>OX101815.2:4125000-9236000 GCA_944452925.2 Chrysolina oricalcia | reverse complement strand
AAAAATAATCATAGAACAATAGTTTTGACGATAAATAGTATAAACTTGTATTTTTGATATTTTATTTGAAAATTCCTTTCATTACATTATATCAAATGGTTCAAGTGAAAGGTATTATAATTGATATTACAGTCATATTATAGGTATAATAAACACAGTTTATTTTCTAAGATTTCGTTTGGATATTCAATGCATAATTAGGTCACTAAATTCTTTGTTGAATTTCCAAAAAAAAAATCTACGAAAATTGTGCTCATTTGGATTATTAATGACAGAAAACAATATTTTTTAGTATTCCTGAAAAATTTTGAATTTATTTTTATTTTATTATTGAATTCCTACACATATTTCATAGTATGCCTTGTTGATCTTTTTATTCAATCTATGACTTAAAAAATGTAAAGTAGCCTATGAATAAATAGAATAAATAAAGTATGACCATTAGGCATCTAAAAATACCTGCTAGAAGGAGAAATATTAACCAAAGATTTGTTAATTATTAATCACCTAAGATTTATAATTTTCTACCAGTAGAGACAAGAAATACAAAAAATATCAAAAAGTTCTCGTATATTTGTAAATGTTATTTAAACAAATAGGTAGTTCAATTCATTCATAAATCTAATGAAGCAGAAATGCAGATGGAAGTATATATCATGTGTACAAATATTACTAACCTCTTGAATGGAGTAATAACATTTTTTAATTGAATATTGTTTTTATTTAAACTTGAATTTTTATGAATTCAATATTTTTATATCATCAGGTAGTTTGTAATAGAAATTTGGACCATAATAGTTTACACATTGTTCTGATATTTGGAGTCGATTTGCAGAAATAGCTATATTACGTCTATTTCTTGTATTATAGTCATGAAACTCACTGTTTTGTTTAAAGCAAGGGTTACATCGCTTCGGTGCAAATTTTAGTAAATAAAACAAGTTCTAAAAGTAATACTGTTCTACTATTTACTAAATAAATAAATGAATAAAAAATAAAATAAATAAAAATATATAGTTTGTTTTTTCTGGAAATCATCCCTTTCTGGCATCTGATTGGTTTTCACAATCCAAGAAGCGATATTGTAATTACTATCATTAACCGAAACGTTGTAGACATTTATCATTCGCTGATTCAACTTTTAAATATTCAGTGGGAGTTTGACGACATAAGCGATAGCTATGGCAACACCGCATTGTACCAGTGACCTTGAAAAGAGGAGCGTGATCGCTGGATCCGAGTCAGACGTTTGGAGCAAAATTACAGATTACTTACTAATTTCCTATGGGTTTATTTGGAATATTCTCGCTGATTAGGGTAATTTGGACCTCGTGGGTTGGTAGTATACCCGATCGTTTCTCACGATATACGGAGCATTTCACCTCTCGAATAATCGAGCATTGTGAAATTGTGTACAGGTAGAATTGTAAAGCCATGGTCGGCTTTTGATAGGAATTTTAATTGGAGGGATAATTGGTGGCTTCGAAATTTACGACATTCGGTGTTGTATTATTTCTCGGTCACGATCTTGAAAGTACTTTTGAAATGATTCTGATGCTTGGATGTCATTCCTGTGTACGTCGATGGGTTGGCTTGCAAGATAATAATTATCGTTTTGGCCTGGACCTGTATAAGTCTTCAACCAAACTCAATTGACATGGTATTCACATTTTATATGTTTTGCTACAGTTTTTCTTTCAATTCAATTTTGTTTGTGTGGATTTGTAGCTATAAAGAAAATTTGAATCTGAAAGATTGTTGATACACTAACAAAAGTAGATAATGAGAATAATAGTAATAATAATAATTAGCTTTTTTCATGCAAATGAAATATGAAATACAATCAATTAATATACACAAAACTTCTTGAATGAAGAAAATACAGTGATAAGTGCTAATGCACTTTTTTCACTAATATACAGTGCGACGCTAAATTAAAATAACAAATTCATTATTTTTGAATATAAAGATATATAGGAAAAATCCTCGGACAGGTCGATTTTCTTTTCCAATGGGCCAATTTTTGAACCTCATCCAAAATATAAAGGGTTATCCGCATTTGAGGAAAAGCGACTTTGGTGATATTTTTAAATGGGACACCCAGTATATTTGTCCATATTTGGTTAGGAATCGTCATTACAAATCCAGTGATACCAAGTTTGATGGGATTATGTCAAACGGCTGCGGAGATATGGCTAAAAAACTTCTCCATATACCCAATGAGTGCGACAGAGACTTTTAACCTTCTTAATTGTGTGGAGTTTCGCAGTCATACTCATTAGATATACGAGGAAATCACCGCAGATCTCAGAAAATTTGTATTAAGTCTGTGTAGATTCGGGAATTTTTCTGCAAAAACACAAGTTCTGTCGATTATCTTATTACATTTACCACAAATAATAATTAAATTCAGGAAATCTTCATTAGAATATTCCAAACGAAACATTTTGTAAAAAAAAATAGAGAACTAGGAAATACTCGTCAATTACATCGCATCAAATTCTGACATATTTGTTGTAACTTTATTTGTTTCCTTAGCTTTCTCAATTTGGTACTACTTCGAATGATTAACATTTCAAATATGTCCCAAAATCGTATAATATCTTGCCAGGACTGTATTTTATGGGTGTAATTCATGAATTTGATATTTTTTCTGTAGTATCCAAAAATCATAACATAGCGTATGGTTTCCATTTGAAAAAATCGTGTTTCACAAATGTTCTCGATGTTAATTTTTGGGTGAAAATTTTGAACACCCTGTTAATTATTATTGGAGATACGATGAACCTGTTCGTGAATTTTGATGCTTCAGGTGTGATTCTGTGAAATTTCACATTTCCAACTATTACTCTGTATGACATACAATTTTTTCGGAGTAGTATTGAAACTGTTAAATTTATACGAAACATCATAAAGAGAATGAGATGCATATTCAGTTATACAAGGATGTATTGATATCTAGTTAGCCTAGACCAGTTCCCAGCATAAACAAAATAATGCGTAACCATAGCAACGAACAATAAGAACGTCAAAAAAGTAAACCAGAGTTACACAATAAATTAAAAGAAAAAATATGTCCACCGATATTGTGAAAATCGAAAAATTGGAGTATCGAGCCATCATCAAGTAACTGTATTTAAAAGGGTTAAGAGGTAAGCAGATTTACGAGGATATGCTTAATACCCTTGGTGATCAATGTCCTTCGTATGCGACCGTAAAAATTGGACTGCAAGCTTCAAAAGAGGTAAATTTTCCATTGAAGATGATGACCGTTCGGGAAGGCCAGTTTCTGTCAATCCCCGAAAATATAGATGCAGTTCATGACATGATTTTAACAGACCGTCGAATTGGGCTAAAACGGATATCTGAAGCACTGAATATTTCATACGAACGCGTTCATCATATAGTTCACGTCAATTTGGACATGAGAAAAATTGCTGCAAAATTGATACCCAAATGTTTGAATGTTGACCAAAAGCGTGCAAGGGTAGTAGCATCGCCTTCGATCTGTGCTCGATTTGAAAACGATGTAGACTTCTTAAACCGAATTGTTACTATGGATGAGACTTGGGTACATTTCTACGATCCAGAAACAAAGCAACAATCGATGTAATGGCGACACTCCGCTTCTCCAAGACCTAAGAAGTTTCGTGTCCAAAAATCTACTGGAAAAGTTCTTGCTTCAGATTTTTGGGATTGCCATGGAGTAATCATGATTGATTTTTTGGATAAGGGTAGAACAATAACTGGAGATTACTATTCGACATTACTGACCATTTTACGGGAAAAAATTAAAGAGAAAAGACGCGGAAAGCTATCCAAAGGTGTTTTGTTTTTGCAGGACAACGCACGTGCACACAAATTTCATATTGCCATGCAAAACATTCGTAATTTAGGGTGTGAATTACTAGAACACCCCCCTAATTCACCAGATTTGGCTCCGTCCGACTATCATCTCTTTCCTCAACTGAAAAAAAGTATAAAAGGTCGTAAATTTTCTTCCAACGAGGAGGTAATAAAAGCTGTGGAGGTCTGGTTTGCAGAGCAAGAAGAAAAATTTTTTTAGAAAGGTTTAGAGACGTTGCAGGTTCGCTGTAATAAATGTATCCAATTAAAAGAAGAATATGTTGAGTAATAAAATATTTTGACATTGAAATTTTGTTTGGTTCTATAGTAGGCTAGGAGTTTCAATATATCCTCGTATTGAGTAAAATATTTTTGAAGATAATAGTGGGTCTAATACGGTTCTTTGAAGTACTCCACATTTAACTTCTTTAGTG
Organism: Chrysolina oricalcia; assembly: GCA_944452925.2. NCBI lineage: Eukaryota > Metazoa > Arthropoda > Insecta > Coleoptera > Chrysomelidae > Chrysolina > Chrysolina oricalcia. The sequence continues at coordinate 9,231,720 of OX101815.2, read as the reverse complement.
TTACTAATATTATTATTGATTTTAACAATTTGTTGGCGGTTTGAACTTTTGAAAAGCTCGGCGTGAACACGTCCTCTACAACTCATATTTTGCAACGCTCCCAATACTTGTGTTTGGTCTATGGTGTCAAATGCCTTGGCAAGGTCTAGAAAAATACACAATTCAGGTTTGATGTTATCAAGGGGTTCGTTCGTACATTTTAGATATCAAAGCTAAAATTGCATCTTCCATTGATCGGTTCTTCTGAAATCCAAATTGATTTTCGTTTTCGCATCTTGGTTTACCCCCGATCTCTCATGGGGAGTAAAGTTTCATTGCTGTTGTGTATGTTTGCTGTTTCATTTACTTTTGTCAGGTAGGCTGGGCAACCCCTTATCCACATTTCAGGCATCGTGGGGCGTGGTATCAGTTGGCTGCTCTTTGCCCCATTTCTGACATCTTTGACATTGAGTTATTTCCCAGAGCCATATTAATGTTTTCCAAAATATTTGTTGTAAAAATTTTGATAGTTCACCATTTCGTGAGAAAAATTTTGCATTTTCATATTCATTGCCTACTCCAGATGTTTTTTTGTTTTTGCCCGTATGCGTAGGCACAAACAAATGATTCTGTCACGTTGAGGCGATCCCCGACCGATCTACATTCGCAACAGTTAATTAATATTACTTTCCCGTCATATATTACAACAATTAACGTTTTTTTTTTCCATAAGCGTACACGCACCGACCGTCGTTAACCCGAGAAAACGGGCAAATTATAATGAGTTGCTAATAGACGACTATGATGAAGTGAATTACTGTAGTGAATAAGGACTACGGCATCAAATTATATGTATCTTTCATCTATATAAGATCAGTGAATGAAAATTATTAAGGCGATATTATTATTATTATTATAAAACTTCATTGAACAGCTTGAAAAAAGATACCTTCATTAGGTAAATAGTTTTAAAAAGACGCAAATTCAATAAACGGTTTCAAAAGAGACAACTTCATTAAATAGTTTCAAAACAACTTTTTGAATATGCTTCAAAAGATACACCTTCATTAAATAGTTTCAAAAAAGACGCAACTCCAATAAACGGTTTCAAAAGAGACAACTCAAACAGATTCAAAACAACTTTTTTAACGGTTTTATAACAGTAAACTGCATTAAACAGTTGCTCGACACCTATTTTGAACGATTCTGAAAGAGACAACTTCATTAAGCGATTTGAATGAGACATCGTCATTGAACGGTTCTAATAGAGACAACTTCTTTCAACGATTTTTTAAGAATAAACATCATTGAGCAGTTTCGAAAGAGACAATTTCATCAAAGAGTTAAAAAACAACTTTTTAAATATGCTTCAAAAGATACACCTTCATTGAACAGTTTATAAAAAGATACACCTTCCTTAAATAGTTTCAAAAAAGTCGCAACTCCAATAAACGGTTTCAAAAGAGACAACTCAAACAGATTCAAAACAACTTTTTTAACGGTTTTAAAACAGTTGCTCGACACCTATTTTGAACGATTCTGGAAGAGACAACTTCATTAAGCGATTTGAATGAGACATCGTCATTAAACGGTTCTAATAGAGACAACTTCTTTCAACGATTTTTCAAGAATAAACATCATTGAGCAGTTTCGAAAGAGACAACTTCAAACAGTTTCAAAATAACTTTTTGAAATTGCTCCAAAAGATACCATTCCATGGAACAGTTTAAAAAAATATGCACCTTCATTAAATAGTTTCAAAAGGACGCAAATCCTATAAACGGTTTCAAAAGAGACAACTTCATTAAACAGTTTCAAAACAACTTCTTGAAATTCCTCCAAAAGATACAACTTCATGAAACAGTTTAAAAAATATACACCTTCATTAAATAGTTTCAAAAAGACGCAAATGCAATAAAAGGCTTCAAAAGAGACAACTTCATTAAACAGTTTCAAAATAACTTTTTGAAATTACTCCAAAAGATACAACTCCATGGAACACATCAAATATTTTCAAAAGAGACGCAACTCCAATAAACGGTTTCAAAAGAGACAACTTCATTGAACAGTTTCAAAACCACTTTTTAACGGTTTTAAAACAGTTAACTTTATTAAACAGTTTCTAAATACCTATTTTGAACGGTTTTGAAAGAGTCAACTTCATTGAGCAGTTAAATGAGACATCGTCAGTGAACGGTTCTAACAGAGACAACTTCGTTCAACGGTTTAAAAAAAAAACATCATTAAGCAGTTTTAAAATAGACAACTTTTTTGTTCGGTCTCAAAACATTGGACAGTTTAAAAAAGGAGACAAATTGATTAAGTAGTTTTAAGAAAGGGACAACTTCACTGAACTGTTTCAAACGAAAAAAATTGATTGAAGCGGTTCCAAAAGAGAAAACGTCATTGAATTGTTTTTTGCCAACACTGCGTTGGCAGTTTCCCCTTCTCATTAGGGTAAAATAAATATTGTGGAGACGACTTTAACATTGACTTAGCTTCTTTACACTGTAACTCCACTTCGAGTATGGACTACTTACTTCAAAAGAGAAAACTTTGTTAAACAGTTTTAAACCAACTTTTTGGAATGGAACAGACAACTCCATTGAACATTTCTGAAAAAGAAACACCGTAATTGAATATTTCAAATAAAGATGCATCTTCATCAACGGTTTCATAAGAGACAACTTCATCAAACCGCTCTGAAAGAGGGAACTTCATTGAACAGTTTCAAAACACCTAGTTTGAACGGTTTTAAAAGAAACAACTTCTTTTAGCAGTTTTGAATGAGACGTCATTGAACGGTTCCAAAAGAGACAACCGAATATAACAGTTTTTCGAGGAAGAACTTCATTGAGCGCTTTTAAAAGAATCAACTCTGTTGAAAGGTTTTAGAAGATACAGCCCCATCAAACAGTTTGAAACAGATTAGGTAGTTCAAAAGGAAGAGACAAATTCATTGAACTGCTTTAAAAAAGAAAACTTCATCAGGCAATTTTACCTTTTTGATAAAGGAAATTTGCGTTTTATATTCATTATTTACTCCAAACTGACCTAGATGTTTTTTGTTCCTGTCCTTATGCGTAGGCACAAACAAATGATTCTGTCACGTTGAGGCGATCCTCGACCGATCCACATTCGCAACAGTTAATTAATATTACTTTCCCGTCATATATTACAACAATTAACGTTTTTTTTTCCATAAGCGTACACGCACCGACCGTCGTTAACCCGAGAAAACGGGCAAATTATAATGAGTTACTAATAGACGACTATGATGAAGTGAATTACTGTAATGAATAAGGACTCGGCATCAAATTATAGTGATTCCGACATGCCAGACTGATTTATCGGTCCGAATCGCATTATATTCAGCCGATAAGCTGTAACAAATGGATCCGACTTTGTGTTATTCGAAATAGCCATTTGTTTGAGTGCGTGTTGGAGGTTGGAGTACATCGAGTTCTGGTGGATACGCTTCGTGTGTGGATGTAGTGATTGAACTCTTAAAATTTCGCACCAATGGAAACATTTTGATATCCTTGCTGACAATAATTCCTTTCCCATTGGAGAAATATTTTTTTAATTTGTAGGACAAGAAAGAAACAACTAAATTGAACGGTTTTAAACGAAACAACTTAACCAAGCGGTTTCAAAAGACACATTAATCACTTTGAGGAAGAGACACATTCATTAATCAGTTTTGAAAGAGAGATGATTTCTTAAAACTGTTTTGAAAGAGACAACTTCATTAAAGTTTCTAAAAGAGGCAATTTCATTGAACAGTTTCAAAAGTACTTCTCCAATCGACTTTAAAGAGATTACTTCGTTAAACAGTTTCAAAACAATTTTTTCAAACGGGTTTAAAAGATAAACCTCCATTGAACAGTCTAAAAAAAGGAACGCCTTCATTAAATAGTTTTGAAACAACTTCTTCAAAAGATTTAAAAGAGATTACTTTGTTAAACAGTTTCAGAACAAATGGTTTCGAAAGAAAAACCTCTATTGAATAGTCTGAAAGAGGAAAATTTTCATTGAATAGTTTTGAAATCATCAAACGGTTTTAAATGAGACAAATTCATTGAAAGGTCATCAATCGGTTTTTTTCTCGTCGTGAACCCGCTATACCCCCTAAGCGATTGTTGAGAAGGATACGACCCATAAAAACAAGTTTTTTCATGTTTTTAACAGATTACTTCATTGAACAGTTCCAAAACACCTTTTTAAACGGTTTGAAGAGAGACACAACTTCATCGAATGGCTCTTAAAGAAGAAACTTTCTCAAACTAATTTATAACAAGCTCTCAGTATGTTTTGAAAGAAAATTTACTTTCATTACATCGTTTTAAAAAAGATGCAAGTCATTGAATGGTTCCAAAGAGACAACTCCAACTGTTCAAAAAAAGGAACACATCCATGAAACAGTTTTGAAACAGAAATAACTTCAATGAACTGTTTCGAAAGAGACAACATCAATGGAGGGTTCATTAGTTTCGAAACAACTTCTTCCAAACGACATGAAAGAGATTACTTCGTTAATCAGTTTCAAAACAACTTCTTCAAACGGTTTCAAAAGAGACAACTTCATTGAATGGTTCGAAAAAATGAACCTCCAATAAACAGTTCTTCAACAAGCCTTTTGAACAGTTTAAAAAAAGATACACCTTCAGTAGATAGCTTTAAAAAGATGCAACTCCATTAAATGTTTTGAAAAAAGAGACACATCCATAAAACAGTTTTGAAAGAGAGATAATTCATTAAACTGGTTCAAAAGGGACAACTTCATTAAAGAGTTATAGAAGAAACAGTTTCAAAACTACTTTTTCAATGGTTATAAATCAGACAATTGCATTCAAAAGTTTTAAAACACCTATTCTGAACGGTTTTGAAAAAAGAATATTCAAAGAATATTTGATGTATGTGAAAATTTGTATGTAGACGCCTGTGTTTTTTGAATCGGTGGTATTTTATTCGAGAGGGTTATCAGGGGGTTATCAAGCCTTAAGCCTTTTCATTAAATGATTCGAAGCACTAAAAACTGTTCCGAAAAAGTGCTTGGGAGCACAGTGCTCACGAACACATGAGTGCTTTGAGTGCTTTGACGAGCTCTAGCTCTAGCTCAACAGAAGGTGAGTTTGAAACTGAATATAAAATCGAACAGTTGACAAAAACGTTAATAAATTATCACTTATAATTGCACAAGTGGTTTGTATTTTATCGGGTAAATTTGAGAAACTCTTTCCTAGCAATTTGACGAGAATAACTGTCAACTATTAAAAACACGACACCGAAGGTGGAGTGTTTTTAGGTTGACAGTTATTCGAGTCAAATTGCTAAAGGAAACAGTTTAGAATTTGAACAACACAAATTTACCCAATATCAATACATACTTCGAGTGTAATTCGGCAGGACAATTTAATGAATGAGAAATTTGGAAATATATCAACGCAAACTTTATGAAACATTAAAAATAAACACATTTTTATTTTAATGTACAATTATCAAAAACGCAGTTATTGAAATTCATACTAGGAACAGTGATATCGCTGCGGGTGCCACGGCTAATCGTTTCTGTTGAAGTTTTTTCATTTTCTTAACGAATTGATTGAATAATGCTTGAATGATACTTTTTGTCAACTTGTAAGTATGGTTTTATTGATGATGAATTGCTGTGTCCTGTTATTTTTATTAGAGCTTGTTCTTCAATTCCGCAGTGTTTTAACTACCACTTCTCCGTTACTTTTTCGCATATTAAATGCCCAATCTTGCAATATTACATTCAATTTCTCGATGGAAGTATCTGGCTCAAATGCGTATCTTTTTGCATCGCAAAACGTAGAAAATTATCGCCAGGTTGATGATTGCGTCGCAACTGTATTAGTAGGCACACAGGTATTAATTAACAATTTGACTAATTTCGGCGTTCGTAGACACACCGAATCGACTCATTGTTAGTTCTTGAAAATTCAATAAGTTGTTGACAAACCTGCCAAACTATTTATTCTGGTAACCAACACCGCGATAATTGATGAACAAATGAATAAGTGAAAAAACCACTAGTGTATTTGTCGTTGTAAAAGTTAAAGCTAACTTTTGCCGCTGTCAAAGTGACAATTGCACTGTGGCATATGCGATTTTTTATACATGAGTTAAATTGTCATTGACAAAGTTTCTAGTAAAGATTTGTCAGTTTACTTTAATGCTTGCACGTTTGCTACAAGAAAATGAAATATTCTTTCCTTCCTGAGCAAATAACTTTTGTTGTACCTACATAGCTGAAGAGACAGCCTTCTGATGGATGAATTCATTAATTAATTGGAAAATGTTTCGACTTGGCCTATTTCCCCAAGTCACTGAAGAGAGGTCTAATCAAGCCACTATATAAAGGAGGAGATAAATCTAAAATTACAAACTACAGACCGATATCGTTAATCTCAACACTATCTAAAATAATAGAAAAACTATTGAAAAGTAGGCTAACAAGTTTTCTAAATGTGCATAAGATTATTTCAGATCGTCAGTATGGCTTTAGAGAGAGTAAATCTACGGAGGATGCTATATACTCTTTGACAAAACGTATATATGAAGCAATAGATAAAAAAACGCCAGCTTTAGCTATTTTCATAGACCTCTCTAAAGCATTTGACACGGTTAGCCACGAGATACTACTCGCAAAACTTTATTCATACGGTATCAGAGGAAAGACACATGATCTTCTGAAGAGCTACTTAACGGATCGGCAGCAACAGGTATACCTGAATGATAACATTAGTGAAACAAGAACTATTACTTTTGGAGTTCCACAGGGAACAGTTTTAGGCCCACTGCTGTTTACCCTATATATTAATAGTTTATTAGATATCACCCAAAGCGGAACAGTTCTCAGTTTCGCTGACGACACTGCCTTATTTTATAAAGCAGAGTCCTGGGAAGACCTAAAATATATGGCAGAGAATGATTTCAAGTTGATTAAAAAATGGTTCCAGGGTAATAAGCTTACTTTGAATATAGAAAAAACACATTATTTACCTTTCACCTCATACACCAATAATTTGCCAGAACTGGGAGACTTGATTGTCGATGTAAATACAGAAATACCTGAAGTTGAGTCTGTCAAGTATTTGGGTATTATTATCGATAGACATCTGCGTTGGGACATACACACTGATTTTATTGCAAGAAAGCTTAGAAGTTTAATTGGTAAGTTTAGATATTTATGCCAATTCTTGGACATACATCACCTAAAAGCAGTCTACTTTGCATTAATCCAATCTCAACTGACTTATGGAATTCTTGGATGGGGAGGAGTACTGGACTGCCACCTAGAAAAAATAAATGTATTACAAAAATGGATACTAAGAATAATTTACAATAAAAACATTACCTTTTCCAGTGAGGATCTCTTTCTTCTGAGCAAAGTATTCGATATTAGACAGTTATATTGCCAAAAAGCTATAGTAAATATACAAACAGGCAAAATTAAGCTAAAACCCATTGAACATAATTATGCCACTCGAAACAAAATCAACACTGCTAAAGTCCCTAAATGTGATAAAAACATTGGACAGCGAAGTTTATTTTACTTAGGTCCAAAATTATATAATCACCTACCTCCTCTATTGAAGTCAATAAACAATAACTGTTCTTTCAAATGTCATCTCAAAATTTGGATGCAAAGCACAAGTAGATCATTCTTTAGTGACATAGTGAATAATAAATTGTTTAACTAAGTAGAGTAAACAATAGCTGTACTTCAGTTAATCTTGATTTGTTGAACATTTAACCGATTAAAACAAAAATACCCCGATTGCGTAAAAATATATCGATTGTGACAAAAATAGCTCGATTGTGATATCAATATAATGCCAGAAATGGCTTTGATCCTCAACTTCTATCCAATCTCAGTATTGGCCAACTACAATCAAATAGTTATATACTGTTATTTATAGTTATATTTATATTATCCATTATTATAAGTAGTGTAGTATTTATTATTATCTTATATATATGTGTATGTGTGTATATATGTGTATATGTGTATATATGTATATGTATATATGTGTATACATGTGTAAACTTCCCCTCACGCACAAGCAATCCCTTGCTTCTGTGAGTATGTATGTTTATTTACAAGTTTTATATTTTTTTCTCTTGTGTCTTGATACTTATGAAATAAACATTATTATTATTATTATTATTATTATTTTTATATCATTGGTAGTCTTATAAAATAGTATATTGTACAACTAGTGTGGAAAATAGGATATTTCATACGAGTGTGACGAGATGATAAACAACGAGCTATATGAGAGTGGGGAGTGTGTTGTTACACGAGTAGTAAATATCCGTTTTCCGCACGAATTTTACACTATACTTTTTCTACGACCGACCTGAAAAACAAAATACTACGAGATTTTTCTAATAGAAAATTAACAAATAAATTAAATTTTGCTTGACTCCCATCATACCTACCGAGATATAGATTTTTGCCAATAAAATCTACTATGGTATAATTTGCTTCATTTATTCGCAATAGTGTTTTTTGTTTAGCATCTATTTTATGTAATTTTCTGTGCTAGTTTATAGTGCGAAAGGATACGTATTTCGTGTAGGTCATTGGAAAATGAATTTTTGAGAGAGTGATATCTTTTCGTTTTTCATTTGACATGAGGAATTTGAAGCCACAAATAGAAATACAGCGTATGTAATATACACATCTGAATCTAATGTCAGCTTACGTCTCACGACCCTTTCTGGAAAGATCAGATCCGAGATTTCCCATCACTTGTTCAATTCCACCTGTCAGCACGCCACGTTATTGAACTTCGAGGGAATCCAGCGCATTTATCTGAAATCTTCGCTAATGACGCTTCTAAAAGCATAGCCAACTATGTAACTCGCCTTCGAAAAATACTTATTGACATACGATCACGTCTTTTAGTACGACACTAAAAACAAAAATGCCTTTAACGAACTTTAGCTCTCAGTCGTAAAGATAAGAGATAATGTATTGCTTCTGTATAGGGAGAGAAATGTAGGTGCAAGTCCTTTATTGATGCCGACGAAGGCAGGTAGGAAGGTTTTCCGTTGGTAGGTATCGGATTATTGAAGAAGTCGAAATCACATCGGAATTGTCCAATGCAACGTTATAGTCAACAATAAAACATTTAGACGAACTTGAAGAGCACGGTATTATGTTAAAACAGATTATCATACCAGCAGGCTGTGAACCGAAAGTCATTAATCGGCACTTGAATATTCTTCTTCAGGTACCAGGATTTGATCGAACGCATACACTAGGTTCACTGTGTGAAAAATAGTTGTGCCTCAAAGCCTTCGATATGTTTGGCAATTTTTACAGAATTTTTATTACAAAAACATATCCAAATTTTAATGTGAGGAACTAGTATGTTCTCGATTTGGTGACAAACTTTCAGGAATCTGGTTTGGTGAAAACTAAAAATAGAAATTACCCTAGATGACTAAATGAAGAAGCTCAAATTGGAGATTTGGGAACATTCGTTGAAGAACCCACGAGCTCCTTACGGTCAATAGCAGAACATACGAGAATGTCACGCGAGACTGTAAGGAAAGCACTGAAAATACATTTTCATCCATTTAAAATGCAAATTCTTCAAGAACTCTATTAGAATGATTATAATAAAAAAAAGAGTTTTATGAAACCATGTCACATCGAGTCAATGCCATCCCTAAGCTTTTGTTTAACATCTGTTCCAACGATTAATTTTCATTTTTCCGAATGGCAATGTTAATCTACAAAATTGTCGCTATTGGTCAATTTTTCGACAAGGACACAAAAAGTGAATGTTTGGGCTGTTATTCTTATAACCCACGAGCTAGAAACTCAAATCGATGCTTTTGCAGGTGGATTACAGTTCAGCAGGACGGTGCTTCACCTAATTATTTTTTCCCGTCCGACAGTGGTTGAACGAGAGATTCCCGGATAGATAGATTGGCAGAATGGGAGCAGTTGAATGGCCTCCGAGATCACCGGATTTAACTCTTTTAGATTTATTTTTTTGAGGACATTTAAATCAGTTGTTCATAAAACACAACCTGCTGATATTGATGGACTCAAAAGACGATTTGTGTATATTCATCTTGAGTTTTTGGTGGTTGGCATGTTTACTGCACGTCAGATGTCAAAAAATATCCACTTACGAGAAACTGACGTCACTTAAAAGAAGAAAGTCATTAATAATAAAACATCGCGTCACTAAGCGGAAGAATGTCACTCACGAAGAAGCTCACGTTAAGGTAACCACTTTGACGATATCGACTTGTAACTCGTGGGTAACTATTTTTTCAAATCTGTAGTAGTGATCCAAATGAGGAAAAACATCTCGCTAAAATGGTACGAGACTCAAAATATTTGAAAGACTGAAACACTAAAACCGATGACTGAAAGACCCAAGTCGATGACTGAGAGACTCAAAACGGTGACTGAAGCGCAGATTTAATTACTGAAAATTGACTTATATCACTCAAATTTGTGTTTTGTTGTACGAGATTTAAAGGAGATATTTCCCCCTTTGTGAATACCAAAGATTTGTGTGCAAACTATTTATTGAGAATAATACATAGATATAAAAATTAAAGATTTGGTGAAGTTTATATAAAACTTCTGATGATGATACTGTATCATGGCATTTTTCATGATACCAATTTCTTCCACAAGACAAAAATATAGATACTTTTATTCATCAGTGTGAAAGCAGCCACGAGTTCTAGCCACGAATTTCTCGCGGTGATACGGCGCGTACTCGACCGCCAGTGGTCCCGAAATTACGTTATAATTTCGTGGCTAGCCATGAATTTACTACACTATATAGAGGATCGTACAAATGAGCTTGATTTGATAATGGAATAATACTTTTGATTATTAGACATGTTTTGAGATATCTGAAATGTACCTAAGTATAGAAAAATATTACTTTAACTAGAATTTTCAAAATTCTTTGAAAGGGGTTTAATTCATAAGTCCGCCAAAGTTTTCGTGGATGGGGGTATTTTTGCATAAATATGAGGGTTTTTTGCTTAGATCTATACTATAGAAGGTGCTCTAGAAGACCCACGTGTCAAAATATTTTGTCGGGCAGGATTTTACCCCAACCATCAATAATAATAAATTTCAAAATAAATTAATAAGTTCGTCAAAATTCACGTAGGTGGGGATTTTTTTTCAGAAATCGATGAAACAGAAGGTGATCTAAAATACCTATACGTCAAAATATTTTGTCGGGCAGGATTTTACCCCCACCATCAATAATAATAAATTTCAAAATAAATGAATAAGTTATTAATTTATTTTGAAATTTATTATTATTGATGGTGGGGGTAAAAATCCTGCCCGACAAAATATTTTGACACGTCGGTGTTCTAGAGCACCTTCTATAGTATAGATCTATGCAAAAAAATCCTCATATTTATTCAAAAATACCCCCATCCACGAAAACTTTGGCGGATTTATGAACTTTTTTGAAAATTATTATTATTGCTGGTGGGGGTAAAAATCCATCCCGACAAAATATTTTGACGTATAGGTATTTTAGATCACCTTCTGTTTCATCGATTTCTGAAAAAAAACCCACCTACGTGAACTTTGACGAACTTATTAATTTATTTTGAAAATTATTATTATTGATGGTGGGTGTAAAATCCTGCCCGACAAAATATTTTGACAAGTGGGTCTTCTAGAGCACCTTCTATAGTATAGATCTATGAAAAAAAATCCTCATATTTATCCAAAAATACCCCCATCCACGAAAACTTAGGCGGACTTGTGATTTTTTTTGAAAATTGCTATTATTGCTGGTGGGGGTAAAAATCCTGCCCGACAAAATATTTTGACGAATAGGTAGGATTATAGATCACCTTCTGTTTCATCGATTTATGCAAAAAAAAAGTCCCCACTTACGTAAACTGTGACGAACTTATTAATTTATTTTGAAAATTATTATTATTGCTGGTGGGGGTGAAAATCCTGCCCGACAAAATATTTTGACACGTGGGTCTTCTAGAGCACTTTCTATAGTATAGATCTGTGCAAAAAAATCCTCATATTTATGCAAAAATACCCCCATCCACGAAAACTTTGGCGGATTTATGAAGTTATTTGAAAATTATTATTATTGCTGGTGGGGGTGAAAATCCTGCCCGACAAAATTATTTTGACGAATAGGTATTATAGATCACCTTCGGTTTCATCGATATCTGCAAAAAAATTCCTACCTCCAAAAACTTATGAGATAAATCCCTTTCAAAGAAGTTGAAAATTGTAGTTAAAGTAATATTTTTCTATACATAAGTACATGTTCAGATATCTCAAAACATATCTAATGACCAAAAGTCTCATGCCATTGTCAAAACAAGCTCATTTGTGCCATCCTCTATATAGTGTAATAAATTCATGGCTAGCCACGAAATTATAACGTAATTTCGGGACCACTGGCGGTCGAGTACGCGCCGTATCACCGCGAGAAATTCGTGGCTAGAACTCGTGGCTGCTTTCACACTGATCTTTCATTCATACTTATATTTTATGAAGACTTATAAGCGCATTCAAATATGTTTCTGTGATTTTCATATATTGTTTCATATATTGTGAAAGAATCAAGAATTCACTCATGAACCTTGGAAAGGACGCAAAAAGTCAAGGTACACTTACCATGGTTTCATTATAGTTTTTGATACTTACTTATAATCTGCTGCTGGATATCATATCCAGTAAATAATTAATTGAAAAAAATTGGTGTGGAAATTTTTGTTGAATTTTCAGAACTGGCAAATAATGACCAACTCTAATAATGTACCTTCTTTGTTACAGGTATAGAGCTTCACTGCGTTCGTAGCTAGGATTATGTTCAATAAGAAAATGTGATAAGTAACAGGTACAATTTTCATGTATTCATATTATTATTATTTCCTTTCCGATAACCCAAAAGATAATTAATAGTCATAAGATATGGTAGAATATTATACTCATTGGAGTGAATTTATATACAAGATGTAGATTAATTTATAATGATGATGTAGTCGATTTGTCTTTGGGTTGCACATTGTGTAGGTAGTACAAGTAATCTCAAAGTTGTATACAGTAAGTCCAAGATGGGGAAGTTCACCACGGGGTTATTGGAAACGGAAAGGTGAAATGTGCACTTCAAAAGGCTAAAAGTTGCGTAACAGATGTACTATTTTTTGTTCTATATACAAATTTGGTTGTATAATAATTGATGTCACTAGTATTCAACAAAATATATATTGAATAAAGTTGTTACAGAAACCTCATGCCAACAGTGAAATTATAATAGTGATACAATATTACAAAGTAAACCTATTATTCAATATGAAGAAACCGCCAGGTGGCTCTACATATAGAACGTCAGCTAAAATCTGAGATAAAATAATGAATACTGTTTTCGATGACCAAAAGCCAAACTCTGTTCACACAATTGAACGAAAACTGTAATCGTATAGATGTTTCGAATCATTCGACATTTTTTGACAATATTTCACCTGTTTTCAAGCCAACATATTTATTTTGAATATTCTACCAATAATCTGACACTTTTACCTATAGAAATCATTTTTGAGGAGAATTTTGTGAAAAAAATTGTTCTCCACGCTAGGGCCTATGGAAAGTGGGGAAAACTCCCATGAAAACTCGGAAAATCGGTATTCCATCAACAATTCGGAAGGAGATGAAAATTTCGATATAATGTATAGAAACAAACTTGTATTCGATATGATAGCAGCTGAAGTAATTGATAAATTAAAAAATTGTGGAGTAGCAGCTATTGGTTGGGTATTGAAGAAAACTCTTTTTACTTTTGAGAAAGCTTTCGGAATAGCTGCTACTCCACAATTTTTTCATGAAACAAACTTGTATAACATGAAAATGTCCATAAAAAAGGTGTCCACATGTTTTTTCGAAAATTGCTTCCTATGAGAGATGATTAGCTCTGCTATGATTGATATTTTCAGATTTCTGCGCGAACAGATCGGGAAATCATGAGATTTACGCCGACGCTCTACCGAAATTTCTCTATCTCCCTTATTTTTGTTGAAAAATTCATGAACATAACGGTATTTTGGAGGAAAATTCTTAAATAATTATCATGTATAGCTGGCGGGTGATGGCAGAAGTGGTTGTATTTGATATTCTAAGGTGAAATAATAGTCATTGATAAATAACCAAAGTAATTTTACCAATTTTTTACGTTTTTTTATCAAATTAGCTGGACAAGCTGGATTTGCTCAAGAATTCAGTAGGTGAAATTTGAATGAATCAATTTATCTTGTGCCAAACTAGTTAAAAAATTTCTGTACCAGTTGTTTTATATTTCGCTCATTCTTCATGACTGATGTCTTTACAATCGACGTAAAAATATCAAAGTGGAGATTTCTGAAGAAGCGTAATTGTCATTTTAGTGCCCTGTACTTTCAGAATATGTATCTAAAAATCTCTGATAACATAGTTTTCATTCATCATTTTCTATATTTATCGGAAATTTCCCAAAATGCATCAAAATTATTCTGATGAGTCTCGCGAGTTTATTTTATCGACTATAGCTCTAAGAATGTGAAAATCTGTAGTTGAGAATCTTCTCTTTCTCAAGGTGGCTTTCATTTTTTTGTTGGAAATCTCAAGCCGGTTTCATCTGGAAATTCCAAGCGGCAATTTCCCAACTTCCATAGCTCCTATATTATATCGGAATTTTCAACCCCTTCCAAGTTATTGACGGAATACCGAATTTCCGTGTGTTTCCTAGAATTTTCTCATCTTTCCATAGGTGCTTGCGTGCAGAACAATTTTTTTTTCAAAACTGCCCGTGTACCAAAAATTGGTTTAATTGTCAGGTTTTATTAACATTTCGGCTACAGCGCCTGGACTATTACTGCCCTTCAAGAAAAGAAGCTACTCGTACTCGATATTCAATTTCCCCCAGACCCTTGATTGTATAAATATATAACCTTATTTATCAATAGCTTGCCACATCAAGATAACTGTCACACTCACCCTCCCTTCCACAGCACCCCTCCAACAAATATTCGTTTTCAAATCAAATTAATCCTAGTAATCACTACTTTCCACAAACCTTGTATACAGCGCCCTGGAGCGGGAAGGGATGTTTTGACAAAGTGTAGCTAGTCTGAATGGTAGGTCGAGTTTGTGAGGGCTTTTATTGAATTGCCAACGAAGGGAATCCTTTTAGTTTGAATGGAAATTTTATGTCGTGTCAGTGGAATCGAGATTCAAAAGATGCTGTTGTGGAAACGTCAGGTGGCATGGGGATGATGTTTTAATTTTACAAATGGGATGACGGATTACAAGGAGGTTTTCAATGTTTGAATGAAGAAGCAGCGATAGGCTGAATCAGATATATATGTTTTCTAAAGGAATAATACAACCAAACCTTATTGAAATATTCACTAGATGAGATCTTAGGTTTCCATTGAACATCTCAAGTAGTTCCTTGAAATATCTACTTCTATGAACTGTATGAACTAAGCGAGCATTCAAAGTTTAATCATGAGTGTAATGGAACCTTAATTCGAATGTTCTGAAAAAATTTAATTTATTCGGATGCCTTTTATTAACACTTTCAAAACAATAATTTATTAAATAGACTGATGCTTATAATTTTTGTTACAAAAAAATATTACAGGTAAAAATAATACGAGTTGGAAAATTTTGTTTAGGTACCAACTTAGATGAAAAAAAAATTCAAACACGAAAACTCTCAAAATGGTAAAATGCAGGGATGCAGTTTAGAGGTTGAAAACGTTTTTTTGCGATTTCGGCGAAACGTGACCTTTTAGCTGAAAAAGGTTCGAAAAATAAGTTGTATATAATGAAAAATTCAAAAACTTTTTTTCCAAGACTTTTTGACATAACCTCAAATCAACCATCAAAATGGTAAATAACCGATTTTTCATTATTAAATTGTTTTTTTCGTGTATAAATGGTTTAATTTACATGGAAATTTTTAAAAATATGTCTTGTATGTAGGGGAGAGTTGCCCAAATTGGACCAGTTTCGAAAGAATTGCCATAATAATGCTAATACTTCACTTTTTAATGAATGAAATGAAACAATAAAATCCTCAATGTGTTGCTATGACAATATAATGCAAAAATGTGTCAAAAATTATAACAGTATTTCACAAAAAAAAAAACGAAAAAAAAAATGCATTTGTTTCAAACTGGTATCTTAAATTGGACCTACGGGTTCCTAATTTGGACCATATATAAAAAAGTCAGTTTGGCACACACAAATCGCAAATGAAATCAGCCTCGTCCCCAATTCCTGCCTATTCTTCATGTGCCCATCGATGGCACTGGTAACATCGAGCCCAACCCTCTCCTTTTTTAGAACACAGGTAGGTGCCTCCACAATATGAACACTCTGTATCATTTTCATCTTCTGCTACCGAACTTTCAGATTCCATGTCTTCGGTTACTTTAGTAGTATTTTTTTGCATGAACAAATTTCTCACTCCTTTCTTCTCTTGTGACTTCTTTTACTTTTTGGGATAGAACTCTTAGCAGCTGGCAACTTACGTCTTCCTGGTTATTCTTCTGTAGCTTTCCTCTTTTCTTCAAGCTCTGTTTTATAAGGGCTGCTTGTTAACTCTACAGCTATCTGTGTTGCTCTTGTCTTTGTCTTTACCATTTTAACCAAATGAGCTTCTGTTAGAGGTGAGACTTTATTCAAACTTATTTCGAATGCAGACATTGTTTTTGAACAAGATGGTGTTGCGATACTTGATTTAGCAATATTTGACTTAGCAATATTTGACTTAGCAATGCTTGACTCAGCAATTCTTGTTGACACATTTGATAACGATGTTCTGGAAGTCCCTTCAATTGTTGAAGTTGTCTGTTCAATTTCAGGAAATTTAACTTCCTTATTGTTATACTCATGCCCTGACTGAGTTTCGCTCTGAAGTGTTGAATTGTCTTCAATTTCCGTATCATCATTTATCCCTAACTCATTGTCTTCGTGCAACTGTTCATCATTCGGACGAAGGGCTTCAGATGGTGCAAAGTCATGTTCCTTGAAGTGATTTCTATCCACCGGCCATATTCCTGAACCACGAAAAGCACTTGCAGCGGTTTCCACAGTAGCTGCTCTACCATAGGCCTCCGAAATCAAAGAAGCCACGTTGTATTGAGAAATTGTTTTTTCAACCATTTCTCCTGTGCTTGAACATAGTAGCTTTGTAGTGGCTTAAAGAAAGCAACGTCTAAAGGTTGGAGTCTATGGGTGGTGTGGCCGGGAAGTTGGAGAAGATGGATGTTGCGCTCTCTTGCATAGATAAGCGCCTCTAAATTTTTGCTGTGGGTCGAATGCCCGTCCAATAATAACAATCTGGTCCTGGTTGTACTACGCTATTGAAATGCTTTAGCCATTTCAAGAATAGTTCAGAGTTCATGTATCCTGTATCAGAAATCTCCACTAATCCACCTAATGGAGCCCCGATTCCTAACTCAGGGGCACAAAATGTTGTTCATTGCAGCTTCTATATTAGGATGGTGCCGAAACTAATTTTAAACGATGAAAATAAGAGAAAAATTAATAGGCAAGAACCAGGTGGAGGATGTTGTACAGGTTTAAACTTGGAGGAAAAAATACTTTATAACGGAAACACTCAAAATGGTGAAACGGGGATGCATTTTAAGGAATAAAAACGTTTTTTTTTGCGATTTGCATCGAAACGTGACTTCCTAGCGAGAAATGTTTGAAAAAAAGTCATAGATAATAAATAAATTAAAAACTTTTGTATCTGACTTTTTTTGACCTAACCTCAAATTAACAGTCAAAATGATAAAAAACCGATTTTTCAGTATTTAATTTTTTCTCGCTTATACGTGATTAAATCAAGATGAAAATCTGCAGAAAAATTTATTTTTTGGAGTCGCATAAGCATGATTTTTTTGTAAGACAACAACTTTTCGAGTTTTACATTTACATTTTTAGAAAAAAATACCTTTAACTTACCTTGAAATGGTCCAGGTAACTTGGCGGTTTATTCATCACTAAACCGCCCAAAATTGAGAAAAACGACAAGTCTCTCTAAATCATGATTTTCTTAATATTTTCAATGATTTTCAATAGTTGTAAAAAAAGAATGAAAATGACAATGAAAAATCAATTTTGTAGCGTAATTATGTATTCGAAAGTTTCAATATTAATGATTTAAAATAAACTACTTTTTGTTATAAAAATAATGAAGAAAGTCGAAAATCATTGAAAATGTTGAGAAAATCATGATTCAGAAAGACTTTTTTCTCAATTTTAGGCTGTTTACCAATCAATAAACCACCAAGGTACATAGACCATTCAAATTCAAGACAATTTTTCGTGGAAGATAAGGGTATTTTTGTCACAAAATGTAGGGCAAAGTTGCCTAATTTGGACCGTCTCCTAATTTGGACCACACTATTAATTCGACTATAAGTGTGAAGTAGCGACATCTGTCGCGAAAACCCATAAGTTCATATCCATATTCGAAAGGAATTTAATGAAATTCTCAGTTCGAAACTTACATCGACGGTTAAACTGCTCTTGTGTGAAATTCGAAGGTGTACAGCAATATTTCAATAGATTTTCTCTATCAATCTATTAGCGCCTTCCACACAGATCGGATTGGCCGTATACCTACTACGTAAGTATGATATCAAAACCATCTATAAACCTTAAAAGAAACTGAAGGATCACTTGAGATCGGCGAAGGATAAACGTGATGCACTAAGCTCATCTGGGGTGTACCGCATTCCATGCACCTGTGGCAACGTTTATATCGGAACCACGAAGCGTTCCACAAATACCAGAATAAAGGAACACAAGGCCAATTGCCAATTAGGACACTCAGAAAAATCCGCTGTCGCAGAACATGCGCTCAACAATAATAATCACAGAGTGAAGTTCGAAGAAACCCAAGTAATTGCCACAACACATGCATATTATCCAACACCCTTCCGAGAAGCAATCGAAATAAAAAAACATCCCAACAACTTCAACAGAACTGAAGAAGGGTTACAATTGAACAAATAATGTTCTCAAGAAAACGGTAATAACACCATACCGGGTAATTAATGAATCCGAGGGGGTACCCGACGCAGGGACGATGGCACCGGACACAGGTACGAGTACGTCGACCCATAAATACTGGCTGAGACAACGCATACCAAACAAGTAGTGTTCAGTGATCGAAGCTGTACACATTTCTCTTGAAAATGCTAACCACTCGTGTTGGCAAAACGTCGAGATTTTCTCTAAATAAACGTCGGCCTAAAAACCCGAAAAACCATCATTCATTCAACGATGGCCGCGAAAGCCTTTCACAATTTGTAAAGCCTTTCACAATTTGTTAATCGATGGTGGTCAATTTGAAAATAAAAGACCAAAATGATATGCATCAAATGGGGGGGGGGGGGAAGAAATAGTCGTTTTAGGAGCTGTTGAAAATTATCCCAAAATGTCAACGCGAAAGTTGAAAATATCAGCAGTTGTACCAAGAACTAACGCTAGGCGGATTTTAAGAAAGCACAAATTCAAGCCATACAGGACCAGAAAATTTCACAAACTCAGACCAGGTGATTTTGAAGCCCGCGTTGATTTTTGCCAGTGGTTCCTGGAAAATTGTTACCAAGAGCGTGATTTTTCGTTGAATTTTATTTGGACAGACGAAGCTCATGTATGCAGTGCAGGCAATTTTAACCGCTACAATTCTACTTGGGCAAAACAAAATTCTCATTCAATTGTGGAGCAGAGAAGTCAAGGAAGATTTGGATTTAGTGTGTGTTGGCAGGTGTTTTCAGGGGTAGAATTATCGGCCTGTTCATATAATGGCAGTCTCACATCTCAGAGGTTTTAAGATATTTTAAGGCAGAATATTGAACTCCTTGTTGGTGAATTGCCACTAATGGTGCTTGGGAAAATATATTTTCACCTAGACGGTTCTTCGTCTCACAACACTGCAACCAAGAACCCAACCGGACTATGAACTTTTACCTCTGGGAAAGGTTGCAAGATCTCAGTTTTAAATTGCCGACCAACTCTAGTTACGAATTGGAAGCGGCAGTCATGCAAAGTTTTGCTTCTCTTCGGCAAAAAGCGTTCAGAAAAGGTGTCACCTGAGTGTAGGAGAAGCTGGTAGACATTTCGAACACTTCCTGTGAAGAAACATGTTTGTTCTATGAAGAAAATTGTTTGTTCTCTATTATTATTACTATTATTGTTGGAGTTTCATTTATCAGTGGTAAATATAAATTGTTATCGGATTTATTGAAATTATGAGTTTGAATTACTGCTGCGAGAAACTTTCTCAACATTTGATAGCTACTAGCAAACAATTGCCTTTTGTTTTATTGCCGCGTCGCCCAAATCCTACTTGTTCAAAATGTCTATATGAAAAAATCTAAAAGCTCTGTATTTCAAAGATGACTCTAGCAAAATATCAAATGTGCTATATTTCTGGAAAGGTGATTTCAAGCTCTATTGAAATATACAGAAATATACAGGGCATCTCGATGAAAAAAAATTATTTTCCATCAATAACTATCGATATGTTGTTTGAAAAAATAAATCACTCACACCATTGAATTCCACATAAAAAAGTGCTTTGGAAATGTTTTTATAGAAACAAGGAATTTTCGACAGGAAAAAAGTTACAGCATCTTTTCGTAAATGCAAATTTTCGAAAAACTGTAACTCATAAACGATGATAGATATCGATATGCGGTTTTCACCATCAACACGTTGCAAGCTAATAACGCCTATGTGCGTCATGGTGTTGGTTTATTAGGATGCTGATGACGCTCATGTGCGTTTTTAAAAAATATTTTGATTCTGTCAAATACATTCACCAAGGTAACGTTTAAAATGTATTTTGCCAAAGCGAAATCGGCCCATCTACTGTTATTTTTTAAAGGTGTACGTACCCATCAGAACCAATTAATTACATTATCGTGTTAAGTTTGTCATAAAATTTGATCCTCAGACACAGCCATCAGTTTTCATCTATCTAGTGTGAAAACAGGACTTTCCCTTTGAAAGTGTCCAATTTGGCCCACCCTGTACATTCAATTTCTGTGATCACTTTTTATTTACATTGTAAATTTCATTTATTCTTATATTATTATTAAAATCTGTCTACTAGAAGAAAACCCCCATGTATTCAAGTTTTTGTAATATAATAGTATATTGTGCAACAAGTGCAGAAAAGTGCTAATTTCTCACGAGTTTGAAAAAGTTGCGGCACGAGCTAAAAATAATACTATACTATAAGACGGAATGAAATGTCAGTGACTCATTCTTATATTTTCCTCTTGAAGTTGAAGGTAGTAAATTCAATGACAATGAATTAACTTGTTCTCTTAGTTCTGGCGGAGTATTTTCAATTTCAGAACTGTCGCTATCCATTTTAGTTTAATCTCATTAAAAAATGGTGGGACAAGAATATTTTACGAATATTTTATGCTTGACGTTTGTTGACATTCAAATGATTCGATAGATGTTGCTCCGTTGCCTAGCAATGGATAGTGTGTATGTGGGTATTTGAGACAGCAGTAGTGATGTCTATGAATTTTGTTCAGAATATTATGAATTTATACGACAATTTCCCTCATATTATATAAACCAATAGACTTTGTCTATTCATTCTTGAAGTTGCCTGATCGAATATCCCTTCGAAATGCAGAATTTTCAAAATATACTTTCACCTTGCTGTCACGAAAACTGTATTGCTTAGAAATTAGGTACTGAAAAATTTTGGCACAGAAATGTCGCTTTGTGGCACAGAAATGTCACTTTGCGGCACACTAATGTCAAATTTCAATTATTGTGAGAAATAATCATGTTTGCGAACGTAAAACTATGCAGAAAAGCATGTTTTGGAGTGTGGTTGTAGAAAAAGTAATGTACAGGAGCTGAATTCCTGCTTGGTACCTACTAATATTTGTTATCAAATAAATGCTTATCGGAGACGACTGTTGAAGTGACATAACTATTAATTCTATTTGACTATTCCTATACATATTCATATGTCGTGTTGGAAAATAAATATTATTATTATTATTATAATCTTCAAATGCTTTCATTGAACACTCAAATCATTACAATTCTTCATCGCTTTATGTTCCGATCGACCCTGTAGAAAATTCGCAACTCTCCCCCAATCGCCTTCTTCTTCCAGAACACCCCGTACATCACGCGACACATATCCGTGCCGCCGAAACTCAAATCGGCCGGAACGGCACACACAGAGTCCAGACCTCGTGTGCCTGAGTCACCGTCCCCCGTGTTTACCCTCCTCTCCACCCTCTCTCGCCCTCCTCCCTCGACCACCCTCAACAGGGGCAGCCCTTCATTCGCGATGTCTAATCACTTTCAGTGTGTGTACGGAATTTAACTATGATCGGTACGTTTTTCGATACTCCGGAGGAGTTTTCGTCCGGGTTTCCGTGGAAAAAGTGCGCGTTTTTCCTGGAAAATCTCGTGGAAATCCTTTGTTGTCCTCGTCGAGTGTAACTGACCACGTGTTGTGCCGGTTCGGGCGATCGATATCGGAATGAAGTCTTCTCCCGCCTGAAGGGTTGACAAAGCGTTGTTTACTTCTCGCCGAGAGCGTTTAGCGTAGGATACGTGCATCATTCGGGGCATTATTGCGTTGTTTTTTGTGAATTTGTGTTCAATAGATGACATGTTTTGATTTCTCTTGGATTACAAGGATTTCGATCTGTGGTGTACACCACAAGGTTCCGAATTGGGACTCATACTGAGTTAGTGTATAGAGGGGCAGCTGTCAAAATTCAGCTGAAAATAAATAATGATTGATACATAGAATCCAAGATGATTTTTAAGGTATTTTTCTACATTCATGCAAAAAGCAAAACTTTATTGAACTATATTCAGTGGAAAAAGAAGTTCTTTATTGCACTAGTGCAATACAGTTTTTATTGCACTCATCTGTCATTCTACTTCAACATGCTGTCATCATGACAAACATAAACGTTTAAACCTAACTACATATTTAGCAGATATTCTGTGAGATTGGCAATAGGTGCTTTTTTCAATTTTTCATTTACTTTCAACATCTAGGGTAAAAATAAAGTTTGAGTTGAATTGTTCGTAACGTATTAGTTCCTGTTTCAATGCAAATCGATATTAATAATAAAGTATTCAAGTTGCGCTTTTCATTTTCCTACACCTAGTGCCGCACCTCAATAAATCATTTTTGCTTTTTGCATGAACGTAGAAAAAATGTTGTATGCAACTCGTGCAAAAATTGTTTATTGCACTCGACGTGTTGTCCAACTCGGCCTAACGGCCTCGTCGGACAATTTCACGTCGAGTGCAATAAACATTCACTTTTTGCACTTGTTGCATAAATAACTATTTCTGAAATATAAATTGCAGAAAACTGAAATATAATCACACCAAATAATTTTGATGATTATTTCATTAAAAACTTCTATGGACTCACATGTGTATTGGACTCTTTGATATGACTACAATTCAAAAACACAGCAGACAACCCAAAAACCGAAAATTTCGATTTCAATCTACGAACGTTTCGAATGATTCATACAGATCGATAGATAGATAGTTTAATAGTTTTAGAAAAAATATTATTTTCGTCACAAGAGCTCGGGAATAAAGTATACCAAAGATACCTCTTCGATTGGCGACCACCCTACTAACTGCATCCTCATTGAAACATTATTCTTGAGAAGTCCAGTCAAGATACTCCCGCTTTTTGATATAAATATCCACATATACATAATTTAAATTAGACATTACAATTGAATTCACAAATCAAAATATCAATTAGCTTCGAAATTTACATAATCAACAAATGGTAAAATCATTCACGTCATAGGGAGTCCTACAAGGGAGAGTTATTGAATCCAGTCCGTATCAATTCATTTATATCCTACCTCTATCAGAATAAGGGACACCCAAATTAGCATTGATAATAAGATGACTTGTTAATGCCATTCTATGCCAATGTCCTATTAAAACTTGTTGAAAACAAAAATGATTTCACAAATAAATAGTGAATTATTGAAATATATACACAACCCAATAGCTAACTGCTAACACTGAAAAAAAAAACAAACATTTTATGGTTATCGCAAGGAGAATTTAGAATTGATTTTCATTAAAAAATATTAGTCTCATCCACTGCATGTTTTCAAACTCTGTCTTCCCTAATAGCACCATGAAGTCCGATGGTAATCCATAGGACATCCTCTCAGGACGTTCGGGACGTCCTTAGGACGCGCAGAATTGGTACCGCGGACGTCCATTGGACATCCGTGGGAAGCACCAATGTCTCGGCTTCTCACCAAAATTGGACGTTCTATAAGGATATCCTGTGGACATCCACCTGGGATGTTAATTGGACGTCCTTGAATTACATTATTCAAAAGTACATTTGGGACGTCCTTAGGACGAGCCAGTATTGGTACCGCAGACGTCTATTGGACATCCGTGGGAAGTACCAAAGTTTCGACTTCTCACCAAAATTTGACGTTCTATCCCATGTAGCACATGATATCGGCTGAATCTTGGTTCCATATTGAGCCAATATAGATATATTGTAAATGAAAAATCGATATTGGTCCAATGTGGGTGAATATTCAAAAAACAATATAATATTAATAATATTGGTGGAATATTGGTTGAACTAGTTTTGAATGTAGATTGTCACACGAAATATTGGGTCAATATTGGTTGAATAATTTCCACCAATATCGATAATACAATATTGGTTATATATTGTTTTCCACATCTAGAATAAATATTGCAATCCAAATATTACAGTCATATCGATTATAGGGGAAAAAACTATAATGTATTTCCAAGTTTGTTAGAATATTGGTTGGATATCATTTCCACTTCATTTGACAATTTGTAATAACTCATATTGAGTCAATATTGGTTGAATGATATTTACCAATATCGATAAAACAATATTGTCTTCACATTGTTTTTAACATCTAGAATAAATATCGCAATCCCAATATTTCCCTAATATCGATCCTAGGAATAAAAACTATATTGTATCTCCAGGTGTGATTACACATTGGTTGATATCATTTCGCCATTATTCAACAAATCTTATTAATTAATATTGGGTCAATATTGGTTCAATAATATTTATCGATATCGTTAAAACAATATTGTTTTCATATTGTTTCCTACATCTAGATTGAGATGAAATTTGAATATTGGCCGAATATTCAATGAAACATATTGAAATTACATCATGATCAAACCTGGATAAACATCCGCTAGGTGGCTCTGCATATAGAACGTCTTCTAAAACCTACGAAAGTATATTAAATACTTCTCATAGCTTGCTTTCAAGACAGCTCACTCAGTGGTTATGGCGATCAAAAGGCAGACTCTGATGTCACCTGCATCAACTAAAAGACATTTATTAATTTACCAAGGTATATTGACATCCACCAATATATCCAAATGATATTGTACCAATATCGATAAATGTTGTACCAATATCGATACATATTTTGAGGTCATTATTGCTTCAAGAATATTTCACCAAAACAATTTCAGAAATATTCAAACAATATTCGTCCAATATCGCAAAATGTTCACATTTTATTTCTCGACAATATAACTTTTGAATATTGTGCCAATATTGTCAGAATATTGTATCAGCGATATTGTACCAATATCGTCGAACATTTTGAGGCCAATATTAGTTCAAGAATATTTCGCCAATATTATTCAAGTGATATTGGACCAATATCGCCTAATGTTCACATTTTTTTTTTCCGCCAATATTGCATTTCAAATATTTCGCCAATATGTTCACAATATTGTACCAATATTTTACCAATATAGGTGTGCTACTTGGGATAAGGATATTCAATCGACATCGACCTGGGATGTTCATTGGACGTCCCCGAATTACATCAATCGAAAGTACATCTGGGACGTCCTTAGGATGTGCAGAATTATCAGATGTGTTTGTTAGTATATCTCTTTCAGGGTTGAGATTATGATATTGTTGTAGATTCCTGAAGATACCAATTTGGATTGAACCAGATGCACTTAATGTAAGCTCAGCACTCTCTCAGAGTCATTCAATTCGGTTCTGGAAACATCAGGATACATCTGAATCAGTTGAGACTTCTCTTTTTAAAGCTTCTGACAATCGTTTAGTGATTCTATTGCGCTGGCGTTTTGATATATTTCGTTTCTCGTTTGTACATGTTTAAAAGATACACACAACTCTACTTACGGAGACACCTTTTTCAAAACAGTGTTGAATAGGTTAGAAATAACTATTGAATAGTAAAACAAAACTTTTATTTTCATTTAAAGATATAACTATACTGAATGAAAACAAAATAACTTCCACAATAGTTACTGAACTAACTAATCACAAAAGATGATAGAAAAGCCGCCATAACCGGTAAATACTAAATACTCAACAATTGTCTGTCAATTCGTCAACACTTCACTTGAACACAGAACACAAAACACAGAAAACAACTTTATGCACGGAATACATGCATAGAGGAATTGTTCGGTTTCAAGTCGTATAGAAACAAGAGAGAAACATACATTTTTCAAGTTCATTGTTGTGAAACAGTGAACCGAATTGGCATACGTACAAACTCGAGAATATGGCCCCTGATGACCTTATTGATAGTGAAAAGGGTTTTATTTCAGATGTGTTGTGGGTAGCTAGGATGGATACACGGGTACTGGGTACACATGGAGGCCTGATTATTGTAACTGTTTTCGAATTTTTTATGATCATCCATCCTTCATCTTTGGATGGATGCACCTAGGAAACATTCCGAAAAATGTTCAATCCAGGACATCCCAAGGAAGTACTCGCAGGAACATTTTCTAAAATTCACTGATTGGGACGTCCGCTGTACATCCATCAAGGACGTTCCAGAATGTCCCCATACCAGGACAACCATAGAAAGTCCTTTCGAAGACATGACGAATACATGCCAACCAGGACAACCAATGGATATCCTAGAAAATTCTACAAAATATATCCGAACCAGGACATCCCAAGGAAGTCCTCGCAGGGAGATATATTGAGATGAACCAATTGGGACGTCCATTATTCATTCATACGGGATGTTCCTGAATGTCCCGTACCAGGACAACCATGGGACGTCGTTTCAAAGACATGTCAGAATACTTACTAACAAGGACGTCCGATGGATGTCCTAGGAAACATTACAAAATATATCCGACCCAGAACATCCCAAAGACGTCCGCGCAGAGACGTTTTATACGATGTACCGATTGGGACATGCATAGGAATTCCTTTGGGGAAATTCATGAAATTGCACTGAATAGGACGTCCCAAGGACGTCCCGGACATTTGGACATGATTTGTACCAAATAAGGACGTCCCTGGGACATGGTGTGCTATTAGGGTTACTTGTTACTATCACGTCACATGCCTCTGTTGTCAGAATAAAAACTAGTAGAATCAAATTGATTCAAAATATTTTCAAACTTACTCTTATTGCTATTACGTGACTTGCCTACATTGTCAGACTAGACACAAGGAGAATCTAATTGATTTGCAAAGTTTTCCTATCCCTCTTTGACAAACTAATTATCTTTCACGATAATATTTCTCAAAATACTTCAGGTAAACACAGTATACCTCCAAACGGATCCAAATATAGTAGCAGAGAAGCATAATATCTGACAGAAAATTTGTATTAAAAAACAAAGAGAAATATAAAGGAATAGAATTGAATTATACTAGAACTGCACTTCAGCGACACCTCAATTGTTAATAATTGTGAATATAGCTACTGGATCCTCTCAGAAATTACACTTCTAAATGCAGACTGCATTCTGTAATAATTATAAAATTGTCTACTGATAAAGTTCTCAACCAGCAATGCAGAGGCTAAGGAAAATGACAAAATACTAATACATCTATATCGTTTCATAGCAGAAAAAGAATGCAGCAGAAGCATAATTTACCGATTCAAATTTCAATTTTTCAAATTGTATTTTGTAGTCCAAAATATCATCAGATCGTCATGCCTCGATTATGCTTTTTCAGATACAGTAGTAGGGAATCTGGAAAACTTTGTTTACTCATTGCAAAATCCCATCCATCTAACAATGTTCAATATCTGCAGGTACTTTGAATAATTGGTTTCAAGAAACCTGCTTCAAAGAATGTTTTCAAAAGTCTCATTCAGATCATTAACATTAATATGTTAATGAGAACAAAGGAATGTACAGTCGTTATTTCTTATTTTTTCGTCCAGTAGAATGAAAAACTATATGATGAAGTAAAAAATTTTTCAGCTGAGGAATAGATTGTTTATATCAACTTAATTTTCTGATCAAGACGTGATTTGAAGAAGTGAAATCAGGCAGTTTCTTCCTATGGGTTGGTTCGTTCTGACAATATGGGTGTTTTCCTTCCAATCCTCTTTGTATGAAAATTGAAAGTTTATTGAAGCAGTACTTTTACTGCCATTAATTTTCAAGTGAAACAGGTATTATTATACAGAAACTACGATAATTCGGATCTGATAGAGTACGCTTCAAATTAGAAATGTTGCAGTGAAAGTTAGAATAAAATAGTTGTATACTTTGAAATCAAGCGATACACATTTTGCCACTCTCAGGAAAATCACACGTGATCAATACCAGAGTATGGAAAGGTTGTAAATTTGAACTCTTACTACATCATGATACGTAACTTTCTGAATATCCTATTGAAAAGCTTCAGTAATATTTCAGACGAAAATTATCTCTAATTACATTTCATTTCATTTCCTTTCCGTTCTTGCTCTTATCCGTAGTTGGGGGATTTTTTCTATTTCTCTGAATAGAAATAATTAGCTTATATGCCAAACATAGTGTTGCTGTTCAATAGACATGTTCTTTTATGGTCATCTTGCAGTGTGAAGCAAGATTTTCGAATAGGATTGATTTTGAGTTTTTATAAAAGATAAGCGGTTACTTATATCTCTTATTCGTATCGAATTTCTCGTTGAACCAAATCATAATTTTTTCAAGAACACCTTTCGGAACTTCTTTAAGACTTGTGATTCCTTTTGGTTCCCATTCTGTCTCCAAAAAACTCTAAAAAAAATCACTTCTCTAAAACTGCATTATTTGTATGGTCTGTTATTAAATTCTTCAATATTGAAATTTGAATAATTAAACAAAACTCAGAAACCAAAGGACCAATATGCCAAAGAAAATAATGAGGATCTGTTCAATCAGTAACGTCAATTTCCTCATCAATACTAATGATCAACGATGAACACTTTGTGAAAACTTCATTCACGGTTTGTACGAAAGTCTGTTCTTTTACGATCCAACGTATGTCAAATTATACGTCATAAAAAACTATAAAATTTTATTGCGTCGTATAATTTCCTTTCATAGTAACTATAAACTTGAAATCAGTCGATGGCAGAAATGAAATAAGTAGTAAAACTAAAGGTAATATACTCGGATTTCCTGTGAGACTTCGAAAACGTGAAGGAATTCAGAAATAATCTATACATGTGAAGGGAATGTTTTCCACATTTTAGAAAATTGTGATGATTTTAAAATTCAAAATTCCGAGTTACAACTCGGAATTTTACTTCAATATTCCAAGTTATATATTAGAATTTCGAAATTTCGAGTTACAAGTCGCAATTTTTGTGTCGCATTCGTTTCCGCTGCCGTAGCCGCAGGCAAAATGATGACCAACTTATAGTTTTATTTTGTGTTCAATGAGTGCCAACTGTTTTCCTTCATGAACATATTTTTATGATTCTTGTCCTTAAGATTATATAGAAATGCAAATCCTTTTAGTAGGTTTAGGAATACGCCTATATCAACATCTATATTTTTCTCATATTCTGACATTTCTGAATAAAATTTATTCTTGCTTTCAAACTATATAAACAAAACCATAACCTTAATTATGTGACCTTTCGTTCATTTTTGACAATAGGCCAAGCTGTAGATTTTCACCTGAGAGATGGGAAATGTGTTGAAAATATCACAGAAAGTTGATCAAAACGCTTCAAAGTGCGTCCGAAGTCACCCGAAGTCGAACTGAAGTTAATAAGAGTTGAGTTCGGGCGACTTCGGGTGCACTTTGATGCATTTAGAGTAAATTTCAGTGACATTTTCGACACATTTCCCACCTTGCAGGTGAAAATCTACTTCCATATCGAGGGCCAAAACGCAGTTCCTCGTTTGTAACAATATTGTCAAAAATGAGATATTATAATACCATTAAATTTGAAATAGCTGGCTCTATCTGTCGCCCAAGAGATGTTTCTTGATAATCTGAACAGAAATTTGTGATATCGAATAAACAGTTCCTTGTAACTGAAATTACAAAAATTTAAACGCTGCAGCTCGTATTAGTGTCTCCTGTAAAATTACGTTTTTGCCTCATACGAGAAACTGCGTTTTGGTCCTCGATATGCCGTTTTCAGAATTTGAATAAGATGATTTCCCTTAAATCGGCGCATTTAGAAAGATTTGCCCTCAAATTGTTTATAACGCGATTATGTAAAAACTACATATCGGACAGAAACCATCCTGCGCACAGTTGAACCACAAGTTTTCATCTATCAGTTTCTGCAATACTGTTTACCCACCTTCAGATTTATAAAAATTATTTATTTTTGAAAAATGGTCTCTTTTTCGAGGTTTTTCCGGATTTTCTCAGTGAAAAATACACCGATCTGGGCGTAAGAAAAACCATTTTGTAGGTTTTATAAAACTCTACAAAAGTTCCATTGACTGTAAAACGATTCCTTGAATAATCTTTGAGATATTTCCAAAAAACCAAAAAAGTTTCAATTTTTTTCACTATTTCTTGTTTAAAAAATTCCACAAAGCGATTTTGCTGACGCGAAAACCGGGGTTTTCATTAACGAACTATCCTATAAAAAGTAGTACAGGCCGTTTGCGTCTTTTATTTTGTGTGGGAAAAAACCTCTATAGCTTGGTCTACAAGGAAATTTTGAGTTTCATGTCATTTTCCGCTGCCGCTGCCGTCCGAGATAAAAGTTGATTAATTACCGGCGGCAAAGACAACTGCAACGGCAGCGGATCTATAAACGTGTGCATGAGCAACGGCACATTTATCTTCGTGCTGCAACGTCAACTGCAACGACTGCGGCTGCGACTCAATCTATAAATCCAGCAATAATTTCAAAAGCCTATTTTCAATTTTGAGTGTTCCTTCCAGAGCTTCGTAGTTTTCACATAACTAGGTAACTGGAAAATACTTTATTTCACTCTGTTATTCTCATGGAACAAATCATTGTGTTCCACTTTGATGTTTCCATCATATTTGATTTGATTACATGTGTGAAATCAGGCAATTACATTTACGAACATACTCAATCACATACAATGATAGACAATGGATGGCAAATATGGATAATCGATTTAAAAGGAATTATTGACAATCAAACTATCTTCCATTTTGTTTTGGAACTGTATTCAACTACAATATTGAAGTTGATGAAGTTGCATGGTTGGATTATCTTGAAGATTTTGTTAATTTCTTCCTTTCGCTGGAAATTCTGAGAAGTAGATAAGAATTTATGTTATTCGCAGCAATAGCTACAGTTATCCAGTGTGAACATTTCTGTTGAAAACTGCTAACTTGTCATGACTATAAGGATTTTAATCTAAATGAACCAATAATATCTACTACTCAACATGTTCTAAGATTTAATCTAGATTTATGCCAAATTAATGTTTGCTCACTCATCATTTTTCAAACCAAAGTAAAATAAATCATATTGCGAAAATTAATTGAAATGCTAAAATTTTCAACAAAATTTTTTAGTGGCTGTGATAGCATATTTCAAAGATATCCAATTAAAAAAATCCAAATGTAGATCCAGTTATAATATCCAGGCAGTTCTAAGATTTAAAAAAATTGACCAGTTTGAAAATCTTACAAATTGTTCAGTTTATTAGACCAAGCAACAGAGGTTTTTTGTCCCAAAAAATAAAGAACTCAAATGACCTATACCAATTTTTACTGACAATCCCAGTTTTCGTCCCAGCAAAATCGCTTTGTGGAATTTTTTAAACAAGCAATTATGAAAAAAATTACAACTTTTTTGGTTCTTTGTAAATATGTCAAAGATTTTTCAAGGAATCGTTTTACAGTCAATGGAACTTTTGTGAAAATTTATAAAACCTACAAAGCAGATTTTCACACGACCGGATCGGTGCATTTTCCACTGAGAAAATCCAGGAAAACCTCGAAAAAGAGACCGTTTTTTCAAAAAAAAAATTGTTTTTTTAATTCTGAAGCTAGACAAACAATATTTCGGAAACTGCTAGATAATAATATGTGGTTCAACTAGTTTTTGTACTATCAAATCAAATCGTATGAATTAATATAAATTAATATTTAAAGTGGATATGATAAACTTCAGTTATTCCATTCTCGATATCAACTCCAATAATTTAGAAATATAATAATGGCCATTATCATTATTGAGCAAGGGCTTTGACTGTTTCTATTCGGAACAATCCAATTTCCTTAAATTATCAACTTGTTTTACTACGAGTAAGGTTATTCTGGACTTTCATTGTCTAAATAAGAACAAAGAAAAATTCAATTCTCTGCAATTTTTAATCACGACGTTTCAACTGTTAAAATCTACAGTCGTTATCAAGTGTATCTAGACGTGAAAGTTCATAAGAACAATGATAAGTGCCAAACATCAGTATACAGAAAGCCGACTCATACCGGACAATACCTGAACTTCGAATCGAACCATCATGGTGCTACAAAGAGAGGGGTTGTTCGATCGCTGGTGGACCGTGCCTGTGCCTACAACCTATGTAACACAGATAAAAGTCTTACCATCAAATTGGACAATATCAAGAAAGATCTGCGACGAAATGGGTACACCAAAAAACATATAGAAGAGGTTTTAGCATGCAGGGGGGATAAGAAGAAGAAACCAGATGAGCAGACACAAGCCACCCTGTGCGTTCCGTATGTTAGAGGTCTATCGAAAAGAATAAAGCGAATTCGGTCGAAATACAAAATACGGACATGTTTCAAGTCAGGTAACACTATTCGCAGCCATCTCACAAAGACCAGACCACGTAACGCTGACATTGATTCCAAAAACTGCATTTACCGCATCCCTTGTGAATGCGGCGAAGCTTATCTTGGAGAAACTAAGAGAGCATTAGACTCGCTGAACACAAGAGAAACACTCAACGAGGAGAAACATCGGAGTCAGGGATAGCGGATCATGTCTGGACGACCCAACACAACATAAAATGGACTGAAGCCGAAGTTATCCATAAAGAAGAGGGCTGGTATAGAATGATGTTTATAGAGAGTGCATATATTATGAACAACAAAGTCTTTAGTCAAGCTAGCATAGAAATCCGTAATGTGTGGAAACCCTTAATTAGTGGCATGGGTCAATTGAAATTGCGATAAGAATTAACAATGCTGTACCGGAGGGGCCTGGCACTGTAATTAACAAGCTTACCTGAATACCGCCAAATTACCCCTAGGCTAATGACACAAAATTACCCACAGCATATATAAGAAGTATCCTTGAGATTGTCGCATTATACACTTGACAACGACTGTAGATTTTGACAGTTGATTTGCATACACTTGACAACGACTGTAGATTTCAACAGTTGAAACGTCGTGATTAAAAATTGCAGAGAATTGAATTTTTCTTTGTTCATTTTTGGACAATGAAAGTCCTGAATAACCTTACTCAAAGTGAAACATTGTTAACCACTTTCAAACAAATAGTTTCACTAAGTTTTCATTTTGAACGTTGATTTTATGGTGAGATTCGTTTCTGTCATCGATTAAGGCCAGTCTCTTACAATTCATAAATTACTCAACAGTTATTCAGAAGAATTCAGCTCAGCCAGAATATAGCACATTTTCTGAATAGTTTGATTTCAGTATTGGCACAAATAAAATTCATTGTAGAGATAGAAGTGGCCGAACAATTGAAGCTTTTGGACGCATTGGTTGACAGAAATGGAGAACACGACAATATTAGTATTAACATAAAGTCAACAACATAAGACTCATACCGATAGATCCTTACCGCCATATTGAGCACAAAATGGGGGTTTCGATTTATTTTTTCATTGGGCAATAACCACATTGGATCGATTTAAAAACAAGAAATTCATCAAAATTACTCACGATATATGGCTTATCAGTGTCTTGATAATTACAGTTTTCGATTTGCAAACCTTTAGCTTGTACATAGCATTAAAAACAATCTCCAAATATTAGTAGAATATTAAAAGAAATCACTTTGGATCCATCAGTAATTCACTCAAATATTGGTCAAAATTGTGATATGGTATATTATGGCCAAACCAAGAGGTCAACAAATACACGTTTCTTCAAATATTTGTCCCATGCTGAATATTCGTATGAAAAAAACATTGAAAGCAACATTCAAAATAAGTAATATTAGTTGATTAGAGAATTGTTTCGAAAGTATTGCACTTCATAGAAAATGCCTGAAGCACTTGCTCATTGATGATAATTGGGCGTTAAATTCTAAATTACTTGAGTTAATACCGAGAATGGGATAATTACCTATTATTAACAGGTAATTGATAATAGCCTCGTTACATGTTAATATATATTAATTCTCACTAATTATTTTACTGAAATAAAATCGACTGATCTTTTATTATTACCAACTGTTAAGAATTCAATTTAATATTTGTGTAGTAAAAGGGAGAAAACTATACATTCCTAATGGAAACAGTAAACATTCCACATATTTATGAGGAGCCCTTGGAATGGTTTTAATCTTTGTGAACAGGGCTTGAGTGGACTGTATGTTGAGGAAAAACTAATAATAAATCGTCTTCATTGAAGAAAATTCATAACAAAAAGGCAATCTTTGGCTCAAAAGCTACGCCTAGTTCTCAACCTATATAAGAAATAAGCGAAACTGAACCTATGAAATCAGATCATTATATTATATACTCAGCTAGTTGAAAGATTTTCTCTCTTTTTCAATCTGAAATAAAATAGGAGTACTGGTGTATGTGATCCACTACGAGGCAGTCATAAAATTTGACAGCCTGATGGAAAAAGTGGAGAAATGACGTGAAATATGTCTGTGTATCCAATTAGACTTTGGAAAGAAAATATTTTATGCTAAAAAAGTATCTAACCTATGTATCTTTGGTTTCACAATAGATAGAGAAGGTCATGAACGTGATCTTGTCGTTAAATGATATCTACACATATACCTATCTGAAATGTTTTGGTATAAATATACTAACTGAAATTCCTTTCCATATTTCATGTGAAAAATGAAAAGGTGATTTTTCATATTGTGTCGTGTACGTTTTACTGTATGGAGTGTTTCACAATAGTTGTCGAATGTCTCAATTAAATTCGTGAATATACTAGGTATTGGGATGAAGATTTCACAATAGTGAAAAAAATCTCAAATCTTCAAATGTAAAAATTCAAAATTACGAATAATTTCATTAACTGCCAATTGACATTTTCATTGTGCAAGACCGCTGGATGTCACTTCAGAATACAACATGAAAAATAGTTCAGAAAAGTGGATTTCAATACACGACATTTAATAAACTGATGAATAAACTTGAGATCGTTTATTTTTTTGATACACACTATGAAAAACACAAATCAATCTGGATTCTATGTTTCAAAGTATTTCCACATTTCAATCAATATCAGCATTGTTATAAGGCTCCTATTGAATGCTGCATATGAGTAAGATACAATATCGGAACTTTTCTTCGCTAAGATTCAAAGTTAGAATGCATCAATCAAATCCATCATAGTGCGTCCACTAATACATCTATAAAATGCCTACAATCAAGGATAAAAATACAGGCCACCATAAACCCGAATTACTGGACAAAATCAACCGAATGTTCAAAGTGCCGGGACAAATTTTGTGACAGCTTTCCTTCCACCTCAGCAGCAAAAAATACAGCAAAATGAAGACCTCGGACATGTCCAAAACTCCTCCAGATCGTCAAACGTCTCAGCCTCACAGCCCGCTTTGCCTACCCGATATCCCACTTCCCACGCCTCCCCCGATGGCCAATATTATGATGACGTCGCGGTTCGACCTCCAGACAAGAGGGGGTTGCGGCTACAGGAGGATTCTGAGCGCCAGAGGCAACGAGTTTCGGTCGCCCTTGATGAATCGGGCTAGTGTACCCCAGAACCTGGATTACAGAAGTCCTATTTTATCCAGGCATAACGTGGGAGTCGTGCAGGAACTTGGGCTGTCGCCTCTACCTCGGCATAGGAACTTTGATGATCTCTCCAGGTGGTTAGTATCAGAACTGGGGTTACTAGAGTGACACTGATGTTTGAATTATTTTTTACTGTCAAAATTATGGAACAATTCTATTTTATGCAGATACTTTGAAATTCGCCTATTGCTTCAGAAAATTCCTGCTAAATTACAGGCCCCAGTGCCCTTTGACTGGCATCGGTCTGAATAATGGATGGTCGACAAGACCAGAACCATTCACTCTTCATAGTAAGATTTGGCAATGGTATCCTAAAATTCCAAAAACCTTCACTAGTTCCTTGACTTCAGCTGGAGTAGGGAAGTTGACGACAACTTCAACTTTTCCGGATCTACTCTCAATCCATTCTGATCAATTTTGTCAACAGTATTTCATTTGTTCATTTAGTTACATTGAGAACACTCTCAAACTGAAACTACTAAAATAACATACATTTCAGGTCAAAATTATGGCACTATTCTATTTTATGCAGATATTTTGAATTTAGCTTTTTGCTGTAGCAAATTCCTGCTTCGATACAGCCTCCAGATTATTTCGACTGGCATCGGTCTTTCCAATGAATAGTCGATAAGACAAAAACCATTCACTCTCCTTGGTAAGATTTCTCAACGGTGTCCTAAAAATCCTAAAAACCTGCTTAGTTCCTTGACCTTAGCTGGAGTAGGGAAGTTGATGACAACTACAACTTTTTCGGATCTACTCTCAATTCATTCTGATCAGTTTCGTCAACAATATTTCATTTGGCTCATTTAGTTACATCGAGAACATTCTCGAACTGAGACTACTCAGATAACATACATTCCAGGTCGAAATTGTGGCACCATTCTATTTCATGCAGATATTTTGAATTTTGCTTGCTGCTGTAGCAAATTCCTTCTTTAATATAGTCCCCACTGGCCTTTGCCTGGTATCGGTCTGAACAATGAATGGTCGACAAGACAAGAACCATTCACTCTCCTTGATAAGATTTGTCAACGGTATACTAAAGATTATAAAAACATGCGCAGTACCTTGACCTTAGCAGTAGTAGGGAAATTGACGACAAGTTCAACTTTTCCAGATCCACTCTCAATCCATTCTGATCAATTTCATTTCATCTGTTCATTTAGTAATATTGAAAACACTCCCAAACTGAAACTACTCAGATACATTCCAATTCAAAATTGAGGCACCATTCTATTTTATGTAGATAATTATAATTTCCCTTGTTGCTGTAGCAAATTCCTCCTTCAATATAGCCTCAAGTTCCCTTCGACTGACATCGGTCTGAACAATGGATGATCGTCAAAACAAGAACCATTTACTCTTCTTGGTAAGATTTGTCAACGGTATCCTAAAAATCCTAAAAACCTGAGTAGTTCTTTGACCTTAGCTATACAAGGAGAAGTTGACGACAATTTCAACTTTTCCGGGTCAACTCTCAATCCTTCCTGATCCACGACATAACCCAACTACATGAGCTTCGTTTCACAAACTCACACTTCGCCTGGTTCACTGTTGACTCAGCTTTGGATAATACCTCAAAAACAGTTTGCAAGACCCCAATATGGGTTCGAATTAACGAGTAGCTACGTTGATGTCATCTTAGTAGATGAAACAAAAGGGTTCTAGCTCGTGATCAAGCGCATTGTCAGAAAAACGTTGCCAAGTTGCCGGATATTGAGAAGCCCCAATGGCATTCTATTGAACTAAAAGAGTTCCCTTCCACGCCGTACAATAACAGTGAAATGTTATGATCTTTCTCTGAGTAAGCTCATGTGAGGGTAGTGACATAACAATAAAAACTGATATTTTCATATCCTCTATTTGAAGTGTGTTTTTTTAATTCTGATACTCTGAGAATTTGTAGCATCTGTTCGCATCTAATTTTTCGTATGGGTCTGATTCTCGTATGTCTTTCGGACGGATGGTATTCCTGAGAAATCGAAGCGACTTCAGAGGAGGTCCTTTCGACTGAGATTATTACAAATTGTTATTAGAGCTTAATTGTCGTTTTTCGTAAAAATTCATTTTTAATCCCTACTCGGTGTGAATTTATATCCACTGTAATTTGGTTCTCATTTCGAAGATCGCTTCATTTGAATGCCCTTAGCCGATGGTTGTCGTGTTTTCAACAGCTGTTATTTTCCAGAACCATGATAACTTTAAATCTGTTTGCAATACTGATTTTAGAAAATCAAACACAGTTAGGAGAATGAAACTTCATCAAAAGTCGATTTTGAATGGGATCATATGGCAAGTAACACCCTATTTGAGAGTTTGTTCCTTTTCATCGATTCGATCAGTG
Source organism: Chrysolina oricalcia (assembly GCA_944452925.2). Lineage (NCBI taxonomy): Eukaryota > Metazoa > Arthropoda > Insecta > Coleoptera > Chrysomelidae > Chrysolina > Chrysolina oricalcia. The sequence continues at coordinate 9,193,081 of OX101815.2, read as the reverse complement.
TGACTCTAGTAACCTACAGGAGGCATTCTCTCCACCAATGATTTGAACAATTACAGGCCATCATTCGTACCGATAGACAGTGAACCAATATCCCAACCACGGAGCAAGTACTTATCCAGAGACTCTCTCTTATCCCAAGAGCTCGAAGAAGTCCAAAACTTGTCGCGGGAACTTTCTTCCAAGTTCAGCGAGCCTTACACGGACGAAGTGTCACCGGAATACCAAAGTGTGTTTTACAATGAACATTACATGTCGGACATAGACGAAAACGAGGAAATCAAAGAGTTTTTTTGCGGTTACAACATCCCAGAACGACGTTATTCCGATCATTCTGACAGAGTGGTTGAACCTAACCCCAAACTTTTTACTAACTTCAATACTTTGCCTTCTTTGAGTACGGCGAGGTGTGTGAAAAGTGGCCAGTGTCAGTTCGGTGAGGTCAGTAGGAGTTCTGACAGTAACAGTTCGATAAAAAGTTCGGATTACTACGTCTGTAGCCCGCTGGCTGTTAGGAGGGTGCATCAGGGCGATGTGTCCCAGAAAAGCGTTCTGAAAAGTCCACACAGGCCTGTGGTGAAAATTGCAAAAATAAGGTTTGTATGTGTTTGTTACTTTACCTTCCATAAGTTCTTGGTAGAATAATTACTGCAGAAGTTTTGACTATCAAATCAACTTTACCAACTATTTCACTAATGTTTTTATCTGAATCCAAAGGATAATGTTATCTCTTATCGAGGTGATAGTGACAACAGAATTTTTTATACATTTCCGTTGCTTGACGAGACATCAACATGATGACAAATGCATTATAAATATCTCAAGATCCGCACAAACCTTTACACAAAATTCAATCGCAAGTTTCTACAAAAAACAACTAAGAACTGCCCCCTACAGCCGTCTAATTATGTATATTAGATTAACGCATTGCTATGCTCTATAGATGCCATAGCCAAAATTATGTCTTGATCGAAACCGGGAAGGAACCATATTCCGGTTTCATGGTGTTGTTAAACTTCAGTGAAGAATAGCTCACCCAATTGTATTCAAAAATACTCTCGATGTTGTATTATCACATCTTTCATATTTTTTCTTTTATTCACTGTGGAGCAGTTTGTCATCTGTTTCACAGATATTTTCATGAAGTGAGTACACTTTCAAAAATTAAAAAATGCTGACTATGTTGAAAGACCCCCTCTCCCAATCTAGTTCAAACTAAAAGAAGAGTAAAATATCTGTGAGAACAACTACTTTCCTAACTGGTATCTTAGTAGACATTGAAATACATTCTACAGATACTTGTGCATATCCGGAATTAATAATTGTATTTGGTCACTACTCGACAAATCTCCTATATTTATTTTCGATTTCTTAATAAAAAATATTTCAAAATGAACAGTTCACCCCCACTTAGGAAATTTCTTTCGATAATTTACAAGGTATGGTGGTTTTCATTTCACAGAACAATTGGACCTTATTTCATATAGATTATCTGTAAAATATGTCTCGTAACTGTTATAAACGACTTTAAAAATTTTTTTTCAAATGAAACACCCTGTATCTCATCTATTTTTTATTTCAACCAGTTAGAACAAGTTTTATTGACTTTCATGTCCTATACCTATCTTCTACCGTTTTTGAGATTTCAATCATTTTATAATTTTCAACGTCTATGCAATGATGAAATATTAAGTATAAAATATGGTGAAAAAATACATGAAATAGCAAATAAGAGCTTCATATTTTTAAAAACAGGTGTAATGAAATACATGAACCCTCCTTCATCCTCGGTGTATAACAAACATGCTTATGTTGACAGAATGAAAAACTGAATTTGATTAAATTCAGTCGAAACAAAATCTACTTCGCAATTATAAAATATTTGATACTGGAAGTAAAAAAAAACTCAGTAGGTCTGGTGCTTGAAATGCTGACCATTCACTAGTAAACATTCATGGATCGACGTTATCACACGATCAGTGGTGGCTCTGCGGATTTCCAATGGGTCGATTTCTCCGAAAGAACATCCTTTCCTGTTTTCCAGTTCCTGTTTTGTACTCACTGATGCTCTACACACCTTTTCTTTTATTTTTCCTCAGAGGTAAGAATCTGAGTTTTGGTGACCGCAGCAATATTTAGTGCTTCGGTGGATTTGGGAATTTCTCACAATTCCATTACGAAAATTAAAAAAAAAAAACATAATATGAACATGTTGATTTCATTGAAAATATGAACAGGATGTTAATAAAGTCAGTTGTGGAATCATCTGCGACTGAAAGTTGGAATTTAGTCGCTGTTTTCCATCGTACAAGATAACCTCTTTTGGAAGGGATTCATGGTTTAAAGAAAAACATTCTCAATTGAAAATTGAATCAATACATGACTCCTCTGTAATTGAGAATGTTTTTCTTTAAAAAATAATATGAACAGTTATACATTCCTCAGGCTGCAAGCTTTGCATAGACATGATCCACTAAAACTTGTATGACTTTGCGAAATGCTACTAACATAGACATTCAAAGATCCCAAATTAAAAAAAAAAAAATTTGGATTGTTGAATCAGAATTCTCACGTGAGGGCATATTCAATAGTCGAAAAAACGTGATTTCAACAGAAATGTTCTTTAAATGTGTTTCGTATGCTTATGAATGATAAATTTTCAATTTGCATTTATGAGGAGAAGTTGATTTTCGAATAATATTTGGATATTCTGAGAATAACTGGAGAATTCCTGAGCTTAGCTCAGAAGAGTTGGTATTGGTTGGATGGGGCTCCTGGATATTGTACACGTGAAGTGAGCAATGAACTCACTAACATGTTCGAAGATCGGTTCATAAGTCATTTGAGAATTGGCCTCCGCGATCACCAGATCTCTCTTTTCCTGATTTTTACCTCCCTGGAAAAATAATAGAAAAGGTGTATAGAACACCTGTGAATACAAACCAGGAACTGGAAAACAGGGAAAACAGGAGAAATCGACCCATCGAAAATCCGCACTGATCATGTAATATCGTCGACCCACCAATGTTTACATGTGAATGATCAGTATTCCAAGCACCTGAGCTGATGAGTTATTGTTTGTTCCAGTATCGAAAGTTTTATAATTGTGTCGAATGAATTTAATCAAATTCAGTTGTTCCTTCTGCAAACTGCGAGGCAAACTGTCAACATGAGCATGATTGTCATACACTCAGTATAAAGGAAAGGTACAAGTATTTCATTACACCTGTTTAAAAAAAGTTGAAGCGCCTCTTTGTTTGTCTGTTGACTTTTTCACGAAATTTTATACCTACTTGAAATTTTATAATTGCATAGACGTTGAAAATTCTTAAATAATCAATATCCCAAAAACGGTTGAAGGTAGGAATATGACATAGTCAATAAAAAGAATTCAAACTGGTTAGGTGAATTCGAAAGTCAGGTAATATACAGAATGTTCCATTTGACAAAATTGAGTTATAGTCGTTTATCAAAGATATGATCGGGGTCGTACTTTTCAGATATTGTGTACAATCCAAGCTTTCTATGAAACGAAAACCACCATACCTAATGTGAACGATACCATAATTTGAGTTTGGTGTATTAGTTGAGTCATGCGATATTAAATTCTTTCTTCATCTTGTTTTGTTAAAAAAAATACGAAATGATTAGTATCTGAAGAAAGGTGAGAGATAGATATGGAATATGCTTCGCAAAAGTGAATTCGATTTTAGAGTAGGAATAAAATTTGATATAATATATAGGGTGTTCCATTCGAAATATCGAAATTGATGTCTATGAAATGTAGATGTGGCAATAATGCGGAGATGAAACTATTTTTGAAAGCTAGATCACAGCACTCTGCGATAGTTACCATAATTTGGTGAAGATATATTTTAGACCGTCAGATGATGACATATTTTGCTTACTGATTTTCTCTATCCTGGAATTTCAACCATTAAAAATTATGTCAGTGTTGAGCTCAAAAAATGAAAATTTAGCGATCGGAAGTGTGCTAGGTATATGGAAGATTCATTTTCCGTTTGCGGAAAAACATTGTTAATTTTTCGATTAGGTATGGCATTTTAACACTGACATTTTATAACAATCTGATAGTTAAAAACCAAAGCCATAAGATCTGGACGTAGGTCTGAAAGGGTTGATATAAGAGCTCGATCTTGTAATAAAATACTCGGTTGCTGATGCATTTAGAGAATTGAAAGATATTGTTTTTTCGTTGAAAAATAAGGGAAGTCCAGATGAATTGAATGTTGCCTTCTTTAAGAATTGTCTCACTAACCTTGCAGAACCATTACTAAACCTAATTAATACTTCATCACTGATAGGAGAGGTACCAGATGACCTGAAGATTTCTACAATCATTCCTGTTCCAAAAAAAACAAATTCTAATAAAGCCTCGAATCTAAGACCAGTAAACATGTTGAGCTCAATTGAAAAAATACTTGAAAAAACAGTCTATAACCAATTAGTGGATTATATTGAAAATAATAAACTGTTGAGTAAGTACCAATCAGGGTTTAGAAATAAACATAGCTGTGAAACAGCAGTTCAGTGTGTACTGGATGATTGGAAAATTGGCCTAGAAAAGAATGTTACTACTGTTGCAGTATTTTTGGATCTTCAGAGAGCTTTCGAGACAATACACAGAAACAGATTAGTACAAAAATTAGTAGCAGTAGGAATAGATGGAATAGTCCTGAAATGGTTGGAAAGCTTTTTGAAGAACAGAAAACAAAAGCTAAAGATAAATAATGAAGTATCAGAGGAGATAGAATGTGATCAAGGAGTACCACAGGGGAGTGTGCTGGGCCCCCTATTATTTTTGATATATATCAATGATTTGCCAGAGGTGGTAGGTGAGAGCTCAGTTCATCTTTTTGCAGATGATATACTCATTTACTTTACATGTGAAGATCACACGGAACTCACAGAAACCATCAACAGAACATTAAAATCAATTTATAGTTGGTGTTGTGCTAATTATTTGAAAATCAATGTTGAGAAGACAAAGTACATGGTAATTAGTTCAGAAAAACTATTCAGAAACTTTTGTGAGCAAGATTTTGAGATACTGCTGGGTCCTGATAAGGTGGAACGGGTCAACACATTCAGATATCTTGGGGTTCATGTTGATAGGGGATTGCAATTTAGAGAACATGCCAATTTCATCTTAAAGACGATAGCATTTAAAATACATTATTTATCTCGTTGTGCCCCATATTTGACAAGATGGACAAAAATGTTATTATACAATTCATTAGTGCTTCCTCATTTTACTTACTGTTCTTCAATTCTGTATCTACTGAAACAAAATGATTTAGCTCGTTTACAGAAACTTCAAAATAGAGCCATGCGCATAATTTTAAATTGCAAAAGACTAACACCAATACAAGATATGTTGAAACAACTAGAATGGTTACCAATTAATTCTTTTCTTCTCTATAATACTTTGATCCTAATTTTCAAAATAAGACATAAAATTTCACCGACATATTTACAAGAAAAAATTAGGTACAATGACCAAGTTCATGGATACAATACTAGATCCAGAACGGACTTTCATATTCAACAAGTCACACTATCACATACCCAAAATTCTATTTTCTTCAAGGGGCTTGATAGGTACAATAATCTACCAGAAGAGATCAAATGTTTAACATCTTTAACTTCTTTCAGAACAAAGTTGAAAGCATATTTACTGCATCAATAAAATAAACCAGTAGCCACTTCTTCATTATGTTAGATCCTTTAAATATTTAACTTTGACAGGTGTAAATATGTTTTAGTATGTTCAACACTAGTTTTGTTATTCATCAAATATTTTTAGAATGTGTATGTATATATGAAGTATATATGTGTGTATATATATGTGTCTATATATGTATGTGTATATGAATAACTGTAATTTTTAGATTTTTTTTTGTTTTTCTGTGACAAGGGTACGAAGGCCTAATATGGGAGAGTATGTTTTTTATTGCTAATTTTTAGAACAATTTTACATTAATATAAGATAGCGATAATTTTATTTTTATTGTAATGACTGCAATTACTTGTAAATTAGCCAAATGGGCTAAATAAAGGATTTATATATCTCGCTTATGGCAATAGACAGAATGAAGTTTGATATCGTAATGAATCCGAAAACATTTTTCCATATGCCGGTCGGCTGTCCAAATGCCATAAACGAGAAATTCTGCCGGAAAACGAAAAAAAAATTTACAGAATTATCTGACCGAAAATTTACTTCAACAGCTGACCGGCTTTTGGGTTTTTTTTGGGTTCCTAACGATATCAAATTTCATTCTGTAGACTGCCATAAGCGAGAAAATGCATCAGCATATGTGCATTTCTTTACGAAATCTCGCACTTATTTCATCCTTTTCAGTAAGTCCAAATCTTATGGCTTTGGCTTTTTACTATAAGATTATTATACAGTGTCCGGCATAAAGTTCGCAGTTCGTATCATATGGAAAACTTTTTTATTATTGATTTCTCAAAAAATATTATTCTTGATGAAAACGTCTGCTTCATCCCAAACCTAAATTGCAAATACCAAAATTGAATTTTACGCTACCATATACGAGCGAAATTGAAAAACAATTCAGTTTTATTTACTATTTGCAGCAAGATTTTGTGAAATACCGTCACATATTTCAATTAACGTGATTTTGCGATGGGAGGGAGAAAGGAGGGAACATCCAGAGAGTGATATGATCATATCTAACAATATACCACCCATCTAGCATAGTTTTCCTCATATCGTAAAGGGCGATGAGGAGAAAATTGGAAAAAAAAAAGTGGAAAAATTAAATTGATCATAGGTGGCTGTGATTTGAATTTCTGAATCAACATTCGATTCTGAACAATATTTATCCCATACTTTTAATTCTACCGTGAAAATAAAGTGATGGGATCAAATTTTTTTGAAAACAAGGAATGTTTTTCAATATCGCTCGTATATGGTAACATAAAATTCAATTTTGGTATTTGAAATTTAGGTTTGAAGCAATGGTTTTCATCAAGAATATTTTTTCTTGAGAAATCAATAATAAAAAAGTTTTACATATGCTGCGAACTTTGAGCATACATTTGTTTCTTTAGAGTCCCTTGTAGCTTGATCAGCAACGTTCATTTCTGAAGAAATCCATCTCCTTTCTGACAAACCTGAAATCTCTTGGATTTCACCTACTCGGTGTGCAACAAATGATCTGAAATTTCTTGCTTCAGCTTTCAGCCATCCTAAAGCAGTTGTCGAATCCGTCCAGAATACTCTTTTTTCGATGGAGAATGTATGCTCTTCTTGGATCTTGGATGCAAGACGAGTCCCCAGAAGTGTGGCCAGTAACTCCAATCGACGGATTGTCCAAGGGTTCAGTGGAGCTACTTGTGTTTTTGACATAATGAGCGATACGTGTACTCCATCTTCCTTCTGTATTCTGAAATATCCAACTGTTGCAACTGCTTGTTCACTCACATCACAGAAGATGTGGATTTGAATAGTGAAATCTGAAAAATTCATCAAATTGTAGCATCTTGGTATTTCAACTTTTTCTATTTGAGATAAATCATTCATCCATCTCATCCATCTTCTGACATAAGGTTCTGCTATCTGGTCATCCCAATCCATGCCACTCCTCCAGATATTCTGCAGTAGAATTTTACCTTTAATGATGTAATTTCCAAGTAAACCTAATGGATCGAATAATGACATGATGACCTTCAACATTTCTCGTTTTGTAGGGATTTTCTCACCTGAGAGAATTTTCTTGTCCACTTTGTGGAAACTCAGCGGGTATTTCAAAATATCTCTGGTGGGGTTCCAAGTCAGACCCAAAATTCTATGAGTGGTATCTGAATTACCTAAATTCTTCTCATCATTCACGAGTTCTTTAGGAATCGTTTTCAACAAGTTTTCAGAATTACTCACCCAACCTCTGAGATCAAAACCACCATTTTTATGAATCGAATTTACTTCACTTAGGGCAGAGGCACCACTTGTGGCCATCACCCTACTTATGGCCACTCCTGGTAGTTCCTTGAAATAATAAGCTTCCTTGCAAATTTAAAATCAAATTTAGCGCGGGAATCGAAGCGTTTGAATGTTGGTAGTGGGGGGAGTGCCATGAGAAGTTTTGGAAATAAGTTTTAGTTTAAGTATAAATGTGAGAGAGACTAGATACATCGAGTGCCGGAAATTGTTAACATTTTCCTTAAGAAATCTATCCTCAATCATCTTCTAACTTGGTGAATTTTTACGCAAAAAATTGGATTCAATATTGCACAAAAGTTAGTGAGTTGTCCTTGAATTTGTATTTTTATTATAATAGATCCACAAACTGTTTTTTTTTTGTTAAAATCGTGATGGCCATTAGTGAAAATACAATATGAGCGTGTTTCTACTTATGGCCATAGAGGTGGCTATAAGTGGAACTGCAAAATCCACTAATGGCCATCCGTTATTTCGATACTTATTTTGGACGGCACAACAAGAGCACTATGAAATGTTGCTCATTGTTGCAAACAAGACCAAATGGATGTTAATTGTTGATGAGTGCAATACAGAAACTTTCAAAGTTTCAGTATTCTCCATCAAAAGTAGAGTTGGCATTGGACGCCATCGCTGGCGGAAGGGCTGTTTCAAAGGCTAACAAGATCTTTTCGGTTCCTCGAAATAAAACAAGTGGAAAATCTCCAAGAGATTCAACTGGACAATGTGGCTTCTATTCGTTCCTTGGGAAAGATACAGAAAAAATACTGGTTAATTGGACACTTAATTGCGCCAAAATGGAGTAGATGGTCTTCTAACATCGGTTAGCCAGTTAAATATAAAAACACCGTTTTCGAATAATAGTCCTGGAAGAAAGTGGTATTATGCTTTTTGAAGAGGCACAAGGATTTTTCACAAAAAAGGACTGAATACATATACAATGGTAGAGGCGCTGTGACAGAGGAAAGAATTCGAAAATATTCGATGACATCCATAAAACTTTGGAGGAAATCAATGCACTTCATGTGTTGAATGAACCAGATCGAGTGTTCAACATGGATGGAGCAGGTTTTCCTCTAGCTCCAAAAAGTGGAAATATTCTCGGTCCCCGTGGAAAACACGTTTACGATGAAAGAACTTCGTTATATAAAGAAAACGTAACTACACTTTTTGCTGTAAATTGCTCATGAGAATTTGCACCTCCTCCAACAATATTTAATAATGATAGAATACCTAGAACAATAGTACAATTAGCTCCTCAAGGCTGGGGAATTGGAAAAAGCGAGAATGGAATGGATGATCGCAGAATGTTTCTTTGAATATTTCTCCAATGTTTTTTTACCGTATTTAAAGGAGAACGAAGTACAATTTCCTGTTCGTGTTCCTAGATGGACATATTTCTCATTTATCCTTACATTTAAGCAAATTTTGTCGGGAACAGGAACATGAGATTATTCTTATAGCACTGATCCCTAACACTACACATATCCTCCAACCAATGGATATAGCAGTTTTTGACCTTCTAAAAAAGTGGCAAAAAATTCCAGAAAATCGTTCGTGAAATAGAGTTTCATTTTTTACCATATTGAACAGCTCTGGTAAATATCTGGCCATAAGTGGTAAAACATGTGGTCATAAGTGGGGTAAAGATGGCCAAAAGTCGTGAATTTCACATTTTTTTCTAAAAATTGTTATAAAATTGTTATTTTTTAAAAACAAAATATTTTATCTATTCAATTCAATAGAGGACACCTACAACTATACTGATTCATTTGCATTGTTTTGTTCCACAGTTTTGGTAATCAATAGCAATATTAAAAGTTATATATTTCTCTTAACCTGGCCATAGGTGGTGCCTCTGCCCTACTCTCTTTATAGCCTCCTCTTCTGAGTCAGTACAATCAAGGTAATCATCCATATAATGTTTACCTACAATTCCTTCCACTGCATCAGTATAAATACCTTCACGTACTGAGCACAGAAGGGTGATGAAACAGCTCCAAAAATCATCACTTGCATTTGGTATATTTAAGTATCTTTTTCGCTGTTTTCACGAAACAGAAATCTTTGGGCTGGTTGATCCTTAGGCCTAATTTTATGCCGGACACTGTATATGTTATTGTGTTAAAATGCTATAAAAGGGAGATTGAAAAAAAAACTATGTTTTTCTGCAAACGGAAAATGAATCTCATACTTAACTAGCACACGTCGAATCGCTAAATTTTGATTTTTTGAGCTCAGCACTCGTATAATTTTCAGTGAAAGGAAAAAATCAGTCAGCAAAATCTCTCATGATCTGACGATCTATTTTTAAGTTCTCCAGATACGTCTAATAGGCCATCTAATTTAAAATATCCTGTGATCTATCAAAATGATATTCATCATGAACATGAATTAGTATCATCTGCTGTATCAGTGAATAACGAAAAAACCTAACTATACCCTAAATATATGTTGCATGAATCGGTATGCACCGGGTCTTGTTTACGTGCCACGTTACCCGCATCCTATTGAATATAAATTCAATATCACATACCACCCCGAAGGGCAGGGATGCTCTAAAAGAGAATAGAACAATATAAGACGATCCATTTTAAATGGCCCTGGTTGCGATTCTTATCACGTAGATTATTGAACCATTTGTGGATCAATTCCGCACAAATGTTCGGAAGAGATTTTCCGTATAAGTTTCTCTCGTAAAAAGTTGAAATGACGAAAACACAAATCGCATAAATAAAAACGGGTTTATAGATTGTATTTCTTTTCTGGTTTGTTTCGATGGATCATTGGTCCCGGAGCGAGTTGTTTGGTATTCGGATGTCGAAGTCTGATGCATTATTAAAGCCGACCGACTCGTCTCGAATTGAGTATGGAAATTGGAAAGATGGAACTTCTCGTTTCGGCTATAAGCCATAACAAAGAAATTCATTTCGTCATGCAAATCTGGAAATCAACTTGGGATTCAGCTCTTGCATTGTGCGGATCTCAGAGATTTTTATATATGTGCGGTTCGAATAACGAGGATTTCTACATAGCTTTCTTGAACGAATAGAAATCATTGGAGTCACTGAATGGTATGATGCAGTCCACAACCCACTCAAAATATATTCTATAATTAATGACACGACAATATTTCCCAATCATGTATTCCAAGTAATTGAAATCGAATAAATTGATATCAAGAAGGTTTTCTCAATGTTCGACGAGGTAATAACTATAGAAGTAGTTTGTATGTCAGATATTCACCCCCAAGTAACACTCTCATGTTGGGAAGGTATTATTGGTACGATATTGTGAGAATATTATTACAAAAATTGAAGTTTAGAAACACCTTTGGCGATTATTTAGGAAAAGTGAAGTATAGTATTTTTGTGAAAGAATCTTGGTGTCGTTCCTTGAAATCTCTTGGTGTCGTTCCTTGAAATCTCTTGGTGTCGTTCCTTGAAATCACACCCTACAGAAAAATTCCATCATCATCACTTGAACGAATATGTCAAGACAGTAAGTAGCAGCTCACGAAATGTGTTATTCCTGTCATCCAGTTATTACATCACATCCACTTACCCAAAAATCTTCGAATATGTCCATCAACCCCTCGAGTTGCACTCCCGGTGATATTTCTCGTTCACGCGAGGAAAATTCCCCATTCCGACACCCCTAACAATAAGATTCGTTCCGGTATGATTATACGTCATTCAAAGGAATACAATGGAAAAAGGAATGGCCACTTATTTGTTGCATATGTGGGACATAAATTTGGATTTAGTGCAGTGGGAGTCCTGTATACTTCTGTCGTTCTGCCCATTATAATTCTGGAGGGTTTGTGTTCAATATAAGAGACTGTGACTCATGCTTGGACTGAGGAATTGATAGTGGGAGTTGGTGCCGGAAAGCAGAATTTACTCATTTTTCAAAATTATTTCATTTCTATTTCATTATTATCAGTCACTGTAAAATAAACTAGTGTCCGAATGATACCCAGTTTCATAACACAGTTTCCCTGAAGATTTAGATAATCCATCGTGTTAATGGTTGAAAGATTTTTATCTCTTTCATATTTTCTCTCAACGTTTAGATTGTTTGAATTCGCCTCGGAATCTGCAATCATCTTCTGATGAATAGTGGCAAATTTAGAATCAGTCTTTATTTACGGTGTATTTACACGCGGTCTTGCGGCGAGCGTGGTTTCGCACTTTTTCCTCCAAAACGGCCCATGAGCGTTCTCCATACGTTTTTAATTTCAAGGCTCGGTTGACTGAAGGCACTATTGTCGTCGATATAGGTGGTTTCTATAAATTTTCTGTATGAAGAATACTAGCCTCATTCCAAAGAATGCTTTGTCCAGTCGTGGTCAGCAATTTCCGATTTTGATGTTTCTCCTCGTTGAGTCCACTTTTTGTGATCGGCTATTCTTACTGATAATGGTCTCCTGGTTTCGCCAATATAGGAATCCCCACATTCACATGGGACTTTGTAAATACAGTTTTTGCTGGATTCTGTTGTGTTTTCTTGTTTTGTCTTGGTGAGGAAACTTCGTAAGGTACTGACGGATTCAAAGCAACTCTTGATATCGTATTTGTTCCCAATCCTTCTGATTTTCTCGGAGAGACCCCTGATGTAGGGAAAAAAGGAACGGGGTTTTGTGGTCGCTCTTCGATCGTCTTGATCACTTCGAGTTATTTCTGTACTACTCCTATAAGTTTCTAGGAGTATCCATTTTGTGTGATGTAGTTTATTTCCACCTCCAGTGACTCCTAGTTGTTGCAAATACATATTGCTCTCTCCACCAACGTTCCTAAAATCTCCCTTTTTGTGGAGTTTGGATGATTGGAGCCGTATAGTTGAGAAATTGTCCTGTGTGTGTCTTCTTCCTGCATGAAGAAGTGAGGATACCAGAACCTGTTCTTTCTGCTTCCACATCGAGAATGACAAGTTGTTGTCCCTTTTCCACTGTGAGCTTGATTGAATCCTTCATGTTATTTATTCTTGCAGAGAAGTCTTCAAGGTGTTCATCTCCGTGGTACCATATGATGAAGGTGTCGTCCACGTAACTAAGTCATAGTTTTGGCTTGTATTCTGCCTCTGTGATAGCCAATTCTTCGAACTCCTCCAAATATATGTTGGTAAAAGCTGGGAAAAGAGAAGATCCCATCGGCACTCCATCAACTTGGGAGAAGAAACGGTTCTTTTCTTGAAAGAATGAGTTATGATAGCAATAATTCCAATATCGCTTGTGAGTCCTTTCATGAAGCTGGATCCTCAGATCGGAAGGATTTGGAACAAATACGTCAGAATCTTACGAAGTTTCATAAAGACAAAACGAGAAAACACAATTGAATCCAGCAAATAGTGTATTTACAAAGTGTGAATGTGGAGATTCCTATTTAGGAGAAACTAGGAGACCATTATCAGTAAGAATAGTCCATCTCAAAAAGTGGACTCAACGAGGAGAAACGTCTAATTCGGGAATTGCTGACCACGCCTGGACAAAGTACCATCGAATTCTTTGTAACGAGGCTAGTATATAGAGGGGAACATTGGTTTAAACCGAAATTCATAGAACCCACCTACCTATATCAAAGTCAATAGTGCCTTCAGTCAACCAAGCGTAGAAATTAAAAACATATGAAGACCGCTCATGGGACGTTTCAGAGGAAAAAGCGCGAAACAGCCACAAGACCGCGCGTAATTACACCGTAATTGAAGACCTATAAAACATCGCGTAGAATCTGAATTTGTCATAATTCACGAAAAAACGATTGCGGATTCAAGCAATCGAAACAATGTGATAAAATTCAAAAGAGATAGAAATCTTTCAACCATTAAGGCGATGGACGTTCGAAATGCAAGTAATCAAGTTACTACATCGTCTACAACCTCCAAACAAAAGTGAGATATTACACTCGATACCGTCAACAGTGGCATTTCTACACTGCTCAGCAAATCTAAAGATCATTGTATGAATGTGAGTGTGATTCCATCAGATTAGATGCATCTGGAATGTCATTTGGTTTGAGGAATTCTCCAGCGACATTTCAACGCGCTATGGATAACGGTTTAGTCTACTTGAACGATATTCGCGGTCACCATTGGCACCAGGTGGCGCACCAAAACTCCGGGAAAACGAAGCAAATGTCATTTATCTATGAGTTGACAGTTGTTGACGTGAATTCTATTATTGAATTTTTACTTCAACTTTCAACTTTCGAGTGCTTCTTTAGAAATGCCTGGTGGTGGAGATTTATTTGGCTGATATTTCAGTAGTTAAGCGGAAAGAGTAGTCCAAGGGGAGGCAGTAATCATGTTTTATTTGGTGAGGTAGAGAATGTTGAGCAAGGAGATTTTGGATTTAGTCTACAAAATTCATTTGGTTTCCTTGATGAACTAGTTTCTGGAAATTTTTGATATGGAATAACCGCTTTTAATCAATCGTTTTAATGTCTTGTCTCTTGAGCGTAGAAGATAATCAGATTTACGCAAATTGTGGATACCTCTGTTAGTTACAACACTAGCAAAGCACGAGCAAAGAGAGCGATTCTCTTGAATATCCGGAAAGTGTTATAGTTTACTATTTGTTACCAATTTACTATTGTAAATTATGAATAATGTAAAGTTTGTTGTGTTAAACCTAAACTGGAGTGTTTTTTCAATATTATTTCGGAGTAACACACCAATTACAAACAAAAATTCTCTTACTAGTTGTGAAATATTCCAAAATTAAGTGTTCACATTTATTTACCAATTGACTTACCGATTATCAGTCTAATTCCCCATGTTTTTTACTAATTTCTGTTTTCTGGAAAAAGAGAGCATGGACACATTTGCAGATGAATAACTTTTGTACTGCGGCACTGAACAAAATTGTTTTGACTTACTAGTCATATCAAAAATATGATTTTGCATTAAATCAGAAAAATCAAACCAAATATAGAACAACTAAGTAATAACCAACAATTTATTAACACTAGATCTTATGGCAGAATGTTTGTTTTCCCGGAGTTTTACGTACAAATTTCAAAATGTAGATGTCGCCCACTCCGTGGTGATCGCGAATAATCATTTTCTCCCTCTTTGCAAGAACTTATAAATAGCCAGAAACTACCATGTTGTTGATTGAAAGCTCGATTTTCAGAAGGAAATTCAAAGATCAACCTTCCAGAGTTTGAACATGAAGGAAATCTGTACTGGGTTTATAAGAACGTAGTACTGAAAGACATAATAATTTGAAGATAATTTTCAAAAAAGTTGATGCTTTGGAGACTTGATCTGCTTGTTTCCAAAACTTGATGAAAACTTTTTGTTTCACACTTATCGGAGCAAACTAATTCACTTACTTGTATATATTTCCTTGATTCAATATATTTCTCTCTAGACGAAAGAAATTTTTCGGCATATGCAATTCTTAATACAT
Organism: Chrysolina oricalcia; assembly: GCA_944452925.2. NCBI lineage: Eukaryota > Metazoa > Arthropoda > Insecta > Coleoptera > Chrysomelidae > Chrysolina > Chrysolina oricalcia. Next base: position 9,177,686 of record OX101815.2, on the reverse strand, counting down.
TTCGTTGAAACTGAGAAATACACGTTATGGAGATTCAAGAATTCAACTGGCTTTTTTGTAAAATCTCAAAGAAAACAACTACTTCCTTGGCTAAGGCAACACTGGACATTGAACCACATCTGAAAGACTCTCTGTGAACCCTCGATCATCCAGCTCAGCTTCTGTCATTTGGAAAATACTTTCGATTTCAAATCTGAACAGTTACAAACAGAATTCGAAAAGAAATAGCCCAATGGTCACTTGCAGTTATCTGGAACCCCTCTTGCCATCAATACCAATGCATTTTGAGCTGAAATACATGTCTTTATCTTTTCTGAAACAAACATCAAAAATTATTTCCAAGATTCCTATGAACTGAAAGATTTTTTTCCACTCACCCAAATCCTGAAAACCTATTATTTCAATTTCAATTTCAAAATAACACTGTGTTATTACCTCCAGTCAATCTTTTGATTTCCTTTTCCTTGATGTTTATAAATAAAGATATTTTTTTTGTGGTTTGAGTTTGACTGTTCCATAATATTATATTCATTTCGGTTGCTTGATTCTTGTCCAAGTGTTGTTCTTCAGAAATGAGCATTTTCGGTGGCTGCGTCTAATTTAATGAAGGTACTGCAATACACCTCATTATTTATGTCCTTAACTTCATATGTTCTTTCTTCTTCCAAAAATATAATTAGTGATTCCTTAGCAGTTTCATCATGATTGACCCAACCATTTCAGCATTTCTTCCACTTTGTAGTCAGCATCTTCTTCTTCAAACAAACGCTACATTGGGATTGGGAACTCATTGTCTATAGTTGTTTCCGAAGCTTACAACTTTCAAAAGTTCAAGAATTTCAATTTCCACTTTCTTCGGCGCTGTAAGTGTTGATAAATTTTCATTTTTCATATCACCGCAGTTTCAATATGGATATGTTGAAGCAGTAGATTACAAATCTTTCCTTGAGTCTACCGATCAAATTATCTCATACTCCAAACATTCAAAAACTGTTCGTAAAACTGACTATCTCTCTCAGGAATAAGGCACTGGCACTGCCATGCTGGGTAAATAACAGAAATCATATTACTACTCAGTCAACACAGGGTTGACAACACAATGCACATAAACCGGCATTGAAACATTCAATTTCACAGCATCTCCGTACGAATGTTGGTTTAGAGCATACCAACATGAAGAGGAATAAGACAGGCGTTTTCCCGCTACACACATCGCATCTCTGTGCACCGGCTGTATATCAACGATATAACCACGTGACCAAACTGACAATCCGTGACTCGACAAGATCTAGCCGCCGTTGTCCTGCGGCTGGGCCGGTAAAGAAGAGATCTGCCATCTAACGACATACGTGAGCAACTAATGCAAGCCGTCACATATCGGAGTCGGAATGTATGATTTACGATTTTTATTAAAAAAGAAAAAAGTGATTTCAAAGGCAAAACACGTTTTTGTAGTTTGGCTTCGTACTGGCTATTGAATTTAGCGAATCTATTTGGGAGCTGTATATTACTTCTGCTTTTGAGCGTGGATATAAGGTGTCATCAGATGACACAGATCTCATTAAAGTGAATCTCAGTTCAGCATTTTTCATAATTAGTTATACGGTTATGTATGGTATTCGTTTCGATAGAAACCCTTCGGTGAAAACCCTATCCCTCCAGCACTCAACGTTAGGTCCTTCTGGCCAGATTTTGGTTCTACGATCCAGTATTTTTTTTGTGTTTCAACTTTCTTTCAATCGGTTAAACTTGGTGTTCTTACACTTTGTTGAATGTGTATTGTGTATGACAAGGTTTTGTTCCATTCAGTAATTTTATCTTCATCAAAAGTTGATATGAAAGAAGATTTCCATTATCTCATGATTGCGGTTCTTTCATCCGTTTCAGCCGTTTAAAAATATTTTTTCAGTTGATTTTCCTTGCTACATGGGTAGAAAATTTAGGAATACATCACCACTTTATCGGTCATTGTGCTGGAGATAGAAAATGGGAGAATCGAAAAATTGCGAAATTTGAATGTTAATCAATGTTTTCGAATTACGTGGACATTAAATATTAGTACCAGGGAAATATTCATGCCAGCCAATTCATACGAGTCGAATGAGTGATTTATCCCGGTTTTACTATTTTAGTTGATTGTGTTGGAGTTAGAAAATCAGAGGACACAATAATGAAATAATTGTAATGCTATCGGTCTCGTCACGTTTTGAAGCCGTTTGAAAATATTTTCTCAGATGATTTTCCATGCTTTTTAGATCATATTGGTAGAAAATTGAAGAAAACATCATCTCTTTGCATTTATCGGTCATTGTGCTGGAGTTAGAAAATGGGAGAATCGAAAAATTGAGAAATTTTAATGTTGATCAATGTTTTCGAATTACGTGAACGTTAAATATTAGTACCAAGGAAATATTCGGGTCGGCCAATTCATACGACTCGAATATAATATGATTCATCCCCGTATTACTATTTTAGATGATTGTGCTGGAGTTAGAATACAATAATGAAATAATTATTGTAATGCTATCGGTCTCGTCACGTTTTGAAGCCGTTTAAAAACATTTTCTCAGCTGATTTTCCATGCTGCTCAGATCACATGGGTAGAACATTGAAGAATACGTTACCTCTTTGCATTTATCGGTCATTGTGCTGTAGTTAGAAAATGGGAGAATAAAAAATTGCGAAATTTTAATGTTAATCAATGTTTTCGAATTACGTGGACATTAAATATTAGTACCAAGGAAATATTCGGGTCGGCCAATTCATACGACTCGAATATAATATGATTCATCCCCGTATTACTATTTTAGATGATTGTGCTGGAGTTAGAATACAATAATGAAATAATTATTGTAATGCTATCGGTCTCGTCACGTTTTGAAGCCGTTTAAAAACATTTTCTCAGCTGATTTTCCATGCTGCTCAGATCACATGGGTAGAACATTGAAGAATACGTTACCTCTTTGCATTTATCGGTCATTGTGCTGTAGTTAGAAAATGGGAGAATAAAAAATTGCGAAATTTTAATGTTAATCAATGTTTTCGAATTACGTGGACTTTAAATATTAGTACCAGGGAAATATTCATGCCAGCAAATTCATACGAGTCGAATATGATGTGATTCATCCCCGTATTACTATTTTAGATGATTGTGCTGGAGTTAGAAAGTCAGAGGACACAATGATGAAATAATTAATTGTATTGCTATCGTTCTCGTCACGTTTTGAAGCCGTTTAAAAATATTTTCATTTGATTTTCCATGCTGCTTAAATCACATGGGTAGAAGATTGAAGAATACATCAACTCTTTGCATTTATCGATCATTGTGCTTTAGTTAGAAAATGGGAGAATCGAAAAATTGCGAAATTTTAATGTTAAAATGTTTTCGAATTACGTGGACATTAAATATCAGTATCAGGGAAATATTCATGCCAGCCAATGCATACCAGTCGAAAATGATGTGATTCATCTCCGTATCATTATTTTAGATGATTGTGCTGGAGTTAGAAAATCAGAGGAAACAATAATGAAAAAATTGTAATGCTATCGGTCTCATCACGTTTTGAAGCCGTTTAAAAATAATTTCTCAGCTGATTTTTCTTGCTTCTCAGAATACATGGGTAGAAAATTGAAAAAAAACATCAACTCTTTGCATTTATCGGTCATTGTGCGGAGGTTAGAAAATGGGAGATTCGAAAAATTACAAAATTTCAATGTTAATCAATGATTTAGTTACATGGATGAATGTCAAGGAATGAAGTCAAGGAAAGTTATCATTCCAATCAGTTCATATGGGCCGAATATAATGTAAAATGTAATACATCCCTATACCACTATTTCCGATTATTGAGCTGGATTTAGAAAATCAGAGGACAAAATAATGGTAAAATTGTTATGCTTTTGGTCTCATCAAGTTTTGAACAAGGTTAAAAATGTTTTTGAAGGAAACTTCATTGGATATTCAGATTACAGGTCGTGAGTATTGATGATTACATCCCAACCGTGCATATATCGTCATTGTGCTGTTGGAATATGGGAGAGTGAAAAAATTGTGACATTTAAAAGTTAATAAATCTTTACGTAGTCATTAAAAATGAATACCATGGAAATTTTCATTCCAGTTCGATCATATAGGCCGAATATAATGAAATACATCCCTGTACCATAATTTATGATGATTGTGCTGGAGTTAGAAAATCAGATGGCAAAATAATGGAGAAATGGTCAGTTCATATGGGCCAAATATATGTAAAACATACCTGTATTATCACTATTTCAGATAATTGTGCTGGAGTTAAAAAATCAGAGGACACAATAATGGTAAAATTGTAATGCTCTCTATTTCATAATAATAATAATAATTTATTTGCAGTTAAAATGATAATACAATAAATCTGGGAGTACAAAAAAAAATCATTATTGAACTACAAAAAATATAACTAACAACATAGCTCTAGAGCCTGCTGATCTTAGTAGTTACCTCAGAAAATCATAATGATAATAATAATAAATAAAAAAAAAATAAAAAGGTGAAAAAAATCAGTTTTTTTTTAAATTTTTTTCAACATGTATTGTTAACTTTCCACAACAATTTAAAACTAGTAATCAACTATACAACTAAGGATGACTTAGGCTTAGCCTACTAAAAATTTTAATATACCATTGTATATCTACAAAATAAATGAATAACTCAATTATGTTCAAGGAAGTGTTGTTTATATTTAGATTTGAATGTGACTTTATTCAACTGTTTGAAAGAGCACGGTATATTATTGTAGAGAGAGTAGACGTTATAAGTAAATGTCCTTCGGAAAAACGCTGTTTTATGTTTCGGGGGTGAGATAAGACCTTTATGTCTCAAGTTAAGGGAGTGTACGTCTGTCCTAAATTTTATTTTGTTATAAAGATATGGAGGACATTTATCAAATATAATCTTGTGAAACAGTGTTACCGTGTGAAGCTTACGCCTGTTAGACATGTTCAGCCATTTGTCTTCTCTTAGTTTGTGAGTCATCATATTTTGAAAACTGTGAGAAGTATTTCCTCAGCTGATTTTCCTTACTGCTTAGATTACACGGGTTGAATTTTTACACCTATTTGTTGTGCTGGAGTTAGAAAATGGGAGAATCGAAAGATTGCAATATTTCAAAGTTAATCAATCTTTACGCATCACTTTTACAATAAAAAAGAATATCAGATTATTTCATAAGGAGCGAATATAATGAAATATTGTTTATTATTTCCAATGACTGTTCTGATTGTGCAATTATGTTTTCAGTCTTATCTCTTTTCGAAGATGGTTAATATATTTTCGCGGATAATTTTTCCTCCTATATCAATTAATTATGGTGAAATGTTGAAGAGTAAATTTCCGCTTTGAATTCAACGAAGACATTTTTCATTCCAATCAGTTCAGTTGAACATAGAAAATGAAAGAGGAAAAAGATGGTGATATGACAGATTTAGGTCTCATTGCGTTTCGGACACGATTTTAATACTTTCCACTGTAATTTTTTCCCCACAATCGGACATATGTGCGAGATATCAAGTAATATCACCCCAGTATTCAATTTGTGAAAGTTAGAAAATGAAGGAATCAAATTGTAATATTTATGCAATTTAATTCAAATATTTGTATGTTTTTTGCTTTAGAAAGCGAAATTTTGAAACTCTTTGTATATCACCAGGAAGTCATTGAAAAGTTAAAAGAACAGCATTCCAATCATCTGAATATTTACAGCAGAAAAAAAGTTACGTAACGGCTATGCCATTTTAAGCGTTGGGATAGCACAACCCCATTTTCTCCGGAACCACTTGAGTTGAAAAATGAGGAGTTATGTTACAAAATAGTTATTAATCGGTTAAAACATGTAGCACTTGTTTTTTTTATTGTGCTGAAACTGCTGTGCCAGCTTAACATACGTCAAATAATTAGTACAAATATGATTCATGTTTATAAGTGAGCATATAAGGCACGATGCAAAGCGGAGTGCCCTTGTAGTTGCTAGAACTTTTGAGGCACTTATACACGTGTTTCATCTGCTATTTTAATCAAAATCAAAGGTAGAAATGACTATTAGTGCTTCTTGTATTCAAGTACTTACAGGTAATGGACATATGCTGTAACTTATTGTCAACATGGAAAACAATTGGATAGTACTTGTTTGGTAGTTTCCATAATCAATTAAATTCATAGTTGAAAAAATATGCTATATCAAGCAGCACTTTCAGCCAAAATGAAAAAACTTGCTGCTGGGGCTGACTTGAAACGAATTCCATCAAAATCCAGACATTCCTATTATAAAGAAAACAAAATTTGTATTCTTTGTTGGAGTTGTTACCTAATAATAACAACCTTTAAATATGTCGTCAACTCAAATTCAATTTATATTCGAGCTAAACGATTCATCACTGTGACAGCTGTCCTTCAGATCCCAGATAAAATTGTCTAATTCACAATGAAACATGAATAGTTGTATGATATCCTGATTTGCATACAAAGCGTGAGACTCGTTCAACGGTGAAGTAATATGCAGAAATTAAACATTTTGAATAATGTCACAACTATTTCGGTTGAAGAATATATTTGATTGCAGGAGTACTATACGAATAAGTTTCAGTTCCCTTCCACCTTCAATTCGAGGAGTTTACCATAGAAATATATATTATATACTTACTCTAGAATGCTAATCCCGCCAATTTTCACGTCGAAAAGCATGCCACGTATGCGACCCGTTTAAGATGTGCGCATGCTCGTCATCAGTGTGGTTTCGGTAGATCGTTGCCAAGTTTGAAAATAATTTGGTGATCCAATTCAGAGTTTTTTGTTATGAGGCAATAAAACACATGAATGAGAGAAATTTGACAGCTCATTCAGGACTCATTAAAACAGAAAAGAACCTTTTAGAGATAGATTACTATCGAATTTAAGGCGCGAAAGAAACTTATTTAAAACAATAATGTACCCTATGCTACTGTTATTATAATGACCGTGCAACAGTGCTTTTTCATCAACAGGAAGACTTGTCACTAAGATCTGTCACTCTCGTCAGAGATCAGAGACGGATTTTAGAATTTCAGATTTACTCTTGTCGTTTTATGTGGTGTTTGTTGTCGTTGGTTATTCTTTCATCATTCGTGAGTTCGCATTAATCTTGTTCCTTTAAAGACAATTTCTAATTAAGCCGTTTCTTCCTACAAATGAACAATGAACTGTTAAGTGTTGTGAAAAGGAAAACTACATGAAATAAATAATTTTTAGTAGATAATGAAATTTTTTATGTTGTTTAATTGTTAAAAAATTGTTATTTCCGTCAACCGATTGCACTCCTTTTAACGTGTGATGCCATGCACGAGACCCGTGAATCGGTGGATCGAACCCACGACCCATCGCTTGCGAGGCGTACGCTTTTACCAGCCGACCACCCGTACCTATCTGCTTTGCTCAAAATAGCTTAAATATTATTTTAGCTTGACAAAAAAGGCATGATTTTTGGTTATTGTTTTTAAGAAGAGACCCAGCAGAACATTTGAGTGAGAAAAATGTAATTTGTGACAGACATTTTCATAATGAAGATTTATGTGAAAACGACAATAGAATAGTTTGAAACCTAGTGCAGTGCCAATACTGTGCCTGCGTAAGCATGCATGGCGAGTGATACAACTTTCTGCCACACCGCTCATATTATGAGTCCTAAATATACACAGAATGGCCTCAGAAAATTAATGTCAATATGGAAGTGCTTTTCTTTGATGGTAAGGAAAAAGCTTCTGGCCTCACTTTTTCGTGCACCCCTATTCTGGAAATTGCACTAAGGTAATACAACCAGAAATCTCTTCAAATGATTTAAATTAAATGCAGTTGCATATTTCGACATGAATCGTTCTAGAAAAAAAACCTCGAGCATCCAATTTTATAAATTCAATTTGAGTTGAAATTATTCATGATATTAGATGAAATAAATTTTCATAGTTTTTTGTACTTTCAATTTATTTTCCTATCCAGTGCTTCCTTAAAATTCGCACCAACGATTTGGGGTGGTTCCGTATGTTTTTGTTGGTTAACTACAGCTGAAAAGTGGATGTGATACCAAAAATCAGTCGCTTCAGAGCGTTAAATGATAATAATTACCGTACTCTACTTTCTGATGGCCTTTGCTGAATATTTGTGATCATAAATATGTGAAAATTTGTATTCAAATCGGCTAAATACAAATTACAGGTATAAGTACAATGAGGTTTTCAACCTTATTCTCCGAGATTCAGAATTAACGTTTGTTAATCTTCACAAGTACCATAATATTTTACTAAAACCGGTCCTTTTACAAAAATCACTAATGACGCGCATGCGCATTGCGGACTAGCCTGAACTTTTTACAACACTTTTGACATGGGGATCAGCATTCTAGAGTATGTATATAATAATATATTTCTATGGAGTTTACTCATTCAAAAGAAAATTCACGATATCATTATTATCTATCGTTATTATAATTGCTTAAATCTGACAAAGGATCGTTTTTTAGTGTGGTCAGATCAGTTTATTCATTTATTTGAATCTTTTAGACCATTAGACCGTCAGGTAATGACAGATTTTGCTGACTGTAATTCCCTTTTATTTTAACCACTGAAAATTATGTCACTCGTTCACGGCATTTTAAAACAATAATATAATAATATATAACAATCTAATGGTGAAAAATCAAAGCCTTAAGATTTGGACGTACTAAAAGGGTTGAAATGAGGGCGTGATCTTGTGAAAAAAAACTCAGTACTGATGCATTTTCTCGCTTAGGCAATCAACAGAATGAAATTTGATGTCGTTTGTAACCCGAAATAGCTGTTGAGGTAAATTTTCAGGCGGATAAATTTGTGAATTTTTTTTTCATTTTCCAGCAGACTTTCTCGTTTATGGCATTTGAAATGCTATAAATAGAAATATCTCAAATTTATTTAACAAAACCATATTTACCATATTTGTTTCATTAAGCAAACTTGAAGCAATTGAACATGCACTAAAATGGACATTAGAAAACAAAATTGTTAAAAATATGATAATTCTCTCAGATTCTAAGTCAATACTAGGCGCTTTAAATATCTTAAACTTTTTCAAAATTTATAAATCACATCATTTGTGCAACGTTAAAAAACTCCTCCATGACTCACATCGCGTAAATATAGATGTAATATTTATATGGGTTAAGGAATCACTGGAAATGACAGGCATGTAGATCATCAAATCAGTTAGTAATTACTCCTTATGAAGATCTGATAAGCTTCGTAAAGAATAGCATTCGTGTAACTTGAGAGACACTGGAATAACTTCATAACTACCTCAAAAAATCACTACACTCTTATACATCCCTCAATACCTCCTCGTTTTCCTCATTTAACAGATTTTAGTTTAACAAGGAAACATTCTGTAATAATTGCACGACTGAAACTGAATCACGGGAAATTTCCTTTTCATCTTCATAAAATTGGGCTTGCTGAATCACACTATTGCACATGTGATGACACATCTGTGACTTTAACCATATATTTTTTGCATGTGAATTCTATTCAGTGGAGAACCAATCTAATTGATACAATAATATCAAATCAAATTCAACTACCAATTAATATCACATCCTTACTTAGTTTACAACACAAAAATACTTTTTATGCTTTAATCAAATTCCTAACTGAAATAAAACTAGACATTTGAGGCTCAATACCACCCCCAAATCACTATAAATACTTTAAGAAAAGTATGTGGCAAATGGATTATATTCGATGCCAACCATCCATCAACACACACACACACACACCAAACTTGAGGAACTTATTCTGACTTAATTTCAGAGCAATAAGAAAAATAACTAGGGTGTTAAATTCCAGCACAAACTTTTATTTCAGTACTAACGATTATAGTACTCCAACACATAATCCTCTTTCATAAATTTACGATTATAGAGGGCGCTTTTTTCGAAATGTCCTTCCTACTTCGACGTGTCAAGACGGATTCAGTGAAAATAATCACCATCAGTAGCAGAATCGAATGTTTCAAATAAGGCTCGAGAAACTGTCTGTCTCAACCTTTCGTTCCTTAAATGGAAATGTGCTAGTCACGGTAGTTCTTCTATACTATGTACAACAATGATTTCTTGGTGTTAACATTGAAGAACAAGTTTTCCTGTGTATACTAATTATTCGAATTCTCGAATTGAATATTGAACCAAAAAAAATTATCAAAATTATGCGCTCCGTATTGAGCAGAGATATCAAGGTGAATGAGAGATACAGAGAAATAGCTTTATTGTCAGAAAAAGAAGTTCTTATTTACAACATTTTAGAAAAGTTGAGAATTATATTTTGTGACTGATCTGAAATCAAAATCAGTCATCATAACAAAGGTCGTAAAACTTTCATATTATACAGGGTGTTTCTAAATTCAATACAAATATTTCAAGGGGGTATTCCGGGGGTCAAAATAATACTTTTTTTCCATAAATGTGTGTCCTTAAATCCACCCCCTCCAAGCTACAGACATATAGCAAGTTGCTTGAAAAAAATTGTAATTCAGCCGTTCAACAAAGGTCAAACAAGCAAGTAAATCAAAGTGCTATGTTGCATTTTGAAAGTCAAAAGCGTCAAAATGGTAAACAAATAAAATAAATAAATAAATGCGTGAAACTGAATACACTTGTTTAAATAAATGAAGCGAAGTTTTGTATAGAAGTGTATAAATTCTCTTTATCGCTTTCGACTTTCTTCATCTTCACTGCTTCTTGAAAGTAAATACTCAGTTGAGAGTACCGAAATTGAATTAAAAAAAAATCAGCTCTGTTTGAATACGCAAGTAAACCTAGACAGAGATTTCCTTCCCCTCCATCAGAGGATTAAATATAATTAATTTAACGTTGGTAACACTTCTTAATATTTACTAGACCACTCTTCACGTTGGTACTGGTATTTTCACTTTGACATTTGACATTTGACTTGACAAATTCTGTCTTGTCCTCACCGCTTTTACAAAAACCACATGGTGATTCGACTTCCGGCAGTGGTTGAGGTCAGACGGCGGCCTCGTGTTGAAAGTCAGGTTAATGTGTGTAATGTCCGCCGTCTGAGAACGTGCATCGACCCAAGATTATAGTGTTTGTTAAAAATTAGAAAGTGTAAATTAATATGGGATGCAGTATTGCCTTGAGCAAGACAAATGCGTCCCCCCGGTACAGCTGCGCTGTCTACGCCGGTTAGAGGCCGGATGGGAACGGATTTCTCGCAGCGTGGCATGTCCAAATAGCGCCATTAGGAAGCTCACGGACAAAAATTAAGAGAGAGAGAGAGAGAGAAAACCACATGGTCTGAGTTCTAACATGCTTTTCGTTAGTAATCACGTATTTTTTGTAATTTTCCAAATTTCATAACCTCTTTTTTTAAATTCAATTTCGGTACTCTCAACTGAATATTTACTTTCAGGAAGCACTGAAGATGACGAAAGTCGAAAGCGCTTTGCAATAAAGAGCATTAATACACTTCTATACAAAACTTCGCTTCATTTATTTAAACAAATTAAAAACTCATAGCCCACTAAGTATTTTAGTTTGTTACTTATTTCCCTTTAATTTAGGTACCAGCGATTTCCTAGAAAATGATCAGCTGATTCAAAAAAATGCAAGAGTCCAAAACTTTAGGTTATTTCATGGACAACACAATTGTGATATTTGAATTTGAATGTTTTGGTCGGAAATAGAAAATTTTGTCCATAAAATCAAATCGGAGTTATCTTATTTTTGAAGCAAGAAATGAATAAATCGTCCAAAGAACCAAGAACATTTGATGAATAATTGTAGACGCCATTCAAAATTTACGATTTTTTTAAGGCAACTTGCGATTTCTGTAGCTTGGAGGGGTGAATTTTAGGACACATGTTTGTGGAAAAAAAGTCTTATTTCGACCCCAGGAATACGGCCTTGGAATATTTGTATTGAATTTTGAATCACCCTGTATACTGTATCTATTAAATAGCAGAGTTATCTTATATATCACAGTAAATACATAATATTCTATGAGAACATCAAGTGTGATTAGACAGTGAAAAAGATTTCTTTGAATTTAACAATGTTGTTGAAATCAAATAAATCTGAAGTTTGAATAAGTCCAACAAACAAGCTTGGCTGATTTAATGGTCCCATTCTTTTGAATTTTCAAATAATCATTGTTTTGTTTTTATATAATTTCTTCAAAATGCTATATTTCATCATTTGGAAAAAAGTGTATAGACTAGTCAAAAAGTGCTTTTTGTGTCAAACTTTTTTCTCCGCCTCTAAAAAATATGAACGAGTTGTCACTCGATTCGGAATAGCGTCTAGATGATTTTTGAAAAAATTCAAGAGCTTCTTGCACAAATTGCAAAAGTTATCAATAATTAACTGAAGAAATAAAATGGGGTTTGGTTTTTAGCAAATATCTCAAAAACTATTTGACATTTTTCAAATTTGAAAAAAGATTCAATACCAGGAGGAAATTTTTTCAAATTAAATTATATCTCTGGAACCGTTGAACCCATATTTATAATTTTTCCAGAGGGTTGAAAATACGGCTGAAACGGGGACCATGACGGCTTGCGTAAGCCCCTCCCACTTTGGACCTTTAATGAATAAATATTATTTAAACTTATTAAATACGCAAATTATGAATTGAAAAAATTGAGGCATCTGCTGGATGAATAAATAAACAATAATCCGTGCTGAAAAAATTTTTATCGCGATTATTCTATCAATTACGCATTAGTCAATTAACATTTTTTGCGCTATTTTGCTATTTTGAAAATTCTCAGAAGAGATTCCCGTTGGAAAAATAAGGAGAAGAATTATTTTTACTTTGTTATCAACAATTTACATAGGTTGAAAATTGAAAATCCTGATTATTCATTGATATTTTTTAATTATATACAGGGTGAGTGAAATTCGAGTAGATGCATGGGTATCTCGGAAACGGTAAGAGCTACAGAGAGGTTTAAATTGAGGCAAAGTTGCTTATTATAGATCTCATTACTATAATGATGTAAAATCTGAGATAGCCCTCTCACTTTCAGAGATATACAGGAAAAAACGAAAAATTTTATTTTTGTTTTTCGCTTATATCTGCTTTAATACCAGATACCATCAAAACGACTGAAAATTTCAAGTAGTAGTCACAATCATGATAAAATATGACCAAGGAGGCGTAAAATAAAGGGATAAAAAATCCAGGTCCGTATTTAAAATTTCAAAGTTAGAGGTGGCCCAAGGAAAACGACACCCTGTAGATCGATTTCGTTAACATATCTTTACAGCCCATTGAAAGTTGCAATTACAAGTGCAAACAGTTTCTGGAAATCTATTGTATTAAAGCAGATATAAGTGAAAAACAAAAACCGAATTTTTCGTTTTTTCCTTTATATCTATGAAAGTGAGAGGGATAGCTCAGATTTTTCAACAGCATAGATATTAGCTCCATAATACGCAACTTCGCCTCCATTTAACCCTCTCTGGAATTTACAATTCCTATTAATCACAAAATTGTTGTAAACAAATGCGTTGTTTATAGGATAATAAATTTTTTTTTTTGGAAATGTAATCTCTGATGCAAATTAGGATTATGATATTTGCTTCGATCAAAAATGCTTCTTTCAATTTATGAATAGAATTATTCGTGGTTAATAAATGTAATTTGAATTTAAGAAATCAGAGCTACTTATAGGGCTTAGATACTGTGGACTGTATGAGTGAGTGGTAAGCTGTTAACATTGCTGAGTGTTGCTTGTTACACTCAGCACTGCAGGTTACGTATTAGGAAGATTTTACGTGACATATTCTTGCAGGCAAAAGTCGTTCTTCCCGAGTTAGTTTACCGTCCAAGAGGACACTCAAAAACTTAACGCAATGAGAGTTATTTAGGTCTGTGCGCTGTTTTGAGCTAAAAATCAAAGTCTCAGACTTTTCTTTGTTTAGCAGTAACTTATTGTTATTGAGCCGACATTGTGTCAAGCGCAGAATAGTTCTTCAAACAACTTTAACAACAATTAAAATGGTAGGAACAAAGCTAATGCATTTCAACTGTCATCGTGTCATTATCAGTCTTCATTCAGTTTTTATATTGCATTCACCTATCTCCAAACGACTCAATTCTCTTGCCATACCATCTCGGAGTTTCAATAAATTCTGGCACCATATGGCCCCGAAAAAATAAGAGTATCTACCGAATCCGATTCAATAAAAACTTCACACCCCTGAAAAAGTATATAATATATAATAAACTGAGATCCCTGAAACCCCCGGCAACACTGCTACCCCTGCGAAATGAACTCTTGTCAGAATATCCAGTGCGAATCGTAAAATAGTCAAATCGCGCATATTTCGACCGATAAATCTAAGTAGGCATTTACGACTCAGGTGCCATCTGTGGTCTCGTAGACTTTACTACGCGCTAGGGAATAAGAATTTGAAATCGGAGAGGTATGTTCAATGAAAATCTGAATACGAATTGTTTTGTGTATGGGGATTCGTTTGGATTTATCTGTATTGGGATGAAACATGAGACTCTGGTGATGGAAGTCATGCATTTCGTGGATATGAGCCACTTGGAATGGCTTTTGGGAGAGAATGGGAACTAACAATGATAAGGTTGAAATTACAGTGTTGTTGCGTTTTTTAACTGAATATCCATCAAAAATGTCGAGGTAATAATGAGGAAACATGATTTTTCCACAGTAAGAGCCAATTTTGATATGATTTATGTTGTACTGGTAGCGGTAAATATTTTTATTTCTTGCAAACGTAATAGAATGACATTTATTAAGATAGTGGAACAGATAGTTCTCCTTGCAGAATTTCACAAGATTATCATTTTGTATGAGAAGTGGATCGTTATCACAGAGCTCGGTGTGAAATATTCCCAGAGACTGCCTGCGACCTATTTGAATTGTAGAACTGATATCATCCTAGTAAATCACGGACTTCAACCAGCTTCTCAAGTAGAATTGCATGATCTATTTCGTAGAATGTTTTGCTGAAATCGATATCGACGGCATCAGACCATTATGTTCAAGAGATATTCAGTTTAGTTGAAAAGGTTGGTTTCTATGGAGCGATGTTTTACAAATTCGTCTTGCTCATTATTGATCAGATTGGGTCTCTGATCATAGCAGAGATTGACAAACGATCAACTCAAAAGTTTAGAAATTGAAAAGAGTTGAGATAGGTCGATAGTTTTCGAAAAGATATGTATCACCACTTTTGAAGAAAGGTACTAAAAGCGCAGTGTTCCATGTCTTCGGGAAACAATCTTCTTTGATTGACTTATTGACTAATAGAAATAGAATAAAATGCATGGACCGTCGTGGTCGTGCTGGTAGAAAATTCGCCTCTCAAGCATAGGGTCATGGGTTCGATTCCCACCATTATCATCGGTCTCGTTCATGCCATCACACGTTAAAAGGTGGGGACTGCGTCTTCCCTAGCTCGCACAAGTCTTTCGAATACTTCTGAGTGTTGTGCCTAGGGGACATAACAACAACAAAAATTAATTAACGATTCACATAATATTAATATTTAAAAAGATAGATCTTTATTCAACTACGTTGTGTTATGAAATATTTGTAACAAGTCAGGTTCACTCCACATAGACTCCACAATTCAGTCAAGAATTGAGTCATATCGCCACTGAATAAGCGATGATTTTCATGGTCGATTGTCAGCATATCTATAACAGAATAAATAAAGATGAAATACCACATCAAATATCAGAAGTCAATGAATATCTTGCGGTAACTATCACAAATGGCTAAATTACGCCCACAATCAGGTGTCCAGAACCAGGCGGTTGATCCAGAGCCTTCACATGACCGGTGGTACCGTTGCCATGGCAACGGGGTCCGTGAGTCTAGGGGGCACGCGAATGAAAGAAAAAATTTACAAAAGCACCATCATCTGACTTGACACCATGTTGACATCACAGAACACTGAAATACTGATTTGATTTTCATTCGTTGAAATTGTTGATTAATAAACATATCTGTTTACCTAATTTTTACCTAAAAGTTTCTTTAATATAGTGCTATTTCTCACTGACAACAAACATACAAGGTATATGATGTGTTCTGAACTTATTAGAACAGGTATAATATTATTATAAATGCATTATTTCATTTGCAGAAGATACAATAGTTCTCTATATGACAAACTCCTGGGATAAAGTGAAAGACATTGCAGAATATGACCTTAACCTGATCAGCAAATGGTTCAGAGCTAATCTACTAACGGTAAACGTTGAAAAAACCAAAGTATTGTCATTCACTTCTTATGAATCGAACCTACCAAAGTACACTGAAATCACAATAGACTCCAAAGAGGTTGAGTTAGTCAAATCTGCGAAGTACTTACGCATACATATCGATAGATTCCTGAAGTGGGATGTGCACGTAAATAATCTAAAGAACAAACTGAGAGGAATTTTATTCCGATTCTACCAGCTCAGAAATATACTTACTCTTGATAAATTGAAAATCTTGTATTAGGCACTCATGGAATCTCTTCTTCAATATGGAATCGTCGGCTGGGGAGGCATAAAGAAAACTGCACTAGATCCGCTCGATAAAATACAGAAGCGAATCCTAAAGATAATTTACTTCAAAAAAATTAGATTTTCTACAGATTTACTGTACAATGAATTGGAAATCCCAGATATGAGGCAACTTTTCGCAAAAAATACTCTCATATTTATATTCAGAAATAAGGAATATCTTCCAAACCTGCAACATAACAGAGCTACTCGGGCACAAAAGTCTGCCTCGGCTTTCGAACTACGGGCAAATAAAACGATTGGCCAGAGGTCATTCACTTATATCGGCCCTAGACTTTTTAACCTCCTACCTGTCCATATCAAAACTATTAATAATGTCAGTCTACTGAAAAAACACCTAAAGAAGTGGATAATAGAAAAGGGTAGACCCTTTTTTCACAATATAATTGATCACTCGACAAACTGATTCATTATACACACTATAAATAGGTAATATAAACGTAAATAAATGATAGTTTAAAATTAGGTGTTTACTCAAAATTCATCCGTGAGAACAATTTTATATATAATTTTTTTTGTGATATAAAAGTAAGACACTAGACCCAGCAGTCAACTTCAAAGTTAAAATGAAAATGAGCAGAAGACACAGGCAGGCTTCTCTCGAAGCCTAAGTGTTATCCTTCATATGTATTCAACTCTATAAGTGGATCGTCCAGATAATTTAATAAATGTTTTCATAAGAATATCATATCTATTATATGTATTATTATTATTGTTATTATTATTATTTTATGGTAAATGATATCATATCTTTTGTATTATTATTATTATTTTTTTTTCTCCTTGGGAGTGTACCAGTCAGGCCCTGTCTCCGGTGCTTCGACCCATCCGGAGGGCGCGCTGGTGTCGTTAACCCCAATAACCACTTCCTACGTCCATAGGGTGAGTGACTATTGGGTCCGAAAATCGTGTGCCCTGAGTAGACGGAGCGAAACAAGGATAACGGCCTTCTGCATTCTTGCTGCTAAGATTTCTGCCATATTACGGCAAGCCGGTATTATCTTCAAGTTAGAGAGCAGTGTGTCCATCATTCCACCAAGGACTCCTATAATCAGAACCACGATTTTGACAGAATGGTCCGGATATAACCTGCGGAGTTCAAAGAGAAGATCTCGATATTTGGTCCGTTTTTCCTCCTCTTTTCGAACGATATTCATTTCGCCTGGAGCGGAAAACTCCATGACGAATATCGTTCTACTTTGGTGGTCGAGGAGGACAACATCAGGCTTATTGGCTTGTATTTGCCTGAGGGTGGGGAATGAGTAGTTCCAATAGATTCGGCATCTCTCATTCTCCACCACGGACTCAATATCCCCCGTAGCATAAGGCAACACCGGTGTCTCGTCTATACCGTACGAGTGTCGTAGATGGTAGTACAACACTCGTAGCGCCGCGTTATGCCTGTAGATATTGGCTGAGACCGCATAAGATGGGCATGCTGATAGCAAATGCATTACGGTCTCAGGTGCCCCACGACATGCCCTGCATCGGGTGTCAGGGACGTCCATACCCATAACGCGACTACGGTAGACAAGGGTGTTGAAGACACCATCCTGGCAGGCCATTATGAATCCCTCGGTCTCCAACTTTAGCTCACTTGACCTGAGGAAGGCAAAGGTCATGCTTTTGGATAAGCCAAGGTCTTCGATGTTGTGAAAGAAGACACCATGTATTATTATTATTATTATTATTATTATTATTATTATTATTATTATTATTATTATTATTATTATTATTATTATTATTATTATTATTGTTATTATTATTATTATTATTATTATTATTATTATTATTATTATTATTATTATTATTATTATTATTATTATTATTATTATTATTATTATTATTATTATTATTATTATTATTATTATTATTATTAGTTATTCCTATTCTGTACTATCCACTGCTAGTCCTATATTGTAATCAATTACCTATTGGCAGTTATTATTTTTCCTGTGTGGTTATTAAAATTAAGTGGAGATATTTTTGAATAAAGTTAATCAAATTATTTATTTGCCATTATTCAAAATAAACTTTCGTTGATAATTTAAACACTGACTCGAAACTAGTTTTATTATCTATTTGAAAAATAATTGTGATAGGGTTAAAAATCAATGACAACTAATACAATTAGGATACATATAAGGCCAACAATTTTGTTTAATCTTTGGTTCTAAGAGAAGGCCCATCATGACTTCTAGCAACGGGGCCTACAGAATAATGTGGGGGTCCTTGGTGAATCAGAGATGTTCAAGAGCTGCATTTAATGAATGTATATAGTCAAAGAAATATATAAAAAAGGGATTAAAATATTATATCTAAGCTCAGGAGACAGAATTTTGCTGTTTTATCATCAGTTCATTGAATAATTATTGGTCTGGAAAAACTTGTGAGAAGGATTGCTTGAGTAAAGTGAGTACTTTTAAATACATTTTTTGATAATTTTCAAGCCGAGCGGTATCTGCTATCTGTCATCCTCAGAGTTCATTCTGGAATATGATGGATTAGTGAGATTAAAAAGCTGGTACTTATATTACACACTCAGCAACTAGCGAGATTCATCTTCTAAGTTAATCTCCATATAACGGTTGAATATATAATAATTATTGATATCGAATTCAAATGCCGAAAGTTGAACGTACATGGACAGCTCACCAATAATAAATTCTTAGGTTAAGTTGAAAGTGGCCATCATTATGTCTATTCTTAGGTTGATGTATCAAAGATGAGTATAACGTTAAGGAATTTTCAAATTAGGAGATAATAAGTCAAAGAGACACAGATCAATCGTGGGAAGTTTTTAAATGCATTCAGTCCATTCATATTTCAGAAACTCGTAAGTTGAAATGATCATTTGAATAACGAACAGCGCACAGTTCAAAGAACAAATTTCCGTCACAAAACTTGTCTATTACAACCACCAACTTTTCAAAATCTGGTGAAGCCCTGGGTTTGACTTAACAAAGAAAAGCTTACTCGATTTATTGAACTGAATTTTTTTGAGTAATTACCTAATTTGCAAATCTGCAGTATTTTCTCTTCCCAGTGTGAAAGAAGCTGTCTACAGAAACTGGCTTTGCGGATGATATACTTAATATTAGAATGTCTGTAGATGTATAACAAATTCGATTTAGTTTGTGAGATTTTAATTCTTACAGCTTTCCAACATTCTTCCTAAATTTATGTAATTTTTATCAAGTTAACTTACACCCTTCCAGATATTTCATGATAGGTATGTTGATTTGTTTCGATTGCTATCTTGATATTCCCAACTTCAACCAGTCCCCTTCTTCCCCAATATTCGAAATTTTTCTCTTCAAATTTGCCACAAAAGCTGTTGTGGAAATGTTCTGCTATTCTATTTGGTATCCTTCATACTTATCATAAAAAAACATCTTTCAATTTAGATAATAGATTCTTTGAATCTCCAACATTGAATATTTTCAATAATCACTGTTTCAGTAAATCTCCTATTACATTTTTTTAGTATCTTCAGGTCATTTCAATTTCACCAAAGTACTCACCAATGAGTACTCTTCGGTTTTTTTAGGTCAATTTAGTTGGAGAGAGATACAGTATTCCGACAGATATACAATCAAAAACGAATTAATAGTATAAAAAATTGAGAAAAAGTCCTTTCATGTCTTGAATTTAACTTTTTGTCTCCATGAAAACAAAAATTTCAATGTTTTTCTATAACGACTGAAATGCCCGTAGGTGAATTTTCTCACCCACATACATATTTCATATATTCAAATAAGCCGGTTGTTTACGAGATCAACATTCATCTGAGATCTGTCATCGGCAGTTTAATTTATAGGAACACCCGAAGAAGTCAAGACTGTTATCTCAATTTATTCGACAAGTGGAACTATAAAATGAAGTACTATCGGTACTTTTATAACTCGAATAGGATACTGGTATCTGCCGTAACTCGTTCGCCTGACATATTTCATCGGTTTTATAGAATATTTCATTTTTATGGGAGCCTCATTAATTATAGGTGACACTGACGTCAAGGTGCTTAGTACAGGAGGTTGACCAATTTGTACTATTAGATCATCAAGTTGCAAATTGTGAAAAATAAAGATAAATATCCCAAAAATATAAGCGATAGTTTTTGGATTCGGAAAGACCACTAGAAAGATGATTTTGAGAATTTTACTGCACGCAAAAAATGGGGATTGTTGTTAACAAAATAAGATAAAAAAAGGTATTTAGTTTTTTGTTAAGAACTCAAAAACTATCAATATTTAAGGAATTCTGAAAAAAGTTCCATAAGAGAAGCAAATTTCCAATAAAAATGTCATGAATCTAGGAACTCTATCTCCATTATTAATAATTTTAATGTAATTCACCGGTACAAAAGACAGTAAGTACAACACAGAAAATATTTTTTCTATAGCATTAAATGTTAATTTGAAATTTCAAATAAACTATGGTATCATATGAATGAATGTTTATTTTACGAATATTTACGAATACATACATACATACATAGATATATGTTTGAATAAAATACATATACAGAATAAGACACAACATAATATAAAAATTATAACATAAACTGAATATTAAAAAAATAACTTAGATCTATAGTGAAGATAAGATATCATATAGTGTTTTATAGCAGAAACCAAGTACACTAAATAAACAACGTTGGTTGGGTACCCGACTAAGTTCATCAAAGAACTTGTCTTCGGGTATTGCTTCTTTATAAAAAATAAATGTATAAATGAAATTCGTAAATGTATCTTAACAAAAATTGAAATATATTTGATAAATAAAATGAATGAACATAAATACGTATAACGAATATTATGTTGAAGTATTTTTTTTTGCTGCGAACTCTATTGAAATTGAAATAAGTTTTGTCTCAACTATCATTGACAGACATACATGAAGGACAGTAAATATTTTTATAAACTAAAAACGAAACAATTATACTATTAACATACAATTTATATAACTAAAATATAATTTTCGTTATTTCTAGAGGGACGGAATGGGGTCGAATGAATGCTACCATAACATATTTCACATTCAACGTATGCAATACCTAAATTTTCAATATGTTTTGTAAAAAAATCCCAACAAGAGCTAGAAAAATGTTTCTCATTATTTGTAGAAGGGTGTGGTAGGGGATCAACTAAATGCTACAAAATCAACTTTCACATTCAACGTATTCAACAGTTTATTTTTCATTATTCTCTATGAAAAAAACCCAGCAAGGCGATAAAAGAAAACATATTTTTCATCATTTCTAGAGGGTCGGAAGAGTGTTAAATGAATTCTACAATAATATATGTGTATCTAGTAGTAAAAGCAATACATTCCCGGACGACAATGTAAATTGTTGGCCGAGGCCAACAAGCATTGAAGTCTGTGAATGGCTTTTACTACGAGGTACACATACTATTTTTTCTGAAATCACAATCAGCATTATCATAAACTAAGGAATTCTACATATTGTTTGCGTGAATTCAATAACTGTCTAAAATGTAAACAAGCCGGCAAAAATTTTCCCGTATTGTTTTCGATACGGGAAAGTACTTTCCCGTATCGTTTTCGATACGGGAAATTATTAAACGGTCCGGGAAAGTTCGTTGCATAGCAACGGACTAAAATACTGGATTAGCGTATTTTGAGGCCTGCAGTTGCTCAGAGAAAGTGGGCATTCTTGAACGATTTCAGAAAAAATCAACTTTAATTTTACATCTATCCAACAGTTTATTCTTGAATCATCTTTGTGTAAAAACTGAAAGGTGATAATAGAAGCCAAAAACATTTTTTAAATCATTTCTAAGCGGTCGGAAGTGGCTCAAATTCGTGTCTTGATGCATGCTACAATATCAACTTCCATATTCAACGTATTTAACAATAGTTTTTATTAATTCTTGAGGTTCGAAAGGGGGTCAAATGAATGCTACAAAATATCACATTGTACGGAACCAACAATAAATTTTTCAATATTTTTCTTGAAAAAAATCTTAACCACATGATTATGAAAGCTGGAAACATTTCTTTCAAGTTTCTGGAAGGTCGAAAGGTGATCAAATGAATGCTACAAAATGAAATTCCACTGTGAATGTGATATATGGATAATTTTTCAATGAAATGAAGTCTCAACAGGTGATTAATTATAAGTGATGCCAAAATTATGATTCATTTTCATTAGTTTGATGAAGAGATAGGCAGTTTTCTCTGTAGCTAATGATTGATGAATGATAAAATAGGTTTTAGTTTTCCCAGCAAGTTCATATTAAAATATTTCAGCTTCACGAAAGATGATAAACGTGATTAAATTTATGCCCATATATGCTGCCGCGATAACCAGCACGACTTTATCGAAGCGTAGCGATGTTCGTCTGGCTGGCGATGCCGTCTTCACTCCGGTTAGCTTTTTTAATATTCCAATGAGTTTAAAATTCTTAGGAATCATGATTTTCTCAATATTTTCCATAATTTTCGACTTTCTTCATAATTTTTACAACAAAAAGATTCAGATAGACTTGTTGTCGGTTTTTCTCAATTTTAAACGGTTTATCTATCAATATACCACCAAGTTACAAAGACATTTCAACAATTCGAATGATTACTTATAGACCTTCGGAATACAAAAAAATATCAAGACAATTTGTTAGTGGAAGGTAAGGGTATTTTTTTCGAAAAATGTACAAAACTCGAAAAATGGCCGTTATCTGAATTGGTCATTCCAGACCAGAACAGACATATTTTAACAAATTTTCATCTAAATTGAATCATTGAAACGCGAGAAAAAATTCACTACTGAAAAATCAGTTTTCCGCTATTTTGATGGTTCATTTGAGGTTATGTCCAATAGTGTTGAATACAAAAGTTTTCGATTTCTTTAATTTTTGTCTTAGTGTTCTGGCATCGACTGCTACGGTCATTAGCCATGTGTTCTGAGTAGGCCTTGTTACTAACTCCATATGCCACTTTAGGAGCAGCACTGTTAATTGGAATTCAACAGTGAATCGTGCAGGACTCACCCCAGTCGAGCCACGAGATTTTAATAATTTAATTGGTCAAATTAAATTAAAAAATCCCAGCCGCAACTGGGGGATTTCTTTATCATCAACAACTTCGATCTTAAACATTTTCCGCTAGAAGGTCACCATTTTCAACACCTAAACTACATCCCCATTTCACCGTTTTGAATCTTTTCGTGTTCAAGTATTTTCTTCTTCAAAGTTGGAATTACAAAAACATTTTCCACTTGGTCCTTGCTTGTTATTTTTTTTACAAAAATTATACCAGTCTACAAGTGAATTTGTAAGTACACGATAATTACCACATAGGATCAATGTCCTTGATAGGAAATCTTAACACTTACCCGCATTTTTTAAATCAATGGAATCTTATTTAATCATCTTCATTTCTGCTGCAGATGATTTTATGCGCAACCAACACGCTTTCGCATATCAACTCTTTATTGGCCTTTTAGGTAAACCGGTTGCTCTGTGGAGAAATTAGCTATTAAAATCCATCTATATGCAAAGAAGGCGCTTAAGTGGGAAACTTGTATTTACGTGTAATCATACGGAAATGGATCGAGTGAACAGAAAGTACTAATTACCAGATGTATTTTGTTTGCACAGTTCAGATCCTTATTCCGTAGAGAAATCTATGTCGTTTGCAACAACTTATAACAAACGGAATTACTAATGCATCTGTAAGTTTTGGTTGTTGTTTACGTGAAGTCCCTATCTATTTGTAAATTTCCTAAAATTCTAGTGATCAATTCGGTACGTTTTTCCCAAAGAGGAAAATCAAATATGGCCATCGATTTTCCTTGAGAAGGACTAAATATCAGCAAGTGTAGTCCGTTGTCGATACAACCCGTATGCATTGCCCAATCACAGCAGGACTACCGAAATTGGACACAACACGGCTTACTGTAGACACCCTTATAGTTAGGGATATTTTTGATTTTGAGTTGGACCCAGCCGAGAAACAAGGGAAAATATTTTGATAAATATTAGCCGTCTTCTATATTCCTTCCGTTAAGATATTATGTTATTCGAGAAGTGTCAGTTATCTATCATCTGACAAAGCGGAACGAAATTTGGTTAGGGCCGGGGCTGGAAAAAAGATTGAAAATTTTCGTCCCGAAATTGTCTCAGGTCAAAAATTAGTTTCATTTTGGCCCTTAGATAGCTAAAATCGAGATGGAAGGATTTTTTAGCACTGCTGGGTCACAGGGGTGGGGGGGCAAAAGGGGGCATTCGAAAAACTCTCGGGACCAGCTATGTTAAAAAATTGGAAGAATTGACTTGGAATGATGGTTAAGCTCTGAAACTTTAGGTGGCACTTCTTTAGGGACCAAGGAAAGCAACTCTCCAAGGGAAGGAGTTTCCATCAAGTTTTCACCCCCTACAAACTCTTTCAATTTTCAGATGCTACTGAGTCGAGAAAATAGTCATGAAAAGAGTTGTTTCGTATGATGCTATAATTCTGAACATAATTCATGCTAGGTCACATGGACCCTCCAAAAGCTGGGCTGTGACCCAATAGAGACAAAAAATTTCAAACCCCTAATAATCACGAAAATTACAGAAATCGGCACATCCATTTGAAATTCGCACTATATACGTAAAATTTGACGCTGATTCTTGAAACACACGTGGGTACTGTTTATGCTCAGATATAAGATTTAGCCGGAGGGTACTGAAATTCCCTTTTAGACCGTCAGATAGCGACAGATTTAGGTGCCCCAAGCCTCGAATAGGGTTGAAAAGTACATCGATGTTGAGTAAAATGGAGAGAAATCTACGAGTGGCTCCTGGGGAGAAAATATGGAAAATTCGATTTTCCATGGAGAATTCGATTTTCCCACACAAGCCCATCGAAAGTATGAAGACCTACATCGTCACTAGACCGAAAAACATGATGGCTTGAGTAGCTCGAATGGATAAGTAGAATTTTTCGTCGAAAATTTTAATGGAAATTCATTTTGCATTTTTCCATATATTCTCCCTAGGAACCACTCGTAAATTTCCCTCCATTATACTCAACATCGATGTACTTTTCAACCCCATTCGAGGATTGTATATGGAAATGAGGCACCTAAATCTGTCACTATCTGACGGTCTATTTTAAAAATTCACCAAAAATACAAAATCGGCAGATTTATTCGAAATATGCACTATTTGAATCGGTGTGCATTTGAATTTGGTGTGCATAATACAAAAAATAATGAATTGAAAAAATTTATTTGAAATTCAAAAAATGTTAGAGATACAGCAATTCTACGAACGCCAATAGATTCAGAATGGTCGAATTAGTGTATTCTGAAAATTTCGAGTTAATCGAAGAGAAAAGAAATTACTCGAAAAAAATTGTAAAACCCCTAAAAATCATGAAAAATTCAAAATCGTTATTCGGTATTCGGTATTCGCGCTAGTATTGGAATCAACTTGAAATTTGGTGTGCATATACAAAAAATATTGAATTTAAAAAAACTGAGTCGGAAAATCTAAAAAAAAAATTGGCGGAAAAAACATTTTTCAACTGGATTTGAACTTTTCAATTTGAGAACGGAATATTGAAAATAAAAAAACTGGGAAAGTCGGAAAAAACCTTTTTCAACTCGATTTGGACTCTTCCATTCGAGAACGGTTAGAGATAGAGCAATTCTGTGAACTCCAATCGATTCAGAATGGTCGAATTAGTATATTTTGAAAATGTCAAGTTAATCAAAGGAAAATCTCCCGAGAAAAGTTGTAAGGGGTAGATCACTGAAAATACAAAATCGGTAGATCCATTCGAAATTCGTAAAATTTTACACTGATTAAGAAAATATGTGATTTGAAACTGAGTCTGAAACTCTGGGAAGAAAAATTGGCGGAAAAAACCTTTTTCAACTCGATTTGAACATTTCAATTCGAAAACGGTTAGAGATAGAGCAATTATGCGATCGCCGATCGATTCAGGATGGTCAAATTAGTATATTCTGATAATTTCAAAGAAAAATAAATCACTCGAAAAAAGTTGTAAGGGGTAACCCCCTAAAAATCATGAAAAATACAAAATCGGTAGATCTATTCGGAATTTGCACTATAAGAATCGGAATCTACTTGAACTTGGGTGTGTATTTGCAAAAATATTGAATATAAAAAAACTGAGTCGGAAAATCTAAAGAAAAAAAAAATTGGTGGAAAAAAACAATTTTCAACACGATTTGAACTTCGAGAACGGTTAGAAATAGGGCAATTATGCGAACTCCAATCGATTCAGACTGGTCGTATTAGTATTTTCTGAAAACTTCAAGTTAATGGAAGAAAACCTCTAACCCCTAAAAATTACGAAAACTTCAAAATCATCCGGTCCTTTCGAATCGTAATCAACTTGAAATTTGGTGTGCATATACAAAAAATATTGAATTTAAAAAAACGGAGTCAGAAAATCTGAAAACAAAATTGTCGAAATTGTCTTCAACTTGATTTGAACTTCTGTGAGTTTGAAATGGAAATACAATCAGACAAAAAATTAGAAATGACCACTCGCAAAATTTTCTACTTTTCATTTTTCAAAAAATATCCGGGAACATTTTTGAACTATTTTGCCTCCTACTATAATTTTGTTATTCAATACATAATCAAAGTTAGTATATTCAATTTTCTACTTTCCACATTTATCGACTTAATTCCTATGATGCTCCAAACCGCCAATAGAGCGCACTAGAAGAGGTTACTTTTAATCTCTCACTGATAAAAATAGATTTTTCAGCTATTTTTCATATTTCGAGTTTTGATAACGTAGGCAGATATAGTATGCGAAACGTGTTCGAAAAAGAGACATATTTTTAGTCAATTCAAATTTTTTATTCTTCATATAAGTTGGCAAATTCAGCATACGATGCGTTAGTGACGAAGCTAAATAACATTTTTCAAGACATCAGTCTTCTAAACGCAGTTACTTATTGGGGCAAATTGATCATTGTCACTCTGCACTTTTACAGATTTCTTTGAATTAAAATTTTTTCCATTTTCATACTGTGGACGGTCAAAATTCCCAAAGAGGTATGTCAATAAACGAATATCCTCCACAAAAACATTCGAAAATCCATCGTGTTTTGAATTGATCAATTAGAAATGCCCAGAACAATCTTTTCCACATTCTTGACCGGTTACAGAGCAGTATCACCATTTTTTGCGCACTTGATATCATCGATACAAACTCGTTGCGATATAAAATTACTGGTAATTTGTCCTAACGCCCACGTATCGATCGTTCGGGATAGACCAAGAAGGCGTTCATTTGCATTCAACGAGTTAAACAACAGAACATCAATATTCTGAAACGTAGAACATAAACTTATTCGTTCATTACCGCAAAAAACTGTTCGAGCATGCCACTGAAACGGTATTGACAGCAGTACACTCACGTAGTGGACAAATTAGATTTTGTGGTGGGCCGGCTGGCATTAGACGTGCCCTTTCAATTGACTCGATCGATGGATTCCACACCCGCCCTTTACTTAAGACTTTGACGGACGCTATTTCCGGTGTAAAGTTAAGTGTGCTGTGGTCTTTCATATAATTGAATACGGTTGGGAATGTCTCAGTCTGAGAGCGTAGTTTTTGGGCCAAGGAAAAGCTAGGATCTAATAAAAGCCACCGTGTGCAGTGGGTAGGTATATTAGATTTTTTCTATTATCTATAACCTTCGCTGCGATTACCGACGCCACGCCACGCTAAGACCTTCAGGTCAATTTGACTTTTTTCGTTTGTGCTGAAAACGATAGGTTTACCAAAATCTCCCTGATTCAGCACTATAGTCTGGATACCAGGTCACACGGGCCTAGAAGGACACGAAATAGCGGACGCCCTAGCAAAAGGGTGGGCCAAAGCAACGTTCACTGGACCAGAACTGGTAATCGGGTTATCATATAGCACTGCCAAGAATGTCATAATAGCCTGGGCAGAAAATAAAATACTCGAGTACTGGCGTAGTCTACCGGGCCCATAGAAATGTAATAGACACTAAAACGCCAATTAGTTCATAATTACGTGGTCCCCCTACGGCAGATACACCAACCTATGAGTTTGCGCAATAGAGCAAGTTGTCGGTAATAGCGGTAATGATATATACAGAAAATCAATTATAATTGACTTCATATGACTTCAAATGTTGAGTGTATGTCTTCTATTTTGTGCTTTCTCGCGACCAAGAAGAGAGAAATTATCGTTCAGGTTACATCAGACTAACAATATAAATAATAATTAGTCATGGTCTACTTTGACCAAAATAAACATCGGGAAAGAATATGCTGATTATGATAAGTTGTCGAATAAAGCAATAATTGATCAACGGCATTTTAAGTATGCTACCGTTCGACGACAGTTTAAGCAAATCCAATGAAAAGCCGTCAGACGCGTCACTTCAGTGATGTCATATCTAATTACGGCATTATTTATAGTAGGCTATCGTTCCATTCCATTCCAAGGCATTTATCGCTTGTACAAAGAAAAAACAGGACTCTGACAAACTGCTAGAACTCAGTAAAGCGCATCTTAGAAGTAGGTTTGTCCATTGGCCACTGCAAACTCAAAAATCACATGCATAAAATCAGACTTGCACAAAATGCAGAGTGCCGGCTATGCATGGAGGATGCTGAAACGGCTAAACACATATTCGGCAATACGACAGTAAGGCCAGAAAACCTGGTAATTTGTTCTCTCAATGCATTCCTCAATTTCGTTAAGAGATTGGATTTACTGAGAAAGATATAACCATAGGGTCAGCCACAATGAGCCATTGGCCGCAGTGGAGGGTCTGATATGGGCCCACTTGGTTCAAAACCAACCAAACCAACAGCACTAGTAAATCTGAATGAATCGTTTCAAATTGGGGAGTTTCCAGCCTTTTTAAAAACCCCATCAATTATACCTATCTATAAAGGAGGAGGAGACTCTGCTGTTCCAAATAACTATCGTCCTATTACACTTATATGCTCTTTAGCAAAAATAATTGAGAAACTGGTAAAAATCCGAATGCTCGTATACTGAAGATTGAATGACATACTAGCAGAACAACAATACGGTTTTCAAGAAAAAAGCAGCACAAATGATGCTCTCTTTTCCTTCATGGACAACGTGTAATCAGGGATAAATAGGGGAATGGTTGCTGCAGCAGTGTTTTGCGATTTCTTCAAAGCATTCGACTGTGTGAATACTGCTGCAGAAGCTGCTCCACCTAGGCTTCACAGACAACAAACTCCGATGGTTTGAGACCTTTGCCGATCGTGAGCAAGCGATTGAAACTAGTATTGTTTCAGAGACTGCAAATATAAGACACGGAGTGCCACAAGGATGAGTCCTTGGACCTCTATTATTTCTACTTTATGAAAATGATAGGCTCCTCTTGATATAAAATGTTCTTCTTTTTCAAATTTTTTTGTTAGTTTTTTTTCGATTAGGGTGAACATGTTTTTTTCCGAAAAATTTTCATTTCTTTTCTTTTTTTCGTTTCTTTCGATATCGGTGAACATTTTTTCGGCACATTTAATTTTTTTTTCCAAGATAGGTGATTACATTGTTTTTTTCCAAAATTTTTTAGTCGTATTTCTTCAATTTGAGAAAACATTATTTTTTCTGAAATTTTTTAATTTTTTTCTCTTTCGATTTTGGTAAAAAATTTTCTTGAACATATTAATTTTGTTTCCAAAATGGGTGATAACATTGTTTTTTTTTCCAAATTTTTTTTTTCAGTTTTTTTTATTTGGGTCATCATTTTCTTTCGGAAAATTTTCGTGTCTTTCACAGATGCGTGAATATCTTGTTCTTATTCAACAATTTTTTTCGTTTTTTGTTTTTGATTTGGGTGGAATTTTTTTTTCGGATAATTTTCATTCCTTCGCACATGGAAACCTTGATTTTTTCTATTTTTTTTTTTTATTTTGGTAAACTTTTTTTAAAATTTTTCTCAATTATTTTCCAAGATGGGCGACTTTCTTTTTTTTTCAAAAGTTCTCTTTCATTTTTGTTTGGAAAATTTCTTTTTTTTTCCAAGATGTATGAACACCTTTTTTTCTTTTTTTTTCGATTGGGTGAACATTTTTTACGGAAATTTTTCATTTAATTTCCTAATGGGTGAACACCTCTATTTTTTTCTTTTTTTCTTTTCTAGTTTTCTATTTATGCAAAAACGTTTTTTTGGAGAATATATCAATTTTTTTAAGATGAGTGCTCACTTTGTTTTTTTTTTGCTTTGAGCGAACATTTTTTTTTTCGATTATTTGAATTTTTTCCAAGATTTTTTGTTAAAAATCCTTTGCAGAAATTTTTCTAAAATTCGCTGACCTAAGCGGGCAGTATTTGTTTTCTGTCAGACATTTTCTTCATATTCTATTTTGGATATTTATCAAAGAGAGGAATATTTTCAACAAATATTTGAAATATTCAAATTTCTCCGCTTGTTAAGAACTGTCCGTCTTCGCCTCATTATTCCCATGGTTATTTTTCTTTTTCCTTTCTCGTTAAGAAATCAAAAAGGCAAATAGTGTGTTTATGTGTGATGATACTGTGTGCTGTGGAGGATGTACCTGGGATTGTTTCAATTCTTCACATATTAAAAACCCATTAGCATTCTAATCGTCTCTAATGATGAATACATTTGAGCGGCAAACTAGACCCTGTTTCGGCCTTCAGTACTCACGCTCTTTTCACGTGAGAGAACGAAAACATGTCGAATATTTCGAATTCATTGAACACCCCATAAAATTTTCTGTCACTTAATATCTGTCCTGGTCCTAATCTCATTTGAATATCCCTATGGCCTATTAGGTTACTAATTAAAGACTTGAAAGACTTTTCCTTTCTCTTGATTCGCTTTGATCTAAATATAACAGAGCGCTCACCTGATTCATACCACCGCTGAAATATGCTCAGGATGCTGTGCTTTATGATGGAAGCCGACAGTTTATGAAATGTTTATCTCGACTTTGTTGGACGGGTTTTCGTCCAGTCAAATTGGGCGCGTGTGGGATTGAACAAAGTCAAACAGAAGAGGGAATTACACTATGATAAAAAAATTACGTTTTACTTGTAACAAATCGTTTTATCTGTATATGTGATGCATTTGAAATCATTTCACGAACCTATTTATTTATTATACGAAGATATATTGAAAAATTCTTAGCCTAGGATAGAACCAAACATAATTTCAATGTCAAAATAATTTAAAATAATTTATTACTCAACATGGTCTCCTCCTAATTGGATACGTTTATTACAGCGAAACTGCAACGTCTCTAGACCTTTTAAAAACAAATGTTTCTTCTTACTCTGCAAACCAGACCTCCACAGCTTTTATTACCTTCTCGTTGGAAGAGAATTTACGACCTTTTAAACTTTTTTTCAGTTGCGGAAAGAGATGATAGTCGGACGGAGCCAAATCTGGTGAATAAGGGGGGTGTTCTAGCAATTCAAACCCTAAATCACGAATTTTTTGCATGGCAACATGAGATTTGTGTGCAGGGGCGTTGTCTTGCAAAAACAAAACACCCTTGGATAGCTTTCCGCGTCTTTTCTCTTCAATTTTTTCCCGTAGAGTGGTCAGTAATGTCGAATAGTAATCTCCAGTTATTGTTCTACCCTTATCCAAAAAATCAATCATGATTACTCCATGGCAATCCCAAAAAACTGAAGCAAGAACTTTTCCAGCAGATTTTTGGACACGAAACTTCTTAGGTCTTGGAGAATCGGAGTGTCGCCATTCCATCGATTGTTGCTTTGTTTCTGGATCGCAAAAATGTACCCAAGTCTCATCCATAGTAACAATTCGGTTTAAGAAGTCTACATCGTTTTCAAATCGAGCACAGATCGAACGCGAGGCTACTACCCTTGCACGCTTTTGGTCAACCTTCAAACATTTGGGGATCCATTTTGCAGCAATTTTTATCATGTCCAAATTGACGTGAACTATATGATGAACGCGTTCGTATGAAATATTCAGTGCTTCAGATATCCGTTTTAGCCCAACTCGACGGTCTGCTAAAATCATGTCATGAACTGCATCGATATTTTTGGGGACTGACACAGAAACTGGCCTTCCCGATCGGTCATCGACTTCAATATAAAATTTACCTCTTTTGCAGCTTGCAGTCCAATTTTTCACGGTCGCATACGAAGGACATCGATCACCAAGGGTATTAAGCATATCTTCGTAAATCTGTTTACCTCCTAACCCTTTTAAATACAGGTACTTGATGATGGCTCGATACTCCAATTTTTCGATTTTCACAATTTCGGTGGACATATTTTTTCTTTTAATTTATTGCATAACTCTGGTTTACTTTTTTGACGTCAAACTTTACACTGACACTTCTAATGAGTTATTGTTCGTTGCTATGGTAACGCAATATTTTGTTTATGCTGGGAACTGGTCTAGGCTAACTAGATATCATAACATCCTCGTATAGCGCTACAATCCACTTCAAAACTGTTCCAAATTGAGCAAGAATCGAACGCCACATTTTCGCAGGCTGACGTCACTTGTATTATTCTAAACGTCCTTGAGTCCCCAGAGAATGGTTTCTGTACAGGAAGAATTGTTCCCAGATTTCACCGGATTGATCTTCTTCCATACTATTCAGTCGAAGGTAATGGAAAGGTACACTTGGTTTTGACAACAGTCAGACAATATTGAGGTATTGCTTCTATTCTGTCGATGAATTCAGAACACATTTTTGTGGTAACACACATGTCACTGCTTCTCTTTAATTTAAGAAGAAATATAATTACAGAGTTCTTGTGTTTGTAAAGTTGTGTTGTAACGCTTTTTACTTGTTAATTTTAATTTTAATTCTGTTTTACAATTTTGAATTTTTACATTTTTATATATTTTTTATACATAAACCAAACATGACTTGCTACACACATTTTATAACATGTAACGTAGTTAAATAAAATATTCTATTCTATTCTATGGAGATCTTGACGTCAGGAGACTTTGACTTCACTTGTATATATCCAATGAAATTCTGGTAATATTTCGCGCGAATTTAAATAGTATTTGAATTCTACTCCAATCTGTTTTTTTCTGGGCCAAACCCAATGAAAAAAAAGTAATTTTTAACCCAGTGCGACATGTAAATCTTTGGAAAAACAAATAATAATTGACTAGTATAATTCCCTATTATTCATTCAGAGAGGTTGAAAACTTTTCTAACATCAAAACTATAGTAATTCCACCTAACGTTTTGCTTACAAAATTGGCAACTTCAGGAACTGTAAGTATAGAAAAGTTATTGTTGTTTAATAACTATTTATCCTTGTAAAACAAATAATTTTTGAGTTTTGTATTTGCATCAAAGAAACGTTATCGCCAAAATTATTAAACTGAAAATATACCAGGATATATTGAAAAATGCATAGCCTACTATAGAACCAAACACATACACATACCAAATACATACCTATTTCAATTTACATTTTTATTAATACTTGAAAGCTTTGTCGATAAGTTGAAAAATTTCTGACATTAAAGTATACGAGGATATATTGAAAAATTCTTAGCTCACAATAGAACCAAACAAAATTTCAATGTCAAAATATTTTGTTACTCAACATATTCTCCTCTTAATTGAATACATTTATTATAGCAAACCTGCAACGTCTCTAGACCTTTAAAAAAAATGTTTCTTCTTGCTCTGCAAACCAGACCTCCACAGCTTTTATTACCTCCTCGTTGGAAGAAAATTTATGACCTTTTAAACTTTTTTTCAGTTGAGAAAAGAGATGATAGTCGGATGGAGCCAAATCTAGTGAATAAGGGGGGTGTTCTAGTAATTCAAACCCTAAATAACGAATTTTTTGCATAACAACATGAGATTTGTGTGTAGGGGCGATGTCCTGCAAAAACAAAACACCTTCGGATAGCTTTCCGCGTCTTTTCTCTTTAGTTTTTCCCGTAGAGTGGTCAGTAATGTCGAATAGTAATCTTCAGTTATTGTTCCAGCCTTATCCAAAAAATCAATCGTGATGACTCCATGGCAATCCCAAAAAACTGAAGCAAGAACTTTTCCAGCAGATTTTTGGACACGAAACTTCTTAGGTCTTGGAGAATCGGAGTGTCGCCATTCCATCGATTGTTGCTTTGTTTCTGGATCGCAAAAATGTACCCAAGTCTCATCCATAGTAACAATTCGGTTTAAGAAGTCTACATCGTTTTCAAATCGAGCACAGATCGAACGCGAGGCTACTACCCTTGCACGCTTTTGGTCAACATTCAAACATTTGGGGATCCATTTTGCAGCAATTTTTCTCATGTCTAAATTGACGTGAACTATATGATGAACGCGTTCGTATGAAATATTCAGTGCTTCAGATATCCTTTTTAGCCCAATTCGACGGTCTGTTAAAATCATGTCATGAACTGCATCGATATTTTCTGGGACTGACACAGAAACTGGCCTTCCTTCCCGATCGGTCATCATCTTCAATGGAAAATTTACCTCTTTTGAAGCTTGCAGTACAATATTTCACGGTCGCATACGAAGGACATTGATCACCAAGGGTATTAAGCATATCTTCGTAAATCTGCTCACCACTCAACCCTTTTAAATACAGGTACTTGATGATGGCTCGATACTCCAATTTTTCGATTTTCACAATTTCGGTGAACATATTTTTTCTTTTAATTTATTGCGTAACTCTGGTTTACTTTTTTGACGTCAAACTTTACACTGACACTTCTGATAATTATTGTTCGTTGCTATGGTAACGCAATATTATGTTTATGCAGGGAACTGGTCTAGGCTAACTAGATTTCAATACATCCTCGTACGGTTAACAAATTTTGGATACGTTGTGAAACACCCTGTATTTTTGGTATCAGAGTGTCTTAGTGAGATTCAGTTCACCAGCTATCTATTATGACTGGACTATAATTTTTTATTGAGCGGTTTCATAAAGTGATCGTGTTTCGGATAGAAAGTTAAGATAGGTTTTTTGTGGTTTAACGATTGGGTACGCGCTGATGAAAAATTTCAAAACGAATTATAAATGTCTTTTATAAATGTGATATAAAAGTATCTTGAATTGTACAGTTATGAGTGCGTCATCATTTTTTACGTACATTGGTCCGTGACTCAATTTGTCTCGACGAGAAACCGGGCGAACTTATGGTATATAGCTGCCGGTATTGAAAAACTTTCTTTTTTGGTTCAATGTCCTTACGAGCAGACGAAGTCATTATGTATTTCAGGTTCGAATGTAGTCAGGACTTCTTTCCTCTTTGATCAAAAATCATCCGATCTTGTAACAAGATAAAAGAAGTAACCATTATCTGTGACTCAGCACGTTTGGTTTATTGCAATCGAGACAAAAGAAAGAATTGGTGATTTTTCTATATTTTCTGTAACGCACTCTCTTTGTTATTCTGTAATTGTTTTGTTCTGATACCTATGTTTTTTCTCTGGATTTATTTACGCCACCTCCCATTGATAAATAGTGCTGCGGTTTATAGTACCACTTCCTTCCGACTTACTTCTGAACGCTTCGACGTATGAACACAGGACAAGAACCATTTTAAATGGTACATTGATACTACTTTTCCAAATCAAAGGGGATTCTTCAATATGTTCTTTCACAATTTCGATCTCTATGACTTTCGAAATTTGCATGTGCTCTCATCGACATCTGTCGAGTAATTACAATGTATCTTCTCTCAAAGAGTAGTCTCGGTTATAACATTCAAAATATTTTCTGTATCATTGTTCCACATCAAACCGTCCCAATTTATCGAGGTGAGGTTACTATCAGATCCGCACTAAAAATATTGAGGAAATTCGAAGAAAAAAATCAGATGGTAAAAAAGAGAATTTGAAATTTTTGAGCTGCTGAAACACCCGCGCCCTCTGTGGAGCAATCGTCATGTCTTCTATTTCAAAATGTAGGATTGATGAAACCATTCGAAATGGTTTTTGTCCCATGTTTGTGAGTCGAAACGCTTAAAAGTCAACGGTGGTGGGGACTATAAAATGTCGCACTGTATATAGCAAGGTTCTGGTCTAAAATAACACAGACATGTACATGAAATAGTTTCCCGAAAATAATTGAAATGTTAATTCGATATTTTTCATATATTTGAAAATATTATACAGAAAACTTTTCGTAATATTCCGGAACATTCATGGAACCCTTCCTGGAATATTTTGAAAATGAACTCTACGAACTGCAGACTTCTGTATGGATATATCCGTATGATTTTGCTAAATTATTTCAGGGGTATCATTCACATATTCATTCAGATCTATTATAGGAGCGATCAAAAAAGTTTTGAGAGTAGCAAGTAGGTCTTCACTTATTTGATGTGCAACAAGAGGAAATTGTTAGATGATCATCGGTTTTGGACTTTCAGATATTCTATCATTTTAGTGGCTGATAAATGGCATTGTCATAATCTAGGATAATTCGAATTTTTGTATTGTTTGTCTTGTAAGTGGATTGATGAGCAAGGTACGATTATGTGGCCACCAAGATCACCTGATTTTACACAATGTTTTTTTTTATATAGTCCACGAGAATTGAACAGAAAATACATAACAGCTCACGGAAAAATATTTGTTTTGAAACAAACTGTTAGAAAACATTGAGTGAATCGTAGCTTATTTCTTTCAGTCTTACTATCGCTGACTTGTATTTTTCATCTACTTTGCCAATTATTTCGTTATTTCTCGAGTGCTATTATTATTATCATACAGACTCCCATAATGCAGTTATTCCAAATATAATCTGGAAACAACCCAGTAGCCACATGCGTGCCAAACTGATAACAAACGTATGCCCTTTGGTTTACATAATTTCCCAACAACCTTCAAAAATTTGTTAATATTATCCTAGCTCGGATTTGAAAGATCTGTTTATCCAAATGAGATCATCACCGCAACGAGGGACTTTCACTGGCACTCGGAGAATTTTGACAGGCTGTTGAGATCTGGTCCTTCGGTCAATAACAACAAGTGTGATTTAGGTTAAAACGTGGTGAAACCTATCGAGGAAGTTAGTAATGCTAATGATGTATATCACGAATGCAATCTTCAAACGGAAACACCACATTGATTGTCTCAAGAATGTGAAAATTGTGCCTTTTTCCAAACTAGGAAAAATAATTGAGAGCTATCGCTCCATTTCACTACTTGTGCGGTGTCGAACGTGATGTCAAAATTATACCCAAGAGACAGTTGAAAGTCGAGGAAATACCCTGGTCATTCCTTACCTGCACAAGTCTCCCGAAGTCACCTGAGGGTTGTTCCTTGGGTTGCAGCCTGATGGTGGAAATAACAAAAAAAAGTTTGGCTTCTGGGCAGGACATTCGACCCAATGGTCAGAATTGTTCACGGGATAGAAAAGGCCTTCCACCGATACCCTAACACGGTTATGGTGATGCGCGCATTTGTTTGTGGCAATCCATCTTAAAAATCGTCTAGATCGGAAAATCATCCTGTATCTGGAATTGTTGAGAGTCAGAGGCATGGAGGTGAAGGATTCCCATAGCGAGAAATATAATTTCAATCCGCAATGACCTAGGCCTATCCAGTATTCTGCAACCTGTCTAAAAAGCAGCTCATCAGGCTAGATAGGATGCAATATAGGGTACTAATAATGGCCGATTTCAGCAACTGATACCTAAAGTTAGGAAATTCTTAAATCGGATTTAGGAATAGCCAATGCAATTTGCATTTCACCATACGTTAAGTAATGCTTAAGAGTAATAGGAAATACCTGCGTTAGGTATTTCATATTACTTTTGAGCATTACTTAACGCTTGTTAGAACGCAAATTGCACTAGGGTATTTCTGAATTCGAATTAGGTATTTCCTTACTTTAGGAATTCGTTGGTGAAATCAGCCGTAAGTATAGTCTCTATTGAAAAGTAAACGGTAACTTTGTGATATCGAGTCTATCTGTTGGTACGTACGCAAGATATTCAACAAGTTCTATGAGTACGTACTACTTGTCGAAGATCCTTCTCACAAGTGAAATCACAAATTTAAGAGCGTACAATCATGCTCTCAGGACACACGACGGCCTTATATACCAGGCATTAGAAATATTTCACGAAAGGCTGATAACCTGTGGGTAACCATATTCAGAAAAGACTCCTAAACAGCAAAGCAGTTATGTTTTGAATCCAAGTTTTGTTTAAACTGTCCTGGTCAAGCCCCTACAACAAGAAGTATTAATTTAATCACCATACATTTTTCAACATTATCTTTAATACAATGAAGCTTTGTCAATAAGTTTATCACTAACTTCCGACAATAAAGCATATTTTGACTTTGACTTTGACAATGATGGCCTGTACATTACTTTTCCTACTATCAAGTCTATATGGAAGTATATATGGAAAATACTAACGTTGGTGAACTACCTAGGCCCATTGGGAGCTATAAGGGGTCACTAACGAGCTCTGACATGCTTCGACGTATAACTTAAGGTGTTCAGACACCACTCGACACTAAAAAAAAATGTAATTCCTGATACAGATATATTGTTAAGTTTTGATAGAAATAGTTGACAATAATAGGCACAGGAATACAACAAACAACCAGTACATCAACAAAGAAACCAATAATGGTATTTAGCTATAAATAAATTAATTGAGGAAAATTTCAAATCCACGGCAATATAAAAGAGTTGTATATTTAAATGTTTGGTCT
Source organism: Chrysolina oricalcia (assembly GCA_944452925.2). Lineage (NCBI taxonomy): Eukaryota > Metazoa > Arthropoda > Insecta > Coleoptera > Chrysomelidae > Chrysolina > Chrysolina oricalcia. Next base: position 9,138,388 of record OX101815.2, on the reverse strand, counting down.
GATAAAAATATGAAACTTAGATAAAAACACTGGCGTACAATTATTTTCACTACAATTATCAATCAGGTGACCCTTCGCTACTTATAAACAAGCCCCTTGTAACTGCTAATAAACACACCAGGTTTCATGAAAATCGGCGAAAAGACTTTTGAGTAATTAATAAATAACTAAATTCTTATTAAAATTTTGACACTGCGACACTTGAAAACAAAGCAGGTAGGACCATACGTTTACTTGGTGGCCGTGCTGGTAGAGCGTTCGCCTTTAGAGCGAAGGGTAGAGGGTTCAAATCCCCGCATGGTCATCGGTCTCGTATTGCATCACACGTTAAAAGGTAAGGGCTTCGTCTTCCCTAGCTCACACAAGTCTCTCGAAGACTTCCGAGTGTTGCGCGTAGGGGTGCAAGCGGTTGACGGAAATAACAATTTAACAATATGAACTTTTTTTCATGAAATATGACAAGAAATCACCACCTGAAACTAATGAGATCATTTAGTATACACCCTGTATATTGTAAGTATTTTGTGTTTAGGATATAAAGTACTTGTGAAATGACTAATACTTTTTACCTACTAGATTTAAAATATAATTTTCTCAATTTGCATGTGTGTTTGGGAAATTACATGCCCGCCCTCTCCCAGTCACGATCATTGATTGTATTGAAATTATCAAAAATTGTACGATTTGACAAGGAGATGATGTATATCGTTAATTCCATGATGTAGAAGATATTGAATTTGTTCCTAACTCCAACCACACATCATACACGACAGACAGGTGTCACCAATAGTCTAGTCAACAAGTGCCTTGGTGGTCAACTTTTTTCAGCAGTCTCCGAAAATTATGGTTGAGGTGTCATTCGATTCAGAATGGCATCTAGATAGTTTTCGAAAAACAATGAAGTTCCGCAAACAAAAATTACAAAAGTTATTAACAATTAACTAAAAACAAAAAAGGGGGGTATAGTTTTTTGCAAATATCTCATAAACTAATATAGATGTTTTAAATTTGAAAAGAGATTCAAAAAGAGGAGGAAATTTCCTAAAAAAAAGTCTCGACTCCGAAATTGTAGGACTGATATTTATAATTTTACCAGAGGGTTGAAAATGCGCCCGAAAACGGGTACTCCGGCTTGCGCAAGCCACGCTTCCTTCGGACCTTTAATGAATAAATATTATTTAAACGTATTAAATATGAAAATTAAAAATTGAAAAAATTCAGATGACTACAGGACAGATCAATGAACAATAATCCGTGAACAAGAAAATTTTATCGCGATTTTTCAATAAGTTATCCATTAATTAATTAACAATTTTTTGTAGCACGAACATTAACATTGCAAGTGCGATAATTCTTAAACCATTAACCTAAGAATTTTTTCCTTTCGTGGAGCTATTTCTCAAAGGTTTTAGAATATATTCCCGTTGGGAAAATTGAAAAAATGTTAATTTTCATTTTGTTATTAACAATTTACTAAGGTGAAAAATTATAAAGCTTTATTAAACACTGAAATTTTTTTTTTTTCATAATATTATTATTGATCCGTTTTCTTGTGATCAGAAGCTACTTAAAAATGATTTTTTATAAATTTTATCTCCTATTGTTTAAAAAATTGTTATAAACAAATGCGTTGTTTATGAGATAATTTAATTTTTTTTTGGTAACATAATCTTTGATGATAATTATGATTTAAAAAAAAAATCATTTCCTAAAAAAATTTGTTTATTGCTGAAAAACGCATTTATTGATTAACAATTATCTTCTCCCACTTCTAATTAACATTAAAAGGTACCATTTTTTTAAAATCATTATTTATTTTTATTTTTGATATAAAACAATTGTTTTATTTAAATTTTTCATTGTTTATGTAATAAACAATTTGTTGTAAACAAATAAATTTTTACCTTTTATTTTTTTTTCTTATTTTACTTATTGTCACAAAAACAGACATGATTTAGTATTTTTTTAAATTATTTTACTATTTTTTTTATATTTTTAAATATCCGTTGTCCATAATTTCGTCATTCTTGCCTGGTTTTTTTATCCTTAAAATTATTATAATTTATAAACTAATGGAGATATGGTGAAAATACTCAAGACTTATTTATGCTTTATTGGTTAAAGAATAAATTCAGCTGACAAGTTTAGTTGTTACTAATTTATTTATTATATTTATAGCAATTGTTAATGAAAAATACTCTAGAATTTTTTTTTCTTGCTTTAATGCTTAAAAATCTTATCAATTATTAAAAATATGACTACCTCATTCAAGCATCTTGTCATTCATTGTTCATTAGTAAACAATTTTATCTTCTACATTTTAATCTTACTTAATTATACTTCAAATTTTGAATATTACTATGTAAAATAAACATTTTTGCACATTTCATTAGCCTAAGCGTATTAGAAAGGAAGAATGTTCTTTACATTGTGTTTTATTTAACAACATTTATATACAAGTATGTATTAACATATTATAATTTTTTTTTTCATTTAATTCTACATTATATTAATTTTTTTGAACGTTTCTGTGATGGTGGCTCGTAGTCTTCAGTTTCTTCTTGTATTACGTTTTCATCGTTCTCTTCGTCCCCTAGCAAAGTTTCCACAAGTTGTCCAATAGAGACGTCATAATCAGCACAGGCACTATCGTCTTCATTTTCATTTTGTAGAAGATAAAATTGTTTACTAATGAACAATAAATGACAAGATTCTTGAATGAGGTAGTCATATTTTTAATAATTGATAAGATTTTTAAGCATTAAAGCAAGAAATATTTTTTTCCAGAGTATTTTTCATTAAAAATTGCTATAAATATGATAAATAAATTAGTAACAACTAAACTTGTCAGCTGAATTTATTCTTTAACTAATAAAGCATAAATAAGTCTTTCATCATATCTCCATTAGTTTATAAATTATAATAATTTTAAGGTTAAAAAACCAGGCAAGAATAACGAAATTACGGACAAAGAATATTTAAAAATAAGAAAAAAATAGTAAAAAAAAAATTTTAAAAAAATCAATCATGTCTGTTTTTGTGACAATAAGTAAAATAAGAAAAAAATAAAAGGTAAAAATTTATTTGTTTATAACAAATTGGTTATTACATAAACAATGAAAAATTTAAATAAAATAATTTTTTTATATTAAAAAGAAAAATAAATAATGATATTAAAAAAATTATTTTTTAATGTTAATTTGAAGTGGGAGAAAATAGTTATTAATCAACAAATGCGTTTTTCAGCAATAAACAATTTTTTTTAAGACTCGGTTTTTTTTTCAAAGATTCAAAGATTATGTTATCAAAAAAAAAATTATTATCTCATAAACAACGCATTTGTTTGTAACAATTTTTTAAACAATAGGAGATAAAAATTATAAAAAATCATTTTTAAGTAGCTTCTGATCATAAGAAAACGGATCAATAATAATATTATGAAAAAAAAATGTTCAGTGTTTAATAAAGCTTCATAATTTTTCACCTTATTAAATTGTTAATAACAAAATGAAAATTAACAATTTTTCAATTTTTCCAACGGGAATCTATTCTAAGACCTTTGAAAAATAGGTCCACGAAATGAAAAACTTCTTAGGTTAATAGTTTGACAATTATCGCACTTGCAATGTTAATGTTCGTGCTACAAAAAATTGTTAATTAATTAATGGATAACTTATTGAAAAATCGCGATAAAAATTTTTTGACCACGGATTATTGTTCATTGATCTGTCTTGTAGGCACCTGATTTTTTTCAATTTTCAATTTTCATATTTAATACGTTTAAATAATATTTATTCATTAAAGGCCCGAAGGAAGCGTGGCTTGCGCAAGCCGAAGTACCCGTTTTCGGGCGTATTTTCAACCCTCTGGGAAAATTATAAATATTAGTCCTACAATTTCAGGTGTTAAAACTTTTTTTAGGAAATTTCCTCCTCTTTTTGAATCTTCTTTCAAATTCAAAAAATCTTCATTAGTTTATGAGATATTTGCAAAAAGCTAAACCCCCCTTTTTTGGTTTTAGGTAATTGTAAATAACTTTTGTAATTTTTGTTTGCGGAACTTCATTGTTTTTCGAAAACTATCTAGATGCCATTCTGAATCGAATGACACCTCAATCATAATTTTCGGAGACTGCTGAAAAAAGTTGACCACCTAGGCACTTGTTGACTTGACTACAACCCATACTTCGAATAAGGTGAAGAAGGAAATAATCATGTTCAAACGAGTTTTTCATCAAACTAGGTGAGAAACAACAAAAACTCCATGAACGATATACACTAGCAGCATTTTCCTTAGAAACAAGCTAATTGACAACTCTATAAATGCAAATCTTGATGATGATGGAGTCTGTGGCATCCTCTTCTTTATTTTGTACATTCAATTCCGTCTGGGTAAACAGGATGAAGCTGACTCTTTGTATAACATTCCGTTTATTTTAATGTCTTCTGCACATCTGTAATCTTTCAAGATAAATATAAACTTGGAAGAAGTAGCTAGTATTATATTCAAAGTATGAAATGGCCATTATATATTTCAGTTTCTCATGTTACACATTCGAGTTAAGAGGCATAATGTATTAGGCGTGTCGACAAAAAAAATGGAATTGGTGGAGTAGAAAACTTGTTCTGACACTCCAGTGAGTTCATTTAGTATTTCGTGGACCTGGTCAGAATGAATCATATCATGGTCTTAACACTTTGTTTGTCGGACACGAAGATATGTGAGAAAAGAAAAAAAGATCAAATATGATCACAGTAATTGATCTGAATTTAAGGTCTTGTGTATTTTTGAGAGATGAAACTTTGAATAAAAAAGAAGAAACAATATCCACTTTATAACAGCTTTTTTGTACAACTGTCAAAAAAACTTATCATTGCTGCATCTCTAGTGATGCGTAAATTTTTTTTTTCACTTTGAAAAAAAGTATTTTTTCTACGACACTGCTTAAACTAAGCTTTCACGCTCTGCTGATAGTGCAAGAAGTAATGCTTTTTCGCACAAGTGCGTAAAAAAATCACCAGTGCGTAAAATCATCAACTGTGCGTAAAGTGATTTTTTACACACTGTTCATACATTTATGCATTTTTGAAAAATACAGTATTTTGCGTCAAATATAATTCGGAAGTCTTTTGTTGATAATACGACGACAATTCATATCATTAACCATTCAAAGTATGATATAATTGCTACAATTTGGCAATATAATAACTTTATATTTACGATGCAGAAAAACTCAAAGTCATCTCCACAATTTTTCTGCATCGTAAATCCACACCACTCCACTTCGAGATAACACAGGTTAATAAAATAACTGCCGAAGAAAAAACTTTGTATGAAATAAAGGAGTTTTTCTACTCCCGTATGTGAATTACTAACGTCACACAGCGATAAAAATTTGTAAAGCTTCATTTCACGAATCGGTGTGTGAAGTGCCATGCTTTTCTTATGGGATTTATTTCACGCACCGGTGCCATACAAATTCACACACCGGTCGCTGGTCTAGGTAGCGGTGGCGAGAGAAATTGACAAATATGACAGTTCCCGCAGAGTGAAGTTCAGAGTTACATCAGTTAATAGACCGTAAATAGTAATTAATTACCCTCTGAATTAATAAATAGTACGACGAAATTTTGATTTAAACCGATTAGCCGTGTATTTCACGCAAATTCCTGATGGACAGTATTGAAGTACTCCCATCAACTCCTCCAAATATAACGTTAGCAGCCAGTGAAGCAAGTTCATTGTTATTGCCACAAAAATCGTTGGGAATTTACGAAAACACTTTGGAAAAGTTTATGCAATGGCGCAATACAAACAACGTCCAATCATTCTCCGAAGGGGTAATATTAGCCTACCTATCTGAATTATCAACAAAGGTTAAATCTTCTACCTTATGGAGTCACTACTCAATGTTGAAAAGCACCCTTAGTGTTAAGTACAACGTACAAATTGGTGATTATCCGAAAGTTCGCGCTTTCCTGAAACGGAAAAACGAGGGATACATTACTAAAAAATCACGCGTTTTGGAAAAGGAACACGTGCGTGAAGACTTTTTTACGCTCGTGCGAATTGTGAAACTCGCCTGCGGCTCGTTCCAAAAACTTCCACACTCTCGTAAAAAAGTATACTTCACGCACTAGAAACACAATATACTGTTTTTCGTTGATAATACGACGACAATTCATATCATTAACCATTCAAAGTATAATATAATTGCTACAATTTGGCAATATAATATCTTTATATTTACGATGCAGAAAAACTCAAAGTCATCTCCACAATTTTTCTGCATCGTAAATCCACACCACTCCACTTCGAGATAACACAGGTTAAGTTAATAACTGCCGAAGAAAAAACTTTGTATGAAACACTTTCGTAAAGGAGTTTTTTGTACTCGCATGTTTGTTGAACTCGGCTGCCCCTCATTCACGCTCACACAAGAAAGTCCTACTTTACGAACTTGTATCATAAATAGCTATTTTTCACAGTGAAAAAAAGACTTTTTCACTGCCAAAATAATTCACAAAAAAACATGAGACATTACTTTTTGAAGGATTCAATTTTGGTCGACAAAAATCTATTTCACTCTTCTAAGATCATCAGGGAGGTCGGAAGAATTGTAAAACTTTGAAAATATTTTTCTGACATAAAACCTGTCATGGGTATGGCATGTTGATTTCATTGAAAATATGAACATGATGTTCATAAAGTCAGTTGTGGAATCAACTGCGACTGAAAGTTGGAATTTAGTCGCTACTTTCCATCGTACAAGATAACTTCTCTTGGAAGGGATTCATGTTTTAAAGAGAAACATTCTCAATTGAAAATTGAATCAATACATGACTCCAAATTGTATTGGAGGCCTAGCGGAATTATTCACGCATCAATGGAATGAGCAATTTTCTGTGAGTGATACTTCTGAATAACATTCTCCCTTATCTCATTCACAGATAAGAATCTCCAATGGGAACTGGACATTTAATAAATAATCAACTATCTGAATGAAAATGCGCTAATTTTCACTTTCAGCTTTTTCTATCAGTTATACAGGGTCTTTCTCAATATCTATCAGGTGTAGCTCAATGTCCAGCGTGGCTTTAGCCGGGGAAGTAGGTAGTTGTTTTCTGTTAGATATCACAAAAAAGTAACTTCAATTTTATCGTAGGGTTTTTTCCATTTCTAGAGGAGTCATGTATTGCTTCAATTTTCAATTGAGAATGTTACTCATTAAAACATGAATCCCTTCCAAGAGAGATTATCTTGTACGATGGAAAATAGCGACTAAATTCCAACTTTCAGTCGCAGATGATTCCACAACTGACTTTATGAACATCCTGTTCATATTTTCAATGAAATCAACATTGTACCAATATTCTACCAATATTGCTACTTGGAAATTTTGTTGCACAAATTGAACTAGTGGACAAATATTATGGTAAAGGATGAAACCTGTTTGATAAAAAGAAATTTTTGTTTCTTTCAAACACCATCTTCAATATTAATGTGTATATCTCTTTCAGTAAAAAATTCCAAACTGTTTCCAAAACTTTCATTATTACCAATATGGTACCTATTGAAAAAATATTCAATCTTTTTTATTCTGGAGGGCTTGTTACAAAAATCTGGCATAAATACCAGTAAAAGGCCATACATCATAATTCAATTGTCAGATGGATCACGACACTGAATATGGTCTCATTCAATAAGTTTGTAAGATTGTAGAGAATTATTAACATGGTGTTGTGATGTAATATGCATCCTTATCGAATAAATCTATTATTATTATTATGAAAACGCATATCATTTAACAACGAACTTGACGTTTCAAGGGACACGCTCATAACCGTGGATGAAATAAACTGCGTACAAATTGCAGACCGCGGAATAACCTGAACTATTAATGCTTTATATCTCTCTTAATTACGTTCGGAGGGAAAAAATTCAACTGGTTTGAAAATGATTTACCATCACGTGGTTGGCGATGGTCTATCTTTTTTTTTTCAGAATTGATATTCAGTGAGTAGGATTAGCTATGGAGTGGGTTTGCGGCTATTCCATACTCACAGCATGACGAAGTTCCATTAAAAAAATAATTTTGTCCATTCTCATTTAAGCCCAGTACGTGTTTTTTCTTTAATACAAAAGGTGGGGTAGTAGCGACTTTTTGTATGTTGCTAGGCTTGGGGCTCAAATGAAAAAGCCAAAAACGGTGGCTTTCGCGGAAAAAAATAGTCATTACAAAGTTGAAGAAGACAAAATTTCATAAATGTTTCGTTGAAAAGTTCTTCTTGTTAGGAGTTACAGCTCCGTGAAGTAGTACTATTCGAAAAATAATGCGGCAAATTTGGTTGAGTTTTATTCTTATTATCGCCTGACTTCCACCTTCATGTAGTGTTATTACCAATGACTATTCCACTCTTCTCAAGATATTCACGTAATCAGACCAATCACAAATTAAAGACAACTTGTATTATCGCGAAAACACCAGCTGTCTCTCAATTCTGATTGGTTTGTCAGCGTTAGTGTTTACAACGATGTAACCATAGATGAGAAAGCAAAGTTTGACATTTTGACAAATCATAATTGTAGGCGAAAACGTCAATAACGTCGCATCGTAACTATAAGCGTGTTCCGTTTCATGCATTCATCGCATCACTGTTGCAGACATAACTAAGCGTTCCGTTTCAACTAACATTGACGTTGTGGGTTGAATCGGAACGATTTTTGCATGCGTGGTGCATGCCGTTTCCCGCAGATGTTGACATTTATCACTTTATCAGTTAACCAAATTCTTATGTAACAAAAACAAATCTGTTAATCTAGTGAATTAATTAATATGGGTAGAACGAATGTGTTAATGGCAAGAGTAGGAAGCGAGCTTTGTGAAAATGAGAGTAGCTCAGATTCTGGAACAAGTGATAGTTATGAGGATAATATCGTCTGTCTTGGGTCTGTCCCATGCCAAAGCCGCGAATATGCTAATTCCAGGGTTCTGACTTCAATATGTAACATACTAATTTTCTACCAAAATTTTCAATGCCAAACTTACGAAAGTGCTATCAGGTTGTCTACTGTGAACGAGAGTGAATTCGCGAATGTGAAAACTTACCTAGGTTTTCAAAGCAAGAAGCACGAATACTCTTAAAACTCTTCTCATTCGAAATGACAAATTGCACATTCGTGGTTTTGGCATGAGACCGACGATATGATGTTGATTGAATTGACGATTTTTTCTTTCATTGTACGGTAAGTCAGGTAAATTTGATAATGCACGATACTTGACACTTCATCAAATATAAACTTAAACTTTTAATTCGGTTTCTGACTGTTTGAACATGACACCACAGACAAAAAACTCTTTGTGTTGACTTTTGAGTTTGACAGATCTAACTTGGATCGCATTTATCGCTGCTAGACGAACGGGCAGTAGTTCATGCACTTCCGATGTCTCAAGGCCAAAGAGGGGAATATAAAAGTGGGCGTGTCAATGCGCTTCCAATGTAGGAAACGGAACGGTCATATGCGCATCATGTCCTCAATGCATGAAACGGAACACGCTTTATATAATAAATTATTGAGAGTTATAATACAGTTTCTGTGATTGCAGTTGATTGATTATGGTTATGATGAATTGATTGTTCATGTTTATAATAATATTTTCACTGCTTCGTGAAATAGTCTAATAAAATTCCACTCGTGATTAAATTTATCTCATAAGTCTGTCTTTTATTTCTGAACTCAACTGAATGGTATTCTCGAAGCAATTCAGTGTCGTTCAGAAATGAATCGAAAGACTTATCGCGAAAATTCAATCACTTGTGGTATTACTACTGAATGGTCGATAGTGTCCAACTGCTTTGTAAAGTTTGGCAGTTATAGTAGAAAAAAAAACAGTCTTACTGCTTTGCTGGAATTTGAGTTCGGGTTGGGCTGGTTAATCAGATTGCATTCATTCACATACTCAATGATTTGATCCTTCAATATTATTTAAAATACTTTGGAAAAAACTGGTAAAATGGGATTGGTGTTTTTAAACAGTTTGGTAATCCTCAAGTTTGAAATATACCGTGTTTGTAGAGGTTGCTAGGTAACATCTCCACCAAAGAACTAAATCTTATTGATCTCCATGTCAAAAATACGTGATATCATATTTTTATTCTCTACCTGAATAAATTTATTTGAATACAAAAATCATTATTACCATTCAAAATCAGTTCAGTCATGTATTCATGAATCATGATGATGCATAATACAAAACAGTATATGATACCAGTGTATAAGCATGAGATAGTCTCTAAAGCGTTTGCTACACATCGCATACTGACTTAAAACTCATATCCGTGCTTTAATGGTTCACTTATACACTCGTATCATAATACACTATATTCTAGTATAAAGCTGTTCCCAGATGCGTTATGATGATGTCTTACGCCCAAGAAACTTTTGATAGTAAAACATAATCCATAGCATTACTTGTTTTTATAATTGGAAATAACATAGATTGTTTCTTCTGTTTCAGGTGAGTCAACATGAACTATTGGATTCAAGGTGAGAATGTTTCTGACATGAGTGTAATGTGTAGAGTAAATTGGAGTTATTGACTATATACAGTGCGCTCGTGAAGTATGGAAAAATGAAGATATCGTTGACACCCCGTAATATGCAATAACAAAATTCTGGTTATGTATATTAGATGGAGCAGCAATTTTAAATTTCATATTTTAGACGTTGCCAAATTTGCCGTTTCTGAGATATAGGAACAATATGTTTATTTTTGAATGGCACAACCCGTACATTCTCCAGTTTTCTGTCACAGTTTTCTATTGCTGATGCAGCATACATACTGTTGACGGGTAATATTTACCATTAATTCTAAGAAATCAGCAAAAACATTTTTATTTAGTAATTAATATTGCAGTATAAACATAAAACAATACCTAAAAAAAATTTAAAGGAGATATTCAACAAGACCTCATTGTCTTTGGAAACAGGAATTCATTCTGAATGAAAATTCATCCAATACTTTTCTGATCGTTTCCGGAGAAATTAGTGCTATCTCTTCTGTAATCCTGTCTTTCAGTCCTTGTACAGTCTGTGACCTATTCACATACACCTTGCTTTTTAAATAGCCCCAAAAAATCTAGAGGTGTTGAATCTGGAGATTTCGTTGGCCATTAAAAATTTTAATAGTAATTTTACAATTGCTATATTATTTGAAATTTCTATTCCATCGATAAGAGATTGACCATCTATAGCACCAGTATTTGAACTTGTTGTCGTTGTGGCCTCGTTACTCGTTAACTTCATTCTCTTTTAAACTGAATTTCCAATATACGACTCCGCCACCGCAGAGAAGTTCCAACCTCCAAGTTCTTTTACCGATAGTAGACCGCCACCATTTTCTACAAGCCTAGTAGCCGAGGAACAGCTTTAATAGTATGAATGCCCACAACTTGGTCTATACATTTACCATTCCTATAACCAATGAAGTTTTTTCAAATTTGAAGGCCGCCAATGTACGTATTCTTGGTATGAACCATAGGCATCAAACGGAACTCCTACTTAGGAATAACAAATACCCTGGTCTTTCTGTTTTTAGTATACCTTAATGTCACCAAAACTCTGGTATTGGTGCTTTCAAAATCATCCACAGTCAGCTTAACAAGTTTGTCTCGTCTACAGGCGCCAAAAATACTACACATTAATACAACCTTTTCAAGCAACCATGTATGATCATCTGCCTCCGACAAAAACTTAGATCTTCTTCTTCAGACAAAATTTTTGCTTTCTTTGATTCGTATCCATCTGACTTTCGTCTCAAGAACAAAAATGATTTTCCAAATCTGAAAAACCATTTCTGTAGATAATACTCTAATATGGTACGATTTAAAATAACTAACATTGAAATGTCAATGTTGTCATAAACTTTCAAAGCAAGTTTCAACATTGAAATCTTGGTCCCCAGCGAGTTAGGAGAATGAACCTCTGATTTTCCTTTCGTATAGGCTAATAAAACATCATCATCATCATCATCATCATCTTCAATTCCATCCATGGTCGTAGTTGAAGCGAACTCGCAAACACAAAAAACTGACGTTGTACTTAATATTGTTGTGATATTGTGAAGCTGTTCCATGACAACACGATTTTGGGATTTTTCTGTAGAATTACGAGGTACGTGATTTGTTCTTTCCTCGGAATCAAAATGTAATCTTTCAGCAGGATTACGAAAAGTTTTGAACGACATAGGACCGATACGCAAATAACAGATTCGATTGTTATAATCCTCGGCTGCGCTTCGGATTTTCAACCTCATCCGTTGTTTGCCACATATCGGCCTTATAACGTTTATAACTATTGTGCAGTCATATGGTGAGGAGTGATTTTGTTTTCTTTGATATTGACTAGTATGTTCAGACAGAAAAGTTGCCTGGTAGCAAATATCGACTAATTGAACATTTCAATGATTCTTGTTCGAATTTTTCTGCTTGAAATTGTCAAAAATACGGTGAAAAAAATTTGAAACGGGTTCTCTCGATTCAATGATCTTAAAAAATAATTCCATATTCACTGTTATTCATTTGTTGATTTATGCGATATAATTGACATTCTTGTGTGAAAAACTAACCCAGGTAGCACAACATATCGTCTGAATCTTGGTTTCATATTGGGCCAATATAGATATACTGTAAATGAAAAATCAATATTGGTCCAATATAGGTGAATATTCAAAAAACAATATTATATTAATAATATTGGTGGAATATTGGATGAACTAGTATTGAATGTAGATTATCACACGAAATATTGGGTCAATATTGGTTGAATAATTTCTACCAATATCGATAATACAATATTGGTTATACAGTGTGTCCATAAAGTAACACCCCCCCCCTGTTAACTTTTGAACGGGGTGGAATTTTCTTAATAATTTTTTTTTGGTGAAATGGTATGTTATAAGCTACTTTTTGACAGTAATAAAAAATGTCTATCCTTCAAAATGGCGGACAGGCGCCATTTTGAAAGATTTTTTCAAATGGCATGGGGAGTCGAGTGATACCTCATTCGAATTGTCTTTTGATTTTCCATACTACTACAAAATTTCAGACACAAATATTCATCTAAAACAAAATGGCGGCACATTATGTTAGAACTTTTATACGCGATTTCTTTGAATGAATGACTTTAAACGAGCTCAATTGAAATGAAAAAATATTTTTCGATATCTACAAATGTTCTCTGTCCGTCAGAATCGTATATGAGACATGATTTCTGAGATTTGCTGAGATTCAATAAAACGAGGTATTACACTACTTATCTACTTATTTGAATGTTTTTCTAATATGGCACCCATCTGCCATTTTGAGTGACAAGAAGCTCTTACAGAAACGAAAAAATATTTTGTCATTGCACTAAAGCTCTTTAATAGCCATTTATTCGACAGGATCCTCTCGTGAGAGTTCTAAAATAATGTACCGTCATTTTGTTTTGGACCAATATTTCTGTTTGAAATTTTGCTGCCGAATAGAGAACTGAAAAATGAATCGAATGAGGTATCACTCGACCCCATGCCATTTATAAAATATTTCAAAATGGCGCCTGGCCGCTATTTTGAAAAATAGCTTTTTTTAATATTGTCAAAAAGTAGCTTATGAGCTACCATTTCATCAAAAAAAAATTCAAAGGAATATTTCACTTCGTTCAAAAGTTAACAGGGGGGGGGGCTACTTTATGGACAGACTGTATATTGTTTTCATATCGATTATAGGGGAAAAACTATATTGTATTTTCAAGTTTGTTAGAATATTGGTTGAATATCATTTCCACTTTATTCGACAAATTGTAATAACTCATATTGAGTCAATATTGGTTGAATGATATTTACCAATATCGATAAAACAATATTGTCTTCACATCGTTTTTAACATCTATCATAAATACTGCAATCCCAATATTCCCCTCATATCAATTCTAGGAATAAAAACTATATTGTATCTCCAAGTGTGATTACACATTGTTTGAATATCATTTCGCCAATATTCAACAAATCTTATTAATTAATATTGGGTCAATATTGGTTCATTAATATTTATCGTTGAAACAATATTGTCTTCATATTGTTTCCTACATCTAAATTGATATGAAATTTTAATATTGGCCGAATATTCAATGAAACATTGAAATTATATTATGATCAAACCTGGATAAAAATCCAGTAGGTGGCTCTAAATATAGAACGTCTTCTAAAACCTACGAAAGTATATCAAATACTTCCCATAACTTGTTTTCAAGACAGCTCACTCAGTGGTTATGGCGATCAAAAGGCAGACTCTGGTGTCACCTTCATCAACTAAAAGACATTTAATAATTTACCAAGGTATATTGACATCCACCAATATGACCAAATGATACCAATATCGATAAATATTTTGAGGCCATTAAGAATATTTCACCAAAACTTTTTCTAAAATATTCAAACAATATTCGACCAATATCGCAAGATATTCATATTTTACTTCTCGACAATATAACTTCTGAATATTGTACCAAAATTGTCAGAATATTGTATTAGCGATATGGTACCAATATAACCGAACATTCTGAGGCCAATATTATTCAAGTAATATTGGACCAATATCGCCGAATGTTCCCATTTTTTTTTCTCGTCAATATTGCATTTCAAATATTTCGCCAATATGTTCACAATATTGTACCAATATTTTACCAATATAGGTGTGCTACTTGGGAATATCTGTGGAAGAATCGAACCAATTGTTCATGTCTGAATTTGCAACAGCCAACAATCAATTGTTACCTCCGACGTGACCAGTCTACTACAATCACAGTTTGCTAACCGTCAACGGACCTGTAAAGCCAAGCTACCTGTCACTCCCGTCACTTTCGAAGCTTAATCACTATTAATGAATGTCCTAACACCGACTAGATCGTGCTTTGTCTGCATTAGTCTATTTAATTGTTTTCGGAAGGGCAGAGCCGGGGAATTTCATTTTTGACAGGCAGTATTTAATTTCCCGACACGGAAAATTTGTTAATTTCGGTCCGAACAGCTGGCTGACTTTTGTTTCGTACCCAATTTCCATTCGGAAGATTTAATTATGATTTGACGCGACTGTGTCTGTCGGATCGAATAAACGTGTTTCAAGAAAGTGTTAGTAATTTGTCTGCAGGACTGTTGCTGAACTTCTTCGCATTTCGAAGAGGTTGAAATAATTTGAAAATTCTTACATTTTATTCAAATTTCACGATAAAATATTCAGGAATTGATACAGATGGTACACAGATAAAAAAGATTTCCTCAATCAAGAATATACATACTCTTGAATAGAATAATCTTCTGAAAATAATAATTATTTCTAATCAATGAATATACTCCCATTTCAAACCGATTGAGAAGTTTGCTTCTTTACATGAATTCTCTTGAAATGAATTTGCTTGCAGTGAAAACATTCTACTCTTCATCCCAGAAGATATTCACGTATACTCATTGTGAAACATATTCCTCTTGACACCAGAATTTAATTCCTTGGTAGATATCACTACCCGTGCCTCGTGACACATTCAACCAATGAGCAATTAAAGCAGGTAGCGACACCGCGACCTGTGAATAGGACTTCCATTTCGACCATTTCGCCAGTTTGACCTTTTGGGTTGGAGGTTATGCGGCTATGCGCATCTATATGAATGTTAGTTTCTAAACAAGAAAACTGTATTATGCGTCACTACTAACTGGTTTTATTGAGAATACAGTTATTAAACTTAAAACTAATCTCATATAAAACCATTATTTATACCTAAATTGTTCGTAGTTGTGAATCTATGCTTTGTTTAATCTATTCAATGTTGCCAAAATGAAAATGGCTTCCATTCTATACTTTATAACCAAGTGCAAAGTGCAGATTGGAACTCAACCTCCAAGTTAATAGAAGAATAGTACCTATTCATTATAGATATTGCAATATTCTTTCTTGTCTCAACCTACTCCCATAATTCAACAAAAAAAGTGTCCATCATTGTAGCTAAAATATTTTTGTCTCAACCAACTTATGGAACAAGTGTTCACTTGTTTCAAAATATCTTCCTTGTAACTGGCCAAGAGGATTCCGTCAAAAAATCAAATTATGCGTTGATGCAAAAAATCCTTTTTATCAGTGTACCGAAATATCCGTACTTGAAGTCTCCTACAGTTTCACATATTGCTATATGAAAAGTAGCCGATGCAATGGAAATACCAAAAAGCATCCTTCAATACAATAAGTAGTACTTTTCTGCATACATTTGTGTTCGCAAAGTTACACTTTTCCGCCCGCTGTGCGGATATAGTAAATTACATTACTAGTGCGGAAAGTGACATTTTTCACACGAGTGGGAAATATTGTGGCACGTGGCGTAAGCCGAGTGCGGCAATCACACGAGTGAGAAAAATCACTTTCGCACGAGTATTGTACACTATTTTTCCTACAACCACATAATTATTTTACCAAATGTATGAAAATATTATAATTAAAAACATGAGTACAAGAAAATTGAATGAGTAGTCCGACTGAGAACCATTCTGACTTCATTTATTTTTAATAATTAATTTAAATTATGATATAATACCGACGAGATCAAAATCATAATTAGACATCTTTTATCTTTGATAATAATTACTAATCAAGATACACTCTAATACATTTTATTTTCTTGTCATAATATGTGTCCAATACCTCAGTTGGTAAGCAGCGGGACTCGACGTGACTTCTGACGAAGAGTACCCGGGTTCGATCCTCGTCAGCGGAAACTTTTTTTTTAGGAAGATGAAAAAAAATACACTTCTCAAATAGATTGCTTCAAGATTTTGTTGGTAGGATTTTAGATAGTATCAGTTGGTAGAGTTTCGGCCTTCTGGATGAAAAACAAAAAATCTTTTCAAATAGATTTCTTCAAATGTACATATTAAATAAGTAAATCTAAGTTGAAGTTATATATTTGACAACTTGACTTCGGTAAATCTTAATAGAAATTATGCATTTGACAACTTATCCGCAAGCGTGCGAAATACTTTGCGCATGCGTGCGGAAAGTAACTTTCCGCACGCTTGCGGAAAGTATTTCGCACGCTTGTGGATATGAGCCACTTTCCGCGGGACTGTACGGTGCGATATACGTTACTTTCCTATGTGGTCGTAGGAAAAGATTTTTTTCCGCAGTGTTATGGAACATTTATATTTATTCTAGTTGATGTAGACTATTTAATGCAATATGAGAAGCCGTTGCAAGTGTATTCCCTTTTACCTTTCAATCTTAGTTTCCGATATTTGTATTCCAGCTCAAAACAAAAAAAATGTTTCAAGTACCCTGCCTAATGATAAAGGAGTGCCCCTTGTTTATTTGATTTAATCATACACACACTCTCGTAATTTCTTCGTTGGTGAATGAACTTCCTTATTATTATCATTATTATTCACAGACAGGATTCAGATTACTAATCCGAAAAGGAAATTCGGTGTTATTGCCATGAATATATTCCTTTAAAATTCAATAAAATCATATGAATAGTACCTATTATGGACCTAATGGTAATGGTAATGGGTGGGGAACGCAAGCGTCAGCGACTAGGCCCCAGTGGACCCTTTTCGCAATCCCGGCATCTTCACTCATCCCATTTCGGAGACCTGCTCGAACCTCTTCGACCTTCTCATGAAAGTCGAAATGTCCTTCCATTGCAATGAGTGCAATTCTTCCTCCTCAATAGTGGCAGCTCCGAAGACGTTTTGTCTGAGCCTGCCATAAATACCACATTCGCACAGGAAGTGGAAGGAGTCCTCCTCCTCCTCACATTCCGTGCATAGTGGGTCTGTCTCAACTTTGATGAGAGCCAGGTGCCTCCTGAGGCCGCAGTGGCCGGTTAGAACTCTCACCAACTGTCAGAGTTCTTTGCGGCTTAGCTTCAGTATCTTGGCCGTCCTTGCCATGTCGGGCCCCGATATCATCTGCTTTGACTGCCTGCATCCGTCTATCTTTCACCACTCTATTCTTAATGTATCAACGGCCCATTCATTCAGTGCCGTTGTTACTAGTCTCCTTGTTACGCCGAGTGCGGGTTCGGGCCCGAAGTAGGGTTGTCCGGCTCCTTGCTTGGCTAGCTGGTCCGCCTGCTCGTTGCCTTCAATCCCTGCATGGCCCGGGACCCACATCAGCGTTATTTCCTTTTCAGTCGCAAGACTCTCCAGGGCATCTCTGCACTCCTGAACCAGTACTGATCTGGTTCTGATGGCGGCCTGACTGTCCGAACAGAAATATACATGTCTCTCTGGACCGGACCTCACCTCTTCCATTCTGGATGCCTCCAGGATGGCATACACTTCTGCTTGGAAAACTGTTGTCAGAGAACCCAGCGCATAGGCTCTTTTCTCTCCGTTTTCCAAGTAAACTCCTGCTCCGGCTTGTCCTTCCTCCAGTTTGGACCCGTCTGTACAACAGACCATGCTTTCTGGGGGAAATATCATCCTTTCCTCTTCCCACTCTCTTCTGTCTGGGATCTCTAGCGAGATTGTCCTTTTCCACCTAATTTTATTCTCTGCCTGTATCAATTTGATAGCGGATATTGGGATTTCTTTCTCCGCTACCATGCACAGTGATTTCGGTATGCCCTGTGTACCCCTCTCCTCGCCAGCTCCCTGAGTCACGCATTCTCAGATAGGACGCCATCGCTTCCTTCTTTATACAAGTTGGAAGCGACGGCAGACCCACCAGGGCGTCTAGGGCTGCCGAGGGGGTCGTCCTCATCGCGCCGGTTATTCCCCTACAAGCTAGTCTTTGAATTATAGACCTATAAATAGGCTAACAAACAAATTGCGGCTTCGATGTGAGCTTTTTGATGAATGGGTTTTAACCAGTGACGGCACCACGGAAACAACGGGGGAAATTTGCAAAATGTCATTCTCGGCGCCTCCTTCGATTTTGGATGTTTTACAAATATGGTGTTACATGTAGGTACATAACAAATTTTTCTACAGAAGCACGTTAAACCAACAAACGTGTGAACATTCGCTTTCAATTCCTTGTTCAGTTGTGAATCTCAAACCGCTCACTCTCTGTCTCTATCCCTCTCTGCTGTGATTGTTATGTGTGTGGTTGTATATTGATTGTACCCTGGCCCGGCAGTACTGGCAGTTAGTGGCAGTCTGGTTTGGTATTTTGACAAGTACCTAAACAGTTTTTCGATTTCGATTGAGTACAGATAAAAAAAGGGCCAGGGCGGATTATTCCAAGTTACGCGAGAAGAAAAAGTTGAAGGATGCTGCTACATCACATTCTCAAAAAAAATAATTTTTTTACGAAGTATTCATCACCATAGGTACACATAGTGCAACTGTTGAACGCACTATCGCTGAAACTATTGAGAAAATAGACCTCAAAAAGTAGAGATTGGAAGAGAGTTGAACTCAGAGTTAGTTAACTGTGAAAATGGGTGTACCCCAAGAGGCAATCCTGGAGCTCCTTCAATTTTTGGTTTATATTAATAGTATAGGTCAAATACGAGATTTAGCGTCCAAGTAATATGCTATGCTAATGACAAAATCTTTATATTCACATGCATAAATTGGGACGAAATGAAGTCATCCGCTGAAGCTGATCTGAAAAAATTACACATTTGGCTGGACCAAAACCTACTCACCCACATTTTTACTGAAACTAAATTCATACCTTTTATACCTACAGTTAGTACGCAGCCCAACAACATACCAAATTGCACTGATGCTAACGTATGTACCTGCTCTGAAATAGATCTAGTGTCATCCATGAAATATCTAGGAGTGACTCTGGACCAGTTCATTCGCTGGACAGACCACAACTCGAATGTAACTGAACGAATGAGGGCATTATTACACAGATGTTACATATTGAGAGATATCCCATCAAGCAAAAACCCTTGCTTATGCTTTATACTTCCCTAGTAGAATCGATTCTCAGGTATTGTATTATAATATGGGAAGGAGCTGGTGTTAAAAATTTACGTCCGCTACATATCACACAAGATTCCATCATAAAAATCATATTCCGAAAAAAAAACTGTATTAAACAAAATTGTTATATGAAGAATCAAAAACCCTTTCAAATTATCTTTTGTAAATACCCACCAATGCATATTCCGAGCATACACAACAAAAAATACACTGAATAGCAGATCTATCCAAGCAACTAGAGAAACCAGTAAAGAAGAATTATCAAAATATTTTTTAAAGAAAGTTATAACCCAGTGAACATTTATTTTCTATTCTTCGAACCCAGATATTACAATTTAATACCGGTACAAAAAAAAATTGACAAGCTAAGTAAGTTCATACCGGAAATTAAAAAAATATTTTCAGAGTAACAAGGAACTTTCTAAGGAATACTACGATAATTATTCACTGAAAATTTTCATCTCGCCATTGCCTGCCCTTTACTATTATAAATGCATATGACCGCACGCTATACTCGTAGATATATATATTTTTTTTCTTGACAGTTTTGAAATAAAAAATCAAATTTTTAATACAGTTTTGTACAGAAATAATTATCAGAGAAACCCTGGATATAACACACACACACATGCAGGCAATTATGCCACCAACCAATCTTACTTATTTTTAAATGAAATGTAATATATTTGTTAAACTTGAAGGGGTTTTACCAACAATAAAACTCCGACATAATTTTTATTTGCAAGGAAAATAATCTTTATCTAAATATTTCACATTCATTTCTTTTTCTTTCTTAAATTCAAAGATAATAGAAATGAACTCGGACCTCCGGGGTGATAGCATGTGACCCTGTCCACTGACCCATCGAGCGTTACTAACAAATCCTGTATAATGGCTATCTAAATAAAGTAAGTGATGTTTTCACGTACCTTGACCCTAATATCTGAAGAATGGTCATCTGGACAAGCTAGCAGGTAGGCATGCGAACATAGTACATACTAACACTACTCAATCGTACACATTTCGTTCGTTTAAAAGTAAGTAATGTCTGACGGCCCTGGGATCTTGGACTATAAATATATCGTTATCGTTCCTTATTAGCTGCTGTATCCGTCATTTCATTACAACAACTCACCCGTCACCCACCAAGTCACGTCACCAAGAAATACTTGAATCTTTTAGTTGATTGAAATATATTAAAACCTATGTTAGATCCACAATAGGTAATCAAATGTTAAACTGTGTGGCAATATTAAACATTGAGTCAGATTCCACCCCCTATAAAGATTGATGTAGGTATTATTATTATTAGTTTAGTTGAGTTCATTATATGCCTCTTAAAAATGGGACTGAGGACATTTTCACGTCTGTGTCTCTATTTCTTTTCGACATGCATGGTATATACCCTAAGTAGGTCAAGAAATGTGACAAAACTACATGAATATCTGATATACTCATTTGGTCATTTAGCAGAGTGAAATTGGCAACAAATACTATAAAATTGCAAAAACTAAATTCACACTATTTCTCATAAACATTAAATGAACTACTTCTGCTTAACTACTATGCTCAGAAACTCCTATTGAAAAGGATGTGAGTGAATTTCTGAATCATTTTGACATTCAAATTTCAAAACGTCCGCAGTACAATTTATGAAAATTGAGTGTTCATATAATTCGTTGGGTAAAATCACTCTGTATGAGCGTTATTAGAAAGACATATAATACGAAGCATATGGTTTTCGATGCAACTGTCGTCGTTAAACAAGACATTTATTCTACAGTAATGTGTAATTTCAAAACAGAACTAATCTGGAATGCCTCCTTACTCTAACTGTACCTACAGAGGAAATGCATCATGTTGACGTTCATTGCAATGTTACTTGTTACGTGCTATACACCATTATCCAAGGATTTCTGAAATGATGTTTCAATCATAAGTGAGAACTGTACTATGATGTTCTGTTAATTTTCATGCATGATTCAGCGTGTGACTTGAGTGGAAACCATGTATTTTTTGCTTTTTCTTTATTACTAAAATTGTTGGTAAGTTACGAAAAAATGTGAAAAATACTGACAAAAAAAATTAATTCATTTCTGTTTTAAACGTCATCTGTATATTCTTGAAATTTATCTAGGATAATAGGAAAATAAAACAAAAATTTGTTTGTTCCCGTTCATTTTTAGAAACCGTGAATGTAAGTCGATATGTTAGTAATTAGTTTGAAAGATGCTTCCAAACAATTATCAATCGGATTTTCAGCAACTCTATCCATCAAACGAAAACTAGATATATGAAAATTCTGTATTTTTCAAACAAGTTCATAATAATATGATATATTCCCTGTGGCAAAAGAGGTAATCAAAAAAATTAACCTGTTTGATTTTTATTCTAAATTTTTTTGGAAATATTGGTCTCATTTAATGGAAAGGAGATTATTGAAATTATTTCTAAACTGAAGAATAACTGTTCACCAGCTCCAGATGGAATGAACACGAAGCTTATTAAAAAATACAACCTCTATCTAGTTGAACCTTTGGCTTATATAATAAATTTGATTTTAAAAACAGGAACCATACCAACACAATGGAAATAATCAAGAGACACTCCCATTTTCAAATCAGGTGATAAATCCGAAATGGGCAACTACCGGCCAATATCTGTGATAGATAATTTCACAAAAATTTTAGAACGTTCCTTGAAAACGAGTTTAGTTAATTTCTTGAATAAAAACTATGCTATAACAGAAATAAAATTTGGTTTCATAAGTAAAAAGAGGCATAAGATGTCCGGGGGACTGCTCATTGCTAATATCCTATACAATAGGAAAAGTTGGATCGAAAATCCATCAGAAAACAACTACTTTCCTGGCTAATGCCACGACGAACATTGAATTACATCTGATGAAATTTCCGTGCAGAGTTCCTACAAGGTTATCTCTGCAATTGCTTGGTTGCATGGGAATGATCATAGAAACATTCGGACCACCTATATATCGATTTCGGAGTATTGCTCCTGATGGATTTTCGATCCAACTTTTCCTATTGTATAGGATATTAGCAATGAGCAGTCCTCCGGACATCTTATGCCTCTTGTCATAAGCTCATTGTGAACTACAGATTTCTTTTCCGTTTCATAAGTAAAAGTGAAACTGAATACTGAATTTTGAATTTTATCTCACAAACAGCGGAGGCCTTGGATGAATCTGAAAAATGTCTAGCAGTTTTTTTGGATTTAGCCAAGGCTTTCGACACAGTGTCCCATGCAAAACTGTTAAACAAACTTTACATGTATGGAGTTCGTGGACCAGCAAATTATCTATCTCACAGAAGACAGCGTGTTTAAATTGGAGACAGTATCAGTTGTTCTCGTGAAATTTCCGTTGGGGTAACCCAAGACACAGTTTTGGGTCCTATACTCTTTTTAGTATATATCAATAGCACAGCTGATATTAGAAACTATAAACGTCATCTCATCTCATACGCTGATGATACAACAATAATTTTCAGAGGCGACAGTAGGCAGCATGTATAGAAGGATGCGGAAGGAAGTCTTGGAAATATACAGACCGTGACTGAACGATTTTCTCCTCAATCTCAACATTTCGAAGACAACATTTATAACATTTTCTCTTCAAAATAATCAACAGCCCATAGTTCAAAAAATATATATACCTCAGCCCGTATGTACTAAGACATCTTGCTAATGCCCGATTATCGAAAAGATAGAAAAAATAAAGTATCTTGGCGTGATTTTGGACCAGCGAATGAGATGGGATGAACATATCCTTCATAAGACAATTGACATATAGAATATTTAATTATAACCTTAGAGCTTTCCTAACAAAAAAAACTTGATGATAATATATAATTCTTTGGTTGAATAAGTAATAAGATATTGTTTAACAGTGTGGGGAGAGTATTTGAAAATGTACTATACTCATTATGGCCGTATTGAAAAACGCACAATTATAAATTTGGAAAATAAATAACCTGTGATTGTAAACCATTCATTACAGCTATCCAACGTTCCCTGTTATGTCACTAAATTACATTATACAAGGTGATTTAAAATTCGATGTAAATATTTCAAGGGCGTATTGTTGGAATCAAAATAAGACTTTTTCTTCGAATCAACATGTGTCCTAAAATGCACCCCCTCCGAGCTGCAGCCCCTGTAATTTGGGAAAAAAACAAGATTATCTAAAACTGTGACTATAATAACAAATCGAATCTTCTGAAAATTGGCATACCCCTATTTTTTCAGGCACTCTATTCTTTTTTTGCTTCAAAAATTATGTAAACCCAGTTTTGGGGGAGTTGGAGGGGGGTCCACACTTTTATTGGCCCAATTTTTATGTTCAAAAAGAGAAACTTCGAATTCGAATAGCATAATCTTATTGACCATAAAAAAAACTAAGAATTTGGTGTCTTGCATTTTTGTCGTACAACCAACCGTTTGCCGGAAAATCGTAATCAACGAAAGGGGGGTATTTTCACCATATCAAACCAACAAAACATGCATTAGCTAATTTATTCAAAATTTGATGTGAATATTTCAGAAACGTATTGTTGGGATCAAAATAACACTTTTTCTTCAAATCAACATGTGTCCTAAAATGCACCCCCTCCGAGCTACAGTTTTAGTTAATCTCGTTTTTTTTCCTAAATTACAGGGGCTGTAGCTCGGAGGGGGTGCATTTCAGGACACATGTTGATTTGAAGGAAAAGTCTTATTTTGATCCAAACAATACGTTTCTGAAATATTCACATCGAATTTTGAATAAATTAGCTAATACATGTTTTGTTAGTATGATATTGTGAAAATACCCCCCTTTCGTTGATTACGATTTTCCGTCAAACGGTTGGTTGTACGACAAAAATGCAAGAGACCGAATTCTTAGTTTTTTTTATGGCCAATAAGATTATGCTATTCGATTTCGGAGTTTCTATTATTGTACATAAAAATTGGGCCAATAAAAGTGTGGACCCCCCTCCAACTCCCCCAAAACTGGTTTTACATAATTTTTGAAGCAAGAAAAGAACAGAGTGCCCAAAAAAATAGGGATATGCTAATTTTCAGAAAATTCGATTCCTTATTTTAGACACAGTTTTAGATAATCTTGTTTTTTTTCCTAACTTACAGGGGCTGTAGCTCGGAGGGGGTGCACTTTAGTACACATGTTGATTTGAAGAAAAAGTCTTATTTTGATCCCAACAATACGCCCTTGAAATATTTACATCGAATTTTGAATCACTATGTATACCTATCTATAAACGGAATATTATTGTCAAACCATTTATGAAAATTAAGAGTGTCATCGTTAGGGGAAAGATGGAAAACACAAAACAAGCCGCAAGTGCTTAGGTTGCCTACCATTTATCAAATGGTCCAATTGATCTGTTTAAACAGTATTACTTACTTATCTTTTTGAATAAATTGAAATTGAAATTTTTTCTGGAGTTACACTGTATAATAACTCTAATTTCTGTTGCTGAAAGTGGCCACATGGCACATATAATCGTTGCATTGAATTGATCAAATTGCGTTATCTGAAGCGAATATAAAGGATATAGTTTTACTCTCAATCTCCCCTATGTGATTGAAAAAAATATATACTTTTTGGGTTCAGCCGATCTTATTGAGTATATCCAAGACATAAACCTCAATTTCGGTACTATCCGTTCATGCTTTGTTCTGGCATTATTTTCATTTTGTGTTACTCAGAAATAGTCCTGATCTACCCTGTATATTGTTTTCAAAAATGCTCAGGAAACTTACTGTTGCACTGGACAAGTTTGATACTATGGTGTAGATCAAAAACTCAATGATAATTCAGTAATGTTCCTCTCATTAAAGGTCAGTCAATAATGTCATGAAAGTGACATTTTACAACTTCAAACACTCCCCAGGTAGCACATCATATTGGCTGAATCTTGGTTCCATATTGGGCCAATATAGATATATTGTAAGTGAAAAATCAATATTGGTCCAATATGGGTGAATATTCAAAAAACAATATTATATTAATAATATTGGTGGAATATTGGTTGAACTAGTTTTGAATGTAGATTAGCACATGAAATATTGGGTCAATATTGGTTGAATAATTTCTACCAATATCGATAATACAATATTGGTTATATATTGTTTTTCACATCTAGAATAAATATTGCAATCCAAATATTCCAGTCATATCGATTATAGGACAAAATAACTATATTGTATTTCCAAGTTTGATAGCATATTGGTTGAATATCATTTCCACTTTATTTGAAAAATTGTAATAACTCATATTGAGTCAATATTGGTTGAATGATATTTACCAATATCGATAAAACAATATTGACTTTATATCGTTTTCAACATCTAGAATAAATATTGCAATCCCAATATTCCCATCATATCGATTCTAGGAATAAAATATATATTGTATCTCCAAGTGTGATTACACATTGGTTGAATATCATTTCGCCAATAATCAACAAATCTTATTTATTAATATTGGGTCAATATTGGTTCAATAATATTTATCGATACCGTTAAGACAATATTGTCTTCATATTGTTTCGTACATCTAGATTGAGATGAAATTTGAATATTGGCCGAATATTCAAAGAAACATATTAAAATTATATTATGATCAAACCTGGATAAAAATCCGCTAGATGGCTCTACATATAGAACGTCTTCTAAATCCTACGAAAGTATATTAAATACTTCCCTTTACTTGTTTTCAGGACAGCTCACTCAGTGGTTATGGCGATCAAAAGGCAGACTCTGGTGTCACCTTCATCAACTAATAAACATTTAATAATTTACCAAGGTATATTGACATCCTCTAATATATCCAAGTGATATTGTACCAATATCGATAAATATTTTGAGGCCATTATTTGCTTCGAAAATATTTCACCAAAACTATTTGTGAAATATTTAAACAATATTCGACCAATATCGCAAAATGTCCACATTTTACTTCTCGACAATATAACTATTGAGTATTGTGCCAATATTGTCAGAATATTGTATCAGCAATATTGCACCAATATCGCCGAATATTTTGAGGACAATATTAGTTTGAGAATATTTCGCCAATATTATTCAAGTAATATTGGACCAATATCGCCGAATGTTCACATTTTTTTCTCGCCAATATTGCATTTCAAATATTTCGCCAATATGTTCACAATATTGTACCAATATTTTACCAATATAGGTGTGCTACTTGGGTCTGTATTTCGTAAACTACACACAGAATTTTTGTGTGCCCACTGTAACTTTTGTTCACTTGTCGAGTTCAACAACGTATTTGTACAATTTGACCGAAAGGCTTTTTACATACCTAAGAAGTGTAGGAGGACCTTATTTCTCTTGTTGGAATGATGAATCCCGTGTCCCACTCCGAGTATATAAAAACGAAAGACCCGAGAAACTCATATAAAAACAAGTCCAATAAAATCCCCATTTTCACTTTTGCTGAAAATAAACGCAATCGAAGACGACGACATCTCTCGAGTCATAAGTACAAACGGCGGCTGTATTCTTTTTGATGTCGGGTTTTATTCTCATTATTTTCAGCTGCAGATTCGAAAGGATCGTTTTGTCCATTCTCCGGCCGTAATCCTGTCACCGAGGACGATACGCCAGCTCGTAAAGATACGTCTTTGAAGGTTTATGTATTACCGATCGAGCGTCCGGTCTGGTTTTACTGTTATGAGCGCTTCAGCTCACAGCCAACTTTATGCGGGGGCAGTGTCGGACTATAGAGGATGGCACGTATGCGAGCAGAAATCTGCACAAAAATACTTTATCATTGATACATTCCCGCGCAATCAAATCTGAAATCAGGCAGTCTAATGAGAAATCCCTCAGCCTTAGATTAAATAAACAGGAGATAGAACGCGGCAATACAAATTAGCGTGCGCGAAGCCTGCCAAATATTTCGAGTTATTTCTGAGGAGTGGGAAACGGCACAGAATCGTATTCAGGGTAAATGTCGGTTATTATTTCACAAAGTTGTATTTTCATTTGGGATGAGTGGGCGTGCATTTTCATAAAGAATATGAGTTCATATAACCACCTTTACCAAAAACTTCTTCTAACCAAATTTAAACTGTACACCTGAAAAATTGCTCCAGGTGTGTTTTCACAAAAACATTTTCCTATGAAGAATTCACTCTAGTGCGATTGGCACAGTACGGGTTTTCAACATATTGTAAAAAAATATCTAAATGTAAATCCTCTACTATGTAAGTGCAAGCTATGGACAGTGATTTATGGATTTTATTTTAAGAGACAAAGATTCAGGAATATTATTTCATGAACAGCATAAATAAAATTATCCAAATACTCGTTTATGTACGTTTCAACATTTAATTTAAACCGTATTTTAACAACCATTCTGTAGTAGAAGATACAGGAGTGAGGAGCCCCGCACGTAGATTTCTACTTAGAACTGTATGGCTCAAGATCATTGCAAAATATACGGTATCGGTTCCACAATATTTTAACTCACAAAATAATTTTCAGAAAGTATGCCGTCTTAAAATTATGATTAATGTAACATATATAAAAAATTATCCGCATTTGGGTGTAGAACTTTATGTTCAAAGAAAGATCATAAATTCCTGTATGGCAATCGGTTTCTAGACATAATGTAACTGAATATCAATGTTTTACGTAATAGCCCGCTTTAATCAATAAAATAAAAAAAAAACTCAAAAAGAAAAGAAATTTATAAGATTTTTTAATTATTAAAGAAGTAATTTTTAGAAAATTTTTTATTTTTCAAGAATCTCAAAGAGAATTTGTGGATTTCTCACAGCTGATAAGATCGAGCATTACATTTTTACGAAATGTTAGAATCATCATTTACTGTAAGAAATTCACAAAATTTTATTTTCAGGGGTAATATAATAAGGTATGATTATTACCGATAATTTTTTGGAATATTAATGAATTGCAATCCCAAAGCTGAAAATACAACGAGTCCGCAGGACGAGTTGTATTTTCTTGCATTGGTATTGCCAATGAATTGATGTTCCAAAAAATTATAGGTTATTAATCATACCACGAATTATAGTTAGGACGACAATATATCGATTTGAAAATTGTTGAATTGCCTGGTAATTGATTCTTTATTTCTGGCCGTATTCAACTGCTTCATCTATGATACCAATAGCCATTTGTCCCCAACGATCGCTCATATTGATTAAGAAATATAACTAGTCAAAACACAAAGATTTGACGTTTATAATTTAAACACAAGTTATATTTTCACTGTAATTCCGATTCTATTAGCTGAATTTCAAATTTTGAAATAGACTGATTGGTTGTTAAGCTAGGAGATATATTATCAATTTAAAATAATGTCAGAAGGAACACATGATGAGATACCCCGTGTGACTTGAAAATTCGAGCTGCTTTTTCTCAGTTCGAGGTACATAATACTACTGCACCCTACAATCTTTGGAGATAGAAATTCCATATACAATATAGGAAAGTGAACTACTTCAATTAAATTAATGAATGAAACATCAAGTGTTATAAATCCACGAACAAACTTTTGAATGACCAGTTTTAATAATATCTGGCTTCTTCTGAGAGGAGACTAATCATAACGATGGTACTCGTAAAAGTAATTTTTTTGTTTCTGAACACAGTTTGACTGGTTATTATACAATGTTTTGCCTAGTTAGCTACGAAACTAAGCACAAAATTGTGAAATGAACTAAATCACTCTTAGAATATGTTGATCTGGAAACACTCAAAATACAAATGAAAATTAAATTACTACATGACATTCATTACATGACGTAAATGATTTTACCCTTTTTTGATTATATCATTTTCAAAACTGATTCATATTTTGTTGTGTAGATACAGTTGAAATGTCTAATTTAAATTATTTATAGTTTTATATTTAATCAGGATGGATTTATCGACGGGCAATATATAAGAATATAAAAAGAAAAGTAATTGGGTAGAGCCCTCAAATTGTTGTGCATCCGTAGACACGTGTTTCGAGCTTAAGCCCTCATCAGTACGGTAAAATCAAGAGCGAAGATGTACAACACTTGGATGTAAAAATAGAAACGAAGGAAGTCAACAACAGGAAGCCAACCACACATTTGTGGCTTCGGTTAGAAGACATTGAGCTTTCAAGGCAACAACTAACGTCGCCACGGAGGCAGCTATAGCTATCAGCGTGACAGTCCTAACCAGAAAAATACAAATCAGGATGGATTTATACAGTACGATGCAAATATATGGAATAAATTCATTATTTCTGAATATAAACATATTCTAGAAAATTCCTCGATTGGCCAATTTTTGAACCCCATACTAAATATAGGTTATCCGCATTCGAGTAAAAATGACTTAAGTGATATTTTTATATGGTACACCCAGTGTATTTTTACATATTTGGTTAGGGATCGTCATTACAAATCCATTGATACCAGGTTTGATGGGATTATGTCAAACGGCTGCGGAGATATGGGCAAAAAACTTCCTCGTATGTCCAATGAGTATGACTGAGACTCCACACGATTCGGAAGTTCAAAAGTCTCTGTCGCACTCATTGCAGCCGCAGCCGTTCGACAAAATCCCATCAAACCTGGTATCACTTGATTTGTACTGACGATCCCTAATCAAATATGGAATATTTGGGTGTCCTATTTAAAAATTTCACTAAAGTAATTTTTACTCGAATGCGGATAACTCTATATATTTCGGGTATGGTTCAAAAATTGGCCAATCGTAAAAGAAAATCGACGTGTTCGAGGAATTTTCCACAATATGTTTATATTCAGAAATAATGAATTTATTCCATACATTTGCATCGTACTGTATATTTATATTTGTGTTGTAATATGTCAATGCTTTTATAAATTTGTACTTTTTTATACATTTCATTTATACTCCTGACTTATACAGACATCAATGTGTACTTGTGACTAATCAATTATTATTATTATTATTATTGAATATAAAAGCGATCCACTCCTTTCGGGTACCAACATATCGATCCAAGAACATGATATAAATCCTCAACACCATTTCCTGAAACAAAACACAAAACGCGAAACAATCGCCGGGATTATATAAATCAACCCGACATATTGAGCTTCGAAAAAAAGCAGATATGGCCAATAACAATAACCAGAATTCTTGCGGGGATATAAAGCAAATGTATTCCACATAGACACCAGATAAATCAAAATCGAATAAGACCGTCGCCATGGCAACAAGAGATGTACGCCTGGCGCCTGTTTGGCGTCTTCATTTGCTTTATCTTTCGTCCGTTATTTCCCAGCTTTTCTGGAATGAGGCCAAGACATATTCTTATATCGAATGAATTGACTTGGGATTTTCTGCAGTATGCGTTCAATTCAATGAAAAATATTTGAATTCAAATATTTATCTAACCAATATTGATACACAATCACTCTTAGGAAGATAATGGATTCGACAATTGGATATAGATTTCAATAATTTGAATTTGATAACGCCATTAAGTAGACACGAAAAATGGAATTCACTATTTGAACAATATAAATCTATTTTCGAACCAGGGTTGTCAAATATCAATGGAGTTCAAGCTAAATTGATTTTCAAACCGAATACAAAACCAGTTTTCCTGAAAGCTCGTACAGTTTCTTTCAAAATAAATGATCTTGAAAAAGCGGGAATTATAGAAAAAACAATCCATCAGAGTGGGTTACACCAGGTGTACCTGTTTTTAAATCATATGATACAGTTCGCCTGTGTGGAGATTTCAGCGTTACAGTAAATTGCTTGTTGACGATCAACATTGATGAGCTTTTGGCATCGAAAGCTTTTTCAAAAATGTATCTGAGACAAGCGTACTAACATCTCAAAATCAAACCAGAAGGTAGGCATTTTTTAACAATAGAAACACATAAAGGACTGTCTCAATGTAATAGGCTCCCTTACGGCATTGCATCCGCTCCTGCAATTTGGCAGAAAGAAATCGAAAATATTCTAGGAGGCATACCAGGCGTTAGTGTATTTTCACATGACATCAAAATCACAGGATCTACAGACTAAATACATTTTGATAGACTTGAATAGGTTTTCAAACGTTTACATCAGTACCTACAATATCAGAATCAACATTTAGAAAAGTAGATTTTTCAAAGAATTCATTATTGCGGTTATGTTATCGACAAAATCGGAATTCATGAATCACAAAAGAAATTGAATGCTATAAATAACCAAAAACTACAAATGAACTAAGATCATTTATAGGAATGATGAGTTATTATGGCCGATTCATAAAAAAATTGAGTTCAATTCTGTACGCAAAAATGTTCCATTCAAATGGTCCGAGGAATGTGAACGTGCATTTTTGGAAGCAAAGGAAGCTTTCCAAAGCAAATAATTTTTGCTCATTAAGATACCTATGGTTTTATGTACAGATGCATGTTCCTATGGAGTTGGCGATGTTTTGTCACATACCTATCCATCAGATGGGTCATTACGTGTTATACATAGTATAAATAGCAAACACTAACTGATAAACGAAGGAAGTATATTATTAGGCCATTATATTAAAAATTTTCATGAGTATCTTTACGGCAATAAATTCACCTTGTATACATATTTTCTCACCAAATGAATGCTTACCACTTTATAGTGAAACGAAAATGCAACATTATGCACTTTTCCTTAGGAGATTCAATTTTGAAATTAAATACAAAAATTCAAAACAGAATGCAAATGCAGGCTTTCTCTCAAGAATACCAAGTCAATTTACAGATTGTCACATATACGATGTTGTAGACATATTCGAAATTGGTATAATTCAAACTATGCACATTACATGAAAAAATTGCTGAATATACTAAAAAACACGAGGATTTCAAGGACATTTTGCATGTTTTAGAAACAGGACAAGTTTAAAATCGCAAGGGAAGATTTCATATTAAACTTGAATTCTGTTTACAGAAGGGAGTTATTATACCAAAGCTTTACAACCAGACATTTTGAGAGAACTCCATTGTGGTCATTATGGAGTTGTAAAAATTAAAAGTTAAGCTCGATGTTATTGTTGGTAGCCCGGTATCGATATTGATATTGAAGAAGTAGCTAAAATTGTTCAAATTTTAACTATGTAAAAAACAATCCCATAAAGGTAGATGTCCGTTTATAGGAACCTACAGTTCTACCTTTCCAGAGAGTGCATGCAGATTTTACAGGTCCATCTAAAGGTTATGATTTTTCTATATTAGTTGATGCCTACATAAAATGGCCCATGGTTAAGATTGTTCAGAATATTAGTGCACCTACACAGATTGAACGTTTTTTACTACATTTAAAAAAATCGTTGAAATTTTTGAGATATGACAGGAATATTGATATCCTTACTGCTCTACAATAAATGTTAATGCAATACAGAAATATGCCACATAGTACTAACAAATTTCTCCTTCAGAACTTATGTTTAACAGAAAAATCAGACTACGGTAGGATTTCATTATTCCAGAACGATAAGTTTATGTAGATGTTAATATGGTGAAGAAAATGAGAATGAAGAGGAAGGAAGAGTATAGTGTAGGAACTATATTGGAGAAAAAAATGGGTATTTGGAAAATTACCTTTTGAGATAAAACTTAATAATGGTAGATTATGGAAGGGACATGTTATTCAGTTGAGATCAATAGGAGGAAAAAATACGTTTATGTCTTATAATTCTGATTTAGAGTTTGATTACTTCATATCATATAGTGTGAATGATCCCGAAGTAACATCAAAAGCCAGTGGAAAATTTAAATATTAATACTGAAACCACCACCACACAAGATCGGAGTGAAACATCACATTATCAGTTAAATTGAGAAATGATTTTCAATTTTGGTTATCAATTTTTCTTGGACTTTCAAGGAAGGAATGTGTTAGATCGTTCACATTCTGTGAACCATTTATCTTGTTCTTTTAAGGAAGGAAGGTGTAAGATAGTTCAAATTCTGTATGATATATTCATTTTCACGGAGATGGATTTGACAGGATGACAGGGGGGAGATGGGCATTAGTTGTGAATAGTTACGAAAAAATAAAGATATAATTGAGATCCAAAATGGAAATTTCTTGATCCTCAAATAATACAAATACAACGAACTTAATTGAGAATATTTTGAAAAATGAAAATTTAATTTGCGATTATATACATTTGTTTTCATTTGTTTATTTCAAAATTTATGTAGCAACCCTCGTTACGATATCATCATGACATGCAGGCAGTTAATAATGAATAAGATCTTCTTCCGAAAGCTATCCACATTCCCTTATTCTCCACGATATCGTCGCTGGAACCATTTCCTAGCCGTCAGAAACAGTCGAGCTCATTTGCACTCGAACGAATGACGTTAATTATTCATCACGTTAGCACGTTACGTCGTTATTATTAGCGAGGCGCGAATTGTTTGCGGGCCCTTTGCATGAATGACAAAGCGGCCGTCTCTCCCAAATCTCTTTGCTCATTTCGAAGCGCGCCAGAACTCCGTTTTCTGCTCCGACTATTCTCCTGGGCAGGTGGAAAGCCCAACAAAAGTTTCGCAAAAATTAGCTATCATTTAGTTTGTGTGGACAGCAAGGTTTTCGAGTTGAGCGAAACTTTCTGAAACCACTCATCTATCTTGTAGGAATTTCATTTTGGTAATTTGCTTCGACAGCAGAAAAGTAAACTCAATGTTAGTGATCTATTGACTGATTCGATGGTTCCCAAGTAGCAAATATTGGTACAATATTTTGGACTTATGGGCTAAATATTCAAAACGCAATATTGGTGAGAAAAAAAAAACTGCACATTCGGTAATGTTGGCGAAACATTCTCGAAGCAATATAGAACTCAATATAGTGAACATATTGGCAAGAGAAAAAATGTCGAAATTAGGCGATATTGGTCCAGTATTACTTCAATAATATTCACGAAATATTCTCGAAAGAATATTGGCATCAAAATATTCAGCGATATTGGTACAATATCGCTGGTGCAATATTATGAAAATATTGGCAAAATATTAGCGACGAATAAAATGATAAAATTTTGCAATATTGGTCCAATATTGTTTGGACGTTTTAAAAATAATAATGGTTACATTTTTTTAAAAAACAATAAATGACTTAATATTCAGCGATATTTGTGAAATATTATGTGATACACTGTAAATATTGTTTCCATCAGATTACATGATCCCATATGGGCAATGCATATACATGTAAAGTTACATACCTCATGCAATATAATGTAAAGTCATAACTTGACTTCATATGTGAATTTCCAATATATTCCATGGATTTTCACTTGTATAATTATGTAATATTCCAGATTCAATGGCGATTTCTATATGTTTGTTTTGGTGTTTTTATCATTATATTTAAGTAGTTCCAATTGACATACATGATTCAGGATGTATTATTGGATATATATTCAAGTATTTGTGAGGAATATCAATCTTTGTTGTTAATTAAACTTGGATTAACATGCATTTTCACATAACTCGAATGTAATTTTCCATATCTTCCCCGATAACCACTCGTATTTTCATGTGATTGCCCCCCTAATTACAGATTTAACGGATATTGTTACATTTCTGTTAAGGTGTCTTCACCATTGTTTTCAAGTAGTGTCAACTAACTTTACACATAGGCCTATATTTACTTAATAGTACAGAGGTGAGAAGGGATCTGCACAAAAGACATAAAATCGGAATTAAAAATACTTTATTCATCATAACATTGTTATATATTGTTATATATTGAAGGAAAGTAACTCCAACTATCAAATCATTCAAATATGGTACCATAAACAATTATTTATCAAAATATCTTACACAATGTATACTTCATCTTTGCTTTGACCGAAAGTGGCTGGCCTCATAAGATCGCCCAGTCTGCGATATCATGTTCTGGAATCGAATTGAGATATTTATCCACTTGAGATTTGAAAGTCGAATAGATACTCAAAATTAGCTCACAGTTGGGTCTGCGACAACGGAAGTTTCGATTCGATTTCTTATGAAAATTATGGTGTTATTCATAATATTATGGAACAATGACAAAATGAACAAGTGACTATCATTTCATGATGAATGTTTTATATTTTTTCTCTGAACCTATTTACTCACCTGATATAATCCGATGACAATTTGGCACCTTCTTACTCACACAAACCTTCTTTCGCTAGATGCCCAACGATGTTCATCCTACCAACATGAACTGTGAATGAGGATTGGGCCGAATGCCGGTAGGTGAGCATGGCGATAGCGTTACGGAAAATTACATTTAGACAAAAGATGATTCACATATTACCTGGAAATTCTGTAAATTGGCGTCATTCCACTGTAACAATACGGCGTTTTACTGATTATTTCACTTATGCAAAAATAGCGTGTTATGATTGGTTGAAATTTTTGTGTTGATAAATGAAAACATCATGTTTTCGATTTTGTAGTTCGGCTCTTGATTGGCTACTGGATATGTATATGATGTGTTTTCGATTTTGTAGTTCGATTCCTGATTGGTTATTATCAAAACACAAACTTACCACTAGCAAGCTGCTATAATGACACCAAACTTTGACCAAAACTAAATAAGCACTCACAATTGATTCATATCAACTTCACAATTTTCGACAAATTTTGAATACTCGTTGATTAATCAAATCACTAAATCAAAATGTTATCAAAACATTACCTCGAGCGAGAAGCAGTAGATTAGACATGCAATGACGAAACTACGAATGACGCGCAAGCGCTCGTGTGGTTGCCAAGCAACATAATTTGATTCTCAAATTCAAAGGAATTGCTATTTCGATAATCACCGATACACTTGTGGTATTACCTACGATTATTACATTTATTTACAGTCATCATGTAAATCAGAGGAAATTACATATACTGATCGACAAGCGTAAGGATGCCTCCGAGAATTGGTTGCGCAGTAGACAAAACCCTGGAGTGGGGCAGGAGCTCAATCGCTCTACCTTATTAAACAGTAGTAGATCTTTGTCGCACATCTACTCACGCTTTCTATCGGTTGCGCATCTCAGAGGCATCATTACGCTTGTCGATCTGTAATAAAGCATTGAATTACATGCTCACTATGATACTCGGGAGAAATGGAGGACATTTACCTAATTTTACATTAAAATTTCAAATTACTGTCACAAGTTATAATACTAGGAGGAGTATGTATATATTATATTTTGACATGTATTTTTCTATCCACTTTTTACTGTGTATATTGGTAGAACATTCAAAGTGAACATGCCTTGGTGAATTATTAAATGTTGAATTACACTTAACTTCTACAATTTCAGTTCCCTGCCTGTTGATTAAGGTGACACCAGATTTTGCCTTTTTGCCATGACCACTAAGTAAACTGTTTTAAAAAACAGAAGTATTTAATACTTTTTCTTAGATTTCAGAAGGCGATCAATATGTAGAGCCACCTAGCGGTTGTTCATCCTGGTTTGACCATAATATATTTCAATATATGGTTTATTGATAATTCGGCCATATTATAATTTCAATAATGGTTATAGGTATCATTTCTAATATTGTATCAATATTATTATTTCAATATTAGCGTGAGGTTGTCGTAATAATTTTAATCATTGTGGGTGAATATAAGTTGTTGAAAATTCTTAAAATAATATTCAACCAATGTGCCATAACTTGGATATATAACATTGCTTTTTATCCCTAGAAACGATGTGAGAGGAATATTGGGATTAGAATAATTGTTCTAGAGATGGAACTAATACAAAAGTTCTGAAAGTGATATGGACAACATGTGTCAAATTATCAGTCTTGATGTTCAGAAACCATTTATATGAAATGAATAATATATAGAGTTGGCAGTTCATATTTATATTTTAAACTTTGTTTTTTTATTCATACCACCCTATTATGTGAGTTTATACATATTTCATTTCTTGTTAATTGATTTGGAAATCTTTGTTTTGCAGGCTATAATGTGTAGTAAGATGTTGAATAAATCTGTATTAACATAGACAAAATTGTTTTATCGATTTTATTGAATATTATTGAACTCAATACAAGTTAATATGATTTGCTGATTTGTTGAATATTGTTGAAATAGAATTCAGCCAATGTGCTATCAAACGTGGATGTATAATATATAATATTTATTCCCCTAGAATTGATATAAGAGGAATATTGAGAATGCAATATTTTTTCTATATGTTCGAAACAAAATGAAGACAATATTGTTTTATCGATATTGGTACATACTATTAAAACAATATTGACCTGATATAAGTTAATACTATTTGTTGAATATTATCGAAATAATATTTAACCAATGTGCAATCACACTTGGATACACAATATAGTTTTTCATTCCTAGAATCGACATGGGAGGAATAATGGGATTGCAATATTTATTCTTGATGTTGAAACAATATGAAGACAATATTGTTTTATCGATATTGGTGGATATTAATGAACCAGCATTGAACCAATTTGAGTTAATATTACTTGTTGAATATTTGCGAAATATATTCAACCAATATGCAATCAAACTTGGATATACTATATAATTAATTTTTCCTTTTTTGCGTGGAATCCTTTATGGGAGGAATATTGGGATTGCAATATTTATTCTCGATTATGGAAACAACATGTAGACAATATTGTTTAATCGATATTGGTAAAAATTATTCAACTAATATTAGTAGGAAATCTCCAACTAATATTGACCCAATTTTATATGTAACAATATACATTCAGAATAGGTTGAACCAATATTTCTCCAATATTATTAATATAATATTGTTTTTTCAATATGAAACCAAGATTTAGACAATATGATGTGCTACCTAGGATCAACGAACAAATTGACACCTTGCAAACAGTTAAAGTTCAGTTTCTATAGTCGGAAATTTAAAATGGAACACTCACACATCAAATCTTGCAAAATAATTGAGAATGACGCTTTGCAAATATCGATTACTTAAGAACATAAATTGTCGAAAACTTTTACTAATGTTTTATTATCATTTATTGAATCTATCATGTTTTATGGAATAATTGCTCAGGATGGAACTCATTTTAATACTTCAAAATCAATGATTAGAAATTTGTCCCAATAGTTGTCTTTAAAGAAACAATTAAACTCCCCTCAAAACTGTTATTCTAGATATACAAAATTCTCAAATTACAGATTTGTTTTGTAAAAATTTTTTACCAAAAATAAACCATCTCCATAATACAAGATCAAAATCTAACAAAAATCCAGTCACAAAAATATTCTAATACTTTATTGCAACATCATGCTGTTAATCTAGGATGTAGAGTATTTTGTTGATCACGAATAATAAAAAAAAAATGTTAAAAATCTTTCGCAGAATGTTTGAAAACATGGATGATTGAGAACATTGGAAATGACTGATGACTGATGATTCGGTTATGTTTATATAATTATTTTTTCATATATTTTATTTTCAGTTGTAGTACTACAAGAGAGTGAGAATAAAGTGAAAATAATTCGACAGATTTTTCGAAAACTTGTTGCCAGGCAATAGACACGAGAGTCCGAAGGGCTCGAGTGGCTATTGCCAAATGGCAACAAGTTTGAGAAAAAATGTGGAGAATTATTTTCTACTTTATCGAACTCTCGTGTGGTATTCGATAGATTATTTTTTGCATAGACACATTCTCTATATAACATTTTTATTCATTACGGTTATCTAAATCCATTTTTCAATTTGCATGCAAATTGATGACAGACGTCAAATCAAAAGTATCAGTTGAAGTCACACAATATAAACAAAATACCACGAATATTCCCCAGGAAATAATCTAAGTAGAAAATTCCCACTATAATAATGTTGTGATTGATTTGAAAGTACATCATAGCTTTACATTGATGGTTTTTATTGGTTGCAAGATATGTCGAAAAATAATCTTTATACAATTTTTTAAGTCATATTATTTTGATTATTCAGATTAAGTAAGTATATTTGAAAATGTTATGATTACACACAGGTCTCATAACCTATGTAATCATATATAAGCTTATGAATTCAATATTCTTGATTGACTTTTATTATTTACTATACAATGCATTGCAAATTCATTAAAATAAAAAAAATAAAAAATTATATATTATAATAAACATCATTTGTTCAGAAAAATTTTAAATTCATTTCACATCAAAACACGTTATAACAGTGTATTGGAATAAAACTGTAACATTTGAAGAAATGAATATCGTGAAGATTATTATATTGATAGTTAGCATGACCTTGAAGAGAAATTAAAATTGTTGAAATAACTAACTTCTACTGTTATTTCCGTCATCCATCTAGTTATTATTCGTCTGATTCTCGTAAAAAGTACAATATCTCTGAAAGTACTGACATAAGAAATGTGGGCAAGTACCCATTACAGAATATCGAACCTAACTGTACAGGTCTCGAGACGCAGCATGTCCACGTCAAATAGCACTCTTTCTGCAATGTTAACACGAAAACGAGAAAATTCACCTTTGCCCCACAACTGAAAGCACACTTCCAAGTTCCCTGGTATGTTATATATTTGTAACGACGCTGTCAGAATGCTTTTAACGCGACCAAAACCGTTACATCTGTAGCAAATGGGACATCCGGTCGCATAAATGTAGCTATTCTCGTCTACATTTGAAAAATCGGATCAAATGAAAGACCGTGTTGTCGTAA
Source organism: Chrysolina oricalcia (assembly GCA_944452925.2). NCBI lineage: Eukaryota > Metazoa > Arthropoda > Insecta > Coleoptera > Chrysomelidae > Chrysolina > Chrysolina oricalcia. The sequence continues at coordinate 9,097,688 of OX101815.2, read as the reverse complement.
ATGCATCCATACCTCTTGTGTCCAGCGGGCATTAGTAAAGCGTCATATCTTGCATGGAAAACCAGCATGGTGTCACTGAAAACATATCATGTTGTTAGAGACAGATTTTTGTTTCAACAGCTTGGGAAACAGGTTTCTTGTTTGAGGAAGTTTGAGGAAATGACAATTCACCTTTCTAGTAGGTATGTGGAAAATTGGATATAGGACTGGGATGAAGGGATATCCGACAACTTTTAGAAACTTCAAAATATATGTGGATTGCACAGACGAGACTATGTTTCGGAGAGTCTCAGAGAAATCCGGTGGCTCAGATGCTTCTAAATTCCGCATTATTGTACAAGAAAAAATAACCACAAATAAACAAAAATACCTCAAACTAAACTTTAGTACGGAAGTACCCAATTTGAGTCTTCGGCACAAAGCCAACTTGACAATACCTTCTCATAGAACTGCCTCGTTTCACATTCCAAATTATCAATATATGTAACCATTTCCCATTTGAATTCAATAGTTGTATTCTAACGAAATTCAAGATTAAGTTGAAGTTTCTCTTTGAAAATCCAGATTATAGATTTCGATGCCTCAATTTAATGGATTCAATTTATTGTCCACGCTGCATACTTAAATTCTTCCAATGACAGCTCAATTTCCTGAAAAAAAAATTATAAATGTAAATAAAGTTATAAGTAATCAGAAAGAAGTGAAAAAGAAATGACATGAAAGAAAATTTGAAATGTAAAGAAAAATTTGAATTAAAATGCAAATGAAAATGTAACAAACAGTATGGGAAGTTTGGTATCCAGTCATGGCAAACTTAGACTCAACAATGAAAATAACTTGGAAAGAAACTGCGAAGGTGATTAGTCAAAATAGCTACTGATCAAATCAAAGGAAAATATTAAAAAATGCGAAAACTTATATAATTAGAATGTGACCCCAATTTCGTCTAGATCCCTGATGGTGAGCGGAGATGCCTACCCAAGTAGCACACCTATATTGGTAAAATATAGGTACAATATTGTGAACATATTGGCGAAATATTTGAAATGCAATATTGGCGAGAAAAAAAAATGTGAACATTCGGCGATATTGGTCCAATATTACTTGAATAATATTGGCGAAATATTCTTGAAGTAATATTGGCCTCAAAATGTTCGGCGATATTGTTACAATATCGCTGATACAATATTCTGACAATATTGGCACAATATTCAAAAGTTATATTGTCGAGAAGTAAAATGTGAACATTTTGCGATATTGGTCGAATATTGTTTGAATATTTTAGAAATAGTTTTGATGAAATATTCTTGAAGCAGTAATGGCCTCAAAATATTTATCGATATTGGTAAAATATTTATCGATATTGGTAAAATATTTATCGATATTGGTACAATATCATTTGGATATATTGGTGGATGTCAATATACCTTGGCAAATTATTAAAGGTATTTTAGTTGATGAAGGTGACACCACAGTCTGCCTTTTGATCGCCATAACCACTGAGTGAGCTGTCTTGAAAACAAGTTACGGAAGTATTTAATATACTTTCGTAGGTTTTAGAAGACGTTCTATATGTAGAGCCACCTAGCGGATTTTTATCCAGGTTTGATCATGATATAATTTCAATATGTTTCATTGAATATTCGGCCAATATTCAAATTTCATCTCAATCTAGATGTGGAAAACAATATGAAAACAATATTGTTTTAACGATATCGAGAAATATTATTGAACCAATATTGACCCAATATTAATTAATAAGATTTGTTGAATATTGGCGAAATGATATTCAACCAATGTGTAATCACACTTGGAGATACAATATAGTTTTTATGCCTAAAATCGATATTAGGGGAATATTGGAATATTTATTCTAGATGTTAAAAACGATGTGAGGACAATATTGTTTTATCTATATTGGTAAATATCATTCAACCAATATTGACTCAATATGAGTTATTACAATTTGTCAAATAAAGTGGAAATGATATTCAACCAATATTCTAACAGACTTGGAAATACAATATAGTTTTTTTCCCCTATAATCGATATGACTGGAATATTTGGATTGCAATATTTATTCTAGATGTGGAAAACAATATATAACCAATATTGTATTATCGATATTGGTAGAAATTATTCAACCAATATTGACCCAATATTTCGTGTGATAATCTACATTCAAAACTAGTTCAACCAATATTCCACCAATATTAATAATACAATATTGTTTTTTGAATATTCACCCATATTGGACCAATATGGATTTTTCATTTACAATATATCTATATTGGCCCAATATGGAACCAAGATTCAGCCGATATGATGTGCTACCTGGGTATGTTCTCTTCTACGAGCAGAAAGGCTCTGAATCGCTGCTTTCAGATCATACTTTTATTTTATGTTTCATTTGTATTTTTATTGTTTTTATATTGTATTGTTTATGATTAAATATATTTATAAATTATCAGAATTAGGTAATTCAAGAATCTAGAATATAGTGACATTGTACATAGGTTAGTTGAAAGTGAAAAATAAAACAAAAGTGATCGCGAGTGCTGTGCAACCAGAGAAAAAGACACCTGGAAACGGTAACTGAGGGATTGTGATTTTTTTATAAATATTTCAAATGATATTATAAGTTCACTACCTGATTGCGATCAGAATGCAATAAATTTTCTTGACCCACTGATTCTCCTAAAGACTCGCTTTTTCTCCATCCAATAATTGAAAGTGAAGTTCTTGATGATGTAAGAAATGACGAGCAGAATAATATAAAGCACTTGTTTTTTTCTTCTAGAACCTTTGACTATTCTCTTCAATCATTGTATCTTCAATGGTAAATTCCCTGATGAGTTCAAGCTAACTAAAGTGATACCTATATTTAAAAAAGGTGACAAAAATACCATTGATAATTACCGACCAATATCGATAATACCAATTTTCGGTAAAATTTTTGAAATTATTCTAAAAAGCCGCTTAATTTCGTTCTTTACTATACATAAAACGCTACATGTAGGTAAGTTCGGCTTCAGACAGATCTGTTCCACTGTTCAAGCGATACAAAGACTTGTGGCTGACATAGTCGAGGGTTTTGAGGCTGGTCTACATACGGTGGTATCTATGTGTGACCTGAGCAAAGCCTTCGACTGTGTCTCTCACACAGTACTATTAGACAAACTACAATTTTACGGTATAATACGCGGTACCTCATGGGAATTATTCAAATCATACCTGAATGGTAGGAGACAAGCTGTACTTATAGACAACAGCTATTCTGAAATCGAGAACATTCATTATGGGGTACCTCAAGGTTCTATCCTTGGTCCACTTTTATTCATCGTCTATATAAATGACATATATCATTACATGTGGCCAACCAAATGCATTTGTTATGCAGAAGATTGCTCCCTTTATGCATCTGACAAGAAACTAGATTACTTGGAAGAAACTTCACAGGATTTTTCAAGAAAAGCCGAAACATGGTTCGTTTCTAATTGCTTGAAACTCAATAAAAACAAAACTCAAAATATTGTTTTCTCAACCAACAATACGATTGCCTACAGCTCAGAAGTTAAATTACTTGGAATTGTTATGGATGACAAATTAAAATGGTCAGCTCATATTGAGCACCTAAGTAAAAAATTAAACTCAACTCTCTTCATTTTGCGGAAACTCAGCAGATTTGCTTACCTTGCAGTTTTGAAAACAGCCTACTTTGGCTTATTTCACTCCCACATTAATTACGGTATTACTCAATGGGGAAACGCTGTAGACTCTGTGATAATCTTCAGACTCCAGAAACGAGCTTTAAGAATAATATCTAAAGACAATTTTAGAGACAGCTGCCGCCCCATATTTGAAAACCTAGAAATACTCACCTTACCATGTATTTACATTCTCAATTGTTTGTTGGATATTCATAGAAATAAAGAAAAACTTCAAAGTAGTAATTCATTTCACAATTATAGCACAAGAAATTGTAATTTGATTCGACCTACTAGACATCGTTTATTGACTTCTGAACGCAATACCTCCGGCTCCGGCTCCGATTTTGGAAAAAGAAATATATATATATATATATATATATATTTAAAATTTAAAGTTAAAAAATATATATATATAATTTTAAATTAGGTAAAGAGTGCTCCTCAATGGCTTGTGTTGCAGTGATATATATATATATATATATATATATCACTGCAACACAAGCCATTGAGGAGCACTCTTTACCTAATTTAAAATTATATATATATATATATATATATTTTAACTTTAAATTTTAAAATTTCAAATTATAAATTGCAGTATTGTAGTATTGTATTGTATTGTTTTGAACATATCTTTTTAATGTATTATGCTATGTCCTGGACCTACCACAAATGGATTTACTATTCTGTAATGTGGCTGAATAAACTATTAAACTATTGTGTATTTGACAATTAATATGGGTACAAAAATTGAAACGGTTAGGCAAATAATTTTATCGGCATTTTTCAAAAAAAAAGCTCATTATCGCAAGTAGCTGTCAGAAAACAACTACTCCCCTGGCTAAGACCACGACGGGTATTAAATTTAATCTAACCCTCTGTGACCAACCAGTAGAATTATGTTTTGATTTGGACAGGATGACCACCTGCAGACTAGATTCGAGGTTGTTGCCTCTCATCACTGCAAGGGTAGGTCAACACAGATAGCACTGAAGCCATCTGTTCCATGTCCAAACCATTACACACTCCGCTGCTTGGTCAACTCTGGATCACGCGAAGAAGCGGTTTCTAGGCCGCTCCACCTAGCGAGCAGAGGGAGAACACTCCAAATCACCGGGTTAAGAGATTTAAGTGAGAAAACAGAATTCTTTGGGATCATTACAGTTACTTTTGAATGAAACAATAGATTCTTCTAGATTTTAAAGTCCGCGGAGATAGCTCGAACGGAGAGCGCCGGTTCACCGATATCTGAAGCCAAGCAACGCTAAGCGATGCCATGGTTTGGATGGGTGACCATGGACCTACTTTCGATATTCTCTTCGGATCGTGCTAGGAATCGCACGTTAAAAGGTAAGACCTCGTTAATCCTTGGCTCGCACAAGTTTCGACTTTTGAGGGCTGCCGTTCGTAAGGGGACGACAGCTGGTTAACGGAAAAAACAATTTCAACAACAATTTGATATTCTTTTTGGCCAATTTAAATTCTTGAAGTGAGTTCTTTAATATAATAAAGAGATCTATAAATTGGAATTGTGTTTGTTTGAGGAATATTTGTACTAACTTGATTTATGGCAGTCTTGGGAGTACGAAGGAAATATTGGTAATTAAATTGAAAGGATAAGAATTTATTTGTAACATATATTTTTGGTTCAAACCAATAGATCTCTTTTGCATTTTTTTTTTCGCTTCGAAGGGCTCCTTCTGCAATATCCATAACCTCCTTTATCCATTACCTCCTTCAGAAAAAACTCAATTTTACATGTCAATTTTGGTTTGAGAGTAGACATATAACCAATATTTACTGTGTGTTCCCAAAGTAGATGTGCCTCCGTTCAAGTCCATTTCCACCAAAAGACTCATTATTCATAATTATAATTATATCGCTTTTTTATGTTCATCCCATATCCGTTTCAAGAAGCTCTCTCGTTTATTACCTGAGTGAAGTTGATGAAGCCTGATTAAGTCAATACAAGGAGCTCTCTGATCAGAATTTATTGCTGATGATTTGCATGAATCACGAAAAAGCATTAGTAGCAAACTTGACTAATGCTCAAACGAATATATTGGTGGTCAGTTTCGAAAAACAGGTATCCCTATGAATAAAAACTCAATTGAAATTGAATAAGTAAATTCTGCAAAAGTTATTCACCTCTCAACAAAATATTCAGCAGTGATACTACGAGTGATTGAATTTTCGTGATTATTTCACTTATGCTAAAATAGCGTGTTATGATTGGTTGAAATTTTTGTGTTGATAAATGAAAACATCATATTTTCGATTTTGTAGTTCGGCTCTTGATTGGCTACTGAATATGTATATGATGTGTTTTCGATTTTGTCGTTCGATTCCTGATTGGTTATTATCAAAACAAAAACTTACCACTAGCAAGCTGCTATAATGACACAACACCAAATTTTGGCCAAAACTAAATAAGCACTCACTATTAATTCATATCATATTTTAAAAGAGCAGACTATCGCTCTTTATACAATGATTCCTTATATAGTAATTGGGACTTTTTAGAAAACTTTACTGAAATTAACGTTGCTGTGGAAAGTTTTTATAATAGGTTGTATGAAATCATGAATACACACATTCCACTTTCCAAAAATTTTAAACATAAATATCTAGTGTGGTATCCAAGCGAGGTTATAAAGCTTATTAAAGAAAAGTCCAAGCTACATAGAAAGTTCAAAAACACAGGAAATTTTTATTTTCATCAGGAATTCAGTAGGCTAAGGGCAGATATCAAACAAAAACTAAAAGAAGCATATGCATCGTATTTACAGAATGTAGAAATCAAGTTGAAAGAGGATCCGAACAATTTCTGGGCATTTGTCAATAATAAAAATAGAACTTCAAGAATTCCTGGTAAAATGGTTTGTGGAGGTGAATCGTATACTGATCCGCAATCGATTGTGAATGCCTTCGGGAATTTCTTTGAAAGTGCCTATTCATTACCTGTAATCGTAGAGGAAAACTTATTATTTAATTTTGATCATAATTCTCTAGTAGATATTAGACGTGAAACAATCACCGAAACAGAAATCTTGGAAGCTGGGAAAAAATTAAAGAATAAGTTCACTTCAGGGTCAGATAGAATACCATAATTTCTCTTGAAAGACTGCTTAAGAGTATTAGTTCACCCTCTACAAATCCTTTTCAATTTAATTTTGAAAACATCAGTTTTTCCAGAAATTTGAAAAATTGCCAAAGTTTGCCAGATCTATAAAAGTCAAGATCGTAATGCCATTAATAATTATTGACCGATATCAATCTTGAATAACTTTGCGAAGATTCTGGAGACCATCTTGTACAGTCGCATTTATCTGTCCACCAAACATATTATATCTGAATACCAACATGGTTTTATGAATTCTAGATCCACCGTTAGTAACCTGGCTGTTTTTAATCAATATTTGTGTGAAACTTTAGATCTTAGGGGACAGGTCGATGCGGTGTACACAGATTTCTCTAAGGCTTTCGATAAGATCAGTCATAATATACTTCTTCACAAACTTTCAATAATGGGCATTAATGAAACTTACTTACAACTTTTAGAATCATACCTCCATCAACGCAAACAGTATGTTCATTACAATGGTTTTGATTGAAATATCTATTTTGCAACTAGCGGAGTACCTCAGGGGTCCAATCTTGGTCCATTATTATTTTTGATATTTATTAATGACTTGTGCAATCTATTGGAGTGCAATAGGTTGATGTTTGCAGATGATTTGAAGTTATACGCTACTATAACCAGTTTAGTATGATATTGCAAAATCAAATTAATACTTTACACACATGGTGTCTTGAAAATTGCTTGCATTTGAACATATCTAAATGTAAAATCTTAACATTCAGCCGGAAACTCAATACATTACAATTTCCCTACAGCATAGATAATGTCACATTCGAAAAAACTGATACCATTAAGGATTTAGGTGTCTATTTTGATCAGCAACTCACATTCAATCAACACATAAATAGTATTGTTAGTTCAGCATATCGATCATATGGCTTCATTATAAGAAACTGTAAAAATTTCAATAACATTTTAGCATTGACCTCTCTATATTTCAGTTCAGTCAGATCGAAACTAGAATATGGGTCCATAATATGGAATCCTATATATTTTCAATACTCATCTGCTATCGATAAAGTTCAAAAGAAATTCTTAAAATTCCTAAGCTTCAAAATCAACGGAATTTATCCTCCAAGAGGCTGTAATTATCTTGATTTGTTGCATAGATTTGACTTTGTATCATTAGAAAAACGTAGAAATCAGCTTCTGTTTTATGCTTGCATAAATTATTCAATGGTAAAATTGACTGTCCCGCATTACTGTCGCAAATTGATATTTTTGTTCCAAGAATAACATCTAGACACAACACTACTTTCTTATGCAAAAGAGCTCAAACAAATTTAATGTTAAAGGCACCAATACATTTTATGTGCAGTAATGTAAACAAACTTCGTAGTGTTTGTGACTTCTTTTCTTGCAGTGTTTGTGAACTCAAGAATAAATCTCGTGCGCATCTTTGAATTTTTGTATTTTTTAATTTATTTTTATTTTTTTTTATTTTTTTTTGTTTTTGTATTCAAATAGGACTTGTGATTGTCATTCATTCATATTTAGAAATTAGTGCTACTAATTAATCTTGTATTGTCATTTATGAAATTGCTCTGAAAATGGGAAACTGTTGGGCAATAAACGCTATTATTATTATTATTATTATCAACTTCACAATTTTCGACAAATTTTGCATATTCGTTGATTAATCAAATCACTAAATCAAAATGTTATCAAAACATAACCTCGAGCGAGAAGCAGTAGACTAGACATGCAATGACGAAACTACGGATGATGCGCTCTGTCATTGGTAACTGAAATAGAGGGATGTTTGAAATATCAAGTAAATGTTTTGTTAGTTGCATAATTTCAGAACTAAATGCGGGATTAATGTTCTTCTTCTTCTTAGCTTAGGTAATTGGATTCTGACTACTTGCGTAATCAATTTCTCCAGATCAAGTAACCCCCTCGATCCGACAAATCCGTTGTCATCCGGCCTGGGTACCGGCGTAGAAATCAGGGGGAATATATGAATACACAATAAAACACTTAACTTCAAGAAAATTATGATATAAATAGAACATTCACTCACATTAACTTGACTTCCAACTAAGGACGCCGTCTGTCCTCCACCATTGCCGGAAGTTGAATCCCCGGATTAATGTTCCTAGTTAAATTGAATAGTGAATAAATAAAAATGGTTTCGATTTTATTCATGAAATAATCTTAACAAATACAACTCGTGTTATCGGCGATTATCGTTAATTCCTTCTCGGTTTCGAATCAAATTATGTTGCTTTAGGCAACCACACTCGCGCAAGCGCTCGTGTGGTTGCCAAGCAACATAATTTGATTCTCAAATTCAAAGGAATTGCTATTTCGATAATCACCGATACACTTGTGGTATTACCTACGATAAGTCTGTCGATTAATTTCTGAACGAAATAATCTGCGAAATCATTGATTGATTGATGATGTTCAAAAAACAGGAAACATCGATTGATTCGATAGAATTTATCCCAAATCTGATGTTCATTTTCAAATACTTGAATAGCGTGATATTTGAGGATACACAATGAAACACTTATTTGTCTATTTTCTACGATGATTTTATATTTGTTGACTAGTTTCGGTCATTACACCATTTTCAAAATTAACTAGATTACATCCAAATCTGAGTATTTATACCTAGATTGCCTACACCAAAGATATACCTTATATTTGACGTTCAACTGTCACATACTCAAATCTGAAAACACCGAATTCGACTGGCCAATCAGAACCAACAGTCAAGTTTGGTATTATCGATAATTGAGGAGTGGTTGAGTACAAAATGTCGAAATTTTCAGAAGAAGCAAAAAACTTTCACCTCATCTCATGAACGTGAAGCAACGCTATAATGCTGCAGTTACTAGGAAAATCGTGAATGTGTTAGGTATTTACGCAAAAACTTTTTATCTTGTTCCTGTCAAGTTTTTATTATTTTCCTTTTGCAATTAACCAGTTTTGATGCAATTCACAGTAGTTTACTTATTTTGATCCAATTTGCAGATTGCGTTAACCAATTTTGGCACAATTTAACTGAATTCTTAGAACCTGTATTACTTCGAATAAGTAGAGGATTATACAGTGATACAAATCTGGTCAAAAATATATGTTGTTTCGCCTTTTATATCTGATCAAAAAAAAGTTTGCGGAGAGCTAGGACATCTGCCACATTGAAATCTTCACATGTCTACGCCTTACTGCTTTGTTTACACGTAGCTTTCAATCTAATGCATGATGCATTCTGATTTCTATACCTGCAAGCAATAAAAAAGATCACCTCATAGAAACCGCAAGTCGTTATATCCATCTTTTTTAAATTTGTTTTCATGGCCATTAATTAATAAAATAATAGTTTAAAAAAGAGGTAGAAAATAATTTTTAATATGATTACACTCAAATGCATGGTTTCAAAATGCATTGTCACCTTCAAACAAACCGAATTAGATGAAAGCACTCGTCCTTATGGATTCGTGATTTTATCAATCGGTTTGTTTTCATATTTTTGCCAAATAAACAAGTTTTCGTGGAAAAAAAAATTAACACTAATTTCATACCATAATTTGGAAAAAAATTATTAATGCAATCTGACATTTCAAATTAATTTCACTGCTTGTCAAGTCCACCATGTTACGTTAAATAAAAAATATTACCAAATTTAGTTACACCAAATGCTAGATCAGTCTATCGCCCTTTCATAATTTTAGGTTACTAAGGGTGGTAGAAATGTATTTTTTGTTAAAGTAATCCATAACACTTCTAATGTAAAAATATAATATTAACATGGTTTGTTGCAGTTGGTGGCCGTGATATAGGCGGCCATGCTTTTGACAGATGAGGTTTATATTGGTAAATTACATTGAGTTGCTGTATAGTAAACCAGCAAACAAAGATATTGTTATGTAAAACATTTCTTGTAAACATTTACGTTAAACAATTTGAGAAAAATGAAATGCTTTGAAAAGAACAATTTATGTAAATACTGCAAAGATTTGAGTCTAGTGCAAATATGTCATCCAAAATTAATATATTTAACGAATTTAATGGAAGATTGTGACCAGGAAGCGTTAGAGTCGAATGGTTTGTTTACGAAAATCCAAGAAAGTCTGCCTGAAATATGGCCTTTTGCGTAAAAGAGATTTGAACAAAATTGTTTCAAAATATTACATATATGTCTTAAAACACACACACACACATCTAATTAATTCGTCACCTTCCTATTCACCATTAAGATGAGAGGATGGGTTAGAATTCAAGCAACATTTGAATCTTACTATGTTTGTAGATCCTACGTTTTTTAAAATATCAATTGTTAATGCATAATAATTAAACAAATTTGTGTTTTCTGTTTGATGAAACTTTATAGCGAATAATAAATAATAATGTTAATTCTTATAAAATTTTTGCATAATTCACAGGTATATCTACAATATCTAATGGTTGTAGATCATAATATGTTTACCTTTTCAACTGTCAAAAAATTTCCACTTAAATATCGTGGCGCCACGAAAAATTTTCCGGAAATTTTTATAGTTGCCATGGTAACTAGTCAAAATTAATGCATCTTATTGGTTAAAAAGTAGAGGTGTGAAATTTTCGATAAAATTTGAAGCACTCGTGGTATTACCTTCAATAATCTGAACTTGACAAGAGCTCCTGAATACCACCAGTGATTGAATTTTTGCGATAAGTCTATATAATACATACCTATTCCAATTTACATTTTTATTTATACTTGAAAGCTTTGTCGATAAGTTGAAACACTTCTGACATTGAAGTATATTTTGATTTTGACTATGAACGAAACTGGGTTGCTTCAAGAAAATACGACGAATCCTGCTCAGAAATAAAATACAGAATTTTATCAGACTATTTCACAAACAAACTGAAATTTGGCAGAATTATATGAAATTAGGAAAAAAAGTTAAGTAGCTGATCTGAGAAATTAATGAAGTTCAATAAACAGGAAATATTGATTAATTCGATAGAAGTTATCCCCAATCTGCAAATTTCTACATGCATGCATAGATAGCGTGATTACCTATATTTGACGTTTAGCTGTCGCATACACAAATCTGAAAACACCGAACTTGATCGGCCAACCAGAGACAAAGTCAAGTTTGGTCCTATCGATGATCCGAACTTGACTAGAGCTCCTGATTGGTACATTTGACAAGAGAAAGAAAATGTCAGATAAATAGTTCCACGTAATTATATTCTATTTTGGAAACATTCCTTTTATTCCTAACTCAGAAATACTCTCCCTACCCAACTCTCTCATCCATCAAGAGATGTCAAATTACACACAGAAACTCAAGTCAATGGTCGGCCATGAAATCAATATTCCTCTCGCAGAACCGAAAGCTTTTCGCCACCTCTAGCAATTATAGTCTACAACAAAGCCATTTTTCTTATTCAAAGTAAACTAAAGAAGGCAAGACGACGTAAAAAATGAACCCGCATCCTTCAAGTAAATGAGAAAAGTTCTTGACAGATACTGAAATATTCATGACCCTAAAGAAATCCATCGAAATAAGCGATCTGCTCGTTTCCACGGTTGCCACTTTTTGTGACATTTCTTCAAATCTTCGGGTTGACTTTTCAGCCGATGCATATTGATTATTAAGAACAAACCAAGAAATAGTGTATTACTCAACGAGCCAGAAGAAATATTTAGAGCGAGTAATAGCCATTTCTCGCTAGCAGAATACTATACTTTTTCTATGACTTATATCAGGAGTATTTGAAAATAAGTTTCATTCATGTAGGCTATTCTGAATGAACATTTCATTTAATATTGAATGAAGGAATTTTTAATTATATTTCGAAAAATTTCATCATTAAATCAAAATAATTTTTTTTTAAAATGAAATTGAAAGTAAAATTGGAAACGTCGGAAATCATAATTGAAGGTATCGAAGACTCTATATCCGTATTCACATTTCTATTCTTTATTTACGAAGTGCTCTGTACAACGGTTCCATGAAAGAACAGAACATGAAAAACAGAACAGTGAATAAACAGAACAATGGTAAAACAGAACCATGACATAACAGAACCGAGAAAAAAGAGAACACTGAAATAAAAGAACCTTGATAAAACAGAACTCTGTTAAATAAGAACAACGGGAAAAAAGAAAAGAATGTAATACAGAACAAATAATTTTAATGAAAAGAATATTATAGGTATATATACACGAATAATTCAGATTTGATTCCCCTCCTCACCTATAACACAATGTGGGTACCAATAATTTTTATTTATGCTAATTAGCCTATTCAGGTTATTTGGGTTTTATACCCTCGTCGCCTTGAATAAACCATTGATATATAGTTGATAGGTAGTTAATAGATAGTTAATTACCTATAACACAATGTGAATACCTGACAATAATTTTTTATTATGCTAATTAGCCTATTCAGGTTAGTTCAGTTTAGATATAAATTTGACAAGTAAATTTTTATTCTTCAGTCGACTTTTTGAATTTCATTTGAAATGTTCTACTTTTAAAATTGTTTAAAATTTTTTTTTTTAATTAGTGCGTTATCCGTATTTGATCCATAAGTTGCACTGGAATATTCAGTCACGCAGAAAGGAAATAGGGTTCTTTTGTACCAAGGGTATGAGTATACCAAGTACAGAGAGAACAAAAGTGGAGTCATCATGGAGTCATCATGTGGAGGTGCAGAATCTACTTTTCGACTAAGTGTAATGCTTTCTTAAGATCTCAAGAAGACAACATGATTGATGAGGTTCCACAACATTGCCATGATTCTAAACCGCAAGTAGCGCAGGCTAACATTATTAAGGCAAAGATGAAGCAAGACATGAAGGCAGTTGGCGCAACTCCAAGAAATGTATTAACTAACCTTAGTTGCGATGTATTGGAACATTTGCCAAAGCAATCTTCCTTAACCAGAAATCTTTTCAACCATAAGAAAACGGCTCATATTCCGAATCCGACCACAACAAATTTTCGGATTCACGAAAATTATGCAGACCTGATTTTGCACGACACAGGAGCGGACGATCAAGATAGGATTTTGGTAATTGGAAATGGTGAGCTGCTGCGAGAATTGGATAAGGATGTAATATATGGAGACGGAACATTCGACAAAGCCCCCAACATGTTTTACCAACTATATACGTGGCATGCTAAGATTGGCAACAGCTATCCACCTTGCATTTACTTTCTGCTGCAAAAAAAAGAACTGCGATACATACCATCGTATGTTCACAATCTTAAAGGATTTAGTGGCCAGCATCGCACCTCAGAAGATTTTAGTTGACTTCGAGAAAGCATGCATTTCTGAAGCTGCTCGCACTGCCTTCCCGGAAGCGGAAATTAAGGGCTGCTACTTCCATCTATCTCAGAGTTTATTGCGGAGAATCAACAGTGCTGCTTAAAAAACGGTTATGAGTCTGACGTCAAATTGAAACTGAAGTCTCTGGCTGCTCTGTCGTTTGTACCAGCACAGGACGTGCGATCTATATTCGATGACCTAGCTGCAACTTTTCCCGATGATGATGGCCACAACGACGTGTTGACGTATTTCTTCTCAACATATATAGAGGGCGTTGCTGGGCGATCACCGCAATTTCCAATCGCGTTGTGGAACCATTTCGAAGCCGTTGCTGAGGGAAGCCCAAAAACAACAAATTATTGTGAAGGTTTCCACAACGCTTTGAACTCCATCTTCCACTGCAGCCATCCTAGCATATGGAATTTGCTGGATGGATTAAGGCGAGACATTGCTTGCCAACGGTTGGTGCTATCCAATGCAGTAACTGGTCGTCTAGAAATACGGAAGAAAATGTATGTGAACCTCAGCAATCAAGTGGCAGCAGTTGTAGAAGAATATGCAAATTATGCCGATAAATTAATGTATTTGCGGCGAATGGCAAACTTGCAGTAATTTTTCCTAATATTGGTGTATATACCTATAACATTCTTTTCATCAAAATTATTTGTTTTGTATCACATTCTTTTATTTTTTCCCGTTGTTCTTATTTAACAGAGTTCTGTTTTATCAAGGTTCTTTTATTTCAGTGTTCTCTTTTTTCTCGGTTCTGTTATGTCATGGTTCTGTTTTACCATTGTTCTGTTTATTCACTGTTCTGTTTTTTCATGTTCTGTTATTTCTTGTTCTGTTATTTCTTGTTCTGTTCTTTCATGTTCTGTTCTGTCCGGTTACCCTGTACAACAAATGTTTGTGGAATGTTACTGGTAGACATTAAATTCCAGATTTTTCCGCAGTGCTAATTTTACTTTTCATCAAATCATCTTTGTATCCTTCCGCCACAGATGTTGACTCCTCCTTTCATGCATCTTCAAAGAAGTGATATCTCTATACATATATCCACGAGCAGGGTGACAGAAGATCAACGAAAGGTATGCCCAGTATTTAGTTCTTTAGTTGGAAGTTTAAAATATTGTTTTTTTTATTACAATTCTTTCTCATAAAAAACTCTGTTAATATAACACTCGGTCCTAGCGTATGTGTAATACAAATACCGTCAAAATGCTCAGTTATGGTAACTTCCGAACTATTTTTGAAATATTCTCAGGCAGTCAAAGTCGAAAAATACAATATTCTAGAAGGAAATAGAACTTTGCAGAAAAATTTATTTTTTATTTTTAAAAAACTCGCAAATATTTCTCAGACGTTACCTTACGAGCTGATACCGAATATCAAATCAGAAATTGAACTCGACGAAGGGGTAATTGGAAAAGTGCAATTTATTAGCATTCTGACAAAATGGTTAAAAGGCTTTCGCGGCCAAAGTGTTCAGTGTCACAATTTTCACTCGGGTTTGAAGGCCGTCGTTGTTTGGATTCTTCCCAACGTTTCGCTAGCGCGAGTAGCTAGCTTCTTCAGAGGCTTATACATCATGAAAAATCTCAGATGACTGGAGATTCCGTCTGCGAAGATTGTATTTATTCTGATTTAGGTAGTCTTGTTCGTTAATTAACGTATCTGGATTCTCGCTAACCCTAATTGACCCCTTTCTACCTGTCGGCTTAATGTCGTTGATATCCTTTGTTATTTCAGAATTACTTATTCTCGTATCTGGGTTAAGCATATTTTCGAGAACATTAATTGACACCTTTTTGCCTGCTGTCCCAATGCCGTAGTTTTCTTTTGATACTCTGGAATTTCTAAGAATGGGATTCCATATTCAGTTGAGGTTAACAGCTTTTTCTTTTCTGTTGAAATTTTCCGTGTGTTTGTGGATCTCTATTGCCTCCCGTACAAGTCGGCTATGGTATCCCTAGTTGGGGGCAAGAATTTTTACGTCCTCAAACAGAATCTTGTGGTTTCCTTCACTGAGCGCGTGTTCTGCCACTGCCGACTTGTCCTTTTGGCCTAATCTGCAGTTCCTCTAATGTTCCTTCAGCCTTGTTCCCATCGATCTTTTTGTGGTTCCTATGTATACCTTTCCGCAAGTGCATGGTATGCGATATACCGCCGCTGCAGATAGTGGGTCTCTTTTGCCGACCTAAGGCTTTGTTGTATTTTCTTGGTGGGTTTGAAGTACCGTTTTTATGTTGTGTTGTCCCATGAGTTTTCCAATTCTTTCTGTGACCTTAGGAATATATGGAACTGCAGATTAGACCAAACGGACAAGTCAGCAGTGGCAGAACACGCGATCAGTGAAGGAAACCACAAGATTCTGTTTGAGGACGTAAAACTTCTTGCCCCCAACCAGGGATACCATAGCCGACTTGTACGGGAGGCAATAGAGATCCACAAACACTCGCAAAATTTCAACAGAAAAGAAGAAGCTGTTAACCTCAACCGAATATGGAATCCCATTGTTAGAAATTCCAGAGTATCGAAAGAAAACTACGGCATTGAGACAGCAGGCAAAAAGGTGTCAATTAATGTTATCGAAAATATGCTTAACCCAGATACGAGAATAAGTAATTCTGAAAGAACAAAGGATATCAACGACATTGAGCCAACAGGTAGAAAGGGGTCAATTAGGATTAGCGAGAATCCAGATACGGTATTTAACGCACAAGGCTACCTATATCAGAATAAATACAATCTTCGCAGACGGAATCTTCAGTCATCTGAGATTATTCATGATGTATAAGCCTCTGAAGAAGCTAGCCACTCGCGCTAGCGAAACCCTTCAAACCCGAGTGAAAATTGTGACACTTTTTAGCATTCTGATTCGAAAAAGAAGTACAATTTCGTATCAAATTTCTCCCAGACGTAACTCGACGAGCTGGTTCCGTATATCACCTCCAAAATTGAATTCGACAAAGGGGCAACTAGAAAGGGGCAGTTTTTTCGACGAAAAAATGCACCCATCCACAAAATCGACATTGTCTAAATGAATTAGCAATTCACCCATGTATGTGTTAAAATGAAGAATTATTTTTGTTTTCTCCACACATGAAGGAACTAGTTTTAGTTATGATCTGGGAATTACGAATATTCAAAGTACCCCATTTCGAAGTAAAATTCAATTCACTTTCAATTTGAAAAAGCCAATATTTTGTTCGAAACAATGTTGCGATTATCAAAAAAAAAGTCAACATGGAGCAATATCCAGGGTGCTTTTCAAAATATTAAAATATTTCAACTGTGTATTCCTGGATCAAAAAAGCATTTTTCCCGTAAAAATGTGTCCTAAAATTCACCCCCTTTTTCATGCATCAAATATTCGGAAAATTCGACCCTCTTCATTTCTTGATTAAAAAATAGGGTAATTCTAATTGAAGGACCAAAAAAAAATTATTTAAACATCACCTTTGAGTTGGCTATTGAAAAACCAAAAATTTTTGGCTTTTTGTTTATTTTTCGAATAAGCCAACCTTTTCGAGAAAATTGCTGGCAAATAAAAGAGGAATATTGAAATATTCAGTGGGATATGAGTTTTTACTGTGTTTCCCATTTTGTCGCCCTTGACGTTCAAATTGTAAACTATCATTTTGATTCACTTGTAAATTTGACGTTTATCAAACGTTTACCTAACGATTTTTTTCGCGCAATTTGCGGTATCTGTAGCTTGAAGGGAGGTAATTTTGGGGCACTTGTTATGGTAAAACAGGTCTTATTTTTACGAAAGGAATAAGCTCTGAAAATATTTGTATTGAATTTTGTATTATTGTATTTCTCCTTTACTTATTTTCACAATATCTATATATAATATATTTTTCGCCCTTCGCCCAAGTTACTTTAATCAATTTTTTCTTCATTTTTCTTACTGAAATTAATATTTTAGAGAAATTCTGTTTTAATTTTGATGATTTATTGCAACGGGCGGTGGCGTTATATATTTCGGAATTTTATTACCGGATGTTGTATCAAGTTAAACACTTTCCTAGACTATTTGCACTTTTTATTATTGTAAACATGCAACAAAAGTTATGTCTATGTCAACAAAATGGTTTCATGCATTCAGCCGTCTAGCAGGTACCGAAATACGAGGCTTACAAAAAAAATTATCACAAATATTTATAAACAGTGGTACATTGTTATTAGTTTCCATAACTTTATTACTGGTCTTCACTGCCAAGGGATTGTTGGTTGATAATTATGTTCATGCTTAAAAGTTATTTATTTCTTACCATTATAGTTTCTTGGGGAATCAGGTATTACGAAGATTTTGCTAAATGATACGCAACCACATGGTTCTAGGGACAACTGAAACTGTTTTCAATAAAAAAAAAATGTTAAAATTGTTATTTCCTTCAACCGATTGCACCCCTACGCGCAACCCTCGGAAGTCTTCGAGAGACTTGTGTGAGCTAGAGATGGTACAGCCCTAACCTTTCAACGTGTGATGCCATGCACGATACCGATGACCATGCGAGGCTTTGAACCATCGACCCTTCGCTCCAAAGGCGAAGGTTCTACCAGCACGGCCACCACGGCCAATAAGTAGGTATCTATAATTATTATTATCGTCCAGTCACCCGATATTGCTCTCAAAATGTACTAATGGTTCAAATAATAATAATAATAATAATAATGTTTATTCATCTTCATATATCAAACATGTATACATTTTGAGCATATTTATATATAACAGTAATGTTCGATCAGTATTGACCAAAATGAGTTAACATATATAGTTATGAGAATAAACAACGAATCCACTAAGGCAGAGCCAGTGCGTGAATTGTAGACATATAAACAAACTTGTACGGTTACATCATATACAGGATAAACAGCTTACAATATTGGTATGTAGGCTTTGACGGCTGGCGCCAAAACCACAACATACCCTATAATATTAATAAAAATATACATAAGTTTGATATTAAAAATAACAATAATGTGAAGACAATAAATTACAATACAATACAATGCAATAATAAAATCAGTAATACATATGGGAAATATTTGTAATGAATCAATTGAGTGGAAAAATTGAGATAAAGGTACTATCCAAATATAGGATCAATTAATCTATGAATAGCAAATCTATCCAGACTTAAGAGATAGCATCTAGTTTTTTTCTTAAATGCATATATAGTTGGTGCTTCTCTTGTTTCCAGGGGCAAAAAATAAAGCCTATTCGCTAGGTAAGTGAAGGTGCGTTGGGTGATTGTCTTTGAGGAATATACTGTTGTAAGAGGTGCTTTAGCTTTATGTCTTGTATTGTGGGTGTGGTCTACATAATTAAGAATCATTCGATTTTTATACTGTTCATTGACAATTTTGACAAAATATAGTTGTCTCAGATCCAGCATTTTTGCTTCTTCAAATAATAATTTTGATGCGTATTTAACTGGTTTGCGGTAAAGAATTTTTAGGTACTTTTTCTGTAATACATCTAGTTTTTTCAAATGTGTTGATGCTACCCCTCCCCAGTTGAGAATTCCATATGTTAGTCGCGATTCAATAAGTGCGTAGTAAATAATTTTCATCTGGGTGATATCTAAAATATTTCTTAGATATTTGAATTTGTATAAAGTACTGCGCAATGTTTTTGTAACTTGATCAACATGATAATTCCACCTCATATGTCTGTCAATGATCACTCCCAAGTATTTCACTTTTTCGGATGAGTGAATAGTGATATCCTTACCATGGTTGTCAATTTTTAACGAGTCATACTGAGGCAGGCTATTGGTATAACAAGAGAATGGTAAGTAAAAAGTTTTTTCATAATTTATTGATAACATTTTTTGATTGAAACAATCAAGAACTTTACTCATGTCATGTTGTGATTTTATTTTTAGTTCATCCCAGGTATCAGCATCATACAAGACAGCTGTATCATCAGCGAAGCATATTAGTGTTCCAGAGGTATCGAATGTGAGTATGCTATTCATGTAGATCGTAAAAAGAATGGGCCCTAAAACAGTTCCTTGTGGAATTCCGCACTCTACAACTTGTTTTTCACTGATGGTAGTATCAATCTTAACATACTGTTCCCGGTCATTCAGGTAACTTTTCATGAGAGTGTACGCATTTCCTCTGAAACCAAGATCATGCAAGGTCTCCAATAGTTGTGAGTGGTTCACAGTATCGAAGGCCTTAGCAAGATCCAAAAATACACATAACGATGGTTTACTTTTTTCTAGATTTTCAGATATTTTGGATGTGAGAAAGCATATGGCATCTTGAGTGGATACACCTTCTTTGAAGCCAAATTGGTTTTTTGAAATTATATTATGTTTATTGGTATATGAAACTATTCTTTTTTTGATTATTTTTTCTAATATTTTTGCTATACTTGAAATTAATGTAATAGGCCTGTAGTTGGAGATTTCATTTTTATCACCCTTTTTATGGACTGGCTTAATCAAACCTATTTTCAGTTCATTGGGAAATTTTCCTGTTTCTATTACTTTATTAATAACAATCTTCAAGGGAAAAGCAATTTCATGTTTAATTTGGTGCAGTGTTTCTGTCCTAATACCATCAATACCTGGTGCTTTTTTCATCTTCAGAGATGATATTATTTCAATTATTTCTTTTTCTGTTGTAGGGGTGAGAAAAATTGATTGTGACAAGGAATTTCTTTTCATCGGAGGGACGGGAGGTTGCTGAATATTTTTTGCATGGTTCCGCCCAACAAGTGAATAATGCTTATTGAAAGAATTTGCAATATTTTTTTGATTATAGATAAGATGACCTTCCTCATTTCTAATGCGTTTTATTTTCATCTCTTTTTTGTTACCAGATACATCTTTCACAGTTTGCCATAGAGCTTTTGAATCATTTCGTGACTTTGTGATGCGATTTTTGTAGAAATTGATTTTAGAGTTTTTTATAAGTCTGTTCAATGTGTTCCGGTAATGAATATATTGGTTTTTCAGTTCTAGGTTATTTGGAGTTTTCTTCAAGTTCTTGAATAAATTGTCTCTAGTATTGATAGATTTTACTAATCCATTTGTTATCCATTGTTTGCGTTTAACATTTTTATGTTTAATTTTGACTGTTTTCGTATGTTTATTTATTAAGTTTTCTATTAGGTTCAGAAAATAAGTAGCACTTTCATCGGTGTCATGTATGGTAAGGAGGTGGGACCAGTCATAGTGTGCTAGCTCGTTCTTCAATGTTGTATAATTAGTAAATTTTTGTTGTCTTTCTTCTAGATTTGTAGTAGGTTCACAATTCTGGATAGGCAAATGTACTATAGTGGTGTAATGATCGGTTATGGAACTTTTCATTAGAATGGGTAATACTTCAGTTGAATTTAATTTATTTTTAATGAAAATATGATCGACACAAGTGCCACTCTGTGATCTAGTTACAGTATTAATAACTGAATGAAAGTTATATTCATAGAAATTGTTTAAATACTCTGTGACTGTGTCATCTTCAACTAATATATTCAAGTTCATATCCCCCAGAATGACGTGAAAATCGGCATTAAAATTCTTGTTTTCAAGGTATTCGCGAAGATTTCCGACAAAAAGATTTTCATCTGTTGATGGTGGTCGATACAGACCAGTTAAATAGACAATTTTATTTTCGACCGTAATCGAAACCTCAATAGACTTACAGTTACCTATATCAGTTATTGCAAAATTATAACATAAGTTTTCTTTTATGAAAATCACAACACCATCAGCTTTATTGATATTACCTTCATTATACAGGGTATCATAGCCATTTACAAATACAACAAATACAACAGTATTCATGAAAACGATAAAATGAAATGTTTATTGAGAAAATCTTACCAAATTTTCCTGATTCTTCGCATATTTTAATTTGACTTAGTAGGTGATTGATTATAGGAGGATATATTGAAAATTTCTTAGCCTACTATAGAACCAAACAAAATTTCAATGTCAAAATATTTTATTACTCAACATATTCTCCTCTTAATTGGATGCATTTATTACAGCGAACCTGCAACGTCTCTAGACCTTTCAAAAAAAATGTTTCTTCTTGCTCTGCAAACCAGACCTCCTCAGCTTTTATTACCTCCTCGTTGGAGGAGAATTTACTACCTTTTAAACTTTTATTCGGTTGAGGAAAGAGATGATAGTCGGACGGAGCCAAATCTGCTGAATAAGGGGGGTGTTCTAGTAATTCAAACCCCAAATCACGAAATTTTTGCATGGCAACATGAGATTTGTGTGCAGGGGCGTTGTCCTGCTAAAACAAAACACCTTTGGACAGCTTCTTTTCTCTTTAATTTTTTCCCGTAGAGTGGTCAGTAATGTTGAATAGCAATCTCCAGTTATTGTTCTACCCTTATCCAAAAATCAATCATGATTAATCCATGGCATTCCCAAAAAACTAAAGCAAGATCTTTTCCAGCAGATTTTTGGACACGAAACTTCTTAGGTCTTGAAGAACCGGAGTGTCACCATTCCATCGATTGTTGCTTTGTTTCTGGATCGTAGAAATGTACCCAAGTCTCATCCATAGTAACAATTCGGTTCAAGAAGTCTACATCGTTTTCAAACCGAGCACAGATCGAACGCTTTTGGTCAACATTCAAACATTTGGGGATCCACTTTGCAGCAATTTTTCTCATGTCCAAATTGACGTGAACTATCTGATGAACGAGTTCGTATGAAATATTCAGTGCTTCAGATATCCGTTTTAGCCCAATTTGACGGTCTGTTAAAATCATGTCATGAACTGCATCGATATTTTCGGGGACTGACACAGAAACTGGCCTTTCTGATCGGTCATCATCTTCATTGGAAAATTTACCTCTTTTGAAGCTTGCAGTCCAATTTTTCACGGTCGCATACGAAGGACATTGATCACCATATCTTCGTAAATCTGCTTACCTCTTAACCCTTTTAAATACAGGTATAGTATTTTTCACAGTAAATGGTATTGGCTTATTAACTGCAATAAACTACCCGATTTAATCCCATTGTGCAGAAAATCATCAGGTAAAAGATGCAAATGTGCTACAGGGTCGAACTTAAGAAATTTGAATTTTGCATAATATAGGAGATATACAAGTAATTTATTTAAATGTTACAATTCTATTCTATATTTAGTTCAGTATCGCTATCGCTATCCTCATCTAAATTAATAGTAATTGGCGCAATTGATTTTACAGAAAGGTACGAGTTTTCAACATTTATAACATGACTAACAGAACTTTTCCAACTCTCGGTAGGAATGTCATTCATACAGTTCCTAATTAATTCTACCGCACTACCACTTGAAGTCGGAGAAGTATTTTTTCCGCGCACATTTAAAGCGCGCGATATTTAAATCCCATTGCAGACAGAGCTCGCCAAAGAGTAGTGAGGCCACAGTTGATTTGAGTTTCGTCATTGATGAGCCGCTGTTTCAGACTTTTGATTGTAGGGACACGGTGCTCATCGCACATAGTGTAGATTTTTGCCTCATCAAATATTTTTCCCAGTCGTCTAGACTTTTTGTGACACCGGAATCTTTACGCTTTTTTCTTGATTCCATGGAATTTTCAACATTTCGTCTAACTGAAGTAAGAGGCACCTTCGTCAAATTACTGGTTACTTTTGCTGCAGCCAGGCCCGGATTAGCAGCTATTTACGCCCTAGGCCAGAGTTCTAAATTTCTCCCCCTTCCTGGAGGTCTGGAGAGTGTGGAATTTTTTTGGCATATTTAACTGTAAACCTCGTTCTAGAGCTTCTTTGGGGTTATTTGAGCTATTGAAACATTTTTATTTTTAGTCCTTTTGAATACATTTTTAACTGTTTTCCAAGAAAATAATTTGAATCAATCCGCAATAACAGTGGTTAAAATTTCAAAATGTATGAAAAGCAAATATTGACTAAAAAAAACATGTTAAAAAATAAAACACTCACACTGTTTAATAAACAGCACTGTATACAGCGTGATTTACGTAGGCAGCGCATTAGAAGTTTTTCAACTTGCAGTTGGACTAGAGACTTGAAATTCGGTATGCTGTCATAATTGATCATGTGCGTTCTATCTCAAATGTTTTTAGTCCTACAACTATACAGGGTATGCCATAAGTCGGTAGCAACTTTCTTATTTTGAATTTTGAAACCTAATTTTTTGTCATGGTTCGATTGGCCTTCTGATTATGACTTCAGAAAACCTCAGTTGTGTCTTATCTATTACAGTTTTTGAGATATGTCTATTTTTCTTTAAAAAATTACCGCTGTAGTAGTTTACGAAAACACGTGTAGCCTGCAAACCGTTCAAAATTAGGAAACTAAATTTAAAGAGCAGCTAGGTGGTAGTCCAGGCTAACACCCGATGTCCCATCGACGGTCCCATTTTGTACCATATGGGCGCAGGCGATTCTCGAATGTCGCATTATAAAATTGTCAAAAACTCAAATTTTTCAAATGGCACCTACCATTTTTTTCTTAACCATTCAAAAGAAAATTGAATTTTAGGATGAGTTATTTCAGCTTTCCCTATACCCAAGTTCAACCTCTATCGGGTTATTCAATTAAAATCAAGAAATGTGTTAAATGGTAATCCTCGAGATGCTAGAGAAACATTGTCAACCACTTTCAAATAAACGATGAACAGTGGTGCTAGGACTAGTACTAGGAGTACTGCAGTCTAAAAATAAGCAGTCATCTGTTTTGGTTTGGTTATTTTCGTCTTCTTTTGACAGCCAATTTTTTATTGTCCCAAAGTATTTCTTGTTCTCTAATTTTGGAGAGATGGCGGCAGTCACGTGATCGGCGTCGTCGGGAGAGTCACCCGGTGCTCGGACGCTCGCTATGCGGATTTTCCCGTATCCTGCGCTGCGCCCCCGCAAGCGTGCGCCCTAGGCCATGGCCTAGGTTGGCCTTATGGGTAATCCGGGCCTGGCTGCAGCACCCGCGTTATATCCTTGCTGAAGTAAGGAACTATACACATTTTTTATAATGATTTTCGCGTCACAAGATAAGTGATTCTTATTTTACGAACCACTGGAAGAAGCACTATTACTTTTTATCCACGGACGCCACATAATGCCTATTCTGTACGTTGGGGTATAAAATCTTTGCTATTAGTGTCTGTAATAACAAATAAATGTTATAAAATTATTGCACGCCGTAACACAAGTGAACACTTCCAATGAAATACAAAGACTAAAATGAACAAGAAGTGTAAGCTGTAATCCTCTACAATCCCTCTCTGAGAAACAAAATTAGGTACCTGAATCCGGTCCTTTTACATTTATGATGTGCATCTCGGATTTTACAACTTAAGGGTCTAATTGGTTTTAGTATAATCCTGTAGTCAATACCATTTATTGTGAAAACTACTTTACTTGATGATGGCTCGATACTCCAATTTTTCGATTTTCACAATTTCGGTGGACATATTTTCTCTTTTAATTTATTGTGTAACTCTGGTTTACTTTTTCGACGTCAAACTTTACACTGACACTTCTAATAAGTTATTGTTCGTTGCTATGGTAACGCAATATTTTGTTTATGCAGGGAACTGGTCTTGGCTAACTAGATATCAATACATCCTCGTACATTATATATTTTGCAGCCGTTCTAAAAGTTTTCTGAGTCTTCAATGAAAAAATGTAAATTCAAGAAAATCTGTATCTATTTATATACAGGATAATTTACTGCGTTCAAAAGACTGTTCTCTTGAGAATAATTATTTAATGGTGTCAGTAAGTCTCGTATTCTGAATATGCCTATATGAAAAAATAAATTCAAAATAACTAAAGTGTACTTCATTTTTCCAAAAAACGTTGACGTTTCGGATAGTATATCTGCCTACATTATAGAAACTTGCTGAAAACTCATCATAATGAAGTTAGAGTATACAACAAGTTGTGAAATGTCAACGTTTTTTGAAAATGGAAAATATTATTTATTCATTTGTAACTTATTTCTTTCAGATAGGCATATTTAGAATATGATACATTACTCAATGGAGTATTGTAAATGCGAGCAACTTTTTATATATTTACTTGAAGTTATATTTTTTTCAATATCAGTTTGTGGAAGGTTAGGTTGAATTAGATTGGTTTGATGCTTTCTTCGAACCTCTACCATGTGACTTTTAGAAGATAATAATAGGTGTCCCCAAGTCTCAGCGAGCATACAAACTTCTCAGAGATGTTAAAAGTAAGGGTTTTTGAAACATCAAACCCCCACTGCGATGTTTTGTTCATATCTACATGAATATGACGTGTTTGTGACAGCAAATGTCTGCCTTACGAACATTTTTTCAGGATGTTTATGGTACATCACAAAAGGCATTTTTTCATCGTTCTTTCCAAAGCCTTTTTAACTACATAACGTTTTCGAAGCTTTTTGTTCACTTTAAATCACTGTATATAAAACATTGTTAGAGATGGTCCTGGAACATTACAAAGTTCATTATTTTCTCGTTTTTGCCGATTCTCATTGTACAAATTAACAATAGTCTGAATATAAAGAGGATGGCGCTCGCAGTTTGAAGTTATCCACTGTGCGGGCGTGATCTCAGTTTCGGTCTTGAAATGGATTTGGTTATCAATTCATTCGTTGCAGTCATTAGTTATTGACTGCTAGACCTACCCTATACTGATGAGGGGCAACACCCCGAAATCGGTATATAGGTGGTCCGAATGTTTCGATGAATATTTCCATGCAACAAGCAATTGCAGAGATTACCTTGTAGGAACTCTGCACGGAAATTTCATCAGATGTTATTCAATGTTCGTCGTGGCATTAGCCAAGAAAGTAGTTGTTTTCTGATGGATTTTCGACCCAACTTTTCCTATTGTATAGGATATCAGCAATAAGCAGTCCTCCATACATCTTATGCCTCAAATATTGTCTAGACCAAATAATATTTATTTTCACTTCACTCTTAAACACTACTCAATGCTTTTGTGCGAAGCAAAAGAGTAAAAATTGAAAACTGAAAACTAGAAACTATACTCTTCATCAACTCAAACATATCACTGAGATCACATGATCGAATTTGCAATTGTGCTAGTGCTAGATGTATCCTCCGTGAACATTTCAAGAATGAACTATGTTATGCTAAGTGAAAACATCCTCGAGATAAGATTTGTACACATCTCCGATACGTTCCTATAAAGGCATCTAAAAAAAACACCACTAAAGAAAAAAAAACAGAGATCTATTTGGGTAGTACATATCACCTCTCAAAGAAACGTCAGCGTGTTTACATTTTCGAAACATTTCAAAACCTCCCAGGGATGTTTGTGATCTCTGGGGTATCTCTTCTGGGGGTGTCACATTTATAATTTTTTGTTTGATATTCACAACCTACCTACTGTATCCGATCCGCAACTCTCATGAATGGATGAAAAGTTATTCCCACAGCCTTAAGTATTCCATGAATTCAAAAGAAGGCCACATACCCAACTCTTGGCTGTAACGATGTTTTCTTTTTGTTTTTTGAAACTGTAGAAAAATATCACAATGAATAATGAATATAATTTGAGAAACGATAGAATCGGGATCACATGAAAAAATGTTCTCATTGTCTGTTCATCTTTAAATATAAATTTGACAACTACGCATTATCCCCTAAGCAGTCCCTCTCCTAGCAGGATGGAAAGGTTCATTTTATGTCAAAAACGATTTACTTTAAACGCACTAAAATTAAGAGCTGATAAAATTCACTCGAATTTACTTAGACGCTCACTTTAATTAGGATGAATATTTAACTGTCTGTCGAGATACTTTTTGCTTGGATTTCGCTCGAGTTTACTCTGATTGCTCAGATTTTATGATCGGTGTAAATAAATGCACCACTGTAAAAACTCGTTTAAGTTGGAAGGATTTAATGAAGATTCCCTGAGAGCAGACAAATCAGATATGGTGGATCAATATGCGAGGTTTTATTGACCTGTAATGGAGCGTCGGTGTCCAGGAATTATATTGAAAAAGAATAATTTTAACAATTTTTGAATAACCTTATTTCATATAAACGTACAAAGGAGAATGTGGAAAAAATCAACTACTTCTTTATCAATACGGCTATGGATACTCTGCTGCTGCAAATATGTGCAAATTCGAACCTAAAAATATTTTTTGAAAACTTTGAAAATGTGTTGACTGAAATATCAGTGCGTGTAGAGTTGATAATAGCTGGTGATCTCAGTATTGATTTTATGGATAAAGGATCACACACTGATCAGAGGTTCTTCAGTCTACTCTTATCGTTCAATTCAATAACTTTGGTTGAGGGGCTTACTAGAATAATCAAAAAATCATCAACTACCTTTGACTATGTCAAAATTTTGATGATATCGTGCCTCCTGTAGGTTTACTCGACCACGAGATAGTATTGACTTATTTCCAAATAAATGTGGATATAAAAAAAGGGAACTAAAATTGGGCAGGATTTATAGCAGAAATAACTGATAAATTTAACGATTATTGCAATTCTATTGGTTGGGGTAAGGAGATATAATATCTTGAATCATTGTGTTCCATTCATTATCAGAAGGACTCATTCTGTGTTTTTCCTTGCAAAAAAATCACAGAAGAACGAAGCAAACCACGGAAAACTTTTGGAATCAGAACCTCAGCTGCAAACTTGAGATCCCTTTATGTAATCAAGAAGTTCACAGTTTACAATTTTTTTTTTAAATACAATCAAAATCATAAGAAGTTATACAAACTTTCAATAGAATCTGCCAAAGACAGGTACTACAAAAATTATTTGGACAAATCTAAAAAATCAAATGAAAGAGAGCTGGACAAAAGTTAATGCATTAGAAGAACAAAATGGATATTTCCGCAGCAACCCAATGTGGACCCCAATAAATTAAGCAACTATTATTGCACAATCGCAGCTTCATTACCTTCGAATGCAGCAGGGTTGGATTCAATGTGTTATATGCAAGACATACATTTGACTCTTGCACCCCACCAGTGCAATCGAATTGCTGGAAATATTCACCGAAATAAAAAATAAAAGAAGTACTGATACTGATGACAATCCTTCAAGTATATTGGAAAACATCACTGAAGGAGCCATGATAACCCTAGCAGAAGCTATGAATATTTCATTTGCCAGTGGTGTTACCATCATGCCTAAAAACAGCAGTTATCATGCCTATCCACGAATGTGGAAACAGTAACGATATCTTTCTAAGGTCATAGAAAGACTTTTGAAAAAAGGTGTTCAATTTCTTCATCTTCTGTTCTTTCTGATGTCATAGAAGGACTTGTAGAAAAAGGATGCTGCAGTTTTAAGATCAAAACATTTTGAACAATGCACAATTCCAATCTGGTAAAAACACAAATGACGCTATTTTAATTTTTTGTGGGAAGAGTTTATATAGGGATGAATGAGCAATTTTGGTCACCACACTTTCCAAAGTACTTTCTGTTTTCGAAACTTTTTCGCTTTTCTATTTAAAACGGTAAGAAAGCAAAATATCTTGTGATGAAGCAGGAATCGGACTGAGCGAAATAAAGAACGAATCACTTGGCTTTAGTCATATTTTTATTTTTCTGTTATCAGTCTATCTTTCCCAAATTCGAAACGATAGCTTTTTCAGAATGTTTGAATGCCGTCTCCAAGTTTTTCCAAGGTTTTCAAGTGAGTACGCATTTTTGGAACGATTGATGAACTTCATCGTTTCTCATAACATTTTTCGTTCTGGAAAATCAACTCAAACTGCAATACTCTCTTTTCTTGAACATCTGATGGACTTTATAGACCCATGCAAGTGTTCTGCTGCGATCCTATGTGACCTGAGCAGAGCATTCGACTGCCTCAATTACTCAAAACTATTCAGTCTTTTGGAAGGCTATCGTTTGAGAAGAAAGTCACTGACCAGGATATCTTCATTCCTCACTGATAGAAATCAACATGTTTCACTCAAATTTGAAGGCGGAACTGCCCTATCGATCTCAACGTCAGAAGCAAAACTGGTTCGGATGGGAGTGTCTCAGGGTGCCATCTTGGGACCAGTCTCATTTCTTTTGCACATCAACAACATGGATAGAGAATTGTCATAATATACCCTTTCTTTATAGGGTACGCGGACGATATCAGCTTTCTGATCTCTGCTAAAGAAATGGATCTCTCAGAAGAAATTGTGAATGTTGCTTTCCGTTATTTCAACGAATAGAATTGATTCGTTAACTCAAGAAAACTCGAGTTATACGTTTCCACAATTATTATAGAAGAGACTAAACACAAATCATACCTTGATTACTTATATTTCGGACGTCCATCATCTTAATGGTTGAAAGATTCCATCTCTATCAAATTTTTCACAACGTTTCAATTGCTTGAATCCGTAATCGTCTTCTGGTGAATAATGACAAAATCAGATGATACGCGACCTTTTATAGGTCTATAATTGAAGTGTAATTACGGTGTAATTACGCGCGGTCTTGTGGCGCGCGTGGTTTCGCGCTATTTCTCCCTCCAAAACGGTCCATGAGCGGTTTCCATACGTTTTTAATTTCCACGCTTGGTTGACGAAGGCACTATTGGCTTCTATATAGGTGGTTTCCATAAATTTCCGTTTGAACCAATGCTCCTCTCTATGAAGAACACTAGTTTCGTCCCAAAGAATTCGGTGGTGTTTTGTCTAGGCGTGGTCAGCAATTCCCGATTTTGATGTTTTCCCTCGTTGAGCCCACTTTTTGTTTTTGGCTATTCTTACTGATAATGGCCTCTTGGTCTCTCCGATATAGGAATCTCCACATTCACATGGGACTTTGTAAATACAGTTTTTGCTGGATTCTGAGGTGTTCTCTGGTTTCGTCTTGGTGAGGAAGCTTCGTAAGTTACTGCCGGCTTGAAAGTAACTCTTGATGTAGTATTTATTTCCGATCCTTCCGAAGACACACACAGGACAGTACCTCAACTACGGCTCTAATCACCCAAGCTCCACAAAGAGGGGAATCGTAAGAACGTTGGTGGAGAGAGCAATGTCAACCAGGAGTCATTGGAGGCAGAAATTAACCACATCAAAAAGGACCTACGCCGAAACGGATACTCCGAGAAACTCATAGGAGAAGTTCGGAAACAACTCGAAAAGACCAAGACAACCGAAGAAAGACCACAAAACCCCGTTCTCATTCTCCCCTATATCAGGGGTATCTCCGAGAAGATCAGAAGGATTGGTAATAAATACAACAACAAGAGTTGCTTTCAATCCGGCAGTACCTTACGAAGCTTCCCTCGCCAAGACGAAACCAGAGAATACAACAGAATCCAGCAAAAACTGTATTTACAAAGTCCCATGTGAATGAGGAGATTCCTATACCGGAGAGACCAAGAGGCCATTATCAGTAAGAATAGCCGCACACAAAAAGTGGACTCAACGAGGGGAAACATCAAAATCGGGAATTGCTGAACACGCCAGGACAAAACACCACCGAATTCTTTGGGACGAAGCTAGTGTTCTTCATAGAGAAGAGCTTTGGTTCAAACGGAAATTTATGGAAACCACCTATATAGACGCCAATAGTGCCTTCAGTCAACCAAGCGTGGAAATTAAAAACGTATGAAAACCGTTCATGGACCGTTTTGGAGGGAGAAAAAGCGGGAAACCACGCGCGCCACAAGACCGCGCGTAATTACACCGTAATTACACTTTAATTATAGACCTATAAAAGGTCGCGTATCATCTGATTTTGTCATTATTTACCAGAAGACGATTGCGGATTCAAGCAATTGAAACGTTTTGAAAAATTTGAAAGAGATAGAAATCTTTCAACCATTAAGATGATGGACGTCCGGAATATAAGAAATCAAGTTACTACATCGTCTAAAACATGCAAACAAACAAATCATACCATGCATAAGCACATATAAAAAGTCACTGTTCTGGGAATTCACATGGACGTGTATCTGAACTGGAACACTCACAGTCTCTATATTGAACTTACTGATTTATATGTTCGAAAATTTTGCAACGGTATTAAACAAAATGCAACTAATGAGCATATTTTATGCCGAAGTTGAAACTAGGTTGCGCTATGGAGTGTGCTTATGGGGCAACTCAACTATCAGTTAGAGTATTTTTATTGAACAAAACGCTATTTTGAAGTGTATGTTTAATGTTCCAAAACGCAGCCCATGTAGATCACTATTTCTAATCCAAAAAATTTTGACTCCAGTCAACTTATTCATATATGAGTTGTCGATATACATTTTCACGAATAAAGCCGACTTTACTCTTAATGGCGATTTCCACGATGAAAATACGCGCAGAAACATTTGATTCACAAAAAACAAACTGAATTAAAAATTAGTCAAAATGCTCCAGACTCCATTGGACCTAAAATTTTCAATCGTTAACCAGAAACAATTAAATCCACTACAAATTTTTTCAAATTAAAAAAAAACTGGAGTCTTTTTTGCTAGATGATTGCTTTTATACACTCGACGAGTTTTTTATGTGATTTGTCTGGTTGAATTTATTCGTATTTCATATGTACGAGGATGTATTGGTATCTAGTTAGCATAGACCAGTTCCCTGCATAAACAAGATATTGCGTTACCATAGCAACGAACAATAACTCATTGGAAGTGTCAGTGTAAAGTTTGACGTCAAAAAAGTAAACCAGAGATACGCAATGAATTGAAAGAAAAAATATGTCTACCGAAATTGTGAAAATCGTAAAATTGGAGTATCGAGCCATCATCAAGTATCTGTATTTAAAAGGGTTAAGGGTTAAGCAGATTTACGAAGATATGCTGAATATCCTTGGTGATCAATGTCCTTCGTATGCGACCGTGAAAAATTGGACTGCAAGCTTCAAAAGAGGTATATTTTCCATTAAAGATGATGACCGATCGGGAAGGCCAGTTTCTGTGTAAGTCCCCGAAAATATCGATGACGTTCATGACATGATTTTAACAGACCGTCTAATTGGGCAGAAACAGATATCTGAAGCACTGAATATTTCATACGAACGCGTTCATCATATAGTTCACGTCAATTTGGACATGAGAAAAATTGGTGCAAAATGGATCCCCAAATGTTTGAATGTTGACCAAAAGCGTGCAAGGGTAGTAGCATCGCGTTCGATCTGTGCTCGATTTGAAAACTATGTAGATTTCTTAAACCGAATTGTTACTATGGATGAGATATGGGTACATTTCTACGATCCAGAAACAAAGCAACAATCGATGGAATGGCGACACTCCGGTTCTCCAAGACCTAAGAAGTTTCGTGTCCAAAAATCTGCTGGAAAAGTTCTTGCTTCAATTTTTTGGGATTGCCATGGAGTAATCATGATTGATTTTTTGGATAAGGGTAGAATAATTACTGGAGATTACTATTTGACATTACTGACCACTCCACGGGAAAAAATTAAAGAGAAAAGACGCGGAAAGCTATCCAAAGGTGTTTTGTTTTTGCAGGACAACGGCCCTGCACACAAATCTCATGTTGCCATGCAAAAAATTCGTGCCAGATTTGGCTCCGTCCGACTATCATCTCTTTCCTCAACTGAAAAAAAAGTTTACAAGGTCGTAAATTTTCTTCCAACGAGGAGGTAATAAAAGCTGTGGAGGTCTGGTTTGCAGAGCAAGCAGAAAAATTTTCTTTGAAAGGTCTAGAGACGTTGCAGGTTCGCTGTAATAAATGTATCCAATTAAGAGGGGAATATGCTGAGTAATAAAATATTTTGACATTGAAATTTTGTTTGGTTCTATATTAGGCTTAGAATTTTTCAATATATCCTCGTATTTATAGCTTGGCAAATCTATCTTTGCCTCTGAGAAGCGCGAACGATAAGCAGAGAGGGTAAATATCCGCTACCAACTTTAAACGGGAAGGACTCGAAAGGACAGCGGCAGTTCTACCCTGCACCCAATAATCAGAAGCACAGATAGATTTGTCAAGCTGTACTTCAATCTTGCTCTATTTAAAATATGTATACTTTTTTTGCTATTTAATTTTCATATCATATCTCCTTAGTCTTAGGTTTATTTTTACTATTCCTATAATTTTTGTGATTTTAAGGAAATTAAAGGATTTGATTTGATTTTATACAAAACAAAATTATGGGTGTCTGCAATTAGGAAGGTAGTTTCGTCCTTCTCATCTGAAATGTAATGAAAAATTTTTCAATCGAGCTGTCTAGATCATCAATAATACCGTGGCCAGACCCACTCTTAAAATTAAACATTTTCTACAACTGATATAAGCAAATCTTACAAACAGAACCTTCTTTGAATTAAATAAGTACACAGGTACTCGCGTACTTACAGAGCTCACTCTGATATAACGGTAAGATACGAATTCCATTCAGATCCTTTTGTTATTTGTATTGTCGTCCAGCATCGACTCCTTCTCTTGCGTTCGCGCCATTCGGTGTCAGCTTATTAGTATTTACATTTTTGTTGTCATCAGACACATGTTCTCGACACAATGAGGTGGTGAGCGGCCAGGATGACTTGCAGCCTTCCGACACTCTCGCGATGGAAATAATTGAAAGAAACTCTCATTATTTTCAGCGTGAACTGCTGTGTTGTGATGTTTCAATTCAATACAGGGCGGACTGACTTTCATGATGAGATTTATGGACCAAGGTTATCCTGAGAATTCGAACATGGTTTGCAAAACCTACATAAATTTAGCGAGACAACTTCGAAAAAATTGAAAACGGATTATTTCATAATTTGCCGCCTTTTTGTCGCTAATTAGTTGCGAAGAAAAAAATTTTGTCGCTCTTTCTTTTAAAAAAATATGCGTTGTTTTGCTAACTTCACATGAACTTAGCGAAACATCATCCAATATTTTTATTTTTTCACAGTTCTGAGGGATCCATAGTTTGCCGCCTTTTTGTCGCTAATTAGTTACGCAGAAAAAAAATTGTTGATATTTTTTTTTTAATATGCGATGATTCGCTAACTTCATATGAAGCGTAATTTCTATATTATCTCAGTTCTGAAATTTTCAGAATCTGCCGCTTTTTTCTAGCTAATCAGTTGCAGAAAGAAACAACTTCTCTCTTTTCTCAAATAAAAATATACGATGTTTTGACAACTTCCGTTATTTTTATCTTCTCTTACTTTATAGGTATCCAAAACTTGCTCCTTTCTTTGAAAAAATATGCAATGTTTCGCTAACCTTATATAAAGTTAGCAAGACAATTTTCGTAATTTTTTAATGTTTTAAACGGTTTTATTCAGCTTACAGTTTTGTTTGTGTGGGTCAAATCTAGAAATTGAAATTTTATCTCCCTTCCTGTTGAGCGATTCATTTGAAATTTTGTGCACACCTTTAATTCTGATGACAATGCAATTATGTATATTTAGTATCATTGTAAGTCCAAGATGGCCACCACCACAAAATGGCGGACATATTGTTTTTCAACCCTCTAAATATGGGTATCAAATGAAAGGGCTGAACTACTAGAATACACACCATGAAAAATTCCAAATCCGAAATGACCGCCGCCCCAAAATGGCGGACGACATATTTTGTTCAACCCCCTCAATATGGATATCAAATTAAAGGGCTGAACATGCTAAAAAGGTGAAAATTTTTTTTTCAAAGCACATTAGCTACAGAGGAAACCATGTACCTACCCTCCATCGAACTAATGAAATTGGATCATTTTTGGCCTCAGTTAGATAATGTACTGCACAAAAATGAATGCTTCCAACACCCTGCAAGTTACAGCAACCCATAGCTCGACACTTGTTCATTTCGATACAAAACTATTACCACTCACAACGACTCACTCTGTAATGATATTGCATGCCTCAACTTTGCTCACTTGTTATAATTCTGAGAGTATATCGGCTAAGTAAAATTTGAGGAGGGGACGTCACAAAAATATGGTGGGAGTGAATTTACTTCTGTACGGTGCTTCAACATATTCGGAACAAAACAGCAATAAATCAGTTTCAATTTGCTTATGGTACTACTTACCGCACACTTGTGAAATATCATTTTGAAAGGAATTCAGTTACAAAAACAAAAAGGTCTGCCACAATTTTATATAACGGTTACCTGAAATATGTCATGAATAACTTCTGAATCGAGAACAATTCCTGCGTAAAATATATGTCCTCCAGATAGTTTAGATCTCGTAGTCCCAATTTCTATTCAGGCCTGGCAATAAATATAAGAGTTGTTCAAAAATTAAATAGCAAATTGAATCTCATTTTGTTTTTTTCTACAGTCTGCTTGAGCATTAAATATTTTATTACTCATATATTCTGACTTTACGGGAAGGAAAACAATGGAAATTTTTCGCCTTATAAAAAAAACGTTTATATCTAAACAATTATTGTCATTTCTACGTATTTTATGTCATTGAACTGTAGCACTCAGTTATGGTTTAAATAAATTATCTCAATAGAAATATGACGTTGAATTCATAATGAAACAGATTTGTGGATAAAATTCCCCTCGTATAACTCTCGAGTCTGTTTTGGAACGATGTTTACAGCTTCCACATGTGAAGGTTCGGACCTTTCTCAGTATTATATGAACTAACTGCTGAATTTAACGGCTTCAGGATGTGCACTAAATGTGTGTGCATTTCGGCCACTTTCTGAAATAAATTCCAGAAGTACATTTTCTTCATTTCATTTTGTCTATTCTATATTTGGCAGTGAAAAGGTAATTAGATAACCTGGCATGCGGCATGAATGGTACTTCTACATTCTTATTTTTAAAGAATCCCGCAATATAGTCTCTGTTATTCTCCCTTGTAAGGTTACAAATTTCTGATTGCTTGACCTGGAGGATATTCATCTTTACGAAAATTTAAGATGTTGTTTTCTGACTAACTTCTGAATTGTGGATGCGTTGGAACTAGTATTCTTTCCTATCTGTAAGATTATTTTAATTTCTGTTTACAAATTATTGGCAGATATTTAGCTGAATAGGTGCCAATGATTCAATGAATGCTGAATTCTATAATCTATATATTTCAGCAACAAATTAGACCTATATAAAGTTAGCAAGACAACTTCGAAGTTGGTAACGGATTATTCCTTAATTCACCACCTCTTTGTCATCTCATATTTAAAAAAAAAAAAAAATTCTGCAAATAACTAGCGTCAAAAATGCGGCAAATTATGGATACTTCAGAACTTCAAAAGTAATGGAAATTACGGAAGTTATTTTGCTAACTTCATATGAAGTTAGCGAAACATTGCATATTTAAAAAAAATAATGATTATTATTTTTTTCTGCAACTAATTAGCGACCAAAATGCGGCAAATTATGGATACTTCAGAACTGTAAAAGTAATAGAAATTACGGAAGTTGTTTCGCTAACTTCATACGAAGTAAGCGAAACGTCGCATATTTGAAAATGAAGTGTTACAATTTTTCTTTGTTGCAACTAATTAGCGGCATAAAGGCGGCAAATTATGAAAACTTTAGAACTGTGGAAGAATAGAAATTACGGAAGTTTATTCGCTGACTTCATTCAGGTTGAAAAAAAATAGTGCCAAATTTTTATTTTCCGCATCTGATTATCAAGAAGACGGCAAATTAGATCCCACGCACAACGATGGTTTTCGTGAGGACTTCCATGTTTGTTTGTAAGGAATTGTCACGTTTATCATAAGATCACCTTATTTACATACCTAAATTTACAAAAATTCAAAAAATAATCAAAACGGTTTATCTTTATGAATATTTATGCTAGTGAAAATTATCCTTATATTAAAGGTAACGAGAACGCTCTGTCTAATATTGAATTGTAGGCTGGTAACTTTTGACCATCGGGATGTATAAAAAATACTTGTGAGAGTCTAGGAAAGTGGTAGGGAAACAAGAAAAACTGGTGCTAATTCTCGAGTCGAACGAACTAATCCCTGTTCCAAGTCTCTCCATTCCTCAACCTAACGAGTATCATCATGAGACCTGATCAATTTTCGTCACAAAGCTCCTTGAAATCGGACAGTTTCGTGCAGCGGCTTACGACTTCCTAGGCGATTCCCATTAGGACTGCGTTCGGATAATACACACCCCAGAAAATCCAATCTCCTAATGACTGCCGAAGTGCGAAGAAAAAACCGGAATCGAAATTGAAGTTCACGAAGCGTGTTATTTCCCTTAGGAAAGTAAAAACGTGAGTTTGTCAAAGAGTCGCCGAAGCGTTTACGGTTGCCGGAATTTAAGACTCGTTTCACACCTTGGAATTTATGAGAAAAGTACATTCTTTTGAGGCATTTGATATGATATAGAGACATTCCAATAATTATGCGAAAGAAATATGAATCTGATTTGAATTATTTCAGTCATTAATTCAAGTTAGGATTAATCGAGTGCCTTCATGAGCAAATCAATTGCTTGTAATTGACGTTACCGATACTTGATGGAAAGCCATGGCAATATCTCTAATGAAAACTATAACTGGAATGATTTTCACTGAAATGGTTTACAAATCCACGACAATTGTCAGCTTTTTCAAGTGTAGAAGTTATTCTAAATTACATATTCGCTGTGTTCCCTCAACTACTCATCATTTATTGATTTGGGTTCAGTGGTACACCTGACTCCATATAAACCTCGGATAAGTACCAATATATTACTGATTATATTCAATCTATCCTTTTCGTAAGAACATATTGAGTTGAATTATTCAGTATGAGTTAGTCATTGAGAAGGTTCTGGGAATTTTTAAATTTATTAATCTCCATGCTTTCTGAAAGATTCAGCCTGCCCTTGTTTTAAACATAAAGGGTTTCAAAATCATGGCCGAAAGTATGGTTTTCAATAAATGAGTAGCGCATCATTTTAAAACTTGAGACAGCTATCATTGGTTGATTTATAGACTCCACAATTTTCTTGTTTTCCCACTTTATCTCTTTTGTTTTTAATATGTTTGCCCAAAGTACTGTCTGTCTTGAAAGCAATATTTATAACCTTGCTTTTTCAACAAAAACAACAAAACAAGAAAAGAACAACACAATAATCTGCCATTAACTAAATTGTGCATTTATCAGAATTACCTGGAATTTGAAAATAGTTTTTATTTAAACCTATGGGTTCACCATTAAATCTTTTAATCGCTGAAATCAACATGGACTACTTGAAAATACAAATCCATAACTCTAAATTCAAACACTTTCTTAAATATTGGTATAGACACGTAAATTATATTTAGGTTCACTTACTGGGTTGGAACGTACGTCAATTGAAATGTTTTTTTGAATAATTTTAAAAGTCCCTATTATACCATAGAATTTACTCAACTGCTCAGATTTAACTCTTCCCCACCAAAATCAGACACAAAGCTTCTCTATTTATCACAAACTCACACATACAGACACAACAATCCATTCTCCTACAATCACACAAACTAGCAGCGTATCAGTCTATGATTAATAGACTGGTGAATATACCTCGACGTGAATCAGATTTCAAGTGTGAATTAAATAGAATTTAACAGGTGCCGCAAATAATGGAAATGAAACAGATATCATAGCTAGACTGCTGAAACAAAAACAAAATAAAAAACTTTGAATTTAATTTATCCCCAGGTCGAAAGAAAATCCTATCAACGTTTTGCATTTCCTATACAGGGTGTCAATTTGAAAACTTCCCACCCTTAATATCTTCCTTCCAGTAAACAATATGAGTAATCGAAAAAACAGGTCAATTTTATTGTCAAGGGGGACACTTTCACGGACTATTTGTAGCCCTCGTGGTTCAACCCCCTAGGAGGGGTAGATGTTACCCTTCGAATTTTAAATGGGAAGGGGGGTCAAGTGGCACATCATTTTGATGGGCGTTCAATTCTTGTTCCAATGGTACCCTGACTTATTATTTTTTGATGAGCATTTTCCGAAAAATTGCGTTCTAAACTAACAGAAGTAATTATTAGAACGCCTATACTGAGATGCATGGTTTGGCCAGAACTGGTTAGAATATTAGGTGGTACCGTTCCAACCCTTTATTAGGGGTAACATTAGCCATTAGCTCCAAACACTTTACATAAAAAAGTAGTCTAATAGTAAAACGTAGATGGTAGTAAAGTTGTGTTTATTAAATGCTGAATTTTTAAGTGTCATCGCAGAAATTGTACAGATAGCCTTCCTTTTTTGCTACTTCTGCTGTAAAAAGTTTCTGTTTTCCGGCAAAAAATTGGTTAGCAAATTTGAACTATGTGGTAGTATTGTGAATACCGTTGTACCTGTTGGGCTGTTCAGGAATTACCTTAATAAGTATATAAAAGTGTAAAAATGGTTTACATTCTTCAAGACAGAATTGAAATGATTGTAATTTATGGCGAAGTTGGAAAGTGCGCACGAAGGGCGGCATGTCTTTTTAACGAAAGACATCCAAATTGTAATGTAAGTCACCGGTATGTGCTTGATTTGGTGAATAAGTTTTACGAAACTGGTTCAGTGACAAATAAAAAAAGAAATAACCCCAGAGTACTAAATGAAGCAGCTCAAATTGAAGTTTTGGGAACATTTGCTGCAGAGCCCACGAGCTCCTTACGATCAGTATCAGAACAGACGGGAATGTCAAGCGAGACTATGAGAAAAGCATTGAAAATGCATAAATTTCATCCATATAAAATGCAGATTCTTCAAGAGCTCCACGAGGATGATTATGATAGAAGAATAGAGTTTTGTGAAATCATGTCTCATCGAGTCAATACCATCCCTAATCTTCTGTTAAACATCTGTTTCAGCGATGAGTGTTCATTTTTTCTGAATGGCAATGTTAATAGACAAAATTGTCGCTATTGGAGTGACGAAAACCCACATATTTTTCGGGAAGGGCATACACAACACCCACAAAAAGTTAATGTTTGGGCTGGTATTCTTGGAAATGCAATTCTTGGTCCATTATTTCTGGAAGAAAACTTGACTGGCAATCTGTACCTTGATATGCTTGAAGAGACTATCGATCCTCTTATAACTCACGAGCTAGAAACTCAAATTGATGCAGAAGGTAATGAACTTTTGCAGGAGGATCTGTTACATTTCCAGCAGGACGGTGCTCCACCTCATTATTTTCTTCCCGTCCGACAGTGGTTAAACGAGAGATTTCCGGGTAGATGGATTGGCAGAAGGGGAGCAGTTGAATGGCCTCCGAGATCACCGGATTTAACACCCTTAGATTTCTTTCTTTGGGGGCATCTTAAATCCGTTGTTTATAAAACACAACCTTCTGATATTGACGAACTTAAAAGACGAATTACAGCAGCATGCCGGTCAATTCCTAGTGAAGTTTTCCGTAATGTTAGAGGGGAGTTCGAAAACAGACTGTATTACTGTTTAGAGCAAAATGGACAACATTTCGAACAGCTAATAAGATGAGCGTAAGTAGATTTTATGTTGGAAATGTCTTTCTCGCAAAATAAATTTTATTGTGTAGAAGGAAAATAACCACCAAATAAAAAATCCCATGCGTTATAAATTTATTCCTGTCATTCAAGAGTTGGAGCGGTGCTACCTACTCTTCAAAGCATTTTTATTAAAGGGAGTCAATACAATAATGCATCTCAGTATAGGCGTTCTAATAATTACTTCTGTTAGTTTAGAACGCAATTTTTCGGAAAATGCTCATCACAAAGTAATAAGTCAGGGTACCATTGGAACAAGAATTGAACGCCCATCAAAATGATGTGCCACTTGACCCCCCTTCCCATTTAAAATTCTAAGGGTAACATCTACCCCGCCTAGGGGGTTGAACCACGAGGGCTACAAATAGTCCGTGAAAGTGTCCTCCTTGACAATAAAATTGACCTGTTTTTTCGATTACTCATATTGTTTACTGGAAGGAAGATATTAAGGGTGGGAAGTTTTCAAATTGACACCCTGTATATCTCGGTAACCATACGAACAACTTTGTTCACTTAAATGTTGCATTCAAAACTAATAATAAACTATAATTATTATTCAATGATGTAATGTCTATACGGAATAAATTCAATAAGTCCGGGGTTCACAGACTTTTTTATGAAGATTGCAATGTATTATACAGGGTGTTCATTTCAGGACTTTCTCGAAATGTGTGTATTTTTTAAAAAATTCTTAGACACATCAACAAATATATCGAAGGGGACAAGTTTTCATCAGAAAATGGACGTGCCCCCTTTCATCCCCTGCAAGGGGGAGCTACCAACGTTAAAATCTTGAGTGCGAAGGGGCATCGAGTAATACCTCATTTTAAAGGTCTTTTTAATCTCTACACGTCGGTGTTTCTTTTTTTTAAATTAATCGATCCATTGTCGAGATATTTAGGAAAGTCTGTTTGCTCCTCCGTACAATGGAAATAAAAACTGTAACTGTTTATTCTCATTCCTTTTATTTCAAACCTAAATTACATTATTTTATACTACTGCCACTTTAAAAATTGCTCAAAATGTTGTCCACTATTGTCCAAATAATGGTATAACCGCTATTCAAATGCGTTGCGCACATTTTCAAACACTTCTGTTCGAAGTGCTCGACATTCTGCAGAAATCCTTTGTAAAAGCTCTTGTAAATTTTGCGGCAGGGGTGTGTAAACAACTGATTTAAGATGTCCCCATAAAAAGAAATCACATGGTGCTAGATCCGGGGACCTGGGTGGCCACTCTATAGGTCCTCTTCGCCCTATCCATTTACCGGGAAATACGTTGTCTAACCATTG
Organism: Chrysolina oricalcia; assembly: GCA_944452925.2. Taxonomy (NCBI): domain Eukaryota; kingdom Metazoa; phylum Arthropoda; class Insecta; order Coleoptera; family Chrysomelidae; genus Chrysolina; species Chrysolina oricalcia. The sequence goes on along the minus strand of OX101815.2, from coordinate 9,054,926 downwards.
TCGGACTGGAAGCACATAATGGGGGGGAGGAGCTCTATCTTGTTGAAAATGTAACTCTTTCCGTCTCTATCCAGTTGATTTTCAAGAGATTCAGTAATTAGTGGATTGATCGTATTTTCTAACATATTCAAGTACACCTCACCATTTAGATTCCCATTGATAAACAATGGACCAATCACTTGATTTCCTAGTATACCGGCTCATACATTTAGTTTTTGGGGATACTGGGTATGCCCTTCGACAAACACATGGTCATTTTCATTGTTCCAATATCTGCAATTATGTTTATGGTAAACTATTCAATATGTCTTTTATTTTCTTCAACAAGTACACTTTTAGAGTGCACATTTCAAGGAATTCTTAAAGTGACAGTAGTGTAAAATATTGTAATTTAGGTTTGAAGTAATAGGAATGAGAATAAACAGTTACAGTTTTTATTGCAATGGTACGGAGGAGCAAACAGATTTTCCTAAATATCTCGACAACGGATCGATCAATTTAAAAAAAAGAAACACCGACGTGTAGAAATTAAAAAGACCTTTGAAATGAGTTATTACTTGATACCCCTCCGCATTTAAGATTTTGAAGTTGGTAGCTCACTCTTGCAGGGGATGAAAGGGGGCGCGTTCATTTTCGGATGAAAACTTGTCCCCTTCGATATATTTGTTGATGTGTCTCAGGATTTTTTTAAAAAATACACACATTTCGAGAAAATTAGGGTGGGAAGTCCTGAAGAGAACACCCTGTATATAGGCCAGACAGAGCGCAGTTTCAATAAAAGATTTTGGGAACGCTTGAGAAGTTACAGGTTAAATAATCAGGATCCAAATTAAACCAATCATCTCATAATCTAACCATAATCTAGCACAGAATCCAAAAATTTTACTTATTCAACATCAGGTTTGAAATTAATCATAGTAGAATCCATAGAAATCAGAAAAAAACTAGCTAAAATTCAGTTGTGAATGATCAGGTAGACCTGTATAATTTCCCAATAAACAACTATCTCATTAGTAGTAACCCAACTGCTTTCTGATGATTAAAATTATTTCAATCTATTGATATGTCATTTAACAATATTTTATACCCGTACTTGAAACTATTGCCCAGTATTTAAGGAGACAATATTTCGGAGGTGTGCTAGTTTATAACTCGCTCCCAAGATGACAGTGTGTGTTGAAACAATTGGTACAGTATATATTTTTTGTGTGAATTGAAAGTTTTTATTTGCTCTCTTTTTATGATTTGTCAAATTTTTTTGTATCCTTCTTCAGAGAATTTTGACTGAAATATCAATTATCTTCTGAATGAGCTGATTAATAGTAGATAATTTCACTCGCCGTATGAAACCCTCCTTTCCTGCATAAGGACGAATAAGGGACGTATGCCCCGATAATACGCAGTTCCTAGCTTTCGAGAAGGTTAAACCACTTTGTCATGTCAACTACGTATCCAACCAACAACGGAGAACTTAATATCATCTTGCTACTAATTTGAATGTCAGTCTGACAGACTTCATGTCTATCAGGCATTATCCATTACTATTGAAGAATTCACGACAATGGAACTAATTTTACTTTGTTGGTTCGTGAAATTATCTCAATAGATACTACTCGTGCTCACAATACTATCGATAATTCTGTCAGAAATCTTAGACTCGATCAAATTGCTTTGAGGTAACACCACTCGTCCTAAAGAACTCGTGGTGTTACCAAGCAATTTGATCTCGTTGATTTCTGACAGAATTACTATCGATAGTATTGCGAGAACTCGTGGTATTACCCCCGAAAGTCTTATACCTATTGTTGTAAAGTGCGCCCTTCAGGCTATTACTATCAATTGTTATCCATTTTTATCATACTGTATATTATATTTTATCGATATTGCATTGTTCTACTTTATTCACCTTATAATAAACATTTTATTACAAATTTCTGACACCTCATGTGCACTATGTATTGCATGCAGTTAAATTATCAATTGAGTATTTTTGGAGTTTCCATTTCTTCCTAATGTTGACGCCTAAGATGCCTAAAAATCCAGGTGTGTCGAATGATTCGATTTTCTTTTGATTTTTCAGAAGACAAATAAACAAATGAAATAGTGGTCTGCTTCTTTAGTCGGTTCCAGAGATGGCGCCCTTATAGAATTTTAGTCCTGTCAATATTCCAGGGATATGGTGATTGATGATTGTTGTCAATTTTATGGAATTTCAACAAACAAAGTTCGTTCGCTAACCATATTCTCAATTATAATCACAACTTTGATATTAATAAAGATTTAAATATTTTACACGTTTGTCAAAAAGGTACATTGCTTAATCTCTTCGAAATTTTTGAAATCAACTCCGCTATAAGTAATCCGAATGTCTTATCTCTCAATGAACAAGTACAATTCGACTGCAAAAAGTTTTTCAATTCTCTTAAGTTTCAATAAACCAAACTATCAGTTCTTACCTTGATCCTCTACCATTTAATTGATATTCTTTTATCTCGATCCGTATAGTTGTACAACAGTTGCTCGCTCTGCTCCGGCGTAGGGGGGGTTGTCTATCCTTGGTCTGTGTATGTTAGGCGGCCTTGCTCTGGGTGTGTTCAGGTTGGCTTTGGTCTGCCGCTGTGTGGGTCCTTCATTTCCACATTATTTCTTATGTGGTAGTTTGGGATGTGTGTGGCGGCGGGGAGAGGTTCTTTCTGTCTACTCTCGAGGCTTGGCTTTGCCTCATGTCACGGATGGTGGTATTCTTCCTATTGCTCGTTGTTTCGCGTCCCCTTTGTTTCGCGTCCCCATTGATTTTTAATGTTATTTTCATATTCCGCACGTTTGTTTATGAGTACAATGTCATTGGCCTGGATATGTGACATGAGTTCTTGTTGCTCCGAGCCTTGATTGGATAGGAGTTGTCTTCTATCAATTTCGTTCTGAGTGGCGGGTTCTCCTGTCACTGTTCTATGTCATCAATGACGTTAAGTGTTTCTGACAGTTCAAACTGCCAAAGGTCCTTTTGGCCTTCTTCATTCTTCCCCGTTGCTTGACTATTCTGATGAGCACGTTTTACACAAATGTTATATTCCGCCCCATGTGGCCCCATAATTTACTTTCCTTTCGGAAGAAAAGGGCACCAAGGCTCTATAGCCGCCCTCTTCTCCACTTTGTTGAAGTTTTTTGATTTCCCAATGATATTGCACATGATGGCCTATTAGGCAACATGTAGAAATACAATTTTTAACTTTCATAATATTTTATTGCAATAATTTTTCCTCTCCATGTAATTACTTATAACATACCTTGTTACATTAAGTTATTTTGTGTTTCCTTTATTGTAGAATTATTATTAGCTGATGATGAGCCTATATAGGCTCGAAAAATGTCCTTTTAACACTACGGTTTAGCTGATTGATAGCACTTGCCGTACACCATTACAATACCCAGTTGGTAATATTAAATTGTGGAGACGACTTTGTGTTTTCTTGCTGCATCGCTAAACTTCAAATACTATTCAGAAATGAATAGTTGTGACGGAATCCAAATTTTAATGTGCAATTTCCTTGTATTGATGACTATTATTATTGTGTTTCTCCATTTTGCTGTATATTTTCTTAGAAATTCTTCATTCATTCAATAATAATTCAATCTCTGATTGACTCGGCCGTTACTTGATGAAGATCCATTCATAAAATACACAAAAAACGATTCGATCTCCACAAACTTTATTCAATCAGACAGTGAAGAAGCTACTGTGCTAGCGAAACATGTCTCATTGAATAAAATTTATGAATATCTAATCGTTTTCTGTGTAGTTTGTACAAAAATAATTTCATCATTTTCCGTTTTTGTATCATTTGTGGGCAATCCAGAGAGACGAACAAAATAATTCATCTCTATCCAGTACCGAAAGTGAGTACCACCAAATCATGAAGATTATCACATAGTATCTTGTATTATTAGAAAACATTTTAATGAAAATAATGGCACGAATACATCTCACGGAATCCCGCCATTCTTGATTATATTAGCACAAGATTGACAGGTTCTAATGGTGAATTTTCATGAAGCTTAATTTCAATACTTCCAAATGAAATGCGTGGTTATTATTGTAGTTAATTGCATTTCAGTAAAATATTATATAAATAAGTCGAAAGTGTAAAAAAATAAAACTGATTTGTGATAGTGATTCAGTAAATTCCAATAATTAGGTTATTTTATTCAGTTTATTCGTCGGCAATACTTGAAAACTTCTGTGCTTGTAAATCTACCCTAACAGCAAAACCTACCGTGGCGGTACACGCAAATGCGGAATATTTGGGAAACAGGTCACGATTTCATTTGTTTTCTCTTAATCAAGCAGGCGAATTGTCTCCCGTTTCATCCCACATTTTTGCAGATATGAGTCGGCACACCAGGGTTTTTAGACATCTTAGTGACGCCTATAATAACTCATGAAGTGTCGTTGATAAAACCCCTGGCAACGGAGTCATTATCCATCAAACTTTCACCGTTGTACGAACTGTCTGTAATTTATTCTCGAATATACTGAGTTGTAAAAGACTTCGACTTGTTAAAAATCATTATTCATGATACATCAAATTTGGTATTCTCCAACACTATATCAAATTGTGGATGAATGTAGACAAGTTATTCTGACGATTCCTTTCATATTATATAAACCAATCAAATGCCATAAATTTTTGAATTCAAATGGACTTTTCTCTAGCCCGTGGTATTTTCATATTGGCGTTTCGCCTCTTCATTATTTATCCGTTTCCATAGTTACAACAATCACTTCAAATTAAGAAACGTCAGCTTGACGGATTAACTCTTCATCTGACATTAAAGACAAGATGAACCGTGCCTGCAACACGCATTTAGTCCGTAATGATATAATGTAGTCGTGAAATTGTGTGAACGAATATCCCTTTAAAAAGCGGAACTTTCAAAATACTTTTAATTTTCCAGTTGCTCAAACTGCGTTTCTGTACAAAACACTACTCGGGCAAGTTCTCATGATGTTTCTGAGCAACACAGTTTTCGTGACAGCAAGGTGAAAGTTTTTTTTTATTCAGCATTTTGTCCGGATATTACAACTGATAATTCAGTTTCTTTTGTATTAACTATGAGGTGAAGCCAAGTAGAAATGAAAAAGTATATACTGTTATATTTATGATTTTGTTTTTGTTTTTAATGAAGAAATAAGTACAAATTTTACACACAAAATAATGTTTCCTTTGATTTCAGATTTTGCCCAGCTCAATACTTACACCTTTTGCTTTACACCTTCACCTTTTTCTCTCTATTTCAGAAACTTAACTCAGTCGTCGTAGATCATGCAGTCTCTTTCTCAAGTTGGGTTCTTCGGAATTGTTGATCAATATCAAAGTTTGAAAATTTCACTAATTCATACTCAAATATGTTTTATTTTTACCAATTTCAAATTGAAATATGAAATTTCAAATAAACTCTTATCTATTCCTGTTCTGCGATAAAAACCTTATTTACTAAAACCCCCTTTAAGTTGTGCTCAACACAGATTTAAAATGGCAATAGAAATCACTTACCGAGACTATGCTGGAAGAGTAACAACTGCCAAACAAGGATATGACATCCGAATGTACCAGGCATGAATTTCTATGATTATTTAAATTTTGAGGTTATACTACTGATATAAAGTAAGCAATAAACAACTAAAATGTGGCATTGTTTATGATTATATGCAATGGAAAAGTTTATAGTTAAGAGTTTTAAAATTCACTGAGTTTTTGTGCTCGTTAAAATGTTTGTGAGTTTCATTTCCGAGACAGTCAATATGGTGTCGTGACCTTTTGAAGTAGGTGCTCAAATTCTATACCTTGGGTGATGGTTTGGAAAGGATATCTTTATAAATACCGGTAAAACTTCCGTTACATTGAGCATCTGATTTTCAAATTTTTTTTGAACCTACGTATTTCGGGCTGTTTTACAAAAAATCCAAATGAAATTTTTGGCGGTCTCGTCTATTTTCGAAGATATAGGGTAATTTTGTTGAGAAATTTCACCATTTGACAGATCGAATTTCTGTTATTGAAAACACATCAAATTTGTCCTTCTTCTGATAAAAACATTACACACACTCTTATTTATTGGTTTTTATCACTTTTTAGTAAAATAAACTATTATTTTTTCTAGAAATTCATTCTTCTTCGGATCGTAACAATTTCTAGCTATTTTTCATTGTTTACACTAAATATCCGGTATTTTAATTTTTATAATGGTGGTAACGTGATTGTCATTCTTCGTGTTTCGTCGGCTTTCGCTTTCTTTTCGAATTCAAATGTCAAATAACTCGAATTCAGCATTTGGTTTTCTGGAAAAAGTATGGAATATGGGTAAAATCCGGATTTTGACGAAATTTTTAAAGATGCCTTAAAACATGACCGAAATGCAATATTCAATAAAAAAAAGACCTTTTTCTGTCAAAATACACAAAACCAATATGTTAGACGTAGTACTCCTTGTGAAATGCACTGTGTTGAGCTTAAAATCATTTTATGAATACAGCTCATATGAGTAAAGTAATACTAAAGATTAAAAAAGGAAAGAATTGGTCATTATTCAATAGAATGAATTGAAAAGACTAGATATCATTTCATTTTGTTTGTCAGAAATGTTTAATGAGAAAGCTGTCATAAATAGTAAATAATGGAATAAAGGCTCGTTCATACCCTTGCGAATTCTCGCATTTTTTGCGATTCGACTCACACACACACGGTAAAAAAATTGCTGTGAATGATGAATCGTAACATATCATTTTCTAGTATTTGGGGTTAGATTATCATTATCGAAAAATGACTTGAAGAATCATCATTAATCGCATTTTTTTTCTCCGTACGAGTTGAATCGTAAAAAATGCGAATATTTGCATAGTTACGAACGATCCTCAAAGAATCCACTAAAGAACCATGATAAATTAAAAACAGTACAATACGACGTTGTCAGCTTTCCTGAAACTTATAGTGAAATCATAGTTTCAAATTATATTTTGCATTATAATTTTGGAATTGTAATATTGAACAAATAATAATTTTAACAAACTTGGCTGGTAGTTGTATGTTTCATGGAGAACCACCTAACTTGATTCGGAAACTCCATTTTCCTGTCCTTTTGCTAGTTTTGAATGAAATATTTCATTGTTGCTGAGAATTTGGTTTGGTATAAAGCATTTAGCTGTTTTTTTAACCTTTACTGGGATAATAATAATAATAATAGCAATTAATTCAATATTTATTTTCATAACAATACATAGAACACATTCACCTCAAAAGTGTAGATAAAACTAGATAATAGAGAAAGGATAGTCGTTGCTGACTAGTATGAAGCTAATATGTGATAGATGATGTGTTGGACACAGTAATTCCAGTACTATCATTTAATCTTTTTTTCATCAAAAAATAGCAAAAGATGGCATTACTGAGATTCTTAGTACTTTCAACAGCTTTGACCCATATATCCAGTTTACAATAGAAACTGAGGATGATGATTGTTCTTAGATACAAGATTCATACGCAATCTTAATAACAAAATACTTATAGACTGATACAGGAAACTATGCAGTTCTTGAAGATATATCAACTTTGAGTCTATCACAAGCGTTCAATGAAAATAATCCTTGTGAAACAGATGAAAGCTAGAGTGCTCAAAATCTCAGACAAATCCTTTCATAAAAAAAAAACTAGGTATTCTTTTCAAACTATTTTTAGACAATGCTTATCCACCTAGCTTACTGAGAAGTATTCTGTTCAGCACACCATTGAATATTGAAACTGATATTATATCTAACAATCTTAACATATCCACTAATGGCAATGTTGCTAATACTAATCCTACAATTCCTACATTTACTTCACTTCTATATATAAAAGATTTTACGCCAAGATTGTCCAGGCTCCTTCATTCAGTGTGCAATATCAAAATAGCAAATAAAACTATTTTACCAATTAGATCAATTTATTCAAAAGTAAATGATAAAATTCCATCAACTTCCACTTCAAATGTCAGGACTGTGATAAAAAATATATTGGCCAGACTTCTAGATGCCTGAAAAGTAGAATTTCCTCACTAAAAGTGATTGTAGACTTCATCCTGAAAGATGTGCACTTTCTAAATATTTTTACATCCAAGTGTTGTACATCTTCGCACTTGATTTTACCGTACTGATGAGAGCTTAAGCTCGAAACACGTGTCTACGGTTGCAGAACATTTTGAGGGTTTGTTGTTAGCGATTTGAAAGAGTTAGGGTTCCACCAGCTGCAGTAAAGAAAAGCCAAATTTTCTTACCGGATGTTTCCTGCGACTTTCCTTCTCACTGGCCAGTTTTCGCCGCTCGTTCTTATAGAAAAGATAGAGAGAACTGAGGATTTGCGGGTTGTGGACCTATATTTATACTAGGTTTAATGACCGTGTGGGCGGGGCTGACCCGCAAATCCTCAGTTCTCTCGAAGGAGTAGGCAGATTGAGACCTTAGAGAGAGCCAGTGACGAGCCAGTGACGAGACCTCAGTGTAGAATCACGTTTCCTCACTATACCTATCCTTCTTATTCTTGAAAATGGCTCCAAAATCGGAGCCGAAACGTCGAATTTCAACAAATTCCAGACGCGGTTCAACCCGAACTTCTAGTTTTCATATATATATATATATATTTATATATATACATATATATATATATATATATAAATAAATAAGGATGGATTTAGCGAGGGGCAATATATGAAAATATAAGAAGAAAAATTATTGTGTATAACCCTCAAAATGTTCTGCAACCGTAGACACGTGTTTCGAGCTTAAGCTCTCATCAGTACGGTAAAATCAAGTGCGAAGATGTACAACACTTGGATGTAAAAATATATATATATATATATATATATATATATAGAAGAAAGTTACTTATGACATCTACATAGTTTGTAGTATTTGTGGGGTTGCAGTCAGGGTTGTGGGCTATTTCAAAGAAAACTCTTTGATACTGTCAAGCTTTCGGTATTTTTTAAGAGGCAAGACAGAATATAACAGGAAGATATTCAAATTAAGTTTCAACTAGTGACTGTAGATGTCATGAATAACTTCCTGTTATATATATATATATATATATATATATATATATATATATATATATATATATATATATATATATATATATATATATATATATATATATATATATATATATATATATATATATATATATATATATCAAGCGAAGAAAACGTTGTACTATGAGTATAGAGTAGAATCAAAAATATATATATGAAATTGTAGATAATGCTCTCACTCAAACTTCAAATAGCTCAAAGAGAGTGCTCATTCGTCTTTGTACAAACAAATATTTTGATGGAGAACACCTTGTTTGAAATTCAAATTCAAAACTTCATTTCAACCGAGCTCCCACTTTCCTTTGTCGAAGAAAGTTGTTCAAAGAAAGACAAACGGAAATGAAACACAATTTCTCATAGAACGCGAGTCGGAGGATATCTCCAAACTTCCAGGGCAAAAGGAAACAAGAGAAAAGGATAACGATGTAAAGGCTACTGGATCTTTTTGATGTGGAGGGCGCTAGAAAACTTCGTTGATTGTGTTATCTGAAGTGAGCTCACGTGAACATGTAACATAATTCATAAGTTTTCTAGAGCTTTCATGTTTGTGTTCGTTACTGAAAATAAACGAGTGTTATTTTTCACCTCAATACAAGGTCTGGAAAGTTTGAACTAAAATCTACTGAAACGAATTGGCATCTCCAAGAAATTTCCGATATGATAATCGCTCTCAAATTTTCAGTGATCACCAGACGTTTTTTACTCAGGAAGCATGTTTCATTCTGTTTATGAAGTAAATAAATAAGTTTGTTGTATATTGGACAATTGCTTATTTATTTGAAAATTAGTCGTCCTAGCGCTCAGGTTATTACCACAGCGTGTACTCCCTTGATTCAATATCCTCTATTTTACTCTCATTGAACAAACTGAATCACAGATTATAAAACTCTTATATGTATTCTCAATTATAACAATGACTTTTCTTAATTTCCAAATTTACAAGTTTTTAGAAAATTTTCTGTGATCAACGTCAGAGTACCTTCAATGATATTGCACTCAAATTATATTATATGTAGAGGCGACATGAATTCTGAATCGTTGCCGGTTATCAAAGTTTTGGAAATATTTGAGGCTTGAACAAATGATTTGTCAATTTACAAGGTATTCATCAACTACTGCAATTCTAATTGACATTATCATAGCATCAGAAGATTCAAATATTGGTGATGAATCGGTATTTGATTCTTCAGAAATATCTGATCATTCGATTGTGTCATGTAGTATCCGCAAAATCAAAACAAAATTTTCTCCAGCATTCCATATATTTAGAGACTTTAGGGGTTTTGATCAACAAGCTCTCACTTCTCATTTAAGCAACATAAAGTCAGTTTTGGAAGCCAATGATATCAATGTAAAAGTTTAAACATTCAATGAACTGCCACTCAGTTTTTCGAATAATATGCATCAGGGTGACTCGTAAGAAGGAACCTTGGCTCACGGATACTATAAAACTGATGATGGATACCAGAGATAATACAACTGAACATGCCCGAGACTGGTAAAACTACCAGTCACATGGTTGATCACGATATCAAAAGAGAAAAAAAATATAACGTCAACTCAACAATAATTACTACATGTAGAAAGAACCCAAAAATCTGAAGATATTCTCTGATAACTCAAATCATATTGACAACCAGAATACCAGAAATTCAAGATGCTTTCCAGATATCAAATGACACTAACTAAGAATGCCTAAGCTAATTTTTTGCCAAAAACATTGTTGGAACATAAGAAATACCTATTTTCGGTTGAGAAGAAGATGTCCGTTTACAACTTACATGAATCACCTAAGTTTCGTCTCCATGATAAGGAACTGTACCTCCTATTTCTCTCTCTGATAATTTCATCAGTTTGATTTACCAGTATAACTTCACGAAGTGTTCCTTTCTGCATTTGATATTTCAGTACTTGGTTATCATTTGCTAAAAAAATGCAAAAAGCTTTTAAAAATAACTACAAACTTCATCAAAGGAGCGTCACAAATATTAATATGTGATGATCTATAAGTCTTGAAAGCTTTCAGGCAGCATATCCCTGTCTTTTATCCAACAACGCAAGCCCAGTACTCCTATTACAGTAAAAGTTTCTTGCTCGTGAAAGATATCCTAACCTTAATCTAATCTCTCGCCTGAAGTGGATATGCGTTTCTGCGAACATGAACTTAACTTGGTTAGAGTGATGTCCCCTGTATTCTCTGAGAACCCCAGCAATAGTCTACCCACTACTTTCACCGCAAACAGTAATGCAATAACACTTCCATTCGGTTTGGGGATGATACTCGGTCTGAAGTAGAGGAATTTATGAAGTGTATTTTTTGCCGTGAAATCCACACGAGAGCTTATGAGTTTTGTTTGGCTACAAAGCCAAGATCAAACAGAAAATGTTTGTGCGATAATGTGAGTCCTCGACTTAATTTCTGAAGTAGGGATTGAAATTTTCTGGTCGACACAGCAACATCAGTGATTTTGATATTTAAATAATCCAATTTCAATCATGCCATACCGATCCTCTCAATCCAGCTCTTAAAAATTTTATATTATACGAGGATTGCTTTTATTATTATCAAATTTCAGATACACAGTATGGGTAACATTTCTATTATCAGAAAACTTTATTTGTCTGTTTGAGGAGGACTTCCATTAGAATCATCCAATTTCCAAATTTCTAAAAGTTCAAAAAGGTAATATTGGTTAGACAATAACAAAAAAGTTTATCCATAAAAGACGTTCAGAATCAAAAACAACAAATCAACACAAATATCCATGTTCGAAATCGCAGCCCTCTTCCGAATAAAAACATGTTTTTCTCATTATTATGATTTTAGCCCCACAAAAATACTGGTAACTAATATAGCCCTTTAAGATCACCATCCCATCGATATAAATACATTTTGATACAAAATATGGTCTCATTTCATCATTTGTAGATGATTACCTACGTTTGTTGTGAATTGTTACGATTTTTGCCTCTTTTTTTTGGGTGCAATTTGATATTGCACGCTGTATGCACGTACATGAAAACTTGTGAAATGTAATGTCACAAACCATCAAGTTTCTGTTTGAAAAAGGGCGTTAACAATTTATCACGTACTTTTTTTCCAGCTACATCGTGCATAGACCTAAAAACATAAAAATGTCGACACAAATACTTTATTTCATATTAACATCATTATTATATTTTTTTAAACAACAAATTTCAATGGGTGCGCTTTATTCAAGAGCCTATTCATTAGCTTGCCATTAAGATCCACTCCTTTTTTTCTAATGAAAGCCCACATTATAGGCATGGTAGCTTTTCGATCTTATATTTTTCCCAAGATTTTTCCTGTTTTCTTTTTGTTGGTACATTGGCTCCTTCACCAGAATTTAAAATAATCAGTCCGTTACCAGTTACCGCCACCAAAATATGAAATATCTGATAAGTACTGTTTTAGCACTGTTTTTGCTGACCTCGATTATAATAATTATAGGGTTTGGTTGCATGATTTCAAAATGAACGGTAGTAGTTTCCTATATCACATGAATCCTACAATATTCTTTATCAAATCTTCAACGCAAATTCAAAATAGATTCGGATTGAGTCTCTTCAACTTTGGATTTTAAATAAACTCATTAAAAATAGAGTGAAGTGAAATCTGGTAATCTTGGTGGCCATTCTATGAGCCCTCGGTGCCCAACATATCTTTACTGAAAGAAGTTGTCCAAATAATCTCGTATCATTGTTGCATTGTTGAAACATGGTTTTGTTGCTGAACTCTCTTTGGTCTTTATCGACTTTCATTTTGTCGTTCGATTATTTTTCTGCATTTATTCGTTGATTATCGTTTATAGGAAAAAACGCTTAATATTCACACCGTTTCATATATTCTAAAGGCATTGAAAATAATCCAAACTCCAAGTGGAATTGGTGTATTCCACTCGACGAGTGTTTCGGTAAGTAAGTCATCATCTTCAGGAACGGAACGCTTGTGTTCATTATAATATATTAATGAAATAATTATGAGTGGAAATTGATAACTTGGCTCTGCCCCATGAACATTTCAACATTTTGCTACTCAGTTCTCGAAACAATTAAGTTTGAATTTCTTTTTTTTTTCAGGTGAGGCATTGATCAAGATCTACAAAGTTCAATTGCACTTCTGAGAGGTAAGTCACACAACCTAACAAACAAACGCGGAACATATTCATCTACGCAAATTCAGCAAGTGATATCTGGATATATCTATAATGTTCGTTGGCGGAGCTCTAAATTTTCTATTTCATCAACTACTGTAGTTGTATAGCAATATTTTTATAACATTGAACTAATCCCATCATTTCACAATCCGTTTAATTCATACTACTGTAATTGGTAGAAAATAGAATTTCATCAGTTTTTGTTGTAGGTGGAGATTTAGTTTGATCCGCATTAATTCCATTCAATGGATTTTAGTAGCATAGATATATCATTTTAAGATTATAAAATAGGTAGATTTTTCATTCATACTCAAATATGTTCTCACAATAGAGAAAAGTGACTGATTTTATATAAAAAATAATAATATATTTATGGAAAAAAAATCCCACTATAATTTGTTTCTGAAATATACCTGGGTTACTAAAGATATTAATATAAAAATTAATGTCTCATTGGTTGAGAAATCTTGATGTGAAATTTCCACTCAAAGTCTCTCTAGAGCATTAATTACTTCCTGAAATTTTTTCAAAATCCTAATTAAAAAAAATACGAATTTCAATACAATTTCTAGTAAGATTCGGTTGGAAAATTTAGTTTGGAAAATAGATGAAAATGTTCATTACATGCATTATGAGGTGAGCTTTGACAATATTGCAGAAGCGTGGTGATTGTAAGTTTCATTTTGGTTATACATCCTCGTTTAGTTATTATCGAGATTACAACGTATGGATATTGATGATAATAAGCTTCATTCATGCAAATAAAATGAAGTAGTTAAAATAAATACCTATACACATACACATACATATAATAAAATAATAATTTCGGAATATAAAATACAAAATAGATCTATAAGAAAATTGAGAGATATAGTTACTCATCATGAAAAACAAGGAGAAAAAATAGTATATATCGATATAAAATTATTTGGTCTCATTGATAAGGTCATAAAGACATAAAATATAAAAAGCAATCACGAAGTGAAATACCATAGTGATACCACCGACATCCGGTCTAGTAGAGGCCTGAAAGACAATATTTAAGTAAGAATACTTAGTTTGTGATCACTACAGAAAAAGGATTAGTTTCATAAAGGAGTATTGAAAGTATGAACTGTTTGGACTGGTATATTTCAGTAGAAAATTATTCAACTTCAATTTATTATTCTTGGAAAGTCGGTAATGGAAAATGTTACAAATAAATAATTTGAAGAATGAAATATTAAAAAATTATTAAATATTCTTTCTTTTATGAATTCCCAGGGAGTTTCATTTGTATAAAAATAATAGATGAATTGTTGTCAAATCATAAAATACATATGTACACAATATGTTTTTGTTGTCAAACGAGGGAAATTTCAATTATTTTATTTTTCAGTGAGTGCTTGTGGATAATGAATATTTACGAAAATATTTGCGGTAGCTTTATCGGAATAGTCATATTGAAAGATCTGACTATTTTGAACACGTGCGGTATAAAATTTTCAATATCGAATATTTCTTAATATTACTTTTTACCTGAGTTCCGATCCCTTTATTATGTTTCGATAATAAATACACTGGCATGCAAAATTAACCGGACAAACAAAATTTTGTTCAAATTCAATCTTAAATAACTTTTAAACCTTTTCATCAATTTCGATAATTTTTTTTGCCAAGTTGTAGGTATTTTCATTGTTATCATTCTCTACTATCGATTTTGCAGAAAGTTCTTGAAGATTTGTCGTTATACAGGTTATGATAAAAGGTGCACTTTATTACCCCAACATTTCTGAACACCCTTTGGAAAAATTTAACTACTGAATGATAGGTCTTCGTACGACATTTTAAAGCCTGATCTTTCGTCAACAGTTCTTTTTTTTGATTCATATCAATAACTGCATTCTTAAAGAAAAATCGCATTTTTAAAGAAAACCATGCGATTCGTAAACAAGCGATTTTTTTAAGTTGGCTTTGCTTGTTATGACAAGTTTCAGTTAAGCATTTTTTATGGCTTGTCAAAAAGATTTTTGCTAAGCAGTAGTCAACAATTATTCACAGATTTATTTGCTTTATAGTGTATGTTAAGGAGGTTGTGTCTCTAGGTGATTTGTGTTTCGGAGGTATACCGCTAATGAGAAAGTTTTAAAAAAATGAGACCGGAACAAGTAGCGCAAGCTGTAGCTTTACAAGATGATGGTCGTGCCATTCGATATATCGCAGATAGACTTGCTGTTCCACGCAGTACAGTATCCGATGCGATAGAAAGATTCAGAGAAACTGGTTCGTACTTAAGAAGACCTGGGCAGGGAAGACGGAAAGCAACAAACGCAGTTGAAGATCGGTTTTTGAGACTCCAAGTTCTTCGAGAAAGAACAATTCCTGCTACAGCTTTGGCTCGAAGATTGGAAGATGTTCATGGTGCCGTAGTTTCACCTGACACAGTACGGCGAAGGTTGAAGGAACAAAACCTATCATCTTGTGTACCTGCTACAGGTCCCCTGTTGGATGCAGGTCATCGAAGGCAGCGCTTGGAATTTTCTCGAACTCATGCAGATTGGGATATGGACGATTGGCGAAATGTTCTTTTCACAGACGAGTCTCGTTTTACGAGATATTCACCTGATGGTCGTCAAAGAGTGTGGAGAAGGCTATGCTCAATGTTGTTTCTCTCCTAGAGTTCAATTTGGTGGTGGAGGAGTGATGATATGGGGCGGTATTTTCTTGGAAGCCCGCACAGATCTTGTTTCGCTACGGGAAGGGAGCCTCAATGCTGACAGATACATCAGGGAGTGTTTGGAACAACATGTAGTCCATTATATGCCCTTTACAGGAGAAAATTTTCTCCTAATGCAAGATAATGCTCGGCCGCACATAGCCAGAATGACTAGGCAATACCTCAATGATGTTGGTATCCAAGTACTCGACTGGCCGCCAAGGAGTCCAGATCTCAACCCCATAGAGCATATGTGGGACAAATTAGGACGAAGGCTTAGGCAGAACTATGGAGAATTTCAAACTGTGGTTGCGTTGGAACAAGCGCTGGTAAACGAGTGGGAGCAAATACCCCAAGACGCAGTTGCTGGTTTAATTCAGTCTATGCCAGAAAGGATGAGAGCTGTTATTCAAGCCCGGGGAGGAAACACTCGATTTTGATACCAAATAATTACCATTGTTGTCACTGTTATTTTTTGAATAAAATTTTTTTATGGTTACGAATCGCATGGTTTTCTTTAAAAATGCGTTTTTTCTTTAAGAATGCAGTTATTGATATGAATCAAAAAAAGAACTGTTGACGAAAGATCAGGCTTTAAAATCTCGTACAAAGTCCTATCATTCAGTAGTCAAATTTTTCACAGGGTGTTCAGAAATGTTGGGGTAAAGTGCACCTTTTATCATAACCTGTATAACGACAAATCTTTAAGAATTTTCTGCAAAATCGATAGTAGAGAATGATAACAATGAAAATACCTACAACTTGGCAAAAAAATTATCGAAATTTATGAAAAGGTTTAAAAGTTATTTAAGATTGAATTTGAACAAAATTTTGTTTGTCCGGTTAATTTTGCATGCCAGTGTATGTTCAATTTACACTCATTGATATTTCACTTATCATACTGTTTGTTCATAGTATGATACGTATGTATCAGTATCTTCAATGAACTATAAAATATTCTTGAGTGCCTCTAGCCTTGAATTCTTTGGTAATCCCTTCGTTCCTTTGCAGCCTGTATATCATTCTTAATTTTAATAGTAACCACCGAAAACCATTGAATCAGACAAACCATCATTTTGAAATGTCCTTAAAAATGTAAACTCATTCAGTTTAACGATTGTTGCGTGCACGAGACAAAGTTACAGAAAATTTTAAACATATTCCAGTACCAACAACAGGAACAACAATTGCTTCCAGTGTTTATGAAATATAGCTACAATAAAAATCGTGCGATGAAACGAAAGAAGTTTTACTTTCAATATAATTATAATTTGAAACAATATTTATTTCATCCTTGATCACTCAACCAATAAGGAATCATTACGAAATCTTCTACAATCTTGGATTTCTTTGTGGACCACTTTCGGCCTCGATGAATAAACTACCGACACCAACAACAAAAAATCACAATAAATAATCAAACGAGCCTATTATAGGCCTATGGCGTGCTCATTGGCGATATTCAACGTACCCGTATTGTTTATGAAATCAATGACTCCATCACAATATAAAGTATGGCGGTAACGTCAATATCTCGCTATATTCGCTACATTTTTTCATAAAGTTTTTATGCCGTGCACAGGTCGTCGATTAAGTGGAATTATGTTCGAAGGCGGGGCACTTAGTCAGGTCCGGACATAGGCGTACATCGTATCGAAAGGGTTCGTTTTTTACATTTAATTAAATTATTGATATAAAAATTTGATACCACATCTTTGAACCATCAATTTGTATTACCCAAGAACACTCAAAGATACATTTTCAATCGGAAATTTTCCTCGTTTGACAGGAATTGACAAGATACAAATTGCAGTCAATGGATAATTGGCAATAATATGATTCTCCAAAATTCCAGTCCACACATTTAATTTTTGATAATATTTAGTTTGCACAGCAACCACAAGCGAAACAATAGATGGATTATATTTTTGCATACATTGTATTCCACTTTGAGCAGCAACACCCTTATATTTCATTAAGAATGAAATTAATTGCAATACTTCTTTTTTAAGTGAAAAGTGTTTTCAGAATACCCTTACCCCCCATATCTGAATGCTCGTATCATTTGAAAACAAAGGGTGTCATCTGTAGCTGGCAACGTTAATAACTCCTCTTTGGAGAATGAAAGATCTGGAAAAACATTTTAGGATTTTTTTAAATTACATTTTTTATTAACTTCAAATCCTGGTTTACAACACCCCAAAACCACAGAACTCACTGATTGAATCATTAAAATATACAGCCTGCCATCATCACCAGTTCTTGTTTATCCGTATTGCTTGGCTGATTTCGAAAACGTCATCTCTTGTCACAAAATATTTGTATTTTTTGATTTGAAACCAATGCGCCTTTTATTTTTACACTACAGAAATTCAGGGGATTTAGAAGAGGGAAGCATAATATTTTAACTCTCAAATACTTGAACTTCTCCCTTACCTGCAGTAGTAAAAACCAATCTAATACTATTTAGTTCCTCATGAAAAACCCTCCAAATCAATTAAATTTGTATGATAAAAAAACATTTCGTCACAGTGATGTGCCGCACAAGAAGAAAATCGATCAACTGCTAGAAATACAAAGAATATTGAATATACCAAAAAAGTGAGTTTTTGTGCAACCCCAGAAAGAAAAGAAAATTGTCACAAAATACGCACGTGTAGTTTTTTTATTTAGGATAGACCATAGAAAAACAATCATCGTACAATGTTGGGAAATAACATTTAAAAAAAAATTAATTCATGTGAACAATCTCTCCAGTATTTTTTGAGAACTGAAACAGAAAATAGATAAAAAGTATCCAAAGAAATTCCTGGCTAACATAGGATATAGCAAAAATGATAATCGAGTAATACAAGACAGATTTTCGTTGTGAAAACTTAGTATTATGCCATCAAAGTAGCAGACAAGAAAAACATACTGAAACTGTTGAAATAGACAGGAGTTTGATCCGAATACATGTTGAAAGCTAATATCTGGCGGACTCCCATTAACGAATGGAGCACACACCAAACAAAATTATCTTCCCACTAACATAAACATTCCATGTATATACTAAGATTTCAATGAGAAACCAATTATTCACCATTACCAGTTGTTCACCAGATTTTTGTTAAATATTTTGAATACGGTTTTATTTGCGTACAACTTCACCATTTTGGGCTTTCTATGCTCAAAATTGCAGGTATCCGATATTCAAGACTTTCCTAGAGTTGTATTGAAAGACAACTCCAAAAAAGAAAATGTTATTACCCCTACTTATTTTTATTAATTGTTTGATTGCTCATCGACATACAAACTGAATAAGCAACAACATCGCATATATTTGAAGGTGCACGAAATATTTGACACAAAAAAGTAGCCTTCTCAATCCCGAAAACGTTCAATTGGATTTTCTTGAAGCAAAGTAAAAGAACCTATGAATCAATGAAGAACGGAAAACTGATATCATTAGGAGCCTATCTTTGATCATGCCACAATTCGCAAGTTTTGGAAAAACCTGCCGACTAACAAAGCTGCTGGTGATTTGATACTTTTATAGACAACACTGACGATTGAAAATATTTATTATTCTGTTCCTCACGTTTTTTCAAACGAAAACAAGTATATATTGTTGTACTAATTTTTTAATGTACTCTGCTTCCATGAGAATAAAATAACAGTGTTCGTTTCACCTTTTCTTGGCATACATTGCCGTGTTATAGACATAGACAGCTGTGCTCGTGACTTCATTTGTTTGTTAGTCGTGTGTATGCAAATACAAACATGGAGACAAGCTCAAGCCCCTGTTACACTCCTCCTCCGAATGCTAAACTAGTGTTGTTCACTTCAACCAAGAAAATTCTGTTGACTAGATATGAGTCAAGAAGCTCTACCGTACATTCAGGTATGCCTTCCCTTAGCATCTCCATAACCAACTCCTCTTTCAAGACGGTATCGAAGGCTTTCTGGATATCCAGCAGAACCATAACTGTATTGTGGTCTAGTTGGAAGCCCTCCTCCACCTCGTGGACAATCCATGACACCTGAGAGGACATGGAATGTCCTTTCCGGAACCCGAACTGCTCTGATGGGAAGAGTTTGAGCTTCTTTTCGAAACTCACAAATCTCTTCACCAGGATCTCACCAACACGGCGGTAGCTTTCAACCCTTACTTCCGGCTCTCCTGGTTTGGAGATTGAGATGATATCTGCTAGCTATAAGCTCTTTTGATTTTCATAATCCCGTTCAAAATGTGTCCGAGTTGCACAAGAGATTTCTTTGAAAGATTTCGTAGGTGAGCTGCGTTTATCTTATCCACTTCTGGTGCTTTGTTTTGAAGAGCTTTTTTCTGAACATCTCCGAAGCTAGTCGTCAGCTTCAAGAAGGTCCTTTGGCTAATATTATCACTTGGGTCTGCTTCAACAACACCTGATTTCGTACCAGAAAACTGATTTTATGAGCCTTTTAATCTCAAATCCACACTTAGGTTTCTGTAACTTCAATGTTTTTCGTTGTGAATTTAGATTGATAAACGTATCATCGTTACTACACCTTTTTCATATGTAATTCAGAAAGTATAACTTGTAATTCAGATTAGTAAAATGTAATTCAGAAAACGTAACTTGTAATTCAGAATTGTTAATTGTATTTCAGAAACCGTAACATGTAATTCAGATTAGTAAATTGTATTTCAGAAACCGTAACATGTAATTCAGATTAGTAAATTGTATTTCAGAAACCGTAACATGTAATTCAGATTAGCAAGTTGTAATTCAGAAAGTGTAACTTGAAATTCAGAAAGCGTCAATTGTAATTCAGAAACCATCACTTGTAATTCAGAAACCATCAAAGATCTGACCGGTGTGAAAGGAGCGGCCAAATATAGCAGCCGAAATCTCCGGAGACACCCAGGAGTCACCAAAAGGGAGCTATTATGATAAATAATAACAAATATCTACAAAATAGAGTATGTGGACCTTTTGCATAACTTTACTGACGACAGGGTTGAAAGTTGGTGGGTGAATAATGCGGTTGTAGCGTAAAATGACTTCCGGCAAATTTAGGTATTGTAATAAAATAATTTCGCTTTTGGACTAGGGTTGGATATTTTGAATATGCAATTTTCGTAAAGTACTGAATAATGGGATTCAGGGTTGAAATTTTCAACCCTAAAATTTTGAATATTCATTTCAAATTGGTTCTAGCATACACATATTTTGAATGTCCATTTTTTGTTGTAAAAGGACCATTCCGTTAGAGAATTGTTGACCTCCGTTGGGATCCCGTGGTGGAATTTTCAACCCTACTATCGGGGGAGCCAGGTGGTACATTTAGCACTTATCTTAAAAATTCGACTTATGAGTGAAGTCGTCGTCGGAGCACTAACAGATTTTGTCAAAATGTTGCAAATCACTTCTCCTTTACTGTTTGATCAGAAAATTCGACTTCCCGTTTGAGGATTTTTCCACTTCGGAAGGTTGTTGAGGGTAGTTTCTGATTCACAAATTATTTCACCCGATAGAGCGTGTTCAGTAGCTGTAGAATAATTCATTTTTGTAAAAAAAAAAAATCGAGCAACGGGTTTTTAAACTGTTTGAGGAATTTTCCGCTTCGGAGGGTTGTTGAGGGTGGTTTTTGAATCACAAATTATTTTACCCCATAGAACGTGTACAGTAGCTGTAGAATAATGCATTTCCGCCAAAAAACATCGAGCAACGAGTTTATAAACTGTTTCAGGATATTTCAACTTCAAAGGGTTGTGAGGGGTAGTTTTTGATTCACAAATTAGTTCACCCTTCAGAGCGTGTTCAGTAGCTGTAGAATAATGCATTTCCGTCAAAATACCTCGAGCAACGGGTAATTCAACTGTTTCAAGATTTTTCTAATTTAGAGGGGTGTGGAGGAGTAGTTTTTGATTCACAAATTATTTAACCCCATGGAACATATTCAGGAGGTTCACAATAGTTCATTTTCGTCGAAAAACCTGGAGCAACGGTTACACTTGAAGCGAAAAAAAAAAGAAAAAAAACCGTTGCTGGAAAAACCGTTGCTGCTTTCACACCCGTGGTCTTCATTAGTTTTTCATAAATTCAATGAGAAAGGTTCAGGGTTTTGTTTGTTTGATTTTTTGAGATATGCGTCAATATGCAATGAGGGTCTGTATAGATTTTGAGAAGGAACGGAAATTGCATAACGATTTCCCGGGCAATTTTCCGAAAAGAAAAAAACACGAATAAAAACCGTACCGATGACTGAAACGAAATTTTTGATAGTGCAATGGATAGAGCTGGAAAATGCAAACAAATCATGTCACTAGAAAATTTCTGAAAAAATGATTGGAAAACTGAGGAAACTTTAAAAATATGAATAAAAAAATTGAAATTTTTTAAAATTCGAAATATCTCGGAAACGCTCAAAATTTTCCATATTTATCAGGAAATCTTTTTTGATTGCCTTCAGAAAATCTACAAAAAATGTAATTGAATTTTTTCCATAAAATCAATGTACCGTGAAATAATCCAAAAAAACCGGGGAATCGATAGATCTCCCAAACTATTGAAAAAATCCAAATCGTTTTTTTGCATCAAATACCTTTTGACAAAATCTACCTACTCTTCAAATTTCAGTTTTTAGAATTCGTTAACAGAGCGGGGAAAAAATAAAATCGAAAAAAATGGGACTTGGAAACTTTTTTATAAAAGCATCAAAATCTAAAAACAAAACGAGATATCGAAAAGTTTGTACGAACAATTTCATTGTACTAACTCAGAACTACAAAAAACTACGTATGATTTTTTTTATATTTCAAACCTATATTCCACCTAGTCTTCTGGCAATTTTTTCTCCCCTTATTTGTATTACATCCGATTATTCTGCCAATTTCCAGCCTTGCACCTTATAACTTATTTTACGTAAAAAATGCATATTTAACCCTCTACCCTCGCGTTATTCTTCCGGGGTGCCTTCTGGCGGCCCGTCTCACGCTACGTTGGTGACACCCGAACCTATAAATGCTAAAATTCACTTTGCACCGAGTCACCCGTATTTCTACGTAGTCAGCTCTCCGTCTAATACGGGTTGTTCTTGGTTTCTGAATTACAGTTGACACTTTCTGAATTACAACTCACGCTTTCTGAATTACATGTCACACTTTCTGATTAACAATTCACTAATCTGAATTACAAGTTACACAATCTGAAATACAACTTACTAATCTGAATTACATGTTACGGTTTCTGAAATACAATTTACTAATCTGAATTACATGTTACGGTTTCTGAATTACAATTTACTATTCTGAATTACAAATTATACTTTCTGAAATACATGTTATACTTTCTGAATTACAATTGAAAAAGGTGTAGTATTATTAAATATTTTTGTGATAATTCAGTTTCAATTTTGGGAAGAAGTTCTTCCGGATGAATTCCTGTGAAGTTATTCGTACCTAGGTCACTAAAATCAATATTTATGGTACCAAACACTTGTCAATTTTACAAAAATTCGCCGTTTAAATGTCCAAGATATTTTTGTGAAGTTTGCGAGAAATTAAAAATGGGAAATAAATACAAATGGTATAAAAATATGGGAAGTCATATCTCTCATTTTTCATGATGATCTCCTACTACGTTGTCAATTTATTATAATCAATTTATTATAATAAAGTTATTGACTGTTTTGAAAATCTCCTCACTTTGATCAAAGTGGTTATGTCTGACACAAAATGATTCCTTTCCCACTAAAAATAGTGAATAAATTATATCTGTACGTTAGATGTGACAACAACTTTGTTAGCTATTCTCTTATGTCTGGATGTCACGACGCCACTGGCTGTGGTCAAAAAGTATTTAACATTTATCAAGCAGTTGCGGGATTAAAAAGAGTAACCTTGTCTACATAATATATGGATGAAATCACCCAACACGGGTTCTCTGACATTATGAAACCAAAAAGTGGTAGAGCATTTTTAATTTTGTAATTTGCATTCATCTCATCGAAATAATTCAGTTGTGAAATGGAAAGGGGACTGAAGTAGGCTATGTATGGTGACAGAAACTGGTAGAAAATAAATCGAGTTATATAGAAAGTACATACATTACCTGCCGTGAAGAATACGGAATTATAGTCAGAGGGCCAGCGACATTAATTTTCCTCAAAACATATTCCCTATTGTCTTGTGTTTGTCTACTAATAAATAAGAGTAATCTATAATTGGCGAATCACAGTATAGGTGCACTGTAGAGTTCCACGCATTCTTTGATAATTTGAGAAAATATTCAGTAGTCTTCATGAATTGTGAGTGAAAAAAGTGTAAGCTCCTTATTCAACTTCTTCCTTTATTCTTTCATTGATATAATTTGGATTCATATAAAATTTGAACATACGAATTCACAAAAAATTTAGAAATATATTCCTCTGATTTATTTCCTTTCGAAGTGCCTGCTGGAATTATTACTTATATAACGTTCATGTGTTTATAAATGAGTTCGATAATACAAGAATACAAAGTGAACCAAGGATCTCATCTCAGGGCAATCCACTTTCGAAAACAAGCGCCTCATAAACTTGAGAATCATAAAAGGAGGGTGAGGTTTGTCTTGGCTGGTCGTAGTCTATTTTAGTTACATCACTTTCTGCTTTAGTTTGTGAAGAGTCCCAGTTGTTATCCCTCGAAATGATAGCCTTATCATCATCGGCTCAATTCAGTGGTAGTTTGACCAAATCGTATATAAATTATATGTTAAACATAAGTGGGCCGAGAACTTTTCCTTAGGGTACACCATTTTCCACTCATTTAAACTCGCTCTTTAAATAATTTATTTTGACTTCCTGTATTCTATCAGTTAGGTTATCTCACATTAAATCCTTCTAATTAATATGCTGGCTAAGATCTTCAAATGGACTGACCGTATCAAATGCTTTGGCAAGGTCGATAAAAACACAATGTGTAGGATTTTTTTTATCAATACAGTCACTGTTGTTTGACGTGGGATGAGTGATCGCCTCATCTGTTGACGTATTTTCACTGAAGCCAAATTGATCATCTGTCAGAATTTAGAATTTCTTAGGAAAGCTCAGGATGCGTGATTTGATGATTTCGAAAAAAATTCACAAATTGGAAATCAATGAAATCGGTCAGTAGTTTGATACATTCAGTCTATTACCTTTCTCGAACAGTGTAATGCCCCAGTTCATAATGAATTCTAAGGATACTGTTATGTCATCCACAAAATACTTTAGGATTTTAGCTGTTAGCCTATCCCCACCTGGCAAATTTTCGTTCTTCAGCTTCAAAATACAATCTTTCATTTCGTGCTGATTGATTGATCTCAGAAGACTGCACCACGATTGTTACCACTGATGCTTCTTGCTAGCAACTTCTGGTAGAACTGTTCATGTAGCATATTCAGTGGATGCTCTAAAAACTACGAACTGTCATGATGCAGTTTCGAAAGGAAACTGGAAGGCTTCAAAATTTTCAATATATCATGCAGACCAAGGATGATCTTGAAGAGAATTGCAGTAAGTCGTTAAAAGTCTTGCAAACTCAGAAACAGCTGAGAACTATAGTGAAAATATGGTATTTTTATGCTTCACTTTAAATGTCATCATGAAAATAGGTTAAAAAAAATATGTTGAAAATTTCTAAATTTGAACTTCTCAATGTGATTTTTCCTCTTTGTCTAGTGGAAGATATTGTTAGGGGGCTATGAACCTTCACATAAGTTCATTTCGTGAATATGCTGAATGTTCCAGGACGAGTCGTGGAACATTCTATTTGAATTTACTAAAGTATGAACGTTCAGAAGCTAGTTTTAGCACATTCTAAGAACGTTATGTGCTGTAAGTATGGGTGTAGGTACTAGAATATTATATCTCAAAACCGCAATAAGTATGTTGCACTTTACATGCTAGTGATTTTATAGAATCATATCAATAAATATTTCGCTACGTAGCCAGGGAGTAGCGTAGTGCTACCGTACTACAGTCTGGTTGATCTTCGCTGCAATACTGCTTATTCACTAGCTGTTTTGCTCAGGTTCCTGAAGGGCCTCACTCAGTAGCTATAATTGACAAAATGTAGGAAAACTCCGGTACAAAATATACTCCACTCCTAAAAAAAGGGAACTCCGTGTCCAGCACAAAAAAAGCCTGAAAGTAATTAGTTGACTTTCAGTTCATACCTTGGATAACCTTGAAATTAGCTGTATCAAGAAAGGCCTAGGTATTCGCCAAGTCGGTGACTCTTTCAGAGGTCATTATCATGGTCAAAGTGATTACAATGACACATGGGACATGGGATCAAGTATTCAAAGGCCTAAGAATGAGCACAAAAATTGTCAAATGATTGAAGAATACAATTCGCGAATAGTTTTGAATAAAATTGTGATTATAATAAATCCCCTCGAAGGGTTAGGTCAAGAAATATGCTCGAACAGCCATTCGAGCCAATAAAACGAAGCCTGGAACCTTTGGCAGTTGAAGAATTGCATCTCCATTCGGACGATTCAGACAGAATCAAGTTAATGCTTCAACTCCACAACCTGGAATCAGATAGCTCCTCAGGAAATCCGGAAAAATTACACTGATTTTTGAAGCCTTTATGTATGACTGAAATAATTACAGCTAGCAAAGCAAGTAGGTACTCGACATTTATAGAGACTTACGCGTAACAGTGTTTCAGGCAATTGAGTAATATACTTTGTAACAAGAAGAATAACAAGCAGCATGATACAATTATTCACTGCGTTTTCCCAGCTCATCCACAGATACAGATCTCATAAAACATTCGCCTCTGTGACGGTGTGAAAATCATAACGAACCATTTTACGTTTAACACAGAAAAACTCATTATTGTTACACCCAATTAGACATATTCTTTCTGAAAGTCGCTACCGCATTATCCGAACTGAATTTATAGATCTAGATTACGTTTTCGCATGCGTCATGCTTAGTACGCCATAAATAAATAATCCTGAAAAACGCGTTGGCCATTATAATTTATGTAAAATACGATCTTGGTGAGGCAAAGGACAAACATATCTGCCATCGGCGATTTTTAACAGAATAAACAAGCTTCTGCTTGCGGAGTTCACACTGAGGGATTACGAAAATCCGCCTGTCATGGAATTATTCATAACTGCTTGTTGGCATGTCATGTGCGTCTACTCCGAAGGGGCAGTGGGTTTCGGTTAAGAATCGAACATTAATTTCATATTTTCAAGTACTTTATTCCCACATCAAAATTTCAGTAAGCAATATTTAACTGAAGAATATTGCAGTCTCGAATAGCTTGTTGGAACTTGTTGACAAGAAAATTATATTTGCTTTTATCAATGCATTATTTTTCGGTATGGTGCTGAAACGAAGCACATCTTTGATGCTTTGGAAAAATATTTCATAACTTCAAGACCATTTCTAGGGCATTATCTTTTCCAGTTCCTTCCCAAACTTCTAGAAAACCAACTTTTAAAAGGAGTAAGAATGAGACAGACAAACTCCGCATACAGATAATCTATCAGATTGAAGTGAAAAGTTCAAGGTATGTTCTAAAATGCATCCCTTCTGAGATAGAGGGTGTCAAAAGTACGAAAAAAATTATGATATTTTTTTTCTCCAATATTCCTGAAGGAAAAATATTGAATCTTGGTACTGGAATCAAGGTTCATCAACGTAATAATTTGAAGTTGTAATTTTCAATTTTTGTAAACCAGTGACGTAGTTACGATGTAATGTGGCCATATATTCCTTCATATTTTCTTTGGACATCGATACTCAACCTGAAACTCAAATATTCCGTGTGACTGAAAGTGGAGGTTCCTGAGATAATTGTGAAAACTTAAGTTAAGTCCTGAGCTGCGACGTAATTTTCTATGTACAATAATCGCCTAATGCTTATTTTTCACAACATATCGGAATATTTGCCAACCTCTCGAACAATTTTACATGTTGGGAGAATCAAAAACATAGTACGGGTGAGTCCGAATGAGAGCGACATCCCCGTTTTTTCATTCAATGTCGTGGATTCACCTGTATGTAACCATACTTTTTCTGAAACAGTTCAAGAATGCCCACTTTTTCGGAGCAACTTCAGGCCTCAAAATACGCTAATCTAGTATTTTAGTCCGTTGCTAAGCAACGAACTTTTCCGAACCGTTTTCGGACCTAAAAGGTACAGGAAAGTACTTTCCCGTACAGAAAACGATCCGAGAAAATTTATGCCGGCTTGTTTACATTTTAGACAGTTATTGAATTCACGCAAACAAAATGTAGAATTCTTTAGTTTTTGATAATGCTGATTACGATTTCAGAAAAAATAGTATGTGTACCTCGTAGTAAAAGCACATTCCCAAAAATGCCTGTTGACCTCGGTTTAACGCCTCGGCCAACAATTTACATTGTCGTCCGGGAATGTATTGCTTTTACTACTAGATACACAATATACTATTCTTATCTATGGTTTTTTTGAAAGATCAACTGTCAAACAAGCCCAACCTCAAATTCATTATACTCCACTCAGAATAATTTTTGCGAAAAACTGAAGATATGTACTCTTAGTTTGATGAATTTCAAGTAGAAATATCATTTTTAGAGCTATTTCTTACTGATTTGTCCAGGACAATATTATACAATCAGCATGTTTTTGATGAAGACCAATAATAATTTAGTGTTGATTAGTGGTTGAAAGGTTCTACTTTGCAATTAATTCCTCAACTTGTTGATCAAATAGTCCATGATTGTTGGATTGGTATTCAATGTGGTTCTATCCTAACATGATTTTTTCGTAATAGCAAGCATTGTTTTTGAGTTACAATCGAAAATCTAACGAAAAGCGAAATCTAACTGGATTTTCCATGCAAATGTTGGGGCCATTATTTAGCGCGCTCTAGCGGCCAAACCGTTCAACCAAAAATTTGTTTGTGGTATGTTTTAAGTAGGAAATTTAATGTACTTCATTTTTGTATGGAATGGTCTACCTTGAAAATTGCGTAGTTCTATGACTTTTTGGACAAAAACTGAAAAAAATGTTGAAAATTTGGAGGTTATTTCCGATTTTCGTTGTGAAGCCATATCCCTGGGAAGTAGCAAATATGAAATTCAGATTCAGCACCCCAGAAAACATATATAACGAGTCAAAAACAAACTACTGTATTTTTGATAAATTGTGAAAGGCTTTCGCGGCCATCGTCACTTACATGGTGGTTCTTCGGGTAGTAAGGCCGACGTGTTTTCAGAGAAGAACTCGACGTTTCGCCAACACGAGTGGTTAGCATTTTCAAGAGTTATTTTAAAAATTTTCGCTTTCTGTAGTCGCTGTCAAATGCTTGACATTTGTTATACGTTGTCTCAATAAATACCTGTGATTTGACGTTCTTACATCTGATTGGTCCATAGCGTTAGCAGACATCATAGAATCGTTCGTACCGTTATTTTGAGGGTAGGGAGCTAATTGAGAATTTTTGAGAACTGGAAGCTAAACCTTGTTCAATTGTAGTCCTTCTTCGGTTCTGTTGAAGTTGCTGTGGTGTTTCTGGATTTCAATTGCTTCCCGGAAGAGTCTTGGGTAATACGCAGATGTTGAAGAGATGACTTGGGTTTCTTCAAATTTCACTCTATGGTTATCGTTGTTGAGAGTATGTTCTGCGACAGCGGATTTCTGTGTGTGCCCTAACCGACAGCAAGCCTTGTGCTCTTTGATTCTTGTTTTAACGGAGCGTTTCGTGGTTCCGATATAAACGCTGCCACAGGAACATGGAATGCGATAAACGAGACGATTTTACTGAACTAATATTCGTAACACTGGTATTACCTACAGGCCAATTCCAAAGAATCTTTAGGAATCTATAAAAGGATCTAAGAAGATTCGTTGCGAGAAATTATGGCCAGTTGGAAACATTTAAGTGAACACAGTTAGGAAGTTGTATAGATAATAGACATAGATAATAGAATACTAATACAAATACAAACGAAATTAATATGTTGAACGAATGCTCAAAGAGAATCATGTTCATGAGGAACCTAGTGCTAAAAGTATCAAGTACATCACGAAAATTATGAAAGAAATCTCAAAGAGAAACAATCTTGTGAATAATCAAAGCCCATAAAGAAATGAGCAGATCATGTCCATTATTTGCAGAGTATAGGAAACATTATGAGGTCACAATGAAGGATAAATAACCCTGAAGAGATAGCACCCAATTGATACTGGCTTGCTCACAATGGTTTTCATTGCTGGACTACCAGTAGCGAACTGTACCAGTATGCCTTATGGTCTCTATTATAAACGGGAAACCTTCGAAAGAACGATGAAGTTGATATTGCGATGGCTTACTGGGAAAACTTGCTTGTTCTCTTTTGATGCTGCTATGATTATGGAAATACATTTTGAGGAACATCTGACACAACTGCATTAATGCTGGACTACCGGTTGATTATCGTACATGGCATCACACGTTGAAAGTTTAGGGCTACATCTTTCTAAGCTTGCACAAGTCTTTCGAAGACTTCAGAGTGTTGTCGTAAGGATGCAGCCAGTTGACGGAAAGAACAAATAAAAAAAAATGTATCACTATGACTTTTGGTCTCTAGAACTCCCCGGCAACCTTCAACCGAATGATGAAGTTGGTATTGCGTCCAAAGTTATGAGATATTCTTCATTTTTTGAAAGTGAGTAGAATTTTTGGTTTATAAACTTTTGGTAGGAGACATCCAAACAAACGAATCAAAAAGTAGACACGAAAGAAGAAGCTTTCTAGGTCTCTGTACTTATTACTTGAGAACTTCAATTGTGAACAGAAATTCACAGAAATCTACCCAAACAACAAAACTACGTCAATTTTACTCCACGCGAGTTTCTCCAATGAAGTTAGCATCATCATGAGCCGTGGTTGTCGTAATGGCTTGATTTTTTTTAAGAGCTGTCAGCTCGTAGTTTTCATTTGTGTGTAGTTTTGTACGTATCTGGAAAATTGATAGATATGCAATATTTCAAACCTGATAAGAGTCCAGATACTATTTATTTTCACCAATTAAAGGTCGAGTTAATGAAAGAGAAAAGGTGCACAAATCTTCGTGTTACCACACTGTCCCTGATTAGTATAGGAATGATTCTTTTCTTCTTTCTATCAGTTTCTGTCATTTCATATAGTTTTCATCTTTTCAATGTGGAAATTTCAATTAAAATCGTTGTTATAGTATCACAAGAGAAAGCGTTTTCGAAATGAAAATTGTATTCCGTGAAATAGTTCCGTCCATTAATATTTCTGTGAATGATTCATTCCGAATCATTCAATATAATCTTGATAACCTTGAAAGCGAAATCGTATTGTATCGGCCATTTTCATCATTAGGAAACAGCTTCTGCAGCATCGCGAATTCATCCAAGTGGATTACAAGAATCCGCATGTCAAATGAATTGTTTATTTTTCTCCACTCGTTTGCGTCATTCAAAAGCATCCTCAATCCAGGATTAGAGGTTGAGAGACATAAAATTTTGAATTGCATTTCATTTCTAATGAGGTGGAATTCCTAGTGGCATTAAATTCGACATGCAGTCTTTATTTTTTTGCTTCGGTTTTCACTCAATTCAGCGTGGTTATTACTACAGATTTCATGTATACAGAAATGAAGCTTTATATTTTACAAATCTTCATTTTGCATCTTAATTCACATGAGTTTCTATTATACAGTGCGTTCATAAAGTGTGAAAACACCATACACTCTACTGCATCAATGATTGTTTTGAATAAAGCTTAAAAATGTGCATTTCAAATATCAATTTCACTCTTTATCAACATCTAGCAACCTGCCCCCACTTTGCACGGGTGAAATTTATGAGTGGAGTCATTCATGTTTGAAAAAGCACTGCTTGATCAATTCAGAGTTTCTTGCTTTGGTTACGGAAAGTGTGTCCAGCAAAAAAATATTATATTAATTTTATAACTCTCATTTATTATCATATTTAATTGTGACAGAAATGAGAAACCTATAAAATATAAAAATTGGTTAACGTTTATTAGTTTGGATTTTATTTTCATCGTGAAACATAGATGAAAAATTTGTCATCGGACCACAGATTTAACAGCTTGGAGTTAGTTTAGCTGTCAATGTTGAAGTTTCATCATTACTGCCAGTCATTACAGTTTCACCAGGTTCATAAATATGCACTGTTCACAGCTGACTTCATTACAAAATATGAACTTCAAAGCCTCAAAGCACAGGTCTTAAGCCCGCAATTTCAAAAGTTTTGCATTGTGATTCATGGAGCCTGACATGGGCTAAAACGTAGCCAGCGTAGCCATTTAATCGCCCAAAAATCGATTTCTTTGATGACTTGATTAAGTACAAAACATTGAATTTTCTATGCCATACGAAAACTGAATCAAAATAATTTGTACGTACGTACTACCTTCAACCTTCAATAAAAAAATCTGAAAGACAGTGAAAACCGTATAGTGGATACGACTTGATACTATTCAGATTATGTCATTGTCATACCGTCTAAGCTCTGCCGTCACTGACTTTTTCGAATGCAATATGCACTTTTTATGTCAGAAATTAGAAGTTGACATCCTTGATGCCATCAGTACTTCACAGGGTTGGAATCCATTCCTAAGTTTTCGCTCGTACCTCATAATTTCATATACCTTTCTGACGGAAATGTACATGTTATTTCATGCTCATTGTGCACTATAGTTTTTCTACGATTACTTGAATCATATCATGCAAAATCTATTTTCTTTTCTAACAGTTTGTAACGCTCTTTCGTCGTTACGATTATCTTCGTTGCCGAGTCCAGGTTTCGAAATTCTCGGGCCCACCTCTTTTTAATGTGGGGATGGCCACTTGCTCAGGGCAACCTTAGTGAAGTCCATAATACTCCAAACATGATATTTTCCATTATCCACACATATATTTCAACCAATCAAAAAACGCACACGGAAATATTGGTATAACTTTTAGTTGCAACAGAAAATAAGATTTGTCACAATGAGAATTTTGTTTTAATTCGGATGTGTTTATCATTGTTGTCGGCAAGCAACAACCGTTGAAAAAAGTGTACTTTTTAACGCTTTTTCGTGCAATAAAGAATTCGTATTTTGATGTTAAATTTTTTATTAAAATCTGTCAACCGATTGCACCCCTAGGCGCAACCCTCGGAAGTCTTCGAGAGACTTGTGTGAGCTAGGGAAGACGCAGCCCTTACCTTTTAACGTGTGATGCCATGCACGAGACCCGTGAATCGGTGGATCGAACCACGACTCCACGCTTGCGAGGCGAACGCTTTACTAACCGACAACCACGGTCCATAAAACATTCATATGCTTTAAGCACTTAAACAATACAGAACAAGCGCATTTTGACAGTTGTATGTTGTTATATTTTTGAAATTGAATTTTCATTTCAGAATACACTTTTTATTCCGGAAGCTTACACATCGTTGACACAACTATAATTAAGTGAAAATTATCCAGCTGTGTGCATGTTCCAGTGTAATTGGATAAAGAAAAGGTTTGTATTTTGTGCAGAAATTTATTTATAAAATCATAGCAAAGCGCTTTCGACTATAAAGTCATCATCAGTGCGTACCTGTAAGTAACATTGAATTGAATTTAAGAAATTTTGATAATGAGAATTTTGAAAATTGAAAAATTACTTACTCGTCAGGTGTACAAGAACCAGACCATAAAAATATCATGTGTCCAGAGGACCATGTAAAAATTAAAAACGGGACATCATATGAATAACATTTTTAAAAAAATCCTCATTCCAGGATTAACCTGAATAAAAGTTTCAACAGGAAGAGTAACACATGTCTGTTGAAGCTTAGTCTACTGTCAGACTAAATGAATGACATTGACATTTTGTCAAAAGTTGACAATGACGTTTGGCTTAGAACATTAAACAGTGATCAATGATCTGTGTTTTGAAAATTGATAAATGACCAATTAGTCAAATTGATCTGTAAATCTATTTATAGTTCTGTTAATCTAAACCTAAGAAAATGTGACAAACCGGAACAGATCATTGTTTCTAGAAGTTAATGTTCTAAGCCAATCGTCATTGTCATTGTCAACTTTTGACACAATGTCAATTTCATTTATTTAGTCTGACAGTAGACTAAGCTTCAACAGACATGTGTTACTCTGCCTGTTGAAACTTTCATCCTGGTTAATCCAGGAATCAGGATTTTTTTTTTAATTTATTCATATGATGTCCCGTTTTTAAATTTTCACATGGTCCTCTGGACACATGATATTTTCATGGTCAATTTTCAAAATTCTCATTATCAAAATTTCTTAAATTCAATTCAATGTTACCTACAGGTACGCACTGATGATGACTTTATAGTCGAAAGCGCTTTGCTATGATTTTATAAATAAATTTCTGCACGAAATACAAACATTTTCTTCATCCAAAACTATAATTGGTTTGAGCTGTTTCAATTCTATACGAGTTGGAACTTCAGGTGAGGTTGTGATAAATGCCTATTTTCAAATCGAAGGAACTTCACCTGTACCCAGAGGAAAGTTAATTACTTTGGTCAAAGGTTTTTTGCAATATTTGAAAACGAACCTTAGCAATTTTAAATTGATACCGTCGAGTCCACAGGCATTCGACTCGAGTGTTTCTTCGACAACCTCAAAAGAAACTTCCTCACATGTTTAATGTATGGTTCTGTTATGAATCTGGTGTTGAAAAACTGTTCAATGATATCCTGATTTATAGTTATATTCTTCAATGAGTTAATGAGAATATTTCACTCATGCAAGTGTTAAAATGTCCATTAGAGGTGTGGAATTATCGCTAAATTACAAAAGTAATCCTCCTACTATGTGGATTATTGCTATACTCGGTTATTTTTTTTATTTTTTACAACTCCTTCGGAGTCCGGCAATTTATGCTTTGAAACAAGGAAAAAAATTAACTATTTCAGTTTTAAAAAAAAAAACATTTTTTTCAGAATTATCGGTAATTTTTTAAGCAATTGTGGTATTATTCCCGAAAATCATTTATTTTATTTGTTTCTTTTATATTATTAGCTACAAGGATGTATTGATATCTAGTTAGCCTAGACCAGTTCCCTGCATAACCAAAATATTGCGTTACCATAGCAACGAACAATAACTTATTAGAAGTGTCAGTGTGAAGTTTGACGTCAAAAAAGTAAACCAGAGTTACGCAATGAATTAAAAGAAAAAATGTGTCCACCGAAATTGTAAAAATCGAAAAATTGGAGTAACGAGCCATCATCAAGTACCTGTATTCAAAAGGGTTAAGAGGTAAGCAGATTTACGAAGATGTGCTTAATACCCTGCTTGGTGATCAATGTCCTTCGTATGGGAACGTGAAAACTTGGACTGCAAGCTTCCATTGAAGGTGATGACCGATCGGGAAGGCCAGTTTCTGTGTCAGTCCCCGAAAATATCGATGCAGTTCATGACATGATTTTAACAGACCGTCGAATTGGGCTAAAACGGATATCTGAAGCACTGAACATTTCATGCGTTCGTATGAAATTATATAGTTCACGTCAATTTGGACATGAGAAAAATTGCTGCAAAATGGATCCCCAAATGTTTGAATGTTGACCAAAAGCGTGCATGGGTAGTAGCATCGCGTTCGATATGTGCTCGATTTGAATACGATGTAGACTTCTTAAACCGAATTGTTACTATGGATGAGACTTGGGTACATTTCTACGATCCAGAAACAGAGCAACAATCGATGGAATGGCGACACTCCGGTTCTCCAAGTCCTAAGAAGTTTCGTGTCCAAAGTTCTGCTGGAAAAATTCTTGCTTCAGTTTTTTGGGATTGCCATGGAGTAATCATGATTGATTTTTTGGATAAGTGTAGAACAATAACTGGAGATTCGACATTACGGACTACTCTACGGAAAAAAATAGAGAGAGAAAAGACGCAGAAAGCTATCCAAAGGTGTTTTGTTTTTGCAGAACAACGCCCCTGCACACAAATCTCATGTTTCCATGCAAAAAATTCGTGATTTAGGGTTTGAATTACTAGAACACCCCCCTTATTCACCAGATTTTGCTCCGTCCGACTATCATCTCTTTCCTCAACTGAAAAAAATTTGAAAGGTCGTAAATTTTCTTCCAACGAGGAAGTAATAATAGCTGTGGAGGTCTGGTTTGCAGAGCAAGAAGAAACATGTTTTTTGAAAGGTCTAGAGACGTTGCAGGTATCCTGTAATGAATGTATCCAATTAAGAGGAGAATATGTTGAGTAATAAAATATTTTGACATTGAAATTTTGTATGGTTCTATAGTAGGCTAGAATTTTCCAATATATCCTCGTATAACCGAATATTTTTCACCATCATTGTTCCATTTTTCAAAATATTCCCACATCTGTTTCGGATTGTTTTCTTTCGCCTGTATTTGTGTTGAATGTTTTGCATTCCGTAAAGCTAAACGAAGATAGTTTCTAATATCCTTATAATAATTAAGATCGCTTACCGAATGAATCCAGAGAAGAGAAACTGCGTATGAAATGATGCTAATTTCGATATGCTTATCTATAAATTTTCTGCGAACTACCAACTTTGCAAACATTCTCTCGATGTTAGATACTCCAATTCTCATGGCCTCTGGCTTTTTGAACTCTAACGACATATCTCGAGCAAATATCTGAATTCCTTACCAACTGAAAATTCCATCCGAATTACCCTTCCAATCTCCTGAACGAAAATGAAACATGCCTGAAAGTATTTCGCTGAATCTCGTTTCAGCACCGGTATTCAGTTTCGTATTCCGCATTCTTGTGACCGCCCGGGGCGGCCGAAGGGGATAAGTCTGGTATTGTTAGATGGAAGATGATATTAATGTGACCCCTGCCCACTTGGCTAGCCTTAGTGCTGCAGCCTTGCTCTCGAGGCGCACTTATCGTGACGTGGATAGATTACGTACACTGCTCGTCCTGATGAGGGACCGGGGTCAGATTTTGAGATTGTTCGAGAGGTGTTATTACGGAAGATGATCGTTTGTAATTCATCATACTCGGGAGGTCTCGAGGAGATTGAAATATATTTCACTTCTGGCTCGAGAGGTTCCGTTCAAGTAGGTTTGTGAAATTTCTTTCGAGCCAATTTCACAAAATTTCTCCAGTTAGTGAATAAGACCACGAATGTGAAAAAATATACAGAAAAGGAAAAAACAGAGTTGTCCCAATAAATTTTTAGATTAATATTCAAATATTGGTGAACAATGCAATTATCATATGAAAGTTCACTGAATGACCGAAACAAGCTACATCTTTGGTCAAAATACTATAGAACAGAGTTAGAACATGGTAGAATGGCAATATTTGTCGAAAACAATGTAGGTAAGTGTATTGTGTAGGAATATTATTATAGAATAGGATATTCTGTAACAAGGTTAGAATGAGCGCGAGTCGAAGGCGAGCGTGAGCAGACTATATTTTCTCTACAATCAAAGATAGGAAACGTGACAGTTATAATTTTGACACTTACTCAAATTTTGCCACTACGATGACAATCAACTTCGTCAAGGCTGATGTTATTATTGCTAACCAGTGTGAGAATATTATTCTATCACAAGAGAGAGAATGTAAATACATTTAAATTGCATGGGGGCAGAGGTGTTGCAGAATATTTCTGCAATCTCAAGAGAGAGAATTCCAGCATTCTGTAATCAAATTTGATTTCTGAATTGGCAAATTCTGTTATGATCGTGGAGAAAAACATTACTCGACCTGATAGATAATTCTGAAAATAATTACCAAGGATCCAACAAGGATTTCAAAATACGGAGACAAAGGACCATGATCGGTATTGATTATATCAATACCAATATAGAATAACATTGTGAGAATTCAATTATTGACACGGGATTTTCTCAATACACTAGGCAAATCTTCATATAGAATGGCAGATTCAGATTTCCTTGATCAAGAATTTAGAACAGAAATTTTCTCACGGCAGATTTGTGACCTGATGTTTTCCAAATTCACGAAAGCAATAAAATAGTGAAAAGGGGAACATTTTCAATTGAAAATTTAAACAAACATAACTCCTCTAAAAATAGAAAAAACCTAGGATAAAATTAAGTATTTTTTGTAATATCTAACAGAAAACAACTACTTTTCCTGCTAAAGCCATGCTGGATATTGAACTACATTTGATAGATATTCTGAAAATATGCTATATAATTGGAAAGAAAAATCCGAAAGGGGAAATTTGCATTTCCTTTCAGATAGTTGAATTGAATGGAGCTATTTTTTGTAATATCTAACAAAAAACTACTACTTCCCTGGCTACGGTCACGTTTATTAAACTACGTCTGGTAGATATTGTGAAAGAACCTTAATTGGAAGAAAAAATCTGGAAGTGAAAATTTTCATTTTCATTCAGATAGTTGATTATTTTTCAATTAATCAGTTTCCAAGGGAGAATATTCAAATATCACTAACATATATCACTCATTTCATTTCATTCCACATCTGATTTTGTGAATAACCTGTTCATATTTTCAATAAAGTCAACAAAAAATTGGTGTTTTGAAATTGGTTTCTCAAAACAGAAAATTATGCATTTTCCAAACTACATCATGGTCATTATTTCACATTATCAGTTGAGCAAGTTTAGTACTGAAAACTGACGGCCTGTTGATTTCAATTTATTTTTTATCTCTATTTTTCATGAATCACATTGGTAGATTCACGATAGTTTTATATAAAGACTGAATTTTAGCTACCTTCGCGTTCAACAGATTAGTCAGTTTTCCAGGTTTCGACATGAATGATGTTAATTTGAATTTTCCTTTGCACCAGACTAGATGGATTCTTCAAAGGATCCGCTCTGATTTGAACAATCCTACTATTCAATGTTCAAAATTTTACTCTCAATCAGATGGTGTATTTGAAAGATTTGCTCTGATTTCAATAAGCATACTATTTCATAACTCAAATTTTCAACTTAGTCTTAATCAGCTGGATTATTTAAATGAGCCTACTATTTTATTTTCCAAATGTTCGACATACTCTAATTCAGCTGGAGTGTTTGGTAAGTTATGCTTTGATTCAAATGAGGTTTCGATTTTTCAAATTTTCGACTTACTCAAATCAGCTGGATTCTTTAAGAGGTTAACTTTGATTTGAATGAGCCTGCTATTCAATTTTTCAAATTCTCAACTTAGTCAACTGGATTCTTCAATTTGACTGGGCATACTATTTCATTTTCAAAGTTTTCAACATACTGTTAATCAGCTGGAGTCTTTGGAAGGTTAGGCTCTGATTTAAATGAGGCCTCTATTCAATTTTCCAAATTTTCCTTATATTCTAAATCAGCTGGAGTCTTTAAAATATGTACTCTGATTCAAATGAGCTAACTATTTCATTTTCCAAATGTTTAATATACTCCTTATCAGCTGAAGTCTTAGGAAGATTTGCTTTGATTTGAATAACCTTATTATTTTATTTTTCAAATTCTCAACATTCTCTAAATATATATATTTTTATTTTTATTATATATTTCTCTAAATTAGGTGTATTATTCAAAAGGTGTGCCCTAAATTGAATAAGTCAAGTATTTTATTTTACAAATGTTTAACTCACTCTAAATCATTTGGGGTCTTTGCTCTGATTTGACGAAGCTTACTATTTTATTTTTCTAATTTTCAACGTATTCTAAATTAGCTGTGTTTTTCAAAAAGTTATACTCTGAGTTAAAAAAGCCTTTTGTTCAATTTGTCATAATTTGAACAAACTCAAAACCATCTGTATCATTCAAAAAGTTTGCTCTGATTTGAATAAGCCTACAACTTTATTTTCCAAATGTTTAACAGCAAGAGTATCTGGAAGGATTGCTCTAATTTGAGTGATATTATTATTTTATGTTTAAAATTTTCAACGTACTCTTAATCAGGATGATTCTTCGAAAGGTTTGCTGTAAATTGAATGAGACTACTATATCATCTTCCAAATTTTCAACATACTTACTATTATGCTCTGATTCAAATGAGCGTTCCATTGAATTTTTAAAATTTTCAGCGTAATTGAGTCAGCTGGATATTTGAAGAGGTTTACTCTAATTTGAATGAGACTAATTTTCCATTTTCCAAATTTTCAACATATTCTGAATTTGGAGTCACGTGAATGAATCTTGCATATTTACCTTTAATAAACTCAAATTCTCCACTGTTAGATAAAAAGTAAATATTTATTCAGATAACTATGTTATGTAAATATAAATATGAAATAAATTGAAAAATATTTAATAGGAACTCATTTCTATTCAACAAGAAAGTGACTATTTTTGCAATCACATCATCTTCTACTTCATCCTCTATTTATTTGATCAACGTAGAATATACTCAAACCTCACTCTGAATGAACACAAAGTAGTTAAATGAATTGATTTTCAATGGTAGATATTCAATAAAAACATTGAAATAAATTTATATGGCCCGTAAAGACGATGTTTGATTAGATTGATTGGAGATAATTTAGTTTATTTCCATATTTTGTAGGAGTTTCCAGGCATTACAGAGGAAAGAGTGCACTTTTAGCGTACCTACTCTAAATAACCGATTAGCAAGAAAACATTTGGCATGCATGGATACATTGATTTGACAGCGACCCTGAGAGTTCATTACACCCTGGTTTCGAGTAGGCAACTCGTTTAGAATCCGGGGAACTCTCAGAAAGCATCTTATTGTGAACAATTTTGCCAATTAGTTTCCGATGCTCGAATTCGAAAACAAATTGTTCGGATGGCAGAGCCAACCAAGATTTCAATCGAATGTCGGTGCCGGCAGTAACTCACCATACCGGGGATTCTTCCGCTGGTGGCCGATAGGTAAAAAACTGAGGAGTTCTTAGACAGGGGCGGGGTCAGATGTATGCGAGAAAGATAAAACCGACATATGAGATAAGAATTTCCATTTTTATGCAAGGTATGGATTTGTTGTGTTCTGCAATAACGTGACTTCTGGATTGGTTGAATTACATACCCCAAAGAAGTGTAGAACACGACAAATAAATAATAAATTATATTAAATATAAATAATGAAGTATTTTTACGTCTGTAGTTAAATTACAAACACAAACACTTCAACGAATTGTACATGGAAAATATACAAGATACATTGTGAAATGAACACATTGGAATTTCACACCTACATTTTTGAAAATCAATATTGATTATCATGGACTTCCTTTATCATGTTGAAAATATTCCTCAATGTTATAAAATGCATTTTAACTCTAGAGTGTTTTTGAAAATTAAATTTCAGTCTCACATGCAAAATTTGAAATATCCATCTGAAAAAATTGAAAATTGCAATTTTTTATAAATAATGTTTTACTGATTGAAAAACGCTGCTTTTCTGGTATTAAATAACTTCAAGGGCTCACTATAAACTTATGTGATCAATAAAATGGATCATTTCAGGTTTGTTTCCAAATGGTAGTTCCCAATTACATAAACTGGTTTTTACTGTTACTCTTGCTGTTGCAATGGTTCATATATTCCAACTTTGATCGTTTTTTTTTCATAGCTTTTAAAAATGAAAGAGTCAACATAGACCACTTTTTACGATCACTGTCGAGTTTTGTGGAAAAAGAAGAAAAGCAATATTTTTCCGCAGTACAACGTGGAATAATAAAGGAAAACACGAAAGAAATTATTTTCGTTTCAGGAAGAAACACAAACATGAAAGTTAAAAAGGAACACGACTGCTGAGGGCCAGAATCCTACACAAGTTAGCAAATCATAACAAAATCGATTTTAATTATCTCAATTTCATTCGTAATGATAAAAAAAATATCAAATAAATTTTACATGTCCACCTTCGCGCTCCATACAGAACATTATCATGGAGAAAATTATTTCATTCAATCCTTGGCCAGCTAGGTCACCTGACCTCACCACTCTAGATTTCAGTTTGTGGTAATATTTAAAGAACATTATTTAAAAATTCAGTCCCTTCAGAGATACAAACAATTTGGAACAGTGTACAAGAGACTGCGTAGCGTTAATTACACCCTCTATGTTGCAAAAAGTTATAAAAATCGAACAAAATTGGAATGCACGAACTAACAAAATAAACTGGAAATTACCATACAGGCCAATAATAATAATAATAAAATTTATTCCATTAGGATCATTTTTACATGAAATTGGAAAGGTCAACAGAGAGTGGTAATATAGAAATATACAACTATCAGTTTTTCAAGTAGTAAAAATATAGGCATATATATACGTATATAAGCCTATATACAAAAATACACATACACACACATATATATATATATACACTGTATAAGATAAAAACAAAAATAAAAATTATAAATCACATAATAGGAACAGATTTAGAAAAATACAGTTATTTCAATGAACAATGTCACATATTAAAAAACTCATGACCAGTATAGAAGGACTTCTTTATTAAATATTTCGTCACATATTTCTTGAAAGTAATGATGCTTTGCTCATCTTTAATACTATTTGGCAATCTATTAT
The DNA here is from genome assembly GCA_944452925.2 of Chrysolina oricalcia. Classification (NCBI taxonomy): domain Eukaryota; kingdom Metazoa; phylum Arthropoda; class Insecta; order Coleoptera; family Chrysomelidae; genus Chrysolina; species Chrysolina oricalcia. Next base: position 9,012,449 of record OX101815.2, on the reverse strand, counting down.
AGAACTTTATGCATGTATACGAGGGAGCTTTTTCATAGAAAGTAGTCCTGTGGTTGGGAGTTTTAAGACTGTTACCATGTCTTGTTAGGTAACTGTGGATGTCAGAATTTTTGATGTAGTGGAGATTCTCTGTCTGATGAACAATATACATTTATAGATATATATATATACAGGGCAATGTTAAAATTTCATGGTTTTGTAAGTAAGGTTTACATGTATCCCTGCGTTGTAATCCAAAGATAAGCCTGATAACCCTTTTTTGTAGAAGGAATAGTCTATTAACTGAAGTGGAATATCATTGATTGCTAATATTGCTAAGGTTTTTGAGAAAATATTGAAAAGTTAGAAAAACTAGTTTTTTGAAAAAGTACAATTTTTTGTCTTCAAGGCAGTTTTGTTTCAGGAAAGATTTGTCGATACAAGATGCCTTATTACATCTTAACACGATAATTTATGAATCAATAGATATAGGCTGGCAGCTCTGGCAGCCTCTATCGAGTTACAGAAAGAATTCGATCCAGCTAGTCGATCATATCCACTTATTGAAAGTTTTAGCACATATTTGTTTTTGTGGTACTCCATCATAGCTGATGAAGAATTACCTAAGCCAAAGACGAAAAAACCAGAAAACGCAACGTTTTTTTAATTTTTTTAGATAGATGTTTCAAATTCTGCACTTAGACAAAAAAATTTATTATAATCAAATTTTTCAAATAACTTTTTTCACCATTCTCACAAATAATATCACTTTTCCCAATTCGTAATGATTTTTTCCAAATTGCCGTCATATTGGTGGTAACTTATGTCAAAATCAATCAACAGGTTTTCCAATACGCAGAAACGATCTCCTACAATGATTTTTTTGTAGCTCTGATGATCAAATTTTATTCCATATGTATGTGGTTCGACCTGTTGCAATTTCAGCGTTGGTATCTAGTTATGAAATCACAATTGATAGATGACATTAAAATGAAGTGTTTTATATTTATATTGAATCGTATGCGAATATTATCATTATTATTATTTTCTTTCCAGATTATGTTAATTCTGCTCATTACCACCGAAAGCGTTTGCGAGAAGACTTAAAATCTGTTCGTCACGTCAAAAAGCATATTCCACCGTGCCTAACTCCTCGAATTATGTCAACTTCGGGCACGTCAAGGTGTGTTTAGTGCAGACAGGGCCTTATCTCGTTGATCTAATTACGGAGAACGTACAACCGTTTGCACAGCCATAGAAAGATATACAGAGGGTCGTTTTCGAAACATCAAGCGCCTGGATTCGATATAAACTCTCTGCCTCTAAAGGAGAGCAGGGAAGTTAGGTCTGTATGGAATTCGACGATAGAGTGGGTTTTGGCGCCACTAGACGAATTTTATCGTCATCTTCATGAGCGTTTGCTGCCTTGTCTCCAGGGGGCGCTTAAACGCTTATCCCTATGGCACGTTCCTAGTCGAATGCCGAACTCCCGCGAAGACCATAAATGATTATTTGTTGATGCCCCCCAGTCATTGCGGTTGGGCATATGAAATATCCGCAATACGGTGTGGGAATATTAAATCTTTTTAAGGTATTATTTTTGAAGTGAACATCATAAAGTTGGATTCATATGGAAAAGTTGTTTATTATTGTATCTAGCAAAACTTATTGTGAGGCTTTCGTCTCTATTTGTCCAATGATTTTGAATGTCGTTCAATAAGTTGCCTGGTATTATCTCTAATTCGTATATTAAATTTTTCATATGTGAATGTAGTTTATTTGTAAATATAACGATAATATTCGTTCGAAAATATTGGTCAAAATCATATTTGGTGATAATTTTCAGTAAGAAACAGAGTTTATTTGTTGAATCAATGTAGCTGATATCCTTGATGAAAATCCATCTCAAATTCAAAAATAAATCTTTAACTTCAGTGACTTCCATAAATTATAATAATGTAGAACATTTAAAGAATAAATAATTTTGAATCAATTATTTCACCTTTAACTAGGTAATTCATTTAACAATCACTTGCTATTTATTTGAAATTAAAACTGTCTATCTGGTTCACAGACTGTCCGCGTCCACCTTTTTATATTCGCACCTGATTTCGCCGAAGCCTCAGGAACGTTCTTAGATGCGACGAGATTTCTCTCGATACACAGCGCCTGGAAAGTATATCGATGGGTCATTCTCGTTCACACTCTGTTTGCATGAGCGTCCAGGTCCGGCTTTGCCCGCAGCATCGCCACAATAATAATAACATGGCCTCAGGGGCACCTGATACCATGATGCATTTTGCTGTCATCTGACCATCTTATGAGGTCTCAATCCAGATCCACAGGCTTAACGTGGTGCTACGAGCACTGTTCTACCATATAACTGACTTCTACGATGTTCTGAGTCAAGTACTGTAGAGATAATTGTATTGACAATGGGTATACTGAAATACTGAAAATTTTGAGATGTACACCTACTTAAAAAGCTGTTCGACCCTCATCTTGAATTGAACGCTACTTTTGTGACAATTATTCATAATGGCTGATTTTTGTTTCCTTTTTTGGGGATTTGAGATCTTAAATTGAGTAAAACTTTATTTCTTTAAAGCCAACGCTTCGTCAATTTATTTTGACATCTTGAGGGCACTGTAAGATACAAAAAAGGAATGATTTTGGAAAAATTAATAAAACAGTAGAAAAATAAATGAAAATAAACTAACCATTTTGCTACTACTACTTATATATCATTTATGATGTTTTTCTTTGACTAACATTTTTTTCAAAATGTTCGTGATCTCCGAAGAACCTGTTGCAGTTTATCATGTTATCGTGGAGTTTCCTGAATATTTGATATTTTGTAGAAACAGTTGCTTTTATTGAAAAAAGCGCTAGAATAATAATTTTGAAGTAACGTCAATAATATATTTTGAATGATACATTTCATTGAATTGAATTTAAATAAAGTTTGGTAAAGTCTCCATTGCTGTCCTTTTGATATCGAATAGTTACCAGGTAGGTGCTGTTCGTACATATTTTGACGACCGTGACAGGACAAGATATGGAGAATACTCAGAGAGATTCAACGAGTGTCGTTCAATCGAGTTTATGCTGTTATCATCAATGCACTGCAAACACCCGATCCCGACTTGAGTGTGATACATGGGAATTTTCGTCTCCTTGATCAGAAGATGGAGGTGATTGCAGATTTGAACAAACAAGTTCTTGAATTGTTGCTAGAAGGAGATTCCATGGAGGAAATTATCGATGTTGAAGTGGAGAAAGCTGACGAGCTGATAAGTATCTACCATACCCTGAAGTTCAGAGTCGAGCAAAGTATGAGTCCCAATCTCACATTAGGGGAGATACAAGAAGCTGAAAAATTGTTAATTAAATTAATTCAACGGGAAGCTTTCGTAAGTATCCACGATGATAGACTTTCTTCTCTGCTACCATATGAAGACGAAGATGGTCTTTTCAAATTGAAAACGATGATTGCTGATCGTGCTGACCATCAGAGTTTTCGAAATCCTATTATTCTTCCATCAGATCACCCTGTTGTTGCCAGGATCATTCATAGTTGTCATGTTGAGAACTGTCACGTTGGCACTCAAGGTTTATTGAGTATGATGCGAGAGAAATTTTGGATTATAAAAGGCAGAAAAACCATAAAATCTGTTATTTCCAAATGTGTTGTATGCCGTAGAAACCATGCGAAGAATTTCGATACTCCTCCTGAAAATCGAGTAAAAGATGCAGCTGTTTTCGAAATCATCGGAGTTGATTTGGCAGGTCCACTTTTCATAAAAAATAATGAAAAAGTATGGATAACCATCTTCACCTGTGCAATCTATAGAGCAGTGCATTTTGAACTTGTTTCGAATTTATCTACAGATATTTTTCTACAAGGATTTCGAAAGTTCATCAGTAGACGAGGACGACCGTCCGTAGTATACAGCGACAATGGCAAGAATTTTGCGGGATCGGAGAATTTATTCGCAAAAATTGACTGAGACAGAGTATCAAATACGGCGTTGAGAAAAGAATTTTATGGAAATTAAACCCCCCTACTGCAGCTTGGTGGGGCGGCTGATTCGACTGATGAAACAACTCTTACGAAAGACATTGGGAAGAGTTTCACTGACGTATGATTGTCAAGATTTGACACCTTTAACGCCTTCGATGTTTCTCCAGGACATAAAACAAATTGGTGTTTCTGATATCGACGAAATTGATGCTGAATCTTTAAACAGGCATGTACGATATCGAGTGAAATTAAAAGAAGACTTCAGGAAGCGATTCCGAATCGAATATTTGAGCCAGTTGATAATGCGTCCCAAGAAATGTCACTCAAATGACGTGAAAGTTGGAGATGTCGTGCTGATTGGAAATGATAGTTCAAAATGTTTCGATTGGCCTTTGGGGCTAGTTGAATATATTTTTCAGGGCAGAGTTGGCAGAATTTGTGTGGTTCGTTTGAAAACTAGTTCTGGACATCTGATGAGACCGGTTCAGAGGTTGTTTCCATTGGAAGTCAGTGCTGAACAAGAAGTAAGGCAACTGAGAAATGACAAGACGTTGAAAAAACCGAAAGATGTTGATACCAAAAATGAAATGCATGACAATGGGGTGAAATCAAATGTTGATGAAAATCATGTTACTAGTCGTTATGGAAGAAAAATGAAACCAACTTCAAAGCTGAATTAATAGTTATGTGTCAAATTTCATGAATGTGACTCACAAGGAGGGAGGATGTTGCAGTTTATTATGTTATCGTGGAGTTTCCTAAATATTTGATATTTTGTAGAAACAGTTGCTTTTATTGAAAAAAGCGCTAGAATAATAATTTTGAAGTAACGCCATAATAATATATTTTGAATGATACATTTCATTGAATTGAATTTAAATAAAGTTTGGTAAAGTCTCCATTGATGTCTTTTTGATATCGAATAGTAACTGTTCGTACAGTACCTAAGTACTCTCGGTGAAAATTTCAACAATTCTTTTTTATTTTCAGTAGAAACGTAAGAACAATTTCATTATTAGAAATATATAAATTCCATTCATTCCATCTCCTTTCTGCTGTCTTTCTTTATTCCCCTGCCCACTCTTCCGTGTAAGCATTTTTGTAAATCGATGCGACACATGTTCCTACATTGACTCGGTTGCTTTACAGCCAATAAACTGGGCGTATGCATGGAATATCATGAGAATTTATTCTCAAAATGAGGTACTAATAGACGTTTCTCTTGTAGCGTTGAGACACGATAAATAACGAGAGTTTCCTGGTAGTATATTTCACGACGAGAATACCGTTGCGTTAGGCAGTCATTAGGGATATAGAAAAGAGAAAAGTGCATGGCAGCGAAGTTGGTCACATGCCCGCCATATTACATGGTGTGACAGCAACTTGTTCCAAGTCGCCTAGACGTGGGACTCTAATCTCTACCTAGCGTTGAATCAAACCTGAGCTATAGTGCATACAGTTCGTCTTTCAATGGTTATTCATATTATTTGCGTGAATATGTTCTACCAATTCTCAGTTTTACGAGGGGGATACTGAAAATCTTCACAAACTGTATGAGAATTGATCACAACAAAATTATAATAACGATCCCGTATGTCAGATTGCTTGATGCTTTCAAACATTTTGTAGAGAAGGGCCAGTGTTGAAGGTCTTTGAAAGCTACTCGACCAATAGATTCAAAATGTACAGTCTACCCATAATCATCAAAATAGGTGTTCCACAAGGTGTTGTACTTGGGCCATTGCTTTTTATTACATACATAAACTCATTTTTACATTTACACAATTATCAACGTTACACTTCAATGATCATATTTTTAGTATTAAAATAATGTTTAATACTCAATGTCCAAGGAACATATCATAATACATGTCAAGTAACTGATTCAAAAGTAGAGTTTCCATTACGTCATCTTCTGAAGCAAATCCCAACTTTCAGCTTTGTATCAACGTCATATTTCATTGAACATATATTGGTTGTCAAAATGACGTATCATGCACAATATCCAAAGAACATTTTAAGATACAAGTGACTGATTCAAAACTCATGTTCCCAATACGACGGTCCTTTCGATTTTCAAAATTATCGTCACCCAAGAGATATATATTCATGATAGAATACTTTTGAATGATCAATAAGTGATCATGTTTTCAGGTATTCAACTTACGTTAGGAAAAGTAGGTATACAAAAATATATGGTTATTTGGTAAAAAAATTTATTGATTTTGACTAAAATATTTTTATCACTATATCATTGAGAATGAAATATATTTTTGTTTTTTCTCATACCAGGAAAACTTTGGAGAGACGATAGGTACTTGGAAACGATTATAAATAGTACATTTATTTTTTATTTTCAAAATTATCATCATCTAAGAGATATATTCATGACATATTAATGATCATCTTCTCAGGTATTCAACTTACATTAGGAAAATTATTCAAAAATACTTGGTTAGTTGGTAATGAAATTTATTTATCTTGAATAAAACATTTTTATAAATTGTTGGATGTAGCCGTTACTACGTGGTAGGAAATCATCACGAAAAATTAGAAATAAAACTTTCTATGTTTTTATTCCACTTCTATTTGTAACCAACGTTACTGCAGTTTCGTCCTATATGGACATTATCAAACAATACAATAATCTGAAATAATAAATAACACTTCTTAAATACCCTTAATTCTACCCGAGGCTTGTCTTAATGACTTTTACCTGGACCTTTTTCGCAAATAAACAAGGTATTGTTTGATAATGTCCCTATAGGACGAAACTGCAGTAACGTTGGTTACAAATAGAACATATTTATGTTTTTTTCTAATAGCAGGCAAACTTTGGAGAGACGATACTCGAAAACACATATAAATAATACATTGTCATATTTGATATTCAAAATTATCATCACTCAAGAGATATATTGATGATAATTTTTTGGGGAGTATACGCAAAAGTACGTACTTATAATATTGAATTCATTGGCGAAGATTATGTTTAATATTTTGATGTCTGCTAATTTTTTTATAAACAATAGTTGTAAAAGTAAATGAAAAATATATGTATATGCAATGCTCAAATCATCATTTAATAGAGATATTCACGATCACACAGTTTTTATCGTTTAATTTGATAAAAAGTTCAACATAATTGAAATGTGTTGAAGCGAACGTTTGACTAGATTGATTTCGATTCATCATAACGATATGATATATTACCAGGACAGTCCCTAAAACTTTGCAATTGTAATTTTTTGACATCACCAATTCTCATTTCGATATACTTAATATTATAGAAGTTATGACGTGCCTAATAGATTCGTTAAAACCCGGTATATGCTCTTTGTTCAAGAACTTTGTTCTTCAGTAAATAAATTATATCTTGATTGACTGATGGCTACCACGGGCCATGGTGGTCGTGCTGGTAGAGCGTTCGCCTCTCAAGCGTAGGGTCGAAGCTTCAAATACCCGCATGGTCATCGGTCTCGTGCATTGCATCATGCGTTAAATGTGAGGGCTGCATCTTTCCTAGCTCAGTCTCTCGAAGATTCTGAGGGTTGCGCGTAGGGGTGCAATCGGTTAACAGGAATAACAAATAACAAAACCGAGGGGAAAACCGCTAAGGAAATTGTGTACACCAATTCCCAAAAATCCCAAGGAATTCCACTAATACCCAAGTAATTTCCCCGATCAAATGATACCTCTAATACCCAAGGAATAAAAGCAATAGAAATCCGAATCTTCGGTTTTTTCAATACTTTTGTTTCTCATTCAACAATTGTGATTCCAACAACACTTCGATGTTTTCTGATATCGGGAAATTCCCGATCGGTCCTGTAATACCTATGTATAACTCGAAGTGATACCTCTAACTCTAATTTCCGACTAATGCCCATTAATTTTCGACTAATACTACTTATTCCCGACTACTACCCACCAATGCCCAATAATTTTCAACCAATACACCTAATTCGCTACTAATACTTATAATTGTCAACTAATTCTTCTAATTCCCCACTAATATTCAAGTAATACCACTGATGCGATTTTATACAAAAATTCCTCAGCGGTTTCCCCATCGAACAAAACAAAACAACAACTATACTGATACCTAATTTAGAAATTCACCGAAACTAGCTTATATAGTTTGTTTGAAAGTGGTTGACAATGTTTCACTTTGAGTAAGGTTATTCTGGACTTTCATTGTCTAAAAAAGAACAAAGAAAAATTAAAGTCCAGAATAACCTTACTCATAGCTTATATTGGATCTCCTGGTTCAAATTATTGAACACAACATAATCAGTGGTGATAGAGACTTGCAAATTGTTATATTGGTAGAATTCACTTGCATTTGTATATATCAACAATATTAAAAAAGTTGTTGGTTTCCTCTTGATTCAGACAAGGATAACATCAGGGAAAGTAATAATTTTCTATTAAAATTTATAAATAGGAATATTAATTGCGATGCAAAAAAAGAAGCGTATTAATGAACACGATAGATTCGTTCTAAGAAATGATCGCAGTAAACATACAGAAATTCGATATAAGATGTGCAAACTAGTAAAAACAAGGGTGTAATTCACAAGCGCCAATTCACGACACTCCACCCCTACATGAAAGTAGCACGTGACAATGAAAGGAATTATGAGTTTCAGTTCAGCAGATGCACAGCTGGCAATTTGAGAGCTGAAAACGAACTATTATTCTTTTTCAGTCGCTGATCCCAAGTCACAAAGACATGTTAAAAATGAGTTTTTCCACCCTACACATAAGCGTCGCAAGACAAATTATCAGGGTGGTTTCAAAAAAATCAGGAGAAGAGAAGCAGCTCTTTTGTGGATATATCAAAACGTTCTCATTTCTGATCCGGGTATGTGTCAGAACAAGGCCATTTCGGACCACCGTAAAGGATGCGATAGAGGTAAAATAAAGAAAATTGGCTGCTTTCAGGAAACTCTAGAATGGTTGATTACTGGGTATTATTTATTCGACTTGTAATTAAAGACCAAATATTATCGAAAATACTATTACATTTTCTATTTTTTGCACTCATTACAGTTTCCGAAATAACAATGTCAAAGAAGCCTTCAACTATTTTCATATAGTTGGGATGAATATTGTAATCCGAGTCGCAGCCGAGGATTATAACAACCGAATCCAATTCATTTGCGTATCGGCCGTGTGTCGTTCAAGACTGTTCGTAATTCCGCTGAAATATTACATTTTGATTCCGAGGAAAGAACAAACCACGTACCTCGTAATTCTACAGAAAAATCCCGACATCGTGTTGTCACGGAACAGCTTGACAATATCACAACAATATTAAAAACATCGTCAGTTTTTTGTGTTCGCGAGTTCGCTTCAACAACGTCCATGGATGAAATTGCAGAAATTGAGGAGCAAATCAAATTTCTTAAGAAATATTGGAAAAATCATGTGCAGCGAGTGTTGATTTACTGCCAAAAATAACTCAAGACCGATATCAAAAAGAATATGAAAATTTTGAAGAGCGTAAAAGCAAGAATATAGGTGGTTAATGAAGATATATTATTAGCCTATACAAAAGGAAAATCAGAGGTTTATTCTCCTAAATCGCTGTGGACCAAGATTTCAATGTTGAAACTTGCTTTGGAAGTTTATGTCAACATTGACTTTTCAAGGTTAGTTATTTTAAATCGTACACCATATTGGAGTATTCTTTTTTTCTTTGGTGTATTGGCATCGACTGCGATGGTCATTAGCCAATATAGGAGTATTTACCTACAGAAATTGTATTTTCAGATTTGGAAAATTATTTTTGTTCTTGAGACGAAAGTCTGATGGATACACACCATAGAAAGCTAAAGTTTTCTCTGAAGAAGGAGTAACTAAGTTTTTGTTGGGGACAGATGATTATTCATGGTTGCTTGAAAAGGTTGTATTAATGTGTGGTTTGTTTGGCGCCTGCAGACGTGACCAAGTTGTTAAGCTGACTGTGTATGATTTTGAAAGCACCAGTACCAGAGTTTTGGTTACATTGAGGTGAACTGAAAACAAGAAGAACAGGGTATTCATGATTCCCAAAGAAGGACTTCCTTTTGATGCCTATGGTTTAGGTATACCAAAAATACGTAGATTTGCGGCATTCAAATTTGGAAAATCGGCGATTCTTCATTGGTTATAGCAATGGTAAATGTGTAAAACAAGTTGTGGGCATTCATACTATTAGAACTATTCCAAAGAAAATTGTAGCATTCTTAAAATTGGAAAATCCTCAGGTCTACACAGGGCACTCGTTTCGCATATCCTCGGCTACTATGCTTGTAGAAAATTGTAGCGATCTACTATCGGTAAAAGAACTTGGAGGTTGGAACTCCTCTGCGGTGGCGGAGTTATATATTGAAAATTCAGTTTCAAAGAGAATGAAGATGACGAGGAAACTATTTCATAGTAATGAGGCCACACCGACAACAAGTTCAAATACTGATGCTATAGTTGGTCTCATCGATGGAATAGAAATTTCAAATAATAGCAATTGTCAAATTACTTTTCAAATTTATCATTAGTTAGTATTATTATAATTATTGTTATTGTAAGCAGAATAAAGTTTTGAAAAAAATATTTGAACAAGTGATTTTTTAACTGCCGCCGGCCGTTAAAAAATCTTAATAGACGGAGGCTGTTAACATTAACTTTTCAATTGTCAACTGAATACAGTTAAATCAAAATAACAGTATGGGATTACGAAAAAAATCTAGCTATACAATAAAAAAATGAAGGCAATGGTGTTTAAAATCGTTTCATAGTAAGAGAGAATGCATGATTCTGTCTTATGAGAATGTAAATTGGATAGTGTTTAAAGAATTGGTAAAAAATTGGAACGCACGGAATTATGCAAAACTTGGACCGAGTAATTGCAATAAAAATAATTTTCTCTCATGAGAACTAGATTTCAACGATTCTAGAAATTCAAAAAATGTTTTGAATGATTTAAGTATTTTTAGCGCTACGGCGTTGCTTCTCCTATCGAAAAGTAGCAACAACTTTGATATTTGGAACGGAATACCTTGCATATTATTGCATTTTTCGCTTTGTTATCGCTTTTTAATTATTTTTATGTAATACTTCCCTATACTATCAATCAATAATTTCCTCAATTTTTGTGCCAAACATAGTCAACTAAACGTTTGTTACTGCAGTATTTGAATTCCTAGAAAGCTTAAATTTTGGACGTAGTTTGACAATGTTCTGGGTATTAGTTATGACTAGGAGAATTCGTTCTTCATTAAACAGGGTCGTTGAAAATATGTGATTTTACCGATAGATACAAAAGTGGTGAAAAGTGCATTTTTTCAAATGGAACACCCGGTATATCATCAAATATCCTAAAAGGAAATTGAATTTTCTTTCAAATAATGTATCATGTTTCTATACTTGAAGAGTCTGGTTTCCGCAATAAAAGCAGGTTTTCAATAAAAAATTTTGGATTATTTTGCTATTTTTGTATTGGGTAGATATGAAATGTCATGGAACATGTCATTATGAAAATTCGGAAATTAGTGCATTGATAATAAAACGTTTGCGCGTTCATTAACGCATATTTGATTAGAAAGTGGAAAATGGAAATGAAAATGGAAGACAATAATTATTAAAATGTGAATCTGATTAATTTTTGTCAAATCTGTCCCATATTTCTCACTGTTTATTGGATATTGATATTTTTTTCACAACAGTCTTCTTCAAAACCAATATTGCATTAACCGAAAAATACAGTGACTTGAAATTTTTATTCAGATTTGAACAAAGTATGCATGGTTTGGTTTTTCATCTCCATGGTAATTTTAACTCCCATTCAGAGTATTTGAAAAACGTGTCCTTAAGCAGAACTCAATTTTATTTCAATCAATGCATTTTTTTCTATTAATTCGTGCTAAATTTGGATGAAGGGCATTGAATTTTCAGCACATTTTTGAAACATTTCTTAGGCACTCACCATGAATGTAAAATAAATTTAATAAATCTGCATTTTTTATACTCCTTTCAGACAGAATTACAATTAAATCCACTGTTTGTCGAACTAACAGATTGTTTTGCTCTTTTCTGGACACGTCGTACTAAAGAATATTTCAATTGGGCAATATTACCTATTTCGAATCTGGCAATTGGAAATGATAGTAGTGTGCCGTGACCACAAAGTTGTTGCTACTTTTCGATAGAAGCGGCAACTCCGCAGCGTTGAGAATGATTTATATCGATAAAGCAGAATTGATTATCCAAGAAACCAAATTTTCGAAATAATCTTTGGTCCCCTTTTCCAGAAAGGTCTGATAGGCCATCGAGTTATATATATAAACCTTCCAAATTATTTGGGTAGCAGTCAGTTGACCAGAAAAGTTATTTAAATCTTCGTTTTTTAAGTCGAGCTTTCGAAAAATTTATTTTCTTCTTCAAGACTATAACTACAATATAATTTAAATGAGTATAAATGGTAATTAAATAGTGGAGTAATACTTACTAACATGAAATTAAATGAAATTTACATCAACGAAGAACTTGAAAAACTGATGTCATTGTCAAAAATTACAGAAAACTCCAATACCGATAATGTTTAAATCTAATATCATATATGAAATTCCATGCAGAGACTGTAATCAAGTGAATATTGGTCAATCGAAACGAATGCTAAAAGATCGCATTACCTCACATAAAAGTGATTCAAGAAGAAATATAAGATCTTGTGCTTTATCAGAACATACTATGGATAAAGACCATCGTTTTGACTATGAAAATGCGAAAGTTGATGTAGAAAGTAATTTGAGGAAAAGACTCTTTTTGGAAATGGTTCAAATTAATAATGCAACTAATTCAATTAACAAAAAAACTGGTATTAAAGATTTGAGTTCTATATATATACATACATTTTACATAAAAACAAACAGGTGAGTTCCAACATTCGTCCTCCTTAAATATTATTTTTTTTTGGAATTATCTGTACATCTCTTCAATTTTTTACGCATCCTATATATACCATTCATCATTCTATCACATCATTCTTGCCTCTGTCTGTAATTTTTGACAATGACATTAGTTTTTCATGTTCTTCATTGATGTAAATTTCATTTAATTTCACGTTAGTAAGTTTTACTCCACTATTTAATTACCATTTATACTCATTTACATTATATTGTAGTTATATATATATATATATATATATATATATATATATATATATATATATATATATATATATATATAACAGAAAATTAATTATGACATCTACAGTCACTAGTTGTCTTGCCTTCACGGTATTAATTCTTGAGTGGATTCGTTTTGATTTCGAGAGCTCCATAAATCCTTTCTGATGAGTGCGTGAGCACGAAACAGCTGTCAAAGGTTGGAACTCTCGGAATTAAAACGAAATATACTCTATTTTCACTTATATATATATATATATACTGCAATAAAAGTAACGAAGTATCACAAAAATCTTCCTACACGCGGAGAACCTACGACTATGCTAATCAACCCTTGACACATCGAAAACTGAATCTAATCCTCTCCCCATGCATCTTTCTTAATTCTCACACGCCAGACGGGGCACGAGAAATATTTCAAAAAAGAATACCCGACAATGACAGAGGACCGTCTCCGATATTACTCTAGTGTGCCCCACCGCCACCTGGGTCTCGCACTGGGTCGTGTGATAGGCCGCACTATTTCACCCCTGACACTGTCACTCGCCGAACTTCACCAGATCGATCAACGGGGTAGGAGATTAGACGTCGGGGCGCGTGTAGCGAAAAGGAAGATGAAAGATGTGCGGGACAGGGGCGGATTTGGAAGTTTGTGGTTGAATTATAGAATAGAAAACAATTTATTGATATAAACCCCACAACCCCACAAAATAAAACACGCAAATGGCCTGTTCTAATTTTTATAATAATAAAATGAAATAATAACGAAAACCCCAGTTTGTGGAATTTTTTAAACAAGCAATATTTAAAAAATTATAACTTTTTCGGTTTTTTTAAATATCCCAAATATTATTCGAGAAATCGTTTTACAGTCATGGAACTTTTGTAGAGATTCATAAAACCTACAAAATAGATTTTCATACTACCTCAGTGTATTTTCTACTGAGGAAATCCGGGAAAACCTCGAAAAAGAGACAATTTTTCAAAATAGTAATTTACGTAACAAATCCAGAAAATACTGATTTTTTAGACGAGTAGACCAAATTCCAAATTCCATATCAATTAGACGCATTTAGTCTAACAGACGAAGAGAAGTCGACCTTCACCCATCTCTTAACCGGAATCATACTTCTTATGAAGTTACATAAATAGACGAATACGCCTAAAATGGGTTATAATAATATAAGGATAATGATGATAATAATAATATTTATTCACGTAAGAAGAATATTATAATACAAAGGTTAATGGTCAATTGGTTAAAATTATAATATTAATAATAAAAAGTAATAATAAAAAAGTAATAATAACATTGTTCATTCACATATTGATACATAAAAGACAGAAGAATACTTTCGATATCATAATAAATATTTACATACACGCATATTTGAATACATAAAAACATACTGATACACTCATATACTTCACATATTGATAATAACATGGGAAGAGTTCAAACATTGAAATAATATAAGTTACCTACTTGAAATTATAACAATTATCGAATAAAATCAGAATAAATATAAAAACTTTGTTTCAAATATTTTTTTTATAAACAAAATCAGAAATCGTTTGTCTTGGCTGACAATATAAATTGTCTTAATGACTTTTTGAAATGGTGAAATATGTCAATGTTTTTTATTGTAATATGATTTTTGTGTTAATGGAATTACATGGTAATCTTTTTTTCGGGTGTGACGGTAAAAGATAACTTTTCTTCTTGTGGTATGTTGAAATGATATTGTAATAGAAGGGTTGTCGAATATCAAAAACACCGGTTTCAAAAAACAGATTTTCTGTTGGAAAGCGTGAACTTTTTGAAAATATCAGTTTTAGAAACTTGTTTTGTAGTACTTCAAGAGGACGAAGGTGTGTTCGAAAGGCCCCACCCCAACATGCTATACCATATCGTAGGTGACTTTCCACAAGTGCGATAAAAATAATTTTTAGATGATGCTAGATGAATATTTCTCTTAAGGTTTTGAATTTATATAGAATACTTCGTAACTATTTGCAAATATAGGTAAAGTTCATTCCATTTGAGATGTGAATCAATAATTACCTCTAAATACTTCACTTTATTTTCAGGAAGAATAAAGTGTTGGTTGCCTAGGTCTCTACATGTAAAGGTTGGCTTGTATTGCAGCTGAAAGGCATATACTTCGTTATCTCCAAATTTATGGTTAATAGTTTATATTCAAGCCAGTTTTTTATTGTGTCAAAGTCTGATTCTACGGTATACAGGGTGTTAATTAAGTACGTTGACAAACTTCGGGAGGTGATTCTTTGAAGGTTTTCAGGACGAAAAGTTCATATAAATATATGTCCCAAACGGCTTGGTTTTCGAGATACAGGGCGATAAAAATACATTTTTTTCAAGATTTTTTAGAGTTAACTTCGACATTTTCGACAATAATCAGTTCAAATTAGGCAAGTACAATCCATTTAATAGGGCGCACGATACAAAATAATGCATTTCTTAAATATTTCACAGGGTCCTCCTTTTTTCAGAGTCAAGCTTTGTTCAACCCTTCAGAATTTTTTTTTCCGCCGCCACTGACATATTATGAGAAAGGAATAATCAATGCTGTTCCATTTAACATCTTTTTGATTTCTTGCATTTTTTCATTTACTTGTACGGTTCAGGGGCTATAATGAAAATATTAATTTAAACATTTTCCAGTGTGGCATAACATTAGAAAATTTGAAAATTAAACATTTTCAATTATTGTAAATTGATGGAACTATTTTTTCAGAATTAGAAAAATCTACGATGAATTAAAATTATACGATAAAAAATATAAAGACAAGCTTTTAAATTAAAAAATAATTTGTTTCATTTTTTGTAGGTTATTCTGTGAGTATCAAAATCTTTCTGTACAAGATTACCTAGATCAAACAATGAAATGAATTATTTCTTCCTTTTCAGTGTATTGTATAAAAACTTTAAAATGTTTTCTTTTTATAATTTTCATTTTTAACATTTCAGTTTATTTTTTATGTGAAACTGAAAATCTCCAACCCAAAAACCATCACATACCAATTTTGAACAGAATCGGATCATAATCACAAAACTCGTCCGCCATATTGGAGCAGCCATTTTGTTTTTTAACAAACATTTTTTTAATGCATTGTCACCGGAATTACGGAAACCTGCCAAATTTCAAATTAATCGGAGTATTAGAAGTGGGTCAAATTCAACTTTTATTAAATTGTTTGTTAGTTAGTTACAAGTGAAGCTAAATAAAAGCTTGTTATTGTAAAGATGTGATTTCTTTTTGTGATATCTAACAGAAAACTACTATCTCCCCGTCACTGCGGTACGCTGGATATTAAACTAGATCTGACAGATATTGGGAAAACCTTAACTTTCAACCTGAAGATTCTGATGGTAAAAATGTGCATTTTCATTGAGATATTTGATTAAAAATGTTTTTACCCATTAGTCTTGATAGAGAACTCATACAAATTTTTTGTTATTTTAAAAAAAGATATTTTTTAGTTTTCAATTGAACGTTTCCTTTTCAACATAAAAAACTTCCGAAAGGTAATCCTGTAATGGAAGATAGTTATCTAATAGTCGCAGATCATTACACATTTGATTTTCATTTATGAATCTCTGGTCATAACTCCGAAAAACTAAATCAAACAAATTTTTGTTTCCGTACGGAGTACATTATTTTATCAGAAATTTCGGTTTGTTTTTTCTTCTGCAGTAACGCAGAAATTTTGTAATCAATTTGAATTCATAAAAATAGCAAAGTGGGCTTTGATATTAATTCATTTATTTAAATATCAACAACTTGACAGTTATCGAAAGTTGAGAAACTGTCTCATTGTTAATTCTTCATTAGTGCAAGCTATAAAGCAGATTCATTCAATATTCCTTTGGATAAAATGGTTGATATACAAATTCAGGAATGGCAGACATGCACTTAATGTATGGAATGGCTGATGGTAACGCTCGTGCCGCCAGACGAATGTATTTAGAAAGATTTCCACAACGTCATATTTCCAGCACACAAATGTTCATCAATATTCACTCCCGTCTTCGTGAAACGGGTACTTTCAAGAGGTCTGCTGTTCTCATAGGAAGACCCAGGAGAGTTAGAACAGTTCAGATAGAAGAAGCTGTACTTAACGAAATTGAGCAGCATCCAGACACCAGTACAAGACAAATTGCGGCACAGTTTAACGTAACCCATGTATTGGTATGGCAAATTTCAAAAGAGCAACAACTTTATCCCTATCACATACAGCGTGTTCAAGCTCTTCTGCCAAGGGATTTTCCAAAGAGATTAACTCTTTGCACTTGGATTCGAAATAAATTGTTGGAAAATCCATGGTTTTTATCTGGAGTGTTATTCACCGATGAGGCATGCTTTTCCCGTAAAGCCATTATTAATTTTCACAACAATCATATGTGGGCTGATGAAAACCCACACGCCGTGATTGAAACCCATTTTCAAGAGACGTTTTCTGTTAATGTTTGGGTTGGAATTGTAGGGAATTTCCTTATCGGGCCACATTTTCTGCCTCATAGACTCAATGGTGACCATTATCGACATTTTCTTGAATTCATCTTACCTGGACTCCTAGAAGAGATCCCACTGAGGGAAAGAATTGGAATTTGGTTTATGCATGATGGTGCTCCAGTACACTTCAGATTGGTTGCACGCCAATATTTAGATGAGAATTATACTGATCGCTGGATTGGGCGTGGTGGGCCACAACTTTGACCACCAAGGTCACCTGATATGAATCCACTTGATTTTTTCCTCTGGGGGCACCTTAAATCATTAGTGTACCGAACTCCAGTTCAAAGTGAAGAAGACCTGAGGAATCGCATACAGGAGTCATGCGGAATTATAAGAAACACTCCTGGTATTTTTGAGCGTGTCCGCCAGTCTATGGTTAGGCGCATATACGCATGCATTGAAGTTGGCGGTGGCCATTTCCAGCAGCTGCTCTGACATATCAATTTCAATAATGGTCCTTTTCTGAACTTAATTTTATTCCTAGGGAATTTATGTTACTTTGCTCTAGTATTTGATAATAAAGTTATTCACTATTGAAAATGTCCAAAATTATTTTGCCATAATTAACTTTGTGCAATACATGTTCAACCTGAGTTATGGTAAAAAATGTATGGGAGCTCCATAACATTACATTTTCTCTACACGAGCAGAAAATAGCTATTTGTGTAATGAGAACAAAATGACGTATTGCGTCACGCGCTAATCTTTGGAGAGTGGCAATGACACTTCGAGAAATGAATTATTTTATATCATGCGCACTATTGAATGGATTGTTCTTGTCCAATTTGAACTAATTTGGATCGATTATTGTCGAAAATTTCGAAGTAAACTCCAAAAACTCCTAAAAAATGTATTTTGATCACCCTGTACTTCGAAAACCAAGCCGCTTGGGACATGTTTATATGAACTTTTCATCTTGAAACCTTTCAAAGAATCACCCTTCAAGTTTGTTAGACTATTTGCTTCTCAAATTTCTTTATGTTATGCGTTACTGGAAAATGTTTGCGTTAATATTTTCATTGTAACTCCTGAACCGTATAAGTAAATGAAAAATATCAAGAGAGCAAAAAGATGTTAAATGAAACAACATTCATTATTCCTCTCTCATAATATGTCAGTGGCGGCGGAAAAAAAAAACTCTGAAGGGTTGAACAAAGCTTGACTCTGAAAAAAGGAAGACCCTGTGAATTATTTGAGAAATGCATTATTTTGTATCGTGCGTACTATTGAATGGATTGTACTTGCCTAATTTGAACTGATTATTGTAGAAAATGTCGAAGTTAACTCTAAAAAATCTTGAAAAAAATGTATTTTTATCACCCTGTATCTCGAAATCCAAGCCGTTTGGGACATATGTTTAAATGAACATTTCGTCCTGAAAACCTTCAAAGAATCACCTCCCGAAGTTTGTCAACGTACTTAATTAACACCCTGTATTTCAATTCTTGCCAATTATTTGCCTTATAGAATATTGTAGTGTCGTCTGCAAATCCTAAAATTTTTCCTCTACTTTCTAATTTATTTAATTACAGATTGAATAGGGTAAATTGAAACAGGTTGTCCATTAAAAGCTGGTCATGACTATATACAGTGAGTTTCAAACATTGGCACCATATGGAAACTTTTTTATTATCGAATTGTCAGAAAATTGTATTCTCCATAAAAATTGGTGCATTACGGAATACTTGTATTAGAGTTGTCAACATTCTGAATTTCCAAACGGTGTTTAGGGGAGAACAAAAAATAGAATTTGATCAAGCGTAAACTACCCTGGCTGTGATTCCAAATTTGAATGCATCGGACATTTGAGTTCTTATTTGTATTATATATTGAAATTCGAACAGAAGATAGGTACCAATAGAAACATTCTAATTCTTATATACCGAATTATAAAGAAAAATCGACCAGCAGACAACAAGTTTCATAATTGCCTAGACATTCAATCCATCTTTGTAGCTCACCCTGTAGGTCCAGAAAAAAGTCTAGGAAAGTAAGTCGCTTCTTTTTACCATTCAAATGAGATATCCAAAAATCAAAAAAATCTGACAAGCCCCAGGAATACATATATCCAGAGCCATGCATGTCCTTTGTCACATTTAAACCAGGGCACAACTCCTTGGCCCAATCCAACCCTGTATTATCTATACCCCCAGCCGTTGATTATCTCTGTGATTCCTCATTTATCTTTACAACGCAAACCAGATTATGCAACGCCATTATATCATTAGTAAGTCGTTAGGCCCGTCAGGAAACTACGTATAAACATTAGTTTGAGTCGTGTTTAACGTAGAGCCAAGATTTCGGTTAAGTGGGTGCAAGATTTAGTTCCAAATCTCACGAACATACTTATAATATTGTAGCCGCGGTGTTCCAGTGAATAATCAATTTAATTTCGGTTGCATCCCATTACTGTTCATAGCACATATGTTATAGAAACTTGAGATTTCAATTAATTTATCAACAGATGATTGAAGATTTATAGTTATTGCACTCTTGCGATATTAAGAAGTACCTTAATTTGGAGTGAAGTACAGTTTTATTCACTGAATTACAGCTTACAAATACTTGTGCAAAGTTGAAGACTGGAATATTCCGTAAATATTTTTGAAATGACATGAATGATCATTCATCCATGTTTTATTGTGTGGTAGATAGATTCCTTCCTATTGAAAACTCCTGGCGTGGAAAAAATTACTCATCAGTCCATAATATTTTAGTAAGATAATTGGTACCTGCATTCAAATTTTGAATCATCTGTTGGCAAAATTCCAGCCTTTCCTCTGTTAAAACTTGCACGGGTAACATTTTATATGGTTTGTAGTCGTGTTTTTTCAACGTACGTTGGATTTTGGAATAACATTTACCTAATTGATCTGCTATATTCTTTATACTACATTCAGAATTTTCTAAATAATAATGCAATGTTTCAAAAAAGTATATTCGCGAATCAATATTTATAGGGATACCTTCGAAATGAAGCAGTATATCTAGCTGTTCTTCCTGGTTTTCTTGAATAACACGCTTTTTCCTACTGAAACTGAAGGTATGATTCATCTTTAGGTAAATATTTTTGAATGTATTCTCTGACGGTGTTGGACGATTTGGATACAATAACCTTTTTCTTTTTGCTGCACGTTTATTATTGTCGTTTTGCATATATTTGAACTTTTTCTACCTCACTGTAAACCGTTTTGATTATTCTGTTAAAGAAATGACACTAAACAAACATAATGTAGTTGTCATTTCCATAGCTCACTCAAAAAATTTCATGGGATAGGTATTTACTTCCGAGCAATAAAAGATATAGAGGTGCCATTTCTATATGCACAACACACGTTGTTATGAAAGCTGCATATCACTATCCTTTGTGATAGCTTGTGGGTGAGGTGTAACCTCTGAGTTCGGAGGGGGAGATTTATTATTGTTATGACATTCAGATGCAAGGTTAGAACCAGTGGCGACGTGCTGATAAATTTTTTTCATGTTATATTTTTATCTATAGACGACCACATATGCTTGGTAGGAAAGCACGTGTGTTGTCAAGATGTCAATCAAAAATACTTTATTGTGCGAAGAATTAGATTCTTGCTGACAAAGCATAGGATAAGGTCATACATACTGAAAAAATAAATGAAACTGCCGCAGCTCTATTTTGATGTAGTCTTGATTTGGTCACAGGGTGGAGTGGTGACTTGCTTATTGTAAAACGTCTGTCCAACTTGAAACAAATTAAAATTTTGGATTGAATTCTTCTATTCCTTTGCTGAAGTAGTCTAATTTTTTGTATCTGACGGATTATAGTCTTCCTTGCTACTTTTAAACGCTTTCTTCTGGTATAATCTGTGTATCATCAGTTTCACAATCACGAATTCCTCTAAAAGAGCATACATTTCAAACATACACACACACACATACACTCACACATAACTGCCCAGTTATTATATTGTTATAGTTGCAGAACAGTGAAGTAAATTTCATGACCAACAAATTCAAACTAAAAAAATATCACTGAACTTTGTATTAAGTACTCGAAACACATTCCAACAAGACTTCACAATCTTTATGAACAATCTTTATGAATAACTAGGCACAATGGTATGAATAGAATGACTCGGAAAACAAATCTAAGGCTTGCCCTTCTCTTTGAGGCTATAAGTCCTATAGGAAAGCCTATACCTATTTGGAATAACTCTGGCACTCACGCTGGCACGCTGGCACTCAGGAGTCACAATAAGTAGTTGAACAAATATCATAAGTGGCGTTCCACAAGGTTAAGGACTTGGGCTAGTATAATCAACAATATATAAATTACTCTACTAGTATAAATATCCAATAAAAATTCAAGGAAGGGTGCTAATATTGAAAAAAAGGAAATCAAACATGGAACATGATCCAATGAAGGTGAAACTCTTGTACGATTCGAACCATCTCTGTTTCAACGCAATGAAAAATAGCTTTCAGATGTCTGTAGCTTGTAGGCAGTGAATTTTGGAACACACGTTTATGGAAAAAAAGTCTCATATCGACCCCAGAAATAAGCCGTTGAAATATTTTAAAGATTTTTTCAACAGCTTCTTTATACGTTAGGTTGCAAAACGCTTTGTCAATGATAATATTATTTTCCTGAAAAATAAAATGATAATGATGATAAATGTATTGAATGAATACCAATTTGCGACTGCCTCAGAAGGTATGAACAATTATCTTTATTCAAACGCCTGAATGGTATAGATCTGTAGACGTTTGTCTTAAGTGAGATAATGATAATAATTCGTTTCCAGAAACAAAAAGTACGATATATAAATACTTGGGATATCCGGATATATAGATTATATAGATGAAAATATACAAGATACAGAACATACATGAAGGGATATACATTTATCAAAGAAAATAGAAGCCTAAATAGGAAACGGTATACAGTACATAAACCTTGTAAAAGTTTATAACAGGGAAACAATAACTCATTTAAGTTCAGTAAAGAACTTGTTCGTGAGTGTGTCCCCATCTTTCATTTCTTTGTATGGTTTGTAGATATTTCAAACGATACATGTATATTATTAGAGTTTTGAAAATACAAAATAACGAAAGTTTGAATACACATCGACATAATAGTTATTTGAAAATATAAAACAGCTTTGGTTAAAAATTAAAAACAAATATAAATAAGAAATTTGCTTATGAAATTACAGAATCATGTTCAGTCAAAACCACAATAAATACCTATGATTACAATGAAAAAATAACACATAGGTAATAATAATAGCAATAAATAGGTACAGTAAATAACATATTCGAAAAGGTTTCATAGAAGTGGAATGAGAATGATAGCGAGTATAAAGGATCAACATCCGATAATACTGTGAATTATTGTTTTATCGGTATCCAGGTTCCAAATATTCAATCTGTAATGATTTCGAGTTGATTTTTTGGAGGTCATGATGCAATAAACGGAGTAAGCTAGTAACAAACTAAGTGGAGCATCTGTGGCCAATTGACTTATTTGCTTTGGGCATGGATACATTCCTTTGTTGTTTCTGGTAGAATATTTATGGTTCACTGAATGGTTAAATCTTCTATTTCCAGAATAATTGGATAATATTTTCACAGAACAGTTGTCTTATGTCGAGTAGTCTTGATTCAAGTAACTAGATACTTGTAACATTATTATGATACATAATATTAGTTTGAACTACATCATATGGAAATGGTTCTTGGACAATATCGACTTTGGTAAAATTGAATTGTCACATGAAAGACAATAGTCGAAATCACAATAAAAAGTTTCCTTTCATTTTATTCTCGAATATTCCAAGCCAGAATAAAATATGCGCCTCGCTTTGTTCTTATTTTATTTCGGTTTTGTTGCAGCTGGTTTCACTGAAAAGAATAACCGAAAAAAAAACTTTCCAAAAGCAGATTTCTTTTAAACGTTTTGCAACCCTCTCCATCATCCGCTAGCAGCATCCTGCAATCATAAACCTGCGATCCTCGGAGCGGTAGCAGTAAAAAACTAAATTTCCGCCTCCGACAAATTGAAAGTCATTTTTCAGGAAGAGCGTCTTTCTCGGCTCGCGAAATTCGCGTTTTCACGACCATCTCATCGCGATAACAGCTCACTGCTCTTGTAAATATCGTCGGAGAATAATTGAATGACATTTGGGAGTCGAATGCGGATTATGACAAGAAATGCGCGTAGGTATATAAGACGTTAAACGCACGTAACAAAAGACAAAATTCTAAACACGTTTGTTTGTCAGAGAAGATAAATTGGATAAGCTTTTGTCGGGAACCTAGAATTGTGTTGAAAGAAACAATTTATATTTCTCGAAGAGTTTTTCGAAACACGTTGATAGTGACGATTTATTTTTGGAGGATTCTTTTGGTGGGGTGTCAATTTAATAAACGTCACTCAAACGAATTTGGCAAAAGTATCACAAAATGATCCGCACAACTTCAATTATCAAACTATCAAATCACTTTTTGTATACATGTTGTAGGATAATGAGACTATTTGAAAACTATTTTTCAATATCTCATATAGTTCGTAAGATTTCTGGTAGGCGTTTTTAGAAAAAAAATTCCCGAGTCAAGAACATTCCTTTCTTTCAATATTTCCCGAACTATTGATTTTTCGGATACAATTCATCAAAATTTTTTTTTAGAGTTCCAGAAGACGTTTGATTTTTGAAAATCTGTCGCAATCTTTGAGTTTTTAGTTTTTTTTTATTTTTCAAAAAATTAAATACATTCTTGCACATTTTGTGTAGATCTCTTCAAGGAAATAAAGACTGTTCATTTAAAAAATTTAGATATCTTGTTTCGTTTTAAAGTGTTTGAAGTATTTACATTTTTTTGAAGTGTTTCATCTTTTTGACTCTTTTCAATAGAGTTCATTAGTACGGTCAATTTGAATTTTTTTGAAATAATTCCTGGACTACCTATTGAGTTAATGAAAAAAATTGATGGACACCTTCCGCAGATTTTTTAAAAGTGATCAAAAAGGATTTTTTGGTAAATTAGAAAAATATTATCTGTTTCTAAGATATTTTGTATTTTCCAAATTTCAATTTTTTTTTTAGTTTTCTCAAGTTTTTCCTGTTTTTCGATCATTTTCGTGAAAAATTGTTTTTGTAAGATTTGTTCGTCTGTTTAAACTGTACCTATCATATTTTTCGAAATTCAATTTGAATGAACGGTTCGGCGTTGGAAAAAACCTGTTAGCATTTTCCTATAATTCTCAAAAACTATAGACTGTAAAGCATATTGAAGTACATCTTCACGGAATATGGAAGGGATCAAATCAATTCCGAAACCTGTATCGAGGGAAGTAGGAAGGGCAAAAAAACCTGAAAACCCCGTAAAGTTTTTCCTGATTTTCCGATCCCAAAAAACTGACAAATATTGGCTTCTAGTTATCAAAATGAATAAAACTTTGAGGCGATCTCTCCAAGGGTTTGGAAATGAGAGCTTTTCAAAATACAACGACAGACAGAGCCACAGACATTTGTTCGTCTGGAGAACCCAAGAGGTCGTTGTAATAAAGAATGTTTGTAGAACACTATTCAATAACCGGTCTATTTCAGGTGAATACAATCGATGAAGACCACAACCTATTTACCTAGTTCCAGGAATTGACGTTCACCCCTACCAATTAGAAAGCAGGTGTTAATTACCACTCAAAAAGTATAATTGACTCTCATCACTCCGAAACAGGTTACTATACACTTGATTACGATCGGAAAAACCATACCGATTGAAATGTCGTGTTCAGAGTAACAGTTTAGACAATGGAAGTCCAAAATGAAAATAAGCAATTCATTAGCGAAGTGGTCGTGATGTTAAGGTGGGATTTCCTAGTGACGTCCAGCTTTCGCAGCCCGCCGCGACGTCTGGCCGTTAGTGACACAAACAACGAATTTTCAATGCAACTGTTTTGTTTGAAGCAGCGCGACTCATCGTCTTAGCGGCCGGCCGTCGTCGGCCTCGTCCCGACTGCTCAAAATTATGTCAAGACGCGAACGCCGACAACAGCAGTAAAGCGTTATGGATATTACCACAATGTGTCACAGAAATTTACCAATACAGACGACGAAATTTTAATTATTCAAGTACGTAAATATCCCTGCCTTCATGACCATTCACACAAAGAATTCAAAGATTGTCAAATTTGGGAAAATATGTGGAACGAAATTTGCAGTTTTATCCATGGGCTGCAAGTATTAAATAAAAAATTCTTTGTTATTTTTACTTGGTTCAGAAAAGATCATTGATAGAATTGAGTTTTGTGAATAGTCATGAAGTCAATTAGTTTCTTTGTGTTTCCCTCAATATTTGTATCGATAAGATAGATGTCAGTTTATTCAGATAATTATTGTCGGTGCAGTATAGTCGTCATCATTCTCTTCTCTCAGTAAGTCTCTTTCATAACCTAGCGAATTTCGCAATTTTTCTGTGAATAAAATGGCAGAACCATGTCCATGGTTCTGCATCAAAGATTGGTCCAACAGGACTGGCAGCCATTTTATTCACAGAAAAATTGCGATATTCAAGAAGGTATGAACAAGATTGTATCATTGATGCTGTTAGAACATTCCCACTCATTATGACAACAAGCAATTTTCACTTTTAAACTTCAGTCAACCAGAACACAAAACGCACTGGGGGTATAATTCCATTACAAAAACGCAAATGCCAGACGCTTCCAGCAAATCTAACAATCGTGGCGGCCAGCCGTTACTGCTGAACGTCGATGCGGGCCGCGAACGCTAGACGTCGCTAGGAAATCCTACCTTTAGAGCATTTGGCTTCCACGCGGGCGGTCCGAGTTCGATCCCCGGTCGCGTGTCACTGAGCTGAAGTGATTCGGATTCCACTTTTATTCAAACTGTAGGTCCGATCTCCCTTGCTCGCACAAGCTCTGCTTTTGAATAGTTTTCTCCAAAAACCTGGTAGTTTCGTATAAAAAAAAACAAAAAAAACAAAATCTTGTTTGTTCAATATTTATGTATGTGTCAAAATCCTTCGGCACCGCTTCAAATTCACGAATAGAGCATAATCGCATAACCCCGCTAAAACTTTTGGGAATGGGATACCTAATCCTCCTTTCATCCGATACAGAACATATACCATTTTCGAATCTCGTCTGTTAATTAACAGTTTTCATTAGTAATTCGAGTTTGGCGTTGTTAATTGACTTTGAAATTAACACAAACAGATAATTTCAACAGTGCCATTGTCCCCTTTCCTGGAGCGGACTGTATAGCTTTCCCGAATACTGGGTATTTTAATGCGAAATTAGCATATGAAAGAGGACGCGATTGTACTATAAAACAATATCTGGCTGGGTATGGCTATGGATACTGGCAATGAGGAATTTGCATAACAAGGTGGCGAGGCAGAAGCGTGCAGTTCTTTGTTGCAGGACTTTGGCAGATACAGTGAAATGGATCAGAGAGAATTAACAAAATGATATTATTCTTCTAGTAGCACAGACATAATGTAGCAATTTCAATTCAATATTACGAAAACATTGCTTTAATATTTTACAAGAAATATTGAATAGAAAAATATATTATTACTCACGACAAAATCGTAAAATTACAGTTATATATGACATATATAAAATAGTGAACTATTAAGATTGTACACTATGAACAATCGCGGAAAAAAAGTGCACTAGTCTATAATGTGAAAACACACCTGTAAAATTTCAGAACTATAAGGATGGTTTATGTATTTTTTTGTTGAATGCCAAAGTTGCGTTACTGTATCAAAACACTATGATTTGACTCTATATCTGTGATTGTTCGTGGTTCTAAACACAGTACTATACACGCGGTCTGTCAGTTTTCGTTCATTACTATGTTTACCGAAATATTATTTATTCTTATTATTCAACGTATTTTTGTTAATCAATCGTTCGAAAGGCATTGATACATTTGGCTTGAATGTAATTTGTAATTAAAGAAACACTATACATTCGTACACTAAAAATTCATTCAACATCAACTTGCCAACCATGCAACAGTTGTGCTCTGCAATAATATTTGCAATTTGCAATTGGAGTCATGCTGAAACATCATTTTGAATCACCAGCTTCAGTCCCACGTTTGATGGATGACGAGAAATGAAGAAATACTGATTCTGACTGTTCACCTGTTCACATCCACGTTCCTACACATACACAAGGTATGTTTTCTGGTCCAAATTTTACTCAGCATTCCACTGCATTTGGTCAACCCGTGAAACACTTCAATAGTTCATCACATTTTTTAAATCTAAGTATTATTTTAAAATAATTCCTATGAAATGGCCCTTTAGCCATTCCCAACCATTCTCGCTTCAATAATTTCTTTTTCATTTTGAGTTTGTACTGGCATCTTTGAAAATGTTATACACTGAATCCTCCACATGTTCAACACAATTTGTATATACATGATGACCTTTGAAGTGAAATAAAAATTTTCAGAAGTTACACATTGTGATAAAAAATTCCAGTTTGAAAGCCTACATTGCTTATTCGGAAATGAAGAACTATGGAAACAATTGAAGCGACTAGATATCTATAACAATTCTAGGTAGATTTCTATTCCTGATCTCCTCAGCAATCTAAAGGATAACAACCACCATTTGATGACATTTTAGATGTAGACGAAACAGTGAAAAAATCCTATGAATAGAATATGAAAGGAACTGTAACTGGTAACTTCGAACTCTCTTCGATGCAGAAAGTGATTTAATGAACAAAATTTTCCAAGTTGATGTAGTACTTTCCTAACATTTGGATTGAAAAGTTTGAATTGGTACATGTGAACTGCCAGACTGTAGTCACGTTCGCGCGATCGCCAAATGTTTCAATGTGACCGCCAAATATTTCAAGTGTACGGTCACAAACGTCAAATCGTCATGTACTTCGTGATGAATAACACGATAACAAAAGGTGAAATTGTCCAAAATTTTGATGAAAGTATCGTTTTTGTATGAAAAATGAGTATTTTGTTTTGCTCTTATCAAAATTATTGGAGAAAAATTATATTTTACCATTAATGCAATCAGGGTACCTAGCAAATTTTAGCTGTGCGACTGCGCTCCTCGATGTTTTAGATGATATCGTTAGAGCTATCGAATGAAATTAAATAACAACTAGCTATGATTGATTTTAGTAAGGTATTTTATAACATTATTTATGAACTTATTTTTGTCATACTACATTTTGTTTGATTGGGAAATGATACTATAGCATTATTCCGAAATAAATCATCGGACAGAACTCAGATAGCAGAACTTAACGGAAATAGATGTCTTCCTCGAGGAATAATATCTGATATTCCCCAATGTTATATACTTGATCCAGTACTATACATATCGCACATATTCTTCAAAAGTGACACAAGTAAAAAATTGACATTTTGTGTTAAGTTAATAAAAATGTCTGATAAACACTCTTCCACCCATGCCTCAAAAGTGTAATAAATTACCTTCAAAGAGAACTTTTTATAATTCAAAGTTATCGTCAATACTCTAAAATCTGTGAAATCATTATCATTAGACACAACAGTTTTCTGAAAAATTAACTAATTCGAGTTGTGTCACTTTTGATGTACATGTGCGATATATTGTGTACACTGCTCATTTTCCATCAATTCTAATCACTTCAAATATCATACGTTCGCCTATCATTCGGAGCTGTACTTTTCTTTCAGATTTAATAATTTTACTCCCAGCCTAGAAATGAACTGTTTGCTTTGTCGAAAAATGAACTCCGAAAATCAATATTAGTGAATTTTCTGTGGCGTTGTTTGGAAGGTCACATACAAAATCCAAAGTTGGAGCAATAAATATAAACATAGATGGAAATGCTCATATGTAAAAATTAATGGAGACGAATTAAAAAATAGAAAACACAGTCTGATTAAAAATTGGTTTGGAAAACTAAGAATTCTTCATCAGCATGGACCTACTCTAAAAACGAAACTATTTAATTCTATCAAATTTTAATCTTTGAGATACTGTTTATCATAATTTCCTGAATTCCACTGAACAGCAAAGAGTCCAGGGTACAGTATTCATGTTTGAGGTTTTCATTTGGAATCCTAGAAAGAGATCATGTTTCGCATAAATTAAAAACTACTAATAAGTTAAACACGTACAAAAGACGCATGTTTCATGTTTCAGTATCATTTCACAGAATATTAATGTTGATCATTGAAATAAGAAATGTTATGATTTAGAACGAAATAAACAGTGATTACTGAAAATCAGTTTATATTCAATTTACACTCAAGAAGATTATCAGAAGTCCTAGTCGTTTTGCAACAAAAGATATCCAAATTTGACCCAAAGAACAGAAGAGAATTCAGAATTCCTAGAATTTGTATTTATTACGGAGATACAAAAATCTAGAAATCATGACTGAAAAGCGGATAATATCAAAAAATAACTCATATGAAATACAGAAATATTTCTTGTGTTAAATGTGTTGTCCATTCCTTCTCAAAATACACTTCTTTCCACTATTCCAGTTGAAGATTGTCTTAGTTGAACAATCTCTAATTCCCTGAGTGCCACTTTTTCAGGTTCGAGTTAAACTCCAGATAACTAGCTAATAGTTTAGATGGTGAAAGACATTCTTTATATGGAAGGATCACGTTCTAAACATTAGTTGATCAATCTAGAGTTTAACTGGAACCTGAAGAACTGGCCCTGAAACTGATTCTCACTATTTGTTCAGGTTCTTTGCGTGAATCAACTGGCACATCGTGACCTTATTTTTTCTATGGCCATATGAAAAAAAAATCAACGGGGGCTAGACCTGATGATCTAGGAGGCCGCTTTTACGGTCCTTTATTCTCAATGCAGTGATCCTGGAACTTGTAGTATAATTCGCCACGTACTTTCCTGGAAATATATGCACGTGCTTCGTCCAGTTGATATCAATGAGCAAGTTATCTTGAAACCTTGATACAACTTGCCCTAGTAGCTGCTTATACCTCTCAAGGAATTGAATCGATTTTGAAAAGCAGTTGATCCAATTAACCAGTGAAAAGTGAGATAAAATTTTTTGGGATCAAATATGCTCAAAATTCGTTACCATACTTGAAGTTACAATATGTGAAGAACTCATGACAAAAGCTCATGCACACAGTGATAGTCCAATAACAAATGTTCCACAAAATTTTTCGAAAACTGATTTCGCCAACTTCAAAAATTTAAATCACATTCAATAAGTATAACACATTATTTGTTATGAAAGTTGTACTTTGTTATGATGACTGATTTTGATTTCTGAAAATTTGAGGTCTTAAATTAAAGAATACTCTACTTCTTTGAATCCAACGTTTCGTCCATTCATACAGTGTCCTGAAGATGTCAAAATAAATTGACGAAATGTTGGCATCAAAGAAATAGAGTATTCTATAATTTAAGACCTTATTCCAAAAAATCAAAATCAGTCATTATTTCTCAAGTTTTTTTGCGCAAAGTTTCCTTTTTGAGTTTGATTGATATTTAAAGAAGATTTTCTATTACAATTATTTGGCAATATTTCTACTAGGATAAGCTGAATTTTTTATGATAATCCGCAAGACTGTTTCTTTCAAATAAAATTTCACTCTCACGAAAACTACAAACCTTTCCCATACTGTAGAATCAGTCAAATCTGGCATTGAATTTGTTCCAATCATCATGATGATTCAGCTCATTAACATTGAGTCACTTTTACTGCAACTCCTTCTAAGAATGGGAGCCTTATGTTTAATCACACTAATCCATTATCACTTGACATCCGGAAATAGGCTTTGAATACCAAACTTTTTTTCCTGAACAAGAAACAAAGTTATCACGGAAACTTCTTGTAAATCCACCCTATACCGAAGCGTTGTTAACTTTGTGTAGTTATCAAATTCAACAAACCGTCTGTAGCACGTGTTGAACTGGGAGTTTGTTTGAAAACACGAGTAGAAGGGTGTTTATGCTTTAAATATGTAAATAAATGCACACGATCCTTCCATGCATACTGAAACTATTTTTAATTAATAAGGGAGGCTTTTAAGCTCTTCGGCTTTTCGGGATTAATGTGGTAACGCCTCACTGGGGAAAAATTAATACTTACATCGAAATAGAATGGACAAAGTGGATTATTTTATGGGGTGAAACATGGTGAAACTTGAGGACATATTGAAATACAACAAGTGTGGGAAAAAATCATGAAATGGCTTGAATCTGAATTCTCCACTTGAAACCAAACTCACAGAAAATTATTGTTTTGAAAATTATGAAATAAATATCTTGATGTCAGGAAAACGATTTGGATCTTAATTGTATAATTATGATCTTAAAATTTTCTCAATAATACAGTCCTAAATCAGCCAGAGTACTTGCGATGAATCAGAGCAAACAGTTATTTGTTCCACTAGTACAAAAACAGTTTTGGGACGAATAAGAAAGTTGCAGACAACTCGTAACTGAAAAGGAGAAATTGGCCCAGCTCCTCCACCAAAAGTTGAAAAATTGTAGCACGTTCAATGAGCGCTAGACAGCAAAATATAGTGAAGGTAACTGGAGAATCCAGCTTTTCAAAACGATTCATTCAAATAGAATAAAAATTCAACCACATTTGAAATCCTAATATAATCTTTGTTTTCTCTTCATGATTTTCTACATGAAAGCAGTATTTCATACAAATAAAATGTAAAGCTCACTTTCACTAATACAACAAAAGTGGAAAAAAATTCTGCCAGTTGTAGTAACACTTAACGCAGTAAAACTAATGTATTGAGCCGAAGGCAATCGTAGTAAATCATTCAAGCGAGTAACCAGGTAGCCGAGTGGTTAAAGCGACATTGTTTCAATCACTTTTGACTGCCAGTCAAAGGTTCAAACCCTAGCGACTGCAGAACTTTTTCTGATGGCCCGAGAAAGTGCTAGGAATCGCACGTAAAAAGGTAAGACCTCGTTAATCCTTAGCTCGCACAAGTTTCGACTTCTGAGGGCTGCCGTTCGTAAGGGGATGACAGCTGGTTAACGGAAAAAAAACAATGGCCATTTTTTGCCAGTAGAAAACTATACTTTTTGTATGACTCTTTTCAGGAATATTTGAAAATAAGATTTATTTATGGAGGCTATCCTGAATGAGCGTAATGTCATTCAATTTCATAACATTTTATCAGATAAAAAATCAATAATTGAATTTCGCGATGAATTTTATACCATCAACATGATCAATTTTTGGTAATAGAATATATAGTGTAAGTGGAACTGATGTAAATCATAACTGATGTAATCAATAGATGCTTTATTCGTAACAAAAATGCAGTTAGATAACCGACTGTTCCAACACGTGGAACACAGTCCGTAGTTATGTTTTGTAGTCGTCAACTGTCATTTATTGATTCGTTGTAAACATTTAAATACAAAGAAAAGATTTTTTTTGGTGTTTTGCTTATACAATGAAAACTAATTCAATCGATGCTCAAATTGAAAAAAATTGCATAGAATTGAAATGCGAACAAAATAAGATTTTTCACTAGCGGAGAAAAACTGGAAAATTCGGAAAATTTTGTGATTTTTCACAAAATTCTCAACTCCGTAATCTTTCGAATTATATGGTTGGCCCTTCTCATGGAGGTATTAAATCATGTATACTTCATGAGTGCATAAAGCAGGCGCTGTCGTCCATTATAGTCTCGGCACAATTATTGCAATTAAATTTTTTTTGCAGTTGCATCTTGCAGCGTGCGTGGATGCTCCAGTGATAGTTCGATTCAAATTTCTCAAACAAATTGTGATTCATTTTGTGTAGCACAAGCGTCTTTAATAATGCACATCTTGAAAAGTTTCAACACTGAATCTTTCAAATATGATGGCCGTCGAAATACCAAATCTCAATTTGAATACATATTTTGTGGTTGTTAATTATTCAGCAAATATTTTTCTGATGAAGATTTCTCTCTTTTTCAGGGTTACTGACTTTATTTCAATATCTTTTACAAGCCGTTCTTTTGGCTCATATTCAAGATTTTGTTAGACCAATTAATTGGTTTGACAGATAGTTTATGATAATTTTGTAACTTACTATGGATAAATTATTGTCGACATTTTCCATTAAAACTTAAGGCCAACTCATTAAGCAAATATTGAAATCAGTAATTGATAAGATAATCTTGTATATGAGACTTTTGTAAACGAACTACAGTTAGACACTATTTTTACAGATTTTCGCAAGGCGTTTGATCATGTAAACCATGATATACTGTTACATAAATTGAGTACATACGGACTGGCACCGAATGTTTTGGAATTATTGAAAAACTATTTAGAAAATAGATATTATTTTGTGAAACATAATGGTTATGCGTCTAGTGAGTTCAGGGCTAATTCAGAGGTACTGCAAGGATCTAATTTGAGGCAATTGCTATCTACTCCATTCATTAGCAACCTTCCAGTCGTTCTAAGGAATTCAGATTGCCTACTTTTTGCAAATCACTTCTAGAGACATTCAGGAACATACAAGAAGATCTTAATTTGCAGTTTTATACGCATTCAACTATAATACCTGGTAGCCAGAATCATCTAAACCATAACTTACCCCTTCATATAACCCGAAAATTAGCCCAGCTTCGTTTAAACAATAACCACCCTATCAAATTAAACTTTAGAGGCTACTCATACAAAATAAACCCAAAGGAAATATGTACGATATGTAACAACTCTTGACCCGAAACGATTTTCCATATTCTGATTGATTGCCCAATATACACTTCAATGAGACCAGCGAACCATGATTTCCTCAACAATCTGGAACATTTCATAGAGGCACTCAACAATATTACGCCTACTACATCAAAATCGATATTTTACCATCAATGGAACATTTTAAAATTAAGAGCTTTTATTGTGAATGAATGAAGCTATAAATTTTTGATAGTCTACGAAATTGTTTCGCCATGAAGTTCAATGAAAAACCAGAAGGTTCCGAAAAAGTGCGAAGTTTTTGAAAGTAAATCTCTTGTTTGTGTCTCTTCTTTTCTTTTTTCTCGTTCTATTTGCTTATTATTTTCTAAATGTTTAAACAACACTAACACTGATATCCATCTTATTGTTATCGTAGTCTAAAAATCAATATTGTTAATTAGTAAGGCAACAACCTTATGTTGTTCTCTATATTATCTTTTTTTTTCTTTCTGTAAATGGAACTTGCTCTGTATATTATTATATCTATTATTATTATTACTCGTTTATATCATTCTGAAAGAAGTGTGTAAACTAGATATAAGCACTCGATACCTTATACTAACCAAACCCTTTGTTAGAAAAACTAAAGTTTTTTAGAAACAAATAAACGTTTGATTGATTTGATTGCCTACTTTTTGCAGACGACAAAAAAATACAAACAGTACTCACAAAAAGATGTGGAAAACAACAAATTCGTTAAAAGCTTGATATGGACATTAGTGAAAAAAAACTCAGACACGTCGATTTTTTTTTCAGTTTTGCATTTTTTTGTTTACTTATATTTTTTATGACGTCATCACTGTTCGAGTTATGACGTCATTATCATTTTTTCAATAGCAAATGATGAATTTTGATAATACCTACGAAAAGAACGCATTCTTCTTTGTATGGATGTTATATTTTTTCTTATGGTAAACAGTGTATTCCACTTCTCATAGAAACACCCTGCATCTTCCGTAATTTTTGACGTAGAACCATGAAATTTTTAAGATCGATAGATACACAGAAAATGAACTCACTGCACAAAACAGTTCATTCTACGAGATATACTCTGCACGCCAGCAGCGATGGAACCATCCATTATTCCGGAACGTTATGTTAGTGGGCAAAATTGGCCCAAAATTTCGTCGGATTTTTGTTCAAGATCCCCAAATTACTACTGATACACCTGTCTCCTAAAAAATTCTCGGACCTGAACAATTCTTATTTGTTTCACTTTTCATCGAAATGCCCCCGTATCTTCTGTAATTTTTGATGTAGAACCTTGAAATTCTCAGAATCGATAGGTACACTAAAAATAAACTCACTGCACGAAAGCAGTCACCCTACGTGATATACACTACTATTTGCTGAAGACAGCACGTTCATACATTCAGGAAAAAAATTAAGTATTCTGATTTCCACAGTTGAAACTGAAAAAGAACAAATA
Organism: Chrysolina oricalcia; assembly: GCA_944452925.2. NCBI lineage: Eukaryota > Metazoa > Arthropoda > Insecta > Coleoptera > Chrysomelidae > Chrysolina > Chrysolina oricalcia. The sequence continues at coordinate 8,976,572 of OX101815.2, read as the reverse complement.
GAACGATGGTTCCTATCAAATAAACTGAAAGTTAATGAATCGAAAACAGAACATATGCTTTTCAGTATGAGAAATACTGGCGAAATTAGATTCACATCCAAGTGTACCAAATTTTTAGGAGTTTACATTGACGAAAAACTGACCTGGCAAGAACACTGTAAATTTCTATGTAAGAAATTGTCGAGCTTTACTTTCTTACTACGAAGTCTTTCGAAAATCGTGAACCTAAGTACTTCACTTACAGGCTATCACGGCCTCATTCAATCCTCCATATCCTATGCCATATTAGTATGGAGACACTCAAGCCAATGCTCTCAAATCTTCAGTATACAAAGAAGAGCATTGAGAGTTGTTTCTGGTCTGAAATACGGAGACGACTGTAGGGACAAATTCAAACAACATAAGGTATTAACTTTACCCTGTATATATGTATATTACAATGTCTATTATACATAAAAGAAAACTCACATGAATATATAAACCACTCCCAAATTCATGACTACCCTACACGAAATCGTCAAAACATCCATGCCAATTATTTGAGACTGTCGAGAACACGCGATGGAATCTCCTATTGGGCACCCAAGCTATACAACGCCCTCCCTGCGGATGCCATGGAACTAGAATTTCAACATTTCAAAATGAAACTCAAACATTTTCTTCTATAACATGCGTTTTATGATGTCAATGAGTTTTTCAATGGTACTCTTACATTTCAGAACAACTCAATTATACAAATTTTAACCTAATTTTGATGTCTGTCAGACTTTTAATGTACGATTTTATCTCTTTTTTTTCAAAGCTTTTTTGTACCTATATTGTATTTTTGTAATTGTTTTATGTACAACTTCAAATGACTTGTGTAAACACATTTGTGTCCTAACACCAATAAAGAATTGATTGATTGATTGACTGATTGACTACAAGCCAGCAGCGATGGAACTACCCATTTTATCATCGCTGCTGGCGTGCAGTGTATATTTCGTGCAATGAATTGATTTTTAAGGTATCTATCGATCCTGAAAATCTCATGGTTCTACGTCAAAAATTACGGAAGATATGGGGGTGTTTCCATGAGAAGTGAAACAAATTGGAATTTTTCCCGACTGAAAATGTTTCAGGAGACAGGTTCATCAGTAGTAATTTGGGCATTCTGAACACGAATCCGAAGGAATTTCTTGCCAATTTTGCCCCCTAATATTTGAAAAATATTGGAAAATCTGCAAACCGCACTTTGTGATTTATTATACCATTAAAATGTTATACTATACTTTAGTTAGACCAAAGATGGAATTCGCATCATTAGTCTGGATGGGTGAATCGCAAACTGCATTGAAAAGAATTGAGAAGGTGTAAAATGAATTGCTATGTGCGTGTTCAGTCTTATTGAATGCACCAATTTTTGTAGAGAATGAAATTTTCTGAGAAATAATAATAATAATAATAATAATAATATGGTCTTTATTTTTGATAACATATAACATTTACAGGAATCAGTTATACATTTTACTCGACCAGAACGAGGCGAGATTTAGCCTAGGGCTACTCTTACACCTAACCTCCTAGAGGCAAGCAATTAAATTAAAGAAATGGCACAGCCAAACGACATCGTGACAGGATAATATTATAACTATTCATTATAACATGGATAAGAATATTGCGTTTGTTTCATTACCTACATTATATATTAGCAATACAGGATTGAATCAGAAATGGGGCTACTGAGTGGCTCTAAGACATGCTATCATATATTTTTTTAAAGAATGTGAACCCATTATTCTAACATGCTTTGGAATTGTGTTGTACAGTTTTACAGAGTTATAAGTGAAGCCTCGTTGAAATAAGGCTGTCGAATGATGTGGCATCGTGAAATTATCTTTATGTCTTACGTTAATCGAGTGAGACTGAGATCTGGCTAGCAACTTATTACGGTTGTCATAAGCATCATTCCTTAGCGTTTTGTAAATGAAATGGGATAAACGAAGTTTTCTTCGGTTTTCCATATTGAGCCACATCATCTCATTTAGTTTTTCAGAAACATGATCATATCTTCGGAGTCCATAGACAAAGCGTACACAGAAGTTTTGTACCTTCTGTATCTTGTATTTATACACATTATCAAGACAAGGCCCATATAAGAAGTCACAGTATGTAAACTGTGAAAGAACGAGAGTTTCACAAAGAGTCTTACGTGAGTTGAAATTCAACACAAATCTGTTACTATATAGAGTCCTGAGGGAAACGTAAGTTCTTTTTAGTATACTATCAATGAGGCTTTTGAAACGTAGGTCCTTATCAATTATTAGCCCTAAATTTTTTGTAGTATCAACTACTGTTAAAGGAGAATTATTCAATGAAATAAAGAGATTACGACGAGTAAATTCGTAAAGATTTTTAGGGGAGAAAACTAATATTTTTGACTTAGCTGAGTTTAGCTTAAGGCTATGGAAATTACTCAACTGCTCAATTTTTTCAAGGTCCCTGTTGATGGCATCTTGCGCCTCCACAATATGTTCCTTAGAAAAGCTAAGCTAAGTCCGCTCACTCTCGCAAGCGACCCAAATCATCCCCTCCGGTCCTCGCGCGTCCCTTGCCCTGAATATCCGAAGTGTAAATTATGAAAAAAAAGGGGGTCCTAAGAAACCACTGATAAAAAAATTTACCAGATTTTGGCAGACACTGTACCTAATAGGTATGTGAAAGTTGACTCTTAAAGCTTCACTCATGCTGATGTCAAATGATTCAAATGGTGACGATGGGCCCACACACACTTCTTTCTTGGTGTGGCAATGGCAAAAACGCCATTCCACTCCCCCTCAAGCCAGTGTTGCCGTTCGGGGCCCTGGAACAATTCCTAATGTTCCACCTGAGAATATTGCCAGTCCCAAGATGTGGAATGCCATTATTTCAGATACGGAAATCCGTTTCAACCAGAAGCGCTGCCGTTATATATCATGACAGAGCATGGAGAGAATAAACTACTCTTTGCAAAAGTTTTAATATTTAATTTCACAGTCGAGCTGTCGCATACATTACACAGAGTAAACGGGACATTTCAAGATTTCGCCCCATCGTGAGTTTTGTAAATGACGAATATCATCGCGCTGGGGAATATGGGGATAATAAATTTTCGGGATTTTACACGATCGTAAAGCGTAAAATGTGAGAAAATGAAGATTTGGAATGTGGGTTCTACAGATTTTAGTCCGGTCATTCAAGGCACTGAGTTAGTGTTTCGAGAGTTTCGTTGTGAAACATGATAGAAATATCAATTAGGTAAATATTCACTACGAGTGCCCCAATGGAGTGTGGATATATTATGATGTACTTGAAGGACGAAATAGTATATTACATTACTAGTGGGGAAAGTGACATTTTTCACACGAGTGGGAAATATCACACGTGTGTGAAAAATCACTTTCGCACGAGTAATGTACACTATTTTTCCTACGACCACATAATTATTTTACCAAATGTCATTTTCCTACTGTGTGAAATTTATTTGTAGAAATTCGTGAACAAACATTTTTATTATTATCATTATCCTACCAGTATTATTATCTGAGGTACAGGGTGTTGAAGTGTTTCATCAAACTAATGATACGCCAATGTCGGCTGCAGTCGGCTAAGAGGTAAAAAAGGAATCGGTTTTACGTCAACAGTTTTCGATTAAGAATTTTTTTCATCAACGAATGTCCCAATGTTTTTGTGTTAATTCGAGGAGAAGGAGATAAATTAAGTTACAAATGAAGAAACCGATTCTACGATCAGGAAATGTGTTTCTGATTGGCGCTGTAATCCAGAATGGACTGGCGCTATTTTGCCAATGTTCAACGAGTTTATTGTCTTCACTCCCAATCTGGATAGGGTCTACAATAACCTTTTGCAAAATTATCCCGTCCAATTACTAGTCTGATCTAACCTGAACGAACTAACCTAGCTCGCAAGTTGGGAGATTGGAAGTTGAAGAAAACATCATTTTGAGGGTAGTATTTTATTAGTCTGAGGCGCTTCGCACCGAGTCGCCTGATGCAACTTCCGAGGTCCATTTGAATTGCATAATAATCTAGTTACATTCAAAGCTCTATCTTATCATTGACAATGATGATGTGAAAATAAAATCAGCAACTTTGATTATTGTCAAGTTATTGTCATTTTAGTTCGGAATCACTGGTATTATAAAGTAACTGACGTATTATACTTTGTAACCAATTCATTATGTGTTTTTGTGATGTTATGATGTTGATAATTTGCAATAAAGATTTAACTGAAAGGAAACTCAATTTTCAATGATACGATGGTACTGGATAGAGCTTGTAAAATATCACTTTAGGAAGAAAGGGAGTCCAATTTGACATATTCAGAATTAATAAAGATCAATTATCAACAACGTCTCAGCAACAAACTGTGTATTTTCGAAATCGTCAGTTGTCAATCTGTCATAATACTCATTAACCAAGTTTCATAGCAATGAACTATAACAATAATTATAAGATTTTTCTGAGGGTGAGAAAATACATATATTCCTACTTGGAATTTGTTGAATATTGAAAAGTTGCATCTTTCCAGAAAATTTAATGAAAACATTTGCTGGGGTGACATCTTCGATCATACAGATCACAGTAATCATCGACTGTAGAGAGAAATACTCATAAAACAAATTCTCCTGATTGCTGTGCCAGAAATTGTTATCATATGACTTCTGAGTTGTCAATTAGTATGGAATTTCAACAGTGAGTATTCTTTCGACTTCTTCAATTTATATTTTTTGTATTTTCGATTTTTCCATTGACTGGCCTATTTTACGGATGCTATGTTGATGTTGGATCGCTTGACTCTTCACTTTTTACGACACTTTTATCACTTTTATGATGCACGTTTAACGGTTACAGATATAAAACATGTGCTGCTGGGACAACTGGTTGTCATTACGTTTTCTGACGAAACATTTTTTGCTTTTTGTCATGCCTGTGTATGAATGTAATGAAACATCAGATAGCCTAATGTTATTCGTTATCAAAAATTATATTCAAAGCAGCAACGGTATATTATGACAAAGAAGTAATATTGAAATACAAGTAAAATGTAGATGCAACGCGGCATTACATCGTACAGATACAGAGTGTGTTTGAGAGATGTATTGTTTCACCATATTTCAATAATATTCATATTATATAGAGAAACATTCTCAATTGAAAATGGAATCAATACATGACTCCTCTGGAAATGGAAAAAACCCTACGATAAAATTGAAGTTATATTTTGTAATATCTAACAGAAAACAACTACTTCCCTGGCTAAAGCCGCGCTGTACATTGAGCTACATCTGATAGATATTGAGAAAGACCCTATATAACTTGAGAGAAAAAAATCTGAAAGTGAAAATTTGCATTTTCATTCAGATAGTTGATTATTCATTAAATGTCCAGTTTCCATTGGAGATTCTTATCTATGAACGAGATAAGGGGGAATGTTATTCAGAAGTATCACTCACAGAAAATCGCTCATTCCATTGATGTGTGAATTGCATCTCTTTCGCTAGGCCTCCAATACATTTTGGTCGACAAAAATCTATTTCACTCCTCTAAGATCATCAGGGAGTTCGGAAGAATTGGAAAATCCAGAGCGATCGATCTTCTTTTCTCTATAGGATAACTGATGAAATCACCACACTCGCTGAGATTGTGATTAGATTTTTTACACAAAATGCAAGTAACAACTTCTTGTCTGTCGTTCTTTGTTGGTTTTTTCTTTGACATCATAACTATCTCTTTTCTCGTACTAGAGTTCTTAGCTGCGAATGGATTATTGATGGATGCCATGAGATTCACTTCCTCTTCGAGCCAGGTTGAAAAATCATCCAATGAAACCTGTTGATTCTGATGTTCTAGAGCAGTTTTATATTTGCCCCAACCATACTTTTGAATCGCAGGAAGCTTGTCAACCAAGTTTGTTAAAAGCTCTGGGTTAAAAAGATAGACACCACATCCGACGTTTTTCATGGACGATACCATATTTGTCACTGTATTCGAAAATGTAATGTAAGAATCTAACTTGTCTTCTCTAACATAACCCATCTTTTTAGCCTTATCCATTAGTGACAAAACAATCCACTCTGCTCTGCCGAAGTTCATCTCCAAAATCTTGATAATTTTGCTCACATTCACAGGAGAAATCAATAAAGCTTTTACAGTTTCTCGAGCCTTTCCTTTTAGAGCTCTATCCAATCGAACTAAATTTTCCTCATCTGTGAGATGATACAGTTCAGTAGAACGTTTGAACTCACTAATGAAAATGGGCCATTCAGTGAGTTCTCCCGAAAAGTGACTCAGATCCCTAATCTTTTGGAGGATCAATAACTTATTCATCGCTGCGGTGTTCTCCATGCATTGTCTTGTGACATTATCCATGATTTCACTGCATGCCTTTTCGTTTTGTCTTCCATCACCTGAAGACTGGCACAACAGGGAATCTGATTGACCACTAACAGTTGCAGCGCGAAAATTCATGCTTTTTCCAATTGCCTCACTAGGGTAACCTTTTTTCGAGGTAACACATTTTCGAGCATCATCCACCCATTTATCCAAAAAGGTGCTGCTGCTGTACAAGCTTTCTATGTTATCCCTTTGGCTACCATGGTGTGAATCGGTTTTTTCAATCAATTTCTTCTGTAAATCCATCTCTTTTGTTAAATTTTCCCTTTTCCTTTCAATAGCTTTTAATCTTTCTAACGCTATCTTTTGCTTTTCTGCTGCTTCTTCTTCATCAAGCTGCTTTTGCTTACGAAGCATGTCAAGTTCTAAATTCAGTTTGCAAATTTCGGATCTTTTTGAAGATGATGCTTCCGAAATAGATGGATTTTTCATCGATTGATGACGAAATACTACGTCAGACCTTGTTTTTCTTCCAACACTTGCTGTATCTTCACGAAGACTTTTCTTTCCGTCCAGTAGATTGTTTTCAGATATGTAATTCTTAGATAGAGCTATGTAACTTTTCTGCACTCTAGCCGCGTCGACACTAGTAGTAGGTACATTTAAATCTGCTCCACTATCCATAACAAATTCAGAAAACATCTTTGGTGGAATCCCTTTATTACATCTACTGCTCCTGCGGTGATGTTGACTTCTTGCTTCTTCGATACCTGATTTTGATTCCATAGCGCGTTCGTTTGATACTCGGAGGACCAGAATTTAAGATTTACTAGCAATCAAAATACCACAAGCTTTACTTTTGGAATAAATTACAATATTTTGTACTGACACAACGTATATTTCTTACTTTTTTCCTTGACATCAATGACAGACGTCTTTCTTAAATTCAAAAAATGTACAGTGGATTCTAAAATAATATAAACACAGAATAAAGTATACGAAATCTTGAAAAGGCTCTAACAAAAACTATTCAAGTCGATTTGAACCATGCGATCCAAGAACGGTTAGGGATAAGGCAATTTTGCGGACGCAAATTGATTCAGAATGGTCGAATTAGTATATTCAAGTCAAACTAAGAAAAAAGTATTTTTACCCCAAAAATAGTTGTAAGGTAGACCCCAAATAAATTAACAAAATTGCAAAATCGTCTGATCCACTTAAATAATAAAAAATGATGAAATATTACGAAACCGAGTACAAGAAAAATATTTATGACAAAATAAAAACCGTTCAAATCGATTTGAACCATTCAATTTGAGAACAGTTTGAGATATGGCAATTCTGCGAACAAAAGATAAAAGATTATTTTGAAATACCCATCAAATAGTACTTGTTATAGATAGATAAGTGTCTTTATTTTTGTTTTCTAATAATAGATATAATACAATGAAGGACATCATCGTTCAGTACCTATAAGATTCTCTACCTAAGTTCATGCGGAAAATAAAACTATGGGAATGATACATTTTTCTTTTTACGTAAAATACATTTTGTCCAGTCCCCCAGGTTTCAAAAGCTCACCTAAAAGCTTGTGTGGGTAATTTTGTGTAATTATTATGAAAACTCATCTGTAAACAAGGACAACACCTATGCTTGCTATTATCCATTTCTGTTCATTACTAGTCATTGATCGTCATAGTTATCGTTCCCTGAGTGGATGCGTGAGTTAAGAGTCACCCTGTATACGGATTCGAAACCTCTGATTCAAATCAATACAATCAGTCTAAAACGCTAATAGACTCGCCTACGTCCCTGAAAATACATATTATTATGTTGTACGCTTCTAAAGTTCTTTCAACTGTAGAATTCCTGTTCTTATGGTACCAGCTCGACTTGTAGGCAAGACAATAAGCAGGCACGCAATGTTGGTTGCATATAGAGAAGTACCAGTAGATGATTTTAATATATGGCGAAGGAACTGGTTAAAATATTACGGGTGCATCGATAAAATTTTACTCGAGTTGATTTTACAAAATTAGATTATAACTAAAATTGTGTTGCTTTGAATCGAATCACAAAATAAGACAACATGTCGGCGAGAAACATGAATAAATGTGTGAAATATCAAACTCATTTATCAATTCGCCACATGGGATTGAAGAATTGATACGAAAACATTGCCAGACGTCGGAGTTGATTTTCAAAAACTGCAAGAAAGCTGTCAGTGAAAGATTCAAAGACTTTCTTCCACTTGGAGAACCTGAATCTTGTTTGTGTTCTCAATATCGGTTTGCTATTACAAAATTATGAGTTGCATAGTGACAGAATCGATATGGGTACTCAGAGAATTCTGTTGTTTCAGGTAAAACCAAAACTGTTCGTTATCAGATGATAATCATTATTAAGTCATTGCTGGTTTCTGGTCGTGATGTCGTTGAGAGGTTGAGAGGTTTTCAATTGCGGCAGACATTCCCAAAATAATGTGGCAGCAGTCAAAGAGCTCGTACTAGTGACACAATAATTACTGATTTGGTGACAGTGACACTTGCTGCGTGTATACCTGCACAATTCGCGGAGGACCCACTTGAAATCATAAAATGCTCTTACATGCATTTATGTGGTCATGTGTTATTGGTTTATGTTTTCTCCGTTTTATTTTATTTTCTCTACAGGAAATACTTCGTCATATTGTAGTACACAAGATTACGAAAATCTTGTATTGTTGACTTTGAATAATTACACTTGGTACAGAAACTCATCAACTTTTTTTTCAACCCATTAAAATTCAAAAGTTTGTGAAAACAAAATCTGGTGTGCCCAGCAAAACTGACTGGCCAACCTCGTAACGTCGAGAAATTCCAAGTTTCGTGTTGTTGAACACCGTGGAACAGTAACTGCTTGGCAATGTTCATGAAAGCGGTTTCTTTCGTTTTAACCCTATGTTTTATCAATCAACTAATTCCTGATGATTTATACAGCATAGCACCCCGAGGAGATTTTACCAGTGAGTTGTTTCACATGATCATCAAATTTCAAACTCTAGTTAATGCACACTCTTGGAAATTTAAGGTGATCTCTATTTTCTAAGGATATATCTTCAAAAATAAGTTCATTTCGCGAATATCTGTATGATTTCAAATTTATTTTTGTTAAATTGAAACATACAATTTTTGTATCACACCAATCTTCAACTACTTTTGAATCGGCTGATATTATGGTATGCAACTCGCAAGAATTTTTACTATTCTAGAGTGTAGTGGTGTCATGTGTGAAGAGGGTGAAATTTTATGATATAAATATTAATAATGGTGACATTCACATACAATAATACAAATTTGGGGCCCAGCACAGGTCCTTGTGGAACTCCCGAATCAATGTCTCTTCCTACTAAGGGTTCCGGGTGCTTTGATAATTTAATTTTGATATGTTAAGTTAGATTCAGACCATTTAAAAGTCAATATTCTTCATCCATAGTGTTTGAGCTTTCTCAGCAGTATTATGGTATCAATCAATCAATCAATGAAGACATACTTTATTGTCGGAAGATATATCTAAAAGAATCTCTGAAATGTGGGGTATACAGCCCTTTAGGACATTCTAGAAAATACGAAGTCTTATAGTAAAGCTCATGGGTTTTAAGAAGAATTTTTGGTTTTTTGTATTAAGCTGGTGGATTCTAAAATGTATAGAGATGTTACTGTAAGAATTTTATTATCCTTGAATAATTGCCTTCATAAATCTCTTGGCCTTTTTTTATTTATACCTCAAAGCTCCTTTTTGGGTACAAAAACAATTGTGTGTAGGTGGGAGCTGCATGCGCCCCAAAATGCAATTCCATGCCTCAAATGCGACTCAAATGAGGCAAAATACACGGTTCTAGCTGCGGAGTAATCCAATTGTTTCGATATAATTCGAATTGCGTAACATCCGAACGACTACTTGTAACAGGGATTTTTTAATGTTAAAATCAAATTCTAGTTTATTGTCGATATTTATTTTATCCAAGAAATGCACATTGGTAAGTCTGGAAGATTACAACGAAATGTAATTGAATCACTTTTTTATGTTTATAATAATGATTATAATAAACGCTTTTATTGATAGTTAGAAAGAACAGTGTACAGACATATTATACGTATACATACTGGTACCTACTACTATCAAAAGGCAGAGTTAGCGTTTACCCATGTGTGAGATGGGTAATTACTTTCTTACACTCAACCCTGACAAAAACAAAAGAAAAACAAAAACAAATGTAGAATATTCATACGATTCCAGCAGTGAAAACAGTTATAGTAATAGAAATTAAATTAATATTATTGATAATTTAACTGAATAAATACTGCTTAGATCATTTCTTTTGGGTAATCAGAATGAAGTATTACATTAATGCGACTATAACTAAAGAATATACATTCAATGAGCAGAAGTAATGAAAATGGAAAAGATTTCTAAAATCTTATTTGATCAGTTTTCAATAACTTTCTTAACTTGAACTTGAACGAGTCAATGGATACATTTTTCAAATTATCTGGAACCTTGTTATACAGCCGAGTTACCATGTAAGAGAAAGAAGACTGATAAAAAGTGGTTTTATGCAGAGGTGGTGTTAATTTTGACTTGAACCTTGTATTTATATTGTGAACCTCAGTTCTGAAAGATATTTTTTCAAATAGGTATGGTAGTTTTTGATCAAGAATAATTTCATGAAACATCACACTTTGATGCAATAGGAAGCGTTTTTGTACATTTAGCCAACCTAGTTCGCGTAGTGGAACTGAAATTCGGTTACGCTTCCTCAAGCCGTAGATCAGACGTACACAAGAGTTTTGTACCAATTGAAGTCTATTCAGATCTGATTTTATTAATGCTGTGCCGTAGACAACATCTGCGTGATTGAAGTGGGACAGGACTAAGGTTTCACACAATATTGTTTTGCTTTTTCTCCAGGAATGATCTATTAGAATATATGAGTTTCAGGTTACAGAAAGCTCGTGTATATCTTAGCGTATGATCCATAAATAAACCTAAATTTTTTGCAGTATCTGTAAACGGAATAGTTTCATTGTTTACTTGTTACATTGTTACATTGTTTATTGCCAAGGTATTGGAATTGCACCATTGTGATATTAACACTTTGTCAATTTTGTCAAGAAGAAGTTGCTCTATTTTATCATGACAAAGGACGGTTGGTATAGTCTGCAAAAACAGTGATCTTGACAGTGACATTCGCTTGGATAATCTCACTGATATAGAGCAAAAATAAGATGGGACCGAGGGCTGAATACTGTGGTACTCCCAATGCAATGTCAGCAATATTTGAGTCAGTATTACAGCGTACAATTACTCAAGTAGGATCTAATCCAATCTAAGCTTGTATCTCTAAATCCATAACGCCTTATTTCAGTAAGAAATTTTTTTTGTTAATTTTACTCTAAAAAAATTTGTTTGCAACATAATTATATTGATTATGGAAATGATGCAAAAGATTTCAGAGTTGGTCGGAGACGTGAGTAGTAATTTCCTAGCAAATATTAAATTTGCCACCATCACAGATTTCGGGAACTTTTGTCAAAGAAAAAAAAACAATTTTGCATTTTTTTTCACTCTTTTCAAATATGACAAAGTTGCCGAAATCAAATTTAATATGGGAAACTACTTCCTACATTTCCACAATAAATTCCGGTTGCAAAAAAAAGGATAAAATAAAAAAAAATAATATGTTGCCGTCATCGACGGAAGTGGAAAAGTTTCGGCGAGACTTGAATTTGCCACTCTTATTTTTTTCAGACCAGTTATCAACAAAAGTATGAATGAATAATGTTTTTACTCTGATGTCAAACATGAGAAATGGTCTCCAAATTGGGGAACGATAAAGGGTGATATTTTCTTCGTTTCCGTCATTTTGCGGTCATTTTGCATTTTTTTCTACAAAACAACAAGAATTGATTAGAATTTACATTTTTAACGATGTTATATACATCCTTTATTTAGTCAAATTGGCTAATATACATTTTCAAGTAATTGATAAGTTTCAAGAAATGAACAATATAACATTTTCTCACAAATGGGGCATTTGAACCCTTGTCACAAAAAATATATATATATATATATATACAGTGACCGCCAAAAAGTATGTACCATATGGGAAAAATTTTTATTATTGGAGTATTGGAAAAAATATTCTGGGGAAAAGTTTGTGCATGTCCGATAACCTAAAAATCGATTTTGACACATGTCACGTGATCGCTAGAATGGCGGCAAAAAGAAAAAAATTGTAATGCAAAGGCAAAAAAGGGGTAAGATGGCAAGATATCAAAAAAAGTTATTTGAAAAAGTCACTTAGAATTCAATTTTATACACATAAACGAAGTTTCAAGAAATAATTCAAAAAAAATTGAAAATAGCAATTTTTTTAAAATATTTTCCCATCTATTTAAAAATTTTTTTTTTTTTTCTCATGAATAGCTTGACTATACTGAAACATTTGCATTTTAATGATAATGATAAAACTTTCTCATTTTCTCCACACCAGATGGCACTAAATTGAAAAAATGGAAATTTGTCAGAACCCTTGCTGTTACATCGGTTCGTATCTAACAGTTATATCCGAATTCCACGACCATTATGATGACATGACACTCCAAAAACATGGTAATTTCCAGATTATAATCAAGTTCCGATGATAATCGTGCATGAGCGTTTCACTTCGCACATAAACTTGAAAATAGTGCGTCAAATTAAAGATTCTTAAAGTTTATGTGCAAAGTAAAACGCTCATACATTATTATTGAAACTTGATTAAAATCAGGAAAGATGGTGTTTCTAGATTTCCATATCAACATAATAGTATTGGAATTCTGATATAACTGTTAGATAAGAACCAATGTAACAGCGAGGGTTCTGGCAAAAACAATTTTTATTTTTAATTTAGTGCCCTCTGGTGTGGAGAAAATGAGAAAGTTTTGTCATTATCATTGAAATGTTTCAGTATAGTCAAGCTATTCATAAGAAAAAAAAATAATATTTTGAAATAGATGGGATAATATTTTTAAAAAATTGCTATTTTCAATTTTTTTGAATTATCTCTTGAAACTTCGTTTATGTGTATAAAATTGAATTCTAAGTGACTTCTTCAAATACCTTATTTTGATATCTTGCCATCTTACCCCTTTTTTTTCCTTTGCATTGCAATTTTTTCATTTTGCCGCCATTCTAGCGATCACATGACATGTGTCAAAATCGATTTTTAGGTTATCGGACATACACAAACTTTTCTCCAGAATATTTTTTGCAATACTCCAATAATAAAAATTTTTCCCATATGGTACATAGTTTTTGGCGGTCACTGTATATATATATATATATATATATATATATATATATATATATATATATATATATATATATATATATATATACAGATACACATACTTATACACATCTACAACATCTATAAGCACACAAACACACATCTATACACCTATACACTTTCTAAAATTTGATGAATACACAAAATACGTTAATCATACTAAAACATAATATGTACACCAGACATAGCTAAATATTAAAACGAACTAAACAAAATGAGGAAGTGGCTACTAGGTTTTTTGTTGATCAAGAATATATGATTTTAACTTTTTCTTGAAGGATGTTAAAGATGTTATAGGTTTGATCTCTTCTGGCAGATTATTGTAGCTATCAAGTCCCTTGAAAAAAACGGAATTTTGTGTATGTGTTAATGTGACTTGTTGAATATGAAAGTCGGTTCTGGATCTTGTATTGTATCCACGGATTTGGTCATTGTACATAACTTTTTCTTGTAAATATGTTGGGGAAATTTTATTTTGAAAATTAGGATTAATGTTTGATAAACGAGAAAATAATTAATTGGTAACCATTCCAGTTGTTACCGGCATTGTACAAGGGCGCAAATTATTATAATTTCAATGCGCACTAAAATAGAAGTTATGTGAAAGTTTGCATTCTTTTCCCATTTTTTCTCCATTTTTGATTATAAATACTAAAATAACTACCCTATAAAACCAGACATTCAATCGCTGGTAAGGAAACAAGACTGTTATTAAAACATGTTTAAAGTCAATATTTCAAATCAATCGTACAAAATAATCATTTGCATTTCTGTACGATAATTTTAACCGAGATATCCAGATCAAAAAGTCATTTGCCGACTGGAAGGTTATTTATATCCCCCGGCTTTCACTTATTCATCCTGTATAATGATCCAGTATTTCCGTTCGGATAGCTGGGAGCTACTGTTCACCTCGCGACGTCATTGAACCAACGAACTTTCTGCGTGCAACCTGTTAGACTACTATGTAGAAATCCGCTGCGGGTTCCTCAACGTTACGCGTATTGTTGGTTGTCTAAGCTCAGGAAGTCGGAATGAGGGAGCTGGGAGAAGTACCCCAGGGGTCTACATGTAGGTAAAAGACATGGAATTCTCGGTTACTGGCAGTTATTTTTAATTCTTTCTTTATTTAGCGCATAATGCTTATTTCACTTTGACAACATAAAAAATATTAAAATACAAATCAATTACAGTCACAAATATAACAAATATATCACGACAAAAATGTAAAAATAAAATATACAATGAAACGATGGTAAAAAATTGTAATTCACACACATTAAAACATATAAACTGAGTAGGTAGGCAAGAGAAATAGTATGTATGACATTCGCGTAACAGTCGTATTTTCAATTCTTTTTTGAAAGTTGTAATCGTATCGCAGGTTTTCAGAAAATCTTCTAACTCATTGTAGCGCACAATGCCTTCATGGAAAATAGATTTTTCTGAGCTTTTTTTGTTTTTTGTTGCGACTCGTATATCTGCCCTTCTTCGTGTGTTGCAGTTGTGAACTGTTGTTGAATATTAATTTAGAAGACAGATACGATGGGGTTAATGACATTATCATTTTATGGATTAAAGTCATAGTATGCTTTTCCAAGTAATGTTGTATCGAGAGCCAATTCAATGTACGCAACATGGACGTGTCTCTTGGAACGTTCAATATAATACTCGTGGCTTTATTTTGAAATTTCTGCATCCGTCCCATCGCAGTTTTATTTGCCAGGTACAGTAGCAAAAGTTAAATGGGGCAATATTATCTTATTATATACCGTTTTTCTAGACCAAGGTGTTAAAGATCTGAACAAGAAGTTTATGTTTCTTGATATTTTATTGGTAATTTATGAAATGTGATCTTTGAACGTTAAATTTCTATCGATGATAATGCCCAAGTATTTAATCTTTTCCAACTTTCATTCCATCATGTTCCTCAATTTTTCAGGTGTACATGGTGATTCAAAGTAGAGATCCGTCAAAATAATTTTTATAATACTCCAGTTGCTTTTAGACACTACAATCACTTCAATCTTACTCCAGGTAGCACCTAATATTGGCTGATTTTTGGTTCCATATTGGGCCAATATAGATATATTGTAAATGTGAAAATAATGTTGATCCAATATGGATGACTATCAAAAAAAATAATTGTATTAATAAACGAAATGCGATAAGTTGGTGATCCTATAAATATCTGTGTCGAAGGTTAGTTGGGATTGGGATCGGTAAAAGTTGAAGGAAAACTATTGTTTTCTTGCCAACTTCTCGAATTTAATTAAATATATCATCAGGGCTCTGTAAAAATGGTTTCTAATGAAATCGTTTTTTTTTGCCACGATGTATTATTATACAGGGTGTCCGATAAACCTTGTACAATATTGAAACTGGTGATAGACCAGGTCATGACTGTTCAGAATATCGGAATTTCACCTCAGTAAAAATATCACCGTTTTCGAGATAATGGACATTTTTGAGTGCCATGTATACAAATTGGGACGAATCAAAATATCTTTGCTGCTGAAGATTACTGATGAGTGATGCTTCTAGACGTACTGAATAGTTTTTCAGAAAGTGAAAACAATTTTCAAGAAATGAGGGTAAAATGACAGATTTGAGTTTTATCAATTTTTTAAAAAAAAGTTTGACATTATTATCTGAAAGAAACATAACCAATTGGAAGTGGACATTCACTTCGAAAGAATGCTCATTTTGTCCAGACTCTACCAAGGTATAAAACAAACTATAATTATTTTTGGAAGAAGTGGTTTTCATTGAATTAGGCGTGGTTTTAATCTAGGCTTCTATTAACTTTTATTCAAGAAAAAAAGGAAACTACCCAACGCCAAAACTACGTCACAATCACACTCGACACGCGTTTCGCCAACAAAGTTAGCATCTTGAGGAGCTAAAACTAAGATTTTAAGATTGTGACGTAGTTTTGGTGTTTGGGTATTTTATTTTTTTCTTGAATTGTATTTACACCAAAGGTTCCAAAATATTCATTTATTTGATCAACTTTTATACTTACGCCCAAAAATTATTTTATTTAGATTTTATCAAGATAAAATGTGGAAATAATTATTAATAATAAAAAATAGACTGCTTGGTAGCATCAAATAGTATGTCAATAAAATTAACTTCTCATGTAATTAGGACTAATAAAAATCGAAATGAAATGTCGATTATCCGACATGGCACCGATTGATACGAATTCTTGTGATAAATGTCGCAATTGTCCAACATCCAGATTCCAACGAAGTTTCAGAGACCGACAGATATACAGGGTGTAACCAAATAGTTGCAAACTTTTTTAAGAGATGAATCCTTGTCGAAAATTAAAAACTTTTGTTTGAACAACTTCTGACTAGATTTTTGAAATTATTCCGCTTGTTTCATTCAGTGGTATTTATTTCTTTGTCATGCCGTCCATACGTTATACTCCCCGAGAATATGCGCATATGCACAACATTTATGGTGAATGTGGAGGTAGTGCTACTGCTGCAGCAGCTCTTTATGCAGAACGATATCCGATTGCACAATGCCGCTCATAGAATCGCTGATTTGGGGGCTATAACCTATAACGCATTTGAAAAGGTTCTCCTTGAAAATATGTCGTCTCTGCGTACGAGTGGATGGAAAATAACATTTTTGTAATATTATTCAGTGCGATGTTGAATAATCGTTATTGTGGTTTATAGTGTATGTTGATTTAAAAAAAAAAACGTTAGTATTCACTTCATTACATCTCATTGAATGCTTCTAAGCAGTTGATTCGTTATTACTCATAATTATTTAGTCATTTCATCTTGATAGTATAAAAATAAAAGACTTTACTGACAAAGTCTAATGAAGTTGATTTTGGCTCAGAATAACATCACACTCTAATATTATCAAAATTCTACTCCTTCCAAAAATAATTATCGTATGTTTTATACCATAGTAAAGCCTGGACGAAATGGGCATTCTTTTGTAATGAATATCCAGTTCCACTTGGTTATGTTTTTTAAAACAATAATGTCAAACTGTTGTTAAAGAAATTGGTGTAACCCAAATCTGTCATTTTACCCTCATTTCTTGAAAAATTGTATTGTTTTCTGAAAAACTGTTTCGTACATCTGAAAGCATCACTCATCAGTAATCTTCAGCAGCAAAGATACTCAAATTCGTCCCAATTTGTATACATGGCATTAAAAAATCCAAGGTGAGGTAGTGATTTTCTAGAAATTAAAAAAATGCTCATTATCTCGAAAACAGTGAGATTTTTACTAAGGTAAAATTCCGATATTCTGAACAGTCATGATCTGGTCTATCACCAGTTTCAATATTGTACAAGGTTTACCGGACACCCTGTATATGACGATTATGTCAAAATGTTTGGAAAGTACTCACCAAATGTCATTTCCGTGGTAAATTCCTTGATATTACGAAAAATAGTTAGACGTAATAGATACAAAACTAAAATTCACAGTCACAATAAATAATACATTTATATTACTATAACGAGACAAGCTGAACACTGAGTTAAAAACTCAAGATAAGGAAGAAATTTAAAAGTAAAAGGAAAGTATAGAAAAATAAAGAACTATAGATGGTTTTGCATATTGATAGGCCTAAAGTGTAATCCTGCCAGGTCATATTTGGCCAATTTTTAAGAAGACTCAAAGAACCATCTATAATATTCAATATCATCGGTACTTTCCCATACTTTTTTCAGTGAAGTAAAATATGAAAAACGCTTAATTAGTTCTGAAAATCACTAAAGTTTTGGCGATTGACAATTCTCGGTTAATTTTCGAGCTTCCTCAAAAATTGGTCACATATGTGAATAAGCAATTTGGATCATTTTGGCTGATGCTTCTTTTGGAAAGATATAGTTGAACATCTAGAACAGCTGGGTTTGTGAAATCACAATTATTATGATTATTTTCTCTAACATGCTCGACTATATCAGTAGAGGTATTATCGAGGTTATTTGTGTCTCTCATGTTCAGTCATTACCGTTTTGTACAAATACCTTCCAGTTTGTTCCACATAGCATTCATTATAGTTATTGCAATTGATTTTGTAGATGACAATAATAAGACGTAACCCTCAAGGGTTTCTTCCTTCTGTCGTGAAAACATAGGATATTTCAATACGAGTTCAGAAAATAGGCTCTTTCCGAGCGTGCGCGACATGTTCCCGTGGGAGACGAATCAGAACACGGGAAGTCGTGCGAGCACGGAAAAAGCATTTATGCACTAGCGGGCGGTAAAGTACACTTTACCGCCCGGTTCGCCGGTCGTAAAGTTGCACTTTACCGCCCGTGGGCACATTATGGCCCTGCGGGCCATAAAGTAGACAAAATTCTCAAATTGTCTATACTCACACATCATTTCATGCAATTCCTAACACGAATTAGAATCATTTCAGTTCAATAGAGCAATACTCTTTCTAACATTTGTTCATAATCGTTGGCAATTTTTTCGGTGATGATCTGTTTATTTGAAATAGATTCTCCAATATAGCACTCAGCTACTATAGTTTCACATTCCTCATATTATGTTACCCTTAATTATTGTATGCATAACGTATGAAACGTGTAGACCATTGTAATTCAAGTCAGTATTTGTGATTCGCGCTATAAAACCGCTAGCGCATAAAATTTTGTATGGCCCTCGGCTAACACCATCGGGCCATCATCCACGCCACAGGCCATAAACGCCTACTTTACGCCCTTGATACATAAATAACTATTATGGACGAGTAATGAACGATATTTTTCATTATATCTACCTGAAAACCACAGATTGTTGAGAAACATTAATTTTTAATAATGAAGGAACAAATA
The DNA here is from genome assembly GCA_944452925.2 of Chrysolina oricalcia. Classification (NCBI taxonomy): domain Eukaryota; kingdom Metazoa; phylum Arthropoda; class Insecta; order Coleoptera; family Chrysomelidae; genus Chrysolina; species Chrysolina oricalcia. The sequence continues at coordinate 8,956,999 of OX101815.2, read as the reverse complement.
CATGTATTATCAATTGAAATATTTATGGTACAAAAATATCCAGAAATTGCCACAAAACAAGCGTTATTTGCCCTGTTGGTAAGGAAATATTCAAACAATTTGCAATTTCTAGAGAATTGTCAACAACATATTATTTAATTTTAACATGTATATAGGCAGCTATAATGACACCAGCGCACGGTAAATTTTTCCGTGCGGGCGCACGGAAAAAACCCTTTCTCAGTATGCTAAATAAGCATGTAAATATAGTGTTTTCAGATGGTTAGAATGAAAAACCTTTTTTCGATAGTGTTATCATTGTTTGTAAATGCATTATTCGATTGTTCGTTATTTAAAACTGTTGCAAATTCTTGTTTTCCTACAAGACACACCAATTACTGATTATTCCTCAGCACTAACAAAATTTCCAATCAATCATTAAATTTTACCATGAAGGTGAAACAATTGGCTATTGTCGTTGTCATTATTTCATTATTAAAAACCTATAATTACTTAATTTTTATTTTCAGGTAAGAAGCCAGTCGGCAGTTGTCCTTCTAATCAAAGTCGAGGTAAGTAATGACATGTTATTACTTTTGTATTACAGATGGCTTGATTTTTTTTGGAATAATGGGGTGGTGGTGAAATGCTTGACGAAAACACGTACTTAAAATTTGATACTCTGAACATTATAGAGGTATTTTATGGGAAGCCAATAATAAAAATTAAACACTCCGTTCCATTACATTTGAGTATCCTAATATTCAATTATTTTTTCCATAAGAAAATGGAGTGTTTATCAAGTTTTGATAACGGTGACATATACAGTGTGTCCCACTTACCATGCTCACTATGGGTATCTTTTTAATGGTGAGAGATACGAGGTCGGTTAAATGACACCAAATGTAGAGTTTATCAAGGCCAACTATAATGTGAAAAAATATTTTGATTAAATCCATTCGTTTTTGTTTTATACGCAAAAAACAGATTTTGATCATTTTCATGTTTCCTCCGTAACTTTTTTATTCATGAAAATATTCAAATAGGAATTTCACATTCTCATGGCAGTTTTTCATTGAGATTTCGAAAAAAATATGAAATGTATACCAACTCTTCTAGAATTTGAGATATCAGCACCAACTTTTATTTTTCAAATGTAGGTCATAGCTCACTATGAGTTAGTTATAAATAACTTTTTTTTCTCTTACAGATGATATGTCACAGTAAAAGTATTTTGTTGAAAACAACAGAGTTATCGTCATTTATACAAAAACAAGAACAATTTTGAAGTCGCCATCTTTAATTTATAAATTTTAACAAAAAAAATCATGATCTCCGACCTCAAAAACCCCCACATCGGACCATAATCACAAATCTCTTCCGCCATATTGGAGGAGCTGCCACTTTTTATTTTTTATTTCAATAAAAATTCCATATTGCATCGTCACTGGAATTATGAACATCTGCCAAATTTCAAGTTATTAGGACCGCCAAAGTGGTTCAAAATTTGCGTATAAAACAAAAACGAATAGATTTTATCAAAATATTTTTTCACTTTATAGTTGGCCTTGATAAACTCACATTTGGTGTCATTTAACCGACCTTGTATCTCTTACCATTAAAAAGATACCCATGGTGAGCATGGTAAGTGGGACACACTGTATAGTCTCAGAAATGTCAACGTTTTTTGAATTTGAGAAGTTCTATTTAATTTATTGTCAATCGATAAAATACTTCTCCCTTTCGAAATAAGTTGACGTTTCGAAAACTATATCTGCACCCGCTGACAAAACTTGCTTAAACTCTATTTTCATGTTTGGAGATGATAAGGATTTTTTTTGTCAAAATCAAATGTAGATTTTTTTTTGACGAAATCAAATGAAATCTATCAAAAAATTCTCCTTAATTTGAATTATAGGAGTCCGATATCAATTCTGTTATTTCTTACTTCTTTTCATATGGATTCTATTCCGACTGAGTTTGTAAAAGCAGATAACAAAATTCAGGCATTTTCTTCCATCTTTCCTCTTACCTTCTTGATTTGATTGTCCCATTAAAATTATTCTATTCCATCAAATAATTGCCATCTGATGTGAGAATTGAATTTATTTCATTTTCAGACTGGGGAAGTCCAAAATACTGTAGAACCGTATCTCGAAACAGGTTTCCTCTAAAAAATTTAATTTTCAATCAATATTATTTGGTTATTTATTTTCTCGAACCAATTTGGTACTACGACGGTACTAACAAAATTGAATAATTTTTTCAAGGCAACAGATTTCTTTCATTTTAAATTATTTTAAGATGCATATTCTCCAAAAAAAATCGATACTTCAATGAAATAAAAAAAAAAACAGAAAATGGAAGACTATTACCAAACGTTTTTTTTTTCTAAACCAGCATTCGAGATTATAAACCCAAACAATTTGAGTGAAAAGCCTTTTGAAATGGTACCCGAAGACCACTCAACCACTGTTTTAAATCATACTTGACAAACAGAAATATAAATGAGAAACTTAATGACAATTTATCAGATACATTCGAAGAGGACTTAGGGTCTCCACAGGGGGCAGTACTCGGACCACTGTTGTTCTTTATTTGAATGATTTTACTGATGATAAAAGAGAGGGTCGAGTTTTTATGAATTTCGATGATACTACTATCATCGTGGGGTCTCCAATTCCAAATGAAATGAAAAGTGAAATAGAAATAGTTATGGATGCATTCCTAATGTGGTCAAGATGCAATTACTTGATGAGTAAAATAAGGACAAAATAACCTTAAATTAGTTTTCAAACGAATACTTCCACCTACTGTACACCAATCTGGGATTCGATACGGTAGAATGTACAATATTCTGGTGTACAACTAGACTGTGAATTATCTTTCCAAAAAAAAATAGACTACTAGAGAAAGAAACAATTTCCATTTTTATGAATAGAATGACCCAGTTTCTTTCGAATTGTACGGTTTTGTTGAAATTCTTCAAAAATACGTTTTGTATGGTGGATTCAAACATTACTACATCATGAATTAGAGGACATCTGATATATGCGTTTTTTGTTTTGATTGAAAGTTTCTGGCGTACTGATTCTTCTGATAAAGTTGTGAATACTCCACAATTTCTCCGATAATTCAGAAAATTAGCTCATTCTTCTGATGGTAACACCCCAGCAGCTGCGAGAGATATTCTGAGATACATTCACTTTGGTTTCAATGAAAATTAAAAAAAAAAACTCCTCATTTTTGGACAAGATATCTCTCTACTGATTATTCCAAAATTATGAATAGGTCTGTCGGTTAGCTGAGGTCTGTATGTAGTTTTTACAATAACATTACCTTTGATCCTTTTTTGGTTCTCTCAATCCCCATTAAAAAGTTGCATTAAATTGCTGACAGGGAAGGAAAATTCGGCCAACGATCCACACAAGTCCACACTTCGATTTGTGGAACGAATTGACAAAAATTTCATTGAATTTGAAAAAAGTTATTCTAAGAAATAGGCTCACAGATTTGAAGAAAACCTTATTTATAGAATATAATAGACAATACAAAACCACTTTAAAATATCATATTCCATTCATTGGCTTCACCATTGAAGCATCTGAATCGGTAAAATTCTTGGGAACAACGTTTAACAGAAATTTGACATGAGAAAAACAGATTGATGGTGCTTTTAAAACAAATGTTTTTACTTATTGACCGTATTGAAATACATGCTAGACAAAAGCTTTCTTTTGAAAATACTTCATACATACGCTAACTCTGCTATAAGCTACAGTATCATAATCTGTAGCTAAACACGTGATGTGCAGAAAGTTATAACTGCACTAGCTTTAGAACGTATATCGCCAAAATTAAATTAATATAAAACCTCAACAACCTCTTCAATATACTAATTGAAACTACTCTATATCAATCTATGTCTATGAAGATAAACTAATGAAACACTTCATTATGTTAGAGGGATAATAAATCATTAGTTTAGGCAAAAAAATCCCAAAATGATGGTAATCGATAATATGATGAAACTGCAAATATTGTTGAGGATAGTGAACCGTGAAGTATATTTAAGATAAGGTTAAAGAAGATCCTTCATGGTGAATGCTTCTATAACTCGAAAAATTCTGACATATACCTTGGTACATATGCACTCTGGCAATATTCAATATCTCGATTGCCAAAAAATTCATCCTCACTTACCCATGATGCCACAAAAATAGGTACTGTGTAACAATGATATATGAGACGAGCCAACCATTTAGTTATACTTCAACATAGAGATTTCAAATTTGATGTAGAGGTATAGGATTGAAATATACTAGTGTTTATTGAAAAATTTCACAATCATACAGGAAGAATCAGAAATGTTCACAACTTTTTTATGACAAATTGCTCTTTTTCTATTTTCTACAGTATCTACAATTTTCCTTTAAAACTGATCACAAAAATGTATGGTTTGATAAGATTCGACCACTAGATAGAGCTGGAAATCGAAAAAGTTTCATATCAGAAAGTATCGAAGTTGCGTGCGATTTCTCCTACATATATCCGTATTCCCATTCCAAAATAATAATAATGAAAATAATATGTATTTACTTCCGAATGTGTAAGAATAACTAGTTTAGAAAAAAAAAATCGAAACGTAAATACATTTTTACCCGATGAGCAAATGATAAAGTAATGAATTTTTGTCAATTTCATATGGACGTATAGGCACCTAGGACACAAAAAGTCTTGAACCAATATGGATAACCATATTGATTGAAAGTTTGATTTTATGGAAGATATTCGTTTCTCTATAAACTTTTAGTGGGTTTACAACCACATCCTGAAAATGAAAGAATGTAAAAATCCATACAAGTGTAGAAGTACTTTTCGGTAAGTTACTTCATTTTCAAGACCTTCGTAATTCTTTGCATATCATGCTATTGGAAAATACTGTACCTCACAAAAAATGATAATTGCAGTGAATTTTTATGTAAAATGCGGTGGTGATCAAGTCAGCGGCTATTTTTGTCTTGTAGAAGAGTGTTCTATTCACACAAGGGAATTCATTTATTCACAACATATTCATAACATTGCTAAAAGATGTGTCATTCATCACAAAAAGATGTAGTAGTTTGACAGAATTTCAAGATTTATTAACTGAAAGAGAAAACTTCTCCAGTGAGCCTAATAAGTATCTGAAAGCAGTCAATAAACTTTAAAAAAATTGTTTTGGGGCGCTTCGGCATTTGATTGAAACGAAAGAGATACGAGAGGTGTGGTAGCTATAACTGATGAATTGGAAAATGAAGAAAATACGTTTCATTTCAAAAATGAAAGGATGAATCTGAAGACGAAGAAGCCATAGTTATAGGCATTAATTTGAATAGTGTAAGATATGCAACATAACCAATTTGAATTTTCTGACTTGATGGTGTTTCATTCGGATTATAAAGAATATTAATGCCGTCCTCACATATAACCGTATTCATACACGATTCGTATGTATAATTATTGCGATCATCACTTAAAAAAAATACGAGTTCAATGTGATGACCTATATTCTATATCACCCGGTGCAGTGACATAGTTTTGAGAAAAACTTATCTTAGTATAAAAGTATTCATATTGATTACCACGACCCATCGGTAGAAAAAGTATTTGAAGCAACCGTAATGTAGTTCCAAATTCGGGTGGTCATTATGGCCGCTTTGGTACCACAGGAAAGGACCGCTAAGGCCCTCAAGGTGTTAAATGTTATTTATTTTTTATTGTTATTTTATCTGTATTCGTCTGGATATGTAATGTGAATTACATCTATCTGTTTCATTTACTCATATTATCGGATTATCATATTCTTGTAGATTTGTCCATAAAATCACTCCGGGACAGTTAGGACTAACCCATTGATTTGATTACTTCATCGTTCACCCTCGTACTTCCACTTTCGATTCCCCACAGACTGTTTCGAATGCAAGAATGGCTCGAGCACGTTTTCACCAGCCACACAATAATAAATCTCGGTTCCACAAAGAGAAAAAATTTAAAAATAAATTTTCGATTAGACTCACGCAATTTCTCCGCGCACAACCGCCTGCGCCAGCTCGATATTGCCTTGTAATTTCTGGCATTACACTGTCATTAAGGTGTCTTCAAATAGCTTTTTCGATTCGGTCGGTCATTTGAGTTTATTGAAATCGGAGAAATGGAGGAGGAATTTGGCATAACCTCACGTATACAGGGTCTCTGATATGAATGGAAACGGTCGAAAAATGTTTTTCTTACATGGAATATTAGTTATCGAATTATGAATATAACTTTTCACTACTCACAAATTTATTAAAGAAACCCAGAGTACTTCATATTGGCTGAATCTTGGGTTCATATTGAGCCATTATTGATATATTGTAAATGCGAAATATGGGTGAATGTTGAAAGAACAAAATTGAAATAATATTATTGGTGGAAAAATGGTTCAACTTATTCTGAATGTGGAATATTACATTTAAAATTGGGTCAATATTGGTTGAATTATTTTTACCAATAATAATAAAATAATATCGTCTAAATATTGTTTCCTATACATCCAGAATGAGTATCGCAATCCCAATATTCCACTCATGTCGATTCTGGGAATGAGAAACTATATTTGATATCCAAGTTTGATTGCACATGATTGAATATTATTTCGCCAATATTCAACAAATCGTTTAAACTTATATTGGGCCAATCTAAATTTATTAATATTTATCAATATCGGTAATATTGCTTTCAACATCTAGTATAATATTGCAATCTCAATATTCCACTTTCATCGATTTTAGGAATGAAGAACTATATTGTACATCCATGTTTGATATCACATTGGTTGAACACTGATAAAAATACCCGATTAGAGACAAAAGAATCATGCTTTTGGGTTATTTTCTCTTCTAACAAAGAAATTGTCTTCGTCCCAAATATTTTGCTCTTGAATGAAAATCATTGTTGCGTTTGTAATAAATTTTCTATTCTTTTAGCTTCAAATGCTTTTGAGAGAACATTATTAACTTTGTCTCCAGTCCTGCTTGGTTGACTCTTGTCTCAAAACCATAACTACTTGAAACAAGGTCCAAATGCGTCTGGTTGACATAATCTACCTCAGCTATCTTCGCCATGCATGAGCTCGGGTCTACCGGTCTACCCGAAGTTTGCCGATACCCATTTGAATTTGAGCAAGTCGCAACAACCTGCGCCCGCGCAGCTGGAGCAGGTGCAGGGTGAAGGTGTCAGCGTATCAGTTCACTGGTCACTAGTTAGCGCCATTCTGCCATTGTATTTTCTTATGTCGAATGTCGATGAGTTGATGTTGATAAATGGTGTTTGCCGGCAAGATTTGTGTTGTGAATAGGTATGATGAGTGAAACCGGTTTAAAAAAATTGGTAACGGTGATATTATTCAAAACTGTTTTCGTCCCATGTGTGTACGTCGGACCGTTCAAAAGTTAACAGGGGGGGACTATTTACGTCCACACTGTATAATATTACAATGTTAAGCTATAATATGAAAATTCGTCAATGTAGGTAGAAATTTATTTGTTTTACTTCCTTTACGAGTTTTATGATTTTGTTGGTACCACCTAGAGTTAGTTTTGTTTTGTTCCTTATTCACCAGCAATACCAATTTTTCCCTGATTTGTGTTCAGTAACCAAAGTAACGTGTTATGTGTTATTATTTAAATAAATACGTTTTTATTAATATTTGTTTTTCTTAATATCCCTTTAAGTTTTTATGAATATTTAAATTTCAATTTTGAATTTGATTTTAACCAATGCAAGTTTGTTGCTATAAAACTTTCCAAATTTTCACATGAAGTATTAGTATCTTTTTAAAAGATCCTCAGGAAATTTGGCCTAGACCATACACATTTTGTCACAAGACCGTTTTGGATCTTTTTAAAAAATAGTAAATTTTTCACTTGAGGACGCAAGGTTTCAAAACAAGAATTCAACATAAACCTAAGATTTTAAATGAAGCATTTGTTGGTTTTATATCAAAAGCCTTTTATTTCAAGACAATGACATCATGTCTATTATTTTAAAGCACGTAATTTTCAAACAATCTCCTAATGAATTTGATCGAAAACTTAGGCCTTTTGCTTTAAGTTCATATGACTTAGAGCTAGAAAAAAGATGGCATTTCTCTCAAAGCTTTTCACAATTTGGAAAAATAATGATTTTGAGACAAAATCATTTTATATTATGACAAAACTAAGGTTTCTTGCCTGACATTTATATAACTTTGTGCTAAAGAAAATGATGCGTTTGCCTCAAAGAAATTCAAATTTTGGTTCAAAATATCCATGCATTTCGCCCATATCAAATGTTGGGCGCCCTTGAGGCAAGTTCAAATTCTTTCAAATCAAGGAATCCTTTTTACCTGTGAATATTAATTCAGCAATATTCAACAAATCGTATTTATTTATATTGGGTCAATATTGGTTAGATAGTATTTACCAATTTCCAGTAGAACAGTATTGTCTACATATTGCTTCCTACATAAAATAAATATTGCAATACCAACATTCCTCTCATATCGTTTCTAGGAATAAAAAGCAATACTTTGTTTGATAGCACATTGGTTGAATATGTTTTCACGAATATTCAACAAATTATATCATCCATATTGATTAAAATTATTATGAGATCCTCAGGATATTAAAATAGTAATATTGATACAACATTACGTTACATTACTATCATTGAATATTTTGTATTGGCCTAATAATCGATAAACCATATTAAAATATTTTATGATCGAACCTGCATAAAAAACCGCTACACTTAGAATGTCTTCTAAAACCTGAGAAAATATATCAAAAACTCCTAACAACTCATTTCCAAGACTACTTAGTGGTTACGGCGACCAAAGCGCAGTCTCTGGGGTCACCTTAATCAAGTAACTGAAGGAGAACTGAAATTGTAGAATTTTCGAGTTAATCGACATTCCATAATTCACGAAGTCATATTCACTTTGAATATTCTACCAATATATCCAAATGATATTTTACCAATATTGCTGAATGTTTTGAGGCCATCAGTGCTTCAAGAAAGTTTCAATAATACTGTTTTTGAAATGTCCACATAATATTGGACCAATATCAAAAAATGTTCACATTTTATTTCTTGCCAATATAATTTTTGAATATTTTGCCAATATTTTCATAATTTTGTACCAGCTATTGTACCATTGTAGCTGACTATTTTGAGGCTAATATTGCTTCGGGAATGCCAATATTATTTAAATAATACTGGACCTGTATCACCGAATGTTAACATTTTATATTTCGCCAATTTTGCGATTAAAATATTTTGCCAATATGTTTACAAAATTGTACCAATGTTCTACCAATTTGCTTGGAAAGCCTGAGGTGTAGTATATGGATATGATTAAATTATTTTTCCACAGAAAATGAAAAAGAATAATTGTTCAGTGTTGATAATAATGCATGAAACGAAAAAACTGCATTATTCAATGAATGTCAAATATGTCAAATTATATCAAAACATTAGTTATGAAAGAAAAAAAATTGAAAACATATATCCTTTGGAACCCTATTTAAAAATGTGCTGAAGTGTTCACCATTTACTTCCTGATAGTAATGAGTTTGCTGAACGAAATTTTGTAGTAAATCTAAAATACTGTTTGGAGGAATGGTAGAAATTTCATGCCCTAACCTTTCTTGCAACTCTTCGATATTTTGCTGTCTATTTTTGTAGATTACATTTGTTATATGACCACACATAAAGAAGTAAAGTGGAATTATATTGGCAGACCTAGGTGGCCATTCAATTTCCCATCTGCGTTCAATCCATTTCTCAGTAAAAGTTTCATCAGATATGCCAGTACCACACGTCAAAAGTGTGGAGAAGTCCCTTCTTGTTGTAACCATATTTTTCCACTGGCAACCTGGGGTTGTGATCGTTGAGTGTGAACTCCATACAATGTGGATTTTGGTCAGAACAATACCTACAGTAGTGTCCGTTTACATGTAAGTTTACAAAATGTAGATTCGTTAGGAAACGATATGTGATTGACAAAGTTGACAATTTCGTTCAATTTATCCACAGTTACTTCACAGAACTCGATTTTGCGATCAAAATCGTCTTCACTCAATTATTGTAACTAATGAATTTTTTATAGCTACATGGAGTTTTTGCAGTTTGCTATTTCTTTTAATAGAATATCGACTTATGTTGTGATTTGAAACCCTCTGTTGTGTCGAATTTTTTGGATTCATTTCTACATCTAAAATGACATACATAGAATTTTGTACAAATGCGTGAGATACAATATTTTTAACCCACTCATCGTGCAAACTCCATCTTCCATTTTTTTAAACTTCTTTTCAACTATGTGTCATGCCTTACCTTTGCTGTTTTCGATGTTTCATACTCTTTTGATTCGTTGGTCTTCTTCATAACATTTTATAATTTGATCGCACTCTTTTATTTTGAGATTCTTATCTGCTTCTCAATTTTGTCCATGCTTCCATGTAATCCCAGTGTAATGATATGGCCTAGATAGAAATCATACATTTCATGTTTTCCCTAGATTAGAGTTATATTTGGTCTTTTTATAAGTATAAATTTTGATTTCTTATAGCCTCTTCTCATTGATTTTGGTAGATTTCCTTACTCAACACCTTGAGGAATCCCTTCATTGAATATTCTCTCATCTGATTTGATAATATGAATATTTTTTGTAACTGTAACTCTTTGTTTTCTTTCAAGCAGGGTTTCATGAAACCAATGCAAGGCAGTTCCGCTGACACCATATCTCTCCAATTTGAACAGTAGTATATCCATTTTTATACTATCATAGGCTTTAGATATATCTAGAAAAATTCCAAGAGCTAACTCTTTTTCATTCTAATGTCAATATTATATTCTGAAGGAACTGTTTGGGTTGATTTTTTTTTATATTTGGCGATAGCACTTGTAATATTTGGCGATCGCGCACTGGTGTGGGGTCAGTCTGGATAGAAATGACTCTACAATAGCCCTATGGCAGTTGACGGGGATCAATTCAAAACTTTGAACTCTGCAGATTAGGGAAGTGCTACCTCAATATCTGCTGTCAATGAAGTTGAAAATGCATATATCATGATTCGAGAGATGTTGATATCCATCAATTTCATTTCATCAGTTTTTATCAAGAGGAATGCCTACTGTACGGCAATTTTTCTGAGAAAATTTCGTGTTTGAGATCATAAAAAACTGATCATGCTTTAATTTTGTTATTCAGGAGCTGCAGGAGTGATCCTTGGAGTACGCTTTGCTCCAAAAGTGGAACTTCTGATGATATTTGTTTCATAAAAACGCAATGTAGTCTATCAGAGGAGTTAGACTTTGAGAAAAGGCCATGCTTTGTGATTTATAGGCAACGTATATGTCGTCATACGCTCTGAAGAATTCCAGTCTGTATTATTATGTTTAATTGTTGTATTGTTCCATTCCCTCATTCACCAAGGATCATATGGTGGTACTGTAGGTTTTTTCTGGGTTTTTCTCTGCAGTTGAAATAGCAAATGCACTCCATTTTTTTTAAATTGTTGAGTCGCCCCGGAGCGCATTTAGTGGTGGTGTTCCCTCTCATCAGGAATGATGTGCCGATGTTAGGGGGTATCACCATTATACTTTTTAAGTATTAATTAAATTTCCGTACATTTTTCAACATTATCTTTAATACAATGGAGCTTTGTCAATAAGTTTATCATTAATAATTAATAATAATTTCTTTATTGCCATGAATTTCCTATGAAATATCAGCAACGTCATATATATTTAGTTTTGATAAAAACACTTATATATATATATATAAATAAGGATGGATTTAGCGAGGGGCAATATATGAAAATATAAGTAAAAAAGTTATTGGGTATAACCCTCAATAAGTTGTGCAACCGTAGACACGTGTTTCGAGCTTAAGCTCTCTTCAGTACGGTAAAATCAAGTGCGAAGATGTACAACACTTGGATGTAAAAACAGAAACAAAGGAAGTCAACAAAAGGAAGCCAACCACACATTTGTGGCATCGGTTAGAAGACCTTGTACTCACAAGGCAACAACTAACGTCGCCACGGAGGTAGCTATAGCTACCAGCGTGACAATCCTACCCAGGAAGATACAAATAAGGATGGATTTAGCGAGGGGCAATATATGAAAATATAAGTAAAAAAGTTATTGGGTATAACCCTCAATAAGTTGTGCAACCGTAGACACGTGTTTCGAGCTTAAGCTCTCTTCAGTACGGTAAAATCAAGTGCGAAGATGTACAACACCTGGATGTAAAAACAGAAACAAAGGAAGTCAACAAAAGGAAGCCAACCACATTGTATCTTCCTGGGTAGGATTGTCACGCTGGTAGCTATAGCTACCTCCGTGGCGACGTTAGTTGTTGCCTTGTGAGTACAAGGTCTTCTAACCGATGCCAAAAATGTGTGGTTGGCTTCCTTTTGTTGACTTCCTTTGTTTCTGTTTTTACATCCAAGTGTTGTACATCTTCGCACTTGATTTTACCGTACTGAAGAGAGCTTAAGCTCGAAACACGTGTCTACGGTTGCACAACTTATTGAGGGTTATACCCAATAACTTTTTTACTTATATATATATATATATATATATATATATATATATATATATATATATATATATATATATATATATATATATATGAAAATAAGTAATTCGTGACTGACAATAACTGTAGATTGAAAATATCTTGAGGTTGCAGTCTGATATTGGATTTAAAGAAAACTCTTTGTCATCTTGCCAAGCTTTCGGAAATGTTTATTTCCTTCCTCAGGACAACTACAAAAGGACAATTTAATAAATGGAGAAAAAACATTGAATCTACTTACATAACTTGAGTAAAAATAGAAATCAGCATCAAAAAAATAATGTTGTATATAAAAATATTAGACAGATAAAATTTTAAGTTGATTGACATTCATTTAAAACTTTATCTGTCTAATATTTTTATATACAACATTCTTTTTTTGATGCTGATTTCTATTTTTACTTAAGTTATGTAAGTAGATTCAATTTTTTTTTCCTCCATTTATTAAATTGTCCTTTTGTAGTTGTCCTGAGGAAGGAAATAAACATTTCCGAAAGCTTGGCAAGATGACAAAGAGTTTTCTTTAAATCCAATATCAGACTGCAACCTCAAGATATTTTCAATCTATATATATATATATATATATATACATTTGACCAACGTATAAAGTGAGGTCCGCTTGTGCAAAAATTACGGAAGTTGTGAGGACAACTACAAAAGGACAATTTAATAAATGGAGAAAAAACATTAAATCTACTTACATAACTTGAGTAAAAATAGAAATCAGCATCAAAAAAAGAATGTTGTATATAAAAATATTAGACAGATAAAATTTTAAGTTGATTGACATTCATTTAAAATTTTATCTGTCTAATATTTTTATATACAACATTCTTTTTTTGATGCTGATTTCTATTTTTACTCAAGTTATGTAAGTAGATTCAATTTTTTTTTTCTCCATTTATTAAATTGTCCTTTTGTAGTTGTCCTGAGGAAGGAAATAAACATTTCCGAAAGCTTGGCAAGATGACAAAGAGTTTTCTTTAAATCCAATATCAGACTGCAACCTCAAGCTATTTTCAATCTATATATATATATATATATATATATATATATATATATATATATATATATATATATATACATATATATAAATATATATATATATATATATATATGTACATTACTAAGTTCATGGGTTGAACCGCGTTGAGAGTTTATAACTCGACGTTTCGGCTCCTGCTTTGGAGCCATTTTCAAGAGTGTGAAAGCAGGAGCCGAAACGTCGAGTTATAAACTCTCAACGCGGTTCAACCCATGAACTTAGTAATGTACATATTTCTGACCGCGGAAACCTTTCCGAACATATATATATATATATATATATATATATATATATATATATACACGCACATATAACAAATCCTTGGAATTAATATGCAAGAATACAGATACGAACATTTACAGAATACATTAATGAGACTGTATAAAAAACCACATGTAAATAAAATTAGCCATACATTACATTTTACAGAAATTAAAAAATTCGTCCAGTGAATAAAAGGAATTAACAGTCGAATATTCCTTCAACGTTTTACGTTTTTTTGAAAATTATCATGGTATTAATTTTTTTGAAATAAGGAGGCAAAGCATTATATATTTTTATACAATTATAGTACGGACCCTTCTCAAATAGACTTGTTTTATGTAGTGGAATGCGTAAAAGTTTGCTTCCTCTTGTCACCATATTGTCTATTTGTTGATTATTTGTAGGAAATGTTTGCAAGTACTTTTTGGCAAAAATGGCAATGTTATATATGTAGGCACAATGAACGGTCATAATTCCCAAGTTAATGTACCACTGTCTGCAAGATGTGTCTTTTTTAAGGTTAAGCATAGTTCTTATGATTTTTTTCTGATAGATGAATATATCGTTAGATGCTGGTGAATGATACCAGAAGATTACGCTGTAGTCAATCACAGAGTGTACATAAGCAAAATAAAACATTTTGATATTGTGAATACTTATTTGGTCCCTGAGGTATCTGATAAGACAACAAGCTGTCGACAATTTACATATTATTGCTTTTACCTCATCGGTCCAACGTAAATCTTTATCTATCATTACCCCTAAAAATTTGGAGGAGTTTGTTTCATCCATTCGGGAGTTGAGAACATTAATTTGAAGTTGGTCTTCCATGACGTTTTTGAAAAACTTCCGACAATGAAGCATACTTTGACTTTGACTTACTTGATCTTTGTACTTTATTCAAGTCATCTTCACTTCAAATCATTACGGTTTTTAGTTATGTTGTTTAAAGCCTCCTCCTACTATAATCTATGAGTTAAACACGTTCAACAATCAGAGCGCATGCACTTCACTGAAAGTAATTTCAGGACTTATCAAATTAAAATTTGAAGGAATGGCACCATGGTGGGTGTGAATAGAGTTGAAAAACAGTTTATATCCACCACCTGGTGTTTGAAAAGAAACGAAGATGATGTCGGTTTCTTTCACAATATGATACATTCAATTAGACTCGGCCAATGAGAATAGTTATTTTTTTGTTTCGGTTGGTGCTATTTTACCGATTCGTTTCAGTTTCGTGGGATAAAAAAAATTCAAAGCATTAATCAAAGAATTCGATTCGGTTATTTCATTTCCGAATTGGATTCAACCGCATATCCATTGAATCACTTATATTTCTGAAATCAACCGATTATCAAGGGGAAAATCGTTTAGGTGAATCCACTCATCCTCATCAAATCTGTTATTGAACAGTACTCTGTAGATAATTTATCGATATCGTGGAAACAACGCGATTTGAGATACTGTGGGTTGCAACAAAAATATGTTTTTTTTTAAATTGTTGTAGCCGATACTTGATGAAAATTTATATTAATATCTATAATTAAACTGAAACTTCAATGATTTTCACTAAAAAGGTTCACAAAACCACTACAATTGTTTCGCTGAACAACAGTTTCTTCAAGTTGAAATTTTTTGTTGTTAAGATTGTTATTTCCGTCAACCGATTGCAACCCTCAACCCTCGGAAGTCTTCGAAAGTCTTGTGTGAGCTAGTGAAGACCTTACCCTTACCCTTACCTTTTAACGTGTGACGCCATGCACGAGACCGATGACCATGCGGGGATTTGAACCCCCAACCCTTCGCTCGAAAGGCGAACGCTCTACCAGCTTTGCCATCACGTCCCAAGTGGAGAAGATAATCCAAATTACCTAACGAAGGCGATCCATTACATGCAATGGAAGTGAGATATAACTGGTTGGGTGAAAAACTTACAGTCTAACTCCACCAAAATAATCCTTATTGTTGTCCAGAGACACACAGAAGGCCTAATCCTTCATCTTCAGTGAATGAGAGGGCCAGGTTACAAAGAGACCTGTGAAAAAAGAGTTACAATAGAATTAGGAGTAACACAATAAATTATACTACATACCATTTCACGGTGGAAAAGTTGAATTAGTTTGGAAAATCACAAAAATATTAAAAGTAATGTAACATGGAAAATTATATTCAGCAGGTCCTAATTACGACCTGGCCGCGTTCAATGCGGGGCCCACTAGAGTTAGGGGATATGATTCGTCCACCCAAGTAAAATTATTACAAAATATTTTTAAAAGTAGATTTTTCTCATGCAGTGTAGCAAGATGTGGGATACAGGGGTTATTAAAATTGACATCTGTCATAGGAGAAATTCTTGACTCGAATTGACAGAGAAATGGGTGTTTCATGATTGCATGAAACTAGAACTAAATATCTACATAACTGATTTTCAATATACTTGGCAAACTTCATTGATCAAATGGGCCTAATTACGACCAGGTCCGCATCCTTTGCGGGATTACAAATATTAGGGATCTATGAATGTTACATTTAAAACTCAACTAAAATTTATTAATTAGTTAACTGTCAAATGGAGGTTCTTGAAAGAAAGTAGACGAGAAAATATGGGTGTGCCACGTTTCCATGGAACAAGAAAACAAAAAAGCGAAGAGCTGAAAAGTCTCAAACTGTCAAACTGAGTTTGTTCATTTATACATTGCGAATCCGAACACCTAATCGTCTTGTTAATTTTAAGAGTCTCCAGCAAATTAAGATTTTTGCCTATATCAAAAATGTGCAAAACCTGTAAGTCGGAGTCGTGGGAAAAATTAGATTTCTCATTAACTATATGATTGGAAAACACTGAATTTGAATCAATTTCTTCTTTTTCAGAGTTGGATTCTATAATTCTAACATGTTCAGGTAGGCGAGTTCTGAACTTGCGGCCTGTTTGGCCAATGTAACAAACTTTATAATCAGGATCAGAACAATTCAACTTATAAACTCCAGACTTTTCAATGATTGGGATCTTATCTGCCATACTTATTGACAAATTTTGAGATCATTAGTAGTCTTAAATGATATACAGGATCCTGCAACTGCGCTCCGGTGGTCCTTAGCTTCTAAACGACGCAGCTTAAAAATTTCTTTCGAATGCAAGCATGTTTCCTTCTTGAGAGAGTATATTTGGAAAATATTCCGAAGTATACAAGGTGACCCAGAAAAGTTCACCAAACCAAACTTATGTTTTTTTGTAATGGAACACCCTTTATTTCATTACATGGTTGAATAGAGATTACTTTGACCATTCAGGAAATATAGGGTCATGTATGTTCATCTACGTTATTTCCGGAGATATATCGATATTACTCCAAAAAAAAATAAGCAATTCAACACTACTTGTAACTCTTCGTGGAAAAATTACTCTAAAAACTTTTGGGAGGCGAAATGACACCAGTATGGTCTAGTTTCTGTAACACGACAAACAGTTGAAATTTAATTACTTTTTGTGTACCGGATAGATCGAAACGCAAATTGGTGAAGGTGAAGTAAATACCAAGTGTGACATATCATTCGAAAGGAAATTTTATGGCATTTTCATTACTGAAATTGAATATATGGGTTTCCATTTGAAAAAAACAAGATATATTTCAATTTGCGTTTCGATCGATCCGGTACACCAAAGGTAATGAAATTTCAACTGTGTGTCATGTTACAGAAACTAGAACATACTGGAGTCATTTCGCCTACCAAAAGTTTTTAGAATTATTTTTCCACGAGGAGTTACAGAGTGTTGAATACCTTATGTTTTTTGGAGTAATATCGATATATCTCCGGAAATAACATTGATGAACATACATAACCCTTTATTTTTTGAATGGTCAAAGTAATCTCTATTCAACCATGTGATATAGAAAATTCCATTACAAAAAACATAAGTTTGGTTTGATGAACTTTTCTGGGTCACCTTATATACTTCGGAATATTATCCAAAGATACTCTCTCAAGAAGGAAACATGCTTGCATTCGAAAAAAAATTTTAATTTCCGCCGTTTAGAAGCTATGGACACCGGAGCTCAGTTGCAGGACCCTGTAGAGAAATCTGAAAATTATTGGAATTGAGTTTGTTGAGCAAAGTATTTTTCAGCTTCAATGATAGGGAGCCAAAATAGGATAAAGAGAAATATTTTTTTGATGACATAAAATTTGGTTGGGTTAGTCTAGAGTTTGAAAATTTGATGACATATCTGTAATATATCAATCAGGTGAATTGGAAAGTCATTATTATGAGCGATTTGTTTGACAATGTTAATTTCCGTTGTAAAATTTGAGTCGCTGAGGTTGTTCGTGAACAGACGGTGAAAAAGTGAATGGAAAGATGAAAATTTCTGATTGTATGGATGGTTGGAATGAAAAAGTATGATATTGTCAGTGGAACTTTGTTTTCTATATATGGTGAAATCTAAGGATTCAGAATTGTGAATCATGAGCTGTAAGAAATGTTATCTATTTTCTAAATATGAATCACATCTTTGTTGTGTTTCCTCGAATACTCATCGTAAATTGATTAGGATATTACTGATTATTCATCTAACCTTTTCAGTTGTATGAGCATGAAGGATTTGAAAATCATTTTCGAAAGTATGGTTTTCGGTTAATTTGTTTTTCCGTTTGAAGATTCCACCAGTTTGACCAAGACAAATCTAGAGACAACTACCACAGTTTGAATCAAAGGCTATAGATTAAGAGAAAAAACAAGAAAAGTGTGGAGTGTATGACATATATATCTAGAACGCTTAGAAATTATGAATCGATAATTTGGTGAATGATCGACAAAATGGTGAATGATGGACAAAATGGTGAATGATGGACAAAATGGTGAATGACAGACAATATGGTAAATGATCGACAATATGGTGAAAGATCAAAAATATGGTGAATGGTCGTTAATATGGTTTACGACATCAGAGATCAACTGGTGGCCGGCTTTCCTATGTCTTACATGTCTGGCAGTTACGTTTAAAAAAATATGATAAAACTGGCAGTGTCATTAGATATTTCGAAAGTGTTTCATCTCCTTTGGAACCAGTAACATCTCATCAAGCTTTCGTCTTGATCTTTAGCTTTCTCTCACACAGATCTCTCCACGTGGAGATTCATGGAGATTCATCCGACACTCTACTTATAAATGCTGGTGTTTGACAGGGAACGATTCTTACACCAACACTGTTCGTACATCAATGATTCATTGAAAGCTACATCATGTGCACCATTGCACAGTTTTGCGGATGGTAGTACCCTTCATACCGCCTTCTCTTTCAAATCTCATATATCAGCCCGTGAAACCAGTAAAGTACGTGAAGGATTTGAATATGGATGGATCCAGCAGAAGTTCTAGAATGGGGATCTAACAACTTGGTAGGATTCAATGTGAATGAAACCCAAGCATGTCTTTTCTCTAGGAAGGCCGATCTTACAGGGGCCAGCGTGATAATGTCAGGAGTATACCCTTTTTGTATGCTCAGTATTACCATCAGCTGTACCCCATTGCTGAATGTTTGCATCACTCCATATCACAGTATGATGCAGATATTATATCATTAGACAATTTGACAAACATTCTTATGCCACAGGATACATTTCTAAAAACGTCGTCTACTTGTTTGGCTTTGCAATGCAATTTCAAGAAAAATCGATCCACATGAGGAAGATGCTGATATTGATATCGGTAATGTTACCGAAACCTTAACATTAGCGGAGAAGATGTCGACTTTCTGGTACTCCTCTACGGTGTGTCACACATTCGTGGAAAAGAGCAATCAGCTGGAATGGTGTACTCTCCATTTTCTTAAACGAACGAGAACAAACTTGATATTTTTTTCAGGAAAGCAAAGGTATCGTACTGCTCAACTCTGAAGGAAAATCGGCAACGATATGACTAGCTAGAGATTTTCACCAACCGGAAAAAATCAAAACAACCGAACCTTTTGCAGTAGTGAGGTATCTGGACTTAATAACCATTAGCAGTTCAATTATCAGCACCATCCGTGTTTCCCAGGTGGTTCTGCAAAGCGTTGTCCATTCGTGTCGTGTTAAAGTCCTTAACTTCAGTTTACGGATATGAATGAAAGGAATATAAATCTCTCTATCACATTTTTTTTAGTTCGATTGTGTGAGATCGGCATCCCTGTCTTGGCAATTCCCAGCTACAAATTACAAATCGATCGGTATGCACTGCTACTTGTCGGAAAACTTTGAAACGGACCAAGTTATGATTTATCGAATTGCCGTACGCAGTAACTGTATTCGCTGTTGTAGGAAATACCTAACAAATTGCTGAGATATCGATTGATTGGTATGGTTTATTAGTAGCCATATCTAATTGTTACGCCTCACAGGCTGCTGGGTTTTCGGAATTCCGCGTGACTTCTGTTTGTGTTATTCATTAAAACTATGCGGGTATATCGAGATATATGCAAATTGCAGGTCTTCAATTCATGATGTTGTGTTTGGTATTGCAGAATGTGATCGATTCATTCGTATTCCAAACAGTAAATTCGACAAGATTGTTTGATTAATGTGGCTGAAGTTAGCTTCAGATTCCAATCTTGGCTTTCGCCAACTTGTAGTTGACCAGACAAATACTGTTCAGGCATAATATAAAAGCTGCACTTTTTGACCTATTATTGTTTTTTTTTCACTTCCGGTCTCGCCGGAAGTGATACCAACTTTCGATTTTTAAACAGAACACCCTGTATATTATTACATTTCTGAAATCTGCATAATTTTCAAATTTCAACATTTCAAACGTCGAAATTTTGTATAATTCAATTTTTAGTTTTCTATTTAAGTGTGCAATGATGGTTCCGATTTATTCCAATTGACTAGAAAAATCGAAATCCCGTCAAAAATACTAAATTGCGTTTTTTTATGAGCAAATAAAGTTCATCGTAATCGTTTTTGGGGTAAAACTCAATTTTTTCAAATGGAACCATATTGGTATCGGGTACCATTTATTAGTACTATTAATAAGGAATTTATCCATACCTGGTAATAAAATGTGCGATCAATACAATCAAAATTACAGCTAAAAGAAAATAAGAAAATACAATTTTGTTCTACTTTGATACTAAGAAGTTACTAAGGTGGCTTTAAAATACAGAAAATCAACACAAAAAGTTACAACAATTGTTCGAAATTAACGTCAATGCACTTCTGAACTCGCTTAGCTATTTCTTGAAGAACGTTTGCTAATTGCTTGGCCGTTATACTATTAATTACGCGTCTTACTCGCAACTCCAGGTCTTCTCGGGTTGTAACGGCGGCTGCATAGACAATGTTTTTTAAATGGCCCTTAACAAAGAAATCAAGAGGTGTCAAATCAGGTGACCTTGGAGGCCATCGCACAGGACCATTCGTCGAAATTACGTTTTCTTCGAATGCCTGTTCAAGGTAATCACTTACTGTTCTTGAATTATGGGGAGGAGCTCCATCTTGTTGGAAATACATTCCCTGTCGTAAATGGACAGGTAATTCAGTTAAACTGTCCTCAATTTCATTTTGAAGAAATACTAAGTATCTAGCTCCATTCAAGGGTCCTTCAAATAATATGGGACCAATGATTCTACGACCGAGTATTCCAGCCAAACATTGAAACCGAACCGCACTTGAAAGTTACCCTCCCGCAATAAATTTTGATTTTCTTGTGACCAATACCTTGTATTTTGTCGGTTAAATAATTCCATATTTGTAAACCTAGACTCGTCCGAAAATAAAATCCTTCCCAAAAAAGCATTGTTTGGCTGCACATTATTCTGCAAGATCCAATTGCAATATTCCATCCTACGTTTTTAATCATTTTCGTACAGGTGCTGGTGCAATTGATATTTGAATTGGAAATGCTGCTGGTATGATTAGGTATGGCGTAGATATTATAAATAGTTGAAGCGGGAAGAAATATCACAAAATCATCTCCACAACTTTAATTTGACAACATCAAACTAATGGGGGGGGGGGTACATGTTTCGGATTCAGCAAGAATCTATCTTCAGCCTTATACAAGTTATGGAGAGGAAAAAAATCCTGTTAATATAATTATAACAAACAAAAAGTTAAATGGGGGTACTATGTCCAATGCCCAAACGGCATGATAATAAATTTGACAAAAATATATTAAAATATGTGAAAATATTTACGACAAGTTGTTTGGAATGTCATAATAAGTAGTTTTCCCATGTACCACAGAAAATAAAATTTCACAATTGTTGGTAAAAGGGTCACATCCAGGTAGGTTTCACTTAAAATTAGTGGCATTATCGGGTTTAAGAGTCACATATACACATACATCACAGTCATATGATCTTGATCCCATGTGAGTGTTACACAAGATAATATATTACAATTAGTAAAAGGGTCACATACAGGTAGGCCCCACATAAGGTGAGTGTCATAATCGGGGTTTAGAGCCACATATACACATACATCACAGTCATTCGATTTTGATGAACAATCCGTGCTAAATAAAAGTTGAAACCATTTTTTGGAATATTTGTCTGTCATTGCTTTGAATCCAATTTTTAACTTTTTTTTTAGTATTTCGTAGCTTCGGCTGGTCTTTATTGTTTCAGGCAACAATTTCCAAGCTTTTGGACCCAGAAAGCTGCAGTGCCTCTGACCCACTGTTTTGATACATTTCGGAACCACGACGCTGTGGTTTCGTCTTCTGGTATTATATGGGTGATCTGAGTGCGTTATTTCAATTTTATTTTTGTATATCCCTTGTAACATATTTTGGCAATAGAGTTGTCTGATATCAAAAATGCCACATTCGTTATACAGACTGTCGGTAGAGTACGTCTTTTCTTTGACGAGGATTATTTTAAGAATTTTCTTCTGCACAATATTCAGGCTATTTAAATGCCTTTCAGTTACGCCTCCCCATCCTGTTACACCGTATATAAGTTGGGATTGAATTAGGCTATAATATATAGTTTTCAAGTGAGAAATATCAAGGAATTCTTTCAACAGTTTAAATATTGATATGAATCCACGTAGTTTTCTTGTTAGATACGATATATGTGAATTCCATTTCATATGTCTGTCAATTTGTATACCAAGGTATTTTATGGAGCTGGCTTCTGGGTTGGATATATTTTGATTTATTTTTAATAGTCCCATATTCGGCAAATTATTACTATAGGAGTTGAAAGGTAAGTATTTGATCTTTTCCGCGTTTATAGTTAATTTATTGCATTGGAACCATTTAAATATGTTGTTGAAGTCTTTTTCCGCCTTTGCTTTCAGTTGTTGCCATGTGTTGTCATTGTAAATTACTGCCGTGTCATCAGCAAAACTTAGAATAGTACCCACATATGTCATTTTCAACAGGCTGTCTATATAGATAGTGAATAGTAGGGGACCCAAGACCGTGCCTTGAGGAATCCCGTAAGTGATTGTCCTCGGAGTGCTCACCACACCATCAATATCTACTACCTGTTTTCGGTTTGAGAGGTATGATTTTAAAAGGTCATACGGCTTATCCCGCATACCAATTTTTTCCAGTTTCTCTAGAAGCCTTTTATGACAAACGGTATCAAAGGCTTTGGAAAGGTCAACAAAGATACATAGCGACGGTTTAGAAATGTCGAGTGATTTGTAAATGTCCGATGTCAGTTTTAGTATTGCATCTTCGGTAGACCTCCCCTCTCTGAACCCATACTGATTATCGGATAGAATATTTTGTTTTTTCATGAAATGTATCAAATGGGTCTATAATTTGAAATTTGCAGTTTATCCCTACTCTTGAAAAGCGGTTTGATAACACCAGTTTTTAAAATGTTCGGGAATATTCCATTTTCAAAACAGCTATTTATAATGTGAGTGAGAGGAACTGTTATGAAGTCGGCTATTTGTTTCAGCGTTTCTGCAGTAAAACCGTCATGCCCAGGACTTTTTTTGAGTTTCAATTGTTTGATTATTTGTAATACTTCTTCGGAAGGAATTTGGTTCTTCGATTTTATTTGCTAGTTTTTGCCCTATTTCACTATAGTGTTTATTGAATTCATCACTAATAACCTGTTTGTTTTCAGTGGTATAATTATCATTTATTTCTATTTTGGTTATTTTTGTTTTGGGGCGTGTTTTATTGCAAATCTCATTGACACTTTCCCAGAGCCCTTTTGATTTACTCTTATTTTTCTTAGTTTCGTTTTGAAAGTATTGTTTTTTTGCTTCTTTCGTAAGTTTATTTAAGTTTCGTTTGTAATTATTGAATATTTGTTTGAGTTGTAAGTTATTGGGATTTTCAATTAATAGTTTGTAGAGCTTGTTTTTTTCCTTTATTGATGCGGATAGCCCTGACGTGATCCATTTTTTTCTAATTTTATCTTTATTTTTTATTTTGATTTCAGTTGTATGTTCAGTTACATGGTATTTCAGTCTATTTATGAATATTTCACATTTCAAGTTGACATCATTTTGTTCATAAATGTTTGCCCATGTTTCACTTCGTAGTGCCATGCGTAGCCTGTTGTAATTTATGTATACTTTTGTATTTTTGAATGCTTTATTGACAGCTCTATCACCCATATCTACTGTTAAAGCAATAGGTCGATGGTCAGTAATTTTATCCTGAAATATGAATGACCTTATTCGACCATGCATTTCTATATTTGTTTTTACAAAGAAATGGTCGAGGCACGTGGAGCTGTCTGGTCGAGTGATATCGATTATATAAGAGATGAATTCGAAGTATTCCAAATTATTTTTATATTCATCAATGTATTCATTTTCTGATAATAAATCTATGTTCATATCGCCGGTTATTACGTGAATATCACTTGGGTGAATATTTTGTAGATAGTTAAAAAAGTTTTCATTGAATGCATAAGGACATGAACTATCGATATATAGAGGTTAATATAATTTTTTTCCATTTAATTTTAAATTGAGTTCGAGAAATTTAATGTTTCCTATGTTAATATTTGTGTGATCATAATTGATTTCGTTTTTGATGAATATTATGACTCCATCATTTTTATTCCTTCCACAAATTGCAATTCGCTTCGTCAGTCCATGTGTTGAAAATTTTTATGTGTTCTGTTTCTCATTTATACCCTGTGTCATTTTATCCATACTACTTTTTATACTCTGTATTTGAGAGCTGATGCTAATAAAGACGTTATTGTAATGCCAGCTTTCTAATGAAGAGTATGTTGAAACTCTGGCTTTGGCATAGATATCTCCAAGTTGTTTGAGGGGTTCCCTGAGGCATAAAGCCTGTAGGAATTGAAAAGTACACTAATTACTACGTACTTCTCCCCGGCTCTAACGATGTTCTTCAACATTACAGGATCTTCCGTTTCATGAGAACCAAAACATAAAAAAAATCTATGAATTTGCGGGAGAGCAGATTCAAATTTGAAGCTAACTTCAGCCACATTTTCTTCTTTTTCTTTCTTTTCTCTCACTCAAATCCTTTTTTTTATTATTCTAAGTTAATCCGTTATATTCAGACTAAAGTTGCTAAAACATACAAAAAACGTGCTGTTTCAACAATTCAAGCTAACTGTACAATACGCATGTAAAAATGTAAAGATCGCGCTTCTACTGTAAATCTTATGAAATGAATTAATAATTACGGTTCGATCAAAGTCCGGTTTCATCTTAGGCGGAATAAACGGAATCTGGAGCAAAAACTAGACGATAAAGCATGCACGAGAAGATATCGCCGCATGCAAGAACTTGCGTATGCTGGGTCAGAAATCTAAATAATAATTATGATCTTACGTCCAATACATGGAAATTACATTACTTCTTCTATTTATGTGTCAGCACCGTATCAAGGCAAAGATTGAGTAATAGAGGACTTCGGATAAGGATTCAGTGATGCCACCACACAACTTTTGGCTTTAAAACTACTGGTACGTTTTTCGGCATTTTTTCTTCATGTCAGGGTTCCTGGCACCCTCAGGAACCCCGTAATATGATTGAAATTGTTCAGAACGACGGAAATATTGAGATTTTCCATAAAATACGAAACACTAGGGACTTTAATTTTGTTTAGGGATTTTTCTTTCAAAATGGCGCTAAATTCAAAACTAGTGCTAGAGTTTTGTTATTGAAAGAGGTATTGTGTAGTCTAGGAAGTACCGGATAAAGCCACCGTGGGGTCCGTAGCAAATGTGAACAAGAGGCCCTTGATTTGAATTAAGTATTGAAGTATAGAATATAAAATAAAACAGCACATTTACAAAAAGACTCCGTGATTTAATCCGAGCAAATTTGGAGATAACAGTCGTCAAATCAATATTTCTAAGTTATTTACTTTCTATGTTCATTATATTGAGGTCATTTGATGTTCTTGTCCCATTGTGCTCCCTAACACATTGTTAAAACGCTTTAACGTTGAAAAATAACATTCTCCGCTGTAGTTGGTGACTATCAAAATCAAGTGAATGCGAAACACTAATCCAACATTTGGGAAACACGATTCCAATGAATTTTATGTCAACAGTTTATAAACTTGAAGTTCTTGAGCCTCGTGCTTTTTCGTTCTGCTGTCAATATCAGCAGCCACATCTGTTTTCAGCAGCTTCGCAAACTGCACCAGTTCATTGCCCAGACTGTCTTCCACATCGTCTAGGAAATAATTGACGATAGTTCTTTTCAAGATCTTTTCTGCCGAAGTATTCCAAATACACTCTAGTCACTTGATGGTAAGCTTCCATGCATTTAGCTAATGCAGACAATTACAACAATAAAAACATGAATTCCAAAACGTTGTCCAGGTGTTTGATGTTCTACAACTTCTTCGAGTGTAGTAGCGCCTTCTTTTATGAGGTCTGTGAGTAGAGCTGCTGCTGAAATGGTCGTACTTTGTATTTTGCTTGGGTTTTCTTGTCGATTGCTCATATTCTTCACAGCCAATTAGGGCTTTGGCTTTTGCCTCTATATCTGAAAATTTGGATCGTATTGCTTGGAAGTAGCCTTGTAATGATTTATAAAGAGCGTACCTATATCGTGTTAAGATCTTGATCAGACGACTGCAACTAAGTGTTAGTCGATTGCAAGTGTTCTAGAATTTCATTCCACGCTATAGTTATTATTCCCATTTCTATCTTTATTCATTTTCTGTAGGTGGTATAAAAAACATATCTTACTTGATAGTTTTTTTTTTACTTTGCGCACAGGCCGCGAGGCCCCCCAGGCGCGGAGCCCGTAGCATTTGCTTACTGGCTAATGTGCTAACTGGTACTTGGTAGCATGCTAGCTGGCAAATGCGGCACTGAGTGTAGGGTTATTTCTTTGTCAGTGCACATTCGTTCCATGAAAAAGTTCAAAAGTAGAAATGATATTCAACATTTTTAACAGTTATGATTAAAATGTAACACATACCCACAAAACAAACAAAATACAAATTCTGTGATGTAACCTCAAAGTATTCAGGCCAAGAGCATTTTAATCAGAAAGGTAATAAATAAGGTTTGTTTGTCCGTGAAAGTTACCACTCAGAATATTTTCTAGATCGATCTATTTGGCAACTAGGAAACGTGAAATACGCATTTTTTTTTTTAATTCAGGAAAATGATATATTTTGAAATTAGCGCCATTTTGTGAGAAAAATCCCTAAAAAAATTGAAAGTCCCTAGGGTTTTGTATTTTATGGAAAATCTCAATATTCCCGTCGTTATGAACAATTTCAATCATATTACGGGGTTCCTGAGGCTGCCAGGAACCCTGACATGAAGAAAACTTGCCGAAAAACGTGCCAGTAGTTTCAATGCCAAAAGTTGTGTGGTGGCATGACTGAATCCTTATTCGAAGTCCTCTATTCAATCAAACTTTATCAATATGGGATTCTCGGAAAACTCTGTGAATGGTTTTTCTCATACCTGAACAGAAGGCATCAGCAGGTCAAGATTAATCACAAAGAGAATAAAGTCGAAACAGAACACATTTTTAGTCTACTTTCATGTAGAATAGGAGTTCCCCAAGGATATGTGCTGGGCCCTATATTATTGTGTATGTATCTGAACGAATTACTCATAGTAACGCACGATGCATACAGATCATCTCACATTACTGCGAACATACGAGAGGATATGACCAAATAAATATCGTCCAAACCCATCAGTTTTCGTCAAATGGTATTTTCAAAGATGAAGGACGTACATTGCGTCAGATTAAAGTATTATTTGTTGAAAATTTTGAAAATAGGCCGGACAATTTTCAATTGCTCTAACTCTACCTATGTTCAGTGCCCTGTGAGAAGTACTGTATACTTGTCTTTACTCGGACGAGTCCACGCTCTTATTCACAGACAAATTCAGCTCGAATTCGAAATGAAACCAAGATCAGTATGGCATCACTCTGCAAGTGGTCTTGAGCACACTCACAGTTCCTGAATGCCTCTAAAACCACCAGGCAAAATGATGAAAAATTTTATACAGATATAAATAACAAAACTATACATATCTAGTTTGGATATCCATGGAGTGTTACTCTTCTACTTTGGTGAAATTCAATGTAGAGTCACTTATGGATTAATTATTTTGGGAAACGTGTAGCGTTCAGAATATTCTTGTAGTCCAAAAAAGAATTATGCGATATTTAGCAAGTGTCACAAATGAAATTTCAATTATTCAAAAGTTAGGAATACTCCCATTTCATGGATTATATATTTTGTAATGACTTTTGTAATTTTTTTTTATATATAGTAAATTCCAATAGGTACTTTCGAAAGACACAAAAATCGAAATAAACACATTTTGTCTATGTTCCACGATAATTTTAAATTTGTTGGCTAGTTTCGGTCATTACATCATTTCACCATTTTCAAAACTAACTAAGATTACATCCAAATCTGAGTTTATACCCACATTGCCTATACCCTAATTAGTAGCAGTATAGCAATTCTCAGAATCGATACCAATGATAAATGAACATAACAAATAATTTGGTGAATGCAGGTTTTGTGGATTGGGTTCATTGAGGATAATAGAATTGGGATTTTTCTTTGACTTGTTTATTTCCATAGATTCCAACAAATTCACAATTTTCCCCGTTTCGCATGTGTGGAAGTTTTTTAAATTATCTTTATCTATTTTATATTTAGAATTTTGAAGATGATTATACATTAATGATTTTATATCCGAAATGACATGTTCATGGTACCATGGTATCAAAATTTCTACCAATTTGACTCAGAAGATAAATTCACTAACATCATTATTGGACCAATCCTTTTAAACTTGCCACTGAGGAAAGAGTCGAGTCGGGCGAAAACATTTAGTAAACTTAAACTCAAAACTAAGAAACGGAACTATTCAGAATTATATATATGAACTCTTGTTCTACGTTCACAGACAGCGAGGAAGATCAACCACGAATGAATCAATACATAACCATGACATAAGAAAAAAGAATTCCGTATCCCAAAGGTCTGTCTCACATTATCCCAAAAATATCTTGGGACTTGAAGAAACAGGGACACATCAATTTTTTTTTGTGGGAGAATTATTTTCTGATCCAGTGATAACAAATTTGACAAATTTCCATCAAATATTAAGTTTAATGAAATGTTATTTTTTCACATTAATGCTGTAGATGTGACTAAGAGGAAACGAAAACAGTTGTCCAGGAAACTGGGTGAGACTGTAATATTTTCTAAACAATACTTCAATATCAAAGAATGAGTTTCCATACGGACAGGACTAAACCCAGAAGAATTTCATTACTACTTTTTCACCTACTTGTCCATGGATCCAAGGACACACTGTATATTGATAAATAACTGATTACCTATAAAGAAAAAACACCAGTTGAATTATATTTGCGTAGAAAATACTTAAAACATGATTTACGGAAAGTTTTAGATGAAAATTTCATTTATATATTTTTCATTATGTATTGCTAGCATGTAGTACTATATACCATTCATCAATACTGAGTGAGAAAAAATTAATACTTCCAGAATCGAAACTGTAACATATATTTATGATTATGGGTTCAATATCCATTTTATAGATACACTTTTCTCTGTTTATCCAAAATTTCACTGCATTGTCCATTATTATCAAAGATGGCTTTTCCAAACTGAAAATCAACTGTTAAGAGATCCACTTAGTGAACATGATACTTTTAATGCCTCCATGATTTTGATTCATAGTATCCTTCGTGTTTGTGTACACCTTTGAAATTATCGTCCTGCCAAAACTCTGTTTCATTTCCTCTAGAATCAATCTATGTTTCATCTAAAAAAACTACTTCTCGCCGATATGAACTTTTTCGGATTTCCTGGAAAAAGATGCTATATGTGACACTTAATGAGTTCTTTCGATTAAAGCTCTTTGATTATCATCTTTTTCAAATTCAAGTCCCATCTCTTTTTATAATAATAAAACTTTCTGTTGGGGAATTCATTCTGTTTCGATTGATATTGAAAGTACGAAAATACCTTGAGAACAATTTGGGTAAGTCCGTTACTGCATTAAGCTTCTCCTCGTATATGAGGCACCATTTGCAATTACCCGAGATTAAAATGATTGGAGTCGATAGTCATATAGAAGAAGTTTATTGCTGTAATTTTTGCTAATAAGAATACATTCGCACGTTCTCATTAGCCATTTTCTCTTATATTTATTGAAAACGAAGTATTTCTTGAAATAATGCACATCGTGAAGCAATTAATGGCTTTGTGTAGGAAATCTCCATCGGAATGACTGAAAGGTCAATGGATTACAAGCCATTTTCTCGTAATACAAAATATAATCTTCAATTTGCACATTTTTATTGGGTGTGTATTGGGTTCATACAGTATTAATTTTTATTAACACAATAATTTTATGGAAGAATGAAGATAACTTATGATGCTCATCTGTTTCGATGTTATATCTTGGACTGAATGATCGTTTCTGAAAAATTAGTTGATACCAAGATATTCATTATTTTTCTGTTAGAAGTGTTTTCGGATAAATAATCCAATTAGATTTTTAAAATAGACTTGCGCTTTTCTCTACTCAACATTTTCTTCATAGGGCTCAGACATTATGAAATTTGAAATGTGACTTGATGTTCCTATACTCTATTAGTTACTCGTCTATCAGTTTGACCAATGTTGGATTTATAGAGAACGGTATTTCATATTCACCTTGATATTTACTCTGTGTGATTTTTTTTAATCAGCTCGAATGAGGCAGTAAGCAGTATAATTATCTAAATAAATGAATATTTGGAACCTTTGGTGTGGATAGAATACAAGAAATAGAAACTACTCAAACACTAGAACTATGTCAAAATCCTTCTCGACGAGCGTTCACCTACTTGCTACTTCAGGAGCCAGAAGCTGATTTAGATCATTCACATCAATTTTTTTTAATAATGGGCTTTAGGTTGCAAGCTTCAAATTTGCTGGGAAAATTCAATTTATAGAATTATCAACTATGCAAAGGTTGACTATCAACTATGCAAAGGTTGACAGTTCATGGCGGCATATTTTGAGCATATTCTTAGAAATATAATCATGACGAGCATCAAAAACTATTCGAATTATTTTGTGTATCGTATAACCAACCTATTTTCAATCGATATTCTAGTATCATTCTCTTTGAAATTCCATTTCCCCAGAAGATATAAACCCTTGTTCATTTTGAAATATATTTTAAATTGTGTTATAAACGCAATCCTAATCATATCAGACAAATTAGAAGAAGTATTGAGAAGTAATTGTACGAAAAAAAAGTACAGAAAGTAGAGAGAGAAGGGGTCACTCGATGCAATGGTAAATAAGTCTAATAACAATTCATGTTCTGTTGTTGGTTTTGTAAGAAGAGATGAGGTATTTAATTTCAATAGGCACTAATATGGTTACATGCTTTATAAATCCTTGTTCAAAATAGTGGTTCTATGTGAAGATGCTGGAGTTTTGAAAGTTAAAAGAAAACCCTAATTCATTATACAGGTATACATGGTTTTGAAACGTAATGATTTTATGGAATGAGCAGAGGATATTTTCACACTCTCTTTGGAGTCAGTTGAGATATTTTTGTTTATGGGATGTAATATTTCCGGATTCCATCAATGAATAGTTTCTTCATCCAGACAGGACACAAAAACTGGAGTTCAAAACGTAAACTGGGACAGTACCATTGATTGACATTTATTTTTTTGAGAATCAGAGTGGCATAAGCTCTTTGAATAGTTTTTTAGTGAAATGATCTCTAGATCTCAATTTAACTGTTGTTCCATAATGAAACCGATTTTCTCATATTGTTATCGGTACCTGGTCTATTACCCAAAGCAGTGCGGTTGGCTTTATTAACGAAAATCATGACTACAGATTTTTCTGAGTTTAACGAGAGAGGACACTATATAGATGTATCCGATAGAGAATTGAAATCTTTATTCAGTTGTTCAATAGCGTAATTGGTTCCACTTGCAGGTAATTATTGTTGTTTATATGGTGAACAGGAATGTCACTAAAATAGACCCCTGCGGGACTCCAGAAAAAATGTTTCTAGGTGTTGAATTCTGATCTCAATTTGTGTTCTTCCACACAGGCATGAATCAATTAGCTTTACTGCTTCAGGATACAAGCCACATGATATTGATATTGTACATAGGTATCATAATTTAGGGTATCGAAGCCCTTTCTGAAGTTTAACAAAGTTAGACTAGCGCATTTACTAATATCTAGATCTTGGATAATATCATCAGTATAAAGAGAAACATTCTCAATTCAAAATTGAATCAATACATGACTCCTCTGGAAATGGAAAAACCCTACGATAAAATTGAAGCTACTTTTTTGTAATATCTAACAGAAAACAACTACTTCCCCGGCTAAAGCCACGCTGAACATTGAACTACATCTGATAGATATTGAGAAAGGCCCTATATAACTTGAGAGGAAAATCTGAAAGTGAAAATTTACATTTTCATTCAGATATTTGATTATTTATTAAATTTCCAGATTCTTATCTATGAATGAGATAAGAGAGAATGTTATTCAGAAGTATCACTCACAGAAAATCGCACATTCCATTGATGCGTGAATTGCATGTCTTTCGCTAGGCCTCCAATACATTTTGGTCGACAAAAATCTATTTCACTCTTCTAAGATCATCAGGCAGGTCGGAAGAATTGGAAAACATACCATTCTGAAGCAATTTCACACTGTAATGAGGAATTATTGGACTATTTCTTGTTTGGTGAAACTTTGAAAATATTTTTCTGACAAAACCTGTCATGGGTATGGCATGTTGATTTCAATGAAAATATGAACAGGATGTTCATAAAGTCAGTTGAGGAATCATCTGCGATTGAAAGTTGGAATTTAGACGCTCTTTTCCTAGTTTTCTTAAGTTTATTTATTTATGGAAAATAGCGACTAAATTCCAACTTTCAATCGCAGATAATTCCACAACTGACTTTATGAACATCCTGTTCATATTTTCAATGAAATCATCATCAGTATATTATGCAATGAAGCAGATGTACAGCTACTTATATCCCTTACGAAACCCTGATTGAGTCTATGGTTAAACATAGTGACCCAGGGTTAAACCGCCAAACTCTAGGGTCGGTTTTTTAGATGAAAAGATAACTTGCTTCGTTTCCGAAATACAGAGTGTTCAACCTTTTTTTAATCAGTTTTTATTTAACACCCTTTTCCTGAGTCCAATAAAAACGTGGCATGCTTTTTTCGGTAAAAAGGGCATCCTTGCAATATACTTGTAATGAAATTACTTATGGCAGTGACGTCCCAAAGGGTAATATAATTGATATCAGGACAAAAATACAATTGATATCAGGACAAATTATTGTAATACATTATGTTTTTGAATGATTAATTTTTTCAGGATTGAGTAATTAGAGACACAATTTTTTCGTTTTTTTTTTAATTTTTTTCGTATCACGTTCGATTTTTGAGAAACACTTTAAAAACCGTTTCTGTGCATGTAACACGAAAAAATTATCTAAGTAATTGATAACAGGACAAATTTATTTATTTTAATTTAAAAATAAGGGGAATAGAAAAATGCACATGAACTGCTGAAAGTGACCACCATGTTTTTCAATGCAAAGTTCGCACGTGTGAACCACATATTCTGCTGCTGCGCGGTGCGATATCTGGTGCTGCTTGAACAATTCTTTTCCGGAGAGAACCTTCGTTGTTGATGGGCTCAGCATAAACTTTGGCTTTCATTGCACCCTATATAAAAATCAATAGGGGTTAAGTTCAAGGAACTTTGACGCCCTGTTTCTTGAAAACGACGCAAGTTAGTACACATGATTATACGAAACAAAAATCTTATTTTTGCCTAAATAACCGATCCCAAACATTTGGCGATTTAAGCCAGGGTCACCCTGTATATTATTGTTTTTGGTGTACCCAGTCCAGTTTTGAAGACTTTGGACTGCCTTGAAAGAACGCTGACTGGCCTGAGATCGAATGAGCTTTTTTATTAATTTTTATTTATTTTTTTTACTACATTATTCTGTTCAGTTTTTTTTATTCTGGTTGATATTTTTACCTTATGGTCCCTAAGGTTAATCCTCAAAAAACTACTTACGTCCTTTTCGCCACGAAGAAAAACCTAGAAACCAACAGAACCACTAGAAATTGAGGTTCACAAATTCACATTATTTTTCAATTTTCCAAATTCAGATGGCATGGTATAATCATTGCCACTCCATTCAATCATACTGAGTCTTCTCAATAGCGTCTCTGAGAAAACATTCAGGGCTGAAATGCCAAGGCGCCTTCGTTCCTACAATATCCGGCCATTCCAATCACATCTCACCAATATTTATACCAACATCATTCCTGATGTCAATTTCATTTACACACTTGGCGAATTGATTCCCCGATGAAATAAATCCTCCTCTCTTCCCGGAATCACTCGGCCTTGTCGTAAACGGCCGCCATTTAGAGGCACTAAAAATGTCCGCGTTCGATCGTAAAATTTTTCCCTCGGGGGAGAAATATAGACAAAGCAGTGGAAGTGGGCGAAAGTGTGACTGGACGCCGTCAAGATACATGTCGGGGAGGAGAAATAAGTGAAAAGGGCTTGTGAAAATCGGAGGAGTAGAGGATATATTTCCTTCATCAGAAACAAAATTATTGAGAATTACAATGACGGTTTTCAATTAATTAATTAAAAATTGAATATAAGCGATATATGAATGTACTAAATAAATTATTGAGAATAACAAAAAATGAATATTACAAAAATAAATTAAACGGCAACAGCCAAAACTGCAAAAAATTTGGAAAATCATAATAAACGAAATAACCAACAAGTTAATAAAGAAAAATAAAATAGGTAACATCAAACTTAATGATAAGAAACTGACAGATGATATAGATAAAGCACTAGCTTTTAATGAATATTTCACTAAGATAGGATTGAAAATGACAGAAAAAAATGATAAATTGCATAACACACCACCAGGTTTTTTGAATGATATATCTACTGCAAACTCACTCTTTCTCACACCTGTTAATGAAAAATAAATCATCGAAATCATTTCAAAATTAAAAAATAATTGTGCACCTGGACACGACGGCATTACCACAAAACTGATAAAAAGATATCACCTCTATTTGGTCAAACCACTAACTTATATGATCAACTTGACCTTCAAATCAGGAATAATTCCAACACATTGGAAAGAACCTAGGGTCACTCCCATATATAAATCCGGTGACAAATCAGAAATGGGCAACTACCGACCGATTTCTGTGATAGGAAATTTCACGAAAGTGTTAGAACTTGCTCTGAAAACGCGTCTAGTTAATTTCTTTGATAAAAACAAAGTAATCACTGAGAGACAATTTGGCTTTATTAATAAAAGTAATACAGAATCCGCTATATTGAATTTCATTTCTGAAACAAGAGAGGCCTTGGATAATTCCGATAAATGCCTGGCAGATTTTCTAGATTTGGCCAAGGCCTTTGGCATGGTTTCTCACGAAAAATTGGTAAATAAACTTTATACTTATGGAGTTCGAGGACCGGCAATTGAAATTTTTAAGAACTACCTATCACACAGAAAACAAACTGTTAAAATTGGCAACAGCATCAGTTCTGCTCGTGAGATTTCTATTGGGGTGCCCCAGGGCACTGTTTTGGGATGGGATGAACATGTTCTACATATGATTAAAAGACTTAGGCAATAAACATATAAAATATATAACTCGAGATGTATTTTAACAAAACAAAACTTATTAATAATATACAATTCACTGGTTGAATCAATCATTGCATCACAGTATGGGGGGGAGCGTTCGAGAATGTACTGAATAATATTCAAGTCATTCAAAATTCTATAATCAAAATAATTCCATCAAAATCTAAACGATTTTCTACGAAACAATTTTATATTGAAACCAAATTACTTGACGTTAGAAGCCTGTATGCATACCAATGACTCGTTTGGATATACTCCAATAAATTAAATTATACCACAGCTAAATAAAAAAATACTAGATATGGACAAAATTTATCTCTACCCGTTTTCAAAAAATGCCATGCACAAAGAACAATATTTTATTTTGCACCAAAATTGTATAATATGCTTTCAACCGAATTAAGGAAAAACTCAAACTTCAAAATGTATAAAACAAATGTAAAAAAAAACACTACAACCGTTGAACAAATTATGACTCTACTGAAAAACGCAGCGTTATAAGAAATACGTAGGCATAATCCACATAACCAATTATATGTATATAAGCGTATATATCTCAATACCTGATGTTATTAATTGATTTATCTAGGTTTCATAATTCTATAATTTTACTAAATTTTACTAAGTATAATTTGAATTTGCATCTATTCTTATGTGATCGCATTCATATTCATGGCTAGACAATACCGAAACTATACCATTTAAAAACAACAACTTTAGTCTACCAACTTTCTCGGTTTTCTTTGTTTTCAATTGTTTTCAATTGTTTCCAATGTTTTTTTATGTTTTTGTTTTCTCTCTCCGTTTTTGTATCCATAATTTAATAAGTCACATATCGTATTATAGTAATTATCGAAATACCGTAAAGAGAAAAATGGAAAGCAAAAAACAAGCCACTCGCGCTTAGTTTGCCCACCATTTTTTCTTCGAACGGTTAAAATGACCTGAATGTAATATATATTATCCTTTTTTGAATTGAAAAAATAAACTGAAACTGAGTTATGCAACAAATTGTTGGAATACGTACCTGGTAACATTTTAATGATTTTTGTTGGTATGACTAAATTTTTTTTTCATGGTGGTATATGGTTTCAAAATGAGTTATCAATTTATAAATATCAAAGATCAACATGTGCTCATTCTTCTAGTATAAAATTAGAAAAGATAATAAGGCGGGGTAACACTTATTCCAGCTCACTGTATAATAACTGAACACTGAATTTCAATAATATCAGATGTGTGGAGCTATACTTGACTAGAACTCTTCAAAGATCAATTAAATCTCTCGATCAGAACAAATTACCAACGGTCAGAGATTTAACTTTCATTTTATTGTAATAATCAGAAATACTGAGTACAATTTTTGCTATTATTCAACTGGTGCCCCATTGGGTACTTTCTAATTACCCCATAACATCCATTACGTCATAAAAAACACATGAAAGCGACTCGATTTCGATTCCATCTGGGTTAATTAAATTTTCAAATAGTCACTCTTCATATATCGAGAAATTCGATCATAAATACAGCTAATTGGATCAAACGAGTAAGCCGTCGACCATATTAGGGGCATAAAAAATATTTCCGTGTATTATCATTGGCTATGTGGTTTCATGCTTTACTTATCTTCAAATAATCTTTAATACCCCATGAATGTCCATATCTACAACTGTCTACTTAATATACGATTATTAGTTTGTTTATGACATGATGCTGTTCGTTATACAGAGTGTTGTTGATCAGTTCAGTAATACGAAATTGATTTCAAAATTGACATTATCAGTCGAATTTAACAAAATGAATTATACATATTTCGATAATCTCACTTTTATACGATACTTCCAAATCCTGCCATATAAAAACCAATCAAAACGGTATGCCTCGATAGTTCACCTTTCCGAATCGGTAAAACTACGTCGTCATTGGCCATTACGAATCTAAACCGCAATAAGTATAGAAGGATCAGAACTCTAAGAAAGTCATAAATCACCAACCACTTGAGGTATCGGCAGGCTGTCAAGCATTCAATTTTACACAGAGTTGTACCTGCCCTAGCCATTAAATTTTAGGTACAGTGATATTCGGAGAAAGAGCCCACTATTATTGAAATGCCAAACTATTTCATGAGATACTTCAATCCGGACCTGGAAATCTTTTAAGGGACACACACTTCCATTGCTTATCTATATTTCGAACAATAGGTAATAATGAGGGTCGTCAGCTTATATTGATTTACGACCTTCTAAGAGTTATGGTTCTACTTTAATATAGTATCGTGTTAACTACCTTGACCGAAATGTTAGTATTGTCGCGACTAGGGCTACTAGGGTAGCATCCCTAGCCGTATAAGGAATTGTTCCCCTTATACAAAATGCGACTTGGGGTGTAGCTACAGATGGTAGCTATAGTAAATCAAGGAGTAGTAACAGAACATAAATATTTAATAAATAACAACTGGGTTACGGGGGAAAGCTATATACATATTTAAAATAAGGGACATTCAATAATATAATATGGGACAAATAAAACTCTTACCTAAAACTATCACTAAACCAATACTTACAGCTAAGGCCAGAAGGGCCTAGCCTGTAAGGCTAACTGAGCGTCAGGGCTCTATCCTCTATGGGAGTCTATTACTAACTATCTCATCAATCTATTCCTTTTGTATTTATATAAGGAAATATGTTTTGTTTTTATGTGGTGTGCACATTCACGGTCGTACAATTTGCTAGTCATCAAACTCGCACTTGATAATGACCTGCGGTCATGACCTAATCAATTAATAACAAGAAACAATAGATCAGTGCACCAAAACAATTCGAATGGCATTGCTCGATATCACGACAGTATGACAAAATTCATGTTTATTAGATGATATTCGTAACTATTAAAGAATTGACGACAATGAATCTTACTTGACTCCGTAGGCTTGTGAAATTATCTCCCTAAATACAACTCGTGCTCACAATACTATCGAAAAATTCTGCAAGAAAATTCAAATTCAATCACATTGCTTTGAGCACCACTTCTCCCAGCGGACTCCCAGT
This sequence comes from Chrysolina oricalcia, assembly GCA_944452925.2. Lineage (NCBI taxonomy): Eukaryota > Metazoa > Arthropoda > Insecta > Coleoptera > Chrysomelidae > Chrysolina > Chrysolina oricalcia. Next base: position 8,917,842 of record OX101815.2, on the reverse strand, counting down.
GGTGTTACCAAGCAATTTGATCTTCGAGTTACTATCGATAGTATTGCTAGCACTTGTGGTATAACCCCCGATTATTTTTTCACATGTCAAAATCTGACATTTTGGTGATTTCAATCAATAGCAATGAATTTAACACTTTGAGGACTACTGGTTATCAGTGAAACCCACATCACTAATAGCCAACCTTTTATTTTCATATCGGTTTTACATCGTAGCCACTGTGGCACTGTGTTTATTGTGTTGTCTACTCATCATTTTAACTCTTCTTGCCGATTGCAACGAGTTTTGGTAGTCTTTAGTGACATTTATATTATGCCGAATTGATAGCATTCTAGCAAAAAATTTGGAAATGTTCAACGTGCCAAGTTGGGTTATTCCTAAATGAAGATAAGTACTGTTTTGCGTTGTTTAATTCAAAATGGAAGAATAATCAAGTTTCAATTCCTTGCAAACAAAAAAATAATAAGTTTGAGGCAATTTTGCACGATTTAGTTCCTAGTGGTTAGCAGTAGTAACCACATCCTGTAGGATCATTTGTACATTTTTTGTTAATTTAATTAAGTCTTATTTCGACTGAAGCTTATGTTTTTCGAATTAATTTCGGCCTCAAAGGGTTAAGTATCTTGGACGTTTTCTGAAAATGAAACGGAGTATCCATCTTTGAATTACATTCAAATTTTCAAGACGTGTATCACTTACATTACCACATGCAGAAATTGTGTAGCTTAGCTGCGACTGCAGAAGGGAAAAATACATCATTTTCAAGTGCTTGATGTCTAAGAAGTCTGTCATAAATTTAAATTTTGAAAATAGTCCTCGGAGTTTATTAACGACAGATTTAGCTTGTAGAAAACATATGAGATGGGAATCAATAATAATGCCAAGCTATTTGATACTGTTAACTTCTGGGATTTTTGTATTGTCTATATTGTCCTGATCTATATGACATGAAAGGACCATATTTAGTTTTATCTTCACTTAGTGTCAACTGATTAAGTTGAGATCATTCTTTTATTATTTTCAAATCTTTTTCTGCCCCGTGTTTCAACTCATCCCAAGTGGGGGCATTATAAAGTATGGCTGTATCGTCAGTAAAGCTGACGATTCAACCAACTTTGTCTAATTACATATACAGTGAAAAGCACTGGGCCAAGTACGGTACCTTGAGGTATACCATAGGTTATGGTTCTAGCCTCACTTTCACACCCATCGATGTAGACGTATTGAGTTGCCTTGTTCATATGGCTTCAATTATTCAATTATTCGCTGTCATTATGTTATGATCGGCTTTTTTAGGTCATGTGCTTTCAAACTGACAATTTAAATTGGACTTTGAGCCAAGAAAAATATTTCAATTTAATAAAGTTGGTTCGAGTATCGAATTTGGATATTTCGGGTAACAAACTTTTGAATATTTGTATTTTCCTTGTAGTGGATGCAGAAATATCGAATATTGCCGTTTAAAGGTGGCAAACAATCTAAGTTCCTTCACCACAAATTTCTGAGCTCTGAAAATTATTTAAAGGAAATTTTATTTATTTTTATCATGGCATGAACTTAACGTTTCCGTAATTTTATAATTTTAGATTTCTAATACTTTTCAGGTTTGCGGACAAAAAATTGTAAAATTTTGGGACTGTTGGATATATGAATTCTTGAGATAAAGCTGTTTGAGTTTGGGGTGTTCTTATGGTGTCCCTTTTTCTTGTGTTGCTAGTTACGCTATTTTTTTATTTTTTTTTTGTATAAGAATTTGAAAACGCTGAAAACATGAAGTTTGTGTATCTCTACTGACTGTGTCTAATGAAAGTAACTCGAAGGACACCATAAGTTGGATTGAATCCTATCTGAGTGAACGTACACAATTCGTTAGAACAAACTAGATCAGTCAAACATGGTGTGCCTCAGGGCTCTGTACTGGGACCCATTCTTTTCTTATTGTATTTCAACGATTTGGCTGATCTCAAGATTGATGGCAGTTTTACTATATTTGCAGACGACACGACCATCTTGTGGCATGCAGCCGACATCAACAGCCTACATTCCAGTATTATCAATGATATATCCAGCGTAAAAAGATGGTCAACTCCAATTTGCTGTCGTTAAATATAGATAAAACGAAGCTCCTATCATTTAAGTGTAATTTACCAGATATTCCTTTAAGTAACGAAGTTGTCATTGAGCAAAGGTATGCAAGTAAATTCCTTGGAATCCATCTGAATAACAACCTTAATTTTGAGAACCATGTGAAGTCTTTGTATGGACAACTAGCATATGGGTGTTATGCTGTGCGAATGGTCTCAAGAGAACTGGGAACAGCCACTGCGAAGGTGGTATACCACGCTCTGATAGAATCACATGTCAGATTTGGTATACTATTTTGGGGTATCTGCAGCCAACAAAATTTCTATAGTATATTTGTTCTACAAAAACGTGCAGTTCGATACCTTTGCAAAGTTGGACCCAGAGAATCTTGTAAACCACAGTTCGGCCAAATAAAAATCCTCACTCTTCCGTCATTATTCATTCTGGAAACGGTGTGTCTAGTACACAAAAACAAATCTTCATACGATGCAAATGTGGGTATCACTCGCCAAAATAACAATTTGAGACTTCCAATTCCGTCTTCAAATATGACGAAGAATTCCCTGATCTATGGTGCAATTAAATTATATAATCATCTCCCTTCTACCTCCAAAGACATCGTTTCGCTTTCTCATTTTAGGAAATCTGTCAAAAGATTACTTGTTGATGAGGTGTTTTGTAGTGTCCAAGAGTTTCGTGAGAAAGATTGGAATAGGTAATATGTATATATTTGATCCATTGAAAATTTTATTATATTTATTGTTTAATTGTTCTGATATATGTTTGTTCCCTTTTGTCATTGTTCTGTTTTCGTAAATACGTATTCTTTATAATTGTGACAATGTTATAGTACCTGCGTCATACCATTTATTTTCATATATTTTATACCTTTTATTCAATTATATATATATATATATATATATTATTGTGACAGTATCAATGAGATTCAAATCTTCCGATAATAAAGTATATTTTGATTGATTGATTGAATGGTTCTAGCCTCACTTTCACACCCATCAATGTCAACATATTGAGTTGCTTTGTTCATTAGGCTCAAAATATTCAATTTTTCGCTGTAATTTTATGTTATGATTGGCTGATTTTGGTCATCTGCTTTCAAACGGACGATTTTTATTGGACTTTGAGTCAAGTAAAAAAAAACAACTTGATAGAGTTATTTCGATTTTGTATTCACAAGTACTTCAGTATCTTAGAAATTTTTATATTTCGGCAAGAAACTTTTAAATATTGTTATTTTCCTCATAGTTGATGGAGACATATCAAATATTGTTGTCAAATGTTACCGTTTGAACGTGGCAAACAATCTGAAAAGTTCCTTCGCAAGAAATGTCTAAGCTCTGAAAATTTTCAAAGGAAATGTTATAAAAAAAATATCCGTAGTCCTCAAAAGATTTGTATTGTTGAATTATCAGTTCCGTATAAGTTTTTTTCCATCATGTTGACTAGTTCTTTGTTTTATCAAGTTCGGTCGATTTGAAGGAACCTTTATAGACTATGATGAGATACTTTATTGCCTGGCAATGTGGCTCTCTTTCATGTCTTTCATTAAGCTAGAAATGAAACAGCGTAGGGTCAGGACTGAGTCTATGAAGGTTCGTAAAAATAATGACTAGACATCTCGTGGGATGACCCTATGATTAATTTTTATCCCACTGTTTACACCCGTCACCCAAATGAAATTCTCATGGAAGTTCAGTAAGATGAACACAGACGGCAGCTGTACATGAAACAGTCGAATGATACAAGAACTCTTGTCATCTTGTCGTCTGGAAAACAAATCAAAACATGCAATTCTGATTTTTTATTACATTTGCCTTGATTTATTTTCTATCTTGTATTCCATTAGGCAAATAGTCAATGATGCAAGCAGCTGATGTTAGCTGCAGTGCACATTTCTTGAGAAAGATTGACTTGAATTAGGGCCATAGACGATGAAACAAGGCATCACACAAAACTTCTTTTGATTGTTCATTCAAAAATTTCATGTTTGAGTAGATTGCTTTTAAGTTGCAGTAGCGATTCAGAATCAGTGACATGTGATGAAAACCTGAGAGATTCAACAATATATTTTTTTTAATTGTTTAAAATCGTTATTTCCGTTAACCAGCTGTCGTCCCCTTACGAATGGCAGCCCTCAGAAGTCGGAACTGGTGCTAGTCGAAGATTAACGCGGTCTTACCTTTTTACGTGCGATTCCTAGCACCTAGTCTTTGACCTAAGTTTTTAGAACGTTCTTGAAAGTTCAGTTCGGAATTATCCAGATGGATACTTTCATAATTTCCACATCTCTTTCTCATTGCCAAATGACATAACAACTGCAGTTTTAGAGAATATATCAAAAGACAGTAGTTTTTAGAGGTGACGAGTATTGAATTCAAATCCTTATTGATTTGATGACACGCTATTACCAGAGAACATTCAGGGAATTGTTTATAAATTTGGGTCTCATTTGCTTCGTGTGTTCTAGCATTTTTGAAACTGAGGCGTATAGATGATAAATAGAACAGGCCCAAAAATTTACCATTGCGGTACTTCATTCAGCAAGATTTTCAAGAAAATTCGAAACATCATTATCCAAGATCACGCACTGAGTTCTGTCATCCAAATGATTTTTTACAAGTTGCCTAATAGCAAGCAATAAACCTAGATATTTTAAAAACTTAATGAGAAGTTGATATATTATATCGAATGATTTGGAGTAATCGATTAGTACGAGGTTGGATAACTCATCATTATCCACTGATTTGTTTCAATATGCTTTTGACTCCACTAACATTCCAATCAGAATTCAATTGTTCATTTCACTTCATTTCAATCAGATTCGAATGTCTTGTTATACAGGGTGTAAACTATTCTCTTGTACTCCTATGAATGACGTGTATATATTTGATATCATAACGAATTACAGTGGGTAAAAATTGTAAAAAAATTGGAATAATAGAATTTGGTTCTTAAAGTTCGACATTTTGGAAAGCGGTGTACGACGAACCGCGGCTTCCAGGTTCAGATCCGTGAGATTCTATTAATTTCTTGAAGATTGGAGTCCCTTTTGGTAACGCAGACATTAGACCTACGAAAAAAAAACAAAAAATCATGAAAATTACAAAACCGGTTGATCTATCTGAAATTCGCACTATTCGCACGATTAGCCAATAGTAACAATGATCTCAAGATGTTTAACTCCTCCTTGCATCATATCAAAACTCAACAATACTGAGCTTAATTTTTTAACGCTGTGATGTTCTAATGTTGTAGGATGTTTGTAGGTAATGTTTTAATGCATAGCACACGTTTCATTGACGCTTATTTTTTTTTTCGATTTTAAATTCTGAATCAACCCTTTTAAACTTTGAAGTAACCTCTTTAAACTTATTCCTAATTGTAATTTGCATTTCAGCCTCACATTCCATTTTATTTTAATTATAATTTAAAATTGAAATTTATACTTTAATTGGGCTTGCCCGTAAAGATATGAATATATTATTGAAAGGTATACTTAAAATTTTATGCTGGTGCAGAAAATGTTTGATTAATATATCCTCTGGTGAAATATTTAGCCGGAAAGAAGATAGAAGTACAAAAATAGGCGGAAAATCCCATTTCAACTCATTTGAACTTTTCAAATCGAGAACGGTTGAAGATCGAGCAATTCTGCGATCGTCAATAGATTTAGAATGGTCGAATATGCATATCTTGGAAATTTCAAGTTGATGAAAACGGAAAAAATTACTCGAAAAAAGTTGACAGGGGAAAATACAAAACCTGCAGACCTATCAGAAATTCTCACTAGGTATATAAGTGAAATTTCACGCTGATTCCAAAAACGTTCGATTCATATATGCTCTGGTGGAAGATTCAGCCAGAAAAAGAACAGTAGGACGAAAATTGTCGGAAAAAAATCCCCTTTCAACTCGATTCGAGCTTTTCAAATCGAGAACGGTTGAAGATCGAGCAATTCTGCGATCGTCAATAGATTTAGAATGGTCGAATTTTGTATATCTTGGAAATTTCGAATTGATGAGAAGGGAATAATTCACTCGAAAAAAGTTGAAAGGGGTAGACCCCTAAAAATCATGAAAAATACAAAACCGGCAGATCTATCTGAAATTGTCACTATACAGGGTGTTTCATAATATATGCGCAGGACTTCAGGATGTGATAGCTCGTCCAAAAATATCAAAAAAGATTTCCATCAACTTACCCTCCATTTTCCACCATTTTCGAGATACAGTGTGTTGAAATTTTAAAAAAATAATCGTTTTTTGCGAATATCTCTGTAACCGTTTATCGCACAGAAAACAAATTGCGGAGACATTTTTTACTCATAATAAGCTATGTTTTGCGCTGATTTTTATTCTTTCAAATTCATAATTGGTGAAAATTTTGAAGGGGTAGTGGGTGTTTCTTTCTCCAACTTCTACGCCACTGGAAAAATTACAGTTTTGAGCCACCTATATGAACCGCCAATGTTTTCTACACAAAAAAAGGTGTTCTTGGTCATAGGCTCTAAAGTTGAACGTTTTCAAGAAAAATCAACTTTCATGTTGTTTAAATAATGTTTTTTCCTCGAAAAATTGCTGCGTGCATTGAAGCTAACGGCGGACATTTCCAACAATTCAACTGAGTATGATTGTTATGGTTTTTTTTTATTTATTTTGCAATTAAGAAGTCAACTTTTGGTTTTGTTACTCCTTCTAATGTTTAAATAAATTTTGTATAATTAGGAAAAAATTATTTAAAAAATTTACCATGTTTTTCAACATGAAAGTTGATTTTTCTTGAAAACGGTCAGCTTTAGAGTTTATGACCTTTTTTACCTTTTTTGTGTAGAAAACAATGGCGGTTCAAGTAGGCTGCTCAAAATCATACTTTTTCCAGTGGAGTAGAAGTTGGAGAAAAAACACCCAATTATGAATTTCAAAAAATAAAAAAATCTGCACAAAACATAGCTTATTATGAGTAGAAAATGCATTCAAAATCTATTTTTTGTGCGATGAACTGTTCCAGAGATATTAGCAAAAAACTCTGTTTTTTTTTAAATTTCAACTCCCTGTATCTCGAAAATGTTGAATTTTAGAGGGTAAGTTATCACATCCGGAAGTCCTGCGTATATATTATGAAACACCCTGTATAAGTGAAATTTCATGCTGATTCCAAAAATGTTTGATTCACATATGCTCTGGTGGAAGATTCACCCGGAAAAAGAATAATAGGACGAAAACTGGCGGAAAAAATCCTCTGTCAACTCGATTCGAACGTTTCAAATCGAGAACGGTTCATGATAGAGCAATTCTGCGATCGCCAATAGATTTAGAATAGTCTAATTTGTATATCCCGGAAATTTCAAGTTGATGGAGAGAAAATAATTCACTCGAAAAAAGTTTTAAGAGCTAGACCCCCAAAATGATGAAAAATACAGAACCGGCAGTTCTATCTAAAATTCTCACCATATACGTGAAATTCTTCACTGATTCCAAAAATGATCGATTCATATATGCTCTGGTGAAAGATTTAGCCAGAAACAGTACAAAAATTGGCGAAAAAAATCCCTTTCAACACTGAAAAAACAGTTCATAGTTAACGAAATTAATTAACATCTAATAAATCATTTATTCGAATATTGCGGAATACACGTTTATTTATTAGAAACAAACAATGCATTTAAATTATTTAAATATTCCTCATTAATAGTTAATTCAAATCAATTTTCAATAAACTATAGATTCATCAACTGTAAATAGAACATTATTTATAATAAATAAAGAATATTTATTAATAACCAATATTTCATTACCATTCAATATACACATATTCATTATTAATATGTTTTATTTATTAAAAATAAACGTTTGTACATAACAAACAATAAACAAAATTCAATATGGAAGAAATTGGAATCAAATCACTATCAATATCAATATTTATCAAATCAACAAAACTGTTAGGGGAAAGTGGGGGAATTCCGGCCCCGGGGGGAATTCCGGACAGCCAATTTCTCCGCTGCTGTATCCCCCTCCACTGTCGGGATAAGTCAGTCAGTGTATTTTAACGTCTGGCTTCAGTGTGTGTTGTTTGCGATGTAAGGGTGGACGTGTTAAACATTTCTGCGATAGTTTACAATATCGAAGGTCGTATTTATAACGCAACTAATTTTTGAAAGGTATGTACCGACTTAAAAAATATATGAATTTATTTCAAATTATTGCAGTAATATGAATGGTTAATGGTCTTTCATGCCTCTAGCATAGACATTCAATCTAGTCCTTATTCATTTGAGAAAAAAATGATTTACAACTTCCGTAAATATGGGGTAATACCGACCATGCCGTTGGGGGAAATATCGGCCTGGCCGGTATTACCCACAACCTATTACTTTTTTTTCAGATGCCTCGAAAATACATCAGAAAAACGGCCAAAGCCTCATATACACAAGAAAGCCTCAGGCGTGCCTTACAAGAGATAGAAAATGGACGCAGTTCGAGACAAGTTTCGTAGAGCTGGAACATCTTCTAAACCAGCTTTAGGACGCAAGCCAGTTTTCAGTAAGGCTGAAGAGGAAGCACTTACTTTTCAAATTATTAATCTTTCTAAACTATTTTATGGAATAACACCCTGGGAAGTGAAGCGCTGTGCCTATGATTATGCAAAAAAAATAATCTTAAGCATCCTTTTGTAGAAATGAATGAAGCGGCGGGGCGAGACTGGTTGGAAGGCTTTATTAAAAGAAATAGCCAGATTTCTTTGAGGAAACTGGAGAAACTCAGCATAAATAGAATACACTCATTTAATAGAGCAGAAGTTTCTCGATTTTATGACAACTTAGAAGAACTTATGGCAAAATATAAATTTTCTCAGTCAAGAATATTTAATGCTGACGAAACAGGCGTTACCAGTGTTCAAAATCCTGGGAAAATCTACGCAGAGAAGGGCCAGAAAAGAGTGGGATTCGCAACCAGTGCCGAAAGAGGAAAGAATACAACTGTCATGTGTGCAATGAGTGCATCGGGTATGTATATACCTCCAATGTTTATCTTTGCCGGGAAGCGAATGGCTCCACAGCTAAAAAAAATGGTCCTCCAGAAGCGCTTTATACGTGTTCAGATAATGGATGGATTACGGAAGATTTGTTTGTGGAATGGCTTGAGCATTTTCAGAAGTTTTCCAAAGCCTCTTTAGAGGATCCGGCTCTTGACAATCACAGCACGCATTGCACTCTACAGGCATATAATTTCTGCAAAGAAAAAGGTATCATCATACTAACTATACCTCCTCACACTTCCCACCGCATCCAACCCTTGGATGTTACATTCTTTGGTCCCTTTGAAAAAGCGTATTATTCGGAATGTGACAAATACATGAGAACTCATGTGGGTGAAAGGATACCTGCTACTGAAATTGCCGAACTTTTTAATAATGCTTTTGGCAGAGTAGCGACTCCGGAGAAGGCAATTAATGGGTTTAAAGCCACAGGAATTTTTCCTTCAAACCGGGATATTTTTTCAGATGAAGATTTTTCACTGCCGACAACTGGCAAGCTGTTCGAGGAGTTGTTTTCAATGACGAAGGAAACAACTTCGAAAATACAGCCGAAGATATACCTGACGAAACTCCTGAGATCATATCTGAAAAAATATCCGAAGAAAGACCAGAAGCAACACACAAACAACCACAAGAAGCAGTACTCGAAAAAACACCTGAACAATCATTCGAAACAGCTCGACAAAAGACGATTGATGCTAAACGTTTTGAAAGAAACGAAAAGGAAATTTCACAAAAAAATAAAACCATCAAAGCGACTTCATTTGTTGAATTACTCGAACCTATTCGAAATATAATGGAAATGCTAAAAAAAAAGGTAAAAACAAGCAGCATTCTGAGATTTTTACTTCGACCCCAATGAAAATACTTCTTGAAGAGAAAGAGAAGAAAAAACAAGAAAAGTTTGAAAAAAAGAAGAAGGCAGAAAATGTGAAGAAAGTTAAGCGAAATGTATTAAGCGACACTGGCTCCTTTGATCAAATTACTGTGGAAAAACGAAAGCCACCACAGTTACGAGAAAAAATTAGTAGAAAAGCAAAAATTGCCAAGTATCAAGTTCAAGATGAAGATGAAGAAGATCAAGAATATTCAGATGAAGACAATGCTATCAATGAAGACATATGTCTAATATGTGGCGAATTTGGTAAAAACAGAGAATTGTGGGTCAGATGCACAATGTGTTCAGAATGGGCCCACAAAGAATGTACTGATATCGATGATATCAACTGGATTTGCGATTTCTGCCAATAAAAATTACTTGAGGGCAATTTAGGCCACCCGGCCGGTATTACCCCGATTGACCGGGTAATACCGGACAGAAGACAGTTTACGTTATTATTTTATAGAATTTTTAGTTTCGTTTTATAAATGTTTTCAATTATATTTTGTATTTTAGTACACAATTCTTTGTTTTGTCACTGAATACCATTTTTGTAACTATTAAAACTTTGCCATACATGAATGGTCGCCTTAGACGGCCGGTATTCCCCCACTTTACCCTATCATTCAGGAACTTTTCCAGTTCCTGAACCTGGTCCATGCTTATGACACGAGACCGCCTTGATGAACTGCGTTATTAAGTAGGTATTTGTAATTTTTCCAACATGTCTTATTGTAGATTAGATGCACAAACCACGCATATAATTATTATAAGTGTTATAGTCTTCTAGTCTTTTTAGTTACACCTCGAACACATTAAAATAACACGCGACCTAACCTACACAACATTCACAAATAGCAGCACACACACCACACGACTTGAAGACAAACAACGAGAGAGACTCAGACGTACGACGTCACAACTGGCCCATCATAGCGAAGCCACCACGGCACCTATCGCGGAGATTTGATAATAATGGCAGCGCGGTATTTTCAATGAATATTAATTTATTATCTATTACTAAGACTCATAATTATTAATGAATACAATTTTAGTAATTTCACCCAACAAATGATTTCATTAGGAATAAATTTATATTGTTAGTTATAAACATATCGACCTCAAACAAACTATTAATTTTTTATTAATATATCATATTATCGCATTTACTAATATTAAATAAAATCACCTTGTACGAAATAAAATATTATTTTCTTTATTCATTGTAAATAAAAGGCACCCAAACAAATATTTATTAACTAAAAGCCCTATCTTTTTTTTCAGTGAACTCGATTCGAACTTTTCAAATCGAGAACGGTTGAAGATAGAGCAATTCTGCGATCGCCACTAGATTTGGAATGGTCGAGTTGGTATACCTATGCTAGAAATTTCAAGTTGAGGGAAAGAGAAAAATTCACTCGAAAAAAGTTGTAAGGGCAGATCTATCTGAAATTCTTACTATACACGAGAAATTTCACGCTGGTTTCGGAAATATTTGAACTTATGTGTCCGTGCACACAAATTCTTGTGGAACTGATGAAACTAATCATTCTAGAATAAGTGAGAAACCTCATCCTACTGAAACTAATGAACCTCATAGAAAAGACATCGCGTGTCGGACGTTCCCATCTAGCTAAAAGCCTACTTTGCAGCATAACGGCATATGCAGACGGAAAAGTATGCACTTCATACAAGCACAAAAACGTTGATGTGTAGGCTCGCGCAAACAAAAGAAATGAAATATTTACGCCATGTCAATAAAACGTCGGGTATTCGGAGCAAACATGCTTTAATTAATTTAATTATAGTGATACCCACTAATTAACGTAATTGCGGCATCATTAGCTCAAAGAAAATTCTGTACGTACGATTGTTATTGGGAACGGAAGGGATATTTTCTAATTGTTTTAATGATAAGAACTATACTGAGGAGATGGGTACAAGGACCCACGAAAACATTGTTCTTGGCATCGTCCGATTGTAATAATGATTATGATAATTCTTTATTTACCGAAAACTCAGAAGGTGTTTTGCCGATAGCAGTCAGTACAAACTGACTCGTTTATATGTTTTGGTGTTCGGGTAGTTTTTTTTCTTGAACTCGTAAATAGACAAAGTGGGTTATATGATAATACAAAACTACTCAATTTCTCTAGTAATATTTCGTGATCAACTTTATCTAATGCCTTGCTGAAATCCGTATATATAACATCAGGTTGAGATTTACATTTCATTGACTCGAATACATAATTACTAAAAAAAAAACAATTTTTTATTAGATGATATTTTTGACACCAATCCATGTCAGTGAGGTTAATTATATTATATTGCCCACCGTCAATTTTTTGTCTCCTTTTGTACGTTTACGATTTGCCAGAGTATTTTAGCTTTCAACAAGATGTTTTTATTTATGTCGATGACATGACAATGGTTATATCTGCAGTTACCCAAAAATAAGCAATTCAAAAGTATAATCAAATAATCGTTCGTTCCAAAAAAATTTTGATCGAAATAGGTTGGTCCAGAATCTAGAAAAAACAACAGTTGTCCAATTCTCATACAGCGGCAGTAGAAGACCTATCAAAATAAAATTGGGAGACAAAAATATATCACTAGTCATTGGAAAATACAGGATTTCTTCGAACATTTATTGACTGTAACCTTAATTTTAAGGAACACGCAGAAAATATCTGTAAAAAATTAAACAAAGCATACTTTAAGCTGCATTCCTTTTGAAATGACATGTCAACAAAGTGCCTAATTAAAATTTACTATGCTCAAGTTATCTCTATACCGAGTCAAAACATTATCATCTGGGATCAAGCCTCAAAATGCCTTCGCATATTTACCACGCAAATAGCATCCTCAGACTTATCTTTAAAATGGACAACATATTTGAAAACAACGGGATTTTAACCCTTTCGTCAATATATGCATGCCAACTCTTGGAAAAACAAATAAAGTGCCGAAAAGAGGAATAGGTGAATTCATAGAAACCAAAATATTACAAAATATATTCTATTCGTTTGTGCGAAGTTGATGTAGACATACGGTTCCATTTATTTCATTATATTTTCCTTTAAATTATTTCATTAATTTTTTGTATTGGTATTGCTAAGGTCTATGCTTGGATTTTTTTCTCGAAGAAATCTAAATGGTTGTTTCGTTTCATTTCATTGGGAGTTTCAGAATATACTAAGGGACAGAGGTAAGTGAGAGATCTTTGATTTTTGGTGGTCGCTACTTTTGGAATTTCTGTGTATATTGTCGATTTGGCTCATATTTGCTTTGTGTTTATGATGATAAGTGGCTAGATTGAAGAACTATGGTTCTCTGCAAGAAAAAAGTATGTTTCTTCGAGGAGTTTTTGTGACGCATAAGTGTATGTTTTATTATAAATACGTCACATCTATAATGTTTAGATAATGTTCTGTGAGTCGTCCCCAAATTGTTATCGCGTAGTGTATGTATGTTTGCACTAAACTAGGATATAGTATTTTCAGATGATCGAACTGAAAAGATTTTCTGAAAGATCTGAATTTGTGTATGTGCTATGTGATTTTTTGAGGCTTTCATCTATAATGAGTCCAATGTATCTGTTATGGATTTTATTTTCTTTTGCATGATGTTTTCGTTGTTGTCAAGAGAGAGGGTATTATAATTTAGAAACTCATCATTATAAATGGTGAGTAAGGCTGAAAAAGGTTTGTTAATGTTTATCGTAGGAAGTCCATTTTCAAATAATTATATTACATTGATGAAGTAACTTCATTCTGGAGATCCTGCCAGTTTTTGACTCGATAAACCACAGTTGTGTCATCAGCGAAAGTCACTATGGTGCCCTCGGTAACAAAGTTGTATAGGTCATTCAGGTATATATTAAACATGCGAGGTCCAAGAACTGTGTCTTGTGGTACTCCATATGTCACATAAAGTATTGAGCTGATGGAAAGTTCGATCTGCACGCATTATTTCCTTTCTGAAAAATTGCTCGAAATGAGTTTCAGTGAGGTGCCTCTGAAGCCAATGTTCTCCATAACTTTCAATAGTTTTTTATAGGAGACAGTATCGAGCTCTTCAGTTAAATGCACCCTTGTAGTACACATTTTGTTATTTTAATTCTATTTGGAAAATCTGTATATGATTGATCCTAATGACTGTCAATACAGGTTTCAGATGATATTTGGAGAGGTAAGACAGACTTGAGTTATTTTCACACTTTTTAGTACTCAAGCAACAATTGAAATTTTCTTGGGGTACTTGAAAAATCGCAGACAAATATTGCAGTAAAATAAGGTAGCTACTCTGATGTCTCAGTTGTTTTTGTTTTGGTTTTATCAGCTTTTCAACTTTTAGTTTGAATATCCAGCAGGACATTGAATTTCCTGAAAATCTGTGAAATTCATTTCATATCTCTGGCTTTATATCAGATCCTTCGCTTAGCTAGGCGTGTAGATTCGAATTAATAATCAATTAGGCTAATCATCAACCGCATACTCTAATTTCGGCAATAATCTAAACATTAACCAAGCCGGAGGATGCCGAATATTGCAAGAATTCACCACATACAGAGATGCTAGCTGGCTATTCTCGTTAAGCAACACCATTAGCAATTAGACCGTATTTAATAGCTAATTAGCGGAATATAGTTATGTTTTATTTTGATACTCCAGTGAAAATAGATATTTTGAAGAAATTCATATCAGGTGGCTCCTTTTTTGTTGGAATTTGTATTACATCTCCATTAGTATGTTTCCAAAGCTGTAGTCAACAAATAGCAGGAAATTTGCTGTTGAAAATGGTAATAATTATGCTTCTAAAGCAACTAATAATAATTGTTGAATAGGGAATTGCAATGGTAATTTTTTATTTTTTTTCCAAAGATTTGAGTCTAACTGGGTAAATAGAACCTTTAATTTTTTTTTTTTTTTTGATTAAGTATGATCCAGAAAAAAAATTATTGGAGTAGAATTCAAATACTAGCAAAATTCGCGCGTAATATTACCGGTATTTCATTGGACAAGTGACGTCAAAGTCTCCTGGCGGCAAGATCTTCATATATTGCCTATTTGCCTGTCTGTTGTCAAAACCAATTGTACCTTCCCTTTAAGAGTAAACACTACCTTGGTAAAACGGGAATCCGTTTTGAGCCCGCAGTTTTTGTTTGAGAATTAATTAATTTTTTTTGCATTACTCAATGTTTTTGTATGAATTCCGGAACTTCAGTGATTTTTGATAATGATAATTCTCAAGAAAAAAAAAATTCAAATGTCATGACGAATTAAAAAAATTGAGAGATTCCGGAATTCTTATGGGACCACCAAGCCCATACAAAAAATATATCTTTCATGAAATCAATGGTTTTTGCAAGAAACGGATTCTACGATCGGGAAATTTATATCTGATTGGCGCTGTAATCGAGAACAGACAGATGCTGTGTTGCCAATGTACATCAAGTTCATTATCTTCACCCCCATTCTTGATAAGTATGCTAACAAACCTGAGCAGGAGGGGATGAGGAAGAAATTCGACTTTTCGGTGATGGTGGCTGTTAAATTCGACTGAATATAGTATCGAAAGACAACAACAACAACAATTCTTTCTTGAACAGAAATAATTCTCTGAAGACTCAAGGACGTTTAGAATAAATAATACTAGTGAGGTCAGCCATCGAAAACATCTCTCTCAAAACAGTTTGAAGTGGATTGTAGTCGATTCGTGAAATAGATTCGTGAAATAGGTTCGTGAAATAGGTTCGTGAAATGATTTTACATTCATCATATACAGCGTGATTTACGTAAGTAGTGCATTAGTTTTTCAACTTGCAGTTCAACTTGCAGTTGGACTAGGAACTTGAAATTTGGTATGCTTCCATAAATAATCATGTTCGTCGTACCTCAAATGTTTTTAGGCCTATAACTATACAGGGTATGCCAAAAGTCGGTACCAACTTTCTTATTTCAAATGGAAACCTCATTTTTTTGTCATGGTTCGATAGGCCTTCTGATTATGATTTTAGACAACTCAAGTTATGTCAACTTATTTATTACAGTTTTTGAGATATGTTCATTTTTCTGAAAAAAATTACCGCAGTGGTAGTTTTTGAAAACACGTGTGGCCCGCAAACCGTTCAAAATTAGGACACGAAATTTATGGAACAGTTAGCTGGTACTCCAGGCTAACATCTGATGTCCCATCTACGGTCCCATTTTGTACCATATGGGCGCAGCCGATTTTCGAATGTCGTATCATAAAATTGTCAAAAACTCAAATGGCACCGTTTCTTTTTTAACCATTTAAAAGAAATTCGAATTTGAGGATGAGTTATTTAAACTTCCCCTATACCCCCATTGAGTCATTAAAAAAAATCAAGAAATGTCTCATCTTGCCGAATGCTTCTATGTTTATTCAAGTATGTCATGGAAACAAAAAACAACTGTAAACAAGAAGGTGATATTCTGTCAAAGTAAAAACTAGTCGTGCTGGTTCTTGAATTAAATTTATTCGAATACGGAAAATTATCAAAACGAAGTTGTGTTTGAAAATTCAAGAGCACGCCAAATTCTTAGACAACATAATTTTAACTCATGAGGCAAAGTTTTGTCAGCAGGGAGTTAACAATAGGAGCAGTCGACATTTTTGGGCTTCTGATAATCATCATATGGTGTTCGAAGTTGAAAATCGAGTACAATTTCGAATAAATGTGTTTTGTTTGGTGATGAACCAAGAGGTGTGCTATTTTATGTACGATGAAAATTTGAATTGTGACAGATACGTAGAAACCATCGGAGACGATCCATCGCATACAGTGGAGGTGAGATTCAATAGGAAATTGAAAAAACTTACAGTCTAACTCCACCAAAAATTGATGTCATGTAGTCAGAAGACTAACATTAAGAGGGAGGACATGTTTTGAAGGATTAATCCTTCATCTTCAGCAAAATATGAGTTAGTTACAAGTCGATCTAAGGAAAAACAAAATGGTTACCAAAGAGTAATGAATAACAATAAAATGTGTGAACCTACCATATTATGGTGGAATAATCATAATCAATGGGAAAAAAGGTTTTTAAAAAAAATTCTTAAACTAAAATTTTGGTCCTAACCAAGACCATGTAGTCCGCATCTGGAGCGGAGGCCACAACCACCAATGTCAGGGACCATGGGTGGTCCATCCAACGATAAACATTATCATATTAAATCAAATTTTTAAACTAAAATGTGACCATGCAGCAATTGTTTACAAAGTAACAAGTAGGAAGAGGAAGTGACAATAAATTTGACATGAATGACATGTCATGTGGACAGTCCTGACTCAAGGTGACAGAGAAGAGAGTGAGATGTCCCATGCTTCATAGAACTAGAAAATTGAGAAAATGACATCTAAAGACAGAACCATAGAACGAACGAATCAATGTTTTCATTTGTAAAGATTATTGGGTATTTAATAAAAACTTTAACCTAAAGAATGTAATCGAATCATTGAAAATTAAGTGGAATGAAACAGGTATCAAAATAGTAACGAAAAGAATAATAAGATACGTAGAAATTCTTTAAAACGTAATAGAAACATTTTTTGACAATTTGGCATTAGCTAGAGCTGCACGTTTATGGTACCAGATATATGAGGCACCGCCCCACAATACACGAACAGTGTATACCATATTGACATCCATGTACGAACACCGCTGGTGGGGAAATCGAGGACCCTTTCTGTGGCCTGCAAGATCTCCTGATCTTACCCCTTCAGATTTTTGTATTTGTGGTAGGATAAAAGATTCGATCTATTCTTCACCAGTTCATAATATAGATGAGTTGAGACTTATAATAATGCAGACTTTTGACAGTCTCGATCCCAACGAATCAGACGTCCTGCGCAATCTATTTTGAGTAGAATAATACAATGTTTGAACAACAATGTTCGTCATATTGAACATTTACGCTAGAGTTCAGTCAATATTGTGCAATATTTTTGATTGAATTATAACAATTTTCTTTTGGTTCCATGGCAAATATACACAGAATCATTCGGCAAGACAGGCATTTCTAGGTTTTTATTGAATAACTCGATTGAGGTTTAACTTGGGTATAGGAAATGCTGAAATAATTCATCCTGAAATTCAATTTTCTCTTGAATGGTCAAAAAAGAAATGGTAGGTGCCATTTGAAAAATTTGAGATTTTGACAATTTTGTAATGCGACATTCGAAAATGGCCTGCGCCCATAATATTGTACCAAACGGAACCGTCAATGGGACATCAGGTATTAGCCTGGACTACCAACTAACTGCTCCATGAATTTGGTTTCCTAATTTTGAACGGTTTGCGGGCTACACGTGTTTTCGTAAACTACTACAGCGGTAATTTTTTTCAGAAAAATGGATATATCTCAAAAACTGTAATAGATAAGTAAACCTAGCTCAGGTCGTCTAAAGTCATAGTCAGAATGCCAATCGAACCATAACAAAAAAAAATAGGTTTCCATCTAAAATACGTAAGTTGGTACCGACTTTTGGCATACCATGTATAGTTGTGGGACTAAAAATACTCGAGGTGGAATGCACATGATCAATTATTACAGCACACTAAGTTTGAAGTTTCTAGTCCAACTGCAAGTTGATAAACTTCTAATGCACGGCCTACGTAAATCACGCTGTATACAGATGAGATCATTTGTCACATATAAAATTTAATTTTTTATCGTAGTGTCACTCCCTATTCCAATGGTTGAATAATTTTTCCTATATTTGGACCAATTTTCTTGGACTATATTGACTAATTAGAAGAATAGTAGCGCAGTATAATCTCAAATCTTGTATAGCTAGTTACTTCGCTATTTTTTTTTTGAAAATTTGTTTTCCCTCTTATTGGTCAGCGACCGATGAAAGCAGATTTGTAACCATGTTGTAATTCCTAGATGCTCTATGGGTAACTACTTCTTAACACAAGATGGAAAGCTATTATAGACTACAAGCCCAGGTAGCACATCATATCGGCTGAATCTTGGTTCCATATTGGGCCAATATAGATATATTGTAAATGAAAAATCAATATTGGTCCAATATGGGTGAATATTCGAAAAACAATATTATATTAATAATATTGGTGGAATATTGGTTGAACTAGTTTTGAATGTAGATTATCACAAGAAATATTGGGTTAATATTGGTTGAATAATTTCTACCAATATCGATAATACAATATTGGTTATATAATGTTTTCCACATCTAGAATAAATATTGCAATCCAAATATTCCAGTCATATCGATTATAGGGGAAAAGACTATATTGCATTTTCAAGTTTGATAGAATATTGGTTGAATATCATTTCCACTTTATTTGACAAATTGTAATAACTCATATTGAGTCAATATTGGTTGAACGATATTTACCAATATCAATATAACAATATTGTCTTCACATCGTTTTTAACATCTAGAATAAAAATTGCAATCCCACTATTCCCCTAATATCGATTCTAAGAATAAAAACTATATTGTATCTCCAAGTGTGATTACACATTGGTTGAATATCATTTCGGCAATATTCAACAAATCTTATTAATTAATATTGGGCTAATATTGGTTCAATAATATTTATCGATATCGTTAAAACAATATTGTCTTTGTATTGTTTCCTACATCTAGATTGAGATGAAATTTGAATATTGGCCGAATATTCAATGAAACATATTGAAATTATATCATGATCAAACTTGGATAAAAATCCGCTAGGTGGCTCTACATATAGAACGTCTTCTAAAACCTACGAAAGTATATCAAATACTTCCCTTGAATTGTTTTCAAGACAGCTCACTCAATAGTTCTGGCGATCAAAAGGCAGACTCTGGCGTCACCTTCATCAACTAAAGGACATTTGATAATTTACCAACGTATATTGACATCCACCAATATATTCAAATGATATTGTACCAATATCGATAAATATTGTACCAATATCGGTAAATATTGTACCGATATCGATAAATATTTTGAGGGCATTATTGCTTCAAGAATATTCCACCAAAACTATTTCTGAAATATTCAAACAATATTTGACCAATATCGCAAAATGTTCACATTTTACTTCTCGACAATATAACTTTTGAATATTGTGCCAATATTGTCAGAATATTGTATCAGCGAAATTGTACCAATATCTCCGAACATTTTGAGGCCAATATTAGTTCAAGAATATTTCGCCAATATTATTCAAGTAATATTGGACCAATATCGCCGAATGTTCACATTTTTTTTCTCGCCAATATTGCATTTCAAATATTTTGCCAATATGTTCACAATATTGTATCAATATTTTACCAATATAGGTGTGCTACTTGGGAGCCCATATAACAATTTGGGGAGGTCATTTGACCCAGCATGAAACATATTCAGAACGATGCTGCTATATAAAAAAATAACTTTAGTCACTATGCCGTCAATTCTTGGTGGTGCAAGAAGACTGTAATAATAATAATAATAATTTTTCATCTGAAGATGTGCTCCTCCGAGAAAATATTCTTGTACGGCATTCCTCACGTTGGTAGATTATGAGATAATAATCTCCAAGAATCTTTGCTGTAAATATTCGCAAACTGCTCTTTTATTGTGTGGAGGAGCCCCGTTATGCTGAAACCAGCAGCTGTTTTAATTAACAAGGGGAAACGCATCCATATATTCTTCGAATTTGTTTCTTAAGAACCGAAGATAGGTTTCCCCGTTCAAAATATTAGAGAAGAAATGAGGTCCAAGTATTCGGTCGTCATAAATTCCAGTCCACTCATTCAAACGAAACCGAACTTGTGGTCTGACTTCTCTGAAGTGTCGTGGGTTATTTTCACTCCAAATGTGCTCATTATTTCTATTAAAAACACCACAGTTCGAAAAGGTACTTTCGTCGGTCCAAATAATGTTTTTCAAGAAGTTTGTAGGGTCTACCCTATTCGAGAGCCAGCTACAAAATTCCATCCTTCTCTCAGGATCACCTGTATGTAATTTTTGTGAAATATGTATCTAATAACATTTCAAACCACTTTTTTTGAATTTCCTCCAAATGCTCGTCTGTGGCACATCCATTTCTGCCGAGACTTGAAGTGTTGATTTGGGAGGATCTGCATTTATCTAAAAAAGTACCAAAAATAATTATACTTCTTCGAATATGGAAAGAACAATTATTTTACCTCGGCTAATAAGTCACGTCTAATATTTTGTTCCATTTTGCTTCCATATTTCATTCTTGGTTTTTGTAACGCAACGTACTCAGCCAAGTGTTTGTCCAAAATTCCGAATAATGTTCTATCCGGCTGTTGTCTTTCCGGATATAATTCAAAATAAATATGTGCTGTTTTCGTACTATTCCAATCAAATTCATAATAAAGTTTAAACATATCTCATTTTTCTTCATTTGAGAATGAGGACATTTCGACTGAAGTATTTGTGCAAACTTATGATGTTTATTGAGTTCTGACAACTAGTGTTTATTTAACAAAATTTTTCGATGGAGTCATGACCATCTCAGATGAAGTTGTTTTTTTTTTAATATCTGTGGTTTCAGAAGTGCAAATCATAACAAATTATACATTAATGAAATCAGAATGAGAATCACTATTTTTCTGTATAAAAAAACAATATGGCGCCCATAACAGAAAAAAAAGTTGATGATGAATGCCAGAAGACGAAACGTCGGGTAGTAAATCTGAACATGAAAACGTGTAGCTGAAAAAAAGTATCAATGAAAATATACTTTTGGTTTTGAACTATGTTGTCAAATAACGATAGAAAAAAATAAAAACGAAAATTCCGATTTTCAGTTTTTTTCCCGATATTTCCGGAAATACTCGGAATTTTCCAAGTTTCAAAACAGAATACGCAACTTTGCCCCAATTTGAGCTTCGACGTATCTCCTGTAGTTTAGGAGATCCCAATGATGGGGGTCGAATTTGAATTGCCCTGTATATGCTTCTGCTAATGGATGTAATGTTTCCCCCTGCATTGGCCAGAATGTAACCCTTCTCCTGAAACAGTGACCCGTGTAGCTCTCTTACATGTCTTTCCCGAACCATTTTGCAATCAAGCTAGGAATTTCTCCTATTTTATTAATCTCCACATGTTGGTTAATACATTTTCCTCTCGAATATTCAAAAAATAATCCGTTACTTTTTGTATTAGGCGGCCAGTGCTCTATACTTGTGCTATATCTCAATATAATCAGAATTTGAAACAGTAAACATTCTTGCATAATAGGTCTTCATATCAGGTATTTTTTTTCGTGCATGGCATCACACTAGTCTTTCGAAGACTTCCGAGGGTTGCGCGTAGGGGTGCAATCTGTTTGACGAAAATAACAATTTCAACAATAACAACAATTTTAATAATCAATATAGATCCAGCATCTTCAATGGCATCAATAGTTATGTGTAATAATTCTTGACGGCGACGAGCACTGCTGATACCCAAAATTAAGACAACCTACAACTAGTAAATATTGAAATTACTACTAATCTTACCAAATTATGATTATATCTTAACCTTATAAAGTAAAATTGTTTCGTTATCAGCATCTTGAATTACTTTATTGATATCATCCCTTGATAAAACTCTAGATTTATTTTCTCGATATCCGACGCTTCTGTTCTTAATGAGCGGGACCAGATTTGAAAACTTCTTTATATCAATATTTTCCATAACATCTAATGTACTTTTCAACATTGAGTAGATACTCCATATTGTAGGAGGCTTTATAATTTTTGAAACCTTTTTTAATTGTTTCTTGTCGCACCATTCATGAAATTGGTCATATGTTTTCTCAAATATTCACTTGGATTTTGCCGGTATCATATTAGATACTATTTGCATTTGCTTTCCCAGACATATCTAATGGGGTATAATTGATTCTACAATACGCTTCGAAAATAATAAAACTCATCCAATAGACGTGAACAAGGAAAAAAGGCTATTTATGAACCGACCATTCCTTATTTCATAGAAAAATTCAAAGTCTATGGTGAAATAGGATTTTTTATTGGAGCTAGGGGTACAATTTCAAATTTTTTTTTATCGATTTTGCGAAGTTATTTGGAATATCAATGAAAACAGTAAAATTTATTGGTTTAGAAGCCCTAAAGGACTCGATAAAAATAATGAGAGATGACATGTATACAAAATGATTGTTTATTTCATAAGGTTTTTTGATTATTTACTTTAGTTTTTATCTTTACACATTTTTTTATATTTTCTATTGATTTGTTTTTTATGATTAACTTAAATATTCCTTGTTTTTATACAGACCACATGGGTGGTAGGATGTTTATTGATTTAAATATACAGTGTGGTCCACTAAGTGTGCAACAAATAGGAAACTTGTTTATTATCGATTTCTCAGAAAATTTTATTCTTGACAAAAGTTGGTGCATGTTCCAAAACTATACCAAATGTACCTAAAATGGCTTTATGACAAACACCATACAGAATAGGCCAAAAAATATAAAGTTCGTTCAAGAGTAAAGTACCCTTATTTCAAAAATTATAGAAATTATGTTAAAGAGAAAAGTTTCTCAGATTTAAAAGTTATGTTCAGATACAAAGTCATAGCCTGCTATTCGAATTTTTTTTTTCGTTTGGAAAATATTGCCTCGTTAAAAAGAGTATTTGTTTCATTCTAGAGTTCTGTTAAATATCGTTGCAACAAACATGAAGTTGACGGTCACCTAAAAAAAATACAAATCCAAGTAAAATTTACAAATACACTTTAATTTGATAAAAAATACTCCAAACTGATTTGAATGTGGCTACTTCACATACGTATTAAATCAAAATACTAAAAATATGTATCATACGGGGGTAATTCAATATTTTCCAAACGAAAACAAAATTCGAATAGCAGGCCATGACTTCGTATCTGAACATAACTTTTAATTCTAAGCAACTTTTTTCTTCAACATATTTCTATATTTTTTGGCCTATCCTGTATGGTGTTTGTCATAAAGCCATTTCAGTTACACTTGGTATAGATTTGCACCATGCATCAACTTTTGTCAAGAATAAAATTTTCTGAGAAATCGATAATAAACAAGTTTCCCATTTGTTGCACACTCAGTGGACCACACTGTATACGTAAACGAAAAAAAAATTATAAATGATTTAATCTTCATTAACTTAACAATTTGTTACGAACAAATTCTGACAACGATTTCAATATTTTTCTGGAACTATAACAATTACATAAAATTCACGGACGCTTGTAGAAAAAAGTATATTTCATATTTTCATGGCGTTACATAGAAATCTATATAAAAATTAATCCTGTCCCTTTATTCTCATTACAATTCTGTACTTGTTGCTGTTCCATCGTTTCCGTGACTCATCTTGTACATTGCTAGATACCACCGTGCATTCATATTCCATTTGCGTGCATACAAAAAATGTGAAAAATCCAATGGATATTCTTTGAATATCAATACCATGTCGGCCTACCACATGTTAGCGTCGAGCTGCAGTGTTATCTCCGTTAGTCCCATTACCCATAACGGAAGATGGTCTGTTTTCTAATTAGATCCATGAGACAAAAACTTTGAAATGTATCATAGAGAATATATGAAGTGCGATATACAATAACGGAGTTATGAAGCCTTTATGGACTGCTGGTAATTGATTTGCTGCGTGCGATACATTTTCTTCTTGTATGTCATGATTGATGAAATATGGAAGTCTTACTAGTAGGTACTTACTAGGCTGGGTACTGAAATAATCAACATTTATTTTTGCTCGAATGAAATTAACCACAGAATCGAATCTTTTTTCAATTTTCAACATCGGATATAAATCCAATCGATTCACTTTAGAGAATCACTGTTTTTTCATGCTGACAATATCTGGACAATAATAATAATAATAATAATTTTATTTCTTTGGTTGAAAAGTACAATTGAAAAATCAATGTCCAATAAACAAAGAAAATGTAAAAAGAAAAGATAGCAAACAACACACAATTTCTCATTACAAGACAGTCAAAAATTGTATAAAAACATACAAAAAAAAATGTAGCACCAGAGTATTCGGTGATTCAGAACACAACACTTAGGAGTAAACAGTACAACCAAATCTGCTAAAGCTTGATGAATCTAAGCGGCAGTATATGATTTGCCCTTTACTGATTTCAGAGACTATTGGTTTAGTGCCCTAAAGTTAGAAGAGTAAAACGGCAGTAGATGTGATAATTCATTCAGTTCAGCCTTATGTGAAATATAATCATGAACTTTATTTTGAATTTGTTATCACAACAAGGTCAGTTTCTATTTACCTCTTTGTCACATCATTGACATCGCAATGCTTGGATAATTATATGAAGTTTTGAATTCAAATAAATTGGGTTTTTTATCGAAGGTAATAGTTATTTATTATATAAGTGTTTTAGATATCATTTTATTTGCGCAAGAATGTTTAAACGCGAGAGCGAAGCTCGAGCGTTTAAATTTCTTAAGCAAATAAAATGTATCTAAAACACGCATGCAATACAACGTTTTATTCACAATCACATTCATTCAGAATCAGAATCGCGGAAATTTTTCATCACAAAATGATTTGACGTTTTGCTCTGACAGCGGCTGTCACCTCCTCAAAAATCATTGAAATAACATACAAAAATATCGGGAGGTGTTGAATGGTTGCTATGTATTTTCGATTGTTTATCGACTCCATTTGTAAAAATTTGTGAAGTTGGTGAAAATAAGTAAAATGTGATTGATATTCAAGATTGTAATTTTCATTATTCCACTTGTGGAATAAAGTAATTTCATTATTCCACTAGTGGATAAAGTGGTACTTTATACGGTTCATAAGTGTATAAAACTTCATTATAAGGTGATTGTGGATAAATGTTTATTATACAGTAATATTTGAACAAAGAGCGCAATAAAGATTGAAAAATGGTTATTATTCAACCCTCTCGTACTATTTTTGATGACAATTAAAGAAATTCTATAAAATATCTATATTGTCAAAGTACCAGATTGAGACATGACTAACAGACCGGGATCCCAAGTCTATTTTCAAAAATGATTAATAACAGGCTGAATTTTCCTGAGTAGCTTCATTTTGCCGAGATGCCCAACTTTTTCCTATACGAAAATTCTCGAAAGTGGTAGCTAATAAAATGCGCAGGCATCAATCATGTCGATTTGGTGAGTGCAAAAAAGTCATTAATAACAGTTAGTTTTTCAGTTGAACCTCGAGATAATTCGATGGAGTACTTGGAAAAACTTTTGTCCCACAAAATGTATGGTAGAACTGAAGAGTCCCCCACTCCCAACAAGTACCAATGACGTGGTCATAAAAATTTATTTATTTGAGGTAATTTTGTCCTACAAATTGAATGGTAGGTGTTCCCAGTCCTACGCTCCGAAATTGTCACTCCCATGGTAAAAAAAATTATTAAGAACTGTAGGACAATGATAAAACACATGAAAGGTTAGTGTATTCTTCACCCAAATAATACAGTGTCCTATAAAAAAACTGGTATAAACGGGCAAGAATTATTCAAAATAACGAATTATTTTGAAATTGTGGTTTAGCTAATTTAATATACTTTTATTCGTGAAGTAATGTTACTCTCAATGTATAATTGTTTGTTCAATTCAAAAATATCATAATTTACGTGAAAAGTTTATGAAAAAAGTGGGAAATTTTGTTTGGCTTTCATAATTTTTATAAAAAATAGCAGTAATGGAATTTTTGACACTCTGTAGCTCGAAAACTGTTCATAGGATCGATCTATGAACTGGATCAAAAATGAGGATGAATACTTACAAAACATTTTGATCAGTTTTTATTTCAGAAGGTATGGTCGAAATATCTGTAGGCTAGTTAAGTCCGTGCCTTACGGTCAATTAGATTGATTTTACTGCCTTGAAATGAAGTTAATTCAATTGGTTTGTTTCACCATGAGCCATGTGCTTTAGATTTGGGTAAAACTAACAGTTAGCCATACAATTTTTGCGCTCACCAAATCAACATGACTTTCGCCTACGCAGTTCATTAGCTACTAATATTAATAATTTTCGTGGAACTGATAATTTCTGAGCATAGGACTGGGAACATCTACCATTCAATTCGTAGGACCATTTGACCATTCAATTATACAAATATGAACCAAGCAACGGGAGTGGGGGACTCTTCAGTCCTACCATCCATTTTGTAGGACAAAAGTTTTTTCGAGTACTTTATCGAATTATCTCAAGGTTCATCTGAAAAACTGTCTGTTATTAATCACTTTTTGCTCTCACCAAATTGACATGATTGACGCTTGCGCATTTTATTAGCACTATCGAGAATTTTTGTAGAGGAAAAAGTTGGGCGTCTCGGCAAAATGAAGCTACTCAGGAATATTCAGCCTGTTATTAATCATTTTTGAAAATAGGCATGGGATCCCGGTCTATAACTGACAACTCAAATAAAAAAATCCAATTGCCATAATTTATCTCTTACTTTTTCAACACCCAATTGATGTGCTATCAGTTATATGAAGTTGACATATAGTAACAACAGTTTGAGTGAATTCGTTCATCCATCTCAACATGGCGCAGTCGGTAGGATTCAAACCTACGTTCTGGGTCGATGGGTGCATATCACCCCAAGGTGGGGATGATGTAATATCAAGACCCAGTAGACAATATTATCATGACATGTTAGTTACTTGAAGTTGACAGATAATAGTTTATGTGAATTCGTTAATTATTCCCAACATCAATGACTTTGAACCACCCTGCATACGTCAAATTCATGGTAGAATTTTTCCCCTAAACTATTAGAAAATATCATGATGCCTTTCGTTTGAGTTAATTGTTATATTTTCTGAATCTAACTCAATTCAGTAACGAATGCTTCCTATATGAACCTCGCAAAAACAGCTGAAAGTTTCGTTGATACCCAAACTTTTTATGACGAATGTTCCTTCAACGTGCATCGGTTGCAATAACTCACAGAGTGAAACGGAATTTATAGGTCGACAGGTGGTGCACACAGTAGACTATTTAATTAATTGTAAAGTTTTGATTTATTGGCTGCTAAAATACGGTCTCTCGACGCAGATAAATGAATTTCATTAAATTCAACGGAGTTTAACGAATTGCCGTGAAGCGCAAAAATGGGACGATCGCTCTGCTAGAAAACTGGTTGCGGTCGGCTGAAAAACTGTGAAAAATTGCAGCTTCATGCTTCTTTTTGTGCGTTTGACGTTCATTGATTTTGGTTCGGAAACGACGGCTCATTTTCTGAAATCTGTATTACTCCGTACAAAAAAATATTCAATACACATGGATTGGAGTATAATCACTATCATCTGGAATTGTAATCTGGTACGCACATAGCTAAAAAACAGATGAAGGGTCAGGAAATCACAAGAAGGAACCATTGCAGTTCCCGTTGGCATTTACTCTGTAATAGTCTATGAGCTGAGGGACCAAAACTGCAAGAGTTTTATAAAAGCTGATATTTTGATATTGGGTCATGAATAGGTTGAGTATCAATAGCCTGCCGTCAGTCAGCCAGTTTTTGGGACAACTGGCGTGGGCGTGGTTCCAAACTTGTAAAAAAAACACGTATGTCGCAACTGTTTTATAAAATCTGAAAATTTGTGTGTGGATAGCTAGGCAACCAACAAACTGTGTGGACATATTCAGTCAGCACAATATTGGATCACTACGCGTCAGCGGTCCGGCAAACACGTCAAAAAAAATGGGTTCGTGAAAGAGTGTTATAAAATCTGAAAATTAGTCTGTGGATAGCAAGACAACTAACAAACTGTGTGGACATAGTCAGTCATCAGAATATTCGGACACTTCGCGTCAGCGGTTCGTTAAACCCGTCAAAATAAATGGGTTCGTGAAAGAGTTTTATAAATACTGAAAATTAGTCTGTGGATAGCAACATAACTAAGAAACTGTGTAGACATAGTCAGTCAGCACAATATTGGAACACGATGCGTCAGCGGTCCGGTAAACCCGTCAAAAAAAAATGGGTTTGTAAAAGAGTTTTATAAAATATGAAAATATTTGTGTAATTAGTTCATATTACCTAAAATAAGACTAAAATAATCAGTCAAACGTTTCATGGAACAAACGCCGTCAGCAGGCAATAGAAAGGCGCCGTTATTTTGACATGTACTCGTGAGAATATGGAAAAAGAACAACGTTACTAAAATATTCCTTTATTAGAGGACGTATAAAGGCGAGGATTGAAGTTCCTTTATGTTCTTTTCTGTTCCTTTATTTGACATGACTCATGATTGATAAATATATAATATGTTTAGCAGGAATCGATGTTTCAACCCCTATCTATCATAAGAATAATTTTATCTGATACTGAAATGAATTATGTAGAAAGAAAAATCGAAGTATCTAAGATTTAATTTAGGTTATGAATAATGAACGCCACATATAAACTGGCAGAATAGCCTTAAATACTGCCTGACGTTATTGCAATATCTCTCTAATGAGTCAGCAGAATCTGTCCTTATCTGACGGTCTGTAATAAATGAGTGCAAGCATATTATTTGTCAGCCATTTTTTTCATGAACAAACTAGTCAAACGTACTTAATATACGTTTACTAATTTACAGATGCTGAGTCGGAGGTGACCGACACCGAAGAAGAGTCTGATAAAGCCTATTATAACAGCGATTCTGATTAGAACATTTATTTTTATTTTTAAAGTATTGATTTAAAAATAATATTGAAATAACCTTAATTTTTTGAAAGAGGTATATACGACATTCAAATTGAGACGTTTGTTTTTCATATTTCCAATCCCATAAACACTCAAAGAACATAATAGTTTAAATTAACCAAAAACTGCATACTAACATGAAATTGCGTCTATCTAGTTTGGCATTTATTTCAAGTAGCTAAAAATAATGTTTAGGCGTATATAGCTACTATACTATTTATATAGATATTTCGAACAATAATATTAGTTTCTTATGTAAGTAAGCATTTTTCAGTAACATAACAAATGTATTTGATTACTTGAAGACACAATAGTTCGTAATTACTACCATCTTATTTAATTAAAATTAATTAAAAGTAAATAAACCACTTTTTCTTTGTTTTCCAATTGTCAATTCCTGGAATTATTTTCTAACGTTATCATATAAAGGTTGTTTCATTCAACAAAATCAACGATATTGTTGACGGAACATTTCTTTGCATTGAATTAACCTGTAGTACTATTTCTTTGAATGAACTAATTGTTATATAAAACATTTCTGCAACCACATTTTGTCCCATTGTTTATTTGAA
Source organism: Chrysolina oricalcia (assembly GCA_944452925.2). Taxonomy (NCBI): domain Eukaryota; kingdom Metazoa; phylum Arthropoda; class Insecta; order Coleoptera; family Chrysomelidae; genus Chrysolina; species Chrysolina oricalcia. Next base: position 8,887,529 of record OX101815.2, on the reverse strand, counting down.
TGTTGCATGTTGACCAAAATATAGATATTGCTTGTTGCATTATTAAATATCTCTTTCCTATCGTTTCTTATTGAATATCTTTTCATCATTGTATTGTAATATTGAACAACTTAGTCAGCGCCATAAAACACGCTATATGAATGAAGCGCGCGGCGCGCCTTTCCATTGCCTGCTGACGGCGTTTGTTCCATGAAACTTCTGACTGACTATGTTAGTCTTATTTTAGGTACTATGAACTAGTTTCTCGAAAATTTTCTGATATTATGAACAGTCTTTCACGAACCAAATTTTTTTGACGGGTTTAGCGGCAGCTGACGCGAAGTGCCCGAATATTCTGATGACTGACTATGTCCACTACGTTTGTTAGTTGTCTTGCTATCCACAGAATAATTTTCATATTTTATAAAACTCTTTCACGAACCCATTTTTTTTTATGGGTTTACCGGACCGCTGACGCGTCGTGTTCCAATATGGTGCTGATGACCGACTATGTCCACACAGTTTGTTACTTGTCTTGCTATCCACAGACTAATTTTCAGATTTTATAAAACTCTTTCACGAACTCATTTTTTTTGACGGGTTTACCGGACCGCTGACGCGTCGTGTTCCAATATGGTGCTGACTGACCTTGTCTACACAGTTTGTTAGTTGTCTTGCTATCCACAGACTAATTTTCATATTTTATAAAACTCTTTCACGAACAAACTTTGTTTACGTGTTTACCGGACCGCTGACGCGTCGTGTTCCAATATAGTGTTGACTGACTAAATCCACACAGTTTGTTAGTTGTCTTGCTATCCACAGAATAATTTTCATATTTTATAAAACTCTTTCACGAACCCATTTTTTTGACGGGTTTACCGGACCGCGGACGCGCCGTGTTCCAATATGGTGCTGACTGACGGTTTGTTAGTTGTCTTGCTATCCACAGACTAATTTTCAGATTTTATAAAACTCTTTCAAGAACTCATTTTTTTACGGGTTTACCGGACCGCTGACGCGTCGTGTTCCAATATGGTGCTGACTGACTATGTCTACACAGTTTGTTAGTTGTCTTGCTATCCACAGAATAATTTTCAGATTTTATAAAACTCTTTCAAGAACTCATTTTTTTTACGGGTTTACCGGACCGCTGACGCGTCGTGTTCCAATATGGTGCTGACTGACAATGTCCACACAGTTTGTTTGTTGCCTAGCTATCCACAGACAAATTTTCAGATTTTATAAAACAGTTGCTACATACGTGTTTTTTTACAAGTTTGGTACCACCCCCACGCCAGTTGTCCCAAAAACTGGCTGACTGACGGCAGGCTCTTGATATTCAACCCATTCATGACCCAATATCAAAATATCAGCTTTTATAAAACTCTTGCAGTTTTGGTCCCTCATCTCTCGGTCTATAACTGTTCAATCTATCCACTTTGTAAATATTTGTTGAAAGTACGAGCATGTTGGAATGGTTGCACTTCAATGAGCCGTCAGGAATGACAGTTCTGGCCAGTTCAAAAACCATCAGATCATTCATTCATCACAATCATTCGACGAAGTTATCAATAAAAAAAGCAGTCGATGTACAGTTGTGTGCATAAAAGAGTCGTACACGGTACGACACTAATTGAGGCATTGCGCATGAATTTTAACGCCACTTGTCAAAGTAGATAAGAAGTTTAATAATTAATATTGACGAGCCTGGCTCACAATTTTCTATAATTGCTGTACGACTGACTTATTTATACACACAACTGTACCTTCCAAAGTATTTTATAAGTATTTTTTAATGACGAATCAAGCAGTATTTTATCACTTGATTGCGACATTTTTTTGTTTGTAGGAAATCATTTTCATAACATTGTCGTTTAATTGTTTAAATGACTCGCTATATAAAATTGGAGCTTGGTTTTGGCTTGAAATAGTTTCAAAACGCATTATAAGATGGCTTCAAAAGCGTTTCAAAAGAGTGTTTCATGTGCTTCATAATGATTATTTTATTTTTGATAACACCTTCAATTTTTGCCTCAAAAAACAGTTATACAGTGTCTTTCAAAAGTATCGGAACGGTCTCATATTTCAGAAACGGCCCAGAGAAAATTTATGAAAACTTCGACAGGATGGTTTTTTATGATTCAATGGTGGTATCGGCAATGTTGCCAAATCCATAGTTTTTCAGATATTGAGGGTTTGTCATTTTTTTCAAATGGAATACCGTATTTGTTTTCATTGCAATCCATTCAGCGACGCCTCATTACTTATGGTTCCAAATATCAGATTTTCAATTCAAGTAGTTTTCGAAATATAACAACATGGCATTTTCGTTCAAAAGTCTGGGAACCTTCTAATATTTTCAATACGGTTCAAGAAAAATTCTTGAAATTTTATACAAGATGATTTTTGATGAAGCCCGATTCAATGATGATATCAGCAATGTTGCCGTCAACAGTTTTTCAGATATTGAGGGTAATTCAACTTTTTCAAATGGAATACCCTATTTATTTTTATTGCAATCGATTCAGCGCCCCCTCATTATTTATATCTCCAAATATCAGATTTTGAATTAATGTGGTTTTTGAAATATGAAAACATGGGTTTTTCTTTCAAAAGTCTAGGATCTTCCCAATATTTTCAATACGATTCAAAGGTGATATTGGCAATGTTGCAAAATCAACAGTTTTTCAGATATTGAGGGTAATACATTTTTTTTTGATGGAAAACCCTATTTATTTTCGTTGCAATCAATTCAGCCCCCCTCATTACTTATGTCTTCAAATATCAAATTTTAAATACATGTGGTTTTTTGAATATGAGACATGCTCCGTTAAAATGTCCGCGAACGCTTCAATATTTTCAAAAGGGCACGAGAAAATATCATGAAATTTTATTGCGATCAATTCGCAACTCGCTCCTTTAATGCAGTCTTTTCAATCCATGTCAATCAAATAGTTATTAGCGTTTAGTTTCTGTAATAAGTAACAAACACTTCAATAGCTATTTGTGTATTTAGAGCACAAAGTGATGGATTGCCTCTCGACAAAAAAGCTTTATGCTCGAATTAAACACAATACTTTCAAGACAAACGCGAATCTCAGATACAGAAAAAAATCTCGATACTTTATTAATCCTACATTATTACCTAATAATATTTATTTCATTTATTATTTACTAGATTGACATTGACGGTACAATATTGACAATTCTTGATAGATAATATAGCCAGAGTCGGTATCCAAATTTCTGACAATACAATCCATATCTTTTAACAAAAAAAATGCATGTCCAAGGTTTGAACCCCGGTCGCCGCCGGCGTGAAGGGCAGAATGTCTAACCAATAGTCTATAAAGACGCCTTTACAATCATGAGTTATACGTTATTTATAATGTACACACTGGGAAATCGGAAACCTCTGAATAACAAAATATGTTTTTTCATGTTTCTAGGCAAATAATAATTAATTATGACTGTTAGGTAGCTATTTGTCAAAATGAACTTCGAATTGAGTGAGTCTCAACGGATTGATATTTTGCGTTAATAGAGGTTTTAGTGACAGAACTAGGTCTTATCAAGAAGTTCGCGACATTTTTAATGAACGGTATCCCGACAGACGAATAAAAAAATCGGCAGTGTTTCGTACTATACAAAGATATGAGCAAAAAAGAACCGTTAAAAGTTCAGCGAGAACAGGGCATCCAAAAACAGCAACCATTGACAAAAATAAATTGAATCTGCTACTACAATTAGAGGAAAATCCCCAAGCAAGTATAGCCGAGCAAACTTTAAACTTGAATGAAGATATAAGTGAAGCATCTGTCTACAGAATTTTGAAACAAAAAAAACTCAAGCCACACAAAATGATGTATACGCAAGAACTATTAGAAAATGATCCAGATCATCGCATGGAGTTTTGCGAGGTGATGATAGAAATAATCCATATGCACCCAAATTTTGCAAGGAACATTTTGTTTAGCGACGAATCAACATTTTGGCTCAACGGACATGTCAACCGTCAGAATCGTAGGTTTTGGAACAGAAATAACCCACACTGGATGCGAGAGCTTCACACCCAGCATCCCCAGAAATTGAATGTGTGGGCAGGAATCTTGGGGAGCCATATTATTGGACCTTTTTTATTGACGGCAGCTTGAATGGTACAAAATATTTACATCTCCTTCAACATCAGATTCTACCTAGATTGCGAGAATTAAATATTGATATACAAGAAATATGGTTTCAACAAGATGGGGCACCACTTCATTATCAAAGAATGGTGCGTATTTTTTTGGACCATACATTTCCAAACAGCTGGATTGGACGACGAGGAAGCATAGAATGGCCAGTCCGCTCTCCCGATTTGACACCATTAGACTTTTTTTTTGGGACAATTGAAAAATCGGGTTTTTGTGGAGCAACCAGCAAATTTAGAAACCTTAAAAAATAAAATATGTCAGGCAGCTCATTTAATTACGCCTCAAATGCTAACTAATACCTTGAGGGAATTATATGACCGTTTGGGCTATTGTTTAGCAAATGATGGCAAACATTTTGAGCACTTGGTCAGATAGTTTTCAGTTTCTGTTATTTGATTCAATACTCTATTATTAAAAAGTTGTTTTATCAAAAACCATTTTGTATGAAATTTCATGATATTTTCTCGAGCCCTTATGAAAATATTGTTCCGTTTGCAGACATTTCAACGAACAATGTTGACGAACAAATTGATTGCAATGAATATAAAAGGGGTATTCCATGGAGAAAAAAAATACTCCCAATATCTGGAAAAACTGTTGATTTGGCATCATTGCCAATATCACCATTGAATCGGGCATCATCAGACACCATCTTGTATAAAATTTCATGAATTTTTCTTGAGCCGTATTGAAAATATTGGGAAGATACTAGACTTTTGAAAGAAAAATCCATGTTGTCATATTTCAAAAACCACATTAATTCAAAATCTTATATTTGGAGACATAAATAATGAGGGGGCGTTGAATTGACTGCAAAGAAAATAAATAGGGCGTTTTATTTGAAAAAATTGAATCGGGCATCATTAAAAATCATCTTGTATAAAATTTTACGAATTTTTCTTGAACCGAATTGAAAATATTAGAAGGTTCCCAGACTTTTGAATGAAAATGCCATGTTGTCATATTTCGAAAACTACTTAAATTGAAAATCTGATATTTGGTGACATAAGTAATGAGGCGTCGCTTAATGGATTGCAATGAAAACAAATAGGGTATTCCATTTGAAAAAATTGAGTTACTCTCAATATCTGAAAATTTGTGGATTTGGCAACATTGCCGATATCACCATTGAATCGGGCATTATCAAAAACCATCCTGTCGAAGTTTTCATAAATTTTTTCTCGGCCGTTTCTGAAATATGAGACCGTTCCGATACTTTTGAAAGACACTGTATACAAGCTGTGTAAAAGCTTTATACTGTAATGAATGAAATAATTTTTTTTCTACAAACGTCAAAAAATGACAAGGTTCGCGCATTGACAACAGTATGCGAAGTGGCACTTTTTTTCATTTTCATTCGTTACCATGACACCGTGCGCGAAGTAATGTGCGAAATATATTTCGCACACTGCATGTAAACTATATGGGATTTTCATATTCTAACCTATATGGTCCTCAACTCCTCAATCAAGCAAAAAACAAGAAATCGTTTATTTATTAATGTAGAACAATAATTAAGGCTTTCAAATTGTGAGAGATATTTTTCTGGATTTATTTGTTTCACACCACTCTTTAAATTGCTGATATGCATTTTCATACTGCCGCCTCGATTTCTCCGGTAAAAGGTTGGAAATTACGGAATTGGCCGCATCTATCAAGTTAGGTGGGGTACTGCTTAGTTCATCGTCGCTCGAAATTTCCATTCTTTTACAATAATAAATATCACGCACGAAATTGACGCGAATAAAAAGTCACTCCAAAATAATTATCAAGAACTGTCACTTTGAAATAATTGTCAACAAATGCCATGTTATTTCCATAGTTACAGTAATTACTTGATTTGGAAAAATTATTTAAGCCAGTTCAATACTATTTTTCATAGTTATTACTTATTTTGGAACAATATTTTTGACGTTTGTAGAAAAAATTTTGTTTGCATCTCATGCGCGAAATACTTTGGTCTCGGCTGCGCCTCGTTAAAAAAAATCAGTTCTCGATCACCAAAGTAGCATTTCGCGCACTAGATACAAAAATAACTATTTAGGATAAAGACAATTGATTCTTAAAATGAGTATTAAATTGTTTCAAAGTCTACATACAAGGTCGTCGCTAACTTGGTTGTAAATAGTTTAGAGCAAACCAGTTGTTTTTGGGACAAAATCGTTGCAGTGTGTGCGCTGTAAATACAATATGAAACATTTTTGTAATAATCATTTGAGTGCCCAAGTTTGCATTCTTATAGAAAACAGAACTGAATTGTTACAAATTTGTTTTTGTTAAAATAGTTATTTCCGTCAATCGATTGAACCCCTACGCGCAACCCGCGGAAGTCTTCGAGAGACTTGTTTGAGCTAGGGAAGACGCAGCCCTTACCTTTCAACGTGTGACACGAGACCGATGTGAAAACAGAAACGGTTGTGGCACCAGAAACGAAATATTAGTATATGGGCAAGGGTGTCATATGTTACTCCTTAAAAATCTTCCGAATTTATATTGAAATTGTGATTTTCAACATTATATTCATGATAGGGATCATCATGAATGAAGGTTTACGCACAAAAGTTATAAAATTATGATAAAGGTGCTTTTAATAAAACCTAAGATCATATTTATCAGTGACTGAGAAAATCACATATTTTATGGGATGAAAAGTACGTTCTGGAAATCCATTTTCCAGTATATATTCAGAATGCTCTGATAAAGCATACCTACCTCATTTCAGATTTCGTGTCTCAATAAGCACCCTGGAAACTAACCCCCGAAATCAACGAAATATACAGAATAGCGTTAATTCATCGTTTCTGGAAATTTCTTTTTCACTGTGTATTGAGAACGATCTGAGGAAGCATACCTACCCCATTTCAGATTTCGTATCTCTATACTCACCCTGGAAACAGCCCCGTAATAAAAAAAAAATTGAAATCAGAGTTAGTTTATAGTTTCTGGAAATTTATTTTTCTCTGTGTATTTAGAACGAGCTGAAAAAGCACACCAACCCTATATCAGATTTTGTATCTCAATACGCACCCTGGAAACTACCCCCGTAATAAACAAAATATACAGGATAGCGTTAATTCATCGTTTCTGGAAATTTCTTTTTCACTGTGTATTCAGTACGATCTGAGGTAGTATACTTACCCCATTTCAGATTTTGTATCTCAATACACACCCTGGAAACTACCCCCGTAATAAAAAAAATTGAAAATCAGAGTTTGTTTATCGTTTATGGAAATTTATTTTTCCCTGTATATTCAGAACGAACTGAAAAAGCATACCTACCCCATTTCAGATTTGGTATCTCAATACTAACTCTGAAAACTACCCTCGTAATAAAAAAATTGAGAATCAGAGTTTGTTTATCGTTTCTGCAAATTTCTTCTTTCCTGTATATTCAGAACGAGCTGAAAAAGCATACCTACTCCATTTCAGATTTTGTATCTCAATACTCACCCTGGAAATAAAAAAAATTGCAAATCAGAGTTAGTTTATCGTTTCTGCAAATTTCGTCTTCCCTGTATATTCAGAACGAGCTGAAAAAGCATACCAACCCTATTTCAGATCTTGTATCTCAATACGCACCCTGGAAACTACCCCCGTATTCAACGAAATCTGCAGGATTGCGTTAATTCATCGTTACTGGAAATTTCTTTTTCACTGTGTATTCAAAATGATCTGAGGAAGCATACGTACCCCATTTCAGATTTTGTATCCCAATACTCACCCTGGAAACTACCCTCGTAATGAAAAAAATTGAAAATCAGAGTTATTTCATCGTTTCTGGAAATTTTATTTTCCCCGTATATGCAGAACGAGCTGTACACTGTTGGAAATTAGTTGTTACTTTCAACAACTTCCCATATTGTTGAAAAATTGTAGTCGGATTCAACAACTATGATGTATTATTTTCACTACCGATATTTCGGATGTAGTTGTTAACTCGCTGAGTTATTGAATTCACTACTAATACTGTCAATACAGCAGCCACAAGTCTGCATCAAACGACTACATGATGTTTTCAACAAAATAACTAAATATTAATTGGAAACTGACAACAACGTATTGTAACTGAAATTGCAATAATGTAGTACTTTCATTGTTTGACACATTTCTTGAAGAACAATACACAATCTTGAATTCATTTCCATCGCGTTGTTATTGAAACAAAAATTGTGGTGTATGCAAACTTCAACATGTGATGGAGATAATATCATATTGTTGTTAACAACCTTACGGTAAGAACAATAAGGACTGCCCCACTGATGGTCTGGGGACATACACTGCTGTGGGTATAGGCAATTGAGTAAACATTGAAAATTTCCTTGTCATTATATATGTCATTCTTCGCAATTGATTCATTATATGTGTCCACAGTGTGTACAATGATTTTCAACATGAAATTCTGAGTTTCCTCGGTTGGAAGCAATTTGCAATCTGACTTACCGATAATTTGAAGTTACATTAGAAGCATTACATACTTACATCATTATATTGGTATTTTGAGGATCATATAGGTAGGTACCTATTTATTTGTATAAAATAGAAAGTAAATAAAATTGGTAGATACCCAGAAGCCCTTTGGGATCGAGCCCAAGTGTAGGTAGGTACCTAGTAAAATAAAAAAAACACTCCGTGAATCAACTTCAGTCTATAAATCTTAAACTGTTATTTTACAATTCATTTAATTGAACTGGATAATATAACCATTAGGAATTGTCGAAAATGAAATTAAAACGTAGAGAATTAGATTAGGTAGAACAACATCTTACTGTTGAAGGACGATTAGTAAGTTGCGAATTTGTCCATTTGTGTTGACGAATTACCATCACTTTGTTTCTCAATTCACAACAGTTTATGCTCTGTTACAAACATTTTCGTGTTACGTTCAGATTCCATGCATTTCTGAACCCTTCGTGTATAGTCGTAATTTTCCGTTTGTTTTCCAGCGAAAATGTTTCTACTGATCTGATCAGTTCTTTGCCTATGTGTATCGTGGACGTAGTGGTTGTTACGCTGATTGAGGGTGTGTTAATGTGTTGTAAGACAAATACAATGGAGGCAAGTACCTACTAGACAAACATTTTTTCACTTTGTTTTGCGAGTGGTGTGTACTTACGTATACCTACTGTAACACGAATTACACATTTTGCAAAAATATAACTACCTTGCTGTGTTTTCATTTTTATGCAGATTTTTATTTGATTTTATGTTCATTCTACTTCAGAAGCTCCTATTGATTATCTTTACAAGAATAATGATGAAAAGCTTTATTCTTTAATTTTCAAATCGTTTGAGGAATAATATTTGTTTGCCATTTACAGGCTATAAATCGCAACAGGCCTACCTGTAGCTGTTCCTCCCAGTTATAAATGAAAACATCAGAACAGTTTTGTAGTACTGAAAGTTTCAGAAGTTTTGACCGAAGTTTGAGCTGCTTATCTGATATTAGTAACGAAAAACTTCCAAGAAAATTATCTAAGTAGAGTTGGAGAGAAATAAAAGTACAGGTAAGATTCGTTCGAATAATATTCTGATATTTGAGTTCGTACATCCTAGTAATTTTTATCGTCTATTGAACTGATTTTTCGTGATTTCAGCATCATTTCAAAATGTTCTTCTGAAATTTTCAAAAGAAAGTGATTTTGAAATGAAAAATACTTTTTACCTTCTACAGGACTAATAAGACTCTGGATGACAAACACAGGAAGAGGTTGGTTCACATTGTGGTGAATCACATGCAGCAGGGCTGATTTTCTGCCATCTACTTAAACAACGAAAGCAGCATATGCCTCAGCAATAGTGCACCCATTTCCTGATTTAAAGGATAATATAACAAAGGCCAGATTTGTAAGTCTAATTTTTTTCCTTGAAATCGTTTTCAATTAGATTTTTGTCTTTCATAGTAGCCATTTTTGACCCAGCTTCTAAAAACGGATGTTTTTTGACAAACAGGATCAGAACCCTCCGTAGAGGTCAAATTGAGCATCCGTCAAAAACTCATACCATTTCATTTCTTGAGAGGACTGACAGCCTAGTGTATCCAACACTTTTAGAAACTGATTGATTGGTAGTTGACTGCAAAAGAATAATATCAGCTATATTTCATCTATTACAATCGATTCTAGACATCTTAGGAATTCTTCCTCAAGACCGAAAGGATAAACGCATTTTTGTGAATTTTTTTGGGGTCAAAATTAAAGAAGTATATAAAATATCTACTTCCAAATTGACTCTAATCAAATATACTCTATAATTTCAATAAATGTTATTTCAAAATAACATAATAATCAATTATTATTTACCTTATTTCACATTCGAATTTTATATTAGTGTTTATCACTGATATCTCATAAATGCACATTTCAATAACCAAGTTATCCTCAGAAAATTGCATTATTTATTTTACCACTTTCATCAGCTATTGAATGTTTTTTTTTTCAGATTTGTCGTTTTCATTTGCCTTGCTAAAACTTTTTCCACCAACCACCATCATGAAGAAGCGTTCTGTGAAGAGGGAGACAGTGAATAATGTCTGGCATAAACTCTTCAAATTTCTGCAAATCAACAAATTTACAATTTTCTTTATTACTGTGTTGTGTTTTTCATTAAAGATGGAATTTTTTTTTTCATGAAATAAAATGTGATGAATGATAATCTCATTTTTAATTGTCAAATGAAACCCATCATATATTCGGATAATTTGTTTCATAACGACATGAAAATATTGGTAAAAGTACAAGAAGTTGTAGTACAATGACAGTTTATTGTAGATAGTATAATATTAGGAGGTAGTGCTCATAACAATTAGTTGAAGTGAAAGTTACAATTCATTATAGTTGAAATAACTTCAGAATATACTGCGAACAACAGTAAGTTACTGCGAATAACAACAGTGAGGTTTTGATGATAAGATGATTTCGAATAGTTAATCTAGAAACAGGATGTTAAATGAAATACATATAGTTGCAGTAGAATTAGCAATTTTGTATAGCTATTTCATCATTAAGAAATAATACACTCTCAACAACAGGCTATTTCGAAGATGACAACTTCTATTAGTAACTTCATATGGAATATATTGCCAAAGATACGATTATTTGCAGTAAAATTGATAACTCACTGTATCAACTTTACCATTAAGATATAGTAGCCATACAATAGGCTGTTGTCGATTTATTCTTTGAAACATGTTCAATTCAAGATTAGGTATTGATAATTCGTTGAAGTGACAATGAAGGTATGTTCATTTTGGAATTACATCTTGAAGTTTTGACAATAGCGATTATCAGAGATATGAATATGATATTGTTGAGAGAAGCAATATCCATTTTAGTAAAAATTAACTTCAAATGCTTTTGACATTTCAACTATAAAATAGTTGTGGACCTACTGGGACTACATTTTTTTGTTAATTCAGCAACTAATTTCCAACAGTGTAAAAGCATACCTACCCCATTTCTGATTTTATATCTCACCCTGGAAACTACCCCCGTTATTAATGAATTTGAAATGCAGAGTTAGTTTATCGTTTCCAGAAGTTTCTCTTTCACTGTATATTCAGAACGAGCTAAGAAACCATACCTACCCCACTTCTGATTTTGTATTTCAATACTCACGCTAGGGACTGCCCCCGTAATAAATAAAATCCACAAAACAGAGATAATTCATCGTTTCTTAAAATTTATTCTTCAGTATATGTTCAGAACGAGCTGAAAAAGCATCCCTACACCATTTCATATTTTGTTTTTGTGTTTTTTTTTATTACGGGGCTAGTTCCAAAATCTGAAATCGGGTAGGCACGCTTTGTCAGCTCGTTCTGATTACACAGTGAAAAAGAAATTTCAAGAAACGATCAATTAACTATCTGCTAGATTTTTTTATTACGGGGGTAGTTTTCAGGTACTCTTTTTCAGACTGTTCTGAATACACAGTGAAAATTAAATTTCAATAGACGATGAATTAACTCTGTTTTGTAGATTTCGTTTATTATGAGGGTAGTTTTTAGGGTGGGTATTGAGATACAAAATCTGAATTGGGGTAGGTATACTTTCTCAGATCCTTCTGAATATATTGTGAAAAAGATATTTTAAGAAACGATGAATTCACTCTTTTCTGTGGATTTCGATAATTACGGAGGTAGTTTCAGGGAGATTATTGAGATACAAAATATGAAATAGGGTAGGTATGCTTCTTCAGCTCAGTGGCGGCGATAAAGGGCCCGCAGAGCCCGCCGTGCGGGAGGGGCCAAGTTCCAGCTTCGACCTCTTTGCTATTTCCAGATTTTATAGCCACATGTGTGAGTATCCCAACAAAATTTGGCGAGGGGTGCCCCGAATCCTTATCGCCGCCACTGCTTCAGCTCGTTCTGAAAATACAGTGAAAAACAAATTTCAAGAAATGATAAATTAACTCTGTTTTGTACATTTAATTTTTTACGGGGGGTAGTTACTAGGGTGACTATTGAAATACAAAATCTGAAATGGGGTAGGTATGCTTTATCAGAGCGTTCTGAATATACACTAGAATAGTATATTCTGTAACAAGGTTAGAATGAAAATTCGATGCGAGTGGAAAGTTACGAGCGCGAGCCGAAGGCGAGCGTGAGGAACCACGAGCATCACGAATTTTCATTCTAACCGAGTAGCAGACTATACTTTCTCCACGATCAAAGATAGGAAACGTGACAGCAATAATTTTGACACTTACTCAAATTTTGCCACAACGATGACAATCAACTGCGTCAAGGCTAATGTTATTACTGCTAACCAGTGTGAGAATATTATTCTATCAAAAAAGAAAGAATGTAAATGCATTCAAATTGCATGGGGGCAGAGGTATTGCAGAATATTTCTTCAATCTCAAGAGAGAGAAATCCAGCATTCTGTAATCAAATTTGATTTCAGAATTGGCAAATTCTGTGACGATCGTGGAGAAAATAAATTTCCAGAAACCTACTTTTTATCCCATGATATATGTGATTGACATTGACAAATATGATCTTATGTTTTATTAAAAGCACCATTATCATAATTTTATCATTTTTGTGTGTAAATCTATTGAAATCATTATCATGATAGTAATGTAGAAAATTCTAATTGCAATATAATTTCGGAAGATTTTGAAGGAGTAAAATATGCCACCCTTGCGCATATACTATTATTTCGTTTTTGGCACCACAACCGTTTCTGTTTTCACACTGGTTGACCATGCGGGGATTTGAACCCTCTACCCTTCGTTCCAAAGGCAAACGCCCTACCAGCACGACCACCACGGCCCATAACAAAATTTTAAACATATCATTTTCCGTCCAACCTCAAATTCACATGAGATTTATTATTTCCCAAGTCCTTGAATGAGTTGAATAATGTGGATCTATCACCCTGGAAATTAATAAAAAGGAGTGACCATTTCAAAAGAAATGAAAAAAAGTATCTGCAGATTTCAGAAAATTGTAGTTTTGGTGCACTCAATGAAACTAATGGCGGTAAGTTTTCAAACATTACCTGAACCTGATTTATAATTTATTAATAGGTACTGCTTCAGATATTCATTTTCTTTCATAGAATTTAGTTGCACAGGTAAATATCTGGTTTATTTGGTATATTTGGTTCATCAAACAGTAGGTCGGAATTAAATTTAAATTAGGGCAATACTGTTGTTGATAATGAACTAGTTGATCAAAGTAAAATTGATTATTATGACAATAATGTCCCAGATACTAAATTTACTAAGAAGAAAAGTGATTCAGAAATAGTTGTAAACATTAAAATAAAAAATTTATCAAAGATATGGGCCACGGCTTATAATATAAATCACTCATCATTGACAAATCTCGATACAATTTGGAATAGTGCAATTCCTTACTTATCTTAAGATCAAACGACAGAGCATACTGGCAGAATGGGCTTAGTAAAAATTCTATTATTTCGTAGGAAAATTATTCAGAGTCCATTTCTTAGATTTTCCTGGATTTTAATATGGACGGGCTCCCAATATTTAGTTTGAGTTTTACCTACATATTGTTAAGATTTAATAGAGGTTCAGACAGATTTTAAAATTCCAGAAAAAAGATTCTCCTCGAGCAGGATTCGAACCCACGACCTCCAGATTGCCGGTTTGGTGCTCTACCAACTGAGCTACCGAGAAGACATGCTTTCCATCTGCAAATCAGGATACCGCTTTTTCCTAGAATTTTGGTGTTAGTAATGTCACCTACAAACTATGGCATTTGTAGGGAGGGTTAGTTATTAGTGGGGAACTCATTCGCTTCCAATGATCTTCAAGATCCTATTTACCTTTCACACCTAGTATCGTCGACATATAGCGATTTTCAGCAGGGATCGGGTGAGGATCTCCGACCACTGAACCAGGTTAATAGCCGAATATGAAAAATGAATGGGGAGTTTGTGTCTGTGATATAAATATAATAGAGGTTTGCGGCATTCAGACAGATTTTAAAATTCTAGAGAAAAGATTCTCCTCGAGCAGGATTCGAATTGTTAAGATTGTTTACTTTTTATGTTCGGAGGTAAAAAAATGATTATTTTAGTAGTTACTAATGTAATAAATCTCTGATTAGCATTTTTTTGATAAAAGGGACTTATTCGTATATTATTAGCTTTTGATCGAGTTTCATGCTTATGTGTTAGACAAATTCTCACTTGGAGATGTTTGAAGACGAATACGCAATATGCATAGCGTGTGTGACAATATAGTGAGCGTATACTCAGAATTTCTTCTTTGTATAGTAAAATTATAGGAAAAATACTTTTTTTCTGAGAATCAGTTTGATAATTTTGAAAGACATTCAGAGGTGGTCTGACATCATTGAAAAGACAACTCCACACAACGGTATCATATCTTAGCATAGATTCGATTGTCTATTTGTAAAGAATGATTATTGATTTTTTTAATTATAAACTTTCGAAACTCATAAAATTTATACATAAATCTTCGAAGTTTTGCTGTTAAGGTATTAATGTGGTCTGTCCATTTGAGACGTTTATCAATAATTACACCTAGGTATTTGGTTATATCATTACTGTTTATTTTAATTTAGAGAAATCAGGTATGTTTGCTTCTGTTAGAGAAAATATATGATGTTTTTCCTATATTCAAAGATAATTTGTTTGAAGTCCAGCTAGGTTTTTACCGTGGATATGCTGTGTCAAACGTTTTTCCTGACAGTCTGTCATGTGTTGACTACAAAAACTAGAACTGTATTATCAACATATATACCGGGTGACCACGAGGTGAGGTACGCCCCCCAATTTTTCTATAGTTTTGAAGATACAGGTATTGTATTTCTGGTTCCTTTCGGAATTCTTCAAATCTTTTCATTCGAGTAATCTGATAATTCATCATCTTTCAACATAACAATGTGAAAAGAGTATGTTGCTATTTGAGAAATGGCAGGTGTGAGCCTTTCTTTATGGGTACTAATCCGTTTTGAGGAAATGTTTGATAATTGATGGGAAATATGGTTGCTGCAATTACATGGGAAGCTCAATTTTCAGCTGTATCTTACCTCGAACCTTCCTCTCGTAAATGCTGACGCCGTTCGTCAGTTGTGATGATTTGAGTTTGATGTTCATGGCCAACTTTGTTCGATTGAACAATCAACTGTATCTCCGCCATTTTTCAACCGATTTTCAATTTTGGAGAACAGTGTTATCACAAATTGCGTGTTCTTCCTGATAATGAAAAAAATTGTACAGGGTGTCATTAAAAAAAAAAAGTTTGGGGTCACTTCCGGTTAAACCGGAAGTGGTGAATTTTCGGTTATGGAGTCAAAATATGCGTATTTGAGTAATATATCGACGTGCCAAATTTGAAACCTGTATCTTCAAAACTATAGAAAAATTGGGGGGCGTACCTCACCCCGTGGTCACCCGGTATATGTGTGTGTCTAGTTAAGAATGCAAGTAAGTAATGAAAAGCAAGGGTCCAGGAACCGTGCCTATCTGTGTATCGTCAGTGTCGCTGTATGTATGTATTTGTTCCACTACTTGTTTTGTTCCAGCCACTTATTTTTGATAGTCTCCAATACAATACCTCTCACTCCATATTGTTCGAGAGTGTTTCACAGAGTTGTATGAGGAACCGTGTCAAACACTATTGCTAAGTCCAGGAACACTCCAATACAGTTGTTTACCCTGTCTATTTTTTTTTTAATAACTTTTCTGTCTAATTTCCTGAAATATACCGCTGAAGAACCCACCGAAACCCCTAAATCACGAGGTAAGTCATGAATACATATTGCCAAGCTATTAACTGAACCATAAACAAACATTCAGTGCAGCAACAAATCGAATAGTGGCCAGCAGTGATTTGCATTCCCGCTCTATCTGGGCCATTAGTATAGGACCGGAAGTGGCCGGCGTGAACGTCCACTGTCCTGCGATCCTGCAGTGAATTATGCCGTCATGCATCTTCCGGGCGCGACAATCGCGTCGGTCGGCCGCAGCTCCGCAGCTCCTGTGACTTACGACCGGCGGAATTTACGACCTTGGGCGTCATGTCGCCCGGTCGCTCGCTTATCGGGCGCCCTCGGAGGGGTTATATGCGGCGTTGCCGGCTCTACGAATATTTCCTTAATTATGAGTCGAATTTTGCACTTTCTGTTGGCTTTTCCTTGTCTAGGATCTTGGCATCTTTCCACTGGATACGGTGTCTTGAGTATAGCGATGGTTTTCGAGCGGTCTTTTGGTTTCACCTATGTAGTATAGTGTCTGCAATCGCAAGGCATTTGGAATATTCAATTATTTGAGTATTCGCTTGAGTTCAGAAAGCTTTTTGATGAACATGGAAACTTCAGTTCAAATAATTTGAAACACATTAAAATAAACTTGATATCATGTGAATGGTAGAAGGGGTCCTAGAAACCAAACCATAGCGATTCCCTCCGACAGTCAGGCAGCGATTAAAGCCCTGCGTTCATGCAGGTTCACTTCCAAACTGGTTTGGGATGCACACCAAAACCTTAACGACCTGGGAGCACAGAACAGGGTAAAACTTGTCTGGGTACCAGGTCATACAGGGAAATGAGAGCGCAGATGCCCTAGCAAGAGCGGGGGCAGCAACAACTCTCACTGGACCAGAACCAACCTGCGGAATCCCGTTTAGGGATATTAAGCAGGACACAAAGAAAACGGTTAAAAAGCATCATCAATCTCTCTGGGAGAGTGCCTCAGGCAATACTCACGGAAAAATGATGATGGTAAGGCTAACCGACCGGCTATCAAGACACCTTCTTGAACTAAGCCGAGACTCTCTCAGGAAGGTGGTAGGACTGATGACAGGCCACTGCCACCTGAAAAACACCTGCAACTGTTGGGGATAAAACAACAATCCACACAATGCAGATTTTGTGATGAGGAGGACGAAACAGACTTCCACATAATGTTTTAATGCGATGCTCCTGGTTCGCATGAAGATGGATATTTTCGTACACTGCGGTGCAGAAGATATCATCCCGCAGGAAAACCTTGTGAAGAATCTCCAGGAGTTCATTAAAAGATCCGGAGTACTCACGAGATAGACCTGATAGCGGGGTGCAGAAAGGTTCTATACTGTACTACCTGCATTTCAGCCACTGGCTAGCCCTGCCATCTAATAATAATAAATGTGAATTGTCACTATATTCTACTGATGCTAAAATTATTTATCAAGAAATGGTGAATAATTGTGGAACATTTATTGATGATGACTCTCCAATACAAAATTGTAGTCTTAACAGTAATTTGCCATGGTTTGACAACGAAATTCACTGTAAAATCAAGAATCGTGATCGGGATTACAAGCCTTCAAAAATTGTTCAAATGAAGAAACAAAATGACTTGTAATCATTTGAGAAAAAATAAAAAAATTATTTTGAAAAATTTAATCGGTATAAAAATTACTCTAAACAAATGTAAAAAAAAACTCTCAATATACTATATAATCGTGATGATGACATTGACTTTCCAAATTGTAGACAGTTTTCAAAAAAATTCCAATAAGGAATGCTTGTACTAATGTTGACTTACTCCACCCTTATTTTACAAAGAGATGATTTTGAAATGTTAGGTTACTTCAACAGTAATTTTGTAGAAAGCCTAAATGATATAGACGAGAGTATCAACTCTACAGATGCATGACTCAATGAAAACCATGATTTATACAAAACTTTCTCAGTATTCAGATCGCTTTCATTAACTAACCAACGTAAAATCATACTCTCCTTGGATAATAAGTGCAGTACACTCGCAATCCTCAAGTCCAAAATATTGAAGCAAGTTTTTGAGACCATTGGTCCCGTTATAATGCACCTTATCAATACCTCTCTCGAAACTAGTCAAGACTTGAAAGTAGTCCTATTGTTCCGATAGCCAAAATTCCTCATTCGATCAAAGCTTATGGATTCAGACCAATCAACACCATCGTCGGCTCCAGTACTTCAAGGACGGCATGGATTTTTCGCAGAAACCGCCAAGCACTACGCCTTCTTACATGAATACTAACCGGGCATAACAAATTAGCCAGAAACCTATCACTAATAGGTATAGAAGACAGCAAAAGACGAAAACGTAAAGAAGAGGATGAGACTTTATCTCACTCCCTTGTTGAATGTTAAGCAGTTAGGGGGATTTTAGATCATTAGAGCCAAAAAACTCCAACAAAAGGAACTAACTGAGTTGGAGTGGATGGACATACTGACGTTCATCAGGAGGTCACGGAGTTTCATGAAGGAAGATTAGGAGGAGGAATGTAGATATGTGGAAGGCAGGGTCCATGAGAGCGTACTTGCCTAGCTGCGGCAGCGGATACCCCAAAAAACGACTACTACGACAACTACTGGCTTGGGTGTCGCTGGTTATCGGTTTCAACGGTATACCTGGTTCATGAATCTTTGAGAGACCAAATAGACTAGCCGCTCCACTTCACTTTAAGTGAGGGGTGTTTCTCAATTGTTGGATATGTTCGGCTTGCACTCCTCATTTCCCATTCAATTGAAGCTGTGGGGTCTTTCTGTATCATAATTTTATTTCTGTATAATGTTCTCTACTTTTTCGTCATAAGATCTTCATAGACGACTGTTTCTGTAGGGCTTTTAGCGCCCCCCCCCCCCCCATGCTAATGTTATTTCAGGGTTTATTTCACCATTCAACGTCGACAAAAAATCACATAGTAGAGACTCTCGTGAGAAGGACAAGGACTTTATGTAGCAACAAAGAACATCTGGGAATTGAACTCCCAGATAAACTAATGGAAGAAGTTTTGAAACGAGGCACACAAAATGAAGGAACCAGGAATCAACAACCACTCCATGCCGTCCTTCTACCGTACATTGAAGGCGTATCAGAGAAATTTAGAAGGATCGGAAATAGGTTTAACGTCAGAAGCTATTTGAAATCCGGCAACATTTTAGGAAACTTTCTGACCGAATCCACACTTGAGAACCCAAGCGTTTACTTAAAAAAATGCATATACCAATTCTCTTCAGAGAGGTTTGAGAAATAAATAATTGAAAATTGAATCAATACATGACTCCTCTGGAAGTGGAAAAACCCTTCGATAAAATTAAAGTTACTTTTTTGTAATATCTAACAGAAAACAACTACTTCCCCGGCAAAAGCCACGCTGGACATTGAACTACATCTGATAGATATTGAGAAAGACCCTATATACCTTTAAAAAAATAATCTGAAAAGTTATATAGGGTCTTTTTCAATATCTATCAGATGTAGTTCAATGTCCAGCGTGGCTTTTGCCGGGGAAGTAGTTGTTTTCTGTTAGATAGTACAAAAAATTAACTTTAATTTTATCAAAGGGTTTTTCCATTTCCAGAGGAGTCACGTATTGATTCAATTTTCAATTGAGAATGTTTCTCTTTAAAACATGAATCCCTTCCAAGAGAGGTTATCTTGTACGATGGAAAATAGCGACTAAATTCCAACTTTCAGTCGCAGATGATTCCACAACTGACTTTATGAACATCCTGCTCATATTTTCAATGAAATCAATAAAAAGGTATATTTCCACTAAATTTTGCTACAAACATATAATTTTCACACAATAAATTAAAACTAAATTGAAATGGTTTTTCCGATTTTCCCGGAAAAATTGAGGTTATGCAGAAAACTGTTGAAAAAGATAGCTGTAGATCTTTTTATTGCCAAAATCTTTTTTCACCAACTTTTTTCTGTAAAAGGTTAATTTTCGCTACAAATCGTGAGGAACCAATTTTATCCTCAAAAATTCTTCTTTTTCCGCCCTTCTATCATATTCAAGTCCTTATTTATGTCCTTATTTATTCTTTGTACCTATCAAGGTAACATGAAATTAATATTCTCGAAATGGTTTAATTGTTCATTTCAATAATTTTAATAAATAGATATGAATTTAGAACAAAAATTCACAAAACAGATTTTTTTAAATCTGTTTTTTTTTTCATCTGTTCGTGTTTTCTGGAAAAAATTTCCATCGTAGTGCTACTATTTCATTTCATAATCTGAAAGTAGATGCTTCAACGGAAAAATGCGACCGCTGGCGAGCTTGAAAAAACAAACTTTACCGCTGAAACTTTTCAGTTGAAAATGAGGTCGTTTTTTCGGAATTTGTCAAAAAAAAAATCTGTATTTCACCACAAAAAAATCACAGCTCACTTCTAAACATGATGAATTATTTTCCATCAAATATCGTGAAAAAAAATTATTTTTGTGCGAGAAAAAAATTTAAAACTGAAAAATTCGTTTTTGCGGAAAATTTGGGGTACTGCGGAAAAATGTTTGGTACAAAAGTTTTCAACCGGAAATCAACTTTTGTTACAAGTCGCGAAAAACCATGAAATATTACTTTCAAACCCTAAAAGTTCCCCCTGTTCAACCCTTCTCCATTTTGTCGATTCCGATTAATTTTTCTCGTCCTTCGAACAATATTTTCCTCTTTTCCAGGAGGTCTCATTCCGTTAATTTTTCTTCGCGCTTCTATATTTTTGGGGTCTATCAGCACTGGTATAAAAAGGAAAAGAGCTTCGTTCAATTGCTTCTTACCTCTTGACTTGTCTTAAAAAATGGACGACGATCATTGCTAAGAGCACGTTAACCAAATTGATGGATACTGAGAGGGATGAAAAAATTGCATTACTGGCAACACCGCACATATTCGTCCGCGATAACACAGAGCTGAATATACGGTGACATCGCTAACGATCATCTGATTGGACCGTCGAATTGATGGCGTAGGTAGCCGTGTTAATGACTACATATTGCCGGGCGGTTAATTAAAGGCTGCTTGGCGATTTTTATGGGCGAATTATGCGAAGTATAAGGTGGTGTATTTTCATACGGAAATAGGACAAAAAAGGGTGGATGGTATGTTGATCATTAAAATCGAAGAAGTCGATGACGACGGAACATATGTTAGCGCGTGAAATTCTCACCGTGAGATCTTTTTGGAGCACATCCTCAGATAGGTACATGGACTGCAGTGTCTTTCATCTTGAATTACAGAAACAACCCAGATTTGTGATGGTAGTATTTCATTGACTGAATTGTTGTTGTTGTTGTTATTTCCGTCAACCGATTGCATCCCTACGCGCAACCCTCGGAAGTCTTCGAGAGACTTGTGTGAGCTAGGGAAGACGCAGCCCTTACCTATTAACGTGTGATGCCATGCACGAGACCGGTGAATCGGTGGATCGAACCCACGACCCCACGCATGCGAGGCGAACACTACCAGCCGACCACCACGGCCCAAATCCAAACTTGAAGTGAACTCAGTAATAATTGAAAATTTATTGATTTATTAATTGACCAGTTTGGGAAAGAATAGATACTTGAGACAAAACAATTTGAAACAGCTTAGGACAACATGTGTTTCAGAACGAAGAAACTCACATATAGAACTCTACATCGTTGATGCTTGAGCTATTTGTGTTTTTTTAATGCCTAGGAGCAAAATACTACTAAGTCTACGAAGTCACATTCCAACTGGTTCGGGAATAAATAAAAACGCATTGATTCTGGTCTAGACATCCAAGCACGAGGATTAACTTCGTGCCTCTGCAGAGAAGGATCTACATCAGTCCTTAAGAGTGGTGGAAGAGCAAACATGCAAACATGAATGGAATTCTGGATCAACAAATGTACCATGATCCAGCTCAAAAGAGGACGATGCCTGTGAGCTTTTAAGCGAAGCATCACCGACGAGATAAATCACAAGCAGTTGAATGGGAGTGAAATGGCGCTTGGCCTGAAACAGATCTCTATGAGCCCTTTCAGCAATGGACTTCAGATGGCTTTCTCATGAATGGGTACTACTGATGTTAGAACCGAGCATTGAAATAGAGGACTTCATTGTTATGGATACTCCTGACACAATTACGTTGGTCACTGTGAGATCAGTGTCTAGAGAAAAGACGTGCTTGGCTTTTGTTCTCATTGAATTCTACCAAGTTGTTGAAGCCCCATTGTAGAATTGTTGCTGAGTTCATATTCAAATCGTTCACATTTCTTCCCCATTCTCTTCTGATTTTGCTGGCTGATATTGCAAATTTGGAAGAGAAAGCGGTATAAAAGGTACTGTCATCCATCACATCAGCAAAGCTCCGCACTAGGCATGAAGTAGCTCCCAAACAAATCAATGATGTGGAGAAAACAGTGTTGGTGATAGAATGGATCTTTGCTGAACATCAGTATTTATAGGTGGAGTGTCAGATAAAACTATATCAATCACCATGTGGAGAGATTTGTCTAAGAGAAAGCTAGATAGTAAGTAACACAACTGGGAGGTGGGCTGAACATCAAACTGGCTTGCCATGAGACACCATACATCTATGCCGGACGAATGCAGAAAGCCGTCATTCCTGGTTCACTTCGTCTGCTCAGGGCACATGATTTTTGGACCCAATAATCACTCAACTCATGGATGTGGGTAGTGACTGTTTGGATACTAGCGCTTCCTCCGAATGTATTGAGGCGTCGGGAAAGGATTTGACTGGGATATCCTTGGAGGAAAATAAAGTGGTAATAATAATTAAATTCAGCTACGATTCCTGTAGCGGTGTACATCTGATTTTTATGTCATTAGTGATATTTAAAATGAGCTAATCTACCAAGAATGACTTGGCCGAAGTTCATACCTGATTTGGGATTTAATTTTGCAGGCTGTGGCCTTCTAACGGAAATGGCCAATGGGTGTAATCTAATAATACCAATGTTCCAAATAATACCACAATTTTGGAACGGAAATTAGGTCCGATGTTCGAAGTACTGACAAAAGTCAAATGTCAATTTTTTTTCCAAATCTTTTTAAACCGTGTACGTGTACGTATACGTTTTATACGGTCCTGACGATCGTGGTTCATGGGTATTGCTTAGTTGGGTGGCCGGCGCTGGGATGGCGCTCGCAGTTTTGGAGTTATCCACTGTGCGGGCACGATCTCAGTTTTGGTCTTGAAATGGATTTGGTTATCGATTCATTCGTTGCATATCGATTTCGGGGTGTTGCCCCTCATCAGTATAGGGTAGGTCTAGCAGTCAATCCGGATTCTTGAATATTTACTTCTCCCCCCCTCCTGGATTTTTGAATACTTACTTCCCCCTCCTTCGAATTTTTTTCTAATTTTGAAAAATATACAGTCATGTTTTGAAAACACGTATTTTTGTGGAAAATTAGTCAACAGAGTCATGCATTGAAAACACGTATTTTTGTGAGAAATTAGTCAAGTCAGTCATGTATTGAAAACACGTATTTTTTGGGAAATTATTCAAGACAATCATATATTGAAAACGAGTATTTTTGTGGGAAATTAGTCAAGACAGTCAGGTATTGAAAACGCGTATTTTTATGGGACAGTAGTCAAGACAGTCATGTATTGAAATAGCGTATTTTTATGGGAAATTATTCAAGAAATTCGAACATGTCACATTCCAGTGGTGTAGTCTGATTTCTTTTCAAAAAATTGCTAATGAACTTTCCAGTTTTTTACCTCGAAAAAAAAAGGACTAGTTGGCCCTGAAAATGAAGATTTATTCATGAAATTTGGTGTCCCAGTTGACTTTCTGATTCTACCTAATGAAAAAAAAGCGTTCCAATCGGTTGAAAAAAGTATTATTTATAAGGGTGCTTCCATTTTAAATGGGCCACACTGTATAAAACATCGATATCATGTTTCCGACTTATGGCTTTTTTTTCTGGTCTTGAAATACTATTTTCTTCTCACATGCCAATTCCCATCATCGAGAAAATGAAAAAATTTCTACAAATTTTCCTACAACTTTACAACTTATGGCTTTTCTTGAGGTACATGCAAAGCTAATGGGAATTTTATTATAATATTTATCCATTAACAGAATCATATGGTTCAAATGCCATAAACGAGAAAGTTTGCCGGAAAACGAAAAAATTTTTCATGAAATTTTCCGTCCGGAAAATATACTTCAACAGCTTACCGGCTTATGGGAAATTTTTTTCGGGTTCCTAACGATATTAAATTTCATTCTGTTGATTGCCATAAGCGAGAAAATGCATCAGCAACCAACTATTTTTTCACAAGATCGCGCCCCTATTTCAACCCTTTTAGCACGTGCAAACCTTATTGCATTGGTTTTTCACTATTAGATTGTTATACCTATTCATGTGTTAAAATGCCATAAACGAGAAAATAAAAAAAAAACAATTTTTTTCTGCAAAAGGAAAATGAATTTTCTATATGCCTAGCAAACGTCCGATCGCTGAACTTTAATTTTTTGAGCTCAACACTGACATAATTTCCAGTGGTTAAAATCCCAGAAGAGAGAAAATGAGTCAGCAAAATCTGTCGTTATCTGACGGTCTATGATTTCATCCGCGAGGCTTTCAGCAAATGTATTTGGTAAGTTCAAGAATAGTCACTTCTGTAAGACTCAAATTCGGTTATCGATATTATTTGTTTTTGAGTTGTTAGCAGTCAACTTACGTTTTTGTAATTCGAGTTGATTGTACACCTGTCTATTTCCATCCATAAAAAAATTACTAATAGTAACTGATAAATATTTATTCAACCCAACTTTTTCTTCCAAAATTGTCGGTTCTCTCTGTCTCTTGGAATTATTAGACTCCACCATCCGGCTATGACACCTTCCAACGCTGACAAGAGTCTGGTACTATTGAACTTCAGCAATGACTTTATTGTTATTTGTATTGTAAGGCAGGGTGGTCAATTTGCCGGGAATGAAACTGGCGAAAGCAATTCAAAAAGCAATAGATGGAATTCACAGCTGACCTTATAGACACAGGTATAGACGAAACGAAAAAAAAATACCACAAGCTGAATGTTGCAGCCTGTTTCAAATATATGGACTTTCATTTGTTACAATAAATGTTACAATAAATATGTGGGGATGAGGTTTATTCAATCTAGTTTAGCTATTTATTTCTCTATTCATCAGTTCATTCATACGCAAGAATTTCTTACATCTCCTGCCAATATATGCAGGAATTCCATTAAAATATTCCACAAACACACCGTCCACCGAACGTTGCAATCAATTCGAATACTTGCACCGCGAATAATTCAACACACATAATGCGGCAGCTTATGGGAGCCGTTATTATAAAATGCAAATTAACCACCCCCACACGAGTGTACGAGGCGTCCACACTCGCACTCAATTACACAGATTGCCTCTGCCAGACGATCAAATTAGCGACTTCGCGCGTGTGGAGCCCTCTGCTGAAAAACGCTATAAATACTGAGGATAACTGTCTGGAAGTTTCATTAAAAACGTTGGGACCGGCCAGGAGTTTACAGCTAATCACGTGTGCCCAGGAATGGGATGAATAATGGAGATAATATGGGAGAGCAAAATTTTGATCTTGAGTCGCGAATTTAGGGTATAGATGAAGACAACTTATTCAAGGGATTGCTAGATACATAAGTGAATACAAAAAGTAACTTGTGACATCTATAGTCACAAGTTACTTTTTGTTATATACGATTTGATTTCGAGAGCTTCCAGAAATTCTTTCTGACGAGTGGGTTACCACGAAACAGCTGTCAAAGGTTGGAACTACCGGAATCAAATCAAAATTACTCTATTTCTCTAAGTGATTACTTCTATACAATGACTTAGGTTGGTTCATCATTCTAAAAGTATTGTCATTATGTCAAATTAGGACAACCTACAAATAAAAAATATCGAAATTACTACTAATCTAACAAAATTATGATTATATCTGTACCTCATGAAGGAAATATGTTTCTCTACGACTATTGTATTCTACGTTCATTACATATTGATTTTTAATTGAAGAATAAAGATGATTCCAAGACACCGTGGATCCTAACTCATTATTCAACGGCACTCGGCCAATCACAGGTTCAGAATTTTCAGAATCCACGGGAACTGAGAGGTTTACCAAACAAATTTCTCAAAAAGGCTTTGCTTGATTGAACTTTTGTCGCAGCTTGGCATCCGCGAATGTCAGATTGACTATTTTCTTAGTTTTCAATCAATCAATCAATCAATGAAAATATTCTTTATTATCAAAGAATAATTTCTTATTGACAAAGCGTGTACCTATGTATAAGTGTAAATTAAAGTAAATCAATAACATTTTATAAATAAATGTATAAAAATAGTCACAAGTAAAATTAAATTGAAGACAAAACAGTCCGTCAAATATTGAAATTGTCACACAAATATGCAAATAATAATAATAATGATAATAATTGTATATATATACACACATATATAAATAGTCACATACATTTTTTAAATATGAATACCTAATACAAATGTAAAAATAAAAAAAATTAAAAATTAAAAAATCTAAAATTTTATAAATTTAAAAAATCTCCAAAATTCAAGAATACAAAATTTGAAAACTTAAAAAATAAAAAAATGGTAAGATTTGAAAATTATAGACAATAAAAGGGTAATTGGTATCGCAGTATACCGGGTGACTCGGAACCAATTTACCCCCCTGTATCATCGTTGTTATTTTGTATGGATGTTTGAAATTTGGTACTTCGATTCGACGTTATGAATGTACAATTTAGCAAGTATCAATCCAAATATGACAATTCCAGTTTGACCGGAAGCGCATCCAATTTTTATATTTCAAATGGGAAGTATATATATTTTTTGAAAATTACAATCATACTTTCAATTCACAATCTGCTGATATAAGTGACATTTTATAAAAAAATTAATTTTTGTGTTCCCCTCGTAACGGAACATTTTCATGAAAGTATGCTGTGGAAGATTGAACAATATCACATAGGTAACAATAATTCATGTCCAAACTTTTTACACAATAAGTTTTATGCAGACTAATTGGTACTCATGGCCCAGTTCGTTGGCCACCAAGGTCACCAGACCTCACGCCAATGGATTGAAAGTATGATTGTGATATATCATTGTAAAGGTAATTCTATACCGAATTGTAATTTTCAAAAAATATATATACTTCCTATTTGAAATATAAAAATTGGATGCGCTTCCGGTCAAACCGGAAGTGTCATATTTGGATTGATACTTCCTAAATTGTACATTCATAACATCAAATCGAAGTACCAAATTTGAAACATCCATATAAAATAATAACGAAGATACAGGGGGGTAAATTGGTTCCGGGTCACCCGGTATACTTTTGGTTCATTTATCATTCTATTCTATCCACATAATATTCATCCAAACTATAATAGACTCTATCGGAAAGAACTTTTTCAACTGCTTTTCTGAAGCTGACGTTGGACGATATATCTTTAATATTATTCGGAAGGTGGTTGTACATTTTGCAGCCGTTATATATAATTGAATCCTTAACGAGAGTGGAGGATATGTGTGACAAGTACCTAATATTAAAATGAATAGAGCGGATTTATCAATGAAGCTCCTGATGAAATCTATCTTGCAACAAAGGTATGTCAAACAATTTTTACTTGAACGTTCCACATTCCCTCAGTTCTTGGTCAGAGTTTCTCTAGTAGGTATTTCATTCACAAATTTGCTCAGTTGGTAGAAGCGTGTACATGAAGTAAATGTATAACGAAGGTAGTTATATAGTCGTGAGTTCGAATCCCCACTCTTGGAAGTTTTTTTTTATATTTTCAATTAAGGCATTCATTCATTCATGAATGAACACCGATTATTTATGTATAATTGTAATTATGAAATAAATCTGAAATCCAAATTGAATGAATGAATGAATGAAGTATCTATCATTTTCATAAATAATATTTAGATTTCATTAAAACTCTATCGTAGAGAAAGTGTAGTCTTCTACTCTCGTATAATAGCTATTATTTTCTCGGATAATTCGCCTTCGGCTCGTTTCGGAATTTTTATCCTCGATAATAATAGCTATCATTATACGCTCGTTGAAGAATATACTATTCGTTATCAGCTTCTTGAATAATTTTATTGATATCAATTTTTGATAAAACTTTAGATTTCATTCCTCGGTATCGGACGCTTTTGTTTTTAATGAGCTGGACCAATTTTGAAAACTTCCTTATATCAATATTTTCCTTAACATTCAATGTACTTTTCATTATTGAGTAGACAACCCATGAGGTAGGAGGTTTTATAATTTTTGATTTTTCCTCAAAATAGCATATAAGTACATTTTCAGAAACTTTTTTTACATGTTTCTTGTCGCACCATTCACGAAATTGGTCGTCGTCGGTCCCACGCCAAAACAGCGAATGTGCAAATTTCAGGGTTTTGACTTCAATATGTGAAATACAAAATTTCTTCAAAAATTTTCAATACCAAACTCACGAATGTGCTATTAGGTTGTCTACTGTGAACGAGTGTGAATTAGCAAATGTGAAAACTTACCATGGATTTCAAAGCAAGAAGCACGAATATTCTTAAAACTCTTCTTATTCGAAATGACAAATTGCACATTCGTGGTTTTGGCATGGTACCGACGAATTGTTTGCTCATATATTAACTTGGATTTGGACATATTAGATACTATTGCATTTGCTTTCTCAGATATATCTGATGGTGTATCACTACCACTATCATAATCAACATCCATCTGCTTGAAAATAACTTGAAATTGAAGAAACTACGAGCAAATACAGTCAAACACGCGGCGTGTCAACAAAGCTTTTCTATTGTTACGACACAGAAAGACCACTGGATGCTGTGAAATTGTATAGGAAGTATTGATAACATTAAATATAACATGTACGAAAAGAGAAGTATTATTTAATTATTTTGGCCTTATATTTTTCATACGGGAAATATTTTTGAATACGATATTACTGAAAACATGGAGTAATATTTTCAAGACAACATTCGTTTAAAAATAAACCACGTCAAGATGTATCAAAAGTATTCATTTTTAATATATTTCAGACGATGTTAATTCATTGATTTGGGAAGCTGAATACACTTGCGAAGAATAAATGAAGATGGGGGTTTTTTGTATAAAGTGTATAATTTCTAAATTTGCAATGCGCTTTCGACTTTCGTCATCTTCAGTGCTTCAAGTCCGGTAGCAGGAAGAATTACAATTTTTGAAGTCATCTTATATGTATTTTATAAAATTTCTGGCTTAATTCCAACGAAAATCATGTTAGAATTTGAAGGCCATGTGGGTATGTCAAGTATTTTTAAAGACATTTCAGTTAATTCACATTCACACTTGTACAAAAATTGTTGTTTGTATTTCGTGTATAAAATTCGTGTTTTCATGGCACATTGCAGAGAATTTTTATCCTCTCATGTGCCATTAAAAAAACACAAATTTAACCCACTTAATACACAAACTCTTATTATTAGGAATATGAGAAAAATTCCCTTAATCTATAAATGCTGTAATTGGTCTACACATAATCTCCGATGACCTACATCGAAACCAAATTTTTCCTTCACTACTGGCATTGTATATACAGTAGCATTCAAAAATTACGCATCAATTGGAAAAAATCTATATTTGTGATTTTTCAAAAAAAATTGTCATCAACTCAAGTCTTAAACCTACTAAACGAAAAACTTTCTGAAAATTATTACTTTTGAGATTTTGAAAAATGCATTTTTTCAAGAAACTGAAAATCACCCAGTATATATGACAGGAACTAAGTAAGTAATAATAATACGTCTTTATTCTGAACCTAGGTTACATGAAAAGGCGAAGTATCGCTCAATGAGCGCTATTATTACTTGACCTGTGGAGGAAGAAATAGGTAAACATTTTATTCAAAAACAATTACTGAACTACTAAACAGTACCCTAAGTATATACTACAAATTCATCATTACCATTTTAAGCGTACTCTAAACTAAATTTCAATAAAATCAAGTAGGTTTTAAGACGAGCCTAAGTTTAGGAAATTTTTTTTTTTTTGGAACATCACAAAAAAGATTTGTTTCAATGTCACTGTAGATGAGGAGGAACTTGGACTTTCAGATATTACTTTTTTCGATAGCTCTTTTCTAACTGTTTCTGATCAAACAAGTGATACTTACATCGCATTGTCTTCAATTTAATTTTGGTATACGTACCTGATGACAATGAGGTTATTGTGTTATTATTATGCAGTAAATCACGACCCCATGGACTGTCAAAATTCAAACAACGAATACTGACATCTCTGTTCAATTAAATTTTAGTTGAACTTCAGAACTTGAGTTATAATGATGAGCAGCGAAAATAACTAAAACTGACTCCCTCAAAAATAACTAAAATCGCGAAATACGCAAGTGTTAACTCAATCCAAGAACTCCAGAGGAATATATCTGGTCATCGGTGGTAAACTTCACGTCGTCCTGAAAGCTACCTTTTCAGTAGTCCAACACTAAGTGATCATAGTGTGTTATTCCTCTGTCAATTGATTAACATACACCTGATAACCACTGTAGATTTTAACAGTCGAAACGTCGAGAATGAAAATTGCAGAGAATTGAATTTTTCTTTGTTCTTTTTAAGACTTCACCAACTGATTCCTAATGTTAGGAAATACCTAAATCGGATTTAGGAATACCCAAGTGCAATTTGCGTTTCACCACACGTTTAGTAATGCTTGAGAGTGATAGGAAATGCCTACGTTAGGTATTTTTTATCACTTTTAAGCATTACTTAACGCTTGGTGAAACGCATATTGCACTTGGGCATTCCTAAATTCGATTAAGATATTTCCTAACTTTAGGAATCAGTTGGTGAAATCGACCATGAAAGTCCAAAATAACCTTCCTCAAAGTGAAACATTGTCAACCACTTTCAAACATGATAATGGAATATACCACTTGGTGATTCTATTGAAAATGTGAATAGGATGTTCATAAAATCAGATGTGGAATCATCTGCGAAGGACTTTAGTCACTGTTTTCAATCGTTCAAGATAACATCTGTTGGGAAGGATACATGTTGAAGAGGGAAACATTCTCAATTGGAAATTGAGCCAAATATCCTCTGGATATAAAAAAAAACACCTGGTATTTCCGTGTTGGTTACAGCTGTAACATGGTGGATTATACCAACGGAAAGAGCATGTTAGAGGATGTTGGAGAGACACTATCTTAATATCGCAAGTTTACACCAAAATGACATAGTGTAGTTTACCCCCAACGTCCAGATATATGAAGTCCTACACTTGCTTCACATAATGATAAAGAGATAATTATTTTTTTTAACTCCTTGAGTGAAATGAAAATAATGTCTTTCAGATCTTCAATGTCATTGATATACAGTGCGACTTTGTTTTCCCCCTTCCTGTTCACTTTTGTATGGTTTGATGTATAAATACGGAATCAAAACTGTTTGAGTATGGTATACCCGACAATACGTTTTTGAAATAAAAGTCATTGTGATTGCCCGATAAGGGTACTGGGAGAAAACGAAAACGAATTTGGCAGTCGGCTAAGTTATCCCAACTCAAAATGTATTAGTCAAACAAAAAAAATTCTAAGGACCATAGCTGGCCTGAATCAAGATCGATCATGTTGAGAGTCATCCAGAAAAGTGGAAATTTCAGCTTGACTGCACTTTATATCTTTGAGATATGTGTGTTTGTCGAAAAACCTGTATAACACCCAAAATTGAAATGATGCACGTTTGCATCTAAGAAGGTTAAACGTTCCAGAAATAATTGGCTCAAACATGTTCAGTCCCATACCACAACTTATAAAAAATATAGAAATGGGGAAGGACGTTCAAATATCAGTTGAAAGTTATCCAGCAAACTTATGTCCAGATAACATGAATGGAATTTTCAATGGATTACAGTAATACATTGATTTCATTTTAGAGCATGTTCCACATTATAAACTGTATATTAGGTATACTTGACTTGTTTGTATGTGTGTATATTTTATCGAATTCTAGAGCATATATTCATTTGTATTTGTATTTTATTCATATTTGTACTCGCTTTTATATTTGTTAACAATGATTTTTTGTTGTTCAATATATATTGTCCAAAAAGAAATAAAACAAACTTTGAACCGTTGGGAAGAACGCACACATAACAAGTAGGCGCTGTAATGTATTTCAAAATAGTATATATACAAGGTGTGTGTTTCACGGAAAGTATTTAAGAAATGTCAGAATCGCATGTATTTATGTTGACCTCACTGAAAGTTCGCATACGCGAAGAAATATAACTATTCTGTGTATGTATTGCAGAAATATCGATGAATAACCACATTCTCAAGCGGTACAGCATTCGTTTTCGTTTCGATATTGGTTGGTTCACAGCTTTGCTTCGGTCACTTACACTTAAAATTAAAATATGCAGGTAATTAATGAAGGCGAACATGGCGAACGACTTGCACATAAAATTTTTACTTTCCCGTCCGATTTGCAATCGAATGCCCACTTAAGCTGGCTTCCATCCACCGTACATTACTGAATTTTTATGAGACTTCACCCGGAAAGGTCGGGCTGTGAGAAGTACAAGTTCAAGGTAAAACACTGTTTCATTTCAGTGAATGTTTCTAAAATAGTTTTCTTCATACTACATTGAAAATGCACTTATCTTCGTCAAACTGATTTACATCGATAAAGATCAATGTACAATTTTAGTTCTTATTTATTTATTTATTTATTTATTTATTGAGAAAATACATCCAACAGGTCATAAGACCCAATTACAGGAGTATATAATACAAAATGAAAAGCTTATATTAATCATGAAAAATAAAACAAAATCTATATTATCATAACATACCACGTAACATTGTAACTTCTTAGCATCAGTCTAAATCAGTCAAGTAGTGCATTATATAGTGCTTTCCTAAACTGAGATACAGGTAAAAAGAATAAATCAATATTTTGTAAACTATTGTAGCTTCTACACATATAAGTCAAAGGACAGTGAAAGTGGTGTTGAGAGTTAGGCACGTCGATGTGAAATGTTATTTGTGATCTGGAAGTTATACGGGGAACATTAAAATTCAAAGATGAAAGTAGGGTAGATGAATCAATTTGATTGTGTATGATTTTGTATATGAAATCGTTAATTTGACGGCGTTTTTTAAGTGATGTGTATTTGAACTCTTCCAGGAGTAATTCATAGCTATGCCCTCTTATGGGGTATGAACCATGATTTTTTGAGTAAAGAAATTTCAAAAACTTTTTCTGAACAGCTTCGATACAGTATATATATTTTCCTTGGCAAGGATTCCATATGGAGCTACAGTATTCCAGTTTGCTTCTAACCAAAGAGTAATAAATGGAGCTAATTGCCTCTATTGAAGAAAACTCTTTGCTATTACGCATCACAAATCCTAGAACTTTCATTGCACTGGATGTTAATTGTTCGATATGAGAAGAGAACGTTAGTTTTTCATCAAAAATTATTCTCAGATCTCTCGATTCGGTAATTCTTGCCAATAATATATTATCCAATTTATAGTTATACATTTGAACAGAAGGTTTCCTTGCAAAGGTCATTATTTTACATTTACCAATGTTTAATAATAGTTCATTTTTCTGACACCAATCCTGTAAATCAATGATATCGTTTTGTAATAAGATACAATCAGTGTGATCCTCAATCTCTCTGAAAATCTTCATATCATCGGCGAAAAGTAGTTTTTTAGACTTGATATTTTTAGAAATATCATTGACGAATAGAAGGAAGAAGTCTTCTAGACTTCTACTCAAACTTTTGTGCTAGATAGGTTTTTCTGATGAATTATTCAAATATTTGTGAACAGTGTATGAAAATTGAATCAGTCCAATCTGAATATTTGACTTCGATATCAGAGCTACCTCAGAGTTCAATCCTGGGCCCGTTGCTTTTTTCAATACACTCTCAATTTGATCAAACCTCTGATGGCATCTAAGGTGCACGTCTATGCAAACGACACCCAAATCTTGTGAGTTGAGTTATTCGATTTTGAATAAAAAACCTATTCGATTTCTACACTTCATCTATGCACGCGAGTGTCTTCTTATTCATTTATCACTTCAGACTAAGTATATTTGCATAAATATCAATAAGAATCGTATTATTCTCAGATCATGAAGCTCTTGTTTGCAAATTTCCTGTGATAATGCATACGCCTAGGTATAAATGTAAGAGACTGGGTATACAATATTTTCTGAACGAATGTATTACAATTTTTCACAACTCTGTGAAAGTGCACGATATAGTAAGTAGGAATGACCCACTCAATGAATTTCATAGATTTTTGACCATGATATTCAATCAGGCCTTTCCGACGATCAAGTGAAAATAGCAAAAAGCCTGGGTTACAGTAGGTCTGAGAAATATGCATTCACTTCATACAATAAAAAAATTAGGTAAGTGGACACAAAAATATGAAACACACGGTACCTTTCGAGAGAGTTGAAATAATATTAGCACTACTGAAGGAGATACAAACATGCTTCCTAGCGAGACTAAACATGGCGAATGGTTTCATATGAAAAAAAACCGATGACATCACTTTTCACCAATGGCACATCTAAAAATTATTTGAATTTATAAAAATGTGCATACTGAAAAACCCTCATATAAACTGGGAAAAATGGGCGGGTCTATACATTTGACTAACTCTGTATATCTATATTACACAAAACAATATGAAATAACTACCAAAGATGTTGGGGACATTCATCAATCAATTGATAGAGCAACTCCTAATTTTGACTATTTATATCACCTAATCCGAAAATGAGGAGATAATTTATTAATATTTGGGCAAGATAAAATACAGAAGACACAATATAATTCAAATACAATAAAAGTTGACCAGAATAATCAACATTTTAGAGATTTGGTGAAGATCGACTTTATACTTAAAGAATGAAAATTAACTATAATACCCGGATTGAGTTGAACAGGGTTCAATTATGACAATCACAATAATTTAACAAAAACAATAAAATATTCAACTGCGCGACTACATGTTGCCTTCAACAAGTGAAACGAAAGACTAATTTTCGAGATTGTGTCCAATTTCATTGTTTGACCTGCTAGACCCTCTCCGAGAACTACTTTTGGGTGGCGTATGAGGATATAAAAATCTGGGCCTCTCACAAGAAAATGCAGATGTGAATACGATTCAATTATTTGAAAGTTGTTTGTTTCTCTATTATTCTGAAATGTCCCATTTGGAAATATTCGTTCATCCTCAAATTTCTCAAAAATTATTCAATACCTACAATGGAAAAGGATCTTTCATAACAACTGTATTTCTGAGAATATTTTCAGACCATCCTCGAATAATATTAAAATGGTAAGTCACCCAATAGTTAAACACAAGTGGTTGATGGATTTATAACCTGAGAGGATATTTCAACTTTTGGTGTTGGCTCATTCCAATCAATATTTTTGGTCCTAAGATGCCTCCGTACGTTTGGTTACACTTGCTCTATTTGTATATGTATATGTATGTGGGAAAGATCCATATTTTTCATTAGGAAAGATATCCAATCTCCGATACCATAACATTAATTAGTTCTTCTTCAACAATTGCTCCTCGCCGGGTTCAAAGTTCGCAATATGCACTCCGTCAGTTTAATGAGCTGATAGTTGATTAAACTTCTATCAGAATTAATAGATTGTATCGGGCGTCCCTTGCGACCTGCTAATGTGCTCTCCGAAATGGTCTGAATGACTGTATCTCTCTGCTTGTTCGTTTTAATGCAAATGAGACTCGTAAGCATTCAAATTAGCTTGTTTAGTCGAATTTGGTGAGTCCTTGAGGTGCAGTGTTACTTGGTTACTGTTAACGAGAGTCAGCAAGATAAAACACAAAACGAGAAAGTCGTCAGAGTTTGCGATTTTAAACGTTTACTTTATGTGTGACAACACTAAGAAATTTCCTAAACTGCTTGGTAGTATGGTGACTGCATTGTTTTCGAAGTTGATTCAATCATTGAACTTTTTTTTTCTTTGGTTCCTCCGAATCTTCAGTTCTTTAAATAAATAACATTAACTATTGAATTTTAACTACTTCAGTATTACTATTCTTCGTATGCAAACGCTAAAATCTCGAAAACAGCTGCATATTTTCAAATTTCACACAAAACCATTTGATCGTCTTTCAATAATGAACAAAAAATGCGGTATTAATTTTTTCGTAAAATTACGAAAAATTTGTGACTTCACAATTCTTTTATAAAACATCAGAATCACAAAAACGGCTGTAGATTTTGAAATATTTTCATAGGACCTTTTTTGACAGCCTCCTGAAAATCTACACAAAATGTAAATGAATTTTTTTTGTAATATCAATAGTCTGGTATATATTTCAAAAAAAACGAAGAACTATGGACTTTCGTAATTTTCGTAATTTTTTTCTAAAAACAATAAAATCTCAGAGACTGCTGTATATTTTTAAATTTAATGAAATACCTCTTTTGAACCCCTTCTGAAAATCGATCAATACGTCATCATATTTCTCATCGCTCGTTCATTATTTCAGATAAATATTCATATTTTGAAAGTTTTTTCATAATTATTATAATTTTTTTCAGTATTTCCCACCACCACTCCAAGTTCTGAATGATGTCAAATTTTTTTTTTATTCTATCAATTCAGTATATTATCCAAACTATTCAACGACACCTGCAAATACCTTATTCCGATTTCGAAAATCCGCTGACACGCTAACAGTCTAAAAGGAAGGGTCGCATCAAAAAATCACAAAAATTAATTTTGCCACCATTGAAACAAAAATTGTTTTGTCTTCCTCTTCCTTGAAGTAAAAAAAAATATCGGAGGGGGTTCCCAACATTATCCCTATTTTTCAACATTTTTACGATTTTTTTCTGATTTTCTGTTTTTTTTTTGTTCAGGGGGCAAGGTAGCTCCAAACTCATATGTAGTTTTTGTTCGCAATGAGTTTCTAAGTTTTTGAAATGGTGGAAGGGTCGTCGACACGTCAACGTATTTTTTGTCATTTGCTGATCATCCCTGACATTATTCTGATTTTTTCTAGTATTTTCTCCCACCTCCCCAAATTCTAAATGACGTTAAAAAAATAAAAAAATTATGATTATCAGGAAATCATTCAAACAATTACGTGACACCCGCAAATACCGTATTCCGTTTTAAAAAATCCGCGGTCACGCCTACGGGGTGTCGTATCAAAACGGGGTCTTTACCACTCTTCCCAGAAAGGGACGCCATGGTCCCTAGGGCTATTTAAAAACATCACAAACATTTATTTCATCTCCTCGAATCCAAAAATTTCGAACCCTCTTCTCCTGTCCCTGGTAAAAAAAGATCCTTCATTTTGAGAGGGGACCCCGCAATTTTTATAGGTAAAATGGTTCTCGGTGAAATTGTCTGAGTTTTTAGTATATTCTAGTATTCGATGTACTGATTAAACGTGCAGAATCGCAAAGTTCGTTGATGGATAGATTTTGATTTAGAAGTTAAAAATCAGTAATTTTTATTTAATTATTTTCTCGGGTTTTGAAAGTGCCAACTGCATTTTCTTTCGTTGTTATCATCAACGTACTTTCATATTACTAAATATAATTCATATAGTGCAGATTACATCATTATGTACAGAGTGAAAAATAAAAACATTTTAGTAATGCCTGAAATTTCGATGTAATAATGAAATGTTGATGAAATTATTTTGGCATGCAATATACTATTCTTGTTCCATCATTAATCACAATTCATACATTTCGTACAGAGTGATTTGAAAAATTGGTGAAAAATTTGGCCGGTTCTTTCGTACATATCCTGTATATTCAAGTGAATTATTATCCTCCGAAGATAGCTGATACCGTATAAACATGATTTTGTTGGGATATATGGGATGATCATAGAAATTTTTTATGACAAAAATGACAAAATATCAACGTTTCAGAAATCACCCTGTAATTCATGATTAACTCGGTGAAATTCCTTTACTATAATTTAATGTATTCATCATTCTGTCCTCAACACTGTCCCAAATAGTCAGTTTCCTACTATGACTAGTTTCATAGTTATTAATTGAGAAACTTATTACCATTTGCATGACGGGTTGAAGGAACTTGTTCACGCGTGCATTCTACTAATTTTTGGGACAGTGTTGAGGACAAAATGATGAATATATTAAATAATAATAAAGGAATTTTACCGAGTTAAACGTGAATTACAGGTGATTTCTGAAACGTTGATAACTTGTCATTTTTATCATAAAAAATTTCCATGATCACCCTATATATCCCAACAAAGTCATGTTTATACGATATCAGCTATCTTCGGAGGATGATAATTTACTTGAATATACAGGATATGTACGAAAGAACCGGCCATATTTTTCACCAATTTTTCAAATCACCCTGTACGAAATGTATGAATTGTGATTAATGATGGAATTTTCAGGCATTACTAAAATGTTTTTATTTTTCACTCTGAACATAATGATGTAATCTGCACTATCTGAATGATTTTTAGTAATATAAAGGTACGTAGATGATAAGACTGAAAAGAAATGCAGTTGGCACTTTCAAATCCCGATAAAATAATTAAATAAAAATTACTGAGTTTTAACTTGAACGCCCTGTCAAAAATCAAAATCTGTCCATCAGCGAACTTTGCGATTCTGCACGTTCAATCAGTACATCGAATACTACAATATACTGAAAATTCAGACAATTTCACAGAGAACCATTTTACCCATAAAAAGTGCGGGGTCCTTTGTAATGTAATCTTTTGAAGTTTTTTACGAGAAGTTTGAAACCTAGCAGTGTGCAGTATCAAATTATTCGTAATCAAATGTTGTTTT
Organism: Chrysolina oricalcia; assembly: GCA_944452925.2. Lineage (NCBI taxonomy): Eukaryota > Metazoa > Arthropoda > Insecta > Coleoptera > Chrysomelidae > Chrysolina > Chrysolina oricalcia. The sequence continues at coordinate 8,848,187 of OX101815.2, read as the reverse complement.
TTCCTAATCCGACTAGCCATCATGTTGCCACTTCAGAAAAATTAGTAATAAAAATCAAAGATTGAAATTTTGCATAGCAGACACATTTTGATCAATAACAGTATAGTTATATTATAGGATAGAAATAAGTGATTTGAAGATATCCATAGTACTCTATTAGAATGAAAAATGTTTTCCAAAAGGATACTTACATTATCATGGTAATCTAAAAATGACAAAACTCAATTCTTGCGCTTCTGTGGCTTGGTACCTTCTGATAACGGTATCAAAGTATTCCACATTTTGCATTTATTTTTATTGCGAGAAGGAGATTTTGGAAAAAAGTGGGTCATGTATATATACAGTTCATCGTCACGAAAATTATGTGTAAAGAATTATCATAGCTCCCAATAATAGCTTCTTCTTTCACAAAGACATCAAAGGAAACCGAAATATATAACCATCGATTTAGCAGTATTGATCCAATAGTGGCATGTTCGTTATGTCTCACTCGTATTGAATGTCTTTCTTTTCTAAAACCGTCTACTTGAATATCCAACGGCCATGTATTGATTTATCGTCGTTGGTAACACTGCTGCGGTACCTTTGAGAGATGGTATTAAAATTAGGGAATCGCCGGGATGAATTACCGCTCATATTCCTGAAAATGCCCTCCATGAAGACATTTTTATACTCTCGAGTCTAATTTAACGGAAATCATAATTTATGTGGTTTTGGGTGGCCTACTTTTTCCTCACGATAAAAGGATATTAAAATTCTTGCTTGATAATGTGTTGTAAATTAGAAGTTAATTTGTTGTTTGTGATGCTGAACGTTAATATTCATTTCACGAAACTCTGGGATTTGTAGGTGATAAAACAGTTTTAGAAGTAGTCGTTTTACTTGATGAAGTGAAAAACGTGAATAGTCTGAAGTATCTAACCGGTCTCTGTCTCACTACAGGGTGTCTCGAACTTCTGTTTGGGTCATCAAGAATTGGTGACACTAAGAACCTGCTTATCAGTATGCATAATTCATCTTTATACGTTACTTAATATCAGGTTACCTACTTTTGACTAGATGAATTAGGATATAGTAAACGACATTTCTTCAGTTAGTTTCAGTAGCATGAAGCTGGGGCCTCTTGCATAAGTATGAGGAATTGAGGAGTGAGTAGCTGTACAAGATCGTCAAAATTCAAGGATTTATCAGTGGGTTCATTCAAGATAAAACTGAAATGATAAGTATATTGTGTTTTCAGAAGTGAAACTGATTTTATTCGTGTGATGATTACGGAACATAAGGTGTGAACCAGTGTATCTTGTAACTCCTGAACCGAAGATAATTCGCTCAATTGAAAAACCTCCACAAACGTCATTCTCTAGAACACTCACCTCTGCTTTGAAGTAATACTGAGTGAATTAAAGAAAATAACATTGGAATGTATATGTGACTAAAACCAAAGATAAAAAGATTGAAAAGGAATGTCATGTAAAATATGTACCAAAGGAATGTTTTCAAAAAGTTGAAATGTATCCATGTATTTGGTCTGTTGTTGATGTCAATTTTTCAATGTCAATCAATGTCAATTGTTCCTGCCTAGACTTCACAGTCTCTCATGCGGATTGAGGTGACGAGAGTTCAAAAAACCATTATCTCAACTCTGCAGTCGAGATATGAGTAGGTATATTTATTCTTGGTGATGATTTTGATCTTGTAAATGGTGCTACCTTGTATGAATACCTCTCTGAGCAGGGAGTTTGAAGATTTGCCATTGTGGAAAGAATGAGTCCTGACAAGAAGATGTTCAAGTGGTAGATGATAAAAGTGTGAGACGCCTGAACTATTCAGGCAATTTTCTGAGATACTACAATTGCATAATGAAACTATTTGATGCTGTTTTGGAAGAGTATGGATAATGAAGAGTGTCATTCTCTCCATTGACTTTTTGAACAGAAAAGAACAATTGAATGAAACAAAATATATTTCAGTCAGGCAAATGTCAATATGTCGAAATGGACCTTTTTTTAAACAATTATTTTGGTTTGTTCGATTCAAATATCACAAAGCTTCTAAATTATCATCAGATGCATTCTTCTTGTTTTCTATCCATTTTTCCTAAGAATGTAATGTTCTAATAGTGAAAATAGCACTTTGAGGCCAAATAAGTGATTGAGTGAATTCAGAATTGATACAAAGAATATGAAATGTTCAATTGCAGGATGAAAGTCATTCAGATGAAAAAAAAGATATTTGAGTAGAGGAAACATATTGTAACGAATAATTGAGTGAATAGCCGAATGTGAGACAATTGAAAACATTATATTTATTTGAGTTGATGAAACATATTATTTGATTAAAAGGCGTGGAAGAAAAAGTTGCCTACAATGGTTTTCTTCTATATTTATTTCATTTTGGAATATACAGGGTGCTATTTAAGTACGTGGCCAAACTTAAAGGGGTGATTATTTGAGTGATTCTAAGACGAAAAGATCATATAAACATAGATCCGGTAATGCTTCGTTTTCAAGATACAGGGTGTCAAAATTTTTAAAAGAAATCGTTTTTGTCGTAAATATCTTAATAACCCTTCAACCGATTTTATTGAAATTTGGCAGTGTTATTGAAGGTCATAAAGGGCGAATTTAACCCTAACTATATCAAAATTATCATGTCCAGTGGCGTCCTGGAAGGCACTGTAACCAATATTTTTGACAGAAAACATGTGCGCCACTGATTTCTTTGCAATTTTTGTATTCGTTTCACATTGAGCAACTGAAATTAAAACTTTTTCATATCAAGAATTTTTTTCGTATCTTGCTTTGTTTTTGAGAAAAAACATAAAAATCACTTCATTGCACATCCCTGTGACAACACAATAAAACATTTCAACTACTAAACCATCAAAAACTGGGGTCTTACTAATATTTTTTCATATCAATACTCTATTCTAGTCTTAGAATTTTCTATCAAAATTAATGCAATGAAAAAAAAATATGCATGTATGAATTGCAGCACTTGCCTTCGGCTCTTGGCTTTGGCTCGTGCTGCAAAATGGGCTCATTGTTGTCCATGGACATGCAATAAAGACATTTTTATTTATGATTAATCAATTAATATTACATGGAAGTCATCTTTTAATTTTTTTCGCTCATATTACCTGTTTTCGATGAAACAAATAATGTTGTTATGTATTACTGCAGTGTTTTGAAACTAAAGTAAGAGGGCCATGGAAGGAACAACAAATGTTCAAACAAATTTAACTTCATAACTGTCACAAATTGAAACGGTACATACGTAATTATTTGATAGTAATTATTTGAAGTGTTTTCAAGAGTTTTGAGATATAAAATTTGTTACTGATATCTGAAAATGGTTTACAAACTCGGAAATGGCCGATATGCATTTTGTCTATGGAATGGCCCAAGGCAATTCCAGAGCAGCTAGACGCATTTATCAAGAAAGATATCCTCATCGAAATGTTCCAAATAGGCAAACATTTGTGAGAATACATGAAAGGCTGTGCGAATCAGGCACCTTTCAAAGGTCGGCTGCTCTTATTGGGAGACCTGCAACGGTAAGAATAGTGGCGCTGGAGGAAGAAGTTTTACATGAAGTTGAGCGTTGCCCCGATACAAGCACACGCAAAATTGCACAACATTTAAACATTTCTCACTTTACTGTATGGAAGATTTTGAAAGAGTACCAACTGTATCCTTACCACATACAGCGTGTTCAAGCGTTATTTCCTGCGGATTTTCCCAAGCGAGTTGTTTATACTACGTGGCTTTTGCAACAACAGGTTGCATCTCCGACATTTTTATCCAGTATATTATTTACCGATGAAGCGTGTTTTTCCCACAATTCAATTATGAACTTTCACAACAACCATATCTGGGCAGAAGAAAATCCCCATGCGGTTATAGAAAAGAATTATCAACAGCAGTTTTCCGTGAATGTCTGGGTTGGTATTGTTGGCGATTATCTCATTGGACCTCATTTTTTACCCCCGAGATTAAATGGTCAAGAGTACCGTCATTTTATGGAATTTGTATTACCTGTACTAATAGAAAATGTCCCACTGGCCGTAAGAGGAGCAATGTGGTTCATGCACGATGGGGCTCCACCCCACTTCAGCATAGTAGCACGTCAATTTCTGGATGAAACTTATGGAGAAAACCGGATCGGTCGCGCAGGTCCACAGTCATGGCCGCCCAGGTCACCGGATTTAAATCCCTTGGATTTTTCCTTTGGGGACATTTACAGTCCCTCGTTTATAAAACTCCAGTCAACACTGAAGAAGAATTATTCCAACGAATACGGGATTCATGTGATCAGATAAGACATACGCCGGAAATATTTCAACGTGTTCGGGAATCGATGTTAAGACGAGTTAATGCTTGCATTGAAGTTGTAGGAGGACATTTTGAGCAACTATTGTAAGTTTTGTGTTAGTTATTATTGAATGTAATCTTACAGATACAAATTGCCTAGGTACCATTTTTGTTTCAGTGTGGTTTTAATAAAGGATGTTTCTTGTTTGATGTTGCTTTGGCATTTCCGGCGTTACCACTATGCACGCACTGGCCAAATGAAACAAACAATTTTTAAGCATAACAGATTCACCTGTAATCATTAAAAACCCTATAAAAAAATTTTTTATTGTGTTGTGCCAGCGACGTGCAATGAAGTGATTTTTATGTTTTTTCTCAAAAACAAAGCAAGATACGAAAAAAATTCTATATATAAAAAAGTTATAATTTCAGTTGGTCAATGTGAAACAAATACAAAAATTGCAAAAAAATCAGTGGCGCACATGTTTTCTGTCAAAAATATTGGTTAGGTTTTTGATATATTATGGGTTAAATTCGCCCTTTACGACCTTCAATAACACTGCCAAATTTCAATGAAATAGGTTGAAGGGTTATTAAGATATTTACGACAAAAACGATTTCTTTTAAAAATTTTGACACCCTGTATGTTGAAAACGAAGCATTACCGGACCTATGTTTATATGAACTTTTCGTCTTAGAATCACTCAAAGAATCACCCCTTTAAGTTTGGCCACGTACTTAAATAACACCCTGAATAGATGAAATTATTAGGTTAATTCAGAATTAACAGTATCAGCACTATTTTATATTTTCAAATATGTGAAATTTTTGTTGGAAACAAATATTTTCTTCAAGTGAGCAAATATTTTGTTTTGTCCCACTATTAATATTTGTTTGAAATTCATACTATACATGGTGTTCCATAAATATTGAACAATACTTCGAAATATTGATAATTGCTGAAAATGACACTGGGGGTAATAATTCTTTTGTAGAGCATGCCTTTAGGAGTTGTATGCTTCCGAATGAATCGTCATGAGAGCAATTTTTTGGAGACAACTTTCTAAGAATTTCATTAATTTTATATGGAATGACTTGGAAGTCATTAACAAATGAACTTTATATGACGCACTCTCTCGCAGCAAATAACTTCAAAAGTGAAAAATAAAAAATAATCCAGTGTTATATTTATTCATACCACATGTTTCTAATGGATAGTCAATATTGGTGGTTTTATAAGGTGTATACCTCTTTAAACGATTAATTTAAAAGTTAATTGATATTTGTCAGTACCTACTTGGTTTTGAAACAATAAATTAATATATTGATATTTTGAGGACACCAAAATACTAAGAGTCAATTTGGTAAATCCTCAGACTGTTTAGAGGACAAGAAAAAAAAATTGGAACACTTTTATTATATATTTGAATCAATTTTGTTTGGGTCCTTCCTATGTTTTGTTATAGAATTCTGAAATCTTTGAGACATTTATATTGGTAAACACGTTTGGTACTGGGCAAGGGACTTCTTCAATTTAGTTTATTTCATGTCAATTCTTCAATAAAAAATTACAAATTTAAAAAAAAAATGATAAGAACAACTTATTTGTTCATATGAATAATGTCCGAATCCAATAACCCAAGATACTCTTAAAAAAAATGTAACGTCAATCCTTTCCCACAATTAAAATTGATTCATTTTCGTTCTGAATTCTCGAAATTTCCTGGGGCTATCCCTACTTTCTGGAATAGATCGTAGGGTTTTCTTTAGTATTTCACATCTTATTCTTCTTTCACGTGAAACCATGCACGTTTGTGGGTATATATGACTATCAAGTTTGGAATCTGAAAACGAATAAAAAATATATCATACTGTGAGTAAAACTTCTCAAACACAAATAAGAATGACATTTGTGCGTGAGCTGAGGTTTTACGCACTGTTTATAGTGCGTAAAGTAATACTTATTACACCGAGAGAAATATCTATTAACTGTTATACAAAATTGTATAACCTTTAAAAGATTTCTGAATTGAATAGGCGCCAACATAGTAACCTTTTCAGAATGATCAGGGTATTTTTTTCTAAAAAGTTGTATAACTGTTAAAGAACACTCGTATAAAAATGAAAATATTGTCATATCGAAATTACTTGCTTCCAATATAATGGTTAAATGACTGGCGTTTCAATATTATATGAAGTTATTATAAAAATTAAAAGATGCTTATATAAAGCTTACTTGTCCTCAATATAATGTTTAAATGTTTGACATTTCGATATTAAATGACGACTGTATAAAATTGAAAAGATACCTATTTCAAGATGACTTGTTTTTGATGTAATACTTAAATGATTGGTATTTCATTATTATACTATATCTTATAGTGGTTAAAAAAAATGTATAACAATCAAATGGTAAACATTTTTGCATCCAAAAACTTTCCTTTACCAGCTAAACGGTTTTTGTATACTATCTTACTGTACAGTTCTGAAAATAGCATTCATTGACGTCTAAACACTGCCACAAAATTTTAAATAACACATGTGGCGATTAAGATGATTTTGAAGAGTTTCTGAGGATTTACAGTTGTTGAACATCATTTTACAAACTTAAACAGTTTTAATATTGCATGAAGTACATCATAAAATTCGGATAATTAATACACATGAAGGTAAGGCTATCAAAATTGAATTATTGAAATTTCAAAATTTTGCCCAACTGTCAATCCTCAAAAAATCTTCAATATCACCACATGTGCTATTCGACATTTTTCAAATTAAAGGAGTTGATGAGGTGTTTTGGCGTTAATAATGTTATCAGAGCTCTAGAGGAAGGTTATTTTCATGCGTATGCTATTCAAAAACGTTTTGGTCAGAAACAAAGTGTTTGGAAGCGAAAATGTTTGCCATTTGATGAGTAGGTATCATCAATTCTGAATTTCTACGAAAAATAGGTTAAACAGAAGTTGCAACACGGTGAGTGCCAGTGTCATATCTTCAGAATAAGAATTCAACAAGCACACTTTTAAAAATTTAAATCCTATAAACATCGTGAAAAAGCTACTTTTGTTATAGAGATTCGTCATATTTGATTTAAATTATTTCCTGAAATAGTGACACATTAGTTGTCTATACTTATCGGTGGACAGTTCAGCATTGAATGAAACTCATTGAAAAATGGATCAACATTTATTAAGAAAATTAAAATATACTTACTGATTTTTAATTTTTTTGGGGATTTGAGGCCTTAAGTCAAAGAAAACTCTATTTGTTCAAAGTCAACTTTTCGTCGATTTGCATCTTCAGAGCACTGGAAGATACAGATAGGGGATGTTTCTTTCAAATTTTAAAACAATAGAAAAAACAAATAATAATATACTACACTTGCTACTACCACTTTTCCAGAAACAATCACTGAACTTTGTTTTGCTGACGTATAAAAATTTAGATTGAATTATTATTAATTTACTTTAATCTACTCTGAAGATTTATCTGTTACCAGAACATAGTTCAGTGATTGTTTCTAGAAAAGTATTAATGGCAAATTGATATGTATATTATTATTTGTTTTTTTTTCAACTATTTTATTAATAAAAAAAAATCCCATTTTAGTTTCTTACAGTACCCTGAAGATGTCAAAATAAATTAACGAAACGGCTTTAAGGAAATAGATTTTCCTTCAATTCATGACCTCAAATCCCCCACAAAAGAAAAAATCAGTCATCATAACAAAGGTCGTAAAACTTACATATCAACAATAAAATATAGTGATTCTTAAATCAGGGAATATTGAGAATACACTATTTCTAGTAACCACAGATAGAGTTGACAAGAGGGAAGAATCTCCAAATCATACAATAAATTAATCATCTGAAACAAAAAAAAAATCATTACTTACTTTTCAAATACTATATAATTAATAAAAATCAAATGAAGCCGAGTGGTTGAAGCGACATTGTTTCAATCACTTTTAGCTGCCAGTTCAAACCCTGGCGACTGCAGAACTTTTTCTGATGGCCCGAGAAAGTGCTAGGAATCGCACGTAAAAAGGAAAGACCTCGTTAATCCTTCCTCGTTGATCAATAACATCAAAAAATGAGTATTCAATTAAGGAAAATTATTTCTGTTTATAACATTCCAGCTGTGGATAAAATGTTTTATTACATTTTATCTTATTAGCAAATAACATTCTCACACAATAAATACCTATTATTACAATACTTTTGTACCAGCCAAGGTTTTGAATGTGGCAAAATTTGTAGCAACACTACCCTACAAGAAATCGACAGATATTAAAAATGTTGATTTCATTCAATGTGCAAATTTTAGGAACTAGAATCTCAGGTTCCCATAGGAAAAAATCATCTAACAATAATCATCATGTCATAAGATGAAAATATTTTTATTATTAATAATTTTGAAAAATATTTAATTTGTGTCGTTTCTGTTTGAACCGGAATTATGTACTACTGAACCCGTTCGGTTCCTAAAAAAATTGTATTTTCATTCAATTCCAGTCAAACTGTCAAAAATTTTCGTACAAATGAATATTATCTAGAATAAGAATGCAGCATCCCTCAAGCTCGCCCAATACTTACTTGTTTGATTTTAACCTCCCACAAGTAATAACAATGGATAAAATCATTGTAAACAACTGTTGAAAACACACAGACGCAGGTAGGCACTTACCCGAAATTTACTTCTTGTAGAAACAGACTCACAAAGTGTATTTAACCTTTACTTCTGCACTTGCACAACACTACCAAATCTTCACGTGAACTGATTGACAATAAGAACTGAAATGACGCAGATGGCCCGATGATGAAACGGCCTGTTATGGGTGAGTGAAATAAAACATCATAGGAAACACGTGTGTGACGAAGAAGGTGCATGATCAGAGGTGGTGGAAAAATCCGTTACATTTCCAGAACTAAACGACACCCATTTACTGGTTAAAAGGTATCTTTTAACAGTTAAAATGTGAATTATAGTAGCTAAACAGTTTGTTTTTTCAATTCCATCTTTTAACCACAATCGTGCCCTTTATTGAATCTAAAAGGTAACCTTTTCAAAACAAAATGAGTGTTTTGAAAAAAAGACCTGTTTAACGTTTAAAACCTTCACATTTTACATTGATCAGATAACATTTAATTACTAAAATAGTTTATTTAGCAGCTATAAGATTTTTTTGAAAAAAAACTTGTATAACTGGATTTCCCTCGGTGTAGCACAAGTGCGTAAAAAACTCATCTGTGCGTAAAGTCATCAATTGTGCGTATAGTAATGTTTTATGCACTGTTCAGATATTTTTCAAAAAGACAGTATTTTCCGTCAGATTTCACTCAAAAGTCGTCAGTTGATAATACGACTAAATTTGAAAACTTCATATAATAAAACCTTTGCATGATATATTTTCGTATTATTTGTACAAGCTCATACAAAAGTCCTATTTTTCGAACTTGTGTCATAAATAACTATTGAAGTCAGAGTCTGCTAAAATGTTATATGTCGTACATGATCAGCCCAGGAAGTATCAAATTCCATTTGATGGCGATATGGACGAAACAACACGATAATAATTTTAAAAAATACCAAAAATATTAGAAAAATATGGTTACATTCTGATTGTTATTCAAAAATAAGAAATAATTCAACTCATACTTGCAAGTTGGTAAATGATGAAAATTATAACATGATATTTTTTTATGTTCTGGTTCTTACGAAGAACATAATGAACATCGTGAGATCCGAGGGAAATTAGGTTAGTAGTTAATTGGTGCTGCATGTATCCAGACTGAATTGGAACAAATATAGTATTAAATCAGAACGAATGAAATACTGAATCAACAAGTGAAATACTGAATTGAAACAAGTAAAATACTTGACTGACAGAAATGGAATGCATTGGACACATTCCATACATTGACTCAGTCATAACAGTCAGAAACTAAATTTGAATTCTTGTTTATCACATACGACAAATACGTTTGACTTCTCAAATAATTGTATTGATTTTAGGATTTTTACAACATAAGCTAAACGAACTTATTATTTGAGTGAAATAGACCGATTTGTTTCATCCAAAACAATGATGTTGGAGTGAATTGAATATAAGTCAAACCAAGTGTTAATATTTCCATGAACAAAACTACACGATTCAAACGTTCCTTTTTTTCTGTGTGGTCTGAGAGAAGAAAGTGAGCGAAATCAGTTATGAAATTAATTGTTTAATTAATGTTTTATTACTTTTTTTAATAGTCCGTTATCGCTTCCTCAAAAACGTATTAGAACTAATCACATGTGTTTTCGTTTTCACTTCCTCTTTCTCAGCAGCATCATAAAATCACATCATGTCATCTTTCATCCTTATTAGAGTATTTATAACAACAATTCGACGACGGAGCTAAATGGTTGATGAGTGCTTAAATTAGAAAATCCTGATTACAATTTCAATGATAATCATTATTAGTAATAAGTGTCAATATGGGTAGCCTTTTTCCTAAATTTTGTTCAAAAAATTAGGTCCTGCAATGAAAACGAATGATTAATTGAAATTGAGATGTTTCTATTAATGGACTTTCAAATTTGAATGTATCCATAAACTATATAGAAACTAGTAGTAAACATTTTCTGAACGTGTCTCTGATCCTCATGAATAAATATTTTCACTAATTTATCAGATTTGACACTGGTTTTAATCGTGTCACAGCAGCAAGTCCTACGGAGATTCCAAAACAAGCAACATTAAGGCATATATTTGTAAAGAAGTATACCGTGTGACACAGACTCATGGTACTGGCTCTTTTCTCCTTTGTTTCTGTAGCTATAGCTCTAAAATTTGGAACATTGAATATGCTCACTATAGGGCACTTTTTGACATAATTGGAAAAATCCAACTTTTGGTTTTTCCGGAAATGACATCAACTTTCGATTTTCGAATGGAGCACACAATTATTACATTTTTTAAATATGCGTAATTTTCTGAATCTAATGATACTTCATAGTTGATATTTCATTCGTCAGAACACCCATTTTATATTTTGATCTAGAGAGCTATGAACTTCCTAAAATTATTCCAAATAATCAAAATAATGCTACATTATCGTAATTTCGATTGAAAAAGTATCGTGGTTCGAAATACTTGCCAAAAAAGTGAACCAATACCTTTTTTTTAACTCGAAACTCTGTTTTTTCAAATGGTACCATAATGGTACGTTGACATCATTCGAAAGTACCATCGATGATGTATCCATCCATATTAACTTTTTTCTGTATAACCAATACGAACACGATAATGGAGTTTAGACAAGTTTAAGTATCTTCTCGGTTCAATAACAATAATTTATCAAGGTGGCTATGGAACACAAACAACAATTTGACATTTCGACTTTCACGGAGATCCAGTCAATATTCCATCCAACCGATAGAGCTCTTAAATCTCGTAGGTTCGAATGTAAGTAAGTAATAACAGTTAGGTTTCCTCTCACAATTTGATTAACAACGAAATAGAATAAAAAAGAGAAATAATACAATAGATGTTCGAAATGTCCACCACCAACATCCAAACATTTCCGAGCTCGTTTGGCGGTATTTCGAATAGCATTGTTCAATTGTTGAGGCGTTATACTTTGAATGGCTTGTCTAACTCGTAATTCTTGGTCATCGCGGGTCGTTGGGTAGGTTTTGTAAACGATGTTTTTCAAGTTACCCCAAATGAAAAAATCTAAAGGGGTTAAGTCAGGTGATCTTGCAGGCCACCTAACAGGACCACTGTGTTCCGATCCACTTTTCCCCAAATCGGCCACGAAGGAAATCCGTTACGATCCTATTATTGTGCGGAGGTGCAGCATCCTGCTGAAAGAACACTCGAATTTCCAGATTTAGCGGTAAGTCTTCCAAATAATCTTCAATTTCATTTCTGAGGAAACTTAGGTATCTACCACCATTCAAAGGTCAATCAAATATTATGGGACCAATTATTCGATCTCCAACTACTCCCAGCCATACATTGAATCCAAAACGTTCTTGGAAATTCCCCTGCATAGTTCTGAGTAGAACCTTTCTGCTCCCCGCTGTCAGGCCTATCTCGTGAGTACTCCGGATCTTCTTATGAACTCCTGGAGATTCCTTACGAGATGTTTCGAGAGCTGGTCGGTTGGATTTTTCAGTGTTGCCAAAGGCGTTCTCCCATGAGGATTGATGATGGTTCTTAACCAATTTCTCCGTGTCCTGCTTAATTTCCCCAAACATGATTCCGCAGGCTCGTTCCGGTCCGATGATAGTTGATGCTGCCCCCGCTCCTGCTCTCCTGTTCTCTCATTCCTCTAGATGCCCTTGTGATCTGATACCCTTAGTTTTACCTTGCTCTGTACTCCTAGGTCGCTGAGGTTTTTGTGAGCCTCTAAAACTAGTTTGGAAGGAGACCTGCATGAGCCTTTATTGCCGCCTGACTGTCACAGAGAATGACTTTGGGTTGGTTTCTAGAGCTTCTCCATAGAATCTCTCTCGTGCAAACGGAAATAGCCATTAGCTCGGCTCAGAATATTGAGGTTTGAGTGCCGAGGCTTAGAGTAATGTCTTGCCTTGGTCTCCACCCCGTACTCCATTGCTTGTCTTAGAACCATCCGTGAACCAGATTTGACCTCTCGACAACATTGGTATTGCCTTTGATGTGACCTCCCCATCTTGTATGCAAAGGAGTAGGTTGGAGTCATTTTGTCCGACGATATCTGTGTCGATTTTTATGACCTCCATTATTTTGTAATGGCCTAGGTTATTGCCCATCCATTGGCCCAGACATTTTAGTCTGGAGGTTTCTATCGTCGCTGCAATATGCAAATGCAGATGGAGGAGATTCAGTGCACCTCCAGGCTAATCGTAGATGTGCTGGACATAGCACCAGTGACCTCAAGCATGGCCAGTCTTTGTAAACCAGTCAACCTGCCTGTGATTGTCTCTTATTTACGAGAGATTCCACAATAATGGGGATAGGAGTCCCCCACTAGGGTATTCTCTCTAGGCTAGGCAAATAATAAATAATAGGCAAATATAATGCAAATTAATTTCTTTGTCGGTTACAAGTGAAACAAGCAACGATTGTTGTTGACTTTTGTGAGGATGAAGGAAAATCTGTTGCAAATTACTTCAAATTAGAAAACTTCGAATGCCCTTTGGAATAAAAAACGACCCTGAGACAGTGAATAGAATAGTAGGAGGCCCATCGAAATAGATTCAGAATGAGATATATCAGCACAATCAAATTAAAACAGTCTATTTTTTTTCAATCGACAAAAGTACATTTTGTATGGGAATAGTCAGTCTAGAAGAAATATACATTGGAAAGTCATATTTAAAATAAAATCTATCCAGTCACCTGTACAGAGCTGAATAAAATAATTTCGTCTATAAAGTAAACCCAATGTTTTAACAGAAATGATTTTGAATTATATTTGAATTATGATAATAATAATATTTATTTGAAAGTAGTTGACAATGTATTAGTGTTAGTAGAATTCTTGTAGACTTCAATCGTCTGGAAACAAAGAAATAAATTCTTTATATGTGTTTTGAGTCACACGTTTCAACAGGTAACATCTACTTGATAACGACAGTAGATGTTAACTGTTGAAACGTCGTGACTCAAAACATACAAAGAATTTATTTGTTCGTTTCTAGACAATGAACGTCCAGAAGAATTCTACTAAAAATAATATTTATTCCTTGAATGGGTCATACAAAATGATTTAGGAATCGTCAAGAGATTGATTTAAGTATAAATGAGTACAAAGCACACACAAAATTTAACTTCTACGTATAAAAAATAAATCCAACGGAGGCGATCCATAACATACAGTGGAGGTGAGAACTTACTGGGTAGGTAAAAAACTTACAGTCGAACTCCACCAAATAAAATCTTTATTGATAGTGTGAGTGTAGTCAGAGGACACACATCAGCACATTTCGAGATGTAGTCGGAAGACTTACCTCAGCAGTACGACATGTTTCGAAGGATTAATCCTTCATCTTCAGCGAAAAAAGGTTACAAACTAATGATCTACAGAAAAGAGAAATGTTACAATATTGAGAATAACAGTATTAAATTTCGAACATACCGGTGGAAAAAGTGCTTCTATATAAATGAATAGAATAGAATAATTAAATTAAAACAATTATCAAACTGACAGTAACCGCATAACGAGCGGGTCCCTAACTGTTAGGGGGTATGTTGGATCTCGCCAAATAAATCATTATTTTATCAAAACTTTTGTTACACCGTGACCATGCACGTGCTCTTAATGCAAAACAATAGGGTTATGTTATGAAAAGTGAAAGTGAAAATTGAGGATAAAATCTGTCATCTGTCGAGTGAGACGTCATGACACAAAGTGACAGAGTGACTGTTCCGTGGACCTGTAAATAGCAACCATCATACAACATCGACTGTCAGTAATATTAGACTATAATAATAGAAAAAATAAAAGATTTATTAGTAATGTAAAATGTAGAACATTGGTTGTTGATCGAGTGTGACTTTTAACAGTGTGTGAAAAAATTGATCAAGAAAAGAAAATTATTCACGATTTGATCGATCAAAATAGTAAGGAATGGAAAAATGAATATAGATTGAGAAGAATTTTAATATTGAAATAGTTACAAAACCACTTTTTCCTTTGAAGAAATTCTTTTGCAGAATGAAAACTTCCTTTCAGTAAATATTCTTCAATTCTATTCTTGAAACCTACGGAAGCTCATATTTCCTCAATGTCCGAAGGCAGGCAATTAAAGAACTCAGGTCCAGATGCAGAAGGCGACTTTTGAAATATTTGAGTTCTGTGTTGTTCCACTATCAGTAATTCACCTACTGCTCCTTGTAAGGTAGATATGAAAATTACGATTTGTTTGAAAATCATCTGTTTCTTCACATACATAATACAATGGTGGATGTATAGTGAGGTTAGTGTCACAATGTTATATCTTTTCAGAAATATGTCTGCATGATTTGATGAAAATTAGACTAAATTATACAGTGTGTCCCAATTTGAGCAGCCACACCCTCATATTTCGTTGAGCATGAAATTATTCAAAATTTTCTTTGACTCAAGTTGTAGTACTCGGAAATACCTACCTTTATGTTTACGGAACCTTTGTATATCCATTTTCCACGGCTAACTACGACCAAATGAAAAGTGAAAAATTGGGAAAAACATACTAGGCATTTTTTTATCGCAAAAATAACACCAGATTCTGTTTCAGAACATCTTAAAACATCCAAATCTCAATGCTTGAATCATTTCAATATACAGGGTATCATTCATTCTGATCAGAGTTAGCCTTGGAAAAGTGATATTTGGCTATTTTTCAAAGTATTAATTAAATATTTTTGGGAATTCTGTGACAAGAGAAGACATTTTGGAAATTTTCCAAGCATTATTTATGGATAAGAGTTGATAATGCTACCAACTACAGATGATACCCTGTATATTCAAATGATTCAAGCCTTGAGATTTGGGGGTTTTAAGGTGTTCTGAAACAGAATCTGGTGTTATTTTTGCGATAAAAAAATGCCTAGTATGTTTTTCCCAATTTTTCACTTTTCATTTGGTCGTAGTTAGCCGTGGAAAATGGATATACAAAGGTTACCTAAACCTAAACATAAAGGTAGGTATTTCCGAGTACTACAACTTGAGTCAAAGAAAATTTCGAATTATTTCATGCTCAACGAAATATGAGGGTGTGGCTGCTCAAAGTGGGACACACTGTATAAGTCGAATTATGAGTTTTTCAAGCTCGTTCAATGTTCACCCCACAGAAGGAAAGTACTGAGTTCATCATCGCATTATGAACATCAATTAGATTATTAACATCCAAAACTTTTTTAAGCTGTAGCAGCGCATAAAAACTACCATTGATTTTTTTCTGATGTTGCCCTTTCAAACCAGTGTCTAAGTGTACATCTAATACTTTTCATTGTTTAACACTACAGGAAGATTTAATATCATGTGTTAAATGGTTATATATTTATAGGCCGTTATAGTTGGGAGAATTTTGTGTAATTTTGTGACAAACATGATATACAAAACATAAGCCCATATACAAGTGGATGCTTGATCTACTCTTGTCACTAAACTCATTATAGTGGAACTCTCCTGATGATATTCAACAAATTCAACTCGATACTCGTGGATCTATCACCGAAAAGAACAGTCTTCACCGTGAGGTATATATGTCTCTAAATTTCATCCTGCATAATTCTAACACAAAAACAACTAAACTCCCATTCATCGGGCTGCGTGACGTCATTAACCGCACGCTGTCGCTCAATTTCATCTTTGAAACATCAAAACGACTTTCATAAATGACAAGTTTGGGCGACCCGTTGCGCTGTTTCACTCAAAATGGAACTATGACAATAACCGTTAATGGATACCGGGATATCATGGCGAGAACTAATGGAATCAATTAAATTAATAATTGGTTCTGGAGCGAATTGCTACAATAAAAAAAAACAGTTGGATATTGGAGGCATTCACATTAACGGATCTTCAATACTCCAATGCAGACTAATTATAATACAATATACAGTCCAGGTTATGACTTCAATTGCAATGACCTTTATTTGAACCCGATAGGGAAATACGCTATAAAAAATACGTTTTATTTGTAACGAATGAATTTTTCAAGCTTTTTCCACAAGATTTATTCTTAATGACAATAAAGTGTACTAATTATTATTATCATTATGTTCAACAAATATTTTCTATCAGATTGATGTGATTGAGCATTGAATCAAATGTTTTCGAAGCTTTCGTACTACTAAGAACTTTTATTTCCATTTGTGATAAATGCTGTATAAGATGGGTTGCTATTAAAGTCAGAATACCCGTTGTGTAATGTTTATGGCTATTTCGTGTACAAAAGATTTCTATTCATTTAATTATTATTGGTCTCCGCTTTGGAATTATCATTGATGAGCTTGTGACATTCGATTAGAAAAATGTAAATGAGAATACAATTTCGTAATATTTGGTATAAACTCAGAAATGATGAGAAGGTTCAAATGAGTCCGAAATGATGATGATAAATAAGGGTATTGAACTATTGATGAACATTTGCACAAATGCCATCCAATAGTAAGTTATTGTTTGGACCAAAGGAATCATATGGAAACATGATTTATTCGTAAGAATGGTTTTTATTTTATTTATTTTTGACTTGTCCAGTACTGCTTTATAATACCTTGGCAACGGTTGCTATTAATAGACCCCTAACGCCCGAGGAGTTATGGAGGGTATTATGAATCATAACGCCACAATGTTTTTTTCTGTAGTTCAATAAATCAATTACACAGAAAAGTTTGATTTATTTTAACGGTATATAAAAAAGGCACTAATTATTTTCTCTCAAATAGAACTTAAAATTTTCAAATGTTCCTGAAAAATTAGTATCAAGATTGAAGTTCTGTGAGTTCTCCGATGATGAACTCAATGTGCATTCAGAACATTAACATTTCCTTTTTCGATAACGGAATGGGCTGTCATTGTAGTAATTTTGTTCTTCGAGGAGATACTTTTGTAACACTCAACCTAGGGTAGTTGGGCGAATATATCAAATATTTTTTTCTTAACACAAAAAAAAATTCCCTCTTCAACCACTAACAGAGAAAATTCCACCGCTTATTGTCACCAGAGAATAAACAAATTAAGAGCAGCCTTTTTATTTTCGAATGTTTTCGATAAGGTCCTAGATAAATCAGTACTTACCGTAAAAACTATCTTGGACGAATTTTCTGTTATTTTCTTTCTTATCACGGCACTATTTTAGGTTTGAAAGGTAAAATCACCTAAGTCGTCTTAGGGACGCGGGCCGTCTAGGCTGATAATATGCTAGGTTTCTTTTTGTTTTCTTCTTGAGATTTTTCATTTCTTTTTCTATTCTTATTTTATAAGAATGTCACTGAGGTTGGGATACGTTAAAAGCTGTCAGTATAGTTACCGACAATGATACTCGACATAAACTGTTTAACGGTATATTAAATAAACATTAAATGATAAAGAATTACACCATAACAACAAAAAAAAAACACGCGTGAAGGATTCGGCGTAAAATATATAAAAACGTAATTCTCCCTGAGGATAAATGAAAATATCGGCTTTCAAAGAGTAAATAAAATTAAGAAAAAAAAAACAAACAACAAGTTCTTCACCCGTTCAGTGACAATTCATCGAGACAACAAAAAAAAATGGTTCAGATATCATACAACAAATAAAACAAACAAATGGTTCACCCACGATATTTGAAAAGTATAGCTGTGATTAGTTTGCCTAAAAAATCCCAAAAATATTCACTTACCAAATCTCTAGCTGCGCTCGGTGTTTCGTTCCGGAAAATAGAACAATTTCGTCTAAACGAATACCAGAAAAATTGTTTCTATCAGTTCGTTCACACAACGACAAAACAAACCCAAACCAAAATCTAACTCGCACTAATTATCCCGAAGTTAAAATTTCAACTCCGATGCAAACTTTAATTAACGCGGTAGGTCTTCGATCAACCGCACCAACCGCCTCTCGAGACCGTCTCTCCGTTTTTTTTCTGACTCCCGTAAGACGACTTTCCAGGGGTGTTTATATTTTTAAGGGCCAAAATCGTTAAACAGATATACAGCACGGAATAGAGAGTTCTCTCCGCTGTCTCCTCTCAGATCTCTTCCCTTACCCCCAAATACCCCTCGGACTTAGCACTTTGAAAGCGTCTAGTCGACACAAAAAATGTTCACTTCAGTTAATGGTCATTTAGTTCGTATACACTCAGCGTGAGTCCCATCCATATTACCCTTTGTAAAATAAATATTTACTCCATGTACGACGACTTAAATGAATGCTTCATTGTTTTATATATCGTGAAAAAGTCTACTCATCTGAACCACTTCGTTTGTCTCGACATTTGTGTTTATAGAGAATGAATTTTTATTTCCTCTTGAAAGAAATTTCACTAGCCTAGCTTAAATAATGTGAAACCAAATATTTACAGGGCATCGTCATCATACGTGACCCTTTTCATTAAAGTGTTTATGCATATAAACCTCTTGCAAAGAGGACCTGTAGCTCATCTGTCTTCACTGCCATCAATTGTCATTTCGACCATTTCATCACGTTTTGAGCCTCCGAATACGACTATTACCAGAACAACTTTATGTAATATACTGTCTTTGCCTCACGGTACTGATTTTAGGGTGGATTCGTTTTGATTTCGAGAGCTTCCGTAAAGCCTTCATGATGAGTGGGTAACCACGAAACAGCTGTCGAAGGATGTTGGAACTCTCAGAATCGAATAAAAAAATACTTGATTGTACCTTGGGTCGGTCAGAACGACAAAATTGTTGGCTGTCTGTCAATGAGTAGATAATTGGATTCCATGATAAGTTTAAAATTGCTACTTTCAATTCATTTATTTATCGTGATCACATCCAGCAGTCCAAAGAGCCCATTCACTTACAGGTGTAGATAATTATTAGTAGGTGAACTGGGTGATTCGTTTTTGAAATCTTAGCAAAACTCTAGATAACATCAACTGCGAGATTTTCTGTCAGAGAAATTTTAAATGTAATTGGTGAAAATACTGAGATTTGTTTCAACGAATCCGTGCTGAAGATTTAATAGAGAAGAACGAACATGATCATGAACATGATATATTGATTTAATAATCAAAGATAAAAATTCCGATTTCGAATTCGAACAATAGGACAATAGGAGATTCGGAGTGTCTTCCTCTGCTCGCTAGGTGGAGCGGCCTAGAAACTGCTTTCATCTCGTGAACCAGAATTGACTAATCAGCGGAGTGTGTATTGGTTTGGACGGGGAACAGATGGCTTCAGTGCTGTCTGTGTTGACCTGCCCTTGCACTGATGAGAGGCGACAACCTCGAAACTAGTCTGCAGGTGGTCACCCCGTCCAAATCAAAACATAATTCTGCTGGTTGGTCATAGAGGGCACTTGCAATTGCGTCCTCTGATGTTTTGAGGAACGTTGCACAAGTACCTGTTAGATTTAATTCAATACCCGTCGTGGTCTTAGCCAGGGGAGTAGTTGTTTTCTGACAGGTTCTTGCCATAATAAGCCTACATAGTTAGGTGTTTATGGGAGTAAAGGGTTCATCATCGGTCGGTAACGACTGTTCGTTAGCAAACGATCTCCCAAAGATTTGTGTCTTCTTCGATTAAATCTCTCAACCCGGAGATTCGGAGTGTCTTCCTCTGCTCGCTAGGTGGAGCGGCCTAGAAACTGCTTTCATCTCGTGAACCAGAATTGACTAATCAGCGGAGTGTGCATTGGTTTGGACGGGGAACAGATGGCTTCAGTGCTGTCTGTGTTGACCTGCCCTTGCACTGATGAGAGGCAACAACCTCGAAACTAGTCTGCAGGTGGTCACCCCGTCCAAATCAAAACATAATTCTGCTGGTTGGTCATAGAGGGCACTTGCAATTGCGTCCTCTGATGTTTTGAGGAACGTTGCACAAGTACCTGTTAGATTTAATTCAATACCCGTCGTGGTCTTAGCCAGGGGAGTAGTTGTTTTCTGACAGGTTCTTGCCATAATAAGCCTACATAGTTAGGTGTTTATGGGAGTAAAGGGTTCATCATCGGTCGGTAACGACTGTTCGTTAGCAAACGATCTCCCAAAGATTTCTGTCTTCTTCGAATAGGTCTCTCGTTTTCAACAAATTAATTTGCTCGATTTGAAAACTGAACATACTCTTGATAATTTGCAGATTTTATGGAAGTGATGATGAGGAAGGGCATGGTTGTAAATAATATGCACCGGTTTCTATACACGATTTATATATCTTTCAACAATTTTAAAGAAATTCCATCAGGTCAACAGGAAACACAAGCGCAGTAAATTGTAATATTGAGAGT
Organism: Chrysolina oricalcia; assembly: GCA_944452925.2. Taxonomy (NCBI): domain Eukaryota; kingdom Metazoa; phylum Arthropoda; class Insecta; order Coleoptera; family Chrysomelidae; genus Chrysolina; species Chrysolina oricalcia. The sequence continues at coordinate 8,826,961 of OX101815.2, read as the reverse complement.
AAAAAACTTTGAAAGTGATCATTAATAAAAGAGTAATGATAAATTGTGAGAATGCATTCTGGCGACTACAATATCATTCGCCATCTATTACTCAATTTATATACTAATGACTTCATCCTGTTGCCATGTTGCCAGAAACTCAAGCGTGTAGTATTAAAAATATGTACCTACTTTCACATTTTCTTACATTTTTTGTACCTCTTGAAACATAAAAATGTTATTGACACTCAAAATTAGCAATATGGCTACAAATAATAAATATATAGTTACAAAATTATAAACATTTTCTACTCAACTAGGTACCTCGAAAATTATTTGTACACACTTTTTTTATTTCTCTCAATTTTTATCAGCAGTTTCAATTAATTTCAATAATACCATTCCATTTCCATTTCAGTTTTTCAATCAACTGAAAACTCGGCCGACATCGCTATATCGTAATAATTGCATTCAGATAACAAACATTCGAAATAACATACGCTGCCATATAATTTTGCGTGAAAGCTCATTCCGAATCTATTATTCCCAGCTAATGGAGTAATGAAGATATGATGAGTTTCTACTATTGAAGTGTGAGAGGGTTAGGTTCGACGTATAATTTCAGCGATTATGTCTGGGATTGATTTGATGCCATCATCGAGGCGGTCTCTTTAATATTCATTCGTTTCAAAGGCGCTATGTATAATCTGAGAGTAATTTGGAAGTTATATACAGTGTGTGAAATCAATAATTTGTCAGTGAAAGCATTGTTTAAATAGAACATAGTTAATCAATGCCTGTGGAAAAGTTATTGGACACAAACGCGAGTTTCATCTAGCGTGATTAGTTACAAACATGAATATTTGACTTCATTTTAATGCAGGTTTCTTCAAAAAACCCTGATTTTAATGCTTTTCCATTGTTTTATTCAAGTTACGACATGACTTGAAGGCCAGATCACTGAAGTTACGACATGACTTGGATGCGAGCTCACTATCGCCGTCTACATGTCGCATCCATTTTGATCCAATTATAATCCCATAAGGTTGACTAACTATCTTCTATAAAAACAATGGTGAAAGTATCTCCGAAAGTAATAAGAAAATAATTCAAATAAATACTGACCATCAGACCATCTTTGACATTTCTTCTGCACATAAACTCAAACTCAATCTTAACAAGAAATTCTGCAGTTGTTTAGATCGAGAGCTCGTAAGTGGTTCGATAATGGAATGTAACTTTGTAACCAAAGAATAATGACTTCAATTGCATCAACGACTTACCGGTTCCACACAAAATCTTCCTTAAACTGCTTGGAGGGGGCGCCCCGTCTGGTCGTCTCTTCTGGTTGTGATCTGCTGCGGGATGTTATGTCACACGTCACATAATATAAGATCCGCGTTAGCATCTATACACGGCGTGGTGTCAAAGAAAAAGGTGAAAATGGTGGCAAAGACCAAAAGCAAAAAGGTTTAGCTGGCTTTCTTATCGAGCATATATTTCGACTGACTGCTGTCTGTAGGTAGGAGTGAATTGCTGCGCCGTCGCGACTACCAAATCTGGTCTATTGACCGAATATGTCGATTGGTGCAATTGGTACCAATAATAATAATAATTATACTTTAAATTATCAAAACCACACTGAGCTTTCCCAAACAGCAGTGATGCCTGCAGTGAGCCTTTATTACACTGAAATAGAAAATACTTCAAATATGCAAATAAAACAATTACTGAAAAAATTATATTTACTGTATTGAGCAAACTATTTCGAGGATTCATTCAAATTCAGCGCAATCATTACCATAACCATAACCAGAAGGTTATGTAATCATAAGGATAGATGCAGTATCACTTTTGACGAATTTCCCACTTGACTTAGTTAAAATTAGCATAGAAAATAAATGGGATGTTATGTTCAATTACTGTCTTTTTGATAAAGAAATCTGCATGGTTTTTGATAAAATTTATTACAAAAGAATGTTTGGCACTCCTATGGGATCTAACCTATTTCCAATTTTATACAGTTTTGTACTAGATGATCCTCTAAATGACTGTATAAAAAAAGTTGATTTCGAAATTCCATGCATCAAAAGGCATGTTGAAGATCTCTTTCTGTTCCTCAACTGAAAATTGAAGATTCTTGATATATTCATTACATACACCCGAAACCTAAAATTCACAGAAAACTATGATTCAGTTCCATTCCTATACATGAAATTGATTAGTTCAGAAGACAACAAAGTGATAACAAGTTGGTACATAAATCCCATTAATAGCAATAAACTCATAAGTGACCATTCATATCACCTAGAGAATATTAAACTTGATTAAATGGTTGAGGCTTTCGCGGCCGAAGTTTTCAGTGTCACTATTTTCACTCGAGTTTGAAGGCCGTCGTTTTTTGGAATATCTTCCTGACGTTTCGCCAACGCCAGTTCAGAAGCTTATGCATCTTGGATAATCTCTGAAGATTCCGTCTCCGGAGATTGTATTCATTCTGACTCAGGTAGTTCCGAGTGCCCATTCGTATCTGGATTAGGTACATTTTCATTATCCTTAGTTGTTTCACTTTTACCTGTTGTCCTTATATCGTTGCCTTCCTTTGTTATTCTTGAATTTTTAAGGATATGATTCCAAATTTGATTGAGGACTATACACCTTCTTCTCTTCTGTTAAAATTCTCCGTGTGTTTGTGGAACTCAATTGCCTCTCGTATAGGTTTGAACGTGAGTGGGTCCGTATCAGGCCCTCCACTGCGGTGTGGCTGCCTCTCGTATAAGTCAACTATGGTTCCCAAGTTGGGGGCAAGAAGTTTCACGTCCTCAAACAGGATCATGTGGTTTCCTTCACTAAGCGCGTGTTCTGTTACTGCCGACTTGTCCGTTTGGCCTAATCTGCAGTTTCTCTTGTGCTCCATCAGTCTTGTACCCATGGATCTTTTTGTAGTTCCGATGTACACCTTTCTGCAAGTGCATGGTATGCGATATACCACCGCTGTTGGGTCTCTTTATTCCTCAGCTGACCTCAGGCTTTGCTGTCTGTATCTTTTCAGTGGGTTTGAAGTCCTTTCTGTTGTGTTGTCTCAAGAGTTCACCAGTTCTGTCCGTGACCCTAGGGATATACGGTAGATACGCATGTGCAACTATCTGAGCCTCCACCCCACCCTGATTCGTGGAAATCCTAGGTTTCATAGCCCTGTTGATCTCGGGCATACTGTCACCATTCGATCTCAAGGTTGCTTGAAAATTTTCCAGTTCATCTTGTAGATAATCTGGTTCACATATCCTCCGAGCGACATTGTTTCAATCACTTTGGCTGCCAGTCGGCGATGGTTCAAACCATGGCGACTGCAGACATTTTTCTGATGGTCCGAGAAAGTGCTAGGAATCGCACGAAAAAAGGTAAGACCTCGTTAATCCTTGGCTCGCACAAGTTTCGGCTTCTGAGGGCTACCGTTCGTAAGGGGACGACAGCAGCTGGTTAACGGAAAAAACTATTTGAACAATTTTTTTACGTTACGTCGCCACTTGGTATGTATTAAATCAAAGGCATCGATTGCCTTCTCTTCAAAACGCTTCATGAAAAAGTTGGCTATCACTGGGCTGAGTGGACTTACCATCGTCACGCCGTCTTATTGTTCATAGAAGTTTACATTTCATCGACGATACCGTCGGATGTGCTACTGAAAAATTTTTGTTGACTAAATAATTGGGGTGGGTGTTATAGATAAGAATGTTTTTAGTTCATTCAAATATTCAATTCTCACGAATTATCAGCAGATAGTAATGTTGTGAATAGTGTAATATTCAAGAGTTTGCCTCAACAACTGACATAAAAATTGATTACAGATAAACGAAAACATCACAAAAACTATTTCTAATCTCCATACTAAATTGAAAACACCGATTCCAAAAGAGCTTCAAACAAATATTATTTATCAAATACCATGTATCGATTGTTACGTGTGCGTTGGCCAAACGAAACAACTATTAACAGATAGAATAACAGATTATGAACTGTCCTGACAAAAAGACTCTTTCTAGAAATGGTTCATATCAACAACAAAAATTTAACACCATCAATAAAAGAACAGATATTGACGATCTGAGTTCAATCTACACTTATGTTCTTCACAAACGTAGTGAATTGAATTCAGGTACCCGTCCTCCTCAAATATTTATGTTATTCCACCAATATAATGATTTACATTATGGTGAAAAGTCAACTGATACTGTCATTTATATCTTTTCTAAAAACTAATGTTCCTCCTTCATGATATTAAGTAATACTGGAAGGAAACAAATCGTCAAAAGCATTAACTGTGATCCACAGGGATCGATGCTTGGCTCAATGATTTTTCTTCTTTATATAAATGACTTTTTGAACTTATATATGTATATTTGTGATTCCCATTATGGGGTTAGTATTTTTTCTATTTCCTAACTTTCAGGAATATGGCGTGTTTAAAAATAGCACACGAAGACACCGCCTTTTCACCAACACCTTTACTTATTTCATATTATGGTGAATGAAAACGAATTATTATTATTATTCGATCATCTACAAAACTGATTCATTCTATATGAAATTATATTCCGGACAGCGTAGTTTGGGATCTCATTCCAGCCGAGCGACCATAAGTTTATCATTCCTGCAACTCTGCAAACTCTACCGAAACCAACTGAATCGGAACTAATGCATTTGATTATCTGGCGGTCCACAACTAAAACAAATGAATCAGAATCACAGCCGACTGGAGACTTCAAAGAGATACCTGATTATGTCGCACGGGCACCACATATTTGCACAACGTGTTTGTACATGCTGTGAATTACTCCGACAAACATTGGCTCTAAGATTTAGTCGAAGCTGAAGTTTGAACTAGAGGCGGCCGACTGTATTCACAGAGAAAATGGTTGGATTATTCTTGGAAGAGAGGGAGAGTGAGAAATTTTACTTTCCAATGGAGCTGGAAAACAACTGAACTTGGAAATGAAGGAAACAATTAGATTTTCCATGGATAAAGTGTGATTTTCAAAATCCTGAACTTGGGGAAATATTTGTAACTGTAACTTTCGTGTATGGTACATTGAACTCTCATTCCATTTCAAGTAGCACTGTTGATTTTTATTGATACCTAGATTCATAAAAGAAAGAAAATTACTGTACTATTATACTTATATTATTATAATGATATACTTTTATCTCAAAACCGGTGTAAGCTACTCAACTGTTGATGTTTTTTTTTAAATGTAATGTGAAGTTCTTCATTATTTTATATAATTTTTTTTATCGAAATATGTTCATCGAAATGCGCATCTAGAAGTGGAATTACTTATGTAATAAAGGGGAAAATACTACTTGTGATAACGTATTTAGGTTGACAGCTAATTGTTCCTGAGATTGTGCCGATGTTACTAGGGTTGTATCACCGGCATATGAAATGATGCTTTTCGAACTGATGTACTTGGTCGAATCATTTATGTAGCACAAAAATATTAGAGGGCACAGGATGGATCCCTGAGGTATCCCAAGATTGATTTCATGTGGTTCAGATTAGAAATCACCGAATTTTACGTCTGCAATTTGAGTACTGTCCATTCCAAACTAAAAATTTTTCTTAGAATCCAAGGTTTTCCAACTTGTTTCGTGCCCTTTATGTGGCAACCTCAATGTATTTTATTCCAAATAGAAGTATCGGTAAAACCATTCAAAAACGTTGGAAAGTTAGCAGAAAAGAGTGCTAAAAAAGCAGCACTGTATGAACGGCTGTTCAGACAAATTGATGTGTTACATCGAGTGTGTGAATGATATACTTCATTACGAGTTGTCAATTTCAATTCACTTAAAGTTATTTAGCCTCCTATATAAGAAACGTATATCGCCAGATGGAAGTGCGTGTTCTCCCGATGGAATAAATACAAACTCCGCCTCACTTCTAACTTGGCCATTCTCGTAAGATACAGGTCCGAATTAGATAATTCGGTGCTCGTTCTTCCAAATTACAAATCTAGATTAAAGCCTATTTGTTTTCGTGGTAATCTGAAAATTTGCACGAAAATTTCAAATGTATGAATATAATGGAATCCAGTCACACAATATCAAGATTAAAAAAATATTTTACCAAAATCTGTATGAACTATCTCTGAAATGGTTTGAATGTGAATTTTAAGAAGAAGAAAACGAAGTGAGTAAATTCGAATGATTACGATTCTCGATATAAATGCCGCCAAAGAAACAAAAAAAGCCGTAGCAATCACCTGATATCAAGTCAATATGTTTCGATTGTTTACGTTGCTGCGCAGCTCCATTGAAGCATTCCGCTGTAGCTTTTCAACTTCAAAGGAACATCAAAAACGCCGCGCCGCCCAAATAAACCGTTGTATTGGAAACCAATGTTGAACGGAGTTGCCGATATGGGAGTCACAAGAACAAGTTATTAAGTAATATTCGTAAAAATATGCCACTAATTCCGAAATTCTCGCTACATAGCCCTGACGAAGTGGAGAGTGTATTTCCTGATAAATATAAATGAAAACTGTTTTTAAGACAAGATTTTATTCAAATGCACGAATATTTTCTTCAGATCATTCGTAAAACATATCATATTGTATTAGTTAGTTTCGAAAAACTCATATCCTATTCCAAAAACTCCTAGAAACAAATTTGAAATAGAATATGACCTTAAATATCGAGGCCGCCATCTTGATTTTTTTTATTTTGACAATAGAAGTCAAAATCACCGATCCAAAGAACCCCTACTCTTATTCTGAACGGAATTGGACAATAATTTATTCTTCTGCCGTTTTGTAGCTGTCATTTTAAATTCCCAAACATTGACAAAAAAATCATGTTCTCCGACCACAAAAATCCCTACACCAATACCAACTCAAAATAGAATCAGTCCGAGAATCAGAAATTTCGTCCGCTATTTTGGAGCCACTACGTTGAATTATCAAAAAAAAATATGACATCTCAAACCCAAAAGCTTCTATATACCAATTTCGAATGGAATCGTATCAGAAATCACGAAACTTGTCCAACATTCTGAAGCCGCCTCTTGGTTTTTCCTGATATTAAAATAATATGGAGTATTGTCTCCAAGTGTTGTTGAAAAAAGCTATTAATTGTAAAAGTTATAATATTCCATAGTTTCGATCGACCCGAATGAGTTTCCTTTTTTCCCATTCCCGATCCGACCCTGTGCCAGATGTCATACTGGCTATATGATACTATCTCTTTTCTTCACCAGTCGTGTGGGAGGAGCAACCTGAGGGGCGTGTCATTTAAAAAAAAATTCAGTTCCATTTCTGAATCCAGAATTGTAAGTAATAATTAGTTTTCACTGGTCGACGGCTGAACCAAACCTTTATTAGTTGACTTTGATAAAGTTGGATATTTCTCATTTCAAATAGAATAAAGCATGGAAACCCATTTCGCGAAAACAATACATTTTTGTAAAATTATTCCCAAAAACAATCAACATCTAGGAGAAAAATGAGAAAGTCGTTTAACTGGGCGAATGATAGACTTCGATACTGAAAAGAAACAACACCAAAATATTAGTTCGTTTTGATGGTGGAACTGAACGAAAATGCCCAAAAATGGGGGAAAATATCCTATTCATTCATTTAAAAGTCAAAAAAAAAATTTTCATTATTTTTATCTTTATACAATCAAACAACCCTTCTCCACTCAGAAAAAAAATCGTATCAGACTCGTATCAGACTCCCCCTTTTTCAGGGATGAAGACCCGAAATTGAAAATATTAGTAACATGGATTTTGATAAAAAAAAATCAAGATTTTTTTCTGTACCTCTTGAATTTTATTTTCAAGAACTGAATAATAAGGTGACAATATTATTGCAGCTTATTCCAGTATAATATGGACAAATGCTTCATAAAGTGTTCCCATTTTTTATTCATTGATTTTTCAAATCAATTGAGTTTTTAATGATGATACCGAACATTCCATATGCTCTTTCATAATAAACGTCATATGTAGCTCAAAACTGGGATTTTCATCTAGTGTAAGTTCCAATTCTCTACATTCTGCCGTATCAACTGAATATGTGTCATGTAACTCATATTGAAATCTGGTTGGTTGTGTTTTCCTACTAATTGATGAACTGAAGCATTTGCCAACTCCAAATGTACAGTTATCTCACTGCTTGTCCATTTCAGTATTGAAACATTTTTTTTTGTTTCAGGTAATGGTTTTCTACTCAATACGGAGTTTTCTACAGGTGAGATTTCATGTATTAGTTCACCTTCGAGTCTGAGATGACAATTGTAAACTGTCTGAATCATGCTCGTGAACAATGATCAATGAACAGTGGTCAATGATTCAAGTAATGTTCCTTTAACATGAAATGAAAGAAACGATTACAGTGAAGAACTTTTGGTTTAGAATAAACTCGTCTCAAAGGTATACTGATATGTTTCTCAAACCACAACTTCGAATCTGGTAACACCCTTATATTTTTGTCCTACCAACCAGAAATGAACCATAAATAAAAGTCCATAAAATGTGAAACGGTTTGTAGATTCGACTTCTATTTCTTTGAATATCTCAGTGATCGGTTGGAAATTGAATTGACTTTTTCTGAATTTCATTGATGAGGTCGCTTGAATTATATATTGCTAAAATGAAGGGAACAAATGCACTGATAAATTAGTATTCGGAGAATAACAGTGGCCCAAGCATGGAACCCTGCGGTACCCAAAATATGTGCATCCAAAATTACTTTCAGATATGATATTCTCTTCTGACGATCACATCGCGGTGTAGTTAATTTTTAATAGTAATTCCCCATCCTCTTCTTTTGCTCCACCCGAAAAATATGGCCTGTCTTCTAAATCAATACACTAACGAAGGATAAATTGTGCTACGGCAAAAATATGATACACTTATCATCCTCAATGCAGAAACGAAAGACAGCCGTACATAAATTGCTGTCAGAATTACTTTTCGAACACAAAAAGTCCTAGATTAATATAAACGAGTCAGTCAGACTCTCGCAACTGGATTAATGACCGTCCGACAACCATAATGAGACACTCCCGGGGCGTCCAATCATGTAAACTGGACGCGTTTTTTGACCGCCTGAGACTAATTCAGCTCCAGTTCTCGTAATCATTTTTCAATCCTGCGGGATGTGGGCGAGAAACGGAAACATCAGGGTTGGCAACGATGAAAGGAATATTTTTCTCAACAATGAAGTAGTTTTGCGTCTGTAATTGAACTAAAAATCGAAAATGAGTCAACGGCAAAGTAGATGGAGAAATGAGAAAAAGAAATTAATGAAAAAAAATGGATCGCGTGGGATTCGAACCCGGGATCTCATGGTTTTCGGCCATGTGCATTAGAACGCTACGATATTGATCCTATTTCAATTTTGATTTGAATGAACCTTCCAAAAATTATATTGGTGGAGCATTCTTGAAGCAATGTTGGATATATTGGTAGAATATTCAAAGCGAATGTTTTGTCTCGAAAACACTGCCGAATTATTTTCAAAAAATGTCGAATAACTCGAAACTTTCACAATCACAGTTCTCCTAAAATCAAGATGTCACTAGAGATGTCTTTTGTTCATCATAACTACTGTGTCAACTATTTCGAAAACAAGTTTTGAGTGGGAACTAATTTAATTTCTTAGGATGCGGGTTTGATCATAATTTATTTCAATAATGTTCAATGAATATTTGGCCAATTGTCAATAATGGTAATTGGTTCACTTTGTAATAATGAATCAATATTATGGCTTGAGCTTTTCGTTGCCATTTTAAACAGTATAAATTACTATGATCTGTTGAATTTTGTTGAAACATTATTCAACAAATGTGCCACCGCCCTTGGATATACAATATTGTTTCTGTTCCTAGAGTCGATATGAGAGAAATATCGATATTGCAATATTCTAGATGCTGGAAACCATATTATTTTATCGATATAGGTAAAAATTATTTAACCCATATTGACTCCATATAGATTGATACATAAATTTTTGTTTTTTCTTAGGTGTTTTGAATATTGTTGAAATAGTATTCATCCAATGTGCTATGAAACTTGGAAAAACAATATTGTTTCCATTCGTAAAAACGTTATAGGTAAGAGTAAAATTGAGATAACAAAATTTATTCTAGATGTTGGAAACTATATTTATACAATGTTGTTTGATTGATATTGGTGAAAATTATTGAACCAACTTTGTTTCAATATTAAGCAATATGGTTTGTTGAATATTGGTAATATAATATACAACCAATCTGCTATTGCACTTGTTTGATTGATATTGGTGAAAATTATTGAACCAATTTTGTTTCAATATCAAGCAATATGGTTTGTTGAATATTGGTAATATAATATACAACCAATCTGCTATTGCACTTGGATATACAATATTGTTCATAGCCCTAGGGTCAATGTGAGAGAAATATCGAAAAAGCAATATTGGGATTGAAATATTAATTCACGATGTTGAAAACAATATGTTGACAATATTATTTCATCGATATTGGTAAGAATTATTCGATCAATATCAACTTAACATAGGTTGATATAATTAGAATGTTGATGCAATAATATTCATCTGATACCAAACCGTTGGGGAGATGGAAATCGCGAAAATATTTATAAAAAATCGTTTTCTCGGTTATTACGGCGCGAGTCACCTCGAAATAATACAGAGGTTATCAAACTCATCAATACCAATGCGTACACATAGAAAAATATCTGTACCAAATCGTAGGGGAGATGGAAATCGCGAAAATATTTATAAAAAATCGTTTTCTCAGTTATTACGGCGGTGATATGAAACTTGAATATACAATATTGTTTTCCATCACTAGAATCGATATTAGAGGAAAATTTAGATTACAATATTTAATTTAGATGTTGGAAACAATATGTAGACAATGTGAAAATTATTCAATCATTATTGATCCAATATTGATTAATATTATTTGCTGATTACTGGTGATTGCAATATTTATTCTAGATATCGCAAAATTTTGTAAACAATATTGTTTTACCGATGTTGGTAAAAAAATGCATCTATTATTGACCCAATATTAGATTTGACAATTTATGTTCAGAAAAGGTTGAGACAATTAAATGGAGAAAACATTAGCCTTCCTGAACCATAGGTTTTTTCAAATCCATACCCCAAATCCTAAAAACATTCAGTTGCAATTGTATTTTTTTCCAAAATCTATAGAATTTCAAATCAAACAAAAATTCAATGACAAACAAAGTCATAACAATCATAAAAAATTGTTATTCATCACCGGAAACTAAGAATTCCAAATAAGAATTGCAGAAAATTAATTCAAGCTATACAGTGCGTTGATAAATTTTGGAATAAATTCGCAATTTCTGAATTGAAGAATATTACCTAAAAATTCACAGTTAGGTCGATTTTCTTTTCTTGACTGACGTCAGTTTCTCAGCACCACCCAAAATATATGCAGCTAACTACACTTGAGCAAAAATTCAAGTAGTTGCATATATTTACTGTCAATTTAAATCACAGTGCTGACAGTACTTCTCAAAATATTTCTGATATTAAATAAATTATTTAGTGAGGTGTTGCTAAAATTTCAAAATGTTTAGAGTAATTTGTATCACAATGTTCATTTACAAAAAATAGATAGTTGATTCAACGGGTTTTGAACCCGAGTAGATAATTTCAGAGAAAAAAATCTCTAAACCATGGAACAAAGACGGCAGGAAACTTTCTGATGAAAACTGTCATGAAAAAAAGAACACAGTTTTTGTTGGTGATTCACCTTCTCATGGAGAATGTATGTAATTTCATGCTCATTGTACAATACATTATAGTTTAAAACTAGAACAGACTTGAATTATATTAATCGTCATTCAGGACAGCAAAACCATAATAATACTAGCTAGTTTAAAACTTATGTTATGACAATTCATCTGAAGGGAACTTATTCATTCCAATTGACACTGAATATCAACTGACATGTAGCATCGAGTTAACACGCTAATTAGTGAGATACAGAAAGTCTAATAACGTTGTTATTCTGATTTATTTCCCAAAATACCTTTTTTGTCTGGCTCATTAATCCGCCCTAATGACACCAATTTAGATGCTTGTATGACTTCTTCATCACTGTTCAAGTTGTTCGTTTCAACGTGAAATGTAATTTTTATTCAGACCACTCGATCAGCTACCAAATTCCGTGAATGCCCCATTTACATTCGTAACCTATAATTTATTTGTTTACCTGTGGAAACAGGTTATCGGGGATTTTTTTTCTCTCCTCCCAATTATGATATGACCAATTGTAGTGCGCCTCTAGTTGCATGGTGAGAATTTTGAAATGGTTTCGATTTCAGCAGCTGACTTAGTTGAAAATTATATGGCTGTTACTCTTCAAATCGAAGATATCCCATATCTTGAGATATTATTGGTATATTATAATGGAAATATTCAAAACATAATTTTCATCAACATTTTGTGATATTGGTCAAATATTGAATATTAAATTAAAAATGTAAAATAAATTTTTGGCGTAGCAGCGATTCAAATTTCAAATTCCGCTCTTTGTTAGTATGAGATGATGATGAGGATTGAATGAAAAGATGGACACATCCTCGCTCAGTGAATTTATATTGATATATCAGCTGGTGTCAAATAAATATAAATAATGAAGTAGTTAAATTAAATTCGAAAATAAGTTTATGGCATAGCAGACGGAAAAATGAAAATCAGAACTGAAATAAAAAAACGTGGATTTACCGGGTTAAAATTGTTTTTCCGTTAACCAGCTGCCGTCCTGTTACGAACAGCAGCCCTCAGAAGTCGAAACTTGTGCGAGCCAGGGATTAACAAGGTCTTACCTTTTAACGTGCGATTCCTAGCACTTTCTCGGGCCATCAGAAAAATTTCGGCAGTCGCCATGGTTTGAACCATCGCCGACTGGCAGCTAAAGTGATTGAAACTATGACACCTTACCCACTCGGCTACCTGGCCATGTGCCATAGACCGCAATGTTATAGCGATAAACTTATTTTCGAATTTAATTCAACTATAGACGTAAAACTTCATTATTGAAAATAATGTTGGCGAAATATTCTTGAAACAATATTGACTTCTAAACATGAGGCAATGGGTAGATTGGTACAATATCAAAAATACAGTAGTGTGCATTTTATTATTTTAATTTTTCTCAAATGGGATACCAAGTATATTATTAAATTTGTGGAATGATATTTTTTCCTAATTTCAAAAATGTACCATATTATGTTACCCCTATCAGCCCTATTTTACACCGTTTTTTAGTTATCAAACGTCGAATAACTCTAGTTGTTACTATAAATACATATCCAATGAGAGTAAGCTTTGAAAATAACACCAATATGTTTGTTTAGTAACTGTGGAATTATCAAAATAGTTTAGATGGAGGAAGAAAAAGTTCAAAAAACTTATAGTAGTAGTAGTAGTATTTATTGGCCACATTACATACAGTGTACAATTGGCAGGTCAAAAAAGAGAGAATGTCACAGACAGTCATGAGGATTTCAAAAACATTTTTACATTACATAGATAAAACTTTAAATATATATATATATATATATATATATATATATATATATATATATATATATATACGTATATCTACACATTAAAAACATATTAAAAAGCTTATTATTCGGTGAAAATTCAGTGTTTGGATTCTAATGTCAGAAACTCCTCTATTGAATAAAAGCTATTTTTCTTTGTTGCATTTTTAAAGTTGATATAGCTTTTTATATCCTTTATATATTTTGGCAGGTTGTTATAATGATATATGCAATTATAAAAGGTAGACTTTTTAAATGTTGCAGTTTTATGTTTTGGTATTTCCAATATAAAGCTTCTTGATGGATAGTTATGATGACTTCCTAACACGTTGAAGTCAGAGATGTTGCTTTTTACAAAAGTTACACATTTCAAGATGAAAATAGAATGGAAGGGTAGAATGAAGTGTTGTTTGAAGACAGCCCTACATGAGTCGCTGTATTCTAAGTTAAATAATAATCTAATTATTCTTTTTTGGGAGATAAAAACTCTTTTATATTCAGTAGCCATTCCCCATGTTGCAATATTGTTCGATATATGGCTATATGCAAATGAATAGTATAAATTCAACAACCCCTTTTGGTCCAAAATTGGTTTCATCTGAAGAACTGCATAGTATGCTTTATTTAGTTGTTTACAAACAGAGTCTATGTGGGAGGAGAAACTAAGGTCTGAGCTAAGCCATGTCCCGAGTCACTAAATATTAAATTTTTATAGAATGTTTTTGGAACTGATTTTTTCATATGAAAATTTATGCAGACTGTCTTATCAGTATTTAAAATAAGTCGATTTTTTTGGCACCATTGTTTCATTTCACTGAGAGCTTTCTCTATATTATTATGCAATTCTTCAAGGGTTTCTCCACAGACTGTAACTGTTGTGTCATCTGCAAACATTGTTACTTGTCCCGCGGTTACATGCTTGGGAATATCGTTTACAAAAAGGAGAAAAATTAAGGGTCCCAAGACAGATGCTTGGGGGACACCAAGAGAAGTCGTGTATTCATTCGATAGTTGTTGTTCTAATTTGATGAGAAGACTTTTGTGGGAAAGATAAGACTCGAACCATTTTAAAGCGGTACCTCTTATACCCAGATAACTAAGTTTTTCTAATATGAAATTTATGTTTAGGCAGTCAATAGCTTTTGAGAAGTCAAACATGAGAGACACAACATATTTTCCTTTATCTAAAGAAGTGTAAACATAGTTCATTAAATGGTATGTGGCTGATTCCGTTGATTTATTTTTCCGAAACCCATGTTGCAAAAGCGTTAACAAGTCATAGCGTTCAACAAAACTAATTACTATATTGTATAGACAACGTTCAATAACCTTTGAAAATTCGGTAGTTATCTATTGCTTGTTTGTCACCTTTTTTATGGAGGGGAGATACTAGCGAAATTTTCATCAGGTTGGGAAATTCTCCTTCAGCTAGAGATGAATTGATTAGTTTTGTTAGAGGTGAGATAATATAGTTATGCATAATTTTCAGCAGTTTCGGTGAAATTTCATCTATCCCAGAGCATGTTTTATTTTTTAGCGATTTTATGATGCTTGATACATCAGTCTCTGTTAGGTAACTAACTACTAAGGTAACTACTACTTGTTAAATACAAAACAACACAAATAAACTTGCAGCAAAAAGTGCATTTGTTGTATCAAAATCGTCCAACACCATCTGACAATACATTCAAGAATATTTATCAAGATGTGAATTATACCTTCAGTTTCAATAGAAAAAAGCTAGTACTAGTTGTAGGAGAATTTGTCACTCTCGGCCGTAAATCCGTCCATTCAGGGTTAGATAGCGCTAGAAGACTTTGGTTGAGACAAAGGGGTGTGGGTACGCGATACCAGATGTCTGAAGGTCAAACATTGTCCAAGCCTTCTTCAACAAAAAGGCTCGTTGAGTTCAGCTAGTTCAAATAAGCAAGAAAACCGCAATTTTGAGATGCGTAAGAACATCAACAAACGATTTTTGTGCCTGATTCCAAACGAGGCCATCTTCATTCCACATTTGTGGAAAACTGTATGACGTTGCACTACATTGACTGGGATGGATTGTATCTAACGTATTCGAAACTTTTACTGAATGGAGTTTACTCGGTTAACTTTACTAGGAATTCAATTTTCCAGCTTACCAACTTGATCTACTCCATTACACGAACTAAATTCTAGAAGGTCGTATCGGCCAGACCCTTTTGGAACCAGTAATTTAAATGAAAGATGCAGGTATCTAAATTAAAACGTAATTGCCCCTTCCGTCTGTAAGACCTAATTTTTGGGGATATATAACGTGGTACTTTGATTATCACTGAGGTGGCTGCTGTATTTCGGTCTGTGAATAAATGTAATAGATGTGGTTCGGGAATTTCCAATCACCTGATGAATATACAGTAGAACATAGCTTACCTTCGAAACTTTGATCTGTAACTCAACATTTCATTTTAAAAATCTAAACTATTACTATGCCTAACTTGTCGGCACCAAAAGAAAAATATTCTCGGTTGGCTTTCGTGGCGAAACTCATATAATACGTTGGCAGTCAAAGCAAAAGGCACAAAAACTACGTTTTTCAGCAAAAATTATTTCCTATCATAAAATTATCAACTGACATCAAAACTCTATGATTAGTAAATATTTTCGGTCTAAGAAATGAAGTGTAGCAAAAAGTGGTCGGCATCAAAAATAAGGAAATGAGGATGGAGTCATCTACTATTTCCTGACTTGCAAGATTGCTTTCCGTTTACAATAAATTGTTATATTACAACAAAATGGTATGGAAATGCGTACGAATCATTTCTGTGAGAATGTTTATGACTTCAAAAATGAGCCTAAGAAATGAATCGTTACAATCAACGTGGCAAAAAAAATTCCAAATAAGCACAACTACAAATCATTTAAAATTTTATCCGTACAAGTTATGTAACTGGCTCATTAAAGGAAGAAGCTGGAATTCAAAAATTTTATTGCAGATGCCGATTATTTAACACCAATATTTTAGACTGATGATTCATTCTTTTCAACGCAAGATTTTTCATAGGGAGAAATCAAAGCCCGCAGGAAAACGTCAGCAAAAGATTTTTAAACACATAAAGAAATCAGATTAAAAGAAAGGACCCGAGTCATGAGGGACGTCCTGTTCAGTGATTGCTGGCAGGTTTATGAAATACTGAATCACTGTTCTTCAACGCCTAGTTCAAATCAAGACTCTAATCAATCAAGCACCAAAATACCAAATCATACTTGGTCTCAGAAAGCATTTCGATTGACTAAGCGATTGGTTAGATTTGTATTGCTTTGGATGATCTATGAAAACCTGCCCTTGGCCTTAGAAAGATCAAAAATCATGAAAAGTCTGTTGGAGCCATGTATTTCTTGCTTCAGTTCAACAGTGATTAGGACAGATGTTATTTGCACTGTCAGATATCAAGCGAGTCAAAAGCAAGTCAAGTATCACTTGGATGACATTCAGTGCTCGTTACAGTTTGAGCCAAGGTAGTAATTGAAAACGGGTCAATAATTTTTCTCATAAAATTCAATGCTTTCTATTTCGAGATATTCTGTCATATAATTGCGGTATCAACGAGTACTCATAAACCTGAATAATCCAATCGATTGGGCTGTATCGATTAGCATATTTCAATTTGATGTAATTTTCAATCAATAATTCAAATTTTCAGCTCGACTAAACAACAATTTGTTCCGCATTGACCTACAAACGTTACGCAAATTATATTATGGTAAATTCTAGTACAAACTGTGACGAATATGTTTGTGAAGCCTATCAAAGTTTCATGGGCTTGCTCGCGTTACATTTGTGAAGGTTTATGAATCATTCCACAAAATTATGCTAAATATTTCACGAAAAACTGTTTTTATACGATTTCAGAATAATTAGATCATTATCGTAATCACACTTTTGATGCAAGGAATGTACTTACCGAACCTCCACACTTGTTTTGAATGTTTGTTTCGAGCTCGTCCATAAAATACTAAAAATATACAGCATCCAAGGTAATTTGAAACGAGAGCAAGTAACAAAAGAAACTATCTATCTCGTAGGCTTTGTGTTCCACCATTAGGTTAGGTAGAAAGCAATTATTATGAAATTAGAGGTTCGGCAAGGATAGGATGAACAGCGAGATGAGACAGGATATCGGAATGTGAGCGTTGTCTCTGACGACGATTAGCCCCAATTATTTCGGAGTCAGGTATTCTTGTCTAGCCCGTCGGCATTGAATTTATCGTCGTGCAACATGCAAGGGTCATTTTGTCGGGATGGGTAGCTGATTGCTATAAAAAAATCCAGTGTTGATACAGGATGCTTCGTCGCGTAAGAAACATATTTGTGTGAATTATATCTATTTTTAGGTTACGTTTAAGCTAAGTTTATACTTCATTTTATAATTTGGTTTTATAAGAGTTGGACATTTCAAAAATAGCTTCTACTAATGAATGAATTATTAAGGTTGTAACGTTACTTTTTTTCACTAATAACTAATAAATAATAACTAATATATAATAATAATAAATAAATAAATAATAAATAAATAAATAATAAATAAATAATAACTAATAATTTCAGGTTATTTCGAAATTTTCAATATCTTACATGCATTTTACCACTATTTACCCTTCCTCATTTATTTAATAATTTTCAAAAACTAACAGTACCTAATTTGCTATCAAAATATTGCTTCTTCGGAAGTGTATTTGTAATCTATCCCACTGTTTCTAAATTGAACACGAAAGTTTCACCTAGACATCCCCAATGCGTATTTTCATAAAACTACCAAGTATATCCATTTAACATTTACGTCATCATGTTTTGGTAACATCATATTTCAAGTTATCCCAAGGTTATTAATTGTCATTCGTGATTTAGGTGTTCCCACTTCCTGGGACTTTCTTTACATTTTTCTTTCCACGCCTTGAGTGTGCGCACTGAACGGAATACGCCATAAACTTGTTAATGTTATGACTTCTTCATTCAGCTGGAGTATCTGTGAATGACTTCATAACCGATGAGTCGAAATTGGTTATGCCATGCAGTATTACTCAGGCGTTTCGTTTAAGGATAGGCCTTCATATAGTCCGGGAGCCAGTGACAGATTTCCATGACCAAGTTCCTCTCAAGCGAAAATTAGTGGAATGCATCAGAGAGTAATATTATAAAGCTCCGTGAACGTCAGCTGCGGTTCCGTGGGGGAGATGAGCGGTGGTAGCCTCCCACGCACAAAGAAAAAGAGATGTATTCAATTTTGTTTTCCTACCTGAAAACATGTTATATTATCGCTAAAGCAATATCTTGAAGAAAGAAAAAATCAGCTGACTATAGTATGGTGTATTATACGACAGCTAGTTGGTCGAACACAAAAAAATTGTACCTTCTATGATTTCCTCTCAAATAAAATTTCACCTTATATTCGGATTGCGTCAAGGAGGACATAATTGAATATATTTTTTTTCTTCGTGCGTAGGAAGCTACTGTGCTGATCATCCACCACCCCCCCCCCCCCCACCAACGGAATTGCAGCTGACGTTCACGAATCGTTATAATACGACTCTCTGATGCATTCCACTAAATATCGCTTGAGAGGAAATGACTGACCAAATTTTTACCGGGCTCCTGGACTAATAATATATTTCTATTGTTATTCAATACTGAAACATGCATCTTCCAATCCAACCTTTCGTCAAGCCGATATCCCAAACATTTTGTGTTTGTGACTTGTTGATGACTCCGTATCTTGTGTTAATCTCGACCTGTACAATTAATTTGTTAGGGTGAATTAACGTGCTTAATATTTTTGTGAGGTTTACCAATCAATTTATTTGAGGAAAACTAATCAATATTATTCAATACTGTTTCAGACATTTTTACTAAATCACTGCTTGGAATCGTGCGAATGAAAGAAAAAATTTGTGGAAAACACTGCACATGATCATTTATATACAAGAGAAATGAGATGGGTACTATAATATTGATCCTTAGGTACACCGCATCTAAGGTTCCAACGAGGGTTCCAATGATTGACCGTTCGTTGACAATCAATGCATTATTCATAATTGGAACTTCGGCAAAACCGATTTTCCAAATAAGATTTCATCCACCGATGTACCGCGTATTCCAAAGTGCTTTATCTTTTCTCGTAGAAAGCCATGATCAACACAATCGAAAGCTTTCACCTGTGATTTTCTCCGTTCTGCAATATCCATTCTAGATGTTGATGACAAAAAGCTTCTTTGAATTTCAACTATCTGAATGAAAATGCAAATTTTCACTTTCAGATTTTTTGTCTCAATTTATATAGGGCCTTTTCACAATATCTATCAGATGTAGTTCGATGTCCAGCTTGGCTTTCGCTGGGGAAGTAGTTGTTTTCTGTTAGATATTACAAAAAAGTTACTTCAATTTATCGTAGGTTTTTTACATTTCACAATATCGAAAATTTTCATTATAAAAAGTTAGTTGGAATTAAAAACTATGTTTCAATATACAATTACATCCTTCTAATTGTAAAAATAATTTTGTCACAAATTTTTCTCAGATTATCAATACCGAACATTTATCATTTATGTTTCATAAAAATTTGCTTAATTAATTCTAAACAGAACGGAAAGGTTAACATGTTTGTAATAAATAAAAATGATAAATGTAATATTGATAATTTCAAAAAAATTGTAATAAAACATTTTTCCAATTGGAAGGATGTAATTGCATATTGAAATATAGTTTTTAATTCCGAACAACTTTTCATAATAATAATTTTCGATATTGTGAAATATAAAGTTAATTTACTTTTGGTTAAAATTCATATCTTCTGACATAACTCGTATAAGATTGATAAAATTCAATATCTGATGGTTGCATCATGGATTTTAGATCATGCAAAACTTTTTATAAAGAATAACTTTTTTTCGTAAAATCAATAATAACAAAGTTTCCCATATGTAGCCAACTTAAGCAGACTCACACTGTATACAATATTTTTAATTATTCCTAATATATATATATATATATATATATATATATATATATATATATATATATATATATATGAGAGGAATATTGGGAATATAATAT
The DNA here is from genome assembly GCA_944452925.2 of Chrysolina oricalcia. NCBI lineage: Eukaryota > Metazoa > Arthropoda > Insecta > Coleoptera > Chrysomelidae > Chrysolina > Chrysolina oricalcia. The sequence goes on along the minus strand of OX101815.2, from coordinate 8,806,301 downwards.
TTATTCTAGATGTTGGAAACAATATGTAGACAATACTGTTCGATTGGTAAAATTTATACACTGGGAGAATTTTTTCCGCTCCCACTAGCGGCAATTTAATTACCGCCCGTTTTAACGGGAATTTACCTTCGAGTGGAATTTTGCATACCACGTATTATATCACCTTGGATATTTACTCTGATCAACTCTGTGCACTTTTTCGATGTAACTTTACGTTTTTACATAATTTTACGATGGAACTTTACATTGTTATATTACTTCACAACAAAAATTTGCATGAGAGTTTTACATTGTAATATTACGGTTCGATTCTCTAACGTAAATAATTTGCAGTGGAATTTTACATTGTAATTTTACGGTTTGATTTTCTAACTTGTAAAATACACTCCGATGTGAAGTTGCTTTGGAATTTCATAATGTGGGATTACATTATCATGAATTTATACAGTGAAGTCCTAAAGTAACGGATAAATTCATTTTCTACCTTATTAGCCATATTCAAGAAGAACCCTAAAATACATCGAATTATGTTATCGAAAAGACACTCTGTGACATAAAAAATGCCCCTCTTCCACCCTCCTCAAAGTGACAGCCACCCCACCAATTTTTAGGGGGTCAAGTGATACCTCATTTAGAAGGGTATTCAATTGTCTATTTTTTGAATTTTGAATTTTTGCATCAAAACAAAATTAATTTTCAAAATGTTAAAAATTACCACGAATACTATTAAATTCGCTGTATTTTCAATGCACCCTATTTTTTTTTTGGTTCATTTACCAACTGTTGTTTGTCATACGTGACACACAGCTGTATAAACAATTGAATACCCTTCGAAATAAGGTATCACTTGACCGCCTATTTCATTTCAAAAAATGGGGGGGTGGTAGCTGCCACTTTGATGCGGGTGAAGGAGCGGCGATTTTTTTTTTGTCACAGAGTATCTTTTTGAAAACATGAATGTTTCAGGGGTTTTCTTGGAAATAGATAACAACGTAGAAAAAGAATTTATCCGTTACTTTAAGACCTGACTGTATATTTTTTTTTGGATAGGTAGGTACATTTTGTCTTTTATTCAACACACCATAGATGTATCCATCAATTTGAGAAATTCGTCTCCAGGTCACCAAAGCACTTCATTATATCATACTCGATTTATGTTTCGCTAATAAAACTAGCATCATCAAGACTGATAATAGTCTCCAGATGAGTATTTATAGCAATAAACTGTTTTGGTGAAGTGGACATATATTGATCAAATTTTTCCGTTGAACGTTTCCAAAATCCTCAATATTTTTCCATCCACTTCTATACCTTTATTCACCACTCTGGCTGAATGGCAGACAGATTGACCCCGTATTATCTGGGTAATAATCGTCTAGCACACTTCATGTAGGAACTAGAAAAAATTATTGAATCTGTGGCGTTCAGTCGTAAAACACAAATTCTATGTTTTATTAGTATAAACAGATTCTGTTCTTATCTTCATTATCTTACGATATTTCGGTTAATTATGTACAGTTCTCTTTAATAACTGGAAATAAAAATAAATATCAAACATAAACTGAATATTTAATTCCAATACAGCAAAAAACTGAAAACATTTTCGAATAATACATTGCATTGCATTGCATTGCATAAACACTAACATTAATCATTATCAGTACATTATAAAGATTTATGGGCTGGTCTTCCTATTCAGTGCGATTGTCCTAAAAACAAAAAATACTATTATTATACATCAAGCCACCGGCTTTCCATCGTCTCGTTAATTCTTGAAACAGTTAGGGCAGAGTCCAACAAAATTCAATTTAAATTATCATAGAATATGGACTATTATTCGACAGCTAGATGCTTTCTATTCGGGAAAATGTCATTTCACAATGATGGAACAAGTAGATGTTGAGTTTATGGTGTACGTTGTTTTTTTTAAGAATTTGAATTTTTGGGAGCAAGTGTCACAAATAAACTCAACAACAGCCAAAATTCTCCAAAAAACTTAAGAAAAAAAGACCAAAGAATTTATTGGTTTCTCCATAATTTGGGATTCATCAATCGAAAGTTACAGGTTTCAAAACATAATAACGTTTCGAAATCAAAAGTTTTAATGCGATTAAGTAATTTTTCATATGTAGGTACTCCATTCAACATATGATATCGGTGTTTCCCACAAATACATCGTGATTTTGAGGTTATATTTCTCAATTTCATTAGATATTATGAAGAAGAAACCTGAATGCAATATCATAAATATCATGTAATGATTAATAAAGTTCACTTACCTTGTATTGGTGATGCAATGCACAAAATACACTCATTACTAATTACTTGCAATACCTCAATACCACAGTTGGTCACAAAAAAGAAAGAACAGGAACGTGTAGGAGCTGACTTTACCCTGTGGATGCGTAATTTCATAACCAACGCGAAAATTTACGCCAAAATGGATGTACATTCCAGTTGCAGGTGGATCTTCTCATAGTCGAGGGATATTCACACAATTATTTTCAGTATATCGAAGGAAATTTTACACGCTGAATGAAATCTCATTTCAAGTGCGTACCTATAGATATATCTTGTAGTTTGAAAATTGAACGATTCGCATGAATCTGAAATAATGTTCCACTCTAAGCATTGAAAATACATTGCAAATTTAAAACAATTTTCTCAGTGTATACAATATTTTTTATTATTCCTAGAATATATATATATATATATATATAAGTGAAAATAGAGTATATTTCGTTTTAATTCCGAGAGTTCTAACCTTTGACAGCTGTTTCGTGCTAACGCACTCATCAGAAAGGATTTATGGATCTCTCGAAATCAAAACGAATCCACTCAAGAATTAATACCGTGAGGCAAAACAGAATACAACAGGAAGTTATTGATTGAACCTTGGGTTGGTCAGAACAACGAATTGTTGGCTGCCTGTCAATTTGTGGACAAACCTCTACTTTTGGATTCCTTGGTTCGTGTCAAATTAAGTTTCAACTAGTGACTGTAGATGTCATGAATAACTTCCTGTTTTATATATATATATATATATATATATATATATATATATATATATATATATATATATATATATATATATATATATATATGAAAGGAATATTGGGAATGAAAAATTTATTCTAGATGTTGAAAACAATATGTAGACAATACTGTTCGATTGGTAAAATTTATATAACCAATATTGACAGAATGTTATATGTGAAAGTTTATTGCCATATTCCATCAATATCATTGATTTAATATTATGTTTTTCCAATATATTCACATTTTTACCAACATTATTTTCACATTTACAATTTGAAAAAAACATCCAGCTGATTTGAGGTGCTCTCTGAGAAAGTATTCGTATTATATTTGTTATAGTCACCTTTTCTGAATAATACTTAATTGACTATTAAATCAACAAGAGGACTCCACTCCTACCACAGAATCTTCAGAAGATTAAAAGTTGCAAATATTATGCAAACTGGTTAGTCAAAAATAAAATAAGCAATTGCTTGTGTATTGGTCATGCATTTTTAGTGTTGTTTAACTTCTATAACGTATGCCTCAAGACAAGACAAAAAGTCAGACGTGATGGTAACTGAATATTTCAGTCCACATATTAAAGTTTGGTTTGTGAGCACTTCATATGAAATACTCGCTGATTTGTGTTATACCATCAGATTGGACAATATATAGAGGCAATAATGTCTCCAAAATCAGAACAGTCAGTTGTAGAATTTCAAAGAAAGCGTAAGGATTACCAAAGTCACCTTTATTCAATGATTGAAAATAGTGAATTTCGTAAGGTTGAAATTGGTTTGATTTTGAACTCAAATCTTGCACGACTATTATTGTTCCTGTTGAAATCATTATGTGGCTCAGTTTATATACGAGTTTCTATAATCAAGCACAGGCAAGCTGACACATTTCGATTGGAACAGCAATTAAAATACATGTTGACAGATAAGTACAAAATGCATTTTGATCGCAAAAATACCCGTTACGGATAAACTCCATATCATAATAAAACAACTATAAATTTCCGTTCAACTTCTAATATGGCTGACAAGGATTATTTACTACGACTCTTAGGAGGTATTGTGTCCGTGAGCTTTCATGATTGACAATCCCGTGTTTTATATACAATAGGAATATTAAAGAAAAGCGAAAAAAGTTGTTTCTGTGTCCGCTTGATTTATTTTATCGAAGTGCAATGAAGTGCAACAGTTGAATTCAATGGTCGTTCACAATTGATTGCTGATAAATCACTGCGAAGTCCCAGTATAAACGCTATATGAAACAGTTGAAAATGAATGAACTATACTCTCTTGAAAAAATTATCCCACTGGATAGAACTCGATGGAATACTCGTTTCAAAAAGTTCCTGAAAGGAATATCTTTTGTGTCCATCAATATTTGTGATTTTGTGTCATATTCATCATGAACAGAGCTATATATTTAGTCATATTGGATGAAACTCTGTTAAGAAAATTTGATGAAAGTATGACCAACCATATTTCAGTCGAGATGCTCACCATACAACTTCCAGCGTCAAACATTTTGATTCCCCTCAACTCCACAAATTACAGAAATTTTCAACAAACAGCAAAATAATCAAGGGTAATATAACAAGACCTTGATAAATAGTCGACTATTTTTATTGCATCTAAATTTCGACTGTATTTTCTAATAATTTAACGAGACATTATTTTGGCATTAATAATCTGATGAGAGCCCGAGAGCGAAGCTCGAGGGCTTTCATCTCTGATTATTAATGCCAAAATAATGTCGAGTAAAATTAATAAATACAAGAGAAATTTAGCAGCAATAAAATAGTCGACAATTAATCAAGGTCGTGTTATATTTGTGAAGATTATTTCTTGAATCTACTTCTTTATATCAGTCATATGAATGAATGAAAATTAAACAATTTGGAATAATTTATTCAAAATATCAAGAACAAAACACAAAATCTAAACAAAAACAGCACTATCTTTATAATTTTTCAATTGAAATTAAAAACACAATTATTGTATGTGACATTTCCACCATGCGTAATTTGTTACATTTGTTCAGCTTTTGAAGAACTTGCAGTATTAACCGTAGAAGGTCCACATTCATTCTCTTATACAGCTTCAACACGATTGATTTTATTTGACGTTTAATATGTATTTATTTAGAGTACTGTCAGATGCTCAGGCTCCTTGATATGAGTATCATGCTGAATAGTCGGTGACTATTGTGCATCATGTAAATAGTCGCTAATAGAGCGTGTTGATTGGTCCTGTCAAACACACAGTAAAAAGTGGGTGGAAAAATACATGACAAAATGTAATAAATACATGATCCTTCTAGTATTATAACTTGATTGTACAGGTAATTCAAAATTTTAATGTAAAATTAAGTAAATGTCCTCCATATCTCCCGTGTTTTACAGTGAGCATGTAATTCTATGCTTTATTACATGTAATTTCCGCTGGTTTACATGATGACTGTAAATTAATGTGATAATCAGTAAAACGACGTATTGTTACAGCGAAATGACGCCAATTTACAGAAAATTACAGGTAAAGTGTAAATTCTACTTCGTTAAAAAGTAATTATTCTCCATAACGCTATCGCCATGCGCCCTACCGGCATTCGGCCCAATCCTCCTCATTCACAGTTCATATTGGTAGGATGAACATCGTTGGGAATCTGGCGAAGGTAGGTTTTAAAAACAAACAAGCCGTCTTTTGTGTTTTATGTAAGTGAGTATGTTGGTGCCAAATTGTCATCGGATTATGTATCAGGTGAGTAAATAGGTACTGAGAAAAAAATATGAAACATTCATCATTAAATTATAGTCATTTTTTCATTTTGTAGAAAATCGAACTGAAACTTTCGTTGTCGCAGACCCAACTGTGAGATAATTTTGAGAATGTATTCGACATTCAAATCTCAAGTGGATAGATATCATCTCAATTCGACCATGAAATCGGAGAGTGTGCAATCTTATTAAGTCAGCTGAACTATTTAGTTAATTTCCAAGTTGAAGTATAGAGAAGGATATTTTGTTAAATAATTGTTTTTGTTACAACATTCAAATGATTTGACAGTTTGTTATTTTCCTTCAATATATGACAATATATTATAATGTTATGATGAATAAAGTATCATTAATACTGATTTTATGTCTTTTTTTTGCAGAATCCCCACCCCCCCCCCACCGCTTTGATATTAAGGAATTATAAGCATATACGTAAAGTTGATTGAAACTACTTGAGAACAATGGTGAAGACACCTGAACAGACATAAAGTATAACAATTTCCGTCAGATCTGTAATTAGGGGAAAAATCACATTAAAATAAAAGTGATTATCGGGGAATATATGGAAAAGCACATTTGATGTATGTAAAAATTCATATTGATCCAAGTTTAATTAACAACAAAAATTGTATTTTTCCGCACAAATACTTGAATATATATCTAATAATACATATTAAAGCATGTATGTCAATTGGCACTACAGACTTGAATATAATGGTAAAAACACCTAATCAAATATGTATAAATCGCCATTAAATCTGGAATAATGGTGAAAATTACATAAGTATACAAGTGATAATCCATGGAATATATTGGAAATTCACATTTGAAGTCAAGTTATGACTTCACATTATATTACATTATATTACATGTATATGCATGGCAACGCATTACCCATATGGGATCATGTAATCTGATGGAAACAATATTTACAGTGCAGGAATCAAACGTATGATTGGTTGATGACTGATATTTAATAGACGAAAGAAATAATCAACGAAATTTAATTTAATCTACGTATCAATTGATTTGTAATTCTGCCAACCTTGTATATTTAATAAATTTAAGTGTTGAAGGAACAACGAATGCAACTAATGAAAAAAATTATTATCCTCCCTAGAATGATGAATAATCCACCGCAGCCTAAAGCAGACAATCACTCCTTTGTCACCACCTAGGAAATATTTTCAAATCAAATCTATTGGCAGATTATGTTGATAAGTTATAATTTATTTTTATTGATCACCAGTGTAATCTATCGTTTGAATACAATACCTTAAACTATCTGATATTCTTCTGGCCTTGTAGTTTGAGTCTACAGGGTACGTTAGGGTGAAGCCCTTGATATCGCGTCTTTGAATAGTGCTTGAAGAGCCGTCGAAATGAAACAAAAGGCAAAATGCTGTGACCACCCCGAATTTTGGTCATCGGGGTTGATATAACGGAGCTCATTGAATATTGTTGGCTAGGGGTTCCCAGCTATCTGTTTTCTTGAGGCTAAACTGGCTCATTGTCTCTAATTGTCCAAAAAGCTCAGATCCGGTCGTCTGCACTTGGAGACCGGTCTTGATTTTAGAAGGTAATTACAATTCCAAAATAATAAGCACTGGATTACGTGAACAAATATAATAAATAGACGAAAATGATTGAAAATATTTCAACAAAGAATACCTAAACGTTCAAAATATAAAAATAACCCAAGTCGTGAAGAAAATAGATTCTACTCTGAATTTCATCTAAAGAGTTCATACCATAAATGCAAATAAGCGATAATATCATCATTTTGTCGGTTGAAATGGTCTCTATCACATAAAGAAAAAAAGCTTGTTTTACACAGAGAGAAAAGACTGCAGCAGGTTCATGCACAACGTTGTATAAGACACAGTTGTGTAGATATTTTACACAATTGTCTATTCTTTCATCATACGCGTTTTGTGAAATTCAATAAATATTTGTGCAAGTCAATTTGTATAGTATTCATGCAATTTCACATTGCCTAAAAATACACAAAAATATGCACATCTACCATAACACAATTTATATGGAAAACATCTACAACGCATTGAACTCATCCTACACCCGTTGTGCACTTTCTATTTGATATGCACAAATTGTATACTATTTCAACACATTTGTGTAATTTGCCACAACTTGACCAAGGCGTCGTCGCACCCAACTAAATACGCATGCACGGCATTCCAAATGTCCAGTCCATCATTGTTTGATTGTTTTATGCTGATCGAAGGTTTGTATTGCTATTATTTTTTGTTATAACATGAAACCTACAAACTGACCCATTTTCATAATTTTTAACGGTTTGAAAGGTGCAACCTCGTACCTACCTACTTCCTACTTGAATAAATATAGTTCGACACGAAGATTACTTTAAACTTTATTATTATTCAACGTGTTCCAAAATATCAAAATGTATGGTTAATTTATGTTCTGTTTGGTATTTTGTGTTTCTATTATTTTATTTGTAATTAGAGTTTATAGTTCAGTTATGTTTGTTATTAGTTCTTTGTGATGAAATAAACATTATTTGAATGACATTCAATTTTATTTTAACCTTCTGGAAAATGAAGTTTATAATTTCTGAACAGAATAAGATGTGAAGAAGCGAGCAGTATGAAACTAATGCTTATTCTCTCGTATTCCGTTTGGATGTTATGTGCCTCAATTGTATCCTTTCTTAAAATTATAAATGGTACCTATAAGAATTGGCCATACTTTGTACACAAATATGTACAATATACCTACACAATTCATGTACGCGGAAAACACAAATTTGTTACATTTTTTGCATCCTATATTTAAAATACCTACACAATTTGTACAAACTAGGTACACAAATTGTTGCCATTCATTACAATGTATGCATAAACAGTACACAAGTTGTTGACATTCATCGCACAACATACCGATTAATTTTGTATGTTTTGTGTATAAAATTAAAACAAACCTATTCAGAATAATACAACACTGACTAATACACAATATCCCTAATACAATATTATAGAATAAAAATGAACAAATTGGTGCTGTAAACTTTTTAGAAACAAATTGTGCTGAAATTATTCACAATTGTGTAGAAAACATACATTTATTTCTCTCTGTGTAATGTTATATGATAGTTTCTGAAACCAACATGAAACTTCAATTGTCTATATCTGAACATTTTTTGTTCCTTCTGTCAACCGGCTGTACCCTTAGAACTATAGCCACAATCTTCAGGGTTTTCAAAGGTTGCCTTCTCACCCTGAAGTTTGTTTCATAGGCACCGGCAGCTTTTCGTCTGGGAGCAATGGTTTTGAGCTTGGCTTCGAATTGTCAAGTGATCCCGGGAGCGCCACTCAATTTTGATCTTAAGAAAACAAAGAAAATCTGCAACTTGTAATATAATAATATTCAAACACAAAATAAACTCGATTGTTTAATACCCTCTTGGTAGTAGTTACATTAATACTTGCAAAAAGGTAATCACATGAAATCAATTAACAAAAGTTTAATCTTTATCAATACGTAAAATAATCCGAGAAGGAAAATATCTAAATATGTTTAATGTCCTAAAACCACACTGTGGTACTGGAAAGCGCTTGTTATAGATCTATACCAGGCTGTACATTTATAAATTTAAGATCAAATAATCTAATATCTATATTAATGTTGTAAGGTACCACAATTATTTTTGTCCAAAAATTACATTAATTTAAAAGAATATAGTTATTGTAAACTGGAAGAGGTTGGTGCTACTAGTAAGTAATCTTGACTTTCATTACGTTGAATGATCGAATTTGAAAATGGAACAATCTAACCTTGTTGTAATCCAGGACATGCAGTTGAATTTGTGCCCATATCCTATGGTGCCATACAGCAGGAATGAAATACCATTGTGACAAGGACTGATCTCCGAAGGTGGTATTTCCAAAAAAAAAACAAAAACTATCCCAAATGTGCAATGTAAATTGGTGAACGATGTGGCCCACCAAAACGTTATTGATTCCTATCGTCAAAAATTCAAAACGTCCATAATAATTGGATGTTGCCAATGGCCCATCGAAATACTCCACTTCTCAGGAGTCCTCCCACGCTTGCAGAACTCGTGCCCAATCTCACCTAAGAAGATGGCACCTTTCCTCAGAAAATAGAGCAGTAAATCGGTATCAATCTCTCGAGTCCACCCACGCGGTTTCCTCAGCAAGTCATCAGTTTTTCCTTTCGTATAACTCGAGCCCAGAAGGAACGGCCGTCTGATCTCTAAAAAGATTCGTTTCATTGAGCTTACGTCCTAGCAAAATAGACACTCCTCATAAAAATCAGTTAAATTTACCTTCTAAGAAGATGGCCCCTTTCCCCAGAAAATACAGCAACAAATGAATATAAATCTCACGAGTTTCCATTTCTTTGCCTCTTCAGTTAAAAAAATTAGAAATGGTGTTTTTTTTGTAATAAAAACAGTTGAGCATACACGTGTCCTCTCGTGGGTACACACTGTAATCTGATTGGTTGCCATTAATTTTTGGCGCCTCGAGAGACGTCATTTTCCTTGTCAAAAGTCAGAGCAATTATCGTTAACAATTATTCACGTCAGAGGTCAGCACCTAAGTGAAGTTTGATCGAGAGCACAGAACACATAAATATTCGAGGGATTCCAAAGATGACAGCTCTACCAGGGTTTATAACAAATAAAGCGAGTGGTGTTATCGTACCTCCAACCCGACATGACTGAATACATTGCACAGAGCATTCTGTTCGTCGTACTATTCGTTCGACTCTACCTTAAATAAACACGCTAAATTAGAATTCAGATTTCATTGCCTTAAGGTCAGTTGGGAGTAACAGGAAATTTATCTAAGGGTCAATTTACACGTTACAGAACAATCCTTAATTTTTCTTACTTCCGAAATGAAGAATATCTCATAAGGTTCAGTTTGAGTTTGGCGCTCAATACAAACTTCGTCATTATATTGAAAGTTGTCGGGTATTAAAGAGATCAAAAGGCATACTTTTACAGTTTTGTTTTCATTTTGTTCCTTCCATCAATCTTCGAAAGACTGTGGAAGTCATAACCCTTCAACATGTGATGCCATGCTGATGTGATGCCAATTATCGACTCGCAAATTAGTTCTTGTTATTCCTATAGGTAAACTTTAAGAACACATTCGGTGATACAACTAATCACCCCACATTCCTATCTAAACTATGATCGCTCTGAAACTGACAAACTAGACGCACTAAATTCGTAACGACACAATATAATAACTATTTCTATAAACGAATAAAATTGTCACATAGCTCATATTGAATCATTAACAATACATATACAATTGAACACCCTATTAAGCCTACGCAACATTACACTCGTTTTATCGATTCCACATGCTATGCTTGCATCATCTGCAAACATTTTCATCTATGCTGCTAGGAATTCAACAAACAAGTAGGTCATTGATAAATATAAAGAAAAGTATTTGTACCATAATTGAGCCATGAGAAACTCCACTCTTAACAATTTCAATTTCTGACTTTTTTGCAGTTTGCGATATTTCAACAATCATCTGTCTTTCTGTTAGGTAACTTCTGATGTATCCTCCTTCCCTTTTATGTAAACTGTTGTTATTTCTTCAATTTGTCCAAATGCCCAAAGTAATGATTTCAACTACTGAAATTTGCGCATCAACCTAGTGGCCATCAGGATATCTCAATATCCCGAATCGCGACTGAAATATCAATGACCTAATTTAAAAAATTTCCAAAATGGTTATCGACTTATCTGAAAGTAGATTCGGCGTTTTCTTGAGGCAGTTGGGTTACTGCCCTTACCTGGCATTCAAATCTCTATTGTTTTGCTTCATATTGAATAATTTTTTTTGGGGTTCGCGTTGCTAGGAAAGTTTGGTTAATGTTGGCTACTGGCAATTACCTAACTCTGTTTTTTGTGGTTCATGTAACTCTTTGGCTATAGAACAGTTGTTTTACTGATTTCTCCTGGTCTGGTATTCAACTCTTCCTTTTTTTGTTCTGACTGCTAACCTTATTGTCAGGAGAGTTGGATGTCTGTTCTTTACTGACATTCAGTTTCCCTCTTCAAACTTCTGGAATTTAGCTCTATATTGTTTTCTGTTCTTACTGCAGCAGACCCTTTCGCTAGGAGAGTTAGGTAAGTTGTCTACTGGCCTTAATTTTTTTCTGTGGTTCCCATTTCTAACCCGTTTGCTAGAGTTGCTGTTCTCTACTGGCATTTAACTCTCTTTTTGTGATTCTTACGTTCACTCTGTTCGATGAGAGAGCTGTATAACTCTTGACCAATAGCACTAGTTCTTTTTATGAAACCTACACAGTAAAAAGTGGATGGAAAAATACATTCCAAAATGTAAAATATACATACTCCTTCTAGTATTATATCTTGATTCCACAAGTAATTCAAAATTTTAAGGTAAAATTTGGTAAATGTCCTCCATGTCTCCCGTGTTTTACAGTGAGCATGTAATTCAATGCTTAATTACATGTAATTTCCGCTAGTTCACATGATGACTGTATATGAATGTAATAATTAGTGAAACGACGTATTGTTACAGCGGAATGACGCCAATTTACAGAATATTCCAGGTAATGTGTGAATTCTCTTTTGTTTAAATGTAATTTTCCGTGACGCTATCGCCATGCGCACCTACCGGCATTCGGCCCAATCCTCATTCACAGTTCATGTTGGTACAGGATGAACATCGTTGGGCATCTGGCGAAGATACGTTTTAAAAACAAACAAGTCATATTTTTCATTTGTGTATGTGGGTGCCAAATTGTCATCGGATTGCATATTAGGTAAGTAAATAGGTACCGAGGAAAAAATATCAAACATTAATTGTTCGTTCCATAATATTATGAATAACACCAATAATTTCATAGGAAAGCGAATCGAAACTTCTGTTGTCGCAAAACCAACTGAGTGATGATTTTGAGTATTTACTTGACATTTAAATCTCAAGTGGATAGGTATCATCAAAATTCGATTCCAGAACATGATATCGGAGAGTGGGCAATCTCATGCTAAACTATTTAGTTAATTTCAAAGAATTGAAGTAAAGAGTGAGATATTTTGTTAAACTATTGTTTGTGGTACCATATCTAAACGATTTGAGAGTTTCAGTTATTTTTCTTCAATATATAACAATATCTTATGATGAATAAAGAATTTTTAAATTTGATTTTATGTCTTTTTTGCAGATCCCCTCCCCCCTCTGTACTATTATGGAATATTGTAGTATATATCACACTCCGAAGAATAATATAACACTTATCTGTACCCGTTACATTTGAGGCAAAAAAAGATCTGAATCTGCTGGTATAATCACGATATAATCTTATATATCAAATATTTCGCTTCAACTGTAACAGAAAAGAGTAATGATAGATATTTTTTCAAGGTACACTATGTTTCAATTCACTCAACGTTAAGAAAATTGATGAATTTTCACTTATTTTTCTCTATTGAAGTTATTACAATTATAATTTTTTATGGTTAACTTTAGATGTTCGTATAATCAGTCCTCTCTTCTCTGGATAAAAAAACGACACTAGTTTTCACACAATGTTAGTTGACACTACTTGACACTACTTGAAAACAATGGACAAAAGATACCTAAACAGACATGTAATAATTTCCGTTAAATCTGTAGTTGTGAAAATCACATTTGTGGTATGTAAAAATGCAAGTTTAATTTACAACAAAAATTGAATTTTTCCCTACAAATACTTGAATATATACCCAATAATTCATACTAAAGCATGTGAGTCAATTGGCACTACTCGAATATAATGGTAAAAACACTTGAACAAACATGTATAAATTGCCATTTAATCTGGAATAATGGAGAAAATTACATAAGTATACAAATGATAATACATGGAATATATTGGAAATTCACATTTAAAGTCAAGTGATGACTTTACATAATATTGCATGAGGTATGTAACTTTACTTGTACATGCTTGGCAACGCATTACCCATATGGGATCATGTAATCTGATGGAAACAATATTTACAGTGTATCGTTTCGATGTCACAAATCAAAACTCTGGAAAAACAGAACATTTGAAGAAAATGAGACAAGTCAAGTTACCCTGTTCATTAAAGAAGACAACATCATAATGGTAAGGAGAAACAATATCATCTATAAACCAATCAATCACTTTATCCCACAACCCTACGCTTCAGAGACGAACGCTCAACCAGCCGACCACCAAGGTTGAAAAGTAATACAATACAAAATCAAAATAATATGCATAGATGGTAATTTTGAAATAGAACAGCTTAAATAGGTTGGGAAAGGTGGTAGAATGAGATGAAAGATTGCATTGAAGATGAGATTCTTGACCGTTCAAGTAGTCAAGAATTGGTAAAATTTCTCCAAAAATTACAATGAATGAAAAATGGTTCTTCAATTTTAATGCAAGTGTGTGGGTTGTGACAATGCATAAATACGATATTCGATTATTAAGCTAGTGGATATGATGGAATTCCGCCTTCCTCAAGACCAGTTTTTAGCAAGTTATTCCACCTTTCTTTTAATTTGGGAGTATTTCCGTTAAATTGAAAAATTGCAAGAGAACATCCAGCCCCCAAAAAAAGGGAAAAACCCTGCCAATTACCTACAGACTTATCGTACCTGCTGCTATCTGCTTTCTCGCAGGTCATGGTTAAAGCCATCAACATCTAAATCATGAAATATCGACAACGAACTCACTGAAAAAAAATATTTGGATTACAATGTGAATTTGCATAGATATTAACTGGAAAGTTTCCAGTATCATAACTTTAAAAAAATTGCTAAAACTAATAAGTGTTTTTTACAAGCTTGTTCTGAAAAACAATGTGTTTTCTCAGAAATATTGTGAAATTACATATGAGCTCTACAATTCGCAATATATGTCACGCCATGTCAGTAATGAAACATTTTTTCTTGTAAATTGCTAGATGTAAAATCGTAATGAAAAATCACAGAGACTTATTGTTTTTTCGAAACTTATTGTAGGTTCACAATTCTTATGCGTTTTCACAGGCCACTTTGTTAATTCACATTTCGAAAATACAAATGATTTACCCACCTTTCTCTGCAATTACAAGACCTGAGGAGTAAAATCAAGTTAATTGTTAATTCACACACCTACGTATTGTGAATTTGCATCCTGATAAGAATATCACATTGTAATAATAAATTTATGAGAATATCACAATGTAATATTAAACTGATAAGAATATTACATTGTCATATTACATTGACAAGAATGTCACATTGTAATATTACAATAGTGTTAAAATTTTCACATGTTTTCGTAGGGAATTACAAAAGATATTTGCTCTGCCATAATTTTCTGCATCTTTATGCTATTTTTCACAGCGAGTTGTGAAAACTCGGCTAAAAATTATGAACAAGGCAAAAAATTTCAATTTACTATAAAGACACACTTTCATTGTCTTTTCACAAGTTTCAAGTAATTTCACAACGTAGAAATACAATTTTGATTAATTTCACAAGTTTTCGGGAGTCTGCTCAAGCCGAAGCGTTCATTGTAATTTCACAATGGAATTGTGAATCTTTCAATTTTCTTGTGAAATTTTACAACTACAAGGGTAATCAATCACAGTCAAAATCTAGGGCCAAAAATAACCCATGATTTTAACTGTAATTTCACAAAACAATTTTTTCAGTGTGTAACGATTGGAGCTTACTGATGCCTCAGGAGGTGTTACCTAAGGCATGCATCCTGCAGAAATTGAAGGATACCGATTCCACCCTTCTGTCACACGGCTCTCAGGATTTTCTTTTAATAGTACAGGATTTTCTTTTTCGTTTGAACCAAAACAAATAAAATGCCGATATAAAATTATTTGTAATGATAAGTAAACTAGTGATCCTTGGAGTTTGGAGGCTTTTTCATGGGAAACTCTAACGGATAATTAACCAAATTGGGTAGCAATAAAACTTCTAAAAAGAGTTGGGTCAGTGAA
This sequence comes from Chrysolina oricalcia, assembly GCA_944452925.2. Lineage (NCBI taxonomy): Eukaryota > Metazoa > Arthropoda > Insecta > Coleoptera > Chrysomelidae > Chrysolina > Chrysolina oricalcia. The sequence goes on along the minus strand of OX101815.2, from coordinate 8,790,483 downwards.
GAACAGTAGCCCAAATCTTCTAGCAAAAAATGTATCAATCCAAATATCAAAAAAGAGACTTAGATGCTAGTGCAGAACAGTAACCTCAATCTTTCACTCAAAGGGACAGCAATGTGAATATCAAATAAAAAGACTTCAACGTCAGTAAAGCAAAGAACAGTAACCCAATTCACCCAGCGAAAGGGGTAAGTAGCAGTGCGAAAAACAAAAAAGAGAGTTGAATGCTAGTTGAAAAAGGTAACTCGACTCCTGCCGACAGCGAGGTCTCACGAATAGCGCGCGGTGCCTGTCAACGGCCCGTTGCCGCAGTCTCGACCGGCATTTGTTACAAGGCTGATGCTATTTATTCGTTCGCGCCCGGAAATCGTGCCTTACCAATAGCGATCCCGGGGATTAGTGAAGTAACCGCGTGAGATGTCGAACACCCGGCTGAAAGTGGATTAAACGCGAAAAGTACGTGGTCATGTGTTGAAAGTGGTCGAATAGTGTGTGGTACGAATGCGACAGGTGCTTCGAAACATGTGCGGAATGCTCAGAGCGCCGCTGTCAAAAAGTGGATTTCAAATGTTTATAGTGCAGGTTTTTGCGATTCCATCGTGTCTATGTTTTTGTTTTGGTCGGTGTCGGTTGTAAAAATGTTTGGAATAGTACAAGGTTTTGTGCTCAAGGAGGCCATTAATCTTTGTATGAGCGATATGTGGTGCACAAAGGCAACAAGAGAGGTGTGTGGTATTCCGATTGGATGATGTCTTAACTTGATGACACTGATGAAGTTCTTCTGACAAACGTCCCGTGGAATGGCACCTACCGATTTATCGCGGAACTTTTTAAACATCCCAAGTTGTGTCGAAAAGTCAGCACCTGTCATATCAATTCTTTGTAATCAAATCATTATTGTTACCATTTTTATGTAAAAACGATCTCTCAACGTTTTTCCAAAGTCCAAAAAGTTTGCGCTCCTTCCAACAATTTCTATAAATAAAAAAATTTATTGTTATTTTGGAAATATCGGCTTATAATTGGATCACCTATTACTACTTTCGTAGGTAACTTTTCTTTCAGTGATAAAGCTGAATGAAAACTCTAGTTTATGTTGATGAAGAAAATTTACTGGGATACTGTCACTGATTATCACAGTCAATGCGGGTTTCACTTGTATTGAGTCGCGGAAGAAGTTTTTTGAAAGACGTCGGATAAACACAAGTAATAAACTAAAAATTCCAGCTAGCGGTTTTGGCTGTACCTCTTTCTATTGCGGAGAAAACCATAAATTTTCAATCTTTATAGTAAGAAACAACGAAGTTGTTGTATCTCTCGTCTTGTGATGGCAAACATCCTTGAGATATTTCAGTTTGTTCTACTCAATCTTGTTATCAGAGGGGTCTCCTGTTTGAAGGATGGATCCAATGAAGTGTGCTTCAACTGGATGAAATTGAAATGCGTAACAAAAATAATTAAAATTTGTATGTTAGTGGAACTCTCCACATTATTATTATATTATCCTTGAAATATTTTCCGAAATGTATATCTATATTCTAGAAGATGTCTTACCATGACCGGTTTGAAGAGCAGAATGAGAAAAAGAAATTAGTCATTTTGTCATTGGGCAAACTGATTCGAAATAATAGTTTATGTATACCCAAACCTTTAGATGAAGTATTCTGTAGAGACTGACTATAATAATTTCCAGATACGACATAGTAGCTAGCTATTAGTTATGTTTGTTGTTTGAAAATTCATCAGGAGAACAAAATAGTCGCACTCTCAGAAAAGTCCTAATCTTCAGTAAAAATGTCTTTGGAGTTGAATACTCTGATGATTTTATTTAGACATGTTATTGGTATCTTCAAATCAATTGAATGTCGAATTTTAAGAGTTTTGGATGATAACATTGAACTTAATGATTTTTTTTCCAAGAAAACAGCTATTATAAATTTCTCAATTCATTCTTCTATGCCAACACATATCGAAAAAATGAAAGAAAAATAATTCAATCCTGTTCGATTTCCTTACAAGTATATTGAGATGTTACACAACTAACTCTGTTTTTAAAATGCACAATTCGATACTTGAAATATCTGAAATAGATGGGACTACTTAGACGTTATCGTTCCCTGAAACATTTTATTTTTGGAACAAATACATTTAATTTCCTATACTTTTTGAATGAAATATCCTATATCTGATGTATAAGAACAATACATTTATTTTTCATTTTAAGGCTAGGTTAGGAAAAAAAATTACTCAAAACCTCATGAAAAACCTAATTTCATTTGACTCATATAATATGCAAAGCAAGGGAACGAAATCGTCTAGGATATAAAAAAATATAACTACTTGTTACGTGGATAACTTTTTTCATAGCAGCTATTTTCTATTCAGGTTGACAACAATAGTTCACAAAATGACAACTCACTCACTCACTCAAATTCAAAATAACAACATTTCAATAATGTATATACCGGGTGTCAACGAATCTATTAGACCAGTCATAACTTCTAGACCATCAGGTGTATCAAAATGAGATTTGGTATAGGTAAATGGTATGTGAAGAGGAGAGTTTTCACATATTTTTCACTTTCCGGTCACTTCCGGTTTCACGGAAATGGCTCCGGTTTTAAATTTTTAAATGGAACACCCTGTATATTGTAACATTTTTGGATTTCTGAGACAATTCTAGATCAGAATGTGACATTTTCGAAAGCTTTTATGTCTACTTAATTTTTTTGGAGTCACTTTTGAAATTACATCTAGGCCATGATCGGAAGTAAACTAATCTAAGGACCTCAGGTGATATCAGAATATTACAATCGCGAAGTTTTAGTGACTAGTGTGATAGATATGACTAAGACAAGTTGGTAAAATTACATTTTCGTGTCTATTATTTTTCAAATGGCGACCATTTTTTGACAAGCACTTTCCGAAAAAAGGATATTTTGACGAATCTAACGATACTAATTTATTTGCGATTGGATTACAAATAAGAACATAAATTAAATATTACTGAGGAAAATACTTCATAATAATTTATTCACTTTTGTCAAGTGTGCCATGGATAATAATTCATTTACTTTTGTAAGCACTTTCCGAAAAAAGGATATTTTGACGAATCTAACGATACTAATTTATTTGCGATTGGATTACAAATAAGAACATAAACTAATTATTACTTAGAAAAATACTTCATAATAATTTATTTACTTTTGTCAAGTGTGCCGAGGATAGGCATGATGCATAATATTTTGCAGTTATTTCGATCAAGTCTTCTTTGGAGAACAAAACACTCACTTAGGTTATGAAAGTGACATAATCTTTAAGAGCAGAAGGTAAAATTTTCTTGATTTTCGTTAAATTTTATTTCAATTGTCCGTCAAAATCATGTATACTCAGAGTGAAAAAGTGGATATGTTGTTATTGTTTGGAGAATGTCACAGAAATTCAAGGAATGCTGCTGAGTTGTATGCTCAGAGATATCCCAATTGGCAACATCTATCCCATCAGTATTTTCCGTATGTTGAGAATCGTTTTAGGCAAGAGGGAAATCGAGAGGCAGAACAGAGGTTTATCATAAATAAGGAGACTGAGATTAACGTTCTTGCTATGGTTGACGTTGACAAAGCGGTTTCTTTCAGAGAAATTAGTCGAGAAATGCAGGTAAGTCACGAATCAGCAAGAAAAATATTGAAAAAGCACGGATATCGAGCATTTAAATATCAGTTACATCAACATTTGTATGCTGACGATGGCGATAGACGAGTAGCGTTTTGTGATTGGTTGCTTCAAAATAATAGAGCTAACCCAAATTTCATCAACTTTATTCTATTTTCCGACGAATCACGATTTACAAATAATGTCTTGTTTAATAAGCAAAATTCTCGGTACTGGGTACTGGGTACTGGTACTCAAAATCAACATGCAACGAGAGAGGGCAATTTTCAAGAAAGGTTTGGCGGCAATGTCTGGGCTGGTATCGTTGGAAACAGAATAATTGGACCAATATTATTTCAAGGTCAGATAACAGGGGCTAGGTACTTAGGTTTTCTTCAAAATGAAATCTAGGATCATCTTAATAATCTACCTTTAGCAGATTTACGGCAAATTTACTTCCAACAAGTCGGAGCACCCCCTCATAATACCAGATACGTTCTTGATTACTTAATAGAGCATTTCAATAATCAAGTTATTGCAACCAATGGTACGGTGGCCTGCCCACTCACCAGACCTGACTGTGCTAGATTTCTTCATTTGGGGATATGTTGAAGAAAGGGCCTACTATGCAACAGCCCCAGCCACTCTCGAAATCTTAGAAGAAAGGATTCTACAGGCAATTAGAAGTATAACGCCACAAATGTTACGAAACGGGTTGAGAGAAACAATTGAACGAGCTGAAATGTGTCTTCAACAAGGAGGAATGCACTTTGAAAATTTACTATAGTGAAAATTTTAAGAAATTAGGATATTGAAAAAAATGTAAGTGCATCGCTGAAATTTTTTTCTTTGGTTAATTTTGTTAAATTTGTTGATCCAATCGCAGATAAATTAGTATCGTTAGAATCGTCAAAATATCCTTTTTTCGGAAAGTGCTTGTCAAAAAATGGTCGCCATTTGAAATATAATAGTTAGACACGAAAATGTAATTTTGCCAACTTGTCTTATTCATATCTATCATACTAGTCACTAAAACTTCGCGATTGTAATATTCTGATATCACCTTAAATTAGTCTACTTCCGATCATGGCCACCTAGATGTAATTTCAAAAGGCATAAAAACTTTCGAAAATGTCACATTCTGATCTAGAATTGTCTCAGAAATTCAAAAATGTTACAATATACAGGGTGTTCCATTTAATTTTTTTGAACCGGATTCATTTCCGGTGAAACCGGAAGTGACCGGAAATTGAAAAATATGTGAAAACTCTCCTCTTCACATACCATTTACCTATATCAAATCTCATTTTGATACACCTAATGGTCTAGAAGTTATGACTTGTCTAATAGATTCGTTAACACCCGGTATATTTATACATTGAATATTTTCAAATTCTGTTCCTTCATAGTATATTTCCGCAATTATAGAAGACAGGAAAATATAGGCAACACTGGAAAATTCCAAATCATAATCAGAACCAATAAGAAGCTACATTTTAAATTTTTGTAGAATTCTCAGATGTTTTAGGAATACACGATCTTGTTTTTTATGCATTTCAGTTCCATATCAATGCATTCCATTTTTCGAAATCACATAGGTAATCACAAGTATAGTATACAAAATTGTTGGATTTCCACGAAACATTTTGGAATTTGAATCTACGAGTATAATATTTCATTTGGCCCTAATAACATATATAAATCTCGAAAACGATCCACAGGTGTATATAGAAAAAACTGTACTTTCTACGGATCTTGTTGTAACCTGAAAAAATATAGATATATAACTTTACTGAAACAAAAGCAGTGAATGTGAAAAATATAAAGCACAACAAAATTTAGGTACGTGAACATATAGGATATTTTCCTTCATCATCCCTAAGACGTTTACAATATACATGGTGATTCAAAATTCGATATAAACATTTCAAGGGCTTATTGTTGGGATCAAAATAAGACTTTTTCTTGAAATCAACATGTGTCCTAAAATGCACCCCCTCCGAGCTACAGCCCCTGTAAGTTAGGAAAAAAAACAAGATTATCTAAAACTGTCACTATAATAACGTATCGAATCTTTTGAAAATTGGCATACCCCTATTTCTTTAGTCACTCTATTCTTTTTTTGCTTCAAAAATTATGTAAACCCAGATTTGGGGCAGTTGGAGGGGGGTCCACACTTTTATTGGCCCAATTTTTATGTTCAAAAAGAGAAACTCCGAATTCGAATAGTGTAATCTTATTGGCCATGACAAAAACTGAGAATTCGGTCTCCTGCATTTTTGTCGTACAACCAACCGTTTGCCAGAAAATCGTAATCAACGAAAGGGGGGTATTTTCACTATATCAAACTAACAAAACATGTATTAGCTAATTTATTGAAAATTCAAAACGTATTTTTGGGATCAAAATGAGACTTTTTCTTCAAATCAACATGTGACCTAAAATGCACCCCCTCCGAGTTACAGCCCCTGTAATTTAGGAAAAAAACGAGATTAACTAAAACTGTAGCTCGGAGAGGGTGCATTTTAGGACACATGTTGATTCGAGGAAAAAGTCTTATTTTGATCCCAACAATACGTTTTTGAAATATTCACATCGAATTTTGAATAAATTAGCTAACACATGTTTTGTTAGTTTGATATTGTGAAAATACCCCCCTTTCGTTGATTACGATTTTCCGGCAAACGGTTGGTTGTACGACAAAAATGGAAGAGACCGAATTCTTAGTTTTTTTTATGTCCAATAAGATTATGCTATTCGAATTCGGAGTTTCTGTTTTTGAACATTAAAATTGGGCCAATAAATTTGGACCCCCCTCCAACTCCCCCAAAACTGGGTTTAAATAATTTTTGAAGCAAAAAAAAATAGAGTGCCTAAAAAAATAGGGGTATGCCAATTTTCAGAAGATTCGATTCTTTATTATAGTCACAGTTTTAGATAATCTTGTTTTTATTCCTAACTTACAGGGGCTGTAGCTCGGAGGGGGTGATTTGAAGAAAAAGTCTTATTTTGATTTCAACAATACGCCCTTGAAATATTTACATCGAATTTTGAATCACCCTGTATAATGAATGAACGTTTAGAAAAAATTTTCATTCAAAATTCGAATAACTTTAGATTGGTCACTTTTACGAAAATGTGATGACTAAATTAATGTTACACTGATTGTTAAAAATGAATGCTCTACAATAGATCCTTATTAACACCCTGGTATTTTTTAAGGAATCTCAAAAACATAGTTTTCAGTGTTCTATTAAATTTTTATACTCAATTATCAAATTTCATCAGATGTAATTCAATGTTCGTCGTGGCATTAGCCAGGAAAGTAGTTGTTTTCTGATGGATTTTTGATCCAACTTTTCCTATTGTATAGGATATTAGCAATGAGCAGTCCTCCGGACATCCTATGCCTTTTGACATAAGCTCATTGTGAACTACAGATTTCTTTTCCGTTTCATATACGGTCTTGACGATCATGGAGCACGGATATTGTTTGGTTGGACTTCCGGCGCTGGGATGGCGCTCGCAGTTTGGAGTTAATCCACTGTGCGGGCGCGATCTCAGTTTCGCTCTTTAAATGGGAATGGTCGTCGATTCATTCGTTGCAGTCATTAGTTATTGACTGCTAGACCTACCCTATACTGATGAGGAGCAACACTCCGAAATCGATATATAGGTGGTCCGAATGTTTCTATGATCATTCCCATGCAATCAAGCAATTGCAGAGATAACCTTGTAGGAACTCTGCACGGAAATTTCATCAGATGTAATTCAATGTTCGTCGTGGCATTAGCCAGGAAAGTAGTTGTTTTCTGATGGATTTTTGATCCAACTTTTCCTATTGTATAGGATATTAGCAATGAGCAGTCCTCCGGACATCTTATGCCTTTTGACATAAGCTCATTGTGAACTACAGATTTCTTTCCCAATTATCAATTGTTCGCATAACTCATAAACCAACATATTTCAGGTAAATTAACTAATTTTGATTTGTTGGTTTACAAAATATAGAAATTTGGATTTTGAAATACGTCTAGCGCGTATTCAAAAACGTATCTAGTATCAATAGGATGATTTACAAACAGTCGATAGTGCAACTTCTTGAGAATATCAATCTAGTTCCCACTCAGCAGCAAATTCCTACTCGATGAGTAATTTGCAGGATGTGATGGATATACATATCATTTTGAGATGATTCATTTATCATTATGGCCACCTCATATCCGGTGGATAATAGGAAGAAATTGATATGCGAATATTGATTATTTGTTTCTCATAGATCAATGAATTTTGCATCATTTCGAAAAATTTTGAAAAAATGTGATTTAGATCGATATAAACCGTATTGAAATGTAAAATACCAAAATAATGCATTGCATGAATGAATAATTTGATTTTTTGTATTGTTCCATGAGCTGACATAATAATATACTATAAAAATTTTAATTTTTATTCCAATTCTATTATCTAGCATGCACATGGAATTCGAGCACATCCATCATTTCAATGTTCCCTATATATTTTGGATTATGTTTCCGGCAAATTGACTATCATTCGTCCAATCATTCGATCAGAAACAATTTTTTTCCACAAAACAAATAATGTTGTCCAAGGCATTCTAATGTTTTCACATCATGTATACAAAATAATTTTAATATCATGTGCTACATAGACTTATGATCTTTAACATTTTCACGAAAGAAATTATTTCTCGTAACTCACACACTCCAATGACGGAATGAATCTTGAATCAATTCGAAACGAATGTTCACTGACCACATCGAATATCTGATCGATGATTCATTTTAAAAAAGTGTAAAAATTTTCCACCAACTTGGTAAAACTTCACTACTCAAGGCTCAGCTGGATTTCTTCAGATTGAAATGCCCCCGGACTTTATAGAAGAAACAGTGTGCGACGTGGTGAATAGACATTAGGGATTCACTAGAATGCCATTTGGTTTGGAGAACGCCCCAGCGACACTTTAACGCGCTGTGGACAACGTTCTCAAAGACTTACAAAACAAAATATGCTCAGTTGATATGAATGAAATTTCAACAGAAACATATAAATAACCTTATTTCATTTTTCAAAGCTACAATAAGCTCGATTGAAAATTCAACTAGATAAGTCAGAATTCTTACGCAAAACTGTATAATTTTCAGAACACTTCAGAAACTTTCTGTGTTTTCCAGGAGCTTTTCTTCCAGACTCCCTGCGTTTTCTTGAAGTTCTCCTTTCAAGCTATTTTGAATGTTCCAGAAGTATATCTTCCAGAATCTTTGAATTTTGAATCTATTCCTCCAGGCTCCTTGAATTTTCTTGTAGTTCTTCTTTGAAACTAGTCGAATTATCGTAAAGCTTTTCTTCCAGATTTTTTGAAAGTTTTTCCTTCAAATTCTTCAAATTTTCTTGGAGTTCATTCATCATCGAACTCAAGTCAATTCTCGAAACGTTCTTATAAAAGAGTTTTCGGGTCTTCTTCTTCGTAGTCTTTTTTACAGAGTTCTCTTACCTACAATTCTTTTGATTCCGTGACTTTTGAGTCCATAAGGAGCACTTTCCTCGAAAATAGTTTGTCTTTTCACGATAAAACCTCGCAAACACTTGTTTTACTGGTCCTCAGTCTATTTTAGGTAAAAAGATCAGTATTTTCTTTTCGCAACTCGCAGGCTGTCCAATAGTAAAATCCCACTTCTGACACCATTTGTTACGAAAATAGTCTGAGAGTTTTATTCTGATTTTGACGTAGTTTTGGTGTTTAGGTACATTCTAATCATTGAATTTGAATATTATCTCAATATGAGGGTGTTACATCAACATTGATCAATACCGCTGAATTTTTGTTGGCCAATATTGCTTCGAGAATATTTCACCGCTATCATTCAAGTGATATTAGACCATTTTTTTTCTTGCCAATATTACATTCCATGTTTTCACAATATTGTATCCATATATTCCTAATATAAAAGTTCTACTTGGTTTATAGACATAATTTAATTGATTTTTCATGATTCGCAAAGAAAATAGAAACATCTTTTGTTAATATCTTGTGGCTACATTATTCATCGAACCATTCATCATATTTTCAATAAGCTACGCGCAATACAAGTTCAACACCTATAGCCAGTCGTTTCAATGAATACAGAAATAAGCACAGGCTGATAATGATTGATTTTACCAGTTCGATCCCGCCTACTTTCGCACTTATATTTCATAAACCTTTGTTGCAAATTACCTTGAGTGCATTTCCATCACCCACTCCTTGTTTCGAACACGACAGGAATAAATAATAAATCAGTCTTCATCTCAATGCATGTGGTTTGCGGACAATGCGGAAAAATTAGTTCGATAATTAACGAAGCTTTCTACGAGGAGTGTCTTCCTTTACCACACTTCCTGAAATGGGATCGCGTCGATCGCGGCGTAGAATAGAATTCAGGAACGATTAGGAGACACCACGGAAAGATTTCAATACAAGAGTCATCGAAGATAGAATTGATAGTTGGTTTGTGAGGTTTTATCGGATTCCCTCGATTCCACCAAATTTCAAATATTTTCATCAGAACTCTTTTGAATTGAAATACTATCATGTGGTTCGAGTAGAGTGGTTTGTGTCATAAATGGTGATGTTGTTATGAAGAAACACTCTGAGATTACTATTTGACTTATTATTGTGCTCTTATGAGTTTCATTTAATAAAAATTAACCTTTTGTACATCTTCCATAATGAAGGCTGATGCAGAAGCACATATGCGATTCTCAATGCATTTGGTTGAAACTTCATGCAGCCAGTCGACCAGTACAAAATATAACAAATACACGCGATGAAGATTCAAGTATTTACCTGGACCACTGTTCCCCTTCCTATTTAAGTCTATCAATTCAGTATTCGCACTTCGCAGTCATGCTATTTAGTATTTAATTCAGTCAGCCCATAACGATTAGAAGGGGGGAGACACCATTCTAGAGTGGTCCAGTTGGATACTTGAATCTCCATCGCGTGTTATTGTTTCTGTACCGGTCGACTGGCTACATGTTGTTTCAACCATTGAAAATCGCACAAGCCAATAAATAACTCCATTTCTGTATATTCGTTGTTACTCATCTATAGTAGTAATAAGGTATATGGTCCAACAGTTACCTATTAACAGGACAGATTATTTAAAAAGAAAGTTCAATGAGTAGATAATTATACTATAGAAAGAGAATATGCAAATATGAAAAATACAAATATTAAGTCATTTCGTAACTTTACTGAAATAATGGTACAGCATTAGAATCATGTTTTTTTCAAGAACCCTGCATTAAAATAACGTCAAGAATTCATGTTTGTAACTAATCACGCTAGATGATACTCGCGTTTGGGTCCAATATCGATTCCACATGCATTGACTATCTTACCTCTATTCAGACAATGCCGCTACTAATATTTCCAACGAAAGACATCGTGATGGCTTGATAGATGGCATTGGGGACACATCAATTAAAAGTATTTAAATGGCATGGGGAGTCAAGTGACATAACACATAATTTTCAAAGATTTAGCCTATATTGAATAACAGTATATAAAATATTGTTATAGCTGATTCTGGAACATCACAAAATGCTCTTTCTTCTCGTTAAATTTTTTACAGCCACTAATTGTAGAAATAATCAATCTGCAAAATATGCAGAAGAGAGTCGAAATATAAAATATCGGTTATACTTAATTTAAAGAAAACTTTCAAAATCACAAAGGTACACACATATGAAAAAAACCTAAAATAATTGCTGTATGCATAAAATAATTTTTTTTTTCAAAAATGTAAATATCACAAACACACCCTAGGTAAAATAAAAAAACTGAGGTTGAAATATATTTTGAAAATACGATGATTCTTGATGAGGGATAATAATAAGATCCTGCCATTCCAAATTCTCAAATTCTAATTCCAACAAGTTTTTTTTTTTAAATACATTCAATTAGCCCTCACAAAGGAAAGACCAGTTGAAAACATAAAAGAATTTGCACACATACTTATATAAAAAACTAACTCCTTCTTGATACTTTCCACCGCTGCCATTTCCAGTTCTTTCATTGTTAAAATGGAATCTCCTACATGATAAAAACAGAAAACATCAACCATTTCTTGTCACGTAATACTCCTGATACATTCTCAATATTCATCAGTGATTATTTCTATCCGACTCTTTTTTGAGTTTTCATTATTTCATATCAACTTGCTTGTCAGTTTGTTGTAAAAGAAAAAAAGTGCCTGAAGAAATTTAAAAAAAAAAAAAAGGAAGGATCACTTTCTAGCAATATCCTAAATGGAACTCTATATGTCTAGGAAATTACAAAACTATCCCAAACCAATATCGATTCATCGGAATAGAATTGAGTATTAATAATACCTCTGTTTGAGGGCGGGGATTAGCGCAGTGGTTAAGCGCTCGCCTGGTAATTGAGAGGAACCAGACGGTGCGATCTTTTTCCATTTTCAGATGTGAAAGTCTGAATGATTGAGGCTCGTTTCGGCTGGGAATAATCCTCCACGATTCACTGTTGCGTTAAAAATTAACAGTGCTGCTCCTAAGGTGGCGTATGGAGTTAGTAACAAGGCCTATCCAGAACACGTGGCTAATGACCATAGCAGTCGATGCCAAAACACCAATAACAATAATGATAAAAACCTTTATTCATCAACTGCAATACTCAAATTGGAATTGAACTGAGTATACAATGATTTCTCTGTTGATTATATTTGCATAATAATTATAAAAAACCTCTATTCATTAACTGCAATTCTAGAAAGGGTTCCTCACAAAACACTGAAATGATTAAACTTAGCGAGCGATAGGTGCTGTTGCACTTGTTTTGTAAATAATTATGCTAAAAAGTATACCGATGAGGATGTACCAGTACCTTACAATGTTATTGTCAAATACATATATACATAATAAACAATAAAAAACTAGTAAATAAAGTGATCCACAACCTGAAAATGAAATAATCTAAAAGCCAAGAAAATAGGAGTAGAAGGACGAATGAATCAATTTGTCCTGAAAAGTTACTGCGTTTACAAGACTATTGAAAAAATTTAATTTTGTTAGTAATCCATTGACAAAATTCATCTTTTTCAAATTGTCAACGCAAATAAATTTTTCAACAGATTTGATTTAACTTTTGCCAAAGAAAGATTTCATCTCCAAAATAAAAAAGCAAATGAGAGTTTTCAACAAGAACTTGTTTATTCAAAATTTATCTTTTTTTTTTTCATTCATTGAAATTCGAAAGTTGGGTTCTCACTGATATTCAGCTCCATTTTGAAAATCTCCAAAATTTGGTAAAATCCTTCGATTACATGTTTTCTTTACTGCCCTGTGTGTTACTTTCGTCTCTATTGGAAGCCGATTTCATGTATCGTGTTCAGTCGAAAACAAACAGAAGCGTTGGGTTTCTATTCAGAAGAAATAAATTTGTTCCATTTTAAATAACTTGCTGGGGAATGGTTTTTTGATACTTTTATATTATCAATTTTCTTTGGGCTCCAAGGATTGAATATTATTCATCTTTTAATTTTTTCTTCTAATACACTCTATACAGCTGCATGGAAAGTAAATTACCTACAAACTATGTTATTACCTACACGCAGAAAAAAACATGGTTGAATCAACAAAATAAAAGTATCAGTATTGAAAATTAACTCTAATGAAACAAAAATTTTTATTGATAGCATCCCCGCAAGTTTTTCAGATTGAATGCAATTTGCTTCCCGTTGAACATATCTTTTGTTCATGTTTCGCCTTCTTCAAAACATCATACGTTTCAGTTGATCATAATCTGATTTGATATTTCAACATTACATTTCAGTATTTTGATTAAAGTTTGATTCCAACCAACAAAATAATTTGTTAACTTATTCAGTGCATTTTTGGATCGAATTCACAAAGTACCGAAACAAATATTTTTGTTGAACCAATTCAATAACTTTTGAGGTAATACACAAGTCAGTTCGTTGAACATAATATCTTTCAAACAAAATATTGTGATAGTCATAATAACTATTCAATTAAAATGTCGAACTAATTCTGTTACACATGTCTGATTCACAAAAATGTATTCGACCAAAGTATAAATTTCCTTACAATAACAAAATATTTGTGGAAAATGTTTTGTTCGTACAATAATTATATTCTATTCAAGCTTGTTTTTGCATACGACAATAAACTCTTATCAAAAAGAAAGTGATTGTAACAACAAAATTGTTTTTACCATGTATGTAATCAATAAACAGCAGGTTTCTTCACAACATAATCTGCACTTTCTGCTCGTCATCACCCTGAGAATAACTCTTTGACAGCCACTAGCCTCAAAGCTTCTAGAAACAACTTCACCTTTTATCGATTCTGATCAATCTCACAAATTACACCGGAGCACTAACTATAAATCTACATCGAAGTAACGTCCCAGTACCATAACAATCTAAGCAGCTAATTTCTAAACAGGTGAACACTTCCTAGATGGAGATTTATAGACTTCTTTGTGTGGTATGAGATAGGCAATTGCAGTTGAAGACGGTGCATTTTTATAGAGCATTACGGAAGGATTCTCAAAATCTGTCAATATTTACGTTACCGTTAGTACCTGAGATGTGAGGAAGGCAGACTTGTCAGAAGTAATATCCCGACAAAATGCTAAATCTTCAAAAAATACTTTCACCTTGCTGGCACGAAAACTGTGTGGCTTAGAAAGACCACGGGGGCTTGCTCGAGTGGTGTTTTATACAGCAACACAGTTTGAGCGACTGGCAAGGTGAAAGTATTTTGAAAATTCTGCAATTTGAAGAGGTATTCGATCAGACAATAGGGAATATGCATAAATTTTTTTTATTTGTTCAATCAATTTTTTACTTCGTTACAACATAGTAAAAAATATAAATAGGGTTGAAAGTCTTGAAATTAATTTTTAAAATAATATATAAAATACCGATTGAATTTGACCTATTTGAACGCCTCCGTTTTCGCGCGCTGTGGATGACGTCACATGGCGCTATCAGTGTTGTTCTTCTTCAGAGTTGTTCGTTCAGACGTACTCTGATTGCTCTACTTGCTTGAAGTTGATATTTTATAAAAGAGTAGGACAAATGCAGAACAAGTGTTAAAGAGAGATGAACATGTTAGAGTGATCTCGATCAACCAGAGCAGTCTTCAATGAACAAGCCTTTCTATAGTTATGTCCATTGACACTATTGACAGTTATTAATTAGGTTAGGGATTTGCAGTTTCAATCGCTATTACGATAATGGAAAATGCTAATAAACCATTTCAAAGGTATTGTCTAGTAGCGGAATGCCAAAACGCAATTATAAGTACACCAAGTAAAGTATTGTTTTTCTGTTCCAAGAGATGCGAAAATACGTAAACAATGTTGTAAGGTTATGAGAAGAGGCGAAGTATCTCCAATATCACATTTACAATGTTGTGAACATCATTTCAATGTGAGTACATTGTATTTCGATAGTTAACATGAAGTGAATTGATCAGAAGTAAGTTTTGTATGCATAAATGTTTTGTATATTCCTGCCTCGCCTAAATTACAAAAGGAAACTATCATTTGATAAACTATTACTACTTATCAGTTCAGGTATTGTCGGATTGTGCTTTGACGAAACCGCTTTCAGTCATTGCTCTTGATAATTTACAATTGTCACTAGACCAAAATCGAACTATGTAATGGAAAACACTACAAATATATACTTAAATAAAAACAAATTTTATATGAAAGACGTCATTCTTCGTTTCGACCAATGGTGATGAGTTTCGCAAATTTGAATTCCTCGCGCCTATTATGCACTTTTTGATTAATGTTTTATAGAGTTAAATGCAAACTAAATGATAAACTAATGGTTTAGGTGTAATTTCGAAACAATAAAGTATATGGGGTAAAAAAATCAAGTAAATTTAAATCACATGCATATTCCCTATTATAGGAACTCTTTATAGACCTTCATAACAAAAAAACGGTTGGGATACGCTTCCTCGATATCTCTTATAGTTTTCGGGTGTTTAGTGTTTAAAAAAAATGTTAAAGAAAGTCCAGAATTTTTCGTTTTTTTTTTTCAATATTTTCCTACTGCGGAGAAAATATATTTACATTTTTTATATGTTTTCAGAAGACAATCAAGGAAGGATTCTTGTGAAATTTAAAAATATGTCGCTGTCTTTGAGATTTTGGTAGTATTATTAAAAATATCAATATTCCGTTTATTTTTCAAGTTATGAAAAAAAAAATTGAGAATTTTTTTCTAGATCTGTTTTGGGACAATTAAACTGTTCGCATATATTTTTTCGATATCTCGTTTCATTATCGAGTTTTTTGTGTTTGAAAAAAAAAACAGTAAATTCCACATCTCAATTTTTTTTTCAAGCTATGAAAAAATTTCATTTTAACTTTTTGTATACAATACAACTGTACATATTTTCGATATCTCTTTTCATTCTCGAGTTTCTGCTGCTTTTAGAAAATAGTCCATAGTTTTTCATTGGTTCTTGTGAAATTTTTTAGAGGGGGGTGGAAATATTTGAGAATCCGGGCGCCAAGTCAAGCCAAGAGGGAGAAAAGTAAAAAAAATCATTTTTCCACTTTCTAATGGAGTTGTTGAATACAGATTTTGAGTATCAGTGGAACCTGTGAAGACATATTCGGAGCAATTTAAATAATTTCAATTTTATTATTTACAAATATTTCCTGGACTATTAATTTTACAAAAAAAAATCATGTAAATCTTTTGCCGACATTCTGAAGGAAATCAAAAGTATATCAGAAAAGTTTCAACTGTTTCCGAGATATTTCGTAATTTCCAAAATTCAAATATTTATTTTTAGTTTTCTCGAGTTTTCCTAGTTTTCCGATAATTTGCGTAGAAAATCGTCATCACACACCCTTTTAATTTTTCGATATTCAGTTACAATTATCTGTTTAGAATATTTTTGAATTTTCCCTTTTCGGAAAATCGCCAGGAAAAACCGTCAGCATTTTCCGATCCTTCTCAAAATCTAGAAACTTCTCTAGGACATTTCGGCATATACCTCCAAGAAATATGGAAGGAAAAAATCAAAATCAATTCCTGGACCGCTATCGAGGGAAGTATGAAAAACCGGAAAAACCCCATAAACCTTTTTCGGATTTTCCGATTGCCAAAAAAATTACCTGATAGATACTGCCATCGAGTTATTGATATGGGCAAAATTTCAAAGCGATAGCTCTAAGGGTTTGGAAAATATGAGGCTTTGAATTGTTGAAACAGACAAACAGAATTTCCAAAAAAGAATCAGATTTCGCTATATTATTTTAAACAAACTGTAATTACCAACCACACATTTAACATTCAAGTCTTGAAATTCAGGCATATGAACAATCACTACTAGAATTTGTCAATCCTTGCTCAGAGATTCAACAATTTTTCACGATACATTTTCCTGGAGAGTACTTGCTTTTCAAAAGTTATGGATGTGATTAGTTGTGACATAGTGTGTCAAACTGCATAAAGTCTGGAAAAGTGTAATCGTACATCAAAAATGTTATTATAGTTGGACAAGATGCTGATCTCTTAGTGCTTATTTTTTATTTTTGATTCTGTCCGATGAAAATTGTTGAAAATGAGATTGTCACGATCTTTCACTTATTTTTTTGTGAAACATGGAATTTGAACCCGCCATGGGTGATAAGTTTTTTGATCTTCAATTTACTCCCTTCAACTATTATTTTCCAAAAAATCATTTATACATAAATTAGTCTACACCGGGAAAATGTTTTCCTCTCTCACTAGCGGGAATTTATTTAATTGAAAATTAATTGAATATCTTTGTTATCCTAAAATGTGTGGTCAATTATGTAAAGCTCCCTTTGATAATTGAAAATAAAAATACAATCATGAACTGAATATTTAATTCCAATATGGCAAAAAACTGAAAAAACATACAGATGATACATTACATATTATAAACTAACATTAAGTAATTATTCTATAAAGATTTATTTATCGTCTTACTCAGTGTGATTGTCCTAAAAAAGTGTGGTTTTATACACCAGCCAAAAGCTCTCTATCGTCTTGTTAATCCTCGAAACAGGCTAGGGACTAAAAAAATTCAATTTAAAGTATTACAGAATATGAAGCTTTCCATTCGGGAAAATGCTATTTGAGAATGATGGACCAAATGAGATTAGTTCAGTGGAAAGAAAATTATGTTTGGAAAAAATTTAAGCTTCACAAGGAGAAGTAATATTTGATGTGATCAGGTCATTTTCTGAAAAAATGTTCCGCTCTGAGCATTGAAAATACATTGCAAATTCAAAACAATTTTCTCAGTGTATATACTATTGGACACTTTTTCGCCTAATTTGCATGTATTACAAATGGCATTCTTTCGAGAAATCATAAATGACCTGCTGATTTACAGGCTTTTCTTTACTTGAGTGGTGAGGTATCGTACCTACGGTAAGGATAATCATACTCCATCCTTGTCAAGATTCGAGAGAACATTGTCCTATTTAAAACGCCCAGCAATCAAACTGTACCGTAAATCTTAACGACATCCATTTATTTTATAATTATTGGAAACAAAGCAAAACTCGAAGCTGCGATCCAATAAAGGTTCTATTATGACAAGAACGGTAGAAGTGGGCGATAACCTTGAAACGTTATAGCATATCATTTCAAATTAGTTGCTATACAAGGATAGTTATCAGAGATTTTTTGACAATAAATTCTTTAACCAATTAATAGTGTTGATTAAGCACCGTTGAGGTGTTCTTTACGTATACTTTCGAGATTTTAATGACTAAAATAGAACAGTTATATTCATACTAAAATCTCGTAGTAAACAAACTTTTTTTGTGGTTTGTTCACTACAATCTGGCTTTCCAAGTACAAATAATCAAAATCAAGCTTGAAAGTGACTATAATTGTTTCATACGAAATTGGAGTCACAACAGTGCTCAATTTCAACTAAATCTAGAGTAATTGTTTTCTTCAAGTGATTTACGTCTTTATTATGCCATAGGATTCTGGTGTCGTCCACAAAAAAGTTGAATTTTCCCTGTATGCGAACGGTGGCTAGATCATTCATATATAATTAAAAAAGATATGACCTAAACTGATCCCTGGGGAACTCCCATCGAGACTTTTCCACTGATTGATTTTGTATCTTGTACTTGAACATCCTGACTACTTTCTGGCAAATAGGATTGGAACCAATCTGAAGTGGAATTGCTGAAGCAGTAAATTGTAGTTTTCATAACAGTTTCAGCTCGATACCATTGTCAATGCTACAGCTCTTTCTCCTGTACTACATTTGCTTTGGCTTTGTGGATGGTAATTTGTCAATGGAGTGTTC
Organism: Chrysolina oricalcia; assembly: GCA_944452925.2. Lineage (NCBI taxonomy): Eukaryota > Metazoa > Arthropoda > Insecta > Coleoptera > Chrysomelidae > Chrysolina > Chrysolina oricalcia. The sequence continues at coordinate 8,771,454 of OX101815.2, read as the reverse complement.
CCGTCGAATTAGAGGGCTTCATCGAAATTTTTCCTAGCTCAGAACTGACACTGAAATCTTTTATCTCCATTTGAACTCGATCCAAGTTCGAACTCAGATTCAACATTTTTTTTTTCGGTTTCTGAGGTGTGCGCTATATTAATAATTTGGATTTTCGACTCGTTTCAACACATATCTGCTTTCATTCCATCAGTTTTTTCAATTTTTCTTGAAGTTTATCTGCCAAACTCTTGAAATTTTCCGGAGTCCGAACTTCTTGTTGTTGTTGTTTCAATATCCCTTATCTCCAACTCTTTCTTCGAATCGATGACTTTCAAGTACACAAGACGCATTTTCCGCTAGAGCATTATGTTTTTCAGTGCATTCAACTATGAACAGTTCTACTAGAATCAATCACTTTTGTACGAAAATGTTCTCAGTTTATTTCTCTACGTAATACGGAGACTGTCCACTAACGGAATAATTATTAATTGTGAAAACCCTCACTTCTAACAACACTGAATCCTGCAAAAGACACCTTCATTTCCAGTTCCATTTAGTGAGGACAAATTGCATGATTTTTCAGGCTATATTTATACAGGCAGTCCCATTGGAAGAATAAATTTTCATTATGGCAACAAGGTACAAGTATGTTCTTATCATAGGTGACTTCTATGTGAATAGTGCAATAAAGCGAAGGTAACTGAATAATTTCTTGAGAAACACCAACTTTTTAAAGCAACAACTTCCCCTACTTTCGTTATGCCTAATAATGAGGATCCAACGCTAGATATAGTGTTACACACGAAAAACATCACAAAGAACCAGACCAAAATTGATGTACTTCCAGATATAGGTTCTGACCATCTATCAATCACATTGGAGTTGGATCATTCCTTCCAGCAGTTATAGAAGAACCAATCAGCAAGTTCAACTTTGAGAAATGAAGAATGGATGAAGTCAATGAACGAATGGAACTTCACATCGAAGATACTCAAAATACAGAAATCAGTGATGGAGCTGTCAACAAATTCAACAGCAAACTTATGAAATGTATTGCTGAAAATACTTCCAAAGTAAAAACCGTGAACTACACCTATGATCTGCCGCCATACATAGTAAGACTAATTGAATCCAAACGTAAAATGTATCGAGGGTATCAACAGAATCCACATCCAGACACAAAAAGACAAATCAATGATTTTAATTGAAACATTCATAAAATGATAGGTCAATATAGAACGCATACCTGGTTAATCGCTTGTGAGGAAATCAACAGAGCCAGTTGAAGAAATTTGTATCAGCAGATGAACAAGCTTTCAAGATACAAGCCCAAATTCACGCACTACCAGCCTCAACAGAGAATGGACATGAATTATCATCTGCCCAGGAGAAAGCAAATATTTTTGCAAACATTTCTGAAAACAATTTTTCACAAACACAACATGCCAGCTTTGATAAATTTCTTCTCATCTATTCAATATCTTTCCTCATCAGAAAAATCTTCCTACAGTTTAATCTATTGTCTCCATGTCTCTCTTCAACATATCACTAACGTATGCATGACCCGAGGCCTCTTCTACCTATCTTACCACTCAACTTCTTTCTCGAATCACTGTCCAACAACAATACGACTTCAAACGAAGGCAATTACAACGGCGGCTGTAATTGCGAACGGAAAATAAAGGCTGTGTAACCGCCGTTGTTTATGAATCAGTTACAGGGAGCCGGTTACAGTTAATTAAACCAGAGACTGTACGTCTCTTTCGATGCGAAAATATGCGATGTGTCGTCGATAATCAGTCGATATACAATGAGAACGTGTGTGACAATCGCGGCTTTCTAGATATACTGCTAGTTCCTGATAACGAAGCGCTTTGCCGCCTTACAAAATACGACACCTCCTCTTTCAGGAGCTGGGAAATTTATCGATATTTTGTTCGAACACGCAGACGATGCTGCAGTATGAGGTGTTGCGTAGATAAGATGAAGAATGGAATTGCATGGGAACCTATCTCATTAATCAATCACTTTCATCAGTTGCGAGATATCTGAAGTTTTCAGGAAATGAATCAACAAGTCGATGTCGCCTTTGCAAAGAAACGGTTGAACCAAAATAAAAAACCGTCGAGAAAAAGTTATGTTCATCTAACAGAATGCATTCGTTGTATTACTCCGACAGGCGTTACTTTCTTACTTCCTAGTACAGGTGGGTGAGTTTTTGAAGCTCTTGCAAGAGAGCCCCTCAGCTTGGGTCTTTTGGTACCCACATGTTTGGGTTCAGCTGGTCATGTTAGCTTCTCCGGCGTAGTTCAGCTGAATCTTAGTATAGAGGGTTAGTATAATGTAAACGATGGCGGTCTTCCTCTGATGCACCAATGCTGATCATTCTGTAATGGAGTGTCATCTTTTATGCACTACCTACAGAATGCACAATCCCAATTAATTTTAGGAATCTGTTCAGGCGATCTTGGCTCGTTGAGGAGTCCATTCATTAGCAAGATGCAAAATTACATGGAGCTAAATATCGCATGTGGGATCTTCTGTGTCCTGCCATGATTTTGAAAACTGTTTCTGTAGCAGTTCTTCTATCGTTTCAATAATCAGGTTGTCGATGTGTTCTGGATGTATTGGTGATATCCTTGGTGAGTCTGTCTGCGTTTCCAGGTACACCTGAATATCATGGGGCCCAAATAAAGCTGTCCTCTTTCCATTTCGCTAGTTTTGTTTAAGGCATTTCTACACTCGAACACCAGCTTGCATGAAACCTTGTTTGATCCCAGTTTCCGTTTTGCTGCTTACTTGTTTGAGCTGATCGCAATAGGTGTTTGATATCTATTGACTATAGCATATACTTCAGTTGGAACCACTGTGGCGTATTCGTCTTGAGGAATTGAGATTCCTCTCCCAAGTCTTGTTTTGTAAATCCCTACATGACTCCTGACCTCGAACCGTCCGTGTATCGAACTGTACTTTCGGCATGGGAGACGTTTGATACCATGTCATTCTATTGTTTCCTAGTGGAAATGATAACGTTGGGGACTGTTCTGAAATTCAGTGTTTCCATTTTCATGAGTCAGACGATAAAGCTCTACTATGCGTTGTTCCCAATGGGAGTGTCTACGGTTCGTTTCTTCGTCGACCCATTGGCTTACGCCTTCAACTCTGTAGGCGATACGCATGACTTCGTGTTCTATGTACCCCACACCTGACACCAAATCAGCTGAAAATCCTCTTAACGCTTTAAAAAAATTAACTTTTACTGATTGAGAACTAAATAATTCATTCAAAACTGATATGCACCACTCTTCACGATGATATATTCAACACCACTATGTAACACTCTTCACATCCAAGCTAACGGTGAATTCTCTACTATCTAACTCTGTTCGCTGGTCGCGTGATGTTTATTTTTGCATGTCTTCAGTCAAAACAGTCTAAGCTCGTCGATGACTCAAAAATCTAGGTGGTATTTCGAACTGTCGACATCGGTGAAATCATGGCGCTGCAGCAGAGAACAATGCCGCCTTCAGGTGTTAGGTCTGGCGTCAGGTAGTTACATTAATCTATAATCTATATTCAGTTGAGATGTTATTGGAAAATATATGTTCCTTTTCGAAGATTTGAGGGCCCCCAATTCAGTGAAGGCAACACCCCAAGAAGTCTTAGAGAGACTTATGCGAGCTAGGGAAAACGCTCTACCGTCGACCATCACTGCCCAATTGTGAAACTAATCAGGATAAATCACTTTGCTATACAATAGATGCTTAACTCAACTTGTCAGCACATATTTCCCATTTGAAGAAACAAATCTTGGTTTCTCTATATTTGTTCGTCGCCAATTGATTATGCGGTAATCCATGTTACGCTCTTCAGATATTTAGGGTGCAAAATAAGGAATTGAGAATACTGGCTAATAAAGGAATCAGAAATCAGTGTCAAAAAATATTTGAAGTATTGAAATGAAAATAGGAATATAATGAACATTCTGATAAATAATACCAGTGTTCTCGAAAACATGTTATCAACCCATTAACTACCAAGCATTTCGATACATTCAAAAATATGTTATTACAAGAGGGAAGAAATAGAAGCAGAAATCCATTCCATATTCCCATTAACAGAATCACGTGGGATGTGTTAGCTCACCTTTGGAACCAACGTTTATGAACGAAATGTTCCTTGTTTCCCATTATTGACTATGAAATAAACATTTCACTCAACTCATTTTCAATAATGAGGTGGCCAATGTTATAATACCGAACATCATTAGAAAGGCTACTTCTAGAGGGCCTTCCGTAATAATCAGAAGTAGTGGTTTCTTGTTCAGCTTCTTTTTTGTTCTGTTTCCTCCGCATTGCATTGTTTTTTTTCATAGTACTCTCAGATCTAATGAGTGATACCACTAATGAAGACTTAAATTCTATTCGGATCTTTAGGACATTTTGATGTAATATGCAATATTGTCAACCTTCCAAGAATTTATTACATAGCTGTCCATGAGATATATTATCCGCGATTATTTATTGGGATTTTTTATAAGGAGCAACCATTTTCGGTGGAGAAGTGTTGATATCTTTCCTTTTTTTCGATTTAGTCTTTTCACGTTGGCGGTTGGAAGTGCACTCAATTGATTGCTGGCAATGTTTACTATGGAATTATCATTCCACCTCACGATGCATGAGTGATCTTTCTTATCGTATGCGTATAGTCAAAGGTACCTCTTTTCTTATTTGTCAAGCTTTCACTTACTTCTGAAGAACAATTATCCTCTTGTGAGCCTAAGAACTGAAGAAAATAATTCCAAATCTTTTTCATATCCTTCCAGAATTTGGATTACCGAAAGCAGATTAACAACTTCAGATCACAAGCAGAACTTGTATGTATTGGATTTACTTCGTTAATCTTCATAAGGTATGAAATAGAAGGATACCCATTAGCCTAGCAGTGCACCCTCTAAATATTTTGACACTATGGCGACCAAAATGATGCACGATAAATTATAAGTGCCAACGCACCTTGTGTTGAAAAGTCATTTTTGACCATGGTATTCCATTTATGATTACAAATATAATCTGTACCCATTCTATATATATATAAATTTGATAATCAAATTTCAGCAACTTTTTCAAGCAAACGAAAAAACTGTATTTTTTTACCACCCTGTATTGAAGTAACGGAGATTAGGCTGACGTGTGGGAAGTGTCCTAGTATCACCTAACTCCAAACCAAATTTCGATATCATAGTACTTCTTAACTAAAAGATATCGGCATTTTTAGAAGTCATGATTTTCGAAGAAAAAAATTGAAATTAATTTTTATTTCGAAAACGGTAACAGATAGGTATAGGGAAATATCAAAAAAAGTTGTCGGGCAATTGTTGGAGATTCCAAAAATAATATTATTTACAGAGTGTTCCATTTGAAAAATCAAAGTTGCTACTGCTTTCTAATAGAAGCGGCAACACCGCATTGTCGAAAATATTTTAGTTGGCTAGAGAATGTCCGAGTATGCCCTTCGTTAAATTTTCAAAGTGATCCGTAGTCTGGTTCACCAGAAACGTCTAATGTGCCATCCACCGTGAATCAGCCTGTATAACAATATTAAAATACATGAAACAGCTATACATTCATGGTACATTTCAAACAACACAATAAATTAATATTAAGAAATACTAATAGACATATAAATATATAAAGATGAATTCGATTATTAAATTAGTATATATGAGACAAAATATTGAAATATGGAAGGAAATTAACATATAAAATTCGATAGGTAGGTACGACTAATAACATGTATGTAGATAAAAATACTGTATTGGCAAGAACAAAAGAGTTTTAATTTTCCTAATTTTGATATTTTTTTTTAAACTAGTAAGAGTTGAACTGTTTTTTTTATTTTATAAGGTAGTTGAGTGAACTCCTGGAGACCCTTGAAAAACAGAGAACTCATGGTGCTCCTGCGGTTTGTTCTGGCAATATGAAAATCATCGCAATTTCTGGTGGGGTATGAATGGACTTCTCTTCGAAAAACCAAATATGTTCGAAAATAAGATGGTGCTGGATTATTTAGAGTTTTGAAGATGAAAATCATAGTGAGATAGTAAATTCTTTGAGAGACAGTAAACCATTGTAAAGTATTAGACATAACAACAATGAACGTATATCTATTTGTGTTCAAAATGATTCTCATACCACAATTTTGCAGCTATTGAAGTTGATTTAAATTATTTAGGTCCCATGAAAATGATACTGATGAGCAGTAATCAAAATGAGGCTGAATTATTGTGTTGCACACCGTTATTTTCGTTTCCATTGAGAGAGTTTGTGCTATTCTAGAGAAAAAGTATAATTACTTCAGTATTTTTTTGAATATATAGTCAAAATGATTATTAAAAGCTAGAACGTTATCTAAATGAAATCCCAAATACTTAACTGTTGATACTATTTCAATTTTTTCATTATTTATGATATAGAAAGAAAACGTTTGAGTTTTCAACGCGAGTGGACATTTTTGACACGTTGAAAAGTTATTTTTGAACAGTAAAATGCATGAATTGTAGAACTAATGGAAACAGTAATTTGAAATCATGAAAAAACACTTGTAGCGGAAAAACACTGCAATAAAATGAGACAATAGTGCTTTTCACAGTCCAAAACCCACCTCAGTACAATTACGAAGAAACTCAGCTGAAGAACCAATATCCTCAATGAACGATTTACCTTGTGCGCGCCATAAAAGTGTGAAGATATTGGAACTCGTTCCCGGTCGAACAGAGATGAATCGAGACAACTGGATGCTGCAGCTATTACAAATTAACGATGTCGATATCGGACATCGGCGTGGATACGAATAAAGTGCTTGTTGGTGGAGATAAAAACGGTGTTAGGCGGTTTTCTTTTCGAGAACGAGTGGTATTCGACGAAAGTGAATATAAGTTATACGGTTTGAGTAAGAGTGTTTGATTGCAGTCAGTGGGATGGTCAGCAGATTCGCATGATAGCCTTGTGCGAATACGAAGAATTGCGAAAGAGTGCGCAGGATTATTCAGCTTACTGATTTTGTGTCATTGTGCGAAAAAATGCCCCAGAATTGAAATTGTGTACTTCATTATGCACATGTTCACTCAGTTTTGGGGCTGCTAAAATCTTAATCCTCATGTGTGAACAAAAAACGGATATAAAATATTTGAATAAAATATATTTTATTTGATTTTTATTGCACTCATATCAAAGTCCATACAATTTAAGGGATGTTAACTCCCAATCTACATTTTTCAATTCACATCTCCATTTATATGGCTGATCATATATAAGGATATGTATGTAATCTTTTTCTGAATTTCAGTAATCTTGGTTCTATCTAAGAATTTTTCCAATTAAAAATCATTATTACAGTGTAAGTTGTGAGATGTATTTAAAATGATTTCTTAGGTCTTAGAAGTATATGTATAGCCACATAGCGGTTTTTGTCCAGGTTTGATCACAACATATTTCAATATGGTTTATTGAATATTCAGACGATATTCAAAATACAAAAATATTGATAGGTATTCTATGTTATATTGTATTAATATTATTATTTCAAAATTATCGTGATGTTTTGATAATTTTAATCAATATGGGTTCATATAATTTTTTTAATATTCGTGAAATAATATTCATCCAATGTGTTATCAAACTTGGATGTATAAGATTGCTTTTTATCCCTAGAAAGGATATTAAAGGAACATTGGGATTGCAATATTTATTCTAGATATTGAAAACAATATGAAGACAACATTGTTTCATAGATATTGGTGAATAAGCCAATGTTGACCCAATATAAGTTCATACGATTTGTTGAATAGTGGCGAAATAATATTCAACCAATGCGCAGTTCAATTTGGATATATATTATCTTCATTGTTAGAATCGATATAAGAGGAATATTGGCATTGCGATATTTATTCTAGATGTTGGAAACAATGTGAAGACTTTATTGTTTTATTGATATTAGTAAATATTAATAAACCAATATTTACCCAATATTATATATATATATATATATATAACAATCTACATTCAGAATAGCTTGAATTAATATTCTACAAATATTATTGATATAAAATTGTTTTTTCAATATTCACCCATATTGGATCAATATAATTTTTTCATTCACAGTACCTATATCTACAGGGTGTTTCCTGAGTACGTGTAGAAACTTTAAGATTATGTTGCTGACATCGAAATAAGAAAAAAAGTTCCCACAAACACATGTCCGCAAGTTATTCGTTTAAGATACAGAGTGTCAAAGTTTAATTATTATATTTGTTTTTTTGTGAATAAATGCCAAAATATTTGTGATATTCGAGTAAAGTTTGGTATCTGGGATGATTTTTCAATGACAAAATCAAATTTTGTGTTAATTGTGAAAAAACTAATTTCTAATTGAATTTATTTTGAATTAAAAAATCTTGTCATTCAAAATCACTTGCATCGATTATTTCAAATCTCAATAACTCGAAAACAGTTGCTCGCAGTGACCTCTACCAAGAATATATTTATTATGCAAACTAAATAATGAATATTTCCAGATACCAAACTTTACGCAAATATCAAAATTATTTTGAAATTATTTACAAAAAATAAAAATAAGAATTTAACTTTGACTCTCTGTATCTTAGAAACGAATATATTGTGGACATATGTTTATAGGAACTTTTCTTCTTATTTTGATGTCAGCAATACGCTCCTAAATTTTCTACACGTACTTAAGAAACACCCTGTATATTGACCCAATATGAGGTGCTTCCTGGGGAGCCACTTTTTTATGTAATAATTTCGTGTTGTATGTTCTTTGCAAAGCAATTCACTACGAAACAAATTAACATCTTATAATTTCACAGTGGCCATGGTTTCTGGTTTTATGAGACATTATTTCTGTAACCATAGAGTTTTTAATGGAAACGTATTTTAAAAAGTTATTTTTCTAGATGAAAGGTCTACAAGTGCAAAAGAATAATGTGCAGCTTGATTTTTAGAGGTAAAAATTGTTCTATATCAAAATTTTTATCTGAAGGTAAAGTTTTGACTGGGTAGCATGCGTGATTTTTAGGAGTAAACTCTAATTGAAAAACTTCTGTCATGCGTATGCCAAAAGATACGCCACTGACATTCTAGTAAAGAATCTTTACGATAAAATGATATCAAATGTGTCCTAAAAGTGATACGAATCCGAAAAAAAATTGTCATGTGACTTTTTAAATTGTAATTCTAATTCATCTGAGTGATACACCCGATATAAATACTTATAGTACATATGCATTTCGAAACTACTTTTCATTTAAATTAACAAAAATGGAGATAAGGAAGGATATCATCTCAAAAATCAGTTCAAATGAAACATTTTTATTCACTGGACATCAGGACACAAAATAAGAGTGAAATCATAAAAGAAACATAGACTGTTATACCCCTTGAAGTAAGGTGCTAAAAAAAGTGATCAGACGTTTATCTTAGAGTTAGAAATATTGAGTAGAGTCATATTTTCCGTTATTTTTTTTTATTGAGATTCAGAAAAAATTATTAAAACTCTCAATAACCTCATTTGGCAGTTCAATAGTCATGTTTATATTTATTGAATTTTTCATCATTTGCCATGACATTTTTTATTCATTATTCGATTTCATAAACAAATTGTTTTCATTAACCTTTTTATCGGCAATTCCCTCAACATGCTCTCATTTTAGGCATTTGTATTTGTGATGAAAATTTTGGGAGCTTTGAATATTTTTATAAAGTTACTATTGCACGGGTACTCATTATTTCGTGTAATTTACCAACGAAATGTTCCTATCTTAATTAATTAGAACGTTACTCTCATTTAATTTACATCCATAAAAAAATGTGTGACGATTGAAAAACAATTGCCCACGTAAAGTTCAATGGGATCTTTGGAAGTATCTATATCTATATTGAAAAAGGAATTCTAATTCTACTTGAGTAATTGAAAACAATCTAATGGATTTCAAATAATCGACACACGAACAAAACAGATCCCCTCTCGCTTTTTCATCCCATAGTGTCCGCCATTGGACCACATCACTCGCTTTCCATCCGCATTTGTTATTCATGAAAAAATTACCAGAGTAGAATCAGTCAATGGAGGCAATTATATCGGCTTTTGTGGAAGGTGGCTGGCAACATAAATGAAACAGCGATGGCTTTGGAAACATTGTTTCATGCAAATTGTTTGGCAGGTAGATGAATCGAGGCGATGTAAAAGTCGACGTGTGCCCTTTTGTATTATTTTCACGTTGTGTGTTCTTTCAAAATTCATCGGTGAAAAAAAGTTACATGTTGATTTAATCTGTTGGGTGTGAAACATGAATTGTAGAGTAGCACCTTCTCCCGAGGAGTGTCAGCTCAGTTGAACTTCATAATATAACATAGTAAGGTATGGAAAGTTTGGACAGAATTGGTCCGTACGATAGATTCCTTTATTAATATTAGATACAATTTTTTATAATTTAAATTTATTAATATATAAAATTAGAATAAGTCAGTATATTTAGATCAGATTAGATTAGTTTGTGGCTTCCGTGATACATGGCTCTACACTGCGATTTTTTCAAATCTATTGTGTGTGCTCTCGAAAACGCTGAGAGTTCTCTATCCAGCACTCTCTTCTTTACAAAACTTCATAGACTAGTTTTCAAAGCGATCGTGTGTCCAGGAGTTCTTGGTTTTCCCAGCGTTCAAAACCTTAGACTTCACAAGCACACACAGTGCAAAAGTATGTGTACTGATGTTTCGTCTGCTTCCTGAGATTACCTGCATAATATTCATTCTGCCAGACAGATTGTACCCTTATATTTGTTGAGCCTTCAATGTCGTATAGTTTCGTTTACAATACGTTGAATTCTTCAATGAATTATAAATGATTATAAGTAGACAGATGGAACTCTTCGTTCTTAACCATGAAACCATCCATGTTTCTCAGTACCTACAATATATGTAGAGTGTGATCTAACATATACATTCAACATCTCCCTGTCAATAATAAAGAGTAATTAAATTTCAAACAGGAATATCTTGAAGGATTTTCAATTACCTTACCTAATCTGGTTATATCCATTTGTTTTGAAATACAATCGTTTGTTTCTGATTCAATTTTTTCCCTGTTTCTATCTTCCTGAGTATCTTTGTCAAAACAGAGACACATTAAATAGATCATAATCATTGTACTTCATCTCAATAGGGACAGAATGAATATATATTCTGTTTCTCCTGATAGTTGTAACATTTTCTTCAGCAATTTCATATCCTGTTTCCTTTTGTTTTTGAAATATTTCCAAATGTAACCGTCGATCTTGATATTCGACATTTTCATTCACAGAAAGATTAGACGAAGGCTTGGTAATTTCATCATACTGTAATTTATATTTACTTTGAATCTCAGATATTTTAATAGTAATATACGCTGACGAAGTGAAATAGATAATTTCAGCACGAACGCAACATACATATATACGAGCATAAATGAAACTAGTAAATAGTGGGGCTTTGCAGCAAATCAAATAGTACTCTTTAAAGTTTGTGCAAGGTTTTGGAAATGTAATAAATCATTTACATTTTTAGGGATAATCTTTGTTGAGAATGTTAAGGTGCATTTAGTCAACATCATTTTAAAATTGCGCTAAATATATGTTAAAACCGAAAGTTGAATCTGTTATATCAAATAGCACCATTTATACAACAATATTAAGTTTATGCTAAAAACATGTAACCTTGAATATCCCAACTTTCTAAGAATCTCACTTTTACGATGAAAATATTGTTCATAATTCACGTGTACCTAAAGTTTCATGTCATAAAATGTACCGGTCATTCTTAAATTTATGCCTAAATCTAAAAAATAATATTAGGTCTCATACAAAATTATTTTTAAGGTTATATTTATGTCAGTGCTTGTGCTAAAGTTATGTTTATGTTGACTAAATGCACCTTTAGACGCGATGTGATTCAACAATGAGTGACACATTGTGCAAGATGAAAACTGATATACATAAATAAAATTGGAAAGATGTCATAAAATTTTTGAAAATACTTTACGTTTAAAATTGTTAAAATTACTTTTTCAAAGAGTAATTTTCTGCTTACCGGTTGAAACCTACTTTCTCGCTTATATGTTTCATAAATAGACTAATACGCCTGAAATGGGTTCCCCACCAAAATGTGGTAATGACTACAGTGAGTTCCAAATGTTTGCACCTCATGGAAAATTGTTCTAAAGTGTACGGAGGAGGGGACAAAAAAATAGGAATTTTCATAAAGTGTAAACTACTCTTATTTATGACGTTATCAAAATTGTTCATTTAAAAAACTGTAGAATTTGGAATGACAGCCATGGTAGTAGAGACTTAATCAAAATTCTATCTCTATTAACTCCCCTGTACACCGTTTGGAAATTTAAAATTTTGATAAATGAAAAAAAAGTATTTGGCAATGCACCAATTTTTATGAATCATTTAATTTTCTGACAAATCGATTGATAAAATTCACCAAACCCGAAACGAATTGAGTATTATAGGCATTGATGTAGATGTAGGCAAAAGGATTTTTTCCTGTAATAAAACAGCACCCAGTCTACTTAAAAAAATACCCAGTCCATTTTTCGAGGCATCCACTGGGAAACCGACTTCTTTTTCAGGATAAAAAAAATGTAGAGCAGGTTCACTAACCAAAGTATCTTTATTTATAAGTTGTCTCAAAGTGTACGTCTGCTCCGATAGATTATCTTTAAATTTGCCAACATAATTTATGACATCTAAGAATCTTTGTACATCAGTTTTATTTTTTGGAGTAGACATATCTTTAATTGCTTCAGTTTTATCATCATCAATTCCCACACCATATTTAGAAAACCTTGAGTACTCAACTTCCTGATTCCCTGATTTGCATTTCTTTCTACTAAATTTAACATTATTTTTCCTAGCGATTTCGAAAACTTTTCTGAGTCGCCTATCATGCCCTTCCTCAGTTTTACCAGGCACTTAAATGTCATCAATGTATGAAAATGAAATACCTTGAAGAATTTACAATTACAATCTCGAAACTTTGGCGACTTTAGGACTTTAGGAAAACAAACTTTAGTCGCTATTTTCCATTGTTCAAGATAACCTCTTTTGGAAGAGATTCTTGTTGAAAAGGGAAACATTCTCGATTGAAAATTGAACCAGACATGACTCTTGTAGGAATGGAAGAAACCTACGATATAAATGAAGTTACTTTTCTGTAATATCTAACAGATTAAACATTTTTTTTCATGTTAGGTTATTTTCACAATATCTATTACATGAAGTTCAATCTTCAGTGTGGCTTTAGCCAGGCAAATAGTTGTTTTGTGTCAGATATTACAAAACATAGCTACTTTTCATTTCAACTATCTGAATGAAAACGCAAATTTTCTCTATCGGATTTTTCTGTTTCAAGTTATATAGGGTCTGTCGACAATATCTATCAGAAGTTAGATATTACAAAAAAGTAACTCCATTTTTATCATAGGATTCTTCCATTTCTAGTGGAGTTTGGTTAGGTTCAATTTTCAATTGAGAATGTTTCCCTTTTAAAACAGAGAAGGAATTTTTTGAATTTCTGCCAAGAAATTTATGATCCTTCCTAGATTAGCAAAAATTATACCCCATCTGCTCTCTCTTTATTTCTTGGTATAATTATAATACGAGAACTACAAATTATGAACATTTTCACTACGCCACTGTAACTAATTAAAACAGGGATTAATTATTCATAAAATTCGTCACAGGAGAGCTTTTCACACGCATGCCTAATTAAGAATGATTCAAATAACGAAATTGCTGCAGTTCATGTGCATACTGAAATGAAATTTGAGTGCTCATTTAATTTGGTTCGTTATTGCAGTTATCAAAAATTTAAGTACTACTTCAACTGCCATAAACTAAAAATATATTACAGAAACTCCATGCCTTATCCTTCAGTCCTTAACAGTAGTGACCAATATCGGCAATTATTTCTTTAAACATTTTCTGAACTTTCGGGGGTAATACCACGAGTGCTCTCAATACTGCCGATCAAGATATATAGAAACCCTGGTGTGATCTCTTATAGCTGTGAAACCGACATACAAAAGTGTTAAGGTACGGCCTACTTGATTCGTGATATTTTTAATTCGTTGATACCGTTTCACCTCTTTAGCACACAGATGGCGGCAAAATTACAGATTCATGACGCTTGGACAAGTGTCATGTTATGTAATTTTCAACATTGAATTTTATTTGTTGTGATAACCATAATTTGTAAACATTCAAATTTCAATCAAATAATTATTTCGACTTATACGCCATCCATCGACGAATGAAGCCAACGGTATCAGTGCAATTACAGTCTCAACAACTTTGTTGAAACAAAAGCAAATCAGTGATCAAATTGCTTGGTAATACCAAAGAATATCTACAATACTGAACAAGAAGCGACAGTAGCAGTGGTGGGGGAAAATCGTTTTTTAGTGCGCATGTTTACTGGCAAAATGGCGGATGTTGAACAGCTGATCATTAACAAGGTTATGTCGAAGCAGCTGATTCATTGTTGCCATTGTCAACTGTCAATCATTATATTCTGTGCTATGACATTGTTTTGTTCTGTGGTTGTATTATTATTTGAGTAATTTTTAACAACTTCTGTGCTTGAAAAATTTCAACCCTTTCTCGTATAATAATTGAATAAATAAATCAGCCAATCTTAAATTATACCCAATATAAGTATTTCTTTTCATTTCGCAACGCTTCCTACGGTACGCGGAGGCAGCTTCAATAATTAATTTTTTCCTGTGTCCCTACCTTTAGCACCCCAACAAAATGGCGGAGGTCTTCAAAAATTACCCACCGAACATCAAAGGCGCCGACAAGAGTGTCGCTTCTTGGTCAGTATTGTAGATATTCTTTGGTAATACCACGAGTCCGTTAGGACGAGTTTATACATATAATAATGATAATGATAAATTGCCTTTATTTAACCTACTGTTCAACTGTTGCTGCTCTTCTACTCAATTAGGATGAGTTCATAATAACAATGTTTGATTCAATATTAACAACCTATTTGGATCAATGTTTGTCGAGCAACAACCTTTTTGGATCAATGTTTGTCGAGCAACAACTTTTTCATTCATTTTCTGAATGTTATAACGGGCTGGTTTTACAAATATTCCTGATATTCAATGAATTTTAATGCTAACTGATATCAAAAAGGTCGTTAGTAGAAAACTGATGAGTGTTAGGTATTGTGAGTTTGATTGATTAATGGCAAGGTATGAGTTTGTTTGCTAATACTCCAGGTGTTTTAGTGAATAGAAAACATGCTTGATGGAATTCTCATCTGCTGAACATTTTCAAACCTCCAATTTCTTTGATATGGGGTGAAATGTGCTACCTAAATGAAATGCTATATGCTAGAAAACATGCTTGATGGAATTCTCATCTGCTGAACATTTTCAAACCTCCAATTTCTTTGATATGGGGTGAAATGTGCTACCTAAATGAAATGCTATATGCTAGTCGTACACATAAATTTGAACTTCATGGATTCGGGCTGAGGAAACAAAATCAAGACAAGGGCCATAAACATTATCACTGTAGTTGAAAATGGATAAGTTTAATGAATCACATTAAGTTATCTTCAACTTTTTATTGCGATAATGTCTGTTTTAGTATGAGTTTTTCGATAATCCATAGGAATGTGGAATCATATTATTCACATGTTCAGCAAATTTCGATTTGTGATCAATTAGCAGACCCAAACATTTAATTGAGTTACTTAATGTAATTGACTGCCCAAATCTGTATACATACATTGTCTAAGGTCCTCTGCCGATCTTTGGTGCTACCAAAAAATAATAGCTGAGGACTGATAGTTGAATTAATGTTGAGAGAGTGATTTTTAGATATTTCCACTGAATTCCTAATGTCCTTATTGAGACTACTTTCCTGATCTATTGAGTTTTCTAATTTATCACTATAATACAAGATAGTGTCATCAGCATATGTTTGAATCTGGAAATGTTCAAGAGATTTTGAAAAGCTAGAAGTGTATATGGTGGAAAGAAGGGGAGCAAGAACCGAGCCCTGAGGAGCCCCGTGAGTGACACCAAGCTCTGTCGATTTTTTATTCTCAATAATCACTCAATGACTCACTTAATGAGCAAGCTATATGGTCGAAACCGAAATATTTTAATTTCCTACATAATAATTGATGATTCATGGTATCAAATGCTTTACTATTATTTATATATTTTTATTATGAAAAAAATAATAACATCTCACCAACATATGTGGTCTGTATAAATAACACGGAATACTATAAAAACATATAAGAATACAATAAATAATAAATTCAAAATATCTTAAGACTATTTGAAGAGATGTTTTCTGCCATTGACAATAAATATGTGCTCTCATTATTCTTATGGAAAATTTCAGAACTTCAAGTGCTATAAATTCAACAATTTTCATAGGTAAATTGAATTTTTTAGCAAAATCTACAAAGAATTTAGTGATGGATCCTCTAGCACCAATGAATAAACCAATAATTTTTATTTCACCAGCTATTTTTAATTTTTCCTTGAAGAAAGGGATCGTGGGTTCATGAATATGCCTTTTCTCCATATCAACATCAAATGGTTGGGATTCATCTGATTTCAATTTTATTGTTGGGTCCAATATGTAAGCAACGTTTTTCTTCCTGTCGATGACTATGATGTCAATTCTTCGAAGACTGTCATTGATAGCTGTACATTTGATTTCTTCATAAACTTAAAAATTTTTGGAAAGTTCAGTTGCTATTAAATGGCGAATTGTGTTGTGTCTTGTATTTCTCAAGAGATTACCATGTTGACAAGATACCAAGACGTGAGGAAGGGTTTCAATCTCAGTACAGTGTCTGCACTGGTTACCGTCATAAGATCTGCCTGGTACACCTCTTAAGTTGACCACGTATTCTGTCATTTTAATGGCTTCTTTCCACTCAGATGTTGTCAAACAATTAAGTCAGTTTTTTTTATCTAAGTTACTAATTATTTCATCAGTATGATTCCTAGAAGTGAAGCTTTGCTATTACCAGGTCTGAATCCATGTTGATTGTTGATGTGGTGGTAAAATTTCATTTTCGTTGATGTAGTCATAAATTTGATTATGAATTGATTTTTCAAAAATTTTTGACAAAAGCTGTTAATATAGTTATAGGTCTGATATCAACAAAACTTTTAGTTTCATTATTTTTATTCATTGGAAATATGTGATATTTTCCACACCTCAGGGTATATTCCATACAATAAGCATTTAATTTTGATGTGGGTGATAATCGGTGTTAGGTAAGGAACACATAACCTGGTCATTTCTATAGAAATTTTACCGCTTCCTATTGCATATGACTCAATGGTATTCATCAGAAATTCAAGTTTTTCCGCAGTGAATAGTGCTAAATGAAATGTCATATCGGAATTGAATTCACGATTTGCTGTGTTGTCAATGCTCGTTCGTCATCAGAAGGATGGTCCGTTCAGAAAATTTGAAAGTTACAAATACAATAAAAAATAGCTTTGAGTAAGGTTATTCTGGACTTTCATTGTCTAAAAAAGAACAAAGAAAATTTCAATTCTCTGCAATTTTTAATCACGACGTTTCAACTGTTAAAATCTACAGTCGTTATCAAGTATATAATATTTTTTAGCCATTGAAAGTCCAGAATAACCTTACTCAAAGTGAAACATTTTCAACCACTTTCAAACAAAAAAATAGCTAATATGTGAATTTTTATCTATGAATTGATCAAGTGACAATGTATTGATTATTTCTCAACGGCTTATATCATGCTATAGAAGTTATATTTTTAAGGAGAACGGTATTGCCTTTTTCGGAGCGTGGATTATGGTGGGAGGTATTTCCGATGAACGTGACGTCAGCGGCACACTTTCAAATGTGATATTTTTTAAAAATGAAAGAAAAATAATGGAATTTTTTGTTAAATGGACTTTTCAGACAACTATCGATTTAAACGAGTTTTGTAATTTATTTTCCGTAAATGTAAAGGTTCATTCATCGTCAATATCCTAGAATCTATATCATATGAATTCGTTTGTGTTTGGTTGCCTATGCAAAATTTATGCATTCATGAAGAAAACGATTATTTATGACAAATCGACCATTAATTACACCATAAACCATATTTTAGAGATTTACTTAGATATAGTTGTGTCATATTTATATTGTCATCTTATTTTTATTTTCAGTTATACCTCACTTACACATGCTTTGTCTTTAAGAACTCGATTCTTCCGACAATAATGTACGAGGATGTATTGATATCTAGTTAGCCTACACCAGTTCCCTGCATAAACAAAATATTGCGTTAGCATAGCAACGAACAATAACTTATTAGAAGTGTCAGTGTAAAGTTTGACGTCAAAAAATCAAACCAGAGTTACACAATAAATTAAAAGAAAAAATATATCCACCGAAATTGTACAATTCGAAAAATTGGAGTATCGAGCCATCATCAGTACCTGTATTCAAAAGGGATGAGAGGTGAGCAGATTTCCGAAAATATGCTTAATACCCTTGGTGATCAAGGTCCTTCTTATGCGACCGTGAAAAATTGGACTGCATTGTTCAAAAGAGGTAAATTTCTGTGTCATTCCCCGAAAATATCGATGCAGTTCATGACATGATTTTAACACGTTCGCGGACAGAGCGGCATATCCCGCGCTATGTGTAGGGACAAGACGGAATATGCCGACCAATATCTAATTTTATTCTGGGTTCACCGCGGCAGTTGCCGTCAGCACTTCGTATGATTTCTATGTTACGGACGCTTACTGTCTCAGGAGAAAACATAAAATTTCGTGAAATGTCCATGCATAAGTTCTGGTGAGCCTAACTTCAAATTACTGTTCGACAGGTGCATTTGCTGTGTATCTGTGTTTGTGTACACATCTGTGGAGTTTTATAAGTTTTTCAAATACTACAAAAAGTGGTTTGTAAGCAAAAGTAAGTAGCTAGTAGAAGTAGGTAGACTCTCGATATTTTTTATACACGCGTTGTGCAAATTTTTTTCATCTGTTTGTAACAAAGTTGTGACGACTCCACGCATCGAACGCCGACAACTTTGAATTGTTTTTATAGGTACCGTCCCAGCACGAACACAAATTATAAGCATATCGTTTGTTTTTGATAATAATGTTTGAATGTTGACCAAAAGCGTGCAAGGGTAGTAGCATCGCGTTTGATCTGTGCTCGATTTGAAAATTGATGTCGACTTCTTAAGCCGAATTGTTACTATGGATGAGACATAGGTAAATTTCTACGATCCAGAAACAAAGCAACAATCGATGGAATGGCGACACTCCGGTTCTCCAAGACCTAAGAAGTTTCGTGTCCAAAAATCTGCTGGAAAAGTTCTTGCTTCAGTTTTTTGGGATCGCCATGGACTAATCATGATAGATTTTTTTGATAGGGGTAGAACAATAACTGGAGATTACGATTCGACATTACTGACCACTCTACGGGAAAAAATTAAAGAGAAAGGACGCGGAAAGCTATCCAAAGGTGTTTTGTTTTTGCAGGACAACGCCACTGCACACAAATCTCATGTTGCCATGCAAAAAATTCATGATTTAGGGTTTGAATTACTAGAACACCCCCCTTATTCACCAGATTTGGCTCCGTCCGACTATCATCTCTTTCCTCATCTGAAAAAAAGTTGGAAAGATCGTAAATTTTCTTCCAACAGGGAGGTAATAAAAGCCGTGGAGGTCTGGTTTGCAGAGCAAGAAGAAACGTTTTTTTTGAAAGGTCTAGAGACGTTGCAGGTTCGCTGTAATAAATGTATCCAATTAAGAGAAGAATATGTTGAGTAATAAAATATTTTGACATTGAAATTTTGTTTGGTTCTATATTTCTCGAAATCATCCATTACTAACAAATCGTTCATTAATAGGGTTCATCAATGGTCGATTTCATTTGCATTGAAAAACATAAACAGACATGCTAATACGAGGTAGGAGAAAAATAAACATGAATGCAAATAATTTGTTTACGTGTTATTATTAGTTCATTTGTAATTAATTCAAACAGCAATTGAATCAATGGAAATAACATTTTTAGTCTATTGACTAATTGATTTAAAATATTCTGAACTGATTAATGCCCGACACTGAATCAAGGTCATTCTGCTGTTTTATGAATAAACATCAACAATTACGAAAACATCGATCAAGAAACCCCGAGCTGACCACCAGAATTAACCGGTCAAATTACACGTTACGTTACCTCGCGTGGTCATCCATTTTGTAACGTCACATTCCGGCTACCTGATTCGGACGCGGTTTTCGTTACTTCGGGAGATTTCATCCGTTGGCGAAAAGGCGGACTTGCGCGATAACATCTCTCGACCACCTAATTAAATGTTTAATAAGTCGTAATGTCAACTCGGGAGATTGTATCGTCATTTATCTTTTCGACAAGTGCAATAATCATGTGAATCGAATGGGCGGTGAAATTCTTATTTGGCCCAGCGTGTCGTTATTAATTTCAATATGTGGTTCTTGCAGTAGAAAGTTACCCAATACGACGAACCCAATAGTTTCTCTGTCGACAGGTTTCAAAGAATAACATACGTCTGTCAACGATAAACTGTGACATTCCATACAATATGAATTTCATTGGCAAGCATATAAAACATATTGTTATATAATTGCATTATGTTTGTCATTTGAATACCTTCCATCAAGGCCATTACTGACAAGTTTAGTTACTCTTCGTAGTTTTCTCTTTTTGACCCGATTCTTTATATTATAGGTGTACCTACCATCTCTGGGATTCAATCAAGATCTCTAGTTTCAAATCTCGTCTAGTGTTCCTTTTGAAAAAATGCAATTGCTCAAATAAGATTAAAAATATCTCCAGAGAATTGACCACCTTTGATATTATCACCTTCGAATTGTATTGATAGAAGATCACGTTTTTTTAACCAATAATCAGATGGTAACCACTCGAAATTTTCCTTGTAACAGAAAATCAGAATTTTTGAAATTCTGGTTCTGCAAAATGAAACTACCTGATTGGAAGTAAATTCCGTCAGCTGAATTGATATTATAGAGAACATTAAATTCTCCATTTGAAAAAAAAAAATTTTACATTCGTACTATAATAATACACTTACGAAGATATATTGAAAAATTCTTAGCCTAATATAGAACCAAACAAAATTTCAATGTCAAAATATTTTATTACTCAACAGATTCTCCTCTTAAATGGATACATTCATTGCAGCGAACCTGCAACGTCTCTTGACCTATAAAAAAATGTTTCTTCTTTCTCTGTAAACCAGACCACAGCTTTTATTACCTCCTCGTTGGAAGAAAATTTACGACCTTTTGAACTTTTTTTTAATGAGGAAAGAGATGATAGTCGGACGGAGCCAAATCTGGTGAATAAGGGGGGTGTAATTCAAACCCTAAATCACGAATTTTTTGCATAGCAACATGAGATTTGTGTGCAGGGGCGTTGTCATGCAAAAACAAAACACCTTTGGATAGCTTTCCGCGTCTCTTCTCTTTAATTTTTTCCCGTAGAGTGGTCAGTAATGTCGAATAGTAATCTCCAGTTATTTTTCTACCCCTATCCAAAAAATCAATCATGATTACTCCATGGCAATCCCAAACAACTGAAGCAAGAACTTTTCCAGCAGATTTTTGGACACGAAACTTTTTAGGTCTTGGAGAATCGGAGTGTCGCCATTCCATCGATTGTTGCTTTGTTTCTGGATCCAAGAAATGTCCCAAGTCTCATCCATAGTAACAATTCGGTTTAAGAAGTCTACATCGTTTTCAAATCGAGCACAGATCGAACGCGATGCTACTACCCTTTCACGCTTTTGGTCAACATTCAAACATTTGGGGATCCATTTTGCAGCAATTTTTCTCATGTCCATATTGACGTGAACTATATGATGAACGCGTTCGTATGAAATATGCAGTGCTTCAGATATCCGTTTTAGCCCAATTGGACGGTCTGTTAAAATCATGTCATGAACTGCATCGATATTTTCGGGGACTGACACAGAAACTGGCCTTCCCGATCGGTCATCATCTTCAATGGAAAATTTACCTCTTTTGAAGCTTGCAGTCCAATTTATTGCGTAACTCTGGTTTACTTTTTTGACGTCAAACTTTTCACTGACACTTCTAATAAGTTATTGTTCGTTGCTATGGTAACGCAATATTTTGTTTATGCAGGGAACTGGTCTAGGCCAACTAGAAATCAATACATCCTCGTATATGCCAATAGTCTGTTTTATAATGAGATCCATTATGATACAGATTTTTCATAACGAAACAGATTTGTGATCAATAGAAACCCATAATGTTTCAATGGTGTCTATAAATTTGGTAATTTAGGGAAGCAAATAGCAACAAATTTAAATCTGCCTGATCCGAATTTATATACAGGGCATTGTTTTCGAACCGTATCAGTTGATGCCGGTGGTGATATTACTGCATTAAAACGTCATGGTGCTGGATATCGAAATAATTGGCAGAAGGCTACAATGAAAATTTGGTTCGGAATAAAATCAGCATTTCCAATACAATATTGAACTTTATTGGGACTAGCAATAATGAAATAAATGTAAATATTCCTTCCACTTCCAGATCAGTGCACAATAAATAATATTAATGTTTTTGAGAAATCGGATTAATTACAATAATTATGTTCAATATAAATATAAATAGAATGTTTATAGTTTTCCTATATCCAAAAATAGCGTATGCAATTCTCACGTGATGGTTATTATTACATAATATACTATAATACTATATAGGATATGCAGCAGGCCAATAAGAGTACGCTAGTCAGCAAACAAGACTACCTTTTTCTATATATATATATATATATATATATATATATATATATATATATATATATATATATATATATATATATATATATATATATATATATATAGAAGAATCCTTTAAATTCGGGTATGCAGTCAACAAGGGTATGGAAAAAAAGTGTACTCTTTTTTGTATTCAAGCTTTCGAGTCATTTATTGGCTCTTCATCAGGAACTCTACAATGAATTGAAATTGAAACATTATTTGATTTGAAAGAAATTAGGCACGTGTGTACTTACGAAAGTGAGGTTATGAATCCCTTTCACTCGCCGTACTATATGAAATATCATGTCACAACGGACAACACTCTTGATACAATATTAAAATGACAAAACTTTTTTAAAATATGATTAAAAATGATCATGGTAGATTAAAATAATTGCGAAACAACATTTAAAATTACACAAGGGCTCTTATGGAGGCCATGATGAATTAAAGATGAAATGATGTATATGAATGACAATGACAAATGAATAATGAAGTTGACACTTGGCAAGCAATGACATATTACTAGTGACCTTGTTGCCATCATACAGTGAAATGGAAAATAGTAACACCAAATTGCTAAGGGGTACCAACATGAAAATTATTAAAGTGAATTTTGGTCTCTCTCATAAGGAGGGCGACTGAGTAAATATGAATAAATTATGCTCAGATTATCAATATCAGTTCTGGAATTCATTGAGTTAGGTTCTTTGAAAATTTGTGTCATTTCGAGAAAGGTTATCTTTTTTAAATTGGATTCATGTTCTAAGATAGTCACATTATCATAATTTGGGTTATGGTCAAGAGAAATAGTGTGATGAGCTAAAGAACAAGTTTTTTTTAAATTTCTGATATCACTTTTATGGGAGGTGATTCTGTCTTTCAATTTCCTTTTAGTTTGGCCAATATATTTTTTTTCACATTGCGAACAAGGGATGCAATAAACTAAATTTGAGTTGTCTAATATAGAATCTTTGTCTTTTAATTTTGAGAAGATATTATTTAATACCATTTGGTTTTTATAAGCAATTTTGGTATTCGGAATCTTGCAAAACAATTTATTGAATTTATAATTCAGAGATTGAATATGTGGAAAAGATAGATAAAAAGTTGGTTGTAAATTGTTACTAGTAGAATTATTGATTTTATTATTATTATCATTATCATTATTATTGGAATTAATAGAATGATCAATATCTATGGAGGATCTACCGAAAATCAGTTTATACACTAGTTTTCGTGGGTAGCCACTATTAATGAAAAGTTGCAAAAGTTTTTGGAGATTAATTGTTCTTAATGAATTGTGACTTGTTTTGATTACTCTGTTTTTCATACCAAGTACTAGATTTATCTTTTGTCTGTGTTGATGATAAGATTCATAGTGTAAAAATCTTCCTGAGGCACCTGGTTTGGTATACCAGCTGGTGATTAAAGTATTTCGAATACTTATTTGTGTTCATGCAAATCTGAATTAAAACTTGTTTTTGTACATGTAATAATAATTTTAATATGTAAATACTATCGCAAATTAATTTCTCTATGTCGAAATTACAAAAATACAAGGTTCAGTGTTGAGTAATTAAATGGAAATTATCAAAAAAATGCATTACCTCCCGATTGAAGAATGGTCGAATAATCCAAAGAATATTCCAATTTTCTCAGACTGCAGAAATATCTTGATTATTTGAAAAATTTCAGAATTGAACCTACAGATATTTTATCTGAAGAAAATATTACTATAGTTAGAGAATAAAATCAACCTGAAAAATTAAATATTTCGAAATAAAATATATTAAATATTCTGACCAATACTTCAATTCTCTCAATACAAGAATATTCACTTAAAATTATAAAATTGCTCAAGAATTCAAGAGTTTTGAGTGAAAAACTATCGATTTGATCAGAATAACCAACTTTACCTGAACAGAAACGATATGCTATTAATTCAAGACAATTGATACAATACTTTTGAAGTTGTTTAGTCGAGAAGTAATTTTTATGTGAGTACTGTCACTTACTGCCTTTCAATTATATATGTGAGACTCTCGACCAAATATTGTACGAGAATTACTTTGCAATGCTTTTGATATCAGATAATGTATTTAGTATAATTGAAAAATCGAACCACCTGCATAGAAGTTTCATCATTGACACCAATCTAGTTTTATGTAAAATGGAACTTCCATACAGCAATCCTCAAAAAGAAAATAAGTTTCACACTAATGATAATCTTTTTTCTACGACAGTGAGTGAACTAAGCTTTTAAGCTTTTACGCACTGCTGAACAAAAAACTTTGTATGAAACGCTTTCGTCAAGGGCTTTTTTGTACTCGCGTGTTTGTTAAACTCGGCTGCGCCTCAGTCAACAAACTTCACGCTCATACAAAAAAGTCATACTTTACGAACTTGTATCATAAATAGCTATATACCATTCCATTTTCATTCCAATGAACTCTAGAAACATTAGACAAATATAAAGTCAGTGATGGTGTTTATCTTCTCAAATCAGTTATGTCACCTCTACTCTTGTAATTTGATTATTCAGATATAACCAGACTCAACATAGTGATGCTTCTGTTTCATCTCAATACGTACTAGTACTGAAAAGAAAAATTACAGCTATGGTCCAGATTTAAATTTTGAAATTGGTGAAAAAATAACAGTTGGTTAATACAGCAAACAACTCAAAATAAAGAAAAAGATCAGAAATGAGACAAATATAGGTTTGTTTATAAACATAAATGAATTAAATAAGAAGAAAAATCAACCAATAAAATCACGGCTTTCTTGATATTGACGTTCATAATAATACTTTTACTTCATGTGATCTGCCAGTGCTATTAACAATTTCATCATCACATGCATGCATTTTTATTTTCACACTAGGTAAATAAAATAAGAAGTTAAAACTTGACCAACTCTTATTTTATTTCTTATTTCTCATTTTATTGTAGTTGGAGTATAAATCTTTCCATTATATTAGGTATGTTGAAAATTCTTATCCTATTCCTTATTTTATCTTATCTGCTCTAAAGTCTAAAGTCTAAATTCTTAGTTATTCACTTGAATAGTAGCTCGAAATGGTGCAATCATGGTGCAAAATTTGAATATGTATGTTGCCAGATCTGTCTACGTTGCCTTCTTCCATTCTCTGATGCAGTATGGAATGCAAATCGGAGGGAATGCTATGGGTGTAAAGAATATTTTTTCAACTTGTAAAAGAACCTATTCGTACATGATCAAGGCTCACTTACGATTCACTTTGGAAACCACAATTTATTCTCCTTATAAATATCATGAACATTTCTTCAAATTAGTAATAATCAGACATAAATTAAATGAACTTTCAGAGTTCTCTAGATATCCACCCATATCCAACCAGGACTCCAAAATTGCTCCTAGCATTCAATAACATAGAACGATACTCATTTTATTTAGCTGAAAGAATATCAACATCGAACCAAGCACAGCTCTCAAAATTTATTATTACGCTAGTTACTATGGTTTTTGCTGCAAATCATTAACTTAAGTATTCTCCCCAGGCGAAGATTCAGTTACTGTTTCTCAACGATGTAAATAAAACTCGTTTTGCAATGCTCTCTTACATGAAATGGATATAAATAAAATTTAATGTTATCGCCTGTAGTTTTGTTTTCGTTTCTTATGCTGAATATTCAGCAATGTTATTTAGAAAGACATAAACTCCGATCGGTTGCTTTCTATCGATTATGAAACTGCCGTTGACTATCAATATTGACAGAATTAATTGATTTTGTTTTTGTTGAAAAATGTTTTTTTTTTGACATAATCTTCCTCGGAATTTTACCTTATACCTTCTGAAACTGAAGAAATGTTTAAATAAGGCAATCTGTCCAATTTTAGAAGGATAAATGGATGAATTTGCTTCTTGGAGAAATAATTTTGTCAATAACTTTTGTTTCATTCTGAATTCATATGCCCTGTCATAGGTTGGATATGAAATCTCCCATATATGCGCAAGCTCTTCCAGCGTTATAAATTCAAGTCTTGGAGTAGCAGAGTTTCTTCTTCTACTGCAATAACCTGCACAGCAGTACTTCTGCCAGTCCGAGGCTAGAGTCAGTATATTCTGACTTCTCAGCTCTTTTATGGCTTCCAGGCAGTCGCAGACAGAGTATGAATGAAAGTGCATTGAGCTGACGCTTTTATTGCTGCGTGGCTTCCGCTGGGAAAAAAGATGTTTTTCTCGAAATTTTACCTCGATAACTCCTTCGCTAAATGGTGTATATCAACGATTTCCCCAAGAAGTTCCTTAGCATAATTGCCTGAGTTTATTGAGTTCCTTGTGTTTTGCTTAGCTCTATATGTCTACAAGCCCTCAAACCTTCTTCAGCTTTAGAGCAATCCATGTGGACAGCGCATCTCTGTCCGACACACTTGTCTTAAAAGTTGTATCAAAGCTATATCAGGAAAGTATGCCATCTAATAGCATTCCAAAGATGTATCTTGTTGCAGTCACTCCCGTGCATATTGCTTGAGGGTCCTTCACTTCCCCTTCTAGGAAGGCTGTTGTAGTAGTTCTCATAGTGCCGGTGACACTGGCAAGCTTGACTATGCATGTTCCATAAGAGAAGATCCCTTCCATATATATCCAAAGTATTCCCACAATATTTCTATATTCGTGTTTGAAACATTTCTGAAACATTTATCAATGTTTTATAGAAATACATTGGAACACTCTTTCGGAAATATATTTGAAACATTCGATTGACTATTTCTGAAATTCGATGAAAAATGTATATTTGAAACCAACCAGAAATATTTCATAATTATCAACTCATGCAACGGTTTTTTCGAAGCCTATTCAAGGTTATAGACCGGAAGATGATGACACAAAATATTAGGTCATTTGTACCAGTATGGCGGTTCTTCAGGGGTCTAATTACGTAAAGGCAAAAAGGAAAATGATGGTCATAGCGCTCGCACCGGCGGCCCAATCGCGTGGGCGTTAATCAAACTCAGGGTGGTACAAATCGTTTGGCGAAAAAAAAAATTACTCCTTTGCAGTGGTATGGCGGGCATTGGGAACTGTCGGAAAAGTATGGCAAGGTGATTTTCGTGAATGGCTACTCGACGATGATTAGCTATGCAAAAATTAGCCTGGTACAAATGGTTGAATTGTTTTATTTAAATTAATGTATTCGCGTCGGTATGGTGGGCTGTTAGTCACACCCGAGAAGTATGGCATTACGCTACCGCCTACTTCTTTTTTTTTCGACTATCTGAAAATACAAGCATTTTTGTGGAACAAATCGTTCGACACTCGTTATTTATCCGACGCGTTTGATTAACGCCCACGCGATTGGGCCGCTGGTGCGAGCGCTATGACCATCATTTTCCTTTTTGCCTTTACGTAATTAGGCCCCTGAAGAACCGCCATACTGGTACAAATGACCTAATATTTTGTGTCATCATCTTCCGGTCTATTAGGCCTCTCTAGTTTGGAAATGACCAAGAATCAGCAGCGCAACATTCAGAGGAACGTTTCAAATACTAAAGGAGTGCGATCCTGAAAAATTTCATAAACAATCAAATGTTTGAAATTATTATTGGGACCAATTTCATAATCAACTCAAAGTATCCTTCAGAATTAGAAGTACATATGAATGCGACTTCCAATTGCTGAAACACAATTGAAAGTCACATTCTCATGAATTTGTAATTCTGAAAGATACTTCAGGTTGATTATGAAATCGGAATTATTAGCATTCTCAAAATGTTTCTTGAATGTTGCAGATATAGTCTCAAAATATTACTAATAAATCGCTTTTTAAAAATTTGTCCAAGGGCGGATATCTTTAGTTTCTGTTATAGTACTGAAACATCAACGCAACATAAAGTGGAATGTTTCAAGCATTACATACAATGTTTCAGAAATATTTCAGAAACACAAATGTGTTTACTGATGGGCATCACCAATAATATGTGGTGAGGAAAAAAAAGTTGAAAAAAATACAAAAAAAAAATTGTTTTTTTGGGTGTTCCGTGTCTGTAGCTCTGTATACACTGGAAAACGCTCGCATTTCCAAACCCGTGGATATATCGCTTCGAAATTTGAACTACGTTAATAACTCGAGGACAGTAAAATTAAATTAATTTGATTTTACGATCGGAAAATCTGGAAAATTTTTATGGCGAATTTTCCGATTTTTCGTATGTCATTCGATACAGGTCGGGCAAGTGATTTGATTCATTTCATATTTCTTGAAGGTATACTCCAATATGCCGTACAAAAGTGTATAGTTTTTGGAAGAGATCGGAAAATGCTAACAGGCTTTTCCGGGCGATTTTCCAAAAAAACGGAAATTTTTCAAAAATCAACTGCGGCTAAACCAAACAACTAATCGAAAATTTCAGAACTGCATTCGATAGAGCTTTAATGAACGTACGAATTTTGAATGAGCCGTTTTTCCAAAAACCTATCGGAAAATGGTGAAAATTCCTTAAATCTGA
Source organism: Chrysolina oricalcia (assembly GCA_944452925.2). Lineage (NCBI taxonomy): Eukaryota > Metazoa > Arthropoda > Insecta > Coleoptera > Chrysomelidae > Chrysolina > Chrysolina oricalcia. Next base: position 8,742,031 of record OX101815.2, on the reverse strand, counting down.
AAACATAAATTTGAATTTTCGATAAAACGGAATATCTCACGAACGGTTGATTCCATCACAATTTACTACGAAAACTTTTTTGACCGCTTTGAGAAAATCTTCAAAAAATGTTTGAAAATTTTTTCGAAAAAATCAATGGCCCAGGAAATATTTCAAAAAAACGGGAAAATCGATATATTGACCGTACTAATGATAAAATCGAAATTTTTAAAATCGCCTCGAATACGTCTTAACGAACTCTACGGACGCTCAAAACCGTTTTTCTCCAACTCTATTGAAAAGTGGAAAAATGATGGAAAAACTGAAAAAAATTTAAAAAGTGTGTATTTTGTGTCTAAAATCGCCAAAAACTCGAAAACGAAACTGGATTAGAAAAATGCATACCCACGGTTTTATTGTCCTTGAATAGGTCTACAAAAAAGTCAAATGAACTTTTTTCATATCATGATAAATAACTTCGGAAAAATCGACTAAACTTTAAAAAGTGGGCATTTTTTGACTGGACTTTGACATGACTGAAAGTTTTTGTGAAACATTCAGGTGTTCTACACGCGAACATTCCTTACAAACATATCCAATATATTCCCACGATATTTCTATATTCGTATTTGAGACTTTTCTGAAACATATAACATAGAAAGACAATGGAATATTATTTTGGAAATATATCTGAAACATTGAATTGACTATTTCTGAAATGCGATGAAAAAAGGTATATTTGAATCCAACCAGATATATAACAGAAATGTTACATGAATATCAACTCATGCAGCGGTTTTTTCGAAACCTATCGAAGGTTAGACCTCTCCAGTTCAGTTGTACATAGTTCTTATGGGCTCGGCGCGTCATAATAGTTCAATCATTTCTACTTTACTATTCATATCAAACTCGGAACACCACCCTGATGAATAATTTCTGAAAGATTTCCAGAACTTTCCTATATTCGTATTTGAAACATTGAAATGCGATAAACAATGTATATTTGAATCCATCCACAAATTTTCCATAAATATCAATTTATGCCAAAGTTTCTTCGAAACCGATCTTAGGTTATGTATCTCTAATCTGAAAATTTCCCAGAAACATTACAGAAACAATCAAACGTTTCAAATGATTCTTAGTGAATTATTATTAGCAATCTTGAAATGTTTCTCAAATGTTGCAGAAATAGTTACGAAATACAAGGTCTCAGAAGTATTTCCGAAACAGAAAAATTTGTACTGGGCACCAATAATATGTGAAGTTTCATAGTTTTATGAATTCTACTCTAATCTTCGACTATAAAAAAATCTTGAACTATACGTTGATTCTGATCTGAAATACAATTCTCATGACAACCATTTGATGAAAAAATCATATGGAAAGTTAAGGTGTATTATACACTCACAAACATATATTGAATACATTTATCAAGAACAAATTAGGTTAGCTTACTTCAACGCTAGTGAGAAAAGTATTCTACAAAAAATACAGAACAGCTGTATTAGGTTTTGCTACAGTTTACGCAAACATGATCATTTCAGTTACTGCTTCGAACACTCGAACTGGCCCAAACTTGAAGAAAGATTTTCACTCCATATTTCGTGATTGATCTAAGTATAAGATCAATAAAACACACATTCGTTTATATTTGTTTTCTAAGATGGTTAAAGGTTATGACATACATGTTGTGCTGACGCGTATTCTGTCCCCAAACACAGAACACCACTATTCGAAAAATCTTTCATATATGCTTCTATAAAAACATACAACCTGTTGCCAGCCGAAATAAAGAATGCCGATAGCCTTTTGATTTTTAGAAAACTTGTGAACTCCTACATACTCTTCCAAAGGAACGCTGTTAACCATTAGGTAAAAATTTGGCCATCTACTCAGTCACTACTACTACTTGCTACTTTTGTTATCGTTTGTTATTTGCTATCTCATCAGGTCACCTTGTTTGACATTGTTAGGGGGTTATATGGAAGAGTAACCATGTTGAATACCGCCCCTCGATATAAAATGTATCGTATTGGATTTTCTATGAAAAATAAATACACATATTATTATTAATAATATATGCACATCAAAATCGGTACACCACACTCTCTCAGGAATGAGAATAACGCCAATAAATAATGTAGAAGCATTTACTGACATCGAAAGATCATTATCACTGACACGAAAGTGCTTCCGTAAGGGCGAATACAACAATGATACCGAACGGATACATGTGAACGCACCTTTAGCGGTTCCCACGAGAACCGCGACACTTTCCGCGCATCTCGTTCGAAGCACCTGTCGCATCACCACCATCCCGTTCCTTCTGATACTAATGAATATGTTTATCGCAGGTGAGAATTATAAATTAAAATGAAGTTCCAGTGAAAAATGCAAAGTGCCACGATGTCGAGCAACGCCTTCAAACGCGAAAACGCCAGCGCGTCCGCCAACGTGCTGATGTGCAAACAATGGTGGAAAGTATGCTGGATGTACGGAGACCAGGAGAAGTACTACCGCCAGCTGTACGGCAAGAAATCTACGGAGGGGTTCGGCAAGGCCGTTTCGGACGACAGAAAAAAGAGTTTCGCCGATTTCCAGAATTTTTACGCGAACGCGAGCGTCGAGCAGAGGACAGAGACTTCGCCTGTGAACGATAGTTTTAGTTTCGAGGAAATCAGGGTACCTTCGCCCGGCCATGGGCGTGATGGTTCTCCAGGACTTAATTCGTTGGAGATCAGCAGAGGAATTGATGGGTGAGTTTTCGTTTATTTCAGATGAATGAACAAAAAACTGTTAGTCGGTTTATGTTATAATATTAGAGAGAAAAACCCCAACATCTTACTATCTCCACTAACAACTAGGTTGCGAATGGAAACTCTGTTAAGTTACTAGGCATAATCTTAGATGATAAACTCAACTGGTCGGAACGCGTGAATCAAATAGGCTCTAAAATATTAAGTTATATCTTCTTGTTACGACAACCAAAAAAGGTTCTAAACATTAACACGCTGCTTTCCGCCTACTATTCACTTGTGCACTCCCACTTAACGTACGGTGTCATCCTTTGGGGCAACGCAAGTACGGGTAACAAAAACTTCACACTGCAGAAAAAATGTATTAGGATAATATCTGGAGCTGATTTTAATGATCACTGCAAACCCTTGTTTGGTGAATATGGAATAATGCCCTTACCGTGCTTGTTCTTATACTATTCGCTGATTGATATTCACAAACCCAAAAATAATTTTCCACTGATGTCAGAGTCTCACAACTACAACACACGTTCATCAAATCTCCTGAAAACACAGTATTTTCGACAAAATCGAAAAACAATTCTCCTCGTCTAGAGATCTACAATAAAATACCGAAGAAGATAAGTTCGCTACCAATCAATAATTTCAAAAAGAAACTGAAATGTTACCTACTTAAACACTGTTTTTACTCTGTAGAAGAATTTGCTACTTCTCCCATGGACATACAGGGTGGCCCATCGAAAACTTAACATGGGGGTTTTGGGTACTAATATCGTAGATCTGGAAAAACGCTCGGACAGGTCGATTTTAGTTTCGAGAGGGACATTGTGCCCTCCTACAGGCAGCACCGTCAGGTCAACCCTCGAGCAGTGGGGTGAACAACCCTTGAAATTTGAATAGGGAATAGGAGTCGAGTGGCACATCGTTGGAAAGCCCGTTGAATTCTCGAAACAAAACGGTCGGCAGTTTTTCTAACGGAAATGAGCCATAATTAAGTTAAGAGTAAAATTCACTTACATTAGTCTCACCGTAACAAATGCTCGAAATGCGCACCTCCAACTTCCATGCAATGATACAGATTTTGTTGAAAACGTTCTCGTACATTTTGAAGCACATCTGGGGTGATTTGGCGACATTCTAATGTGATTCGTTGCCGTAAATCTGCTAGTGAAGCTGGTGGTGTAGCATAAATTCTGCTTTTCAAATGACCCCACAGAAAGAAATCTAAGGGAGACAGGTCTGGTGATCGTGGGGGCCATTCAATAGAACCTCGCCTACCAATCCAATGACCAGGGAAGTGGTGATCTAAATATCGCCGAACAGGCATAGCATAATGCGGAGGAGCACCATCTTGTTGAAATATCAACTGATCTTCCTGATAATGATGGTCATTTTCAATAATGTTAGTTAACATTGGTTCAATTGTGTCTTCAAGCAGTTCCAGATACATTTCCCCTGTTAGATTGCCTTCTAAGAAGAGGTGGCCCACGATACGATCCCCAAAAATACCAGCCCATACGTTTAATTTTTGAGGATATTGCGTATGTACCTCATGAAATATATGGGGATTCGAATCAGCCCAATATCGACAATTATGGCGATTAACTATACCATTTAAAAAAAAAGAACATTCATCACTAAAACAAATGTTGAACAAACACTGAGGATTTGCAATCGCCTGCTCACTTAGTACCTCACAGAATTGTAAACGCCGATCAAAATCATCTTCATTGAGTTCGTGTGTTAATTTAATTTTGTAAGGATGGAATTTATGTAGTTTTAAAATACGTTGAATGCTAGTTCTTGTGATACCGGAAACAGTTGCTAGCTGTCTTGTACTCAACGTATGGTCAACCTCAACATGGCCCAAAATTGCCACTGTTGTCGCCTCATTTCTTACTGGCGGTTCGATTTGCCGTTTTTTATTTGCTACCGATCCCGTTTCTCGGAATTTTGATACTAATTCAGACACATACTGCCGCGACACAGTCCTGCCATATTGTTGATTGAACCGTTCCGCAGCCCTTTTCGCACATCTGTTGTTTTCATAATACAGTTCAATCAACGCAACCCTCTCTGCCACTGTATACACCATTGTTTCGTTTTAATTTCGACGTAGGATACCACACACGAATGAAACTGCATGCTCTATCTGTTTATTCTATTTTATTAAAAAAATTTCATGAGTACCGCGAAAAAAACTGAGCAAAAACATTCACAGTATCGTAGCAAATAAATGATAGAATGCAAAAACTGGCAAATGCGTTTTCCAGAGACGTACAAGAAAGCTCTTAACTTTCGTACAGGTTTATTCCTGAATTTATTTTTTCCCAAACGGTTCATCCCAACTTCAAAATCGGGACGCCGTTGGATAGAGAACTTAACGGGCGTTCAAAAGAAGTGCCACTCCACCATTATTCCCTATTCAAATTTTAGGGGTTGTTCACCCCACACCTCGAGTGTTGCCGTGACGGTGGTGCATGTAGGAGAACAAACTGTCTCCCTCGAAACTAAAACCGACCTGTCCGAGGGTTTTTCCACATCTGCGATATTGTCACCCAAAACCCCGATGTCAAGTTTTCGATGGGCCACCCTGTATAATATGTGTGTTGACTTGCAGGACTCAATAATTGAAAATATATTGCGTTGAATTTCAACTATTTTAACTATTTGTATACAAGGGTTCGCAATTGTATTTGCGTTTTTGCACTTCAATTGCGTTTTATTTATATGTTTTTAATTTACAAATTTTCAAGCGTGCGTATGTCTTTATGTATTCAACTATATAAACGGTATCAGACAACACAAATGGTGACAATTTTTTCTGTTTTGACAAACTCTTTCTTCTGCCTATATTAATTTTTTTATTATTGTATACCGAGTTGTATACTTTACAAATGTATTCAATTTGGTGATTGATGGATACTACTACTACTACTGATTGGATTGTGGAAATAATCGGAAAATGCCAAGCATTCCTAAAAACGACACCTCCTTCTGTGTTTCAAGCACTAACACTAACTTGTTCAGTTTTATTGTGTATTTAATTATTCCTGACTATATAATAGTTTTCGAATCTCCCACCAACCTGGAAGCTGTTTGTTTTTCTTCTCCCAGCGTTAGAAATCTGAATCGTATGTGTACAGTCGTTTCCTCTTCTTTTGTGTACCATACTAGCTTTGACTGAGTCAAAGACATCTTTGAAGAAGACTTGTTCCTACCTTGGTTTTTTTCATTGCCTCAGATCCTATCCTCGAAAGCTTTGCGGCATCTCTCTTTTTTTGTAAAGTCCCCCTAAATGCCAGCATATTGGCTTTCATGTGTTCAGGTGTTTGGCTAGCCTTATCCTGAAGGATCCACCTAGATGGGCTCGCCTGAAGGTTTCATAAACTAATTTTAGCTCCACATAATCTGCAAAATATTGATAACCGGGCCTGTATATTTCATGAAAAGTGTGTCATCTGGTCCATATCATCTCGTTCGAGAGAACAAATGTATTCACCAACCATATCATCACGACTGAAAAGCTACAACGTGTAATCTGATTCGATATAACGTGAAGTACCGTGCAGTCGGCATATCGTACATTAGATGTCAACTGCAGAAACTCATCGAGCTACGGTTTTTTCGACGATTATTATCATCGTTATGAGTATAATATTTGCTGTTTCCTCTATCGGGTCAAGCTTCGCTGACTTCAGATCGACATCGATGCGCCTAGCGACGTGATTGAATCCGGAGCGACGTTTATATCGAATACAATGAATGTAGCGGATAAATCAACCGGCTGGTTCGTGAGAGAAAATCGATCGAGAGTAATCAGTTCGATATCGCCAGAAAACGTGCTTACAAAACGGGAATAACCATGAAACAGATAATGTTGCGTTCCACAGGACACAAACCTAGGACAGGCATGCTCTTAGATGAGTTCATTCGTTAAATTGTTCAGGATCCAGCACTAAAAATTTTTGTTATAAACATCGTATCGTAAATGTAATGACTAGGAATGATACACACGAAAGCTGATCACACTTAAATCATCTATGGAATAACTTTATCAATTTCTCCAAAAAGTGGAATGAAATGTTCTGAAGTCATTCGCTATTGGTGTTATCGGATAGACTCATTCCAAACTCATTTGAGTAGAGCCAAAGATCCCTAACGTATGTTTAGTTGTCAAATTTCGAACATTAAGTCTTCATTTCATTTCAATTGATTTAATTTTTTCCATTCATTTATTTTCAGTCAAGAAAAAATGGAAAACAGTTACTACACAATACACTATAGTCAAAGAATCATCTCCTCTACATAATAATCAGAAATCAATATGAAATTATTTTAACGAGGAGTGGGTCTTCTTTGACAATAACTATTTCATCTCCCTCTCGAACATAATAGTATACCGGGTGATTCTCCAAGGTGGCTCACCCCTATAACTTTTTTATTATTGAAGATAGAAAAACGGAATTTGGGGGTTGTGTATTATAGTTCAATTTACATTTACAATTTACATCTTGCTTTATCGTACTTCCGGTTCGACCGGAAATGAGCATAACTTTCGATTTTTAAATGGGACATCCTATATTTCGATTTTTAAATGGGACATCCTATATATTTTTACTTATTTCGATCGAGAATGACATTCTAAATCCAACAACACCTCACTTGTCAATATTTGACAAATGAAGTAATTTTTATTTCAATTTTCATTTTTTGATCTAGAATGCCATGGATCGTGTAAATCGCTTCATTCTTGATCAAGTAACATGGGAAAAATACGACTTTGAGGCTTTTGACTTCACAGTCGTTGAAAGAATTATTCAAAAGTCTCAAATATGAATTTTTCCAGTTAACGTGAATTTTTCAAATGGAAAGGGGGTGGCTCGTCGGCTTTTTGTGAAAGATCATTTTCTTACGAATAATTTGATACCACACACTTTCACTTTATTTTCACTATTTGAGACTTTTGAATAATTCTTACAGCGACTGTGAATTCAAAAGCCTCAAAGTCGTACTTTTCCCATGTTACTTGATCAAGAATGAGGCGATTCACACGATCCATGGCATTCTAGATCGAAAAATAAAAATTGAAATAAAAATTACTTCATTTGTCAAATATTGACAAGTGAGGTGTTGTTGGATTTAGAATGTCATTCTCGATCGAAATAAGTAAAAATATATAGGATGTCCCATTTAAAAATCGAAAGTTATGCTCATTTCCGGTCGAACCGGAAGTACGATAAAGCAAGTTAATATGTCAAAAAATGTAAATTGAACTATAATACACAACCCCCAAATTTCGTTTTTCTATCTTCAATAATAAAAAAGTTATAGGGGTGAGCCACCTTGGAGAATCACCCGGTATTGTGTATCTAGTGCGTGAAGTATACTTTTTTACGCGAGTGTGGAAGTTTGTGGAACGAGCCGCAGGCGAGTTTCACAATCCGCACGAGCGTAAAAAAGTCTTCACGCACGTGGTGCACACTATAGTTTTTCTACGACCTTTTACTAAGATATTGAATTAAAGGAAATTTTCATCGGGTGCCTCTTTGAGAAATTTTAATACGTGTTCCTTTTCCAAAACGCGTGATTTTTTAGGAATGTATCCCTCGTTTTTCCGTTTCAAGAAAGCGCGAACTTTCGGATAATCACCAATTTGTACGTTGTACTTAACACTAAGGGTGCTTTTCAACATTGAGTAGTGACTCCATAAGGTAGAAGATTTAACCTTTGTTGATAATTCAGATAGGTAGGCTAATATTACCCTTTCGGAGAATGATTGGACGTTGTTTGTATTGCGCCATTGCATAAACTTTTCCAAAGTGTTTTCGTAAATTCCCAACGATTTTTGTGGCACTAACGATGAACTTGCTTCACTGGCTGCTAACGTTATATTTGGAGGAGTTGATGGGAGTACTTCAATGCTGTCCTTCAGGAGAAATACACGGCTAATCGGTTTAAATCAAAATTTCGTCGTACTATTTATTAATTCAGAGGGTAATCAATTACTATTTACGGTCTATTAACTGATGTAACTCTGAACTTCACTCTGCGGGAACTGTCATATTTGTCAATTTCTCTCGCCACCGCTACCTAGACCAGCGACCGGTGTGTGAATTTGTATTGACTCTTATGGCACCGGTGCGTGAAATAAATCCCATAAGAAAAGCATGGCACTTCACACACCGATTCGTGAAATGAAGCTTTACACATTCTTATCGATGTGTGACGTTAGTAATTCACATACGGGAGTAGAAAAAACACTTTCTTTCGTGCTTTCCATGTATTGAACCAATTTGTTAAAAGTAGTTGTTGCGTGAATTAGGACACAAATATTTTTGACTCCACAGATTATCATCATACTGATATTTTTCATTGGGTATCAGAAAGAACTTTGTGGGATGTGAAAACTTTAGTTCAACTATCATTGAACTCTATTGTTTCAGCACATCAACATTATGTGATCCTTTCGAAACAGGGTAAGAAGTGCGAAACACTTCTACTCATGAACTTTGGAATCATTTGATAATAAAAACTCCATGGTGATAAAATCAGAATGATGAAGTTCTATTATCTGCGAAAGAACAAACACTATTTAGATGATTGGTGATTTTTTTTTTACCATACCATACCATAGCTACCGAACGACATTCTGCGAATGCCTTTCGGATTATAGAATTTACCCACAACCCTCCAATGATTTTATTGAAAATATGAACAGGATGTTCACAAAGTCAGTTGTGGAATCATCTGCGACTGAAAGTTGGAATTCAGTCGCTATTTTCCATCGTACAAGATAACTTCTCTTGGAAGGGATTCGTGTTGTTACTAATTATATTCCCACAAATCAGTCGACCAAACTTTTGCTCATACATTTCCAAACTCTTGTAATGAAAAAACATGAAGACTGCTGTAATATGCGCAAAAGTGGACACGATGCCGGTCTGTGTCGAATTCTTCCCATATTCCCCCATATATTTGTATTCAATGCTGACATCGGCGGGTGAATTTCCAGATTCATATTGATAATCGTTCATAATATGCGAACGCATAATGTATCTCACATCTCTAATATACAGGGTGTCCCACAAAGATTAGGACAGTGAATATTTCGGAACTCAAGAGTAGTGGAGAATTGTAATTTCGGGGTGGTAAATTAAAGCAATTGTGCAGCTTTTTTTGATATTAAATTACCCAATGAGCTTTTAGTTTTCGGTCACGTGACATCAGATTCAAAATTATCAATGGGACAACCTGTATATTTTGGCATTTTTATGTTCCCTCCGATAAAATGATTCCAACGGATTACCACAGCTGTGGTCTAGATCGATTAGTTCAGGAATAACAGTTACTCCAATATATTTTGTCCCACGGCGTTTTTTAATAAAATATGGATGATTAATACAATCATCACAAAAAATAAAGGACTGCCCAAATATGCAGGGTGACCCTAAACCTAAATAATTTGGCACTTGCTCGTTTCAGACGTCGTGTCGTGGGACAAAGGATATTGAAGTACCTGTATTTCTGGAAATAATCATTTTAGATCGCAAGTGTGATAGATAATTGAAATTGTTTTATCGGGAGGAATATAAAAATGCCATAATATAGAGGTTTTACAATTTTTAATCTGATGAACGTGACCGAAAACAAAAATCTCATTGGGCAACACAATATCAAAAAAGCTGCACCCTCTGCTTAAATTCAGAACCCCAAATTTACAATTCTACACAACTTTCGAGTTTCGAGATATTCCCTATCCTAATCTTCGTGGGACACCCTGCATACAGCTGATGGATGAATATAAAAATTTCATGAATATTTATTTGTGGAAGTGGGCTATTGAGTGGATATATGAAAATGATGTTATGACTTTTTGCGTATGCCTTTCGGATTATAGAACCTACCAACAACCTTCTACAAACTCAAGTACAGTAGAATATTACTGATTGTATGCCAACAAATCAGTCGACCAAACTTCTGCTCATATATTTCCAAGCTGTTGTAATGATAAAGGTGCAATGCAGCATGAAGACTGCTGAAATATGCACAAAGGTGGACACAATGCCGGTATGTGTCGAATTCTTTAGGTGAAACCAAACCTTCAACGATGATTCCCAATTTTTTATCAGTTACAATCACATGAAGCATTGCAAGATTTTTTTGAGCTATAGATTCCCTTAAATTATAGTATGCTTACGTGGCAATCATACCTTTAGATGATCATATATTTCTAAGTTTTCATATTTTATAGAATTTTTTAGAATAGCAGATGAAAACCATTTCGTGTGTTGTGTCTATAAACAGTTACTGTGTTTTTACATTTTTTTATGGAATAAGCAAGCAGTCTCTAGTACAAGAAGGCAAAAAGGTATTCGTTGATTTTTGAACCGTGACCTACAGTAATATATCGATTTTGCACCACATATATAACGGACTATTCTTTTTAAAACAAAGAATAAATTCAACTGCTGAGAGCTACAGAATCTCCAGAATGCGATACCATATCTTATCAGGATTCAACGACTGCCAAATATGTTATTTTTGCTAAATCTTTACTTAGTTCATGAAATACCACCCGAACTGCAAGCAGCCTGATAAATTCTTTTGTTCATATTTGATATGTGGCCCATGTATTTCAATTTATGATCTTTATGATCGATTAGTAGTCATAGATATTGACTGCATTCACCATTTATTATTGCCTGGTTACCCAGGGTCAGGTCGTCAAAGTCAAATCTGAAGAATAGTATTTTGGTTTTAGATATACTAAAACACACATATTTGGCATCACACAATTGCTTTACTTTATCGACGTCAATGGAAATACTATTTTTTTAGAGTGTCTGTATCCTTCCTACTCCTCAACAGTATTTTGTCGACGGCAAAAACAGTAATATTTCCATGAATATTCATAGTGGATAAATCATTTATGTGAAGTTAAAACGAAACTGGGCCCAAAACCAAACCTTGTGGTACTCCATGAATTAGGCTGCCAATTTCCAAATATTCATTTCCCATCGTTGTTTATGCAATAGAAAACAAACCCTCTACATCATTTTCATATTTGTTCCATTCCAAATACCAACAAGTGAAATATATATTTCAAACTGAATTAATAATGATTCTTTTGGTATTTTTGTACTCATGAAACTTGAAGGAAGATATGAATATGATGAATACAAAGTGTGCGAACGATGGAATCGACAAGAACAATTCTTGAATGAAAACAACCAAAACAAATCTACACTTTCCTTGCAAGAATGAAAAACAGTTGTTCAGACTTTTGGAAAATTCTCCTGATCCTATTTTACATAATATGCCAATATTCTAGAAATATTAGGTTAAAATCCACATTCAACACAAGTAAAATATATATATATATATATTTATTTATTTATTTATTTATTTATTTATTTATTTATTTATTTATTTATTCATTTATTTATTTATTTATTTATTTATTTATTTATTTATTTATTTATTTATTTATTTATTTATTTATTTATTTATTTATTTATTTATTTATTTATTTATTTATTTATTTATTTATTTATTTATTTATTTATTTATTTATTTATTTATTTATTTATTTATTTATTTATTTATTTATTTATTTATTTATTTATTTATTTATTTATTTATTTATTTATTTATTTATTTATTTATTTATTTATTTATTTATTTATTTATTTATTTATTTATTTATTTATTTATTTATTTATTTATTTATTTATTTATTTATTTATTTATTTATTTATTTATTTATTTATTTATTTATTTATTTATTTATTTATTTATTTATTTATTTATTTATTTATTTATTTATTTATTTATTTATTTATTTATTTATTTATTTATTTATTTATTTATTTATTTATTTATTTATTTATTTATTTATTTATTTATTTATTTATTTATTTATTTATTTATTTATTTATTTATTTATTTATTTATTTATTTATTTATTTATTTATTTATTTATTTATTTATTTATTTATTTATTTATTTATTTATTTATTTATTTATTTATTTATTTATTTATTTATTTATTTATTTATTTATTTATTTATTTATTTATTTATTTATTTATTTATTTATTTATTTATTTATTTATTTATTTATTTATTTATTTATTTATTTATTTATTTATTTATTTATTTATTTATTTATTTATTTATTTATTTATTTATTTATTTATTTATTTATTTATTTATTTATTTATTTATTTATTTATTTATTTATTTATTTATTTATTTATTTATTTATTTATTTATTTATTTATTTATTTATTTATTTATTTATTTATTTATTTATTTATTTATTTATTTATTTATTTATTTATTTATTTATTTATTTATTTATTTATTTATTTATTTATTTATTTATTTATTTATTTATTTATTTATTTATTTATTTATTTATTTATTTATTTATTTATTTATTTATTTATTTATTTATTTATTTATTTATTTATTTATTTATTTATTTATTTATTTATTTATTTATTTATTTATTTATTTATTTATTTATTTATTTATTTATTTATTTATTTATTTATTTATTTATTTATTTATTTATTTATTTATTTATTTATTTATTTATTTATTTATTTATTTATTTATTTATTTATTTATTTATTTATTTATTTATTTATTTATTTATTTATTTATTTATTTATTTATTTATTTATTTATTTATTTATTTATTTATTTATTTATTTATTTATTTATTTATTTATTTATTTATTTATTTATTTATTTATTTATTTATTTATTTATTTATTTATTTATTTATTTATTTATTTATTTATTTATTTATTTATTTATTTATTTATTTATTTATTTATTTATTTATTTATTTATTTATTTATTTATTTATTTATTTATTTATTTATTTATTTATTTATTTATTTATTTATTTATTAACGGGTAACACCCAATTTGTAAAATACAAGTTTTACATATCGTGAGATTGTTAACACTAGAATTAACCTAAAATTTGTAAGCTTACAATAATTACTAATATTAGTGAAGAAATTACAAAAAGTACAAGGAAGTACAATGAAGTAGAAGAAGATAAAATACTGCTATGACTCACAATTTAACAACATTAAGAAGTAAATGAGCATATAAAGAAACGATTTGCAATTCAAAAATCAATCAATAAGCCTCAATTTATTTCGAAGCGTACCTTCAGTCTCGTTTAATAGATCAAATTTCACACCGTTACCATTAGAGATCATTCTTGATAAGGCTGAATGCTTGCCATAATTACACCTGTGAAAATCAGGTGAGAAAGTTTGCGTATTCCGTGTGTTACGTGAGGGGACATGAAAATTTACTTGAGAAAGAAGAGAAGGACAATTTATTTTGGAATTGATTAACTTATGAAGAAATTTTATATCTGCGTGTACTCTTCGCGTTCTGAGTGTTTGTAATCCAGATGTCATACGAATTTCAGATAGTGAATGGTCGGCAAGTGGCATGTTTAATTTGAAAGCCAAATACTTCAGAAACTTATTCTGAACTTTTTCGAAGTTGTTTATATGCAGCTCGTATGTTGGTGACCAAACACAAGTACAGTATTCTAAGATTGACCTTACCATTACAAAATATAGAGTCTTTATAGAATATACATTCGTAAAATCTCTTGTAGTCCTGCTCATGAAACCTAACATTTTTGTTGCTCTGTTAATTATTTGCTCAAAGTGAATATATGACACTAAATTAGTAACGACTCTTTTCGAATGCCAGTACTTATGAAACTTGAAAGAAAAAATCATATGAAAGCTATGAATATAAAGTATGCGAACGATTGAATCAACAAGAACAATTCTTGAGTGAACAAAAAAAAAAACAAATCCAAACCAATCCTACTTTTTCCTTCGATTATGGGAACGCCTTGATAAGATAACTTCCCACTACTCAACAGTATAGTGTCGACGTCAAAAATAGTAATATTTCCATGAATATTCATTTGAAGTAAAAACAAAACTGGGCCCAAAACCAAACCTTGTGGTACTCCATGGATGCTGCCAATCTCCGAGTATTCATTTCCCATCGCTGCTCATCCAATTGAGGACAAACCCTCTACATCATTGTCATATTTATTTGTATTCGTTCTTGATAGACTTGGTCGACTAACAAAATAGAAATGCAGGAATTCAATCGTTCAAGCGGCCCTGTATAATATGAATTGTGTACCTGCCACGGAACGTGTATAGACCACAGAGCGAGCGCATACTGCACATACTGCACATATTTTGTGTGGTAAATGAGGCGAACGACGAGTCGTAAATTACGGAAATGGCCATTCATTCAAACTATAAATTCGCTATTATGCATACAACAGACCAGAACAACATAAATATTTATTTTGTCTCATTATGACAATAATTTAACGTGTTTACCTGGTGGTTTGATTGATGGCAGTCACTCGGTTTTTAACAACTTCATAAAATTTGTTTATGTGTTTGAAGCCACGGTCAGGACTGCTGTACTGAAGAAAAAGACTAAAATGATTAATAACTAATTGCTAAACTTTGATACCAAATAATAACAATCTCAATCGACAGAAAACTTCTTAAAATTCTAAGTAAAAAATTTGTCAACTGAATAACTGTTGAAATTGAATTTGTTTGCGAATCAAAAAGAATAAGCGGTCAGATTTAAAATTTTTGAATAATGAAAACTTTTCTGTTTCTTCTCAGTAATTATATTCGTATGGAGAAGATATTTTGGTTCATAATATAAGTTTATATGAAATCGATTTTGTTGCAAATTCCATGGTTATATTTCAAACCATTGAAGATTCCATACTAATGTTTTCAAACATTCAGAACAATCAGAAGTCAGCCAGTGTTGGTGTCATTTACACAAGGATGGAACTTTCTAACAATACCCTTCGGATTTACTACCACTAATTTTCAGCAAGTCATAGATAATATCATTGATACAATTTTAGCGTCAACCAATTTAGACCGCTATTTCAAACACTAATGGAAATATTGAAACAAAGATCAGTAGGTACACTGAAAAACATTTACAGTAGCAAGTAAAATTTGCATAGCACCGAATGAAAAATTGCACACTATATGGGACAAGTACATGCTTATTCATGCAATGCTTATTTATTATGCGTACAAGTTTATTTATCCAAAAGAAAAATTGAATTTCTGAATTTGACCACTTGTAGGTATTTATGTAATTAACTGGTAACCTTTAATATATGTATAATAAATACAAAATAAGAATAGAACTAAATGTGCGAATTAGTGCCTTCCTCCTCATGAAAGAGAACAGCGGCCTCTCCGCTCACAAGCGATTTAGATGAAATTGAGGACACTCGTGAATGATGATTCACGAGTGCCACGAACCAGCATATGGATGTCTACAGTAAGCTGTGTAGTGTCCGCTATTGGTTGTCCCACTATGATTACACAATGCCTACAGACTGTAGCGACATGGATGCACGTTATTTGCTGCGTATTTACTCAAGTCCAATTCCTCTAAAAGAAAATCAATGGTGATTAAAATGAATAACTAACATTTTTGGAAATTTATGAATTGATATGGATTTTGTGCACTTCCTTCTTTTGTTGCACTTCGCACATATCGGCTTCTCGTCTCCATCCAAAGTTCCTTCCTCTGTGAATGAATCTAAACAGTGTGATAGTCCTAGTTGGCCTGTTCTTTGAGGTATTGGTAGGGAAAGGTCCCAGAATGTATCGAAGGAAACTGAACAGTGACCACAATAAGCATATTTCAGTGTAGATTTCAGCTGACTAACGGAGTATCTTGACCATGACTCCTGCGCCTTCTCGCTGTCACTTAACTTTTCGTGTATCTCTGTCATAATGATTTTTGGCTTCTCCGTTATTCTATTCACGTCTTCATGTAGACCATTGTATCGTAAGAACTCTTGAGCATCTTGTTGGGCATAACCGGTGAAACGAGATGCATATTTTTGAATTTGACTTCTCAAGAGGGCTGTATTCACAACTCGATCTGACGAATCTTCCGACCATAGTTCCTTGATTACCTTTGCAAATGCTTTGATTAAAGCTCCCTTCATACTGGATATACTTGTGTTTATATCTCTCGTGTAGGCGTCTCCTTTTAAATACTCTAATAACCATCTGGTGTTTTACTAACACAGTTTATAAAACAGGTGTTACCAATATTTCTCAAACCATTGAGACCGAGATTTTTGACAGTATTATGTACAACTTGCCTCATGATGTTGAAGCTGCGATCGCCACTACTATCGTTTTCTGAGTTGTCTCTATAGTGGTGATTGTTCCTATCCCTAGAATGGCGTGGAATTGTTCGCGACTTAAGATATTGAGTTGGATGGAGATATTGTAGAACTTGGGGCTTTTGGAGAAGTTGGTAATTTGAGGAACATAATGTAACGTACCGATATTGAACTCTTTATCAGAAGCAAACTTTTCATTTTATTATCCTTAATCCACAATCTATTAGCAGTAGTTGCTCAGTTTGATAACTACTAGTGACAAGTAAATTCACCATTGATGAAAAATGATTTACTCTCAGATAACTCATATACTTAAATCTTCAAAAAAAAATATTAGTTGCTACTATAGAGTATTCTACTGCAGCAACATTTTTAGATTATTGTAGTTATTTTGGTGAATTTTCAATATTTTTATTGAAACAAACTTGTTGTCCAGTCTTCTGAAAAATTCTCCTGATCATATAAAATGTCAATACTCTAGAAATGTTGAGTCATATTCCACATTCCGCATATCAATAAGTAAAATAAATTCTTCAAAATAAATTAATAATGACTCTCTTGGTATTTCAGTACTTATGAAACTTGAAGGAGAAAACTATGCGAATATGTTGAATACAAAATATACGAATGATTGAATCAACAAGAACAATTCTTGAATGAAAAATAAACAAATCGATACTATTCCTACTCCACACTTTCATTATGGGAACGCCTTAATGAGGTAACTTGCAACTTGCCTAGTACCAAGAAAGAGTTATGAGAAATGAGCCATGGTTCTCATTACTATTCACATAACTCACAACAGTTATAACACTGTAATTCCGGCACACAATGTAACACGTCCTCATATAACTACTAACTCTAATGCTGGAATTGGAATGACGCCAATTTTACGAAAACGTTGATGAACAGGCGTTCACTCCCGATTGATCCCGAACTGGTTGAAAATCAACAAGTAGGTGAACACGTTACATTTTCGTAGGAACTCCAAGTTCTACTGCAAATAAATTGATAAATATGACAATATATCTCCTTGCTTAACAACCAATCAGTCTATTTCAAATTTTGAAATTCAGCCCATAGAATCGGAATTACAGTGAAAATATAGCTTGTCGCTGTATTTTCACGGTGATAAACCTGCTTAGTTTTTTTTTACTAGCTGTCAAGTGAAAATAATGATTTAAATTATAAACGTCAAATCTTTGTGTTTTGACTAGTTATATTTCTTAATCAATATGAGCGATCGTTGGGGACAAATGGCTATTGGTATCATAGATGAAGCAGTGGAAAAGAGTATTCCGTTGAATACGGCCAGAAATAAAGAATCAATTACCAGGCAATTCAACAATTTTTGCACAAACAGGGGTTATATTGTCAATGCGAATACCACAATTGTGGAGCTGGCTGAAATTTTTAAAGATTATGCCTGTAATATGACCCCAATTTTTCTCTTTAATGTTCACGTTGTTAGATTTTGATTTCTGTGAATTTCTTCAAATTAAAACGGTGACACGATTTTTCTTTATTTCAAATCGATATATCGTCGTCCTAAATATAATTCGTGGTATGATTAATAACCTATAATTTTTTGGAATATCAATTCATTGGTAATCCCAATGCAAGAATGCAATGACTCGTTGTGTTTTCAGATTTGGGATTGCAATTAATTAATATTCCAAAAAATTATCGGTAATAATCATACCACTTATTATATTACCCCTGAAAATACACTTTTTCAGCGCTAGCAAAATGTTGACTTGGCATTATACGAAGTGAATTATATAATAATCGAACCAATTGCTGTATGTGAACAATATTATAGCTACAAGGTCATGTGTTCAGAATTCTCTATTTTCTAGAGACAGATTTTTTTTTTTTAACTATAGGTTTCAGTTTTTTTATCACAATCGTAAAAAGGTCAGGAAAACATTCTAATTGAACCATTTCTTTCCGTGTAAGTACAACAGAAAACCACCCCAGAGATTCGTTAGAATTCTTGTTTTTCGTGAAGTTCACTATCACATACAACCGGTCGGCGTACTCATACACGCAAATAAGTCATCGGTTCAATCTGTTAATTAAGAAAGTATCTAATCATGTAAGATTACTCTATGTGAGGTTCCATCTTTCCTGCTGCAGGAATTTCCTTTGATTGACTCCGCTAACTTCATCTTGCCCGACAACAGCACTAGATTAATTGCTACTTATCTATAGATACAGATATAGATGAGCACCGACTGTGTAGGTAAAGTCAGTTCGATGACAGTACATTTTATTTATGTTAATGTTCCCATGCTTACGAGGCTAATTCCATGTCGAGCATTTTATACGCACAATTCCCACAATAAAATCATCTTCCCGAGCTCCTTTTTCTTTTGTTTCGTCGGCAGATGCTCCTCCTACCGACACGTGAGATCGTCCATTGTTCTGCATTAATGGTATGTGCGATTTATTGCCAGAAATGTATTATGTAAAGCAGGAAGTGTTGCTACAATATTTGCAGTTTATTTTATAGTTGGCGGTTATGCAGAAGCAATAATTCGTCGAAAGAAACCGCTAAGATGTCGTCTCACTTACGGTATGCGAAGCTATGGAGATGTGATGTAATAAATTATTTTGGAATGTTTCCAATTCAAACTAGAGGGTTACAAGCATTGATTTAGGCATCTTGATGAAACCGTTTGAGGTGAAACAATTGATGAAATTTCATCGACGATGAACATAAATATCAAACAGATGCAGATCGCCACTTTCCTGCGGTTTTCCACAGTAGTGATCAAGTTCATGAAGGAGGTTTAATTATCGTAACGAATCAAATTTATCTCAATCATCTTAATACATTCTCAAATATTTGATTTGATGTATCAATATTTGCAGATGATACCACGCTATTGTGGCACGAAAAAAAAACACTTACAACCTAAAGGAAATAGTTTCCAGAGATCTAGCAGCAATGTTGCAATTCTAACTTCCTCTGTTTCAATGTGGACAAAATCAACATTGTTAATATAAAATTCAGTCATAACAATTTGGTAGTAGATGGCATAGGATCGAAGAAACGCAATGCACTAGATTTTTTGGTCTGTACATTGACAACAAATTAAAATTCAGGGAATATATCACATCTTCACGTAAGAAGTTGGCTTCAGGTTCATTTGATGTCAGAGTTGTATCAACTAAACTTGATATAGCAACAGCTAGGTTAACTTACTCTTCACTAGTAGAGTCCCATTTAAGATATGGCATAGCATTTTGGAGATTTAGCAGTCATCAACTCTTGAACGAAGCCTTCATATTACAAAGAAGATGTGTAGGATATTTATATAGGGCTTATTATAGAGATAGAGAGATAGATAGATAGATACTTTTTATTCAGTATAGAACTTCCACTCTGATCACCAAATATATTCTTGAGGTGGTACGTCTAATACACAGAAGATATGCTACCAATTCACCACAAGATAGGCCACTCAAATTCAGACAGAACCAAGATATTCGTCTGCCAACACCAAGATCAACCATTACAAATCAGCCCAATATGTATGAAGGCAAAATAATATTCCACCATTTACCAATTATTCTTAGAAATATCCTTGATCCAAAAAAATCAGGAGAAATTGGTCAAAGATTCGCTTCTTGACAAGGCGTACTATAGCCTGCACGAATATCATGATGAGAAGCTACTTATTCAATAACTGTGATTTATCTAAGCAATGTAGTTTTAACAATTTATGTTCTTATTTTTTTTTTTTGTTGATAGTGAATATTTACATTAATTCGATTTATTTCAAGTTTCGTTGTGTGACAGTTTTACTAATTTGTATACTTACGCAAATTTTAAATTCATCATATCAAAATAATTGTTTCCATTATATACAGTGTATTTTAGTCATTTTTGAAAGCAGAGATTTGATTTTCGGTACAGACGTATACCTTCATGGGCCGCACTTTTCACAATACTCAGCCCGAGTGACAGCCTTAAACCCAGCCTACTGCGATCCCGCGAAAAGGGCAAATTCTCGATATTTTGCGTCGCGTTGGAGATACCGAAAAAGTTATTCGAAAAAGTTGCTTAGAAATCGATTTTGACCCTACATACCGAATTTCAACGCAAAATTGTTGAAAGTTCCTGATTTATATCATCCGTCAATTATTATTCATCCGCAGATTCTTGATAACTGCGTTACTCTAGAACAATTGAATCCTTAGTTTGGATGTTTATTCCTCAACATCATCTATCCAACGAGCTATCATTCCCTTGAAAAACAAAATTTCAACCTCCCCTGAGGGGCAAATATTTTTTTATATTCTTATGAATTTTTTTTCTATATTTCTAAATTTTTTCGGTTGGGGGGCAAGGTAGCCCCCTTACCCAATTATAATTTTTGTTTACAATAAATTTCTACGTACATAGCCGCTAATATTTATTCATTGCCTATTCCAATTTTAAAATTGTGGGTGGTGAGGGGTGTAGAGTCCACTCGACACATCAACGTATTTCTGAACATTCGGTGATCATCCCTGATATTTTTTAAATGAAAAAAAATCCCTTAATTTCGATTTTTTCTAGTATTTCCCTCCTACCTCCCAAATTGATAATGACTTAAAAAAATCAAAAAAAATCTGTTAATTCAGGAAATTATTCGAACAATTTTTTTCCCGGTTTCAAAAATCTGCGGAAAAGCGCACAGCCAAACGGAGGGTTGCAAAATACAGGGTTTCATTCAATCTTTTCAGAATGAAGCAATATCAATTTTACCCCTTTGGAACCAAAAATTTTCTTCCCCTCCTTTTCCCCTCCGTATAATACTATATTTTTTTGTTTTTTTTTAATTTTTTTCAAATTTTTGTATTTTTTAGTGGTTAAAATTTTTTTCTGCGTCCGCAGCCAACTGTTTTTTCCGAAATTCCCACCCGTTCACTAAGTAGCTTCGGAAGGGTAGTGGGGTGGATAGGGAAAGGGGATATTTTTTCAAAATCGGAACGCCTGCTCATTATAAATGAACTAAAGGTTTCCAAATAGGTCTTCGGGTGTCGGAGATA
Organism: Chrysolina oricalcia; assembly: GCA_944452925.2. Taxonomy (NCBI): domain Eukaryota; kingdom Metazoa; phylum Arthropoda; class Insecta; order Coleoptera; family Chrysomelidae; genus Chrysolina; species Chrysolina oricalcia. The sequence goes on along the minus strand of OX101815.2, from coordinate 8,719,994 downwards.
CGGAATACCCCCTATTTTCCCCTTCCCTCTCCTGCCTCCTAAACCCCTACCATATACCTTAGAATTTGTTCTACAAAATGTATATTTTGGATTTTTCGTCCGACGTCGCATAAAGGCTACTCCTTTTCGCTATTCAAAAAATTGTTGCAACAATTTTTTTTGGATTCTGACTGCATTTTACACTCCTTCATAGTGAAGCATATTATTATATCAGACAGTTTTGATATATGACAGTGGACAGTCGGAAATGTCTTTGTCTATATTTTCAACTAGAAGGTGACTGAAACCACTATTCCTCACGTCGAGATCAAATGGTTATTAATGGAATCTACTTCTAACAAATGTTGCTATTGTTCCGTACGAGTTCGAAGGTCAAATCAAAGTTAACGTAGGCTTTAATGAAGGCCTGTTATTGGTTTTCATAATGAGATAAATAATTGGATTTTTTACTAGCAGCTAGTTATATGTCAGAGTTTATGAAAATGAAGAAGGATCACATTTTTTCCATGACATTGAAAAAGAGGCGCTGGGAGATATTTTTTATGTATCCAGAGTGCTGTTATAATTTATTGTGACTTGAGGTCAACTGAAATAAACAAATGTTTCATAAAAAGTCATTTGGTCATGGATGAAAATTGTTTATTATTTCAAATTTCATGAATTGAAGCGCGTCAGACGAAGAGTTTCTACCTGCTCTTTGGCAGAATGAAATAATTGATAGAATGGCCCCGTTGTTATATCGTTTGTTTTTGTTTTAAAAATGTTCCCATACTATTATTAGTTTTTAATAATTTCTATGTATGGTTTCACTTCACGTCTGTTATCAATATTGTGGAAATCACGTGTAGTTGGAAATATCCTTTGCAGTCTCTCACATATTTATCTCCCTCAATTGGACATCGACATGTCAGTATTTTTTTTTCTACTAGTGGGAAAGGGTACAATAATCTGTAGTTATACCACTTCCATAGATCATTCCAACGAGCCTATCTATCTTCGACCTATGCGTCTGCTCTTTATTTTTCTCTTCTCATGATGGGTATAAATTCATAAGTTTTCCCGTAATTTCATGACTTCTTTTCATTTTTGTTCGGCGAGGCTGGCTATCGGCCAAAATGCAGGTAATTCTGTGAAACCTCTCTGCTCTCAGCTGTCGGGTCTATCTCGTGTGAACTTTGGATATTTTGATGAACACCTGGAGATTTTTCACGTAGTTTCTTCTGCACTGCAGTATCCGAAGATATTCACACTAATGCTAGCCAGTCTATGTGGGAGGGTGTTTCTTCTTTCTCCTCACAGAACTTGCATAGTGTGGAGTCTTCATGTATCACCAGCATGTGCAGGTGTTCTCTTAGGTGGCAGTGCCCTGTTAGGATTCCAACCACCCTCCTGGGAGAGTTCTGGCTCAGTTTGAGATGTCTTAAGAGCCTATCGGCTGACACCATCATCATCTCTCCGTGAGTTTTGCCGGAGGCGTTATTTCAGAAGGATTGATGATGGTTCTCAATACATTCCTTTGTGACCTGCCTAATCTCCTCAAACGGGATTCAGCAGGCTGGTTCCGGTCCGATGGGAGTTGCTGCTGCTCCCGTTCTTGCTAGGGCATCTGTGCTCCCATTTTTCTGGATGCCCCTGTGACCTGATACCCAGACAAAGTCTCGCCTTGTTCTGTGATCCTAGGTCGCTGAGGTTTTTGTGAGTCTCCAAAACTAGTTTGTAAGAAAACCTGCATTAATGCAGGACCTTCATTGGTGCCTGACTGTCGAAGAGAGTGATTATGGGGTGGTTTCTAGGGTTCTTTCTAAGAACCTGCCTCGTACAAACGGAAATAAACCGTACCTTGGCTTGGAATATAGAGGCTTGGGTGCCGAGGCTTAGACAAATGTATTTCCTTGGTTTCTTCCCGTATATTCCAGTAACTACTCCATTTTGCCCTCTTGACCACATTGGTATTGCCTTTGATGTAACTTCCCCACCTTGTATGATGGTGGTGTATATGTTCCATCAAAGGAGTAGGTAAGAGTCATTTTATCTGACTGCATCTTAGATGTGTCGATTTTTATGACCATTATGTTGGAGTGGTCTAGGTTATTGCTCCTCCATTGGTCCAGGCACTTTAGTCTGGAGGCTTCTGTCCTTGTCACTGCTGCAATATGCAAATGCAGAGGAGGGAGGTTCATTATAACCTCCAAACTAATCGTAGATATGCTGGACGTAGCACTAGTCACCCCGAGCATGGTCAGTCTTGGGTAATTTGTGTAACATTAACATCTAGTACGTATTATATCCATCGTAAATCTTTCGGCTTTCTCCACGTTATTATAGATAGATAGACACTTCATTAATCTCTTCAGGTATTTTTCACAAAACATGAGAAGTCAATAACTACATAGGTACTAAAAACTACAAAATAAAAGTGCACATAAACTAAATTGTCATGAAGTGTTCAAAATATAAAATAAGGAGAGTATGTAGGTTTTCATTTCGAATGTCTATGTGAATGATATTCCAAGGGGTGGAAGAACAAGTTTAATGAAGAAAATATCAAATTTTCAGGAACAGTGACAGCTTATCAAAATTGTACGTCACAATATTCTGCGTATTCCAGAAATTCGCTCAATTGGTGTCTCGGGAATCTTCAGCATGTATCAGTCGCGGCTCGATTACGTCTTTTTGTCTAAGATATTTGATTATATAAAGGAATACTTCTTATTTCCTCAAAAATTCAGTTAACGTCAAAATTGCTCAAAATTACCAATCATGTACCCGAATCCCTAGAAACCTCAATTAGACCGTATACCAGGTGATTCTTCCTGAATGTTGATGTGAAAAACTCAAACAATACAAATAATGAAAAAGTAAAACTGAAAGAATTAAAATTCAACTTCCCACATGTATGTATGAAACGGACAAACATTAAAGATAAAAATTTGTGGGTGGATGGAGAATATGTATGAATAAGAGTATGTAAATGAGAACATGCTTGCAATGTTCTACCATGATTTGAGCTGTCTATACTCATCTAGCGAGTAGAAAGTATTACGATGTGGAACTCTTTCAATATTAGATTTAGAAATTTTGGGGTTTGAAATCGACTTTATGCTCTCAGGCAGAAGGTTGAAAAGGTTGTTATCGGCGTAAGTAGGCGATTTCTTATGCGGCATTCTTTGGCACTGATTCAGATTCATTTATTTAACTAAGTTACATCGAAATGTTTGTAGCACGTCAAAAAAAATACAATTGTATAGAAAACAGATAAAAAGGTAGCAGATACCAATTATTAAAAATAAAGTCTTTATAAATATTACGAAACAATTAAAATGAACTGACAGATCAACGCGCTGAAAAAAAATACAAAAAAATTTTCGGTGAGTACGTTTACTAATATCTATTTTGGAAACGACTAACATATTCATCGACAGACTAGAAGCAATATCTCAAAGAATAACTCTTCAAGGAATTTTTAAAATGAGACACTTAAAATCATCGTGCAAATGATTGTAAAGATTGAATTCTAACGTATTTCTCTTGGATTTATTCAGGCGGTAGCGATTTGTTCGAATATTATTTGCGGATCTGGTATTGTGATCATGTACGTCAGATTGTTTGATTAACATATTTGCCTTCTTATGAATTTGTAACAGGACACTGATATAAGGTGGGTAGTGTCATAATTTAAAGTCTCAGAAAAAGAGGTTGACAATGATCCCTATAGCCTGAATTTGTAATGAGTCTTATAGCTCTTTTGTGAAGTTTGAAAATCTTTATAGATCCACTGGAATTTATCCAGAGAATGATCCCATAACTGATATGAGAGTGGAAAAGAAAGAAATATGTAGTTTTCAGTGTATCATAACTGGTGATATTCTTCAGTTGGCGTAAAAGAAAAAAAGTGCAACATAATCTACTGTTTAATTATTGTAGTTGGAAATCGTTTCTGCTCTTGTGTTATATGCATGGTACTCACTGTTTTTTCTAGCTTCTTCATATTATGATGAATACATATAAATAGTTTGTACAGGTAGATGGATGTAACCGTCATAATTCGATTTTTAATGACCGAATTCCTACAAGTCTCTCTAAAGCCCTGGTCGAACAAGAGTATCATGGATGTTTCTTGTAAAATGGGAACTCTAGATATTTTGGTAGCTCTACCCCACACAATTATGTTACAGCTGATAATAGGATAAACTGAAGCATATAGTACACATTTATCAAGTAGTGTCTGTGGAGATTTGTTTTCAAACCTGAATAAAAAAAATTAAGTCTGTTCAGCTTCATAACAGACGTCAACATGACTGTTGAATGAGATTTTATAATCAATTTTCAGGCCTAGATATCTCGTTATTCAAAATTTAGATATTCTTGTGTCGCAGATATTGAATGTGAGAGTATTTGTTGGTTAGTGGGGACCGGTGAATTTAATTAATACTGTTTTTATTTCAAGTTATTCACAAGATTATTATATTTGAAGTTTTCTGCCATCTCATGACCCATGAGCAATAACTATGAAAATATGTTTCAATATTTCTATCTCTTTGAGAAAATATCGACTAAAACCTCACTTCTTCCTATCGATACCCCTCATGACCCTGGCTCAAAATCGTCTAATAATTGGTCCAATTGGCTTCAATGATTCGCATAAACTGTCGGAGATACCACACCACAAACGAATTCCAGTCTCCTTCTGCCTCTTGGACCATAGAACAAGCGTTCTACTAATTTCCTAATTGTAATTTATGTTTCAAGGTTAGTCAGGTGAAGCCCAGACGAAATTGATTCAGATTAGTCCTCGTATCCGTGGATCGCCATAGCTTACTCGGTAATCACGGTCTTGTAACTCATTAACCGCCGTATTATAATTAAGTGTGTTGGATGAAACAGAAAGTGTACGATGGCAGTAATAAATTTTGAGTCCGAATCGAATGGATAGTTGGGCTTAATGTAAGACCGTGGTGGATTTATTAATACCTAGCAACCGTAGGGATTGACATTTGCTGGATTTATGTTTGCGCCTGGATTTCATGATTTGATACGAATAATTAGTGGAGTATTATCAGAGATTATTTCCTTCAGGCTATGTGGGATTGTAATCAAAAAAAACTTTAACTAGCTAACTCAACTGAATCCAGCCTGATAATTAGTGTATACCAATATAATACAAGACAGAAAAATAACACCCACTTGCCATCAATGAAATCTATTGAAAAGAAGAATTTTCAATTTTTAGGTCCGAAACTTTATGGCCAACTTCCCTAATACATCTCAGAAATGAATATCAAACAGTTGAAAAATAAATTAAAAGACTATATCTAATCGATTTCAAAGGATGACATACATCTACAAATCGAATGCCCCTTTATGATATACCGGGTGACACAGCAGACATGTAGCAGCCTGTAGTTTTTTTATTTGGAGAGATAAAGATTTGAAATTTGCAGAAGTTACGTAATCAATGATAGTGCTTCATTTGAATCTAACGACAACTTTTTTCAACTGCCTGTTTGATCGGCAGTAACTCCAACTCCTTTTTTTTATGACACTCTGTATATCTATCCAGCCTATCTTATTTGTCTTGAAATTCTCTATTCTACCGTGTATCATGAAGTGGCATTGGTTTCTCAATTCGCAGATGAATTGCATTTTTATTGAAAAACATCAAGTTGGCTGTTACCCGAATTCGATAATCTTTCGATGCTTGGTAGGCTTGGATATCCACGGTGTACACAGAATGTTTTGTGTTTGACAGGTAAATATCATTTGATTGTACTGATTATCTCCGTCAGTTTTATGATGATTAAAATTGCATCGTTTAATTAGATACTAAATATGTATTCAAAGAATAAAAATGTCGATATGTTGTTGATATTCGGAGAGTGCAAGAGAAATTGTAGACAGGCTGAACAATAATTGTAAGTCGAAAGATTTCAGGAAAGACCCATCCGCCTAATAATTATTTCGCTAGAGTAGAAGATCAGTTCAGAAGAGAACCGGAAAATCAAAACAATCTCCAATACATTGTCGACGAGGAAATGGAAGTAAACGTTTTGGCCATAGTACAAGCAGATCCGACGATATCACTGAGACAAATTGAGGACGAAATCGGCGTGAATCGAGAGACCGCTAGAAGAGTTTTGAAAAGAACTGCTCTTTTGCTCTAGCGAAATAATTATCAGGTGGATGGCGTCTTTCCGGAAATCTTTCGACATACAATTGTTCAGCATGTCTACAATTTCTCTTGCACTCTCCGAATATCAACAACATATCGACCTTTTCGTTTTTTGAATACATATTTAGTATCTAATTAAAAACGATGCAATTTCAATCAGCATAAAACTGACGGAGATAATCATTGCAATCAAATGATGTTTACCTGTCAAACACAAAACATCTTGTGTACACCGCCTACTAGGCAAAATATTATTGAAAATATCTAGACTAATAGACTTGTGAATTGGTGGATCAGGGGAACAAATTTAATTTTATGTTTCCAAATGGAAAGATCATGATATGGCTACATGGCCAAAGAGAAAGGCAGATAGTTTCTTCACAAGTAGCCAAATTGAAAAAAATATGTTCCTATCTCAGTTTTCGCAATATCGTGAGTTATTTTCAGATGTTTTTTCTTCTTATTAAATAAATTATTGACAATCTGTAGGAAGTGATCAGGTATGGAAAAAACTGAAATTAAATCGTTTAACTGATACTCTTTGGATTTCCAAGCCTACCAAGCATCGAAAGATTATCGAATTCGGGTAACAGCCAAGTTGATGTTTTTCAATAAAATGCAATTCATCTGCGAATTGAGAAACGAATACCACTTTGTGATACACGGTTGCATAGTGAATTTTAAAACAAATAAGATAGGCTAGATAAATATACAGGGTGTCATTAAAAAAAAATAAGTTGTAGTTACTGCCGATCAAACAGGTAGTTGAAAAAAGTTGTTAGATTCAAATGAAGCGCTATCATTGATTACGTAACTTCTGCAAATTTCAAATCTTCATCTCTTCAAATAAAAAAACTACAGGCTGCTACCTGTCTGCTGTGTCTCCCGGTAGAACTTCAGTCAGAGTAAAATGATTTCTGATTCAATGTATGTTTGATAAATAATTTTTTGTGGTATATTGATTATGGATTATTCTGTGCCTGTGTGGATTTGCTTGTTTACTCTTGGGGGTGTGAAGTTTGTGTATAAGTGAAAATGACACTTGTAATATTTTCATATATTTTTTACTTTACTTTAATCATTAGTTACTAGTGATTCGAAATAATGATTATACACCTGAAATCCTATACTATTAATCTAGATTAGTTCCGTGTACTATTTATATTTATATTCATCAACTCGCATCTTTTTATCCTATACAAAAATTTAATTTCTCACAGGTATTCCCATTTTACTGTACGTGTTTTAGGATAGTATATGTATTTTTACGTTGTAACGGATTTGTTTGTTCAATAAAATCTTATTATTTATGATGAAGCAGTTTAAAAAAGGGAAGAAATCCCATCAACATTCACTTTGGGAATGAATAGATTGTTTTACCTCATCCCCAAACTCTCCATATGTACAATTCGTAAACCAAATTGATTCAAGCATTAGAAGTCACTGACTAGCTTCTCAATAAAAGAGTATATTTCTACATATTCAAAAGTATGCCAAAATTCACAGTTATTTGGTCGTGAAATGGATCGAATTGAATTTGATATATTCATCACTTTAAGAACATGAATACATAATAAGTTTGAATTCCATTTTCAAAATTATCATCACTAATATATTAATGATAAAATAATTTTTATTGACTATTTTGATCATAATTTTATGTTTTTCAAGGCATATAACTGACGCCTAGCAAAATATGCAAAAATACTTAAGTCATAGATTACATTGACGTATTTATGATTATAATATATAAAAAGTGTGAAATTGTCATATTTATGATTGATGAGAATTGTCTAATGTAATCTTTTGAGCCTTTTAACGGAAGTCTGTTTGAAACCTCATTATATGCAGTTTCAAATTGATCGTATTTTTTTTTCCCAACCCAACGAGCCATCATGTTGCTATTTGAAGAAAACTAGTAATAGATATTTTTAAATGAAATTTTGCATAGCAGATATATTTTGATCAAAAACAGTAAAGTTGTGCTATTGTCAAAGTTCAAGGACTGAAATTAGTTATATGAAGATTTCCATAGCCCTCTAGAATGAAACATGAATTTCAAAATAAAAATAAAATTCAGTATGTCATATGGAGAAAAGACAAGTGGAATATACCGGATGTCTCATTTGAAAATAAGAAGTTTAAGTCACTTCTGGTGATACCGGAGGTTGCATGAAGTTGAGTTACTTGTCAAAAGATACAGATCCTCCAAACTTCATTCCATCATTTTCAAAAACAAAAAGGTTATACACACTTTCTGCTGACTCCCGGTAAATGAGTATGATCTATTTTTGAAAAACATCATGTAACTTATAGTGGAAGAGTTGAAAGTTTACCAATATACTTTTGTTTGAGATTCGAACGAGGTAGAGAAGAATGAGAGTCATTATTGAATTACGTTTGTTAGATCTTGGCAAATCTTTTAAAAGAACTACTTCGCGTATCTCCATCGACAAGTTTGGCTATGAAGAGCAGAGGCATAGTTTTATTGCCAACAAGAACACCTCTATTGTATAGAATCATGCGGAAGTCAGATTGCCTAAAATCCATTTATTTTAATTTATTTATGATCTTTTGCCAAACAACGTCCAACGCTTTCAAAGTGGAAATTATTCATTCAGAGTTGAAGGAAACGCTCCCAAGAAGTTTATCAGACACCGCAATAAAGATGCACAGGAGTCTGTAACAATACTTGACATTGCCGTTTGGACTTGGCATGAACCTCAATCATTGGAGATTTTCGTTCTTCCTTCGAAATATCAATTGGTTCTTCGTCAACAACTTTTTCTACAATAAACTTGTCTCCGACTAGCTACAATATTATAGAACCCCACTCTGTAGAGGCAACTATTTATATGGTTATAGCTCACCTCATATAATTTATAGACGTAGCTTGTAAAATGCATTTTGCTAATGGTGAACCGTTCCACTTTCCGGCTAATGAACGTCATAACTTCTGCGGAACGATTTTTACTTTTTTTGCCCTCCAGTCGGTTATAACATGGACAATGTAAAATAATTTTCTAATGAAGTGGGATAATTTCATACGGCTACCAAGGAAGATATATTAACATTCAATGGACGTATAGTGAACATGCACTTGTATTTGTTATTGTTTGGGTTTGTAAATAATTCATGAGTTTTTCTGTGGCTTATCGTTGTCATACAGGGTATCTCGCTATGGCAGAAATTGCTTCGAATTTTTCTTGTCAGGGTGAAAAAATCATCATCACATATTTTTGTGATACTGTCTAGGTTGAATCAAAATAAGCTGGTTTGTAATCACAAGTATGTATGGGCGTGTCCGTACCATTTGGTTAATTCTGTTGAATTTAGTAGTAATATGATAGTAACACAAGGAATAATTTTCTTCAAGGCAGTGTAAATATTCTGTTATTTTAAGGTTATTTTTATGCAGTAGAATAAAACTGAAAATTGTTCGATAAAAAATAGATCATAGAGCTTGATAAAAAAAGAAAAAAATGTTTGAAAAAAAAATGTATTCACCTATCTTGGAAAAACACTTTTTTTTCAAGAAAACAATTGTTCACACAAATCCAAAAAAAAATATGAAAAAAGAAACAATGTATTTACCCATCTTGGAAAAATGAAAAATTGTTCATAAAACTTGAATTTTCCTTTCTTTTTAAATTATGTATTCACCCATCGTGAACAAAAAACTTGTTGACACAACTCAAAAAAAAACTTGTATTTACCCGCCTTGAGAAAAAACATTGATGGAAAAAATTATTCACTCGACTCAAAAAAAATATTGAAAGAAAGGGAAGTGCAAATAGCAAAAAAAAATTAATGAAAATTTAAAAAAACAAGAAGTGTCCACCCATCCTGGAAAAAATTACTGAACATTTTTCGATAATTTTTTTAAATCGAAAATTGAACAAAAATTTTTTTTGAAACATGGTGTTCACCAATCTTGAAAAAAATTGTATATACAACTTGAAAAAAAAATAAAAAAAAGTGTTCGCTACACAGCCACGGCCACACGGCCACAGCCACGGCCATACTGCCGCGGCCACACGGCCACACGGCCACTACCACAAGGTCAAGCCAACACAGCCACCGCGATGGCAAAAAACCAAAATTAAATTGAGAAAAAAATCACCAATCTTGGAAAAAAATAAAGTTTTCTGATAAAAAAGAAATTGTTCACCTAATTTTTTTAAAGTGTCATCTTGGAACTGAAAATTTCTTGATGAAAAAAGTTGTTCACACAACTCAGAAAAAACAAATTTTTGACCAATCTTAAAGAAAAAATAAAAATTTGTTGAAAAAATAGTATATTCAACTCGAATAAAAATGAAGAAAATGAATGTTTGCCACACAGCCACGGCCACACAGCCACACGGCTACAAGTCCACGGCCACATAGCCACGTCCACGCGGCCACGATCACATAACCACAGCCACGACGAAAAACAAAAGAAAAATTAGAAAAAAACTAATGTGTTCACCAATCTTAGAAAAAAAATACTGAAAATGTTTCGATAAAAAAAATTGTACTCGAAAAAAAATCTTGGAAAAAAATTATTGGTCGCCATATAGCCACAATCACACGGCGGAACGTCCACGGCCACACGGCAAATTCCATACAGCTACGGCCACACATTTACTGCCACACGGCCAGCCACTGCCACACGGCCAAACGGCAAAAAATTGGAACCTTGAAAAAAAACTGAAAATTTTTCTATAAAATTTTTTTTCACAAAGTCGAAAAAGAACTATAAAAATATTGAAAAAAAAAACAATGAATTTACTCATCTTGGAAAAAATAAACTGAACATTTTTCGCTGGGAAAATGTATTCCGTTTTGATAAGCAAAGGTGAGGTAGGTTTCTTATTTGACTTGAATCTGAAATTGACCATGTTGTGGACTGAAAAAAATTCATTTGAAAGGAAAAACAAAGTAAGTAATTTAGGAAAAAACACCAATAGTGATATAAAATAGTTTTGGCAAATTGCAGACGAAACAAGAGGCGGCGAATGTACCGTTGAAGTATTTTCAAAATACTACCATACTATTCATTTTTTTTTTGCTCATAATTGCAATTATTGCAATTCACTTGTTTGTTGATAATGAACACAGGAGTATTCCGTTTTCAACTAGTTCAGCGAGAAAAGGTTAGACACGCCCATTTATTCTATCGCGTCTTTCCTACATTCAAATTAGCAGGATCACGTGCAAACTACTAGTGTTGTGTGGCCTCAAGAATAAACAAAAGCAAATCTACGAATAAAGGTTATCTTACCAACATTCCTGTATTCAGGTCAAGTAGGCTTAACGTTTGACACTCGCATGCTGGTGTTATGTTTCCTTGACTATTCCACTCTTCTCAAGATATTCACGTAATCTCACCAATCACAAATCAAAGACAACTTGTATTATCAGGGGTAATATAATAAATGGTATGATTATTACCGATATTTTTTTGGAATATTAATTAATTGCAATCCCAAAGCAACTCGTCCTGCGGACTCGTTGTATTTTCTTGCATTGGGATTGCCAATGAATTGATATTCCAAAAAATTATAGGTTATTAATCATACCACGAATTATATTTAGGACGACAATATATCGATTTGAAATAAAGAAAAATCGTGTCACCGTTTTAATTTGAAGTAATTCACAGAAATCAAAATCTAACAACGTGAACACTAAGAGAAAAATTGGGGTAATTTTATTTTAATTTGTTACAGTTGAAGGTTTGAATATTGAAGGTACAATTTTCGAAAAGAACGTTTGACCTGTCTTTAACCCCAGTTTGTGCAAAAATTGTTGAATTGCCTGGTAATTGATTCTTTATTTCTGGCCGTATTCAACGGAATACTCTTTTCCACTGCTTCATCTATGATACCAATAGCCATTTGTCCCCAACGATCGCTCATATTGATTAAGAAATATAACTAGTCAAAACACAAAGATTTGACGTTTATAATTTAAATCATTATTTTCACTTGACAGCTAGTAAAAAAAAACTAAGCAGGTTTATCACCGTGAAAATACAGCGACAAGCTATATTTTCACTGTAATTCCGATTCTATGGGCTGAATTTCAAAATTTGAAATAGACTGATTGGTTGTTAAGCAAGGAGATATACTGTCGCGAAAACATCAGCTGTCTCTCAATTCTTATTGGTTTGTCAGCGTTGGTGTTTTCAACGATGTAACCATAGATGACAAAGCAAAGTTTTACATTTTGACAGATCATAATTGTAGGCGAAAACGTCAAAATGAGTCGCATCGTAACTATATAATAAATTATTGATAGTTATGGTTATGATGTTCATGTTCATGTTTATAATAATACTTTTAATGCTTAGTGAAATGGTCTTATAAAATTCCACTCGTGATTGAATTCATCTCATAAGTCTGTCATTTATTTCTGAACTCAACTGAATTGTATCGAGAAAACACCACTCGTCCTGCGGACTCGTGGTGTTTTCTCGAAGCAATTCAGTTTCGTTCAGAAATGAATCGCGAAAATTAAATCACTTGTGGTATTACTACTGAAAAGTTACTATCAAATAGAATACAGAAACGAATCTTCAAATGAAAATGGGCGATGTCTGACGTTATTAAAAAGACTCACGGTAGTTTCGAAATACACGAAAAACTGAAGTTGAAATGCTCAAAAAAGTTTACGTCAACAATGAAATAAAGGAAAATTAAAATTGATGTTGTCTCTTTCGTTGTGTCTTACCTCATCACATTCCAAACAACGTCTCAAATTCAATGTTTCAAGTGCTTGTTGAAATGTTCATTAAAACTGTCGAGTTCGCGACAGTTTGCAAATGAGTTTCTTTTAAAAAATGTAACCGTAATGGAATTAGAGAAAAATTTCTATTAGAATCTATTAGAATAATACCTCATGCATAGAAAGGCCATCGTACCAATTGACAATGATTGTTCTGAAAACTAGTCTCTGTATAGTGGTGTACCGCAAGGATCGATATTGGGACCATTGCTTTTCATACTCTCTGTGAATGACATGACAGACTATGTGACGAATGGATTGATAACAATGGTTGCAGATGATACTTCAATAGCAGTATCAGCCCAGACCGTCGAGAAATTGCAGAATACAATAAGTTCAACTCGCCGCGCATCTCGCCGTTCACGTCGCCAAGCAGCGGAAATGAAACAATTTATTGAATTTTATGGACTAGAAGGTGTTTCTTTTCGTATTGCTGTATCCTATTCCACCATTTAATCGCCTGTCAAAATGCCTCACTATGAGTACGAAAACCTCTCCCACAAATTTAGGAGGAGTAAATACCAACTTGAAGAGACATTAGTTTCAACGCAATCAACTTCAGCACAACCTGTATTCTTTGATATAAATTCCGCGTATTTCACGAAAGAGGATACTTAAAGTCCGAAACATTAATATATGACCTATTATACATAGGATGATAAAGACCCTATTCACCGCTGATTGATGAATACACAAGAATGCCTTTTGTTAGCTATAATCGCAAAGCTTGGTACCAGCTGTTCCCACAACCAGTGAGATCGTGTAAAAAGCGATTGCTATGAATGAGATTTTCAGTTGTAGTGTAGGTGGCTGGGTTTCTCGCAGACTGATTTACTTTCAGCGACTTCGCTGTCTTGGAATATTCATTCACTGTTATCCCATTCTTGTGAATCCTTTTCATCACAAAGTACAGTGAAATATGAATCACACATACTAAACATTCCATTTGGAAGTACTGGTGGGATAGTTTGTATACCTAATGAGTGTTCCACCGTTCGTCGTCCTTCATCAAATGTGGGTGATTTTAAATTATGTTTCACTCCCAGTAGGAAATGCAGAAATTTTTAACGTTATTTTTTTAATTTAACTATTCAGTGTATATCGGAATTTTTAATTATATTTTACATGCATTTTACCACTATTTGCCTTCTGCATTTATTTCATAATGTTCAAACACTAACAATACCTATATTGCTAATAAAATGTTGCTTTTTCGGGTAATCCATCCAACTATTTCTCAATTGAACACGGAAGTAGGCGTCCCCATTGCATAATAAATACCACCAGGTATATCCATTTTACATTTAAGTCATCATGTTTTGGTAACGTCATATTTCAAGTTATCCCAAGGTTATTAATTGTCTCTGTTAACACTTTTCTTTCCACGTCTGGGGTGTGCACGCTAAGCGGAGTACGCCATAGACTTGTGATTGTTGTTTCTTCTGCACGGAGTGACTTTTGTTGGTTTCATAACTGAAGATGCGAAATGGGTTATGCCATGCAGTATTACTTAGGCGTGTTTCATTTGAGGATAGGGCTTCATAATATCTTTCTATCTAGTGGAAAAAGAATAATAAGTTGAGAGTGAAATACTCTTCGAGAAGTGTACTTGGCAACAATGCACATGGATTTAACATTTTGACCTAAAGTTTTAGAAGAAGAAGATTAATTGGTTTTGACTGTCGTCTGTCACCGGTGTGCTGGGCTTTTCACTTTTGACATGATTGGTGAATAAGTTGTAAGAATTTTATTTTTATTTGAATCGTCCGTAAAGGGATTATATCTTGCAACTGCCAAAAGGCTTCAGTTTTCGTTTAGTCGATTGAATTGTATGCATATTTCTGAACTTAACCTCTCGGGGGATTATAGAAACCAATTATTTCTGGTAAGTCTCGCACATGGTATTCTTCTATCATTTTGCAATTCTTCATGTATTTTAAGATCTGATTTGTTAGGCCTTTTGGGTACTTGACCCTATGTGCCGCTGGTAACCCTTTGACCAGGATATTTTCTTCTGACATCTGAAAGAGCCTACCGAAAGCATCTTCCACTGTGGGAGCACCTTGGCCTGTTCTGGACAGAGGTATTTATCAGGTCATCCAAGTTGTTGGACAAAATTTCAAGTTCTTGTTGCATTTCAGGGTTTATGTATAGGACACTATAGTTCTGTCCCTTCCACTGTATTTCTTTCCTTTCTGGAAGAAGTTTCATTACTCAGTGGACGCATAGTATGTCTTCCTTGTGACCATCTTTCACCTACTATAGCCATTCAGGTACTGTTAGCGTGACTGTCGAAGAAGCAGCATTGCAGTTAAGATCAGCTTGGTGGTACCAGTCTAGTTGAGCCGACGTTGCACTCCAAGTACCAGATAATAGCACTAAGTATCCTACTAATTTCCTTTTTCATAGCAAAGTCTTTAACCTAATGCTAATGTGTAAACGCTACAAGCTAAGGTGCACCATACTATTGCGGATTGGTTAAGACATATTCTTTTCTCCTACCCTACAGCGGTAGATATATTTTGTGTGTAATATTGGATACGTTTAACCTTGTCTACTTACTAGTGCCTATATAATTTCACCTAAAAGGTTGGTCAATGTTTGAAAACATATTTGGTCATTAAACTGCATCTGTAGAACAATTGTAAGGTCAATTTTGATAATCAGTATATATATATATATATATATATAGCTATTTAGTTTTTGTGTAAGAACGTACCCATACAGTCAGTTCACTATAATTTTGCTGTTTAATAATTATACTCCTTCAAACAGTAAGCTGTTTATCATTTAGAGTGTGGTAACTTTAATTTTTAATACTATTCGTGTAATATGGGAATTAGTATAAATAATCTATATCTTCATATAGCTGGCGCCCACATTCGTACATCTCATCACAATTTATTTTGTATGACCCACTCCCGTCTCCACTTGAGTTAGTCGCGAGCCACCCTATCACTCTGACAGCTTCGTTGCCATTATAAAAGCCAAAAGCTAAATTAAACTTGTGGCAAATTAATGATTTTCGTGGATCACAAATATAATTTTTGTGAAAAAAAAAGTAACAGGCAAGAACCAGGTGGGAAATGTTGTTAAGGTTTCAACTTTGAAAAAGAAATAAAATTAAACACGAAACTACACAAAATTGTGAAATGGGGATGCAGTTTAAGAGTTGAAAACGGTTTTTTGCGATATGCGCTTAGCGGAAAATGTTTGATGGCAAACACTTTTCGATATAATCTCAAATTAACCGTCAACATTGAGAAAACTGATTTTTCAGTATTTAATTGTTTTCTCGCGTATAAATGATTTAGTTCACATGGAAATTTGTAAGCATGTCTTTTTTTGTGACAAATGAGCGTGATTTTTTCGCAATTCAGAAGACTACTAGTTTTCGAGGTATGCACATTTTTCGAAAAAAATACCCTAATCTTTCACGAACAATTGATCTGGAGATTTTTTGTATATCGAAGGTCTATGTGACTTGGGGGGTTTGTTGATCGTTTAACCGTTTAAAATTGATAAAAACCGACAAGTCACTCCTAGTCATGATTTTCTCAATATTTTCAATAGCTGTAGAAAAGACGTAACATAGTGTAGGCCCATAAGCAGGAAATCCATCTCCATAAAGTGCAAGAAGCATTTCATATAACAATTGAGGAAACAACGTTTTTAAGGTATTTCGACCCCGCTGAATACGAATCTGCCTGTTGCCAAAGCGAAATTTGGACGGACAGTCTGATATTCAAGATGACGCCCAAGATAGCCTACAAACCTCTGTTCCCCTATATCTTCATTTTCGGTTGGCTTGAAATATTGATTTGAACGTCGGCTTAGTGGTTTTCTCGGATGCTTATCATATTGCAATGCTCAGAAAAACTTACCCGAAGCGTGGAGTGCGTGGGTTCCAAAATGGCGACCAAGATACAGCTTTCAAAATGCAATGTGTGAAGAGAATTGTGTTACTGAAGGTTGTTACAGGATATGGCGTCAACGGTGGGCTCCTTAGTTGCTGTAACGTCCAACCACAACCTATGCATTATCTGCCAGAAGAGAAAAATGTTCAAAGGACAAATTATCAGATTTAACGGATAACGACAAAGAGACTCTTCTGAAGTACGCAGGCGTTAGGAAAGAACTGATTTTGCTGCCACTATTGTTAGGATCGAACAAACGCTGACAAATAGTGACGAGAAATTCAAGTACCACCGCGGATGCTACTCAAACTTTGCCAATTCTGGAAGATTGGAAAGGTTAAAGAACAAATCAGCGCCTTCACAAGAGGCGGAATGTGCTGCTAGAGAACCGTCGTTATCTCGATACGTTACTAGGGCTCGGACTGACTGTGTCGACATTAGCAGGTCTGTTTTCTGCCAAAGCGATAAAAGCGAGGCACTGAGGCAGGTGATGTCAAAGCCAATGAATGAGACTATAAGAATGCTAGCTAATTATGACCACTAACAGTTCGTTCGCATCAATTGTATGACGTGTTTGATAGCATGTGAAGTGAAATACGACAGTCAGTGTATAGTGAAGGACGAGAGGATCTAAAGGAGAATACAGATGCACTGGGTCACGTTTGCAACTCTCAGATGTATGGGAAAGATACGTTCACCTGGCGAGAAAAATCGACGAGACGTTGAGATACCGAAGTCATTCGAATCGCGCTTGTTTACTTTTTAAGATAAATTGCAAAACAACATCAAGGACTCGATTTCATTGAAAATATGAACAGGATGTTCATAAAGTCAGTTGTGGAATCATCTGCGACTGAAAGTTGGAATTTAGTCGCTGTTTTCCATCGTACAAGATAACCTCTCTTGGAAGGGATTCATGTTCCAAAGAGAAACATTCTCAATTGAAAATTGAATCAATACATGACTCCTCTGGAAATGGAAAAACCCTACGATAAAATTGAAGTTACTTTTTTGTAATATCTAACAGAAAACAACTACTTCCCCGGCAAAAGCCACGCTGGTCATTGAACTACATCTGATAGGTATTGAGAAAGTCCCTGTATAACTTGAGAGAAAAAATCTGAAAATGAAAATTTGCATTTTCATTCAGATAGTTGACTATTCATTAAATGTCCAGTTTCCATTGGAGATTCTTATCTATGAATGAGATAAGGGAGAATGTTATTCAGAAGTATCACTCACAGAAAATCGCTCATTTCATTGACGCGTGGATTGCACCACTTTCGCTAGGCCTCCAATACATTTTGGTCGACAAAAATCTATTTCACTCTTCTAAGATCATCAGGGAGGTCGGAAGAATTGGAAAACATACTCTTCAGAAGCAATTTCACACTGTAATGAGGAATTGTTGGACTAATTCTTGTGCGGTGAAACTTTGAAAATATTTTTCTGACATAAAACCTGTCATGGGTATGGCATTTTGATTTCATTGAAAATGTGAACAGGATGTTCATAAAGTGAGTTGTGGACTCATCTGCGACTGAAAGTTGGAATTTAGTCGCTGTTTTCCATCGTACAAGATAACCTCTTTTGGAAGGGATTCATGTTTTAAAGAGAAACATTCTCAATTGAAAATTGCTCAATGATGATTTTTCAATTCTTGTCCATGCTGTGCTTCTTCTTAGAGGAGACCTGCAAGATTCACTGGGTCACTCAGGGCTTCATGTTTCCCAAGAAGAGGCTGCCGCAGTAGTACCGAAAAATCTTAATTTGTTCCTGAGCGCACTGATAGGTGGAGAAGAAGTTCTCGACGTTGTTGCCAATGACCAAGACGATGACTCAAGTAATGAAGAAAAAGACGACGTGATCTCAGAAACTGTGCAAGTTCGGCCTTCACCCAAAAACGTTGAGCTCTCTATAGACCAAGATATAGTCTATGCTGTGAGTGGCGGTAAGAAGTGGACACCAAAACATTTCGGATTAGCTTCATCTGTACGATCTTGTATACTTGTAACTCTGATCCGCTCGGCAGAGCATTGCATGAGCTATAAGCAGGTCCTTCAGGCGGATAAAGCTCCCGCAAATGTTACTTTGAAGTCTCTTGACAACGCTACCGGTGCCGTCATCCCACCAAATTTCAAGGTGTCTGAAATTGACGGCAGCCATGAACCAGCAAGCTGAAGATCGCCCATCCAAAGTCTTCTTGAGGAGTAGGCAGATAGAGACATTGTTATACCTCAATAGACTACGACACGAGGAGTAGGCACATAGAGGCCTCGTAGTCATTCTCTTGAAAATGGCTCCAAAGCAGCGAAAGAAGCAGCGAAACGTCGAGTTATAAACTCTCAACGCGGTTCAAACCCATGAACTCAGTTATGTACAAATATTATATTATGTAATGTGGGCAAATTAAATATTCTATTCTTTCACATGGACCTGACAATTTGTTTCGGATTTTGAATGACCTCTAGCGTAATATACCGCGTATACAGGTAATTGAAAAAAAGCCATTACTGATAAATTATATCCAGGCTGATCATAACAATTTCTCTACCAATTGCTCGGCAGCATGTACCTCGAACTCAAAAAATCGCAAATTACATAGGACGTGGTGAGCTTATAACAGGGAACCTATAGGCGTATCTGACAAAATTCCTTGAAAATTACAAGCAATTCCTCTAAATGATACAGAAGCTCGACTGAAAAAAACTATCTAGGAAGTGATGCGCTCCGATTTGCGAGATTGATTTTCTCATTTAATTCAAGAGAGCGGTCATCTTGAAGGCAATTCGCACTTCAATAAAGAATCATGTGAAAACGTGACCTAAACGTAATGGTTTCGAGATTCGCAGTTAGGAAAATTGTTGGTCTCGCTGCATGAAATGGGAAATAAGTCGAGCATAACCGGTAAAGTGCTAACCTGGTTCATCCAATTAGCTAGAGGAAACTGAAGATGGATATACCTATACGGTCAAATAAGACTTTATATGATATTATCTGAAAATCTTAGAATCAAACAGCTTGAAGAAATATAAAAAAACGAAATCAGTATTCTATTTAAATCGCTACAGAAACTTGCGTTGGATTAAAAAACACAAATTGAACAATCCTACGAAATGTACTGTCATCAATTCACGATTCCAAATTTTTCTGGAACTAAATTCACTCAAAAAAAAAGAAAGTCAAGAATTCCTGGTAAAATGAATTACGACGATCAAGAACTAGAGAACCCATAAAATAAAATAAAAGCTAGGACCTTGTTGAGTACGCAGCATGCAGGAAGTATACTCTATAACACTTATTCCAATATTTCGACAAAGTTTATTGTCATCATCAGGGAAAGCTACAAAGTTATTCAATTATATTGAACAATGAAACAATAAGTGGATTCAAAACTACTTACAGTGTCCACGAGGATGTGTGCATTATATGATTACAAATTGACGTAAACATTACAAACATATTAAAAAAACAATTTTGTGGAATTTCAATAGAACACAGTCATCTTGATTCATTAAAATTTTGTTGAAAACACCAACTATATCAATAAATAATTTTTAATTTATAATTCGAGAGCGGAGAACACATGCCGCTACTCTAAAGAACAAAATGGAGGAAGAAGAAATTTGAAATTTTAATTAGACAATACCAAGTGAAATTAGGTACGTTTCTGCATGGAACTTTACTAGAGTGTAAAAATAAACAGATTGAACACACTCATGGAACGAGAAATTTGGAAAATTGAGTACGGAAAGCACAGAATAGACATCATATCATAGACATGACTACATCTTAATCGACATGGAAATATTTTATTTAAAAATTAAGAAAGGGACGCAACAGTGAATCGTGCAGGACTCACCCCAGTCGAGCCACGAGATTTTGATAATTTAATAGGTCATATTAAATTAAAAAATCCCAGCCGCAACTGGGGCTCGAACTCCGGACCTGTCGACTCAGAGTCGGTCGCTCTAACCACTGCGCCACGCCCTGACATAAAATATATTATTATTAGTTATATAAGTGAGGATGAAGATTTTAAATTATGGAATGGGAGTTAACCTCCCTTAAATTTTGTGGATTTTGATCCAAGTGCAATATGAATGAATAAATTTCACTTAAGTGTTTGATATCCGTTCTTTTGTTCAAACAAGAGGATGACTGTGAGATGAAGGCCATCTCCAGAAATAGACTTTTATATTTGTTAGATCCTTTTGCTAAAATTCTAGCAGCCCCAAAATTAATATTGTGAACTTCATTGTTTACATGTTCACTAAGTGCACAGCTTTCTGGATGCAATCTACAGTCACCCTTGTGTGAGCAAATTCTGTCTTTTAATAATCTGTTTGTTTGTCCAATATATTCATTACCCATAAGATATACTATATGCATTTGCAGAGTATTTTAGTAGTGTATACCATCCTATCATTCCAAATCCTAATGATCGCTCAGAATCGGTAAATAATAGGGAAACAATTAGATACATTCCGGAGGATGAAGTGAGAGAAGCGATAAAAAAATCAAGAATGAAATGACTTCTGGTTTTGACTCTATATCATATTATAGTGAAAGACTGTAGCTCAGTTTTAACTGCTCCTCTCTGCTTCATATTCAACCTGTCGTTAGAAACAACAACTTTTCCAGATGCTTGGAAGCTTGCCAGAATTCGCCCTATTTTGAAGAACGTGGATGTTCCTACCATAATAAATTATAATCCCCAACTTTGCAAAGACATTTGAAATCTTTTTGTATTAGCACATCCACGTGTAAACTCACAATCAAATTAGTGAATTTCAACATGGTTTCATGAGCTACCGCTACACCGCAACAAATCAAGCATTGTTCTCCTATTCTGTTTGCTCAGAACTAGATGAACAGGGACAGGTGGATGTTATATACACGGATTCTTCAAAGGCCTTTGATAAAATTGTTCACTGCATTCCACTGTTTAAATTGGATGATTTTGGTTTCAGTCGGAAGTTGCTAGGTTTTTTCGAATTGTACCTTTTCGGGACCATTATTATTGTTCTTTCTATTTATTAATGATCTCTCGAATAAATTCCTTAAAACTATTTTGTGTTGATGATCTGAAAATTCTGAATTCTATACACAATGTGGATGATTGCATAACCCTTCAAAAAGACATAAATGTGCGGGCTTGGTGTGAAGTTGATAACATTGAACATCCATACAATATCCGAGCCAGTTCACTGACTCGTTGTGAAGAGACAAAATATTTATGTGTTTTCTTCGACTCCAAAATGTCTTTTGCTAATACATAAATAAAAAAGCTGCTTAAGCCAATAAAATGTTAGGATTTATTATACGAAACTGTCGATCGTTCACTAACTTAAATGCTCTAAAAATACTGTACTACTCATATGTCAAATCCAAACTGGACTACTGCTCAATAATTTGAAAAAGTACAAAGAACGTTCTTAAAATTCATGTATTTCAAAAATCTTACAAAATATAGCTTCTTTTCACTTCAACTATCCGAATGAAAATGCAAATTTTCACTTTTAAATTTTTTTCTCGAATCATATAGGGTCTTTTCACAATATCTATCAGATGTAGTTCAGTGTCCAGCATGGCTTTAGCCGGCGAAGTAGTCGTTTTCTGTTAGATATTACAAAAAGGTTACTTCTATTTATCGTAGTATTTTTCCATTTCCAAGAGTCATGTTTTGGTTCAATTTCCAATTGAGAATATTTCCCTTCACAACATGAATCCCTTCCACAAGAGGTTATCTTGTACGATGGACAATAGCGACTAAAGTTAGTCTTTCTGTCGCAGATGACTCCACAACTGACTTTATGAACATCCTGTTCATATTTTCAATAAAATCAGTACTTCTCATATTTCATAACATGTTTTTTTTGTTTGAGATTCCCTCCTCATTAAATTCCCGACTGGTGCCCACGGTGAAAAAAAGTCGGGGGAAAACGTTTCACTTGAATCATTTTTTCCCGTGTGGTGTTTGCTCGAAGGGTGCAACCGACCACTTGGGGTAATGCTGTAGGTTTTCTATGTTTTCCTGCAGATGAAAAGTGAATACGCTACCATAAGTCAGTAAGTCTCCCCGGAGCGCCACGGCAAAATTATAATAATAGTCGTCCTCTAACCGCACAGGCCATGCATTTCGAGTGTTTGTTTTTGAGGGAGTATTATTATTATTATATTATTGTGGCGAAGCTGCGGGCGATGCCGGACCTGAACGCTCACGTAGACCGCGCGGGAGTGCCAATTATTTCCGAGGCGCTTTGCTTCGAGAATAATCTGGTCGAATTGGAGAATGTTCCTAAGGCTCTCTAGAAATATCAAGAGCGTTCCACGAAATAAACGTTGAAAATATAAAGAACCACGCAGCGGAGTTAGGGAGTCAGCGAAGGAGAAGTCGAACATAAATAGTTATTGAATCATTGTATTTCGTCAAATAAATTATTTTAGAGTGAATTTGTTTATAAATATACTATATTACTGAGCTAGAATTCGGGAAAGTTTTCAATAATAACCAGTTGTCGGTGATTTTTCAAAATTTGACAAACTTCTAAAAAAAAATTCCGCTAGGAAAAATCAATAACCATTCCAAAAATTATATTTCAATGCAAGGATATATCCTCTGTTTCTTGGCCCACACTGTAACGATTACGATTATAAAGTTAACCCGAACCCAAATATTATTTCAACAACAATGAATCCATCGCCTTGTGCAAGTTCATTGTTCAAATCTCGATAGATTCCGTGACGGAACTGGAGGCTATATTAAATTATGGTGATGAATTGCTTAATCACTCTGTGTAGCTTTTTATGATAATGAAATATTAACAGTTTAGAAAGTAAATGGGGGCCTCAGATCGATCGAGCAGATAGTAAAATGCTATTAATTGGATCATGTCGCTTCCATAACTAGTTGAAAGAAATTGAAACTCATTCGGCCATTATCATTGTCAGCCAGATCTCATGCGATAGTTTCTTAACAAACATTCGTTCTATGATTTGATATTTTAATAGCAGAAACTGAATGAAACAGACAATCTTTTGTGAATTTATTTCAGCTAAGTAAAAATGATGGGCTAAATAGCTCACAAGAAATTATTCAGAAATTATAACTGATAACTGGCAAGACTCCAAAAGTAAACAAGAATTAAAAGATTCAATGTATGAAAGACCAGTCACTCAACAATTCCATGTATAATTGCCGTATACTATTTGATTTTATTTTGGAATGCAAACGTAGGTCAGCAAGGCATACACATCGTCAATCAATCATGGCCTCAACTTCAAGAGAGACCATATACCATCAGTCTGATACGGTTGCTTCGCTGAATGAAAATCATTTATTACCGTCATCAAATCCAGTCAGGAAATATTTAATGCAAATCCATCAATAATGCTTGAATACGATATTTGAATATATGATGAATCCTCTAAACAGGTGTTGCTAGTAGTTTCTACTGCTAAAATATGTGATATACGTTTCGAAATATTTCATTTTATCTTATAAAAATAGCTTTTTAACTCAATCATAATAATAATTATGTTGAAAATTTTAAAGGAAGTGGGTGACTGGATGCAAGGAAATCCTGCTCATGCTGGACTCCGTGCATTGAAAGCTCATCCTTCCCATGGCTTGGATCGATAAAAATTCTCCTGAAATTAACTCATTCATTTGCTAAGATTTCTTGGGGTACCCAATGAACTAGTGAGTATTGGTCAGCTCCACCATAAGATTCGGTCAAATGAGAATTCATATAGAGCAGGTGATCTTCAGAAGGAGGGTGTTTCATGGAGAATCCCTCAGACCTCTTCTATCCTGCATCTCCTTATCGCCATTGTCTGTTGTACACAGGAAAACCCATGGATACAAATGTGACATATCCAGTAAATTGATGGTCTCCCATCCATCCTAGATGGATGACCTCTCAGAGGGTGATCACATCGGTTCTAAATGGTGGTGAAAGAGTACAAGCTTGCTTTCGGAGAGGAATTCGGGATCGATAAATGTGTCACGGTTCATCTCAAAAGAAGACGATACAGAAAATACGTAGAGGATGTACATCATGTCGACATCGGAGAGACTAATACTTACCAACGCACAAGAGGTAATCACTGGTAAAAGTTCTCTCCGCGACAAGTATTGGTATAAAATCCCATAGATCTGTTCACCAGTATTGTCGATCAAGAATATAGTTGCTGGAACAATTCTACTCCATCCATTTGGAGTTGTCAAATAGACTCAAGAGAAGCTGAGACAGCTCGACGTTAAAACTCACAAAATGATGCAATTTCGGAAGAGTTTGCATTCTGAATGGTTCGGTCCACGATTATACTTCCGCAGACAAGAAGGTCATTTACTCTTAAGTGTCTACATATCAAAATTGTGTTGGTTGGAGTATGTTAAGTCATTAGGAAATGTGATCCCATTTTCTGCTTAATCCGTGATCATAATCAAGCCGGGATCGGAGCATTTCCTTTCAAGGCAACAACCCGTACAGCCTATGAACTTTGTCTCATGCTCAACAATGAACTAGGTGACCCTAACTATGTCACCGAGTTGGATTCCGTTCAGCAAAAAGCTTACCTCAAAGATGCGGCTACACAAGCAAAAGCCAATGCATGGGGTCTTCTTCAAGAATATTGAAGACCTTGGCTTATCCAAAAATTTTACATTTGCATTTCTCATACCCAGTGGGCTGAATTTCTACCAGGATGGTAGCTCAACTCCCTGGTCTACCGTAGTCGCGTGACGTGTATAGACGTCTCGGACTCTAGATGAAGAGCATGTCGTAGGACTCCTGAGATCAGATGTATTTGTTATCTGCTTGCTAAGCTAATGCGGTCTAAGCCTATATCCGCAGGCATACCGCGGCGCTTCTATCTAAGACATTGAATCTATTGTAACTACATATTCCCTATCCTTATTTCCTTCGTCATAGAAATTTAGGCTCCTGGCGAAACACTCGTCTTCTGAAATTAGGAGGAAAAACGGACATAATTTCGTGATTTACTTGTTGTTGGAAAATGGATCAATAGAATAGGAAAATAAGCATTTTTTTATTGTCAACGTATAACGAAACATACATTGTTACAGAGCACTAAAAAGTTGAATAAATGTAATTGGAACTTTAGGAATGAAAACTATAGTTTTTCTCCATTTTATTGATCCATATCCTAACCTAATCTCCAGAAAAGAAATTCATCACCAAACATATCAGTTAATCAAGTTTCACTCATTAAACTCTACAGGTTTCATCCATACCATTCTGTAACTTTGATTCTGATCATATTGCTTTCGAATCTGAAAATTATACCAACTTGGCTTCACTCTTGCCTGACGAATGCAGACGAAGGAATTTGGAACTGACAAATGATTCATGACAAGATTGTAATTCTCAATAAAAGCAGTTACCTACATTTTACGTCAAATAGAGGATTTCTCTGAGTTCATCAAACTTGGTCACCTGCGTCTAGTATATGAGGCAATTATAAATTTGTTGTACATTTGTCAAGGGTCGACGAATTGGATATTAACTACTTCATTAAGTTGTTTTACCGACTCAAAGAAGATTTCAATACTGTATCTTGTGCTCTCGCGATTCTCTTTCATTTTGGTTCTTGCAATAAACATTCGATTCGCTACAATATCGTATCTCACTGAATGAAACCGAAAATGATCGGGAACAGAACAACTAATATCACTAACAGTTTTTTTTTCGAAATTTCAGACATTTTTTTGAAATCCTTATTACAATCAACATAACACTTTAAAATTAAAATGAGTGAACGTAAAATGAAAAACTGGAAAGCAAACACATCAACAAAAAAAATCATTAACTTTTCTCACGACAGCAGAATCTAGATAATGAACACTTGAAAAATTACTATTTAACGAAAAAACAAACAGAAAAACGAAAGAATAAAGTAAAGACTGCCAAAGAAAATTATTATGAAAAATCAGTTGGAAAAAAACAAAATGCAAGTAAAAACTCTGGAACACTGTTAATGAAAGTTCAAATATCAAAACAGGAAGAATGATTGAAAATATTAAATATGAAAAATATGAGATCGTCACAGATCCAAAATATGCTGCTGATTTATTCAATTCAATTCAAGAAAAATTTGGCAAAGAACATAAGACAAAATCCTAAATACAGAAGTAAAAAATATATGAATGAAAATTAATTTTTTCTCACACCAACGAATACTACTGGGGTTGAAAATATAATGAATTTACTCTTGAAATAAAAGTTGCTCCCGGGATTGATGGATTCAAAGCTGAAACTCTAATCATTGTAAAATTCAAAAGAATTAGGCATATTTCCTTCCATTCTGAATATATCACTAAAAACTCTTATTTTCAAAAATGGCTATACTGACAATGTTTAGGCCTATGTTATAGGCCTATTTCACTTCCATCAACAATTGGCAAAGTCTTCGAAAATATTATAAAAACATATTTATCAAAGTATAATCTGCTGTCGAAACGCAAGTATAGCCTTGGAGAACAAAATCTACCAATGATGCAATAAATTCATTGATAAAAACCATATATGAATCCATAGATTCGATCACTTCTTTTATCGAGGCCTTTTTCAGATCTATAAATCTGAAAAAGGCCTTCGATACTGTCGATCACTATACGTACTATAAAATACACTAGAAGATATGGCTACAAGAGTTTGAGCTCACAATCTATTTGAAAGTTGATTGAGAAGTAGGACACAAAAAGTTGAATTAAAAAAGCTTGTGAGTGAAGTGATTAACATCAAATGTGGTATACCTCAAGGATCAGTATTGGTACCGATGCTGTTCGTAATTTACATGAGTGATTTTGTAAATCTATAAAAATAGAAATGAAAAGATATTTCACTACATAATTGCGGAGACTACAAAAGCCCACCAACAACGTCGCAATTTTGTTACTTCGCCTTCGTTCAGATGAAAAAAATTGCCAATTTTCTCAAGTTTCTCTGGTGAGGCCTATTGTAGCTTCTTGCTTTACGAAGAACAATGTATGGTGGTATTAACAATAATTTCTGGTACTATATAATAATATATTTCAACTTCAACCATAAAGTATTATGACTTTTTATCAGTATTTTATCATTTGTCTTCAGAGTCTTCAGAGTTACTAAAACATATTATTATTTTTATCATATCCCTAACAGCTCATCAAGTATTCCAAACCCACTGCAGCCTTCTTACTAACACATCACGATATACACAATCACTACAATTTCTTCGTGAAGATATTCGCCGATGAAATATTCAAAAACAAGTTGTAGTTGTCTTCGCCGCATTCGAGGTCGTGTTTATTTCTTTGCTGAACAATTCGACCCGCTAACCTTCTCTTGTTTATTCGAATAGGAACTCTGGATCCGAAATGCCTTTCTGACATCGGAATGGTCGAAATAAATTGATGCCCCCCGTCACTATCTTGTTATTATCCAAAAGAACATGAATCGACTTGGTTAGTGCAGAGGAATGAAGATGTTATTTATCTTCGTTCGTCTCTGAGGTCGCCTTCCGATACAGGCTGGTGAGCATTTTTCAACGTAATTGATTTATGAAGGATTGAAATTTGAAATATGGCAGTCGAATTTCTGTAAGGTCTTGCTCAGTTTTGCAGGAACACATATTAACTAAAATAATCGAAGTAGGTATACATCTTGCTTTCTAATAATAATAATAATAATAAATTTTATTCACCATAAGTATACAAATATAAATTAATTGAACAGTACACAGATTTTTGACATATGGTAAATAAGCAGAATGGCCCAAAAAAGCTCTCAAGGAGCTTGTCTATGGGCAGTTTCTACGCTATGGACAAGATGAGTTCAATCAATCATGTGAATATTTTATGAAATAAATGGATATGGAAATTTATATTAAGTATTCAATAAGTAATAAGTACGTATACATGAGCATGTGGATAAATGCCGGTAAGAATTATGAAAAACTCTCATATAAATCTTAAAAAATGGGACTTAACAAACAATAATACGAGTAAAAACTATATCTGAATAGAATGGCACAAACATCTTTTTAAATACATACATAGATTATATAATTATATGTTTACATAACGCTACTATTAATGCAGTTATCAGTAATAAGTGGAATACCTCAAGGATCACAAACACACATGTAAATAAATATGTCATTCATATAGATAATAAATAAAAGTGGGCCAAGGATAGAACCTTGAGTTACCTCAAAGTGAATTTTCTCGATTTCATAATACGAGGATGTTCCTAGAAGTACCTGGCCTGACCTAGAGATGGCGGTAGTTGCTTGAAAAATACCATTGTATTAGAAAGTACACAATCTATCCAGCATATGTTTCAAGTTTGAAGACGCCACGTTGTTTAGTATTTGTTTGGCAGCCATCAATAGTAAACGTTGTCAGTGAATTTGTAAACATTGAAAAAATTGGTCATTGTTATGTGGTACAATACTTTTATTTGAAAGCCCTCAGTTCAACCAATATAAAAGCTGAACCAGATTCTACTCTGGGTGAGACTGCTGCTTCGTTATTAACAGTAAAATATTGGATAGCAGAGTTTAAATGAGGCCGTACGACCTGTGAAGACGAGCATCGCAGTGGTCGACCAAATGAGGTGACGACTCCAGAAATGTTGAAGAAAATCCACAAAGCGGTACTGGATGATCGTCGACTGAAAGTGCGCGAGCTAGCAGACATAGTAGGCATTTCAAAAAGTGCGGTACATCGCATATTAACTGAAAATTTGGACATGATAAAGCTGTGCGTAAAATGGGTGCTGCGTTTGCTCACAATGGAACAAAAACAGCGTCGTGAAGATGTTTCCATCGAGTGTTTGGCAAGGTTTCACAGAAATAAAGCCGAATTTTTGAGCCATTTCATAACCATGGATGAAACTTCACATCCGAAACAAAGGAACGATCAAAACAATGGACTGAAAAGGGAGAACCGGATCCAAAGAAGGCGAAGACCGTTCCATCTACAGGCAAGGTCATGGCGTCGGTTTTTTTGGGATGCGCGTGGAATAATTTTCATTGACTATCTTGCAAGAGGAAAAACTATCAACGGCGAGTATTATGCGAACTTATTGCAACGTTTGAGCGAAGAAATGAAGCAAAAACGGCCGCATTTGGCTAAGAAGAAAGTGTTGTTTCATCAATACAATGCACCAGCTCACACATCCGTTATTGCAATGTCCCAAATTGATGAATCGAAGTTTGAATTGCTACCTCATGCACCCTATTCGCCAGATTTAGACCCCTTGGATTATTTTCTGTTTCCATACTTGAAAAAATGGCTCGGTGGTCAAATATTTTCCAACAATGAAGAGGTTATGTCGGCTGTTAATGGCTATTTTGAGGAGCTTTACTATTCTTATTATAAAAAGGGTATCGAACTTATTGAACATCGCTGGGAAAAGTGTGTGGAGCTGAAACGAGATTACGTTGAAAAATAAATATATTTTTTTCCTAATTTTTGTGTTTTCTTTGTTGGGTACTTCTGGGACCACCCTCGTAGATAACAGCTATTCCTCTACTATATGTCGACTTGGATTTTTCATTTTATAGTTACTATCTATTTTTTATTTTTTATTCTCGCATTTTACTTAATTGATTATCAATAATTAATGAATATTTATACTATCTATTTCTCATATTTTAATTATTTGATTGTCAATATTTTATGTATGTTCATAACTCATAACTTTTTTTCACTAACATTCAAATTTTATAATGAGAAAAGCGGTCCAACAATGGATCCTTGTGAGACACGATACGCTTTGGTTGATGTTTCTGACCTTTCACCTTCGAGAGAAATTGTAGCTTGTTATAGAAAGCTAGAAATACTAGATAAATCAGTTTTTTCGTAAGGATATCGTGATCTATTGAATCGTAGGGTTCAATATAGTCAACCAGAATGGAAAACAAGTGTTTTCTCAGTCTAATTATCGAAACAAGTTGTTGGAGAAGTTCAGAAGGTTGAACAGCGGCAGGGTAAATTTCCTATTGGGCTGAACAAATCATATTCTGAATGGAAACGACTTAAAGAATGTGTTTTTTGAGTAAATTTTCGAAAGCTTTCCAGAGAGTTGGTGGTATTTTGATAAGTGCCATTACGTTTGAAAATTGCATTCAGGTGTGAGCAGAAAGATTGTACTCTTCCATGCGGAAAACAACTAAGAAAATCACTAAAAAAGGCTTCGAACTAAAAAGTATTGTAAACTCTTGTAGAAATGAAAAGTGAAATAATAATAAGCAAAAATGATTTCCTGATTTATATTTTTTTGTTTCAGGTGAGTGCTTCAGCTACCACTAGTATCTACTTCAAATGGGTACGTGTACATAATAATAATGAGTCTATTCCAAATTTACTTTGATAAAATCAAGAAAAAAAACGATGATCAACTGATTTTGTTTCGCGTCACAATCTCTGTTTTTCATCTCAAGCTCTAACAAAAGATAATTAGGGTAAAATGAAGCAATTGATAATACAAATGTTAAAAATGGTAAAACTAACATTAGTAGTATCACTTACAAAAAATGTTGTTAAGAAATTGAAAAAGTAAAAATGGTAATACTAACATTAGTAGTATCACTTACAATAACATGTTGATGAGAAATTGAAAGAGTATTCTTAATGAAAGAAATCTATAAACCCTTTGTGGTGAAAATTATTGTAGATATTTTCAAATTATTCATTATTGTTTCATAAGAATTTTTGTTCACTGCTGACATAAATGTGATTCCTCAGTGATTGATCGATACGTTATTTTATTTGAAATGTATAATTTAAATTGTTCTGTTTGGTATGCAGGTGGTGCGAATCTTATTCTAGAAGACAGTCTTGTTTTAAAACCGTGAATCATGCGAAGACAATTATTTTGTACTACTAGTATAATTATTATCCTTTCATCATCCGAATCAATATATGGACCAAGACCTACGCTACAAAGAATTAACCTTAATTGGACATAAAGTAGTTTTTACTGTTTTATTGAAGTATTGTCTAATAATTATTTTATTTTGGATTGACGTGGCCTTTACTTGATGGAAATTCATAGTATATGACACTAAGGTAAACACGATTAAATTTCCACAGATTTATTGTCTTCGCGACATGTTTCGATACACTGTATCTTTTTCAAGCGAATGTATTACATTCGCTTGAAAAAGATACAGTGTATCGAAACATGTCGCGAAGACAATAAATCTGTGGAAATTTAATCGTGTTTACCTTAGTGTCATATAATAATTTTATGTTCAAATATGAATCCAGATTTTGGCCTACATTTTTTGTATCCGACAGAAGCATCATACTCTCTTTCACAATAAGTTTTACAACATTGACTACATTTCTGGTATCAAAAATCAAAACAGGAGAAGTACGTATTATTTTGAGTTTTCTATAAGTTAAGTTTTGTCCATATTACGCTATAGGATTGCCATAGTAGTGGAAAAAGATATGTAGTTGTGTATCATCAGCATAATAAAGCATTAACTTCGGAATGGGATGCAACCTTTTTGAAATTTGAAGTGGATAAAATTAAAAAGAGTGGTCCCAATATAGAGCCCTGTGGAAGTCCACTTTATATTCACTAATAATTAAATCCCTCGTTGTAATTTTTTTCACTGTACTCTGTTGTTCAAATCACTCCTAGCAAGTCTTAATCAAGAAGATTTCTGATTTATGAAATCCAAAAAAGTTGGTTTTATCAAGCAACCACCTAGCAGATTTCTGAAAGCTGTACCGAAGGTACACTACTTTTGTTAACTTTTGCAGTCTTTAATAAAATTAAACTCCCAGTTTGCATGCTTTGTTGAAAATAAGACAATCAATAAATAAGCTCATGTCCAAAGTGACCCGAGAAGGTTTATGAAACATTTATTGGTCAATTAAAATTATTCAACAATTAAATGAGCTATAAGCTTTCAGGCACTTTACAAGGCCCCCTGCGGTATAAGAGAGTTCCCATGTATTAGTCGAATACCTTTTGAGATATGTTGGACATGGCGGACCAATTTAGAAATAGAATTTGTTCAAGAGCTAATGAACCCTAAACTTGGCATCCCAACAATGTTGAGAAGGGAATTTCAGGAGTCTTGGTCGATTTCTAAGCTCTCGTCTAGTCGATGATGGGGGCCATTAAGATAAGTGGTGGTGGAACAAAATCGTTCAAAACCAGTGGCGTACGTTCCATTTCTAGCGGAATTAGATTTTTATAGATTGAATACGCATTATTGTAGGTCAGAGCTGACTGGGCTCTACTTCAAACACGAAATTGTGCGAGTTCCATAATGCTAAGGATTTTTAAAAAAATGTTGATTAGATAGATAATATGTACTATACTGTAGATATTTTGTTGTTAATGATGGACGAATGGAATCGCAGACTGAGTAATTTTTGTTTCGACTTGGCAAATTTCGTTCACAAAAAGGTTTCTGCATCTCTCAAAATTTCAAGTCAAAGCAAATTATGTTTTTATTTTCTGAAAATGCAAGAAAGTCATAACTAATTTGTTCAGGGGTTTATTATGCGAATAATTTTCTAATGGATGCTGAGGTAGGAATCAACATTTAACAATATGTTATCTTTTGAATATATTTCACCAACAACTTGTACTATATTTATTTTACCTAATTCTTTTTTTGGATTATTCAGATATCGCTCAACTTGCCATTGTGATTACATTATTAGAGCATGACTTGAGTCTTGAGAGTTCCTACAGAAATTATGAACACCGCAATATAAAAATGGACCATATCGCAAATGAAACAAATTGGTAGCACAATAAAATTTTAATGTTGTTGTAAATAAATGTACTCACCAAGGATTAGTGTCAAGGTATTTGCCACCTCTGTCACTAACCGTCTAATGATCAGTGGACATTTATTCATTATTTTACCTTGGTCCAGTGCCCCTACTTATTTTCTATTCCATTGACAATTTCCCTCCTATTATATAAACCAACCAAATGCCATTATTTTATGAATTCAAACCAAAGAGAAAAATACTTTTCGAAAACACTGTCTCCAGCCCGTGGTATTTTCAAATCGGTGTTTAGCTTCTTCCTTATTTATACGTTTCCATAGTTACAACAATTTCTGTGAATAGAGAAACGTCAGTTTGACGGTTCGACTCTTCAACTGACATTAATGACACATGATGAACCATTCCTGCAATTCGCATTTAGTCCACAATAATTTAATGTATTAGTGAAATTGTCTGATCGAATATCCCTTCAAAATGCAGAATTTTGAAAAAAACTTTCAGCTTGCCAGTCGCTCAAACTGTGTTGCTGTACAAAACACAGTTTTTATGACAGCAAGGTGAAGGTATTTTTTGAAAATTCAGCTTTTTGTCTTGATATTACTACTGATTATTTTATTCATGATGAAATAGACCAATCAGAGACCACCATTTTTCGACTATATTTTGCTTAAATAATTGATTATTTTACAAGAGACGTTTAATCGCTATTGAATTTTCGTCCTCCATATTGGTGTTCGTTGTGTCGTTTTTCAGGGATTCTTACAATTGTTGGCATCAGTTTATAAAAAAACAATAATTTCTTAATCGTTTGAATGTCCTAATATTGATTTTCATCAGTGAAAACTCCATTTTTGATATGGTAGAAATATTTTGACATAACGCAACGAAAATACGTCAGAATTTGAAATGTTTAAATGCAAAATTCGCAGCAGAGGCTTCTTCAATGCATTGTTGGGATGCGTACCCATAGTAATATATAAACAAACATCATCAACGAAGCGTTTGATTCTGAAACGTCTCGTAATTAAAGCTAAAGCAAAAATATTTTTTAATAAAGAAATTGTTAGAAAATGTCGGTGTTCATTATCAGTAAAATACTTGTTGTTGGTTTTAATCTACCCCATTCAAGAAATAATCTTGTCGTATATCACATGACCTATAAATTTCAATGGATTGAACTATTAAAATATTTTTTCTACTCCCGTATGTGAATTACTAACGTCACACATCGATAAAAATGTGTAAAGCTTCATTTCACGAATCGGTGTGTGATGTGCCATGCTTTTCTTATGAGATTTATTTCACGCACCGGTGCCATAAGAGTCAATACAAATTCACACACCGGTCGCTGGTCTAGGTAGCGGTGGAGAGAGAAATTGACAAATATGACTGTTCCCGCAGAGTGAAGTTCAGAGTTACATCAGTTAATAGACCGTAAATAGTAATTGATTACCCTCTGAATTGATAAATAGTACGACGAAATTTTGATTTAAACCGATTATCCGTGTATTTCACGCAAATTCCTGATATAACGTTAGCAGCCAGTGAAGCAAGTTCATCGTTATTGCCACAAAAATCGTTGGGAATTTACGAAAACACTTTGGAAAAGTTTATGCAATGGCGCAATACAAACAACGTCCAATCATTATCCGAAAGGGTAATATTAGCCTACCTATCTGAATTATCAACAAAGGTTAAATCTTCTACCTTATGGAGTCACTACTCAATGTTGAAAAGCACCCTTAGTGTTAAGTACAACGTACAAATTGGTGATTATCCGAAAGTTCGCGCTTTCTTGAAACGGAAAAACAAGGGATACATTCCTAAAAAATCACGCGTTTTGGAAAAGGAACACGTATTAAAATTTCTCAAAGAGGCACCGATTAAAATTTCCTTTAATTCAATCTCTAAGTAAAAGGTCGTAGAAAAAGTATAGTGTGCACCACGTGCGTGAAGACTTTTTTACGCTCGTGCGGATTGTGAAACTCGCCTGCGGCTCGTTCCACAAACTTCCACACTCGCGTAAAAAAGTATACTTCACGCACTAGATACACAATATACTATTTTGCATGATTGTTCTTTTTGATAAATCATTTCATGCACAATAATTTCAAAATAAGACCCCTCGACCGCTTTGCGGTCTCGGGATTTTATTAAATTATTGTGCATTCAACTATTTTCCAAGCAAAATCATTCTCAAAATATTTTGATAGTTTGATCTATTAAATTTATTCCTAGGTCTTGTGATACAACATACGATTATTTCCCTCATATTATATAAACAACCACGGTAAATATAGAAAGGCCATTTTGATTCCTTAGAGATGCCAAATTCGCAAAATGAACCGTTTAACTTAGTATGTTTGTTCTTGAAATTTTCTGATCGAAAATCGACCATACTCATGATTTTTCATGAATAGGAAAGGTCTGTGTCCAGAAATAAACCCAAGTCACTACCAATATTTGCCAATGCGTCAATGGTCTAAAAAACTTCTGGCTAAAGCTTGATTTTTTTTAAATTAAAACAGTGTTCATATTTCTCAACATTCATTCCATTATTAATTTTGCAACGTTAACCTAAGAACTACTCAGTGGTTAGTACGAGTATATTGCTACACTTGAATAGGCTAAGCAAACATATGAAAGCCCTTAGCAACCAGACAATAAGTTCTTAGTTACCATTGCATATGTCACACTGGTTTTCTTTATACTCAGTATACTGTGATTCGAACTGTAAGATATGACGTATGTGGTATGGTTGAACTCAGAAAAATATGGGCATTCGATTTTTGACATAAAATTATACCCTTTCAATTTAAAAAAAAAAATATCGATGACGTTATATCTTGAAAGGTGGTAGGGAAAAAAAAAATTTTTTCTATAAAAAGGTGGAAAACTAATATACAAAATCGACCTGTCCGAGCTTTTCCTCCGAAAATAATCAACTCGTAAGATAATAGAGCGTTTCCACACTTTATGATCGCACTGTATGTCAAACCTAAACATGTAGAAATGGAATATAAATGGGTGATTTACAGTTTTCTTATGGCTTTTCTAAAAGAAAATAATGATGAATTGAGCAGTTCAATGTCGTATTAGTTGTTTTCATAATTTTTTAAGAAGCTGATTGAGTTTGCAGAAATAGTAGTCAGTTTCACAATTTAGGGAGAATCAATGTAGCCATTGATGACTTTATGAAGGAATTAGTACTAGATCAATTTCCATTCTTTTATGTATCAACGTATTCATATTTGAAAGATCTAATATTTGTGAGCAGCTGTATTCATTCCTATTGATATCCATACGACATGCACAACTTCTTAAAATCTTATTTTGACAGCGCTCTAAAAGATCATAATCAACTTTGTAACATGGTGACCAAATCATAGAATTATATTCCAATATAAATAGATGTCACGATATAATGATGATCTTTACAGCGTCAATAGGTAGTTACTTAGCAGATCGAAGGGAAAAGCCTAACATTTTTCTGTTTGTAATGCTTGAAGGGCATTTTTGAGTCAAATATTACTCCTAAATCTTTTATTTTGTTGTTTAGTGATAAGTTTGTGTTATTAACTCTGTACGTTAGCAGCATGACTACGCGAAAAAGTTATTTTTTCTACAACCACACTCCAAAACATGCTTTTCTGCATAGTTTTACGTTCGCAAACATGATTATTTCTCACAATAATTGAAATTTGACATTAGTGTGCCGCAAAGTGACATTTCTGTGCCACAGAGTGACATTTCTGTGCCAAAATTTTTCAGTACCTAATTTCTAAGCAATACAGTTTTCGCGACAGCAAGGTGAAAGTATATTTTGAAAATTCTGCATTTCGAAGGGATATTCGATCAGGCAACTTCAAGAATGAATAGACAAAGTTTATTGGTTTATATAATATGAGGGAAATTGTCGTACAAATTCATAATATTCTGAACAAAAATCATAGACTTTACTACTGCTGTCTCAAATACCCACATACACACTATCCATTGCTAGGCAACGGAGCAACATCTATCGAATAATTTGAATGTCAACAAACGTCAAGCATAAAATATTCGTAAAATATTCTTGTCCCGTCATTTTTCAATGAGATGGAACTAAAATGGATAAGGACAGTTCTGAAATTGAAAATACTCCGCCAGAACAAAGAGAACAAGTTAATTCATTGTCATTGAATTTACTACCTTCAACTTCAAGAGGAAAATATGAAAATGCATACAAACAGTTTATGGATAGGAAGGAAAAATTCAAAACTAAAAGTGTTTCTGAAAATATAATTTTGGCATATTTTGAAGAACTATCCAAATCAATATATTCAATGCTAAAATCGACTATTAATATTGGAAATCTCAGAAAAAACAAGAATGAGGCGGCTTAAAATCCTCTCCCTCTTCCCTTGCTTCTCTTGGGCATCATAAAGCTAAGAATGAGTCACTGACATTTCATTCCGTCTTATAGTATAGTATTATTTTCAGCAAAAAGGGTGTTGTAGAAAAAGTATAGTGTGTAACACGAGCAGAAATGCAATTTTCTGCACTTGTTGTTATGTCCTACGAGCGTGCGGAAAAATAACTTTTCTGCATGATTTTTCGTTTTGAAAGTTCTACTATTCCGCACGATTTTTAATTTTCCGCACGATTTTTACTTTTCCGCACGATTTTTACTTTTACGCAAGATTTTCTCTTTAAAGCACAATATTTTAATTCAAGATTAGTAGATTGTACAATGAGCATGAAATGACATACATTTCCCACGAGTAGGTAGGTATATGAAATTTTGTAGTACGGGCGAATTATTTTTTTCATAACAGATTCTATCAAAAACACTCATGTCGTCAATGAATATACAAATATTGAAAAATATAACGAAAATTGAACTCTCATCGATTTCGAAACAAAAACAAAAAAAAATAACTTCCCCAGGATTCGAACCACCTACCTCATTAACCTTTTAACCAGCGTAGAACGACTGCTCTCTTACTTTGCCGACTGAGCTATTTCAGATATTAATTTAATTGCTATAATACCATATCAAATCCTGTCAACTTTTAAATATCACTATTTATTTTGATAATGTTTTAATTACTTTATATTTTGAAATTAATTTTATGAAAATTACGGAATATCGGAAAGTTATCATCAAACAGTCGTTAATAGACTAGATTCGATCTCATATTATAAATCTCGCGGAAAGATAAAATCATGCGGAAAAGTTACTTTTCCGCACGATTTTTATATTGTTGAAAATGAGGATATTTAGGACTAACTAAATGATCTATGTAACTATTCTGTCTTATGTGTCATTTAGTAGCATTATTATAAAATCTTGATTAATGAAAACCTTTTTTTTTTTCATAAATGAGATGGACAAAAACACTCGTTGGAAAAACATTGTACCTAACTCTTGCGGAAAACATCTTTTTGACGGCTTGCCCGAACTCCGCTCCGCGTCGTTCGTGCAACTGCCGTTGCGTGCGGAAAATTACTACTTTCCGCACTTGTTAGGTAAATAACTATTTTGTACTCGCGTGTTTGTTGAACTCGGCACCTCATTCAACAAAATTCACGCTTATACAAAAAAGTCCTACTTTACGAACTTGTATCATAAATAGCTATTTTGACGTTTTTCTAAGCTCGATTTTAATGAATTAAGATTACCCACACTAATTCAAAACTCTGAGCCTAAGAAATACATTCAACCGTTTCAATCATCTTCAGTTCATCAGGAAACATTAGGAAAGAACTGGTGTTGCTTACATTATTCGTAACTGAATCATTTGGTCTACTAATAAAATCATTGAAGATCTATTACTGATATTTCTCTTCCTACATAGACTCCAAACGGAACTGGAAAAGATACAAGATTTTGAGCAGAATGCTTGATTCGGTTAGCTTTTTTTAATCAGAAGAAAGAGTCATTGCAAAACTCGCCATCGTCCCAAAAAGCAGCCTTGAGAGATATGCTCTTGGGTATCAGA
The DNA here is from genome assembly GCA_944452925.2 of Chrysolina oricalcia. Taxonomy (NCBI): domain Eukaryota; kingdom Metazoa; phylum Arthropoda; class Insecta; order Coleoptera; family Chrysomelidae; genus Chrysolina; species Chrysolina oricalcia. The sequence goes on along the minus strand of OX101815.2, from coordinate 8,680,373 downwards.
CTGATCCACACCATTTTTTTCTACTACAGGAGTAACTCATAAAGTCGAGATGTTGCTTGAAATACAGACCATTAAAAGTGTTGATAACAATGCCTAGGTAATTATCGCATCAGAAAGTGGTGTCTGAGTCGCACAAAAGAATTGAACCACACCATGAATATTCGAGGACCCATTTCCCACCGCACTGTTCCTTCCGTCACAAGTGACTTACTAGCTTGGCTCGGCGCCCGTGCTTTTGTCTGAGAACAAGAACTCTTTCGAGAAATTGCGGTCTGAAAGGGCTGTTGCGTCGGCTGGCTGCCTCTCGAAAGGGCGAAGGGCGTTATTTCCCAAAGCCGAATTGCCCTCTTTAAAAGTCAATTAACTTTACTGCGCCTCGGTGTTTTATTTTCACTTGGTCTACGAGTAGCGTGGAAGGGCTTTTTCAGAGTGGGTCGCTTATTTCAAATCGAACTTTTTTGACCTCTTGTGAGTGGAAACAGAGAGTGAATAATTGTTTTTTGAGATTATTTCACCTGTTCGATACAATCCGAGTAAAAAAAGATTGGAAAACTGGTTATGGAACGTAAATAAAAGTGTTCATATTTGTAGTGATAACGACAGACCTTGGAACAGTTGTTTATACCACATACACAAAATATACAGGAATGCCTTACAAAACAACCACATAAATTTCAATGTTTACTTGTGATGATAGAGGAGATTTCTAACTCCGAATCAAATAAAAATCACATGAAAATTACCACTATAATCATGCAAAATAGAGAACCGATGGTAACTGATATAGAAAAAGCTGATTTACTTAATGATTTTTTCACAGAAATAGGATTGAATAAGACAAAAGAAATTGAAAAATGTAATCTACCACAGAACTTTTTGAAGGAACCTTCAATAGCAGCGACACTATTCCTCGAACCTATTGATGAAAACGGGGTAATAATATTAATTACAAAACTCAAAAATCATTGTTCTCCAGGTCCAGACGGGATAACTACAACACTCATATAAAATATTCGACCCTATATATTTATTGAAGCCATTCATATAGGTAATAAATTTGTCCTGCTAAGATTCAAATATACCACAAAATCTAGAGTTATCCTCGTTTTCAATTCTGGGTATCGAAATGAAATGAATAGTTATCATACCATCTCTGTTTTGAATAACTTCGCAAACGTTTTTGAACAATCACTTACAAAACGGCGTACGGAATTTTTCATATACTATCCGTACGATAATTTGGTTCCATTAAAAATTCCTGCACAGAAAATACCATGATGCATTGCATAGGTCAAACATTGGAAGCCTTGGATAAATCATCAAACTGCCTAGCGGTGTTCATTGATTTAGCGAAGGCTTTCGATACCATCTCACATGAGATCCTATTGAATAAAAATATTTGAATGTGGAATTCGAGGACACGCGTTGGATTTGATTCGGGATTATTTGTCACAACGTACACAAAAAGTAAGAATCGGGGACCAACTCAGTAGGCCACTAAAAATATCTGTTAGTGTACCACAGGGAACAGTTTTTGACCCAATTCTGTTCCTTCTATACATTAACGCCATAACCCGTATCCAAAATTTCAGTAGTCATGTTATTTGTACGCTAGTGACACTGCTTTAATATTCAGAGAGGACATGACATTTATGTTTTACCGGAACCCTTTGCGGGGTACCGGAGGGCTTGCCTACCTTTCGGTATTGAGCCATTTGCCTATCATCAGCATTTAGCTTTGCCCTCTGTCAAGAAAACCCACTCCAAAAATCAGCGGTTCCAGAATTCTCTTCTGTCGCGTATTTTTTAATTTTTATTGCATTTTCTCTGTATTTACCCGTTATTTTATATTTGGCAGTTGGCATAATATTATTGATAAAGGTGAAGAAGACCTAAAAAATTGAAAACCTAGTTCAACAATAACCTACTCAGTATTAATATAATAATGAGAAAATGTATATACTTCTCACTAAATTCTGATGACCAACTCCTATCAACACTCGAATAATACACATGAACACCTGCACTAAAAATATAAAATGCAACTGCCCAACAATAGAAGAAAGGACGTCTATAAAATATCTGGAAATAGTTGTTGACTAATATCTGAGGTGGAACAAACAAATCATGTTGAAATTCAACACCTTCAGGAATTCATTCTCTCAAAAAAACATGTTAATTTAATATAACTCCTTGGCAGAATCTATACTCGGATATTGTAATTGCTTACAAACAACTCAAAACATATTACTGAAAATAATGTACAAAAAAAACACACGTTTTCCAACGGAGCGACTATACAGTGCCCGTCTAAAGTCCATCCCCCCCCCCCCTACTAATTTTTGAACCACCTGGTATATCGCAACTAAATTTGGAGGGCTTTCATGAAAAAATCAAAGCTAAAAGTTTTAAAATAGCGGCTGTGCGCCATCTTCAATATTTTATGTATATTATTCCATTTTCGAAATTTTCTCATAATTGTCAACAGTTTTCTTTAATACACTTTACTCCTCAATTCAATTGTATTCGAAATATTAACGTTTGAAAAGTGACATTCCGGTATGAAATGAAATATGGATTTTGGTCACTTCCTATGAAACATTTTGCTAACTACACGTTGTTATGAATTTGTAGTTAAATCTCTTAATTATTTCGACTAATAAGAGGCGTAAAGAGAGTTTATTAAGGATAAACAGCACCGCTTACCGGAAAATCTCGAAGCCTATGAATGTGTTCTGTAAATTCACAATCAAAACAAATTAGTTGGCTAAAAAATTATATTTTCTTTTTGAATAACTCTTTTATATAACCCCAACAATTATTTTATCAAATGTTCAAAGTGGCCCCCTCCTAAATCTTGACAATAAAGTGCCCTATTATGAATAGCTTCTCTCACGTTGATGAAAGTCTGTTCATCTATTTCTTCACATGTATCTATTATTCTGCGTTCCAACTCTTCTATTGTTTGACATTCATTAGCGTAGATTTTTGTCTTCAGATACCCCCAAAGGAAAAAATCTAGAGGTGTAAGATCCGGAGATCTTGGTGGCCACTCTGTACTTCCCTTGCGACCTACCCATCACCCAGGAAAGTTAGTATCGAGGAAGTCTCTAGCCTTGCGATCGAAATGGGGAGATGCCCCATCCTGCTGAAATATGATTTCACGATTTTCAAACTCTTCCTGATTGTCTAATACAATTTGCCTTATTCGAGGTTCAATTTCAGTTTCTAATAAAAGATTTTTGTAAACAACTCCTGTAAGATTGCCTCTGATGAAAATCGACCCAACAACGCGATTGCCTAAAATCCCCGCCCAAACATTCACCTTATCAGGAAACTGGGTGTGTCCCTCTCTGAAAATATGCGGATTAGTATCGCTCCAGTATCGTACATTCTGTTTGTTGACTTTTCCATTAAGAAAAAACGTGCATTCGTCTGATAAACATACACGTTTTAGGAAGCCCAGTTCTCCTTCAATTGTTTTTGTTAACCACTCACAAATTTCAACCCTCCGGTCTGGATCATCCTCCGTGAGAGCATGCAGGATTTTCATTTTATAGGGATGAAACTTTTTTTAGGGCTCTTTGGACACTTTTTGAAATTACCATTTCAGCAACAATTTCTGCCTTTTTTTCTTCTGAAAGAGGCGTTCTTCCTAATCTTGGAGCATCTTTCAGCGTACCAGTTGCTTTGAGCTTATTTAAAAGTTTGCGCAAATATATCCTCGAAACAGGATTCTCGGGAAATCTATCATTAAACATACTGCTAGATGATAATTTCTTCCAGCTTCTCCAAATATCAAAACTGCTTCAAATTTATCGTCTAAACTATGAGCCATGATCACACTTTTCATAAAATGATTGAGGCGGTCAACGGACTATTTGACACTTACAGTTAATTTGACAGTAAACAAGACGTTACTGCGACGATTTTCTCCAATGCAAACTTGATTGAAAGCAACATTAGTGTTTTTGGTTGGGTTTGAAATGAACAAAATTTCACCTTTCAAACGTTAGTATTTCGAAAAGAATTGAATATAGGAGTAAAGTGTATTTGAGGAAATTTCGAAAATGAAATAATATATAGGGTGTGCTATTTAAAAAAAATATTGAAGATGGCGCTCAGCCGCCATTTTAAAACTTTTTTCTTTAATTTCTTCATGAAAAAGTAGTTTTTTATCTCCCACTAAAGCCCTCCAAATTTCGTTGCGGTATACCAGGTGGTTCAAAAATAAGTAGAGGGGGAACGGACTTTAGACGGGCACTGTATACAGAAAAGCTAAAATATTCAACAATACTTGATAGGGATGTTCTCAAACATCCATAAATTCAGTTTAACAGTCACAAAGCCACAAGATCAGTCGATAACTTGAATATCAATATTCCATCCTTCAGAAAAAGTCATACAAAGATTCGTTTTTAACTTCGGACTTCAATTGTACAACCTTCTTCCAACACACCTGAAAAAGATAAGAAAAAGTAAACTCAAACCCACCCTCAAGCAACACATACTAGAGAACCCGATAATATTCAACATATTCTAAAATGATCCAAAGACTCTCCCTGCATAGCCAGTCGCTGTCCCTTCCTCTCCATTATTGATCATAATTGTTTATGTAATATCTAATATGTTTCATTAATTTTTTGATTTTTGTATTCTTTCACATTTCTCATTCTCATCCCCATTCATCCACAAACAGTTGGGAGTTTGGGAGTTTTTTGCTCAAAACGTTTTATTCATTTATACCCACTTATAAGCTTTATTTTCGAAAAATGTCTTCTTCCGACAATAAATCATGTCTTGATTGATTGATTATTCATGAATTTACATAAATGATCCATTTCCTCGGACAAAAATGTTTATTACTTCCTAATCAACGTTCAAGATAAATGGATACCGAATCTTTATTGTAATGCATCTAGATGGTTAAAAATGCAATGAATATGAGAATGTGAAAATAAATCGAGATGCCGACTGTGATTAAACGAATTAGTTACGCTTGTGTTTGGGTCAAATCTTAGGTTCCCACGTAACTTTCAGGTACCTATTATGATAAATGCATATACAGTGCTGCCAAACAATATAAAATTTACCCAGACAGACGATTTTGTTTTCTTGCATATAGTTGAAAAACAAAATTTTCCTTCAAACCAAATGAAAATTTCAAATAAGGATATCATAAGTATTTTCATCAGTTATTGGGATAATAATAATGAAGTTTATTCAACAAATTTTACAAGAAAAACGTATGTATAATGTTTGAACAAACAGGAGAAGAATCACAGAAGCAGTCTTCCATGCTGCTTGTACGTGACATACCTACATACATATTTAAAATATCCTATGGATTATATTTCATCTCATGATGATATACAGTAAATAAGTAAATGAATAATGAGAGAATACTGAGAGGACTTATCAGTAAAATTATCATGAGCAAATACAATGAAAGCTTGTGAATGAATAAAGAATAGTATCATTGATTTATGTAAGACAATCTTTAGTCGCTATTTTCCATCGTTCAAGATAACCCAAGTAACAATTTCAGTTTTGTGATAGCCCTCAGAAGGTTCTGAAGACCATAACAATCACAGCATCGATAAAACTGTTTTGCTGTAACGACATCCATAAAACCTCCTTAAAGCTGCTATAAATCTACGAGGGCCCACTCCTATGAAGGTTCTCAGGGCTATTTTGAAATGCAAGCATAAAACCTACTTGCCTTATTCGCAGGATTTTTAATAACCTCCTGAGGATCATTATAAAACCAAATCATGGGGCTGTTATAAACCTGTATGTCATTAAAAAAATCTATTTGGCATCAAAATATCTTTTTTTGAATGAAATTAGGTTAGAAAATATTCCATAAATAACTACAGCCAAAACGGACTTAAATTAATCTAATTCTTCAGTTGCGAAAAATAGGGCGACTATTTTACAAGAAAAATATAATGATGGCGTCCTGGCAGTGATATGTGAAGAATATATAAGTATTCAACAAAGTGAAATGTCGAATATCATCTGCGAATGAAATTTTTTTGACAAAATGACATCAGTTAGGTGGTAAATCTGCAACGCGCCCCAATAACAACGCGAAATTAAGAAAATAAACAAAATACTACATAAAATTAAAAAAATATTTTGACTCATATCTTTCCCGGAATGATTTATACTATATCTAAATACAAATGAATACCAATAATTGTGTATTTCCTTTCCGTCATACACACCAAATTGCAAGAAACATGAATTTAAATTAGGCTCTCTTTAGTTGTTCCCTCTGGTTGTAATAAAATATGGCTACCCTACCTTCATTCTATTTAGCTGCACATATTGCCGTCATAAAGTCGTTTCTCCTCAAAATAAACCATTTTAAAATCATTTTATCCTAAAAAAGTACATTTGGTATCATTTAATCCAATTTCCAAAATATTTCATCTCTCAATTGTCAATCCCGCCTGACATTCGTCTTTTCGTGATCGACGAGGTCAGTATACTCAGTGTCTATACTCCCGTGATAAGTATTTGGTGTCTAAGTCTTGTGAAACGTTTAATTACTATTTATTTTTTCCAGTTATCTTTCCCAATGTGATTTATTTATTACCGGTTAGGGGGAGCTACTAGCATTTAAGCAGAAATAGTTTTATGCTTTGATTTTATAGCAGTTCTCGAGAGTACATCTCAAAACCTTAATAAAACCTCATCGTTAGTTTTATTACAGAACCATTGCATGGACTTGAGGAGTGCTATAAAACCATCACAAAGCTAAGTTTCTATGTGGATTATTTAAATACCAAAAAGATTTATCGTGTATGTGTATAAGCCATTGTAAAACCATCATAAAAACAAATATACTTAAATGCTGAATGGTTTTATCTTATAGCCTTCAGGAGTGATTTGAAACTGATTCATAAATCTGTTTGCTCTGGTAGCGTATTAGGAATAATATATAACCATGAATCAAATTGGGCATTACCTAACCTTCATAAAACTTTCATAAAACTAGGATAAATCCAAATAACATTTAAATTGTTACTTGGGAACCTATCTTGAAAGGGATTAATGTTGCAAAGGGAAACATGCTCAATTGAAAATTGAAGCAATTATGACTCGTCTGGAAATGGAAAAAAACCTACGGTAAAAATGAAGTAACTTTTCAAATCTCCAATGGACATTCAAGATATAATCAACTATCTGAATGAAAATGCTTTCAGTTTTATTTTCAAGTTATGTTCTTTTCAAAATATCTATCAGATGTAGTTCAATGACTAGCGTGGCTTCAGCCAGAGAAGTAGTTGTTTTCTGTTAGATATTGCAAAAAATAGCTTCTTTCCATTTCAACTATCTGAAAGCGAAAAGGAAAATTTTTATTTTCGGATTTTTTCTTTCGAGTTGTATAGGGCCCTTTGACAATATCTATCAGATGTAGTTTAATGTTCAGCGTGTGTTTGGCCTGGAAACTAGTTGTTTTCTGGTAGACATTACAAAAAATTTACTTCATTTTTATCGAAGGTTATTTTACCATTCCAAGTTATTTTACTGGAATTTTCGAATTTCGATCAAGATTAATATCTCCTAGATTTGGTAGGCCAGTGGAATGTGATGACACCAGTAGATAGTTATTTTTTTCAAATCTAATCTGAGTTTGTTAAACTGCAGCCATTCAGAAGTTGTAGGAAAATCTGTTTCAATTTTGTTTGTTACTTCACTCCACGTCAAGGAATACGCTCTATAGAGTTCGCGTTTATTCGAGATTCTGGTAATCCACCTAATATTTTTACTCAGTTCGGTGAAGTTCTATTATACTGAAAACCTTATTAGAGACTGATTGAAACTCTGGTGCAAATTTAATTCGTTTACATAATACAAAACTGTTGAATTATTTGAAAAATATGCATAACCAAATTATGAAACATAGAAGAGCATGAACTAATTTCAATAACATCAATTCATTTGTGAAGAATTATTCAGTATTTGTGTGAAATTCATTTATTTGTGTTTTTTTTCAAAACGATACTCACTATTAACTCTTTGTTCTTTTCTGAGATTATGTATTTTCATTCTAGATGAATGATTTATGATTTACAAAAAAACTTGACAACATTGCAACGCCTCAAATATTCGAATAACTCCTTTGGAAACATACGCGTTCTGTTGTTGGTACGTCTGTTACTCGACTAAACGCGTGAGTGACGTGAATATAAATTTCAAATGAATTACAATGCTTCCAGCGTTTGAAATTCCTCAAAGTCTTTCAAACGTGATACTACACAATATAATAACTTTAATTATCATATTTTGACTACTGCATGAACAATCAAAGCTCTTACATTGTTGATCCATATTCTCCGAGAGAAAACTGCTTTCACTGAATAATTTCTCGCTAATCGAATGAATGCATTGATGACTTTGTTGTGGAAATTGCGACCATCATCAGTATCGTAATAGATATTTACGATATCTATTGGATTGCTGATGTTGGAAATATTCCAATTTTTTAATTTAACGAAAACCGTAATTTATTGTTATGAAATGTAGTATATAAAAATAGAATTTTCAAAAAAATTCAAACTTCATCAAAAACAGCAGAAAACTCACCATTGATCCAAAGTAGTTTACCATATCAGCAGACCACCATAATAGTTTCAATTAGAACCAGTCATAAACTCATCACTTCAAAATTTGATACAAAAACATCAAAGTACGATTCCATTCTACGCATCAAGTGAATTGAATTCTTCCAAGAATAGCACTTTTTCCTAAAAAGAATTTTATATTTGAAACCAAACATACAGAGTTAGTCAAATGTATGGACCCGCCCATTTTTCTCAGGTAATATTCTATTGCTATTCTCCCTGTATATATCTGATTTTTATAATTTTACAACTAATTGTACAATCCATCACTATGCAGACGATACACAAATATATCTTTCATTCACTCCTTCTGATGTACCACAGTCTCAAGACGACATAAATAAGGACTTGAACTCTTTGTTTGATATATCTTGTGCTCACAATCTGAAACTCAATACAAGAAAATCGAAGGTTATGCTCTTTGGACCCAAGGAAGCTAGAGAGTCTGCAATAAATCTGTTGGATATCAACATAGATAAAGATGTTTTTCCGATCGTGAATGTTTGCAAAAACCTCGGACTTTGGTAGGATTCAGATCTACGATTCATAAAACATTCAAGTTATTTATGCCAATCATCGTACAGCCTTCTGAGGCAATTGTATCCAAATAGAGATATCCTGTCTACTAAACTGAAACTGAAATTATGCGAGTCCCTAATTTTCTCGAAATTATCTTTTTGTGATAGTATCTATGGCCCTGCTTTAGTAAAAACAGATTCCCATCGCTTGCAACGAATTCAAAACTCATGCTTGAGGTTTTCATTTGGAGTAAGGAAATATGACCACATATCCGCAAAGATGCGTTGGTTGAGCTTAGAACAATTGAGATATGTGCATTTACTAACTCAAGTGCACAAAGTTCTGAAAACTGGTTTACCGGAATATATCCACAAAAGATTGAAAACTTTCTCACATATCAACCAATTTTCAAATCGCAACAAGTCTACTTTAGTCATTCCAAAACATAATACATCGATTTTCAAACGTTGCTTTTCATACAATGCATGTAAACATTATAATTCACTTCCTAGGGAGTTTAGATCTTACACTCTCAATAATTTCAAGAAGAGATAGAAGATTATCATTCTATCCAGGTAGATCTTTATAACATTTCATTTCTGAAACTAGCACTGCCACCTGACCACTGCTCCAAACACTATTGTGATATTTTCATGCTATATTTATTTATTTATTTATTATTGAAACTAAATTTTTTGTTGTTTTCTTTTTTATGTACGATCACTGATCCACCATTATTTAGGTACTTTTCGGATTGAGTTGAAAAACAGCATTCTGCTGATACTCCGCCTTTCATATTTGCAGATTAGGTATTGAGGTAATTTCATATTATCATTTTATATATTTATTTATTTGTTATTATATATATTTTTTTATTTGTTCCTGCATCTGATGAATAAAGACGAGTTATTATTATTATTATTATTATTATTAATATGAGAGTTATCAAAAATAAGTTTGAATGAAAGTTGGAGGGTATTAAACTCTGCACCTTTTGATATGCCAATGGTGAAGAAGTGACGTCATCGACATTTGTCATGTTTGGTATCGCTAGATAGCTTGTTTTTTTCTCATTTTAGTGGTACCAATATTATTCTAATTCTCTCGATTGTGTCCACCTCCGTAATTCAATTAACCATTTCTTAATTTGTTCAATATTTTTCTCAATCGTGGAATGTAGCCAGTTGGATATTCTAAGCGACATGGCAATTTGATCCAGACAGTGGCGTACATATGTATAAGTTTCTCATATGCTTATTTTTTGAAGAACATTTAAGTCATTTTACTATAGGAAAATGTCATTCGAAAATTTTGTTCCAGAATAATTGAAGTGCCCTAATCCTGAATGTTTCCTATATAGACCTTAGAAGTAAAGAGAAAAAAACAGAAATGGTCATTAGTTTCAATAGTTCAAAATAGTACTATTACTCATTTTATGAGGCGAATGTCAATTGTGAACATTGTAAGTGGATTTTTTTTAATGAAACAACTGTCGAGTAGCACATAAAAAATATTATTTTATAAAAACTTACGTACGCCACTGTCTGCATCAAATTGCATTATCGTTCAAAATATTAACCTGGCTACATTCCATGATTAAGAAAAAGTTTGAACAAATTAAGCAATAGGTAAGTGAATTACAGAGGTGGACACAAAAAAACGAAACACACTGTACCTATCAGGAGAGTTGAAATAATATCAGTACTGCTGAAATGAGAAAAAAAAACAAGCTTTCCAACGATACTAAACATGACATATGGTTCCATTGAAAAAAAATGCCGATGACGTCACTACTCCACCAATGGCACATCTAAGAAATATTTGAATTCATAGAAAGGTGCAGAGTAAAATACCCTTCAACTTTTATCTTGATCTTTTTTCGATAAAATTTTTAAAAAATTAGTAATTAAATGTAAAATTAAAATGAAATGACTCAGTATATGGAATTTAGTAGACAGTCAATTTTAAACGTACATTTCAACTATAAGAAATGAGGACAGAAATGTAAAATCTTGAATCAAAATAGCAACTTGGTGATATTAATACGAACAGAATAGAATTTGAGAACTTTCATAAAACAAAGAGGAATTGAATTTAATAACATAGCATTAAGAAAAATTTAAATAATTGTAAGAAAATTTTATAAGAATTGCATCATAAAACGAAAGTGATCACGAGTGCTAAGAAAAACTGTGGGGAGACTGAAAAACGGTAACCAAGAAGTTGTTGATAAAGAGAGGGAAAATTATCAAAAAAGAAAGCAGAACAAATGTGCCGGCAATTCAAAATTGTAGTAATAAAATAAGGATAAAAAGCCTTTTCCACTAACTAAAACTGAGTACAAGAAGCAGGCAAAGTTCCTGAGAATAGATTCAAGCAAAATTTTTTCTCCTGGCTTCAAAAACTCCAAAATACCGAACCAGAAAGCAACAGCCAGAACCAGCATCAGGAGACTACATCATGAAAAAAAGTATTTTTTGAACAATCCATTATCCAAAACCAAGCAACATCTTCAAATAATATCCGGTACCTTTCACAACATCGATTTTTCAACAACCCTGAAAAATTTTACCAGTTTCCAAGTAAAAACTTTATTCATCATATATCTCTGAGACAGTTACCAAAAAACTCTTCAAAATTTTCAAATAGTCTTTAAATTTAGCAACAATAGTTATTTGTATGCTAAGGCCGCGAAATACCTTTTTAACGTACCGAAAGAACAGTTATCGCCGAGGCCGCTTGCGGCCGAGGCAAGATAATCTTGAGGTCGTTAAAAAGTTTCGCGGCCATGGCATACACACTATTTTTCGTGCAATCGTTAAAATTGCGATTGCACAAAAAATATATTTAGTAACAATCCATACCATATACTCTTCAAGTAAAGATTATAATTCATTTTCTGTAAATATAATTGCCACTGAACTACGCGCTGTGACAAATATTTCGGCAACGACACCAAAATTGCAGAATATTTTATGAAATCATTATCATTTTAACATTTTAGTAGAATAAGGAATTTAACGCAGGTCTAGGTAAGTTAAGGTCTAGAAATTTGATAAAAATTACAAAATTGTTAACATTTCACATCATTGAATTGCTAATAAAACAAATATTTGAGTTGTATTTACTATATTCATTTTCACAAAATCTATCACAATCACAAAATCATATTTGAAATATTTCTCAACGAACCCTTTTCAAGAACTCTGCTTGTGATTGAGAGAATTTCATGTTTTGGCGCACAGACTGAGAGCTGAAAAGAGAAAGGTAAATAACTAAAAGAGTAAGAGTTATAACTTTTTGAAAAAAAGGTATCTTCTTCGAGGTTTTCCCGGATTTTCTCAGTGGAAAATGCACCGATCCGGTCATGTGATAATCCTTATTGTGGGTTTTATAAATCTCTACAAAAGTTACATAGAGTGTTGAAAATTCTATTCCTTGAATAATCTTTGAGATATTTACAAAAAACCAAAGAAGTTGTAATTTTTTTCACTGATGCTTGTTTAAAAAATTCCACAAAGCGAATCAGCTGAAAAAGAAAGGAATGATAAAATTTACAAATTCTCCTGGACTATAGCGTATGTCTTCAAGAACATGTCGATGGAAACATGTCTGTTGATAACAACTTCGGCTAGTGTAAATACAAGGTGTAGAATTCGAAGGCAATAAAAAATATGTTGACTGACTGCTTCGTAAATATGACTGTTTGTTTTTCTACTGTTCCCTGAATTGTGTGATCATGTCTTCTCAAACATTGTATTGCTTTATGAGTTTTCACAGTCCTTATGAACAAACAAAACAAGAGAGTGGTTAGGAGGTTTTAAAATACCTAAAATAACATTCAAAATTCATTGACTACTTTGGACATTAGTTTTCTACTACTAAAACGTAACCTTCATAAAAAAACATATCAGATGAGCTACTGGAGAACATCTGAAAATCAAACACTCAAACAAAATGTTCAATTCACTTACGAAATGTTTGAAAAAAATCCAAGTGAGTTCAATAAATTGAAATTTGAATCGATAAGAAGAAAATATAACCAACTTTGACAGAAGCAATATGTTTTTTATTTTTTTCAACATTTTTTCACATTTCAATCAAAATGGAGAAAATCAATTCGAAAAAAGTTATGGGGTTTGTGGAAACGTATCCAAAGCAATTTTAAGATTTTAATTTGTTTCATTAGTAGATACGGTCAATATCTCGACTTTCCATTTTTTTTTTAAATGTTTCTCGGAATATATCCCGGACTATAGATATAACGTAAAACATTTATACACATTTTTTGTAAACATTCAAAAGACAATCAGAAAATATTTCTTGTGAAATTTCAAAATCTTTTTGTAGATCTTTCCAATGACAAATACATTTCTATATGAAGTTTTCCGATTTCTTGTATCATTTTCAAGTGGTTTTTGAATTTTTTCGAATTTTTTCACCTTTTTCCTTTTTTTTATCAATGTTAGAGGAAAACTGATACAATATATTAGTGAGGCTTGTGAAGACGTATCCGAAGCAATGTCAAAAATTTTATTTGTTTCATTAGTACGGTTAAGACTCTGGTTAAGATCACGATTTTCCGTTTTTTTTTTATTTCCAAGGCTATTGATTTTATGGAAAAAAACATTTCAAGATTTTTGTACATTTTCTAAATGCAGTCAAAGAATATATCAAAATTGTGAAAATATCAACCGTTTTCGAGATATTTCATTTTATCCAAAATTCTTATTTTTATTTTCAGTTTTCTCGAGTTTACCCAGTTTTCCGATAATTTTTCGTCACCATATATTTTGTTCATCTATTTGATTGCATTGCATTTTCGAAATTCAGTTGCAATTTTCGGTTTGGCGTATTTTTGAGTTTTTCACTTTTCGGAAAATCACTGGGAAAAACTGTTAGCATTTTCCGATCTTTCTCAAAAACTATACACTTATGTAGATATAGTCGTATACCTTCAAAAGTACTGAAGGGAAAAAATCAATTCCTAAATAGCTATCGAGGGAAATATGAAAAACCGGAAACACCCTGTACATTTTCTGGATTTTACAAACTCAAAAACAATTGAACTGACAAATACTGCCCTTGTGTTATTGATATGGTTCAATTTTCAAAGTGATATCTCTAATGGGTTGGAGAATATAAGGATATGAAGTGTTTACGACAGACAGAATTTTCAAAATAAAAAGTTGTTTTCGATGGGATCATGGGTCTGAAACGTCAAATAAAGACGTTGGTAGGATACATCTTTTTAAGAGGTCGTTGTATAATAATGAATTTGAGAAGAGAGACAATTTGACTGTAGTGGACTAAAAGTGAGAATAGATCGCAAAATATCTGATTATGGATTTGGGTGTTCCTCCAGGTAGTGTTCTCGGTCCACTTACTAAATACTATATTTCAATATAAATAAGGAATGGCCCATATTTTTGAAATGCAATGTGTGTTATATATGTTGTACTTCAGTTCTTTATCTTTACATTTTCTTGCTTTTTAATCAAAGTACTGTCTGCCTATTCCATCAAAAATAAGTTTTTTCCTTGCCTATGCTTGTCATCTGCATAAAAGTGAAATCAAATAACAAACTTCGGAAAGGTGAAGAATTTGTTCGTGTTCATTGAACAAATATTCTGTTTCCTTTGTGCAGGTGGAGTGTTTGCACAAATTCAACTCGAAAGCCCGTCTTCCATCGACACTGGTACTGCTGAGAGCGCACTCAGACGAACTAATTTACATAAGCAATAATTCTGTTCGCCATATGCAGAAGCTCATTAATTCAACGCCGATGTAATGTAAGATAACGAGAGAGTTGATTAGTCATTAAAGATGTTTACTGTTGCTAAATAACTCAGATAGCCCTGTCAAGAAGTCCTCTCCATTTGGGTTATGTTGATGGATTTAGTATATCTTACAATGTCGTCCACATGATTTTTTGGTCAGAATTTATTTTTGTTAGTTTCTATGAATCTCCCTCATCACAAAAACACAAGTTACTAGGAGTATTCCTTCGTCAACGTAGTATATGCAAGCAAAAAACAAAAAAAAGTTTTCCGGGAAATCAACCAGGGCCTTGGAAGTTTTTAAAATCACAGTGAATCAGACCAGTTGCGAATTGTCAATAAGTCATTCTTAAAACTCAACTCTTTACATTCAACTCACAATTCGTTAGTTCTCGTTACATGCATACAGGCCTTCGATAAAATTGATCATTCAATCCTTCTGAAAAAACTTTCTGGTCGGTATACATGCAGGTCTCATAGAGTGGATAGCTTCATATATACAGGGAAGGACTCAAGTAGTAACTATAAATGGTATTTACTCCAATAAATTTTCAGTGACGTCAGGAGAACCTCAGGGTAGTCACCTTGGTCCTCTGCTCTTTGTCATATATATCAATGACGTAAAACGATGTTTTTTGAATAGAAACATATTGCTATATGCAGATGACATAAAATTTTTTAAAAGAGTTGAGGATCAGAAGGATTGCGATGAGCTCCAAGACGATCTGAATAGATTTTCTTTGAATTGTAATAGTTGGTTCCTGAATATATCCAAATGCCATAGTATTTTGTTCACTAATAAAAAGAATAAAATTCTAAACTTATACCTTATCAACAATTACATAATAGAGAAAGTTGAGGAAATAAAAGATTTGGGCCTTATATTTACGAGCAATCTAAATTTCAACACATAATACAAATTAGTGAATGAATCCAGAAGAATGCTTGGTTTCATAATAAGAAATACCAAACACTTCAAAAATAGTTCAGTTATTATATCATTGTACACTTCATATGTGCTCAGTAAACTCAGTTTTGCATCATCAATTTGGAATCCTCAATATGCAGTTCACATTAGTCGCATAGAAAGTGTTCAAGATAAATTCTTACGGTATCTGTCGTTCAAAAGTAACACACCAATTACAAATAGTAATTACAAATATATCCGAAATAAATTTGGAATTCTAAGCTTGACTGGTCGCAGGAAAATGAGCGACATAAATCTAGTATTCAAAATTACCAAAAATTATATCGGTTCACCAAAGCTGTTATCCGGTATACATTTTTCCGTTCCATCACGCCCACTTCGACAACATCAAGTATTCAATATTCCTTTTAGAAGAACTGCAGTGGGTTATAACTCTCCTCTTATAAGAGCTCAGAGAGATTTTAACCAATATATAGACACAGATACAGAAAATATGAGCCTAGTTTCTTTCAAAAAATATTTGAAAACCAAGTTCTTAGTACTGTTCAATTAGGATTATGCCCATAATTTACATTGTAATTTTTTCTATTATCAATATTATTGAGAGCTTACAAATTTAGATTGTACTTGTTAGTATAGTAATTATATTGATTCCTGGAAATATCAAAAACATTGATATTGTTATCATCATCATTATATTGTTGATATTGTAATCATCATAGTAGGTAATTAATTCTTTTCATTTCTATAATTATAGTCATTAACATTGGTTACATTATGTATGCTGATACACCTGTATGGTCGTAGGTAAAAGTATTACGTGGATACTGTTTTTGGAAACTTCATTCTGTTTGTATCCCTTATTTCTGAATAAATAAATAAATACTCTTTCAAAGATAGAAAATTGGCAAAGACTGACATTTTTACGAGAAGAAAATTTTTTTATAAATAATTTCATTGTTTGTTAACTTAACAATTTGTTAAAAACAAATTCTAACAACTATTTTTATCTAAGGAATTATTTCTATTTTTTATAAAACTTTTCAATATAACACCGAACCGAAGTTGAACCAGCATGATTTGTCAAGTAACAAATTGAAATAACTTATGAACTATCAGAGATACGATAATGGACATTAAAGTTGTTCTTATGAAGGATTGTATAATCCTTAAAATAAGATGATGAACAAATTTATAACTATTGTTAATCAGCTATTATAAGCATTTGTTTATAAAAATTTGAGTTTTTTTGCATTTTCCTTTGTTTTATGACTTATAACTTGTTAATTAATGAAACTACAACTACAAACCTCAAGACGATTTTGTTCAGTGATGAAATATCTAAAAATTAACCTCTAGATCATATCTGTATTTCATTTAGTTCAAATTATAAACGTGTTCTAATTAATATTTATCTAACTCGTTATTCGTTATATACGAATTTTAATATCTCAATTACCTCACTCACCTATATTTTGCAATATTTCAATTTTCTATGCTTTTAGATGAGTTATTGTAGCTTCTACCAAAGTAAGTCTAGTGTTTATTTAAAGAAAAGCATTTTCTATCAAATTATCGAGTTTTCTTCAATTAACAAAAGAATCCATCGCAAGAAGCAGGTGATCAGTCAAACGTTAGAAACTCAGAATCTCTCATTATATAGCATGGAAAATTAAAATATTGCAAAATAAGGTAAGTGATGTAATTAAGATTAAAAATTCGTACATAACGAAAAACGAGTTTGATAAATATCAACTAAAACACATAAACAGGGTGTTTCTTAAGTACGTGTAGAAAATTCAGGAGCGTGTTGCTGACATCAAAATAACAAGAAATGTTCTTATAAACATATGTCCCCAAGTTATTCCTTACTGAGAAACAGAGTGTCAAAGTTGAATAATTCATATTTTTATTTTTTGTGAATAATTTCAAAATTATTTCGATATTTGGGTAAAGTTTGGTATCTGGGAATATTTATTATTTAGTTTGTGTAATAAATATTTTCTTGGTAGAGGCTACTGCGAGCAACTGTTTTCAAGTTATTGAGATTTGAAATAATCGATACAAGTGATTTTGAATGATAAGGTTTTTAAATTCAAAATAAATTCAATTAGAAATTAGTTTTTTCTCAATGGCCGGCATTCTGGAAAGCTTGAAGTAGGTGGCGCTAGTTTGGCTGGAGTCTTTCAATTGTCATTAGTCAATGTGAGCTTATTTAAATATTCAAATATTGATGTTTGTCATTGTCACACACATAGGTGTTGATGAGCACAATATCTATTGAAGGCACAGTCCATAGTCCATGTCATCTGAATACTGAAACTGAATGAATCATTAGGTGGCAAGACAGCAGTCTCATCACATTTTTCAACTATTAAGCTAGTTTCAAAATAACCGTGTCTGTCACACACATAAAATTCATTCATTATTCCAATCTGAAAATGACAATTTATCATTGTTTATTGCCTGACTGGAAACAAGAATTAGTGGAGGTTATGAGTGTGACTGATTACTTTTCTGTTAAAGGCTCGTTCACACCTTGCAAATATTCGCAATTCTTTTGCGATTCGAGACACCGGCGAAAAAATTGCGGTGAATGATAAATCAGTAATGCAGTACCTAACAACTAACCCCAAATACTGAAAAATGACATGTATAATTCATTATTCACCGCAATATTTTCGCCGAATGAGTTAAATCACAAAAAAGTATCCGCGAGGGTATGAACTAGCCTTAAGTCGTCTTTTTTCCCAATAATTTTCGCATTCCTATTTCTCAACTCATTTTCAACTGATTTATAGCCCAACCACTATATTTATCACTCACATTACTAAAAAAACACCCAAAAACAACGAAAATAAATCAAAATACTAGTAAACACAATAATTGTCATATGAATAACATAGGCTGTAAAAAACGAAAGGACTCCAACTACTTCAGCGCCGCCATGCGGGAGCAATTTCGTACATCCCTGCCATTAACATAAAATTTGATTTTGTCATTGAAAAATCATCCCAGGTACCAGACTTTCCTCGAATATCACAAATATTTTGGAATTTATTCACAAAAAACAAATATAAGAATTAAACTTTGACACTCTGTATCTTAGAAACGAATGACTTGCGGACATGTGTTTATGGGAACTTTTTGTCTTATATCGACGTTAGCAACATGTTCCTAAAGTTTCTACACGTAATTAAAAAACGCCCTGTATAATTTAAACTATATGAGATACAGATATGATGTAGAGGTTAATTTATAGATAGTTTATCACTGAAAGAAATTGTATAGATTTTTAGGTGTGTGTTCATTATTTAACAAGTTATATGTCATAAAAGAATAGAAAGTGCTAAAAAATCTCAAATTTTTTATAAACAAATGCTTATAATAGCTGATAAACAATAGTTATAAACTTGCTCAATAGCTTATTCCAAAGATTGATCAATTTTATATAAGAACAATTTGAATGTTCATTATCGTATCTCTGATAGTTTATGAGTTATATCGTTGTATGAGGATTAATCCTCATACAACGGTTATATCAATTTGTTACCTGACAATTTATGCTGCCGGTTCAACTTCGGTTCGGTGTAATATTAAAAAGTTTTATAAAAAATAAAAGAACAAATTTTTAGTACTTTGATATACATGCCTGTTTTTGTAAATTTTTTTTTGGTCTAGAAAAAAACTATAATGTTTGTTAGAATTTATTTATAACAAATTGTTAAGTTAACAAACAATGAAATTATTTATAAAAAAATATTTAATTTTTGTTTATCTATGAAGAAATGCCTATTATGGTTTTTAAAGAGAAAATAATTTCTTATCTAATTATATAAACAATCAAAAAACGATTTTAAACAATATAAAAATGTATTTAAGAAAAAAAAAATCAATCATTATTTTGCCAGGACAATAGAGTGGTGAAAAAAAATTCGAAAAATAATAATATTGTCTATTTGTTTATGAATTTTTTCTAACAAATGATTTTAAAAAAATTCCAACGTTACTGAATGCCACTTTTAGATACAAAAACAGCAATAGCGTAATGTTTTATGGAAAAACAACATTTCTTGGACTTTTAATTTTTTGTCAAATTTAAATAATCATTATTAACAAAATAATAAACTTTCATTTACTTTTATCGCGTGATCTTGTTAAGTATACGTATAAGAAGGGCTCCACGAAGCCAAAAAATTATAAATATATTATTTAAACTATTATGCAGTCATTTAAGATAACAGAAATCGGACAAAAATTATTTGATTAAAAATAGGATAACTATTTGAAAATTAACACATTTTTTTTCCAATGGGTATTTATTCTTTCAAGTATCTAGATGATACCATGATTCGTTCAAATTTTTAAATTGATATTTGTTACCAAAAAATAATTTTATGTGGTAGTGTCATTACGGCTGGGCGGATCCCTATTTTCAGCGTTTAATTAAAATTATAAATACTAGAGATAGAATTCCGGCAGTCAAAACTTTTTTCTTGGAAATTTCTTCCTCTTTAAGATTCGTTTTTTAAAATTCCTTGAATGTTAATAATTTTTGAGTTATTAACAAAAAACGAAATGTTATCTTTTTTTCATCTTAATTTGTTAATAACAATTGCAATTTTGTATTAGCTAATAATTACTTTCGATACATTTTTCTAGACGTCATTCCGAATCGAATGAGCAATCGCACTTATTTTTAGGAGCTTGATCAAGAATTAACACGTTTTTTGAACTTGTTAATCAGAATATCGTCTGGCAATAAATTTTTGGTTGCTTTTGTTGCATTTTCTTTGATATTTTTTGGTAAATCAGTGTATTTATTTCATAAGACGTATAAATATGGCGAGGCAGGGAGCATTTTCAAAATTTTCACATCAAATTAAGGATGTACAGAATACCTTACAGACATAATTCAATGCCCATCAATATATGCCATAAAATCTCTACCAAATCTGTTAATCATGTCTGAAAGGATTGTTCCGACAGTTTTACAGTCACTGGTTGGTTACTTTTTTAATATAACATGAAACCTTTGAACACGTACAAAACCACAGCAATTTAGATGACATCCGAAACTAACCTCAGAATTTATTTCAACGTTCCTATTATCGTCTCTGCTCAAGAACGACAAAGCCATTAGCCGTGGGACTCATTACCACGAATATGAAGTACTGCAAGTACCGTGTGTCGTTCGTGTGTAATTACAGCTTGCTAGCACCTACGAGAACGTACGAAACAGGGAACTTTAAATGCGTCCGAGCATGACTACCAGTTTTGATATAAGAGCGTGACAATTCCCACGATGAAATCAACTTTTTGAACAAGCGTAGGTACTGGAATTACTTGGCTATTATGTTGGATTTTCTCTTTGAGAAAATTATTTGAATGAGACTCCGAGTTGTTACACAAAGTGCTTTCATTTTTGAACTAACTCTCCTCCATTATTTCTTCAAGCATGGCAGCATTGCAAAAACCTTAGAAATGGCGCCATTTATAATGGTACATATTTGAGATATTTATTAAAATTTGTTTTCACGAAACTCCCAGGTTTTCGTAGCATGTCTCTCAAAAGCAGAGCTTGTGCAAGTAAGGGAGATATTGTTTGAAAGTTTTTCAAAAATCTCGTTCAATTCTCGTTTGGATACTATGTGAACGCATGCATGAACGGGTCTTCTGTAAATAGAATTGAAAAATCTAGTAGGTGGCTGTCACATTTTGTTTGAACAACTTGTGACTTCTGTCGTAGATTTTTGAAATTATTCTGCTTGTTTCATTCAGTGATATTTATTTATTTGTTATTCCTTACACACGTTATAGTTCCCGAGAATATGCGCATATGCACTACATTTATGGTGAATGTGGAGGTAGTGCTACTGCTGCAGCAGCGCTTTATGCAGAACGATATCCGATTGCATAATGCCGCTCAGAGAATCGCTGATTTGGGGGCTATAACCTATAACGCATTTGAAAAGGTTCTTCTGCGTACGAGTGGATGGAACATAACATTTTTGTAATATTACTCAGTTCGATGTTGAATAATCGTTATTGTGGTTTATAGTGTATGTTGATTCAAAAAAATGTTTAATTAGTATTTAGTACTTTACATCTCATTGAATGCTTCTAAGCAGTTGATTCGTTATTACTCATAATTATTTGATCATTTCATCTTGATGAAAATAAAATACATTATTGACAAAGTCTAATGGAGTTGATTTTATCTCAGAATAACATCACACTCTAATATAATCGAAATTCTACTCCTTCCAAAAATAATTATCGAATGTTTTATACCATGGTAGAGTCTGGACAAAGCGTGCATTCTTGTGTAATGAATGTCCACTTCCACTTGGTTATGTTATTTTCAAACAAAAATGTCAAACTGTTGTTAAAAAAATAGGTGAAACTCAAATCTGTTATTTTACCCTCATTTCTTGAAAAATTGTATCGTTTTCTGAAAAACTGTTTTGTACGTCTGAAAGCATCACTCATCAGTAATCTTCAGCAGCAAAGATATTTGAATTCGTCCCAATTTGTATACATGGCACTCAAAAATCCAAGGTTAGGTAGCGATTTTCCAGAAATTCAAAAATGCTCATTATCTCGAAAACGGTGAGATTTTTACTAAGGTGAAATTTCGATATTCTGAACAGTCATGACCTGGTCTATCACCAGTTTCAATATTGTACAAGGTTTGTCGGACACCCTGTATAATATACTCTCTCCGATAACAAACTTTTCACATCTTTTCTGAAACGAAAAAGTGATGTGATAGTTTAATTATTTATTGAAATGTGATTAAACATCCTACATACATTATAAAATATTGAGTTTTTGATAAGTGTACTTTTGGGAATTGGAAGTTTTAAATCATTACCCTGTCTGGTCTACTTTGTTTGTGTTTGTGTTTGTGTATCAAACAAACTGTCAAAAGTATGAAAATAGCAATATTTGTAAGAATTTTATGTTTAAGAAAGGGAGGTCGGCATATATTTTACTTTGCATAAATACCACAAAGCACGCTTTTGCAAAATTAGGACAGCCTGTAAACGATGACTACAGCAAACTTCGAAAAATGCAATACCATGTCTTAGATATATATTATATGTGAACGTATTGGACCAATTTATGACATGTATAAATCAAATTGGCATCATTTAACTTCCATAGAACTTTCATAACACTAGGATAAATCCGAATAATATTCAAATTGTTACTTGGGAAACACTCTGTATATGAGTGAAAGAAATCATTTGAAAAATAAAATTACTAGCCCTAGGTTTCAAACATTACAGAAAAATGTAGGAAAGAGAAAGGAGGATGTCTCTGAGTCGTCAGATAACCTCAAATTATGTCAATTTAACTAGTCATCAAAATATTCCAGGCATGTCTGCCAATAAACCTCGTCAAGTTGAAGAACTAGCTCATGGCTTCAGAATCTATTTTATACGATCAGAATATTCTTTGGCGGTACGAATGATTCTCCTTCGTGTGACAGGTGCATCAGATCCGCGGCCATGTCGAACACAGTTCCACCATTTTGAGGGACAGGTGCGGACCGCCAGGTGACGTCATGCGAGTGCCTTCTAGATCGCTATTTCTTTCGAAATAGATCATCTACAGAGATGGTCTTAACAATAGATGTCAGGCGGCTATTCACGAGAAGAAAGGCAATAGCTAATGACAGACAAATATTTATTTTATGGAGTGGCTGTAGTTCCATCGGGTCGGTTATTTCAATTCAAAATCAGCTTTTTAATCCAAGAACATTATATCCCATTGATAAAGTCAGAGTCTTATAATTACACTCAATAATTACGTCATAACGTCATAAAGTCACTGCGAACACATATTTTTGTGTTAAGAAGAGTATCGTCTATGAAAATATTCATAAAAACATATGTGGGACATAAGTAAGCCGGTCACCAGTCGATTTCTGATGACGGAAACCATATTTTCGATCATTTACAATTTCTGAGTGTTCTAGATATTTCATGACCTCCGAGATAAAAGCAATGCGATAGGTCAGTAATTGTTAGGTAGTCTTTTTCCTTTTTTTGGGGACTGATTATACCATGTGGATCACACAACATTTGGTTGCATCAAACGTCATAAAAAAGAGATATTTACTTCGTGTATCAAATCAAAGTATACATTTAGATGAGTAAATAAATAAACGAATCAATGGACAAATAGGTACACTTTCATGACGATTAAGGTAAATCTGAATAAAGCAAATTCAAGTAAAATAAGCTTCATTCAGAAGCTATTTTTGACCTTTTGCTTGAATATCCTCATTAGGTTTAAAGAGAAACATTCTTAATTGAAAATTGAATCAATACATGACTCCTCTGGAAATAGAAAAACCCTATGATAAAATTGAAGGTAATTTTTTGTAATATCTAACAGAAAACAACTACTTCCCCGGCTAAAGCCACGCTGGACATTGAACTACATATGAATCTTGGAAGGGATTTATGTTTTAAAACATGAATCCCTTCCAAGAGAGGTTATCTTGTACGATGGAAAATAGCGACTAAATTCCAACTTTCAGTCGCAGATGATTCCACAACTGACTTTATGAACATTCTGTTCATATTTTCAATGATATCAACATCCTTATTAGTATTTTTACCGTCACTGAGCAGGTGTAAAATGTTGATTAGGCTCTCAAAAAGTATTAACTTCTTTATGAGGGATGATTTTGGTATTGAAAAAGGCATGCGCATTGTATTGCGGGTATTGCTGTTTTGTAGATATTTTGAATTCTGGACAAAGATTAAATTTTCATTTTTTATTGTCTTGTGTATTACCACACAGTTTCTTAGCGATCATCTTCTTAGATGAGTTTTCTTACTAAAAGTGGTAAAAAGTCTTCATTTGACCTGGCCTTACATGTAGTACACAACAAAAGCAGAATCCATCACATGTGCAGAATGTTAAATCTTATAGTGCGGCTTTTTTAGCACCCCCACCTACTGTTAACTTTTGAACGGTTTGACGTACAATGGAACAAAAACCATTTTGAATGGTATCATTATACTTTTTGTAATAAAAGATATTGTGATAGGTTGTTAGAGGAGGCAGGAGGCACATTAGTTTAATAATTACAAACAGCATGGGGGGGTCAAGTGACACCTCTTTGAAAAGAGAATTCAAATCTCTTTTCTACAATCTAATTTTTTTCGTTGAAAAAAATGCCAACGTATTCACTAGAAATATCAAGTATAAAAGCGGATCTGAATCATATACCCTTCCAACGATAAATTTGATATGAAACGATGAGACAAAAATATTTTGAATGGTGTTACAGTTACAATTTTTTGAGAAAAGATACAGTGCAATTACTCAACAGATAGCGCTGGCGGTACATCAAACTGAAAATTTTGAAAGGAAAAGAGATCGAAATTGTGAAAAAAAGTTAAAACGAAACTCAAAAAATATTGAATGGTTGAAAATTTAATTGAATTGTTTTTCAACGAGGTGTCATTTAAAAGATTGAATTGATGTTCTCCTCACCCCCTTCATCGGACAACCACAATGTATTTCATTTCAAAATGTAGTATCGGTGAGACAATTAAAAATGGTTTTTGTTCAATGACAAACCTTTCAAAATTTAACAAGGGTGCTAAAAAAAGCCGCACTGTATATAAAATGAGTTCCGATACGTGTATAGGAAACCTCAACTACGAAGACACTTGAATTTTCCATTCGAGACCATCAAATGGTCATTGAATCGTGCAGATTAATTTTTGGTTGCAAAAAAATATGTACGATGTAGTTCAGGTTCCGTCGTGATTTTAGCCTGGGAAGGAGTAGTTTTCTGTGAGATATTTGACATGTCACTACCGCATTTTCGAAATATTGAGAATGTAGAAAGAGAATAGGTATTTCTATTTGTTAAAAATTATTTCTTTTCATTTATTCTTAACGTCAACCGGCTGCACCGTTAGAACAATCATCAGAAGTATTCGAGAGACTTGTGCGAGCTAGGAAAGATGTAGCTCTTTCTCTTTAATGTCCCAGTCAACACAGAATGGTCTCAGAGATGGTAGTGGGATTCACAGACATGTTTCAGATCACACCAGAGAATCGTAAAGTGACTTCCATTATTATCGCATAAACGTCTATTCGGTGCCCTAACATTTAGTTCGCGACATCAAAATGTGATGCACATCGAGACTCTTTTGATGTAACGATGTGAAATGGAATGGACTGGTGCTTATTTTAAACTGCGCTTCACTTTCTGATTCTCCTGTATGCCAAGAATAAAACAAATCTCACCATGATTCAATATAAATAGAAATTATCCCTCAATATTATTATTCCTACTAATGAATCATGGTTCATATGGAATGGACTGCTAGAAAACAAATGCGTGAGTTGATTCCGTATTATGTACATTTCACAAACATAAAAATTATTAAACTCTGTCTAAATCATGAAAAAAAAATCTATAATTTCACTCCACTCCTCTGGACAGCATTTTATTCACGGCGAAATCAGTACCTATACTGGAACTGCCAATTTCTGTAAATCACTGAATTTACTCTGAAGTTTCTACTCATCGTTCCAGTCCTTGAAGAAATAATAATTGGGCTATGTTAATAAACACATTTGATTTCACTAGTGAGATGACAAGAATCAAACAGAACACTATACACAATAGCAGAACTACCTATAAAAAATTTAAAGAATGGCGTCAACCAAATACAATTCTTCTTGAATCTCGACTCGACAAACAACTCTGGCCATCTTGTGTCATGATGGTTATGTCATGCTCAATTTTGTTACCAACGTAATTCCTTCTATACCGACAAAATCGCAATGAAACCAAAATTCATGTTAACTCTCTTCATATTTTGTACCTCAAAGCGACACTTACGAGAAGAAAAATGTGAACAATTGATAACATTTGGCATCACTAAGTGGTAACAGTAATGTCTAAATGCAACTCATTTTCTCACCATAATAATCAAGAAAGCAACATCTCCCAGATGTTTATGTCAACTGGGGTGTGATGCCATGTATGAGACAGGTGACCATGCTGGGAATTGAACCCCATACTTGAGAGAAGAACCCTTTGCTACCATGATCACCTGGTGGGCTGGTGGGCTCGGAATCTGTCTGAATTTTCCTTAAACTTGAAAGTGAGTATATCGGTTTTGTCCACGATAAAGCAACAAAAATTGGCGCCCCTCTTTGTTTCACTTTCTTAGGATATCAAAAATCATAGCATGAATTATTAAGTGACTGATTCATTTTCGAACAGCCTTGACACTGGTCAACTAAGACCTGCAGGGTGCCGTGCGCTCGGTGTAAAAGCCACTCCTCTCGCTGGTAAAGATCATCGACTGAGATAGCAAGACGCCGTCCAAACAAAAGATGTCAAGCGGCCCGAGCTCTTCGAGAAAGGCAGTATCTAATGACCGGCAGATATTTATTTTAAAGCACTCACTTTAGTCTTCTGGCCATCAGATGATACACGAGTGATAAGCGCATCGTGAGTAGTTTTGGATTCCTCTCGGAAGGTTGAATGAACATTCCTGGACTGGCTGTCGACAGCGTCAAATCTTCGCATATTTCTAGGGTTCAGCTATTGACCGCTTCAAGTCAGATTTGAATTTAAGAACGTGGAATGCTGCATGGATTTCGAAAATCACCAAGAGGAACCGCGCTAATGGTCTGTGGTACGGTTTTGTTGGTTAAAAACGTGGTCCCATTAGTATCACTGGATTGTGAGACATTGTCATTACAGGCGTTTCCAAATCAGATGAATTGTGGTGGTCAAATCTCTTAATGGTCTACAGCCTTTGGACCACCGAACGTAAAACGGTAGATGGCGCAGCTCGCTGGTATGATCAAATCAAAAAGTGTTCCGTCGACATTTGCAACCAACGGGTTCATCATTTAGAACTTCGAACTCGTTTCTAGGATAACTTCATTCAAGGTTTGGTCTTTTCTGAATCATTGCAAAAAATTCTAAACCACATTTGGTATCCATATATCAGAAAATAGGCCAAAAAATAATGGATAATTAAAATAGCATATTTATTCCGGAAAGATTTGTGCTGATTTTCAATATTCTATGATTTTTGCCTTATGTTATTTTGAGAATTTTGCAAGATTTCAGATGACCAACTACAAATAAAAATCCTTCAAAACTTGATTTAAGTTATCCAAGAAACGAGCTCCAAATTCTAAATGAAAGTTCGGAAACTCCAATCTCCGAAAAGACCCTTATGTAAACAGCTTGTCTTTCATGACATCAAGACCAATGATATCACCGTAAATTTTTGGGTATATATTTCGATCAATGTTCAATATGGAGAATATCACTACCATACTCCATATCTTATCAGTTGAGGAATCTTAGAAGCCTATTGAATATGAATATGTTGATTAAATTGTATTATGCCCTACCTGATGGTAGAATTATGTATGGAATTTTTATTTGGGGCTCATCCTCATAGCAAATAATATTTTCATAGCACAGAAAAGGATACTGAGAAGTAAGACAGGAATGAAATACTAAGATACATGCGTGAATACCTTCAAAAAATATAAAATTCTAACTTATATCATTGTTTATATATAAGTAAGATAGTTAGCCAACCTTATGGGATTTATATTGGATTCAAATGGATGCGACATGTAGATGGCGACAGTGATCTTGCATCCAAGTAATGTCGTAACTTGATTGAAACAATAGGACAGCATTAAAATCAGGGTATTTTGAAGAAACCTGCATTAAAATGACGTCAAATATTCAGGTTTGATGACACTCGCGTTTGGGTCCAATACCTTTTCCACAGGCATTGACTAACTATCTTACTTCTATTTAAACAATGCTTATTATATTATCGAAATATATATGTGTCTCTTCAAAAACATGAGAGATTTCGAAGTGAGATCAGATGTCCGTATTGTCAAAACCGGACAAAAAAAATTACCTTTTTTGTACCACACTGTAAAACCTATGAGTACTTGTTTCAATTCTGCTAAGATTATGGAATCGAGACTTTTCTATTCACTACCGGATGAAATAAAAAAATGTAAATTGAATCTTCATTCAGAAGCTGTTTGAAATTGTTATTAGCTGATAAGTATTTTTTTAATGTGAACGTAATCCTACCTTAATGTATACCATATGTATAGTTTTGTCATTTTATTTGTTTTTTTCATTCATATTCTCTTTAACTTCCATTTTTATTATTTCACATCACATTTTTGACTATTCATGTACAATCATGTGTTGTTTCAAAGGAAAATAACGGGATTAAATTGAATTGAATTGAGATAAAGTAAAATTCATATAGTCCCAAAATATCTTTTTTCAGGAAGAGTAATTGGAAACCAAACTATCAGTATTTGAAATGTGTGATATTACATCTCGAAAAATTGTTGATTATTGAAATATTTCCCTAAACACGATATTGTCTCATCTATATTTTCCTTAAGAGACGTTCTTTGTCCATGCACGTCTAGGTTATATACTGGGCGAGCCACAACTATGTATGTTCACCGTTCTGTCTATCAGACCAAAGAAAAAAGAAAGTCCTTGGCCTGTTCTAATTTTATTGTCGTTCGGTTGAAATTCAATAGTAGTCTGGACTACGGTAGGGAAAGTAGTGAATTCTTTGGTCGATTCACAGCACGGGCTGGATGTACCTTTCGTTTTGGTTACAGACGTTTGCAGAAAATTATGTCCTTAATAGTGTTCTACATTTTCCAGCCTTATAAAAAACTCATACGGGACTTTCCCAAAGATATGTTTGCAAAACGCATTTTTATATAAGTTTACCGAACAGTTATTGAGAATGTAATATACAATACACCAATGAAGCTTCAGATGGATGCTGAGGGTAATCTGAATGGAGATGATATCTTCTCTTTCAGTCTATTGAAGAGCGGTTCGGAAGACACATTTTTCCTTAAAAGCTGATTTGTCCTATCAGAAACTGTTAAAACCTCGCTATTTATATTGCCAAAGCATATATTCTCGGAGAATGCTGTATAAATCGTTGGCAGAGGCTATAAACCGCTCTTATATGGAGAATTTCTCAACATGGCTATAAAAACTGGCTCAAATTATTCCCAGGGGCAAAATAATTAGAAGACGCAATAATTCTTGCGCTTATCTCCAGAGTGTATCATACTAGTAGTCCGTGCATTTTATTATAATGTTACTTTTACAAAACAAAATCGCGATGGAGAAATAATATATATGAAAGGAAAGCGTAGAATGAGTTGTATTCAAAGCTGAGTATGCTAATGAAGAAATCACATTCAACACAAAGAAATATCATTTAAAAATCATGAACAGAAATTGGCCTCAAGAGGATTACAACAAAAACGCAAGGAACACCGCAAAATGTTTATGGATTTTTTCAAATTTCGGTATGATGTAATCCATGCATTTCTCATCCAATGCGGCAACTACAAAAAATTAACAGTTTTGTTGCTAGGGGGCGTTGAAATCACCCCTTGCTCAAGGAAAGACTATTTATTTTTGAAATCAGGGATACATTTTTTACTTGTTTCATTGTTGCTAGTAATGCATAATACTTTGCAATTTTATGAAAACAATCCTAACCCCTCATCTTCTCCCACCTCCGATTATGATATTATGAAACGCAATAAAAATAGTTCTTGAGTACTTTCAAACTAGATGCATCGTATGTGTGGATATGCTCGAACTTTTTATGATTATCCCCCCTCCCCCTGATGGGCACCTAATAAAAAAGTTAATATTTGATATAATGCACTTCAGGTTATTTTGAATAAAAATAATTCTAGTGAAAAACCCCAAATATAGATAGTTTTGATACTAGGGGGCGTTGAGGTCATGCCTGGCTGAGAATAAACTATTGATTATTATTGACAGGAATAATATTTCCATGTGTTTTAGGTTACGTTATGTTCAGATTATGTTGAATGAAATTGAATTTTTTTAGAAGCAAAATTCTAAGACCTCCCCCAATCCCTATTTTGAAAAACGAAAAAAATGTATTCTTGACTACTTGATGTAAATACGTTATTTGTTAATTACCCTTCCTTTGTGTGTGCTACGACTGTACTTCGGAATATAGGTACGCATGAGTAAAATCAGCTTGTGCACAGTTATTGGTTTTTGGCCATTACCATTTGTACTACTCTTTCTGAAAAGACTTACTATCCTATTCCCACCTCACTATCTCAATAAACAGAAAGTTTTAAAATTATATATTATGATCGGAAGCATCCAAAATCAGGGTTTGCCTGGTAAGCATTAAAACACGTAGAAATATTGTTCCTGACACTAATAATAAATAGTTTATTCTGAGCATGGTATTACTTTAACGCTCCCTATCATCAAAACTATTGATTTTTGGGATTTGTCACCGAATTAATTTCTATTCAAAATAACCTGAAGCATCATATAAAAATTCATGAAAATCCACAATTTTTTTTTGTTAAATACCTTTCGGTGCGAGGCGGGAAAATCATAAAAAGTGCTATTTCCCTGAGTCGAGGATATTCAAACATCCGACGATGCATTAAAAGTACTCAGGAAATACTTCTTTTGCGATTTCTAACAAGAGTTGTGATTAGAGTATATTTAAATGAATTAGCACAATATTAGGCAACATTAGCTACACTAAAACAAGTATAAACATTGTTTCCGGTTTTGAAAATAAAAAGTCTATTCTGAGCAGGGGATGATTTCAGCCCCCTAACAGCAAAACTATTCATTTTAGGAATTGGCGCAATGTTAACATTGGTTGAAAATAACATAGACTAAATCATACCAAAAATTTCAAAAAATCCACCTAGACTCAAATTCCAAAAGGATTTTGCGGGGTTACAACGAATACAACGAATAACATTAAAATTAAAACTATACCCTTAAGATAAATACAATGTTGTCGCATATAAATAAATTGTTTCTATTCAGATATAGCAAGATATAAGAAACGGACTAGAGATATTTTGGCTTATATTCCCCCTATCTAAATAGGGAACCTGAAACACATGAAGTCGGCTCCGTCAGAATATACAGTGTGTCCATAAAGTAAACCCCCCCCTTTTAACTTTTGAACGCGGTAGAATTTTCTTGTGAAATTTTTTTTGGTGAAATGTTATGTTATAGCTACTTTTTGACAGTAATGAAAAATGTCTATCCTTCAAAATGTCGGCCAGGTGCCATTTTGAAAGATTTTTTAAATGGCATGGGGGGTCGAGTGATACCTCATTCGAATTGTTTTTTGATTTTCCATAGGACTACAAAATTTCAGACAAAAATATTCATCCAAAACAATATGATGGCACATTATGTTAGAACTTTTATACGCGATTCCTATGAACAAATGGCTTCAAACGAGCTCAATTGAAATGAAGAAATATTTTTTGATATCTACAAATGTTCTCTGTCCCTCAGAATCGTATATGGGACATGATTTCTGAGATTTGCTGGGATTCAATAAAATGAGGTTTCACACTTCTTATCTACTTATTTGATTTTTTTTCTAATATGGCATAAAATATTTTATCATTGCACTCAAGCTCTTTAATAGCCATTTATTCGACAGGATCCTCTCGTGACAGTTCTAAAATAATGTATCGCCATTTTGTTTTGGACCAATATTTCTGTTTGAAATTTTGCTGCCGAATAGAGAATTGAAAAACGCCTGGCCGCCATTTTGAAAGATAGAATTTTTTTATCAATGTCAAAAGTAGCTAATGAACTACCATTTAACCAAAAAAAATTCAAAGGAAAATTTCACTCTGTTCAAAAGTTAACAAGGGGGGGGGTCACTTTATGGACAGACTGTATGATATAATAATGTTTTACAAAAATACCAGTTTCATTATGTTTTCAATTGAAATATCATTTTAACTATTTCTTATTTTCATTTCCGTCAATAACAGAAGTCATGTCAACATTAGAAGTCATGTCAACATTTCTCTCATATTCTGATTCACCAATTAGGATACGAAATGTAAAAAGCAAAACGTAAAAAGTTTGGTTCTGAACTCCACTTAACATATCTCGTAAAGTAGAAATCTACCCATATCGATCAATCTGATCGCCAAAAAGTTTGAAGCCACTGCTTATAGTAGAAAAAGGTAGAAGGCTCAGCATCAGATGAAAATTGTTAAGACACAAATTGATACTTTATACTGAGTCTAATCAAATACTGTTTATTTTGAGTTTTGATCTTCTTATTCGAATATGATTGCCTTCTGAAGAATTTATCAATATTACCCTCTCCAGTTTCGGGTTTTAATTCACGTATTCGGCTACTTTCGGTAACGTTTTCAACTTTGTTTTTTATTCACTCCACCAACAGCTACAAAAAATCTTACTCTGACTATTACAATAGATCACTGACAATGAATGAAATAATGAATCTAAATAATGAATGCAATAAAGAATGAAATAATGAAGAAGATAATAAAGATCAGTTGAGGTGTAAGCAAGCAAATCATTAGGAGACAAAAGTCAAACGACATTTCCTCCACGTAAGAATGTACCTACTGGATATTTTGTGGAAAGTGAAGGAATGAATGATAAATTTGCAGAAAGTTTGCTGATTTCTTTGGGAAGATTCCATCCTTATTATGCTCAGTATCAGTAGGTAGATACTATAATAATCAATATTCTCTTCTGGAAAAGCCGTATACAGGGTGTCAATTTGAAAACTTCCCACCCTTAATATCTTCCTTCCAGTAAACAATATGAGTAATCGAAAAAACAGGTCAATTTTATTGTCAAGGAGGACACTTTCACGGACTATTTGTAGCCCTCGTGGTTCACCCCCTAGGAGGGGTAGATGTTACCCTTAGAATTTTAAATGGGAAGGGGGGTCAAGTGGCACATCATTTTGATGGGCGTTCAATTCTTGTTCCAATGGTACACTGACTTATTATTTTGTGATGAGCATTTTCCGAAAAATTGCGTTCTAAACTAACAGAAGTAATTATTAGAACGCCTATACTGAGATGCATTATTGTATTGACTCCCTTTAGTAAAAATGGTTAGAAGAGTAGGTGGCACCGCTCCAACCCTTGAATGACAGGAATAAATTTATTACGCATGGGATTTTTTATTTGGTGGTTATTTTCCTTCTACACAATAAAATTTAATTTGCGAGAAAGACATTTCCAACATAAAATCTACTTACGCTTATCTTATTAGCTGTTCGAAATGTTGTCCATTTTGCTCTAAACAGTAATACAGTCTGTTTTCGAACTCCCCTCTAACATTACGGAAAACTTCACTAGGAATTGACCGGCATGCTGCTGTAATTCGTCTTTTAAGTTCGTCAATATCAGAAGGTTGTGTTTTATAAACAACGGATTTAAGATGCCCCCAAAGAAAGAAATCTAAGGGTGTTAAATCCGGTGATCTCGGAGGCCATTCAACTGCTCCCCTTCTGCCAATCCATCTACCCGGAAATCTCTCGTTTAACCACTGTCGGACGGGAAGAAAATAATGAGGTGGAGCACCGTCCTGCTGGAAATGTAACAGATCCTCCTGCAAAAGTTCATTACCTTCTGCATCAATTTGAGTTTCTAGCTCGTACGTTATAAGAGGATCGATAGTCTCTTCAAGCATATCAAGGTACAGATTGCCAGTCAAGTTTTCTTCCAGAAATAATGGACCAAGAATGGCATTTCCAAGAATACCAGCCCAAACATTAACTTTTTGTGGGTGTTGTGTATGCCCTTCCCGAAAAATATGTGGGTTTTCGTCACTCCAATAGCGACAATTTTGTCTATTAACATTGCCATTCAGAAAAAATGAACACTCATCGCTGAAACAGATGTTTAACAGAAGATTAGGGATGGTATTGACTCGATGAGACATGATTTCACAAAACTCTATTCTTCTATCATAATCATCCTCGTGGAGCTCTTGAAGAATCTGCATTTTATATGGATGAAATTTATGCATTTTCAATGCTTTTCTTATAGTCTCGCGTGACATTCCCGTCTGTTCTGATACTGATCGTAAGGAGCTCGTGGGCTCTGCAGCAAATGTTCCCAAAACTTCAATTTGAGCTGCTTCATTTAGTACTCTGGGGTTATTTCTTTTTTTATTTGTCACTGAACCAGTTTCGTAAAACTTATTCACCAAATCAAGCACATACCGGTGACTTACATTACAATTTGGATGTCTTTCGTTAAAAAGACATGCCGCCCTTCGTGCGCACTTTCCAACTTCGCCATAAATTACAATCATTTCAATTCTGTCTTGAAGAATGTAAACCATTTTTACACTTTTATACACTTATTAAAGTAATTCCTAAACAGCCCAACAGGTATAACGGTATTCACAATACTACCACATAGTTCAAATTTGCTAACCAATTTTTTGCCGGAAAACAGAAACTTTTTACAGCAGAAGTAGCAAAAAAGGAAGGCTATCTGTACAATTTCTGCGATGACACTTAAAAATTCATCATTTAATAAACACAACTTTACTACCATCTACGTTTTACTATTAGACTACTTTTTTATGTAAAGTGTTTGGAGCTAATGGCTAATGTTACCCCTAATAAAGGGTTGGAACGGTACCACCTAATATTCTAACCAGTTCTGGCCAAACCATGCATCTCAGTATAGGCGTTCTAATAATTACTTCTGTTAGTTTAGAACGCAATTTTTCGGAAAATGCTCATCAAAAATTAATAAGTCTGGGTACCATTGGAACAAGAATTGAACGCCCATCAAAATGATGTGCCACTTGACCCCCTTCCCATTTAAAATTCTAAGGGTAACATCTACCCCTCCTAGGGGGTTGAACCACGAGGGCTACAAATAGTCCTTGAAAGTGTCCCCCTTGACAATAAAATTGACCTGTTTTTTCGATTACTCATATTGTTTACTGGAAGGAAGATATTAAGGGTGGGAAGTTTTCAAATTGACACCCTGTATATTCTTTAATAACCAAGATAATATTATTCAGTAGCATATTGGGATTTTGGGAAGTATGAACAGTTTATAATTTTTTTAATTTTGACCCTTCTCTCTGATTATCAAAATAGGCCAACTGATTTAAAATTAATCCTCGAAACAGACGATTATATTAATTATATACATTTTATCTCTCGTTTCTGATTTTTTCTTTCGCTCCACAGAATATTTTCGAACCTGGTCATCATAATAAACGATCATTCAAACCAGTTTCATATAATAACGATACTAATGAACGAAAAAAATTGATAAACTGTTTTGAAATAGGTAAGTGAACATCTCCGAATGTATCATTACCAATGGTAATCATTTATTCGTGTTAATGTAGTGTTCCGTATCACGTTTCAATCACTGTTATTATAACTAATCGGTGATATTTCAACATCCAAAATAGTTATGAAAATATGATACAATGTACGAGGTGGTACTGTTGCTCCTGTAGAAAAATATGCCCACAATAAATTCATAACAGTTTAATCTACCCCTACCACATACTGAACAATTATTTTCTCATCATGTATTTCTACAAATTGAAATAACCATTCTGTATGCAACTACTAAAAATCGTAATGATTATAAATAAGTCGACCTTTCGCATTTATGAATTTTATAGTCGAATTGATGACTTTCTTGACCTGCTCAATAGTATATATACTGAACATTATTACAGCCTATTTGTTTATTGAGGAAAACTGAAGACTCAAGAAATTATCTCGACATGATGAGTTGGTATGGCTTTCTATCAACTATTGATACTACAATAAGAAATGGATCTGAATCATGTCGCGATCATATATTTATTAAAACAAAACTTACTTCACTTATGTACTTATTGCGTACCTCTCACTGTATTATCAACAATCACAGACCACTACATAACAAATTGTATTGAATGAAAATGAAATAATTCAATAAATTAATGATACTTTAAAAAACTAGACGAACAAAAAGCAATTGACTAGTAGCAATAATTGGAAAAGTTAAATATACGCAATGCATAATCTGCAATCAACAACACAAAAATTCATCAACATCATAAACACATATGCACAGAAATCAATAAAACACTGCAGAATAAAAAAAAGTTAGCGTAAAATGAAAAATTGGATAACAAAGTTATTGATAAAATAAATCAACCAAAAAATTCATTGATTTGACCCATGGAAGCAAAAACCAAATAATGAAAACTTGAAAAGTTACTATTTAACGAAGAAAGAAAACGTACGGGAAAGAACATATAAGTCTACCAAAGAAAATTATTATAAACAATTTGTTGAAAATTGCCACAATGCACGTAAAGAACTCTGGAACACTGTTAATGATGTCTTTAATATCAAAAACAGGAAAAATAATAAAAAATATTGAAAATTAGAAAATGAGATCTTCATAGATCCAAAAGATGCTGCTGATATATTTAATTACATTTTTGCGAAAGTGGGAGAAAATGCTATCAACAGAAATAGAAAATAAATAAATAAAATCCACTTTTTTCCACACCAACCAATACTAAAGAGGTTGAAAATACTACAATTATTCTTGAAATTAGAATGAATCCCGGGATTGATGAAATCAAAGCTGAAACTCTAAATATCATTGCTTGATTCATTTGTGAACCCTTGACGGAAATCATAAATCAACCCTTCTAATTGGGAATATCCTTCCATTTCCAAAAAAGAGTTATAATTCCAATTTTCAAAAATGGCGTTACAGAAAATGATTTAAATTATAGGTCTTGTTCACTTCTATCAAGTCTCTGAAAAAATTATAAAAACAAGACTTACCCTACCGCATATTTCATCGAAGTATAATCTACTGTCGACATCCCAGTATGGTTTTAGAGAAAAAAATCTACAAATGATATAATCCATTCCTTGACAAAAACTATCTACGAATTGTTAGATTCGAGCACTACTTCTATAGGTATTTCTAATAATCTGAAAAAGGCATTCGATACTGTAGTTTATTCCATACTTTTAGATACACCAGAAGATATGAGGGTAAAAGGTTGAGCCCACAATCTGTTCAAAAGTCACCTACCAAGTAGAACACAAAGTGTTAAATTCAAAAATCACGTGAATCAGATGAAGTGTACCTCAAGGAACAGTATTGGGGCCGGTACTATTCGTGATTTACTTGAAAAACCTATCTGAACAGGAAACAATCGGTAAAATAATCATCTTCGCAGACGACACTGTGATGTTTTACCAAAATGAGGACTGATACAATCTCAAATTGAACATTGAAAATGATCTTTGGAAAGTCATAGACTGGTCCAACAGCAGATAACTTCCAATGAACTTCGAAAAACCATATACTTGCCTTTCCGTAGTCATGAAACATCTTTGCCAAAATACAATTAATATATCTAACAAGATTTTTCAATTAAACCTTTGATGAAACAACTATATGGAATATTCAACAAAAACACTTCGTAGTATCCTATTTCGATTCAAACAAGTTTGACCATGTTTGAGCTTTAAATATAAAAGAATATTGTACCAAATTTCGGTTGAGTCACACCTTAATTTTATTGGCAATCACCATCAATCAATATTCTGTGATCAAGTGATTTTCTATTTGTAAAGTTAATTTTTGCAATGAATCTGGAAAACACTCAATATTTCCGAAACAGTTGAAGATTAGCATAGGACAATGCACATAAAATATGTCTAGAATTGTCTTAAGAATTCAAAAATTTTAATACAATACATTATGTTACATTTGAAATAAGAAAGTTGGTAGTGGCCGCTGTTACATGACACACCCAATAAAGAAATGAATACCAATCGACATATTCGAGCGTTTTTTTCCGAACACGCCCCCGTTTATACATTGTCGAATTCACTCCATTTGGCTGATAAACACTGCATTTAAAAAAATCAGCGAATTTCACCTTCAGAAACTTTTAGGACTTTCAAGTGATTATTTGTCAGGTAGCTAAAGTTAGGTTAGGTTTGAACTTGAGTGGGCCCGTATCAGGCCCTCCATTGCGGCCAATGGCCTATTGTGGCTAAAGTTACATTTTTGAAGCCCAAGTTGATTCTCAAAATAAATCATTATGGAAAGTTTTTCCCATAAAATGCCAACTTTTTGATCTACCCTGTATGTCTCTAACCGATTACCATAACAATCGTGTAATACATGCGTGATCATTTTTATGATCGAGTTAGACGTACCGGTGAATAACTATACAGGTCGTTAAGTCCTTTGAGACCTGAATTTAAATGGAGTTAAATTATCGGTATTCTCCCATAAGCAAACTATAAATTCCATAGAAGGATGTCCGCAGTCTTAAACATTGTGTTTTGACTACGCTTTTCGTCGGGCTCGGCTCATCACGGGTATTTGTTGGATTATGTCGATGAGGACTCGATAAAACGACTAAATTGTAACTTTGTTGGTTGGAATGACGGTATTTAAAAGATGGACTGTAAAACCGAAGGAACTAAAATCTTCCAGCTAATAATAGTTATAAATAAAATTATCCACGGACTTGATCAGTTATCCAATTATATACCTTGATGTGTATCTCAAACTGTCAATCAGAGCTCAGACCCTGAGGATAACGAGTAAAAGTAATTAAAGATATCGAAGCAATGATGATTTATATTTCCACAGGATGTTTCGATATTTTTAAGCGTAATTTTTGTATTTTGTGAAGTTGAATGAGTAGCTGTCATCTTCTTTCCGTCACTTTCTTTGACCAAAAAAAACCAACATTCACAAAATAACATTGGCCTTTTTTACGGTGTTTGGGTTGGATGAATAACTGCAATCACAATCTCAGAGGAAAATTTATGATAATTTTCTACTATCCGTTTGAAACTTTTTTAGTTGTTCTACTCTGAAAATATACGAATTATTTGTTGCAATATTTCAATGAAAGCGTATTCAATTTATTGATAACTTATTTATTTGGATGTTCGTATGTCTTTCAGGTGCAAAACTTGTAAACCATTCTTCAAGCACTTGAAAGACGATGATTAATCAATGATTTCATAAAACTTTACATCCGTACAATCGTATCATAGAGAGATTGTGAACTATATTGAAGCAGGCGAGTGCCCTGTTGGGATATTCTGCGATCTAAGCAGGGCATTCGACTGTGTTGATCATAACATTCTTTTAAATAAACTATTCCGTTATGGCATAAGGGGCATACCGTTGTCATGGATAACAGACTATATCTCTTATAGAAAACAATATGTCGCTATTAACTATGCAACTTCCAGCACGGCCTTCTCTGAATTAGGAGTTCCTCAAGGGTCGATATTGGGACCCATATTGTTTGTTTTATAAATTGATGATTTGGAATACTCGGCACCAGGAACATTCATTACAATGTACGCAGATGACACGTCAATTATAATCTCTGACAGATTAGAGTTAGTTTTGAAAGAAAAATGTAACACAGTTTTTGAAAATATCAATAAATGGTTTTCTGCGAACAAATTGTTTTTTAATGCAAAAAAAACAGATTCAATGAGATTTCATCATCGTCAACGGAAGTGTCATATTATTAGTTTCAGAGCCAATGATAATTCTGACAATATAACGACAGAATGTGAGAGCTTGAAATTTTTGGATCTCTACATTGATGAACATTTGAATTGGCAGAATCACTGCGATTTTCTGGCAAAAAAAATTGATTCTATTTCATATCAGTTCAGAAATATAAGGCAGGTTTTGAATCTTGATCAGCTGCTGAAGCTGTACTATGCGCAGGTGGATTCTAGACTGAGATATGGGGTGTGTTTTTGGGGTTTTTCCTCCAACTGCTCTGATGTCTTTATAGCACAAAAAAAACTCATACGAATCATTAATGGCATGAGTCCCCGTGACTCTTGCAGAAATGCTTTTAAAAATTTCAGAATTTTAACTGTTCCTAGTCTTTTAATTTTTGACTTGTGCTTATCTGTTTTTGAAAATACAAATAAATTGTTTGTACTAAATAAATGTTAGCATAATATTGACACAAGAAAAAAAAACTATGTTTTGTACCATTTGTTAAAACTAAATTAGCTTTTAATTCTCCTGATCAGATGGCCCCACGTGTTTATAATTTGATACCAGATCTAATAAAAAAATCCAAAACCGTTTATTTCTTCAAACGAAAACTTAAAGATTTTCTTATTGAAAAGTGTTGTTATAGTTTTGAAGAATTTATGTGTATAAGTAGGTAGTTATATTCCATTTTTCAGGGATTATTTTTATCTGCTTTTTCTTTTTCTTAGACGATTCCTATACAAATTTTATAACTTTGTCAAACAAGGAAAATAAAGATATTATTATTATTATTATTACATTCCCTCTGCTCCCCCACCCCCTCCCCAACGATCCCGAGAGCTAGATGGACATCGCGACTGTTCCGGACTTGGATAATTATGGAGAGAGAAAATTCGGTGAGGGGGGCTCAGAGTCACCTCCTTCTCAAACAAGTTGCGAAAACTTGAAGAAAATATATCGTAAAAAAAGTAAAAATAGTGAATAACCGTCGAATAATATTCGAGTAATGACCTGGTATTTATGCATTGGGGTGGGGGTATATACTGAGAACATCATCACCAACCACTTGGTTCCTGGCACACCTATTAGGATACATGATTGAACTAATTCTATTGCCAAAAAGTCAAAAATATACATGAAAATGTTTTTAAAAAACATGCTGTTCAAAAATTCAAAATAAAAATGGTTAAAATTGTTTTTTTCGTTAACCAGCTGTCATCCCCTTACGAACTGCAGCCCTCAGAAGTCGAAACTTGTGCGAGCCAAGGATTAACGAGGTCTTACCTTTTTACGTGCGATTCCTAGCACTTTCTCGGGCCATCAGAAAATTTTCTGAAGTCGGTAGGGCGCTTTTACCACTCGGCTACCTGGCCTCGTGATTAGGTAGATAAACTTGAAATAAAGAATTATTTTAATTTTTTTTTCTGCTTTTCATATACTTTTTTTTTTCATATAGCAGTTCAATCGTTTATCTAAATGCTTGTTTCAGTTTTTTTTTTCGAATATAATTACAAATCTCAATATAAATAAAATTCGGGTGGGACCTTCTTCCATATCCCCTCTTTATCTATACAAACTATGTGAACCATACTCGAGTCATCTATTACTCAATAACTTAGGAACAATACTGTAGGTTTTGGACATCCCAATTTCAAACGATGCGGGAAGGAAGTGAGAGAGGAAAACCTTTTTGTTACGTTTTCATTTGTGATACAACTCTAATGTTGATTTTCCCAAAATTTTGGTTCACAAAAATTAAAGGTTTTCTAAACCAAAATTTTCTGAAAATCCACATTAAAATTATATCATAAACGGGATTTTCAACTACATCGATTCAAAAAATCTATATTTTGGCGAATGCAAAATAAATTCGTCTAGGAAATGTCGGTGAATAGGATTATGAACAAGAAATTGATTGAAGAAGACAGAAATCTTTGGGAGATCGTTTGCTAACGAACAGTCGTTACCGACCGATGATGAACCCTTTACTCCCATAAACACCTAACTATGTAGGCTTATTATGGCAAGAACCTGTCAGAAAACAACTACTTCCCTGGCTAAGACCACGACGGGTATTGAATTAAATCAAACAGCTACTTGTGCAACGTTCCTCAAAACATCAGAAGACGCAATTGCAAGTGCCCTCTATGACCAACCAGCAGAATTATGTTTTGGTTAAGAAATTGATTACTGGCTGATTCTGAAGTTATTTGACATTTCTATAGCAACTGCTCATTTCTATATACATCAACAAAGGCTATTGGATAAACAACCACGCTTGAGAATTTTCTTTTTCTTCTACAATGCAATGTTCAAAAAAACTGGTTGCGATTTGTTGTTTTTTTGCTCAGAATTTCCATAGACGATATTGGTTGAGTAATTTTTACCAAAATCAAAGAACTAATATTGTCTGCATCTACATCTAGAATAAATACAGCCGTATGCATAGTCAATTTCAGCGACTCGCTGGAGTTTCGCCGCTTGCTACACAAGAACTATAATACACATCGCCAGCGTTTCGCCAAAATGTGACTTATTATCCTTGTGTAGCGAACGGCGAAACTCTGGCGAGTCGCTGGCGATTGACTATGCATACGGCTGTTAGTGTCATCCCAATATTCCACTCATATCGATTCTATTGGTTCAATATTATTTCATCAAGATTCAACAAATCATATTAACCAAAATTGGGTCAGTATAGGTTAAATACTATTTACCGATATCGATAAAATAATAGTGTTTACATATGGTTTCCAACATCTAGAATGAATATTCATACCAATATTCCATCATATCGATTTTAGGGATCAAGAACAACAATGTTTAGCCAAGTTTGATAGAATAGAATAGAATAGGTAGCTAAAACATGCTAATTTAAAGAGAACTGTTGATCTAGTTTCGAGTTATTCAACAATTTTTTAATGATTTACTAATATTTTTAAGGCATCATATTCACTTTGAATATTCTACCAATATGATCAAACGATATTGAACCATTATCTCTGAATGTTTTGAGATCAATATCGCTTAGTATTATTTCAAAAATATTATTTTTGAAACTTCCAAACTGAGGTAGACCAAAATGGTTAAATATTCACATTTTTTTCCTCGCCAATATTACGATAGAATATTCTGCCACAATTACCACAATGTTGTACCAATATTTTCCCAATTTTGTACCAATTCTATCCTAAAATAAGTGTGTACAGCAATATTGTGCAAGTCTGTCTGTATGTTTGAAATCAATATTGTTTGGAGAATATTTCGCCGATATTATTTTAAAAATGTCTAAGTAACTCTGAACCAATATCAATGAATGTTTAAATTTTTCTCTCGCCAATATTGCGTTTGTATATTTTGCCAGCATTTTCATGATATTGTACCAATAT
The DNA here is from genome assembly GCA_944452925.2 of Chrysolina oricalcia. Lineage (NCBI taxonomy): Eukaryota > Metazoa > Arthropoda > Insecta > Coleoptera > Chrysomelidae > Chrysolina > Chrysolina oricalcia. The sequence goes on along the minus strand of OX101815.2, from coordinate 8,636,653 downwards.
CATGCCAATATAAGTGTGCTACTTGGGCGGAGTTCGGAAGGTAATCGAATTTTGGAAAATTTTCTGGACTGATTGCTATAAAGCGAAGGAGTTGAGCCTGGGAGCCGAACGGCAGAATTTGTCAAACTGTAAATAACTTTGAGTTACTCGAGTTTTGAACTGAGTACTATTATTTTGGAGCACATTCGTAACATTAGCTTCAAAATATCAAGTTGATAATTGTGCGAATTCCTGTTTCAGTTCAATATTATTATCGTAGTCATTCCAGATGGTGAACGGAAAAAAATGCTCCTTCGACTAATCTTTCGCTATTATATTAATAAATTGATATCAACATGTGACGGACGGATATTGACTTTCCAACTCGCGAGCTAGACAATAATATCCTGACCAATTATAACTTCCCAACTTGCGAACTAGGTTAGTTCGTTCAGGTTAGATCATAGTAATAAAATACTACCCTCAAAATGAAATTTTCTCCAACTTGCAAGCTAGGTTTGTTCGCTCAGGTTAGATCAGAGTATTAATTTTTATTCCGGTTTTTTCAAAGGTTTTCTTTTCGCGTTTTTTTTTCGGTTTTTTTCCGGATTTTCTTTTCGGTTTTTTTCCTAGATTCTTCCAGACAATCATACGAGAATGATTTTTTCATATACTTCTTTCAACAAAATCGTTTGACTTTTTCTATAAGTGGAAATATGTACTATTCAGTTCGAACACCTTGTACATATTTCGAATTATTCACGATTACCGGTATATCACACAGTGGGCTGGTGCATTATTCTCTCGCTCACTGCAACATAAACTAACCTGAAGTTATTGTAATTAAAGTCGTGTCTACGCAAAATATGGATTATACAAGTTTGATACCTTTCATATCTACGATCTTCCCCATGTCGTAACTTACGTTGATACTGTGTACGGTATAATCAATGGGAGGAAATTAATCAGAGTGTTCCTAGATCTCGGGCATGAATAATGATTTACTTGTTCAGGTAACATGAGGTAGGCATGAATTATATTTTGTATTTCAACAATTAATTCGAAACTCTATAAGGTAACGTCGTCAAAACAATAGTTTGAGAGTGTTTATAGCTAAAAACCTGGCCTGGAAATTGGTTATACATATTTTCGAAAACGTTGCAGAAGATGAGATCTGTTGTCTCTAAGATTTTTATTGTTAAAAATCCTACGTTACTCAATATAATATGTTTGTAGCAAATAATATTTGGTGTTCTTACCAAGTTATTTGGAATTCCAGGCATATGGATATATCAACAAGCAGGACGGGTGCGGCTTCAAGAGAAATAAAACACCTTGTGTAAAATATTGCAGTCCGATTCAGGAGATGCTAATACCATCAATAGAATTTGTTCTCAGTACCCTTCTAAATACATGGAAATGAATTAAATTCCACCGCTCAATTTTCACCGAATCACAAAAACAATTGCTAGCCTTGCACTCATCCTGTATATGGTGGGTATGTGCAGGAATTATTATACTCTATAGTGGATTTGTATCGACCATATAAATAATCCATGCATGGTTGAGTTGGTTCACATATTCGAAGAAATGGATTCACAATGGTCATTTGAAATTTTGGAAAAGTCAACTTCAGCACCCTGTATGATCTAAACCGATGAATTTAAAGCATTCGCGCAATGGAGACATTTGATCAGCATAACGATTTCTACAACATATAAAAAATTCAAGAAAATTTACCGAAAGCCAATTTCCCATTGAAACGGTGCGGGGTCCTTTGCCAATATGAAAAAACATCTGAATAGCATATTGATCATTTCGAAAATACAATTATCACGATGTTCAATAAATGAGATGTGGAATCATCTGCCTATGAAACATAAGCTTCATTCGCTACTATTCATCGTTCAAGGTAACGTCTTGGAAAGTATTCATGTTGAGAAAGACAACCTCAATTGACAATTGAAAAAATAGGACTCCTCTGGAAACGGGAAAAACCATCGATTAAATTGTGGCTATTTTTTTGTACCTGCTGACAGAAAACAACCACTTTATTGCTAAGGCCAAAAACCAACATAAGTTGTCGGTTCCTTCTGCTTATCAACGACATATTATGTCGGTGTTATAGACGTAAACAGTAGTGGATCAAGAAATGAGCTCTGTGATACACCATACTGAACAACATTTCTTTGAAACGTAGTTTCATTCACTGTAATATCTTGCTTTCTAGTAGTCAGGTAAGATTGGAAGAGTTTGAGACTCAAGCCGCATAACTGCAGCTAATGATAATCAGTACCTTATTTAATCACGACATGTTTCTTCAGTAGCTTCTTCATTTGCTTGCGCAAGTACTTGTAGAAGCTACTGTGTTAGCGAAACATGTCGTGATCGAATAAAGTTTGTGAAGATCGAATCGTTTTCTGTGTAGTTTGTACAATTATTTCAAATAAAGTACTTACTAAATTCATTATTGTAAATTGATAACATGGAAGGTCCCGAGTGGTATCCATGAGAGATAACAGCAAGCGTTCTGGTTTTGGATATATCATCATGTAGTCCGACGATTCTACAATAACTAAATAGCGTACTTTGAAATTTAACCAAGAATATGTTGAGGTTCCTGTATTCCAAAGGATAAATCGATACATTTTCTTAGGCTGAAGTTTTCGACAAACTCGCACTCACTTTTATCTTTTTGATTATTCAAATATATCAAATCGCTTGGCATTCGCCATCGATATTCGGACTACTGGAATTCGACAATTATATAAAATCTCATGATATGCTCGCCTACCCGGCCACGTAAGTGGCCAATTAGTCCAGTTCAGTCAGAGATGATTACAACCCGCGGAGAAAAATGGTGACTCCAACTACTCGTTAGGTATGCATATGCGTACAGCCAGAGTACAATGAATTAACATAAGAACGCGTTGCCCTCTGGGCATTGTTTCTTTATATTCCTTCGGTGGATGGGAGAAAACCCCGACAGTGGCGTGGGAGCTCGGTCATGACTTTATTCATCAATCATCCACTTCATATTTATTAGTATCATTTTTTTTTTTAAAGAGGGAAAGGCTGTTGAAATTGTTCGTAATTGCATTCGGCTATAATCACGATTAAAACTAACTGAAAAACTCAACTATTTACTGTAAGGAAATATTAACCCTTTCTTGCACTCCACTGAATAATGAGCACCCCCTCAAAAAATTTATTCGAAAAGAATTTTCATTCTCTGTTAAGCAATAGTAATAACACCTTTGCATAGCTTTCCGCGTCTTTTCTCTTTAATTGTTTCCCGTAGAGTGATTAGTAATGTCGAATAGTAATCTCCAGTTCTACCCTTATCCAAAAAATCAATCATGATTACTCCATGGCAATCCCAAAAAACTGAAGCATGAACTTTTCCAGCAGATTTTTGGACACGAAATTTCTTAGGTCTTGGAGAACCGGAGTGTCGCCATTCCTGCTTCCTGCTTTGCTTCTGGATCGTAGAAATGTACCCAAGTCTCATCCATAGTAACAATTCGGTTTAAGAAGTCTACATCGTTTTCAAATCGAGCACAGATCGAACGCGATGCTACTACCCTTCCACACTTTTGGTGAACATTCAAACATTTGGGGATCCATTTTGCAAATTGCCGTGAACTAGATGATGAACGCGTTCGTATGAAATATTCAGTGCTTCAGATATCCGTTTTAGCCCAATTCGACGGTCTGTTGAAATCATGTCATGAACTGCATCGATATTTTTGGAGACAAATTTAAAAAATTTTAAAGTTTATATACGATTATTGAAATCAAAAATTGTCCAAAATAAATCCAAATGTTAAAAACTGACAGTACAACTGAAAAGTTTGAAAAAGCAGACAAGGAATTTGCTTTCCTGATGAAGAGAAAACAGAATTTTACCAAAAGTGCACTAACTTTCTGGGTATCTTTCATTTGTTTTCACTCCATTTGACGGAGTATTAATCAAAATCAACAAACTGTCTTTGTGTGGATTAGACTGAACTTTTTACACAATTCCGAGAGCAGATATTAGTTACTCCCTTGCTGTGGTTATTCAAACGAATCCTCGAAAAAATACAGTTTTGATAGTTATGGGGTTTTATTATAAAATTTTAATATGTCTCTATGAAGACGAATTTTGAAAAATAGAACAATGCATTTGATTTTATTTTAAATTTTTCTTTGATTTCTTTGGTACAGTTTTCTATATCACAACCATATATACAAAAAAAGTTAGCACCCAGAAACATGGTACTACAGTAATATCAAAATTACAAAATCATCCACATGTATAACAATATATTGTTAAAATCACATCCAGAAACACCCTAAACATAAATACAAATTTGAATCATGCCAGTTTTCTCAGTATGCAGTCGAGACGCTTGTTCACAGAACTGACAAATGACTGTGGTTAGGAAGAAGCTGGTAACGGAATGCGACGAGAGGTTTTTCGACTGGGAGAATTAAGTTAGCGTTCAACCTCGACAAAAATGATATATTACCAAAGAGATTCATCATGGTATAACCTTTTATACGGTGACATTCGATTATTAATCTTGCATTTACTCTTGATCGCAGAGAATTTGATGTAGGTATGTGTGTGTGCCGTCTGTGGAGATTTATGTCTGCGGTCAGTGGCAAATACTTACTTGGAACCAACTGTAGCGCTTGTGAATACTTGATGACCGTATATGTTTTGTATTCAACTAATGTAAAAGAATACTCATGCAAATTGTGCAAATCAGTCACCTTGACTAAGAAGTCTAGTGTGATGGTAATACCAATTTGGACTTTAAGCAGGATTTAAATAGCAAGTACTTTATTTTTCAAAAGTTTTTGGAAATACGCCTAACGAAGAAGAATTCGTTTGCAGAATCTTTTGGTTAGGGCACTTCTCTCATATCTGGTATCCCCCAGAACTGTGCCGAACTGTTACAAAAAATGCTTCGAGCACTAAGTACGAAGCACTGTTTGTTGAAAAGTTCTCCGAAATCTCGAACACTTTATTTCAATACCTTGCATGGCATCACACGTTGAAAGGTAAAAGTCTGCATTTTTCCAACCTCTCACAAGTATCTCGAAGACTTCTGAAGGTTGCGCGTAGGAGTGCAATCGGTTGACAGGAATAACAATTATAACAAAAACAACAGTAACAATAAAAATAATGCTTGCGATTATTTAGCACTTTCAAAAAGTAATTCTAGTCCGAGAGCATTGAGCAGATACTCAATTTACTGAAACTTAATTAAATTAAATTCCTCCATCCAGCCTTTATAGTAAAACCTGTATCACCATGAAAACTGCTATAACGAACAATACGAAACTCATTTGCGTTTCCCATAAAACAATCGAATCCCATTTTACACAATGCGACCGGTGAAAGTGGATCAGGTCACTTTTTACGATCCAGGCCGGAGCCGATGCTGACTCACTACACAATAAAACTAACGCGGCCATATCGAGTAGTTTCAGATCCATTTGTAAATCGCCTAGAGTCGACCTTTCGAGTCGATTGAAATCCACTAGCAATTACGACAGCATCTGATCTTTGACGGAGAGGCTTTCAGACGAGTGAGACAGAGAGCGAGCGTTTGATGATGAGTTTGCACAATATGAAAATAAAAAAAAACATTCAATTTTTCCTGCAACTGGATTGAAGCAACGTTTATTGGAAGGGGGAGTTTACTGTTTTTGAATCTGGATATCATAATTGTAAATGGAATGGTTCAAAGTTGTCAGTGGTAAATAAGATCTTGAGGATGCATGCACAAATAGTTGAATGGAATTTGGATATACAGTGTAACCTTTTCAACCTCAGAAATAATCATAATTATGGACAAGTTTGCCAAATTCGAAAAATTATATGGATGGACCAGTTTCCATTCTTGGAGAACAATGGTTTTTGCCTATATGGATTCATATGATTTGTATAAAATTGTAACTGGTGAGGAAAATAATCCAGCAGAGTTTCCACAATAAAACCAATGCGGTGATATCGTGTAGTTGCATATCCATCTGTAAATCGCATTTCGAGTCGATTGAAATCCACTAGAAATTACGACAGCATTTGATCTTCAACGGATAGGCTTTCAAACGAGTGAGAGAGAGAGAGCGTTAGATGATGAGTTTGCACAATATGAAAATGAAAGGAATTTTTTTTGCAACTGTACTGGATAAACGTTCATCTGTTGGTGGAGTTAACTAGTTTTTAATCATCATATCATCATAATGGACGAGAACACGAAATTTAAAAAAATATTTTTAAAGTATCCTGCGGCTTGAGAAGACTATGCTGGAAATTTTCATTGTTTGTCAATTCTTTGAATTTTAAAAAATTATTTAGAGTCGACAAAATTCAGATAGCTTTTTTCTCGCGCCATTGCAAATTGTTGTGACTCACTCTCCCAAACATTCCGAGCTATCAATACCGTTGTCGTTTCACGTCACAATAAAACCGATTAGAGTACGTCCTTTGGCAGATTGAGTTCGAGAGAGTATGTCACGAAGAGTGCCGGTATTGAAATTGAAAAATACTCAGTATTTCTGAACAGCCGAAATAAGTCAAAATAATAATCACATCGTCAAGATAGAATAACAATATTTTGTTGATGTAGTAACGGATGGAGTTCATGCAATGTTGAAACGTAGCTTTCCAGGCCGAAGGGCATACAAATGTACTTGTAATTACCAATTTTTTCAAAACAAACGCAGCTTTTTCAGTATTGAAGTAACGGTGTAGTGGAATACGAAGACTGCCCTACTTGTCTTGGATATCAGTTGAATTAGGTATAGGATATTTGTCATCGATTGTCTTCCACTGAGAATACGATATTTTAAAAATACTTTCAATGAATTCTGCAGCTTGTGAAAACTCTGTTGGCAATCTTTTCTTTTTTGTTAATTTTTTTATTATTGTTAATAAAATTCGACAAAATTCAAATGGCTTCTTTTTTGCGCCATTGCAAATTGTTGTGACGTACTCTCCCTATAATTCCGAGCAACCAATAGCCATGCCATTTCACGTCAAAATCAACCCGATTGGAAAACGCCCTTTTACTGTTTAGGCTCAGGAGAGTACGTCACAAAGAGCGCCAATATTAGTAGCTTTGAAATTTCCTGATTTTCAGAAACGAATAGGAACGGCTGTAATTGAAATTTGACTCCAAAAATATTTTCTGGGCTCATTTATATACATATCCGTTGTGTATTTTAAAGTATATTTGGAGCGATAATATTGTTTCGTGTCCACGCCTATTGTAAATGGAATCGCTCTGTTTATCAATCCTCAGAGATCATTGGCATGAAATAGGATAGGTCAGTATAAATACATAGAATGATAGTATATAACTGTTAGAGATTTTAAGTATTTTCATATATTCAATGATGATTTAATAGAATCATTCAACGCTGTCAGTAGATCACGATTTTCACTAAAGCTGGCTATGGAATTTTGTCCTTGTACTTGTAAAAGTTGTTCCTTGATGGTTTAACGATCTTACACTGTTTGATTAATTGTTCAATCCGCGTTTTCAGAATGAATGAGTTCTTTAGGAAACATGCACCTAGAGCAAAATTACTGGCATCAGTACTTAGCACGAAAGGTTGAATGGAATTTGGATATATATTCATATACTCCCTTTCTTCAGTAGTGTTTTGAGGTGTCCATAATGTCAAATAAACTGAGAAATAAAAATGTACTTGTTTTTTCAATCGATGATGAGGAATTCTATCAGGTTTGAAAGGTCTTTCCAATAGAGCATAATAGGCATTGAGTCCTGACAATCCTTCGAGTTTTCTGTAGTGGTTGGAACTAAGTATTTTTGAACATCTATAATAAGTAGAGAAAATGATTACATTGTCGAAACAAACAAAATTTTGTTGATTCATTTACGAATGGAGTTCATAAAATTGTGGAACGTAGCGGTACTGCTCTTCAAACCCAACGGCATACATTTGTACTTAGAGTGACCACTTTTTTCAAAACGAATGCAGCTTTTTCTGTATCAGAAAAATAGTGTACCTACTAAAACACTGACACTGTCCAACTTATCTAGGACATCAGTTGAATAAGGTATTAGACATTTGTCATCGATTGTCTTCCATTCAGCTCTCAATAGTAGATGACTATTCTTCAATTTTTTTCAGGAAAACATTTTTTTTGCACAGTCCAAGTAGAGATTTACCAAGATCATTTTCTCAGTGGTCTCTTTACATTCTTCATTTCTACGCTGGTTGGCTAGATAAATAACAAAGCAATTTAGGCAAGTTTTGCTGATAATAACGATATAAACTACAGCAGTTTAGATAGGCAAGATTAAAGAGAAATAACTGAAAATGAAGTATTATAGAAACTGAAGTTATAGTCAGTAAACATTCAAATGACACAAGCTTAGTTTAACGCAAATTGAAGCCATATACAGAAAAAAAAATAGTATTGGTATACCAAGTAATTACTTTTCAGATAAACCAAAATACTGTATTGAAGCATTCCTTTTTTTATGAGTAATCTCGTGATGTGTGCCATACCAAATCATGACCCATGACACCATGTGATGATCAAAACAATGTACCTCATTTATGATGATCGAAGTAGTTCATTATTGTATCATAACATACATTTTTACTAATTTTATGATTGAAGTTTGCAAAATGAACCCCATTCATCTTATAGGTAATTTATTGTTATGAATAATATATCAACAGTAGGAACAACTCATGAATCACTATTGATTGCCTTTCGCATTACCTTATATTTTCTGTTATAGAGTCTAAACTCAATAAACTACTAATTGAATACAAGCCCTTTGCCAACTTATCCCTCTAAATATCTATTCAGTATGAATATCGCAATTTTATTTCTCAAGCAATAATGGAATACGACCGTCAAATATTTTATTACTTCATCAACCGTATATTCCTGACCGACCAAATGACCAAATGACCAAAGTACCACGAAAGCGCAATAACGTCCATTGATTTGGCTTTCAGGAAGTAGTAAAGAGAATTTCTTTGTGCTGATTACAGTTCCGCAAGAACTTGTCATGGCAGTCGGAAAACAATACAAGTGAATGGAGTTGTGCAGCTTGATTCAGGATCACACAGCGTTAACAATGCGTTTTATGGCACCGTTTTAATGGACTGGCCTTGGCTGGATGTGTTTTCAGGTTGACTCGTATTCCTTGTTGTGTAACAATAAAAAAACTGTTACGCTGTGATTTATTTCGTGTAGCTATTATTTCCCCATGGAAAAGTATTTCCAGATTATAAGTCACACAGCTGACGAGTAGTAGTCAGTGTTAGTCTTGAATAGCTCTATTCTTTCCCCGCTGCGTGCTGATGTTTCTTTTGGGTTTTGATCACCGGTTCATTGATAGATAGAAAGATAGATAGATAGATAGGTTTATTCATACAAAATCACAAGAATTTCACAATCGTCAGCGTCTTAAAATTAGGATAAAAAATACAAAATACAAGAAAAACAAAATGCATAGGTACGTGTAGATAAAAAAAAACCAAGATAAAATCAAAAGGTCATATCTAACTCACACATTATGATTTTATTTTATATTGTATGTTAGCCCTTTGTGGTAATGCATTTGTTCACGCCTCGCTAACTTAGTTAAGTTTTTATTTTAGTTGTAGTTTTAGCTATATAGTTTCAGTTTAAATCAGGTACCTCAAGTTTCGCACCGATCAAGGTTTTGATCATTTTCAAATATTCATTTTATTCACTCAACCAAAATTCCTTTACTGCGTCGGGCAGTGTATTCTAATATTCCAACCAGCTGTGGAATGGGAGTCAATTTTCACGGGTGTAGAGGGGGAAGCACGGGATGGGAGAACAGTACTCGAATGAGAGGAGCCCGACGAGAAAGTAAAAGTTTTCCGTACTGGTGAAACAGAAGAAAACCCCCCTAGTTACAGTCCACATCTTTTCTATGAGAACGAGCGGCGAAAACTGGCCAGTGAGAAGGAAAGTCGCAGGAAACATCCGGTAAGAAAATTTGGCTTTTCTTTACTGCAGCTGGTGGAACCCTAACTCTTTCAAATTGCTAACAGCATTATAAAGCTTAACTCTAATATACCTGAAGGAATCTTGGATTTTCGTAATTCTACAAAAAGGTATGCAGATATTATCACTGTTTCTCGTTGAAAGTGTATGTATATTTTTGTGCTGTATCAGCCAATACTTTTTTATGAATAGATGAAAGGCACTCCTTGATGTATCAGCAGGGTAATGTAGAGTATTTAATTTTTTGAATAGTGGCTTGCAATGAGAACGAGGGCTACTATACGTATCACCTTTTTTGAGCTACAAATACTCTTTCTTTGTTACTACAGTTTCCACAGACTATTAAGCTGTCTATTAAGCTGTAAGTATACTATGAAGCAGTGAGATGTAGGCCATCCTTAAATGTTGAATGTCTAAGTGAGACCTTAATTGTCCCATTCCGAATGTGGCTTTTCCTAGCAAAGCCACATTCTTGCATAGATCATCGGTATGGAAACTAAAATCCAACTTTGAGTCCAGGTATACACCTGAGAGTTCAACTGGTTCGCTGTGATGGAGAGTTGTGGAAAAACAGATGCTTTGAGTTTTTGTTTCTAAGGGTAAGACAATTTATGTTAAACCAGTCTTTAGATATGGCCTCGGACTGATCTAGAAAAGTGAGTTATTCTTGATTATTTTTGTCTATAACTAAGTAGGTTACATCACCAGCATAAAAAACAGGTTTGACAGTTTGACCTAGATTAATTGACAAGTCGTTGAGATGAATTATAAAAAACAAGTGTCCGAGTACAGAGCCCTGTGAAACGCCATATGGCACAGTGTGGGCATCAGAGCTTTTACCGCCAAATTCAACGTCATGAGTCCTATTGTTTAGATATGAGGAGATGAGATCTAGTGGGGTGCCATATCTTTCGAGTTTCACCAGTAGATAATCATGTCGAACTGTGTCAAAAGCTCTTGTGAGGTCATAAAATCGAGCATGGCTAGTTGATTGATTGTCAAAACCATCCAGTATGGTATGAGAAAAATCACAGACTGCTTCAATAGTGAACTTTCCACATATGGTGTGATATATTTTTCCAATGAAGATTTGACAATCTTTCCTAGTACCTAAAAGCTCTCATGACAAAAATGGGTTCCTCTGAAAACACCCGGAATTAAAAATTAAAAAAAGATGGTAGATTATCATCAATTTGCCTGGCAATGTTTGTTGATTGCTACCCTGGTGAATTTTGGTGTTGTTCAACAATGTTTTTCGATCAAACCGATTTATTCGCAAATCACATTATTTTCAATAAATAATGCAGATTTCTACCAGGTATTTTGAGTTGTGAAATATCTTGTTTCATTCTGAAATTTTGAAGAATCAAATGTCCTGGTCTCTCCTACTACTCGACTGCTTACGCGGGCTCGCAAGCATTTTTCACCAATTTCGCAGCATTGTAGCGCAAAATGAGAATATACGTTTTGTGGTACTATACTTTTAGTTTAAAAATCTGATAGGAAAATTCAGATTGGACTATCACTAGAGCACTAGAGTACGATAGTGCAAAAAATATTCAATTTGCAATTGTTCCAAAACTAATGGTTTCCTACAAGTCCATAAATATTGTCTGATCAATATCTGTGTTTGAGAAAGAACTGAAGAAGTTTTCATCGAATAAATGTTTTTTTTTTCAGTAGAGGAATACCTGAACTTTCAATTTTTATGTATTTTTTTAATGTAACCAGATTATAATTATCATTATTTTTACACAATCCATCCGTCGAGTACATTTTTTGAGAGGATTTACTTCAATGTAATATGTACTTTCATATGTGGTTTCAGGAGCTTTCACAATCGTCTCCAAAAAAATTCTTTTTTTCTAAACCAAACTTTGTTCGACATCTTAATGTGTTGAAATCAATTACTAATAAGGCAATTTTGTTTCAGGTACGTATTCAGCTGGAATATCGAGTGATTTCTCAACATGAGGAGCTGACTTTTATTTATTGTTAGGTGAGTGAACAAATGTCAATGTTACATCTGTTGGATCTGGCAATCGAGTGATACCAACATGACCCTGTACCCTGATCGCGAAAAAGTCCAAAAGTCTCAATTGGACAGATGAACAATTTTGGATGTGAAACATTTTTAATACCTAAGACCTTGAGTCGGCTCATTTCCGAATTAGTTCCAAGTTTCACAGCCTTCTCTGGGTTTGATTCTCCGAATTTTATCCGACTTTCAAACCTTTCTCTTGATTACTTAATAATTAGAGACAACGATTAATACAGAGGATGGGCCGTGGTGGTCGGCTGGTAAAAGCGCACGCCTCGCAAGCGGGGTCGTGGGTTCGATCCACCGATTCACCGGTCTCTTGCATGGCATCACACGTTAAAAGGTAAGGGCTGCGTCTTCCCTAGCTCACACAAATCTCTCGATGACTTCCGAGGGTTGCGCGTAGGGGTGCAATCTTCAGACGGAAAAAAACAACAAAACAACTATTACATTTGGATCGAATTTGGTCACATTCCCTTTGGTAAGGTTACCAAATTCACGTCTGGTGTTTTCTTGAATCTGGTTTGGTATACAGAGACCTACAAGTGGACAAGACAAAATTAAAAAATTACTTTGAACCTTAATAATACCTACCTCAAATCATGTTAGTAGGGCAAACTGCAACATAATTCAGTTATCCGTGAATAAATATTTTTTCACCTTTTGCATAAGAAATTAATATTTACTATCACGAAGTATTTGAATGAAATAAACGTTTTTAAATTAAACATTTACTTACAAATAGGGAACTAAAACGTGAAAAATTATATGAATTGTAAGAAAATCAAAGAACTTCAAAAAATGTGAATATTTTCTGTGAAGTTAAATGGTGAAACGAACGTATACTTCAATGAAGCCCAAAACCCTTGGAAAAATATTAAAATTTTTGATTGTCTTTTGTTTTTCACACATTATTCTTCAAATTTTAGTTAGCTATTTTATAAGTTGAACTTTCTTTTGAAAGAGTTTTTTGCGTTCATTTCATTTTGTACTTTTATGTTAGAATTTGCAGTTATCTGTCTTAATAGGTGCACCAAGTACCTGGAGGTACTACCCGAAAAATAATTCTACCATAGTTTTTCACGCGCTCCTTATCCATCCTTTAGGGGAGCAGCAAGGTAAATTTTTTTGAAATTAAATCATATGCGACTGTCCAATGTTTTTCACTGTTTTCACGGATATTTTCAGTTGTAATACCACAAGAGAGTGAGAATAAAGTGAAAATAATTCGACAGATTTTTCGAAAACTTGTTGCCAGGCAATAGACACGAGAGCCCTTCAGGCTCTCGTGTCAAGTTTGAGAAAAAATGTGGAGAATTATTTTCTACTTTATCAAACTCTCGTGTGGTATTCGATATATTATTTTTTGATGCCCCAATCATAGACACATTCTTTATATAACATTTTTATTCATTACGGTTATCTAAATTAATTTTTCAATTTGCGTGCAAACTGATGACAGACGTAAAATCAAAAGTATCAGTTGTTGTCACACAATAAAAACAAAACACCACGAATATTCTCAAGGCAATAATCTAGTAGAAAATTCCCACTATAGTAATGTTGTGATTGGTTTGAAAGTACATCATAGCTTTAAATTGTTGTTTTTTATTGGTTGCAAGATATGTCGAAAAATAATCAGTTTAATTTTTGCGAATTTCGTTGGCTGATAACTATTTGTATGTACAGGATATCAAAAATCAGTCAAGCACATCTGAAGTTTCTCGAAACTCGACTGGTGTGAAAAGTCTGGTAACAAATTATACCGGGTTTTCTTTGCAACAGTATCGAATCATTAACATTCCCAAAGTTATCGATTTCATAGTTGTTAAATCTAATCACCCTCCTCGTTAGGATGTTAACAAAGTTTCTTCGACAATTTCTTAAAACCAGCGCTTAGTTGAAAGGCGCGACATGCGTTTTAAGTATTATCTTTTCACACTTGCTAGTTGGAAATCGTTCCCTTTATCGGCATAATAAATTAATTGTTTAGAAGAAAGCCATATCTGTACGACATGTCTTACACCGTTTTTTTATATTGCGCTTGTGTTGTGATTACCTAATGTGAGGTGACACTGCTTGGTGACGTGCTTGATGCAATAGACCAGTCAGTTTGGTTAAAAAAATCTTGTCGAGTCTCTGAAAAAATGTAAAAAATTGAATATTTCCTGAGACGATTTAAATTACTTTCATTTATTTTTGTTTTTTGTTGTAGCAATACTTCCTTCTTGTTAGTTTTCATTTAATATGGAGGAAAATGATGAATATCCTCAAAAAATAGACATATCATTGATGAAAAATGTAAAGGGGAAAATTAATTGATGCATCTTCATCAGAATAGCCGATGATCATTCATTTTTTGGTACCTATTTTTCGAAAACAAAGTCTCTTACTCTTTAGCCAATGTCCTGGGACTGCATACAATATGGTGTATTTCTTTTTATATTTAATTCGTTTGATGAAACAAAGAAACTTCATCGTTGGAGATATTTCTGACGCATCAAAGTAACAATAGATTTCCTGTTTTTGCAATTTTCACAGAGTAATCCTTCAACTTTCTTATCACGTTGAAGATGGTATTTCATTCTCAGAGAAATAGAAATATGTATCTCCCAATTTTAATTCATGGTAATTTCAGCTAAGGTATTTGAAGAGACCTGCAAATTAGTTCTTGTAGAAAACTTTGCCAAGAATCTAACAACGGTCATAGGGGGCAGTAGTTGTTTTCTATTAGAGACTTGCCGACGCATGTTCTTTTTGTATAGGTTGAAGCAGAAGTCTGGATTATTGTTCAATTAATTTTTCATTATCATGACAGTATGATAGAGTATAATAGTAGGATACATAAATTCGTCAGTATTCCCCAAGTAGCACACCTATATTGGCAGAATATAGGTACAATATTGTAAACATATTGGCAAAATATTTGAAACGCACTATAGGTGAGAAAGAAAAATGTGATCATTCGGCGATATTCTCTTCTGTTTTATCTTTATTCCTATCCAAAACTTTTCTTTTAAACATGTTTTGTTTTTGTTTCAAAATAATATTGGCGAAATATTATCAAAGCAATATTGCGATAGTGATACAATATCGCTGTTGTAGCACACTTATATTGAGAGAACATCAGTACAATATTGTGAAAATATTTGCAGAATTTTCAAAAATTTCTCAATATAATGTTGTTATATGTTACTTGGGCATTTTATAAATGATATTGCTGAAATCTACGTTAAGTTATATTAGCTTCAAAACATCTAGCAATATTGGTACAACATTTAAATATGTCGGAGGTTAGGGGTGACGGGTGAGTTTTTGTAATGAAATGACGAACACAGCAGCTAATAAGGAACGATAACGATATATTTACACTTGTTACATAAACACTTAAATAATTAAAGTATATACTATTATTGCTAAATGATAACTATCGAGCTCGACCAGATAAATGCTAGTCGGAAAACGGAGAACATGTCGGATTGAGAACTCAAGAACAACTGAATATTTTCTCTCATATTTTAAACTCCATCCTTTCATTGCCGGCCAGAGATAAGGAAAAACCCAGTAATCAAAAATGTCCAGTGTCCGTCCGGCTTACAAAAGGGTCATAAAACTATTTGCTTGTTGGCAGTTTCGTATCGGAGGTAATCCGATTACCAGAAATTTAACTATGGCATTCCCAGTTTTTTCCCCATAATAAACATTAATAGTCGGACAAAAGACCATTGAATTTAAGAAGGAAAGAAATGAATATAAAATAATTAGGAATGTGAAAGATTATTTTCTTTGAAAAATTAAAATAATGTCTGAGTTTTATTGTTGGTAAAACCCCTACAAATATATTCGTAAAATATTTCAGAGCGAATTTGAGAAATTGGTGAGGCATTTTTAAAAAATGTCGATTAACTTGGAACTTAGACAATGACAGATCTTCTTCAATTAAGTATCACCAGCTTTCTGATCGTCATGACCAGTGAATAAACTGTCTCGGAGGCAAGTTGTGAGAAACATTTAATTAATTTTCCTAGTTTTAAGGTGACGTTCCATTTGTATTGCCACCTCGTGGTTTATTGTGCAGGTTTGATCGTATTTTATTTCCATATTATTTATTGAATATTTTGACAATGTTCATATTTCAACAATGGTAATAGGTTTTCTTTGTAATTAGGAATTGATATCATTAGTTCAATATTGATGTGAGGTTTTTCTAACAACTGTAATCAATAATGGTTAATATGATTTGTTCAGTATTGGTGAAAAAATATTCAACCAAAACGCTATCGAACTTGGTTATACAATGTTGTATTTTTATCCTAGAATCGATATGAGATGAATATCGAGATTGCAATATTTATTCTAGACGTTGAATATAATATGATGACAACATTGTGTTATCGATACTACTGACTATTTCACGCACTTGCCAAATGAACCAATCAGAAGCTCTAGTTGAGTTCAGATTATCAATAATACCGAACTTGACTCTTGACTCTGATTGGTTTGTCAAGTTCGGTGTTTTCAGCTTCGTATATGTGAAAGTTAAACGTCAAATAAAAGTAATGACACTATGCACCTATGCTCCTGTTTATTGAAATTTATTAATTTCTTTTTTGCTAATTTCCTCTAATTCTTCCAAATTTCAGATTGTTCTCTTTCACTTTGTGAAATAGTCAAATGAAATTCCACTAGTGATTGAGTTTATCTCATAATTCTGTCTTTTATTTCTGAACTCAACTGAATTGTTTCGAGAAAACACCACTCGTCCTCGAAGCAATTCAGTTTCGTTCAGAAATAAATCGACAGACTTATCGCGAAAATTCGATCACTTGTGGTATTACTGTTGAAAATTATTCAACTGATATTATTCAACTGATATAAATTTTATGTGTGCTATCAGACTTGGATATACAATATTGTTTTTCATCCCTAGAATATACAGTGTCCCGCATAAAGTTCGCAGCATATGAAAAACTTTTTTATTATTGATTTCTCAATAGTTATTTATGCAACAAGTGCAAAAAGTGAATGTTCATTGCACTCGACGTGAAATTGTCGAGTGCAATAAACAATTTTTGCACGAGTTGCATACAACATTTTTTCTACGTTCATGCAAAAACCAAAAAATGATTTATTGAGGTGCGGCACTAGGTGTAGGAAAATGAAAAGCGCAACTTGAATACTTTATTATTAATATCGATTTGCATTGAAACAGGAACTAATACGTTACGAACAATTTAACTCAAACTTTATTTTTACCCTCAATGTTGAAAGTGAATGAACAATTGGTGCAATTTTCATTATGAATATTTCGTAGTGAAGTACCTATTGCCAATCTCACAGAATATCTGCTAAATATGTAGTAGGTTTAAACGTTTATGTTTGTCATGATGACAGCACGTTGAAGTGGAATGACAGATGAGTGCAATTAAAACTTTATTGCACTAGTGCAATAAAGAACTTCTTTTTCCACTGAATATAGTTCAATAAAGTTTTGCTGTTTGCATCAATGTAGAAAAAAAAATTATTCTTGATGAAAACCTCTGCTTCATCCCAAACGTAAATTGCAAATACCAAAATTGAATTTTATGGAGATAATTCAGTTTTATTTACTATTTGCCACAAGATTTTGCGAAATTTCGTCAGATATTTCAATAAATGAGATTTTCTGATATAAGCAAGGAGGGTGAGGATATCCAGGGAGTGATATCGTCATATCTAACAATATGCCATTCATCTAGCATAGTAATCATCATATCGTACAGAAAAATCAAATTGATCATAGGTGGCCATGACTTGAATTTCTGGACCAACATTCGATTTTGAACAATATTTTCCCCAGACTTTTAATTCTACCGTGAAAAATAAAGTGATGGGATCAAGTTTTTTTGAAAACATGGCATGTTTTTCAATATCACTCGTATATGGTAGTATGAAATTAAATTTTGGTATTTGCGATTTAGATTTGGGATGAAGCAGAGGTTTTCATAAGGAATAATTTTTTTTGAGAAATCAATAATAAAAAAGTTTTCCATATGCTGTGAAATTTATGCCGTTTCTCTGGGTAATTCGATAAACAATCAATAGGGGTTAGATCAGGTTACCGTACAGGTTCCTGTCACTGAATATGGTAAATACTAGTGGATGGTTATTGGTAGCTACTTCTATAACTACGAGAAATTTGTATTGGAATATGCTCTTTTGAGGAGGAATAATCTTTATAATGTTTCTATGATTGTTCACCATATATTCTACAGATATCTACATATTTCATTGATTTTATTTGATAACGAGTGTCGTTAATTCCTGGACTACAGAACGGCGCGACACCTCTAGAATAACGAGTGTAGTCGAAGATATAACGGCGTTTCCTCTTTGTTTCGCTTCAATTAAACGCTACCATTTACAGACGCTACAAGTCTTCGAGTGGTAAGACACATCCGAAGAATGCTATTTCAATTACTATAAGGCTTCAAATGCTGACCGCAGATCGTCATACGAATCGTGCCTTTTTAGACGAGGAAGTGACCGGTGATGAGTTGGAATGATTGTATCAGTTGAGTTGTGAAGTTTAATAACTCCCGAGCGGGTTCGAATATTTCACAGGGTTATTTATTTGGTTTTGTTTCATGAGCAACAAGAAAATCGCCAGTCTGTTTCATTCTATTTATTTATTTACTACAGACCAATGACCATGTAATGAAAAGGTGTCGTCAGCGACTTTACAAGATATTGAACTTATGGATGAAATCGGAACAATATCCAAGACAAAAATATTTCTAAAATGATAAACATGACATGAAACATAATATGCAGATGATACCCAACTCTATATGAATTTTCCCATAAAAGAACTGAAAAGGCGTGTAAAAAAAAGCTAAGATATAGAGTCTGTACTTATCCTTTCTAGAAAAGACTGCACTATCAACTCCACAAAGTCCTCTGTAATGCTTTATGGTCATCTGTTAGCACAGAAACTTTGTAAAAATAATATCAACATCGTAGTTGATGGGGTGAACCTACCTATGAAGGATGATGTGAAAAAATTCTGTTTGGTGTTGGATGGCTCATTAAGATTCTCTGGGCATATTTCAAACAGCTTGAAAAGGAGATATAGTAGCTTTAAGTTGATCTACTCCAACAGGAGTGTATTGAATGTTACTCTGAGGAAAATTTTAGTTCTTCGACATGCAAATTATGCAAATGTTGTATACGGACCAAACCTACTGAAGAAGAACTCAGGATTCAAAGGCTGCAGAATTCATGCGTGAGGTTAATTAATACTGGCGGGCAACAGAAGGCAAAATATCTCAATTTGCTATACTAACCTTGGCTGGTTGAATATGGAAATGCGTCGAACTTTTCTTGTAAGTATGTGTTCTTTTTCATAAAATCATAACATCAAAGCGGCATGTCTGCATCATAAAATTACTTTCAGAACAGATGTACACAACCTCAATGTGGGATTTAAATGTATACGATATCTCCGCCAAGACACCACAAGACAATCAGATACAAAGGGTAATTCACTTACTACTGCTATTGGCTATATTTCAGGCTCCTGAACTTTCATAAAGAAATTGAGATCTGATCTTCTCAACAACAAACTACCACAGCTTCTGAATTACTTTTCATGAATCATCAGCATAACGAATAAAATATTGATCATTCTTATGAGAAGTTTGTTTTTGAGTGAATATTTCTACGTTATCGCAAGTGTCTATTTTTCTATCTTCTCTATACTTTCTATGTTTTTTTCCACCACCTTCTCTATTTTGTTTTGTATAAGTTCTATTGTAACTTGAATGTTATCAACACAATGTTGATATTTATATCACAATAAGTTTTTTGTAATAATATTATTGGGTAAAGGTTGGATGGAAGAACTGAAAGCTAATTAGGTTTCTTAGATTTCTAGTTCATCTATTCAATCCTGTTTCTTGATAGGGTTGTATATTTCATTTCCTGCTATGGAAACTATTATTATTATTATACTGGAGGGAAACAAAAAAAGAAGGAAGAATAAATATCTAGATGGTGACTTTTCGAGATATTTCGAAAAGCTTGTGATCTCATTTATTCATTGGAAGGGTTCGCATTTTCGAAAAAAATATCGAACAAATGTTGATTTCTCAATGATCATAACGGCACATACACATTAATTTTTTTAATATATCTATCATAATTCTACGATTTTCTAATGTTATTTTGTACTTGTTACAAATAGTAGTGAAGGATATGGAAATATGTTTTTAGAAAAACAAATATTTCAGGAACTCATTCTGGATATTCTCAAGTTGTTCAACGTAAACGTTTTACTGAGGATTCCAAATAGAAGAAGCGAAGCTGAGCTTACTGAAGACGTATGCATGACATAGAGCTAATATAGCCTTGGATTTGAAAATAAATTCACTTTTTCTGAACGTTACATGATAATTTACGAATGGAATCAAAATAATACACTAGATAAAAATGTCTCAAAAATTTTACAAAAACGACACAGGAAAAATGTAAAGAAAAATATCTTGATGGTGACTTTTCGAGTAATTTCGAATAGTTTGTTATGTCATCTATTTATTGGCGGATTACCTATTTTTGAAAGAATTTATTACATCTTTCTTCATTCTACGATTTTGTAAAGATAAATATTTTGTACTTGTTACAAATAGTAGTGACGGATGTGGAAGTGTGTTTGTAGAAAAACAAATATTTCAGGAATTCATTCTAAACAATCTCAACTTGTTCAACGTCAACGTTATACTGAGAATTCCATATAGAAGAAGCAAAGCTGAGCTCGGTGAAGACGTATGCTTTAGTTTATATAGCCAGGGAGTTGAATGTAAATTAAGGTTTTCTCACGATGTAACCTAAAATCGTAATGGTTACTTTTTATAACATTGTTGACATAAATGTCAGTTTTCTATCATATGTAACTACTAAATGTATTATTCGGCTGCATCATTTCAATAAAATTCTTGAAGAGTATAACTACCTTCAAATTCGTTCTTATTTGTAGTAAATGTAATGCAATGATATTTGTCAAAATTCAGAGATAGGTTGTTTTCTTCACAGTTAATCATATCTATTTGCAATTTGTCGCAATTAGAAATGTTTGTTATTTCTACTAATATTATCCAAAACTCAAAGCTAACAGATGTTATTTATGTAAATTGAAAACATGAGTGGACCCAAGGGCGCTCCCTGTGGCACTACTGATGTAATGTTTGTGATTTCGAAGATGTAGCCTTGAAGATACACGTATTGGGTTCTCCCAGACGAATAAGATATCAAATGATTTACTGAATAAACTGCTGCAAAAGTAATAACACCCAAGAAACATTCAATTCGGTTATTTTTTCATTCGTTTCTGCTTGTGGTTACCTAACCTGTACTGATGAGTTGTAATAACCATGAAACTGTCAGTAGTCCTCCATATTGATTGGGCTGATTTTAGGCTGTTCATAGAAATATCCCTCGAGGAAGCTTTGCAAAGATTCTGGTAGATACAGATCAGCGTCCATGAGAGCAATCGTATTTTTTTGGAATCTTGTCGAAATTTTAATAGTTATTTTTGTATCTAGTGCGCGAAATGCTACTTTGGTGATCGAGAACTGATTTTTTTTAACGAGGCGCAGACGAGTTAAAAAAAATAGTCGAGATTACCAAATTATTTCGCGCATGAGATGCAAACAAAATTTTTTCTACAAACGTCAAAAATATTGTTCTAAAATAAGTAATAACTATGAAAAATAGTATTGAACTGGCTTAAATAATTCTTCCAAATCAAGTAATTACTGTAACTATGGAAATAAAATGGCATTTGTTGACAATTATTTCAAAGTGACAGTTCTTGATGATTATTTTGGAGTGACTTTTTATTCGCGTCAATTTCGTGCGTGATATTTATTATTGTAAAAGAATGGAAATTTCGAGCGACGATGAACTAAGCAGTACCCCACCTAAATTGATAGATGCGGCCAATTCCGTAATTTCCAACCTTTTACCGGAGAAATCGAGGCGGCAGTATGAAAATGCATATCAGCAATTTAAAGAGTGGTGTGAAGCAAATAAAGCCAGAAAAATATCTCTCACAATTTGAAAGCCTTAATTATTGTTCTACATTAATAAATAAACGATTTCTTGTTTTTTGCTTGATTGAGGAGTTGAGGACCATATAGGTTAGAATATGAAAATCCCATATAGTTTACATGCAGTGTACGAAATATATTTCGCACATTACTTCGCGCACGGTGTCATGGTAACGAATGAAAATGAAAAAAAGTGCTACTTCGCATACTGCTGTCAATGCGCGAACCTTGTCATTTTTTGACGTTTGTAGAAAAAATATATTTTTCAACATTTGTTCAATGACCTCCGGTTGAGTAGCGCCAAATCGAATATTGTTTCCAATTATATTATAATCTATCTAAAGTATTCATTAATACGCATAGAAGCTGAATTGATTGCAATAATAAATCATTTTTGGGGTTCACGTCCAAACCTACACATTGCCAGAATGCCTCATGAATATCTCTGAAGTACACGACAAATCTTTGAATTGATTGAGTCATTAATTGGATTCATTCCACCTTATGGTAAATATCTTATGTACGAAAGTTTTATTATAATTTAAAACGCACCTATTAGAATAATCCAAACGTAAATCATAAATCAAACTGAGCCGTTATTATGAAAGCATCGTCTTGTGAAATAATCAATAATAAATTTATTATATTTATCTGATACCCGCAAATGGTTTGCGTGGATATGTCAGTTGGTGCTTCTGATTTTCAGGTTTGTATTACCATATTTGCCTTAATATTGTTATGTTTCTGGAACACAACATACAGTATTGTATTCACGGATAACTAGTGCATTCTTTCACGATTTTCTCCGTTCACAACACTTTCCAATTGCGAATTAACTCAACAACATTATTTGTTTTTGAGTATGCGACACTCTATCAGCTTCAGAATTATAAATAATGAATCTGATGCCAGACATGGCATTTTTGATGAATTCATTAAACCGTTCTTTGGTAGTTATTTAACTAGTATATTAATGAAAGATATTAATGATCGAGAGATTTTAACGCGTGAACAAAGCGAGCACGTCAATTTTCGAGATCATTAATAGCATTTCAATAGGAGAGTTGGATACAATATTTTTCCATCTATCTCACTCTTGTTAAGAAAGGAATTAAAATTTTGTTCTGGCAATAAAGTTAAAGATGCTACTTTAGCAGTTTCTGCAACAAATGTATCGTCTATATCAATTTTAGCGTCCATAACATCTGAATTCGTATATGTTTGGTTGCCTATGACAAATCGACCATTAACAGAGGTCATTAATGGTCGATTTCTCTGTTAATACGAGGTAGGCGGAGAAAGTTTTTACTTCTCTGATTTGCTGAGGACATCCACTATGAAGAATTCCTTTTACATTTGACATGAAAAATCTGAAGACTGTTGACGCCAACAAAGTTTAAAAGCCACTCTTTTCTCATGAACCTTAGACTTAAATTGTGGTTGTCAAGGTTTCTAAATTGATATTTATCCTCAATAAAGCTATACTCATGATGTTGAATACATAACGTTGATATTTCATGGTCAGTAATATTATTCAATGTATGTTTATCTATTTTTATTCATTATTATATTACTGAATTTATAAAATAAATAATAAAAGTTAATATTGAATTCATAAGGTATTATATGTTTACATACGTTACAAGACCTATGAGTAATCATATGTTTTTTCAATATACATATATAATCTAAATACTAACAGAATATGATTTAAAAAATTATATAAAATAAATCTTTGCACTTGATTTTACCGTACTGATGAAAGCTTAAGCTCGAAACACGTGTCTACGGTGACACAACATTTAGAGGGTTATACCCAATAACTTTTCTACTTATATTTTCAAATATTGCCCCTCGCTAAATCCATCCTTATTAAAATTAATATATATATATATATATATATATATATATATATATATATATATATATATATATATATATATATAGGTAATTATATAAACATAACCGAATCATCATCTGAAATGTCATTAAAATGCTACATGATTTTTCAATATTTGCAATGTTCTCAATTGTCCATGTTTTTATACTTTTTGTAAATAATTTTTTAGATAATTTTTAATTTCATCGGGATCAAATTAAATACTCCACACCCTATATTGATAGCATGATGCTGCAATGAAGTGTGAGAAATTTTTGTGACTTTAAATTTTTGTTAGATTTTGATCTTGTAGACAAATTAAAATTTTTGAGATAAGTACAAGATTTAAAGCTCTAACTGCAAACATTTTGTATTTGTGAAATAACAATTTTAAGGGGAATTTGAATGGTTTGTACTTCAACATCAAAGTTATTAGGAAAAGCTTAATCGTTATGTTCTTATCGTCACTTTGATTTGTAACAGTGATCGTATTTTGACGTCTTTCGTAAAACGGTAGTGTTCAATATGCCAGCGTTTAGCTCTCGCGAATATTAATTGTGACATGATTGTACATATGGTGCAGTGAATGAAAATGCCAAGGCTTGTGTTCTAGAATAAGCAAGTAAATTTCCAAATAGACGCCATCCAAACTCCAGTCGTGGCATGTAATTATCTTTCGATGGTAACAGAGCAACATTCAAACATTTGCTTTGACATGATAAAATATAATTATGTGATTTACAAAAAATGTTATTTTTTGTTGCCATTTTGTAATGTGAGTAGCTTCCCAATCTCACTTCTGACCCCATCAGCTCTGCTGTCAGTCCCAAGTCTAATGAAGGGAGAGGTAAAGTGAGCTGCACTGATCCACGTGGGCAGTTTCTATCCAGTGGCGGCGCGTTCCTACAAATTAATCACGTATTTTTTTGTTCTATTTTTGTAATTCCTTTTGGTTTTCAACTTCTTTTGGTGGGGAGAATACACTGACAAATGTTGAGTGGTGGTGAATCACCCTGTATTTATAATATAGCGCATACATTTTCAAAAAAATTCTTTCTCAGAAGTTTGAAAGTTGTCAAACGTACGATAATGTACAGACTGCGCAAAATAAATCAAATCCCCGTTTGAGCATCTAGTTATGTTCGGTATTATAATAATGATTAAAAATCAATTAATAAGCAAAAAATACTTTCTCCCTGAAGAAAACATTTCATGGCCACCCAATAAATACAATTATTTATGTCCACAATGAACGACAAATTTTATTTTCAACATAGCAGTATACTTAGTTCCGTTAGCGATAGCGACCTTTTTGAGATGCCAAAAAGTAAAAAATTAGGATTAGTTCAATCATCTTCGACATTCCAATCAATTTTTCTAGGTTATATTTTGCATTCCATCTAGACATTAGTCCGTATCGAATCAATATCTTTCAACACAAGTCGACCTGATTGATGCTTTCAGGGTCATTCGGTATACGGATGATTCTAAGCGGGTTCGCGCAAGAATGTCTAATTAGTGTGAATTGATGGGACAGGGCAAAGAATGTGAATATAGCTAGGAGACACAATACACAATGTAAGAGTGATAATGAGTGTGTTCATTTGATAATCGACAAACATTTATTCTGTTTTCCAATGTTTTATACTTTGAAAGATTATACAGGGTTTCCTAAAAAAACCGGAACTGCCGAGTATTTCAGCATCGGCTTGACATACAGTTATGGTATACGGGGTTCATTGTAATATACGTTGGTTTTATTTTTTCTGTATATGAAAACTAATCTTTATGTCATGAGTAACTGAGGGTATCTAAGGGCCTGAAAAACAATACAATAATAACGAAATGATAAAGGAAATGATAAAGATGAAGTTACGAAAAGTTGTAATCATTTTGAAAAATAAAGAATAAAACATGGCGCAGTCGGTAGGATTATAAGGAACTAATATATTTCATCTATATTCATTCATTGAATAATACCAGCTATGGAAGCTCTCAAAAGACACAAAATCTATCATTAGAAGGCAATTTGAAAGAAAACTGGAGAAGACTCAAGCAAGGAGTAGATATTTATATGTCCGCAACTAGAAAAGAATCGGCAGATGGAGTCAAAATATCAATTTTACTGAACTTTGCTGGAGAAGGAGCTATACAGTTATTCAATACTTTCAAGGTGTTTACCTTGAGAGAACAAGGAAAGGTGTATGCAGATGTGGTGAACGCATTTGAGGATTATTGCAACCCTAGAAAGAAGAAGAAATCTTGTGAATTATGATGGTTATGAATTGAATGCAATTGGTTTAGCTTACTCAATGAAAAAAATTCTGAATACAAAATAAAATATTTAATTGTAGATACAAATTCTTGTATCAGCAATGTGTAGGTCCTTGCCAGGAATGAATTTTAAAGTAATTTAGTATTTCAAAAGTCTGATTTTCATTCTCTGCAAACGACTTGAAGCGATATCTGCAATAGGTTTCTTCGTAATGGTTACAACTTTTTGTATCGTTATATTTTGTTTATTATTTAGTTATTATTTTATTGTTTTTCAGGCTGCCTTTAGAAACCCTCAGTTACTCAAGACATAAAGCTTAGCTTTCGTATACAGGAGGAATAAATAATAAGTAAACCAACATATACAGTGTGATACACTTAAGATGAAGACACCCCTGCATTTTAGTCATTTTTGAAAGCAGAGATTTGATTTTCGGTACAGACGTATACCTTCATGGGCTGCACTTTTCGCAATACTCAGCCCTAGTGACAGCCTCAAACCCAGCCTACTGCGATCCCGCGAAAAGGGCAAATTCTCGATATTTTGCGTCGCGTTGGAGATACCGAAAAAGTTATTGAAAAAAGTTGCTTAGAAATCGATTTTGACCCTACAAACCGAATTTCAACGCAAAATTCAAATTTTGAATTTTTTTGTAATTTTCATATTAAAGTCCGATTTTCAATTAATGATTCTGAATAAGAAGCTACAGAAATGATAAAATAAACAAAATCAATGAAATAAATAAAATTGAAAATTATTATTTTATCAAATGTAAGTTAATCGAATTTAGTCTTCTTTACTATCCTGTCTCTAATTTTGAGGATTTTTCAATTTTCTGTTGAATATGATTGGTTGCGAATAATACCATTTGCCTAATTTTGGATGGAAAATCGTCATTCTCAATGTTTCAAAGAAGTCTCATATTTTGTGTTTCAACAGTTTTCATTTTGGGCTAGAGCGTCATGAAAACAAATGAACTAGTTATACCAAATGTCAGTTTGAAAGTGAATGCGTCAAAAACAGTAACAAAATGCCCATTGAACGTCTTAATTTACGAGAAAAAATTGAAATAATAAGGTTATTTGGTGATGGTGCTCGAAGTAGCAGACAAGTTGCTCATGAATGCTACAGAAGACATCCGCAACGAAATCGTATTCGACATGGAACGGCAGCCTCCGTCGATAAACTTTTTAATCAAACCGGAAGTGTATAAAAGTATCGTCCAGCTATTGACAATCCACATCGAAATCGAAGGTACCATGATGATGATAATATCTTAGCTTCAGTTCGTGCCAATCCCAAAATTAGTTTGCGTGAAAGGTCTGAGCTATTAAATTTTAGTAGAGAGAAAATCAGAAGATGTCTCGTTCGTCATAAAATCAAACCTTTTAAACCTAAGTTCTTGCACACATTGAAAGAAGGTGACGAATATAAACGATTAGATTACTGCTATTGGACACAAGGAAATTTTTTAAATGATAGAGATTTCCTAAGAAAAATTTTGTTCACTGATGAGGCTATGTTCGCTACCGATGGAATAGTATCTGCTCAAAATTGCAGATACTGGTCTACCGAAAATACCCACTGGGTTATAAACTGTAAGGACCAATACTCTCAAAAAGTTAATGTATGGTGTGGTATTTTAGGCGACAGAATAATTGGACCGTTTTTCTTCAATAATACCATTAACGCTGAACGACTATTGAATTTTTTTGATAATAAATTATGGGAAATCATTGAAAATCTTCCCCTCAATGTGCGACAAGAGATGTACGTTCAGCTAGACGGAGCTTCCGTTCGTAATTCTTGGATGGTTCGAGAGTGGTTAAACGAACATTTTCCATTACGTTGGATTGGTAGAAATAGCCCATATGAACAAATGAACAATGGCCTCCTTGCTCTCCTGACATAACACCAATGGATTTTTACTTCTGGGGAACCGTCAAGAATAAGGTTTACAAGTCTAGGCCACGAAATCGGCAAGAACTTTGTGAGAGAATAAGGCAAGCCTGCCATGAAATAACCCAGGTAGCACATGATATCGGCTGAATCTTGGTTCCATATTTGGCCAATATAGATATATTGTAAATTAAAAATCAATATTGGACCAATATGGGTGATTATTCAAAAAACAATATTATATTAATAATATTGGTGGAATAATGGTTGAACCTGTTCAGAATGTAAATTGACACATGTAATATTGGGTCAATATTGGTTCAAAAATTTCTGCCAATATCGATAATACAATATTGGTTATATATTGTTTTCCACATCTAGAATAAATATTGCAATCCAAATATTCCAGTCATATCCATTATAGGGAAAAAAACTATATTGTATTTCCAAGTTTGATAGTATATTGGTTGAATATCATTTTCACTTTATTCGACAAATTGTAATAACTCATATTCAGTCAATATTGGTTGAATGATATTTACCAACATCGATAAAACAATATTGTCTTCACATCGTTTTCAACATCTAGAATAAATATTGCAATCCCAATATTCCCCTCATATCGATTCTAGGAATAAAAACTATATTGTATCTCCAAGTGTGATTACACATTGATTGAATATCATTTCGCTAATATTCAACAAATCTTAATAATTAATATTGGGTCAATATTGGTTCAATAATATTTATCTATATCGTTAAAACAATATTGTCTTCATATTGTTTCCTACATCTAGATTGAGATGAAATTTAAATATTGGCCGAATATTCAATGATACATATTAAAATTATATCATGATCAAACCTGGATAAAAATCCGCTAGGTGGCTCTACATATAGAACGTCTTCTAAAACCTACGAAAGTATATTAAATACTTCCCATAACTTGTTTTCAAGACAGCTCACTCAGTGGTTATGGCGATCAAAAGGCAGACTCTGGTGTCACCTTCATCAACTAAAAGACATTCAATAATTTACCAAGGTATATTAACATTCACCAATATATCCAAATGATGTTGTACCAATTTCGATAAATATTTTGAGGCCATTATTGATTCAAGAATATTTCAGCAAAACTATTTTTGAAATGTTTTAAAGAGAAACAATCTCAGTTGAAAATTGAATTAATACATGACTCCTCTTGAAATGGAAAAACCCTACGATAAAATTGAAGTTACTTTTTTGTAATATTCAACCAATATTCAACCAATATCGCAAAATGTTCACATTTTACTTCTCGACAATATAACTTTTGATTATTGTGCCAATATTGTCAGAATACTGTATCAGCGATACTTTACCAATATCGCCGAATATTTTGAGGCCAATATTAGTTCGAGAATATTTTGCCAATATTATTCGAGTAATGTTGGACCAATATCGCCGAATGTTCACATTTTTTTTTTCTTGCCAATATTGCATTTCAAATATTTCGCCAATATGTTCACAATATTGTACCAATATTTTACCAATATAGGTGTGCTACTTGGGAAGTACTCCAGAACTTAGGAGAGTGGCCAATAATAATAGAAAAAGAATTAAAAAATGTATCAGAATTGAGGGCGGGCCAGTTGAGAGAGACAATAGTTAGAACTGACTTCCAATATTAGTGTTTATTTGATTTCCTGTTCGAATTCGGTTCAATAAGTAGTTTTTCATTAATTGTCATTTAATTTTGACCGATTTTATCGTCTCTGTTGCTTTTTAGTAACAACTAATAAACAAAATTTGAATTTTTTCATAATGAATATTAGGTTTTTCATTCTTATTCCTACATTATGACGAATTTATTGTTTTGGTAGCTTCTTATTCAGAACCATTAATTGAAAATAGGACTTTAATATGAAAATTACAAAAAAATTCAAAATTCGAATTTTGCGTTGAAATTCGGTTTGTAGGGTCAAAATCAATTTCTAATCAACTTTTTCGAATAACTTTTTTCGGTATCTCCAACGCGATGCAAAATATCGAGAATTTGCCCTTTTCGCGGAATCGCAGTAGGCTGGGTTTAAGGCTGTCACTCGGGCTGAGTATTGCGAAAAGTGCGGCCCATGAAGGTCTACGGCTGTACCGAAAATCAAATCTCTGCTTTCAAAAATGACTAAAATACAGGGGTGTCTTCATCTTAAGTGTGTCACACTGTATAACATTTATTAGTAGTGCCGGATCTAAAAATAATATTCACAACTTTGTCGGATTTACAGTTTTTCCTATAGATCCCTCAACTTTATTTCCTGGAATGTAATGCTATGTTTATTTTTAACGTATTCGGTTTGTCGTGTTCAAATTACTCTGACCCTATAATATAAAATTTGAATACCTCTAATTTTTGTTAATTTGGCAATCCAACATTTCTTTAAAAATACCAGACAATTTCAATATTTCTAGAAATCGTGGCAATATGACAATGAAAACTAATGAATTGGAAATTTATTGGCTAGTCTGATCTCAAAATACCATCAACAACGTTGTCAAATTTACATGTTGTTTCCACAAAATCTTCCTATAAGCATTTATTTAATCTCCCTTTTCGAATTTTGCGCATTTTATTTGATACCACGAAGTAACATTTTTTCAACTGAAACAAATCAAACCCTATTGATAATATCTGATTCTTGAATCGAAGTTTAGTTCTTACTCAATCGATATTAATAGAACTCTAATAAATTTTTATTAGAATCATGAGGTATAAATTAACAAGAGGCCTTTGGAAACAGTAATCAACTTTTATTGTTATTGTTGTCAACCATCGGTTATCATTTTGAAAGTTAATTGAATTATTATTAAGATAAAATGGTTTTCTTGTTAAGTGAAATATTAATCTATCGTGGTTACGGAGATAAAATTGGAGCTATCAAGAAGTTTGTGAATTATTCAATGCTGTACATCTGGTGAAGCAAATTAAAAAATCTACATTTTGCCGAACTATAAAATGATACCAACAATCAGGGAATGTAAAGACTATTCCGAAAACTGGTCTAACTAAAACGGCCACTACAGATGTCAATAAGTTGAATATCCTAATATCTTCATTTCATTTCAACCTCGACAGGAACTACCGGAACAAGGACATTGCAATCCTCTCCGACAGTCAAGCAGCCATCAAAGCGTTGAGCTCATATAACATCAACTCGAAGATGGTCTGGGAATGCCTAGAAAAACTTAATGATCTAGGCAGGAACAACAAGGTGATCCTCCTCTGGGTGCCTGGGCACGTCGGAGTAGAGGGCAATGAACAAGCAGACACCCTGGTACGAAAAGGGGCATCAACGCCACTGATCGGGCCAGAACCATTCTGCGGACTAGGAAAATCTTACTTCCAAGAAGAACTCAATAAAACTGAAGAAGCAATGAGAGCAACATACTGGCAGAGACTTCCAGGGCTAAGGCAGGCCAAAGATCTCCTCGGCAATTTCAACCGAGCAAGATCGAAAACACTGATTAACCTCAGCAAAATTAGTCTAAAGACAATCACAGGATTTCTAACGGGGCATTGCAGACTCAAAGAACACCTAAGGAAGCTAGGCTTAGAGGAGGACAACACCTGCAGATTTTGTGGGGAACATCCAGAAACACCTCACCACATATTGATGGAGTGTTATGCTATACACCACAAAAGATTAAATATACTGGGATCACACCAGCTGACTGTGGAAGAAATACCACAAATGGACCCCCTCAAAATCCTAAAATTCCTGAAGGAATTGAGGCTTGAGGGGCTGCTGTAAACGAGAACACCAGAAGAAGATGGGGCACAATAGATCTAACTAGGTCGCAGCGCATCAGTCACCATCCATACCTAACAATACAATACAATATCTTCAGAAGAGAATCCTGAAATTTTTATAACAGAACGAAAACAAAATTTACTGGAGTTTATTGAGTCTTCTGAAGTCATTAAAAATGAAATATTATCCAGATTTTAAGAACAAAATATTGTTCAGTGATGAATCGACTTTTTGTTTAAATGGGCAGGTACTGGCACAATTGTAGGTTTTGGAGTAGAAGTAACTCTCACTGGATGGAAGAATTACATACGCATCATCCACAGAAAATTAACGTTCAGGCAAGGGATTCTCAACAACACCATTATTGGGTCTTTTTTTAATGATGGAAACCTGACGAGTCAAAAATACTTACAACTTCTGAGGAGAAACGTGGTTCCTAATTTGCAAGAGTTCAACATTGACATCCATTCAATATGGTTTTAACAAAATGGGCCCCTCCCCATTTTTCACGAGAAGTTCGACAATACTTGGACGAGGTATTCACAGAAAAGTGAATGGCCAGCACGCTCCACGGATATGACCCCTATGGATTTTTTTATTGGGGACGCTGAGTTTAGATCATCCGAGGGAAACAATTCTATATGAATCGACTCTTAATACTCCAGAACTGTTAAATAATACTATAAGTGAATTTTATGACATGCTTGGTTATTGCTTGGCAATTAATAGCCAACATTTCACGTTAAATCTTCCATTTTATCGTTTAGTTTACCAAGATCTGTTAATGTTTGTCTATGGATTATATAACCATCATTTAAATTATTAATTTCCATAATTATGTTGTTTCCTGTTTATTTGTATTTTTTATTAGTTATGACAATATCGATAGGGTATGATTTGTTTCAGTTGAGAAAATGTAATTTTACGGTATTATATAAATGCACAAAATTTAAAAAGGGAGTTTAAATAAATACTTATGAACATTTAGTGGAAACAACATGCAAATTTGACAACGTTGTAAATGCTAATTTTAGATCAGACTTGCCAACAAATTTCCAATGAATTAATTTCTGTTGTCATATCGCCACGATTTCTCGAGATATTGAAATTTTGTCATTTTTTCAAGGAATTGTTGAATTGCCATATTAACAAAAATATTAGGAATTAAAATTTGATATTGTAGGGTCATGGTGATCTGAATACGACAAATCGAATTCACTAAAAATTGACATAGCATTATGTTTAAATAAATAATGTTGAGGGCTCTATAGGAAAAACTGTGAATCTGGCAACGTTGCAAATATTATTTTCAAATCCGGCACTACCGAAAACTTTCGTATACCAACTTTCATAACTTTGTGTCTAGCCGTTGCTGAAATATTTAGCCGTTCCGGTTCTTCTGGGAAACCCTGTATATCAGTACAAATTATTGGCAATTCGGTCATTATAAGAAAACCACCAGATTGGTCGACGTTTCGACGGTATATTCAGTCATCCTCATGCCTGTATTGATTCTATAATATGCAAATTATCACTTTATTCACTGCAAAATCATTAACTATATACAAATCACCAATATATCCGACATTTGTCCCTCTCGTTCATCTTTGATTCCTCCGGACAATTGAAGTCTTTCGCGAAATACGGAGAGTGCCTCAAACGGCCCACCACTCTGAAAACTGGAATGCCATGACCGTCGTCTTTATCGTGAATAACGTCTTTTCTAGAAAGCCTCGGTTCGTAACACATGTAAGTACTGGCCATGATCCAAAACATTTGTTTCGGCGTATATTTGATGCCCGGTAGGCTTTTTTCGCGGCCGTTTTTCTTCACCCAGTTCAGATAGGCCGTGTAGGCGATGTTGATGCCAGTGAAGTCCGCCAGGTTTTCTTCTAAGCTGGTGTCGTTCTCCTGAAACCGTAATAAATATATTAGTAAACCAGTGTGCTCAATTCTATTATCAATCTGTGAAAGACCGTCTGTTTTATTTTACCATGGTATTCATCTTCAAAATACTGTCTGGTAATGCACCCCCATATTTTGATCAATTTATTGTTTTCCATCACCAAATTCATAATCACCCCACTAGGGGGAACACTAATTTATATGTACCACGAATGAACTATACACAGTCCATGAACTCCTTATTCCATAAAGGACTATTGAACTACAATAACCTCCCGCTTGAGATGAAATAAAGTCAATCTATTATGACATTCAAAAAAGGACTTGCTAGTCATTTGACGATACAACATCAACATTAATATTTTAATATCATATACAGGGTGTCCGGTAAACCATGGATCATACTTTAGCTGGTGATTAACAAGTTCATAACCTATCAGAAAATCACAACTTAACCTCAGTAAAAACCTCACGGTTTTCGAAATATTGGAACTTTTATAAAAAAAAAAATATTCCTATCTCTGATCATTCTTATATGTTCTAAGC
Organism: Chrysolina oricalcia; assembly: GCA_944452925.2. Taxonomy (NCBI): domain Eukaryota; kingdom Metazoa; phylum Arthropoda; class Insecta; order Coleoptera; family Chrysomelidae; genus Chrysolina; species Chrysolina oricalcia. The sequence continues at coordinate 8,602,232 of OX101815.2, read as the reverse complement.
AAATAAGGAGCGTTTCATGTTAATTCTTATTTTAGATAAATATTACTGAATAGTAGTTGTAACTATCACAGAAGGCAGATTTTCAATAGCAGTCATTACGGTCTACAAAAAAAATTTACCCTCCGATTTGGATCTCTCAAGATTTCTATTATGAAACTTTGAACTCTTTTTGTGACAAATTATTCTCCAACGAAAACCTGAACATTGGCCTTGAAAACTTGCTCGTTTTGTTCATAGTCCAAAAATGAATAGAAGTTGCCATGATTCTTTTTTGAAAAATAGATATTGCTAATAGAGTACGAAAGGGGGTATTTTACGATGGATCACAAGGATTGCAGTTTCGTTCAAAATGGGTTTATTTTCTATTTTATCGAAGTGTGAGCTGCAATTATTTTATCACAGCGACTGATGAGCTGATAAATCTTACACAGGTACTTGGACTGATATAACAGTTAAATGAACTTTAATGAAAAAAAATTATATGAGAATAGGTTGATTCTTATGAAAACAACACAACAATGTACACCTCAATATTCCTCTTGTACATGATTGAGAGACTACAACAAATGTTCGAATTGGTTTCCTTCTGCTCTGATACAAGCGCGACATCTTCTTAAAAACGACCTTTTCAACAAACGCAGAGCTCTTGGGTTATTGATGATTTCTTCGGCTGCATGTCGTCTTTGGTTCCGAAGTTCCCCTTCGCTAGTGATTGGGTTGTGGTAAACCATTTCCTTCAAACATCCCCAATATAAAAATCTAACGGGTTCAAGTCCGGTGAACGTGGCGGCCATAGTATTGGCCCAAGTCGCCCAATCCATCTCTGAGCATATGTCCTATCTAAATATTCTCTTACTTGTCTGCCGTAGTGAGCAGGACACCCATCATGTTGAAACCACATGGTCTGTCTGACTTCCAGAGGCACATCTTCCATTAGATGGGTTAATTGGATTTGCAAACATTCCAAATAATTTTCGGAGTTCAATGTCTGCGGAAACTCGAACAGACCAATCACGTGGCCATTCAGTATGCCGGTCCAAAGATTTATTTTAAATTGATGTTGGTACCTGTCTGGTCTCATTATACGAGGATTTTCAAAGTGCCAACTGTGGAGGTTGTGGATATTGAAAACACCCCGACGGTGGCATGATGATTCATCTGTCCATAATATTTTATTGAAGAAATCTGGGTCCTCTCGGTGTTTTCTCAACATACGGCGACAAAAAGTTATTCGTTTTGGGTAATCTGTTGGCAACAAAGATTGAACGCGCTGTACGTGGAAGGGGAGCAGTTGATGTCTTTTCAATTGATTTTTTATGCCAGTTCTTCTCTCGATACTACAAACGCTAGTGGACGGATCATTCTCAATTTCTTCAATGACCTCATCTTCAAGGTCATCACGACGTGGTCTGCCTGATCCACCTTGAGCACCAGGAATCTTGCCCTCCGTATAAGAGTTATGTACTCTTATGAACACACGATAATCAGGATGTATATTCCTATTGGGATACCTTTCATGGTATAATGCAGCAGCTCTCCTTGCGTTGCCTCTACATTCACCATAAATAAAATGCATTTCGGCATACTCACGTGGACTGTATGGCATTTTGATACTGTTGCAAATAGATTTTGCCAAGTTATCAAATCCTATCCACAAAGCACACTAACAGTCTAAAGAGAAAACAATACACGATAACGTTCAATAAGGAATTATGTGGTAAATACTGCAACTCACGAAAACACGGTGTACTCTCTTTCATTCAACTGTCATTCAACAGCCTAGATAAAAGAGCAACGAATTGCAGCTCACACTTCGATAAAATAGAAAATAAACCCATTTTGAACGAAGCTTCAATCCTTGTGATCCACCGTAAAATACCCCCTTTCGTACTCTATTAACAATATCTTTTTTTCAAAAAAGAATCATGGCAACTTCTATTCATTTTTGGACTATGAACAAAATGAGCAAGTTTTCAAGGCCAATGTTCAGGTTTTCGTTGGAGAATAATTTATCACAAAAAGAGTTCACAGTTTCATAATAAAAATCTTGAGGGATCCAAATCGGAGGATAATTTTTTTTGTAGACCGTAATGACTGCTATTGAAAATCTGCCTTCTGCGATAGTTAAAACTACTATTCAGTAATATTTATCGAAAATAAGAATTAACATGAAACTCTCCTTATTTGCTTGGAACATAAAAGAATGATCTGAGATAGTAATACATTTTTTTTTATAAAAGTTCCAATATCTCGAAAACCGGTGAGGTTTTTACTGAGGTCAAGTTGTGATTTTCTGATAGGTTATGAACTTGTTAATCACCAGTTAAAGTATGATCCATGGTTTACCGGACACCCAGTTATATCTAGTATTCGTAATATTGTTATTTTTTTGTTATTTTCTATTCTTTGAATGCTTGAATAATTCCGAGCATACATATTTTATTGCCGTGAAGTTGGACTGTGACTGTGTCCAACGAATTTTAAAAATGTTTTTGTATATTAGGATGCCTATTTGAAATAAAGATTATTATTAATAAATTCGAAAATAAGTTTTGTGGCATATCAGACGGGTAAATGAAAATCAGAACTGAATGAAAAAAATGTACCAGGATTCGAACCTGGGTCTCATTTGTCTCCGGCAATGTGCGTTAGACCGCTACGCTATTGAACCTCATTCAAAAACCGGCGATTCACACTTCTAATTCAGTTCTTTGTTAGTATGAGTTGATAGTGAGGGTTAAATGAAAAGATGAAACATTCTCGCACACACACCCAGTGAAATCATATTGATGTATCAGCTGGTGTCAATCACATATAGGATTATCGACCGACTTCTAACGCACATTGCCGGAGACAAATGAGACCCAGGTTCGAATCCTGGTTGATCCACATTTTTTTCATTCAGTTCTGATTTTCATTTACCCGTCTGATATGCCACAAAACTTATTTTCGAATTTAATATACCTACAGACGCAAAAACTACTTCATTAGTATTATTATTATTATTATTTAAAAAAAGGGCCATTACAAAAATAGTAGAATTTTGGTAAATGTCGCTATATATGAACAAATATTAAACAAAAACTCCTATAACTCAGAATGAGAATCAAAATCCGAAATAAATAAGAAATAAGTAAGTTCAAATAAAAATTAATAAAGTATAGTTACAATATGAAATATATATTCAAGAACGAAAAAAGTTTATTTGAGCATCAACAATATAACTATCCCTTAAGGAATTGTTATTATAGGTTGTGAAATTGTCAATAAGGAATTCATCTGCATTGTAATAGACTTCCCCCGAAGGAGGAGATTTTTAACCTCTTTACGGAATTTTCCATTATCCTCTATTTTTCTTATGTAGGATTTGATTTGGGAAGTTGAGGGAATAGGAACACTGATGTTATTATATGAGTCGGGTTTCATAGGTTGACTGATAGGGCATAATGTTCTCCTTGTAGTTTTGAATTAAACAAACTGATACTAAGATGAAGAGGCAGGCTTGGGGTAAAATTTGTTGTGACAAAAAAAAAGAGGTCTGCAGAAATCACTTATTTTATTTTTTCCGGGTTTTCCTGCCGCTGAAAAGTGAATACGTCACCAAATATGAGAAAGTCGCTTTGGAGCGCCACAGTAAATGATAATGATAGTCGTCCTGTACCCGCAGACAAGGATTTTCAGAGTGGCCAGCTAGATCTCCTGATCTAGATTTTTTTTTGTGGAGGTACCTTGAGTCGAAAGTTTATGTTCACAGACTTCATATTACATTATTATGAATGCAAAATCTTTTATTTCTCGAACATACGATTATCTAACCGAAAAAAATATGACATTTATACACAGAAAAATGCGTTCTTTTCAAAAGTATTATCAAAATAGGGTATTGCCACAAAAAAATTATAATGACATTATAACTCGAACAGCGATGACGTCATCAAAAATCTGAGTAGACCAAAAAATGCGTAACTGAAAAATAAAATCGACGTGTCTGAGCTTATTTTCCCTAATGGCCATATCAAGCGTTTAACTGGTCCAGTTGTACCTAATATCGTCGCCGCCCAGTTCGAGCAGCCTAGGAAGACACTTTCGGGGGTATCTATTACTGTTCATAGTTAATAATTCCATTGACCAGTTCAGTATATGTTTGAAAACAGGATAATCCAAATGAGTGGAACCGGTTTCTAAGCGTACTAGGAAATCTGGTGTGTTGAGTGTGAGCAGGAGAAGTCGTTTAAAAAAGTTGACTTGAACTCTTTCCAAAACTTCACTGTAATTTACACCCCAAACTACTAAGCAGAAAGAAAATGTACTGAGAACAATACTATATCATAAAGCTTGCGCTTCCCAATAATTGATTTTCGACTGGGCCAATAGGCTGATAATTGATCCTATTGCTTGATTCGCTTTGGAAACGGAAGAAATAGCCATTTCTCTAAAGAGAAAACGGTAGTTATAAGACGTTTTGAAACCATATTTGGAAAAACGCATTATTTTTTATTTTGAAGTATTGATTTCTAAATTATTTCCAGCAGCATACCTTTTGAGAATACCTAATTTACGGGACAAATCAATTTCCGTATCGGCTGGTATCACTAGATCGTCAGCATACAAAGAATAACAATGTCAGAGGTGTAGTCGATACTTATACCCCTAGCCCCATTAGCACGAAAGAATGATTCTAAATCAGAGGTGAATAATGAAAATAATAAAGGGGTGGGGCTTTCACCCTGTAAAACTCCTGTGGAGACTGGTTCCAAACAACAGAAATGAAATTTGAGTGCAGTTTCTGCCACAGATTCTCATGAACAATTGAGTCAAAAGCCCTTGGCCCTTGGCGAGTTGGCGGTTTCTTATTCGAAGCTGAAGTTGAATGATACTGCTGAGTACAAAAATATTATCAGTGCATCTTCGACCTTTCCGAAACCCATTTTGACATTCAGGAACAATTTAAAAACAGTCAGACCATTCTGTTAATCTGTTATAGAGAATTCGTGTAAAAAGCTTGGCAATACAGTCGACAAGCGCAATACCTCTATAATTTTCTGGATGATCAACGGGACCTTTTTTGTGAAGCATAAATAAAATGATATCATCCCTGGACGAAGGAACCGATCATGTCTCAAAAATTTTATTAAACAAAGTACAGAGATAAATATTTCAGAAACTCGAATGAAATACCATACTCACCCGGAGCTTTACTATTTTTACAACTCAGCAAGCTCATTTCTAGTTCTTGTAATGTGATTTCCTTTTCTATTATTTCATTGTGAGCATCAAAAAAAGTTGGATCACTGATAGATCTTGGTGGAAGTCTACTCTCGTAGAATTCTTCCCATACAGATTCAGGTATATGCATCGAAACTGCTTCAGAGTTTGCCAAAATTTTTTAGAATTCCTCAAATAACTTTAATTTTCCCGCCAAACACGATTGCACTTTTCGATATTTGTTTATTAATAAAAGAATGTTTCATATGATTCGTATTTTCTGCCGGTCACTGTGGAATTGTTTTGAGCCTGGAGCCATACTCAACCGCTTGCCACTTAATATTTCTCGAAGAAGGTGAAGGAGAAGGAATGGTTTCCAATTCTTTTGACCTTCCTGATGATCCCCGAGGATTTAAATAGATTTTCGACTACCAAAACATATTGGATGCCTAGCCTAGCGAAAGAGATTCAATTCACGCATCAATGATATGAGCGATTTCTGTGAGTTATACAATTTTTTCTGTACCAAATTTCATAGTTTGGAACATCACCTCCCAAGAGTCCGAATTTTCTCTCTCATAGCGGGGCTTATGACGTGTCAATTTCGAAATTCAACTACAAGTAACTGTATTATACTCACAACTTTCTGTCCTGTTTCTTTTTGGAAATTCTCGTACTCCGTCACCAAACATTGGGAGGCGTTTTCGAAGTTTTCTCTCGATTTGTTCATCCACAATCTGTCGGTATTCGCATAGTCGTCGCTCATACTGAATGCGTGAGTCAGCTCGTGTCCAATTACTGATCCCAAGGCTCCGTAGTTTAGGTAGTGGGGTTGACGGGTCTCAAAAAGATGACCTTGGAGAATGGACGCTGGTAGAACTAGAAATAACAATAATCACAAGTCAATATTCAATAGCATGATTTGGTTTTTAAAGAATCAAGAATAGAATAAAATTTAAGTTTGCCGATGTTCTTATATGAATCCTTTGAATCCGTTGACTCTTCTTAAAGATTAAAGAAAATTAAAGAAATTTGTTAACGGAATCTAAAAACGCCTGTTACTTTTTTTCTACAACTATTGAAAATCATTGAATATACTGAGAAAATCATGATTCAGAGAGACTCGTCGGATTTTCTCAATTTTAAGCGGTTTCACGTTCAATAAGCCACCAAGTTATATGGACCATCCGAAAGTAGACATTTCAACAATTAAAATGATCACTTGAAGATCTCCGGAATACAAAAAAATACCAGAACAATTGGTCGTGAAATATAAGGGTATAGTTCTTTCGAAAAATGTACATAACTCGAAAACGAGTAGTCTTCTGAATTGCGAGAAAGTCATGGTCGTTTGACACCATGAAAGAAATACGTATACAAATTTTCATGTGAATTAAATCATTTCTACGTGAAAAAAAATTAAATACTGAAAAATTGTTTTTTTGCCATTTTAACTGTTAAAATTCAGGGTTATGTCGAAAAGTGTTCAAAATTAAAGTTTTTGATTTTCCTATTACCTACAACTTTGCCATTGAACATTTTTCACTCAAAGGTCACGTTCTGCCACAAATCACAAAGACATTTTCCATCCCCTAAAGTGCATCCCCATTTCACCATTGTGTGTTGTTTTTGTGTTTAAATATTTTTTTCCTCAAAATTAGAACCTCAACAACTTATCCCATCTGGTCCTTGCCTGTTATTTTTTTTATCACAAAAATTATAGGCACCATCATTCTATCATGATTTTATAAGATGCTAGCTGTAGATCAAGAAGATTTGTATCACTCTAATATTAACTGGAATACTCACTTAGTAAATTGAATTCTCGTGAGTAGTAGGCATTCACATCCAAATTCGGGGAAGTCATCATGAATGATTCTGAGGAGTTTATTCGGATTTGTCTATAATAATTGTCAAGTTCAGCTTTTACTGTCGTTCTTGCCATATCTACGACGTTATCAGAAGGAAAGCTAAGCTGAAAAAAAAGGTAGGATTAACAATACTTTCGAATCTTCTTTGATAGATAAGCATTTGCCTGAAAAGTAATTAAGGCTCATCCTAATTATTAAAACAACAAAGATGAAAACCAAGATTAGTTTGGAGTCTATAAACTAACTTTCAGTACCCTTAATTACAAATTGGGCAAACAATTAGAATATTCAAAAAGAAAATGGGCTGAGATAGAAACAGGTTTGTGAAAAAAACCTTATTCCATAAGATTTCATATTCATCAGACAAGAATGTACATTCAAAGAATAAGAAGTTTCGTAAATAACAACTAATCATCAAATTCTCAGAAATACAGAACTCACATTGTCAAATCCAGTGATTTTGTCAAGTTCCTCAATATCGAAGGCAAAATCCACCCACCCTATAGCTTCCGATATATTTTTCAACTGTTTTTGGGCGTTTGCTCTACTTGTTTCATCCATCCAGGGCGTCACTTTGAGAGACTCCTCCATTTCCTTTTTAATATAAGAGATCATCTCTCTTATGTACACCTTTTTGTCTTCAGTTGTATATCTTCGAACATATTCCGCCTCTGCTATAGATTCAAATCTAAAAAAGAAATGTGTATTGTTGACGTGGTCTACAGATCATTGAGGGGTGGCACATCCCAGAGTTGCACAAAGCACTAAAAATAATGCTTAAAATTACCGAACAGTTATATAACAAAGTCCTTTTCGGAGCCAGAATACACTAGATTCTAGTTACTTCTGGAATAAGTCGGCAGGGGGTGACCCTAAGGGATTGGTGTTGGAGAAGAGCACCTGTTGAGATAGAGACAATGTCCAGAAGGTGTTCAAGCGCTTGGAAAATATTTTACTGATCACTGAAGATGCCACTATTACAAGTGTTTCAAACAGGATAACTCTGATTTGAGCTTTTTTTAACCCAATTTCAGGAATGTTGCCTTCTTGTTCTTGGATACATACTGTCCTTGTTACTGTTTTTATAGAAATGTTTGAAAAATTCGAAGAAGAGAAATAAAATTATTATAATTCTATTATTATTACTATTACAACATTTGAAGTTGAACATCGGGAAACAATTAATAGGCGTGGAACACAGTGAGCCTTCTTGGCCGTGGTGCTCCCGGAATCACAGTGATAGACGGGTACTGTAGGAAAATTACTGTATATAATAAAGTTGACTGACACTCACAAGCCTGTGCTTAATTTAAAGCATTTGGTACTTCTTGAAGCTGAATCCACTTGGGTGTAGTTGCTATATTTTGATAACTCATCATATTTATCTCGTACGTTTTTCGACATATAATGTATATTTGTTGAAATAATCGCCCATGCCATGTAATTTGCCTGTATCCTGTAAGAAATGGAAAGATAATTTTGTGTTAGTTAGTTTATATTCTTCATTTGTGGTGATTTCCAAATCGATGGTTATCTCAAACAATGAGTATCTTATAGCATAACAATTTTTGTAAAAAATCTCCTGTAGTAATAGTTATTCCAAATCCGATATTGACATTTATAATAGAACCTCAACGTCAATTATTTTCACAGAATATGTGTGTACAAAACCACCGAAAGGTTGAGTAGTGGAAAAATTGAAACTGATATTTCAGTCAAACGCCATCTAATGTTGAGGATCTTCAAAATGATCACTATGCTATTTTTTTTGTCGATTATATCCAAACTGATCAGCAATACTTTCTCTATTGTACTGACCACAGAAGTTTTAGGAACCGGGTAACAAGATTTCCAGACCTAAATCCACTAGATTGTTTTATCAGAATATATTTATTACGGAACCAGATAACACTGAATAATGCATTTTTGATGAAATCAGACAAACCTCTCCAGGAGTATTACGAAATTGATTGGATTTTGAATATAGTACAATAAAAAAAACTTACTTTTTTGGTGTTCTCAAGATTAGGTAGTACAGATCCTTGAGGTATTCATCTACATCGAAAACAACTTCGTCATTTCCAGCCAGAGATACATTTGTCATGTTCCTTAAGAAGTTGGGCCAGTCGATTTTGATAAACTTGTGATTAAGACACTTCACAGTTGTAATATTCCTGGATTGTAGTCTTTCTGACGCATTTTGGCTATGATACTTTCCTATCGTCTGAAATTGAAGGAAATCTCATTTTTTTTTGGGGAATTGGCACATATCATTTTCTGTTTTGGTCTATTATTATCATCACTTAAAACCGATATTTCAATACCCAAACGTACTTCTTGTAGACGTTCTGCGAAAACCATCGTTGATCTCAGTTGTGTCATAACACTGATACTCTCTGCTCCCAACAGACCAGCAATATCTGCCATCACATCAACGGTTTTCTCTTTCCATTCCAAAGAGTATTTGTCCCAGTTGAAGGATTGTACTTCTTCTTTGCTTGGTGGTTTGATCTAGAAAATATGCCAATGATATACTTAATTGGTATGACTTATTAGGAATAACAGTAGATATAGGGTTCATATGTCACAGCCCCACCATCTCACATCTCTGACCAGTCAACGTTCAGCCACGTCTTTTGGGAAATATAGGACCAATCAAAACGATGTACAGCCCTCAGCTTGACTATTCGCGTCTGACTGATACAGGCTTCGGGTGCAGGAATCTATCTAGAAGGAAGAGGTGTACGAGAAAGCTATGGATAGATACAGAACAGTTTCTAAACCGGAAGTTTGCGCCGGTCTAAGCGTAGATATGTGACAAGTAGTAGAAGTGAACGGCAGATAATTTATATCTGTTCGGGTCGTCAAGCAGCGCTCAGAGCCAACTGTCATCCTGAACCAAGATCAGCATAATTACAGCAAAGTGGTCATGGTGTTAGAGCGATTGCCTTCTACCCTGACAGCCCAGGTTTGATCCCCGGACGCCTGTCATGGAGCTGAAGTGGTTTGGATTCCACTTTTAGTTAAACTGTAGGTCCCGGATCTTCCTTGCTCGCACAAGCTCTGCTTTTGAGGGGTTTTTGTCGAAAACCTGGGAGTTTCGTAAAAACAAAAAAGCAAAAACAAGAGATTTTCTCGATAAACTAGCTGAAACGAAAGAAGTTCAGCCAGTATTGGTCCCGGGTTACAGAAGGGTGCCCGGAAATGGGGTGGCAGACAAACTTGCTAGAACCAATAATTGGAATAATAACAGGGTATAACAAATTAGGCAGATACCTGTCACGAACAGGCATGGAAGACAGCCCCAGTTGCAGCAAATGTGAAGAAGGCGAATAAACTTCATCTCACTCTATCTGCGAGTGCGAGGCAAATGGGAGGTTGAGATTTAAAATCTTTGGACTTGGAAAACTCCAACAGGAGGTACTTGGAGTGTACGGACATACTGACCTTCACTAGAAGGTCACGAAGGTTCGAAAAGGGAGATTAGGAGAAGTAGTGTAGGTATATGGAAAACAGGGAATGGCAGAGAGGGTCCGTGGAGGTCTATTTACTAGCAGCCTCTCTATAATTACTGATACATTTACTTCAAATGGGAAAATGAAATAATCCTAAAGTTTCCGTTCGGAATTTTTCTGATATCTCACTTACCCAAACTTTTGATCCACCATTAGTATGGTTGTGGAACACTCCCACACTGAAAAAGAACTGATTGTAAAGCCCTAGTTTCCTTGCTCTCAGCATTGCTTTTGACCACTCAAAGTCTTGCTCATTCCAGTTAAACATTTTCAGGATCGGCCACCCGCCTGTCACTTGATCTAGAAGGCCCAAAATCGTCTTATCCCCATCCTCCTCTATCGCTGTTGTATTCGTACACGCTCTGTAGAATCGCCTTTGCATGACCAGAGTTTTTGGTAAATCAGTCTCATTGGCTGTCTCCATGACTATACTTTTGAGTTGGTTTTTTGTTAGTTCAGACAGAGCAGTCAGGGTGTTGGGCTGGCCATTCACGAAGGCATTTTTTAGAAATGTTCCGCAGGCAAATTGATAAAAGTCTTCGCATGGATTCGCCTGTGGGTCGACTGTGTTCAATATGTGAATTGCTGCTCGTATGCATTGAGGATCTTTACAAACGTCGGAATCTAGGATAAATTGATTTTTCATTTTTGAATATATTCACAATGCAAATATCGATTGAAAAATTACACTTTTAACTTTTCAACAATAGCGGTCAAACATTTCAATACAAATACCACAGATTTCAAACATTCATTGAAGAAATAAATATCTTGTGAAATTATAATACTTATATAATAATATTGAAAATCATTAAAATTTTGGTGGTTGACGAAATGAATGAATTCCTTCGATGATGTTTCATGCATGAGTCAGTTGTTTCACTACAAAGTCAGGAATGGACTGCCCACACCCCAAAACATTGAAATGACAGATTTTTGAAAATTTTTGATAAAATACATTGATAAGATGATTTTATTGAACTAATGTTACATTTCAGGGTAGGTAAATGCTATAATTTAATAGAATATCATTGCACATAACTTCTGAAGTGTGTGCCTGATAAATTGAATAAACTATCGTTATACCTGAAAATACTTATCCCAAATTAACAGTTTTCCATATGACTTTAGTATCATTTTCTGCATTGATTAATTTAGTTGATTCCGATATTGTTTATATGCATTCAAGAGTTATTTTCGTTGATGCATTTTTTCCAGTTTTTCTCGCGTTTTCATTGATGTGATAAGTCCCTGTGTGGACCAAGGCTTCATTTTTTTCTGAATCTGTATATTTCTATATTGTGTGCATCTCATTATAGCAAATAATAATTTATTTCGAAACGAATCGTAGGTTTTATTTAAATTCTATTCGACACGTTTCTTGTTGCAAAATGGCATCAAGTTCATCATAATTAACTTTCTTCACCTGTTTGTGCATGGGATTTGTATTTCTTGGGTGGGGTTAATTTTTTTCAGAAATATTCATTATAACACTATAACTAATGGTCTGATATTGCACTTTCGAAATATAATGGGAATTATTCATATATCCATGGAGTTGCAGTGCATTTTTATCAATGCATGGTCAATGCAATTATTTCAAGTTACTCTAGTGGCTTATTTTACATATTGTTCGTAGCCACAGGAGTTGAGAACGTTAATATAGGAATTTGTTATTATCTCAGGCTCATTCAAATATTTGATGAAGTCTTCTATTAACATGACGAAATGGAATCTACCATTCTGTTTCAAAAAATACTCCAATTGATCAATGAACCCCATCACATCAGTAGATAGTATTCAATATATGGCAAAAATATCAAAAATTGATTTGTTGATTATTATCTCAGTTTGTGTGAAGCTTGTATCGGAGATTGTTGTTACTAGTGTTGTGAAATTCAAAGTAGTCCTAATAAAGACATGTACCATCATTTTGGTTCAGTTTAGAATTGTTATAATGTCTGCTATGATTTGGATTTTCAAAATTTTCTGTTAGGAAAGTTCCAAGTTACTGTTAATTCAAGTTACTGTTAATTCAAGTTACTCAACAAATTCATATGCATTTTCCTAAGACTAATTATGACTTGATATTCGTACCAATGTTTAGATGTTTCAAAGTTAATTGTTTTAATTCGCCACATTTCTTTACCCTGTTCACCCTGTTATAATCAATTACCCGCTCAACATAACCTAACATTTCACAAAAATTATTTTATATTAGTTACTACTGAAAAGATAAATTGAAAAATGAAAATAAAATAGGTATTTGATAAAGTAGGTAACGTTGTTTTAGTTTTTACTTGATTTTGTTTGCCATTCCGATATGTAGTTTATAATTATTGTTCAAATCCATTCTCTTGTTTAAATAATTTTATTGATTCCTATCAAATTGCTTATAATTTTTTTCGGTAAATTTTTTTGCCATCTATAAAACCAAAATTATTGTACATTCGCTCTCTACTGAAAATGCATATTCCGTTGTATTAAAATTAACAATTAAATAAAAAGATAACTAAATCGAAATGTTTATATCGTAGAAAGGGAATTTCTGATGTTTATCGAAATGGAAAATCATGAACTTGGGGATTTTGTATACCGAATCTATCAGCCCAAGAGGCATACAGATGCAAATCGCTGAAAGTTAAACTTTCCTCATTATGCAAGTGAAAAATTTTGCTGCGATATTTTATTTCAACAATTTTGTGTTTGATGTCAATGGATGGAATTAACTTACCACTAGGAGTAAATAGACACACGAATAATACTATAACCACTATACAAAGCCCAACAAGACCTAAAATGAGCCCTTTCTCCAACTTGGTTCGACTTCTAATATATCTTTTCCAACTCATTGTGCAGCACTGTTTCACCATCACTTTCCCAAACAGTCCTATGGTCCTTGGTGCACGAACGACACCAAGACAACGTTTCGAATTGTTTAAATCCTTCCTCGGCTCTGATGATTGACCAACATAATTCCCAAATTTCTACTGAACGTAGTGAAGTGAACTAGATGTACCTTTTAGCACTTCTCACTGAATACACACCTCCACATATTTTTAGATTGGCAAGATGATTCAAAAAAATTGTTTCACCTCTTTTAACCGTTTAAAATTTTAATGAGCACAATTATTGTGACTCCCATCTCCGAGCAAGGCCTCGACTGACAATTACATCATTGCCTGGATGGATGATAATAATAATTAATCTAATTAGGAATGATCAAGTACACGTAGTTCAGCTCGAGGATGAAACCTTATACCACGGTAAACGTATATACAGGGTCAGCGACGACGAGCTGAGTGGATATGTAAATGGAACTGAATTCCTGAAAAATTGTGTAGAAGAGCTCGTTTCAGGTAAATCATTTTTAGCTCGCTGCAACTTCCGGTTATACAGGAAGTCAATACCGACTCCGTTATCTCAAATGATTTCACCACATTTCCATTGATAGTTCGGAATTTATGCTAGATCTTCATTAAGTTCCATACCAAACATCATACTTATGTCTAGAATGCGTAATTTTTCAGTTATTCAGTTTTGTTTTCCAACAAATATAATATCCAAGTCAGTCGGTTCCAATATTTTCAGGGTTTGCGCAAATAAAACCCATAAATCTCAAAAGTTCTGAAAACTTCATTGGAAAATATATTCAGGGTGCACAGAAATATGTGCTCAAAACCTCAATTAAAACTTTTTCCTCCTATTTTGTTTTTCAACATTTATTCTTCACTGAAATGTAATACGACTTTGTAAAGAAATGCCTATACCTCAAATGACTCTATATCAAATTGATTATAGTATAAAATTTTGAGGATGCAAAAATAGATATTAGATCAGATTATATGGGCACTTCGACCTACAGAATCTTTTGTGAACGACCCTCAATCTATTCGACGCCTGAAATTTCGAGACTTCCTATAAAGTTTGTCAGTTTCCTGGGAACTTGTTTCCTGGGAACTTATTTCCTGACGTTGCACAGTAGGGCCTGAATAAATAATTTTTGGCGTAAATACTGAATCTTACAAAATTGATTAAAAAATATATCGCTATCACAAGAAAAATTGCACAAAATTACTAAATTGACAAATTGGGAGGTTTTCAGGGGGTGGTTATGAACCCCGTACAAAAACATATAGGAAATTTCCTTAAATTCAGTATCATAGAGGGATGAGTTATTAGAAAAAGGTTAGAGTTAAAATGATTTGGTTTGTGTCATTTCTGAGATATAATTAGCTAAAGTTCGTAAAATGTTCGTTAAATGTGAATTTTTAATATTTTGAATTATATTCCTTCACTAAAAACAATCGACAGGTCGTTTATGGAATCAAAAAAAAATATTGCTCATGTTGATTGAACGAAAAATAAGGTAGGTAGCTATCTGATTCTGATTCAGCTTTTCAATCTTACCTTTCATTTGGATACAGGGTGAGAAACATTTTTTTGTTTTTGATTATATACAATCTTTAAAAATGCATATCTGAAAAATGCAACATACAAAATTGACAAAACTTTCATATATGATAGTCAACATTACCAGAATAGTATGAGTGTGATTAGGTCGCAATTAACCTAAGAGTTTTTAACATATTCAATAAAAACTTTGTAAATGTTTTGAAAAAAAAAGGACGCACCCTGCACCTAAATGAATAGTAATATTGAACAATTGAATTCATTAAAAAGCTGCCTTATCTTTTGTCAATCAAGAGTATCAATAAAAATTGTTTCACCTTTCGTCACTGCCTTTATATGCGGCATGATTGCTTTATAGTTTGGAATTGTTTGACAGATGTCAAATAATCAATGTTGCCATATAACATATTCAAAACAAAAATTCAGGCAGCTAGAATAAAACAAAAATATTCTTAAGAGTTGTCCCATTTTTTATTGACCGCAACTGTACTGGATCATTATATAGGGTGGCCTTAGTAAAACATTATTAAAATCAACATGCCATACCCATGGCAGGTTTTATGTCAGAAAAATATTTTCAAAGTTTCACCGCACAAGAAATAGTCCAACAATTCCTCATTACAGTGTGAAATTGCTTCTGAAGAGTATGTTTTCCAATTCTTCCGACCTCCCTGATGATCTTAGAGGAATGAAATAGATTTTTGTCGACCAAAATGTTTTGGAGGCCTAGCGAAAGAGATGCAATTCACGCATCAATGAAATGAGCGATTTTCTGTGAGTGATACTTTTGAATAACATTCTCCCTTATCTCATTTATAGATAATAATCTCCAATGGAAACTGGTCATTTAATAAATAATCAACTATCTGAATGAAAATGCAAATTTTCACTTTCAGATTTTTTCTCTCAAGTTATATAGGGTCTTTCTCAATATCTATCAGATGTAGTTCAATGTCCAGCGTGGCTTTAGCCGGGGAAGTAGTTGTTTTCTGTTAGATATTACAAAAGAGTAACTTCAATTTTTTCCATTTCCAGAGGAGTTATGTATTGGTTCAATTTTCAATTGAGAATGTTTCTCTTTACAACGTTCTAGAGATAATGCAAGTTAGTATAATGAAAATAATTTTCAAGATAGAAGATACTCAACTGAGGATTTTTACAAAAAAACTGGCTTATTTGAAATTATATAACTATCATTGTCTAATATGGATGCAAATAATTCCATCTCGCATATAAGTCATACTTACAACACACGTGCTGAATCTGAACAGAAAAAAATGCTCCTCCTGTAGACTAAACTCACACTCAGAGATTCATATCATATCAATATCATATCATATCAAAACCTAGTCCCTATAGAAATCAGAATTATTACTAATGAATTCAAAATGAAATCAAAACTTGAAATATATTTGAACAACAATTATAACAAACTAAAAACCTTGTAGGAACTCGACTGATAACCAGATAAAAGAAAAATATGTATAAACTAAAATATTTCCACTCTCCCTCATCTCAACAAATTCAACTTCACTTCTTATCAAATTATCTTTATTCACATTTTAGTATAAATAAATAAACTTCGCCATTTAGGCTGATGACTATGAAGCAAGCATTGCTTGTGTAGATCAACCTGGACCACAATTTTTAGTTCATAGTTGTTTTCAAATTTAGTTTCGAATTTTTATATTTGTTGAAACTATACTTACCTGAATAAATTTAATCACTCACTTACTTAACCTGGTTGTTTTCAGCCAGTTGCCTCAGGGATTGTTTGTAGTCCCAAGTCAGCGTAGACTCACTAGTGTATGTTTTCAGAGCTTTTAGTGCTACTTAGCTATCTGACATAATGTAGAATTTTTTCCCACTGGGTTCCCTTTCGAGGCACTCCTAGAGTTGGGGTGTTACCTTGGCATTTTGAGAGCCTGAAACTGGGCTCTGTAACACCCATTCCAGCTCTTTCATCAATCTTGGACTCATCAGAGTACCACACTGACGCATCCTTTCCCTGGTGAAGACTCTCTTTGAAAATTTGGTGGCTTCTAGGGAAATGTCTTCCAAAATCTTCAGATGTCCAATCAGATTTTAAGGTTTCAAGGTTTCACTGGTCTCAGAGGCATATACGAGAAAATCGACAAATGAAATCTGTCACCATCTCCCAGTCTATTAGGTGCAATGCAAACATGTTTAGCATAACCTGCAGTGGGGTACGTAAATTGTGCCCCTGTGATTCCCAGACAAGCTAGACGCAGCTAGCCTGCAGCTTGACTTGTCCTTGATTGATTCAAATATAAGAGATTCGATGACAAATATCGAATACTTAGTGCAAATTAAAAAGGCTTAGTTTATTAAAATAATAAATATATTTCAATTAATCTTCATTGATATCTCTATTGTCATATATCAATACATCTTCAGTGATTTCACAATTTATAAGAAAATGTTGTCAACATTTAAATACAGTGATTTTTGACAAACATTCCTGAAACTAATCAATAGTTACAAATGACATACTTATTTAACATTTTCACTCATCCCTAAAACACATTTTCATAAAACCCTGCACTTTTCCATAGGATTCATACTGCTTTCCTCAGAACAACCGAAGTCCTTAGCGAAATGTCTCGAGTTTCTGTATGAACCCAGTATTCTCTGATAGGGCAGCATGTGCATCAATTTTTCGGTATCATTCAATTTCAAATTGTTGCACATCGTAGAGGCATAACTTATCCAGAACAATTGGGGTGGGGTGTAGTCCACACCAGGCAGTTTGTCATTTTTAGTCATTCCCACTTTCTTGAAGGCCTCGTAGGAAAGATCTATGGAGGCGTAGTCCGCAAAAGTTTCATCGAAAGTGTTCTTGCAATTGATCTGAAAATGCGATTAATGAAAAATTAAAGCTTTTAAAAGAATCATGAACGTGTTTGATCAAAAACAATCTTGATAAAGGGGGTTCGAAATACAAGTAATCAACTAAATGATTTGATGACTCGATCATAATCAAAAGTTGGATAAATCTGCCACACTTTTTTGAATAATAATAATAATAGCGTTCATGTTTAAAAAAATGTTCACCCAAATTTAAAAAAATTGAAAAATTACAAGGTTTTTAGCCGTCATAGAAATAAAATTTTTCCAAATCGAAAAACAAAACGAGGAGAAAAATTTGATAAAAATAAAATGTTCAACCATCTTGGAGAAAAAGTGAATATTATCCGAAAAAAAGGTTCACTAAAATAAAAAAAATTTTGAAAAAAAAACATGGTGCTCACCCATCTTGGAAAAGAATATGAAAATTTTCCAGAAAGAAATGTTCACACAAATCAAAAAGACGAACCCATCTTGGAAAAAAAATTGAATTTTCCGAAAACTATTTTTCTCCCGAATCCAAAAAAAATAAGAAAATAAATGTTCATTCAAATCGAAATAAAAGGTAAAAAACAAAGTGTTCACCCATCTTGGAAAAATGTAAATATAACGAAAAAAAGGTGTTTGGAAAAAAACTAAAATTTTACAAAAAAAAGTTGATCTAAATTGAACAATAAACGAAAAGAAGAATTTGATAAAAAATAAAGTGTTGACCCATCTATGAAAAAAATTAAAATTATCCGAAATAAAAATTAACTAAAATCGAAAAAATAACGAAAGATATGTTCACCCCAATCGAAAAAAAAAATATTGGATTGAAAAAAATGGAGTTCGCCCCTCTTGGAAAAGAATACGAAAATTTTCCGAATAAAAATGTTCACACAAATCGTAAAAAATTGGAAAAATACAAAGTGTTCACCTATCTTGGAAAAAAATTGAAATTTTCCAAAAAAAAGTTCTTCCTAATCCAAGAAAAATCGAGAGAGAAGAAATGTAAAAAATGTTGGAAAAATACAAGGGTTCATCTATCTTGGGAAAGAATGTCAATTGTCTAAAAAAATGTGTTTCTCCAAATCGAAAAAAAAATTGGTAAAAAACAAGGTGTTCAGTCATCTTGGAAAAAAAATTAATTTCCAAAATGAACTGTGCCCACTTTCAGGACAAATTATTTGAAAAGAAAGTTCAAAGTGTAGTCAAATATGAAAGGCAGAATATTCAAATACGAATGAAAGAAATATTACAACTTGTTGTATAATGGGAGACTTTGATACATTTGGCTGTATTATTATTATTTCAATATTTTTTTTTAACTAATACTTTTTTAATAACTATAAAATTGTTGACTAGCTCAACATTAAAAACGACAAATTATTGATATGGGTGTTGAATAATTGCCTTTTGAAATTAATGTATTTAGTATCCATGATTTTTTTTCAAATGGTAACATGGTGGCTCGTAAGGTTAGGTAATAAGAGCATTTTATGAGAACCTGACGAGCCACCATGTTGCCAGTTGAAAAAAAAAATTGCAACAGAAATATAAAAATTAAATTTTACGTTGCATATACATTTTGACAGAAAACATTAATGTTGTATTCTTCCAAAAATTTTTAGATTGGAATAAGTGATTTTAACTTTTCCATTGCCCTCTAAATAGAAAAACAAATTTCAAAATTGAAAGAAAAAAATTGGTTACAAAAAGTGACAAGTAATTAATACATGGTTGAATTTAGAATGTCATATAAGAACAAAATTAGTGTGAATATACCGGGAATACCACTTAAGAATCGAAAGTTTACGTCACTTCTGGTGAAACCGGAAGTTGTATGAGGCTAAGTTACTTTTCAAAAATGCAGTTTTAAGTTGTATGTAGGTCCTGCAAGTTTTATTTGATTATTTTGAAAAACAAAAAAGTTATACGGGTGGACACCCGGTATAGAACGTAACGTAATTCACTTACTTCTGTCTGATTGTTGTTGAAATTATTGCAATCATTTATCAAACATTCAGATGCATTGAAAAATGATTCGATGCTTGAATTCGACCATACAAAATACTCTTTTCCATCAATAAATCGGACGATGTCTATTATTCCGAAGCCGTGAACCAACTCATGAGCAATTATTGTCCCCAGAGCACCGTAGTTTAAGGAAACTGGTCTGTTGTCGGAATAGAATATGCCATTTATAGATGCAGCTGGTAAATCTGAAAAAAATGTATTGTTACAGTAAGGAAACAAATTCAAAATAAGTTCATCGAGCTGTTTTTAAATATCTTTAGTCAAACTTCTTGCTACAGATACACGGTAAAAATATTTTTTTTGTTAAAGTCACTTTCTTTTTCTTGAGAGTTTATTGTCTATTGTAAAAATCTCTTGCAGCTGCAGCAAAAACAATCTTGAAGTCTAGCAGTATTTATTGAATACGACGGCGTATTGGCGCATCCTACCAGTATAGTTTTTTATTGAAATTTAAAAAATTTGAGATTTTTTCTGAAAATTTCGACTTTTTTCTCAAAATTTTGACTTTTTATCTGAAAATTCTGACTTTTTCTGAAAATTTCGAATTTTTTCTCAAAATTTTGACTTTTTTTCTCAAAATTTCGACTTTTTTTCTCAAAATTCTGACTTCTTTTCTAAGAACTTTGAGAAAATATTCTGAGAAAAATAGTCAGAATTTTGAGATAGGAAGCCAAAATTCTGAGAAAAAATTCAGAATTTTGAGAAAAAAGTCGAAATTTTGAGAAAAAAAGGCGAAATTTTGAGAAAAAGGTCAAATTTTTGAGAAAAAATCTGAATATTTCAAATTTCAATAAAAAACTATACTTTGAGAAAATATTCTGAGAAAAAAAGTCAGAATTTTGAGATAGAAAGTCGAAATTCTGAGAAAAAAGTTAGAATTTTGGGAAAGAAGTCGAAATTTTGAGAAAATAAGTCGAAATTTTGAGAAAAAAGTCAGAATTTTGAGAAAAAATATCTAAATTTTCAGAGAAAAAAAGTCAGAATTTTGAGATAAAAAGCCAAAATTCTGAGGAAAAAGTCAGAATTTTGAGAAAAAAGTCGAAATTTTGAGAAAAAAAGGCGAAATTTTGAGAAAAAAAGTAAAATTTTTAGGAAAAATCTCAATATTTCAAATATACTGGTAGGATGACTCCAATACGCCGTCATAATTGAACGAATAAAATATTTTTTACTTTGAAAAAATATATACTTGAATACTTTTTTGTGTATCAAACATTTATTTTGTATCAGAATAGCTTCGATATTTTATGTGAATCGTTATGACTATCAAAAATATTTCTTCCAATCTAGAGATATTATGTCCAACGAACTAAGTAGTGAAATACCTCAAAATTTAATGATTCGGTTGAACAAAACGATTTGTTTCAGTACTTTGTGAATTCGATCCGAACATGCACTGAATAAGTTAAAAAAATATTTTGTCGGTTGGAATCAATCTCAAACTACTGAAGGGTAATGTTGAAATAGCAAAGCATAAGGTCGACTGAAACATCTGATGTTTTCATATAATCAATTGGAAGCAAATTGTATTCAATCTGAAAGAACTGCAGAGATGCAAATCAGTGACAAATTTTTTTTCATTCGTATTAATATTTAATTCTGGGATACTGACACTTTTATTTATTCCACTTGATATTTTGTTGATTTTTTCTTTTTTTTCTGCGTGTACAAAATGGACTGAATGGGTCTTGAAAGTTCTGAGATGTGTGAAGGTGGTGCTATATTTTTGAACAGTATATGATTATATTACACCCGCAAATAAGAGAACGTGAAATATAGGTCCAAAATCTTACACATCATGTTTTCTTCAGGAAGATATTTGGTAGCTTGGATATTGGCAATGCCTTGGTATAAACGTGCTTTCACATAGTTGATCTTCTTTTTTCTGAAATTCAAATTGTACTTGTCCCGGCTCCTATCCACTGCTTGCACTATGTCCAATGTGTTATTCAAATGAAATATATCAATCTGAAAAATAGGCGGATAAATTAACTACTACATGCAAAATTGAAAACTGTGAAATCATTTAGTCAAGTTTGGAAGGGTAACAAATAAGAAACAAGGGAATGAGAATAAATATTATTTTTCCCTTCACCACACAAGTATTTTCACTTCTAGATGCGTATTCGTTCTCATGGAATTCACGATAAAAAATTGTGTTATTTAAGTTGTAGGCGAATAAAATTGTGGATGTTTATTAGTGATAATCATGCTTTTACTTTGCGATGTTTTCAAATAAAGTTTATCTTTTCCACAGGCGTCCAGTATCACACCAAACAAGAGAATAACAAAAATAATAAACGAATCGGGAAGAAATATCACACAATCATCTCCACAACTTCAATTCGAAAACAAGTATCAATATAGAGGGGGTACATGTTTTGTAAAGAACCATCAACAAGACTAAAATTACAATAAAATTCTGATTACAATTCATTAAGAGAAATATTGAATGGATACGGATTCATTCAAAAATATTTCTTTGATTCTCATTAGAAAAAAATTAAAATCAAAAAGAATATCGTAGAAATGGAAAGCTTACATGAGCAATATTTTAATTTTTGCTTCATCTAAAACTATTACCAAATCTAGGTCATATAGAATAAAAAGAACAACAACTAGAATCCTATTTCAAATAGTAGGTAATTGAAACATACTCTAAATATTATCCAAAATGTTTTGGTGGTCAGTAAAGTTGAAATTAAGGTGCTTAAATTCTACATTATTTTTTTTATTTTATGCTCTCCAGTCATTTCCAATATCTACCATTTGAAATGAAAAGATGTGCATACTTAGAAAGTTGTAAATATATGTGTGTTATTCGTAAAGAAATTTTATCGAAGAAAATATCATAAGTGCTTTAAAAATTACCGATATTTAAAAAAAAATGTGTATTTTAAAAACTGCACTAGTTTATTTCTTTTGTTGTTCCAAAATCATAAATTTTCCGACTCTGAAGGAGGAGGGCAATTTTTTAAAACAACGAAAAAATAACCGAGTTTTTTTCAAAAAAACACGGTTTTTTCTGAATTAATTGGTTATTTTTCAAAAAACTAATTGTATTCGGCAGAAAATTTCAAGAATACAAGAAGATTCATATTATTTATTGTTGTAGTTAATACTACAATTATTGTAAGTAATATCCACGATAATTTTGACTTTGTAGACAAATGTTTTCATACAGACATATTTGTTAATGAATCTGTCTATCTATCGATCTATCTACATATTTATTTGTTACCTTGTCAACGCCCAATAGTTCATCAAACTTTTTCTCATCGTACATTTCTTCTGGCGCTCCTATAATAACGTTGACATTCCATAATTTCGAAATAGCATACTCCTTGTGAGTCTGATTCATCCATTTGGCTGAATTAATATGATCATGCAAGACAGTTTTTATGTTTTCAACAATCTGTCTGACCTGTTTCCTCTCAGCAGCATATTGTCTAGCGTAGAATGCTTCGGACACGTATGAAAAGCTAGAAATAGATAAAACAATGTAATCCAAACTTTTGTTCAATATATAATCGATAATATGATCTAAGTTGGTGATGCAATAAATAATTGTGTCGGATGTTAGTTGGGATTGAGAACCAGTAAAAGTTTAATAAAACTATTGTTTTCATGCCATCGTTTCAAATTTTATTAAGTTCATCCTCAGGGCTCTGTAACAATGGTTTCACATGAAATTGTTTTATTTTTCATATTTACTTGCCACGACGTATTATTATATATGACGATTATGTTAAAATTTGGAAAGTACTTTTCAAAGTAGTTGTTTTCGAGTTAAATTCTTTAAAAGTATGAAACATAGTGAGACGTGATAGATACAAAACGAAAATACACAGGCACGACATATAGTACTATCCAAGATAAAGAAGAAATTTGAAATTTAAATAGAAAGGTATAAAAAATACTCAAGTGAACTTGTACAGAGATCAGAGATTTCCTTCCACTTCACCAAAGAATTATTTATCAAAATTAAATCAATACTTCCTTTCAGATCAATTTTTTTCAAAATTAAACCTTCAATTCAATTATGTTGTCTACCCTTTTATAACCAAACATTTCAATTTACTACTAACACAAGTTGGTATAATATTTTAGTCTTTGACTTTGACAGATGAAGTAATTTTGTCTTTCAAAATAGTTGACATACCCACATGGCCTTCAAATTCTAACATGATTTTCGTTGGAATTAAGCCAGAAATTTTATAAATACATATACATTTTAATCGTTTTTCAACCATAGAAAGATTCCGAGAGAAATTGAATTTCACCATTGATTTTCCTTTAGGGGAATTAGACTTGAGTAAATACGCAGCAAATAACGTGCATCCATGTCGCTACAGTCTGTACGCATTGTGTAATCATAGTGGGACAACCAAAATAGTGGACACTACACAGCTTACTGTAGACATCCATATGCTGGTTCGTGGCACGAGTATGATGATTCACGAGTGTCCTCAATTTCACCTGAATCGCTTGTGAGCGGAGAGGCCGTTGTTCTCTTTTATGAGGAGGAAGACACTACTTCGCACATTTAGTTCTATTCTTATATTGTAATTATTATATAAGATGACTTCAAAAATTGTAATTCTTCCTGTTACCTGACTTGTAAGTACTCATCTATCTTTAAACATTTTTCCAAATTTCATAACCTGCAAATCAATGAATTCAATTTCAAGAATCCCTCAGAACCAGAGTAGGTATTTACTTTCAGGAATCACTGAAGATGACGGAAGTCGAAAGCGCTTTGCACATTCAAAATTTATACAAAAAACCCCCTCTTCATTTAAAAAATATAGAACTATAAAAGGTTTTGCAAAGAATAGGCAGTATTTACACTAATGATGATACTTTATCTTGGCATTTGACCAATCAAATTGAGAAGGACTGTATTTAGTCCATCTATATTTCTTCTGGTATTTACGCTGTCATGCTTGAGAATTTGGATCATTTCGCTTCTGAGTTTCTTGGAAGATATGGTTGAACATCTAGAACAACTGGGTTTACGAAATCACAATTATGACTATTTTCTCTAGCATGCTCGACTATATTGAGTTTTTTGTGTCTCTCTCATGTTCAGACATTCGTTTCTTCAAGTACCTTCTAGTTGGTCACACATAGCAGTTATTGCAATTGATTTTGTAGAGAACATCGGAATGTAACCCTGAAGAGGTTTTTGCCTTCTGTAGTGAAAAATAAACTTTTTTTGATATTGTCATCATTTTTGTAAATGCAATATTCAATTGCTCATTATTCAAAACACAATTCTTTCCGAGAGATTTTTGACATATTGTAATTCATTATACTTTTTTGGTTTTATCAATTCCTAATTATTTTTGTGCTATTCTGGGTTCGAAATGGTAAATGCTCTTGTTTTAAAATTTCTTATAATATTGACTTTGTTGAAAATTATGATGCCGAAAATAGTTCAAAAATCTGTCCCAAAAACTAGGTTTATGATACGAGTGTTCCTTTGAAATGTTTTCTGAAGTTTTATTGATTTTGGTATCAGAGCCCTGAGGATAATTTTAATTAAATTCGAGACGTTGGCAAGAAAACAATAGTTTTTTCTTTAACTTTCACTTATCCCAATTCCAACTAACCTCCTACACATATAATTGAAATATAGTTATATAAGTGTGATCTTACACCGTGTTTGTGGTTATATAGCAGTAATGATCTCTAGGCAAAGCTATTTTCATTTTTCTCAGATCTTGATCCACTTCAAAGGCCTTCCTGATATCACTGGAGAGGAAAGTCCAAAGTGACTGGGTTATTTTCCACAATATATAGTTTGAATGGACTCTGAAATTGAATAAAATGAAAGAGATGGCTTTCCCTAGATTATACAAACCTAATGTCCGTGTTGGCCAGGAGAGCTTGAAGTTTCGGTATATAGCTATCAACACTACTTATTATTCTTGTTTTGTTATCCACAATAACGTTTTTCAGCAGATACTCCCACGGAAATGTCGGAAATATTTCTCTAAGTTCAGTGAGACTAGTTTCAGTGGCGTTAGTTTTGGTGTCAACAATAACCTGAAAATTTTCGTTACGTTGGATATAGTAGCAATTTTCGACATCACCTGGTATAGATCGTTTTCAAAATGTATTATGTCGTCTATTTCTTCTGGATCCACATCTACGGTTTCAGTGGGACTCAGTATGTTCTCGATGTTTTCGAACAGCAAACTGTAGCTCTTTCTATGATCGGGCGTTATATTTATTGCATTGTCAGGAGGTTTTATCTGGAAGAAGATGTTGCTGTTGAAGGTTGGAGGTAATGAATTTTCATCTATTAGAATAAAGAAATCGCGATTAAACTAATTTAGATGACTGACAATTTTCTAAAACACTGCTAAAATGATGTTGTATTACATCACCAAGAAGAAATCGGCTGCAATTACTCCAAAAACTACTCTACTGTGACGAAAGTGGGTAAGAAGACTATTTCCATCGATCCAAAGAAAACGAAGTACATCTCTATGGGAACGAGCTAGGCTGATCTGCAGGAAAGCTTTCCTAATATCAGCAATCACCCCAATTCGTGAAAGTCTAAGTCTTAGAAGAATAAAAGTGATAAGTTCGATTAGGTAGATGACTTTCTCTAAGATTGATTGATTGAAGAATTTGATGGAGTTTTTTAAGAAAGAAGTATGGAAGATGAAGAGAAAATTTCTGTGGCAACATCTTTTGACCTGAAAACAAGAAAGAATGATGCACTGAAAGATTCAGTCATTCCAATCAATAATCATAGATGTCATACATTGTATTCTGCAAAGGTACTCATTTCAGTGAAAACTGCACAGGAACTGGGGCGATGAATATCTATGAAAAAAGAATATATTATTATCCGAAGGGTCCTGTCACGGTCGCCAAAAACAATGTACTGAAAAGATCGCGTAGCAAGAGATGATGGCTATAGAAGATAACTGAATGGAGATGCTAGTATAGTAAATGCAACGAGTTTTATACTAAAAAAACTGAAAATGTTTTTCAACCTGTCAAAAATAATTACATGCATACAAGCTGGACATGCCGCAGAGTCTTTGGTGAGACATGGGGTCTGATACCAAAATCGATCCACTTGTCATACCAAACGATCATCCCAAAAATGCTCTGGCACTTCTTTACACGATTTATATGATAATTTTTAATGATTTTTAAGCTGGTTCAAGAAAAAGGAAGTGGGAAGCTTCGAATTAGAGGTATTTTTGGAGTATATTTATGAAGTACTCAAGTTGAACACGTTACTACAAGATTAAAAGTTTCTAAGCAAGTTTTATAAATTATTGATTTGAATAATGATAGGAAGTTCAGGTTTTTATTTGATTTCATTTTTAGTTTTGTATGTGCTCGTGGAAAAAAATCATTTTCCTAACTTCTACGAAAAATTAACACAGTTTAATAATACCAGTCTAGGCAAGCAGCTGAGAAGAGTTCAATGCTGGGTTCAGTACACTCGCGAGTTAAAAAAAATATGTGAGATTACTTACGGGTTTCCAACAAGTAATGGTGAAAAAACAAAAAGAAAATATAAATTATCGATACTCACATGTAATGTGTCATACGAGCCTTTGAAAGTAGGCTCATTGTGAATAATCACGAACCAATCATAGTAGAGACCAAGGTCTATACATTTACCCACTATCTGCTCCCAGCTGAGACTGGCATTCCACTGCTTTTCCAATAAAGGCCATCCTCCCAACTCTTCGAAGATTCTCTTCAAACTCCTATTCGCATCGGCTTCTATGTTCATTCTATTCATGCAAGCGTTGTAATACTTCTTCTGCAATTTAACCGCTCTCGTATCATCCTTGTGGACTCTGCTCGTTATCATTAATTTGAGACTTTTATCGACTAAGCTTTGAACTTCCTCTAATGTTGAAAGTCTTTCGTAACCTCCACACGAAAAGTTGAAGAAGTTGTCACAGGGGTCGTTTATATTGTTGATTATGTCAAGGAAAAACTCCGAAGACGTCACGCATTCTGTGGTGGTGCAGCTGTTATCTGGAATGAAGTAGGCAATAATAATAATGATAATAATAATATTTGTTTTCTATCCATTCGTGGGTTGACAAAAAATGTATTGGACAAGTCAAGATACAAATTATTGTGGTTAGGTGGCCTATTGTCAAGAGGGCACCATCACTTTTTTTCAAATGTGAAGGGGGTCATTTGGCACCTGGTTTAGAAGGCCTTCCGATTCTTCTTCCAACACCACTTCGTTTGTGAAAATCAGCAAAGCCCTTTCAAACTGATAAGCGTTTGAAATTGCTTTAAATATTTGACAAATAAATTATGTCAACTATTAATTGCAGCAGAATTTGAACTCCGTTACTGATTCTGGTCCAAAAGCAAATATTTTGTAATAAAAAAGGTTCGAAATTGTTGTGTAAAATATTTGAAGCGAATTTCAATTTCAGTTTGAAATGGCTAGGCCGATTTGCACAAACCAAGCGGTATTGGATAGAGAATGGGAAGGCATTCTGATTTTCACAATATAACAAAAGGGGTGCCACAGGTATCTGTTTTGGGCCCTTCTCTATTCATTATTTACATGAATAATTTGTTCCATTCTAGGTGGCCTAATAAATGTGTGGCTTATGCTGATGACACAACTTTACTCAATACTGCTTTCTACGCAGACATTCTATCGTTACGTATGACGTGCTCTATCGAATCTGCACAAAATTGGTTCAATGCCAACAATCTGAAGTTGAACCATGATAAAACCCAAAATCTTGTTCTTTCCACCAATGACGCAGGTGATGGTAAGAGTGTCAAACTTTGTGGGGTTGTTATAGATGAGAAACTGACTTGGTCAGCCCACATATATCAACTATGTAATAGATTATCGAGTTTACTATACTTGTTGCGCAATATGAAGAAATAACTATGTTTTAACACAGTTCGAACATGTTAATTTTCATTTTTCCATGCTAACATAAATTATAGCATTATCTTATGGGGGAGTTCTTGTCACGCCGTTAGGGTTTTTAAAATGCAGCAGAAAGCAGTTAGAATTATGGCTGCTGGTTACAGGGACCACTGTCAAAAAATCTTCAAAGATCTATCTGTTATGCCTGTTCCATCATTATTTATTTTCAATACGGTATTAGAGGTACATAAAAACAAAAAATCATTTTTGGCCAACGCTGATTTTCATGATAACCAAACTCGCGGTGCAACCGATTTGAGGCCTCCTTGCTACAGACACAATAAAACACGAAATAATTCACTGGATGAGTTCAAGATTTTGAATCGAAATTGAAACGACACATCCTCAATCACTGTTTTTACTCAATTGACGAATATTTTAGTATGCCTTCATGTCTCAGCAATATCTAGATCTCCCAAATAACGGGACACTGTTTTTTAGATTGTTTTTGTTTGTTTTGTCGTTTTTATTATTGTGTTTTTTTACCTATGACTATTTTACCCAAACTCTTTTGATGTCGATTTTAAACATTTTTAAACTTGTACTACTGACTTGCCAAAAACATAATTGTAACTTGGTCAAATAAATCTTTTCTATTCTATTCTATTCTATTCATTCAAAACCAGGAGCCACGTGACCCTGCTTTACATTTAAAAAAAAAGTTGATTGTCCCCTCTTGACACTAGGCCACGTGACCACAATCATTTTCATGCCAAGAAGTAGTAAAAGAGGTACTTGTTCCATTCAGGCCTTAAGGAGGGAGGAGGACTTTTTACGTTCACACTGTATAGTATAAATAATCACTGTACATATTAATAACCCTGAGGGTTGGTAATGGTAATGGTAATGGGTGGGGGACGCAAGCGTCAGCGACTAGGCCCCAGTGGGCCCTTTTCGCAATACCCGGCATCTTCACTCATCCCATGTCGGATACCTGCACGAACCTCTTCGACCTTCTTATGAAAGTCGAAATGTCCTTCCATTGCAACGAGTGCAATTCTTCCTCCTTACTAGTGGCAGCTCCGAAGACGTTTTGTCTGAGCCTGCCATAAATCCAACATTCGCAAGTGGAAGGAAACCCTGAGGGCTAGTTTTTCATGTTCGAGTTAAACTCCGTATAACTAACTAATAGTTTAGATGGTGAATGACATTATTTAAATGATGTTGGAAGGATCACATTCTTAGTTCTCAATCTGGAAATTAACTGGAACTTGAAAACTGGCCCTAGGGGTATAAAAACTGAATATTCACAAAAAGTCACTCAAAATAATGAACAAATTCACGTCACAGTCTGACATACATTCCTGAATGCTATAGTAGCCTTTAGAAGAAAATACTAACTTCACTCTGCTCTTCAATTATTTTTTATTTGAGATTTTTATCATCTCTGGCAAATTGTATCCCCTGGTAGGTGGGGGTGGTTCAAATTATTTTGAGTTATATTTAGGGAGATGGAAAAAATTCAATTCCTATTTCCTTGTAGTAAAATCATAGTGATGTGAATATGTTTCGAGTTTGGAGTAATTTTCCTTGATGAGCTTTGGGCATTCAAATATCCACAAACATGGAATTGTGTTTGTGAAATATGCCCACACGACAAGATAATTTGAACATACTGCAAATTATCCTTTATATGCTGTAAAAATTCTTCCACTATTCGTAGAATTTCCCCAGAGAACGACATTACAGGACACAAGACTGTATAACAAAAACAGTTGGCAATGAGAACTCCATACGTGATATCGCAAATCTGGAATTATTCAACTTATTCAATTATTCAACTTTTACCCAAAAAGGTTGTGATTTGTGCAAACACAGTATTTGTTCCATTCTTATCGAAAAGTGAAGTGTTTCAAGTATGTTGAAAAGTGAAATTCACTCACTATGTTTTGAAGACATTCGAAATCAAGCAATTAAGGATACACCATCCATCAAAACATTTTAAAATATATTTACTGGATGAAACTACTGCTTTACGGTAACGGCCTGTTACTACAATTGAAGTTACATTAGCAAGTGAAGCCTATAGTTCATTATTTTGTAGCATATACTTGACTGATAATGAAAGTAGCAATGGCCCTAAAACTGAACCCTGCGGATAACCTGTTGTTGAAAGAATGCTTTTTGGAAAATATTCTCTACTTTGACAAACATTTGTTCATGATGGGAATCTAAAAATACTCCTCTGAAACCCAAATTAATGGAGTAGAAAGCGCGGGACAAATCAAAAGGAGCCCTGCAACGTGTTGATCTCTATCCATATTAGTAAATATCCTCATTTAGGCTACATGCTGACAATTTACAATGTATAGATGTTTTTGCGATACGTAGATTAGCTTACAAGAAACAAACGCCAGTGCAACCAAGCAATTGCAGAGATAACCTTGTAGGAACTCTGCACGGAAATTCCATCAGATGTAACTCAATGTTCGTCGGGGCATTAGCCAGGAAAGTAGTTGTTGTCTGAAGGATTTTCCACCCAACTTTTCCTATTGTATAGGATATTAGCAATGAGCAGTCCTCCGGACATCTTATGCCTCTTGTCATAAGCTCATTGTGACCTACAGTTTTCTTTTCGGTTTTATATACGGTCTTGACAATCGTGGTCATGGGTATTACTTGGTTGGGCTTCCGGCGCTGAGATGGCGCTCGCAGTTTGGAGTTAATCCACTGTGCGGGCGCGATCTCAGTTTCGGTCTTTAAATGGGTTTGGTTGTCGATTCATTCGTTGCAGTCATTAGTTATTGACTGCTAGACCTACCCTATTCTGATGAGGAGCAACACTCCGAAATCGATATATAGGTGGTCCGAATGTTTCGATGAACATTCCCATGCAACCAAGCAATTGCAGAGATAACCTTGTAGGAACTCTGCACGGAAATTTCATCAGATGTAATTCAATGTTCGTCGGGGCATTAGCCAGGAAAGTAGTTGTTTTCTGATGGATTTTCGACCCAACTTTTCCTATTGTATAGGATATTAGCAATGAGCAGTCCTCCAGACATCGTATGCCTCTTAAGCGCGAGTTTGTTTTTAGGTGACTTCTGGTGAAACAAATATGGAAGAATACAATCGAACATGTCACAACGGTAGCACTGTCTAATAGTTATTGAAAATAGGATATGAATCAACATTGTGGTTGGGTATAAAACGTAGTGGAACACGTTTTTTTCTCTCCACCATACACTTCTGCTGATGGCCTGCCTCATCAGTATACTAAGGAGCAACTTCAGACTCGACTAAAAAATGTTGTTCCTGTTGCGCAAACCTAATTGCCACCCTCATACTTCGTGGATGGCGCTTAAAGTAAGGGGTAGTTTTGGATATTTAAGAAAAATCGGTAGTATGCTATTTTCCACAGAGGAAATAGGAAATCGTCTTTTTTCGTGCAAATTTATCAATAATCCTTTCATACCATCCGAAAACTTGATATCATCATCAAATGTTGTGGTTGCTCTCGACAACGTGGACTGCTATGAAGCCAAAAACATTGATAAACAATTTCCAAATGAAGTTTCAGAAGATGGAGGCACATTTGGAACACGAAAAATATGATAGTCCATCTCTCCTCTCAACAGTTCAGTGAAGATTACAGACTTTTCATTGAGATTTTGATTTTGTCCATAAAAATTATATACTGATTCAGCAGAAATCCGAAACACCACCTAGGTCGAATCCATGCACTCTCTGTCACTATAATCATTTGATAATCTTCAGCTTAATATCTTTCAATAGCTGACAGTTCAGTAGGCCCAGATAGTAATCGGATTTAAAAGATTCATTCTTGATATTTCGAAAAGCTTGATGCAACACAGTCCACCCACTCTGGATAATATTTGTTGATATTAAGTACTCTCACGTGTTCTCGTTAATTGGTATTTTGCTTTTTTTCTAAACGTCTAGAATTCCCGAAATGTTTATTCATTATTACTGGGTGGGTTTACGTGAAATACCTAATATTTAGACGAGATTGAATTGTTTATCTGATTCCGTAAAACATGTGCTAGTTGGAAGAACTCAGCAATGAAAGAGTTATTTCCTCAAATATTTCACTGGAAGAAGTATTTGAAATGCAGTAATGTAAACGTAGAAAAAGTTTATTAACAGTTGAAAGATTTCCACCTTCCATAGTCTGATAATGAATAAAATTGAATTCAAGGAAATATATTCAAGGGTAGAAGGATGAATTGGTCAGTTTGCACCAATAAGTTACTGCTTTCGAAATTCTTGAGAAAATTATTCAATTTTGTCAGTAAATTATCGGACTCTGAATCTGCATTTTGATAAAAAATTCAAACTTACTGAAGAATAAGTAGGTACGTTTATCCAAATAAGATTGACTTTTTGAAAACGCTATTTGTATTATATTTGAGGATAATGAGATCTACAACTATTTATACCCACTATTACACTAATCTTTACATCAGCGTGAAGAAGGGAAGTGTGAAATATCAGAGTGTGGCACAATAGAAAACAAATTGTTTGAAATTCAAACCAGGATATGTAACAAAAATTGATTCTTATACAAGTGAAATCTGTTCTCAAGTAAAACAGTCATTCAGACCCATTCATTTATATTCAAAATGAGAGACTCACATTCGTTGTATGGTGTGTTAGAAAACATACTTTTTACAGTGAAAGAAACTGAATTTAAATTATACTTACTTAAGATTTTTTTTAAGAGTTTTTTAAGCAATAATGTAGAATTTTTTTTCAATATTTTAAATTTGTTCTTATAGATAGGCGAATTCAGAGTACCGCAAACTGACTCATCTACTCTTCCACACTTTCATGGGCTTCCTTGAATTCACATTTTTTCAAATTCAGACTGTGGAAAGTTGAAACCCCCAAAAACTCTCTACAAAATCAAACTTTCAATCGGTAGTTGAGAGATATTCCAATGTCTTTTAAGTTGTATTTGTTTTGATCTCATATGATTCAGAGCAAACTAAAATATAGAAATTTACACAAAAATAACAATTTTTTTGAAACAAGGAGTCATTGTCAGTTTTATTTCCGCTCTTTTGTGTTATTCCACTTCTTCATGTTTTGAAAGGTCTAATGAATTTCTTCCAATTTAAAAAAAACAAGCCTGGTCACCTTCAAGTTTGAGTTTGATAATTTGTACTTAGATAACCGGATTATAACAAACAAGCCAAAAACTAAGTTTCTAGGCCTAACTATAGACAACAAGCTGAAATTTGATGAGCATGTAACGACCTTGAGCAAAAAGTTAGCCTCTAGCTGCTTCGCGATGAAAATTGTTTCGAGGGAATTAAATTTAGCCTCGGCTAGGATGGTCTACTTTTCCCTAGTCGAGTCACACTTGTATGGCATTGCCTTCTGGGGATTATGCAGTGATCAGTTATTTCGATCTGTTTTTGTACTACAAAAAAGAGCCATTCGATACCTGTGTAAAGTTGAGTATGGCTGTCACTGTAAACCACTTTTTATTAGCCAGCAAATCCTATCACTCTCTTGTTTATTTATTTTGGAGACTGTATGCCTTGTCCACACAAAATATGGGTCAACACCTACTGAATTAAAAAAATATAAAACAAGGAATGAAGACTGTGTTCCCTTACCCTTACCTAAATTTAGCCTGACAATGAACTCCATCATGTATGAAAGTAAAAAAATCTATAACCATCTGCCAGCTAGTTATAGAAACATCACTTCTCTGAAGATTTTTCGGAAGAAGGTGAAAAATGCTCTATTACAGAAAGCTTATTATAACCTGCAGGAATATTATGATGATATGGTTCCTATGTAAATTAATTTGACAATGTAACTGGACAATGTGATTTGACACTGTGACATTTTACTTACTCGTTTTTAACGTACTATACTTGACAACGTTTTTATTTAAACATACAATCTTGTTTACTCTTAGTTCTATACGAATAAGCTGTTATACCTAGTATTTAACTAAATTTTAATGTGCTTGTGTATTTATTTACAAATTATTCTGTTAATTATAATCACCTTCTCATTTCTAATTAGGATATCAGTTTTTAAGTATTTTTAATTATTCTTCTAAGTGTCTTTTATTCTTATTTATCCATCTTGAGACTTTACCCTCTCATTATGTTCATATTGTACTTGTAACGCTTTGTCAATAAGAATCATTTTCTTCAGACAATAAAGTATACTTTGATTGATTGATTGAACTCTCAATGCCTTTTTTGGTGACCACAGTTCTTCTGGCCATGTTTTTCGGTGTCTACCCCTTTTTGGGAATTTTCTCTAAATTTTGTATTTCTCGTATTATTTGCGTTATTATTTTATATATATTTTTTAATGTATCTTATATATCTGTTCTGTTATTAACAATTTTCTTCTACATATGTACAAATTACCACTTACTACTACTACTTTTTGAAATTTACTTACTCTCGTCTTTTCGCGAAATAGCTTTTTTATAATATATATTCATATATCTTTTTCCTAGCCACTATTTCTTTTATTTCTATCTCCGTTTTTCCGTCTTCTGATTTCAATTATGAAATTTTCTTAATTGGTTTTCGCTATCGCCACTGTTTTCAGTTATTAATATTTTTGCTTCTTCAAATATCTCTATATTTCTGTTCAGTGCTTTTTCTTTAACAGGTCTGATATTCCATTTGCTCCGTTTTCCAAAAGCCAACCTCAGATAGTTCCATCTCTTTTTTTAATGAAAAATCACCCAAGTATCCAATCTCCTGCTAAAGCCGATAAAATTGAGGTTTATCGTGTGAGAATCAAGCAGAAAAGAGCCACCCACCATGCATAGACTACTAGACTACATCCTTCCGATTCTTGGCAAAGCTTCTACAAGAAATACTTTGCCTGAACATTTCTCTCCACAGACAAATAAAACAGTTTCAAATCCTTCCTCTACTTCGAGATGTATCAAAGTTCCTAGAACTTTAATGTAGATCATTAATGAAGATTTATGGTCAATGACAAGAAAGGCAAAGAAGGGTAAATCATACTGGTAGATAAGTTCCATTATTGGAATATAAGCTAGGTAGATAGCATTAACAATCATCATCCTTGGATCAGTACCAATATCGGCTACGCGAATAAATAATAATTTTTTATCACCAAGAACGCATATCAAAAATGAATGTAGTACAAGACAAAAGTTTGACACAGTTCAAGTCAATGAAATTATTATGGAAAAGGTTTTTCTTATCTAAACCCACTTGTTAGGATTCCAAATTAAGTTGATATGTCCATATGATACTATTGACTGCAAGAGAAATACAAACATTCAACATCTATACACCATGAGACGCCTAAATATATGCAATGCATTCAGTGATTGAACATAAGGCGCTAATAGATTGAATTCAAGTGGTCCAATTTTAATATAATTATCAATCTGGGATATACAATAATCAATAAGATAGGCCGGTACTGATTATTCCTATGAAAAATAAAAAATTACCCCATTCAAATCAAAATGGACAAGTCTTTACACAGGGGTGATAATTCAATCAAACAAATCCCTCAATGGAGATATCAGTACGGATGCCACAATTACAGGTCGAATATGCAAATGTACTATGAGAAAACAAATCCTGAAACTACAAATATTAGAAATGATTATCGTAGGTAATACCACAAGTGTATCGGTGATTATCGAAATAGCAATTCCTTTGAATTTGAGAATCAAATTATGTTGCTTGGCAACCACACGAGCGCTTGCGCGAGTGTGGTTGCCTAACGCAACATAATTTGATTCGAAACCGAGAAGGAATTAACGATAATCGCCGATAACACGAGTTGTATTTGTTAAGATTATTTCATGAATAAAATCGAAACCATTTTTATTTATTTACTATTCAATTTAAGTAGGAACATTAATCCCGCATTTAGTTCTGAAATTATGCAACTAACAAAATATTTACTTGATATTTCAAACATCCCTCTATTTCAGTTACCAATGACAGAGCGCGTCATTCGTAGTTTCGTCACTGCATGTCTAGTCTACTGCTTCTCGCTCGAGATTATGTTTTGATAACATTTTGATTTAGTGATTTGATTAATCAACGAGTATGCAAAATTTGTCGAAAATTGTAAAGTTGATATGAATTTTGGTCAAAGTTTGGTGTTGTGACATTATAGCAGCTTGCTAGTGGTAAGTTTGTGTTTTGATAATAACCAATCAGGAATCGAACTACAAAATCGAAAACACATCATATACATATCCAGTAGCCAATCAAGAGCCGAACTACAAAATCGAAAACAAGATGTTTTCATTTATCAACACAAAAATTTCAAACAATCATAGCACGCTATTTTAGCATAAGTGAAAGAATCAAAGTAATTTAACTCTTGGCAGCAATATTAAATCATTACCAGCCCTCAAAGGAGCGCATATTTGTGGACCAAATGAATTGTCGTTGTAGCAATTCACTGTCAAACAGAGATGTATTTTCAGTCGTAGTTCGTATACACTACTGCAAAAAAATCACTGGTAGAGGTAGTCATTGGTTTTTATGATAATTCTCACAATTCAAATAGGAACTACATGCCTCAATAGTTAAATATCCGATGTGACCCGTTTGGTAAAGACTATGGGTTCATTCAAACTGGGACACACTTTATATTGTTCAGAGTCTTACCCTTCCGGAATCTCGTCACTTTCAAAATGATGATGAAAGTGGACATGAGCACAACAAAAACGATAATGAGCACCACAAGACATTCATTTCTTTTCTCTCGCCAAGTTTTCTCCCGAGGTTCGTCCATAGCCGGTGATTCACTAATCAGCCGGGAAAATTAGGAGCCACTTTATCAAGTTGATGTAGCGGTTTTCTTGCGTCAGTAAATATAGACTCATAAAGCATGTCCTCGTGTGATGGGGGCCGCTTGAACAGGTGAAGCTCGATTTGATTGGATCAATTGATAGGATTGAAATTGGTTTGATGTTGTTTTTTCCGCAATAAATTGTTCAAATTGTTTTTTGTCACTCAATAAGAGATTCATTGTCATTTTTGGTTTCTTTTATTATTGAATTCACAAAAAACTTGACGAAATAGAAGGTACAAGAGAATAAAATCAACATTATACAATACAGTGAAAGAGACTTGGTCAATCTTGACTGATTTGAGAAGCAAATACAAAAAAAACGTCATTAGCATACCAATTAGTGCAGATTAGATGAATGAAATCAATATTTTCAATGTTTGATTGATTCGAAATCATAAAATACTAAAATAAAATCATTAGTTTTTCTGTTTTGTTGTTAGAATACGGAGGACAATTACTGGGACTAAATTTTAACGCTTGTTGCAGGTGTTGACCCAAAAATTTTAACCTATTTCAAATAAGCTTATTTGTGGATTGTTCAAATTTACATTGAACTTTTATTATAAGAGAGCATAAAAAACTTTCATTATAAAAAACGTAAAAAACAGTTTCTTCGTTGTCGGGTCAAACTGGACCACAGTGAAGGTCAGAAACTGCAATTTCTCAATTATTAGAAAAAAAAAACTACTCTAAAATACTCGCGCGGTTTCTTAATAATCAATCACAGCGCGATGAGCTTGGCCCTCAACAGCTGCTGGCATGCCTCGATGAGCTATACTTTTCTTGAACCTATGGCTAGGCATAAGACTTTTTGTCATATGTGTTACACTCCGTACATTGTATTTGGAGGTGAATCAGTTGTGGTTGTCAATTATTATTGTCATTTTTTAGTCAGTTTGAGATATACAATATTTTTGAACTTAACAAACTGTTCATGTAATAATATACATTTTTGTAAACTTTATTCACGCCTGGGAGTTGTTCAAAACCGCAAAATTTGTCTGGCAATTTGCAGGTATTATCAAAATGACAATAAATACGTCATTGAAATTTCAGATTGGCAATAGTATATTTTTTAGGAATTTTAATAAAATATTTTTGGAGTGTACTGGTAATACTTCATAACAAATAAGTCTTGGGTTTTTTGTTTTGAATGATATGAAAACTGAAGCGAAAGATAAAAAAACAAGTTGCCAGTAACATATTTTTTTTTTTTTTTTTTCTGCAAATGTTATATGCAGTGCAGTAACGAAATAACCGCAAACGATCTCCCAGACTCGCGAGTCTGAAATCGCCAATTGACGAAATTAAATTTTTTTCGCAATTTCCTTTTGCCGAAAGGACCTTTCCAAAATTCGTCGACAGCTCTTGGACTAATTGTTCCACGGTACAAACATTGACAGAAAGTACCATTTCTTCAATTGCATCATTCAAAATATTACAGAACAAATGTCAAATTCACATTATATATATATTAATCCTTCATTTAGTCTAAGACTAGTGTACATGTATAAATAAATAAAATAAAATATAAGTCACTTAATTAGATAAAAATACAATAAAAATAAAAACAGACAGCAAGAAACATATCAGTCAACAAATAAAATAAAAGAACGATAAATAAATATCAAAGTCAAGGCTTGCACTCATTCAGCATGATGTTCTTTAATTTTACTTTAAATATAGGTAGCGACCGTGCGTTTTTCAGGTCATCCGGGAGGTCATTAAAATTACTCAACCCTTTGAAAAAAAACTGAATTTTGTGATTTCATTGTTTTAACAGGCTCAATGAATATATTATTTCTCGATCGGGTGTTATAACCATGGTGTTCAGAAACAAAAGATATTTTTTCCCTCAGATAAGTTGCGGCATCACCTATTCTTATTTTGAATATAAAAATCATGGTTTGATAAAATGACATTTTATCTACTGGTAGCCACTTCAATAAACTTAACATTTCATTAATAGGTGTTCGTTTAGAACAAGATAATATTGTTCTCATTGCTCGATTCTGTAGTTTTTGTAAGCGGCATATTTCATTTTGTTGTAGCAAATATAGAATGGTGGAGCAGTAGTTGAAGTGAGGAAGTATCAGTGTGTTGTATATAATAGTTTTTGACCATTTCGGGAGAATACTGGAGCATCTGTATAAATAATTAATTTTGAATGATATTGTTTTAATTATATAATTCGCATTATTTTTGAATTTTAATTCTCGATCAATAATGATTCCAAAATATTTAAAAGTATCCACTACTTCAATTGAAATATCATTTATTTTTATTTCACAATCATATTCTCGAAACTTATTATATTCTTTGTTATTACCTATCATCATGAATTTAGTTTTGCTTGTATTTATCTTAAGTTTGTTTGCGCAACACCATTTGTAAACATTTCCCAAAGTTTCATTCACGGTCTCTACCACTGCTAAGATATCTGAATTAGAGAAGTGAATCAGAGCGTCATCTGCAAATAAGTGCACCGAGCACCTTCCGACATTTCTCACAACATCGTCAATGTATATAAGAAATAGTAACGGGCCAAGTACACTACCCTGGTGGACTCCCTGTTCATTCAATATTTCATCAGATAAAATATTATTCAATTTAAGTTTTTGTTTTCTGTTCTCTAGGTAATCTACAAGCCATGCTGATGCATTTCCAATAATACCAATGCTTTCTAATTTCATTACCAGTCTATTCCTATCCACAGTTTCAAAAGCTCTTTGAAGGTCTAGAGAGATTACACCTGTCATAAGATTATCTTCCCAGTTTCTTCTAAAATCATCCAGAACACATTGTATGGCTGTCTCACAACTGTGACCACTCCGAAAACCTGACTGCACACTATTTATCACTCTGTTCTGCTCTATGAAGTCCACAATTTGCTCATATGCAGCCTTCTCTAAGACTTTTTCTATAATGGGTAACATATTAATTGGTCTCAGGTCACTAGCTTTGGTAGAGTTTTTTACTTTAGAGATTGGCACAATTGTGTATACTTTAATATTATTGGTACAGGTTTCAAAGGATGAGTTGATTAGATTTAACAGAGGTTGAGCAATATTACAAAAACAGGTCTTGAGGAAAAGGGTGTCCACATCATCTGGGCTACCTTTATTTGGCAGAGAGAGAATAATTGTCTCTAATTTTTTAAAGTCAATTAACATGAAGCTGTCAAGAACATGTTCTCTGTATCTACGCAGAATTGGAAAATCAGGGCCCGCATTGTCTATTTTATTACTGATTTGTTGTATACTTTCTACATAGTACTTATTCAAAGCATTAGGCATTGCATATATGTCTTTTATTATTACATCATCGTCAATTTCAATTTCTCTCATGGTATTATCAATTATTTTCTTAGGAACACATACTTTCAAGATTTTCCACATTTCTACAGCATTGCCTTTATTTTCTGATATTTTATTTTCAAAATAATTACGCTTTTCCTCTCTCGTGATTTTCACCGCTATATTCCTACTCTGTTTATAAGTTTCCCAGTTTTCTTGATTTCTGTGTATTACGAACTTTTTATAATTGTTTCTTGTTGCCTCTTTCACACGATCTGTCCACCATTCCCTGTAATTCGGATATATCTTAATTTCTTTTTTGGGGGCAATTTCATTGAGAATATTGATATTGATATGACACCAACAATAATAAACTAATTGAAACCATCAGGAATATCAAGACCAAAAATGCAACTAGTTATGACGATAAGTATATCCTTCAATATTATTGTAAATCTTACAGTTAATTATCACTGTCTTGATTCCTCTGGAATGTTCGAAGCCTTCGATACACTAAATTGTACTGCTCTTAAACATATTTTCAGATTTATTGGACTCTCTGAAAAATCTGTCACCTCTTTTGATGATTATGTAACAAAGGGCGCTTCTAAATAAAAGACATTCGAACAGTAAAGGTCTGACATGTGGAGTGCCACAGGGATCCATTTTTAGAGCTATCCTTCATACTATTTGCACTGTATTTTTTAAAAATTGTGTGACCCACTGTTTTATATAAATGTACTCAGTAAATGTATTCTTTCCCTTTCCCTGCTATTGCAAATAGCTGCCTGAAGACCTTGACCTAATTTACAGAATATCTAAATATCACCTTTTCTTTGAATTCCAACAAAATTATTGCCATCGTATTCGGAAATTACAGATCTTCGGATGAATTGTTCCTTACGATTCGAGAAACATAGGTCAGAATATATTCGTAAGAGTATCTGGAAACTAAAATTTTTGTAGAACTCGGGCATCGCTAAAAGTGAATCTTCAAAAAAATGCTGTGTAATTCCTTAGTTTTTGTTTTCACTTTCACGCATTGTGATACTATTTTTGGCCCCTGTCTCACTGCTGCAAATGCACACTGAGTACCAAAATTCAAAATTATTGTCCCCGTTTTATTCATGGTCTTCGCAGACGTCAACCAATCAGTCATAAACTACAAGAAACTGGGTGGTTCAATATGAAAGCTCGTAAAAAAGTAAAAAACTTCATTGTGCCACTCTTTACTATCAAATAATTCCAACAAAAACCCAGTCATAACTTTACTGGAAAATAATTTTCAGAACGGATGGTCATCCTCCGAAAACCTAGGAGATGCGTAGAAACGATTTTCACAAAAATAAAATCAGTTCGAAAGGTACTATAGCACCTGCAACTCACAGAACTTCTTGATATGAACGTAGTTTTTCTCATAAAATATACGATATTTGCAATGCTATTCCGACTGTTTCGAAAAATTAAAACCTTACTTCTTTTCGAAAGAATTAGATGGAACTGCTGAAATCCTCCCGTCTGAAACTCTGTCATTCGCTTTATCAGGATTTCTTGTGTTTGGGTATATGCTTCAATTGTTTAAATTAGTACTTTTGAATTCATAGATTTGTAATTATTCCTTGTTTCGTATTAATAGTAGGTGAAAGAATTATCGTTATTTTATTATTTATATATTATTATTTGTAATCTGTATATGAAGGTTAAGTGGAAGACCATCTTGTGCATTCCTTGCAACATATGAACTTCGCCGTTTCAGACAATCTGTAAAGTCATACTTAACTATTGCATTGCATATTTTGCTACATGAAGACTATTATTTTATTAATGTAGTTGGAGTACTAGTATAACTGTCAAGATGACCTCTCAAATTTTCCACCCATCTCCCTCATCCCATCTATTGCAAAAATTATAGAAAAACTTGTTAGAAACGGTTCAACGCTCTTCTTATATCGCATAACATTATTAGTCAGAATCAGTGTGTATTTCTAACATTTCTTTATGGAATCTACCTCAACATCAATGATGGAGATGATGCGGCACCAGTGTTTTGTGCTAACAAATCACGAGATGATTACCATAGATGTAAAGGAATGACTCTGCAATGGTTACGGTTCAAACCATACCCTATAGGTAGGAGGCAAACTGTTAAAATAAGTAAAACCTCGAAGCAAGTTGAGATCAATTCTGGAGTGCCTCAAGGATCTGTATTAAATCCTATCTTTTTTTTCATATATTTCAACGATCTCACAAAAATCAACTAGACTGGTAAATTAACACTCTACTACAATCTTGTGGCATAGCAAAACACTACAAGATCTTAAGAAAATAATATCTAATGATGATGGAGTCGTTGAAAACACTGACAGTATCAAATTCTTTGGACTCTTTATAGACAAAAAATTAAAGTTTGGTGAACATCAGCATTAGGGGTCGTCAAGGACACATCGATTAGTGAAAGAATCCTTCACTCAAATGAAAAATCTTTTGAAAAATTGGTAGAAACAGCTTTAGCAATATAATCTTTCAAATTAGATAGCAAAGAGCTGTCAAATAGTACCGCAGCATCAAGTTTCATCAAAATGGATCAATCGCACAGAAACCAGTTCAAATTCAAAAGGGAAAATCGATTATCGAGAACTAGGAGTGGACAATCTGTGTATACGCTGTGGCAACTTTCACCTTGTTAAAGACTATCAAATAGATTCAAACTGTAACGCATGCCAAAAATATGGTTATGTGAAATATGTTTGCATTTCCACCATTTTGGCTGTAAAAAACAAAGCTAAAAATTCTACTGGTCACCTCGACGA
Source organism: Chrysolina oricalcia (assembly GCA_944452925.2). Lineage (NCBI taxonomy): Eukaryota > Metazoa > Arthropoda > Insecta > Coleoptera > Chrysomelidae > Chrysolina > Chrysolina oricalcia. The sequence goes on along the minus strand of OX101815.2, from coordinate 8,558,483 downwards.
AGAAAATGAATAAGAAAGTGACGAAATGTTCAGCAATAATAGAATTGTTGAAATTTTTGAAAATCACTCAAAGTCAACGAGAAATTATTCGATACTGTTTTTATCGCGAAGATAAATCTCGTCCTCGTCGCCAATTTGTTGTCTTTTTCAATTGAAATAACTTTATGATGCTTCTAATTAACAATTGTATAGCTCTTTCCTCATTGATATGAGTAACTGGTACACTGACGTTATTGAATACATGTCATTTTCACTAAACATTTCCCACATACCTTCATAATCGTTATATCGCCTCCAACTCTGGGTAACAATAACTATGCCCATTACTGCAACCGCTGTCAAAGCGGCCAATGAAACAAAAATTGATCTGTTCCAGCGTCTTTCCTTTTTGCGGACTTTTTCACACATTTTGGTTCTACCTTTCGATAAATTCAGCCACTATGATTGAAAACGCTCTGTCGCTCGACGATAATCCCACTAATTTTTTTCTAAGAATCGTTCCAAATTTTTGAGACTGATGAAGGTCAATTTACAATTATTTGGTTTAGAGATTAGCAAGTTAGGTACTGAATAATCAATGATCTAGTTCCAGATGGTTACACTGCTCGATGATACCAGTGTTGAATAACTTTCTTCCAGATTATTTTGGTAGTTTTGATTTTTTTAAAGCAATGAATCCATCAGGATAATGAGAGGCGTTAAGGACTGCCTATTAATAAGATTCGAGCATTTCTTCTCTCATTCTCTGATTCTTGAGTTCTGCTCCGATTCATTTGTTTCAGTTGTTCCTCCTAAATGATTATTATTATTATTATCTGAGACTAAGCTATTTTCATATATGGAATATTAAGGGGAAAATTCAAAAAAATCTAATGAGATAATGAGTTTGCCATAAGTTGGAATAGCAACCATATATACTTATTTCAGACAGGTTGATCATCATCAGTATGGTGTAGCCATAGAACGGGTGTGCAATACTTCCATGAGAAACAAATAGAAAGATTGTCAATAAGCCATTTGCCAATTTTTTCTCGTTTATTTTCACAATTCCTTCTGTACCGGAAAAGTCATACACTCGTAGCTACATCTGTCTTGCAATTGGAATCCTATTCTAAAAAGTTTTGACTATTTTCTTTTTCTGACTTCAACTAATTAAACTCATTGGCAGTGTAGAAACAGTTTTCTAACTGAAATTATTTCAATTTTGTTCCAATCCTTATTGAATAAAGAATAAATTTGAGATCATTCGATAAATGGTTAAAAATTATAGAACTTTCATAGTTTATGGATTTAATTTTTCCTACTGGTATTTATATTATTGAATTCTTCACTACATTTGAAGTCATTTCTGTCACAGAAAATACATCCAGAGATTTAATGAATGGATAAACCACTGATGGTTGAAAGTTCATGATCAGGAAATACTTTTCTACAGGATGTTTTCTCGGATATGTTGAAAATGCAACTTAAAATAGATTTTTATACATTAAATACATCTTTGGCCTTTATCTAGTTGCCTCATGAGCATAGGCCAAAACGAAGTTTTGTGCATGTTGAATTCTGCTGTTACTATTTGATGTGCCTACTTTGGTCTCCTATACCCTGCACCCTATGCAAATCACAAAATCAAAATATGTTGAAGAGGATATCAAACTCCCAGTTGTTGATTCACTTGGAGGTTCTGTTGAAGAGCCTGCCAAGTGTCTATTTTGATGGACCACAATGCTCCTTTGTTGAACATATTTCTTTGTACATGAAATGTGAACTATTTTCGATGTCAGTCCATCCAATAGTGCTCCCTTACTTTTTCCTGTTTATGAGATATTTCATTCCTTTAGAAGACACTTGTGCGTAATCATCTCTATAGTCATCAATGACACTATCACTACTAAAAGTCTCAGTCGCCACAGTTGCCATTGCTTGGTGAATAAAGAAATTATGATTGTGACAGAGCTCATACATTTTGTATTGATAAACCTATAGGTCAGAGGAGTTTTAGCATAATCATCACCACAGACCTCTAAATTCATCCTAAACATTTCAGATCATATGGTCGGCCAACAACAACTTTCTGGCAGTTCATTGAGTAGACTGTAAAATTTAACAGAAGGTTACTGATATCAAATCTGTTATATAGAAAAAAGTGTTTTTTTTTTCCTTGAAGCAGTGTATGTGAAGTTGTTAGATTTTCTTCGCAAATATTGATGTAAATAATTTTCTATCCACGTTTCTTTTCTGAATACAGTGAAGTAGAAAACGTGACAGGTACAATTGATTAGTTCAGTAAATTCTGATTGAGCCCACATTAGCGTTCATGATACTAAAAACTTGTAACTCAATAATAAATGTAAGGAAGTCGTGATTTCCAAATTCCAATTGAGGAACTAGTTGATAACCTTTGAGATATGTTATGGATGAGGAGAACCCTCTATACTTGGTAATAGTAGTAGAAGTATTAAAAATGATAATCATTCATTTCCACTCACAAACGGTATGGAAAAAGTCAATTGCTCACATTCAAGATGTATACCTGAAAACATGAAATTAAAATTGAATAATCATGGTTTCAACGCAGATTCATTACTAGTATTCATCTAGTTCTGTTCTGTTATAAACGAGTTCAGCTTATGTTTGAATAATTCTCCGTATACCTAGCAGTTTTTCTCATTTGAAGGAAGGGTATTGTATATTTTAAGAGCCATATGAGTAGGAGAATGGTGAATTATTTTAAATTTTCCGTATACCTAGCAGTTTTTCACATTTGAAGAAAGGATATTGTATATTTTAGGAGCCATATGACTATAGGAGAATGGTGAGTTATTTTAAATTTTCCCACATTTGAAGAAAGGGCATTGTATAGTTTAGTTTAGTCTTGTATGTGTGTGATACCATGATTGTGTTTGTTTCTTACATATTACACCATTATTATTTGTGAAAACTAGTACGTATACTCAACTCTGATATAAATAAACAAGGCAGTGTTCATATTATCAGTTTTTTTAATGCATCTTTGCAGGAATCAATATGTGAAAGCCCCGTCACTGATCGTATAATTCGTTTTTGTAAACCGAAAAATGTTTTTACTAGTGTAGATAAACTCCCAAAAAATCTCACGTATCGTAGCATTTTTTGTCCTTCCTCGGATGCTGGTCCTTTCACCAGCTTCACCTCAGCCTCGTCGTCTTTTTGTATTTTCCGTGTTGGTTTTACAGCACCCACTCCGTAACTCTGGTCCCCTGTACCAGTCTGTACAGGTTCTTCACCGGTTGGCTGTTGTATTCTTCAGGAGTTAAATTGGGTTTCCCAAAAATTGCCTGTCTCTTGCGGTCTAATGCCTCGCATTATGACAGTATATGTTTGGCTGTTTCTGTCCCTTTACCACATTGTCTGCAGGAAAGTTCTCCGTTGTACAGACCCATTTTGTGCAGGTGTTTTCTCATTGGACTGTGACCAGTGAGAAGACCCGTTATTGTTCTAACTTGATTCCTGCTCAGCTTGAGTAGTTCTTCAGTTTTGTGTTTTGACGGTTCTTTAATGTATGTTTTCCCGTGGTGCATGAGGGGGGCTTCATGCCACCTCTCCTTTTGTTTTCGCTTGACCCAGTCCCGAATGCATCCTCGAATGTCGGATTTATTAATCCCGAGTGCGGGTTCTGGTCCAATATATGGAGTTGATGAGCCCTTTCTAGCTAGCTCATTAGCTTTTTCATTGACCTCGATACCGCAGTGTCCTGGAACCCACATCAAAGTTAATTTGTTGTGTTCTGTGAGAACACTGAGTTCTTCTCGGCATTCCCATAGTCTTGATGTCACTTTCGGGTTCATAAGAGCCTTCAGTGACGCCTGGATATCGGTGCATATTTTGATCCGTGCATTGTGCATTTCCCTCATATTGATTTCTCTCGCGCATTGCAAGATGGCGTACATCTCTGCCTGGAATACAGAGGTGTTTGTTCCTAGTGAGACGCTTATTTGGGAATTCCTCCCCTCACTGTATATTCCAGCACCAGTTCCTTCTCTGGTTTGGATCTTTGCAGGAATCAATATGATCAACTGATCGTAAAATTCGTTTTTGTAAACCGAAAAATGTGTTTGCTAGTGTAGATAAACTCCCAAAAAATCTCACATACTCTCAAAGCAATCTAATTGAACTTTAATAATCCTAGAAAAGTTGTTCGATCTGATTTAGTTGAAATCGATGTACTCGATTCGTTAGATTGGAATGACAGCTCATCATATTCTCTTTGGACGTGTTGAAACCTCAGTGCTTTCGTTTTCGAACTATAGATGAACACATAATTTGCAGAGAACCATTCATTCCATAAAGGCAACACCTCGTTGCTTTTATCGCGCAAGTTAGAGTCCATTTTATCAGATATGATTAACGACGTATTATCAGCATATATTGTGAAAGAAGCAGTTACCTAAAGTTCATCCAATTCATTAATATAGAATAGAAACATCATTGGTCCCAGTATGGACCACTGAGGAACACCAGTGTCTATTTCAGCATGATGTGAGAAACGATTGTTGATAGCTACATACTGTGTTCGTTATAACTTTTGGCTTCTTGAGTGAGAGTGCATTGCATTTTACTTAATCGTTGTCGTTTTCTTTTGATTTTGCAGCTCCATCGATTATTAGTTATCGAACAAAATATGCGTCACGGATCGAATATGTTTGGATTACTCACACTTTATCAACATACTTATCATGTATGTACAAATTGTAACTATATTTAATAACAAAATGTGTGTTGAAGCTCATGTAATTAACAAACCAGTTACAGCCATATTGAAGAAAGATAGTAATAATAATAAAGACGTATAATATAATTCATGAAATGACTCGTTACAGACAAATACCGTACAACTATCGTGAAATGCAGTTAATGGACGCCATCCGTTTGATGCGGCAATAATCTGTAATGATTTGCTTAACTACCCTCATTAATTATGTCCGATGATTCCATTAGGAATGAAGACGCCGTCGATTTCCAATAAGATAGTTCATTGAAAGCTAAGTTCATGTTGTATGTAGAGGTATATTAGTTCACTTTGAAGTGCTGAATACTGACGAATCAACATTTGATTATATCAGATTTTAGGGGGTTTCTTGAATGCTATGCGGCCTCACAAGCACTATTCGATCTTTTCCATTTTGGATCCATCAGTGAACCACCTTGATGAATCCCTTTCCAGTTGAGATCTCTGTAAAAGTTTTGTGGTTGTTTATAACCACTTCAAACTACATCTCAAAGTGTTCTTTCGATTTAAACCGTCTCAAAAACTCTCCTAAGAAACAGAACTTTTTTCTTGCCGACAACGTTACTTCTTCAATCTAGCCGCTCATCATAATAAACACAAAGGAAATAAGAGCCAAATTGACCATACACATAACACCAGATTTGAACAAAAAACTAAAAATATTCCGAACGTAGTGACCACCAATAACCAAAGATATCTCACGTACCTCAATACCAAAGTATATTCTGAAATTCCTGAGGAAATGAAACGAAACAACCTTTTACATTTCTTCAAGAAAAAAATTAATCATAACAGCACCATTACAAAAAATTAATGAAATGATTCGAAAAAAAATTAAATAAATGTATCTGTATGTCTACATCAACCTCGCACAAACACTCAACTTGTAACTAATAGAACAGATTTTTTTAAAATTTTGGTTTCTAAGAATTTATCAATCTAAAATTGTATTTCATACATACAAATATATCTTTAATTTTTTCTGTTCTTCTGTCTTTCTTCTTTCTCTATCACTGTATATAGCTAAATGATAACATAACATAGATAAAAAATAGCCAAACTAAACACATGTTGCGAAACAATAATTGTGTACCATAACCATACATAAGTCCCATCCTTTCATGAGATTACCTTTCATTAAGTTGCGCTTTTGGGTCAGGTGTTTCCCTTTTCACCTCTACAAAAACCCTATTACAGAATGATTTCTATTTGAATGATTCAGTAGCTTCCACACTGGAAAAAAAATATATTTTTGAAACAATTTTTATTGACAATTTTGCCAATGACTGCAGAGACGCTTCAGAGTCAGGTGTATTTATTCCTTTTCACCTATACAACAACCCTTCATCGAAATATTTTTTTGTTGAATTAGTTGTTCCGTTACTTCCACACTGAAAAAAAAATATAAAAGAAATCCATTCTCGACCATTTCTCCAACTACTGCAGAAACGTTTTTGGGTCAGGCGTATTCGTTTTCACCTCTACAACAATTTTTCTGTAGCACCCACACCGAAAAGAATTAAATATGTAGGAAAACAAATTTTCCAACTACGGCAAAGACGCTTCTGGTCAGATGTATTCCTTTATACCTCCACAATATTCCTATTATACCGAAATAATTCCTTCTCGAATCGTTCTGTAGCTTTCACAGTGAAAAAAATTAAATATCTATGAAAATCACTCTCGGCCATTTCTCCTACGACTGCAGATACGCTTTGGGGTCAGGTGTATTCCTTTTTACCTCTACAACAACCCCATGCTGGAATAATAACTTGTTCAATTGTTCTGTAGCTTCCATAATAAAAAAATAAAAAATTCGGGAAAATAATTCTCGACCATTTCTCCAATGACTGCAGAAAAGCTTTGGGGTTAGGAGTATACCGCTTCACCTGTACAACATCCCTATACCAAAATAATTATCTGCTGAATTCACCTCTAGCTTCCACACTTATGAAAATAAACTACTTTCAGTATTACCTCTAATGAAGCAACTTCTTTAAAAAAGATTAGATGGGTTCCCTTGAGAATGGAAGCAGCACTGTTTCGCTAAGATTGACATTGAGTCCTCCCTCTACATACCAGCATCTGATTGTGTTCAGGGCTACTTGCCACTGATTGTGACGACCAGATCATCGACGTACCTCTGAATCATGGAGTCAGCGCAGTGTAGCTTCACTATCAGGTTGTCAACAACTAGTAATCACAGCAAAAGCAATAGAACTCCTCTTTGGGGACAACCTTTTTCTGCTATCATTATTATTGTCTCTCCCAAACAACTTTAATATATACCTACCCTCGATAAGATCATACCAATTAAATTGAATCATCAACAAAATTCATCAATAGGCTCGATTTATACATGTGGAGTTGAGGAGAACTTTACCTATTCGGAAGTCTGGAATCATAATTTTTTATTTCATATTACAAAAAGTAACTGGTGACATCTGTAGTCATTAGTTGAAACTTTATTTGAAACGAAAAAGGAATCCAAAGTAAGATGATTATCTACTCTTCGACAGGCAGCCAACAATTCTGTTGTTCTGACCAACCCAAGGTTCATTCTAAAATACTCTCATTTCACTTAGATTCTGTTTGCGTTCCTCATAACGTACTGAAAAACTTGGGTTGACAATCATCTAAAATTGGATTCCTTGGTTCGTTTCAAATTAAGCTGCAACTAGTGACTGTAGATGTCACAAGTAACTTTTTGTAATATACTGTCTTTGCCTCATGGTACTAATTTTGAGTGGATTTGTTTTGATTTTGAGAGCTTCCAGAAATCCTTTCTGATGAGTAGGTAACCACGAAACAGCTGTTAAAGGTTGGAACTCCCGAAATCAAATCAAAAAGTACTCTCTTTTCACTTAGATTATTATTTTTTATAACTTAATTCGTATATGGTTCTGAGAAATCTCTACATTTCCATTTCTCTTCTATATGCCAACTTTTTAGTGTAATCAAGATGGTGACATATCACTTTCGTAAATAGTATTTCCAAGAAACTCTTCATGATGGCACAGGAAATTGTGGAGTTCCTCAATGAACTAACTGTATTAGGTCCATTCTATTAAAACTCGACGTCAATAATTTTTTTATTCTGGCAACTACTACCATAAAATTACGAAATTCAATCACCTACATTCGATTTCATGAAATAAGAATTCAGAGTTGGAACTACCTAAAAAAAAATTATTTGAAATTTCGTTTTCAAGGATTCCGTTGTGATCATAAATTGTTCTAATCTATTTTTTTTCAATTACAGATCCGTTTGCAGAAACTGCCCCTACCCAGACACCAGCATGACCAGTGCCAACGATGGCGGAATAGGACCCATATCTCCCCCAGCACTCCCTTCCCCCGGCGGCAAGCTACCATCTTTGGATCCGACCGACAGGTTTCTGGGCAAAGGGTCGCCGTTTGCTCCCTCTACCGGCGATCCCCAAAGACACTCCCAAAGCGACGACGATAGCGGGTGCGCTTTGGAGGAGTACACTTGGGTACCACCTGGACTGAGGCCTGATCAAGTAAGTGAACTGCTCTGCTTCGGTTATTGAGATGTCTTCTGAACAACTTTGATTGAAATGGTTTATTAGAATTTTCATCAGGATGCTGAAACTTATCAATAAAACTGGCAGTACCTTTGGGGGCTTCAACCACCTTTGCCCTTCTACCACATCTTTGGTATATATTTATTGAAATATTTTTTTAGCCCGTGTAATTACTCTATTGAATATAGGCAGTTTTATTATTATAAGCACACAACATTGCTCTCTCTTAGAAACCATTTTTCGAGAAATTTATTCTCAAGTTCAGGCATGAAACGGTATAGTGGTGATCAACAGCTGTCCAATTCTACAAGACACTCTAGTGTTGAATGTTTTCCTCATTCAAATTTGAATAAATTGGTGAAGAGTCTTAAGTTGGAATAAGTTTATCAGGCATTTTTCCTATGCTCGTATTTGCATTACTTGCATAACTCTTTGTTTTTGATTGGAAAATAATTTAAAGAAACTTCGTGGTACGATACATGCGAGGGGGAAGTAACTCTTTCATTAGGTGTACATCATAACATTTTCATTACTTCATTAATCATTTCATATTCAACTTAAAATCGAAATCTATGTTTCTGGGGATCCGTGATATGATTTTTTTCGGTTCCAAGTTGGCAAATGTATGCCGTCTGACAATCGGTAAGTGATCGCCTCGGTGATCGCTGAGCAGACGCGGATTAATAGTATAACATCATTAATGGTAATTATTTTTCATTAGAGTTAATTACTGCATTATTTTCATTAGGTGTACACAAAATGGCTAGTTACTTCCCCCTCGGATACATACATCAGGGCACTGAGCAAATTCGCTTTGTAAAAGAATGAGTTAACTTATTCTGAAACTATTAACACTAAGGAATACCTCTGAACTCAATTTGTTGTCTAATAGTTGATTGATTTTGCGAAAACTCACAAGAAAGGCCTGATATACTTACTATACCTGGTGGCTCCGGAAGAATTGCGAACGGAATATCTCAATTATTGTATGAGGGAGGCTTGTTTTGGGCAACAATATAATATTTATTTATTATATTTATTTAATTATTTACTGGCAAGCCCAATTAAAGTATAAATTAAAATTTTAAATTATAATTAACATAAAATGGAATGTAAGGCTGAAATGCAAATTAAGATTAGGAATACGTTTAAAGGGATTATTTTAAAGTTTAAAAGGGTTGATTTAGAATTTAAAACGACAAGTAACAATAAGCGTCAATAAAACGTATTAAAACATTACAACATTAGAACATTACAGCGTTAAAACATTAAAGCTCATTGTTCCGTAATTGTGTTTTAAAATGATGCAAGGAGGTGTTAAACATCTCGAGATCATTGTAACTATTGCTAATCGTAAAGTTCTTGGAATGCAGCTGTTGAATGTGTGGTTTAAACGATAAAATGGTACGTAAAATAAATGTTGCTGTCGAGTTGAGATGTTTTGAACATGGAGATTGATTGTTTCTAGGAGTTCAGCGCAACTGCATTTTCCGTTAATGATATTGAAAAGTAGTGTCGAGTATCTCTGTTTCCGTCTAGTTTCCAAAGAGGACATATTCAGAAGCCGCTGTAACGATTCATACTCGCAACGAACTCCGAATTTATATGCCATGTATCTGAAAAAGTTATGTTGGACATTTTCGATGTTCCTGATATATCTTATATAGAGCGGGTTGTACAAAACAAGTTCACCAACAGTTCAACTAAACCGAGTTCACTTCTTAAGGTACTATAAATTTAATTGGATAATCCCTAGCAACTGAAGCGAGTTTACTTAAACTGTTGGTGAACTTGTTTCGTACAACCGGCCCATAATGTGGAGACCAGACAGAAGAACAATACTCGAGGTGTGGGCAGACCAGTGAACAATAAAGTACTTTGACAGTAGCTGGGTCAGTCAAGTCATGGGTTAGCCTTTTGATAAACCTAAAAATTTGTTAGTGTTGATTGAAGCTTGAGGTGGGGTCTAGAATAACTCCAAGGTCTTTGATTTGATTAACAGCATCCAAGACATGACCATTTGAGTTGTAACCAAAAGTGGTAGTAGGTACGTGGACATGGAATCTATAAAAGCGCATGACATGGCACTTTGTAGCATTCATGACCATGCCATTTAAGGAGCACCAGTTTGATAGATTGTCCAGGTCAGATTGGACCCTATGGGCATAATGACATGAGAGCTAGAATTTTAGCATACTGATACGACGAAAATAACATCCGGTCTGACCGGAAGTGATATCAACTTTCTTATTTCAAATGGCAATCCTGTTTTTTTCGTTATTCAGCATTCAATTCCCTTTCTAATGATATGGCACGAAATGCATTGCCTCAGCGTCAATACAATCATTCTCAGCATTTGGGGAGTGATATCTTGGAAACTCTCTTAATTTTTCCTTCTAGCTCATGTCGAGTTGTAGGCTTTGTGGAATACACCCTATTTTTAAAATGTCCCCAGAGAAAAAGTCGCAAGGATTCAGATCAGGTGACTTTGGTGGCCTGACCTGAGAAAGAGATTCCATCAAAACACACTTTTGTACGTGAGTAAAAATGATTTTTTCAATAAATGAATAGTTAACACAACCAAACTTGCAAACGCAGAACAAGAAAATAATAAAATAAAAATGCGTTTGACACTATCGGACATGTAGAGTTTCTAATTGATGTAGCCGATACTTGATAAAAATGTTAATATCTGTAATAAAACTAAATTTTCACTGAAAATGTTAACAAATCCGATCTGAGATTATCTTCTCCACTTGAAGAAGCTGTTGTACAGAGAAGCGATCGTCGTAGTTTTGTAAACCATTTTCAGTGGAAATAAACAATTTAGTTTCATTATAGATATTATACAGTTTCATCAGTTAATTCCCAAAGTCACCTCGATATGTTGATCTCCTGATCTGCTAATCATCTCGTATCGCAAATTCACCAAATCTTGAATAATAATTTAGAATTGCAGCTTTCTTGATACTTTGATATAGTTAGAAATTTCATCAAAATTCCGAACAAAAAAGCGCATGATAATTTTTTTTTGGGCCATCATTGTTGTTGATTTGTTTTAGTTTGGGCACCATACCCTGATAATTTTCAGTTTAGAAGAAGAATCATCTTGAGTTTTCTTTCTTTGAAATTTTGAGTTCGATCAGAAAAAAAATGTGTGTAGAGATCAAATATACTCAAAGACCCTATGCTCAAAATTTGCATTCTGTAATTTTTATGAGCGTTACAAATTCTACCATTTTACCAATCTGAACATTTATGCAACTATGATTAAGGTAAAGTGGAGCAAGTGAGACCGAATATTTCACAAGTTCAACTTTGTAATTTCATAGAGGCCTAGAAAGTTAAATTTTGGTCCCAATATATGTGGCCATGTTTATAATTGGTTGCAGTATCCAAATACTTGATTATTGACTATATTTCTTGTAAACCAAAAAATCACTCGTAAATTTGCTCATATTATATGTCTCACTTGCCCCAAATCATGGGGCAATTGTAAACCAAAAAATCACTCGTAAATTTGCTCATATTATATGTCTCACTTGCCCCAAATCATGGGGCAATTAGGATTTATCATTGAAAACCAAATTCAAAGACTCCTTGAATAAGCTGGGGCAAGTGTACTTCATGCAATGACAGCGTTCAAATTTGAGATATCTGTAAACTAATCTATTCTGACAAATAAAATAATAATGCATGCATTTCTTTGAGTTTTATGAAATATACAGACTTATTCATCAAAGAAAACCTTGAGGCATTTTTAATTTTGTGAGCACGAAAATCAATATATACTCTTAAATTATACTGTTCAAACTTCACCTTCGAGATTCAATGTCATTTTTTTCGTGATTATTTAGAATCACAACTATTTTATATAGTCTGGGGTGTCACGACAGCTTGTCGTCGACTTTCACTTCAATTGTTTTAATAAAGATGTATATGAGAAATATTTCCTCAATGGTTCCCAATTTCCACGAATTTTCACTTACCCCATTTGACGTTATAAAAAAAGATGCCAATGATGGACCATGAAATTAAATAAAATACGTATCATTGAAAATAATAATCTACAGTATGAGGAGAGTATATGCAGATCAGCATTGGTCCAAAAATAGAGCCCTGTGATACCCCAGATCTGCGAAATCAACGTAAAGAACTGTCATCGTCAATTCACATTTCTTGTTGTTTTTTTTATATACATGCTCATAAGTGATGAAGCATCATCTACATAACGTATGGAACGATGTGTATAGCATAATATTCACCAAGAACTACTTTCTGCGTATTCGTGCAAATTTTCTATCAATGAAATAACCTATAGGAACAGCTAACAAGTCATGTAACCAGCTCGTAGTCCAATCTCCTATAAGTCAGTACAAGGAGAGCACGACCATGAATCAAACGGAGGCGTACACGCTTTTATGATTCACAAGCAGAAGGTACCGATAACCGGTACCGGTACCTACCAGCACACACTGCCCATTCCAGAAGCTACGACATCGAGTCGTGCTTCCATTTGATGTAAATTTAATATTATAACAATTATTCGAGGGGATGTAATAAGCCTGCTACGATGTAAATTGGAATCGTGAACGGGACCCCGGAAAAAAAGTACCGGCCCGCTCCGTGTGGTCCGCAGGTAATCTCCAGCAGGAAGAAGAACTGTGTCCGAAGCGATATACGCTTTTATTCAAATCATGGCCTTGCACGATCAAACATCTAGGAAATTAACATACGGTTTGTATTGGCTGGTTGTTAACGGCTACTCACCTACGCTATCTATTATGTGCACTAATTGATTGGTTATCCTGCTTTACGGTCTCCGTTGTCATATTCTGTTGGAAGGATATTGTCGATAGAAACTAGCTCAGTTCATGTCAACTACGCTTAAGGCTATTGTCTGAAGGTATGCATCGCTTAGGATATGCCGACGATTTTGCGATCATGGCCTAAGGCAACTTGGGAGGAAATCACCAACTGCTTCAAACGTTATAAATATGATACCCCCAAAACCACTTTGATATTAAAATTTTTTTTTCATTCCCCCTTTCCCCGAATTTTGGAGACATCGGGGGTTCTGCTACCTTAACGTTGAACTAACAGAACTAAACTGCTAAACGAATGTTTTTTAAAAGTCTAATCACTCCATAATTTTAGGATCATTTCAGGCTCACGTTTGAAACCATCGCTTGGGACCCAGGAAACTTCATTTCGTAATAGGAGTTTGGGGAAAGAAGGGGGGGTAAGAATTTTTATAGAGCAAAACTATTAATTTTTATGGGTTGGCGCAATGGTAACATTGGTGGTAAAAATTCAAAAAAATCCACCGGGACCCAAATTCCAAAGGATTTTGCGGGGTCCTTTTTTGGAATAAGTTTAATGAAAATCCTGGGTTTTGCTAGCTTTACCGTTAAGCTAGCAGAACCCAACTATAATAAAGCAACTCGGAACAAATCCAGTAGCTTTAAAGAAAAACATTCCCAATTGAAAATTGAAAATAGAGTCATGTATTGATTCAATTTTCAAATGGAAATGGAAAAAACCCTATGATAAAATTGAAGTTACTTTTTGTAATATCTAACAGAAAACAACTGCTTCCCCGGCTAAAGCCACGCTGGACATTGAACTACATCTGTTACCAAATTTCTAGGCACGATGTTAGACAGCAATCTCTCTTGGGAAAAGCAAATAGACAGCATATGCAGCAAGCTGAATAAATGCTACTATGTGATTTCGACTCTTTTGAATGTTTACTATGCCTTTGCATATTCAGCTATATCATACAGTATTGTTGTTTGGGGCCAAGCCTCTGACATGAAACGTGTATTTATTTTGCAAAAACGAATCATTCGGCGTATTTTCGGACTATCCTACAGAGCATCCTGCAAAGATACTTTCAAAAATTATAGTATTCTCACGGCACCATCCATATACATAATGAAACTAATGTCATACATTTATATCAATAAAAATAATTTTATCAAACATTGTGATACTCACGACCACAATACCAGAAATAAAAAAAAATATATTAATAAACATAGCAAATCACTCTTTTCAAAAAAACTCACCGATCTCTGCAGGATCTCTTCACCAAACTTCATTATTTTTTGAAGAACTCGAAATGTTTAGAATTTCAAATGCCAGATTAGAAAACTTCTTATAAAAGAATGCTTTTACTCTGTAGAAGAGTTCGAAAGTTATATCAACTCTATTATTTAAACTTACCTCGCTCAGCGCCGCATAATTCGTTTACATATTTAATTCTTGTCTATGATCAGTATTGTCTTTTTACACTGTTATATCTTTTATATACCCCTTACATCTTTATCCAAGATGTTTTTATGACCCGTCCAATCTGTTTTTTGTGAATAGGAAAAGGACTCAATAAAATTTGATTTGATTTGATAGATATTGAGTAGCCTCTATCCATGCTAATTTATTACTCAATTATATATTTTCTGCTCTTTAGTTGGAGGAGGAATCATAGGTTATGTCAACACTGAGCTGACAGTACCAGAAGGCTAACCAAATCGTTATGAAAAATTAGATCAGACCATAATGTTAGGCTCATTTCAGGCTCACGTTTGAACCTATCATCGATTTGTTTGAAATGCATTTTTTTTTAATCCTGAGTTCTGCTAGCTTTGCCGTTGAGCTAGCAGAACCCAACCTTAAAGAAGCAACTCAGAACAAATCGGAATGGAAATTAAAATTGGAAAAATCCGTAAAAACAGTGAAAGATATCTGACCATCGAATATTATGGTATGAAAAAAGAAATTGTCCTCCTTTGCCCCCCGAAAGCTAGATGGAGAACGCGTAGGGTTTCGGAACTTTTCTTGGCGGATTTGGACGTCAAAAATTACAGCGAAAAAAAAAATTAGGTAGGGGAGCTCGCCCCCCCTTTTCTAGAAAAAAGTTGTGAATCTCACGAAATTAAAATCGAAAAAATCCGTAAAAATAGTGAAAAATATCTGACCGTCGAATATCATGGTTCAAAAAAATTTCACCCCCAAATGTTTCAATAGTTTCGGACATGGAAAATAATGATGGAAAAAAATCGATCAGGGGATCGCCCTCTTTCCTGTCACGACAAAAATTAGGAAAACTCTCGAAATAGAAGAAGTTCTTTTATGCTGAAGCGATGGTTTTTGATTGGAACTATCGTCCATTTTATATCTTGATATTTCCAATAATATTCATAAATCCTTCTGCAATAGTTATTTACCTAGCAAGTGCGGAAAGTAGTATTTTTCCGCACGCGACGGCAATTGCACGAACGACGCGGAGCGGAGTTCGGGCAAGCCGTCAAGGGCGGAAAAGACGTTTTCCGCAAGAGTTAGGTACAGTGTTTTTCCTACGAGTGTTTTTGTCCATCTTATGTATGAAAAAAAAAGGTTTTTATTAAAAAGATTTTATAATAATGCTACAAAATGACACATAAGACAGAATAGTTACATAGATCATTTAGTTAGTCCTAAATATCCTCATTCTCAACAATATAAAAATCGAGCGGAAAAGTAACTTTTCAGCACTAGTGCGGAAATAGTATATTGTGCAACAAGTGCAGAAAAGTGCTAATTTCTCACGAGTTTGAAAAAGTTGCGGCACGAGCGCAAGCGAGTGCTGCAATTCAAACGATTGAGAAATTGCATTTCTGCTCGTGTTACACACTATACTTTTTCTATAACACACTTTTTGCTAAAAATAATACTATGAAATGAAATGTCAGTGACTCATTTTTATATTGTCCTCTTGAAGTTGAAGGTAGTAAATTCAATGACAATGAATTAACTTGTTCTCTTAGTTCTGGCGGAGTATTTTCAATTTCAGAACTGTCGCTATCCATTTTAGTTCAATCTCATTAAAAAATGACGGGACAAGAATATTTTACGAATATTTTATGCTTGACGTTTATTGACATTCAAATGATTCGATATATGTTGCTCCGTTGCCTAGCAATGGATAGTGTGTATGTGGGTATTTGAGACAGCAGTAGTGATGTCTATGATTTTTGTTCAGAATATTATGAATTTGTACGACAATTTCCCCCATATTATATAAACCAATAGACTTTGTCTATTCATTCTTGAAGTTGTCTGATCGAATATCCCTTCGAAATGCAGAATTTTCAAAATATACTTTCACCTTGCTGTCACGAAAACTGTATTGCTTAGAAATTAGGTACTGAAAAATTTTGGCATAGAAATGTCACTTTGTGGCACAGAAATGTCACTTTGCGGCACACTAATGTCATATTTCAATTATTGTGAGAAATAATCATGTTTGCGAACGTAAAACTATGCAGAAAAGCATGTTTTGGAGTGTGGTTGTAGAAAAAGTTACTTTTCCGCACCCTCGTAGGAAAACAAAATTTCATGAAATTTTCATATTCTATGCTAGAACTATTGCTCCCTTTTTATGTTTCAAATAAGTTACGATCTACTACTATACCTTCTGTTCTCATCGTTGCACGATATCTCTTACAATTCGTCTAAGTCAGTTTCAGTTTCACCATAAGAAACTAATTCAATGAGACGGATGTTTGAAAAGTCATAGCTCCAGCGCCTTTTTCTTTGTAGTTAATTTCAGCAATAAATTCGATTTTTCGAAGCGTGAAGTGTAAACAAAGCTCGTGTTACAGGACAGAGAAACATAAAAGCTCTCGAACTCGATACTCCACTTAAGGTAACCTGATGAACGATACTGAATTCAACGCAACTGCCTCGAGACTAGACCTAGAGGCTTAGGAGTCATTTGATATCTTTTCTCTGGCCTGGCAATTAAAGAGACATTTTAAGAATTTGAGCTTTTCGACGTAAGCTAGATTCAGTGACGAGAGGCACGCCATTTTTATTGCAGTATTTTCTTACTAAGTGCAGAAGATAAATTGATGAATTAAGAAAAACTTGAGTTTCGAAGCTGTCTTGAAAAACCCTGCTAGTTTGTTGATATTGAAAGGTTCATTTTATGTTTTGGTTCACGAAAAGGAATAAAAATTCTGTACTGTTCAGAGAAAATCGTGAGAGCCAAGGAAAAGTAGCTGTTCTTCTTGAATTTCTGCATGCTGAATACCTCAGGGAACACTTCCCGAGGCAGTGAGTTCCAAAGCTTTGCCATTCGTTAGTAGAACGAGCCCTCGGAGAAGGATGTTATGCATATCTCCAAAGAGACGATGAAGGGATGTGAAGACTGAACTCGACGGATCAGTCTCAATGAGACTGCTAACGGTGGAAATATTGATGATACTCTAGAAGAGCATCGTCCATATCTTCAGATCAGAGACAGATCGCCACCATTTCAAAGACTAATCGCCTAATTTCATGGACAGCATACGGAACTTACAGTGAGTGTTTAGGAGCTGTAGTCCATATGTAGGAACAGTAAACCAGTACAGTTCGGATCGGTACCTTATAAATCATATTCAATTGACGGAAAGTCACTTCGCACGAAACAGAACACCAAATTACTGGGAGGCAGTTTTGGCAATGGACCTTACTTGTCTTTCCCATAGAAGAGTACTGGTGATGGTATAATACCCAGCATCGACATGGAGGAGTTTATTCATTGGCAAATACATTGGCCACTGTAAGATCGGCCTGTTTAGAGGAATGACATGCTTAGGTTTTGTTTGCATTGAATTCTACTGAGGTATGGAATTCTTACTGATATCTACATTCAAAACGTTTTTCAACAGATAACTGTCATATATGTAAGCAAGCATATAAGCAAGCAGGTCATCAGCTAATCTCTCGACGCCAGTTCCAAACTGGCGGATGCAAATGTTTCATTGTTCGTACTTTGAAAACTACTCAACTACTCTTGGTGTAGAAGTATATGTTTTTGGGGTCAAGGAATTTGAGATATTCATTTATTTATTCATATACACAACCCATTTCCCATTTTTCAAAAAGGCTACTTTTATTTTTTCTCAATGCGCATAACAATAAAAACAAATGAAAAGTAAAAGTAATGTGTCTCATGCTATACTATTATGGAGACTTGTTGTTGCTGCCGATAATGGCCGAAATGTTGATTTGAAACAGTCACCTCAATATGAATAGCAACATATGACGGATGTTCTTCCAACGAATAAAGCATTTGTGATGTTAGTATGGCAATATTTCTCTGAACACTCTAAGACAAATTAATGTTGTCTCTGATAGCTACAAAAATTATTCTATTAAATCATCATCTTTGACCAAACGCAAAAGCAAGAGCACCCCTCTTGTAAGACGTGACATACAAGATAGAAATGTTCCCTTGCCAAAGAATTGAAATATACTTTTTTTAGAATAGAAAAGCTCTAACTCCCTCTCAAATCAGTTGATATATCATCTGAGAAATTACATCCGAATCAGGTTATATGGTGACAGCAGGTGGTTATGAACAGTGTGATATGGCTACCTCCACATCTGGAATTCTGTCAGATTCATTACTTGCAATTTGCAAACCACGAAAAAGCAGCTGTACTAGTTATGTTAGCAAACATGTCCAAGATATTCACGCCGACGAAGTATGGATGTCCAAAGGAACCAACATCTTTACATACAATAGTTGTTCCAGTGCATACAATATTCTTAGGCATACCAACTGATATGCAAGAATTCGTATTCCCCTCCATAACTGTGTGACACAACCAGTAAGCCAAATGGCATTGGAAAAAAAAACTACGTGGAAAGTTTATCTGAAAAACCCTGCATTGCTTGCAGAAATTGGTGAACATTATCGGATAGTGGGATCAAATCGGCTGAAGATTATTTGTTTGAAAAAAAATCACCAAAAATATTTCCTCCTACATTATGCTTTATTGAAGCTACAAATCCAACTTGCACATTACCAAGCATTTGTGTAGAGAAAAGCACTGGAGGCTAAGTCATTGTTGCCTGAATCACTTGATTACGGATGGTACGAGGATGTAATGGTACAGTAAAACCAAAATTGATAAAAAAAGATCCATTTTCACCAACATACAAGCAGTGCGGAAGTGTTACAGATTGTGCTCGATCTAATTGTGTGTGTACAGTAAACAAGCTACCATTTCTCAAATAGAGTGGATGTTTTCTTGAGCAGTGTAAGATCATATATCGCCAGTTTTTGAATAAGGTTCAATAGCGTAGCGGACTAACGCACATTGCCGGAGACCCGGGTTCAAATCCCGGTTGATCCACATTTTTTTAATTCAGTTCTGATTTTAATTTTTCCGTCTGATATGCCATAAACTTATTTTCGAATTTAATTTAACTACAGACGTAAAACTAATTCATTATTTATATTTACTTGGCTGAGTCATACATACTTGAAATGTCAGATGTGAAATCTGTCGATAATCCTATACAGTGCGTTCATGAAGTGTGGAAACGCTCTATTATCTTACGAGTTGATTATTTTCGGAGGAAAAGCTCGGACAGGTCGATTTTGTTTTTCAGTTTTCCACCTTTTTTAGAAAAAAATAATTTTTCCCCCAAGATATGACGTCATCGATATTTTTTTTTATTGAAAGGGTATATTTTTATGTCAAAAATTGAAAGCCTGTATTTTTCTGAGTTAAACCATACCACATACGTCATATCTCACAGTTCGATTTACAGTATACCGAGTATAAAGGAAACCAGTGTTCATATTTTCAACATTCATTTCATAATTTATTTGCTATCAAAATATCATAGGTTAGTAATGAAAATAAACAAATAAGAAATCTACAGCAAATGCTCGAATTGAGCTCCTTGGGTCAGTTGATAATATCCAAGACGTCTAATGAATTCTTGGGTTACGTTAGACAGCACCTCTGTTGTAATTAGTTGAATTTCAGTTCGAATTCTCTCCTTAAGGTCTTCCAAATTGGTGGATCGGTTTATGTACACTTTACTTTTTAAGTAACCCCAGAGAAAGAAGTCCATGGCAGTTAAATCTGGGGACCTAGCAGGCCATTCAATTTGTCCTCGTCGTCCAATCCAGCGATTGGGGAACGTTTCATTAAGAAAATCTCTAACAACTCGAGCATAATGTGGACCTGCTCCATTCTGATGGAACCAAATAGAAGAAACTATTCGATCGGGTTGGTTGATGTCTGGGAATGTCTCAGTTAAATAAGGAACCACATAAGTTTGTAACATTTCCAAATAATTTCCACTTGTCACATTACCGTCAAAAAAATATGGTCCTACAATGGTATTCCTGAGAATCCCAGCCCACACAGTTACTTTTTGGATATATTGGGTATGAGCTTCCATTATCCAATTGGGATTTTCTGTTGCCCAATAACGACAATTTTGTGTATTCACAGTACCGTTTGTAAAAAAAGTTAATTCGTCGGAAAATAAGACATTAAATTCAAACCCATTATTTTGATTGCACACTTCTTGCATAATTTCACAAAACTCCATGCGTCTATCGAAGTCATCTTCATTAAGTTCATGTATGAGTTTAATTTTATATGGATGTAATTTAGCTTTTCTAAGAATTTTCTGTACAGCACCACGACAGATCTCATTGTTGTCAGATAAAGTTGTAATTGAACAATGAAGATTTTCTTCAATTCCAAGTAATACATATAATTGAGTTTCTTCGGCAACGGTAGGTCTGCCACTCTTAGGCATATCCCTAACATTGCCAATTTCATTGAATTTATGTAATATTTTGCTCACCGTCGATTTGTTTATTGGTTCTCGATTGGGATATTTTTCATTGAAGATTTCGCATACTTCTATTCTCTGTTTTTCTGACAGCACCATCGTTATTTCAAATAATTGCTTTTAGAACAATATTTTTCAGAAAGTTATTGCAGACTTATAAATCGATATGCTACACAACAAATCAATAGAATAATGACATATGCAATGGTAACTAAGAACTTATTGTCTGGTTGCTAAGGGCTTTCATATGTTTGCTTAGCCTACTATTCAAGTGTAGCAATATACTCGTACTAAATACTGAGTACTTCTCAGGTTTACGTTGCAAAATCAATAATGAAATGAATGTTGAAAATATGAACACTGGTTTTCTTTATACTCGGTATACTGTAAATCGAACTGTGAGATATGACGTATGTGGTATGGTTGAACTCAGAAAAATACAGGCTTTCAATTTTTGACACAAAAATATACCCTTCCAATAAAAAAAAATATCGATGACGTCATATCTGGAAAGGTGGGTGGGGGGGTAATATTTTTTTTAAAAAAAAGGTGGAAAACTGAAAAACAAAATCGACCTGTCCGAGCTTTTCCTCCGAAAATAATCAACTCGTAAGATAATAGAGCGTTTCCACACTTTATGAACGCACTGTATGTGATTGACACTGATACATCAAATTGATTTCACTGGGTGTGTATCTTTTCATTCAAACCTCATCATCATCTCATACTAACAAAGAGCTGAATTTGAAATGTGAATCGCCGGTTTTTGGATAAGGTTCAATAGCGTAGCGGACTAAGGCATATCCTACATTGAAAGTGAAGTCGATCTGGCCACCAGACCCGACCCGGCCAGACCAGATCAGTCCTCGGCGCTCCTAAATTGCAGTTGGTATCACCGGGAGCGGAAGAACCAGTACTGTGTCAACTCTCGTCGTGTCTATCACGGGTGAGAAATAAACGAGGAACTAATTGATTGCATGTTATTGGACAGGAATTTATCATTAAACTCGCGTAAAAGAAAAGTGATTTTTTCACAACCTGCCTACCTATGTGTAGGCACCCTGATAAATTCTAAAAATATCGTAGAATAGCCGTCGAAATGTTTGATTACATTCTGTCGGAAGTACCTAAGCTAAGTTCAATAGATGATGTTAAATCGCACCACCTCGACCAGAGCTTCCGTGCAACTGGAAGAAAAAACAAACCTATTTGATTGTTGTCAGACCAGTTCAGATCCGACTCCTTTCCCCATTACGAGCACTGGCTCCAGTGTAGGAGGGGGGGCGGTGCGTCATGTGTTTGTTTTCTTCAGACCCGACAAGACGCTCTCAGACCGTCTGGTCGGGAGAAATTCCGCTTTCCAATGTAGGGCCGGCCTAACGCGCATTGCCGGAGACAATGAGGACCAGGTTCGAATCCCGCTTGATCCGCATTTTTTTTATCTAGTTCTATTTTTTATTTTCTCGTCTGATAAGCCATAAATTTGTTTTCGAATTTAATTTGACTACAGACGTAAAACTACTTCATTATCTCATTTTTACGTTCTACCCCACAGGAAAGTAAGACCACGCATAAAGGACATTTTGACTTGTGACTTTATGTTCTAGTAAAAGAATAAATAAATATCATGTATTACTGTGGTTTTCATGTTTGAGTAGGAAAATTTTTATTTCTTTTGTTTAATAAAGGGAGATTGTACTAGATGAAAAATAATTAAATAAAAGTTCATTTAATGCCATATATCGGTCCCCATCCTGAAAAATGAGAGATGTTTGTATATATAATAATAATGTTTATTGACAACAACAAATCAAAAGATTACAAAAGCAATTTGAAGAGTAAATAAACAGAGCAATTCACGAAAGCTGTAGTAAATACTGCTTGTATGTGAAATAGTTACCTATAAAACTAACAATAAAAGTTTGTAACATGAACAAAAGTATGATAAAATCAATATTAAAAGGTTAAGGTGTGGAAGTATAACAAATATATAAAATAAAAAAATTCTTCACAATCTGTTGACGTTTAAAATACTTTGAAAGTCACATTTCGGGAATAATTACAATTGGTGATTGTCACAATCGAGAATATTCACATTGCTAGGAAAGATCACATTCTAAAAAAATTTTCACAGTCGGCATCAGTCAGGAAGTTCTCACGAATACAATTTTAATACACTTTGAAAATATTGAAATACAATACCTAATTTCTAAAACATTTCATATAATACTGTTCTGTCGGTGTTCAATATCCATTGTGTTAGTGTTGATTTGAAAGCTGAGTAACTATGTATATTTTTCATACTATCCGGTATAACTGTGTATAATTTTGGACCCATATAAGAACCGCATCGTTGTCCAATAGTTTTCTCACATCTCGGTATTATAATTTTATTTTTCTTATTTCTTGTTGCATAAGAGTGATTAACTTGTTGAGTGAATATTTTATTTTGAAACACATTTAACAACAATTTGAAGCAGTAAATATATATATATATATATATATATATATATATATATATATGTACAAATTATTGAGTTTCCAGAAAAGAGGGTCCCACTCAAACACAGTGACAACCGGTCAAAATATCATCTTTTCTGAAGTAATATGAAGTCTATAGCTTAGTGGTTGCTAGTTAGATTTCAGGGTGAGCCTTTGGACCCCGCACGGTTCTTATGGAAAATGGGTCCCAGTCGAATTGGCTGAAAATTTAGTATAATGTAGTTTATGATGTCGTGATCAAATGTCTCCATGGGCACAATTAGATCTAATGGATAATTTTTGAGATACAGGGTGTCAAACATGAAGAGGCAGCGTTCTTACTTGCCTTTAAAAAATCAATAATGTGGCGATTATTTTGTTACAAACATTTAAGGATAATAATTGCAATCTTAATATTGTCGACACGAGTTATAATGAAAAGTTCTAAGAATCCGTATACAGGGTTATTAATAATTACATAATTTTTATGTAATTCTTCGAACAAAATCAGTCAAACGCAAAAGCTCGTAGACTTGTAGAATATGTATATATCATTTAATTTTGATATTGGGTGATCTGAGGTTACTATTATATTATCCTACGACACATTTATACTAAATTCTTCAAACCAAGCTAAGGACTCATGGAGGTTAGTGAATCACGAAAGAAACAATGAAATGAAGAAATCTAGAAAAACTAAAATAAGTCCTGACGATTTCAATGAGTATTTCACTCATGTTGCGGAAGAAATAAAACTAACATTACCTGACACAAATCAATCGTCTAGCGATTTTTTAAATTGCCTTCCCAAAACAAAAAACTCACTCTTCTTAGGTCCAGTAAGCCAAGAAGAGGTAAAGGCTGCAATAAATACGTTAAAAACTCAAACTGCGTTGATATACACTAAATAGTAAAATCATAAAGGGGACAGCGTCTCTGCTGATTGAACCCCTAGTTACTCTGATCAATCTATGTTTCCTCCATGGAATCTTCCCTGACAATCTAAAAATCACAAAGGTACTACCAGGAGACCCCGATCTGGCCACAAACTTCAGACCCATCTCCATAATCCCGATAATCGGCAAGATATTTGAAATAATCCTAAAGGAACGATTGATGCTCTTTTTTAATAAACATAATACTCTTAATAAAGGACAGTTTGGTTTTCGGCCAAACTGCTCCACGATTCAGGCTGTAAGCTGTGTTGTTGCGAAAATAGTTGAGGGCCTTGAGAATGGAGAACATACTGAAATAACCTTGTGTGACCTATCCAAGGCGTTCGACTGCGTATCGCATGATAAATTACTCGATAAATTAAACTTCTATGGTGTTCGGGGGTACCTCTGAAACTGATAAAATCCTATCTTGATGATAGAATTCAATGTGTAGCCATCGAAAACAATTTCTCTGATTTCCAGAACATAAACCACGGAGTCCCGCAGGGAAGTGTGCTGGGACCACTATTATTTATTATCTATCTCAACGACATTTTCCATTACTTGGCCCCATCTGGGTGTATCTGCTTCGCTGACGACACAACACTAGTTGAAACTCATTCTAACCCTATCACACAACACAATCTTACTGAGCAAGCAAAAAATAAAGCATATACCTGGTTCAGCGCAAATAATCTCAAACTAAATCAAGAAAAAACCCAAAATAATTTCTTCTCTACAAATAACAACTTAAACACTAATAATACAGTCAATGTGCTTGGTATCGTATTAGACGACAGGCTAAAATGGTCGACCCACATTGACCAATTATGCAGAAAAGTCTCCACACAACGATTTCTATTGAGACAACTAAAAAAAATATTGAGTATTCCAATATTACTATCATCCTACCACTCTCTCTTTCATTCCCACCATTCTATGGGGTAACGCTGCACACGCTATTAGAGTTTTTAGGCTGCAAAAGAAGGCCCTAAGAATCATAGATGGTGCAACCTACCATGCGCACTGTCAGCCGCTATTCAAGAAATACCGAATTTCACTAATCCCCTGTGTTTTTATCTATCAGTCTTTACTGCAGACCTTTTCTAATATAGATCTTTTTTCAAAAAATGGTGATGTCCACAACCATGCTACAAGAGCAGCAAGGAAACTCAGAACTCCTAAATTCCGACTGTGTGTCACGGAGCAAAATTCTCCAAATGTCAGATTTTTTAATATTTTACCACCTGCTATAAAATCACTAAATTTTATTCAATTTAAAAAATGGGTAAAAAATCACTTACTGTCACAATGCTTTTACTCATTTGAGGAATACCTCTCATTCAACCATGAACTCATGATGCTCACCCCAAATTCCTAATCATTTATATACCACATTCGTTTATATGTAGGCATATATAATTTTACATTTTTGTACATGCCTATGTAATTTTAATCCGGTTGGTTATGTAAATTTTAATACGTTTGTTTTTGTCATTTGGAACTGTTTTGTTTTCAACCTATACTATGTAGGTATATGTAACTTTTATTATTGACATGTATACGTAATTTAATTCGATTTTAATCTCAATGTTCTAGCTGATCTGTAGTTTTAACGCATGTTAGCATCTAACTTCTATGTCTAGACATATATGTAATTCTTGACTTGCTACAAACATATAACTTATGTAAAGTGGTTAAATAAAATCTATCTATCTATCTATCTATCTATTATATTATTGATTTAATCGAATGTAGTAACACCGCACCTAGTAACACCGTGCGCTTCATATTTTCATTTTCTGTAAAGGGCATTGAATTAAGGCTGGACACCGGCGATACATCAATTCGTTGTAATGTACAGGGTGGTTCATTAAATGTGACGACCGGCTTTATTATCAGATATAATAAAAGTTATCAAAAAATAGTTAAATCAAATAATTATAACATATTCACCTCCAAACTCAAAATATTTAATTTAAATATGTATTCAGATTACACATATAGGCAATTACAAAACAAATAGAATTTATTTATTATAGTACAACTCCCTGTACATTTATGCTGATTTGGAATTTTGGCAATTATCTAAAACAAACTATTGAAGTTTAAAATAATAATATTGTAACTGTTACATCAGCTAAAAGGCTCGGGATAACAGAGTGTGGACGAGTATTGCTACAAGAGTAAATGCTGTACAAGATGGAACAAATGCCCAAAATGACTCACGCAGGGTATGTACCAGCGATGAAGATCTTCCTTATCTGTCGAATATGAGGCTATATTTTCGAAAGGATTAAATCATGTGCACATCATTTAGATAGGCAAGGATATATCTGACGAGAATATCAATATACCACGAGAGTAGTTTGAGTGTCAATGAATTTGAATGTTTATACACATAGTATAAATGCTTAATGAATAATAAAGTGCCCTAGATAGATATTACTCCACTTGCAAATCTGGTGCTCGGAAGTATCGATACCTTCCACATAACGATAATTTCGTATGCTTTTTTAATGCAGTAGTCTCCCATGTGAAAGCGAAAGCTGCATCATCATACCGCTGACTAGGATCCGTATAAGATGCAACAAATAGACATAAATATTGACCATTTTTATTTAATTTTCTACTTTATGAATAATTTGTATACACACGTTCCTAAAAAAATTCAAAAAATACATCTAAAAAGTAATCTCAGATCACCCAATATCAAAATCAATTGAAATTTACCTATTTTGTAGGTTTCGAGCTTTTGCGTTTGACTGATTTTGTTCAAAGAATTACATAAACATTATGTTATTATTAATAACCCTGTTTATGGATTCTTAGAACTTTTCATTAAAACTCGTGTCGACAATATTAAGATTGCAATCATTATCCTTAACTGTTTGTAACAAAATAATCGCCACATTATTGATTTTCTATAGGCAAGTAACAACGCTGCCTCTTCATGTTTGACACTCTGTATCTCAAAAACTGTCCAATAGATCTCGTTGTGCCCATGGACACATTTGATCAGGACATCATAAACTACATTATACTAAATTTTCAGCCAATTCGACTGGGACCCATTTTCCATAAGAACCGTGCGGGGTCCTTTATCATTTTGGCCATCTGCCTCCCACTAAGGATATGTTCCGTTAATCAACCGAAGTTACCAATGTTTGCAGGAGTGGTAACAACACTTTTGACAGTGGTTATCTACTGCTGACTACGGTTGTGGTTTATTTACGGAATGCCAGCCATTTGTCATATTATAGTTTTGATCGTTTCCCGTGTGTTTTGTTTTTATTTTTTCACTTTGCTTGATTGTTAAATTTTTTTCAAGTAGGGTGCCCAAAGTGCCTAATTCTTGTGCACAGTAAGCACAAGCAAGGGATATATTGTCCTTTAGTAGAAAAAACGTCTTCAAACTGAAAATGTATCGAATAATAATAATTCACCTCATTAAACGAATCCATCGGAACTTAACTCCTAATTAAAATGAGAATATTGTTTTGTGTTGTAAATTAAATAATCAAACCGAAAACTAAAGCACGTCAACGTCAAATCAAACAATAATAAACCGAACTTACCAGAGAAAATCGGCGGTCGTTCTGGTGACAGAGAATCTACCGCTTTTTCAGCAACCAAGTTCCGTAAATAGCCTGTGTTTCAGGAACCAACCGAACATTTCATATTTACGGGACGGAAAACGAGTAACCAAAGTAACCAAGTTGATTTACGGAACGTATCCTAATTGTGCATTTGTTAGAATTGAGTATTATTGGCAATTGAAGTATCGTGCTATTTTACACTGTCACGCGATCGCTTAATATTTCGTTTCATACACTTTGAGGTGTATTGACGCACTGCAAAGTATTGAAAAATAAACTCACCCAACTACGTGGGCAACGACATTCATGGTTGCGCCTGCAGGTGAAGAATGTTCAGTTTAGGGCAATACAATGGCCCATCAGCGCCATAGAACCATTCAGATCTGTCGTGAGACTCACCTTTGCGTGATCAATGACCACCTGCTGATCACAGTTTTGTTTCCATATACACTGCCCACTCGAGAGCGAATCAACAGGTGCACAGTCGGCCAAACAATGGCTGGAAACGCGGGAAAAACGAGATATGGGAAAAATCAAGCAGGCCGCTTGGACACAACAGGTGCGAAAGACGCCGTAAAAACCGTAAAAATTAGGAGACTCGGGGTGCTCGTAAAAATGGAGGCGCAACGTGCGGATGGAATTTGATGGTCGTTTTGCGTTGTAAACGATTCCGGCAATGG
The DNA here is from genome assembly GCA_944452925.2 of Chrysolina oricalcia. Classification (NCBI taxonomy): domain Eukaryota; kingdom Metazoa; phylum Arthropoda; class Insecta; order Coleoptera; family Chrysomelidae; genus Chrysolina; species Chrysolina oricalcia. The sequence continues at coordinate 8,529,839 of OX101815.2, read as the reverse complement.
CTGCTATGAAAATTTGAATTTCGGGTAAACGCTGTTCTTCAGAGGTGTTTATGAGGATGGAAAATACACGGAGTAACAGTAACCTTATTGCTGCGAGGTAGGAGTTTTTTCATGGAGGACATTTTTCAACAGAGTCTGTCAAGATAGTCTCATCAAAAAGTTGAAAATCGTGAAAAATTGAGATAAAGCTCCCAAAAGTATGAACGATAGCTCATTGAATTCGGAATGTCCACTACAAAAATGGATTTTAAGGTTTTGTTATTAACAAAACAACATTTTAAAAAAGTATTTGGTTTTTTGTTAATAACTCAAAAACTATTAATATTTAAGAAATTTTGAAAAAAGTTACGTGAAGAGGAGGAACTTTCCAATAAAAATGTATCGACTCCCGCAACTCTATCTCCATTAGGATTTATTATTTTATTTTAACGATGAAAATACCTGTTACCTGTTACCTGTTACCGTTACAGCACGGGCGCATCGCCGCTGCAAATGATAGTAAATCACAGAAAATATTTTTTCTACCAATAGAAATGTTAATTTAAAATTTTGGACACTTAAAAAATAAATCCCCATTGGGAAAGAGTGTGTAAGTCTATTATTCAAAAAAATATATTATTGTTAATTAAAACATTTTTTTCCAGTCTCCGTTTTCATAAATAACGAGGTTCTAATATACCTACTTAACAAGATCACACGATAAAAGTTTATGAAAGTTTATTATTTTATTTATTATAATCTTTTAAAACTATAGAAAAATCAAATATCCAAAAAATGTTGGTAAAAAGTTTTATTTTGACGAATGTTTTATTATTGCTTTTTCACACCTAACAATGGCAGTGTCTATTACTGGTTACAATTTTGTGACGTCATTTGTTTATAAATTAGTTATAAACAAATAAACAAATATAACATTTGAGAAATATTTTTATTTTCATAATGCTGTCTGGGAAAAACATTTTTTTTTCTTTAATGAATGTTTTGATAGTTTAAAATAATTTTTTATTTTATTTCGATTGTTTGAATATTTAGTTAAGAAATTATTTATTTCCTTTTTAAAAAAATCATAATTTGTACTTCTCAATAGGTGAACAAAAACAAATTCTTCATAAATAATTCCATTATTCAATAACTTAACAATTTGTTATAAATAAATTCTGACATCAGTTTTATTTTTTTTCTGGAACTACAAAAATTTCCAAAATTAGCTATATTCAGTGCGGCTTTTTTTTAATCCCCCCCTGTTACCTTTTCAACGGTTTGACGTACAAACATGAAAAAAAAAACTGTTTGGAGTTTCACCGATACTACTTTTTGAAACGAAAATAATGGTGATTGCTCGACAGGGGGCGCGGGGGGACACATCAACTCAAAAATTTTAAATGGAATGAATCACATCGTTGAACAGAGTATTCAATTCTCTTCAGAACCATCTATTATTTTTTATTCCGTTACTTTTTTTGAAATTCAAATTCGAAATATCAAATATAAATGCGGATCGGAATACTACGATACTACTCATACCTTGATAAATTCAAACGGTTTTTAGTGGAATAATGAAACCAAAAACATTACGAAGGATATTACCGATACTACTTTTTGAGAGAAGAAACATTGCAATTACTCGACAGATGGAGCTGGGGGCACACTAACTTGAATATTTCGAAAGGCATAAAAATCCAAATTGGGAAAAAAATTCTCAACAAAATGCAAAAATGTTTTCAACGATGTGACACTTGACCCCCCATGCAATTCATAATTTTTGAGTTGATGTGCGCCCCTGCACCCCCTGTCAAGCAATCACTTTATTTTTTGTTTCAAAAAGTTGTATCGGTGAAACCCTCCGAACGGTTTGTTTGTACGTCGAACCGTTCAAAATTTAACAGGAGGGGGAGGACTCAAAATAGCCACAGTGTATGACAAATTGGAGAAACCATTTCTTCTGTTTTTTACAACACTTTTTAATATTATTTTCAATTTATTTATGGCTGTTTTTGTTTCGTTTTTTTCAATTCCAAATGAACATAAAACGTTTATCAGAATTTGTTTACAAAAAACTGTTAAGTTAATGAATAATGAAATTATTTATAAAGAAATTATTTTTTTGGTCACCTATTGGGAAGTAGGTAAAAATTATGATTTTTAAGGAGGAAATAATTTTCTAATTATTTAAAAAATCAAAATATAAAAAAATTATTGTAAACAATCAAAAATTGTACTCAATTTTTATTTCAAATCATTGTTTTTCCAGGACAACATTATGGAAATCTAAATTTTCCTAAATTATTATATTTGTTTAAGTATTTGTCATTAATTTATAAACAAATGACAGCAAAAAATTGTTACCAGTATTGATTACTACCACTGTAGATGTTAAAACAGCAATAATAAAACATTATACAAAAAAAATTATTTTACAAATTTTTTTGGAATTTTAATATTTATTTCTTGGGATGCAAGGATAAAATTATACGACTTCATCATCTTTTCGTCTTTTTCATATTATGGAATTGGCATTTGGGGCCTAAGCAACGCATTAGACAATATCATTTCTTTTTTACGAGAGACAAATATCCTTGTCAAAATTTAATTATGTTTTCCAAAATTATAATGTTATAAACGCATTTATTATAATTGTAGCCTAATGCATATTACCGCTAATAGCCGATTGGCTGATGCGGCTTTTCTTTAAATAAGAAAATAATAATAATAAAAAACACATAGTGAATGGAAAGAAACCAAGTTGTCTTTTTCAAACGTTGTATCTTTATTTGAAAATGTTCCGGATCACATTTTTCGCCTCGAAACTGGGGCCTAAAATCTTAGCTACAGGTCGACAAGCGTAAGGATGCCTCTGAGATGCGCAAACGATAGAAAGCGTGAGTAGATGTGCGACAAAGATCGACTACTGTTTACGGCTGGTTATCATCGGAATGTACAATCGGGAGAGAAATTTTTCTGCAACACGTAGGAACGTAGGTTCTTATCTGAATTTTCATTAATTTCTAATGAACTGTTCGAATAATATAATTGTCTGTGATCACTGGATCGTTTATGAAAATTGCATAATTTTCCCGAAGCCATAAGTGTAAATAAATTACGACTAGAAAAAGAATGCATCGCTACACAATATCAGAAATAGGTAAATAAATATAATAAGGAACACGAGGAACATACTTACAGAAGTTGACTAACAATATCACATGACCTCTGACCACTGCCAAATCAGCATTGTCCATGGTAACTTTTGATTTTTTGTTTCTCTTTTTATTTGGAGTTGAGAATTGTTCCATTTCACCTTTTTCAATTTTATTCATTTCTGAATTAATTTTCCTAATGCGTCTAGTGCAAACTCCTGTTGCGGCAGCAACTCGTTCTTGAACCTTCACAAGAGGAATACTGGTTTCACCTATCATTGCTTCTGCGTGTATAAATTTGATGACATTACTGACAATTTCTCTACTTTGTCCATCTTATTTCTCACTTTACTCTTTGGAGGCATTTTCAAACACAACAAACTACACTATAACCTATCTAATAATATTTCAAAACTATATACAACACAACCACAACACAAGGATTTCAAATTCAACACACAATCAGAATAACGCCACAATAATTTTATTCCACTGACTGTACACTCACGACGTTAACCGCTTGAATAATGCAGAGCGATTGAGCTCCTGCCCCACTCCAGGGTTGTGTCTACTGCGCAACCAATTCTCGGAGGCATCCTTACGTTTGTCGACCAGTACGTCATATCGAAATCCTCTTTTTCGTGGCTATCAAGTATGAACGAAATGGAATACACTCGGTTACCAAAAATTTCCTTCTCTCGGTTGCGTCACTCGAACTCTGATCCTATATTCAACTGGACCCTTCACGTGAAAAAATACATTTCTGGCTAATCCCACCAAGAAAAATTCCAAGAACATTTTGAACAGTTCTAGGCGCAATACTGAATAACTATTTAGAAAAATTGTCTCTATCAAGCTATCCTTTAAATTGTCAGTCCCAACTGCTCAGCTTCACAGGTCAAACATATCTGAAGGTTGAAAGGGAAACATTCTCAATTGAAAATTGAACCAAACATGACTCCTCTGGAAAATACCTACGATTAAAATGAATCCCTTCCAAGAGAGGTTATCTTGAACAATGTAAAATACCGACTAAAGTTTGTCTTTCAGTCACAGATGATTCTACATCCGATTGTATAAAAATTCTGTGCATGTTTTCAGTAAAATCAAGCCATCTCAAGGTATTTTGTCCAATACATTTACCAGAAGAATTGCACAAATTAGAACTAGCAGTAGAAAACGCCAGAGATTCACTTTCAATGGTTCCTGTGATATCATTAATGCCGAAGAGCTCTGTACTATTTGTAATTCACAACAACAGGAAATATTAAAAGACGTGCTATTTCATTGCCCAATCTATAGAGGAATAAGGGAATATGTGATATTTCAACAATCGCATGATCCCAATGACCTCATAAACTTCGCCAAATAGCTTCTTTTCAAATTTTGAAACAATTAGTTCTTTCTTTGATGAACATGCTGAAATTGCGCTTGTTCATTATTAATGAGTGATCATCATGGTTATCGAGGATAGCAATGTCACTATCATCTGAAGTTCTTTAAAAAAAGTAGTTTTCTAGTTTAAATTGTTTGCTACCGAATTGGAATACTTTTTTCTTTTTCTTTATTGGATTTACCTAGCTTGTAATCAAATTCTCTTGTAATAAGAACTATCATTCTTTTAGATACAATCATTGTTTATATAGAAGATAGTCAACCTTATGGGATTATAATTGGATCAAAATGGATGCGACATGTAGATGGCGATAGTGAGCTCGCATCCAAGTCATGTCGTAACTTCAGTGATCTGGCCTCCAAGTCATGTCATAACTTGATTGAAACAATGGGACAGCATTAAAATCAGGGTTTTTTGAAGGAACCTGCATTAAAATGACGTCAATTATTCATGTTTGTAACTAATCACACTAGATGACACTCGCGTTTGCGTCTAACAACAATAACACAGGCACTGACTAACTATCTTACTTCTATATAAACAATGATACAATACATTTCATTGACTGATTGATTGTTTCCATTTGTATTGATTTTCATTCCGGATACTCTTGACTTTTTTACCGCGTCGCTGTTGGGGAAAATGGCTTCATAGTTAATGAGGATACACAATTTAATGATATCTAAAACATTTGAAAAAAAAGTGTAATTATTTTAAAATATTAGAGCGAGGCTGGGCTCTGCCAGTCATATATGTTAATTATCGATCGTTTTGCAAGCTAATTACGGTATTTAATCGCATGAAACTTCTTCAGCGCATTCCAGAGAGCAGTTGATTATTCTCCAGGAATTCAGTTATCATGGTATATTAAATATACTTTTGTAGTTCGCCGGAAATTGTTTTTTTTTACGACCAGTAATATGCGTGTTACTGATCAAGAAACCTAATGGATTGATTGCCATGTCTTTAAAACGGACGGTTTCTACAGAAGCTCAGTCAACTTCGTGTAAAAACATTTTATGTGCTGATGGCGAATAACTACTTCCAAATCAAACTACGGGTGGTCGCCAAAAGTTTCGAATGATAAAAAGATCATAAAAGGATCAGTACAATGATCGCAGAGGTGGTCGTCTGAAAATTCTCCTTGACAATCGAAATTAATACCTGATGAGTTTTTTGTATAGCAATGGATAAACAAATAATATACTTGAATTAATGTCATAGTAAAAATTTTTATGTGAACCTTATATAATACCGCTCAAAATCCACATTCATACCAACACAGAGTTGCTTTTCATAAAAGCATCATCACAAATGTGGTAATATCGAGACCCTTCCCAAAATAAATAACAACACAAATCAACTTGGTAAAATTTATTTGATATTTTACAAAAGAGCAAATCCGAATTAATAAATTTATAACAAGGAAAAGTCTCGTAAAAAATTACGAGGTTTGTAACAACAATTGAATTTGAAAATGCAATATATTGTTACCTTAGGTAGACTCATTTTCAAGAGTAGATTATCAACATTGAATAAATCAAGAGTTTATAGATCGTCATGGAGTAGTCGTTTTGAGTTCTAAATTGGACAGACAGGAAAAAGCGTAAAAAACGCATATTCGAACATCGCAATACATTCAGCACTGGTAAAAATAATTAATTTATTATACCATATTTTATTATATAATATAAACAATATTTTCATATAATATTGATAAATTTCATATTTTACATATTGATACTCATAGGCTGAAACTGAAAAAGCGAACTCGAATATCAATAAATCTAATAATTCACATAATTGAATAAGTGATTAAATTTAATTAATAAACTGACCATAAACTGCAAATGTTGATCAAAAAAAAGCTGTCACGTATCTAGGTGTATCTATGGATGAATGTCTCAACTGGAGGTCTCAATGCTCGAATCTTGTTTCGAAGCTATCCTCTCTTACTTTTCTATTCAGAACTTTATTGAATAAACAACAACTTCTAAATCTGTACTTTGCCCAAGTCGACTCACGACTGAGATATGCAGTTTGTTTGTGGGGAAATTCGGTATCAGTGACCGACGTATTGGTATCACAGAAGAGAATCATAAGGTGTATCTTTAATATGCCTAGGAGAACTTCTTGTAGACCAACTTTTAGAAATCATAAAATTTTAACAGTGATTGGTGTGATTTTTGAAATGAGTATGTATGTTTTTAAAATAAAGGTAAATTCAGTAGGAGTAGTGACCATCATAAGTATCACACTAGGCTAAAAAACAACTATTACGTACCTTTTGCAAAAACAAAAATTAGAGAGAATGCGCCCAATTGTTTAGTGATGAAGCTTTTCAACAAGCTTCCTGATAATTTGAAAAGCATCAAACAGCCGAATTCTTTTAAAGGCCAACTCAATGAATTCTTGGCATCCTCATGTCACTACTCGCTTAGGGAATATTTAGCTTAAGGACACAGTTAGGTTCTAACTCTATGTTAATTATTTTATTATATACTTGTTCACTTGACTATTCCTATATAGTACCTGTAACTATCGAAAGGAAAATAAAGTTCATTTATTTATTTATTTATTATGTTTGAATTTATTTTATAAAGAATTTATTGATAATGACTTGGGTTAGTTCCGATATTGAAATGGCAGCATTGCAAAAGAATTCAGTCTACCTCCACTGTGAAGAAGACAATATTTTGACAAAACACATGTAGTGATTTCGAGAAAATCAATTAGTAATAATCTTTGTTATTTTCATTATGAATTTTATCCGAGTGGAGTTTCTGAGGAAGATTTTAATTACCATAGTAAAGATATAAACATATTTTGTAATTTTTCTTTCATTTATCTTTCTTCTCTAATTCAATATCATGTTATTCTAATCAGATTATTAGTTCTACTTTTCTATATAAATGTTTGTGTTTTTATAATTTATTCAAATATTTCTATTTATGTTTTTCAGTATTTATTCACTTTTATACATTTTTATATAAAACAATATAGACTAATAGTTATAATTGAATATTTTGTTGGGGGTGCAGTCAGAAGATGGCCACTATTAAATAATACTCTTTGGTATAGCCTGAGCTTTCGAAATTCTTTATTTCATTTTCAAAACTACCTGAAAAGATATCTGGTAAAAAAATGGAAATACTTAAATATTTCAATCTTCTACTTACTACTTTACTATCAGGTTCAATCTTGAAGCGATACAGGTAAAAACAGTGACAAAGTTCCTGATAAAAAGAAAGAAACAAGGGAAATATGATGATGTCAAAAAATAATGATGTTTGAACTTGATATCAAATTTTGATTTCCATATGTGAAGGGTGAAATCTTGATGATTTACCTTCTAATATCTAGAGAATGATGAGAAAAATGAGAAATAGAGACAAAATTTGAAGAAAAATATATGTCAATTTAGTTGTCTGAATAGTATATAGATGAAATCACTAGCTCAATTTAATTTAGTTTATTAGATTTTTTCTCTCTTCCTCATTTTTCTCATCATCTACATATTAGAATGTAAATCATCAAGATTTCACCCTTCCTATACATAAAATAAAATTTGACATCAAGGTCGAACATCATTGTTTCTTTGACATAATCCTTCTTTCCACTGTGTTTATCTTTTTATCAGGAACTTTTTCAATGTTTTCACTTGCATCGCTTCAAGATTAAACCACTTGTTGTAAGTAGAAGATTGAAATATTTAAGAATTTCCATTTTATACCAAATATCTTTTCAGATGCCGTTGAAAATTAAATGAAGAATTTCGAAAACTCAGGCAATACCAAAGAGTATTATTTAATAGTGTCCATGTTCTGACTGCAATCCCAACCAATTAATCAATTATTATTGGATATATTTATATATCTTTTATTTCACTATATTCATATTTTTAACAGTTTCAATGTCTCAATATCTGTGTTTTTACTGATGTATACCATCATATCTGTTGAGTTTTGTCTACAAAATCAATATTTTTTACATAAAAGTAAATTTATTATCATTATCTTACTCCACTCATTGCACACTTTTGCCTTCGCTCCTTTCTCGATATTTACTACCGATACATTCTAGTTTTCGAAATAAACCAAGCAGTACATCGGGTGTGTGGTCTAAGAACATGTTCAGGACTCGCGGTGTCAGCAATCCAATAACTCATTCGGGCACAGACGTTGATTGGTTCGAATCACCTGATTAATTAGAGAGAATAATTAAGTCACGATATACAACGACAACTTCGTTGTGTACTTGTGTACTGTACATTTCCTAATAGGATTCGGAATTTATTGAACCTGCATAGATCTAATAGATTGGTGGCACGGCGGTATAACGCGAGCTAGATGTAAATATGAATATATAGGACTGTTAACAATTGATTGTGAGCTTTCATTTGAAGAATAATCATTAAAATGAGCGTTGTGGAATTTCTGCAAAATCATGTTAATTTTTTTATCCACAAATAGCATCTGACGTTTGCGAACGTTCTATGAGATCAATAAAACAATAGTGGCTCTACTTTTGAGGGGTTTTCTCCGAAAACCTGGAAGATTCGTAACAACAAATTTCACAAATTTACAATCAACATTTTCATTAATCACCAAAACCGTTCCATATTCTGAACACGAAACCTTGAAAAATACGAAATATAGCACATATTGGCAACGCTGTAAACTGTCACCTTGTTTCCTTAACGTGCATAACCTTTATATATATATTGTTATGAAAATTGTTTTGAAAATAAAATATGAACAAAATACAGTTGATAATGAAAAAAAAAAACTTGCCTGTAAAATTTCAATCCTTTTGTAAGGAGCAAAAGTGCTTTCCGTTGTAGTGGTATCCTATTTCGGAGGGAAAAATGTATCGGTCAGCCTTCTGACATGACTATCTGCTTTGTCTTTGATATATGCATGAAACAAAAATCAGCGATATGCCTGAAATGAACATAATAAGTTTGGATATGTTCATTATATTGATGAACAACCCTGTATAAAAAAAAATTGATATATTTTGAAAAATCTTACATTTTTGAAAAGGAGCAGAAATAAATCTGTGAATTATTTGGAAAGGACAACAAATGTAATTATAAGATGAATGTTAAAACCTTTGTTAGTAATTTAAGGACATTGTTAAAATAATTTTTTTATAATAATGCGTGGTGAAAAGGTAATATATAACAGTGATGAACAAATTTAAAATCTCGTGATCGGTTACTATGGATATAAGTATGAGGAAAAAAAGATAACAACACAAGAAACGGTTGGGAGAAAAGAAATCAAAAGTTTGTTGCAAGAAAAGTTTGAGTACAAGCCGAGAAAAATAAGAATTTCCTACCTTGAATAGAATTTTGGAGGAGCCTGATTACCTCAACGAGGTTAGACCACTTGGAACATTTCCATTTAGCAGGTATTTCTGTTTGAAATTTGTTTCTGACGTTTTCCACTTCATGACAGTTCATTTATAACTCTACGGCAGCTTTATTTTGAAGAATTATCACTAGTTTCTACTGAAGTTTCTCAAGAGAACTTTATTTCATCAGAAGAGTGAACTTTCTGGGTACTTTTAGCAAAAATATAATCTTATTCGGAAATACAGTTTTCTGGGTCGATCAGAACGATTTTGTGCGTGTTTTTCGAACTGTTTTGGGTAATGGTTGTGCTTCTGAACAATAGAGGGCAGCACACATTTCAATTTTGAACATATTGTCTGCATTTCTACGAATTTGTACCTACCTTTATTTAGTCATAAAACTTTAGCAAACAGTAGGGTTCCCAGGTTTTCATAAATATAATTTTCTTGTTCTTTCCAAAAGGATTTATTGATTAAAATAAATTTACAAAATTTTTTTTGAACACATATTTTATTCAAAGCAGTAAAATAAAAGGGTGAGTTTCTTATGTTTCCTGAACCGGCACCACTGAGATCAGAGTTCATGCAGATTTCATCCGACGAGCTGGAAATGAAAGGTTTGTAATTTTACAGAAAATATTGGAGCAGTTATTAGTATCAAAATTTCACTTTATTTTACTTGAATTTGTATAAACCCTGAGATTTGTTCATATAGTTTTCAATAGATTTTCCAAATTTAAATACTATATTTTTCTGCGACATCCAAAGTTGATCATTTCAAATAAAAACATAACTTTTTCATATATTTTCAACTTTTTATATCAATTGGGGCAAGGGAAATTTCTATAAATCATTTAAAAAAAAATCTTCATTCAAAATATTATATTTCATTACAATATATATAAAGATTTTTCTGGCATTTGGGTCATTACGAAAGGTGCTAGAGTCTCATTGAACCCTTTCATCATGGTCAGTAACATTTTCGACGAAAAAATGCACCTACCTACAAAAGCGATTTGAGTCAAAATTTTGTAACTATTTTATTTGTATTTAATCGCCGTGGCGGCTGAATTTTATATTACTTATACTAAAAGTTGCCGATTTTTTTTTTTTTTTAAAGGACGTCAATATCATAGTTTTATAATATTGACCCATGTTTTCTGGGTGAACTAATGTTCTAATTCGAAGAACAAGTCTATTTCCGGATTCAGGAGGAAATTTAGAATTTTGAAACTATTCACAGGCGACCAAGTTCGAATAATGCATTATTTGATATTGAAGAAAACCAAATTTTTTTAAATTTTTGTTTTCCATTTTTTTTTAAATCGCATACTCCGAATATCACCTCGAAAATAGAATTAGACAAAGGGCATTTTTTCATATGGGTATTTTTTTTATGAAAAAATGCACCAATCCTCAAAATCGACATTTTTCAAGTGAACCAGCGTTCCAATTCAAAGAACAAACATTTTCCGAATCAAAAGGAAAGGACCCCGCAAACTCCTTATGGAATTTGGGTCCCGGTAGATTTTTTTGAATTTTTGGTATGATGTAGTCCATGTAATTCTCAACCAATGTTACCATTGCGCCAACCCAAAAAATGAACAGTTTTGCTGCTAGGGGGCGTTGATTTCAGCCCTTGCTCAGATTAGACTATTTATTTTTGAACCCGGTAAAAATATTTTCACTTGTTTCATTGTTGCTAATGTTGCACAATATTGTGCTGTTTTATAAAAAAATTCTTACCTCCTCTCCTTTTTCCTCCAACTCCTATTACGAAACGCAAAAAAAATATTCCCCGAATCGTCGAATGTTTAAATATGCCTAAATTAGGGAAATAGCAACTTTTTATGATTATCCCCCCATTCCCCAAATGACACAAAACGAAAAAATTTCGGTGGATTTTTCAATATGATGCAGTTCAAGTTATATCGAATAGAAATTAATTGGGTGACAAACCCCAAAAATGAATAGTTTTGATGCTAGGGGGCGTTGAAATCATAGCTCAACGTATTTTAGTTTAGATCATGCTGATCAATTGTGTAATTTTTTATAAATTGGAAATCTCAAACCTCCCCCTTACCCCTACCCCTATTTTAAAACACGAAAAAAATTAATTAAATGCTTTATCAAAATGAATGTTTTAATCAGCTCAAATTGAGGAAATCGTACAGTTGTTTAGTTTCACCTTTCCCTCCCTTCATAAAAATATTGGTGGAGTTTGCCGACTTCTTAGTAGGGCGTAGTTCATGTTTTTTGAATATCAATGAATTGGGCGAATATCTTGAAGATAAATAAAAATTAGACATCCACAATTTGAATTTGAGGTGGTGCCTGAGTACATTTTTTTCGTGTTCTGAAATAGGGGTTGGTTGTAAGGGGGAAGTTTTACATTTTCAATTTATAAAAATTTACACAATTGTTCGGCATAAAATAAAACAAAAATATGTAGAGATATTGTTTCCGCCTATATTAATGAATAGTCTATTCTGAGCAAGGTATGATTTTGACGCCTCCTAGCATCAAAACTATTAATTTTTGAGGTTTGTGACCAGATTTATTTCTATTAAAAATAACTTGAACTGCATCATATCAAAAATTCAGAAAAATTCACCGAAATTTTTTTGTTTTGTGTCATTTGGGGGGTGGGGGATAATCATAAAAAACTGCTATTTCCCTTATTTAGGCATATTCAAACATTTGACGATTCATTTCAAGGCACTCGAGAAATATTTTTTTTGCGTTTTGTAATAGGAGTTGGGGGGAAAAGGGGAGGGGGTAAGAATTGTTTTTTTAAACAGCTCAATATTGTGCAACAGTAGCAACAATGAAACAAGTGAAAATATTGTTAGCGGGTTCAAAAATAAATAGTCTAATCTGCGCAAGGGGTGATTTCAACGCCCCCTAGCAGCAAAACTGTTAATTTTTTTGTGTTGGCGCAATGGTAACATTGGTTGAGAATTACATGCACTACGTCATACCAAAAATTCAAAAAAATCCACTAGGACCGAAATTCCGTAAGGAGTTTGCGGGGTCCTTTTCTATAGGAAAAATTTGTAACCGCGAGGATTTTGAATTTTGAAACTATTCACAAAATATCAAAGTCGAATAATGCAATATTCGATATTGAAGGAAATCGAAGTTTTTAACATTTTTATTTATCATTTTTCGAAAAATCCCAAACTTCTTTCAAACTTATCTCAACGAAAAAATGGACCTACACACAGAAAGGATATGTGAACTAGATTTCTAATTCAAAGAACAGCTATAATTTCGGATTTAGAAGGAAATTTTCTATATGGTCAAATAATGCTCACGGGGACTTTGCACTTTTCATTCATTCATGGACGATCAAAGTCGAACAATGCAATATTCAAAATTGAAGAAAATCGAATTTTCGAAAATTTTACATTTTTAGAAAAATCGCAAACTTCTACCAAACTTATCTCGACGAGCTGATTCCGCATATCACGACGAAAATCGAATTCGACAAAGAGGTAACGGAAATAAGGCCATTTTTTTCAACGAAAAAATGGACCTAGGGTAGAGTGGGATAATACGCCCCATATTTCCGAATTATCCCAACAATCTAAACCTTTAGAAGATATTTCAAAGAATGAGTCAAGGTGCGATAGCTGAAACCTTTATTATAATGAAACATAACACAAATTTAACAAAAACAACTACAGGTTCTTTAGTTATTAATTTTTAAAAACAACTGCGGTGGGGCGTATTCTCCTACCATGGATTGGAATACGCCCCGGAAAAAATTTCAGACAAACAAAAAGTCTGGTTATTTTTTGTTTTCTGCGCGTTTTTTTTGCCTACCACATCTATTACACATATCTGTATATATTGTACAACTTTCGTTCAACCATCTTCTGCATATTATGCACTGAATCCAGTCATCTTTTGACTTGGTTGAATAATAGTGCTCTCCACACTCAACGCAATCAGTATCTTCAACTTCTGAAACTTCCTCTGAAGATGAACCCTGCGAATCATCAATTGACGAGGAAGAATTCCATTTCTGTTTATTTTTCTTAGATTTTTTCGAACCTTTTTTACGATGTGCAGTTTGTTTTGCTTTGATACCAGAAGGACCAGGTAATTCATTAGATCGTTTCAAAATCTTGTCCACTTTAGCTTTTTTTTTTTCAGATAAAATCTGACGTTTGACTCTATGCTCAGGAGAAGTTAAAATAACTGCAGACTGCTTCCTTTTAGATGTATTTGCTGGTATGTTTGGAACGGGATTGATTTCTCTGAGAAATTTGGATGGAGTGTCATCTTTCTTGGAGCCAGGTTCCATTTTTGAAGGAGTGTTTTTCCCTTGCGATTCATGTTCTGATTTCGATGGACTGTTTTTCTCCTGGTATGTTGAATCCATTGTATTAGGAATACTAGTATTTTCAGATTCCACAAGATCCACGTTGCCGGTTCCGGATGCATCAGAGATGGCAAAAAAATGTTCGGGAATAATAGATGGGTCATATGGATAAATACCAGTGGCCTTGAATCCAGCAACTCCATTACTAACAGTAGCTGCTTTGCCCCATGCTCTTCCTATCAGAGTTGAAACGTTACGTCTATTCAGCTTTCTTTCCTTGTGGTTGAGAATCCATGTCTTTGCCTCCTGCCTACAATAAGTCTTGAGAGGCTTGAAAAAAGACTTGTCCAGGGGCTGTAGTGCCTGTGTAGTATGACTCGGGAGGCATAAAAGCACAATTTCATTTTACGAAGCCAAGTCCAATAGCTCAACAGCATTAGAATGCGATGCATGCCCGTCCAGTATCAATAATGCCTTGCCGATACCTTTCCTCGGAATGAAATATTCCTGGAACCACTTCAAAAACAAATCGCTATTGATATACGAAGTCTTCTGGTTCATGTAAACTTTGGAACCAGGAGAGAGACAATCTGCGAATTCGGGCTTGCTGTACTTGCCTTTCATTATTAACACTGGTGGGAGAAAATTACCTTCGCCATTGCAGCAAGCTATTAGTGATATATTTTCACCCTTTTCAGTACTTGTTAAGGAATATACATCTTTAGATCCTTTCGTTGCTATGACGTGCTCTGCTTTGTTGTTTACTTGGATACCAGTCTCATCCATGTTGAATATTTTCGATGGTTTATCCAAAAGATCATTTTCAGTTAGAACGCGAAGCAGCATTTCGAAGTAATCACCGACTTCTCTCCTGTTCATACCCTGTGCTCGTGCCAGTGATAACCCTTCAGATTTTCTAATTGACAAGATTTTGTTCCTTCTCAAAAATCCTTGAAACCAAGTTTTGCCTGCTGAGTTTTCAATTTGCGAGAAACTATTAGCGACTCCCAATTCATTTGCAAATTGAAAGGCCATCTCTCTCACATCTCTTCTACTTGGAGCAAATCCCACTTTTTCAAGTGCTTGTATATGTGAGACTAAGCGCCTTTCATGTTCTCTGCCGAGTGCTGGACATCGACCGAGGTGTTTTTTAGGACTATTAGCAGCTATGTGTCGTCTAAGGGTTCCGGAAGCAATACCATATTCTCTGCTAGCTTCATTCACGCCCATTTCTCCATTTTTTACTTTTTCTATGGCAGTGGCCATAGCGTCTTCGGACCACGCAGCTCTTGTTGTTTTCCTTATATATATCTTCCCCATATTCTGGAATGCAAAGAAATTTTTAAATGTATGACTGGGGCGTATTACCAGCAACCGACTGGGGCGTATTACCAGCAACCAAAATATCAGAGTATCTGAATCGCATAATCCTCAACATATCTACTGTGAAGTATAACTGGTTGCCTAGTAATCCGTCACATATTTCACATTTTGGCCAAAGAGAGTAATAGGAGTATTACGATTTTTTTTTTCTCAACCATGCAACAAATGTTCAGGCTTACTCACCATATAATATTTATTTTCTCCCTTGAACACAACAGCACAACACTGAACGAATTTTCAAGTTGACGCACGTGTTGCTCCTACCACTGCGTCGGACATACTGAATGGAAATTGCACCACTGACCAAGTTATAGCCGTGGGGCGTTTTCGCAGATGGGGCGTATTATCCCAAAATTGATATTTTCTAAGTGAACTAGACTTTTAATTCAAAGAACAGGTATATTTTCGGATTCAGAAGGAAATTTTCTATATGATCAAGTAATGCTCACGGGGATTTCGCATTATCAATTCATTCACTGGCGATCAAAGTCGAACAATGCAATATTCAAAATTGAAGAAAATCGAATTTTCGAAAATTTTCCATTTTTGGAAAAATCGCAAACTTCTATCAAACTTAACTCGACGAGCTGATTCTGAATATCACCACGAAAATCGAATTCAACAAAGGGGTAATTGAAATACTGCAATTTTTGTCAGCGAAAAAATGCACCTATGCCACCTATTCACAAAATCGATATTTTTCAACTGAACTAACGTTCGAATTTAAAGAACAGGTATATTTTTGGATTCAGAAGGAAATTATCTATAGAATCAAATAATTTTCGCTGGGACATCTCATTTTTAAACTAGTCACAGGCGATTAAAATCGAGTAATACAATATTTGATATTGAAGAGAATCGAATTTTCGAAAAATTGTATTTTGCATTTTTTCTAAAAATCGCAAACGTCCATTAAACTAATTTCGACGAGTTGATTACGGATTGAAAATCGAATTCGACAAAGGGGTAACTGAAATAAGGCAATTTTTCGAGGAAAAAATGCATCCAAAAGATCGACATTTTGTAATTAAACCAGCGGTCTAATTCGAAGAACAAGTACATTTTCGGATTCAGAAGTAAATTTTTTATATAATCAAGTAATATTCGCGATGATTAGACGTCACTTAGAAAAACTGTAATGTACGATGTTCATCATCTTCATCGTGGTTCAAAATTCAAGAAAACGATATTTAAATGATTATTTCACTTATGCTAAAATAGCGTGTTATGATTGGTTGAAATATTTGTGTTGATAAAAATGAAAACATCATGTTTTCGATTTTGTAGTTCGGCTCTTGATTGGCTACTGGATATGTATATGATGTGTTTTCGATTTTGTACTTCGATTCCTGATTGGCTATTATCAAAACAAAAACTTACCAGTAGCAAGCTGCTATAATGACACAACACCAAACTTTGACCAAAACTAAATAAGCACTCACTTATTAATTCATATCAACTTCACAATTTTCGACAAATTTTGCATACTCGTTGATTAATCAAATCACTAAATCAAAATGTTATCAAAACATAACCTCAGCAGTAGACTAGACATGCAATGAAGAAACTACGAATGACGAGCTCTGTCATTTGTAACTGAAATAGATATCAAGTAAATGTTTTGTTAGTTGCATAATTTCAGAACTAAATGCGGGATTAATGTTCCTAGTTAAATTGAATTGTAAATGAATAAAAATGGTTTTGATTTTATTCATGAAATAATCTTAACAAATACAACTCGTGTTATCGACGATTATCGTTAATTCCTTCTCGGTTTCGAATCAAATTATGTTGCTTTAGGCATCCACTCTCGCGCAAGCGCTCGTGTGGTTGCCAAGAAACATAATTTGATTCTCAAATTAAAAGGAATTGCTATTTCGATAATCACCGATACACTTGTGGTATTACCTACGAAAACAGCAGAAAAGAGACGTAATTTATGAAAAATTAAATGTTAATGTTGTTTTTTATTCACGCTTTGAATTATCACTCATTTCTTGGTAAAAACATCTGCGTGTGCCAGCGATTTGTAAAAGTCTCAAAAGCCCCAACGCTGTTTTGAAAACAACCTGTTGTATATAGGATGTACGAAAACCCACATACGTATAGAATGATGAATATGCTATTGCATCTCTTTCTGAAAGGACATTATTACGATTTATAGTGCGTCCCGAGGAGATTTCTAATATTAAATGTGCAGTAGGCTGACATTCAATAAAGGATCTGGTGTGATTTAACGATGGCACAGTCATAATATTGAAACAGATGGGAGAACGTTGATATTATCTGGTTGTTGCTTATTCTGCTATTCCTCTGATATTTCAAACATACAAAAAAACGAACCGAGAGAGTATGGTTCTTGTAAATCTGCAGTGAGTTATACTCGATGGGGAATCCTGTCAGATTATACAAAAGCAAAAATGAATAAGATAGATTTGTAATTGTATAGCTGCATGGAACTAAAACAAAGAATATTCTGCAATAATTGATAAATAAGGGTTTTTCATGATGAGATTGCAAAAGTAAATTTTTTCCCGTTTTCCATATACATTAAATTGTTGTGCGGCCTGTCCTGTAGACACATTATCATCAACAGCCTGCTCAGCTCTCTCCAGAAGTTTAGAACCCACTTCTTATTCTGTTTTTTTTTAATGTCTTGGCGTCTGACACAAAAAAAAATCTCTTTCACTCTGACCTCCAAGACTTTGGAGCCAATCAGTTTTCTTCAGGACAAAGCAGTTAAAAATTGCCTACTGAATACATTTCGTGAGCAGAAGAATAATTCCAACAATATTTCTCCATCAGATCAATCATTTGTTCATCAGAAACACCTTTTGGTGTAAAAATGTTTACTGTTGAACGTTGCAGCAGATGCAGGATAAATAGCAGACTCTTCATTTTTGACTCAGTTTCTCACAGAAGTATCGTCGTATCAATCTAGCAGAACATACCCCAATCTATTCCACTGCCATCATTAACCTCATATTGAGGTCTGGAGTTGATTCTGACTAGTAGCACATCGCACATCTTGGCCAAATACTGAGCTGGAACAAATTTGATGACAGTAGCTTAACTATAATGTCTTCTTTCTTCGTGGGCTCTTTGGAGTGTCTGGAGACACTCTACATCCTCTTTGACCAAAAAGCAGATACTCACAGTTGAAATTACCTCTTCAGCAGTTTTTGTCTAGTCAACATACTATAATGAAACGGGAATGTGAAGATTTATCTTTAAGAAATATAATGAATTTTGTAAATATTTGAATGAAATTGTTTGAAAGAAAATAGAAGAGTACGGTTGATACTGTTACTATTATTATGTTTTTCTCCAAGCGTTTTTCATTTATTACTATTTTTATTTATCCAAGTATAAAAGACATAAAAGCAGCGCCTAATTTCTGTACAGAATAGTATCATATATTTTATATTATTTTTCAAAATTACTCAAACAAAGATATTCAATGACGTAATGTTCCAGTAATGGTGATGCATTTTTTCTGCTGAATATTGTAGAAGTGTCCATTACAAATGTGGTTTTTTCCTATAGAACTATTAACCTTTCCGTATTCTTGATCCATCCATTATCCACAACTAATGATCAGGATAATTAGGACCATAATATATATATATATATAGAGTATATCCAACCTATCTGTATAACTGACCTCATGTAATCATATATTGTAATATCAGGATGTAAAATCACCAGTTAGTTTAACACTTTTATCACTACTACATTGCTACAATGTGAAATCACCTTGGACTGTAAATTCATACAAAACAATAGGTTTTCAAAGCAAAACATTTGTAGTACAAAACAGAATAAGCTGAAAGAGAAACAAGTGAGAATCCCTTTTTATTTTGCTATACACAGTGTGGTAAAAAAATCATGAAACATCTTTATCCTCCCAAAACAACTGAAATTCGATTCTACTCGCAGATTTTTCCTTAACCTTAGATTTTCGAAGGAACTCATAGGTCATATTAATAGGTTCACACTTTATTCCATGTAAGAAAACAAGAGTGTGGCCGTTTTTTGAGAAATAGACATTGACAAAATCGACAAAATCATTTCCACTGCAAGTAAAGTGTCTTGAAGATCCTGTAGAGGCGAAAATATTGGTGAAAATTACTTTATCAAGCTGACCTCCACCCAAGAACAAGTATTGACTCTGCAGTTTTCTGCCTTAACAGTGAGAAGTTGAAATCACCTGATATAAATAAAGGTAAAAACAAAAGTACTCTGACAGGCACAGGGTGTCGAATAAAATCAAAAATTAAATAACCTTTATTGAAAGCTAATTCGTATAAGAATGATTTGAAAATATAATTTCTCATACATAAGTAGACTATTCTATGACTATAATTTCTTTGGCAACTGAAAAAAAATATTCACTAAAATCCACCTACGAACACTATAAGATCCTATGAGATTAAAACATTCTCAAAATGAAAATTCAATAATTTCTCAAATATTACTTATCCTACTCTATAAAAACAAAAATTCACTAAAACTCACCTACCCTGAGATCGTATGAGATCAAAATGAGAAACTCACTTTACAACTGAACGTCCGTAACTTTGTTATTGTCTGTGCACGTTGAGTTTACAGGTACAATCTGATTATAATACAATTAATATGCACTAAAACCCAGTATATCCACCTTTTACACACATTTGGGAATCTCTGAAATTTTTTGTTCCTGAATGGTAAATACCTTCGAGATTTTGATGTGGCATCATCTCCGCTTTTTACCGTTCCGGCAGAAACTACCGAAAGCATGGAAATTATGCAACAGATCATTACTGGTTAATAGTTTTTATCCTGCAATAATTATTCCTGTGGATTATGGAGACAAAATTAGCGGCTGTGACAGATATCTTTCAGTTATTTCAAAAATAACAGTTATTGTTTCTGCCCAAAGTTATTGTTGCTGGGACAAAACTCTTACTTACTATAGAAACATGGTTTTTGTTGGCAAAAGTGGCAGAAATATTTTCTGCAATAAAAATTTCACCTACCCTAAATGAAGAAAAGTCAGCAAGAAATTTTACTTGAACGACTTTTCTCGTTTCTCCTAAAGCTTTCTCTGGACAAATCTGCAACACTGCATTCATTTCATCGCCAACGCCCATTATCTGTCTAGCAAAACATCAGCCAGCGGTGTGAATAGCAATGTCGATTCGGATATAAATTGGCATCTTCGGCGTACTGAAATTCACCGAGAATTCGAAATCGAGTCGAGACGGGAAATGAGAATCGCACTTCCAATCCCGAACCATAATTCGAAATATGCAAATTGATCAGATTGGCGTGGTTCCATTTATGCCGCCGTGGCATGGCTGTCTGGGACAATATTCAATCATAGGGGAGTGTCAGAGTGCCTTTCAATATGGAATCTGTTAACAAACAGAAGACAGTCAATAAAGAAATTGGCAGAAACAGAAAATGTGTAAAACCTGTTAACTTAAGTGAAGATGATTTAAATACCTTTTTCGTCACTAATGCCGAAAGCATTGTCCAAAAACTAGAACAAAATAAATATTCAACCTGAGACTTTGATAAAATTACCCCCACTACAAAATTCATTATTTTTCAAACCAGTTACCCCATCAGATATCAAGCCTGTTAGTGTTAACATCAAATATAAAAAAGTGAAGATTTGGAGGGTTTTAATATGTTTATCGTAAAAATATGTACTCCTTTTCTAACTGAACCACTTGCCGATGTTATTAATGCTTGTTTGACGGAAGGTGTTTTCCCGAAGGTATGAAAAACGGCAAGGTGTGCCCATTATTATATTATAAAAAGGTGTGCTTGTAAAATATCACGATATCTTGCCGACATTATAAATCTATCAGTGAATTCAGGCACTTTTCCTAGGGTTCTGAAATCAGCTGCCATCATTCCCATATTCAAAAAGGGCGATGCGAGCAACATAGAAAATTACCGCCCAATTGCCCTCCTGAGCATTTTTTCAAAAATCATTGAGAAACTCATTTGCAAGAGAATCATAGATTTCTTCACAAGGCATAAAGTACTTACTGACTGCCAACATGGCTTCCGCCCCGGTCTATCTACAGAAACAGCCATAACAGATTTCGTTCAACACATCAACGACCTAATGGATAAAAATGAACATGTAATTGTTATATCGTTCGACCTAACACGAGCATTCGACACGGTTAGTCGTAACTTCGTTTCGAAGAAAATCAACTACCTGGGTCTACGTGGCCCTGTGAATGAGTGGATAACGTCCTTTCTTGAAAACAGGAAAATCATTGTGCGAATCGGTGAAACCAGATCAAAGGAATACGATTTAGACCTCGGAACACCACAGGGAAGTGTCCTAGGTCCCTTGATTTTTCTAACCTATGTTAATGACTTGCCTCATTACATAAAGAATGGTCGAGTCTTCTTCATGTATGCCGATGACACCTCTATTGTGGTATCTGATCCTGACCGCCAAAAGCTACAGCAAAAAGTAGACTCAGTTCTTAAAGAGTTTACAGACTACTGCATGCGCAATACTCTTATAATAAATCATAATAAAACAGTGATTATCGAATTCCACACAAAACATAGAATACCTTTCAATTTCACTTTTGAAATCAATAATAATATTGTTAGCAACTCCACTTCATCTAAATTCTTAGGGACGCTAATCGACTGCAACCCAACATGGGAAGAACAAATACAAATAGTTTGTAAAAAACTGAACAAAAGCTTTTATATACTGGTAACACTGAAAAATATTTTGAACACAGACTCACTATTACAGGTTTACTACGCATTTGTATACTCTACAATTTCATATAACATTATAGTGTGGGGTCAGGCATCGGATATTACAAGGATATTTGTTGCACAAAAACGCATCATAAGGCTCATTTTCAACATTAGTAGTCGCCAATCATGCAGGCAGGTCTTCAAAACAAAACGGATCCTCACGGTAACATCCATTTATTTGATGAAACTGTTAACATATATTTTCAATAATAAACATTCATACCCCATTAATAGTGATTCACACTCTTACAATACCAGAAATAAAAATAATATAAAACTGAACAAGCCCAAACACTCCTATTACAAAAAATCTCCAATCAATGCAGGCTGCCGTTTCTTCAACTGTCTGCCAAATGAAATAAGAAACGCGGTATCCCCGGTTATTTTTAAGACTAGACTTAAGGAGCTCCTAGTGAGAGAATGTTTTTATACCATTGAGGATTTCGAATCCTACTTTTCAATTTTGAAATAAATTCGAGGTATTTTACATGTCAGTTATCATTGTAATTCTGTATTCCGTCTTGTATGTCTTTTGAAACACTGTTCTTCGCTATTTTTAAATTTTAAATTGTAAATTGACTTATCCTATCTATTGTTATCGGTAGTTGACAGGATTAATAAACATTTTATTTTATTTATTTATTTTTATTACGTAAAAAAGGAGATCCTCCGTTTCCAAGTAATTTCAGACAAATTGTTATTCTTCCTGTTTTCTCAAAAATTCTAGAAAGAATAGTTTACAATTCATTAATCAGCTTCCTCAATTTAAGGTTTGGAAACCAGCAGTTCGTGACCATTTACTGGTTTCACATGTCGATTGATATGGTGCTGTACATACTTACTGCCAAGTTTGACCCGCAAACGAGGTCAAGATCCAGAGTTATGCCGAAAAAAGCGCGATTTTTGAAAACTGCTGTATCCATATACAGGGTGACCCAGGTGTGTGTGCATGATCCATAACTTTTTTTCTATGCAAGCAATCGACTTGATTTTTTTTCAATAGATAGGTTCAACAATGAGTACATTCTGAAAATATTTTCATTAATATACAAAATGTTTCAAAATAAAATACACAACTACGTTCAATTTTTTAAAGGGCAACCCTCCTTTTTTATTCCATTTTTGAATTCGCCACTAAATTGTCAACATAACGCACCCTGGTTTCATATACCTATCTGCAATAGTTTTTGATATGCCAATTTATGTGTCAAAATCGCGTCGTGCATGGACCCACAGAAAAATTCATAACTTCAGAACCTTTCGAGATATCTCAACCTACTTTTTCCTAGACTATTTCTCAAGCTTCAGAACATCTTTCGAAATGCTGGCGAATGCTGGTCAATGTTCCATCGCCTACTACGATTTTTTTCAAATGACGGTTTACAAATGGCAATAAATCGATTTTTTCAAATGCAACATCTTGTATTTTATTACACCATTACATGGGATTTTCTAAGAGCTTCTCGTCAATATAGCATTTGTGGGGTCTACTTTGTATTGTTTGCGAAATATGTTGAAAATAAGAAATGTGGAAGATTTTCCTAGTAGGCTGCTTTCGTAAAATTTGACATCCTTGTACTGTCAATAATTGTACACGTAAAATTGTTGAAAATGAATTTCACTCGAGAAGAATTAGTGAATATGGTCTACTGTATTGGCGAAGCTGACAGAAATCATTTATTTGCAACCAGAATCTACCATGAAAAATATCCGGAAGCAAGAACTCCACGGGTGTCTTCATTCCAAAAGTTAAGAGATCGGTTTAAACACAGTGGTAGAGTGTCTTATAATCAAAAGGAAATTGTTGGTGGTCAAATTGATCAGGAAAATTAGTTGCAAGTTTTATTGATGCTATAGGAAAATCCTCACGTAAGCACTAGGGAAATAGCAGCGGAAACGGATATTTCACAAAGTAGTGTGAACAGAATAATATTGAAACATAAGTTCCACCCTTTTCATCTGAACCTACATCAAGAATTGTATGGTGATGATTTTGCCAATAGAGTTGCTTTCTGTATTCAAATGAATGGCATGATTGATGAGGATTATAATACTTTGAATAAAATTCTGTTTTCTGATGAAGCAACTATCAAGAACAACGGTTTGGTCAACAAACACAACATGCATTATTATGCAGTCGAAAATCCTCACTGGTTGAGGACCCTTGACCACCAACAGCGATGGTCGCTTAATGTTTGGGGAGGAATTATTGGAAATCACATTATTGGTCCCTACTTCTTCGACAATGTGCTAATGGTGAAAGATATTTACGTTTCCTTCGCGAACATCTTCCGAGAATGTTAGAAGAAGTGGATTTGAATACCCGAAGAACCATGTGGTTGCTGCACGATGGTGCGCCGGTGCATAACCATAGTATAGTTCGAGAATTTTTAGATCAATCCTATCCTAATCGTTGGATGGGCCAAGGGGGTACTATTCCTTGGCCCGCGCGATCCCCAGACCTTACGCCTCTAGATTCCTTTCTTTGGGGGTACGTGAAAGAAAGGGTTTTCAGAGATCGTCCGACAACTGCAGATGATATGAAAAATAGGATCACGGAAGCCTTCCGTTCAACTAATGGAGCAATGCTTGCTAGAGTTCGGTACTCATTCACAAGAAGACTAGCAGCTTGTGTGGAACATGATGACCTATTTGAGCATTTATAAGTGGCCTTTCCCAAAAATTTTTACATGGTTTATTGTTAATCACTCTTTCCTGTTATTGTAACTATTACTAGAATTGTTTTCTTTGTAATTTACTCCTGTTTATATTACAATTTCAAAAACATATTCTCTCCATAATTTTAAGAATGTGTCAAATTTTACGAATGCAGCCTACTAGATTCCTCAAAAATCATCCACATTTCTTATTTTCAACATATTTCGCAAACTACACAAAGTAGACCCCACAAATGCTATATTGACGAAAAGCTCTTAGAAAATGCCATGTAATGGTGTAATAAAATACAGGGTGTTGTATTTGAAAAAATCGAGTTATTGCCATTTGTAAACCGTCATTTGATAAAAATCGTAGTAGGCGATGGAACATTGACTTCAAGTTTGCCAGCATTTCAAAAGATGCTCTTAAGCTTGAGGAATAGTCTGGGAAAAAGTAGGTTGAGTTATCTTGAAAGGTTCTGAAGTTATGAATTTTTCTGTGGGTCCATGCACGACGCGATTTTGACACATAAATTGGCATAAGTCAAAAACTATTGCAGATAGGTATATGAAACCAGGGTGCGTTATGTTGACAATTTAGTGGCGAATCCAAAAATGGAATAAAAAAGGAGGGTTGCCATTTAAAAAAAATTGATTGTAGTCGTGTATTTTATTTTGAAACATCTTGTATATCGATGAATATATTTTCAGAATGTTCTCATTGTTGAACCTATCGATTGAAAAAAAAATCAAGTCGATTGCTTGCATAGGAAAAAAGTTATGGACCATGCACACACCCCTGGGTCACCCTGTATGTATCTATCCTTTGTGAATAAATTCATTATTATTATTATTATGACCAGAGCCTTGACCTTCTCTAAACTACTACTTCCAACCCATATGCGTTCTTCGAACGCACGTTCCATGTCGCAACTAATCCGCACCCCAGTTTCCTTGGGGTGCCTCGAAGAAAAGTCCAATAAAATAATCATATCTGGGGTTTCCTTAATTCAATTCCATAATTTCATTAGAGCGCCGGAGGCGAGACATGACCGGAACTCAAACGGCTCCTAAATAGCCAAATATTCTTCCACAATGCCGGCTCCAACAATAAGGGACTAACGAAGGAACAATAAAACATCCATTTCCCTTTCTTATTCTGTCATCGACAGGGCTTTTTGATATGAAAATATTGACGGAAGAAAGCCTTCGAAAGCATTTCTCTTTTATTCGGTAGCTTTATATTGACCGGATATTCTTTTATAACCTTTTATATTCATCGTTATTGTGTAAAACTCTTACTGTCTCCAAATGGAGAAAAAACAGCGTGTTTGGTATAAGTCTGATGGAAATACTGATAGAAAGTTTGATTTTGTGGAGAAAATTCGTTTTTTGACAGTAGTGGAAGGTTAAAATTCCCAAAAATAAGGCATGAGATTGTGAACTTCCGCAGCCTGAAAATCAAAAAAAAAAAAGTTAAATCAAAGAAATCTATACAACTGTATGTTCAAATGAATCAATTTCCTTGCTGGGGTGGAGGAAATATTTCATAGAGAAAAAAAGTATATTTCTTGAAGAGTTGATTCCACAATTTATCAGATATTTTAATTTATTTGTGAGAAGATGGACGATTCAATATTTTGTTACAAATCTCAATTTTTTTATTCAAACTATGTTCTATACGTATATGCTTCTGCAAATACATTTTAAAGTAGATAAAAATATAAATAGATGAATAAAAATAAAATAAATACAAATAATTACTGAATTCAACAAAAAAAAAATTTTAAACTTCAACAATTAAGATTTTCTATGAGTAGGACTCGTAGAATAGAATATATGCCTCTCTGCCCACAATAATATTTGATGAAATTGTTGTCACACAAGAATCATTGTACTCATACCACGTATTTGCATAAGGGTGTCTACAGTAAGCCGTGTAGTGACCAAAATCGGAAGTACCGCTGTGATTGGACAATGCATAAAGGTTGTATCGATTAGAGGCTACACAGTCCACTGCATAGTTGCTCATATCCAGTCCTTCTATGGGAAAATCTCTATGAGAAAAACGTTTGAAATTGATAACTAGAATTTTGGGAAATTTACAAATAGATAGGGCACTTCCTTTTCTCTCTGCACTTCGAGCATGTTGGTTGTTCATCATCATCCAAAGTTTCTTCATTGGTGAAAGAATCCAAACAATGTGCCAGACTTATTTGTCCTGTTATTTGTGGAATTGGTAAGGAAAGGTCCCAGAATGGATCAAACGTAACTGAACAATGACCACAATACATACACCTCAATGTAGATTTCAGTTGGTCAACAAATAAATCTACAATCCTTGAGTTATCCACCATCAGGAATCTTGACCATAATTCCTCAGCTTTTTCAGTGGCACTTAATTTATCGTCGATTTCTGACAAAATGGGTTTACGCCTATCTGTTATTCTATTCAGGCCCTCATGCAAACCATCCAGCAAACATCGTAAGAACTCTTGAGAATCTTGCTGGGCGCAACCGATGAAACGAGGTGCAAACCTTTGAATTTCACTTTTCATTGGGACAGTGTTGACTACACAATCTGATATTTCACCTGACCATAACTTCTTGATCACTAATGCGAAGGCTTTGATTAAAACTCCTTTCATACTGGAAATGGTCGTGTTTATATCACTTGTGTAGGCATCACCTCTTAAATACTCCAACAGCCATCTTGTGTTGGATAAGCACTGGATAACACTGTTCATATAGCAAGTATAACCAATATTTTCAAGACCATTGAAACCGAGAGCTTTGACGTTGCTATGAACTACTGCAACCCTGATGCATTCATCACTCTTATTTTCAACTGAGTGGTCTCGGAAATGGTGGTTGTCCATGTCATTGGAGCGGCGTGATGATGAACTCGACTTGAGACTACTGACTATTGATTTGAAAGGAGAAATGGCAGAACTTGAGAGATTTGGAGCAGTTGATAAATTTTTCTGCTGTGACTTTTTTTCCAGGAAACTATCCTTATTACTCACATCATTTTTGGAACAGATTGAAATTGTATATGACTCGGAAAAAGTAGGATAAACGAATATCTCTTCCAAAGAGTAGGATGGTGGTATAGTGCCAAAAACAGAAGCATTTCCTCGTTGTATAGCAAGACTAATTCTCTGGATCAAAAAAGGAGTGGACCGTTTCTCATTGGTTGCCTGGTATAATCTCCTTCCTATTTCATTGATAAACAAAAGAGATTTAGGCAGATTTTCAGCCACCGTGACGTTTTCTGGATGTAATGTTGTCCCCTGCATTGGCCAGAAGAGTTACAGAGCTTTTCCTGAAACTCGTATACATGTTTTTTCCAATCCATTTTACAATCAAGCTAGGAATTTCTCCTATTTTATTCATCCCAACATGTTGTTTACTACATTTTCCTCTCTAATATTTCAAAGATAATCTGTTACTTTTTGTATGAGGCGATACTTAGAACTCTATACTTGCGGTATATCTCAATATAATCAGAATTTGAAATAGTAAACGATCTTGCGCAATTGGTATTCGTATCAGGTATTTTAACAATCAATATAGATCCAGCATCTTCAATGGCATCAATAGTTATATGTAATAATTCTTCACGGCGACAAGCACCGCTGATACCCAAAATTAGGATAACCTACAAATAAAAAATATTGAAATTTCTACTAATCTTACAAAATTATGATTATATCTGTACCTTATGAAGTAAAATTGTTTCTTTATCAGCATCTTGCATAGATTTATTGATATCATCCCTCATTATAATTTTTGATTTTTCCTCAAAATACCATTTAAGCTAATTTTCAGAAACCTCTTTTACATGTTTCTTGTCGCACCATTCATGAAATTGGTCATATGTTTTCTCATACTATTGCATTTGATTTCTCAGATATATCTGATGGGGTATCACTACCACTATCATAATCAACATCCATCTTCTGAAAATAACTTGAAATTGAAGCAACTACGAGCAACCACAGTGAAACTGTCAAACACGCGGCGTGCAAACAAACCGTTTCTATAGTAACGACACAGAAAGACCACTGGATGCTGTGAAAATGTATTGGAAGTATTGATAACATTAAAGATAACATATTATACAGGGTGTTATTTAAGTACGTGGCCAAACTTAAAGGGGTGATTTTTTGAGTGATTCTAAGAAAAAATGTTCATATAAACATAGGTCCGGTAATGCTTCGTTTTCAAGATACAGGGTGTCAAAATTTTTAAAAGAAATCGTTTTTGTCGTAAATATCTTAATAACCCTTCAACCGATTTTATTGAAAGTTGGCAGTATTATTGAAGGTCGTAAAGGGCGAATGTAACCCTAACTATATCAAAATTATCATGTCCAGTGGCGTCCCGGAAGGCACTGTAACCAATATTTTTGACAGAAACATGTGCGCCACTGATTTTTTTGCAATTTTTGTATTTGTTTCACATTGAGCAACTGAAATTACAACTTTTTTATCTCTAGATTTTTTTTCGTATCTTGCTTTGTTTTTGAGAAAAAACATAAAAATCACTTCATTGCACGTCCCTGGCACAACACATTAAAAAATTGTTTTTATAGGGTTTTTAATGATAACAGGTGAATCTGTTATGCTTGAAAATTGTTTGTTTCATTTGGCCAGTGCATGCATAGTGGTAACGCCAGAAATGCCAAAGCAACATCAAACAAGAAACACCCTTTATTAAAACCACACTGAAACAAAAATGGTACCTAGGCAATTTGTTTCTGTAAGAATACATGCAATAATAACTAACACAAAACTTACAATAGTTGCTCAAAATGTTCTCCTTCAACTTCAATGCAAGCATTAACTCGTCTTAACATCGATTCCCGAACACGCTGAAATATTTCCGGCGTATGTCTTATCTGATCACATGAATCCCGTATTCGTTGGATTAATTCTTCTTCAGTGTTGACTGGAGTTTTATAAACGAGGAACTTTAAATGTCCTCAAAGGAAAAAATCCAAGGGATTTAAATCCGGTGACCTGAGCGGCCATGACTGTGAACCTGCGCGACCGATCCAGTTTTCTCCATAAGTTTCATCCAGAAATTGACGTGCTACTATGCTGAAGTGAGGTGGAGCCCCATCGTGCATAAACCACATTGCTCCTCTTACTGCCAGTGGGACATTTTCTAGTAGTACAAGTAATACAAATTCCAAAAATTGACGATACTCTTGACCATTTAATCTCGGGTGTAAAAAATGAGGTCCAATGAGATAATCGCCAACAATACCAACCCAGACATTCACGGAAAACTGCTGTTGATAATTATTTTCTATAACCGCATGGGGATATGGTTGTTATGAAAGTTCATAATTGTATTGTGGGAAAAACACGCTTCATCGGTAAATAATATACTGGATAAAAATGTCGAAGATGCAACCTGTTGTTGCAAAAGCCACGTAGTATAAACAACTCGCTTGAGAAAATCCGCAGGAAATAACGCTTGAACACGCTGTATGTGGTAATGATATAGTTGGTACTCTTTCAAAATCTTCCATACAGTAAAGTGAGAAATGTTTGATTGTTGTGCGATTTTGCGTGTGCTTGTATCGGGACAACGCTCAACTTCATGTAAAACTTTTTCCTCCACTGTTCTTACCGTTGCAGGAGTCCCAATAAGAGCAGCCGACCTTTGAAAGGTGCCTGATTCGCACAGCCTTTCATGTATTCTCACAAATGTTTGCCTATTTGGAACATTTCGATGAGGATATCTTTCTTGATAAATGCGTCTAGCCGCTCTGGAATTGCCTTGGG
The DNA here is from genome assembly GCA_944452925.2 of Chrysolina oricalcia. NCBI lineage: Eukaryota > Metazoa > Arthropoda > Insecta > Coleoptera > Chrysomelidae > Chrysolina > Chrysolina oricalcia. Next base: position 8,498,991 of record OX101815.2, on the reverse strand, counting down.
CCATTCCATCGACAAAATGCATATCGGCCATTTCCGAGTTTGTAAACCGAACCATTTTCAGATATCAGTAACAAATTTTCTATCTCAAAACTCTTGAAAACACTTCAAATGATTACTATCAAATAATTACGTATGTACCGTTTCAATTTGTGACAGTTATGAAGTTAAATTTGTTTGAACATTTGTTGTTCCTTCCATGGCCCTCTTACTTTAGTTTCAAAGCACTGCAGTAATACCTAACAACATTATTTGTTTCATCGAAAACAGGTAATATGAGCGAAAAAAATTAAAAGATGACTTCCATGTAATATTAATTGTTCAATCATAAATAAAAATGTCTTTATTGCATGTCCATGGATAACAATGAGCCCATTTTGCAGCACGAGCCGAAGCCAAGAGCCGAAGCCAAGAGCCGAAGGCAAGTGCTGCAATTCATACGTACATATTTTTTTTTCATTGCATAAATTTTGATAGAAAATTCTAAGACTAGAATAGAGTATTGATATGAAAAAATATTAGTAAGATGGTTTAGTAGTTGAAATGTTTTATTGTGTTGTCACAGGGATGTGCAATGAAGTGATTTTTATGTTTTTCTCAAAAACAAAGCAAGATACGAAAAAAATTCTAGATATAAAAAAGTTGTAATTTCAGTTGCTCAATGTGAAACAAAAACAAAAATTGCAAAAAAATCAGTGGCGCACATGTTTTCTGTCAATAATATTGGTTACAGTGCCTTCCAGGACGCCACTGGAAATGATAATTCTGATATAGTTAGGGTTAAATTCGCCCTTTACGACCTTCAATAATACTGCCAAATTTCAATAAAATCGGTTGAAGGGTTATTAAGATATTTACGACAGAAACGATTTCTTTTAAAAATTTTGACACCCTGTATCTTGAAAACGAAGCATTACCGGACCTATGTTTATATAAACTTTTCGTCTTAGAATCACTCAAAGAATCACCATTTTGAGTTTGGCCACGTACTTAAATAACACCCTGTATATTATTTAGTTATTTTGGAATTATTTTTTTCAGACAGGAAAAATTTTTGAATACGATTTTACTGAAAACATATTTTCATCGTTTAAAAGCGATAACTCATCGAAACAAAAAACCACGTGAAGATGTATTAAGCCTTCGAAATCTAGCTATTTCCAAAATAGAATTGATTCCTCGAATAATAAAATGAAAGAGACATGGTCCATAGTAAATGACCTGAGAGCGAATCCTAAAAAACGGAACAGTGCAAAAATTGCAATAAGTGCAGATGAGATCAATGAGTTCTATTGTTCAATTGCTCTTAAGCTTAGTAATAACATAATTGTCCCTTACGACCCTCCTAACAATATTCAAAATTATCATACAGGAGATACTTTTATATTATACGATACTAGTATTGATGAAATCTTCGAAGTGTTTAGGGATATTAAGAATAAAAAATCATTTGGATACGATGACATCTCCATGAACATATTTCAGAATCTTCCAAGAGAAGCACCCGAAACTCTTGTCTCATTAATTAATCTCTCTTTTCGCAACGGTAAATTTCCTTCATTTTTGAAAAAGTCTGTGGTACTTCCATTGCACAAAGGCGGTAGCTTGGTCGATCCCTCAAATTATCGGCCATTATCTCTCATCCCGACTCAAAAATAATTGAAAAACTTCTGAAAAAAGGCTCAACGAATTCGTCATTGCACATAAAATCATCTACGAAAATCAATTCGGATTCCAAGCTAAAAAGAACACCCAAGATGCAATTTTTTCCTACCTGTATGAGGTATATTCAGATATAAATACCGGAGATGTAGCTGCAGCAGTATTCTGTGATCTCAAAAAAGCTTTTGACTGTGTAGACCACAAAATACTTTTGCAGAAACTGCATCGATACGGCTGCGAGGGAGTTACTTTGGAATGGTTCGAGTCTTATCTAACTGGCCGCAGTCAATTCGTAAAAAACGATACTATTTCAAATTATATTAACATTGATTCTGGAGTGCGACAAGGATCGGTTTTAGGACCTACTCTTTTTCTTGTATGTATAAATGATTTACTGAGTATACACACTTCTGGAAAAATTACCTTATTTGCAGACGACACAACAATTTTATGCCAAAGTAAAACTGTTAACGATTTGAATAATAAGATACTAAGAGGCATAAATACAATCAAATTATGGTGCGATGCGAATCTACTCTCGTTTAATATAAGAAAAATAAATATAGTAGCTTTCAAATGTATTCTTCATGATATGCCTCTAGAAAATGAGATGATTGAAAATAAAGATTGCTCAAAATTTTTGGGTCTTTTCAGTGACATCAAATTGAAGTTTGAAGGACACGTCAAACAACTGAAGAGTAAAATCTCCTCAGGGTGCTATGCAATGAGAGTTTTTTCAAGGGAACTTGGTACTGTCACTGCCATGACCGCATATTATGCATTAATAGAATCTCAACTGAGATATGCTATACCTTCTTGGGGAGTGTGTCTTTTGGATTCAGAACTCAAATTGTAGAAGAGAGCCATTAGATACATGTCCAAATTAGGACCACGCAATTCATGTAGGCAATTATTTGCAGGGAAAAAGATATTGACAGTAGTGGCTCTCTTCGTTATGGAAACTGTATGTCTTATACACAAACATATTTTAAAATTTGAAAATATTTCATCGTGTCATAATACTCGCCAAAAATCTAAAAATTATTTAAAATTACCCTTACCTTCCTCATCCCTGGTAAAGGACTCCATTTTCTATAACGGCTTCAAGATGTATATTAACTTACCGTCTCATTCTAGAGAGAGCCACGATAGTATTGAAAGCATTAGAATAGTATATTCTGAAACAAGGTTAGACTGAAAATTCGATCCGAGCGCGAGCCGAAGGCGAGCGTGAGGAACCACGAGCATCACGAATTTTCATTCTAACCGAGTAGCAGACTATACTTTCTCCACGATCAAAGATAGGAAACGTGACAGCAATAATTTTGACACTTACTCAAATTTTGCCACTACGATGACAATCAACTGCGTCATGGCTAATGTTATTATTGCTAACCAGTGTGAGAATATTATTCTATCACAAGAGAGAGAATTTAAATACATTTAAATTGCATGGGGGCAGAGGTGTTGCAGAATATTTCTTCAATCTCAAGAGAGAGAATTCCAGCATTCTGTAATCAAATTTGATTTCAGAATTGGCAAAAATGATCGTGGAGAAAATATATTAAAAAACTACTCGTCAGCAGACCCTATTATACTTTGCAAGAATTTTACTATGACAACTTTTATAGAAAAGTGTGAACTGTATTTCTCATTTGTGATTTTCATTGTTGAGGCATTATTTGTTTACTCATTTTCATTTTATTTTATTGTTTGGTGAAAAACATTTACTAAATGTTCAAATAACATTTTATAGGTACATTTATTTTATTTAAATTTTATATTTCACATGTTTGTGTGTATCTCATCTTTGGATTATCTTTGTATTGTTTATCTTTTACTTTGTCAACAAAAACTTGATTTTTTCGACAATAAAGTATATTTTGATTTGATTTGATTGAAATTATTTATGTTTAATATATTTCAGACGATGTAAATTCATTCACAGTTGCACGAAAAATGTTTTTTGTATTTTGTGTATGAAATTCGTGTTTTCGTGGCACATTCGAGAGAATGTTTGGCCTGGACGCACCTAATAAAATAACTATCAGGAATGGATTTTCAATGAAATCCTGTTCCTAATAAAAAAAAATCGTACGTGTGCACACGTTTGACGTCAAAGACTGAAAACCCCATTAATATTTCGCGAAATTGCAAATAATGACCTCAAGAAAGGAATCAGCTTTGAATTGACTCTGTAATGCCGATTTCACGGCGGCATTCATTCCTTATTGCTCATTCTTAGGTTGCGGCCATTCGCAAACTGGTTTGCGGCGATAGAACGGCAAATAATTGTTTAAATAAATTAGAGACAATTCTTCATGGGTGACAAATTATTTGAATTACATCCCGCGGACACGATTAAACATTCAACAGCTACGGCGTTGTTACTATATTACTAAATCAAGTCTGGCCGAGATTGCTTTATGATAACAGATTGACTGGGATAAGAGCAAACTGCATAATTCATCAAAACGGCCAATGCAATGGGCGATTTAATAGCGTTAGGATATCAAACGTGCTACGAAGAGATATTAATGATTTAATGTTGATTGTTATTATATAGCTGTATTGATCAAAATTATTGGACACATTAGGAAAAGTTCATCGAAAAAAGGTTACAAACTAATGATCTCCAGTAAAGAGAAATGTTACAATATTGAGAATAACAGTATTAAAGTTCGAACATACCATATGTGGTGGAAAAAGTGCTTCTATATAAATGTAGAATAATTAAATTAAAACAGTTGTCAATATGACGGTAGCCGCATAACGAGCGGGTCCCTAATTGTTAGGGGGTATGATTTAATTTAATTATTCTACATTTATATAGAAGCAATTTTTCCACCACATATGGTATGTTCGAACTTTAATACTGTTATTCTCAATATTGTAACTTTTCTCTTTTCTGTAGATCATTAGATTGTAACCTTTTTTTGCTGAAGATGAAGGAATAATCCTTCGAAACATGTCCTGCTGCTGATGTAAGTCTTCCGACTACATCTCGTAATGTGCTGATGTGTGTCCTCTGACTACACTCACATTAACAATAATGATTTTATTTGGTGGAGTTCGACTGTAAGTTTTTTACCTACCCAGTAAGATCTCACCTCCACTGTATGTTATGGATAGCCTCCGTTGGATAGACTTGTGAGAGCTAGGAAAGACACAGCCCTTACCTTTCAACGTGTGATGCCTATTGGAATATTGACAAAAATTAATCCCTTTGTCTCATCACAGCTGACTCAGTAAGTTTATGTATATAAAGAGCACGTAGGCACTTCGACTTTATGTGTACAAAACTGATGAATATTATCGGCCCTCTTACCCGAATATTTTTCTTATTAGTTTTAATTCTATAAACAGACTAAGCAAAGAGAGGATAAAGTTAGTTACTCTTTTACCTTCCAAGTGCGTTCTTCTAATATTAAATTGATATTAGTGAAAACGAAATCCACTGTGTATTATTTCATCCTATAACCAACAATGCCATGCACGAGACCGATGACCAGGCGAGGCTTTGAACCCTCGACCCTTCGCTCCAAAGGCGAACGCTCTACCACCACGGCCACCACGGCCCAAATACGATTTCTATTTACAATGAGCCAAAAATGTTAGAAAATTGATTAAATTGGGGATAGTAACTGACTATAAGTTATACGAAGAGAGATCTGAAGAAATGCTCCAAACAAAACCGTCGTGGAATTTGGAACTATATAAATACAAAGAAAAAGAAATCTCGAATCCCAGGAGAAACGATTCATAACAAGAACACATTTCTTCATTTCTCTCAATAATTAATGGTTTTGTAGCTCACTTCAGTAGTGTTTATAGCCAGGATGATGGTCATAAACTTGTGCAAAGAGCAAACTTAGCACTGAAGACTATGTACGGTGCTAGGCATGTTCTGTTTCCTTCTTTCAAATTATTATTCTGTGAGTCGATTATATTATCGAAATTTAATTTCGCAGACTCACTTTATGGCCCCAATCTCGCGCAACAGTACAAAAAAAGATAAAAAAAATCCAAAATTATCGTTTAAGATTTGTTTACGGTATTCGTAGACGTGAGAAAATATCTCAAAAACTGGTTGAAGCAAATTGGCTTAATATGGATAGACGAAGATTGTCACATGCTGCGTGCCGATTTTATAAACTTATAATAACTAAAAAACCAAGTTATCTTTATCGTAAGTTAACATCCCGCACAGATGTCCATAATCTAAACATAAGGTATATTGCCCCCTAATATATGTACAGGGTGTAACATAAGGACGTCAAATTATTCAAGTGACGCATTCCTGAAACAATTTTAAGAAAAAAAGTCTTTATAAACTTGTGTCCGGAAATGCTTCGTTTCGGAGATACAGGGTGTTGAAATTGAATTTTTTTGTTCGTTTTTTTTAAAGTAAATTTTGCAAAAAATAAGTTATTTTCACGAAATTTGATACCCGGGGTTTTTTTGACGTGGGAAATCATAATTTCGTATTAATTTTCATGTAACTTCTAGAGGGCGCTGCGTACGCTGTCATTATTTATTTCAAATTGCTCTAACATTTTTGACAGTGAACTTTTGGTACTTTTAATGAAAAAACGTTATTCCCATACCTTTTCCAAGTAAAAAAGGTACACTTCCTCAACAACGCTGGAGGTGATCGTTTTCGAGATACTTACAATTTTCTATATCGATACATGTTACTTAGCTCCTAGGGCGCTAAGTGAAGTTGCTGAGAACATTACAAAAACTAAGTAAGGGAATAAGGTTTTTCCATTAAAAGTACCAAAAGTTCACTGACATAAATGTTAGGGCAATTTGAAATAAATGATGACAGCGTACGCAGAGTCCTCTAGATGTTATATGAAAATTAATACGAAATTATGATTTCCAACGTCAAAAAAACTCCAGGTACCAAATTTCGTGCAAATAAATTATTTTTTGCAAAAGTTACTTTTAAAAAACGAACAAAAAAATTCAATTTCAAAACCCTGTATCTCCGAAACGAAGCATTTCCGGACACAAGTTTATATTGACTTTTTTTGTTAAAATTGTCTCAGGAGTACGTCACTTAAATATTTTAACGTACTTTTGTTACACCCTGTATATAACTTTCCGGGATAATAGGTTGTTCCATCGCGAGTGGCGGACAGTGTATATCACTTGGGTCACCCCATCTAGGTGATAATGGCATTTTGAATATTCCCATCTGTCCTGAAGGTTTCATCATTCTACCTCTAATATTACGGAAGATACAGGGGTGAATCCTTGAGAAGTAAGACAAATTCGGATTTTTCTGGACTGAAATGTTTTCAGGGAAAAAATGTATCTGTAGTGAGTTGGTAGTCCTGATCACTAATCTGAAGGAATATTGAGTCTATTTTGCCCCCTAGTATGTTTTACTGGAAAAATGGGTTGTTCCATCGCGATTGACGCACAATGTATATCACTTAGGCCAACCCCATTCAGGTGGTAGGCGCATTTTCAGCATGTCCATCAGTCCTGAGAGTTTCATCATTCTATCTTGATTATTACGGAAGATTCAGGGGTGTTTCCATGAGAAGTGAGACACACTGTATAGGAAGTCCATTCGGATTTCGAAATTTCGTGTTACTTCTGGCGAAACTGGTAGTTATAGAAACATTTCAAGATCACCAAAATTTTATGACAATTAATTTTTGTATTCCTTATAAAATTTCATTTTGGTATCTTGAAGGACAAGGGGAAGAGGGGGGTGAGAATAATTTTTGCATCATCCGATATGTAACTCATTGCAATTCCCTATGATATTCTATGTTCTGGATACACAAAAAAGCTACAAACTAAAGATATGGCTGGAGTTCTAAATTTCCAGATTTAGAGCTGGTTTTTCAATATTCTGTTAGCGTAGTTTGACTGACAGCTTAATTAGACTATCAGTCACGTAGCAGAGAATATTGAAAAGCCAGAAAGTTTCCGTCTCTTCGTAATCCAATTCAAATGTCCCAGATGTTCAGAGGTCACTAGGACGAGTGAAAGAAGATCTCAGGCGGTGGGTGAAGTGTCGCATCTGGAACCTAATCTGTGATTTGGTCACTAAAGCCACCCTAGCACCTTCACCAGAAATTAAAAATTTATCCTTTAGGATCACACCTTTGTCATTACTTTCAGGATGTAGTTGCGAGGAATTAACAGTGGTCCACCTGAGTAACACCACCCAGTATCACATCATGAAGAGAAACCATTGCCTAAAACAGACAAGGATATCTATGCTGTATGAAACTACCTCTGATGAAAATTATTTGTTTATCGAAATGCACATGAAGGAATATCTGAAACGAAAGTATGTGAATATAGGAAATCACATTTTCTGTTCTCTAGGTGTAGATGTGAAACCTGAGTTCATCAAGGTTATGTCCTTCGAACACTATACAGATTTTTGACTGATAAATGTTACGGAATAGCACCGCCTCCATCTTCCATTCCATAAATCTTGAATACTTAGTTTCGTAATTTTTTCGCGATTTAGCTGACAATAATTTTTGTGACGCCACTTTCGCTGCTTCTAGTAACTTCGGTGGAGTCAGAGAAAACTCGGGATCAGACATTTATTAACTTTATATTATTCAAAATAATCACTAAACAACTACTCGCAATTTTTTTAATCAAATCACCGAATTGAATTGACAGATATTTGATTACTTCAATGATTTCCTTAGCAACGCAAGTCTAATTGTCGCTAAACATACAACAGCCTACCAGTTTAAAAATTCAAATTTCACATTGATGATTTTCAATATTATTTCGTCGGTTTTCCCGTTACATGGCATGCAGCTTCTTACTGCAGTACAGCAACACGTTTTTCTGTAACAAAGTATCTTTTATGGATTACATTAACGTATAAATCAAGAACATACTTTACTGTATTTGAGTTGATTCGTTGAATGGTAAGATTTAACTGTGCTGACATGGTACTGTACATACAGCAGTTTGTAATGCCTTGAAAATTTGGCTGTCTACGAGACGATACGTACAATGTCTGAACATGCGTCAGTGCTGAGCCGTAGTAAGCTTTGTCTGGAAATAGTAGTCATTCTTCACCACGTTGCAACGACATATATGTGTTGCAGCGTGAGAACGATACTAATACGCTATCGTGCATTTGGTCAATGTTCTTTTTACTTTCAATGCAGTTTCACTATTCAATTTCCTAGGTACATGTTATGAAGTTTCTTACTCATGAATTATTTCTCATTCGTTTCAGGTGCACTTATATTTCAGTGCCCTTCCCGAAGACAAGGTACCTTACGTCAACTCTGTGGGAGAACGCTACAGGGTGAGGCAACTCCTCCAGCAGCTCCCCCCGCACGACAACGAAGTTCGATACTGCCATGCGCTCTCCGACGAGGAGAGGAAAGAACTCAGGCTGTTTTCCGCCCAACGGAAAAGGGAGGCCTTGGGCAGGGGGGCGGTCAGGCAACTTCCGGCGCCTATGCAGTGCGAAGCGGTGAGTACTTTATGCATAGTTTTGGTCACGTCTGAAGAAGATATTGTTGATTTTACGATTTTTCTCTTCAGAAATTTTTGCCATGAACAGAAAACATCTCACCATTGTGAGATGTAGATACATTTTCGAACAAATAAAAATTGAAGGTCAAAAATCTAAAAATGTATAACTATTTTGTTTGAGAAAAACTCTTACTACACCAATGGATTCACAGCATTATTGAATTATGTCCGAATTGCTTTGGAATGCGTCCATCAATGAAGTTATGAGGTAATAAAATTAAGTCAATTTGTCACTTCAATTTTTTCAAAATTCTGACTACAACACTGGATTCAGGATGTTTCCAAATATAACTCATCAGAATTCCATCAAAGTCTGCTAATCAATAAAATAGTATAGGGTTATTCCTGCATCAATAAAATGTTAGTACTTCTCAGATTGAATCTCATTCATCATCATATTAAAAGTGTGCTACCTACTTACTGTCTTCATACTTATGCGTTTTTTATATCTTGAATAATATTCATTTGTATTCTTGTGAGACCTTCTATGTATAATATTATTAGCATATTTTCGATTCAAAATGAACATCAATACCTCATGATCTGTCGCAATCCAAATCAAAGCCCCAATAAGTAAAATCTCAGCTCATTCATACAAAATATGATACCAGCAAGTTCTAATTTACTTACTCTGCAATTTCTATCATGATTTTTCGTGATTCTTGAATTTGGATAAGTACTCCTTCCAATCTTTTTATTGATGCATCAGTACTTATTATCTATCAATGGTGAATTCTAAGACTTTTGATGAATGTTTCTGTCAATTCAATAAATTTTATTTCTTGTTCTTTTTCCACTTCCATTACCAATCAAATTATCCAATCAAGGGTAATTAATTGGTCATTACATAAGTCAGATATAAGTCTTTCAAAATAAATTCAAAATCCCTAAAAATTCTCTCAAAATTTTCATATATCGAAAAAAATTTAAACGACATATTTTTCAAATTTTATTATGTTGGGCAACATATTTTTCAAATATTTATTCTCTCAAGCGACATATTTTCCAAATTTTATTCCATCACGATATTTTTATTGATAAACAGATTTCGATGAAATTCTGATCATTGATATTTCGAGACTCCATAAATCCTGTATGTATTCCTTTCGGTACTCTCAACTGAGTATTAACTTTCAGGAAGCACTGAAGATGACGAAAGTCGAAAGCGCTTTGCAATAAAGAGAATTTATATACTTCTATACAAAACTTCGCTTCATTTATTTATTTTGGTTCTTGCAAATAATAAAATTTGGTTTATTCGATTCTCTACAAACGATTCACTGAGTATCGATACCAGAACTTTTTCAACTGTCTTCGTCTTGAGAATACAAGAACTCTGAATTCCTTTTTATCGAAGTCATTGAGAAATTTTAAATGAAACTCCCAGTAATTTCCCTGCCGTTGATTCCTCTTCTTCAGAACCTACTTAAAATTATATCTGCAAAGAAAGAGCGTTTCTGGAATTAATGGTCCGAATTAAAGGCCTCAAGGGCCGAGTCATTAGGAGTAGTGCATTAGCTCCGAGTATCTGTATAAAGATTTTGATAAAAGGAGGGCTTTAAATTAAATGGCGGTGCACTTTAAATATTACCAGCATTAAGTAATCGACACACGGATGGCAGTTCGAAGTTTTATCAAACGAATGGTGCATCAGGGAAAATATTTCAACTTTAAGTCGCCGATTCGCAAATATTTGTCGTGAAAGATAAAAAGTTTGTGCGAATAATGCGAGGGAGCCAATTAGATTCCAGTGTTTTTGCAAGAAATCGATTTCACCAGAGGCAATTTCGAAATAAGTGGCTGTAAATTATTTTAAGTGGTTTCAACTTTATTCGCTGCCATTGGTCCTTTATCTCATTGGTGTAGGATGTAGAAAGTTGAATATTATAATCGCAACTATAATGAGATACCCAATTTTCAACCCTGTCACCTTCGAATTTGGGTTTCTTGAAAGGAATATAAAATTTTCTGCATTCATCATAAATTAATTTTTGTAAGATTTTCGAGCCTAACAAAAATTTTTGTACCAGCCAATTTCTGTGATATGAGTTGTGCTGAATTTGGAACCCCATGTATGAGCAAATGGTATATAGGAAATGATAAAATGATAACACACATTTTTTGAAATAAACGCGATACTGACATTCAGTAAAAAATTTTTACAAATTAAAGAACATTCAAAAATGAAAATAGATATATCACAGCCTACTGTGATTTTTCTAGATTTTTTGTATAAGCACCAAGTAATAACAAAAATAATAATGTTTATTCATTTCGAACAATACAATAAATATAGGTAGGTAAAAAAAGTAAACTTATGTAGAAAAACAGAAATGGTAGGATTAAAGATAGATAGATAGATAGATAGATTTTATTAATCCTTTTTGCTACATGTTATGTAGATGGGACAAGTCATAGTTTTGTGTATATCGATACAGATGTAGTTAATTAATCTAAGATGTACAAGCACTTTAATATATACATACATAAAAAACTCGAAGTATAAATAAAATATGAGAAAACAGGACATTTAAGAATAAAATTAAATATATTGACAGATAATTATCATAGGTATGTGCTCGACCTTAATGTAAATGTATGTAGAAGTGTAAATATAAAAAAAATATATACATGAGTCTAATAAAGAACATAGAACAATACTGTGACAAAAACATTTTAAAATAAAATAACATTTTCAGAATAAATACGGTCGTGCATTGCTTACTTCAAGTGTAAATTCATCCACTGTATAAAAACATTTTTCTGATAAAAAAGTTTCAATTTTTTTTTGAAAGTGTTATGTGACAAGTTCTTTATATTATTTGGCAATAAATTATAAAGGCGAATGGCAGCAAATTTAGGAGATTTTTCATATTTAACGTGATTATGTTTTTGTGTAGTTAACGTATTTTTATTCCTTATGTTATAATTATGCATTTCAGCTTTCATTTGTAGGAGTCCTTTGTTTTCATGAATATGTGTTAATATTTTCAAAATGAACAAACTGGTAACAGTCAATATTTTATTTTGTCGGAAAGTCTCTCTACAGGAAGTTCTATAGTCTAGATTGAAAATCATTCTCATCAGTGCTTTTTGCTTTATAAAAATCCTGTCTGATCCAGTAGCTAGTCCCCAGACAGCAATGTTTTGATTTATAATCGAATGGAACTTGGCATAATACACTGATATCAGTGATTTTGTATCAAGCTTATTCTTGAGAGATTTTATCAGTTAATATGATCGATTCAATCTCTTACATGTGAAATCTATACAGTGCGGTCCAAAGGTATGGAATAAATTCATTTTTAGCGTTATTATGTATTTTATGAAAAAATCCTGAAACAGGTCAATTTTTATTGGCAATTTGACAATTTACAGTATGAAAATATTACCCCCTTCTTGCACCCCCTCTGAATTATGAGCACCCCCTCAAAAATTTTAAATGAGAAGGGGGGTCGTGTGGCATCTTGTTCGAAAGGGATTTTCATTATCTGTTCAGCAATACTAAGTTTTTCATATTTGGTGCAACCATAACTGAGAAATTTTTTTATTAAAATTTAAAAATATTGACACTGTAAATTATGTTTCCGTTGAAAAAACCTGAAACAGGTCGATTGCTATTCTCAATTTGACAATTTATACTTTCTTATCTGTCTTGCTAAAAAAGTCAGGAAAAAGTCGTTGAAGACACCAAAAAATTATTCACAAAACCCATAAATAATATAATGTCAATCTAGTAAACTACTGTTATTTTGATATTTGTGAGTTGCTGGCAGACGTCGGTGTATTGAAAAATATTTTTGTGTGTATTCGATTCATCTATGGCTCATTTATCCGAAACTCAAAGAATAGACATTTTAATTATGCTTGGATGCGGTAATAAAACACGAACTCAAACGGAAGTTTGTGAAATGTTCAATAATAAATACCCTGGTCAACACGTATCACAATCTACAGTTACCAAAATAGAAACAAAATACCGTGAAACTGGACATGTAAAAACTCGTCAAAAACCAGGTCGAAATGCTGCATTGGATGAGGAGAAAAAGTTAGATGTACTGTTAGCGATTGAGGAAAATCCGCATATGACAAGTAGACAACTTATATTGAGAGCTTTACATAAAGAAAAATACCATCCTTTTAAAGTTCAGTTGGTTCAGGAGTTAAATGAGGATGACCCTGATAGAAGGCAACAATTCTGTGAACTGATGATGGATAGAATCGAAGCAGATTTGCAGTTCATAAACAAAATTGTGTTTTCTGATGAAGCTACTTTTTATTCAAATGGAACGGTTAATAGACAAAACTGTAGATATTGGAGCAGAGAAAATCCTCATTGGATGTGTGAGGCTCACACACAATATCCCAAAAAAGTGAACGTTTGGGCTGGTATCATTAAAAACAAAATTATTGGCCCCTATTTTTTTGAAGGCACAATTAATGGTGAGGTTTATCTAGGTTTTTTGATGAACTTTTTAGTGCCTACATTAAAAGACTTTTTCCCGATGTTAATGATCCAAATGGAATAGATAGATCAATTTGGTATCAACAAGACGGAGCTCCACCGCATTACACACGTATTGTTCGAGATTATTTGACAGAAGTTTTTCCCAATAGGTGGATTGGCAGACGTGGAACGATTGAATGGCCGCCTAGATCCCCCGATTTGACTCCTCTCGATTACTTTTTATGGGGTTATTTAAAATCAAAAGTATATTTCAATAAACCAGACAATATTGCAGATTTAAAAACTAGGATATCGGAAGAAATTAACAACATAACCCCTGAGGTCCTACAAAATGTTCTACGAGAATTCCAAGATCGCCTTGCTTATTGTCAAGAAGTGAATGGTGGTCATTTTGAACATTTAATTTAACTGTAAAACAAATTGAAATATACTTCCTAAACATTATGTTACATTATTTCCTTCAGTCTATCAACATTTTACATATTCAGAATAAATTTTCTAAGTATTGCTGAACAGAGAATGAAAATCCCTTTTGAAAAAGGTGCAACACAACCCCCTTTCTCATTCAAATTTTTTGAGGGGGTACTCATAATTCAGAAGGGGTGCAAGAAGGGGGTGATATTTTCATACTATAAATTGTCAAATTGAGAATAGAAATCGACCTGTTTCAGGATGTTTCAACGGATACATAATTTACAGTGTCAATATTTTTAAATTTTAATAAAAAATTTTCTTCGTTATGGTTGCACCAAATATGAAAAACTTAGTATTGCTGAACAGATAATGAAAATCCCTTTCGAACAAGATGCCACACGACCCCCCTTCTCATTTAAAATTTTTGAGGGGGTGCTCATAATTCAGAGGGGGTGCAAGAAGGGGGTAATATTTTCATACTGTAAATTGTCAAATTGCCAATAAAAATTGACCTGTTTCAGGATTTTTTCATAAAATACATAATAACGCTAAAAATGAATTTATTCCATACCTTTGGACCGCACTGTATATTCTTGCCATGTGAAGAATGAGTCGATCATTGTTCCCAAGAATTTGGTTGATCTGGCCAATTCTAAAGGTTCGTTTCGGAAACTGAGATTGAGGTCATGTAGACTACGAGATGAATTTGCAAATTGCATGTATACTATTTTTTTTTCATGTTCACAATGAGTCTGTTCTTATCACGCCAGTCATTAAATTCGGTTAAAACTGTATTGACTAATTGTTTCATATCGTCAGATGTTTGGCTTGATAGGATGATAGACGTGTCATCTGCATAGAGATATTTTTTTCCATGACTTATATTAGTGGGAAGATCATTCACATATAGTAGGAATATTAGTGGCCCAAGAACGCTACCTTGAGGGGTGCCCGTAGTTACGAGGAACTTATCAGACATTACGTTATTATGCTTCACTTGAAAACATCTATTCGTCAAAAACGACACTAGCAGCTGATTGATATTTCCTCGAATTCCCATATTAAAAAGTTTTTCTGCTACAAATTTTACAAAATTTACAAAATAATATTAAAAATATTAGTTTAAATACATTTAATTAAATCAGTACACCCCATTAAGACCGTCGAGGTTGAGCATGGGGTACACTGAACGGTAAAACGTTATAATGACATTGAATTTTTTTAAATTTTTCGCGTATATGCATTTTTTCAAGTGTTTATTATTTTGTTTTTTATAAATCAAGAATTCTATCAATATATTTGACATTTTTTATGTATCTTTTGAATATGGTTTTCAGTAGTGATAGTGAGTTGAGACTTCTTGAGTATATAGGTTTTCAGATGCATGTGTTTTTATAAAGTCTTCAGACTTATTTCTGGTTTGGTAATTATTGTCGATTGTTTATAAGTTAGAACGATTTTTAAATAGGTAAATTACCTAACTAAAGATGTGCAGTTGCCACAGACTCATCACATGTGCTTTTTTAAACAGAAGCTCTGGTATTTCTAAAATGAATACTTTTCAATATTTTTTTAAAAGTATTTCAACCTGTTCCAAATGACTAGGCATAGAACCTCCCCAGCTGGTAATTCCGTATCTTACATGAGATTCAACAAGTGTGTGGTATACTGTTTTGAGATTTGGTAAATACAGTTTTTTCTCAATTGTTTCAATTCATATAATAAAAGTGCTAACGCCTTGCCATCTTAAGTGAGAATCTAGTTTCAGCCCAAGATATTTCATTTCGTTTTTCAGGGAGATATCATGATAGTTATTTTCCAAACATTTTGAAAAGTATTTTTATATAACTGGTAAAGAGAACAATGTATTTTTTCATGATTGACTTTTAATATATCATGGATAGAAATGTTGAATATATTTTTTAAATCTACTCAACTTTATTCTACAAATCTTTTCATGTTTCAGCGTTTTATATTACGGCCGTCTGCAAATCCTTTAAGTTTACCTGTAGAGTCGTAAAAGAATATATCATTTATATATAAATTAAACAATATTGGCACCATAACAGTTCCTTGTGGCACCCCAATCGACACTGGGATTTCAGTACTAAATATTCCTTCTATTCTTACCACTTGTTTTCTATATGACAAGTAGCTTTCGAAAAATGTATGGGGCAAGACATCCAACAACTCTGAGTTAAACGAGCATATTGAATCCAGTTCGTACTCGTGAAGTTCACCTAGAGAATCCTCCAAATTAGTGCTTCACCCATGTCACTTTCATTTTCACTGACATTCTATCAGAAATATTGGTTATTTAAGGCCTGCTGTGAAAATAGCGAACAAATAATACTTTGATGAAATGAAGTGAGGATGGTCTTCCACATATACAATGCCACTTGCTCACAATATACTAAATGACCCTGCAAGGGACCCCGCACTTTTCTTATGGAAAATGGCTTTCGGTTAAATTTCCTGAATTTTTGGTATGTTGTAGATTTCGACTTTCTCGACAAAAGTGTCCACAGGCACAAAAAAATCGGCCTAATAGTTTTCGAGATACAGGGTGTCAAAGATGAAAAGTCAAGCTTTCCACTCAGAATTTTTAACAACTCCGAGAATTGACAAAACGCTCATTTATTCATGGAATAACATGCCTGAATGATCGTACAATGTCATCTGGATCTCGTATCCATTATAATTTTACGTCTCGTGCTCTACAACAGGGTGAACAAAAAAAATCCAATTCGATTAATTTTAAACCAACCAGTGTAAGTTCGTTCATGAGAATTAATGATACAATTGAGCCTGGATGAACTTCCTCAATATCGATCGAAGTTTACCGACATTTTATTCATATATACAGGGTGGTTCAAAAATAGGGGTATGTCAACCACGAGATTTTTGTATTGGATAGGGGAGAGCATGTCATATATATATATATATATATATATATATATATATATATATATATATATATATATATATAACAGGAAGTTATTCATGACATCTACAGTCACTAGTTGAAACTCAATTTGACACGAACCAAGGAATCCAAAAGTAGAGGTTTGTCCACAAATTGACAGGCAGCCAACAATTCGTTGTTCTGACCAACCCAAAGTTCAATCAAGTTTCTAATACGTTATGAGGAACGCAAGCAGAATCTAAGTGAAAATAGAGTATATTTCGTTTTAATTCCGAGAGTTCTAACCTTTGACAGCTGTTTCGTGCTAACGCACTCATCAGAAAGGATTTATGGATCTCTCGAAATCAAAACGAATCCACTCAAGAATTAAAACCGTGAGGCAAGACAGAATATAACAGGAAGTTATTCATGACATCTACAGTCACTAGTTGAAACTTAATTTGACACGAACCTCTACTTTTGGATTCCTTGGTATATATATATATATATATATATATATATATACATATATATATATATATATATATATATATATAGGGTGGGTCACGGTCGATGGTACCTTAGACGTTTCCGGAGAACGGGACATAGGATCATTCTGAAAATTTGGTTTCTCAAGTAGTTGCTCGTGGTCTATCGATAAGGATGGATTTAGCGAGGGGCAATATATGAAAATATAAGTAGAAAAGTTATTGGGTATAACCCTCAAAATATTCTGCAACCGTAGACACGTGTTTCGAGCTTAAGCTCTCATCAGTACGGTAAAATCAAGTGCAAAGATGTACAACACTTGGATGTAAAAATAGAAACAAAGGAAGTCATCAACAGGAAGCCAGTCACACATTTGTGGCTTCGGTTAGAATATCTGTCGACGTTAGTTGTTGCCTTGTAAGCACAAGGTCTTCTAACCGAAGCCACAAATGTGTGACTGGCTTCCTGTTGATGACTTCCTTTGTTTCTATTTTTACATCCAAGTGTTGTACATCTTCG
This sequence comes from Chrysolina oricalcia, assembly GCA_944452925.2. Lineage (NCBI taxonomy): Eukaryota > Metazoa > Arthropoda > Insecta > Coleoptera > Chrysomelidae > Chrysolina > Chrysolina oricalcia. Next base: position 8,480,995 of record OX101815.2, on the reverse strand, counting down.
CACTTGATTTTACCGTACTGATGAGAGCTTAAGCTCGAAACACGTGTCTACGGTTGCAGAATATTTTGAGGGTTATACCCAATAACTTTTCTACTCATATTTTTATATATTGCCCCTCGCTAAATCCATCCTTATTTGTATTTTCCTGGGTAGGATTGTCCCGCTGGTAGCTATAGCTGCCTCCGTGGCGACGTTAGTTGTTGCCTTGTAAGCACAAGGTCTTCTAACCGAAGCCACAAATGTGTGACTGGCTTCCTGTTGATGACTTCCTTTGTTTCTATTTTTACATCCAAGTGTTGTACATCTTCGCACTTGATTTTACCGTACTGATGAGAGCTTAAGCTCGAAACACGTGTCTACGGTTGCAGAATATTTTGAGGGTTATACCCAATAACTTTTCTACTCATATTTTCATATATTGCCCCTCGCTAAATCCATCCTTATTTGTATTTTCCTGGGTAGGATTGTCACGCTGGTAGCTATAGCTGCCTCCGTGGCGACGTTAGTTGTTGCCTTGTAAGCACAAGGTCTTCTAACCGAAGCCACAAATGTGTGACTGGCTTCCTGTTGATGACTTCCTTTGTTTCTATTTTTACATCCAAGTGTTGTACATCTTCGCACTTGATTTTACCGTACTGATGAGAGCTTAAGCTCGAAACACGTGTCTACGGTTGCAGAACATTTTGAGGGTTATACCCAATAACTTTTCTACTTATATATATATATATATATATATATATATATATATATATCACACATTCTTCAATGTTGAGAACGTCGCATAGTCATTTCATATATATAGGGTGAGTAAAAAGATACAGTCAAAATTTCTTGCAAAAATGCGGTTTTTTCAATGAATATCCTGTATTTCGAAAAAGAATCGGTTAATTTCCTTGGATTTTTGTATATTATGTTTGATTTGAGGAGTCCGAGATATTGTCATCAATATTAGCATAGGTCTCCGGACTCGTTTGTCGGCTATATACTTTTGAATGTACGGATTTTATTTATACCCGATATACTCCATTGGGCTATTTTTCAACAATTCTTGTTGAAAAATATTTGGTTTAGATTAGTGCGGTACCTATTCCAAAAATTCAGTCCCTTATATACATGGTGAAAGAAATGTTTTTCATTTAAAAGCCCTGTTTCCGAAGGAACTAGAGAAAATTGAAAAATACCAGAAGCAATAACCCTCTCAAGGTTGATACTCATTGTACAGTATTTGAAAACTATTTGAATTCAGATGGAGAAATATTTTATATGATTTCTGTAAATTGTGCGGTTTCTACAAAATTGGGATATTTGGTACACAATGAACAAGTGAATGGTGAATGTATTATACCTCCTAAAATTTTACAAGTCCTTGAAGAGAAATTTGTACGTTTTGTGATCATTTCTTCTTTGAACCAATTTTGAAATGTATTTGAATAATTTTTCACACAAAAAAAGTTGAATAAATATAAATGAAGAAACTTTTTGAAGATAAGCTTTCATTGAATTGCACTGGAAAGAAAAAAAATTCTATAGTGGTGTCACGCTATTCTGAGAGTAACAGATTCAATAGCTTGCTCTGCAATGTTTTCAATTTGAATTTCTTGGGCGACAAGTTTTTTAATCTGCCACTCAACGAATTACGTGCACCCCTAAAGAAATATTATTTTTTCTTTTGTGCGAAGTATATTCGAATACATTTCAAAATTAGTTCATTGAATAAACGTCCAAAAAAAGGAAAAATTTACTATCGCGGACTTTCTTGTAGAATTTTGGAGAGTATAATACCTTCACCCTCCATTTGTTGATTGTATGCCAATTATCCCATTCCTAAGTTTTCGTCGGGTTGATTGGAAAATATCCCGTTTTTGTATAAACTCCACATTTCACAGAAATCATATAAAATATTTCTCCAACTGAATTGAAATAGCTTTCAGATACTGTAGAATTAGTCCCAACCTTGAGAGGGTTATTGCTTCTGGTACATTTCAATTTTCTCTAGTTTCTTCGGAAACAGAGCTTTCAAATGGAAAACATTTCATTCACCATGTATGTAAGGTATTGCATTTTTGGAATAGGTACCGCACTAATCTAGCAAGAATATTTTTCAATAAGAATTGTTAGAAAATAGCCCATTTCGGTCTCCAATGGAGTATATCGGGTATCAATAAAATCCTTACATTCAAAAGTATATGGCCGACAAACGAGTCCGGAGACCTATGCTAATATTGATGACAAATCAAGCATAATATCGAGAATCCAAGGAAATTAACCGATTCTTTTTCAAAATACAGAGTATTCATTGAAAAAAACCGTATTTTTGCAAGAAATTTTGACTGTATCTTTTTACTCACCCTATATATATATATATATATATATATATATATATGGAATGACTATGAGACGTTCTCAACATTAAAGAATGTTTGACATATATAGGACATGCTCTTCCCTATCCGATACACAAAACTAGGGGTTGATGTCCCCCTATTTTTGAACCACCCTGTATATATAAAAAAATGTCACTAAACTTCGATCGAGATTGAGGAAGTTCATCCAGGCTCAATTGGATCTTTAATTCTCATGAACGAACTTACACTGGTTGGTTTAAAATTAATCGAATGGGATTTTTCTTTGTTCACCCTGTTGTAGAGCACAAAACGTACAAATATACTGGATACGAGATCCAGATGACATTGTACCATCATTCAGGCATGTTATTCCATGAATAAATGGGCGTTTTGTCAATTCTCGGAGTTGTTAAAAATTCTGAGCGGAAAGCTTCACTTTTCATCTTTGACACCCTGTATCTCGAAAACTAGTAGGCCGTTTTTTTGTGCCTGTGGACACTTTTGCCGAGGAAGTCGAAATCTACAACATACCAAAAATTCAGGGAATTTAACCAAAAGCCATTTTCCATAAGGAAAGTGCGGAGTCCACACGTAAAATGGCTTTCTGCTAATTTTGCTCAAATTTTGATATCTTGTATATCCTGGTATCCCCATTACGTAGTTCAATTCACAGATTGATCGTATCATCAGTTTTTGAGCTACAGAGGGTGTCAAAAATTCGATTTTTGCTATTTTGGGTGTCATGCATCGATTTGATTCTTGCACTCTAATTCGAAATTGAACTTTCCTAGAAACTCATCAAATCTAAGTTGTAGTTCATGAGTTTCTCGATTCGAATAAAAAATAATATTTCACAAAGGGTGTTGCATTACATCGTTTTGATTTTCACTCAATCCGTTGAAACTAGGAAACAAACTAGAATTTGCCACTTTTTTGAAAAAGTATCGGTTTTCATGAACTACATCAGGATTCATATGAGTGCCTGTCCAGTAGTATCTGGTTTTCCATGTACTAAAATAAAAATCAATTATGGAAAGAATAAATATAAATTTCTGACTGCAATAAAAAACTCGTGTTTACGATTCTGGATATATCCAGGGAGGATCTTCAGAGAAAATGTAATTTCTGTTGGTGCTGCAAATCATAAATAGATAGAATCATGAGAAATCTTAGTAAAGATATAATAAATCCGGAAATTTCAGCAACTTCGATATTTTACATATTGAAATAAAAATACCCAGATTGAATCTTATCGCGAGTTTAGAAATAAAGGAAGCAAAAACTTCACGGAATTTATCAAATGATCAATTAGAGCTTAATAATTCGCCACTGTTGAAGTAGTTTTTAGTAATTACTGACATTACAACCTCTTTGAACAGGGTCGAAGTCCTTTTTATTGGACTAAATAGAAGCTAATGGACCCTAAATTACAGGTATTCACAGCAGACATTAATTAAATGATAACGGCTTATTCTATTAGACTATTTAAGCTCTCACATCACCAGAATGAATACATAACTTACTACGATTCGTATTGATTTTGTTAAATCCAGAAGTGAAAATTTTCAACATCGAATAGAATGCTCTTGTTCTTTCATTATATCTTGGGAAGATGCAAAAATAATTCTCCAAGAAAATGAAAATATTGCAAATGTCAAATACATCTCGAACGGTTCAGGACAGTTTTTCAATCTCAGAAAAAATATCATTAAAGTCTGGATCAAATTCATCAGAAATACAAAAAAGTAAGTTATTTTGGGCGTAGCTCACAATTTGATTTCAAAAAAATTTAGACAACGTTACTTAATAACACTTTTCATTCTCAAAACTAAGAGCACTTTATACTCCTGAATATTAAGCATGGAGTCCAATATTACTTTATCGGGTGTAATTCAGAATATTTTCCCAATGCATTTCATGGTTTATATGATGCACCCGGAATTTTCCTACATTTTGAAGTTCACTGTATCATCAATGTCATAGCCTTCATTGCATAAATATTGCTTATTCAAATAATAAACACAATTCATTAATTCAATGTACACCAATGATTGAGTCAACGAATGTAATTCATTGTTTTCAAGAAAACTCCATTATAGTAACTACCAACATTTATGATTTCAATGGTCACCATTCATTGAATTGATGTAGAATATCCCTCGTCGCAATGAACGAGTTCATTATATCGATAATACAGAATTCATTCTAAGAACAATAATAATCAATTTAATGCAAAGGAATCATCAATCGAATAAATACTTTTTATTCGGTTGAAGAAAAGGATTCGTTAACATAACGAATCCATTTTGTACTTGATCATGCAATTAATGAAAGTATTCATTAATATTATGAACATCCATACTCATAGTATCAAAAACCAGTGCTACATTGACATAGCGATTGCGTTCAGTGGACCAATATTGATGAAACTGTTCTTTGAATGACCGTACTTTTTCATTGTATTTTGGTACCGATTTTTTTTCTGTGTATATGTTCTAAAATATAAGATCAATATTGAGACATTGTAACATCAAGAACACTTTTTAAATAGTTACTTGCTCATTTTATATAGCAGTACCTGTGAGCTGCTCAGATTGGTACGGGAGGTCGTGGCTTTCGTTATCTGCCAGTTTAATAGATAGATCCTTTGACAAAATTTAGATACTCGAAATTAAAGAAAATAAAGATACAAGGTATGGGCACCAGGTTCTTTTTTATGAAAATACCAAAAACACGGATTTTGTCAAAGAATGTACTTTGTGCTTCTCAACTGTAAAACAAAAAAATTCTGAAAACACTATATTCGCAATTTGTTTATAAATTTGGAGATACAATAAAAAAATGTTAATATAATTGAGGTTTGAATTTCTAAATTTCTAAAAGATATTACGGTTGAAATGATTTGAATTAACAAATTTGGAAAGAGTATGATCGCTTACAAATGACTGGTTTGTTTACTTTTTATGATCAGTGTTCGCGATGGTGTAGGAAGACTTACTCCAGAGCTCTACTTCGTTGGATGTAGGAGCCTTGTAGGGTGTCTCGAGACAGCAGCTGCTCTACTATCTTTCTTTGTTTTGTACCTACATAGCAGTGCTGCAAACCTTGAGAATGCAGAAGAACTCGTTTTTAGTTCCTCTGCTGGAGATTCAGCTTCACTCCCATACCAAATAACTATCTGGAATTCACAACACCGCAATATTTTTAATTTCTCTCTCTGATGAACCACAACCCGAGACGTTCTCCAACGGCTCGGAAGTTTCATTACGGAAAATAATTGCTAAACGAAAGTAAATGAGCGTCAAATAAGGAATCGTAAGAACCGTTTCGTCGCTATTACCCTTCAGCATCCACGGACCGTTTTATGATTCTCTTACCCTCTCGAAGCCGCAGACCGCGTAATTAGACAAGTTTAATTAATGGCGTCGATCAAGAGGCTGTACGTACTCGGATTGTTCCTTCGGTTCGGCCGGGACTGATCGTTATGGCGCCGTTTGACGGCGTTTGACCGAAATGATGACCGGATTGGCTTTAGAACGGCGTTATTAGAGGTGAAGTTGGCGTATATTTGAAGTTTGGGATTTTGAGGATCCATTGAGAACTTTCTCGAGAATTTAGCTTGATAGTATTCACGGAGAATAATGTTGACTCTGTAGCAGTTGAACTCTTTCAGTACACCACTGCTTGTGGATGTCGTTCAATAAGATCAGATTGAAAAATCTCCCATCTGGCCAAAGAAGTTTTTGAACAAAAGAAACCAATTCAGATAATTGCTTCGCATACCCAAAAATACAATTCAAGTTTATGTTACGAACGACATTTATGGGGATTGCCGTCATAAACTTCTTCTTTCTCTGAAGAGAGATTTCTACTTTTTATGGTCCTTTTTAAAACCGCGTACATAGGAGTAAAAATAGTACAGATTAACACAGTTTCTCCGAACCTAAAATGCAGGAATACTTAATATATCAAACAACGGAATCGAATCGATTTGTCATGTGTGAATATACAGTATTATGATAAAGTAATGCACAAAATTCATAAAACGTGCAACGATCAGTTTTGAAAAAAATGCAAAAACACGTCAAACTGTTGTTTTTATTCCGCATCTTTTGACATAAGTTACAAAAATAACACGTCAAAGTTGGTTTAATGGACTGTTTAGTTAATTGAAAAGTTATTATGAAACTTACGTTTATTTCGTTTTTTATTCATTTTCTCGTTTTTTTTCTTATGTGAGCCCTACTACAACTATTTTTCCCTTGTGTAAAAACACAAGCTCTATCACATAATGTAATAAAAATCTTAGCTTCCCATTGAAAAAATGTGTTGATGACGTCATAACTTTGACAACTTTGACGTGTCATTTTTGTAACTTATGTCAAAAGATGCGGAATAAAAAAAACAGTTTGACGTGTTTTTGCACTTTTTTCAAAAGTGATTGTTGTACGTTTTATGAATTTTGTGCATTACTTTATCATAACCCTATATATTTATTACTAGGGTTAGGGGCGATGATAATATTTGAGTCATTCGAAAGAATATGGAAGTTTTTTGGGCATTTTTCTTCCAAGCTAAATATTCAAGCTAACATTTTGGAAAGTCTAGTTATTAAAGTGTCACACAAAACGATTCATCTGTACCCAAAAAATCCTTCACGGCGACTATGTCGAAGGGCATGGCTAAAAACTAAGTAACCATTAAGGGGAAGAAAGTAAATCGAGATTATTTTTAGAATCCATAAAAAGACGTTGCAATGTAGTTTCCGAACCAGTAAGTTAAATTTTAATCATTTTTCGAGTCAGTTGCGTTTTTATCATTATTCAAGTAAATTCTAGTTTTCATATAGTTATTCGGGCCTCGGATTCCGAACCAAACAATTTCGTAATTATTCATCAAAGTCAAGTCACTATTTCGCCGCCGTGTAGAAACGTGTTTCGATATCCATGTGCGTTCTGGAAAGGTATTTTGTACAGATGAATACGTAGGATTGCATTCAGAGTTAGTTGTGTCATTTTCGATTTCCGAATAACCTATTTACAGATTTAATTTTATTGTTTTGGTAACCAGAAGGATTAGAGATTATTTTCACTTCTTAGTTCAAGTATTTTAATTCCTAAAACTCCAAAATCGAACTGTATATTATTTTTATAAACTAATTTCCATTATCTCCCCGCCTTGTGAAAGATTCAACTCAACATTCAGTTATAAAAAAATTAGAGCCTTTGAAACATAGAAAAAAGTCGAATATTTATACTCTTGTGACGTAGAATGTCTTCACTAGATTCTAGTGTTTTTTGTTGTCCTAAGTAGATGGTACTGATATGAATGTGACAACAGTCGTGAAATTGTTATTAGTAGATTACTTTTACAATGTGTGAAAATGGAAGAACATTTTTTTAAGGCTAGCAGTGAAAATTTGCTACCAATAAATTATATGATTCACGCATTTTAATCTCGCAATCCAAACTATTAGAGAGTGGAGATGAAAAGTATGAAAAAGATGAAAGAACTGTTTATTTGAAACTCTTTCTGATAGCATGGATATCACTTTACTTATAAGGTTCCGTATAGGTCTGCTAGATCAGGCTATAGTGATACTGCTGTGGGTTATATGCAGCTGAAAGGGAAGGTTCTATTTGTATCATCAAGTGCCGTACCCTGAGCACAAAGTACCGAGCAAACCAGATCTTGTTGTAGCTACTAGTGATGAAAGAAATCATGATATAAGAAATTGTGACTGATTGTTGTGTAGCATTCCAAGGTAAGTTGCAGTATATTACCCTTTTCGAGCATACAACATAGATTTTGGTATTTTTTGCTTTTTTATACTGGTTGCACCGTCGTACTGATGAAAAGACCCACATCGGTGAAGTGTTATTCAAAAATCTATAGTTAATTTAATATCAGCAATGCCTTTTACTTCAATAGTGATAGTCGGAATGTGTCAGTGACGTAAAATGTCTGTGGGAGAACACTTCTGAAAACAGAATTTTCATAACTAAATACAGGCGAAAAACGATACGTAAAAATTAAACAAATATATTTTTCGATATATTTGAGATATGAAGATTTCAATGACATACATTTTGAGATTCAGGAAATCAGCGAATTGTCTAGTCATTTTTATATATTTATTTTTCACACATGACTTTTCATAGCCAATAAATTTGAAAAAAACCAAAGCCAATTGAGTTTTCTTTTAATTTAGTACAATTTGAATCAAGGCAAAGCAACCAATATTATCATAGTCATTAAGAATATCAAAGAACCAACACATATGGGTTTTTTGGCGAATCTGTAAATATCGAGCCAATTCCGGTATTCACCAATAAGACAACGAGGAGACGAAGTAAAATCATGGTTATAATTGAGATCACGTATGAGGGTTTCATAGCTGAATTAATTTCCACATAAGTGTTATTCTGTGAAGTTGTTTATTAAATTAGAGTATTTCGGACAGAATAGAAACAAAAATATTATTTCACTAACTTAAAGAATTCACACGCCAACGGCCAACCAGCGCTCTGAATTATATGTATAAATAAATAAATGGAGGGGACATTAAGAGTCATTCTAATCTGATATTCAATTATATTATATATATATATATATATATATATATATATATATATATATATATATATATATATATATATAAATAAGGATGGATTTAGCGAGGGGCAATATATGAAAATATAAGTAGAAAAGTTATTTGGTATAACCCTCAAAATGTTCTGCAACCGTAGACACGTGTTTCGAGCTTAAGCTCTCATCAGTACGGTAAAATCAAGTGCGAAGATGTACAACACTTGGATGTAAAAATTGAAACAAAGGAAGTCAACAACAGGAAGCCAACCACACATCCAAGTGTTGTACATCTTCGCACTTGATTTTACCGTACTGATGAGAGCTTAAGCTCGAAACACGTGTCTACGGTTGCAGAACATTTTGAGGGTTATACCCAATAACTTTTCTACTTATATATATATATATATTGAATCCTCCTGATTAAGACTTGCTAGTAGGGAAAGGTTACTACATCTCCCAGTATGAAGAGTATAATGCTTCTAATTTTGACCTTAGTTTAGCCACTTATACAAGGTGTGGCCCTAATGAAAATGACCCCCGTAACGATGGCAGAACCACTTTGGAATAAAAAAAAATGTATGCTATAATTTTAGGCTAATTTATTACCCTATTCCCAAATTTGTTTTTCTTCAATTGTTGAAAATATTGCTAGTTCTGCTAGCTCAACGTTAAGCTTAACGCTGAACGAATCTTTATGAAAAGTCTAATCACACCATAATGTTAAGCTCATTTTAGGGTCACTTTTGAACCAATCGCCGACTTTTGGAATCGTTTTTGAAAAAAATCCTGGTTTCTGCTATCATTGCCGTTAAGCTAACAGAATCCAACCATGAAAAATAACTCAGAACACATCCAATTGAACAATAATTTAAGGGTTTATTCAGGCTAAATTTTACCCATTTATGTATTTTTTTCTCATCAGTTAGAGGAAATATCAAAGGTTGTGTTAGCTCAACACTGAGCTGGCAGTACCAAAAAACTAACCGAATCGTTATGAAAAACCTGATGACGCCGTAATTTTAGGTTCATTTTAGGCTCACGTTTGAAACCATCACCGATTTTTTCAGAATACGTTTTTTTAAGTTGAAGTAAAGCTAGCAGGACCCAAAAATAAAAAAAATCAGAACAAATCCAGTTGAACGATAATTTCATGATGTATTCACGCTGATTCATTACCCAATCATCTATTTTTTGCCTCTTCCGTTGCCACTGTAAATATTGTTTCCATCAGATTACATGATCGCATATGGTAATGCCGTTGCCATGCATATACATGTAAATTTACATACCTGATGTAATATAATGTGAAGTCATAACTTGACTTTAAATGTGAATTTCTAATATATTCCATGGATTATTACTTGTATACTTATGTAATTTTCTCCATTATTTCAGATTTAATAGCGATTTCTACATGTCTGATTAGGTGCTTTTACCATTATATTCAAGTAGTGCCAATTGACATACATAACATGATTTAGTATGTATTATTAGATATATATTCAAGTATCAATGTTTCATATTTTTTTCTCATTACCTATTTACTCACCTGATACATAATCTGACGACAATTTGGCACCAACATGCTCACTTACATAAAACACAAAAGACGGCTTGTTTGTTTTTAAAACCTACCCTGAGCCAGATGCCCAACGATGTTCATCCTACCAATATGAACTGTGAATGAGGAGGATTGGGCTGAATGGCGGTAGGTGCGCATGGCGATATCGTTATGGAGAATTACTTTTAAACGAAGGAGAATTTACACTTTACCTGTAATATTCTGTAAATTGGCGTCATTTCGCTGTAACAATACGTCGTTTTACTGAATATCAAATTAATTTAGTCATCATGTAAACCAGCTGAAATAACATGTAATAAAGCATTGAGTTACATGCTCACTGTAAAACACGGGTGAAACGGAGGACATTTACTTAATTTTACATTAAAATTTCAAATTACCTGTACAATCAAGTTATAATACTAGGAGGATCATGTATTTGTTAAATTTTGTCATGTATTTTTCCACCCACCTTTTACTGTGTGGGGGAGAAATCATAGGTTGTGTTAGCTCAACACTGAGCTGGCGGTACCAAAAAGCTAACCGAATCGTTATGAAAAATCTGATCGCACCATAGTTTTACGCTAATTCAAGGCTCATATTTGAACCCATCGCCTATTTTTTTTTTAATATTTTTTTTAAATCTTCTGTTCTGCTAACATTACCGTTAAGCTAGCAGAATCCAACCATAAAAAACAACTCAGAACAAATCCAGGTGGACAATAATTCAAGGGGTTTACCGAATCGTTATGAAAAATCTGATCACACCATAATTTTAGGCTCACGTTTGAAACCATCTCCGATTTTTTTGAAAAATGTATTCATTCTTCTCAACGTAGTTCAATTCAATTGTTAATGAATTCACCTATTTGGAACACGATGAATTTTTTAAGTTCTTATTTGAATTTGAAAGGAATAACAAAGTTTTTAATTGTTTCAAGTAAGATAGAGCTTCGGACTGAGATAATTGATACTTTTTTGTCATATGGTTTCAAACACGAGCGGGGTTACGTAATTTTGTTGCCTGTATCTGGTAAGTATTGTAATTAGGTTAATTTTTTCGTTCGTTAGATTGGGATTTATGTTGTTTAATATCAAAATACATGAAGAACAATTGCCGTGTATCCAAAATTTCGCTTTTAAAAAAATTTCGTTTGACGGATGGTCGTTGTTTTTCCTGAAAAAAAAATTTATAAGGTTTTTTTAAGGATGGTTTTTGCAAGTTCGTCCCAAGACATTATTCCATATGCTTCATTCGTGTGGAATGGTTGATAGAAAGTCTTATCGGAGTTTATTGTAAGGGGCTTATTTTCAAGCCAATGTTCGATATTCCTGAAATCGGTTGCAACTGGGTCTTTTAGATAGGCCCAATTTTCGGAACTATAAAAGACTGCTGTGTCATCGGCATACGTTATTTTTCCACAGCTATGGACAGAGAATATCCCATTCAGATATATATTGAATAGTATTGGTCCTAGGATAGTGCCTTGTGGTACGCCATACTCTATCACTCGGATTTCAATTAGTGTACGGTTTATTTTCACTATCTGTGTTCGGTTGGATAGATATGATTTAAATAAATTGAGTTGATTTCCTCTGATTCCCATACCTTGCATTGATTCTAGTAGTAGAGTATGGCTTACTGTATCGAAGGCTTTCGATAAATCGATGAAAATATAAAAAGATGGCCTACTTCTGTCTAGGCTAGAGTAAATTTTAGAGGTGAGGTGAAGGATTGCATCTTGGGAGGGGATTCCTTCACGAAATTAATTTTTTTTCTTAGAGAGCAATTCATACTTTGAATGGTATTCGGAAAGACGTTGTTGTAACATTTTTTCAAATATTTTGGCGAAGTTTTCCATAAAGTAGGGAATTTGCCGGATTCTAAACAATAAACTACAATTGAGTCCAGTGCTTTCTTTAATCTACATACCTACATAAATTGGGACACTGTATTTTTCTTTCTCCATACTTCATCTGCATTCTCACCATCTGTAACAGTGGTGAGATTATAATGAAAAACATAGTTTTAACAAAAACGAATCAGTCTATGATTTTCAGTATATCCGCTCATCTTCCAGCTTTCTCACCATTCCATGAGAGACAGCCCCACGAGTCCAATTTTTGTATACTCCCTCGGGTGCCGTTGAAAATTTCCTGCATTTGTTCTTTAATTAGTGTTTTTCATCTGTTTTACCTCAATCTCCGGAGACCAACTGAGAAATACTTCATCAACGGAACGAATTGGTATATTTTTTTGTTAGAAGTTCGATACTGGCAAGAAAGGCAATTAAAAAAATGCAAATTCGGCGCCTTTTAATCCCGATGATAATTGTCCGGCATGGGAATACGATGCCATAGTGGGATGAGCGAGTCGAATATCTAATTCGAAGTGAAGAATTTGCATAGTAATTACCACCGGCATTCAACTTCACTAAATGAGTAATATTAATTATGTACGTTCCTCATTTCTCTGAGGAGTGGAATATTTTAGGTACACTGTTTGGTGCTACCTTTTCATGTCCTTGTTATAGGTACACAACTTTATAACGAGAGTAAACTTTGGACGAAATGTTCCCCATTGAAAAATATGAAAAAAATCTGTCTGTATGTCTGTGGCATTTGAAAACGCTAGCCTTTCGGTACCGTTAGAAATATCGCTGCCAAAAATAAATCGATCGGAAAATCAGAAGAATTTTCCGTTTTTTTTTGCCCTTCTTATGTCCGTCGATACAGGTTCATGATCCTACAGCGTTTTATTCTACTAACGTCAGCGGCCAGCAAGTCATACACAAGAAGTGACCAGAACAGAGGGAAGATAAATTTGTTTTGTGTTGAAAATTCCTTAATTCTTGTCATTCACATTCATGCCGTGGTTCTACATTTCCATTGGAAAACCTGTTCAAATGCCTAAAAATCATTTATCCAGAAATATTTCCATAAAAACTTATTCTACACTGAAAATTAAGTTAAGTTCCAATTTGCCCTCCACGACCTCACTAGAAAAGAAGTAGGTACTTCTATAGCTACAACTTGACTACGGACCCTACATCTGACAGACATGTATTTGTGCAATTACAGATATAGGTGTGCCTCAGGGTTCCGTACTCGGCTGTAACAGCACATGTCACGATGTACGCTGATGATAGCTCACTTGTGATTTCTAACTCATCATAGTAGTCCTGGACAGATATGTGTAGTGAAGTATTAGGTAGTCCTTATAATTGGTTTCATCATGCGCAAAAAACGTGAGAGGAAATATTGTTCAGAACTAATGGAGAGTGACCAGAATTTTAACTAACTTAGATAATATCACATTTTTGGGTCTGCAGATAGACAGAAATGTGAACTGGACAGAACAATGCCAAAACCTAGTTAAAAAGTGTAATTAATTTTTTTTTTATTTGAGAAATCTGCGCCGTGTTCTGAATATTGATCAATTGTTGCAGTTTTACTACGCTCAGGTTGAAAGTAGGCTCCGGTATGGAATCATCTACTTCAGCTGAGTATATTTTCATTTCTCAAAATTAGTATAACGATCTATAAGTGGCCTTCCAAATCGTGAATCATGCAGGCCTACATTTAAAAATAAAAAATTTTAACACTAGCTTCCCTTACCATATTTCAATTATGTGTACATGTTTTCACTGTAGCAATTAATCTACATTCATTGAAAATAAAGAAAAGCATAATTTGAAAAAAGGGAAAACTATTTTGCTCCATTTGCAAAATTCCAACTAACGTATAAATTACCTAATTATATGGCACCTAGATTATTTGATGCGCTCTAAACGGATTTGAAAACTTGTGAATCTATTTATACTTTCACGAAAAAGTTGAAACATTTTTTGACAGAACATTATTTTTATAATTTTAAAAATTATTTGTCATTATTGGCAGATTTGTATGTAATTGTGTATTTTTTAGTATTTTTATGTGTTTTTTTTTTCTTCTTCTTGTATTGACTTTTTCTATACAGTTTTATAACTGTGTCAACGAAATGAACATTTATTTATTTTTTCTTAATCCCATACTGTTATTTTGATTTGACGGTATTCAGATGACAATTGAAAAGTTAATGTTAACTCCGTCCGTTAAGATTTTTTTACCATAATTATAATAATACTAACTATTTATAAATTTGAAAAGTAATTTAACAATTGCTATTATTTGAAATTTCTATTCTATCGATGAGAGATTTACCATCTATAGCACCAGTATTAGAACTTGTTGTCGGTGTGGCCTCATTACTATGAAAGTTGTCGTTCTCTTTGAAATTGAATTTTCAATATACGACTCCGCCACCGCAGAGGAGTTCGAACCTTTAAGTTCTTTTACCGAAAGTAGATCGCCACCATTTTCTATAAGCATAGTAGCCGAGGATCAGTGAAAAGAGTGCCCTGTGTAGAGCTGAGGATTTTCCAGTTTTAAGAATGCTGCAATTTTCTTTGGAACAGCTCCAATAGTATGAATGTTGTCATAAACTTTCAAAACAAGTTTCAACATTGAAATCTTGGACCACAGCGAGTTAGGAGAATAAACCTCTGATTTTCCTTTCGTATAGGCTAATGATACATGATTACTTATATTTCGGACGTCCATCATCTTAATGGTTGAAAGATTTCTATCTCTATCAAATTTTTCACAACGTTTCAATTGCTTGAATCCGCAATCGTCTTCTGGTGAATGATGACAAAATCAGATGCCACGCGACCTTTTATAGGTCTATAATTAAAGTGTAATCACGGTGTAATTACGCGCGGTCTTGTGGCTCGCGTGGTTTCGCGCTTTTTCTCCCTCCAAAACGGTCCATGAGCGGTTTCCATCCGTTTTCAATTTCCACGCTTGGTTGACTGAGGGCACTATTGGCTTCTATTTAGGTGGTTTCCATAAATTTCCGTTTGAACCAATGTTCCTCTCTATGAAGAACACTAGCTTCGTCCCAAAGAATTCGGTGGTGTTTTGTCCAGGCGTGGTCAGCAATTCCCGATTTTGATGTTTCCCCTCGTTGAGTCCACTTTTTGTGTTCGGCTATTCTTACTGATAATGGCCTCTTGGTCTCTCCGATATAGGAATCTCCACATTCACATGGGACTTTGTAAATACAGTTTTTGCTGGATTCTGTTGTGTTCTCTGGTTTCGTCTTGGTGAGGAAGCTTCGTAAGGTTCTGCCGGATTGAAAGCAACTCTTGATGTTGTATTTATTTCCGATCCTTCTGATCTTCTCGGAGATACCCCTGATATAGGGAAGAATGAGAACGGGGTTTTGTGGTCTTTCTTCGGTTGTCTTGGTCTTTTCGAGTTGTTTCCGAACTTCTCCTATGAGTTTCTCGGAGTATCCGTTTCGGCGTAGGTCCTTTTTTATGTGGTTAATTTTCGCCTCCAATGACTCCTGGTTGTTGCAAATAGACATTGCTCTCTCCACCAACGTTCTTACGATTCCCCTCTTTGTGGAGTTTGGGTGATTAGAGCCGTAGTTGAGGTACTGTCCTGTGTGTGTCTTCTTCCTGTAAACAGAGTTGAGGATTCCAGTGTCTGTTCTTTCAGCTTTCACATCGAGAAACGATAGGATACTATTAGTTTCCTTTTCCATTGTGAATTTGATTGAATCCCTCATATTATTCATTCTGGCGAAGAATTTCCCAAGGTGTTCATCTCCATGGTTCCAAATGATAAAGGTGTCGTCTAGGTATCTTAGCCATAGTTTTGGTTTGTATTTTGCCGCTCTGATAGCCAATTCCTCGAACCACTCCATGTATATGTTGGCGATTACTGGGGAGAGAGAGAAAATCCCATCGGCAGTCCATCAACTTGGGAGAAGAAACGGCTCTTTTCTTGAAAGTATGAGTAGTGTAGGCAGCACTGCAGTAGTTCCAATATCGCTTGTACGCTTGTTAAGATGATGGACGTCCGAAATATAAGTAATCAAGTTACTACATCGTCTAAAACATTCAAACAAACTAATGATACATCTTCATTAACCACCCTCACAATCTTGCTTTTACGCCAGTGTTCAAAATTTTTATATTTTTTTGATATCGCTCTTAAGTTATTTTCGGCAGTAAATCAACACTAGCTGCACATGATTCTCCCAATACTTCTAAAGAAATTTGATTTTGTTTCTCAATTTCTTCAATTTCATCCATGGTCGTTGTTAAAGCGAACTCGCGAACAAAAAAAACTGACTTTCATAATATTGTTAAGCTGTTCCATGACAACTCGATGTTGGGATTTTTCTGTAGAATTACGAGGTATATGGTTTGTTCTTCTCGTTCTGATGATTACGAAAAACGACACACAGCCGATACGCCTTATAACGTTAATAACTATAACGTTCGTCAAGAAAAAAACGATTGCACGATTGCACAAAACATCAGAGCTTATTCTTCATTCGACTGGGAAAAATTTTATGAAATACATAAAAAATATTCGTTTTTGGAATGAAAAATCTTTTGGAATCAGTTTTGAAATTGAACTTGATCACGAGAAAATATTGATAAATTGCCTAAGGCATGTTGATTAATAACTTGTTAAAACAAATGCCGAAATACTTGAACGTCTCGGATACCCCTCGTATCTCTTGGTCACAAGCGTTGATTTATCTGAAACTCGATGTTTTTTCAATGAACTTTTCTCCCCTTGCGAACGCGTATGGTGGACGACAGGCAAGAATAAGCAGGCAATTTATGAGGGACCTCGAGCGACTAGCTTAGACACAGGCTGGATAATAGGAGCAATGCATCATGAATTAGTGCCATATTTATATATATCCGAACTCCCGTGGCTCCTGCTGCTCTCCTGCCGGATTAAATGTGGGTGATCGATTAGGGAGCGATCCGGGTGAACAAGTTTATTACTGTTTCGGTGAGAGTTGAGTGACAATGGATCTATTGGTGATAATGGTATTGATTTTACAATGGGAGAGTTTTGTCCAAGGTGCCAACCTAATTTTTTCACGAAAAACCTCTAGCGCTTCAATTGCCCTGACTTTTATATAATTGTGAATAAAAGTCAAATATTATTGGTCATAATAGCTCAATTTATCAGAAAATATCTAAAAATAGAATTTAGTTTATTTCTGTTTGTTCTGTTGTTTGCGTGAAATCACTACTACTAGTGCTAGGCTAGAGAACTCTCATTAATAATTTTGACAAGATTTTCACTTTGTTAAAAATTCCTAGATGTTCGTTCAAAAATTGTAAAAGTGATTCCAGATTCAGTAAAAATAAGTAACTGAGATTCTATCCATTCCCAAAAATAAAGAGTAACCCTGTAAAATATCTTCGGTGGATGGAACTTTGTGGAAGTCAAAAGTTGAGTCCAGCAATATTACAAAAGGTACATATTTATGCAATTTCTCTGGAAAGTTCACCAAAGACTGTGAGCCCACACCATTCTTATATGATTCGTCTAATGATGAAAATATTGTCAAAAATATGTGGAACATCCTGTACAATATTTTATTATCATTCAATACGTGGGTAACCTTTTTACCTTTTACAATTCAGTACGTGAGTGAAGATATTTTATTTTGAAACACAACTTGTCCTCAACAGAACATAAACAAGAGTTTTCAAAAAGGCCACTGATAGTTCGGTCTGGTAGTCGAGTTTAGAGTTCTGCCGAGCCCACAGCTAGTGAGGGCTATGGGGGGAGTTTGGAAGATCAGATATTAGATAGATAGAAAATGTCCCTTAACTGTAAATGCCAATATGTATTGTGATTGTAGATCTTTTTAAAATAATTTATTCAATCAATAACTAGTTCAGGAGAGATTGATTCATTAATTCTTCAATTCATTATTTCCTTCATTAATTTCAATCGTCTTAATCTCATATTTGTACATAGTAAAATGAATGTTTTATATTTTTTTAAAGTGTTTTAAATCTCTAATTGATCAGCATCTACCTAGTTAGTCGTGAATAAACCCCAATTCACGACAATATTGCGATTTTAGATCCCATGGATTTTCATTTGCAAACCCAGAACTTGCAATGTTGATGAAGGTAGTATTAATACACGTTTTATATAAATTTTATCTTCACCTTATTTACATTTCATAAATATATATTATATATTATATTATATTTGAGGAGCAAAACTCACATTACATGTATTAACATAACATAGTTATATTTGAAATAAAAAATTAGTACTAAACAGCAAATAACTTAGCACACCAAATGAACTTAATATGTCTAAACAACTCACGCACAGGCAATTTGCCTTACTGAGTTTTTGCGGTTTATTGAAGCTATAATCTTGATTTGTATTGAATTTTTATAAGATATATTTGTTCAATAAACTATATATTATTATATTATTATCATACTACAGTACTTTCTTCTAGCTGCTTGGTTATAGAGCAATAGAAATCGTCAAAGTGCGACAAGGTTCGGTCCTTGTCCCGTTCCCATGTGTGATGTATAATATAATATTCTATATGTTAAATGTATTTTATTTTTATTGGAAATTACTGTATTTTTTGTATTTTCCTTCGTGTACGTTTCAGGATTATCTTTTATGGAAAGTAATGTATTGTGCATTTCTGTTTTTTTATCTATACTTTATGAAGACGTTTTCTTTGTTACATTTCCATTGTGTAATGTCCTTATACTCTGTGTATGTTGAACAAACAAATAAAATTATTATTATTATTATTATATTATTATAACTATGAGTTATAATAGTTATTTAAGTAACAAGGAATGTAAAGACGTGTTAACATTCGAGGTGAGCGAGTACGAGCCGAGGCTTGTCGCTTGCCGAGGATGATAACAGTCGATACATTCCGTGTTACTTATTTCGTTTTTCCCGCTGCTTGTTGACATTTCTCAAAATTTGCCTGAATTGAAGTTTGTTTTCCTTACCCTTCCTTCATGATTATTCGTTCGCTATTTCATTCTAAGTTGCTTGTGCGTGTAACTAAGTTACCGAATAAGCAGACAACAATAATATTCAAAAAATCTCCTAACCTAAAAATTGATATGAATGAAGCTGAAGGTATTACTTGTCAAAGGCAAAGTCATTATTACCCTAGGCATGTAAATGACACTATTTACATTCCGTTGTCAAGATGAATTAGTAAACGAATGATATAGGCCATTTACCTGTTTTGTTGCTAAGCATGTATGGACTATTTACAGTGTCGGCAGCGGGTAATAGTTATTTAAGTAACAAGAAATGTAAAGACGTGTTAACATTCGAGGTGAGCGAGTACGAGCCGAGGCAAAGCCGAGGCTTGTCGCTTGCCGAGGATGATAACAGTCGATACATTCCGTGTTACTTATTACGTTTTTCCCGCTGCTTGTTGACATTTCTCAAAATTTGCCTGAATTGAAGTTTGTTTTCTTACCCTTCCTTCGTGATTATTCGTTCGCTATTTCATTCTAAGTTGCTTGTGCGTGTAACTAAGTTACCGAATAAGCAGACAACAATAATATTCAAAAGGTCTCATAACCTAAAAATTGATATGAATGAAGCTGAAGGTATTACTTGTCAAAGGCAAAGTCATTATTACCCTAGGCATGTAAATGACACTATTTACATCCTATTGTCAAGATGAATTAGTAAACGAATGATATAGGCCATTTACCTGTTTTGTTGCTAAGCATGTATGGACTATTTACAGTGTCGGCAGCGGGAAAAATATATTAGTGATCGAAACACCGAAATGGAGTTTTTGCATCAACAACGAATAACTGAAGAAAATGTTGAAGTTTATTTAATCCGTTTTGATTTATGTTATTTTTACAGATTTTCGTTTCGTTTCGATATTTCTCTAATAGAAAATTTTTGTTTTCAGTGCGATGAAACCATGTCAACCGGCGACATTTGTGTGTTTGCCAGCCGGGCGGGGCCTAACACCTGTTGGCACCCTGCCTGTTTCATGTGCAGCGTTTGCAGGGAACTGCTGGTCGACCTCATCTACTTCTTCAAAGAAGGAAGATTGTATTGCGGACGACACCATGCGGAAACCATCAAGCCGAGATGCTCAGCCTGTGATGAGGTACTATTAGCTTGTTCTTAATCTACTTACCTGCTGCAAATATTTAGTACATAATGTAGTACCATTGTTTAAATAGAACATAGTTAGTCAATGCCTGTGGAAAAGGTATTGGACACAAACGCGAGTGTCATCTAGCGTGATTAGTTACAAACATGACTATTTGACGTCATTTTAATGCAGGTTTCTTCAAAAAACCCTGATTTTAATGCTTTTCCATTGTTTTAATCAAGTTACGACATGACTTGGAGGCCTGATCACTGAAGTTACGACATGACTTGGATGCGAGCTCACTATCGCCATCTACATGTCGCATCCATTTTGATCCAATTATAATCCCATAAGGTTGACTAACTATCTTCTATATAAACAATGGTAGTACCTACCTCTAAATGCGTGATAAAAAATAATTTTTGTGTTGGTAATTTTTTTTTTAAATCTGTGCACATTTGCAACCGTTTGCGTACGTAATTTGATATTCAGCCCTATGCTGTATCACTTCCGTTATGTTTAGCGGTCAGACGTTACGCCAACTTAATCCATTCCATGCAACTAGCAATTGCAGAGGTAGCCTTGTAGGAAATCTGCACGGAAATTCACTGGATGTAATTCAACGTTCGTCGTGGTATTAGCCAGGAAAGTAGTTGTTTTCTGATGGATTTTTGACCCAATTATTCCTATTGTGTAGGATTATGACAATGAGCACCGTCCTGATGGGTGGGCAGGACACCTTGTTTCTTTCTTGACAAGCGCTCATTGTGAACAATGCAGATTTCTTCATTTGTATTGGTGATTTTAGTAATCACGCACCTTTAAGTATTAATTTGGTTGAGAGGCATAAGTTGAGATGGCGGTCGTGATTTAGTGAAAGCTACACTGCGAGCTCGGTCTTAGCTTTTGTCTTGACATGCATTGTTAATTGAACCATTTGTTGCAGACATTAGTTATTGTCTGCAGAGACCTACCCTATTCTGATGAGGGGCAACACCCCGATATCGATCTATAGGTGGTTCGAATGTTTCAATTATTCAGCACGTTGTAATCTTACAACGGTAGGTACGCTATTGAGGGTTTTAAATAAATGAATCTGATCTGATCCAATACACATCAACTGGATTTGGCTCGGTAGCGTATTGCCAAACCCCCGTGTAATACATAGCTGAATCACTAGGGGGGTCCGCACTTCTTTTGGCCTCGAGTGATTCAGACATAGAAGTATATATATATATATATATACTTACTCTAGAATGCTAATCCCGCCAATTTTCTTGGCGAAAATCATACCGCCTATGTGACCCGTTTACGATTGTGCGCCTGCTCGTCATCAGTGTAGTTTGGGTAGATCGTTGCCAAGTTTGAAAATCATTTGGTGTTCCAATTCAGAGTTTTGTGTCATGAGGCAATAAAACCCATGTCATTTGAAAGAGAGAAATTTTTCAGCGTATTCAGGACCTTTTGAAACCGAAATAACCTTTTATAGATAGATTCCTCAGAAATTTATGCGCGATAGAAACTTATTTAATACGATAATATACCCTATCTTATTGTAATTATAATGATCGTGCAACAATACTTTTTCATCAACAGGAAGATTTGTCACTAAGATCTGTCACTCTTGACAGAGATGGTTTTTAGAATTTCAGATTTTATCTTGTCGTTTTGTGTAGTACTTGTTGTCGTTGGATCTTTCATAACTCATAAATTTGCATTGATCTTGTTCCTTCAAGATATTTTCTAATAAAACCGTTTCTTCCTACAGATATTCAATCAACTGTTTAGTCTTGTAGTGTAGAAGTAAAAAAATATATCTGAAATAAATTATTTTTGGTAGATAAAATGACCTATGTTCAAAATTGTTCAAAATTGCAAAAATATAGCTCATTATTATTATAGCTTGACACAAAAGGCATGATTCTGGTTGATGTCTTTAGGAAGAGACCCCAATGCAGAACATCTGAGTGAGAAAACTGTAATTTGGGGCATTTTTCTCATGAAGACTTATGTAAAAAAGGCAATAGAATCATTTGAAACCCAATGCCGTACCAACATACTGTGTCTGCGTAAGCATGGCGAGTGATACAACTTTTTGCAAGCAAATTTCACACCGCTTATATTCTGACTATTCTTGAATTAGTTCTTGATTCCTACAAAAAGTACTGAACTCAATATTAGAAAATTGATGTCAATATGGAAGTGCTCTTCTTTGATGATAAGAAAAATGCTTCTGGTCTCACTTTTTCATAAACCCCCATTATGGAAATTGCATTAAGGTAATACAACCAGAAATAATCGTAGAAATAGTATGTTAATCTTTTCAAATTATTTTAATAAAAATTAAATGCAGTTACATATTTTGACCTGAATCGTTCAATAAAAAGAAAACCTTGAGCTTCTTATAATTTGGACGCATCCAATTTTATAAATAAAAATTTAAGTTTAAATTATTCATAATATTGGCTGAAATCAATTTTAATAGTTTCTTGTACTTTCAATTTATTTTCCAATCTAGTGCCTGCTTGAAATTCGCACCGACTACTTGGGGTGGTTCCATAGTTTTTTGTTGAGTTTGTCTACAGCTGAAAAGTAGTTGCGATACCAAAAATCAATGAGTCGTTTCAGAGCGATAAATAATAATAACAGTACTCTACTTTCTGATGGCCTTTGCTGAATATTTGGGATCATAAATATGTGAAAAAATGTATTCACATCGGCTAAATAGCAGGTATAAGTACATTGAGTTTTCCAATACCTTATTACCCGAGATTAAGAATCAACAACGTTTGTTAATCTTCACCAAGTACCATAATATTTCACTAAAACCGGGCCTGTTACAAAAAACACTAATGACGCACATGCGCATTGCAGACTAATCCGAACTTTTCACAATACTTTTGACATATGAGATTAGCATTCTAGAATAAGTATATAATATATATATTTCTATGGATTCAGAGCATGGAAAACACGGCGTGCTCTGTACTGCACGGGGGTTTGGCAATACGCGGCCCGGTAGATGCGGATCCAGAATGATCCGAGAGGGGTGAAGGCAATCAGCTGTAATTGAGGTTTGAAAAGGCCGACATAGAGATGATAACCTAGGAAGAGGAAGAATACGTGTCAACGTTGTTCTCAAGGGGAAGGGGGGAAAACTGCAACCATTGTAGTGGGCAGTGGGCTCCAGTACAGCCTTCTTCATTTTCATGCCCCAAAAGAACCTTCTACAAAAGTTTTCGTAAAACAAAATCAGAGCATTCTACAGACTAAATATTATGTTATCAATAATTTCTGTAATTTTTCAGATCATTCTAGCCGACGAATGTACCGAGGCGGAAGGCCGAGCTTGGCACATGAAACATTTCGCCTGCTCGGAGTGCGAACGCCAATTGGGCGGGCAGCGGTACATCATGAGGGACGGGCGGCCGTACTGCCTGCACTGCTTCGACGCCATGTTTGCCGAATACTGTGATTCCTGCGGAGAGCCTATCGGCGTTGACCAAGGACAGATGTCCCATGAAGGTACCCACCATATTATTATGTACATTTTACATTCTTGAGTGATTGCAAAGCCAACGTTTCGGCGTTAATTCCTGCCACCTACGGGAATTGTATTGATTAAAAAATTCAGGGTGATTCAAAATTCGATGTAGTGTTTCAAGAGCGTATCAACATAAGACTTTTTTTTCCAATAAACATGTGTCCTAAAATGCACCCCCTCGGAGATACAGCCACTGTGAGTTAGGTAAAAAAAAAAAGATGCAAAAAAAATCGAAGGTAGTATCGCAGCAAGGGATGGACATTTCCAACATTTGTTATGAGATTAACAAATGATTAATGAATAAATGTTTACTTAGTTTGATATTGTGAAAATACCTCCCTTTCGTTGATTACGATTTGCTGGCAAACGTTTAACTGTATGAAAAAAATGCACGAGACCGAATTCTTAGATTTTTTCACAAGATTATACTATTTGAATTCCAAGTTTCTCTCTTTATATAAAATTCACATAAAATTTGGGCCAATAGAAGTGCGGACCCCCCCCCCCCCCCCAACTCCCCCAAAACTGGGTTTACATATTTTTTTAGGAAAAAAGGGAATGGAGTACCTAAAAAACAGTGATATGACAATTTTCAGAGAATTTTATCCGTTATTAAAGTCACAATTTTAGATAATCTTGTTTTTTTCCTAACTTACACTGGCTGTAGCTCGCAGGAAGTGCATTTTAGGACACATTTATTTGAAGAAAAAGTCTTATTTTCATCCCAATAGTACATTCAAAATATTTACATGGAATTTTGAATCACACTGTATAATGAGGTTCGATGATCTGAGCTCTGTAATCGATTATACATACGGTAGTATTTTAGCAGCAAACTGGTATATTTGGATAAATAAAGTGAAAAGTAATTTCCGTAATTTCCTAATCCTATCATTAATCTCTTGCAACCGGCTACCTGTATACAGTGTGTCCCAATTTGAGCAGCCACGTCCTCGTATTTTATTAACAACATGTCCAGCTGTCATATAAACGAATGTCTGCTATTGATAGAGGCATTTTGTTAATGTGAAAGATGATGAAAAGCACAAATTCTCAATCGCCACCAGTGCTACTGAGTGCCATATTGAAAATTGAATTATTTAAAAAAAAATTGGATTTGTGAAAAATTTACTAATATCTGTTATGTTCCTCAATAGATTATCTGAGTTGAAAACTTGAAAGTTTTTAGTGGATACTCGTCTTAACATCCACGTTTCAAAGAAATATTCAATAAATTTTTCCCTTCCAGATTTCAGAAAAATCATAAGCAGATGATTTGCGCGTGTACAACAATATTATTAATATTCATTTCGAACAATAGACATATGTCTGCCAAATGGCATTTCAGTTGGAGAAGTTAAGAATGGAGTAGTAGGGAAACAAGAGTTAATCTTCATCTCTCATATAAATTAACAAACGATAACGCCAAGACCCATATTGCTCATTTTTTGTCCCACATCTGCCGCTTCTTGGATATCTCTGAGGCTCCCAGCCCCCTGGAACAGAATATGCAGCTAGTGTCAATGGATGGAATGTGACATATTTTACAATTATTCTCAGAAAATGTTCATTCCTGCATAAGGCCTGCATAGTATATGTTCTTCACTTTTAATGTTTTACATGACTGTCACAGTACACGTATTATAGTATTACACTTGTTGATCTAGTACGGAAAAATGCTGTACTGTAACAGTAGGAAGACTGGGGGCAGGTAAGTTTGAGATCTTGGCAGAAAATTGTGTGCGAAAAAAATAATAATATAATCCACAAAATTTTCAAAAAATGTAAAAGAAAAAACCTCAGATTGAAGATTTGAGAGATGGTATGAAAATTGAAGAACCTAATGAGATTTTTTTTATTGGTGCCATTTTACCTATTTAAAGCACGCTTCAGCGTGTTCAAATCGAACTTTCAAAAACGCTCGTTTTTTAAAGTTACCCTGGTGACATCAACAACTCGGGAAAACGTGAAGTCTAAATCACAACTTTTGATTATTGATCTCACAGAACTCTCAGAAAGCAATTTTTGTTTTGTGGTATTGAGAGATAAAAAATTGGTATCACACCGCACTTACACTATTATGAAGCTCTTCGGTGTTTTTGTTATGTCACACAATCCTATTATCGTCTGCAAACATTGTGAATTTTCTTTTGGAGTTCGATTGCAACGCTCCGCTTCGTGTCCTTAAACTCATTGCGTATGCGTTAAAGGCTCTCTTATACAAATAATATACTATTATTTACTCATTTATTTCCCACAATACCTTCTCACTTTTTGATGAAGTTTTTTCACAATTAATACTATTGTCGTCAAATTTTCTTGCCAGAATTTCGAGATATTTTCACTTTCAGTTACACTCTTATTCTGTTTTTCGAGCCGGCCACTATTACTAACAAAAGCAATACGACTCTTGATTTCGAAGGTCAACACTGGCACGCCACCGAAACCTGCTTCTGCTGCCATACTTGCCACACGTCGCTACTGGGCAGGCCATTCCTGCCTCGTAGAGGAGCCATATACTGTTCCATAGCATGTAGTAAAGGAGAACCTCCGACACCGAGTGATAGTTCCGGTCCAAACACCAGAGTGCCCCGACAGCAGCCCAGGAACCGACCCCCAAGGCCCCCGTCGCCCAACGAAAGCAGTACGCCACCTCTATCGCCATCTGTGAAGAGGCATCTGCCTCCCATGTCGCCGTCAGCTTCTCCTTCCTCTCCAACTGGACAGTATATCACAAGGTAAGTGAAGGTGGTTCTAAAATTTGTGTACAAAAATAGGTATACCGTAAGGTTCAATATCGAGAATAGTTCTTTCATCATATAGAAGAATTCGTGTACAGTTTATTTTTGAAAACTGGAGTGTCAAATTTTGATTTTTTGTTTTTATGATTCTCAAACTTTGGCTGTTTCAATGCCTCTTCATCAGTAGGTTATCCATACTTGGCTCACTTCCAGGGTTCCTGCCCAGTGATCCAAATTTCCAAGTGTTTCGACAACAAAATAATCTACAGTAGACTTATACAGGGTGTTTCCAAATGAGACTTACAACGTTTGTCTGTAGATAGATCTTGTAGATATTGAACAAAATGATATAAGGAATGAGTGGTCCAACCTGATAATGAAATAAAGAGGGTTAAAGTTGAAAAAAATAAATGTTTTTATTGATAACTTCAAGACAGATTCTTACATTAATTTGAACTTTGGCAGGTCGTTTTTAAATGTAAAGACATATTTTAGTGAAAAACCATGTTTCATATCTAGATTCAGTGGTGTGCAGTTAGACGAGTACCTATATCCCTTTTTCTCAACATTTACTACGCCCAATGTAATTAAAGCTATTTTTTTGGTTTTGCTTAACAGTTTTCATGTAAAAATCGAATGACCTTTAGTCTGCCAGATCGCTTTTTATTATTGAAATAAGCAACAATATTTTCTTGGATTTCTTGAATAACTACTTCACCACTAATGACTAGAACATAGAACAGCAAATGATAAAAAAAAGTGAATGATACCCAGTGTGAACATAATTCTCTTTTCCAAAGATCAGTGTTTTGGCACTTTTGATAATAGTAGCTGCATAGTGGATGTCAAAGATGAAATGGTAACTGTCAAAACAAAATTAAATTATTTGTAATTGAATTTGTTTATGCAACTTTGACAGTTTTTGGTATGTTGGATTATACTTTTGAAGAAATAAGAGATATACTCAATCGTATTGAAAACAGACCAGAGATAAGCACACGTACCATTGCCAAATCTTTCAATGTAAGTAACAAAACTGTGTGGAAATAAGTTGTGAATGAACAACTGTTGTATACGAGTTGATGTCCTAAACTAACAGATTATCCTCAACTGGTACAGACAAAAATGTTCAGAAGATAGGCAATTTACCGAATTTGTCTTATTTACTGATGAAGCCAAATTCACACATAAAGGAATTTTCAGTTGATGGAATAGCCATTTCTGAAATTTTTTGAGAGAAATGCTGCCGGACTTATTGAACGACGTTGCACCATTTCGTATTAGAGAAAATACGGTTAATGTATGTTTTAAGCACGATTAGGCATGTGTTCATTATTCTCTAGCAGTCAGACAACTTCTAACCCAACAATTCAGAAATAACTGGATAAGGTGAGGTGGACCCAATATGTGGCCTGCGAGGTCTTCGGATTTGAATCCAATCGATTTTTTTCTGTGGGGTTACATGAAGTCTTTTGTGTACGATACCATAGTAGACACTGAGGAGGAACTGATAGTAAGGATTCATGCGGCTACATAAATTAGTTCTGGCAATCGCAAGTCCTTCCAAGGTATGCGATTTTCAATGAGAAATCATTGTATATTATGTATTAATGTATATGGACGAAATTTGAACATCTTTTGTAATTTGTTGGCTGTTTAGTATAAAATTAAGTTCGCATCGGATATTTTTTAATTTTGTAAATTGTATATTATTTTTATTGTCACTAATTGTTTTGTTTATAAAAACAGCGTTTTGGAAAAATATTTTTCAACATTCTTTTCCCAATATTTCAGGAGCGTCTCCAAAATTAGGTCCTGTTACATTTCCTAATCATTAAAAGTCTAGTGGTTATGAAAAATTAAGAAAAAATTATTAAAGAAATCCAAGGAAAATATTGTTAGTTATTTCATTAATAAAAAGCGATCTTTCGATAGATAAAGGTAAATAGTTTTTTTTACGTCAAAACTGT
This sequence comes from Chrysolina oricalcia, assembly GCA_944452925.2. NCBI lineage: Eukaryota > Metazoa > Arthropoda > Insecta > Coleoptera > Chrysomelidae > Chrysolina > Chrysolina oricalcia. Next base: position 8,452,246 of record OX101815.2, on the reverse strand, counting down.
TGAGCAATGCAAAAAAAATTGAAAATAGCTTCAATCAACATGGGCGTAAAAAATGTTGGGAAAAAGGGATATACTCTTCTAACTGCACGCCACTGGGTCTAGATATGAAACATGATTTTTTACAAAAATCGACTGCTGAATTTTAAATTATTATATTATTCCATTTTGGATGGAAAACTCTAAAATGGTAGATAATTCCGTTGGTCAGCTGATATCTACACTGAAATGTAATTATTGTGGTCACTGTTCAGTTTCCTTCGATCCATTCTGGGACCTTTCCCTACCAATACCTCAAAGAACAGTCCAACTAGGACTATCACACTGTTTAGATTCATTCACAGAGAAAGAAACTTTGGATGGAGACGAGAAGCCGATATGTGCGAAGTGCAACAAAAGAAGGAAGTGCACGAAATCCCTATCAATTCACAAATTCCCGTAAATGTTAGTTATTCATTGTAATCGTTTTTCACCCATAGAAAGATTCTGAGAGAAATTGAATTTCACCATTGATTTTCCTTCAGAGGAATTGGACATGAGTAAATACGCAGCAAATAACGTGCATCCATATCGCTACAGACTGTACGCATTGTGTAATCATAGTGGGACAACCAATAGCGGACACTACACACCTTACTCTAGACATCCACATGCTGGTTCGTGGCACGAGTATGATGATTCACGAGTATCCTCAATTTCATCTGAATCGCTTGTGAGCGGAGATGCCGTTGTTCTCTTTTATGAGGAGGAAGGCACTAAATCGCACATTTAGTTCTATTCTTATTTTGTATTTATTATATATTATACGAATAAACTATCTCCTTTTGAAGTTATTAAATAAAATCATTATTTTTTTAACTATTACACTTTGTATTTCGAAAAGTAATCAGGTTGGAACCCTTCGTTCCTAGTATCATTTTGTCCAATTTTACGAGACGTATCCACAGGCAGACGTTGTTAGTGTCATTTGGAATCACCCTGTATCTGCCATGTGATAATCTTCATTTTTCTTGACTAACCATATTGAATGAAACAATCGTAATCTATTTCTGTTTTGATTCAACACTTGCAGATCCCCCACTGGTACAAGATCTCCGAAAATGGGACGAAGGGCGTTACAGCGGTCTCCGAAGCCATGCTCTATCGCTAGCACCCCTACCCTCTCAGACAACGGAACCACAACCTCGCAGAACGACCAACCCAATGAAGAGACCATCTCCAGAGGATTGCCTTCTGCTTCCCCAAGTTGCAGAGGTCTAGACAGGGTTCTACTAGAGCGAAACCTAGAACGACTGCTGACAGAACGAGGCAGTGGGCAAGGCCATTCGCCTGATCTCGAGAAACTCTTGTCGGCTAGGGATAGGAGTAGGGAGCCGTTACATCTAGCTGACCTAAGTCTGGACGACTGGCCGGCCAAGTCTGGGATAGATTACAATCAGGAGTCTGATAGCAAGCAGGACAATAGAGTCGAGGAGAAAGAGACGAATAAGAGCAGCACAGAACAGACTCCGCAACATGCTTCTTCTATGCCAGAGTTAGCCGTTCCTGGATCTAGTGACAGCACAGGTAATGATATAGAAGAAATGTCGAATATTATGTATAATCATACTTCTGCTGCATCTAAAACTTGTTCAAATTAAAATGTTTCAAAACTTATTTGTATGAATGTTAATTTTCTTTAAGGTAACTCCACAACCCCTGGTTCGCCTAACAAGAGAGGGAGAGGTTTACTGAGTGTGAGATTCAAGGGCGACAATGAAGCTTTTGAAGCCGACGAAAACGATAATGCCAGTGTTGAAGCGTCTAGAAGGTTTCCGAGAAGTAGGAGCTATTCTGGTAGATCCAAACATATAGACACTCTGGAGAGGAAAAGCAAACCCAAGAAAACCAGTTCAGACTCACATATGCAAGGTAACAATCATTCTCACTACCATCAAACTGAAACCACAAGTGTTCTTGGGAACGATCTGACATAACAATAAAACACTCCCGGTGTTTTCAGTAAACATTAGTTTGATTCGTCAACTTCACAAATTTTGTCCAAAGACAGGATCACGATCAGAATGTGCTAGTGACCCCGAGCAGGCTCAGTCTTTGCAAACTTCTCCTTCTAGCAAGCCTCCCTCTGATTGTCACTTGTTTTACCTTTGACCACCTTTGTCAGGAAAGTATTGAAAACGAACAAAAGCGATTTCCTCACTTTCCTGACTCCTGCAATAAATTGAATAAAGGCGCCATCAACTTCGATAAAGATGGCTTCCTTTAGTTTTCGTCTGAACCAGTATATTATGTAGTCACTTCATCCCAAAGAATTAGATGGTACCAAACCGTATGGGAGGTGGAAATCGCAAAAATATTGAAAAAAACTTTTTTTTAGTTTATACGGCGCGTGTCACTTCGAAATAACACAGAGGCTATCACACACATCAATACCAATGCATAAACATTGAAAAATATCTGTACCAAACCGTAGGGGAGATATAAATCGCAAAAATATTCATAAAAAATCATTTTCTCAATTATTACGGCGCAAGTCACATCGAAATAACACAGAGGCTTTTAAAAATATCAATACAAATGCGTACACATTGAAAAATATCTGTACCAAACCGTAGGGGAGATGGAAATCGCAAAAGTATTTGTTTAAAATCATTTTCTCGATTATAACGGCGCGAGTCACCTCGAAACAACACAGAGGCTGTTAAAACACATCAATACCAATGCGTACACATAGAAAAATATCTGTACCAAAGCGTAGGGAAGGTGGAAACGCAAAAATAATAATAAAAAATCATTTTCTCGGTTATTACGGCGCGAGTCAGCTCAAAATAAAACAGAGGCTGTTAAACACATCAATTCCGATGCGAACATATTTAAAAATATATATAACAACCCGTAGGGGAGATGGAAATCACAAAAATAAAAATTAATGAACATTTTTACGGTTATTACGGCGCGAGTCACTTCGAAATAACACAGAGGCAATCAAACACATCAATACCAATGCGTACACACAGAAAAATATCTATACCAAACCGTAGGGGAGATTGAAATCGCAAAAATATTTATAAAAACTAATTTTCTGGGTTATTACGGCACATAGAAAAATATCTGTACCAAACCGTAGGGAAGATGGAAATCGCGAAAATATTTTTAAAAAATCATTTTCTCGGTTATTACGGCGCGAGTCACTTCGAAATAACACAGAGGCAATCAAACACATCAATACCAATGCGTACACACAGAAAAATATCTGTACCAAACCGTTGGGGAGATGTAAATCGCAAAAATATTTATTAAAAAATTATTTTCTTGATTACTACGGCGCGAGTCACTTCGAAATAACACAGAGGCAATCAAACACATCAATTCTATTGCGTACACATTGAAAAATATCTGTACCAAACCGTAGGGGAGATGGAAATCGCTAAAATATTTTTAAAAAATCACTTTCTCGATTATTACGGCGCGAGTCACCTCGAAATAACACAAAGGCTATCAAACACATCAATACCAATGCGTACACATAGAAAAATATCTGTACCAAACCGTAGGGGAGATGGAAATCGCAAAAATATTTATAAAAATCATTTTCTTGGTTATTACGGCGCGAGTCATCTCGAAATAACACAGAGGCTATCAAACACATCATTACCAATGCGTACACATAGAATAATTTCTGTACCAAACCGTAGGGGAGATGGAAATCGCAAAAATATTTATAAAAAATCATTTTCTCGGTTATTACGGCGCGAGTCACTTCGAAATAACACAGAGGCAATCAAACACATCAATACCAATGCGTACACACAGAAAAATATCTGTACCAAACCGTAGGGGAGATTGAAATCGCAAAAATATTTATAAAAACTAATTTTCTGGGTTATTACGGCACATAGAAAAATATCTGTACCAAACCGTAGGGAAGATGGAAATCGCGAAAATATTTTTAAAAAATCATTTTCTCGGTTATTACGGCGCGAGTCACTTCGAAATAACACAGAGGCAATCAAACACATCAATACCAATGCGTACACACAGAAAAATATCTGTACCAAACCGTTGGGGAGATGTAAATCGCAAAAATATTTATAAAAAATCATTTTCTAGGTTATTACGGCGCGAGTCACCTCGAAATAACACAGAGGCTATCAAACACTTCAATACCAATGCGTACACATAGAAAAATATCTGTACCAAACCGTAGGGGAGATGGAAATCGCGAAAATATTTATAAAAAATCATTTTCTCGATTATTACGGCGCGAGTCACCTCGAAATAATACAGAGGCAATCAAACACATCAATACCAAAGCGTACACACAGAAAAATATCTGTACCAAAACGTAGGGGAGATGGAAATCGCAAAAATATTTATAAAAACTAATTTTCTGGGTTATTACGGCACATAGAAAAATATCTGTACCAAACCGTAGGGAAGATGGAAATCGCGAAAATATTTTTAAAAAATCATTTTCTCGGTTATTACGGCGCGAGTCACTTCGAAATAACACAGAGGCAATCAAACACATCAATACCAATGCGTACACACAGAAAAATATCTGTACCAAACCGTTGGGGAGATGTAAATCGCAAAAATATTTATAAAAAATCATTTTCTAGGTTATTACGGCGCGAGTCACCTCGAAATAACACAGAGGCTATCAAACACTTCAATACCAATGCGTACACATAGAAAAATATCTGTACCAAACCGTAGGGGAGATGGAAATCGCGAAAATATTTATAAAAAATCATTTTCTCGATTATTACGGCGCGAGTCACCTCGAAATAATACAGAGGCAATCAAACACATCAATACCAAAGCGTACACACAGAAAAATATCTGTACCAAAACGTAGGGGAGATGGAAATCGCAAAAATATTTATAAAAACTAATTTTCTGGGTTATTACGGCACATAGAAAAATATCTGTACCAAACCGTAGGGAAGATGGAAAACGCGAAAATATTTATAAAAAATCATTTTATCGGTTATTACGGCGCGAGTCACTTCGAAATAACACAGAGGCAATCAAACACATCAATACCAATGCGTACACACAGAAAAATATCTGTACCAAACCGTAGGGGAGATGTAAATCGCAAAAATATTTATAAAAAATCATTTTCTAGGTTATTACGGCGCGAGTCACCTCGAAATAACACAGAGGCTATCAAACACATCAATACCAATACGTACACATAGAAAAATATCTGTACCAAACCATAGAGGAGATGGAAATCGCGAAAATATTGATAAAAAATCATTTTCTCGATTATTACGGCGCGAGTCACTTCGGAATGACACAGAGGCTGTTAAGCACATCAATTCCATTGCGTACACATTGAAAAATATGTGTACCAACCCGTAGGGGAGATGGAAATGAAAAAAATTAAATAAAATATACATTTTTACTGTTATTACGGCGCGAGTCACCTCGAAATAACACAGGGGCTATTAAACACATCAATACCAATGCGTACATATAGAAAAATATCTGTACCAAATCGTAGGAGAGATGGAAATCGCAAAAATATTTATAAGAAGTCATTTTCTCGATTATTACGGCGCGAGTCACTTCGAAATAACACAGAGGCTGTTAAACACATCAATTCCAATGCGTACACATTGAAAAATATAATTGGTTCAGAAAATTAGTGTTTAGCTAATTCCCACGGGGACCAAGGCATTTATTTAAGCCAAGCCGAGGTTATTTCAGTATGACGATGTGATGGATGATCAGTCTTGCTTTAGTCTCGCGTGCACCAGTTGATGACCAGGCAGCGGAGTGTGTAATGATTTGGAAGGGGAACAGATGGCTTCAGTGCTGTCTGTGTTGACCCACCCTTGCACTGATGAGAGGCAACAACCTCGAAACTAGTCTGCAGGTGGTGAACCTGTCCAAATCAAAACATAATTCTGCTAGTTGGTCACAGAGGGCACTTGCAACTGCAACTCTGATGATTTGAGGAACGTTGCACAAGTATCTGTTAGATTTAATCGTCGTGGTCTTAGCCAGAGGAGTAGTTGTTTTCTGACAGGTACTTGCCATAATAAGCCTAGGTAGTAGGTGTATACGGGAGTAAAGGGTTCATCATCGGTCGGCAACGACTGTTCGTTACTAAACGATCTCCCAAAGAACTCTGTTTTCTTCAGTCTTGCTTTAGTTACCTGATTTCATCTTTAGGCACTTGATTCTCTTGTCAAAATGATTGATTATATGTATTTTTGAAAATTTCAGGTAGCAGCTCGCGACACAAAGACAGACACGACGACGACAGCTACTGTTCAACCTGTTCTTCCAGTTCTTCCAGCGACGATTTGGACTACCAGTTACCCCCAAGAAGAGCCTACGGAGGCGTGAGAATCTCCTACGTCCCCAACGACGCGCTCGCCATCGCCCGCAGACGACAGGCGACCATCCAGAAATCGCCCAGCAAGAAAGGAATGGCGTTGGACGACAAGGACAAGAACTGCGTCGTATCTTGATTACTTGCGAAAATGAACTTTTGCTGCCTTCCGAAATATAAACGATTTGCCAAATAGTAAATGTAATGCAATGCAATATATTCAGGGTATCGTGTTGTTCAATGATCGATTCGCCTTGACATTTGTGGAGCTGTGTGGGAGGTGTCCATGAAAGTGCTTTTGTTGTCGGTCGAGTACTGATGTGGAAGTACTGAAGATCGTTACAATAATAAAAGTATGTGATTACATATTATGAATAATTTTCTAGGTGACATATTCATGATTGTTAGTACTTTTATGAGTGTGCCTGAGAACTTCAGATTCAAAATACTGGGAAAAAATATAAATAAAAAATCAGGACAGTACATTTTGATGTTTCACAGGTTGTGACATAAACTTTCAATTTCCAGATGGGACACTGCCCTTATATTTTCACTTCTTTTGTCTCCATGTAAAATTCTCTTTACAACCTATGTATCATTTTAACAGTTTTTGTAAAACAAAAATGGACCTTTCCACGACATATGAGAGAACACTGTAGTTAGAAAGTGTATATGCTAATATCACTCAGGAATTTTTATTTTTTCTGACCGCTAGTTTCTCTATAAAGGTTCTCCCAAACCAACGCGGGAACGCGGGATGAATGCGAGACCGAATTCGACAGTGGGATATGTAAAAATACATACCGGTGTGATTATTCGTATTACAAAATGCAGACAAGCAGAGAAATATAAATGGTTTGCTTCGTTTACTGATTTTCTATCAATTCGCACGGTTTCCATATGTGCCGTTCCCGCTCCCGCGTTCCCGCTTTGGTTTGACGGAACCTTAATCAGAAGAAAAGTGGTTTCGTGACGTCACGTTCATCAAAACTAGACTTGACAACGTTGTTAAAGTTGTGCACCGTGGAATCTCGAATTCTCATTTGTGTGTCGTATGACAGTTGTCATTTGATAGGTACCAGATGAGTTCGTTCGTCTGTTTCACGGAGCATCAATAAGAATCGTTTGTCTCTGTTTAACTCGTTTGCCTACTTCAATATTTAATACAAGTAGAGCAGTTCCATAAAATATGTATGCTGCAAACGAACAGGCTCTACTTGATTCCTTTTTTGAGGTTTATGCGGTTTTCAAAGTTTTAGAATGTTTTTGTTGTTTGTGCTCTAATTTTTTTTCCTAATTCCTGCATCTGTATCCCTGCAATAACTGTGAACATGTCGAAGCCTTTCCATATTATTTAATACACAAATAAATTCACACCATGTAATTGGTCATAATAACACCTCGCTATAGTATTAATGAATGTATCAGTTAAATGTCGAATGTAAAAAAACGAACATTAACCTCAAATCTAGAGATCACTTTTGTTGCATGAGAACTGTCATAATGATTTGCGGTGTTGTCAATGCTCGTTCTTCATCGAAAGGATGGTCCAGGATGGTTCAGGAAATTTGGAAGTTACAAATACAATAAAAAGTAGCTAATATGTGGATTTTTTCTATGAGTTGATCAAGTGACGAAGTTTCAATTATTTCTCAATAGCTTATACCAAGCTAGAACCTATATTTTTGAGGAGAACGGTGTTGAATGTTTCGGAACATGGATTATGGTGGGGGTTGTTTCCGATGAACGTGACGTCAGCGGCACACTTTCAAATGAGATATTCTTTCAAAATGAAAAAAATATAGTGGAACTCTTTGTTAAATGGACGTTTCAAACTAGAACCTATCGATTTAAAAGAGTTTTGCAATTTATTTTTCATCAATGTAAAGGTCCATCATATATTTATTTTTCAATCTAGAGGGCTATGAATAAGTTCAAATCACTAATATAAGACCTAATATTTCGGAAAAAATATAACTTTACTGTTTTCGGTCAAAATGTATGTTATATTTGAAATTTACTTTTTAAACAGAAATTATGTTAGCTTTTGGATTAATCATTTTGTTTTATCAGTTTTGTTGCTTACAGGTTGCTACATGCATTTTTATTTTATTTTCACCTCAAAAGATGCTTCGTTTTAAGAAATACCTAACGTTACCTTTTCGTATTTTTCATCGGAAGTTTGAAACTTAATAATGTGCAGTATCACATTTTTCGTAATAAATTGCTGTTTAATCCTCACCCGACAAGCTATCATTTTGCCATTTGACAAAAATTAGTAATACAAATTTCAAAATTTTATTTTACGTAGCAGATACATTTTGACTAAAAACATTGATATATTACCCCAAATTTTATAATAGAAATCAGGGATTTGAACGTATCAATAGCCCTATAGAATAAAAACAAATTTTCAAAAAAATTTAAAAAATTATAAAAAGTTGTATTCATAATGTCATTTGGTGACAAAAGAAGTGAAAATATACCGGGTGTCCCATTTAAAAATGGAAAGTTAATGTAACTTTCGGTAAAACCGGAAGTTGCGTTGTCAAAATAGGCAGTTTTATCTCGTATAAATATCTTCCAAGTTTCATTTCATTATCTTCAAAAACAAAAGTGTTATAGGTGCGAGCCACACTTTCCTCGGACATCTGGTATAGTTTATCACTCATCAATATATTTAATGTTTTTATCTTTTGACTCTAGTTTCAATCACGAAGGAAATATAACGTAATTTTTTCTAATATATCTTATTTCAAAAAATTCAAAGTCAAATGTCAAGTCAACGTCAAAAGTCAATGTCAAAATATATATTTTTTGATGTCAGAAGTTTTTCAACTTATCGACAAAGCTTTTCAACTATAAATAAAAATGTAAATTGAAATTTTATATGTATTATAAACTATAATGGTGATGCAGTGGCGGATCATGACGTTCGGCAGACTGAGGCGCAACTGATTTCAGCGCCCCTTTCCTTCTGGAATATGCCTACCCAGTAGGCCGTATATTTAAAAAACAAAGACAGTTTTTCTCAAATATCGTTTTTGCTACGAATTCATTACATAAAATTTGAAAAATAAAAATAAAATTCTGCTGTCAACAATAACAAAAAAAAAGGGAAAACAAAACAAAATATATCATAAAAAATATGTATCACATAAAAGACTCTAAATATGAAATTTTGTGGACTTTTTTTTGCAAAGTCATATCTATCACATCATCGAAGTTCAGTTTTTCCAGGACTTCTCTTTCGGTATAGAGAGCTGAAAGGGATTTAAAATTTTCTTGAGATAAACTATTCCGCTGATAATTTTTAATTCGTTTGAGAACGGAAAATAATCTTTCTCCACTTGCGTTACAAATGGGTATGGTTAAAAATATTTTCAAAATGTTTTAAAGAGAAACATTCTCAATTGAAAATTGAATCAATACATGGAAAATGGAAAATAGCGACTAAATTCCAACTTTCAGTCGCAGATGATTCCACAACTGACTTTATGAACATCCTGTTCATATTTTCAATAAAATCAACATTTTCAAAATGGTTTCAACATTGGGAAAAGTTGAAGATAGACCGTCTATGATTAATTTGTACATATCTTCGGGATTCGACAACTTTATTTCCTTCGCAAAGCTTTGGAATTTGGAATACAATTCGTGTAATCTGTCTATGCACAAGTCTCTTTCCACTGTAGAATAGTTGGTATCAAAAATGAATTTTAAGTGTGCCAGAATTGCATTGTATGCTGCAGCTCGTTTTTCCATCTCAACTATCTGAACGTCGCAGACAACATTAAATACATTTACGATGAATGATATTCTGCCACACAAAATTTTATCGTTTTCTACAGATTCGTCAAATGGAATTTTTCTTTTTCTCGCGCGAAGGTTTTATTCCATGAATACTCAGTATGGAAAAATTGACTTTGGTTTGCCAAGTTTGGCGCCCTCCGTCTGAAAAAATACGAGACGCGCGCCTCGTGCGCCTCACGTATGATCCGCCACTGTGGTGATGTGATAGTCTCCTGATTGCATCTAAATAATGAAATAAACATCTATCTATTGACATCTCGAGAACAAGTGAAATGAAAATAGAATTGACTTCTTTAGAAGTACAATGGATTGACTTCTTTAGAAGGACAATGGAATAATAGGACAAATTACCAACATTTGTAGTTTTTTTCTGGCAGGTTTATTTTCAAAAATATAGAAAAGTTGTTATGGAAATCCTTCAAACGTTTCATGTCTCAATAGACATGATCAGATTCTTTATAAAACCTGTCATTGATTACCATACCTTCAACTTGTTTTTCAAAACCAGACTTGGCACTTTTTCAATACGTAAGTATCTAGACTGTTTTTTTTTCCAACATTTTGAAGATACAACACAACCATAATCATGATAGGATGAATGAAAATCTCATGACTAAAATAAATAACGTATATGGTGTTAAAAAAAATTAATGTCAAGATTTATTTTTCTATAATTTTGTTAAATGAATGTGATTGTCATGAACCTAAATTTTGAAAAATACCCCAAACTGAATAATGCATGAGGAGAAGAACGACTGAACTATTGCTGTTGGTATCAATATTCTTAATTCTTAATTGAGATATTTCAATGATTTGAGTCCAAAGTTACTGAACCTGTCGTTTTGAATTTGTAGAGAAATCAATTCTACAGAAACATCATATTTTTCCATGATACACACTTTGGTGTGTTCTATCTACAAAAACTATTATCATATGAAAACAAGACGCATTACTGGTATCGCCATCTATGGACTACAAGTGATACTTTACCGGTATTGTGTGGGAAACTATAGATAACTTTTTTATTTCGGTTCTATCGCTGGAAATCTAATATAGATGGTGAACTTGGATTTTTGTTGACTTCTCCAAGCATACATTTTCGAGATATTAAGTGTTACTGTACTGTATTGAAAGAAAAATAAACTACACTTTGAAAGTACTGGTATTCATAAAACCTATTGTACTGATAAAAATATATGAACCCACTCGTAGGTACCTGCATGCTTATAAAATTACAAGTACTTATAAAGTGAGTTTCAGTTGACTTTTGTTTTTACTCCACACAGCTCTGGATATTATGCTTTAAATATGAGTCTAATTTTTGTAAATTCGTGTTTTATATAACTCTGTACAAATTAGGTTTTTCATTTTTTATAGATATCGTGTAAACTGTAGTCATATGTAAAATATCTATTTATAAAAATAATATAATTACCTGTTTTTAATTTTGTATATTGTAAATAATTTTGGTTTTTAATAAATGTCTGAAAATAGTGTGGTTGTTTTCATCAGTTCAAGTAAAAAACAACAATTCAATTTATTTTTTATTTTTCAACATATCACCTTAATGATTTTTTTCTTTTTTGCTTTCTTTTTTACAACCTTAACTTCTTCCTCGACATTTTCCTTACTTTTATGTTTACGCGTCTTTGGTTCCTCAATTTCTACAATTTCTTCAATTTCTGTTTTTTTGGTAATCTTCCTTTTCTTTGATTTATCTTCTGTTACCACCTCCATATTTTCGAAAATGTCTTCAAATTCTTTGTCAACTTTTTCTGGTTCATCAGTGGGTTCGTCTTTTATGATAGGTTTCATTAACACACGAGTTAAGCTTTGTTTCATATATACCTAAAAATCATGTCATAAAGTGTCCAGTCAAAAATCAATTTTATGTATAATTATCAAGAGTTTCAATTTCCATAAGTTTCAAATATGCCCATTTTGTAAACTTCCTCATTAAAATTTCCTAGGAAGTTTCAATGGTTAAGAAACAAAGTTCTTAGTTCTTTTACAAATTGGTACCAAAATATCGACTGTTTGATTTAAGGCAATAAATGGCGGGGCAAATGTTTTTTGGAAATACTAACCCATGTGCCCTAGTGTTGTCTCAAACCAAAATATGTCGATAGTTTAGAGATTAGTGGGCAGATGGCATACGTTCAGTGGACGAATGGAAGACTTTTTTTGTCCAGTTTTTGAAATGAGTTTCTAATTGTGAAATTCATAACGACAAATCAATTCTGACTAGTGGGATCTTTTACACATGTATTAAATTGTCGAACACATTAAGAGAAGAAATTTATAATTGGCAAATGATCGGAGTATTGTCGCGCCATCTATTTTGAAGTAGTGAAACCTGATCTTCATCAAACTTGATAAGGATGTACCTGTAACATTGTTTATATAGAAGATAGTCAACCTTATGGGATTATAATTGGATCAAAATGGATGCGACATGTAGATGGCGATAGTGAGATCGCATCCAAGTCACGTCGTAACTTCAGTGATCTGGCCTCCAAGTCATGTCGTAACTTGATTGAAACAATGGGACAGCATTAAAATCAGGGTTTTTCGAAGGAACCTGCATTAAAATGACATCAAATATTCATGTTTGTAACTAATCACACTAGATGACACTCGCGTTTGCGTCCAACACCAATTACACAGGCATTGACTATCTTACTTCTATATAAACAATGCCTGTAATGGTCAGAGAACATGGTGAAAGCCAAGGGAAAGTAAGTAGGAATCAGTATTCTTGATTTTCTGCAGGTTCACCTCCTGTACACCTTCACAGATTTTCTTATGTAAAAGTTTCTATGTATGAATGTTCCGCATATTACATAATACCTTTAGTAAGGATCTTTCAACAGTGTGGTCTTTTCAAAAAATGATTGGTTTTCTTCCAAATTTCAATTAAGTACATTTTTTTTTTAAAGTTACCAAGAATAATAGACATGGCAAAAATCATGGCATGAAGGACATCTCTTCAAAATAACAAACAACCTTCCTCACTCATTCAACAACTCCAAGATTAAAAAACATTAAGTTCCAAGTGGAGTAGATGAATGAATATACAAATATAGGACCGATAAAAGCAGAGGAGTATCTGCTGCATCATCTAAATTAGAAATCATCAGTGGGAAACGGTTCCTTCTGGATTCATTCAGTTGAATCTTGAGTAGGGGTTTTTCCTTTTCTACACTCAGGAAGTCCAACTGATTCTGACACTAGGAAGAGTTTTTCTCTACCTACTTAATTATTTTTGATTACTCGTATCTTTATCATTCCAATAAAAACATGTAAATACCGTTTGTTTGGGAATTTTCTTGAATTCTAACAGCATATACCAAAAATCTATAGCATCTTCATGATTCACATAAGCCACTGAAACTTTTGAGAAACAAAGGAGACGTATAATCAGACATACAATCATGACAAAAAATAAATATTGGAAGTATTCCTTTCTAGAACTTATACATATTTAAACAAATTCAATCAACTTTGTTATACATGATCATCAGAAGAATACTTTTGTTTGCACATTGGTAAAAGTTCCACTAAAGGATAATGCCTTTTATGTGAGCTTCTCAACCTGCTAGTGAATTGTAAAGCAAAAGTTAAAAAGTATGAATTCAGAGTGAACTAAATATTTTGTAGAGCTCAAAACAGACAAAACATGTACAGAATTTGAAGATATGCTGCCATCTACAAAATATCCACAGAAGCTAATGTGTCAGTGGTTATTTTCTAACCTACTTCGCTTAGAGAAACCTTTTTGTCTATGATTATCTACTTAAACTACTCATTATAAATTAATCTAACAATTTAAATCCAGGAAAGAAACAAATAATTTTTGTAAACCTCACCTTGTGTAACAACTCCTTAGTTTCTATGTTATGAATCCTCAAATGTCTATCTAGGCTAGTTGTGGCAACAAAAGGTTCAACAGGATCACATACAATGCTAGTAACACTTCCAGTGAATGATGTGAATGTCTTCAGGCTTTTTGCAGCTTTCATATCCAAAAGTTGCATATATCCTTTAGTTGTTCCCACTAAACACTGTCTACAGCAAAAAGAAATTATCTCAAATCTTATTCCAAAATGACACCAGCACTTTTGTCATAATTTCTTATACCTACCTTTCTCTATAGGTGGGAGCTACGCATGTATAACTGGCTTGTTTTTCCAAAAATTTAATGATAGGTCTTCTCTGTGCTCTATCATCGTACAAAAGCACATGGCCTTCCTTGGTGCAGCAAACACTTAAATTAGGACTTTCATTGAAGAAAGTTATTCCTCTAATCGAGGTGGGAATTGGGAGATTAAGGAAATCATGTCCAAGCTGTAAAAAAATAATCAAGGATAACAAACAGTCTTGGTTCAAAACTCCATGTTTTTTAAAGACTTACTTACCGATTTAGCTCTAAAAATGCACTGATGAGTTTCAATATCCCACAGCTTGAAGTCATTACGTTCTCCACCCATTCCAATGACATTTTCTCTCGCTTTATTCAGGACCACTGTTTCCAGTGACCCATCCTCGTCAAAACTCATTTTGAATGTATTATTTTTCTTTTTATTCCATATATTGACAACCCCATCAGACTTGGCAACCAAGATAGATTTATCGATACATTCCAGCCCCACGACAGGTCCTTTGCCGTCTAGATTTGAAATATTCATAACATACTTTTTTGCATCTGTATCATAAACATTAACTTTGCCATTGTCATAGCCGATTATAATTTCATTGGGGTGTCTTCCGAAAGTTAAACCGGTTACTTGAGAACCATCTTCACATTTTGCGCTTGAGATATCTTTGGGTTTGTCAGATGTGGCTGAAATATTAGTTGTTGGTACCTATACCTAAATACGCTTCTATTTCAATACTCACAAAGTAAAAATCCTCTCACAGTTCCTACATGAACAACGAGTTTGCTCAAATCCATAATTGAAGTCTAGAGATACGGAATAGCATGAATAAAATTCCGAAAATAGAAAATGGTTAAAAATATTCAAATGTAAAACATGTCAACTTGGATAGTTGGAAAATTGGTTAAGTTTTTCTTCTTCTTCTGGAGTTTTTTATAGGTTAATGTTTTTTGATCCTTGCTTCCTACTGGCGCACTTGTCCAGTGCTTGCCCCGACAGACGGGGATCCGTCCTGTGTTGGCCTGGAGACATGCATGATTACCGGAGGCTTCGTCGGATGGGCGGAGGGAGGGCTTTGACCGAAGCAACACTCGACCCAAAATTATTCACACCAAAGTCAAAATCTGGATTGCACAATAAAAAAGGCAGACGTCACGAACACTAAATTATTATTATTTGAATAAGAGACAAAAACAAATGCGTTGTTTATATGACAATTTAAAAAAAAAATACGAAAACATAATCTTTGATGCAAATTATTATTTAAAACAAAAATATTTCCTTTAAAAAAATGTATTTCTTGAAACGAATTTGTTAATTACCAATTTTTTCTACCACGTGTAATGGACTAGTTTAGTGATGTTGAAAATACTATATCTGACGTGATGGAATTAAAATATAGATCAGAAGTAGTAAATCAGTGTTTATTTTTCAAATCAATCAATAAATGACTGAGATATTGATTATTTAATTTACGTATTTCAGCGCGGAACGTCTTAGGTCTCCGACTCGTCTGTGACGTCACGCCACATGTCTGAGATCGCCACAGTACAAATAATTATGTATCAGATCCTTAGCGGCGCCAAGGCACACATGTAGTACTTTTAGTTCCAATTAAGTCACGCCTCATTAGTTGGCACCACTTCTTCCTTTTATTCATGTCATTTGGTACATGAAAAAACAATTTATTGGGGTTTTTATTTGTCGTGCTTTTACACATAGGCACAATACAATATTTGTAGGATATTTTTTCAATTTCAGCCAACGTGTAATAAACAATACACGACACGAACGGCGCAAGTGATTGTACACCGATAAATTTGTAAGCACTAGAGGCGAAAACCAGTCGACTCGTTCTTGTGGTGTGACGTCACACACTGGAGCGCTGAGTACTATGAAATTATTCTTCCAAGTGCAACTTCAAAGTCTCATACCTTTTTCTATAATAAAAAAATGAAAACTAGTCCATTATTATTATGAAAAAAAATTTTTTTTTCATGATATATCTATCTTTTTGATAACTAAAAAAAATTTATTTAAATTTTCAGTGACATATGATTTTTCCTCTTCTATATACAGGGCTATTCAAATTCGTTTATGTACATGGGGATCTCGTAAACGATAACAGATAGAGTGTCGGTTAAATCATGGCAAAGTTGCGTATTTTAGAGACGTATTCAATGATGTGAAAAAATCGAATTCAGCTCTTTTGTTTCTGGAGATATACAGGAAAAACAAAAAAATCTCAAATAATGTTTTGGCCTGTATCTTCTTTATTCGCAGACACATTGAAAATCTGTCAACAGTTTGCTATTGGCACTTGATGTGGGCTATCAGAATATGTCCATGAATCTTTTATACGGACCTGTATTTTTTGTTGTAGTTTTTGGATCGTCGACGTTCACTTAGTACTGAGAAATTAAATTCAATTTCATATTTCAGGATGTTTCGGTAATATTTTATTATAATTGGGTGAATTATTCCCTTTTAAATTACGGCCCTGGAACTTAGTTGACCGAGTTAAATAAAAACACAATAGCAACTTTCACGTCTCCCCATGTACCATAGTGTTTTTCGAGAGTATTTTCTTCATTTTTAGTTACCAATTCATATTTCTTCACATTTTTAATCCTCTTTGAGCGTTTTCTACAATGAACTGCGAATAGCAAAACCTTTTATGATTATCTAAAACATACCTACAACAAAAATAGATTATATGTATTTTGATAAGTTGAAAAAGAAATGATTGCAATAATCATTTCCGAAACGAAAATTATAATTTTAATGAAAATTGTAATGAAGTAATTTATATACACAAAAACTTAATGGCACATTAAATGTTCGAATTGGAGTCCTTCCATTTCGAGCCATTTTTGAACTCGTTTTTTCTATTATTTATTGCCCTCAATACACTTCTTTGTTGCATTGTTGCGAAAGCATTCAAAATCCTCAAAATGTGAAGAAATATGAATTGGTACCTAAAAATGAAAAAAATACTCTATAAAAACAATATGGTACATGGGGAGACGTGAAAGTTGCTATTGTGTTTTTATTTAACTCAGTCAACCAATTTCCAAGGCCGTAATTTAAAAGGGAGTAATTCACCCAATTATAATAAAATATTACCGAACCATCCCGAAATATAAAATTAAATTTGATTTCTCGTTACTAAGTGAACGTCGACGATCCAAATACTACAACAAAAAATACAGGTCCGTATTAGAAAATTCAAAGATGGGGGTGGCCCAAGTCAGATGACACCCTGTATAAAAGATTCATGGACATATTCTGATAGCCCCCATCAAGTGCCACTAGCAAAATGTAGACAGATTTTCAATATGTCTGCGAATAAAGAAGATACAGGCAAAAAAATTATTTGGGATTTTTTGGTTTTTCCTGTATATCTACAGAACCAAGAGAGTTAAATTCGATTTTTTTACATCATTGAATAGTTCTCTAAAATACGCAACTTTGCCACGATTCAACCGACACTCTATATCTTATCGTTTACGAGATCCCCATGTACAGAAACGAATTTGAATAGCCCTGTATAATAAAAGAAAAACAACCATGTGTTATTTTTTGAGAAAAACTATTTATTTATATTTTGTATCGAATTTTAAAAATTCTGTTTGCCTTTGCTCCATCATTCTCTCCTGGCTTTTTTGTTTAAACTTATTATAACTTATAAACTAATTAGGATGCGATGAAAAAACTCGGACTTATTTATTCATCACCAATTGAAAAACAAATTAAGCTCGTACCCAAACAGTTTTTTCATTTATAGCATTTATTTATAAAAAAAAACTTTCAGTATTTTTTTTACTTTTATTTTTGAATATCTTACAAACTATAATAAATATGACTATATTGCTTACGTAACTTGTTATCTGACTTATATTTATCAACAATTTCAGATTATAAATTTTAGTCTCATACTATTATTTATAACAAATTGTTCATTACATGAACAATGCAAACTTAAAAGAAAATATTTTTTTAGTTATCAAAGAGCAAGAAAAAATGTTTTTCAATAATAATTACAGGTGATAGAAAAAAATTGTTAATTAACTAATCCGTTTTTAACAATTTTGTAAACAATAGCAAATAAATGTTTTTGAGAATTATTTTCATGTGGCTTCTAATCAAGCTTCTTAATTTTAAACCTAAGTAAATGGTTGAGCTTCTTCATTTTTAACCTAAGTAAATTTTTGATAACAAAGTGAAAAATATATTTTTCTCAATTTTTCTAACGGGAATCTCTTCTGAGACCTTTGCAAAATAGCTCCAAAAAAGGAAAAAAATCTCAGATTTGTTATTTAACTATTATCGCACATCCAATGTTCATGTTCAAGTTGGAAAATATTGTTAATTCTAATGCAAAATTATTAACAGAAAAATCGCGATAAATATTTTTTGACAGCGGATTATCGTTCATTTATCTATTCAGTAGATGCCTGAATTTTTTCAATCCTTGATTTCAATAATTAATAAGTTTAAATAATATTTATTCATTAAAGGTCCAAAGTGGGAGAAGCTTATACACAAGCTTATACACCGTTTTCAGCCGTATTTAAATTTTTTTTATAAATATTGGTTCTACAGTTCCGGGAGGTATGACTTTTTTTGGAAAATTTCCTCCTCTTACTGAATCTTTTTTCAAATTTGAAAAATGTCAAATAGTTATTGAGATATTTTCAAAAAACCAAAACCTATTTTGTTTTTTCAGTTAATAGACCATTCCAGAACACGTGACTTTGACAGGTCGGCCATATTTGCTGGAGGGCACACATATCGATTAGTTGGTGTTTAACCTTGTGCATTTAGTTTAAAAGTTTTTTATCTGGTTTTATTTTGATACAATTGTACCAAATATGCCTCGAAGCACTTATTATTTATTCCAAGCGATGAAAAAATTCGTTTTATAGACAACATCGTGATCTGTACCAAAATTAACTGATATACATACTAACTAACTTTCTATAAAATGTCGAGAACAAGAAGCTGCAGACTCATCTGGTTTACCACTTGTGGTGTAGCCCATATTTTGGGTAGGAATCCTATCAGGATGCATGTTTTCCTTTAAGGCGCTGGGTTTTCCTAAAATTATTTTTGAAACTCATTTATGTACAAAAATTAACTGACATACACTGAGTAACCTTCGATAAAATGTCGAGAACACACACGCCACGTTTTAAGTTCTGATTCACTGAGGGCGGGGGCGTTTTAAAGCATTAATCCAAGCATCGCAGCGTTGTGCAAATAGATCATTTTAATAGTCACCATGCTTCGTTAAAACTGCCGGAAATAGAAAAAAAGATACCTCATCCCTTTCACCCCGCATTCCACACTTAACAACACTACAAAACGATAGCATCTCAATACATTTAAGAACTAATACTAATTAAAGTCTAAATATTGACAGTTGTTTACCAGTAAACAATGAAAACTAAACAGAATATGTGCCCTCCAGCAAATGTCAGTGACGTCATTCGGGAATGGTCTATTGTCAATAACTTTCGCAATTTTCGCAAGCGGCTCTTGAATTCTTTCAAAAATCATCTACACGCTATTCCAAATCGAACGACACCTCGTTAATATTTTTCGGAGCGGAGAAAAAAGTTTGGCCCAGAAAGCACTTGCATGTTGACTAGTCTATATTGAAAGTTTCACTCTCCCTTAGAGGTTGGAGAGAAGGGTTGAAAGTTGAATGCACATTGGCGTATTCAAGTGATTCTAAAAAAATGTTTGATGAACACCAAAAGGTCGCTCGTTTCTTTTTCGATGGCCACTCTCTATCAAAAAGACCCTGTATCTTAATGGCTATTAATTTTTCGCCAATCACTTGAAATTTTTCAACAAAAGACGTCCTCGAACTCTCCAACACCAACTGACCTCAAGACGAGAACGCATCGCTCGAATTTCAGTATTACCTAATAATCGGCACATATGTTCACTTCTTGTACAAACATCAGCTTCCACTTCTCGTAAGCTAATGCTTGTGTGAAAGCAAAAGTATCGTCGAATGTTGCGAATGCACGTTCAGTATCAACTCAGATCCTGCAAGAAGAATCGAATGCAATGCTAGTACGGGCGGAGATACAGTCATAAATTCCAGTAATTGCTATAATTATAATTATGAAACTAGCGATTTGCAGTGTGCAGTGCTGTGTTTTCGGTTTACTAGCAGTTGGTGTCCTGTGCCAGGATAAAATCCGGATAAACTTCGATATAGGTAAAGCCTTATACCAAAGTTTTTGAAAATACCGCAAATTTTTTTTCTTCACCACGATATTGAAAACTACTTATTTGTGAAAGAACAAATATTTGTTTCAAGTTCATCTTGTTCATCTTAGTAACACCCTTTAGTCTTATGTGTATGTTTGTATGCTTATTTTTGTATCGACAGCAATTACATATTTTTTATGTTTACACGAACGAAAATAACAAATAAAATTGAATATTTGCAATTTTTTAGCTCTAGGGACCAACTCCATTGGCAATGAGCTCAAAAATTAAGCCATTTGTTCGAAGAACGAGTTCTATAAATAGTATGTTGTCTGTCCTGGGCTATTCTGTAGTCTTATTTTGTTCAAAATTTGTTCATTTCGTCAACCGGCTGCATCCTCACCAAGTAACCTTCAGAATTCTTCGAGATATTTATGCGAACTAGGGAAGACGAGGACTTTACCTTTTACCGTGCGATCCCAAGCACTTTTCGCGACGTATAACTCCACGTCACCGAAGATAACTGCCGCAGTTGCACTCGAAACTTTTGGAGATTTTAACCAATATGGACCATACGAAAAAAATCGGAAACTAACCAGGGCATTGACGCTAACTGGTCTTAATTGTATTCACACTAACGGTTTCAGATCACGGAGGTGTGGCTTTGTAATATTATTTTTCCACAGGGTACGCCAGAAATTATTTCTTCCACTCATTAATTAGGTTTCCGCATCGAGTTTTGCTCATTCCAAAACACTGGTTCTAGGCCTGTGAATGGTGATTCAGATACTTGTTTTGTAAGTGAGTCTGCTTTTTCAATGCCTTCTATTCCACTATGTCCAGGCACCCGCACCAACGTAATATTGTTGTGTTTTGACAGTTCATTGAGGTTCTGGAGTCATTCCCAAACTAAATTTGACTTTATCTGTATTGAATATAGAGCTTGTATTGCGCTCTGGCTGTCAGATAGAATGTAGATGTGTTTTGTTCCATACCCCCTGTAAATTCATCTATATGCATGACCTTATGGCATGTGTCTCAGCTTGGAATACTGTGGTGATGTTGCCCACTGAAAAAATTATGTTCCTTTTTGGTCTCACTCCAAATATTACTGCTCCTAGTCCTACATCTGTTTTTGTACCACCTGTATACCAGATTATGTTTCTAGATGATAGTGATTCTACTCCCAAGTCCCATTAATTCCACTTGAGCAGTATTCTGAATGTTTTTTCGCTTGAGTATTCGGGTAGCATGTAATCTGATGTCATTTTCAGTTTCATTGTTGACTTCATGGATGAATTTGGTGTGCCCAGTTTGTGGTTGGGTTCTCCAATAACCTCCCACATGACTGTGACGTCCAATGGTAGAAGGTTTAGGATGATTTGCATATCAGCGGTTGGAGTGATTAGCACTTGTAATACGCAGATTTTACCATGGTTGATTTTCGACTATCTCTGCTTAATTTTGGGACACCACAATTATGAGGCCACCACCATATGTGATTCTGATCGTAGTGTAAAGCCAGTGCATGACTTTCACTTTCAGTCCCTATGTTTTTGCAAAAGCTCTTTTACTCATCATGAACGATGATTTGTTTTTATTGATTACCTATATGTTGCTATAGTTTCTATAGTTTCTCATCTGAGAACAACCCTACGAATTTGATATGATCAGAAACATTACGCCCTGAATCATTTTGCATGTGAAATGAATAAGTGTGGTTTTGCTAGGGTCTGCCATCAGTCTTTCTCTTTTGCACCATATTCTCTACGGTCCTCAGTACATTTTGCATCAGCTTAGAGGTAATTTGGGAATACTTTCCCTTTACGAGGACTACTATGTCGTCCGTATAACTTTGGGAGTGGTATCCCTGATTATTTGAAGATTCCAGAAGTTCATCTACTACCATCTCCTACAGTAGGGAGCGAATGAAAATTACGAAACGAACACGCAATTCACAACACAGAGAATTTTTAACATAAAAGTACAATCAATAAACAATTGAATGAAGAAATTAAACCAATGGACTAGAATGGAATGAAATCTCATTTTTAAACAATATTAACTCCCGCAAGCTCATGTAACCTCTATAAGAACAGATCTCTTTTACTTCAACATCATGAAAAATCTTGGTACCAAATATGAAAAGCATCTTTGTCCTACAGATTTTGTAGCAAGCTGTGTTCTGAAATTATTGGATTTGTATCTTGTTTTGTAACAATGTTCTAGTCTCTGAAGATTACATATACTTTCGAATTCAAAGCAAGATGAGACGAAGAAATAATGTTGGCGAATGATTTTTTGCAGAATTTCAACATTTTTAATATGTTCTTTCTATGCACTTCCCACTTTTTTATCCCATATGTCATTCTGGATTCAACCCATTCGTGATAAATCATGTTTTCCTTCAAAAAATTTGGCGATATATTTGAATCGGTATAAGGTTACTCCTATATATTTTCTGAATTATCATGTGCAGTTGTGCCATCACTGATTTCAAGTTCTTTTATAGTTTCTGGAAGTTTTTTGAGTTTGTTATTCCCTTCACAATATTCCAGATATTTATATTATTAGAGTTTTCCAAAATTTTACTTTTGTAATAATTACTTTTAACAGTTTGAAGTACCAAATTGAGCTTATTTCTATAGGATAAGAATTACAATTTTGAGTAATCATCTTTAGGATTTCTCTTAGAGGCTTCATACATTTTATCTCCAATTTTAATAGAAGATGAAGATTAGGAATTATAAAAGAGTCTCTTGCAATAGTATTGATTTTGCTAAATATCGCACAAGTATCTGTGAGATAAACTTTATCGCACTATTGTCAGGAAAATAGTTGTCAAAAATATTCATCCATATTTTGTTGTTTTTCGACAAATAATAATAATAATAAACGTCTTTATTGCTTCCATATATGAATTGAAAAGAATACACATAATGTGAACTTGACACAAAGCAAAAGGCGAAATTCAACAAATAAAAAAAAAGAATGAAAGTTAAACAATCAGCTAAATTTTTATCGTAAGTATATCAGGATTGCATTGAAAATAAATGTTTCTTGTAGGCCTTCTTGAATCTTTGCAAACTTTCGCTTGGTGCAATGATATCGATTTAAGGGCAATTTTGTTATTGCGTTGACGTTCCGAACATACCCATACTTACTTTACAAATTACTATTACGAATAATCGTCCAGGTTCAGTCAGAATAATTGCACATTTGAAACCTACATATTAAAAGATAATTGTTCTATAATTAAAACACTAGATAGAATCAATTAAACTAACAAGAAATTTGCGAGTTAAGAGCACAAGGTCATACAGTGAAGATTACGCAACAAAGAATTTATTTTCAAAGAAATGTAGGTGAACGAGAACAGGAAACTCGAAGAATTGAAGTAACTCGACTTGTTTATAAAATATAAATAATGAATGCAATGGCTACAAAATGTATATAGAGTCATTCTTAGAATGAATAAAAACGAATAAAATTAATAATAATAAGGGTTTGAAATGTTTTATTGAAACAAGGAAATGTGCAAGTAGTAATTACCATTATTCCTAGGTTGACTTTTTCTTGCTATTTGACGAGGACAAATTGAATTTTTTTTCAGTAGAACAGTAGAAGAGGTAGACGAACGTAAGGAAACATTTAGAAAAAAAGTACAGAAGTAAAATGAAATTGATAAAATCCTCTTGAATAAAATAGAGTGTATGTCAGATTATTAGTCCCTGTTTGCTTTGGAATATTTCCAAAACCGCGGCAATTATACCGATTCACAAGGGTGGCGATTTTGAGGAGGATCAATCAAACTTTCGGCACAAATATCACTAAAACCTGTGATTCATTTGTTTTTTCCGTCAACCTGTTGCACCCTCAAGACAACCCGACAACCCCTCGGAAGTCTTCGAGAGACCTAGGGTAGACGTAGACCTCACTTTCCAAAGTGTGATGTCATGCTCGCGACCAGTGACATGCTGGGAATTGAACTCACGACCCCATGCTTGACAGGCGAACGCTCTACCATCACGACCACCAAGGCCCATATCATAACGCAATGAACAGCATTACTGCAATGTTTCGATAATCGTAAAATACTGAGTGAATCACAGTTTGGATTTCAAAAATATTAATGAATCAAAAATGATGTCATCCTCAACTTCTTGGAAGAATATTGTCGAATTATTCCATCTTATAGAAAATTTCCTTCTGAATCCGAAAATGTACTTGTTTTTCAAATTGAAATGTTAATTCAATTATAAAATGTTGATTTTGTGGATGAGTGCATTTTTTCGTCGGAAAAATTGCACTTCTCCAATAACCCCTATGTCTTATATATTAAATTTTTGAGATAATATTCGGAATCAGCTAGTCGCGATAAGTTTGATGGAATTTTACAACTCTTCGAAAAATTGGAAACGAAAATTTTAGCAAAATTCGATATCCTTCTATAAAGAATATTGCATTTTTTGACTTTGGTCGCCTGGGAATATTTCAAAATTGCGGAAACCCGTGAAACTTCATCTTAGAGAAAATTTCCTTCTTAATCCGGAAATGTACTCGTTTTTCAAATAAGAATGTTAATTCGTTTAGAAAATGTCGATTTTGTGGATGGGTTCATTTTTTCGTAGAAAACATTGCCCTTTTCCAGTAACCCCTTTTTGATGTGATATTCGGCCCGTCGAGATACGTTTGAGAAAAGTTTGCGATTTTTAGAAAAATGGGTAATAAAAATTTTCGCAAAAATCGATTTCCTTCTACTCATATAGAATATTGCATTTTTCGACTTCGATCGCCTGAAAATATTTCAAAACTGCGGAATCTCGCGAATATTACCTCATTGTATAAAATTTCCTTCTGAATCCAAGAATTTTCTCGTTTTTTAAATAAGAATGTTGAATATTCAGAAAATATCGATTTTGTGGATGGGTTCATTATTTCGTAGAAAAACCTGGTTATGTTTCAAAATATTACTTTAACTTGAAGAAAATGTCCTTCTGAATCCGAAAATGTACTTGTTTTTAAAATTGGACTGGTGCGACTTTTCATTAGTGATATCTTCCACAGATACTGATAGTCTACAATCAAAATGCACTGAAACAATTCAAAGAGTATCATCTGTCTTTAATTGTAGGGACTTATTTTTCAATATTCAAAAGACGAAGAAGAATTTACGATCTGTGTTGGAAGTGGATCAGATGTTAAATGTTTATCATGCTCAAATTGTATCTAGACTTAGGTATGGCATTTGCCTCTGGGGTAATTCACCTGGTTCGAAAGGAGTGTTCATAGGCCAGAAACGAATCTTGAGATGTATTGCTGGAATTTCTAACAGAGAAACATGTAGAACTGTTTTTAAATTGTTTAATGTTTTGAAGCTTCCCAGTCTTTTCATTTTTGAAATGTGTATTTATGTTTTTAAGAATAAAGAACAATTTAAAAAAAACTCTGATGTTCATGAATATGAAACAAGGAATATGTACCATTATCATATAAAGCCTTCTAAAAAGAAAATCCAATCAAATGCACCAAATCATGTGAGTCTTAAAATGTTTAACAAACTCCCAGTAGAAATTAAAAATACTAGTAACATATGGAATATTTTTTATTGGAAAAATGTTTTTATAATGTTAATGATTTTATAGAAACCTAGTCTTGATGTATTTCGAATGTGATATCTGTGTTTTTTTACTTATTCTATATTTACATTTACATTTTATGTATAGTTTTTTTTTATATATTATTATTATTTTTAATTTTCTTGATTGACAATTCCAAAACATGTATACCATGTCAAAAAAAGGAAATAAAGATTGATTGATTGATTGATTTATTGATTTATTTAGAAAATATCTATTTTGTGGAAAGGTTCATTTTTTCGTCGAAAAAATGTCCTTTTTCCAATTATCCCTTTGTCGAATTCAATTTTTGATGTGATATTCGGCCCGTCGAGATACGTTTGAGAAAAGTTTGCGATTTTTCGAAAAATGGTTAATGAAAATTTTCGCAAAAAATCGATTTCCTTCTACTCATATAGAATATTGCATTTTTCGACTTCGATCGCCTGAAAATATTTCATAACTGCGGAATCCCGCGAATATTACCTCATTGTATAAAATTTCCTTCTGAATCCAATAATTTTCTCGTTTTTTAAATAAGAATGTTATTTAGAACATATCGATTTTGTGGATGGGTTCATTCTTTCGTAGAAAAACCTGGGAATATGTTTCAAAATATTACTTTAACTTGAAGAAAATTTCCTTCTGAATCCGAAAATGTACTTGTTTTTAAAATTGGACTGGTAATTAATTTAGAAAATATCTATTTTGTGGAAAGGTGCATTTTTTCTTCGAAAAAATGTTCTTTTTCCAGTTATCCCTTTGTCGAATTCAATTTTTGAGGTGATATTCGGAATAAGCACGACGAGATACGTTTGATGGAAGTTTGAGATTTTTCGAAAGATGGGAAATAAAAATTTCTGCAAAATTCGATTTCCTTCTACATTGAATATTGCATTTTTCAACTTTGATCGCATCGGAATATTTCAATATTGCATTTTTCGACTTTGATGCCCTGGGAATATTTCAGAAATACGGAATCTCGCGAGTATTACTCCGTCTTATAGAAAATTTACTTCTGTAAAATCAACAATTACATTTTTTATGGAGTTAAATAATACGAATTAAAAATATTACACAGAATTCTTATTGCATTTCTTAACTTTCGTTTTCGAAAAAATAAATACAATATTTTTGTTTGGTTGTATGTATCTGTTTGTATGTTTTTATGTTTCTCTCCATGGGAATTTCCTTCTGATTGTTTTCAACACCTCGTATCTCATTACAGATAATGAAATAGATGGAAATTCAGAAGAAATTACTACGCCAAAACCAATTAAAACCACAGCTGCAACAAGCAATCAGAAAACAAAAATAAAAACCACCACAACTGAAAAACCTAGTCTTGTATGCCCTGGAAAGCATGTCACTCGCCCTTTCTTCGCTTTGCCGTGTTCGACAACGAAAGATTGTGGTATTTTTGGACAACATATGGTATGTTGCGAGAGGAGATGTATAGAAGGCGTGAAACCTCCAAAACCCGATCCAAAACATTCTCGTAAGTATCATTTCGATCCATAAGTATTATTTATGATTTAAAATACACACACCGGCAAATCTAAAGGAACGGAGATATACTTTCGTAAATGAAAGGTCTTTTAGCTTTATTTGGTTTTTGTGCTGCCTAGGTCTAGAATCCTTTTTTTTACACAATTGTCATTCATTTTGCACATTTTTATCAAGTTAGTCAACGTCAAAGCCAAATCAAAACGGGAATATTTGTCGATTGATATATAACACTTGAAACGCGTATTTTCTCCAGTAGAATTTCCTAGTTTTTTCGTATGTAATTGTATGAGTTCAGTTGGGTTTTGTTTTGATTGTGAAATTGTAAATAATTAGTGATTTAGCACCCACTGAAATAGCTAGGGCAGTAGCATTGATCGAAAATCGTCGATCTTACAATGATGTTGTCAACATGTTTGGGAAATCAAAATCGACGATCCATCGTAGTGTTAGGCGATGGATGCAAACTGGAGAGTATGTGAGGAGACGAGGTCAAGGCAGAAAACGCTCAACCACGGCCATAGATGACCAATTTATCACACTCACACAAACACTCCGCAATAGGCGTCGAACCGCAGTTCAAACAAGAAACGAATTGGAAGAAGTTCGTGGAACCACCATAAGTGAGCGTACAGTGAGGAGAATACTCAAAGAAGTTGGTTGGTTGGTTTGGTTGGTTGGTCAAAAAAACCACCACAACTTCAGAGACGTCTTCGAGTAGCGCGACTAGGTTTTACTCGAGACACCAAAATTGGAATGACCTCTGGGGTAATGTTTTGTTCACGGATGAGAGCCGTTTCTGTGCAAATTCAATAGATGGAAGGGACAGATTGTATCATCATCCAGGAGAACAAAACGAACAATTTAATTTTACTCCTACTGTCTCTTTCGGTGGAGGCTCAATTATGGTGTGGGGTGGCATATGTTTAGGGGCTCGCACAGAGTTGGTGGTTATTGATGGAGGCGCTTTAATGGCAGATAGGTACGTAAGGGATATTCTGCAAGATCATGTGATACCTTTTGCCCCATTCATTGGGGCAGATTTTCTCTTGATGCAAGACAATGCTCGCCCGCACGTAGTTCGTTGTGTAACTGAATATTTATATCAGGTTCAATGAATTGGCCTGCATGTTCGCCAGACATGAATTCAATTGAACATGTCTGGGACATGCTAGGCAGATGACTTAGGTCACGAATTCCTGCTGATGGAAACTTGGAAGAAGCAAGAACTGCTTTGATGGAAATATGGGAGAATTTGCCTGAAGAATTGATCGACAACGTCAACAGAAGTATGGTAAGATGAATGGTTGCAGTTATAAGGGCTCGTAGAGGAAACACACGTTATTGAAAAAAATGTTCCTTGTGATTTTGCGTTACTATTAAATGTTTAAGACGACAGTAAGTTTTTAATTTTCAGTCTTAAGTTTTTAGACAGGCTCCAAAAGCGCATGAAGCTTTGCAAGACAAATTGAAATCAACTGAACCATTAGTTGAATTTCCCTGTTGAATGATTCTTTTCAAATGTGCCGCAAAAAAATATGAGGAAAAATAATACAATTCATCTCCGTTCCTTTAAATTTGCCGGTGTGTATTTCAAAAGTTTGTATTATAAAAGTTTGATAGGAGTGTAGTCAAATCCGGTAGAACTATTAGGATTTTCAAAACATCTATAACTTCTATGACTTCTTTTACTTCGGTTACAGATTTAGTGAAGATACTAGAACTGTCATAACCATGAATTAATTATTAAAAAATGATTTTTTGTGTATGGTGTTGATAAATGGCTATGCATTTTTTGGATACATACCTAACAAATGAATCACGTGAATATCATCACTAAAAACTAAACTGGTCCTTTTCCAAAGCTTAGACCAAGCTAAAGAGGTTTTTTCCCGCACAAAATACTAATTTTTCCAAGATAGTTCGTTAATGAAAACCCCACTCTTCGCCGCAGCAAAATCGCTTTGCGGAATTTTTTAAACAAGCAATAATGAAAAAAATCACAACTTTTTTGGTTTTTTGGAAATATCTCAAAGATTATTCGTTAGAGTCAATGGAACTTTTGTAAAGATTTATAAAAACTCAAAAACTGATTTTCATACGACCGGATCAGTGCACTGAGGAAATCCGGGAAAACCTCGAAAAAGATACATTCAAAAAAAATTTATAGTGTTTATAAATCTGAAGCTGGACAAACAATATTGCAGAAACTGATAGATAATAATATATGGTTTGTAACGATCTCAGGGCAATTTCATTCAATTCACTCAAATAAAACAAATTCACTTCACCAAAAATACCATGATATAATGAACACTCTGTAGTGGTGCAATTTGCACAACTGATAATCATGTAGTGTGCAAACAAACTGACATATGTCAAAATAGTGTATAAATGCGTTAGTTATTTCTCAAATAGAAATTCAGGCCAGAATCCTTTACAACTTGGTATGGTTTTCTCAGTGTTGAAATGAAATAAATGAATTGAAATAAATATCTCCTACCTGCTCTCAACTGTGTCGTTATTTTTTTGCAATGAACGATCTTTTAATTCCCAGTTTAAGTAATTATTCTGCTACTGCATCAGATTGTTACATGTGAGGAATCATCTATAATACCATAATTTCGGCTGGGAATAATCCTCCACGATTCACTGTTACGTTAGAAATTAACAGTGCTGCTCCTAAAGTGGCATATGGAGTAAGTAACAAGGCCTATACAGAACACATGGCTAATGACCATAGCAGTCGATGCCAAAACACCAAGGAAAAAAATAATATTGATCAACCCACATTAATGAAGTGATCTTCCTGCTAGTAATTGTGGGTACCAAATTTCGGTAGATTTCAGCTACGAATATCGATATTCTAATTATATATTTCAGCATTCAATACTTTTAAAATTCGATTTCTACTAGGAGTATTCTATTAGTAGTATAGTAGTAGTAGTAGTTCTTTGGGGAGGCCGCAACCGCGGCCAGGCAAGTAGGCCCTCATGGACCCTTTTTGCCATCCCCTGTTCTTCACTTATTTACTTTCATCCTCCTAGTTTTCCTTTTCGAACCTTTGTGACCTCCTAATGAAGGTCAGTATGTCCGACCACTCCAAGTCGTTTACAGAATTTGAATAAGACAATTTTCCTTAAATCGACGCATTTAGAAAGATTTGCCCTTAAATTGTTTATAACGCGATTGTGCAGAAACTACAGATCGGACAGAAAACATCTTGCGCACAAATAAACGACATGTTATTATCTGTTTCCAAAATATTGTTTGTACAACTTCAGATTTATAAAGATTATGAATTTTTGAAAAACGGTTTTCGAGGTTTTCCCGAATTTTCTCAGTGACAGTTTAATAATTCTCTACAAAAGCTTTATTGACTATAAAACGATTCCTCTAATACTTTTTGAGATATTCGCAAAAAAAACAAAATCGTTGTAATTTTTTTCACTATTTCTTGTTTAAAAAATATGCCGTAAAGCGATTTTCCTGAGGCGATCCAGGGTTTTCATTCAAGAACTCTTTAAAAAGTAGCACAGTCAGTTTGCGTCTTTTATTTTGTGTGAAAAGAGCCTCTTATTTTTATCGACAGCTTGGCTTAGATGTGTTATTGATACACAAGATTTCGAGCCGTGTTCCACATTTTATGAACGCACTGTATAAGTATCTATGGATTGAAATATAATACAATAATATATAATCTGTTGAGAAACATAAAATGGATATCCAGAGTGCAGCTATTGCCAAACATTATGAAAGATATTTTCTTCCGTTCACTTTTCTGATGATCATCAGTCAGAAGAGAAACAGTTCTCTCATTGTACACGGTGTAACTCAAAAAATATTGACTCATACATTCTATCAAGGTATGCTAAATGGAATGAATCTTATCTAATTTATGTAATGAGTGGTATATTTTATTATTAAATTCTTGATAATCTTTAGCAAATTTACATAGCAGACCCACTAGCAATAATGATGATGCTGAAACCCTCGGCGTAGGTATTACATAATGATTCATAATTAATTGACTTTCACTATCAATAAAAATTCGGTTGAGTGGTTTATTTATAAGATCATTAGAAATTATAGAAGATTAAGAGGAACTAATTTCTAAGTCAATTTCAAATTATATTCGTTGTTATCCTATTTATCGCTCATAATAAAAGCAAGCAAGTATTATTGTTTTCAAATTTATATGCTCATAAAGATGTATTATGGTATATTATGCAACGATCATGTGATGATGGTTAATAATACACGAGCATTAACTAACCAAAACGAGCCGAAGGCGAGATTCGTATGGTTTAGGTTAAATTTGAACGTAAGTGGGACCGTATCAGGCCCTCTACTGCGGCCAATAGCCTATTGTGGCTTACCCTATGGTAATATTTCTCCGAGTATATCCAATCTGTTGACGAAATTGTGGAATGCATTGGGAGAATAGTTTACCAGGTTTTCTGGCCTTACTGTCGTACCGCCTAATATTGAGAATCTGGTTCTGGCCGCTGCGAGGCATATACACAGAATGTGTTTAGCCGGCTCATCATATCCTCCATGCATAGCTGGCACTCTGCATCTTGTGCAAGTCCGATTTCATGCATGTGATGTTTGAGTTTGCAGTAGCCAGTAAGCAAACCTACTATAACTCTGAGATTCGCTCTAATGAGTTCTAGCAGTTTGCCAGAGTCACGTTTTTTCCTTGTACAGGCAATAAATGCTTTGGAATGGGCTAGGCCCGGTAGACTACGCCAGTACTCGAGTCTTTTATTGTCAGCCCAAGCTGTTATGACACTCCTGGCAGTGCTATATGCTAAACCGATTACCGGTTCTGGTCCAGTGAACGTTAATTCGGCCCCCCCTTTTGCTATGTCGTCTGCTATTTCGTTTCGTTCTGGGCCTGTGCGATCTGGTATCCAGACTGGGATAACGTTGTTGCGTTGCGCCAGTCGGTTTAAGGTGTCTCTGCAGTTCCATACTGCCCCGGATTTAAAGCAGTTGGATTCAAGCGCTTTCAGTGCTGCTTGACTATCTGAAAATATTTTTATTGTTTTTCGTGTGTGGTGTCGATTTTCCAGCTCCCTGGCACACATTTCAATGGCATATACCTCTGCCTGAAATATCGTAGCTAGTTTACCCATACTGAACGAGCGTTTCACTACTGGGTTCATCCCATATATTCCGGCTCCGACGCCTTCCAGAGTTTTGGAACCATCGGTGAACCAACGTTCATTTGTCCTACATAGGTTGGTTTCATTCCGAACCCGGTCTTCTCTTTCGGGAAAGACCACAGTGTAGGACGTGTGAAGGTTGATAGTTTTAGGCATGATGTCTGAGGGCATTCCTAGAATGTTCTGAGCTATTATACCCTTCAGCATGCTGCTGCCTCTCATGACACATGCCTGCGGTAGACTAATGGCCGCTTGGTAGAGTCTGTATGTTGCCCATCTTGTCTCGCTCTCCAGAACTATGTGGAGAAGAAGTAATCCAAGGAGGGCTTCCATTGCTGCCGTTGGCGTGGAGCGAATGCTTCCAGTAATCGCCAGGCACGCTTGTCTCTGTAGTTCGTTAAGTTTAGCAATGGCCATTTTTTTATGACCCTTGCTCCACCAAACTATAGAGCCATACGTTATCATTGGACGTATGACGGTCACGTACAACCAATATACGTTGTGTTTTGGTGACATGCCCCATGTTTTGCAACGTATTCTCCAACATGTCCATAAAGATAGGCTAGCCTTCCGGATAGTCTTTTCCAAGTGCGAGTTTCAGTTTAGCTTTTTATCTAGGGTTATTCCCAGATATTGTGCTCCGCTCGCAAAAGGAATTGTTACACCATTGATGGAAGGAGGTATTAAATGTTCCAGCTTCCTTTTCCTGGTGAATGGTAGTATGACCATTTTGGGGTGGTTCATGGACATTTTCCCCCTCTCACACCATTTATATCTATATGGTATCCAATATAACCTGAAGGACGTAGGAGATCGTCTCTTCGGATTTATCGTGTATTGCTAGGACCAGATCGTCAGCATATGCTTTCAGATCAACCTCCCAAAGCGAGAGAATGGCCAGCAGATCATCCACCGGCAGTGACAACAGATGGGATAGGACCCTGGGGACAGCTCCTGGCCGGCTTGAAGCTGACACTTTCCCCCTGTAGAGATGTCGTTATAGTTCTGTTGTGAGGCATAGTTCTTATCCAGTCACATAGTATCGGTTCGATCTCTCTAGAGACAGTGGCCTCAAATAGGGAGTGAGGTAGTGCAGTGTTAAATGCCCCTTCTATGTCCAAGAATGCAGGGCGTCGCTTATTCCTGAGACAAGGTCATTGAGGGCAAGTTCTGTTGATTTGCCTGGTAGGCATACTGGTGAACATTGAGGGGGTGCTTTGTTAGTGCCCCACACCTTCTGTGCCCATCCAGTATTTTCTCTATGCTTCCCAACAGAAAGGATGTCAGACTAATAGGTCTGAGCGATTTTGGGTGTGGGTCATTCCAACCCACCTTAAGAATAGAAATTCGTATGGTATATGCGAGTGTATTAGTAACCATCACAAAAGAGTTGCATACGCTATTTTTTCTACATCAGATAAATAATGAAGTAATTACTCGTATTTTTATGAAAAAAATACAAAATTGTTATTAATGGTATATTACCTCGGGTATTACCATTGATATAAGAAAACTATAAACATTCTATTTATATTTATATTGATTAATAATTGTAATCAATCCGATTCCTTAAAAATATTTAGATTATCTATTGTGCAGTTTGAAAAGTTTATTCCAGGTTCCACTGATCTGGCTGAGGAAGGAATATTTACATTTATTTTATTATTGCTAGTCTCAATAGAGTTAGTTCAGTATTGAAAATGCTGATTTTATTCTGACCCGAATTTTAATGTAGGCTTCCGCCACTGAATTGGATTTCGAGTCACGATGAGGGAATATCACCACCGGCATCAACTAATACGGTTGCAGATGTTCTTCGAAAACAATGCCCTGTATATAAATTCGGATAGGGCAGATTTAAATTTGTTCCCTAAATTACCAAATTTATTAACACCAATGAAAAATCATGGGTTTATATTTATTAAATATCTGTATCGTTATGAAAAATATGTATCATAATCATTTGAGTGTACTATTATAGTACACGGGTGTAGAAAAAATACATTAGAGTTATTTATCATATCAATAATTTCAGCCACTCTTTTTGGATTGGTCGAGCAAGTGTGCCCGTCAGAACCAGTTCCCGAAATTTGGGATATCAAGGAGTGTTCAATAGATGACGATTGCGCACCAAGAATATGTTGCCCGGAAGTTTTGAAAAATGGGAAGAACATGAGTTATTGCAGAACAGCACAGCCTCTATGGGAAAATATACCGGCTGCCAAGCAGTTTGTAGACCGTGAGTGAACATCAATAATTGAACTTACTTATTCAAAACTTGTTCTTGAAGAATCGTGTGGAAACCTATGATGTAGTACAACCGGTATCGCCGTTACAGTTTTCATTTTTGAAGATCTGTTTTTGAATATAACATTTTTCAACCCCATTTCAACATCCTACCCTACAGATCTAACCCTTCAAAAAAGAATTGTTGAAATGTGGGCTGAGTTGTACCTTGTTTGAAAGGTTTTTAATTATCAATAGAAACATCTATTTCTTTTTTCATTTCTCCGATCCATATTCGAGATTAAAGCATTTTAAATAGGAAATGAAAATTTGAATTGCAAAAATGTATTTAAAAAAACTGTCAGACGAGTTTTATTTCCAAAAAATGTACCCCTCTTAGTATTGTCCCCTACAGATTGGCTCACTCATCATTGAAAAAAAAAATTAAATTTTTCGAGGAAAAAATCTGTCAAATCGCCAAAAATATAATTTTTTTTATCGAGTTGTTTACATATCTTACAAAAAAATTATTGAAGATAATGTTCACTCGAACAAAAAAAATCGTCAAAAAATTTTTTTTTGATACTCAAGTGTTCAACCATCTTGGAAAAAAAATTAAAGTTTCCAAAAAAAAAAGATTTTCTTTATTTGAATCAAGGGTTCATCCATCCTGGAAAAAAATTCGAAAAAAAAATGTTTATTCGAATCAATAAAAAACAATTTTTCATAATTTACATTTTTTTTTTCAGCAATTCGTACTCTAGTCAGCTATATGCAGTGTACTCCTCCTCCCCCACCAATCTTGGATTTATTTCCAGTGCCGTGCCAAACACCGCTGGATTGTTTTCCAAATTTATGCTGCCAGGAAAAAGGAAAGAGATTCTGCAGACCACCCAAAAGGTCTCTCTTGGCATTGATAGCCGGTATTGGTCAGGTACGTTGATTTACAGAACTTTCATTTACATATCACATTATTTATTTCGAAATTTCGCCTTCTAAGGTACTGTTTCCGTGCAATACTCAGAATTGCATATTTAATAAATAATATTTAAAAAACTTTTTTTTGAAAAAAAAGCTTTTATTTAAATGCACTAAAAAAAAGAAGAGAAATTTCAAAGTGAATTAAATACATCGTTTTGTTACATTATAAAATTTTAGATGATATAAAAGCTTGTCGCTAGAAGTTTCTATATTGTATTTCTTATCGTAAATTGAATTAAAAATTAAAGATTTATTCTCGTGAATAGCTTTTATATCATTTAAAATATTATATTTTGACAAAATGATGGATTAAATTCACTTAAAATTTATTTTCTTATTTTTAGTGTATTCAAATAAAAGTTTTTCTCTAGTTTTTTTAAAGTTCATTTATTTATTCATTTTTCAGTTTTCTTTGGATATGTTGCACGGTCCCTTGCCAGTTAATTTACCATTGGAAAATTTTCCGAATTTCTACGCGTTCTCTATTTAGCTTTCAAGGGGGAAAAAGGAGGGAAAATTTTTGAAACCGTATTATTCCATGGTCAGATAATTTTCACTATTTTTTCGGATTTTTTTGATTTTTATTCTGCGAGTTTTCCTAATTTTTTCGTGACAGGAAAGGGCGCCCCTGATTTTTCCATGTCATAAACTGTTGAAACATTTTCCGAATTCTTTTGCGTTCTCTATCTAGCTTTTGAGGGGCGGCAGGGGGGTGAAATGTTTTTAAATCAGATATTTTTCACTATTTTTAGGGATTTTTCCGATTTTAATTTCGCGAGTTTTCCAACTTTTACAGAGGAGAAAAGGGTAATTTCAATTTGCTGTTATTTTTGACGTCTAAATCCGTCGAGAAAACATCTAAAACCCTACGCGTTCTCTATCTAGCTTCCGGGGAACAAGGGGGAGGGCACAATTTCTCCGACATTAATGTACCTATTGTCATTGGAACTGAATCAAAATGTAAAATTTCACATAAACAGAGCAAGTTAAATAAAAGCTTTTAATAAAGTAAATGAGTTCAAAAAATAAAGTCGATGAAAAATTTCTAAATGATTTCAATTATTATTACCTGCCCGATTAGATGTATTAAAATTTATGGAACACTTTGCTAGCCTGAAATTTATTTTCCCAGCACATACAGTTACATCACAGAGATGTCGCAGTGATGTAACAATGTGATATCGTATTCATGTCGCATAGACGTCGCTGCGATGTGGCAGGGATATATGTTATTTTGTCTCACTCAAGATTCATGCGACAACTTCTGCGATTCAACACCAAAATATTTGCGATGTACACGGATATAATTTCATTTTGACAAAGCAGCTATGTGAACATGTGACATCACAACGATGTTTTCCTGTTCAGGACAACTATACATAGGTACATACGAGTATATGTTGGACAAACTTATGGGCATATATGGATATAGTCCAGTTCGGAGTTCATAGAGGTGAAACCCCGTAAACTGATGATGAGTCACTATCTACAATTTCTGAACTGGACTGTAATGTGTTCCATTTTTGTTTTCATTTCTTGTTTTAGTTGAATCTCTTGAAGATTTTTACATTTTAACATTTTCAGAGAATTATTCCAAATGATGCTGCCAGAAAATTCATAGAGAGAATTTCCAAGTGATGATGGATGAGAATAATTATAGGAGATGTTAGATTGTTCAAGTTCCAGAATAGGTCAGTAATGACTGAAGAGGATTATTGTGGATGTTGATTTTTCAGTTCAATTAACATTCATTCTATTCCTTAGCGTGTTTTGTTGACACTGAAAGGTTTTTTGTGGAATAAAGGATTTTTGTACGAAAAAATTATTGTAATTTATTAATTTTAAAACTTTCTCAAAATTATTATTGTCACCCGTTTGTTGAAAATCGTATGCACTAGTTCACAGTTATCTGATTCATAATATCGCCCTACTAAAGAGCAATCATCGAATAAACGATACTATGGGTAGTAGACTATAGTAGCAATGCAGGGGTGCAATTACGAACACTCGATCCGTAGTAAGTTTGACATATGTCAGATTTTATCAATTATAAAAACGAATACAATTCAAAATATATTGCAACTTGAGTCGATATCAATGGTCTATATGGTAGATATAATTCCATTCTATCTCTATTCAAAGAAATTTCATAATTTCGACTTCATTTCGAATCGGGAACAACCATCGTTCTAGCCTACGTATCGTGACAGCTCTCTTATCGAGTGTTCATAATCCCACCCCAGTACCTGTCAGAGAAGAAGATGGAATAGGAAGACCCTGAGTGCAATCATAAAAGTATTAATTTGCGATTGCTAGATGGCGCTTAGAATTTAGGAACGAAACCGTATGGTGGAGATCTGCATTCAAATTCAATAAGAGACCATATGGTGTCCAATTTTATTCTCTTAATTCAACTTGAATGAATTGCTGAAGATGTCAAGAGTTCAAATGAGTTAATCAGACATTCTCATCAATGCAGGGCTCTGCCACTTTTTGCACAACTCTATCTATGGTCGAATTAGACAAATGATACGCAACTTTTCCAATCATCACAAACCAATTATTCCTATATTGTCTTTGTGGTCAAACCTCTGATAATAGTGACCAATTTTGGACCGTGCGCCTCGTGGTTTCAGTAAAATTGTTACAAATCTAGTACAATTTGAAGTCACATTTGCAACCGAACAACGAACAACTCACTTGGTCATTCAATTGTTTTGAAAAGTAGAGGGGTGTAGTGTGTATTAAACAAGGAGACTAAAATTTAACAAGGAGGGTTTAATAAGCTCTAGCCAATCAGAATCTTGTAGCATCAACGCATCATAGTGACGTACTTGGATATGAGTACCAAGAGCTAGTCCGTCACTGTCTATAGAGAATGGCGGCCATGACACGTCCTACAACGTCACATTTCGTCACAAATGTTCTTTCATCTCTTTCTACTAGTGTCCCCATTGTCTTATGGGAATTAAACACTCCTTGTTCAATGTTAGTCTCCTTGTGTATTTTTTTTTTTTTTTTTTTTTTCCTTGGTGTTTTGGCATCGACTCCTTGTGTATTAAACACATTTTGGATTCGAGTGACAATCCAATCGGCAAACGACTACCAAAATCGAGATCTCACACACACACCGAAGGACCGAGTGCACAAATGTACTACACTTCGATGCAAGCTAAAGAACCTTTTATGGCA
Source organism: Chrysolina oricalcia (assembly GCA_944452925.2). Classification (NCBI taxonomy): domain Eukaryota; kingdom Metazoa; phylum Arthropoda; class Insecta; order Coleoptera; family Chrysomelidae; genus Chrysolina; species Chrysolina oricalcia. Next base: position 8,413,005 of record OX101815.2, on the reverse strand, counting down.
ACACTGCCGAAGGCCGGCCGAAGAGTCGAAGTGCCGAAGTGAACGTTAAAAGGTTTTTCCTTTGTGTGTACCACTATGTCTAGACTAAAATTTTAGCACCAGATAAAATATATCTATGGACATTGTTTATAAAGAACATAGTCAACCTTATGGGATTATAATTGGATCAAAATGGATGCGACATGTAGATGGCGATAGTGAGCTCGCATCCAAGTAATGTCGTAACTTCAGTGATCTGGCCTCCAAGTCATGTCGTAACTTGATTGAAACAATGGGACAGCATTAAAATCAGGGTTTTTTGAAGAAACCTGCATTAAAATGACGTCAAACATTCATGTTTGTAACTAATCACGCTAGATGACACTCGCGTTTACGTCCAACACCAATTACACAGGCATTGACTAACTATCTTACTTCTATATAAACAATGCTATGGAGATATGTTTGTATACACATAAAATATAAAACAAGATATAAGAAGATAGAGGAAAATATTAAGGGCTACAAAATGATGGAAATCAGATCAAGTAGTGGCCCCATGATGTGACCTGGCTGAATGCACCAAGAGAAAGCACTGGCCAATAAATTAAGAAGAACAGAAGAAGCAGAAAGTGAGCCTAACCTAGTTGAAAAATTTGAAATAGTTAATTTCAAACAGATATACGATTTTAAATATTATAAACATGTCTGGAAGGAAATTTGGCAAATGGGTGCATGAGAATTTAGTAGTTATAGTGTGCGTACCTTTATTATTTGGTATTCAATGGGGTTGGACCAGGCTACAAGATCTCCCTTCTGAAAAGATAGGGCATCAACATCCTCTAGTTTCAGTACGTGAGAATATTTCCTGAAAATACCTACATGTGTATCGTTATTTTTCTGCAGGCCTTTCGAAATTTTAATGATATGACGATCAATCAATTGCTGAATATGAGGAAAACTGACAATCCAAGCCCAGAGAGAACTGAGTAATGTGAAGTTTAGTGATTGTAGTGATTGTACATACTTATCCGATATATTTGTTACATAGACATCATATTTATAGCAAGTAAATTATAAAAAGGTTTGATTCTTAATCAGATTATTGCCGAGATTCTTAGGCAAGGTTATTACTGAGATAATACCAGTTACATTTTCAGTTAATTTCTGAGATTTGCCATTGAATGTATGAATGAGCATTGATAAAATTATGTTTGGCATATTTCTAGGTTGACCATAAAAGGGTTGTAAGATTAAGAGATCACAGTTGAACTGGTGGAGGTATAACATAAGAACTTCAACTACAAGAACATATTCATACAAATGTAATTCAGGGCAGATCCAGAGGTCAAAAAAAGATCTTCTGAACCAAGGATTGTGCCAAGTCATGTAGTCAACCCTAATAATTAGAACACAAAAATTACTGTGAGTGAAGTTTAAAGCTATTATGGCACTCTTGCAATGTGAGGTCAGTTTCTCTACAAAAATAATATGCTTTTTTTGCCAAATAAATATCATTTTTATAATGGTCCTCTATCTTCTCATAAAAACGGTGTTTGGCGTTTTTGTCGACCGACAAACGGTTTTTGATGTAAAACAAAATGCATTCATTGGGACCTTGATTGGGACTATGAGAAAAAGTCGCATAGGGAAGCAAATCATTGTATTATTCAATTTTTTAAATCAATAACTGTTCGCTGAACGAAAAATAGGGCAGACACCATTATTATGAGAATAGGGGACATTCAAATGGCATTTATTTGAAAAAAAAAATACAGTTTTGAATAATTGTTTTGATTAAAAATATCGTAGGGATGTTAACAGGGACGCCACAGATAGAAACTGAAAAAAAATAGGAATCCTGCAAAAAATGTAATTTTATGTGCCAAAATTGAAAGAACAACAAAACCGTCCTAGAGATATTTGGGACAAAATCCACTACAGAATAGATCATACTAAGAATTTTTTATGATTAATAGGATGCACTCGAAATTTATAAAAACGTATTTACACTAATATACCTAATACCATCGTTTAAATAGAAGCATTGTTTATATAGAATTAAGATAGCCAACCTTATGGGATTCATATTGGATTCAAATGGATGCGACATGTAGATGGCGACAGTGATTTCGCATCCAAGTCATGTCATGACTTCAGTCCAAGTCATGTCGTAACTTGATTAAAACAAGGTACAGCATTAAAATCAGGGTTTTTTGAATAAATCTGCATTAAAATGACGTCATATATTCATGTTTGTAACTATTCACGCTAGATGACACTCGCGTTTGGGTCCAATTTGAGTAATGATAGAAGAGAAGCATTGTTTATATAGAAGATAGTCAACCTTATGGGATTATAATTGGATCAAAATGGATGCGACATGTAGATGGCGATAGTGATCTCGCATCCAAGTCATGTCGTAACTTCAGTGATCTGGCCTCCAAGTCATGTCGTAACTTGATTGAAACAATGGGACAGCATTAAAATCAGGGTTTTTTGAAGGAACCTGCATTAAAATGACGTCAAATATTCATGTTTGTAACTAATCACGCTATATCACACTCGCGTTTGCGTCCAACACCAATTACACAGGCATTCACTAACTATCTTACTTCTATATAAACAATGATAGAAGTAAGATAGTCAATGTCTGTGGAAAAGGTATCGGACCCAAATGCAAGTGTCATCTAGCGTGATTAGTTACAAACACGAATATTTGACGTCATTTTAATGCAGGTTTCTTCAAAAAACCCTGATTTCAGTTTCAATGCTGTCCATCAATTGTTTCAATCATGTCGCATCCATTTGAATCCCATATAAATCCCATAAGGTTGGCTATCTTACTTCTGTACAAACAATGCTAATACCTAACAACTAATATCATAGAATTGATTTTGTAAGTATAGGCTGCCATCTATATATCACAGGATGAAACAATATTGAATAGAAGTTCAGACGGTTTGTAACTGTAACATCATTGTTTAAAGAGAATCTTCTTTCTCTAAACAATGGTAACATCCTCCCAAATGTCAATTGCAATATTAGACAAATCTCATAAGCAGGTCACTTTTCATCCCACTTCTAAATTGGAATTATTCAAGAAATGAAAACCTTTATCGAAATACATAAAGTACATTTAGTATTGTTTTGGGACTCCTGTTTCCGCATATCAATAATATCAAACTGTATGCCTTTTAATATCTTTTCCAAGTTCAAAGGTGCTCTGAAATACTTATATTTTCTCCAGTAGGTATCCCATTGCATGCAACCCATGGCCTTATCTGAGGTCAATCTAGAAGACTCATTAAGTGTCAGGAAATCTTTTGAATTCCTTGTTGAAAAACTTGGAATAGTATTGGAAAGTAACTCTTCGGATGGATTTAGTCAAGTTTAGCTTAAGCATCAACATAAACATAACGGTAAAATGAAATGTTTTTAGCATAAACTGAACATTGTTGTATAAACGGTACCATTTGATATAACAGATTCAACTTTCACTTTTAACATATATTTAGGCACAATTTTAAAATGATGTTGACTAAATGCACCTGTAGTTGTGTTTTTTAAAACAACTTTTTACTTTTAGTTAGAAAGCCGCTGCCGAGGGTTCTGAGTCGCGATACTCACATGCGTCCTTCTTTTGGTGAGGTGAAAGTCCATCCCTCCCTCGAAAACCTCATAAATTTTTGAAATCGGGAAGGTCCCACTCTAGTACGAAGGGAAAATGTTTATCGACTTTTTCTACGTTTTTTTCATGTCTCCCGTTATGATAATTTTGTTTAGAAAGTGACTATAGTGACATCTGCCAAAGCGGAAGTTGATTTGATTGAAGCGTACGACTCGAAACCTATTTTGGAAAATTTTGTGCCCCTAAACCGATCATTGCAAGAAATCGACGCCTCCTTTATGCCCAATTTTATGTTTCTTTACTCTGTTATGGATCTAACATCGGGAAAACCTCAGTGGAAGAATTTTTTAGTGTGGCCCGACCTCAGAGTTAACCAAATAAACAAATCCAAAAACTTGCGGAAGCGGCTAAGTTGAAAAACCGAAAACTGCACTTCGTTGCGATCCTAAAGCTTCCGAATTTTACGTGGACCTTCTTCAGTGACCAGAAAACCTAATTTACAAAGGGAAGACTTTTGGCCAACACATCACCCCTTACCACTCCTTTGAATTTTATCTATTTTCTCTGTTTATTCCTGGTAATCTTTTTCGTTTGAAATTTTTTTTGTCATCGATAACTCATTGTATAAACTTTGATAATAAACCTACCTCAAGACCTCAACTAGTAGAAATATATTTCAACTCCTACATAAGGGCTATTCGCCCTCGCCGGCTCAAATAATATATTCAAGCGAGGAAGAGCACGTGAATGAACTTAGGGAGATGAATGAATGCTACCAAATTAATTCTTTGGCGTTAGGCTCGTAAACTGTTTATAAATGAATCAAGTTATGAACAATTCTAATCAAAAAAAAAAAAAGTTATAAACAATATATTTACTACCTAAGTTTGTACTTCTTCATGTACCTAGTTTGCTCTAAAACTTTTTCATAGTTTGGCCTAAAACTTGTGGGGATATTTTCTTGGCATTCTTGGTGACGTAATTTTAGTATATGCATAAGTCAGCTTCTGCTTTGTCAGTGACAAACAAAAAACATTTAAGAATAACTTTTACTGTTCACTGACAAATAACTTTCATAAACACACAAATGATAACTTGTAAATGTTCTAGAAAATAAATTTTCCTTGAGTCATTTGAACAGCGAAAACCTTTGTCATATGGTTGGTAGGTGATCCATTTTTGATTTCTGCTGACCATTGTTGGACGGCTTGGAAGGACTGACAGGCTTCGAACCCGCCAGCTGGGGCAAAGATGTTCCCAAAAGCGAATTCTAAAAAAAACTTCAATTATATGTCGTGGAATCATCCATGTTGTTGGGGAAAACTTACCCTGGACCTTTCTCTAATTACTTTCTCAACATTACGTACTTCATTTTCATCAACTTTGAAATTGAAATGTTCAAAATAGTTGTGTGTTAGCAGTTTTTCGCAGGTCCACCTCATAGAGGGATCTTTGTCCAGGCACTTCTGAAATTACAAGTCATTCATTAATTCTATATCAAAATTAGATGATCATTGGACTCCAGATGAATGATGATAGAGTATTTGTATGAAGGAATTATAAGAAAATAGTATAAGGACAAATTGCTAGACGCAAAGAGTGAAGGAGGGACCAATTAAAAACAAAGTAAAGACCAAAGTTTTGTGCTATTGGGCACAAACTAAGTCGAAATATGGTTGTCGATACTGATCCTTTGTCTGGAAATGCTTTGGAACAATTTATATTCTTGAAATTATGATATTGAAGTTATCTTCTTTCACTAATTTAAATATTAACTATTTTCGTACTTGATTTTATCAATAGTATCGTTTGAAAATAAAGTTCTTTGCTTGAATTTATTTAGAACTTAATGAACATAACATATTCAAGTCGACATTTGTTATGTATCTTGTTCTCTATCAAACAAAAAATACATTTTCTCGCTGCCGACACTGTAAATAGTCCATACATGCTTAGCAACAAAACAGGTAAATGGTCTATATCATTCGTTTACTAATTCATCTTGACAACGGAACTTAATAGTGTCATTTACATGCCTAGGGTAATAATGACTTTGACTTTGACAAGTAATACCTTCAGCTTCATTCATATCAATTTCATATCAAAAGGTCTCATTTTTGAATATTATTGTTGTCTGCTTATTCGGTATGTAACTTAGTTACACGCACAAGCAACTTAGAATGAAATAGCGAACGAATAATCACGAAGGAAGGGTAAGAAAACAAACTTCAATTCAGGCAAATTTTGAGAAATGTCAACAAGCAGCGGGAAAAACGTAATAAGTAACACGGAATGTATCGACTGTTATCATCCTCGGCAAGCGACAAGCCTCGGCTTTGCCTCGGCTCGTACTCGCTCACCTCGAATGTCAACACGTCTTTACATTCCTTGTTACTTAAATAACTATATCCATTCTCCTGATAAGAATGACAATTACTGTTATTACTATTAGTAGTAGTACTTTATTGTTATCCCAAGAAACAATTTCCTTTATAATAAATACCCCTATTATAAAGGAAATTGTTTCTTACAATTAATTACCAATTAAATATCCAAACTGATTTGACAGTAATACATAAAATTAATACAAGTATAATTCATAGCAAATTAAAATATAATCAACGCTACCTAACCTTTAGATTTTTTATTCAGAATTGGCGAAAGAAAACAAGATCGCAGCGCCACCTATAGCAAGACTTTGAACTACGAATCACGGACAAAGGTTTTTGACTTTACACGTGTTTATATGGCGTTTTGACGATCTGTACTCCTATTTTCAAATAATTTGTGAAAATTTGTGATTTCTATAACTAAAAAGTGATTGTGTTTCTATTGAAAGACTCCAAAGAACGTTTCAGTAAGGTGATTCAAAGGTATTTCATCTCCGATTAGTTTTGAATGCTTCTGCAATTCAAGGTTGTATGGCGTTTTGATGATCTGTTCTACTATTTTCAAACAATTTGTGAAAATTTGTGATTTCTTTAACTGAAAAGTTATTGTGTTTCTATTAAAAGACTTGAACGATAGTTTCAGTGTAGTTTACAAATATTTTACTTGTTTTTGGAGGTCATGATTTGCGATCAATTATTGATCTGATTCATTCATCAGTCTGTTTGTCAAACAAGCATATACTTCGATATTATTTAGCTTGCCAATTTTCAGTTTCAAAATCCATGCTTTCCTTTGGTCAATTTCTTCAATCTGGTCGAACCAATTGGTGATTTTTTAACCTTGCTTTTATTTTTGGGGGAAATTTGTGATATCCCACATTTTCCTTCTTGCCATATGTCCTGCATCCTGGGACTGAACAACTAGGATTGTATTTTCCCATATTTGGCAGTCTATCAACAGTATAAACCAAAAAAATACGAACAGAAACAGAAATCGAGTATGGAAATATCCTTAATCAACAGAATGAATCAGATCAATAACTCACAAATCATGACTTCAAAAAACACGTAAAATATTTGTAAACTACACTGAAACTATCGTTCAAGTCTTTTAATAGAAACACAATAACTTTTCAGTTAAAGAAATCACAAATTTTCACAAATTGTTTGAAAATAGGAGAACAGTTCATCAAAACGCCATGCAACCTTGAATTGCAGAAGCATTCAAAACTAATCGGAGATGAAATTCCTTTAAATCACCTGACTGAAACGTTCTTTAGAGTCTTTCAATAGAAACACAATCACTTTTTAGTTAGAGAAATCACAAATTTTCACAATTGTTTGTAAATAGGAGTACAGATCGTCAAAACGCCATATAAACACGTGTAAAGTCAAAAACCTCTGTCCGTGATTCGTAGTTCAAAGTCTTGCTATAGGTGGGGCTGCGATCTTATTTTCTTTCGCCAATAGTTAGATTGAGAGCTACAAACATTAACGAATGAAAAAAAAAAGATAATGTTGAAATTGATATAGTGAAATTCTTTGATTACGAGTATCAATGAGTCCAATTAAGATTCAAGAAAAAAAAAAATTTTTGATTTTTTGATTTGAAAATCGTCACTTTTTATATTTTTTATTTCAGATGGAAGTGAATTGTACCATCATGGTATATTGATTTTTTCCCAAGTTAGTCCTGAAATTTCACAGGCATAGACAGTTTGCTTGTATTGTTTCATGATCGTGTTTACTATTCACTTCCGTGAAATTTAAATTTGAAACTTTCTGTTTAATTAATTAATGAATGAACAAATTTTCACTTTATATAGAGATTTCAAATCCAGTGAACTCTTTGGCTTATACAAGTTGGCGGTTGGTTCTAAAAATGGGAGGTAAGTTATAAATACATTTTGATGATTCATTTTGGAGTTTTTCAAAAGGTCTGAAGACTGAAATATTAGCAGTTCCCCAAGTGGAAATCAAATACTGTATGTTGGAGTAAATAAGACAGTAGTAAATATTCCTCAGGTATTTCAAAGGAACAAATTTCCAGAACACCAATGACTGGATTGATTTTCTTCCTTAATTTTTCAGTATGTTCATTCCATATCAGTTTTTCGTCAATATAAAGACCTAGGAATTTAGTAATTTTTGTATATTTAATAGATTCAGTTTCAAATAATAGTGGATCAATGGCATTGTTCATGTTTTTTTTCGAAATATATATATATAAAAGTGGTTTTAATAAAATTTAAAGAGAGTTTCAAAACTTCGAAATCGCTATCAGATTACTCCTTCATATTTTCACGTATCTCGTTGAGATCGTTTGTAAAATATATTTACGTTGTGTCATCAGCAAAAAGTTAAATTTTTCCTTTCAGTTCCAAATTTGTGATATAAATCAAAAATAAAACCGGTCCCAAAATCGATCCTTGTGGTACTCCACACTTCATGTCCATCAGTGAACTGCTAATACCATCAACTAATACATATTGCTTTCTATTCATAGGGTAATTTTTAAACTATGAATGTTTTCTCAAATTCAAATGGAGTATAATTCCGTGGTCGACGGTATCAAGAGACAAAATACCGCATTTCTGGTTGTTGTCAATTTGAATCTGAATATCTGAATCAACATCCAAGATTGCTGTCTCTGTGTCTCGTGACCTGCGAAAACCATATTGATTTTGACTCAGTAAACTATTTTCCTCAAGAAAATTGAAAAGCCTGACATTCATTATTTTTTTCTAAAATTTTGGAAAACACTGGTAAAACTGAAATAGGGCGGTAATTATTAATGTCATCTCTTTTACCACTTTTGAATATTGGTGAAACTATTGGTATCCATACCTCTAGGAAGTCGATGGTGGTGTTATTGCAGAACGGCATCTTCACTTCAAGGGGCACAAGCTGTGAGGGAACTGGCAAAATGACTCCTTGGAAGAAATCGTTGTTTTTGAATGCTTGCATATGCCTTGGCAAAAAATCACCGACAGTACATCTTATCAGGAATAATTGATCCACGTCTGATTTTCCTGGCCACAGGGCCTCTCCTTTGATTAGTTCTGCTAGAACACAACCTGAAATCTCCTGGTAATTAATTATTCATATTTTTTTACTGATTTTTGGGAATTGATTAGCTAATATTTTTTTATGGTTACAGCTTATAGGAATCAGAAAGATGACATATGTCAAGTATATACCATCGACCCCGCACCTGACACCAATTATTGTGGTGTGTATTTATTTGTGATCAAAACCATCTATACCCTTCCTGATTATAATAATATGCATTAAATCACAATCTATGTTCAATGGTAAATACAGAAAATTATTTCGGATTTCTCACCTATAGCCCAAACATCAACTGGTGTGCCATACTGTGTATCACCCACTAATAGTTCCGGAGCTCTGTACCACCTCGTGGCAACATAATCTGTATAATTCTCACCAGGATCTGCAAGATCAAAAACTGCATTTCAAATATGTATTTCAAAATTATTGTTCCAACTATGAACGTTTACACCTTTTTATTTTTTACTTTTATAAAATTATTTTTTCTGTGCATTTTTTTTAGAGCCCCGAGTATAGCGAAATCTATTTTCGAAACGATGGCTAACTGAGGAAAACTGGTTTTTCTATAAGAGACCTAACCCCAACAACTTCTTTAAAAATTAATATCAATAATGGAGGCTTTTTGGAAGAAATATGAAATAAAAATACATCAACAATTATTTAAAAAAGCAAATTTCTACCACAAGGAATCAGACGAGAACTTTTTTCCACTCAACCTCAAATAAAGAAAACAATGCTTGTTTTTCGACGACCTACTCAAAATACTTATCATTTTGCAGTGTAAACTGGCACAGAATATTAATTATTTCGCACTAGTGCCAAATATTTCATTTCGCACTAGTGCGAAATGAAATGAAATATTATCATCGAATTGATATTATACAAGCACTCACTCAACATTCTGGCGAATCCAAAATCACATAATTTCACCACTCCGTTTGCCGTCAGTAGTATATTTTCTGGTTTGATATCCCTATGTACACAACCGTGCTGATGACAGTACGCCACTGCTTGGAGGGTCTGCCATATTATTTGCTGGGTTAGGATATCCGGACATCCTCTAGGATATCTCTCCAGTTCATTAAGAACGGTCCTTTCACAAAACTCGAATACCAGATGCAAACGACGCTTGCGTCGAAATACTTCTATGAGGTTGACGAGGTTAGGATGTTTCAAATTCTGAAAAATAAAAAGATTGCTGACATTTAGATATTACTGAGTAATTTATTGGAACAAAGTTCGGAAAAGCGTTCCGGAGATTATCAACTAAATGGCAAGAATAATTACAATAAGCAATTAGGTAATGGTTTTTGATTCAATGAAAGAGTTGTATTTCGTGTATGTAAATTTATTGTAATCGCAAAGCGCTTTCGGCTATTAAGCCATCATCAGTGCTATACCTGCAAGTAAGTAATAATTGAAACAATGTAAGAGTGAAGAAATTTTGAATTACTTACTCGTCAAGTACTTATACAGGAGCACTATTAAAAATTGTTTTTAGTCTTTCATAGGCATCTTACTGCCTCTTGCTGTTTACTAATCTTAGCGAACTAAAATCTATGGAGGAATTTTGGAAAATAATTGGCTGCTGATTTTTCCTTCTATATATTTTTTGTTTGTCTCGTTAAAGAGTATTGAAACTAAATATAGTGTGAAGTACAAAGCCACTCTTATTTATGAAGTATTTCCAGAGAGTCCAAACATTACACAATAGATGATTTTCTTGAAGTACTCCTTCCAAATTATTGGACTTGTCTAGAATAAGTTTATCTTCCAAACTCTTCGAATTTTCTAGAAGGTTTTCCACCAGGCTCCTTGAATTTTCTTGTAAGTCTTTCGAATTTTCTAGAAGTGTATCTTCCAGACTCCTTGAATTTTGTTGCAGTTTATCTTCTAGATTCCTTGAATTTGATGCAATTTATTTTCCAAGGATTTGCTATTTTCGTCAAGTTTCTTCATTATCGAACTCAAGTCAATTATCCATAGAGATTCGCGAGTTCTAGATGACTTTGGGCATTTCGACATACGTGGTTGCATCATCATAACGCTGTTTCTCTAGGAGGATCAAGAGAAATGAATCAATGAATCACGCATACCACGTGCTGATGAAGTCAGGTAGGACAGGTCCGGCTCCAGCTCGTTACAATATGATGGACGCGTTCGAATGAAATATTCAGTGCCTTAGATATTCGTTTTAGCCCCATTCTACTCTCTGATAAGATCATGTCATGAAATGTCTCGCTATTTTTGGAGACGGACACAGAAACTCGCATTCCTGATCGCTCTTCATCTTCAATGGAAAATTGACCTCTTTTGAAGCTTGCCTAGGGCATACTAAACATATTTTTGTAAATCTGCTTACCTCTCAACTCCTTCAAATACTCGTACTTACTTGAAGTTTTAACGATATTGGTTGACATCATTTTCTTTTCCAATTTTATTGCGTAAAACTGATTCGATTTTTTGACATGACACTTCTATCAAGTTATTGATCGTTGCTATGGTAACGCATTATTTTTTGTGTCCGTGGATCCGGCCTAGGATAATTAGATATCAATAAATTCTCGTATGACACATTGTCAGTTTTCTGGAAAAAACATTGTTGAATCTAAGTCGCAATGATTTACACCTGATTCATGATTCCCTCTAGGCCCCTTGCTATAATTCTGCTGCAATATTTACATATCTAGGAAAATACTCCACCTCGTAAATCATAAATAACCAATCAATAATAGAGGAACGCGATGTCAACTAGCTAAATCGGTTCCCATACAACTGATTCGTGTCGCGTAAACGTCAAATACTAACTGTGATCTGAATATTATTCAATATATGCATACATAATATATACGTAATGTCAGAGGTATATTGAATATACAGAGGGTTGGGGGTACTACTTTTGTAATTTCAACTTTGAACTCGATTGAACAACTTTTCAGAAAAAAGCAATCTAAAAATTATGTAATTTCCACGTACGTTTTATTTTATGAGGAGCTATAATAATATTTATTCAATTCAATTCACTTTATTTCCTTCAACTGACAAATTTGTATAGGGTTGTCAAGAAATACTTAAGAGGGGCTTAACCTTATTAGTGACTATTAGTAAAACAAGGAACGGGGAAAATCAAAATACTCGGAGCTCGCTGAATGAACTCGAGATTTTTTTTCATCATCCGATTTTGGAATGTTGGATCTAGGTATCTCTCGAAGTACTTTTTCAAATAAAAAAAATAAAAACTTTGAAAAAATAGGCAGAACATTGACCAGATTCACATTTATCTCAGGATCTGATTTTTTTTTTCGAAATAGTACTTCAAGAGATGCCTGACTTATACATTTATCTATGTTCAAAAAAAAAAAATTGAAATGATCCATTCAAAATTACATCGTCAAAGTGATTTCTGCTGAACCCCTGCAGACTCAATTTTCGAGCACTTATCTTCACTGTTTCGAGCGCCCTCACATGAATATGCTCTTTTACATGGATAGTATGGATAACTGAATGAAGTGTAGATTCATTCATGAGTTAAAAAATTATTCTGAAGCTATTTCGGAAATTTTAGCACTGGAGATAAAACAATAGAAGTTGTGAATGGGTTTATTGAAGTTGCAAATATGCCGAATTAGGTAGCCTATATAAGAATAATGAAGTTATATGTTATCAAATTATAATTCTTATATATTTCATAATTCAATTTAACTTGAACATTTGCTTTCTGGAAATGACAAATAATAAGTAATAAGAAGCATAAATGATTTATTGACGGATCGTGATTACGTTCCAGGTTACTCACATAATCAGTTACTAAAAACTGGATATGTTTTGCAATTTGCCAGGGGCTGGCGAGCGACTGGCGGCAGAACACAAAGGGCCCAACTATCCCGAAATGAGTGTCACCAAACATCATTATGCCAAATTCGAATTATCGAACTGGTAATAAATAACGTAAACTACGCTTTTTAAGAGAATTATGACTCAAAATTTATATGGCTGAACCTTTAAATAGTATAGTAAGTATAAAGAACGATAGGCACATTTTACCGATCGAAGACAATTGTTTGGAGGAGGAGCGTAGCGAACAATTGTCTGAGATCGGTACTGCTTAACGTTCGCGATAGTTATAGCAACTAAACAATATGCAGTAGCATATAGTTTTTTTACAGATTTTGATGCAAATGTCTATATTGAAGTCCCTTAGTTTTTTTTCATATGTTGTGTCGTTTTTGCAGCGTTTCAATCTAGACGTCGAAGACTTTCGAAATAATTTTGGATTCGAACGATTGAATAATGATGTCTAATTTGTGCTCACCTACCATCATTCTTAAATTTTTTATTAGCTGTATCAATAATTATCAATATGCGAAATATTCATCCAAGGAAGAAAACAATGCATTTTGCATTTTGTCTGCCGCAGTTTGCGGTAGCCTTTGATCTCCAAATATCAAAGCCCCGACAAGGAATGCGGTCACGCAGGTCACATTTTTTATTTGGTGAACTTTGTCAAAACTATAAATAGGCCGGGTTGTAAAAGCAGTGCGTTTGGAATTTCAGGCGACATGGACGCATTCAAGGCCAATTTTACTATAACGTAAATGGGCAATGAGCTGGAGTGAGACGCTATTAGATTTCTTTTAATATTGGACTCCGTCTCCATCGCTCGGGATTCCTACTTCCCTCTTTACACCGCAAATTTACTTTGATCTTTTTCAGAAGGTAAACCCCTTCTTAATCTGGGGAACAATGATAAACATACAAGACGTAATATAAAATAAAAATATACCGAAGAGATACAACAGATAAAGTACAATTCGAATGAATGATGGTTTTTCGGGTTTTTATGCCGACGTTTATTTAGAGAAAATCTCGACGTTTCGCCAACACGAGTGGTTGGCATTTTCAAGAGAAATGTTCACAGCTTCGATCACTGAACACCACTCGTGTTGGCGAAACGTCTAGATTTTCTCTAAATAAACGTCGGCCTAAAAACTCGAAAAACCATCATTCATTCAACGATGGCCGCGAAAGCCTTTCACAATTTGTAAAGTACAATTCGTTCTGTGAATTCATAGTGGATCTTTCTAAGACTCATCGAGTATATGAAAACATTTACCAATCAGAAAAGACTTCACAGAATTTGTTTGAATGGTATAAGGTCATTATTTGTTGAAAAGGGAAACATTTTCGATTGAAAAATTTAACCAACCAAGGAAATGGAAAAAAAAACCTACGATAGAGATAAAGTTAAGTTCTTTCCATTTTCAGAGGAGTCATGCTTGGTTCAATTTTTCAATTGACAATTTTTCCCTTTTCAACATGAATATCTTCCAAGAGAGGTTATCTCGAACGATGGAAAATAGCTACTAAAGTTTGTCTTTCAGTCGCAGATGATTCCACATCTGATTTTATGAACATCCTGTTCAATTTTCAATAAAATCGTCATTATTTGATTTTATTTCTTCTGCCAGACTACTATAATAAGTTGATTAGAGATGAAATTTAATAATTTTGAAGAAGTGGTCTGCGTGAACTGTGTTGTGGAATTTTTAATATGCATCTCAAAATGGCTTTTTGTTTTGTGACGAAAACATTGTTGTTGAAAAATACATTCAGAAAATTCCAATTCCTGTTATAGGAATTCTCATTGATCCTATCGATGAAATTACTTTAATTTACTAATGTCAATTAAAATACATTTTGAGCTGATCAAGGCGTCCTGTGCTAAAAAAAGAAAATTTGATTTATTTCAATTGTAAAATAAAAATTTTGCCACAATGTGGTATGTAATTTGAACCGTATAATCATAAAAACGTCAAACATGGAGGATGTTCCATTTGAAAAATCAAAGTATCAAATTTCATTGAAATCGGTTGATAAGTGAAGGAGCTATCATTGCCTGTTTTACGTTTTCATCAACATCAATTACTTGCAGACCACATTTCAGCCTTTATAAAGTACTTTCACGAAGCTAAATGTTTTTTTGTATAACTTTCATTAAAAGTGAAAGTTCGAAAGGTTGTCAAGAGTGTTAAAATATGAAGTTTGCAAAGTAGAGTGTTAAAATAATTTTTCATTTTTCTAATCTAATAGTTCAATTTTCAAAGGGACTTCCAAGTTATATCATGATTAGGATACAGTTTTATATTATCATAATTATGAAATTTAGCATAAATAGTATATTCAGAATCATTGTTGATATTGATGCCTTACGATTTTAAAGAGCTTTGTAACACATTCAAACTAGTTGAGTTGGCCATTTCATCAGCATAAGCAGTCAGTTCTTGAAGTGAAGTTGTGCTAGAGTGTGCTGTTAGGACAATTCTGTCAGCGACAGCCTCTTTATGAGAAATAGATTGAGTGATGGAACTCTCAGCAAAGGTCGAAGGTATTTTCCCAAACTTTATTATATCAACTGGGATGGCAGTGCATTTATAATGTGAGTATTTCAGCGGAAAATGTCATTGATCGATAACAAAAGGGCGCAATACAGCGTACTAAAATAGTGAATGTACTATCCAATAATGCCATTATTTCAATGTAGGTATCCTATTAATAAATTCCACATCACTTCACGCCGGAAGGATCCATATTTTTATGTAATCGAACCATAGAAATATATATTATATACTTACTCTAGAATGCTAATCCCCATGTCAAAAGTGTTGTGAAAAGTTCAGGCTAGACCGCAATGCGCAAGCGCGTCATTAGTGATTTTTGTAACAGGCCCGGTTTTAGTAAAATATTATGGTACTTGTGAAGATTAACAAACGTTAATTCTGAATCTCGGAGAATAAAGTTGGAAACCTCATTGTGCATACCTGTTATTTGTATTTAGCCGATTTGAATACATATTTTCACATATTTATGATCCCGAATATTCAGCAAAGGCCATCAGAAAGTAGAGTACGGTTATTATTATTATTTACCGCTCGGAAGCGACCGATTTTTAGTACCACATTCACTTTTCAGCTGTAGTTAACCAACAAAAACCTACGGAACCACCCCAAATCGTCGGTGCGAATTTCGAGGAAAAACTGGTTTGGAAATTAAACTGAAAGTACAAAAACAAAAAACTACGAAAATTTATTTCAGCTAATATCATTAATAATTTCAACTCAAATTGGATTTATAAAATTGGATGCTGGGAAGCTCGAGATTTTTTTTCTAGAACGATTCCATGTCAAAATAATCATTTGAAGAGATTAAAATGCTATGTCTACGAGTATTTCTAAGTGCAATTTCCACAATGGGGGTGCATGAAAAAGTGAGGCCAGAAGCATTTTCCTTATTACCATCAAAGAATTAAAAGAACTTCCATATTAACATTAATTTTCTGAGGCGATTCTGTGTATGTTTGGTACTTTTTGTAGAAATCTAGAACTCATAATATAAGTGTTGTGGTAGAAAGTTGTATCACTCGCAATGCATGCTTACGCAGACGCAGTATTGGTACTGCATTAAGATTCAAATTATTCTTTTGTCGTTTTCACATGAATATTCATGAGGAAAATGTCTGCCACAAATTAAAATTTTCTCACTCAATTGTTCTGTTGGGGTCTCTTCTTAAAAACAATAACCAAAAATCATACCTTTTTTGTCAAGCTAAAATAATATTTAAGCTATTTTGAGTAAAGCATATGTACATAAAAAATTTCGTTATCTACCAAAAATGATTTTTCCTTTACACAACACTAAACAGTTCATTGTTTATTTTTAGGAAGAAACGGGTTTATTAGAAATTGTCTTTGAAGGAACAAGATTAATGCATATTCACGGAAGGAAAAAGAATAACCAACGACAACAAACCACACAAAACGACAAGAGAAAATCTGAAATTCAAAAAACCGTTTCTGTCTCTGACAAGAGTGACAGATCTTAGTGACAAGTCTTCCTGTTGATGAAAAAGCACTGTTGCACGGTCATGATAGTAACAGTAGCATAGGGTACATTATTGTTTTGAATAAATTTCTTTCGCGCCTAAATTTCGAGTGATCTATCTCTAAAAGTTTATTTTCGGTTTTAAAAAGTCCTAAATGCGCTGTTAAATTTCTCTCTTTAAAATGACATGTGTTTTAATGCCTCATAACAAAAAACTCTGAATTGGAACAACAAATTATTTTCAAACTTAGCAACGATCTACCCAAACTACACTGATGACGCGCATGCGCACATCGTGAACGGGTCGCATACGCGGCATGCTTTTCGCCGTGAAAATTGGCGGGATTAGCATTCTAGAGTAAGTATATAATATACAGAAACGGAAATTATTTATGGGAATATAGGATTCTCAGTGCATTTGTTAGAAACTTCATGTAGCCAGTCGACCAGTACAAAATATAACAAATACACGCGATGCAGATTCAAGTATTCAACTGGACCACTACAATGGATTGTCCCCACTTCTAGACCTAGAGCGGCGGCGGCTCTCGCTGCTGTGATGACATGACACTATTGACACTATGACAGTATTAAACAAAATGTTGGAGGTGTGAGGCGCGTCTGGCTTCTCAGGATAGGAATTCTGTGTACGACGTTCCATTGTCTGCGTGAAATTATTTGCTGCAAGAAATGTAACAAATAATTTCACGTTTGAAAATAAGTGCTGTGAGTTCTTATTTGCCATAACGGCATTGAAAATAAAATACATTCTTCGAATAAAAAAAATTATCTTAACTTCTGAAAAATAAACTGAAATGTAACACACAAAAAAAATTAGGAGTCTAATGTAATAAAGGTTCAAATAAACCACCTTGTTGTGCCAAACAATAGCCGAATCTGTTATACAGAGATAATCTCATATCGAGGAGTAGATTTGGCGTAATGTTGGCACAAAGTTGGATAATTTTCCCCCTCAATTTATCAAGATTTGTTGCTCTCTGAAATTCATGTCGATACGCGGATTCTTTCAGATATCCCCAAAGAAAGAAATCATTTGGAGATAGATCTGGTGATCTGGGAGGCCACTTGATCGTACCACGTGTAGATATTAATCGATCAGGAAAAGTATTGGAAAGAAATTGTGTCACTGGTCGTGCATTGTGACTGGGACAACCATCCTGTTGAAATCAAATATCCTCAAAATTGATAGGAAGTAGCTGAACTGTCGGAATAATTTGATTTAGCAGAAGTTGGAGATATTTGACAGAGTTTAGGTTACCATCGATAAAAACGGGACCTATGATGAAATCTCCTAACATTCCTGTCCAAACATTCAGTTTTTGTGGGTACTGAGTACGCACAGGAATACTTAGATGAAGATTTTCCCGAGACCAATATCGTACAGTTGATGGATTGTGTTTCCTATGTAAAGAAAACGATGACTCGTCTGTAAATAATATGTTTTGTAAAAACAAATCATTTTCATTTTGTTTCTCCATCATGGCTTCACAAAATTCCATTCGTCGAATACGGTCATCGGGAAAAATTTCTTGGGTTGTCTGTACTTTGTACGCATGGTATCCATTCCTTTCCAAAATATTCCGAACAGTTCTTTCACTCATATCAACTTGATCAGCAATTTGTCTGCTCGTACAAGGTTCACTGGCTTCAACAGCGGCACACACACCTATTTCTCTATTTTGACGACCTTCATTCATTGGCTGTACACGTGGTTCATCGATATTTTGACATTTCCGGCAGTTCTGAACACATCCACATTTCTCAAACTTTTTAATAATACGAGAAATGGTGGACTGTGACGGAATCGGCCTATTTTCAAATGCAACAATAAATAAATTTATGGTATCTTGAATCGAGTGACCCCCAAAATACCACTTCAAAATTTGTATCTTTTCTTCCTTTGTGAACGTGAGCATTGTAAGAATTCGCAAGAACGTACTCTACTATCAAGCGTTATGGGCTTACTAAATTCAATATTAAATAGCATGACTGCGAAGAGTGCGAAGTGCGAATACTGAATTGTTGGATTCAAATAGGAAGGGGAACAGAGGTCCAGTTGAATACTTGAATCTGCATCGCGTGTATTTGTTATATTTTCGACTGGCTACACGAAGTTTTCAACAAATGCATTGAGAATCGTATATTCCCATAAATAATTTCCGTTTCTGTACATATATTTCTATGAATCGAACACAATGTGTCTAGGTAAAAAATGTTACATGCAATGAGCTAAACATACTACATGGAGCACCACAAGGCTCTATTCTTGCTCCTCTGCTCTTCATCATTTATACCTACCTCAGATTTTCCTAAAACACTCCAAACTTTCAGATATCACAGCTATGCAGATGACACAAATTTATATTTTTCAGCCAAACTCGATAATCTGCAGAAAAACCGCTGAATAACGATATCAAAGAAATTCTGAAAATATCAGAATACCATTGTTTGAATATAAATCCAAATAAATCAACACTTATGATAATCGGAAATAGTAAAGATCGTCCCGAAGTTATTGATAATTTATCTTAGATAGATCTTATATGGTATACTGACACCCGCATAAACATTACCTTAGTCAAAATCTAAAAATGAATCTTTGTGATACACTTACTCTGCCCCTTTTCAATTACTGCGATATAGTATACGGCCCTTGTCTTGACCTGGTTACTGCCACTAGAATTCAGAAGGTTCAAAATGCCTGTATACGTTTCATATTTTTGTTGGAATATAGAGATCTTGTATCTAACTACATAAATGAATTAAAATGGCTCAAAATGATGAACCGCTGGAAACATCATCTTGTGTGTTTCACTCATAAACTATTGAGAAACCGATGCCCTGAATACCTTTGTTCAAAAATCAAACCACGTCATTATTTTCACGCTAGAAACCTTCGACACATAGATCTTCTCACTATTCCTCACTCAGCACTATACAGTGCTAGTCAAAAGTCCCCTCCCCCCCTCGTATCTTTTGAATGGTTATACTTAGAATTTATGAAATTTGAAGGGTGGAAATGAACCTGACGTTTTAGTGTTTACATAGTCAAAATGGTACGTACTGTAGCCGATAAAGTAGCAGCTGTCCTAATAATTGGTGAATGTAGACACAATTTCCATGCAGCGGAACGTCTGTTTAATGAGAGGTACCCCGATCGCCCTATATCGAGGATTTATTTGAGGGAGCTTCGTCGGAAGTTTGAAGCATCAGGTACCGTTCAAAATGCCAAACGATCTGGTAGACCAACAATTAACAAAAAAATTTACATAATTGGAGAAATGGTAGTAGCCCTACTTCTTCTACGGCCCAAGTTGCATCTATCTGCGAAGTCAGTCAAAGGACAGTTCATAGGGAAGACTAGAATTCTGTGAAACTATGTCCAATAAAATTAACCAACAACCACGCTACAAACAAACAATCTATTTTAGTGACGAAAGTACTTTCTTTCTCAATGAAAATGTTAACATTCAAAATGTGAGGTATTGGACTGACACAAATCCTCACATAATCATACCCAATTTCCAGAAAAAGTATGTGTTTGGGCAGGTATTTTGGGAAACCACATAGTTGGTCCCCCTTTTTTTAATGCGGATTTAACCGGTGAATTGTATCTGGAGATGTTACAAAACGATATTGCGAAATTTTAGAAGATAATCCAGATGAATTCGACAACTTGGAAATAACGTTTCAACAAGATGGTGCTCCTGCACACTATTATGGTGCAGTAAGACGTTACCTAGATGAAGAATATCGTGGTAGATGGATTGGACGACGAGGTTCGATGGAATGGCCTGCTTGGTCACCGGACCTCACACCATTAGATTTTTTTCTATGGGGGTGCTTGAAATCTAAGGTTTACGCTACAGCACCTTACAGCATTGCCATTCTGAAACAACGAATTGTTAAAGAATGTAGGTCAATTTCCAGTGACACAATGGGGCGAGTACGACAAGAGTTTATCAATAGAATTCATCACTGCCAGGAAGTAGATGGAGCACATTTTGAACACTTATTATGAGATTTGGTTCTAAAATCTTTATTAATTAAATGCAACACTATAATTTTAGCATTTATTCAATTTATCAATCAAAATCAGTGGGAATCCAAACAAAATGAGTATGACTAAATAGGTATTTTCAAAACATTTCAAACGAGATGTCACTTGCCATAGGGTCCAATTTGAAATTATTGGTCACAGTGGCCCTGTGACGTCATCTATGACTATTACGTCACCTATTATGACTGGTTGAGAAGCCTACATCCGTTCACTTCCACCCTCCAAATAAGTATAACCGTTCAAAAGATACGAGGAGGGTAGGGTACTTTTGACTAGCACTGTATAGAGTGTAAGAGCGCTGCTTCTCAACTCTCGGTTGAAGAAGTGCGAACTATGCCTTTTGTGGCATTGATGTAACTATTATTTTTTATCTTTCCTTTTGTTGATATAAGATGTATCAGTGCTGCAATAAAAACAATCATTATTATTATTATATGAACGATCCTTCTCTTGCAATGCTGAATATAACTCCTATCCGAGTGAACTAAAAATTCGTTCGTTATCAGCGTTTAAATATGAAATATATTTTTAGCTTTTACGACATTGTTCGCTAGATATGACATTTATATCTATAAAAGTACCTTTGAGTTTGAATTTGCCTTCGTCAGTACCAATACCTCAAAGTGTTCATCACTTAAAATTTTTCTCTTTGGCGTATCAATCATAGTTGCAAAAGAGAAAAGTCTTTCTACTGGTGCTGACGAAGGTAAGCATGTATTATACTTGAGTGACACTTTTTGTAATATTGGGTATTCATGTAATACTTGTAAATTCGTTCTTTTATCTTCCAGATATCTTAATGATTCCAGCTGAATTTTTGTAGTTTTATTGCTACTTTCACGGGTACCCTCAGTACCCTGTTCGTTCATAGTACTACTACTGCCTACTTCTTGGTTATCTTGGGTATCCGTGAAATCAAAAAAGTCGTCCACATGAATCATCGCATTCATCGTTCGATATGTAGTTCACACATAGCAATATTCAATTTCTTTGTTGAAAAAAATACAGAAAGATAGTAAGACTTTAGGGTAATTATTGAACAAATAACCTATTGCAATTGGGTCATAGATACAGTAATATTGGAAAACTGAAAAACAACAAATTAAAACGAATATTTTATTTTCAATTATACAGAGTTATTAAAAAATGGATACAAAAAATGTTCACAAATGAAATGAATTTTATCAGGGTTCCTTATAAGGAATGGATAATTGATATGGGAATTATGAAATGGCCACGCACATACGACATAGATTCTGATTCAACGACATTGATTGGTAATTGGTATCTTGTACCGCCTTACCTCACCCCGTTTTCGAGTTTGGGTGTTCCAACCCCGTAAACGGAGGAAAACAAGCTCCAATTGGGGTCTACTGCACATTTTTGATATATGAGGCACTCTAATAACTCATTTTTCGAGGTTGCAAAGTGCTAAAATTGTATTTCACCGTTTTCGATGATGCCCGACAAGATACGCCTGCATAAAATGGGGCTGTTTGGCCTGGTTCTCACTCATCGAATAATTTAAAAGTATCCGAAGATCGAAAAAAGTATTCGGTATTCGGATACTTACAAATTTGGCGACGGATACGGATACTGAATACAAAATTGGAAAAATATCCGAATACAGCTTTCGAATACACATAAAGTATCCGGATACTGTATCCGAATACAGAAGTATTCGGATACTACCCATACTATATCATAAGGAACCAATCTTTTATAGATTTAAGTTAGTTTTAAGGAAAATGTATAAATATACTCATGTGTTGTTCATGGAAGAATAGCGAAAGCTAAACTCCGCCAAAGAAAAAAATATCCATTTATTTTTATTATATTATTATATTCCAAAAACTTTAGCGACTTTTACCATCAAGTATTTTTTATCTGGCGCCTCATTTTTAAACCTCTGGACTTGTTCAAACGTAGAGGTTTTTGTTTTTTTGGGACTATAAGCTTAATTTTTCTGCGCCCTCGACTTTATCATTGAAAACTTACTGCACAAGTTGAAGATTTCCATATCGACGTTTTTCCCTAATTCTACACCATCTGAGAAAATAGGGAATATGCATTATATTTTTTTTATTTGTTTAATACATTTTTTATTTCGTTACAATATAGTAAAAAATATAAATACGGTTGAAAGTCTTGGAATTAATTTTTAAAATAATATATAAAATTCCGATTGAATTTGCCCTATTTGAACGCCTCCATTTTCGCGCGCTGTGGATGACGTCACATGGCGCGATCAGTGTTGTTCTTCTTCAGTGTCGTTCGTTGAGACGTACTCTGATTGCTCTACTTGCTTGAAGTTGATATTTTATAAAAGAGTAAGACAATTGCAGTACAAGTGTTAGAGAGAGATGAAGTGATGTGAAAGTGATCTCGATCAACCAGAGCAGTCTTCAATGAACAAACCTTTCTATAGTTATGGCCATTGACACTATTGACAGTTATTAATTAGGTTAGGGATTTGCAGTATTAATCGCTATTACGATAATGGAAAATGCCAAAAAAATATTTTATATGTATTGTCTAGTACCGGAATGCCAAAACACAATTATAAATATACCAAATAAAGTATTTTTTTCTGTTCCAAGAGATGCGAAAAGACGTAAACAATGGTGTAAGGTTATGAGAAGAGGCGAAGTATCTCCAATATCACATTTACATTGTTGTGAAGATCATTTCAATGTGAGTACATTGCATTTCGATAGTTAACATGAAATGAATTGATCAGAAGTAGGTTTTGTATGCATAAATGTTTTGTATATCAAGCGGGAGATAACTCAGTGGCGTCTCCGTGGCGTCTTGTTACAAAATTTCCAAAGCTGGCCATAAACACACAGTTTTATAGTTAATTTACTGTACTCGTTGCAAACCAAATGAAAAAATCTCGACTTGGGATTTTCCAAAAAAAGGCATTAACTTTATCAGATTTACTGAGTAATTGTCAATTTCTGGAAAAAACGCATTTTACAAAATTAGCAAAATCTCAAAAGTTATATTTTTCGGAAAATGAGTAACATTTTCATGAAAGTTTTCAACGAGATTATTACATTATACGAACATCATGTTCGTATACTTGGACAGATTCATTCACAAAGTCGTGAAGAAAAATTATAATATATGTTTTTCAAAGACCAATCTTCGATTTCTAGTTTCAGAGAACCGACTTTGCAGAACGATATAGAAAATTTTCCCATTTTCTAAATGTGTCCAAAATACCGTTTTCGACCTCTATCGATTTTACATCCTCCCTAAAACACATATTTTTAAGGCTTACTTCGAATATATGATTTTTTTTCAAAAAATTATTCTCAATCATGACAATACCGAACCTAACTTGACCTAAAAACACCGCAATATGAAGAAAAAATCCACAAAAAACGTTATTTCTCAAGATATAGAAAAAACTTATTCAAACTTTTTGTAGATCTTCCTGAGTACTGTGAAACTGTTTATATACATTTTTTCCATATCGCGCTTAGTTTTCGAGATTATTGCGTTAAAAATATAAAAAAAACGGAAAAATGGTCCAAACCTCAATTTTTTTTTTCAAGATATGGTAAAATTTCATCCAAACTTTTTGTAGATCTTTTCGAGTACGATAAAACTGTTGATATACATTTTTTCGATATCTCGTTTTGTTTTCGAATTGTTGGTATTTAAAAACCAAAATAAAACGGAAAACTCCCACCTCTCAATTTTTTTACAGGGTAATGAAAATTTTTTTGGAGTTTGAGTAAAATAAAAGTGTTGAAATACATTTTTTCGATATCTCGTTTAGTTTTCGAATTTTTATTGTTTGAAAAAAAAGGATAATTCTTCTAAGTCCCCATGTTAAATATTTTTTCTCGAGATATGGAAAAATTTCATTTAAATTATTTGTAGATCTGTTCGAGTACAATAAAACTGGTTATATACATTTCGATATCTCGTTTCGTTTCCGAGTTTTTGGTGTTTAAATAACAAAAAAAAAACGGAAAATTGCCCATGTCCACCTCCCAATTCCACATCTAAAATTTTTTTTTTCAAGATATGGCAAAATTTCACAGGAATTTTTTGTAGGTCAGTTCGAGAATGTTTCGTGAAATTATAAAATTATCAATTTTTTCAATTTTTTTGATCAATTACAAATTTTGTATATCAGGAATTGATTTAAAAACTCCCTTGGTTTTTAAGGATGACCTCAGCGATATAATGGTTGGCAAAACCATTGAAAACTGTCAATTACTCCTTGACATTTCATAGAATTCATTCAAGAGTAAATTTTGTGAGGTTTGTTTACAATTGAAGTGCGTGATTTTCTTGATCATCTGTATCCTCGTTTATGGATCGGTCGATAATGAGTAAATTCATGGCCTCCTGTATCTCTCGATCTAACCCCATGCGATTATTTTCTATCAGAACATTCAAAATCTGATGTTGATAAACACAGACCTTTCAGAGATTAAGAACACCTTGAAAATACGATAAGAGAATGTGTTACCCAAGTTCCACAAGTTGTTAAATATATTTTTAGATTTCATATCATGTGTTGTTTTGATGAATTCATTGAAAATTTTCACTTATTTTTGAATATAATAACTGTTAAGATTTTGCTAATTTTGAAAATTGCATTTTTTCAAGAAACTGAAAATCTCTTGAAACACTTGAATAAACTCAAAAACTTCATACCTTCAATAGTCTGATTTCTCTCAGGGCTATTTTTCTAATAAGCGGGTCCTCTTCACTTTCGGCGAATTTTTTTATTGCCACTATTTCTCCAGTGTCTCTGTTCCTACATTTGTACACGATTCCATAACTACCTTCCCCTAACTTGCCGATTTTTTCATATCTTTCCATATTTTTGGACGGGGTTCTGGTTCTGGAACAATAATATATACCATCAAGTTAGCAACCTATTCAATAACTGTGGATTCTTCGGAATATAATGATAGTGATAATAATCATTTACTGTAGGAATCTTTTAGACATATCATTTTTTCCACGCAAGAATGTTTGAACCATTTAAAAGCGGAGCACCACCAAATTTTTTTTTAGTTCCTTGTCTAATTCAAACGATTTTTTCGTATTAAGAAAAGCTTCAATAGCTTTAGTATATCGAGTTTGAAATAAATTTCAAAATGTCAAGGCCTTCGAGTTTTTTGCAATTTTTTAAAATAAAATTTGACTATGCCACTGCATTCGTAAATTTTCAAATTAGTGTACTTATTATCTGTAGTACAATAAGTTTCGAAACTTTCTATTGAAAATATGAAGGTTAAAGTACTTTTAATTAGCGATATTTATAAATAAAACATTTTTACCGGTTCAGAGATAACACAATTTTTTTATCTAACGTTCCTTTACTAATTTGCATGATAAATGTTGCTTTACGGGAACAAACTATATATAGGGTGTCTGGTAAATCTTGTACTATCTTGGAACTGATAGTTGTTGACCAGGTCATGACTGTTCAGAATAGCAGAATTTCACCTTAGTAAAAATCACACCGTTTTTTAGTTGTTGGCATTTTTTTTATTTTGGAAAAATCGATATCTCACTTCGGTTCGTTGGGGGTCATACCGGGTGGCTACGGAAGTATTGCCTACGGAATATCTCAGTTATTGTATGAAGTTGGTTTGTGAAATTTAGAGCGTCGATATAATGACATAAGAGCTAGAATTTGAGCATATTGACATGTCGAAGTTAACTTTCGGTCTGACCGGAAGTAACATCAACTTTCTTATTTTAAATGGAATCCCTATTTTTTTTTCTTTTCGCTTCATTCAGCATTCAATTCCCTTTCTAATGACATATCACAAGTTGGTATCTAATCAGAAACTGGATCAGAAAAAAATTATTATTGAAATTCACCGAGTAGGCCGTGGAAGCAAAATGAAAGCCAAAAATTTAAAAGTTGGCTATGGAAACCATACGTCACTTGATAACAGTTGCTACTACTGTGATATTTTATTTTCATTCGTCGGCGTTATAAAAAGCCGCCAAAAAAAATATTGGAAAAATTGGGAAAAAAACAATACTCTGTAGGTCCATAACTTAAATAGGAACATACAACTATTTCTTGCCTGTACTATTCAGTATAACCATTCCTTTCTAATGATATAATAGAAAGAAATTTTTTGAAATGAAATACCAAAAATTCCAATTATTATTCTTCAAATAACGAAAAAACAGATTTATCGAAAAAAAAAAAAATTCAAATTGATAGGATTAAAGATAAAATAAATTCAAGACAAATGTTCGAAATGCATTCCCTCATTTTCATGTAAAACGTTTCTCAACATTTGGGGCGTGATATCTTGGAAAGCTCTACGAATTTGAAAGTCGCACGGAGTAAGATCAGGTGACCTTGGTGGCCACCTGACTGGACCATGGGTTGTTATAAGTCTCTCTTGAAAGCGATTTTGAAGATAATTTCTCGCTATTCTTGAATTATGCAGAGGGGCGCCATCTTGCTGGAAGTACATTCTCTGTTATTTCCGCTGGTAGGTTGTTAATGAATTCCGAAATTTCATTCGTTAAAAAATTAAAGTATCTCTCTCCGGTAAGTTGGCCTTGAAAAAGAATGGGGCCAACAATATGAGTTCCAACTATTCCTGCCCAAATATTCACACCAAATCTCTCCTGGAAGCCGCCTTGACGAAACCGGTGCTCGTTTGTTATCGCCCAGTACCTGGAACAAAAGACCGTTCACACTTTTAGCACTTTACACTTCGACTATCGACAATAATCCAAATAAAGTACAGTACCTACCTTGTATTATTCCTGTTAAATAATCCATTGTTGGTAAATCTTGACTCGTCCGTAAACAAGATATAATAGTTAAATAGGTGATTCTCAGCATTTTGTCGAAGAAACCAATTACAATATTCCAGGCGCCTTTCACCGTCATTTTCATACAAATGTTGATGCAACTGATACTTGAAGGATTTCAATCGATGTTTTTTCAAAATTTTCCTAGCAGACTCCTTACTTATAGCTAATTCGGCGCCAATCTGCCTTGAGGAAATTGTGCTATCATATTGTACTAAAGCTAATACATTAATTTGAGTTTCCTCATTAATAACAAATGCTTCTTGGTCTTCGTGAACATCAGGCTCAGTTCTTAATTTTTCTTCAAGCCACTGGAAATACCTTCTTGACGGTTGCTGCCTCCCTGGATATCGCTCTAAATACAATCGTTCAGCGGCATAAGAATTTTTTAAACATTCACCATAAATGAGAAGCATGTCAATTTGTTCGGTTCGTGAATAACGGGGCATTTTTTGAATATTCCACTAACTGATTTCGATTTCCAAACCCTTTTAAAATGGCAGAATCAAAAACACTACTTCGAACGTCAAAATAATATGGATAGCTGCGTTCGTGACAGCTCTCATTTCTTTTTTGTTTCATTCCAAAATACATCTTAATCAGCCTACTTGTTAATATTTTGGTTCGAATGATTATTGCAATGGAATGATTATTCTGAATAGCACAAACATCGTCCATAGGTAGATATTAGAATATCTATGGACGATGGCACAGACCAAGTACGTTTATGTTCCCATTTAACCTAGAACCTACAGGATTTAATTTATCATTCCACATTATTTTTAATTTTATTTTTGCGTATGGCGATAATCTGTTTTGTTATTTGAAGAATAATAATTGGATTTTTGGTATCTCAGTTCAAAAAATTATTTTCTATTATATCATTAGAAAGGAATGGTTATGCTGAATAGTACAGGCAAGAAAGAGTTGTATGTTCCTATTTAAGTTATGGACCTACAGACTATTGTTTTTTTCCCAATTTTTCCAATATTTTTTTTGGCGGCTTTTTACAACGCCGACGAATGAACATAAAATATCACAGTAGTAGCAACTGTTATCAAGTGACGTATGGTTTCCATAGCCAACTTTTCAATTTTTGGCTTTCATTTTGCTTCCACGGCCTACTCGGTGAATTTCAATAATAATTTCTTTCTGATCTAGTTTCTGGTTAGATACCAACTTGTGATATGTCATTAGAAAGGGAATTGAATGCTGAATAAAGCGAAAAGAAAAAAAATAGGGTTTCCATTTAAAATAAGAAAGTTGATGTTACTTCCGGTCAGACCGGAAGTTAACTTCGACATGTCAATATGCTCAAATTCTAGCTCTTATGTCATTATATCGACGCTCCAAATTTCACAAACCTACTTCATACAATAACGGAGATATTCCGTAGGCAATACTTCCGTAGCCACCCGGTATACAATTCGAAACTAATTCAAATATCTTCCCTGCTGAGGATTATTAATTAGTGTTGCTTTCAGATGTACAAAACAATTTTGCAGAAATTTATACGATTTTTCGAGAAATGGGAGTAAAATGCCAGATTTGAATTCCATCACTTTTTAGTTACACAACTTTGACAGTATTGTCTGAGAACACCATAACCACGTGGAGGTGGACAGATATCACAAAATACTGGAAATTTTATCCAGACTGTAATTATTTTTGGTTGGAGTGATATTTGCATTGAATTAGAGTATGAGGTTATTCTGGGCCAATATCAACTTGTCTAATTTCGCCCAAAAAATCTTTGGATTTCAAGATGAATTGATGAAATGATTATTACAAATACAGAATAAATTGCATGATAGCGGTAAAGAAAATATAAAATTCTTAAGTTTGTTAAATTACCGAATTATTGTAAATAATGCCGAAATCGTCTCACTTCAAGATTCCGCGAATAATTTCGGAAATCGACAGATAGTCGTTTTATTGGATTTTTTGAGCATTCAACATTTTTTCTGTACAATACTTTTTTCCTCGTTTCGTTTTTCTTGCCCATTAGGCAAAGATAAAAACTGGAGGTTTTCGTGTTACAAAAAAAAAAACAACTTCTTCAATGAAATTTTGTGGTCTGATGAATTTTCATGCAAGAGAGATTTATATACGAGTATGCCTAACTTACACCGCCACACTGTAAATATTGTTTCCATCAGATTACATGATCCCATATGGGTAATGCGTTGCCATGCATATACGTGTAAAGTTACATACCTCATGCAATATTATGTAAAGTCATCACATGACTTCAAATGTGAATTTCCAATATATTCCATGTATTATCACTTGTATACTGATGTAATTTTCTCCATTTTTCCAGATTTAATGGCGATTTATACATGTTTTTTCAAGTATTTTTACCATTATACACAAGTAGTGTCAATTGACATACATGCTTTAGTATGTATTATTCAAGTATCTGTAGGGAAAAATGCAATTTCTGTTGTAAATTGAACTTGGAATAACATGAACTTTTACATACCACAAATGTGATTCTCCACATATTTCCCGATAATTACTGGTATTTTCATGTGATTTTCCCCCTAACTACAGATTTAACGGAAAGTTGCTTGTCTGTTTAGGTGTCTTTTGTCCATTGTTTTCAAGTAGTGTCAACTAACTTGTGTAAAAACTTGTATCGTAATAACTTCAATAGAGAAAAAGAGTAGGAAAATTACCCATTTTTTAACGTTTAGTGAATTGAAACGTAGTGTACCTTGAAAAACAATTTATCATTTCTTTTTTTCTACAGTTATAGCGAAATATTTGATAGATTAGATTAGATCTTGATTATGCCAGAAGAGTCTTTTTTTGCCTCAAATGTAACGGTTACAGAGAAGTGTTATACTTCTTCAGATTTTGAGGAGGAGGATCTGCAAAAAAGGCAAAAAGACATAAAATCGAATTTAAAAATACTTTATTCATCATAACATATTTTTATTCATTGAAGAAAAATAACTAAAACTCTCAAATCATTTAAATATCGTACCACAAACAATAATTTTAAAAAAATATCCTACTCTATACTTCAAATCTTTGAAATTAACTGAATAGTTTAGCTGACCTCATGAGATTGCCCACTCTCCGATATCATATTCTGGAATCAAATTGAGATGATAACTTTACTATCCACTTGAGATTTGAATTTCAAGTAAATACTCATCACTCAGTTGGCTTTGTGACAACCGAAGTTTCGATTCGATTTCCTATGAAAAAATTGGTGTTATTCATAATATTATGGAACGAACAATTAATGTTTGATATTTTTTCCTCAGTACCTATTAACTCACCTGATATACAATCCAATGACAACTTGGCACCCACATAAACAAATAAAAAATATGTTTTGTTTGTTTTTAAAACGTATCTTCGCCAGATGCCCAACGATGTTCATCCTATACCAACATAAACTGTGAATGAGGATTGGGCCGAATGCCGGTATGTGCGCATGGCGATAGCGTCACGGAAAATTACATTTAAACAAAAGAGAATTCACACATTACTTGGAATATTCTGTAAATTGGCGTCATTCCGCTGTAACAATACGTCGTTTTACTAATTATCACATTCATATACAGTCATCATGTAAACCAGCGGAAATTACATGTAATAAAGCAATGAATTACATGCTCACTGTAAAACTCGAGAGAAATGGAGGACATTTACCAAATCTTACATTAAAATTTTGAATTACTTGTGGAATCAAGTTATAATACTAGGAGGAGTATGTATATATTACATTTTGAAATGTATTTTTCCATCCACGTTTTACTGTGCATACCCAGAAAATTCACCTTTAATGAGAGTTGCCAGATTGAAACAATATGTCAAGATAAACTCATGGAGGGGAATTGTTACGAGTTGCCACAAACTTTGAATGGCAACATTTATCTAAATTCCTTGCAAACTGAACTGCCCCTTCTCTTAAAAAATGTACCTATACTACTGAGACAAAAATAATGATGACCGCCCGGCGTATTACGACTTACTCGTTCAACAATGGTAGGATCAATTTTGGATCAAATGTACTCAAGGCGATGGATAGGACGCCGTGGTCCAATCCTTTAGCCTCCCAGGTCACCGGACTTGAATCCATTGGATTTTTTTCACTAGGGCTATTTGAAAGAATTAGTTTAGGCCACACCTATAGCTGACGTGGAACAATTGAGACAGCGTATTCACACTGCTGCTCTGAAAATCACTGATTCGAGAGGTATCAACACATTTAAAAAGGTCCTTCTTGAGAAGATGTTGTATCTGCATAAGAGCGGATGGGAAGCAATTCGAACAATTTTTATAATATTCGGTTCGATGTTGAATAATTGATACTGTGGTATACATTTTGTGTTAAAGGAAAAGTTGACTAGGTATTTACTAAATTTACATTTACTTGAATGCTCTTCAACAATTGATTCGTTATTATTTATGATTAATTCATCAGTTCATCTTCATGAAATAAAAACAAAACGTATTTTGTACAAAGTTGTGGGAGTCGATATACTAGTCCATAATAACACCACCCTCTAATTTATGGAAATATCACTCCTTCGAAAAATAACATAATAAGTTTTATACCAGTTTTGAGTCTTGACAAAATGCGCATTTTTTTGTGATACATTTCTACCTCCACGTAGTTATAGTTTTTCCAGACAATAATGTAAAGTATCTGTTAGATAAAATCCAGTACCCGTCTTGGTATTAGCCAGGGAAGTAGTTGTTTTCTGACAGGTACTTGCCACAATGAGCCTAAATTGGTGGAATCCAAATCTGGCATTTAAACTCCACTTCTAGTAAAAATTTACCAATTTCTGAAAAACTGATTGAAAGCACCACTCATCAGTAATCTTCAGTAGCAAAAAAAATTGAACATTGCTCAATTTGTTGACAAGGCATCCAATAAAAGGGCTGGGGTAGAGATTCTCCAGAAATTGAAAAAATGCACATTATTTCTAAAACTGAGATTTTTACTGAGGTGAGATTCTGATTTTCGGAACAGTCATGACCTGGTCCATCCGTGGTGGCCGTACTGGTAGAACGTTCGCCTTTGGAGCGAAGAATCGAGAGTTCAAATCCCCGTATGGTCATCGGTCTCGTGCATGGTATCACACGTCAAAAGGGCTGCGTCTTCCCTAGCTCACACAAGTCTCTCGAAGACTTCTGAGGGTTGCGCGTAGGGGTGCAATCGGTTGACGGAAATAATAATTTCAATAATTTTGTTTAACAACAATCCCCAGTTCCAAAAGATTGTGCAAGGTTTACCGAATACTTTGTATAATGAATTGCTTCTGGATTAAAATAATCATTATAGGCTGGTGTCAAAACGAATTTTTAAAGCTAAGGAAAAACAATATTTAAACACGAAAACACTCAAAATGGTGAAATGGGGATGCAGTTTGCGATTTGCAGCGAAACGTGACCTCTTACTGAAAAATATTTAATAAGAAAGTTTTATATAATAAAAAAATCGAAAACTTTCGTAAACAACACTTTTTGACATAACCTCAAATTAACCGTCAAAATGGCGAAAACTCGATTTTTCAGTATTTATTTATTTTCTCGCGCATAAATACTTCAATTTACATGAAAATTGGTGTCGAATAAGCATGCATTTTTTGCAATTCAAACGATGACTAGTTTTCGAGTTATCAACATTTTTCGAAAAAAATACCCTCTTCTTCTACGAACAATTGTCTTGATATTTTTTGTATTTCGAAGGTCTCTAAACTCTCTAAGGGATCATTTTAATTGTTGAAATGCCTACTTTGTAATGAGTTTTGTAACTTGATGGTTTATATGGATGAACCACTTAAAATTGAGGAAAATGTCTCTCTGAATAATGATTTTCTCAATATTTTCAATTATTTTCGACTTTCTACATTATTTTTATAACAAAAAGTAATTTATCTCAAATTATTCACACTATAAAATTAATTTATTAATATCGTTTTTCTTCTATTGTAAATCATTGAAAATATTGAGAAAATCACGATTCAGAGTGACTTTTTTTTCAATTTTAGGCGGTTTAACGATCAATAAACCACCAAGTTACATGGACCATTATGAAGTAGACATTTTGACGATTGAAATGATCACTTATTGACCTTCAAAATACAAAAAATATCATACATTTATTCGTGGAATATAACGGTATTTTTTTTCGAAAAATTTATATAACTCAAAAACTACTCTCCTGAATTTCAAAAAAATCATGCTCATTCGACAACAAAAAAGACAATTTTTTATAAATTTCCTTCTGAATCGAATCATTTATACGCGAGAAAAAAAAATCGGGTTAAATGTTAAAAAGTGTTGAATACAAAAGTTTTCGACTTTTTTTACTATCTAAAACTTTTTTTTCGAACTTTTTCCACTATGTAAAATGTCACGTTTTGCCGCAAATTGCAGAAAACTGTATTCAACCACTAAACGTCAACCACTAAACTGCATACGCATTTCACCATCGTGAGTGTTTTGTGTTAATTTTTTTTCCTTAAAGTTGGAACCTTAAAAACATTTTTCACCTGGTTCTTGCCTGTTACTTTTTTCTTTTTCACAAAAATTATAGTCACCTCTCTATTATGTAAGTTGGAAAACTACATGAAAAGCAACTATCGTGTAAAGCCCACTATATGATAAATTTCTTCTGAATCCCACCTATTTATCTACTGAAAACGTAAAAAATTTCAAACTAATCATTACTTTTGAACTTATTTACTTACCGTTTCGGGAGTAACTGAACCTGGTTTCCGAATAACCACAATTTACTACCGTTAAACCATTTCTCCATCCGACCATCTCATAAAATTGATGAAAACTATCGCCTTCTGGTAGGTTTTTCACTTGTTTACATCGGTGACGTTTCCTAGGAAACGTACTATATTGATGAAAACGGTATTTCTGTCGTGCTAGAGGAAACACACATAAGCGAAAGGCCACATTTTCTCCAATGTCAATAATTATTATTACTCTGACTTTGAAAAGTCCGAGCATGAATGTAATGGTGGTGGTCCTTGAGATGTACACGAAATATTACCGGCCCATTATTGATTGGATTAATTGTTTTTTCATGATATACTGCCGATCACGCCAATTGAAATTATTTAGATACCGTTCTAGTATACAGGGTGATTCAAAATACTTTGACAAACTTCAGGAAGTGATTCCTCACAATATTCTATTATGAATTGCCCAAATAAATATATATCCGGAAACGCTTCGTTTCCAAGATACAGGGTGTTGAAGTTTTATTTTTATTTTGGTTTTTTTCAAATAACTCTTGAAATACTGAACTTAATTAAACGAAAGTTGGTATTAAGAGGTTTTTGAGGTGTCGAATTCGAACCTGATGTTATTATTTCTCTTACTCGTAGGGGGCGCCACCTACACGTTTTTTTCTATTCTGAAGATTCATAACTTTTTTGAGCGTACTTCTAGCACATTTTTTAGTGAAAAAATCGATTCCTCTATCATATCTACGTAAAAAAGCTACCCTTGTTGAAAGTCGCTGTAAGCAACCGTTTTCTAAATATTTGGACTTGAAAATTTCAAGTCAATTATTTGATAATCGATGCATGTTGAAGTTATTACCAATATTTTGCATTTTTCACAAGAATGCTTTGGAAAAGAATTTGACGTTGAAGTAAGTAGTTTTGGTAATTACATATTTTGTGACAGTTAAACGTTTTGTTGAAGTTTCCGTAAGTAGAAGTAGAAAACACTAATTTTGAAAAAATGGATTATTTAAACAATAATGCTCATTTAGCCGATATGCATTTCGTTTATGGCCTTGCGGATGGCAATGTGCGCGAAGCAAGACGTATTTACCAGGAGCGATTTCCTAATCGAGTAGTGCCTTCAGCTTCAACATTTGCTAGTATCCACCGTCGTTTGGTTGAAACAGGTAGCTTTAAGAGGGCAGCTGATATTATTGGAAGACCACGAGCAGTCCGAACCCCAGAATTGGAAGAAGCTGTTTTGAACGCTCTCGAGGAGAATCCAGAAACAAGTACAAGAATAATTGCTAAAGCTGTCAATTCTACTCAGTCCACAGTTTGGAGGATTATCCACGATCAACAGTTTTATCCATACCATATTCAAAGGGTACAAGCTCTTTTGCCACGAGACTTTCCCCAACGCATTACTATGTGTCAGTGGTTTTTGAAAAAATTGGCTGGAAATCCTCAACTTTTAAGATTTGTACTCTTCACGGACGAGTCAAACTTCTCCCGAAATGCTATCACAAACTTTCATAACAACCATGCATGTTTGGGCTCTCGAAAATCCGCATGCAGTTAGTGAAAGGCATTATCAGTATCAATTTTCTGTAAATGTATGGGCGGCAATAATTGATAATTACTTGATAGGTCCTTTCTTTCTTCCGCTCCGACTGAATGGCGCAACTTACAGACACTTTTTAGAAAATGAATTGCAGATACTACTTCAGAATGTATCATTAGAAATTCGTATCCGCATGTGGTTTATGCATGATGGGGCTCCGGCCCATTTTAGCGTTGTAGCTAGGGAATTCCTTAACACAGTCTATCCAAATCGATGGATCGGTAGGGGTGTAGAAGAACCTAACCAGCCGTGGGCACCAAGGTCACCAGATCTAAACCCGATAGATTTTTATTTTTAGGGACATTTGAAGTCACTATTTTATAAAACTCCAGTAGCGAACGAGGAAGATCTTAGAAACCGAGTCGTAGAGGCATGTGAAACAATAAGGAACACACCAATAATTTTTGAGCGGGTACGAGATTCAATGACTAGACGACTGACTGCCTGTATCTTCGCTGAAGGTGGACACTTTCAACAATTTATTTGAATACAATTTAGTTTCGTTTATTTTAGTTTATTCTACATATTCAAAATTTCCTGAAATAATATGTTGACATTTCTTGCAAATTTTATTACTATTAATTATTACTATAGAATTATTATTATTAAATTACTATTGGGATGTCTTAAAGGAACGTACCCAACAGTAATGACCTCTTCAAGCGAGTAAAAAGTAATAGAGTAGGTGGCGCCCCCTACAAAAAAAACAAAACTGCTTACTTAAACGTCAAAATAATGCAAATGCAAATGCAAAATAAATGTAATAATTATTACATGCATAGATTATCAAATAATCCACTTGAAATTTTCAAGTCCTAATATCTAGAAAACGGTTGCTTACAGCGACCTGTAACAAGGGTAGCTTTTTTACGTAGATATGATAGAGGAATCGATTTTTTTACTGAAAAATGTGCTAGAAGAACACTCAAAAAGTTATGAATCTTCAAAAAAGAAAAAGACGTGTTGGTGGCGCCCCCTACGAGTACGAGCAATAATAACATCAGGTTCGAAATCGACACATCAATAACCTCTTATTACCAAGTTTCGTTAAATTAAGTTCAGTATTTCAAGAGTTATTTGAAAAAAACCAAAATAAAAATAAAACTTCAACACCCTGTATCTTGGAAACGAAGCGTTTCCGGACATATATTTATTTAGGCAATTGATATTAGAATATCAGGAGGTGATTCCCTCCTGAAGTTTGTCAAAGTACTTGGATAGAGCAGGGTTACCTTACAAACGGTCCAGTAGTTCTAAATTTTTGATATGTTGTCTAGGCTTAGGGCAAGCTGTAAAATAAAAAAATTAAATAAGAGGCTCTATTCACACAAAATAAAAGACACAAATGGCCTATAATACTTTTTATAAGATAGTTCCCCGCTTTTCGCCCCAGCACTATCACTTTGTGGAATTTTTCAAACATTAGAACTTTTTTGTTTTTTTTTGCGAATATCTCAAAAAAATTTGGAGGAATCGTTTTATAGTCTGAAAAATTTTTGTAGAGAATTATAAGACCTACAATATGTTTTTTTTAAATGACCAGATCGGTGCATTTTTCACTGAGAAAATCCTGGAAAACCTCGAAAAAGAGACAATTTTTCAAAAATTCATAATTTTTATAAATATGATGCTGGACAGAGAATATTGCGGAAACTGTAATATAATAACAGTCATGTGGTTCAACTGCAAGCAAGATATTTTCTGTCTGATTTGTAGTTTTTGCACAATCGCCTTACCTAATAACAATTTAACGGCAAATCTTTCTAAATGCGCCGATTCAAAGGAAATCATCTTATTCAAATTCTATAAACGGTATTTGGAAGTAGAGATCAATATCTACAATTTGCATATCTTGGATTTTCACGTGACAGGCGGAAAATGTGTTGAAAATGTCACTGGAAATTACTTTAAATGCTTCAAAGTAAGTAAGTAAGTAATTTATTCAGTTAATGACAGTGCACAATAGTGAATGAACATTAATAAATATGATCAATTATAAATGTAATATCGGTTACAAAATATAATATAGCAGCTGGGAATTGAAAAGAAAAGGAGCTGCAACCCAAGCAGTGCACCAGAAGTCGCCCGAACTCAACTCAAGTTAATTTCAGTGCGACTTCGGGTGACTTTGGACGCACTTTCCCTCCTGTCCGGTGGAAATCCAAAATATACAAATTGTAGATATTGATCATTACTTCCAGATGTCGTTTGCAGAATTTGAATACGACGATTTATCTCAAATCGGCACATCTTGCAAGATGTGACCTTGAATTGTTTACAACGCGATTGTGCAACAAGTACACATCGGACAGAAAAAATGCTTCGCACAGTTGAACCACACATTATTATCTATCAGTTTCCGTAATATTGTTTGTCCAGCTTCAGATTTATAAAAATTATCAATTTTTGAAAAATATTCTCTTTTTCGAGGTTTTCTCGGATTTTCTCAGTGGAAAATGCACCGATCTGGTCGTATGAAAATCCATATTGAAGGTTTTATAAAAGTTCCGTTGGCTGTAAAACGTTTCCTTGAATAGTCTTTGAGATTAACAACTTTTTTATAAAGTATACATACTCATCTCAAAAATCAACTCCTTTGAAAAATGAGGCTGAGTTTAGTTATAACGGGTGACCACGGGGTGAGGTACGCCCCCCAATTTTTCTATAGTTTTGAAGATGCAGGTTTCAAATTTGGCACGTCGATATATTACTCAAATACGCATATTTTGACTCCATAACCGAAAATTCACCACTTCCGGTTTAACCGGAAGTGACCCCAAACTTTTTTTTTTAAATGACACCCTGTACAATTTTTTTCATTATCAGGAAGAACACGCAATTTGTGATAACACTGTTTTCCAAAATTGAAAATCGGTTGAAAAATGGCGGAGATACAGTTGATTGTTCAATCGAACAAAGTTGGCCATGAACATCAAACTCAAATCATCACAACTGACGAACGGCGTCAGCATTTACGAGAGGAAGGTTCGAGGTAAGATACAGCTGAAAATTGAGCTTCCCATGTAATTGCAGCAACCATATTTCCCATCAATTATCAAACATTTCCTCAAAACGGATTAGTACCCATAAAGAAAGGCTGCCATTTCTCAAATAGCAACATACTCTTTTCACATTGTTATGTTGAAAGATGATGAATTATCAGATTACTCGAATGAAAAGATTTGAAGAATTCCGAAAGGAATCGAAGATACGGGATGTTTCATTATGAGTGTTCAGAATGCAAGCCGCAGTTGCATTTTTTCTACACTCGCCATAAATTAGCAGTAAATCTACTTTTTCATTTCTAGTAAATTTTCGCTCCATCGGAATGTTTTTCAACAAGTTACAATTCTCTTGTATTGAATGAGTAGAACAAATTGTCACTTTGTTGACAAAATATGCTTTTTTGTTTAGCTTTCTTATGTTCAAAGCCGCCTTCGTTGAAGAACATTCAATTTTGGGAACACTTATATTGTATTTCTGGTTCCTTTCGGAATTCTTCAAATCTTTTCATTCGAGTAATCTGATAATTCATCATCTTTCAACATAACAATGTGAAAAGAGTATGTTGCTATTTGAGAAATGGCAGTTGTGAGCCTTTCTTTATGGGTACTAATCTGTTTTGAGGAAATGTTTGATAATTGATGGGAAATATGGTTGCTGCAATTACATGGGAAGCTCAATTTTCAGCTGTATCTTACCTCGAACCTTCCTCTCGTAAATGCTGACGCCGTTCGTCAGTTGTGATGATTTGAGTTTGATGTTCATGGCCAACTTTGTTCGATTGAACAATCAACTGTATCTCCGCCATTTTTCAACCGATTTTCAATTTTGGAGAACAGTGTTATCACAAATTGCGTGTTCTTCCTGATAATGAAAAAAATTGTACAGGGTGTCATTTAAAAAAAAAAGTTTGGGGTCACTTCCGGTTAAACCGGAAGTTGTGAATTTTCGGTTATGGAGTCAAAATATGCGTATTTGAGTAATATATCGACGTGCCAAATTTGAAACCTGTATCTTCAAAACTATAGAAAAATTGGGGGGCGTACCTCACCCCGTGGTCACCCGGTATATGAGGATATATTGAAAAATTCTTAGCCTAGTACAGAACCAAACAAAATTTCAATGTCAAAATATTTTATTATTCAACATATTCTCCTCTTAATTGGATACATTTATTACAGCGAACCTGCTACGTCTCTAGACCTTTCAAAAAAAATGTTTCTTCTTGCTCTGCAAACCAGACCTACACAGCCATTATTACCTTCTCGTTGGAAGAAAATTTACGACCTTTTAAACTTTTTTTCAGTTGAGGAAAGAGATGATAGTCGGACGGAGCCAAATCTGGTGAATAAGGGGGGTGTTCTAGTAATTCAAACCCTAAATCACGAATTTTTTGCATGGCAACATGAGATTTGTGTGCAGGGGCGTTGTCCTGCAAAAACAAAACACCTTTGGATAGCTTTCCGCGTCTTTTCTCTTAAATTTTTTCCCATAGAGTGGTCAGTAATGTCGAATAGTAATCTCCAGTTATTGTTCTACCCTTATCCAAAAAATCAATCATGATTACTCCATGGCAATCCCAACAAACTGAAGCAAGAACTTTTCCAGCAGATTTTTGGACACGAAACTTCTTAGGTTTTGGAGAACCAGAGTGTCGCAATTCCACTGATTGTTGCTTTGTTTCTGGATCGTAGAAATGTACCCAAGTCTCATCCACAGTAACAATTCGGTTTAAGAAGTCTACATCGTTTTCAAATCGAGCACAGATCGAACGCGATGCTACTACCCTTGCACGCTTTTGGTCAACATTCAAACATTTGGGGATCCATTTTGCAGCAATTTTTCTCATGTCCAAATTGACGTAAACTATATGATGAACGCGTTCGTATGAAATATTCAGTGCTTTAGATATCCGTTTTAGCCCAATTCGACGGTCTGTTAAAATCATATCATGAACTGCATCGATATTTTCGGGGACTGACACAGAAACTGGCCTTCCCGATCGGTCATCATCTTCAATGGAAAATTTACCTCTTTTGAAGCTTGCAGTCCAATTTTTCACGGGCGCATAAGAAGGACATTGATCACCAAGGGTATTAAGCATAATATGTTCGTAAATCTGCTCACCTCTTAACCCTTTTAAATACAGGTACTTGATGATGGCTCGATACTCCAATTTTTCGATTTTCCCAATTTCGGTGGACATATTTTTTCTTTTAATTTATTGCGTGACTCTGGTTTACTTTTTTGACGTCAAACTTTACACTGACACTTCTAATAAGTTATTGTTCGTTGCTATGGTAACGCAATATTTTGTTTATGCAGGGAACTGGTCTAGGCTAACTACATATCAATACATCCTCGTAAGAAGGTTGATTTTATTCGTATTATGTTTGATTTTAATGCTTGAAATTGTGAAATATGAGTTGACTAGATCAAAGATGTGCCAACAAAGAGAAGGAGAAGAAGTCGTGTTTGAAAATTGTCAATTTCCAAAAT
The DNA here is from genome assembly GCA_944452925.2 of Chrysolina oricalcia. Taxonomy (NCBI): domain Eukaryota; kingdom Metazoa; phylum Arthropoda; class Insecta; order Coleoptera; family Chrysomelidae; genus Chrysolina; species Chrysolina oricalcia. Next base: position 8,371,310 of record OX101815.2, on the reverse strand, counting down.
ACAAAAGGTCATAACTTGAAAAGTATTAGAGACCCCAACAAAATTATTTTGAATTCGTGTTCAGGAGAAAAAACTACGTAAGAAACGCTACTTCCTTTTGTTTCGGAGAAAAGCCTGAAAAACTTACCTACTTACGCTATACGAAGTAGTTATTCCACTTAAAATGTTTAACAATCATGGCTGAATCATCTTCATTTACAATAATTTCTCTTGGTAATGGAATTATACTTGCTTTCATCTGTAGGATTCGACATTTGCAAAGTCATGTGAGCTAGCACTCGCTTCATTTCCTCAATTTTTTTCTTCAAGTCTTCTGTCATTTTATATCTTTCAGCTGTATATATTTTTTATGTTATCAGTTCCTCTCACCTGACTCCATGTTTTAATATATCCACAATTTGAATTGAAACTCTTTATTAGTTTAGATCTGTATATTGAATATCTTTACATCAATCAATTAGACTGGGAGATGGTGACAGATTTCAGGTGACGATTTTCTCGTTTATGCCTCTGAGACCAGTGAAAGATATGAAAATTCTGACAAGATTGATAAAAAATTGGAGCGGTCGCGGCATGGCTTTCATATAAAAAATTCGATTTTCAATAAAAAATAAATGTGTTTTGGGACGATTTTATCGCCGCTGCCATGTAGACCAACGGCATGTTAAGGCCTCTTTTATGCACGCGTTTTTTGTCGCTTGTCGCGTTTTCTAAAGGTACGTCTTTAAATGTGCGCTTTTATGCATCGACGTCAATCAGCCGCTAGCCGCCTGTGTCGCGGCGTTTTCAAATCCGGTCGCATGGAATTACAAAACGCAAGCGACAAGCGAATCAAAGTACATTGATTTCAATTGGTGCTTTTATGCAGGGCGTTTTATTAATGTCATTGCCAGCATTTCCCCTGGTTCAAACGCAAATCGCCGTAACAACTCAACATTTGTAATAAAAAGGTTTCTTAGCTTTTCATGTAGCTCATCAAATGAGGTAATAATTAAAGAATTTCTCCGTGTCGAGTCTTAGTTCTTCATGAAATGTATAAAATGCGCCTCTGAGGAGTCTTACTATTAATTGGATGCACATCCCAACGTCTCCAGCGTCTTTTTCAATACTATGAGTGTACAATACATAACACACGGATTCATTTTAGCACTGTCGCTGTGGTGTGATGTCCACTAATGATCAAATTTGAAAGCGGCACGCGACAAGAAACGCTTGACCTTTGTTCCGTTTTTGTTTCAAATAAAAACGTCGCGTTTTCTGTCGCCCTGCGACAAGCGACAATAAACGCGTTCATAAAAGAGGCTTGTGATAAACAATAGCAGTGAAAAAATTGATGATGACGTAAACTTGTGATTTTTCTTTAATTTCAGACGATTTTCTCGTTGCTGCCAATTGAAATAATGAAAGTTTCCATCATGAATGTCCCATAGAAAAGTGGCATAAGGTTTGCGGAAATCGAAGTGAGGTTAAGTGCCGGAATTTTTCATCATTTTGGTCAGAATTTTCTTATCTTTCACTGGTGTCAAAGGCATACACGAGAATATCGTCACCTGTAATCTGTCACCATCTCCCAGTCTAAATCTGACATTGCCAGACAGATTCCTTTTTCAAAAATATATTCAGGTAAACGCACAAAATGTTTTCAAACTGTTTTCAACAAATAGCAGTAATCATGATATAACAGTTTTCTAGTACTGATGTTTTTTCGAAGAATTCGCTCCTTTTCAAAATAGTCTTTCAGTTTTTGTGACGGAACGAGCCTGTAAGATTATTTTTGCTTTTTCTCCAGTCGTTGGCCTTTGATATTCTGGAGAATTTAATGAACTATAATAAGAATTGATTATATGCACAAGTATCAGTACTGTATTCATTACCAATTAGGCCTACAAGGTCAACATATCTATCAATCTCCACAACTTCTGGGATACCCTGTATACTGAATGTATGAATTTTTCATCACATTGGATGTGAAGAAATAGTACAATTGTTTGTTGGGAGATGAATATTTATTTTATTACATAACTAATATTTGAGAACTAAAATATTGCACAGGATATGCGTTCAATAAAATGACTTCTCAAACCTTCAGAAGTTTTTCCATAAAAAAACTCCACGTTACATAAACCGTGAACGGACATGTAAATGCTTTGCATAAGCATTCGTCACTATAACTTTTATATTGTTTTCATCTTCTGGTTCTGAACAAGAAAATCCTGAAGTGTTCCTGAGATCTAAGGAAGAAAAGGGGAGATGAAATTGGAATGAAATTACAATTTCTCGCTGAACCCAAAAAACGTGACTGAATATGGAAAGGTTACGCCAGTGTATTCTCTGTCAGTTTCTACAAATATCATATGAATGGGAAATTTGACTTTTCTTATCTTATCAAGATTCGACTTAACCCTAACCCAATTTTTATTCATTCCATATTGGTTCTGTCTTAAATCTTCTCAAACATAGATTATTCAAAAATGTTTATTGGAATTAATTTCATTCAGTTCAAATTACGACCTCTATGAATTCGCTATTTGGTTGCAAAACAAACCAACTAAAAAGAGACTGGGACCTAAATTCAACCAGTTTGAAAAAAAACTTTCACAATTTTTCTGTTAGTAACACAAACATATACAGGGTGAGTCAAGGTGAACGTCTCGGACTCATTGAGGCCAAATGATTTTTTTTTCTGCCATCGGTTTTGGTAATCATAATTATGTCGATTTTGACAACATTTTGAAAAAAAAAATATATTCTTGAGATTGAAAAGACGACATAAAAGTTACATATTTTTTAATGGTATTTGTTACGTTTTTTAATTCTTTGAGGAAACGAAATCTGACTTTACCGCTAGGAAGAGTTCTATCGATTTTTCTGTGGTCACTGGTCGTCCACAACCTGATAGTGAAGCTACACGACATTGATTTCACGACTCAAGGTCACGGTGATGACCTGGTAGTCATCACCAGAGGGAGACATGACGGATTGATTTCTTGTCGCATGCAAGTAGCCCCAAATACATTCAGAAGCTGGTCTGCAAAGGAAAGACTAAATTTCAATCCCGCAGCAAAACAGTACTGGTCCTATTCACAAGAGGGCGAGGGAATCCTGCTAATATTTTCCAACGATGTCAAATATCTGGGCATTATAATCGACATAAAAGTGACATAGAACAGTCAAATCAACTACATTCTTCACAGGGCTTAATAAGCGGCAAACTTAACATGGCGCAGAGTCTTTGGTAAGTGATAGGGTCTGAAACTAAAAATGATCTACTGGTCATACCAAAAACCAATGGTCGCTTATAGCTTCTCTGATATGTTGGCGAATGGTGCATCAAACTTAGGCAGAAGTCAAGCTGCAGAAAGTGAAGTGGCTAGTCTGTCTAGGAATCACAGGAGAGATATTTACGTGATCTACTACGGCATTAGGGGTTATACTAAACCTTCCACCATTGCATCTATGTCTTATGAAGGAAGCAGCAATCAGTGTCTTCAGAATGAGCCAGACAGTCAACTTAAAAGTAGTAATTATCTGATCAGATTTTCGAACATGTTTCGCTAGACGCGATGTCTAAACAAACCAGTTGTGAGTCTATACTAACCCAGGACTGCAAACAATCCCTCAGACAACTGGCAGAAAACAATCAGATCACTTTTATTTAACTGAGGCATGAGGAAGAAGACTGCCTTGCCAAAGAAGGGACAAACACAGAATTTACAGGCCCAGAACCCTTGTGAGGGCTCCCCAAAGCCCACTTGAAAGAAGAACTCTTACATTGGGTAACCGATGGCATGAAAACGATCTTTAATAAAGTGCCAAAATGGAGCCAAGTGAAAAAGCTCAAGCAAGATGCTTAAGTTCCTGGAAGGGGTCTTCTTTGCGCCATTTGAATTCAGGAAATCGGCTTCCAAGATACTGATAAACTCCATACGAACCTTGAAAATCCGGGGCCTCGAATAGATTCAGCATCCACAACACTAAAATCTGTAGCTGACTTTGCTGATGTTCAACTCTTTATCAAAATGTAATGTGACGTTGTCAAAGAATCTCAATATTGTAATAAAAATACACACAATTTATTTAACTACTTATTTTTTCCCACAAATGAAGTACCTAATTTATTTGAACAAAATTACTATTGTGAATGTGACTATCCTTACATCTACGTTAACGGCGGATTGTCTTCTCTAACTTCAACTCAGACTGCCGCTGGTGGATTTCCATCCGCCTTGACTTTTCAGTGCTAGAATATCTAATCCAGAATTGGCAAAGAGCGTGACGGATGATCTTCTAAACTCTTGTCCTGTATATGTTTTTGTCAATTTTTATTTAATTTATAGCGTGAAGAAATAAAATTAATTTTCTCGGCTAGCCGTAGAAAAAGTAACTTTCTCCTTTCCGTAAAGCCGGTAAAATACAATTTTCTCACAGTGTAGGATAAAAAAAATACTTGTCGACATCTCATTTTACCCATTCTGCTAAAGTGAATTAAGTGATTATTGGAGTTATGTAATTAGCTTTTCCTCATCCGACGAGCCACCACTTTGCCATTTGACAAAAATAAATAACACAAATTTCAAAATTAATATTAATATAGCAGAAAACAGTTATGTTGTATTTTTCCCAAAATTTTATGATGGAAATTAGTGATTCGAACGAATCCAGCACTCTAGAATAAAAATAAAATTTCGGAATAATCATAACTTGTTTAAAAAAAGTGACAAGTGGTTGTATTTAGTAGGTATGTCATGTGGAAACAAAAGAAGTGAAAACCGGAAGTTGCATGAAGCTGAGCCACTTATGAAAATATGCAGTTTTGTCTCGTATCCAGATCCTTCAAATTTCGTTCCAATCTCTTCAAAATAAAAAAAGACACCCGGCATAATAAATGTACTCAATTAGCTGCTACAGGTAAAAACATTTTTGACCGGCCAATCAAATCCATTTCAGATACTCACTGTGATTCGGGTGAACAATCAATATTATACAATTATAATATTGAATTTCTTTCATAACGTTAAGCTACATTTCCACCGGAGAAACATTGAGCAACTTTTTTGTTGCTTATTGTTTATGTTTGTTCCCATGGATAGAAACTTACAGCAACAAACGTAAACTTCTTGGTTCCACTAAAGCAACTAAAATTGTCAATAGTCCCATATTGTTTCTTGAGTACGCAACTTGTGTTTCCACTGCATGTTGGCAATCAGCTTGAATATGGAGCAAGATGATGATGTAGTGATATCTTCAAGAAAGCGAAAAAGAAAACACAAATACTGGGTGAGGCCAAGTCTTCATGAAAGGAAACAATACACTTACTTAGTGTATTGAAAGAAGACAATTTACATGCGGGACGAACAGCTAATGGTAGTGTTACATTTTTTTTACGAATGTCTAGCACCGATATGGAGTGGTTATTGTGCCAAATTGCTCCCCTAATTAAAATAGAGGATACAAATAATAGGCAAGCAATTTTCAATTAATTCGACAGATAACTCATTTGTCCACTTGAAGGACATCATAAATAATGTAGGTATTTATTCACTTTCGTAGGTACTACACTGGACATTGAAAACATCTGCGACACGACTGCTTACAAGTTGCAATCTCGGCGTTTCCACTGCGATAGCAACACGAATTTGTTTACCCATGTTCCCTATTTTCCTTTGAAGTTTACCGCTCGAATTGGAAACAGGTGACAAGCAGAAGCAGTCAACATTTGTTGCCGAAACATGGGAAATTTTAAGAAACTTTTAGAAACATTTTGGAACATTTTTGGAAACAAGCAACAGCAATAAAAAAGTTTCTCAATGTTCCTCCGGTGGAAATGTAGCTTTACACTTTGAGAGAAAGCAAAATATCTCGTAAACGGTGAGAATTAGGAATAGGCGTACCTATCAAAGTCAGCTTGTCTTTTATTAATGAATTCAAAAATGCAAAAAAATAGAAGGGGTTCCATAAAAGAAAACACTATCTTTTCAAAAACCCTACATACAAGAATCATTATTTTTAAAACGCAGTCCAAATCGACTGCATACTCACAGAAACCGATTTCTGAAAAAAATATCATTCAGCCACAAGAGTCCGAGGCGTTTAACTTGACTCACCTTGTAGATTGTACTTAATGAGATTGTGCAGTGTATATAATGATAATTGTCGCCAAGAAAACGTGCCGAATCAACTAATAGGTATCTAAATGCCAAATGAGATTTGGAAAGAAAGTTATTAAAACCTTGAACAATCATTTGTCTTACCATCAAGGAGTGTGACAACAACGCGTTGAACTAATTGTGGACACTTATCAATAGGCCATTGGCCGCAGTGGATGGCCTGATACGGGCCCACTCACGTTCAAACCTTATCAATAATTTGCATGATGTTATTTGACAGCTGGTTTTGTAACTCAACTCGTGTGCCTGCCGAAAATATCTATTGTACGTATAAATCACAATATATTCTCAATATGCAGGGCTTGCCAAAAGGTCTCTCTCCTTGTTATATTTGAATCAGAGTACCTAATCAGACAAGATTCAAATTGGACTTGATACAAAAGAAGAGCGAAATTGTATTGATTAAATTCTATATCAGTGCGGATTCAGTATGTTTATAAAGTGCGATGATAATGTAAGACCCCGGTTTTTTCAGTAAGGCCATCCATTCTCTGTTTAAAACACACACAAAAGGAGGCGTGAATATCTGCCCATCCCTTGAATAATTATGGACCTGTCCAATAAGACCGTGGGGACCGTTTCAAGTCTCTCCCGCAAGGGGGACCAGGATTCGACTTGGCGTTGAAAACCTGGCTACGGTCATTAAATTAATGTAATTAGATGAGGATGACACAGCTAACAATATTGAAATCATTGGAATTTGAATTTGATAATGTATTGAATATATCAATTATATCAGCTGCGGATTGATTTTAGAAAAAATCCAGATGCAGATTGATTTTAATTTATAAATACGCATGTTTGAACTTGAAATAAATGTTAGATTTCTGAAGTCATACCAGTCAAAGTATAGTGACGTCATCACTCATTTATTTTCAAGTAATGTATAGCGTTTTAAATCTCTCTTGGAAGCACTTTCAATTATCTTTACAACCAAGTATAGTTTTTATTATTTTCTTTCTACATAGTGGAATCAAATATTGAAGTTATTCATTGATTTTGTGTATGGACTAAAATCATTTGTTGAAACATATCGTTATAATAATTTCCATTCGTAGATATGTGTATGCTGTAAACCATTATCTAGACATTAGTTTCCACAACATTAATTGCTAATTTGTTCGTAGGCCTGTTTATGTATGAGGTATGATTCTTATAGATCGAGAATTTTTTCTCTAATTTCGTTTAAGTTTAGAAATTTTTTAATTTTTTTTAATGTATTTGCAAACTGTCGTATAGGCATAAGAAAGTTCCATTGAACCACACACAAATCTACCTGTATTAATGTTTGTAAAGACACTTTCCATGAATTCGCAGTCTCCGTTGATTTTTCTATAGGGAATCCATGTTGGCGAGGGGACAATATTTTATAGCTAGTCAAAAAATCAGCAATTCTATCATAAAATGTGCGTTAAAAAATTGTGGAAATGGTATTCAGAATAGTCACCTGTCTATAAGTATCTATAGAGGCGATCTTTTTTGTATATAAACTTTTAACTTTGCCCATATCAAAATAATGACAAGTTAATTCAGTAGTCTCGAGATTTAGCAATAATTTTCTTCGAAGCTTCAATTATTTTATCACTTATTTAATCATCTCCTTTTTAAGATTGAAAATGAAAGAAACTCTTTGTTGGCTACTAACATTTCGAAAATAAATGCTCTGTCCGATATTTCTTGTTGGTATAGTATATTCTGTAGGTTAATTTTTGTAAAAATTTTCTTCATATATTTTTCTGAGTGTTTTGAGAAAAATGCGAACCAACGCATACTGCAACTTTTTTCGGTTAAGTTACTTTGACATCTTCAATATTCAGATTGATATTTTCTTCGTATTACTTTTGTCTATTTTCTTATATACAATATGCCCCCTTATTCTTATGATGTGCGAGTTGAAAAATTTCCTATTCTTGTATTACAAGATTGTTCAGATACTTTTTCTGTTTTTCATAACGCTCTCAGTTTTCAGGATTATTTTAAAATTTTTGTACAGCTGAACGTTGTTTGTAAGTTTTTACTTTATTTTTTAATTTTTTCTGTTATCTATTCTTTTTCAGTGCGGCAATTTTTGTTCTTATATTATCAGCAGACAGTTTGCTTCGATTACAAAATTAGTATCAGATATAAATTTGTTGAATGATTGGTTAAAGTCAGATACATCATAAATATTTCCAAAACCAACAAGTGGCAATTGTCACTTTGCCATATTGAAAAAAGAATCAGATGTATTTCTGTTATTATCATACCAATTTTTTTCATTTTATCACTGGCTGCAATGTAGTGATGATTGACCTATAACTCGGTTATCGATTTCTGTTTCCAAAATTTTCTTCTTTCTTAGAACAAATCTAGTGGGTTCGTTTGGTGGAAACATTTGAATTCTAGCATGTAAGAACATCATCTATTTTTTTTTCAGTGGTGTTTGTCAAGTAGTACATAGTTTCAAATATAAGAGACAATTTGATTTTAACAGAACAACAATCAAAAGTTTTTTCTGATAAAAAATTACAATATGTGTCATTAGTGAATGGCAACAATTCTAGCATTTACTGTGTATCCAAGTAATTTTCAAATCCAAAATATTTGTGTGCGATTGAAAAAGTTGCAGTCCCCGTTTTTATTTCTCATATTTATACATTTTCCATTTGTTCAATAAATTTTACTACTTCCTTGCTTACGAGAATTATTATCAGACTGTCTCAACAATTCACTTCTTCATTGAATTTGTATAAAGGAAACATTGAATTATCAATTTCAAACCACTCTGTAGCATGTGAAAATCGAAAACCACAATTGGTTGTGAAGAGAATTAAAAGACCTTTTGACAAAGGTATAACACGGCACCATGCTATTTGAAAAAATTAGGGACGTCGTCAAAAACATTCGTATTTGAAATTAAAAATCGACCTGTCTTAGGATTGTTCCAAAAATCAACCACAGCTGAGATAATTGATATATTCCATCATTTATAGGAGGTATAGACTAAAATGAACTTCACTACTTCTTTATTATAGGAGACATGAACATCAACATTAAAGACGAACTAAGTAACTATGCAGAAGAATACCTGAATATCTTATTTGAAAAAGGATTTATTTCCCTGATCAATAATTACACTCGCGTCACAACAAATAGTCGTTCATGCATTGATCACATTTTTGCAAAAATCAAAGAAGATAACACAGAAAATATTCTCCCTAGCATTATTAAGACACACATAACCGACCATTACACCACATCGTTAAAGATTCGCGGTATCCATAATTATGAACCTACTCTGGTCCACGAACAAATTCGAGAAAAACTTAACCCACGAAAATTTCTACGCTACTTAGGAAATTAAACATGGGGTGAGGTATACAACTGTATGAATGCTGAAAGTGTAATGTCTAATTTTCAAGGTACCATGAATAACCATATAAAAAATTCAACCGACACCTATAAAACGAAACAAATCCGGAAAAAAAAGCCGTGGATAACATCCGGAATAATTAATTCAATCAAGCACAGGGATAAACTTTACCAGGACCTTCTCAAACAGCCATCTGAGATCGCCAAACGTACACACAGAAACTACCGAAACCACTTGACCAAAGTATTGAAAAAATCCAAACTCCAGTATTTCTCAAACAGAATATTACAAAACGCAAACAATTCAAAACATCTCTGGAGCGTCGTCAACGAATTCTCAGGTAAAAAAAAAACGAAACAAACCTAACGATATAAAAAAGATAAAATCGGAATCTGGGGAAGTCATTAGTGACCCAAAACAAATTGCAAGCACCTTCAACAAATACTTCTCTGAAGTTGGACAAAACCTAGCGGCTCAAATCGATCCCGACAAAAACTCTTCTTTGCAGTCAATGTTTCTGGAACAAGTTGATTGTAATTCAGTGCGCAACATAATCTGTGAATTAAAAGACAATAAAGCACCAGGACCGGACTTGATCACGAATGAAATACTGAAAATGAGCTGTGATTTCATAGTGGGACCCCTGACCTTTATTTTTAACCTCTCTTTCAAATCCGAAAAAGTTCCAACTCACTTTAAATGTGCGATAGTGAAACCTATACATAAAAACGGCGACAAACTCAATGTTAATAATTACAGACCAATATCGTTAATATCGGCTATAGCCAAAGTTTACGAAAAAATCCTGAAGTTACGAATTATAGCTTACCTTGAAAAAACAAAATCATATCATCTCTACAATTTGGCTTCAGAGAGAATACTTCGACCCAGGATGCTATCGCCCTTTTGATTTCGAAAATTTATCAGGCTCTAGACAACAGTCAGTGTGGGGGTTTTCATAGATCTTGCCAAGGCTTTTGACACGGTAAGTCATCAGCTTTTGTTACACAAACTTGAACGCCTTGGCATCCGCGGAGTTATTCTGAGCCTCCTTAAAAGTTACCTGGAAAACAGAAAACAAATAGTTGAAATAAACAAGACCCGTAGCGAAGAGAGAACTGTACTATATGGAGAGCCGCAGGGCACCGTCCTAGGACCAACGTTGTTTATTATTTACATTAACAATTTACTAAAAATACAATCTAGCGGTATAGTTCTGTCTTTTGCTGACGACACCGCACTCATTTATGAGTCAGACTCTTGGGAAGAAGTAAAAGGAGCGTCGTCAACGAATTCTCAGGTAAAAAAAAAACGAAACAAACCTAACGATATAAAAAAGATAAAATCGGAATCTGGGGAAGTCATTAGTGACCCAAAACAAATTGCAAGCACCTTCAACAAATACTTCTCTGAAGTTGGACAAAACCTAGCGGCTCAAATCGATCCCGACAAAAACTCTTCTTTGCAGTCAATGTTTCTGGAACAAGTTGATTGTAATTCAGTGCGCAACATAATCTGTGAATTAAAAGACAATAAAGCACCAGGACCGGACTTGATCACGAATGAAATACTGAAAATGAGCTGTGATTTCATAGTGGGACCCCTGACCTTTATTTTTAACCTCTCTTTCAAATCCGAAAAAGTTCCAACTCACTTTAAATGTGCGATAGTGAAACCTATACATAAAAACGGCGACAAACTCAATGTTAATAATTACAGACCAATATCGTTAATATCGGCTATAGCCAAAGTTTACGAAAAAATCCTGAAGTTACGAATTATAGCTTACCTTGAAAAAACAAAATCATATCATCTCTACAATTTGGCTTCAGAGAGAATACTTCGACCCAGGATGCTATCGCCCTTTTGATTTCGAAAATTTATCAGGCTCTAGACAACAGTCAGTGTGGGGGTTTTCATAGATCTTGCCAAGGCTTTTGACACGGTAAGTCATCAGCTTTTGTTACACAAACTTGAACGCCTTGGCATCCGCGGAGTTATTCTGAGCCTCCTTAAAAGTTACCTGGAAAACAGAAAACAAATAGTTGAAATAAACAAGACCCGTAGCGAAGAGAGAACTGTACTATATGGAGAGCCGCAGGGCACCGTCCTAGGACCAACGTTGTTTATTATTTACATTAACAATTTACTAAAAATACAATCTAGCGGTATAGTTCTGTCTTTTGCTGACGACACCGCACTCATTTATGAGTCAGACTCTTGGGAAGAAGTAAAAGGAAAAGTCGAAAAAGACCTCATTAAAATTTTCGGATAGTTCAAAATGAATTTGCTCACAATTAACCTTAGTAAAACAAAGATCTTACCTTTCACTTCGTACGAGTCAAATTTGCCGAACTTCTCCATAACAATAAGCCAAGAAACTATTACTCTTGCAAACAGTATCAAGTACCTTGGAATTCACATCGATTGCTTCTTAAAATGGAACATCCACATTACTGAACTTTCGAAGAAAATTCGAGCCCTCATCTATAAATTCTACCATTTAAGAAAATTTCTCCCTGTCCCAAAACTTAAAATAATATAGTACGCTCTCGTTGAATGCTTACTTCGATACGGAATCATAGGTTGGGGGGGGGGGGGGAGTACTACAATACCACCTTCATCCTTTAGAAGTCCTTCAAAAAAGAATTCTGAAATTAATAATGAGAGTAACATACTCATCTGACCAACTATTCAAATACGCGGACATCTTGGACATCAGACAGTTGTATGCAAAAAGTACTATAATTTATTTTTATTTATTTATTTATTTATTTATTTAAATATTTATTATTCATACAAACCTTACGGTTTTATTACATGAATAAAATGTTATTGGGTACATTGTGCAAAGTACATGATACATAATAAAATAAAATTTTCAGAAATTATAAAATTCACAAAATGTAGACACTTAAGAAAAATAGTTATGTGTAAATATATAATTATATTCGTATGGTTTTTTCTAAATTAATTGAATTGTATGAGGATTGATACAACCTTCAAAGGTCTTCACAGAGATATAGATATTAAATGCTCCAAGATTGTTTTACGAAAAACTCTGGTAGAAACTGTCCATTCTAGATCTATTAATGCATTGAATTGATTCGCAAGTCGAAACATGTTTACCGTAGGTGATCTCGAGATGTTAAATGATGGAGGAATATTAAACATTGGAACCTGGCGCATTCTTCTAGGTGGCACGTTAAATCTAATTAAAGACAAAAGTTCAGGGGAGTTAATTCTATTATTTATGATATTATATAAAAATACCTATACTGAGAGTTGTTTTCTATTTTCTAGAGATAATATCTTAAATTCATTCCTTAGAGTTGTACTTCTTATTGTCTGGTAGTCAGGGTATACGTGATGTTTTTTAAAATAGAGTAACCTTAAAAATTTATTTTGAATTTTTTCTAATTTGTTTAAATTACTTTGAGTTTCCGTGAACCAAATTAGTGAGCCAAACTCTAACTTGCTCCTAACCAAGCTATAGTACAAAAGTTTAAGTGTGTTAATATTATTAAAAATATGAGATTGTCTTATTATAAAACTTAACATTTTATTAGCTGACTTCAAAGTATTTTCAATGTGTATGACAAATGAGAATGTGCTGTTGTAAGTTATGCCTAAATCCTTGATTTCAGTGCAGCGTTGCAAGCTTTGACTACCCATTAAATAATTAAAGAGACATGGTTGCTTAATACGCGTTATTGTTAAAACAGAACATTTGCCTAGGTTGAAAAATAATTTATTTTTATAACTCCATTCAAATACTCTATTAATGTCCTTCTGTAACATAACACAATCTCTCACTGTTTCTATCTTTTTAAATATTTTGAAGTCATCTGCGAATATAAGGCCATTTGATGATACTAGTGCTTTAGGCAAATCATTAATGAAAAGTACAAAAAGAAGAGGTCCAAGGTTGGAGCCTTGTGGCACTCCAGAATTTGCCTCAAATTTCCCTGATGTGTTTCCGTTATGTTTAGTCATTATATATCTGTTTTCTAAATAACTTTTGAATAGACGAAGTAGGTTATACGATAATCCAAAACTACCCAAATTCTCTAGTAATATGTCGTGATCTACTTTATCGAATGCCTTGCTGAAATCCGTATATATAACATCAAGCTGAGATTTACATTTCATTGACTCAAATACATGATTACTAAAAAGAAACAGATTAGTATTAGATGATTTTTTTGAGACAAATCCATGTTGGTGAGGTACTATATAATTTTCAACATGTGTATACAATTTACAGTATAATATCTGTTCAAAAAGTTTGGCAGGGGCACACATAATTGAAATAGGTCGATAGTTTTCGATATTCATTTTATCACCAGCTTTAAATACGGGACATACCAATCCTGTTTTCCAAGCTGAGGGAAATATACTAGTTTTTAAAATAATGTTAAAAATATGAATTAGAGGCTGCCTTACCCACTCACCACAGGCCTTTAACATATAAGGTGGTATTCCATCAGTCCCCTCCGATTTTTTGGGTTTTAGCTTTTTTAGTGCAACAGCAAAGTCTAACTCACTAACTGAATTAAGTACGAATGTATTATTTGTTACGTCCAAATCAGAATTAAAAAGCAAATTGTAAGAGGCTTTTTTGTCAGCATACACTGACGAGAAAAATGTTGCAAATGATTCTGCAGTTTTTTCCTCTGTTACCTCTACTCCGTTATATATAAATTTATCACTATTAGAATTTTTCCTACTATTCTTTATATAATTCCAAAAATTGTTTATATCCGCAGTTACTTCCTGCTCTAATTTATTAATATATTTCCTTTTTTCAATTTTTATAAGCTTGGTTACTTCTCGTCTCAATTCTATGTATTTATCATTAAAATGCCTGGAAATATTTTTTAGTTTTCTAAACCTTTCTTTTTCCTTTAAGTTACTTTTTATGTCGTTTGTGAACCAAATGGGATACTTTTTGTTTTTTTTTGTAATGAACATATCTTGGCACACAATCCTCTATAATGTTATTCCAAATTCTATAAAAATGATTTAAAGCTCGGTTCACATCTAGTTTTTCGTTCAGTACCATATCCCAACTTGTATCTCTGGTGCGCTCTGTTAAAGTAAGAAAATTAGCTTTTTTATAGTTGTATCTTATACAGTTTTCAGTAATATTATTTATGTTTTTACAGATCCCCCCATTTGTTATATTTTTAATACAAATTTCAAGAGCAGGATGATATTCATCTTCTTTAACAATTGGCACAAAATCTCTATTAACTGTACAATTATATAAATTATTCTCCGAAGAGATTACTAAATCTAATGTTCTTCCATGATTGTTCTTTATGTTATTATATAATATGAAGCCATTAAAATCCATAAAATCATGAAAACTCTCAAGAATTTCGTTTGATATGTTTTTATTATAATTAATTCCAGTTATATCAGGTATATTAAAATCTCCAAAAAGGTAAAAATTATCGGATATTTTTATATTATTTTGTAAAAATTCAAAAACTGATTCATACACGTTGATTAAACTTCCAGAAGGAATATATACCCCACAAAAAATGTACCTGCAACCATTTGCTTTAACTTCAACTATAACTGCCTCAAAAAATGTGTTTTTTAATAACTTTTAATACTTTATATTGTTTTTTAATTGCTAGAAAAACACCACCACCGGTTTTTTTATTTGTAATTTCTAAATTTCTATCGCATCTTACCAAGTTGAAAATTCCTAAATCTATCACCTCTCCATCATTCACTCCATCCTGTAACCATGTTTCCACTGCTATTATTACATCGAAATCACCAATCAATGAGTTCCTAAAAAATTCAGAACATTTAGTGTTCAATCCTCTACAGTTTTGGAAATAAATATTAATAAGCTATTTAGTCAAAGAACACGAGGAGAACGCAAAAAATATATTTTCCGCGAGCAAAAAAAGTAATCGGGCAGAGATACTTTGCATATATTGGACCACGGCTTATGGATAAAATTCCGGAACAGCTGAAAGACCGTTTGTCTTCTCCTTCTTTCAAGAAGCATTTAAAAAAATGGCTACTCTCGGTTGAGAGACAAACAATCCATGCTATAGTCAACCCCGAAACCCTATGAAGAATACTAAAAAATAACCAATAGTTTGTTCTTTGTTCTCTTCAATATTTCAATTTCTTTCAAGTTCTGTTCACATTTTGTAAGAAATAAACAAAACAAATTTCCTCATAGACAAGTTCTTCGGAACTTTTTTGAGTATCTCCTATGTTTATTGTACATTGAACTGTTGATCTGAAATGCATTGTAATTCTAAATAAACATTATTATTATTATTATTATTTACCAACGCCCTGTATGTATTTTCTGTGTTGACATCTCTCCATAACCACAACAGATATTTCAGAATTTCCTTCAGACACAATGTGTTTTGGTTGTTTTTAACCCCTATTCCATTACTTCTTGTACGTGGCAAAAACCTCAAAAACATTTTAAGAGATATCGAAAGGAGAATTTCCCATGAATAGTAACAAAACACACCTTAGAAAAATATATTTGTGCTAGAGAAAGGCCTTAAAATCAATATTTTGTGGTGGAATATTGCTATCGCCATACCACTAGAATTGATAATATGTTGTTTTGTTCACTCTGCATAAACCCACATTATTAGTAAATATTTTCATTTCTAAGTGACTCGCTCAAGATAATGTAGGTTTTGATTGCAGGTTTGTTGCATCTTTATACGTTATTCATGAACACAGGTGCAAGTAAATAGACACACTGATGAGCATTGTTCATGTACGTACTCTGGCAGTAAATTTCACATCAAAACATGGATCAAACTCCACCTGTTGTTGAGGTTTCCCAAGGCAAACTGAAAGGAGGTATCTGGAAAGACTATGATGGCAAAGATTTTTACACTTTTCTCGGAATTCCATATGCCAAACCACCAGTGGATGAGCTGAGGTTCAAGGTTAGTTTGTCTAAGTAAATCTATTCTTCATTAGTGATAACATAACGAATGTTAAGTAGTAGTAAATGGATACAAGTATGGAAAGTTACTTGAAAAGGCCTCAATGTTTCTGAATTTTTGGTAGGTATGTTGTATGATCTCTTGAACAAAAGTGTCCGTGGGCTCAACTCAATCCTGCTTCTAGTTTTCGAGAGTGTCGAAGTTGGAAATTCGCCATTTCTTTGAAGTGACATTGCTATTAGGAAAACCATCTTGAATTAAAATGTTTTGCGCAGCAAATATTGCTCACTCATAAGGCATTCATTTCAGTCTTGCTTTTAATAAAAAATATTATAGATACAGTGTGAGTCAAGCATTATCGAAAATGAAATTCCTATTCGACTCTATAAAACAAACATTTCACCAAACCAATTGACACTGAAATGCTCTTCCTTTGAATATTTCAAAATTTGGCACTATGTGAATCAAAAAGTAACAATTTTTCTGTTGACATTTTGGATATTTCAATTTTATATTTCAAGTTTTTGGGGTACTTGATTCAAAATACTCTTTCTTGGAGATTGATGAACAGCGCTGGATGATGACAAAAATTGTGAAACGATGTTTTTTTACAATTCACCCTGTAATTGAAAATAATTTATAACACTTTTTCTAGATTTCTCTAAATTATTCTTAGTCTAAGCACACTATTAATATGTCAAACGATTAAGGCTTTGCGATGACCAGTTTTTAGTATACACAGTGTAATACTTTGTATACAGGGAAACTCTGTTATCCTAGCCCTTTTCAATTTTAACAAAAATCGTTACTCCACACATTTTCACTTTTTTGTAAGCGTAACAATAAGATTGTAGAGACACGTTGGCGTTGAAATATTGTTATTTCTACTATAATGAAAGACCTTGTATTTCATAAGGATGAAAAAGAAAAAAATTCTTCATTTAGCGATTTTACTATATTTTATAAGGACTACTTCCATACAATAACCCTGTATAACGTAAACCACCAGGTTTAAACACATTTTTTTTCATATCCTTATTAGGTTTAGAGAACCTAATAAATATATCGATGGGTTTTTGACAAAACATCGTAAGCGACAAATTTGTCGAAATTTGGATTATTCAACCAAATTGTTACTTACATCTACATGTGAATTACCATATGATTCAATCCTATGTGGGTCGTAAGTGCTCAAAATCATTATCGTAAGCTCCAGGTTGATTCCATCCAAATCCCATTATTCCAAATTTTATCGTATACACCAATTATATGCTACTGACAGATGATCGTGAACGCCAGAAAATTTTGTCGGTTACGATTCTGTTTCTGTCGCTTACGATAATAATTTCATTTCCTAATGACAGAACGACATCGTGAGAACGGTTACTGCAGTGGAGAGTGAAGTGCACTCAACCTACAAATTACATTATAGTAGATAGATAGATAGATTTATTTGACAACTTTACATAAAATGTTTGCTGCAAGTCACACGTTACAAGGAATTGTACAGTACACACATATACATAACAATATGAAAATATATACAATTATAAATGACCATTTACATATAAGTCAACACAGTATAAAATTACAATTACAATATAGAATCGATCACATAGATTCGTAAATAGGTACAAAAAATTAATACAAACATGCATATAATATATAAACCAATAAAATACATATACAACAATGAAATTAATGACCCTGGCAAGGAGAAAAATAATCTTTAAGAAAAAGTTGAATTCAAATTTAAATTTAAAAGCAGCTTTAATAGCTGAACCCCGCCCATTCATCATACTTGTTAACCCTTGCAATTGTTAACCGTTGTATGTGATGAATAAAGGCATGTTATTATTATTATTATTATTATTATTATTAAATATTCCCCAATGTTATAAAAACAGTTTTCCAACATAAATGATTTAATTATAGGTTTAAAAGACTTCAGGTTGAGTAGCTTGATATATTCTGGTAAGTGGTTGTAAAGGTTTATATTCAGGGAGTTTTTTTGAGACTTTGTTAGTCTAAAGCACGGTTTTACGAGCAGGTCAGCATTTCTGGTCTGATAGTGATGTACATCCAGATGTTTAGAGAATTGACTTTTATTTTTATGAATTTGAAGAACGGTGTTATATATGAAAAGAGATGGTAATGGTAAGATTCCCAGGCTTTTGAAAAGAGGTTTGCAGTGGTCGCTGTACTCCGCGTTCATTATTATTCTCAGGGCCTTTTTCTGTTGTCTGAATATTTTAATGGATTGAGAGGAATCACCCCACAAAATTACGCCGTAATTTATATGTGAATGAAACATGGCGAAATACGCAGTTTTCAAGGCAGGGAGGTCTACCACTCTTTAAGTTACCGGAGAGCAAACAGGCTCTTGGAAAGTTTCACATTTAACTCATTAATGTGGGTTATCCAAGATAAGTTCCCATCGAGGGTTATGCCCAGAAGTTTACCATTTTGCTCGCTGCTACTACTACTGTTTTTAGAAGAGAATATAATTACCTTTGTCTTCTCTTCATTTAGTTTTAGTTGATTAACTGATAACCATTCTGTAGCCTGTTTCAATGCTATATCCTGATTTACAGATACCATTTGCAAATTTTTGTCGGTTGAGACTAGGGAAGTATCATCAGCAAAAAGGACACTTTTGTTTGGCAACATGAAATTGCTAAAGTCATTGACATATATCAAAAATAACAATGGTCCCAAAACAGACCCTTGGGGAACACCATGTAAGACATTTTCAACGCCAGAAAGTGTTTCATTGACACACACAGACTGAGTTCTATCTGTCAAGTAGGATTTGAACAATTTGAGGGGTAGTCCTCTCACTCCATAGTATTCCAACTTGTCAAATAGAGAAACATGTGAAACACAATCAAAGGCCTTAGAGAGGTCACTCAAGGTAAAAGCCACGATATCGCCACTCTCAAGACCCTCAACAATATAAGTAGTATTGCGAGTTATCCTGGCAAATTCTATTTGAATAGGGGAATTTTGTATTGAACTAATAAGTTGTGATTGTGAATGAACTAAGCTTCTGGTGAGTTGCGCAATCCAACTTTGATTTCGATGCTAGTCTTGTTGTTGTCTTTATAGATGGATTTTTCAAGAGGACAACGTATAGCCTTAGAGGCAATCAATAAACAGAATAAAAGCTTTAGATTAATAATGAGGCAGTTCACTGTTCTGGATCAACGACAAGCACACCAGATGAAAATCAAAATCCATCTGCTCTTTCCATGACATAATGCAATATGAAATATTAGACCTACCTAATGATAATGATTCATTCAATATTAATCAAAATCCATTAGGCACAACATTGTTTGACATTGGAAACATTTCGGTGGTATTTGTCGATGGAAATGATGAAATAATTACGTATTACAGAAGTAGTTCCTGATTTGGATACAAATGATGGTATAATGCAGGGAAATTTGAATGTGACTACAAGCAACCTCGTTGAAAATGAAGTGCCGGTTCCTAAGAGACTCGTAATTATTCAACCAGTTCAATCTGAGAATGATGATGAGTTAGGAACAGTACTCATAAAACTAAGAAATGGAAAAGATTTGATTCCGATTATTCGTTTGACGAAGAAAAAGATTCGATTTTTTTTATTTGAGTTCAGATACAGGAAAAATGAACGAAAATGATACAAATGACGTGGTCTGAAGAAACGTGAAAAAGTTTTTTGAAAAATCTCAAAAAGAGAGAAAATACATTGGGTAGATTGAAATCAGTTCAAGATAATCAGTGCCAAAACAAACGTTGTCAAAATGCTTGTGCAAAAAAATTCACAGAACAAGCAAGTCACGATAATTTTGAATATTATTGGGGAGTGGGTACTCGCCAGATACAGAAAGATTGGCTTTTATTATGTATTAAAGAAAAAGAAGTTAAACAAAGACGAATAAATACGGAAAATAGCAGAAGGAATCAAACTCTCAAATACTTCATTACCTGGAATGGAAACGAGAATAAAGTATGTCAGCAGTTCATATTGAAAACGCTGTGCATCTCGCAAATGCCTTTGAGATTAACAAAGAATAATGCAGGTGATGCAATATTCGCTAAAAATGACCAAAAAGGCAAACATGGCCCTGAAAGTAAAACAAGCATTGAAGAGAAAAACCGTACTGTATTTCTAGCTCAACTGATAATAACATTCATTGAATAAAAATTATTTCATTTTGACCAAGTAATGTTTCTGGACAAAATATCGAAACTGATACCCACAAAACAAAACTATCGTATGCAACCAAATTAAATGAAAATGAAACATTGTACTAAATATTATTCACATGAACGATTTTTTGGCAAATGAAATGGAGCCCTACAAATTTTGATAGTTCCAAGTATTGAAAGATAATAAGTATAAGGAAAAACCGCTTTTTGTAAAATTTGACTATTGTCACTTACGATGTTTTGTCAAAAACCCATCGATATGAACTCTCCATTCCAAGCTCGGAGGACACGTTAAAAAAACAACTTACAGACAGTAATCATTACAGACCCTGTACAATTCAAATTAATTTTGCAAAATATAGTTATATGGTACATGAGTATTGTCAATATTTTCTGTATACCTCCCATGTCCTCTGTTCTCTTGCTACGTTTTATCAACAATTACATAGATAGCTGCAGCAAATTTTTGTTTGTTTTCAGATCTACTTGTCACATATTTGAAATTTTGATGTTTCTGTTCAGTTTTTCTACTTTTATTTGTTCGTAGCGTTTAATATTTTGTAGTTTTTGTGTTTATTTTGGATGAATCTGAACTTTGAATTGATATCTAATAATTATGACAATTTTTCGCAAATTTTGTCAGCACCTAGCATTTCTCTCACACTAACTTTTTGACTCAGCCATCAAAAACCAGTCCAAAATTATTACCTCATGGGTAAGCAATATTTGTCGTTGAAAACATTTTCTTAAGAGCAATATTACTCTGAAGAAATGGCCACTCTCCAACTCCGTACCCTGTATCTCGAAAACTAGCCAAAGGATAGAGTTGGGCCCTGGAACACTTTTGTTCAGAAAGTCATATTCTACAAAATACCGAACACTTCAAAAAATCAACTATTGACAATTTTTCCATGAGGCCTGGTCCTTTATTATAGGAAGAAAAATTCCGAAACTGTCTTCTAGCGCTATGATTCCTTCAGGAAGAACATTTGTGATACAATAGAATAGTGTTCATTTGCAAAGAAAACATAAATATCAGATTATTAAAAACTAATAGTAAATTGGAAAATAAGCACAGACCACGCTCAATAAAAGTTCCACTTGTTGGTGAGATGGAAGAGGGAACACATAGGTTAGGTAGGTTTGAACGTGAGTGGTCCCGTATCAGGCCCTCCACTGGGCCAATGGCCTATTGTGGCTCACCCTATGGTTATATTTCTCCCAGTATATCCAATCTCTTGTCGATAATGAGGAATGCATTGGGAGAACAATTTACCAGGTTTTCTGGCCTTACTGTCGTATCGCCAAATATTGAGAATCTGATTCTGGCCGCTGCAGGGCATGTACACAGAATGTGTTTAGCCGTTTCAACATTCTCCATGCATAGCCAGCACTCTGCATCTCGTGCAAGTCCAATTTTATGCATGTGATATTTGAGTTTGCAGAGGCCAGTAAACAAACCTACTATAACTCTGAGATTCGCTCTACTGAGTTCTAGCAGTTTGTCAGAGTCCTGTTT
Organism: Chrysolina oricalcia; assembly: GCA_944452925.2. Lineage (NCBI taxonomy): Eukaryota > Metazoa > Arthropoda > Insecta > Coleoptera > Chrysomelidae > Chrysolina > Chrysolina oricalcia. The sequence continues at coordinate 8,349,122 of OX101815.2, read as the reverse complement.
TTTCCTTGTACAAGCAATAAATGCTTTGGAAGGGGCTAGGCCCGGTAGACTACGCCAGTACTCGATTCTTTTATTGTCTGCCCAAGCTGTTATGACATCCTTGGCAGTGCTATACGCTAAACTAAACCGATTACCGGTTCTGGTCCAGTGAACGTTGTTTCGGCCCCCCTTTTGCTATGGCGTCCGCTATTTGGTTTCCTTCTAGGCCTGTTTGACCTGGTATCCAGACTAGGGTAACGTTGTTGCATGCGTCAGTCGGTTTAATATGTCTCTGCAGTTCCATAAGCGCAGGGGACACATAAGTGCACTTCCAAAAGTTTATCGATTTTTTTCCTTTATATAATAATAATATTAAAAAAAAATATTTTAAATGATTAAAATCTATTTCTATAGACTATATAAACAAGACACCGAGAAATATACGAAGTTACTGACTTTATTTCAATGTCCTTGGACACGTTTTTACAGTCATCCATATGTCGCAAGCCTATTATAACACGTGCTGCCTTTTTTATATTCCTGAAAATATCTGAACAATGGTGGAAATGTTCACAGATTGAAAAATTGACTCATTTACGTGCCAGTTGTGAAGATAAGTGAAATATTTTTGGTTTTCCAGAATTTTGTGGCTGATAGCGGGTGGCGTTTTTTCTGTTTTCGATCGCATTGCAATAAGGTTTTTCATTTTTAATATAGTTATTATGATACGTTGAAAACATCTCGCAATATACAAAAAAAACATCTTTCAACCATTAGCTCTGATTTCCATATCTGTAAATCTGGACGTATGGAAGCAATTTAAAGCACTCACAGATGTTGTTGAAACTTGTTTTTTTCCTCAGGCGCCTGTTCCTGCAGAACCATGGACTGGAATAAGGGATGCCAGTGTTGAAGGAGATCGATGTTATTCAAGACATGGAAGAACCGGTGAAGTAGGTGGATCAGAAAATTGTTTGAATCTGAACATTTATACCAAAACGGTGAGTAGATTGCGGAAATCAAATCGACGAAAAAAATTTAAAAATATCTTCAAATACCATGGGCGTAGAAAATGTTGGGAAAAGGACACATACTGTTCTGACTGTACACCACTGGATCTAGATATGAGACATGATTTTTCACTAGAATATATCTTTATAATTTTATAGTATTTAAATTTTTTTCTCGCGTATAAATAATTTAATTTACATGAGAATTTGTAGAAATATGTCTCTTTTGGTGTCAAATGAGCTTGATTTTTTCACAATTCAGATGACGAATAGTTTTTGAGATGAGTTGAGTTGTACATTCATCAAAAAAATACCCTTATCTTCCACTACAAATGTCTGATAGTTTTTTGTATTTCGGTGGTCTATATGTGATAATTTCAATTGGTGAAATGTCTTATTAGGAATGTTCTATGTAACTTGGTGGTTTATTGATCGTTAAACCGCATAAAATTGATAAAATGTTTCTAAATCATAATTTTTTCAATATTTTCAATAATTTTCGACATTTTTCATCATTTGTATAACAAAAAGTAGTTCACATTAAATTATTTATAATAAAATATTTGCATACATAATTACAGAACAAAATTAATTTATTAATATTATTTTCTTTCATTTTTACCATTGAAAGTCATTGAAAATATTGAGAAAATCATGATTCAGGGATACTTGTCGGTTTTTCTTAATTTTAAGTAAACATTTTACCAATTGGAATGATCACCTGAAGACCTTCAAAATACAAAAATTATCATGACAATTGTTCGTGGCAGATGAGAGGATTTTTTTCAAAAAATGTACATAACTCAAAAACTAGTTGTTCTCTGAATTGCGAAAAAATCATGATCATTCGACACCAAAAAAGATATACGCTTACAAATTTTCATCCGAATTAAATCATTTATACGCGAGAAAACAATTAAATACAGAAAAAGCGGTTTTCCACCATTTTGGCGGTTAATTTGAGGTTATGTCAAAAAGTGTTGCTGATAAAAGTTTTCGATTTTTTATCATCTACAAAGTTTCCATTGAACTTTTTCCGCTAAAACGTCAGGTTTCACCGCAAATTCCAAAAAACGAATTCAACACCTAGACTGCACCCTCATTTCATCTTTTCGAGTGTTTTCGTGTTTGAATATTACTGTTTCCTTAAAGTTGGAACCTCAAAAACATTTTCCATCTGGTCCTTGCCTGTTAATTTCCTTCTTTTTCTCAAAAATTATAGGTACCAATCTTCATTAGCATTGACAAGCATTAGCATTGACAAGCAGTGAAATTAATTTAAAATGTCAGATTGGATTGATAATTTTTTTCCAAATTATGGCGTGAAATTTTTTAATCGAATACCACGCAAGCTTAAATTATTCCTGGAAATTTTCATTCGGGCACGAATATTTTAAGAAAATTATCCCTCGTCGCTTCGCGACTCGGGATAATTTTCAAAATATTCGTGCCCTCAAAACAATTTCCGGAAATAATTTAAGCTCTTGTGATATTATAAGTGAAAATTTTCACTTCATAGAATATTGATTCATCTTCAGCTTTCCAACATTGTTTCAGCTTCCCTGTGAAAGTAGTCAGCTCAAACCTGTCATGGTGTACATTCACGGTGGGGGATTTACAGAAGGATCCAACTCCCCAAAAATGTACGGCCCAGAATTCCTCATCACAGAAGACATCGTCATGGTAGCCATAAACTACCGCATAGGCATATTCGGGTTCCTTTGTATGAAAGATCCCTCCCTGGAAGTGCCTGGAAACGCGGGAATGAAGGACCAAGTACTGGCCTTGAAATGGATACGGGACAACATCGAAAAGTTCAATGGTGATCCCAACAACGTCACCATATTTGGCAACAGCGCAGGCGCTGTGTCTGCGAGTTATCTGATGCTTTCTCCATCAGCTCGTGGTCTTTTCCATAAGGTGATCCTGCAAAGTGGGACGGCTCTGTGCTTTTATGGCGAAGGGAACTGGGTTGCTGTCAAGATTGCCAAACTTATGGGAGTAGAAGTGGATAGTGAAAAGGAGGCGTTTGATGTGATCAAGACTGCGACTATGGAAAGGTTGAACGAAGTTAGGGAAAAGATGAGTGTGGTGAGTTGCAGAAGATTCATAGCCGTGTTGAAATTTGCAGGGCCGCCGAGAGCCAGTGCGGGCCTCAAGATAGCTATATGTTTCGGGCCCACTTAAATATTGACTGTTAAAAATAAATATGGTAAACCTTTTACCTAAAAAAAAATAATAATGGCTCGATGATCTGAACATTTAAATGAAAATGCTTGAAAATCAAAGTAAACATGTATTATATTAAAAATAAAAACAAGTAAAATAATAATAGAAAACAGAACTCTTACGGTTCAAAGGTTCAAGACAAGGGTAATTCTCAGCATAATGGAGCATTACGGAATTTTCGGCGTGCAAAGTTATCCATAATTTCGGAAAAATCACACTTTCTGGATAATTTATCCGAATCATTGTAAGGTAATGTTGGGTAACTGGAACCTACTATTTCAACTTTTAATATTTGAAGCTTGACCAAAAATTCAGTGTTTAACATAACCTCAAAAATTTTTGATGTCCAGTAGCATTTGTGATGATTAAACTTGTTCCAACTTCAATACTTTTCGAAGGATAATATTTTTTCTTTAATTTCACCGGTGGTCCCAGTTACCCCGAAACTGGAGGTAATTGGGACATCTAGCTCAAATTCCCCTTTATAACATAAGAAAATCCGTTACGAGTAACTGGGTCATACCTTATGATCACCCAAATTTTGCGTTTAAATTAGGTTTAGCTAGTCCTGTTTTTGTGGGAGTAAGACCGTTTTGAACATTATGATGGCCGCAACGTTTGGAATGTTGCTGATGTTTACTGTAAGTAAACACGAAAATGAACGCAAAAAACATCATTTATTACTTTACTCACTTAGTTCTTAACCTAATGCACATATTTAGTCATCAATGGTACATCAAATATGCCCCTGTGGTTCATCACTTTTGGTGGTGGTATAATTTTTACAACTTCTGCATCAGCGTACCAAATCGAATCTTCTACTTTGGGCCATCTCCACGAATTACCGAGTTTTCCATACTTTTCCATGCAGGAAACTTTTACTCGATCTCCACCTCCTTCTTGAACACGTCCTGGAAAGTATAGTCCATTGTACATGACAATTACGTAATCCTCTTCTATTGCTACAGGACCACCAGTTTCAGATTCGGATGAATTAGAATCATCAAATTCACATGATTCGCTACTAGATGAATATTCGCGTTTTTTCTTCATATTTTTTCTTCTTGGGGCTTTTTTAATACGTGAATCAATCATTCGTAGTGCTTGTGCTGCTGTTATCATAACTATGATCTGCTGATATGTGATCTTTGCGGACTTTACTTTGCTTTTGCTTCTCTAGTTTTTTCTCTTCTTTTTTCTGTTTTATGGCGTTTTCTTCTTCGAGTTTCTGTAGGTAATCGTCTTTAGTAATATTTTCGGCTGATGTACAGATTCTTCTTCTTCTGATTGGTGGGGTGTTTATGTTTCTTTGGGAGGTATTCCCTGTATTAACGTAGCACAACAAAATCTTTTCAAAAGAAGTATTATCTGAGGACTTACCATTTATGGTCCTCGTATCTTTAGTGCTTTCATCGTCAATTTCTTCATTTTCCGTATTTCTCTCTTCATCTTCACCATGAATCTCTTCTGTATTTTCCACCTGATTTTCAGCACTTGCAGCTTCCTGTGTCTGATTCCTGTCCTCATTTTCTGCTTGGAGTTCATTTTCTAATTGCCTTCTACGCTGATCGGCTTCATATCTCTGTAAATCTTCAGGTAAAAATAGATTCTTGTCAAAGTTTGACGGATTGACTGGTGTCTTCGCTGTTTCTAAGTGAGCCTGATCATATATTCCACATTTTTCAAATCCATTCGTCACCACAGATGTTGGAACTGCTTCTAAACATTTATTTAGGATGTCAACGAAGAGATGTTTGGGAATACGTTTTCTTGGATTGTTTCTTTGATATTTCACTAACTCTTGATCGAACCTATCCTTCATAGATTTATTTACTGCCACATCTAAAGGTTGTAACCTATGAGTGGTATGAGGTGGCAGTTTCAAGATATGAATATCATTTTCCTTAGCTGCCTTTATCAAATCGACACTAATGTGACTTGTATGCCCATCATAAATTAATAAAATCGGTCTTTCCTCTATAACAGAGGATAAAAAGCATTTGGTAAACCATTTTAAAAATAAGTGAGCCTCCATCCAGCCTTTCTTTGTAGCACTGTAAGCGGTTTTGTCTGTTTCTTGCTGACTAACCCAGGATTCTAAAATATTTTGACCTTTAAAAATGCACAGTGGGGGAAGTTTAGTACCTGAGGTAGATACACATAATACAACTGATGTATTTTCTCTTCCACAACTCGCAGTTAGCCGTATTGTTCTTGACCCTTTGGCTCCCACTACTTTTGTCTTACTTGGGTCGTGGCTAAAAGACGTTTCATCACAATTAAAAATCTGTGAAGGTTTGTACTCTAATTTCAAATCTTTTATTGTATTGGACAGAAGATCATATAACCCGTAAACTGTGAATGGATTAATCTGCTTCATTCGTGCAGCTTCCACAGCCTGTGGTTTTTTAATTGAAAGATTATGTCGTTTTGAAAACAACAGAAACCATTCCTCGCCTGGTCGGCCGTCTTTAAACCGGCTTCTTAAGTTTTTCTCGTGTACAAACTTTTGCACTACATCTAAGACTTCCGATCGGGATAATCCAAATCCCCATTTTTCCATAGCTTTTATCCCCTCAACCAGCTGTAATTCATTTTCCTCTCCCAGTTGAAGTTTGCCACCACCGCCTTTGGTGCCAGATTTCCCTGCGACACACCCATGTCCTCGAGTACCATCCAAATAGTGTTTTAAAGTGGTTCTAGGAATTCCATAAAACTTTGCTACCCCTCTTTGTGTCTTGCGTCCATTATTTACGTCTAGGACAGCAAGATCAAGGCTTCTTCTTGCATAGCGTATGCCTGCTCCTTTTTCTGTCTTTCGAATATATATTCTTCCCATCTAGAAATAAGTAAAAAAAATGGTATTTACGTAAATTATGACCAAGAGGTAACTGGGACATAACGGTCCCAGTTGCCCTTGTTCGGATGTCCCAGTTTCCCCATTCAGAAGAAAAATCTGGGTAACTGGGACCTCCGTTGCAAAACTCGCCACAGTGGTAAATGCAACGTTCGTGATATTTTTCAGTCAAAACATATCATTAATCTTACCTTTCAATCATTTATTGTCTTCCAATTTCAAATTCACCAATACTCTGCAAGTCCTTATGTAAACACATGTACAAAGTTGTTGACAACGATTTTCGAAACTGACATTTGCTTCTTCTTCTTTTTATAGATTTGACAGATATGAAGGAAGTGACTAATGTTATGTTTGACGGATGTGGTAACGATTAATTTGTACCAAGAAGTGAGACAAATAATATAATAGTCTACACAAAAATACCAGTGGTCCCAATTACCCCAAGGTCCCTGTTACCCAACTTTACCATAGATCTCAAAACATTTTTAATTCTACATGAATGACTGAAAGATCTTCCTCCTTCTGCAACACTAACAGGCAACGTGCAGAACAGTCTCAGTACCATTACGATATTTGGAAACGAAGTGTCTAGATTTAATTTGCATATTTTATTTATCAAATTAAATGGTGTAAGTTACATAACTTCAAAATTTGCAATATAAATATTTTTAGATGTCTAATTTCATCTATTAAGATAAAATTCGACAGACATACAATAAATTATATACTCTTTCCAACTATGATAATTTGAAAACTCCGGGGGGAAGTCGAAAAGTAATTGAAATCCAGTTTTTATGATGCTTCTGTCATTTTTGAGGCGAATATCCCGAGAACAAGGAATGGTGCCGCCGTAGAATTCGACAGAAAACGGAAAAACATATACTCCCCCCAACTATGATAGTGAAAATTTGAAAAATCTTAGAGAAAAGTCGAAAAGTAATTAAAATTCACGAAAAATGAGAAATAAATCTTTTTATGTTTTTATACCACTTCTATTTGTAACCAACGTTACTGCAGTTTCGTCCTATATGGACATTATCAAACAATTCAATTGTATAACCATCGGAGACAATCCATCACATACAGTGGAAGTGAGATAAAACTGGGAGGGTGAACAAACTTTCAGTATAACTCCACCAAAAATATTTTTGGTGGTGTTAGACTGAAAGTTTGTTCATTATCAAACAATACAATTGTATTGTTTGATAATGTCCATATAGGACGAAACTGCAGTAACGTTGGTTACAAATAGAAGTGGTACAAAAACATAGAAAATTTTATAACTCACTTTTCGTGATGATTTCCTACCACGTAGTAACGGCTACATCCATCAATTAATTAAAATTCAGTTTTTAAGCTGTCTTTGTTATTTTCAAGGCATTTATTTCGAAAACATGGAATGGTGCCACCGTAGAATTCAACAAAGATACGGAAAATTATATACTCTTTCCAACTAAGATGTGAAAATTTTAAAAGTCCGGGGGGGAAATCGAAAAGTAATTGAAATCTAGTTTTTACGCTGTTTTTGTCATTTTCAAGGATTTTATCTCGTGAACAAGGAATGGTGCCACTGTAAAATTCTACAGATACTAGGAAAATAATATATTCTTCCCAACTATTATAGTGAATTTTTCAAAAATCTGAGTTGGAAGTCGAAAAATATTTAAAATCCAATTTTTATACTGTTTTTGTAATTTTTAAGGCGTATATCTTGAGAACAAGGAATGATGCCACAATAAAATACGACAGAGATACGAAAAATCATATACTCTTTTCAACTATGATAGTGAAAATTTGAAGAATCTGGGAGGGAGTCGAAAAGCAATTGAAATCTAGTTTTATGCTGTTATTGTCACTTTGAAGGCGTATATCTCAAGGACAAGGAAAGATGCCACCATAGAATTCGACAGAGATACGGAAAATTATATACTCTTTCCAACTATCAGAAAGAAGTATAAAAAATTATTTATCATCCAGGTCTCCAAAAAAGCCATTGATTTTATAATACCCTATATATCAATCATTCTTTGTTCAACCTTTTGCGTGTTCTTGCTATAATTTATCACATTGACCATGAAGAATAAACAATTCCATCAAAACTTCATTTGTATAATTATTGTCTTCCATTTTGATTCTTTTCTAATTAAATGAACGTTAATGAACGCGCAAACGTTTCATTATTAATGTACTAATATTCGAATTTTCATATTGACATGTTCCATGACATTTTCTATCTACCCAAAACAAAATAATCCAATTTTTAAAGAAAACTTGCTTTTATTTCGGAAATCTGACTCTAGGTATGGGTACATGATGCATCATTTAAAAGGAAATTCAACACGGTGTTCTATTTAAAAAAATGCACTTTTCACCACTTTTGTATCTATCGGTGAAATAACAAATTTTCAACGACCGTCTATAATGAAAAACGAATTCCCCTAGTCATAACTCATACACAGGACATTCATTGTCAAATTACATCCAAAATTTTAGCTTTCTACGTATCCGAATATTACAGTAATAAACATTTAATTGAAGCTATGTTTCGCACCCAAAAAAATAAGGAAATTAACGATTTTCTTGAAAACCACTGAATGTTGGTATAGGGAAAGATGAGATGCAAATAATCTAAAAGCAATAGCAAAGCGAAAAATGCAATAATATACAGGGTATTCCACTTGAAATATCAAAGTTGTTGCTACTTATTGATAGAAGCGGCAACGCCGCAGCTATGAAAATATTTTAAATCGATAGAGCAAACTGATTATCCAAGAAACCGTATTTCCAAAATAATTCTAGGTTCCTTTTTTCAGAAACATCTAATAGTCCCTCGAGTTTGGAACACCCTGTATTTTTGGTGATAGGAGAATGAGAAAAAAATGGTCGACATAATCCTTATTTGCATAGATATTTTATTAATTTTAGTATTTCATGTGACAGGTTACAATTTTCCAGTCTTGAATTACGACGAAAATGTGCATAAACTATTACACAACAAAATCAATAGTATTGAAATACTTTAATAAATCAACTTCAATGTACCTACTTTTCATGCAAGACATATAGAGACCTTTAGACTTCCGATAGCCAGAACGAACATATTGTTCAAAGCACCAATTTATGCCATGTGCCAAAATTTCAGAAAAAAAAAACAGAATATCGATCTATTACGATATTCACTTTGCTTCTGTTGCTAAAATAGTAAAATTAGCTAGAGTACATATAGAATAAGATTAATATTGTGTTTTTAGACTTAGAATAATGAGTTGGCGTCGTTTTATTATTGGTAAAATTGTTGAATGTATGTAAATGATATAATGAATTACAACTCATATTGTCCTGTAAATGGATGAAACTGTTGGGCAATAAAGCTATTATTATTATTAAAAGATGAATGATCTTCCGCCAAGTAATATCAATATTTTCTCATGGAATGTACGGTGATTCCATAAATTAATTTTGGATCTCTTTGTAGGAAATAAAGGCTCATGTTCACAGGCATTTCGGCGTAATAGTCGAATATCCAAATCCCACAGCGTTCATCACGAAATCTGCACTAGACATCATCAAGTCTGGGGAGTACCACAAGATTCCATTGATGTTGGGGTATAATTCGCGAGAAGGCATGTTGATGTTGGCTGACGGCCCTGTCAAAAACATGGATCCAGATGAGAATATTCCATGGCAAATGGGATTGGAAAAAGGAAGCAAGACGAGAGACGAAGTCTGCAGAAAACTGAAGAAGTTCTACTTAGAGGGAAAACATAAATCGGACCTTTTTCTAGTGAGTAAATTCAATTAGAAACTGGCGAAAGTCTTCGTGTTGGTGTGATATTAGTATAATAATAACCTTATTTTTTTTGGACAAAGTTTAACATTTTTTTAGATGCCCACAGATGGCTTATTCGTGGTTGGGATAATGGCAACGGTCAAACATCATTTGGAAAACTTGGAAAACCCAATATTCTTGTATAGGGTGACTCTTGAAGCTCGGCTGAATCTATTGAAAGTTCTCATGAAAACAGAAAAAGTACCTGGTAAGGTTCTAAAGAATTACTCATCTTGAAGTAGTGCTGATAAAAGTTGATATTAGTTTTAAAGAGAAACATTCTCAATTGAAAATTGAATCAATACATGACTCCTCTGGAAATGGAAAAACCCTACGAAAAATTGAAGTTACTTTTTTGTAATATCTAACAGAAAACAACTACTTCCCCGGCAAAAGCCACGCTGGACATTGAACTTCATCTGATAGATATTATATATATATATATATATATATATATATATATATATATATATATTAGTTATCTTGTACAATGGAAAATATCGACTAAATTCCAACTTTCGGTCGCAGATAATTCCACAACTAACTCTATGAACATCCTGTTCATATTTTCAATGAAATCAACTTGATATTAGTTATTTCATTTATTTGGGTTTATCAACAAAGACTGAATGAAATACTCAATAATACTGATTGGGTATCGTCTATAATTAGCAATTTGAAAAAAAAGTATTCAACCGAAATAGATAGTACTCATGCATTACTACTGAAAGAATGCGTCAATGAACTCAACCTTTATTTGTATGATGGTATTCTGAAGTGAAAAGCGTATCAATGGGAGTACCACAAGTTTCAGTCTTGGGACCACTTCTTGGTCTGATTTCCATCAACGATCTTCCTAAATACTGTACAGGAACTTCAGTCACTGTAATTTTTGCTGATGACACAAAAATTTTTGTTTCTGCAAACAAAACTTCCACGTTAGTTCAAAAAGCTCAAGATACTACAGATCAAATATCTGAGTGGTGCTCTCTCAATGGCTTGCTGTTGAATATTGCTAAAACTCAAATGCTCAGTTTTGTTCCAAGAAATGTCAGGTAGGAGCTACTTGGTTGAATTGAATAATGAATCAATACATCAGGTCCATTAAACTAAATTTTTGGGATTTGTGATTGACAATGAACTCACCCGAAATCACCGTATCGATAGTGTCAAATTAAACTCAGTCAAAATACATTTTTGCTACGTCAGTTGAAGGAGACAGTTTCAACAGAAGTTCTTAAACTGCTTTATCATAATTTGATACAGTCTGTTTTGACATATGGTCTTGAACAATGGGGATTACCAAGTAAAGCTCATGAAGTCTTTGCTGTTCACAAAAAGGCAATAAGAATGATGGCAGGTGCTGGATACATTATTCATATATTTCAATGTATTCACTTTGCCAAGCTTGCTCATTAATCAAACTTTGATCTACATCAAAGGAACATTTCTGGTCTAGCAGGGAATGAACAAGTACATGACCAGGAATAATTCTCAATTACACCAACAGTGTCACAGAATCATCTCATGTACAGTGGTGCAAAACTATATAATAAGCTCAATTATTATGAGCTAAAACTTATTTCCAAATGTCAGTGTATTTAAGAATAAACTAAGATTATTTCTGTTGAAGAAAGATAAAGAATACTACTCAGTTGATGAATTTCTCCAAGGTTCATGATTTGATGTGACATTTATTTAAATATAAGAAAATATACTACTGTTTCAAATAACATTTTGATAGTTATATATGTTTCTCTCTATTGAGTGACTGTCTTTTACTGTTTATTTTGTGTGTTTTATCTTTCATCTTTTTGATTTGTTGGGGTAACTAATATTTTCCAGTTTTGTTATGTTTCACTTAATATTATGGTGAAAGAAAACTTTTTTAAAATTTTGATTGATTGATCTCATCAACCTCTCGGTGACTTCAGCTCACATTCCGGAAGACCTAAAAATTTCGAAAGCAGTACCTGCCTTAAAAAGGGAAACCCACTACTTATAGAAACTTTAGATCTGTCTCCTCAGCTGTTTCCATCGTCGATCTATCGATTGCCATAAACGAGAAAATGCATCAGCAACCGAATATTTTTTACAAGGTCGCGCCCTTATTTCAACCCTTTAAGTACTTCCAAATCTCATGGCTTTGGTTTTTCACTACAAGATTTTTGTACAGGTTGTAATTTCAATGATGTCATTAATTTCAGGAGGTAATTCCCAGTTATATTTTATGAGAAAAAGGTTCATTTGAACGTTTTTCTACTAACGCGGTGTCAATGTCTTAATGCAACATTTGTTATTTATTGATTACCCAAAGATATTTTTGCTGATTCTGATGAAATCTGGTGTGTTTGTTTGCAATTTCAAGGGGCTTCATTCCATGATATAAAAGTTCAAATTATAAGTATCAAAGAGTAATATTTATTGTAAAAATCATTGTACGCCACTGTTGTTTCATATTTTTATCAGATTGAACAGTTAAACATGCAAGTGGCTCATAATGCCGAAAATTTGAAAGAGCAAAACTTCATCATTCGATAGATTGCCTTAATGAATTTATTCATACCGGTGCTCTTTCATTAGTTTAGGAGTTCATGGGTTGGTTTTTTGTGTTTTGGTCTTATTGTTGTCAACTGCTTCTATCAATCTATCATACCTAAAAATACCTTCAAGCATGATAATAAATAGAATTTCAAGAAAATATGTAGTTTCTGAAAAAACTTTTTCAACTTTGATGATGCGTAACACCTTTTCTACGCCCCTGACTTGATTCGATAAAGTTTAGCTATATCAAATTTACGCCAATATAAGAATGTTGTATTTTTAATTATTCACTCCGATGAAAATATGAAACTTAAAGAAAAACATTGGCGTATCATGATTTTTACCATTAATATCAGGTAACCCTCTGTCACTTATGAATTAAAATATAATTTCACGAAAAGAAAGCCCTTGTAACTGCTAATAACGACACCAGGATTTATCAAAATCGGCAGAAAGACTTTTAAGTAATGAAAAACCTATTTTTAATTGAAACTTTGACACTTCGTTAACAGCTAGGAAACGAAGCAAGTTAGGAGATACGTTTATATGAAGTTTTATTCATAAAATTTGAAAAAGAATCACCTCCTAAAATTGATGACATCATTCAAGATATATATTATTATGTTAAAATGCCATAAACAAGAGATTAAAAAAAATAATTCTGCAAATGGAAAATGAACCTTCCATATGCCTAGCATACGTCCGAGCACTGAATTTTAATTGTTTGAGCTCAACACTGACATAATTTTCAGTGGTTAAAATCCCAGAAAGAGGAAAAATCATTCAGCAAAATCTTTAATTATCTGACGGTCTGAAACACACAAGGCCGGTAATTTAAGAGGTATATTGAAGAATTCGGGAAAGAAAAATGGACTTTTGGTACAATGGCTAGCAAGGACTCCAACCAAATTTTGCATCTTGGTGGAAAGTCATCACCATAGGTGTTTACACCATCTTGGTCATCTAACTATTTTGGGCTGGTACACAACAAGTTTCGTTACCAAACCAAGGTTTGGTTAAAATAAAGTCATTAGTCAGCTTACCAACACACGTGGCCATTGTCCCTTTTTACCAATCTGCTTTATGCTCACTCCCCATTTCTTCTGTTTCACAAGTGGCGACTTCGGAAGTTATTTATACTAATTTTTATTAATTTTCAAGGTGTTTGCCACGCAGATGAGTTGGGCTATTTGTTTAAATCTGACCAAACAACCAGCGTTGAGGCAGGAAGTATAGAGGACACATCGATCAGAAGGTTCGTGAAGATGTGGACTAATTTTGCCAAATATGGAAACCCCACTCCAGACAAGAAGGATGTGAATATCATCTGGAAACCGGTAGAGAAGGACAAAACATATTTATTGAACATTGGAAAAGTTTTGACCTTGGTCGAAGATCCGGAAAAAGAACGAATGGAGTTTTGGAAAGAGATATTACAACACAGTTCTGTGACCGAAGGACTGTTATGATAGGTTTCAGTTTTTTTTGAAAAATATGTAAAATCAATTTGAACAATTAACAATAAACCAAATGCTTCTCTTGTTTAAATTCTTTCATTATTAGACACAAGTCAGATCTACATGAACGCATGTTACTCTAAAGTCACATCTATCGCACAAGCTACAGCTGCACAGCTGCTCTGTTGTATACAGGGTGTTTCATAATAAATGCGCAGAACTTCATGGTTGTGATAGCTCGTCCAAAAATATGAAAAAAAGTTTCTATTAACTCACCCTCTAAAATGCACCATTTTCGAGATACAGGGTGTTGAAATTTAAAAAAAATAATCGTTTTTTGCGAATATCTCTGGAACCGTTTATCGCACAGAAAACAGATTTCGTAGGCATTTTCTACTCATAATAAGCTATATTTTGTGTGGATTTTTTATTTTTTCAAATTCATAATTGGTAAAAATTTTGAAGGGGTAGTGGGTGTTTTTTTCTCCAACTTCTACGCCACTGGAAAAAGTGAAGTTTTGAGCCTTCTTTATGAACCGCCAATATTTTCTACACAAAAAAGGTATTCTTTGTCATAAGCTCTAAAGTTGACCGTTTTCAAGAAAAATCAACTTTCATGTTGTTTAAATAATGTTTTTTCCTCGAAAAAATGCTGCATTGAAGCTAACGGCGGACATTTCCAACAATTCAACTGAGTATGATTGTTATTGTTTTTTTTTTATTTTGCAATTAAGAAGTCAACGTTTGATTTTGTTACTTGTTTTAACGTTTAAATAAATTTTGTATAATTAGGAAAAAAATTATTTAAAAAATTTATCATGTTTTTCAACATGAAAGTTGTTTTTTTCTGAAAATGGTCAACTTTAGAGCTTATGACCAAGAGTACCTTTTTTGCGTAGAAAACATTGGCGGTTCAAGAAGGTGGTTCAAAATCATACTTTTTCCAGTGGCGTAGAAGTTGGAGAAAAAAACACCCACTACCCCTTCAAAATCTTCACCAATTATGAAATAAAAAAAAAATCTGCACAAAACATAGCTTATTATGAGTAGAAAATGCATTCGAAATCTGTTTTTTGTGCGATAAACGGTTCCAGAGATATTCGCAAAAAACTATAATTTTTTTTAAATTTCAACACACTATATCTCGAAAATGTTGAATTTTAGAGGGTAAGTTAATAGAAACTTTTTTTCATATTTTTGAACGAGCTATCACATCCGGTGGTTCTGCGCATTTATTATGAAACACCCTGTATAGTTGACGAGATTATGCTTGCTTCAAACAAAACTCCCAACTTTTGTGCTAATTCAATTTGTGATTTGCTTATAACACGTATCTGTATATACTTGATCTTCATGTATGAACCTCTTCGAAAGAGAGTGCTCAAAAAACAAGCATTTGATTTCTTATCTGACCCGTTCAGCGAAGAGGTTTGCAAAAAAATTATAAAAAAATGTTTCTGTAAAATTTTATTTATATTAAAATAATCTTGTAACACCAACTCAGTTGGAAATAATGAAGACTAGGCTAAAGAATTATTCGAAAACAGAGGAGATCGTTTGGTAAGATTGAAATTATAATGGAATTTGTCAATCTCAGACCTTTCTGTCATTTCAGAGGCACGCCTCTGATTTATCGGTTGAGACGAGATGTAACAATTATTACATCACCATTTACATATCAAACTAAATCTTTCATTTCTCAATTAATTATATGAATTCCGTTCAGTACAATTTTACTGGCAGTGGTCCATTGAACTCGACTCTGCTTTATCATCTAACAAAATAGTTATGGATTCACCGGTGGTTCAAATAGAAAATGGGCAGTTGAGGGGATGTACTCGTACCAATCTGGAAGGAGACAAGTTTTTATCGTTTCTTGGAATACCCTACGCTAAACCACCAATAGGAGAATTGAGGTTCAAGGTAAGCGATTCAAATTTAGCCCTTGATCCTAAAATTGTTATCAATGACACCATCCCGAGTCCTACGTTGTTGTTTAGAACATAATTTTTGATTACGGTAATACACAGTGACAGTAGAAAGTAGGAGTAAAATCGTTAAAAAATATACATGTTTTTTTTTTAATTTTATAAAGTTACATTTTTACTTTCTGGTTCAACGGTTTTAATGTAGTATATGGTGATCCGCATGTAAGTTTTATTGGTAATTTTTTCAAATAACAACCCCTATAAGTTAATCATAATATGAAATGACAGTATGAATAATGAAATATATCATTGAGAAAAAGAACAATGTATATTAATGTATTTTTCTATTTCTATTATAAATGGATAAGTATGGATATGTGTCACAATATTAAAGCAATATTAAATCTATGAATAATCTTTTAATTCATATCACTGAAAGAAGGCTTCATCTGCCAAAAACAGTCGGAACAGATCTATAAGTTTATAAGTCATTATTATCATTAGGACAGTATATTTATTATTAAGATGTTTACCTGTGTACTACTATGACTTACTGGGCGCTAGTAATTTGGTTCTGGACAGGTAGCAGATTAAAAATATATTTGAGATGCCTGATAATGATATGTAATTTAGTTCCCAGTCTCAAAAAGGCCATAAGTAATGCTGTTCCCGAAGACTACCTGAGTAATCCCTTGTTCATATAAATGAACTAAAAAATTACTACTCACAGTGTATTTTCACAAAGAAAAATGGTGCAAAATGATAACTACGTTATCAATATCCAGGTTAGTAAATAAAAAAAAATGTTTTAAAATCCTCGGGAACCAAATTACACATAAAAATCAGTCGAACCTAAAATATCGGGAACCAAATTACACATTTATTCTGACCCTTCTTAATCTGGGAACCAAATAACATGTTCCCGATTTACTTCCTTTTACTCACTGTAAACAACTCCATAATAGTATTTTATGATTGTTTCAAGTATTATTGTGTTCCACCTTCAAAAATTAATTATAATAATCAATGTAACTAAGTAAGAAAGTGCTAGGAATCGCACGTAAAAAGGTAAGACCTCGTTAATCCTTAGCTCGCACAAGTTTCGACTCCTGAGGGCTGCCGTTCGTAAGGGGACGACAGATGGTTAACGGAAAAAACAATTAAAACAATTTTTTTTTTAACAACAACAAAGAAACCCTAACAATCTACGGGCAGGTTAGCCGTTGTAGATTCTCTTCGTGTTCATTTACTTTTCACATTCAACATTCTACTGCAATTGATTAAAATATGTATAAAATTGTATGTATGTGAATAAATATCATTATTACTATTATAAAGCTACCTATATAGAATTATCGATCGAAACAGATAAGGATGGTCGTCAGCAACGCCTTTGCTATCACTCAAACAGCAACATACATGCACGCTTTCTTGATACCAATATAACAAGTCTCCCAATACACTTTAGAGTTTTGTCACACTTCTCTCAATGCAAATCCTCAACTACTCGTCCATATTCTACTTCATTGATCAGCATAATGTCTCAAAGTATTCAAAGAGTTCGTCCATTGAATAGTTGTCTGTGTTGATGGAAATTTCTTGATACCAGCACAATACCAAACCCTGTCAAATTCTATTACTATAAATCTTACCTTTATCGCAATACCGCTGAATTTGAACCACCCTGTAGATATTTGATTTCACATATTTCAGGCTCCTGTTCCTGCAGAGCCTTGGTCTGGTGTCAGAGAAGCTGATACTGATGGAGAAGGATGTTTGTTCAGAAACTTTTTTACAGGAGCGTGTAGTGGATCTGAAGACTGTTTGTTTCTCAATGTTTTTACCAGAGAGGTGAGTATGTTTCTCAACCACTTTTTGGAAATGAATAACATATTTCTGCTTAACTTTGAATCGAAATGAACACCATTTGTTATTATTATCAAAATAATATCAATGAGGACAAATTAATGAATATTTCATTTCGAACGAAGGGAAATAATGGACTGAAAGAACTAGCAAACAACGGAACAAACGAAAGAATTAGGAAACGGAAGAAAATAAGGATAACCTAACAAAAACATAAAAGCATGAAAACTGAAGAACTGACGTACGAAAGAATTAAATAACTGAAGAACTAAAGAACGAGAAAACTGAAGAACTAAAAACTAAAGAACTAAATAATCAAAGAACTAAAGAACTAAAGAACTAAAGAACTAAAGAACTAAAGAACTAAAGAACTAAAGAACTAAAGAACTAAAGAACTAAAGAACTAAAGAACTAAAGAACTAAAGAACTAAAGATCTAAAGAACTAAAGAACTAAAGAACTAAAGAACTAAAGAACTAAAGAACTAAAGAACTAAAGAACTAAAGAACTAAAGAACTAAAGAACTAAAGAACTAAAGAACTAAAGAACTAAAGAACTAAAGAACTAAAGAACTAAAGAACTAAAGAACTAAAGAACTAAAGAACTAAAGAACTAAAGAACTAAAGAACTAAAGAACTAAAGAACTAAAGAACTAAAGAACTAAAGAACTAAAGAACTAAAGAACTAAAGAACTAAATAACTAAAGAACTAAAGAACTAAAGAACTAAAGAACTAAAGAACTAAAGAACTAAAGAACTAAAGAACTAAAGAACTAAAGAACTAAAGAACTAAAGAACTAAAGAACTAAAGAACTAAAGAACTAAAGAACTAAAGAACTAAAGAACTAAAGAACTAAAGAACTAAAGAACTAAAGAACTAAAGAACTAAAGAACTAAAGAACTAAAGAACTAAAGAACTAAAGAACTAAAGAACTAAAGAACTAAAGAACTAAAGAACTAAAGAACTAAAGAACTAAAGAACTAAAGAACTAAAGAACTAAAGAACTAAAGAACTAAAGAACTAAAGAACTAAAGAACTAAAGAACTAAAGAACTAAAGAACTAAAGAACTAAAGAACTAAAGAACTAAAGAACTAAAGAACTAAAGAACTAAAGAACTAAAGAACTGAAGAACTAAAGAACTAAAGAACTAAAGAACTAAAGAACTAAAGAACTAAAGAACTAAAGAACTAAAGAACTAAAGAACTAAAGAACTAAAGAACTAAAGAACTAAAGAACTAAAGAACTAAAGAACTAAAGAACTAAAGAACTAAAGAACTAAAGAACTAAAGAACTAAAGAACTAAAGAACTAAAGAAAAGAACTGAAGAACTGAAGAACTGAAGAACTAAAGAACCAAATAACTTGGGAACAAAGAACTGAAGACCCATAGAAATAAAGAATTGATGAACTAATGTACTGAATAACTGGAGAACTGAAGAATTGAAGAAATAAAGAACTATGTAACTAAAAAACTTGAGAACTAAAGAACAAAAGAACGAAAGAACGATGTTACAGAAAAACGAAAGAACGAAAAACGAGAAAACGAAACAACAAAACACGAGAAAACGAAAGAATGAAAGAACGGAAGAATGAAAGGATGAAAAAACGAAAGTACAAGAGATCGAACGAACAAAATTCGTGCTCGAATTTCATATGGAACGAAAGATCGAACAGAAAAAAGAGCAGAGAGGAATAGAGCGGATGTATCAATTGAAGCTGGATCTGAAAACTGTGAAAATGTAACAACTGGAGAACGAAGAAATCAGTTCATCTGTGATTTGTTCGATACATAATTTGCTGGCTAGAATAATTATTGATTGTGTTCACGAAATATTCATATTTTCAGCTTCCCAATGAGTCGAACGAGTTGAAGCCCGTAATGGTGTATATTCATGGAGGTGGATTTATTTGTGAGTCAAGCAACTCACAATCCATAGGCCCTGAACACTTCATGGTGGAAGATGTAGTATTTGTGTCTTTGAACTACCGATTGGGAATCTTGGGCTTTCTGAGTGTGGATGATCCATCTCTTGAGGTCACCGGAAATGCTGGATTGAAAGACCAAATCCTTGCGTTACAGGTAATTTGTCACTGAAAATAGTAATTTTGGTATTTCAAGTAATGGTCTTTCATAAATCATCAGGAACAAATAGGCATACAGCTTGGCAACTCTGGCTATGCATGTCGATAAACGTATGGGATGCGCGAATTCAGAAAGAGAAAGGATTCGGACGATGAAGAGGGTAGTATAATCGTACATTCAGTAATAAAACTTCATTGTGCACTTCACGATGCGACAGATACGATAGAACTGACCAGTATAGTAACTCATACTTGTTCCGCGCATTGAAAGGCGTGGCGATTTCACATTCAGAGCTAGATTGGTCAAGCTGTAGGTATCTGTAGTTTCGGCAGACTGAATAGAACTTCTAATATTTTCTTTGAAAGTACTAGAACTCCTAGTACCTGAATACAGTTAATTCCAAAAGTTGAAATGCCTATATGAATAAATACACTATAGAAATACAGAAGAAAATTAGTGAGAAAGAAACTAAAAACTTGAGAACAAAAATGACAAACCAAAATTCTGATAAGCGGTGATTAAGGTATATTTCATGATTTTTAAATGCATTGCAAATATCCATCCACAACGCTCAATTCTTGGATGATTTTTGAAAGTTTCTTTGAATATAGGATTTGCTGAATAATGAGTTGTTTTTTCTTAGAAACTATTTTCCGAAATCTTATTTTAGGAAAATAATTTGCAGATATCTCCATGTATAGCAGAATGATAAATGACCGTGTCATCGGCAAAAACATTTTTCAAAAACAGACCAACAAGATACCTGAAACAGTATCTTGAAGTAACTACATATCTTTTAGCTCTCCATCTTCTGATTTGGTTACTTGCTCTAAACACTTGTTAGGATGCATCATTCGAAAGGTATCTGAGTAGTGTTTGTAATTAAATAGCAAAATCAAATTATACAGTGAGGTCCTAAAGTAAAGGAAAAATTTGGTTTCTACCTAATTACCTATTAACTATGAATGCAAATGAAAACTTCTGAAACAGTTCAATTTTCATTTATGAAACTACACTTTCACAATGAAGTTATTCACCTGTCTCTTCAACCCCCTAGGAGTAATAGCTACCCCTATAACATTGTATATGAAGAGGGGTACTGTCTAATACCGCGTTTAAATATGTTTTCAATTCTGTATTGAGAAATATAGCACTCTTTGATTTTTCGACTTGGATTAGAGAAAAAGTGATTTTATTTCATACAAACAGAAAGACTTCTAGTCAAATACTTGTCACGATTGACTAGTCTATTAGTTATTTTTTTGCCAAAGAAGTTAAATCGAATCTATTTGTGACATTTAAATTTCATAAAAAGATCAGACGTATTATAATTATTTATTTTAGTTCGTTAGACGTCGTTAATAATTTGTAGGTAGAAATAATCACATTTTCCTTGTGTATTCAAGCCCAAAAATCAAAAAGTACCATATGGCTGAATAGAGAATTTAAAACCTTTTAAAACGCGGTATCACGCGCTACCCCTTTTCATTTAATTTTTTAAAGGGGTATCTATTACCCCTAAGGGGTAGAAGGATTAGGTAAATAATTTTATTGAGAAAGTGTAGTTCCGTATATAAAAATTGACCTATTGCAGGATTTTCCATTTGCATTCATAATTACGTAGAGAATGAATTTTCCCGTTAGTAGAATTCTTCTGGCCTTCCCTTGTCTAGAAACAAAGGAATTATATTGTGTGCATGTATTTGATTAAATTCAACAGTTAACATCTACTGTCGTTATCAAGTGTGTAAATGCTACAAGATATCTCGGATACCTATTATATAGCATGCAACTAATGTACCAGCTATAAAGTTGATTATGATCTTCGTAGGGTCTCTCTCAGGTCATCAATGTTAATTAATGTGATACAACGACCTTTTTCTGGAGAGTGTTCGTGACTCAAAAACATGCAAAGAATTTATTTTCTTTGTTTCTAGACAATAGAAGTCCAGAAGAATTCTACTAACACTAATGCATTGTCAACTACTTCCGAACAAACATGAATTTATCCGTTACTTTAGGACCTCACTGTATAAACTTTTCTTCTGTATGTAAATCAGATTTGTTTTTTCAATATTATAATTACCATTATTATCATTGTTGGATAAGTATGGTACATTATATCAAAGACTTGGCCTTATTCAGGAAAACTGATGGAAATTCAACAATTGTCCAAAGATTCCTCTATTTTGCTTGAAGATTAATTTTGTACCATTTCATACTTTTACCGAAAAGATAACTTTATGAGTGTAAGTGGTTATGAATGAACAAATTCCTTTTGTTGGAGTTTTACTGAATTTTCATGTCAACATAAAAATACTTTCAACATGAGTAACTCGTTTACTTGAAACGTATGTGCCTGGGTAGAAAAATAAATAATTGAAAAAAAAAGGAAAAATAATTAAAGAAAAAACAGAAAAAATGGAGAAGGAAAGGAAAAGTACTTAAATGATGTATTTCAGAGTAAAAATCTGTAATGTAAACTATTATTTGGTTCCTTTAGTGGATACAGAAAAACATCAAAAACTTCAATGGAGACCCAGAAAACGTTACTATTTTCGGAAACAGTGCAGGCAGTACCTCTGTTCATCTACACATCTTATCAAAACGATCGGAAGGTTTGTTTCACAAGGCTATTCTTCAAAGTGGTACCGTCTTCAATCCTTGGTCCTGGGGAAGCAAAAATATCGTAGAGATTGCCAAGAATTTGGAAAAGCAGGTGAAAGATGAGAAGGAAGCCTTGGATATATTGAGAAAAACTCCAGTTGAAACGTTGTATGAGGCCCAAGAAAAATGTTTGGATGTAAGTAGTTAGGTTTCTTACACATAGCAATAACTCTGATTTATCCGAGAAAAGGTGGCTTTGAAAAGATTCTCTTTTAACGGTGTAGGTACTGAGGTATTTACCACTGGTACAAAACTGACAAATTTCAGGATTTGATAGGATTAGGATCAGGATCAAAATTAGGATCAAAAGCATTCAGAACTTTTACTATTTTTCCAACTCAGGTGGAAACACTGTAAATCCCTTCAGCTTACATCATTTCATAAACATTTCAAATATGACCTATTTCTAGAAATTTTCTTCTTCCAGAAAACTATCTTCACAATGCTCGTTATCATAATCTACATTAACAATGCTGACTTCCTGTGAGGTTTCAAAATCTGGGTAAGCTTCAAAAAATTTCGTTACTTTCTCATTGAAGGAATGAATGTGGAGCTGCATTCAAGTTATATATCGAGCTGCTGGTTCATTACTTCGAGTTATATATTTCCTGATTTTTTTTCAGTCACAGGACATTTCATTTCAATCGTAAAATATTCACATATAGTATCTGCTGAGGCACCAACAAAAGGATGAATATTGTTGAGCATCAGCCCACATGGATTTATTTTTCTAATTTGACTAGGTAATATATCTTTGTTTGTTCATGTATTTTCTCAACAAAGTTTTTGTTGAGTTTTTACCGCTGTGTATTCAGTCAAATCGATTCCATTATTGTACCATGCTTTGTCTAAAAAATTAATAATTTGTTGACAATAAAGTATATTTAATATTATTATAATCAAGCGGACGGTGACAGTCAGTGAGATCAGTGGACTGAGATGAATAGATAGCCTATCCATCTTTGAGATCACAATAGTGACATCAGACAAGTCATGAAATACAAATGGTATGAAAACGTTACCAGGAACATTCAAAACAGAAAACAAAAAAATCACATTAAACAACTATCTGAATGAAAATGCAAATTTTCACTTTCAGATGTTTTCTCTCAAGTTATATAGGGTCTTTCCCAATATCTATCAGATGTAGTTCAATGTCCAGCGTGGCTTTTGCCGGGGAAGTAGTTGTTTTCTGTTAGATATTACAAAAAAGTAACTTCAATTTTATCGTAGGGTTTTTTTCCATTTCCAGAGGAGTCATGTATTGATTCAATTTTCAATTGAGGATGTTTCTCTTTAAAACATGAATCCCTTCCAAGAGAGGTTATCTTGTACGACGGAAAACAGCGACTAAATTCCAACTTTCAGTCGCAGACGATTCCACAACTGTCTTTATGAATATCCTTTTCATATTTTCAATGAAATCCACATTAAACATATTATGATCATTAAAAATTTTAAAATCACAGTCGTTTCGTATCAAGGGATACATACTATAGAAACTTCATTCAACAAGAAACATTCTCAGTTTCCTTTTGAATGCAAAGAAATTGTCTTCATCTTGAACTTCCTCGGTAAATGGTTATAGAGTTTTATGCCCATGTAAGATGGGCTTTTTTCATATAACTTGGATGTGTGCTTAGGAATCTGCAGTAAATTGGCATTTCTATCATGATTATCAGAATTACTTAGATATTCACACAAATACTATACAGGGTGTTTCATAATAAATGCGCAGGAATTCAGGATGTGATAGCTCGTCCAAAAATATGAAAAAAAGTTTCTATTAACTTACCCTCTAAAATGCAAAATTTTCGAGATACAGGGTGTTGAAATTTAAAAAAATAATCGTTTTTAGCGAATATCTCTGGAACCGTTTATCGCACAAAAAATAAATGTTGTAGGCATTTTCCACTCATAATGAGCTATGTTTTGTGCGGATTTTTTATTTTTTCAAATTCATAATTGGTGAAAATTTTGAATGGGTAGTGGGTGTTTTTTTCTCCAACTTCTACGCCACTGGAAAAAGTACAGTTTTGATCCTTCTATATGAACCGCCAATGTTTTTACACAAAAAAGGTATTCTTGGTCATAAACTCTAAAGTTGACCGTTTTCAAGAAAAATCAACTTTCATGTTGTTTAAATAATGTTTTTTCCTCGAAAAATTGCTGCGTGCATTGAAGCTAACGGCGGACATTTCCAACAATTCGACTGAGTATGATTGTTATTGTTTTTTATTTTATTTTGCAATTAAGATGTCAACGTTTGGATTAGTTACTTGTTATAACGTTTAAATACATTTTTGATAATTAGGAAAAAAATTACCATGTTTTTCAACATGAAAGTTGATTTTTCTTGAAAACGGTCAACTTTAGAGCTTATGACCAAGAGTACCTTTTTTGTGTAAAAAACATTGGCGGTTCAAGTAGGCTCAAAATTATACTTTTTCCAGTGGCGTAGAAGTTGGAGAAAAAACACCCACTACCCCTTCAAAATCTTCAACAATTATGAAATTTAAAAAATGTATGAAATATGAGAGTATACAATAGCATAATATACATTCAATAATTGTGGTAAACAAACTGAGAATATTTCTCAGTTGAAGGAGAACATAGTCACTGTTTATTTTTTTACATACATGATCAATATGAATTCTCCAGCTCATATCAGAATTGATGTAGGTACCTAAAAACGTTGTACAAACAGACATTTGAATATCTTTTCCTT
The DNA here is from genome assembly GCA_944452925.2 of Chrysolina oricalcia. Taxonomy (NCBI): domain Eukaryota; kingdom Metazoa; phylum Arthropoda; class Insecta; order Coleoptera; family Chrysomelidae; genus Chrysolina; species Chrysolina oricalcia. Next base: position 8,323,943 of record OX101815.2, on the reverse strand, counting down.
TAACATTCATATGCATTTGAGGAGTAATTTTCAGCCTTGAGTAGAACTGCACGAAAATAGTTTTATTGGTATTAACAATAAAAAAATTATTGTTTGTGAATTCTTGTGATATTATATTAAGTATTCCATTTTTTCATGGTTTTCTGCATTCACAGAAAAGAAACAATCATCAGCAAATATTACAGTGCATTCTGTACTAATGTATGCTGGAAATTCATTTATAAATAACAGAAAGATCAAAGGTCCCAATATGGAACCCTGGGGAACTCCTGGTCAGGTTAGGTTATGCTTGGTCAGTTACTTTGGCAGTTAGTAATGAAATAATTGAAATTTTTGAATAGTAATTTTTTTGTAGTGAAAGTTCTTGAGCTTTGGTACTTAGTATTTTGGAAGACTGGCGGAAGATTTTTAATAATATATAAATGGTGCACTTGTCTCTTAGATATTCCTCTGAAATATTGTCTCATCTGTGTATTCGTCAACCTTAATGTTTTGAAGATATTTGAACGATTAGAACCACTTGCAACTAACTTTTTTTTTCAGAAAGTAAGTGCAAGCATGCATAGACCATTCGGACCAGTACTAGAGGTTCCTAACGAAACAGCTTTCATAACACAACGCCCACTAGATATAGTTCGATCTGGAAATTACAACAAGGTACCAATGATATTCGGTTATAACTTGACCGAAGGTATGTTTATGGAATATAATAAAATGATATTTTCACAAAATCCAGAGGTTCCCATGAATGCTGAAAATGTGATAGACTGGCAGCTTGGACTTGAGAGGAGCACTGAAGAGTATACAATGGTCAAACAACAAATAGAAGATTTTTATTGGAATAGTAGTCGGCAGGATGATAAATACATGGTGGGTGCAATATACGGGGTTGGTCACTAAAAGATCCTTGAAATTTTGAGAATGAAACTAAACGTGGACTACTCTGATAATTTCCCTCGCCATACGAAACCCTCCTTTCCTGCAATAGTAGGACCAATAAGGGACGTATGCCTTGATAATATGCAGTTCCTAGCTTTTGAGCCGGTAATACCACTTTGTCATGGCAACCACGTATCCAAACAACAACGGAGAACTTAATATCATCTTTCTACTAATAAGAATGTTAGTCTGCCAGACTTCATGTCTATCAGGCATTATCTATAACTTTTGAAGACTTCACGACAATGGAACCTTTTTACTTTGTTGGTTCGTGAAATTATCTCAATAAAAACTACTACTCGTGCTCACAATACTATCGATAATTCTGTCAGAAACCTTAAGCTCGATCAATTTGCTTCTACCAAGCAATTTGATCTAATTGATTTCTGACAGAATTACTATCGATAGTATTGCTAGCACTCGTGGTATTACCCTCCTGTAAATTTTTTTAACGACAACTTAAGGTCCATGAGAGACACTTTACTATCCATAAAAGAAATATGTGATGTGACAAAAAATCCACAAGATAGAGATGCATTTAATATTTTCAAATCCCGATACAATAAGGCATTGACCTCATCAAAAAAAGATCCTACGACACATTTATACTAAATTCTTCAAACCAAGCTAAGGACTCATGGAGGTTAGTGAATCACGAAAGAAACAATGAAATGAAGAAATCTAGAAAAACTAAATTAAGTCCTGACGATTTCAATGAGTATTTCACTCATGTTGCAGAAGAAATAATACTAACATTACCTGACACTAATCAATCGTCTAGCGATTTTTTAAATGACCTTCCCAAAACAAAAAACTCACTCTTCTTAGGTCCAGTAAGCCAAGAAGAGGTAAAGGCTGCAATAAATACGTTAAAAAACTCAAACTGCGTTGATATACACTTTCTAAATAGTAAAATCATAAAGGGGACAGCGTCTCTGCTGATTGAACCCCTAGTTACTCTGATCAATCTATGTTTCCTCCATGGAATCTTCCCTGACAATCTAAAAATCACAAAGGTACTACCAATATATAAGAAAGGAGACCCCGATCTGGCCACAAACTTCAGACCCATCTCCATAATCCCGATAATCGGCAAGATATTTGAAATAATCCTAAAGGAACGATTGATGCTCTTTTTTAATAAACATAAAACTCTTAATAAAGGACAGTTTGGTTTTCGGCCAAACTGCTCCACGATTCAGGCTGTAAGCTGTGTTGTTGCGAAAATAGTCGAGGGCCTTGAGAATGGAGAACACACTGAAATAACCTTGTGTGACCTATCCAAGGCGTTCGACTGCGTATCGCATGATAAATTACTCTATAAATTAAACTTCTATGGTGTTCGGGGGGTACCTCTGAAACTGATAAAATCCTATCTTGATAACAGAATTCAATGTATAGCCATCGAAAACAATTTCTCTGATTTCCAGAACATAAACCACGGAGTCCCGCAGGGAAGTGTGCTGGGACCACTATTATTTATTATCTATCTCAACGATATTTTCCATTACTTGGCCCCATCTGGGTGTATCTGCTTCGCTGACGACACAACACTAGTTGAAACTCATTCTAACCCTATCACACTACACAATCTTACTGAGCAAGCAAAAAATAAAGTATATACCTGGTTCAGCGCAAATAACCTCAAACTAAATCAAGAAAAAACCCAAAATAATTTCTTCTCTACAAATAACAACTTAACCACTAATAATACAGTCAATATGCTTGGTATCGTATTAGACGACAGGCTAAAATGGTCGGCCCACATTGACCAATTATGCAGAAAACTCTCCACACAACTATTTCTATTGAGACAACTTAAAAAAATATTGAGTATTCCAATATTACTATCATCCTACCATTCTCTCTTTCATTCCCACCTCAACTATGGTACCATTCTATGGGGTAACGCTGCACACGCTATTAGAGTATTTAGGCTCCAAAAGAAGGCCCTAAGAATCATTGATGGTGCAACCTACCATGCGCACTGTCAGCCGCTATTCAAGAAATATCGAATTTTACCAATCCCTTGTATTTTTATCTATCAGTCTTTACTGCAGACCTTTTCTAATATAGATCTTTTTTCAAAAAATGGTGATGTCCACAACCATGCTACAAGAGCAGCAAGTAAACTCAGAACTCCTAAATTCCGACTGTGTGTCACGGAGCAAAATTCTCCAAATGTCAGATTTTTTAATATTTTACCACCTGCTATAAAATCACTAAATTTTATTCAATTTAAAAAATGGGTAAAAAATCACTTACTGTCACAATGCTTTTACTCATTTGAGGAATACCTCTCATTCAACCATGAACTCATGATGCTCACCCCAAATTCCTAATCATTTATATACCACATTCGTTTATATGTAGGCATATATAATTTTACATTTTTGTACATGCCTATGTAATTTTAATCCGGTTGGTTATGTAAATTTTAATACGTTTGTTTTTGTCATTTGGAACTGTTTTGTTTTCAACCTATACTATGTAGCTATATGTAACTTTTATTATTGACATGTATACGTAATTTAATTCGATTTTAATCTCAATGTTCTAGCTGATCTGTAGTTTTAGCGCATGTTAGCATCTAACTTCTATGTCTAGACATATATGTAATTCTTGACTTGCTACAAACATATAACTTATGTAAAGTGGTTAAATAAAATCTATCTATCGATAAAACATGAAATTCACAGATTGGCTATGAAGTTTATCTATTATTGAATGAAAAACTGAAAGATCCCGTATTGGAAGATGTAAATAGAGCCACCTATAGATGGATTTTTATTTAATGAAACTATGGCCTTTCGCCAAATATTCCCAAAATCTCATGTTGAAGTATGTATTTAAAAAAATGCAACCCCTGTGATTTTTTGTATCTTTATTACTTTCAGCCATTCACTGATAGCTTATACGTAATTGGAATCTACGCAGCAGTTATAAATCACATAAAAACTACAGAAAAACCTGTTTATTTATACAGGATGTCTCTCGAGGGTGGACTAAACATTTTGAAAATGGCCGCTAATTTATCGCATATACCTGGTGAGTCCGAACTTTTCGAAAATATAATGATAACGTATCACGTTACACTTCTGACCAAAGTATTTATCGAACACCCCGGGAAAGCATTTTGGGACCTTCATTATCCTGTAATGTTGCAAATGTTTCAAATTTATTTGCTATGCGACTCGTGTACATGTATAATAATATAGTATATAGCAAGGGACTAAAGTGAATGTTTTAATCTCGTACTTGATGTTTATTGCCTGTGGGCTCGTAGAGCCTGAGGGCCAATAATCACGTAAGGGATAAAATAAATCTTTAGTTCTGAGGCATATACGCTATTTTCTGCACTTCCCAGTATTATAACTTTCAACATTGATACAATTAATAATTTTGATGAGTTATATAAACACGGTACTTGGATTACTCAGTAGGTAACGTTATAGCAACAGTGTCGAAAAAAAATTTCAATTCAGTGACATTTCAATTTATGTTGACAAATAATCGCCCATTTAGTTTCATCAATTGTAATAATGTTATAATCACTTACAATGTTAATTCCATCAATAAAGATTTATGCTGGAATATTTCCTGATTTTTGTAAGTAAGTAAGTAATTAATAGTGTAGCTGCGGTGAAGTTTGATTTTTATTTTATGTCCCTAGGAATTTGAAATGCAACTTTATCTCCCTAGGGACTGAAGATAAATTTTAGTTCCTGTTATACGGGACTAAAGTTGGCACAGGAAGTGCAATCAAAAATTAACGAGGACTTTCAAAAAATCCTTGTTCATTAACTGCATATACAGGGTCTTTCACGACGAGCGTTTCTAAGGAATATATGGAGAATCACTCATGATTTTGTCGAAGTAGTGCAGAACTGTCAAATATTTAAGACAAAAATTATTTTCCGAAAACTGAGATATTTGGGCATTGTTACACGAAGTGGGCCTAAAATCTGCGGGAAAATTAAAAAATGTAATGGAATACACGGTGTTCTATTTGAAACAAGGAAGTTGCCGTCTTCTTCTTGTATAACGGAAAGAGGCTGGAAGTTGTTAATAATGAGTCCATATTATAAAACCCACTAGCACAAAATTTCACAAGTTTTTATTATACAGTGTGTCCAAGATGAGGATGGAATAGCGATCTCGGAAACGGTTTTAGTTACAATTTCGGTTAAATTAGAGAAAAGTTATACAATCCAAATGCCCTCTATATGTAGTTTGTAGAAGTGGGGTATCTTTTTTGGATTTCGAGATATTTTGAATAAAGTAAAATTTTCGATATTTGTTTTTATTTATTTCTGATCTTATTTCAAAAGATGTCAAAAAATTAAGGATACATTTTCATTGCCACTTTTTAACATCAATAAGATGAAGTCTACAAATTTTCACTACTACGTTTCGTTTCCGAGGATCCTTCATCAACTTTTCTAAATACGGCCCTGTTGTTTTTATTACAAAATTCAAATCAATTTTTTATTCTGAAATACGTCAGATATCATTTATAGTTGTTAAAATATGTTTTCAGCTTATTTCAGATTTACTTGAAATCATTCATGAAAAACCTCCGATTACGGCTCTGAATGCTTCAAAAATATCAATTTGAGAATATCATAATCGAAAGTCAATATATACTACCTGTGTTCTTTATTATTCCTTCAATAATAAGTGATAGTTTTGATTGTATTCATCTAGGAATAATGATAATTAAAGGATGTACCTTGATTATATTGATTATTATTAATATTTAAGTTAAGAATTAAGTGAAGATTAATTAATAGTTAAGTGTGTTAACCCTTGTGTCATTACAATACAAAAGTTGGAAATTTTAGTTTATTCAAAATATCACAAAATCCGAAAAAGATACCCCACTTCTGAAAACTCCTCATAAAAGGCCCTTGGATTGTGCTATTTTCTTTAATTTAACCAACATTTTGACTCTAACCGTTTTCGAGATCTTAATGCTATTCCATCCTTATCTTGAACACACTGTATATTCCTAACGAACGCTTGTCGTGAAAGATCCTGTATTTACTGCATATACATATAATTTTTTCATTCTAACTCAAAAAATTGTTAATGTTTATTCAAGATTTACAGAATGAATGAATTGATATTGATTACTGTTGTAGGAGTATCGCATGCTGATGAATTGGGATATCTCTTCAAGAATGTTTTACTGCCAGAATTCGAACAAGGTAGTGCAGATGATACTTACGTTAGAAGATTTATAAAGCTCTGGACCAACTTCGCCAGAACTGGAAACCCAACACCAAATGAAAAAGATTTTGACGTAACGTGGAAGCCGGTAGATGAAGGGAAAATCAATTTTTTGGATATTGGTAAAGAACTGACGCCCAGTATCAACGCAGAATCTGAAATTGAGAGACTGAATTTTTGGAAAGGACTGTACCAAACGAATCCAGAAACTACAATTTTCCTCTGATGGAGCTGCGTATACTTCACTTTCTATGTTTATATTGCTTGGAGAATCTGATGTAAATAACATAAAATGTTTTCCTGATTTCACAGAGCCCAAGATCACTTTCTAAATAAAGTAAATCCTTAGGAACTTGCAAATGGGGGTTGTTGACTCATTTTCCTGAAATGAATACATTGATTGAATTTTTTTTTTGTTATACTGCAGTTTGAATGTATTCTTCCGTCATTCAGAACATTCATTTCTTTCTAGGTCTGATGAAAGTTAAAACCGCTACAAGAATTGTAATTTTGTCCGTTTGGTGGACCTAATTCCCATTATGAGTTACACACTTCATTCCAAAATATATAAATAAGTCAAAATATACTGTAACGTCAGAAGTTTTTCAGCTTATCGACTAAGCTTTAAAAATAAAAATTAAAATGTTAATTGAAATAGTTATGTATTTTAGACTATAATGGTGATAGTCTCCACGATCTGAACATAAGTACAGATATAAAGCGATGGCGCATTTGTTATTCCAACCGCAGAAAAAAAAAACGGAAAAATCTGAAGTACTATCAGAGGCGATAATGAGCGCATGTTAATAAATGAGAAAAAAAATATAAACACTAACGCTCATCATCACATCATTGACCCCTTCAATCTGCCATCTTCTGCCAATCCAGTCGCAGCACTTGGTGAAAACGTTTCAGTCCATCAATGATGAGAATGCACATGAAATCAAAAAAATGCAACTCAAAAAGTGATTCAGATGGAAACAATAAAAGATTTTAATTCAACTGCTTGAATTATGAGAACCCATCACTATAGAACTCTTGCAAACTGTAGTAATACACTCTTTCAGACAACAAACACTTTACATCCTTTCTAAACCGAAAAGGTTATTTGTTGGTTTCAATGTTTGATGTAAGGTGTTTAAACATCTTACATCCATTATAGATTATTGAATTTTTTATCAGAGTACTTTTAGGGATGGGCAATTTCAATTCGTTATTATAAATTTTATGTTTTGATAACAGAGGTCGACATGAATCCCAAAACTTTGCTTTGCATAAATATCGCAGAGCACGCTTCTGTAAAATTAAAACATTCTGAAATCGATAACCACAGTAAACTCCCCAAAATGCTATTCCATACCACAGGTGTGATCCAATAAAAGAATGGTACACAGTTTTGGAAGTGAAAATCCTCATTCATTCGATACAACTCTCAATGCATAACAACCAGAAGAGAGCCTTTCACATAGAATTTTGGTGTGTTGCTTCAATTTTAATGAACCATCAAGATATAGGTACTTCAAATTTAATTTAGTTCCAACAATATTATTGTTCAACGGTATATCTTCAAGATGACATCTGAAAGAAATCATGTTAGTTTTCTTTATGTTGAATGACAGTAAATTTAAATTACACCAATCTTTTACTGTTTTTAGATCAAATAAAAACCAGTATTTGAAAACTGTTCTTTATAAAGAACTCATCATTATCGAAGCGAGCAGCTTCAAAATACGTCTGTCTACAAGAAAAATAACATACAAAATGTATCAATTATTTGTTTACGTGAACATAACTCTAATCATTAAAATTTTTCGAAAATTTGTCTCTTGGAAGACCTGGAGATTACGAGGGAACTTTAATCAAACTGTGAGAGCTGTAATACACCTGTTTGACCCAAATTACTTTACTTATCCATGTAGAGTCCCTGAAAATATATCAAATGGTTCATCTTAAAGGATCACAATCAAACAAATATCGTAATACCGATCAAACATCAACTCTCACTATCCTAAAAAACCTACTTTGTTATGATACTTTCCAAGTCGTTCAGCCGTAGTTATCTTTATGAACTCAGTAAGTTTTTTTATTTTCATCCATGAACGCTTTAGAATGCGGTATTTATCAACGAGTTATTGACATGTCAGTTCTTATAAACCATGTCAAGTATAGGATTAAAAGGATGATACCATACAGGATTGCTGTCGCCAGAACCAATGAGGTGAAAAAATACTTCATCTATCATGACATTATGAACGTGTCAGTGTGAGAAGGAAAGTGGTATAGCCACATGATGATAACCGGCCGCATCAAATATTGTCGCGACTAGGGCTCTATAGGGAAGCTATAGGCCCTTCGCTTGGGACGTAGGTCACCAAGACCCAGGGGTAACCTGATATTTACTCAGGATACCCTCTAATAAATAAAACAAGTCACAAAAACACTTCCCAACTTTTAAGGTATAAATATATATTAAATAATGAACCTGGTGCACACAAGACATTATCAACTAGATAAACAATAGAGGGACAATGGGCAAAGGGCAATGTTATACACAACAACAATAATCAATTTGTTCCAAATATAAAAGGCTCTTACCAAACGCAGACACTCAGCGTACTAGGGGACATCTCTTAGAGGAGGGTTTTACACGAAGGGCTTTTGGAAAACGATCTATCTTCCCAATAAGACCCAATGACTCAATATTATTCTCTACGACACTGGATCTCTCGGGACCCCGCGATACTCGCAACCGAGAGTTTCAGTTCTCGTGTATTTATTCAACTTTTGTAAATGTTTTTGTTTTTTATTACGTGCAAAAATTATTCAATGTCCAGCCACTGACATGCCGAATAATATCATCAATGGACTGCTAGTTTATACTTTCGTGGGTGACCCCGGTGTTATGTTTTGTTTATCAAATTATAAACTTCAATAACTAATTTGCATACTAATTCATAAAATGTGAATTTTGGGAAAATAGATTTGATCTGATAATATTTTAAATGAATTAGCGCCTTTTTGACAATAATATATATAATAATATACTTCCCACCGTATATACTTCCCCCAATTTAAAGATCCCGTGAAAAAATCCTCAATATTTGGCCCAATTGGCGCCCAACGTGGGATGACATAAAATGAGAGAAACCATGAAATGTATGTGTGAGAGTTTGTTGAGATACTCGATTGATGTTGAATTTCAAAAAAGTACAACTACTGAGCAGATACCCTTGATTTAGCAGCCAAGTACTGACGCTTGCTGTTAAAATTCGAGTACATAACATGTCTTGAATATGGATGAAAAAATGAGAGTGAAGCCTCTTTGGAATAATCATTTCAATGGCAAGTCTTTGTGGATGATCTTTCGATTCAATATGAAAATACTTCTACTCCAGGATCTGTTCTCAGGGTTGCATATCTTCCTTCTATTATGGTCGCTGCTTGTAGAGAATCTGCTGGCCATACTCTAGATCTGGGAGGTAGATCTGCAAGAATATGCTGACTATCTGGTCCTAGTTATAACATCAATTAAAACTTTTCTAATGACATGAGGAGTCCAGTGATCCATCGTTGAACTCTTGTTGTTGCAACGGAACTCCGTTCAATCTTTTTCAACATTTTAAATTCAACTAGTCTCAATAGACCGACTTCCGTGAAAGCAATTAAGATTTTTGGAGAAAGAAGGAAAACAGTATGTATTCCGCATCATTTTATGGAATTTTTACCTAATTCATTTTCAGATTGTCTTCAGAAAAAGATTCTCGTTTTTAATTTCGCCATAGAAATTATATTTTTCGAAATGAAAAGAAAACGGTAACAAGTACCTAATCACTATTTCAGAAACGAAAAGGGTAATGAGTGAGAGAACAAATATAAGTTAAATTGAAAACGAACAAGAAAACTATCAAACTACTGAGTGCTAGAATCTCACACCAACCAGTAAATCAAAATTAAATTCAATTGTAATCATTACAATTTCACTATCTATTGTTTGACTCATGTCACGACACTTTTTGAATTTTGACTCTTACAATAATTCGAGTGTAAACAAGATATTGTTTATTTCAAGGCTCATTTGATTTTAATTTCGACTCGTCCAGGATAATCTCATGTAGCGCGATATGTGGACATGTAGAATTTGAGTGATATTATTTTTTTGTGTCAACTGTAATGATTACAATTTGAATTGAGTTCCTTAGGAATGATTTTAATTTGCGGATTAATGTAGGATTCTAGTCTTCAGCAGTCCTCTTGTTACTTTTCAATTTTAATAATATCTCGGAAAAGAAAACTGTAGGTCACAATGAGCTTATGACAAGAGGCATAAGATGTCCGGAGGACTGCTCACTGCTAATATCCTATACAATAGGAAAGTTGGGTCGAAAATCCATCAGAGAACAACTACTTTCCTGGCTAATGCCACGACGAACATTGAATTAGATCTGATGAAATTTCCGTGCAGAGTTCCTACAAGGTTATCTCTGCAATTGCTTGGTTGCATGGGAATGTTCATCGAAACATTCGGACCACCTATATATCGATTTCGGAGTGTTGCTCCTCATCAGTATAGGGTAGGTCTAGCAGTCAATAACTAATGACTGCAACGAATGAATCGACGACCAAACCCATTTAAAGACCGAAACTGAGATCGCGCCCGCACAGTGGATTAACTCCAAACTGCGAGCGCCATCCCCGCGCCGGAAGCCCAACCAAGAATACCCATGACCACGATTGTCAATACCGTATATAAAACGGAAAAAAAACTGTAGGTCACAATGAGCTTATGACAAGAGGCATAAGATGTCCGGAGGACTGCTCACTGCTAATATCCTATACAATAGGAAAGTTGGGTCGAAAATCCATCAGAGAACAACTACTTTCCTGGCTAATGCCACGACGAACATTGAATTACATCTGATGAAATTTTCGTGCAGAGTTCCTACAAGGTTATCTCTGCAATTGCTTGGTTGCATGGGAATGTTTATCGAAACATTCGGACCACCTATATATCGATTTCGGAGTGTTGCTCCTCATCAGTATAGGGTGTCTAGCAGTCAATAACTAATGACTGCAACGAATGAATCGACGACCAAACCCATTTAAAGACCGAAACTGAGATCGCGCTTGCAGTCATTAGTTATTGACTGCTAGACCTACCCTATACTGATGAGGAGCAACACTCCGAAATCGATATATAGGTGGTCCGAATGTTTCGATGAACATTCCCATGCAACCAAGCAATTGCAGAGATAACCTTGTAGGAACTCTGCACGGAAATTTCATCAGATGTAATTCAATGTTCGTCGTGGCATTAGCCAGGAAAGTAGTTGTTTTCTGATGGATTTTCGACCCAAATTTCCTATTGTATAGGATATTAGCAGTGAGCAGTCCTCCGGACATCTTATACCTCTTTTAATAATATCTGTTTCTACTTCTGTTTCCTAAAATGATAAATTATTATTCGTTTTGTTATTCACTTTATCTTTAGAAGCGTATGGAGAAATAATGAAAATGAAGTAGACAAAGCAGGAAATCTCAAGTTTCCAAGTTGTTTTCCTTCTTTTTCCATGAAACTTTTATTCGGTCCTAAAAATAAGTCTATTGTGACTCTTTTGATTTAAAAAGTTGTTACAAAATTCAACGAAGTTGTAAGATGAACATTGCAATAGCAGGACCCATACTGAAAACCAGCTTTGTTAAATTTTGCACAATTATTTGGAATCAAACCGTTTTTTATTAGAGAAAAAAAAATCCGAGAACATAGCAATCTTCAATAATTTCAGATAGATATTCAAAATTTTGAATATGGGACTAAAATTAAATTGTTATGTTGCATATGGGCCTGGAACTAAATTGTTAACAAATCTTTCGAATGCATTTTTTTTGCTTTTATTTGAAATAACCTATTCGTAACGAATGTTTAAAAATTGCCCTCGCATTGGTGGTCACGTGACATTGTTCACGTGACATATGTCGAAATAGATTTTTAGATTTTCTGATATGCAGGATTGATCTGATCCTCAAGGTTTATTTTGTTACGCTAATAATGAAAATTTGTCCCATATGGTGCAAATCATGTTTCGCATAAATTACAATGTGATTCTACGCTGGAGAAGTATCAGTGATAGAATCGTCGTGTTGATCAGAAACAACCCAGTTAATGGAAATTTGGAACATAAGTAATCAGTATCGAACACATTGCCTTTCAATATACATGGATTCATTTCTCACTGCAAGACCACACTATGAGTTTCAAAAGTCTGGATTAATACGAGCAAGTGACAAAGAAAACTTGTCAACCTGATATCTGTCAGCTATTCCAGAGACATGTTTGTAATTTGATCACGGCATAATCATTAAAACTAATTCTTCAATTAAAATTGATTTAAAAAAAAAATCAGTTCAAGTATATGACCTGTGTCCATCTGATTTTGATTTGAATAATATCAGATGACGGATAGTTTATGGATTCACCGGTGGTTCAAGTAGAACAAGGGCAGTTGAGGGGATGTTTTCGTACGGACCTGGATGGAAACAAGTTTTTATCGTTTCTTGGAATTCCCTACGCCAAACCACCATTAGGAGAATTGAGATTCAAGGTAAGCAACTAAAATAACCAGACCAATTCGGAATATTTTTCATGAAATAAGCTTAGTAGGTACTCCAGACTCACTATACCTTTTGAATAATATCATGCTTAAGTAAAACCACACTTTTGGGACCCTTCGTTTTCGGACTAGTCTAGCCTGTATTGGTTGAACCAATGTCAGTTTCCGTAATTTTTCTTTGATGCATCAGAATATCTTATAAACTCACCCATATCTGCATAATATATGTTGAGGATTCGTATTCTAAGGCTAGTGGATGAAAATCGAATTCGAACCATTAGTATCGTGATCCTATCATCTCCATCTTTGTCTTCAGAGAAAGACACGCTGTATTTTATTATAGGAACATCGGTAAAATTCTTCCTTTGATAGAAATTCAAGTTAACTCATCTTCCAACTAGATCCACGAGCTCAGTTCTGGTTATGATCTCTATTCTCTGAGCTTCCATGTCAACCTGAGGTCACTTATGAGCCGGAAGATGTGGTTAAACCTTCTATAAGACCAATTTTTCTTACTGCCTTTACCTATTTGCTATAGCAGCTTCATCTATCGAAAAGATTGAACCATCGGAATCATCACTATGGGCGATTACAGTGAAGAAAGAAAGAAATATTTATTGACTACGTTATGTCACTCTTTAGAGTAAGAACAAACAAAAATGAAACAAAACAAAACAAGTTCAACAAACATTCAAAACAACTGTGGAGGTTCAGCAAGTATATTTCTTGCATCAAAAGTGTGTTTACGAACATGATCTAAATATTCTGAAATCGTATAAAAACAGTTTTTCGTGAAATATTTTTTCATGGCATTTTTGAAATAAAATATATTCATAGTTTTGATATTAACAGGAAGAGAATTATATAATCTGAAATCATAGGATTTTTTTGGTGATTTTGTCAGTTTGAAACGTTGAGGTCTAATGAGGTTGTTTTACGTGTATTATGTAAACTGGATTGCTCAGGAAACAAGGTTGCCCTGTTGTGAATCTCCAATAGACTAGAATAAAAATATACATAGAGGGTACTGGCATAATTCCATGGTTAATGAATGATTCACGGCAAAAGTCTCTGAAACAAATTCCAACAAGAATTCTCAATGCTTTTTCTGTAATATACAAATGCAATGTGCATTACTAGAATTTCCCCAGAGTAATATTCCATAAGAAATGTGGGATTGAATCAGTGAGCAAAATACTGTTTTCAATGTAGTGATATATTTAATTGGTTTCAGTTGCCGAAGTAAAAATGAGGTACTCGATAATTTACTTTTCAAACCTGAAATGTGGATCCGCCAATTCAACCTGTTGTCTGTCTGAAGTGAAACCTAGTAATTTGACGCACTTAAATTCAGGCAATGGCGACGCCGTAGAAAATATCTTGTTCTGTGATTTCTTGTTATTCATCATTTCTTGACATTGAACCAATGGTCATCTTTTTCTTGTATTTCCAAGGACTGCTCAACGGAACAACGCCAAACAGTTACTGAATCTTATCACCTTCTATTGCCCCTGTATAAGCTCAACATGAGATGAATAATTGTCAGACGAGTATATCAATGATGTATCGTCGGCAAATAATACACCGTGACATGGTTTCATAAACTTGTAAAAATCATTGAGATGATAAACAAATCGGACCCAGAACCGATCCCTGTGTTACACCTAGGTTGATCGGTCTTTGCTCCGAAAATGTATCGTTGTAAAAAACGTTCTGTTCAAGTTATTCCCAATCTGATTTGAAGCAGTGCCTCTAATACCATAGTATGAAAGTTTTTTAAGTAGAATTTAGTGGGAAATACAGTTGAAGGCGTTGACAAGTTCAATAGTGTGACTCCCACAACAACTTTTCCGGTCTCAAGACCTTGAACTATGCTTCCGACAACACTCACGGTAGCATCAGTAATAGAGCAATTCTTGCGAAAACCGTACTGAAGACTGCAAAAAAATTGTTATTTTCAAAGTATTTGATGAGTCTTTTCTGATGAGTCTGGAAATTTACCAGTTAAAAATATTAAATTGATCAAATTTGTTAATGGGGAAAGAATTATTTCCTGGGTTTCTTTTATGATTTTACTATTTAATACATTTATATCAGGATAAGGTGAGTTTTTCAATGATTTAATAATTTCTTGTACTTCATCGCCAGTAACAGGAGTTAAAAAGAATTATGAACTAGGAGAAGGAAATTTTCTAAAGTTCACCAATACAGAAATAGGCAAGTAAGGCTAGGATTTCACAACATTGGCGACTACACTTGAACAAAAATTTATTAAAATAGTTTTCAGTCGAATTGTCCGAGGAACATTTTTGTTTGGATTTATTCCTGTAAAAATTACCAATATTCCAGCTACCATTAGATTTATTTTCACCTTCAATGATCTTCAAATCATTTGCTGACTCTTTCGCCATGTCTGAGTTGCATATTGTAATATTTCTTGTACCTTTGCACTGTCAGAAATGATTTTTATTTTTGATAGAGTATCAATGTCGACAACTCTACTTGCTTGATGCTAGCGATTGAGACAGATGAAGCAGGGCATTGAGCAAAGGCCTTCGGCTTTCAGAGCTGATGAGGAATTTATACGCATTCTTAATGCCATCCACCAGTCTGCAAATACACTTGATTCGGTCAAATTCTGTCACTGGAAACATCAACATATTCGGAATCTTTATGCATGCAGCCTAATTTCAATCACTCTGTAGATGACTGATTTTCAGCCCCCTATTCCTGCAGAGCCGTGGTCTGGTATCAGAGAAGCAACAACTGATGGAGAAGGATGTTATTCCAAAGATTTTTTCAGTCCAGGAAACTCTGGGTCTGAAGACTGTTTATTTCTCAATGTTTTCACAAGAGAGGTTTGTATTTTGCTTGCGTAAGAACGGAAGAAAAATAAGAAGAAAATAAATTTTAAAGTGAATTAAAACCATCACTTTGTTACATTATGAAATTTTAAATTATGTAAAAGCTTATCGCAAGAAGTATCTATGTATTCCTTATTGTAAATTAAATTTAAAATTACCTTAAGATTTGTTCTCGCGACAAGCTTTTATGTCATTTAAAATTTTATAATGTAATAAAATGATGGGTTTAATTCACTATAAATTTCTTCTTTTCAGTGCATTTAATTAAAAGATTTTCTCTAAAATGTTTTTTTAAAGATTTATTTATATTCTAGTTTTCTTGGGGTATGTTTCTTAGTTTGTTAATTTCAATTTATGTGTCATCGTTGCACGGTCTTGCCTGATAATTTACGAGGATGTATTGATATCTAGTTAGCCTAGACCAGTTCCCTGTATAAACAAAATATTTCGTTACCATAGCAACGAACAATAACTTATTAGAAGTGTCAGTGTAAAGTTTGACGTCAAAAAAGTAATCCAGAGTTATGCTATAAATTAAAAGAAAAAATATGTCCACCGAAATTGTGAAAATCGAAAAATTGAAGTATCGAGCCATCAAGTACCTGTATTTAAAAGGGTTAAGAGGTAAGCAGATTTACGAAGATATGCTTAATACCCTTGGTGATCAATGTCCTTCGTATGCGACCGTGAAAAATTGGACTGCAAGCTTCAAAAGAGGTAAATTTTCCATTGAAGATGATGACCGATCGGGAAGGCCAGTTTCTGAGTCAGTCCCCGAAAATATCGATGCAGTTCATGACATGATTTTAACAGGCCGTCGAATTGAGCTAAAACGGATATCTGAAGCACTGAATATTTCATACGAATGCGTTCATCATATAGTTCACGTCAATTTGGACATGAGAAAAATTGCTGCAAAATGGATCCCCAAATGTTGGAATGTTGACCAAAAGCGTGCAAGGGTAATAGCATCGCGTTCGATCTGTGCTCTATTTGAAAACGATGTAGACTTCTTAAACCGAAGTGTTACTATGGATGAGACATGGGTACATTTCTACGATCCAGAAACAAAGCAACACTCCGGTTCTCCAAGACCTAATAAGTTTCGTGTCCAAATATCTGCTGGAAAAGTTCTTGCTTCATTTTTTTGGGATTGCCATGGAGTAATCATGATTGAATTTTTGGATAAGGGTAGAACAATAACTGGAGATTACTATTCGACATTACTGACCACCCTACGGGAATAAATTAAAGAGAAAAGACGCGGAAAGCTATTCAAAGGTGTTTTGTTTTTGCAGGACAACGCCCCCGCACACAAATCTCATGTTGCCATGCAAAAAATTCGTGATTTAGGGTTTGAATTACTAGAACATCCCCCTTATTCACCAGATTTGGCTCCGTCCGACTATCATCTCTTTCCTCAACTGCAAAAAAATTTAAAAGGTCGTAAATTTTCTTCCAACGAGTAGGTAATAAAAGCTGTGGAGGTCTGGTTTGCAGAGCAAGAAGAAACATTTTTTTTTGAAAGGTCTAGAGACGTTGCAGGTTCGCTGTAATAAATGTAACCAATTAAGAGGAGGATATGTTGAGTAATAAAATATTTTGACACTGAAATTTTGTTTGGTTCTATAGTAGGGTAAGAATTTTTCAATATATCCTCGTTTTTCAATGAGGAGACCTTTCAGTGAAACAGTATTTATTATAAAACATGATTAGATGTTCATCACATCATAATCACAATGAGTTTCGTGAGTTTTCGCTACTTTAGGGGCGTCTGAACACCCTGAACTATATTTTCTTTGTTCATAATTTTCATCGTCCGAATCGTCTCAATCTAGATAGGAGGGTAAATTTTTACAATACTGTATTATTCGATGATAAGATATTTTTCACTATTTTTACGGATTTTTCGCAACTTTTTTTGAAAAGAGGGGAGAGAGCGAGCCCACCGGCAGACATGTTATGTCGTAATTTTCCATGTATGAAGCAGTTGGAAATTATTTCAAATTTCTACGTGTTCTCTATCTAGCTTTCGAGGGGGGAAGAGGGATAATTTTTTTTAAACAATGGTAAGATAATTTTCCTTATTTTAACGGATCTTTTTGCGATTTTTATTAAGCGAGTTTTCCTAATTTTTTTCGTGACAGGAGATGGTAGCGGACCCCCCGATCGATTTTTTATCATCAATATTTTCCAAGTTGAAACATTTTCCGAAATACTTTGCGTTCTCTATCTAGCTTTTGAGGGGGGACAGGAGAAGTGAATTTTTTTTAAACCACAAAATTCGACGATCAGATATTTTTCACGGATTTTTCCGATTTTGATTTCGCATGTTTTACAACTTTCTTCGAGAAAAAAGAGGAGGATGTAATTTTTGACGTCCACATCCGTCAAGAAAACTTCCGAAACCCTATGTGTTCTTTATCTAGCCTTCAGGAGACAGAGAGGGACAATTTCTTCGACATTAATGCATTGTCATCGAAACTGAACCAACATGTGGAATTTGAAATCCATAGGATAAGAGGAAGTGGTTCTATTTCAGCTTGAAAGAATTGTACCCATCTAACACACACTGAGCAAGTTAATTAAAAGCTTTTAATTTAATAAATAATTTAAAAAAAGAAGCCAGTACTAGAAAATGAAAACGTAATAATAAAGTATCGAATGAAAAAAGGTGAGAAATCAAAATAACTGACATGGATTGATCCTTAGACTGGTTTTTCAAAAGAAATAACGGAATATTGATAAAATAGAATGAAAAAAGTGATTGTTAAAATAATAGAGAAGCAGGAACTGAAAAATGATAAATAAATAATGGAGGATTGAATGAAGAAATTTTGGTGAATTGAAATAATTTACCATAATCAATCCTTGGACTGTTTGATCCATCAAACCATTTGATCTATTTACTACAAGATTTCTTTATAGCTTGCGCTCGAAATAAAATGGTTGTTAAAATGAATTAGTATTAGAAGAAATCATATTTTCAGCTTCCTGATAAATGTGACAAACTGAAACCTGTCATGCTTTTCATCCATGGAGGTGGGTTTATATCTTATTCAAGCAACTCACAATTCATGGGTCCTGAATACTTCATGGTGGAGGATGTTGTGTTTGTTTCGTTCAACTACCGATTGGGCATCTTAGGCTTCTTGAGTTTGGATGACCCTTCTCTAGGGGTCACCGGAAATGCTGGATTGAAAGATCAGTGTCTAGCGCTTCAGGTGAGTTATCATTTGAAAAAGTATATTTGGGTGATTAAATAAAATTTCAGATATTTTTTCAAATGGTGAGCACCTTGTTTTTCACGATTTTTTTTTCTTTTTTTTTCTCAAAAGGGTGAATACTTACCTGTTTTTTTCGGATTTTTTTTTTCAAAAACAAAAATTTTCTGTTTTTTCTCCAAGGGCGATTACCTTGTTTTTTTTCAATTTTTTTTTCATTGTTTTCACTAGAGTGAACACCTTATTTTTACATTTTTTTTTACAAAAAGTTTTTTCTCCAAGAAGGGTGAATACCTTGTTCTTACAATGAATTTTCAGTTTTTTTCCCAGGATAAACCCTTTGTTTTTTAATCTTTTTTTTTAATTTTTCCTTGTTTTTTTCGATTTATTTTTTCAATAAATTTTCTGTTTTTTTTTTCCAATGAACACCCTTTTTCAATGAACACCTTGATTTTTTCGATTTTCTTTTATTTTCAGATTACTTTTCCAAGGGTGAGGACATTGTTTTTTTATCGATTTTCTCTTTAAAAAATTTTCAGTTATTTCTCCAAGAAGGGTTGATTAACTATTTTTTTTTTAATATTTTTTTGCAATGGTGAACACCTTGTTTTTCCGATTTTTTATCAATTTTTTTTCCAAAAAAGCTTATTAACTGTTTTTTTTTAAATTTGTTATTCAAAAAATTTTATAAGGGCGATTACTTTGTTTCTTTTCGAAATTTTTATTTTCAACAAATTTTTTTTTTCAGAATAGTTTCCCTTGATTTTTTTCAAATTTTTTCTTTCAATACATTTTCAGTCTCTTTTCTAAAGAGGGCAATTAACTGTTTTTTCTTCTAAAATTTTTTCAATAAATTTTCAGTTTTTTCCCAAGGGTGAACACCTTGATTTTTTTTATTTTTTTTCAATTTTCAGATTAGTTTTCCAAGGGTGAGAACCTTGATATTTCGATTTCTTTTTTGAAATATATTTTTTTGGTTTTTTCTCCAAGACGGGTGATTAATTGTTTTATTTTCTAAAAATTTTTTGTTCACAAAAATGTTTAGTTTTACTTTGTTATTTTTCCATTTTTTTTTCAAAAAAATTTTATTTTTATTTTTCAAGGCACCAGACTGAACACCTTGTTTTTTAATTTTTTTTTTCAAATAATTTACTTTTTTCCCAAGGTTGAACAACTTGATTGAAAGAAAAAAATTCTAAAATTTTCAGATTCGTTTTCCGAGAAGGGTGAATACCATGTTTATTTCGTTTTTTTCTCAATTAATTTTCTAAGGGTGAACACATTGGTAAAAAATCTCTGATTCTCAGAATAGTTTTCCGAGAGGAGCGAATACCTTGTTTTTTTCGAATATTTTATTTTCAATGAATTTTCAGTTTTTTCCTAAGAGTGAACATTATGATTTAAAAAAAAATCGGGTTTTTTCTTCCGTTTAACACTTTTTTATCTTCTCTTTGTTTCCAACTTTTTTTTTCAAAAACGGTGGTTAACTGTTTTTCTTTTTTGGAAAATTCATTGTTTAAAAAAATGTCAGTTTATTTTTGCCAAGAAACCTCCGCTCCGACATTTACTCTTTCAGTATTTTTATCCATTTATTAACAATTTCAAAAGATGTAAACCATGTTAAAAAAGGAAATAATAGATTAATTGATGGAATTAATTAAGAATGAAAGAAAGAAAGAATGAATGAAAGAAGAAAGGATGAAAGAGACAAGAAAGAAAGGAACGATGGAAAGAAGAAGGAATGAAAGAGAGAAAGAAAGAATGTAAGAAAGAATGTATGAAAGAAAGTAAGAATGAAATAAAGAAATAATTGAGGATTAAAAGAAAGAAAGTATGAATGGTAGAAAAAAGAGAGAAAGAAAGAAAAAAGTTGAAAAATTAAGGAAAAAGTAAAAAAGTAGAAAAAAAGAAATGTAATTAAAAAAAGACAGAATGAGAGAAAAAAATCGGGAAAAGAAGATAATCGTTCCATACTAGAGATCAATTATGAGAACTAATACTAGTGGGTGCTCCTATAGTGGGTGCAGAAAAATATCAGAAACTTCAGTGGAGACCCAGATGACGTCACCCTTTTCGGGAACAGTGCAGGGAGTGTCTCGGTTCATCAACATATCCTATCGAAACGATCGGAAGGTTTGTTTCACAGAGCCATTCTTCAAAGCGGTACCGTCTTCAATCCTTGGGGCTGGGGAAGCAGAAATGTCGTAGAGGTTGCCAAGAAATTGGGAAAATATGTGAAAGAAGAGAAGGAAGCCTTGGACGTTTTGAGAAATACTCCAGTCGATGATTTGTATGGGGCCCAACAGAAATGTTTAGATGTGAGTATTTTGTGATACAGAGCATAACTGTTATTTTCTTGAGAGTAACTGGTTCTCAAAAGTTTCTGTTTCAGAACGTAGTACTCAAAGTTGTCTTCTTCCATCTGGAAATAATAAACTTAACTCAATAAAAAAAGCTTTTTAGAGAAATTTTAAATGCTAAATTCAAAATTACCCCAAGATTTATTCTCACGGAAAGCTTTAATATCATTAAAAATTTCATAATGGGTTTAATTCACTTAACAGTTATTTTCTTCTTTTCAGTGCATTCAATTGAATGCTTTTTTCGAAAAAGTTTTTTTTTTAAGTTTATCATTTAGTAATTTCTTTTTTACTTTTCTTTGGTTATGTTTCTTAGTCTGTTAATTTCATTTAATGCGTCGCTTGCATGTTAATTTACTATACAATCTAGTTCTTCATTCCTTCAGACTTATTTTTTGTCGTAATTTTCCATATAAATGAAAAAACCCGTTGTAATTTTTTCCAAATTTCTACGCGTTCTCTATCTAGCTTTCGAGGGGGGAAGAGGGGTGGATTTTTTGAAAACCGTTTTATTCAAAAGTCAGATAATTTTCACAATTTTTTCGGTTTCTATTTCTCGAGTTTTTCAATTTTTTTCGGGACAGGAAAGGGAAGCGAGCCCCCCGATCGATTTTTTCAGCATTATTTTCCATGTCCGAAACTGTTGAAACATTTTCCGAATTCCTTTGTGTTCTCTATTTAGCTTTTGAGAAGGGACAGGGAGGGTGAAATTTTTTCAAACCATAATATTGGACGGTCAGATATTTTTCACTATTTTTACGGATTTTTCCGATTTTAATTTCGCGAGATTTCTAACTTTTTTCTAGGAAGGGGAAGGGGCAAGCCGCTTACTAAATTTTTTTTCGCTGTAATTTTTGACGTTCAAATCTTTCGAAAAATCTTCCGAAACCCTACGCGCTCTCTATCTAGCTTTCGGGGGCAGAGGGGGACAATCCTTCGACATTAATGTATTGTCATTGAAACTGAACCAACAGGTGAAATTTCAATTCCATATGATAAGAGGACGTGGTTCTAATTCAGCTTGCAGATTTGTACCCATCTAACAAACACACACAGAGCAAGTTAAATAAAAGTTTTTAATTAATTAATAATTTTAAAAATTAAAATTGTTGCTAATGATACCACAATAATATATGGCGGAAATGTTAACATGATATCAAAAATTAAATGCAAAGTGATCTAGGAAAAATGGCATTATATATCATAAACTGACATTAAATTATAAAAAAAAATCATGTATGTTTATTACAACATAATCGTCAAACGATAATTTGAGATAAGATCCGATCAAATTCAGATAATTTTCACAATTTTTTCGGTTTCTATTTCTCAAGTTTTTCAATTTTTTTCGGGACAGGAAAGGGAGACGAGCCCCCCGATCGATTTCTTCAGCATTATTTTTCATGTCCGAAACTGTTGAAACATTTTCCGAATTCCTTTGTGTTCTCTATTTAGCTTTTGAGAAGGGACAGGGAGGGTGAAATTTTTTCAAACCATAACATTGGACGGTCTGATATTTTTCACTATATTTACGGATTTTTCCGATTTTAATTTCGCGAGATTTCTAACTTTTTTCCAGGAAGGGGAAGGGGCAAGCCGCTTACTAAATTTTTTTTCGCTGTAATTTTTGACGTTCAAATCTTTCGAAAAAACTTTCGAAACCCTACGCGCTCTCTATCTAGCTTTCGGGGGCAGGGGGGGACAATCCTTCGACATTAATGTATTGTCATTGAAACTGAACCAAAACGTGAAATTTCAATTCCATATGATAAGAGGACGTGATTCTATTTCAGCTTACAGATTTGTACCCATCTAACAAACACACACAGAACAAGTTAAATAAAAGCTTTTAATTAATTAATAATTTTAAAAATTAAAATGGTTGCTAATGATACCACAATAATATATGGCGGAAATGTCAACATGGTATCAAAAATTAAATGCAAAGTGATCTAGGAAAAATGGCATTATATATCATAAACTGACATTAAATTATAAAAAAAAAAAATCATGTATGTTTATTACAACAAAATCGTCAAACGATAATTTGAGATAAGATCCGATCAAATTCAATAATGAATACATACAAACCTGTTCGATATTAAAATGTTCAGGACTCTTTACAGATGAAAATTTATCATGGGTAATACATACTATAGAGAACTTAAGGAGGCAGATTTCACCAATAATTGGAATTATTTTCAAAATTAGAAATTTGTTGCAGCTCAAATATCTAAAATTCATGTATTAGAAAAAAAAAACGATTTAATTTTAGAAAATGAAACGTGCGATTAAAAAATAATCTAAAGAATTACTTATTCCATTGAATCCATTCCAATTCCGATTTCACGTTTTTTTAAAAAGCTTTTATTCAACTTGCTTTGTGTTTGTGTGTGTCTTGCAAGCTGAATTAGAACCACTTCCTCTTATCCTATGGAATTGAAATCTCACATGTTGGTTCAGTTTCGATGATAATACATTTAGGTAAGAAATTGCCCCCCTGCCACTCCGAAAGCTAGATAGAAAAAGCGTAGGATTTAGGTATTCGGATTTGGACATCAAAAATTATACCAAAAAAAATTAGTTAGGAGGGCTGCCCCCTCTCTTTTTTACGAAAAGAGTGGAAAAACTCGCGAAATTGAAATCGGAAAAATCCGTAAAAATAGTGAAAAATATCTGACGGTCGAATATTATGGTTTGAAAAAAATTCACTCCTCCTGCCCCCCTCAAAAGCTAGATAGAGAACGCAAAAGAATTTGGAAAAAGTTTCAACAGTTCGGACATGGAAAATAATGATGGAAAAAAAACGATCGGGGTGATTGCCCCCCTTTCCTATCACGTAAAAAATTAAGAAAACTCGTGAAATAGAAATAAAAAACCTCATAAAAATGGTGAAAACCACCTGACTATTGAATGAAACGGTTTCAAAAAAATTACCCCTATACCCCCCTCAAAAGCAATAATTGATATGAACAGACTAAGAAACATATTCTAAGAAAACTAAAAAAGAAATGAATAAATAATCTTGAAAAAAAAAACTTTTTGGAGAAAAGCTTTTATTTAAATACACTGAAAAAAGGAAAATTAATTTTAAAGCGAATTCAACCCAACATTTTATAACATTATAAAATAATAATAATAATAATAAATCTATTTATTGACAGATTTGATAATTCATTACAAATGGGGAAAAAAGAGAGAAGATCGCTATCTGCCAAAAGGTAACAAGATTGGATTTATCATCCATTCTTCCTCTTGTACCTGTTTACCAAACTAATTTTAACAAATACAAAATTTCTATATACCGGGTGTCAACGAATCTATTAGACAAGTCATAACTTCTAGACCATTAGGTGTATCAAAATGACATTTGGTGTAGGTATATGGTATGTGAAGAGGGGAGTTTTCACATATTTTTCACTTTCCTGTCACTTCCGGTTTCACCGGAAATGGCTCCGGTTCTAAATTTTTAAATGGAACATTTTTGGATTTCTGAGACAATTCTAGATCAGAATGTGACATTTTCGAAAGTTTTTATGTCTACTTCATTTTTTTAAAGGCACTTTTGAAATTACATCTAGGTGGCCATGATCGGAAGTAAACTAATCTAAGGACCTCAGGTGATATCAGAATATTACAATCGCGAAGTTTTAGTGACTAGTATGATAGATATGAATAAGACAAGTTGGAAAAATTACATTTTCGTGTCTAACTATTATTTTTCAAATGGCGACCATTTTTTGACAAGCACTTTCCGAAAAAAGGATATTTTGACGAATCTAACTATACTAATTTATTTGCGATTGGATCAACAAATTTAACAAAATTAACAATAATTTCAGCGATGCACTTACATCTTTTTCAATATCCTAATTTCTTAAAATTTTCACTATAGTAAATTTTCAAAGTGCATTCCTCCTTGTTGAAGACACATTTCAGCTCGTTCAATTGTTTCTCTCAACACGCTTCGTAACATTTGTGGCGTTATACTTCTAAATGCCTATAGAATCATGTCTTCTTAGATTTCGAGAGTGGCTGGGGCTGTTGCATAGTAGACCCTTCCTTCAAAATATCCCCAAATGAAGAAATCTAGCACAGTCAGATCCGGTGAGCGGGCAGGCCACCGTACTGGATCATTGGTTGCAATAACTTGATTATTGAAATGCTGTATTAAGTAATCAAGAACGTATCTGGTATTATGAGGGGGTGCTCCATCTTATTGGAAGTAAATTTGCCATAAAACTGCTAAAGGTAGATAATTAAGATGATCCTCGATTTTATTTTGAAGAAAACCTAAGTACCTAGCCCCTGTTAACTGACCTTGAAATAATATTGGTCCAATTATTCTGTTTCCAACGATACCAGCCCAGATATTGACGCCAAACCTTTCTTGAAAATTGCCCTCTCTCATTGCATGTTGATTTTGTTGGGCACAGTACCGAGAATTTTGCTTATTGAACAAGCCATTATTTGTAAATCGTGATCCGTTGGAAAATAGAATAAAGTTGATGAAATTTGGGTTAACTCTATGATTTTGAAGCAACCAATCACAAAACACTACTCGTCTATCGCCATCGTCAGCATACAAATGTTGATGTAACTGATATTTAAATGCTCGATATCCGTGCTTTTTCAATATTTTTCTTGCTGATTCGTGATTTATCTGCATTTTTCGACTAATTTCTCTTAAAGAAACCGCTTTGTCAACCTCATCCATAGCAAGAACGTTAATCTCAGTCTCCTCATTTATGATAAACCTCTGTTCTGCCTCTCGATTTCCTTCTTGCCTAAAACTATTCTCAACATACGGAAAATACTGATGGATGTTGCCGATAGGGATATCTCTGAGCATACAACTCAGCAGCATTCCTTGAATTTCTGTGACATTCTCCAAACAATAACAACATATCCACTTTGTTACTCTGAGTATACATTATTTTGACGGACAATTGAACTAAAATTTAATGAAAATAAAGAAAATTTTACCTTCTGCTCTTAAAGCTTATGTCACTGTCATAACCTAAGTGAGTGTTTTGTTCTCCAAAGAAGACTTGATCGAAATAACTGCAAAATATTATGCATCATGCCTATCCTCAGCACACTTGAGAAAAGAAAATAATTTATTATGAAGTATTTTCCTCAGTAATATTAAATTTATGTTCTTATCTGTAATCCAATCGCAAATGAATTAGTATCGTCAGATTCGTCAAAATATCCTTTTTTCGGAAAGTGCTTGTCAAAAAATGGTCGCCATTTGAAAAATAATGTTAATAGTTAGACACGAAAATGTAATTTTTCCAACTTGTCTTATTCATATCTATCATACTAGTCACTAAAACTTCGCGATTGTAATATTCTGATATCACCTGAGGTCCTTAGATTAGTTTAGGTACTTCCGATCATGGCCACCTAGATGTAATTTCAAAAGTGACTCCAAAAAAATGAAGTAAACATAAAAACTTTCGAAAATGTCACATTCTGATCTAGAATTGTCTCAGAAATCCAAAAATGTTACAATATACAGGATGTTCCATTTAAAAATATAGAAACGGAGCAATTTCCGGTGAAACCGGAAGTGACCGGAAAGTGAAAAATATGTGAAAACTCTCCTCTTCACATACCATTTACCTATACCAAATCTCATTTTGATATACCTAATGGTCTAGAAGTTATGACTTGTCTAATAGATTCGTTGACACCCGGTATATGTATTACCAAAACCTTTATATAAATACTACCTTACGATCTATTGCTAAACTAATTTTAACAATTACATTTCTATCTAAAAACTACCAAAATTTTATATACTTACTACCTTTTAAACAAATAATCATTCAACGCGTTATGAGAGAAGATGATAATTTGTTATTGATTAGAAAATAGCATTTTTTTAAATTTAAGTTTGAAAGATACAATGCTAGAGCTTTGAAAGTTGTTTGGGATATCATTATAAACATACGCTACGTTATATGTGAATGACCTCTTGAATTGTTGTGTGTTATATTTAGTGATGGATAGACTTATTCCTGATATTCACGTTATGAACATCAAAACGATATCTGATTTTTTCGTGAAGGTACGATGGTGTTTTCAACATTATTATTTTGTGAAATAATACTGAAATATGCAGCATGCGTCACATATTCAACGTTCTCCTGATTCCAAATGAAAACCTCATACATGCATTCTGTACCCTCTGGACTCGTTGCTGTTCAGTGGTATTCAGAAAATTGTGGTAAACAGTATCACAATGAATGAAATTTGAGAGAATCAAAGCGTCGCATAATAACAATTTTGTATTTGTGTTCAGGGTATGCTATGCTGATAAAGAATATTTAGGTTCCCGAAAGATTTTTGAATTAGACTCGATATGTGTTTTCTAAATTTTAATTCGTCATCGATAATAACCCCCAAATTTTTCATGTTGCTTACCACAGGTAATTCATTTCCATCTATATTTATATGTATCGCCCCAACTTTGGATTTTGTGTGCGGCCTTCCAAACACCATAACAGAACATTTGTTAATATTGATTTTCAGAGCATGTTTTTTTGACAAATCAACTAGATGGTTTATTTCCCTGTTTATTGTATTTATGCTAAAATCATCAAATTTGAAAGACAAGTACAGCTGCGTATCATCGGCGTACATATGATATTTAATATGATTCAAATTAGCTGTGTACACAATATATAGTATGGGGCCGAGTAAAGAACCCTGGGGAACACCAGATGTTATTCGACGAGGAAGAGATCTAGATTTGTTAAGATCTACTATCTGAGTTCTGTTCGATAAATAGTTTCGGAAAAATGCTATAGTATCATTCCCCAATCCCACAAAAAGTAGTATGGCAAAAAGAAGTTCATGGTTGATGGTATCGAATGCCTTACTGAAATCAAACACAGAAAGTATAGTTATTTCATCCGTTTCGATACCTCTAACGATATCGTCTACTACATTAAGGAGTGCAGTCGCACAGCTAAAATTTTCTCGATACCCTGATTGCATCTGTGGCAAAATATCGTTTTTCTGAAGATGGGTTTTGAGTTGAACAGCGACGGCTTTTTCCAATAATTTTGATAAAAACGGGACAATACTTATGGGTCTGATATCATTTAAAATGTTATAATGCAACAAAATGATGGGTTCAATTCACTTCAAAATTGATATTCCTCTTTTTAGTGCATTTAAATAAAAGCTTTTCTCCAAAAAGTTTTTTTTAAATTTATTTTCCAATAACTTTCAATGTTGTATGTACCTTTATATTTGCATTATGTGGAATTTCTTCCCTGTCATAAACTATATGTTTCTTGGGAAGTTGAATTAGATGATTATTCCTGATTTAATTTTGTCCGACCATCCGTATAGAATCTCAAATGACTAGAATCAATTGAAACTGTTTTTGTTTTCCAGAAAATAAGTGCAAACATGCTTAGACCATTCGGACCTGTTATAGAGGTTCCTAATGAAACAGCTTTCATAACACAAAGCCCAGTGGATATAATTCAATCTGGAAACTACAACAAAGTACCCATGATCTTCGGATATAACCTGACCGAAGGTATGTTCATGGAACAAAATAAGATGGTGTACCCACAACATCCAGAGGTTCCAATGGATGTGGATAACGCGATAGACTGGCAGCTTGGACTTGCCAAGTGCTCTGAAAAGTATGCAATGGTCAGGCGAAAAATGGAGGATTTTTATTGGAATAGCAGTCGGAATGATGATAAATACATGGTGAGTGGGATATGTGGGGTATCAAACAAATACTCTTTCATTGTTCCCAGTTGTCGTGCAAGTAACTTGTAACCAACTGGTAGTATTTTGTTGCGATATAATTCAACGGCCGTCATGGAATTAGCCAGGAGTGTAGTTATTTTCTGCTATATTCTCGCCAAAATGAGCAACAATGTGGGCTTAACGAAGAAGAAATGAAACCTCCAAACATTTAACAATCTTCCAAAACAAGTTTGAACTAAGTACTTGTCTGTCAAAAGTCCAAATTCGGAGAATTCAATTGCATCTTGCTCTGATCGCAAAGTGATGAGGTCTAGACAACAGAATAATGTTTGAAAGAACCAGTAGTTGCAGTCTCATCGGAACCGTTGATTTTTCTGTCTCAAAGTTTTATTTTTAGAGGACCACTGCGCACTGCGCATTACTGGATTAATGACTATATATTGATCCACTGATCGATCAATGCGATTGACCAATTGTTTCAAGTCATTCCGAGTTGAAGCACTGTAAAAAATCGCAGTATCGTCAGCAAAAGCATACAGTTTTCTAATACTCTCTAAATTTATTGAACCATTGAGGTATATGATGATTAGTAGGGGTACCCAGACACTTCCTTGCGGTACTCCATGACAACAAATCATAGAATCACTGAAAACTCTGGCGATTTGCAATTGTATTTTATGAGTGATTTAACTCATTTGTAATCGTCTTCCCGGAAATGAATAATTTCAAATTTTTCAAGTAGTCGTTCGTGACAAACGGAATCGAACTCCTTTGCTGTATCAAGAAAAACAGTAAGATTTGGGTTGGGAAGACAAATGGCATTTTCAGTTCCCTCTAGCATATTTCGAAAAAAATTTTCTATACTTGATATCAAAAATATTGGTCTATAATGTTTGATCCCTTTTTTACTGCTATTTTCATAAATCAGTTTTATGATGCCTATCTTGACTAGAACATATTCCTGATTCAAAAATATTATAGATAAAAAGTACCAAGAGATCTGAAATCAAAAAATGTACTTAAACTTGTAGAACCTCTGTCGTTATATACCATCTATAGCTGGAGATCTTCTGAATTTCAAAATTCTCAATGTATCTTCAACTTTAGTGATGTTAGTTTATTCGAGATCAATAGATTTGAGATAACAAAGGACCACGCACACAACTTATGGGAAAAAGTCTTTCGGTGAAAATGGCTGGATTTTTTATATGTTGTAGCTGGAGCCATTCTGAGTAAAATACTCCATTCGCCCAACTCGATCGTATGACTAGATTCGGCGTTAGAGGGCGCCAAATCATGGGTTTTTTTGATTTTTGGAAAAATTCAGCTGGATAAAAAAATATCAATATCTCATTTATATTCCATATTCTGTGCTACTGAACATTCCTAAAATTAGCGAGTAATATTTTCCATAATACAGTATAAAATAATACCACTGTTTTTCTACAGGGTTGTCAACAATATACTCAATTCTTCAGTGAATGAATTCGCCTACGAGGGTATAAGTTTATTGAGTTTATCATTGAGGATCAATCAGAATGGTTGGTCGATCGATCAAAATATAATTAAGCTATGAATACAGAGTGTTTGGAATAAGGAATTGTCCATATTATACAAATATACATGAGATTACTCCAAATCACGAATTTTATTATTTTTGAATGAATTCAGATAAATGAAAAGTATTTACATAATAATTATTTATACCTAATCGATAGTCAACTGTTGGTCAACTGGGCGTTACTGAGTTCGTGAATGATTCTTCTATAAAACAAAAAGAAAAGATTTTCTACAGTGTAGTTTTCAATACGAAATCAATTTTTAGGTGAAATAATTCGCCTTCGAGTTTATGAGTTGAATAAGTTAATCGTTATTGATGATCGATCAGAATGAAGTTGATCT
Source organism: Chrysolina oricalcia (assembly GCA_944452925.2). Classification (NCBI taxonomy): domain Eukaryota; kingdom Metazoa; phylum Arthropoda; class Insecta; order Coleoptera; family Chrysomelidae; genus Chrysolina; species Chrysolina oricalcia. Next base: position 8,293,071 of record OX101815.2, on the reverse strand, counting down.
CTCAAAACAAGATTCAAATGAAAATACATAGTGTTTCAGACAAGGAAGGCTCCATTCAATTTGAATAAAAGTAATTAGATACACTTCTCGAGGATTCAATCTTGACGTCGTCCTCAACAGAGAGCTGAAGTCATCTCCTATCAACCTAACTACGTCGTAATACCTAAAGGTTCGGCGATAGAGGGCGCCAAATAATTAATTTTGTTTTCTAGTGGGATTTAGCAAGCTATATGATATGAATGTATGCAGGGTGTCCCAACGAAAACTTTCCACCCGGATTTACTGGGAAATGACAAATTATTTTCGGAAACGCGAAAACAGGTCGATTTTAATTTCTAGGGGGACACATGTTAGTAATGGATTTAGTCGAGCAACTTCATCCCCCTGACGGGGGCGGCTACCCCCTTGCGAATCATCATAGGGAACGTGGGTCGAGTGACACATCATCTTAAAGCTCTCTTTATTCTCTATCCAAACGTCTATAATTTTTTCTAAATCGAATGAATGGTAATTGAAATTAGTGTTGTTGACAGGTTCAATGTAAATAGTCAATATCTTACCTGTTCCTATTCAAATTCAATTTATGAACTATTTTAAGACTCAATGAGTGGACAGATAGACAATGGCAACATCCCATCCGGTCAGGTAACCCAGTCACCCCACGAAAAACGAAAACAAATTAGTCAAAACAAAGTAAGTAGCCAGGCTGGGACTATTAATTGCGAAGATCTTTCAACCATGCAAGTATCAGTTTTATGTCACTATTCGCGAATACAACATTACAAGCGGAAGATGCCCACCCCAATTGTGAGCGAAACGTCCAAAGGATCCTCCTCCACAGAGGTAAACCGACCACGGCACTGAAGCCCGGAAACCATATTTCTTAGTTTTTGTTCTGTTGACTTTTTCATAGACAAAAAATACCTGTTTTTTATGGTTCTCCTGTGTGTATGTTCTCAGCATGAATTCACAGTTCGCATGATTCTTATGGAAATATCATTTGATTCGTATTCTGTGAGTTAAGTTTCTGCCTGACAATGGTTTACGCATTAGAAGAACGAATTGAGTTAGTGAAACTTTACTACAAAAATGATGATTGTCTAAGAGCTGCTGCTAGAATTTTCAATACAAGGCATCCAGGGAAAAATGCATCTCATACCTATGTTCAAACGTTGATTGAGAAATTCGAAAGAACTGGGTCTGAGGGAAACCAGAAACATTATCCTGAACGTCTGATAAGGATCGAGGCTGTTGAGGTAGCAGTTTTGGGACACGTGGCTATGGATCTTACTCAAAGTATTCGAAGCTTGGCTGACGCGTCAGGTGTAGCGCGATCGAGTATTCAGAGAATTCTCAAGTCACATCGATTCCATCCATACAAACTAAAACTTGTACATGAACTGAACGAAGACGATTTTGACAGACGTCAACAGTTTTGTGAGGAAATGTCTGAGCGTCTGAGAACAAATCCCAATTTGCTCTTCAATATTTGTTTTTCAGACGAGAGTACATTTTTTGTTAATGGAAACGTAAATCGTCACAATTGCCGCTACTGGAGCGATACCAATCCCAGGTTAATACGTGAGGTCCACACACAAACTCCGCAGTAGTTGAATGTTTGGTGTGGTATTTTTGGCAAAAATATTATTGGACCACTTTTTATAGATGATAATTTGAATGGACAAATGTATTTACATCTTCTTGAGAATGCCATCGATCCCATGATAACGGATATTATCGAAAACGATGGAGATTATTCGGAAGACAACCTCCATTTTCAACAAGATGGAGCACCACCTCACTATGCAGTGGCGGTTAGAAACTTTCTGGATAAACGATATACCAATCATTGGATAGGGCGACGAGGACCAATTGAGTGGCCAGCTAGATCACCGGACCTCAACCCGTTGGATTATTTTTTATGGGGGCATCTCAAAAGCAAAGTTTTTGCCACTCCGCCAGATTCATTAGAGGATCTACGTGGTCGAATTGTAAACGAGTGCGGCAGAATAACTCCAGAAGTATTGGAAAACGTTCGTAATAGTTTCGAAAGTAGACTTTATCATTGTATGGAGGTAGGAGGGGCTCATTTCGAGCAATTAATAAATTGAATTTCGATAAGAACAGGTACGATATTGATTATTTAAATTAAACCTATTACCACACTAATCTCAATTACCAGTCATTCGAGTTTGAAAAAATATAAACGTTTGGATAGAGAATGACGAGAGCTTTAAGATGATGTATCACTCGACCCAAGTTCCCTATGATGATTCGCAATGGGGTAGCCGCCCTTGTTGCGTGACTAAATTCATCACTGACATGTGTCCCCCAAGAAATCAAAATCGACGTGTTTCAGCGTTTCCGAAAATAATTTGTCATTTCCCAGTAAATCCGTGTGGAAAGTTTTCGTTGGGACACCCTGTATTTTGAGTGTCACTCAAAGAAATATATCTGATGTTCGGCTATATATTTGAACTGAATGAACTGAGGTTAACCCAGCTGAATTAAATCATAGACACGGAAAACGTATTTTGTAAATAATTTGTGCATGACACAAATATTTTTGCTTAAATTCAATTCATAAATGCATAGCAATAACATAAATACGCCGCAAAATTTTCGAAAAAAGAAAATACATCCTTATGTAAAACGTTTTGCTTAGTTCAATAGTGAGAAAATTCACAGAGTGATCCATTAAAAACAATTAATGTTTTGTGTTGCTCTGCTTTGAAGAAATACTCTATATATTCCAAAATATTTTTAAAATAAGCAACAAAGTAAACTGTATAACTATTGTCTGAAAAAAAATTTATACTCCTCATGATAAGCAAGATACTGTACTTCTTCACACTAATGAGCCACCCTGTATATCATATGGAACTGTCCTTATTCCAAACACTCTGTATTTATAGCTTCATTATATTTTGCCATTCTGACTGATCCTCATTGATAAACTTAATCAAATTATAACCTCGTTCATTGAAGAGTTGAGTATGTTATTGACTATACCCTATAGAAAAACAGTAGTGTTTTTTTTCTGTGGTATGGAAAAGTATTTCTCATGGAATTAAGGAATGTCCAGTCGCATACAATACTGAATATTAATGAGATATTGATATTTTTTTAATAAGCTGAATTTCTCCAGAAACTACAAAATTAATGTTTTGGTGCCCTCTAGCGCCGAATCTGGTCATACGATCGGGTTGGGCCAATAGAGACTTTTACTCAGGATGGCTGCAGCTACAACATATCAAAAATCCAGCCATTTTCACAGAACGTCTTTTTCCCATAAGATGTGTGCGTGGTCCTTTCAGTAAATCTAGTTAATGAAGTTTACTTTGACTTGTAAGCAATTTTTCAAATTTCTAGATTCATACCGTTTTGCATAAACCAAAAAATATAAGCAGGTGTATGTAAGTGACATAACATATCGTAACAATGAGGCAGTTGTCGTTATAGAATAAAATACAATATAATACAGTATGATTTTATTCATGCAGTACAAACATAAGTAAGATTTGCATACGTTAAAAGTGGTAATACATGATAGTATGAGTTAAAATCTATATAAAATTAAAAAAATACAAGTTTGATGAAATACGATCAGTAAAAGAACTTGGAAAAAACTGGACAGAGACAAACAACTTAAAATACAGAAATGTAATATTTCATAATATAGCTATTATTGGACAGGCAACAACGTCAATGAGTCGAAATAATCAAAATATTCTTCAAATGTGTAAAAGGCACTTTGTAAAAGAATATTCTTAAATTTAACTTCAAAAGTATTTATACTCGTGTCGAGAGTCTGAAACTCATTTGGTAACCATTGAAAAATTTTGAAGAAAGATATAGATAGTTTTGCGATTTGCTTAATCTATATTTGGGTAGCCTTGAATTTGTTTTGGTCCTAGTATCATAGTTTGTATATCGTCCTGCGTAGTGACTTTATTTTTACCTTTCAATTTTTTGACATGACATAAACATTCGTATACTGAGTGAAGCAATTCTACCAGAATATGTGATAAAATTTCCTCTGTTCGATAAAAAAAACACTGATTCTGGGATTTTCCTGATAAAACTGTTATTTTTCATTGTTTTCAGCCGTTCACTGATAGTTTATTCGTAATTGGCATTTACGCAGCGATTACAAATCACATGAAAACCTCAAATGAACCTATTTATTTGTACAGGATGTCTCTCGAGGGTGGAAGAAATGCATTGAGTATGGCATCAAATTTATCACATTCACCAGGTGAGTCTTTCAGTATGTGGGTATGTCAATTGCCTGAAATTTTTCTGCAAATGAAGGAATTTTCAATATCAAACTCTTTTCAATAACTATTCCTTAAAGCTCATGGATGTCTCAAAATTTTACAACTTCAGGAAAGCTATTTCACAACGTCTGATTGGTATATAAGGAAATTTTCATGTGACTGTTTCTTTGAAACCATTCGTAACTGAGGGAACCCTTCCTGGTTCAAACTATATGTAGCAAAAAAAAAACATGGAAATGAATTTTATTATAAAATCCATTAATCATTCATCTTATCATCATAAAGAATTGAATTGATTGAGAGTACAAATAAAACATTAAACACACAGAGAAAGAGAATGTGTATGAGAACAGAAAGTGATACTGAGAAACCGCATTTGGAGCTAGCTTTACTCTAAATGGAAATGGGTATATATACAGGTTCTTTCACGACGGACGTTCTTTATGTATATATGGAGATCCATTCAAAATAAAATTTTGTGGTAGTAGGATTCACAATATGGCCTTCTCAACTAAAATATTTTCAACTTACGGTCTTTTAGCAGAGGGCAACTTCCGTATTTAATGGAACACCCTTATTTCATTACGTTTTTTAATGTCCCAGAAGATTTTTGGCCCACTTTCTGAATCAATGCCTATCCCTAAGTCATAACTCATAGACAGTCGTAGTTGGAAATGTGAAAATTCACAGAAGCACAACTGAAGCATCAAGTCATGAATAGGTCCATTGAATTTTCGAAAATAATTTACCGTGTTCAAAATTTCCACCTAAAAAGTAAATGTACTATTCTACTAGTTAAATCAGAATTGTTTCCTTCATTGAGTAAAATGCATGTGGCAAGAAATGTTTTATGGATAATTATCGACATATTTCTCTATTTTATAAAGATTATTTGAAGAATTATACATCAAAGGTTACGTTATTATTTGACAAAAATTAGCTATCTGTAAGATAATCAGTATGGCTTTCATGATATCTCATTAGTTCTGTGGAACTAAGAAAAATTGTTTACGCTTCATTTGGAAATTTCCTCAGAGTATGAGAGGCTCAATTTCCTCGTAGAGAGATATTTAGTGTGGGGTACCCCAAAGGACTATCATTAGGCCTATTTTGTTCCCCATTTATATAAATTCGATATTTTGCCTAAAGTTGAAAGGTTATTTAAAATTATTTCCGGATGATACTACCCTTTACTATCATAAAACAAGTCCTCAAGAAATAAAGGAACACATGGAAGGTGACTTCAGTTTGATATCTGAAAGATCTTCAGTAGAATATCAGATTAAACCCCTCAATGTGGATAAAAACACTCAAAATTTACCAAACTCTCTCTTGTTCTGGATCTAAGGAAAGAATTATGCCCTATTATTGGCATTTTATACAGACTGAGGTCTTATATTCCACTAAAACATCATACAAATATTGACTTCAGGTTGATAAATCCAAAGCTTAAGTATCTAATTTCAATTTGAGGAACTGCAAAAAAAATCAATTTTGAAACCATTAAAAACCTTAACAAATAATATTTCGAAATGAATTTTCAAATTACCCTTCTTGCAAACAACTTCAAAATTATACAAACCAAGAAATCTAGATCTAGAAATCAGTTCATTAATCAGAATGAGAGTTTGCACGTTTATTCACCTAACTGAAAATTAGAAAAAAACATTCCAATCTCTCCTATGTTGTTACTTCTCATAGTCATAGTGATCTAACCAGACAATCTGATAACTTAAAAACTGAGCAAATTAAAACTCAAATTGGCGGAAATTCATTATATTATAATAGCATGCCGAAACGAGTAAGGTCAATTAATTACATCACAGAATTCAAAAAGGAATTCAAAAAAAAATCTCATTTCTTCTGAAGATGAAGAGGCATAATGTCTCCGACCAATATCATCTGTTCAATACTGATTTAACTATTATATTTATATTCAATTGCTACGTATCAACTATATCTAATATTGTTGTTATTTTTTTCATATGTATATTTATATTCGTTGTCCCTGTATATACATTTCATGTTTCTTGGGATTGGAATGATAATAATAAATGACCATAGCAGTCGATGCCAAAGCAACAAAGAAAAAAATAACAATAACATAAAAATATTTACATATTATGTAATGATTTTTTTTTATTTCAATTATCTTAGTTATTTTTTTAATAGCATTTTGTTGTAATTATCTTTTTTATTATTTCATCTGTTTCCTGTGTTCCATCCATTTTTCCTCATCCACATAGTTTTTTTGTAATTTGTTTCAATTGTACCAACATATTTTCAAACTCCGACATAGTTTTCCCTGAGCCCTTGTTTCGTCTCAAGATTCCCAGAATAATTTTTTTTTGCTTTTAGGGGTATCACATGCTGATGAAATGGGATTTCTCTTCAACAATATATTACTGCCCGGATTTGAACCAGGTAGTGTAGACGATACTTACGTTAGGAGATTCATAAAACTCTGGACCAATTTTGCCAAAACTGGAAACCCAACGCCAAACGAAAAAGACCTCAATGTAATCTGGAAACCAGTAGATAAAGAGAATATCAATATTCTGGATATTGGTAAAGAATTGATTTGTAGTAGCAACCCAGAATCTGAAGTTCACAGACTGAATTTTTGGAGAGAACTGTACCAACTGAATCCAAAAACAGCAAATTTCCTATAAGTGACCCGGGGATATATCTCTTCTCGAGTTGGAAATCCAATAAAGTGACTTAAACCATCGAATAATCGAAGGCTACATTTATTTGTGATCTATTCTTTGAAATTGAACAAATAAAATATAAAGTTCTACTGCAGTTTCATTCGATATGTAGATGAAAATGTTTTTGATTGCGTGAATCTTAATTTAAATTAAAGTGATTGTATGTGAGTATGTTCCATTTATTCTTCTTACCCGAGAGCAGAATTCAACCACATTTGGAACAAACATTACAAAAAAATACTGCTGTGGGGATAATATCACCCTAGCACCTTCAAGGGGCTGGAGGTTGAAGTCAGCCAATCTTGGCAGACTATATGTTGGATGACAGTACATTTGAATCAAACCAATCTTTTACTTTGTTCAGATCAAAACGTATCGTTTGATCAAGATTATGCTTGTTTTTGTGATGCCAATATATAGTACTATCATCACCAAAAACAGTAAAAGAACCTGATATCTGGACGTTCTATAGGTCATTTATGTATGACGAAAAGAGAATGAGTCCAAGTATAGAACTTTGAGGTACTCCACAACTAATAATCTTTAATTCTGAATATGATGGAATAGAATGAGAGTATCAGAGCAAGAAGTGAGAAATTGTTAGATACTGACTGCATTCTATTATCGCCGGAGAAATGTTTTACAACCAATTCAGCAAGGAAGAATTAAGAAATAATGAAATGGTAAAAAATTTATACCGAACATACAATGTACCAAAGTCAAAGTCAAAATTAGACTTTAATTTCAACTTTTTGATGAAGCTTCTGTTGGATGTATTTTTTTTATTGGTGTTTTGGCATCGACTGCTATGGTCATTAGCCAGGATGTGTCATTTGATTTTATATTTGTTTTTCAACTGCTCTAATCAATTTGATCATCCTGTTATAATTCATTTCCAAATCATGTTCGAAACAAATTTAGTGATTTTGTAAAGAAAGAAAGCAATCAAATTTATATTCATTCGATCGCATTTATACAATAATTTTTTGCAATGAAAACGTTCTTGAAACAAAGCATTTTCCTCAAGAAGCATTAACCAGAGTTGAGCAAAATCGGAAGGCCAACTCGCATACAGCTTGTCGACTGTAACTAAAAATATGAACTAATTTTTTTTTTGTATTATCAAGATATCAAATATCATCGTGGAGAATTTCTTGAAACATTTTTTTTGACTTGGTCAAAAACAGACATTATTTTGACAAAATGGTTAAGGCTTTCGCGGCCGGAGTTTTTAGTGTCACGTTTCGCTAGCGCGAGTGGCTAGCTTCTTCAGAGGCTTCCAGTCATCTGAGAAGCTAGCCACTCGCGCTGGCGAAACGTTAGGAAGAAATTCCAAAGAACGACGGCTTTCAAACCCGAGTGAAAAATGTGACACTGGAGACATTATTTTGACCAAACCTAATTGAAATAGAGTTTTCAGCGAGTTTTGATAACTGATGTAGACTCCAAAACGATTTTTGGAAAAGAAATGTTTTATTAGTTAGGTTGAAATGAATTTGTCAGATAGGCAAATTTCTGAACGTGGTTACTTTCAAGGCAAATTGATTATGTCTGTCCATCCGTCAAAAAATTAAATGTCGGTTGATGGGAGGGGCTCAGACCATTCTTCTCGTAAATAGTTACCAAACCGCTTGAACAATTAAAAAAAAAAATCCGTATTAATAGTGAAAAACATCTGACCGTCGAATGATTTAATATCGAAATTTTGTTACCTCCGGCCCTCTGAAGGTTTCGGAAATAGAAAAGATTTCCGTTTTATAATTTTTTTCATTTTCATAAACCTAAAATTCTCAAATAGGTCAAGGTTTCAATCGCTTTCACTAAAAATGCTAAGAGTATGTATTTTTTACGTTTAATTTCAATGGCTTTCAACAGGAAACTCATTCCGTATATAGGTATGTTTACTTTGAAAATCCCAATAGGAAATACCGATCAGATAAGCCGGTATTATCGATTAAATGGGGCAACTATCGCCCTTGATACACTTTCGGAACGATTTACTCGATGAGATTACAATGGAATAGAGGTAATTTTTTTTAGTTGCAGTTGAACGAACTGTAATCGAAATCGTATCGATAACTGATATTTTTTGACACCGCACGTATGGATTTATTGTCCAGCTGCAAATTATTGATTGGAATGTGTTGGAAAATGAGTACAATGTGGAGTAGAGCAAACACCGTGTTCTGATAGTTCAGTTACCAGATTATAAAATTTTTATCAACCAAATGCTCATTGCGAACATGATGGAATTCTTCATGCTTTTTGCTCTGGACGTGCATATATTCTATTTTCATTATGATCTCCCGAAACATGTCAAAATCAACCTATATAGTGATCCCCATTTGAAGATGAAAAAGTGTCAGTCACATCTCAGAATTATTAAGCATGTCAATATTGTTAATAATTCATTTAGTTATTTATTTACCGTTCAGACCCAATTTCAATACAAAATTTGTATATTTTATATTATAATCATTGACTCATCCTTAAGATGGGATTTGCATATAAATTAGGAAACTATAAACAATTTAACCTGTGGTAAAAGTCCATTGTATCTCGAAGTGGAGTGGTGTGGATTTACGATGCAGAAAAACACAAAGTCATCTCCACAATTTTAATCTCAACCTTAAAGGTTATGCATCAGGTGGAATAACGACAAATATCTGTCAGTTGAGCGGTATTATTTAGAGTAGGTAGTACATGTTTCGAACCTAAATAGGTTCATCTCCAGCTAATTTAAATTATGGAGAAGAAAACATTGTTATATTAGATTATATGTAGAAAGAGTAAAAAAGTGTATGTCACCACATTATACCAATAAAGGTTTACATAGTGAACAACATACTTGTTTTTAATTTAATCAAACATTAGGAGGAAGTAGAGGCTTAGAGCCTATATGCCTCTACTTCCTCCCAATGTTTAATTAAATTAAAAACAAGTATGTTGTTCACTATGTAAACCTTTATTGGTACAGTGTGGTGACACATACAGCCGTATGCATAGTCAATCGCCAGCGACTCGCCAGAGTTTCGCCGCTCGCTACACAAGGATTATAATGCACAGTCGAGCTCCAAAAAAGTGACAACTACGCGATAAGTCACATTTTGGCGAAGCGCTGGCGATGTACCACTTTTTTGGAGCTCGACTGTGCATTATAGTTCTTGTGTAGCGAGCGGCGAAACTCTGGCGAGTCGCTGGAATTGACTATGCATACGGCTGATACACTTTTTTACCCAGATAACATTGAAGGTTGGCCCGGCGTTTTTAAAGCAATCTTTCCCCGGCATTTCAAGTTCTGGTCAGGCACTTGGAAATAACGCTTATCCGGCATCCCGGTGTCCAGGCGGCCGCTAGATGCCCGTGATACATTCTACCGCCAATTCAAAGTACCTCAGAAGTGCTTCAATGCCAACAAATTTCAGTGCACGATTGATGCCGGTCAACTATGCTTCAAACATTAATATTTCTTCATTTGACTGTAATTCAAATTGCACTTCTAAAGCATTTAATTTTACATAGCTGAATTCAGAAACCTCACTATAATTATAATTTTTCAGGAGAAATAAAAATCCGAGTTAAAAATTATATACAGGGGACACATTTCGACAAATTCATGATGTTCAAATGAACTCAAGCTTGAATATGCCAAAATGTACCCACCTGTATATATAATTTTTGACATGAATATGTTTATTCATACTAAAATGCATTCTGGAGGAGTCTAAAAAATCACACTTGTTTATTACATGTTTCCATAGCTAGAATCCAGGTACTCAAACTCAATATTCTTAAAAAAAAAACTGAAATTAACATAACGCATATTTATTAAAACTTAAAGCAATGTATCAAATAATACACCATATTGTGTAATTAGATATCGATAAAAATTATCATTATTTTACAAACATGAATTTTTGAAATTCACAATGAACCGCTCCTATGTTGTACTAAACAATGGTTCTGTTTTGCATTTGAATAAAATGAATATCAGAATAAAACAAACTACACCAAGTGAAAAAATTCCAAAAATTCTGCATTTCTAATTGAAAATGTAATTTGTATTTGAATGTGTATTGTCACAAGGAGAAAAAAAAAGTTGGGTTAAATTCAAATCATTTTTATTTATTAATATTTAATCTCAGAATAAATCTGAAAGTTACCACATGACAAAAATTCCCCAATGAAAAAAAAAATTATTGGAATTGACAGAAAAAATATTTAGTTACATTTCATCTTATAATATTGCTGGGTTAATTTCCACTAATTACTTTGTTGAAATTTTCAGAACAAAAACTTTTATCTTCTGCAATTAGCATTCATAACCAAAAACTAAACAATAGTTTGAATTTAAATTCATATAGTGCTTATATATTTATGTATAAGTGAAATACAAAACTGGAAATACTCCTAACTAAAATACTATGTACTTTCTATGTACTTTCCACTATATTCATAACATCTTTTTATTACAATTTTTGAAATCACAGGATTAATTGATCAATGAATTTCACTATTTGTTGCTTACTTGAAGTCCTGCAGATCAGAAAAAAAATGCTAATTGCTCCTGATATCAACTCCCAATAATAACCCTAAGTCAAAATTTTAATCATTTTCTGGATTATTTCTTCTGTCCCTTCCTTCGTCTATATCTGATACATTCCGTAAAAATAATCTGGTGGTATCTTCCATCTGTTGTTGAGTGGTCTTTTCAGATAATAGGTTCTCCTCACTGAAAGTAAAATCAAAATAGTCATCAGCCATTTCCACAACAAAAAATGGAAAAATGATCATATTAAGAAATTATTTCTCATATTGAACAAACATACAGCTAAATATTTATTAAATATGCAAGTATAGAATGGCACTACCGACACTACCTGACTTAAGCTAACAAAAACATGAAAAAATATTCTAACCCATTTGGTTTTATTATATTGGTCAGTGAATAACTGAAGTTGTTTTCATTATTTCTTCTTGTCAAATTGTTACTGATAGCCGAGTCTGTATTTGGTTTAAAATCCTCCCTGTAGTGTCAACTGAATCTTTTCCACATACTGTCTTCAAAAAGAGACATTGAAATAAATAATACTAAAAATGATTTGGTAACAAATTCAAATATTGTACAAAAAGGTAGCAATTATGTTAATGGTAATATCTTACCATGAAGGCAAACTTCTCGTTGTCCAGCTGAGAATAAGTTTATAGAAAATTTCCCAAGATTTATATACTCATTTCTACATTAGAGTAAAATTTTGTATGACATCACCAATATTCTCAACTTTGGTGAGTAGCAGTAAACCTGAAAAGCAAAAGCAACTATTACAAAGTAGGTACCTACTCAACTAAATTCGACATTTCACAACACAGGTATTTTCCAGTTATAAAATCTCAATGCGAAACATTCTTTTGAAAATTTCGTTTTCTCTGTTTACTACTCAATCGCAGGTAAATTTTTCTGAATAAAAATCATTTATGAAACCATACTGTATTCAGAAATTAGGTAGATAATAATTTTTGTCATAATGCGAAAAACTATATACTTCTTTATATAATAGGTTGCTTGTGCCACATATCAAGAAATTGGAAAAAATAAATTGGATAGTGGTTTATAAAAGTCACTTCTGAAGTACTTCTGAAGCACTTCTTTCAAGTGCCGTAATTTCACATAGTCGGCCGTTACTTTTCAGGCAGATCGATGTTATCTGGGTACTCTTTCTACATATAATCTAATGTAACAATGTTTTCTTCTCCATAATTTAAATTAGCTGAAGATGAACCTATTTAGGTTCGAAACATGCACTACCTACTCTAAATAATACCGCTCAACTGTCAGATAGTTGTCGCTGTTCTACCTGACATAACCTTTAAGGTTGAGATTGAAATTGTGGAGATGACTTTGTGTTTTTCTGCATCGTAAATATAAACAATTTGTTCAAATTTTGGATTGACGTGGCCGTTACTTGAAAAATTTCATAGTATATTACACTAAGGTGAACACGATTAAATTTCCACGGATTTATTGTCTAGGCGACATGTTTAGATACACAGTGGGTGAGGTGAATAAAATGTAGTCAATGCTCATACTGTACATTTATCTCATTCATTTCTTCATGAAATGAATAAGTATGTCTCAAGAAAGTATGAGCATTTACTTAAAATTTGTTTTCGTACTTCCGGGCCTAAAGTGACAACTTCACTCCCTTGTGACAGGTACTAAAGTGTCACATTTAATCCCTCCGGGATTAAATATTGACGAAACTCCCGGAACGATTAAATCACAAACAAACGAATTTAAGGGATATTTTATTGAAAAATATAATTAATTAGAATGGTAATTAACGTTAATATTCAAATTAATATTGTGACAGTTCGTCATATTGACCAGTCTTTCCTGGGTTAATGCAGCAGGTAACTGACGAGTAACAGATAGGTCCTTTTCATATTGAACTGGTGTTTGTTTCGAAGATCCTGCGGAAACAGGAAGCGAGAATGAGGACTGTGGCATAACTATAGTGGACGAATCGGCGACTTGACCAAATATTTTATCTGAAATTTTTTGTTTATTTTTAATAGACGATTCAATATATCCCTCGGCCACGTTGGAGGATTTCCATCCTTCATGTCTCTTCAGCACGTCTATTGTTGCTCCCGAATCAGCTAACAAAGACGCAGATGTGCGTCTAAAACAATGTCCCGTATAAGACGTCGCATTTTCTAATTTCAAGAAAGCTGCTATTTGCCGTGGAAATGTACCAAACATGTTTTTTCCTATTACTCGCGTAGTACATTCTTTGTTGATGTATTGAACAAAAAATTTTGAATGAGTTGTCCCTGTCTTTCGCAATGCCACATATTTCCGAAATATCGCCACAAAACTGATGGCACTGTTTTCTGAATTTTTGATCACAAAATTTCGGTCAATTTTATTTTTGGTGTTTCTAATCGCAATTAGGAAGGAATCGCCCAAATCTCTCACATCGTCGATTTCTAAATCAACCAACTCTTTTCCACGACAAGCTCCCGCAACGCCCAAAATAAGTGCAACCTACAAAAAAATTGATTTCTTAAAATTTCTGAATATAAACAAATTTCCAAATTTACCTTAAGCATTAAATATTTATCATCCGGAGCCTCCCGTAAGAACTGATCTACCTGCTCAGACGTGAGAATTCTTGACTTCTTTGGCTTAAATCCCTCATTTCTTCTCTTCAAAAAAGCTAATAATTTTGGAAATTTACTTATATCAATATCTTCTCTAATGTTAATAACCGATTTCAGCATTGAGTAATGTGCCCAGAGAGTTGAGGCACAAACCGCTTTTGATTTATCATCGAAGTAGACTAACAGCGCATTTTCAGTAGGTTGTCTCACATTTTTTAAGCGGCACCACTTTTTAAAAGCATCGTACTGCTGCTCGTATAGTTTTCTAGATTTCGGTGGTAACAATTCTTCACCTACTTCGGCTGCTCTTTTATCAATATCAGATACACCTTCTTCACTCATGATACCAATAATTATCAATAACAATGTTTCTTTACAATGACACTAGTAATGACAATGTTTCTAAATTATAACTGTCACAACGCAATGTTACTATGGTAACTTATTTTAAAGACAGTTTATTAAATGAGTTGAAGAGAGAAAAAACTGATTGAAATTATTGAAATAATTAATAAAATCATACCGGAAGTACGAAAAGTATCGTATATACCTTGCGACTGAAGTACATTTAATCCTTCAGGTAAATTATGGCCCTCCCTGCGGTCGGGCCATAAACTTTACCTTCAGGATTAAATGTACTACTTCAGTCCCGCGGTATATAATGTACTATTTATTCACATCCACCCTTATTTTTCTCATGCGAATGTAATACATTAAATTATTATACAATGAACATTATTTAAATACCCTTCTTATCAATTGAGGACCGACCTATAATAAAAATAAGAATTGACAATACAATGTAGGTACCTGGAAATCTCGAAACATAGATACTGCTTATTAATTGAAAATGTTTAACAAAGGGGGACTATTAAGGTCCAATTGATCTTCAGATGATTTTTTTCTGAAATACGAATATTTTCAGTAGGTGAAATTAGGTTCCCCATAAGAGACAACTGTGAAAATGATCCACATTACGAAAAGAACTTTTCGGGATTTTCATTTATGCAGAAACCTAAGATTCCGTTAGAAATAATTCTTATATTTTCGAATACTAGAAACTCAACCAAAGAATGATAAATATTACGATTCCCTAAAAAAAATTAGTGATATATTTTTCCAATATACCGGGTGTCAACGAATCTATTAGACAAGTCATAACTTCTAGACCATTGGGTGTATCGAAATGAGATTTGGTATAGGTAAATGGTATGTGAAGAGGAGTCGAGTTTTCACATGTTTTTCACTTTCCGGTCACTTCCGGTTTCACCGGAAATGGCTCCGGTTCTAAATTTTTAAATGGAACACCCTGTATATTGTAACATTTTTGGATTTCTGAGACATTTCTAGATCAGAATGTGACATTTTCGAAAGTTTTTATGCCTACTTAATTTTTTCTGAGTCACTTTTGAAATTACATCTAGGTTGCCATGATCGGAAGTAAACTAATCTAAGGACCTCAGGTGATATCAGAATATTACAATCGCGAAGTTTTAGTGACTAGTATGATAGATAAAAATAAGACAAGTTGGCAAAATTACATTTTCGTGCCTAACTATTATTTTTCAAATGGCGACCATTTTTTGACAAGCACTTTCCGAAAAAAGGATATTTTGTCGAATCTAATGATACTAATTTATTTGTGATTGGATTACAAATAAGAACATAAATTAAATATTACTGAGGAAAATACTTCATAATAATTTATTTACTTTTGTCAAGTTTGCCGAGGATAGGCATAATGCATAATATTTTGCACTTATTTCGATCAAGTCTTCTTTGGAGAACAAAACACTCACTTAGGTTATGACAGTGACATAAGCTTTAAGAGCAGAAGATAAAATTTTCTTGATTTTCGTTAAATTTTAGTTCAATTGTCCGTCAAAATAATGTATACAAAAAGTGAAAAAGTGGATATGTTGTTATTGTTTGGAGAATGTCACAGAAATTCAAGAAATGCTGCTGTGTTTTATGCTCAGAGATATCCCAATCAGCAACATCCATCCCATCAGTATTTTCCGTATGTTGAGAATCGTTTTAGGCAAGAGGGAAATCGAGAGGCAGAACAGAGGTTTATCATAAATGAGGAGACTGGGATTAACGTTCTTGCTATGGTTGAGGTTGACAAAACGGTTTCTTTAAGAGAAATTAGTCGAGAAATGCAGATAAATCACGAATCAGCAAGAAAAATATTGAAAAAGCACGGATATCGAGCATTTAAATATCAGTTACATCAACATTTGTATGCTGACGATGGCGATAGACGAGTAGTGTTTTGTGATTGGTTGCTTCAAAATCATAGAGTTAACCCAAATTTCATCAACTCTTTTCTATTTTCCGACGAATCACGATTTACAAATAATGGCTTGTTTAATAAACAAAATTCTCGGGCCCAACAAAATCAACATGCAATGGGAGATTGCAATTTTCAAGAAAGGTTTGGCGTCAATGTCTGGGCTGGTATCGTTGGAAACAGAATAATTGGACCAATATTATTTCAAGATCAGTTAACAGGGGCTAGGTACTTAGGTTTTCTTCAAAATAAAATCGAGGATCATCTTAATAATCTACCTTTAGCAGTTTAACGGCAAATTTACTTCCAACAAGATGGTGCACCCCCTC
This sequence comes from Chrysolina oricalcia, assembly GCA_944452925.2. Classification (NCBI taxonomy): domain Eukaryota; kingdom Metazoa; phylum Arthropoda; class Insecta; order Coleoptera; family Chrysomelidae; genus Chrysolina; species Chrysolina oricalcia. Next base: position 8,276,294 of record OX101815.2, on the reverse strand, counting down.
ATAATACCAGATACGTTCTTGGTTATTTAATAGAGCATTTCAATAATCAAGTTATTGCAATCAATGGTCCAGTACGGTGGCCTGCCCGCTCACCGGATCTGACTGTGCTAGATTTCTTCATTTGGGGATATGTTAAAAAAAGGGTCTACTATGCAACAGCCCCAGCCACTCTTGAAATCTTAGAAGAAAGGATTCTATAGGCATTCAGAAGTATAACGCCACAAATGTTACGAAGCGTGTTGAGAGAAACAATTGAACGAGCTGAAATGTGTCTTCAACAAGGAGGAATGCACTTTGAAAATTTACTATAGTGAAAATTTTACGAAATTAGGGTATTGAAAAAAAAAAGTGCATCGCTGAAATTATTGTTAATTTTTTAAAATTTGTTGATCCAATTGCAAATAAATTAGTATCGTTAGATTCGTCAAAATATCCTTTTTTCGGAAAGTGCTTGTCAAAAAATGGTCGCAATTTGAAAAATAATAGTTAGACACGAAAATGTAATTTTGCCAACTTGTCTTATTCATATCTATCATACTAGTCACTAATACTTTTCGATTGTAATATTCTAATATCGAGGTCCTTAGATTAGTTTTCTTCCGATCATGGCCACCTTGATGTAATATCAAAAGTGACTCCAAAAAAATTAAGTAGACATTAAAACTTTCGAAAATGTCACATTCTGATCTAGAATTGTCTCAGAAATCCAAAATGTTACAATATACAGGGTATTCCATTTAAAAATTTAGAACCGGTGCCATTTCCGGTGAAACCGGAAGTGACCGGAAAGTGAAAAATATGTGAAAACTCTCCTCTTCACATACCATTCACCTATACCAAATCTCATTTTGATACACCTAATGGTCTAGAAGTTATGACTTGTCTAATAGATTCGTTGACACCCGGTATAAGTGATACTTCTGAACCCATAGGATCAGGACACCCAGTATTTTGTGTAAAATTCAAGTCAAATGATTATCCAGAAATCCTAATTAACAACAATTTCCGTTGAAAATATTACACGTGATGGTTTGCAAATTCCACAATTCACCTCCGTGTGCGAGATTTAGTGATAAGTATCCTTAGATAAATACTCAGATTCGGATGCTCTAAAAACCCCAATGCGCACTTCGATTGTCATTCCTTACTTGCTAAACAAACAGACTCGATTGCATTCTAGATAATTTTTCGAAAAAATCGGTATCTGTCATCCAAACCGTACGATATGCGTTTGTGAAGGTAACTGACCTGATATAAATTCGTTGCATACGCACTAATTTATCTCGGTTGACTCTGTTTCATTCTCGAGCGTGATAAAATAAGTTAAAAATTGATCGAAGCTCTCAATCACCCTACTGACCATTGCAACAAATCGGCATGGCCGGAAATAATATTCAGCTAGGATACAGGGTGACATGTTTTTATTATTCACAACCTCTGTCAAATCTTTTTTTGTCTTTTTTCTACTTCTACTTTATAAATTGGTGCCTATCATTTTTGTGAAAAAAAAAGTAACAGACTAGGACCAGGTAGATAATGTTGTTGGGGTTCCAACTTTAAAAAAATAAAACTGGGAGGGTGAACCAACTTTGAGTGTAACTCCACTGAAAGTTTGTTCACCCTCCCAGCTTTATCTCACTTCCACTGTATGTGATGGATCGTCTACGATGGTTTAAAAAAATATTTAAACAAAAGAACACTCAAAATGGTGAAATGTGGATGCAGTGTAGGGGTTGAAAACAGTTTTTTGCGATTTGCGGCAGGACGTAACCTTCTAGCAAAAAATATTTAACGAAAAAGTTGTAGATAACAAAAAAATCAAAAACTTTTGTATCAACACTTGAGATACCTTACAGTACCAGCGAAAATTCTAACAAGTTCGAATGTTTTACCTGAGAGTACAAATAAATGATAAGAATAAAATCGACCAAGTCGAAGTACCCTTCTCTCCAAATATTTGCACAAAGTGGAAAATATGATGCAAAAATCTAACAGAAAACAACTACTTCCCTGGCTAATGCCACGACGGATATTCAGCTACATCCAGCGTTGCCAACTCTACGTCTTTTTACGTAGATCTACGTACTTCAGGCCTTTCCTGCAAACCTACGAACTTCAGCGTCAGAATCTACGTATTTTCTATCAAATTGTACAAATTTGCAAAATAACATAACTGATTGGGCTGAATGGGCATAATTTCCATTTCTTTCACAAAAAAAGTTATTAAACGCTCCGTTCCGTTTCATACCAATGAACACTTGAAAAAAGAAAGCCGCCTTATGAACAAAAATATTCACACCTGTGGAAAAAGACAAAAAGTATTCAGGTTGGGTTGAAAAAAGCTTCCCACTGAAACGCTAACAGGCTTAATTTTCACAAAAAGTGGTTTTAAAAAAATGCTAGTATTCGCAAGAACACATTAAACATTTTAATAAATATAACTGTATAAATTCAAATTGCCTGAAAGTAATAATGAAAATTAATAATTTAAATGAATTGTGAAACAAAACACTCATTTCAGTCATCATTATCCTCATTATTTCACTCAGAAAAAAAGTACGTAGATCTACGAACGTTTCATATGTAAATTTTACCAAATCTACGTAATTTTCTTATCCAACCTACGTCTTTTTCAAAATCTGAGTTGGCAACGCTGGCTACATCTGACAGATATTTGTGCAACGTTCTTCAAAGAAGACTCAGTTGCAAGTGCTTATTGTAGACAAACAAAATATTGTCATTAATTTGGCTGGGGATGACCACCTGCAGGCATGTTTAGAGGTTGCTGCCTCTCATCAGTGCAAGGGTAGGTCCGACAACTTTGAGTTGTCTTGTCCCTTGCCAAATGAATTACAACCTATTGTTTATCTAATAATTCCCTACGGATGAAGCAGCGACTTACAGGAAGTCAGTCGCTGCGCCATCCACCAGGAAAATCAATAAGCATTCCTCGAGACAGCAAAAGACTCCAGGTAGAGTAAATTCGAAAATTCGAACAAGTTCGAATGTTTTGCCGGTGAGTACGAATAAATGATAAGAATAAAATCGACAAAGTTGAAGTAGGTTATAATTCATTTGGCAGGGACAAGACAACTCAAAGTTGTCGGACCTACCCTTGCACTGATGAGAGGTAACTGCCTCGAAACGTGTCTGCAGGTGGTCCTCCCCAGCCAAATTAAGGACAATCTTTTGTTTGTCTACAATAAGCACTTGCAACTGAGTCTTCTTTGAAGAACGTTGAACAAATATCTGTCAGATGTAGTTCAATATCCGTCGTGGCATTAGCCAGGGAAGTAGTTGTTTTCTGTCAGATTTTTGCATCATATTTTCCACTTTGTGGAAATATTTGGAGAGAGGGGAACTTCGACTTTGTCGATTTTACTCTTATCACTCGAAGTAACAGTCAAAATGGCGGATAACCGATTTTTCAGTATTTAATGTTTTTCTCTCGTATTAATGATTTAATTTGGATGGAAATTTGTTGAATAATATCTTTTTTGGTGTCGAATGAGCATAATTTTTTTGCGAATCAGAAGATTACTAGTTTTCGAGTTATATACATATTTCGAAAATAATACCCTTATCTTCCACGAACAATAATTTTCTTGGTGTTTTTTTGTATTTCGAGGGTCTATACGTGATCATTTTATTTGTTCTGATAATCCAGAATATCTTCTCTACTTGAAGAAGCTGTTGTATAGCGAAACGATTGTCGTGGTTTTGTAAACTTTTTTTAGTCAAAATCAATTCATTTATAGTCTCATATAAATAGGTATCTGTATATTTTTGTTGGTTATCTGAACGAGCTTCAAATGGGTGACAAAATTATTCTTTGAAATTGAAATTTCATTAAAAAATGACGGAGATACAGTTGATTGTTTAGTCGAACAAGGTCGGCCATGAAAATTAAACTTAAATCGTCACAAGCGACAAACGGCGTCGGCAGTTACCAGAGGAAGCTTCAAGGTAAGAATTGCACCTCCTATATTTTCCAACAATTACCAATAATTTCCTTGAAACAAAATAGTAATCAAGAAGAACTGCCCACAACTACCACTTCTCAAACAGAAACATGCTCTTTTCACTTTGTTATGTTATGAATTTAAGTACTCGAATGAAAAGTTTTGGTGAATTTGGTGAGAGTTCTCAAAATTAGATCAACAGCTTTGAACATACGAAAGCTAAAAAAAAATTATCAAAAAAGCGAGAGTTTGCTGTACATACCGGGTGTTTCACAGTGGATGGAACATTAGAAGTATCTGGAGAACAAAAAGACAGATCATTTCGAATATTTGTGGGCGTAGATAATCAAACTTGCTCTATCCGTCTAAAATATTTTCGTCAATACAGTGTTGCCGCTTGTATCAGAAAGTAGTAGCTACTTTGTTATTTCAAATGGAACACCTCGTATATTATATCATTTTTGGAATCCTTATAAGATTCCTCACAACTTTCCCACATAATTTCCTATACCTTTATATGACGATTTCCGAGATGAAAATTATTTTGTCCAATTTTTGTGCAAAACCTGACCATTGAAAAAAATCAATTTTTTCACAATGCAAATTCACAAAATATTGCAATTTGGGTTATAGCTGCATAAGACCATTAAGTATTCTGTCGATGAACAGTATCTCAGTTTCAGCATACAGGGAGGCTCAGAAGTGAGATCCAACGGGGAATCATGAAAATGAATAAAACTCCGTTTTTTTTTTAATGAAACACCTTATATATTATTACTTATTTGAACAGCTGTAACATTTTTCAATTTAATTGAGTATACTTTCCCTATACCTATCTCGTACAGTTTGTTAGTTATGATCACTTATTTTATGAATTCGTCTTCAATAAAATAAATATTGGATAGTGATTTAGATAGTAGGCTATGAAATTCATCATGAAAAGCTAAAAGTATCAAAGTCTAACATGTGTATTAATAAATCTAGAAAGATTTAGCAGTTCTGAATCATTTCAATAAATGTTCAAAATGTTTACCATTCGTCTCCAAACACTTCCTTATGCGAACATCAACGGCATCTATTGTGGCTCTTTGAATTTCATTTGGATCTAATTCCTGAAACGCTAGGGTCACTCGATATTCTAATTCTTCCCTTGTGTTGACCGGTGTTCTGTAGACTCTTTTTGATAGTGCCCCACAAATAAAAGTCTAGGGGTGTACGATCAGTAGATCTAGGGGGCCAGTTCCATGGACTCAAACGTCTAATCCATCGATCGTCAAATATACGGTCCAATTCCAACCCGACTTCTGCAGTGCAATGAGCAGGAGCTCCATCAAGTTGATACCAACATGATCGATATTGTTCTAGTGTCAGTTCTTCAATGAAATCCCCTACCGTTGTCCTCAATATATTCAAATATTTTATAGAATCAAGATTTTCACCATAAATCAAAAAGCGCAGTTGATTGTCCATAATTGAACAGAAAACGTTGAAACTGAATTTTTCTTGAAATCCCGTTTCTCTTGTGACATGCGGATTTTCGGTTGCCCAGTAATGAAGATTCCTCCTGTTGAAAATACCTTCCCTCGAAAATTTTGATTCATCAGTTCATATTATCTTCTTCAGAAAATCTTCGTCTACTTGTGTACGCACCATCAACATTTCACATAGTTCGATCCTTTGCTGAGCGTCTTGGGGCTTGAGAGCTTGAACTTTATGAAACTTGTGGTCATGCATTCCGTGTTCCTTCAGAATCCTATGAACTGATGAAAGTTTCACACCTAAATCGTGAACCGCACTACGAATGGAAGCTTGAGGATTCCCGTGGAAGTATGCCAAAACATATATTGCGTTGTCCTCATTACCTGTCACAAGTCTAGGCAAGTTTCTTGTTACTTTCAAAGAAGATCCAAACATTTCAAAATTTCTCTTCAATCTAATGAATTTTCTCAAATTCATTCGAGGTAAATCAGCATACCTTTCATTAAACTCTCTGCATGTTCTACTGATATTCTTGTTACATTGACCTTAAATGATGAATAAATCCATGAAAACCACATTCGAGTAATTATTTTCTGCCATAGTACTTTCACACCCATGCAATTTGAATACAGGATGACAATGAAGGAATAACATGTTAGTTCTCTGTCAGAATGAAGTTCATAGCCTATACTATGTAAATCACTATCCAATATTTATTTTATTGAAGACGAATTCCTAACATAAGTGATCATAACTAACAAACTGTACGAGATAGGTATAGGGAAAGTATACTCAATTGAATTGAAAAATGTTACAGCTTTTCAAATAAGTAATAATATACAAGGTGTTTCATTTAAAAAAACGGAGTTTCAGTCATTTTCATGAGTCCCCGGAAGGAACTCACTTCTGAGCCTCCCTGTATGCTGAAACTGAGATCCAGTTCATCGACTGAATACTTAATGGTCTTATGCAGCTATAACCCAAATTGCAATATTTTCTGCATTGGGAAAAAATTGATATTTTTCAATGGTCAGGTTTTGCACAAAAATTGGACAAAATAATTTTTATCATGGAAATCATCATAGATAGGTATAGGAAATTACGTGGGAAAGTTGTGAGGTGTTTTATTTGAAATAACAAAGTAGCTACTACTTTCTGATACAAGCGGCAACACTGTATTGATGAAAATATTTTAGACGGATAGAGCAAGTTTGATTATCCACGCCCACAAATTTTCGAAATGAACGGTCTTTCTGTTCTCCAGATACTTCTAATGTTCCATCCACTGTGAAACACCCGGTATTGAATACTGGAGAAATGCTAGTCGCTGAAAAACATTCCAATGCGATAAAGCGAAATATTTTTCGAAACGTACGAGTTTTTTATATTTCATCGTCTTGAGAAATCATGAATTATTCCTTGTTGTATGTTAATTAGGAATATACAGAAAAAAATATATGTGGAATTTCTTCCAAATATCATGACATGAGATTCAGAAGCATTAACAGTAAGACAATATTTAGAAATCGTTATTAAAGAACTCAAATCCTAATACAATTGCATGATTGAGAGAATTTTCTTCGAATTCTGAATACAATTGTGTATCGTCAGTATAACAATGCATTGATGGATAAGGAACGAAGGGAAAGTGGCTTAAAAATGATCCCTGGATACGCCATTTTTTATAAAAAATTAGTTTTAGTTTTTGTTCAGGTATGACACAGTGAGAGCGGTTGTAAAGATAATGACTGAGAAGTGATACAGCATCCAAGGTAAACCCGAGGTTATTCAGAATCGCTACAAGAAGATTGTAATTAATTAGGTAAGTAGAATGTTTTCGAGTAGTCGAGAGATATGTACATCATCCAATACTTTCAAAAGGGCGGTTGTACAACTATGGTCAGTTCTAAATCCTAAAGGAATTTGAAATTGATTATTCACTAGTTATAAATTGAACTTACCTGAATACACATCCACTGACATCCAATATTATAAAGAAACACTAACAATCTCATCAAGTACATCAGTAAAATTCTTGGGAATCCATCTCGATCCCAATCTAAAATGGAACATTCACTTAGAAAATGTCATAAAAAAATTGAGGTACTATCTGAGCAAATTCAAATATATGAAAAAGTTTCTCGAAATTAAACATTTGAAAATTATGTATTTCGCATTAATGCAAACTCAATTTTATGTATGGAATAATTGCTTGGGGTGGTGTAACGAACATTTATCTGAAACATCTGAAAACAATGCAGAAATGGATCCTAAAGATAATATTGGGAAAAAATTATAGGTACCCCAGCGATGACCTGTACAAAGAAGCAAAAGTGCTCGACATTAGACAAATTTTTGTTCTATCCCTTGCTATGTATCAGCGTAAAAATTTTGCAAAGTCGGTAATGATAGAACATAGGTATCAAACTAATTATAGGAACCAGTCTGTTGTCATACCTCGGATGTTGATAACAATAGGACAAAGAAGCCACCTATATCTCACACCAAAAATATGTAGTGAAATTCCAAATTCTTTAAAATAACTCAACTCCCTCATGATGCTCAAAGCCAAGCTCAAAATATGGTTACTAAATAAATCCCGCCAAGAGATTCAAAAACTCGTAGACCTGAAAAACAATTGAACATTTCCACCACAATTGCCCTCACCACAATAATTATCAAATGTTATGATAGATGTAGAATTGTATTTGTAATTTTTTTATTTCTAGTTTTATAAATTTAATGCAATAGATAAATTGTATCACATATTTGCTACTGTGAAAATATATCTGAAGTTTGTATAAAAAATACTATAGGTAGGGATGAGATCACCGAGATAATAATTGTAGATTAATTAATGATACCCACGCACAGGATTTCCTTTGTGGGTCACTTGAATTTATTCGCAAGAAATCTCTTTGTTTTAGGCATGCGCATGAATGTCTTAATATACATACTTAAGTACTATGGTTTGTAACTGAATCGATGTATGGATGTGAATAAATATTGAGTAAGGTTATTCTGGACTTTCATTGTCTAAAAAAGAACAAAGAAAAATTCAATTCTCTGCAATTTTTAATCACGACGTTTCAACTGTTAAAATCTACAGTCGTTATCAAGTGTATGTATACACAGAGAATTGAATTTTTCTTTGTTCTTTTTTAGACAATGAAAGTCCAGAATAACCTTACTCAAAGTGAAACATTGTCAACCACTTTCAAACAAACGTTGAATAAATATTATTATTATTATTATTATTATTATTATTATTATTATTTTTTCCTTTAAGAGTGTACCAGTCAGGTCCTGTCTCCGGTGCTCCGACCCATCCGGAGGACGCGCTGGTGTCGTTTACCTCAATAACCACTCCCTACGTCCGTAGGGTGAGTGATTATTGGGTCCGAGAGTCATGTGTTCTGAGCAGACGAAGGGAACCAAGGATGACGGCCTTCTGCATTCGAGCGGCTAGGATTTGTGCCATATTACGGCAGGCCGGTATCAACTTCAAATTAGAGAGCAGTGTGTCCATCATTCCACCAAGGACTCCTATAATCAGAACCACCATTTTGACAGAATGGTCCGGATACAACCTGCGGAGTTCAAAGAGAAGATCTCGATATTTAGACCGTTTTTCCTCCTCTTTCCGAACGATATTCATCTCGCCTGGAGCGGAAAACTCCACGACGAACATCGTTTTACTTTGACGGTCGAGGAGGACAACATCAGGCTTATTGGCTTGTATTTGCCTGAGGGTGGGGAATGAGTAGTTCCAATAGATTCGGCACCTCTCATTCTCCACCACGGACTCAATATCCCCCGGAACATAAGGCAACACCGGTGTCTCGTCTATACCGTACGAGTGTCTTAGATGGTAGTACAACACTCGTAGCGCCGCGTTATGCCTGTGGATATAGGCTGAGACCGCATAAGCTGGACATGCTGATAGCAAATGCATTACGGTCTCAGGTGCCCCACGACATTCCCTGCATCGGGTGTCAGGGACGTCTATACCCATCACGCGACTACTATTATTATTATTATTATTATTATTGTTATTGTTATTATTATTATTATTATTATTATTATTATTATTATTATTATTATTATTATTATTATTATTATTATTATTATTATTATTATTATTATTATTATTATTATTATTATTATTATTATTATTATTATTATTATTATTATTATTATTATTATTATTATTATTATTATTATTATTATTATTATTATTTTGTCTGGTCCAACAGCATTCGACTATATATAGTATGGGGTGATATACATTTCATTATTCGTTTCATGAAATGAAAAACTGTGAGCATTCAGTCTGGAACCAGATAAAAAATCAATTATCTCATCATCAGGTATTATTATTTGAAATGCTTCCAAAATAATTCTTCATATCTTCAACATGCATTAGGTGCTCCGATATTGATTTTTGCGGTTTTTTCTTATTCACATTCGTATCGGCTATGGTTATGTTAGAAAACGGATTAAATTCAACCTTAAATTTTTCGTAATATATTTGCTGTAGTTGTACAGCAGTTGAATTCCACGTTACTCTTTTAACACATTCTTTGTACATTTCTGAATTTGCTTCTCTCAGATTAAGTGAATAATCTTTTAGAGCACTTGCCAGTTTTCCAACAGATTATTTCTCGTGTAGGTATATAAGATTTCTCATTACAAAATTCTAGAAATAGCTTTCAAATGCTTGTTTTTTTTAGTATTATTTGGAATCAGATGTTCAATTTTTTTTTTACATCATGGATTTCTTCCTCAAAACGAGACATTCTCATGAAAAAACACTATTTTTTTACTTTTGACAACTCGCAGGTGAAATGACATTTATTATTCTTTTGAATTAAGGTACATAGCCTACTGTTTACATTTCAAAGCCATCAAAACAGTCATTAGCCAAAACAAATTTTAAATGCTAAAAATAAGAAAAAAGTAACAGGCAAGGACCAAGTGGAAAATGTCGTTCCAACACGAAAACACTAAAAATGGTGAAATGGGGATACAGTTTAGGGGTTGAAAACGGTTTTTTGCGATTTGCGGCAAAACGTGAACTTCTAGCAAAAATGTACAATAGAAAAGTTGAAGATAATAAAAAAATCTGAAACTTTTGTATTCAACACTCTTTGACATAATCTCAAATTAACCGTAAAAATTGCGAAAATCCAATTTTTCAGCATTTAGTTTTTTTCGCGCGTATAAATAATCTAATTCACATGAAAATTCGTGTAAGTATGTCTTTTTTGGTATCAAATGAGGATGATTTTTTCTCAATTCGAATCACTACTGGTTTTTGAGTTATGTACATTTTTCGAAAAAAATATCCCTATCTTCCATGAAAAATTGTCCTGATATTTTTTGTATTTGGAAGTTCTATAAGTGATCATTTTAATTGCTGTAATATCTACTTTGAAATGGTTTATACTTTGAAATGGTTTATGAAAATTGGTTGTTTATTGATCGTTAAAATGCTTAAAATTGAAAAAAGCCTCTCCGAATCATGAATTTCTCAATATTTTAAATAACACAACTATTGAAATTCATCGAAAATATTGAGAAAATTATGATTCTGGAAAACATGTTGTCTGATCCTAACCTGTTACTTTTTTTCTTTCTCACGAATATTATAGGCACCAGTCTATCGTATTTTTTAATACTTCGGTGTGTTTTCATACCGAATACCACTAGAGCTTCAATTGAAAATTGGTTATTTCTTTTGCATTCTTCATCGATTCAATTCATCGAAAATATTGAGAAAATTGTGATTCTGGGAGACTTGTTGTCTGATCCTCACCTGTTACTTCTTTTCTTTCTCACGAATATTATAGGCACCAGTCTATCGTATTTTTTAATACTTCGGTGTTTTCTTACCGAATACCACTAGAGCTTCAATTGAAAATTGGTTATTTCTTTTGCATTTTTCATCGATTCAATTCATCGAAAATATTGAGAAAATTATGATTCTGGGAGACTTGTTGTCTGATCCTCACCAATTACTTTTTTCTTTCTCACGAAGATTATAGGCACCAGTCTATCGTATTTTTTAATACTTTGGTGTTTTCTTACCGAATACCACTAGAGCTTCAATTGAAAATTGGCTATTTCTTTTGCATTTTTCATCGATTCAATTCATCGAAAATATTGAGAAAATTATGATTCTGGGAGACTTGTTGTCTGATCCTTACCTATTACTTTTTTATTTCTCACGAAGATTATAGGCACCAGTCTATCGTATTTTTTAATACTTCGGTGTGTTTTCTTACCGAATACCACTAGAGCTTCAATTGAAAATTGGTTATTTCTTTTGCATTTTTCATCGATTCAATTCATCGAAAATATTGTGAAAATTATAATTCTGGGAGACTTGTTATCTGATCCTCACCTATTACTTTTTTTCTTTCTCGCGACGATTACAGGCACCAGTCTATCGTATTTTTTAATACTTCGGTGTTTTCTTACCGAATACCACTAGAGCTTCAATTGAAAATTGGTTATTTCTTTTGCATTTTTCATCGATTCAATTCATCGAAAATACTGAGAAAATTATGATTCTGGGAGACTTGTTGTCTGATCCTCACCTATTACTTTTTTCTTTCTCACGAAGATTATAGGCACCAGTCTATCGTATTTTTTAATACTTCGGTATTTTCTTACCGAATACTACTAGAGCTTCAATTGAAAATTAGTTATTTCTTTTGCATTTTTTATCGATTCAATTCATCGAAAATATTGAGAAAATTATGATTCTGGGAGACTTGTTGTCTGATCCTTACCTATTACTTTTTTCTTTCTTACGAAGATTATATGCACCAGTCTATCGTATTTTTTAATACTTCTGTGTGTTTTCTTACCGAATACCACTAGAGCTTCAACTGAAAATTGGTTATTTCTTTTGCATTTTTCATCGATTCAATTCATCGAAAAAATTGAGAAAATTATGATTCTGGGAGACTTGTTGTCTGATCCTTACCTATTACTCTTTTATTTCTCACGAAGATTATAGGCACCAGTCTATCGTATTTTTTAATACTTCGGTGTGTTTTCTTACCGAATACCACTAGAGCTTCAATTGAAAATTGGTTATTTCTTTTGCATTTTTCATCGATTCAATTCATCGAAAATATTGAGAAAATTATGATTCTGGGAGACTTGTTGTCTGTTCCTTACCTATTACTTTTTTATTTCTCACGAAGATTATAGGCACCAGTCTATCGTATTTTTTAATACTTCGGTGTGTTTTCTTACCGAATACCACTAGAGCTTCAATTGATAATTGGTTATTTCTTTTGCATTTTTCATCGATTCAATTCATTGAAAGTATTGAGAAAATTATGATTCTGGGAGACTTGTTGTCTGATCCTTACCTATTACTTTTTTCTTTCTTACGAAGATTATATGCACCAGTCTATCGTATTTTTTAATACTTCTGTGTGTTTTCTTACCGAATACCACTAGAGCTTCAACTGAAAATTGGTTATTTCTTTTGCATTTTTCATCGATTCAATTCATCGAAAATATTGAGAAAATTATGATTCTGGGAGACTTGTTGTCTGATCCTTACCTATTACTCTTTTATTTCTCACGAAGATTATAGGCACCAGTCTATCGTATTTTTTAATACTTCGGTGTGTTTTCTTACCGAATACCACTAGAGCTTCAATTGAAAATTGGTTATTTCTTTTGCATTTTTCATCGATTCAATTCATCGAAAATATTGAGAAAATTATGATTCTGGGAGACTTGTTGTCTGTTCCTTACCTATTACTTTTTTATTTCTCACGAAGATTATAGGCACCAGTCTATCGTATTTTTTAATACTTCGATGTGTTTTCTTACCGAATACCACTAGAGCTTCAATTGAAAATTGGTTATTTCTTCTGCATTTTTCATCGATTCAATTCATCGAAAATATTGAGAAAATTATGATTCTGGGAGACTTGTTGTCTGATCCTCACCTATTACTTTTTTCTTTCTCACGAAGATTATAGGCACCAGTCTTTCGTAGTTTTTGATACTTCGGTTTGTTTTCTTACCGAATACCACTAGAGCTTCAATTGAAAATTGGTTATTTCTTTTGCATTTTTCATCGATTCAATTCATCGAAAATATTGAGAAAATTATGATTCTGGGAGACTTGTTGTCTGATCCTCACCTTTTACTCTTTTCTTTCTCCCGAAGATTATAGGAACCAGTCTATCGTATTGTTTAATACTTCGGTGTGTTTTCTTACCGAATACCACTAGAGCTTCAATTGAAAATTGGTTATTTCTTTTGCATTTTTCATCGATTCGATTCATCGAAAATATTGAGGAAATTATGATTCTGGGAGACTTGTTGTCTGATCCTCACCCATGACTTTTTTTCTTTCTCACGAAGATTATAGGCACCAGTCTATCGTATTTTTTAATACTTCGGTGTGTTTTCTTACCGAATACCACTAGAGCTTCAACTGAAAATTGGTTATTTCTTTTGCATTTTTCATCGATTCAATTCATCGAAAATATTGAGAAAATTATGATTCTGGGAGACTTGTTGTCTGATCCTTACCTATTACTTTTTTTCTTTCTCACGAAGATTATAGGCACCAGTCTATCGTATTTTTTAATACTTCGGTGTTTTCTTACCGATTACCACTAGAGCTTCAATTGAAAATTGGTTATTTCTTTTGCATTTTTCATCGATTTCAATTCATTGAAAGTATTGAGAAAATTATGATTCTGGGAGACTTGTTGTCTGATCCTTACCTATTACTTTTTTCTTTCTTACGAAGATTATATGTACCAGTCTATCGTATTTTTTAATACTTCTGTGTGTTTTCTTACCGAATACCACTAGAGCTTCAACTGAAAATTGGTTATTTCTTTTGCATTTTTCATCGATTCAATTCATTGAAAGTATTGAGAAAATTATGATTCTGGGAGACTTGTTGTCTGATCCTTACCTATTACTCTTTTATTTCTCACGAAAATTATAGGCACCAGTCTATCGTATTTTTTAATACTTCGGTGTGTTTTCTTACCGAATACCACTAGAGCTTCAATTGAAAATTGGTTATTTCTTTTGCATTTTTCATCGATTCAATTCATCGAAAATATTGAGAAAATTATGATTCTGGGAGACTTGTTGTCTGTTCCTTACCTATTACTTTTTTATTTCTCACGAAGATTATAGGCACCAGTCTATCGTATTTTTTAATACTTCGGTGTGTTTTCTTACCGAATACCACTAGAGCTTCAATTGATAATTGGTTATTTCTTCTGCATTTTTCATTGATTCAATTCATCGAAAATATTGAGAAAATTATGATTCTGGGAGACTTGTTGTCTGATCCTCACCTATTACTTTTTTATTTCTCACGAAGATTATAGGCACCAGTCTATCGTATTTTTTAATACTTCGGTGTGTTATCTTATCGAATACCACTAGAGCTTCAATTGAAAATTGGTTATTTCTTTTGCATTTTTCATCGATTCGATTCATCGAAAATATTGAGGAAATTATGATTCTGGGAGACTTGTTGTCTGATCCTCACCCATGACTTTTTTTCTTTCTCACGAAGATTATAGGCACCAGTCTATCGTATTTTTTAATACTTCGGTGTGTTTTCTTACCGAATACCACTAGAGCTTCAACTGAAAATTGGTTATTCCTTTTGCATTTTTCATCGATTCAATTCATCGAAAATATTGAGAAAATTATGATTCTGGGAGACTTGTTGTCTGATCCTTACCTATTACTTTTTTTCTTTCTCACGAAGATTATAGGCACCAGTCTATCGTATTTTTTAATACTTCGGTGTTTTCTTACCGATTACCACTAGAGCTTCAATTGAAAATTGGTTATTTCTTTTGCATTTTTCATCGATTCAATTCATTGAAAGTATTGAGAAAATTATGATTCTGGGAGACTTGTTGTCTGATCCTTACCTATTACTTTTTTCTTTCTTACGAAGATTATATGCACCAGTCTATCGTATTTTTTAATACTTCTGTGTGTTTTCTTACCGAATACCACTAGAGCTTCAACTGAAAATTGGTTATTTCTTTTGCATTTTTCATCGATTCAATTCATCGAAAATATTGAGAAAATTATGATTCTGGGAGACTTGTTGTCTGATCCTTACCTATTACTCTTTTATTTCTCACGAAGATTATAGGCACCAGTCTATCGTATTTTTTAATGCTTCGGTGTGTTTTCTTACCGAATACCACTAGAGCTTCAATTGAAAATTGGTTATTTCTTTTGCATTTTTCATCGATTCAATTCATCGAAAATATTGAGAAAATTATGATTCTGGGAGACTTGTTGTCTGTTCCTTACCTATTACTTTTTTATTTCTCACGAAGATTATAGGCACCAGTCTATCGTATTTTTTAATACTTCGGTGTGTTTTCTTACCGAATACCACTAGAGCTTCAATTGATAATTGGTTATTTCTTCTGCATTTTTCATTGATTCAATTCATCGAAAATATTGAGAAAATTATGATTCTGGGAGACTTGTTGTCTGATCCTCACCTATTACTTTTTTCTTTCTTACGAAGATCATAGGCACCAGTCTATCGTACTTTTTAATACTTCTGTGTTTTCTTACCGAATACCACTAGAGCTTCAATTGAAAATTTGTTATTTCTTTTGCATTTTTCATCGATTCAATTCATCGAAAATATTGAGAAAATTATGATTCTGGGAGACTTGTTGTCTGATCCTTACCTATTACTTTTTTATTTCTCACGAAGATTATAGGCACCAGTCTATCGTATTTTTTAATACTTCTGTGTTTTATTACCGAATACCACTAGAGCTTCAATTGAAAATTTGTTATTTCTTTTGCATTTTTCATCGATTCAATTCATCGAAAATATTGAGAAAATTATGATTCTGGGAGACTTTTTGTCTGATCCTCACCTATTACTTTTTTTCTTTCTCACGAAGATTATAGGCACCAGTCTATCGTATTTTTTAATACTTCGATGTGTTTTCTTACCGAATACCACTAGAGCTTCAATTGAAAATTGGTTATTTCTTCTGCATTTTTCATCGATTCAATTCAACGAAAATATTGAGAAAATTATGATTCTGGGAGACTTGTTGTCTGATCCTCACCTATTACTTTTTTCTTTCTCACGAAGATTATAGGCACCAGTCTATCGTATTTTTTAATACTTCGGTGTGTTTTCTTACCGAATACCACTAGAGCTTCAATTGAAAATTAGTTATTTCTTTTGCATTTTTCATCGATTCAATTCATCGAAAATATTGAGAAAATTATGATTCTGGGAGACTTGTTGTCTGATCCTCACCTATTACTTTTTTTCTTTCTCACGAAGATTATAGGCACCAGCCTATCGTATTTTTTAATACTTCGGTGTTTTCTTACCGAATACCACTAGAGCATCAATTGAAAATTGGTTATTTCTTTTGCATTTTTCATCGATTCAATTCATCGAAAATATTGAGAAAATTATAATTCTGGGAGACTTGTTGTCTGATCCTCACCTATTACTTTTTTCTTTCTCACGAAGATTATAGGCACCAGTCTATCGTATTTTTCAATACTTCGGTGTTTTCTTACCGATTACCACTAGAGCTTCAATTGAAAATTGGTTATTTCTTTTGCATTTTTCATCGATTCAATTCATCGAAAATATTGAGAAAATTATGATTCTGGGAGACTTGTTGTCTGATCCTTACCTATTACTTTTTTTCTTTCTCACGAAGATTATAGGCACCAGTCTATCGTATTTTTTAATACTTCGGTGTTTTCTTACCGATTACCACTAGAGCTTCAATTGAAAATTGGTTATTTCTTTTGCATTTTTCATCGATTCAATTCATTGAAAGTATTGAGAAAATTATGATTCTGGGAGACTTGTTGTCTGATCCTTACCTATTACTTTTTTCTTTCTTACGAAGATTATATGCACCAGTCTATCGTATTTTTTAATACTTCTGTGTGTTTTCTTACCGAATACCACTAGTGCTTCAACTGAAAATTGGTTATTTCTTTTGCATTTTTCATCGATTCAATTCATCGAAAATATTGAGAAAATTATGATTCTGGGAGACTTGTTGTCTGATCCTTACCTATTACTCTTTTATTTCTCACGAAGATTATAGGCACCAGTCTATCGTATTTTTTAATACTTCGGTGTGTTTTCTTACCGAATACCACTAGAGCTTCAATTGAAAATTGGTTATTTCTTTTGCATTTTTCATCGATTCAATTCATCGAAAATATTGAGAAAATTATGATTCTGGGAGACTTGTTGTCTGTTCCTTACCTATTACTTTTTTATTTCTCACGAAGATTATAGGCACCAGTCTATCGTATTTTTTAATACTTCGGTATTTTCTTACCGAATACCACTAGAGCTTCAATTGATAATTGGTTATTTCTTCTGCATTTTTCATTGATTCAATTCATCGAAAATATTGAGAAAATTATGATTCTGGGAGACTTGTTGTCTGATCCTTACCTATTACTCTTTTATTTCTCACGAAGATTATAGGCACCAGTCTATCGTATTTTTTAATACTTCGGTGTGTTTTCTCACCGAATACCACTAGAGCTTCAATTGAAAATTGGTTATTTCTTTTGCATTTTTCATCGATTCAATTCATCGAAAATATTGAGAAAATTATGATTCTGGGAGACTTGTTGTCTGTTCCTTACCTATTACTTTTTTATTTCTCACGAAGATTATAGGCACCAGTCTATCGTATTTTTTAATACTTCGGTATTTTCTTACCGAATACCACTAGAGCTTCAATTGATAATTGGTTATTTCTTCTGCATTTTTCATTGATTCAATTCATCGAAAATATTGAGAAAATTATGATTCTGGGAGACTTGTTGTCTGATCCTCACCTATTACTTTTTTCTTTCTCACGAAGATTATAGGCACCAGTCTATCGTATTTTTTAATACTTCGGTGTGTTTTCTTACCGAATACCACTAGAGCTTCAATTGAAAATTAGTTATTTCTTTTGCATTTTTCATCGATTCAATTCATCGAAAATATTGAGAAAATTATGATTCTGGGAGACTTGTTGTCTGATCCTCACCTATTACTTTTTTTCTTTCTCACGAAGATTATAGGCACCAGCCTATCGTATTTTTTAATACTTCGGTGTTTTCTTACCGAATACCACTAGAGCATCAATTGAAAATTGGTTATTTCTTTTGCATTTTTCATCGATTCAATTCATCGAAAATATTGAGAAAATTATAATTCTGGGAGACTTGTTGTCTGATCCTTACCTATTACTTTTTTATTCCTCACGAAGATTATAGGCACCAGTCTATCGTATTTTTTAATACTTCGGTGTGTTTTCTTACCGAATACCACTAGAGCTTCAATTGAAAATTGGTTATTTCTTCTGCATTTTTCATCGATTCAATTCATCGAAAATATTGAGAAAATTATGATTCTAGGAGACTTGTTGTCTGATCCTCACCTATTACTTTTTTTCTTTCTCACGAAGATTATAGGCACCAGCCTTTCGTATTTTTTAATACTTCGGTGTTTTCTTACCGAATACCACTAGAGCTTCAATTGAAAATTGGTTATTTCTTTTGCATTTTTCATCGATTCAATTCATCGAAAATATTGAGAAAATTATGATTCTGGGAGACTTGTTGTCTGATCCTTACCTATTACTTTTTTATTTCTCACGAAGATTATAGGCACCAGTCTATCGTATTTTTTAATACTTCGGTGTATTTTCTTACCGAATAGCACTAGAGCTTCAATTGAAAATTGGTTATTTCTTTTGCAATTTTTATCGATTCAATTCATCGAAAATATTGAGAAAAGTATAATTCTGGGAGACTTGTTGTCTGATCCTCACCTATTACTTTTTTCTTTCTTACGAAGATTATAGGCACCAGTCTATCGTATTTTTTAATACTTCTGTGTTTTCTTACCGAATACCTCTAGAGCTTCAATTGAAAATTGGTTATTTTTTTTACATTTTTCATCGATTCAATTCATCGAAAATATTGAGAAAATTATGATTCTGGGAGACTTGTTGTCTGATCCTTACCTATTACTTTTTTATTTCTCACGAAGATTATAGGCACCAGTCTATCGTATTGTTTAATACTTCGATGTGTTTTCTTACCGAATACCACTAGAGCTTCAATTGAAAATTGGTTATTTCTTTTGCATTTTTCATCGATTCGATTCATCGAAAATATTTAGAAAATTATGATTCTGAGAGACTTGTTGTCTGATCCTTACTTATTACTTTTTTCTTTCTCACGAAGATTATAGGCACCAGTCTATCGTATTTTTTAATACTTCGGTGTGTTATCTTATCGAATACCACTAGAGCTTCAATTGAAAATTGGTAATTTCTTTTGAATTTTTCATGAATATTTTGCAGAAAATTCGTGTGCTTTATAAATTTTTCACTAATAATTGAAGCTCCAGTGGTATTATTAGTGAAAATTCCGTAAGAAAATAATTGGGGTTTTGATTTAGCATTATGATTTTGAGATATGAAGGTACTCTTCTAAGGACTAAATACTTCCGAAAAAGCATGAATAAAAAGTTTTCGCAGTTGAATCTAACGCAATTTCCTGTACTCCAGTCCTTCACACGAGCCCCACAATCTACGAAAACTCGAGATTATATCACTATTTGTCGCGGTAATAAAGGTAGCGTCTCCGCGTATTGATTCAGTTCCATTTTTCGTCCCAGATATTCGCCTATGAGCAAACATATCAACTCTTCTGAATAAGTCGCCTTATCTACAGATACAGGATCGCATTGGTTTGTGGCGCATGAGGTTGTGCCATTCTTTTCGCCCGCTTCATCCGCAAAGGGTGGCGAACAGTGCGTGCTGATCGGGTTTTTATCGGTGACGTCAGAGCTGATATCCGCCAAGGTCAGTGAAAAAACTCATTTCTTGATGGATTTTGTGTGCGTGAATTCATATCTTTTCTGAATTTTTCTCAGATATTTCTCAAAATCTAAATTATTAAATTCTATCAAGCAAGCTGAGCAAGGTGAGTAGAATTTATTTTCTCCACGATCATCATTAGCCTTGACGCAGTTGATTGTCATCGTAGTGGCAAAATTTGAGTAAGTGTCAAAATAATTGCTGTCACGTTTCCTATCTTTGATCGTGGAGAAAGTATAGTCTGCTACTCGGTTAGAATGAAAATTCGTGATGCTCATGGTTCCTCACGCTCGCCTTCGGCTCGCGCTCGGAACTTTCCACTCGCATCGAATTTTCATTCTAACCTTGTTACAGAATATACTATTCCATTATTAGATAATTAGAAGCTATTTCAAAATTTTATCCCCTTTTTTAAAAATAGAATGACATGTTCTGCTAGCCTAACAAAAAGTTAGCACAGCAATGTGGCGGATCCATGTTTTTCCAATTTTTGAAAAATGGTCTCTTTTCCGAGGTTTTTCCCGATTTTCTAAGTATAAAATGCACCGATCTGGTGGGTTTTTGACATAATTGTTGAATGTTCAAAACATTCTTGTTATTATTGCTCATTTTGCTCGCAATTAAGTACCTACTATTCAAAAAATACCAATAAAAGAGAAAATATATCCAAATTACTAAACAAAATTGAAGGAAAAGGATTTCATTCCAGTGTTCTTCATGGTATAAACTAGAATGCGCCGAAGAAAATTCATGGTTTTTGAAAAATCCTCAATTAACTGATGAATTAACAGAACTGTAGGTGGTATAAAAAACCCTCATTGCAATGTGGAGTGCAGGGACTAATATTCATTCAATGTAAAAGTCTTATGTGGACTGTTAAACAATACTGTGATTAGCCCCTTCTGCTTTTATGAAAAGCTTAGTGCCAACCGATATTTGCAATTTTCACGATAAGATTCGTCACCAATTTCGAGTGAAAAGCCACTTAAAAAGAGAAACAGAATTTGGTATTAGTTAGACGGAGCAACTGTTCATAATAGTGCAACGATGCTATACCCTTTAAATGAAACATTCAAAGAAACGCTACACAAAGTATTCCATGCCAGCACGCTCACCTGACTTAACCCCAGTGGATTTCTCATGGAGTTTATTGAAGAAAAAAGTCTACAAACATAGCTCTTTCAGTGATAGCGAATATTTCAAATCTCTGATTACTAATTGCATGAATGCCTTGAAACCGGAGCTCATTACTGAACTGTGCACGTGGCAGGATAAACATCATAATATTTTGGTGTAAAATAGTGACAGGTTCTCCCTTGGAAACCATTTCGACCATTGGTTCGTATTCGAAGTCAACCTCAACCAATCAATGGACCAGACAGATTATTTTGTGCAATTTTAGGTAATTAAAAAGATCGAAAAAGAATATTGCACTATAATGGTTTCACTAATAGTGCATCTTTGATGACCAAAAATTGTTTGGATAACCGCAAATGGATAGTAAGAATTAGAAATGATTACTCTGAACCATCGAATATTACTGCAGAAGTCCCTCATGGGTCTATTTTGTGACCTCTACTGTCATACATGTGTACATAAAATTCATCACCATTCATGTCACATTGCTAAATTAATTTCTATGCGGACGACACAGAGCCAGTTTTAGGAGCTTACGGGCCCTAAGCGTTCAACTTTTTGGGCCCTCTTCTGGATGAAAAAAGTGTCTACACAACAGTACACTACACTTTTAAACGAAGTGTACCACAATCGGGCCCTTCTGAGGATCCGGGCCCATAGCGGCCGCTTACTCCGCTTAAAGGATAAACCGGCACTGGTGACGACACTCAAATTTACCATTCCTTAAGTACCGAAAAAATTATTGATTGGTGCTCATCTATGATTGTTGAACGAAGAACTCAATAATTCATCTAGGGCGTTATAGGACCACTACTTGTGTATAAATCCTTCAAAATCCAAGTTACTTATTTTTGGTAGAAAAACTGTAAAAATTAATACAAAGATCAGATGAATATTTCAATTGATTATGAACCTCAACAAATTGCCATATCTTCGAAAAACTTGGGTTTAATTGTAGATAATGAGTTGAGATTTAGTGAGCATGTGACAAAAAAGCTTATTGCAATCTCAAGTTAATTTATAACTCTTCTACCCACCTACCAAAACTGAACCCATTTAAAAAACTTTGATTTTTTTCATGCGTTCTTAACCTTACTATTATTCGGCTAGTTCAAATTTGGTAAAATCTGGAAAGACCAGTTGAGATGTAATACAATCATCTGCTCGAAGTAATTTTTCAAGTTTTAAAATGTTTCTAATGGAAATTTTCTAAAAAATTCAAATATGCTATCAAAAATATGTCATTCTTGAGACAGAGTGGCTCTTGTTCTGAATTTTGATCTTGGCATGCTGTGAAAAAACTTGTACAGCGCCACTGCAAATAACAATAATAGCGATCTTCTACCCGCAAAGGCTATGCTTTTCGGTACACTCTACGAGTGTTCAAGAGGAAGTATCATTATACTAGAAAAATTTACCATTTTTTTCATAATGAGGCACTTTGAATCAAAATAACTGTATCTGCAATGTGGGTTGGATATTAATTATAACACACCTCACCACACATTTGCCTCAAAATAATGTTGACCTCGGCATTCTATCACATACTAAGGGTTATATTGTGCCCAACACCTACAGTTTTGGTAACTGACTGACCCATTTGGGGTGAAAGACGCCTAATCTGTCCAACGAATTTGACAAGAAAAATTTGCATTTTCTTCTTTTTGTCCTTGAAACCAAAAAGAGAAGTCCAACCGT
Source organism: Chrysolina oricalcia (assembly GCA_944452925.2). Classification (NCBI taxonomy): domain Eukaryota; kingdom Metazoa; phylum Arthropoda; class Insecta; order Coleoptera; family Chrysomelidae; genus Chrysolina; species Chrysolina oricalcia. The sequence continues at coordinate 8,253,085 of OX101815.2, read as the reverse complement.
ACGTCAAAATCTCGCTCTTTCAATGTATTTTAAAATTTTGATTTGAACGGCTTGGATTTATTATTGTGTGTTTTTCTCACGGCTTCCAGTATAGTACCGGTCCTATTACAAATATATGTTATGCTATAGTTCGTTCATACTCTACTTCATCTAAGAATACCTACACTCAATTGAGCTTCGTCATCATGAACTCTTGTACTGTAAGGTCTTTCAAAAGACTCGTCGATTTGAACTTTGAGATAATCCTGCTAACAGTAGACTGTTGTATATTTCTTTCAGGATGTTGCGCATTCAAAATATTCGCAATTTGTCGATGAATGCAAATGTGTATAATTCATATTCAGTACTTTGATTCCACTACTTGATAAATATGACTGTTTCATGATTTTGGAGAATCTTATTCAAACACATTGTTATTTCATTTCTGAAGACATTCAATTCTGTTGTTTCCATAGCGTTCTTCGCTCATAGGCGCCAAAACGAATTTTAAACGCTAAAAATGAGAAAAAAGTGATAGGAAAAAAAGAATTTGAACACTCAAAATGGTGAAATGGGGATGCAGTTTAGGAGTTGAAAACGGTTTTTTGCGATTTGCGGAGAAACATGATCTCCTAGAGAAAAATATTCAAGAGAATACATAATCGATAATATTTGTGACCTCAAATCAACTGTCAACATGGCGGAAACCTGACTTTTAATTATTGTCCCGCGCATAAATAATCTAATTTACGTGAACATCTGTAAATATATGCCCTTTTTGGTGTTCAATAAGCAAGACTTTTTTTGCAATTCCGAAGACTAGTTTTCGATTTATGTGCAGTTTTCGAAAAAAATACCCTCATCTCCCACGAACAATTGTCTTCATATTTTTTTCTATTTCCAACGTTTCTCGTGCATCTTTGCTTGCTTCAAATCCTGGCAATTATATTTCATAAACGGTTTATTGCAGGCAAAACTATACCTTTGCGTTTGTAATTAAATTATCTTTATTTTGATATGTACTTAGATCGGTAAACAGATCGATGCAGTCACCTATTGCAACTTGTTTGTACCTTCTTGCCCGGTAGTCATAAATAGAAATTTTCGATTCTAATAACATTTGTTTGGTAAAAAAGTGGGTGAAACAAATAAAAAAAACATATCTAAACATTTTTAAATCCAGGACATCCATGAACATATTTTAATGAGCAATAACATTCGAGATGTATCCGTCTATACATGAGACTTCATAAAAAATATGTTCCATCTGGTTACCAGATGGGTGAAGGACGATTTCTCTTTGGATCCAGTACTAACACTGATTATATAGGAGTTTGTGTAGTGAATTATTTGAAGTGGGAAACCCACATTAACGATATTATAAAAAAAATTGAGGTACTCACTGTACAATTACAAATCCTTATCGAATATTCTGAAAGTGGATCAAATAAAGATAGCTTATCAATCATTAGCTGAATCTCATCTATCACAAGGAATTTTATGGCTTAGGGAGGAGCAAATGTACCGAGACGATCTTCATCTGACATGTTGTTGCAGACATCAAAAATGTTGCAATATTGATTGACGCTAATACTTATAATAATTGGAGAATTACGGCAGAAATCAGTATTTTCATTATCAATGGTGAGAAAAATCTGTGGAGATGTCTGTCGTAAGCTGACATAAACAAACATCCAGAGAATGTGATCAACTATTATTGAAAAAATAAATCTGATATCCGAAATTGAAGATATTTGTTAAAAATACAAAATACTTGAAAGAAAGACATTTTGTCTAAAAACACCAAAAACTCGAAAACGACACGAGATATAGGAAAATTGTAAATAATCAATTTCATAGTTCTTGATCTACAAAAAGTTTCCATGACATTTTTTCATATCTCGAATTTTTTTTTAATGGATATTGTTTAAAAACGCACCAAAAACTCGAAATGGAAACGAGATATCAACTATATGAATATGAACAGTTTCATTGTACTTGAACAGATCTATAAGAGCTGGGAATAACATTTTTCCGTCTATCTGAAAAAATATTGCAATATTTCCATTTCCATTTCCATTTAGATTTTTTTTAAATCAAATTTACCTCAATCTACGAGCAAACGTTATATTATTGATGTACTTATTTTCGAATTTCCATAATGACATTTTCCATGACATTTCATATCTAACCAATACATTTTATGGCAAAATAATTTTTTTTTTTATAGAAATCGGAAATCTGACTCCTCAGGTATAGAATCTTGATCCATCATTTGAAAGGAAATTCAGTTATCTTTCAGGATATTTGATGAGGGTGTTCCGTGTGAAAAAATGCACCTTTCACCACTTCTGTATCTATCGGTAAAATCACACATTTTCAACGACCCTGTATAATGAAGAACAAATTCCTATAGTCATAACTGATACACAGGACATTGAATTTCAGCTTTCTACGTATTCAAATACTGCAGTAATGAACGTTTAATTGAAGCTATGTTTAACACAAAAAATAAGGAAATCATTGATTTTTTCAAAAACCACTGGAGATAGGTATAGGGAAGTTCCACATGAAAATGATCAAAAAGCAATATCAAATCGAAAAATTCAATAATATACAGGGTATTCTATTTGAAATATCAAAGTTGTTCCACTTTTCGATAGAAGCGGCAACGCCGCAGCGCTGAAAATATTTCAGATCGATAGAGTAGAACTGGTTATCCAAGAAATCAAATTTTCAAAATAATCCTTTCCATGGTCATCGATTCTGGAACACCCTGTATAGGTACAGGGTTTTGAATTATTTCTTAAAAAAAATTGATATTGTGGTTCTCTCTATCAAAAACCCTGTATGAAAAATTAAAGTCACAGAAGAAAAAGTGAGATTTTGCAAAAAACCACTATCATTCATTTGTCAGTCACCCCATTAATATAAATATGATAATTCTTATTCTGAATTACCTTGTTTTCCAAAATATCCTGTTCCGTGTCGGAATCCATCAGATCTGCCTGTTCATGAGAATCCTCCTCGCCCTCTTCTGCCTCATCATCAAAATCCTCCTTCATTCTCGTTCAATCAGTCTTCCATCAACTGTTGTAACCTTTGTTGTTCTTTTTCATATTCTGCCATTCTAGTAAAGAAATATATTGTGTATTCGGAATATGAAAACGTATTTTGATAACTTACCTCTGGCGTGATTACTTGAAATGAAATACGAATTTAGTTTTGTCCAAAATGCTCAAAATAGCCCCAAAGAGTGACTTCGTAGTATGCAATATAACTTGGACGTCTATTTAGTCTAAGGTCGCTGTGGAGTACTACTCCGCACTACACCGTAACACTGAAACGAAGCAATACTGCACAGCAGTAATACTTGATCCGTACTGAGAACGTCATTTTGGGAAGGTACTGATTGCGGCGGAATGGATGAGTTGGGTGTTTCTGAAAAAATCCAAGATTTAGATGCGTGTGGAGTAATACTCCGCAAGCGACTACTGGAAGGTTAAAAACCCCAATAAATTGTTTTTTCATGTACCAAATGACATGAATAAAAAGAAGAAGTGGTGCAAACTAATGAGGCGTGACTTAATTGGACCTAAAAGTACTACATATATGTGTGCCTTGGCGAGCGCTGAAACTTATACGTAATTATTTGGGGTGTGGCGATCTCAGACATGCGGCGTGACGTCACAGACGAGTCGAAGACCAAAGACGATCCGCGCTAAAATACGTAAATTAAAATAATCTATATCTCAGTCATTTATTGATGGATTAAAAAAAAAACACTGATTTACTAGTTTTGATCTATAGTTTAATTCCATCGCGTCAAATACAGTATTTTCAACATCACTAAACTAGTCCATTATTTGTTTCCATTCTATACTGAAAAAATTTAAAAGTTCAAATGTTCAAATTCATTACAGATGAGAATAACCTTCCTGCTACTGTTCTTCTGTCTCATATGCATCGCCAGCGCATCGGACGAAGCATGCTTCGACGCCACTCACGATTGCCACTCCACCGACTACCAGTCTTACGTAGACTGCGTCAGAGGGCGCCAGAAACGCTCCACCGGCTGCAACCCTTCCTGCAACTCCGGTAACTGCATCGACACCTGCAACGAATGCGACTGCGAATCCTGCAACTACAGCAACTGCCAGTCGGGCTGCAGTAGCTGCTGCAACTCCTGCTGCAGCAACTACGTCTCGTGCCGGACCAATCATTGCTGTCACAAGACCTGCCACGCGCAGTGTGATTCTTCCAGCTGCAGGAGTCAGTGCAGGAGGAACTGCTTCGATTCCGTCAATCGCAAGACTGAGGAGAGAGTTGAAATTTTGGTACCTAGTGGAGGGACGAGCTCTTCTAATAACCAGAACGAGAATAAACCTAATATCACCACTATTATACATCTGAACAATGTCATCAATAACACTAATGTTGTGGATATTCCGATTGTTCTCAACAACACCAACACCCAAAACATCACGTTGTTCAACCAGGAAGCTGCTTCAGTACCGGGACCTGCTGTACAAGTAAGTAACCCCAACACCATTTTCATCTGGTCCTTGCCTGTTACTTGTTTTTTTTTTCACAAAAATTATATGCGTCAGTCTAATATCCCAAGACGTTCAAACCAATCAGCATATAAACTCTTCTATTCTGAATGGACTTGGGAGGGGGATGACTGGACATATCAGGCGGATGGTTATCCATATCCCCAAACAACCACCACTTCCTTGGGAAAATCGCCCTATTCCTTGACAACAAGGAGATTGTGGTGGCTATATTTCTTCATATCGAAGGAGCATTTCATGATGCTCTACCAATTTTTATTGAATCAACTTTGGCTGAAAAAGGTATAGAACCAACCATTACTGGCTGGAACTACGCCAAACTCACAAATAGAAAGGTTTCAGGTCTCCAGGGGCCACCCTGGAGACAATCTGCTCAATGTTCTTGAGAGAAGAGGAGTGGAGAGCTCAAAGAATATTCTGATGACCTTGTTAGACTCAATTTATAAACTCAGCAGCCATAGCTACAGTTGACGCAACTGAAGATGGAATATGCTTAATAAGTACAACTGTTTATAAACTCCGCAGCGACATGTTGCCGCTGAAGTTGCCGCAGGAAGATAACCAACTTTCATTTCTGACAGCTAAGGCGTTTTCTGGTTTTATTCATTCGATTAGTCTAGGCGAGTGATCAACGAGTGACATACAATGATGGATGTAGGGTTTTTATTAATATTTTGTTATTATTTCCTAATATAATTGAAATATAATGCTACACTGAATATGCATGCGCTGGTGCAAAGTTTTTCCACAACTGCAAGTGCAATGGCTGCATCAAAACCGTTGCTACGGCGGCAGAGTTTATAAATTGAGCTTTATTCTGGTAAAGACAACGTCGGGCAAGGTAGCTCTTTATATCCCCCAAAAAGCGTTAAATGACAGTTGGTGCAAAGAGAACAGATGTCAGTCAACCCCCCGAAATAGTACCCTTCACCAGGAAGGAGAACTGAAAGAGTCAACTTCACTGTCATCTAAATCATATGTCAAGACCATAGAAATATATATTATAAACTTACTCTAGAATGCTAATCCCGCCAATTTTCACGGCGAAAATCATGACGCGTATGCGACCGTTCACCACGTGCGCATGCGTGTTATCAGTGTAGCTTGCGTAGATCGTTGCCAAGTTTGAAAATAATTTGGTGTTCCAATTCAGAGTTTTTTGTTATGAGGCAAAAAATACATGTCTTTTGAAAGAGAGAAATTTGACAGCGCATTTAGGACTTTTTAAAACCGAAAAGTACCTTTTAGATACAGATTACTCCGAATTTTAGGCGCGAAAGAAATTTATTTAAAACAATAATGTACCTTATGTTACTTTAATTGTAATGACCGTGCAACAGTGCTTTTTCATCAACAGGAAGACTTATCACTAACATCTGTCACTCTTGTCAGAGACAGAGAAGGTTTTTAGAATTTCAGATTTTCTCTTGTCGTTTTGTGAAGTGTTTGTTGTCGTTGGTCATTCTTTCATCATTCGTGAATTTGCATTAATCTTGTTCCTTTAAAGACAATTTCTAATAAACCCATATTTCTTCCTACAAATAAACAATGAACTGTTTAGTGTTGTGTAAAGGAAAAATACCTGAAATAAATAATTTTTGGTAGATAATGAAATGTTTGTACCTATATGCTTTGCTTAAAATAGCTTAAATATTATTTTAGGTTGAAAAAAAAGGCATGATTATCGGTTATTGTTTTTAAGAAGAGACCCCAGCAGAACATTTGAGTGAGAAAATTGCAATTTGTAGCAGACATTTTCCTCATGAAGATTCATGAGAAAACGACAATAGAATAATTTGAAACCAAGTGCAGTACCAATACTATGTCTGCGTAAGCATGCATGGCGAATGATACAACTTTCTACCACACCGCTTATATTATGAGTTCTAGATTCCTACAAAAAATACTAAACATACACAGAATCGTCTCAGAAAATTAATATCAATATGGAAGTGCTTTTCCTTGATAGTAAGGAAAATGCTTCTGACCTCACTTTTTCATGCACCCTCATTGTGGAAATTGCACTAAGGTAATACAACCAGAAATACTCGTAGAAATAGCATTTTAATCTCTTCAAATAATTCAAATTAAATGCAGTTGCGTATTTTGACATGAATCGTTCTAGAAAAAAAACCTCGAGCTTCCAAGCATCCAATTTTATAAATCCAATTTGAGTTGAAATTATTAATGATATTAGCCGAAACGAATTTTCATAGTTTTCTGTACTTTCAATTTATTTTCCAATCCAGTGCTTTCTTGAAATTCGCACCGACGATTTGCAGAGGTTCCGTAGGTTTTTGTTAGTTAACTACAGTTGAAAAGTGAATGTGATACTGAAAATCAGTCGCTTCAGAGCGGTAAATAATAATAATAACCATACTCTACTTTCTGATTGCCTTTGCTGAATATTTGGGATCCTAAATATGTGAAAATATGGATTCCAATCGGCTAAATACAAATAACAGGTATAAGTACAATGAGGTTTCCAACCTTATTCTCTGAGTTTCAGAATTAACATTTGTTAATCTTCAGAAGTACCATAATATTTTACTAAAACCTGGCCTGTTACAAAAATCACCAATGACGAGCATGCGCATTGCGGACTAGTCTGAACTTTTCACAACACTTTTGACATAGGGATTAGCATTCTAGAGTGAGTACCTATATAATATATATTTTCGTGCAATCGCATGCGAAGTCAGTATTTCGCGTTCTCAGCACAGTCCGCGACCGTTACCCATAGCAACGGCCGCGAAACCAAACGTCACTTTCAAAAATGTTTTCAGACATTGTCTTAACATTCTGTTTGTCACACCAATCTTTAAACTCGCCGTAACATTTTTCGTACTGCCGTTTAGATTTTTCGGGTATTAAAACGGAAAGCGCCGAATTTACAACGCTTTTGAGTTCAGGAGGAGTGGAAGGTACTGAAATATCGCTATCAGTATCAGACATTTTGCGTTTTGACAAGAACTGTCAAAATATTTTGTATATATTGAAACATATCATTTCCATAGCACACGGTGATATTGTTAAATAAATTGAACTGCTGTTGATTTTAGAGCAATAATATATTTATTTACAACTATCTATTTTAATAATTTTAACGATTGCACGAAAAATGGTGTGTATGCCATGGCCGCGAAACTTTTTAACGACCTCAAGATTATCTTGCCTCGGCCGCAAGCGGCCTCGGCGATAACTGTTCTTTCGGTACGTTAAAAAGGTATTTCGCGGCGTTAGCATACAAATAACTATTCTATCGTCAAGACTAGGACTGTCGCAAATTCTGGAATGCCGTGTTTGTCTTGGAGATGATGAAACAGCGGAGCATATATTTTGTTTTCGATGTTTGACAGAGTCTCACTCTTACCATCGGACCTGAAACATCACTCACCAGGTGAACCAAACAGCTTCGTGAATAAGCTGGATTCATTAGAGGAGGACAGCACCTGCAGATTCTGTGTGGAGCATCCAGAAACACCCCACCATATATTGATGGAGTGTTATGCTGTACATCACGAGAGATTGAATATACTGGGATCACACCAGACAGTGGGAGAAATACCACGAATAGACCCCTCAAAATCCTTAAATTCCTCGAAGAATTGAGGCTTGAGGGGCTGCTGTAAAGGAGAACACCTTGAGTGTAGCAGAAGAAGATGGGGCACAATAGATCTAATCAGATCGCAGCATATCAGTTACCATCCACACTCACCATTACCACTACAAGCTGGATTTATCTGGTGAAATTGGAATTGGTTTGAGCCACATTAGATTATCATGGATCGTTGTGGAGGGCCTCAATCAGCTTACTCACAACCTAACCTAACCCAGTGATAAAGGAATCATTCATAATAAAGCAAACGACTAGATATCGAAAAGTTTCGAGTTCGAGTCCCGGTTGATCCACATTTCCAACTGATGTGTTTTTATTTTGGATTTGTCTCTCTGATTTGCTGCCAGATTGATTTATGTTTACTGAACCTCTACACTTTGTACTTATATAGGTTCTAATGGAATAAAATGTTTCACTCATTCCTATTGTTTTTTATTAAAGGTGGAAAAATGCTGTTCTGTGATAGGCCCACGACAGTGCGTCCAAACTCCAAAACCACGTTGCTTTCATTATAGATCGAAGCAATGTGGTGAATTCTGTACAGCATCCATTGTACATAAAGAACAGCAACAAATCTGTGCGTCGAACTATCCAGGTGCACCTCCTAACTGTAGGCAACAGGTGAGTAAAATTGTATTTAATCAAAACGTTTGCAATGTCATAATTTGAATGCAAAAGATGATTGAAGAAAAAATAGTTTCTCGGGATTAGAAAATAAAATCAAATACTGGTTGGTACTTCAAGTGGGTACCTATTTTTTGTTGTTGTTTTTATGTATACAAAATGTGACCTATATTTTGTATGCTTATATTCAAGTCCATTCTGCAATTTTTTTTTATTTTGCGTGTATACAGTCCAAGATGAGGATGGGATAGCATTCGAAAACGGTTGAAGTTACAATGTTGGTTGAATTAGAGAAAAGTCGCACAATCCAAAGGCTTTTTATACGGAGTTTGAAGAAGTGGGGTATCTTTTTCGGATTTTGAGATATCTGAATGATTTTATTTAATGTATGAAATGAGCTAAATACAGAATTAAACAACTATAAATGATATATGACGTATTTCGAAATAAAAAATGGCTTCGAATTTTGCAATAAAAATTACAGTGCTATATTGAAAAAAAGTTGATGAAGGTTCCGCGGAAACGAAACGTCGTAGTGAAAATCTGCAGACATCATATTGTTGACCTCAAAAAGTAGCAACGGAAATGTATTTTTTATTTTTTGATATATTCTGAAATAATGCCAGAAATAAATAAAAACAAATATCAAAAATTTTACTTCATTCAAAATATCTCGAAATCCGAAAAAGATACCCCACTTCTGCAAACTTCATACAAAAGGCCTTTGGATTGTGCAACATTTTAAATATTATGGATATTCAGTATTTTTGTGTATTATTATACAGTGCGGCTTTTTTTAGCCCCCCCCCCTGTTAACTTTTGAACGGTTCGACGTAGAAACATGAATAAAAAAATGGTTTGGAGGGTTTCACCGATACTACTTTTTGAGACAAAAAATATGGTGATTGTTCGAAAGGGGGGGGGGTGAGAATAATCATATACAGTGCGGCTTTTTTTAGTCCCCCCCATGTTAACTTTTGAACGGTTCGACGTAGAAACATAAATTGAAAACCGTTTGGAGGGTTTCACCGATACTACTTTTTGAAATAAAAAATATGGTGATTGTTCGACAGGGGGCGCGGTGGGGCACATCAAATCGAAAATTTTAAATGGCATGGGGGGTCAAGTATCACATCGTTGAATAGAGAATTCAATTCTCTTCACAACCACTTGAATATTCTTGGATTTTGTTGAGAAATTTTTTCTCAATATCGATTTATATGCCTTTCGAAATTTTCAAGTTGATCTGTCCCTAGCGCCATCTGTCGAGTAATTTCAATGTTTCTTCTCTCAAAAAGTAGTATCGGTAATACCCTTCAAAATATTTTTGGTTTCATTATTCCACAACAATGGTATTTCGAATTTGGATTGTGAAAAAAATTTCAACTAAATTAAAAAAAATAGATGGTTGTAAAGATAATTGAATTCTCTTTTCAACGATGTGACACTTGACCCCCTATGCCATTTAAAATTTTTGAGTTGATGTTCCCCCCCCCGCGCCCCCTGTCGAGCAATCACCATATTTTTTATTTCAAAAAGTAGTATCGGTGAAACCCTCCAAACGGTTTTTTATTCATGTTTCTACGTCGAACTGTTCAAAAGTTAACATGGGGGGGACTAAAAAAAGCCGCACTGTATATGATTATTCTCATCATTAGTTTCTATGAGGATTGCTATTTATCATATACTATCACATTGTATTCGTTTTTTCTGACAATAAATTAAATAAATAATCAAATGAAATTTGTTTTTGAGCATCTAGGACTAACTTTTTCTTGCAACATTTTCTTTTTCACAGGTGATATACATCCCCCAACCACAACCCAAATGCGTATACCAATCGGTATGGCCCTACGTAGCCTGCGGAATCCAAAAATCGGAGACATGCAGTGGATGCTACTCCCACTACGTCGACCAATCATCTACAGCCTTCGCAACATGTCCTCATCAATGCTACGATCAAGGATTCGGGATAGGACCCATGTACAGACAGGGCCCTTTCTACCAACCGACGTACTCTCACATGCCCTGTTATCAATGCATGGGCCTACAGCCTCCCTACGGGATGGATATGCCTGCATATGGGAGTTATGGAGCGGTTCCAGGTTACAGTGGGGTGGGAGGTTATGGCGGAGCTCCTGGGTATGCGGGTTATTCGAATTTTGGAGGAATTCCTGGTATGAGTGAAATCCCGGTTTATCCACAAGGTAATACACGTAAATAGTACCGAATGAACATAATAATAACATAATAATAATAATCTTTATTGACCCTAAGAAACATAAATGTCTATAACTGGGACCTGAATCTATAACTTATACAATAAACAACAAAATTTCAAAGTATCATTGTAATAGACGAGGAAAGTGTGTCGTCACAAATGTCATTCTTGTCAAAAACTGATTCCAAACAAAGAATTTTAGGTGACATTCTCTGTTGATGATTTGTTGTTTTGCTTATTAGTTTGTGTTTGGTTGTTTGAATTTTGTTTTCTCAAACAAAAGAAGTTGGAAAACAACGGAAACAATTTCAGACAAGCTGATTTAAATTCGGCGGAGGTTTGTTTGGAATCAGTTTCTGACAAGAATGACATTTGTGACGTCATCACTTCCCTTGTCTATAAGTAGTTCTTTAAATGAAACTTGAAACGATTTTTTTATATGATATTTGATTGTCTAGTATGGTGATTGTGTATGGTATCTGTTGAATTAAATTCCAGGGATGAATGTTTCCTATTATTGATGACAGATTGTATGAATATACATATTTTCAATTTGTACAAAGAATTGATATCCAAAAGATTGTTTCTGAATATTTTATATTTTCCCGTTGAAAAATAATGAATTTGCAATATGTCTGAATTTTTTTTTGACAAAAACATGTTGGAAGATTGATCAATATTGTTGAAAAAAAAATTGTTATTTCCGTCCACCGATTGCACCCCTACGCACAACCTTCGAAAGTCTTCGAGAGACTTGTGTGGGCTTGGGAAGACGCAGCCCTTACCTTTTAACGTGTGATGCCATGATTCAAAGTAATTTCATGTTTGTTGAACCAAAGCGAAATTATTTTTAAATCATCTTGAATATTTTCTATTATTTCATTGTCATTTTTCTCAAAATAAATTAATGATATATCATCAGCAAATAATTTGAGCTCACCATGCAAACTAAGATTAGATATTGAATTGAAATATATAAGAAATAATAAAGTTCCAAAAATTGAACCTTGTGGTACACCACGTGTTATATTCCCAATCAAACTTTGTCCATTCCCCATACAAACATATTGTTTTCGCCCAGATAAATAATTTTGGAACCATTCATTAAAATAAACTCTAATCTCGATATTGAATAATTTACATAATAAAATTTAGTGATCTACCGTATCAAATGCATTTGATAGATCCAGTGACACTAAGCAACATTGGAAGTTGTCATCTAGGGTTAGTTGAATTTTTGTAATTAAATTCAACACGGCAGACTCAGTGTCACTAGATCTTTGAAAACCATATTGTCCATTATACAACAAAATTATTTTATACTCCATTACTCTTCGGTTCATGATTTTCTCAATAATTTTGGATGAAACAGGCAATACTGAGATATAGGTCGATGGCTACTTAAAATTTATTTTTTCCCACTTTTAAAAATAGGTGTTACCCTAGCAATTTTCATATTATTGGAAACAATGATTTGTTGATAAATGTGCTTATACCAGTGGATAATTCTGATGACACCAATTTTAAAATTTTAACACTAATATTATCGAAACCAGTCGCTTTTTTGTTGTCAAGATTGTTATAGTATCCTGTACTTCGTCACAAGTTGTTTCTTCTAAGAAAATGGAATCACTCAATGATACATTATCACAGGTGTTTGATGGTTCAAACAAAATAGCAGATGCTGAATTTGGCCCAACTTTCAAAAAATATTCATTAAATTTCTTACATATTTCTAATGTATCCTCAATATGTTCATTATCTTGTACAACATATTTTACATTAACTTGCTTATCATTTTGCCTATTATATAATACCTGATTTATAGTTTCCCACATAGATTTTGGAGTAGCATTCAAAAATTCATTTTTGTAAGTTATATTTCGCTTCCCTTACAGTTTTTTTTTACCAGTTTATTATAATGATTATATTCAGTTTGGAATAATTCTATATTAGAGAACTATTTTCTTTTAGAAGAATACCTATCTCTGGTGTATTCGAAATGAATTTTCGTTAAATTTTATGGATATCTGAGAAAAATTAGATGTGAAAGTCTTAGTGATTTCGTCATGAAGTTCATTTGGATTTTTATAATTGTTCATATTTGAACTTGGTGATTCAAGATTTTTTCTTATGTCTTCAATATTGTATTTGTTGATAGATTTATAAATGAATTTTTTTCTTGCTACAGACTTCTTGTTTTCAATTTCAGTTATTATTATCTTATGATCACTAAGAGGGGAACTAATGAAAGATAGTGATGTTGGCCAATTGGTATTCTTCACGATATGATCGATGAGCGACTTGCATTTGTTTATGTCTCTAGTAGGAATTTTGGTGTTACATAATATGAAATTATTTGATTCATATTTATCATGGATCTGACTAGTTTAACATATTTATGTTGACATCACCAAATGAAAATATCTTCGTATTATCTTCATTTATCTTTTGAAGTTTTTCATCGAAAAAATTTAGAAATAGTCTCACATTTTGATTTGGTGAGCGATACATACCGCAAAGTAAAAAGAATTTATGATTTCACTTCAACTACAATATAATTTTTATATCAAACTCCAAACCATTTTTACGAATATTCCAACACCTCCTCCTCGTGTACATCTTGTAACGTTTCTTTCAATCTTCCATTCATCACAGTATTTTTGGATTCTGGAAAAGTGGTGGACTTTCTCTATTCCTCTATAGAGCCAGCCCTTCATTGAATACGCTTCAACTGATAATATGGTTTCCATATCAAGTACGCGACAACATGAATAGTTCTACATAGGACAGACGTAGAAATCATTATCCTTAAGATTGAGGGAACATTTCTAAGATTTTCCCGAATAATGATATAGGTGGTCTTCCGAAATATAAGAGTTCTTGATGCGAGTTGTGGCCTTACACCTGTTAGAACTATTTTGGGTAGTTACCATTTACAGGTTATATGTAAAGAGAAAGATTTTCAATTGAAAAATGAAACAAACATGACTCCTCTGGAAATGGAAAAATGGTATAGGTACGAGGTTGCCACATGTATGGAAGTGTCATATTAATATGAGTAGTTTACACTAGGTAGATGCTTGAAATTTTAATATGACAAGAAATCAAATAAGAATAAAGACTATGTGAATGTATCACGTGAAAAGCAATTGAAAATCTTCCAGTGTCTTTGAAAGCATCACCCCTAAAGCAGGCTCAGAAATACAGGATATGGAAATCTCTGAAATGTTTTTGAAAAATTGTTTCATAGCTCCATTGAAAACAACTCTATGAAATTATAAGGTTGTATGGGGTTTCTTATAGAACTGAAATGTTGTTTTTTTTTTATTGACACATAATCATTGTATAACTTAACGCCATATTTATTTGCGTGGTTAAGAGTTTGCAAAAAATATTTTCGAACAAAAGAGTACATATTTATGATGATATAGGGTGTTATATCCTATTTATTAAATCAATTGATCATTATAAATTCCTAGGACTTTATATAGACGAAAAACTAATATGGAATGAACGTAAAAAATTGAGGCAGAAAATTAATCCAGTCATTGGTGTTCTGTTCAAAATTAGGAAATTCGTTCCTTTCAAATAAATGAAGAATATTTACTACTTATTATTCACTTCAACCTACAGTATTTGATTTCTATTTGGGGAACGGCTAATACTTCAGTCTTGAGACCTCTGAAAAAACTCCAAAATGAAACATGCATTTATAACTTACCATTTTCAGAACCAACCGCCAACTTGTATAAGCCAAAGAATTTACTGGATTTGAAATCTCTTTATGAAGTGATAGAGTAATTTGTTGTTCGAATTAAACAGAAAGTTTTTTATTTAAATTTCACGGAAGTAAATAGTATACACGATCATAAAACAAGTCGAGCACACTGTCTGAGCCTGAGAAATTTCAGAACTAACTTTGGAAAAAAATCATTATACCATGATGGAAAAGTAATTTACGATTGACTTCCAACTGAAATAAAAATTTAAAAAGTCACGATGTTCAAGAGTAAAATCAAAAAATATTTTTTTTGTTGAATCTTAATTGAATTAATTGATTCTCATAATACTAGAATTCCGTTATATCAATTTCAACATTACCTTTTTTCATTCATCAATATCTCTTAGCTCTCAATCTTACTATTCTGGATGAAAGATGTTAAGGTTAGGTAGCATTATTTATATTTTTATTTGTTACGAGTTATCCTTGTATTAATTTTATGTATTACTGTCAAATAAGTCTGGATATTTATTTTTGTAATTATTTTTCAATATCCCCATTATAAACAAATTTTTTTCTTGGGATAACAATGAATTACTACTACTATACAGCTAGTTCTGATTGAATTTTTTTTTTATTTAGCTTTATTTATTGTCTCATCAACCCTTAAGGTTATTAAAGACATTCAGTTGACATAGATATTATTGATATATAACTAAATTTTGTATACACACTAAGTTTTGTTTACATACTAGATTTTGTCCATAAGGTCACTGTTTTTCAGAAAATTTATCACGTTTTCAGTAACACTACATTCTCCTAAGGTATGTATAATACTCTCTGGGATGTTATTGTCCTGTCTTTGTTGGTAGTATAATGGGCATTCTTGAATAATGTGTTTCACAGTGATTTTTGTTTGGCAAATATCACAGTGTGGTTCTTCTGTTTGCCTATGATGTATCCATGAGTAAGTCGTGTATATCCTATGCGGAGTCTTGCGAGAAGGACCTGATGTCTTCTGGGCATTGGGGTGTATTTCCATGTACTGACTGACATCTTTATTTCACTTAACTTTGATCCACTGGTATTCCATTGTGTGTTCTCACGACTGTTTTGAAATCAGACTGGACAATTGTGTTCCTACATGGGGGTACTTCGCTATTTGCTGCAATTTTTGCGATAAGGTCGGTTTTTTCATTTCCCTCAATGCCGATATGGGATGGAATCCATACAAACATAATGTTCTGCCCGCTCAGTTGCAGATGATGAAGTTCTACTTTTATCTTTTGAAGGATTGGATTGTTAGGGTAGATTTGGGAGAGGCTCATTATGGAGCTGAGAGAATCAGTGCTGATTGAAAATGATACATTTGAAAAAATATCATCTTTTTTTAAATATATTAAATATTTCAAAATTTTTATCAGATCGGCCAATTCAATACGCATGTGAGGCGCTTCTATTTTTCAATAAAAATATTTATTCTGAAAATATCGATGCGTAGGAAAATTCTTGGTACGAAACTCATTGTAAAAGTTTTTTAAATCTAATAATTTCGCATATATACAATTTTTTTTTATAATGGCGACTGTTTCACTTTTATCTTCTTGAATTATGTCAACCAATTAGGCAACCTTTTTATTTCTATACGATATATCAACGTTATTCAATTTGTTTATTGCAAATTGCGTTCCTAGAGAAAAAAATGTATCGTATAAAATTTTACTTTCGTTTTTCTTGAGGTAGCTCATTCTCATAAAACATTTTTTCTACGACTGTGCGTGAACTGAGCTTTCACGCACTGCGGCAGTGCGTAAAAAAATCACCTGTGCGTAAAGTCATCAACTGTGCGTGAAGTAATTTTTTACACACTGTTCATACATTTATGCATTTTTGAAAAATACAGTCTTTATTTGATAATACGACGACAATTCATATCATTGGCAATGTATTTGGCAATATAATAACTGTCGAAGAAAAAACTTTGTATGAAACACTTTCGTAAAGGGCTTTTTTGTACTCACGTGTTTGTTAAACACGGCTGCGCCTCATTCAACAAAGTTCACTCTAGTACAAAAAAGTCTTTTTCGTGCAATCGCACGCGAAGTCAGTATTTCGCGTTCTCAGCACAGTCCGCGAAATTTAATTTCGCGGCCGTTACCCATAGCAACGGCCGCGAAACCAAACGTCACTTTCAATTTGTCACACCAATCTTTAAACTCGCCGTAACATTTTTCGTACTGCCGTTTAGAATTTTCGGGTATTAAAACGGAAAGCGCCGAATTTACAACGCTTTTGAGTTCAGGAGGAGTGGAAGGTACTGAAATATCGCTATCAGTATCAGACATTTTGCGATTTGACAAGAACTGTCAAAATATTTTGTATATATTGAAACATATCATTTCCATAGCACACGGTGATATTGTTAAATAAATTGAACTGCTGTTGATTTTAGAGCAATAATATATTTATTTACAACTATCTATTTTAATAATTTTAACGATTGCACGAAAAATAGTGTGTATGCCATGGCCGCGAAACTTTTTAAAGACCTCAAGATTATCTTGCCTCGGACGCAAGCGGCCTCGGCGATAACTGTTCTTTCGGTACGTTAAAAAGGTATTTCGCGGCCTTAGCATACAAATAACTATTTTCACGATCTTGTATCATGAATAGCTATTTCTCAATATTTGCAAAGCTATTCTTAAAACAGTTTCAAACCGCTTTATAGCATCCCTAAGAAATATAATTATAATGCTTGGATATATGAGTAATCTGAGAGACATACTTATAAAATAATTATTCAAGTATCACATAAAGACATTTCATTGAGAAATTATAATCTTTTATAAGCTGTATGTTGAAGAACCAAGAGATTTCATAATTTGGATCTTTTTTTGGTAGTATGCATACTGGAGTAGAGCTGTAAAGGGCGTTAGAGGATATTTGTAGTTTCATTAGATGAGTTATATAGCGGTTTATGAAACTCTTATTGAACACATTTTGCTACTTGCACTCGATCGAGTGTAAATTATTATAGTTTTGGGTTTTAGTTGCTATTTCTAGAGTTGCATTTACACCAAATGTGCCGAGTGTTCATTAATACAAATCTCAGGTCAAAGGTAGAGTAACTGAAAATATTTTTTTCAGTGCCTGCTGCCTTGGAGTACCCCATGGTAGACGTGAAAGCCAACAATTCTGAGCAAGCCTTTACAAGTGATGGTCAGTTATTAGACCCGAAAATCATTTTGGGAAAAATACCAATGGAGCCATCACCTCAGCTCGATTATACCAGAAGTACCAGAGAAATCGAAATAGAGGTCAATTATGAGCCGCCTTCCGAAGCACAGGCAGAGGTCAAGATTCAGAAAAACATCGTGGATGAAGTGAACAAAAATGTTACGCAAGAAGTTTCTGATACGAAAGAACGTGAAAAACTGGTCTAGTTCCGTCGACCAGTAATATTTCTGTTTTCAGAAATTTTCCATGTAGAGGCTTGACTGTGAATAACTAGAATATCTTTTCTGGTATTATTTTTTTTTCAGTATTTTTAAGGTAAGATCCCTCGCTGGATTTATGTATAATCCAAACTTATTTCCAGTATTAAAAACCTAGTTCTCGATATCTGATTTTGAATAAAAAAACAATAATAAATCCCAACATGTTTATCTTCTGCCGAACACTTAGATAAGGTTATTGAATATCTGAAACTATATTCCAAAATGTGATTTATATTGCAAATAAGACAACGCTGTTAATATCTGTAAGATGTACCTAAAATGTCATTTAAAAAACAGGGGGTTTTTGGTTGGTAGGTCATGTAAATGGAGTCCAACACTACTCTCGAGAGCGAACATAAGTTTTCCCCCCTGCCGCATAGACATAGAGCCAATGACCTTAGCAATCGACGCTCTATAACGAAAATAATAATAATGATAAATTAATTAGCCATTCAGGTACAGTTTTACATATGGTAAGTCATATAAAAGCCAATTAATGATGTGTGGACATAAACTACAGTTTGTATAAATGAGTAACAAGTCACAAACAGTCACATAAAATACAGATACAGTAAAGTAGTACCATTGTTTATATAGAAGATAGTCAACCTTATGGGATTATAATTGGATCAAAATGGATGCGACATGTAGATGGCGATAGTGAGCTCGCATCCAAGTCATGTCGTTACTTCAGTGATCTGGCCTCAAAGTCATGTCGTAACTTGATTGAAACAATGGGACAGTATTAAAATCAGGGTTTTTTGAAGAAACCTGCATTAAAATGACGTCAAATATTCATGTTTGTAACTAATCACGCTAGATGACACTCGCGTTTGCGTCCAACACCAATTACACAGGCATTGACTAACTATCTTACTTCTATATAAACAATGGTAGTACATAGTAGTAATACATAATACATAGCATATTGTAGAGGTCATTGAGGATATAAAATGATTATAAATAAAATAAATGAGTAAATAAACAAACAAATCTCGATCATATGTAAAAATAAAATCAAACAGTTGAGACGACAGCACAACACAAGATACACATTCAAAGTGAAACGATCATCATTATAAATAAAATCATAACATATGAGTACAAATAAACCACGACCATTACGTACATATTATTAAAATTATTGAGTTGAGAATATCACAAAGCAGGTAAGACAACAGCACACTGCAAGTAATATATCAAAGAGTAAAATAAATAAAATAAAATAAATCACAATGATGGATCATCCAAATATTCTTGACAGGAATAGTGACTTCTTTCAGTAAGTAAACATTTTATTTTGTGTAAAAATATTCTGTCATTTTCAGAATTTTTAATTTCCGTTGGCAGGTTGTTGTAGAAACTCAATGCTTTGTAGAGAGGAGAATTTTTGAATTTTGTAGTTTTGTGGATTAGTATTACGATACGTTTCTGTCCTACGAATACTTTACCAAAATCGTTACTACAACCCCATGACATTGTGTTGAAAGAAATGTGTGAGTATACCATCGCATAATAAATGGTTAGTAAGCTCTCCTTTGGCTACGAATGTTTTCATCTATTCAATTGCAAAGAATGCTGAATTCAGTTTCTTGCATATGTGATTGATATGTAGATTCCAGTCTAACCTCTCATCTAGAAATATTACCAAGAATTTTACAACTTGCTCAGCAATGAAAACAGATAATAATAATAATAAATGTCTTTTATTGTTCCACAAAGTATTGCACTAAAAATATTGTTATAACAATGAAAAATTCTCGGAGCGAAATTCAGTAAACCGAAGTATACCAAGGTCTGCTCTTCCAGTTAACTCGGATACATCAGAAATTAATACAAATTTGCATGCGCGTGAAAAAATGAGTTCGACAACAGTTGCAGAAGTTATTTCTAATAATACGTTTGTTACAAATGTTGGTCATTTAATAGCCATAGACGAACTTTCTGTTTGAAAGATGAGGGCTTATCGAATTTTACTTTTCTTGTTATAGAAATGTATCGTTTGAAAATACAGTAGCTGAACGACCTCTGAAACAGGGCAGGGAAGGGGTTATTGTGTTTTTAATTTAATAATATTTCTGTTATGGATATTTTCTCTCAATGATACTTTTTTGAAGAGATATTGGTTCTTTGTTAGTTATAATTGTGTGATAAATGGTGAGAGACTGGAGAATGAACCGGTTTTTCATAGTCAGCCATTTCAATTTTGGTAAGGTTTGAGAAATGTGATCGAACTTTTGTATGCCAAAAATGAATCTAAGACAGGACTTTTGTACTTTTTGTATTCTATTCGAATCAATGTATTCTTATAAAGGAGACATGATACAAATTTATTACAAGTACAATAGAAACTTGTATCCCGAAAGACGACAACCACATTGAACTGTGTTCAAGTTATTAGATCAAAATCTCACCGAGTGGGGTGGGCTTTATTAACCGCCGGGCCTTATTCCCCAAAACTAACTTATTTTTATAAAGAAAAAATTTTCGTTAACCAGCTGTCATCTCCTTACGAACGGCAGCCATCAGAAGTCGAAACTTGTGTGAGCCAAGGAATAACGAGGTCTTACCTTTTCACGTGTGATTCCTAGCCATCAGAAAAAGTTCTGCAGTCAAACCCTAGCGTTTGAACCTTTGACTGGCAGCAAAAAGTGATTGAAACAATGTCTTATGTCTGATTCATGCAAAATCTGTCAACGAGTTGGAACTCGATCAACAAAAAGCTCACATTGAAGTGAGCAAGTTGTTTCGAAAATCAGTAACCGAATCAAATATGAGGAGCATTTTGAAATAAAAAATGAGAACTATCACAGACATTTTTTATTGCAACATGTACTCATTACATCACATTGAAAAATCTTGGGAGAGTTCTAGATTATTTCTTCAGTTGCAGCTGTCTTTCGATATCACTTATATATTGCTCTGGAATGTTATTCTCCCTGAAAAAAAAAGCTCAGTTCATTAAATCGGAATTTAGGAGCACAAAATATATTGTAATGCCCTTCCAACTGCGAAGAGCTTGATAAAATTTTCTTTCAAAAATCGAAAATAAACATTACAAGCATAAAATAAGGCAAACTAATTTTCAATTGGGCAAAACATTTCGTCCACTAACTTCAATTTTTCCACTTTCTGGCACAAATAATCCTCCACATTCCTATCTTTGACCTCAAACTCCAATCTTTGAGCTTTTCCATCCTCGAACTTTTCTTGTTGCCAGTTGATCCTTTCCCTTTCCTTTTCGTTTATCTGCTTCAGCAGTTCCTTTCTATGTTGAGCTATTTGATCCTTCTTTTTCTTCTGTTCTTCCAGATCTCTTTCAAAGAGCTGTCTCTGCACTTTGGCGATCTACAAAAATGTTGAAACTAATTTATGTTTCCTTTTTCAAATTTTGAACACTCGTTCTACGTTATTAGTTTCCTAGAAAATTTCATTATTCTTAAACGTCGGTGCATCAGCTAGACTGACTACGCGCATATCGGTTTTTATCTCAATTTTCACTAAAGAGTAAAGTGACATTACTATGCAAAATATCGAAAAAATTTATCAAAAAGAGTTATTTGCAATAATGATATTCCCAGTTATCGAGTTCAGTCTATCAATTACTAGTTTTGATTTTATTAAGGATTCTGGCTCCATTTCATTCTTTCCATAACTGTTTTCTCTACACATATTCAAGATTTTTCAAGATCACTTTGACAGATTACAGTTGACAAACAATTCATGCTCATTCAGAAATTTACTACTCAAGAATTATTGCCGATAAATCCCATTAAAAATTGTGGCCAACTTTTTCCTCTTCGAAAATTCTCGATAGTGGTAGCTAATAAAGTGCGCAGGCGTCAATCATATCGATTTGGTGAGTGCAAAAGAGTCAACGTGAACAGTTAATTTTTCAGTTGAACCTCGAGATAATTCGATAAAGTACTCGAAGAAACGTTTGTCCAACAAAATGGATGGTAGGACTGAAGAGTCCCCTATGTACCAATGACGTAGTCATAAGAAATCATTAGTAACCAGCGGAGTTTCTTACCGTTGCTTGGTTAATATTTGTATAATTGAATGGTCATATTTTCCTACAAATTGAATGGTAGGTGTTCCCAGCCCTACGCCTCAAAATTGTCAATTCCATGGTGAAAGAGAATCTATTAGTAACTGTAGGACAATGATAACACATGGAAGGTTATTGTACGAGGATGTTTTGATATCTAGTTAGCTTAGACCAGTTTCCTGCATAAACAAAATATTGCGTTACCATAGCAACGAACAATAACTTATTAGAAGTGTGAGTGTAAAGTTTGACGTCAAAAAAGTAAACCAGAGAGACGCAATAAATTAAAAGAAAAAATATGTCCAACCGAAATTGTGAAAATCGAAAAATTGGAGTATCAAGCCATCATCAAGTACCTGTATTTAAAAGGGTTAAGAGGTAAGCAGATTTACGAAGATATGCTTAATACCCTTGGTGACCAATGTCCTTCGTATGCGACCGTGAACAATTGGACTGCAAGCTTCAAAAGAAGTAAATTTTCCATTGAAGATGATGACCGATCGGGAAGGCCAGTTTCTGTGTCAGTCCCCGAAAATATCGATGCAGTTCATGACATGATTTTAACAGACCGTCGAATTGGGCTAAAATGGATATCTGAAGCACTGAATATTTTATACGAACGCGTTCATCTTATAGTTCACGTCAATTTGGAAATGAGAAATATTGCTGCAAAATGGATCCCCAAATGTTTGAATGTTGACCAAAAGCGTGCAAGGGTAGTAGCATCGCGTTCGATCTGTGCTCGATTTGAAAACGATGTAGACTTCTTAAACCGAATTGTTACTGTGGATGAGACTTGGGTACATTTTTGTTAGCGTTCATAATTTTTATAAGCATATTGGAAACAACAGTAAGAAAGTGAAAACATTGAAATAATCAATTTGCCCTCCGGGGAGGCTTAAATGATGGCGCATTCGCTTTCATAGATGCAAGGAAACCCTGAAAAACACCACATCGTCTAAAGAGTTGAAATTTATAATTGAAAACTCTCAAAAAGGTCAGACGAATTGTGAAAATCTGCTCCACGGTAAAATAGGAGGCCTCAAAAGGTCCAGTTCGAAAGAAGATATTATATTTTACAGGGATCAAGTGGCCAAGTAGTTGAAGTACCGATCTTTTATCCACTCTGGTCGCCGGTCGTGGGTATGAAGCCCAACGACTGTAGATATTTCTCTGATGGCCCGAGAAAGTGGAATTGCACGTAAAAAGTAAGAATTTGGTAATACTTGGATCGCACAAGTTTCGTCTTTTGAGGGCTGTCGTTCGCAAGGGAACGACATCTGGTTAACGGAAAAATCAATTTTAAACAACAATTTATGCAACTATCATCAAAGGACCCCGCACATATTCAATAGAAAAATGTCTTTCGATGAAAATGGCTGAATTTTTGGTATGTTGTAGCTGGAGCTATTCCGAGTAAAAGACTCCATTGGCTCTACTCGATCTTATTACCAGATTTGGCGCTAAAGGGCGACACATCATGAATTTTGAGATTTTTGGTAAAATTTGACTGTATAAAAAAATATCTATACTATTCACATCCAATTCTGAACTGGCATACTGACAATCGTGAGAAATATATTTCATAATACAGAAAAAACGAAACTGTTTTTCCACAAGGTAGTCAATAATATAATCAATTCTCCTGTGTTTGACTGGGAACACCTATCATTCAATTTTTTGTAGGACAATATGACCATTCAATTATACAAATATCAACCAAGCAACGGTAATAAAATCCTCTGGTTACTAATGATTTCTTATGACCACGTTATTGGTACATGTTGGGAGTGGGGGACTCTTCAGTCCTACCATCTATTTTGTATGACAAAAGTTTTTTCAAGTACTTTATCGAACCTCGAGATAAGTTCAACTGAAAAACTAACTGTTATTAATGACTTTTTGCACTCACCAAATCGACATGATTGACGCCTGCGCAGTTTATTAGCTACCACTTTCGAAAATTTTTGTAGAGGAAAAAGTTGGGCGTCTCGGCAAAATGAAGCTACTCAGGAAGATTCAGCCGGTTATTAATCATATTTGCAAATAGGCGTGGGATCCTGGTCAATACTGATGTCACTTTACTTTGTAGTGAATTTAGAATATTGGCCGATTCCAGCTTAGCAGCACGCCACTGATAATAACAGCTACACGCGAATACGGTCTAATTAAATGCACCAACTTTTTTGAGGAAAAAATCCCTTATGGTTCCAAGATTTTGGCGAACACTGTATTAACGCTTATTGCTTTTGGTGTAAATTCAATACAAGACCATCAAAAAGGATACAAAATGTTACTATGAACATGAATTGCTCTGAATATAACGGTATATTTAAAAGACAGAGTGTCGTACATGAAATTATTTTGAAAGGGTAACGAATTCTAATACACAAAAATTCGAAATGTATTTAACATCATTGTTTTGTTGCCTAGTTTCGTAACCTTGGATGATATTCTACTGCAGTTTATCAAAATCTGCAATAATCATATAACGGAGCCTTCCCGTTGCTTTTCCAGAAAAATTTGCAAGTTTTTCCCACCTTTACGAAGTCTTCCTCATCCCTGGCCAACGAAGCAGCCTGGGCTTTTCTGATGTCCTCGATTTGCTTAGCTCTAGCAGTCCTCAGATCTGATATTATTTCCAATCGCTTCTTTGCAGCGACTTTTTCACTTTCCCTCCATTCTCGCTCTTTCTAACGAAAACAATGTAGATAGTTATCATCTAGTTTCAAGATTATGGATTTATAAGAAATAGCAATATGGATAATCTTTAATATGAGAGGTGAACTCTATGGTTTTTATATAGTGTGGCTCTTTTTAGCCCCCCCCCTCCCCTGTTAACTTTTGAACGGTTCGACATACAAACATGAAAAAAAAATCGTTTGGAGGGTTTCACCGATACTACTTTTTGATTCAAGAAATATGGTGATTGCTCGAGAGGGGGCGC
This sequence comes from Chrysolina oricalcia, assembly GCA_944452925.2. Classification (NCBI taxonomy): domain Eukaryota; kingdom Metazoa; phylum Arthropoda; class Insecta; order Coleoptera; family Chrysomelidae; genus Chrysolina; species Chrysolina oricalcia. The sequence goes on along the minus strand of OX101815.2, from coordinate 8,227,849 downwards.
GGGGGGCACATCAATTCAAACAATTTTAATGGCATGGGGGGTCAAATGTCATATCGTTGAAAAGAGAATTTAATTTTCTTTACAAATTCAAATATTTTTGAATTTTGTTGAGAAATTTTTTCCCAATTTCGATTTTTATGCCTTTCTAAATTTTCGAGTTGATGTGCCCCTAGCGCCATCTATCAAGAATTTGCAATGTTTATTTTCTCAAAAAGTAGTATCTGTAATACCCTTCAAAATATTTTTGGTTTCATTATTCCACAACAAACCGTTCAAATTTATCAAGGTATGAGTAATTGCAAAAAATATTACCAAAATTAAAAAAAAATTGAATTCTCTTTTCAACGATGTGACACTTGACCCCCCATGCCATTTAAAAATTTTGAGTTGATGTGCCCCCCGCGCCCCCTGTCGAGCAATCAGCACATTTTTTGTATTAAAAAGTAGTATCGGTGAAACCCACACAACGTTTTTTTTCAAATTTGTACGTCGATCCGAGCAAAACGTAACAGTGGGGGACTAAAAAAAGCCGCACTGTATAATGAAATATGTAAAAGTACCGTACAGTTGCACAAATTGCGTACCAATCAAACTTCATACGAGACACTCAGAGGCAAAAAAGGGGAAAGATATGACTCTACACGTACCAATGTTTAAATTGTGATAAGTTTACCCATATTATCAAGTGGCATTGAATTAAGTTCGGTATGCTCCCGGATTGGCATTCCACTGAGAGGTGTTAGTGAAAATGTTAAAATTAACAGAAATGTGAGGAAGAAAATTATTGAAACAGCAATTGACCCCTATTGTATGCGTTTCGTATCAATCATTAGAGAGTTTCAACTCCAAATAACTCATTTAGGAATGTTATGTCAATTTATCACCTCTTCTTGTGATCTCAAGGCATTCAGCTCATTCATAATCGCTTGAGAGTCTCGATTCTTTTCTTGTTGAGCCCTCAACCGGGCAATCTCTTTTTCCTTCGCTGCTCTGGTTATGGCCAATTCTTTCTCGCGGACATCTTCCCTTTCTGTTTTTTGTCTCATGAATTCCTGGATCTACGGAAAAGAAAAATTTAGTTACATTATCCGCTGATTTCCCAATTTCATTATAGATTTCTGTAAAACAGTATTGACATTGGCCTATTTCACAGTGTCAATCTTTCACGAATCTCGGAGAAAACCTGTTAAAAGCAGAACTTGTGCTAGCAAGGGAAATCCGAGATCAATAGCTTGCATAAGACTGGATTCAAATCCACTTCACCTCCGTGACATCATCATATGATATCATCATCACAATGGTACTGCTTCAGCTGGGTACCGATCTACTGTTCAGAAAATTCAGGATTGTTCCTAGGGCTACAGGAACAGATGAAATGAAACCAAGGTCCTGAATCCAACCAGACTGGTATTTATAAAAGAGTTAGGGGTATGAATTAGTTTCTGGATAAATAGATGGGACCAACTTAGCAAGGCTTTCGCTCCCATTGTTGCTGAAATGGATATTATCCGAGTTTTAACTATCGTGGGTTATGAAATTTTCTTCGGCATGCGCGGTTGGCGTTATCAAGAGATAACAGATGCTCTGATGATCAGTTCACGGTCATTTGGTTGTTCTCTGTGTTAACTAGTATGTTTGAAATGAGAAACTAAACGAATTTCTCCATCATATTAACAGTATCCTCCTGAATATCTAGTTCACCATGGAAATCCTAATAGCCGTTCTTATTTGTCGAGAAGAAGGATATCTGGGACACATGGTATATAGAAAGAAACTTATTTAAATCAATAATGTACCCTATGCTACTGTAATCATAATGACCGAGCAACAGTGCTTTTTCATCAACAGGAATACTTTTCACTAAGATCTGTCACTCTTGTCAGAGATCAGTGACGGTTTTTAGAATTTCAGATTTTCTCTTGTCGTTTTGTGTGGTGTTTGTTGTCGTTGGTTATCTTTCATCATTCGCGAATTTGCTAATCTTGTTCCTTTAAAGGCAATTTCTAATAAAGCAGTTTCTTCCGACAAATAAACAAAGAACTGTTTAGTGTTGTGTAAAGGAAAATAACTGAAATAAATCGTTTTTGGTAGATAACGGAATTTGTTATATAGCTATATGCTTTGCTCAAAATAGCTTAAATATTATTTTAGCTTGACAAAAAAGGCATGATTTTTGGTTATTGTTCTTAAGAAGAGACCCCAGCAGAACATTTGAGTGAAAAAATTGTAATTTGTGGCAGACATTTTCCTCATGAAGATTCATGTGAAAACGACAATAGAATAATTTGAAACCTAGTGCAGTACCAATACTGTGTCTGCGTAAACATGCATGGCGAGTGATACAACTTTCTACCACACCGCTTATATTATAAGTTCTAGATTCCTACAAAAACATACATAGAATCGCCTTAGAAAATTAATGTCAATATGGAAGTGATTTTCTTCGATGGTAAGGAAAATGCTTCTGGCCTCTTTCATGCACCCCCATTGTAGAAATTGCACTAATACAAACAAAAATGCTCGTAGAAATAGCATGTTAATCTCTTCAAATGATTTAAATTAAATGCAGTTGCATATTTTGACATGAATCGTTCTAGATAAAAAGCCTGGAGCTTCCAAGCATCCAATTTTATAAATCCAATTTGGGTTGAAATTATTCATGATATTAGCTGAAATGAATTTTTATAGTTTTTTGCACCGTCGATTTGGTGTGGTTCCGTAGGTTTTTGTTGGTTAACTGCAGCTGAAAAGTGAATGTGATACCAAAAATCAGTCGCTTCAGAGCGATAAATAATAATAACCGTACCTTATTCTCCGAGATTCAGAATTAACGTTTGTTAATCTTCACAAGTACCTAATATTTCAATAAAACCGGGCCTGATACAAAAATCACTAATGACGCGCATGCGCATTGCGGACTAGCCTGAATTTTTTACAACACTTTGACTTGGGGATTAACATTCTAGAGTAAGTATATAATGTATATTTCTATGACCGCTAGGGATTCACAAGAGGACGGGGGCTTCTGCAGTATGTGTGTGAAAACGTAGGGGCAGATCATCGAACATCTGAATCGCCAATGACTGTCTTCAGTGTGAGAGCGAAGTCTCAATTTGTATAAACAGGTACAACTCTCGGTTGCGATTTTTCTGTTTACATATCTTAATAATATGCTACGTGGCGCACAGAAAACACACACATAGAAAGGACTCTCTATAGGGCTGCCACCGTTATAAATTCCATGCCAACAAGATGCTGTGCTCACCGGGTAGATGGCGTAAGTGGGCTTGACGTTCAAGCATTCTGTAAGTTTCCATAGTTTAACTATTAGTCAACAGATGTCACTACAGTTCAAATTGAATATACTTTCATGGTGACAACTTACGCTGATAATTTGAAGTATTTGAAAGGGAATGGCACTGGATACATGTATTCCTTAGACTCGTCACATTTTTCTGACTTTTGGATATTTCATTCTACAGGTCTAAAGAGCAAATTTCTTCATTAACCTTTTCTGCTGGCTCTACAGGCTACAAAAACAGGTTGACTGTATAACGTCATTAATAGAAAATACTGTCTACTATAATATTCTATTCTGAGTATGTTCACCAAAATTGATATATACAAAGTCAATCGATATTTTTCAAAGCATATTATAACCATTGATTATATCAAGAAAAATCCACTCACTTACAGTATTTTCCATAATTGGCGTTAGAAATTCAACCCACTTTTGTAGGTCAGCCCTCGGGTCAGCCTGTAGAAAACAAAAGGATTGTGAAGAAAATTGATTTTTTTTGGCCTCTAAATTGCTATATCCAAAAATCCGAAAAATTTGACTAGCACCAGGAATACATGAGAGAAATTAAAGTTGAAAAGTGCTTGTCCCTTGTTATAACACATTTTATAAATCTGCAATGTGAAATAGAAACAAACATAGTGTCAGAGGAAATAAATAAATTTTGATTTAGATATTTTACATTTATCTTAATCTGCATTTCCTTGTCTCATACAATCTTCTTTAGTGTCCATGAGCCCATTAACTGCTGCACAGTTTGAATCACTTTGATCGCAAAGTGAGTATCACACACAACATAGGTATTATGGATCTGTTCTAATGATTTCTCCACAAACACTGGATTTTTCACTTGCTCAATTAAAATTTTAAAAAGATTCTCATCCGATTTTGGGAATCTGTGGTGTTTGCTGTGATTATCCTCATCACAATTGGGAAAGCAGCATTTCTTAAAAGTCAGTTGGTTTCCATAATAACAACGTAAAAAAATACTGAAAATTACGGGCAAACACAAACGAAAATCACTCACATCGGCACAATTACACACACTGATGACAGCAAAAGCATTATAAAACATTTGCAAATAATTTGAACAATATACCTATTTTCATTTTCATTCGCACTAATTAAAAACTTCTCAGTGGCTGTCATTTGGCAACTGCATAAAAAAACTGCCAATATTGTATTTAGGGTTGCTTGAACGTCAGGAAAACTATTCGCTTGCGCCATCTGCCCGGTGAGCACAGCATCTTGTTGCATGGAATTTATAACGGGGGCAGCCCTATGGAGTGTCCTTTCTATGTGTGTGTTTTCTGTGACGTGGCGTAGGAATAGCATTACCATCATCACTGTATTCTCCACCACCCACACACAAGACAGCCATTGGCACATCTTCGTCAATGAGTTCAAAACTTCCACCCATAACTCAATGTCGAAAGCCCATACCCTCTTGTTAATTCTCATGGATCTGAACCATCTCCACGTTTACATTCCACAAAGACAGTCCCACGTGAATCTTCAGTCGAAAGTTACCAGATCCATATACTTACAATCATGGTAAACATGTATTGTTTTGAGAAGTCACTAGATCTGGTGTAATTTAATTCCAGAAGAGATGTTGGCCCTCTACTGATGAATATCGTTTTTGCCAATGCAAATCAACAATGAGAAAGAAGGGTAGTTGTGTAGGTATACTTTTACGATAATCAAGATCACTGTGATATGAAACGTCACGAAAAAACAAGATGAGTATTTAGAATTCAGATATAATTAATATCCCAGAAGTAATCATTCTTACTCTCATGTCGGATATTCTCTGTTCCTCTTGCCTGAGAGTTTTGTAGTGTTCCGCTTCTTTGTTAGCTTTTCTAAATTCTTCACGCATTTTCATCTGAATTTCCTTCTTCCGTTGCATTCTCTCTTCCTCGTCTTTTTGCAATGCAATCAAGGCCTTGTTCAACATTCTGCTTTCTTCTTCAATCTTTTCCGCTTCGAGTAGTTGTTGTATCTCATTCTCTTTGATTTGTTGCTGGACTTCAACGACATACCTGAAAGAAAGAAATTTATACACACTACTCCAAATAATCATGTACAACATTAGGAATGTATTATTCTATAGAAATTTTAGAATAAAAGTAAATTATGGTGTCCAACAATAACAAAAACAAAAGGAGATAGCTGAAGAAAGAACTATTATAATTGATGAAAACCTTTGCTTCTTCTTTTCGTTCATTTCTCTTTTCTGCTCTTCGACCTTTATGTTTTTCTGCCTTTGCTGTTCCATCATGAGGTCCAAGCGTTTGTTTTCCTCTTGCAACTGGTCCTCGATCAGCTGAAAATGTGTCGGTTGAGTTGGAGACATTATTTGATAAAGGTTCCTTCATTACTTGCCTTTTTTTCTGCTATTTGTGCATTTCTTATTGCCCTGCATTTCGCAGCCATGATCACTCCGTTTGCTACTTTAACTCTGTCATCCTGTTCGATGATAAGTTCCTTGGATCGTCGAAGAAGGTATAGATTTTTTTTGGCCGCCTCTGTTTCCACCTATAAGCAGCACGAGAAATCATCAGTCAAATGTAATGTTACGTTTCTGAAAGGAAAGCTTGAGGCGGTAAACGAATTAGTTTTTGATCACGACCCAGTATTTTTCATTCTTGAAAATAATAGTTATTTTCGTGCAATCGCACGCGAAGTCAGTATTTCGCGTTCTCAGCACAGTCCGCGAAATTTAATTTCGCGGCCGTTACCCATAGCAACAGGCTCTTAAAATCTTATCTCATGGGCTACTCATTCATAAACTATTGTCAAATTTTTCGAAGTCATCAATTATGTATAGTTCTAACCGAAGTATAAATACAAATTTTTTGGGTTTACATATCGACACAACACTCTCTTGGTTCAGTCGTATCAACAATCTCCACTAAAATATTTGAAAATCATATATTTCAGTTTGATTTATTCTAAATTGCAATACCTCATTTCTGTTTGCAGAAAATTTTTCAGAATTTTGCAGAAATAGAAAAATGAAGGATCTGCAGGCAAAAAAAGATAACAAGGTTGGCCTTTGGTAATTTCTCAAAAACAGAAGAACAAAGGACGTGAAAAACAAGAAGAACAAGAATAGGAATAAAATAACAGAGCGAAAGGACATCAAGAGAAACAAGGCCGGCTCCTGGAAATTCTTGTACAGATAAAGAGACAAGTACAATCAATTTTAATGGAGATGGTCAAAGTAGGAGCCAAGTTTAATAGGTTTTTACATGAACATGCAAAAATATGCAGTCATCAGAAAAATTATCTGCAAGAAGGCCAAATCTCCTTGGAATGTCGAAGAGATAAATAGTATATATGAATAGTATATACGGGATTAGTCAATAAAATCACTTCTCTTGGTCTGTCTGAACGAAACAGAGTTCACCTGGCAAAATACACTTTTCTTTTCAAAACTGCTCCTGCTGCTGCGAATGGTTGTATGATGAAGAACAGAGAAGGATTAGATTGTACAGGAAGAATTAATACGTATGATTTAAACATGTATTTTAACATTGTTTAACGGATTTGATTCCTCATCCACCTTGTCGTTTAGATCTTTTTTGACTGTTCATAATATATTCCAGTCACAAATGGTTCAAAAATAAAATTTCACAACAACTAATCAGAATCACAGAAATCAAGAATTTAAAAATATATTCGAAAACTAGTTATTAAAGAGTTGTTGCCGCTGGATAACTACTATAATGATCATGGCCTTTAACATTATTTGACTAGTAGTACTAGTCATAATCTGAATCGAAATAAATTATTAATTTAAAAAAATCATAATGCGGATGTCACAGGTGTTACAATTTTTTACCGATTCCAGTTTGCCTCCTGTTTTAGCTTTTTGTGCTTGCTGAGCCTTCAGTAGATTGTCTTTCCTCATCGTACTTTCCATCTGTAGTTGATTTTTTTGGCGTTCTGTTTCCTCTATCATATCAACTCTGTCTTGCAGTGTCACGACCTATAAAACAAATGCAGGATGTGAGATAGGCTTAAAGTAACTGGTATAGTTTTCCAAATGCGAAAGTGCTACAAGTAAACAATAAATGTATTCCAATTCCTTAGCGAGGGGCAATAAATGAAAATATAAGTAGAAAAGTTATTGGGTATAACCCTCAAAATGTTGTGCAACCGTTGACACGTGTTTTGAGCTTAAGCTCTCATCAGTACGGTAAAATCAAGTGCGAAGATGTACAACACTTGGATGTAAAAATAGAAACAAAGGAAGTCAACAACAGGAAGCAACAACTAGCTATAGCTGCCTCCGTGGCGACGTTAGTTGTTGTTAGAACTGTTTGTATGTGACCAATATTTTCAATCATCTGATCGGTCCGACTCATCGTCATACCCAATAATTTTTCTACTTATATTTTCATATATTGCCCCTCGCTAAATCCATCCTTATTTATATATATATATATATATATATATATATATATATATATATATATATATATATATAAATATATATATATATATATATAAATATATATATATATATAAACATTAAATTAAACAATTTCTTCAAATAAAATTATTGAAATGAAATTATTGAGTTGAAAGATTCATACATTTATCATGTTGTGAAAAAAATTACGATCTTTTTTAAATATCCAATCCTTCACTTTAATTTTGTATGAATTTGATTTTGTTTTTATAATCTCTTTTGGAACTATATCCAAAACTTTTCCTATAATATTTGTATAATTTCTAGTGGATTTATTTTTAATGAGTTTATTTTTTAAAGTTATATCATTTTTATATCTAGTGTTATATGAATGATTACTAAAATTGATGCAATTTTAGTTTTTGAAGATATAAATCAAGATTCTAAATAACTGAACAATATCAAATTTTCTACTTATTTTATAAAGAACATCAGAAGAAGACATAAAATTTCGATTATAAATTATTTTCAAATTGTATCTTTGTATCACTTCCAAATTATGCATTAAATTTTGTTTTACCCCCATCCCAAAATGCCATAGGTCAATTGAGACTGTATCAATGAAAAATATAACATCTCAAGATGTTTCATTGCAAATTTTTTTTTAAAAACTTGAATTTGGGAAGAAGACATCTCAATTTTTCCACAAGGAAGGTTTGATGGTCCCATCTCAGATGTCTGTCAATTTTGATTCCTAGATATTTTATACATTCAAGCTGAGTCAAGTCTCCGGTCTGACCAATATGATTAGACCAGCGCGGTCATTTGGTTGACTTGACGACCTAATTAGAACTGTTTGTATGTGACCAATATTTTCAATCATCTGATCGGTCCGACTCATCGTCATACTTCATACTGAACGCGCGTGCCTTGTCCGACCGGTGACTTGACACAGCCTCAGTTTCATGAATTTTAAAGTTACTGTCGATTTCAAGTGGGACTAAATTTGGTATAGAATTTTCAAAATAGGTGAATGGGAGATAATAAGTTTTATCAAAATTTATGTAAGTAAATTTTTGTCAAACCAGCATTTAATTATTTTTAAATCTTCTTGTACAGTTTGTTTCAATGCAGTCCAGGTAGAAGCATTATAAAAAATATCAGTATCATCCGTAAATGCATGAATTTTTCCATTACACTTTAATTTAAAAAGATCATTGAGAAAGATATTGAATAGTAATGGACCTAAAACACTGCCTTGCGGTGCTCCATAACAAAAAGCCATTGGATCACTAACAGTTTTGTTAATTTTTTAATTTTTACATGTTGTATTCTATTGCAAATCTCTTCATTAATTTGTAAGCCATTCCACGGAAACCAATAAGTTCCAGTTTTTTTAGCAGTATTTCATGAAAGTCACTTTCCAACGAATTTTACCAAAAAAAGGTCTAGTAGTGGTTTACTGAAGAATTACGAAATTAAGGAAATGTTCTATCTGATATCAAGGCTACATTTGCTGTTATGTTAGCTTATACTTACAAGGGCTTGCTTTTTCAACCTTTGAAATTCAGACGTCCCAAGTATAGCTGGTCTTATAGTTGGATATCGATTCGGTACTATCAGATCTCTGGATCCTTCAGCATTAGTAAGTTGTACCATCGTTTTCCCCTCGGTAGCTTTTTCCGGGATGTAATGAATCAATTGGCCATTGAGGCTGTGATTGCATTGCTGGGGACTGAAAAGTAACATATTCTTCGAAACATTTTAGTACGAAAATAGTACATACTGCTCACTCGTGTTGACCTGATATTTTGGTGTACTTGGCACGGCTGTGGAATTTTCCTGTAGAAGGCATCATTTATGTTCACTGGTGTCTTGGTTGATCAAAGATCTGGGAATATTTGTCACGAAAATTGACAAAACTTCAAGAATGTTTCTATGGAAATCGCCGCTTTTCTTATTCGAATTGAACCATTCAACAACTTCTCATAGATGGCGCTTGTAAAAATATGTTCATTGAATGTTGTTCCTGAAAAAGGGTGGCCAACAGCATTGTTTATATAGAATATAGTTAGTCAACCTTATGGAATTATAATTGGATCAAAATGGATGCGACATGTAGATGGCGATAGTGAGCTCGCATCCAAGTCATGTCGTAACTTCAGTAATCTGGCCTCCAAGTCACGTCGTAACTCGATTGAAACAATGGGACAGCATTAAAATCAGGGTTTTTTGAAGGAACCTGCATTAAAATGACGTCAAATATTCATGTTTGTAACTAATCACGATAGATGACACTCGCGTTTGCGTCCAACACCAATTACACAGGCATTGACTATCTTACTTCTATATAAACAATGCCAACAGTCATTCTGGATGGATATACAGTATTTTTGATGTCATTGCAACTATTATTACCCTTAATTTCTCGTTATCAAACACAATAATGAAGAAGCATAACCATGAACACAGTATTTATTATTCTTAGCAGGCATTATACAGAAAGCATTATAATTTTTAAATCTCACAAATCATTTGAAATTGAATTGAACGAGTAGGTATTAGGTACTCTCATGAGTTTCAGTCAAATCATAAAATGTTTTTAACTATTCGCAGACTTTTTCTGAGATTACCTAGATTTTTAAATATAAAAACAATAGAAACTAAGCTGACATCTGGAATTAGATAATCCAAATTTTATTCCTGATTTCAAATCCAATGCATTGTTTAAATAGAAGCATTGTTTCAATAGAACATAGTCAATGCCTGTGGAAAAGGTATTGGACACAAACGCGAGTGTCATCTAGCGTGATTAGTTACAAACATGAATATTTGACGTCATTTTAAAGCAGGTTTTTTCAAAAAACCCTGATTTTAATGCTTTTCCATTGTTTTAATCAAGTTACGACATGACTTGGATGCGAGCTCACTCTCGCCATCTACATGTCGCATCCATTTTGATCTAGACATCTAGGGGTGGTGCCCATTTAGATCAAACCATTGTACCCGTAAGGTTGACTAACTATCTTCTTTCTCTTTAAACAATGGTCGGAACGATCAGATGATTGAAAATATTGGTCACATACAAACAGTTCTAATTAAGGTAACGGTACCAGTTATAGTCCTAGCTCCAGTTATTGTCCACTTGACGTTTCAAATAACTTTAATAAGCTTCTGCAGCATTATAATCCATGGACAAATACTTGGGGTGACATCTAGTAGTCTATAGCTGATTTAACATGAGTTTAACCCATACTTCTTCCTCCAGAGCATTTATTCCAGTCAGTTCAAATTGATCACCCTCGGCAGAAACACGAAAACACGCAAATTGCTTAAGTTTCATTTAAGAAAGAGCCCAACAGACTTCTTGTCGTAAAATTGTTTCTATTCAAGTGAAGTGACTACCGTCTGTGGTAAGTACTCAATGACTGCATTTTCTCGAGTGGCAAATATGAAAAATAAACATTTCACCAAAGAATAATTTATTTTCCAGTAGGTCAATCATAGGAACAGGAAAATGCAGGGGTTTCCAGTTATTGACCTATAGGACAATAACTGGTGGAATGCATCATTGATAATTTTCTCTTTCTCTGATGATAAATAACTAATAATATCTTTGATATCTTTCCATTATACTGAAATATGTATAAACTTCAATTGGTCCAGTATTTGACCTATGACTTTCGATTGAAATAACTATTTAAATGAATTACAATCTTTCGGTCCATAATAGGATAATTATTCGGTCAATTACTAGTACAAATTTAGGTCGTTAACTCCTGTCGAACCATTTTAGATCTCTTTGTGATTTTTTAATGATGTTTTGATTAGTAATATTATAAACTAACATGAAATATATGATGAAGAAATAGCCACTTTTATATTCCTTTTTTCAACCAAAAAGTTTAATATACATATATTCTTTTATGGTTCTAATAGTATACTAAGTCAATAATATGATCGTTATACGGACGAATACTGGCGCAGATGAAAATGGTATGAATTAATTTTGATAATTTATAGTTTCAGAGATGGCACCTACAAAAAAACTGCAGTATTCGGAAGAAGACTTACGAAATGCTTTAAGCTAGTCAAGTTTATAACATTCCAAAAACTACCTTGATATACAAAAAATCTGGAAAAACTCCGATGGAGAGAAGGATGGGTCCAGAAACTATTCTAACCACCAAAGAAGAGAACTTAATAGTTCAGTGGATATTTCGTGTAGCCGACCGAGGGTTTCCTGTATCCAAACATTATTTACTGGATAGTGTTCAACTTCTTATAAAGAAAACTAAGAGACCCAATCCTTTTCTGAATAATAGACCTGGACGAAAATGGTATGAGGCTTTTTTGCGACGACACCCAGAAGTAAGTGTACGTGTTTCCCAAAATTTAACTTCATCAAGATCCCAGGTAACAGAGGAAAAAATCAGGAGTTGGTTTTCGGAAGTAAGCGACTATCTTAAAACTAATTCCTTCAGCACCATAACTGAAGATCCTAAAAGAATTTTCAACTGTGACGAGAGTGCATTTTTCTTAAGTCCGAAGGATAATAAAGTACTCGTTAGAAAGGGTGAGAAAGCAGTATATAATTTCATTGGTAACGATGAAAAGGAATGCATAACAACTCTAATCATGTGCAATGCTGCAGGTGACCTGCCTCCTCCAATGTTGGTTTTCAGTTATAAAAGAATCCCCCAAAAAATTGTTGAACGAGTTCCTGATAGCTGGGGTATTGGCCATACTGAAAATGGTTGGATGACGGGAGAAAGTTTTTTCGAATATATTACTAATGTATTTTACAACTGGTTGATTAACAGTGGTATTGAATTGACAATTATTCTATTCGTTGATGGGCATTCTTCCCATTTGACCATGGCATTAAGCGATTTTTGTTCGCAGCATGGTATAATCCTGGTATGTCTCCACCCAAACTCAACTCATATCCTTCAGCCATTGGATGTAGCGTTTTTTCATCCTTTGAAAAATCAGCGGAAGAAAACTGTCTACCAATGGAGAATTGACAATGGAGGAAAAAAACTGGCACGCGAAGAATTTGCGGGAGTACTGAAGTCGGCTTTTTATTCACTGGAAAACATCGAAGGCACTCTTAAACATGGATTCAGAACCTGCGGACTACATCCCTTCACTCCTGATAATATCAATTTCGATAAAATTTTCAAAGCATGCAAAACCAAAAATGACGAAAAAAAACTTATTGAAAGTCAGAAACAGCAAGATATGGAGAAATTTTTGGAGTATATGAAAAGAGATATACCTGATAAAGTTGCGATCTTCGAACAGTCGGGTGTATCTTGGACTGGAGCTGTTGAAGACAAAAGCCTATTTTGTTTCTGGAAGAAATTGAGAGATCAAATTGAAAAGAGAGATATTTCAATAGGAATTAATAACACGAGTCCTCAAACTAATAGACTTATAGAAGAAGTACTGGTAGAAAACCAGGGTATCCATAATTTGGAATATTTAGAAACGAATGATATCTATATTCCTATTGAAGAAGAAGAATATGACACACTAATCAACGCAAAACCTGCTGGTTTTGATAATTCTGAGACTCATATTCTAATTGATGTACCTGCTGCTTCTTGCTCAAAAACTTACAATGAAGTTGTTCCTACTGTACCTAGTCCTAAGAGTGATAATAATGACTTACCTGCTATATCTAGTCCTCAGATTAATAGTGACTTACCTGCTATATCTAGTCCTGAGATTATTAATGACTTACCTGCTATATCTAGTCCTCAGATTAATAGTGACTTACCTGCTATATCTAGTCCTGAGATTATTAATGACTTACCTGCTATATCTAGTCCTCAGATTAATAGTGACTTACCTGCTATATCTAGTCCTGAGATTATTAATGACTTACCTGCTATATCTAGTCCTCAGATTAATAGTGACTTACCTGCTATATCTAGTCCTGAGATTATTAATGACTTACCTGCTATATCTAGTCTTAGATTAATAATAATGACGTACCTGTTGCATTTATTGCCGAAACTCATAATAATACGGATGAACCAAACCCAATGAACCAGTCTCCAGAACCTGTTAATAGGACAGCAGATATTCAAAAAGAAAACGTCGCTATGCAAAAAACTCCACCTAAAAAGACTGAATCATCAGAAAGAAATGATTTAATCCAAATACCAACACCATTCAAAGAGGCATTCAACTTCTGGCCAGAAAAAGACACCAAAAATCAAGTAGCCAAAAGAAAACCTAAAGAAAAAGTTCCCGCTGTGGCTTCTTCGGAGCAGTGGAAACTGTATTTTAAAAACAAAGAGGAAAAGAAGGAGATTAAGGAGAGAGAAAAAGAAGCCAGAAAGCAGGCTAGAATGGATAAGAAAAATGAAAAGAAGACAGGAAAGAGCAAACATATCGAGTCTTCGGATTTGGAGGAATCTGAGGGTGAGACGGAAGAGACAGAAGCAGAAGAAACTGAAAAGAAGCAACTCAAGTATGAAGGCTATGTGATAGTTAAATATGACAATGATTTTTTCCCTGGAGTTATACTCGATTCAAAAAAAGACGAAAATGAAGAACTAGAAGTGAGAGTGAAAGTAATGTCCAGAAGTGGACTGAACTGGAAGTGGCCAGAACATGAAGATATATTGTGGTATGCAGTCGAAGATGTAATAGAAAATATAGATGAACCTTTGAGAGTGACGAAGAGGGGGTCCTATTATGTGAAAGAAATCACCAAATATTATCCATGAAATAGAAAAAAATCATGTACTTTTTGAAATATAATAAATATTCTCAAAAAGTTTTTCCATGTTTAGTATTTACTATTGAGAAATCAATATTCGATAACTGGTACAAATATAGGTCAAAGAATGCAACATTAAAGTATTTACTAGGTCAAAAACTGGAGCAATCTTACACATTTTAACAAAAAAGGAAAAAAATAATAGATTTCGTATTTTTTTCTTCATAAAATTTTTCAATAATTCGCAAAACACATTAGGGTATTCGAAAAAATTTATGAAACATCGTTATACATCTATTTGACTATTTTACGAATGCATTATTATAGACGAAAGCCTTAAGTGGTCAATAACTGGTACCGTTACCTTAGGTCGTCAAGTCAACCAAATGACCGCGCTGGTCTAATCATATTGGTCAGACCGGAGACTTGACTCAGCCTTTAACAATGTCCAATGTGAATACAATGGGGTGTATTCACAGATACCATTTCTTTGGCGACCAGATCGTTTCAACTCATTATGTTTCCTTTCGCTACTCAATGGCAGATGGCGCCCTATGTACAGGCCATTCCTGCGATTCCATAATAATTACGGATCTTATTCATTAAGGAACAAATTGGTGTGGCGGCATTCATTTTCATCGTATTGGCAGTATTGGCACACATGAAAATAGGACAACATTATTACATATTCATAGATGACATCACAGTGAAATTAAGTGAGGGCTCAGAAGTTGAAAGGGTCGAAAGTAGAAGGGCCTAGAAGTTGAAAAGATTTTTTGAATACTACGACTTTAACAGGAACGGTAAGAGCCAGAGGGATAGGGTTCTCACCTTTCTAACCTCTACCATCGTACCACTCTCCCCCCTCTGCTCCTCGTAGACATGATTTTTCTTTTAATTATTCGCAATCATAAAATCTTCACCAAATCTAACTTTTCTAAACCTAACTTGAAATGAACAACTCAAAATTCTAAACCCAAAAAAATATTTCATTTATATTATTATTTATTTAAAAGATATGGAAAAAATTCATGGGAACTACTTGTAGACCTGTTCAAGGACGATAAGATTGATCATCTATATTTTTCAGATATTCCGTTTCGTTTTCATGTTTTTATTGCTTTTAGGAAAAAATGGTAAATTTTTCCCAAGTTCACATCCCATTCTTTTCAGGATATGAAAAAAATTCATGGAAACTTTTCTTAGGTCTGTTTGAGAACAATGAAATTGATCAATACTTTCGATATCTCATTTCGTTTTCAAGTTATTGGCGTTTTTAGCAAAAAAAGTCCTTAATTATTTGTTTTTTCAAATTTTTTCCGGACTATTGATATCAATGCAAAAATTCAATAAAATTGTTTGTATGTTTTTGGAAGTCGGTCAGAAAAAGCATCCAGTGAAATTTGAAAATCTGTCGATATATTTGATGTTATTGGTTTAGGTGGTTTCATTAAAGAAAAATCAATATTTTGCTTTCATTTCAAGATATGTAAAAAATCACGTTAACGTTTTGTAGACCTCCTTGAGTACAATAAAACTGTCCATTATATTTTTCTGATATAACTTTTAGTTTTCGAGTTTTTGGAGTTTTTATAAAATAAAATTCAATATACTCGCGAAGTGCCCGGAAAATTTTGGGGAGAAAGGGAGAGGGAGAAAATACTGAAAAAAATCTTGGCGCGAAGCGTCCGGAAAAAATTTGGGAAGGGAGGGGGGATTTCGTAATTTTTTACCATAAATTGATAATCTTATCAGGTTTAGCGGTGTTAATCCATTTGTTTTTGAAGTAATGGATAAACTCCACCTGAACTTTTTGTAAAGCTGTTCGAAAACTATGAAACAGTCCAGTCAATCTTTTTTTAGTTCGTTTTCAAGTTTTTGGAGAGTTTAGAGAAAAAGTACATATTATCTTATACTCTTTTTCAATTTATTCCAGATTTTTCAACTTTTCAATCGGTTTGGAAACATTGTGAACATTGTGAAGAACTATGCGAAGCAATTTTTAGATTTTCATTTATTTCATTAATATGGTCAATATCTCGATTTTATATTTCTATCAAATATTTCCCGGACTATTGATTTCAAGGGAATAATTTCACCGACAATTTTTGTACATTGCCTGAAGACGGTTGAAGAAAGATTCGGTACATTGGGAAAATATTAACCGTTTCTGAGATATTTCGTATTTTCCAAAATGCAAATTTTGATTTTCCAGTTTTCTGATAATTTTCGTGGAAAATAGTTCTCTTAGTATTTGTTCGTCTATTCGAGCTGTACCCGTCGCTTTCTTCGAAATGAACGGTTCTGCGTATTTCAATATTTGTGCAAATTCATCAGATTAAAAAAAAATATATAAATTATATATATGATAATTACATGATAAGAATTTTTTTGTGATAATGTAAATATACAAAGAGAATAGTAACGGTCCAAGTATTGAGCCTTGTGGAATACCAATGCTAATGCTAATTAAATACTGAGATATACAATGCGGCTTTTAATAGTCCCCCACCTGTTAACTTTTCAACGGTTCGACGTAGAAACATGAAAAAAAACCGTTTCGAGGGTTTCACCAATACTACTTTTTGAAATGAAAAAATAGTGATTGCACGATAGGGGGCGCAGAAGGGCCCATCAACTCAAAATTTTTAAATGGCGTGTGGGGTCAAGTGTCACATCGTTGAAAAGAGAATTCAATTATCTTTACAACCATCTAAATATTTTTGAATTTTGTTTATAATTTTTTTCCCAATTTCGATTTTTATACCTTTCGAAATTTTTAAATTATTGTGCCCCCACACCATCTGTCGAGTAATTGTAATGTTTCTTCTCTCAAAAAGTAGTATCGGTAATACCCTTCAAAAAATCTTTGGTTTTCAGATCCGCATTTATATTTGATATTTCGATTTTGAATTACAAAATAAATTACCGAAATTAAAAAATATTTAGATGGTTGTAAAGATAATTGAATTCTCTTTTCAACGATGGGACACTTGACCCCACATGCCATTTAAAAATTTTGAGTTGATGGGCCCCCCTGCGCCCCCTATCGTGCAATCACTATTTTTTTTAATTCAAAAAGTAGTATTGGTGAAACCCTCGAAACGGTTTTTTTCATGTTTCTACGTCGAACCGTTCAAAAGTTAACAGTGGGGGGGACTAAAAAAAGCCGCACTGTATAATCCATTATAAGAGTAGTAGCATTCGACGACAATTCCAAAAATTTCAATGAAATTTCTATTACTTGATTATGTCATGATCTGTCAAACGCTTTCCAGTAATCTGACCGAGTCAAGATATTGTTAGTTTTCCCTCATCCTTCTTCTTGAATATATAATCAGAGATTTCCATCACAACAGTACAAGAATAGTATCAAACATGTATTACTAATTGAAATACTTAAAGTACAAAAATATCCAGAAATTGCCACAAAACAAGAGTTATTTACCTTGTTGGTAAGGAAATGTTCAAACAATTTGCGATTTCTAGGGAACTGTCAACAACATATTATTTAATTTTGACATGTAAATAGGCAGCTATAATAACCAGCGCACGGAAAAAAACCTTTTTTTCTACGAACGTGCGTTTTTACCCACTTTCCCGCTCTCACTTTAGTTTAGAAAGTGTCACTTTCCCGCACTAGTGCGGGAAAACTCGCTTTCCCGCACTAGTGCGGGAAAGTAAAATATTTCAATTTATCGTTATTAAATGTACATTTCATTGATTTTACCTGTAAATTACTATTTAAACTAATATAGGTTTTAATATTCAATCTAACCTAGACTATTTTTCATTCATTGGAATGAAGAAATTGCGATACTTTTATATATCTACCCTATAAATTTCTCAAAATCAATCCACATAACAACCAAACTAAGCTGAGTCAAGTGGTTTGGTGTGGTAACCAAAGATTTGTTATGACAACCAAGTTGTCATCAAGACGTCAAAGTTTCAAGTCGAAGCGTTGTCGACGTGTCCGATTCTGCCTTTTTTCAATTATTTTCAATAAAAGTAATATTTTAATGGATTCGTCAGACGAAGAGCTCCCATCAGAAGCAATATTAAAGGCCGCAGATGAGGTAAATTCAGACCTGTTACCAAGTAAATCACGAGAAAGATACGAACAGCAATACAACCAATTTTTAAACTGGTGTAAGGAAAAAGGAGTGAATAGCTTCAGAGAAGAGGTTTTTTTGGCGTATTTTTCCGAGCTGAGTAAGGTACTGAAATCCAATACCCTATGGTCGCGTTACTCGATAGTGAAATACATACATAAAGCTCAGATTTTTACCAAAGAAGACATATCCAAGTTTATGCTAGCCCTTGATGAGATATATCTTATGATTAAAGTAAGCACCATTTTTGCTTTAGCCGGTGCTCTTCGCAGAGCTTGACGATATTCAAGATAAAGGAAACCTAATTATTGTGAAAATTTCCGATTCGAAAAACCATACCGCAAGATCCTTTGTTATATCTGAAGACATAAATAATGGAACCTTTTTGAAGCTCTATAGAAAGTATGCAAATTTACGGCCCCCTACCACCACGCACCGTCGTTTTTTTTTATCAATTACAAAAAAGGCAAATGTTCTGTTCAGTGCGTAGGCGTAAATACATTTGGAAAAATGCCGGCAGAGATCGCTACCTACTTAGGCCTACCTAATCCAGAACGTTACACAGGTCACAGTTTTAGACGATCGTTGGCAACGTTTCTAGCAGATTCAGGCGAAGGGATAACCAACATAAAACGTCTTGGAGGCTGGAAGTCAACTGCTGTTCGTGAGAGTTATTTGGAGAACTCCGTAGAACAGAAGAAAACCATCTTGAATAAAATTATTTCATGTACTGGCAACTTGCAACCGCTGCCGTCTCAGTCATCTTCATGCACTTTGCAATCTACGAGTGTTACTCTTAACAGCCAGTTACCACCAACTAACTACTCTGGACCGGCTATTCTGACGCATTTGCAGAATGCAACAAATTGTGTTTTCCACATTTATATTAATAATAATTAGTGGATATTCATGGAGTGTTTTGTATGATGATATAAAATATATATTCTCAATGTGCTTTTTGAATCTTTATGCGGTCGTAGAAAAAATAATGTTCCTAATTCATGCGTAAAGTGTCTTTCCCGCCCTTAACTGCTTGCCCGAACTCCGCTTCGCGTCGATCGGGTCAACGGCAGTCGCGTGCGGGAAAGTATCACTTTCCGCACTTGTTAGGAAAATAACTATTTCAGTATGCTAAATAAGCATGTAAATATAGTGTTTTCAGATAGGTATGATAAAATAGCTATTTATGATACAAGTTCGTAAAGTGGGACTTTTTTGTATGAGCGTGAAGTTTGTTGGATGAGGCGCAGCCAAGTTCAACAAACACGCGAGTAA
Organism: Chrysolina oricalcia; assembly: GCA_944452925.2. NCBI lineage: Eukaryota > Metazoa > Arthropoda > Insecta > Coleoptera > Chrysomelidae > Chrysolina > Chrysolina oricalcia. The sequence goes on along the minus strand of OX101815.2, from coordinate 8,208,002 downwards.
AAAAAAGCCCTTTATGAAAGTGTTGCATACAAAGTTTATTCATCGACAGTTTTTATATTGACAAATTGTAGCAATTACATCATTGATTTGAATGTTTAATGATATGAATTGTGGTCGTACTTCCGAGTTATATTCGACGCAAAATACAGTATTTTTCAAAAATGCATAAATGCATGAACTGTGTAAAAAATCACTTTACGCACAGTTGATTTTTTACGCAGTTGTGCGAAAAAGTATTACTTAACTCACTGTCAGCAGTGCGTAAAAGCTTAGTTTACGAACTGACGTAGAAAAATATGATTTTTTCAAATTCTGATAGATTTGATGAAATTATTTTCAAAGATGTGTTTTCGAAATTGAATATCTATTGTTTTTTCAAGGGTCTTTAACATTGTTGGTAAAAGTTTCGTTGTTCTCATAGTATCATGAGAAGATGGAATGGGTATTTTAGAAAGAGAAATACTTGCTATTTTCATCTTATATATTATTTATTTATTTATTTGTGTAAATACCTTCCAGTCAGAACAAATTCTGGTATAAGGAAGTTGTACAAATATAAAATTAACAAAAATGAATAACAATTTCAACAAATCTTTCATAAATCACTGATAAAAAATAATAAAAATAATTAACATATTCAATATAGATAAAATCATAATCATAATCAATATATATACCTATATACCTATATATATATATATATATATATATATATATATATATATATATATATATATATATATATATATATATATATAAATATATATAAAATCATAAGTTAGTGAACAAAGATCTACTCCGTAAGGACAAAATGTGTTTCTTTACAGAAATTTTGAATTTTGAAAATTTTTTGCAGTTTTTTATATTACTAGGTAAATTGTTAAATTCACTTAGAGCAGCGTGAGTGAATCTTTTTTGACCAACTGAAGAGGCAGCAGAATCGAGGTGAAACAAGTTACTTTGCCTAGTGTGATGACTATGAATTTCAGAGCTTCCTATCAAAATGAAATTTGATTTAAATTTTTTATTTATAATTTTGAATGAAATTTTTAGGGTATTTATTTTATACAATTCATCTAAAGAAAATTTGTCTGTAATTGCATATAGTTCATTAGTTGGTATATCAAATGGGAGTCGACTCAGTACTTTCAAGGATTTCCTATATAAAGCAATAATTTAGAATTCAAATATAGGAACCATTTTTGGTTATACAAATTCAAGTTTTTTACTAGAAATGTGTTTCATATCTTCGAAAGTGACCTACTTCAGCACGTGTATACCCGAGTTTTGAAGAACTTCAATTTTGTATTTCCATAATCACCTGAAAAATTCATCCATTTTTCCGGATTGAACAATAGCTATAAAAACACCCGTTGGGTTTTTGTACAGAGTGCGGACTCATTAAATAGTAAGACTATCGCATCTCAAAGGCAATTCCAGGAAAGGAAACTGAATACGGCTGGCGCAAACGCTGCACGCCGTTTTCCGAACGGAAATATTGAAGATTGCGAACAGCTGAAAGTGCCGCAGCGCCGCCCGTGGTTTTTCGGGAAAATTCCGACGTGCACGAGATTTCCATGGAAACTCATGGTCCGTGAGCTGAACGGAGTTTCTTAGAATGTCTCGAACTCAGATGGAATAATTATTTTTATGCACTAGCGGGCCGTAAAGTACACTTTACCGCCCGGTTCAGCAAGCGTAAAGTGGCACTTTACCGCCCGCGGGCGCATTATAGCCCAGCGGGCCGTAAAGTAGACAAAATTCTCAAATTGTCTATACTCACACATTATTTCATGCAATTCCTAACACGAATTAGAATCATTTCAGTTCAATAGAGCAATACTCTTTCTAACATTTGTTCATAATCGTTGGCAATTTTTTCGGTGATGATCTATTTATTTGAAATAGATTCTCCATTATAGCAATCAGCTACTATAGTTTCACATTCCTCATATTATGTTACCCTTAATTATTGTATGCATAACGTATGAAACGTGTAGACTATTGCAATTCAAGTCAGTATTTGTGATTCGCGCTATAAAACCGCTAGTGCATAAAATTTTTTTTGTATCACGTGCGTAAAATGCGTTTAAGGCCTTCGGCGTGTGATAGCCATCGGCTAACGCCATCGGGCCATCGTCCACGCCGCAGGCCATAAACACCTACTTTAAGCCTTTGATACATAAATAACTATAACCTGCTCCGATTGCGATCCGTTTTAGTCCCGTCACATTTCTTGTTTTGAGGCATAATATGTCCGGAGGACTGCTCACTGCTAATATCCTATACAATAGGAAAAGTTGGGTCAAAAATTCATCAGAAAACAACTACTTTCCTAGCTAATGCCACGACGAACATTGAATTACATCTGATGAAAATTCCGTGCAAAGTTCCTACAAGGTTATCTCTGCAATTGCTTGTTGCATGGGAATGTTCATCGAAACATTCGGACCATCTATATATCGATTTCGGAGTGTTGCTCCTCATCAGTATAGGGTAGGTCTAGCAGTCAATAACTAATGACTGCAACGAATGAATCGACAACCAAACCCATTTCAAGACTGAAACTGAGATCGCGCCTGCACAATGGATAACTCCAAACTGCGAGCGCCATCTCAATGCCGGCCACCCAACTAAGCAATACCCATGAACCACGATCGTCAAGACCGTATAAAACGGAAAAGAAATCTGTAGGTCACAATGAGCTTATGACATGAGGCATAAGATGTCCGATGTCTGATGGATTTTCGACCCAACTTTTCCTATTGCATAGGATATTAGCAATGAGCAGTCCTCCGGACATCTTATGCCTCATGTCATAAGCTCATTGTGACCTACAGATTTCCTTTCCATATTTTGTTTTGCCAATTTTGGGTTCTTTCTGGGCGTTGCCGCAAACCATGACCTCGACCATCCGACTAAACGAAAAATCAATTTTGTACTTACTATTTGTGGCGCATTCACCATAAAACACTGTTTTCCTTCGCCAAATCATATGTTTTTTTTCAGGGGATAAAAGATAAATATCCAAGAGGCTTCATTTTGAGGAAAAGGAAATTTAAACAGTCAAGACTCTTAGTAAAAGTCACAATGATATATCAGTGATTTTGTTTGGCGTTATTTTGTAAAACACAATTAGCTGATATGAATTCCTAGAAAATTTTTATTTACTTTTTTCTAATTAATTTGGTACTTACAATATTGAAAATTAAATATTTTTGAAAGAAAGGACGAGGGTTCGTAAAATAATAGGTATGGGTAATATGAACATAGAATTATAGAGTTTGGAAAATACAACTCAGAGTGTGTTTTACGGAGAAGTGATCCTCTCCAAATGGTACGATAATAAATCTGTTACAATGGAGTCGAATTATGTGAGTATTGATATAACTGACAAATGCAAGAGATGAAACAAACTCACTGAACAGGTTGTTGAAATCCTTCATGCAGATGTGATTTAACCATAGAAATATATATTATACAGGGCAATTCAAATTCGACCTCCACCATTGGGATCTCCTAAACTACAGGAGATACGTCGAAGCTTAAATTGGGGCAAAGTTGCGTATTCTGGTGCTTAACAAAATACTGTTTTGAAACTTGGAAAATTCCGAGTATTTCCGGAAATATCGGGAAAAAACTGAAAATCGGAATTTTTGTTTTCATTTTTTTCTATCGTTATTTGACAACATAGCTCGAAACCAAAAGTACATTTCCATTGATACTTTTTTTCAGCTACACGTTTTCATGTTCAGATTTACTATCCGACGTTTCGTCTTCTGGTATTTATCATCAACTTTTTTTCTGTTATGGGCGCCATATTGTTCTTTTATACAGAAAAATAGTGATTCTCATTCTGATTTCATTGATGTATAATTTGTTATGATTTGCACTTCTGAAACCACAGATATTTTTAAAAAAATTTCACCTGAGATGGTCATGACTCCATTGAAAAATTTTGTTTAATAAACACTAGTTGTCAGAACTCATTGAACATCATAAGTTTGCACAAATACTTCAGTCAAAATGTCCTCATCTCAACTGAAGAAAAACGAGATATGTTGAAACTTCATTATAAATTTGATAGGAATAGTACGAAAACAACACACATTTATTTTGAATTATATCCGGAAAGATAACAGCCGGATAGAACATTATTCGGAATTTTGGACAAACACTTGGCTGAGTACGGTGCGTTTCAAAAACCAAGAATGAAATATGGAAGCAGAATGGAACAAAATATTAGACGTAACTTATTAGCCGAGGTAAAATTGTTAATCATCTGGTTTTCCCTTATTTCTTACCTTATTTCTAACCTTTCTTGGAAGTTGAAAACAAGTCTATGTTGTATGGAAAATTGGCAATGATGGAGACTCTACTGGAAGCAGATGTGTTTCAGGGTTCAAATTAAAATAGTGCGGAACAACTTCTCTCAATAAAACCACATCACCATCATACGTAAACCGAAAATGTTTGATTCTTTCTTTTAGAACACATATTTTTATTTACTTTATTTTGCTTAATATAAAACCTTTGCATTGCCTTTCTTATCTCCAATTTATTAATACATTCAAGTTCAGAAATATCCAGGTATCAGATTATATTTTAATGACAGAATATGTACAATCTGTGATGAGTGGTCAAGTTTAGACGGAATAATTAAAATAAGGGAAAAATAAGACCAACTTAAAGCAGGCATAAATAAAGTCAGGCACTATCCTTACTAAGGGAAATATAAGGTAAGGTACATGAGCGCATGCGCAGATGTCAAAATAAGGGCGACGCTAATACTGCTCTTCCTAAATTGCGTGTCCGATAACTATTATCGGAGTTATCGGACAAGTTGATTTAAATTCGACGGAGATTTGTTTGGAATCAGTTTTTGACACGAATGATGTCATCGCTTCCCTCGTCTATGGGTGCAGATATATGAAGCAGGATTTACGGCTATTTGCACCGGTTCAACTTAAGGTTACCTTATGACTTAAGTGGGCCTTTTACATTACGATTTCGGTTTGCACCGCTATTTGAGGACAACGTAAGCCTTAGTTAAGATAAGCCTCACATTTTTCAAGCTTAGGTTTCACTTAACGACCTAACCTTACTTTTTACAAGAAACATTTTCCTATTTCCTGTTAGAGTTTTCGAGCACTTTTCCTGGATTTTGCTGATGTGAATGCATTTATGTGGGTATCTGATTGTATCAGATTTTAAACAAAATATCACGAAAATATTAGGTGATGATGACCTAGAATTTGAATCGAATTTTTTATGATGTGCCTAGACAAGTGTACGTGAGGGTACATCATTTGCATGTTTGACGAACTTACATTTTTTCCGCGATTTAGTGCAACCAAACCTACAGCTCTCTATATACTAAACCTGATTGTGGCTGAAATTGAATATCCCTATGATGTGAAAGTATAAAAATAATTTTCAGATTCAACACTGTACTTATATCCTAATACAAAATGTGTATTGGTATATTGTTAATTTGGTAAAGGTAAGCTTATCGGGCTCATTCTCGAAACAAAAAGTAAAGTGGTGTTACTTACGTAGTTTTCGTGGGGGTCTCTTATACTTTTCGAGTTATGACCTTTTGAATCTTGAAATTCGACCATTTTCAAACACGATTTTTTCGGTCAGAATGGCAGAAAATGCCTCCTTCTTTTTGTCGACACTTTTTTCATTCCCTAATCAACTCTTATATCACAATTATAAGCACCAAAACTAAACGTTTTACGGAATAATTAACCTTCTTTTCTATTTTTAACCTCATTCTCCATTGGCGTTCGTTCTAGAGATGTGGGCAGGGTTATGTATACTTTATAAGAAGGTTGATTTTTTGTATAAAACGTTTGGTTTTAGTGCTTGTAATTGTGAAATATGAGTTGATTGGGTCTAAAAAAGAGTCAATAAAAAGAAGGAGGCATTTTCTTTGATTTTTGATCGAAAAAATCGTGTTTGAAAATGGTCGATTTTCAAGATTCAAAACGTCATAACTCGAAAAGTATAAGAGACCCCCACGAAATTCTTTCGGATTCGTGTTCAGGAGATAAAACTACGTAAGTAACACCACTTTTCTTTTTGTTTCGAGAATGAGCCCGATAAGTTTACCTACCGTTAATTTATATTACTTAAGAACTTAAAATTGATCTGTTGCTTTGTACTCGAGGAATGGAATGGCGACTCTTTTCAATTTTTCTTATTCATCCAAAATTGTTAACATTTTCATGTCGTAAACATTTTGGATGGATACTATTTTTTACGTAAGGTAGGGTTGAGGTGGGTGAAAAACTATTAACTACTCATTTTAACGAATGTGCACGCAGCTCTCTAGGCGATATTGTGGTTAGTTTTCCCGTAGAGACAAATTTTCCTAATCACATGCCATCCTCCCGCCAGCCTGTCAAATTAGACAGAACTGAAAACTTTGTTTACCGTCTCATCGTTGGTTACGTGATCATTTCTTCGCTGTTGCCAAACATTTCTAATACTCAGCTGAGGATCAGGCCAGGAGTCAACGGTGCAAACCATCTTTACCTTAAGGTGTACGTTAAGCTAATCCTCCACTTAGCTTAGTTTGTTATTAAGGAGAACCGGTGCAAATAGCTGTTATAGATTGAGTCGCAGCCGCAGTCGTTGCAGTTGACGTTGCCGTACGAAGATAAATGTGCCGTTGCTCATGTATACGTTTGCCGTTGCAGTTGCTGTGGTCGCTGCCTCCAGTAGTAAACCAACTTTCATCTTGGACGGCAGCGGCAGCGGAAGATGACATGAAACTCAAAATTTCTGTGTCAAAAATAAACGAAAGGTCACATAATTTGGGTTATGTATTTGTTTATATAGTTTGAAAGCAAGAATTTTTCATTCAGAAATGTCAGAATATGAGGAAAATATAGATGTAGATGTAGGCATATTCCTAATGTAATCTAATCTATGTAATCCGAAGGACAATAATTATAAAAATATGTTCGAGGGAAAACAGTTTGCGCTCATTGAACACGAATCAAAACTATGAATTGGTCATATTTTGCCTGCGGCTACGGCAGCGAAAGCGGCTGCAACACAATCTATAAATCCAGCTTTTTGATCCTGGATATATTGATTTAATTTTTTCGCATTTATTAATAATTGGAATAATTTTTGCCTTTGGGAAATTTTCAGAGGTCATGTCTAACGGATATCTAAAAACGTGAAAGTCGATATATCTCGTTACACCTACCAAATAGTTATTATTTGCTCTACCAAAAATTATATAATTTTTTCCTTGGTTTTCGATTCTGTAATTGCTTGCCATACTCCATCATTATAGACGAGGAAAGTGTGTCGTCACAAATGTCATACTTGTCAAAAACTGATTCCAAACAAAGAATTTCAGATGACATTCTCTGTTGATGATTTGCTGTTTTGCTTTAGTTTGTGTGTGGATTATGTTTTCTCAGGCAAAAGAAGTTGAAAAACCTTAACGGAAACAATATCAACAATATCGGAGTTATCGGAGAAGCTGATTTAAATTCGAAGGAGGTTTGTTTGGAATCAGTGTTTGACAGGAATGACACTTGTGACGTCATCACTTTCCTCGTCTATTGTCATGTCTATCTGTTCTAACACCTGAATTCATAAATGTCACAATTGACGACATACACTTTTTAGACTGGGAGATGGTGACAGATTCCAGGTGACGATTGTTTGGAAATTAACTTATTTTCATGACTTTAAAAGTGTTCGTATTTATAGTGAAGTTTTATTGACTACGCCACTGGAACTGTTTGCTTTAATTCACATTATATCAAGGTGGCAGATGTTATGTTATGATGACATGTTACGTCAAATATACATGTAGTACAGAAGTCAAAAATATAGTTCAAAGGACCCCGCAAACTCCTTATGGAATTTGGGTCCCGGTGGATTTTTTGAATTTTTGGTATGATGTGGTCGATGTAATTGCTAGGGGGCGTTGAAATCATCCCTTGCGCGGATTAGACTATTTATTTTTGAACCCGGTAACAATATTTTCACTTGTTTCATTGTTGCTAATGTTGCAGAATATTGTGCTGTTTTATAAAAATAATTCTTACCCCCTCCCTTCTTTCCCCCAACTCCTATTATGAAACACAAAAAAAATATTTCTCGAGTGCCTTCAAATGTATCGTCGAATGTTCAAAATGCCTAAATAAGTGAAATAACAGTTTTTATGATTATCCCCCCACTCCCCAAATGACATAGAACGAAAAAATGTCGGTGGATTTTACTGAATTTTTGATATGATGCAGTTCAAGTTATTTTGAATAGAAATAAATCGGGTGTCAAACCCCAAACATGAATAGTTTTGAGTTAGCTCAGAATAGACTATTCATTTATTATAGTTGGAAACAATATATCTACGTATTTTTGTTTTATTTTATGCCGAACAATTGTGTGAATTTTTATTAATTGAAAATCTAAAACCTCACCCCTTACCCCTCTTTGAAAACACGAAAAAAAATTATTCAATCACCATCTCAAATTCAAATTGTTGATTTCTAATTTTTATTTATTTTCAAGATATTCGCCCAATTAATTTATATTTGAAAGTCATGAACTACGCTCTACTAAGGAGTCAGCGAACTCTACCAATATTTTTCTGAAGGGAGGGAAAGGTGGAATTGAACAACTGTACGATTTCCTCAATTTCAGCTGATTAAAACATTTATTTTGATAAAGCATTTACAAGTAGTCGGGAATTGATTTTTTTCATGTTTTAAAATAGGGATAGGGGGTAAGGTGGAGGTTTTAGATTTTTAATTTATAAAAAATTACACAATTGATCAGCATAATCTAAACTAAATTACGTAGAGCTAATATTTCCGCCTATAATAATTCAACGCCCCCTAGCATTAAAACTATTCATTTTTGGGGTTTGTCACACGATTTAGTTCTATTCAAAATAACTTGAACTGCATCATATCAAAAATTTAGAAAAATCCACCGAAATTTTTTCGTTTTGTGTCATTTGGGGGGTGGGGTGATAACCATAAAAAATTGCTATTTCCCTTATTTAGGCATATTTAAACATTCGACGATTCATTTAAAGGCACTCAAGAAATATTTTTTTTGCGTTTCGTAATAGGAATTGGGGGAAAAAGGGGAGGGGTAAGATTTTTTTTTATAAAACAGCACAATATTGTGCAACATTAGCAACAATGAAACAAGTGAAAATATTTTTACCAGGTTCAAAAATAAATAGTTTAATCTGCGCAAGGGGTGATTTCAACGCCCCCTAGCAGGAAAACTGTTCATTTTTTTGAGTTGGCGCAATGGTAACATTGGTTGAAAATTACATGGACTATATCATACCAAAAATTCAAAAAAATCCACTGGGACCCAAATTCCATAAGGTGTTTACGGGGTCCTCTATCAATTCAACGAACGTATTTACTTCTAAAACCAAATTACTGAACAATAATCCAACAACGATTTTCTCGTTTATGCCTCTGAGACCAGTGGAAGATATGAAAATTCTGACAAAAATTATAAAAAATTTGAGTGGTCGTCGCTTGGCTTTCATATAAAAAATTCGATTTTCATTAAAAAACAAATGTGTTTTGGGACAATTTTGTTAAGATAGACAATAGCAGCGAAAAAATGATAAGCATAAGGGTTGCACTTGGCCAAAGGGTACCAATGATGGCTTAAACTTGTGAATGAAAATTAAAATTTCAGACGATTTTATCATTGCTGCCAATTGAAATAAGGAAAGTTCTATAATGGATGTCCCATAAAAAACGTTTTCGAATGTCGAAGTGAGGTTAGGTGCCGGAATAAATTTTTTATATGAAAGCCACTAGGCGACTGCTCAAATTTTTCATCATTTTTGTCAGCATTATCATATCTTTCACTGGTCTCAAAGGCATAAACGAGAAAATCGTCACCCGAAATCTGTCACCATCTCCCAGTCTATTTCGATGATAGTAAAGTTGGAGCAAGATGCAAACAGGGTTACTGTTTGAAAATAAACATTTTAGTTGTAGTGTGTAAAATTCATTTTTCTACTACCTCACTAGAAAACTTTATTTTCGACCCCTAAAGAAGGGAGGAAAATGGTACTTTTTCTCCCGCCGGGAGGAAAATAGTACTTTTCCTCCCGCCGGGAGGAAAATAGTACTTTTCCTCTCGATTTATCAGCGAGATCTTTTGGCAGGTCGTCTTCGCTAGAACTAATTTTCAAAACTTAGAAGCAACTTAAAAGGGTAAACAACGTGACAGCTTATGACAACTGTTATATTTGTATTAGCAAACAACGCCATAGCAACAAATCGTTGTCAACACGATGACGACGACGCAACGCTTACTTAATATTTTGTCATATAGTTTCACAACTTTCTGCAGTTGTTCTTATAAGTATGCACGCATTATAATTTTTAGGACGTTATAATAATGACGACCTTAAAGGTAGTAGAAAAAACTATATACATACCTCAGGAGGAAAATGCTTTTCCTCCCGCGGATATTAATGCCCTCCGCTTCGCGTCTGGCATCAAACTATCCGCGGGAGGAAAAGAATTATTTTCCTCCCTTGGTATGTAACTATTGTGTATAACCCGTGATAGAAAATGTTTCAACCATCACCTTGCAAAATAAATGGATTGGTAGTGGTAATAGTAATAGTAATATTTATTTATCAATATATGTATCAGCATAACATTTTCATACAGGTAATTTTACATTTACAAACATTAATATATAAATGATTGAAACCGCATGGATATAGAATCCGCTCGCAGTCGACATACATGTAGATATCTACTTACATTCACACACATTCACACACACAGACATATTTATTTACTGACATATATAGATGTAGATGTTATATCAGAATATAGGTATGAATATAAATAACAATATAAACAAAGGAGAGTTAATTAATAATTTCTAGAAGTCGATGAATATCTGTTCTTGACTTTTGAAACATATGCTTTTTTATTTTTGAGATAAACACCTTGTGGGAATTTATCGACTTGATATCAGATGGCAACATATTATAAAGTTTTGGACTCATGTAAATGAAGCTTCTTTGGATTAATGTTTTATTTACTACAGGTAATGTTATTGAGGAGTGTTTGTATCTTGTGTTATATATATGTTCTATTGTTTGGCTCTTATTTCGATACTGCTGAGTTATCAGTGTTTTGTAATATATTTGCCTCAAGTCATGCATGCCACTCAAATTATATAATGATTCGGTTGAATACCGATAAGGTTTATCAAATATAATTTTGATAATCCACTTCTGAGTCACTTCAATTCTATTCCGTAGATAATTTGATGAACCCCTCATGCAATGATTCCATCATTTAAATGAGGCTGTACCAGTGACACTTGAGTTGTTTGATATTACAAAATGTTTTGCATAACTTAAATTTGGGGATTAGACATCTTAATTTTTTGTTTACGTTATTTGTTTGGATGTTCCACCTCAAGTAGCTATCCAAATAAATTCCGAGGTATTTTATATCTTTTCTACATTGTATTTTCATGGGGGAGTTCACAGAAGAGATTTCTAATTGATTGTATGTTCGGAGTCCGTTTGAGTTGCTACAGAACGGAACGAAAAAAGTTATGTCTCCATTTACCGTCAATAGCTTATGACTAAAAAAATCAGTGACCATTCCAAAATCTCCTTCAATTTTCTTTCTCAAATTATCCCAATTTGTGTCTTCATAGAATACAGCTGTATCATCAGCAAAACTAATGATATCTCCTTTGATCGGTAGGAGGAATAAGTCATTAATATATATATATATATATATATATATATAGTAAACAGCATAGGTCCCAATATAGTACCTTGAGGCACTCCATAGACTTTTTTGAAATTACTGTAAGTTTCACCATTCTTAACGCATTGGTGTCTATTTTGTAGATAACTTTGCATGAGACTTAAGCTACTGCCTTATATGGGTATTTTATTCATTCAGTCAGTATATCAGTCATAACGAACAAATTCTTTTTTGTAATTGGGATTTTAAGGACCTCATACTATTTTCGAAATCCCCAAAAAAAATTGCTTAACCCGTTTGGAATTTTTCTCTGTAATAATAAAAACTCATGTCTGGAAAGGTTAAGTTCAAGTAAGTCATGTCATTTGTGGTTGCCGGTTTCAGTGGGACACCCTGTGTGGGACACCTCGGTTTTCAAGTAACATCGACTTGAATTTTTGCCAAAACCGTCCACCAAAAGACGTAAACAACATGTAAAACACCGACTTCTCCACGGCTCTGACCCAGAAACTAGCGCAGTTCCTCCGCCACAAAATCGAGCTCACGAACTAATCTTTTGCGCGCGCAGTTTTCCAAACGAGGGAGTTATTTTCCCGATCCACAATCGAGTCACCTTTGTACGCTATGGATTCGCACACGTTCCAATGTTTTTCGCCATCTAGGCTTCACAGACCGCTGTGATGATAGACTTGACATTCCGCAACAGCATAATTTACGTTTAAAATCAAGTGACAGTGGTTCTGGCAGCAGCGCTATAGGAAACCCACCCCAAGATTTGCCTTACAAATGCCTTATCTTTCGTTCTCAACGAATTCTCAACGCCTGAATATTTTTTACGAGCTCAACGGGGTATAGTTGTTGTAAATGTATCGATTTTGTTTAACGCAATATTTTCAATTGGCATATCAAACTCCCTTCCAGATGTTCTTTCGAAAAACTGACCGGTTCTAGTGGATGACTTGATTATGCTTTTCTTTTGGTGTTAGCAGTGAACATGCAGTGGTGTTTGGAAAGTTGATATATTTGATTTCTTTTCAAATCAGCTGATATGCCAGTGAGGAGAGGACTTGTAGCACCACGTACTACACTCATTGAAACAATAATAAGGAAATTTGACACTGACAGTAAGTTTCTGCTTTATTATCCAGACACTGCACACTAGATACATCTGCACTATCATTTCGTCACCTTCATAATTCATCAAAACAAGAACACCATATGATGGAAGAAAACAAAACAAACATTGAAAATGTCAAAAAATATGTATCCAACATTATTCGTGTGGAAAAATTGGTATACTGAGTGATTCAAATAAGGCACTTTTGGGGGGGGTTTCCATGAAGGATAGTTGAAAATTGACCACTACTTGCGGGGCTTTTCAGGAAAAGTTGAAAAATCACATCTAGATATGCCGAAACGTTTTCGAACTAAGAGAAGTTTTTCAAAATTTCCACCACACACTATCATTTCGTCACCATTCATGATTCATGTGAAAAAAATTAACTATCTGATGACAGAAAACAAAACAAAAATTGACAATGACACTGAATGTGTCTCCAATATTAATCGTGTGGTAAAATTGTGGAATCAAGTGTACTGGGTGATTTGAATAAAGCACTTTTGTGGGGTTTCCAGGAGAGAAAAAACGTTCATCTACTTACGATGCTTTTCAAGAAAAGTTGAAAGGGAAAAACCGCATCTTGATATGTCAAGACGTTTTCGAACTATGAGGGGTTTTTGACCATTCGTCTTTTTGGATGAGGTCTATAACTTTTTTGTTTGTAGAAATTTTGAATTCACGGAAATGTTTTTTTATGATGAACATTTTTCCGAGAATATCAATCACGAAACCGGATTTCTTTTCATACTTTCAGTTTTTGACATATTACCTAAATTTTTCTAAAGGAACACCTTGTATTCTATTCAATTTTCGCACTCGAAATAAAGTTTTCACCGAAATGATTCATCACACTTTATGTTTCGGTTTAGCCGTTTTTTTGATATTCGATATTTAAGATTTATATCTAGGATGCCATTCCTAAACCATAGTTTTAACAATGAATATTTTGTTTAAGGTAGATTTTAAAGTAGATATTTTATTCATTTTGTTTTTTGATCTCGTGGCTAATATCAATATTTTTCATCATCTTGAGCTCAATCTATTCTATTCTATTTTATTTTTTCTCGTAGCCTGCTGAGAAATATTAATAATGAAGTAGTTTTATGTCTGTAGTTGAATTTGATTCAAAAATAAGTTTATGGCATATCAGACCTGAATTTTAAAAAATGTGGATCAACCGGGATTCGAACTCGAGTCTCATTGTCTACGGCAATGTGCTACGCTATTGAACCTCATTCAGAAACCGGCGATTCACACTTCAAATTCAGCTCTTTGTTAATATGAGATGATTATGAGGATTAAATAAAAAGATGGAAACATTCTCGTATACACACCCAGTGAAATCGTATTGATGGATCAGCTGGTGTCAATCACATATATGATTATCGACCAACTTCACATCTAAAATTTCAAGTATGTATTATACAGCCAAGTAAATATAAATAATGAATGAATTTTGATGAGAATTTTATTTCGAGGGCAAAATTTAAACAAAATACACGGTGTTCCATAGGAAAAATGGCAACTTTAGGTTATATATTCAATTCAAAAGTATATGAACTACTAAGAAAAAAGTCTACTAGAAAGATCTTATTGTGATCGCAAAACTTTCACAAATAAAAATATTATAGACCTCATCCCAAATTGCAAACTTTTTTAAAAACCCATCTTTGTTCGAAAAAATCTTGACATATCAAAATGCGGTTTTCAACTTTCAACTTTTCTTGAAGTGTGGGCCAGTTTTTTTATCTATCCTCAAAGCCTACAAAATTTCGGTGTCTGAAACAGTCTGTACCCTTGAAATATAACTAATGAACTTGGAACGTTTTTCAGAAAAAAGCTGATTTCGAATTTATTTCTTTCGAAATAAAAATTGCAACTTCATGACAAGAACTGTTCTATTCCATTCACTGAATCTCCTCAGAATTAAATTTCAGAGCTCTGTATTCCTGCAACCATAATTTTCAATGGTAGCAGAATGGTATTCTGGTTGAAATTTTTTTAATTAAATACCCAATACAAACGGTAAAAGTATGGAAGGAACTTTTTTGTCCCTTCTGTCCCATAATGAATTCACAGGTCAAAAGTTAGCTGTTATGCTTAACTTGGAAAAGTCATTCACAAAACCTGATCAAGGATCACTTGTAGTTTGAGAAGAAGGCATTGTACCATATTATAGAAGAGGCCTTTGACTTCAACAATTGAATGAATGAAAGATTTTTAAAAAATTATGCAGATGGAAGAATATAATTTTGATCAAATGACTGAAATCATATTTCACTCTATTCTTTGTTTTCAGTTTTATAATAGACTTTCCACAGATCATGCATTCAAACCACTTGTTTCGTCTTCATTTTGGAATACTTTCTAATAAGATGTTTGATATGAAACATTGTTTCTAATCATTCCAGAGGAACCGGGCAGGATTGATAGTGGTCACAAGTCAACATATGTAATTGACTTTTTTAGTTCATTAGAGGTTTCAGCAAAATTTCATGTATCAGAAAAAACTCCCAGCAATCTATTAAAAAATTAGTTAAATCTTTGGCTGGGGATTTAGCTTACTGTTCGCATATACGGAGTGCAGCTCCTAAACAAACACTGAAACATTTATATTTTTCCAAAAAAGCCATTTGTCCAGTCCGCAATGCTTCACTTACAAGCTTGCTCGCTTCTCTGGAACACCGCAGATCGTTTCACCTTGAGCGGTCCCATCAAGGCTGACCCGTCGAGCTCAGTCCTCGCATTCATTTGTCGTCATTTTTGAGACATTTGGAACTTCTGTCTCGGGGGATGTTCCCAGCAGAAATTCGAACACCCATTCCTACTTACTTTTCATCTGCTCTCGCCATGTTTTCTGTACATTACAGGATTTTCCGTTCCGTGAGAACCAGAAACATTATCTGATTCATCTTAAACCTGTGCCATACAATGTGTGAAGGTTTCTCAGAGCATATTAGATTCATCTATACTCAAGTATATGATATTAGTGATATGCTATTTGGATCGTGTTTTAATAGCCTTTTCGGCTTGACCAACTTACCTCATATTACAATTCTCACAACTAATGTCACAAATTCCTGACATTTCATATTCTTTCATTTCATCTTTGGGGTTCTGTTTACAATCTTCATATGAAGGATTCTGAAAATGCTTTCCTTGAATCCTTGTTTTGTAATCAGCTTGTCCACTATCAACAATGTAACCTTTTAGCTCGGCAACATTTTCAATGTTCAATTTTTTGTTGTGGAGCAGAAACGACAGAAATATTTTTGGATAATCTAACAGATTCAATTCATTGGTCATAGGGGCAGTAGTTGCTTTCTATAAATAACTTGTCGAATAATCTGGTATTCTCTGTTAATAAAACAGAGAACATCACCGTTATTTCAATTCTGTAAAATCATCTGGTAAAATGTGGTGAAAATCGAAACGCATACTCATTACAAGATCAATGAATCTGTTGAGATTAAAACCTGCTGTTGAAGACAAAAGAGCCAGAGTACCACCTGATGTTTTGAAAATCGCAGGAAGAAAATTCCATCAACTATATATTCCCAACATTTTCATCGAAACTTTTGAAATAACCCTCGTACATTGATGAAGCAATCGAACTCACCTAATTATTTATATCCAGGGCAATATTGGTTTACATAAATCCTGTGATACACTCTGCAGTATTGGATGTCATTACAAATCACAGAATCCTGTAATTTAATCGTCGTAAAGCTTTCAGTACAGTAAGCCGTTCTGTTTTATCGAAGCAAATGTAGTGATAATTAGGGCTTCATTTTATTTAGGCAATGAGGGCTTCATTCCCCATGGAACTCAGGTGATATCTTGAAGAACGTAACAAGTGAAAACTTCAAATGCATTTTTAAAATTTTTATTGCCTTGTTCGTGAAAACCGAGGAGAAGTGGAGAGGAATGGGTGTTCTTCTTGAATTTCTGCAGGCTGTATGCCTCAGAGAACACCTCCCGAGGCAGTGAGTTCCAACTGGATTCTGTTCGTTGTCTCCAAAGTGACAATAAAGGGTAAAAGGGAAGTGAAGACTTAGCAAAAAAGCTGGTTCGCACTGCTCCCTTATATGCCACCAAGGCCATGGCAACTGTTTGAACATTATTTTCCTCTCTCATTGAGGATGAGGACTCTCATGAATGACAGCAATGCTACATGTTTATAGTTCTGTCTCACCACTATTTTTATTTATAGAGAAGGAAACATTTGGCGAATTTTCCTGTTTATATCAAACATTTACCTTGCTATATTTATTATAAATGAGTAAGAAGAATGTACATAGAATGGAATTCAAATTACACTCATTTCAATTTTCTGCATATGTATTTGCAGCAAAAATGACCTTGGCAATTATTGCACCTAATCCGCATTTTAATGAATTTTGCAAATATTGATTGATGTAGTGTGCGAATTATACTTCTTGTTTATACGTTATTGCACAAAATGATACGCTCTAAAACTTTGTTCCCAATCACCTTTACTCTCAGTATAACTGAATAGATAGTACAATACTTTACGTCCAAAAACGTGGTGGAAGATAACTTTTGGAAAAAGTTACGATTTTCAACAGAAAAGCTTTCCATGCCATATTCTGTCAACTACAATTTTGATAATGGAGACATTTTTACTAGGACCGACCATCACCTAAATATGACCGAAAAGTAAAAAAAATATACACTTTTTGCTATGCCTTACAGTTAGCTCCCATCGCAGACCCCAGGACACAGCTTTCAAGTCAAAACATTTTCACTTACATTTTTCAAGCATTTGTTAACGTATTGTCAACTGTTTTCACTACTGCTTTCCAAATCTCAATAATCGGATATTCAAAACCAGATTTTTCTTCTGAAGATGAGGAAAATATTTCCTGTTTTCTGACATTTTTTAACAGATTAAAGACTCATATTGAATACTGAGCAAAAATTTCAATTTTACGGAACGGTATAAATGTCATTTTTTGCACAACATCCCCGTGAGTTTATTGATGTTTCAGCAAAACGACTTTGGTCTCGATATATCGTGGAACTTCAACTGTTTCCGGAAATCAGTTGATGTTTCGGTCATGTTCTTCCTTATCCTTTTCGCAGATGTCGAATCGTCAGGGTAGGCGTATGTTTCCTATAAGATTTCTCTCGAAATGACATCATCGATTGCATGCTGGATAGTAGAGACCACGTAAGCAAGGCCAAACGGGAGTCTGCTGAATTGGTAAAGCCGGCAACAAGCCACAAAAGCTATAAAATGTCAATCTTTTTCTCGCAATGGAATTTTACGATGAGCAGTCTTGAAATCTATGGTGCCAGCTTAGGCCGATTCCTGTGAGAAATTTTGATTGTGGGGGTGATTCTTCCAGCTTTTGAAAGTTTTCCATTCATTTGATTTTTTTTGGAAGTTATAGATTTTTGAAAAGCACTGTTTGTATTTGTTTAAGTGAAACATCGGTTCTAGTCAACTAGTGAAATTATTGTTTTAGAATTGGAATCGGTTTTTCGTTCAGTATCCTCCTCATTTCTAAATAATTGAATGATTTTTCAGGAGTGTTTATGGTTCTTTGTTACAAATCAATGTTCTCTTATATTGTACCTTTGTCTACTCGATACTACGACGCCACTGTAACCTGTTCCTAATTACTCGTTATACCGTTTAAAAACTATTTCCAAACGTCACGAGACGTCGTGTTTCTGTGTCAACCAGGCCGTGCATCGTGCTTTTGTTTCGATATAATGACATTCCTCGTAGCCTCCGTAGTCAATAACGCGATACAACAGTTTTCAACAATAGTCTAGTCAACATGTACCATTTTTTGTTTAATCACCGAAAGTTAAAGGAAAGGCCCTGAAAGATGCTGAAAAAAATTGCAAAAGTGAAATAAAAGTGGGGTTTTGGTTTTTTGAATATCTCGAAAAATATTAAAGGTTTTTAAAATGTTTAGAGAAATCTGGTGAGATTACCAAATTTGCTGAATAAAAGTTTCTAATAATATATATAATTTTCACAGAGCCCTGAAAATAGAGCCAAAACGGGTAGTCTGGCTTCCGCACGCTTTGCGACCCTCGGACACAACAACAACAAAAATCATTTTAACATATCGAATATGAATATACCCATCAACGCCCACGGATACCATATGGTATCGCAAATCATCTTCCCCTTCTCCAATGCACCACAATGATTTTTTAAGTTATGGTATCATGCAAATTCGTTTTTGTGCTTCATAAACAGTTGATTTTGATATACTGTAACTGACATTGTATTTTGAGACGTCTCCGCAGTGGTGTACTAGTGATTCTTATTGGGTGATTTTGTTGTGCACAAAACAATGGACATTCGGTGATCGTAAGTACTTTTTCAACTATTTCTGTTTCATTTTAGTGAACATATATTACAGTTATTTATTGCTTATGAATTATACAATATTTCTTAATATAGATGAAAAAGATACGTATAATATAGGGTGCACTATAATGTTCTCAAAGTCACTGATACCATATGGTGTCCGTGGGCGTTCTTGGATAATAATGACTTCTAGCTAATTTGTTGAAACAAATAAATATTTCTATCATTTCAGAAGGAATTTTTGCTTTTGCAAGCTTTATGCTCAATGACGATGAAGACTTGGTCCTACAAGTTTATGAAATATTTGTGGAACCGCCAGATTCAAATGATGACACCAGGTGAGGCACCTATGAGCACTGATGGTACTGATGCTAAAAGAGCTGCCACAACCAAATTTATCGCAAATAATCCACATCGATAAATTATTTACATGCTTGAATTTATTGGCCTATCTTAGATATTCGGGTTATGGGGCAATAGGCACAATTCGAATAAACAGAATACCTAGATCGTGTCCAATTACCAGAAAACAATTTCATAAGAAAAAAATATGTGGAATACGAGTATGTAATTGAAAAAGAAGATCTCAGTATGGGGGAAGGACAATTCGATTGTTACCATAGCATCTACAAGTGCTGGTGTTCACCCAGAAGGAATGGTAGATAGATATTGTCAAAAAGAAAAGAAACGTGATGATTTCTCGCCCTCACCGTGTGGCTGATTACAAACATAACATGGGAGGAACGGATCTTATGTACCAAGGAGTTGCTGCTTATCGCCTATCGCATCGGAATACACAGCAAAAAGTGGTTTTGGCTCATTTTTACAGTGCTCATTGATGTCGCATTACATAATGCTTGGTATCTCTACAGAAGAATGTATAAAATATCAGCATTACATTTCAGAAGAGAAATCGGTCAAGTATACCTAACGAAGGTTTCTAGTAGTCGAATCAGTATCACAAAGAATTTACTTCCAGACAAATGATTTGGTCAGATTGACAATTTTTTATCTCGTGTATCAACTGTTTTGCCTCCTATCATACAAATAGAAAAAAAATTAATTTGGGCGCTAATGGGTTAAGGTTTAAAAAAATTCGAATACTATTGGGATACACCAATTAACTATAATTCGCAGTAAAAAAAAAATTATCTCAATTTCTCCATAAATTATGTATTTGATAATTAAGAAATTTTTCAATACTGAATGATAACATAAAAATCGCGATAATTATTAAACTAAATCCCACTCGGTGAAGTTATTCTTGATAGGCTCACAAAAAGATAACTGTTTTAAAAATTTAAAAATTTTGACTTTCCACGTTTTTATTAACAATTCAAAATTGAAAATGAAAAGAAGTTAATTTTATTTCTTCAATATTTCGAATACTTCGATTTCTAAGGGTTTGAAATGAAATGAAGATAATTTTTTCAAATATTTTACCACCATTTAAAAAAAAATTGTTATAAACAAATTCATTGTTTTTGAGCAAATAAAAAAAAATTGTAATATGTTTATTGATTTACGATTTTTGAAGGGAAAACGATTTCTTTAGAAAATGCGTTTGAAAATTAACAATAGTTATTTGCGGCTTAATATCAAAATTAAGAAGGGGTGTACCTTCTGAAAAAGGTTAAATTAAATTTGCGCTGTAAAGGTGGAAAAAGGAATCCCGAGCGATGGAAAGAAATTTAATAGCGTCTCACTCCAGCGTATTGCCCATTTACGTTATAGTAAAATTGGCCTTGAACGCGTCCATGCCGCCAGAAATTCCAAACGCACCTGCTTTTACAACCCGGCCTATTTGTAGCTATGACAGAGTTTTTCAAATAAAAAATGTGACCTGCGTGACCGCATTCCTCGTCAGGGCTTTGATATTTGCAAACTGCGGCGGACAAAATGCAAAATGCATTGTTTCTCAGACAATTGTTCGCTACGCTCCTTCTTCAAACAATTGTCTTCGATCGGTAAAATGTGCTTGTCGTTCTTTATACTTAATATACTCTTTAATAGTTCAGCAATATAAATTTTGGGTGATAATTTTCTTGAAAAGAGTCGTTTACGGTATTTTTTACCAGTTCGATAATTTGAATTTGGCATAATGTTGCTTGATTGGTTAACAAATACAAGTGTCACTATCACAATACAAGAGCAAACTAAACTCTAACGGTAGCCCTCTCCCTTCTCTGTTACACTCATTTCGGGATAGTTGGACCCTTTGTGTCTTGCCGCCAGTCGCTAGCCAGCCCCTTTCAAATTGCAAAACAATTTTTAGTAACTGACTGTGTCAGTGACCTGGAACGTATTCACGATCCGTCAATAAATCATTTCTGCTTCTTATTACTTATTATTGTCATTTCCAGAAAGCAAATGTTCAAGTTAAATTGAATTATGAAATATATAAGAATTATATTTTGATAATACATAACTTCATTATTCTTATATAGGCTACCTGATTCGGCATATTTACAACTTCAATAAACCCATTTACAACTTCTTTTGTTTTATCTCCAGTGCTAAAATTTTCGGAATAGCATCAGAATAATTTTTTAACTCATGACTGAATCTTCAATTCATTCAGCTATCCATAGTATCCAGGTAAAAGAGCATAGTTATGTGAGGTCGCTCGAATCAGTGAAGATAAATGCTCGAAAATTGAGTCTGCAGGGGTTCAGCAGAAATCGCTTTGACCGTTGTTTATATAGAAGTAAGATAGTTAGTCAATGCCTGTGTAATTGGTGTTGGACGCAAACGCGAGTGTCATCTAGCGTGATTAGTTACAAACATGAATATTTGACGTCATTTTAATGCAGTATCCTTCAAAAAACCCTGATTTTGATGCTGTCCCATTGTTTCAATCAAGTTACGACATGACTTGGAGGCCAGATCACTGAAGTTACGACATGACTTGGATGCGAGCTCACTATCGCCATCTACATGTCGCATCCATTTTGATCCAATTATAATCCCATAAGGTTGACTAACTATCCTCTATATAAACAATGCTTTGACGATGTAATTGTGAATGAAAATCCATCCAGTTTTTTCTGAACATAGATGAATATATTAGTGAGGCATCATCAGAAGTACTTTTTCGAAAAAACCAAAAATCAGATCCTGTGATAAGAGTTAGTGAATCTGGTCAATGTTCTGCCTATTTTTTCGAAGGTTTTTTTTTATTTGAAAAATTACTTCGAGAGATGCCTAGATCGAACTAGAGTCCCCGTGTGCAATTTGACATTTGATCGTATATTAGAGTCGGGACACTCTTTGACAGGACATCGAAAAATCGCGTTTTAGGTTATGTCTCAAAAATTATGGCAAAACCAAATGTTTTTTAAATGGCGAATTCTATCAGTCAAACAAGAACAGAAAATATATCTATACCGTTGATGTGAAAACGGTCGAACGATAGTATTGACAGTAGAAAACATATTTCCCTCTCTGTCAACAGTGGTGTTTCGTAAAAAGGGTAAGAAAAATCTTATTGATCAAAACACGTGAGTAGAATATCCGCACAGGGGAATTTTCAACAAAAGGAAGCTCAAAATCTGTAGAGCCAGGGAGAGACGACATTTACAAACACAATACAACTTTTTTCTCATTTGGATTTCTGCTGGGATTTTTGTCACCAACAACTATGCAACTGTCTCCAGAAACGGTAAAGACATCACAAAAAACTTTTGTCAAGACTGAATTCCAAAGTTTTGGTAAAGTCGGCAGACAAGTGAAAAGATTTCACCACTAACAAACAGTTCCATCTGCAACAGAATAAGTGTGCTAGACTTTTAAGTTAATGGAGTGACAAAGATTTGACTGTCACATGCCGAATCTTTGAAAGACCGCAGACTTTAACCGTGCTGGATAAAGTCCTCAGATAAACCTCTGTGTATATGGCGGGCTATTAGATATTACTCTTGACCTATCATTTCAATTCGCCTGAAAAATACGCGCTTTTGATGTTTTATTCCACGCGGCTCTCTTGAGCGCCGACTTCCATGTTTGTAATGGAACTGGATCCCCAGGAAAATGATATAAATCATTGGAATTGCTCTTACAATTCTGTATCGAACACATTACGGTATGAACATATGCATTTCGTTTCGGAAGCTTCAGTTGACAGATATTCGATTTTGAAAGATACCGTCAGTTACTAGGGTTACATATTTTTACTCATTCCCTCCCTGACGATACGCCCTTGTGCTCATTCGGCCTCACAAGGTAGACATAACCTAAAACGCGTTTGTTCGATGTCCTGTCAAAGAGTGTCCCGACTCTAATATACGATCAAATGTCAAATTGCATACAGGGACTCTAGATCGAACATTCCAAAATCGGAAGATAAAAAAACTCTAGTTTATACAGCGAGCTCCGAGTATTTTGATTTCTCCCTTTCCTTATTTTACTAATAGTCACTAATAATGTTGAACCCCTCGTAAGAAGCCATTTTCTCTCTAAGAATCATAATTTTCATCAATAAATATATTACAATTTTTTTTTTCATTTGCTAACAAACAATGTATTTATTTATAACAATTTTTGAACAATGAATATTATAATTTAGCTTCAAATCCTTAGAAATCGAAACATTTAAGATATCTAAAAAAATATATTTCCTTTTTTAATTTTTTGATTTTCAATTGTTAATAAAGAAGTGGAAAATCAAAACTTTACAACTTTTGCAAGGGTTATCTATTTGTAAGCCTATTAAAAATAACTCCACTAAGTGAAAAAAATCCTAGCGTTTGAGTTCAGTAATTATCGGGACTTTTATGTTAACATTCAGTTCAGAAAAATTTGTTAATAAACAAATGCATGATTTATGGAGAACTTGGGATAAAAATTTTTTAACCGTGGATTATTGTTAACTGATGTATCCCAATAGTACATGAATTTTTTCATTCCTTTATATTCATATTCAATATGTTAAAATGATTTTTGTTGTTGTTGTGTCAGAGTGACGCAACGCGTGCGGAAGCCAGACTATTCGTTATTGGTTCTATTTGCAGGGCTGTGTAAAAATTATAAATATTGGAGGTACAGTTTCGGGAGCTCTAACTTTTTTTCAGCAAATTAGCTGATCTATTCAGATTTATTTAACATTTCGAAAATTATTAACATTTTTCGAGAAATTAAAATAAAACAAAGCACCACTTCTTTCTATACCTAGTTGTTTATAACTTTTACAATTTTTCGCGTCCTTTTTTGAGACCTATCCTTAAACTTTCTACATGGCATCACGAATCGAATGACACCATAATCCTAATTTTCGATGACTATATAAAGGACCCCGCACATTTCTTATGGGAAATGGCTATCCGTGAATTTGGCTGAATTTTTGGTGTGTTGTAGTTCTTGATGAGCTGATCAAAAGTGTTCATAGCCACAAACCTCAAAAATGGACAGTTTTCGAGATATGGAGCTTTCAAAATGGATTTTTTAAAAGTTTTTGTTGTATTTGCCCATCAATCGGGAAGCTTTCATTTGTTGTTGAGATGGAATTTAAATGTTCGGCGCCCAGAACCCGACTGAGGAATGGTATTTCTCAGTTACATTCGGCACCGCCATCAATAATTTTTCATACACTGGACATGAAATGAGGTACTAATTCCAAGATCTTCTATACAACTTTTCATGATACAAGATAACGCCAGAATGATTCATGTTTTCAAAAAACAACATGTGTTGGGGTAATATCAAATATGTTTTCCAACGAGTCTCAGAGAGCTTTAATGGGGGAAAACGGAAAAATCATTATCATGTATCGTCAGAGATAATAATTCTGATCACTATTGGTGTCATTTACATATAATATGACATTTATTCCACACAAATCTCGATAATCAGACAATGGTGTGCCAAGACATTTTTCTCAGGGTGGCTCTAAATGGGTGATAGTATCTCACATCCAAACGAATCCGTAAAAATGTCTGCATCTTTGATACCTTGTAGTACTTTACAAGTAGAATAAGGAAATTAAGATGATGGAAGCAAACTATGAATGGAACTTCCGATATTTGCCCCCGAACTCTTGAAACTACTATAATTTTTTTATAAATGTTGCATCAAAGTTTACATAAATAAATGTCTATCTGTTCATATGATTTTTGGTAAAATGAATGAGTAGATCATTCAAAAACATTATATTAGTAAAAGTAGCATTCATAATAATACTAATAATAATAATGATATTATATAAAAAAATAAATAAACTATCTTAGCAATCTCAAGAAATCATTTAAAATATTATGAGTCAGATCATGGGTAAAATGATTTACTGGTAACATATAACTATAATTATATCAACGAACCTAAGACAGTCATAAATCATTTCAAGGATATAAAGGAAAAATAAATCCGCTGCGCTCATAATATTTTAAATGATTTTTTGAGATTGCCAAGATAGATTATTATTGTTCTTTATTTAATATCATTATTATTATGATTTTTACTCCTACTATTACATTGTTTTTTATTGATCTACCCATTCATTTTGCAAACGATCATATGAGTAGATACTCAATTATAAGTGTAAACTCTAATGCAACATTTATAAAAAATAGTATTTTCAAGAATTAGGTTGTGAATATCGAAAGTTCCATTCATAGTTTGATTCCAACACCTGAACTTCCCTATTCTACCTGGAAAGTACTACAAAGTATCAAAGATGCAGACATTTTCACGGATTTGTTTAGCTGTGAGATGCTATCATCCATTACGAGGCACCCTGAGGAAAATGTCTTGGCAAACCATTGTCAGATTATCGAGATTTGCGAGAAATAAATCACGTTATCTCATGGAAATGACATCGATAGTAGACCGTCAGATAGTGACAGATTTAGGTGCCCCATTTTCACATACTATCCTCGAATAGGGTTGAAAAGTCGATGTTGAGTAAAATTAAGGGAAATTTACGAGTGGCTCGTGGGGAAAACATATGGAAAAATCAAAAAGAATTTCCATTGAATTTTCCGACGACAAAATCTACTTTTCCATTCACGCCACTCAAGCCATTATGTTGTTCGGTGTAGTGACGATGTAGGTTTTCATAGTTTCGATGGGATTGCGTGGGAAAACCTGTTAAAATCTCGATTTTTCTTTACAAGATTACAGCCTCATTTTAACCCTTTAGCCACCTTCAACACTCAAGCCTTTGATCTTCTGAAGCCAGGTTCTATTAATTAATGATTAGGTGAACACGGCTCGCGTAAAAATATGGAAAATCGAATTTTCCATGGAAAATTGAATTTTCCATATGTTATCCCCAGGAGCCACTCGTAAATTTCCCTCCATTTTACTCAACATCGATGTACTTCTCAACCCTATTCGAGGCTTGTATGTGAAAATGGGGCACCTAAATCTGTCACTATCTGACGGTCTATAGTGATCACATTTGTCGTCTCTGTGAACACAGTATTATGATTTGTCCATTTTTTCCATCGAAGCTTGCTGAGCCTCGTTATGAACATTTTGGAAAACATGCTCGATATTATTGGACATTAGATATATTCAGTATCAGTTATTATGGTCTCTCTTCAAAAAATACCCAACATATGTCGTTTTTTGACAATTAAAATTATACTGGCGCTCTCTTGTAGCATAAAAAGATGTATGGAAGATCTTGGAAATAGTACCTGATTTCATTACCAGTGTGGAGCAGTGTATGAAAATTGTTTAATGGCGGAGCCTAACATAAGTGAGAAAGACCATTTCTCAGTCGGATTGGGGGCACCGAACATTCAAATGCCATCCCATCAAGAAATAAGAGCTATCGGATTGATAACCAAATACTACAAAAAATGGAAAAAATCCATTTTCAAATCTCCATATCTCGAAAACTGTCCATTTTTGAGCTTTGTGGCTATAGACACTTTTGATCAGCTCATCAAGAACTACAAAATACAAAAAATTCAGCCAAATTCACGGAAAGCCATTTCCCATAAGAAATGTGCAGGTCCTTTTTAAAAAAAAAGTGGTTCATGTTGACTAGACTACAATGTCTTCCACTGGTTAGAATCGATTTTGAAACTTTACTTGCACTATTCCTGAAATCGCAGACTTATTTACCTTTGCGGTAAATTCGAAGCATAGATTTTTCTATTCACTCGTCTATTCATCGTGTGATAAGGCGCCTTTTATCGAACACTCTACTTGAAATGAAGTTCGGTTTGACAGATTTATAATGGAGGGTCATTTATCATTTGTTGGTTGAATACTGGAATGACGTATCGCTGCAGTGCTAGATGAATGTGTGAGACTCGACTTGCAAAAGTAGAAGTAATGTCTGCAGTTTTTTGGAAAATAAAATTGAATGCGTAGCGAAACCGTAGTCTTGTCAAGGACTTGGTGTTTTTGAGGACGCACTGAGACAGGTCTCGATCTACAGTGTGTGCAAATTGAAACCGATACTCTGTTATATTGGACCCATGACTGATTTTAAAAAATTGAAATTTCAATGCTACAATTTTCACTCGGATGAAGGCCGTCGTTTTACCGTCGTTCATATCCTTTGTTATTTCAGAATTGCTTATTACCCTAACTGGGTTAGGCATATTTTCGATAACATTAATTGACACCTTTGGCCTGCTGTCTTAATGTCGTAGTTTTCTTTTGTTACTTTGGAATTTCTTAGAATGGGATTCCATATTCGGTTGAGATTCACAGCTGCTTCTTTTCTGTTGAAATTCTATGTGTGTTTGTGGATTTCTATTGCCCCTGTACAAGTCGGCTGGTTGGGGCAAGAAGTTTTACGTCCTCAAACAGAATCTGGTGGTTTCCTTCACTGAGCGCGTGTTCTGCCACAGCCGACTTGTCCGTTTGGCCTAATCTGCAGTTCCTCTGATGTTCTTTTTTTTTAACAAGGCTGGAAAAACATCAGTGGAACACACGGAGAATTTCAACAGAAAAGAAGAAGCTGTGAACCTCAACCGAATATGGAATCCCATTCTAAGAAATTCCAAAATAACAAAAGAAAACTACGACATCAAGACAGCAGGAATAAAGGTGTCAATTAATGTAATCGAAAATATGCCTAACCCAGTTATGGTAATAAGCAATTCTGAAATAACAAAGGATATCAATGATAGAGTGTACAGAGCTTTGTCCTGCTGGAAGCGCTTCCGGAATGACTTTTGTACAGAGAGCCCTGTCCTACTAGCAGGACATTATTCCGCTCATAAAGTTAACCTGCATGCAGGACGTAACGTACTACAAGCTGTACATTCAGCAAAATGTGAATAAAATATAACTTCCATAAATTGAAGACCTGCTGGCAGGACTCACTTTAATCTCAAATTGTGCTGCCAGAAGTATCTTCATCGCCTCAAACGGAAAGATATTTTTAGTTAGGTAATCGAAATAATTTGATATGAATTCAAATATCTTTTTTAATACAAATAAATTTGTATTCTATTTGAAGCAGCAAGATAAAATTTAAAAAAATGTTATTTTTGAATTTCAAACTAGAGGAGAAAACGAAATCAAATGTTACAAAAATACATTTTCAGTCATTTAGGCCGGGATACCATGCTGAATATGGTAGGTGAAACAATTTCTTCCTGTTGGGGAACACATGACAGCACGTACGCCACAAGCACTGCACCTATAGCTGGACATTTGTTGTAAATGTCTTATTCGACTACAAATAATACACTTTCTCTGCACTCTTTGACGAACATCTTCACTGCTTAGAGTGATAAGTGTGTGTACTCCCGGTAACCAATCTTGCCTAGGAGGTATATTCTCCTGTTTATGCAGAACTGAAGGATTTTCTGATATATTGTCTGACCATTGATTATTTATCAGTTGCAAATTCCAGTCTTCGCCAAATTGCGATATACTCCACGAATGGTAATTTTTCGTATCAAAAGCCGTTGCCGGCGTGGAAATACGCGTGCCTGGCTTCATCATTTCAGAGTAATTGACTGACAATTTCAAGCACGAATAACTTTGGAAATAATAAAGATAGCGCCCTCGGACAAAAATGCGCTTATAGAGCATTTCATTGGCTTATAGAGCATTTCATTGGCTTCTGAAATGAGTACAAATTGTCTTACAGGTAGGTTTCATAGTCCTAATATTAAGCGATTTCTAGCGTACTCAAATGAGGCATTTTCGTACTGCCAGAAGGACTCTGTACGTTGTATCATTAATCCGACAGGTAGAAAGAGGTCAATCAGGGTTAGTGAGAATGTACCAAATCCAGATGCGGTAATTACCGCACAAGACTACCTAAATCAGAATAAATACAATCTTCGCAGACGGAATCTCCAGCTATCTGAGATTTTCCATGATGTATAAGCCTCTGAAGAAGCTAGCCACTCGCGCTAGCGAAACGTTACGAATAAATTCCAAAAAACGTCTGCCTTCAAACCCGAGTGAAAATTGTGATACTGGAAACTCCGGCAGCGAAAGCCTTAACCATTTTGTTAAAATTTCAAGTTTTCATACTCGGCGAGCTCTATTCAAAGATGTTGACATATTTGAATTATTCTCATTTTCAAGGCCTACTATGCTCTGCTAATTGGGTCGAAATTTCGAAAAGGACCATTAGGGATGTTTTTCCTACCCAGTTTCTGCCCAATATCTCATATAGGGTACCAGTCGTGTAATTCCAACCAAATTCATAATATTTCCTGATTCTTGTGATAACTCCACTTTGCTTGGTATGGATTTTATAGAGGATGCCGCGATAATTTTAAATATCCCTCAACGGATTTGGCGTTTTTCGAATGATCACGAAATTCACGATTTGCGTCTTGAAAATAGTACGAGTGACAAAACGATAAATCTGAATTTATTGAACACATTATTGCTCTGTAAAGATGGGGGCAACTCTGTGATAGAAATTCAAAAAAATGAATTGAATATGTTGAACAAAAACGCAGATATTTTCACTCTAGAGGGAGCACCTACGAGTTACGCAGAGCACCGTGGTGAAATTATTGATAATCATGCGCCTATATCGGTACCACAATACAATATGTCACCACAGAAAAAGGAAATTTTGCTTGTCGAAATAGAAAATATGTTGCGAGATGATGTCATAGAAGAATGTGAATCACCATGGGCAGCTCCAGTAGTTCAGAGACAGAGAAATTTCAATTTACCGCCAAACGCGAAAAGTGTGTGTTCGTGTGCGCGCAAATCAAGTTTTTAGGACATTTGATTACATCTCAGGATATCCAATCAGGCCTTGGTAAAATGAGTGCTACCAAGGGTATGCCTCCTCCTAAAATTTTAAAACAGCTTTTGTCCTTCATCCAAAGTTGTTCTTGGTTCCGGCGATTTATAGCTGATTTCTCCGAGATTGCCAGACCACCTGAAGAAAAACCTGTTGCTCCTATCGTAAGGCGAAGGAACCTTCATGAATAGGGTTTGCCTCCGAGGACGTTTTGTCAATCCCTAGGGGGAGTCTGTAACAACTTCTTCACTAACATATCCCTTAAATTACTGGACTATAATACCTTGCTCCAGACAGTGCGATATGGAGATCAACAACTGTCATTGCTCCAAGGCGATCCGGACCCAAAAAGGAAAATAGGTAGTAGTCTAACTGTCAGCGTGACGTTTTCTTGACTTTTTGCCAGTATTAAATTAGAATCATTTCAATTTTGTGTAATTCAGTTATAATAAAAGTTTATGCACTAGCGGGCGGTAAAGTACACTTTACCGCCCGGTTCAGCAAGTGTAAAGTGGCACTTTACCGCCCGCGGGCGCATTATAGCCCGGCGGGCCGTAAAGTAGACAAAATTCTCAAATTGTCTATACTCACACATCATTTCATGCAATTCCTAAAGCCTTGTCCACATTTGTAAAGATTTACGTTGTATGTACGATTCGCTACAAATATTTGCGTCGCAAATTTGGCAACCGGCTTTTTCAAATTTATGCTTTGTGCACCGTGCGTCCCTGCTCAATGCGTGTGCGAAGTTTTGTGGTGTTTTGTTGTTGTACAATACGCCAAGTCCTGGATCATTTTCTACACATGAATCCACTCGTTCACCATTTTCGAATGAGGTTTTGGATTCCAATTATGCAAACGCAAATACACAATCATCAGTCAGTCATACTACATCAGAAGAAGTATCAGCAGAACTACACGACTATGTTTATTTCAGTAAACTTTAATCAATTATAAGTTTTAGATGATGTGAATTCTACTTTACGTTTCGTTTTATTGAGACGTGTTTTCTGTTATGGAAAAAGTATCAATAAAATCTTATTACCTTAACATAATCCTTTAATTCGTCAATTATAAAGCACTGCAGACTTCTGGAACGAAGAGTGATACGCTTTGTTTAGATATTTTGAACAGATATTGAAGGCTTGCATATATGAATCCCCCGTTTCCAGAAAACGTATAGTGTGAGATGAGCAATTTTTTTTACAGGGATGGCTTTCCTAAGCTTTGGCAATTTTCGGTCCAATCTTATTTATTAAAAACTCAAAATCATTTAGTGACATACGCAAGAAAAATTGAAATGCAGTACGCTCATCCAAGGATAATAGATTCACTAATTCAATACCGTCTAATTGTTTTCTGTTTTGATACAGATGCCTTATCCAATACCGCCTCATATTTTTTGTTTTTTCTTTTTTTCCTTTTTGATAATAAGATGGTGCATAATAATAAGGAAAGCAGCCCATTTCCTTTTCAATGAGTTATCAGACATAGGTACTCACTGATTTCAATATCTACCAACAGAACACCAAAGCAAAAGCAATGACAATAAAACTTGATGAAATTACTGCGTTCTGGAAAAATACGTCCACAATTGCACGATTTTGTGGCGCAAATTCCTTTGATCTCAAAAAAAAAACCGACAAGCCACGGATGGCATGCGTTGAATGCGGCGAAAAATTTTGCGTACCTTTGCATGCGGCGAACACGTCCACACTCGCATAAATTTGTATGTTGCATAAAAATTTGTGCCGAATGCCCCGCACAACGTAAATTTTTACTAATGTGAACGCGCCTTAACACGAATTAGAATCATTTCAGTTCAATAGAGCAATACTCTTTATAACATTTGTTCATAATCGTTGGCAATTTTTTCGGAGATGATCTATTTATTTGAAATAGATTCTCCAATATAGCACTCAGCTACTATAGTTTCACATTCCTCATATTATGTTAAACTTAATTATTGTATGCATAACGTATGAAACGTGTAGACCATTGCAATTCAAGTCAGTATTTGTGATTCGCGCTATAAAACCACTAGTGCATAAAATGTTGTATGTATCACGTGCGTAAAATACGTTAAGGCCTTCGGCGTGTGATGGCCCTCGGCTAACGCCATCGGGCCATCATCCACGCCGCAGGCCATAAACGCCTACTTTACGCCCTTGATACATAAATAACTATTATTCTTGTTCCACTCACTCTCGATATTGGAGTCTACCCACCCCGTCTGATATATTTATTTATCAACATCGTTACAAATTAAAATATTTTATGAACATTCAAAATTGTATCTCAAACGACTCAAGACTTAGAGGGTTGACACGGTTCTAAAGGCATTATAGTTTATATGTGAGTTCTTACTGAGTTATTGAATTATCGGACTTTTTTGATAATTGTTTAGCTGTAAGTAAATATTCAATAATCAAATTCTCAGTTCTTCTGAAAATCTCATTCGACATTCCACCTTTCCAATCCTCACAACTATTATGAAAACCTTGGTCAAGAACAATGTCGTTACCGAGCTAATACAATCCAATACATCATCGTTATTTTCCGATTAATCTATTGCGTGGAACATTCGCAGCCAGGATTATTTTTGTTGGATTTATTTTCTCTCTAGATCATTATTTCGAATGAAAATAAATATCACCATCAGAAATTCCACTTATGCTATCGATTACATATTACATTTTCATTAGGTGTCTCTCGAGAAAGTAAAAAGTTTTATTATAATAAATAGAATGGAGATTTGTAGATAGATCACTAAATTACTCATTTTATGTTCTGTTGCTATAAACAATTCGACGAAATTATCACATTGTATGGCAGAATCGATTCTTTGTTATTTCTTGGAAGGAATAATAGCTGTTTTACTATTTTTATATTACGATGATAAAAGTGATAATAATGAAGGAATATTATGAAATGTTGTGAATTAATGGAGATAACGTATTCATTAATGGCAGTGAGATTGAATAAATTTATGTCAGTATGTTGGAAACTACGATGGAGCCTTTAATTATTGTGAAACAGCTGGAAAATCAACTTGATCCAGATGGTAACCGATTCTCAATTGAAGATAAGTTTTGTTCCAACCGAGAAATTCTTTCACAGAATAAAACCTTCGTTCCAGCAATTATTCTTCACCTTTTTTGTTGACCCTCTAACTACGTCACCATCACGTTCTTCGTGTTGGGATTTGTGATTTCCAATGTGGCCATCTTGAACACCATAGTTGAATTCGTATTTTGGGTGAGCCTTGAGGTGAACAAAACAAATTGAAATATGACAACACAATAAACAATAAAATTAGATATGTTAAGAAAATGTATGTGAGCATTGCGCATTGAATTTTTTCACGGTATATCTCAAAATACAAGAGTTCAATCTGACAATTATACGTAATAGTTGATTATCCGTAATTATCAAATTGAACTGGCAATTATACAAACTGACAATTACGAAAGCTGGTATTTAGTCCAAGAAACGAGGAAGCGGCCCAATGTTAAATGTACAAAAATTAATATCCGAAAAAAAAAAGATATGAGCGTATAGGAAATTGAAATTCAGCTGAGTTTCTATTTCATGCGACTCGATCGTGATTACCGAACATAACCTAAAAAATTGGCAAAGTTGCGAAAAGCGGTTTTTTGTTGATAATTAAAAAACTGCAGCTCCGATCAAAAAAAGTTGGATTAAGAAATTGTAGGTATTAAAAAGATCTATCAATTGAATATCTTTTAATTTTTTGATATCATTGATACTTATCGAGTTATATTGGAAAAACCGTAAAAAATCGGGTTTTCTATAACTCGTTTATTGTAAGGTATTGAAAATAGTTAATTACAGTTTTGTGTTGCCTATGGGAAGCCAAAAAAGTTTTTTGCAAAAAAATTGATGAATATTGATTATTTTTCAAAATATATGATGTTTTCTCAACAAAGATGCTCTCTCAATATGGCTACTCTTGCTCGGGGAATGATGCTACAGTAACGATTCTGATCTAATTATTTTCTTGTAAAGGAAGTAGTCCATCCTCGAAGTGGAGTTTCAGTATATAGAGGCTAAGTAAAACTCGAAGTCGTCTCCACAATGTATATTTGACCCCTAAGGTAGGGAAAGGGTGGGCTGTTGTCAACACAGCTTCAGCAAAAAATTGTCAAAAGTGTGGTTGTATCAACATGATACCATCAAAAACATGTTTTCGAGCATAGAAATGCTCATCATCAGTTGAAATTACAGGTTACAGGTCAAACTGAAATAGCAAATATAAAAATTACAATTTTGAAAATGAATTTATGAAAAATTTTAATGGACTTGTAAACCAAAATGGATACTCACATGGCATGGAGGCGTAGTAAAATTTAAATTATTAACAAAACATATTTAAGAAAACTTGAACTAGGCGCAGTAAGGCCTACCACCTATATTAAGGTGGAATGGTGGGTGACCATTCAATTATATGGATAACCCACATTGAAAAGTTTAAAAAATTTGATACAAAATTTGCAACGACAATGTGCTCTAGCAATGGCTGTCGAAGAAAAAGAAAGCTGAACGAGTCTGATTGTTGAAAATCAAAATAATCGGTAATAAAGAATTGTTGACATGAGGTGCCATCTATCAGTGAAAAACGAAAACAAAAATCAAAATATTAAGCAATGTTATAGCATTGTTTATATAGAAGTAAGATAGTTAGTCAATGCCTGTGTAATTGGTGTTGGACGCAAACGCGAGTGTCATCTAGCGTAGTTAGTTACAAACATGAATATTTGACGTCATTTTAATGCAGGTTCCTTCAAAAATACCTGATTTTAATGCTGTCCCATTGTTTCAATCAAGTTACGACATGACTTGGATGCGAGCTCACTATCGCCATCTACATGTCGCATCCATTTTGATCCAATTATAATCCCATAAGGTTGACTAACTATCTTCTATATAAACAATGGTTATAGGAATCCAGCTATCAGGAGGTTGAACACTCGGATAACGAAGAAAACACACCAGCCGGGAAGAAAACTGTAATTCCTGGCAAATTTGATAAATTTGTTTATTTTTGAATTTTAAAAATGTAAAGCGTTTAAAAAGGGGATACAATCAAATTTGATCTGTTCATTCAAAGATATTATGTTTTCATCTTTATTAATTCTATTTATCTCAAAAATCTCTAGAATATTCAATTTGGGACCTTTATTACAAACATGTAAAATATCAAGATTAGAAACAATATCAAAGCTATGTTTATTATTAACGACATGGTTGGCAAAAGAACTAGAAGAATTAATTTCATCAAGAATCTCTGAGTGGAGATAGGTATCAATGACTCTCTTATGTTCATGAATTCGTTGAGAAAATTTACGGCCTGTTTGGCCAATGTATTTAGCATTACAATCATGTTGTGAGCAAGAAATTTTGTATACTCCAGATTTATCCATTATAGGGATCTTGTCTTTGTTATTAATTAAATTGGAACCTAAGTTATTATTAGTATGGAAAGAGATTTTGCAATCAGGAATAAATCTATCAAAAATATTTTTAATATCGTATGAAACTTTACCCAAAAAAGTAAGACTTGGTAAATAACCACCTGTAGGTGGGGGGATCAAATTAGCATTCAAAACTCTATGCTCGAAAACATGTTTTTGATGGTATCATGTTGATACAACCACACTTTTGACAATTTTTTGCTGAAGCTGTGTTGACAACAGCCCACCCTTTCCCTACCTTAGGGGTCAAATATACATTGTGGAGACGACTTCGAGTTTTACTTAGCCTCTATAATTATTTTCTGTAAGAGTTGCACTTTCATATTATCGAATAGGTATGTTGATTTTATTTATTTTAAGTATCAAAAAGTTACTTACAAAAATGGCACAATTTTTTTACATGTTTTTTCTAAGTAAATTTCTTAATTTTGTTTTTATTGAAATTACTTTTATGGAAATAGATTTCTAGCATGGCTTCACGCATTAAAAAAAATGAATTCCTACGATCACTAGGAGCCAAGATAATTTTTTTATTTCAAAAAAATCTGGGAGGCGCAATAATGATCGTACAGCAGTCACCTTTATGGATATTGAGGTTGAATACCTATATTTTCGATAATAAAATACTAGGATATGTCTACAGTTCATTTGGAGTATTATTAATTGATGAACAAAGTGAGGCTTGCAGGTGCGGAGCGTTGCAATTTTAGGGGGTGGCGCTGTGGGGATACAAATACTGTTGACATTGAAGACACTTTCGTCCTGACAGTGTTATTGAAAAAGAAAAGAAAAGTTATTGGTTCAATTTCAAGTACTAGTCTACATTGCAAAAGAAAACGTACGTGAACAACAAGCCGAGGTACTCAATACTTTTCAAGCACAAGCCACTCTGAACGCACGATAGTATATTGTGCAACAAGTGCAGAAAAGTGCTAATTTCTGCTCGTGTTACACACTATACTTTTTCTACAACACCCTTTTTGCTAAAAATAATACTATACTAACGGAATGAAATGTCAGTGACTCATTCTTATATTTTCCTCTTGAAGTTGAAGGTAGTAAATTCAATGACAATGAATTAACTTGTTCTCCTAGTTCTGGCGGAATATTTTCAATTTCAGAACTGTCGCTATCCATTTTAGTTCAATCTCATTAAAAAATGACGTGACAAGAATATTTTACGAATATTTTATGCTTGACGTTTGTTGACATTCAAATGATTCGATAGATGTTGCTCCGTTGCCTAGCAATGGATAGTGTGTATGTGGGTATTTGAGACAGCAGTAGTGATGTCTATGATTTTTGTTCAGAATTATATAAATTGTACGACAATTTCCCTCATATTATATAAACAAATAGACTTTGTCTATTCATTCTTGAAGTTGCCTGATCGAATATCCCTTCGAAATGCAGAATTTTCAAAATATACTTTCACCTTGCTGTCACGAAAACTGTATTGCTTAGAAATTAGGTACTGAAAAATTTTGGCTCAGAAATGTCAATTTGTGGCACAGAAATGTCACTTTGCGGCACACTAATGCCAAATTTCAATTATTGTGAGAAATAATCATGTTTGCGAACGTAAAACTATGCAGAAAAGCATGTTTTGGAGTGTGGTTGTAGAAAAAATAAGTTTTCAGTGCTATCCCCACTCCGCCATCCGCTACAGCTATCGCGATCCGCGCCTACACGCCTCACTCTATTCATCAATTAATAATACTGCATTTGAACTAGAAATATCCTAGTATTTTTTTATTGAAAATTCAACCTTAATATCCATGAAGGTGACTGCTGTAGGATGATTATTGCGTCTTCCAGATTATTTTAAAATAAAAAAATTATCTCGGCTCCTATAGTGATCGTAGGAATTCAATTTTTTTTCTGAATGCTTGAAATTATGCTAGAAATCCAGTTTCATGAAAGTCATTCATATAAAAACAAAATTGAGCAATGTATTTTAAAAAAACATGTAAAAAAATTGTGCAATTTTTTTAAAGTCATTTTCTGACCCTTAAAATTTAAAAAATCAATATACTCATTCGATAATATGAAAGAACAACTCTTACAGAAAAAAATAAGCCATGAATCGTTACTGTAGCATCATTTCCCGAGCAAGAGTAGTCATATTGAAAGAGCATCTTTTTTGAGAAAACTTCATATATTTTGAAAAATAATCAACATTCATCAATTTTTCAAAAACGACTTTTTTGGCTTGTCATAGGCTACACATAACGGTAAGTAAAAAGTTTGATTACCTTACAGATAACGTGTTATAGAAAACCCGATTTTTTCACGGTTATTCCGATATAACTCGAAAAGTATCAATGATATCAAAAAATTATAGGTTATTCAATTGATAGATCTTTTTAATACCTACAATTTCTTGAACTGACTTTTTCCGATCGGAGCTGTAGTTTTTTAGTTATCAACAAAAAACCGCTCTTCGCAACTTTGCCAATTTTTTAGGTTATGTTCGGTAGTCAGGATCGAGTCGCATGAAATAGAAACTCATGCTGAATTTCAATTTCTATATATATTTTTAAACGCTCATATCTTTTTTTTTCGGATATTAATTTTTGCACGCACTTTTCCCTATTGCTAGGACTAATTTCCTTAATGCCTGACGGCAGACAATTGAAGAGGTCCAAAAGCTGCAAAAGGCGTATTTTCAAATACTTTGGTTATATTCTGTTTTATCTATCATTACCTCCCTGTAGGGTAGGTATGAAAATTACGATTTTTTTCATATTCATGTTTTCTCACATACATGATACAACGGTAAATGTATAGAGAGGGTAGTATTATAATGTTATATTAAAAAAAATAGGTCTTCATAATTCGGTATATCTTAGACTATGTTATATGAGTCGAATTATGCGTTCTTGTAAAATGAAAGCTCGTTAAATATTCGTTGCATTTTCCCACAGGAAGATAATGTAGAGGAGAGTATTGAGATCACCATCTCATAATAATAATGTTTCTATTTTTACATCCAAGTGTTGTACATCTTCGCACTTGATTTTACCGTACTGATGAGAGATTAAGCTCGAAACACGTGTCTACGGTTGCACAATAATTTGAGGGCTATCTATACCCAATAACTTTTCTATTCATATTTTTATATATTGCCCCTCGATAAATCCATCCTGATAATAAATATCTATAGATCATTAACATACGAAAGTTTTATTTGCTGAAGTAGAGAATAAAAACAAGTTTTTTTGTTACATACATGGTTGATATGATGTTACCATTCCGAACCAGTGTCTATGTGAACACATGAAAGTTTTGTTGTTTCCGATGGATGTACAGTACTAATAATGATTATAACGGCGATAGGTGACTCTGTATCTTTTCTACCTAAGAACTGAATTAGCACAGTATTTTCCGCATTAACCATGAGTCTATAGTTTTGACACGATGCGGTAAATCTTCCATATCATGTGTTTAATTCGGACTGAAGCTCTTCAAGACTTCCTGCTGCAGCCGAAACTGAAGCATAATCAGCAGAAAGTGTAATTAATGTTCGTCCCATATACTGTGGAAGATCAATAAAATACAGAAGAAATATTGAAGGTCCCTGACCGATCCATGAGGTACACCAATATGAACGTACTGTTTCTTTGGTACATATGACGGTAGATGAATACAGAGCATTTTTTCAAAAGTATGCTTTAAGTTCTAATACAAATTAGGTAGGATGACGAGTATTGCTCTACAATTTTTCACCTCACAAACAACAACTTATTTTTCAAGAATCAACGATCTTTTAAGCGCTTGCACCGGTTGCCAATGTCCTTCGATATATGAAAATTCGCATCATCAGCATTTCCAGCACGAATCGTCACATTTCCCGGCAAAGGCCATTTCGCATGGCTGGAAATTTTCGATAAAACGATATTGTTATGGCGTCGGTAGAGTATGAATTGGCCCCTTCAGCAATTTCGACAACATTTTAACGACTTGCGGTAGGAGAAATCGTGGTGTAAAATCCGACGATTATCCAACACTTAATTTGGGGTTTTGGTCAGTTGAGTTTGTGACAACCTTCTTTTACTGTAAGTTTATAGAAGTCTGAAAAATTTCCAAATCGTCAAGGAAGAAATATACCCTTTAAATAAAATAATTCGCTGTAAACGAATTATTGTCAGACGGAAAACACAAGATCCCATTCGAAAACATCGAGCTGCTAGCAACGTCGAAACATGGTTTGGCCTGCATGTATTTGGAAGCTGTTGGGGTACAAAACATTGAGGAAACTTCAATAGAAATGAAGAGAGATCTGATACACAGCTGTAACAGCTCACTGCCTGTGGACGATGTCCATATAAGATCACACTAAAAAATAGCACACTTGGTCAAATAATGTTTTCGATCGAAATAAGCCAAAAAAAATCAAAATCCAAAATCCAAAAATATTTATTAAAAATTTGCAATAAGATAATAAATATGAAACATAAAACATCTAAATATATAAAATAACAATAAAACTATCACTGAGCCACAGAGGGGTTAGGAGGGGATGATATTGCATTTCCGGCGGTGATAGGTTTTTCATCCTGCCCTTCTGGGAAGCCAGAGGGCGGGCAAAACCAGCACACATCGGCCCAAGAGCGGACCCTACAATATTGTGTAGGCATTAGATGCTGCAAGTTCAAGTCTTCGGGTGTTTGACTCTCCCTACCTCCTCCAAGTTATGTAGGGGTTCTTACGTGCTTATATGTAAGGCAACAGGCTATCAAGACAATAACTTTCATCATTGAGTTTTCCATCAACACCCGGAAAAACAACAAAAAAAAACAGGTTTGAGCCTTCATTGGTTAATAAGTGTTGGTTCACTCCTCTTCTGGATTTTCCTGGAAAATATCCAATTCTTGGTAAATGAGCACCCCATGCTTTTTTGGCATGTTATGGTGGGCTCTGACTGCTGTTATATCTCTAGTCAGCGTACATCCAAGGATGAAGTGTCTGTGGAATTTATCAGATTGTTGTTTGATAAATTCTATGATGGATGGAATATCGGCTAGATCCCTCAATGCATCTAGCCGAATGTATCTATCACTATCCGTGACGATACGGGGCACATTA
This sequence comes from Chrysolina oricalcia, assembly GCA_944452925.2. Taxonomy (NCBI): domain Eukaryota; kingdom Metazoa; phylum Arthropoda; class Insecta; order Coleoptera; family Chrysomelidae; genus Chrysolina; species Chrysolina oricalcia. The sequence continues at coordinate 8,166,997 of OX101815.2, read as the reverse complement.
TTCTGCATCCTCTCCAATCTCAACAAGTGAGTCTTGGCGATGCTGCACAATACCGGACAAGCATATGTCATCGTTGGCCTGATGACCTGCTTGTAGATTAACACCTTGTTTTCCTTAGACAGCTTGGAACCCCTGGCCTTCAACGGATATATCCTTCTTATTGCTTCCGCAGCAAGCTGGATTGCCAAGCTGACTTGTTTCCCGAATGTTAATCCTTTGTCCAGCTGCACCCCCAGGTACCGCACAGATTCTGACCTGTCAATCCGGTTACCCAGAGCCATGAATCCATCGAAATAAGCCAAGTGCATCTAATTGGTTAGTACCTATCACTGAAATGAAATTATAATATGATGACTGGAATGCTTTTAGTTCCTCTGCGCACCCGTATAATGTGATAACTCTAGGAGATGTAGAAAGGAGGCACATGCAATAAAGCAGAGAAATACTTTATTGCTTACTTGTATGGGTACGAGAGAGACATTCATCTGTACGTACGTCTTATTAGTTACCCAATTTATGGTTTGTAAACACGCCAGTGCAGTGCAGCGCGACTTTGTATCAGTTTTATATGTTACAATCAACTCAATCTCGATTGCTCCGCCACTGAGAGGAACCACAAAATAAACTTGGCGGCCTCCATGAGAAATCCAGTCGCGCAGCCTGACGAGCAATCCAGTCATCATATTATAATTTCATTTCAGTTCTTAGTATACCCGAAAATATAATTCCATATTTATAACGGTTTGACGAATTATTAATGGTGAGACGAAACCCGTCACAATAGAAAACAAGGTCGAGAACCAAACCTTCGGGTTATTGGAGAGCATGAACTCATTTTCAAAAGAGAGATTTCTATTTTTGAATTCGTTGTAATGACATTTTCAAACCTTCGATATGACAATAGAGTGAAAATAACGCAAATTGTTACAGTTTCTACGAACGTGAAATTAGGGACCTAATGAATCAAATAACGGAGTTGAAGCATCAGCTAATAGCAGTCTCCAGTAACGAAACTAAGTACCCAGCGAGGGAGAGAAAGTAAGTCTAGCTTATTTTGAGAATTCAGAAAAAGGACTGTCATTTTTCAAGTAAGTTGTATTTTCATATACTGCCCTCATAAGAATAATCGCGGTATGTGCATGAAATAAAAAACTGAGATAATAATTTTTGAAGTTTTTGGTTTAGCCCCTAATCATTTTACGACAATTAAATAATTTTTTTGTTGGTTCTTCTTTAAAATATTCCTGGAATGTTACAGAAAGTTGAATATCAGTTCACCAAGAAAGAAAGCGGTACTGCAGTAAATTCAATAAATATTCTGCTTTTTCTAGAGTTTTCTAGAGATTATAGTTTAATAGTCAATGCGATAAGTGCTGATACCTTTGATGAGACTAATAATAATAAATTGCTTTATTTCAAAGTAAAGATTTAATATTTGTATGAAAATTTTCTAGAAAAAAATGAGTAGCGTTTAAAAAATTTGGCACATCTGTAAAGTTTCCGTTCCATGTTTTTACTTCATACCGTTCAAAAGTTAACAGGAGGGGTGACTAGAAAAAGCCGCAAATTATAATGAATGTTTGTGATTCTAATTCAAAGTGATAACATCTCTAGTACTGGACGAATTTCCTTTGTCCAGTTCTGAATTTATTATTTTCCATGTCTCTATGGATTTATTGTGGGCATATTCAGTTTTTTTTTTCAGTGACTTGTGTCCCTTCAACCTAATTTTATTCAAATAAAGCAACAAGGTGCTCGTATGATATACAACAAGTGAATTTGACTTTGCATGTTTAAAACCAATTTTCTCAACCCGGATAGGGAAATCCAAAGTTACACGACAAAATTTTAATTTTTGGGATTTTATTCAAGTGTATTAATAGTTCCACTAACATTCAAAATATATTCTACTCAATCAAGATAAGTTGGCGTGCCGCACTGTACACCCTCATACACCTGAAATTTCTATTAATTTCTGCAATATATTTTCATATCCTCTTTGGTAACGACTGTTCCTCTGCGAATACATGGAAAAGTTCTCTCTTGAATGTTTTCGTTTCATGCACAAAAATTCCAGGAACGTTAATATTTTTTGACACATGTAGTGTTTTGCATGAGATTATTTTTCCAATAAATATTTCCATTTTTATTTCGTCATTAATATTTTTCGAACAGCGCAATTTGCTGAATGAAAAAGTAATCATAGAAAAATTATTCTTGAAAAATTGAGAAAATCTCAGAGATGATTTGAGTGTCAGGGTCATTCTGGTACCTATTCTTATCGTTCAGTGGTCATTTCAAAAAACTTTCAAACAACGAAAAAATTATCGAATTGTGTTTTCTGCAGTACTACGCAGGTCTAACAAAACGATTCCAGTAAATGCATAAAATGATTTTCGTTATTCTCCTAACAATAATAGTTTTCAAATTCTTTTTCTATAATTTGTTCTCACAAAGAGGAAAATCCTGGAATGTTCAAAGAACATCGTAAGAACCAAGGGAAAGTAGGTAGACATTGGTGTTCTTCAATTTCTGCAGGCTGTATGCCCCAGAGAACACTTTCCGTCTCAAAAATTTGGTGGTGTGTGATGGATCTATTATTTCATTGTCTACAATTATTATCTGGATATTATCAATATTTCTATAAGCGTTGATTATAATGCTTTGAGATTTACTTAGGTTGAGAAATAGCTAATTCGCTGCAAACCAGTCCGATATACCATTCACAGTCCTTTGTGAGGAACTATATAGTTCTTTTATCTCACAGTTACTTGCAATAATGAAAGTATGGCAAATAGGAAGAAGGTCAAATCAAAAAAGTTGCACACGATATCATCAACCTATATGAGAAATAGGGTGGGCCCAATGATATATCCCTGTGGAACACCTCCCTCCATATCTGTCATTTTCGAATATACGAGGATGTATTGATATCTAGTTAGCCTAGACCAGGTCCCTGCACAAACATAATACTGCGTTACCATAGCAACGAACAATAACTTATTAGAAGTGTCAGTGTAAAGTTTGACGTCAAAAAAGTAAACCAGAGTTACGCAATGAATTAATAGAAAAAATATGTCCACCGATATTGTGAAAATCGAAAAATTGGAGATCGAGCCATCATCAAGTACCTGTATTTAAAAGGGTTGAGAGGTAAGCAGATTTACGAAGATATGCTCAATACCCTTGGTGATCAATGTCCTTCGTATGCGACCGTGAAAAATTGGACTGCAAGCTTCAAAAGAGGTAAATTTTCCATTGAAGATGATGACCGATTTCTGCCAGTTCTGTGTCAGTCCCCGAAAATATCGATGCAGTTCATGACATGATTTTTAACAGACCGTCGAATTGGGCTAAAACGGATATCTGAAGCACTGAATATTTCATACGAACGCCAAATGTTTGAATGTTGACCAAAAGCGTGCAAGGGTAGTAGCATCGCGTTCGATCTGTGCTCGATTTGAAAACGATGTAGACTTCCGAATTATTACTATGGATGAGACTTGGGTACATTTCTACGATCCAGAAACAAAGCAACAATCGATGGAATGGTGACACTCCGGTTCTTCAAGACCTAAGAAGTTTCGTTTCCAAAAATCTGCTGTAAAAGTTCTTGCGTTGTGCACAAACCGCTGCTGCAGCAGTAACTCTACCTCCACATTCACCATAAATTTAGTGAATATGCGCATATTCTCGGAGAGTATTACGTGTGTACGCCATGACAAAGAAATGAATACTACTGAATGAAAAAAGGGGAATAATAAAAAAAGGTCACAAGTTGATCAAACAAGATGTGACAACCACCTACTAGATTTTTTCAATTCTATTTACAAAAGATCCATTTATACACAATGCTGTATAAGGCTGTATATCTGTCGGTCTCTGAAACTTCGTTGGAATCTGGACGTTAGACAATTGCAACATTTATCACAAGAATTCGTTTTAATCAGTGCCATATCGGATAATCTACATTTCAATTCGATAATTTTAATAGGCTTATTTACATGAAAAGTTAATTTAATTAATTTAATTAAAGCAGTCTATACTTTATTATTAATAATTATTTCCACATTTCATCGAAATAAAATGATTTTTGGGAGTAATTATAAAAGTTGATGGAAGCCTAGAATAAAACCACGCCTAATTCACTTCTTCCGAAAATAATTATAGTTTGTTTAATACCATAGTAGAGTCTGGACAAAATAAGCATTATTTTGAAATGAATGTCCACTTTCAATTGGTTTTGTTTCTTTCAGACAATAATGTCAAACTTTTTCAAAAAAAAAAAATTGATGAAACTCAAATCTGTTATTTTACCCATATTTCTAGAATTTTTTTTTCACTTTCTGAAAAACTGTTCTGTACGCCTAAAAGCATCACTCATCAGTAATCTTCAGCAGCAAACGTATTTGAATTTGTCTCAATTTGTATACATGACACTCAAAAATCCAAAGTGAGGTAGCGATTTTCCAGAAATTCTTAAAATGCCCATTATCTCGAGAACGGTGATATTTTAGGTGAAATTCTGATATTCCGAACAGTCATGACCTGGTCTATCACCAGTTTCAATATTGTACAAGGTTTACCGGACATCTTGTATATATTATAATATTTTTTATGTTGTCAATGTAAAATTAGCTTTATGTGCTAAACAAAGAAAGAATGATATTTTCCACTTAGTCGAACTATTTATAAAGAAAGAGTACTTCTACAGGGTAAAAACAATTTTGTTGTTTCAACCACTTTCTTTTCGTTCAGAGTTTATTGTCGAATAAGGAAAATAACTTGCAGCTGCAGCAAAAACAAGCTTGAACAGACTAGCAGTATTTATTGAACGAACAAAATATTGTACTCAATTATACAAAATATTTTGTTATGAGAAAATATCTACTTCCTTCGAATACTGTTTTATGTATCGGACATGTGTTTCAGAATTAGTTCGACATTTTAATTGAATTGTTATGAGTATCACAAATTTTTCGTTTGAAGATATTTTGTTCAACGAACTAACTTGTGTATTACCTCAAAATTTAATGAATTGGTCGAACAGAAGGAATTGTTTCAATACTTTGTGAATTCGATTAGAAAATGCACTGACTGAGTTAACAAAATATTTTTTTGGTTTGAATCAAACTCAACTAAAAATAATGAAAAGTAATGTTGAAATATCAAATCAGATTATGATCGACTGAAACATCTGATGTTTTCAAGAAGACAAAACGAGATTTTCTATCAAAACATATACTCAATAGGATAAATTGCATTCAATCTAAAAAGATTGCAGCGATTCAAATCAATGACAATATTTGTTTCATTCGAATCAATATTTATTTGTGGGATACTAACACTTTTATTTATTCGAGTTTAACGATATTTTGTCATTTTCTATGTGTACTTCGTCCGTTTTATTCAAATCATTTAAATTATACTATCTGGCAAAATTTACGAATTTTGTTCGAATTCTCCTTGGATCCTCCCAAAAAATCCTTCCATTGGCCACTAATTGCGACACTTGTCGTTCGCCAGCCTTTTCATTCTTCCGAAGAGCAGTCGTTTGTTGTACTAGTAAATTAGATAATGAAAACGGCATATTGAAGACACAAGATTATTTTTTATATCTCACTTTTATGACATCAGCGGCAGCATTCAAATACACAACAGAATTTTCGCTGTTCCACATTCAAAAATTCAGGGCATTGGAGCACGATCCTCAGGAACTCTTAAGTTTCCATCCAAGCAGGTCAATTCAAAATTACACGCTGCGCGAAAATATATCTGCGAAAATTGCAGAATGATCCGAGTGATCCTCATGAAAAAAACAAATCTTCCTCTTGCAACTCCGCGTTCGAAATCAGGATTCTGCATAATATCCTGACAATGAAAACAGTGGAAGAGTGGGTACGGCGCCATCGCGTTGAATATTGCAAATCCAATTTGACGAAATGTCATAAAAATTAAAAATGTACGTGCTCTATACCCACGCTTTCGAAATCGAGGTTATGCCTCATGTATGAAAATGCAATGAAATAAAAGCGGGTTCCTAACCTAATTTGCTTTTTACCGTTGTTAATGATGGTCGGGAATAGTAGAAAAATTGAACATTCATCAGGGAGGTTACAGGAAACAATAGGAACAAATCGACTGGGTTAATAAGGCAGACAAAAATCGATTTCACAGAAATGAATTGAATAAAAGGTAACTTTGAAAAAAAATTAATAAAATAATAATTTATTTACCATAAATGAAATTTGTACAAATATAACAGTTATAAACAGTTACTGTTTTATGATCACGATGAAGAGTAAATAAAAAAGAGGGCCCACAAAAGGATTAACCCTTTTATGTGGGCTACAGAAGAAGATTATGTAGTTCAAAAGAAAATTTGAAAATTTGATGGTACCTAATTCATAAATTCCTGTGAGCTATTAGAAGAAATATTATTCCAATTTGATTTAAATATAATGAAAAAAAACTTTAAATATACATGTTTCACTTAAGGCAGCTTTATGCAAACCGTTTTTTTATTAGTCTGTAACTTTCATCTACTGTCATTAAACTCAAATTAACTTTAAGAATTTTGATTCCTTTATGCACTCGCTTTATTCAATTTATCGGTATTTTTCTCGAAACAAAAAGAAATGTAGTGTTAATGACGTAGTTTTATCTCCCGAACACGAATCCGAAATGATTTTGTGAGGTTCTCTTATACTTTTCGAATTATGACCTTCTGAATCTTGAAAATTGACCATTTTCAAACTTGATTTTCTCAGCGAACAATCGCACAAAATGCCTCCTTCTTTTTGTTGGCACTTTTTTGAGACCCTAATCTGGGATTTATTATACAAAAGTGTATAATGATGCACTAAATCAATTAGCATGCTGTCGTCGTACATATTATAGTTTTAAAGGTCTCAATGTTATTATTTATAGACTGAATTGCGATTTGATTTTGACAGGTCTATATAATTTGTATATTATATATATATATATATATATATATATATATATATATATAAATGTTCCAGTGACTGTAAAACAGTCGAAAACAATCCTTTAGGAACTCACTATACCTTTGTATAGATTGTATTGCTCCTTGAAACAAGTATTTAGCATATACCATTTCGTATCCGAAATGTCCTTCTGGAGCGCTCTCTAATCTGTTGCCGTGGTGGATCCTGTAAGCGATTGCAGTGTTCATCCCGGCGAACGATGACGGGCACCGGGCCCCCGTGTGTATACAACCGTGATAACCTGGACTGCACTGATGAGGGACTTCATCCCGAAACCGGTCTGCAGTTGGTTCCTTGTTTGGATCAGGTGGTGTCCTGCTGTCTGTCTCTGAGAGCTCTTGCAAAGTTGTTCCTTCAAAGTAAGGATCTTTGCACATATGTCTGACAGATATAATTCAATATCTGTCGAAGTATTAGCCAGAGAAGTAGTTGTTTTCTGTCGGACATATGCCATACAATCTATACAAAGGTATAGTGAGTTCCTAAAGGATTGTTTTCGACTGTTTTACAGTCACTGGAACATTAATTGCTCCTTGAAACAAGTATTTAGCATATACCATTTCGTATCCGAAATGTCCTTCTGGGGCGCTCTCTAATCTGTTGCCGTGGTGGATCCTGTAATCGATTGCAGTGTTCATCCCGGCGAACGATGACGGGCACCGGGCCCCAGCGTGTATACAACCGTGATAACCTGGACTGCACTGATGAGGGACTACATCCCGAAACTGGTCTGCAGTTAGTTCCTTGTTTAGATCAGGCGGTGTCCTGCTGTCTGTCTCTGAGAGCTCCTACAAAGTTGTTCCTTCTAAGTAAGGATCTCTGCACATATGTCTGACAGATATAATTCAATATCTGTCGAGGTATTAGCCAGAGAAGTAGTTGTTTTCTGTCAGACATATGCCATACAATCTATACAAAGGTATAGTGAGTTCCTAAAGAATTGTTTTCGACTGTTTTACAGTCACTGGAACATATATATATATATATATATATATATATATATATATATATATATATATATATATATATATATATATATATATATATATATATATATATATGTATATATTTGTATTTTCATTTTCCTCAATAGATAAAAGTTGGTTATTTCTTGAATAATAGGTAAAGAAAGATAAAAGTTAATTTGGATGCATAAATGGTTCCATGAAAATACATAGTTTCAACATCTTGAAAAGGCCTAATGAAAGTGAAGAATTAAAGAAAAAGCAGTGTGCATAAACCCGCCTCCAGACTATGAAATCCATCAATTGATGAATCTTCATTCTGGGTATGGTTTTTTTAAAATTCCAATCGACTGTAGCTGTCTGATTACCTCAGGAATCTCCGCGAATGATATTGTTCTCAGATAAGTATAGCACTTCTGAGCTTTTGTTTTTTCTACTTTTGGTATTGCCGTGGTTTTCGTTTTGTGGCTTGTGTTGTAACTATGCTATATTTGTCTTAGTGTGAGCTTTTTCTTGAAATGTTTTACTACAAAACTTTGAAAGTATAATTTTCTGGAACAAAAAATATTACTCTTTCTGCATAGTGTATCCGTAGAACTAGTATAGTTTTTTTTTTTGTAAATAATTTTCATAACACATTTATGAGCGATTTCCAATTTTTTGTGATAGTTATTTGTTACGCCTCCACATGCAGTAATTCCCGTCGATATATATGGTTGAACAAGAGCATTATAAAGAATTTCAAGATATTTTACGTCAAGTATGTCTTTGAAGAATGTGAATGTGCTTATTAATGACCTACATTTTTTAACATTATCTATATAAGTACCCTTCTCTCCAAATATTTCCAAAAAGTGGAAAATATGAGGCAAAAATCTGACAGAAATCAACTACTTCCCTGGCTAATGCCACGACGGATATTGAACTACATCTGACAGATATTTGTGCAACGTTCTTCCAAGAAGGCTCATTTGCAAGTGCTTATTGTAAACAAACAAAATATTATGCATAATTTGGCTGGGGATGACCAACTGCAGACATATTTCGAGGTTGTTGCCTCTCATCAGTGCAAGGGTAGGTCCGACAACTTTGAGTTGTCTTGTCCCTGCTAAATGAATTATAATTTATTGTGTATCTAATAATTCCATACGGATGAAGCAGCGACTTACAGTAAAGTCAGTCGCAGCGCCACCCGCCAGGAAAATCAATGAGTACTCATTTGTACTCTCCGGTAAAACATTCGAACTCGTTCGAATTATTCACATTATCCATATGATGATTCCATTTCAGATTGGCAACGCCCAGATAGTTTATTTAATTTTTTTTGCCACTGGGGTAGTTTGAATGAACATTTGTATTTCTAGTTTCTCATAAGAGGGTTACATACTTGGGTTGCTGGCGAACGGTACGAAGAAAGTTTTATTGTAATCCTTAGTCAAAATTCTACAATTAAACCATTGGATAATCTTACTGAATTTTTTTTTTGAAATTTCCTTGAGTCTTGACCAAGTAACCGCTTGTGATATCCCACTGCTGTATCATCAGCAAAGCTGATTATGCTTCCGTTTGTTTGAAGTTTGAATTAGTAGTTCGTATAGATATTGAAAAGGAGTGGCCCTAGAACTGTTACCTGCGGAATACCGTGAGTAATAGTTGCTGTGGAGCTCAATATACCATCTATGCTCACCTGGTTTCTTCCATTGTTTGGATAGCTTGCCATCAAGTCATGGCATATTCCTCTGAATCAGATTTTCTTTAAGGTACTGAGAATATTCTCGAAAGTCAGCAAAGATACAAAGCGTTGGTCTATTGCTGTCAATTGATTTGAACAGTCTTGAAATGATATATTTCATTGCGTCTTCCGTTGACTTGCCATGCCCGAAGCCAAACAGTTTACTAGATAGTACTTGATTTTTCTCAAAGAAACTGGTTATTCCTTTTTTCAATATTTATTCAAATATTTTCGCCAAGTTACTAATGAACCATTAGCAATTTTTGTGAATTGGCTTCATCACTGCATGTTTGAAAGCTATTGGAAATTTTCTTGATCCGATGGCTTTGTTAATTAAAAATGCAAGGGGCTTTTTAATATAGCAGCTTATAAGTTTCAATGTTTCATACCATCAAGCTTTTTAACTTTTAAACTGAGTAAATTTATTGATAACATAAATTTTTCCAACGGAAACCTCTTCTAAGACCTTTGAAAAATAGCTCCAAGGAAGGACGAAAATCTCAGATTTGTTATTCAACAATTATGGCACTTGCAATATGTATGTTCAAGTCGGAAATAATTGTTAATTAACTAATGCATAACTAGTAGAAATACAGCGATAAAAAATTTTTGACTGCGGATTATTGTTCATTCATCTATCCAGTAGATGCCTGAATTTTTTTAATGTATTTTAAACCCCCTGGAAAAATTATAAATATTGGTAATATTGTTACGGGAAGTGGATTTTTCAAGGAAAATTTCCTGCTCTTCTTGGATCTTTTTCCAAATTTCAAAAATGTCAAATAGTTTTGAAATATTTGCAAAAAACAGAACCCGATATTTTTTTACAGTCAATTGTTAATAACGTTTGCAATTTTTGCAGGCGATTCTTGAATGTTTTTCAAAAATCATCAACACAAAAAAAGTTTGACCCAAAAATCACTTGTTGACTAGTTTTTTTTTGGCATATTCAAATAATATTCTTCAAGTTTTCTGTATCATTCGAATTTATAAATGTTGCCCATCAGCAAACATCACTATATTATTTGGAAATGAATGAAAGAACAGATCATTGATGTAAATGATACACAAAAGTGGACCTAGTACTGACCCTTGTGGTATACCGTGAAAAATTGGTTCGGAACTAGAATAGCAGTAGTTAACAAAAACACTGACTCACGATTTTGCTTGAAAGATTCATTTTTGTTCTTGATATAATTAGGTTGAATTCTCAAAATTGTTACCCTCGTCTGACAGCGAAAACCCAATCACTGTGCGGCATTTTTCATTGTAAAGGTGGCAACAATGTCTTATGATAATCAGCAATATGTGAGTGGTAGATAATAAATTGACATTAAAACATTTTCCATGTAACATCAATTTCCTCCCACAAGTTTTGTTTTTATCATTTCACTCATTAATCCCCATGCAAAGTAAACCAATAATAAATCAACGTAGTAGTTATTACTAGACTATTTTTAGCGGAATTGCCAGATGCTCTCTAAAATTGTTAAGCTAAGGAGGTGACAGTATGTGCCTGGAGTCATTGTATATTCTGGGATAATCATTTTTGCGTTTGAAATGTATGATTGACAGGCATTTCATATTCTTTGACGCGTGTGATTGATTTTAAAATAGATCAGCTTTGTGTCTACATTTTCAATCAATTTGCATTTGGTTCAGGTTTTAATTTCAGTCATATTCTTGGAAAAAATGTCTCTCATATTTTTATTAGCATCAGATGATATTTCGAATTCACAAACATCCTGTTCAAAGATGCTTTTAGGATAATCAGCTTTTCTATAGACACAATGTGGAAGGGTAAAATTACAGGATGAGTAATTCAATTTATTTAAACTGTTTTTTTTTTGAGGTAATGATGAATAGTTTTGGCAAGTGCTGTCAAAGGCACAGAGGCGTGTAGTTTCAAAAGGATTAGTTTCTTTGAATAACTATTTGTGAAAAGTTCAACATTTCAAGCTTCAAAACGTAAATCAGTTCCTCTTATAATATCTACATAATGTTTAATGAATTATTATCGTTAAATCCGACATAAATCAACCGAAATATATAGGGTGAATTTTGAGAAATAACGGACAATGTAATTGTGTGGTAGTCCATCATGTGGAAACACGCCTGTTCAATTTTAGCGATATACGTGATACTTTTTCATTTTTTGTTCGCTATTCCCCAAACATCCGCTACTGAATCAATTACTTTTGTTTTGACTTTCTTCCTACGATCTTCAATATTCAATGTATATTACTGATCGTGGTTTCAGGCACATTTGTCACGTTACAACTTGTATGTTGACTGTGTCTATGACAGTGTTCACTGAGATATTTACCGACGAACTTTCGTTAATATATCATTCAAAAGACATTGATACGTATGGTTCGAATGTAATTTGTGCTCGAAACATCATTTGCTTCAATTGTCATATTGTTGTGCTATTCAAAGAGCATTTATTTTCATAAAGCTCTTTCAAGATGTATTGGAGTGGTTGAGAGATTGTAGAGATGTAGATTATTGAGGGTTGTATCGGCTATTCGACTCCAGAAGCACTTCGACCTATCAGATCTTTTGTGGATAACCCTTAAACTATTCGAGGCCTGGGTTTTCTTGGTTTTCTGACGTCACTCAGGAGGACAAGAGTCCCTAAAAGCTGACAATAATTCAAAAACTGAAGTGCATTGATACATTTACTTTTATGACAGTACTGTTTACTTTTTTGTTATGGCTTCGTCAACTTAATGTACTTATGTCTCATATCTTTTGATATTTCTATCTTGTGAAAAATGGTAATTTTTTTTTGTAGTTGAAATTGTTATTTCCGTCTACCGATTGCACCCCTTCGTGCAACCCTTAGAAGTCTTCGTGAGACCTGTGTGAGCTAGGGAAGACGAACAATAATAATAAGTCTCTAAATCCATTTGAATAAACATAACTATTTTGGGTACAGAAGAGTATCTAAAGGAAAGTGGTAGGGAATAAAATTTTTCAATTCAATGGTTAGGTATTTTTCACAATTTTTATGGATTTTTTCGATTTTGTTTTCGCAACTTTTTAAAAAGGGTGGAGGAAGCGAGCCCATCGGCAGACATATTTTTGTCGTAATTTTCCATGTATGAAATCGTTGGAATTTTTTTCGAATTTCTACGCATTCTCTATCAAGCCTTCGAGGAGGAAAGAGAAGTAATTTTTTTTGAAACCGTATCATTCAATAGTCAGATAGTTTTCACTATTTTAACGGATCTTTTCGATTTCTATTTCGTAAGTTTTCTTTATTTTTTTGTGTCAGGAAAGGGGGCGAGCCCCCTGATCGATTTTTTTCATCATCATTTTCCAAGTCCGAAACTGTCGAAACATTTTCCGAATTCCTTTGCGTTCTCTATCTAGCTTTTGAGGTGGGACAGGGGGTGTGAAACTTTTTTAAACCGTAATATTCGACGGTCAGATATTTTTCACTATTTTTACGGATTTTTTCGATTTAAATTTCGCGAGTTTTCCAACTTTTTTCGAGAAAGGAGGGGGGGCGAGCCCCCCTACATAATTTTTTTTTCGCTGTAATTATTCAAATCCAAATCAGTGTAAAAAACTTCTGAAACCCTACGCGATCTTTATCTAGCTTTCGGATGGCAGGGGGGGACAATTTCTTCAACATTAATATATTGAATTGAAAAGGGTGAAAAATTATTTGAGGAGCTCATTAGAAGATTCCAAAAATAGCAATTTCTGTTCTCAATTGAGTCAGAGATTTCAGAGATTTTTTACATATAATTGTGTAGTTTGCTGCGAGTTAGTCAAGAAAAATGTATGAATTCAATGATAATAATTACCTATCCAGTGCTACTACTAAAGAATTTGTTTCATATCCTTTGTTATTGTTTTCTCTTATGAATGTACCTGTTTGTACCTGTCTTGTTTTGATTCAGATTATGTTGTATGTTTGTGGTATAATGGTGCTAGTAAATGAAAAAAAAAATTTTGAGTTCAATTAATCAACTAGCCAAAATACTACTAACTAAATAATTTGTTAATTTATTTTGTTATTTTTGTTCTGTTCTGTATGTATCTGTTTATTCATATGTTATGCATGTTAATTTTCAACTCAAGGTTATGCGTTTTATTTTGGATCATGTTATATGTTTCTGATACTCATTCTGTATTATATTATCTATTAACATAATTCGTCTGTGTTCCTATTTATAGGTATTAATAAGATAAACCTACCATTGCATTTGCTAGTATTAACCTAACAATATTTCATGCCTCTTTACTATTGGATATTTTTTTGAAAAAGGATTGAACACGACTATTTTGTGAGACAAAAATTTCACTGGCTACAGCGCCGATTAATTTTTAGCCTCAGGCGCTGTAACCCTTAAAACTAGGCCGGGAAGTGCTCGAATTTTTATACAAATATTAATATAAATAAGAATTAGAATGTTTCTGTTGGTAACTATCTTCTGTTCGAATTTCAATATACAGGGTGATTCAAAAGTACTTTGACAAACTTCAAGAGGTGATTCCTCACAAAATTCTAATATGAATTGTCCAAATAAATATATGTCCGGAAACGCTTCGGTTCCAAGATATAGGGTGTTGAAGTTTTATTTTTATTTTGGTTTTTTTCAAATAACTCTTGAAATACTGAACTTAATTAAACGAAACTTGGTAATAAGAGGTTTTTGAGGTGTCGAATTCGAACCTGATGTTATTATTGCTCGTACTCGCAGAGGGCGCCACCAACACGTCTTTTTCTTTTTTGAAGATTCATAACTTTTTTGAGTGTTTATCTAGCACATTTTCAGTAAAAAAATCGATTCCTCTTTCATATCTACGTAAAAAAGCTACCCTTGTTACGTTGACGTTTAAGTAAGCAGTTTTGTTTTTTTTGTAGGGGGCTCCACCTATTCTATTACTTTTTACTCACTTGAAGAGGTCATTACTGTTGGGTACATTCCTTTATGACATCCTTAAGCGAAATAGTAATTTAATAATAATTATTCAATGGTAATAATTAATAGTAATAAAATTTGCAAGAAATGTCAACATTTTATTTCAGGAAATTTTGAATATGTAGAATAAACTAAAATAAACGAAACTAAATTGTATTCAAATAAATTGTTGAAAGTGTCCACCTTCAGCGAAGATACAGGCAGTCAGTAGTCTAGTCATTGAATCTCGTACCCGCTCAAAAATTATTGGTGTGTTCCTTATTGTTTCACATGCGTCTACTATTCGGTTTCTAAGATCTTCCTCGTTCGCTACTTGAGTTTTATAAACTAGTGACTTCAAATGTCCCCAAAAATAAAAATCTATCGGGTTTAGATCTGGGGACCTTGATGCCCACGGCTGGTTAGGTTCTTCTACACCCCTACCGATCCATCGATTTGGATAGACTGTGTTGAAGAATTCCCTGGCTACAACGCTAAAATGGCGCGGAGCCCCATCATGCATAAACCACATGCGGATACAAATTTCTAATGGTACATTCTGAAGTAGTCCCGGCAATTCATTTTCTAAAAAGTGTCTGTAAGTTGCGGCATTCAGTCGGAGCGGAAGAAAGAAAGGACCTATCAAGTAATTATCAATTATTGCCGCCCATACATTTACAGAAAATTGAAACTGATAATGCCTTTCACTAACTGCATGCGGATTTTCGAGAGCCCAAACATGGTTGTTATGAAAGTTTGTGATAGCAATTCGGGAGAAGTTTGACCCGTCCGTGAAGAGTACATATCTTAAAAATTGAGGATTTTTAGCCAATTTTCTCAAAAACCACTGACACATAGTAATGCGTTGGGGAAAGTCTCGTGGCAAAAGAGCTTGTACCATTTGAATATGGTATGGATAAAACTGTTGATCGTGGATAATCCTCCAAACTGTGGACTGAGTAGAATTGACAGCTTCAGCAATTATTCTTGTACTTGTTTCTGGATTCTCCTCGAGAGCGTTCAAAACAGCTTCTTCCAATTCTGGGGTTCGGACTTCTCGTGGTCTTCAAATAATATCAGCTGCCCTCTTAAAGCTACCTGTTTCTGCCAAACGACGGTGGAGACTAGCAAATGTTGGAGTTGAAGGCAGTAATCGCTCCTGGTAAATACGTCTTGCTTCGCGCGCATTGCCATCCGCAAGGCCATAAACAAAATGCATATCGGCTAAATGAGCATTATTGTTTAAATAATCCATTTTTTCAAAATTAGTGTTTTCTACTTCTACTTACGGAAACTTCAACAAAACGTTTAACTGTCACAAAATATGTAATTACCAAAACTACTTACTTAAACGTCAAATTCTTTTCCAAAGCATTCTTGTGAAAAATGCAAAATATTGGTAATAACTTCAACATGCATCGATTATCAAATAATTGACTTGAAATTTTCAAGTCCAAATATTTAGAAAACGGTTGCTTACAGCGACTTTTAACGAGGGTAGCTTTTTTACGTAGATATGATAGAGGAATCGATTTTTTTATTGAGAAATGTGCTAGAAGTACTCTCAAAAAAGTTATGAATCTTCAAAAAAGAAAAAGACGTGTAGGTGGCGCCCCCTACGAGAAAGAGAAATAATAACATCAGGTTCGAATTCTACACCTCAAAAACCTCTTATTACCAAGTTTCGTTCAATTAAGTTCAGTATTTCAAGAGTTATTTGAAAAAAAACAAAATAAAAATAAAACTTCAACACCCTGTATCTGGGAAACATATGTTTATTTGGGCAATTCATATTAGAATATTGTGAGGAATCACCTCCTGAAGTTTGTCAAAGTACTTTTGAATCACCCTGTATAATACAAATAAGAACTGAAATGTTCGAGATATTTAAATTTGGAATCGTTTCATCCGGTTAACAGATGGGTGAAAGTCGACCTCTCTTCGTCTCTTAGACTAAATGCGTCTCATTGATTTGTTATTCTACATGATTGCCGAAAAAATAGTGTACGCAACACGTCCGTAAACAGTTTTTTTGGACTCGTAGACTGCCAGGACTCGCTGACGTTCGTCCTAGAATTTGGTCTACTAGTCCAAAAAACAGTATTTTCCGGACTTGTTACGTAAATTACTATTCCCGTGTCGAAAACGATACGGGAAAATTTTTGCCGGCTTGTTTACATTTTAGATAGTTATGGAATTCACGCAAACAATATGTAAAATTCCTTAGTTTTTGATAATGCTGATTGCGATTTCAGAAAAAATAGTATGTGTACCTCGTAGTAAAAGCACATTCCCAGACTTCAATGCTTGTTGGCCTCGGCTTAACGCCTCGGCCAACAATTTACATTGTCGTCCGGGAATGTATTGCTTTTACTACTAGATACACATTATACTATTTCGCATACTGAAACAAAAAAATTGTTTGACTGAAATATAATCTGCTTGATTCAGTATTTTTTTCGTGTACTCTCGTTGGAATTGTGAAGAAAATAATAGTTGGCTATTTGTCATGTTCCTGGGTTATTACCTACGACTATATGCGCGTCAATTATTTCAGTTTGTTCCATAAAGCTGAGTATTCGTGTCAACAAATATTTGCGATGAAACTGCCACATTCACCTGCAATAAAATATCCCGCAATTGTTCCAGCACCCTACACGACTGGTGCCAGCTATAAAAAACATCCCTGGAATGACATGAATGTTTCACGAAAAACCGACCCCAAGCTTGTTTTATCCAAACAAATTCTCCAACCAACCTGTGAAAATCGCCAAGCCGACATAAAATAAACTGGACGAAAAAAGGTTAACGAGTGTTTTGAAGATACGAAAATAGTTTCCTAAGCCGGAGCCCGATATTTATATCACTTGAGTATGTCAGTCCATTAGAGCTACCCAACAAGAATACCGTCTTATTTTTTCGGTTGGAACTGTCGTGTGTGTGTGTGTGTTGTGATTTTCGGAAAATGTGAAACAGCCCCAGAGACGCAGATGCGTTTTACATGGTGTTGTGGAATTGTGCACAGAGTGTTACTTTTTCTGTTTACCAAGTTGTTGTTGATCAAATGTCTACGTAACAGTGCTGTGTTCCTTGTTATCATGAACAGTATATCACACGCGGAAATAGTGAAAATTATTGCGAGGTTGGAGAAAAAGGCAACGGAAGAGAGTCTAGGTAATGTATTATTCAAATTTATTCTTCAAGGGAAAGTGAAAAACCTGAAACAAACGGTCGCTATAGACTCACACCAGCTCTGTTTTCATTTTTATATTTATTAGTTCCTTTGGCGGAGAACTCCTACTCTGATAATGTTTCAAATTTTCAGGTTAGTTTCCACAGACATTGTACTTATGCCAAGAATATTGTCAATTTTTGACAGTCTGCCAGCATCCTCACTTATTTTTTCATAACCACAAAAACGTCCAAATACTTATTCTCTGAACCCTTCTAGAATTCAAAACATTTTTCTTCTTCAGAGTCCGTCTAACATCAAGATGCCAGAGGTACATTCGATTTGTTCTTCAAATACACTACTAAATATTTTTGAAACAGAAGCTGCAAAAATAATTACATTAAAATAACGGTATATCTATTGGGTTTCATCGAGATTCTTAATATTCTAGAAGAAAATATATTGAATACGCAAGTCTGACATTTCATGAAAATGTCATTGTGAGAGGTGAATTGGAATTAGTAAGACACAAATAAACAATCGTGTGGAAGGAAAATTAGATATCTTAAAAAAGAAACAGTACATATGCAAAAAATCGAGAGGAACCTAGGAAATTGATGATGAAGAAGGGTCCCGTTCATATATGGATGGAAATAACAAATTTAACAATGAAGAAAAAAAAGAAATTATTTAATGATAACCTTGATGGACGAAAACTGACATTTATGGAACTTATAGAAAATGAAGAACATTTATTATTAGAAAAAGATAAATACATAAATCGATTTGCGAAAAAAATTTAATTCCGATCTGATTACCACAAATATTACTGAAAAAGATACGGTAATGGATGGTAGTGTGAAATTAATGAGAAAACTGAAGCGTTGGAAAAAATACATGTTGAACTAAATATTCTCCTTCCCACATATCAAATAGTAGTTAGTCAGATGAGGCCCTCACGGTGAAAGGCCTCAGTAGACATACAAGCCCTAAACCTAACCTAACCTAGTCAGATGAAAGGTTTAAAATCACCTGCTTCCTGAAACCATTTTGATCAATCCGAAATCAAAGCAAGATTTAAATTCTACGAAAGAAGACATTTTCGAAAATGGAGTTCTTGGCAAACTCAAAATTGGTGTTAGTGCCATAAGAAAAACAAGAAATGGTTTAATAAAAATAAATTATTAAAAAAAATTATATTAACAATGTAAAAGACGAGAAAACAAAGTTGAAAATAATTATACGGTATGAGAAAGAAAGCTGCTGAACCCAAGGTTCGACTGAAGCAAGATACACCTCCAGATAAAGAACATTATGCAAGATGATCAGAAACAGAACCAATTCATCGATGAAAATGATGAAAAGTGGGTGAATTTTGTTGAATACATCAGTCATAAAAATACTATAATATTTATGCTAAAGTAAATGGAAGTTTATGCTCAGTAAAATATATACAAAATGTAATGGAAAATTTTTCATCAGGTGGCAAGATTTGCACGTAGGTACATGAAACAACCAAATTACACAATGTTTTCAATGTTGTAGTTTCCATTAAACATCAAATAATTGTAGAAATACTGAAGACACTAATTTTGAAATGAACTAAATGTACAAATTGTACTTTTTCAAACTTGAATTTCAGAACAGATCACTCCACGAAAAAATTAGCTTATAATAAAAACTGTGCAGTCATGAAATTTTATCAAAACAAATACCCGCCTAAATAAATTATGGCTCTATATAACCTTCAAATGAATACGAGTGAATAACTGTCAATATCATACTTAAACATAAGAAGTTTGAGAAACAAATTAACCGATGTTGAACAGTATATGGAAAGAGTAGATGTTGACATATTATCAATTACTGAAACATGGCTATATCCTATATCCTATGAAATACAATCCATGAAAATTTCAGGATATTCCAATGATAGTCTTGTGCAAGTATTTATATACAAATTATGTACTAACATATATACACACATGTTCATTAGTACATCGTTTGATTTACTTTTTATATATGTATACAGTGTGTCCCACTTATCATGCTCACCATGGGTATCTTTTAATGGTAAGAGATACGAGGTCGATTAAATGACACCAAATGTGGAGTTTATCAAGGCCAACTATAATGTGAAAAAATATTTTGATAAAATCTATTCGTTTTTGTTTTATACGCAAATAACAGATTTTGATCATTTTCATGTCTCTTGCACCTGAATTTTGACCCACTTCTGGCGGTCCTAATAACTTGAAATTCGGCAGATGTTCATAATTTCGGTGACAATGCACTATGGAATTTTTATTGAAATAAAGAATGGCGGCTCTTCCAATATGGTGGACGAGATTTGTGATTATGGTCCAATTCCATTCAAAATTGGTATGTGGGGGTATTTGAGGTCGGAGATCATGATTTTTCTATTAAAATTTATAAATTCAAGATGGCGACTTCAAAATAGTTATTGTTTTTGTATAAATGACGATAACTCCGTTGTTATCAACAAAAAGCTATTACTGTGACATATCATTTGTAAGGGAAAAAAAGTTATTCATAACTAAGTCATAGTGAGCTATGACATACATTTGAAAAATAAAAGTTGGTGCTGATATCTCAAATTCTAGAAGAGTTGGTATGAATTTCATATTTTTTTTGAAATCTCATTAAAAAACTGCCATAAGAATGTGAAATTCCTATTGAAATATTTTCATAAATGAAGAAGTTACGGACGAGACATGAAAATGTTTAAAATCTGTTTTTTGCGTATAAAACAAAAACAAATAGATTTTATCAAAATATTTTTTCACATTATAGTTGGCCTTGATATACTTCACATTTAGTGTCATTTAACCGACCTCGTATCTCTCACCATTAAAAAGATACCCATGGTGAGCATGGTTAGTGGGACACACTGTATAATCAGTATAATCACAATTTTTATATTTAGAAATTCACAAATGCATAAAAACCAATCGAGAAGGTGGAGTATCTATATTTTTCAAAGAAGATTTGAAATTTTGCATCCTCGAAAAGAAAACGATAGACAACTGCAATTACATTATCATTGAAATACGTTCTTTCAATCCAAAACCCAATGTAAACTATTTAGAATTTTCCAAAATCACCAATCACACATTACATGTCGGGGCGTGGCGCATTAGTTAGAGCGTCCGACTTCAAGTCGAAAGGTCCGGAGTTCGAGCCCCAGTTGCGGCTGGGATTTTTTAATTTAATTTGACTGATTACATTATTAAAATCTTGTGACTCGACTGGGGTGAGTCCTGCACGATTCACTGTTTGGTTCCAATTAACAGTGCTGCTCCTAAGGTGGCGTACGGAGTTAGTAACAAGGTCTTCCCAGAACACATGGCTAATGACCATAGCAGTCGATGCCAAAACACCAAGGAAAAAAAAATTATAAATTTCCCTAAATAGTGTATGAACATTATTTTCCTAGAAAAAATCATAATAATAGACAATCAACTTTGAACCATATTCTAATATGCAAATATCTCATTCCGTATTTCTTTATGAGTTTGAGGATTTTCATCTTTCAGATGGTAGAATGGTATATGAAAATTTTGGATATAAAAAAATTTCTAGATTGTTTTTCTGAAAGTCTAAATTTCTTATGTGCTATACCTGTTTTTCAAGATTATATTATATTCATTATAAAAGAATCTGAAAAGAAATCGAGCATTCTCAAAAAATTCAGAGCAAGTAAATATAATAATTGGAAAAGACAAAAAAATATAGGAAGTGATTATTAATAACTTCGAAAATAATAAAAAAAACAAGCAAATAGTAATCAGCCAAATTACAAATAATGCCGATGTACCAATGTACGATGTACCAATGTACGATGTACCAAATGAATTCATTAGCTTATTCACATTATCTAAGAGAATCAAAACTGTATTGAAAGATGTGTCACCTCTCAAAAAATCAATGTTTTCAAGTCAATTTCAGAAAAAGAAATTTATAAAATAATTATTACTCTCAAATTCCATACAGCACCTGGTAAAGATCAAATTATTTCAAACAATTAAAGAAATATTTTTGATCTAGTGAGCTCACCTGTTTCCTCAATTATCAATAATTGTATTGAGAATGGTATTTTTCCAGGCTATTTGAAAAGAACAATTCTGAAACCTATTTATAAAGAAAGTGACGGAGAATACATTTCAAGTTCTCGTCTGATTCCAATTGAAAAAGTGTTGAAAATCCATTCAATTGATTTCATCACTGCTAATATTGGTTTTGATAAATTTCAATATGCATTCCAACTACATTCCAATACCCAAGCAGCAGTGACTGACTCTATTACTGGTAATTATGCAAATTTAGAAACACGCAATTATGTGTTGCAATATTCATTTGTCTAAAAAACACTTTCGACACTGTCAATCATACAATTCTATAAGACATCTCAAGCAATCTGGGTATAAGGGGACATGCATTGAATATATTTCAAAATTATTTGTGAAATCGTATACGAGGGCTGACAATAAAGTAAGGTCTCCAACGCTGCAACTTCGCCGGATCACGCGCTAGGCGAAATCTGGCAACACCGCCGTGTTCCTTGGTTCCCCCACTACCACTTTGCTGCTGGGTGAGGCTTCCCCGACCGCTCAGTCTTGGCTGAGCAGCCGTCAACGATGGAGGTACCACTCGCGTCAGCGTCCAAGTGCGAATTGCGTTCTGTAATACGTTTTTTGAGTGCGAAAAAGGTGACACCTATTGAAATCCATCGTCAACTAGTTGAAGTTTACGGGGAAAAGTGTATGGACATAAAAAACGTGCGTAAGTGGAGCCGCGAGTTCAATTCCGGGCGCACTAATGTTCACGACGAGGAGAGAAGTGGCCGACCGTCGGTCTCGGATGCGATTGTTCAAGCAGTGGAGGCAGAAATGTTCAAAAACCGCCGTGCGACAATTAGGGACTTGGAAGAGAAGCTTGGAGGAGTGTGTAGCAGCGAAACAATCCGTCATATCCTTGTGAACAAGTTGCAGTACCACAAAGTTTCTGCCCGATGGGTGCCGAAACAGCTGACCGAAGACCACATGAAGCGGCGCGTGGAATGTGCGACCAAAGTTGTGGCCCGTTTTGAAGAGGAAGGCGATGATTTTTTGGAAGGGTTTGTTACGGGGGATGAAACGTGGGCTCATCACTACACACCCGAAACAAAGGAGTCGTCCAAACAATGGCGCCATAGCGATTCTCCGAAACCCAAAAAGTTTAAGGCGACACTGTCAGCCGGCAAGGTGATGGCTACGGTGTTTTGGGATCGCCACGGGGTATTGTTGGTGGATTTCATGCCAAGGGGAACCACTATCAATGCAGCAAGGTACTGTGAGACCCTGGAAAAGCTTCGTCGTGCCATAAAAAACAAACGCCCGGGATTGCTGAGCAAAGGAGTGAAATTTCACCACGACAACGCGCGCCCGCACACAGCCCGCACACAGCCAACGATCACCCTCCCTATAGTCCCGACGTGGCCCCCAGTGACTACCACATGTTCCCCGCCCTGAAAAAACATCTCGGAGGGAAGAAGTTTGATAGTGACGCGGAGGTTCAGAAAGAGGTCAACACCTGGCTGCGCGAGGCGGACGGAGAGTGGTATTCTGCCGGCATAGACAAGTTCATCGTGCGGATGCGCAAGGTGTTGGAAAAAAATGGCGATTATGTAGAAAAGTAGCCAAGACCTTGGCCTTTCCAACGGTGTATCGCTTTTTGTAAATAAATGTCATTTTCTATGAAAAAAAAATTGGAGACCTTACTTTATTGTCAGCCCTCGTACAATACGCATTCATAGACTGATATGAAAGTTAAGGAGAAGCATCAACATTTGGAGTTCCGCAGGGTTCCGATTTGGCACCAATTCTTTATTTACTTTATATACTGTACTCTATCACACATCTGAAAATGTCCAAATTCCAGAAACAAATTTGGTTTTAAATTAAATTATCTGGTACTTATGGAAGATCAGTTTTCAACTGACCAGTGCTATTATATTCATTCATACTGATATTTTGTTGTTTGGCTGGTAACTAAAAATTATCATTTCCATTATTATTATATAACTGAAAGATATTGAAATCATTATTGAAATATGGTTCAATGAAACTAATTGGGCAATTGATTCAGAAAAAACTGAGTAAAGATATTTACAAACGAATATGGAAAATTTAACATTATAATCGAAAATAGAATTATTGCTGAGGTCTGAGAAACACGAGTATATGGGTCTCATGATCGACTATAATTTATATTCAGAGAGACATGATATACAAAAAAACTGAAAAATATATTATTCCATCAGAACAAGACAATATCTAAGGAAAACATAAAATTTTTAACATGTAATGCACATATTTCCGGTAATATCCTGAAACAGTTTCATTGTCAAACTTTGGAATGGAAAAGTGGACAAAGAAAGTGGATATAAAAAAAGTTAGTGGTTATGAAAGATTAAATAATACTTGAACATCCAAGAAAAATAGAAACGTTGCCAAAATATTACACTCGACCTCACACATTCTTCTGGTGTTTTGCATGAGCTAAGTATTTTTTGTATCGTTATTTTTACAGATCTTCTCGACTGTCTATAATATTTTGCAACATTCATCGTTTCTCATCATTTCCAATATGATATTTCGAAATTTAAACTAGGTACCAGCTAAACTTTATATGAGTTTGGGTTGATTGTCCTCATTGCAACCAATCAAATCTACTGTGACCCACTCCTTCAAAGCGAGCCTGTCACATTTCTTACACAAAAATTATTCCAGAAGTCAGCTATGTCTCATTTTTGGCAGCAAATCAATCTTCCGAATGTTTCTAAAATGTCGTAACTTTTTTTATAGCGGAATAAAAGTTCCACTAACAAGGGAACTGGTGATTTCAGTAACTAGTTGAATGGTACACCTTGCGGGTGGATCATGTTCGTTTGGATTTTATGCCTCCAACTTATTATGTCACAAGCTGTCGAGTAATTCACTTGTTCGTCGTATCAATATATTTCTGGGTGGCAAAAGGGTAGTGTAGTGATGGATTGATTTTGAAATTGAAACGGACATTTTTGTTTTCTTAGTTTCGGTTTATAATTTAGAATCGTGCTAATTTAGTGGCCTTCTGAATCTCCTGAGTTCAACCCCCTTGATTTTTGTGCGATGCGTCTGCTGTGCCACTCAATCCTCAATAATTGAAGATCGGCAACAGAGTAGCGCCAGAGAACAGGCGTATCACTGCAGAAATGCTCAAGAATATACGAAAGTGTATGTATAAGATTGTTGGTTTCTTCTTAAGCATTAATTATGTAACATTTCTGAAATATTGAAATAACACGAAGCGTAGTATTATTCTCAGAGATATTTTTTGGAGAATTTGCAAATTTTCCATACGGTCTATCAGTACACTACCCCATTCCATAATAATATGTGATTCTGGATTCAACCAAAGCATGGTGGATTATTTTTATGGGTTTTTTGTCTAGATACTTCGCCAGGTATCTGAATACTTCTCAACTTGTTACAAAGTTTTGTAATATGCATGTTCTTTCTAATATGTTTTTCAATTATAATCCCTGGATACTTGATATATTCACTCTGGTTAATTTCAAGTTTTTTGTCGAGTGTTAGAACCATGTAACTGGATTAAGTATGTCATGACATGAATGAGGAAAATGGAATGTTTCGTCGAAATTTATGGTGGGGACTTCATAATCAACCCAACATTTTATTAATTTCATAGCCCGTCCAGATTATCCCAGTAATCCGAATAAAAAAGTATAGCAGTGTCGTCTACAAACCTGATAACTTCTCCAGAAGAGTTCATTGATATACAGGACAAATTATAATGGGCCCAGTACATTTTCCTGTGGTACACCACACTGTGCAGTTCGTACTGTTCTCGTATTACTATGATTCACTCTTGCTCTGTTTCCTGTGTGTTAATCAATTCTCAATCAACTTTTTAGTACAATTGTGAAACCCAAATACTCCAAGACATCCAACAGCTGAGAGTGAAAAGTGTCAAATACCTTGGCCAGATCTAAAAAATCAAAATTGATTAATTTTTTTGTTATTTTAGATGTTAGATTAGCAATAGCATCTTGGGTCGATTTGTTCAGTTGGAATCCATATTGTCGATTATTTATCAATCATTTATAGTTGCTTAAGATACTGTCCTTGATTTGAACAATGAATTGAATATAATTGATATATTTGATAGTATTGATACTGGTCTATATATATATATATATATATATATAAATATATATATATATATATATATATATATATATATATATAAATATATATATATATATATATATATATATATATATATATATATATATATATGTTCCAGTGACTGTAAAACAGTCGAAAACAATCCTTTAGGAACTCACTATACTTTTGTATAGATTGTATGGCATATGTCCGACAGAAAACAACTACTTCTCTGGCTAATACCTCGACAGATATTGAATTATATCTGTCAGACATATGTGCAAAGATCCTTACATTGAAGGAAATGTCCTTCTGGAGCGCTCTCTAATCTGTTGCCGTGGTGGATCCTGTAAGCGATTGCAGTGTTCATCCCGGCGAACGATGACGGGCACCGGGCCCCCGCGTGTATACAACCGTGATAACCTGGACTGCACTGATGAGGGACTTCATCCCGAAACCGGTCTGCAGTTGGTTCCTTGTTTGGATCAGGCGGTGTCCTGCTGTCTGTCTCTGAGAGCTCTTGCAAAGTTGTT
Source organism: Chrysolina oricalcia (assembly GCA_944452925.2). Classification (NCBI taxonomy): domain Eukaryota; kingdom Metazoa; phylum Arthropoda; class Insecta; order Coleoptera; family Chrysomelidae; genus Chrysolina; species Chrysolina oricalcia. Next base: position 8,140,435 of record OX101815.2, on the reverse strand, counting down.
CCTTCAAAGTAAGGATCTTTGCACATATGTCTGACAGATATAATTCAATATCTGTCGAGGTATTAGCCAGAGAAGTAGTTGTTTTCTGTCGGACATATGCCATACAATCTATACAAAGGTATAGTGAGTTCCTAAAGGATTGTTTTCGACTGTTTTACAGTCACTGAAACATTTATTGCTCCTTGAAACAAGTATTCAGCATATATATATATATATATATATATATATATATATATATATATATATATATAATAGTTTGTCATTTTTTGTTCAGTGGTTTAGGCCAATCAACAGGGCTATCAACCTCAACTTAAATTGCTCCGCCAATAATTTTTTTTCAAATTGTAGAACACAGTGTGCACATTACTTCTGAGAAAAATGATCACCTCCAGGGGGAGTGGAACCCCCCCAAAAAACGCGTTGAAATTAATTTTTGAGGTAATTTCGAAATATCTCAAAAAATTTATTTTGAATCAAAAAAATAACTTGATATTCAGTTTTTACAAAAAACTGCCCCTACCAAAATTTTGAGAAATCGCAAGGTATTCTTGAAAAAAATTGTTGAAGTTATATGCTTTCGCAATGGAGCAGGTGTTGCACCGGCTCTCGCCAACGTGTATTTTTTCAACCAGCGCGTGAAGTAAAGTTCTATAACTCCTCACATAAATGTTCAATTCGGATAAATCTTACGTCATTTTGAAGATAAAGATTGCAGCTTTGTATTCTGATATTATTTATATTTATCCGCGAAGTTTCCAGCTGCAAAATTGCAATTGAAAATCTTATAATATTAAAGTTCCTGACTTTGTGAAATAATGCTTATGATTACTGAAATAATGTCTTATCACTTGTAGCAAGTAAAACGAACAGTCGAGGAGTACTTCATTGTCAAACTACATAACGTTTAACCGGTCCAAATGATGTTGGTTTTAAATGCGGGTGTTTTCAATTCTTCGCATATTTTAGGTTACAAAATCTTGAGGGAGTTTATAAATTCAAATGCTAATAACTCAGAGATAAAAGCACGTATCAACATGAATGAAAAGCCAGTTTGCAGAAAAAACCCTGCTCTAATTGAAAACATTTAAACAAATTTGGTTACTAGTACAAATTTTAAATGCAATCCAGTCAATCTATTAAGTACTTAAAATAGAGGTTATTAGGCATTTGATCGTATTATTGTGCTATGGAAAGTAAAATAAAATCAGTCCTTGATGGAATATGGGGATTCGAAACCCAGTAAGATAGTGCACCAAAGGAAACTATCCCGAAGTGTACCTGCTTTAAACTCATTGAGATTCTAAAACCTGAAAAATATTGGCTTGGGACCTTGTCAATGCTGCAGCTAGCGCGCCGCTGTATAGTATACAGCGGCGCGGTTCAGTCGGTGCGCAGAGGGCAGCAGCCAACGTTGCTCTATGTGAAGGTCAAATAATATAAAAGTTCCTGTGCAGAAAACACTGGACACTGGGATAACATCGATAGTCGGAGACGAGGAAACATCTCATAGTGCTTTGTCACTGTTATTAATTGAAAATGGTGAGTTTATTTTTGAAATATTTGTTTCATGTTCAACTCTGCTCTGTTTCAAAATATCACAATGACAGATATCTGTAGAAACTTGGCAGTGATTGTTCCGGATTGTGAAGAAGAAGACGAAGAAACTGAAGATGTATAGATATATTTTCCTATACATTCCTTGATGGATATTACTTGTGGGTTCATTTCTCCATACCCTTTCTCGATAACACTGAAAAACACTCCCATATTTCGTTACCTCCGGTCCACATTTGAATTATACAATAAGTTGATCTTCTCTCGAATTTGCGAATAATTTTCATAACAATACTTCTCAACGATTATTTACCCACATTTATATGTAAGAATAGTAGTTTGAGAGTGTTTTCAAATATTTTCCCCCTTCCCTCTCACCCCAATGTTTCACCGATGCGGGGGATATGCCCTGATTGCGGGGCGGGGAAATCGTTTCTAATAATTTATACCCAATATTTTTTCAAATTTTTGCTCAGTTTCATTACTCAGGACTGACAATTTTACATATTCATAGAAAATACCAAAAAAAAAACAGGATTTCCGGAAGGGCTTATTTCCCCGGGAGGGGGTTTAATTGTTAAAAATAATTCACCCCCATTATTAATACCGATTTTCACTCATATTTATTGCCTAGAGCTGAAATGTCAAGAAAATACCATCCAGAAAAAAGTTTTTACGATTTGCACCCCCCGAGGGGGTGATAACAAAATTGCTAATTATTCAACCCTCCGTGACGACCGAATTGCAAAAAAGAAATCGGCGGAGCAATTTAAGTTGAACTTTTATGAGAAAAATTGCTCTGTTTATTGGCCTAGTTTATATGATGAAGATTCAGAGATATCATCAACAATTTCTATCAGTTTTTCTGCTGCAATTTCATCAAACCCAGAGTTTTATTTTTTTTAAATTCTGTAATGATTTTGATGATTTCTTTAACAAATTACATAATCGTGTTCTTGTATTTTTCCCGCTAAAGCCACCCCCAAATCACTGAAATAGTTTACAAAACCAGTTCAGATATAATTTTCGTATCTTCAAGAATGATTTGTCTAATATGTTATTTTGATCTTTTAAAATTTGTAAGTTTACTCTTACTTGGATTTTCAGAGAGTTTATTTCAACTTTTTCAGTAATCATAATGTTTATTTTATATATTCATTTGCAGGATTCTCATACAATGCTTTGTGAATATCATCTACATTTATTATGGAGTTCAATAACGCTTTAGTAATCCATAGTTATATTTTCGTTTATGTCATAAAAAATATCGGTTAGCATATTGACATCAGTACTGAAAAAGGAATCCGACCAGTTTATGTATATGTATGTGTATTTTTTCAATAGAATTCTAAAATTCTACTGAAAAAATAGATTAAGTACAAAGAAATTAGTAAACTCGTCATATACTTAAACTGCTTTCTCCTTGAACTCTTGTGTATCAATTAAAATATCATTCGAAATTGTACCATCTCATAATATTGAGATGGTTTTCACTGAAGATGTTTTCGGTTTTGATGTCTATATTTATATTCCCAATCTCTCGAATTAGGGTCGAGAAATGATGTCATGCCATTCAGAAAAGAATCAGTGTTATTTGATGGAGATCTATTAGTTTTTATACTTGGAAGGAAAGTTGACTAATATTAAATATTTTTTATTGAAAATTTTTAATAAATATTACCTTTTTTATTGGTTATTGGCCTAGGAAATGCTGTTATCTCTATAAGAACTACATACTTGTTGAAACATATTTATTTCAACGTAAATGTACAAATATCATGGGCAAAAGTCAGAGGAGGGTTTTTTTATTAAAAAAATGTATACTAAAATTGTTTCCACAGCATAAATCAGATTCGTAAAGGACAGGACACAAAACCTTATAAAAATGGCTTTCAGCAAAATTTGATAATTTTTAGCTATTCAGTTCGGTTCCACACCCGACACAATTTTGACAAGTTATACGAGTATCAGAAGCTGAATAATCCAAAATGAATTGTTATGGTAGTCTCCATGGAAAAATAATGATTTATTTCATTGAGATGCATTTTCGAAGAAAAAATCTTGTCAACTCAAGGGTAAGTAATATTCACATTTGTACAGTGAACACGAAAACTCAGTTTCTTGAATAGGTAATTACAAGTAATGAAGGGGATGAAATGATAAAAAAAGTTATTTATCATAACCATCAAATCAATAACAATGAGTTACGTAGTGTTAATAACATTCGGTAACGTAAGTTTGAGGAATTGAAACTGCCCATTTTGGAAATATATTGTCAAAATATTGTTTAATTCGTAACCAAATTCTCATCGTTAGTTGGAGCACATGTTTTTGAGTTGCGTTTTTCATTTTCAAATGTTTTTTTTGATATTGGATACCCTGTATAATTTGTAATTCATGTTTATACATACCTCCACTTTTAATAACTTTCATATCTTCTCAATTTCGAGATGGATTGCATGTATTTCCTGAATGAGCAGGTTCACTTCCTTGAACGTTCTTCAACGAATTAATTTACGATTTTCTAATTTAAAACGATATGCTTCGGAAACTCTGAGAACAAGATACCAGTATATTATATTTTCATTCACGTTATTACTGTGTAACTTACTGATATTGTTGTAAGCATTTTGAATTCGATCTTTTTTATTATTTTATCCCCTTCACTACTTATGATTACTCAATTTATCGAGTTTTGGTGTTAACTGTACCTACACATGTGTATACTACTGACCCTTGATTTGATGAAATTTTCACTTATAATATCACAAGAGCTTAAATTATTTCCGGAATTTTTTTTGATGGCACGGATATTTTGAACATTTTCTTAGAATATTCGTGCCCGAAAGAAAATTTCCAGGAATAATTTAAGCTAGCGTGGTATTCGGTAAGAAAATTTCACACCATAAAAAATTATTAATCCAATATGCCATTTTAAATTAATTTCACTGCTTGTCAAGTCCACCATGATTCGTTAAATAAAAAATATTACCAACTTCAGTTAAACCAAATGCTGAAACTCAGATGGGCTAGCTCAGTCTATCGCCATTTGGTAATTTTAGTTAACTAAAGGTGGTAGAAATGTTTTTTTTACAAGTATCATGATCTAAAATTTCCACTTATCTACTAATATCGTTGCGCCACGAAAAAATTTCCGGAAAGTTTTTTAGTTGCCATGGTAACTAGTCAAAATTAAGGCATCTTATTGGACAAAAAGTAGAGGTGTGAAATTTTCACAATAACACTGCACAGCAATCAAATAAATCATAAGTTTTCTGTGGAAAATACCATAAAAATGCATTTTGATCATTCAACTTTGATGCCCTCTAACGGATCTCCTAATTATAAGATTCTCCTATCATTTGTCAAAATTGTGTAGGGTCTGGACGGAACAAAGTATCAAAAAATTATAAACTTCAGCTGAAAGCCATTTTCATACTGTTTTGCGTCCTGTACTTCACCACATATTTGTCAATCGGAAGATAATTGAGAGCTGAATCCAGACTTTACCAAGTTGAGCATCTGAAAATGTTCCTGATCAGAAAATATGCGATCAATTCCCAAAAATGGTTAACCAATTCAAGGTTTCCTTTTGTATCCAAAATCAGGAACCTATCATACGTATATGGCTGATTTAAAATTAGAAAATCCGTAATAGTAATCTTTGTCTCAAATAGTTTGACTAATTTGTACACTATTCTAGTACATCTATGTCGAATTACACTATCCTTACTTCAGTAAGTAAGTCTTTATAGCAGTTTTCAAGTTGCTACAACCAAAGATACTAAACTAACAAGGAGGGTTTAATAAGCTCTAGCCAATCAGAATCTTGTAGCGTCAACGCGTCATAGTGACGTACTTGGATATGAGTACAGAATCGAACTCGAACCAAGCAACAAAACTGTCAGCAATAACTCTCATATACCAAGAGCTAGTTCGTCACTGTCTATAGAGAACGTCGGCCATGACACGTCCAACTACGTCACATTTCGTCACAAATGTTCTTTCATCTCTTTCTACTAGTGTGGGGATTAAACTCTCCTTGTTAAATAACGTTTAGTCTCCTTGGGCTGCAACCTCGTCTACACTAAAAAACATTGACTAATATGGTGCCATCTAGTAATGAATAACCGAACTATGTGCATCACAAATGACCTGTTTATAATCCAGCTATTTGCACCGGTTCTTCTCAATAACAAACTGAGCTAAGTGAAGGTACAACTTAAGGTAAAGATGGTTTGCACCGTTGCCTCCTGGCCTGAACCTTACTTGAGTATTGGAAATGTTTCGCAACAGCGCAAAAATGATCGCGTAACCAACACGACGAGACGTTAAACAACGCAAACTTTTGAAAAAAGATTCGACTTCCGGCAATGGTGGAGGACAGATGGCGTCCTTAGTTGGAAGTCAAGTTAATGTGTGTGAATGTTCTATTTATATCATAATTTTCTTGAAGTTAAGTGTTTTATTGTGTATTTATATATTCCCCCTGATCTCTACGCTGGTACCCAGGCCGGATGACAACGGATTTGTCGGATCGAGGGGGTTACCTGATCTGGAGAAATTGATTACGCAAGTAGTCAGAATCCAATTACCTAAGCTAAGAAGAAGAAGAACTTTTGAAAAATATGCACATTGAGCAAGCGCTGTCAGTTCTGTCTAGTTTGAAAGGCTGGCGGGAGTATGGCAAGTAATTTGGAAAACTAGCCACAATATCGCCAAGAAGCTGCCTGCACATTAGTTAAAATGCGTAGTTTATTAGTTAACCTAACCTGACCTGACTCACCCTAGGTAAACAGAAAGGTATCCATCCAAAATGTTTACAATATGAAGATGTGTTTAACAATTTGGGATGAATAAGAAAAATTAAAAAGACTCTCCATTCCATTCCTCTAGTACAAAGCAACAGAATATTATTGAGTTCGGAAGTAATGTACTCGTAAATTAACAATATATCAATACACATTTTGTATTAAGAAATGGGTACAGTTTTGATTCTGAAAATTATTTTCCTACTTTCACATCATAGGGATATTAAATATTAGCCTCAATCAGGTTTACTATATAGGGAGATGTAGGTTTGGTCGAAATACTTTGAACATCAAGAAAATAGGAAAATATTTCGTGTAGGAAAAGTGAGGTTAATTAGTTAAGTGGAATCTAAGCCTGAAGAACCTGAGACTTATCTTGACTGAGGCTTATGTTGTCCTCGAATAGCGGTTCAAACCAAAATCGTAATATAAGTCGTAAGGTAACCTTAAGTTGAACCAGTGGAAATAGCTGTTGACCTTCAATTATCTGAGTTCGTTTATGGATAACTGTCTGTTTATAGGTTTTGACATATGAAGCGTGTTCCGTTTCATGCATTCATCGCATCACTGTTGCAGACATAATCAAGCGTTCCGTTTCAACGAACTTTGACGTTGGTGGGTTGAATCGGAACGAATTGCTTGCGTGGTGCATGCCGTTTCCCGCAGATGTAGACATTTATCACTTTATCAGTTAACCAAATTCTTATGTTACGGAAACAAATCTGATAATCTAGTAAATAAATTAATATGGGTAGAACGAAAGTGTTAATAGCAGGAGTAAGAAGCGAGCTTTGTGAAACTGAGAGTAGCTTAGATTCTGATGCAAGTGATAGTTATGAGGATAATATCGTCTGTCCCAGGCTAAAACCACGAATATGCTAATTCCAGGGTTTTGACTTCAACATGTAAAATACTAATTTTCTACCAAAATGTTCATTGCCAAACTCACGAAAGTGCTATCAGGTTGTCTACTGTGAACGAGAGTGAATTCGCCAATGTGAAAACTTACCTAGGTTTTCAAAGCAAGAAGCACTAATATTCTTGAAACTCTCCTCATTCGAAATGACAAATTGCACATTCGTGGTTTTGGCATGAGTCCAACGATATGATGTTGAATGAATTGTCAATTTTTTCTTCCATTGTACGGTAAATCAGGTAAATGTGATAATGCACGATACTTGACACTTCATCAAATATCAAATTTAAACTTTTAATTCGGTTTCTGACGTTTCTGTTTGAACGTGACTTTTCAGTTTGACAGATCTAATTTGGATCGGATTGATCGCTGCTAGACGAACGGGCAGTAGATCATGCACTTTCGATGTCTCAAGGCCAAAGAGGGGAATATAAAAGTGGGCGTGTTAATGCGCTCCCAATGTAGGAAACGGAACGGTCATATGCGCATTATGTCCTCAATGCATGAAACGGAACACGCATATGGTGGTATCCGAAATTAGGTGACCGTCTAATATTAGGTGACTTTCTTCTATATGTACATTGATGTACTGAATGATTTCACTTCTTGTTGTCACTATAGTTTTCTTTTATCATTTTGTCGTGCCATAAACCTCTATCAGAGGCAAATCTATTTATGTCATCAATCAGGATGCCTGCAATGAAACTAAATGCTCATCCTGGGAGTTACAAAGCTTTGAGTGATAATGATCGCAAAACATCCCATAAATTGAACATCGCATTGGCTCTTGTTCCAGTTAGATGCACGATAACGCATCAAAAATGGGACAGTAGACCCCAAAACTTATGGAACAGTTCACAATCGGTGAATTAATTCGTCCTGTGGAAAGTGGGTTTGAACATTTACACATCGTATAAACATTCTTATTATCCAACATAATTTGTAACTGTTTAACACTTCTAATTATTTTTCCGCTTGGCGTACTTTGTTCAAGTAGATTTAGCACAGTTGTGTCCCATCTGCATTTTTGGCAATGGTCCGTGCATAGATTCCCACCTCGTTGCAGCAAGAATTTAACGAAATATGTGCAGTACAGCATCCGTGTTTATACTGGTTGCATCGGAGCGTCATTCCCAATAAATAACGTGTGCAAAACATTCTTCCAGAAGCAGACAGAAACTCAAAAAGAAGTGCAGAATGCCATGTTCTCTCAAACAGTATGGGAAAGAATATATCTCCAGTATTGTGGTTTGATGAAAGCGTAAAGTATAGCTTGTTGAATATTGAGAGAGCATTACAATTTCACCTCAAATAGATCGAAGAAGGGATATCGAATTGGCATTCGACGTCACTACACACTACACAAACTACACAGACAGGTCTTTCGACAAAATATGAAAATAACCGAATGCAGTTTTTTACTGACAACATGCTTGCATGGAAAATTATCAGGTTTAATTTTATTTTCGGTAGAATATTTGCGGAGTTGAAAGAAAAATGTTTGTGCTGCTGTTTCACTTTCGGCTACATTTTCCTCAATAGATTGTATGGACCACTCACCAAAACGCGAAATTTTTTCACTTTTTGAAGTATATCTGACATTTATCAGTATTGTCAGTCAGTGTTGTTGTTATTGGTGTCATGCCAATGGAATGTTTTCGCAGTGCAATTATCGCTCTGCAGTGCAATTACCGGGGGTAATACCACAAGTGCATTGAAAATTACCGATAATTGTGAAAAAAACGTGTTTTTTTTTAAACTGCACGAGTTTATTTTTTTCGTTGTTTCAAAGCATAAATTGCCCGACTCCGAAGGAGGAGGGCAATTTTTTGAAACAACGAAAAAAATAACCGAGTGCGGTTTTTTATAAAAAAAAAAAAACACGTTTTTTTCAGAATTATCTGGTTAATTTTCAATGCACAAGTGGTATTCGGTAGGAAATTTCACACCTCACTCTTATATGAACACTTGTAGGTAGATGACACATTTGAAGTCTCACTTCTGACATTAAAATCGCGCGACTTCACTTGAATTGACATCTAATGCTATAATTGCACTGCCGTGACGCGAAACGCGTCACTACAGTGCAATTATCGCTGTGAGCCAGCGGTAATTGCATTCCTCTTATGGACGTTTTCACACGTGAGGGAAATTTCCGGGGGTAATACCACAAGTGCATTGATAATTACCGATAATTCTGAAAAAAACGTGTTTTTTTTTTAAACTGCACGAGTTTATTTTTTTCGTTGTTTCAAAGCATAAATTGCCCGACTCCGAAGGAGGAGGGCAATTTTTTGAAACAACGAAAAAAATAACCGAGTGCGGTTTTTTATAAAAAAAAACACGTTTTTTTCAGAATGATCTGGTTAATTTTCAATGCACAAGTGGTATTCGGTAGGAAATTTCACACCTCACTCTTATATGAACACTTGTAGGTAGATGACACATTTGAAGTCTCACTTCTGACATTAAAATCGCGCGACTCCACTTGAATTGACATCTAATGCGATAATTGCACTGCCGTGTCGCGAAACGCGTCACTACAGTGCAATTATCGCTGTGAGCCAGCGGTAATTGCATTCCTCTTATGGACGTTTTTACACGTGATGGAAATTTCCGGGGGTAATACCACAAGTGCATTGAAAATTACCGATAATTCTGAAAAAAATGTGTTTTTTTTTTAAACTGCACGAGTTTATTTTTTTCGTTGTTTCAAAGCATAAATTGCCCGACTCCGAAGGAGGAGGGCAATTTTTTGAAACAACGAAAAAAATAACCGAGTGCGGTTTTTTATAAAAAAAACACGTTTTTTTCAGAATGATCTGGTTAATTTTCAATGCACAAGTGGTATTCGGTAGGAAATTTCACACCTCACTCTTATATGAACACTTGTAGGTAGATGACACATTTGAAGTCTCACTTCTGACATTAAAATCGCGCGACTTCACTTGAATTGACATCTAATGCGATAATTGCACTGCCGTGACGCGAAACGCGTCACTACAGTGCAATTATCGCTGTGAACCAGCGGTAATTGCATTCCTCTTATGGACGTTTTTACACGTGAGGGAAATTTCCGCTGTAATTCAACGATAATTGCATTCCTCTTATGACAAGTTTTATATAGGAGGAAATATCCACTTACAATACCACAAGAGCTTAAATTATTTCCGGAAATTTTTTTGAGGCCACGAATATTTTGAAAATTGATTTTCTTAAAATATTCGTGCCCGAAAGAAAATTTCCAGGAATAATTTAAGCTTGCGTGGTATTCGGTAAGAAAATTTCGCACCATAAGTTGGAAAAAAATTATTAATCCAATCTGACATTTTAAATTAATTTCACTGCTTGTCAAGTCCACCAAGTTTCGTTAACCCTTTCACAGGCGATGGGAAGTATTTTTCCCACTCATTTATAATTCGTTCACGGGCGACGGTAACAACTTTTCCCGCAAATTTATCTTTCGCCATCTCGTGTTGGGTAGTCGAACTTTGGAAAAAAATTCGCGCGCCTGTTAGTGAACTGCAATTTGTCGAGGAAGTCTATCAAACTAGTTCATGTTGCAAACTCAGTGAATTTAACGCCAAAAGTACGTGTTTTACCGAATTTTATTTTATAACTTCTGAAAAAGGTAAGAGCTAAGCCCATTTTTTTATGATATGATGAATTAGTGATGGATTTCTCCTCTCTGAATATTTGATAGCTTGTAAACATCACAGGGTGTTATGTAAACGAGATTTGTTCAACCGTTGGAAGCATTCTTCCCATTGCCCGCTGTGCATGGTGACTATGCTTCATATTTTGGAGAGTATTTTTCGTATTTTTTAAATTATTCTATACAAATTAATACCTGTTGATACCCCAATTATTCGGAATATTATTTCACCGATGATTTTCTTACAGCATATCTGTCATGGCTGAAAACTGGAATCTTGATGATCCGTTACAAGCAGAAGCAGCCCTGGATTACTATTTCAGTCTTCCAGATGATGAAACTCTTTCTGAACAGGAGGAAGATAGTGATGCAATAGAGGAAATGCAGGAATTATTGGAGCTCAATGAATTGGATAACTCATATCGAAATGAAGCATCAACATCAAGCCCAAATGATGGAACAATTATATTTGGAGAAGCAGAAGATGAGGAACATTCTGAGCCGGTGCCACCTATTGAACCAGAAACTTATAATAAAAAAAAACAGAAAAAGCCCGCGGTTCAAACCAAGAAAGCTATGAAAGCTGCCGCAGACGCCATAAAATACGACGAACATTTGAAATGGACCCTTGATACGACAGTTCTTGATAATCTCCTAAAAGATTTCACCAAACCTGCACGCTCTCAAATCAATCTCGGAACACGCCTAAGAGAAATTGATTATTTTATGAAGTTCTTTGGAGATGTGATAGAAATATTGGTAAATGAAACGAATAGATTTGCAGCCCAAAATTTGGAAAGGAGAAGTAATAAAAATTGCGAGCCTGGACCATCAAAAAATTGGACTGAAACCACCGTAGACGAAATCAAAGCCCTAATAGATATACTATGTCTTATGGGCATTCATCGGTTACCACGCCTGAGCAATTACTGGTCAAGTGATCCACTTCTTGGGGTAGCTCAAATTTCTCAAATAATGTCGTCAAAAAGATATAAAAAGTTGATTGAGAATCTGCACATAAATGACAACGAAACTGCAGTTCCAAAAGGACAACCGGGGTATGACAAACTTCATAAATTACGACCATTGTTGGAAAAAATGCGTCAAATCGGAATCAATGTCTATGAACCATCCCAGATTTTCTCAATAGATGAATCTATGGTACCCTTCAAAGGACGCTCGGGACTCAAACAGTACATGCCAAAGAAGCCCATAAAATGGGGATCTACGGGTTACATTTACAACTTTGAGATTTACACTGGGAAATCGGACACCGCAGAAGAGGAAGGAATGACTGGGGAGAAAGTGGTGATAAACTTGTGCTCAGTTATCAGCAATCAGAGTTGTCTAGTTGCTTTCGACAATTTTTTCACGACATACCCACTGATGAAAATGTTATTGGAGAAAGAAACCTATGCAATAGGGACAGTAAGATCTAACAGAAAAGGTTTACCAGATCTGATGCAAAAAAAGAAAACATCACTCGAAAGGGGTGAGTTCATGTTCGGCGTGAAGAAATCAATTGCTGCTGTCAAATGGATGGACAACAACCCGGTATGTTTCCTGAGCAATTATTGCTCACCCAAAAACACGTGTTCGGTACTGCGCAAATCAAACGATGGGTCTAAATTGAAAGTATCATGTCCCGAAGTTGTTTCGAAATATAATGAAATAATGGGTGGTGTTGATCGCTTCGATCAATTACGGGAATGCTACGAAATTGGAAGACGTAGTACTAAATGGTGGCATAGGCTATTTTATTATTTTCTCGATATGGCAATCATCAATGCTCATATTCTGATGAAGGTTGACAAACAAACTCCAAAAGCTGAACAGCTGACATTCAGAATAAATTTAGCCAGACAACTGATTGGAAACTTCTCATCCCGAAAATAAAGAAATAAATCGGTGTCTTTTCTGGCAGATAAAGGAAGAGTACCTGATGAAGTGAGACTTGCTGGAGTCGGAGATCACTTGCCTGATAAAATGAAGACCTATCGAAGATGCAGATTATGTTCTGCAGGGCACATTGAGAAAAGAACTCGAATTGTCTGCTCTAAATGCACTGTACCCTTGTGTCTTGATCCTTGTTTTAAAAAATTTCATGGAAAATAATCACATTATATATGGAATTGGTACATACCATATGCTATATCCGCAAATCGTTTGAATTATAACCTATATGTAATATATTTTTACGAATATATATATATATATATAATAATACTGATTTTTTTATTTTCTTTATCGACAATAAGTGGGCGCTGGGAATATATGATCCCACAACCCCCAAATTTTCACCCTTGTGAAGTAAAAATTATTTTTGCTTTTTTCTCATATATTTGATAAAAATTAAATCAAAATTGTTAAATAATAGTTTCCCCTAGTTCGCGCCCACGAAAGGGTTAAATAAAAAATATTACCAACTTTATTTACACCAAATGCTAAAAATCAGATGGGTATTAGATCAGTCTAATCGCCCATTCATACTTTTAGGTTACTAAAGGTGGTAGAAATGTATTTTTTGTTAAAGTAATCAATAACACTTTTATGTAAAAAATATAATATTAACATGGTTTGGTGCAGTAGGTGCAGCCGTAATATAGGCGGCCATGCTTTTGACAGATGAGGTTTATATTGGTAAATTACATAGAGTTACTGTATAGTAAACCAGCAAACAAAGATATTCTTATGCAAAACATTTCTTGTAAGCTTTTGCGTTAAACAATTTGAGAAAAATTAAATTCCTCGAAAAGTACAATTTATGTAAATACTGCAAAGAGTTGAGTCAAGTGCAAATATGTCATCCAAAATTAATATATTTAACGAATTCAATGGAAGATTGCGACCAGGAAGCGTTAGAGTCGAATGGTTTGTTTACTAAAATCCAAGAAAGTCTGCTGCAAGCAGATGTCAAGTAAATATGGCCTTTTGCGAAAAAGAGATTTGAACAAGATTGTTTCAAAATATTACATATATGTCTTAAAACACAGACATCTAATTAATTCGTCACCTTCCTAGTCACCATTAAGAAGAGAGGATGGGTTAGAATTCAAGCAACATCTAAATCTTACTATGTTTGTCCTACGTTTTTTGAAATATAAATTGTTAATGCATAATAATTGGACAAATTTGTGTTTTCTGTTTAATGAAACTTTATAGCGAATAATAAATAAATATGTTAATTCTTATAGAAATTTTGCATTATTCACAGGTATATCTACAATATTTAATGGTTATAGATCATTTATATGTTTACTTTTCAACTGTCAAAAAATTTCCACTTTAATATCGTGGCGCCACGAAAAACTTTCCGGAAATTTTTTTAGTTGCCATGGTAACTAGTCAAAATTAAGGCATCTTATTGGTTAAAAAGTAGAGGTGTGAAATTTTCGCTGTAATTCAGCGCGCTAGGTGACAATTCAACTGAAGTCACTGATGAATGCCAACATGCCAACTTCAAAGCTATTGCGATCTATCTAAAGAAAGATGAAGAACACCATTAGGCTATCGTTGAAAAAATACGTGTTAATGAAAATCTACTACCATACGACGAGGTTCAAGATTAACTTCAGTTACGAAGACAAATACAAAATATGTTACAATATTACTTACAATAATTGTAGTATCAACTATAACAATAAGCAATTTTCTACCGAATACCATTCGTGCTTTAAAAATTAACCAAATTATTCTAAAAAAACGTGTTTTTTTGAAAAAACTGCATTTGGTTATTTTTTTGGTAGTTTCAGAAAATTGCCCTTCTCCTCCGGGGTCGGGCAATTTATGCTTTGAAACAACGAAAAAATATGAACTCGTGCTGTTTTTGAAATACATGTTTTTTTTTAGAATTACCGGTAATTTTTATAGCGCTTATGGTATTATCACCGATAATTTCACATCAGATATTTGAACGAATCAAACTGAATCATTTGATCAATTTTACATGTCGGCCCACAGGTAGTTCAAGTCTTTGTTACCGTTGTGGCCACGAAAATTAAACAAAATTCTTGAATATAAACAGAATAAAATGATAAAAAAACAATACTTTTTTGGATAAAAGACAAACAAATGTTGTTTTTTTTTAATTTAATTTATCAAACAACAAACTACCATTTTGGTTCAAACAATAGCCAAATCTATTTTACAATTCTGTTCTGCTATCCTCAAGGGAAATTGGTGTTACCTGAATATTTTTTCCTCAGTTCATCCAAATTGGTGGCTCGTTCGAACTCATGACGATATACCTCAGATTTTAACATGTCTCTGTAATAAAAATTGAGAGGTGCTACATCTGGTGATCGAGGTGGCCATTTGATTGTACTAAGCGCCCAAATTAACGGATCGGGAAATAATTGATTCAAATATGTCACCACCGTGCGGGAATAATTTGATTTTTCAAAAGTTGCAAATGATTTGCAGCATTTGAATTACCTTCGATAAAAAATGGGCGAATGACGTGATCGCCTAAAAGTCCAGTCCTCGCATATAATTTTTTTGTGTACTGTGTACTCACAGCAATACTCAAATTTTTATTTTCCCGAAACCAATAACATACTACGGATGGGTTGGGTTTTTGATTAATTGAGAAGGACGATTCATCTGTCAATAACACCCTTCGTAACGTTTTCTGTTGGATATTACAGATGAAGCTTCATTTTTATTGTAGGTTTTTTCCATTCTTAGAGGAGTTATGTTTGTTTCAAATTTCAAAGAGAATGTTTCACTTTTCAACATAAATACCTTCCAAGTGGTTATCTTGAACGATGGAAGATAGCGACTACAGTTTGTACTTCAGTCGCAGATGATTCCACATCTGATTTTATGCACACGCTGTTCATATTTTCAATGAAATCGTTATGATCTAGAAAACAATTTGTGTTTCTAGATGTTTTTATCAAATTCTTCGAAGGTTTCTGAGTGTTTCTAAGACAATTAATAATAATGATAATATTTATTCAGCTCTGAGATCATTACATCAACAAATTAGTTTCATTTTTACCATTTCCGCATATCTTTGTGTATCTGTTGAAGCGATCAATTCCCTTATATATGTGGAAGTTCTGACCAACTGATAGTCTTGAGAATGTCTGGTGAAGTGCAAATCGATTTCTTTAATCGTAGTTATTGAAATTGTAGTTTGTTGAGAGATTGTTTTGTTTTTAAGTGTAGATAAGTAGCTGGTATATGTATAGGAATGAAATATAATTACATATTTAATGAATCGTTCTTTGCAGCTTGTTGGCTGGGGTATTCTAGCCTTGCATCCAATTATTTTTTTCTGTGCACAAAAAACGCGTTGGATGTGGGCTGAGTATCCCCAGAAGATAAGTCTATTTGACAGAACGGACTCGGTGAGGCCAAAATAGGTAATTTTCAGGGTATCAAGGCTCACTGTTTTCTTGATTCGTCTCATTAAAATGAATATGTTGTCTAGTTTGGTCGATACTTGGTCAACATGATTTTCCCAGGTTAATTTACTATCAATGACTAGTCCTAAAAATTTACTAGCAGTGGTTTGGTTCATGGATTGGTGGTTTAGTCTGATTAGGTAGGTAAAGTAGTTTCTTATGTTTTTTGGTAAAAATGTTATAATTTGTGATTTGTTTTTGTTGACGACAAACCGTAGTAGTTGCAGAATTCGTTAGCACCTTGATTTGCGTTCTTTACTAGCTCTGCTATGTTATTTGCTGAAGTTAAAAATTTTGTTTCGTCGGCCTATAACCTTCCAGAGTTTGAAGTGGGACATGTCAGCTCGATGTCGTTGATAGAACTAAAAACAGAATTGGGAAGAGAATCGAGCCCTGTGTTACGCCGGCGATATCATTTCTCGTATTCGACTTGCCATTTCCAAAAACAACAAAATCTTCACGGTTTTGTAGGTATGTCTGTAGCCATCTCTAACACCAATTCAATAAAGTTTATCTATTAGTAACCGGTGATCGATTAAATCAAATGCTCGTGTTTAATCGAAGTATAGCGCTATGTTATATTCTCTATTATTAAGACAGGCATGTATATATGAAGTTGCATAATTCTGCAACAGTGCTATTTGTCGATTTTTCTCTGCGGAAGCCTTCATGTGATATATTCAACAATTTATTGTTTTACAAAAACAAATTTAGCCTGTTATTATGCCAGTTCGAATATTTTAGCCAGTTGGCTTTGGATGCAGATGTTTCTGTAGTTGGTGACTTCATTAAGTGGGCCTTTTCTTGTATGCATTGGAATCGATTTTGATTTTTTGAAACAATTAGGAAATTCGCCTTTGATGGAGGATTCATTTATTGAGTGGGATAGAGGTTCACAGATTAGATTTGCTGTGTACCGTAGGATGGTAGGTACCGCTTACTTCATCTATTCCGGCAGTCTTTTTCACAGGTGAATTTTTAATTATGTCCACAATCTCTATGAACGTGGTTGGGTGAGGAAAAGAGTACAAAAGGGGGAATCTTGAAGTAAATTCACGAGGCTTGAAACGATTTCCAGGATAAGAATCCAGTAATTGGCTTTCCGCCGCTGTGTCAACAAAAACCGAGCTAATGTAATCATTCACGTCGTCCGAGTTCTGAAAGTGATCGGATATCGAAACTTGTGTTATTTAAGATAATATTATCTAATGGAAGACACACTTCATACACTGCTTTATTCTGTTCCCGATCTCACACAATAAGACCCATCTGACACAGAACTGGAAATAATTTCCGCACAACGTCAACCGAATAACTCACAATTAACCTACTAAGCTAGTTAAGAGCGTAATCCCAGCAATACCACTCGACCTAAGAGGAGTCTATAATCCTTTGTCCTGCGAGGATACACGCACGGAGTCCTAACCAGAAAACATGGTGCAAGATAATCGATATTTCAACCCAATTCCACAGTTTATACAAATAGCACTCTGCTTTCCTCATTCAATCATATATTGCCGGAAAGTTGCGGAAAACGTGTTGAGAGTGGACAAAACTTTTTGGGGTCAACGGTGACTACTTTCGAATGGGAATAGGTCACCGATATGTTAGTGACCAGTCGATAAATTTCGCAGAAGGTTCATTTTTCAGTGGACATTCAGTGAATATAGTTATTTAATCAACTAGTGTATATATGGGCCGTGGTGGCCGTGTGGGTAGAGCGTTCGCCTTTGGAGCGAAGGGTCGAGGGTTCAAAGCCTCGCATGGTCATCGGTCTCGTGCATGGCATCACACGTTAAAAGGTAAGGGCTGCGTCTTCCCTAGCTCACACAAGTCTCTCGAAGACTTCCGAGGGTTGCGCGTAGGGGTGCAATCGGTTGACGGAAATAACAATTTTTTTAACAACAACAATTAATCGCATTTTAATATAATAGTTGATAACAATATTTTTCCGTCTTCCTCACTCACTCTTGTTGTAATGAAAGAGTTCTAATTTTTTTTCTGACAATAAAGTTAAAGATGCTACAATATCCATTTTAGCGTCCATAACATCTGAATTCGTTTCGTTTGGTTGCCTATGCAACAGTCATGCATTCATAGAGAAATCGACAAGTAATAAAGCGTTCATCAATAGGGGCCATTACACTGAAAAAACAGTTCATTCATATTTGAAGCATCTAAATGCAAAAGCAGACATTTCACCTTTTCGAGTAAAATGAGTCGGCTATGTATTCTTCAAGTAGAGTTTATTAGGAATATGATTTTCTGACGTCCAGGAGCATAAACAGTCATTTGAGTCCGTTATTGGCGTCTTAAATTTATCCTTAGATGCTAAAGCAGACATATGCACATGCAAGTTGGATGCAAAAACAGACATTTGCCTGTGGACGAATCAGGTTGCACTTCGTTAGTCACGTGAACTCGAGATCATAATAAGACGTATATTGAAGACGACGCATTCAGAGTTTAGTTCTGTTAATCTTTTTGTTATACCTGTATAGCTGCTGAAAAAATAATAAACAAGTTTTTCAATTATACTTCTTGATTTTTTTTATGTCAATACCAAATTTTATAGCCTGCCGTAATATTATTGGTGTTCCCACTATTATCATAAGATGCAAACCCAGATAATTGGAGTTCACTCAGATGCATAAGCAGACATTTGCTAGGTTCAGCTGCAAAAGCAGACATGTGTCATTTTTTAAACCAATTATCTTGTTAATAATAAATCAGACATTTCTGAATAAAACTCTAATATCATTAAAAACATTATAGCAAATTTCCATCAAAATTTCAAGTTGATTGATCGAGTTATAAGCTCTAGGAAGGTTTTTTGCGTTTTACTCAAATCTAGCTATTAGTGAAATACCTGCATTTGCATTTACACGCTTCATTTAATGATAGTATATTATTCAACAAGCGTATAATGATGGCTATTACCCACGAAGATGAAATTGCAACACGAGCCGGAGGCGAGTGTTGTAACATCTGAGTGGGTAATTACCATTATACGCGTGTTGAATACTATACTTTATCCACAACTATATA
The DNA here is from genome assembly GCA_944452925.2 of Chrysolina oricalcia. NCBI lineage: Eukaryota > Metazoa > Arthropoda > Insecta > Coleoptera > Chrysomelidae > Chrysolina > Chrysolina oricalcia. Next base: position 8,121,040 of record OX101815.2, on the reverse strand, counting down.
AATAATTTGATTAAATTGGAAAGATTTAAGCTGACAATTACGTTATTGTAAGAATACCTTTGTCATTAGATATGTATGATCTGGCGCTTCTTTTATAAATTTACTGACTTCTTCGGGAGTGAAGGTTTTAGATTTTTTCGGTTGATGGATAAGAATGTTCAGAACAAATAACTCACAAACCGTCTGACTGTATATCTACAAATACAGTGACAAGTAAATTTACAAATTGTCAAATTTGACGCAACGATTGAGTAATATTATTCCATCGAACTGTCATTATTATTCAATTCTATATGATAATGCATGGCATTACTTGATAAAAATCGCATATTTAACAGATTTATTAATTAATAGTTGTGAATAAAATTAATTAACACCTATTAAATCGTTTATTCGAATATTGCGGAATAAACGTTTATTTATTTGATACAAATGATTCAAATTATTTTAATATACCTCATTAACAGTTACCTCAAATTCATTTCCAATAAATATAGGTCTCACTATAGATTTATCAACAGTAAATAAAACATTATTTATAATAAATGAAGAATATTTATTAATATTATATATTTCACCACCATTTCATAAACACATTTTTGTTATTAATATGTTTTATTTATTGAAAATTAACGTTTGTAAATGAAAAACCTCAGCATTCATTCCACATAAATGAAGAATATTTATTAAAAATATTGTTTATTATTAATAAACCAATAAGGACGCAAGGTGAGCCTTCTGATATCGAAAAATCAATATGGAAGAAATTTGAATCAATTTACCGTTTAAACAAAATTACCTTAACATATATTCATTAATTCCACAAAACTGTTGTCTCTCAAAAACTTTTCCAGCTCCTGAACATGGTCCATTATGGCAAGAGACAGCCTTGATGAACTGATGCGTTACTTGTAACTTTTACAATAGAATCTATGATTGTATTATGTTAGAGAATAGATGCATAAAATAATTATAAAACTAATGTTATTGTGTCTTCTGTAACTAGAGATTGTTTGATTTTTAATTACACTTCCAAATGAAAGGCACCCAAACAAATATTCATCAACTATGAGCCGTATCTTTTTTTCAGTTAATTAATGAACTATTTCTTTTGCATTGAAGAACATTAAACAGACATGTTAGTACGAAGTAGGCGGAAAAAGCAATTTTCTCATCAATAGAATAGAATGATGTGTAAAACCTAAACTATTGCCATAGCTCCAATGAATTACAAAGTAACCAGCACATTTCTTGTAGATCAGCTGGTAATTACACATCTTCTACAAAAAATTTCAATTTGAATTTGTTTCAAAGTAATGGTTCTTATAGATTTTCAAATATCCTCACCAAATAGCTAAGACTGCGCTCATATAGCATCGTCACCTATCAAACTTTAATTTGCATTGGGAATTTATTAGCTTCGAAAGATTTTTTCAATGTATGAAGTATTACACTTGAAGTATTACGGAAATTAGAAAAGCACATTCATATTTCAACTAATACTAAAGGACGTACAAAAAATTGTTGCAAACGATTGGAGAAAGTTGAAGATCCATTGGTGCTATTATGCAGGGATTTGAAGAAAAATAAGGAGAATGCCATGAGGTATTGAAATTGAGCATCGAAGAAAACATATAGACTGGGATCTCACGCCTATTTTCAAAAATGATTAATAACAGGCTGAATCTTCCTGAGTAGCTTCATTTTGCCGAGACGCCCAACTTTTTCCTCTACGAAAATTCTTGATAGTGGTAGCTAATAAAATGCGCATGCGTCAAACATGTCGATTTGGTGAGTGCAAAAAATTTATTAATAACAGTTAGTTTTTCAGTTGAACCTCGAGATAATTCGATGAAGTACTCGAAATAACTTTTGTCCTACAAAATGGATGGTAGGACTGAAGAGTCCCACACTCCCAACATGTACCAATGACGTGGTCATAAAAATTCACTGATAACCAGCGGATTTTTTTACCGTTGCTTGGTTAATATTTGTATAATTAAATGGTCATATTGTCCTACAAACTGAATGGTAGGTGTTCCCAGTCCTACGCTCCGAAATTGTCAATTCCGTGGTAAAAAAAATTCATTAATAACAGGCTGAATCTTCCTGAGTAGCTTCATTTTGCCGAGACGCCCAACTTTCTCCTCTACGAAAATTCTCGATAGTGATAGCTAATAAAATGCGCAGGTGTCAATCATGTCGATTTGGTGAGAGCAAAAACTTCAATAATAACAGTTAGTATTCCAGTTGAACCTCGAGATAATTCGATGAAGTACTCGAAAAAACTTTTGTCCTACAAAATGGATGGTAGGAATGAAGAGTCCCCCACTTCCAACATGTACCAATGTTTTTCAGTTCACAGATCGATCCTATGGCCAGTTTTCGAGCTAAAGGGTGTCAAAAATTCCATTACTGCTGTTTTACGAATTATGAATTGAGTTGATTTTTTTGCTTTAATTCTTAATCGATTTATGTTAGAAATAAACACATTGAATCTAATTTATAGCTCGTAGGTCCCTCCATTTGAATAAGAAATTATATTTCACAAAGGGTGTTGCATTACATAGCATGACAAGACACTGTTCAAAGAAATAGATGAATATAAATACCATTATCATTTTTATTTTACAAATTATTTGAAAAAGAATGGGTCTTTATCAATTGCATGAGGATTCATATTATGATTGCTAGTTCAACAATTTTCCATGTACACAGTGACAATTTGAATGAATGAAAAGGCTATCTCTCAGGAACAAAATGAAATAATTATTACGAATTGTCCATATCTGTTTCTAGGATATGAGAATTGAAGTGAAATTATACTCATGAAATAATCCTCCTATCTACTCCCTTTATTTCCAGCAAGTCCCGTCACTCTCTGATTTACATAATTTATGATACCTCCTTGAATAGCTGATGAAAAATGCTCTCCCACTCCTTTCCCTTCCCTTCCTCATTATTTAAAATTGTTTTTTCCGTTAACCAGATGTCGTCCCCTTACAAACGGCAGCCCTCAGAAGTCGATACTTGTGCGAGCCAAGAATTAACATCATCAAACAAGTAATTATATATTATTTTTGTGAACACATCAAATGAATTGAAAACTGAAATGAATTTGGAAATACCTATTCAGGTAAATGAAATATTCATGATGCGTCTTTTTTAATTTCATTTCCATACTACTTGGCCACTTGACCCCCGTAAAATATAATATCTCTTTCGAACTGGACTTTTTGAGGCCTCTGGAGATACCATATATCATGTTTTACTGTAGAGCAGAATTTCACAATTCGTCTGACCTCTTTGAAAGTTTTCAGTTATAAATTTCAGCTCTTCAGACGACGATGTGGTTTTGCAGGTTTTTCCGGGTTTCCCTGCATCTGTTGAAGCGCATGCGACATTTAAGCCGCCCAGGAGGGCAGATTGATTATTTCAATGTTTTTACTTTGTTATTGTTGTTTTCAATATGTTTATAAAAATTATGAAAGTTAAACAAAATTTCCCACTTATTTCATAAATTTTTTACGTAAATTAAGATATTTTTGAATCCAACAAACAATTATACATTGAAAGTAACATTACTTCACGAATAAAAGTATATTAAATTAGCTAAACCACAATTTCAAAATAATTCGTAATTTTGAATAATTTTTGTAGGACTAGCGATACATACCCGTTTTTTTGTAGGACACTGTATTATTTAGGTGAATAACACACTAACCTTTCATGTGTTATCTTTGTCCTACAGTTATTAATAATTTTTTTCACCATGGAATTGACAATTTCAGAGCGTAGAAACTGGGAACATATCATTTCACTTGAATGAAGACATTCATGGCTATAATACAAGAAAAAAGCAATCTTACCATATTCCATTCGCGAAAATGAACACAGCATATAATGCTCCAAACTATATGGGACCTCGAATGTATAATAAATTACCAGAGCATATAAAGCACCACACGAATAATTCGTTATTTAAAAAAGATCTGAAAAACTATTTGTTGGATGAATGTTTTCATTCACTATCTCAATTTTTAATGTAAATATCAACTCTTCTATATATATATATATATATATATATATATATATATATATATATATATATATATATAGTGTGTGGTCACTCAAATGTTTCAAGTGCCTTAAAAGAGCTCCTGAGTTAATGTGTGAAAATTGGTATGTTATCTTCATCTGAAATTTATTTTCAAATATAAAACCGTTATATGTGGGAAACTGTTCACAAATAAACCAAAAACTCTGAAAATATCATCCGCATAAACCCAAATCAAGGAAATAGACAACAATAGCCACATATAAACAAATCGTCATCAGCTCAACTCGACACTTTTTATCGCAAACGATAAAATAAATAAAGGAGCCCATACACCGAAAGCGATGTCCAACACGGAAATCTCAAACAAGCAACTTCTGGCAGAGATCGTAAAAGGAAACAAAGAATTGAAATCTGCTATACAAGCAGTGGAAGTTAAACTTGCTACAAAAATTGAAGAAATAAGTCACAGACTAATTGAAGTAGAAAGAGAGAACGAAAAATTGAAGAATAGAGTTGAATTGCTTGAAAGGGATCAAAAGAAAAATAGCATAATTATTTTTGGGCTAGAGAGAAACGAACGTCATATAACACCGAAAAGCATCATTGAGCTAATAAGAAAACACCTAGATATTCAACTAGTCGAGAGCGATTTCAATGATGTGTACCCATTAGGGAAAACTTTCAACAGTCCGGTGAAAGTAGAATTTACCTCCTACCTGAAGAAAATCTCTGTTCTCAGAAACACAAAAAATTTAAAAGGAACGCCAATAAGTATTGCGAACGACCTTACTCAATTACAAAGAGAGGAAAATAAACTTCTAAGGAAGCACCTATACGTTGCCAAACAAGGTAGTAATAATTTATGCTTTATTAAGAACAACAAACTTCACGTAAATAACAGGATTTACTCACCCACTGAGCTTGAGAATCTAGAAGATATAAACGAATTCGACCATTTGCAGCAAAAATCACAAAGCGAACCAGGCACACCATCTCAAAAGGAATTTACAGAAGAAAATATATTTGAACCAGTGGGTACCCCAAAAACAGGCGCAACGAAAAAAATCGCAAGAGAAATAACTCGAGAAAAGCCAAACACACGGAAAAATTCCACTAGAGCGGGGCACTGACCTTCTGATTAATATTTAAGTAGAAAATAAGTAAATGAGATCATAAAAAAATAATAATAATAATAATTATTATTATTCAATATTAATTTAGGCGATTGTAATTATACACAACTTTTATTGATTTTCTTTACTATATGTTAATATCAATTATATTCCTTGCATATTGGTAACACTGGTTATCATCATCGAAGATGGATGAATACATCAATAATTTTGAGATCGAAACTATCCCCACCAAATTGATGAGAAATACAGGCGAATTGAATACTATCCTGAAATGTAATAACAGCAATCTGAAACTTTTTCAAATGAACATCAGAAGCATTAGTAAAAACCTAAATTGTCTTAAAGTTTTACTAGAAACAATAAAACACGACTTTGACATTATAGTCCTAACGGAAACGTGGCAGATACAGGATATCTCTCTGCATAATATCGATGGATACAACATGGTTTATAATGAAGGTAGTATTAATCAAAATGATGGTGTCATCGTATATGTTGAAAAACAAATCACTAACACAAATAGAATCATAACATTGAATAATAATATGAATATAATAGAAATCGACCTGACATTTGATAATACTCGCTTCAAAATATCTGCTCTATATCGTCCACCTTCAACAAATGAGAATGAATTCATTGATGAAATTGATCATTATTTAAATAATGATGAAAATAATCTCATTATACATATCGTTATTGGTGATATCAACATAGACATAGCAAGAAACTCAAATACCACTGATGAATATCTGAATATTATGAACAGTCATGGTTACAGATCATATATTAATGAATTCACTAGAGAAGGAAGAGATTCAAATTCATGTATAGATCATTGTTTCATAAAAGATTTCACAAAAATATTCCATTTCAACCCAATAGTATTGGAGTCTGATGTCACCGACCATTTCTCAACGATAATACAGATAATATCAGAAAAACAAAAAAAATACGTTAATCATGAGAGATATAAATATTTTGTTGAAAATAAAAATTTACTGAAACTTGCACAAGAAGAGACTTGGCTCGAAGTATACACTGCTGATAATACCGATAATGCAACAAATATATTAGTGAGTAAAATTGAGAATATAAGAAGAAGTACCAAAAAAGTAAAAATTAAAAGAAAAAAAATCAAAAGAAATCCTTGGATGACAAATGGTCTCTTGAAAGCAACCGAAAAAAAAGAAATATTATACAAAAATATGAAAACTGTTCCGAGTCTAGAAAACAAAATGAAGTATAATCAATATAAGAATATTTTCGGAAAACTTATAGAAAAAGCGAAAGCAGACTATTACCAAAAAGAATTGAACAATAACAAAATGAATGCATCGAAATTATGGAAATCAATAAATCAACTGACAAATAAAAACACACAAAACAAAACTATTACAGAAATAAAGCTGAGCAATGGACATATAACAAATAATAAAAAAGAAATTGCTGGAGCCTTTAATGATTTTTTTATATCAGTGGGAGAAAAGTTGGCAAATAACATAAAAAAAAGTAAGAAATCTTTCTCTAAAACGGAACTAAACTTAATAAATTCATTATTTTTGCAAGATGTAACTGAAGTTGAAGTATATAATATAATTGTCTCACTAAAGAAGAAAAAGTCACCAGGGTTGGATAATCTGAGGTCGGAACATCTGAAAATGATTATTAATGAAATAACTGCTCCAATAACATATCTAATTAATAAATCTTTCGAAGAAGGGTATTATCCAACAGCATTTAAAAAGTCGGTTATCACCCCAATTCACAAAAATGGAGATAAGTTGAATGTGGCCAACTATCGCCCTATTTCGTTGATATCAACGCTAGCCAAGATTTATGAAAAAGCCATAAAAAAAAGGATAGTGGAATTTTTTGACAAAAACACAGTTCTTTCCCACAAACAATATGGATTCAGACAAGGAAAATCCACACAAGATGCACTATCAGCGGTGCTTAGCGAAATAGTTACCAATATTGACAAAAAAACACCGACCCTTTGTATTTTCGTTGATCTAGCAAAGGCGTTCGATACGGTTAGCCATAGTCAGCTTCTCGAAGTTTTGGAAAGATATGGTATTAGAGGAACACCACATTTACTATTCAAAAGCTATCTTGAGAATAGACAGCAATGCGTCAAAATTGGAGATAACATCAGTGAATTCAAAACAATAAAATATGGCGTTCCACAGGGAACCGTACTAGGACCCATACTCTTCAGCCTTTATCTTAATGATCTATTCAAAACAGGGTTTGAAGGCGATATAGTGAGTTTCGCAGATGATACAGCTGTGATATATAAAGCTGATACATGGCAAAATTTGAAAACAATTGCAGAAAATTACTTTTCAAAAATCATAGAATGGTTCGATAGCCGGCTACTCACGATAAATATAAACAAGACTCACTATATTCCCTTCACTTCCTATACAAAGTACCTACCTAATTTCAAAACATTAACGATACCGAAGGAAAATGAACAACCGATCACTATATCTTCGGTAACGAACATAAAGTATCTTGGTGTATACGTAGACGCTAACCTGAAATGGGATGTCCATATTAATTTCATAATTAAAAAATTGAGAACGATACTGTATAAAATAAAATTCCTTACTTCAATCTTTAACACCGAACAACTACGTACAATATACTATTCATTAATAGAAAGTCATTTAACCTACGGTATTATAGCTTGGGGTGCAGCCTTGAGAACTCACATATCAGGACTTGAAACAGTTCAAAAACATATATTGAAAACCATTTACAGAAAACCCAAAAAGTATTCAACAGAAGAACTTTTCAAACTTTCAAAAATGTTTGATATACGACAGCTCTATTTTCTGAAGGTTACCATATATCAGCACTTACGAAAATGTGAATTGTTACCGATAGAGCATCACCACAATACCAGATATAGGCACGCAGAAAATTACATTATCGTCAAACCTGAGAAAGATATTATGCAGAGAGCATACCTATATCTTGGACCGAAAATTTTCAACTCCCTTCCACCAACACGCAAACAAATAACACCACAAATCCAGTTCAAAAGAGAATTGAAGAATTATATAAAAAACACCCCAAGAATTGAAATCCACCGACTTGTTGAAAATATTCCATAGAAATACCATTTAAGACGTATATCCATTCATTAAATTGTATATAATTTGTCTCCAAACCACTTTAACCATTTTGATAGTCATTTAAAGGCAATTATGCAGGTTTGTAATTTTTATTAGCATAATGTAACCAAAGTAATATGGTACTATTATTGATTTTACTCATTTTATAGTTTTATAGTTATATATTTATTAATTATGTTAGTACATATTTGTATTTTTCTATATAATCTCTGTATCATCATCATTTAAGAAGATGTACTATGTTTTTATGTTAGCTTTAGGCTATTAGTCCTAATTCACAATCTCGTATTCCCTACGCACAGACTCGATCTTCTGTAGGGTTACCCATTTATTCCTCATAAAACTTGTATTATTGTATCATATGTATATTCAAGAGGTGAATAAATTTATTTATTATTATTTATTATATATATATATATATTATATATTTATGTGTGTGTTTATATTTGTACTTATATATATATATATATATATATAATATTGGGGATTGCAGCAAAGTCAAAAGTGTACTCTTTTATAGAGTTTATTCCAAGCTTTCGTAAATTTTATTTACATCTTCAGGGAACTACAAAGAATTATTATGTCAATTATACATTTTGATGTTATTAAAATTTTACTTACAACTATAGTGAGGTTAGTTGACATGTTCTTAGTTCTTTGGATAGTGACATTACCGCTTAAAATTGTAAATAATAAGGAAAAAAGACTTTACGAATATAAATAACAGAAAATTTTGAAATTTCAGTCGAAAAACAAAAGACTTGTTGATTGTATCCAAGGGACACAAATCAGTTGTCAATAGAAAAGAAATCTGTAATTTTCAAGTCAATGTTACCAACTGTAATCTTGTACCAACTGTAATCTTGTACCAACTGTAATCTAGTACCAACTGTTGAAATATACGACTGTTGTTTTGTAAGTTAGGAAAAAAATTACATTTCCAATTGAGTAGTTATGGAGATATTATTATTCATATGGAGAGTGTGGTCTAACGACAATAAGAAGGAATAAATCTCACTCAAATGATTTATATCAGTTCTTTTATTCATACATTTTTTGTCTTGATATATGAAGGCCATTTCCAAAAAAGTTCTCTTAGTCATATGTGTCTCTTTAGCTAATATTTTAGTTGAGTTATAATTTATTCGATGGTCAAATTTGTTTACATGATCAGCAAGAGCACATCTTTCAGGATGAAGTCTACAATCACTTTTATGTGAGGAGATTCTACTTTTCAGGCTTCTAGAAGTCTGGCCAATATAATTTTTATCACAGTCCTGACAAGGAATGCTATATACTACATTTGAAGTGGAAATTAATGGAATTTTATCCTTCACTTTTGAATAAATTGATCTTATTGGTAAAATAGTTTTATTTGCTATTTTGACATTACATACTGAATGAAAGAGCCTGGACAATCTTGGTGTAATATCTTTTATATATGGAAGTGAAGTGAATGTAGGAATTGTAGGATTAGTATTAGCAACATTGCTATTAATGGATATGTTCAGATTGTTAGATATAATATCTGTTTCAATATTTAATGGTGTGCTGAACAGAATACTTCTCAGTAATTTTGGTGGATAAGCATTGTCAGAAAAGAGTTTGAAAAGAATATCTAGGTTTTTTTTTATGAAAGGATCTATCTGAGATTTTGAGTACTCTAGCTTTCATCTGTTTCACAAGGTTTATTTTCATTGACCGCTTGTGATAAGACTCGAAGTTAATATATCTTCCAGAACTGCATGGTTTCCTGTACCAGTCTATAAGAATTTTGTTATTAAGACCACGTATGAATCTTGTATCTAAGAAAGGTACGGCAAAATCATCATCCTCAGTTTCTATTGTAAACTGAATATATGGGTCAAAGCTGTTGAAAGTACTAAGAATCTCAGTAATGCCATCTTTTGGTAAAGCTACAATGATATCATCAACATATTTTTTGATGAAAAAAGGTTTAAATGATAGTACTGGAATTACTGTGTCCAACACATCATCCATCACATATGAAGCTAATATAGGGGAGATTGAAGCTCCCATTGGAGTTCCAAAACTTTGTTTATAAATTTTGTTGTTAAAAGAGAAATATGTGTTATTGAACAAGAAAGTTAAAATTTTCATGAATGTTTCTTCATTAATGTTATAATAATTGCTAACACGATACCAATTTTTGTGAATTGATCTTTGACAAACTTCTAAATATACATTACTAAAAAGAGAAACCACATCAAGACTTGCCAAAACGTAGTCATTAGGTATGTTTGTGTTATTAAATTTATTATTTACTTCAAAAGAGTCTTGTATAAAGTATTCATTATCGGAATCATATGCTTTAGTTAGAATATCTGTGAGAAGTGAGGCAATGGCTTCTGTTGGAGCACCAATACATGAAACTATAGGTCTCATCGATAAAGTAGGTTTATGTATTTTTGGTAATGAATAGAATTTTGGAGAAATAGCATTATAGCATGTGAGTTTCTTTTTTGTGACATCAATTTGATTTGTGTCTTTAAGTACTTTCAAAAATTCATTAGCTTTACTTTGTATCGTAGTCGTAGGATCTTTTGCTAATTCAATATAGGAATTACTGTTGATAATTATTTCATTTGAAAGATTAAGATATTGATCTTTTTCCATAATGACTGTCACATTACCTTTGTCAGATTGAATCAATATCAGATTCGGATTGTCTTTTAGAAACTTTTTTGATTTTAAAAGTAAGCCTCTAAAAATAGAAGAATGCTGATTTGATTGTATATTATTAGTTATAATATTAGTTGCTCTTGCTATAGTGATATTTCTTTGGTATTCGTCACTGATAGATGAAGTGATGTTATCAACATCAGCTAAAAAACTCTTGATGGAAATGTCTTTTATAATTAACGGTTCCACACTGAACTTTGGTCCTAAAGCAAAAAATTGTAAAATATCTTCAGGAATGATGGTGTTAGAAATATTTGATATCCAGTTTGGTTTTGTTCTCAATTTTTTTCGAAAATGATTGTTTTTTAGGTTATTAATTTTATTGATATTTCTACTTTTTACATCATGGAACAGTTCATTATATGTTCTTAATTGTTTACTGAGAAAATTTTCAAATATAAGTTCACTTGTAAGAGAAATGATTTCACTCCTAGTTGTCGTTTATATGTGTATATATATTTTAATCTGTTTTTTTTAAATAGATCTAGATTTAGGTACTGACAATTCTCATACATGTAACTGTCGACGGGAAATAAAGATTTATTATTATTATTATTATTATTATTATTATTATTATTATTATTATTATTATTATTATTATTATTATTATTATTATTATTATTATTATTATTATTATTATTATTATTATTATTATTATTATTATTATTATTATTATTATTATTATTATTATTATTATTATTATTATTATTATTATTATTATTATTATTATTATTTTTTTTTTTTTCTTCTTAGGAGTGTACCAGTCAGGCCCTGTCTCCGGTGCTCCGACCCATCCGGAGGGCGCGCTGGTGTCGTTAACCCCAATAACCACTCCCTACATCCGTAGGGTGAGTGATTATTGGGTCCGAGAATCGTGTGCCCTGAGTAGACGAAGCGAACCAAGTATAACGGCCTTCTGCATTCTTGATGCTAAGATTTCTGCCATATTACGGCAAGCAGGTATTATTTTCAAATTGGAGAGCAGTGTGTCCATCATTCCACCAAGGACTCCTATGATCAGAACCACCATTTTGACAGAATGGTCCGGATATAACCTGCGGAGTTCAAAGAGAAGATCTCGATATTTAGTCCGTTTTTCCTCCTCTTTTCGAACGATATTAATTTCGCCTGGAGCGGAAAACTCCATGACGAATATCGTTTTACTTTGGTGGTCGAGGAGGACAACATCAGGCTTATTGGCTTGTATTTGCCTGAGGGTGGGGAATGAGTAGTTCCAATAGATTCGGCATCTCTCATTCTCCACCACGGACTCAATATCCCCCGGAGCATAAGGCAACACCGGTGTCTCGTCTATACCGTACGAGTGTCGTAGGTGGTAGTACAACACTCGTAGCGCCGCGTTATGCCTGTGGATATAGGCTGAGACCGCATAAGATGGGCATGCTGATAGCAAATGCATTACGGTCTCAGGTGCCCCACGACATGCCCTGCATCGGGTGTCGGGGACGTCTATACCCATCACGCGACTACGGTAGACAAGGGTGTTGAAGACACCATCCTGGCAGGCCATTATGAATCCCTCGGTCTCCGACTTTAGCTCACTCGACCTGAGGAAGGCAAAGGTCAAGCTTTTGGATAAGCCAAGGTCTTCGATGTTATGAAAGAAGACACCATGCATTGGCTTATCCATATGTAGCTGTAGCAGGACCTCTGTCTCCGCAGCTTTTATCTGAGCTTTTTGCTGAACGGGTCCCAACTCGGTGACAGAGTTTGGGTTAGCCCGTTCAGTGTCGAAAACGAGACCGAGTTCATCGGCCGCACGGGTAGCTGCCTTAAAAAGGAATGCTCCAATCCCTGCTTTCTCATGGTCGCGGACCATGCAGAGAAGGGGATCTGAACTCCTGATGACTTTACAGGCCCCATCCAGAACCATTCTGTTATGCAGACACTCCAAACTCAAAAGTCCACGGCCTCCCCGTTGTCTGGAAAAGTATAACCGTGGAACGGACGATTTAGGATGCAAGCTCCTATTGAGATGCATCATTTTGCGAGTCTTAACGTCAAGTTGTCGCAGCTCTTCCTTAGTCCACTTCATCACTCCGAAAGAGTAAAGAAGGATCGGAACGGCAAGCATATTAGTTGCAGCAACTTTGTTCTTCCCCGACAGTTCTGATGACCAGATCTGTCGGAGTTTATGCTGATACTTGCCGCGGAGAGAGTTTTTAACTGCAAATACCTCTTGGGAGCGGCGTTGTTCCACCCCAAGGTAGGTATAAGTCTCTCCGGCATCCAGATGATGTAGGATGCTTCCGTCTACGAGCTGGACATCCTCTCCGTATTCCTCGCATCGTCCTCTTTTGAGATGAACCGTGGCACATTTGTCGATCCCAAATTCCATACCGATAGCATGCGTATATTCTTCCACCACCCTAAGGGACTGATGTAGGTCCCTTTCTCCAGAGGCATACAATTTGAGGTCATCCATGTAAAATAGATGGGTGACATTATGCCTCCGGTTGCTGGGGGTGCCGCAGTTGTACCCACGGGTATTCCTGAGCGCAACGGACAATGGCAATAGTGAGATGCAGAAGAGAAGAGGGCTAAGGGAGTCTCCCTGAAACACACCTCTTCTAATGATGACCTGCTCTGTTTGGACTATGTCTCTACCAGATCTTATGGTGAAGCGAGTCCTCCAGAGCGGCATCAGTTGTCCAATGCATCCCACTATTTGACCGGGTACCTCAAGGCATCTGAGCAAATGCATGATTAACTCATGTGATGTTGTATCAAATGCCTTGCGGTAATCGATTATTATTATTATTATTATTATTATTATTATTATTATTATTATTATTATTATTATTATTATTATTATTATTATTATTATTATTATTATTATTATTATTATTATTATTATTATTATTATTATTATTATTATTATTATTATTATTATTATTATTATTATTATTATTATTATTATTATTATTATTATTATTATTATTATTATTATTATTATTATTATTATTATTATTATTATTATTATTATTATTATTATTATTATTATTATTATTAACACCTACCACTCGATTTGTAGGACTTTTTTTGTGTTACTAGTGGAAATAAGACAAAATTGTGTTTCTTTCGTTTCATTAAAGTTATCATGAATTTCCACAAAATAAACAAGTCATCAATTACACAAAAAATAATTGGTTCCTTAACAGAGATGGGATAACCTTCAACACATACCAGGATTTGCTGAAGATGAACGAAAGAGTGACAGCTGTGCGAGCAACACCTGGGAGAAGTAAGACAGGAAACCAGTGTAGACGTTGTTTTACAACTGAGAATTATGTGATTGAAACTCCCTACAGCTCACAGCTCACAGTTGAGAAACACAAGACATCACACCATTCGTTCAGCTTTGGCAGATTCCTTGAGATCAAATGGAATGGAGGTTTATGAAGAATTCACTTGTTTGTCTGATGATGAGTCTACTAGAAGGTTCGATATAAAAGTGAATGATGAGAAAAAGAACGCTCTTATACTACATTCAACTATCTGATTTGAAACGGTTGTTAACCAGAATAAAGCGGTCGACGCAGAAAAGATGCTCATTTATGAACCTACCATTCCATATTTCATGGAAAAATATAAGGTGAAAAAGATTGAAGTCATCGGATTACTCGTAGAAGCTCGAGGAATATTCCCACCCCAATATAAAATTTTTTTAAAATCAGATAATATAAAAAAAAAAACTGAAAGCGTTATGGACAATATGTGCCAAATCCTCAGTCTTGATTTATAGAAACCATTGGAAATGAATAACATAAAAGAGTTGGTAGTTTATATTTACATTTTAAATATTTTTTTTTCATATCACCCCATTATATGAGTTTAAAAATTTAAAAATATTTTATTTCCTTTATTGTTAATTGAATTGGTATTTTTTGTTTTGCTAACTATATGGTGTAGAAAGATGTTCAATGAATCTGTATATACAAGGTGACTCAAAATTATATGTAAACATTTTAAAGACGTATTATTGGGATCAAAATAAGACTTTTCCTTCAAATAAACATGTGTCCTAAAATGCCCACAAGATAATGCTATTTGAATTCAGAATTTCTCTTTTAAAACATAAAATTTGGGCCCGTAGAAGTGTGGACCCCCATCCAACTACCTCAAAACATAATTTTTGAAGCAAAAAATAAATAGAGTGCCTAAAAAACAGCGGAATGACAATTTTCAGAAAATGTGATCCGTTATTATAGTCATAATTTTAGATAATCTTGCTCTTTTCCTAACCTACAGTAGCTGGTGGGGGTAAATATTAGGACACATGTTTATTTAAACAAAAAGTCTGAATTTGATCCTAACAATACGTCCTTGAAAAATGTACATCGACTATTGAATCACACTGTATATATTCATGAAATAGTATCTGAAATTTAAAAATTGTATGACATCCCTACAAAATATTTGAATTTACAAAAGTAATATTTATTTTCGATACTAAGCAGTAATATCAAATAAATCTGGTAGATGTTTATGAAATTTCAACACATACTATGATTTGTATATTTTCTATCCATAGCTACTTAGAATCGTCTATTCTCTGTTGAAGAAAGATCGATTTCAATCAGTAAACTGAGATAAAAGAACACGGAAATATCGAAAATTGTCACGAATAATATAAAAAATATATGTTATCAGCTTTATTTTTACTATGTAAAGTAAAGACCCACTCATTCTGGTAAATCTCTCTATGCTGAATTCGTCAAATATTATTTTCCAATTCAATTCTTCACCTCTACTCTCATAAAGCTCTTGTGGAAAATGTGGTCCATAGATACTCTACCAGACCAAAAACTGGAAACTTCATAAAAATACCATTATCAAAAAAAGAAGAACCTTCACTTACCTTTCTGTCAAAGCGTTCAACTTTATACCCAAAAAAATAGAAAAACGAGTATATGGAATAAACTCGCGTAATCTGCACAAAATGAAAAAAAATATACTTAGCACCAATTTCAATATCATTAGCAATCTGCTGTCATAGAATGCCTATCACTGAGATATAAACATTCTTCTACTTTAATTCTATTCAAGTTCAGTTTCAATAATTAACGTACATTTAGGCAAAGAAAATCCGACGCGCGGGTTCGGCTTTTGTGGATTTCCTTTCGTTAAATTGTATATTGTTATAACAATTGAATTCTACGCAAAAAAGCGCTACGGAAAAGTTTTCATAGAAAAAAAGAATAGTTGACAGGAAAAAAGACACAGCAACTTTTAGAAAATGCACATTTTCAAAAATGTTTCTTACATGCTGTAACTCAGAAGCGATGATAGATACCGATATGCGGTTATCTCAATTGAGTCTGTCATAAAAATTGATCAGTTTTCATCTATCTATAGAAAGAAAACAGGATTTACCATTTGAAAGTGTCCAATTTGACCCTCTCTTTACATACGTTGCTATCAAGGTAACATTCTCGAAAAAGAAATCAAATCCAATCATTCTACCCTTCGAAAATGTCCATCCCCTATTAATACTATTCCACTGTGTACCTATGTCGCTGAGGGATGACGCTGCGCTGAATAAAACATTTCAAGGATTTTTTTGCTTGTCCCAAATAACATTTGTGACAACTGACAACCGGGATTTGTGATATTCCAGTGGTTTGAATAAACATTAATTGAACATAGTGGACAACGGGTGGTATTTTGAAATATTTCGAGTATTGACTATCATAAATTGGATTTCATTCATTTTATGTCATTCAGTTTCAAACTTGCATTTTCTTCATTACGAAATCACTGGATGGAATAGTGCATTTTCCGCAGTGGAAATACCTACAATCAGTGTTTTAACAAGCAGCTCTACTTGATGAATATTTCATTAAGGTTAGGAGAGGGGATAAAATAGGTTACAAGTTCTATGTCCCCATTATGGCTCTCAGGGAATGCGGAATGATTGAGGGGTATGCAGTTATAATCAGTAGCGCCGCTAGAACGGTTATTTAAATTACGTCATTCGTCTTACAGAATGACTTGATAATAGGAACGTGCCAGTGACCATTCTTAGGGCCGGTTGTTCACTCCATGGTAAATTCCAAAGATTTATAAAATTTGGATTAGAATCGAATCCTACATTAACGTAAAATGTGATGTTCAGCAGACGAAGATTAGCAGTTCATCCGAACTAATTCATGAAAAAGATTTTCCGGATTCATGTCAAATATAACCAAACAATTTCCTTTCGTAGTTTCCTACATTCCTGTAATTTTCTGGAGAGCTTTATAAAAATTTGAATCATTGAAGTCGCCTTTATATACCGTCAGATAACGACGGATTTTGCTGACTCATTTTCTCTCTTCAGGGATTTTAACCACTGGAATTATGTCAGTGTTGAGCACAAAAAATGAAAATTCAGCGATCGGACGTGTGCTAGGCATATAGAAAATTCATTTTCTTTTGCAGAAAAAATTTGTTTTTTTTTCATTTTCTCGTTTATGGCATTTTAACAAATGAATAGGTATAACAATCTAATAGTGAAAATCCAATGCCATAAGGTTTGCACGTGCTTAAAGGGTTGAAATAGGGGCGCGATCTTGTGAAAAAATAGTTGGTTGCTGATGCATTTTCTCGCTTATGGCAATCAACAGAATGAAATTTAATATCGTTAGGAACCCGAAAAAAATTTCCCATAAGCCGGTCAGCTGTTGAAGTATATTTTCCGGACGGAAAATTTCGTGAAATTTTTTTTCGTTTTCCGGCACACTTTCTCGTTTATGGCATTTGAACCATATGATTCTGTTGATGGATAAACGTCATAATAAAATTCCCATAAGCTTTGCATGTACCTCAAAAAAAGCCATAAGATTTAAAGTTGTAGGAAAGTTTGTGGAATTTTTTTCATTTTCTCGTTGATGGGAATTGGCATGTGAGGAGAAAATAGTATTTCAAGACCAGAAAAAAAAGCCATAAGTCAAAAACATGATATCGATGTTTTATACAGTGTGGCCCATTTAAAATGGAAGCACCCTTATAAATCATACTTTTTTCAACCGATTGGAATGCTTTTTTTCATTAGGTAGATAATCAAAAAGTTCACTGGGACACCAAATTTCATGAATAAATCTTCATTTTCAGGGCCAACTATTCTTTTTTTTTCGAGGTAAAAAACTGAAAAGTTAATTATCAATTCTTTGAGAAGAAATCAGACTACACCACTGGAATTGTGACATGTTCAAATGGTTAATTTTGGAATTTTGTTGGAATTCGTCCATCGATAAAAAAGTTATGAGAGAATAAAATTTAAAAAATATGCCGGTTAAATCAACCCACCATTTCAATTTCTACTCTTATCCAAAATTCAGAATACACCACTGGATTCAGGGAGTTTCAAAATATCACTGATCAGAATTTCATCAAAATCTATTGATAAATAATAATGAAAAATCATTAAATAAAATGAAATTTTCATGAAATTCCATCAACATATTTTTCAAATTTTGTTATCATGTAATTTTCTTATTTATGAATAGATGTTGATGAAATATTGACCAGTGATATTTCGAGACTTCTTGGTGTATTCCAAATTTTGATAAGAGTTCTGAAATTGAATTGGTGGGTTGATTAACCGGCATATTTTTAAAATTTCATTTTTTAAATTTTTATAACTTTCTATTGATGGACGAGTTTCAACAAACTTTCAACAAGAACTATTCAAAAATGTCGCGAATCCAGTGGATTGGTGTGATTTTTTTCTAAATTTTTTTTTTTTTTAGATTTTTAACCTTGACCAGTTGGCACAGAAAATGAAGAATTACTCATTAAATTTGGTGCTCTGATGGACTTTTTGAATGTCTACCTATTGAAAAAAAAAACAATCCAATCGGTTAAAAAATTGAAGTTTGATATAAGTGCTTCCATTTTAAATGGGTCACACTGCATAAATAAATACAATTATTTGAAAATTCTGCTGCGATAAATTAATAAAGATAAAATTGCTAATTTCTTTTTCCATGGGATTGGGCATATGCATTGCAAACTTCATTCTTAGGCCATAAAAAAAGTCGGAAGTATGATAGTAATATTGGAACCAAATAATTTATTTTTTTAAATTATTTTTTATAAAGTGAAAAAAAATAGTTATGGGCATTATTGTGACAAACTGATAGAGGTTGTTAAGGTAATTCAAGCAATTTTGCCTCAACCCCTATAAGTTAAATATCTTAACTGCGTAACTCCCCCACGTCTACTGGCTTGCTGTGTCATAATCGGATGATCATTCGTTTATTGTGACTATGTGACACGATGTGGCGAATCAAAGTTCACAAAAAAGTAAACACAGCAAGCCAGTGTGCGCAGGAATATAATAAACCCTAGTTCGTTTCCCAACCACCTTAGATATGATAAGCACGAACTAGACTTATGGCTTTTTATATGACAGACTTTTACATTAATAAATTTCTATTGCACATTATTTTGTTCACGAGAAAGTTTGCCGGGAAACGAAAAAAATTTTCACAAAATTTTCCGTCCGGAAAATATACTTCAACAGCTGACCGGTTTATGGGAAATTTTTTTCGGGTTCCTAACGATATTATATTTCATTCTGTTGATTGCCATAAGCGAGAAAATGCATCAGCAACCATTTTTTTACAAGTTCGCGCCCCTATTTCAACCCTTTAAGCACGTACAAATCATATGGCTTTGGTTCTTCACTATTAAATTGTTATACCTATTCATGTGTTAAAATGCCATAAACGAGAAAATAAAAAAAAAAACACAATTTTTTTCTGTAAAAGGAAAATGAATTTTCTATATGCCGCACACGTCCGATCGCTAAATTTTCAATTATTGGGCTCAACACTGACATAATTTCCAGTGGTTAAAATCCCAGAAGAGAGAAAATGAGTCAGCAAAATATGTCGTTATCTGACGGTCTATTAGCATTAAGATGGAATGAAATTCATGAGCAAAGCATCCTACGTGATCGTTTTTTTAAAGTAGATATTATGATTCGTTCACGATAGATCTGTAAATATTATTTTCTTATAACCTGTATATGGGATGTGCCATTGTGATCTTTGGTTTATGTTATGTCCAGAAAATTATTTTCCATAAAATTTTCCACAAAAATAGGTATCAAATTACATAATGCATTTACCAATTAGTTTTATTAGCGATTTCATGATAAACCATGTTCACAATAATCCCCACAATATCTTTTTGTAATGTGACCATTACTCGAAATGATTTTCACGTAATCTATAAGTACGATGTGCCATAATAGGAGCTAGGATATTCATCAATTCAATAAAATCAGTTATATCATCGTCCATGAGCATTTTTGTGAAAGTGATTTCTGATTATTCTTATAAACTATTTCTCAGCAGTTTGAATGTTGTTATGTCAGTCAGTCGTCAATTATGTCAAATGTCTTGGTCTCTAACATTTTGTTGAGTGCGTAATCCACCGATTTTGATGGTTTAGCGAAACATGGAACCAAACCAGGGTCCGAGTTCTATCTATGCAGTGAACAGCTCGATAAAGATTCAAATAAGACTGCAGATTATCTCTGATTGAACAACCAGCCCTTAGAGTGTCAGTAATACAAAAACGATTCATTCGGTTGATATTTGATTTCGGTTACAATAAGTCATGCAGAGAAATTTTTTCCGTAATAGACTTATGACATGCACTTGTATTCATCTATACAAATTATTGACGAACACCTTCCATAACCTTCACGCATTCAAAAAAAAAACATGAATACATAACGAGGAAAAAAAATCATAAACATTTCCACAAATGAAGAATATCTCATGCGAAAGTAAATTCAAAAGCACCTACGATAAAAAATATCTCCAAGAAAATCCGTTTCATTCGCTAGATGAATTCACTCAGTCTATTCTATCAGTACGCTGACACAGTCTTGACTCCGCATTGGTATTGCATTCTTATTTTCACCGTTACTTTTCATATTTATATACTTTTTTACATCTGTATATATACTTATTTGTAATTTTTAAATCTAATTCTTTGTAATTTTAAGTGCACTTGTTTTCATGTTTTTATGTCTTAGATATCGTGTTATCTTGTGTGTGTCCCCATAGTATCTTTCATTTATTTTGACCTATCCTATGTCATGACAAAGATATCTAAGGATTAATGAACATATGAATGTACATCGAGCTACCAGGTAAATATGGGCTGTGTTGGCGCTTGGGTAAAGCGTTCGCTTCTCAACCCATATAAATCTGATGTCCCCTCTGATGACACCATGGCCATGTTGTTCTTTCACAGAGCTCGAAGAATGTTGCTTCGTTGCTTGTGAACTATGACTTCTCTCTCCTTTGAATTCTGAATCTTGGGCTCACCCAACAGACCCTCTGTAGATGACCAGTTTTTCTACAGTTGAAGCAGTGCCTCTATCTGTCCAATATTCTATTCAATAGTGCCTCGCTTGTAGAAGAATCTCCACTAAATTAAATTTCATGTTTCTTGGGTCTTGTTTTTCACCGCATCTTAAAAAAAAGACGTTTATTGTCCAAACAGAGTTAAAGCTGGAACTAAAATTATATGTAATACTTATATATGTCATTGCTCTGTCGTTTTCACGATCGGTAACAAAGCGTTGGCGGACACATGTTTGAAGAAAAGAATCTCATTTCAACCTGAAAAATACGACCCTGAATCTTGATGATGAATTTTGCAACACCCTGTATATGATGAACGTCCAATGCGTTCTTTCTCCGTTCGAATATTTTGAGTAACTTTGAGCACCATCCCAAGTCTCATGTTACCTAGAATATTTTCTGTACTCCTGATATTTCGTGTCAATGAGCTCTGAAAAATATTTTTCCGCCTACCTATATCCAAAGTATTCATTTCCTGGCCTCATTGTAGGGAGCAAAGTCGTACTTTTCCTCTCTAGAATGGAAAAGTAAAAGTGACGTCATGGTACGTCATCAATGAAATAACTCTTACGGCATTGACGACTTAAACTATGTTCTATTATATAAGTATACATTTTACCGTTTATTTATAGGACACCCTGTATTTTGCAAAATGGTAGAAATCTGTAAATTTTTATTTTAATTTCACGATTTTTACATTAATAATTTGAATTCATAGATTCATCCGGTTTTCGAATTTAGGTCTGAAATATTGTAGCCATGCTATGGCCGATTGACAGATTAACAGTTTCAAAATATAAGATAATATTTGAAAAATGAATATTTGGAACAAGTTAATGTAACAGTTTCATCTCTATCACCCTCAGAAAACGTTATTTTGGTGTATTTTTTGCTATTAGCAAATACATTAAAATCCTCTACATTGTGGTTTGAGTACTTATTCGTTGCTACTTACCATGCTTCAAATAAAAGAAAATGTGGGTATTGAATACCCAAAATTGATTGCTTTCTTGAAAAGACAAAACCAGGGATATAAACCTAATAAGGCAAAAACCTAAAAAAATTAATTATTACTAGAAGCCCCGACGACAATTATTTATTAATTAAAGTAAGATATTTTCAATAAGTAAATATATTAAGAAAATAAAAGTTAAACGGCAAATATTATAATAGAGCCACAACAATAGGCATGTTCATAATTCTGCAGAAGTTGTCTGTGAGTCCCGATAGCGCAACGAGTTGGTGCACCGCTCACTGTTCATGATAGGTTTGTAGGTGTTGGTTCGAATTCCGGCGGCGACAGCGTTTTTCTTTTTTTCAATTCTTTTTCTTTGTTTTGTAGGCTCTCCTCATTTTCGAACTTTCAGGATCGTGCAGATGTGACGTGCTCCTTAAAATGACCACTACAGATATTGAAGATAAAGGTTCAATTTTAATAGTAAATATACCATATTCTAAAACAACTAAACAGAGAACGTTTGTAATCAATGCTTTACCGGGGAATGGCCCTAATGACATTTATAGAAAATAAATATCGCTACGCCCTAAAACAGATCAGGCACGTTTATTTATCTGCTATAGAGCAGGAGAGTGTATCCCAAATGGTTGGAAAAAATACTATTGCTAAAGTTCCTGAAAATATTGCAAAATTTTCAAAACTGCCTAATGCCATAAATTATACCGGGCATAGTTTCAGAAGAACCTCGGCAAGTTTGGTAACAAATTCTGGAGAAGTCATTCTTGCTTTAAAGCAACACGGAGGTTCGAAGTCTACGAATATCGCTCAAGGGTATGTGCAGCAATCTCTTGCAAAAAAGCGAAAATTTTCGAACCAAATTATAAAGTTGATGAAATTGATTGTAATTAGCCAAGTACGAGTACTTCCGGAGGATACGAGCTGTATAATAATGTTGTTAATGAAAATATGAAAACTGCGTTGGCTCCAGCTCTCATTTCTAGTGGTATTCAAATAACCACTGCTCAAAACTTTGGTATAAATAATTACTCTAGCACAAATTTAAAATATGTAGGATGCACTCCTTAGTTTCAGTTCTTTAATAAATTTTGTTTATAGTTTCATAAATAAATTATTTAAAAGTGACTTGTTATTTGAGGGAGGCGGAAAAATAATATGAATAACATGGGAGTAAAGTGCCTTTTCCTCCCTTGAATGATAACTGCCCTCCGCTACGCGCCTGGCAGTAAACATCATCCTCGGGGGAAAAAGTAGCACTTTCCTCCCTTGTTATACAAATAACCATTCCTTCAAAGAATCAAACGTCAACTTGTTTATTTCATTGCAATCTGCAATACAAAAGCGTTGTTATGATAGGTTTCTGCTAATTGATTTGTGAGCTAAATGAATTGTTACCGGATAGTCACGGTATGAGTTGAAAGATAAGGGAACCATCACGTCATATTGTTTGAGGAAAATCGATTACAGTGTCATGAGGAAAAGTCATTATGTGTACGTATAACGAAGGGAATCTTGCAATCAATGGAAACAACTGGGTTTTAAAATGAATTGAAAAGTGATTGTGATCGATGGATCGGTGAATAATAGAAATACTTGTATGAATACAAACCGGAAACTTCTCCGTTGGCGAATGGATAATGAATTTCAAAGTGAAAGTCACTTGCAGCTGTTCCGAGAGTTGTCACTTCCACTTTCTTCGTCCATTATCCATAAAGAGGGCAACTTATTAAGCATTATCAGATGAATTGAAGATTGTCAAAAGCAGTATAGAATTTTTTGTGGGGATTATGTCAAAACGGTTGTGAAGGTACTGGTAAAAATGTATGAATAGAATAGAATAGAATTTTATTGGTGTTTTTGAATATTTCTTTCATTACACAAGTCAGCAAGTTTGGAACATGTCCGTGGGTAAAAATATCTAATTATAAATATATAGGAACATAACAAATAAAAGCAACGTGTTGTATCTATAAAAAGTTACACAATACATTATGATGTAAAAATAAAAATAGATGTTTTCCATAAATATATCATGGTGATGGTATTTAAATTAATACTTATTTTATTCGGTTAAATCACTTGACAAAAATTCATCCACCGAGTAAAAGCTGTGTTTCAGTAGGAGCTGTTTGACAGCTAGTTTAAATTTATATGAGCTGAGCTTTTTGATTGATTCGGGTACTTTATTGTATATATTCAAATCAATTGTGTTTTTTAATGATGTACTCAGACGAAATCTAGGATTGATGAGCTGATCGTTATTTCTGGTAGAATAGCTGTGTAAATCTTTGTGTCTGTTATAGCAATGGATGTGGTTATGTATCTCAATCAAACAATAATAAACATATAGTGCAGGAAGTGTCAATTTTTCCAATTCTTTGAATAACGGTCTACAGGATTCTCTGTAGGCAGTTTTGGCGATTACCCTGACTGCTTTCTTTTGCTGTATGAAGGCTCGATTTGCGTGGCTAGAGTTACCCCATAAAATTATGCCATAACTCAGATGAGAGTGAAAAAGTGAAAAGTACGTCATTCTTAGTACGTTTGCGTTAACAGTGTTCCGCAATTGCCTAAGAATGAAGATTTGGGTTGATAACTTCCTACATAGAATGTCAATGTCCCCCCATTTAAGTTTACTATCTAGGGTGATGCCCAACAGTTTAACTGGGACGTCTGTTGAAAGGAGCGTGTTGGAAGAAAATATTATAGATTGCGTTTTGGTCTCATTTTGAACGGGGTTGTTGGGGGTGAGCCACTCACTGATTCTGGATGCTTCAACATTCATCTGATTGAGCTCTGTTGTATTCGAAGCGGAATTGTAAAAAGTTATGTCGTCTGCGAACAAGACACTCTGGGTTGGTTTTATGTGATAAAATATATCGTTAATGAATATTATGAACAGAAGTGGCCCAAGAACTGATCCTTGGGGCACTCCCGAAGATAGAGATTTACATATCGACGGATTGTTATTGTGTAATACGTATTGAGTTCTTCCCGATATATATGAGTCGAATAATGAATAGGCTGACCCTCTTACACCATAGATTTCCAGCTTATCAAGTAACCCTCGATGTGGAACACAGTCGAAGGCTTTGCTGAGGTCACATAGAGTCACTGCAGTTTGTTTACCACTTTCAAAGCCCTCGACTACGTCAGTCACCAGTTTACGAACAGCTTGAATTGTGGAGCGGTTTTTTCGGAATCCAAATTGTTGATCGTTTATGTAATTGTTACTGTCAAAATACGATGCTAATCTTGTTTTAATGATAATTTCAAAAGTCTTGCCTATAACTGGAATTATTGAGATTGGTCGATGATTTTCTGGTATGTCCAATGAGTGTGACTAGAACTGGACAAGTTTTGGAAGTATTTGATACATTCATAAATAGATAGATATGTTTATTTGTCCTTGGTAATCATTTGCATGACATAGGATAGGTCAATATAAATAGGTCAGTATAAATGTAAATAAGTCTAAATAAATATGAATAGGGCAGTATAAATATAAATAAATAAGACTATTGGGACATATACAATATAACACAATATCCAAGATATAAAAGCAGTGACATTTGAAATTATTAATACGTATATATAAAGAATTACGAAGATAAGTATAAATAAAAAGCTATGTTAAAAATAAACATGTTTAAACAATGTAGAGATGAGAATAATGAGTCAGCGCAGTGATTGAATAGCTTGAGTGAATTCATCTAGCGAATAAAACGGATTTTCATATGTTCAACATGTAATATAGTCAATTGGCGAATCCAGATTCGTGAGCCTGGGAGAGCATTTGCGATCGTTTCGTTACTGCCCAGCATATAACATTTGCAAAAAAGACAAAAAAACATATCTTTAGCAAGTTGATTTCTTTAAATCTCTTCATTTGGTTCTTATAAATTCAAAAAAATATATCCCAGACGTTTTTGTAAAGTTTTACCAGACCCCTTTAAAAATATTTTTAAAAAAATTCACAACAAATATACCTACTTTTCGCAATCTGAAATTTTAATCACGTATTTATTGAGTAATTTGGATAATCTGCAAATCGCCAGACAAATTTATTGGTTTCAAACAACTTCCAGACATGAATAAAATTTACAAATGACGATAAAAAAGTCTTATGCGTAGCCATAGGTGCGAGAAAGTTAGCGTTTTGAGGCATTTCGGCAGCTGATGGCGGCCCAAGCTGCTCGTGCTTTGATTGGTTATTATTGAGAAACTGCGCGTTTCCACTGTAGTTTCGGCAAAGAGTAGGGGTCATAGACAAGAGAGATCATTCCGAAAATGGCTCGAAAATGGGCCAATGTCCTTGAATTTTACTACGATGTTTATAATTGTCTGTCAAATATCAGAATACTGTGTTAGGATCAGGCTGCTTGATTTTTCCTGAAGTCTTACTATTTTCTAGTGATATTTCACAAAAAATAAAGTTCATTCCAAAGAGAATTGACTGAAATTGACCAAGTAGAATTAATATTTACACATTTGATATTAATATTTGCATGTCATCATGGAAATGGCTCAAGTGCTCTGTTGAAGACTGCCCTAACAGATTTTATTCAAGCTCGCGTAGTTTGGAAAAGATAGGATTTTTTTGATTTCCCGATCCGAAAAATGTTGAACGAGTTCTTCAATGGTAACTCGCTTGTAATGATGGAGATAAAATGGAGAAGCGAAAACAATTATATTCAAATAACATCATTGATCATAATTTAAGTCAAACTGCAATCCCTACGTTGAATTTGTTTCAAAAGTCAAGGGTTGACAAAGACACACAGTCAGAAGTAACTACAAAAGTGGATCAACAAATGCAAAAATATCTCTCAACAGCTTCAGAGTTTCCTAACCAAACATCAGTCTTTTTCAGAAAACACCAAGGAAAAGCAAGTTGAGGAATCAGTAAAGTTGACACACAAAAAATGTTTGAAATCTCTGTCAGATATTATATTTTCCAGTCCATATCAATTGAAATGAAAAAAAATTGAGAGTGAAAAGGCTAAACTGGAACGCTCATTTGAGGACATGAAAATGAAGGAACAAGAAATTTCCAAAGAATTGTTTACTGCCAAGATTGTTAGTGAACTGAAGGTAGGAAACCATGGGGCAGGAGGTATACGAAGGAGACGGACCAAAAGCTACTAGAAAAACAATAGAACAACTTTATGAAAAATTTAAAGACATTCCATTTGTACACCCTTGTGCAGGGTTTCCCTGTATTTATTGCAGTTAAACATATGAATGTAGATATTTTATATCGTAAAATATACCAACCGTAATCTCAAAAGGGAAGAAACTAATAATCGAACAGTCAAGAAATTGAGGAAGTTACAAAGATTAGATCACAAATGAATGATGTATTTGTGTTGTGAAAGAGCCCACTTTTTTGTATATATTCCCACTAAAATGTATCTTGTGATTCAATACATTTTTAGTACATAGCAATTATGAAATTGGTATCATTGATAGTATTGTTAAAATGTCGAGGGACATAAGATCCCACTATGAGTACCTTACCATAGTGTATTGATCAACTATGTTTTGCACTACTTCTCTCAAAAACATGTTAATGTAGGTATATTGTGAACATAAAATAATCATCCAAATCAATGTTCATTTGAGGATTTGGATCCAAATATAAATGAATTAAGTTATGCTATTTAGGAGGAAAAAAATATTCATTCTTTTCAAGGGTAAGAAATCATAGTTTGCTCATTGAAAATAAAACAATAAAAATGTTAGGTTATTTTTTACTGTACTGTATGTACCTACTTCAGTTGTAACGGAAATGTAATTTTTTGTTAATGGTATATGGTAAATACTAATATTGTACAACGAAGATGTTATTCTTTAATAAATTTTTTTTAAATAATGCCTTTTTCTTAAGACATCAGGAGTGCACATTCTTGATGTCTGTTTTCTATAATTTCAAATTCACTCTCAGAGCGAATAAAGTGGAGAATGAATTCACTTCATGACTATAAATACCTGGTTAATTGAGGTAAAAGTGTGGATAGGTCACCCATGCAGAGAGCCTTTGGAATTTTCATCAAACTCCACCGTGGCGTAGCCACTCATAGGTTACTCTTACTCGTAATAACATGATAAATGGTCATGGGATACACTTCTCTGGTTTGAAATAGCTACAAAAGTTTTATCAGGTTCTTCTAACCCTTATGGTTCATTCATAAAGATCAGTGTCGTAAATACGTCACTGATTAATTTACATTAAATTACTTCAACTTGGTTCTCAGTGTTTATGTTCAAGCAAACTGGGCTTTTATAAAAACTATGTTGCACATAATTTAACATTGACAGTTGATGACAACACTCCTAAAAATCTTCCCTGTTGAGATTAGCACGCACTTATGTAATTTCAAACTTGTTCCAGGGTCTTGTAACCTTTTCTGTTCAATTTCGTAGGGTACAAGCAACCGTTTGAAATAATTCTTCTCTGCATATAATGTAAATGTATGAACAAAAATTTAAATAATTATATTCGATGAGTAAACACCATAGAAAAATCAATCAACGTACGAATGCAGTGGCCAGCACATACAAATAAATAGTGAAATAACTGAAGATGTTCTCAGCATAACACCTTCAACATGGTTACATAATATTACCATATATCTTATCAAAAAACAGTACTCTCGTGATTGGTGACACCAGAATCCAACCAGATTTTGAATTTTATGAATGAAATTGAAATGACAGTTGATTCAAGGATTCCGAAACGATTTTACTATTTCATTCATGAACACATTATGTGATCTCTCTTGTCTATGACCCCTACTTTTTGGTTTGGCTCGACGTTCACAACAGAGTATTTCGTGTGAAAAATTATCCAGTTTTTTATATCTTTTTCAAAGATGTTTGAATAGTAATTAATTAGAAATGATTGACTTGAATAATTAAATAAACTATACGAGAACACAAATCAATATATGCAATGCTTAATTAATTCAAATATCATAAAATATTAATATAAATTTTTTTTCTTCAGTTTTGTTGTTAAAATACGGAGGTCTATAACTGGGCATAAATTGTTAGGCATGTTGCAGGTGTTGACCCAAAAATTTCAACCCATTACAAATAAGGTTATTTTCTACAATAAAAACTGCAAAAACAATAGGTCAAAAAGCATTTTATTAAACAGGCCCAAAAATTTTCGGCCAAGTTCCACAGTTCATTAGAAATATAAAAAATGCTTCCTTATATTATAAAAAGAAATTGAAAATTTGGCTAAAACAATTGTCTATGGAAAATATAACAAATATGATAATACTCCCGGCTAAGAATTGAAATCTGTTATAGGCGCATTTTTGCATTATGATACGTTGATGAATTTATATAAGTAAATAAGGTATTTATGTATATGTTAATGTCTGTTGAAATTAGTATGTATGTATATATTATATTTGTGTTTATATGTGAATGTGTATAAAAATAATCTGTCTATTCACACGAGAACATTATGTGTGTCATAATCATTTATCATTTTACAATTTTTAATAATTTATTTCACTTCATTCTTTCTTTCTATTTCATTAAATGTCTCTTGTCACTTTTTTCACCAAATTAATTTTCTTCAAAAATTATGTAAACTCAGATTGAGTCTTCCTTGAAAAAGATAGGTCGAATACATCCAAAACAAGTTTTCTTCGTGGGATATTTTAGATCAATTTCTATTCATGGATATAGTCATTACAAGCTTCACTTCATTAAATTACATTGTATTTATATTATATCACTATTTATATCACTATATATTATACTGTTGTCATTTTAGGCCTTTTACCAGGTAGTATATCACGCACAAGCTTCTAAGCTTCAGTGATTCTTCATGTTTATTTTCAATGTTCAATTTTTAATTGTTTATTATATTTGTAAATTCTGGAAATAAACATTATATTATTATTATTATTATTATTATTATTATTATTATTATTATTATTATTATTATTATTATTATTATTATTATTATTATTTCTGATTTGAATTAAAATCCTCCAGTCGGACCCTGTCTCCGATGCTCCGATACATTCGGAGGGCGCGCTGGCAACATCATTACCCCAATAACCACTCCCCAAACTATGGGGTAAGCAGCTATTGGGTCCGGGAATCGTGTGCCCTGAGCAGACGTAATGAACCGAGGATGACAGCCTTCTGCATTCTTCCGGCTATGATTTCTGACATCTTTCTACATGCCGGTATGATTTTTAAGTTCGAGAGTAATGAATCCATCACACCGCCAAGGGACCCTATTATCAGAACAACCATTTTTACAGAATGGTCTGGATAGAGCCTGCGGAGTTCGAAGAGTAAATCTCGATATTTCGTCCGTTTCTCCTCCTCCTTTCGGACGATATTCGTTTCGCCAGGAGCCGAAAACTCAATGACGAATATCGTCTTACTTCCATGGTCGAGGAGTACTACATCAGGCTTATTGGCCTGTATTTGCCTGAGGGTGGGAAATGAGTAGTTCCAGTAGATTCGGCACTTCTCATTCTCCACCACGGACTCAATATCCCCCGGAGCGTAAGGCAACACTGGTGTCTCGTCTATACCGTACGAGTGTCGTAGGTGGTAATATAACACTCGTAGAGCCGCGTTATGTCTGTGGATATAGGCTGAGACCGCATATGCTGGACATGCTGACAGCAAATGCATAATGGTCTCAGGCGCCTGACGGCAGGCCCTGCATCTAATATCAGGGACCTCTATACCCATCACGTGGCTTCGGTAGACCAAGGTGTTGAAGACACCATCTTGGCAGGCCATTATGAATCCCTCGGTCTCCGACTTCAGCCCACTTGACCTAAGGAAGGCGTAGGTCGAGTTCTTGGATAAGCCAAGGTCTTCAACGTTTCTGAAGAAGACCCCATGCAAAGGCTTATCCCTATGCAGCTGCAGAAGAGCTGCATTTTCTGCGGCCTTTACATGGGCTTTTTGCCGAACGGGTGCCAACTCTGTGACAGAGTTCGGATCACGCCGTTTGGTGTCGAAACTGAGACCGAGTTCATCAGCCGCACGAGCTGCTGCCTTAAAGAGGAACGCTCCAATCCCTGCGTTTTCATGGTCACGGACCATGCAGAGAAGGGGGTCCAAACTCCTGATTACTTTACATGCTCCATCCAATACCATTCTGTTGTGAAGACACTCCAAACTCAAAAGTCCTCGTCCTCCTTGTTGTCGGTGGAGATATAATCGAGGAACGGACGATTTGGGATGCAAGCTCCTGTATAGGTGCATCATCTTGCGAGTCTTTACGTCGAGTTGTCGCAGCTCCTCCTGAGTCCACTTCATTACTCCGAAGGAGTAGAGTAAGATCGGAACGGCAAGCATATTTGTGGCAGCAACTTTGTTCTTTCCCGACAGTTCTGATGACCAGATCTGTCGGAGTTTGTGCTGATACTTGCCGCGGAGAGAGTTTTTGACAGTTATAACTTCTTGAGAGTGGTGTTGTTCCACTCCCAAGTAGGTATACGTCTCTCCGGCACCCAGATGAAGTAGGATGCTTCCGTCTATGAGCTGGACGTCTTCTCCGTAATCGTCGCATCGTCCTCTTTTGAGATGAACCGTTGCACATTTGTCGATCCCAAACTCCATGCCGATGGCCTGCGTATACTCCTCCACCACCCTCAAAGACTGACGTAGGTCATTTTCACCTGAGGCATAAAGCTTAAGATCATCCATGTAAAATAGATGAGTCACCTTATGCCTCCGGTTGCTGGGGGTGCCGCAGTAGTATCCACGTGTTTTTCTGAGGGCAACGGACAATGGCAATAGTGAGATGCAAAAGAGAAGGGGGCTGAGAGAATCTCCCTGAAACACTCCCCTTCTGAAGATAACCTGATCTGTTTGGACTCTAGCTTGACCTGATGTTATAGTGAAGCGAGTCCTCCAGAGTGGCATCAGTTGTTCAATGCATCTCACTATTTGATCGGGTATCGCAAGGCATCGAAGAACGTGCATGATTAGCTCATGCGATGTCGTGTCAAATGCCTTGCGATAGTCGATCCAGGCCATCGAAAGGTTACGCTTATACTGCGTGGAGTCCTGCGTAATACATCTATCGATGAGCAGATTCTCCTTGCATCCAGCGACCCCTTTCTTTGACCCTCTTTGCTCATATATCCGTTCGTACACGTGTTCAACTGCGGTGAGTATTCGCATGTACAAAATGCGGGTGAACATCTTATAACATGCGTTCAGGCATGTTATCGGCCTGTAGTTTTTCGGTTCCGACAAATCTCCCGTTTTTGGGATCAGCACGGTTCGCCCCTCGACAAACCAACCGGGAATCTGCTGCTCACCATTCAACCATGAGTTGAAAACTCTGGCCAAATGTTGGTGGGTGCTGGGAAATTTTTTCCACCAGTAGTTTCCTAGTCCATCCGGACCTGGTGCAGCTGAGTTCTTCGAGCCCTCAAGGGCTCGTCGAACTTCTTCCGGGGTTATCGGGTCGCGCAGTTCATTGAGCTCTGGCTGTTGAAGCCTTCCGCAGAATTCTTCAAACTGCGCTAGGGCTGGAGTGTCTACATTCAGTGGTTGCGGATGTTCATAAATATCCTTCCAGAAGGTTTCTACCTGATCAGCGGTCGGCGGATTTTCTACAACACGCGGAGGCTTTTGGAACAATTGAGAAGGATTATCGCGGAATTTTGAGTTTTCCGCGATGCTCCTCAATTATTATTATTATTATTATTATTATTATTATTATTATTATTATTATTATTATTATTATTATTATTATTATTATTATTATTATTATTATTATTATTATTATTATTATTATTATTATTATTATTATTATTATTATTATTATTATTATTATATTATTATTATTTATAGATTGCCATATCGATTAAACGCGAAAACATTTAAAATTTCTTTTACTCTTTTCTAATATCAAAGTTTGAAATTGAAATTGAACTTTAATTATGAGGTAGCATAAGAAACTTTTATTTTAAATAACGTAAAAAACAGTTCCTTTGAATTGTCGGGTAAAACTGGACCACAGTGAGGGTCAGAAACTGCTTGCCTAAAATAGACTAGGGTCTAACTATTTTTTTTTACCTTACATAAAGATCAGTAAAAATTATACGGTTAATAAGATTTTTTTTGAAACATTCTTAACTTGCCGATGAAATAATAATTTTTTTGACTTAAGTCTTATAATGACTATTCCAAATTATCATCTATAGAGATTCTTATGAAGTCAAAAACTAGGCACGTTCTCTTAGAATATAAAATGCTTTTTTTCAATAATACACAATTATATTAAATATAGATAAATCATTTTACGTGGAAGTTTTGTTTAATTTTTAGTTGTTTTGAGGCAAATATTACTTATTAAATTTCACGATTTCATAGTGTATGTGGAAAGCGTAACTATCGTTTTTTTTTATTTTATTTTTCAATTTTTAGAAAAACAAGCCTTCTCTAAAATACTCGAGCGGTTTCTCAATAACCAATCACAAAGCGAGGAGCTTGGGCCCACTTCAGCTGCCGGCATGCCTCGATAAGCTATCTTTCTTGCACCTACGGCTACGTATAAGACCTCTTTGTCGTATGCATCTGTAAACTTCATTCACGTCTAGGGGTTGTTTAAAACCGCTAAATTTGTTTGGCGTTTTGCAGGTATTATCAAAATTACTCATTAAATACGTGATAAAATTTCAGTACATTTTTTAGGAATACTGGTGAATTATTCCGGAGGGGTCTGGTAATACTTTATAACCGACAAAAATGTCTGGTGTTTTTTGTTTTGAATTATATAAAAACTAAATTATATATAAAAAATAATCGGGTTGCCAACAACATATTTTTTCTTGCAAATTTGATACGCTGCACAGTAACGAAATAACCGCAAACACTCTCCCATCGCGAGTGGATTTATCAATTGATGACATTATGTTTTTTCTCAATTTTCATTTGCCAAAAGGACCTTCATTCCAAAATTCGTCGCCAGCTCTTCGACTATATAGTTACGATTATAAGTAACTACGTTTACGAATTGAACTTCTTGAAACTACTAGATTAATTGGGTTTGATTTCTTTTCTTTTTTATTCTAATGGCAATTTTCGCTTTATTCTTGTATGTTTGAAAAATGGACTCTCTATTGAAGAATATAAGATCGCTCAATACATTTGAAACACTATATCATTTGTTATTCATTGGTGGTTTCATGCAGGAGGTATTGCGGGAAGAAAAGTTGCACTTTCCTCTCTAGTGAAACAAAAGCTATTAAAAAAAGAAATCAGATTAGTGAATTATTTTCCCAAGCATCTGAGATAGGATTGTGAGAAAATCGACATACCATACACTCGTGCCAGTACACCTTGTTCCGCCGATTCCAAAATCAAATATTTCCCATACTATTTATATAACGGGAAAAATTCATACATCTTTTGTAGATTTTCAGAAGACGATCGAAAAATCTGCTGCAGTTTTTAAGATCTTGATGATTATAGAGAAAATTAACGAAAATTATTATAGAGAAAAGTCCATAATTTTTCGTTTTCTTGAAATATTTTTTCCGGACTCTTGATATAACGAAGAAAATTCATTTACATTTTTTGAACTTTGATGTTTTTAGAAAAAATTATGGAAATTCCATACTTTTCGTTTTTTACAAATATTTCCCGGACTATGTATAAAACGGGTTTAATTCAATTACGTTTTTTGTAGAAGGCGATCAATAAAGGTATTTCATAAAATTTCAAAATATGCAGCTGTTTTTGATATTTTGATGAAAATATCATGTAAATTTTTCGTCCATAATTTTCCGTTTTTAAAAATATTTCCCGGACTATTGATATAAGGAGGAAAAATCATAAGAATTTTTCGTAGACTTTCATGAAAAATTTCAAAATCTGCAACTATTTTTGAGATTTTGATGTCATTAGAAAGAAAATGATGAACATTTCAATTTCATTATATTTTTTCCGTAAATTTCCCGGACTATTGAAATAACGTGGACAAATAAATTGAATTTCTTGTAGAGTTTTGGAAGGCGATAAAAAAAGGTATTATGAAAAATTTCAAAATCCGCAGCCATTTCTGAGATTTCATGTTTTTAGGAAAATGTAATAGAAATTTTTCAAGTCCCAAATATTTTCATTTCATTGAAATATTTTCCGGACTATTATTATTACGAAAAACATTCCTGTACATTTTTTGTAGATTTTTAGGAGGCGATCAAAAAAGGTTTTATGAAAAATATCAAAATCTGCAGCTGTTTTTGAGATTTTGTTTTGTTTTTAGAAAAAAATTAAATTTTTCAAGTCCCTAATAGAGCTTTTTTGAAATATTCATCTGACTATTGATATAACGGGAAAAATTTCATTTTTACTTTTTTGCAAATTAGAAGGCGATCAAAAAAGTTTCCATACAAAATTTTAAAATCTGTTGCCGTTTTTGAGAATTTGATGTTGTTAGAAGAAAAAAATTATTTTTTATTTCCGTTTTTTATTGAAGAAAATTCAATATTCAGTGTAGTTTCCAAAATATAGAAAAATGTCATTGTAACTTTTTGTAGATCTATTTGAGGAGAATAATGATGTTCATTTATATATTTTGATAACTCGTTTCATTTTCGAATTTTTTGCGTTTTTAGTCAATTCCTTTCGTTTTTCCGAAATATTTCCCAGACTATTGAAATACGAAAAGTGTAGTAGAAAATAAAGGCATAGAAATGCTCAAATAAGAGACAAACCAAGACCGTTTGAAGTACTTTTCTATCAGTTGGAGTTGCGAGTTTCTGTTCCATTTGATTCGATATAATTATATTATTTCATTAACAAAATCAATGAAAAAAGTAACAATTGATATTATCTGACTAATTTATGCTATGACTACTCATTCCAACAAATGATATAATAATTTTATTCAAAGTCGGTGGATTATTATCATCGGTGGAATCTGTTATAAGAGGTGTTCAGCAAGGCTCTGCACTGGGACTCTTGTTGTTCCACTCTAAGAGGACTTGGACTCTATCGCTGAATTGTATAGTGTTCATTGCCTTCTGTCACTATATAACTACGAAATAGGTTAAACCAAACAAATCCTAACTTTGTAATAATTCCTTGTTTCAGATCGTTCATTTTTGGTAGCAAACAGCAGAGAAGGACAATGTCACATTATCTACTGCTCGGATGGATTCTGTCGACTCAGCGGCTACTCCAGAGCGGAAGTTATGCAGAGGCCGGCCTCTTGCGAATTCCTGTGTGGTCCGTTGACCTCCCAAGGAGCAGTCACGAGTCTCAGGGAGGCCCTGCAAGATGGCGTCGAAAAACACGCCGAAATTTTGTATTATCGAAAAGACGGTGAGTCATGTTGTATTTTTCTCACTACTTTTATTTCAATGTCATTTTTCGAATGTACGACGGCGTATTGGCGCCGTCCTAACAGTATAGTTTTTTTTATTGAAATTTAAAAATTTCGACTTTTTTCTCAAAATTTTAACTTTTTTCTAATAATTTCGACTTTTTTCTGAAAATTTTGGCTTTATTCCCCAAAATTTTGACTTCTTTCTCAAAATTTCGACTTTTTTTATCAATTTTGATGTTTTTTATCGAAATTTTGAATTTTTGTTTTCAAAATTTCGACTTTTTTTCCCAAAATTTCGACGTTTTTTCTCAAATTTCGACTTTTTCCTCAAAATTTTGAATTTTTTCTCAAAGTCATCACTTTTTTTCTCAAATTTTCGACTTTTTTCCCAAAATTTTGGCTTTTTTTAAAAAAATATTGACTTTTTTCCGCAGGTTTTCGACTTTTTTCTATAATTTACTTTTTTATCAATTTTGACGTTTTTTATCAACATTTTCGACTTTTTTCCCAAAATTTTGGCTTTTTACTAAAAATTTTGACTTTTTTTCTCAGGTTTTCGACTTTTTTCTCAAAATTCTTACTTTTTTTCAAAAATTTTTGACTTTTTTCTTAAATTTTTTACTTTTTCTCAAAATTATTACTTTTTTCTCAGAATTTTTATATTTATTCTCAAAATATTCTGAGGAAAACGGTCAGAATTTCAAGATGAGGAGTAAAAATTCTGAAAAAAGAGTCAATTTTGAGAAAAAAAAGTCGAAATTAAAAAAAAAAAACAAAATTTTTAGAAAAAACGTCAGAATTGAGAAAAAAATCGTACATTTGATAAACAAAGGCAAAATTTTGAGACAAAACTATACAATACTGGTAGGATGGCGCCAATAGGCCGTCGTACGAATGACATATTTTCATAATCAAGTATTTCTCCTATGAAAGCCTGCTTCAGATTTGAAAAAATTTCTGTATATCAATCAATCGTGTTGATGAATTCGAATCTAGTTGCATGCCTATGGACTAAAAATTAACAAAAATCCATGGTGGCTTTTGTTAATTTTAATAGTAAAAAAAATTAAGTTAAGGTCAATAAGGTACTTGGTATTGTCCACAATAGAAATCAGACAAAAGTGATTGTCCACATTCAATAATTGATGACTACCTATCTCATCCTCTTCTTATATTCCTCACACTATTGCATTCTCACGTTCACTTTATCGATTCAACTTCGCTACGGTCAGGATAATTATAGTTCAGTTGCCTGGGATGACACATCAATGATTCGAAATTAAATTGGTTTATTCAAAGTGATGGCGATTGTTTATTCAAATCATCACAGAGATCAGCGAAATTCTAATTGACCATCAAACATCCTCATAACCACATCCATCTGTTTATCGTAATATTTCACAATAGATTTGCGAATGTGAGTAAACAATATGAAAGTTGAATAGTCAACGAGAGACAGAAAGATAATTGCGCGTGATTTAAATGTCAACTCGGGAAACTGTTTGTAAACAAAATGCATTTGTACAACGTGAGTCAACGTACTATTTTAGTATACCACACGGTGTCCCCAATACTGCTAGACATGGGGTACGTTCTAGAATGTTGTTTTAAAAATCGCAAGTTATGTATATGTACCTAATGTCAGAATGGAGGTTCTTGACATGACTGAATTCATAGTTTGAGCATAGTGGCCGTGGTGCTAGAGCGTTCGCGTCTCAGATCAATAAGTTATTGATCTGAGGTTCGTGTCTCCAGAGAACACGGGTTCAATCACACCGACTGTAACGGAGATAAAGTGGATCGGAATCTATACTATCATGTAAGCTGGAGGTCCCGGATCACTCTGGCTCTCATAATCTCTCAGATGAGCTTCGATGGAAACCTGGGGGATTAGTAAAAACAGATTTTCCATTTGAGAAATGATGAATTGTGGCATAGCAGAGAGCAAATGGGCTCTTCAGATCCTTCTTAGCATTCCTTCCCCTTGAAGATAATGTGAAAGCAAAACTTAAACTTTGTGCCTAGTCTGCTGTGGACAGAACCTCGGGTCTTTCCATTCAATAAATCCTGGTGGAATTTGCAAAAATTTTTGCAAGATTGTTGATTGAATTGTTATTCCCGCCAACCTATTGCACTTATACGCGCAACCCTTAAGCCGGCATCCCATGGCGTGGATCGACGAGCCTGGCTCGTCGCGGCTCGTATAGGCTTTGCTCGAAATTAAGGCTTGGCAATTGGTATGTGATCCCACGACTTGTGTGAGTTCGAAGTGAAGGCTCGTGTTGGCTTGCACAAATCTTGCATTTAGTCTTGGCAGTGTTGTTGCAGAGTGTACAGTTCTTCAGTCCGAACATGAAGAATCGATGAAGACGAGTAGCAGCTTGTGTTGCTGTCGCCTATTACATCATGTTAGGTAGTTTTTTATTACCAAACAGAAGCAAAAGAAAAGGCGTTGGTGGAGAGTATCTTTGCATAAAAGCCGCAAATTACCCATACCCGGTATCTTTTCAATCCTGTACAACGCGATTCTGCGTTCTCCTAGGGTACCAATCAGTCGGTTTAACCCAACTCAGCTCAGTTAAAAAATGAATAGTAACTTTCCTATTCTCATTACATAAGGGTCCTATTCTCATTACATAAGATTTAAATGCGTCCTGATATCCAAATCCAGTTTTTGTCGATGCTTTTAATACTTTCTGGAAAAGCTTTCGAAAAGTAGCCATTAGGCTATTCTTTTTTTCTTTAGTTCTGCGATTGAAAACTTCACATACATTTGGTTTTCAATGAGTTTCCATGCATCATGGACCAGGTTCCATGATCTTCTTATGATCTGGGATCTTATAGGGTTCCACACTGCCGGATCTCCTTCGTAAATTGATAGAAACTACAACACCACGTCGTTAGACCACTTCATGATAGCACCTATCAAGACAAAGTTCCAGACGCTACTGAAACTCCGTACTACGCTTCGATGGTCGTTGGATCGGGTTGAAAGTATACGAGCCGAGCCCAAAAAGGCTCGCCTTCCCTTTGACTTGCGTCAAGTTTACTGACAAG
Source organism: Chrysolina oricalcia (assembly GCA_944452925.2). Lineage (NCBI taxonomy): Eukaryota > Metazoa > Arthropoda > Insecta > Coleoptera > Chrysomelidae > Chrysolina > Chrysolina oricalcia. Next base: position 8,081,230 of record OX101815.2, on the reverse strand, counting down.
AAGCGGAAAAGTCCAAGCCGCGCGTGGTTCGGCAAGTCACGAGTCAGGTTCGCCGATCCACGCGCCGTGGGATGACGGCTTCAGAAGCCTTCGAGAGATATACTCGAAGTCAAGCTCATCCAATAATGTTCAAGGGTCATTGAAAGATGTGTGTTTTGAATGGTGTCGAAATTCGAACTTTTTGAAGATTTTGTGCATTATGAAACACATTTCTCAATTGAGAATTCGAAAGATTAGCTGTTCAGTTAAAAGACGAACAATGAATGAGAGAGAGAGAGAGAGGGAGGATAGATGTTATGTGGGTCTCCAGACTTACAACACGATGGTGGGAATACTGTATTTGCGGTGTCAATCGCAATTATTCTATCAGATGATGGCATGTAAATTATTGGAGGAAGCAAAAGAACCTAACTTTCTTCTTGCATTGGTGGAAATTGAAAATCTCAACATCAGGAGTGCATCAGGTGGGTCCGTATCAACAACGCCAGATTTTCCGATTTCAAAATCAGATTGTCTGCAGGGACTTTCGATTGATGTTTATCAAATCCAGCACTAGAGATGAGAGGAAATTTCAACTTGAAACGTTAATAAACGCGCAGAATTCCAGAAACTGGCATAATAAATGATAGGAGTGTCTCGCTTTTTCGAAATTCCACAAAATATCAATTGTGGGTTTCATATCTTCCAATAGCATTGATGAAATCGACGATGCAGAAGAGGATGATGACAATAAAAAAATTCAAGTGTATTATTGTACTTGCAATTCTGAAGCTCGTACTCAAGTTGCATGCTCACATACAATCAGGTGTTTTGTTTGCTAATAATTTACAAGATTCACAGATGTTGTATCTGATGCTGCTGATAGACCTCAGTAAGTTAATGAATACAACTTTCTGGGATATCTAGTTTTTTTTGTCTTATATATTAAACAGTTTGGATTCAATGATTGATTTCCCTGCTTCAGGACTACTTTGCTTATCGTTATTTCCATTATTTTCGGATAGTCAGTGTGTTTCCTAGAATAAACTTCTTTTTTGACTGAAATGTTAGTATTGTATGTTATGTAAGTATTTTCTTTTTTAAATAATCATTGAAATCATATCTTTGGAATTGAAATATTAGTATAAATACCTGTCGAATATTTTTTTTGAATTCTTCAAGATTCATTCTCTGTAATACAACTTCTTTTCACTCTTAGATACCTTCATGAAATCCTTAGTATGGATATGAAAAGAAGGTCGGTTCGATAATTCTGCCTGGTTTCCGCCTTTATTTCAACATTGGTCATTGAAAATCAACCACACTGTACATAATAATAATCAACTTTTGCCAAATTCCGGAACTGAGCATTAAAAACAAAAAAATGTCTAAATAAGCTGGGTGCAATATTTAATATGTCGATAAAACTAAGTTAATCTTAGATGGAAACCTTTAACACCTGTAGAGAAAAAACTTTCCATTTTTATTAAAAGCTTTCTCTGTGTGTGTGTTTGTTAGATGGGTACAAATCTTGCAAGCTAAATGAGAACCACTTCCTCTTATTTTATGGAATTGAAATTTTACATGTTGGTTCAGTTCCGATGACATTGATGTCGAAGAAATTATCCCCCCTGCCCCTTGAAATTGTTAAAATAGTTTAAGCTAAATCTATCTAGCGTTATCTAGAATGCGTAGGGTTTCGGAAAATTGTCTGGTGGATTTGGACGTCTAAAATTACAGCGAAAAATAATTAGGTATGCTTTTCTAGAAAAAAATTGGAAAAGTCGCGAAATTAAAATCCGTAAAAATAGTGAAAAATATCTGACAGTAGAATATAATGGTTTGAAAAAAATCACCTAACCCCCTTCCCTCCTCAAAAGCTAGGTAGAGAACACAAAGGAATTCGGAAAATGTTTCAACAGTTTCGGACACGGAACATAAGGATGAAAAAATAAGGGCTCACCCCTTTTTCCAGTCACGAAAAAAATTAGGAAAACTCGCAAAATGGAAATAAAAAAATCGGTAAAAATGATAAAAATTACCTGACCATTCAATGATATTGTATGTATTTAGTAAATACACTGTATAAGAACATGTACATAATATACAAAATACACTATAAAAACAATAAAAATACAAATTAAACATAAAATTAAAACTAAGTATGATCTGAAAGCAGCGATTAAGAGCTTTCCCGCTCATAGAAGAGAACATAAGCATCTCCGCTCACCAGGGATCTAGATGAAATTGGGGTCACATGTGAATCATTATATTCATGCCACGTGCTCGCATGAGGATGTCGACAGTAGGCCGCTATAGGTAGTCCCACTATGATTAGATACTGCATATAGAATATATCGACAAGGGGTTACGTTTTCTGCTGCATAATTACTCATATCAAATCCCTCAAAAGGAAGATCAATGGCAACATCCAATTTTCCTCGGAAACTTTCTGTTGAAGAAAACCGTTTAATAATGTTTCAAAAAAAATAACCCTTCTTCCCCCCTTGAAAGCAATAATTGAAATGAACAGACTAAGAAACATATCCAAAGAAAACTTAAAAATAAATGAGTAAATGAACTAAAAAAAAAAATTATACCTAATGTAACAAAATGATATGGGTTTAATTCACTTTAAAATTAATTTTCTTCTTTTAAGTGCATTTAAATAAAAGCTTTTTCCTAAAAACTTTTATAAGTTTATTTTTCTATGAACACTTTTGATCAACTGGACTTGAACTACATTTTTTGAAAACTTCAGCTTATTCCACCTGGACCTATTATCCATAAGAATGCTGCGAAAGGTTGCATCATCGATAATATATCTTCATTTGATAGGACAATGTAATTAGCCAAAATAAAAAATTTGTACTTTTTAATTTTGGGGTAGATTCGAAAGGCGTCCATCAACTCTTGTAATATCTTCCAGGAACGAAGAAAAACGAGTTATTGTGGCAATATGTCCAGATAACTTCATCTTCTGTTGAAGTAATTTTCATACTCCTTATAGCAAACGTTCAACTTTCATAAAATACACATGAAACTTTTTTGCCTCATTTCAAATAGAACTTCCAATCGTTAATATTTCAGTGTTCATTCATCCCGTAAATTACTTTGTGTGATCCAGATTTGCTTTCGTTGGCACATGTTGGTTCGATACCACGAACTGAATCGCATGACTGTGTGACATGAAGATAAGAGCAGACAGTTCTGGAAATCAAGATTCCTCGAAAATAAATTAATAACTTGAACTGGTCCGTGTCCACGTGGGACTTCCGGCGGAACTGACATACATTTGATTCATGCTGTGTTACGCTGTGTGGGATGTTTGCGGTAAATAGTATAATGTACAAGGAATAACAGTGATTTGCTTGCTCGTCGTACACTATACTTTTGCTACGGCTACTATAAATCATCTTAAAAAAAAATAATAATTGATATTTAAATTGCTCACTCCAAAAATACATGTATTGTGTACGCTCAGATTCAAGATATAGCCAAAAAGGGGAATAAAATGCCGAACATTTTGAAATTGCAGGAGTTCAACTCGAGAGCGGTCACAGATGGAGCAATTTTGCGATCACCAATCGATTAATAATGGTCGAATTAGTATATGCTGTGAATTTCAGCATATCGAGAAATTTTGTAAGGGCCCAGGTAGCACATCATATCGGCTGAATCTTGGTTCCATATTGGGCCAATATAGATATATTGTAAATGAAAAATCAATATTGGTCCAATATGGGTGAATATTCAAAAAACAATATTATATTAATAATATTGGTGGAATATTGGTTGAACTAGTTTTGAATGTAGATTATCACATGAAATATTGGGTCAATATTGGGTCAATATTGGTTGAATAATTTCTACCAATATCGATAATACAATATTGCTTATATATTGTTTTCCACATCTAGAATTAATATTGCAATCCAAATATTCCAGTCATATCGATTATAGGGGAAAAAAACTTTATTGTATTTTCAAGTTTGTTAGAATATTGGTTGAATATCATTTCCACTTTATTTAAGAAATTGTAATAACTCATATTGAGTCAATATTGGTTGAACGATATTTACCAATATCAATAAAACAATATTGTCTTCACATCGTTTTTAACATCTAGAATAAATATCGCAATCCCAATATTCCCCTAATATCGATTCTGGGAATAAAAACTATATTGTATCTCCAAGTGTGATTACACATTGGTTGAATATCATTTCGCCAATATTCAACAAAACTTATTAATCAATATTGGGTCAATATTGGTTCAATAATATTTATCGATATCGTTAAAACAATATTGTCTTTATATTGTTTCCAACATCTAGATTGAGATGAAATTTGAATATTGGCCGAATATTCAATGAAACATATTGAAATTATATCATGATCAAACTTGGATAAAAATCCGCTAGGTGGCTCTACATATAGAACGTGTTCTAAATCCTATGAAAGTATATTAAATACTTCCCTTAGCTTGTTTTCAAGACAGCTCACTCAGCGGTTATGGCGATCAAAAGGCAGACTCTGGTGTCACCTTCATCAACTAAAGGACATTTAATAATTTACCAAGGTATATTGACATCCACCAATATATTCAAATGATATTGTAACAATATCGATAAATATTGTACCAATATCGATAAATATTGTACCGATATCGATAAATATTTTGAGGCCATTATTGTTTCAAGAATATTCCACCAAAACTATTTCTAAAATATTCAATCAATATTCGACCAATATCGCAAAATGTTCACATTTTACTTCTCGACAATATAACTTTTGAATATTGTGCCAATATTGTCAGAATATTGTATCAGCTATATTGTACCAATATCGCCGAACATTTTGAGGCCAATATTAGTTCAAGAATATTTCGCCAATATTATTCAAGTAATATTGGACCAATATCGCCGAATGTTCACATTTTTTTTCTCGCCAATATTGCATTTCAAATATTTCGCCAATATGTTCACAATATTGTATCAATATTTTACCAATATAGGTGTGCTACTTAAAAATCACGAAAATACAAAATATTCAGATTCACTTGAAATTCGCGTTATATACGTAAAATTTCATGCTTATTCCAAAAATACGTGTTTCGTTTATGCTCAGATCCAAGATATAGCCAAAATGGGGAAGAAAATGTCGAAAATTTTGAAATTGCAGAGGTTTAATTTGAGAACGGTTAGAGATAGGGTAATTCTGTGATCGTCAATCTATTCAGAATGGTCGAATTAGTATATGCTGTGAATTTCAGCATATCGACAGAAAAAAATTACCAGTGAAATGTTGTAAAGGGGGTGCCCCTAAAAATCACGAAATATACAAAATAGTCACATAGAAATTTCTTGCTGATTCCAAAAATACTTGTTTTGTGTATGCTCAGATTCAAGATATAGCCGATATAGAGTTCGATTCGAGAACGGTTAGAGATTGAGCAATTCTGCAATCGCCAATCGATTCAGCATATCGAGAAAAAAAATTACTAATGAAATGTGAAATAGTCAGATCCATTTGAAAGTCACGGTATATACGTGTAATTTCATACTGATTCCAAAAATACATGTTTTGGGTATGCTCAGATTCAAGATGTAGCCGAAAAAGGAAATAAAATGTCGAAAATTTTGAAATTGCAGAGTTTCGATTCGAGAACGGTTATTGATGGAGCAATTCTGCTATCGTCAATCTATCCAGAATGGTCAAATCAGTATATGCTGTGGATTTCAGCATATCGAGAAAAAAATATTTCTAGTGAAATGTTGTAAGGTGGCTTTGAATTTGCAGGGGTTCGTTCGAGATCGGTTCGAGATGGAGCAATTCCGCGATCGCCAATCGATTCAGAATGGTCGAATTGGTATATGCTGTGTAATATGCTCAAAAATCATGAAAAATACCAAATAGTGAGATTCGTTCAAAATTTACGATATACATATACGTAAAATTTTATACTGATTTCAAATATTCATTTTGTATAATATATCCTCAAATTCAAGATATAGCCGAAAAAGAGATTAAAATGTCGAAATTGCAGGGGTTCAATTCTAGAACGGTTATAAATGAAGTAAAATGGATAACATCAGGAGTCCATACAAGAGGTTTATGTTTCTTTTGAGAATTTTCCCATTCATTTATGAGATTTTTAGAGTAGTGTTTTTGCCAAATATACACTACTAATATTACGTGAAATTTGCTGTAACGAAGACTCATAGAACAATTTTCTCAGAGTCTATGGAATTCCCAATGGTATTCATAGTCAAAACAAAACGCTAGTGATCAAGACTATAGAACAATCACAGATATACGGCGACCAACTTGAGCAACGCCGAGTATATTTACATCGTTTAGGATATTTATTCGGCACTAGAATTTATTATACATTCAAACCACCTTCGCATCAAAGGAGGCTACTGGAACACTTAACGAAACCAAACTGAATGAACGTCTGAAAACTCGAATATTTTCCGCTATTTTTAACTCGCAAGATAGTTATTCGTGCCGGTCAGATCGTGGAAATTATTGATCCACCTCATTGCGGAATTTATATGCGCGTCCAGAAACTGCTTATCAGCTGATCATGTGAAAGTTGCCGAACGAGAATCAAATATGAAGGAAATTTTGATATTGGATTTCTTGAAAGTGCGGTAGCAGCAAGAGGCAGGTTATTGGATTGATTTGGATGACTTAGTTCTGAATCTTGTAAAGATTGGATGTGAAGGAGAGTTGGAATTATGTGTTCATGATGTGTTATTATATCAGTCAAGTCTCAATATATTAAAATAGGAATCGAAATAGCTCGGGTGGATGCTGGGTTTTTGTTTATATCCATATAGAACGGAACTACAATAAATATTGTTACAAACACAGCATGAAGTATGAAAACATTTTCATTCCTTATTCTAATGATGATTATGCACCGACCTCTTAGGAGGTTGTATTCCTACGGTCATCCAGACGGACCCCAATTTTTTTATTTGACGGATTAGACCAATGGTTACTTTGGACGAAATGATCCCCGTGAAAAAAAAGTATTCTGTCCGTCTGCCTGTCTGTCCGTCTGTTAACACTTCAAACCTTTATATTTTCCCGTTACCCAGCCTGATTGAGGAGGAAGAGGTTTGACAAATTTCATGGCTTCATTTAAGAAATATAAGTTCCCAGACAATAACAAATTTCTGAGATTACAATGAGAATATTCGACGTTATGATCTGGAACAAACATTAGTATTTCTGGATGTTTTCATCAAAGTCATCGAAGGTTTCATGAATAACTCATGAGGTTTCCGTTGAATACCAGGTTCTTACTCAACCTAAAACAAAAAAACATTCGAAAAAGTCAAATCTAACCAAAAATAACCTAAACTCAACATCTGACCTGACCTAAACTATTTTTTTCGCTAGTGCGCATGCTGCATCGATGCAGAAAATTGCAAATTGTCCCTAGCGTTGTGGAACAGGAATACCTTTTTTTGCTTGGGAAAGTTGTAGGAATAAGATTTGAATATAAATAATACCAAAAGTTCGCTGTCCAAAAAAGGGCAAATTGAAATAAATAATAAGAACATTCGCAGCGCCCTCTAAGTGCTACATAAAAATCAATACCAAATTCTAATTTCTCAAAAAAAAAACATTCGCCATATTTTGAACGAAATAATTTATTATTTGCAAAAGTTAATCAAAATAATTGAAAATAAAATGTCAACATCAACACCCTGTATCTTCGAAACGAAATATTTGCTGACACATGTTCGAATGATATTTTTATCTTAAAATTAGTTGGAGATTCACCCTTTGAAGTTTGAACAAGTACTTAATAAACACCCAGCTTATTTGTATAGTATATGAATAATTTTATTTGTTGATCCTTAGATGTATAGAACATATTTCCATTTATTTTGACAAATATATTCCTCAAAGATATAAACTGAAAATTTTCAGTTTTCTGAAAGACTCTAGACAGGACACATCTTATGTCAGGCATTCTATAGTACTCAAAGTTTTTTCTGTTCAACAAAATCATTTGAAAAAGTGATGAGTTTCACCCTCAACTTCTGTGTAATACAACTGAGCCAGTTGATTGTTTTCAAACATGGATTCTTCGTTCCTGAACATAGAGTGCACGAAGCTTTGTAGCACAGTATTCTTTTCCTTGTGGCATCAACGCTAACCAGAAATGAAAAGACATCAAAATTAATAGGTCAGTTTCAAGATATGAGTAAAAGAAATTGTACAAGGTTGATTCATATGACCTAGTAAACTAAATCATATTCAGTTGAAAATATACATATCATAAATTATGGATAATTATGTTGAAAATTAAAGGCGATGTTCAGCTCATGTGGGGTGGCCCAATAGTGTGAGAAAGTACAGTATCTCGCCTATCATGAGTATTAAAAAAAATTTCATATCAAACTTATACGTTTGACTTTGTTACTTGTTTTGAAAATATTTCTTATCATACAGACTGTTTCTTTGAAGCGGTACAATACAAAGCATCAATTTTGTAAAGGTTCACCCTGTAAATTTTCCAACTGCGGCGTTGTCCATTTATTACTGAAATAAAGAAAATCTTCGGAAAAACAGACCATCACAAATGCCATCATAAAAACATTATGAATAGAATTCGAGCCAAAACATTTGGGACATGCAACGCCAAGAGTGAATTAAATTGGTTATATGGACTGAAAGTTACATTTCTAAAACAGGAGATTTTATACAGAGGCATTAACATGACAAACTTCAAATATCAAAAACTTGATTTTTAAAATGAAATATCCAGTATGATATATCACCATTTTTAGAAATATTTCATGCCTTCAAATTCGGAAAATATGATATAATATATATGATTCATTTGTGCGCCAAGAACCAGTTTACAAGCAACCGGTCAGTATTATTTTAGCATCGCCGATACTTGACTGTGATTGAGTGAGCGTTTTGTATGGAGCATAACCTATGAAAAACTGTTAGTGCTTGAATTTTGTGAATGTCAAAGTGATAAACACGCAGTTTTCGTTCTAAATGAAAATGAAATTGCAAATAGCGAATAAATAGCGAAATTTGTAGGAATAAAGTAATTCTATAAAAAGTTAGAATAACATACTGGGTTGATTTCATTGAAAATATGAACAGGATGTTCATAAAGTCAGTATTGGAGGCCTAGCGAAAGTGATGCAATCCACGCGTCAATGAAATGAGCGATTTTCTGTGAGTGATACTTCTGAATAACATTCTCCCTTATCTCATTCATAGATAAGAATCTCCAATGGAAACTGGACATTTAATAAATAATCAACTATCTGAATGAAAATGCAAATTTTCACTTTCAGATTTTTTCTCTCAAGTTATATAGGGTCTTTCTCAATATCTATCAGATGTAGTTCAATGTCCAGCGTGGCTTTTGCCGGGGAAGTAGTTGTTTTCTGTTAGATATTACAAAAAAGTTACTTCAATTTTATCGTAGGGTTTTTCCATTTCCAGAGGAGTCATGTATTGATTCAATTTTCAATTGAGAATGTTTCTCTTTAAAACATAATGGGTGTTTCTTTTAAAACATCCAGTTTTTGCTATTTGAAGTTTGTCAAGTTTATTCCTCTTTATAAAATCTCCTGTTTGAGAATTAAAACTTTCAGTCCATATAGACATTTTTACTAACTCTTGATGTTGAATAAATCAAATACTTTTGCTTATTTTCCGATCGTAAGGTTTTGATGATGGTATTTGTGATGGTCTGTTTTCCGAATATTTTCTTCATTACAGCTATAACTTGACAACGCCGCAAAATTATCAAAAAGAGAAAATACCACCGTATGTAAAACGTTTCGATCAATTTAATGGTGGAAAAATTTACAGGGTGTTCCATTTGAAAAATGGATGCTTTATGTTGCCCGGCTTTAAAGAAACACTTTGTTTATTTCGAAACATTTTCAAAATAAGCAACGGAGTAAACCATATTTCATTCATGTGAAACATTTCTTCATACTCCTTATGCTCTACGAGATACTGTACTACCTCACACTAATGGGCCACCCTGTATATTTATTCCCTGAAGTTTTGAGAGTACGAGGATCAAAGTATCATTCTAGGTCACCTACCTAATAGCAAGAAACATATTCAAAATCATGCTCACAAAGATTGTTCATGCAAAACTTAATTGAATTGATGTTACGACTAAACAAAGGACAATATCCAGAAAAAGAAAAAGGAATGTGTGAAGTCATCCCAATCTTTCCAATTTTCAAATAATTTGTTGTGGGTCAATTCGCACCTAGTAACTATTAAACAGCTGATCATGAAAGTCATGAACCAAGCGCCAAACTGCTGCCACAGAAATAAAATTAATTCGTATGAAGTTGGCAGAGCGTATGTTAGCAAGGGTTTAAATTTTTTCAATAAATCAAGTTGTTCTGGATTCTCCATGAAGCACTTGTTTTATGGGATAGCGTTTCCAATTTTCGCGCTGCATTTTGGCACTGGTTTATGTAAATAAATATACAGTTTTTCATTGAATGACGCTGAATAAAAATTCCACATGCATATATACCGTGAGTCTGGATCGAGTGTATGCTTGGAGATTCAAAGAATGGTAAAAATTAAAGATATTCTTAATATATAGTGTGGGCCATCTAAAACAGTCCATCAATGTTTGAAGCGTTGTACGAAAATATTTATAAAAAGGCAAGGACCCGTCAATTTTTGTTGCCAGTGGTACATATCCAATTATTTTTCACTTGACGAGGGAGGTCTACCATGCTGTCTTTAATGGTGAGCAGGATGGTGGGACCATTTCAAAAGTCATTAAATTATCTGTGAAACGTGACTTGGTTTGCAAAATTTGAGCAACGAATTGCCATGTGATAAAATATTTCAATAAATTAGATGATTATGACAAGCGCCTGCGATTTTTCTTGTGAAATATTGAAAATTTCCACAGTTCACCACTTTATAAATAGTGCTGCTCAAAATTGCTCAAAGCTCTTTCTAGGGTTGTGCATTAACTAAAAATATTTTCCCATGTACGCTGGGTGGAATACATTTCTGACTCAAAATGTCCTCGGAAGAAACAATCAAAGAAAGATCAGACTGGTGATATATATTAATAGAAGAATTAATAAATGAATGAATGAATAAATAACTAAATGAATAAATGAATGTATGAATAAATGAATGAATGAATGAATGAATGAATGAATAAATGAATGAATGAATAAATGAATAAATGAATAAATGAATAAATGAATAAATGAATAAATGAATAAATGAATAAATGAATAAATGAATAAATGAATAAATGAATAAATGAATAAATGAATAAATGAATAAATGAATAAATGAATAAATGAATAAATGAATAAATGAATAAATGAATAAATGAATAAATGAATAAATGAATAAATGAATAAATGAATAAATGAATAAATGAATAAATGAATAAATGAATAAATGAATAAATGAATAAATGAATAAATGAATAAATGAATAAATGAATAAATGAATAAATGAATAAATGAATAAATGAATAAATGAATAAATGAATAAATGAATAAATGAATAAATGAATAAATGAATAAATGAATAAATGAATAAATGAATAAATGAATAAATGAATAAATGAATAAATGAATAAATGAATAAATGAATAAATGAATAAATGAATAAATGAATAAATGAATAAATGAATAAATGAATAAATGAATAAATGAATAAATGAATAAATGAATAAATGAATAAATGAATAAATGAATAAATGAATAAATGAATAAATGAATAAATGAATAAATGAATAAATGAATAAATGAATAAATGAATAAATGAATAAATGAATAAATGAATAAATGAATAAATGAATAAATGAATAAATGAATAAATGAATAAATGAATAAATGAATAAATGAATAAATGAATAAATGAATAAATGAATAAATGAATAAATGAATAAATGAATAAATGAATAAATGAATAAAAGAATAAACGAATAAACGAATAAACGAATAAACGAATAAACGAATAAACGAATAAACGAATAAACGAATAAATGAATAAATGAATAAATGAATAAATGAATAAATGAATAAATGAATAAATGAATAAATGAATAAATGAATAAATGAATAAATGAATAAATGAATAAATGAATAAATGAATAAATAAATGAAAGAATGAATGAATGAATGAATAAATGAATAAATGAATAAATGAATAAATGAATAAATGAATAAATGAATAAATGAATAAATGAATAAATGAATAAATGAATAAATGAATAAATGAATAAATGAATAAATGAATAAATGAATAAATGAATAAATGAATAAATGAATAAATGAATAAATGAATAAATGAATAAATGAATAAATGAATAAATGAATAAATGAATAAATGAATAAATGAATAAATGAATAAATGAATAAATGAATAAATGAATAAATGAATAAATGAATAAATGAATAAATGAATAAATGAATAAATGAATAAATGAATAAATGAATAAATGAATAAATGAATAAATGAATAAATGAATAAATGAATAAATGAATAAATGAATAAATGAATAAATGAATAAATGAATAAATGAATAAATGAATAAATGAATAAATGAATAAATGAATAAATGAATAAATGAATAAATGAATAAATGAATAAATGAATAAATGAATAAATGAATAAATGAATAAATGAATAAATGAATAAATGAATAAATGAATAAATGAATAAATGAATAAATGAATAAATGAATAAATGAATAAATGAATAAATGAATAAATGAATAAATGAATAAATGAATAAATGAATAAATGAATAAATGAATAAATGAATAAATGGATAAATGAATAAATGGATAAATGAATAAATGAATAAATAAATAAATGAATAAATAAATGAAAGAATGAATGAATAGATGAATAGATGAATAAATGAATAAATGAATAAATGAATAAATGAATAAATGAATAAATGAATAAATGAATAAATGAATAAATGAATAAATGAATAAATGAATAAATGAATAAATGAATAAATGAATAAATGAATAAATGAATAAATGAATAAATGAATAAATGAATAAATGAATAAATGAATAAATGAATAAATGAATAAATGAATAAATGAATAAATGAATAAATGAATAAATGAATAAATGAATAAATGAATAAATGAATAAATGAATAAATGAATAAATGAATAAATGAATAAATGAATAAATGAATAAATGAATAAATGAATAAATGAATAAATGAATAAATGAATAAATGAATAAATGAATAAATGAATAAATGAATAAATGAATAAATGAATAAATGAATAAATGAATAAATGAATAAATGAATAAATGAATAAATGAATAAATGAATAAATGAATAAATGAATAAATGAATAAATGAATAAATGAATAAATGAATAAATGAATAAATGAATAAATGAATAAATGAATAAATGAATAAATGAATAAATGAATATTGAATAAATGAATAAATGAATGAATGAATACATGAATAGATGAATAGATGAATAAATGAATAAATGAATAAATGAATAAATGAATAAATGAATGAATGAATAAATGAATAAATGATTAAATGAATGAATGAATAGATGAATAAATGAATAGATGAATAAATGAATAAATGAGTAACTGAATAGATGAATGAATAAATGAATGATTTGAATGAATTTATGAATAAATGAATAAATGAATAAATCGAAAAATTATTGAATTATTCAGTAAATAGATGTAAGAATGAATAAATTATTGAATTGATAAATGAAAAAATAAATGAATGAATGAATTAATAAGTAAATGAATAAATGAATGAATAAGTAAATGAATGAATGATGAATGAATGAAATAATGCATGAATGAATGAATGAATGAATGAATGAATGAATGAATGAATGAATGAATGAATGAATGAACGACTAAATTAATGTATGAATGAATTGATGAATGGAAGGATGAGAAAATGAATGAATGAATGCAACAATGAAAAAATGAATGAAAGAATGGAAAAATTAATGAATAGATAACTGTGTAAATAAATTGAATCAATGAATGACTACACTTTTATATAAATATGTGATTAGGCAATGAATTTGACTAAATCTCAGTTTTTTTTTCTCGTATTTGCTATGAATACAATAAAACAATACACATATTAAAGGAATGAGTTCTTTGATAGAGTCTAACTAGCATCAACAGTTCCTTATGACTCATCAATACAGTTTAAATTTGTGTTTCAACAATAACTGTGCAACAAATTAACACAATATCAAGTATATTTCATTAGCAATTTTGAAATATCGTTACAGATTCTGATGATTGAACGGATAAATGAATGAATAAGTCAATGAATCAATGGATGAATGTATGAACGAAGAGATGAATGAATAAATGCTTAGATGAATAAATGAATGAATGAATGAATGGATGAATGAATGAATGAATGAGTGAATGAATGAATGAATGAATGAATATATAAATGAATAAATGAATCATCGAATGAATAAATTGATGAATGAACACATGAGTGGAAGAATGATTGGTCGAATTATTGAATGACTGAATTTCTTGATGAAAGAATAAATGGATTAATGAATGAATGATTGACTGAATGAATGAATCATTGAATGAATTGATAAATGAATTAATGGAAGAGTTGATTAAGTAATTAATAAATAACTGAATGAATAATTGAAGGTATGAATTCAAAAACGAATAGATGAATGATTAGATGAATTAAATAATACATTAATACACGAATGAATGAATGAGTTGATGAAAAAATGGATGAATTGATGAATCCATAATCAAATGAATGAATGACTAAATTATTACATAAATGAATTATTAAATAATGAATAAATAAAAATTTGCCTAAATCTCAGTTTGTCTTCTTGCATTTTGTTCTGAATACAAAATACAATATGATAGTAAGAGGTGATGAGTTCCTTGATACAATCTTACTGTTTCACTAGCGTCGTCAGTTTCTTATGACTCATCAAACCTCTTTGAATTTGAGTATTATCAATAACTGTGCAAGAAATTGGAACAATTTCAGGTACATTTCATCAATAATATTGAAATATCAAGACAAATTCTGATGAACTATGTGGCTCATATCTGCAACATGCCTCCCAATATCCTGGGCCAAACATTGGAAGTGAGAATTCACAAATTCAGGAAAGGATAATTATGTAAAGAGGAAGGCATTCGTTTACTGGAACGTTTGGAAACATGGTTTTATATCAAAGGATATGGATGCAATGTTATTTTTGCTGTTGGTTTTGGACATCTTATTTGTTCGGTTTATAAAATTTCTTAAATTCTTGAACTATATGTATATATCAAGAAATCATTGTGAGTCTAGTATCAGTTACTTGCAAATGGTACGTAAGCAAAAACCATTACCAAGAGAAGTTAGATCAAAGTTGTACTATTTTCCATTCTTCACTTGAACATGAATTTCCACAAAATAAATCAGTTATAAACTGAACAAAGCGATCACTTGCAAATAATTTTGTTAGCATGTCCAGTATTGGAGTTTAGCCATAGTAACCATTACCATCCATATCAAAATCGGAAAAAGTGGATCGGGAATATGCGTCTACCATTAACACAGTAATTAAATTGAGTGAATGTGAACGGGCACTCGACTCCTAATTATTTTTAATCGACTCGATGATTATCGCTCCTCGAAATGAAACAGTCGAAGAGCATTTTTGGTTTCGCGTTGTTTTCATTTGTAGGATGATTTGTTGAAGGTCACTTGACACTTTATAGGCAGCCATTAGGGCGATTGGACATTAATTGTTTGGCTGCATGAAGATCGGAGATAAGGCTTCTAAAAACGGAATGGTCATTTGAAAAAGGACAGGTAGATTGTTGAAAAAAGGATATTAACACGAATTAATGGTCAGGTAATCGACTTTTCCAGAGCCTTTGAATACGTCAATCATGATTCACTCATTTTGCAAATGTTTCGTTACAAATTCCGTGGAGATGCTCTAGATATGGTGGTATTTAAAATAATGAAGAAAAAATGTTTGCGAATGTCAATGACCCTAGATTCGGAGTATATCAAATCAGATGAGTATCGAGAGAGATTATTTGGTAAAATTTTGGAAGGGTTTTTTGAAGAATTTTTAGTGTGTTATTTTAATACACTTTCCTACTCTATTATCCCAAATGTCCAGATCCAAGCAATGCGTGATAAATCATTCTGAAATATTTTTCATCAAAAAATTTGGCGATATATTCGTGTCGGTATAAGCATTGTTTAAATAGAACATAGTTAGCCTGTGGAAAAGGTATTGGACACAAACGCGAGTGTCATCCAGCGTGATTAGATACAAACAAGAATATTTGACGTCATTTTAATGCAGGTTTCTTCAAAAAACCCTGACTTGGAGGCCAGATCACTGAAGTTACGACATGACTTGGATGCGAGCTCACTATCGCCATCTACATGTCGCATCCATTTTGATCCAATTATAATCCCATAAGGTTGACTAACTATCTTCTATACAGGGTGTCAATTTGAAAACTTCCCACCCTTAATATCTTCCTTCCAGTAAACAATATGAGTAATCGAAAAAACAGGTCAATTTTATTGTCAAGGAGGACACTTTCACGGACTATTTGTAGCCCTCGTGGTTCAACCCCTAGGAGGGGTAGATGTTACCCTTAGAATTTTAAATGGGAATGGGGGTCAAGTGGCACATCATTTTGATGGGCGTTCAATTCTTGTTCCAATGGTACCCTGACTTATTATTTTGTGATGAGCATTTTCCAAAAAATTGCGTTCTAAACTAACAGAAGTAATTATTAGAACGCCTATACTGAGATGCATTATTGTATTGACTCCCTTTAATAAAAATGGTTAGAAGAGTAGGTGGCACCGCTCCAACCCTTGAATGACAGGAATAAATTTATTACGCATGGGATTTTTTATTTGGTGGTTATTTTCCTTCTACACAATAAAATTTAATTTGCGAGAAAGACATTTCCAACATAAAATCTACTTACGCTTATCTTATTAGCTGTTCGAAATGTTGTCCATTTTGCTCTAAACAGTAATACAGTCTGTTTTCGAACTCCCCTCTAACATTACGGAAAACTTCTCTAGGAATTGACCGGCATGCTGCTGTAATTCGTCTTTTAAGTTCGTCAATATCAGAAGGTTGTGTTTTATAAACAACGGATTTAAGATGCCCCCAAAGAAAGAAATCTAAGGGTGTTAAATCCGGTGATCTCGGAGGCCATTCAACTGCTCCCCTTCTGCCAATCCATCTACCCGGAAATCTCTCGTTTAACCACTGTCGGACGGGAAGAAAATAATGAGGTGGAGCACCGTCCTGCTGGAAATGTAACAGATCCTCCTGCAAAAGTTCATTACCTTCTGCATCAATTTGAGTTTCTAGCTCGTGAGTTATAAGAGGATCGATAGTCTCTTCAAGCATATCAAGGTACAGATTGCCAGTCAAGTTTTCTTCCAGAAATAATGTACCAAGAATGGCATTTCCAAGAATACCAGCCCAAACATTAACTTTTTGTGGGTGTTGTGTATGCCCTTCCCGAAAAATATGTGGGTTTTCGTCACTCCAATAGCGACAATTTTGTCTATTAACATTGCCATTCAGAAAAAATGAACACTCATCGCTGAAACAGATGTTTAACAGAAGATTAGGGATGGTACTGACTCGATGAGACATGATTTCACAAAACTCTATTCTTCTATCATAATCATCCTCGTGGAGCTCTTGAAGAATCTGCATTTTATATGGATGAAATTTATGCATTTTCAATGCTTTTCTTATAGTCTCGCGTGACATTCCCGTCTGTTCTGATACTGATCGTAAGGAGCTCGTGGGCTCTGCAGCAAATGTTCCCAAAACTTCAATTTGAGCTGCTTCATTTAGTACTCTGGGGTTATTTCTTTTTTTATTTGTCACTGAACCAGTTTCGTAAAACTTATTCACCAAATCAAGCACATACCGGTGACTTACATTACAATTTGGATGTCTTTCGTTAAAAAGACATGCCGCCCTTCGTGCGCACTTTCCAACTTCGCCATAAATTATAATCATTTCAATTCTGTCTTGAAGAATGTAAACCATTTTTACACTTTTATACACTTATTAAAGTAATTCCTAAACAGCCCAACAGGTACAACGGTATTCACAATACTACCACATAGTTCAAATTTGCTAACCAATTTTTTGCCGGAAAACAGAAACTTTTTACAGCAGAAGTAGCAAAAAAGGAAGGCTATCTGTACAATTTCTGCGATGACACTTAAAAATTCAGCATTTAATAAACACAACTTTACTACCATCTACGTTTTACTATTAGACTACTTTTTTATGTAAAGTGTTTGGAGCTAATGGCTAATGTTACCCCTAATAAAGGGTTGGAACGGTACCACCTAATATTCTAACCAGTTCTGGCCAAACCATGCATCTCAGTATAGGCGTTCTAATAATTACTTCTGTTAGTTTAGAACGCAATTTTTCGGAAAATGCTCATCAGAAAATAATAAGTCAGGGTACCATTGGAACAAGAATTGAACGCCCATCAAAATGATGTGCCACTTGACCCCCCTTCCCATTTAAAATTCCAAGGGTAACATCTACCCCTCCTAGGGGGTTGAACCACGAGGGCTACAAATAGTCCTTGAAAGTGTCCTCCTTGACAATAAAATTGACCTGTTTTTTCGATTACTCATATTGTTTACTGGAAGGAAGATATTAAGGGTGGGAAGTTTTCAAATTGACACCCTGTATAAACAATGGTATATGATACTCCTTAGCATATTGTATAGCCTCAATTTATGTACGTTCCATCTTAGATGTTTATCAATTATTATTCCTATATATTTTATTGATTCAGTCTGTTTTATTCCCAACTTCTTGCTAATTTTGAGGTCGCTGAATGGACGATTGGAGTTTTCATAACATACAAAATGTTTATTTGAAATTATTTGTCAATACCGTATAATCGAACCAGTTTTTGATCAGTTTCAAATTATTCTGTATGATGGTTTTTGAATTTTCTCAGTTTTCAGCTTTGAAGATTATAGCGGTATCATCAGATGAGTTGATACTGAAAAGACCTTTCATGTAAAATACAACGAGCAGTCTGTACTCAAACTACCACTGTTTCCTGTCGCTTAGGTAATTTCCCATCAATTTACTGGCTACCCTTCGAAAACCCAAGTCCTCCAGAATATCTAATAGTTGTGAGTGGCAGACCGTATCAAATGCTTCAGCAAGATCTAAAAATACACAAGCAGAGTTTTTACCAGTGTCAAAAGTTTTTGATATCTTCGATGTTGAATGAGCAATAGCATCTTCGGTCGATTCACTTGGTTGAAATCCATTAGTAGTTACTCATATCTAATCCTTCTAGAGAAAAATCAATTGTGACATCAATTTCTGAATCTTCCTGTTTGAGAAAACCTTTTCAAATGGAGTACGGAAATTTTTGGGAATTTATGAATCGATACAGACTTTTTGTATTTATTTCTTTCTTTGCACTTTGATCATGTCGGTTTCTCATCACCTTCCAAAGTTTCTTCCCTAGTGAATGAATCTACACATTGTGAGAGTCTAAGGTGGTTCGTTCTTTGTGAAATCGGAAGAGAAAAGTCCCAGGAATTATGAAATTTGACTGAACAGTGACCACAAGAAGAACATTTCAATGTTGCTGTCCAAAGTTATCTATTATCCTGGAGTTGTCTATACTTAAATATCTATGACTCTCTGGCCTTTTCACTGTTGCTTGAGTTCTCGATAAGCTCGGTCCTAATGAGTTTGGGCTTATCCGGTACTCTATTCACGTCTTCATGTAGTCCCTCCAGCAGGTATCGTAAACACTCCTGGGCATAATGCTGGGCATTACTAATAAAACGTTGTGCAAATCGCTTCATTTGACTTTTCAAGGAGACTGCATAGACCACACGATCCGACGCATCTTCAGATGACAGTTCCTTGATCTCGTCGGCAAATGTTTTGATTAAAGCTCCCTTCATGTTATGGATACTGTAGTTAATATTCATTGTGTCACTGATAAAAAGGATTTTTTGCATCAACGCATAACCAAATATTAGTTTGATTTTTTGACGGATTCCTCATGGCCACTTACTAGGAAAATATGTTGAAGAAAGTGAACACTTGCTTCATAAGTTGGTTGAGGCAAGAATATTTTAGCTTCAATAATGGGCACTTTTTTTGTTGAATCATTGTGGTAGGTTGAGACAAGTATATTGCAATTTCAGTAATGACTACTATTCTTCTATCAACTTGGAGGTTGACTTCCAATCTACACTTTGCACTTGGTTATAAAATATAGAATGGAAGCCATTTTCATCTTGGCAACATTGAATAGATCAAACAAAGCATAGATTTAAAATTACGAACAATTTAGGTTTAAATAATGGTTTTTAATGAGAATAATTTCAAGTTTAATGGCTGTATTCTCAATAAAACCAGTTAGTAGTGACGCATATTGCAGTTTGAAACGCCACTCACTTTTAGACAGAAAACTATAGAAGACCAACATATATTTCTCACATTTTCACAACTGGCCCGTAATGAGCCAGATTCAATTTTCGATATTGCATTTTTATTGAATAGAAATAATTTCCACTAGGCACAAAACTAACATTCATATAGGTACGCATAGCCTCATAACCTCCAACCCAAATGGTCACCGAATGAAATGGTCGAAATGGAAGTCGTATTCACTGGTCGCGGTGCCGCCAACTGCTTTCATTGCTCATTGGTTGAATGTGTCACGTGGCACGAGTAGCGATATCTACCAAGAAATTATATTCTTGTGTCAAGACGATTATGTTTCAGAATAAGTTAATGTGAGTGTTTTCTAGGATGAAGAGTAGAATGTTTTCACTGCAAGCAAATTCATTTCAAAAGAATTTATGTAAAGAAGCAAACATCTCAATCAGTTTGAAATGGGAGTATATTGATCAATAAGAAATGATTATTCTTTTTAGAAGATTAATCTATTCAAGAGTATGTATATTTTTGATTGAATAAATCTTTTTTATCTATGAGGCATCCTTCTTTGAATACTCTAACAAGCATCTACTTAGTATTCGACAAACACTGGATAACACTATTCATAAAGCAAGTGCAATATTTCTCAACCCATTAAGACCGAGTGATTTGGCAGTACTGAAAATCACAGGCCTGTTGGTTTCAAAGCTATATTCTCGCTACATAATCTTCTTCTGAGAAGTACAAGTTTTTTAATCCTCTGGCTCTAGGAACGTTTGGGGTATGAAGGTTCGAAATTTTTGGAGTAGTTCCTGAAGTACTGGCAGTGCAGGAACAACTTCAAATTTATTGATTGGTACAGGGGATCCGCAGAAGATTGGAAAACAGTACTATTTTGGATGTTTGATCTGAAGTTACTGTTTTCATATACCAGAAGACCTAGTCTTTGTGGGTAAAAGAAGATTCCATTCAATTTCCTGGAATCAGGTGCCCATACCAAGGCATCTCTGAATAGCTATACTAATTCGCTGAATCAAGAAGGAATGTGTTCTTCAGTAGATTTCACCATTCTCTTTTTGATTTCTTTTAAAAATTCTAGCGCATGTGGTCCAAAAACTCCATTCCACTCCATTCTATTGCTACTGGATAGAAACACAAAAAATTCCTCAAACTGAATTTTTTACGGCATTAATTTCTCTCGGCTGAAACAGCTGTTGCTCCTTTCATATTGGAGGTTGATAAGAGGTGAGGAGTTGCTACCGTATCTACACAAGTGAAACCCAGACTGAAGGCCACACTTCCAAGGAATAAGGTTCATTCCGTCTGGACGCTTTCCATCTTCTCTGCTAATTCCGACAGACTCTAAAATTGTCGGAACTTCGGCAGTTAACAAAGCCCTTTCAATAAGATCGTTTACAGTAATCTCATCAACAAACTCACACTAAAATTCGAATCTGACACCCTTTCAATTATTTTTTTATAAAAAGTTGAAAGATCAGCAGTTGCAGTAAAATATCCTGGTATTTCTATATCTTCCGCACCGCAGTTCCAGGTGAAACAGAGAACGTAAAATTGACCTCACCTACACCGTTATATGCCATTCGATGGTGTATACGTGCTATTTTCGTCCGGCCCCGCTGGAGCAGTTTACCATTTCGAAGTCTCCGATCCAACCTCAGTTAAAAATGTCACAAGTGCGCGTTACGTCACCGATGATTCCCGGGCGACGTCACGGGATCGGGAACGGTGCCAATGACGCTATTTTAGTATCGTCGCGACGTTGCCGGCGTCGCTGCTCTGCTGGAAGATGTTTCAGAATGGTTTGTAGTATGGTGTGATGATTCTCAGGAACGATCATTTGGAACGCCGCATATGATATCACGCATTGAAAAAAATTGTGCTTTTTGTTTTTTCACAAAGTCATCAATTAAAAAATTGTATTTTTTCGATGAAATTGCCAAAAACTGAAAACCAAAGAAGATTTCGAAAAATTTTATTTAAACAGTTTTATAGTCTTTGAACAGGTCTACCAAAAGCTCAAACGAAGTTTCTCCACTAATTCAAAAACTTCAATAACAGTCGCTAAACTTCATGAAATTATCAATTTATGTTAATCGAAAAAATTGTTGCTGAATCTAGGTTAAGAGAGGAGCAACTAAGTGAAATGGATTAACGGATTTGAGCAGCTCCTAAATTCGTGGTTTTTGTTCAATTTTCAAACAGATTTGCAATGAAGTATGAGAATTATGAAAAATGGGACATGACAGTCTGTTTTATACAAACCAGCGAAAATACAGAAGCAGCAAGCAATTTGTACCACGAGAGGTATCCAGAGAGAAGACAACCTTTTGGAGGCATTTTCGGAAGATTGCGACACAACTCAATTGATGGTGGTCAATTTGAAAAGAAAAGACCGAAATTAAATGCATCAAATAGGGATACAAATGTTGGAAGAAATAGTCGTTTTAGGAGCTGTTGAAAATAATCCCAAAACGCCAACGCGAAATTTGAAAATATCAAAAGGTCTACCAAGAACTAACGTTAGGCGGATTTTGAGAAAGCACAAATTTAAGCCAAACAGGACCAGAAAAGTTCACAAACTCAGACAAGGTGATTTTGTACGCCGCATTGATTTTTGCCAGAGGTTCCTGGAAAATTGTAACCAAGAGCGTGATTTTTCGTTAAATTGTATTAGGACAGACAAAGCTCATGTAGGCATTTCAACCGTTACAATTCTTATACTTGGGCAAAACAAAATCCTCATTCAGTTGTTGAGCAGAGAAGTCAAGGAAGATTTGGATTTACTGTGTGGGCAGGTGTTTTTAGGGGTAGAATTATCGGCCCGTTCATTTATAATAGCAGTCTCACATCTCAGAATTATATAGAAATTTGAAGGCAAAATATTGAAACCCTTTTTAATGAATTTCCACTAATGGAGCTCAGGAAAATATATCTCCAACAAGACGGGGTTTCGCCCCATAACACTGCAATTGCAATTTTTTGGATGCAAATTTTGGTAATAATTGGATAGCCAACCAAGGACCCAACCGTTGGCCGGCCAGGTCACTGGACCTAACGCCTATGAACTTTTATACCTCTGGAGACGGTTGAAAGATCTTATTTTTAAATTGCCGACCATCTCTAGATAAGAATTGGAAGCGGCAGTGATGCAAAGTTTTGCTTCTCTCACTCCTATTGAACATGGAAAAGAGCACATGGACATGGAAACTAATTGAAGTTAACATGGAACACTTTTGGTAGACCGCTTCTATGATTCATGGGAACGAAACCAAAATTACAATTCGAAACGGTCCATATTCGCAATATGAAAGGTAATCGAAACCTATCAGACCATTTCTAATCCGGTTCCAGAGAACTTCATTCGAGTAAAGTGGCCCTTCAATTATCAATTTCGAAGTGTAAACAACTCGATGAAGGTGAATATATAGCAGCTGTATTCCTTGATCTCAAAAGGGCTCTTGAGACAATATAAAGACAGCTATTACTGCGTAAATTAAGATATTATGGAATTGCAGGAAGTGTTCTCAGCTGGTTTAAACAATCAAAGTGGGAAAATCGCTCTCAAGTGAAGTTTTGAATAACATAGGCGTGCCTCAAGGCAGCGTGATATGACCTCTACGTTTCATGATATATTCAAATGATATACATTACATACAGGGCCACAATTTCCTATTTTCATTTGTGGACGACACTCTGGTTTCACGTCACGGCTGTGACCTTTCACAAACAATGTTTCGCATAAAGCAAATTTCACGAAGTTCGGAGCATCTAGAGGTGAATAAACTGAAACTGAAAACAAAGAATACCAAGTCAATAGTCATGAGCAACAAAAACAAGCTGATATCATTAGATTATTAGGCCCTTCAACGAGAAATGGATCGACGATGATAATATTGAATGTGTATTACATAGGCAAAAAAAATCAACAAAAAATTTTCTTTTCTAGGTCATCCTCTGAAGTTTCCACGTTTTCAAAAACTACAATACATAAAACCATCATTAAGCCTCGTTTCGACTCTTGCTAAACCCTTCTATATCTACTAGATGAAAAATAATGTTCAAATGTTACAGAATCGTCAAAATTGGTATATGAGATTTAATTTGAATTGTAACAGGTATACTTCGACCGAGTATATGCTGAATAATCTTAGTTGGTATGATGTTACAAAAAGATTTTTCTATTTAACTATGACATTCATTTTCAAAATCACCAAAATCTCATTACCAAAATACTTCGACTCTTTAATCACTTATAAAAATCAAATTAATGAATTTAGTAGATTTGAATTGGTTAAATGCGGAGTGCCGCAGGGGACGGTCCTCGGACCAATTCTTTTCATCATATACATCAATAATTTACTCACCATTAGAACCTCTGGACACATAATAAGCTTTGTCGATGATACAGTTATATTGTATACATCAAACAGTTGGGAGCACCTAAAGCATAAAATTGAATCAGAAATGAATAATATTATTGATTGGTTTAATTATAAATTACTTACCATAAATTTTGACAAAACAATATTCCTCCCGATAACAAGCTACAAAAACAAACTACCTCAATACTACACTTTAGAGATAAATAATCACAATAAAAACAATAACAATAAAACTTACTGAGAATGTAAAATATCTGGGGATTATTATAGATTGTCATCTTCGTTGGAATAATCACGTTAATAACGTTGTTAATACAATCAGAACCTTTTTGGGACGATTCAAATACCTCACAATAATCTCACCTTTACACCTACTGAAAAAGCTTCATTTTACTCTTGTAGACTCCCGTATAGCATATGGAATTATCGGATGGGGTGGCATCACGAATGTATATCTAGAAAAATTGTACACACTACAGAAATATTTCTTAAAAATCATATTAAAGAAAGAAAGAACCTACCCATCAGATAACGTATACAAGGAAGCTAGGACACTAGATATTCGACAGATTTTCTTTCTTAAATCAGTGTGTTTTTTACAAAAAAATAGGAAACATATTGACTTTCTCTCGCATAATTACCCAACAAGGGCTAAATATTCGAATAAGGTTAAAATTACATCAGCGATAAAATCAGTGGGAACAAAATGTCTTGCGTTTCTAGGACCAAGATTTATAAATATTATTTCAGAAAGCTCCCTATTCAACAATTCTAATTCTGAAATATATTATAGGAATAAGGTTAAGTCATTTCTATTAAGCAACTAGAGACAACTTATTCATAACTTCTTTAACTAAAAAAAGCCAAGATAATTACATGTACATCAACTCAGTCATTCTTACATAGATCATTTTTTTAATGTTTGTATATGTATGTAGTAATTAGGTTGATATATAATATGTGTGTGAGTATATGTGTGCTTCTATGTTTATATTTACTATATATATATATATATATATAGGTGAAAATTCGTGACTGGCTGTATATTAGTTTGTAGTATTTATAATTTATACGTATCTTCTTAATTTTGAGAAACATAGGATAAAATCACCCTCTAATCAGAATCTTCCAACTTGATTACTGAAATAAATTAAGTCACTGTCATTCTTACATCAGTCATTTCATTTCACTTCATGTATATTTCATTTTCGTTTTTTGCCAATTTTATTATTCATTCTCACGTTAGTAAGTACTCCATTTATTATTTCCTACATTTATTGTACAAAGCGTATTTTCAGTTGTCCTGAGGAAGGTATCGAATTATACCGAAAGCTTGACAGTATCAAAGAGTTTTCTTTGAAATAGCCCGCAACCCTGACTGCAACCCCACAAATACTACAAACTATATATATATATATATATATATATATATATATATATATATATATATATATATATATATATATATATATATATATATATATATATATATATATATATATATATATATATATATATATATATATATATATATATATATATATATATATCACACAATTTCACACTGTTATGAGGAATTGTTGGACTATTTCTTGTGCGGTGAAACTTTGAAAATATTTTTCTGACATAAAACCTGTCATGGGAATGGCATGTTGATTTCATTGAAAATATGAGAATGTTTCTCTTTGAAACATGAATCCCTTCCAAGAGAGGTTATCTTGTACGATGGAAAACAGCTACTAAATTCCAACTCTCAGTCGCAGATGATTACACAACTGACTTTAGGAACATCCTGTTCATATTTTCAATGAAATCAAGATGTTGAGTTACTTATTACCAATTATTTTAAACATGCTTTTTTTGTGTTAGTTCACTAGAAAAGTTTTCTCGGAAACCATTACACTCTCTATCTATTAGATTATTCGATTACGTCATGTTCTTCATAATTTTTTTTATAAACCTTCCTCTTTTTAGTAAATGGACATTTTCTCGGGGCTTGTCTCATCTCATTTCCAGCGATGTGGATTAAATTAACGCCCTGTAATAATATTCCTATGAAAAACATCATCAGTCCTGTCAAGTATTTACCTATTTGAGTTTTCCTATTTTTAGTTTTCCTCCTAAGGGCGTCTTTCGCAATTGATTATTCGAGTGACAGTGACAGAATCTCGAGACATATTTTTTTTTCAAAAATATGTTGTTTTCTGTAGTGTTGGAAACCCCTAAGCAAATTTGTCGTTTCTTGATCACGATACATGGGGTTGTAATTAAACTTACGCAGAAAGCACAATATTCTCAGCCTTTTTCGTTGTGCGATGTGTCTCAGTGAAACTATGGTGAAATATTCAACTTATTTTGTACTGAATCTGTGATGACCTTAGACATGTTATCATTATGTCTAATTATTATTATTCGTATTGTAATTACTCTTTATTTTATTTTATGACAAAACCGAGGTTATGTTTTCTTGTCGACAAGTAAATCGAACGACGTTTTTTTGGTTGTGAATGACGTTTCTCTTCGGGAAAATTCTGCTTCACCAATCAGAAATTGCAACGTAAAAAGCAAAACGTATAAAGTTGGGTTGTGAACGGTGCCTTATAATATTTTCTTTCGAAAATTGAGAATAAGCTAAACGGTTTCCAAACCAGAATAGCCAACCCAAACTATCAAAATACTTCCCAGTTTTCGAAATACGGAGTTTTAGATAGGTAACTTGCTATGTAGGTAACTCATATTTTATTGAGGAAACCTTATAGCTACAGGAATAATTCAATCAAATACTGTTCTAGTTTCTGATACGAAAATATTTTTTTTGGAACATTGAAGGCTCAAGTAAGTATTTTCCCTTCAAAATTGATTGAAATATTTTCCACCGTGTTTTGCATCCATATGAAAATCTTATTTTTGACAAACAGCTAAATCTTGGAGTTCCAGCTATAATCCTACGATTTCGGTGACGAAAACAAACAATTTTACCACCACAGCTGGTACAGAGCTGATGTAAATCCAAGGAGGCTTGACGAAGGAGTAAACATCTGAATTCATATACGGAACTGAGAAGAATCAATCAAAACGTGTATTTTTATCACTCAGTGATATATTATTTGTATGATTGCTAGATTTTGTGTAAACAGTTGTCGATATTTCAGCACTACTCGGAGAAAACAGAGCGAATATTTCTATAATATCAACCAAATTTAAGGCATTTGACTACGTGAGTCATGAAATTCTGTTGCAGAAGCTCTTCCACTATAGTTTTCGTGGTACAATTTTGAAATGGTTCAGATCATATCTCACAGACAGGAACTAGATATAATCGTTGGGAATAATTTCTTCTCAGAAAGGAAGAATTGTAAGTTGAGTCCCTCAGGGGTCTGTTCTGGGTCCGATTTTATTACTACTTTACATTAACGATACATCTTTCTTCGATATTTCTGGACAACTACCAATGTTTGCTGACGATACCATAATCCTTTGATTGTGCAGCCCTGGTCCAGACTGAATGTTTCTAAAACAAATTTAGTCATTTTCAAATTGAATATTGAACAAATTACATTGGGAGATCAGCTCATTGAAAACAAGCGCGTTACAAAATTTCTTGGCGTACTTATTGACAATAATCTGTAGTTTGACTAAAATATAACAATTTTAAAGAAAAACTATCCTCTGTGAAATTGGATGGTTAGATTCATTGCTGGACTGCTACTCACTTACTGAATCACATCTGAGGTTTAGAATTCCATTTTGGGGTTCTGCCAACCAGGCTCTAGGCAAAGTGTATTCGTCCTTCAAAAGCGAGCTCTGAGATTGATATTCAAAATAAAAATGCTAGAATTATGTATTCCACTTTTTTACGACATTAGGATTTAGACGATACAAGAAATTTTCATTTAAAAAACTTTATGTATGCTTCTTAAATATAGAAATATGCCCACGAACGTCAACAGAGAAAGACAAACTCGCAATGCAATAATATATTGTATACCTAAGAGGTAAAGTGGCATTTTTCAGGCTTGGCCACTTCTTGAGGCAAAAGAGATTCCTTTCTTGGATAAATTTGATAACTGTACTTGCTCAGAAAAAGGAAGTAGTTGAAGTTGTTGCTCCTGTGTCTACTATATTTTCTATTAAAGGGGTCATTTCAGCAGTTTTAGTAGATGTAGGTTCATTAAGTGTGATAGTCATAGTAGAAGATCCTGCCATATCGTTAGTGATGAGAAGTTTTTTAGTGACATTTATTTTATTATTTAAACAATCTTCAACGTAGCCTTCTGCTACGCTGGTAGATTTCCATCCGCCATGCCTCTCTAGTTTATTTCAATTGGGTAACCACCTAGAATGAAAATCTAAAATTTATTTTCCCGGCTAGCCTGTTTCAACTTTTAAGAGACAGTCACTGATTTATGGAACTGAGCAAATTAACAATCACTTACCGAATCAAAAAAAAAAATCAGTGGTCTGAAACAATTCAGTTAAGCTGGGAAGTGGGAAAAAGCGTCTATGGCTTAAATGAATACTTCGCATATCAATTCTAGTCATTCTTTGAGTTGTGAGACCAATTATCAAATTTCAAAATGTTGTTTAGTTATAATCTTTGTATCACGTCGATATCCTGATTTAGACATGTTTTATTTATACAGTGTGTCCCACCTTGAGCAGCCACACCCTCATATTTCGTTGAGCATGAAATAATTCGAAATTTTCTTTGACTCAAGTTGTAGTACTCGGAAATACCTACCTTTATGTTTACGGAACCTTTGTATATCCATTTTCCACGGTTAACTACGACCAAATGAAAAGTGAAAAATTGGGAAAAACATACTAGGCATTTTTTTATCGCAAAAATAACACCAGATTCTGCTTCAGAACACCTTAAAACCCCCAAATCTCAATGCTTGAATCATTTGAATATACAGGGTATCATCTGTAGCTGGTAGTATTATCAACTCTAATCCATAAATAATGCTTGGAAAATTTCCAAAATGTCTTCTCTTGTCACAGAATTCTCAAAAATATTTAATTAATACTTTGAAAAATAGCCAAATATCACTTTTCCAAGGCTAACTCTGATCAGAATGAATGATACCCTGTATATTCAAATGATTCAAGCATTGAGATTTGGGGGTTTTAAGATGTTCTGAAACAGAATGTGGTGTTATTTTTGCGATAAAAAAATGTCTAGTATGTTTTTCTCAATTTTTCACTTTTCATTTGGTCGTAGTTAGCCGTGGAAAATGGATATACAAAGGTTACGTAAACATAAAGGTAGGTATTTCCGAGTACTACAACTTGAGTCAATGAAAATTTCGAATTATTTCATGCTCAACGAAATATGAGGGTGTGGCTGCTCAAAGTGGGACACACTGTATAAGAAAATATCTACTTGTGTTACCATGCACTTAATTATTAACTTCTTCGACAAAATATTTGAATTGTTGACGATAAAGCTGATTTATCTATCTAGCTCGGAATAACACTCCTCCATTGTCAAGGTTTGGCATCGAAAACGGCAATAGGGCCAACATTTCACTCAGATGAATTCCGTGTCGAGTTTTTCTGCAGGAAACAAGAATTTGTAATGCAAATGGATGGCATGAGCGTCTAAGTGAAATCCTAGATCTGATAAATTTTTAATGGCCGAATTTTACCACTGCGGTATTAGGCCAAGAGCTTGTGACAGACATCGTTGACCTACTTTTCGGATGAGTTATGGTAAAAACTCAAAACAAGTTTTCCATCGAATTATCTTCTCTCGTTCAGGTACTTTGAAACACGTTTTGTATTAACACCTTATCGATTTAAGTCACCATATGGCTACATAATTTTTTGAATCCCTTATCGGCCAAGAGATTAAAATGTCATAACAAAATTAGCATACTCTCACAGCGTATTCAGAATATTAATATTCACATATACACGGGACCTAACATGAAAAATTGACTAGCACGAACCATAAAAAGTTGAACTGTCAGTAGTAAGTGGTTATGTTTCCCCTCCCAAGCTTGTTTGTTATCATATGGTTTCGTTGACTGTGAATCGTAGGACTACGGGAACTAAGAAATGCTTTTGAATATGTTGACACCATATGGTTACATAGTCTGTGGAATGAAGCATGGTTTAATCAGAGTTGGACCGATAAAGGGTTAAGAAGCATGTTACTTGCAGTGAATTATCATCCATGCAGTTCGGGAAATCGAAATGTTTTCCTAATCATCCGAGACTAGTGCCTGTTAGTTAGTCAAATGAGTGCACCCGCACATTTTTCTCAGTTGATATGAGGGCTATTCTACTATACACCTCTCTGTAAATTCAAATATTTTTTAGATTCGCCATTGGTGGAGAAGTGATGTCATAGGCATTTTTTTTAAAAACTTAATTTATATTAGCATTAGATCATGCTGTTTATTGTTCCCATTGTAACGACCAATGAAAATGTAAATTAGCCAAATGGCCTAAATAAAGGATTTATATAACCATGTGCCATGTTTGGTATCGCAGGAAAGCTTGTTTTTTCCTCATTTCAGCAGTACTAATATTATTTTAACTCTCTTGATAGGTACAGTGTGTTTCGTTTTTTGTGTCCAGCTCTGTAATTCAATGGCCTATTGCTTATTTGTTCAAATCTTTTTTCCAACCGGGGAATATAGCCAGTTAGATATTTCAAGCAATATGGCAATTTGATTCAGACAGCGGCGTACGCAAGTTTATATAAAAAATATTTTTTAAATGCTACATTGAGAGCTGTTTCATTAAAAAATTTCATCGTCTTATCAATGGATCAATTTCAGTTGTTAGGTCTTAAAATTATCCTAAACATCGTAACTGAAACTCTTTAATGAAACAATTGTCGATATAGCATATAAAACTGTTTTTATAAAAACTCACGTACGCCACTATCTCACTCAAATTGCCATATCGCTTAAAATATCCAACTGGCTACGTTCCCCGATTGAGAAAAATTTTGAACAAATTAAGCAATAGGTAAGTTGATCACATAGGTAGACACAAAAATACGAAACACACTGTACCTATAGAGAGAGTTGAAATAATAATAATACTGCTGAAATGAGAAAAAAACTAGCTTTCCTGCGATCCCGAACATGACATACGGTTCATTAACAAAAATGCATATGACGTCACTTCTCCACCAATGGCAAATTTAAAAAATATTTGAATTCACAGAAAGGTGCAAAGTGGAATACCCTTCAACTTTCATTCGACCGTTTTTTCGATAACCCTCATATTAACTGAGAAAAATGGGCGGATCAATACATTTGACCAACTATGTATACTTTTGAAGTTAACTTCAACTTTAAAGTAGCAGTTTTATAAAAGTTCCCTATCTAAAATAATAAGACAAAGAAGACAGCAAATTGGTTACCTAGAATTTTTCGCAATTTTTCGTGTGACATTATTAAAAAATAATTCTGTTAGCAATAGACTTGTGAATAACTTCCAAGAATAAATCTGTTGCATGAAATCTGAGTGTTTTAATAAATGCTGACTTGTGTGCCCCAATAACAAGCGTACAGACTGGCTTGAAGATCGAAATCAGTTGTGAAATTCTCGTTTCACAAGATAAAAATGGTTTAACCGATTTCTAAAAATCCTTTGTCGCCGAGGGCCTTCAGCAATAATCACAGCATCTTCTCCATCGTCAATTGAAAGTCCCTACAAAATAACCTGGATATCGTTTGCTTTAACATTATTGCGAAAAAACGTATAAAAACAAAATGATAAAATTGAGGTCAAGTGCTGAATTACAGATGCAAGAACTGTTGAAAACCACCATTTTCTGTATGGTTAACTTTAACTGATACCCATTCTCCCGTTGAAGTTAACTACTACATTTTGAAACTAACCATAACATGTGACGTCATTCCACAAGTCAACTTCTGCCAAATTTTCAAAAAAAATTAAATAACTTGAAAAGTGGAGCACTTTAGACATTTGATGTTTCTGATAAAATTATATTGAAATGCATCGTAGATTCGTATAAATTAAAATCGTAGACAATTGAAAATATTATAACTGAAACGATCTTTTCGGAAAACTGCCGTTTACAAATTTTCAGAAGAATACTCCTATTATTTCCCATATATATCGACTCAGCTCATCATGATACACCCTGTGCAGGTGGAAACCCGCATAGGGAATAAACTAATTATTGAAAAGTGGTTTCTCATATTCGAAAGGGAAACATTCTCAATTATTGTAAATCGAAAAGACAGAACTCCTCTGGAAACGTAAAGAACCTACGATGAAAATTTAACCTAGTTTTTGTGATATCTGACAGAAAACAACTACTTTCCCAGCCATGGCCACGCTGTATATTAAACTTCATCTGATAGAAATTGTGGAAAGACCCTAACTTGAAAGAAAAAATCCGAAAATGGAAATTTTCTTTTCCATTCAGATAAAAGTTTTGTTATTTCTCTTATCAGCATGAATACTTTCCAAAACGTTATCTTGAACGATAGAAAATAGCGACTGAACAATGTATTTCGCAGATGATTCCACATGTGATTTTATGAACATCCTGTTCATATTTCCAAAAATATCAACATGGTTACTCATAATTATGCTGAAAAGTAACTGAATATCACACAATAAAGTCACGTGACTTTCGCAACTGGAAAACCTTAGCAATTGGCCTATCAAGGATGTTTACCTCTTGTCAACTACGTGGGAAATCCGAGGAAACGTATGGAGTTGGCAGGCGAAGGCTTCAGTAATTTCCGTGGAAAATTGAGAGGTAGAATTTCCACGCTAGCTGTAAACTCTTGGTAATTGTTGGTCGTAAATTCATAAATATAGCATCCTTCATATATGAATTACTATAAATAAGGTTATTCATAATTAGGGTATTTCCTTTAATTTGTTTCAAATCTTAGCTGAATAGGAATTTTTTCCGTTTTCTTGCAATCATAATCGAATTACAGGATATAACAGAATATAAGATGTTATAAGGAAAAGTATCATTTGGCATTCCACAGGGAATCGATCAGGGGCCAATCTTGTTTAACCTCTGAATTAACAAATTCCTTCGACTTAATGCTAGAGAAAAAGTGTTAAGAATTGCAAATGATATCCCATTCTTTGCAGAGGTTTGACATGGGTACAAATCAAAATAACAGCTGCAGACTATAAAAAATACCTGCCCTTCGCAGATGTAAGTAACGACTATATCGTTGCAATTCGTAGAGTTTATATAACAGATGTGTAAGTACAGGGTGTCCCAAACTCGAGCCTCATCATTGGGATCTCGGAAAGTAGAAGAGATACGAGATCGGTTAAATGGAAGCAATAGCGATATCATTTTTAATTTTTTTATGACTCTATTTGAATAGATGTAATAAAACAAAAACACATTCCCATTGCTACATTTTCTGTTCTAAAAGATAGTGAAACCAGATTTTCAAACCGACGTTTCGTCTTCGAGCTGCCATCATCAACTTTATTCTTTTAAATACGACCCTGGCTTTTTGAATAAGGATTTTGAGAGCTTCTATTCTCCCAAAATCTACGGTGTATCGCACTTATTCAAAAAATTCACAATAATGGCACTTTCCATGAGAAATCATGAGTTAGAGAAAGACAAATATTAGATTTTTAATAGTATTGAAAACAAACTTTTTTTGCAATAACGCATCATTATTGAAAGTTGACATAAAGTGGGTTGTTAATAAATAATGAAACTAAAGTGTCATCCCTCAAACCCTAAGCCCTATGCTATATTCATAAAAAATAGAATTGCATTTTATCAAAGTGGCGGTGCATCGTGCACTCCGGCTATCTTAGTTAGTTAGTTAATTTTTTTGTGTTAAAATTATCCATTATTTTGACAGTTCACTGTCCATCCACTTATCGTTAACCAAAATTCTTTTTTCTAATGATAAAAAACGAGACATGATAAGGATTTATTATATTTCGAATCGAAATTAAAAAAACAGGCCGCATTATAGTTGTTTTGCTAATATTGATAATAATTTAGCTCAGTACGGAAGTTTTGTCAAGCCAAGGGTTGAATATGGAATACAAATCGATCCAGAAGAAGAACAAATTATCTTAAACATTGTATAAGTTTGACAACTATTACAAAGAAGACAGTAAAATTAATAATTTCAAATTATTTTTTCAAGGCAAGTAGTCCTTGAATTTCAATTAGAGTTTTCTCAGATCACCGCTAATGAGAGTTTGGAGAACTTTGAATAAGCGTGGATATAAACATTAGAAAATTCATATTGTTGTTGTTATTGTTAAAATTGTTAATTCCGTCAACCGATTGCACCCCTACGCGCAACCCTCAGAAGTCTTCGAGAGACTTGTGTGAGCTAGCGAGGACGCAGCCCTTACCTTTTAATGTGTGATGCCATGCACGAGACCGATGAATCGGTGGATCGAACCCACGACCCCACGCGTGCGAGGCGAACGCACTACTAGCCGACCACCACGGCCCATTAGTCGAACAGTAATACCTGGCAATGCTGAGAGTCGATTCGA
This sequence comes from Chrysolina oricalcia, assembly GCA_944452925.2. Lineage (NCBI taxonomy): Eukaryota > Metazoa > Arthropoda > Insecta > Coleoptera > Chrysomelidae > Chrysolina > Chrysolina oricalcia. Next base: position 8,045,816 of record OX101815.2, on the reverse strand, counting down.
ATTTTGTAACTGTTTGCAAAATAGAATAATGACAACTTCCTAAATAAAACTATATAGACAGATGAATGCAGTTTTTCAACATAAGGACTATTTAATAAACACAATGATCATTATTGGTCAATAGAAAACCCAAGGCAGAATCAAGTAGTGTGACCTCAGGGACGACGATCATTTAAAGTATGGGTCGGTATGTGGCACAATAAAATTATCGGCCCGTTTTTTCTTGAACGAAATTTGAATTCTGATAGATATGCAGAATTAATAAAGACCAAAATACTGGATTCCTTAATGAAAGAATCTTTGGAAGTATTACGTGAACTACGGTGGCAACAGGACGGTGCACCACCCCATAATGGGAGACATGTTAAAAATTTATTAAATGAATTGTTCCCTAATAAATGGATTGGAAACCAAGGTCCCATACGTCGGCCAGCTAGAAGCCCCTATCTGAATCCTCTAGACTACCAGGGATTCGTTAATAACTATAGCTCTATCGAGGTTTTTGCCGATGATAAAAAATTGGATTTCTTATGTTTTTCTGAACACTGGATAACTAAAAATAACAATTACGGGGAAGTTCACTTAAGAGGATATAAAGTAGGAGCAATGTATTGTCGTGAACATCATATTCGAGGTGGTGTACTTATTTTACTAAAAGATAACATTAAGTGTAATGAATTAGAGTCTATTAAAAAGTTGTCTATTGAATGTCAAGTAGAGATATGTGCAATTAGCTATCGTACAAATACAATGAAAGTCACTATTATAACCGCATATAGACCACCACGAGGTGACCCTCAAGTTTTTTTAAATTGTGTGTCGCAGGCATTAGAAATAGCAGAGAGTAGATCGAACTTCACTATCTTGTGCGGAGATTTCAATATAAATTACCTAGTACCAGAAGACAGTAACACTAAACTACTCAGTGACCTTTTCAAGTCTTTCCAACTCAATATAAACTTCATAGGCCCCACTAGGATTTTTACAAATATAAATGGTCACACAAGCCGCTCATGCATTGACTACATGACATCTACCTTTTCAGATCACTATTATGAATGCAGGTTAGAACAACCAAATATAGCAGACCATCTGTCGCATATTCTTATGTTTCAAACAAGTAGTAAGTACATTAAGGATGAAAATGAAAAAAACAAAATATCTAAGCGTCAGTTAAATCCTGAAAATATAAATGAATTTAAAACAAGGTTAAATAATATAAACTGGTTCCCAAAATTATATGATATGGTGATTGATGCCAGCTTTTCGTATTTCTTGGAATCTGTTTACTGGTGCCTTAATGTATCATGCCCAGTAAAATGTATTACTGTTAAAAATGCTTCTAAATCCTGGATTACACAGAATATTATACAGAACGGTAAAAATTTGAGAGAAATGTTTAGATGTATTAAAGCTTCCCATGAAGCAAATACCGGAAGTCTAACTGTATATCAAAACAGTTTAAAAGAACACAAAAAAAACATCAAACAGGCTAAAATCAATTATTTCAACAATAAAATACACAACGCAAGCAATAAAACCAAGACTACATGGAATATTATAAATAATGAACTAGGAAGGAAAAGTAGATCATCTGAAAAAATTATCAGTCTAATAAACAATGATAAAGAAATTACAGACCAGAAGGAAATAGCAGAATTGTTTGCTTACAATTTCTCAAATGCTGCTAAATTTGCAACTCAAACAAATTTTGGGCAAAACATTTCACTGCCTTGTACAGTCTCAAGGAATTACAATATAATTTATGCTTTCCAAAATGATCCTATAAATGAACCAGAGGTGCTAAACACACTAAAAATATTAAAAAATAAAAAGTCTACTGGACTAGATGAGTTGTCAATAGAAACAATAAAAAAAGTTATCGATGTATTAATTACCCCTCTGACTTATCTATTGAATCAGTCTTATTTGCAAGGATATTTTCCCAATGAATTCAAAAAGGCATTAGTAATACCTGTATTCAAGAAAGGAAACCGCTCTGAAGTAGAAAATTATAGACAAATCTCGTTGCTCTGCTCACTGGCTAAACTGTTTGAAAAAATAGTCTCTATCAGGATTACTAACTATTTGGAGATAAATAATATACTGTGCAAAGACCAACATGGATTTAGAAAAAGTAAATCAACTGAAACTGCAACATATCACTTACTGAATCATATTTATAAAGAGGTGGATTCCAATAATTACGTAATTTCTTTATTTTTTGATTTAACGAGAGCGTTTGATACAGTTTCTCCTGAATTTTTAATTGCAAAATTATCCCAACTTAACTTCCCAAACAACTTGGTGAAATGGATTGAATCTTACCTCGAAGGACGTACCATGACTGTAAAATGTGAAAACTTTAGATCAAGTTGCAATGATGTTAAGCTTGGAGTCCCACAGGGGTCAGTGCTTGGGCCATTGCTTTTTTTGTTGTATGCTAATGATTTGTCAGAATATCTGGAAGATTGTCACCTCACTATGTTTGCGGACGACACCACTATCACAGTTACAGGGGGAAATATTGATGAACTGCTTATCAAGGTAAAATGCATTATCGACGGATTTAGCTCCTGGTGTCAACGAAACAGATTAATTTTAAACTCCACGAAAACAGTATTGGTCAATTTCTATAATAGGAGAAGTAATGTTCCAGATGACTTAGAAATTATTGACGAAATCAAGAAGAGTAGTGAGGTTAAATTTTTAGGAACTTACTTGGATGAAAACTTATCATGGGATCAACAAATAAAAGATGTTTGCAACAAACTAAACAAAACATTCTTTGCTCTCAGACAAATGAAATCATGCATGAATACAGCAGGTCTACTTGAAATTTATTTTGCAATGGCATATTCACATATATCACTCAATATCACAGCATGGGGTTCCAGTAATGAATTTAACAGAGTATTTGTAGCACAAAAGCGCATTGTTAGACTGATTTTCAGTATGGAACACAGAGACAGCTGTAAACCAGTATTCATTAGAGAAAAATTATTATCCGCTCCATCTATATATATTTTCAAATGTATAGGATTAGCTAGATCTAACATAGAAAATTTTGAAACAAATAGAACGACGCACAGCTACAATACCCGTCATGGTGATCTTTTGCGTATTCCGAGTCATAGGTCAACAAAATATAAAAAGTCCCCTATATACAATGCTATGAATCTGTATAATAAATTACCAGAACAGATCAAGCAAATTACCTCTGAAAAAATGTTTCTTGGCAGAGTAAAGCAATTGCTGCTGCAAAAGTGTTACTATAGTTGTGATGAATTCCTGGATGATGATTTACGATGAACACTGATTTTAAATCTTTTTTTCTTTTATTCTAACTTCTATTTATTCTGATCTTTGACGTTTGGCTATATTTTTTACTAGGCCATCAGCTATATGCACGACTTTTATATATATTATTATATACGACATTAATTTTCATATTTTATATTTTATTGTACTTATTGTATTGTATTTTATTCATATATATCAGTGTGTAATAATATTTTTTATATCTATAAATTATTGACGTACCATATGTACAGGTTGTACCACAGTGGCAAATAAATATTATTATTATTATTATTATTATTATTACTTTCTTTGGGGACTTCTCAAAAACAGTCTTTATCGAAACACGCCACAAAACCTTGAAGTTTTACGACAAGACCTTATAAGGGAGATCAAGGCTATCCCTGAAATGGCCATTCAGCGTGCCATCCATAAAATTCACAGACTGACACGAAAATGCATCTAAGCAGGCGGATTGCAATTTTGTTTAACTTTTTTGGAATAATTAAAACAATATAGCTCAAAGAAACTAAGTAAAACTCGAAGTCAACTCCACAATATATATTTGACCCCTAGGGTAGAAGGGTGGCTGTTGTCAATGCAGCTCTGGCAATAACTTGTCAAAAGTGGGGTGGTATCAACATAACAATAGAAACAATAGAAATGCTCATCTTCCGTTGGAATTATACAGGACAAGGTCATGGAGACGTAGTAAATTCGAAATTTAATTATTAACGATGCAAATAAATATTATGGCGCAATAGGGCCCTATTGCGGAGTTCCTCCGCTTTAATGTCAGATTTTTGATGAAGGGGGTGACAGATTTTGGTTTTGCCCATTCAGTGTCGATTCAGTGGCGGCGATAAGGGTCCCGCAGAGCCCGCTGTGCGGGGGAGGGGCAGCAGCTCTATGCTCTATGCTAAAACTTCTAATTTTCCAATTGCTCTAAATAAAGGAATACATAACACATATTGATAACAAGAAAAGAGTCATCTGTTCACAGAATTCTGTAAACTTTGGTATTATCAGCAGTGTTTATTCTAGATCTTTTACGATGCCATTGTAGGTATAGTCTTTCCAGTATTAATTGCAAAAACTAGTATATGTTCGAAGGAAACGCCGCGGTACACGTGACCATAATTGACGTGCGGCAAAATGCAAAATATTTGGCTGGAGAGTCATAAATCATCATGTAAATGATGTGTCGGCATATCAAACGAAATTGTCGGTAAGGCTTTGAAACGAGTTTTCATATTCTGCAATTGATATTGGAAAGACTATTCAATGCAATTAGGTCCGCTCACTCTCCGATCACAAAAACCGCTGCACTTTTCGACCGCATCAAAAGGAGCTGATGCTGACAAAGGGAAAACCGAAAGCCTGACAGATTTTTGCGATGGTAAGATTTTATATTCAAATCACCTAGCAAATTATGGCATTTATATTATCCAGTGTGGCGATAAAACCATATACCAGAATATCGCTAATTTCTAAGAAAGTTGCACACTTCTTATAATATTTTTTCTTTGAAAAATATTTTAATTAAATAATATAATATAATGAAAAAGTATATTGTGTATTATTATCTGGAAATATGTCCCATTATGTCTGGTATTTCCAGATTTTATTGTCACATGTATTGTAACGCCCTTTTTTTCTCTACTCGGACATTACAATGACGTTTACGGGTACTGGGTGTAACGGACAACGGTACACTCGGCCTAGCACCCAATACGACCCTCAGGCGCCAGTAAGATTATAGTGGTATGCCCCACTTTCTCCCAGATGACATTAGTGGGAGGCCCAGGACAGCTACAGTGAAGAAACGGTATTCCAGGGGTCAGTTGTAAGGACCAAAAGTGCACTGACAATAAGTGGCAGGCTTTAATTGCCCCTATCGTCTTTTGAATACCAGCTACGGAAGGGATCTGAAAGAATACCCCTCTTTCCCCTATTTACTGAATGAAAGCTTTATGTGCCTATGAACCACTTTCATTTCTAATATAATGGAATTGTCATACAACACTAGATGAGTCATCCATTCATCGTAGTATAAGTCGAAAAGCAATCTTTCAACCAAGAAATGAGACGGCGTGAAATCGTACACGGATAACTAAATTTCTTTATCGGTTAGGTTCGCGGAGTCGACGGGTGAGCTGATATCCCAAAGTATCACTTTGTTTCACGTTTTCGGATACTACGGCTGGCAAATGATAACGGTTATTCTTATTATTATTATTATAACGGCTATTCCCGAATCGCTGTCCACTACAGCTTTCAGGGTACTAGGACTCACGATATATGTTTTACCAACTCCTGGTTGCCACCTACTATTCTGTTATGACAGAGAAGTGAAAGCCGTACCTTGCGGAACGTAGGAACGTCAATAATCGGCATACAAACTAGTTACAGAAGGTTGTACTATCCGAACCCTCGGGAACTATTAATTAATAACGATAGGAGTTCTTCAACGTTCTGGTATAACTACAATAATAACGGACTAGGCGGCCGACCAGACTCGAAGTTCGATTTTCCACCTTGGTAAATGGTAACAACTAGTACAAACTAGTTACAGAGGGCTGTGATGTCCGAACCTTAGGGAACTAGTAATTTAAGTCAAACAGTACTCGTACCCAATATTTAAGCCCGATCGCTCTGCCGGTTGTAAAGACCTAACCTTTGGACCGATCAAGGCGGTACCTTGATATTCGCGGAGGTGGTTGTCGAATTTCGGTCTTTTGATAACTGAATATGATACACACGGTTTGGGAAATGCAATTCACTTGTAACAGGACTAAGTATTCAAACTAAATAACTTTCAAGTAAGCTTACCCTCGGAATATACTTTCGGTGTTGCAACTCGGCTTTTATTACCAACTACTTCGTACACTGGTCTGGCACGAAAAAAAGAATTTTCATGTGCTTCCACTATTTATACCATCCGTTGGCCTTCGTAGCAGAACACATGAAAAACGGTGACCTTCGTAGCAGAAGGCACAAAAACTATTAAATCTCAGCAAAAAATATTCCTCATCATAAAACTACATGTATAAGTAGATATTTTAGGCGCAAGAAGTCAAGACAAGCAAAAAGTGGTCGGTTCCAAAATAAGGAAATATGGATGGAATCATCTACTATTTTCTGACTTGAAAGATTGCCTTCCGTTTACAATAAATTTTGAAATTACAGTAAAATGGTTTAGAAAGGCGTACGAATCATTACTGTGATATTGTTTAGGACTTAAAAAAATTAGTCTCAGAAATGCTTCGTTACAGTATGAATATCCAAACAAAATTTGGCGCGGGGGGGGGGGCGAATCCTTATCGCCGCCAAAGTGTTCTTCGCAGCAATTTTTTCAAAATCCTGTCTCGTCTATTCCCGTGTAACTGTCAAATTTTTCAACGCTGTTCATTCATTCATTTTCTCAAACACGTCACGAATGAAAAATTGTTATAACTTGTAAAGTATCTGCAGTGACATAGAAAATAGCTGAAAACCGAGACAGCTGCGAATGTATAATGCCAGTCTATTACCAGGTTGTAATCTACGAAAGAACCTCATAATTTCAAGCCTGACCTACTTCTATGAGATATAGTCAGGGCAGTATTGGATTCATGATTTTTTAAAGAAGTGAACATATTTCCTTGGGGATTGTACTATGCAAATACCATTTTGCGAGTGTAGAATATAAAATAATCTAAAATGAAAGTTGGATAGTTATATTGTTCATGGAGTCCATTAAAATTGTAATAAATATTCATCGAGCAGATAACTTCCGAGTTTTGTATTGAAGGAGCCTCAGTGTGAAAACAATCAAATTTTATGAACAATATACAGTGACCGCCAAAAAGTATGTACCATATGCAAAAAAAGTTCATTATTAGAGTATTAGAAAAATATTTCTAGGGAAAAGTTTGTGCATGTCCGATAACCTAAAACTCGACTTTGACACATGTCACGTGACCACTAGTATGGCGGCAAATTGGAAACAAATACCATGAAGAGGCCAAAAGTAGGGTAAGATGGCAAGATATCGAAAAAAGTAATGAGAAAAAGTTGCTTGGAATTTCAATTTTATACTCACATATAGAGCGATAACTCGGAAATTTTTTTAATTGTGATTTTTTGAATATATTTTATGATCTCTTTACAAAAATCAAAATTTTTCTTTCTGAATTGCTTGACTGTAGAACATTATTTGTATTCCAAAGATATTGACAAATCTTTCTCATTTTCTCCGCTCCAGATGAGCGTTTCACTTCGCACATAAACTTGAAAAAAGAAAGAAATTAAACAGTCTTTAAGTTTTTGTGCAAAGTGAAACGCTCATGCAGAATTAAGATTTAAACTTGATTATAATCACGAAACATGTTGTTTTTATTATGCCATATAGTTAGATACGAACCAATGTAACAGCGAGGGTTCTGTCAAAAACCAATTTTTTCGATTTAGTGCCATCTGGGGCGGAGAAATTGAGAAAGTTTTGTAATTATCATCAAATGAAATAAAGAAAGGAAGAAAAATATAACTTTTGTCCAGTTTCCACTAACACTTTACTACTTTATTACGACCGGTTTCGGCTTTTACACCATTTTCAAGTAACTACAGATTTCATCAAGTTCGTGAATATTTATACATAAGAAAGTAATTAAAGAAAGGTTGGGTTTAAATTACCTAACTGATGTTTCAAAACAAGTTGGGAAAATACCTGGAATCTACTTGATGAGTCAATCTAATTTATCTAATAGGGGTTCATACAATCGGTGGGTCCAACTTTGTTATCAAAAGTCATAAATTCAGAAGTGAAGAGCTACATAATTCTAACTGGTCATCGAGGGAATCAAAATTGGGGTTTTTATTCAATTTGTTTATTTCCAAGGCTTCCAACAAGTTCATTTCTCTTCCTTTATTGCACGTATGAAGGATTTTCATGTTATTTTTATTTATTGTATGATTCGTTTCTTGCAAATGTCTATATATAGCTGATTTTTTATCTGATAACACATGTTCACGGTACCTTATTTCAAAATTTCTTCCCGTTTGTCCTGAATAAGCTGCTGTACAATCACCACATTCCAGTCTATATATACCTGATTTTTTCCATTTATCCTTTTTGGGTTTTGCATTGAATAGTATATTCCCTAAATTACTCCTACTAGCGAATGAAGTTATTATATTAAATTTTGAAAAACAGTTTTTAATATTTTCTGAGAGTTTTCCCGAGTAGCTTATACTAGCATATTTTTTATCTCCTTTGGGTCCTATTTGATTTGGATATAATTCATTCCTGATCATTGTCTGCTGTTTATTGGAGATGATCTTATCAATATTAAGTAGACTGGAATTTGGTTATTTATTGCAATCTGTTTTATGATTTTTATTTCTTCTTGCAAAGCCTTATCCGATGAAGGAATCATAAATGCCCTATGTATCATTGATCTGAATGCTGATAATTTGTTTGATAATGGACTGAAGGAATCTAAAGGTATTGTACAATCCGTAAAAGTATCTTTTCTGTATATGTTGAAGTGAAAATTATTATTAATGTTTGTAATAGTAAGAACTAGAAAATTTATTTTATTGTTTTGTTCTATTTCGACCTGGAATTTTATCTTATCATGAAGGGTGTTAAGGAAATTCAAAAATTGATTTATCTATCTCGTTGAGCCATTAAAACCTACGAGAATATCATCAACATATCTGAATGAACCAGAATGCAATATGTTTATGAGATAAGGCGTTATTTAGGATGCGGGTGTTTTCTAAGTTATTCATAAAAATATCGGCTAGTAAGGGACTTAACGGAGAGCCCATTGGGAGACCCGAATTCTGTAGGTAAAAATGATTATTGAATTCAAAATAATTTTGTTTGAGGCATACATCAAAGAGGTTGTATAACTCCTCCGTGATGTAAGGATTAATATTATGTTTATCAAGTATGTCTTTCAAAAGAGGAACGTTTGGAAACATGTTCTTCACATCGAAGGAAACTAATTTAATGTTATTTTTGTTGTTAATATTAGACAGCTTATTTGATAAGTCTATAGAATTTATGACTGTGTTTGTTGGAGTGAAATTTGTGAGCTCTCTGAACTTAGAATTTAAGAATTTTGACAACTTACCGGTTGGAGCATCAATATAGGAAACCACTGGTCTGGTAGTAAAGTGTTAGTGGAAACTGGACAAAAGTTATATTTTTCTTCCTTTTCTTATTTCATCATGAATTTCCACAAAATAAATAGATCATCAATCAAACAAGTTATCATCCAAATATAAATGTTCCACTACAGTTAGGCTATTCAAAAAATTACTTTGATATTTGTACAGAGATCGAAAAATATTTTAAAAAATTGCAATTTAATTTTTGTTGATGTATTGCTTGAAGCTCTGTACGTTTGGATACATTTAAATTCCAAGCAACTTTTTTTGATATCTTGCCATTTTACTCCATTTCTGCCACTTTAAAGTTTTCCTCAGAAATATTTTTTAAATACTCTAACAATAAACTTTCTTCCCATCCCATATGGTACATCCTTTTTGGTAGTCACTGTATAAAAACCTTGTTTATGTCTAGTTGATTCATAACATTTAAAATCATTGGAAAAAAATACTATTTTGTTTCTAAAATATAACAGTACTTTTCAAAAATAAATCAATATCCCATCTACCAAGGACAGAATCTTGTATTTTCCAATTTTTCATTAACAGAAACTGAGTTTTAGCAGTTGAAACCAAATGGCTCCAAATTTGAATAATATTCTACCTAGTTGCTTCTAGCTAGTTGCATTTCTACCTAGTTGGATTCTACCTAATTGACTGATTGAAGTGTAGAATGACACAGTGAATATCTTACCTCAATAATCCATTATCAATAGAGATTTAGTGAAGAAACTTAAGAATGATGAATAACCATATATATACTTCAATATTAGGAACCATTTATTCTGAACATCAATTCAAAATATTTCAAGTCAAGGTTGAGTTCGTTGAAATATGAACCTACGATGACGTTATAGAAAAAATCGAGTGGGACAAGATCTAGCGATCTAGTTGGCCAGTCTAGACTGTCACTCCGACCAACTTATATAATAATAATAATAATAATAATAATAATAATAATAATAATAATAACTCGACTTTATTCATCAGATGCAGGAACAAATAAAAAAATATATATAATAACAAATAAATAAATATATAAAATGATAATATGAAATTACATTAATACCTAATCTGCAAATATGAAAGGCGGAGTATCAGCAGAATGCTGTTTTTCAACTCAACCCGAAAAATACCTAAATAATGGTGGATCAGTGATCGTACATAAAAAAGAATACAACAAAAAATTTAGTTTCAATAATAAATAAATAAATAAATATAGCATGAAAATATGACAATAGTGTTTGGAGCAGTGGTCAGGTGGCAGTGCTAGTTTCAGAAATGAAATGTTATAAAGATCTACCTGGATAGAATGCTAATCTTCAATCTCTTCTTGAAATTATTGAGAGTGTAAGATCTAAACTCCCTAGGAAGTGAATTATAATGTATACATGCATTGCATGAAAAGCAACGTTTGAAAATCGATGTATTATGTTTTGGAATGACTAAAGTAGACTTGTTGCGATTTGAAAATTGGTTGATATGTGAGAAAGTTTTCAATCTTTTGTGGAGATATTCCGGTAAACCAGTTTTCAGAACTTTGTGCACTTGAGTTAGTAAATGCACATATCTCAATTGTTCTAAGCTCCACCAACCAGAAGCACGCATCTTTGCGGATATGTGGTCATATTTCCTTACTCCAAATGAAAACCTCAAGCATGAGTTTTGAATTCGTTGCAAGCGATGGGAATCTGTTTTTACTAAAGCAGGGCCATAGATACTATCACAAAAAGATAATTTCGAGAAAATTAGGGACTCGCATAATTTCAGTTCCAGTTTAGTAGACAGGATATCTCTATTTGGATACAATTGCCTCAGAACGCTGTACGATGATTGGCATAAATAACTTGAATGTTTTGTGAATCGTAGATCTGAATCCAACCAAAGTCCGAGGTTTTTGCAAACATTCACGATCGGAAAAACATTTTTATCTATGTTGATATCCAACAGATTTATTGCAGACTCTCTAGCTTTCTTGGGTCCAAATAGCATAACCTTCGATTTTCTTGTATTGAGTTTCAGATTGTGAGCACAAGATATATCAAACAAATAGTTCAAGTCCTTATTTATGTCGTCTTGAGACTGTGGTAGATCAGAAGGAGTGAATGAAAGATATATTTGTGTATCGTCTGCATAGTGATGGATTGTACAATTAGTTGTAAAATTATGAAAATCAGATATATACAGGGAGAATAACAATGGGCCTAAAATTGATCCTTGCGGTACCCGAAAGGTAACGGATGATGCCTCCGATATCTTCCCATCTAAGATAACTCTTTGTATTCGATTCTCCAGGTAATCATAAATTAGAGAGACTGCACTGTGGGAAAATCCAAAAGAACCGAGTTTTTTACATAATATGTCGTGGTCAAGTGTGTCAAAAGCCTTACTATAATCCAAAAGCACTAGACAGGTGAGTTTGCCAATGTCCACTGCGCGAAAAATATCATCAGTTATTGCGAGGAGAGCTGTTGTAGTGCTGTGTTGAGAACGAAAGCCTGATTGAACGGAAGTGATGATTCGATGTTGCTCTACAAATGCATTCATTCGGTCTTTCAGTACCATTTCTAGAGCTTTAGATAGTGAAGGTAAGATGCTTATTGGTCTGAGGTCTGAAAATTCAGAAGGTTTATTGCATTTAGCCAAGGGTATCACTAGAGCACGTTTCCAAATAGAAGGAAAAACACCAGTAAAGATAATTGAATTGAAATTGAACATTATATGATTTTGCAGATGTTCTTCGACTAAGTTTAACATTTTAATGGAGATTTCATCGCTTCCGACTGCGTTACTTTTGATACGAAGCAGATATTTCTTGACCATTCCAACAGATACAGGAACAAATTTAAATTAATTTTCCACACGAACGTCGTATCTCTTAAGTAAGGATAATTGGGGGTTAGTTTTCTCAGGATGTGCGATATTTGTAAAATGATGATTGATGCTGTCAACCTCCTTCAGCTCAATAGGAATTTCGGGACTAGATTTTTTTCGTAGTACTTCAAGGGATCTAAGCGTATTCCAAGTAGACTTTTTTGTGCTATAATAAAGTCAAGATAAGCTTTTTTCTCCCTACGAATTGCCCCCGTAGTATAGTTTCGGAGGTCTTTGTAGCTATCCCAATCTTTGAACGATTTAGTTTTTTTAAATTTGTTCATGGCTTTATCTCTTAAAATGATCATTTGCCTGATATTGTAAGTAAGCCATGGTAAGGGAGGTTTACTCACTCTCTTGGTCACAAGAGGAGCATGAATGTTAAATATATCTAGCATGTTATAGTTAAGAAAGTCGAGCCTCTCATTAGTAGAATTCAAAGAATAGATGTGATCCCAATCTACAAGTCTTAAATCTGACTTGAAATCATTTGGTTCAAAATTAGAAAAGTCTCGAAAGGTTACCATCTTGGCTTTATTCTCCAAGGTATATGTGTTGATTTGACAAGACACGGCCATATGGTCAGATATTCCATTGATATCATTTACCTCCACGGATGATACTTGGTTACAGTCGGACACAAAGATAAAATCGATAGAGGTTTGACTGCGATTAGTGATTCGAGTCGGTTTATCGATTAGCTGTTCAAAATTGAATGAGTTCAGCAGGTCTTGAAAAAGCTCACGACATAAATCAGCAGAGAACCAATCAATGTTGAGATCTCCTCCAGCTAGAAAAAAGTCACTCAGAGGAAAAAGATTTGCAACGCTGTCTTCCAATTCATTCATAGATAGTTCAATATTGGCGGAAGGGGGGCGATATAAAACTCCAAAAATAAATGTTTTGGAGTTGGAGGTAGTAGATATCCATAATTGTTCGAGGTTTGAACTAGTTTGGGAAAATAAGACCTCGAATGGTATTCTTTTGTTAATATAAAAGGCTACTCCTCCACCTCTAGTTGTTCTGTCTGCTCTTATTAAATGGTAAGACTTGATCGACTGTACTAGAATTGATCTCATTGCTCAGCCACGTTTCAGTCAATCCAAAAATATCAATATTTTCTCCCACTATAAAATCGGAAAGATTGTCAAAACCAGTGAAGATAGATCTTACATTCAAGTGAAAAAAACTAACATCCTTTTTCATATTTTATGGTAAATGGTAAATAGTACAGTGCTGTTAGTAGCGAAGTAGTTAAAGATTGATGATCAGAAACAAGATATTGAATGTATTACAATGGAATTACGATAAATTTGTTAAAATATAACGATGAAGAACGTGAAGTTGAAGTCCGTTATTGTTGAGATGTTTTTGCAGCTCTTGATGGGTTGTTCCTTTTGACAGGAAGCTTTTTATCCGATCCGATCTTGATAGATTGGCTCCTCAGTATGTCAGGATTGGAGGAAATATCCTCATGTGAAAATTTTTGGTTGTTTATAACGAGCTGTTCCCGAAATTTCTCCTACCGGGTGTTATCCTCAAACCCAATTGAACTTACATTATCGGTCCTCTATTCCTATTTACAGGTATCCAGTTCACTTCTAGTTTGAAGAAGCGTCTTAGGGGAAAACTAGCAGCTATAGTGAGAAACAATATTTTCTGACACAATTGATACTCACACGAACAATAATTATTGAATTTGTATTACCATCGATCAGAAGTGATTTTATTCCCATCCATCAAAATTGAGACAGCTCTGCCAATGAAATCCATTCAGGAAGCGTTACTCAGTTCTCACTACATTTATGGCTTTTATTGTGATCAGTTTCAACTATTACAGTATGAATATGCTTTATTGTCCAAAAAGTTAATCTTATTGACAAAGTGAGTATAAATCTTGAGCATCTTAAAAAATGTATAAAGAAATATGAAAAACGTGAAGTCAAGTTTGAACAGAGCACAAACACATCAAATAATTATAAAAATCACAGTTTTATTTCAAAATCCATCTGAATGTACAAAAATACAACAAAATCTGATACTAGAATTTATTTTTGAAAGACGTCTTCATGAAACTGTTGCAACTATAATAGGATCTTTCGCTTAAAAGGTCTCTAGTAGCCTTCCTAGAACGAGTGGCATCATTTATATTCTTCACGTAATTTGGTAGGTAATCATACATCTTGAGACTGTTGGAAAGAATGGAATCTTTATTAAGGGTTCAAGTAGATATAGAGGGAGTGTGTAATTAGCGGTCTGTCGGGTGGCATAGTTGAATGATACCAAAGAATATTTTGATATATATGTTTATCATTTGGGGCTGAAAATATGTCGTCAACATTGCATCGGAAGGATATGATGTTGGTTTATTATATGTTGAACCATAACAGATTTGAGTTTTTCAAAATCTGAACTGATGATTTTGTGAAGATCTTTCGTACTTTCTTTCGTACCATAATATAATATATATCGTCCGCATCTGAGGTATTTTTTTACGAGATATATAGTAGCCAAATCATTGATGTAAAGCAGAAAAGGTATTGGTCCCAGTATTGATCCCTGTGGAACGCCGCTGTTTATATTGGCCTACCACATATGTGTTGTCGTTTTCACAATCTGACTCCTACCAGTTAATGATGATTTGAACCAATTATGAGCTATGTTATCGACGCCATAGTGATTCAGCTTTCGGAGCAAATTTACACAATCGAACGCTTTGATATATCACAAAATACTGCTGCTGTCACCCCTCGACTATTAATATTGTGATAAACTTGATTCAAAAATGAAAATATCGCATCATGTGTACTCTTTTTTCACTGGAATACAAACTGATCACAACTAATAAAAAAAGCAACGAAAGCATAAGAAGTTCGAACTGACGTCCGTTGTTAACACAACACAACTGTCACCTGAAATAAAATCCTGTGAGTGCTTATATTCTCTTTGGAAACTGACACTGTTCAATGTATGACACTCAATGCGTATTCTGTTCTTGAGATCTTCGTTATTTCAATCAATCAATCAATCAACTTTATTTCCCCAAGAAACATTACATGTTTATGGAAGGGATAAAAAATAATCTTAAAAATGACATGAATAAATAAGCATACAAAGATGTGATCAATAATTATAAAAAATAATAATAATAATCTGACAATACATTTGCTCAAAATACAAAATACAATGTGGTGAATATAAACAAAATAATAAATATTGAAATATAAATAGATTCAGCAGTTTTCAACTTATATCGAAACTATTTCAAAGTTTTAGTGGTCAAATTCATTGAATAAATCACCTCAAAATTTCTTTTTTCAATTTGATTTTGAATTTCTTTAACGAATTATAAGATTTTATTTCATCAGATATCGAATTGTAATTTACTATTCTATAATGAAAAACAGATTTTTTTCCAAAATTTGTTCTAAAATTACTAGCAGCTAACAATTTTGTTTGTCTAGTATTATGAATGTGTCAGTAAAAACTAAATTTGAGGTTTTCACTTTTTTTCTAACTGAGTGGATGAAACTACAAATTTTCAGCTTGTAAAGGGAGTTCAGATCTAGCAAACCATTTGGTTTGTATAAATTAATTGTTGGTTCCATATAATTCAATTTAAAGATACATTTGATTGTTTTATTTTGAAGTTTCATCAAACAATTTAAAAAGCAATTACTTGCAGTACCCCATATAGAAACCAGGTAATGAAGATGTGAATAAATCAGAGCAAAATATATATTTTTAAGAAATTTCAACGGAATGTAGTTTCTAATTTTGAAAAGAATTCCGATCAGTGGTGCTATTTTATTTCTGATTTTATCAATATGCTTATTCCATGATAGTCTTTCATCTATATACAAGCCCAAAAATTTAATTGTTTGCTGATAATTTATACTTTTACCATTTAAATTAATTGGAGGAGTTGGAATATTCAGCATCTTTTTTGAAATATTCATGAAAGAAGATTTGTTAAAATTTAGTGTCAATTTATGTTTTTTTAACCAAATTAAAATATTACCAATATCATTTTTTATTTTATTTGTTATTTCATTATGATTATTGGAAAAATAAATAATCGTTGTGTCATCTGCAAACAACGAAAGTACTCTATTAAGAGTCAATTTTGATAATGAGTTAATATATATATCAAAAATAAAACCGGGTCAAGAATAGAACCTTGTGGTACACCACAATTTATATATCTTTCAAAGAACTTCGATTATTTCCTAAGTAAACATATTGTTTTCTATCACATACATAGTTTTGAAACCATTTATGTAGGCTCCCTCTAACACCAATACTATATAATTTTTTGAGTAATATATCGTGATCAACTGTGTCAAATGCCTTGCACAAATCCGAAGACAAAATGGTACATTTCTGATCTTTATCAAGTTGAATTTGAATATTCGAAACAACGTCCATCAGTGCTGCCTCAGTGTCTTTAGATCTCTAAATCTAAGTCTAACGTGAACACATTCATTGAGATGAGGCTAAAGAAAAAAATCCAGTGGGGTGAGATCTGGCGACCTAGCAGTCCATTCAACCCTTGTACGTTCGATGTAATTATGATGAAAATGTATAATAATCACTAGTTTAAAAAATCGTGAGAGATTCGCTGCCCTCAATACGAGAATGAAGTTCTACCAGTGGAAGAAAAATTTATTTCAGACAGAAACTGACTGGTTTCGATTAAACCCGGTTGAAGAATTTATTTGTGCCACCCTGGTCTTGATTAATAATAGTGGCCACCGCACGCTATCCTGGGTTACTTCATATTTCACTTTAGGTAAACTCGAATGCTGTGCATTTGTAAATGAAAATTGAGTTATGTCAAGTAAATTCACACCATATCAATTGGTAATCCACGAACACCATAATGTTCTACTTTGGCCAAGAGCAGTTGTGGGATAAACTCGAAAAAGCTGTACCAACATTGTCTCTTATTATTAAAAGTTATTATTAGTTTTTATTTAACTAGCTCTGTGTGTGTGTTAGATGGGTACAAATCTTGCAAGCTGAATTAGAACCCCTTCTTTTTACCTTATGGAATTGGAATTTAACATGTCGATTCAGTTCCGATGACAATATATGAATGGAATGGTTCCCCCTGCACCCCGAAAACTAGATAGAGAACGCGTAGGGTTTTGGAAGTTTTCTTGACAGATTTGGACGTCAAAAATTACAGCGAAAAAAAATTAAGTAGGGGAGACTCGCGCTCCCCTTTTTCTCGAGAAAAGTTGGGAACTTCGCAAAATTACAATCGGAAAAACCTTAAAAATAGTGAAAAATATCTGACTGTCGAATATTATATGGTTTGAAAAAATTCAACACCACTCTTCCCCTCAAATGCTTGATAGAGAACGCGGAAGAATTCGGAAAATGTTTCAACAGTTTCGGACATGGAAAATAATTATGAAAAAAAGGGTTCATCCCCCTTTCCTGCCTCGAAAAAAATGAGAAAAACTACCGAAATAGAAATCGAAAAATCTGTAAAAATTGTGAAAATTATCTGACCATTGAATAATGCGGTTTCAAAATAATCTACCCCCGAGGGAGGAAGCTCGAAAGCTAGATAGAGAACACGTAGAAATTCGGAAAAATCTTCAACGGTTTCATACATGGAAAATTGCCACAAAAAAATATGTCTGCCGGTGGGCTCGCTCCCTCCCCTCTTTTCAACCCCTAGGTTTTTGGCTGAGGAGACCAATCTTATAGACAGGTCATTCATCATGATATCATAGCTACAGGTTTTCTTGGTTTTTCTGGGCCAATACATAGTGCCACACTTTTACCGGGATTGATCCTTAATCCATTATTATTGCACCATATACATATATTTGTTCTAGGTCTGAATTGATGACATTGATATTTTCCTCGTTGATTCCTTCACATGCATGATACACTTGCATATCATCAGCATACAGGTGAATTTTTGATGAGGTTATTGCGTTAGGCAAATCAGATGTGAATATTGAAAATAAAAGTGGACCAAATACATTGCCTTGTGGAACCCCAGAAGATGTAGCTTTGTAGTCAGAATACAAAACATTACCAATTTTTACTATTTGTTATAGTCCATACAGATAATCTACAAACCAAGACGAAGCGGCACCACTGATCCCAATAAAATATAGCTTGGCAACTAATAAATCGAAATTCACCAAATCAAATGCTTTGCCTTGATCCAGTAGTACTAAGTAGACATTTACATTTGCTGCAACAATGTTTTCAAACAGTTTCGCAAATGTAGGCAGAATGTATATTGGCCTCAAATCATTGAAGGAAGATGGGTTAGTTATCCTGGGTAGAGGCAGAACATCAACAGATTTTTATATTAAAGGAAATGAACCCTGCCTTAAGGAATCATTGAATGTGTTTCTTATTACGTCTATACCGGGTGGCTACGGAAGTATTGCCTACGGAATATCTCAGTTATTGTATGAAGTAGGTTTGTGAAATTTGGAGCGTCGATATAATGACATAAGAGCTAGAATTTGAGCATATTGACATGTCGGAGTTAACTTCCGGTCTGACCGGAAGTAACATCAACTTTCTTATTTTAAATATAAACCCAATTTTTTTTTCTTTTCGCTTCATTCAGCATTCAATTCCCTTTCTAACGACATATCACAAGTTGGTATCTAACCAGAAACTAGATCAGAAAAAAATTATTATTGAAATTCACCGAGTAGGCCGTGGAAGCAAAATGAAAGCCAAAATTGAAAAGTTGGCTATGGAAACCATACGTCACTTGATAACAGTTGCTACTACTGTGATATTTTATTTTCATTCGTCGGCGTTATAAAAAGCCGCCAAAAAAAATATTGGAAAAATTGGGAAAAAACAATACTCTGTAGGTCCATAACTTAAATAGGAACATACAACTTTTTCTTGCCTGTACTATTCAGCATAACCATTCCTTTCTAATGATATAATAGAAAATAATTTTTTGAACTGAGATACCGAAAAATCCAATTATTATTCTTCAAATAACAAAACAGATTATCGCCATACGCAAAAATAAAATAAAAAATAATGTGGAATGATAAATTATATCCTGTAGGTTCTAGGTTAAATAGGAACATAAACGTACTTGGTCTGTGCCATCGTCCATAGATATTCTAATATCTACCTATGGACGATGTTTGTGCTATTCAGAATAATCATTCCATTGCAATAATCATTCGAACCAAAATATTAACAAGTAGGCTGAATAAGATGTATTTTGGAATGAAACAAAAAAGAAATGAGAGCTGTCACGAACGCTGCTATCCATATTATTTTGACGTTCGAAGTAGCGTTTTTGATTCTGCCATTTTAAAAGGGTTTGGAAATCGAAATCAGTTAGTGGAATATTCAAAAAATGCCCCGTTATTCATGAACCGAACATATTGACATGCTTCTCATTTATGGTGAATGTTTAAAAAATTCTTATGCCGCTGAACGATTGTATTTAGAGCGATATCCAGGGAGGCAGCAACCGTCAAGAAGGTATTTCCAGTGGCTTGAAGAAAAATTAAGAACTGAGCCTGATGTTCACGAAGACCAAGAAGCATTTGTTATTAATGAGAAAACTGAAATTAATGTATTAGCTTCAGTACAATATGATAGCACAATTTCCTCAAGGCAGATTGGCGCCGAATTAGCTATAAGTAAGGACTCTGCTAGGAAAATTTTGAAAAAACATCGATTGAAATCCTTCAAGTATCAGTTGCATCAACATTTGTATGAAAATGACGGTGAAAGGCGCCTGGAATATTGTAATTGGTTTCTTCGACAAAATGCTGAGAATCACCTATTTAACTATTATATCTTGTTTACGGACGAGTCAAGATTTACCAACAATGGATTATTTAACAGGAATAATACAAGGTAGGTACTGTACTTTATTTGGATTATTGTCGATAGTCGAAGTGTAAAGTGCTAAAAGTGTGAACGGTCTTTTGTTCCAGGTACTGGGCGATAGCAAACGAGCACCGGTTTCGACAAGGCGGCTTCCAGGAGAGATTTGGTGTGAATGTTTGGGCAGGAATAGTTGGAACTCATATTGTTGGCCCCATTCTTTTTCAAGGCCAACTAACCGGAGAGAGATACTTTAATTTTTTAACGAATGAAATTTCGGAATTCATTAACAACCTACCAGCGGAAATAACTGAGAGAATGTACTTCCAGCAAGATGGCGCCCCTCCGCATAATTCAAGAATAGCGAGAAATTATCTTCAAAATCGCTTTCAAGAGAGACTTATAACAACCCATGGTCCAGTCAGGTGGCCACCAAGGTCACCTGATCTTACTCCGTGCGACTTTTTTCTATGGGGGCATCTTAAAAGTAGGGTGTATTCCACACAGCCTACAACTCTACATGAGCTAGAAGTAAAAATTCGTAGAGCTTTCCAAGATATCACGCCCCAAATGTTGAGAAACGTTTTACATGAAAATATCACCAGAGTCAATAAATGTATTGACGCTGAAGGAATGCATTTCGAACATTTGTTTTGAATTTATTTTATCTTTAATCCTATCAATTTTAATTTTTTTTTTCGATAAATCTTTTTTTTTTGTTATTTGAAGAATAATAATTGGATTTTTCGGTATCTCAGTTCAAAAAATTATTTTCAATCATATCATTAGAAAGGAATGGTTATGCTGAATAGTACAGGCAAGAAAAAGTTGTATGTTCCTATTTAAGTTATGGACCTACAGAGTATTGTTTTTTTCCCAATTTTTCCAATATTTTTTTTGGCGGATTTTTATAACGCCGACGAATGAAAATAAAATATCACAGTAGTAGCAACTGTTATCAAGTGACGTATGGTTTCCATAGCCAACTTTTCAATTATTGGCTTTCATTTTGCTTCCACGGCCTACTCGGTGAATTTCAATAATAATTTTTTTCTGATCTAGTTTCTGGTTAGATACCAACTTGTGATATGTCATTAGGAAGGGAATTGAATGTTGAATAAAGCGAAAAGAAAAAAAAATAGGGTTTCTATTTAAAATAAGAAAGTTGATGTTACTTCCGGTCAGACCGGAAGTTAACTTCGACATGTCAATATGCTCAAATTCTAGCTCTTATGTCATTATTTCGACGCTCCAAATTTCACAAACCTACTTCATACAATAACTGAGATATCCCGTAGGCAATACTTCCGTAGCCACCCGGTATAGTGAGGTAGAAAATTTTAATATTTATGCCATCAACACCATATGCTTCCGATTTGCAGTTTTTTAAACTCTTATAAATTTCATTGTTTGCTATTTGATAGATCTCGAAGGTGTGGTCACTCATCTCATTGTTTTCAAAATATTCTATCAAGTTACGGTCTACTACTGAGTTACCTGGCACATTTAAGAAAAAATGGTTAATGTCATAAGGATTCATCAGCTCTTCAGGTAGAGTACTGTTTCTTCTACTGTTTGTACAGACACCCCACTCGCGAAGGCTCTTCCACAACCCTCTAAAATTGTTTTTATTTTTCTCCAAAGTAAATGTCGTGTATGCTTTTTTCTCTTGACGAATTGCGTTTTTTACTATTTTTCTTAATGTTATATAGTATTGCTTATGCTCATCTGTTTTTGATTTGTCGAATTTTCTGCGAGCTTTCTCTTTAATTTGAATAATTTTTTTTCAAGTTATAAGTCATAAATGGTTGGTAGTTTTGACTAGTTTTGGCTGTGCAGATTGGGGCAAAGAGAGAAAGTATTGCCATGTTTACGGTTTCGGTTCTAGTGTTTAAGTTCTCGATAGAATTTATATGATTCCAATCAATTTTAATGGCATCCGAGGCAAATTCTTCCAAGTTAAATTGTTTAAAATCTCTATAATACATGAGCTTTGTATATGAATGTTGGGCCTTCAAATTTCAATTTGCAATATACCAGTAAGTGGTCTGTACTGTTATTCAAATCAATTGTATCACAATGATCAAGAACAATATTTTTGCTAACACAGATAACATCGATTGAAGTTTCAGAAGTATTGGTAATTCTAGTGGGTTTATCAATGATTTGATGTATATGGTGGTTTGATGTTATTGATAGAAAATTTTGACTTACAGCATTGTTTTGGTTCAGTTGATTCATATTGATATCACCTATTAGAATAACAGATTCAGTTTCTAAATACATTATCTCTATGGATTCAGACAATTCATTCAAAAACCTGACGCTCACATTGGGTGGTCTATGAATCATTCCAAGTCCAACTATCGCTTTATTACGAAGGCGTAGAAGGGCCACGGTTTTTTCCTATTTTTAATCCCGACTTCTATCTCGGGATCTCGAGATCCCGACATCTAAGTAGGGATTCTATCTCGGAATCTCGAGATCCCGACATCTAAGTCGGGATTCTATCTCGGGATCTCGAGATCCCGACATCTGAGTCGGGATCCCGACTTCTATCTCGGGATCTAGAGATCCCGACATCTAAGTCGGGATCCCGACTTCTATCTCGGGATCTCGAGATCCCGACATCTAAGTCGGGATCCCGACTTCTATCTCTAAATCAGCCATCGTTTTTCTACTTTTCCTGACGAAAGGAACCAAATACACTAATAAGTTCACAACCTCGAACGCGTGACGGCTGACAACTAAAGTTGACTTCAAAGATCATAGTCAAAATCCCGACTTAGATGTCGGGATCTCGAGATCCCGAGATAGAAGTCGGGATCCCGACTTAGATGTCGGGATCTCGAGATCCCGAGATAGAAGTCAGGATCTCGACTTAGATGTCGGGATCTCGAGATCCCGAGATAGAAGTCGGGATCCCGACTTAGAAGTCGGGATCTCGAGATCCCGAGATAGAAGTCGGAATCCCGACTTAGATGTCGGGATCTCGAGATCCCGAGATAGAAGTCGGGATCCCGACTTAGATGTCGGGATCTCGAGATCCCGAGATAGAAGTCGGGATCCCGACTTAGATGTCGGGATCTCGAGATCCCGAGATAGAATCTCGACTTAGATGTCGGGATCTCGAGATCCCGAGATAGAATATCACTCAAAGTACATATAAAATTTCTGAACTTAATTTGGATTTAAGAAAGATGGTTACACCTCCTCCTCGTGTTGGCCGGTCCAAACAAATCAAATTGTAGTTTGGTATTGATATCAAAGATTGATATCCAAAGAAAACTAAAAAAGAAGTAAATAAATAAACTTAAAAAAACTTTTTACAGAGAAGCTTTTATTCAAATGCACTAATGTAACAAAATGATTCAATAACTTTTCTCTAAAAAGTTTTTTTTAAGTATATTTATTACTGAGTAACTTCAGTCCTCACCTGTTCTTTTGGAATTTACCGCCAATTCGACGTAGATGCAAATAACCCAATTTTCTCAAATGAACACTTATATCGTACCCCTTCGCCGACAACGTGATCGATCAACGTGTTAGTGCGAGGTCAAAGCTCTTGCAGCAGAAGGGCTCTACGATACCCTTACGATCAAGTAGTTGTAAGACTCTCCGACCTTCTGGCGGTCTGAGAAGGAGTTGCGATTTTTATGGAAATAAGTTTTCTCGATATTCTGTAAATATTTATGTGGCTTTTGTGATCCAAAGTGTGATTATATGAACGACATGAGAGTTTGATCGATTTTTTTCAACGTTTGCTCTTTTCACCTTCACCATACTGGGTAAGTTGCGTCTTCTTGAAACGTGCACAAAGGTTTTATTTGAAAACTTTGAATGTTTTTGGATTATTTCATCTACCTATATCTATAATTTCAAGATATTCATTAGACAAAAAGCTGACAAAATTATTTTTATTACCATAAATTTTTCTTCCTCTCTGGTAGTGGGAAGAGTTTACTATACCGATGAACATCAGGGAATCATAAGATTCTTCATAATTATTGGGAAAGGTCAAGATTGTCATGCATTATACATTCTGAATCCAGAGTTAGATTCAAATCAGCTGGCTAGCAGCATATTGAGTTTTTTTATATTCATTATATTCTTCAATTATTACCATTTAATTCCCTTCTTCTGTCTTTGCTGACTAGGAGACATTTTTTTTTATATTTGATATTTGAATATATATCGATATCGCTCCATATGAAAAGGTAGGTGTGTGATACCTTCAGGAAAAATTTATCTATTTTCTAATATTTTCTCCGATTATTATATTGTGTGTTTCGGTGACTCTAACATTCACATGCTCAATTTTAACTCTAATTTTACAGTTTTTTTTTTCAACTTAATCAGTGAGTCATTCAATTTCATACAATTATTATATCAACCAACACGCATATCTGATACTTCAGAAACATTGCTTAATTTGATTATTACAAATATACAAACAGAACATTGTGAACCATCAGTGGAAAACTAACAAATTTCTGAGCACTTTGCAATCAACTGCAAATTCAAAATGAACTGTGTTATCGCTGACACAAAGAAGAAATTAACTTATAGACCGTTTAATAGATAATATGAATTATCTCAACTCAAATAAATGCAAGTAACTAAATGTGGAACCAATACTATTCCTAAATATCTACACAAGGCAAGTGATTCCAATGACTTCCTAGTTAAATCTATACTAAACAACTCTCCACCTAATCGAAAATTGATAAACTTATTTTTCAACAATGTCGAAGATGGAATATCTTCTGCAATTACTTTCAATCCTGTAAACAATGACCTTATTAGTGAAATTGCTCATAAAATGAAAACAAAAACAACTGGTACTGATAATATAAGTATTACTCTCATTCATTTGTAATTCCAATAATCAGACATAATGAACATTCGTGTACAAAAAAATGTTTTTCCTGCCCTTGGAAAAGAACAAAAGTCATTCCTCTACCAAAACTAAGGAACCCGGAATTTCATAATGATCTTCGATTGTATCAGTGTTTTACCAAAGTTATCAAAGATATTAAAAAATATTATGGAATCCCAAATCAGGGTCTTTTTGGAAAAAAATAAGATTCTGCCACTCAAACAATCTGGGTTCAGAAGTAACTACAGTTGTGCAACAGCACTTTCTCATATTGTTGATGACATCCTGAAATCTCAGGATAGCAATAAAATATGTGTTTTAGTGGTACTAGATTATTGTAAAGCATTTGATATGATTAATCATGAAATTTTAATCTCCCTGTTCACTATTATGCAGTGCGCCCGGCAGCAGTGGGTTATCATCATATCTCAGTTGAAAATTTCAGAGCGTTCAAATAGATGACCAAATTCCCCCCCCCCCTAACAGAAGTCCTGGCCGGTGTTCCATAGGGTAGCATACTGGGCCTGCTTCTATACACCCTAAAGATATACATAAAATTTTGCTAACGTATTACAACATGTAATGACCACACTTTTATAATGAATGACACTAGCCTTCGAACATTCCAATATTGCCAAGGAAAGTAAATTCACAAACTCTGACCTAGAAGCACTATTTACAATTTACACCAAATAATTACTCAAAGTTAACCCCAATGAATTTTGTGCGTTGCTTTTTGTTCAGATAATGTTAGAAATGATATTCAATCCAGTTTTTGGAAGGTCTTTGAGAGTTTTACAGCCGTATGCATAGTCAATTCCGGCGACTCGCCAGAGTTTCGCCGCTCGCTACACAAGAACTATAATGCACAGTCGAGCTCCAAAAAAGTGGTACATCGCCAGCGTTTCGCCAAAATGTGACTTATCGCGTAGTTGTCACTTTTTTGGAGCTCGACTGTGCATTATAATCCTTGTGTAGCGAACGGCGAAACACTGGCGAGTCGCTGGCGATTGACTATGCATACGGCTGTTAGAATATACGCCAAAATTACCTCTTCACTAATCTTTTCGGTAATAAAGATACTCTCAGTGATTTTGCATCTTCCTGTATGTCGTCGGGTATAACATTTTCTTCGTATCCGTTCAATTAGTCTATTTTCATACATAATTTTATCAAACTCAGTATCAAATGGATATAGACGTCAACATTACAGTCAAAATGTTTGATGTTTCTTATACGTAACTACGAATACAAATTAAACGTCTTGAAACAAAAAGAATAACTGAGTATGAATATATTTTTTTTCTCCTTTAAATCTTATTGATATTCCAGCTTTGTTTCAAAAATGGACTTATTCATTGAATTTATTTGAAAATATAAGATCGCTCAATATATTTGTTATTAATTGGTGGTTTAAAGCTGGAGGCATTGAAAAAAATCATATGTTTTACAATGGAGTAAAGTGTTTTCTTCTTCCTTTGCATTTGCTACTTTAGGTAAGCTGTCAAATGCATAATTTCCATTCAGATTTACCGCTGTCAAGCTGTCAGATATTCAATTTCTATTTACATTTATCTATGAAATTTTTACGAAGCAAAAAATTTGGCATATTTAAAAAGAGTAAGCTGTTTCATTTCTGTAGTGAAAAAAAATTAATCCTGCCAACATAGAACCTACGTACTTTCAACTGGAACATCAAGGCGACAGTAACAAATAACAACAATAACTATTTGTGTATCCTGCGCACAAAGAGATAGACATGATATTATTGTTGATAAATAGTTGAAATTATTTCCGTTAACCTGTTGCACCCCTACGCGCAAGCCTTAGAAGTATTCGAGAGACTTGTGTGTGCTAGGCAAGACGCAGCCTTTACCTTTTAACGTGCGATGCCATGCAGGAGACCGGTGACCATGTTGGGCATTGAGATTGACAAATTGATCAACATTAGGTGTTTCACAATTAATTAAATAAAAGGTTCAACTTTAGATTCTACTCTCAACTGGTCCAAACGTATTTAGGTGACATGTGATACATTAGCTAGTACACGTTATGAACTGAAAACATCCTCCAAATCGTGTAATTCAACAATCTTGAGGCAGTTATATTTTAGACCATTTCATTCCATTTTGAAAAAAAATATTGTGTATTGGGGGCAAGCAGCTGAAGCCCAAATTATTTTTATTCTTCAAAAGCGTGCTATACGGTATCTGCCTAACTTACAAATAATGATTATTGCTGGAAGCTTTCAAATCATTGAACATCTCGACTTTGATATCTTTGTACATTTATGAGTTACTGTGTTTTGATATCGAGAATAAAGACACGATTCTTGGAACTCGAACCCAACATCACTATAACGTTAGATGTAAAAACTATCACCTGTGAAACATAACAAGCTTATACCAAAAAACTCCATATTTCAAGGCAGATATTTCAATCATCTACCAGATGGAATATAGAACTCATAATCAACACACTCCCTCAAGAAATACGTTGAAAATATATACTTGTTATCAAAGTTTTTATATATGCAATCATTTTCTGATCGTTTTTCAATATTGTCTTTTTACATTGTTATCTGAAATTACCAAATATTATTATTATTAGATTATTTGCTCATTAGCAACAAATAATTTATCTTGTAAATATTTTACACATGTGTCTACCAAATCCGTTGGGATGATCAGCCAGTAAGTACACTATTTGTTTCCTGTTACATTTTGGCCAATGAAAATCACATTATACTTTCGTATTTGTTTTCTGGTGGCTAGTCCAAGTCAACAGCATTGCATAACCAAATTTTAAAATACATCTCCCTGAAATATGTGACGCATACCGCCTGAATCTGACAAAATTCTCTGAAGAATTTAATAAACGACTGGATGGTAAACAAAAACATTTCGAAACAGTTTTCGCTGCTGAGATCAAAGACTTGGTGCAGTATAAACAGCTTTATTACCCATTCGTATTTTCGATACATTTCGCTAATATCACAATGTGCTTTCATTTCCTGCTGCTGGCTTTGTTTGATTTTGAACAAAGTGATTTATTTATGATTGATGATTTATGATTGATATTTATAAAACAGAGACAGATCGCCTAACTTTCCGCTCTGTTCCAGAGAAGTGAAAGAACTTGTAAGCGAAGTATCACCGACGAAACGAATGGCTCTTTTTTCTACAGAATCTGAAGGTTTCGAAGTGTGTTTAGAGACTGCACTCCATATAAAGAGTGTTTCCGAAATATGGTACTGTTTCAACATGTAAAACTATGAGAGAAAGTTCCCATGAACATAGTCCCGCAAATGGTATCTGAGGAAGCTACGGCCCTTCGAAAATACCACCCATAAACTGATTTGCAGTCAATAGTATCGTAGTAGTAGTTGTAGTAGTAGTATGTATTCAACTATTTTTCATACATTTCTGAATAACTATAGCAAGTCAGAAAAAAACGTATATATAAAAACACAAATATGTTGAGCAATGTCACACTGAAATAAAACATTCACAGTCCATACTAATACAAATATACATGACATATACCGGGTGTCCGCGTAAGGTGGCTCGCCCCTATAACTTTTTTGTTTATGAAGAAAATGGAATTAAATTTGGAGGATCTGCATGAGACATAAAACTGAGTTTTTGAATAGGTGAGTCAAGTTCATGCAACTTCCAGTTTTCCCGGAAGTAACATAAACTTTCGATTTTCAAATGGGATACCCACTATATTTTCACTTCTTTTGTCTCTATATAAAACACTGAATACAACTATGTATCACTTCTTGTAACCAATATTTTCTTAGTTTTGTGTTTCATTTTCAATCTAGAGAGCTACGTATACGTTCAAATCACCAATTGCTGCTTTAAAATTTTTGGAAATAAACACATAAGTACGCTGTTTTCGATCAAAATGTATTTGCTTTGTAAAATTTAATTTTTAAATTGAAATTACTAATATATTTCAAATTTCAAAAAGCTGGTCGGGTTTGGATAAAAGATTAGTCCGATTGATTTCATACTGCATACTGATAGGTTTTAAACAAACTTCTGTTAAAAAAAAACTTGAAAACTACTTCAGATCTTTTTTGAAATGAAACGTGTGTTGGATGTAAAATTAGAGTTAAATGCATCGAGTAATCTGTGACAAACACAACTGATAAAACAAAATCATTAAGAAGGTCAACATCTTATTTTACCTCGAAGTAAATTAGGTAATTATTATATGAGTTTTTGTTTAAAAAACATTTTGATGATGATATTCATGCAAGGAGCTATGTTATAAGCTTTCGGGGTAATGATTTTGTTTCATCATTTCTGTTGGATACAGTTTACTAGATGCATTTAAATCTTATTTTAACCGCATTTTGAGAAATATCTAATCTTTTGAAGTTTTTTTTATGAAAGTTTGTTTGATTGTATGAAACTAATCGTCATGAAATGCTCCTTTTTCCTAACCTGACGAGCCACCATGTTGCCATTTGAAAATAATTAGTTATAGAAATTCAAAAATTAAAGTTTACATAGCAGATACTTTTAGACCGAAAACAGCCACTTTCCGCAGACACCTGGTATAGAGTAATAAGAAAAAGAAAAATAAAATTTATAAAAACCTGAAACAATGAAAAACCGGTCGTAATAAAGTAGTAAAGTGTTAGTGGAAACTGGACAAAAGTTATATTTTTTCTTCCTTTTTTTATTTAAATTAAAAATCCTGAGAATATTGCAGAACATTTTAATTTTTTCGTAAATATTGGTAAAAAATTGTCGAAAGATATAATTCTAGATAAAAACTATAAAGAAAAAGAAATCTTAAATCCAAATACAATTTATCTGTTTCCAGCTAGAGAAACACAAATCATGAACACGATTCTGAGTCTCAAAAACAACAAATCTCCAGGACCTGGTGGAATAAAGTCAGAATTGATAAAATCTATTATACCACAAATCATAAGACCACTATCATATATTATAAATAAATCACTGGAAACAGGACAATTTCCCACACTGTTCAAAAATTCAACGGTTATACCAATATTTAAGAGTTAAGAAAATACGGAAAGAACAAATTACCGACCTATTGCATTGATCTCTAGCTTCAGCAAAATTTTAGAAAAAATTATCAAAAATAGGTTGAGTAACTTTCTGAAGAGGTATGAAATCATTTCAAACACACAGTGGATTCCAAGAAGAAAAATCGACACCTTACCAAAAATATATATATAAGGCAGTCGATAATAAAAAACCATGTATTGGAGTATTCCTGGACTTGACAAAGGCTTTTGATACAGTCAACCACCAGATACTGCTAGAAACTCTCGAAAGCATAGGTGTAAGAGGTACAGCACAATCGAACCTAACGAACAGAACTGAACAAGTCAAAATACAATACTAGCACAGCAGCAAAAAAATAGTAGAATGTAGGGTACCACAAGGAACGATGTTGGGGCCAGTACTGTTCACGATATACATAAATAACTTATTCTTGGTGGAGAAGGGAATATTATAGGTTTTGCTGATGACACGGTCATCTTATACGAAGAAGTCGTCTAAATTAAAAAAGAAATTAGAAACTGATCTCCCTCTCATCAAAAGATGGTCTGACAATAAATTATTATCAATTAATTTACAGGAAATGTTCTACGTGCCTTTTTGTAGCTATAGTTCGCAACTTCCAAATTACAATAAAATTAGTTTCCAAGATAATTTACAAATAAATTGTACTAACTCTATGAAATATTTAGGAATAAAAATAGACAGTCACCTGAAATTGGACCAGCAAATTAACTTTCTCCTCAATAAACTAAGATGCGTGGTGTATAAGATAAAACAAGTCTCAAGAATACTCAAAGAGCATCAATTGAAAACGTTATACTGTTCACTTTTCAAACCCCATTTGAAATATGGAATCATCGGATGTAAAGCTGGAATGAATGTACACTTCAAAAAAATAGGAATCATACAGAAACGAATAATGAAAATAATTTATAAAAAACCGCCACGTTATTCTACAGAACTTTTATCAAGAAACAAAATTGATGGGCATAAAACAACTATACTTTTTGAGCCTGGCAACACATCAGTTCGTGAATAAACAGGAATTGATTAGAAAAAATCATCAACAATATACCAGAGGTCGCAACCTTTATCAAATTCTGTTCGTTCACAAATCAATCAGCCAGAAGACTTACAGTTATCTAGGACCAAAGGTTTTTATGCGTTACCAGAAAATATGAGAGACGAGGAGCAACTGAAAAAATTCAAAACTCAAATAAAAAAATACATCCTCGAACACCCTAGACAAAAAATTCATGAAATGATAGAAACATAAAATAACAGAAATATCATATTTCCAAACTTCTATACTTTTTAAATCTTTCAACTTTATATTTTAAAATTAAAACTCTTATTTCATGAATCATATGTACATCTACATTTTCAAAAATAAACATTTGAATAAACATCTGAAAATTTTAATGTTTTAACATTTAAACAATTTTAAATCTTTACATAGGTATATTTTATTTTATATCCAATATCAGTAATTTGTACATAAGTAGGTATAGTATAGTATTTAGATTTTTTTTGTTCTACCTGATTGTGATATTATCACATCCTGTACCTATTTATTATATATTCATATTTTTATATCCTAATATTGGTTCATCACATATTTTACACATAGTTATATTCGTAACTGAGATCAGTTAGCAGGAATCACTTGAACTTATTTATACTCGTAGGAGTTAGATCAATTTGTATCATTCAACGAATTCAGAGTTGCCATAGGAGATTGAAATTGCGATACTCTGAAGTGGAGTAGAAACAGAGAGTTTGAAAAAAAAATTTCATTATACTCTTGATGTTTCAGGAACCCCTTGAGATGAACACAGTATCAGTGTGTCCCTAGTAGAATCAGTCAAAAGCTATTCCAACCATTGGCGTACGAAAGTTTGAGGTGTACATTTTCTTTCAGTTTTTTGAATGATGGGCTATTTAAACACTTTCATAATATCAATTTATATGATTTTCAGCGTATTTGTTATCATTTCTGATCTTCATTGGTGAAAAAATTTTCTATCGAATTTAAGATTCTCATGATATAGTATTTTATTTAAAGTGGAATATCTCGTTAACGGTCGATCCAAGAACATTTTATGAAGAAAAGGTTATTTATGTAGTTTTAACTGATTATTTATAATTCGTATTCACATTGTCAAAATATTTGGACATAAAAGAATACAGAAAGAAAATATTGCTTCCTTCAGATTTCGCACGCCTATGGGTACAACTGATTTTGGTTCATTCAAGGAAATGACAACTCTTAATAATATTGAATCGTGTACCGACTACCATCAGTATAAGTCGAATGGTGCCTGAGATATTGAAAATCAGTTTAAAGGGGCCACTTTTGAAGGGCCTTAGCTCCCTTAGGAAGCATTTACAGACCTACATATACAGACACTTTTTTCAAAATTTTGTATGTAGAATCAGTACCCGGAGTTGGTAAACGTTTTTCGGAAACACCCTGCAGTCATACAGTATTCCAGAAAAGGTCGGATCTGTTCCTTATAAATACTAAAATCAGTTGACGGCAGTGAAATAGCTCATGTAACGAAACAGAAAACCAAGATTTTGCGAGGCACTTTTGTCAGAAAACAACAACTTTTCTGGCTAATGCTACGAAGGGTATTGATTTATTTAAAACTATTTCTTGTGCAATGTGTCTTTTTGCTGAGTTCACTTCTGCTAGTGCTCCTTTTTCAGCCAATAGCAGATTTTTGTTTTGATTCTGCCAGGGGGTCCACCTGCAGACTAGTTTCGAAGTTCTTCTTCTCATTAGTGCATGGGTAGGTCAATATAGACAGCTTTGAGGCCATTATATGTTACAACTTATACTTTCCACCCTCTTACAAACAATTGTGTTAATTTGTACTCATGGAAGAAAATTCCTAATAAACTGCTGGTATTTGTTTTCATTAGTGCAATCTGTGAATGTGTATTCAAGCAATTTGTTTCAATTCTACCCGAGAAAAATTGCATGTTCAATGGGAAACTTTCCTTTCGTGTCCAATAGTTTTTCTGTAAATTTCTTTAATTATTTCCTGTGGGTTGCGAACAAAATCAATTTTCCGTTTGTTTAACATTCGTGATTTAAATCTAGATTTTTAACACAAAATTCGAAAATTAAACTTGTTAATTAATGTAAGTGAATGTTTTGAGGTGTCAGTGTCATACCTATTGAGAGGCAGATGTTGGTCAGTAGATTTCGTGCTTGACAGTTAATAGTGGGGCAGAGTACCATTTTAAATAAAACATAAAATCAGGGGCAGATCTAGGATTTTTCTGAGGGGA
Source organism: Chrysolina oricalcia (assembly GCA_944452925.2). Taxonomy (NCBI): domain Eukaryota; kingdom Metazoa; phylum Arthropoda; class Insecta; order Coleoptera; family Chrysomelidae; genus Chrysolina; species Chrysolina oricalcia. Next base: position 8,012,402 of record OX101815.2, on the reverse strand, counting down.
GTAGATTCCAAAATGAGAGTAATATTTTTCGAAAAAAAAAATTTTGAGATTGAATAGTGAAACATCCTCATATATATTGCAAAATAACGCCGACGCCAGGGGGGGGGGGACCTCCTTCGCCCCCTACTAAATCCGCCACTGCATAAAATTGAAAATTGTCTACAATAAGTAATGCACCGAATACAGTGTGACTCACTTCTCATGGAAAAATCTACTGGCCTTTCCTCATTATTGACATAAAATTGTGAAATTTGCAAAATTGGCAAATGACAATGATAATAAAAATTAATTGCTTTTACTGCACAGGTTACAAAAACTATCCAAAGGCAGTCACGCGCTTTATTAGAATAGGACAGGTACGTACTCTCTTGCACTCATTCGTACACAAGAAAATCAAAGTAAATTAATCTCATATAATCAAAAAAATTTAAACAAGCAACAGTGAAAATAATTACAACTTTTTTGGATTTTTGGAAATATCTCAAAGATTATCCAACGAATCGTTTTACAATCAATGGATTTTTTGTAGATGTTTATAAAACCTATGAAATGGATTTTCACGACCGGATCGGTTCATTTTCCACTGAGAAAATCCGGGAAAACCTCGAAAAATTATAATTTTAATGAATCTGAAGCTGCGGTAACTGATAGATAATAATGTGTATTATATACAGTGCGGCTTTTAATAGTGAATGGTTCAACGTAGAAACATGAAAAAAATCCGTTTCGAAGGTTTCACCAATACTACTTTTTGAAATAAAAAAAATAGTGATTGAACGATAGGGGGCGCAGGGGGGCCCATCAACTCAAAATTTTTAAAATGGCATGTGGGGTCAAATGTCACATAGTTGAAAAGAGAATTCAATTCTCTTTACAACCATCTAAATATTTTTGAATTTCGGTAATATTTTTTTATAATTGAAAATCGAAATATCAAATATAAATGCGGATCTGAATACTACTCATACCTCGATAAATTTGAACTGTTGGATGTGGAACAATGAAACCAAAAATTTTTTGAAGGGTATTCGATATTACTTTTTGAGAGAAGAAACATTGCAATTACTCGACAGACGATGCTGGGGGCACATTAATTTAAAAATTTCGAAAGGTATTAAAATCGAAATTGGTAAAAAAATTATAAACAAAATTCAAAAATATTTAGATGGTTGTAAAGAGAATTGAATTCTCTTTTCAACGATGTGACACTTGACCCCACAAATCAGAAGAAATAATTCTAAATAGAAAAATAATATTCAAAATGGAACAAGACAGAAGAGTAAATTCATGTGATAAACTTACACACAGCAGCAAATTTTAGAATTCTACTTTGAAAATTACGGCACTCACAGGTTTTTGCTGCTAAAATGGTTGACATATTCGACTTATTTTTTGAAATCGTCGGTGTTTCCATCGCCGCTGGCATACAGTGTATATCACTTGAAATCACCCTTTCCAGCCGAGCTAACTTCTGGCTGACCTAGCTTTTTTAGTTGTTTTTTGTTTTTGTTGTTGTTTTTTTATTTTTTCAAAAATCCGCGGAGACGCGCACATCCTAAACGGAGGGTCCTATCTAAAAAAGTGAGGAATACAAATCTTTCTAGAATTAACCAATGGTGTGCCAAGGGCTATTAAAAAAAAAAAAATATTTCACCCCCTCAAATCCAATTATTTTTACTTCACCACCTCCTACCCCGAAAAAAAAGCCGAAAACAGCCCTCATAATACAGTATTTTTTGTTTGTTTTTTCTATTTTTTTATTTTTTTTTCATTTTTGAGAATCCGCGGACACGCACACAGCCTAAACGGAGGGTCCTATCAAAAAAAGTAGTGAATACAAATCTTGCTAGAATTATTCAAGGGTGTGTGTTGTGTTCACGGTACACAAGTAACCAGTAGGTTCTCGGAAGAAATACTTTATTAATATCAACGTACAACAAACACCACTTTCAAATTACTTTTCAAGTAGACATTTTCATTTGACAACTGTCAAGTACTGGTTGTAATTGTTCCTACCAAGTGTTCTACCTATTAGCCTGTTCAGGATATAACACTCCTTTCCCCACTTCTGTAGAACTGTTCATGACTGTGGATGAAATGTAGTCTCCTAAATAACTCGGACTTCGTTTGCTCCTTTGAGGTCTGGCTGAACTCGTACTTAGATCTCTCGGAGGTCTTGTTTGTTCATCAGGCTCATCAGGAAGTTCAGAACTAGCTGACGGTTTCTTTTGAACATCTGGTCTCAATCCACGATCATCTGAATCACTAAGTCTGCTGCGAATTTGATCTGTATGTCTGTGTAGATCGACTCCATCTAACGTTTTCAGGCGATACGATACCGGACCCAGTGATGTGTCCACAATGGCTGGACACCATTTATCACCGAGGCCATAATTTCTAGCGAATACAGGGCTGCCTTCTTGATATACCTTAGGTACAGAGTTAGCATCCATCTTTACCTCTTGCTTAGTTGACATTTCTTGTAGGAAATCTGGATGTACCGTATCTAACATAGTATGCAGTTGTCTTGACATCAATAACTCTGCTGGACTTTGGCCTGTCGTTGAACTTGGAGTGATATGTTGTTGCAATAAAAATCTTACAAGCTTTGTTTTCATGTCGCCAATCGATAACTTTTTCAGTGCTTCCTTTGTGGTCTGTACCATGCGTTCTACCTGGCCGTTGGAAGCAGGATGATAGGGTGCTACTCTTGCATGTCTGATCAGGTTCTTTTGCAAGAATTCCTGGAACTCTTGTGAAATGAATGATGTTGCATTGTCAGATACAATCACTTGCGGAATCCCATGGGTTGAGAATAGTTCTCTTAATACTCCAATTGCTGCATGTGATGCAGTGGATGGCACTATGCGAACTTCTAACCATTTGGAGAAAGCGTCAATGACCAAAAAGAAGATGTGACCTAGAAATGGACCAGCGTGATCTACATGGAGTCTCACCCATGGTGCTCTTGCATATTCCCAGGGATGGAGAGGGGCTTTAGGAGGCATTGATCTGTTTTGTTGGCACGTTTGACACTTTCCAACCATAATTTCGATCTCACTGTCCATACCTGGCCACCAAACGTGTGACCGTGCTAATGCTTTCATCTTGACTATCCCAGGATGTGCAGTATGAAGAATGTCCATTATTAGTTTTCTACCTCCTGACGGAATAACCACTCTGTTTCCCCATAATAAGCAGTTTCTGTACGCTGAGAGTTGCATTCTTTTTTGCCAAAAACATTTCTCTTCGGTTGTTAAGTGTCTTGTTTCTCCTGGCCAACCTCTGAGAATCCACTGCATAATTTTGGAGAGAACTGGATCTTTCGACGTTTCTGCAGCTACTTGTTCGGCCGTAAAGGGTTTTTCAGGCACTGTTTCCAACATACAAACTTCTAGAACAGGAGGCGCTTCAGTTTCATTACATTCAAGTGGTAGTCGACTCAGCGCGTCAGCATGTGGAATGGCACTTCCGGAAATATAAACAAGCTTATAATTGTAACTATTCATTATAAGTTTCCAGCGAAGCATTCTTGGTGAAATAACTTCCGGAACTGGTTTATTTTCGCCCAGTATACCCAAAAGTGGTTTGTGATCGGTGCGAATTTCCACAAACCTGCCGTAAATATAGTCATGAAATTTCTTCAAAGCAGTGATGATAGCAAGAGCTTCTCTGTCCAGTTGAGCGAAGTTTCTCTCAGTTTTCGACATTGTACGACTGTGAAATGCTATTGGTTTCTCTTCCCCATTCGGTTCTATGTGACTCATCACAACACCAACACCATAAGGACTGGCATCACAGCTGAGAATGAGCGGTTTCTTCTCGTCATAGTGCGTCAGTGCCATATCAGATGACAACAGCTGTTTCAGTTGTGAGAAAGAATTTTCTTGCTCCTTCGTCCATTTCCATGGTACATTTTGATGAAGCAATCGGTGGAGAGGCTCCGCCAATGTTGCTTTACCTTTCAGAAACAGATGGTAAAAATTGAGCATGCCCATAAATGCTTGTAGTTCTTGTTTGCAGGTCGGCGCAGGAGCGTCATTTATGGCTCGGACCTTGTCCTTTGTTGGATGAATTCCTTCAGACGTAATCCAAAATCCAAGAAATTTTATTTCTTTGACAAAGAATATGCATTTGTCTCTTCTCAAGCGGAGACCGTCTTGGCGAAAGCGTTCTAAAACTTCATGAAGTCGCTGCTTCAATTCTTTCGACGATTTTCCGACCACCAGTACATCATCGAAATATGGTAAAACTCCAGGGATTCCTTGTAGGCGGGTATCCATGAAACGCTGGAAAATCTGGGGTGCCACAGATACTCCAAATTGTAGGCGATTCACCCTGTATGCCCCCTTGTGCGTTATTATGGTCTGAGCATCAGCACTGGCTCTATCAACTGACAGTTGTTGATATGCCTGTTTTAGATCTAAACGTGCAAAAAATTTTCCACCAGCAAGTGTGGCTAATATTTCTTGAATAGCTGGAATCGGATATACATCTTTGAGCAGTGCTTTATTGATAGTGATCCGGTAGTCACCGCATATTCGTAAACTCTTATCAGGTTTAACCACCGGAACGATTGGAGTGGCCCATACTGGATGAATCACAGGTTCAAGAATACCTTGTATAATGAGCTTATTCAACTCTTCTTCGACGAATGGTTTCAAGGAAAACGGCAGCTTCCTAGCTTTGAGTACTATTGGTTTTATTGCCGGATCAATATTCAAGGAGATTGGTGGGCCCTTGAAATTTCCTAAACCATCAGCAAAAACATCTGCGAATTCTTTTAGAATCTGATTCGATTCCGCTAGAGGGTCTGGTTCAATAGAATTTATGGATATTCCTGTCAACGAAATATTCAAAGGAACAAACCAATTTCTACCTAGTAAATTTGCAGTATCGTTTCCTGCTATCACTAATGGCAAGTTCTTCTGAAGTTTGCCAAATACCACTGGAACCTCGCACATTCCTAGCGTTTTTATTTCATTGTGCTGATAATCACGCAATATAAAATGGGTTTTCTTCAACATTGGCTCTTCTTGTGTGAAAATGTCATGGAATTGCTCGATACCAATCATTGAATATGCAGCCCCACTATCTATATTCATATTAACCACGTGATTGTTGATGGTAACTGCGACTCTGAATTCGGATGATTTTCTCGATACACTATAGACAACCTCGTATACGGAATCATCATTTCCCTGAGATGACATTTGTTGATTGTCATTGTCTGAACTTTGCACAGCTCTAACGTTCGCCTTTTTATTTTTGAAATACTTCTTCTTTGACATACACGCTCGTTCTATATGTCCCAACTTGTGACAAAAATTGCATACTGAGTCTTTGAACTGGCAATCTGACGAAGAATGTTCGTTATCACATCGAAAACACGCAAATTTTGTGTTTCCTGTTGTAGGTCTCTGAGGAATGTTATTTTTGATATTCCGTTTCACCTGGTTAGCATAACTTGTATCCGGTTCTCTCAATTCAAGAACATTCCGAACTGCTGCTTCATGAGCTAATGCAATTTTCTCTGCATTATCAAATGTTAAAGAGGATTCAGCTAGTAATCTTCGTTGCAAGGACTCATCTCTCACGCCGCAAACAAGTCTATCTCTGAGCATTTCTAAGAGTAGTGTAGCATTGAAATTACAATCTTCTGCCAATTTACGTAGCTCGCCAATGTAGGATGAAATGGTCTCGTCAGGTCCTTGTTCTCTTCTGTGGAAACGAAAACGACCAACCATTTCAGACTTCTCTGGAGAGAAGTGCGCATTGAGTTTTTTAATGATATCCTTGAAGGTTACCTTTTCAATTTCTGTGGGTGCTGTCAATGCATGTGCTACTTCAAATGTTGCAGACCCACAAATGCTTAAGAAAACTGCTTTTTTCTTTGTGTCTTCTTCAACACCGTTGGCTTGTAAGTAGAAATTGAGGCGTTGTACGTACATTTTCCATTTTTGAGGTTCATTCGGATTGAATGGTTCAATGTTTCCGATGGTTGCCATTTCTTAGTATTTCCTTCTTACTTTTCGACTGCGCCAATTTGTTGTGTTCACGGTACACAAGTAACCAGTAGGTTCTCGGAAGAAATACTTTATTAATATCAACGTACAACAAACACCACTTTCAAATTACTTTTCAAGTAGACATTTTCATTTGACAACTGTCAAGTACTGGTTGTAATTGTTCCTACCAAGTGTTCTACCTATTAGCCTGTTCAGGATATAACAGTGTGCCAAGGCCTATTTGAAAAAATTAAAAAAATTTTTTGCACCCCCTCAAATCCAATTATTTTTACTTCACCACCTCCTACCCCAAAAAAAAGCCGAAAACGGCCTTCATAATACAGTATTTTTTTAGATTTATTTTTTAATTTTTTTTTTTTCATTTTTGAAAATCCGCGGACCCGCGCACAGCCTAAACGGAGGGTCCTATCAGAAAAGTAAAGAATACTAATCTTGCTGGAATTATCCAAGGGTGTGTCGCGGGCTATTTCAAAAAATTTTAAAAAATTATTTCACCACCTCAAATCCAAATTTTTTTTGCCCCACTACCTTCCACCACGAATAAAAAAAGTCGAGAACGTCCCCTACTACATCATATTTTTCGTTTTTCATTAATTTTTTTTCTAATTTTTTGATTTTTCCATTTTCGAAAATCCGCGGACACGCGCACAGCCTAAACGCAGGGTCGTATAAAAAAAAAGAAGAATACAAATCTTCCTAAAATCACACAAGGGTTTGAAAAAATCAAAATTATTTCACCCCCTCAAATCCAAATTTTTTTGCCACCACACCCCCCTCCCGAAAAAAAAATCAAAATCGGTCCCCTACAATACAATATTTTTTGTTTTTTTTTTAATATTTGTTTTTAAAAATTTTTTAATTTTTTTAATTTGGGAGGGTGCTAGCCCCCCTCCCCTAAATATCTTTTTTTCTCAAAAAATTGTTTTTCGTATGTAGCCACCGGTTTTTTCGATATTCCCATTCGTTCGCTAAGTAGCTTTGGAGGGGTGGTGGGGTAGTGAGGGTGTAATTTTTCAAAATCGGAACGCCTACCCTCCATTATTGCCTAAAGGGTTTCCCTATGGGTCCTCAGGTGTCGGAGATACAGAATTCCCCCCCCTTTTTTTTTCCTCCCACCCTTCCGAAATTTTCACCATATTATATCTCATATTTTGGATTTTCGATACGACTTCGCATAAGAGCTACTCCGACTACTCCATTATTTTTTCATGTGTTTGTCGATTCTGCCAATTTCACAATTCTAGGTCAAAATTTAGAGAAGTCATGGGGATGCATCCATGAGAAATAAGAAACACTGTGTATGTTCCTATTTGGAAAAGTCATTCAACGTCCATAAATGCTTTACAATCTATTTTTATCTAATTCCATTAACCATTTATGTTCATTGGAGTGAATCAATGTAAACAGTGAGGTGAAAATGTTTTAATTGCAAACAAACATGCCAAATTCGATAAAATGTTCCAATAGAGATTGTTTGGTATAACTGTTTTTCCTGGGTAATGAAATCAAAACAAATAATGAAGATCGTAACGGAGATAAGACTCAAATTTTGTGCCATGATAATGATATGCTGTTAGTTCCTGATAAAAAGTTGCATTGAAATTATCGGCATCGTAATTTTTTTACATAGATTTTGTATTGCATTCTGAAGGATCAGCAGGAATCAGGATATAGGATGCACACTATATGAATAAATTAAGTAAGTCTTGTAGCATATACGATGGACAGCTTCCTTGATGAACGTTGCACAAATATCTGTAAGAGGTAGTGCAATGTCCGTCGTGGATTGAGACAGGGGTGTAGTTGTTTTTATTTATTAAAAAAAATTCCTGGCAAATTATGGACAATGACTGCTGTTCCAAACAGGGTGTTCCTGATATTATTTTAAGTATTGAATTTATTAGTTGTTCAACAATTTATGAAAACGAAGTTGTTGATGTTGTTTTAAGTATGCAATAGAAAAGTACCAAAATTATTGTTTGATTCCTGGTATTTTCCAACTTTAAACCAGAAGGAATTCACAGTAGGACTGACGTCCAAACATTGGTCCTTCGAGCAAAAGAAGAAAAAGAAACCAAAAAACCTGTTGAAACATGTCCATGACGATTCTGAAAAGAAGTGAAAGGAAATCTGAAGGAGTTTCTCCCGAATGATATAGCAATGTGTGAGATGACCGACAACTCAGAATATCACATCCAAGTGACATTCTAATTCTCTTTCATTCTTTTTCGTCGGACCCAGACGGAGATCATTAGGAATAGACTTGGAAAAACTAGAAAACTGGCTGACATATACAAAGAAATTGAAGCTGAACTGATAATGAAAGAAGCACACCAGGAACCTGAAATGATTCATGAAGGTTCTTCGACAATGTCAACAATCTTTAAGGCCGAAAGTGATATTGGACTAAAAGAAATGTCTCAGGAATAGGAAATGATACCGATATACCGACAACCAACAATCTCATCACAATAACGACAGATAATTTCAACCAGATTTGTGATGTTCTCAAATTAAACTCTCATAAATCGATATGTAATGAAAGAACACAAACAAAGTGAATTTTACCACCAAGTTTTCATGGAAACTCTGAAGATTGGCCATTATTCCTCAGTCAGTTTCAACGTTCCACTGAACTTTCTAATATTTGTGCTGGCGAAAATATAATGCGTCTCAAAAGGTGTCTGAAAGGAAGGGTCAGAGTCTTGTAGCTCCTGAAAACACAACGAAAATCATCGAAATACTAAAGATTACATTTAGAATGCCAGAATTCATAATTACAAATCTGATAGAGAAAGTTCGACGTGCCACTCCCTCAAAGAGGAAATATTTGAACCTCAATTACCGTTTTCTGATGTAATCGAAAATTTAGTAACCACTATGAAAATTTTCAAAAACACAATGCACATGATAAACCCATCGATCTTTAATGAAATTGTTATGAAATTTCCGTCAAAAGAAGAAGAACCCAGGAGCATTACAAATTTTAAACCAGAAGGGATTCACAGAAGGACTGACTAGTCCAAACACAGGACGCCCTTGCAATAGTGTTCTCCTTGAGGAACTTGATGACCTCATTCAGAATTTGAAAAGGATTCAATATTCGTGATAAAAATGAGACAGCCGTATGAAAAAAGGTGAATAATTTTCTTGGAATTGGATCGTCGTACTGAGAATCTTCCCAACTACCCAACATCTAAATATGCCAGATATCAATCAAAAGTTTGAAAAAAGAATCTGGTATACTAGGTCTCAGGCAGCTATACTATAAAAAAGTACCACAAGGCAATATAATAACCCACCCATACATAGAACTCACAATGTAAATTTGACAATCCAATTGAAAAATACTTCCCCAGAGATCATACGCTCATATTTACCGTGATATAACTACAGCCCTCAGAAGTCGAAACTTGTGCGAGCTAAGGATTAACGAGGTCTTACCAATTCACGTGCGATTCCTAGCACTTTCTTGGGCCATCACAAAAATGTATGAAGTCGCCATGGTTTGAACCATCGCCGACTGGCAGCCAAAGTGATTGAAACAATGTCGCTTTAACCACTCGGCTACCTGGCCCCTAATGATAATAATAGTAATAACAATAATAATAATAATCTTTATTCAGCGAAATATGCAATACAATAGTTGAAAGTATGACATTACTGATTGGCTGAAAAGGCGAAGTTCATCAGTTGCAAGGATTGCACGAGATGGTCCTCCACTTAACCTTCGCATACAGATTACAAAGAAAATATATAATGATAATGAATAAAATAACGACAATTTTTTCATCCACTAATGAGAAACAAGAAATAAGTACAAATCTATAAATTCAAAATTACTAAATACAACTACTAATGTATCTACTCGAATATATAAAATCCTAATAAGGCGAATGAAAAGTAGTGAGGTTTTTATTTTTCAAAACATTCGGAATAGCATTATATATAGCGGATAAATTATAAGAAAAACTACAATCATATAAGGAAGTTCTATGAGTTGGAGAGGTTATAGTACCTTTCAACATCCGTTCGGAATATTATTTTCCTGTAAAGGTATGACGGGGTTTTTGACAAAATTATTTTATGATAAAGGGTGGCGCAGTGAAGTTTTCTATGAGATTTCATATTCAACCACCTAGCTTCTTGAAGTTTATGACTGATTGGTTGACGTCTACGGACACCATAAATAAAACGGAGTTAATAATTTTTAACTTTTTGAACTTTGCAGCAGTGAGGCAGGAACCAAAAACAGTATCACAATGCGTGGAAGTAGACAAAACTAAGGAATCACACAGTATTTTCATATGATTCATGTTTAGCGATACAAAATTTTTAGTTTCCAGATACTTTTTCGGATACATGCTGAGATATGTTTTTCGAATCGTAAGGAACACCATCCGAACAACTCCGCAGAACTGAACAGGAATATCATTCATTTCAATGGACATTCTCTGCGAATACAGCAATATGTCAGTATGTTTTCCGAATACGATAGCACTACATTTGCTAGGATTCAAAGAAAGACATTGATCTTTAGATATTTTGGAAATTCTGTCAAGGTCTTCGTTGATTTTCAGATAGCTATTTGCAATATCAGAAGAAGGGAAGGAAAACATCAACTGGGTGTCATCAGTGTACATTTGTTTATAAAAGTGGGACACACAATTTCTAAAAAATACAGTGTAAACAGTACACAGGATAGGTCCCAAAATGAATCTCTGTGGCACGCCACATGTCAGATCTTTAATGTTTGAATGCCTGTTATTTAGAAGCACCCTTTGTTTCCTGTCACCTAGATAATTATCAAAAAAGGCAACAGATTTTTCTGAGAGTCCGATAAACCTCCAAATGTGTTTAGGAGCAGCATGATTGTATCAAAAGCTTTCGAAAAATCCAGAAGAACCAAAACTGTAATCATGCCGGAATCAGTTGCTTGAAATATGCGATCTGTAACATTCAGGAGTGCCGTAGCACAACTGTACCCCTTTCTGAATCCAGATTGGGTAGCCGGCAGAATATTGTTATTATCAAGAAATTCCACCAATTGTCTTTTTATGCCCCTTTCTAGAATTTTAGAAATGACCGATAGGATATTGATAAGCCTTGGATCCTTGAAATCAACGACCACATCGGACTTTGGTAGAGGTGTTATATGAGCTAATTTCCATTGGCTGGGGTAAACTGAGTGCTCGATCCAGAAGTTTAGGATATGCAAGATATATTCGATGATAAAAGGACAACATAATGTAATAAAATCTATATTGACCATAAGACCCCACAGCTTGTGTCTCCATTTTTGATAAACAGTTGAAAATATCATTTAATTCATTGTTTTTTTTCTCGGTTCTTCTTGGTCCAACAAAACATGTATAATATTTTTTTCATTATATGACAAACTTGAATAGGTTACCTTATTCTTGTCTTCTTGATTTGTCCAGATTGATTTTCCAAATTGCCCAACCCGGCTCATAATCAATAATATGAATCATGTTATGATCCCGAGCCCAGATGCAACCTCAATACATATTCAATTGAGAGTTGGTTGTCGATTGTATTAATAGTAGATTTGCTTCCACTTTCAGCTCATTAAACATCAATCATGCCAATTTCATGCATGGCCTCAGTTTGTAGATTCGATTTCTGATTCTCGTGTTGTATACTTGAAACTTTGTTCAGTCTCGCTTAGATTTTTATCGCAATTCCTTGGGCTTTTTGTAGGGGAACCTTGTATTATAGCTGAGCCAAAAAAATCACATATCGACAAGCGGATCTCAAGTTTATTGAAGTATAATAATTGGTGATATTTTTCGTGATTTTAACAAGTTTATTCACAGAAACCTGCACAGCAGAGTACTCCCAATAAAAACAATATATAATTCACCATTTTTCATACTCTATGTGTTTATCACATACAAGGCCGAGTACATGTGGGTAGATATACAGTGACTGCCAAAAAGTATGTATCATATGGAAAAAAAGTTTATTATCAGTGTACTGCTGACTCCTGGGAAGCCGTTACGAGACGTGCTGAAATGGGGATGAAAATTATTTATAATCAGATGTATAAGAATTTACTGACTCCTAATTTACAGAAAACAAAATTTATCACTTTATCGTTAACGGAAGCAGGATATCCAAATATCAATAAAATAAAGATGCATAACAAAAATAACTGTACGAATCTTTGTGACTGTGAAAAGGACATTTAGGAGGTACACGAGATCAAATACTTAGGCGTATTAATCGATCGATTTCTGAAACATATTGATCATATCAAAAAATTGCTACGGTGTACTCTACCAAAATTCAAAATGTTAACGAATATATTATCACAACGAACTATCTTTACGATCTATTATGCGCTAGTACAGTCTAGGATACGGTATAGTAGCATGGGGAGCAGCTCATTCGACGCATTTAGAAAACTTAAATGTTGTGTTCTCAAAATAATGATGAGAAAAAATCAGTTATATCCTACACAATCATTATATACAGAGGCAAATGTATTCACAACACAATTAAACAATTATTCCAAATCAATGCCATATTAATCATATTTAAACACCCCAAATACTGCACAAAATTTGAACATAACTACGCAACAAGAAGTCAAGCAGAAACTCAATTACAAATTGCAAGATTGTAAAAAACAACTTCCCAAGAAACACGCCATTTACGTTGGCATACATTTATACAACAATCTACCTGAAGCAATAAAGAAAATAAATTGTCCAAAAAAATTCAAAAGCAAATTTAAGAAATATGACCAATGAAGTAATAATCTCTTTCAAGCGAAACAATTGAATATTCATTTTATATTAGTTTAGATATAGTTTTAAGTTTAGCTACAATTCTTGAATTGTTCGATATCGACAAATTTTTATAATTATTTTAGCTAACACCCTTGCCGTCATACACAAACCATTGGTTTTTTTGACGGTATCATGTTGTTGATATGTATTAGATACAATTGAATGAGAAATTGAAAAAAAAAGTATTGGAAAACATTTCTAGGGAACAGTTCGTGCTTGTCCGATAACCTAAACATCGATTTTAACACATGTCACGTGACGTGGCGGCACACTGGAAAAAAATACCATGAATAAGCCAAAAGTGGGGTAAGATGGCAAGATATCGAAAAAAGAAATTTGAAAAAGTTGTTTGGAATCAAATTTTTCAGTCACACACAGAGCTCCAAGCAATAAATCGGAAAATTTTAAATTGCAATTTTTTTATTTTAATTTTTCCGATCTCTTTACAAAAATCATTTTTTTTAATGGCTTGACTGTAGTGAAACATTTGTATTCTGATGATAATGACAAAACTTTCTGATTTTCCCCGCCCTAGATGGCACTGAATTGAAAAATATGGTTATTTCCAGAACCCTCGCTATTACATTGGTTAGTATCTAACAGGTATATCAGAATTCCGGGACTATTGCGGCGATGTAGCAAACTAAAAACTTTCTGGTTCCCTGACTATAATCAAGTTTCGATGATAATCGTACATGAGCGTTTCTCTTCGCACATAAACTTAAAAATAGTGCGTCAAATTGAAGAGGCTGAAAGTGTATGTGCAAAGTGAAACGCTCCTGCAGCATTATCATCAAAACTTGATTATAATCAAGAGACATAATATTTGTAGATTGTCATATCATCACAATAGTATTGAAATTCTGATATAACTGTTAGATACGAACCAATATGTCACAGCAAAACCCAGATATTATCATCGAAATACAAATTTTCCACAACAATCAAGTCACTCAAAAAAAAACATTTCGGAAAATATTAAAAAATATTGCAATTTTGAATTTTTCTGATTTATTGCTCAACTCTGTATGTGAGTACAAAATTAAATTAGAAGCAACTCCTTCAAATGAATTTTTTCGTTATGTTGTCATCCATTTTTTTCCAATTTGCCGCCATACTAATGGTCTCGTGACGTGTTTAAACTTTTTCCCACAAATATTATTTTTCAATACTCTAACAATCTTTTTTTCTAAAATGGTACATACTTCTTGGCGGTCACTGTATAAGTACGAAAAAAAACATATGAAATATAAAAGTATTAACAAATCAAAATTCAAATAACAGTGTTTCGAGCATATTTATACATGTATATGGGATAAGTACATAAATAATATCAAGGAACGGGAGAAGATTCCTAAAATCAATCAAGGGAACTCCCAAAGTTTCTTCTTTGACTTCATCAGGTAACTTACTTATTACTTTAGCGTTGTACTGGATTGAGCTTTTGAAAGTTGACCTCCGATGTGGTATTCGCAAAAGAAGTCCGTTTCGACTGTTATGTTCATGTTCTCATCTAGTTTTCGCAAATAATTACGGGTTTCGACTCCTAAAATGTACACATTCAAGGATGAAAATGGAAGAACCTGTTGAATATTTTGCTTTTTATGGAAAAATACCAACAACTTTCTCAAAAATCCATAATGAATATGAGCTTCATGATACATTTATAAGCTATCCAAACTTCTGAAAAATCTCTTGCTCCACCCCTAGACAAGATATTCATACTGATGGGTGAATAGATATAGCGTATAATGAACTGAGTAGACCAGACTTACCTAGGCTGGATTTCATCTGCTCCAGCGCACAATACGTTTTGTTCAAATTGGTGCACTTGTTTTTCCAAATTTAGCAAACAGTGTAACATAGCTGTACATAATGTGTTGTGGTAAGTCATATATACATAAGAGAAAAAGCAATGGCCCTAGAACAGAGCCATGGGGAATACACCAATGCAGAATACGACCAAATCTCTTTTAGTCATGTAGGACTTGATCAAACCTAGGAAATTACCAGGGAGATCAAATCTTGTTAATTTTCAAACAGAAAATTTGGGCACACTATACGTACTGATGGGTCAAAAAATAATGAAATGGCACATTTGTTATCATCAATCTCGGTGTATATATGATTAAGCAAGTAGTAAGAAGCTGTTTGAGTAGATTAATTTTTTCTGAATTTCATTGTCGACCAATCGGGTCTGCATTCAAAGTATTCCAGTAGACTACAAGTGAGGTGAAGAAAATGATGGAAACCACCACTTTAAAAAATCTGCTGGTAAGGATGATGTCGATGGTCGAGTTTTATGCTTTATTTCTGAAATAATAACTGAACCACTTCATCATCTAATAAACAAATCTATTATATTTGGAAAATTTCCAAGTATTTTCAGGAAATCGAAATCCAGACCGTTATACAAAAATAAAGGGGCAATAAATGAAATCATGAACAATAGAAATATTTGTAAACAAGGTCAATTGGCGAAGGTTTTCGTAATGATATACAAGGTGTTTCTTAAGTACGTGTAGTAAATTCAGGAGCGTGTTGCTGACATTAAAATAAGAAGAAACGTTCCCATAAACATTTGTCCGCAAGTTATTCGTTTCTGAGATACAGAATGGCAAAGTTGAATTCATGTTTTTATTTTTTGTGAATAATTTCAAAATAATTTTGATATTTGGGTAAAGTTTGGTATCTGGGAATATTTATTATATATTTTGTGTAAAAAAATTATTCCTGGTAGAGGTCACTGCGAGCAACTGTTTTCGAGTTGTTGAGATCTGAAATAATCGATGCAAGTTATTTTGAATGACAAGATTTTTCAATTTAAAATAAATTCAATTTGAAATTAGTTTTTTCACAATTAACATAAAATTTGATTTTTTCATCGAAAAATCATCTCAGATACCAGACTTTACTCGAATATCACAAATATTTTGGAATTTATTGACAAAAAACAAATATAAGAATTTAACTTTGACACTCTGTATCTTAGAAACGAATAACTCACGGACATGTGTTTATGAGAACTTTTTTTCTTATTTAGATGTCAGCAACATGCTTCTCAAGTTTCTACACGTACTTAAGAAACACCCTGTACAACAACAGACTAAATAATTTCTTAGAGACGAATGAGCTTCTCGATGGTTCTCATCAGTATAGTTTCCGTGATACAAAATTGACAAATTCCGATATAACTGAGCTTTGTGAATTTTTCCATACCTCTTAAAAAATCAAACATTGCCATGAACTTTAATCTGACAAGAGCATTCGATTCAATTGACCATCACTTACTGTTAGAAAATCCTAATCGAATAGGAGTAAGAGACTAATTTCATATCTTGAAAACCATGAAAAGGTTGTCATCGTAGGTCACAACAAATCGAATACTCGCAGTTTGCCAGTGGGAGTACTACAAGGTTCAATATTGGGACCCATTCAATTTTTGTTTTTCATAAATGATGTCGTATTATCATATCCTACCACAAATCTTGATGTTTCATGTGCAGATGCCACTACTTCCGAATCATCAGCAAAATAGGTGTCATTACTGCTAGCTATTGCTAACACTTCAGTAAATGAATTTTATATTTACTGCCTGAACCATGGTTCATCTGTCAACTCAACTGAATCACAAACTGTGACCTTTTCACCAAAAAATACTGAACTCGATTTCAGTTATCTAGTTCTGAAATGTCAATCTATGGAACAGACTGACCATTTTAAATTTGGAGGTTTCATTTCAATATGTCTTATGAAAAGACAGAACTAATAGTTCCTATGTATTGTTAAGTCACAACAAAATAAGTCCCAATCATTTGTAATTAGTTCACTGATTTTTCGAATTAGCTTTCGCACTGTTCCGAAAAGTAGTGAATAAAATAATTTGGAAGACAACGGGGGAACTAACTCTTCTTAAACTCCAAGGTGAAAAACTTATATCATCGGGGTAGGTCAAGTTTCTTGGAGTTGACCGATTTGGAGGACAAATACGTTTTAAAACATAAATACATTCAATAATGCAATTATCATGTGCGTCCATTTCTGATATATTCTTTTTATTTTCAGGATCAAAGTTCCTATGTTCCGAAGTGATAGCCCCCATAAGAAGCGAGGTGGATGACATTAGCCTAATAATAATAAACTTTGAGGACCTCACCACGGTACCAGCGTCGTCCCTAGAGAATAGTCCAATCGGCAAAAATAGGTTAAGTAAATGTAAGTGATACATTTTTTCTATGGCAGTTCTATTTGAAGTAGTTTTCTAACCCATTATGTTATTTAATGATTCTTGTATTACTTGTAGGTTCATGAGTAACATTGAATTCATTATTAGTTGATTCCTATTTGAGCAGTTGTGGGTTGTTTCTATTCCTGTTAGAAGGTTGATGTAATTCAATAGATAACCATCCTACCTAAAGCACGTATTGACGTGCTCTTACCTACAGTTTTTTATTTCCATTTGAGGAACTGCTAATACTTCAGTATTGAGACCTCTTGAGAAACTCCAAAATGAAACATAAAAATGTATTTATAACTTTCCATTATGAGAACCCACCGCCAACTTGAATAAGCCAGAGAGTAAACTGGATTTGCAATATATATACAGAGTGGCCACTTTTTTAATGGGATTGTATTGGTAACTTTTAAACCATAAGAGTTAGAAGGTCGGTCAAATGGAGAAAAAGTTGCATTCATAGAAGCATTGTCAAGTGGTCCAAACAAATCGAGATTATCAGGACCGGTTATTGAGATATCATAAGAAAAGTAAATTCTGTCATTTTGATTTTTCTTTTTTTCCCACTTTATTTCAAATATTATCAAAAAATGACATAGGAATTTTTTATTCGATAGTAAATTATCCTTAATTTGACTCAATCAGATTTCATATCCAACGTTTCGTACTCTCTGGGCCACCCTCAACCTCA
This sequence comes from Chrysolina oricalcia, assembly GCA_944452925.2. Classification (NCBI taxonomy): domain Eukaryota; kingdom Metazoa; phylum Arthropoda; class Insecta; order Coleoptera; family Chrysomelidae; genus Chrysolina; species Chrysolina oricalcia. The sequence continues at coordinate 7,994,633 of OX101815.2, read as the reverse complement.
TTTTTTTCAATACGGACCTGCATATTTTATGACACATTTCGAAATAACTTTTAACGCTGAATTCAACAATATATCATACAATGTCATTCAAAGTTGATTTTCAGGTGATTTTGACCCTTATCCAAATTTCTCTGGGTCGGATCTGTATTGCATTTACCTTTAGTTTAATTAACAACATGCAATACATTTCGATTAGAAAAACAACTCAGTCATCTCAAATCGAATGGAACGTATCAGAATCAAAGCAAGAAACAAGTAATATTTATTTACATAATATTTCAAGCGAAGAAAAACCAAATGCAGAATAATTAAACGAAACTATCATTTATATGAAAGAAAAATTCTCAGAACTAACTTTGGAAAAAAATCAATATACCATGATGGTCTAGTAATTTACAATTCACTTCCAACTGAAATCTTGAAGACTTCCGAGGGTTGCGCGTAGGGGTGCAATCGGTTGACGGAAATAACAACAACTTCCAACTGAAATAAGAAATACAAAAAAGTGACGATTTTCAAGAGTAAAATCAAAGAATTCTTTCTTCGTTGACTCTTAGTTGAATTCATTGATCCTCATAATCATAAAATTTTATTATATTAATTTCTACATTACATTTTTTCATTCAATAATGTCTCTTATCTCTCAATCCTTCATTGAATCTAACTAGTCTGGATATAAAATCTGAAGGTTAGAGAGCATTGTTTATATTACTTGTATTAATTGTATGTATTACGTTTGACAGTAATAATTTTTTTATCTCCCTATTACAAACAAAATTGTTTCTTGGGATAATAAAGTACTGATACTGAGAACTACTGTTTTTAGATTTTTCAATAGATACCAAAATATCCAGGGTGGTTTGTTTTCAAATTGAGACACTATGTGTAAATTCTTGTACAACATCAACTATTCAAAATGGACAAAAAATGTCTCAAGTAAATTCGCTTGCTTACTTTGAGAACGCAAAAATAGAACTATAGTAGGAAGAAAATTACATTTGATTCCTTTTTGTTAAGTTGGCAGGGCGAGGGCATCGTTTCGACAAAGTCTGAAGTTTGGATCAAACATTAGAGGGAGAGGACTCCGACTAGCAGGGTACCTCACTCCTCCCAGTGACGTCACAGCTGCGGAGGAGGAAGAAGACAGATTGGAGCAATGGTGAGTAATATCAGTGGATCGGACCCAAGTCCTTGATTATAGAAACACCTGTATTCTTTCGTGATTTCTTTTTCTTGTTCATAAATCCAACCATTTGTAACTCCAGCAGCTTTGAAGTGGAGTCTGTACGTTGTGTAAAACAACTGACCGCCTCGTGTCGAGGAAACTCCCACCTCCATGCACCCCCTAAGGTTGAGGCCCGGAAGGATGAACTCCCCAGCACTCGTACGTACTCGAAAGCTCACCCCCCCTATCCACCACCCCCGCTCGTTAAAGCGGTTCCTTATCCTGATGATTGGCGATCAGCAGAATAAAATCTGACCGTTTGATATGGAGTGCCCAGCCAATTCTCGGCTTGAAACTCTCTTATATCTGACATGAGTTGAATTTTGAATTTAACAATGACTTTACTTATGTGCATGGTGCCCCCAGAAACTGGCTGAAGGCCTGATAAAACACTTGGCTGAGTGCCAAGTGCTGTGACGTGAATTTACTGAGTTGAGTTTAACTGTTGGTCGGTTCTTCTTGGTATCTGAAACATAAAACATGATTATCTAAATTTAAGCCTGTTGAAGTAAACGTTGGCGTCGCCAAAGGTCTCGCTTCCGTCTTACTTCTTCAGGGGTGTCGTTGTCTCCCTGGTTCACTGGTCGTCTGTATTTGTCTCTGTCTCTGTCGTCTTGCTCACGTCTGTCCTCGAGGAGTTCCGTGAGCATCGGGTTTATGTGGTTCTCTACTCTGCCTAGAGTAGTCCCCACATGATGTCTGATCAGTCTGTCGATGTAGTCCGGATGGATGTCTAAGTCTCGGTATATAAACCTGTTAGGCATATATCGTGGTGCGTCTGTTGCCATTCTCAGGCAGACATTGAAGAAGGCCTGTATCCTCTGCCTATAACTGTTCGCGCATTGCCCCCAAGCAGTGGACGCGTACAGTATGATTGGCAGGAGGATTGTCTTGATATGGCGTAGTTTCAACTCGGATACCATGTTGCTCCTACGTCCTATGAGAGGATATAGCTTATGCCTTGCGGCTTTAGCTATAGCTAATCTGTGGGAGACGTGCCTCTGAAACGTAAGTTTCTTGTCCAAGGTTACTCCTAGGTATACGGCCATGGAATTCTCTCGTCGTTCATAGTGACATGGCCCTCGGGTGTCCTACGTCGCCTCGTGAACTGTATGGCCTTCCAACGATTGAACTACGGTTCCAGCTTGTTGATCTGACGTTGCAGCTTTGATGTTACTCCTCTCTCATGAGATGACTCAGCAAAAATTGCTGTGTCATCGGCATAGAGAGCCAGTTTGGTCGTGGGACTATCCGACATAGGCATGTCTGCAGTCTAGATCGAAAACAGGTGTGGCGACAGTAATGCTCCCTGTGGTACTCCTGCTTCTAGCCTCCTTCGTGAAGAGAGAGCATTTCCGAATTTACATCGGTAATGTCGACCTCTTACGAATGAGTTTATCAGCTTGACCATGGGAGTGGGTATCCGGCATCAACCAGCTTTGTGATCAGCCCATCGTGCCAAACTCTATCGAAAGCCTTGGAGACGTCAAGGAAAACTGCTCCTGAAAGGTGTCCTCTTCTTGTGCGGTTTCAGCCTTGGATGGTGGTGTCCTCAATCCGGGTGACCTGGAATTCTGTCAAGTGCTCATGTCTGAAACCGAATTGTTCATCTGGTAAGATGTTCAATTCCCCAGACATTTTCTCAAGTCGAGTCCTGATCACCCTTTCTGCGACCTTACTCATCGCAGGAGTTAGGCTGATTGGTCGGTGGGGAGGAAACTCCTTTTCCAGATAGATCATTATACGTCCGCGAAAATTTCTAACAGGCCACGCCCCGCGTGACCACTGAAAGCAAATTTTCGCTTATTGTTATGCGAGGGAGAGGACATCTCCCACTAGGAGAGAATTTCATCATTTCCCTATGAAAGAGACGATTTGGATATGCCTCGACACAGTTTGACTTTTGAACTACAAGAGTTAAGATTTATTCTTCAACTACAATGTTCACTTGTAATTTTTGTGCTCCAATATTTCGATACGATCTCTAGTGAATGAGCTTTCACTGAGAGTCTGTGCTATCCACTTCCTCCATTCTGTGTTTCGCAAAGTATGTTTCAAGTACAGATATAAAATTTTTACTGAAATGGCATTTTCTAAATAGTACCTAATGATGAGTGAAATTTATATTTTCTTTGTTTCCTTTGATGTCATTTAAAAATAGCTTTTTGTGACTGAATAAAATCAAATAAAAAACATTTTTACTTCTTTGATGGCATTCCTTATTTATTTTTACTTCAGATCGTTCTCCTGTATAAAAGCTTTCACAACTCTGTTGTTTAGTTCGTTCATGGCTATAATATTATAACAAATAGTCAAGCATATTTTGTAGTATAGTTTAAAAGCATTAATACAACTATTTTATATGTCGAATGTATGAATTGTTAAGCTCCAGCTGCTTAATGCTTAATATTTATAAAATAGTTTAGTAGTTTTGGAGATATCGGTCTTTTAGGTCCATTTCACCTATTTTGTATATTTCGTGGGTAACTTTTAACTTGAAGTAACGTTGGTCAATGATTATGACACTGTTTCTAACTAGAAAATCCCAGACCAAACGTTCTCAGGGAACGAGATTTTGTTTGATCTTGAAACTCATAAATAAAAACTGCCGAAAGATTATCCTAGGGATTTCCAATCAATTACAATTTGGGAAAACCGGCTAAGCTAGGTTGGCGTTGGTACTTATTACATATCGGATTATAGGAAAGCCATTTGTTCACTGGTAAGATGTTAGGAGTTGGAAATTCCCGGGTTGTTTTTATGAGTTGGAATAGCTCGGCTGGAGTAAATTGAAATATATACAGTAAATACAAAATAATAGTTGAAATTTGAATATGTGATATATTGACCAAATAATAATTTTTATGTATGGACTATAATATACAAGTAGGATGATTTAGGAAACATCAATGGAGACGCAAGTATTTTAGGAAATGATGCCAACTTCACAGTTATAGCTACCGTAAATAAGTATTGAAACCATTTCAGGGAGTGAGATTATTTCCTCAGAAAAATTCTAGCAACGGAAATAAAAAATTTCTATCTGGGATGCATCGATCGTAACGATATTGAAATTAGGACGCCCATTGCTGTTTTATGTTGCTTTCTAGGAATTGACGTGTGCAGTGACGTACCTAGTACCCATTCGGTCAACGTCACAAGCATATGGTGGGGTCAGTTTTCCCATTTGTTCATATTGTTTGGTAATCATTTCTTTGAATTTTTCAGTCCTTTGACCGCAAGTGCCCCTCCGCCCATTCTGGAGCAAACATGGGTGTCGAAAGCAGATATTCCATATGGACCGGCATTGACCACCATCCCGATACCTGCTCAAATGCAAGACTATACGTCCCTGACGATATCGCATAGTGCGCCGACCAGCCACCAGGCGTCGTTTGAGAGGGGCGAGAGCGCAGAAAGGACGCGACCTGTCATCACAAATAATAGTAGTAATAATAATAGGTAGGTTGCTCTCACGTTGGTGTATGCAATTCCTGAAAGTTTGGCATAAAATTTGGTATAAAATTTGGTATCTTGCGTTAACATGATACTCCGGATTCCTCAAATATATTTTTTTTATTAAGGGTGTTTGTTCGAAATAAATGTATTCCGTAGTTATATTAATAACTTTAATAGTTCCGAAAAACGTGTTAAGTAAATGATTGGTGTGTGATCAGCACATAATTTGAGAATCTCTTCAATTTCGTAATAGAAAAGAATTGATATAAATCAGAAATAGCACAGGTCTTAACATAGATTCATGTGGTACACCATAATTCAAAAACTGACTTTTATGGGTAAAAAAGTTTTCAAATCAATTGTAAACGTACCCTCGATTTTATCTAATTTTTTCAATAAAATACCATAGTCAGCTGTGTCAAGGCACATTTGACCACCTCTACTTTTTTTTTGTACAAATGATTTTATATCTTGTGCCGCTCTGTCCGTATCTCTGAATCTACGAAATCCATATTTTTCTGTTCTAAATAGGTACTCATACAATTAACGACTTTTCCTGAAGTTTTGGAAGAGATTGGAAGTACGGATGTAAGCAATAAGCAGTTTAATCGTTTTTTTTTCACTTTTTTTTCAATATGGGTGATACCTGAGCAATTTTAATTAAATCTGGTGAACTCAAATTATTTTTAATATGTGTATGTTAAAATTGGTGCAATTTCAGATTTGAAAATATTTACAATTTTAACATCAATCTTGTCAAATCCGCTGCTTTACTTGGATTCTCTTCTTCAATAAATCTCAAAATTTCTTCTTCTCTTGGGGGTGCTAGAAATATCGATGAATTGATATATGAATTTTAGATGCTAACCTTTCTCCAACAGTCACAAAATGTTCCTTGAATTCTTCACAGATATCTTCTGGGTTTGAAATGTTTCATCTTTCATTTGAATGGATTGTATTGAATTCATATCCTTGGGACTGTTACGCAATATATTAATAATGGTTTTTTATTTATCTTTAGGTGTAGATTCCGAAATTGTTTCTTCTTACATAATTTTTCTTCTTTATAGTCCTTACTGTGTTATTAACAAGTTTATTTTGACAGTCTTATAAATTAGTATTATGTTCATTTCCAGGGGGTCTATTCACGAGTTCATGCGAAATCATTTTCAAACGTTTGAAGAGACATAGAGCGATACAAACACCGCGCATTGGAAAGAGATACAACATTGAAATCGTATACGTTGAAACTCGAGAATAGACGCCCTGGAGTGTATTTATTTTGCAGAGAATATTTGTCTCGCACTTTTATCGATTTCGCTATTTTACCTGTGATTCTTGTAAATCAGATTTAAGGGTCTCTTTTTATTCTGATTATTCTTGAATAAAATAACCCATTGGGATCATCAGAATTTTCCATACAATTTTGGAAATTCAATTGTTCATTTTTCTTTTTCATAATATCTGAAATGATTAATAAGTACTGATTTGTGTTTCCTTACACTGAGAGAATTTTATATCACAGTAATTCTTTATTGTTTGTTAAATTATAGTCTACTGATGTTGCACTTCGTGTCCCACATCTTGTTAGAATTTTTTCATTTGATAGAGAAAAACTGTGGGAAGTACAAACGTCAAGAGTATTCTTGGTATTATTATCATCATTCAATACATTGAAAAAAATATTTTTTACTAAAGTTATTGATACTGTTCATCCCAAATATCCACAGCTTATAATGGTTATATATATTCCATAGTATATAAACAAAGCAAATCATCACAGTCATGCATACTTGAACTAGGAATCATTGAATTGCTAGCACGTAATAATAACAAAGCAAGTGGATAAAATGTCAGGGAAGGAATTGATCCTTTTGGGCATTGCTCGTCATCCCTGATGGGTCTCTGTCTTGTTGAGGTGTGGTCGTAGTATTGTGAAAAAAGTTTAATTCATTCTGGATAACATCAATAAGAGTGTTCCTTTATTCAATGTAATTTTTCCACACTGTCATAACTATTGTTTAATGAGATGTTTTTTCCTGGTTTCAGGGGGATGGGTTCAGCTTCCCCTTCTTCCTAGCTCCGCTGTCATTCACCTTAGTAGGAAACTGAAAGAATGCTTCAGATGGGAGGTGAATATTTGTCTTCCTTGAAAGTCGAGAGTTTGTTGCAACTTGCATGCACAACAAGGAGGATAGTGACAGTTTGTCGATGTTTTTGAAACGCAAGGATGTTGCGTATAGCCGACACCACGTTTCACGTATGGAATTTTCTCCCTTAAACCATGTGCTATCTTGGGGTTGTCGCTTCAGATGGTAGATGTTCAATCTTGATTAGGTTTATTCAATCATCCACTGTTGAATGAAAGTCGAAGATGAAAATAGAACACAAACATTTAAACGATAGAAATGGCACTTGGGAAAAGTAATACATGATTATATAAAGGAACACTCTCGATATAATTTCGATTCAATTGAACTCTTACCATAAAACCACGACCCAACCTCAACAAGACTGAGCCCTTCAATGGATTACTTGAGCAATTTTCAAAACGGGCAAGCCCTTGTCCACATTGGTAAATATGGTGGAGGAGCGGATGTTAATAGGTTAATTTTGATTCGCCAAAAAGTGTTGACAACATATAACTGGAACTGAAATACTTATTTGTGTAAGAAATAATCACTGAATCAGAATAGGGGTAGTTTTCTACCCTGGTGCCATATGTGGGATCTAAAAGCAGTTGTAGTTTTCAAATGTCAGTAGGTTCTCAATCGCTTTGAAGGCACTATTCAATGAAAAATAACGTCAGAAGAGAGGGCATTCAAGAATTCCACTATGAAAATGGCAGTGCCGACATTCTCCCACTCTTACTCTCAGTGACTGAGAGATTGATTCTTTACAAAAAATTATTTCAATCGAGAAACTATCAAGGATGAAATCTCAACGACTATTGAATGAATTTGATAAGATGAAGGTACATGTACTTTTCCTGTAAAACATTTTTCATACTTCCTACAGCCCCAAAACGATTGGATGAAGTTGACGAAAGAAAAGACCTAGGTGTGATATTGGACAGGAAACTCTCGTTCTCAGCACACATTGATTATGTTTTATTAAAATTCAATAGAACATTAGGATTCATTCTCAGACAATGCAGAAACTTCTCTTCCATTCAGGCTATAAAAATATTATTCTACTCCTTTGCATACAGCAAAATGAAATTTGTAAATGTCATCTGGTGTCCACAATACGCTATATACAAAACTGGATCAGAAATCCCATAAAATAAATTTTTAAGATATCTCGAATTTAGTAATAGTGGGGAATACAATTAGTACAAACTCCCTAAGAATCAAATTTCAATTGATCACTCTAGAGGCTCGTCGAGAGCAATCCGACATGATATTTTTATTCAAAATTCTGAATGACTTGATCGACTCCCCTGAAATGTTACCAAAAATATCTCTCAGTGTTCAATTTCGTTCTTTGAGGAATGTTCGCCTCTTCTCCGAAATCTTCTGATGAACAAACTGGGAGAGAAACGTCCCCCCTACATGAACTGGTGACACCATAAAATGATAACTTCAATGACATTGATTTATTCATACATACATTACAAGTTTTCATATTAAAAACAAAGGAAAAATACAAAACTTCATAACTGACATGAAATGAAAATTTTCTTAGAATATAAGTAGGTTAAGTAACGAAATATTATATATAAAAATTTCCTGTACGCTCAACTGTAAATAATATAATGAATAAATAAATAAAAGATCCTGCGTTTCAAGAGTACTTTCTTGAACTACTGATTTTGGTTTGTCAGTGTATTGTATTCTAAATTTGCCTTTTTGTGAATACAAGTTCAAAATAACAAATTATTACTTCTCTTTTTTTTAAACGTAGACTTCATATGTCTCCCTCTTCAAAACTTGTACATTTTTTTTAATATATATGGAGACAATAATTTTTGTTTACATGTTTTTTCATTCGCAGACTGTAGATGGAAACAATCCCAAAGAAACATATCAATCTCATAACTGTTATGGCAGCTGTTTCAGAATTTTTGCACTTTCATCTCATTGAATTTAATTCAATGGTCATCGAGATTCCATCCAGGGTTGAATCTCAGATGTTTTGGAATTTTGCATCCATAGCCTACAATAGCCTTTTTATAAAATATATTCAGTTCTATGAGATATCAATAATGTAGATATGAGTTTCGAAAATATTTGATTTTCGTAAAACCTAACCTTACCTAATAAAACCCATTCCATCAAAAGTGTACAATAGAAGCATGTTCCTTGTTTCTGTTTAACACATTATATTCATTCGTAATTTGTGTTTGTTTCAGGCAGCATCATATTTCTCAAAACAGAGTTTCACATGCAACAAGTTTAGATGCAATAGCTAGAAGACAATGCTTTAGAACTGGATACCCCACCGTTAGTCTTTGTAAGTGTGTAAGTTTTATACATTCCTTCGAATAAATACATCTATTTTTTCGTTCATACTCTGTAAAGAACTGAAGAAATCATTTATTTTTTACTTGAAAACAGATTTGAGACTTCCATCTAGATGGAAACTCCCATGAAAACAAAACATGGATGGCATTTCTTTCTCAAGAATACAGACAAAGAAGTGTCTTGACCCGGAGAATTCTTAAAGAGTTATGTGTATCCACTTGTAAAATGATTTCCTCAAAGACCGTAAGATTTGTTAAAAAATGCAATTTGCCCGGTATAAATACAAAAAGAAAAAAAAAGATATTCTGTGGAAGCCTCCTCCTTGCCCTACTTTGCACATAACCTTCATGAAGCTCAATTTCAGAGAAAATGACCCACTATCAACATATCTGTAGGAGTGGAGCAGGTCCGGTTAGGGGTTCCACAGGGTTCTATTCCTGTCGTATATAATTTTTAAACATAAATTCTGCAATCCAACCTAATAAATTATGCCAACATGTCCTTCGATCTATCGGCAATAAATATTGATCAACTAAAATGTGGATCTGAAGATATGCTAACATGTGCCTCAAAGTTTTTCAGCGACCATGATCTCCTTTTGAAAGCTCCGAAATAATACATACCATACTTTCCATAACCACTAGTTATACATTTATGTTATATATGTGTACATTTTTTCTGTAACTTGACTTCAGACATTGTTTATATAGAAGTAAGGTAGTTAGTCAATGCCTGTGTAATTGGTGTTGGACGCAAATGCGAGTGTCATCTAACGTGATTATTTACAAACATGAATATTTTAATGCAGGTTCCTTCAAAAAACCCTGATTTTAATGCTGTCTCATTGTTTCAATCAAGTTACGACATGACTTGGAGGCCAGATCACTGAAGTTACGACATGACTTGGATGCGAGCTCACTATCGCCATCTACATGTCGCATCCATTTTGATCCAATTATAATCCCATAAGGTTGACTAACTATCTTCTATATAAACAATGCTTCAGATATAATAAACATGCCCATAATATGCCCATATGTCCATAGGATAAATGATTTCCATGCGTAAATAGCGAGGTATAAAATCACAAAAACTCTCCAAACCGTATAGGTCCCAGAATTTTCAACCTTTCTCCAAATGATCTCAAATCACTTCAAGAATTAAAAATTATCAAAACATAACAGAAATGATGTCTATTGAATTAATCTTTTCACATTATTAATAAGTTTCATCATTTCAAGTCAGTAACCGAAAGTGGTCAGTACTTTTCAAAATATTATTGCGGAGTTCAGAGAGTAAATGTTTAGTAGTTTTTTTCTCCTCTTTTCGAACGATATTCGTGGTGAACACTGACAAAAAGAATAACTTTGAAAATTGAATAGTGGAACATAACTTATGTCAGTTTAATCTGTATTACAAAATAATGACAAAAAAAATTATCCAGGACGTCAATATTGTAACAGAACAAGCCAGCTGTTCTTTTTGCAGCTAAAAAACGCCAAATAATAGTTGAACAGAAAACAGAAAGAGGACTACTGACGACAAAAACAATCAAACTTTTCAATTCGAGAACGATTAGAGATGAAGCAATGGACCTTTACATTTATGAAAAATAAATTTCAAAACTCTTTTAAATCGATAGATTCTAGTCTGAAACGTCCATTTAACAAAGAGTTCCACTATATTTTTTTCATTTTGAAAGAATATCTCATTTGGAAATGTGCCGCTGACGTCACGTTCATCGGAAACAACCCCCACCATAATCCATGTTCGGAAACATTAAATACCGTTCTCCTCAAAAATATAGATTCTAGCTTGGTATAAGCCATTGAGAAGTAATTGATACTTCGTCATTTGATCAACTCAGAAAAAAATCCATATATAATCTACTTTTTATTGTATTTGTAACTTTCAAATTTCCTGAGCAGACCATTATTTCGATGAAGAACGAGCATTGACAACACTGCAAATCATTCTAACAGTTCTCATGCCACAAAAGTGATCTCGAGATTTTAGGTTAATGTTTGTTTTTTCCTACATTCGATATTTAACTGATACATTCATTAATACTGTAGCGAGGTGTAATGATGACCGATTTGGTGTGAATTTGTTTGTGTATTAAATGGACGATGTTATGCAACTATGAGTCAAGCCACATATTTTAATAATTGAGCAACTATTTTGATATTTTTTACGAAACTAGCTGACTGTGGCTTGACCCATTATTGCATAACATAATCCGAATATGGAAAGGCTTCGTGGAGGGAAATTCGGATAATTTACTGATAGTAGATTATGAGATGATTGACTCTTTCTATTTAACAAATATGGATTTATTTTGACTAAAATTTAAAATCGTTCCTTGAACGCTGCTTGAATACAGTAATATTCAGTTGGAAATGTTCTTCACAAAAACATAATTATATTTCCGCTTTTTACACAAGGTTCATTCATTGCTTCGAACCACATTTTACAATGCACTTCATTGGTATTTAGGAGCATAAAAAATTATTTACTAGAATATTCACTGGTGTTCAAACAACCAGGTACGAAGCACCTTTTCGACATGTTACATGTTCACAGTTATTGCAGGGATACAGATACAGGAATTAGGAAAACAATTTAGAGCACAAACAACGAAAATATTTCAAAACTGAAAACCGCATTAACCTCAAAAAAGAAATCAAGTAGGGCCTGTTCGTTTGCAGCACACATATTTGATGGAACTGCTCTACTTGTATTAAATATTAAAGTAGGCAAACGAGTTGAATAGAGACAAATGAATCTTATTGATGCTCCATGAAACAGACGAACGAACCCATCTGGTATCAAATGACAACTGTCATATGACACATTATATTCAAATGAGAATCTTCCGGCAGCGGTTGAGGTCAGACGGCGGAAGTGTTGGAAGTCAGGTTAATGTGTGTAATGTCCGCCGTCTGAGGACGTGCAACGACCCAAGATTATAGTGTTTGTTAAAAATTGAAAAGTGTAAATTAATATGGGATGAAGTATTGCCTAGAGCAAGACTACTGCGTCCCCCCGATGAAGCTTTGCTGTCAACGCCGATTAGAGGCCGGATGGGAACGGATTTCTCGCAGCAAGGCATAATGGCTCAATGCGCCTAAGAGGAAGCAAGAGCCAAAACAAATTAGAGAGAGAGATAATTTGATATTCCACGGTGCACAACATTTACAAAGTTGTCAAGTCTAGTTTTGATGAACGTGACGTCACGAAACCACTTTTCTTCTGATTATAGAGAAACTAGCGGTCAGAAAAAATAAATAAAAATTCCCAAGTGATATTAGCGTATACACTTTCTAATTACAGTGTTCTCTCATATGTCGTGGAAAGGTCCATTCTGCGAACGCCAATCGATCCAGAATGGTCGAATTAGCATATTTTGTAAATTTCAAGTGAAACGAAAAAAATAGTACACTATAAAAGTTGTGAGAGATTGCCCCCTAAAAATTACGAAAATTACAGAACCGGCAGATCTATTCGAAATTATGGCTATATACGGACGATTCAGGATTCAAGAAGACATTTATTATTATCATCATTATGAATAAGATGTATAACTTGGAAGACATTTCCATACTAAGATCATCATTCAGTCGATTAATATATTTCAGTTATTTTCAGCAAATAAACCTCAACTGAGCAAACAGTTCCCCAACGTTTCGTCCGAGAGCGATCTTCAGAGGTACCGCACCGCCCAACAATCGAATGACAGAAGAAGTCCAAGTCTGTCGAACCCGACTGATTCCCTGAAGCAAAAGGTTTGTCCACAAGTACGTTTCATGGGTTTTTGCTTTATTAATAATAGATTTAGATTTAAGACCTTTAGGCCTGTTTGACCAGTTGCTAATATCATTAAATTATTTCTAATTAATTCTTTCAGATAGACAAATTCAGAACGTGATAAGTTACTGACAAAACTGAATAACCTTTTCAAGATAACAGAAACTTATCGGGGGTAAATTATTTATTTGCCTTTCTACACAGATTTCCTTTATTTCACAATTTTTCATTTTCAGACTGTGTAAAGTGGAAATTCCATGTCACGAAACCAATTTCCTCTATAAAATAAAACTTTCAATACAAAAAAATCTTCAGTTTTACGTAAGACCATTCAAATAATGACCATTTTTTTCGTACGGAACATACTTGTCAAGTCTGTTTAAAATGTAGGATATAAACATTGTACGTACATTGTGGAAAAAGGTTAATAAGCACTCAAACAGATACGTTTTGAAAAAGCTTCAAAATACATTATTAGCAAGTGGTGAAACAAGCTCCCATTCTGAGCCATAATTGACAATTTATTGAACATCGTAATAACATTAGAATATTGTTTGCTAACAATTACTTCCAATCTCAGTGAATATTCAGTGGGGGCGCTTTTCCTTATGTATCAAAAATTGCAAATGTAGAACAGGAACGTTGTCTCATAATGGACGATTTTATATTATCTCAGTAATGTAACAGATGCGAATAAAGGATTTTGGAAAATAGAGTTGTCCAACGTGGCTTCTAAATCAACCACATTCGTGACACCTTCGGTACGTAAAGATTCTTGAGATTGCCATTTGGAGTTTCAAATGCTCCTGAAATTTTTCACAGAATTTTTATGATGAATATTTACTTATCGTAGATACATATTCTAGATTCCCAGGAATACTATATTTATATTTAAACACAACTGCTGACGAAGTTATGAATGCCACTTAATCTATATTCTCAATTCATGGAAAACCTCAACACACTTTTTCACAGATACCACACAGTTTATTAATGTGAAATTTCAACATTTCTAAAAGACTGGGATACAATACATAGAAAAATTCACATACGTATTCTCAATCCATTGGTTATATAGAGAAACTTGTTCATGCCATGAAAAAAATTATGCAAAAAGGTATTTATGAAGGAAAATATTTTCATTTAAGTTTATTAATGTAACATATTACACCCTAATGTGAGGGTGCTGAAACAACCAAAAAGAAACACGATTCTGAATAAGCCAACTTTATTCTCTTCCATTCAGTAAAACAATGCTCGTATTCAATCGACCTGAAAGTATCCAAAACCTATGGCAGCTTTTTATCAGTTTACTTCTGTTTACAATGAAAGACCAATACTTATACCCTGTGGCACAAATAAATGGAATATAAATATTCATACACATGTAACAATAAAAATACACCGATAGGTCATAATATTCCAACTCCACCTCAACTTTTCTCTAATCGCAGTCTTAGAGGTAATGTACCAATTAGAGAATCATTGCTGAAGTATCGCAATTAAAATAAAAACTATATTAGATTTTTTATAAAAAAGTCAATAAAAACAGAAATTACATCGTGATCAGAATGCTAGAAATTCACAGGACTTATCGGTGTATGATTCAGTAATGGTTCAATTTGATAATAAATGGAAACCAGTAAAAATTATCAAAATTGATCATAATTTGTAATAAAAAACATATTCACAAGAAATCGAAGATTCATTAAAAAAACTATCATAATTCTTCTGATAATTCAATTTGCCCAAATTATTATTGGGATGACACAGATCTACATTTTGATCACTATGACAATTTGAAAACGAACCGAATGAACAATTTTTTAGATAGTGATATAGTCACAAGAAAGATAGGATAGTGATATGAAAAATAAAAAATGATTTAGCAAAAAAAGATGATTTATTGAAAGAAGATGACTATTATTCTGTGAATTCCTGTAGAATTGCTCCAAAACCTAGTTATCTTAATGACTGTGTGAGTTGCTTATTTTGTGTCCTTATCATTTATTTTTTGAGTTGAAGTAACTAGATTGTTAGAGGGAAGATGTCATATGGGTAACACTATGTATATATTTAGTGATCAGAACGATAAGAATATTATGACATCTTGTCAATATACTGAAATATACAATGAAATGTCAGAAAACTGATTTAACGATTCTATTTCTGATTTTATATTGTCTCAATGATATAACAGTCACTGTATTATTCAATGTTTTTTGGTATTCACGAGCTTTTTATTCTGCAACCTAAAAACTGCTATAAGAAGTTATGCAGTTGAGTCAGGAAAGTATAATTTGGCATGGATGTACTAGAATAATTGTAGATTAATCCAAACGTTGCCTGAGTTATTTGTACTCTGAGGTTGAAATTGATATTTTCCCACACGTATCATGTTTTAAAAGACATGATTCTTTTAAGCACAATTAGAAAAATATGAATAAAACAACAAGTATCCAATATGAGACGACTTTTCTCTACCTACAGAAACAAAATTAACCAACTTTATTCATTGGTATGTGCATACTAATATATATGGGGGCTACAGGGCCCTTCTAGAATTCCCTACTCAAAATACATCGAAGATACCACCGATCTGTTCTGATATTCCTATTTTTGATATTTTCGTTCCATGTGCCATCTATGTGTTACTGGAAAAACTTCAGAATTGATCCACAGTTCGCTGCAGTAAAATTTAGACGCCCCCGAGAAACGAAATTTGTGTATCGGGAAACTGTGCTGGAAAATGATTTTCCATTTCACAAGATGGCGAAACTAGTTATAAAAAGCTGTTCCTTCCGAATTGATTACAGGTTCTGATTGCTGATTTGGGGCAGATAATTTTGTAAATAACAAATGGGTACTGTCAAGTTATATAAAATTTCAGAAATCCATTCATTTTCTACACAGTGGAGTATGAAGTGGGTTTTGGAATTGAATCAAATTGGAAAAATCATGATGCAAACGGAATGATTCGTAATGAATGATGAAAAATGGATTTGCATTTTTATAGGACGCAGCAAAAAGTTAGATTTAAATTTTTTGTCGTTATTTAGGATAAAATATGTTGTAACAGTCAATCAATCAATCAATCAAAGTATACTTTATTGTCTGAAGAAAATGATTCTTATTGACAAAGCGTTACAAGTACAATATGAACATAATGAGAGGGTAAAGTCTCAAGATGGATAAATAAGAATAAAAGACACTTAGAAGAATAATTAAAAATACTTAAAAACTGATATCCTAATTAGAAATGAGAAGGTGATTATAATTAACAGAATAATTTGTAAATAAATACACAAGCACATTAAAATTTAGGTATAACAGCTTATTCGTATAGAACTAAGAGTAAACAAGATTGTATGTTCAAATAAAAACGTTGTCAAGTATAGTACGTTAAAAAACGAGTAAGTAAAATGTCACAGTGTCAAATCACATTGTCCAGTTACATTGTCAAATTAATTTACATAGGAACCATATCATCATAATATTCCTGCAGGTTATAATAAGCTTTCTGTAATAGAGCATTTTTCACCTTCTTCCGAAAAATCTTCAGAGAAGTGATGTTTCTATAACTAGCTGGCAGATGGTTATAGATTTTTTTACTTTCATACATGATGGAGTTCATTGTCAGGCTAAATTTAGGTAAGGGTAAGGGAACACAGTCTTCATTCCTTGTTTTATATTTTTTTAATTCAGTAGGTGTTGACCCATATTTTGTGTGGACAAGGCATACAGTCTCCAAAATAAATAAACAAGAGAGTGATAGGATTTGCTGGCTAATAAAAAGTGGTTTACAGTGACAGCCATACTCAACTTTACACAGGTATCGAATGGCTCTTTTTTGTAGTACAAAAACAGATCGAAATAACTGATCACTGCATAATCCCCAGAAGGCAATGCCATACCTCAAGTGTGACTCGACTAGGGAAAAGTAGACCATCCTAGCCGAGGCTAAATTTAATTCCCTCGAAACAATTTTCATCGCGAAGCAGCTAGAGGCTAACTTTTTGCTCAAGGTCGTTACATGCTCATCAAATTTCAGCTTGTTGTCTATAGTTAGGCCTAGAAACTTAGTTTGTGGCTTGTTTGTTATAATCCGGTTATCTAAGTACAAATTATCAAACTCAAACTTGAAGGTGACCAGGCTTGTTTTTTTTAAATTGAAGCAGAGTAGATTGGAGTCACACGATTGCTTAATTTTTTGTAGATCGAGAGAAATTGATTTCTTCAAGTGACTTATGTCTTTGCTGTGCCATAGAATGGTGGTATCATCTGCAAAAAAAGTGAATTTTCCTTGGATGCGAATGGTGGCTAGGTCATTTAAATACAATAAAAATAGAATAGGACCAAGAACCGACCCTTGTGGAACGCCCATTGCGACTTTACCACTGTTAGAGTAGGTGTCTTTTATTTTTACAACTTGACTCCTTTCTGACAAATACGTGCGGAACCAGTTTGATGTGAGATTTCGGAAACCGTAAAATTGTAGTTTATGCAGTAGTATCTCATGGCTAACACAATCAAATGCCTTAGAGAAGTCACAGAATACTGCCGCTACGGCTTCTCCATTATTCAAAGTGATATATGTATTTTCTAGAAGTGAGAATATAGCATCATTGGTGCTTTTTGAGTTTTGAAATCCAAATTGGACATGGCTTAATATGTCATTACTGGTGAGATGTACCATCATCCTTCTTTTGACTAGTTTTTCTATTATTTTCGATAATGTTGATAATAATGAAATTGGGCGAAAATTATTTGAACTATACTTACTGTGGAAGAAACAGACGCTGTTTTCTGGGAATATTTTCCTTCAATAATTTCAAGAAAAAGAATTTGAATATACCAATTCCAAGTCTGCTGTAATACCTGCTTAGTTGGGATATTGGAACCTTAACGTTTTTCAGTAAATTGGGGAATATGTGTCACCAATTGACCAAAATACTGTATAACTATTTACACTACTCTAATAACTATAGTGAGGATCATCAGAGGAGTGATGACAGAACCTTGTCCGCAATTTAAAATATAATCTAAAGTCGAAAAAAGTAATTTTTATTTTCATATAAAAATGAACATGAATCAAGTCATAAGAAAACATACACACGTAAGCATGTACAGATACAAATATATGAGAGTAAATGCAGTGGCGGATTCAGGGTACTAGATAAGGGGGGTAACGAATATTTCAATTTTCATACAAGAAAAGTAAAATACGAATATTTTCCAATAAAGTTCGGTATGTCACAAAAATGAGAGTCAACAGAATCTGTTCAACATAATGATAATTTAAAAGAATAAAATATTTTCAGTCATTATGACAATAATGAATAAAACAAACATTATTATTCCTCAATATACAAAAAATCAAATAAAAGATATTCCCTAAAGGAATTATATAAATTAGAGTAAAAACAACGTGCCCTATTCCACAAAATTAAAATATGTCATTACGCTTCACTTGACAACAAAATTTAAACAAACAAGAATGAAACAAGAAATAAAATTCCACATATAACAAAAATAATAAGAAATCAGTCAACTTTTCCGTGATAAGTAATCGAAACAAATAACAATATGTTCATTAAAAAAGTAAATCAAAATGTTTGGCAGTCCCACAGCTCACAATCTGATTGATAATAAAAATCAATTTTTTTTTTGGTGCCCCATTTTACCTTCAATCACGCCTCAGCGAATTTAAATCTAACTTACAAAAACGAGCGTTTTTAAAGTTACCATGGGAACATCAACAACTCGAGAAAGGTGAAGACGTCTAAATGACAATTCTTTGATTATTGATCTGACAGGAGTACCTTGTAACGTCAAATAAAATATTACTAAGTAACAAATGCAAGACAGCACAACTCGTTTATGTATATCTGCTCACCTTTTCTATCCATTTGATGAATCTCTCATATTCTTTTTTGTAAGCATCATTATCGAATATTTATTATTTCAAAGTGTATCAATAAAAAAAAATCGCGTGAAGTATTCGTGGATAACTGGTCTTTCAAACACTTGCTCTATTTCGAGCACTCCAAATCTATCGTTTTCTACAAATAATCTCTGTCAAGACACAGTAGACCTCAGTCAGCTCAAGCTAGAGAAATTTCGTCCTGCTGAATACCCCATTTACCCCTCCATAACATAACATGACACAACAAAAGGATGCCCATTTTGTCCAGACTCTACCATGGTATAAAACATACGATTATCATTTTTGGAAGGAGTATAATTTAGATTATATTAGAGTGTGATGTTATTCTGAGCTAAAATCAACTCCATTAGACTTTGTCAGTAATATCTTCTATTTTTATCTTATCGAGATGAAATGATTAAATAATTATGAGTAATAACGAATCAACTGCTTAGAAGTATTCAATGAGATGTAAAGAAGTGAACGCCTTTTTGAATCAACATACACTATAAACCACAATAACGATTATTCAACATCGCACTGAATAATATTACAAAAATGTTATTTTCCATCCACTCGTACGCAGAGACGACATCTTTTCAAGAAGATCCTTTTCAAATGCGTTATAGGTTATAGCCCCCAAATCAGCGATTCTCTGAGCGGCATTGTGAAATCGGATATCGTTCTGCATGAAGCGCTGCTGCAGCAGTAGCACTACCTCCACATTCACCATAAATGTAGTGCATATTCGCATATTCTCGGGGAGTATGACGAGTGTACGGCATGATAAAGCAATTAATACCACTGAATGAAACAAGCGGAATAATTTCAGAAACTACGACAGAAATTTTTCAATCAAAATGTAACAGCCACCTACTAGATTTTTTAAATTCTATTTACAGGAGACCTGTTCATACACAATGCTGTATTTTATTTTTTCATCTGGAAACTACTGCTTCTATGGACACAACACAGTAGTTAGAAAAGTTTTCAATAGTTGACCTGTATATCTGTCGGTCTCTGAAACTTCGATGGAATCTGGATCTTGGACAATCGCGACATTTATCACAAGAATTCGTTTTAATCGATGCCATGTCAGATAATCGACATTTCACGATAATTTTATTAGGCTTAATTACATGAAAAGTTAATCTTTTTGGCGTACTATTTAATGCTGCCAAGCAGACTATTCCTTATTATTAATAATCATTTCCACATTTTATCTTGATAAAATCGAAATAAATAATTTTTGAGCGTAAGTATAAAGTTTTACGGAAGCCTAGAATAAAACCACGCCTAATTCAAAGGAAATCACTACCTCCAAAAATAATTATAGTTTGTTCAATACCATGGCAGAGTCTGGACAAAATGAGCATTCTTTCGAAATGGATGTCCATTTCCAATTGGTTATGTTTCTTTCTGATAATAATGTCAAATTTAAAAAAAAATTGATGAAACTCAAATCTGTAATTTAAAAAAAAAAATTTCACTTTCTGAAAAACTGTTCTGTACGTCTGAAAGCATCACTCATCAGTAATCTTCAACAGCAAAAATATTTGGATTTGTCACAATTTGTATACATGGAACTCAAAAATCCAAGGTGAGGTAGCGATTTTCCAGAAATTCTTAAAATGCCCATTATCTCGAAAACTGTGATATTTTTACTGAGGTGAAATTCCGATATTCTGAACAGTCATGACTTGGTCTATAACCACTTTCAATATTTTACAAGGTTTACCGGACACCCTGTATACAAATTCCGGATGGGGCTTTTTTGAGAGACAAAATTTAAATGAAAATTTTCCTGGTAATTTTAACCCGAGACAGCTATTCCATAACGAGAATGTGATGTAATTCAATCAGAGCATGATAAACTACATTAGCTGATCAATACAGGTAGCTCTGAGGCCAACTATTTCATATAATTCAATACCAGTCTCAGTACTAGCCAGGTGAGTGGTTGTTTTCTAACAGGTACTTGCTAAAACAGATAACTTGCTTCTAACATATACTTGCCATAACAGCTCACATTGTGGAGGGCTATCCTCGTAAAAAAAGGGGGGAAACTTCGATCATTCACACCTAATGGAATTGAACCATCTCTACAAAGAACTCTGAGGTCTGCTCTCAAGTGTATACCCTGTATAGTGTTATCGGAGCTATAAAACAATTCTAATAGTCTAGTACATAAAGGAATGTTGAGTTTATGTCGATGATGATCAATATTTACATATCCAGAGTTTATCGTTCTATTTTCTCGAATTAACTTTCTCCCACATCGTCCGGTGAAATCACAACGTTCGCCTGATCTCACATCGTCGCGACGTTCACTTCTTGTATATTCCATAGCCGCCTAAATAGCCATTATCGCCTATTTATATAATAGCTGTCCCGATCTTATTGGCGCCCCGACGTCGTCTGCTCTTCGCCGCGTGTGTCAGAAACGAGAAAGACAACTTTTCCTTCAGTTTTCCACCGGGTTCGTCAACATTCGCTACGGACGCGTGTCGGGTATTCGTTTGTTTGTGTTTTCCGTCTATTTTCGGACGGGCGCAACAGTGTCTGTCGAGATTTCGGCGAGTATTGGTGTTACGGAATTGATTGTGTACCATTTGGTTTGAGATTGCTCCTTCAGTTTTATGTAATGCCATGGGTTTTAACCGGAATGAATTATAGCAAGTTTTTCTCATGATTTGGTTACTGGTGGTTAAATTCCATAACTATTTCTTTATTGACGATGAAATAATTTTAGAAATATCCAACAGTGCACTATTGTATATAGTAACTCATCTGTTACCACAAAATAATCATTGCAGGAAGGTGGAGATGCTTCTTGGGAATCATCCAAAATGAATGTATGCACGTCTACAAGGTGTTGCACTTCCGTAAATGACGGGTGTATAGCGTCATTTTATAACGGAATACAGTGGTTGAAAATATAAAAGGATATGGAAAAATAAAATTATGCACTTAAAATCCACACATTTTGGGAACTGCTGTCTGCCAAACCTCAGCTGCCGGGATCAAAACTGCGAGAGAACTAACTGAAATAACGTTAGACAAGAACTTTTTTTGAACCTTTGCTGTCTAACAAAACCAGATAGAATGGTATCCATTAGGGCATCAGAAAATCGTATTCTGACAATGTGAGCTTGTTTCTATGCCATAATTTATATTGGGATTATCTCCAACTTCAATATAATCAAAATAGGCTATTTCGGACTCAACGATGTTGCGTGTTGCAAAAACAGTTTCAGCTGGACTGAATTTTAATAGAGGATGGCAATAATTTTACACTATTTTTATTACCCTCTTCATCAGCAAGCTTCATGAACTGATTACATATACTCACCTCGACTTATTGGAACAACTTCCCCAAAGCTTATCACAAGATTGGACTGATAAAATATTGAACACAGTGGGGGTAATCATCCCAATATGACAAATCGTGCCTGATAAGCAGGTCTATCTCATGAGTACTCTGGATCTTCCGATGAACTTCTAGAGAATTCTCCTGTTGGCTGATATCTACTGTTCTGTAATGTTTGAAGATATCCATCCTCATGCTAACCAGAGCTTCGCATTCGAACACTATGTAGGAGGCTGTTTAGTCTTTATCATCACAGAACTTGCATAGTCTTGGTGTATCACCAGCATTAATAGGTTTTTCTCAGGTGGCAGAGACTGGTTAGGAGTCCTACCACCTTCATGGGAGAGTTCCGGTTCAGTTCAAGGAGATATCTTGAGAGCCGGTCAATTGACCCCATCATCATGATCTTTCCGTAAATATTGCCATATGCGTTTTCCCAGAAGAATTGTTGATGGTTCTTAAACTATTTTTTCGTGACCTGGTCAATGTGTCCAAACGGGATTCCGCAGGCTGGTTTGGGTTCGATGAGAGTTGATGCTGCCCCCGCTCTTGATGGGGCATCTGCGATTTTATTCTCCTGGATGCCCCTGTGACCTGGTGCTCAGACAATGTCTACCTTGTTCTGTGCTCCTACGTCGCCGAGGTTTTTGTGAGTCTCGCAAATTAGTTTGGAAGAAAACCTGCATGATGGCAGGGCCTTTATTGTCTTCTGACTGTTGGTTGGTTTCTAGTACTCTTCCTTAGATTCCCTCTCCTACTAGCCATCAGCTTGGCTTGGAATATATAGACTTCATTACCAAGGCTTCGAATTATTTCTTGCTTCGGTTTCTTCCCGTATATTCCAGCCCCAACCCTATCGCTTGTCTAAGAGCTATCCGTGTACCAGATTTGCCATCTTGACACGTTGATACGTTATGTACAGCCAAATTGATTGTTTGTGTCAAAGTCTCCAGTTTTTGCCAAAGGAGTACCTGGCCATTTTTGGTGATATTCTTGTACTTGTAGCACTTTTTACTGATATTTGTTGTTGTACGTGAAGGTGAGCTTCGAGTCTAGGTCTTACCCTAGATATTTTGTCTCTCCTGACATTTGTAGGCTTTGACCAAAGATTCGAAGCGATCTGTTGGTCTCTATATAGTTTTCTCTTCCTGATGGAAGGGACAATCGAGAATTCCTTAGGGTTGACTTCAAGATTCTCTCTCATACACCACGTCTGTACGTCTATGAGGACTGATTGAATCAGATCCATACAGACCCCCATATACTTTCCATTAACCTTCATGACTATGTCGTCAGCATAGCCCTAGGCACACATTCATTTCTGGTTTTTCTGGCTTCGGTTTGAAAACCACTGTGGACCTTCTGTTAGCGAGGCTCGTCCTGAACAGCCTGACGGGGTAAGGAATCAGTAGGTCTGTTCCTCGCTATAGTAGTACTGGTTGGATTTCGTCTGGCCCTGCATATTTGGCTTGGACTAAAGGTTGCTGTAGCCCATTCTACCTCGCTGTAGGTATACAGAGGAAGTCGTAGATTGCGGTGTATTTACAGTTAGGGTATTTGGTCTCAGGATATACAATATGGCTGCTGGTGGTGTGTTCGTGAAAAGACAAAGTATTGAGGCTCAAAGGTTTATCGGTTAATTTTTTAAGGCTTGAGTCTATCCCTTGTGTGGTTTGAGTTTCGTACATATGGTAGATGCTGAAGAGTACTGGTCAGTTATTTGTCATGACTGTAGGTTGGTCTTCCAGAAGCAGGGGTGCGTGATGATTAATTCCGGGGCATGGTGGCTTTCTTCATTTCGGATGAATATTTTCAGTTGTTGATGAAGGTTTTCATCTCCTTCTAGGTTGTGGAATCCTGTTAGGTTATCTGCTTTACGCAGGTTCAAATAATGACATCAGCAAATTAGTAAAGTCGGAGGCATTGAAAATCATCTCTTGGGAAGATGTTTGGATTGTTGTGGATACTCATTTCATTTACATTTCTATTGTATTTTCTTGGTCAATTTCGTCGACAAGTGTTGACATCGCAATATACGTTATTGAGATATATCACTAAATAATTTCATAGATAGAATATAGAGCGAGAACTGTAAACATTTTGTGACACCTTGAAACATGATACAAGTATCGATTTTTTGTGAACGAAACGCTACTAAGCAAGGAAATAAAAGAGGTTCCCTCAAGAACATGAGAAGAATTTCAAAGGTGCGTAGAATTCCACCATTTCTTTACAAATAACTATTTCGTTAAAAAATATCTTTATTTCAAGCCGCAAAATTCACTTCCATATGGAAATATGCTTTCAGAAACGAATGAATTTCTTTTGGTCATTCGAAGATTATATCAGAAAAAGCAATGAAGGTATTTTATTATGGAACAATTAAAAACGTTTCTTTTCATATACTCACTACTAAGTTCGGAAAAGAATTAGTAACTCTCTGTATACCATATAAACAGAAGTCCATATAATAGAAATCCTCAAAATAATGAAAAAGTATTATTCAGCAATTTTAGGATCGTATAAAAAGGTAAAACGATGAACGAGTCCATCAGAATCGATTTAGTTTTACGTCCTACAAAAATATTTAACTCAATGAACGTAGTAAAAATGAATGAAATTCATGTAGAGTCAAAAATAGTATCATGATCGCGACACACGTTTTCACGATAAAAACATTACGAGGGTAGATGAATAATTTTGTTATCATAATATTGAACTTCTACATTTTACATATTTATAAACGGTTTAAATGAACACAGGAAGTTAGTGAGCTTCTACAGACATGTATACAAGCAAAGTTTTGGGTATAGAACAAGATTCAGTGATTGTAGGATATTTTTTTCAATATACTTATAGTTTTATTTTGTTTTCGGGGCCGCAACGGCAACAAAGATTTGAACTACCTGTCATTCAACAGATTGAATTGGATGAATGATTCAGTTTGATTTGTTCAAATATCTGACATGAAATTATCGTGAATATTTATTCTCTTGACGGCTGCTGGTAAGACACTGAAGTGTTAGTTGACCTGTCTGTCTGTAGTGACGTCTAACGACAATTCGATATCCCTTCTTCGAGCTATTCGAGTAGAAATTGTAATGCTCTCTTAATATTTAGCAAGCTATTCTTTACGCTCTCATTAAACCGCAATACCCAAGATATATCATAACACTCGAAATAAAGATTTTTTAAGAAACGAATTGAGACTTTCTAAAAAAACCCAAGATTCACCGATTTATAGGGCAATTGAAGCATATAACACAATTCCAGCACAAATAAAAGAGATAGAAAACAAAAATTCATTTAATATCAAATTAAAACTACATCTGAAATGTATTATGTTAGATGTATGACTATTTAATAATATGATTCATCTGTGAATACCCTGTGATATATCTATTTAAATGAATTAATGCCAAAAAAGTTATTTGTATATGTGTGTATATAACAAACATTGTACTATCCAGCTATTCTGTATACTATATACTGTATACTATTTCATTATGTTTTATATTTTATATTTGATTATGTATTAGATTTTATGTATAGGCCTTGTTATCAGTATCCTTTTTGTACTGTATTTGAGGTAATAAATAAATAAATAAATAAAATAAAATAAAAAAATAAAAATATCCTTTCCGATACTGTATATTACCAAGATCCATGAAAAATGGTTTCGCCCGAATCAAAATTTTTTTCAAATTTGGCTCGGCGCTTAACGTTTGAAGTAAGGTTTGTTTAATCTATTCATCACTAAGCTCTGTACTTGTTTGGATTTTATTCGATTTGAAGGCTGTTTGGATTTTTCATTTCTGATATATTCAACGTGATTTTTCTTCATTTTCAGTTTTCATTTCAAGACAATGGATCAGCTAAATATTTCCAGAGCGGCATCCACACCCCAAAGATGGGTGAAAAAGTTGCCCAGGTAAGTGAATTTTTCTCTTGGAATTGTTTAAAACTGAACAAAAGGAAATCAACCAATATACTGTTGTTATTATCAACTTTATATAGCAAAATACTGATCACTCTGACAACAAAACTAAGCAATGATAGAATTATACTGAATGATACCCAAATATACGAAAACTAATCAAATTGTCACGTTTACAATGAAAACATAAATCACTTATAGACCGTCAGATAGTGACAGATTTAGGTGCCCCATTTTCACATACAAGCCTCGAATAGGGTTGAAAAGTAAGTCGATGTTGAGTAAAATTAAGGGAAATTTACGAGTGGCTCGTGGGGAAAACATAGGGAAAAATCAAAAAGAATTTTCATTAAATTTTCCGACGACAAAATCTACTTTTCCATTCACGCCACTCAAGCCATTATGTTTTTCGGTCTAGTGACGATGTAGGTTTTCATAGTTTCGATGGGCTTGCGTGGGAAAACCTGTTAAAATCTCGATTTTTCTTTACAAGATTACAGCCTCATTTTAACCCTTTAGCCACCTTCAACACTCAAGCCTTTGATCTACTGAAGCCAGGTTATATTAATTAATGATTAGGTGAACACGGCTCGCGTTAAAATATGGAAAATCGAATTTTCCATATGTTATCCCCAGGAGCCACTTGTAAATTTCCCTCCATTTTACTCAACATCGATGTACTTCTCAACCCTATTCGAGGCTTGTATGTGACAATGGGGCACCTAAATCTGTCACTATCTGACGGTCTATTATATTCCTGTGTTGCAATAGATTTATGCTCGACAAAATTTTCTCTTGTTAAGTGCTAGAAGTTTGAATTTTTCGAAATACAGGTTGCGGACTTCTTATTGCCTGTAAAATGTCAAGAAAACTTACTAATAAATAAGAAGGATTTTGTTTTTGGTTCATGCATAAAAATATAATATTGATAGTAATATTGGTTTTCACATAATGATGAAGTGATCAAAAATAATTTTTGTGGCGAATAAGAAGAAGATACGCACACAGAAAAAATCTGGAGAACTCGTACAAACCGAATGTTATGCATTCATCAATAACCATATGCAGCCTCAGAACAACCTCTCTTGAAAATATATGATGTCCATACATTAGAGCTGTTTCCTTGTATGATATATACTGAAATTCGTCCATCTTATGATATAAACAGAAATCAAATACAAGAACAAGAAACGTCAGAAATTAACTTTCTTTTCCCATCACACATAAATAATGAATAATTGTTAAATCCTGACAACTTTATTTATTCACCATTCATTTTCAGGTTCGGTTAATTTTTTTTGTTTTTGTGTCATTTGAAGAACTTTGTAGAAGTCAGTAACACTTCATTATGCCACTTTCTCTTTCCTACAAGATGGCGTTTTCAAAATTTAAATCCCACGTTTCGTCTTCCAGAAACCATTATCAATTTTTTTTTTAAATACGGACCTGGATTTCATTTACTTTTGTTTGCGGACACCCTAAGAGCTATGATCTATTAAAAATTTCGATTTTCAAAAGTTGCTGTTACAGTAATTGACAATTTTATCAAAATCTTGGCCACTGTTATGATCCTGACTCAAGGAGACTAAATATTATTTAACAGGAGAGTCTAATCCCCATAAGACAATGGGGACACTAATAGAAAGAGATGGAAGAACATTTGTGACGAAATGTGACGTAGTTGGTCATGTCATGGCCGCCGTTCTCTATAGACAGTGACGGACTTGCTCTTGGTATGTGAGAGTTACTGCTGACAGTTTTTTTGTTTGGTTCGAGTTCGACTATGTACTCATGTACAAGTACGTCACTATGACGTGTTGATGCTACAAGATCCTGATTGGCTAGAGCTTATTAAACCCTTCTGCTAATTTAGTCTCTTTGATCCTGACTAGCATTTCATGGACTGTTGATTTTTTGTCATGAAAACGTTTGAAAATCGAAAATTGCGATTGGTCATAGCTTTTTGGGAGTCCAATGGTAACAATAAATTGAATAAAAATCCAGGTGCCTAAAGAATAGTTATTTATTGTATAAGAGTTTTAGATATCATTTTATTTGAGCAAGAATGTTTAAACGCTAGAGCGAAGCTCCAGCATTTAAATTTCTTAAGCAAATAAAATGTATCTAAAACACGCATGCAATACAACGTTTTATTCACAATCACATTCATTTAGAATCAGAATCGCGGAAATTTTTCATTACAAAATGATTTGACGTTTTGCTCTGACAGCGGCTGTCACCTCCTCAAAAATCGTTGAAATAACATACAAAAATATCGGGAGGTGTTGAATGGTTGCTATGTATTTTCGATTGTTTATCGACTCCATTTGTAAAAATTTGTGAAGTTGGTGAAAATAAGTAAAATGTGATTGATATTCAAGATTGTATTTTTCATTATTCTACTAGTGGATAAAGTGGTACTTTATACGGTTCATAAGTGTGGATAAAACTTCAATTATAAGGTGATTGTGGATAAAAATAGTTTATTATGGTTTCTCAAATAAACGTCAAATTTGAAATTCGCAAACGTCATCTTGTAGAGAAGGAAAAGTTGCCCTTAAAGAACGTCACTCATTTTGATGAAGTCCTTCAAATAAAGCCAAGAAGAATTGAAAAATGTTTTATGAAATTAATGTGTTTCTCGAATTTTTTCAAAAGCATTCGGAATTTTTCAAATTTTCAATTGTTTTCTAATTCAATACTTTTTGTTAGACTAACCACAGGTTTCCCTGACATACGAAAGTTGTGTTGAATATCAGTGATACTTTTCTAATTTAATAAATAATACAGATTTTTGTACTCGAAGAAATTTTTTTTTAAACATATTTGAGTCACTACCAAAACTATCAAAACTGTTTGTATGTGATTCAGCCAATAGTTTTCAAATTACATGGATACACCAGAGGAGCCACCTTTTATTTCTGATGTAATTTTTTATGTGTCAGCATACAGATGAGATACGAATGGTAAGTAGTTTTGAATGATCAGTTACCAGTGTCAGCTCGTCAGCCCGCTGAAAGAATGTGTAATGATTTTATAACATATGCCTTTCAGAGGTTTGGTAGTTAAAAATGTAATGATCAATGAACCAGCAAAATGATAATGATAATAATTATAATAATAATAATACTTTATTTTCTTAAAGATATGCATTAAAATGTATAGATTCAACAATGCCGCATTTCTCAACACATTTGAGGGGCATATGGTGACTCTTCGGACCCATGCGACTCATATGCCGATCGGTTTCCGTCTGATTTGTTTTCTCTCAATTATCATTCAAATACGTAATTCCTTTATGCAATCAACAATACTCAACTAGTTTCGGACAAATTCTATACGTGTTTATGCATGTATTTGAGAAAATAAGTATTATTATTATCATTGTTGAGTTCCACAGGATAGCGCTAATTCTACTTTTTTATTGATCAATATTTTCATAACTACCAAAACCCTGAAGGGCATATGTTATAAAATCATTACACTTTTTGGCAGTGGGCTGACGGACTATGTAGTTTTATTAGAACTTGTGAATTGTTGATAGTTTTTTGTTAGTTGTTTCTTGATGCATTTAATTTGAATTCTATTTGTTGAATCCCATCACATCGATTTAATAGGAACCTCTATTTGAATAAAATACGTTGTGATTGCTCAATAGAAGGCGCAGGGGGCTTAAAAATTTCGAATACTATGGGGGGTCAAGTGTCACATCTTTGAAAAGATTATTCAATTCTCTTCTCAACCGACAATTTTTTTTTTTTTTAATGTTCGTTGATTTTACATTATGCATTCGAATTATCAAGTATAAGTGCGGATCTGGATTTAATTTCATATACCTTGTGACTTGACTATGTTTGATGTGTTCCCAGTTTTTCCTGTCCTAATATTGTTCAATGACTAGTGTTTTGGCATATAATTATAGCTTATGTGAGTTTCCCTTGTATATCCGTTGACAGACAGCGCAAAAACTGCATAACGATCACCTGCGGGTATTGATTTAATATTCATATTGCGTTTTAATTCAAAACCGTACTTACAATCAAAACTCGCAGATAACTCTCAGGTTAATTTTCTATATGCCAATGAAAACTGTCATGAGTAATCCAGTCTTCCGCATAAATCTACACACTAAGTATTTCTGTCAGTAAATATCCAACGGATAAAAACTACTGCTTCTTCTTCTTCTATGAAATTAACTTCTGTACTCCCAAAACTTACCCTTACTGACTCTGGGCACGGCAGAACTATAGATTTAACATCCTTCTCAAAACTCTTTTTGATGAAACGATTAAGAACAAGTTCCCCTTGTATATCCATTAACAAACAGCGCAGAAACTGCATAACGATCACCTGCAGGAATTGATTTAATATTCATATTGTATTTCAATTCAAAACGCTACTTACAATCAAAACTTGCAGATAACTCTTTGGTTAATTTTCTATATGATAATGAAAACTGGCATAAGTAATCCAGTCTTCCGCATAAATCTACACTATAAGTATTTTTGTCAGTAAATATCCAACGGATAACTACTGCTTCTTTTTCTTATATGTAATCAACTTCTGTACTCCCAAAACTTACCCTTACTGGCTCTGGGCACGGCAGAACTATAGATTTAACTTCCTTCTCGAAACTCTTTTTGATGAAACGATTAAGAACAAGTTGTATTTTAAAATGTAACAAGTTTTTGACCCACTAACAAAATCATAATAAATATTTTACCAGACGCTATGTTATATTTTTATCAGATTTAGTGGATTTGGCATGGCTTTATTGGACTTTGCGCAGTTTGGCGTCACAGGACATGGCATGGCTCGTCTTTATTGGACTCGCTTGTCTGGGCTTTACTAAACACTTGGCATGGCTTGCTCTGATTGGAATGCATTTTGAGTCAGTCTGACTAGACCTCACGGAGGTCGCCATGGTCGGACTTGGAGTCTGGTGATTTGGAGTCTGGTGACTGTGCTGGTCTCATGATACATCCAATATTTCTTCTACTCGATCTTCACAGATATTCCTTTCCTCTGGTGAAATATTGTGGGGTTAACTTTTGAAGAGCGGATGATCTAGTTACTCAATTTCTTGTTGTACAATATCTGTAGATCCTTATTTTCGAAGTTTTTAGCAAAAATATCTATGAAATCATCACCGGAACCTTAACCGCTTGTGAATTTGGGTTTTCCTACGACTAACCAATCAAATTCCGAGGCCCTATTCTCAATTGTCTACTACCCTATGTCGCATACGACAAAATATGTCGTCGCATGCGACACAGAGAAGTCATTTCATCCTTTACTGATTCAAAACACTTAAAAAAATATATATAAAAACTACAATTATTCAACTCTGTATAACTATTAAATAGATATTGAAAATGGAAACATTCGCAATTGAAAATTGAATCAAACATTACAGTGTGGCATAGCTTCTGAATAGTATGATTTCAAATTCTTCCGACCTAACTGATGATCCAAGAAGAGTGAAATAGATTTTTGTCTACCAAAATGTATTGGAGGCTTTGCTAAAGAGATGCGATTCACGCATAAATGAAATGAGCGATTTCTGAGAGAGATACTTCTTTACATTCTCCTTCATCTCATTTATTTATATGAAAACTGAATATTTGAGAAATAGTCAACTATCTGAATAAAATTGCAAATTTGCACTTTCAGATTTTTTTTTTCAAGTTATAGTTAGAGAGCCGCGGGTTCTGAGACGCGATGACCCACACACGTGTTTCGTTTAGTGAGGTGAAAGTCCATCCGTCAAAACACCAAATGCCAAATATTTTTGGAAACGGGCAGGGCCGACTCCAGTACGAATGAAAAATGTCTATCAATTTTTTCGATGATTTATATATGCCTTCCGTTATAATGATTTTGTTTAGAAGTGACTAGTAATAATCTGACAAAGCGGAATATGATTTGGTTGAGGCACACAATTTTGGGTCTCAAAATAAATCATCACAAAAATTCTACGTCTCATATATGCTTAATTTTGTGTTCCTTCAATTTGTTATGTTCTTTGCTTTGGAAAAATCCGAGTGAAATACTTTTTCAGTAGGGCCCAACTAAATGAAAAAATTAAAGAACTCGCCGGAGCGACTAAGATGAAAAATCGAAAACTGCACTTGGGTTCAATCTTAAGGTTCCAAATTTCGCATGGAGCTTCTTCAGGGGTCAGAAATCCTGTTTTCCAAAGGGAAGACTTTTTGGCATTCCACCCTTTCCCATCTACAGAAAAGATTACCAGGAATGAACAGAAAAAATAGAGGAAATTCAAAGGAGTGAGAAGCGGTGAAAAATTCAATATTGAATCCTGAATTCAATTAATTTTCAGCTGGTATTATTTTTATCTTATATTCAACTCTTTGTTGTTGGGAAGGGGATGTTTGTGTCATAAATTTGGTCTTATCGAAATTTCTATGAGTGGATGCTTGTTTAGCGAGTGTATTATAGTACTCATGTGTTACTCTGCTTTTGATTTAAGGACATCCCAAGAATCATCTTGATAGAATTTAACCCTGTCATCTGAGAAACAGTTCAGATCGAGAAGCCCATCTAGACATATACTGATAAGTATGGGACCCAGCACAGGACCTTGGGGTACGCCATAATTAATTCTGTCTCTGAGCTATATACAACTTCTGTTTTTACGATTTGTTTTCTATTTCTGAGAAAGCTGTTTCCTACAAAAGCCTGTATTGTTCACGGAACTACACTACCGGTATCTTGAAGATCTATTAGATTTATTATGGGCATGTCAAATTTGTGGTAGTGCAAGTGGTAACTATTTCTGTTTAAAAACAACCGATATTTTTCAGCTTCCACAAATAAATGTACAACCCACTATCACCAAGTTATTCACTTCATGTAAAACGCTATGAAAGCGGCTATGAATCATTACACCAGTATTTGTCGCAGGACCTTGATCTACTTTTTACTCTCGGTCTTGGCAAGGATTTGCATTATGGATTTTTCACTTGAATCATCGTGTGCCATGAACGGTGACTTTCCTCTGGTTATTTATACCTCTTGTGCGTGAAGTGAACCGGTGTTGAACTGTGAAGTTTTCGTGACATTCAACGCCCAGTCGCACTCGGTGAAAACTCCCCGAGGGAAAATATCCGTAGCTGGACAAATTACTAAAAACGGACCTTGAATACCACTTAAAGAAAATGCAAATACAACTTTATTTATGTATTAATAATTCGCTGGTCAAAAATGAACCATGGGAAGTTTAGATTATCTGAAAGAGGGGTGAATTGAATTATTCTGCAATGTAGCGTGATTTTCCCCGTAAAAATGTTTTCCTATTTCAGCAAAATGAACGTAACGAGAATCTTTGGTTTGCAATATACATTATGAATAACTTTTTTGGTATGGTTGGGTTTGATTAAATGTTTTTGTTGAGTCTTTTGTAGAGCCACAACAACTTTTCCTAAAATTCATTTATGATGAAACCAAAACATTAATAATTTCCAAAGATTACAAAACCACAACAATTGTTTCGCCATACAATGACTTCTTCAAGAGAGAGTACTGAAATACATTATGCAATGTTACAATCGTACATTGATTTGGTTTCAATTTGTGTTCAATTTCATATGTTTATTTCAATACAGGGAAACAATTTCAACAATATGGAGTGTCATTCAATTCTTCTGATCATTATTGATTTTCAAGAATTTTTTAATTCGATTCGATACATTTTACGACCAAATAAATCTGTATTTTTGCATAATTTTCTTGGCGTAAGTCAAATAACCTGAAAAAATAAATTAACTTATTTTGAAAACTTTACATTTTTCATAATATAGTTATGGAAATATTGTATTCAATTCGATACACACGATCAAATAACTATGTATTTTGGTATTATTTAAGTTAAATACCAGAAATAATCAGTCATTGATCAAAATAATCAATATAAACAATTGTATAGTAGATATATCTCCCGGGTGATGATAATCAGACAAAATATGCATATTTTTCGTTAATAATATAGTAATGAAAATATTTTCTTCAAATTGATAAAGTTTATGTCCAAATAACCATGCATTTTTACATACTTTGCTAGACGAAAATCAAATGCCGTAAAAAACGTATACAATTATTGATCAAATAATCAATAAACATTTTTTTATTATAAATATATCTCTTATCTTATCATCACTAATTTTGAAAAATTACTAAATCAATACAAACATATTATTTATATGAGATTCCAAATACTGTCTTTTTAAAGTTTTCCTGGCATCAGTCAAAATATTATTATTTTGCATATTTCATATAATAATGTAAATATTAAATTCAATTCGATACATATTACTCGAATAACTTCGTATTTCCGCTTACTTTGCCTGACGTAAGTTAAATACCTAAAAAATATGTTCTGTCATCGATCGAAATAATCAATATAAAATAGTCTACCAAACGATAGGTGGCGCTGCTATTGAAGTTACGAAGCATTAGCTCAAACTCAGTAACAGAATATAAATACTTATCGTGACAACTAAATGCGTGTGCACGGTGGTACGGAAATCGGAGGTGACCACCTCATCCGGCTGGCTACGCTCCGCGCACACCATCGTCGCAATCCAGCA
Source organism: Chrysolina oricalcia (assembly GCA_944452925.2). Classification (NCBI taxonomy): domain Eukaryota; kingdom Metazoa; phylum Arthropoda; class Insecta; order Coleoptera; family Chrysomelidae; genus Chrysolina; species Chrysolina oricalcia. Next base: position 7,959,837 of record OX101815.2, on the reverse strand, counting down.
ACTCCGGAACTCTTCTTACTAGAGATCAGCAGGAACAGCACCAATTCTTTTTTAATTGAGTTGGTGTTACCAACGGCGTCTCATACGCCTATGCCAGGCTGTAGATTGCTCACGAGGCTACACCCTGGCCAGAAATACTTTCGAAGACTTCGTAAATTTATCGCGAATTAACATGGCTAAAATAGCTGAAAAGCTCGGGTGAGCCATCCGAGTACCACTACCCAGCAGAACATTGTCCGGACTCTCTCGTGGCACCCGGACGACTGTAGATTTGAATCATCTATCGTCTTTAAATAGAAAAGGCTGGCATTTGCTCCGGCCAATGCCAGAGCAAAGCCGCTGGTGAGTGCTGGTGGGCGGAGCCTATTGGGCCTCCGCGCCCAGATATACTCTCGAGTACAACATTTTTATTTTTGTATTTCTGGTCGAGGATCACAATCGATTGCTTTGTGTGAATTGTCCATTAGTTACTGGAAACCGTCGGTTACTATGATAACATGAACAAAAGATCTGATAGAACAAATTGCTTGTGATGAGCCTGTATAACCCCCTCTGCACTCTACAATCTACCATGATAACCATTTCTTGTCATGTGCACGAATAATTTCATAATGATTATTTTTCGACATATCTTGCAACCAATAAAAACCATCAATTTAAAGCTATGATGTACCTTCAAACCAATCACAACATTATTATAGTGGGAATTTTCTACTTAGATTATTGCCTCGGGAATATTCGTGGTATTTTATTTTTAATGTGTGACACAACAACTGATACTTTTGATTTGACGTCTGTCATCAGTTTGCATGCAAATTGAAATAGTTATTTTTGCATTTAGTGCGCGAAATGCTACTTTGGTGATCGAGAACTGGTTTTTTTTTAACGAGGCGCAGCCGAGTTAAAAAAAATAGTCGAGATTACCAAAGTATTTCGCGCATGAGATGCAAACAAAATTTTTTCTACAAACGTCAAAAATATTGTTCTAAAATAAGTAATAACTATGAAAAATAGTATTGAACTGGCTTAAAATAATTTTTCCAAATCAAGTAATTACTGTAACTATGGAAATAAAATGGCATTTGTTGACAATTATTTCAAAGTGACAGTTCTTGATAATTATTTTGGGGTGACTTTTTATTCGCGTCAATTTCGTGCGTGATATTTCTTATTGTAAAAGAATGGAAATTTCGAGCGACGATGAACTAAGCAGTACCCCACCTAACTTGATAGATGCGGCCAATTCCGTAATTTCCAACCTATTACCGGAGAAATCGAGGCGGCAGTATGAAAATGCATATCAGCAATTTAAAGAGTGGTGTGAAGCAAATAAAGCCAGAAAAATATCTCTCACAATTTGAAAGCCTTAATTATTGTTCTACATTAATAAATAAACCATTTCTTGTTTTTTGCTTGATTGAGGAGTTGATGACCATATAGGTTAGAATATGAAAATCCCATATAGTTTACATGCTGTGTGCGAAATATATTTCGCACATTACTTCGCGCACGGTGTCATGGTAACGAATGAAAATGAAAAAAAGTGCCACTTCGCATACTGTTGTCAATGCGCGAACCTTGTGATTTTTTGACGTTTGTAGAAAAAATGAATTTAGATAACCGTAATGAATAAAAATGTTATATAGAGAATGTGTCTATGATTGGGGCATCAAAAAATAATCTATCGAATACCACACGAGAGTTCGATAAAGTAGAAAATAATTCTCCACATTTTTTCTCAAACTTGTTGCCATTTGGCAATAGCCACTCGAGCCCTTCGGGCTCTCGTGTCTATTGCCTGGCAACAAGTTTTCGAAAAATCTGTCGAATTATTTTCACTTTATTCTCACTCTCTTGTGGTATTACAACTGAAAATTTAATCATCAAAGTATAACTTTACCACGCTGAAAGTTGGGACCTATCGCCTCAGAGAAGACCATCGTATTGGAAACATAAGTTTTGAATCAGTTAGTTGACATTCATCATAATTTTTTCTTTGATAATGAAAGTATGATCATTGAAGTATGCCGTTGATACAACGCTGAAAATTGGGACATATCGCCTCCGAAAATAGGTGTAATGGATGGAGTTTATGTTCCACATATGTAACAATTAAAAAAAAATTACTGGGATATCTCTTCAATTCTTAAATATACGGATACCAAACATGGTATTTATGAATTCAGAAAAGATATGTCTTCCACTTGATGATGAAAAACCTATAAACTTGGCAACATTGTTGGAATTATTCATATGCACATCACACTGGCGGATCTAAGGAGTTTTTCGAAAGGGGGGGGGGGGCATGAGTTGTTTTCAATCAAAGGAATAAAATACGAATATATATATATATATATATATAAATCATTATTTGAAATAACTGAGGCCAGTGAACAATGATGTGAATAGAATGAAATAAAATATGACAAAACAAACAAAAACTCTTGTTAAGAAAAACATTCTCAATTGAAAATTGAACCAGTACCTCTGAAAATGGAAACAACCTACAATAAATTGAAGTCACTTTTTTGTTATATCTAACAGAAAACAACTACTTCCGCGGCTGTTAGATATAACAAAAAAGTAACTTCAATTTTTTGTAGGTTTTTTCTATTTCCAGATGAAACATGTATTGAGTAAGGTTATTCCGGACTCTGCAATTTTAATCACGACGTTTCAACTGTTAAAATCTACAGTCGTTATCAAGTGTATAATGCGACAATCTCAAGGATACTTCTTATTTATGCTGTGGATAATTTTGTGTCATTAGCCTAGGGGTAATTTGGCGGTATTCAGGTAAGCTTGTTAATTACAGTGCCAGGGCCCTCCGGTACAGCATTGTTAATTCTTATCGCAATTTCAATTGATCCATGCCACTAATTAAGGGTTTCCACACATTACGGATTTCTATGCTGGCTTGACTAAAGACTTTGTTGTTCATAATATATGCACTATCTTTAAACTTCCTTCTATACCAGCCCTCTTCTTTATGGATGACTTCGGCTTCAGTCCATTTTATGTTGTGTTGGGTCGTCCAGACATGATCCGCTATTCCTGACTTTGATGTTTCTCCTCGTTGAGTGTTTCTCTTGTGATCAGCGAGTCTAACGCTGAGTGGTCTCTTAGTTTCTCCAAGATAAGCTTCGCCGCATTCACAAGGGATGCGGTAGATGCAGTTTTTGGAGTCAATGTCAGCGTTACGTGGTCTGGTCTTTGTGAGATGGCTGCGAATAGTGTTACCTGACTTGAAACATGTCCGTATTTTGTATTTCGACCCAATTCGCTTTATTCTTTCCGATTGACCTTTATCATACGGAACGTACAGTGTGGTTTGTGTCGGCTCATATGGTTTCTTGTTCTTATCCCTCCTGCGGGCTAGAACCTCTTCTATATGTTTTTTGGGGTACCCATTTCGTCGCAGATCTTTCTTGATATTGTCCAATTCGATGGTAAGACTTTTATCTGTGTTACATAGGTTGTAGGCACGGTCCACTATGTCCACCCAGACGGTCCGGGTTCGATCCCCGGTCGTGTGTCACTGAGCTTGAAGTGGTTCGGATTCCACTTTTATTTAAACTGTAGGTCCTGGATCTTCCTTGCTCGCACAAGCTCTGCTTTTGAGGGGTTTTCTCCGAAAACCTGGGAGTTTCGTAAAAACAAAAAAAAAATTACCAAATAATGAAGTCTCAAAAATGATACATCTGGAACAAAAACTTATTATTATTTTTCATCTTTGGCCACTGTTTGCAAATATTCTGAAAACTCTGTGAACAACAACTGAACACAGAAATCAACAATTACATAAAAAGATGGATAAAAATGTGACGAAACAAATAAGAACACAATTCCACAATTCTAATGATGAATTTAAAAAAATGATACACAAAACAAAATACATATGCCTTTGGCCACTGTTGCCAAGTTTGTCATTAACTAATTGTTCATTGATCGCAATCTCCGGATGGGCGGTCATAATGGTTTAGCCAGATAGCGTATCTCCTGAAATACTTCTCTCCGATGGGGGAACAATGATCAGAAGTGTAATGAGAATTTTAAAAAAAATATGAAAGGAAACATCTTGTTTCTGCCACCAACTTGGGAAGAGACAACACAGTATACACAATATAGTACTTTATCTGAAAACGATTACCATTCATATTTTGATAAATGATCATGATTCAAATAATGTTTCACACTATTTTTATTATGTTCATGTCTATGAAACCATAACCATAGAAATGACTTTTTTTTAGTTGGATAAATTTGGGAATGTAGGCATTATATCTTCGAGAATGTATTGAAGAATTGACTGGAGCTCTAAATAGTTCAGTTCATCATAGTGATTATAATTTCATACACTGTTCATCGGTTTTCGTAATTATGCAAAAATCAAACTCTTTAATAATCTCAGTGTTGCATAGATTTTACAAAATATTCAATTTCTCTTATCACTATTTCTATTCTAATGAAAAACTTACTGATCTTTTTTGAAGAACTAATGTGAAATGACCCTTCATTTCAAAAACAAGTGGAATAAAATGATTTTTTATTTGTGCGGTTTCGGATAAAAAACAACTATTTTCTTTGTTTTTGATTCTAATGGTGGATTCAAGCAGCAGTCATAAATCATAAGTTTTAAGTCATAAGGAAGAATATTCGTCAATGATTGGTTGGTCCGTTCATTCCAACCAATCACTGACGAATATTCTTCCTTATGACTTATGACTACTGCATGAATCCACCATTATTGCTCACGGCTTACCTCTAAGGTGCCTTCCACTAGGAGGACAGTCCCCGAAAATAATTATTTTTTTCTACAACCACACTCCAAAACATGCTTTTCTGCATAGTTTTACGTTCGCAAACATGATTATTTCTCACAATAATTGAAATTTGACATTAGTGTGCCGCAAAGTGACATTTCTGTGCCACAAAGTGACATTTCTGTGCCAAAATTTTTAAGTACCCAATTTCTAAGCAATACAGTTTTCGTGACAGCAAAGTGAAAGTATATTTTGAAAATTCTGCATTTCGAAGGGATATTCGATCAGGCATCTTCAAGAATGAATAGACAAAGTCTATTGGTTTATGTAATTTGAGAGAAATTGTCGTACAAATTCATAATATTCTGAACAAAAATCATAGACATCACTACTGCTGTCTCAAATACCCACATACACACTATCCATTGCTAGGCAACGGAGCAACATCTATCGAATCATTTGAATGTCAACAAACGTCAAGCATAAAATATTCGTAAAATATTCTTGTCCCACCATTTTTTAATGAGATTAAACTAAAATGGATAGCGACAGTTCTGAAATTGAAAATACTCCGCCAGAACTAAGAGAACAAGTTAATTCATTGTCATTGAATTTACTACCTTCAACTTCAAGAGGAAAATATAAGAATGAGTCACTGACATTTCATTCCGTCTTATAGTATAGTATTATTTTTAGCAAAAAGGGTGTTATAGAAATAGTATAGTGTGTAACACGAGCAGAAATGCAATTTCTCACTCGTTTGAATTGCAGCACTCGCTTGCGCTCGTGCCGCAACTTTTTCAAACTCGTGAGAAATTAGCACTTTTCTGCACTTGTTGCACAATATACTATTCCTGTATCGTTATCCGTTTTGCCACCTGTGTTCTTTGCACACATTTGCACTGCATAGAAGAATATTTCTGTTTCATAGTGGTATTGCATGATGAATAACTTGTATGAAATTCAAAATCATGTGGATTTGGGATGTTCAATACGAATAATACGAAAACGATTAATTTTTGTTTGTATGACGTTGTTTTCTTTTTGTTGAAAATCAATCAAAGGTTGAATTGCATATCCAGACTGGTTGTTGAACCAATATCAAATACTCATTCAGAACTCTAGGTGGGATAGAACCGCCAGTGGGCCCATATCATTCGCTTTGAATCTGTTTCGCAGTTTCAGAGATATTCGCATGTTTCCGGAGTTTACGAGCACACTGCATGTTCCCATATTATATCATCCTCTGTTACTATTCTCATGTGTGCTGAATGAGCATGCATCCCCGCCCCTCAAAGAAGAGTTTACGAGGTTGTATTGATATCTAGTTAGCCTAGACCAGTTCCCTGCATAAACAAAATATTGCGTTACCATAGCAACGAACAATAACTTATTAGAAGTGTCAGTGTAAAGTTTGACGTCAAAAAAGTAAACCAGAGTTACGCAATAAATTGAAAGAAAAAATGTGTCCACCGAAATTGTGAAAATCGAAAAATTGGAGTAACAAGCCATCATCAAGTACCTGTATTTAAAAGGGTTAAGAGGTAAGCAGATTTACGAAGATATGCTTAATACTCTTAGTGATCAATGTCCTTCGTATGCGACCGTTAAAAATTGGACTGCAAGCTTCAAAAGAGGTAAATTTTCCATTGATGATGATGACCGATCGGGAAGGCCAGTTTCTGTGTCAGTCCCCGAAAATGTCGATGCAGTTCATGACATGATTTTTACAGACCGTCGAATTGGGCTAAAACGCATATCTGAGGCACTAAATATTTCATACAAACGCATTCATTATATAGTTCACGTAAATTTGGACATGAGAAAAATTGCTGCAAAATGGATCCCCAAATATTTGAATGTTGACCAAAAGCGTGCAAGGGTAGTAGCATCGCGTTCGATCTGTGCTCGATTTGAAAACGATGTAGACTTCTTAAACCGAATTGTTACTGTAGATGAGACTTGGGTACATTTCTACGATCCAGAAACAAAGCAAGAATCGATGGAATGGTGACACTCCGGTTCTCCAAGACCTAGGAAGTTTCGTGTCCAAAAATCTGTTGGAAAAGTTCTTGCTTTAGTTTTTTGGGATTACCATGGAGTAATCCTGATTGTTTTTTTTTAGTAAGGGTAGAACAATAACTGGAGATTACTATTCGACATTACTGAGCACTCTACGGAAAAAAATTAACGAGAAAAGACGTGGAAAGCTATCCAAAGGTGTTTTGTTTTTGCAGGACAACGTCCCTGCACACAAATCTCATGTTGCCATGCAAAGAATTCGTGATTTAGGGTTAGAATTACTAGAACACCCCCCTTATTCACCAGATTTTGCTCCGTCCGACTATCATCTCAAAAGTTTAAAAGGTCGTAAATTTTCTTCCAACGAGGAGGTAATAAAAGCTGTGGAGGTCTGGTTTGCAGAGCAAGAGAAAACATTTTTTTAAAGGTCTAAAGACGTTGCAGGTTCGCTGTAATGAATTTATCCAATTAAGAAGAGAATATGTTGAGTAATAAAATATTTTTTCTACTCCCGTATGTGAATTACTAACGTCACACATCGATAAAAATGTGTAAAGCTTCATTTCACGAATCGGTGTGTGAAGTGCCATGCTTTTCTTATGGGATTTATTTCACGCACCGGTGCCATAAGAGTCAATACAAATTCCTGATGGACAGCATTGAAGTACTCCCATCAACTCCTCCAAATATAACGTTAGCAGCCAGTGAAGCAAGTTCATCGTTATTGCCACAAAAATCGTTGGGAATTTACGAAAACACTTTGGAAAAGTTTATGCAATGGCGCAATACAAACAACGTCCAATCATTCTCCGAAAGGGTAATATTAGCCTACCTATCTGAATTATCAACAAAGGTTAAATCTTCTACCTTATGGACACTACTCAATGTTGAAAAGCACCCTTAGTGTTAAGTACAACGTACAAATTGGTGATTATCCGAAAGTTCGCGCTTTCTTGAAACGGAAAAACGAGGGATACATTCCTAAAAAATCACGCGTTTTGGAAAAGGAACACGTATTAAAATTTCTCAAAGAGGCACCCGATGAAAATTTCCTTTAATTCAATCACTAAGTAAAAGGTCGTAAAAAAGTATAGTGTGCACCACGTGCCTGAAGACTTTTTTACGCGAGTGTGGAAGTTTGTGGAACGAGCCGCAGGCGAGTTTCACAAACTTCCACACTCGCGTAAAAAAGTATACTTCACGCACTAGATACACAATATACTATTGACATTGAAATTTTATTTGGTTCTATAGTAGGCTAAGCATTTTTCAATATATCCTCGTACATATTCTCCCAGCGCTTCAGATTTGCAGTTACTCTGATCTATCACTGTATCCCTTAAAGATACTTCTTTGATTCTGTGCCAGGATTTCTCTTCTTGTCTCTCTTTTGTGTATATTACTCCGCTGCGACAACCTCTTGTGTTTCGGCGCCGCTGTCTTGGCGTCGAGCAGATCTCGACGCCGAAATCCGAGCTCCAAGTGCCACAGTGCCCACAGTGCCAGTCTGGCGGCTCTGCAGACAATTTCGCTTCGATCGGTGCAGCTGTTTCCAGTGATTTTCAATCGCGTTGCCCGCTGCTCAAACAACTGACGGTCGAAACAATTCTGTCCCTCGTCCAATTCGAAAACCCATGCCAAAAAGTACTGTTGTGTTATACATGTGTCAAATTAAGAGAAAGTTCAAAGTCGGCGCTGATTCAAAAATTATATTTCATGAATTTTTATTCTTTGTAAAATATTTTCGTTGTTAGTGTGTCTGTGTGTGTGAGTATTTTGGTAATAAAGCTATTATTTGATTTGCAGATTTTCTTATTTTGAGCACATGCCTGTTTCACCAGTTCGGCTTGTTTTGCAGAGTTATATAAAGAGGGCGTTGCATTGCCTTGAGATAGGAGAGCCTTTGGAGCATCTCCAGAGATGAAAATTTCTAAAACGCTAGTAATGGTAATAATAGTTGCCTCCTTGGGCTGTCGCATATAGCTTGGTAGATTATTATAATAAAACGCTATTCAGGTGAAATATAGTTTTATCATAGCTGATACCATTAAATCATAGGCCGAGCGGTGCTTCTGTCAGTATTTAATATCAGCTCTTACATTGGAGCACATCAGGAAATAGTTATTTTTGCATCTAGTGCGCGAAATGCTACTTTGGTGATCGAGAACTGATTTTTTTTTAACGAGGCGCAGCCGAGTTAAAAAAAATAGTTGAGATTACCAAAGTATTTCGCGCATGAGATGCAAACAAAGTTTTTTCTACAAACGTCAAAAATATTGTTCTAAAATAAGTAATAACTATGAAAAATAGTATTGAACTGGCTTAAATAATTTTTCCAAATCAAGTAATTACTGTAACTATGGAAATAAAATGGCATTTGTTGACAATTATTTGAAAGTGACAGTTCTTGATAATTATTTTGGAGTGACTTTTTATTCGCGTCAATTTCGTGCGTGATATTTCTTATTGTAAAAGAATGGAAATTTCGAGCGACGATGAACTAAGCAGTACCCCACCTAACTTGATAGATGCGGCCAATTCCGTAATTTCCAACCTTTTACCGGAGAAATTGAGGAGGCAGTATGAAAATGCATATCAGCAATTTAAAGAGTGGTGTGAGGCAAATAAAGCCAGAAAAATATCTCTCACAATTTGAAAGCCTTAATTATTGTTCTACATTAATAAATAAACGATTTCTTGTTTTTTGCTTGATTGAGGAGTTGAGGACCATATAGGTTAGAATATGAAAATCCCATATAGTTTACATGCAGTGTGCGAAATATATTTCGCACATTACTTCGCGCACGGTGTCATGGTAACGAATGAAAATGAAAAAAGTGCCACTTCGCATACTGTTGTCAATGCGCGAACCTTGTCATTTTTTGACGTTTGTGGAAAAATTATATATTCACTTACCTATAAAGTCTCAATTATCGGCAAACCATATCAGGAAACTGCTATCAGTTCTGCACACACACTAGTTTTAAATATTAAGTTACTTTTTTTAATATTATCACCAACTCTTTTCTGGATTTCGATCTATTCAAATACTCATCAAATTGTTATTCATTGATATCTGCTCCGAAGTTCCAGGTGGAAGATGAAATTTACCGTAATAAATCAAAGATATCAGCAAAATTCATTTATTATGCCGAAAAAAAATTAGATCGCCGGAATAACTAAAAAGTTTTCAATTTATATGTTCTTAAACCAAACCCAATTAGAATCGGTGGATTGAATAAAATTTCAAAATATTTTCGTTATTGGACTAGTCAAAGATGTATTATTTTTTACTAAAGCATTGAGCTGATATTTTGAAACAGATCATTTGCCAGAAAAGGTTACATTATTAGCAAATACCTCTCTCAAAATCGAAGGCAAGACTTCCGTTTAGGTACATAAAATCTCTGGCCTCCATAGCCCAATTTCTATTCAGGCCTGGCAATAAATGTAAGGGTCGTTCAAAAATCAAATATTAAATTGAATCTCATTTCGTTTTCTTGCACAGTCTGCTTATGCATTGAATATTTTATAACTGAGATATTCCGACGTTACAAGGAAAAAAACAAAATGGAAATTATTCGTATTATGAAAAAAACTTTTATATCTAAACAATTATTCTTATGTTACTTATTCTATGTCATTGATCTTGCTGTAACACTCAGTTATGGCTTGAAAAAATTCTCTTAGTGAATATATGACGTTAAATTCATAATGAAACTGATGTATTGATACAAAATATTTTATTTGAATCAATTAATTCTCCTCGTATAATTCTAGAGTCTGTATTCGACCGATGCTTATAGTATCCACATGTGCGATGGCGGACCCTTCTTGGTATTATGAACTAAATTCCGAATTCAACGGCTTCGGGTTTAGATTCAATGACTGTACCTTTCGAGCACTATTTAAAATTATATTCAAAATTATGTTTTTTTACATTGAAGCTTGTTCCATTTTCGTGAGATTCTCTATCCTCTAGAAATGGATAGGAAATTGTTGTGGAAAGGAGTTATTCACGAATACCAACTCAAACCAATAAATGTAAAACACTGATTGTACTCAATAGATATAAACAAAAAAATCTGTAGCTGAGCAGATACATTCATAAAAGTTACAAGAAAAACATATGCACATATTAACACATCAGTATTTTTTTCCTCATGCACCAGCAAAATCACAAAAATACGAGTTGTTATCTTTGAAACTCCATGCTTGACCTTTTTGCTTGATTTCGTGCAAATATCGTGTTCAACAGTTGTCGTTTAGTTATTATTATTCTTCAAATAATCACAACAGGAACGTAGATCAATCGCTTCTTAGAAATAAAATTTGATGGAAAGCAGTTAAAAATTTAATAATAGTATTCAATAACTGCAATTAAAGTGATTTTGACATGGAATTATTGGAAGTGGTGTACTAAGAATATAGGCATCAATTATTATACATTAAAATGCCCATCTGATGTACGTTACAAAAATTGCTGTCACAAACATCACTCGATGTTACATTTCGATTATCCTACAAATAATGTAACAATACCCAATCAAAACTTTCCACCTATGGTTTCCGTCGATCTCCCGTCCCTAGCTCCATCAGAAGCTGACAGAATCAGTTTGTTATCCAATGATAACAGTACTGACATGAGTCGGCAGACCATGTCATAAATATTTTCACATATTTTTTTTATATATGTTTTTGTAAAATTTATTATCATGCCGTATGAACATTGGACATAGTACCCCCATTTAAATTTTGTTTGTTTGTAATTTATTAAAAGGAATTTTTCCTCTCCATAACTTGTATAAGGCTGAAGATGGATTCTTGCTGAATCCGAAACATGTACCCCCCCATTAGTTTGATGTAGTCAAATTAAAGTTGTGGAGATGATTTTGTGATATTTCTTCCCGCTTCATCTATACCACTCCACTTTGAGCTGAAATGGACTTCTTCCAGAGAGTACTGTTTTGTTATCTACAGCCTCACTTAATATATTGGATAATATAGGTAACTTTCAAATCGAGTCGATCTTCATAGTGCAAGTCATTTAAATTTAATTTATAGTAAATGTTTGGGCCGACTATTACATTTCAGTTTGATAATTTCTATTTCTGGCATTGGTCAAGTAAGTTCCAAATCATCCCATGTAGTTTCTTTCACTCTAAAACCTATCTCCGAAACTCAACCAATATTTGAATTGGATCTATTATTATTATCATTATTATAGCACAATTTTGAAAATAGTATGAATATTGCCAAAATTGTGCTATAATATGGCAAACATAGATGTCAACAAAAAACAATTAATATGCTTCTAGGTACAGACATTTTTTGTTTCCAGTAGAAAGGAAACACTTTTAAAAGTTCTTAAGAATAAAATCGAAGTACACTCCTCTCCAAATATTTCCACAAACTGGAAAATATGAGGCAAAAATCTGACAAATAACAACTACTTCCCTGGCTAATGCCACGACGGATATTGAACTACATCTGACAGATATTTGTGCAACGTTTTTCAAAGAAGACTAAATTGCAAATGCTTATTGTAGACAAACAGAAGATAATCCTTAATTTAGCTGGGAATGACCATCTGCAGACATGTTTCGAGGTAGTTGCCTCTCATCAGTGCAAGGGTAGGTCGACAACTTTGAGTTGTCTTGTCCCTGCCAAATGAATTATAACCTATTGTTTATCTAATAATTCCCTACGGATGAAGCAGCGACTTACAGTAAAGCACTCCTCGAGACAGCAAAAGACTCCAGAAAGAGTAAATGCGAAAATCTGAACAAATTAGAATGTTTTGCCGGAGAGTACAAATAAATGATAGGAATAAAATCGACAAAATCGAAGTACCCTTCTCTCCAAAAATTTCCACAAAGTTAAAAGTTCTCTCAATCATCCTTTTGGTTGGGTGATTTTGGGAAAAGTAAATTATTCACTTTCCTCGCCTCACATAGCCAATTCGTTTTTATCGTCAACTGATTTTTCTCTAGATTCAGGATGGACACATTAGCCCGCACCACAGATTTTTGTAAAATGTTCAGACAAATTCTTATTTACGACAAACACTATATGATTATCAATGATTACCATGGCGTTTCTCCACAAGAGATCCTACACAGGACTACAGCTAGGCTGCGGGTAGTCAGCTCTAGAGTTAATTCATCTCCTCACCAAGCACTTAGGGTAGTCGAACAGTTTGAAACTAAATTCAAGCCTGCAAAGTAATAAAGTCAGAAATTTTTGTGGATGACATTGTCTCGAGTTGCAAAACCGTGACTGAAGCTCTGTTGACTCAGAAGGAATTGATATCACTCGTTAGTAGAACCGGCTTTGAGTTACAAATATGGACATGTAATTTGCCAGTCTCACATCTCCAACATAACCCCATCGCTTTTGACCAGATCATGAAACTTTCATAAAAAAAAACTGGGCCTTCAATGGAATCCATTTTCAGATAATTTCACATAACGGAGTTCTACCTTTCGAAAAATCCTATACAAAGCGCAATATCCTGAGTCAGTTAGCACATATCTATGACCCTTTTGGATTCCTCTGTCCTCCCACCCTTAACTTGAAACTAATAATACAAACTCTTTGGAATTCAGGCATTGATTGGGATGCTTACCCACCCCTGATGTAGTGCACACTTGGGACCAGTTCATATATGATTTACCCTCGCTTGCAAATTAAAGTTTACTGCGTTATATGCTGTTTGATTATAATCATTTCAGCTCCTTTGAGATGCACGAGTTTTGCGATGCATCTGAAAAAGGCTATTCAGCAGTTAGTAATTTATATCCGAATAGTCAACCCCTTTGATCATTTTAAAATTAGTATAGTTTGTTAATACTTCAGCAACATGAAAGAAAATTGAAATAAAAGATGGAAATGCTGAGCAGAGTGAGATCCAAATTCGAAAATACCATTTTTTCATGTCCACTAACGAATCATATTCCGAGCATTTCAGAGAATGAATTCAATGAGTTGATTATCATTTCCTCGCTGTTATTTCGAATTTATTCCATGGATAGTGACTATGTCATTTGAAAACTTGGTGTCTCCAATAGCAATAGCTGGTGAAAGGCGTAGATTGTTTATTAGCGATAGAAACAAACCTTCGACTGATCAGTGAAAATTAGCTGATGATTTTCAGAAAAATTACTAGGGAGCAGATTGTCGTTTTGAATTGGAATTTATTCACGACTGACTAGGTAGATACTGATCTTTTATGGATTTAAAACACTTTGGAAAAAAATTAAATACAACGTTTATTCAACTTTGTACAAATATGACGTTAGAACGATTGAAATGAATAAACGAATTAATGAAATAATGAATTGATCGATTAATGAATTGATGAATTAAAGAATTTATGAATTTATGAATCAATTAATTTATGGCTTTATGAATTAATGAATTATTGAATTAATGAATCAATGAATTGAATTATTGAATTGATAAATTATTGAATTAATGCATCAATGAATTATTGAATTATTGAATAATTGAATTATTGAATTAATAAATTAATGAATTATTGAGTTGATGAATTAATGAATTAATGAATTAATGAATTAATGAATTAATGAATTAATGAATTAATGAATTAATGAATTAATGAATTAATGAATTAATGAATTAATGAATTAATGAATTAATGAATTAATGAATTAATGAATTAATGAATTAATGAATTAATGAATTAATGAATTAATGAATTAATGAATTAATGAATTAATGAATTAATGAATTAATGAATTAATGAATTAATGAATTAATGAATTAATGAATTAATGAATTAATGAATTAATGAATTAATGAATTAATGAATTAATGAATTAATGAATTAATGAATTAATGAATTAATGAATTAATGAATTAATGAATTAATGAATTAATGAATTAATGAATTAATGAATTAATGAATTAATGAATTAATGAATTAATGAATTAATGAATTAATGAATTAATGAATTAATGAATTAATGAATTAATGAATTAATGAATTAATGAATTAATGAATTAATGAATTAATGAATTAATGAATTAATGAATTAATGAATTAATGAATTAATGAATTAATGAATTAATGAATTAATGAATTAATGAATTAATGAATTAATGAATTAATGAATTAATGAATTAATGAATTAATGAATTAATGAATTGATGAATTAATGAATTAATGAATTAATGAATTAATGAATTAACGAATTAACGAATTAATGAATTATTGAATTAATAAATTACTGAATTAATGAATTAATGAATTAATGAATTAATGAATTAATGAATTAATGAATTAATGAATTAATGAATTAATGAATTAATGAATTAATGAATTAATGAATTAATGAATTAATGAATTAATGAATTAATGAATTAATGAATTAATGAATCAATGAATTAATGAATTAATGAATTAATGAATTAATGAATTAATGAATTAATGAATTAATGAATTAATGAATTAATGAATTAATGAATTAATGAATTAATGGATAAATGAATTAATGAATCATTTATTCAATCAATTGATGAATTAATAATATTATTATCCTTCGTCGTTTTCCTAAATTCTCTTCTTTTCCTTTTGGTTCCAAATCGCTCTAATGTGCTATGGTATGCACACTTCTCTCATCATAGATATTCCAACAACATAAAATAAATCTTCATGATAAGCTCATACAATACGACTTTCAATGTCAAATTCTCTGATAAAACCCGTGTATTTAGAATACACCAAGGATTCAACAAATTATTTTCTGATGATTCTGACCAATGGTATACTGCACGTATTGGGTAAACTCCAAAATATCATATTCTCAAAGCATCTGTCCATGCATTCTCTGAAGCGCTTCTCTTATGATTCTTCAAAAAAATCAAAAAGTACAATCTTTTCTGGTGTTACGAATTCTGGAAAGGCAGCGGGCGTCACTTTCTTTCATGCGACTTCCATTGAAAAGTAATATTAAATTTGTACCTACACGTAGTTACTCTCATAAACGGTATGCTCTAGATATCACAACGTTGCCCAAATTATTCATGAAAAAATCAATATGGAAAAACCCAACAAAATACAAATGATTTTCCTGGAAATAAATCGTTAGAACCTTACATCAATAGCATTTATTCGTTCTTGATAAAAATTCTCTGGGGTTCATACCTTTGTCGAAGTTATGTTTATTCAGAAATGCTATTGTTGCACAAACATGGGAAAGATTCATTCAAAAACGAATAGACCACAAGCCCAGGCACATTTTCAGGAGGTGATTTTATACACCACGAGTCATATATAATGTTGATGTACTGGTCGAGAAACAAACGTTACGCACTATGCCGTCAATTTTCCGCGGCACAGGTGAGTGTACAGGCGAGTTGAAATGTCGTAAAAAAGGGGGTACTTTTTGATTACTTTATACATGACGGCACTATTCTCGTCAAAGAGGCACTGAAAGAAGAATGCTCTAAAACCCAGTGCCGTCAAAAAATAGCGGTACAGGAAGTCGGAATTTTTTTATGAAATCGGCGATTTTACCCCCCCCCCCTCCCCAGTTAATCGAATACTTGACGGCGTTGATTCAGTTAACTTTGCCTTTCCTTGAAAAACTATAATACATCTATGCCGTCAGAAAAGGGTGGTACATGGGGTCAGAAATCGCGAATCAAAACCCGATTTTTACCCCTTATGGGGGTGGTCATTTAGAATTTGACGGCACCAATTTCTAGCTTTGAGTTAACATTTATTGAGTATTCTAAACATGAAGCCGTCAAAGAATTATGGTTCATGCAGAAATAAATAAATAATTACTGAAATTTTAGAGCAAAAAATCAATGTTTTCTTATAAGGTCATTTATTTCAGGACGGCATAGGGTTTTTTTTGAGTAGAAACTACTTATAATGGCTTTATAATTATGCCGTCAATAATTCATGGTACCCAATTGAAATACAGAATAAATATAAAAACGAAAAAATTTAAAAAAATTGAAAATTGCCTGCACATTTATAAGAGTTTATTTTTGAAATATTATTGTGGATAGCACTTCATTAAACATTAAAAAACATAGAAAAGTTGGTGCCGTCAATTTTTCCTTGTTATATTTTATGCATTTTACGTGAAATCTCTTGCTACTTTTGACTTATTTCACCTACCATTTTGGTCATAATTTTGGTCAAAAACTACAAGACGACATTAACAATATAATATTGACCATATTGAACAGTAATTTGAAATTGTGATGCCGTCAACATTAAACGGAAACTCTTCGTAATAAGAGAATTTCAAAATTTTAACGATAATCTTGGTAATATTCGTTTTCGGTCCAAAAATCAGTACAGGTGAAACCATCGTTAGTTATTTCTTAGGAATTGTTGGATGATTTTCATTTCTCGATGTGAAATTTTTTTACCGAATCCACCGCGTGCTTGAATTAATTGCCGGAAATTTTTCGAGTACATGAATTTTCTTCACTAGGGAGATTATATTAACTAAAAGTGGAGAATATAAAGGAAATGTCAAAGTGGGGATATGTATGCGCACATGGACTACGCTCCGTTTTTCGTGCTCAAAAACTGGCGGCAATTACACGCGATGGATATTCAAATATTTAACTCTTCAATGGATGGTCCTCACTTCTAGTGACCTAGAGACACTATCAACATATTAGAGAATAGGGATATGTCTGGCTTCTCAGGAAACGAATTTTGTTTACAACGTTCCATTGTCTGCGAGAAATTATTTGCTGCCATAATTTGCCATAACGTCATTTAAAATAAATTACATTCTACGAAAAAAATAGTAATCTTAACTTCTGAAAAATAAATTGAAATTGAACTAACACAAAAAATATCGAATAGAATAAAGTTTGAAAAATAACACCTTGTTGTGCCAAACAATAGCCGAATCAGTGATACAGAGATAATCTCATATCACGAAGTAGATTTGGCGTAATGTAGGCACAAAGTTGGATAATTTTGCCCCTTAATTCATCAGGATTTGTTGCTCTCTGAAATGCATGTCAATACGCGGATTTTTTCAGATATTCCCAAAGAAAGAAATCATTTATCTGGTGATCTGGGAGGCCACAATATCCTACCACAGGTAGATATTAAGCGATCACGAAATGTGTTTTAAAGAAATTGTGTCACTGGTCGTGACTCGTGACATTGTGACTCGAACAACCATTCTGTTGAAACCAAATGTCCCCAAAATTAATAGGAAGTAGCTGCATTGTCGGACTAATTTGATTTCGACATGAAAAACACATTTTTCATCGTGTTGTACAATATAAAATTGACGGCATAGTAAAATATGTTATCTTTGAAGGATATAGCATTGAAACAGCTAAATTTTAGGTTGTATAAAATGACCACCCCCACAAGGGGTAAAAATCGAAAAATCGGGTTTTGATTCGCGATTTCTGACCCCATGTTCCACCCTTTTCTGACGGCATAGATGTATTATAGTTTTTTAAGGAAAGGCAAAGTTAACTGAATCAACGCCGTCAAGTATTCGATTAACTGGGGAGGGGGGGTAAAATCGCCGATTTCAAAAAAAAATTCCGACTCCTTGATCCGCTATTTTTTGACGGCAGTGGGTTTCAGAGCATTCTTTTTTCATTGCCTCTTTGACCAGAATAGTGCCGTCATGTATAAAGTAATCAAAAGTACTCCCTTTTTTACGACATTTCAACTCGCCTGTACACTCACCTGTACCGCGGAAAATTGACGGCATAGTGCCCAACGTTTGTTTCTCTACCAGTACATCAACATTATATATGACTCGTGGTGTATAAAATCACCTCCTGAAAATGTGCCTGGGCTTGTGGTCTAGAAACATATGGATCAGCAATTTCTACCTAGCTGTACAGGATCTAGGTCGAGCACAAAGTCTATGAACTCTAAGGTAAATAACTATTGAGTTGATTGTACCACTACTCAAATATATAACAAAATGAAAATGTGTCGATTATGAAGAATGAAGTCACACACTAAACCGCGGCACTTTCACCATTTACTAGATAGATACTGATGTTCAATAGATTCAAAGTTGTACATGTATGAGACCATTAAAATGAATTGGCAAATTGATGAATTAATGAATTGATGAAATAATGAATTAATGAATTAATTAATTATTGAATTATGAATCGATGTATTAATGAATTATTAAATTAATGAATTAATGAATTGATGAATTAATGAGTTTATGAATTGATGAATCAATGAATCGTTGATTTAATGAATTGACGAACTGATAATTATTGAGTTGATTGTACTACTATTCAAATATACAGGGTGTTTCTTAAGAACGTGTAGAAACTCAGGAACATGTTGCTGACGTCGATATAAGACAAAAAGTTCCCATAAACACATGTCCGCAAGTCATTCGTTTCTAAGATACAGAGTGTCAAATTTTAATTCTTATATTTGTTTTTTGTGAATAAATTCCAAAATATTTGTGATATTCGAGAAAATTCTGGTACCTGGGATGATTTTTCAATGACAAAATCAAATTTTATGTTAATTGTAAAAAAACTAATTTCTAATTGAATTTATTTTAAATTTAAAAATCTTGTCATTCAAAATCAGTTGCATCGATTATTTCAAATCTTAATAACTTGAAAACAGTTGCTCGCAGTAACCTCTACAAAGAATACATTTTTTACACAAACTAAATAATAAATATTCCCAGATAACAAACTTTACCCAAATATCAAAATATTTTTGAAATTTACATGGTGGTTCTTCGGGTTGTAAGGCCGACGTATGTTCAATGAAGATCTCGACGTTTCGCCAACACGAGTGGTTAGCATTTTCAAGAGATATTTTACAAATTTCTGCTTTCTTAAGTCGCTGTCAAAAGCCTTTCACTATTTATCATTTTTGAAATTATTCACATAAAATAAAAATATGAATTCAACTTTGACACTCTGTATCTCAGAAAGGAATAACTTGCGGACATATGTTTATAGGAACTTTTCTTGTTATTTTGTACACGCTCATAAATTGTCTACACGTACTTAAGAAGCACCCTGTATAACAAAATGAAAATTTGTCCTTTATGAAGAATGAACCCACACACTAAACCACGGCACCTCCACCATTTACAAGATAGATAATGATGTTAAATAGATTTAAAACACTTTGTATGAGATTAAGACGAATGGAATGAATTGGTGAATTAATGAATTAATGAATTGATGAATTAATGAATTGATGAATTATTGAATTGATGAATTAATGAATTGATGTATTGATGAATTAATGAATTATTGAACACATCAATTATTGAAATAATTAAAATATGAATCAACGAACTAATTAATTAAAGAATTATTGAATTAATGAGTTAATGAATTGAAGAATTTATGAATTGATAAATCTCCCCTAGACTAGTTAGTGTTTTACCCTAAATCACAGAGGTGTGCTTTATATAACATTTCCACAGAGGTGCGGTCACAAAGACTGCTTTTTTTTGAAAATTCACCATGGGATTTTTGTTTGTTGAACAGAAGAGATTAACCTGAGAAATGATTAAAATAAGTCTCTAGGATGTATGAAAGCTGGAAATGAAACACAAATATTGAAAACGAATTTATAATTTTTGCAACTCAATATAAGAGTACAAGAGTACAACTAAAATTCAACTTATTTTTTTTTTTAAATCATGAAAAAAAGAATCGTAACTAAAATTGTTTATCAATCCATGCAAAATGCAACTTGAGGCTAAAATAACACAAATAATTCCAAATTATAAGAAAATATTGGTCATACTGACCGGTAGCCCACTAGAAAATTCGGTAATTTTTGAATATTCATAACATACATTCTTGGCCTACCTTCTTAGTGCATTCTAAACATATGGTTTTTTTACACAAAAAACAATAGTAGAAGTTTTTCTTTTCTTTGAGGGAGGACATATGAAACCAGTTTTTCTTTCCTCAATAATGTGCACTTCTTCTTTTATTTTCAGCACACGTCTTATACATTGTCAAACTTCTCGATTGATGTGTTTATTTGTAACCATTCTTTCATGTTCAGTTGTAACTAATTGCATGGCTAACTCCTTGAGAATATTATATCGGGTTTGTTCTTCATTGTCCTTGAAAGTATAATGTAAAATACATGTGTTAGCTGCCGATATATCCAGAATTCTAAAAAAAATTGTCATGGGCCAACGTGTTGATCTTCTAGCAGTAGAGTTCTTTGTGCATTTTTCATCCATGGAATCTACACCTGCTTTATTATAATTGTAATACTCAATGATTTCTGGTATTTTAGTTTTTGTATTAGAATCTGGATTGTGATGTTGGGATGAAATCATCACCACAGCTTTACTTTTTTTCGGAACATACGAAAGTAATGTCATGGATTTTGTGAAACCATACAAACTGGATCCAACTTCTCTGTTCTTATTGGGTAGCAACTCTTTTGATATTTATTTTTTTATTTTTTCAAGGGTCCCTACAAATGTCAGTTTTTTTCAACTTCAATGCCTCTACTAACTCGATGGTCGAAAACCAATTGTCAGAAGTTATATTTCTGTTGGAGTTGAATATTGGCTTTGAAAGTCGTAAAACTGCTTGAGTTGGTATAAGATATTTTTTTCTCTCTTCTGCTGACAAGGTAAGACCATCTGAGCCTTTTCCACTATATATATATATATATATATATATACCCATTAAAAAAGTAGCTAGTACTAGCATTAGTGAGAGCAACAATCTTGAGCCCATACTTTGCCGGCTTTTTAGGCATGTATACCTTGAATTTACACTTACCTCGGAAAGCTACCAGCATCTCATCAATGCAAACTCCAGTACCTAGGGAATATATATTTTAGCAGTTTTTTTATAAAAATGTCGAATATTTCGGATAATGGTGCAAGAGGGTCACTTCTTTTCCTTTCATCACGGGTTGTTGGATTGTCAAACCTCAAACATATCAAAAGAGTTGCAAATCTGTTTGCATTAGTTACGGAACGAAAAATATCTCTTCCTGTTGCAATTATGGATCTAATGTCCTCGTTATTAGATTTGAATATCGCTGTTGTTATATAAAGAGTTTTGTTGATAATGTTTGATAGTTAGAGGAGTTTTGTTATGAAGGACACTCTATAGATAATGTAGGAGGGCTGTGACTTCTGATCTTGAAATAAAAGTCAAAGTTGATATAATTTAAAGTTGATTCAATTAGTATCATAAAACATGGTGTCAGGTGTAAATTAAAAATGAAAAAGTATGCAGAAAGAATTCACCGAATTGTTGAAACAGTTTAATCAACTGCGGGAAGAGACATCTTCCAAAATCGATAAGTTGTCGAAGGAGAAAGAAGAAGCACTTAGAAAAGTAACAGAAGAAAATAATGCACTCAAAGAAAGACTATCTATGGAATCCTGCTCCTATGAAAGAAGAATAAATGTGCCATTACCAACACAAATACAGTTAACAGGGGATGTGAAGTCAAATTTAGAATACTTCGAAAAAATGTGGAACAATTACTTGATTATGACTAATATGATCCACGATGATGAAAAAGTTAAGATCGCTATGTTGCTATCGTGTATTGGAGAAGAGTCATGTAAAATATTATACAAAATAGAAAACGTCAATGATGACGAACAAACGGCTGAAAGTTTATTGAGAAAACTGCGAAATCATTTGATACCTGAATTAAATGTAAGATTCGAAAGATATTTATTCAATACTGTTCAACAGGAAGAAAATGAGTCTTATCATGCATATTTCATCAAACTAAAATCCATGATAAAAACCTGCAGATATGGAGATAAAGAAGATGAACTGCTGCTCGACAAAATTATTTGCTCAGTTAAGGATATGAATATCAAACAGAAAATGTGGTTGAAAAAGGATATTACATTGGAGGAAGCTATTGAGATATGCAAATCAGCTGAAACAGCAGATTCACAGCTGAAACAAATGGGACCAAAACTGAATGAGATATGTAAAATCCAAAGAAGAACACAGTTTCAACATAAGAAAGATGAAACATGCAAATTGTGTGGATACAAATGGCATAAAACCTTAAAAGAATGTTCAGCAAGAAGCGCAAAATGTAAAGGATGTGGAAAGATTGGACATTTTTATAAAGTTTGTTTGAAAGAGAAAGAAATAAACGAAGTATCGAAGGAAGAAGAAACAAATAATAGTGAAGAAGTTAAATTTGTCTTGCAAATTGAAGGAAGAAATAAAGTTTTGGAAACTTTAACAGTTTGTTTAGATAACAACACCAAAAAATGTGTACAATTTCAGCTAGATACAGGAGCTAGTTGTAATGTGATAGGTATAGAAAACTTAACAGAAATATTGAATAATACCAATATAGATCTTGAACCAACGAATATAATTCTGAAGGTATTCGGAGGCGGTACTGTGAAAACTATTGGCACATACTGGATGAAAATTGAAAGAAATAGAAAAAAATTCCATCAACAGTTTCAAGTAGTTGATCTCAAACATGGACCACTCCTATCAGCTGAAGCATGTGAGACATTAGGCCTCATCAAATATTGCAGCACCATTCAAAGCAACAAACCCAGGACTACTGAAGAAGTCATTGAAAAATATAAAGATCTTTTCGAAGGACTTGGAGAATTAGAGGGAGAGGTTACTTTAGAAATTATCAAAGTGTCGAAACCAGTAAGACAATCTCCAAGAAGAATACCTGTAGCGTTGAAAGAAGAATTGAAAAGGGAATTGAAAAACATGGAAGAAATGGGAATAATAAAAGAAGAATGTGGATATACAGATTGGGTTAGCAATTTAACGATAGTGAAGAAAAAAGACAAATTGAGGGTGTGCCTGGATCCTAGTCATTTAAATGAAGTTTTGAAAGAGACAAAACAACAGCTACCGACGATAGATGAAATTCTTGCAGAATTAAGTAATGCAAAAATATTTTCAACGGTTGAATCAAAAAAGGGATTTTGGCAACTAAAACTTGACGAGAGGAGTAGTAAGTTAACAGCTTTCTGGACGCCATTTGGAAAATACAGATATATCAGACTTCCATTCGGAATTTCGACAGCTATGGAAATATTTCAAAAGAAAATGTTGGAAATTTTACAGGGATTGGATGGAGTTTTTGTAGTAGCTGATGATATACTCATAGTAGGAAGAGGAGAAACACAGAAAGAAGCACTATTGGATCATAACAAAAATCTTGAAACATTATTTGAACGACTGAAATTTGTAAACTTGAAATTGAATAAAGATAAGGCTAATTTCTGTCTAAAAACTATAAAATTTTATGGCCAATTGTTAACCGATGAAGGGATAAAACCATATCCAGAAAAAGTAGCAGCTATAAATAATATACCTGTTCCGAAAAATAAAGAAGAAATTCAAAGATTCCTGGGTATAGTTACATACATGTGTAGATACTTGAAAAATTTATCAGAAATATCCGAACCTTTACGAAAGTTGACACACAAGAACGTAGCATTTGAGTGGAATGTAGAACAACAAACAGCTTTTGAAAAACTGAAAGAAATGATATCCAATGACATTACGCTCAAATACTTCAACATAGAAGAAGATGTAAAAATTGAAACCGACGCCTCTTCATATGCTTTGGGATGTGCTTTATTGCAAAATGAAAGACCTGTGGCATATGCATCTAAGACTCTATCCAAAACCCAACGAAACTATGCACAAATCGAAAAAGAGATGCTAGCTATTGTGTTTGCTTGTTTGTCATCGATTTGATCAGTACATTTGTGGCAGAAAAGTGCTGATAGAAACAGATCATAGTCCACTTGTAAACATATTTAAGAAACCATTACTGAAAGCTCCAAAAAGATTACAGAATATGATCCTGAGCCTGCAGAGATATAGTATAGAGCTCAAATACAAAAAGGGACAAGAAGTTATTATTGCAGATGCACTTTCAAGGGCACCAGAGAATATTAATAACGAAGAGAAATCAATCGATATTTATGAAATCGAAGAAGATAAATATGTTACAACAATACAATATCTGAATCAGATCCGTATTTTCGAAAACATAGGCGAAGTAACAATGAAACAGGAAACCATACAGAAGATTAGAGAAGTCACAAAGCAAGATGAAGTTCTAAAACAAATTATTGAATATATAAAGAAAGGTTGGCCAAATTTTAAAAATGAAATGAATGCAGAATTGAAAGTTTTCTGGACATTTAGAGAAGAATTGATTATAGAAGATGGTATAATTCTGAAAGGATGGAGGATTTTAGTACCTTCAAAGTTACGACCAGAAATGATTGAAAAATTACATTCGGGACATGCTGGAATCGAAAACACAATAAAAATAGCTAGAGAAACAGTTTTTTGGCCAGGAATATCAAGAGATATAAAAAACAAAGTTGAATCATGTGAAATCTGTGCTAGATTTGCGTCATCTCAAAAGAGAAACAAAATGATTTCTGTTGAAACGCCAGAATATCCATTTCAAACTGTGAGCATGGACGTATTTGAAATATTCATAAATGGCAAGAAAAGAAATTTTTTGATTATGGTAGACCATTTTTCGGATTTTTTCGAATTAGAAGAATTGAGTGATTTGTCTGCTAAATCCACTATTCTGATATGCAAAAGACAATTCAGCAGATATGGTGTTCCTTCAACAGTGATTACAGATAATGGTTCAAATTTCACAAGCAGAGAGTTCACAGAATTCGGTGAAGAATGGGAATTTGAACATAAAACATCAAGTCCGTTTCACCAACAAGGCAATGGGAAAGCAGAGGCTGCAGTCAAAATAGCAAAAACACTCATCAGAAAAAGTATAGCCGAAAATGGAGACTTCTACAAAATGCTTATAGCACACAGAAACACACCAAATAAAATGAACAGTAGTCCAGCAAAAAGACTATTCAACAGATGGTTGCGATGTCAAGTGCCAAATAATGATTTAAAACAGCAACCACCACAAAATGAATATATCAAACAGAAAATTGAACTGAATAAAAAAAATGTTGCCAAACAATATAACGAGAGAGCAGTATACAGAAATAAAAAATGGGAGGAAGGAGACAGAATATACTACAAAGATAAACCAGACGATGAAGAATGGAGAAAAGGGATAGTGGTAAAAAAGTATGATGACAGATCATGCATGATAACTAATGAAAAAGGAAATATAATAAGAAGAAATGAAGTTATGTTGAAACCGGATAAAAAACATATAGAGCAGGAGAATGAAGAAGGAATCATACAGAGAAGAATTGAAAACGTAAGAAACAAATATACGACAGAAGAATGTGATAATTTACCAATTGCTTTGCGGAAAACACCTAGAAACAGAAGACCACCACAAAGGTTTACTGATGAATAGTGAAGCTTGAAAAAGGGGATGTTATATAAAGAGTTTTGTTGATAATGTTTGATAGTTAGAGGAGTTTTGTTATGAAGGACACTCTATAGATAATGTAGGAGGGCTGTGACTTCTGATCTTGAAATAAAAGTCAAAGTTGATATAATTTAAAGTTGATTCAATTAGTATCATAAAACAGCTGTGAACAATAAAAACCCCAGAAAACTTTTTAGTTCTATCAAATCTAAGTCACGGATATCAGTATTTTTCAAATTGTTATATTTGGTTCTGTGTCTTGCAAGACGTAGATTAGTCCAATTCAAAATAATTTGTAAAATATCATCAGGAATTCCGGTAATAATCGAGTTCCAAATTGTTATTGGGTCGATCTTAGCTACATTTGAAAAATGTCCTTTGTTTCTCGGTAACTTCTGAATGATGTTATGGCTAGAGGTTCTCGAATATTTGCTTACAGCTGGTATTTTTGACCACCTAAATCGATTTTTCCCACAACCGTTCCAATAATTTCCTGATAGTTCATTTCTTTCTTCTGTATCTTCTTCTCCTTCCCCTTGATCATCTTATTCTTCTAATTCACTTCCGTCCTTGCTGTCAAGTTCTTGTTCTGACTCCGAGTCGTGGTTACTCACTAATTCGGGCCCATCAGATTCATCGCCACTATCGTCAGAATCACATTCCGATGCCCCCATTTCAGCAGAGTTGATTATTCATAATCTTGATCACCAAAAGAACACCTTTTGAAGTACTAGGTACCGACTGCATAATCGAACCTAAAATATGAAGTGATCTGTGTTGTATACTCGGTTTTATATCAAACAACGGATTAAATGAAAATGTAACACTTACACAGAGAAGAGGTCTCTCTGACCGCTCTAGAAATTCGCAAGTATAATACGTAATAACTATAGACAGCACGATGCTCTCACTTCGGCGGCTGGATCAGTACTAATCAATTAGAGGGTATATAGAGACAAGGTTTGTTCGGGTTCTCATTTTATCCGATTCGGAACCGTTCGGAGCATGCGTCTTTTGGAATTCGCGTTCGAGTTCGACGCGAACGGTTCAGGATTTCGCTATGGCTTGTTTTGGTTTAATTTGAATTCGATCCCGAACCGATTCGAACCGTTCTTACTAGTCCCTGCGGTCAAGCTTGAACAATTTGGAATCGATAATTTGACACATGCGTATTTTGTGATTTGTCATTGTCAATAATGTCATTGAGCCATTTGAGGTTATAAAAATAAGTTCCGAATAGTGTTTATTACAGAAATATTCCTATTATTTGTTGATTTGTAATTAGTGATCATGAATGTATTTCTATTGTCAAGCTCGTCATCGAGTTCGTCATCTGGGGATGAAGAAGTGGGGGTTATTTTTCATGAATTGCAAACTCCTCACATTAAAAATGAGGACTATTTTGAGAATACTATACACCTGCTTACTGACAAAGAATTCAAAGAACATTTTAGGTAGATTTAAAAAAATGTTATTCTCTTGAATCATTGTTCTTTTTTGCTAGGGTTGATAGAAGTATACTAGAATCTCTTTCTCATGCCTATGAGGGATCTGAGTTTAATTCTAATATTGAAACCGGACATGCTAGGATTGCTCCAAAGAAAATTATTTTAGTCTTCTGGTATGCATATTGAGTCAGATTCATTATTTTCACATATTTCAGTTCTTACCGGACACACTGAAATATACCTTATAACTGGAATGCCAATGCAGGCATATGCGCGAAGAATTTTTGTGCCTTCCATGGGGATGGAAATATCAGAATCTGCACCGACGCAGTAGATGAAAATATGTGAAAATCATGTCTTTGATCATAACAGAGACCAGTGAATTGTTCTGTGATGAAAACATACGTCTTTGATCAATGAATTCGGCCAGGAGCG
Organism: Chrysolina oricalcia; assembly: GCA_944452925.2. Classification (NCBI taxonomy): domain Eukaryota; kingdom Metazoa; phylum Arthropoda; class Insecta; order Coleoptera; family Chrysomelidae; genus Chrysolina; species Chrysolina oricalcia. Next base: position 7,931,815 of record OX101815.2, on the reverse strand, counting down.
GCTTAGGCGCTATTTATAGCAGTTCATTGAGTTCAGTCCTCCATTTTATGTTTGGTTTTGCTTGTGTAAGTTTTTTCCCAGAAAATGTTCAAAACAAGAGTAACTATAGGTTATCACATTTGAAACTCCTCGGTAGGGCATTGTGTTTTTCAATTTGTTTTTCATTATAAATTATTTTTTATCGTGAAGTTCATTTTTATCCTGGGAAAATGAATGTGGTATGATCATTTTTCCACGATTTGATATTTGTGAAATCTAAGTTTCAAGCTGATCCAAATAGACGAGGAAAGTGTGTCGTCACAAATGTCATTCTTGTCAAAAACTGATTACAAACAAAGACTTTTACGTGACATTCTCTGTTGATGATTTGTTGCTGTGCTTATTAGTTTGTGTTTTGTTGTTTGGATTTTGTTTTCTCAGGCAAAAGAAGTTGAAAAACAACGGAAACAATTTCGGACAAGCTGATTTAAATTTGACAGAAGTTTGTATTTGGAATCAGTTTTTGACAAGAATGACATTTGTGACGTCATCACTGTCCTTGTCTATTGTAAGCGTCCGTCAGACCGCGGTGGTTTTTCATCAACTTAATCGTATAGAAATTCCTTCTATACTATCATTGTTTAAATAGAACATAGTCAATGCCTGTGGAAAAGGTATTGTACACAAATGCGAGTGTCATCTAGCGTGATTAGTTACAAACATGAATATTTGACGTCATTTTAATGCAGGTTTCTTCAAAAAACCCTGATTTTAATGCTTTTCCATTGTTTTAATCTAGTTACGATATGACTTTGAGGCCAAATCACTGAAGTTACGACATGACTTGGATGCGAGCTCACTATCGCCATCTGCATGTCGCATCCATTTTGATCCAATTATAATCCCATAAGGTTGACTATCTTCTATATAAACAATGATACTATGGACCAGACCGGTCCTGTTTCGATTATTAGTACGCATGCTCTCCCCTTGACTTTTTTGACTGCTGCGCGAGGTTCAAAAGGGTACACTTTTGAGAAGTTGCATTGGCATTCCAGTTATAAGGTATATTTCAGTGACCGGACATCATAATAGAAAAGTATTTCGTTTTAAGCAAGTTTGCTATGTTACTAATTTTGGGTTTCAAAGGTGTGCGCCGAAAATCTAAAAGTAAACAAAGCCACGGAACACATCAGTAGAAGTCAGAAAACAGATGGCAAATTTAACGTCAGTTGTAATATCAGTTCACCACTACACCAATAGGTTCCGCCACACTCTTCACACGAGTACGTTTTGGTTTTTATTAAATTAGAAATAGTTCTGAATCGTTCCCAATTTTTGTCATTGCGTCGATAGTTCTGCGCAGGTTCCCAACAGTTTCCAATTAAAGAACCCGAGCAAACCTAGAAGCATGAAAGTTACGTGGAAGGGAACGAAGCAGAATATTTTGAACCCGGCGGGGGCTTCACAGACCGCGCCTCTGTGATTAAGAGTTAAATAAATTATTCTAAAAACAGACGATATATTCGGTATATTTTTGAAAATACCACCATTACTTTAATAATTTAACACAATTCTCGTGGTTCTACTTATGATAAAACTTTTAAGTTGTTGCTGATGAGAACTTTTCTCAATGTATGTGGCTTCTGTGTTGACGCTCTTAATCATTCCTTCAATGGTAATTTTCCAGTGGAAAAGCTCATTTTTTCCATAATACGACACAATTTGTTCCACAATTAATTTTTAAATCCATCACAGGTATTTTATGAATGAATCGGCACCCAAAAACACTAATCAACACCTTCAATATGCCTCAATTTCCTAGCTCTCGGCGAATCCATTATCCGAGTCCCTATGAAACATTTTAATTATCGCTAGACATTAGATTTCTCTCAGCAGAGTGAACATTTTTGATAATAACTTTTTCTACGAATAATTTCAACAGTTAATAACTCAGGCTACAAATTTGTATGCTTAAAATTATAAGACCCTGATTATTTGATTGGATGATACGCCACAAGATATGATGTTCGAATCTTGTTGCCCAATCTACTTAACATCAACGGATGTCCAATTGTTGATACCAACTCGACATGGTTTTTGCTGTATGTATTGCTTAAATAGGCATATTCTGCTCTCAAGGATCAAATGTTCGAAAGGTTCAGAGGCCTCAATGAAACTTCGTTTTTAGGTTCTGAATTAGTGGACACTTGTGCTGGATAGCTGCCTTCATTAGGTTAGACCAAAAATTAAGTTTGACAGCAATTTGCCGTTTGGCTCTAATAACCTCAAGGAAATAAAGGAACATATCCCAACCTACTGAGAAATTTGATAGGTCCCTGGAACTGCATAGAAAAAATCTTACCCCAAAGAGCAAGCCCAAGGTTGTTCACGTGGAGAAGTTATCAGAATTTCGAGGCCACGATTCCCCAAATTGTTACGAGTCTAAGACATTTTAAGTCTGTTCGTTTGTCATGCTCACATTGATCTAATCTGATTTGAGCAATGATTGGTCATTCGTTTGGTCTGAGCAACTGCTCAGAGACCGTTCGTTCGTCAGGAGCAGGTTGCTACAGATCACATAAAGCAAGCTTTATCTGCTCTACCAATTCTCAGAGAGCAGAAATATTATAGAAATGATCAGGAAGTAAGGCGGGTGGTGACTTGACCAAAATATAATAATAATAAAGCATTTATTTCCCAACAGAAACCATTTACAAGGCAATTCTTAAAGGATAGCAAATGAAACATAATCAAAAGTATAGTAAAAGTGTTACAACATACAAAAGATGGCATGGATACCATATAAAAATAATAATATTCATCCATTTTTGATTCCCAAATTGCTTATACGAGAATATATTGAAAAATTATTAGCCTGCTATAGAACCAAACAAAATTTCAATGTCAAAATATTTCATTACACAACATATTCTCCTCTTAATTGGATACATTTATTACAGCGAACCTGCAACGTCTCTAGACCTTTCAAAAAAAAAATTTCTTTTTGCTCTGCAAACCAGACCTCCACAGCTTTCATTACCTCCTCGTTGGAAGAAAATTTACGACCTTTCAAACTTTTTTTCAGTTGAGGAAAGAGATGATAGTCGGGCGGAGCCAAATCTGAATAAGAAGGGTGTTCTAGTAATTCAAATCCTAAATCACATGAGATTTGTGTACAGGGGCGTTGTCCTGCAAAAACAAAACACCTTTGAATAGCATTCCGCGTCTTTTTTCTTTAATTTTTTCCCGTAGAGTGGTCAGTAATGTCGAATAGTAATCTCCAGTTATTGTTCTACCCTTATCCAAAAAATCAATCATGATTACTCCATGGCAATCCCAAAAAACTGAAGCAAGAACTTTTCCAGCCGATTTTTGGTCACGAACCTTCTTGGAAAGGTCTTGGAGAACCGGAGTGTCGCTATTCCATCGATTGATGCTTTGTTTCTGGATCGTAGAAATGTACCCAAGTTTCATCCATAGTAACAATTCGGTTTAACAAGTCTACATCGTTTTCAAATCGAGCACAGATCGAACGCGATGCTACTACCCTTGTACGCCTTTGGTAAACATTCAAACATTTGGGGATCCATTTTGCAGCAATTTTTCTCATGTCCAAATTGACGTGAACTATATTATGAACGCGTTCATATGAAATATTCAGTGCGGCAGATATCCGTTTTAGCCCAATTCGACGGTCTGTTAAAATCATGTAATGAACTGCATCGATATTTTCGGGGACAGACACAGAAACTGGTCTTCCCGATCGGTCATCATCTTCAATGGAAAATTTACCTCTTTTGAAGCTTGCAGTCCAATTTTTCACGGTCGCATACGAAAGACATTGATCACCAAGGGTATTAAGCATATCTTCGTAAATCTGCTTACCTCTTAACCCTTTTATATACAGGTACACAATTTCGGTGGACATATTTTTTCTTTTAATTTATTGCGTAACTCTGGTTTACTTTTTTGACGTGAAACTTTACACTGACACTTCTAATAAGTTATTGTTCGTTGCTATGCTAACGCAAAATTTTGTGTACGCAGGGAACTGGTCTAGGCTAACTAGATATCAATAAATCCTCGCAGATGTGCTCAAGATTTATTTCTTAATTCAGTCTTACTGCAAATTTCTCATATATTTAATAATTTATTAGCATTACAACACATCACATTAATTGGTGCTTTCTACATAATATTTGTATGAGCTCATTTGCACTTAAAAGTGGTTTTTGATCTAGACTCCAATCTCGTCACTTGAAAATCAATTTGTGATAATTATACTAGAGAGTCCACTTCACCATTCAACAGCTTATGGAAAAATATAATGGATGCTCGATTTCTGCGTTTTTCCAAAGAAACGAAATCGAATCTGCGTAGTATATTCATATAATCAGATCCTCTTGGAGGAAAAACTCCATCAACCTTGAAGCATAGAAATTTTAAAAACTTTTTTTGGACTTTCTCGATAGTTGTTGATTATTGACTATAAATGGGATTCCATACTAATGATCCATATTCTAGTTTAGACCTTACTATCATTAAAGTTCCTTCAATTCCTGGAGATGAAACCATATATACGATATGCTGATTTAGTAATTTCGTTTATGTGGGAGTTGAATGTAAGCTGATTGTCGAAGTGAACTCCTAAGTCTCTAATATTATCAACATGTTCTAGAATTGTATTATTAATTGTGTATGGGTAAAAAACAGTATTGGATTTTCTAGTGAACTTTTAGAAATATTTAAGAAGAGTTGATTTTTCAAACACCAATCATGTAAAGAGTTGATTTGTTCCTGTAGTATAATACAATCATCCAAATTGAAAACAGAAACATGTAATTTCAAATCATCTGCAAACATTAATTTATTGCAATCTAGTGTCTCGCAAAGATCGTTGATAAGTATCAAAAATAACAATGGCCCCAAGTTGGAACTTTGGGGGACTCCACTTGTTGCAAAATCCATTGTAAGAGACACACTGTGTTCTATTATTCAAGTACGATTTCAAAATATTATTGAATCCTAAACAAGTAATATTCTTCAGGAGTATTTCATGGTTTATTTTGTCAAAGGCCTTGGAGAAATCAGTATACACCATATCAACCAGTCCTCTTCGGTCTCATGATTCACATAAAATAATAAGGTTATGTTTTGATTAGCGTTCGTTTGAGTTTGAGCAATGAATGAATACTGATATTGGACAATAAAAATCAAATCAGTTACGTCACAACTGATTGATCTTCATGATTTTTTGGGCATGTTAAGCATTTCAAACGAACACAACATATCAATGAAGATGTGTTGTCAGTGTACCACTCCGTATGTCTTTCATTCAATTATTTATTCAACTCCATCCCGTTGTGTCGCAGCAAGGAAAATTAACAAATTCCCAAGAACCGAAGGAAATTCCGCATAATTGTAAAGGATTCAGTTTCACAAAATCAATTCAGACACTAGAACGACTAATTGAATTCCTAATTACCAGTGTTCTGAATATCATCAACAACAAAACAACCAATGAGTTACTCGATCCTTCGTGTCTAATTCTCGTTCTGCGCCAAGGGTGCGCCATCTATAATTATTTTGTTGAACTGATTTGAAGTATGTCAGGTCTTTTCTGCCATAAGATAAGATGAGATGCTTTAAAATTCATCAATCTCCGTAACTTGTGACTGACGCATCATTCCTGCAGAAGAGATTCAATTCACGGTAGTGTATGTATTTTTTTGGACGACAAATTATGATGGAAACCTATATGGTTTTGCGCCTAAATTTCGAGAGCAATCTTGCGGGATCACATTCCACAAATACAAACACCAGTCTACCGCTGCTATTCAGGTCAGAATATTCACTGGCGTACTGACCTTAACCCGGAAATGTAAGTTGCGTGTCAAAGGGGCATATTTTTACATACATAATTTCTGCATTGCAACAAATTATAATAAATTTCCAAGGAAAACTCATTGTTTTAATTAATTTATGAATAAGTAATGAATTATGAATAGTCAACGACACTGGTTACCCCGTACACCTCCCATGTTTTTTTAACGTACTTATTTCCGATGACCTGTATTTCATAGATACCGTGATAACATTTCTAACAACTACTTGTAGATTATAGATTAAAGGTTGTGCAGGCTATGCAGCCTCACAAGCACTTCGATCTATTACATCTTTTGTGCATGACCCTTAATTTATTCAAGGACGGTAATTTCAAAACTTCGTTTGAAGTTTTTTGTTTCCTGAGTGCTGATTTCCTGACGTCAGAGGTCATTATACTACTACCTTAAGAGAGTTGTATAGTACGGTTCTCTATGGGGATTGGGGACCCCACCTTTTTTATTCGACGTTTTAGACCCATAGTTACTTTGGACGAAATGATCCCCATCGTCTGTCTGTCGCTCAGTGGCTCTGTCCGTCCGTCCATTCGTCTGTCCGTCCATCTGTTCGAAAAACGACAATATTTGTCAGTTTGATTTTTTTTTGAGATCAGAAAACCCGCAAAATGTTTACGGTGTTTTTCAGGTTTTTCATACTTTCCTCGATAGCGCTTCAGGAATTGATTTGTTCCCTTCTATGTTCTTCGAAGGTATTCGTCGAAATGCCACCAAAATTTTCAGTTTTTAAAAGGGATCGAAAATTGGAACGGTTTTTTCGGGTATTTACCTCAAAAATATGCTGAACCGATTATTGAAACGGAATTTATTAAAATCCATTGGGTATAGTTCGAATAAACGAACAATATACAGTGACCGCCAAAAAGTATGTACCATATGGGAAACATTTTTATTATTGGAGTATTGGAAAAAATATTCTGGGGAAAAGTTTGTGCATGTCCGATAACCTGAAAATCGATTTTGACACATGTCACGTGATCGCTAGAATGGCGGCAAAATGAAAAAAATTGTAATGCAAAGGCAAAAAAAGGGGTAAGATGGCAAGATATCAAAAAAAGTTATTTGGAAAAGTCACTTAGAATTCAATTTTATACACATGAACGAAGTTTCAAGAGATAATTCAAAAAAATTGAAAATAGCAATTTTTTTAAAATATTTAATTTATTTAAAAATATTTATTTTTCATATGAATAGCTTGACTATACTGAAACATTTGCATTTTGATGATAATGACAAAACTTTCTCATTTTCTCCACACCAGAGGGCACTAAATTGAAAAAATGGGAATTTGTCAGAACCCTTGCTGTTACATCGGTTCGTATCTAACAGTTATATCCGAATTCCACGACCATTGTGATGACATGACACTCCAAAAACATGGTAATTTCCAGATTATAATCAAGTTCCGATGATAATCGTGCATGAGCGTTTCACTTCGCACATAAACTTGAAAATAGTGCGTCAAATTAAAGATTCTTAAAGTTTATGTGCAAAGTAAAACGCTCATACAGCATTATTATTGAAACTTGATTAAAATCAGGAAACATGGTGTTTCTAGATTGCCATATCAACACAATAGTCTTGGAATTCTGATATAACTGTTAGATAAGAACCAATGTAACAGCGAGGGTCCTGGCTCTCTTCATTATATGTTCAGGAATCTCAAACTCGTTTTGACAGAAAAACAATTGTTGAATGTGTATTATGCACAAGTGGAAAGTCGACTGAGGTATGGTATTTGCCTATGGGGTGACTCTACATTGTCGAATAATGTCTTCATTTCCCAAAAAAAAATTATTAGGTGTATTGCTGGTGTGAAAAGAGACTATTCATGTCGAGAAATTTTCAAAACATTTGATATTCTGACCTGTACAGGTCTCTACATTTTTTAAGTTTGTGTTTTTGTGTTCAAAAACAGGGACTTGTTCTCCATTAATACCGACTTCCACGCATACAACACCCGTCGTAAGGATGATTTACATATACCACTATCTAAAGGTAAAATATGTTATAAAGCTCCAACTAGAATTGGAGCAAAGATCTTCAATAATCTACCCATCTCCATTAAAAGGTTGAAACATGAGAACAAATTCAAGAAACAGCTGAAAGAATATTTGGTTGAGAAATGTCTCTACTCTTTAAATGAATACTTTTAATTCCTCATTTTATTTATTATACATCTGTGTTCCCCATATGTACCAGTCAGTCATAAAGATAGCATTATTTCATTTTATTTCAGAATTGATGTAGGTATATATAGATATGTTTTTGTATATATATATATATGCATATGTTATATGTGTGTTTGTGTGTATACATTTCTTCTTTACACGTGTTTAGGACGTCATATAATATTAAGTGTGTCTTGTTATATTCTTATTTTTTTTTTATGTTTATTCATTTGATTAACAACCGCATTATCATGCGGAAGCATCCACAACCATCTGACCCTTTCTTATACAATGTATATTGTCTCAAGAAATAAAGTGATTTGATTTGATTTGATTTGATTTGATTTGGCAAAAACCAATTTTTTTAATTTAGTGCCCTCTGGTGTGGAGAAAATGAGAAAGTGTTATCATTAAAATGCAAATGTTTCAGTATAGTCAAGCTATTCATAAGAAAAAAAATAATATTTTTAAATTGATGGGAAAATATTTTTAAAAAATTGCTATTTTCAATTTTTTTTAATTATCTCTTGAAACTTCGTTTATGTGTATAAAATTGAATTCTAAGTGACTTTTTCAAATAACTTTTTTTGATATCTTGCCATCTTACCCCTTTTTTTGCCTTTGCATTACAATTTTTTTCATTTTGCCGCCATTCTAGCGATCACGTGACATGTGTCAAAATCGATTTTTAGGTTATCGGACATGCACAAACTTTTCCCCAGAATATTTTTTCCAATACTCCAATAATAAAAATTTTTCCCATATGGTACATAGTTTTTGGCGGTCACTGTATATATATATATACGATTTTTCAAGAAAACCATCGGAAAATTCGAGAAAACTGAATACAAAATATGTCGGAAACGGTTAATATTTTTCCAATTTTCCAGAATTTGTTTTTTGACCTACTTCAGAAAATCTAAAAAAATAAACATATCATAATACATAATAAACATTTTTTTCGTAAAATCAATCCAAACCGTTTTTCTACAACTCTACTAAAAGAAGAAAAAATATGAAAAAATTTTAAAACCTCAAAAACTCGGAAACGAAACAAGATATCGGAAAACTTCAAGACAGTTTTATGGTATTGTATTTACAGAAAATGTATGAAAAGTTTTTGCATATTTTCGAAAATTGAATTTTTTTTTATAAAAACTCAAAGAAAATCTGCAAAAATTGTAAATGATTTCTTCTAGAAAACTAAACGAGATATCGAAAGATTTTTAAAAACAGTTTCATTGTCCTCAATCATGTTTTCCTGAAGTTTTTTCTTATCTTGGAAAGCAAACAAAATATTGATATTTTTTTGATGAAACCACCAAAAACTCAAAGATGGCGACAGATTTGCAAATTTTACGTGATACCTTTTTTGATCGCCTGAATCGTCTGAATGATTGAGGCTCGTGTCGGCTGGAAATAATCCTCCACGATTCACTGTTGCGTTTGAAATTAACATTGCTGCTCCTAAGGTGGCGTATGGAGTAACAAGGCCTATCCAGATCACACGGCTAATGACCATAGCCGTCGATGCCAAAACACCAGAGAAAAAAATCACAATTATAATAATAATTTGTCTTTATTTTTTCTTCAAATTAATATCACACAAACACTGAATCATTTGGGGAGGCGATGTTCAGCATAGCTGCACAGAACCTCCCCCTTCCCAATTTAGCAGCAATTTTAAACACAATGATAATTATTTACAAAAAAAGTAAAAGTAATACAGTGAAAGATGGTAATTAAAGTAATAATAGCACTAATTATGGCATGAGAAGATCGAACTTGATTGTAGAGGTGAGCTTGACATGTTTTCTGAAGGAACTGACAGAGGACGATAGCTTCAGATTAAAGGGAAGAAGATTAAATATTTTAATAACGTTGTAGGAAAATGATCTTTGGAATAATGCAGTTTTGTGTGAGGGTACAGTGTACAGACAGGAAGTCCGAGTTGAGCGATAGTGAATATCCGACCCTTTCACTAGCTTCGTGAATAAGTACCTAGGGATTTAACTTCTGTTGATTTTATAATCAAACAAGACAAGTGGAGTTTAGATCTCTTATACAATTTCAGCCATTTGGATTGCATATATGAATTGCAGATGTGGTCACATTTTCATAGGTTGCTAAATCTGATACACCAATTTTGGACTTTCTGAAGGCTTTCTTGATCGCGTTTGGTTAGGGCTGGCCAATTCACAATGTCGCAAGACAGAGAAGACAAAATTAGGAAATCACATAAGTTTAGTTTTAATGTTGTATCCAAAATATCTTTGTGCATATACAACATTTTGAGTTTCGCTTGAGATTTTCTTAGGAGCTGGCTCACATGTTCACCAAACGTTAAATCCGCATCAATGTGAACACCTACGTTTTTACAATGTTTCGATACCTTGATATGACATTCAATTCAGGACTTCCGGATACTTCCGAACTTATGAACCTGAAAATGATAATTTCCGTTTTGGAGTCGTTTCGCATAAGATAGTGGGCTTTAGAGAGATCGGACAGGTAGTAGAGTTCAGACGTAATTTTTTCACACGCAGTATTCAATTGATGAGTATCGAACGTAAGGTAAACTTGGGTATCATCAGCATATTGGTGCACTTTGCAAAATTCTAGATATTTGGAGAAGTCGTCTCTGTAGATGCAGAACAAAAGTAGCCCAAAGATACTTTCCTGTGGCACACCCCCAGCTAACATCCTACTATTGGAGATATGTCCATTAATGTTAGTCTACTGGCTACGGTTGTATAAGTAATCACGAAAAAACGTTAGTGCAATGTCATCTATACCAAATAATTTAATTTTCATACACATTTATTCATGATGGAGCGTATCAGTGAAACTGAATTTGTTTCCATTGTTCAGTTGTCTGTGCTAATCAATGAGCCTGTTGATCTGTAACGGTTGATCCGCAGAGGGAATATTGTTAACAAAAAAATCATTAAATTGGTAAGGATCTTGAAAAAGGTTAAGGAATTCTTGAGATTTTTAATTAATATTCGAATAGTCTAACGCTTTCCAGAACTCCCTGGGATTGGATTTTGATTTAAATATTAAATAAGAGACGCTTTTCAGATTTAACAGCCATGTTCACATGATTTCTCATTTCCTTATAAAAAATCCATGATGTTTCAGTCTTCAGTTTTTTATATTTGACCTTCTATCTCAAATTTTTCAATGGTGATTCCCATACTATTAAAGCTCATTTGCACAATGAAAAATTCTAAATGTTGTATAAAATAATGTAAACCTACAATAACACTGCTTGATATTGAAATGACTTTTGCATCATACAAGTATTAAATAAGGGATTCTTGAATTGCGCTCAGCAATTGATATTTTTACTGAACAATTGATTTTTCACTTGAAATTCAATAAAATATCTTGCTATTACATTTTTTAATCAAACAAGTGCATCATGCCTAGAAATCACTTTGCGGAATTATTATTGGTGGGTATACTCATAATAGTATGGAGTTACTAACCACAGCCTATCCAGAACATATGATGGATAATAATCAAAGTAAGAATTAATGCCACTGTAAATTCCAAATGTGATAAAGAATAAAAAACAATTTTCATTTCGTGATTCACCATCTCCGTAGTGGCACTCTTTTACTTTTTTCGATTAGATTCGTTGGAAAATGAACAGTTCCGAGTAATGGAACAAACCTTAATAAAAGCCTGCTCGAAAAGTTACAACTGAAGCATTAATTACATCATCTCTGCAAAAAAATAGTATTCGTCCATGCTGAACTACGCTCAGCGAATTCATTCAGTTCATAATTACATCCTCCCCACAATCCCTCACATTCTCCTTCTTTTCCAATTAGTTTCATATTACTTTGTTGCTCCAAATCCTCCGATTCGTTTAATTTGATCGTGTTTCATGGAGTCCCAACAAACAATCAAAAGGTGCTGCAAAAGAGAATTAATCACATTAATCAAAGTAACGAGAAGTTATTGTCCGGAATATCGAACAAAGGACACGGAACAGCAAGTGGTCTTAAACTCGCGTTCAAAGGACCTCATACTGGGGAATTTATAAGCCTAACTAAGGAATGAAAATTGCCACCAAGAGTATTTTCTCGTGGAAGCAATTATGCTCGAAGAAGAAATTCAGCCAGAGCAGCTTTGACCGTGAAATATTCTTTGGATTTACAGAATACACTGTTGTCATCTGTGGTTTATTGTTTCCCATATCAATAAAAGTTAATATTGGTTGATACAGAAGGTGTATTAATAATATAATTTTCATGCTGACAGAAATTTTGAAAAGTTAAATTTTTCCAAGATATTTGGATAGGATTCAGTTTCTATTTCACATTCAACTGAGCTCATTTGCACACTTCTCTCTCACAACTTCAATTCATGAGTTCGTAGAAATGGAGTTCCGTATTCCGTTTTCAGTTGAATGCAAAATTATGTCTCATTAATAAACAGCAAAGAAAAATATAAAATGGGGCTGACTGAAAGTATTTATTATTTTCTTTCTTCTTTATTCAACCTATCGAAAGCTTCTTAGTTGTATTGATTGAAAGTATGGCTGGTTGACTTTGAAAGAAGTATTGAGTTTCATCTGCCGTTAATTTTTGTATTTTTATTCTCCAATTAGGTAACAGTTGCATTTTTAATCTGCGCTCGAGATAATTGACAGAATATTTGCATTTCCTTCATTAGGAGCGATACTAAATATTTCCTTGGAAATAATTTTTCATTTTGCATCTAAAGTCATGAAGCTAGTTGCATTCCAATTGAAAAATAAATCATGGGCTAAAACGGATATCTGAAGCACTGAATATTTTATACGAACGCGTTCATCATATAGTTCACGTCAATTTAGACATGAGAGAAATTGCTGCAAAATGGATTCCCAAATGTTCGAATGTTGACCAAAAGCGTGCAAGGGTAGTAGCATCGCGTTCGATCTGTGCTCGATTTGAAAACGATGTAGACTTCTTAAACCGAATTGTTACTATGGATGAGACTTGGGTACATTTCTACGATCCAGAAACAAAGGAACTTTCGATGGAATGGCAACACTCCGGTTCTCCAAGACCTAAGAAGTTTCGTGTCCAAAAATCTGCTGGAAAAGTTCTTGCTTGATTGAGTTTTTGGATAAGGGTAGAACAATAACTGGAGATTACTATTCGACATTACTGACTACTCTACGGGAAAAAATTAGAGAGAAAAGACGCGGAAAGCTATCCAAAGGTATTTTGTTTTTGAAGGACAACGCCCCTGCACACAAATCTCATGTTGCCATGCAAAAAATTCGTGATTTAGGGTTTGAATTACTAGAACACCCCCCTTATTCACCAGATTTGGCTCCGTCCGACTATCATCTCTCTCCTCAACTGAAAAAAGTTTAAAAGGTCGTAAATTTTCGTCCAACGAGGAGGTAATAAAAGCCGTGGAGGTCTGGTTTGCAGAGCAAGGAGAAACATTTTTTTTGAAAGGTCTAGAGACGTTGCAGGTTCGCTGTAATAAATGTATCCAATTGAGAGGAGAATATGTTGAGCAATAAAATATGAAATTTTGTATGGTTCTAAGAGTTTTTCAATATATCCTCGTATAAATGCTTGAGGTATTTGTTTTTCTTTTCATCCAGGATTCTCAGGATTGTCAAAATTGTTAAAAATTGTTGTTGATGCCGTTTTTTGCATGTGAGTGTGAAATTTACGTAAATTTTGTTTTATTATCAAGCCTTTGCTAATGTTTGTATAGTTATTTGACCCTAGCATTTTCACGAACAATTAGAAAAAAAACGCATTCACATAATTTTTTCATCACATTATTAGTTTTCAGCTTTGGCATTACCGAATTTACTGTTATTTTTCTGAACTGAAAACCGTCTACCGATGGTGAAACAGCTTATTTTTTGTTCGATCATCTATATTTTTTTCTATATATATATATACCATGTGTAAGTACGAAAGGAGCAGATGAATGAGCAGTGAAACAGAGGATTTTTATTATTGTTCAAAAGGAGTCGGCTAGTAAATATAGTAACAAAGCCTACCCTGAACACATATGTGCCACAAGAAGTATTCACGGCTACAGTGCATCTGGAAATAGTAGCGATAAACAGACAAACTCATATTCAATCCAATCCAATTTTTATCATAAAACTCAGTCATTCGATAAAATTTCATTTCTTTCGTGGTGTATGTTTTGAAAGTACTCAGAATACATTTAATTACTGACATTGAAAAATAGGTCTGCTGGGGCTCCCTTCATGCCCCAACTGCATAGACTTTTGTCTATTTCTGGAATGGAAAGAACGAATAAGGCTGAGCACCTAACCTAAAAATGCTAATAAAATCCGATCCAATGGAAAAATCAAGCAATATGAACCACGTCAATTTCTTTCGTGGTGTATGTTTTGTAAGTATTCAGAATACATTTAATTACTGACATTGAAAAATAGGTCTGCTGGGGCTCCCTTCATGCCCCAACTGCATAGACTTTTGTCTATTTCTGGAATGGAAAGAACGAATAAGGCTGAGCACCTAACCTAAAAATGCTAATAAAATCCGATCCAATGGAAAAATCAAGCAATATGAACCACGTCAATCCCGAAAACATAAACATAATCAAAAAAATCATCAACGATTTCGAAAACGAGCAATCCCCAAAATACCCGCGCCGCAAACGCAGCAAAACGAAAAAAATCAGCACCAGCGACTCGCTGATACACAAGTACAAAAAATCGCAAATTTCCCCGAAAACGGCCTGCTCTCTAGACGGGAAATTTATCAAGTTCAAGCCGTCCAATAGCGTAGAGGACTTTGTGAAAAACGAGAACGACGTGTATATCAACTTTTTCGAAAACTGGGATAGTGAAAATGCCGACGCGAATGCGTTTCGGAAGTTCGTGCACCGTCAGAGTGTGTTCGAGAACAGCAACAGTGCTAAATTCAGTGACGGGCTTGGGGACGAGTTCAAGTTTCTGCGGGAGACGAAAAGTCATCAGGAACGGGTCAAGAACAACGTCAAAGAGGTCAGTATTTTGATTTATTACCTTTGTTAGCTTCCTAAAGCACATACAGTGTCCGGCATAAAGTTCGCAGCATATGGAAAACTTTTTTATTATTGAGTTCTCAAAAAAAATTATTCTTGATGAAAACCTCTGCTTCATCCCAAACCTAAATTGCAAATACCAAAATTGAATTTTATACTACCATATACGAGCGATATTGAAAAACAATTCAGTTTTATTTACTATTTGCAGCAAGATTTGGTGAAATACCGTCACATACTTCAAATAACGTGATTTTCCGATGGGAGGGAGAAAGGAGGGAACATCCAGAGAGTGATATGATCATATCCAACAATATACCATCTATCTAGTATAGTTTTTCTCATATCGTACAGGGTGATGAGAAAATTGGAAAAAAGTGGAAGAATTAAATTGATCAAAGATCGATGTGATTTGAATTTCTGAATCAACAGTCGATTTTGAACAATATTTTCCCCATACTTTTAATTCTACCGTGAAAAATAAAGTGATGGGATCAATTTTTTTTGAAAACAAGACACATTTTTCAATATCGCTCGTATATGGTAGTATAATGGTAGTATAATCAATTTTGGTATTTGGGATGAAGCAGAGGTTTTCATCAAGAATAATTTTTTTGAGAAATCAATAATAAATAAGTTTATTTTATTTGTGTGATCCCTAGACGCTTCCGTCGGAAGAAGATACCAACCATTTACATGAATATAAAACATTAAGAAAAAAATACTGATTTAACTACCTATATCTAAAGAAAGTTTTATAGACTCAAAAACAAATTGAAATGACATGAGGATTCAAACCTAAAAACTTGAGTACATAGCTCTCTTAATTTGCCAAATTTGAAAAAATATCGCAGAAATCTAATCATCTCTATGTATGCGCCATAATTTGACAGATGTGCAACCAAGGAAAATCTGCTATATTCACCTTATGAGCTCTAGAAGGTACACATACTTTTGTACACAAAAAAAAGGTTTCTTCATAAAACGTCCAGATTCATCCTCAGATAATCATTCTGTTATATATAATCTATGAAATGCATGTTTATTCGAAGAAATCTATTTTTTCAGTTCGATTTACTTCAATAAAACATTTTTGCTTTTTTAAGTCCAAGAAATTAGGTTTTCTTCATCCAAGAAATTACGTTCTCCGTTCAAGACATTACGTTTTCTCTGTCCAAATAATTACATTTTTTCTCTCTAAGAAATTACGATTTCTCTTTCCAAGAAATACATTTGCTCTGAGCAAGAAATTACCTACTATTGAGAACTTCACATTCTCCATTTGAAAGAATAATTTTCTCGATTATACAGGGTGATTCACGACGAATTGTACATAGTCCAACCATAAGTACTATGGACCAATGCCATTTCATATCTGGTATTGAAAAATGCCTTGTTTCGTTTTTGACGGATATACAGGGCGATATTTGAAAATATGTGAATTATTAAACGTTAAATATCTCTAAAAGTAAAACACTCAGGCATATGAAATTTTCCACACTGAAAATGCTTCCTGAGCTCAATAAAATAGTTTTTGAAAAAAAATTTTATTTCAGGTCCGGACTTAGTTTTTTTTAGATTTTCATTGGTTTTTTTAAAACAACACCCTGTAAGCAACATCAGGCAAATTTTATTTTTCTCTCTTTGAAGCTTAAGGACCATACTGAGCAACAGTTGAAAAAAATTGTACGCGGAAGTTTTTGTTTTCTGCAGAAAAAAATTGCACTTTCAAAAATTCACATTCCGCTTATGACTGATGCGGCACTACATCGATAACACATCATAATTTTTCAACAGAAATTATGAGGAAAGTTCATAATACAAGAGATAAAGTATTATTCAACCAACCGTTAAAATTCCAGGGTCGTATTTTATTTTTTTTATGTTTTTATTGATCCAGTATAAACAACACCCTGAAAAGCGGGTTGAATAGATTTTCTTTCTGTCACGTCAATGCGGATGGTACGATAGAAAAAACTTTTTTTAAACAGTGCAAATGTATTTTTTTTTACCATGTGAATCCATTAAAATTATAGTATTTTTGAAAGTGCAATTTTTTTCTGCAGAAAACAAAAACTTCCGCGTTCAATTTTTTTCAACTGTTGCTTAGTATGGTCCTTAAGCTTCAAAGTGATAAAAATAAAATTTGCCTGATGTTGCTTACAGGGTGTTGTTTTTAAAAAACCAATGAAAATCTAAAAAAAACTAAGTCCGGACCTGAAATAATTTTTTTTCAAAAACTATTTTATTGAGCTCAGGAAGCATTTTCAGTGTGGAAAATTTCATATGCCTGAGTTTTTTACTTTTAGAGATATTTAACGTTTAATAATTCACATATTTTCATATATCGCCCTGTATATCCGTCAAAAATGAAACAAGGCATTTTTCAATACCAGGTATGAAATGGCATTGGTCCATAGTACTTATGGTTGGACTATGTACAATTCGTCGTGAATCACCCTGTATATAACAGAATTATATTCTTGGAATAATAAAAGCTGCATCATTTCGAAAACTTGTTTGTGTTCATGCTAATCTGAATCAGAATCTGTTTTTGTACTGTAAGGAATGATTATTTTGATAAGTTTTTGATGATCAATCCATGTTATAATAATTTTAATAAGTAAATACCATCGCACATTGTTCAAATTGTTAAATCAAATATTATCATCAGAAATGTTATCTGAAGATAATATTAGTATACTTTGAGAGTAATATTATCTTGAAAGGAGAAAATTGAATATTTTGTTCTAAAATACACAAAATATCCTGAAGAATACTTTAGTTCTCTCAATACAAGAATATTTTCTCAAAACTAGAAAATTGCTGAAGAATATTAAAGTTTTGAAAGAAAACTTTCGATTTGATTTTCTTGATTGGAAACGATATTCTATCAATTCAAGACAGTTGATTCAATACTTTTGAAATTGGTACAGGTCGACAAGCATAAGGATGCCTCTGAGATGCGCAAACGATAGAAAGCGTGAGTAGATGTGCGACAAAGATCGACAACTGTTTACGGCTGGGTATCATCGGAATGTACAATCGGGAGAGAAATTTTTCTGCAACACGTAGGAACGTAGGTTCTTATCTGAATTTTCATTAATTCCTAATGAACTGTTCGAATAATATAATTGTCTGTGATCACTGGACCGTTCATGAAAATTGCATAATTTTCCCGAAGCCATAAGTGTAAATAAAGTACGACTAGAAAAAGAATGCATCGACTTAAGAACTTCGGACGACGGAAAGCTTTTTTAAAAAGATTTATTTTCGAAAAGACAGACAACCTTACTCGACTGAGTAGTAACAAAGAATAATTTAACATGATGAATATAATAAAACAGTTGAAATGGAAAGTGCATAATTGCAGTTTGGAGATTCTTCTTATCTCAAGGTTCAGAGAACGATGACCGCTTCGTCAGCTGTACTCGTGGTAGGCGACTACCTAACTATCACCACACAATATCAGAAATAGGTAAATAAATATAATAAAGAACACGAGGAACATACAGAGGTTGACTAACAATATCACATGACCTCTGACCACTGCCAAATCAGCATTGTCCATGGTAACTTTTGATTTTTTGTTTCTCTTTTTATTTGGAGTTGAGAATTGTTTCATTTCACCTTTTTCAATTTTATTCATTTCTGAATTAATTTTCCTAGTGCTTCTATCGCAAACTCCCGTTGCGGCAGCAACTCGTTCTTGAACCTTCACAAGAGGAATACTGGTTTCACCTATCATTACTTCTGCCGGCATACATTTGATGACATTACTGACAATTTCCCTACTTTGTTCACTCAGAATCTTATTTCTCACTTTACTCTTTGAAGGCATTTTCAAACACAACAAACTACACTATAACCTATCTAAT
Organism: Chrysolina oricalcia; assembly: GCA_944452925.2. Classification (NCBI taxonomy): domain Eukaryota; kingdom Metazoa; phylum Arthropoda; class Insecta; order Coleoptera; family Chrysomelidae; genus Chrysolina; species Chrysolina oricalcia. Next base: position 7,912,855 of record OX101815.2, on the reverse strand, counting down.
AATATTTCAAAACTATACACAACACAAGGATTTCAAATTCAACACACAATCGCAGAGAGTTGAAGTGATTACAGTACGTGAACCTTCACGTAGACGTTAACGTACGAAATATAAAGTTTACGGGTTGTTATGAAATTGAGTTGAAGTTGAACGTATGTCAACCGCTAACCCTAACATGTTAATTTGTGTTTATTTCGCTTTTATGCTGTTTTCTATGAACAACTGGAAGATGAACTCTACTTTGCGGATCTTAATAGGGATTTTGACCATATACCTCCCTTGCCAAATGCAAATCAAATTCTTCCGGAATTGGCTTTTCGAAATGTTCATTGTTTTAAATAAAGCGAAATACCGAGCAAGATCATCAAAAATACATAGAAAAATGATGATTGATGTAAAATTGTAAATATTGCTTTGTCACTTCTTGATTTTATGGCTTTAAAGTCAAAATTTGCTCATTCGCAACTCATCGGTGTGATTCGTATATTCTTCGGTTAACGTGCGTTGATTTTTAAGGTATCCGTGTGAGACCGTTAGGGTATGCCCGTAAACCTATTTTCAACGTTAACGTGAATAGCTGACGAATGCGCATGCGTAGATGTCAATTTGTACGTTAACGTTTACGTTCATGGCAGCACCTCAACTCTCTAATAACGCCACAATAATTTTATTTCACTGACTGTACACTCACGACGTTAACTGTTTGAATAATGCATCCTTATGCTTGTCGACCAGTAAGTTGAGAAGTAATTTTAATAATTCAGGAGCATCTATCAGACCGTTCAGAATTATAAAAATCAACGAAGTGTCAAACGCTTGCCTTCTGTGGACCAGAGGACTCAAATTCAATACTGACATCAACTTTATATAAGAGTAAGGAATATTCAGCCTAAATGTGCAGTATATAAGGAATCTGCGTTGAGCTCTTTCCAATTTTCCGAAGTGGACTTGGCCATAAGGGCACCAAAAAATCGAATCATATTCAAGATGAGATCTAACCAATGAGATGAATTTTCACTGTACTCATATGAACAATGAGTACGATTTATTTTGAATTTGCAGACAACATACTTTATCGTATATTTTGACATCAAGAAGCCCAAATCTGCAACACTCTTGAGAGCGAGACCGTCTCATGTGCTAGTAAACAGAAATATTAAAAGAAAATAGGTAACAGGTAAAAGTTTCTATAAAGCCAGGACTATATTATGATGTGAAAATGTCAAGTACTTCCAAACTATAACAAAATTAGAACTAAAACCAACAATAAAATAACAATATCTTAAAAATATTTGCAAAAACATTTTTATTTCAAACTGGGCCTCGTAGCCACCTATGTAGTTAGAATGGCCCATGGCTATTCAACAGACCTTTGTTCGAGAAACTTATCAGTCAGTCGTACAAAAATGAATTGGAAAAAATCAATTGAAGACGGTTGGTTCTATGTCACGGTTGTTTTTAAAATCTCTTTGTTCATTGAGCCGGCAACACCATCCTCCCAAGTTTTTCGGAGAGTTCACTTTTATAAATGCCTGCGCTTTAGTGCGGCTCGTATCGATTTCGAAATGAACGGACCTTCATCAATGGCGTACATACTGAGAAAATTTGGTCCAGCAAGAATAAATTGGGAACAGACAGCAAAAATCAAGATCTCAGTAATTTGCTAATTTGCCTTAAGATCTCCAACAAAATGACTCTTTCGAGTTGAGATAAAATAATTTCAAAAAAGTAACCCTCTAACTGCATAACTAGTGATGTGATTGAACAGCTCAATGTGTCAAATAAGAAAATTTTGAAAAGTTACGAGCTTCCAAAAATCAGCAAAAAATTTGTTTTTTTTGCTTTTGTGAAATTGTGGAACAGTAAAAGAAATTACATTTTGTGTGCGCATTAATGATAAGACTACCTATGATTTTTTTATTGTTGTGATGTTTCAAAGAGGTGAACCATGCAACCCCTATTCCATTTTTCTCCAGAACTTTTCAACAAAATAAAATTTTTTGATTCGAAAAGATCTGTAAAAGGAATGATTGAGTGCTAAACTTTTTTAACTCCTGTGTTGTTTCCGTAAAAGCAGTAGTTTCTCAATAAAAAATTAAAGTTCAATATCGTACATGGACGTTTCTTCTGTGAATGAAATCAGAAAAATCTAGTGGGTAAGTATAGCTAAAACGTTTTGTTTGCACAAATTATAACTTCACTCATATTATTTTTAAAACATTCCACGTGTTTTGACTTTCAGTTTCAAACTGAAAATATAAACAGAACAAAATCATATGACATACATGGTGGTTCTTCGGGTTGTAAGCATTTGACAGCGACTTAAGAAACCAGAAACTTTGAAAATATCTCTTGAAAATGCTAACCACTCGTGTTGGAGAAATGTCGAGATCTTCTCTAAACATACGTCGGCCTTACAACCCGAAGAACCACCATGTAAGTGACGATGGCCGCGAAAGCCTTTCACAAAATCATATGATTCCTTGAATCATTTACACATTCGATGGGGGGTCGCAGATACCAAGTATTTAGGGGGACCACAGATGCAAGGAGATTTGGTAGGTCAAGGTAGAGGTCCTACTTGGTCTATCCAAGGATTTGAATACACGTCATACAAGTACTGACGAAAAGGTATACTGAATTGGGCAGACGCACCATCGTACACAAACCACATTCGTGGTCTAGTGGAACATTTTCAAGAGAAATGGGAAGCTGTTCCTGGAGAATATTTGAATGGGATGTACCTTTTAGCCTCAATGGTAGAAAATACGTTCCAGTACATTTTCGTCAATTATTCCGACCCATGCGTTAAGTGAAAATTCACATTGATACTGACCTTAAATTGCATGTGACTTATCTTCTGCCCATAGATGGTTGTTATAAATATTTGAAAAGTTGGATTCGTCAGTGAATAATACATTTTGGGTAATTATTTGAAGACTCCATTGACAAAAGTGTACTTGATGGGGAAAATTTCGCGGCAAAAGTGCATGGACTCGTTGAATATGGTAAGGACACTGTTGGTGATCCTTTAAAATTTCCTAGATCAGTTTATTGCGAATATTTTGTGTTAGCAATTTGCCTTACTTAATTCCAGAGGATCTTCAAATATATTAAGAACCTCTTCTTCCAGTGTCACCGTTCTCATTATTCGTTGACGACCACAATCAGTTTTTCGATTCTGAAAAGTTCCTCTTTTTCAGTGACGTTGATGAAGAAGTGCAAAAATTAAGTAGTGATGAGGTATTAGGCGCTGAGGATGCATCTCTGCATAGAGCTCCGAGCAATAAAATATATAGAGAGGGCTTTCCTGTCTCTTTCTTGAAAGCAACATACCCGACGTTGTTTATAAACATCTATGCTCGGATCATGTTGAAAAAGAACATTATCGGATATTTCCGTTTCCACTCATTAATCAGGTTGGAATTCCGTATTGTTATTCACTCTTTACTTGGCGATCTAGTTTGTTTACGTGCGTTGACAACTTATTCATCGTCTTGTCAGTTCAGTTTGGATTTGAGCCTATTTGTATAATTGTTTTAATTTTAAGTGGTAAAAGTGTTGTGTTGGATTGTTAAATTGTTATAATAGAGACCTAATCTCTGCGAAATGGCGATAACGTGTGAAGTTTTTGGGCTGAAAAAGTTATCAATCACTAAACAAACATTCCACAAGTGAGTATCAAGTCAAACCATGGGCGTCGCAGCATGGCATATACCATGTTGGATTGGCATACCCTACTTAGTTTTTAGTAGTATTATTAAAGTTGAATTTTACTGATTCTCGATTGTGAGACAAAAATACACTTTTTGTTGAAATAGCTTTGAAGAAACTTTGTACTTTGAAAAATTATTACCTATTCATAAATAGGAAAATACTTGTTGCAGTAGGTACATTGAAAAATAAGTAAGTAAGTTAGCAAACTCAACTCTTCGAAACCGAATTCAAATTATAAGTTACTAGCTATAGAACCAATCTGCTGGGTACTGGAATGTTTTGTTCATATACAGGGATTATCACATAACCAGTTTATCAGAAGTTTTCAATGTTTCCATTTGAATAAAAATGTTGCTTCCGGTTGAACCGTACGTGGACATGAACTTCTTGATTGTAAACGAAACACTGTATTGTGAAAGGCTTTCGCGGCCATCGTTGAATGAATGATGGTTTTTCGGGTTTTTAGGCCGACGTTTATTTAGAGAAAAACTCGACGTTTCGCCAACACGAGTGGTTGGCATTTTCAAGAGAAATATTTACAGTTTCGATCACTGAACACTACTTGTTTGAACAAGTAGTGTTCAGTGATCGAAACTGTAAACACACAATAAAAAATTACTTCATCCGCCTAAAGAATGGGACAAAGGAGATTTCGATCATGTGGGGTTGTTTGGGGGTGGGGGGGGGTTCTGGCCTGCGTCCCGGTAAACCGGTGGGCGAGCGAACCAACCTACATGGGGTTCTATCCCTAGGGATATGAACACCCGTCCTGCCGTGTTAGCAGGGACCCTATACCTTCTGCGCCTGTGTCTAGGTGTTTAGACTTTCCCCACCTCCTCTGAATTATGTGGGGGAATTCATTTCGTTTTGTTTGACAGGTCATCAGGTTATCATGGTTGTCATCTTTCAAGTATGTTCATGCGAGAGGGTGTTCCCAGAAAAATACAGTAAGAAAACTAGGTTTAAGCCATGGGGTGCCTTTGCGGCTCTGGTTTTGTTATTGTTCTAGTATTTCGTTGAAAATATCCAAGGTCCGGTATATTAGCCCTCCATGCTTCCTATACCTTTGATTGTTATTTGCTCTAATGCTAGTTATATCTCTAGTTAACGGATTTCCCAAGATGTGGAATCGATAGAATTTGTCTGAAATATTTTTTATGTAGTCTTCGATAGTTTTAGTGTTGGCCAACTCACCTAGTGTGTTCAGCCGAGTGTATCGATCGCTATCCGTGATGATACGGATAATCTTGTTCTGCATCCTCTCCAATCTCATCATCTGAGTTTTGAGGAGGCTACAGAACACTGGGCAGGCGTATGTCATTGCTGGTCTTATTATCTGTTTATAGATTAGTACTTTGTTCTCTAACGTCAGCTTGGAATTCCGGGTGATCAGCGGGTATGTCCTTCTGACAGCCGCTGATGCCCTCTGAATTGCCAGGCTGACGTGAGTATTGAAATTCAAACACCTATCCAGTTGGACTCCCAGGTACCTCACGGAAGTTTTCTCTCTAATCTGTCGATTCAAGACCTTAAATTCCACGAAGATCGTTCTGTTCGTACGTTTCTTCGTGAAATTTATAAGTTCCGTCTTCTCTGGATTTATCACTATCTTATTATTCTTCATATACGGTATAACTAGCCTATCCATATGTATTAACAGTTTGCGTGCAGTCGCCTCGCTGGAAAACGACGTTGCGTAGACTGCAGTGTCGTCAGCGTAGACTGCTGTTTGCGTTTGAAGGAGTTTTGGAAAGTCATATATATACAAAGAATATAAGTGTGGGGAGAGGCTCGATCCCTGAGGCACTCCTGCTCTGGCCGAATACATACGTGAGTTGGAGTTGTTCATTCTTACTTGGAAAGTCCTGTCAACCAAGTAGGAATCTAAGATTCTGACCATATACTTAGGCATGCCTGCCTTCAACATCTTGGAGACAAGCCCCTCTATCCAAACAGTATCAAAGGCTTTTTGAATGTCTAGGAGGACCATAACGGTGTTGAGGTTCTCTTGGAAGCCTCCTCTTATCCCGTGAACAATTCTAGCCACCTGCGAGGACGTGGAGTGTCCCTTACGGAAGCCGAACTGCTCATCCGGGACAAGTTTGAGCCTTTCGTCGAGCTTGTTGAAACGACTCAGCAAGATTCTGTCCACCACTTTCGCTATAGCGCTTAGCAGCGAAAGGGGTCTGTAACTTTCAACCAGATTGTCTCGTTCTCCCTGCTTCAGGATCGGGATGATCTCCGCAATCTTTAGGCATTTAGATTCCTGAGAAGAACTGTATCGATCTTGTCCATCTCTGGGGCTTTGTTTCTGGGCAGCCGTTTGATTATTATAGTTCATCATATCTAGTCATCAGCTTTGAGAAGGTTCGAGTGTTGAGTCTTACCTTCTCCTCGCTTCTGAAATCTTGGACTGCCCTTGTTACTGCCTCATGTTCCGGGGTTGAACCCACTGTTGTCTGGAAGGTCTCTAGGTAGTTCTCCCCGAACAACTCCGCCTTTCCACGTTCTGTCATCGCCCGTGTTTGACCCCTCTCTACTGCTGGTATGTCCTTGAATTTTTTCTGAATCCTTTTGGACATTCGCCATAGAGAGTTGCCGTTTAGATTCACGAGCTTTTTCTGTAGAACGACTGTTCCCTTACTTTGCCAACTGAGCTATTTCAGTTATTAATTTAATTGCTATAATACCATATCAAATTCTGTCAAATTTTAAATATCACTATTTATTTTGATAATGTCTTAATTGCTTTATATTTTGAAATTAATTTTATGAAAATTACGGAATATCGGAAAGTTATTATCAAACAGTCGTTAATAGACTAGATTCGATCTCATATTATAAATCTCGCGGAAAGATAAAATCATGCGGAAAAGTTACTTTTTCTACAACCACACTCCAAAACATGCTTAGTTTTACGTTCGCAAACATGATTATTTCTCACAATAATTGAAATTTGAAATTAGTGTGCTGCAAAGTGACATTTCTGTGCCACAACGTGACATTTCTGTGCCAAAATTTTTCAGTACCTAATTTCTAAGCAATACAGTTTTCGTGACAGCAAGGTGAAAGTATATTTTGAAAATTCTGCATTTCGAAGGGATATTCGATCAGGCAACTTCAAGAATGAATAGACAAAGTCTATTGGTTTATATAATATGGGGGAAATTGTCGTACAAATTCATAATATTCTGAACAAAAATCATAGACATCACTACTGCTGTCTCAAATACCCACATACACACTATCCATTGCTAGGCAACGGAGCAACATCTATCGAATCATTTGAATGTCAACAAACGTCAAGCATAAAATATTCGTAAAATATTCTTGTCCCGTAATTTTTTAATGAGATTGAACTAAAATGGATAGCGACAGTTCTGAAATTGAAAATACTCCGCCAGAACTAAGAGAACAAGTTAATTCATTGTCATTGAATTTACTACCTTCAACTTCACGAGGAAAATATAAGAATGAGTCACTGACATTTCATTCCGTCTTATAGTATAGTATTATTTTTAGCAAAAAGGGTGTTGTAGAAAAAGTATAGTGTGTATTACGAGCAGAAATGCAATTTCTCACTCGTTAGAATTGCAGCACTCGCTTACGCTCGTGCCGCAACTTTTTCAAACTCGTGAGAAATTAGCACTTTTCTGCACTTGTTGCACAATATACTATTTCCGCACTAGTTCTGAAAAGTTACTTTTCCGCACGATTTTTATATTGTTGAAAATGAGGATATTTAGGACTAACTAACATTTTGTAGCATTATTATAAAATCTTGTTTAATAAAAACCTTTTTTTTTCATAAATAATATGGACAAAAACACTCGTAAGAAAAACATTGTAGCTAACTCTTGCGGAAAACGTCTTTTCCGCCCTTGACGGCTTGCCCGAACTCCGCTCCGCGTCGTTCGTGCAACTGCCGTCGCGTGTGGAAAAGTACTACTTTCCGCACTTGTTAGGTAAATAACTATTTTACACACTGTTCATACATTTATACATTTTTGAAAAATGCAGTATTTTGCGTCAAAATAACTCGGAAGTCTTTATTTGATAATACAATGACAATTCATATCATTAAACATTCAAATTGGCAATATAATAACTGTCGAAGATAAAACTTTGTTTGAAACACTTTCGTAAAGGGCTTATTGTACTCGTGTGTTGGTCGAAACTTCACGCTCATACAAAAAAGTCCTACCTTACAACCTTGTATCATAAATAGCTGTTTTTGATTCCAATTGCAGAAGATTCCTTCATACACGATGTAATTAAGATTTTTGGCAAGAAAATATCGCTTTTACGAAAACAATACATGTCATAAAAAAGGTTTGCACTAGATTTTTCTTCTTTTCAACTATTTTTAAATTGAGAAATTTTGTCTCGCGGAAAAGTCCTTGTGAAAAATTAAATAAGGGTTGCATGTTTCACTCCTTCAAAGGATCACAACAAAATCCAAAAGAAAAATTGTCTCTAGCCTTTTTATATGTAGAACACGCTCAAAAAATGCCATTTCTCAAACTCTTCAGAAATTTTAAGAAAAAACCGTAAACTATTTTTATTTCTCATTTTTGGAAGCGTGTAACTTTTCAAGATCAGGCCTAAGCGCTTTTGTTTGTATGAATTTTTGACAAAGAATCACCACCTAAAAACTAAGGCTCTTATTTAAAAAGCCTGTATTTTCAGGTTGGATAGGAATCATATCCGCTCTATTATAAAGCGGAACAGGAAATGAAAATACTCAACGTCATTGAATAATAGAAACAAATCAATAGTACTTACTCCTCTCTCTCTCTCTCTCTCTCTGTGTTATTGGGTGGCTTATATTTCGCCCTGATTTCCTTCACACCAATCATCTGTTCAATAAAACAGCCATCAAGTTGTATATTAAATTTATCCCCTCAGGTCAGGCCCACGAAGTTTCATGAAATTATTATTCTGCGAGAGATTTCGGGAGAATAAAGCCACAAGGAAAATATCAATTACTCTTGAATTGATTTTTGCCAACTCCAGTTTTCACGAACTTCATAACCGCATGTATGAAGTGAATGTATGATGGGGTTAGGAACCTTCCGGCAGTTGATGATACAACAACCAAAACTCTCCATCTTTGAATACATGATTTCCATATCGTTGATCCAGTCTATGAAATTCAAAATAGTGGGTGGCTCCATCTATGATGATTTTTGTTTCTGTTACTGACTGTGGAAGATAGTATATTACTAACGAAAAGTCGTTACCGACCGATGATGAACCCTTTACTCCCATAAACACCTAACTATGTAGGCTTATTATGGCAAGAACCTGTCAGAAAACAACTACTACTTGGACGGGGTGACCACCTGCAGACTAGTTTCGAGGTTGTTGCTTCTCATCAGTGCAAGGGCAGGTCAACAAAGACAGCACTGAAGCCATCTGTTCCCCGTCCAAACCAATACACACTCCGCTGATTAGTCAATTCTGGTTCACGAGATGAAAGCAGTTTCTAGGCCGCTCCACCTAGCGAGCAGAGGAAGACACTCTGATTCTCCGGGTTTAGAGATTTAATCGAAGAAGACAGAAATCTTTGGGAGATCGATTGCTAACGAACAGTCGTTACCGACCGATGATGAACCCTTTACTCCCATAAACACCTAACTATGTAGGCTTGTTATGGCAAGAACCTGTCAGAAAACAACTACTCCCCTGGCTAAGACCTGGCTAATTCAATACCCGTCTTGCCATAACAAGCCTACATAGTTAGGTATTTATGGGAGTAAAGGGTTATCATCGGTCGGTAACGACTGTTCGTTAGCAAACGATTTCCCAAAGATTTCTGTCTTCTTCGATTAAATCTCTCAACCCGGAGATTCGGAGTGTCTTCCTCTGCTCGCTAGGTGGAGCGGCCTAGAAACTGCTTTCATCTCGTGAACCAGAATTGACTAATCAGCGGAGTGTGTATTGGTTTGGATGGGGAACAGATGGCTTCAGTGCTGTCTGTGTTGACCTGCCCTTGCACTGATGAGAGGCAACAACCTCGAAACTAGTCTGCAGGTGGTCACCCCGTCCAAATCAAAACATAATTCTGCTGGTTGGTCATAGAGGGCACTTGCAATTGCGTCTTCTGATGTTTTGAGGAACGTTGCACAAGTAGCTGTTAGATTTAATTCAATACCCGTCGTGGTCTTAGCCAGGGGAGTAGTTGTTTTCTGACAGGTTCTTGCCATAATAAGCCTACATAGTTAGGTGTTTATGGGAGTAAAGGGTTCATCATCGGTCGGTAACGACTGTTCGTTAGCAAACGATCTCCCAAAGATTTCTGTCTTCTTCGATTAAATCTCTCAACCCGGAGATTCGGAGTGTCTTCCTCTGCTCGCTAGGTGGAGCGGCCTAGAAACTGCTTTCATCTCGTGAACCAGAATTGACTAATCAGCGGAGTGTGTATTGGTTTGGACGGGGAACAGATGGCTTCAGTGCTGTCTGTGTTGACCTGCCCTTGCACTGATGAGAGGCAACAACCTCGAAACTAGTCTGCAGGTGGTCACCCCTTCCAAATCAAAACATAATTCTGCTGGTTGGTCATAGAGGGCACTTGCAATTGCGTCCTCTGATGTTTTGAGGAACGTTGCACAAGTAGCTGTTAGATTTAATTCAATACCCGTCGTGGTCTTAGCCAGGGGAGTAGTTGTTTTCTGACAGGTTCTTGCCATAATAAGCCTACATAGTTAGGTGTTTATGGGAGTAAAGGGTTCATCATCGGTCGGTAACGACTGTTCGTTAGCAAACGATCTCCCAAAGATTTCTGTCTTCTTCGATAGTACGAGGGCTGACAATAAAGTAAGGTCTCCAATTTTTTTTTTCATAGAAAATGACATTTATTTACAAAAAGCGATACACCGTTGGAAAGGCCAAGGTCTTGGCTACTTTTCTACATAATCGCCATTTTTTTCCAACACCTTGCGCATCCGCACGATGAACTTGTCTATGCCGGCAGAATACCACTCTCCGTCCGCCTCGCGCAGCCAGGTGTTGACCTCTTTCTGAACCTCCGCGTCACTATCAAACTTCTTCCCTCCGAGATGTTTTTTCAGGGCGGGGAACATGTGGTAGTCACTGGGGGCCACGTCGGGACTATAGGGAGGGTGATCGATGATTTCCCAGCCAAATGTCTTGAGCAGGTCAAGGGTAACGTTGGCTGTGTGCGGGCGCGCGTTGTCGTGGTGAAATTTCACTCCTTTGCTCAGCAATCCCAGGCGTTTGTTTTTTATGGCACGACAGAGCTTTTCCAGGGGCTCACAGTACCTTGCTGCATTGATAGTGGTTCCCCTTGGCATGAAATCCACCAACAATACCCCGTGGCGATCCCAAAACACCGTAGCCATCACCTTGCCGGCTGACAGTGTCGCCTTAAACTTTTTGGGTTTCGGAGAATCGCTATGGCGCCATTGTTTGGACGACTCCTTTGTTTCGGGTGTGTAGTGATGAGCCCACGTTTCATCCCCCGTAACAAACCCTTCCAAAAAATCATCGCCTTCCTCTTCAAAACGGGCCACAACTTTGGTCGCACATTCCACGCGCCGCTTCATGTGGTCTTCGGTCAGCTGTTTCGGCACCCATCGGGCAGAAACTTTGTGGTACTGCAACTTGTTCACAAGGATATGACGGATTGTTTCGCTGCTACACACTCCTCCAAGCTTCTCTTCCAAGTCCCTAATTGTCGCACGGCGGTTTTTGAGCATTTCTGCCTCCACTGCTTGAACAATCGCATCCGAGACCGACGGTCGGCCACTTCTCTCCTCGTCGTGAACATTAGTGCGCCCGGAATTGAACTCGCGGCTCCACTTACGCACGTTTTTTATGTCCATACACTTTTCCCCGTAAACTTCAACTAGTTGACGATGGATTTCAATAGGTGTCACCTTTTTCGCACTCAAAAAACGTATTACAGAACGCAATTCGCACTTGGACGCTGACGCGAGTGGTACCTCCATCGTTGACGGCTGCTCAGCCAAGACTGAGCGGTCGGGGAAGCCTCACCCAGCAGCAAAGTGGTAGTGGGGGAACCAAGGAACACGGCGGTGTTGCCAGATTTCGCCTAGCGCGTGATCCGGCGAAGTTGCAGCGTTGGAGACCTTACTTTATTGTCAGCCCTCGTATATTACATTACGAGTGCGAAAGTGACATTTTTCACACGAGTGGGATATATTGTAGCACGAGCGACAATCCCACGAGTGTGAAAAATCACTTTCGCACAACTAATGTACACTTTTTTTCCTACGACCACCTTTTTTATTAAACAATATGTAAATATCAGATCGTTTATATTGAGTAGCCTGATTAATCTTACGTTTTATTTGTGACAATCAATGTTTGAATATTGTTTCTATAAAAAGTGCATATGAATTTACAATTACTTTTGTAGTGAAATGAAGAAATAACGATAATTAACGTTTATTTAAAAAAATTACAATGAGTAAATACTTATTAGATACAACTGGGGGAGAAATTGAATTATTTGGAACCATAAAGATTAAAAGTAAATTGTATTTGTAAATTGTAACGGTGTTTGCGAAAGATTCGTTCCAATATTTTCTCGGATGCTGCTTGTAATTATTGTGCTCATCGAAGGAGTTGATGGTTTTGAATTTTTTTGTATTTTTTTAGTATGGCTGATCAACCATCAGTGTCTTCCGAAGGTCCACGCACAGCGCTGACAATTTTAGTGGCGTTGTTCATTCTGTTGGTGTGAGAATCATCAATATACCCCTCAGCGATAGCAGAGGATTTTCATCCACAGTGTCTCTTGAGGGTGGTAATATCTCCTCCTGCATCTAGTAGGATCGTAGCTGAGGATACCAACCACTTGCTTGGTGCATTTTTAATGGAAACACCCCCCTAAAATTTGAAGTTGTGAACCGATTTCTATAATTTTTTTGAAATGTCAAGTACTAAAAGGTCTACCTTGGGACAAAATTTGAAATATTCCAATTTTCAGGGCATACTACGATATTTTTTCTTAGTCGAAAATCAGGATTTTTATTAGCGATTTTTTTATTGAAAAAAATCACTACGCCACTGTGATGTTACCAAAATATCATGGAAAAATATTCATTAATACCCAAGTTATGACAACCCAAAAATTCGAAAACTCACACAGCTAACAGTCACAAAAAAACACCCTATATCAAAGATATAGCCATGACAATATTTTTTTATGATTTCAACAATGAAGTGCCGCCAGATGAAAAACAAAACAAATAGCGTAAATATTTTTAATGAAAATAACATTCAAGTTTTCACTCAAATTAACTGAAAATAAGACCTAATAGATTTTTCAATTTATATCTTAGTTGCCATGGAAATTATATTACAGTTTGACACTTGTGAAAGATTCAAGTGTACTATTGTCAACAATATGCACCTTACAGTTCTTTTATTTTGTGTCATGGCTGCAAGATAGAGCGTAAGAGAGAAAATTGAAATTGTACGCCTTTCGGGAGATGACGTTAGAAGTGCTAGAGAGGTTTGTAGTGTATTTAATAAGACATCCAAATATTCAATGAAACTGGTGCAGTATCAAAAATGACGTACAAAGACGAAACAGGAATGATAAAATCATTTTAGATTATTTCGGAAATAATCCTATTCGGAGATGTCTCAAGACGAAGTATATTAAACCTTTCAACCCAAAATTTTTACACACACTGCAAGAAGGCGACGAAGCAAGACGTCTGGAATATTGTTTATGGGCCCAAGGGAAACATTTAAATAATAGAAATTTCCTACAAAATATTTCATATAGCGACGAAGCCACTTTCACTACAAATGGAGTAGTGTCATCACAGAATTGTCGCTATTGGGCAGCGGATAATCCTAACTGGATAATAAACTGTAATTCCCAAAAAATCAACGTCTGGTGTGGGATATTGAACGAACGAATTATTAGTCCTTTCTTTTTCGAGGAAAACATTGATGCGTAGAGGTTTATAGAATTTTTAAACACAAAGTTTTGGGATTCTATTCACGAGCTGCTAATCAATGAACGATCAAATTTAAATGTCCTGTTAGATGGGTGTACAATTCATTATGCCAGAGATGTGAGGCAATGGCCTAACGAACATTTTCCAAACCGATGGCCACCCAGATCTCCAGAACTCACAGTTTTGGACTTTTTTCTCTGCGGACTTCTCACACAAAAGGTTTACAAAAACCGCTCGAGAGATAGAAATGAACTTTGTGCAAGAATTCGACAGGAACTAAGGAACGTAATCAGAAACATCCGTAAGCGCTACGACAAATGTTTCGAAATACATGGTGGATTAGTAGAGGCTAGTAGAATATGAGTTGCAATTAATTGTTGCACTGAATCGAAACATTTCAATAATTAGTTATCATAGTTACGTTTATTATAATTTTTTGCTTCATTATTAGTTGAATTGTGTATATGTAATTCCGTAATTTTCATTTAAAAAATTTACGATATAAATTTTTTTGCATCATCTGGTGGCACTTTATTGTTGAAATCATAAAAAAAAAATATTCTCATCTGTTGATATAGGGTATTTTTGTGACTGTTAGCTGTGTGAGTTTTCGAATATTTGAGTTGTCATAACTTCGTTAAAAATGAATATTTTTTCATGAAATTTTGGTCACACCTGTTTGGAGTCACTCTGAATCCAGTGGCGTAGTAATTTTTTCAATAAAAAAATCGCTAATAAAAAATCCCGATTTACGACTAAGAAAAAATATCGTAGTATTCCCTGAAAATGGGAATAAACATTTAAAATTTCGTCCCAAGGTGGACCTTTTAGTACTTGACATTTAAAAAAAAATTATTGAAATCGGTTTACAACTTCAAATTTTAGGGGGGTGTTTCCATTAAAAATGGGTCACACTGTATTTTTCATAAAATTCATCCGTAATATTGAATTTTCTTTCTATTTTATTTTTTGTATTTTTAATCTCAACTATTGCTGGTGAACCTAAATTTTCCATGTCGTCTACAGTAATTTTTATCAACTCTTGCTTGCGACATGCTCCTGATATACCGAAAATTAGAGCAACCTTTGAGTTAATGATTCTATTAGTAAACTAATGAATATCACATTGCTAAACTCACCTCAATGAGTAGAAATTGATCATTAGGAGCTGTTATAATAAACTGATTTATCTACTGGGTTGTCAAAATCATTGATTTTTTTGTTTATAACCCTCATTTTTTCTTTTGAAAAAAGCTTTCACCTCAAAATATTTTGAGATATCTACGTTATGATTAATGTATAAAGTAGTGCGTAGCATAGAGTACAGATACCACAGAGTATAAGATAATTCATCTATGTATGCTAGGATCACATTTTCAGAGAAAGAAACTTTGATTTCTTTTATTCTTCTCCAGTTGAGGAATTCATTATAAGCTCGTTCATATTTATTTCTAGAGTTTTCTGGTAGAATTTGTGAATAGGTTATTTTTGCTGCCTGTGTGGTTTCTGATGGAGTGCAATCCAATTCATTTTCAGACTCCATGATTATTTACGAAGGTAATAAACTAAACAAAAACTTTTGTACAACTCTGAGATTTAACAAGGTTTTACTTTCGATCATTGTAAAAACAAATTGTCGAATTTGTAAAATTTGCTTTCGTAGAAAATTCCTCAAAAGCAGAGCTTGTGCTAGCAAGAGAAATCCGGGACCTACAGTTTGAATAAAAGTGGAATCCGAACCACCTCAGCTCCGGCGTCCGGGGATCGAACCCGAACGCTCTACAAGCACGGCCACCACAGCCCATATTGAATACAGAATACTTTAGATCAGCCACAGCTCAGCATCAATAATTGCGTGAGAGGGTCAGTTGATTGAAAGGTTGATTATGTGGAGGAAATTCGTTTCTTGACATGGTGTGTTAGATGTTCCAACTATCCACGTTCTGAAAATAAAAAAAATGTAAATTCAAGGAAAATTCATAAAAATGTAGGTGAAGGGTAAATGATAATTTTTCATTTTCAGACTGGGTCATTTGAATCTGGGATAGAAATCATTCAGAAGATTCAACTAATATAAAGAGAAAATGTTCTCATCAAGCTGAAAACATACGAGTAAAATCCAAGAATGCACGAGTTGTGGATTTCTGAATCGCAAAGTCTCAGAGACATTTCATTTACAGAATCGCTACTAAAACCTTTCAGTCATAGAAATAAAATCCCCATGCTAGATAACACAACAACTTCAAGAGTCAAGTTCTTCCGGAAGGTCGTAACGTTCAAGTTCACGGTTACACAAATTGCCATCCCTTCGGAAAGCTCCATCCCACCACCCCCCCATTCAACGCGGAAGGCAACCTCATCAACTTGTCACACAAGTCAGAGATTACTCAGATGAAATTTCCGGGAAAATATTTTTAATCAACTATTCTCCTATCGTGTATAGACGGGCGGCGGAGAATTGAATTGAATTGAATTGAAAAATTCGCTTCCATTCAGTGCGAAAATCGAATTTTTGTTGCGGGGTGATTTGCATCGATGTGAATGTTGAATCGATATTTGCAAGACTGGTAAATGCACAAATGATAGATAGATAGCCTTTATTCGTTCAAGTATACAATACATAATACCCAAATGAGTGTGGAACATGTCTATAATATTATTATTATTATTCTTCATTTAGCAAAAAATACTAATTCACAAAGTCACAGACTATACTCAAGTATACTTGTAAATTTGCACAAAATATAAAATATAAAACACTACACTACCAGTCGAAAATAACGATCACACTTAAAAAAATATTGGTAAATAATATTCCACATATCAAACACATTAAAAACATATATAAATATATAAAAATAAATGAATATAGATGTATTATCGACCGTACTGTATGAACTAAGTTGGGGAATTCACGGGTTTGCGGTCTGTTTACCAATAATAATCATTTATTTTTTACTCTGTGATTGTAAGTAGATTTATCTTTTCCGTTTTATATTTTGTTTAATTTTGTTGAATTTTCTGTAGCTATCTCTCCTGAAGAAGCTAATAAGGATAAGCGAAATATTGAGTTAAGAATAAATGAGTATTATTGGTAAACAGACCGCAAATGAAAATAAATATATATGTTGATGATATTTCATATATCGAATACACCAAAAGTTTTTGTTAATAACATTTTACACATCTTTCACACACTTCCTAACAAAGACATGAGTAAATAAGTACATTAAAACTAATTACTTCGTGCATGAGATTGGTCTCTTTCTCAACTCTTCTTTGAATGAATTGATAGCAACACAGGTCTTCAAAGAATCTGGAAGAGTATTATAATAATCTACACCCTCATGCAACAATGATTTTCACATGTTGAAAATACTAAAATTAAATAGGATGATCCCCAAAATATTCCTCAAGTGTATAGTAAACTTTTTGTAATAATATGTGCTCAAGATGGTACTTCATTTCATTTATTTGCATTTTTTGAGAAGTGATTGAACATTTTTATAACTGAGAATTCCACATTTATTTGAATATAAATCAGAATGGATTTATCGAGGGGCAATATATAAAAATATAAATAGAAAAGTTATTGGGTATAGCCCTCAAATTGTTGTGCAACCGTAGAGACGTGTTTCGAGCTTAAGCTCTCATCATTACGGTAAAATCAAGTGCGAAGATGTACAACACTTGGATGTGAAAATGGAAACAAAGGAAGTCAACAACAGGAAGCCAACCACACATTTGTGGCTTCAGTTCGAAGATTTTGAGATTTCAAGGCAACAACTAACGTCGCCAGGGAGGCAGCTATAGCTACCAGCGTGACAGTCCTACCCAGGAAAATATAAATCAGGATAGATTCATCGAGGGGCAATATATGAAAATATAAATAGAAAAGTTATTGGGTATAACCCTCAAATTGTTGTGCAACCGTAGACACGTGATTCGAGCTTAAGCTCTCATCAGTACGGTAAAATCAAGTGCGAAGATGTACAACACTTGTTGACTTCCTTCGTTTCTATTTTCACATCCAAGTGTTGTGCATCTTCGCACTTGATTTTACCGTACTGATGAGAGCTTAAGCTCAAAACACGTGTCTACGGTTGCACAACAATTTGAGGGCTATACCCAATAACTTTTCTATTTATATTTTTATATATTACCCCTCGATAAATCCATCCTGGGTAATATTGTCACGCTGGTAGCTATAGCTGCCTCCGTGGCGACGCTAGTTGTTGCCTTGAAATCTCAAGGTCTTCTAACTGAAGCCACAAATGTGTGGTTGGCTTGCTGTTGTTGACTTTCTTTGTTTCTATTTTCACATCCAAGTGTTGTACATCTTCGCACTTGATTTTACCGTACTGATGAAAGCTTAAGCACGAAACACGTGTCTACAGTTGCACAACAATTTGAGGGCTATACCCAATAACTTTATATTTTTATTTGAATATAAGTATAGTTTTCTAAATTGGATGATGTTTGAATCTAGAATTGAACTCACGTTCTAGTGTTTTGAAGAGCTCATTATTTTCCATAACAAAAATTACTGCTTCATAAAAAATATACAATCCCACAAGACAGTTCTACAGAAATCGTTTTATTTCAGACTCAGTGTATTCCTCAAACAACTTTTTTGTATTCTCAACATTCTGTGGGTATCTGTAGAATTATCCCAAAATTTAGTTCCATTTATAACACGAGATCGGACGTATGCATGATGCGCACTTGATGCAGCCGCTGTGTTTACTGACTGAGCCAATACTTCAAGTGCATAGCAATAGCTTGCCATATTTTGAGCTAGGTGGTCAAAGTATTTTTTCCAATCCAGTCTAGAATCAATTGTAATTCCTGGTAATTTTATGGAAGGAGCAGCTCCAATTTAATTTCCATCATGGACTAGTGAAAATGTGTCATTCTGTTGCGTCTATGAAAACTTCATAAGTTGAGTTTTGTCAATATTCATTTGCAGATTATTTATTGCAAACCAATTTTTTGTATTTTTGAAGAATTCGAAAACTTCTCTCAGGCGTAACTTGATGAGCTGATTCCGAATATCATTTCAAAATAGTATATTGTGTATCTAGTAGTAAAAGCAATACATTCCCGGACAACAATGTAAATTGTTGGCCGAGGCGTTAAGCCGAGGCCAACAAGCATTGAAGTCTGGGAATGTGCTTTTTCTACGAGGTACACATACTATTTTTTCTGAAATCGCAATCAGCATTATCAAAAACTAAGGAATTCTACATATTGTTTGCGTGAATTCAATAACTGTCTAAACTGTAAACAAGCCGGCAAACATTTTCCCGTATCGTTTTCGATACGAGAAAGTACTTTTTCGGCAACCATCCGGGAAGTGTTCACTTCCCGGACACTTTTTCTTTGGGAAATGCTCGAATTTTAATACAAATATTAATATAAACAAGAATTAGAATGTTTCTGTTGGTACCTATCTTCTGTTCGAATTTCAATATATAATACAAATAAGAACTATTCAAATTTGGAATCGTTTCATCCGGTTAATAGATGGGTGAAAGTCGACCTTTCTTCGTCTCTTAGACTAAATTGATTTGTTTTTCTACATGGTTGCCGAAAAAATAGTGTACGCAACACATCCGAAAACAGTTTTTTTGGACTCGTAGATTTGGTCTACTCGTCCAAAAAACAGTATTTTCCGGACTTGTTACGTAAATTACTATTCCCGTATCGTTTTCGATACGGAAAAGTATTAAACGGTCCGGGAAAGTTCGTTGCTTAGCAACGGACTAAAATACTGGATTAGCGTATTTTGAGGCCTGCAGTTGCTCCGAGAAAGGGCATTCTTGAACGATTTCAAAAAAATTGAATTTGACAAAGGGGTAACTGGAAAATGTCAATTTTGTCGACGAAAAAATGCAGCCAGCCATCCACAAAATCGACATTTTCTACATGAACTAGCCTTTTGAATGAAGTACATTTTTGGATTCAAAAGAAAATTATATAATATAAGGTGGAATAATATTCGCCGGATTCCGCATTTTTGAAATATTTCAAGTCGATCAAAATCGAAAAATGCAATATTCTACAGGATGGGTCACGGTTTACGGAGAACGAGACTCAAGTAATTGCTCTTGATCTATCGATTTAAAATATATTCAGCAATTCAGCGTTGCCGCCTATACCAGAAAATAGCAACATCTATGTTATTTCAAATAGGACACCTGGTATATTACCGTGTTTTTGAACTTGCCATTACTTTTTGATCATTTCTGCTCAATATACCTATCTCGAATGGTTTTTGAGATATTGATTATTTTCCTTATTTTTTATCCAAAACAGCTCGAATTGAATGTTTACTTCTGCGTTATTTAGATTCTTAGGAAGCTGAAATTTTGTGATCAGTTCATCAATATCATGTTCATTGATTCTGTATAAAAAAGTTTGTTCTGCGTTATACAGGGTCGTTCAAAATTCATAATCTTATTACTAGATCCAAAAATGGTTGAAAGTGCGTTTTTACAAATGGAACACCTTGTATATTAGGGAATATCCTGAAAGATGACAAAATTCTCTCTGAATTAATATATTATATTCTTATACGTTGATATCCAGGATTCCGAGCAATTTTCTAAAAAGAAAGAATTATTTTTCTCATATTCATCTAAGGTGGCTATTAAATGTCATGATGGTACATGGCATTGAGAAAATATGATAATTCAATATTAATAATGAAAAACACACAAAAGTATCATCAATAATGCCCTATCAAATTTTCATAAGACCATGTACCATCATGACATTTAATAGCCACCTTAAGGTGGGATTTCCTAGCGACGTCTAGCGTTCGCGGCCCGCATCGACGTTCAGCAGTAACGGCTGGCCGCGACGATTGTTGGATTTGCTTGAAGCGTCTGGCGTTTGCGTTTTTGTAATGGAATTATACCCCCAATGCGTTTTGTGTTCTGGTTGACTGAAGTTTAAAAGTGAAAATTGCTTGTTGTCATAATGAGTGGGAATGTTCTAACAGCATTAATGTTACAGTCTTGTCCATACCTTGAATTTCGCAATTTTTCTGTGAATAAAATGGCTGCCAGTCATGCTGGACCAATCGTTGATGCAGGCAGATCCATGTACATAGCCATTTTATTCACAGAAAAATTGCGAAATTAGCGAGGGTATGAAAGAGACTTACTGAGAGAAGAGAATGATGACGACTATACTGCACCGACAATAATTATCTGAATAAACTGACAATTATCAACTTCTCGATAAAAATATTGAGGGAAACACAAAGAAACTAACTGACTTCATGACTATTCACAAAACTCAATTCTATCAATGATCTTTTCTGAACTCAGTAAAAAAAATACAAAGAATTTTTTATTTAATACTTGCAACCCATTGATAAATCTGCAAATTTCGTTCCACACATTTCCCCAAATTTGACAATCTTTGAAGTCTTTGTGTGAATGGTCATGAAGGCAGGGATATTTACGTACTTGAATAATCAAAATTTCGTCGTCTGTATTGGTAAATTTCTGTTACACGTTGTGGTAATATCCACAACGCTTTACTGTTGGTGTCGGCGTACGCATCTTGACATGTTTTTGAGCAGTCGGAACGAGGCCGACGACGGCCGGCCGCTTCAAACAAAACAGTTGAATTGAAAATTCGTTGTTTGTGTCACTAACGGTCAGAAGTCGCGGCGGGCTGCGAACGCTGGACGTCGCTAGGAAATCCCACCTTTAGATGAATATGAGAAAAATAATTTAGGAACATGATTTATCAATTCGAAAGGAAGTTTGTCATCTTCCAGGATATTTTCTACACTGCATTGCTAAAAATATTTCAGATCGATAGATTAAGAGCGATTACTTGAGTAATCAAATTCTCAGAGTAATCCTATGTCTTGTTTTTCCACCCTGTATATAGAAGAAAATTTGAATATTTCCACAATAGGAATAGATGAAAGAACTATGACTTACAAATTACCCTGAAATATTGGTAAAATAAATAAATCACTCGCCCCAACGCCCCAACCGATTTTGATTTTCTTTTCATCGGGGGAAGGCGACATATTTCGGAATAAATTTCGGATAAGATTTAAAAAATTCGAATGGATATCGACTGAATTTTACAATATTCAATTGAAAAATATTGGATAACTCAAAAAAAGCGATTTTGCCACATTCAAACTACTAAGTATTGTAATCAGAATGCTAATTAATTTTCATGGACAACATGGCATCGGAAAGGAACGTTTCACACGTAAAAAACCATCATCAATACAAAATTGATGAAGGTGAAATAAACAATAGAATCAACGATTATGTTCAGAATTTGCCCTAGAATCCAAAAATGTGAAACTATACACCCAGTATATGAAAGTATCGTGTATGTGTAATGGATTAGTTCCCATGGAAACTCTGTTCAAATAGGCGGGTGAATGCAATCTCGCTCTTGGCCTTCAGTACAATTTACACACCCAACAATTTCCTGGAACTTTTCATATCCAAGATTCCGTTTTCAATATACAGAGATATATTCTTCGAATAATATTGAGTGTTATAACACTCAAGGAGAACTGACAAGCACTCCGCGTGTCCTTAGGCTTATCCAGATCCAATGTAGGTATTTTTGTGATAGTAATATGAATATCATATTGAATTGCACTCCAGACTCGCTCATATTCCCAAAAGAAAGTAATGGAAACTAGCAACCGCGTAGCCCAATATCATACGTGTGGAGATTTTAATATTGATGTTGAAGAATGGCTTTGAATTTTCAGAAGCGCGCACTAGTGATCAATTCGCATTCGAGAATATTTCCAAAAGAGTGAATATGAAAAATATAAATGAAGTAGAAATCTTGCTGACCAACCAATCAGTTATTGCGGATTGGTAGGATATTTTTTCATGCTCGAAAGGACAACTTTGTGGACAAGGTACGATACAATCGTTTTAATATTATAAAATCCTGCAAATATTTGCAGGATTTTAGGTAACTTTCAGAAAGATACGTAAACTACGCGTTGTGCTGCTAATTTGACAGCCAATTATCAAATAGGGCGAGTTATGTAGGACGAATCGTTATAGAAACAGTCTAGGGTTTTCTTGTTCTAGAATTTCTTGGAACTTAAAATTTCGAGAACGTAAAAAAAATAAGAAAAAGACATCAAAGTAATCTCTGGTGCTGAAAGCAATAGAAAAAATGTTACTCTAATGCATTTTCTGTAGCACACCTCAGACAGAAAAACCATCAACCACATTGAGATCAGGTCAATGAACTAGCACTTCCATCATTAAGATTGCGTGTCCAAGCCACAGAACCAACAAAATAACGAAAGTTACCGGCTCAAGTGACAGCAAACATTCATTCATTCAACCACCAGCGGTCAATATCGCCACTCGCCGCCGCTTCGTGACAAAGGAACAAACTCGTGTCACATAGCACACTAGACGTCCAGAGTTCCACATCCTCGAACGCTATTGGGGGTGCGCGATTCACGACCGTTCCATCCCTCCCGAGCTTCGGGTCCAGAGCGAGCGGGATCAGGATTTGAGCAGTCTGAAATCGATGCTCACGATGAGCAACACGTCGACGTTCCGCAAAAAGAGTCGGTCAACAGAAAAATTTGCTCCAGTTGCGAGAAAGTGTCAACCATGAATTGGCATGTAACTAGTGGCCGGTGTGAATGAAGCTAATTATAACTCGGTTATTCCCCGGGAATCCGCGTCTGTGTCAAATGAGTGATCTGGAATTGGTAAATAAACATGTCCATGATTGTTTGACGATTCACACATTCACAGGACACCACTTTGATTGTACAGAAATAACATTTATCCCTGTTCGAATGCCACAACATGAACATAATGTACACAAATTCTGACAATCAGTCTAACGATATTATTTCATTATTATCATTATTATTCAAAAGCGCTCTGTTGAATATAGTTTATATTCAAGTTCTCTTTATGTTTCCTTTCAATGGAACCCTTCTGCGAGTAAAACGACATCTCGTGGGAATTTTTCGGTAATTACCTCAGACTTTTAGTGAAATGAGGTGAGCGCAAGTATGTTCCACCACGACAGGGACTTTGTGAACGACCATTTTAGTTGGGAAGCCTGTGACAGCGAATGTATTCATACATGCAGATTGCAAATAAATCTTTTACAGTCATCAACTAATAAAAATATTGTGAATACACAAAAAATTTAAATAATTGATTACTACGAGTCATCAATTGTATATACCCGGTCAACTTTGCAATAATAAGTCATTTCATGGATTTAATCAGATGTCCCATGCAATATGTTGAATGAACTCAACCGATACGTACTTCATAAATAGAAAATACTCTTGACTATATCAAAATTAAAACGTTCGCCTTAACACATTTCTATTATGTTGACTTTTTGATCAAATTGAACGATTAAAACTTCATGATCATGAATAATCAATTGAATGATGATAACTTTGAAGATTGTATATAAACATATTTTTACATACTTTTTCAAATATTGTCTCTCCAATAATTTGCAGACATCAAGGTGAATATGAAAATATAATTTTTTTCAAATCCTAATCTTGAATCCTACATCTTCGTCAATATAATTAATATTATTATCAGATTTTTTGCATTTTTGCAAAAAAATATATAAAATTGTTTATCAAAATAATCAATAAATTCAATATTATATTTTTCCAGTGAAAATCGAATATTAACGTAATATTTATATGAGTTTCCGAGTATCGTCTATACAAAGTTTTCCTGGCATCAGGCAAAATATGAATATTTTATAAATATATTTTATATATGCATATTTCACATATTTCTCAATATGAAAATATATTTGATTCGATTGACGACCAAATAATGTATTTTTGCATACCTTGCCTAACATAAGTTGAATATCTTTTTCGTTTTCCATAATATAGTGATAAAAATTCAGATCAATAAATTTTATGACCAAATAACCATGTGTTCTTGCTACCTTTCTTAGTGTGAGTTAAATAGCTGAAAAACAACTGTTCACTTATTGATCAAAATTATCAATTGAAACCATTCTGTCATGAATATATCTCCTGGGTGATGATAATTTTGAAAATCGAATTTGAACTTATTATCTATATATGTTTCCAAACATTATAAACACAAACGTTATAAAGTTTTCCTGGGATTAGGCATAATATAAATATTTTATAGATTTCCTATTAAAGTAATGAAAGTATAATATTCAATTTGATATATTTTACGACCAAATAACTTTGTATTTGTGCATATTTTTCCTGACGTAACTTAAATACCTAAAAAAATATGTTCAGTCTTTGATCAAAATTATAAATAAAACATGCAAATATCTCCTGGGTGATAATAATTCTGAAAATCGAATTCAAACTCATCACTTATACGTGTATACAAACAGTATTCCTTGTAAGCATCATGCAAAATATGAATATTTTAAATTTTCCATAATATAATAATGCAAATCTTATTTTCAATTCGATAGATTTCATGATCACGATCACGATCTCTTTGTCTGACATAAGTTAAATACCCAAAAAACTATGTTTAGTCATTGATCAAACATATTAGTTGTTAGATCCCACGAGTTAACATTACTACATGCACAATAGATGTAATATTATGTTGTTGGAGTGCTTGTGAGGCTGCATATCCTGTCCCTTCTTACAAAATATCTACCATGTTAACTATTTTTATTATGTGGACGATTATTTTGATGAAGAAAATATGATAATCAAAGGAAACGTTGGTACCACGCTGAAAGTTAGGACTTGTCGCCTCAAAAAAGACCGTCGTATTGAAAACATAACTTTTGATTCACTTACTTGACATATATCATTTTATGATATGCTCCTTTGAAATTGACCTTATAACGTCATTTCGAAACTACAACGCTGAAAATTGAGACCTGTAACGCCTCAGAAAATACGTATAATAGATACGTATTAATGATGTAGACCATCATTTATATAACCTCAAGTTTATGTTCCACATTTGTAACAATTAAAAAATCTTTAGTGGTTACCTATACTTACAAACATAAAAACATTGTATATAACCTAACGAACATATATAAAAAAGAATGTTGCTACAATATATTTGTATCAGTCAGTAGGTGCTTCTTAAGTCTAACTTTGAAAATATTCAGACTAGTAGAATTTTTCCTATAAATTGGATTACTGTTTTACCTTCAACAAAAATAGAGTTTTGGCTATATATTCTGCTAACCAGTGGAACAATAAGATTACCTCTACATCTAGTGTTGTGCTCATGAACATCCTGATTGGGGGGTGAAATATTCAGGTGTCATACCGGTTTTAATTTTATGAATGAATATAAGGGAGTATCTAAAAGATAACTCTCAACCGGTAACCAATAAAGGGTATCAGCATTGAATTCATTCACGTGCACAACAAAGAATAATTCGGATAGCTCGATTTTGTAATGTTTGTAAACGGTTTAGCACAATTTCATTCACCAGATAAAGCTCAGTAGTTCAAATGAGGAAGTATAAGAGTATTATAGATTATAATTTTACTCCATTGCGTGAGATGCGGAGAACATCTCCTCAAATAATACATTTTCATTGCAATTGTTCTCATAACATTTTTGCATGATCATTGAAGTACAGTTGACAATCAACCAACACCCCTAAATATTCAAATATCTCAACAACTTCTATCAGGATACCATCGATTGACAGTTGAGGTGCTGTTTTCAATACTTCCTCATACATTTTGAATCTACTGATCGACATCCATTTTGTTAAATTTGTATTTATTTTCAATACATTTCCGCAACAATAACTGTGAATAGCTTCTAAACTTTCGTTGACTTCATTGAAACTTGTTGAACGGTTATTTCCAGTACAATAAATAACAGCGTCGTCAGCAAATACATCATCCATTCACCACCACAACCATATCATTGATACATACTAGAAACAATAAAGGACCCAGAACATTATCTTGTGGTACTCCTATATTATTATCGAGTATGCCAGATGTAACATCGTCAAGTCGTTACTTTGGCTTTCGATGTTCCAAATAGTCTGCAATCCATTGTAATGCTGCTTTTACAATTTCAACAGATTCCAATTTCTTCAATAATCTTGTTCTGTCAATAGTCTCGAAAGCCTTTTGGAAATTAAGAAAAACAGTTAGTGTCATTAGATTTTTCTTCTAAAGTGTTCTTCCAATCGTAGAGCACACATTGCAGCAAAGCAGTTTGGCTACTGTGTTTATTACGGAACCCTGACTGAACACTTATAATGGCCTTATTGCATTCCAAGTGATCCACAATTTGATTTCAGACTGGTTTTTTTCCAGTACTTTTCCTCACATGCTTCATTCGTATTTGCGACTTTAGTGATTGGAATAATTGTTGCAACTTTTATTTCATCGAGTACTTTATGAGTTTCGAAAGAATAATTTATGATATTCAAAAGAGGTTTAGAGAAAGTTGAGGAGCATTCTCTAAACAATTTTGTAGATATTCCATCTGTACTATTTTTATTTGTCATTGAAAATATCACCTCCTTGAGATTCACAATGACCAACTATAATAGGAATATCAACTTGAGTATATTGATTGAATTGGTGATCTATCTGGTTGATACTTTTGATATAATATTCATCAAGAGTATTTGATATTATCATTTTCTATTATAACATTATCGAATTTAATACTGAAATATGTGCTGGAAACATTATTCTTTGGTATGTGTTTCTTCAAAGTCTGTTACATTCCAGTAGGATTACCAATATTGATACTTACTGGTAATCCTTCAGGTGTGATTCTGTGAAATTTCACATTTCCAACTGATACAGTCTATGAGTTATGATTTTTTCGGAGTAGTGTTATAACTGTCAAAATTTTCAGACAAAAATTAATATCCTGTTAACTAACGTAACTGGCGTAAATTACTATGCTTCAAAAATGTTCAACTTACTGCCCCAAAATATCAAAGATCTACCATTGAATACATTCAAAAATAAAATTAAGGAGTATCTTATAAAAAAAGAATTGTATTGTATAAAAGAATATTTTAATAACAATTTTCTAGACATGTATCTTCCCCGAACCTGTACATAGTGTTACCAAACGACTCTTATGACCCGTATTTTGTTTCGATCAAATTATTTTTTTTATATATTACTGTATGTTTAGTTGTATCTAAATAAGTTATGTCCTATTGACTCGTGTACATTTTTGTATTGGCTCCAACAAAATTATACTTCAACTTCTACTACAAATTTGGGCATAGGCATTGTTACACCAAGTGGGCCTAGAACAGTTGGGAAATAAAAAAATGTAAAGAAATACGTAGTGTTCCATTTCAAGTGAAGAAGTTGCCCTATACTTCCGGTATAAGGAAAAGAGCACGGAGGTTGGAAATATTAGTTGAAAGGGCCATATTGTAAAACCCGCTACTAGAAAATTTCAAGATTTCATTTCGAATTGTTATACATACAGTCCAAACGAACGCTCGTCCTGAAAAACCCGTCAAATTTTCAGTTAACACCAACATTGTGTTCACAATGCGCGCTCAAAGCGAACAAAAACAAGTCCATATCGTTGTTTTAACCAAGCAAGAAACAATGATTTTTTTTTCGAATAATGTGACCATTACCGGTCAGACTACATCATTGGGGTATCCAAATTAATGTAGGATACGTTATAACTACGACGGGGCGGGCACCCTTAACACGGCAAACCCTTTCGGAAAGTCCAGAAACCCGCCTATGTTTTCTTCGGCATCACACAAGCGGAAACGGAAGTCGATGGCGGTTCATATATTTGAGATCCTTTGTGCGATATTTGACAATGTCTGAAGTCCTTTGTAGAGCGGCAAACACGTGGCGCTGTCACTTCTGCCATATACAACTCATTTAATAGAATTCTCTGGAAGCAGTCCAATTCGCCTACGGATGTCCATAGGAGGGCAACAAGTGGCGTCAGTTATAATAATAATATATTGTTGTGATATGAAAGATTTGAAAGTTTTACCAGAATGAATTCTTGAAGGAAATGAATGCAAATATTTTGATATTGTTACCATAATTTTCTGTGCCATATCCTTTTCATAGTAGTGCAAAACCGAATATAGAATTTTTGATATTCCAAAATTACGTCCTTTTGTAAAAAGAAAATTTATAAGTCTAAATTACAAATTCATAGTTTATCGATGTAGAAAACAAAATTCAACATCACGTAGAGAAATAAGTATCATGAAGACAAAATAAGATTGGACCGAGAAAAATTTTAAAACGATAATTAGAAGATTTGTACAATGAACATTGATTGATTCTAAATGCCAGTAAATTGATGAAAGATATATTTATTAGAAATCAAAAAGAAAGGGATTGTAACTAAATTGAGGGTAATTAGTTAATAAGAGTTAATATTAGTGAACAGAAAAATAAAGTATTGTGTTTGGTGAAAAATTTTAAATGTGAATCCAGGGAGACAATTATTGATAGGAATAGAGAATTAAGAAAATTTTTGAAAATGGAGTTTGATATTAGAAATGCTAAAAGAAAAAAAGTAGAAAAGTTAAAGTAGAAACCAGATATTACCACAAAAACAAATTCAGATTACGACCAAATAACTTCTTTTTTTTGCATACTTTGCCTGACGTGAGTTAAATATCTGTTCATTAATGTTCATTTATTGATCAAAATAATCAGTATGACGTATTCCATCGTGGTTATATCTCCAGGGTGATAATAATTTTGAAAATCGAATGTAAACGTATCATTTATACAGGGTGTTTCATAATAAATGCGCAGGACTTCAGGATGTGATAGCTCGTCCAAAAATATGAGAAAAATTTTCTATTAACTTACCCTCGAAAATGCACCATTTTCGAGATACAGGGTGTTTAAATATTAAAAAAATAATCGTTTTTTGCGAATATCTCTGGAACCGTTTATTGCACAGTAAACGGATTTCGTGGGCATTTTCTACTCATATTAGGCTATGTTTTGTGTGGATTTTTTATTTTTTCAAATTCATAATAGGTGAAAATTTTGAAGGGGTAGTGGGTGTTTTTTTCTCCAACTTCTACGCCACTGGAAAAAGTACAGTTTTGAGCCTCCTATATGAACCGCCAATGTTCTCTACACAAAAAAGGTATTCTTGGTCATAACCTCTAAAGTTGACCGTTTTCGAAAAAATCAACTTTCATGTTGTTTAAATAATGTTTTTTCCTCGAAAAAATGCTGCGTGCATTGAAGCTAACGGCGGACATTTCCAACAATTCAACTGAGTATGATTGTTATTGTTTTTTTTTATTCTGCAATTAAGAAGTCAACATTTGGTTTTGTTACTTGTTTTAACGTTTAAATAAACTTTGCATAATTAGGAAAAAAATTATTTAAAAAAATTTACCATGTTTTTCAACATGAAAGTTGATTTTTCATGAAAACGGTCAACTTTAGAGCTTATAACCAAGAGTACCTTTTTTGTGTAGAAAACATTGGCGGTTCAAGTAGGCAAAATCATACTTCTTCCAGTGGCGTAGAAGTTGGAGAAAAAAACACCCACTACCCCTTCAAAATCTTCACCAATTATGAATTTTAAAAAATAAAAAATCTGCACAAAACATAGCTTATTATCAGTAGAAAATGCATTCAAAATCTGTTTTTGTGCGATAAACGGTTCCAAAGATATTCGCAAAAAACTATAAGTTTTTTTTAAATTTCAACACCCTGTATCTCGAAAATGTTGAATTTTAGAGGGTAAGTTAATAGAAACTTTTTTCATATTTTGGAACGAGCTAACACATCCGAAATGTATTACTCATATGTTTCCATGAATTGTCTTTCCAAACTTTTCCTGGAATTAGTCCAGCGTGACAATCCTACCCAGGAAAATACAAATTAGGATAGATTTAGCGAGGGGCAATATATAAAAATATAAATAGAAAAGGTATTGGGTATAGCTCTCAAATTGTTGTGCAACCGTAGACACGTGTTTCGAGCTTAAGCTCTCATCAGTACGGTAAAATCAAGTGCGAAGATGTACAACACTTTGATGTGGAAATAGAAACAAAAGAAGTCAAAAACAGGAAACCAACCACACATTTGTGGCTTCGGTTAGAAGACCTTGAGCTTTCAAGGCAACAACTAACGTCGCCACGGAGGCAGATATAGCTACCAGCATGACAATCCTACCCAGGAAAATACAAATCAGGATAGATTTAGCAAGGGGCAATATATAAAAATATAAATAGAAAAGGTATTGGGTATAGCCCTCAAATTGTTGTGCAACCGTAGACACGTGTTTCGAGCTTAAGCTCCCATCAGTACGGTAAAATCAAGTACGAAGATGTACAACACTTAGATGTGAAAATAGAAGCAAAGGAAGTCAAAAACAGGAAGCCAATCACACATTTGTGGCTTCGGTTAGAAGACCTTGAGCTTTCAAGGCAACAACTAATGTCGCCACGGAGGCAGATATAGCTACCAGCGTGACAATCCTACCCAGGAAAATACAAATCAGGATAGATTTAGCGAGGGGCAATATATAAAAATATGAATAGAAAAGGTATTGGGTATAGCCCTCAAATTGTTGTGCAATACCCAATACCTTTCCTAGTTATATTTTTATATATTGCCCCTTGCTAAAGATATTCAGATACGTGCTTTTCCGACCACCATTATCGAAAATTGTCGTTTTTCCTTGATTCGGAAGTTGTGTATGGAAAGAGGAGGATGGGAATCTTTCCTCGGTGATGTAATCACAGCTAGTTCGTTTTATATCTGTCGCAGCAGGGGATTTATAACAATCAAATCAATTCAACCTAGCTAAACAACAAAGTGGTGGGTTAACCATGATCCAAATGTTTCGCCACAATATACTATTCAATGTAATTTAGATAACTATTGTGGACGATATCCTTCAAAGCATTGAAAATACGAGCATTGTTCAGTGAATTAATGTCTAAACAATATTCACTGTCCATTATTTTCAGTATTGTAAACCTGCAATTTTAGTGAAAGTTCTTGTGTGGAAGATATTTTGAACAGAGGTAACCAGCTGGCCGACCAACTATGGTGAAGCTTTTGACAAAGAGAATCATGACATTGACATATAAACATCTGATTACTTGATTATAAGTTTCATATTGAACAAGGGACAGTGTTCGATTTATACAATGAGTATCAAAATCCGTAACAAAATAGACAATGCAAGTTATTAACAAAACAAGAGCTTGGTAATTATCAATAACTAGAGAGATAACAAATCCTGTGAAAAAATTGAAATTTTGCTAATTTTGAAAATTTCTGAAAATCACTCAGTATATCTAATAGGGGCTAAGTTGGTTTCAAGACAGTCTAAGTAAATGACAATTTTTTTTTCAATCATATATAAAGATTTTCTTACTTTTGTACTTGGTTACTAAGTAATTTGGAGATTCGTATATATTAATTTCCTGAAAAATCGGTGACTATTTCCTGAAACTTCAGTAACTTATGTGTCACCAGAGCTACCTTACTTTTTATCGGTAGTTTCGAAAATCGCTTGTCATTTGTCAATTTGACTCATTTAATTACATGACAGTTTTGAAATTCTCACTCAAAAAGTTAAAATGTCCTGGGATTTCGAAGCAGTAGAGGTAATCGTTTTTAGAATACTCAATATGTTGACTAGTGACACAGGGCCACCACCAGATATTAGGGGGACAGGGTCAAAAACTTAGTGGGGGCCCCCTACATTTAATGGGGTATCCCACTTACGGTACGGTGTAAGCAAAGAAACCAATCCGACCCCCCACCCGCTACACTTATTGGAATATAATTCTCAATTGGTTTAAAGTATCATCAAATAAAAATCTACTTTTTTCATAATAAGCTAATGTTTATTCATTATAAACAGTAGTATAGATATAGGGCTAATGTAACTATTTTACAGTTGATAATTTCTATAAAACTGACATTTCTGATGAGCTCATGTTCAATACTGAGCATAATTATAGATGGTTGATCCTATCTTCAACCATGGTTGGCCTGAGCCTATTCTTGATTGGGAACATTTTGCCGAATGCTCGTTCTCCTGTTGCCACTGACACTGAAAGTACACTCAGTAATCTTAAACATATACAAATCTGAGGTTGAAGATTCTCCAAGCTTTTATTGTAGGTATGGCAGAATTTAAATCACCTACAGTATTCATCACATTGTCTTCCATCAGTTGGTAGTATATTTGTAACTCATTAGCCAGATCATCTTTACTCAAATCCATAGGATAGGTTTCTACAAGTTTTTCTTCTCCATCATTGATGTACCAATCACTGCGTTAACTGAAATCTTTTGGGAAAACAATTCGATAAAATACTTTTGATAGTTCCTCCGTTCTTCTTGCTAAGGCTCTTATTTCTGTGGAGAGTAAATCTTAGCCAGACAAAAATATTTTAACTTTGAATCATGATTCTCTTGTTAGGCAGTTAGTCTCTGTTGAATTGCCAAAAACCCTTTTTCTTTTTCTTTCTCTTGTTGGGTTTAGTTCAGCTGTGAAGTCGAAACTTGAAGCTACAGTCTTAGCCTCTCTTAGAATATATTCTCAACTACGTCATCTTCTCATCATATTTATTAAATCATTACTTAGAACTCTTCAAGAGTTACTTGAGCGAGAGAACTCAGGCTGTGAGTGTTGTTGGCGTAGTTAGCAGTGCCGAAACAATTGACTATCGTGTGCCACAAGGAACAGTCCTAGGACCCATACTATTCAACATTTATATTAATGGACTGTTCTCATTCGACAGTAGCGGGGAAATTTTTGGATTTACTGATGTCACAGCAATTTTCTACAGGTCTGACTTTCATTCAGTGTAAAAGTGGTTTGAATATAAACTACTCAATCACTATCATTTAGCTGTAACTCTCGTGGTCTGCCTAGTCTCAGCAAACTTGATATAAGAATGAACAATGAACATTTTTTTATGAAACCTGTAAAAGAAATTAAATACTTAGGCGTCATCATTGATTGTCACTTGAAATGGGACTAACACATAATGTATGTAGAGAAAAAATAAAAAAATAAAAGTCATAGAAAATGTATCATTTAATCAAATGAAAACGCTGTATCACTCTCTGGTAGAAAGTCATTTGCGGTATGAAATTCTGGCATGGGGTAGAGCCCTGAAAACTCATCTGAACCAGTTGGAAGTAATACAGAGAAGATTTATAAAATTGATATTTTCCAAAAACTCATCGGACTCACTCTATACTGAATCCAAAATCTTAGACCTGAGACAATTACACTTCTTTATCATATGCATAAAAATATCATGACATAAAGCATCAAAACCAACTCCCAACCCACAACTACAATACTCGGAGAAAAACTCATTATATTGATGATGAAATATACCACACAGAGAATGTTCCCTTACTTAGCACCTAAGTTATACAATAGCATCCAAGATGATTTTAAAGGTATAAGGATCAGCTGAAAATTCAAACAACGGTTGAAAGAGTTTATGAAAGAAAATCCTAGACATATGATACGTTCTTTATTTGAGAACTGAGAATGAATAAAATGTTATCTGATTAATAAAAATAAGAAAAACAAAAATTGTTGGCATTCAATATAAATATTTTGATATAATTCATTAAAAATAAATTATTATTATTTTCTAATATTCGTACGTTTCTCCAAAAAATTGTTTAGTCACTCATTGAGTAATTTCTATGTTCATCTGTATTCTTCTATTTTCAGTTTTCATTATGATTATAAATAGGTAATATACTTCCTTGTCCTCCTCGATACAAGTCTCAGTTTTCTAATAGATCTATTTTATATTTTATATTCCGAAATAAAAATGTTATTACTTGTATATGTGTTTATTGGTAGGTGTGAGTATATGTGAGTATTATGTGTTTTATTTTTATATCACTATTTTTATTTATACATTATTGTTATGCTCAATCTCGTCTGTGTTTATTTAAACTATTTTATTGTGTTCTCTAATTAGGTATTTATATATTCATGAAACAAGTGCATTAGCACTTATCACTGTATTTTCTTTATTCAAGAAGATTTGTGTACCTATATATTTATTTATTGTATTTCATATTTCATTTGCATGAATAAAGCTTATTATTATTATTACTGTCGTCTAAAAGTAATAAGCTTTTGACGAACAATGAAATCTCACAAGAATTATTCTGTCATTTATGATTGTAAAGTTTTGTCCTCAGTGGATTCTTGAACCAGGCCTCAATGGATAACTTAAAAACAATTTATAATTTTTTTTACGCCGCTTGGGGCCCTTAGAATTTGGGGGTCTGGGGCAAAATGCCCTAGTTGCCTCCCCTGGTGACGGCCCTGATGACAAGTGACAAGGGGCCCGTATATGTCCCGTGGCCTGAAAACTTATGAACCGTTGGTTGCCAATCTGAAATTTTCGGCTGTATACGAAGCATACCCTTATCAACCCGAGTTATTCAACGTTCAATATTTCAAAATTGGTATGAGGTAGGGTTTGAGTATAGTATATTTTTTCAATTAGTAGAAAAAGATCATCCCAAAAATTCAATAATAGGTACACAGGGTATACCATTTGGAAAAAAAATCCTTGAAACCTGCACGCTACTCCATTTTTATCAAATTTATAACCTCAGAACTTAACAGTTTTTTTCTATTGGCAAAAATAACGATGATAAACAGTGGGTAATTCCTAATGAATAACCTTGTACCTGTTTCTGTGGACTTTTTGAGGAACGCGTTTTCTCATGGTTACAGAGTTCGGATCACCTTATTCAGATTCATATTATCATTATTTTCATTGTCCGCACTCACATCGATAGATTCATAATGGTCTTGTCGAAGCAACTTTAACCAAGTCATTACATTTGCATATTACATTTGCATCTTCTGGTGCGGTTTTTCTCGTACCGTATCAATTATTGCAATTAACACAAAGAAACTCATCGAAGAATAAATTAATTTTCTTGAGAATTCGCGCAGCTTCTTTCATGTTACTACCCCATCTAACTGAGGTTGCCAGCTATATAAATAAAATGTTTTTCTCGGTCGACTATTGCTTGTTTCCTGGATCAGTAATTTCATGAGGAGAACGCCATTAGTACTCAAAGCCCTCTGGTTTTATGTTAATATTCTAGCGAACACAAACAGTGCTACATTTCATTTCTGAAATGGTAAATATTGGCAGCATTATTAAGTTATGTTAAAATGTTTCCGGAAATTTTTACTCGAGTAATTATTTCGAAGAGCGCAGGTTCGACAGGAAGTATAAGAAATTAAAATTTATTCAGGGGATGTACCAATTTAGATACAGCAGTCGTAACTTCGGAGATATTGGTGTTTCTTTTAGAAATTCATTTCAGAAAAAATGGATAGAGAGATCAGTCACCAAATTACATTCGGTTGACAAGTCACAAAACAACACATTACATTATTTTAACATTGAGACATGTTGAAGCTTAGAACTGAATAAACAAATCAATGTATAAGTAAACAAAACTGCCAACAATAGCACAGTCTATAATAATAATAAATTTCTTTTATTGATAGTACGACAGGATACAAAAACTATCAAAAGACTAAGTTAGCGCTTACCCGTCTAGGACAGGTTAGTACTCGCTTAAACTCTGATAACTGTATAAAACTATAGATCAGTAGGACGTTGACAACACATTATGAATTCCTGTATATTGTAAAATGCATTAATGAAGAGATATGACTTCAACTCAGATTTGAATCTGAACAAGTTTGACAATTAGAGTAAAATACCCCAAGCATGTAGAGCCCAAAAAACCCTGAACTTGAATGAAGATATATGTATACGCAAGATCTATTAGAAGATGATCCAGATCGTCGCATGGAGTTTTGCGAGGCGATGATGGAAATAATCAATATGCACCTAAATTTTGCAAGGAACATTTTCTTTAGCGATGATACAACATTTTGCCTCGACGATATCATGTCCATTGTCAGTTCTGGAATAGAAATAACCCATACTGGATTAGAGACCTTCATACCCAGCTTCACTATAAATTGAATGTGTGGGCCGGAATCTTGGACCTTTTTTCATTGACGGCAGCTTGACTGGTCCAAAATATTTACATCACCTGCAACATCGGAGGGTTGGATAATTAGCAATAAAGTTATCACCCCCTGGGGGGTACAACCCCCCCAAAATCGTAAAAACTTTTTTCTGAAAGGTATTTTCTTGACATTTCAGCTCTAGGCAATAAATATGAGTGAAAATCGGTATTAATAATGGGGGCGAATTATTTTTAACAATTAAACCCCCTCCCGGGGCATCAACCCCTTCCCGAAATCGTGTTTTTTGGTATTTTCTATGAATATGTAAAATTGTCAGTCCTAAGTAATGAAACTGATCGAAAATTTGTAAAAATAATAGGTATAAATTATTAGATTTTCCCGCCCCGTATTCGGGGCATATCCCCCGCATCGCGGAAACATTGGGGTGAGAGGGAAGGGGGAGAATATTTGAAAACACTTTCAAACTACTACTCTTAGATATGTGGGTAAATAATCGTTGAGAAGTATTGTTATGAAAATTATTCGCAAATTCGAGAGAAGATCAACTTATTGTATAAATCAAACGCAGACCGGAGGTAACGAAATATGGTAGTGTTTTTCAATGATATCGAGAAAGGGTATGGAGAAATGAATCCACAAGTAATCACCATCAAGAAATGTATAGGAAAATATATCTATACATCTTCAGTCTCCTCGTCTTCATCTTCACAATCCGGAACAATCACTGCCAAGTTTCTACAAATATCTGACAATGCGATATTTTGAAACAGAGCTGAGTTGAACATGAAACAAATATTTCAAAAATAAACTCACCATTTTCAATTAATAACAGTGACAAAGCTCTAAGAGATGTTTCCTCGTCTCCGACTATCGATGTTATCCCAGTATCCAGTGTTTTCTGCACAGGAACTTTTATATTATCTGACGTTTACATAGAGCAATGTTGACTGCTGTCCTCTGTGCACCGACTGAACCACGCCGCTGTATACTATATACATATCTTCAAAATGACGCAACATTTATCCTAATTGAACATTTATGTGAGGATGTGAGGAGGATTTATAGAACTTTACTTCACGCGCTGGTTGAAAAAATGCACGTTGGCGAGAGCCGGAGCAACACCTGCCCCATTGCGAAAGCATATAACTTCAACAATTTTTTTCAACAATACCGTGCGATTTCTCAATATTTTGGTGGAAGCAGTTTTTTTATAAAAATTTGTGCTCTTCAATATCAAGTTATTTTTTTTATTTAAAATAAGTTTTTGAGATATTTCGAAATTACCTCAAAAATTAATTTCAACGCGTTTTTTGGGGGGGTTCGACCCCCCCTGGAGGTGATAATTTTTCTCAGAAGTGATGTGCACACTGTCTTCTACAATTTGAAGAAAAATTATCGGCGGAGCAATTTGAGTTGAGGTTGATAGCCCTGTTGATTGGCCTATATCCAAAAAATGTGGTTTCAACGAGATGGGGCACCACCACATTATTCAAGAATATTGCGTACTATATTTGGACCATACATTTTCAATCCGGTGGATTGGACGAAGAGGAAGCATAGAATGGCCAGCCCGCTCTCCCGCTATAAGTAAAACACTGGACCCATCAGTGAGCTTCATGGCTCAATTGAGATCTAAATAAGCAGAACGCACAGACAGGTTTCTCTCAAAGCCTAAGTATTCATATTTATTCAATTCCAGAACCGAATCGTTTGAATAATATAAGAAATAAATGTTGTCATTATGGTGTCATACCTATTTGTATCATTTTGTACTGAATGAGTTTTATATGGTTCATATAAAATATTTTTGTAGTATCTGTAGTAAAATTATTATTATATCATCACTATTTTATCAAAATCGACAAACTTGAAATTACTTATACTGATATAAGTTGCTTCAGGAATTGTCGAAATTTACATTATTCCTCTTGAGTTCCGATTTAATACTCACTCACTCTTGTGTTTTGAACAAACAACTATCGTAATGGATGTTACGAGAGTTCTGACTAAAATATTAATCCAGTCTCAGTTCAGTTTACTCATCACTTACTTATTATCATGCAAAGATAATTCAGTATTCCGAATTTGAAACCGCCGAACTCATCAGTGTTAATGGGAAACTGTATTACTTGGAAATTATGGTAATCTGTGAATTCAGACTGGAAATCGGAGTTACAGTTATAATAATGGGCCATGAAATGCTTCGCAATTCAAGACCCTGGGAGGGAAGGCAATACAATACCTCGTAAACAGGTTGTCAAAACGAGGACAAAACCCAATCTCTAAGCAATCTGTAGGTAATTCGTCAAAGTTGCACAAAATATGCAATTTAAGGCAATTCATATATTTGTCGTTTGACTGTTCTGGAAAATTTCATGCTAAATTCGTTTTGGGGATGATGAATTGATTAAAGCTTTCGCAGAGGAAATTTGAAATATGAGTATTCGTTTACGGGCTTGGAGGCCGTCGTAAATTTACTGAATTGTTCCTGGTCGGTTCTTCTTATCTTCTGAAACATAAACGTCGATTAGCTGTTCTTACCTAGTTTTAAAAGTTTTAACATTGAGCTTAAATTTACGTCAAAAGCAAAAGTTGATTCTGTTATATCAAATTTATACAACAATGTTAAGTTTATGCTAAAAACCTTTGATGTTACCGCTATGTTTATGATAACGCTTGTGCTAAAGTTGACTAAATCCACCCTTAAAGGGACGATATCCAGACTTCGATCTGTCATAGCATCAACGAATGAAAACGAAACAACAGCAATCACAACACTAAACACTGAAAAGTGAGTAAAAGCTTAAAGATAACCTGAAAAATTGTCAAATTTTGTTGTTCTGTCAATTTTCTACTGTTTATCGAACACATATCGAAGTATCGACTGTACTTTAGTTAAAAGTATGGATGGGTATGATTATGAAACAACTCACCTTTAGCTCTCTTCAAAGTGGACTTGAAGTAAAACTTTATCTTTAGTTGAAGTAGATCTGTGTATCGCGATGAAGATTGAAAAATATACTTTGCGTTTTATCAATATTCAGGGAAAGTTTGTTTGCTAAAAACCAGTCTAAATCATTCATTGTGTTTTGTGCCGCGATCCAAAGATGTTGTTCGTTTGCACGAATTATTATACTAGTATCATCTGCGAAAAGGGAGAATGAGACAGAAGGAAAGTTGCAAACGATATCGTTTATGTAGATCAGAAATAGTGTGGGACGTAGTACTCGGTTATCTGTAGGATTCTCAGAATTCGTGTTGCCGGGGTAATGTTGAGTTCCCGGGGTATTGACCATGATGGGGAGACTTACTACAGGGTTTCCATGATTATAACGACTGAATTTTTGCGGCCTCAGAGCTTGTGTCTTTGCGTGAAGGGCCTCACTGCGGTGTTGCCGTTTGTGGTTGCGGTTGTGGACCGTTCCGAGGTGCTGGTCCCTGCTTAGGGGCTGCTGGTCCTTGTCTGGAGGGAGGTGGCCCATCCCTAGTAGGT
Source organism: Chrysolina oricalcia (assembly GCA_944452925.2). Lineage (NCBI taxonomy): Eukaryota > Metazoa > Arthropoda > Insecta > Coleoptera > Chrysomelidae > Chrysolina > Chrysolina oricalcia. The sequence goes on along the minus strand of OX101815.2, from coordinate 7,872,641 downwards.
TTCTCTGTTGCGTGTCTTGGCTTCGGGAAGCGAGGGCATCCTCTGTAGTTCGCGGGGTGATTACCTCCCCTCAGGCCTTACTGCATTCATGCGTGGCGTGGCTGCACCCGCATTCCATACAGCGTGCCGTTGAGTGACAGCACTTTTGTCTGTGCCCGAACTCATGTCATTGGGATACTCTGCCCCCTCTGTGGTCGCTGGGCCTCGACCTTGATGTTTAAGCCGACGCACTCTGTTAACTCAAGAATATCGCTGTATTCCCTTGGTACTTTGACTGAGAACAGTGGTAGCACTGGGGTGGGATTATGAACACTCGATAAGAGAGCTGTCACGATACGTAGGCTAGAACGATGGTTGTTCCCGATTCGAAACGAAGTCGAAATTATGAAATTTCTTTGAATAGAGATAGAATGGAATTATATCTATCATATAGACCATTGATATCGTCTCAAGTTGCAATATATTTTGAATAGTATTCGATTTCATAATTCATAAAATCTGACATATGTCAAACTAACTACGGATCGAGTGTTCGTAATCGCACCCCTGCTTTCGTTCTTCTCGACGACATCCTGTGTCATTCGGGAATTTCGAAAGTCCTCTCGACCTAGTCCTGCATAACGCCCTCTGGCGTTATGTTCTCTCGGATGCATCTTATTACCACGTGTGGTGGTATTGCCTACTTTGGTCTGTAGGTAAAGAAGTCTATCTTGGATACCTCGAACATCTTTTTGGCTTCTTTCCAGTCTGTCTCCGAGTTGGTCCTGTCTCGATAAAACCGATGCATTAGTCTCTCAAGGTCTCTCAAGGTCAAGGTCTGCAGCTACTTGCTTTTGTCGCGTATGACAATAGCTGGTGGCTTCTTGGGGCCATTCTTCAGTCTATCTCTGAAATTGTTCTTTTTACAAAAAAATGGGTTGCCCATAGTGAAAATATCCTAGGATTTCATAACTGATATAAAATTTAGTATTAATTTCCAGTTATACCGAGAATAAACATTGACTCTGCTTTTCTACACGGAATACCCTCTATATTTCAACATTTTTTCCCAGGAATTATCAGTAGTACCTAATATCCCGACAAAATGCTGAATTTTCAAAAAATACTTTCACCTTGCTGTCACGAAAACTGTGTTGCTTAGAAACACAGTTTGAGCGACTGGCAATGTGAAAGTATTTTGAAAATCTGCATTTTGAAGGGATATTCAATCAGACAAAAAGAGATTTGAACAAAATTGTTTCAAAATATAACATATATGTCTTAAAACACAGACATCTAATTGATTCGTTAGAATTCAAGCAACATTTATATCTTACTATGTTTGTAGATCCTACATTTTTTTGAAAAATAAATTGTTAATGCATAATAATTAAACAAATTTGTGTTTTCTATTTAATGAAACTTTATAGCGAATAATAAATGATAATGTTAATTCTTATAGAAGTTTTGCATTATTCACAGGTATATCTACAATATTTAATGGTTGTAGATCATATGTTTACCTTTTCAACTGTCAAAAAATTTCTTAAATATCGTGGCACCACGAAAAGATTTCCGGAAATTTTTTTAGTTGCCATGGTAACTAGTCAATAATTAAAGGCATCTTATTGGTTAAAAAGTAGAGGTATGAAATTTTCACTAAAATCCCATACAATACCAGGATTGATGGGGTGATGTCAAAGGGCTAGAAAGATATTATGGGCAAAAAACTATTTATTGAAAGCGTTAACAAAAGAATATAGGCATAGGCCTTCATTCCCACTTCGACAGGATCACTTTCCCTTGAAAAATGTGCCTTTTCGGAAACAAAAATTCTCGTACATCATAAAACGACACCGACACCCTTTTAGGATGATCCATAAAAACTTTCATGGCAGAAATATATAGTAGTAAAACATCCTGAAAATACGATCACATGAAAATCGAAACCGTTCACAATCCACACTTGATCAAAATAGACCAGTGAATTATTAATGGAACATTGTTCTTCCGTATCGATTTCTCTGCTCTGCTAGTCACTCTAATCAGGATCATGTCTCTGTCTATACATTCGAAGCGTCGTCGTATGTGGGAACATTCTGGAAAGGGTATTTAATAGCGGGTTATTCATGATGAAAGTCACATTATACACAGAGAACGACTACATGTTAGGTTATCAGCCAACGCTCGTATGGTCCTCAACTAGTTAAGCTGTGATATGGTCTTTGTAATGTATCATTTCACCGGTCCTGAGTTGATTGGAGTATATGGAGTTCAAGGTGTCCTTTACATATGTCCTCGGGCATCGTCAAATGTGGATCTATAGATAGATCCATAGCAGGGAGGATGGAGGGCGGGAATAATTTACAGAAAATCATTTTGTCCTTGCTTATATTCAAAAGAACAATGCCCTTTAATACTTATCAGTGATGTTGTTGTTAAAAACGCTGTTTCATTTTATAAAAAGAACAGTTTCAAACAGAATAAAAGAAGATGTTTATTTTATTGAAAATATGAACAGGGTGTTCATAAAGTCCGTTTTGGGATCATCTGCGACTGAAAGTTGTAATTTAGTCGCTATTTTCCATCGTACAAGATAACGTTTCTTGATAGTGATTCATGTTGTAAAGAGAAACATTCTCAATTGAAAATTTTACATTTCCTCTGGAAATGTAAAAAACCTACGATAAAATTGAAGTTACTTTTTTGTAATATCTAACAACTACTTCAATGTCCAGCGTGGCTTCAGCCGGGGAAGTAGTTGTTTTCTGTTAGATATTACAAAAAAGTAACTTCAATTTTATCGTAGGTTTTTTCCATTTCCAGAGGAGTCATGTATTGATTCAATTTTCAATTGAGAATGTTTCTCTTTACGGAATAAAAGAACTTTCAACACGAACATAACACAATTCACACTACGACCTCTCTTAGGCAGTACTACACTATGGTTGCTTCAGTGGACCCCTTCTTTTTTATTTGACGTTTTAGACCCATGGTTACTTTGGAGGAAATGATCGAAAAAAATATTTTTCTGAAATCATTCAAGAATGCCCACTTTCTCGGAGCAACTGCATGCCTCAAAATACGCTAATCCAGTATTTTATTCCGTTGCTAAGAAACGAACTTTCTCGGAACGTTTAATACTTTCCTGTATCGAAAACGATATGGGAAAGTACTTTGCCGGCCTAGGCCGTCAAAATCGGTCTTTGGTTTATAGTTGTCACTTTGACGTTTCAGGAAAGCACGTAATTTCGAATTATTTATTTATGATAATGCTGATTGCGATTTCAGAAAACATAGTATGTGTACCTCATAGTAAAAGCACATTCCCAGACTTCAATGCTTGTTGTCCTCGGCTTAACTCCTCGGCCAACAATTTACATTGTCGTCCGGGAATGTATTGCTTTTACTACTAGATACACAATATACTATTTTCGGAATATTTGGTCTTTCTGTCTGTCCCCAGCTCTGTCTGTGGTGGCATTTCAAAACCCGTGGAGATATCGCTTTGAAATTTGAATCATTTTATTAACTAATACAAGGGGTTTTTCCGTTTTTTTTTTTTTTCGTTTCTACTTCCATCGATACAGGTTCAAGAATTGATTAAATCCATTCGGTATTCTCTGAAGATATACTCCAATATTTCCTACACAAGTACATAGTTTTTGAGAAAGGTCGGACAATGCTAACAGGGATTTTCCAGCAATTTTCCAAAATACGTCTATTTATAAAAAAATGTATACGCCGAACCGTTCATTTAAATTGATAAACAAATCCCACTATTTTCCACTAAAATTATCGGAAAACCGAGAAAACTTGAGAAAAATGCGATTTGTAGAATACGAAATATCTCAGAACGGCTGACATTTTTTCCATTTACCAGGACGTCTTTTTTGTCCGTCTTCGGAAAATCTTGCAATTGTGCTGATACATTTTTTCCCGTAAAATCAATAGACCGAGAATTTTTTTATTTAATTGGAAAATCGATATAATGACCGTACTAATGAAACAAATGAAAATATTAAAATTGCATCGAATACATCTTCAAAAGCCACTTTCAAAGCGTTTTCCCCCAATTTTATTGAAAAGTTGAAAATAGTTTAAAAAATTTGAAACCTCAAAAAGTCGAAAACGTATATGTGAATGAAGTTTTTGATGTTTTAGGAATTGTAATATTTTTTCTAACTACCAAAAACTCAATGAATGCGACTGATTTTCAAATTTCACAATCTATCTCTTTTGATCATCCCATGAGAGTCTACAAAAAACTTCGAAATTTTTTTTCTAGAAACTCTAAAAACTCGAAAACGAAACGAAATATGGAAAAAGAGGGACTCAAACAGTTTTATTGTTCTCGAACAGGTCTACAGAATGTTTCCATAAATTTTTTTATATCCTTAAAAGAAAAATTGAGAACTGGACTTGAAAATTTCCAGTTTTTTTAATAATCATCAAAAATTTGAAAACAAAATGGAATATCGAAAAAATCTATATAAACAGTTTTATGGTCGTAGAACAGATCTATAAAATGTTCCTATGAAACTTTGTCTAAATTATAACAAGACTAACTTTGGAAATACCCAAACAGGTTTAGTCCAAGAAACGAGGAAGCGGCCCAATGTTAAATGTGCAAAAATTAATATCCGAAAAATAAAAATATGAGAGTATAGGAAATTAAAATTCAGGATGAGTTTCTATTTCATGCGACTCGATCCTGACTACCGAACATAACCTAAAAAATTGGCAAAGTTGCGAAAAGCGGTTTTTTATTAATAATTAAAAAACTACAGCTCCGATAAAAAAAAAAAAATTAGGAAATTGTTGGTATTAGAAAGATCTATCAATTGAATAACCAATAATTTTTTGATATCATTGATACTTATCGAGTTATATCGGAAAAACTGTAAAAAATAGTGTTTTCTATAACTCGTTTATTGTAAGGTATTGAAAATTGTTACTTTCAGTTTTGTGTAGCCTATAGCAAGGCAAAAAATACTTTTTCAAAAAAATTGATGAATATTGATTATTTTTCAAAACATATGAAGTTTTCTCAATAAAGATGCTCTCTCAATATGGCTACTCTTGCTCGGGGAATGATGCTACAGTAACGATTTTTTTCTGTTAGAGTTGTACTTTCATATTATCGAATAAGTATATTGATTTTATTTATTTTAAGTGTCAGAAAATTACTTTAAAAAAATTACACAATTTTTTTACATGTTCTTTCTAAATAAATTTCTTAATTTTGTTTTTATAGAAATTAATTTAATGAAAATAGATTTCTAGCATGACTTCACGCATTAAAAAAATTAAATTCCTACGATCACTAGGAGCCGAGATAATTTTTTTATTTAAAAAAAATCTGGAAGGCGCAATAATCATCGTACAGCAGTCACCTTCATGGATATTGAGGTTGAATACCTATATTTTCGATATTAAAATACTAGGATATGTCTAGTTCATTTGCAGTACTATTAATTGATGAACAAAGTGAGACGTGCAGGCGCGGAGCGATGCAATTTTGGCGGGTGGCGCAGTGGGGATACAAATACTGTTGACATTAAAGACACTTTCGTCCTGACAGTGTTATTAAAAAAGAAAACGTACGTGAACAACAAGCCGAGATACTCAATATTTTTCAAGCACAAGCCACTTTGAACGCACGAAATAAGTTTTCAGTGCTATCCCCACTCCGCCACCCGCTACAGCTATCGCGATCCACGCCTGCACACCTCACTTTATTCATCAATTAATAATACTGCAAATGAACTAGACATATTCTAGTATTTTTTTATTGAAAATATAGATATTCAACCTTAATATCCATGAAGGTGACTGCTGTACGATGATTATTGCGTCTTCCAGATTCTTTTGAAATAAAAAAATTATATCGGCTTCTAGTGATCGTAAAAATCCATTTTTTTTTTCTGAATGCTTGAAATCATGCTAGGAATCCATTTTCATGAAAGTCATTCATATAAAAACAAAATTGAGCAATGTATTTAAAAAAAAAACAAGTAAAAAAATACTGAATTTCAATTTCCTATACACTTATATTTTTTGTTTTCGGATATTAATTTTTGCACGCACTTCTCCATATTGCTTGGACTAGTTGTCCTGAGTGAAAAAGGTTGAAACTTTATTGCTACTTATAAGAAGAAACATTTATTTTGGAGTGTTTTGGCATCAACAGCTTTAGGTTTCTATGTACCCTTATAACTTTCCAGAGAGCTTGAGGTGAAATCCAACAATACTACTGTGAAGCACAATAATATTGTTAATTATTTATCAAGGAATTATTAAATGATATATGATCAATTAATTTCTATACAATTGTGTTTCTGGAGGATTGCAGAAAAGCATAACACAAGTATGTTTAGGTGCACTCTTGCAATGAAATCAGTATAGTGAATAAATCTGAATAACAAACCCTGTGGCATACCTTCAACTCAAACTCATAACTGACTATACTTGCATATTATCATTTATCCTCACCCTAGAAGTATGTCCGATAAGAAAAACAACGTGTGCTCATATAATCGAAATATGCTAAAATAAGCCCGGTAATGACATAAATATTACAATGTACGATTTCAACAATTCGTTTCTTACGTGAACTGACAGTTCGTTCAATATGATCTCTGTAATTGTACCCTTTGCTAACTCCACTCATCACTCATAAATACATACTAAAACCTCACATCACAATAACCTCAGCAATGCTTGCATCAGCTAACACTACTCCACCATACGCTTGCAACTTATCAGTGTTTCATTTTTGTGTGTGCTTTTCCTTCATTTCCCTGCTTTGGAAGGTCAGTGTTTCCAGCATGCAAACCCGCCTGAGCTCGTTTTTTTGGAATGCCAACGCAGTACTAGGTGAGTTTGCAATAAATTTTCGCTTATTCAGAAAACGCTTTATGTTGAGCATTCACCACCTAACATTAAAATACAGATAGCATCGTATAGGCTGGTGCCAGAACAAATTTTAAACTCTAGAAATAAAAAAAAAGTAAATGGCAAGGACCAGGTCGAGAATGTTGTTGAGGTTTCAACTTTGACAAAAAAAATAAACACGAAAACACTCAAAATGATGAAATGGGAATGCAGTTTAGGAGTTGAAAATCGTTTCTTGCGATTCACAGCGAAACTGGACCTCCTTGCACTTTATGGCCCGCGCGGGCATAAAGAAAAATAATTTTTTGTTCAACTTATTTAATAACCTTTATTAATGAAATTACAAACGGAATATAGTAACATTTGGAAATATTCGATGAACATTATTTTGACAAATTAACATAAAATTGGCAGTTCTGAAAAGATCCCGTGATAGTTAAGTTGCCTGCAGCAAACAATTCACCTAGCAACGATAGTGTCTAGTATGATAAAATGGCAATGTTATTAATTCAAACCGGATTTTTTAAAATACTGATTTGTATTGAGATTGTATTGCAATAACGAACTAGTATGACATAAAGTTGTGTATGTACCGCGGGCATAAACAGATGTGTATACCCTCGGGCAACTTACAAACCCTCGGGCCAGAGGCCCTCGGGTTCGTAAAACGTTGCCCTCAGGGCATAAACATCTATTTATACCCTTGGTACATAAATAACTATTATATTGAATTATATATAATGAAATAGTTGAATACATAATTATACCACAAAATTTTTCATTTTTTTTACGATTACTGAAAATCATTGAAAATATTGAGAAAATCATGATTCAGAGAGATTTGTCGGTTTTTCTCAATTTAAAGATGTTTAACGATCAATAAACCAACAAGTTACACAGACCATTTTAAAAATTTAAATGATCTGTTAGGCAATAGTTCGTGGAAGATAAGGGTATTTTTTTCGAAAAATGTACTTAACTCGAAAACTAGTCGTCTTCTGAATTGCGAAAAAATCATAATTATTTAATAATAATAATACTAATCGTCTTCATTAACTTAATGATAGATATATTTGAAACCAAAACAGGCATATTTCAACAAATTTTCATCTGAATTGAATCAGTTATCCGTAAATTTGACGGTTAATTTGAGGTTGAAGTTTTCGACTTTTTCATTATCTACAACTTTTCCATTTAACATTTTCCGCTAGAAGGTCACGTTCTGCCGCAATTCGCAAATAACCGTATTCAACCCATACACTGCATCCCAATTCCACCATTTTGAGTGTTTTCGTGTTTTTTTTCCTCAAAGTTGGAACAATATTTTTCACCTGGTCCTTATTTGTTACTCCTTTCTTTTTCACTAAAAGCATAGGCACCAGTCTAGTAAACTATTACATCGGTGTATTGTGGCACTCTACCATGAATATTTTTTTTTGCTAATTTTTAGTTAAGCTGATTACACACTGCGGTTAAGTTGAAATATATCAAGTTTTTTCTATTTTAAAATTTCAGTTTATTAATTCGAAAGGAAACAAGAACAGATGTATTATAAATATAGACGCAATATCAATAATAATGATATAATTGCAGTAAGTAGAGGCAGAATATATATATATATATATATAAATTTAACAAAATTAAATCGACATGAACGAGTTGAAGTTGACAGTTCGCACATGAATGACAACCAAGACACAATGAAACAATAAATCAACAATGGGTATATATTATATACACATATATATTATATTTCATTTCATTTAATTTTATTGTTAAAATTAACAAATACTATGAGACAATATATAATAAACAGAAATAAATTTCTTATGGAAACATGATCAAAAAAGTAATGTCATAATGTTCTAAGAGAATTTTAGAAGAACAATCGAAAGTTATTTAAAAAATAACTTTCAACGTATACTTTTGAATTAATATAACTGTTTTTAAATCTTGTTCATATATATATATATATATATATATATATATATATATATATAGATCTCCCCAACCCATTATGCTATAGGCCAAGATAGACCGGAATAGACTTTAATAAAAACTTATAATTGATTTACCACTTGCAATGTTTTAAAAAAAAAACAAATTTACAAAGTGTTTTCCTTAGTATTTTTATCAATTTACTGATGTATTTATGCCACTCGAGGTTGCAATCTAAGTGCAATCTAATGAACATAAATCTCCGAAATATACTAATAGATGAATATATAATGTAAAAACCTTCATTTTATATATTCCAAAAGTGTATCCATCAATGCTATTTCAATTAGGTATCTCTGAAAATTATCAACTCAATTCCATCAATCACTATTCCTTGTAACTAACTACTTAGAATTTGAAAATCCTTGAAAATACTTGAATTTGAAAACCTATTCAGGTAAATAAAATATTCATGATACGTTTTTTCATTCAATTCCCATACTCAGAGATCTTCAGGAAATTGATATTCAATTACTCGTTTGATGAAGAGGGGGAAGGGAGCATTTTTTACCAACTATTCAATGAGGTATTACAAGTAGAAATTTCTATTGAAAGTATTTGAATGCGGGTGGCTGTTATAAAATCGCAGCTGAACACCTACCCGATGAAAGACTGCTTTTCCAAAAAGAAGGCCAATGAAGACAACTATTCAATGAAATTGCGCCAATTCGGTGATAATAAAGACAAAATTCTAAAGTTTTAATATGACTCAACTTTTACAAAATTATGTTTCAAAATTGACAAACGTCACAATACAATAATCATATACAGGTCGATAGTTCATATACATTTTCTAACAGCTGTAAATAAGGGGGGGGTGATGGGGAGAATTATTCCATGAGTCATTTCAGTTTAATTTTCTTATCCTAGTAACAGTTATGGACAATAATTCGTAATAACTATTCAATTTTTTTCAAGAGATATAGTATTTGTAAGCATCCAAATTGTCACTTTGTACATGGAAAACTACATATTTTTGGAAAGGCAATCATACGAGTCCTCATGTAGTTGATGAATACACAGTTTCTAGTTTTAACGGATTGACTGATTATGATATTGATAATCTATTTTCATGAACAATGTCTTGCCATGCAGTAATGCAATACCGTTTGCAAGATATTATTTTTTATTTTCTAAAATTCATCAAATCAATGCATAATACCCAAAATAGCAAAAATCGAATTTTTGACACCCTGTAGCTCGAAAACTGGTCATGTGATCGATGTGTAAATTGGATTACGTGATGTAATGGGGATGCCAGGATCCACAACATATCAAAATTTGAGCAAAATCAGCCGAAAGCCATTTTACGTAGTAAAAGTGCTGAGTCCTTTCGTGCACGTGTCACAACAGTCTCTGAGGTCAACTTGTTCGTAATTAGAAAAACGTCATCCATTCGATACATCAATTCAATAGTTCCCAGTAACATCCTTTCATGGCATAAACAATTGAAAATCGTTTGTCATGTCGGGCTCGCTTTCAATTATTTCTCAACGGTTCGTCAGCGCTGCCTTCGACACGAAATTCCCGGAGGAAAAATATTTCCGCAGTGTTTTTTTCCAAGCGTGTGCATAACAGATATTTTTCATAAAGGCGTTAATGAAATATTCTCTCTGTTTGCTGGGCGTGCTTCATTATTACACGGTGGTGGGGTTTCGTTTGATTCTGATAACGTTTGTTGTCGAAAGTGGAAAAATAATGAGGGTCGATGGAAATGTATACCAACATCAGAGCTCTAGATATTTTTTGCTTTAAAATTATTTTCAATGGCGAGCAAAGGAAAATGCCAACTTGCCATCTTCAGACACTCACGGAACTGAATAAATCGTTTCTAACATACAAAAACATGAAGCCTAAACATTCTTGAAGACTTCAAACTCGTAGAATATGTTTTATTCTGTGTACTATACCCTACGATAAGCTCAAATATTGTAGTATGCGGACGTGCCACTGACTTTTTTAGAGTGTCCGTAATACAAAAACGATTCATCCGCTTGATATTGCAGAGTCATGCAGAGTCATGCAGATAAACTTTTGCACATAATAAAATAATGACATGCACTTTTACTCACCTACACAAATTACTGACGCACACCTTTTATAACCTTTACAAATTCAAGAAAAACAAAGATGTTCACGATTACCCAACAAGGAAAAAAAATTATATACATTTCCAAAAATCCAATAAAATGCACTTCAGAATGTCTCCTGCATACGCTGGATATGTCTTCTTCAATATGCTACCGCCACAAATGAAGAATATCTCATGCGAAAGAGAATTCAAAAGTGCGACAACAAAATGTTTTATTTGCTAGATGAATTCACTCAGTCTATGAATCAGTACGCTGACACGTTCTTGACTCTACTTCAGTTTCGTATTTTTATTTCTAATGTCACCTCTTATATATACTTTCTTTGTAGTTTTTGTATTATATACTTATGTATAATTTTTATTTATATACATCTTTGTAATTTTTAGTACCACTATTTTCATGTTTTTATATCTCAGATATCGTCTCATTTTGTGTAAGTCCCAATCGTATTATTAATCTATTTATTCATTTACCTATATTTGTATTTATATTTATGTTGACCTATCCTATGTCATGCTAATGATCTCTAAGGATTAATAAACATATCTATGTATCTTTCACTGTTCATCCAAATTTCTTAATTCTTTCTTCTATTCTTTTTCTTTTCTTTCACTTCTCTTTCAGAAATCGGTAAAGATAATATTATTCGTTTATTCTTAACACAAATACAAAGCAATTGCAATATGACACAACAAATATATAAGCCTTAGGTATTTTTCTGGAATTCCATATCCATTTATCTAGAATCTGAAAACTAAGCATCCGTCTTACGCAAATGTGATACACTCTGTATAGGTACGAAACGTCTTCTGTACTAAAATATGGGTATATTTCGTTCCCTATAGTGTTTTGTGATTCAAAGTTTCATTTTACTTTCAGTAAAGCCACCCTATATCATTCATGTTAGATGCCCTACAATGATGGATTGCTGTTTCCTAGCGATTTGGCGACAATTTTTATATTCAAAATTATCAGTAACTTAGCACCAATATATTTTCAAGAAATAATTTGCTCCAATTCAGTTGTTCATGATCACAATACTAGATCTATTAACAACATTCACCTAACAAAAATGAATTAAAGGTCGATGAATTCATCATTTTTCAAAGGATTTAATCAGTTCAATAAATTACCCAATAAAATAAAAAAACTCGCAGTCCCTTGCATTTGGATACATCAACACGCACGACGGGTGCGGCTTCATGAGAAATAGAAAATCTTGTATATAATACGTCAGTCTGATTCAGGAGATGCTAACATCATCAATTGGACTTGATCTTAGTATCCTTCCATTCGAATGGAATTCCACATCTCATTTCTTTAGATTTTACTAAAAAACTTGCCAGCTTTGGACTCACCCTGTATATCGTGGGTTTGTGCTGGGATTATTCTTGTCTACAATGGATTTTTATAGGCCATATGGATAATGCATAGTTGAATTGGTGTATTGACTCGAAAGTAAGTTCACAATGGCAGTTTGAAATTTTGGAAAAGTCTACTTCAACACCCTCTATAATCTAAACCGTTGAATTTAGTTGCTCTGGCGCAATAAAGACATTCGATCAGCATCACGAGTTCTACAATTTTAAAAAATTTGGGAAAATTTACTGGAAGCCAATTTTCCATTGGGGTCCTTTCGTTAAGAAAAGTTGAAGCGTTATGTAGTTATTCTGGAAAATATTTTTTATTTGGTGCAGTTTCAACACCCTGTAACTAACATAATACTTACCTTAGAGGATTTATTAATGGAACTTTCAACCTTAAAATGAAGTGAGAATTCTTCCATTAGAGTTTGATCCCTCTATTTTGGGAAATCCTTTATAACCATTTTCACGAACAGTTCAATCTAATTAGAATCAGCCGAGCAAAGCCGATTAACAATATAGGAATGCGGGCTCTCCTGTCGAGAACTAGAATCATACCTCTAAAGTTTCCCTCATATTTATAGTTCCACTTTGATGTTCAACATCTGCTTGTCTAGATGCTTCCAAAGTTCATATTCTTCTTGGTTGGATGGAGTTGGAATTCTCGTTGCAAAACAGACTTTTCTCGGTTCCAGGATTCAAACCCTTATTGTAGCTCAAACAGCTTTGTTCAACTCAACTAATTAAAACCAGTATTATTAATTTCACAATGCTCCAGAAGCCTGAATGTGAACCTTTCAATGGATGACAAGGAATTTTTATCAAATATCCGATTGACAATTTCTATGGATCTCATAGCTAGGAACTATCTGAATAATTGTTACTGAAAAACAAAATCATGAATCTAAGCAAAACAACGATCTTGATAGGAGATATTAATATAGATTCATCAACTGATAGCAATCATGTTACCAATTATGGCAATGGTAATGGTTTCCAAATCATAAACAAAATAATCCGAACTGTTTTCCAGAAGACAAAAAATGCATCAAGCATTCTTGATCATATATCCTAACTGCTCCAATTGGATTTTAGAATGAAAAAAAGACACCTCAATAACAGATCATCGCATAATACCAATATACCTCAATTCGAAATGGTAATATTGCGCTGAAAACATTTAAAACACTAGAAATTACAAAAGTTGATTACACTGAATTCGGGAAATTTATTGCTGATGATTTAAAGAGGTGTAAGTGTGAACATTTTGAAGATTTATTAAAATTACTTTCAGAAGCCAATGGTTCTATTGTTGAAATATAGAACTTGTGAAAATGCTGATTTGATCACCAGTTCTATTATGCATGATATCGAAATCAGGGATAAAAATTATGAAACAAAATACTAATTATCAAGAACATTTTTCAGAATACAAACTCAAAAGAAAAAAGGTTAATGCAATGATAGAAGAGCAAAATCTCATTATGTCAATAAATATCAATAAGGTGATCTGAAGAAAATATGGGATTTAATGAATTATTTACGAAGAAAAATTAAAAATTTATCAAAATAGGGATAATCATTACAATTGAATGGCAGTATCATCACCAAAAACCTGGAAATAGCTGATTTATTGAATATACACTTTTCTGGCATTGGTGAAAACATGGCAAATGACATAAAAATGTTCTATAACAACATGCCTACTGAAAATATTTTTCCAGTTCATAATAATTTTTCAATGCTTCTTTTTCCAAACGACGAAACTGGAATATCATAAATAATAAGAACTCTTACAAAGAACATGCCCATCCAGATACTTTTCTTACTAGGGATATTTTGAACTGAAAGACAGTTTGGTAGGATCTCTCATTAAACAAATTTATAATAATTTCATGACCTATTAAAAAAGTTAGGATGCCAAATAATCTGCATATTACAGAGCAATAGTCTTATCGTATATTTTTTAAAACATTTCGAAAAAATTTCGAAAAATAGAATTCATGATTTTATCAATTTATCAAATTAGTCTGAATCCATTTTGTTTTCAAGAAAAGAGTGGATCGCAAGGAGTTATTTATTTAATTCAAGAAAATCTTGATAAGGAAGATCATGTGGTACCTGTTTTCATGGACCTTAAAAAAGCATTCGATACAGTTGACCATTCAATACTTCTGAACAGAGTCGACGTATCTTTCATATTTCGAAAAAATGACCATAAGTTCCTACACTTATAACCTGGAATCTGAAAGCTTGAATATTAACAAAGGCGTTCCCCATGGTTCGGTTTTAGGTCCAATTTTATACTTATATGTACAATATGTACAAAATTCATCCCAAATCAACTTATCATGTCATTACACCATATACGCGGATGATTCAGTGCTTTCATATGCAAAAGAAAACCCTTTACCTCTAGATACAACCATGTATCATTTGTCACTTTTTATAACGATTTTTTTTCCAATTTTGAATTTTATTTCTATATCCAGAATACTATGGATGCGTTTAAATCACTAATTGCAGACCTAAAATTTTGGGAAAGTTACTATTTCACTGATTTCTGTCTAAATGAATGGGCTATGTGAAACTCATTTTTTGAATGGAAATTACTAATTTTATTCAAATAGCAATATGGTGGCTTGTCGGGTTGAGAAAAAACATTTTATTACGAATAATTTGATACCCCACCCTAATAGGTTTTATACAAAATTCCGTCAAAGAACTTCAGAAATGTATTCAGATGTTCCATAAAATAAAACATCTTTTGGTAATGAAATAAGATTTAAATGCATCGAGTGACCTGTGACAAACAAAATTAATAATACAAAATCATTAAGTTCATCATTCATTTCATCAAACATTTATTTTATCCCACTACTGAAAGAGTAAATCAGGTATTCATTGTACAATTATTTAAAGAACAATGATAATATCAATGCAAGAAAATATTTCATTAGCTTTTGGACTATTTTTCTTGTTTCATCAGTTGAGTTGGTAACAGGTTGCTCGACGCATTCAAATCTTATTTTAATCTCTTAAGATCCTTCATTTTGAGAAATTTCTAATGTAATTTTTTGAAGTTATTCAACAGAAGTTTGTTTCAAACCTACTATAATACTGTAATAGAAATTTTAATCAAAAAATTTGCATAGCAGATTTATTTCGATAAGAAACAAAAAAAAATGTATCATTCTCAAAATTTTGGTACTGAATCAGTGATTTGAAGATATCCATAGCCCTCTAAATTGAAATAAAAAAATAAATAAAAATTCGGTTACAAAAATTGACAAGTAATACATGGTTGTATCCAGTATGTCATATGGAGACAACAGAAGTGAAAATATACCGGCTGTCTCATTTTAAAGTTGAAAGTTTCTGGAAAAACAGATAGTAGCATGAAGTTGAGTTACATGTCAAGAGATGCAGTTTCAAGTCATTTACAGATCCTCCAAATTTCAGTCTATTATCTTCGAAAACAAAAAAGTTATAGGGGTGGGCCAATTTTCCACGTACACGGTATCCCTCAATTCAAAATACTAATGTTGTACTGAAAAAATTTAAAAAACGTGAAATTATTAAGTTTGATTATATTTAATTCAGGAATCATTTTGCTGATAATCTAAAGTCTCATCAATGTGAAAATTTTGAAGATTTTTTAAAATTAAATTTAAAAAGCTTTGGAACTCACTGTCTCGGGATATGTTCCTTGGAGCATACATCCTGCAGAAATTCAAGAAAAACACCAATGCCTTTCTACTTTTCTTGACTCCCACGATGTTCTCTCAGTATCACAGAACTTTCCTCTTCGTAGAAACCAATCCATTGGACTCAAATTTATGATTATGCGTGATAGGTCTAAAAAATCAATCGCCAGATTCTTTTGCTCTTATTGTCACTCAACCTGATTTCACTATCAAAGTAGACCGTTTTTGCTGCCAAAATAGGTTTTTCCAAAATATATCAATACGTTTTTTTATTTCTATAATCTCGTTGTAAAAATTCCTCGTTAGAGAAATCAATTGTCTTTTGTGTTTGCAAGATATTCTAAGGCCTGTTGTCATCCAGCATCGATTTAAATTGGGTTTGGTTTTTCTTAAAGGGAAATTTTCCTCAAAACATTTTACCCCAATATTCTGGAAGGGAATTGAAAGATTTTCATGAATAGATAGTTTGGAAGAAATATCATTTTGCAATCTCATTATGTTTTGGTGCAAAAAAACATTTCATGTGAATTCATTCCTGCTGGTTTTACAATTGAAATTGAAATGAGTGTATTCAGTACAATGGTCTTCAAAACCGTTGTCTACATTTATAACGGAAAAAATGCGTTTTTTATATTTTTGCGGTTTCCATCTCCCCTACGGGTTGGTACATATATTTTTCAATGTGTACGCAATGGAATTAATGTGTTTAACAGCC
Source organism: Chrysolina oricalcia (assembly GCA_944452925.2). Lineage (NCBI taxonomy): Eukaryota > Metazoa > Arthropoda > Insecta > Coleoptera > Chrysomelidae > Chrysolina > Chrysolina oricalcia. The sequence goes on along the minus strand of OX101815.2, from coordinate 7,855,888 downwards.
TTTGTGTTACTTCGAAGTGACTCGCGCCGTAATAATCAAGAAAATGATTTTTTATAAATATTTTTGCGTTTGCCATCTCTCCTACGATTTGGTACAAATATTTTTCTATGTGTACGCATTGGTATTGATGTGTTTAATAGCCTCTGTGTTATTTCGAGGCTACTCGCGCTGTAATAACCGTAAAAATGTAATTTTTTTAATTTTTACGATTTCCATCTCTCCTACGGTTTGGTACAGATATTTTTCTATGTGTACGCATTGGTATTGATGTGTATTATAGCCTCTGTGTTATTTCGAGATGACCTGCGCCGTAATAACCGAAAAAATGTTTTTTTTCAAATCTGCGATTTCCATCTTCCCTTCGGTTTGGAATAGATATTTTTCTATGTGTACGCATTGGTATTGATGTGTTTAATAGCCTCTGTGTTATTTCGAGGTGACTCGCTCCGTAATAACCGTAAAAATGTATATTTTTTTCATTCTTGCGATTTCCATCTCCCCTACAGTTTGGTACACATATTTTTCAATGTGACGCATTGAAATTGATATGTTTAACAGCCTCTGTGTTATTTCGAGGTGACTCGCGCTGTAATAATCAAGAAAATTATTTTTTATAAATATTTTTGCGATTTCCATCTCTATTACGAATTGGGTAAAGATATTTTTCTATGTGTAAGCATTGGTATTGATGTGTTTGATAGCGTCTGTGTTATTTAGAGGTGACTCGCGCCGTAATAATCGAGAATTTTTTTTTATAAATATTTTTGCGATTTCTATCTCCCCTACGGTTTGGTACAGATACTTTTTTATGTATACGCATTGATATTGATGTGTTTAATAGCCTCTGTATTATTTTGCGGTGACTCGCGCCGTAATAACCGAGAAAATTATTTTTTATAAATATTTTCGCGATTTCCATCTCCCCTACGGTTTGGTACAGATATTTCTCTATGTGTACGCATTGGTATTGATGTGTTTGATAGCATCTGTGCTATTTCTAGGTGACTCGCGCCTTAATAACCGAGAAAATGATTTTTTATAAATATTTTCGCGATTTCCATCTCCCCTACTGTTTGGTACAGATATTTCTCTATGTGTACGCATTGGTATTGATGTGTTTGATAGCCTCTGTGTTATTTTGAGGTAACTCGCGCCGTTATAACCGAGAAAATGATTTTTTATAAATATTTTCGCGGTTTCCATCTCCCCTACGGTTTAGTACAGATATTTTTCTATGTGTACGTATTGGTATTGATGTGTTTGATAGCCTCTGTATTATTTCGAGGTGACTCGCGCCGTAATAACCGAGAAAATGATTTTTTATAAATATTTTCGCGATTTCCACCTCTCCTACGGTTTGGTACAGATATTTCTCTATGTGTACGCATTGGTATTGATGTGTTTGATAGCCTCTGTGTTATTTCGAGGTAACTCGCGCCGTTATAACCGAGAAAATGATTTTTTATAAATATTTTCGCGGTTTCCATCTCCCCTACGGTTTGGTACAGATATTTTTCTATGTGTACGTATTGGTATTGATGTGTTTGATAGCCTTTGTGTTATTTCGAGGTGACTCGCGCCGTAATAACCGAGAAAATTATTTTTTATAAATATTTTCGCAATTTCCACCTCTCCTACGGTTTGGTACAGATATTTCTCTATATGTACGCATTGGTATTGATGTGTTTGATAGCCTCTGTGCTATTTCTAGGTGACTCGCGCCTTAATAACCGAGAAAATGATTTTTTATAAATATTTTCGCGATTTCCATCTCCCCTACGGTTTGGTACAGATATTTCTCTATGTGTACGCATTGGTATTGATGTGTTTGATAGCCTCTGTATTATTTCGAGGTGACTCGTGCCGCAATAACCGAGAAAATGATTTTTTATAAATATTTTCGCGATTTCCATCTCCCCTACGGTTTGGTACAGATATTTTTCTATGTGTACGCATCGGTATTGATGTGGTTGATAGCCTCTGTGTTATTTCGAGGTGACTCGTGCCGTAATAACCGAGGAATTCAAAGAATTAACAAAAATATTAACGATGCAATATGAAGAGGTATTATATATCCGACTCGGTTCAAAAATCGTTTGTAGCATTTCGAATGAAGATTATAAATTCAAAAGATTATTCGAGTAATTTGATTCTGACAAAAAATTTACATTGGAATCACCGCATGATATGACATGACACTATTGTGCACTGAGCAGTCTAATCAATAGCATTTTGTTAAGAAAAACAGACAAATCAGCAACTGGGGAACGGTACAAAGGACCCCGCACTTTCCTTGTGGAAAATGGCTTTCGGTTAAATTCCCTGAATTTTTGGTATGTTGTAGAATTCGACTTCCTCGGCAAAAGTGTCTACAGGCACAAAAAAATCGGCAAACTAGTTTTCGAGATACAGGGTGTCAAAAATGAAAAGTGAAGCTTTCTGCTCAGAATTTTTAACAACTCCGAGAATTGACAAATCACCTATTTATTCATGGAATAACAAGCCTGAACGATCGTTCAATATCATCTGGATCTCGTATCCATTATATTTTTACTTTTCGTGCTCTACAACAGGGTGAACTAATTTTAAACCGACCAGTGAAAGTTAGTTCATGAGAATTAAAAATTCAATTGAACCTGGATGAACTTATACTTTTTTTATATACAGGGTGGTTCGAAAATAGGGGTACGTCAACCTCATATTGTCACCAATCTCAGCAAAGGTCTCCGGACTCGTTTGTCGGCTATATACTTTTGAATGGGCAGAAAGCTTCACTTTTCATTTTTGACACCCTGTATTTCGAAAACTAGTCTGCCGATTTTTTTGTGCCTGTGGACACTTTTGCCGAGGAAGTCGAAATCTACAACATACCAAATATTCAAGGGATTTAACCGAAAGCCATTTTCCATAAGGAAAGTGCGGGGTCCTTTATGATAATAATTATATTTGTAATTATAATCAAACTACATTCAATTACTTGTTTTATGACCAGTTCCTCATATTTGTCTTATATGCAAGCTGAATCATCAGAAAGGTATATCCTGACTTATATGGCTGAGCCTCCATTTTTAGAAGCATAGCGGCTAAATTTTGAAAACAGTACAAAGTCATTGAGGAATCAAAACTCCTGAGTGCCATAGTGAAGCCAGTGCTCAGATAGGTACACTAAAAAAAATAATAATTTTTGTTATCATTGTCAGAATATAGATTTAATTCTGCGATTTTGTTGCTAGTGCATTGAATGTTCTGATGCACAAGAGTTTTGGGTGTTGGTGGGGAGTCCTGTTTTCTCTTGGTGGAAAGCCTGAATTCTTCATCAGCTTGTATCTAGGCGATATTTGCGACTATATTTCCCGCATTCCGATTCAGCAAACAAGCAGTTTTCATCTGGGAATCTGAAGGAGTTGTTATTCTATTCGTTTGTAGTTGGTAAATATTTGTATGTTAATTTTCACCTGAAATGATATAGATTGAGCTTCCTTCAAATTTCGTAATAACCAACACCAATTATTAGTCCTTATATTCGATTGATTATGTCCATATAGGACGAAATTGCAGTAACATTACTATCATATAGAAGTGCAAATAGAAGTAGTATAAAAACGTAAAAAGTTTTATTTGTCATTTCTCGAAATGATAAGTTGTTTCGCATGATTTATGAATTGAATTTCTTTGCCGTTATCAGGACATTTTCCCCACTGAATCCGAAAAAAGCAAATCCTACATACGCTTTTCAGCTATTCGCCTGAGGATAACAACAAAACGATATTGTTTCGTCTCATCGTCGCGTTTCCGTTGAAATTCCCTGAATTCCACCCACGTACGGTTTCGGCTCGTTGACAAATCGCGTTTTCCAGTCGATTTCGTGAATCTGTCGACGGTGTCAAGTTTACGACGTCATTCGTAACATTGGCCGCTGCAATATTTCTCCTTTCTTGCGGAAGTGTGTCGCATTCCAGTCCGAATGAATGCCGCAGAGTGGAATCGAATTTGTTTATGTTCGAATTGTTTTCCAGAGATCCACAACGTTCGAATATCCAGAAAAGCATTGAGAATCTGATTGATCATATTTGAGTTGATCAAATACTTCGAAATATTGAATCTATTACAAAGCATCTTGTCGGTTCCGATAGTATTTGCCTAACTTCGAAGCATTTACTACACTACTTATAGTATTTACTTTGTCCGTGGTACATGCTTCAACATGTGTACCATCCCCTGAAACAACGATATTCAAATTAGGTCTTTCAGTTGAAGTCTTTTATTATATTGAAGAAAATAGGGTGCGTATTGCATTCAAAAAGTTTTAATTTCATGAGGTGCAGAGCGCTTTAAGCCTGAGACATCGTCGGTGCTAAAACGTCAGCAGTGGGACTCTGTGTCATATTGAATTCTACTTATCGACTGAATTCGACATGACTGGTACTCAGGGACCCTATGTTTGAGTTCACTCGATGCAATATCGCATGCGATTTTTGCACTTTATCGAAGAATGCCCCAAAAATGGTATGTTTGAATATCACCAGCGAAAATTATCGACCATAAAACAACGAGCGGATATTTAGCATGCGATAAGAATTATCGATCGGAATAATTGACTTAAATCCTAACCTCGATAATAATCCATTGTTTACATTTTACTCTTGATATTATGAAATGGCAAATTGTGATGAAATTGCAATGATCGCTATTGCAGAAGTAGTAGACGATGCTGCGGGAGCAGCAGAACAGCGAAGGCCTTTCTACCATCGTAGAAATGCATTGAAACTTTGAGATAGACAATTTGTTAGAATGCTACGTTTATCAAAAGAATTAATTCGTGAGTTAATTCAACTAGTGTCTCCCTATATAAAGGAGGGAAGTAGAGAGTCAGCTATAAATATTGAGACAAAAGTAGGTTACCTTCAGTCTGAATAGGCAGGTATATGAATGTGATTTATTATAATAATACATGCTTATATGAATGTCTTAATAAGTCTTGGATTTCTCGCAAGTAGCAGCTATACCATCTGGACTCAGCTTCCAATATACACTTAGCATTCAGTAAATCATGTTTCAATGTGCCTTGATAAAGTAAATAATGCTTTAAATCAACCAGATATTTTTAATCGATTGTTTAATAAAAACAACACAAGAAATACAAGCAGAACAGTTGTCAACGTGACGCGCCACGTCATGTGATTTAAATACCTTTAAGCTATTGGTTGAATTCGTGACCCAAGCTAAGACTTCCCTCACACCCATCGAAACCGACCAACTCTTTATCGCATTTAGTTCGGGAATAGCGTATCGAACGAGAAGAGTATCACATGCGAATGTTTGGCGATGAAAATATCACGTTCTAAATTTATCGCGCGAACTCAAACATACGGTCCCTGTGCACAGAAATTGTCGCCTAGAGTCGACTATCGCGGTAGCAAGAAAGCAAGACGTCGAGACATGTCGTTTTCTGTTTTTGTGTATGCCAAATATATTTATGGTACAATTTCAAAAGCAAATATGCAAATAATATGAAATATTGAATAATGAAGGTACGCAGTGGACACTGGCAAATAATACTCGATATAAATCTCCCAATTTATATTTACAATTCGTAAGTCTTGATCACAAATCTACAAAATATAACATTAATATAATTTATATAAATACTTTAACGTAATTACCTTACAATTTGATTGCTTTTAGAAAGGTATCCCTTCCTATTGAAATAATTATGTTCTTCAGGAAAGTTTCTTCCCCCCGATTAGCTTCAATTTAGGTTTTTTCCCGGTCATTTTCATGTTCTAACAAAGTATTTACAATAGCAATGGTCTATAGAAAGATCATGACTTCTACCTATTACTCTTTGGTATGATCCTGTTGCTCAAAAACTTACTTAATACTGTTGAAAATATATTGAACCATATCTTTATTTACTCTAAAGAGTTCTTCAAACCTCGTATCTTGTATTGAAAATGGATGTGACTCTTCTCTCATGAGTTTTCTCCCAATATTTTCTAAACCAATGTCTTCTAACCTTTCTATTTCCTTCGGAGATAATAAGTTTATAGTCAAAATAATGCAAAAATATCATATTTCATTCAAGTTTATTAAAAAGCACATGAAACTACTAGCAGTTGAAAATAAAAATGCGTGACAGTGACAGTAAAAGAATATGAAATGTCACTAGAATATTACCAAATTTTGGCAAATGCTTTTAAATCGGGTAGTACGTTAGTGAACAAACCCGATGTGCAGGCGACTAATGCAGTGCCAAATAACGTGATTGTCGCTTGCGATAGTAGTAATCGATTGTAGAAAACGAGGGATAGAATTCTATTTGACACAGAGTCCCACTGCAGGTTGGCATATTTGATTTCCATCTTTTCAGCCTCAACATACGAATTGGACATAAAATTTAAAATCAACAAACAGCAAACAACAAAGAAGTTTAAAAAGTGAACTGACGATGGCTTGGGAAAGCGTAGTGCTACGCATCAAATAAAACATTTTGCAAGGAATACTTTGCTTTTTTCTTCGAATAACATCAACGTAGGCACAGCTAGTTCCTCTTCATTATAATAAATTGTGCTTTCTTCATTTAATTCAATTTTAATTCAAACATATCCAAGCTTCTCAAAAACGCTTCCACATGCTCAATGTGTGTAAGCGCACATCCTCCAGTTTCAGAAGTGTATAAGCTAGATGAGCTATACGTTTTCCCTTTCGAACCTTAAAGAAAAATATAATTAAAACATGATTGCACAATTTATACTTTATTTTACAGTTACCGGAATATTTGATGTTACAAAATATCATCATTGTACAATTTTCTTCTACATATTCTATCCATTTCCAAACAAAACTAACCGTAGAATGTCCAGTGGAGCTGTTATTACACCAACATCACTAAAATCAAACAAATACTGCAATTTCTTCTGGAAGTATGTGCTGTTAGAAGGCAGCACTTCAAAGTGTAGTATATAGTAATTCCCACGAGAGTGCTACTTGAAATAGTAGCTTCCAGAAAAATTACAATTACCTACTTTAAAATGTAGTTCCTTCTTAGTTTCAAAGGAAATGTGGAAACGTGGAATCATATCAATCAGGTCGAAGACAAGTTTTGAAGACGTCAACATACTCCAATGAGTTGTATGTAGAATGCGGTTTGCCTCTGGGGTCAATACTCCGACCAATTCTCTTCTTATTCTACATAAATGACTTGGCTAGAACGAACATTTCTGGAAAAATAACCCTGTTTGCGGATGATACGAGGATATTTTAGCATAACGAAAATTCGAGAACACTTTGAAATTATCATAGCAAAAACTGATGTCATGTCATTCAAAGGTGGATTCGATGAGGTGGTCATGGATAATGATGTTATAAGAAATACTAATCATACTAGACCTGTAAGTATTCAAATAGATTGCGAATCAAAACTGTACGAAAATGTTTAAATTTTGAAAAAATATCGAAAACGGTAAGAGTCACATCTTTCTCTCTCTTTCAAACCACAAAAGCATACCCTCTTTTCCAGTAAAATCATAATAATAATATAGTTATACATTTCTTCTCAAAGTTTGATATTTTTTCATAACCATTATATTTCTAGCAATTGTCACATTGTCAATGTTTCCTTTCATTGACAACGAATAAAAATATCACCATCTCACACAATACAAACACTAATTTTGTGACAAAACAATTTCACATTCTACAATTTCCATTCAAGTCTATACAACACTGACAGTGAGTCAACATTAATATTATTAAAACCATATTTCAAGTATAAATCTCATTGAGTAGGGTTTATCTTCATTCATATAAAACTAGAGTATAATCTCCCTATCAATTGTATATAAGCGTACTTAATCAAGTTCGTATCTTGTTATTGCGATGTCGATTATCTACTCCACTTTTGAGAGAGTAATATAAACTCATTTTTATTCAAAGACCCACTCTGTTGGTTTATCTATTGTTCAAACATAGCACATTCACCATAACGTGGGATTTTGTCTTTGGCGTTTCCGCCATTAATTAGATAGTCTCTATCAATTCGCCAAAACGTCAAAAACAACTATTTACAAATTGTTAAACGTGTTGTGGCATCAGTTTCCGTGATCGTTTCAACACCGTTCCTGTGACAAAATTCAATATACATGGTTACTTGAGCGACAACTAGACGTATTTTCGAAAAATCAATACTTTCTTGAAACTCATTCAATTATGCCTCGTTCGAAGGGAAATTTGTTTCCGTCGGAATTAATTTCAGGGGAAATGTTGATCGATCCGTAAATTGGCCTCATTTGGAATCGTATCTTGAAGTTTCTTGTTATTCTTCAGCCCTTTTCTCATTCATAGAACTATAATATAGCAGCTTGCTTGTTTTATTATACCATGCTACTAGAAAGTCCTATCCTTACCCTTCCTATCTTTTGAATTGTAATACATATATTAATGAAATTTTGAGAGTGGAAATCATCATTTCTTTCTTGTCGATTCTTCCAAAAAAGCCTACCGGTAATTCAGATATCTCTAATAACCTCACGAAAAATTTTGTTTTTCCAAGTTTCTATAAAAACCATTCAATTTAGATATAGGGTTGTAAGCATATACGAGGATATATTGAAAGATTCTTAGCCTACTGTTGAACCAAACAAAATTTCAATGTCAAAATATTTTATTACTCAACATATTCTCCTCTTAATTGGATACATTTATTACAGCGAACCTGCAACGTTTCTAGACCTTTCAAAAAAATGTTTCTTCTTGCTATGCAAACCAGACCTCCACAGCTTTTATTACCTACTCGTTGGAAGAAAATTAACGACCTTTCAAACTTTATTTCAGTTGAGGAAAGAGATGATAGTCGGACGGAGCCAAATCTGGTGAATAAGGGGGGTGTTCTAGTAATTCAAACCCTAAATCACGAATTTTTTGCATGGCAACATGAGATTTGTGTGCAGGGGCCTTGTCCTGCAAAAATAAAACACCTTTGGATAGCTTTCCGCGTCTTTTCTCTTTAATTTTTTCACGTGGAGTGGTCAGTAATGTCGAATAGTAATCTCCAGTTATTGTTCTACCCTTATCCAAAAAATTATTCATGATTACTCCTTAGCAATCCTAAAAAACTGAAGCAAGAACTTTTCCAGCAGATTTTTGGACACGAAACTTCTTAGGTCTTGGAGAACCGGAGTGTCGCCATTCCATCGATTGTTGCTTTATTTCTGGATCCTAGAAATGTACCCAAGTCTCATCCATAGTAACAATTCGGTTCAAGAAGTCTACATCGTTTTCAAATCGAGCACAGATCGAACGCGATGCTACTACTCTTGCACGCTTTTGGTCAACATTCAAACATTTGGGGATCCATTTTGCAGCAATTTTTCTCATGTCCAAATTGACGTGAACTATATGATGAACGCGTTCGTATGAAATATTCAGTGCTTCAGATATCCGTTTTAGCCCAATTCAACGGTCTGTTAAAATCATGTCATAAACTGCATCGATATTTTCGGGGACTGACACAGAAACTGGCCTTCCCGATCGCTCATCATCTTCAATAGAAAATTTTCCAGACCAATTTTTCACGGTCGCATACGAAAGACATTGATAACCAAAGGTATTAAGCATATCTTTGTGAATCTGCTTACCTCTTAACCCTTTTAAATACAGGTACTTGATGATGACTCGATACTCCAATTTTTCGATTTTCACAATTTCGGTGGACATATTTTTTGTTTTAATTTATTGCGTAACTCTGGTTTACTTTTTTGACGTCAAACATTACACTGACACTTCTAATAATTTATTGTTCGTTGCTATGGTAACGCAATATTTTGTTTATGCAGGGAACTGGTCTAGGCTAACTAGATTTCAATACATCCTCGTAGTATCAAAAATGAAATTATAATTGGACATGATAACGAATTCCAATAAATTAATTTTCATCCTCAATTTGTCTTGTGTCGACTAACAAACCAGTTTTTCCTTTGTCAATCCTACCAAACTACGACGTTTTTATGAGCTTTGGCCGCTTATATTTCAGAAGCGACACAAACAAAATCATTTAAACTCACAAATATTTCTATTGTTTTTTTGCATAAACCATTACACAACAAAATCAATAGTTTTGAAATACTTGAACAAATCAACTACAATAAATAACAATAATAATAAAGTTTATTTACAACAACATTCTCAATTACAATAACAAAATTTTACAAAAATAGATATTAGTAAATAAATAAATAAATCACAGAAGCTCATCTAAGTGCCTGTGCGTGATTCCAATGTATTTAATATATTTTAGTTCAATAAATATCTTAAAGGTAGGACAAATAGACAAAATGTGTTAACAAGTTAAGAAAGTAAAACAATATATAAAATTAAAAATAATAATAAAAAAATTAAATATTAGTAGATGGTAAAGTTATTTGGTTGCAATGTGTTGATATTATTGAAATGGAAATTATTTAATGTGGAGTTGAGGTTTTTATCATTCGGTTCTACTAATAATTTTTGAAATATTATCGCGGCTCTCTATATTGATGAATGATTTTAAAGCCTTCTTGAAGTGATGTGGATTTGATAGGGTTTTTGTTTCATAAGGGAGTATATTGTACAATTTTGGGGCAAAATAAGTATAGGAGCGTTGTGTTTTAGTTTTATGGAGTTGTGGAGTAGTATGAAGGTGTCTATGTCGTGTATTGTACTCATGAACTTTTATTTTGAATTCTTGTTTATTGTGGTAGTGGATATTGGTTTTGAGAAAGAATAACTGGTGAATATCGAGAACTTTGGATTCAGCATACAAATTATCAGTTGAATGAGTAGAATCCTTTTTAAAAATAATTTTTAGAAATCGTCGTTGGAGAACTTCTAAAGGATATAAATGAGTCTTCAATGCTCCTCCCCATGCCAATAAGCCATAGCGAAGATGACTCTCAACTAGCGCATAGTAAAGAGTTATCAACTGTTTCAGCGGTAAAAGTGATGTTAAGAGTTTGAACTTGTATGGGATTATCCTAAGTTTTTTACAAACATAATGGATGTGTGTATCCCATTTGAGATGCATATCGAGGAAGACACCTAGATATTTAATAGAAGTAACAGATTTGATGAAATAACGCATCATTGGAGTATTTACTTCTATGCTGTTGAAATAGGGAACAGTTGATTTGTTGCAGGAGAATGGTATATAGTGTGTTTTTTCAGTATTGATTGTAAGTAACTTATAGTTGAGCCAGTTTTGTATGATCGGTAAGTCGGATTCAACAGTATTTTTCAGTTCTTGCCATGAATTGCCTTTGTAAAATATGGCTGTATCATCAGCAAACCCCAGTATTTCTCCTTTAGACTGGAGTGAAAACAAACCATTTATATAAATATTGAAGAGTATAGGACCTAGCACGGTACCTTGAGGAACCCCATATTCTATTTTTTTGAAATCACTATGAACATCATTAAGTCTTACACACTGATATCTGTTTTTCAAGTAGCTTTGAAATAATTGATGACTGGTGTTTCGAATTCCAATATCCTCTAAGGTTTGTAATAGCAATCGATGGCACACCGTATCGAATGCCTTCGATAGGTCTATAAAAACACAGAGAGATGGCTTGCTCTCTTCTAAGGCATCATATATTTTATGTGTTAGAGTCAATATCGCATCTTCGGTTGACATTTTTTTCCTGAAACCAAATTGTTTGTTTGACAATAAGTTGTATTTTAACAAATATAAATTCAGGCGTTTTTCCAAAATTTTTTCGAAAACCTTTGCCAGATGAGATATCAACGATATTGGCCGGTAATTTGTAATAGTGTTCTCGTCACCTTTTTTAAAGATTGGTATCACCATACTTTCCTTCAAAGATTGAGGCCAAATTCCAAGTTCCATGCATTTATTGAAAATAAATGTGAGTGGTTCTAGGATATAGCTGGAGATAGATTTTAGTGTTTCGCTCGTGATATCGTCTGTTCCAGGAGATTTTTTTGGTTTTAGGTCATCGATCATATTTTGAATTTCAAACGTGTCTGTGGGAAATAAAACAAAGGAATTCATGGTAGTTGTCCTCGGAGGTATATAGCTAGGGTCTCGAACAATCTTATCTGTCAATGTCCTTCCAGTTGCTACAAATATTCTGTTGAACTCTTTGGCAATTTCATTTTTATCATTTATCAACTGCCCACTTGCATTTTTTATAGTGGATGGTATTTTGTTAATTTTGGTAGAATGGCTAATCTCGTGAACTATATTCCATAACTGTTTCGAATCTGTATCTTTGCAGTCTATTTTTTTGCGATAGTACTCGAATTTACACTTCCTTATTAAATGTGTTACTTTATTTTTGTAGGAAATATACCGCCCTTTCAATTCCATGTCGTTAATATTTTTAATCATGCTTCTGTATAAATTATTTTTGGTTTCTATAGATTTCATTAAGCCTTTGGTAATCCATGGAGTGATTTTCATATTTCTTTTAACGAGTTTCACGTACTTAGTGCAGTTATTTAGCGCATTTGAGAGAAGATTAATAAGTGCATAAGTTCCAGCGTTCGGGTCGGGGGCTGTCTATACTGGATCCCAAGATGTTTGTTGGAGAATGTTGTTTAATTTTTTATAATCTATATATTTTTTATTATTTTTTTCATCTGCTTTTTGTATTTTAGGGACATTCACTAGTTGTAAAGCAGTTGTAAAATGATCGGTGGTTGTTGTCTTAACTACTAACGGTATAATGAAATCATTTATGTTAGGCAGTTTAGATTTAATAAAAATGTGGTCCAGACATGAACTGGTGTTCCCATGTACTCCTGTTGGACTGTTTATTGTAGAGACATAGCCATATTCGTTCATAATAGTTAAGTATTCATGGGCGTATTTTGAATTTTCTATGATGTCGATATTGAGATCACCAAGAAATATGGAATACAAATCATGGTCCTCATCGTTCTCATGTAAATATTCCTGGAGGTTCTGATTAAATTCATAAGGGCTCAGGGAGGGAGATCTATAAAGTGCGGTCAGGTTCATTGTCATATTATTTTCAAGTTGGACTCTCAGTTTGATGGTTTTACTTCCACCAAGAGGTAGTATTTTGTAGCTGTAATTATAGTCTGATCGTATGTATATGACTGCACCGTCATTTTGGTTCAACTGACTTTCATTGTAGATGAGATCATATCCTGCTAAATTATAGAGATCACTATTATGAATTATTCTCGTTTCAATGCCTACCTACTTCTAATGCAAGACACATAGAGAACTTTAGACTTCCGATATCCAGAAAGAACGTATTGTTCAAAGCACCATGTGCCAATATTTTAATATAATATTAAACTATTGCGATATTGACTTTGCTTCTGTTGCTAAAGTAGTAAAATTAGCTAGAGCACATATGGAACAATAAGATTAATCTTGTGTTCTTAGACTCAGAATAATGGTTTGATGTGGTGAAATAGTTCAATGTATTGTAGCATGTAAATTTTCACTACTTTATTTAATTTTTCAGAAAGCTTTAGAGCAACGCAGACTTCACCCTGTGGTGACCTACTTTCGATTAAACTCAACACAACATCGTATATGTTCCTAGTTGGTTGTATAACGTCATTTATAGATAACTTATCAACATTCCCATAGTAATTTCCATTCAAAACCACATGCAATGATCAATTCACATTTCACAAGTTGTCACTACTAGGAGAATAATTAAGTTCTGGATGCACCATCAGATTAAATCATAACTTTTCTATTTCCGACTTGTTCCCATTGAAACTGCATACTTTGTGGTCCTGTTTAGTTTTCCGAGTAGTACTTTTATTTCTGCTTACTAGAAAAGTGTGATAGGTTTACGCTTTGCAAGTGTCGATCTAAAAATTATTAAAGGTGAATAAGAATTTCTTCAAAAGAAAATATATCCTACTCACTTTGGCCTGTGTATGTCTGAGTTCTGGTCATAGAGAAGGTTCATAAGGAGTGTCTTCGAATTATTGTCTCTGTTTAAATTTTTAGGGTTTACTAAACCAAATTTGATTGCTTTCATTTTTATTTGTCAGCTGTCCGATGATATTTCAACTATCAGCTGTCAACTGTTTTAACTGTTTCATATGTTAAAATATCAGTATAGTCAACTCAACTTTTGAGGTGTCTGATCAGAGACAACCAAACACAATTATTTTTAAGTTGGTCATATTGGTCCGTTGTGCATGGAACATGCAAATATTGGAATATCTGAATGTTGGTAACCTAACTTCCTGTATGAAAAAATCTTCATGGTGGATTTCGTTTCCGACTGAGAGACGAGGGTCTGATAGTAGAATTGGTGAAAGCTACAGGTGTCTAGCCATGCAGGGGTTCCTGGTTTTGTTCGGCTGACGAATCCTGAATTCGTAAAGTGATCCTTTGTGGATATTCCATTCTACTCATCTCACCATCAACTCCAAAGTCCTGGCTTTTGATAGATGCCTATCTTAGACAGTTACGACAATTTGGCGTTTGAAAACTTTGTACCACGCCGACATTTTTTTCCACAAGATAAAAAAATCTTCACGGAAGGTGAGTTTTCCAACTTTATCTTCTTCGTTTTCAAGCTAGTAACTGTTTAGAACAGCTATTTACTAAAAAAAAACATTTATAGGATTATTGTACCCAGAGGAATTCAGCCCAGGGATTTGTCACGTTTACTTGTCTCGTTGGGTATCTCCCAAGCTTTGGTTAAGCCCCACGTCTTCCTGTTGTGGATATTTATGGCTCCAGTATAGCTGATTTGCCCGAAGTGTAGAATGCCTGGTTTAGAATGATGAAATGCTGAATGCTGTCAGATATGATGAAGCCTTCTTCATTGATAGTCTTCGTAGACTCCCTTCACTCATCACTCCAGTCCTGGTTAATCTAGGATCTAGTCCAGAATCTTCACGTAGAAAAACAAGCTTTCAGAAATGTAAAAGCAACGGAACTTCACAGTTTGTATTGGCTAATTCCACGGTTATTTAGGGTTCTCCATAAATACTAATCGTACCCATGACAAATGTTCCTATAACCCATCGCAAAGAACACATAATTATGATTTTGTATCCCATTCAAAAAAATTTCCGCAATAATTATCTGATAAAAATTTGTTATGGGTCAACATAATTTTCAGTCCAATAGGTAGGCAGATTAAAATGTGTCCATAACCTTCAACAATGCTGGATGTACGTACTGTTTTCATATTTTTCAACAATCCTCTACAAAGAAGACTATACTTTTGGATGGTACATTGGGTGTTACAAGAGGAACGAGTTTCACTAACTATTTTTTATATAGGTTAAAATCCTACCATTTCAATTTTAAGTGTTTATTATTATTCAATATTGATTTTCTCCGGTTGAAGTTTATATCGTTCAACGACTGTAAACCACCACATAGTACCATGCACTGGGCAAATTGATATCCTAATAAAATCTCACATATTTAACCTCCTATGCAACAGATATCGAATATTGAATATTATTAAAATCACTGTCTTATTTTTTGAAACTGTTACTATGTCCAGTAAAGATATATTCATATTAAAAGGTGTGTTTATTTGTGTTTCATTTATTCATTGATTAACACTCTACAACTTGACAACATCGTATAGTAAAGTCTCTTATAGTTTTGGGTATAACATCTAATTGTCATTATTCGGTTGCTCAACTTTCCAAGTAAGTACTTTTTGACATAGACATATTAAAAGTTGCTGTGGAGCCCCCTCTCAGTTTTGTGACCATTCTGTTACTGTTCAATGATTTAATTCTGTTATAAAGTATAAACGAACCCATAATGTCTACCAACGGAGAGCTGCCGTCTGCATAACATAATGAATTTCAACTCATATTGTCCTGTAAATGGGTTTAACTGTTGGGCAATAAAACCATTATTATTATTATTATGACTCATCCCACTATAACATAATAAAATAATAGCCAAGTTGACCGACAGCTAGTTTTCCATATATTTTCGTGCGTTCTCCTTTTCACAAAAATACTCATAGTAGTTTCCTATATACATATCGACTCATCTCATCGTAGTATACCCTGTATAGTATAAAACTTCGCGCTGGAATGCGAGAGAATAATAAAGCTGCGCATTCACCAATATTTTAAATAATATCTGCCAACGAATCCACCAATATTTCCGCTATTCTCTTCTCGTCGAATTAATGAATGAATGGATTTCCGAAATCGAAAACTGACAGGCATCGATTTAATTTGTACGGAATAATGATGGATTCAAAGAGATGTGAGATTATATAAAACGGTTCTGTATTCGTTATATGAAAATGTTGACGGTGGATTATTTGGCGATGCTTGATAAGCTATTGCCAAAACGAATTTTAAACGCTTGAAATGAGAACAAAATTAACAGACAAAGACCAGGTGGAAAATGTTGAGGTTACAACTTTGAGAAAAAAAAAATATTTGAACAAGGAAACACTCAAAATGGTTATTTGGGATTTGGGGCCGTGGTGTCCGTGCTGGTAGAGCGTTCGCCTTTGGAGCGAAGGGTAGAGGGTTCAAATCCCCTCATGGGCATTGGTCTCGTGCATGGCATCACACGTAGAAAGGTAATGGCTGTGTCTTCCCTAGCTCACACAAGTCTCTCGAATACTTCCGAGGGTTGCGCGTAGGGGTGCAATCGGTTGACGGAAATATCAATTTAACAATAACAGTTTAGGGGTTGAAAACGGTTTTTTGCGATATGCGGCGAAACGTGACCTCTTAGCGGAAAATGTTGAATCTAAAAGTTGTAGATAATAAAATAATAGAGAACTTTTGTTTTTACCACTTTTCGCCATAACCTCAAATTAAGCGTCAAAATGACGAAAACCCGATATTTCAGTATTTAATTTTTTCCTCGCGTATGAATGATTATGTACATGAAAATTTTATGGACTGTTTCTTTTTTGGTTTCAAATAAGTATGATTTTTTCGCAAAACAGAAAACGACCAGTTTTCAAATTATGTCCATTTTTCGAAAAAAAATAACCTTATCTTCCACGAACAATTATCTTAGTGTTTTCTTGAATTTCGAAGGTATACAGGGCAATTCAAATTCGAACCCCACCATTGGGATCTCCTAAACTACAGGAGATACGTCGAAGCTTAAATTGGGGCAAAGTTGCGTATTCTGGTGCTTAACAAAATACTATTTTGAAACTTGGAAAATTCCGAGTGTTTCCGGAAATATCGGGAAAAAGCTGAAAATCGGAATTTTCGTTTTTATTTTTTTCTATCGTTGTTTGACAATATAGCTCAAAACCAAAAGTACATTTCCATCGATACTTTTTTTCAGCTACACGTTTCATGTTCAGATTTACTATCCGACGTTTCGTCTTCTGACATTTATCATCAACTTTTTTTTCTGTTATGGGCGCCATATTGTTTATTTATACAGAAAAATAGTGATTTTCATTCTGATTTCATGGATGTACAATTTGTTAAGATTTGCACTTCTAAAACCACAGATATTTAAAAAAACAACTTCATCTGAGATGGTCATGACTCCATCGAAAAATTTTGTTTAATAAACACTAGTTGTCAGAACTCATTCAACATCATAAGTTTGCACAAATACTTCAGTCGAAATGTCCTCATTCACAAATGAAAAAAAAAACGAGATATTTACATGGTGGTTCTTCGGGTAGTAAGGCCGACGTGTTTTCAGAGAAGAACTCGACGTTTCGCCAACACGAGTGGTTAGCATTTTCAAGAGTTATTTTAAAAATTTTCGCTTTCTGTAGTCGCTGTCAAATGCTTGACATTTGTTATACGTTGTCTCAATAAATACCTGTGATTTGTCGTTCTTACATCTGATTGGTCCATAGCGTTAGCAGACATCATAGAATCGTTCGTACCGTTATTTTGTGGGTAGGGAGCTAATTGAGAATTTTTGAGAACTGGAAGCCAAACCTTGTTCAATTGTAGTCCTTCTTCGGTTCTGTTGAAGTTGCTGTGGTGTTTCTGGATTTCAATTGCTTCCCGGAAGAGTCTTGGGTAATACGCAGATGTTGAAGAGATGACTTGGGTTTCTTCAAATTTCACTCTATGGTTATCGTTGTTGAGAGTATGTTCTGCGACAGCGGATTTCTGTGTGTGCCCTAACCGACAGCAAGCCTTGTGCTCTTTGATTCTTGTTTTAACGGAGCGTTTCGTGGTTCCGATATAAACGCTGCCACAGGAACATGGAATGCGATAAACCCCAGAAGAGCATAGTACGTCTCGTTTGTCCTTCGCTGATATAAAGTGGTCTTTCAGTTTCTTTGAAGGTTTATAAACGGTTTTAATCTCATATTTTCTTAGAATACGGCCGATACGATCTGTAACTCTGGGAACATATGGTAAGAATGCTTTTCTTTTTTCGGTGTTGGTTTGACTACTACTTGGTTCACTGGATGGACAGTCATTTGGTCTACTATTGATTCTTCCGTCTCTGATTTCTCTTCTATTTTTCATACACCTCTCAATATCTCTTTCTTTGTATCCATTAGAAAGAAGAGCGTTTTTTAGATGTTTCAGTTCAGCTTCCAGGTATTCAGGTTCGCAAATTCTTCTAGCTCGATCAACTAATGTCTTGATTACACCTTGTTTTTGGCACGGATGATGGTTTGAGGTATTGTGGAGATATCGATCAGTGTGTGTTGGTTTTCTATATACCGTATGCCCCAGACGTCTTTCTTTTCGAGAAATGAGAACGTCTAAGAATGCCAGTTTCTTCTCATTTTCAATTTCCATGGTAAATTGAATATTCGGGTGTATGTCATTGATATGGTTAAGGAATTCATTGAGTTTTTCTGGTCCATGGCTCCAAATTATAAACGTATCGTCTACATATCGTAACCATACCTTGGGTTTTAAATTTGCAGTTTCAATTGCCTTTTCTTCTAGTTTTTCCATGAAGAAATTAGCAATAACTGGGCTAAGTGGGCTTCCCATTGAAACACCATCTAATTGCTCATATATTTTGTTATTGAAAATGAAATATGAAGATGTTAAGCATATTTTGAAGAGATTGGATATATCACTTGGGAAAAGTAGTTCAATTTCCCTCATGGCTTCATCTAACGGGACCTTTGTGAACAGGGATACTACATCAAAGCTGACTAGAACGTCATTTGGATCAATGGTAATCTCTTTGATCTTTTCGATGAAATGTGTGGAATCTCTCACATAGGAAGATGTATTACCAATGTGTGGCTGTAGTACCGTGGACAAATATTTCGCAAGTTCATAGGTTGGTGATCCAATGGTGTTGACTATTGGTCGGAGCGGCACGTTGGTTTTGTGAAATTTTGGTAGACCATACAGCCTAGGAATGAGAGCCTCACTTCTACACAGTCGTTTTTTGGTGTTGTCATCCAATGAAGAAGATTTGATAGAGCGATTTACAATTTGGACGGTTGCTTGTGTTGGGTCCCGTTTCAGTTCTTTGTATATCAAAGGTTCCAGTAAAACATCTATCTTTTTCAAATAGTCCTCTTTGTTTAAGACAACGGTTGCATTACCTTTGTCAGCCGGTAGAATCAGAATTTTCTCATCTCTGTTCAATTCCCTGATGGCCTGCACTTCGGTTTTCGACAAATTACTCTTGGGTGGTTTAGCCTTACGTAGTATTTGTGTACATTCTGTGCGAATTTCTTCTGCCTGTTCTTCGGGAAAGGTTCTAATAGCAGTTTCAATGTTGGCTATTATGTCTTCATTTGGTATTCGTGTTTGTGATATTGCAAAGTTTCCGCCTTTGGAAAGAACGGCGATTTCAGTGGAAGAGAGAGTGCGGTCAGATAAGTTGATTACAGTGTGTGACATGTCTACCTTCTGTTGGTTATTAATAAGTAAGTTTCTCGAACTTGCTTTTCTGTCTATCAGTGTTTCTAATGAGTTCATTTTCCATATTTCGATATGAAATTGCATCGATTTTGTCCCAATCATACCTATGCATGTTGTTAGCAAACGGACGAAGAATTATTGGACATCACTTATAAACTAGCTAACAACATGCATAGGTATGATTGGGACAAAATCGATGCAATTTCATATCGAAATATGGAAAATGAACTCATTAGAAACACTGATAGACAGAAAAGCAAGTTCGAGAAACTTAGAAGAGCTGACAATGTACTTATTAATAACCAACAGAAGGTAGACATGTCACACACTGTAATCAACTTATCTGACCGCACTCTCTCTTCCACTGAAATCGCCGTTCTTTCCAAAGGCGGAAACTTTGCAATATCACAAACACGAATACCAAATGAAGACATAATAGCCAACATTGAAACTGCTATTAGAACCTTTCCCGAAGAACAGGCAGAAGAAATTCGCACAGAATGTACACAAATACTACGTAAGGCTAAACCACCTAAGAGTAATTTGTCGAAAACCGAAGTGCAGGCCATCAGGGAATTGAACAGAGATGAGAAAATTCTGATTATACCGGCTGACAAAGGTAATGCAACCGTTGTCTTAAACAAAGAGGACTATTTGAATAAGATAGATGTTTTACTGGAACCTTTGATATACAAAGAACTGAAACGGGACCCAACACAAGCAACCGTCCAAATTGTAAATCGCTCTATCAAATCTTCTTCATTGGATGACAACACCAAAAAACGACTGTGTAGAAGTGAGGCTCTCATTCCTAGGCTGTATGGTCTACCAAAAATTCACAAAACCAACGTGCCGCTCCGACCAATAGTCAACACCATTGGATCACCAACCTATGAACTTGCGAAATATTTCTCCACACTACTACAGCCACACATTGGTAATACATCTTCCTATGTAAGAGATTCCACACATTTCATCGAAAAGATCAAAGAGATTACCATTGATCCAAATGACGTTCTAGTCAGCTTTGATGTAGTATCCCTGTTCACAAAGGTCCCGTTAGATGAAGCCATGAGGGAAATTGAACTACTTTTCCCAAGTGATATATCCAATCTCTTCAAAATATGCTTAACATCTTCATATTTCATTTTCAATAACAAAATATATGAGCAATTAGATGGTGTTTCAATGGGAAGCCCACTTAGCCCAGTTATTGCTAATTTCTTCATGGAAAAACTAGAAGAAAAGGCAATTGAAACTGCAAATTTAAAACCCAAGATATGGTTACGATATGTAGACGATACGTTTATAATTTGGAGCCATGGACCAGAAAAACTCAATGAATTCCTTAACCATATCAATGACATACACCCGAATATTCAATTTACCATGGAAATTGAAAATGAGAAGAAACTGGCATTCTTAGACGTTCTCATTTCTCGAAAAGAAAGACGTCTGGGGCATACGGTATATAGAAAACCAACACACACTGATCGATATCTCCACAATACCTCAAACCATCATCCGTGCCAAAAACAAGGTGTAATCAAGACATTAGTTGATCGAGCTAGAAGAATTTGCGAACCTGAATACCTGGAAGCTGAACTGAAACATCTAAAAAACGCTCTTCTTTCTAATGGATACAAAGAAAGAGATATTGAGAGGTGTATGAAAAATAGAAGAGAAATCAGAGACGGAAGAATCAATAGTAGACCAAATGACTGTCCATCCAGTGAACCAAGTAGTAGTCAAACCAACACCGAAAAAAGAAAAGCATTCTTACCATATGTTCCCAGAGTTACAGATCGTATCGGCCGTATTCTAAGAAAATATGAGATTAAAACCGTTTATAAACCTTCAAAGAAACTGAAAGACCACTTTAGATCAGCGAAGGACAAACGAGACGTACTATGCTCTTCTGGGGTTTATCGCATTCCATGTTCCTGTGGCAGCGTTTATATCGGAACCACGAAACGCTCCGTTAAAACAAGAATCAAAGAGCACAAGGCTTGCTGTCGGTTAGGGCACACACAGAAATCCGCTGTCGCAGAACATACTCTCAACAACGATAACCATAGAGTGAAATTTGAAGAAACCCAAGTCATCTCTTCAACATCTGCGTATTACCCAAGACTCTTCCGGGAAGCAATTGAAATCCAGAAACACCACAGCAACTTCAACAGAACCGAAGAAGGACTACAATTGAACAAGGTTTGGCTTCCAGTTCTCAAAAATTCTCAATTAGCTCCCTACCCACAAAATAACGGTACGAACGATTCTATGATGTCTGCTAACGCTATGGACCAATCAGATGTAAGAACGACAAATCACAGGTATTTATTGAGACAACGTATAACAAATGTCAAGCATTTGACAGCGACTACAGAAAGCGAAAATTTTTAAAATAACTCTTGAAAATGCTAACCACTCGTGTTGGCGAAACGTCGAGTTCTTCTCTGAAAACACGTCGGCCTTACTACCCGAAGAACCACCATGTAAGTGACGATGGCCGCGAAAGCCTTTCACAATTTATAAAACGAGATATGTTGAAACTTTATTATAAATTTGATAGGAATAGTACGAAAACAGCACAAATTTATTTTGAATCATATCCGGAAAGACAACAGCCGGATAGAACATTATTCGGAATTTTAGACAAACTCTTGGCTGAGTACGGTGCATTTCAAAAAACAAGAATGAAATCATGAGCTTGTAAAAAATGCACAAAAAGTATTACTACAAGTGTTCGAAATGATGGCCTTTCTCTTGAATACATAACCGAGCTCGTCGTCTCAAATTAAGAACAGCCCTAACAATATCCCTTCTTCTGATAGACCTGAATTGCGTGATGATATTGTCTCTAAGTTCATCTACTGTGTTATATTCTTGCTCTCCACAGATTCTGTGCCCCACAAGAAAGTATCCAAAACTGCAAGGTCAGGTGACCTTGCCGGCCACTTCACTGGTCCAGAATTTCCTAACCACCTATTAGGAAATCTTTGGTGTAAATATTGGCAAACTGCTGAAACCAGCAGCTGTTATAATTAACAAGGGGAAACGTATCCATATATTCTTCGAATTCGTTTCTTAAGAACCAAAGATAGGTTTCTCCGTTCAAAGTATTAGAGAAGAAATGAGGTCCAAGTATTCGGTCGTCATAAATTCCAGCCCACACATTCAAACGAAACCGAACTTGTGGTCTGATTTCTCTGAAGTGTTGTGGATTATTTTCACTCCAAATGTGCTCATTATTTCTGTTAAAAACACAACAGTTCGAACAAGTACTTTCGTCGGTCTACTCTAATCGAGAGCCTGCTACAAAATGCCATCCTTCTCTCAGGATCACCTGGATGTAATGTTTGTGAAATATGTATCTTATAACATTGCAAACCACTTTTTTTGAATTCCCTCCAAACGCTCGTCTGTGGCACATCCATTTCTGCCGAGACTTGATGTGTTGATTTGGAAGGATCTGCATTTATCTAAAAATGTACCAAAAATAATTATACTCCTTCGAATATGGAATGAACAATTATTTTACCTCGGCTAATCGCCTAATATTTTGTTCCATTCTGCTTCCATATTTCATTCTTGGTTTTTGAAACGCACCGAACTCAGCCAAGTGTTTTTCCAAAATTCCAAATGATGTTCTATCCGGCTGTTGTCTTTCCGGATATAATTCAAAATAAATTTGTGCTGTTTTCGTACTATTCCTATCAAATTTATAATAAAGTTTCATCATATCTCGTTTTTCTTCATTTGAGAATGAGGACATTTCGACTGAAATATTTATGCAAACTTAAGATGTTCAATGAGTTCTGACAACTAGTGTTTATTAAACAAAATTTTTCGATGGAGTCATGACCATCTCAGATAAAGTTTTTTTTAATATCTGTGGTTTCAGAAGTGCAAATCATAACAAATTATACATCAATGAAATCAGAATGAGAATCACTATTTTTCTGTATAAAAAACAATATGGCGCCCATAACAGAAAAAAAGGTTGATGATGAATGCCAGAAGACGAAACGTCGGATAGAAAATCTGAACATGAAAACGTGTAGCTGAAAAAAAGTATCAATGAAAATGTACTTTTGGTTTTGAGCTATGTTGTCAAATAACGATAGAAAAAAATAAAAACGAAAATTCCGATTTTCAGTTTTTTCCCGATATTTCCGGAAATACTCGGAATTTTGCAATTTTCAAAACAGTATTTTGTTAAGCACCAGAATACGCAACTTTACCCCAATTTAAGCTTCGACGTATCTCCTGTAGTTTAGGAGACCCAATGGTGGGGGTCGAATTTGAATTGCCATGTATAAGTGATCATTTTGATGTATGAAATGTCCACTTTTCTACTTTTTCCATCGACCGTTTTCCGCCAGAAGATCACACAATCGCTAAAATACCGTTTTCACCCCCTGAACTGTAACCGCATTTCACCATTTTGAGTGTTTTCGTGTTTAAATGTTTTTTCCTCAAAATACCTCAAAATTAATCTCTCGAAAGTGGCTGGAGCATTACAGAGACCAAATGGCATACTAGAGGACTGCCAAAGTCCTAAGCCGATGGGGAAACCTGCCAGTACCTACTATTCAAATCGAAAGTCGAAAATATTAACCGGCTAACGTATCTAAGGTGTCTGTCATCTATTCTCGGAAAGAGGGTAACTCTCCTTCATCGTCACGTTGTTCATTTCAGTCTTACTCCGTTTCCGTTTTCGGAATATTCATTCCTCATCAGTGCAGTCTAGGTTAACAAGTTTATATTGTCAGTAAAACGCTAGGGATATAATAATAATAATAATAATAATAATAATAATAATAATAATAATAATAATAATAATAATCTTTATTTACAGTAAATATAGTGTATAAATGTAGAGAATATAATATTGATAGAATAGGATTTCAAAAGTACAGTTTTATAAAATATGTAAATAATAAAATATGTGTGTAGTATATATAAAACGCGTACTTTAACAAGACTAGACATAATTTAATAGTACATTTTTCATAGATAAAATCATATTCGTGTAAATAAATCATTTTCCACAAAGTCGTAGACTGTCTGTGGAGGATGTCGATCAATTGAGTAATTCTATAAATATAACATACATAAGTACACATGACAATATACCCGGATATTTTTTTTTCTTTTTTTTTCTTTATTCTTTTTTTTTCACATCTCAATCAAGCTATGAATTTCCCATCTATTTGTATTTAGTAAGTGTGCTTTCAGATTTTTTTTTTAATAACCACAAGTTGTTTATTTTTTTTATTTGAGGAGGTATGAAATTGAAAAATCGTGGGACTAAGTATGAGTAGTTTCGCTGTCCCATAGATTTTGACGCAAGAGGAGTTTTATACATTTTTTTATTTCTTGTATTATGAGTATGTTCATATATATGAAGATTCAATTTATGTTTCGTATATATATAGTATATAACGGGCAAATATCAAATCCATCGGAATGTGTGATTAGTTTCGATGAGTATTTTACTTCTGCAGTGGATCAACTAACCATGAATCTACCAAAAAATATGGATTAAGCATTTGTTAATTCACTAACTCCCACTACCCTTAATACTATGTTTTCCGTCCACTATCCAAGGAAGTCGTTCTCAATATCATACAAAATTTAAAATCTCCAAATCATCTGGGGATGATGAAATGACCAACATTCTCCTTAAACAAATTGTCCTATGCATGATCAAACCAATAACATTGTAATCCATGTGTCTTTGGAACAGGGTATTATTCCGAGTTGGATGAAAATATCGAAGGTCAACACTTTTCAAAAAAGGTTATCCATCAAATATAATGAATTACAGAGCATTCAAACTATGCACCAGCATATCGAAAGCATTTGAAACTGCTGTAAGTGAACACCTTCTGTCATTCTTGAACAAAAATTCAATACTTCCACCGGTTCGACATGGTTTTACAAAAAATAAAAGCACCGAGACTGCCCTGAACAAGTTTGTCAGTGAAGTGGTTGAGACTTTGGATAAGTCAAGGGTGGTTGTTGGGCTTTATACGAGGGTTGCTATTTATGTATTGAGACTAAAGAACTAAAACAATAATTGGGGTGTAGAAACTTCTTTATTGTTTTTCAAAATACTCTCCTTTCAAATCTACACATTTTTGCATCCGATTAAACCAATTGGCAAAGCAGTTTTTCCACTCCGAAGTAGGTATCTCTGAAACAAGGTTTTTGCATTGTTTATGCATTGTGGCGTCGAAAAGCGTTGACCAAGTAATTTGTTCTTCAATTGAAGGAACAAATAGAAATCATTGGGTGCTAAATCAGGGCTGTACGGCTCAAATAGCGGATTGTTTGAGCCGATGTGTGTGAGCTCGCATTGTCATTATGGAGAATTACTCTTCGTCGATGGTTCGCTTTCCTTATTTCATTGATGACTTCTGGCAAACAAATTGTAGTGTACCACTCAGAGTTTACCGTTCTACGTTGCCCTAAAGGAACGGTTGCCACATGTCTGTTTATACCGAAGAAACAGGCCACCATTTGCTTCGAAGTGCTGCGAGCACGACCAATTTTTGTTGGATTTGGTTCATTTTGAAAGACCCATACAGCCGACTGCTGTTTAGTTTCGAGCTCATAACAATAAATCCAAGATTTGTCACCTGTGTATATGTTATAAACTGCATTTGATGCACCGCGGTCATATTTTGTAATCATTTCCTTGCACCAATTTACACGAGTCTTTTTTTGATCGATTGTCAAATTGTGCGGAATCCAACAAGAACAAATCTTTCTGACTGACAAATGTTCATGCAATATCTTATGTATACTTGTCATACTAATAGCCAGGGATGCCTAGATCTCGCGATATGTCACATGACAATCCTGCGTTATCAGTTCGGACACAGCATCAATGTTTTCTCGCACTACAACCGATTTTGGACGTCCATCTTTAACTTCGTCCGCCAGCGAAGTACGGCTACGTTTGAATTCACTGAACCATCGATATACGGTGGCCTTGGATGGTGCTTCATCAGCAAAAATCGCAGTAAGTGGATCGGCTCACTGCTGTTGAGATAATCCACGTCGAAAATCGTAAAATATGGCACGAAAATGTTCACGATTTAGCTCCATTTTTTGGCCTAGATAAAATTTTCAAATGTCAATTAACAATATAAATAGCGTATGTGTGACAAAAAGTTCTGATTACGTATATTGTCAAAAATGTCAAACTTTGCGATAGCGCAGTTGGATCGCGCCTAGCAACACCAGTGTTGCCAATTCTCAACACATAAATAGCAACCCTCGTATAGACTTCTCCAAGGCTTTTGACTGTGTGAATCACCAAATTCTATTGCACAAATTATTAAGGTACGTATATATCGCAGATCGTTTTCAAAAGTCTGCATAGAAAGCAATATCTCATACCTCGCAGCCATTACGAGTGGAGTACCTCAAGGAATCATTTTAGGTCCTACATTGTTCAATGTCTTCATAAATGACATATTGCTCTTCGTTAGTGGCAAAAACATGTGTTTTACTATAGCATCATTTGACGTTGATACTAATATCTTGATTACACATGATAACTATGATGAATGTGTTCTTCAAACACAACAAATACACAGGGTGCCCGATTTCGATCTCCACCATGGGGATCTCAGTTATTATAAGAGATATGAGGTCGGTTTTTAAATTATTGTAAAAAAAAAGGAAATTTGTAAATTTCGTTTTTATTTTTTCAATCGAAAAACAAAAGAACTAGACGTTTTCAACTAGAACGTTCTTAATGCACTTTTTTACAAGGAATCTAAATCTATCATCGTATTTTCCAAGGCGTTCTTGTTGCCAGAGTTACAACAATGAACTTTTGTTTTTCATGTGAGCGCCATATTGGATTTTTGCCTTTTTAATTTTTTTTTTCTGATTACAACGATTTATCACACAATATGATCGAATCTTACATGCTGATCAAAATTAGGAAAAAATCGATTTTACGAAGAGTGCTTTGGAAAGAACGCTACTCTACTCTATGTGAACAATGTGCATGTCAATTTTCATATTATATAGATTTATGTGACTTTTTTCTTTATATTCTATATTATATATATATATATATATATATATATATATATATATTTATGTTCTATTCTATTCAGACACTATTTCTGTATACTATGCGATATTTTTATTGACAATGTTTCAATGAAATAGGGAAGCTTTCACTATTATTATTATAAGAGTGTTGTATCGCTACCCTTCATCGTCCTACAAGATGAGAACTGCAATTCAATTACAGACCCTATCGGTGCCATAAAAGAAAGCTTTTCCGTTACTTCGATTCGAAAGAATTCATTTTATAAGAAAATTTCACAAAGCAAAAAGTAAAGCGTTACATACATTCGTTTCAATCAGAATTGAAAATCGGTAGATCCACCATTCAGTAGACGTGTTTCTTTGAAATAAAAACGGCGATCACAAAGCGGGAATCTGATTAATGTCTTTGAATGTCGTTATTCCTACATCAATCAGTTTTTTCGTCGAAAATAGAGGATTCCATGACGGAGTTTTCTACAATGAATCATCCCATCAGGAAACTGTTTCATTCCCACACAGTGAGTCTTTTCAGATTTCCAAACGCTCTGAAATTTATGTAAGTGAAACGGAGTTTACTCCATAAAAGATTTTGACTATTTCTCAAAAAAAATGCATATAGACGTCATACCAGACAACCAATTTGACGTTTCTGTGCGTCTCATCCAGTTATCAGAAAAAAACTCATTCAACACTGTCATTAATTTTTCATATTTTTTATACTTCTTCTGTTTGTTTCAATTCAAACACCATAGAGGACCACCGTTTAGATAGATAGATCGATAGATTGTTTATTGATCGAAATGAGAACTAACAAAGCTATAGGATAGGTGAACAGAGAGTACATGTATGTATAAAAAATATCCTTAAAGTACATAAATTGAAATGTAGACTAAAAATAAAAGAGAGAAAAAAGTAAGACAAAAAAGAACGAACAAATGAGATATATCAGATATATCAACGACATGCATTGACAATATCTAAACAAGGATATGTTTCAGGTGAAATGTTCATCAACACTAAAATGAAATGAAATCACATATTATAATTTCAAACTAAAATCCAAAATATTCATCAAGGTTGGATTGAGTAATAAACAGCAATAAATTTTTGTTTATTTTTTTCTAAAAATTTGCGCTTGTTCAATTTCTTTTAGCTTATTAGAAAGTACATCGTATGATCCAGTCCTATCACGTCCTATCACGAGCCACAATAGGCCATTGGCCGCAGTGGAGGGCCTGATACGGGCCCACTCACGTTCAAACCTAACCTATCACGTTTAGTGGAAAATGGTGAGATGTGAGTTTGGTTGATGGAAATCGTTTTTTCCTCTTCGTGTTGTGATTATATTGGTTATTTGTTGAACAGATTTGTTTATTCGCGTGAATGTATATGAATACTTCTAAAATATAATGGCCAGGAAGTGGAAGAATTTCAAGTTTTTTGAAAATATCTCTAAATGAGGTCTGTTGGGAGACGTTTGCAAGGGAACGTATTATTCGCATTTGTGCGATGAATACATTTTTCGCTGCTGGGGAGATTCCCCATATTGTAATTGCGTAGCGGAGTCATGATTGAACCTAAGCGTGATGAAAGATGAGTAGACTAGGTGTGTCCAAAACACTTTTGAGGGTTCTAATTTGGTAATATTTGGAGTGTAGAGAGCTAGTTAGATTTTTGCAGTGTGATTTGAAACTGAGATCATTGTCAATTGTAATACCTAAGAATTTTCAGGATGTACTATGTTCGAGAAGTTTATAGGTTTATATATCACCTATACAGAATAGATGAGACTATATTGTGAAGGGGGGCGTAGAGACTATCGCAAGACCTATTAGATCTTTTGTGCACGATCCTCAAAATATTCGATGCTTCGGATTCTGAGACTTCGTTCTGGAGGCATCCTCAGATCATATGTTGAGAATCAACCTCAACAAGTCAATTGCTATGATATTATGGAAATAAATTATTACTAAGCAAGCAAAGAGTTACGATTTGAAAATTGGAGATTCCAAAATTGATTACAAGTATCACGCTAAAAATTTAGGACACATTATAGACTCAAAGCTTAGATTCAGACAACATGTTACCTATGTACTCAGAATCAGTTGCATATCCCTGAAATTGAAATATCAGCAAAAAAATGTCTAATAACAGAAATCAAAAAAATATTATGCGACTCACTTCAATCACTGCGACGTGGTATATTACAATTATCTAGGTAGCAATGACATAAGCCGCATAGAGGAAATACAAAATTCCTTCATGAGAATAATTTTTGGTATCAGAAGTTGATCTAGAATTTCTCACAAACTCGAAGACTTGTACCGGCTCAACATGATCAACCGCAGACGTCTACATACATAGCTTGCACTTTCTTTAAAACTATCAAGTACAAAAGTCCTCCCTACCTACATGACCACTTAATTTATAGAACAGACGTCCACAAGTTGAATTAGAAAATTGGTATTGACTACTCCGGCTCACAAAAAAAAATTGTATAAGCGCTCGTTATCATACAATATCACTGGCTCAATCTATTATACGGAGTGCTATTTAGAGTGTTTGCGTACTTGTACGGATTCCCACACTACTAGGGAAGGATATAACTGATAGTGTTGATCATATTTTCCATCGGCCAAAAACAAATAAAAGTTCATCGGCGTAACCTTGAGTCGTGAAACTAGCGTCGAGTAGCTTCACTTTCAAATTATCGTGGCAAAGGCGATAGAACTCCCCCTTAGAGACCTTTTTCTGCAGTCATTCTGACGATCTTTCCCCCCAAAAGTCGCCACAACGATACTCCATTACCGTCACCGAAACAATCAATCAAGCATAGCCACATCAACTTTGGGAATTCCTGCCGCAGTTTTAGACGAAACGACAGGAATGTTAACGTTCAAGATCATGTCTGCCACGTCCAGAAACCATAAAAATAACTCAAAATCCAATCTGTTTGTCACGTTATTCTGAAAATAACTTTTTAACTTCTCAAAGTTCATGACGAAAGCAAAATTTACATGAAATTTTCAGTTCAGCAAAACTCATTCCACTTACAATTCCCACTACCCAGCTTGCATATTCCTCTCAAGTCACTAGTGCATAAGCTTTTCTGAGATGCCTGATATTCAAATTTGTTTTGCAATTTACAACTACTACTTGGGAATGTTATCATTATATTGATTCAAAAGCCGGATGGAAGGCCATAATCAGCTCATTCACATTAAAATCGCCCCTTCCGTTGTTTTTAATCAACCCCTCCATTGTTTTTCCAATTACTCTGCCATTCACTGTTGAGTAAATGGGAGTTTCGAGAAAATACAAATCCTGTTTTTTGTTCATTGTTGCCAGACCTTATAAGAGAATCTCCCGATATTTAAAAAAAAACTGACAACCACTGAGAAGCTATAGTAATACCGTTATAATAATTATATTGACATCAAATTTACGCTGCTCCAATAATTTTTTTATTCCCTAAGGGAGTTTCATAATGAGTTTCTTTTCATTCATATCCTATTCAGGAGTAATGCCATTGATGTTGTCATAATTATATGAACCTCCTCAGTCCTTGGCGTTTGTGAGATTTTTTTCCGAACTGGTAAGTAACTTGAACTTGAATGGTTTGATGGAAATCTGATAAAAATGCAAAGATGTCATCTTATTGAATTTTTTTCCAAAGCTTCAGTCTAATACAGAGAAATAAAGAAATATGCGTGATTACCTGGAAAAAGCATTCTTTTCAAATTGAATCAATTTATTTTCCTTTGAACGACAAGAGTTCATTTTGTATAGGACAAAGTAATTAGTCATTTTTAAAATAAAATCTTTCCAGTCACCTGTGCAGACCTGAATGAATAAAATTCGTCTATGGAGTGAAATCAATGTTTTAACAGAAATGATTTTAAATCATATTTGAATTGTTCAATATCGTGTGGTAAATGGTTATAAATTCTGGGACCAATACAGTCGGGAGAATTTTGCGTAATTTTATACCTGGCAACAAGAGTATGAATTTCATTCTTTTTTCGAGTATTCAGTTGTGCAGGTCTTTGTTTGTTTTAAAATAATTTCCGTTACTGAAAATATAAACTGCCAATTCATAGATATATAAACTAACGAGTTGAAATTTCATAAGTGGTAAAGATTGGTCTACATGAAGATATTCTAGAAGTACTAGAAATGCAACGTAACATATAATTTTGTTCTATAAAAACATTTTTGCCCATGGTTGAGTTGCCCCACAAGCAGATGCCAGATCTCATTCTTGATTCAACCTCTGCATAGTACATGCTACAGAGTTAAGCTCTGTCTAATACAGTTTTTAAGTTCCTAAACATTTACTGAATTGAATTCAATTGAGAAATCAAATGTTCACAATGTTTGTGCCAATCAGATGTACGTTGACATGCAAGCCTAAAAATTAATTGAGATACGAAAAAAATTAAACGGACAAAAAATATTGAATTTTTAATTGCTCAATCCAAGAAAATTAAACATACAAAAGCACAGTGGAGTACAAGAATATGTCCTAATATCAATAAATATTACTCTTTGGAACGCCACTGTTATTAAACTTTTCATCATAAGCACTTTGAAAGAAGGCCCTCATCACCGTTAATGAGCATGCCAGTTTTTATCAAAATCAGCAAAAAAGTTTTTGAATTATTGATAAAAAAATGATTTTTTATGAAAACTATGTATTTCGAAGACGAAGCAGCTTAGAACACATTCTTATGGGAGAAAAAGTTTTCTTTTCACTTGAAAAACCAATCCTCAGCGTTTGGCGGTTTAACCCTCGGTCACCCTGTATAATATACTTTTGTAGGACAGTCATTCTAAGCCATTTTTTTAGCTTTCATCTAACTTGCTCTGTGTGTGTTTGTTAGATGGGTACAAATCTTGCAAGGTGAATTAGAACCACTTTCTCTCATCCTATGGAATTAAAATTTCACATGTTGGTTCAGTTCCGACGACAATACACTAATGTAGAGGAAATTGACCCCCCCCCTCGAAAGCTAGATAGAGAATGCGTAGGGTTTCGGGAAAAAATAGGTAGGAGGGACTCGCCCCCCTCCCTTGTTTTTTTTTAAAGTTGGAAAACTCGCGATATTAAAATCGGAAAAATCCGTAAAATAGTGAAAATTATCTGACCTTTGAATGATACGGTTTCATGAAAAATTCACCTTTCTTCCTCCCTCGAAAGCTTGATAGAGAACGCGTAAAAATTCGGAAAAATTTCCTACGGTTTCATACACGGAAAATTACGACAAAAAATATGTTTGCAATTTCCGGCAAAATATGGTCACGGTACTGCTGAACGAAGAATGTTGCCAATTATATTAGGATGGGCTTGCACAGTACACAAAATACAGGGTAGTACTGTTGACCATGCCGTTGTCTATCTAGGCCCGAAGCTCTTCGCTGCTGGCCAAGCATATGTGGCTTTCGGTCAAGGAGACTAAAATTTAACAAGGAGAGTTTAATCCCCATAAGACAATGGGGACACTAGTAGAAAGAGATGAAAGAACATTTTCGACGCAATGTGACGTAGTTGGACGTGTCATGGCCACCGTTCTCTATAGACAGTGACGGACTAGCTCTTGGTATATGAGAGTTACTGCTGACAGTTTTGTTGCTTGGTTCGAGTTCGACTCTGTACTCACATCCAAGTACGTCACTATGACGCGTTGATGCTACAAGATTCTGATTGGCTAGAGCTTATTAAACCCTCCTTGTTAGTTTATTCTCTTTGACTTCCAGAAGGTCTCCTCTTCTTCTTCTTCTTCTATTTGGTTTCTTGGTTCTCAAGTAAACGGTAATAACACCATACCGGGTAATTAATGAATCCGAGGGGGTACCCGACGCAGGGACGATGGCACCGGACGCAGGTACGAGTACGTCGATCCATAAATACTGGCTGAGACAAAGCATACCAAACAAGTAGTGTTCAGTGATCGAAGGTGTAAACATTTCTCTTTCGTTTCGTAAATTGTAGTAAATTACCAGGCAAGCGACCGTGCAACAATGGCGCATTATTTGAAATGAATAGACTAAGAAACATATCCGAAGAAATGGAAAGAGAAATAATTAAATAATAAACTTCAAAAAATTCGTTTTAGAGAAAAGTTTTCTATTTAAATGCACTCAAAACAAGAAAATAAATCTTGAAGTGAATTAAACCCATCAATTTGTTGAATTATAAAATTTCAAATGATGTGAAATCTTGTCGCGAGTCTAAATATTGAGGTAATTACAAATTTAATTCAAAATAAAAAAGCATAGATACTTCTCGCCGCAACCTTTTATATCATTTAAAATTTTATAATGTAACAAAATGATGGGTTTAACTCACTTTAAAATTTATTTATTCCTTTTTAGTGCATTTAAATAAAAGCTCTCCTCTAAAAACTTTTTTTGAGTTTATTTTTTCCGTTTAAAAATGCATTCGAATCAAACTCTCGTGATATATCATTATTGCAATGTTATTTCTGTACAATTAAAACTCCTCAAACGTCGATCATATGACAATCATGCCTGAATCCATCGGTTATCAACTGACAAACTCTTTAAAATTATAGGATCACCTTCTCGTTAAATAATAATAATATCTATATCGTACGTAAACGTAAACATATCTATAGTGCAAAATATCAAGTTCTGCTCAACTAAGGCAAGACCAATTCATCGAGTCACCAAGAAACGGAGTACCAAGTGAACCAAAACCATCGATGTACAAAGAAAGGATCACCGAAACAACAAACCTCTTTCGTTCAAGATATGGGCGATAATCTCACCCTACCAACGGACATACCTCTGATAATAACCTCCGCCACCTCGACCCCAGAAGCGTTCCGAAAGAAGAAATACTCGAAAAGAAGCACGGGCAGCAAGAGCAGCAAATCCGAGAGCAACAAAACGAGCGACAGCAAGTCGCCCGAAGGGGAAACGTACGGGCGCCCAACTCGAAACGTCGGGGGCAGCTTAAAGTACGAGATCGGCCGGAATCAGTCGGCGGCGACTTTGTTGAACTTTCCGATCAAGTGGTCGAGCGTTCGTATCAAAGGGACGGGATACGATGAGTCCCGGAAGAGCGTTGTGAGAATCGAGCCCTGCAATGGGATTCCTAATATGAATGTGGACTATCACAACCTGAAGAGTCCCACGCAGAGCAACAAGAAGAACAATTTCGGAAACGTAAGTTGAATGTTAAATGTTGTGTGGTAGAGTGGGTTGTCTTTTGTGATTTGCGACGAACTACAGATTGATTTACGAATGCCAACTTATATTAAATGTATTTTTTTTTCACATTATGATTTTAGACAACCTAAGTTATGTTTAACCTGTGGTAGAAGTCGCAAAGTTGTCTCCATAATTTAATATCACCATCCAGTGCAGTAAGATGGTAAAACGGCTATCAATCAGTTGACAGTCACATAGTATTACATGTTTCGGACCTACATAGATCCATCATCAGCTATTTAGAAATTAGGGAAATGAAAAAATGTATAATATTATATGTGAAAATTATTAGATGTGCTACATAATAAAATTAATAACACATCATGATTTTTATGATTAAAATCTAGTGTTTTTCAACAGAGACGAAAAGGGGGGTTGAGAAGCCAGAAAACTCTTATTCATATGAGGGAAAATTAGCAAAAGAAATATCCACATGGATACATTTTTAACCAATCAATGATATATGAAAGAACGTGGAGGACGAACGGATATAAACTGTTTATAGGAGTAGGAGTAGGATTGAC
This sequence comes from Chrysolina oricalcia, assembly GCA_944452925.2. Lineage (NCBI taxonomy): Eukaryota > Metazoa > Arthropoda > Insecta > Coleoptera > Chrysomelidae > Chrysolina > Chrysolina oricalcia. Next base: position 7,820,216 of record OX101815.2, on the reverse strand, counting down.
AGAAAAAAAAACTCTTTTGTTAGTGGAAACAAGACAAATTCAGGATGGAATTGGATTCATTGGAACTCGTGAATATGTCGAATTATAATCTTATTCATATTAGGGAGTATTCTTGGCATAGTAAAAGAAGTCAAATTTCGAGATTGTTTTTCTAGCAATAGTCAAAATCAAAATACTTATACTTTAATGTCAGAAGTTTTTCAACTTATCGACAAAGCTTTCAAGTATGAATAAAAATGTAAACTGAATAAAATGAGTGTGTTCGATCGTCAACAGTTACTTAAGCTAGATTTTCCTAATTATTTAAAGAATGACATATTTATTTCAATTGAAAGATAAAAACAGTACATTAGCTTAAAGTAACAAATTTGGAATTGATACAGAACAAAATCAACTTTTCAAATCGCGCGTAAAATTCAATTCTCACAGTTTATGTTTATGAATTGCCTTTCTGAATAAAAAAAAACAGTAAATTTACTACAGATTCATTGTGCTCTTGAGATGATTATTTGACAATTGCTTGAACTTCGGTCACATAGCCTAAAATTTCGGATTTTCACCTCATCTCATTTTGCACAGAATCTAGACAAATTGGACTTATCTTGGAACAGCAAGTTAGACATTTCAGAATTTTAATATTTCCATTGATTAATAACATAATTTCAAAATCCAGCTCGAATTTTGGATCAGCATCATCTGAACCAATGACATATTACGGATAGACTCCGTTATTTTATTTCGAGCTGCGGTCACATTGTAGGCACAATTTGTATTACCGCTAGCTTTGCGGAAAATTGTTGCCTGTCAACCCAAAAGTCAGCAAAACTGAGTTTCTGCTGAATTATCCGCTTATATACAATGTATCTAAGCATATAATTGCCGCGAAACAAGCGGAAGTAAAAATTAATCTTAGAATGTGACTCTGTCTTGACCGTAGCTTGCAATGTAAATAACGAAGTCTAACGATATTATGTTACTGATCTGAACAACATTAGCATTCAAAATATTCATATTTTAGTACAGTCTACCTCTGTTCGGCCGACATTCACCCATCTGTTAACTGGATATGATATATTCCTTGTGTAATTTCATGAATAGACCAAAACGCCTAAATTGTCCTGTCCATCGAAATGTTGCTATGGCCATCCTCAATTCGACAGTAAGTTATATTTTGGTAGAACATCATAGTTTCAGTATGTTCTGTCGATAAAAATGTGCTTTGTTTCTTGATAACTATCTCTATTTAAAATACGGATATTCTAAAATTTTGGATTATACCACTATACAGAAAACAATTGACAGATCGTTTTTGACTACAAAAAAAATGATTTATTGATAGGTACTGTTGATTGAATAAAAGATTAGGTAACTTTCTAATGAATTCAGTTGTTCAATATCAACTTCCATTTGTAAAAAAGGTGCTTTAAATTTTTTTTATGTCATTTATAATGGTTTTATTGAATATATCTCAAAACCTTTTCCGTTAATTTGGACCAGATTTCACTCAGACTATTTTGAAAATGTGGTCTATTACACAGGGTGTCCGGTAAACATTGTATAATATTGAAACTGGTGATAGACCATATCATGACTGTTCAGAATATCGGAATTTTACCTTAGTAAATGAGCATTTTTTTAATTTCTGGAAAATCACTACCTCACCTTGGATATTTTAATGCCATGTATACAAATTGGGACAAATTTAAATATTTTTGCTGCTGAAGATTACTGATGACGTACGAAACAGTTTTTCAGAAAACAATACAATTTTTCAAGAAATGAGGGTGAAATGACAGATTTGAGTTACACCAATTTTTTTAACAACAGTTTGACATTATTGTTTGAAAAAACATAACCAAGTGGAACTGGATATTCATTACGAAAGAATGCCCATTTTATCCAGGCTATACTATGGTATAAAACATAAGATCATTATTTTTGGAAGGAGTAGAATTTCGATAATATTAGAGTGTGATATTATTCTGAGCTAAAATCAACTCCATTAAACTTTGTCAGTAATGTCTTTTATTTTTATCCTATCGAGATGAAATGATTAAATAATTATGAGTCATAACGAATCAACTGCTTAGAAGCATTCAATGAGATGTAATGAAGTAAATACTAATTCAACGTTTTTTTTATTCAATTTACACTATAAACCACAATAACGATTATTCAACATCGCACTGAATAATATTACAAAAATGTTATTTTCCATCCATTGGTACGCAGAGACGACATATTTTCAAGAAGAACCTTTTAGAATGCGTTATAGGTTATAGCCCCCAATCAGCGATTTTATGGGCGGCATTGTGCAATCGGATATAGTTCTGCATAAAGCGCTGCTGTAGCAGTTATACTACCTCCACATTCACCATAAATGTTGTGCATATGCGCATATTCTCGTATGTACGGCATGACAAAGAAATAAATACCACTAAATGAAAGAAGCGGAATAATTTCAAAAAACTACGATAGAGGTCACAAGTTGTTCAAACAAAAGTTTTTAATTTTCGACAAGGATTCATCTCTTAAAAAAGTTTGCACTTATTTGGTTACACCCTGTATATCTGTCGGTCTCTGAAACTTGGTTGGAATCTGGAAGTTGGACAATTGCGACATTTATCACAAGAATTTGTATTAATCGGTGCCATGTCGGATAATCGACATTTCATTTCGATAATTTTATTAGGCCTAATTATATGAAAATTTAATTTTATTGACATACTATTTAATGCCACCAAGCAGTCTATTCTTTATTATTAACAATTATTTCCACATTTTATCTTGATAAAATCTAGCTAAAATAATTTTTGGGCGTAAGTATAAAAGTTGATCAAATAAATGAATATTTTGGAACCTTTGGTGTAAATACAATTCAAGAAAAAAATAAAATACCCAAACACCAAAACTACGTCACAATCTTAAAATCTTAAAAGCTTACTTTTAGCTCCTGAAGATGCTAACTTTGTTGGCGAAACGCGCGTCGAGTGTGATTGTGGCGCAGTTTTGCTGTTGGGTAGTTTCCTTTTTTTTCTTGAATAAAAGTTGATAGAAGCCTAGATGTAAACCACGCCTAATTCAATGGAAACCACTTCTTTCAAAAATAATTATAGTTTGTTTTATACTATGGTAGAGTCTGGACAAAATGAGCATTCTTTTGAAATGAATGTCCACTTCCAATTGGTTATGTTTCTTTCAGATAATAATGTCAAACTTTTTTTAAAAAAATTGGTGAAACTCAAATCTGTCATTTTACCTTCATTTCTTGAAAAATATTTTCACTTTCTGAAAAACTGTTCTGTATGTCTAGAAGCATCACTCATCAGTAATCTTCAGCAGCAAAGATATTTGGATTCGTCCCAATTTGTATACATGGCACTCAAAAATCCAAGGTTAGGTAGCGATTTTCCAGAAATTCTTAAAATGCCCATTATCTCGAAAAAGGTGATATTTTTACTGAGGTGAAATTCCGATATTCTGAACAGTCATGACCTGGTCTATCACCAGTTTCAATATTGTACAAGGTTTACCGGACACCCTGTATATGTGAAAGTTTTGTCAACTTTGTATGTTGCATCTCTAAGATATTCTTTATAAAGTTTATAAATTATGGGGTTGTTGAAGTCGTTAATTATAATGTTGTATGTATTAATGAGTTGAATCTTATTGTTGAGTGTAGTTTGTGTTGTTTATAGTATTTTTGATTCAATTTACCAAAAGGTTCCCTAAAGTTTTATTTAATCGATCCATATATCATTATACCGTAAACTTCGAAAATGCATATCTTAGAAACGCAACAGGTGACAAAACTTCCATATACATTAGTCGACATATTAAAAATAATGTGAGTAAAATGATATCCCAATTAACGAAAAAAAAAATGAGATATTCAACAAAAGCATTGTAAATGACCTAACAAAAAAATGTAACTAAATGAAAAGAGATATTGAACAAAGGAATTCCTCAGAAAAAAAAAGAAACAGCACATATGCAGAAAATCAAGAGAAATATGAAAGCTTCCAGTGCATGCAAATTGATTATGAAGAAGGATCCTGTTCATATACGGATGAAAATAAAAAATGTAACAATGAAGAAAAAGAAATAAATGAATCAGTAACAATTCTGAAAGAAGAAAACCGGCATTTATGGAACCTAATAGAAAATATAGAACTTTTAATAATAGAAAAAGATAAACACATAAGTCAACTTCAGAAAGAAAATGAGAGGTTACAGTATAATTATGATTTGATCACCACAAATATTGTTGATAAAGGTACAATTATGGATAGTCTGTATGAAATTAATAAGAAAATTGAAGAGTTGGAAAAAATACATGTGAAGCCAAATATTCCCACTCCTACATATTCCCAAATAGTGGTGAGTCAGATGAAAGAAATTAAAAATCACCAGCTTCCTGAAACCATAGTGATCAATCCGAAATCAAATAAAGACTCAATATCTACGAAAAAAGACATTTTTAAAAATATTGATCTTGGCAAACTCAAAATTGGTGTTACTGCCATAAGAAAAACAAGAAATGGAGGAATAGAAATAAATTGTAAGGAAAAAATGATTTTAATAAACTGAAAGACGAAATTCAAAACAAACTTGAAAATAATTATACAATTGGAGAAAAAAAGCCTAAACCCAAGGATTAAAATTGTTGGTCTGAAGCAAAAAACACCACCAGATAAAGAAAATGTATGCGAGATGATTAGAACACAAAACCAATTTATCAATGAAAATGATAAATTACAAGTGAATTTTGTTAAATACATCAGTCATAAAAATTATTATACTATTTATGCTAAAGTAAATGGAAATTTGCTAAGAAAAATATATGAAAAAAATAATGGAAAATTATTCATCAGTTGGCAAAATTTGCATGTATATGAAAATAACCAAATCACACAATGTTTCAAATGTTGTCGTTTTCATCACTCTTCAAAGAATTGTAGAAATACTGTGATATGCCCTGGATGCGGAAACAATCATGAAGAGACTAATTGTGAAATCAGTGAACTGAAATGTACAAATTGTACTTTTTCTAACCTGAATTTCAAAACAGATCACCCCACGATACATTCAGCTTATGATAAAAACTGTGCAGTTATGAAATTTTATCAAAACAAATATCAATCCCAAATTGATTATGGCTCACAACCCCCAAATTAATACGAGTAAACTACTGTAAATATCCTACTTAAACATAAGAAGCTTGAGAAACAAATTAACAGATGTTGAACTATATATGAAAAAAGAAGATGTTGATATTTTAACACTAACTGAAACATGGCTATATCCGAATGAAATACATTTCATAAAAATTCCAGGATATTTAGAAATTCACGAATGCAGAAAAACTGGTCGTGGAGGTGGAATATCTATATTCATTAAAGAAGATTTCAAGTTTGACATCATCGAGAAGAAAATGATAGAAAATTGTAATTACATTATCATTGAAATACTTTCTTTGAACCCAAAACCTAAAATTGGTATTATTTATCGACCACCCAATGTAAACTATTTAGAATTTTTCAAAATTATCAATCACATTACAGGGATTTATAAAAGCCTTATTTTATTAGGTGACATGAATTTAAATTTATTGCAGAAAAATTGTGTTGTCGATGAATACAAAAGCATATATATAACTAATGGTTACAAATTACTAAACATAGTCGATGAACACCATTTTACTAGAAAAAATCATAATAATGCAAAATCAATTTTGGATCATATTCTAACAAATATCTCAACAGATCATTCTACATTTCTTATTGACTATGAGGATTTTCATCTGTCAGATCATAAATTAATAAATATAAAAACAAAAAATTATCAAGATGAAACCAAAGATGGTCGAAAAGACTATAAAAATTTTGGATAAAAACAAATTTCGAGATTATTTTTCTGAGAGTCTACATTCCTTATGTGATACACCAACATTTCAAGAACTCGCTAATATTATAAAAGAATCTAAAGAAAAATCGAGCATTTAAAAAAAATTCAGGTCAAGGGAAAATAATAACTGGATAACACAAAATATTCTAAACAAAATGAAAATTCGGGATAATTATTATAAAAGATTGAAAAAAGATCCTAATAATAGCGAATTGAAAGATACGTATAAAAAATTAAAAAATGAAATAAACACTTGTTGCAAAAATTCAAAAAAAGATAAATTAAATAAACTATTTGAAAGTGCTGGGACAAACCCTAAAAAAATATGGGAAGTGATCAATAATAACATTGGAACTAATAAGAAAAAAAAGCAAATACCAATTAACCAAATTATGAGTAAGACAGGTGTACTACTGAATAATGCAAATGATATATGTAATGAATTCATTAACTTCTTCACAGAAGTTGGTTTTACATTATCTAAACAATTCAAAACTGTATTGAAAAATTTGTCACCATATAAAAAGTCAATTTTTTTGAAGCCAGTTTCAGAAGAAGAAATCAATGAAAATTATTGTGACTCAAAAATCGCATACAGCACCTGGTGAAGATCAAATTACTTCAAACAATTTAAAGGATATTGTTGATCTAGTAAGCTTACCTTTATCCTTAATTATTAATAATTGTATAGAAAATGGTACTTTTCCAGACTATTTGAAGAGAACAATTTTGAAACCTATTTATAAAGGAGGTGACAGAAAAAACATTTCAAATTATCGTCCAATTGCACTGTTGAATGTGTTTGCTAAAATTTTTGAAAAAGTGTTGAAAATCCAATTAGTTGATTTCATCAATGCTAATATTGGTTTTGATAAATTTCAATATGCATTCCAACAACATTCCAATACCCAAGCAGCAGTTACTGACTTTATGAGTAGTATTCATGAAACTTTAGATTCAAGTAATTATGGTGTTGCAATATTCATTGATCTTAAAAAAGCTTTTGACACTGTCAATCATACAATTCTACTAGAAATCTTAAATAACCTGGGTATAAGGGGACATGCATTGAATATATTTCAAAATTATTTCCGAAATCGTGTACAATATGCACTTATTGACCAATATAAAAGTTACGAAAAAGTATCAACATTTGGAGTTCCGCAGGGTTCTGTTTTGGCGCCAATTCTTTATTTGATTTATGTTAATAGCATTATGAATATCAACCTAATTGGTACGCATTTTTCTTATGCTGATGATACTGTACTCTATCACAAATCTAAAAATGTTCAAATCTTAAAAACAAATTAGGAAAAAGATATTAAAACAATTGAAATATGGTTGAATGAACTTAATTTAACTATTAATTCAGAAAAAGCTGTCTATATGATATTTAAACAAAAGAATATGGAAAACATCACATTAAACATTATAATTAAAAACAAAACTATTGCTGAAGTTGAGAAACACAAGTATTTGGGTCTGATTATTGACAAAAATTTAAATTTTGTGAGTCATATAGAGAAAATAAAAATTCTATTATTCCTCTGATAGGAGCTATCAGAAGAATACAATTTCTAAGGAAAAATATTCAATTGTTAATATACAACGCACATATTATCTCTCGAATCAGATATATGATCACAGTGTGGTCATCATGCAGTCAAAAACAAAAAGAAATTATTTATAGATTGATGAATAAAGCAATAAAAGTAAAATTTTGTAAACCTTGGGATAACTTATTAAATTTGAAAAAGCTAAATTTGCATTCAAATTAACCAAAAATATTCAAAAGAGTAATACAACAATTCAGAAAAAATCCAAATTACATAGTCATAATACTCGGATTTTGAACCACTTTCACTTGGACAATATCCATTTCAACAAAGGAAAAGCAAATCCAATTTTCAGCTCTATAGAAACATTTAATAAATTACCAGAACAAATAAAAAATTCAAAAACGATAATTTCATTTTCCAAAAATTTGAAAGAAATGTTACTATTGAAATGATGTTCATAAGAATACTACAAAACTTTATGAATTATTTGTATTATTTGATAATGTATTAGAATTAGATTACTTTATTTTATCATTGATGTACATTCAAACTTCCTTATACCAGAACTTGTTCTGACTGGAAGTTATTTATACAATAAAAAAAGTACCTTATCCTTTGTTTAACCAACAGAGTAATGAATAATTTTTTGTAGTAAAAAACGACCAATTGTTTTCAGTATAGGGGAAAACTCCAAAATTTCAAAAGTTTATATTTCAAACAGAGCGAATCATCAAGAAGCAAAACACATTTTCATTAGCTAGGAAAGACTGAATTTATAATGTCTTGCCAAAATATAACTTGTTCGTTTTGGAATAGTACAAGAATAAAAATCACGAAAACGATTTCTTTCACTATTTTTGTCAATCCTACCCAAGTACCAAGTTTAAACGAACATTGGAACATTGACCGCTCATATCTCAGAAACGACACATACAAAATCATTTAAACTCACACAGTTTTCTAACAACCCATCCCACTACAGCCAATTTGATCAAGATCCAATTTCCCATATGTTTTAATACGGGGTCCTTTCTCATTTTGAACAAAAACATACATTATTTTCACATGGTTCGATTGGCTTTCTGATTATGAGTTTAGACAACCTGAGTTATGAATGTGGGAAGCTGAATACACTTTTTGTAATAAATGAAGCGAAGGTTTTGTATGTAAGTGTATAAATTGTATTTATTGCGAAGTGCTTTCGACTTGCGTCATCGTCAGTTCTTACCTGGAAGTAAATACTATGATTGAAGATAATTGAATTGAAAAGTTGAAAATGAAGTTTCATAACCTTTTTTCAAAAATTCATAATTTTTATAAATCTGAAGCTGGACAAACAATATTGCGGAAACTGATAGACAATAATATGTAGTTCAACTGTGCGCGAAGATGCTTTCTGTCCGATATGTAGTTTTTGCACAATCGTGTTATAAACAATTTAAGGGCAAATCTTTCTAAATGCGCCGACTTAAGGAAAATCATCTTATTCAAATTCTGTAAACGGTATATAGAAGTAGAGATCAATGTCTACAATTTGTATATTATGGATTTTCACCTGAGAGGTGGGAAATGTGTTAAAAATCTCACTGGAAGTTACTCTAAATGCTTCAAGGTGCACATGAAGTCGCTCGTATTCACTTCAGTTCGACTTCGAGTGACTTCGGATTACTTCGGACGCACGTTGAAGCGTTTTGATCAATTTTTCAGTGACATTTTCAACACATTTCCCACCTCTCAGATGAAAATCCAAAATATTAAAAAAAATTGTAGATATCGATCTCTACTTCCATATGTCGTTAACAGAATTTGAAAAAGATGATTTCCATTAAATCGGCACATTTAGAAAAATTTGCCAATAAGTTTTTTATGACGCGATTGTGCAAAAACTAGATATCAGACAGAAACCATCTTGCGCACAGTTGAATCTCATGTTATTATCTTTCAGTCTCCGCAATATTGTTTATCCACCATTAGATTTATAAAAATTATGAATTTTTGAAAAATGGTTATGAAACTTCATTTTCCCCGGATTTTCTCAGTGAAAAATGCACCGATTTGGGCGTATAAAAAACCATTTTGTAGGTTTTATAAATTTCTACAAAAGTTCCATTGACTATAATCTTTGAGATATTTCCAAAAAACCAAAAAAGTTGTAATTTTTTTCACTATTATTTTAAAACTTCCACAATGCGATTTTGCTGGTGCGAAAACTGCGGTTTTCAGTAACGAACTATCTTATAAAAATCAGTACAGGCCATTTGCGTCTTTTATTTTGTGTGGGAAAAAACCTCTATAGCTTGGTCTACAGTGGTTAAAATCCCAGAAAAGAGAAAATCAGTCATCGAAATCTGTCACTATCTGACTAATACTTGCTACATTGGATTCGGACCACCAAACGATAATACAGGTCACGTATTCGTGCTCCACTCGCAGCCATAGGAATAATCCCCGAATGTCAATCAAACGTAAAATACACATGTAATTGAAACGAATGCAAATATTACACCAACACAAAGTTATTTTCATCTATCGATTATGTTGGATTGTATTACCCTACTGAAATTGAATACAATACAAGATTTACGTCACCTCATTAATCGATTATAGAACAAAAGAACTCTGAAGTCGAAACTCCTGAATAAGGAGTGCAGAATCTAGGACGAAAACATAGGCATCATAAAAGAGGTTGTCCTAATTTACCCATTCGGTAATTTGCTTTTGTAATCAGAATATATAATAATAGTAATTAAATTTATTATCGCACAAGACATATGAAAATATATAAGAATAGTCGCATAGGCACAGCAAAAGCAAAACGTCAGAGGCTGAACTGTGAATTTAAAAAATAAAAATATCTATAAGTCAACACACAAACACACCCATATGTAAACTTACGATACAATCTAAAACTGCATTTTAAAATATTCTTAAGGTATTTGGAACGCTAGAGCAGTTTTCTTACAAATACAATGAGAATTTGGTTTGATATTTCTCGACAGTGGCTACATCAGCTGAATATTTTTTGAGAATTTTTGTCCCATTCAGAATCGGAGATAATTGTACTCAAAGTTACCCAATAGACTTTTAAATCATAGCACCATAGGCCAAATGCAATCATTGTTTGAAATAACACGCTGTTCAGAAGAAACGCGTCTTACAAATTTGATGGAAAACTAACACATGTCCATAAACTCGATAACAATGCTCATAACCAAATCTGGAAAAATTCTTCCATTTACTTTACGTAATACAAGCTCCCAAAGTCGTAAAAGTTTTGATCGGTTACAGCATAAACATTACCACGTCAAGAGCAATGGCAACAACGCGCTGCAGCTCGTAAGGAACACGAGAAATATATACCGAAATAAATAGACCAGGAAATATAGAAAATTGAAAGTCTAGAATTGAAGAATTGGGCAACCTTGCCCGTATTGTCGTTAGAATATAATTATATGGGAATTTTCGAAAAGATTAGACGTTGAATTGGAATAATTTTCTGAACAAAACGGTCAAAGTGAATTTATGATTCCTTTTTTGGTTTTCGTAGTATATTTTACCTCTCTTTCTAGTTTGGCCCGAATGCATAAGCATCGGAGTTGATATTTTTTGTTAGTTGATATTTTTTCTGAAGTTCTGCACATTTGCATAAATCAAGAACGATCATCATTTAACATTCCATTTTTATTGCATTGCGTCTTCTTTCAAATGGCTTTCTTTATTGTACTTCGTGAACTATGGTTCGAGCCATTGCATTATCAATTCATCAGTTTTCAATCACTTTTAAGCAATCTGATCGTCAATACTATAAAAGATACTGACTCTTGCGACAGAGCAGTGTTGCCTAGCGCATCCGACACTAGATTGGATGGTTGAAGTAGTGGGGAAATCGTACAGTCGGAGCACCAAATTTACCTTTATGATCGACTTATGTCTAATGGGTCGCAAATGAAAAAAAAGTTTTGGCGCATACCTTACCGTTCCAAATACCTTAGAATGATTAAAAACATTTTTCAGTCAGAAATTGTTTCAGTGAGCTACTAAATTTTTTTGGGGACTTTTTCTTTCATTTTTTTCAAGTAAATTAATGAAAACAGACAAACCCAAAATTGTTGGTGAATTATTATTATATTATACAGGGTGTTTCTTAAGTACGTGTACAACATTCAGGAGCGTATTGCTGACATCAAAATAAGAAGAAAAATTCGTATAAACTTTTGTCCGCAAGTTATTCGTTTCTGAGATACTGAGTGTAAAAGTTGAATTCTTATTTTTATTTTTTGTGAATAATATCAAAATAATTTTGAAATTTGGGTAAAGTTTGGTATCTGGAAATATTTATTATTCAGTTTGTGTAAAAAATATATTTTTGCTAGAGGTCACTGCGAGAAACTGTTTTCGAGTTATTGAAATTCGAATTAATCGATGCAAGTGATTTTGAATGACAAGATTTTTTAATTTAAAATAAATTCAATTTGAAATAAGTTTTTCCACAGTTAACATGAAATTTGATTTTGTCATCGATAAATCATCCGAGATACCAAACTTTACTCGAATATAACAGATATTTTGGAATTTATTCACAAAAAACAAATATAAGAATCAAACTTTGACACTCTGTATCTTAGAAACGAATAACTTGCGGACATGTGTTTATGGGAACTTTTTTTCTTATTTCAACGTCAGCAACATGCTCCTGAAGTTTCTACACGTACTTAAGAAACACCCTGTATAAATGGAATATGGTAATTATTTTTTTGGCGTGTGTTAACAGAGTGAAAATCTCCGGTGAGAAAAATTCGTTTCTATATTTGTAAATAAATAGAGACAATTAATGAATATAAACAGATACTAGGGTCAGGATGCTCATTTGTTTGAAAAAGTATTTACAAGAATGTGTACTAGGAACTCCAGCTACTATTCTAACTATTCCTTTTTGTACTACAAAAACATCTTTCGCCAAGGTGGAGCTGCCCCACAAACACATTCCATACCTGTGCATGGTATTAGGACACTAGCTGAGGACTTTCAAGTATATGTTTGAAATCTCTGAACGTGAAACATGGAATACAATATTTTCATTAAATTTTGAGAGTGACCTTTCCAATTCATGTGTTCATCAATAAAAAGACCAAGAAGGTTTCGTCTAAACGATCAATGGTTACATCATAATTTATCTAAATTTTTACAGGATCGTTCTTTCTTTGATCGTTGTGAAATCTAATTATTTTTGTTTTTTTAGCGTGCAAATGCAAATAATTGGTACTACACCAGTTCTGTTTCTTTTTCTGTTTCTTGATGCATACTAATTTCGTTTTTGTCCGATATTATCAACGACGTGTCATCTGGATATATTGTTACGTGAACACCTTGCAAGAATTCATCCAGATCGTTGGAATGAAGTAAGAAGAAAATAGGACCCAGAGCGAAACCTTGTGGCACACCAACATTAATGGGTTTACACTTCGAATTGTTGTGACAAATATTCTGCGATTGGACATTTGGCACACATACGTACTGATGTTCCCAAATAAGGGGAAATCCATTCTTATTTCGTATTCCATTATTCTGAAGTTTTCAGGGAAAGAGAGGACACTCAGAAATTGCAAAAAAATTTCTCTACTGGGAGTGAATAGAATGTGTAGTATCTGTGAAACACCTAGTTCCAAGAGGGGACTATAATTTACTCCTGAATGAAAGAGAAGTCACCGATAATAGCTTCGAAGAATTATGAAACCAGAGTACACTAACAACCAGTAACGAAATATTACAGCAAGCAGTTAATATAAATAAGGAACAGACCCGCTACAACATTGCCAACGAACCACTCGTATAATGACATAAATGAAGAGAAAAACAGTTCTCTGGAAAGTAGCTGTTCAAGGCCGACCCTTTCAAAATCCTATTCAACACATTTTTCTACAAAATCTAGCAATCCACCACGGTATTTGAGTAATTACATACAAGAATAACCTAGGGAGGATGTCATTTAATCAATAATAAACCCCATGTTTGATTGTTTTGCAGTAACTGTCTAGTTTCTTTCGAATTTGCTCGTCATTAGTTAATTTGCGCAGAAATTTTGCGGAATAAAGCCTACAAATCCTAAAGTTTTTACTATTAAAAAGTGTTCATAAGATTTTTTTAAATATATTCTATAGTTTTTGTATCACTAGTAAAATGAAGAAATCCCTGCAAAAAGTGAGTAAAAACCTCAATTTTGGCAATTTCTAAGGTCCAATCTGAATTCAGCAATCCAAAGATTATGAGGCTCTGACTACCCCAGCTAAGAAATACTTTTCTGAGAAGTAAATCCGAAATTTTGACCACGTCACGGGTAATAACATAAAGTGACAACGTATGAACATATTTCAAGTATAACCTGAAGAGTAACTCATCGTGGTAGTATCAATATTATCGAAAGCTTCTTCAACGAGGATGACAATTAGAAGAAAATTGTGGCAACTATCATTGTTACTCAATCACAGTCACAGAGTATCTATATCAAATTAAATTAATAAATTAGTGTCATTTCATCAACTTGTGTCCGTGGTTTATTATTGATGGGTTGCCATCCCGATCTCCGAACCCAGGAAAGTTTTGGATAGTCTCTCGGATATAACATCTTAACAATGTGATCGTCGTAGGGAGTTTCCAAACCCCTCTACCTTCATCAACTCCACGATATGATGGAGGACGTACGGAGGGAAGCGATTCGGCACCAACTGATGAAATTATAATAGGCTGATGGAATTTGTTTCTGGGTTCATTTAGTTTTCATACTGATGATTTTCATCGCACAGAAACATGTATTTAGACTAGAATAGAATTTTATTGTTCAGCTACAGATGAAAATACAATATGCGAAATATAATATACAATTACAGAAAAATTAATTAAACAAATATAATATAACATACAATACACAAATGCTAGGAGAATAATTCAACTACGTTTCGGAGTGTATTATGAATGAGTACAGAGAAAAATTTAGAAATGATAGTTATTCATGTATCAAGGGCGTAAAGTAGGCGTTTATGGCCTGAGGCGTAAATAATGTTCAACTACAAAGAATTAGATTCAACATTATGGAAGGAAAATCTACAATTTCAAAAAATCTACTGAGCACTAAGGAAAGAGCATCAGTGAGAGGCGGTATGGTAACGGTATCCATAAAATCACTCACACAGAATTCACACAGAAATATTCCTCAAACTTTACGAACAATCGAGTATTTGTTCGCTCAGTGACTTATTCTTGTTACCTTCATTCCATTTCCTGGAGTGGATTGTTAGCTAGTTGGAACAAAATGAAATCGGGCATAAAGCGAAGTCGTGTTTAATCACGAAAAGGTGTATTTGCTGAAGACGTTCCTAACAGCCTTGATTTTCGTTGAATATAACAGAGTTCAACTGAGCTTCAGGAATACGCCATTGTCATAGGATCAGATAATTTGAAATTGCAGTCAATCTCATTTCCTAATCTGCTAGAGTGATTATTTGAAATACAGTAATTAATGGCACAGTGTCGTTACTGGATTCATTAAAAGTGGGGCAGTTGATGACAATGATCATGACAAACTACGGTTTCACAGGAATTTCATCAGTCTCTCATACTCACTCTGTTCACATTGAAATATAAATTACATCAAACAGAAGCTTGTACGATGTTTCGCAAGTTTCGCAAGTTTTTACGGTAACCAACTAGCAGAATTTGGTTTTGAATCAGATAGAGGGAGAACCTGCAGACTGATTTGGAGTTTTTTCCTCTCATATGCAAGGGTAGGTCAATACAGACAGCTTTGAAGGCATCAGTTCCACGTTCGTATCTTGCTATTTGGGTAATGCCAAGGTAAATATCTCAAAGCTGCTGTGTTCAAACGTCACTTTTTGACCAGGGTGTGCATGAAAGTCTGTTTATCAGAATCACCTCCACTGTGGTAAATCCTGATTGATGTAGATGGTTATTCCATCTATTTTGAATAGGTTACTGCGCTCAAAGAGAGCTCCAGAGGTGAAAAAAAATAAGAGAAAGCAAATCCACTTTAAACAATCCGAATTTATCAAGTTGCGATCATTCAGAAGCAAATAAACAATAAATATGATGATACAGCAAGAAAAATCTTTTTAATTGATTTGTAGGTTCAATAATAATAGTATGGTTACAGTGACTCTTGACACACTGATTTTGATTCCAACGTTGGCATAGCTTTTCCGTCTCTGGTGATTGAGTTCGAACAGTTGTTCTTCTTGCCATTCTAAATGGGGATTCACAATGCCCTTCCATCTTTCGTACACAACAAAAAATACCATTGAACAGTAGGAACTGTGCGATGACACTGATGTACAACAATTTTAAAAAACAAAATTGAACCGTTGGAGATACCAATTGAAAAACCAAAGCCACAACTTTTAATGAGCATTTTGTATGAGTTTAAACTTCAAGGAAGAATACATTTCTATTTATCCATCATTTGGTTTATTCACTCCATTTCACATCATTTGGAAAAGAATAGAAATCAAGCAGAATGAATCACACTATCTTCTAATTCCCGAGGATCTGGAATAATGTCAACATCAGAGTGTAGTTTTAATGTATTTCATTTGTTGTCTGAGAAGAATTTCTCTTTGCAATTCATTCACCTAGTGTTCCCAAACTGATATTTTGAGTTATGTTATGCGTATTTTGAAACGGTTCCATTTGTACCGAAGAACTACGAATAACATTCAGAATCTTCAGAATATATTGATGAGACATTTTGGCGCCTCTCCTCCAATGACTCATCCCCTCGATCGTTGACTTATGATAGATGACGAGTGGGGTGGGGGAAGGGGATACCACATGATAATTTTGTGGGCTCTGATTGGTCGATGGTGGAAGGAGACGCTGGAAATGGGAGTGGAGGGGTCGTTCTGAAGTGGCACCATATCTACCCGTCGTAGTATAATCCAGGAGACGTTCAGTTATTGACATACAAGCCTACACTGTAGGAAGATGGAAATAAAAACGGTAAAATCTCAGGCAGTATTGACTATCGTTGATATTTTCCTGCTGAACAGGCAAGCAGTCAAGCTGATACAACAACCAAATGACTGCTATTAACACAAAAGTAAGTAGCAACTCCTCGTCAGCTCTTTGTACAGGTACTTAATATCTCAATTGAAGGAACTCAGTTTGAGGGCAGCTCACTGGCGAGTATATCCTGTAAGCGTATTAATTTGTTGGTGAGACCTCGTATCCACTTAAAGTGTGTTTGATTAGGGTTCCGCTAACTACCAATTAGAATCCATTCATTCAATTTTCATCGCGCTGGTTGGACGAGGCAGACGTTACAAATTGCATATGCAAATGGAACAATGTAATTTTGGAGATGGAGTGTTGGTTTATCCACGTAAATATATAAACGAAATTGTTCAGGATCATTTTAGGTTTCAGTCGAGTATGAAAATATCCTTATTTCTTATGAATTATTATAACTATTCATCTGCGTTGAAGCTGTCGTAAATTTGAATATTCTCCTGTTGTTTTGCTAGCGCGAACGGTTTACTTTCCTCAGTCAGCCTCGAAACCCAATGAATAGGTATGAATAATAATTATATAATAATAAGAAATTTTATTTGTCAATGAAGATTCAATACAACATCTACATCAGATAAAATGACTCATAGCAAATATCGATTAGATCCAAGAACGTTTTTGACAAAAACCTGTCTTTTTCAAATGCATACACACTCCTTCATTTTTAATTATTTATAATTATATATAATTTCATACAATAACACAAACAAAAAGAAAAAATTAATCTTGTTAAATATATCTGCATATCACGTAGTGAAAGTACGTAAATTATAGTAGCACAATCAAAATACAGTTTTATCGGAAAAGGGGATCAGTAATTTTTTTTTGAAGATGCACATTCTTCATCTTTTTCATCGCTATTATTAAGATGTTGGTAATATAGGTCCCAGGTAGACATAACATCTAGTTCTGCGAAAACACTCGGTCTTAATGGGTTGTAAAATATTGGTAACATTATTTGCTTTATGAACATTGTCAATCAGTGTTTGACAAATACTGAATGGTTGCTGGAGTATTCAAAGAAGGACGCCTACACTAGGGATATGAAGGGAGCTTTAATCAAAACTTTTGTGGAAGTGATCAAGGAACTGTGGTCAGAAGATTCGTTGGATCGAGTGGTTGATACAGTTTCTTCAAAAAGTCGAATCCAAAGCTTCGCACCACGTTTCATCAATTATGCCCATCTAGATGCTTAGGAGTTTCTACGATACCTGCTGGAGGGACTTCATGAAGAAGTGAATAGAGTAACGGATAAGCCCAAACTCATTTTGACCGAGATTGTCGAGAGATTGAGCAACAGTGAAAAGGCCAGAGAGTCATGGTCGAGATACTTGTTGGACAGCTGAAATCTGCTTTGAAATGCACATTTTGTGGTCACTGGTCAGTCACATTCGATACATTCCGCGACTTTTTTCACCCAATATCACAAAGAACAGGGCAAATTAGTCTCTCGCAATTTTTAGATTCATTCACTAAGGAAGAAACTATGGATGGTGAGTACAACGATTCTCATGTTTCCCCAAGTCCATCAGAATCCATGGTGAGCGGAAGAGCATATGTACTCTTCTATGAGTAGGGGGACACTTAATCACACGTTTGATATTATATTTAGTTTCATTTTATAAATATTATTTTTGTTATTATTTATTTTCAATATATTTAATTTTGGTCATCTTTGACCAATAGATTTCTTTTCCTCGTGTTAAATAGTCTTGTCCTATACTAATGGATGTTATTGAGGTTATGAAACAATTCTATGGTATATTTTTGTGTTTTCATAATAAATGTAGGGAATGATTTTGCAAACAACTGGCGAATATCCGGAATCTTCAGCTTTACAAACAATCGATCTGAAGAAAATCGATTTAATTTGAAATACATGACTTTCAAAATGTGTTTTTGGGATTTTCTAGTTTGTCCGGTATATATTTTTTAGTCCCACCCCATCCAACGATTCCATACTGCGAAATAAACTCTACAAATGCATGATATAATATTTCAAGTTGACGTATGGATAAGACTTGCTGAAGTTGGTAAAATTTGTTGGATAGATAGCGAATCTTTTTTTATGCCCTCGATTTGTATTTCCCTTAGAAATGGGTCCAATAAGATTCCAAGATATCATTCGGTCGTCAATTTACAGATGCTCATAATCGGGTAAATATTTTTTGTATGAAGTAAAAGGTACCGCTTTAGTTTTGGAAAGATTCACTGCAAGAAGAATGCCGAATTCAATATTTTCAAACCACTACCTACATTATCTTTTACTTGCATCCATGTATTTCCTGTGAAGAATATAACCGTATCATCTGCAAAAGAAATTATGCTTCCTGACATATTAATTTTGAGGAAGTTGTTCCGATAAATCGTAAACAAAACTGGCCCGAGGACTGTCCCCTGTGACATACCACAAGTGACAGACGAAACGTAATTATGTAGATAAATTTGTAGTTCTTCCTGAAGAAGTCAACAAAAAATTGACGAAACAAATGAGTTTTATTGGTTAACAGACCGCGTACCTGAGAATTCCAAATAAGTTATTGAAGTACGGTCGAAAAGAATACACGTTCTATGTAGATAAATACATACAACAAGACACACATTGGTCCCAACATCATCTCAACACGTTCGCGGCCCACGCAATGTGGTTAACGACCAAGCAGTACCAACCGATGAATCATTGTTTACAGGAAGTATACTGTCATAAAAACTGTTAATATGATATTTTCCAATATCACACATAATTTTTTTCAAAAAAAATACGCAGCCGCATATGATGCGGCATGGGCACTCTGCAATGATATCAATACTGTCGGCGAATCCATTGGAGCTATATTTATTGAAAAAAATACAAAATAGAACATTCAAAGTAACGGAAGGCACAAGTAAGACTTATAATACATTCAATAAAACCAAAACACAACTTTACAGAAAACAGATTCTGATACGACATATCCGTAAAAATGCCTCACTTATTATTATGGAAATTTCCAAAACATACTTCCAAACACAGTCCTGGTTTCATTGGGCACTTGGCACAGTAGTATTGCGAATCCTTTCAAAAACCTTTTTGAGAACACCACCGACATCTCTTCCGAAGTTTTCTTCCACTTTCAGCCACCGCGCATCTCGAAGGAAGATGGAAAGATTCATCAGACTTACTTTTATTTTCAGGTATTTCAGGCAACATTGATTCAGTCACTGAGTGGCGAAAATCCCGAAATGATATTTTTGGTCGGGTGTATTCGTTGTATAACATAAAGGAACTGTACAACATCATTTCGGTAATATGGAGCCCGACTTTCTTGTACCATCTAAGGGTTTTTCTGTGCGAAGGGTAGTATGCAATTATTTGATCTTGCAAATCAATACCTGACATATGCTTATTATATTCGATAATAGGTTTTGGTTTTAGTTTCTTTTTTCCATTTCTAGAAGTTACTTCTAGACAAGAACTTTCATGTTCTGTTGAGATATAAAGGACTTCCCTTTTATCTCTCCATTTACCTACGCACAAGTGCCCACCATATCGATGGATTGATTCACCAGCAGTTAATTTTGATTTTGTTACCTCACTTGGAGTCTCCTTCCTTCCACTACGTGAGGTTCCTGTACAGTATGTGCCTCGTTCTAGCAACTGTCTAGCAAGATTCACCGAATTATAGTAGTTGTCAATGTAAAAACTATAACCCTTATCTAGGTGATCGCTCACAAGATGAAGGACAACATTGGCAGCATGCCCTTTGCCACCCATGTCGTCAGCCGCTCCTGTGTATATTTGAATTTTCATTATAATCCCAGTACTTTCCGCCAGTAAATAATTTTTTTTTCCATACTTGTGTTTCATATTTTTTATATACTAGCGAAATATGAGCCTTCCTCGCCATAACAGCTTGGATTCATCTATAGCCAACGTTTTTTCTGAGCTGTAAATAGCCATCTTACTGTTGAAGAAGTCTACTAATGTTCGTACTTTATACAATCTATCAGTAGGTTGTTGTTCTCCTTCTTCTGTATTTTGAGCAAAATGCATACAACGTAAAATGATCAGAAACCTGTTTCTGCTCATACATATAATGTCTAAAAGGTAGATTATATAAACGGTCTGTCTTCCAGTAATCTCTGATTCTTGGTATCTGTATCATTCCCATCTGGAAGACGAGCCCTAAAAATGATAACATCTCGACTTTATCAGTTGGTTTCCAGCGGCTTATTCGTGAGTGTGGCCCAGGATTCAAATTAGTAAGCAATACAACTTCAGCGTAGGCATTTGTTTGATTCACTAATAAACTGATGAAATCATCGTCCACTAGAAGCCCGAAAAAAAATCTATAGGCCGGCCCTGTCCGGGTATTTCAACATTCAGACTTGGCTCTCCACTAAATTCAATAATTTTGAGGAGTAGGTGGATTTTCTACCCAATCCATGTTCACTTGTGGAGGACTTTCTTCTTCAGAATGCTCCGAATCACTCATTACTTGTCCAAGTTCATTTTCACTTTCTTCCAGATATTCTGCAAATTCTTCAGTTTCGCTCCAATCGCTGCATGAATCTTGAAATGGTTCATCTTCGGAATCACTATAGAAAGCCAAAGTCAACATCTCATCCGAGGTAAGATTTTTCGGATTTTTTATTCTCGGAGTTTTTCTTTGAGACGGCCCTGGAACTGCGTCATCCGCCATTTTTCCAAACCAAAATGATTAGGAACGTGACCACCAACAACTACAACGTTCGTCTACCACGTATACTTCCCAACTATTTACCATTAGCCGTTAGTCATAAACATCGGTGCAACCCCGCTCATCCCCACTTCTGAGAACCAGCAAACCCCGGACCTTAACCAGAAAATTATTTTCTGATGTTACTACGAGGTGCCCCTACTTTATCTTTCCATCAGCTGCAGTGCCGAATTCTCTACAGAACATTATATCAAGGAGTCAATAAGCCGACACAAGCGTCATGAGCACTGCTGTAAAATAGGTTACGCCGACAATGTGTCGGCATGGGCCGCGAACGTGTTAAGAAAATAGTTCGTCAAGTCTGTAAAAGTTCTTTTGGGTCAAGAAGTCTTTGATCCTATTTTTGAAAATGAAAATATTTTGGGCATTTTTCACTTCTGCCGGTAAATTATTATAAATTCTACAGCCATTGTAATACAAGATTCTTTGTTAAAACTCGGTCGAGTGCTTTGCCGGAAGTAAATTGTTCTTGAATCTTGTAGAGTAATTATGCTCTGATCTGTTGATGCTAAACAATGAAATATTCCTATGAACATAGCACGATATTTCGTATATGTATTTATAATGCTAATGACTTCTAGCTTCTCCAGTGATGGCCTGGGACTAACCGTGTCAAAGGCCTTTGCCAGATCAACGAAAAGTCGAATGATAATATTGATGATAATACTCGTTTTTCCAGATTACACAATAATAATTTTTCTGGAAAGAGTACGTTACGATCTGTCATTTATTATTTCATATACAAAGGCAAATTTACGAGAAGGGTATTTACCCCCCTTCTATGATATTTCCACAACAACTAATTCATAAGAGAGCAAGCAGTCTTACTATTTTTAATATGCTCCCTAGACATTTGAAAAAAAATTACAAACTTTGAAAAATGCAGTTTCTTGCTGCAGAATTATTCAATTAGGAGTTGTTTTTATAATTTACAAGAATTTTATGATTCGTGATATATATGTGTTAAATGCGTAGTAACAGTTGTTAGTTATTTGCACTGTTAATCGTGCTGACGTAGCTTTATGTGTACTTTGACGATTACAACACATGTCATCAGTGTCTGATGCAAAATAAATATTATTATTATTATCAATATATGTTCAACTATAACCAATCTCAGCCATCCACTAGTTCCTCCAGTAATCCTCTTCCAGAACCTGGATACTTCGTAGAAGAATACTCCCCCAGTAAAATATTAAATGAAATAACACCATTACCCTCTATTAAAATTGAAACAGATGAGAAACGGTCCAAATTAATTGCCACTGTACTCAGTTCTCAACTACACATCGAAAGCTGCAAAGCAAAAGCTGAAAAATAAAAAGAGGATTCGAAAGACAAGAGAATATTCAGATCCTTCTGCCAAAGAATGCACATTAAAAAAATTATCCATTGAAGACAGAATTAATTTTCACAAATTTCTGCGTTTCGGAAATTCTTCCTTATACAGTGAGTCTAAGTGAAAGTTTATAAGATGTCAAGATAGTTGAGGCTAAGGCTATATACTGAAAGTATGGTTCTCAACGTGTAAAAAAATTGAAAGATAAACGAATCGGATCAGAACTTCAGATTTTTTTGATATTTAAGAATTTTTCATTGTTGTATAATGAACTCAATATAGATTTATCTCAACCTCTTGTAGTAGGGAGATACATCGTGTGATTAGTGTCGCAACTCAGTACTCGCTTGGCTTTTAAGCTGTATTCACCCAACCCACATTCATCCAAATAATTAAAGAACTCAATTTAAAATAGATTAATATTTATTGAAATAAAAAATACATATACGAGGATATATTGAAAAATTCTTTCAAAAAAAATGTTTCTTCTTGCTCTGCAAACCAGACCTCCACATCTTTTATTACCTCCTCGTTGGAAAAAAATTTACGACTTTTTAAACTTTTTTTCAGTTGAGGAAAGAGATGATAGTCGGACGGAGCCAAATCTGGTGAATAAGGAGGGTGTTCTAGTAATTCAAACCCTAAATCACGCATTTTTTGCATGGCAACATGAGATTTGTGTGCAGAGGCGTTGTCCTGCAAAAACAAAACACCTTTGGATAGCTTTTCGCGTCTTTTCTCTTTAATTTTTTCCCGTAGAGTGGTCAGTAATATCGAATAGTAATCTCCAGTAATTGTTCTACACTTATCCAAAAAATCAATCATGATTACTCTATGGCAATCCCAATAAACTGAAGCAAGAACTTTTCCAGCAGATTTTTGGACACGAAACTTCTTAGGTCTTGGAGAATTGGAGTGTCGCCATTCCATC
Source organism: Chrysolina oricalcia (assembly GCA_944452925.2). Taxonomy (NCBI): domain Eukaryota; kingdom Metazoa; phylum Arthropoda; class Insecta; order Coleoptera; family Chrysomelidae; genus Chrysolina; species Chrysolina oricalcia. Next base: position 7,796,666 of record OX101815.2, on the reverse strand, counting down.
GATTGTTTCTGGATCGTAGAAATGTATCCAAGTCTCATCCATAGTAACAATTCCGTTTAAGAAGTCTACATCGTTTTCAAATCGAGCACAGATCGAACGCGATGCTACTACCCTTGCACGCTTTTGGTCAACAATCAAACATTTGGGGATCCATTTTGCAGCAATTTTTCGCATGTCCAAATTGACGTGAACTATATGATGAACGCGTTCGTATGAAATATTCAGTGCTTCAGATATCCGTTTCAGCCCAATTCGACGGTCTGTTAAAATCATGTCATGAACTGCATCGATACTTTCGGGGACTGACACAGAAACTGGCCTTCCCGATCGGTCATCTTCAATGGAAAATTTACCTCTTTTGAAGCTTGCAGTCCAATTTTTCACGGTCGCATTCGAAGGAAATTGATCACCAAGGGTATTAGGCATATCTTCGTAAATCTGCTTACCTCTTAACCCTTTTAAATACAGGTACTTGATGATGGCTCGATACTCCAATTTTTCGATTTTCACAATTTCGGTGGACATATTTTTTCTTTTAATTTATTGCGTAACTCTGGTTTACTTTTTTGACGTCAAACTTTACACTGACACTTCTAATAATTTATTTTTCGTTGCTTGGTAACGCAATATTTTGTTTATGCAGGGAACTGGTCTAGGCTAACTAGATATTAATACATCCTCGTAAAAGAACGAAGCTGCTACAAAAGCAGGTGAATGAATGAACACGCAATGAATTATAAAAAATATATAGAAGTAACTTATAATGTGCTGGTAACCAGAAGAGCCAGAGATGGGGAGATGAAAAATATAGTTTGGAATACTAATTAATTTGGACCTGACCTCAACTCTAGACGACGAGTGAATGAATAATTAATAATAAATGAATAAATGACGATGTTGATGACCTGTCCCAAATTTATAATGAAATTTATGCTTATCTTGCATTTTCGTCAGGTCGCTGTACCGCGTATAAATGCTTATTACATTATCCGTGCAAGTTTGTGAATTTTAAGCTGTTATATTTCTGTTTCTGGTAATACTATAAATTTTGCTGTCTATGAACTTGGATAATCAAACTATAGATTTGTGGAAACTGAGTGTTTTAATTTTAAAATTTCGAAGTTGAGGTTGAGAGATCTTCAAACTTTGCATTTGAATTATTTGAATGATTTGAATTATTTCATAATTATTTTATACAGGGAGTTCATCAAGTACTTATACTAACAGCAGAGAGGAAATCTTTGACACATTTCAAGATAAATAGTTCATATGGACATGTGTCCGCCAATGTTTCGTTTCGGAGATACAAGGTGTTCAATTAGAAATTTTATTTTCAATTGTTTTGAATAACTATTGCAAAAAAATTAATTTTTCGCACAAAATTTGGTGAGCGGAGTTTTTTTGGAGTGAAAAATTTAATTTTTGTGTAGCACTTAGAGGGCGCTCTGTAAGCTATTATTATTTGAAGAGGGAAGAAATATCACAAAATCATCTCCACAACTTTTAAAGTTGATTTTGTGATATTTCTTCCCGCTTCATCTATACCACTCCACTTTGAGCCGAAATGGACTTCTTCCAGAGACTATTATTATTTATTTTAATATTTTAATTTGTCCTAACTTTTTAGTAAGCAGTGAACTTTTGGAATTTTTTATATTCAAATCTCATTTCTTCGCCATTTCTAAACAAAAAAGGAATATTTGTTCAACAAAGCTAGGGACAAATTTCTTTATCGATGAAGGTTAAGAAGTCATTTAACACCAGATGAACATGCTGAGATCTGAAAGATCTCTCCAGAATGGGTAATTTTTTTCCATCAATACGTATCGAAAATTGATTCGTTCTCAACATACAGGGATTTGAATTTTGAAAAAAAATCGGTTTTCCAACATTTTGTGTATCGATAAATCAACCTAGAAAAAATGTTGTTCGTTTTAGTGAGATGTATCACAAACTCAGTTATGGTAAAGTTCTGAGAAACTTCATCTGGCGCCTAACCTGCATCGATGCAGAAATTTGCAAATTTCTCAAAAATGGTTGCCCCTAGCGTTGTTGAGCTAGTATACCTTTTTTGCTTAGAATTGTTTTTGCAAAAGTCATTAATTCAACCCTTAACTGGTAACGTGGAATTTTGAAACACAACTGGTAACGTGCAGTCTGTGAGACTGGCACTTTTTGGAAGCAAAACAAAAAATTCTCAAATAATAATTTTTTTCAAAATATATATTACGAACACTTAAGTACACATTCTTTTGAAGTAATATTGCATAAATAACGAAAAAACTTGATCTAAAATGATTTCGCAATAATCATTCTCAACATAACGAAAATTGGTAGTGATTTTGGAAAGATTCATAATAAAATTAAAAATCATTCAAAAAAAATTGTCTCGTTATACCAACATAAAAGAGTTTCATCATATTCTTCAACCCCATAACGTACCTACCCGTTTTCACGGACCTGCCATTACTTTGTGTAGCAAGAAATGCTTACGTAAACTGTAACGTGCCGTCTCACGGACTGTGCTCAACTAAATACTAAATATTTCTCAGACGTCCTTTGCCCAAATTTACTCCCAGTTGAATGATTGGTGGGGCACCAATAGCTGATAGATTAGGTGGCGTGATTCGCAGAAAAGCGAAACCGTTTCAGAAAAACCTCTAAAATAAAAATGGCTGCAGTCTCACAGACGGCACGTTACCAGTTAAGGGTTAAAATAAAATTTCAACTCCAACACTCTGTATCTTCGAAACGAAACATTTGTGGACACATGTTCAAATTAACTTTTTAACTTAAAATTAATCAAAGATTTACTCTTCGAATTTTGTAGTACTTAATGAACACCCTGTATATTCAACAATATCCCAACAAAGAATATCGAAGAGTATTACCGAATAACAGCAAACCAAACAAATCGAATAAAATGAGTCTCAAGAGTGGATCAGAAAAACATTGTGGTATTTTTGAAAATATCAAGAAATACCGTTATACGTTTTCACACTGTCCACATGAAATGTTATAAGTCTCATCTAGAAATCCACTCTGAAAACCTTGTAGAGGTCGGTACTCCGTGAAGTTGGTTGTCAGAATATATCCTTCATGGTGTGGGTTTGTTTCCTCTAAGTGTCTCGAGAAGGCTTGAGATTGAATTATCCGAGTATACTCGCACAGATTCGCTCCATCGAGCTCCAAACCCCATCAAAGACCATCAAACAAAAGCTTGGTTCACGGAGCATTCTTGAGTTCGGTGGTGTCTTTCAAGTCGAAATTTCATTATGGCCTGCCATTTTCCGAAACCGAGGCAAAGAAATTCGTAGAATGACTGAAATAAGCGAAGGCGTTGTGGATTCACGAGAACAGGTGTGTGTTTACAGGGTGGATTGATAATACATTAAGAGAAATCGAGATTGGTGATGAAGTAATAATAAAAGACATATATGAAATGCCTAAAACTTTGAATAAGTACTACGTAGAGAGTATACAACAACTAAGTGACAAAAAAGATAATACAGGCCCTGATTTTTCAATTCTGCCTAGATACAATATACATGTTCTAAACAGCTTCAAGTTAATTGACTACCAAAAACTCAATACAATAATTTTCTCTCTGCCAAATCAAGTTAGCCCAAAGGATGTGAACACACTTTTTCTCCAGAATTGTTTTTTTTAATATGGCCCAGCCTCTGTTGAATCTGATCAATTCATCCTTTGAAACCTGCAAAGTATTCACAATTGTGCCAATTCCCAAATTAAAAACCTCTACCAAATCTAATGACCTGAGACCAATCAATATCCCACCCATTATAAAAAGAGCATCAGAGAAGGATGCATGTGAGCAAATTGTAGACTTCATAGATCAGAACAGAGTGATAAATAGTGTTCTTTCAGGTTTTCGGATTGGTTATAGTTGTAAGACAGCCATACAATGTGTCCTAGACAATTTTAGGATGAAAATCTTAAGACAGGTGTAATCTTTCTTGGCCTTCAAAGAGCTGTTGAAACTGGGGATAAAATAGATTGATATGAAAATTATAAAGCATATTTTATTCGAAAAATAAATTAACCACTGAATATGTGAATGAACAACAACAATAATTATCTTCATTAATACAATCTAATTAATTGAATGAACAGTTATTGAACAGACAATTGTTATTAATGGTTTGGTTTGGTGTGCTGCTTTCAAATTTCTTTTCTCTAGTATTCCCACATGTGGAATATTCATTTTGTTCTTTCTTATTAGAGGCTCGTAAGGAACTATTAGATTTTCGTGATGTTCAATATGGAAGTAGGGTTTAATAAAAGATGATGATAAGTGTCCCATTATCTTTATAAGTTGTTGGTTACATACTCATGCTTTGGCTAACTGGGAAACTGTGCTATAGTCAAAAATCGGTCTTAACGTGCGGGTATGAGACTTAATCTCGTTCTAGTATCGATACTAGCAATAATTCTAATAGCGTATTTCTGAAGTACCAATATTCTGTTCACACGTGCACAATTTCCCCAAATCAAAAAAAGTGTGCTCACTACTGTGTTTTTTCATAAATTTCATACTATAACAGCTACTCTGTAATTTTTTACACAAACACTCAATGTGACAATCCCAATGAAGTTGCGCATCATATGTAACCCCCAGCATTTTCACTGATTTACTACTTACTATTTCATCATTGGAACCTTCAAAGAGTTTGATTTCATCGGTCCTGCCATTTCCAAAAAGAACAGTTATCGTTTTCCGATGATTCAGTTGTAGATTATTATTGTCGGACCATTTTACAATATTAGCATATACTGCTTCAGCGGTAGTTTTCAGCCTATTGAGATCCTTGTCAATAGCAGATAACACAAACATTCTGGGCCCTTTGTATATAAAGAATAAGATCATTAACAAAAATGTTGGAGAGTAGAGGTACCAAGACAGAACCTTGCGGCACACCTTGCTCTACATCCATTTCTTCAGAGAAAATGTTGTTGACTCTTATTATTTGTTTTCTTTTACTGAGGTATGATTCGATTCCACATCTCTCAAATTGGGCAGTAATTATTCGATGATCAACTAAGTCGAAAGCTTTCGAGAAATCAATGAACATACCCAAAGTAAACATTTTTTTGTCAATACTTGAAATGATCCGACCGCTGAACTCAGATAGTGCTGTCTCTGTACTTTTATTCTTGTAGAAACATGTTGGTCAGACGACAAGAGTTTGTATTTAAGTAAGTAATTGGTTAACCGATCCTCAATTGCCATCTCAAATAATTTAGAGATACCGCATAACAGGCTTATTGCTCTGTAGTTAACAAAATCATTCGGATCTCCTTTCTTGTAAAGTGGCTAAACTATTGCCAGTTTGAAGGTATCTGGGAATTTTCCTTCCTCAAAACAGATATTGATTAGGTAATTAAGAGGTTCACTAATCTACCTGCTACATTTCTTCAATAAATTATTAGAAATATTATCATGGCCAGAGGAGTTGGAAGATTTCTGTCTACCTATCAATGACTCAACTTCAGCAGTAGTAACGGGTTCTAGATAAAACGATATGTGCAATAAGGAAATATTTGAATCTAAAAGGCTATAATCACATTTAAAATAATTATTGATAGGGATGGTGAACTGGTTTGCAAACTCATTAGCAACAAACTGATCTGGTAAAGGATAGGCCAACAAATCGGGATACCAGTAGCAACTCAGAAAAAAACAGTATTGAGAGACATTTTTTTCAGATATTTATTTTGATATCTCATTGATCGGGAATCACTCCAGAAGTACCCAACAACCCTTTTCAGGAGAATAGTAGCGATATCGATCGAACGGGAAACCTTATGCTAACGTCCGGGAACTCTGATGCAGGGATAAATTGAATGAATTTGGCATTTCACATGGAGAGATACTTTACATTGAAATTTATTCTGCCACGGGAGAAAAGCCTCGAGGTATTTGCATAAAGAAGTGCGAGATTTCAATGAAACTTTCTGCTCGTTGCGGAACGTCTGAAAGTTCGGAAACGCTCATCGAGTATAATGAAAATGGAAGAGTCAAGCTTAACCTTTGTGCACAAAACTCCATGATTGTTCATTTCCAGAAATGGGAGTTAATACAGTTTGGTTACAAAAGTATATTATATTTTCCATCGTTTCCAAAGGGTGATCATTGCATGATAGATAAATAGATAGATAGATACGTAATGGACAAATTTACATTTACATGTTTGCTGCAAGTCAGGCGTTTACAAAGTTTTAAAAAAATATACAGGGCAATTCAAATTCGACCCCCACCATTGGGATCTCCTCAACTACAGGAGATCCGTTGAAGCTTAAATTGGGGTAAAGTTGCGTATTCTGGTGCTTAACAAAATACTGTTTTGAAACTTGGAAGATTCCGAGTATTTCCGGAAATATCGGGAAAAACTGAAAATCGGAATATTCGTTTATATTTTTTCTATCGTTAGTTGATAACATAGCTCAAAACCAAAAGTACATTTCACACGTTTTCATGTTCAGATTTACTATCCGACGTTTCGTCTTCTGGCATTCATCATCAACTTTTTTTTCTGTTATGGGCGCCATATTGTTTTTTTATACAGAAAAATAGTGATTCTCATTCTGATTTCATTGATGTATAATTTGTTATGATTTGCAATTCTGAAACAACAGATATTAAAAATAACTTCATCTGAGATGGTCATGACTCCATCGAAAAATTTTGTTTAATAAACACTAGTTGTCAGAACTCATTAAACATCATAAGTTTGCACAAATACTTTAGTCGAAATGTCCTCATTCTCAAATGAAGAAAAACGAGATATGTTGAAACTTTATTATAAATTTGATAGGAATAGTACGAAAACAACACAAATTTATTTTGAATTATATCCGGAAAGACAACAGCCGGATAGAACATTATTCGGAATTTTGGGCAAACACTTGGCTGAGTACGGTGCGTTTCAAAAAACAAAAATGAATTCATGAACTTGTAAAAAATGAACAAAAAGTATTACAACAAGTGATCGAAATGATGGCCTTCCTCTTGAATACATAACCGAGCTCGTCGACTCAAATTAAGAACAGCCCTAACAATATCCCTTCTTCTGATAGACCTGAATTGCATGATGATATTGTCTCTAAGTTCATCTACTGTGTCATATTCTTGCTCTCCTCCATAGATTCTGTTCTTTAAAGTGCCCCACAAGAAAGTATCCAAAACTGTAAGGTCCAAGTATTCGGTCGTCATAAATTCCAGCCCACACATTCAAACGAAACCGAACTTGTGGTCTGACTTCTCTGAAGTGTCGTGGATTATTTTCACTCCAAATGTGCACATTATTTCTATTAAAAACACCACAGTTCGAAAAAGTACTTTCGTCGGTCCAAATTATGTTTTTCAAGAAGTTTGTAGGGTCTACCCTATTCGAGAGCCAGCTACAAAATTCCATCCTTCTCTCAGGATCACCTGGATGTAATTTTTGTGAAATATGTATCTTATATTATTTCACACTACTTTTTTTGAATTCCCTCCAAACGCTCGTCTGTGGCAAATCCATTTCTGACGAGACTGGATGTGTTGATTTGAAAGGATCTGCATTTATCTAAAAAAGTACCAAAATTAATTATACTTCTTCGAATATGGAATGAACAATTATTTACCTCGGGTAATAAGTTACGTCTAATATTTTGTTCCATTCTGCTTCCATATTTCATTCTTGGTTTTTGAAACGCACCGTATTCAGCCAAGTGTTTGTACGAAAACAACACAATTTATTTTGAATTATATCCGGAAAGACAACAGCCGGATAGAACATTATTCGGAATTTTGGATCCATTCATAGAAATCAACACGTTTTCAACATTCCCAAAGACAGCATAATTCCGTTCGATTCTTCAGAATTTTCTTCTATTCATTTGTGGTAAGTTCATTGAATTTCCTGCATGTTCTTGATATAATGTTTTTGCACTAACCGTGAATATAAAACAGATTCGATTGCTCTTTTCTGGTCACTGCACACTACTATCATCTTCAGTTACCAGATTCAAAATAGGTAATATTGCCCAATTGGAATAATCTGTAGTATGCCGTGCCCTGAAAAGAGCAAAACAACTTGTAAGTTTGACAAACAGTGGATTTAATTGTGTTTCTGTCAAAAAGAAGTATGAAAAATGGATTAAAATGCATATTCAAATATAGATATTTTAAATTTATTTTATATTCATGGTGAGTGCCAAAAAAATGTTTCCAGAACGTGCCGGAAATTCAATGACCTTCATCCAAATTTAGCAGGAATTATCAGAAGAAAATGTATTGATTAAAATAAAATTGAGTTCATCTCAAGGAAACACGTTTTTCAAATACCCTGAAAAGGAGATAAAATTATCATGGAGATGAAAAACCGAACCGAGCATACTTTGTTCAAATCAGAATTGAAGTTTCAGTTCACTGTATTTCTCGGTTAATGCAATATTAGTTTTGGATAAGACTGTTGTGAAAAAAATACAAAATACAATTTTTCTATTGAACATTTTCCACTAGGATGTCACATTTCGCCGCAAATCGCAAAAAAAAGTTCCCAACCACTAAACTGCATCCCCACTTCACCATTTTGAGTGTTTTCGTTTTTAAACAGTTTTTTCTTCAAAATTGAAACCTCTACCACATTTTTTTCACTTTTTTTCTTTTTCACAAAAATTATAGGCATCAGTCCATTTCTACTTTATACATTGCCAACAGTAGATTTTCGTAGGTAATACCACAAGTGCATCCGAAATAGCAATTCCTTTGAATTTGAGAATCAAACTATGTTGCTTGGCAACCACACGAGCGCTTGCGCGAGTGTGGTTGCCTAAAGCAACATAATTTGATTCGAAACCGAGAAGGAATTAACGATAATCGCCGATAACACGAGTTGTATTTGTTAAGATTATTTCATGAATAAAATCGAATCCATTTTTATTTATTTACTATTCAATTTAACTAGGAACATTGATCCCGCATTCAGTTCTGAAATTATGCAACTAACAAAACATTTATTTGATATTTCACACATCCCTCTATTTCAGTTACCAATGACAGAGCGCGTCATTCGTAGTTTCGTCTTTGCATGTCTAGTCTACTGCTTCAAGGTCGAGGTTATGTTTTGATAACATTTTGATTTAGTGATTTGATTATTCAACGAGTATGCAAAATTTGTCGAAAATTGTGAAGTTGATATGAATTAATAGTGAGCGCATATTTAGTTTTGGTCAAAGTTTGCTGTTGTGTCATTATAGCAGCTTGCTAGTGGTAAGTTTTTGTTTTGATAATAACCAGTCAGGAATCGAACTACAAAATCGAAAACACATCCTATACATATCCAGTAGCCAATCAAGAGCCGAACTACAAAATCGAAAACATGATGTTTTCATTTATCAACACAAAAATTTCAACCAATCATAACACGCTATTTTAGCATAAGTGAAATAATCATTAATAGTAATGAGACTTCACAGGGGCTCCAAGCAGCAATTTTCATCTTCTATGAATTATTGAATAGCACATATTGACTTTCTTCGAGGCTACTCACCAAATCAACCGTCCCTTATTGAATACCTCAATTATTAGTTCCTCGTTAGTTTCTCTAATGGGGTGAGAGCCAAAGCCAATATAAAGTTATCCCAATCAGGATGTGGGGGAAATTACTAGAGTTCTTCGAAGTTCGATTCTGTATTATTATCCCGCGGGATAATTGAAAGAGTAAACTTCACATGGATGTGGGAAGCTTGTTTGATATAGTTCTGCTCAAGTTTGGATTGAGAAACATTGTTGTAGTACAAATTAATTTTTTTTATTACGAGAGTTCCTTAGAATTATTTATGACATTTTTGCTGGCTCAAGGATCAACTTCAATATCCATCAGGTCGATTACTATGTCCACAAGATAACGGCATTACAAATCCATGTTTTCAAAAATGTACACCAATGACTGGCTTTTTTTTCCATTCCATAAATCCTCAAACTAAGTGATTTACAACAATCTTTCTTCATTCTAAAAAATAAAGTTCTTCAGCGAAACATCACTTCGGATTCTGTAGAACCAATTGGTGACAATCGTAAACATCCAACAATGAAGTGTTGATTCACGTCTGCAATCGAATATAAATCAAAAATAGGTTTATGGCATAGCAGACATAAAACTAAAAATAGAACTGAATCCGGAATTCGAACCCAGGATCTCTCGATTTCCGACCAAGTGCGTTAACCAACCATGCTTTTGATCCTTTTCCAGAAACCGGTGTACATATGCCTGTGAAATTTTATTTGTGTAGCAGTTGGTGTCAATCACATACAGGATTATCCACCGATATCCACTCTTTTTTGTTATCATCTTGAACAATTTCATCAAGTATCGTCCTAGTCATCGAATAAACGGAAAAAAATTATAATAATAATCTCAGCTGGACGACTTCATCCTTGGTTCCCCTTGTCTTCTCAGAGAAAATCGTTCTAGGACCCATTAACATATGGGTGTGGAAAGTGACCTACAAAAAAATAGCCCCTACGCCCAACGCCATTGGAATAATGGGACCAATAACGACCCTGTCAAGTTGCTTTGGATGTACAAATGCTCTGAGAGACGATCTTTAATAATAATAATAATTGTCTTTATCATTTTCAAATGAGTGGTTTTTACAAAAGAATGTTGATATACACTGTGCCCCACGAAGTTATGGACAGGGAACATCTCGGTACTCGAAAGTAGTGTGGAATTGTAATTTTGGGGTTCTGATTTAAAGCAATTTTTTTGATACTATGTTAGCCAAAGAGCCTTTTGTTTTCGGTCACGTGACATCTGATTCAAAATCTTTAATGGGACACCCTGTATATTTTAGCATTTTTATGTTCCTCCCGATGAAACAATTTCAACGAACTAACACACTTGTGGTCTAAAAATATCAATTCAAGAAATACAGGTACTTCAATATCCTTTGTCCCACGACTATTTTTAATAAAATATAGATGAATAATTTAATTTTGCCTTGTTTGAATGTTTTAGACGATGTAGTAACTTGATTACTTATATTTCGGACGTCCATCGACTTAATGGTTGAAAGATTTCTATCTCTTTCAAATTTTTCACAACGTTTCAATTGCTTGAATCCGCAATCGTCTTCTGGTGAATAATGACAAAATCAGATGCTACGCGACCTTTTATAGGTCCATAATCAAACTGTAATTACGTGCGGTCTCGTGGCGCGCGTGGTTTCGCCCTTTTTCTCCCTCCAAAACGGTCCATGAGCGGTTTCCATACGTTTTTAATTTCCACGCTTGGTTGACTGAAGGCACTATTGGCTTCTATATAGGTGGCTTCCATAAATTTCCGTTTGAACCAATGTTCACTATGAAGAACACTAGCTTCGTCCCAAAGAATTCGGTGGTGTTTTGTCCAAGCGTGGTCAGCAATTCCCGATTTTGATGTTTCCCCTCGTTGAGTCCACTTTTTGTGTTCGGCTATTCTTACTGATAATGGCCTCTTGATCTCTCCGATATAGGAATCTCAACATTCACATGGGACTTTGTGAATACAGTTTTTGCTGGATTCTGTTGTGTTCTCTGGTTTCGTCTTGGTGAGGAAGCTTCGTAAGGTACTGCCGGATTGAAAGCAACTCTTGATGTATTCATTTCCGATCCTTCTGATCTTCTCGGAGATACCCCTGATATAGGGAAGAATGAGAACGGGGTTTTGTGGTCTTTTTTCGGTTGTCTTGGTCTTTTCGAGTTGTTTCCGAACTTCTCCTATGAGTTTCTCGGAATATCCGTTTCGGCGTAGGTCCTTTTTGATGTGGTTAATTTCCGCCTCCAGTGACTCCTGTTTGTTGCAAATAGACATTGCCCTCGCTACCAACGTTCTTACGAATCCCCTCTTTGTGGAGTTTGGGTGATTAGAGCCGTAGTTGAGGTACTGTCCTGTGTGGCTTCTTCCTGTAAACAGCGTCTGTTCTTTCAGCTTTCACATCGTGAAACGATAGGGTACTATTAGTTTCCTTTTCCATTGTGAATTTGATTGAATCCCTCATGTTATTCATTCTGGCGAAGAATTCCTCAAGGTGTTCACCTCCATGGTTCCAGATGATAAAGGTGTCGTCTACGTATCTTAGCCATAGTTTTGGTTTGTATTTTGCCTCTCTGATAGCCAATTCCTCGAACCACTCCATGTATATATTGGCGATTACTGGAGAGAGAGAAGATCCCATCAACTTGGGAGAAGAAACGGCTCTTTTCTTGAAAGTATGAGTTGTGTAGGCAGCACTGCAATAGTTTCCAATATCGCTTGTACGGAGAGGTCAGTCCTTTCATGATGCTGGATGTTTTCTTCCAGTTTCCTCTTGATGATGTTAAGGGATTCTTCTATGGGGACATTGGTGTAAAGGCTCTCCACGTCAAAGCTGATGAAACGATCTTCAGGCCCTAGTTCAACATCTTTGATAATGTCCACGAAGTGTTTAGAATTATTGACGAACGAACTGCTAGTACCCTGTAAGGGTTGTAGTATCGGGAGCTGGTGATTGGTCTTAATGGCATGCTGACGACGCCTGGACAAAACACCACCGAATTCATTGGGACGACGCCAGTGTTCTTCATAGAGAGGAACATTGGTTCAAACGGAAATTTATGGAAACCACCTATATAGAAGCCAATAGTGCCTTCAGTCAACCAAGCGTGGAAATTAAAAACGTATGGAAACCGCTCATGGACCGTTTTCGAGGAAGAAAAAGCGCGAAACCACGCGCGCCGCAAGACCGCTTGTAATTACAACGTGATTACACTTCAATTATAGATCTATAAAAGGTCGCGTAGCATCTGATTTTGTCATTATCCACCAGAAGACGATTGCAGATTCAAGCAATTGAAACGTTGTGAAAAATATTTCAACCATTAAGATGATGGACGTCCGAAATATAAGTAATCTAATTTTGCCTTATTTTAATCATCACATGAAATATAGGACTGCCCAAATACACAGGGTGGCCATAAACCTAAATAATTTGGCAATTGTTCGTTTCAAACGTCGTGGGACAGTAGATTTTTAAGTACCTGTATTTTTTGAATTGATCGTTTTAGACCACTTATATTTCGGACGTATATAGATGAATAATTTAATTTTGCCTTGTTTGAATGTTTTAAACGATGTAGTAACTTGATTAGTCATGTTTTAAAGAGAAACATTCTCAATTGAAAATTGAATCAATACATGACTCCTCTGGAAATGGAAAAACCCTACGATAAAATTGAAGTTACTTTTTTGTAATATCTAACAGAAAACAACTACTTCCCCAGCAAAAGCCACGCTGGACATTGAACTACATCTGATAGATATTGAGAAAGTGAAAGTGAAAGTTTGCATTTTCATTCAGATAGTTGATTATTTATTAAATGTCCAGTTTCCATTGGATATTCTTATCTATGAATGAGATAAGGGAGAATGTTACTCAGAAGTATCACTCACAGAAAATCGCTCATTTCATTGACGCGTGGATTGCATCACTTTCGCTAGGCCTCCAATACATTTTGGTCGACAAAAATCTATTTCACTCTTCTAAGATCATCAGGGAGGTCGGAAGAATTGGAAAACATACTCTTCAGAAGCAATTTCGCACTGTAATGAGGAATTGTTGGACTATTTCTTGTGGGGTGAAACTTTGAAAATATTTTTTCGACATAAAACCTGTCATGAATGAAAATGCAAATTTTCACTTTCAGATTTTTTCTCTCAAGTTATATAGGGTCTTTCTCAATATCTATCAGATGTAGTTCAAGGTCCAGCGTGGCTTTTGCCGGGGAAGTAGTTGTTTTCTGTTAGATATTACAAAAAAGTAACTTCAATTTTATCGTAGGGTTTTTCAATTGAGAATGTTTCTCTTTAAAACATGACTCCCTTCCAAGAGAGGTTATCTTGTACGATGGAAAACAGCGACTAAATTCCAACTTTCAGTCGCAGATGATTCCACAACTGACTTTATGAACATCCTGTTCATATTTTCAATGAAATCAACTTGATTAGTCATATTTCGGACGTCCATCAGCTTAATGGTTGAAAGATTTCTATCTCTTTCAAATTTTTCACAACGTTTCAATTGCTTGAATCCGCAATCGTCTTCTGGTGAATAATGACAAAATCAGATGATACTCGACTTTTTATAGGTCTATAATTAAAGTGTAATTACGGTGTAATTACGCGCGGTCTTGTGGCGCGCTTGGTTTTGCGCTTTTTCTCCCTCCAAAACGGCCCATGAGCGGTTTCCATACGTTTTTAATTTCCACGCTTGGTTGACTGAAGGCACTATTGGCTTCTATATAGGTGGTTTCAATAAATTTTCGTTTGAACCAATGTTCCTCTCTATGAAGAAGACAAGTGTGATAGTTGATAGCTGAAATTGTTTTATCAGGAGGAACATAAAAATGCCAAAATATACAGGGTGTTCCATTAATAATTTTGAATCTGATGTCACGTGACCGAAAATAAAAAGATCATTGGGTAACAAAATATCACAAAAAGTTACACCAATTGCTTTAATTTACACCAAGTAAATTACAATTCTCTACTACTTTCGAGTTCCGAGATATTCCCTGTCCTAAACTTCGTGGGCCACCCTGTATATCTATAAACGCTTTTTGACATATTTCACAATTTGTTTGTATTCTTGTACAAATTGATGTCTGAATTAAATATAGTATCATTACTATTATTATTAATAATCTTCATTTCGCCTTTTTTCGCGTTATGGGAAGCCCTCAATCGATCATGTATCCAGCTCAAAATGTAAATCGTCAAAAGTCTGGAGGCGCCTGTGTCACCTGTGCATCCCCCTGGGCTCTCCACTGTTTAGAGATGGCTCACTGAAGTCATTCGTCTATCAATGTCCAGTAATACATTTAAAAAGACAGTTATAGATGGGACTCGCTCAAAAATTGTCGTTCTCCTTTCGCCTTGTTCATGAGCCTCCACATCTAACTTTTTCGAAACTTTTAAATGGGTACATATCTCCATCC
Organism: Chrysolina oricalcia; assembly: GCA_944452925.2. NCBI lineage: Eukaryota > Metazoa > Arthropoda > Insecta > Coleoptera > Chrysomelidae > Chrysolina > Chrysolina oricalcia. Next base: position 7,781,644 of record OX101815.2, on the reverse strand, counting down.
TAACTGGAATTTCACACCCAACCAAGCGTTACCCCAGAAGGAGGCGTTGCGATCGATTTATTTTGTATAGCCCAACGGACTCGTTACGTAAAAGTTTCTCGTGTTATATCCACTGAAGTTCTGGAAACTTTGAATGCATCCCTGAAGTTGACTAAAGATAGTTCATTATGCCCTTTAGTAAAGGTTGATGTTGAAGAATAAATTGCTCATTTGTATTTAGCTTTCCGAAATCTAAAAAGGAAAGGTTTTACCATTAAGCTACAAAGTTTTGAGAATAATCACAACTCATGTTCTAGCATATTGTGTCATTAGATGAGTGTGATTTAAAAAAAAATAATTCATCCTCATTGGTCCCTTGCAATGGATTTTCATGTGATAAACATTGTTTGTGCTTATATTATCGGGGGTAATACCACGAGAGCTCGCGATGCTATCGGGGGTAATACCATGAGTGCTCGCAATACTTTCGATAGTAATTCTGTCAGAAATCAACGAGATCAAATTGTTTGGTAACACCACTCGTCCTGAAGGACTCGTGGTGTTACCTCAAAGCAATTTGATCGATTTCAAGATTTCTGACAGAATTATCGATAGTATTGTGAGCACGAGCAGTATTTATTGAGATAATTTCACGAACCAACAAAGTGAAAAAAGTTCCATTGTCGTTAATTCTTCCATAGTTATAGATAATGCCTAATAGACATGAAGTCTGTAAGACTGACATTCATATTAGTAGCAAGATGATATGAAGTGTTCCGTTGTTGATTGGATAAGTGGTTGCCATGACAAAGTTGTATTACCGGCTAGAAAGCTAGGAACTGCGTATCATCGAGGCATACGTCCCTCATTGGTCCTTATGTTGCAGGAAAGGAGGGTTTCATATGGCGAGTGAAATTATCAGAATACTTTCAGAATGAGAATAAGTGTAGAGGTTAACGTTTGAATGTCAGGCCATCCATAGGAGATTGAAATGAAATAAACTGATAAGCTTACAATAAACGTATAAAAGTCAATGCTTTAGAGATAAACCGCCACAAAAAGTAGGCGATAAATTTCACAAACTGCTCTTTTAGTTCGAAGCCTGAACATAGGGTAACATATGAAAAGCTGTTTCATATAAAGATATATCACAGGTAAAAGTTCAATATGAGAAATAATTTGCGAGGAGTTTATCAAGAAAGGTTTTGAATAGAAGTTCATTACTGTGTTTTGAATATTGTTTCTGATATTTTCTTCCAATCGATTTCCATATTCATATCTCGTTTTTTTGAAACTCAGTAATGTTCTTATCGAATTTTTTCAATAGTTTTGCTGGTTATATTCCTCCTGGGGATAGCTGATGGTAAATTTCGGTACTTCTCTCAGTGTTCCTGTCGAATAAATAAATAAATGAGTCATGGACAATTTGAAAATATTCGATTTTCAAATTCAATGCCTTGAACTTGTTTTTTCAAATCGTTGGATAGGAAGGCGGGGACAGCTAGATTCACCAGACCTTAATACCGTAGATGGTTTTCTATGGGAATATCTCAGGACCACTATTCACAAAGGTAAACCACACGATTCAAATGACTTGAAGATGAGCATTGCCACCACAACAGCATGAATATGTTAAATAATGTCAGGCACCAATTTTATTCAAGATTGGCGGGTTACCAGGATGTAGAAGAGGAATATTTCGAGCATCTCTTGGATCAAATGTAGTTGTGGTTTAGTTATAATTATTGGAATTGACGAAGTTAAACTTTTTTCGTTTTGCTGAAATAAACTACTCAACACTAATTTCGTCGCACCCCAAAATTTTGACCATATTAAAATCTGAATAACTTTTTTCTGCATTGGACAATTTGAATCCTGTAAACACTGTTCGCTAGCCCAGTCCTCCAGCTATAATCTCGTACTTTTTCAAAACATAAGGTTGTCCGTATAAAATCGCTACAGGGTATTATCTGAAACTGTGCAAAATTTCTGAATTTTCAAAAGGATCCCAAATGAAGAAAAAAATTTTTTTTTTCAAATTTGACAGCAGTGGCATGAAGATGAACTCATTACCTCAAGACATTTTTCGAATTGTCTTATTATCTCTTTTGTTTACAGGGTGATCTCAAAAATTTAACTTTTTGGTTTTGCAGTCATAACTTTTTTCCTCTTCAACCGATTTTCAAAATCTCCGGCTCATTTTGAAGCTGAAACTTTAGATGAAGAGATATGAGGATCAGAATGGACTCAAGATGAAGATTGAAGATCAAGGGTTTCCTCAAAGGTGACCTAAATCTGAAACACCCTCAAAATCAGGTTGGTAGGAGAATCAAAAGAAAATCAACTTGTTTTCGGAATGATCATCCATTCTGAATACGTCCTGATCTTTCTTGCTGTCAGTAGTCAAGAATTGTGCATGAAACAACCCAATTGTAACGGCAGGATTTTGAAAAAAAAAAAAATTAACCCATTGTTCGCCTGAAAGGCATGGTCCGTAACCAAGGTAACAAGAATCACATACAGTGACTGACAAGCCTGACCAACTGAGGCTCATTTCACAATAGCGGTTTTTTTCTCAATCGTGGAGCATTAATCGTGTTAGTAAGCAAGAACAAGAAAACAAGTTTTATTGAGTCTTTATTGAACAACAACAAAGAGAAAATAACTTGAATAACTTTAGAACTAAAAAATCTTTTTGATATTCAGTATTTAGTGGGGCCTCCCCTTTTGGCAATTACTTCATTGACCCTTTCCGGCATGCTGTCTATCAGACTATCAATGAACTCCTGTGGTACAGCTGTCCATTCTTGCTGTACCGCATTCACCAAGTCATCCAAATTTTCCATTCGCCCTTCCCTTTCTTTCAATTTCAATTTCATACGACTCCAGACATGTTCCATCGGATTCATATCCTGAGAGAAAGGCGGCCAGTTCATTCGCTCAATACCGTGATTCCTCAAAAACTCGTTGACAATGTGAGCCCTATGCGGTCTCGCATTGTCATCAACGAGAAGAAAGTTGTTGCCGATATTTGCGGCGTAAGGGACCACGATTTCTCTAATACATAAATCTCTATACCTCTCACCGTTCATACTATCTCCTCTCAGAATCACCAATTCACTCCTCCCATTCATCGATATTCCACCCCACACAGTCACTCCACCACCTCCAAAAGCCACCCTCGCCTCCATATTTCCTTCCAAAAACCTTTCATTCCTCCCTCTCCAAACCAACACACGACCATCCTTTCGAAACAAGTTGAACCTACTCTCATCCGTAAACATACACCTACTCCACTCTGCTATTCCCCAGTTTTGATGTTCTTCCCCCCATAATCGTCTTGCTGCTCGATGTACAGGTTTCAGTAAGGGGCAGGCAGCTCGTCTCCTTGCGTGTAATCCAAGATCGTGGATCCGGCGTCGGATTGTCTGACTTGAAACCTGAATTCCCGTAGCATCGATCAATTCACGACGAATTTTGGGGGCGGTTGAAGTCCGAGTCCGCCGTACCAATCTTCCAATAAGGCGGTCTTGAGCGGGAGTTGTTCTTCTTCTTGTACCCCTTCTTGGCCCCCTAGGTCGATACTGAATATCCCAGCGTTAGCTCGGACGTGGGCCCTTTGGACGGATCTAACTGTTGTTCCAAGCAGATTGGCAATTTGGAGGGTAGATAATCCTTGTTCCGTCATTCGTGGAATCAATTCCAGCTGGTCGGGCGTTAGATGCGGCATCGATATGATAATTTTTTTTGCAAACGAATCAAAATTGACGTCTAACCTAGCTTGTCAGTCATTGATTGTGATTCTTGTTACCTTGGTTACGGGCCATTCATTTCAGACGAACAATGGGTTGATTTTATTTTTTTCAAAATCTTGCCGTTACAATTGGGTTTTTTCATGCCCAATTCTTGACTACTGACAGCAAGAAAGATCTGGACGTATTCAGAATGGATGATCATTCCGAAATCAAGTTGATTTTCATTTAATTCTCCTACCAACCGGATTTTGAGGGTGTTTCAGATTTAGGTCACCTTTGAGGAAACCCTTGATCTTCAATCTTCATCTTGAGTCTATTCTGATCTTCATATCTCTTCATCTAAAGTTTCAGCTTCAAAATGAGCCGGAGATTTTGAAAATCGGTTGAAGAGGAAAAAAGTTATGACTGCAAAACCAAAAAGTTAAATTTTTGAGATCACCCTGTAAACAAAAGAGATAATAAGACAATTCGAAAACTATCTTGAGGTAATGAGTTCATCTTCATGCCACTGCTGTCAAATTTGAAAAAAAAAATTTTTTCTTCATTTGGGATCCTTTTGAAAATTCAGAAATTTTGCACAGTTTCAGATAATACCCTGTAGTGATTCTATACGGAAAACCTTATGTTTTGAAGAAGTACGAGATTATAGCTAGAAGACTGGGCTAGCGAACAGTGTTTACAGCATTCAAATTGTCCTATGCAGAAAAAAGTTATTCAGATTTTAATATGGTCAAAATTTTGGGGTGCGACGAAATTAGTGTTGAGTAGTTTACTTCATTTTGCGTATTTGGCGTCTCTCAGGCGTTAAACTGATGTTTCTATATTTACCCAGATTGTTGTAACCATGGAAATGTAGAACTCAGGAATCCTGGTTGAGTTTGAAGTGTCTGCATAACAGAATGGTGCTGGATAGAGCCTGTAAAGTCATCAGGAGTACAGATCCCCTTTCTGCATGGTCTGCGACCATGAGGAAGTAGCAATTGGAGCATTTCTTTTTAAGGCAGCAACCCGTACAGCCGATGAACTCGGTCTCGTATTCGACACTGAACGGGCTAACCCAAACTCTGTCACCGAGTTAGAACACGTTAAGCAAAAAGCTCTCATCAGAGCTGCGGAGACTGAGGTCCTCCTACAGCTACATATGGATAAGCCAATGCATGGGGTCTTCTTCAACAACATCGAAGACCTTGGCTTATCCAAAAGTTTGACCTTTGCCTTCCTCAGGTCAAGTGAGCTAAAGCTAAAGGATGGTGTCTTCAATACCCTATTCTACCATAGTCGGGTGATGGGTATAGACGTCCCTGACACCCGATGCTTGGCGTTTCGTGGGGCACCTGAGACCATAATGCAAGCCCAGCTTATGCGGTCTCAGCCTATATCCACAGGCATAAAGCGGCGCTACGAGTGTTGTACTACCATCTACGACACTCTTACGGTATAGACGAGATACCGGTGTTGCCTTATGCTCCAGAAGATATTGAGTTCATTGTGGAGAATGGGAGGTGCCAAATCTATTGGCACCTCCCATTCCGCACCCTCAGGCAAATACAAGCCAATAAGCCTGATGTTGTCAACCTCGACCACCAAAGTAAAACGATATTCGTCATGGAGTTTTCCGCTCCGGGCGAAATGAATATCGTTCGAAAAGAGGAGGAAAAATGGACTAAATATCGAGATCTTCTCTTTGAACTCCGCAGGCTCTACCCAAACCATTTTGTCACAATGGTGGTTCTGATCATAGGAGTCCTTTGTGGAATGATGGACACACTGCTCTCGAATTTGAAGATAATACCGGCTTGCAGTAATGTGGTAGAAATCTTAGCCGAACGAATGCAGAAGGCCATCGTCTCTGGTTCACTTTTTTTTAAATTCCCAACAAAAAATAATAATAATGATAATAATGATAAATGATTTTATTGAAAAGGCATAAAAGTACATAACATTACACCATTACTAAATATGCCACTCAAATGGCAGAGTTACATTTCTTGATTAAATCGCTAATTGCTCTTTCAGTCAACCATAAATATCCTGAAAAAATTCTAAATTTTCGAAAAATACTTTCACCTTGCTCTCACGAAAACTGTGTTGCTTAGAAAGCTTGTTGGAGTAGTGTTTTGTAAAGCAGCACAGTTTGAGAGACAGGCAAGGTGACTGTAAATTTCAATAATCAATAGACGAAGTTAAACTTCATTTCTTTTGCTAAAACGGTTCATTTCTTGTATTTGGCGTCTTTTAGACGTCAAACTAGCGTTTTTTTATTCATCGTGATTGTTGTAACTATGGAAACGTAGAACGTCGAAACACCGAATTGAAAATACCACGAGCTGGGAAAAGTGTTTTCACAATGTCTTGTTCTCATTAGTTCAGATTGAGAAAATGATGGCATTGGATTGGTTTATATAGTCCGAGGGAAATTGTCACTAAAACAACTCATATATTAAGAACGAACAACTTCTTATAATATTATTTTGTTGCAGGTGTTATCCTTAGGCGCGGACATCCTTCCAGAATACAAGCTCCAAAACCCGCGGATACACAACTACACCATTCTGCACTATTCCCCCTTCAAGGCCGTGTGGGATTGGATAATTCTTATCCTGGTCATCTACACGGCCATCTTCACGCCGTATGTCGCGGCTTTCTTGCTTGGCGAACCGGATTTCAACAACAGGAAAAACAAGAAGTACGGCGAAGATCCCATCGTCATCATAGACCTTATAGGTGAGTACTGTCTAGAACAGAAACTTCTTCGTAGAAAAAAGCCATCCATAGGATAGCAGAATAGCAGAAATACACCTTCAATAACCCTTCTATTGATCAAAATCCAAAATAAATATATTGGTACAATACCTTTGGAGAAAAAAAACAGATTTGCCCGATTCGCGAATTAATTTATTTTATTAGAATTAGACTCTTCATACTGTAAACAAAATCACCTGGCAAGTTATTGCTCATTCGGTGCAGTTCTTGACAAAATACAACACTCACAATATGGTATAAGCATTTTTCGAAACCATTTAAATACAGTTTATCATAATCGTTGGATAGGTCGCGGAAGACCTCAGCAATGGCCAGCAAGATCCCCCGATCTCAATAGTTTACATTTCTTTTAATGGGGACACCTTAAATCTCTTGTGTATAAAACTCCTGGTAATACTTTAGAAGATTTAAGAGAGCGAATAGTTGCTTCGTATAAAACTATACGGAATACTCCGGAAATATTTGGACGTGTGCGTAATTCCATGCGTAGACGGGTGGAAGCATTGCTATTAAGTGAAGGTGTCCGTTTCCATCAATTTTTATAATCAGTGTTAGTATTATTAATAATTAATAAATTTGATCCGTTCATTTAAACTTACTTTTATAAAATGAAATAAAACTCGTTTTTGTACAAGCTGAAATCCATATTTTTTAGATTCTCATCCATTTTGGAACAGAGCTGATCTCTTAATTTGCTTTCAGTCGATGCACAAACATTTCCACACCGCATCAGATTTTTGAGGATTTGATCCTGAAGTAAAAGGATTTTTATTTTTTTAAGCGAAAACCATGCGTTAGACAAATAAAATGCATTCGATAAAATTTTTCTCAAGAATCAATCAATGGCATAGTATTTTTTCTCCAAAAATATTCAATGCAAAATCCGTACGAACGCCACTGGTAGATAAAATAAAAAAAATTGTACATCAAAAAATGCATCTTGGCACATAGAGAACATGTTGCAAATTCTATAAAGATGTCTACATTATTATCTTAGTTATTATTAAAAAACTGTTTTTTTTTAAGTTTTTCACTCTGTATCTCAAAAGTTTTTAGGACATACGTTCATGGAAAGTTTTTTTCTTTAAATGAGTCAAAGTATCACCCCCTTAAATATTAGCATGTCTTTATGGATCACCTGTATAGTTTAATTGAGATGAAAGAATATGCTCGTTGAGAAATTGACTTTTTCACAGTTAGATAGATAAGTTGGTCATGATGTCGTGTGTTGTAGTGGTGATTTCGTGATGTTGCTTTATTTTTGCCAAAATGATATTTCACGTTTGTGCAAAGCTAATATAATTGTCTCATGTCCATGTGAAGATGTCATAATTGAGCAGCTGCGTATGACTCTCTCGGAATCGCGAGAAAAAGAAGCGAACTGTCAATGATGGATCCTGAATTGGACAAAAAAAGAAAATATGAATTATATCAGAATTTTTTGAAAATAGCTATTGAAAACTACATGACTGGTTCATGATATTCGTTTACACATAATCTCATACTTCTAAATATAGAAAAAGTGTCAGTAAATTCAAGTACAGAGAACATGACAATTATTCTGATTTTCACCTTATGCCAGATATTTCAATGACGCAAATGAATGAGCAAACGATATTGAATATTCACAATTTGCACTGAAATATTCACCACTGACTATTACTAATTTAGTATCCATAGCAACGACCAAGTAAAGCGATGAAGTTGAATTAATTAGTACGGCTGCCTTACATTTGGAACAGCAAAAATTTAAATGCTATGTAAGATAAAGTTTTGTACCTAATGGTGGATTTATAAACTCAACTAAACTAAGAATTCAAAATTATAAATTAAGATTCAACAATGAGCAATTAAGAAGGTGTGGTAGAAGTCCATTATATCTCAAAGTGGAGTAGTATGGATATACAAATCAGTAAAACGCAAAGTCGTCTCCACAATTTAATTTCCCATCTAGTTCAATAGGATAGGATAGATTCTTGTCCCTGCCTTGGTTCTCCACAAATTAAACAATAGTTATTTGTATGCTAAGGCCGCGAAATACCTTTTTAACGTACCGAAAGAACAGTTATCGCCGAGGCCGCTTGCGGCCGAGGCAAGATAATCTTGAGGTCGTTAAAAAGTTTCGCGGCCATGGCATACACACTATTTTTCGTGCAATCGTTAAAATTATTAAAATAGATAGTTGTAAATAAATATATTATTGCTCTAAAATCAACAGTAGTTCAATTTATTTAACAATAACACCGTGTGCTATGGAAATGATATGTTTCAATATATACAAAATATTTTGACAGTTCTTGTCAAAACGCAAAATGTCTGATACTGATAGCGATATTTCAGTACCTTCCACTTCTACTGAACTCAAAAGCGTTGTAAATTCGGCGCTTTCCGTTTTAATACTCGAAAAATCTAAACGGCAGTACGAAAAATGTTACGGCGAGTTTAAAGATTGGTGTGACAAACAGAATGTTAAGACGATGTCTGAAAACATTTTTGAAAGTGACGTTTGGTTTCGCGGCCGTTGCTATGGGTAACGGCCGCTAAATTAAATTTCGCGGACTGTGCTGAGAACGCGAAATACTGACTTCGCGTGCGATTGCACGAAAAACAAATATTGTATCTTTATCTCTTATAGGTTGGTGTACAATAGTTGTTCTATCTGCTCTGTGGAGGGTGTTGTCCTACTTCTGTTCGTTCGCGGACGACGGACGTTCCTTCGTGGAGTGTACTGTAGCAGCTGGTTTGTCTCGATCCTACTGGTCCTTCATTTCTACACAAGTGCTATCACACTTTCAGTGTGGTCATGAGGGATTTGTTCGATAGTGCTAAACCCGATCTGTCTACCCTCTGTAAGGATGTTCGACCTTCGTGTGACGGTTGGGAGGTTGGTTTCTCACTACACGGTGTGGATTAGAGTAGCTATTCTGTGGTAATTCTTTCAGTTCCATAATTTTCCATTGTATGGATTCTCCTCTTGTTATTGGTACAGTCGGGTGGCTTGGGATCCTCTTGCTCGGAATAGTATCGTTGGAATTTTCCTTCTCTTGTTCTGTGAGTGGTGGTCTCGCGCCACTGTTCTGTGTCAATTTTGACATAAGAGTAATCATGACAGTGGTTCCGGCTGTGCTGTCAGCTGTCACCCTGCCAGTTAATAATCATATCCGTTCTGTTCAGTCAATAACAATAATCACGTGTATTGATTTTATAATTTTGATCGATGTTTAAGTCATTTATTTCCCCTATAGGATTAAGGGGGCCCAATGCCTTACAGCCTCCCCCACCTATACCTACTTTTGTTGGTTTTCGCATTTGGTTGTTCAAACACCATAAATAATTAACCATGTGGTTATTTAACCATATTTAATACTAATTTTTTAAACAATTTGATATACCTGTATATATTTCAAAACATTATTTTTCTTCTCCATGTAAGTAATCTTATATTGACCTTGTTTGTCTTTAGTACATAGTCTTTCTTTTATTGTAGAATTTTCTTGAATAGCTGATGATGGTCCTATATAGGATCGAAACATATGTACTACTTCTACTTTTGGACGGCTATCTGATTGATAGCGGTCAGTCACCGTTTTACCATCCTATTGAACTAGATGGGAAATTAAATTGTGGAGACGACTTTGCGTTTTACTGATTTGTATAAACGTCATCTAAGAAATTAAGAATTATATGTCATGTGGAGAAAATCGTTACAACTATAATGAAAGCCATCTTGGTCAACATTTCTTCTCGATCCATTGTATTGTTATTGCAAGAAAATATTCGAACAAATCACTGCAAAATATAAACAAATTCACTTTCAAACATTCATTCGCTGATTTTGCGCATGCCCGTTTCCATTTTCAACTAAGACAATTCATTCTTAGTTGAAAAGATAAAAGATAACCATCTTCTTAGTTGCTAATTCTTAATTTAATTGACAGCTGAAAGTTTATAAAACACAGATCCTTGTATTCATCTTTCTTAATTCTCAGTTGTTAATTTAATTCTTAGTTTAGTTGAGTTTATAAATCCACCATTACACGCCATGAAAAGTTTAATTTTATTTGACTCTCGTCATTTCCAAAACAAGCACAGTTCGTTGGCTCGTTTTAGCAAATATCACATTCGTCTAAAAAAATAAAATCAGTCTTTTCATTACTAGTTACGTAAATAACTATTCCATAACCCTACTGAAGTGATATGTTTAAGTGAATAATCCTCATTAGCATCACTCTTTTGTGCACGATACTTTCCTTCCAACGAACTGTAATGTGATAACAGAGAAAACAAAGAAAATAGGTCATAACTTGTGGGTACACACATAAAATGAACGCATTTTCTGTTTGAAGAACATGTTAAGGGCAGGCCTTTATGCCCCTTCGGCTGTCTGGGAAAGAAGGAATTGAGACAGAGAGAATCTGTTGAGGAATATTTGTGGGTTCTATAAAAACTTTGTCGTTTTACATTATATCTCTATGAATATGGAAAAATGTTGTGATTCTGCTATTGAACATATTTAAATAATAATACTGAATATGAAGTTCAATAGAAATAGTGAAGTAACAAATTAATAAAAATGGATAAAAAAATGTAACCTCTTTAAAAATTAAATAGATTTAATGAAAAACAACCCTAATAAACCTAGCCAGCTTCTAAAATCAATGGATTAACTGAAAAATAAAAATAATTTAATAAGAAGAAGAAACTTGGAGCAATTTACGTTTTTGCCTTTCGGTAAATCCCATTATTTAGTCTATAAATGGAAAATAAGAGCAGGCACAACTTTTGGTATTTGTTTAATGGTAAATAGGCTTTCGGTAAATTTGCTCAAATTCTTCATATATTATAGAATTCGTGATGCTTATCAAATGTCTCCATTGCGCCAAAGCTTTAAATTCAACAGTTTAGATATTACAGAGTGCTGAATTTAACTGATCCAAAATTTCAAATGGACATTGTAAAGACATTTTTTCGAATAAATAAACCAAATCAAGTATGCATCGATTATTCATATAGTCAATACAAGTACACAATAGAGTTGAATGGTTCTTGCACAAACCCAAGATCTACAGGGTGAGTCAAGCACTAGCAAGTTTTTTAATGAATAAAAAAATGATCAATGCAATTTGATTCATTTCCAATTGTTTCGAAAGAATACAAATTCAAGTTCAAATTCAACTGATACACAAATTATACAGGTCCTGTCAGCAAAGGCCACTTATTGCTCATGATTTCCATCCATGATTTATCCAGAATCTGAAAATGACGCATCTGAAATTCTCTAAGGCAAAATCAAATTGGTTGTTGTTACACCAATGTGATACATTCTTCATGGGTCCGATACGTCTTTTGTAATAAAATATGAGTATATTCCGTTACCTATCATATATTGTAATTCGATGTTATTAGTTTATTTTTTGCAATATTCTACCTTCGTCACTTAGGTTATTCTACTACTCGTAGTAACGGACCCCGCACAAATTAAATGGGAAATGGATCCCTGTTGAATTGGCTGAAATGAATATGTTGTACCTTATACCCTTCTGATCAAAAGTCTCCATTGGCCCGAGACCTAAAAATGGACAGTTATTTAGAATTGAAAGTCAAAAGTTGTAACTAGTGCAAATCTCCCAAGCGATCATATTTGATTTTGACTCTATATAATGGCGATGACTTTGTTCAATTTTGACAGGAATAATAACAATTTATGAATTGTCAATAAATGTCAAGTTTCTACAAAAGCTAATGTTCTGAAGATTCATGACTCGAATAGATGGAGAAGCAAATGCCGCAAATGTGAAATCGCCATACGCAGACGAGAGGGGTTGAATAGACCACCCAAAGTAAGAGATTCGAATTCTTTTTCGATCGCGTGAGAGATCTACACTAGTCGCAACTTTTGACCTTCGATACCTAAAAAACTGTAAATTTTTCGGTCTCGGGCCCATAGAGACTTTTGATCAGAAGGGTATAAACTACAACATATCCAAATTTCAGCCAATTCGACAGGAATCCATTTCTCATTTGATTTGTGCGGGGTCCTTTAGATTTATAAATTTTTATATAAAATATCCCACAGTAAATTGTTCGAAATATTTCGAACGAAAGTATTTTTGAAAATGCGTCAATAAAATGAATCTCGAAATAATCGATGCATAGATGATTTGGTTTATATATTCCAAAAAATGTCTTCACAATGGCCATTTGAAATTTTGTATAGGTTAACTTCAGCACCCTGTATAATCTAAACCGTTGAATTTAGAGCTTTTGTGCAATAGAGACTTTTAATGAGCACCACGATTCCTACAAGTTGTAAAAAATTCATGCAAATTTATCCAAAGCCAATTCCCCATTGAAACGGTGCGAGGTTCTTTCAAAAATACAGAAACTGCATAAAATTATATTCAATTCCGTTCTACTTAAGCGATTAAATGTCAAAACTAATGACTGAGTGACAATCAACAATTAACAACATTGTAACACTCAAGCTGAAAATTTATTAAATCCCAAATTCGTTTCTGGTGTATTATTACCTAAAAAACTTCGCTTTAGATATAATTATCTGAACTTCCTATATTGATCAATGCATTTGTCAAAACTTCATTAACTCCAACTTCGAGACGGTTTGGATATACAAGGCGGCAACACAGCGGAAAGAGTACCTAGAAGGAATGATAATGTATGTTTGGTACGTTTCATTGAGTTTCTCCATATTTGCACACTTTTGTGAAATTACCTTTCTTGCCACACGCATAACAACTGGAATTACGAGCCTAATAATCGTACCATTTGGAAGAAGCAGCTGACGTTGTTGGCGACTCTGTAATACGATAAAAATAAAGAAGATTTGGTTGTGTTACAAAAATAAGGATTTGTTTGAGAATGTGATGTCCTTTAAATTTACTTCTCTTGAAAAATAGCCTAAATGATTTCTATAAATCTCACTGAAAATCAAAATGGATCCAAAATCGATAACAATAACTCTTATGTTGACAATCCACCTGAGCAGAGGATGTTTTTTTTTTCAAAAAATAGGCTGTTCTATTTTGCAATGGTATTCATTTTTAAATTAATATACATTTTTTGTCCAGCCTGCTTTGGAGAATATGTAACAAGTTCATAATTACCCTGATATGAACAATAGGGATTTATATGTTACAAGAACTCTAAAACAGTAAACCTTTTACTGTTTTCAACAAGGTCTATTAAAATATAACAAACTTCAATAACACATAAAAATGTTCAAATCCAGAAATAGATGCTACACTTACTTTATCTATGTCAGAGAGGATAATAATTAAAAACAATAAAGGGTGCATCAATCTGACTAATAAAATGTAAAAGTCTGTCGATATGTTTTGTCGATGGATTATAAAAACTTTATGTAATGTGTTTGTATACAAGGATTTCCTGTTTAGTAGAGATTTACATTTTAATTTCAAAACTATGAAATATTTAAACACATTTTTTACACATTCTTTGTTTGGTGCTTTCTTAATTTCCTTAACACGAATATATAATATAAAACAAAATAGTAACTTCGTTACAATTTTAATAGTACCTAACATCAGACCAAAGAAAAGGAAAAGAAATTCATCGCTTTCAAATCTTGTAGTGATCTTTTCCAATTTCGAAGAATTCCATTCGGTATTACCATTGGAGTTGCTTGTTTTCAGAGAATAATTAAAAACATCCTCAACGAATAAGGGAATTACTACAAATACATATCAAAAGAGATTATGGGTTCAGATTCAACAGGACCTACTGATGACTCAGTGGCATCAAAGAGGGATTCAGAAAAGGAAGAAGAAAACTCTGTACCTTGAAAGAAAAAGGGCCAATGTCCAATTTCGCTGTTTCGAGAAAAAGGAGTGCAAAGATTTTCAGTATGGAATCATGCTCGTCTTGAAGAACTGTGTAACATTACATGAGTCTGAGTCTGTCTAACACTCATTCTTTTGTATCATTTCACAAATAATTAAATATATATTAGCTGTTTTCTTGAAACTTAAATTTCGAAACATTATGGCATATTTCAATTCATTTCCAGAGTGATTCAATGGCACTCATTGACAAATCTGTGACGTTGATTTTCTAAAGACGCTGGTTTGGAAGAAATATTCGTTTTCGATGGATCACAATTAAAAATTGTTTTAAAATTATTTTTTCTGTTAATCAGATGTTTTCTCCTTATGAACGGCAGCCCTCAGAAGTCGAAACTTGTGCGAGCCAAGGATTAACGAGGTCTTACCTTTTTACGTGCGATTCCTAGTACTTTCTCGGTCCATCAGAAAAATTTCTGCAGTCGCTAGGGTTTGAACCTTCGACTGGCAGTCAAAGTAATTGAAACATCGGCGCTTTAACCACTCGGCTACCTGGCCCCTTATTAAATTAAAAAACTTTCCCAAACAAAACAGCAAGTTCAGCTGTAAACTCATTAAATAACTCACTCTTTTTGTTTTCAGTTGACGTCACCTTCATAGTGGACATCCTGATAAATTTTCGGACGACATACGTCGCCGGAAATGACGAAATAGTCTCGGATCCGGTAAGGATAGCGTTCCACTATCTGAAAGGATGGTTTCTCATAGATCTAGTGGCTGCTGTACCGTTCGATCTTTTGTTTTTTGGTACCGATACCGACGAAGTGAGTAGAAAGCATGTTTTTTTCAGCGTGTGCCTAGTTTGGATGGCCGTGGTGAATTTTCTTCCCGAATCGTTACATCAAAAAAATTATCCACGAAAATAAACGAAACTAAGTTTTCAACAATTATAATGTCAGTAGGTATCTTTGCGATGGTATTTCACAAAATATTCTGAAAAACTTGAAAATGCAAAACTCAGTGAAAGTACCTACCAACCTGTGCTACTCAATTGAACTTTGCCCTTCATTTTCTTGCAAACATAATTTTTATTTATACAGTGAACGAAAAAGTCTCCTTCTCCCTATGAACATCTCAACCAAGCAACATAAAGACTTAAAACGTGATAGGAGTGAAATCTATTAGGATAAAATTTTTTTTTTACTATAATTCAATGTTCAAAATCCGAAATCTCCAGGAGATATCCTTTTGAAAATCTCAAACTGAAATTGAAACCGGCTAATCCATTCCCAAATTATGGGCCATTCATTCAATTTTTTTTTATTATATCTGCATCGAAATCTTTGTCAAATGAACTAAGAAGCATGCAAAATATTAGTTTTAAGTTCTTGGTTTCATCAAAGAAACTGTCAAATAAGCTTGTAAACAACAATTGCTATCTCCTTGTCATCAATACGTGACATCTAAGAGCAAACACCACCTTGTTAAAAACGAGAATCGGTTTTATAGTTAGGAAGGTGGCGAGCAATTCGGTATATGACTAGCACAAGTTTTAAATCGAGATGGATTGCAGTTTAGATCACTACGAATTGATTTGGTCCAGTCAATTAAGGTCCTCTGTCGCTTCGTTTCCGCATTACAGCGGGTTGAAGTTGCTTAAAAAATGAGGAGGTATTAAATCATTTGCACATGTCTGCCTCTGGGGTTCATGGTCACAATCATCCTGGAAACGACGAAAATCGAAGAGGCAGACATTTAGGGCTCTGCATTATCACGGGACGGAGTTGTAAAAATGTTTTATTATGTCATTTGCACACGGTTCTCATTGCACCCATTCTATTCATTATAACTCCCTGGATACGAAAAAACATTTGGCAGACACTGTGCTCAGTGATTTTCAGCTGTACAATTACCGAGTCGGAGGCAAGGAAGAATTTTCTGAAAAATATGAGTATTCGAGAAAAAATTTCTGTTTTTCATTGAAGCTAGAGTGGTATTTATTGAGAAAATTTCACACCAAAATATTATTGAAAAAGTACTAGGATAATGAGGGATTTTGAAGGTTTTAAAATTCAAATAGTCTTTGTATGTTAATTCAAAAGCAATATATGGTAGAATAACAATTATACATGAGTAACTAAATGCTTGAGGGAAATTTTTTTTTAAAAAGAAGTTCCAGCAGTGGGATTCGAACTCATTCTTTAAATGTAATTTTTTGTACTCGTAACTTTGCGTGAGGGTCGGGTTAGAAAAAAAATCAAATGGTCTGCCTTTGAAATATAACAGGCCTGGATGTCTGCCTCATCGATTTTCAGGGTTTTTATAAGAAATCTAAACATCAGTTCGAGAAGCGCTGTCTATAGACAACTCAGATGCAACATGCTGGCAGACTATTTTTCTATGGTCCCTCTCTTAGTTTTCAATCGAAAAATTCAGGTTTGCCAAGTTTGCACTTTATATACCTACAGTTTTTAAAATCATAAAAATAACTTAAAAAATTGAATACTACAACAGTCAGAGCTCTGGATGTCTGCCTCTTCGATTTTCTGTGTATACAGGAATATTGTGACCATCAGCCCCAGAGGCAGACATGTGTGCATAATATAGCACACCTATTTTTATAATTTTTGAAACGCTGTCAATTGACAACGCAGTGCCATCATGGTGGCAGACGCGGTACTTGATGTTCCTAAAGATATGATTATCACGTGTGCCGATTATATCGAAATTTTACTCTCCACCTCCCTAACTATTACGCCTACAGTTTTTGTTTAAGATTTTTTTTCTTCGACAAATGACTCAGTGTTTTTGTGTAAATTCGGGAACTTCTGTGATTTCTGGTTGTGATGATTTTTATGAAAAAAAAATTAGATGACATGATGAATTAAAAAATTGAGAGATTCCCGAAGTCTTATGGGACCACCGAGCCTGCACAAAAATATCTCTGTATCATTATCATCACTAACACTCCTGATAAGTCCTGAAGAAATATGACTGCTCGGTGTGACGCGCTGATGGTGGCTCTTAAGTATTTCAATAGTCGTATTGAAATATAAGGAAAATTATCCTGATATAAAATTGATTTTCCATCATTGTTTTTGAAGCAGCCATAATAAAAAATAACGTATGAGACACTTATAAGTGCTTTCAAAGAACTTGCGATGTAAAGGGCACTCCACTCCACGTCGTGCCCTTGACCTCTTTGCGTATGCTTTAAAGGGTTTTCTGAACTGTCATCATGATAAATCATCCCATAATCTTTGTCAAATAGATGAATAATCGTGTGAAATATCAGGATTAAATCATGCCGTGTTTTAAAGGTTATTGCAAGGTACCAACGCCAAATTTATCACTTATAGCATATGAACTGACAAATATTCTTTTGTCTTTTGCTATCTCTATGTGTGACTTCATGGGTCAAATTCCTACCCGATTGGATATATTGAAGGAATGTTTTCCTGACCTAAAATTCATTTCCAGCATTGTTTTTGAAGTCATGATGCAGATATAATGAAAGATATTGTGTATGCCTTCAAAGTGCCTTGTATTATAATATACAATTATTCATTTCCAAAGGTCTATTCAATAAAAAGCATTGTAAGATACACGTTTTTTGCTTGTATTCGTCGAATTTCTCATCTTTTATTTTACCTCCAGGTGAGACAACCCCTATTCCAATTCAAGATTTCAAATTTCATAACGCCATCGGGACACCTTTGGATTTTGAAAAAGCAATTCATAGTGACAAAAGGATTCACTCAATCGCATATTACCTTGATCTTTTTTCTAATCTCCATCTTATCTGGTTTGAGTGTTAGCAGGCGAGGAAGACTTTTGGCAAGCCCTGTATACAGTGTGTTTCTGTGTGTGTTTCTCATGGAAACACCCCCGTATCTTCCGTAACAGTAGAGGTAAAATGATGAAACTCTCAGGACTGATGGAAATAGTCAAAATGCACCTACCACCTGAATGAGGTCGGCCTAAGTGATATACACGGTAAAACATACTAGGAGGTAGAATAGGCTCAAAATTCCTACAGATTCGTGATCAGGACCACCAACTTACTACAGATACAATTTTTCCCTGAAAAAATTTTAGTCCTGAAAAATCCGAATTTGTATCACTTCTCATGGAAACACCCCCGTATCTTCCGTAATTTTTTACGTAGAACCATGAAATTCACATGATCGATAGATACACTGGAAATTAACTCACTGCACGGGAATGGTCAATCTACGTAATATACACTGTACGCCAGCAGCGAAGGAACCACCCAATTTTCCATCGCTGCTGGCGTGCAGTGAACATCATGTAGGATGACCCGTTTTGTGCAGTGAGTTCATTTCTAGTGTATCTATCGATCGAATTTCAGGGTTCTACGTATAAAATTACGGAAAATACGGGGGTGTTTCCATGAGAAGTGAGACAAATTCGGATTTTTCAGGACTGAAATTTTTTCAGAGAAAAAGTGTATCTGTAGTAAGTTGGTGGTCCTGATCATAAATCTGAAGGAATTTTTAGCCTATTTTGCCCCCTAGTATGTTTTACCATAAATGGGTTGTTCCATCGCGATTGGCGGGCAGTGTATATCATGTAGGCCAACCCCATTCAGGTGGTAGGTTCATTTTGAGCATATCCATCAGTCCTGAGAGTTTCATCATTCAACCTCACTTATTACGGAAGGTGTTTCCATGAGAAGTGAGACACACTGTATTGTATGTAAAGTTAGTCATGAGAAATAATTATATTATTGATATCTTCTTTATACGGCTCGAGTTGAATTTCTTGACATAATACGTAGAAAAATTTGTGTTCCCCAGGGTTATTACCTGACACCCTGACGCTCCCTTTATATAACATAAAACAAATTTAGCGTTGGTCGGTGTCAAAATGGAACGATAATTATGCCTAATTGAGACAATTCTGGAAGTTGAAATGGATAATATCTTCTAACGAAAGAATGGTATCGTAGAAATATAATTTTTCAAATTAACATTTGACGATTGCATTATATCCAAAACTCTGTCTCCAACACTCAATACCTCTTTCTATAGGTATATATTGCTACATAATGCTAGTGAACCTTATATAATTGTTCTTGAATATGTGGCATCGTCATCTTGATATCGAACTGTCCTCCATCTCACCTCTAGTTGTAGTTCAAGCACATTCCCTTCGTGTTCTTTTTTTGAAATTGAACAATCAGACCATCTGGATTACTGAATCTGTTTTCTTGAAGGTCATGGAAAAATATGGTTCCCATCCATAAATAGCAGCGATCTATTGAAGAATATAGTGAAACTCTTGCCGTTGCATTACGTATTTCCAAAAGGACTTCTCGACATGCTTCCCCTCCCCTCCACTTCCTGATGTGTTCCATGCCATCTAGCTTTCTCTCATCTCTCTATTGAACATTTCGTGTATGCAAGTGGTCATTCCTCACCAAATGAAGGATTGATTACAATCACTCCTTTGAATGTAATGCTAATATTATGAACATTAAATTTCATTAAATAAGGGGGCGTTTTCGATACAATGACTCTGTGAATAGACAGACTGAATAAAGAAACCTTCTTGATAAATTGAAACAATTTTGATCGCTCAATTTATGGGATATGTTTTGTCGTCATCTGATACCGTGTTTGAGTCGCAGGCACTACCTCATCTCTACCTACGTATTTTCCAAATCAGCTTTCAATTTGGAGATATTGTTCATTGTAAGTTCCAGAATTGTTACTCGCTATAACTCTCTTATTGAACTATGGTAACTTTTTAAACTTCAGTGAAGTCATGCATTCGTTGAAAACAACCGTTTTAGGAGGGAGAATAATCCTCCCACCACGACTGTACTGCCAATTCAACCTAATACTACTTACCATACTCCAACATTTAAGAATTCATGACGAGTATTCCTCGAAAAAAGTGACACCAACTCCCAAATAACACGAGATATTCACCAATGAAACAAAAATTCATCACGGTCCATCTAGATAGATAGTATAAATGAAAAAACTTGATGTTCAATGTTGCATTTTGAAATGTGAGGATTGAATGCCCTGACTAGTCTCTGACATTTCCACTATCGTTGTCTATTTGTTGTTTGATTTTTTGAGGAATTTTTGAGAAAAACTCAGTAGTGTCATAGGTGTCATAATTCGAGAATTCAACGAGGTATGCGGAACTTGTATGTATTAAAAAAATGGTTGCCGGTATCGGCAATCGACTGCAGAATTTGCCACAAAGTACAAAAAGTTCTTTCAAAAATTGTCAGAATTTACCAGAAAATTTATAAAAAAATTTTTGGTATGTAGATAATCATCCTGCTCACCAAGTTATCATTGAATGATACTCCATTCAATATAGAAACCACAATTATTGTCAGGTTTTTATATATTTTCTTGTTGAAAAACTGCAGGTTTCGTTGGTATTTTATATTCGGTGCCCGCCACAAATTATGCAACATATCCGAAAAAAATGTATCATAAGAGTATTGGAAAAAAACTGGTTGATCGAATATACATTGGTTTCGTCCAAAATTTCCAGCTCTGGAGGTACCTCAATCGTATAAAAAGAAGAAGAAAGAACCTCACTTTTCCATTTGCTTTTGTAATTAAAAAACATTTTTCGGTTTTTTTTTGTTTCTGTCGTGTTTTTACTGTTTCTGCTGTGTTATTACTGTTTCTGATGTCCTTTTTTCTGTTTCAGCAGTTTTGTTGAAATTTAGGAATAATAGACTTTACAACATATCATTAAACTTTAAATGATGTCCATCGACAACGGTTTAAAGATAAAATATCAGTAATAAGCATCGATCCATATCTTCTGGAAGCTGAAGAATTATCAGATATTTCTCTTTTTCCAAAAGTAATGCATATTGATATTGTTAATCATTTCCCAAAAACTCTGAAATAATGGAAAGTTCTAAATTCAATAAACTCAGATAAGAAGGGGAAACCATAGGTGATCCCATAGTGGAATTAAGGAAAATGTCAGAAAGTCAGAATAGTATCAGGATTGACATCTGAACTGATTCAAGTGATTTGATATTTGAGGAAGCATGTTTGTTAGCACGTAGTCTTGAAATGGCAGGAAACGGTTTCAGTAAAGAAAATCTCTCCTCAAAGTGAAGGCAGTTCTAATGCACCTATGAGTTTTGTAAAAATTTGAATATGAATGTCAGAATAAAGTCAGCTAAATTTATTGAAATATAACATTAGGTAAAAAGGTTTACATAACTTCAACAATCGAAGAATGGGAACAAATTGAAAGAGAAACTCGTGAGCGATCAACGTGCATATCATGGTACAATTATCCCGGGCATGAATTCAAAGCATCTAATTCGCTTATTTATTCATCTTTATATTCTGAAAACGGTCTGATTATGAAATGAAGAACTGTCACTTTCGATTTGATCAAGCTCATCAGTAAATTTTGTTTCTCTTCCTCAGCAGATATATTTGATGAAGTTGCCTCCCTTCTATAAAGGGGTTCATCTTCAGTGAGGTTCAGACGCTCGAGCTTTGCTAGATTTAAATTCAAAGCCCTGCAGGTTCAGCTGGCTTATCATTCGGTGGCATCAAATACGATTTTTTTTCTGTCAAAGTGTTTTTTTCTTGTTTCTGCAGCTACATGAGAAGGAACCTCCCTCAAACCTGATGTGCCAATGTACCATCGTAATGAGCAAAAACAATCCTGCCATCTTCAAGACATATTATCCATGGCGTTAAAAATTCATCGTTAATTCTTTGAGAATGCATCACTAAGAAAAATTTCAAAACTAAGTCATCAGTATTTCTGTTCACCTTTCCAATGTCTAGAATAAGCTAATTCGTCTGGTTCACACATAATTTTTTCACCCACAAATTGCTATATTGTGAGATTCTAAACTGTTACATTTCATTCATTGTGAAAGTACTTTTTGTTTCCACTTAAATAATCAACAATATCAGGATACATTATTTTGGAAAAATGTGGAATATCTGTTGATGATTCTTCAGCTTCCAGAAGATATGGATCAATGCCTATTACTTTGTACCGTTGTCGATGAACATCACCTTATCTTGAATAATATATTGTGAAGTCTATTATTCCTAAATTTCAACAAAACAGCAGAAACATAAAAAGCACAACAGAAACAGTTAAAACTCTACAGAAAGAGAAAAAAAAAACATTCTTCAATAACATAAGCAAACGGAAAAAAGTGAGGTAATTTATGCATCTTCGTCTACCATTGAGGTTCTCGTACGTCCAGAGCTATCATTGGTGCACTAATCAATAGCTGATAACCAAAAATTTGATTTGACACTTTTCACGAGATAAGTGCTAGTGCGGCGAATTGAAAAAATTAACGATGAAGATGCCAAAAGTAGGATTAGATGGCTATATATCGAAAATATTCACTCTTGTACCAGACCCATGAAGTAGATCATTTTGACCAAATCCAAAGCATTCGGTTCAGGTGCACACAATATTCATTCGAGTGTCTTATTAAGAACTAAGACTGGATAAGAACTATGCTTCACAACAGAACTATAACGACCTCTCTACAGGAGGAAAGTATCAGCTTCAAGCCAGCCAGGAGCTGGTCACTGCTGGTGGATGATCTGCTGGCCATTATCTCGCTTTGGGAGGTTGATCTGCAAGCATATGGTAACAATCTGGTCCTAGTAATAAACGATAAATCCGAAGAGACGATCTCCTACGTCCTTCAGGATATATTGGATACCATATATAAATGGTGTGAGAGGAAGGAAATGTCCATTAACCCTCACAAAATGGTCATAGTACCATTCACCAGGAAAAGGAAGCTGGAGCATTTAATACCACCTTCCATCAATGGTGTAACAATTCCTTTTGCGAGTGAAGCAAAATATCTGAGAATAAAAAACTTAATTGGAACTCGCACTTGGAAAAGACTATCCGGAAGGCTAGCCTATCATTATGGACATGCTGCAGAATATGTGGCAAAACATGGGGCATGTCACCAAAATGCGTATATTGGTTGTACGTGACCGTCATACGTCCAATGATAACGTATGGCTCTATAGTCTGGTGGAGCAAGGGTCATAGGAAAATGGCCATTGCTAAACTTAACGGACTACAGAGACAAGCGTGCCTGGCGATTACTGGAAGCATTCGCTCCACGCCAACGGCAGCAATGGAAGTCCTCCTTGGATTACTTCCTCTCCACATAGTTCTGGAGAGAGAGGCAAGATGGGCAACATACAGACCTTACCAAGCGGTCATTAGTCTACCGCAGGCATGCGTCATGAGATGCAGCAGCATGCTGGAGGGCATAATAGCTCACAACATTCTAGGAATGCCCTCAGACATCATGCCTAAAACTATCAACCTTCACACGTCCTACACTGTGGTCTTTCCCGAAAGAGAAGAGTGAGTCCGGAATGAAACCAACCTATGTAGGGCAAATGAACGTTAGTTCACCGACAGTTCCGAAACTCAGGAAGGCGTCGGAGCCGGAATATATGAGATGAACCCAGTAGTGGAACGCTCGTTCAGTATGGGTAAACTAGCTACGATAATTCAGGTAGAGGTATATGCCATTGAAATGTGTGCCAGGGAGCTGGAAAATCTACACCACACACGAAAAACAATAAACATATTTTCAGATAGTCAAGCAGCACTTAAAGCGCTTGAATCCAACTGCTTCAAATCTAGGGCAGTACAGAACTGCAGAGACACCTTAAACCGACTGGCGCAACGCAACAACGTTACCCTAGTCTGGATACCAGGTCACACAGGCCTAGAAGGAAACGAAATAGCGGACGCCCTAGCAAAAGGGGGGGCCGAAACAACATTCACTGGACCAGAACCGGTAATCGGTTTAGCATATAGCACTGCCAAGAATGTCATAACAGCTTGGGCAGACAATAAAAGACTCGAGTACTGGCGTAGTCTACCGGGCCTAGTCCCATCCAAAGCATTTATTACTTGTACAAGGAAAAAACAGGACTCTGACAAACTGCTAGAACTCAGTAGAGCGCATCTCAGAGTTATAGTAGGTTTGCTTACTGGCCACTGCAAACTCCAACATCACATGCATAAAATCGGACTTGCACAAGATGCAGAGTGCCGGCTATGCATGGAGGATGATGAAACGGCTAAACACATTCTGTGTACATGCCCTGCAGCGGCCAGAACCAGATTCTCAATATTTGGCGATACGACAGTAAGGCCAGAAAACCTGGTAAATTGTTCTCCCAATACATTCCTCAATTTCGTCAAGAGATTGAATATACTGGGAGAAATATAACTATAGGGTGAGCCACAATAGGCCATTGGAAGCAGTGGAGGGCCTGATACGGGCCCACTCACGTTCAAACCTAACCTAACCTTATTAAGAAGGTACCAACAATTATCTTGCCATCTTTCCGCGCTTTTTATCTCTTGACATTATTTTTTTTTCTCACCGATGATCACATGACACCAGATTTTTTTCCGATACTCTTTTCTTTCATATGTTATATGACGGGCACTGTATATTTTTTGAAATATCAGTGAAATTAAACAAGGACAAGAAGTGTGTATTTTTTAATATCCGGTACAATGTTTCAAACAGAAGAGAATGCGATAGAAGCGTGTAAGAGGTAAGAGTCGACTGTAACAGCGGAGATTGAGAAATTGAAATTTTTCAATTTTCACCCAATCTCCATCGGTCGAGCTTAACAAAAACTATATGTCTACAATTCTAGAAAAATTGGCATTACTAATGAACACACCAAACAAATATGACCTGGCCAAATTTGAGAACTACTCCAGATCTTCTCGCCATATTATACCATGTCATATTATACATATCCACGTCTTCACTAACGTTTTTCAAACACTTCTACAACTCTAAACATTGCTTTCTTCTGCATCACGTGAAAAATGATTCCACATTATTTTTGCAGGAAGCACATTAAAAAGTGTGTGTTCTGTTTTTTAAAGCATACAAGTCTCCGTTGATACTCAGGAAAAAATTCACTTCACCAGTCATGTTTCTGCAACATTAATGGATTGTTTTGCCAGATTTTTCCGTAAGAAATAATGATTTTTGAATAAATTTCAATTCTTTTCTATAGTTGGGCTTGGATAAAGACGAGGTAGTCTATGATAGTTTGATGCTTTTGATGCGGTCGGATATTTATGAAATTTTCAGCGGTCTTCATTAGAAATGGTTCACGGTGGTTCATAATATTTTGACTTTTTGAAAAACAAAGCAATATCAACTCTGATTATTACAGATGTATGCCTCATATATGGTACTTCTTCAAAGAATTTAATTCCTCTATGATATAACTATGCCCCTAACATTTTTAATTGATTTCCTATTTATAAAAAATAACAGAAACATCGAAATTATGTCTATTAGTTACGAATCATAAAAGATTCAATATGGAAAACTATATATCAAATTCGATAGACGGATAATCACCTAAATTTCCAGCTTAAATGACGGTAAAAATGAATTTATTCCATACCTATGAACAGCACTGTTGTTATATGTATATCCAGCATTTTCATCGACTTTCGTGCAATGACAAATGTTGTGAACAAAACGATTTACCACTTTCTGGTGAATTTCTATCATTATATAACATCATTTTACAGAAATTTCAAAGATTTCCGTTTCATGACATCAATTTTGTTATCCAAGAGTTTTGTCAAACTGAATCAGTAACCAAAAAAGCTACATGTTGAAATTAGCTACTGTATCAAACAACAGTTATTCATTTCGTCGGTGATGTCACAAGCTTGCTCACCACTCTGGAACACCGCAGAAAAATTGGCGATTTCTGTGTTTTATAGATATTTTCATGGACGATGCTCTTCTGGAAAATAATCAATGGTTCTACAACGAATGGTGAAGTGTCCCCTGAAGCATTCAGACTGTAGAAATTCAAGAACATTGATGCCTTCTCACTTTCCCTTGGTTCTCACGATGTTATCTGACCATTACAGAATTGTCTTACTCATGGGAACAAAACATGGAAAAAGTGGTGGAGACAGGCTTAGAATCGGCTCAAAACCTCTACTAAAAACTGTTTATCATGGTTTTAATGGAGAATTTCTTCTCAATATCTATTTTTTGGCGTGTGAGTTTTCTGTTTGAACTCAATTATTCCACATCACAACTCTCTTCATTGGTAAAATGTTAAATCATTTGGCTTCTATGAAGTCTCAAACCTCCCTCGTCTGGGCAGGTATTTCTGGATATCGTCTAAATATAACAATTTTTCTTAACTTGACTTTTTCCTGTAGGTCCATCAGAAAAAAACAAAATATCTGAATGCCATCTAAAACCATTTTTTTTCATTTGAACGAGGTGGTTGAAACCCTTTATGGCTACCTCATTCGGCCGGTTTCACACATCCCATAAGGTAGTGGGGAGTCCCCTGAGTTCGAATTAAATCCCCTCAGGTATACCCTCTAAACACTCCACTTCATCTAGCCACCCAGGCTGACACGATGACACGTATGCTCAGATGCCCATTTTTCTTACCATACCACTTCATCGGACCATCAGAAAAATTCTGCAGTCGCTAGGGTTTGAACCATCGACCGGCAGCCAAAGTGATTGAAACATTGACGCCTTAACCACTCGGCTACCTGGCCTTCATCTATTACCATCACAAATACTTCAAAATGTGAGAACAAGTTTTTACGAAAACCTTCATAGATACTCGATCGTATTTTTTCCCTTTCATTAATTTGTTATTGTCAGACTTACTTCTCGGACTTTGTCTGCATCTTTTGAAGCAGTGTAGTTTCAAAGGGATTGAACGTCGAACGGGAGAGTCTAATAAGCTCTAGCCAATCAGAATATTGTAGCATCAACGCGTCATAGTGGCGTGCTTGGACATGAGTACAGGTGGCCCACGTAACCTACTGAGTCAAACTCGAACCAAGGAAACAAAACTGGCATCTTTAACTCTCAGATACCAGAGTGCGGAGTGCGCTATATTCCGTCACTGTGGAAAGACAATGATGGTGATGACATGTCCATCCGAAGAGAGTAAACGAGCAGGAGAGTCTAATAAGCTATAGCTTATTAGAATCTTGGAGCATCAATGCGTCATAGTGACATACTTGGACACAAGTCGAACTCTAACCAAGGAAACAAAACTGTCACCTGTAACTCTCAGGTACCAAGAGTGCGGAGTGCGCTAGTCCGTCACTGTCAGAAGGAAATAGTCGCCATGACATGTTCATCTACGTCACAAATGATCTTTCATCTCTTTCTATTAGTGTCACCATTATCTTATGGGGAATAAAACTATCCTAGTAGTAGAAGATCCAAACCTAAATCGACCTTCACCGAGCTGATAATGGAATCAAACTTATTTTATAACAAATTTCGTATATTAGAAAACATATTAAAAATGGGTTGCCTAAGGAAATCCTGGACAGAATATTTTTGAAAAACGATTTTTCATAAAATTTTGCAACACCGAGATAATAAGAAAATTTTATACTGGACTCAAAGTATGAAAAATGTAGAATGTGGAGATATAGTGTTGGCTATTATTTACCTGAAAGAACTACTGGGTTGCCAGGTATAAGCAGGTATGTCGATACCAGTTACTTTCACCTGATGTGATAATAGAAAAAAATGTATATCAGCATAAGCGCTGTTTTATTGTGAACACGTTGATATAGGCCGAGCTAACTCTTGGCTAACCTAACTTTTTTTGTGATTTTTTTTTTGTTATTGTTTTTTCATTTTTTCGAAAATCCGCGGAAACGCGCATAGCCTAAACGGAAGGTCGCATCAAAAAAGTGATTTATACAATTATTTCTAGAATGATCCAAGGGTGTACACCAGGCTATTTAAAATAAAATTAAAAAATTATTCCCCCCCTTGAATTCATTTTTTTGCACCTCCCACCCTCTCTACCGAAAAAAGTCAAAGACGGTCCTCTACAGTAAGTACTATATTTTTGTTTTTTTTCCATTTTTTTTTAATTTCATTTTTGAAAATCCGCGCACAGCCTAAACGGGGGTTGCATCAAAAATAGTTGTTCCTACTAATCTTTCTAGAATGAGCTCACACGCTCCCTAGGGCTGTTTATAAAAATTATTTCCTCCCCTTGAATCCAATTTTATCTCCCTTTCCCCCCCCCCCCGAAAAAAAGTCAAAAACGGTCCCCTACTATATCATATTTTTTGTTTTCTTTTAATTTTTTTTTCTAATTTTTCGATTTTTTCTTACTTTTAGGGGGGAGGGCTAGCTCCCCTCCTGAACATCTTCTTTCCTCGGAAAATGTTTCTGTGTACGTAGCCACCAGTTTTTTTTTCCGAAATTCCCCCCCCCCCCCGTTCGCCAAGTAGAGGAGGTAATTTTTCAAAATTGGAACGCCCACTCTCTTTAACTGTCCAAAAGGTTTCTCGATAGGTCTTCAGGTGTCAGAGATACAGAATTCCCCCCTCTCCTTTTCTCCCCGCCCCTCCGAAATTTTCACCATATATCTTAGAATTTTGAGTTCTACAAAATGTATATTTTGGATTTTTGATACGACTTCGCATAAGAGCTACTCCGATTACTTATTATCTTGTTATTATTTTTGCAAAGTTTTATGAAAAATCGTTTTTCAAAAAATAATTAAAAATATTCTCTCCAGGATTTTTTTAGGAAACCTATTTTTAATATATTTTCTAATATACGATATTTATTATAGAATAAGTTTGATTATATTATCAGCTCGGTGAAGGTCGATTTATGTTCGGATCTTGGACTATAGTCAGATAACGTTTAATCTCTTTGATGTCCATCTACGTCACTTGACTCGCCATTGTCTTATGGGGAATAAACTCTCCTAGGCAAATAACGTTTAGGGATAGTTTCACAGGATTCAGTTGGGCTTTATTTTATTTAACTGATGGTTAGAATGTGAACCTTTCAACTGCATCTAAAGAATGTCATTCACCAACTAAACTATCAGTTAGTTATTTGGAGTTTAACTGGAACCGGTGAAACTGGCCCTTCGTCTCTTTGGTGTAGTCTGACCTAAAATTGTATCTAGAATAACAAACTCCAAAAGTTGAAGGAAGTTTCGCTCATCTGAGTCAGATTAGATACTATGCCAATATTAGTTCGAACACAAATTCGCTGAAGACTGTGTTGAAGTACATAATAGCCTGTAGTAGTGTGTTGTGCTAATTTATACAGATTATCCATTTGAGATTGAGTTTCAAATTATAATTCCTTCAATTCATGACTAGGGGCTGTTTACAAACAAACCGCTCATTCAAATGGAGGAAGGAAGGAGTGTAATATCATCAAGAATTTCCATAATTCCATCAGAATACATCTGAGCTTTCAATGGAGACTCGAAAACACGAAGGGAAGTCACCTTGGGCTGTTATTCTTTATAATTTATATAAATTATATTATTATGTCTTTTGAAAATTGCTCACTTCTACTTCATGCAGACGACTTGAAACTATACCAAACAGTGAATAACCTGAGTGAGTGCAGAAATATACAAGAAGACTTAAACCACCTTACATTGTTTTGCAATAGTAGTTGGATCTTAACAAAGGTGTCTCAATTACTTTTGTAATGACATTAAATATTTCGAATTTTAAATCTAGAGGTATTAATTACATCGACCATCTAGAAGCGAAAGACTTACTGACTTCACACTTATTGTATAACTGAATTTACTATTGCCTCCTATTACATGAATTACTTTGTGTTTTTTCTTGTTCACAACCCACTTAACTCATTTATTTTGGACAAGGTTCTTTTTTTTTATTGTTCAATCTGTTTGTAACTACAACATTGGTAAATAAATAAAACTCACAACCGAGATCGTTCAGGCTTTAACAAGTGACGAGGTGAAAAATTGTTGAATCGCTATTGCACAAATTGACACGTCAGCCAAATTTGCTCTCCACAATAAAACCGTTCCGAAAATGGTTTTCCATCATATATATTAAATTGATGGAGAGTATACTTCAAAGCTAAATTAGCAATCGATCTGTACGTTAGAATGAGCAAAATAAACTTTATCACTAGCCTAGCCACAATTTCGGTTTCAACTGAAGCAGAAAATCGAGTGGAAACCGGTCGGCTACAATTATTTGAAATGAATCAGTCTTGCACAGATCATCATCAAACTCTGAAAACCCTCGCACTCGTATTTTCTGTGCACTGTTAAAAATAGAGAGAGAGGCGCTAGAAGGAACGCAAAGAGTCTGGGTATCTTGTATCGATCAGGAGTTGAATCTGGAATGGACCAATTGGAAAATATGTGAGACGGAATACTCTCGCTAAACGCTGCTGGAAGTTTGGAAGGTGAGAAATAATCCATTATGTGCCATATGAGTTTTTTTTTCTGGTAGAAGAAGTGAGCGTACAAGGTGTATTTAAAAAATATCCAGTTCGAAAAAGCAATACAACGTCGTAAGAAATTGCTCAACCACTGGAGGTGAAAATTGACAGTTGCACGGGGTTTTCAATTTCATGCTTATTTTTCTTGATATACCTACTCACCCAAAGTAATTTCAAGACTTTGTCTGTTCAAAAAAATGTCCGATAGATGTTATTGCTTTGAACTTCTGTTGGTATTTTCATATAATTTCTTCTGTAAACCAAAAATTTGTAAAAGTCAACATTGAAGTTTTATTATTAACGTTATGTATGGCGAAACGGATGGCAGATCGTAACATACCGGGTGAAAGTAATATGGTCAATAAGCTCTTTCAGCCCATATAAATCACCTGGACCAGGTGGAATACTCCCTGTACTACTACAGCAGGGAATTGAAGATCAAGCACCAGAACATTTAATACTTTACAGGATGAGCCTAGCACTTGGCTGGATACCACAAACCTGGAAATCTGTGATCGTGGTCTCTATTCCGAAACCTGACCGAAACTCATACAACCAAGCCAAGGATTACAGCTTCCATCTTTTCTCCTGAGAGGACTAGAAAAACTGATAGACACGGACATACGGGAGGCAGCTCTTATAGACCGGCTTTTACATTTAAACCAGCTTGCCTATCTAACAGGAAAATCGTGAGAGACGGCCTTGCACCAATTCATGTCAAGGCTGGAGGACACTCTGGCGAAACAATTGAGAATAAATTGTGAAAGGCTTTCGCGGCCATCGTCACTTACATGGTGGTTCTTCGGGTAGTAAGGCCGACGTATGTTGAGAGAAGATCTCGACGTTTCGCCAACACGAGTGGTTAGCATTTTCAAGAGAAATCTTCTTCAATGGATGACAACACCAAAAAACGACTGTGTAGAAGTGAGGCTCTCATTCCTAGGCTGTATGGTCTACCAAAAATTCACAAAACCAACGTGCCGCTCCGACCAATAGTCAACACCATTGGATCACCAACCTATGAACTTGCGAAATATTTGTCCACGGTCCTACAGCCACACATTGGTAATACATCTTCCTATGTGAGAGATTCCACACATTTCATCGAAAAGATCAAAGAGATTACCATTGATCCAAATGACGTTAGATGAAGCCATGAGGGAAATTGAACTTCTTTTCCCAAGTGATATATCCAATCTCTTCAAACTATGCTTAACATCATCATACTTCATTTTCAATAACAAAATATATGAGCAATTAGATGGTGTTTCAAACTTAGCCCAGTTATTGCTAATTCCTTCATGGAAAAACTAGAAGAAAAGGCAATTGAAACTGCAAATTTAAAACCCATGGTATGGTAAAGATATGTAGACGACACGTTTATAATATGGAGCCATGGACCAGAAAAACTCAATGAATTCCTTAACCATATCAATGACATACACCCGAATATTCAATTCACCATGGAAATTGAAAATGAGAAGAAACTGGCATTCTTAGACGTTCTCATTTCTCGAAAAGAAAGACGTCTGGGGCATACGGTATATAGAAAACCAACACACACTGATCAATATCTCCACAATACCTCAAACCATCATCCGTGCCAAAAACAAGGTGTAATCAAGACATTAGTTGATATAGCTAGAAGAATTTGCGAACCTGAATACCTGGAAGCTGAACTAAACCTTCTTTCTAATGGGTACAAAGAAAGAGATTTCGAGAGGTGTATGAAAAATAGAAGAGAAATCAGAGACGGAAGAATCAATAGTAGATCAAATGACTATCCATCCAGTGAACCAAGTAGTAGTCAAACCAACACCGAAAAAAGAAAGGCATTCTTACCATATGTTCCCAGAGTTACAGATCGTATTGACCGTATTCTACGAAAATATGAGATCAAAACCGTTTATAAACCTTCAAAAAACTGAAAGACCACTTTAGATCAGTGAAGGACAAACGAGACGTACTATGCTCTTCTGGGGTTTATCGCATTCCATGTTCCTGTGGCAGCGTTTATATCGGAACCACGAAACGCTCCGTTAAAACAAGAATCAAAGAACACAAGGCTTGCATTCGGCTAGGGCACTCACAGAAATCCGCTGTCGCAGAACATACTCTCAACAACGATAACCATAGAGTGAAATTTGAAGAAACCCAAGTCATCTCTTCATCATCTGCCTATTACCCAAGACTCTTCCGGGAAGCAATTGAAATTCAGAAACGCCAGAACAACTTCAACAGAACCGAAGAAGGACTACAATTGACTACAATTGCTTCCAGTTCTCAAAAATTCTCAATTAGCTTCCTATCCACAAAATAACGGTACGAACGATTCTATGATGTCAGCTAACGCTATGGACCAATCAGATGTAAGAACATCAAATCACAGCTATTTATTGAGACAACGTATAACAAATGTCAAGCATTTGACAGCGACATAAAAAACCAGAAACTTTCTCTTGAAAATGCTAACCACTCGTGTTGGCGAAACGTCGAGATCTTCTCTCAACATACGTCGGCCTTACTACCCGAAGAACCACCATGTACAATTGAGAATGTTTCTCTTTAAAAAAAGAAATAGCACTTTATGCACCTTTCCAGATATCGAAGGAGTGACAATACATCCTTCGAAAGTAAGGTGTCAGCGGCCAGGAGGAGAAGCATTGACGAATCCACCTGCACGTGGATACTGTCAATGCTCCAAAATCGACAGACCCATACCAACATGTTTGAAGACTCCGCGAAGCTGGAAATAGCCAAGGAAATCGGTCATGCGGACGACGTAGTAGTCTATGGCCAAATAACCTCTGAGCTAATGAAAAATGTACTGTGGACCGTAGAGGAAAGTTGCAGAAGAGAAAGACTGAGTGCATGTCCCAGCAAAATCACACTCATTCCCTTCAAACGCAAAAGAATTCTGGGGAACATGAAGTCACCCAAGTACTTTGGAGTAGCACTACAAGTTGTTGATCATGTCAAATATCTAGGGCTGTTCTCAGATAAAAACTATCCTGGGATACAACATGTAGTCAACAAAAGAAAAGCATCGTTCATGATGTGAAGAAGCGCTTTTGGAAAAACATGGGGACTGAAACCGAAAGCCATGCACTGGCTTTACACCGCGATCATAAAACCCAGAATCACATATGGCTCACTTTTGTGGTGGCCGAAAATGAATCAGAGACAGTCGCAAAGCAACCTTGGTAAAATACAGAGGCTTGCCTGTGTGTATCACGAGTGCTATGAGTAGCACTCCAACCACTGCTATGGAAATTATCCTAAACTTTCCACCAACAGTCATGGGGGAGGTGAGGATGAGTTTATACAGACTGAAACAGGTAATTGGATAACCCAACCACAAACTGGGCACACCAAAATCATAAGTGAAGTCAACATTACCGAACTGAAATTGATATCAGACTACATGCTACCACAATCCTCGTACGAATAAACATTTAAAACACAGCTCAAGTGGAATGAATGGGACTCGGGAGTAGAATCACTATTATCTGGGAACATAATCTGGTATACAGATGATTCAAAAACAGATGTAGGAGCAGGAATGTATGGGGTGAGGCCAAAAAGGAACGTAATAGTCCCTCTCGGCAACAACACAACAGTATTCCAAGCTAGGATACATGCTATAAGGACATGCACAGATTAATCTAGACAGTGGGAATAAAAGAAAACACATGTACATTCTATCCGACAGCTCTGAATTCAATACAGATAAATTCAAAGCAAGTTTGGGAATTTCAGAGCCTCAATGAACTGTCAAAACACAACAAGATCATACTTCTATGGGTGCCCGGACATAGGGTAATTGAAAAGCAGACCAACTTGAAAAACAAGCATCTGAATCACCATTCATAGGTCCAGAACCAGCGTTTGGAATTAGCAAAACCCGATGCGGAAAATTAATCAATGAGTGGAAGAAATCAAAACACCAAACATATTGAGACCTAATCGAAGGGCATCGATGAGGCACCTGATCCAAACACGGCTGAGACCTTCAACCTAACTTACGCACAATCACCGACTTACTAACCGAACACTGCGGCCTTAGAAAACATCTTTATGCCATGAGAATAAACAGAGGAACCGTGGAGTGTAGACTCTGTGGTGACGAGGAAGAAACAGCCTCCCGCATCATCTTCGATTGCCGACGCGTTGCTCAACAGGCGCAACAGAATATTCGGACAGATCAACCTAGAAACAAACATGAATCCGAATCACCTAGTAAATAGACTACTAAACCTGGTGAAAGACACAGGTCCATTCAACTGGGAACCACTGATGACAGAACCATACAATGGACCTCAGCTGGTCTCAGTGTTAAGGGAAACCTCAAAGGTAAACCCGGCATCTTGCTGGTCAGTCTTCAACCAACCAACCAACCATGGCGAAACTAAATCTGTCCGTCCAGGTGTTTGTAATGAAAAACTCATTCATTTCAGGAGAATTCGAATCTGTTCTCAACTTTTTTTCGCAATGAATAAAATCTACCATCTGAGCTGGTTACCGTTTCAGGTGCTATGTTCTTCCTTTCCTCAAGGAAATATTCTCGGCGAAAGGAAGAACTGAAAATCTTAACAGACCCTTGCTCAGTGGAGAAGGAAGTGGGTAGAAAGAAAAATAAATAGGTAGTCTCCAAGATAACAAAGTGTATTGCTTTTCCTTTACAATTTAAATGAATATTTCCAAAGACAAATTCTAATAAACTGTGATCTTTGGATTGATTGTTTGCTACTCCGTGGTACGCCTCGTAGTAACAAAGGTTTATCGATTCGAAAATTTGACTATGTGAATTTATTAATTATTTCAATGATCCTAACATTACCTACTGTCAGGAAGGTTCAATATTCTGATCGACGTGGTCTCAGCTCCTTTTAGTATATATACTTAAAGTTCACAATATCGATACCTGTTATTACTCATCGACCAACTAGCAATAAATATTTACTTTAGCCATCAAAAATCACGAAAAGAAGCTTACTAGCGGCAGAATCAGTATGAATCTTAAATTCAGCGATAATTAAAGCAAATAGTAGTTCTATCAGCTGGCAGCACGACAAGTTAACGGAGCTCTGTGATTTCTTCAAATCAGCACTGTCGTAAAGGGGGTCTCTGTATACTCCATCCAGACTGGTAAATGTGCAGAATAGGGCTCGGAAGGGCTCACGTACGGTACGAGGTTGGTAAGGGGTGTTGGTAAGAGGTTTCGCTAAGAGGTTCTGCTAAGAGGTTCAGCTGAGAGGCCTAAAAATAAGAATTATCTTGAGGAATTGTTATCAGAGGAACACCAAGAAGTTAGGATGCTGATAAGAGCATATATGCACAATTATATCTGAGTATAACTAACCTGTGATATTGGATGGCCTCGAAGTGGTTGGGTTTACAAAATCTTTAGAAAAGTAGGAAATCTTATCCACAAAGGTGTGTGTGGTTGCTCAGGGAAACCAGACCACTATTTTCACAAACTTCTCCCAAAGATTTCAAGAAAAATCCGCCTAAAGCGAAGTCAAAAGCTCCAATCCACCTCGGCAGCAAAAGACTTATTTCTTTTTCCCAAATTTGCGGGCATGTGTCAGAACTGACAGATGTATTCTAAACAATAACCAAGGTGAAATAAAAATGAGAATCATAAAAGGCGACTTACAAAAGCAGACAGATTGTGTTGAGACCAATATACCAGAGGATACTTCGAAGCGAAGCCACAAGACTACAAAGAAATAAAAAAAAGGAAGAATAATAAAAACACGAATAGAGCCAGAATGTAGGTAAGGCGGTAGGTACATTTTCAATCCGGCATCCTATAAACAACAATCCTGACAAAATGCAGTACCGAATTACTGGCGAATCGGACATGTAACACAGGTTCCAAATTGCCTCCCTTATCACATATGGACGTCTATGAATTATGTTCCAGATACCCCCATACGTGACAAGTGGGTCGAAATTTTCAACTGCTTTATCAGAATAATTCGGTGACTGTTTCTAGTGGAAAAATATTATTATTTATAGAGCCATTAAAAGTGAATTGACTGTTACGTAGTTGAACCTATGAATTAAGTGCCACGAACGTGAACCATTTCATAGTCCGACGTTTTAATATTTCATAGATGTCCACCGCTACCATTCAGAATTTTTTTAATGAACTGACACAAATTCGCTTGTTTTATCCATTCTTGGTTGTTGCACGCTTTTCGATCGCATGTTGAAATATTCGCTTTTCACTAGATACATGATCTTAGTCACAATTTATTGAATATATGCATTGAAATATATAAACTTTCCATAAGTACATTGCCAATCAGAGAGTTGTGTCATGGTGAAGATGGTTCTACAGGAAATACAATTCAATATAAATATACAATAAAAATGTACCCTGATAGGCACTGTAAGAATATTCAACATTATTAATGACAACAAAGAGGGTATTTATAGTTTTCACTTGGTCGATTGATCTTCAGGAAATAATTCATACCAGGAGTAAAACTGTGATCCTTTTATAGATCAACGAACCAACCTTCTTTTTGGCGATGGTTATGTCCATCAAAAAAATATGAAAATGAGTATACCGATGCATAGATTGAACTTCACCGTGTTTACTTTGAGAAACGTTTCACGAGAAAGTCGATCAAATCCAAACTAAATTCTTGTCTGCTGAAAATAACCCCAAAGAGAATTCATCCAAATAAATCTGGAACAAAAATAATGAAAATGAAATGAAAATATTTCTATTGAATTCTCTTCCTGAAATTATTCAAAATGTTTTCTTCACAATGACTTCTGATTTATGTTATTCGTTATAAAGTCCTGTCCGAAAAGGCAGTAATAACAAGAATGGAAACGAGATTGGGCTCGATCGATTTACACAGTTATTTTCGAAGTTAGGAAGTAAAGTTAGGTGAGCTTCAATAAGATAATTTCCATGATTCGTCGACTGAATTCAACTTCTCATTTCCTTTGAAGGACACAACAGTGAGTCCAAGATAAGGTTGTCCAGCAGGGTAATATCTGAAACACTTTGTATAAGCTTTCTTGTGATGATATTAGTCTTACTGGTGAAAACTAATTAGTTCAAAATAAATGTAATGAGTATTTTCATTAAAATTAGTGTTACAAGAGCGATTTTTTTAAATAAATAAGTTCGGGAAGTAGACAGTTTCACTTTTGCTAAAGAATAAACTCATAAACTTTTTTTTCGTGCCAGAAATACTGATACCTCGTTGAATAAATATCTATTGATTGTTCAGTGACACTGAAAGATAAATTGTTTTCGAGGAAAGTTCGTCTTGTAGAACTTGCAGTCGCCTATTTGGAACAGGAGTTGGAGAAAAGGGAACTCGAAATAACTTGGTAGAAGTTCAAACTAAAGAAAATACACTCGGGTAGCTTGATTCGAAAAGGAGACCCCGAAACCTATTTATTCAAAATTGCTGGAGGCGATTTGAGTTCGATAACCAACAAACTTGAAGAAAATACATCCTTGAGGGAAAGGCTCTGATAAAATTGGAAACATCTGAAAGAAACTCTTCAAGAAATGTTTAAGAGTCTGGAGGAAAAGCATCTAGAAAATTCGAAGACCTTCGAAGAAGAACCTTGAGGAAATTCGAAAAATCTGGAAGAGAAGCTTCAGGAAAATTGGAAGAGTCTGGAGGCAAAGCATCTAGAAAATTCGATGAGTTCAAAATAAGAATTTGTAGATAATTCGAAGAGATTGTAACAAGAACTTTATAGTGTGGCGAACCTGTTAGAAGAAATAATGTAATCCGTCGAGACACAGATAGACAAGACGGAAGTAGATAACATCAAAGACGAAATCGAGGCCACCAAAGGTAACTTGAGGCACAAATGGATGAATTGAAGGTAATAATCTGTAAGTTGGAAAAACGAATTGCTACTGCTCACACTGCAAAACAGTTAACAAAATTTCAATGCTGGACCTGAGTTTGAACTTGGATGAAGTTCAAAAGGAGATACTAGATTTTAGGACAGTTCTGAACCAGGGAAGCTTTTCATGAAGCCGCCCCAGTTCGATGGAAAAACTCCAAAACTCCATTGGCAAATAACTGCCGACAACTTGAAGCTACGTCCAAAGAAGATGGATGGATTGGTAGGGAAACGCCGTAGTATCAAAACAGGCATTGCGTGGAGAAGCAATGAATATTTTACAAA
Source organism: Chrysolina oricalcia (assembly GCA_944452925.2). Classification (NCBI taxonomy): domain Eukaryota; kingdom Metazoa; phylum Arthropoda; class Insecta; order Coleoptera; family Chrysomelidae; genus Chrysolina; species Chrysolina oricalcia. Next base: position 7,742,807 of record OX101815.2, on the reverse strand, counting down.
CCCTCACACTCCAAGAACAGGTGATGAACCGTCTGAAACCACCTAGAACATGTATACGACTCACAGTTAAAAAACTGCTGCCAGGAAGAAAGCGAATCCTTTACGGCCTCCAGATTATTGCGCTTGTACACATTTTTGTTTATACCCCTAGATAAAAAAATCTAGTGGAGAGAGGTCTGGTGACCTGGGTGGCCAGATTTGCTCCAAATTACGCATAATTACTTTACCTCGAAATAGTTTCAGGACATATTGTTTGTCACCTACCGAATTTTCAATTGGCGCTCCATCACAAAAATTACCTAATTTTGAGCTAAATAACGGAAGTGAAAGACATTGAAGAAAAGTTTTTCATCGTGCATTGCATGAAGGACGATTTAGAATTTCTGCTACACTGAAAATGTGGCTTCAACCTAATGCAGGTTGACGCTTCGTGACTGTATACAGCTCTGTGTGTTACAGAATACCTCACGGAAGTTAGTTTTGACAAAATGAATTGGCCAGCACGTTCACCTGATCCTAATGTGTGGTATGCGAACATGCTTGGTATGTAAGTCAGAGATCATGAAGTAGCCTTTTCATCGCTAGACTCATAAACTAAGCTGGCAAACTGACATTAGGGCAACAACGAGCAAAGCTACCACGTCAAAAAATTACATTTCTTGAAGAAATGTGTTGGTGACAAGTTTATTTTGCTCTTAAAAATGAACCAGGGCACCTAAAAACATTAACCAAAAAACAAAGTGTAGGAAAGACCACACAGGATGTTTTTGTATTACGGTTATAAAACAACCTTTTCATCAACCATTACGTCAGCGTATAACGAAAGATTGGCAACGGAAGTTGAAATTAGTCACTGTACCTACAGTTTGCTGAAAAAATTATAAAAATTTAAATAGAAATTTTAAAAAATCATGAGACCTTAAATTTTGTCATACACTAACTGGTTGCGATTTCTTTTGTTGGCAATACTCATTTAATGAAGTGAAGCTGTAATTTTCTTGCCTAGGCAGGCAAAAGGTAGTCCCAAGACAATTTGAAAAAAATTATTTTTCTATACGTGAACATTTTTTATTTCTTGGGACTATAACCCAAATAATTGAATAAATCAATGGAGTCCTATTTCGTTATCATCATGAATGAAGATAATATTTTTGGTAGTAAAACTAGGATTAGAGAAAGGAAAACAAAAAATCTGGACCTCCACATCAGCAACTGAGTTTTCAACTTTCAGAATTATGTATTCAAAACAATCTGAATACGAAAAAGGGCAGTTCTATCAATATGAAAAAATTCAATGATTCATATTTTGTCCATTGATTTTGTTTTGGTTATAAATCATCCGAGAGCTCGTTGTAAGTAAAATTCACTAAGACAATCGACCAAAATGAAAAATTCAGACGATTCATTCCAACTTCGGAACCATTTGAGCTGTTTCCAAGTTTGAATGCCAAATATAACACAACAATGACAATTTCACAGATTTATACAAAGTGGTAGAAGGTAAGACGCGAAACCACATGAAGACCTCAACAAAAAAGAACCTCTGCAGCATCGAATCTACACAGACAATCCAAAATACTAATTTTTCAATCGCTTAATTTTTTTTATTTTTTTCGATTGCCTGTAACAGTGTTTTGCCCTAGCTGGATTACGTCTTTTGTGTTTCAGACAACGACTCTAATAGGTCTTTTAAAAACCGCGAGGTTATTGAGACTGGTGAGGGTGGCAAGAAAAATCGACAGGTACTCGGAGTATGGGGCCGCTGTTCTGCTACTGCTCATGGCCACCTTTGCGCTCATAGCACACTGGATGGCTTGTATTTGGTGAGTATTCAATTACTGTTACAAAAGTCATTCTAAGAATTCACGGCTAAATGGCTGTGTCTAACATATCTAGGTACGCGTCATCGGTTGAGTTAGCATTCAAAAATGGAGGCCCAACTATGTGATTTCCCAGAATACCTGCCCAGACTTCAACTTTTTGTAGAAACTGGGTATTTGGTTCCATTTGATAAAATGGTGGAAACAAAATATCACACACCAATGGCATTAAAATAGCCTTAGATTCCAGAGTTGTATCGAAATGAAGGTGCTATAGGACCATCTTCACATGAAAAAATAACCGAGATGGCGCCCAACTTTGAATTATCATTTATTGCTGTTATTGTAACTCCCAAATTGAGCGCCATTTTCTTTGATGGTTCAAAATGAGTCATCGAATATCTAACAAAGAAACAGATAGAAAATCTACTGATGTTTTGTTTGATTTATCGCCCCAAACCCAACTACTACTTCATGCGATACTTGAGCGCCATTATCTCTGCTGATTTAATATTGGCTATACAGTCGTCACTGTATTTATCAAAGATATAGAAACAAGTTTTTCCTAATTATTGATATGTAATCGTTTTTAAAGTTGACTTACATGGTAACAAAGTTCTTTTATAGCTACTAGTGTATTTTTGCCTCAAAATCGGGATAAAAATCAGCAGATTCATTGAAAGTCAACTCATTCAATACCACTAAACAGGTCGATGCGGAATGCCAATTAAATTTGGGTTATGCCATGATTACCTTGCTGCGACGCCCATGGTTTGATTTGACAAGGCGATAAATAAGTCATAAAACGGACGTAAACAAACGTGATCGCCAAGTTAAGAGTGAATATAATACGGAATTCCAGCCTGACCAAGAAGTACAAACGGAAATATCCGACAATGCCCTTTCTTAACACGACTCGAGCATTGATGTTTGTAATCAACGTCGGGTATGTTGCTTTCAAGAAAGAGGTATCTCTGTATCTTTTATTGCTCGGAGGCTTTTCTAGGTTTCGGTATAAGAGTGACCCTAACTTGCCTCCAAGGTTTTGGTATGTAACCACCAGCTACTTCATGAGCTAATTGTGCGCCATTATCTCTGATGGTTCATAATTAGTCATACAATCGTCACTATATATCTAACAAAGATTTATCGCCCCAAAACCAACAACCACTTCATAAGCTATAGTGAATGTTGATACTTCTTCATTTCTTATAATCGACATTTTTTTTAGGTACGCAATAGGAAACGCCGAGAGGCCCATGCTTCATGCGCGAATTGGATGGTTGGACATCCTGGCCAACGACACCCAACAGTATTATTTTCCCAATAACACCGGAGGGCCCAGTATACGAAGTCGATACGTCACGGCGCTCTACTTCACTTTCACTTCGCTCACTAGCGTGGGGTTTGGCAACGTCGCGCCGAATACAGACGCTGAAAAGATCTTCACGATTTGCGTCATGCTGGCTGGATGTGAGTTGACATAATAATAAATATATTCATTCTATGTTGGATGGTTTTACAGGAGATTTTGATACAAAGACAAAAAATAAAATTCTTGGTCAAAAATTATTATTATAATTAACTTATATTATATATTAACTTTGGGTGTCATATAAGGTGTGAATATCTGACATACGAGCTTGTACTATCACTTTCAACATCTTCGAAAGTAGCATCAATCAAATATCATAGCTGACCTGAAACAATATAAAAATACACCTTGTCTCTAGAATAGAATTCATCCGATCGATCAACAAAAGAAATCGTTCCATTTATCACAACCCACTTCGATTTCAATCATTTCGCTCGACAGGTTGATGGAAACATAGGAGGCTGTGCATAATAAATGCATAGCGACACCTCGTACCCAATCCTCTATTCTGGGCCCAATTCCTTATCGATATTCGATACAAGAACGTGATCGCGTGAGCCGGTGAATTTGAAGTTGTGTGAGAAAATTATTCAGCTCTGGAAAGTTGACAATAAAAGGGATACTTTTCACAATAGATCGTGTTGGAGTGGATGCATTGAGGATAAAGATCCATATTGCTCGAGAAACATGATAAACAATCAACAATGGTGTTCGTTAGGTTTGTCACGTCTACTCCTTTCAATCAGTTCGAACTTTTTTATAAAAACCCACACCTGACACCAGTAACTTAATATGGCTCTTAGGCCGAAACTGCCAAGGACTACGCCTCCTTATAGGAATACTAACAGGACATAACAAGCTAGGCAGACACCTATCACTTATAGGTATACAAGACAGCCCACTTGCCTCAAATGCTAAGAAGAAGAAACTTCATCTCACTTCCTCGGCGAGTGAGAGACATACGGAAGGCTAAAATTTGGGACCTTCGGAGTTGAGAAACTCCAACAAGAGGAACTAATCGACTTAGAGTGGTCGAACATACTGACCTTCATTAGGAGGTCACAAAGGTTCAGAAAGGAAAACTAGGAGGATGAATGTAGATAAGTGGAGAACAGGGGATGGCAAAAAGGGCCTACTTGCCTGGCTGCGGTTGCGGTCTCCCCAAATAACTACTACTACTACTATTAATAAACACCCTATAATCAGTAGGAAACCTGTTGCATGGTACTTGAAGGTTTTGAATTGAGTTGTAAGGAAGACTCTCTGATGCCACGATTCCAAAAATTTGCAATTCTACGAACAAATGTATGCTAGAGAAGTGAGACTTGAGCTTGACAATGGAGAAATGAACCGACTGTGGTTCAATTCAATTTTTATCAGCAAAGCATGGTGATCGGAAAACATATATACAGGTAAACAAACAAAAGTCAGTCGAGGTCGAGGAATATGTCGTTAAGTTATCTGCAAAACCTTCTTTTCTGAAATATTCAGTAGTATTATCAAGGCGAAAATTATGTTTCAATGAGAGCTATAGAATGTCTAAAGAAAGTAAAAGAAGAAGAAAATCCTGTTGACTCAACTGTCCTTGGTCTGTTTTAGAGTTAACAGTATTTATTTTTTGATTATGTGGTATATTTCAAGGTACAACCTTGTTTGATGATTAATGACTGTCTAAGATTGTGAAGTTGGAGTAATATGAGCAATTGAAGCTTATGATGACAATTTCCCACCGACTTAACCTTTAAACTAGACTGCTAGTACTCATTTGCCCACCACTCGAAAAACTCATCCAATTGAACATCCTGAAATCGTGTCTGCGCAATGCGCAAGAGCCACCAGAGAATTGATATTTGACAATCTGGGGAGCCACATTGTTAATTTGTTCATTGGCGTTACCTCGAGTAAATAGATATTGTTAAAATGAAGTGTTTTGTACTTTGGTGTAAGAATCCTTAATTTTCAACGACTGAAATGTGCCTTGTTGAAGTATGGTCCCCATTAATTAATAATAATAAGCTTAATTTTCCTTTAAACCAAATATAAATCTGTATAGAAATTATAGTCATAAGTAGCTTAAAAAATATTACAAACGTACATAAATAGATACATAAAAAATTATATAACTGTCACAATCACAACAATATAAATTCATACATTTAATAGTCATTGACTGAATAAAAATGTTTATTTAATGAGGAGCAATATCAACTTTTTCCTAAAGTTTTGGAGAATTGAACAACATTTTAACTCATTTGGAAATCTGTTGAAAAAAATCAAACTTTCAGGAGATCGGTATGCGATTGAATGTCTAGTTTGCGGAATATGAAAATTATCTTTGTACCTAGTGTGATTTTCTGATCTTTTGATAAATTGATCTTTATTATTGTAAATGTATTCATATTCAATTTTATTAAAAAATCCCCACAACTATGCCGTCCCGAAACACCTGAGGTAGTTCTGATTATTCTTTTTTGTTCAAGAAAAACGTTATTTTTATTTAGTCATTTATTTAGTCATTTATTCAGTCTTCTTAAGTACATATACATGAAATTCAAATTTAAAATAAAATAAAATATGATAATGATGATAATGGTAAATGAAACATTGGTAGTACCTAAGACAGCTGAAAAGGATTATAGTTAGTTCCATTGTATCAGATACAATGAACCCAATCTTCCCTATATTTATTATTTATTTGCATGTGTGGAACCACAAAAACACCATATCCCAGCCGTGATTCCACCTGTACATAGTAAATGTTGAGTGTTTGTTTTGTATTCAAGACTTCCCTTAAGTTTTTGCGTAAGTAATTCTGAGAATTAAGATTTTGGACCAAGAAATTGAACACTTGTACAACCATACATTCAACTTTTGAAAAATGTCACTACACTGTTTTTGTAGTGAAATATATTTTTTTGGGATACAATCACTGATGTATTATCAGCGTATGTGGTAAGTGCATATACAGTGCGGCTTTTAATAGCCCCCCCCCTGTTAACTTTTGAACGGTTAGACGTAGAAACATGAAAAAAAAACGTTTCGAGGGTTTCACCTATACTACTTTTTGAAATAAAAAAAATAGTGATTGTACGATAGCGGGAGCAGGGGGCCCATCAACTCAAAATTTTTAAATGGCATGTGGGGTCAAGTTTAACATCGTTGAAAAGAGAATTCAATTCTCTTTACAGTCATCTAAATATTTTTGAATTTCGGTAATATTTTTTTGTAATTCAAAATCGAAATATCAAATATAAATGCGGATCTGAATACTACCCATACCTCGATAAATTTGAACGGTTGGATGTGGAACAATGAAACCAAAAATTGTTTGAAGGGTATTACCGATAATACTTTTTGAGAGAAGAAATATTGCATTACTCGACAGATGGTGCTGGGGGCACATTAATTTAAAAATTTCGAAAGGTATAAAAATCGAAATTGGGAAAAAAATTATAAACAAAATTTAAAAATATTTAGATGGTTGTAAAGAGAATTGAATTCTAGTTTCAACGATGTGACACTTGACCCCCCATGCCATTTAAAAATTTCGAGTTGATGGGCTCCCCCGCGCCCCCTATCGAGCAATCACCATATTTTTCATTTCATAAAGTAGTATCGGTGAAACCCTCGAAACGGTTTTTTTTTCATGTTTCTACGTCGAACCGTTCAAAAGTTAACAGGGGCGCACTGTATAGACACGTTTAAGTCATTTATATATAAAATAAATAGTACCGGTCCCAACACTGAGCCCTGTGGTACTCCAATGAAAATGTCAGTTGCTGAGGATTGCTTGGGTATCTATTTTCCTTTTACTCTTTCAAAGTGAAAGTAGGAGAGAAAATATGATTCATGGATGTAGTTATAAAATATTCTCGTCATTAAATAAAAACTCAATTTTTCAACATTCCACTTGCTTTCGTACTAGACCCATTAATTTTTCCTGAAGTACGCCAATGTGATTCTGACAGATAACAGACACAATGCGCATGTCCTATGGCCACCAGTCAATTTCGTAATTGGATCAATTTCAGTAATATGGTATTGGCAGTCTAGTTTAAAGGTTGAGTCGGTGCAATTTCCCTCATATCATATAAACCAATCATTTTTTGAATTCAAACCAATGAGAAGAGGACTTTTCGAAAACACTGTCTCCAGCCGTGGTATTTTCAAATCGGTGTTTCGCTTCTTCCTTATTTATACGTTTCCATAGTTACAACAATTTCTGTGAATAGAGAAACGTCAGTTTGATGGTTCAACTAGGTTCAACTCTTCAACTGACATTAATGACACATGATGAACCGTTTCTGCAATACGCATTTAGTACATAATGATTTAATGTATTCTTGAAATTATCTGATCGGATATCCCTTCAAAATGCAGATTTTCAAAATACTTTAACCTTGCCATTCGCTCAAACTGTGTTGCTGTACAAAACACCACTCGAGCAAGCTATCGAGGTGTTTCTAAGCAACACAGTTTTCCTGCCAGCAAGGTGAATGTATTTTTTGAAAATTCAGCATTTTGTCGGGATACTACTACTGAATATTACGCAAAATTAAAATCGTCAGCCAATTTTTCAGAAAACTCAATTGTCAGAAATGACAAGTGATAAAGTGAGAGTACTGTAAAATTTGGGAATGGTTCTTTCCGAGAAAACTGTACACAAGCAGATCTAAGACGAAAAGGCGAAATCTATCAAATTGTATAGACTACGTTTATCTGGACGATCTCTATCCGCTTCAAATTCAATAGCATTGAGTCGAGTGAAACCACCCTTCAGTTTATATCGCAATATTTAAGTGGATCGAAGAATCCTATTCTTCAATCCGATTGAAAAAAGCTAACTTCACAGCCAAATGTCGAATTTCGTAACCTTAAATTTCTTGTGTTCTGCCAGAAATGTCATCAATTTTGTCGGGCATATTGTTTTCGTCATTGGAGGGAAATTAAGGTGGCTATCCTGAAATTGGAGGCGCCAAATTTGAATTACGCTAAAATATCCCATTTTGTTGGATTGAATTCGAAACCAATTGGTGGGAGTAAATTGAAAAACGTGCGAGTGATTAATACATATTTGTATCAATATATTCCCTAGTTAGCACAAGTATCTCGAAGATTTCTGAGAGTTTCAAAGTTGATGAAAATAACAATTTTTTAACATTTTTTATAGATTCTGAATGTTGGGCGTAGTTGTTAATAATTATCAAATTGAATGAACTAATGAGAAAGTAAATTCTATACAAAGTATTGAGCCTTTAAAAAAAAGAAAACAAGGAACAATCACATAATCTGAGATTTGAAATATATTTCAGATTCAAAGACTAATCTCAATTTATCTGTTGTAACACTAGTTGAATAAATTGTATCATTCAAAGAGAAATTATTTGCATGTCTAATGAAAGAATTCAAAACAACTCTCTTATGTTGACATTATTCCAGAACCTCAGGTGCAAGAAGAAAGTGTGATTTGTTATATGATTGTTATATGATTTTCTAAAATGTGTGAATGTGAAATGGGGTAAATGATTAAAATGATAGATAGATAAATATTTATTCGTCCTTGAAGTTTACTCAAATATAATAACTTATTAGACTATAGTCACTGTCATTCACCCTGCCTTGTTCACAAAACTAATTCACATTTCATCGACAACATTTATAATATTCACAGAAATTGTTTGAGTACTGTTATTTATGATATGAGTCAATGTTTTATTTTATAAATTTCGGTATCATTTACACATTGTTTCATAAATAGTAATTTACAATTTCTTTACGTAGAAAAATTTTACATTTCTATATATCTACCTAAAATCCTAATTAAATGGCAAGTAGTAAAATTGTGCATATCTAATATTTTAAATAAAGCTGAACATATCATTTGTATTTGCAACGTTCCATAATAATTTTGAGTTTGGATAGTTCTTACACTTGGTAATGGGAACTATTCTTTTAATTTTATTTCTTCCTTCTGATAATTGTTGTACAATAGTGTTATTGCACAGAAATGTTCAATGAGTTTCTCTCGTCCTTTGTAACATTGTTGTGAACAAGGGGTGGAAGGAGACTGTGAATCCTCATCTGAAATGACATAAAGACCTATCAATATCAATCATTTCATAGCACCAGGAATAGAATTTAATGAACAAACCATTATTTGATGATAAACGATCAGCCATTGGTACAGATTCTAGCAAGTATCTCTCTACCTCCAATGGAACTCCAACAGATTGATACGATATCACAGTGGAGAGACCAGATTTTTACCAACACGTATTGGTAGGAATAACTAAAAAGAAACACCAACATTATATCATATTTTCATAGCAGAAAAATTGACTTTCAACAGTTTCTATCCCAAACCAAATTGAGTTCTGTTTATCATTAGAACAGTTTGAACACACCGTTGTTCTAAGCATTTGTCTTGACTTCTCATGTAGGAGAGATTCTTGAAGATTGGTTTCAAAATCTCTTTTATTAAAATGGTCTGAACAAATCCTGGAAAAATCAATGGGTACCATAATACTACAGAAATTGATCCATTGCTGCTTTACAGTTCTTGGAGAAAATATGGAACGACAGTTTATCATCATGGTGTGATGTAGGAGTATTGTTACAATATAGAACAAGTAATTAACAACTAGCAATACAAAATACATAATATTTTACTATGATTTATCTGCGCCACGGGCTTTAGTAACTTTATTTATTCGCAAATTGACGTAAATATAACCAAAGTTACCAATTTCAGGATAGCCACCTTAATTTCCCTCCAATGACGTATTCTCTCCCTTTCCTCAGTCTTCCCCTTGTCTAAATGCTCACTTATTTCATAACCCCTTCCTATCATAAGAACCCTGTGTTCTGCGAATTAAATCACGATATAATATGTTTTTCCTTAATCAGCTGAATGAAAAAACTGCTCTCTTCTTTGGACCATACGTTTTTTTTTTCTTAATTATTATTTTGCTCTCCATTTTGAGAAAAACAATTGTGAATATAAACACTAATCTGAAATTGGCTACTTTTACCTGTCATTTGTCAATTTCAAACTCGTTTATCTCGTAATTTCACTTATCTTCAAGGCGATCGGTTGGGTCCAATCCTATATTTTATGGAATTGACTTGAGTGATTCAATCCAATCCGAACACTGTATATATCGATTAGGTGTATCGGATCCAGTCAAGTCAAACCCATTTTGAGCGGATCCAAAGTTATGAGATAAATGTATGTCAAATCAGTATTCATTTAAGTTTTCATTTCGAAAATATTCGAAGTATTACATGAAACAAAGTCCAGGAGAACTTAAACAATGTCAGACATTCAATCTTGCTGAGGAATATCCTCTGCCTACTGCGTAGAAGCTAATGAAATGTTCATTAACTTGTCGCAATTCTGGGACAAAGGGCTTATACAGGATTCTGATATAACATATTCTGTTTTCGCATTGATTGGATCACCATTAAATAGCATGCCGATTCAAAATAAACAAATGTATATTTGCAAATCTGGCTAGTCAAATTCTCGTCTCTAAATAATGAAATGATGCAAATTCGTATCATGTACGCCATTGATATTCTACATGAGTTGTAACCAAACCAAAAAAATCGATTTTTCTTTCCTGGTGATACGATTGATTCATTCTGTTTAATAGGATGCAGCAGGTGTAGGTGAAATACTTTGAAGGAATATATTTAGAATCTCAAATTGAAAAAGTTTGATGAAAAGACAGTTCATTTAAACTCAGTGGAAACCGTATTCGCGAAACTTTCGTGTTCTATTCTGAACTTCATGATTATCCCTCTTGAATCGCGTAGAGTTCGCGTCTATCCAAAATCATTTTGACTCAGTAATATAAGCAGTAATATATGATTACTTGGCACAATTGGCACTCACAACAAGGTTTCTTCTGAAAAAAAAATTCTGATTCGGTAATCAAACCTCTTCTGTCTACCATCATCTAAAACCACCATACAAAAAATCACAATTTTTTGGAAAATATCCTCATGCAGGATATCAAAAAAATTATGCTGTCAGTTTGTCGCCTGAAGATCCATCAAATTATTGACCAATTGCCTCATTGAACATTTTTTCTAAAATTTTTGAAATTTTTTTTTAATTTTATAAACAGAATTTGGCTTTGATAGTAATCAGTTTGGTTTCCAAGAAAATAGTGAAACAAGCGGCAGTGCTACAAGTAATGTAAGCAATTCAAAATGGACTTGATACAGGAAACTATGTGGTAGCTATTTTCATTGACCTTAAGAAGGCATTTGACACAGTTGATCACAAAATAGTTTTGGAAAACTTGGAAACAATGGGATTCAGGAGTACGATGAAGGGAAGTTATACCATATACGCAGACGTTACAGTACTTTTATATGAAAACAAAAACTCCCTCATTCTAGAAAACCTTATTGATGAAGACTTGAAAAAAAATTTAAATGGATTTATTGTAACCTTTCATCGGTGAATACTGATAAAACTCAGTATATAATTTTCCAGTAAAAAATTTCCCTTACTCAATATCAAAAATGAAATATTGGAAAGCACTGAACAAATGAAGTATCTTGGTATTTGCATATTGAGGTCATAACTAAAAAAAATTCTTTGATCATCGGTGCTTTGAGAAGATATCCTAAACTTGATCAAAAAATTATTATCATGATTCTATATTCTCACATTACCTATTTGATAATTATTTGGAGATCTTGTTTCAAAATTCAGCACACTAGACAATATAACTTGTTTCACCTCGATTCTGCTATCTCTACAGTTGGCTAAAAAAGCTTAACTCACGCTGCTCTAGATAAATTTAACAAATTACTTTATGATATGAAATTTTTTGGATTGAATCGGTCTTCCCTTTATGGAAATCCATTGTATATAACACTAAGATAAAACACGATTAAATTCTTCATTCTTGACATCCATACCAACATAAAATATTAGCTTATAATAGTATGATTCATAGAGTAGTAAATGTAAATCAGCAGAAAATTTTAACAAATAAATGAATATCCCTAAGAAAATTGCACTTGATAATGGATACCGTGTTGATTCAACGGATGATATGTTGGCTAAAAAACTACACGATAAGGCTATCCAATAAGTCTACCCAGTATTAGAAGCGCTACAGAAAACAGCTGCAAAAAACATTAACCTCAATTTTGCATAAACCAAATTTATGGATAGCCTATAGAACCCATAATACGTTAGGAGGGTTCATTAATTAACATTGATGACCTGAGCGAGACTCCACGAATATCAGAAATACCTTTATAGTTGGTACATTAGTTGCATGCTATATAATAAGTATCTGAGATATCTTGTCGCATTCACACACTTGATAACGATAGTAGATGATAACTGCATTTTCTTCGTTTCTAGACAATGGAAGTCCAGAAGAATTCAACTAATATATTGTCAACCACTTTCAAAAAAAAATAATAGAGATAAGACCCAGACATCTGCAGAATCAGGAACTTATAAATTGAATTGTGGGTATTGCCCTAAATTTATGTAGGCCAGACAGGTTGATCGTTCAAAAACCGCATACGTAAACTTCACTCGAGTTATTTGAAAGAGAAAATAGGTTCAACATACGCTAATCATATTTCAGAAGAAGATTATCACTTTAATGAAAACTTCTAAATTCTTCATGTCGAAAATAAAGGTATCAAGCTTAATTATTTAGAAACTGCAGAAATTAATAATAATAATAATATGTTTATTTCTCTTGTTGAAAAGTACAAAATAGAAGATGACGTCAATGGTACAATAACAAGGAAAACGTCACAATGCAAAATATAAATGTATATATACATACACAACACATACATACATATTTCTAAAACGAAGATATGTTTGACATAAAAAAATATGTATGCAGAGGCAAGAATAACTAAAACAACTTCACAGTCTACTAAAACTACTAGTAAAATGGGACTATATAAACCTAGAATTCATCAAGGGTGTAGCAATTTTTTTGGAGAAGAGATGTTCTCAATCTGGATTTGAAAATTGTTAGATTTGTTGAGTTCTTAACCGATTCATCTAGCTTATTGAAAAACTTTGGTCCAAGAAAGAGAAAACTTTTTTGGTAAAGGGTGGTTCGGTGCGTGTTTGGTATTAGCAAGTTTTTAGAGCGAGTCGAGTATTGATATATATATATATATATATATATATATTTATATATATATATATATATATACATATATATATATATATATATATATACAGGGTGTCAATTTGAAAACTTCCCACCCTTAATATCTTCCTTCCAGTAAACAATATGAGTAATCGAAAAAACAGGTCAATTTTATTGTCAAGGGGGACACTTTCAAGGACTATTTGTAGCCCTCGTGGTTCAACCCCCTAGGAGGGGTAGATGTTACCCTTAGAATTTTAAATGGGAAGGGGGGTCAAGTGGCACATCATTTTGATGGGCGTTCAATTCTTGTTCCAATGGTACCCTGACTTATTATTTTTTGATGAGCATTTTCCGAAAAATTGCGTTCTAAACTAACAGAAGTAATTATTAGAACGTCTATACTGAGATGCATGGTTTGGCCAGAACTGGTTAGAATATTAGGTGGTACCGTTCCAACCCTTTATTAGGGGTAACATTAGCCATTAGCTCCAAACACTTTACATAAAAAAAGTAGTCTAATAGTAAAACGTAGATGGTAGTAAAGTTGTGTTTATTAAATGCTGAATTTTTAAGTGTCATCGCAGAAATTGTACAGATAGCCTTCCTTTTTTGCTACTTCTGCTGTAAAAAGTTTCTGTTTTCCGGCAAAAAATTGGTTAGCAAATTTGAACTATGTGGTAGTATTGTGAATACCGTTGTACCTGTTGGGCTGTTTAGGAATTACTTTAATAAGTGTATAAAAGTGTAAAAATGGTTTACATTCTTCAAGACAGAATTGAAATGATTGTAATTTATGGCGAAGTTGGAAAGTGCGCACGAAGGGCGGCATGTCTTTTTAACGAAAGACATCCAAATTGTAATGTAAGTCACCGGTATGTGCTTGATTAGGTGAATAAGTTTTACGAAACTATAACTATAAGAAAAGCATTGAAAATGCATAAATTTCATCCATATAAAATGCAGATTCTTCAAGAGCTCCACGAGGATGATTATGATAGAAGAATAGAGTTTTGTGAAATCATGTCTCATCGAGTCAATACCATCCCTAATCTTCTGTTAAACATCTGTTTCAGCGATGAGTGTTCATTTTTTCTGAATGGCAATGTTAATAGACAAAATTGTCGCTATTGGAGTGACGAAAACCCACATATTTTTCGGGAAGGGCATACACAACACCCACAAAAAGTTAATGTTTGGGCTGGTATTCTTGGAAATGCCATTCTTGGTCCATTATTTCTGGAAGAAAACTTGACTGGCAATCTGTACCTTGATATGCTTGAAGAGACTATCGATCCTCTTATAACTCACGAGCTAGAAACTCAAATTGATGCAGAAGGTAATTAACTTTTGCAGGAGGATCTGTTACATTTCCAGCAGGACGGTGCTCCACCTCATTATTTTCTTCCCGTCCGACAGTGGTTAAACGAGAGATTTCCGGGTAGATGGATAGGCAGAAGGGGAGCAGTTGAATGGCCTCCGAGATCACCGGATTTAACACCCTTAGATTTCTTTCTTTGGCGGCATCTTAAATCCGTTGTTTATAAAACACAACCTTCTGATATTGACGAACTTAAAAGACGAATTACAGCAGCATGCCGGTCAATTCCTAGTGAAGTTTTCCGTAATCTTAGAGGGGAGTTCGAAAACAGACTGTATTACTGTTTAGAGCAAAATGGACAACATTTCGAACAGCTAATAAGATAAGCGTAAGTAGATTTTATGTTGGAAATGTCTTTCTCGCAAATTAAATTTTATTGTGTAGAAGGAAAATAACCACCAAATAAAAAATCCCAAGCGTAATAAATTTATTCCTGTCATTCAAGGGTTGGAGCGGTGCCACCTACTCTTCTAACCATTTTTATTAAAGGGAGTCAATACAATAATGCATCTCAGTATAGGCGTTCTAATAATTACTTCTGTTAGTTTAGAACGCAATTTTTCGGAAAATGCTCATCACAAAATAATAAGTCAGGGTACCATTGGAACAAGAATTGAACGCCCATCAAAATGATGTGCCACTTGACCCCCCTTCCCATTTAAAATTCTAAGGGTAACATCTACCCCTCCTAGGGGGTTGAACCACGAGGGCTACAAATAGTCCGTGAAAGTGTCCCCCTTGACAATAAAATTGACCTGTTTTTTCGATTACTCATATTGTTTACTGGAAGGAAGATATTAAGGGTGGGAAGTTTTCAAATTGACACCCTGTATATATATATATATATATATATATATATATGTATATATATATATATATATATATGAAAACTGGAAGTTCGGGTTGAACCGCCTCTAGAATTTATTGAAATTTCATCAGTTTGGTTTTGGTCGTTTTGGAGATGTTCAATACCAAGTGATTTTTATTACCACCCGCTCATAAACACTTTGTATTTTTTCTATGAAATCTATAACATTATGATCCTTGATGAGGAAATTGGTGTCATTTGCACTGCAATCTGCAATAAACTGAAAAGTTCCAATTGTTTATTCAACGACCAATTAGGCCTCAATAATTCCCTTTGTTGAAGTTATTCTCTTAGTAATTAACTATGTACAGGTATACTGTTATTTGTTATTGATTTAGATAATAATGGAGAAAGTTAGTAATCAATTCAAGGAACACTGTGTAGAACTAGTAATTGAAGATATGCATATGAAAAGTATTCAAGGAAAGTTCATAAGAAAAATATGTTAGTATACCAAACGATACGACAGTAAGGCCAGAAAACCTGGTAAATGGTTCTCCCAATGCATTCCTCAATTTCGTCAAGAGATTGGATATACTGGGAGAAATATAACTATAGGGTGAGCCACAATAGGCCATTGGCCGCAGTGGAGGGCCTGATACGGGCCCACTCACGTTCAAACCTAACCTAACCTATACCAAACGAAACATGTCGCGAGTATAATAAATTCTGTGGAAATTTAATCGTGTTTTACCTCAGTTAATGTAAAAAATTGCAGAAATTTTTTCAAATTCTAAATATCTGTGAAAAAACACATTATTTCTTTACGGAATTGATATCCTGCAATGAATGACCAGTCTTTGTTCACTAATTAATGATTTCATTATGGTTTCATCATTATTGTATATGTTAATTATGTTTATCAGTGATATATGATATATTTGTTTCAATTGTAAGATGCAATTGTTAATCATTTTCATTATTATTAGGTTTATGTAAAACTTCCTCGTACCTGAACTTGTTCAATATATAAATAAATGGTGAATCAAAATAATATTTGAAATATAGTTAAAAAATACCCGTTTTACTGATTATGACCACCGACACAGAACGCCCACTAACCCTCTACTCTCTCCAGCTCTGATGTACGCCAGCATCTTCGGCAACGTTTCGGCCATCATCCAGCGACTGTACTCGGGCACGGCGCGATACCACACGCAGATGCTGCGCGTCCGAGAGTTCATCCGCTTCCACCAGATCCCGAACCCGCTGCGGCAGCGTCTGGAGGAGTACTTCCAGCACGCGTGGACCTACACGAACGGCATCGACATGAATTCGGTGCTGAAGGGGTTCCCCGAGTGTCTGCAAGCGGACATTTGCCTGCATCTGAACAGGAATCTCCTGCAGAACTGCAGCGTGTTCGATGGAGCCAGTCCGGGATGTCTCAGGTAAGATATGATTCATCAGATTCATTTATTTAACGTTACATTTTGGAATGCTTGTGGCGCAGCAAAAAAATGCAAGTGTATGAAAAAAAAAGATAAGAATTTCGCAAATACCAATTATTAAAAATAAAGTCGTAATAGTTATTAATAAAACAATTAAAATGAACACAGATCAACACGCTAAAATTTGAAAATTACTAACATATTCATTGACATAGTTGAAGCAATATCCCAAGACTTGAAGGAATTTTTAAAATGAAACATAGAAAGACACTCAAAATCATCTGGACCCCAATTCTCGAGTTCAGGAGAAAGGAACGCTCCCATCACTGGATGTGACTGTTCACATCTCCTGCATTGTTCTCGCGCTAGAAATCGGTATTCTTGAACGCATCTGATCACAGCCTCTCTAGAGAACCGTTGACACAACATTGCCAGACGATTTTTGGTAGGAGCCTTACATTTCCAGTGGTTGAAGGAAGGAGAGTTACTAAATAACCTATTTTGTAAATTAAATCAAACAATTATGTGTTGTGTATTATATTATTATCCACTGAGCTGAACTCTAGCTTCTTGAATAATACTTATTTCATAAAAAACCGTATCTTCATAGGTACCTTCTGCGGAAATTTTCTAACTCTTGAAGATTGTTTGGAAGTTTTATCCAGTTATTTGAAATTCATAGTTTTTTTTGCATCTGTCACTTCTAAAATGCAGCGGAAGTGCTTGATTGACTTGTATCAGAAATTTTTTTATCCTGTTTCTGATATCTTCCTGAAGCATAAAATCCCAAAGTTACAAGCACCTCCAACATCAAAGTTATTCAAAATTTATTTATATTACTTTTCGGTGTTTGTAGATATAGAGTAAGATGTCTACAAACCCTGGTGTGTCGAGTGATTCGATTTTGTTTTGATTTTTCAGAAGACAAATAAACAAATGGCGCCCTTACATAGAATTTTAGTCTTGTCAATATTCCAGGGATATGGTGATTGATGACTGTTGTCAATTTTATGGAATTTCAACAAACTTCAAATACAATTCAAAAGTGAATGATGGTGACAAAATCTAAATTCCATAGTGCAATTTCCTTGTATTGATTAGTATTATTAATGTATTTCTTCATTTTGCTGTATATTTTCTTAGACTTTCCTCCAATTATAATTTAATTATTCTGATCGTCATTTACTTGATGAAGATCCATAGTAATTGTACAAACTACACTGAAAACGATTCGATCCTCCACAAACTTTATTTAATCAGACAGTGAAGAAGCTAGTGTGCAGGCAAAACATGTCTTATAAAATAAAATTTGTGAATATCTAATCGTTTCCTGTGTAGTTTGTACAATAATAATTTGATCATGTTCCGTTTTTGTATAATTTGTGGGCAATCCTGAGAGACGAACAAAATAATTCATCTATATCCAGTACCGAAAGTGAGTACTACCATATTATGAAAATTATCACATAGTATCTTGTATTATTAGAAAACATTTTAATGAAAATCATGGCACGAATATATATCACACACGGAATCCCGCCATTCCCGCTTATATTATATTAGCACAAGATTGACAGGTTCTAATGGTGAATTTTCATGAAGCCTAATTTCAATATTTCTAATGAAATGCGTGGTTATTATTGTAGTGAATTTCATTTCAGTAAAAAATTAAATAAATAAGTCGAAAATGTAACAAATTAAACTGATTGGTGATGTTTTTCAGTAAATTCCAATAATTACGTTTCTTTATTCATTTCATTCGTCGGCAATACTTGAAAACTTCTGCTCTTGTAAATTTACTCTAACAAGAAAACCGACCGTGGCGGTACACGCAAATGCGGAATATTTGGGAAACAGACCACGAATTCATTTGTTTTCTCTTAATCAAGCTGGCGAATTGTCTCTCGTTTTATCCCACAGTTTTCCAGGTATGAGTCGACACACCAGGATTTTTAGACATCTTAATATAGAGTAACCATTTCCATCAAGAAGCCTGTGAGGATTTTAATGAGACTAAAGGTGCCTTCAGTCAACAATTATTTCAAAATTGTGCTTAAATATATGTCGAAAGCAAAAGTTGAATCTGTTATATCAAATGGCGCCATTTATGCAACAATGTTAAGTTTATGCTAAACACCTTTGATGCTACCGCTATGTTTATGTTAATGCTTGTGCTGATGTTGACTGAATCAAAGGTTTTTAGCATAAACTTAATATTGTTGTATAAATGGCTCCATTTTATATTAAAACAGATTCAACTTTCGCTTTTAACATATTATATTTAAGCACAATTTTAAAATGAAGTTGACTAAATGCACCTTGACATTTTTCGGGGCGGACGCTCTGCTTGCCCCTCTGCTTCTGGAACAATATAAGAAACAGAATCGGTTGATAATGTCGAGAATTTTGGAAACTCACAGCGCAGAACAGATTAAATGCCTTCCGCGCTAATGTTACTTTGTATCGAAATCTTACCTTGAAGATTGTTGAGAACAATTTCAAATACTGCACCTGTTCCTTCTAAAGGATTCATTAATACACGAAAAACTAGGAGAACTGAACAGTAAACAGCAAATGCTGTGTCAAAATCAAGTCCGAAATGCCACAAAGAATCACGTTCCCCAGCTTTCACGCGAAGTGAATGATCACATGTGTTCGAGAATACGCTTTGATGAGTTTCAGAAGAACTGTGCCTACTTTCTACGATGTTCCCCAGTTTCGAGAATAGACCCCCTGGCGATGATTGTAAAGATTGAAGTCTTGGATTTATTCAGGCGATAGCGATTTGTTCGAATATTATTTGCGGATCTGGTAATGAATCATGAACGTCTGATTGTTTGATCAACATATTTGCCGTCTTATGAATTTCTAACAGGACACTGTATAGATATAGGGTGAGTAGTGGCATTATTTGAAGTCTCAAAAAAGGGGTTGACAATGACCTCTATAGGCTCTATAGCCTGAATTTGTAATGATTCTGATAGCTCTTTTCTGAAGTTTGAAAATATTTATAGCTCCACTGGAATTTCCATCATATAACCGAAACCCGTCTTCAAATGACATTGTATGATACACCTCTGGATTCAGAATGAAAATTTGATTCGAACAGTTTCATAAAATATCCAGGTCCGTATTTAAAATAAAATAGTTGAGGGTGGTCCTGAGAAAACGAAACGTGGGATACAAAATCTGAACACGTCAAATCAAAGAGAATAAAAAACCTCTGGAATATTTTTTGATATTTCTGAAAATAAATGAAGTATATAAATCCTTTATTTAGTCCATTTGGACAATATACATTTTCAAGTAATTGAATAAGTTTCAAGAAATGAACAATACAACATATTCTCACAAATTGGACATTTGAACTCTTGTCACAAAAAGTAAATATAATAAATATAATAATATAATAATATAATAATATAATAATATAATAATATAATAATATAATAATATAATAATATAATAATATAATAATATAATAATATAATAATATAATAATATAATAATATAATAATATAATAATATAATAATATAATAATATAATAATATAATAATTTAATAATATAATAATATAATAATATAATAATATAATAATATAATAATACAATAATATAAGTATAACCAAAAAACAGAAGTGATCGAATTTACTTTTTTCGTCATATCTTAAGAACCGGGCCCTGATATTTTCGATTAGTTTCCACCGATAGATTATGCGTCTAGATGTGCAACTTTTTCTCTATTCAAAAGTGGCCACCCAGTATACTGGTCTAATCAATGCTGAGTTTGTATCATAAAATCTGAGGTCACACGCTATAGCAAGTTGGGCAACACCCAATTTTTCTGGCTTTGAAAATCTTATTGTGCCTTGTGCTCTTTGAATCGTGTAGTCATGGCTTTTTTAGTTCGACCGACATACTAAATCTCGCGATAATTTCAAGTAATTCCATAAATTTCCTACATTTTCGAATCTTTAATTTTATATTTAGAATCAGCCAAGAGATGTGGGAGTTCATGAGAAGTTTCGTATATCACCTCCACATTCAGTCTTAAGCTCTCGAAACACCGAGTAACCCAAAGCTCGTATGGAACTGCATTATGTTTTGAAGGGATTTTAACGTTCCGAAATATCGAAGAGCTAGTCAGGGTGTTCTTATGGCAACCTGTCCTTATTAACTTGTCAACTAAATCCTCGGGATAAACATTCCCCTTCAGCCACATCCCTAATAAGCATTTTCACGTCTTAGAGTCTCTGCGGTGAGTGTAGCCGACAAAAGTAGATTTCCGAGAAAATTGAGTCCTTTGATTTTATGTTGTAGGTAATCCTTTGAGCTCTCAGGGTTGTATGTGAGTGTGTTCATCCTGTAGACGTCAAAGTCGAGTTGAATTTGTTCATGCTGATAATAATGATAGATATCAAGCAACTATACGTGATATAGAATTAAAATGTAAATGAACGGTTTTATTGTCCTCGATCAGATCTACAAAAAGTTCAAATGAAATTTTTTCATATCTGAAAAGAAATACTAAGAAATTTTTTTTTCAACTCCAAAAATTCGAAAACCAAACGAGATATCACATATATATATATATATATATATATATATATATATATATATATATATATATATATATATATATATATCGACACAACACTCTCTTGGTCCAATCATATCAACAATCTGAGAAAACAACTCTCACCTTCGATTGGAATACTATTTCGAATAAAACAGTATACCCCACTGAAATATTTAAAAATCATATATTTCAGTTTAATTTATTCAAAATTGCAATACCTCATTTCTGTTTGGGGCTCAGCCAAAATTTCTATTATGAAACCACTACAAACTTTGCAGAACAAAGCTATAAAATGCATATTCAAATTGCCCTTTTTAGAACCCTCAAAAAAATTATATAAACCTAATAACTGAATCTTCGTTCATTATATGAATTTAAAATTTCAATTTTCATCCACTATGTTGATACAGGAAAAAACATTCGGATCTTACTTTTGATCATATTTCGAATATCCATTACCATAAAACAAGAAATGTAAATAAAATAAACGCTTTACGTTTCAAATCAAACTTTGGAAAAACGTCTATTTTTTACGAGGGAATTGAGATATATAAAATACCACAGGCAATAAAAGAAATTAGGACTAAAACTAAATTTAAAAATGAACTTAAAAAATGTTTACTCAAGAGATGATTTCCCATGATATAACAATATTTCACCTTTGAATGTATTTTCTTTTGTTTCTTTCTGATTGATATTATTTACTCATATTTCACAGATCATCTGTATCATTCCTTTTTTTATAATTGTACCAATTGTCGTTATACAATTTATGTTAAAACTTAATCCCTATATAAACAGGGATGTTTCTTGGGATAAATAAATAAATGAAATTAAATAAAAAAAATATCACAAAAATGGGTTAAAACAGTTTGATGAGTTATCAAACTTTAAGAAATGAGCATTTCGTGACGACTTTTTCTGATCTTTAAATGACAAAAGCTCGAAAACTGAAACAGATATCAAAAAAAATTATATAAACAGTTTCATTTTCTTCGAGAAGATCTACAAATACTGTGGACAAAGTTTTTGTATATAGTGAAAAATGAACATTGATGCTTAAAAAAATATATATAAACAGCAAAAACTCAAAGAAAGCGGCAGATTTTGAAATTTCAGAACATAGCTTTTTTGATCGCCTTCTGAAAATCTACAAAAAAACTGAATATTTTTTTTCTGACGTATCTATAGTTCAGGAAATATTTATTTTTTAATTTAAATTATTGTCTTGGTATTTTTTCAATAAACACTTAATACTCGAAAACTAAACGAAATATCAAAGAAATATTTATTAAAGATTTATTTTCCTTGAAGAAATCTAAAAAAGTGTGGACAAAGTTTTTCGCATATCTTGAAAATGGAACTTCGAATTTTTTAAAAAAAATTTTAACACACCAGAAACTCAAAGACTGTGGCAGATTTCAAAGTTTCAGAAGTTTTTTGATCAACTTTTGGAAATCTATGGAAAAAATAAAAATGATTTGCATCAAAATGTTATTACATTGATGGGAGGAAGATATCTTAGATGAATATGAGTTACTATTCCTTGTAAGGCTAAAAATAGAAAAATATTTTTTATGCGTGATATTGATGTTTGTATTTCTAAAGAACATCTCTAAGTAAACTGTTTTGATATTGTCGAAAATAATGGTCATTTATTTATTCCTGATCAAAATTCTTAATTTTTGTCCTCCTTTGTCTATCGACTGCAAAATTTTAAATTCCATGATTCCGTGGAAGTTTATCGCAATGTGGAATGAAATTTACTCACAAATGGATTATAAAAATGTTACCATTTTGGTGCAAACTTTATGACACTCACGGTAGATAACCCACAAATGAGAAAAATGAATTTTTTCCAATAGGTCTCCATATGTTCCCTCATACATCGACATAGTGTTCCTGCTTCAAATGGCAATAGATTTTTCGAAAAATTTCACGGCATAAATGTAGTAGGCACTGAAAATTACAACTGACTTCATTTATAGAAAAGTTCAAATCAACACCAACACCTGCTTTCTAGTAGACGACAATAATAATTGGAGACGTTCATATTAATATTAAAACATACCACCAATAATATGTTATGAGTTCATAGGCTAACTGATAATGTGTATCCCAAGGATCAGTTCTTTGGCCTATTTGGTTGATATTAATAACTGTTTGTAAGGTGGAATATATTGATGAATTATCGTCCAATCTACATACTGACTGTTAATTTCTTGCTGACTAATTGTGTTAATTTTTTTATCTCTAGAGCCCTTTCCTTGAAGTTCAAAACGACTCATGCTCCGCCTGGAGATACGCTGGTGCATCGAGGTGACGTGCTGACATCGCTTTATTTCATATCAAGAGGTTCTATAGAGATTTTAAGAGACGATATTGTTATGGCCATTTTAGGTAAGACAATGCAACATCGCCCGTATATACGTTCAAACTCAACGTTATCAACATTTCTTAAAAAATATCTGCATATCAATTCAAAACTGTTATAGTCCGGTAAAGTTTGTATTTTTGTTTATTTTAATTTATTATGGTTTTCCATTCAGATAATGTGATGTAACATAAATCGCTAATCAACTCCCTCTACATCTATCAATCAATAATTTTCATTGTCTTGGCGTTCTTCAATACTTGTCCACAAACATCATCTAAGTGATGATGAGTTTCATTATTCGTTTTTCATAACCACCCAATGGAGAGTCTATAATTTGAGATAGCTACATTATAAAGTTTTTTTTGTTCCAAAATCAATAATGAATTTTGATTCAATGCGACAAGTAGTCATCTTGGGCCTATTCTAAATTCATAAAAATGTATACCGGGTGTCTGAGGAAGGTGGCACGCCCATATAGTTTGTTTGTTTTTCAAGATAATAATGATATTTGGAGGATCTACATAAGACATAAAACTGCGTTTTTTGACAATCACTCAAGTTCATGCAACTTCCGGTTTCACAGGAAGTGACTTAAACCATCAATTTTTAAATGAGACACCCAGTATATTTTCACCTCTTTTGTCTCCATATGAAATTCTGAATACAATCATTTGTCACTTTTAGTATTCAATTTTTTTTCCAAATTTTGATTTTATTTTTTAATCTAGAGTGCTAACATTTTGGGAAGAATACAACTTCACTATTTTTATTCAAAATGTATGTGATAGGTAAAATTTTATTTTAAAATTGAAATTAATAAATTTTTTCAAATTACATCATGGTGCCTCGTCGGGTTAGGAAAAAAAATATATTGTACAATGAGCATGAAATGACATACATTTCCCACGAGTAGGTATATGAAATTTTGTAGTACGAGCGTAGCGAATACTATACAAAATTTCATATGCCTACGAGTGGGAAATGGATCATTTCATGCTCATTGTACACTATACTTTTTCTACTACCATCTGAATCATTAACAAATCTGTAATATTTTTAATAATCCTTTTTATCATAAACTCTCCTACCGTCATTTTTACATGGTTTAGATAATTTTTTCTTTCTTCATTCCTTGAATGAAACATCTATTTTTTCTTTTTGTACACGTACCTTCCTACGTCTTGAAAATTATTATAAAAATCAAACACTAATCGATTTCATAAAATGAAAAAAAAAATGTGGCTGTGTGGATTTGAACCCTCGCTCCCACCATCCAAGGTCCACGTGTCATCTAAATCAACACTCGTCGTTACTAGAGCACATAATAATTTGTTCAAATTAACTGATATATAGAAAGTATAGCATTCAAAAATATTCAAAAATATAGAATCCGATTGTAATCAATCTTTTCCGCCGACCTCGTATTAACATGTCTGTTTAATAAGCTTCAATGCAAACGCAATCGACCACTAATGACCCCTATTAATGCTCAATTTGTCATTAATGAATGATTTCTCTGTAAATGCATGATTTTGTGCGTTGCATGGCAACCAGACATCAACGGATTCAGATTTTATGTGCGCTGTAAAATTTTGACACATAATTTTCCAATCTAAATAATGAATATTGAAGATAATTTCACGTTGACACCGCCAGATGTTGCGGAAACAGCTAAAGTAGCAGCTTTAAGTTTATTGCCTGATAAAAGCAGAAAAATCTGTGAAAAATTAATTATTTTCATAATTATGTATAGCAAGTAATTTTGGGAAATGTAGCAAATACTCAACTCATCAAAACGCGACATTTTATACATGGGCTCCGTAGCGCAGAGAGACAATCCGGATGTATAGATCGGGGGTTCGAATCCTGAACCACGAAAATTTCTCAACTTTTTTTTTATTTTCTTTCATACTATCATTAGGTCGACGGAAAAGTATTGTAATCAACTCCTATATAAAATGCGATTAATGATCTCGATCATTAATCGCCTTCATCAATACCCTAGTTGATTGAATAACTTTTTTCAATTGAATTTTATGATTATCTACTGATGTGAAATGTCAAATTATTAGACAGACGCAAACAAACTTGATTTGATATTATTTATGTTCATAAAATTCGTTAATCCCTACCTATAATTACACTCTAGTGGTTCATGAAAGTCGTAGGAAATGAATATTTCGATACAGCTAGCCCGTGGGAAATGAAAATCGGTGTTACAACGTGGTAGGTTTCTTAATCGAAGACGCAATTGAAATGTACATTTTTCTTAATGGTCGTAGAAAAGTACCATTTTATTACCATTAATTTGATACCGCACATTATAGGTTTTAAACAAAATTCTGTTAAAAAACTCAAAAAAACTACGTTAGATGTTTCATAACATGAAGCATCTTTTGGTATTAAAATAAGATTCAACTGCATCGAGTGATTTTTGACAAACACAACTAATAAAACAAAATCATTAAGGAGGTCCACTTCTTATTTTACTTCGCTTCCAAAAAAGTAAGTTAGGTACTTATTGTGTAATTATTTAAAAAACATGTTGATGATAATATTTATGCAAGAAATAACTTATTAGCTTTTGGATTATTGATTTTGTCTCATCAGCTGTGTTTGTTACAGGTTGCTCGGTGCAGTTAAATCTTATTTCAATCTCTAAAGATCCTTTATTTTGAGAAATTTGTAATGTAACCTGTTTTTTAACGGAAGTTTGTTCGAAACCTATTAATGTGCAGTATCAAATTATTCGTAATCAAATGTTTTTTTCCCAATCCAACAAGCCATTTGAACAAAATCAGTAATGAATCAATAATGAAATTTTGCATAACAGGTACTCAAAATATTAGGATTGAAATCAATGATTTGAAGATATCCATAGCACTCTAGAATAAAAAATTAATTTCAAAATTAAATTAAAATTCGATTACAAAAAGTGACAAGTAACACGTGGTTGTATTCAGTAAACCATATGGAGAAAAAAGAAGTGAAAATATACCGGGTGTCTCATTTGAAAATCGAAAGTTCCGGTCACTTCTGGTGAAACCGGAAAATGCATGAATCTGAGTTACTTGTCAAAATATGCAGTTTTAGGTCTTATACAGACCCTCCAAATTTCATTCCATTATCTATTAGGTATAGGCCTCCGCATATGTGATCGTACACTGGTAGTGCATTATGGTAGTTTTTGAAAATATCTTCATCACTATGAATTATTTGAACTGAATAACCTCAATGTAAGGTCAGTCATATTTCAAATTGTTCAAAATTTAAGATATTTTTAAATCCCAAATTATGACAAGAAGAGTATTTTCAATAGTTATTCATCAAAGAAACTCCCCTCATCAATTTGGTTGGTATCTACGAGGATGTATTGATATCTAGTTAGCCTAGACCAGTTCCCTGCATAAACAAAATATTGCGTTACCATAGCAACGAACAATAACTTATTAGAGGTGTCAGTGTAAAGTTTGACGTCAAAAAAGTAAACCGGAGTATCGCAATAAATTGAAAGAAAAAATATGTCCACCGAAATTGTGAAAATCGAAAAATTGGAGTTTCGAGCCATCATCAAGTACCTGTATTTAAAAGGGTTGAGAGGTAAGCAGATTTACGAAGATATGCTTAATATCCTTGGTGATCAATGTCCTTCGTATGCGACCGTGAACAATTGGACTGCAAGCTTCAAAAGAGGTATATTTTCCATTGAAGATGATGACCGATCGGGAAGGCCAGTTTCTGTGTTAGTCCTCGAAAATATCGATGCAGTTCATGACATGATTTTAACAGACCGTCGAATTGGGCTAAAACGGATATCTGAAGCACTGAATGTTTCATACGAACGCGTTCATCATATAGTTCACGTCAATTTGCTGCAAAATGGATCCCCAAATGTTTGAATGTTGACCAAAAGCGTGCAAGGGTAGTAGCATCGCGTTCGATCTGTGCTCGATTTGAAAACGATGTAGACTTCTTAAACCGAATTGTTACTATGGATGAGACTTGGGTACAAACAAAGCAACAATCGATGGAATTGCGACACTCCGGTTCTCCAAGACCTATGAAGTTTCGTGTCCAAAAATCTGCTGGAAAAGTTCTTGCTTCAGTTATTTGGGATTGCCATGGAGTAATCATGATTGATTTTTTGGATAAGGGTAGAACAATAACTGGAGATTACTATTCGACATTACTGACATCTATACGGGAAAAAATTAAAGAGAAAAGACGCGGAAAGCTATCCAAAGGTGTTTTGTTTTTGCAGGACAACGCCCCTGCACACAAATCTCATGTTGCCATGCAAAAAATTCGTGATTTAGGGTTTGAATTACTAGAACACCCCCCTTATTCACCAGATTTGGCTCCGTTCGACTATCATCTCTTTCCTCAACTGAAAAAAAGTTTAAAATGTAGTAAATTTTCTTCCAACGAGGAGGTAATAAAAGCTGTGGAGGTCTGGTTTGCAGAGAAAGAAGAAACATTTTTTTTTGAAAGGTCTAGTGACGTTGCAGGTTCGCTGTAATAAATGTATCCAATTAAGAGGTGAAAATGTTGAGTAATAAAATATTTTGACATTGAAATTTTGTTTGGTTCTATAGTAGGCTAAGCATTTTTCAATATACCCTCGTACATCAAGTATTGAAGTATCTTCTGGAGATATTATGTTCTTACATGCAATTCTGCTTCTTCAAACTGAAACACTGTACTGACAAATGTTTAATTTTTTTTCAGGTAAATTTGATATTTTTGGAGAAAATCCATGTTCACATCCCACATTGGGAAAGTCGGCGTGTAACGTTCGGGCCCTGACCTACTGTGATCTACATAAAATTCATAGGGACGATTTGTTAGACGTTTTGGAGCTTTATCCGGAGTTTTACAGCCACTTTTTGAATAATTTAGAAATTACTTTTAATTTAAGAGATGTAAGTATGATTAACATAAAATGTGACTCTATATTTTTTTAGACCAACAATAACAATCTTCTGGATGATCTATAGAATTTGTTTATAATAGAGAAGAGAAAGTTTCGCACAAACGACTTGTCAGGCATTCAATTTTTCCCGTCATATCATTCTTTCCAAACACAGGCTATTTATAAAGTACTTGTACAAACATCCAATGGTAAATCTTTGACTAATTTTAAGATAAAAATTTCATGTGTCCGCAAATGTTTTGTTTTGGAGATACAGGGTGGTGAAGTTGAAATTTGATACACAGATACACAGATAAACAAATTTTAGATGTCGATCTCTACCTCCAAATGCCGTTCACAGAATTTGAATTTGAAATCGGCGCGTTCAGAAAGATTTGCCCTTAAATTGTTCATAACGCGATTGTGCAAAAACAAAATATCGGACAGAAACCATCTTGCGCACAGTTGAACCACATGTTATTATCTATCAGTTTCCGCAATAGTGTTTGTCCAGCTTCAGATTTAAAAAAATTATGAATTTTTGAAAAATGGTCTCTTTTTCGAGGTTTTCCCGGATTTTCTCAGTGAAAAATGCAACGATCTAGTCGTATACAAAACTATTTTGTAGGTTCAATAATTCTCTACAAAATTTCCACTCACTGTAAAACGATTCCTTCAACACTTTTTGAGATATTCACAAAAAAACAAAGAAGTTTTAATTTTTTTCACATTCTCTTTAAAAAAATTCCACAAAGCCATTTTGCTGTGGCGAAAACCGGGGTTTCCATTCACGATTTATCTTATAAAAAGTAGTATACACCGTTTGCGTCTTTTATTTTGTGTGAAAAGATCCTTTTATTTTTATCTACAGCTTGGCCTATAAGGTCCACACCTGACACCAATTCATTAAACTTAATAAAAATCTAAATTTATGAAATTATACACTGCTCCGCAAAATTAACGCATAATAATCCAAATCGAAAAATCGACTTGGTAAAAATTTTTAAACCGACGCTAATGGATCAGAAGTATTTCTTTTCAATGTTTTCAGGTACTCTTTTTGTGTTGGGTACTTTAAAAACAGTATTTCTTTACAATATTGAGAAAATGATAAGTAACCAGAAATCTGAACAAGTGAAATTCCATCATTTATGTGGTTTACTTAGCTTTCTACTCTCGTATTGGCAACGTTGAGGTTTAGTATGGTGAAATGGCCCAGAACGTACGTGCGAGCAGGAATTTATCGCCGGAGGAATGTGCTGCTGTCATAGCACTGGTGGAAGAAGGATTGCCACAAGTTGAAGTGGCACGTCGACTTGGGGTGACATAATCCACTGTATCCAGAGCACTGGTACGATTTCGGGAGACCGGTAGTAACCAAAGAAGACCTGGACAAGGACGACCAAGGGTGACAACGGCGAACCAAGATCGATTTTTGCGATTGACTGCAGCAAGATTTTTCCCATAGATATAATTACCGTATTAGTCAAGATACAGTTCGAAGACGGTTGGCAGAAGCCGATCTTAATCCCTATCGAGCCGCAACAGGCCCCCTTCTAACCGCAGACCATCGAAGGCAGCGTCTTCAGTTTACACAACAACACCAAAACTGGGGTGAACGTGAATGGGGCAATGTCTTGTTCAGCGACGAATCAACATTTTCTCTTTTTAGTGATGACCGCCGTAAGAGAGTGTATCGACGTCCTGGTGAGCGATACGCCCAGTGTAACATTGTCGGAACAGTAAGCTATGGTGGAGGATCAGTTATGGTATGGGCTGGCATTAGTTTAGAGGCCCGCGCGGAGTAGGTTGAAATTCAGGGAGGTCGTCTGACAGCTGACCGATACATCACAGACATTTTACAACCGCATGTGATACCATATGCCCCCTTTGTAGGAGAAGACTTTTTATTAATGCATGATAATGCACGCCCGCATGTGGCCAGAGTGGTACAAAATTACCTCCAGGAAGTTGAAATTGCAACTTTACGTTGGCCAGCGAGAAGTCCTGACCTTAACCCGATTGAACATTTGTGAGACAATATGGGTCGTAGGGTTAGAGCATTAATGCCTCCACCTAGGAACTTAAATGAACTTTCATTAAGGCTGATGGACATATGGGAGCAGACGGACCAAGATGCAATCAGAAACCTAATTTTGAGTATGCCTAGAAGATGTTCAGCAGAAATCAGGGCAAGGGGAGGCAATACACGTTATTAGGTATCGTAATTTTTTGTTATATTTTCATATCAAAAAATTAAATTTTGGCTATTTTTTTCTATGTGTCGTAACTTTGTTTCTTGTGCATTCTGAATCTCACAATCTGTAACAACATATTCAAGATATTTCAAATATAAATTTTAATCCATTAACGTGAGGCTTAAAAAAATTTATAATGTCAATTTTTCGATTTTTATGATTATGCGTTAATTTTGCGGTGCAGTGTAGTTGAAAAAACCTGAATCATTTAATTTTTCCGTTTTATTTTCACTGCTTTAATATAAATGTTTTTTAGGATGATCAAGCTGGAGTCGTTCCAAGAAGGTCCTTTTATCCGAAAGATAAAGAAACTAGGTATTTCCGAGGAGTTCCTTCAGCCAGATCGAACGGCATCTCCAGTCGGGGAAATTCCGTGAATGGCAGACAAGAATCTCAATATAGTGATGAGTCTGAATCGGGTGAGTGGAAATGAACTTGTTTTATTCTACTTCCGACAGAGTTCGAGTGCCACTCAACGATTCAATTGTAGTTGCTGTCGTTGAATGGTTTGGCATGCTTTCACTAATAAAATAAAACGTCACAAACGTTGTGACTAGAAGGATAGATGTAAACAAGGAAAACGGTCTTCAAGAAACAAGTGGCATCAAAGCAAAAATAAATGTTATATTGCCATTGAGTTTGATTACAAGATGTTGATACCGTTTGTTAAAAAGTTTCTGGAGTATTTGAACTGGACTCTCTTGGTCCAATCATATCAATAATTTGAGAAAACAACTCTCACCTCCCTCTTATTGGAATACTATTCAGAATGAGACAGTATACCCCACTAAAATATTTTGAAATCATATATTTCCGATTAATTTATCCAATATTGCACTACCTTATTTCTGTTTGGGCTCAGCCAAAATTTCTATTATGACACCACTACAAATTTTGCAAAACGAAGCTATAAAATGCATATACAAATTAAGAACCCCTCAAAAAAATTATATAAACTTAATTTCTCACTAAATTTTCGTTCATTATGTTAAAAAAAAATTGTTAAAATTGTTTTTTCCGTTAACCAGCTGTCGTCCCCTTACGAACGGCAGCCCTTAGAAGTCTAAACTTATGCGAGCCAAGGATTAACGAGGTCTTACCTTTTCAAGTGCGATTCCTAGCACTTTCTCGGGCCATCAAAAAAATGTCTGCAGTCGCCATGGTTTGGACCATCGCCGACTGGCAACCAAAGCGGTTGAGACAATGTCGCTTTAATCACTCGGCTACTTGGCCCCATGTGAATTCAATATTTTAATTTTCATCCACTATGTTGATTCAGGAAAAAAAACATTTGGATCTTACGTTCGATAATATTTCAAATATCTATTACCATAACAAAAAAAAAGTAAATGAAATAAACACATTACATTTCAAATTAAACCATGATGTTGCAGTTATTTACGAAATGTTTATTCATATCGAGATCTTGTGTTAAGAAAAACCAATAGTTTAGGAATATCATGAAAGTTATTGGCAATGATGCAATTAATATCTACAACTTGAAACAACTTGAAAATGTATTGCAAACGTATGTACAACTTACTCAAATGTAACGAGTGTTTCTTAATTTTTATTACTATTATTACCCGGTGGACGAGATTCATTCATTTTACTTCAGATGAAGTTTTGGGTTATTTTTTGTTTTTCAACATGGAGATATCAGTCTAGATTTGAAGATTTTTTAATATTTTCAGGGCACGGTATTTTGGAATTCACCACAGAAAAAGCTGGCCAAGACGTGACGCCGATGAATTTAGATTTCGGAGACGAAAAACGAAGATCGTCAACTTTGAATTCCATAACAGGTATTCCCAACTGTCTTCCATGTATTCGTGTCTGTTATTTACAATCTTTGAACAAATCCATCAGAACTGAATGAACTAGTTGTGTAGGCCTTATGCATTGCTTTCGAAATCAACAAAAAAATTCAGTACGACTCAAGTTTCACGGATTACTAGATAAATCATTGCAACAGCCACACAAATATCCAGATTTAGTTCCACTTGGAATTCTGTATACGAGTAAAGTTGAGTCGTTCTGAAATTCAGTAACAGCCCCTTTC
The DNA here is from genome assembly GCA_944452925.2 of Chrysolina oricalcia. NCBI lineage: Eukaryota > Metazoa > Arthropoda > Insecta > Coleoptera > Chrysomelidae > Chrysolina > Chrysolina oricalcia. The sequence continues at coordinate 7,709,637 of OX101815.2, read as the reverse complement.
CATTCAATCCCTCTTCAGTTTAATATCTCAAACCATTTTATTTAATATCATTATTAAATGTTTTTGGTGAAATTAATGGCACAGATAACGAAAGTCAAAATTCCTGCATATTAAACAATTCAAGAATCGGGAACGTCTGGTTTCATTACACTAACCTTTTTCAACAAATAATAACATTTCATGGAATGGGTATTCCACGGGGCCCCAAGTTGGGACTCCTCCTATTTTTATGTATGTCACTCGTTCCCGAGTCTGAAGGAAACTGATTATCCTCTCTTGTCAGGTATTAGTTGAGTTCATGATTCTCTGTAGGTTGATGTATATGAAATCTGTGCTATTAAATAAAATAATATCGTATGTGTTTAGGCATGCTATCTCAACTCAAACGAAGTATTCCTGATCTAAGGTTACACAAAACACACCAGCCTCTGATAGGTAAGTTTTACGTGAAGTTGTTACGAAAAGCTAGCACTAGTTTTCTCTCTGGATTATGAATTCCTGCGTCTGCTCAGGAAGGTAACTAGAGGGTAGAGTAGCGCTAGTAGCGAACATTCTGTGATTGGGTTGGGTATTTCACCAAATTCCAAAAATTTAATTTTTATAGCCAACTACAGAGTGTTCGTCTTAAAGAAAATATTCTTTCTGGACAAGCAACCAATTTATTGGTGATAATATAATATTTAGGTTGTTTCTCAGTTATCCTAGAGATACAATGTTTTCCTACCAAAACCTCACAGCACTATCTGTTATGTTCTACCAGTGATGTATGTATATGTAACTAACGATTTCATGGCTATAATTAGAAGCATGGATTCTCTCAAGCATGGTGGGTCTACTAACTGTCTTGAAGAACTTTTTGAATAACCTTCCAGTAGTATCTTAGAATCTTCTATGAAATGGTTATATCTGCACGGCATTTGCAAAATACATGATTTTCTTGTCTGAATTTAAATACTAATACTACTATCACTGCTACACTACCTGTTCTTGGGTTCCTCAGAAACTAATTGTCATGAAAAACACAAACCTAATTGGATAACACATTACACAAACTTCCAGTTTCATTTGCAAAGCAAAGGAGACAAATATTCACAATACACCAACGAAGTAAGTATATTATGAAATATGCATTTATACTTCTATGAATATTCTGATATTCTCCCACAATATTATTTAGTTCTCCAATTTATTTCTCACTTGAAGATATGGAAATACTGTCTTTGTTTCCCTTATAATGAACACACAAATTGGAGAATTACCGTAATGATATAACGAAGTGTGTGAGGACCTCTTGCGATATTTACACAGTATTTACATATACTGGGGTTAAGATGGCTTCGCAATAGAAAGTTTCACCTCATTTACTGCTGTCAGAGATATATCCCTGTACATTTTATTGGTGGCTCTTCTCAGAGTCATGCTCCTCCACCCCTGCATTTCTTATCTTATGGTACAAAGTTCCAGCATCGCTAATTTTTATGTTTTCTTTCCCACCAAAAGGAAAATCCTGTAATGTTCAGAGAACATGGTGAGATCCACAGGAAAGCACGTAGAAAATAATGTTCTTCTTGAATTTCTGGAAACTATATGACTCAAGGAACACTTCCCGAAGCAGTCAGTAAGTTGAAAGAACGAGCCCATGAAAAGAGATGTCTGAGCACGACGGGACCGCTACTGTTGGAAAGAATGATGATATTTCAGAAGAGTATAATTCACGAAAATATCTATAAAACAGATGACAGTCGCCAATCTCTCAGAGGTCTTCCAGAGAAGTGAGCGAGCTTGTCACCGACGAAACGGATGTATCCTTCCCTTTCATAGTCTCCCATCAGACACGGTGGGTTCCGATGATGAAGGAGGGGTTCTCGGAACGACCTAGGATGCTCACAAACTCAAGAAATTAGACTTGTCTAATTTTCCTAGTCTAATTTTCCTTTTTGGGCTCGGAGACCAAGTAGACAGCCATTAGGTTGAGACCAGGGATTCAACAGAAAAACATGACTATTTGAAATGAGTGTATTAAAAAATTGTTAAAAACGAAGATGAAAAATGTACTTTAATGAAACGAAAGAAACACAATTTTGTCTTATTTCCACTAGTTTTTTATATTTACGACCGGTTTCGGCTTTATCCCATTATCAAGTATAAAAACTGTTTTTATACTTGATAATGGGATAAAGCCCGAAACCGGTCGTAAATATAAAAAAAAAACTAGTGGAAATAAGACAAAATTGTGTTTCTTTCGTTTCATTAAAGTGATCATGAATTTCCACAAAATAAACAGGTCATCAATTACACAAAATGAAAAAGGTACATCAACAGATCTGGATAAACGTTCACATACAAATAAGCCTATAATATAACTAGTAAAATAAAGCTTATGGTAAGCTCGAGCAACGCAAATAGTAAATACTTCTGTTTTACGCATTAAAACCAATGAAATCAATAACACGGCAAACAAATAATATCAATTCACATCATTGTATTATGCAAGCAAAACGTGCACCAACGGTTAATATGTTCGTTCCGAAATAAATAACAGCTGTCCTTATGAGGGTTCCTTGTTTACACATGTATCAAGACAAATGTGGATATTTACATCACACAACGCATATCGTAACCAAGTGATTCAGAATAAACTAGGTTGAAAGATACTCAAATATATGCAATTTAGCATGTAATCATGTGAAAAACATCAGTAATTTGTAACAAGGTCTCAGCTTTTGCAACGGATATCAGAGTTGAGTTCGTAGTTCATAATCAATGAAATTTCTACCAGATGTCAAAGGATTTCTTTCACTCATTAGAGATCGGTTTTGATAATGAGTCTAACAAGGTACCAGAAGCTTTCAAATCGATTAATTTTACGATTAATTCTCCTTTTGATCGATAGTCGTCGAGTTTACCATCCAGTAGCTATTGCGCCACTTGAGACATACCCTTCTACTCCCACTTTTAGCCACGCCCCATCCCACCATCGACAAATCAGGGCCCACCCAATTTCCAAGTGGTAGCCACGCCCAACGTCACTTGTCATCTGTCAATATTTCTTCTTCACCAGGAAACACGGCTGTTATTTTAATGGTCGTAAGTGTTTGATATCTCAGAGAGATCAACTTCTCAAAAATAATCTCTCTGAGACTCTGGATTTTTGTTATGAGGCTACTCAAGCTAAACTAGAAAGATTAAGGTCACTGGGATTTGACGTCATTGAAATGTGGGAGTGTGGATTTTGGATTTCGGCAGCAACTATCTAGCGAGCTGAAGAACTACACAGTCAAACACCCTTTTGACTCAACTCCCTTTTGAGCTTCGTAATACCTTCTGTGGTGGTTGTACAAGAAATGTTTTCGGAAACCTTTCTTGTTACTTTTATTACGGATATCTCCCACTATTCGAACTATCAGAGACTCTCCATATTGGAGATGACTATTTTTACGCATTTCTATGAGTACTAGCTGTACAATATATAACCAACCACATCTAAGAGCCAGATGAACATTTTTCTCCACATCTCTAACGGCTTCCCCACAAATCCGTAACTGGCGATACAATGATCGATGTCCCTTTTCAAACCACTCCTTTTTTGTCTTGGTCGACCATAGAGGGCGTCGATGTCACCTCAAAAGTATTTTGATCGCAAAAATTGTGAAATGAGTTCGATAGACTTTTGATTGCTCTCAGTTACTAAATATATTGAAATTTGGATAGTCTGTAAAGAAGTAAATTGTAATATATTGCTGAATAAATGAATAACTAAATGAGTATTAAATAATATAAGTTTAAAAATGACAATTACTAGGAGTGAACAAAGTGTGCAAAGTCTTATAACTGGTAGCATGGGGCCCAGAAGAGAAACAGGCCAGTAGCTATATGATGATTTTCATTAAGTCATTCATTCAAGAGTGATATCCTTGAAACCATCATGTGAAAGTTTGAGCATAAGTATCTATTATTCGACTCACACATCAAAACCTTTAGGAATATCATAAATTACCACAAATAACACTTTCTCATCATTAATTCCAGTATCAGTAAAACACAAAAATGCTCTGCTTCGATTGTAGACCGTGACGCCATTTCATCCGTTGTTTTTTCAGCACAATCGACGCCTCCCTCCAGCCATCGCATCCGCACGATAAGACGGCAATCGTCTATCGGCGCCTACCACCAAGAACAGACGGCCGTCGCGACGACACAGGGACACCACCACTCTGTCCCACCCCAGCCGCAGCAAAATACGGTGCCCCTTTCCAGCAGTACCAGCTACTATACGAACAGTCCCAGTCCTCCGCACGCCGCTGATACGGGGGCCCACACCGAGGAAGTACTGGTAGGTACTAGTGTAGAAATGGCTATTTATTATACAAGTGTGGAAAGTGTAATGTTGAAACACGGGCGTAGCAAGTTCTGCAATTCACACCAGTGTTTGAAACATACTTTGGAATGGAATGAAATCGACCGTTAATGACCCTATTAATAAATGATTCGTTATCAATGGATGATTTCGAGAAATCGTCCATTAATGACCCCTATTAATGGTCGATTTTTCATTAATGGTCGATTTCTCTATGAATACATTATTGTTGCATAGGCAACCAAACGTAAACGAATTCAGATGTTATGGAAGCTAAAATGGATATTGACGATAAATTTATGTTGCCAGATGTTGCTGAAACTGCTATAGTGCATCTTCAACTTTATTGCAAGAAAAAAAATTGAATTATTTTATTCCAACAAGAGTGAGGTAGACGGAAAAATATTGTAATCAACTCTTATATTGAAATGCGATTAATGATCTCACGCGTTAAATTACCCCAATCATTCATTAATACACTAGTTGAATAAATAACTATTTCACTCACAAGTTGTTGTTATGTTGTTTTTTTATTTATTAAGAAACAAACAGGACTAACCTTTATTGGACATTTCATCTGAAAATGAGTTAAATCCATATTGCAATTCAATAGTTCGTATTTCATCGGTTTTACAAAACGAAACCAAGTTTATACCCCTCATATAGAATATAGAACCAACTTGCATGATATACATCAATACAATCAATACCCACTTTTTCAATACAGAATCATGTTACATTGTATCCGTCTTGCGAAGATCATATTTCATTTGTCGAGTATAGACTAAACCAAGTGAGGATGACAATGAATTCCTAAAATATATATAGTACACGAAAGTTATACTATTACAGGTAGATTTAATTGTTATAATTAAAATATCAAAAGAAGAGAATATGTGTTGATTATTCAATTAGTAATCAAATCCACATTGAATCACATTTGGTTCCATATAGACACTGAATACAAGAATAATCATTCATGTGGCTCGTCAGAATCTTTTTATTTTTAAATGCCCACCTATGTCAATAAGGAGATGAAAAAAAGCAAATCTTGTTTTTGAAATGTTGAATATCGAACACTCATCATATTGATGCGCTGAAGTATTGCAAACATCAAAGGCCGTTAATAGAGTTATGCAAAATAGAACCCTGTGTTTTTTTTAGAGTAAGGCGTCCAATTCTATCGAATATTTTGAGAGAAATCTGTTACTTTTCTATTATTTCCAACGAAAATCACAAAAACTAATTTACAAATTTCATTGGCAAGACGAGACTGCTGATTTGTAACTGAAAACCGTTTAACTCATTTCACTCAAAACCTGAATTTTGTCACTTAGTATCTCATTGCAGAAGGGGGTCCAATTACAAGTTTCTATAAAATTATCTTCTCTCTAGATTACGATGATTTCAATTAACCCTTGCTGTGTAAATTGTAAAGTAGCTAGTGAAAAGTTCAATTGGAAAGGTAACTATAACCATACTTCTCATGATAATGATTGTCCAATTTTGCAAAAAAAAATCACTTTAGTTCGGGAGAGAACAAGTTATGAATAGTCTGATTACTGGTAATTTAACGAAACTTGATAATTTAAATATACTTTATTTAAATATACGAAGTATGCTGAATAAAATCAATGAATTAGAAATTATACTGAACAAATATAAACAAACTCACATACTAATTTTGACGGAAACATGGATCAAATCGACTGAAACTGATTATTTCAATTTACCTAACTTTACAAGCATTCACCATTGCCGTGATGATAAACAAGGAGGAGTGGCAATTTATTTAAAAACTGGATTGAAATTTATCAGTATTCACAAAAATATAAATAAAGAATACAATACAGTAGAAATAGAAATTTCGCAGTTTCGATCAAAATTAAACATAATAGCCCTTTATAGACCTCCTAGTTCAAAAATTAATGATTTCTTTGAATATATTGATAAAATCATGAATCTCAACAAAAAAAAAATTTGATAGGAGATATTAATATAGATCTATTAACAGATAGCAATTCTGTTACCAATTATAAAAATATAATAGAAAGTAATGGTTTTCAAATTAAAAACAAAATAAATCCAAACTGTTTTACCAGAAAACAAAATAATTCATCAAGCATTCTTGATCATATCTTAACTAACTGCCACCAGTTAGATTTTAGAATGAAATTAGAAGACACTTCAATAACGGATCATCGCATAATATATACCTCTATTCAAAATGTCAATGTTGCGCTGAAAAAATTTAAAAAACGTGAAATTATTAAAGTTGATTACACTAAATTCAGAAAACTTATTGCTGATGATTTAAATAGAAATCAATGTGAAAATTTTGAAGATTTATTGAAATTACTTAAAGAAGCTAAAGATCAATCTATTATTAAAACATTTTATAGAACTCGTGAAAATAATGATTGGATCACCAGCTCTATTATTCATGAAATTGAAATCAGGAATAAAAAATTCGAAATTATGAAACAAAATATTAATGATCAAGAACTTTTCGTAGAATACAAAATTCAAAGAAAATCTTGATAAAGGTAATTATGTGGTAGCTGTATTCATGGACCTTAAAAAAGCCTTTGATACAGTTGACCACTCAATACTTCTAAAGAACTTAGAGTCGATTGGTATCAGAGGAATTGTAAATGATCTTTTAAAATCCTATTTTGAAAAAAGAACTATAAGGACATACACTAATAACGTGGAAACTGATAGATTGAATATTAACAAAGGTGTTCCCCAAGGGTCGGTTTTAGGTCCAATTTTATATTTATTATATATACAAAATTTATCCCAAATCAACTTATCATGTCATTACACCATATACGCGGACGATACAGTGCTTTTATATGCAAATGAAAACCCTTTAATTCTAGAAAATACGATAAATGAAGACTTGCAAAAATTTGAAAAATGGCTTTATTCCAATCTTCTCTCTGTCAATTCAAGAAAAACTGAATATATGATTTTTCAACAAAGAAATAAACAAAATATTAAATTAAATATAAAAATAAAAAATGAACAATTGAAACAAACTTCTCTGATGAAGTATCTTGGCATTTGGATTGATGATAGGTTAAGGTGGGAGAAACATATTGATAATCTGATTAAAAAAATATCTTCCATTATTGGAGCCCTGCGAAGATGTCCCAAATTGAATCCCAAAATAGCTAATATATTTGTATATTCACATATTCTCAGTAGAATCCAATATTTAAATAATATATGGGGAACGTGTTCTAAAAATAATTTCAATAAAATATCCGCTGTATACAGGAAAGCTTTGAAAGTACTGTATCGTCTACTATTTGACACTCCAACAAATCAACTTTATTCAATGACGAACACATTTTCTTTGGAGGAGCATTATGCAATGGACACTCTCAAAGCATCTTACCTTATTACCAATAAAATGATTAAATCTAATTTTGTATTAATTAGAAATTCAGAAATTCACAATTACCATACACGACAACATAACTTGTTCCATCTAGATTCTGCAAATTCTGTAATTGGCCAGAAAAGATTCACGCATGAAGGACTTTCAAAATTCAATGAAATACCCGAAGACTTGAAAAATTGTAGAAATATCACTGAATTTAAAATCAAAATAAAAAAATATTTTCTCGAAAAAAGAAATAGACTTTATTAGGATTCCTTCTTTGCTTTAGTGTTTTTTGTTTCTTTGTAGTTCTGAATGTTTCATTTAAAAAAAATATGTAAATACAAATACATGATCAGTCTCATACCAGTTTGAAACTGTTTGACTGATCATGCTATTCCATCATAGATTAATAATTAACTAAATACCCTTTCATAATTTTACAGTTGTTTCTTAAAATTAAGAAATGGGTATACCTTTATTTTATACATGTAGCATTGAATTATGAATAAACATTATAAACGTTATTATTAAGGCACCGGAAGTGGTAAATTCTCAGATAGGGACATACCAAATTCGATCGAACATTGCTGTTTTAAACAAAAATGACACCACATGTAAATTGCACACGTGCGAAGCAGGGACCCGTCCCTGCTTAGGTATATTGATAAGAAAATAAGAGATGAATGGATAAATTAACAAATTATAAAATTTCAGGTGCCTCTGGACGCCTCAACGAACCACGTACACTTGCAACATTCCACTCTAGATTCACATTCGGAAAATTTAGTGATAAATAGGAGTCATCTCGAGCATATCAACTCCAAGCTGGATCAACTTTCGAAACGGGTGCAATCCTTGGAGACGACGCTCACCACAGACGTCAAAATGATCCTTGCCCTGTTGCAAGCGCAACAACCATCTGGCAGCGAGATTTCCACCATCAAACAAGAGGTAATTACCGAAAGGAATCGTCGAATTCCAACGAGCAATCCAACAAAATAGAGCTAGTTAAATTTTTAAGTGTTGTATCTAGTTCTCGCATAGCCCTCGTAATTTCTTTCTCTACAGCTGGAAAATCATTGAAATAATAATTTCTCTAAATAGAAACCATCAACTCCTGAATATTTTGGAATCATTTCGTGGGTGTCACTTACCGTTTTGTTAGAATATAATTCTGGTTGAAGAATGAAATACGATTTATATGGGTTAATGAGATTGCACATATTTCCTTCGGAATTTCATCATTATTCAGATACATATGATTCCATATGTATACTCTTCAATCATCTGAATGAAATTTCACTTAAAAAGTCCATAAGTCTTTAGGAAGATGACAGTTATTGTATGGATAGTAAAAAGAAGTATGTTGGTCAAACTAGTAGAATGTGATAACACGGTTCAAAGAGCATATCGCTTATAAGAAGAAGACCGTGTGATGACACAAGTTTGAGATTGATAAGACAAGTACATGATCAAAAAAACAACTACTCGATAGATTCGAGAGTATGGAATTAGCGAAAAGTCAGAATAGCATGAATGGGGATGAGGGCCCCTTTTCTATACAGTTCGTTATTCAAGTTCATATCACAATGATGCAATAAATTTAGAAATATGCATTACCCCTTTTTTTCTATGACTATATGACACACCTCTTTCGTAATCGAATTTTCTTCTTAATAATTACAGTAATGAACAACGAATTCATTCTTATGAAAGAAAAGGCGAAGCGTCACTTTAGTGTTTTTCAGCTTAACGTTCCTTCCCAACTTTTCTTCAGAACAAAATGTTTTGCTCAATCCCAAATCAGGGATACGTTAGGTAAAGTTGTTTAAAATCCAATTAGCTTAAGTAGCTTGATAATGTTAATATAGAGTATCCTATAATATTTTCAATTAGGAAGATCACAGCGACTGGTGGGACTAACTTTGACGTGGTTTTGGTTATTGGGGTAGTTTTCTACAGATCTGCCCTCTTTTCTCTCCTTGTTTAATGACGAGTTCTTCTCTCTACTCTCCACATACTTGATTGTGAGTTTACAGTAAGTACAATGAAAGTAACACATGAGGTTCACTCATAATTAGAACCAAAGAAAAGTGCCCAACCAAGATCTTCATTACCATGTGTGGAATATCTACCAACTATTACCAATATTACGGTCAAACACAAACTCTGGATACACATAACCTTCAGTAAGGTCAAAACAACAGCATTTTCAAAGTCCCCCAAGGTCGTAGTCACACAATGGCACTCATGCAGCAGACAGTCTCCTGGTAACCAATTTTTCAATTGCCGGAATTGATGGGCCGTGGTGGTCGGCTGGTAGTGCGTTCGCCTCGCAAGCGTGGGGTCGTGGGTTCGATCCACCGATTCACCGGTCTCGTGCATGGCATCACACGGTAAAAGGTAAGGGCTGCGTCTTCTCTAGCTCACACAAGTCTCTCGAAGACTTCTGAGGGTTGCGCGTAGGGGTGCAATCGGTTGACGGAATTAACAACAACAATAACAATTCTCTAGAGAAATATGACGTCATTTTTTCTCAATTTCGAACAAAACCACCCCACTACCCACCTACCTTTTGCTCGAAATTGGGAGAATATGATGTCATATTTCTCTAGAGAATCAATTCCGACAATTCAAAAATTGGGCCCCTAGAGGCAACTAGAAAGTCACTGATGACATTAAAGTGGAGGTGGAGGCCCAGAACTGGCTCAAATATCCTACTATACTTATAAAATGCAGTTACAGTTTTCTTAGTTTGCTATTCAGAAATCCAGAATGTTTAGTCCATCATTTCATTGACAATTTCCCTCATATTATATAAACCAATCAAATGCCATCATTTTTTTAATTCAAACCAATGAGAAAAGGACTTTTCGAAAACACTGTCTCCAGCCCGTGGTATTTTCAAATCGGTGTTTCGCCTCTTCCTTATTTAAATAATAAATAAATAAATAAATCTTTATTAAATCCTTTCAGATCACAAAATGATATAGGATACGTCAGTAAAATCAGATAAAATCATCCAATGAAAAAAGAAAATATGTATAAACAAATTATCCACGGTAGCACAAATCTATCACAAGTAAATATGTATAATCAAATTATCCACGGTAACACAAAACGGTCACAAGTAAATATGTATAAACAAATTATCCATGGTAACACAAAATTTTCACATTTTTAAAAACTTTGTTAAAATATAACAAAATCGGTTCACTGAACATCTTACTAATTAAAACAACCAGTTGAGTTAGAATTAGATGGGTCTCACCTACCAAGATATTCATCAACACTGTAAAAACAACTCTTGAGAAGGAATTCTTTGAGTTTGGTTTTGAAACTTTTTTCTATTGTATCATCTCTTATATCTACAGGAAGATTATTGAAAAATGTCACTCCTGCATGGGATGGACAATTTTCAAACGATTTGGTTTTATGCTTTTGGGCTCTAACGATTTTCCCGTGTCTGGTGGGATAAGTGTGCATATCTGAGTTTCTATTATAATTGTTTATACTCTTTTTCATTGACAACACGCATTTATATATATATATATATATATATATATATATATATATATATAGGGTAGACACATAATTCTGTAATCAATAAAATATTGTTTACAGAAATCTCTATAGCCCAGGTTAAATATCAAACGTATGACCCTTTTTTGTGAAACAAATATTTTATTCACGCTGGTAGAGCATCCCCACAAAGCAATATTGTATGAAATATGAGAATGTACAATTGCATAATATACATTAAGGAGTTGATCTAGATTCAGAGTTGATTTCAATTGTCTTATTGCGTAGTATCCACTATTGACCTTTTTACTTACATGGCTTATACTTGAATCGAACGTCATTCTACTATCAATATAAGTACCAAGAAATCTAGTGCTAATTGACGATTCGATATATTCGTTGCCAACTTTCACACGAAAATTATTAATTTTTCTTTCATTTCTGAACAAGAACTTATTTATACTTTTCTATAGTTACAACAATCGCTTTAATTATAGAAACGTCAGTTTGACGGTTCAACTCTTCAACTGACATTAATGACACATGATGAACCGTTTCTGCAATACGCATTCAGTCCATGATAATTTGATATATTCGTAAAATTGTCTGGTCGAATTTCCCTTCAAAATCCAGAAGTTTCTAAATACTTTCGCCTTGCCAGCCGCTCAAACTGTGTTGCTGTGCAAAACACCACTCGAACAAGCTCTCTTGGTGTTTCACAGTTTTCGTGACAGCAAGGTGAATGTATTTTTTGAAAATTCAGCATTTTGTCAGGATATTAGTACTGAATATTTCCCTCGTGCATAAAATTCCTCATAAGCGGAATACAATAATCGAAAAATTACAGAAGTAATTGCACTGCAAAAATATCCCGTTGCCATGGCACAAACAATACTGAAAAATTTTAGATAGACTCCAAAAAGTGAAAAAATAACTCGTGTCTCGCACAATTTCATTTAGTCTTCTCAGTACCACACTTCTCAGAAAAAAAAACAATATTTCTTTATTCAGCTGACACTTCACCATTTCATATCATATGAATAAAGGCGATTTATTATTATTATTATTATTATTCGTGAAATATTTCTATGAATTACACTCGTGCATAAAAATCACCAAATATTACATTCAATCATGTTATCTTATAAAAAGTGCATTCTGTTATTTTCACATTTTGTAAAAGAGCCCTCCTCCTTCGGACCTGGGCTCTTTCGCCAAAATAATCAAATAAAAACGTGCAATTTTTAGAAAATACCATGCAATAATCGGTTATTTTTAGGCAATTGCATTTGGCCAGATCACAAATTTCGTCAAATTTAATTGATTTCAGATTTGGTTGGGATTGTGAAACGTTTCTGAAAAACATAAAATTCAAGCCCAGAATATTATATTCCATCCTACATTTGACATATAAACTGCGTCAACTATTTTCCTCATCTCCTGTTTCATTGTTCCATGAAATGAGAAAACCGTTTCTCAGCATACGAAATAATATCTCTACCTGTCACCATATTCCCCATTTAATTGATCCAGTGCAGAAACAACTTAGGGCCAGTAGTTGTTCCCTGGGGAACACCATGTATTTCATTTATGACTGTGCGTTGACAATATTTCTTATTTCAACTTTGAAGTAACTTCTGAAAAACGACAAGAGTAAGCCTCCCATTCAGTATTTTTCAAGTTTTTCCGATGTCCATTGACAGTCAAGACATTGACAATTAACTTTACTATAGACGAGGAAAGTGTGTCGTCACAAATGTCATACTTGTCAAATACTGATTCCAAACAAAGAATTTTAAGTGACTTTCTCTGTTGATGATTTGCTGCTTTGCTTATTAGTTTGTGTTTGGTTGTTTGGATTTTGTTTTCTCTGGCAAAAGAAGTTGAAAAACCTTAACGGAAACAAAATCGTAGTTATCGGAAAAATGATTTAAATTCAACGGAGGTTTGTTTGGAATCAGTTTTTGACAAGAATTACATTTGTGACGTCATCACTTTCCTCGTCTATTGCCAAAAACAGAACGGGTTCCATTTTGAACATCAAATCAAATTAGTTTGCTGGTAATGATAGTTCTCATCAATTTACATTTTCATCCTGTTCATTCAGTTTTAAAGACAATTCTAGAACCTCAGAAACCCATACAAACCGTTATAAATCTTTCACGTAGTTTTTTCCCATGTATTCTGACCCGTAGAATCCAAATTTCGAGAGTGATAATAATAATAATAATAATATAGCATTTATTGCCCAACCGAAACCATTTACAAAGCAATTTTTAAAGGATAGGAAATGAAATATAATTAAAAGTATAGTAACAGTGTTACAACATACAACAGATGGCATGGATACAATATAAAAATAATAAGATTCATCCACTATTGATTCCCAAATTGCTGATAAGCCGGGAAAGCATCCGGACGATTTTCAGAATGAAATAAAAAAATTAATTTTTTCTGAAAGCAAATGACGCCATAATATTTTGCATAAAATTCTCTACAAAAAAAGACCCAACAAGTTTTTCTCCAAAATGTTTGCTGCCTTACAAACGCATGTGTTCCGGGAGCAACTTTTGCAAGTACAATTGTACTTGGGGGGTACTTTGCGGTTTAAACATAGAGTCTTCTTCAATAAACCCGAAATCCAATGGGTTCAAAAGAAAAATATCCTCATCCAAACAATGAGTTTGATTGTAAACTGTGTAAACTCGCAATTCATCAAATGACCAAATGTTGATAAAAACTACTGTACAGAATTAACTTGCAGTGCAGATAGCTTAGTTCCTTTGCTCGTTTAATCGGAAACGGTTAAATGGTGCAGAAATGGTAAAACTGAGCACAGTTTTTCTCCATGGACAGAGTAAATGAAGGGGAATAACTCTATTACTATTTGCAATGCCCACTTCTATCCAAAACGTCTGCAAAATGAATAGAATAACCATCCACACGAATGATTTTTTCAGGAATGTCTCTGTCGTTATTCATAGTCGAGACATATATTAGTAATTTGGAACAAGATGATCCTGAAAATATCATTATTTGACTGAATGAGAGGGCAGTGAAACTTGAGAAAATCGCATTTTTTCGAATTTCTATCACGTTTTACTCGAAAACGGTGAATTTTTGAGAAAAACTTGTTGACCCCTTTTTTGTAGAGAATTTTATTATGGTGTCATTTGTTTCTCGAAAAAATGGATTTTTTGATTTTCCCTCGGAAAATTGTTCATAACAATTTTCCGGATGCTTTCCCGGCTTATCACCTTCAAAATTTGGATTCAGCGGGTCGAAATACAAGAGAAAAACTTCATCTGCCACTGGACTAATTGGACTTGGATTAAAGAACTTTTCAATTACTTTGATGGTTGATGGTTAAAACATATCCAACAAAACGTCCAATATTTTCATCCATGTTTTAGATGCATGCCTAATAGAATATTTAACATGTAAACGCAAGTAGAAAACGTCTGCTACTGACTGCTTATTTTTCCTTTTCATTTCCAGATGCCTGAATATGAAAATGTAGCCATAGACCCAAGTAGAAGTAGATATACATTTCAGAGATCAGTTAGTGAGCCAAAGCCAATATCAAAAACTCATCATTCCCAAGTTCTTCATAGGTAAAGACTCGAACTCTTTTTGAGAAAATACAAGCACACGAAACTTCGTCCACTGTTACGATACGCTCTGAGTTTTCCTTTTTCTAGGTTTGCATCGTTTAATAAAGCTTTTGATTTCGACAAATGTCATGAGCCATCTTGGGCGGAGTGTCTTATAGCAAAAGAAAAGGACTGCAAAGAAGAAAAAATAGCCCCAATCGCAAAGTTAGAATCGCTAGATGAATTAGACCTGGTAAGTGAAGCCGGCGTGGACATCAAATGATTAAGGGTTCAAATATGGTATATTGTCTACTAAACAATTAAGATGACTCGAAACCTTAAACAGACCTGATTTTCATTTTTCATTTCTTCATCAACCACTTTCTTAAACAACATATAGCAGAATTCCTCCAGATGACCACAATTTGGCGCCCAACGTGGGGCAATCTTTATCACAAGTTTTGTGAACCTCATGGCCGTTACAATGGGCTTGTTGAATCTCTCAGTTATAGTTGTTTCAGAGGTGTAACTTTGCATTATACCTTATTTTCTGGACATCATATTTCTCCATAGTATCTGAAAAAAGTTCTGAACTCTTTGCCATTATCTATAGATACTATTTAGGAGATGATAAATTCCAGGAAAACCTGATTCCCAATAAATTTTACGATCGCAGGTGCAGTACCTTTAGGTAAGCCATGAACCAGAGGGGATTTGACGAACCAATCATCAACCAATAATGATTACTGATTTTTTACGTGTTTTTACGTATAGACTTAACGAATCGAAGAAATGAGTCGAACGATATAATCCCATCAAATCAGCTTGACGTAAATTTGAAGGTTTGCATGATGCACAAATTTTACGCCGTTGGATAGACATAATGATTTTCATATATGTGGCCAATAATATTGATTCAGAAAAGCTGTCTATATGATATGTGATCAAAAGGATATGGAAAACATGAAATTAAACATTCTAATTAAAAACAGAACTATTGCTGAAGTTGACAAACACAAGTATGTTGGTCTGATGATAATAATAATAATATAAGTTTATTCATCAAAAATTACATACCTAACTATACAAGTGCATACATTGTAATGAATAAACTGAAAAGAAATCTTACTAAGTATCCTTGTTGTAAGTAAGGTAAACTATTCAACCAAAGAACTATTTTAAAACTAACAATAATTTTTCTTTTTCATTTCCAATCTTATTTCTGAATAAATTTTTGTCAAATCTGAATATTTCAAAGTTTTGTGTATTGAAACTAAATAAATTAAACTAATAATTAATATTTATTAAATAATGGAAAATATGTCTTTCTGTAGTGTTCAACAAGTCTTTTAGTTTATTTTTGTACGAATACATAGATTTAGTCATTTTAATAATATCTGGTAGTGTGTCCAACACTTTTGGTATAATGTGAATGAAATTTCTTGTGTCTATTTTTTTATTCAATCTTTTTTTAATTGTTTCTGACAATTCTTTTATACCGGTCTCATAAAGATGATCTCCAAAATTAATATTCTTTTTATTATTGAAAGTTTGGATCAGAATTCTATACGTAAACAATTGTACTTAATAAAATTTTCTACTTTTTATATTGTATAGAAGATCAGAGGGAAACAAATTATTTTGATCTAATTTTTTTTATGAATCTCTTCCAAATTATAAAGAAGAATTTTTTTAATAATGATTGACAAAAATTAAAATTTTGAGAATCATATAGAGAAAATCAAAAATTATATTATTCCTCTAATAGGAGCTATCACAAGAAAACAATTTCTTAGAGAAAATATTCAATTGTTAATAAAAAACCTACATAATTATCTCTTGAATCAGATTTATGATCACAGTGTGGTCAGGATGCAGTCAAAAACAAAAATAGATTATTTTTAGATTGATGAAAAAAGCAATAGCAGTAATATTTGACAAACCTTGAGATACACCATCTTCAGAATTGTACAAGAGCGCCATCAATATGGCATTGAACCAAGTAATACTCGGATCTTGGGCAATAATCATTCCAACAAAGGAAAAGCACATCCAATGTTCAGCTCAATTTAAACATTTAATAAATTACCAGAAAAAAAATAATTCAAAAACTGTTATTTTATTGAATGATGGTTTTTCGGGTTTTTAGGCCGACGTTTATTTAGAGAAAAACTGGACGTTTCGCCAACACGAGTGGTTGGCATTTTCAAGAGAAATGTTTACAGTTTCGATCACTGAACACTACTTGTAGTTTTAAAGAGAAACATTCTCAGTTGAAAATTGAATCAATACATGACTCCTCTGGAAATGGAAAAACCCTACGACAAAATTGAAGTTACTTTTTTGTAATATCTAACAGAAAACAACTACTTCCCCGGCAAAAGCCACGCTGGACATTGAACTACATCTGATAGATATTGAGAAAGACCCTATATAACTTGAAGAAAAAATCTGAAAGTGAAAATTTGCATTTTCATTCAGATAGTTGATTATTTATTAAATGTCCAGTTTCCATTGGAGATTCTTATCTATAAATAAGATAAGGGAGAATGTTATTCAGAAGTATCACTCACAGAAAATCGCTCATTTCATTGACGCGTGGATTGCATCACTTTCGCTAGGCCTCCAATACATTTTGGTCGACAAAAATCTATTTCACTCTTCTAAGATCATCAGCATCAGCGACTAAATTCCAACTTTCAGTCGCAGATGATTCCACAACTGACTTTATGAACATCCTGTTCATATTTTCAATGAAATTAACTACTTGTAGTGTTCTACAGTAGTGTTCAGTATCCCAAGAACAATTTTGTTTATAATAGGGATATGAAAAAATTAATTACAAAATAATTATCCAAACTCCTTTGACAGTAATACATAAAATTAATACAAGTATAATTCATAACAAATAAAAACATAAATAATGCTACCTAACCTTTAGATTTTTCATTCAGAATAGTTAAATTTAATGAAGGATTGACAGCTGAGACATTAATGAATGAAAAAAGGTAATGTTGAAAATAACATAATGAAATTCTATGATTATGAGGAACAATGAATTCAATTAAGATTCAACAAAGAAAAAAATTTTTTAATCGTCACTTTTTTCATTTCAGTTGGAAGTGAATTGTGAATTACTATACCATCATGGTATATTGATTTTTTTTCCAAAGTTAGTTCTGAAATTTCTCCGTGAAATTTAAATTAGAAACTTTCTTGCAGATATATTTCAACGGTCGTAGGAGGCAGTAGTTGTTTATGCGAAAGAATGGTTTTACATTAAATTAATTTTTTATTATTAATCTTTTAGAAATGTTTGACTATTTATTAAGACCTATCGAACCTTCTTCCCAGGTAGCACATCATATCAGCTGAATCTTGGTTCCATATTGGGCCAATATAGATATATTGTAACTGAAAAATCAATATTGGTCCAATATGGGTGAATATTCAGAAAACAATATTATATTAATAATATTAGTGGAATATTGGTTGAACTAGTTTTGAATGTAGATTATCATATGAAATATTGGGTCAATATTGGTTGAATGATTTCTACCAATACCGATAATATAGGTTATATATTGTTTTCCACATCTAGAATAAATATTGCAGTTCAAATATTTCAGTCATATCGATTATAGGGGAAAAAACTATAGTGTATTTCCAAGTTTGATAGCATATTGGTTGAATATCATTTCCACTTTATTTGACAAATTGTAATAACTCATATTGAGTCAATATTGGTTGAATGATATTTACCAATATCGATAAAACAGTATTGTCTTCACATCGTTTTTAACATCTAGAATAAATATTGAAATCCCAATATTTTCCTCATATCGATTCTAGGAATAAAAACTATATTGTATCTCCACGTGTGATTACACATTGGTTGAATACAATTTTGCGAATATTCAACAAATCTTATTAATTTATATTGGGTCAATATTGGTTCAAAAATATTTATAGATATCGTTAAAACAATATTGTCTTCATATTGTTTCCTACATCTAGATTGAGATGAAATTTGAATATTGGCCGAGTATTCAATGAAACATATTGAAATTATATCATTATAAAACCTGGATAAAAATCCGCTAGGTGGCTCTACATATAGAACGTCTTCTAAAACCGACGAAAGTATATTAAATACTTCCCATAACTAGTTTTCAAGACAGCTCACTCAGTGGATCTGGCGATCAAAAGGCAGACTCTGGTGTCACCTTCATCAACTAAAAGACATTCAATAATTCAGCAAGGTATATTGACATCCACCAAAATATATCCAAATGATATTGTACCAATATCGATAAATATTTTGAGGCCATTATTGCTTCAAGAATATTTCTCCAAAACTATTTCTAAAATATTCAAACAATATTCGACCAATATCGCAAAATGTTCACATTTTACTTCTCGACAATATAACTTTTGAATATTGTGCCAATATTGTCAGAATATTGTTTCAGCGATATTGTACCAATATCGCCGAATATTTTGAGGCCAATATTAGTTCAACAATATTTCGCCAATATTATTCAAGTAATATTGGACCAATATCGCCGAATGTTCACATTTTATTTCTCGCCAATATTGCATTTCAAATATTTCGCCAATATGTTCACAATATTGTACCAATATTTAACCAATATAGGTGTGTTACTTGGGTAGTTCCTTATTTTATTTCAGTTGCTTCTCAGACTCTTCTTGACTAATTATAACTATATATTTCTTACAGGAGTCACCGTTAGGCAGTCCAAAGAAACCGAAAAAATGATCAAGTTAGTTACTTCATTACTTACTCAATATCCAAAATAAAGTAAGAAGGATCTTGTATGAATTGACACGATCGGCCCCAAATTTTGGAGCAGCTTGCATAGACTGTTGAACGATATATTGTTATTATTAATGAAAATACAATACAGTGAGATGTAAATTTAATTTCTTTAATATTAGGGTCAAATTCGTTAAAGAAAACAAACTTTGTTTATTAATTTCCAGGAATTTTTCCATAATATCAACCCTGAAATGAATTTATTTCTACTGAAAATTTTCGGAAATTGAATAGGCTGGTAAAAGTTATTGTCAACGTGACAGTACATTTTCATCACATCAGCTTTTCTTCGTTTAATAATTTTTCAACATTCCATTGAAAAAATTGTGATATTTTTCATTTCATTATTTTTTTCAATTAAGACGTTACAATTTTCTCACCTTTCAGGCTAATTTCAAGTTCACTCGCTTTTAACTTCACATAACGTTTTCAACTAACTTTCTACGTCTAATAAACAAAGTTTGTTATGACACTAAAGTCCGTCTCATCCTAGTTATACAAGAATGGAGAAGAAAGAAAAATAAAAGACAGATAATGACGTATTACTCATTGATAATTTGTTGAATAATTTGTTGAGGCTTGTTTTGGCATTCAATCGCTTTAAAGGTACATTTTGTAAGCACAAATTATATGTTTATACACAATTTTATCATATTTTTAATAATATGTAATATTGAATACTCAATAAATGGCATAAAATGCCTTAATTACTGTTTTGTTTTATTGCTACTTCAGTTTCAGCAATAATCAAATTGAAATCGCAACCATCGACAAAAGGAACACCAACAAACACATCTCAAACTTAAAATGAGATAAAAAATAAAGAAAAAAGCCCTGGAATTTTTATTTTCTGAAATGACGCCAACATTTTGAATATATCGCCTCAATCAAAAAAGGTCGTAAAAGTGCAACAAGGAAGTGTTTTAAGGCCGCTCATATTTATCATGTGTATTTATCCGCTTCGGCCACCGTGAGAAAGCTGGGATTGTATTAATGAAGGATATAATATTTTGAGAGGCTTTCTGTCCAGATAATCTACGATAAGCCCAAATTTGGACAAGAACCTCTCCTGTATTGGTTATGCATTTTATTTGCTAATCCCATCTGAAGTGTCTGTCGATGTCAAAGTCAAAATATATTTCAATGTCAAAAGTTTTTCAACTTATCGACAAAACTATTATACAAGGTGTCCCGTAAAGATCATGTCAAACCGAGGGAGAATGTAGATCAAAGGATTACCCACCTGCTATGACAAAATTCCCATTATAAAAGTCTTACCGTTTTCGAGATATTTTTTTTTTTTAAATAATGAATTTTTGCCCCTTTCAATAGTTTTGTCTTTACGGTTAGTACAATTTTACACCTTTTTGGTTCATTTTTTCAGTAAAATATTGCTGAAGAATGATTTTAACGTTTTCATTAAAAAACATTCTCCGAACATTTTAAAGGGGGGCGTGAGAAATATTTTTATTGAAAATTTTGGTAGTGGATTCTTTTGTTCATGAAGTTTAGCCCATCGTAGTGAAACCAAAATGTACTGAGCTGCTGCTGCACATTACACCAATAAATTGTCTATTTTATAGTGATTTCAAAAAGGTATAACACAAGTCATGTGTTATTCAAAGACAAAAGATATGGCTGTTTCTATCCAACAGGGTACGTTTCTGACTATAATTTGACGGTTATTATTTAGGAGAAGTACTAATATTTTTAATGACATTAAAAGCATTTACAATCATTACAGAACATGTTCGACATGACGACCTCCTTCGCGTATACAGGCTCTGCATCGACTGAGAAAAGACCTTTTCACTGCCCTCAAATGGATGTCGGATATTTCGGCTGCTGCAACTCGGATGCATTCTCTCAATTCGGCTTCATCACGTATGGGTGTTGCGTATACTTTGTCTTTTAGGCAGCCCCAATAATAAAAGTCCAGAGGATTCAGGTCAGGTGAACGAGGAGGCCACAAAATTCCACCTCCTCTTCCAATCCACCGGTGGGGATAAGTTCTATTCAAATGTGCGGTTACTTCGCGTCCGTAATGTGCTGGGCATCCATCATGACTACACACAGACTACGTGGCAGCGCCAGTGGCACATCTTCCAATAAAATGGGCAGCTGGTCGGTTAAAAATTCCAAATAATTTTTGGCGTTGAGTGATGGCGGCAGTTCGATCGGGCCCAAAATTGCACCATTAAATATTCCAGTCCATAAATTGACCTTGAATCGATATTGTGATTTATCTTCTCTCATCTCGTGTGGATTTATTATATGACAGCTATGCAAATTGTGGAGATTCATGTACCCAGAGTACTTTTAGGGATTGGCAATTTCAATTCAATATTTTGTTTTGTGATATATCATAAGAAGAATAACTACCAATAGTAAATTTTGTTTCTTGCTTGTATATCAAACACACAGTTTCAAGTATGAAAATTGCAACAACTGGTAATATTTTGTGTTTTAAAAACAAAGGTCGACATGAATCCCGACACTTTGCTTTGCATTAATATCGCAATTAGAACATTCTGAAATCGATTTGATTGATAGAATATTTAGTTCTTTTTATCATTTATCACTATCACTTCCCAGCAAACACAGTTACATCACAGATGTAACTTCGATGTATACGAGATGATTCCATATTGATATCGCAGGTATGTGAACATGTGACATATCACAGTGATGTACTTTTGTCACGCAGGGGTTAGGTAATACAAAGGAAAATATTTCAATGAAAAAAAGCTTTGGATGGAAAATATGTATTTAAACATTTTATTTTCAATAAAAATATAATGTACTCAAAATGAAACAACATTGTTCTAATCGAAGCATTTTCCAACAGTAAAAAATAATGATACCTAAAACAATAAAACTTTATCATTCGTCTTTTATTACGATAAGAGAAAGAGGGAAATGAACGTTTTACTATAGTTTCAAATGAAAAATTATTGTTACTTACTTTTATCCTGGGAACTATTCCTTGAAAAAGTTATTTTCACAGCTTTGTCACAGGATATTAAACATTTATTAAATTACTATGACCATTAGTTAATCGAACTTGGTGCAACAAGCAATTTTTGGTTATGTTCAATGTTCTTCTTCATCTTAATCCTTTAATGAGCTATGCTTGCGCAATTTACTCAGAATCCACATATGTGTTATGCAAGAATCTGTCTCGCCTCGGCCTCTAACCGGCGTAAATAACACGGGCTGCGTCGAGGGATGAGGATTGTCTTGCTCGAAGCAATATCCTCACCCTGGTCTATTGTTTGCTTACACTTCATGCACATTAGATATTAGATGGACTAAGACCTAATGGCAAACATTCACTAACATTTACATACACTTCATGCACATTATCTATAATGACGGACATTTACTTCGACATTAACTTGACTTCCAACACGAGGCCGCCGTCTGACCTCAACCGCTGCCGGAAGTCGAATCTATGTTCAATGTTTATGATCGAGAAGCAAAATAAACGAATATAGAAATTATAACGAATCTCAGGCGCATGTGCAATGGCGTTCATTGGTAACATCGCAAAAAACACATATAAGATAACATCATCGCGGCGGGGAGAAATTTGTAAAATCGCAACTGTGACATCTTAGAAATGACAAATCATAGATTAGCTTTTGTACATCGCAGCGATGCAACGTATGTAATATCGTACTGTTGCCTCATTGCGATATCTCAGAGATGTCATGTCACAGATGTATTTGCTTTTATTCATCGCAGCGATGCAACGTTTTTGATATCGCCGTGTTGCCTCATTGCGACATCTCAGAGATGTCATGTCACAGATGTATTTGCTTCTGTACATCGCAGCGATGCAACCTTTTTGATATCGCCGTGTTACCTCATTGCGACATGTCAGAGATGTCATGTCACAGATGTGTTTGCTGGGTTATTGGCATTTGACGTGAAAGGCATATGAAAGGCAACTATTAATTTGTTGAACTAGAATCACATACTAATGTAAAATTTTCTTAAACATTTTGAGTTTAGGCCGAGATATCGATTGGTAAAGGATACCCAATCAAGTATTATAATATGAAAAGTAAAAGCCCAAGAACAGTTCCTCATGAAACACCGTTAGACTGTTCTTGAGTCACTCATAGAAAGTTCCGTCGATGTTAACGCACTTACTGCCTCCGATGAATGAACCTATTTTTCCAGATGAATCACTTAGCTGAAATGCTCAACTAGACAACTAAGGATGCTCACAAAAACTGTTAACAAATGCCTTTCTTGAATAATGTTTTCTTCTAATTATATTTTAGAGTCATGCATGGCCTAATTTTATAAAAAAAGTCTCTGATCTTAATCTAATCTAAATCTACTGATGACATAACAGTCTCCATGCATACAGTAGGTACCATTCTGTTATGGAGACACTCCAAATTTGAAAGTCCACGGTCTAATTGTCTAGGAAATAATAACCATGAAACGGATGATTTATGATATAAGCTCCTATGGCGACCATGGCTACGGCAGACATTTTTCTGATGGCCCGAGAAAGTGCTAGGAATCGCACGTAAAAAGGTAAGACCTCGTTAACGCATAGCTCGCACAAGTTTTTGAGGGCTGCCCTTCGTAAGGGGACGACAGCTGGTTACCGGAAAAAACAAAAACAATGAAGATGCATCAGTTGTCGCAGCTCCTCTTGAGTCCATTTCACCTCCCCAAATGAGTAGAATAGGATCGGAACGACAATCATATTAGTTGCAGCAACTTTGTTCTTTCCTAAAAGTTCTGCGGCCTCAGCCTATATCCGCAGGCATAACGCGAGGCTACAAGTGTTTCACTACCATTTTTGAAAAGCGGCAAATTTTCTTACAGGACCACTCGCATAGGTACATAATTATAATTATATTAGATTAATCTATAAATGCATTGAGAGGGAGATTCGGCCTGATGCTTTCAAAATTGCAACTATTATACCAGTATATAGAGGAGATAGAACATGTGTCAGTAAGTATAGGCCAATTTCACTCAGCAGCCAATTATCAAAATTTCTAAGAAATTGATTAAAATAGACTCACTGATTTCATAACAAAATTTGGGTTGATATCTGAAAACAGTATGGTTTCATGGCAAAAACTTCCACTGTAGACGCTGTTTTGAATTTAACAACAAAAATTAAACAGCGTCTACAGTGGAAGTTTTTGCTTTGAAACCATACTGTTTTTTTATTAGAACAGGGCATTAGAACAGGGCAACCCTTCTTTGTGTTTGTTTATTTATCTGAGTAAGGCATTCGATGCAGTGAACCATAAGATTCTGCTAGAAACCCTTGATAAGATAGGTTCGTGGTAATGTACTGGATTCATTCGAAAGCAATCTAAGTTCCAGGAAACAGACAGTGATAGTGGATGGTAAGAAAAAGTGTGAGGGATTCATAGAATACGGTGTACCACAGGCACTATCCTAGGACCCATATTATTCAAATTATATGTCAATAATTTATTCAAATTAAATAGCACAGGGGACATAATAGGATACGCTGATGACGCATATTTTATTAATCAGATTCTTGAGAAAGCTTGAAAACTAAGGTAATAAATTGGTTCGATCATAAACTGCTTACCATCAACCTAAACAAAACAAAATTCTTACCATTCAGCTCTGTAATGGATCAAATATGACAGATATCCATTTCCTTAATATTGATATACACGGAAATTCTTACAATATACAAGCTGAGAAAGAAATTAAGTACTTAGGAATATATCTTGAAAGACATCTGAAATGGGATTTCCACATATATTATGCCATGAAAAGTTACATAAAATAATCTATTAATTCAAACATCTCAAACAGTACCTACCGTACAAAGATTTGAAGACTATATACGCAACCCTAGTGGAAAGCCATCTCCGATGCGGAATACCTGTTTGGGGAGCAGCTTGGCGGACACATCTAAACCAGCTAGAAATATGTCAAAGAAGGATTCTGACAATTAAAATGGCAAATAATTCAAAAAGAAAGAGAATAATTTTAATCTAAGACAATAATCGTTAAAAACCTGCACATAATGTAATTTATGGTACATACTAATTTTTTAAATTCATTTATCCACTTCTTATATGAAGCATGTTTTTATTAATTATCATTAACATGTTTACTCAAACCATTCTGTTAAAAAGGAGTTTCTGATCGTAAGAGTCCTTGGTTTGATGGACACTCTGCTCTGTGAATCTGAACATTATACCGGCTTCCCATAAGACAACAGAAATCTCAACCGGACGAATGCAGGTCGTCATCCTTGATTATCTTCTTCTGCTCAGGGCACATGATCTAGAACCTAAAATAACCACTTACCCCATGTGGCGAGCACTGGAGCAGATTGCGAAATTTTGAAAGTATTGAAAATCTGGATAATGAAGAAGAGATTTAATGTCATCCTTTACTGGAAGATGTGAGAGCCACGTATAAATGACGTGGCTTCAAATCCAAGCACCTGACACCAATCGCCGGTCACGAATCTTCCTTGTTCGCACAAGCTCTCAAGCTTCTGAAAGGTTTTCAAAATTTCTGTAAAAATCCAAAGAATTGTCTTTTTTCCATTTCTTTGCTAAGATTTTTTCTTCTCTTGGCTATTTTGTTTGTTGTGTTTTTTTGGAAAATAAGTAACGTTCAGATAAAAATTTTCAAGGGCGTCCTTGTTGGCGCTCATTTGAATTTGAATTTTTCGTGAAGTTCTACAATTATCGTTTTTTATTTCAATTTTTTTTATTAATTACAAATTTGGTATATCAGGAATTGATTTAAAAACTCCCTT
Organism: Chrysolina oricalcia; assembly: GCA_944452925.2. Taxonomy (NCBI): domain Eukaryota; kingdom Metazoa; phylum Arthropoda; class Insecta; order Coleoptera; family Chrysomelidae; genus Chrysolina; species Chrysolina oricalcia. Next base: position 7,683,141 of record OX101815.2, on the reverse strand, counting down.
ACTTTTTTAGGGTGACCTCGGCGTTGAAATGATTGGCAATACCATTGGCAACTGTCAATTATTCCTTTACATTTCAAAGAATTCATTCAATAGTAAATTGGGTGCGATAACGTAAGGTTTTTGTTGGAAGGTACTTTTTTGGCACACTCTACAGTTGAAGTGAGTGCGTGATTTTCATGATCGTGTTTTCTCGTTGATGGATCGGGCGATATTCAGTGAATTCATGGCCTCCTAGATCTCCCGATCTAACTCCATGCGATTTCTTTCTACGGGGATATTTAAGATCTGAGGTTTATTAACACAGACTTTTCAGAGATCAAGAACACCTTGAAAATATGATACGAGAATATGCTGCCCACGTTCTGCCAGTAATGTTGAGGAATGTTTCAAGGGAAAAGGACGTTGATATTTTGTTTATTACTGTTCATTTGAATCATTTTGTAGTTTTGTTTATTTTTAGATTTCATGTGTTGTTTTGATGAATTTATTGATAAATTCCATCCAAATGTTATTTTCCGAAAAATATAACTTTCGAAGTTTTGTATTTTGAAAAATGGATTTTTTTCAATAAATTGAAAATCGCTCAGTATATCTGATAGATGCTAAGTAGGTTTCAAGACCCTAACGTGATAAAAAAAAATTATTTTATTTTTTAAATCACAAATAAAGTTTTTTTTACGATTTGTTACATACTTTCTGAATGTCACTGTATATAAAAAAAATTGTTAAAATTGTTATTTCCGTCAACCGATTGCACCCCTACGCGCAACCCTCGGAAGTCGTCGAGAGACTTGTGTGAGCTAGGGAAGACGCAGCCCTTACCTATTAACGTGTGATGCCATGCACGAGACCGATGAATCGGTGGATCGAACCCACGACCCCACGCAAGCGAGGCGAACGCACTACCAGCCGACCACCACGGCCCATAAACAAAGTATATTCCAGTTTTTAATGAAACTGATGCAGCTTTTTGGACATTTTCATAAAACACGAGGAAAATAACAAAACATATACATTGATACATTTATTGTACTTAATTTTCATATAATATATTTATTATTTTTTTTACAAATAATGGTCCTTTTTCTACTATCACAGATTAAAAAATCATCATTTTAATAATAGTTCCGAGTGAGAGATATTCTCGCAAGTTTTCCCTTATCACTTAACTTTAGACTCCATTGCTGAAAACAATTGAGAAAACCTCTTAATCGCTCAAATAAAACTAAACCGTAACAATTCCTTGTTTGTGGTATAAAATGGACAAAAAACCAATTCGTTCACTCTATACCAGTTCTTATAGAAAATTTAAACATAGAAAACATCCTTTTTATAACTTTTTTTGGCAACTATGCTCATACATTTACAGTATATTACACTATTTACAGAATATACAAAAAACATCGTTCACTACTTTCCAACTTTCCCCATGCAAAAATTACATTCAACAAATCCGTAAAGGTTGTGTCAGGCATAACCGGGTAATATCAATAATACATAGGGAGAACGTCTCGAAATTTCGAAGTCAGATTTGGGGAACATAAAAATCACGAATTGCCGATTACATTAACATTAAGGAACACAACAGTTATTATCAACCTGATCACATGAAAAAACGGAAAACTAAAACCACTAGACACGAATAACCTCTAATTATGAATTTTGTCTGAGCCAAATGTGAAGTTTGCAATAAGGAACATTCTTGATTGAATGAGACATTCAAAATTATCCTTGTGCCAACCAAGTGCCCTTACCTTAACCTTACAGATTTGTAAGAAAATAATCTCTTTTTCATATGCTCCATAATAAAATACATACAGAAACTCCATAATTATATTTCTATAATAATCTACACTCAATCTTTAATTATCTCTCAACTTCACAAAACCCTTTCACTCTGTATGAACTAATGTGCGCGTTTGTAAGATGTATATTAAATCAATCAGTTGCTGCAGTACTGATCTTGATAAGGGGAATTCTAAAAAAAGGTTTTCCTGTCTGAAAGTCTGAAGTGATTTGGTTATTGTTCAATAATATTCCATTATATCCATTATAATTCTTGTCCCGTAACATTGCCAAAAACATTAAATGAAAAAAATATTTTGCAAGATTCTGGATCATATTAATAAACCCAGCTTTTACCAGGATTCCGTGAAAGCGACCTATTCATTTTGTAGAATTATCACAAGAGCTCAAATTATTTCCGGTAATTTTTTTGAGGGCACGAATATTTTGAAAATTTGGATAATTTTCTTAAAATATTCGTGCCCGAAAGAAAATTTCCATGAATAATTTAAGCTTGCGTGGTATTCGGTAAGAAAATTTCACACCATAATTTGTAAAAAAATTATTAATCCAATCTGACATTCTAAATTAATTTCACTGCTTGTCAAGTGTACCATGTTTCGTTAAATAATAGATATTTACGATATAAGTGTCGTAAAGATTCATATCACGAAATGAGATGGGAAAGTCAAACGTTACGCCGAGTTTGATAACCCATTGAGTAATATTGAGTAATATGAATTTACAATACGAATATAGTACATTATTTTACATACTACCAATAATGTAACTTATTTACTCAAATAATGATATTAAAATCATGTAACAAGCAAGCGTTGCGCCCATTGTTGATTTATTTTGCGAACTGTCAATTTTGACGCATTCACTTCAGTTTGGTATAATTGTATCGACTGAGTTCCGACTATGAAAGTGTGGATTCTGATATAGAATTTGCTGCAAATAACGCAATACAAACCCTAGTACCCGCTAAATCCCGCAATAGATACGAAAAAGAATATAAGCGATTCGAAGACTGTGCACTAGTGTGGTAAAGTATCTCATTACGAAACTCATATCAGTATCGTAATGTTTGATATTACATATTGGTAGTAGGTAAAAAATATTACCAACTTTAGTTACACCAAATGCTAAAACTCAGATGGGTATTAGATCAGTCTATCGCCCTTTCATAATTTTAGGTTACTAAAGGTGGTAGAAATGTATTTTTTTGTTAAAGTAATCCATAACGCTTCTAATGTAAAAAATATAATAAGAACATGGTTTGTTGCAGTAGGTGACCGTGATATAAGCGGCCATGCTTTTGACAGATGAGGTTTATATTGGTAAATTACATTGAGCTACTGTATAGTAAACCAGCAAACAAAGATATTCTTATGTAAAATATTTCTTGTAAGCATTTGCGTTAAATAATTTGAGAAAATTGAAATGCTTTGAAAAGTACAATTTATGTAAATACTGCAAAGAGTTGAGTCAAGTGCAAATATGTCATCCGAAATTAATATATTTAACGAATTTAATGGAAGATTGCGACCAGGAACCTTTAGAGTCGAATGGATTGTTAAGAAAGTCTGCTGCAGATGTCAAGTAAATGTGGCCTTTTGCGTAAAAGAGATTTGAATAAAATTGTTTCAAAATATAACATATATGTCTTAAAACACAGACATCTAATTAATTCGTCACCTTCCTATTCTCCATTAAGAAGAGAGGATGGGTTAGAATTCAAGCAATATTTAAATCTTACTATGTTTGTAGATCGTACGTTTTTTGAAATATAAATTATTATTGCATAATAATTAAACAAATTTGTGTTTTCTGTTTAATGAAACTTTATAGCGAATAATAAATAATAATGTTAATTCTTATAGAAATTTTACATTATTCACAGGTATATCTACAATATTTAATGGTTTTAGATCATATGTTTACCTTTTCAACTGTCAAAAAATTTCCACTAAATATCGTGGCGCCACGAAAAAATTTCCGAAATTTTTTTTAGTTGCCATGGTTACTAGTCAAAATTAAGGCATCTTATTGGTTAAAAAGTAGAGGTGTGAAATTTTCAGTAGTATTACCACAAGTGATTGAATTTTCGCGATAAGTCTGTCGATTCATTTCTAAACGAAACTGAATTGAATACAATATTCAGTTGAGTTCAGAAATAAAAGACAGACTTATGAGATAAATTCAATCAAGAGTAGAATTTTGTTAGAATATTTCACTAAGTATGTAAAAGGTAAAAAATCTGAAATCTGACAGAATTAGAAGGAATTAGCAAAAAAGTTAAGAATTTGATCTGAGAAATTAATAAAGTAAGAAACTTTGATTAATTCGAAAGAATTTATCCCAAATCTGTCACAATACACAAATCTGAAAACACCGAACATTTGATAAGTGTGTGGAATAGTCAGAGTGACAAAACTGTACGTTTGAAAGTTTTAGGGTCAATTTATGCAACATATCATTAACATAGTCATAATCACTATCACAGTTAGTAGTCTTAGTAGTTGTCTCAGAAATTTTTACATTTATGCATCTGTCATTAGCTGGAAAATAAAAAATTGACAGTTGACAATTCTGTCATTAGTGTCTTTTTTATCCCAAAGGTATAAGAGTACCCTCTTCCTGACTTATTTTTTTTTCCGAATAACAAAGATCACAAGTTAAAACAAATAATAATTTCTCTCATTTGTCAAATTGGTATCGACGCAATTGCGCGTTGTGCATCTCGTCTATCAAAAGCATAAAAATTGAAAATTGCCAACTTTGAAGGTCAAATTCTCATGATTATGATTAAGACTAAAACTAAAGAAATGCTCCTACTGAAATGTACAGTTTTAATTTGATTTTGTGATTAAGACAGTGACTAGGACTATGATAAAGACAATGATGAATAAATTGGCCCTTAGGTACTGATCTGAATTGATTACTTTCATTTCGTACTTCCATTGTATGAATTGTTACTTTAAACACGACTTTCAATCGGTGTGGTATCTCCGATCATTATCAAGTGTATAATGACCCGATTCGAGTTAAAGAGGGATATTTATATTCTCGAGTGGTAACAATAAAATCTGCTGAAAAAGGTAAAAAGGTCGGAGTATTGGAAAGGTCGGAGTATTGGAAAGGTCGGAGTATTGGAAAAGTCGTGTTCAAAGTAACAATTGGAACAATCGTATTTCCTCCACACCGTCGTTTTAAATTTCTTCGTGAGTTCTCCGTCGTAAGTAGTGAGACTAAGCCGATTCTGTCGATAAAATACACTAGATCTAGTAACTTTTCAAAACCCCAAGCCGATTCTAGTGACAAATCTCACTCGATCGAATCTCGCAACTTTTGGTACCAGCTCATCCACCAAATTATTGTTTAAAGAGAAATGAGATAGTTATCGAACTTACGGGAACTATGGTTTGATCCATATGGGCACCTCCACCAGATCGACAATATTAGTCCTAACAATATTGTATAGATGACAATTTTGAGAAATGTGAGTTTGAAGGAATCAAAAAACTTTGTGTTTGAAAGTGGTTGACAATGTTTCACTTTGAGTAAGGTTATTCTGGAGTTTCATTGTCTAAAAAAGAACAAAGAAAAATTCAATTCTGTGCAATTTTTAATCACGACGTTTCAACTGTTAAAATCTACAGTCGTTATCAAGTGTATATATGCGACAATCTCAAGGATACTTCTTATATATGCTATGAATAATTTTGAGTCATTAGCCTAGGGGTAATTTGCCGGTGTTCACTGTAATTAACAAGTTTACCTGAACACCAGCAAATTACCCCTAGGCTAATGACCCAAAATTATCCATAGCATATATAAGAGGTATCCTTGAGATTGTGGCATTTATACACTTGATAACGACTTGATAACTACAGTTGAAACGTCGTGATTAAAAATTGCACAGAATTGAATTTTTCTTTGTTCTTTTTTAGACAATGAAAGTCCAGAATAACCTTACTCAAAAAACTTTGTAATTGCAATTTTTTTAAATGTTTTCCGATCTCTTTCCGACTGTATGGAACATTTGTACTTTGATGATAATGACAAAACTCTCTCATTTCCTCTACACCAGATGGCACTAAATTGAAAACATTGCTTATTGCCAGATCCCTCGCTGTTACATTGGTTCGTATCTAACAGTTATATCAGAATTCCAAGATTATTGTGATGATAGGGCAATCTAGAAACATCATGTTTCCTGATTTTAATCAAGTTTTAATGATAATGCATGAGCGTTTCCCTTTGCACAAAATCTTTGAGCCTCTATAATTTGACGCTCTATTTTCAAGTTTATGTTCGAAGTGAAACGCTCCTGCACGATTATCATCGAAACTTGATTATGGGAACCAGAATGTTTCTAGGTTGCTATATCACCACAATAGTCTTGGAATTCTGATATAACTGTTAGATACGAACCAATGTAACAGCGAAGGTTCTGGCAAAAACCATATTTTTCAATTTAGTGCCATCTGGGGCGGAGCAAATGAGAAAGTTTTGTAATTTTCATCAAAATACAAATTTTCCACTACAGTCAAGCCATTCAGAAAAAAACTTTGATTTTTTCAAAATGGTCGGAAAATATTTAACAAAAAATAACATTTTCAAGTTTTTCCGATGTATTGCTTGAAACTCTGTATGTGAGTATAAAATTAAATTCCAAGCTACTTTTTCAAATTACTTTTTTCAATATCCTGCCATCCTACCCCACTACTGGCCTCTTCATATTTTTTCCAATTTGCCGCAATACTAGTGGTCACGTGACACGTTTAAAAAAAAGATTTTTAGGTTATCGGACAGGCACAAACTTTTCCCTAGATACGTTTTTCAAATACTCTAATAATGAACTTTTTCCTATATGGTACATACTTTTTGGGGGTCACCGTATATCCGATATGATACTTATATGAAAATTATGATATTTGCCAACCCTGTATTATTCATAAAAATGAACAACCTCAATGCTGATACTCAAAATACGCAGTTCTGTATTGGCTAATATTCAAAGTGTACGATTTTTGTGATGTTTGGAATTTTCGTAAAAATTTTTGAGAAAAAGTCTCAGAACCACGTCTCACTTTTTCAAAATTCCCCCATCGATCAAGCATAAAACGACCTGACGATAAGCGTAACATTTGCAATTTTAGATTCAGTTGCAAAAATATAACATCGAAATATCTATTTCCACCTTCAAGTCGTGGTCGTGTTCGGGTACTGGAACATGGTGCCGTAGGTGAGACCCGCCGACCTCACCGCGGGCCTGGGAGGCAGCTGCGGGGTCACTTGGCCCGTGCCGGAGTCTTTGATGAACCTCGGCGAGATACTAGGAGGCTGTGATGATGATGAAGAAATACTGAAAAAAACGAGCACTATTCATAAAAAAATGTAATGCGTATCACTTTTTTATCACTTCCATTTTCTCGCTCCGTTTCATAGTCTACTTTTGCTTTCATTTTATTTTCACTTTCCTTCTTGTTTTCTTTGCTATCACCCTCATTATCTTCCATTTCACTCATGTTCTCTTCAATATCATTATATTTCTTTTCACTCTCATTTATTCACTTCAATTGTATTAAAGATTTCTCAGCTTTAGACTTATCCTTATTCTATTCAACCTCACTTTCATTCAATTTCTTTCTTTCATTAACCTGTCATTCCTTTCATTTTCGTTCAGTTTTTTTTTTCTTCTTACTATTTTTCTCTTCTTGTACATTATCGTTCACTCTTTCATCCTTTTTTTAAATTGCTCTCTTCCCGTTCTTTTTTGTTCTCGTTTTCATCGCGTTTCTTCTCGTTTTGGTTCTGTTCTCTCTCTCTTCTTGTTCTTTTCTTAATCTTCCTTGTTCTACTTGTCTTTTCTTTCATCACTTTATTTCTACTAGTTTTCTTATTTTTCTTTTCACTTGCTATCTTTCTATTCATTTCGTTTCATTCTCCTCACTTTTGCTCTTGTTCTCAATTTCGATCCAAATCTTGCATTCGTGATTTTTTTTCTATTGTTCAATTATTAAAGTAGGTATCGTTTTTCTTCCCATAACCTCAAATCTCTCAGTCGGATCTGCATACACCAATATAAAGTTTGCCAGACAACTTCGAAAAGGTTGATAACGGATTACTCCATAATTTGCCGGCTTTTTGTCGCTAATTAGTTGCGGAGAAAAAAAATCGTCGCTCTTTTTTTTTAATATATCGCCAACTTCATATGAAACAACTTACGTAATTTCTATTTTTCCACAGTTCTCAAGTATCCTTAACTTGCAGCCTTTTTGTCGCTAATTAGTTGCAGAAAAAAAATTGTAGCTCTTTTTTTTAAATATACGATGTTTTGCTAACTTCATATGAAATTAACGAAACAACTTCCGTAATTTCTATGATTTCACGGTTCTGAAGTATCCATAACTCGCCGCCTTTTTGTTTCCAATTAGTTGCGGAGAAAAAAATTGTCGCTCTTTTTTTTAATTATGCGTTATTTAATAAATACACCTGGATGTTGCGAAATAACTTTCATATTGTTTATCTTCCATCAAATTCAAAATATGCATTAATCTCCGATTCTACGTTGCAAAAGTGTTATTTTTGTGGCTACAAAACAAAAGTGATAGGTTTTAAATGGGTTTCTGGATACGAAAACAAGAACTCTCTCCACTCCCTATTCATCCTCATTCTATACCATTTTCCTCAAAATAACCAAAAATACTATAAAAATATTATTTATTTATGAAGAGCGACAATTTTTTGGTCTCCGCAACTAATTGGCGTCAAAAAGGCGGCAAATTATGGATACCTCAGAACTGTGAAAAAATAGAAGTTACGGAAGTTGTTCCGTTAACTTTATGTGAAGATAGCAAAACATCGCATATTTAAAAAAAAAAGAGCGACAAATTTTTTTCCGAAATTAATTAGTGACAAAAAGGCGGCAAATTGGGAATACTTCAGAACTGTGAAAGAATATAATTTACGGAAGTTGTTTCGCTAACTTCATATGAAGTTAGCAAAATATCGTATATTTTTTTGAAAAAAAAGAGCGATTTTTTTTTCTCCGCAACTAATTAGCGACAAAAAAGCGGCAAATTGGGAATAATTCAGGGGTCCTATTCTCGAGTTTGTACGTATGCTATTTCGATTTTCTATTTCACACTGATACACATAAAATATGTATATCTGTCTCTTTTATTCGTATACGAATTGGAAGTCGAATGATTCGAGAATAGCACCCCAGAACTGTGAAAGAATATAATTTACGGAAGTTGTTTCGCTAACTTCATAAGAAACATCACATATATTTTTTAAAAGAGCGACAATTTTTTTTTCTCCGCAACTAATTAGCGACAAAAAGGCGGCAAATTAGGAATACTTCAGAACTGTGAAAGAATATAATTTACGGAAGTTGTTTCGCTAACTTCATTTAGCAAAACAACGCATTTAAAAAAAAAAAAAGAGCGACAATTTTTTTTTCTACGCAACTAATTAGCGACAAAAAAACGGCAAATTGAGAATACTTCAGAACTGTGAAAGAATATAATTTACGGAAGTTGTTTCGCTAACTTCATATGAAGTTAGCAAAACATCGCATATTTAAAAAAAAAAGAGCGACAAATTTTTTTTTCTCCGCAACTAATTGGCGACAAAAAGAGGGCAAATTGGGAATACTTCAGAACTGTGAAAGAATATAATTTACGGAAGTTGTTTCGCTAACTTCATATGAAGTTAAAGAAGAAAAAACTGTGAAAAAATATAAATGACGGGTATTTAAAAAAAAATGCGACAAATTTTTTGTGCCTACAACTAATTAGCGATAAAAAGACGGCAAATTATGGAATAATCCTTTATATCAACTTATTCGAAGTGGCTCGCTACCTTCATACAGGTGCTGCATACCATAATACCACTCACCTGGAACCCCCGTTATGCTGAGCCGAATGAGGCGGCGGATGCGGGTGGAGCGTGGCATGCCTCCTCATATGGAGCTGCGACGTGTGAGTTGGGTTCAACCTCGGAAGCGTGCCGTGACCCATGCCGGGCAGAGTATTGACGAACGAGTGCTGCGAGTGGGAATGAGAACCGTGAGAACCGTGCGAGCCGGGCGAAGGCCCGGGTTCCCTCCGAGGCGGTAGAGGCGGAGGAGAACAGTCTCGCAGAGAACTCAGGCCCGAGTTCGGAGGCAGCGGGTTGTCGCGAGGAGGGAGGATGGGGGCGTCAGGCGCCTGTTTCATCTGAAAGGATCGGAAAACACATAGCGTTATCGTCCACGTACGGTATAATACGTCCCTAAACACCATTGATATGAAATATACTATTTATATAAATAAAGAACATTGTTGGCCCCAAGACTGTACCTTGGGGGACACCTATATTAACTTTTTTGGGTTCACTGTAAAAATCATCAATCGCCACCTGTTGATACCGATGTGATAGGTAATTTCAAATAAAATCAAATAAAATTGCTTATTTTTATATCTCTAATTTTTCCAGTATTCATCATTGCCGTGAAGATAAACAGAGGGGTGGTGTAGCAATATATTTGAGAAATGGATTGAAAAATCAGAAATTTGTGAAAATGTAAACAAGGAATAACTTGAATGGAATTGAAACAAAAATCAATTTTGGTAGGAGATTTCAATTTAAATTTATTAACAGACACAAGTGATATTATAAACAATACAAATATGAGAGAAAGTAATGGATTTCAAATTATGAAACTAAAAATCAGTCAAGTATAAAAATGCACATTAGAGCCAGTGAAAACAATGATTGGATTACTGAATTTAGAAATATTGAATTCAAATTATATAAACCAAATATTAATGATGAAAAATTGACTGAATAATAAAAGTCAGAGAAATAAATTCAATGCTATGATTAAATTAACCAAAGCTGGCCATATTAATGGAAAATTTGAGTCAGCTCAAGGTAATAACAAAAAAAATTGGAATACAATAAACTATTGCCTTAGAAATACTCAAAGATCTAATGAAAATAGTGATATTAAGGTAATAAATTCAAATGGTAATATTATTACGGATGAATTGGAAATAGCTGAAGTGATGAATAATCACTCTTCAACTATTGGTGAAAATATAAGTATGGAAACAGTTATCAACTATTGGTGAAAATATAAGTATGGAAACAGTTAGATACTACAACAATATTCCAAGAGAAGAATTTCCTCCAATAAATAACACTACTTCAATGCTTATCTTTCCCACAGATGGAAACGAAATTTCAGATATAATAGATACTTTGTAAAAAACTTGTCCTGATCCAGATGGTTTGGTAACCAAAGACATTTTGGAATTGAAAAATATTTAACCTGAACCATTATCAAACATTATCAACGGATACTTCTCGAGAGGAATTTTTCCAGACGAAATGAAACACGCTTCAGTTACAAAAGTGTTGATCTTCAAAATCCTGGAAATTATAGACCCATAGCAGTAATGAGCAATTTTTAAAAAATTATGGAAAAACGTATAGTTAATTTCGTCAATAGAAAATACGGTTTTGATGAAAACCAGTTTGGATTTCAAGAAAACAGTGTTACTCAATCAGCAGCATTACAAATAATTGATAAAATTCGAGAAGGACTAGACAAAGGAAAGTATTTGGTTGCGATTTTCATGGACCTCAAAAAAGGGATTGATACCGTTGATCACAATGACATATTATCTGCTTATCTGCTTATATACATTGTATATAGGCAGATAATTCAGCAGAAACTCAGCTTTGCCGACTTTTTGGTTGACTGGCAACTATTTTATGCCAAACAAGCGGCAATAAAAATTGTGCATAGAGAACAGTGCAACTCTTAGGCCCAATTGTACAGTTTTTTGGGTTTAAGCTTAGCTCAGCGTTAAGCTTAGTTCAAATTTCAATTTCAGTTGTACAGAGCAGGTTCAGTGCTGAGCTTGGTTCAGTGGCTGTCATTTTTCATTTTGTAAACTTAACTTGACCTGAGGTTTTGCTGCGTCAAACGTTCAACCATCAACCTCTCAAGTCTGAAAACTGCTAGCACTGATGTTTGATTGTTTAATGCTGTAAACTAAAACTGATTCAAAGTTTTATCTTTTTTAATTGATAGTTATTTTTGTTCTCATCGTTGTGTGCTGAAATAATAAAATATTGGATCAACGGCTAGATGATATTCTTACGAAGGCGTAGAAGCGCCAGATGTTGTGATTTTTTCTAATTCCCAGATAAATCTGTCTATTAGACAGTTATTATAATTGAAAGATATAATTGTCTAATAAACAGATTTCTGGGAATTATACTAATTAAACTAATTCCTAGATATAAGTGTCTAAACACAGATAATATAAGTCTATTAGACAGTTATTATAATTGACAGATATAAGTGTCTAATAGACAGATTTATCTGGGAATTATAATAATTATACCAATTCCTAGATATAAGTGTCTAATAGCCAAATAATATCTGTCTATTAGACAGATAATATAAGTCTATTAAAAAGATGATACCAGTCTATTAGACTGATAATACCATCAGTCTAATAGACACATCTAATATCAGTCCTCTAGACAGATTATATCTGTCTATTAGACACCCATATCTAGGAATTAGTATAATTACGAGATAAATCTGTATTTCAGGCACTTTTATCTGTCAATCATAATATAGTTTCTTGAACTGCGTTTAGTAAACCCGAGCTCAAATATGGAGTGTACAACGGAAAAAATATTTCTGAACCCGGTTCTTCTCTGAGCTTAGTTCAGTTGAACCTAGGCTTAAACCATGACTGTACAATTGGGCCTTATAGATCTATTTCTGAGCTCAGAACATATAGATATTACTGAATGTAAGACATGTGACGTTATGAATTTATCCGATCACAGTTTTGTCAGCTGTAAAATGAAACTCAACATTGGCAATAACTCTGAACGAATATTTTGCTCCTATAGAGATTTTAAATTTATCAATCAAGATGCTTTTGAATCGGACCTAAAACAAAATGATTTTGATCAAATTTTTTATATAAACGATGTAAATGAAAAAATTAGAATTTTCAATGTCTTACTACTGAATCATTTTAACAAACACGCTCCAATAATAAATGCTCGAATTACAAAGAAATATGCTCCATGGATTACTCCTGATCTCAAAGAAATAATAAGACAAAAAGATAAGGCACTTGCAAAATTTAAAAAGTCAAAAAATGAGCGAGATTGGCTATATTATAAACAAATGAGAAACTTTTGCAATTCAGCGGTAGAACATCAAAAAAAAGGTTATTTTTCAAATATTGTAAGGGATGATAGGAGAAATAAATCATTATGGAAAAGTCTGAGGAATCTTAATATCCGTTCAAAGCCAAACATTTATGACCTGCCTACAGAACTATCTGACGCGGATGTCATCAATAGACATTTTGTAGAAACTACGCAGGAGAATAATACTCCAAATGAAATGGCGAAGACATTTTATGACAATAATGTCAAGGCAGGTTCAGACACATTTTACTTCAGCCCGGTTGATGAAGAATTTGTAAAAAAACATCTTTTTGAAATAAAATCCAATGCAACTGGTTCAGACAATATAAATTTGAAAATGATTCTACTCTGTTGCCCCCATATAATTTTGTACATCACACATATTGTTAACTTTTGCTTAGAAAAATCTATTTTTCCAGATAGTTGGAAAATAGCACATGTTCTTCCCCTTCCAAAGATTAGTAGTCCAAAAATCCTGAAGGATTTGAGACCAATCAGCATCTTACCTATGCTGTCGAAAATTTTAGAACAAATTATGAATACACAAATAAGGGAGTACTTAGAATTACACAAACTATTACCGGTCAATCAGTCAGGTTTTCGGCCCCATCACAGTAGCTCTTCCGCGTTGCTCAAGGTTACGGACGACTTGTTTTCTGCCATTGATGAAAATCGTATGGTTTCGCTTGTACTATTAGACTATTCAAAGGCGTTTGATCGCATTAATCACGAACTTTTACTAGCAATATTACACTATAATGGTTTTACTAATAGTGCACAGCTCATGATTAAGAATTATCTTTCTAATCGCGTCCAGTTTGTGAAAATTCGGGACAGGTTTTCCGTTCCGCTGAATCTGGGTACTGGAGTTCCCCAAGGTTCAATCTTAGGTCCGTTGCTTTTCATGGTGTATACTACTAATTTAACAACTTATTTATCACAATGCAAATCTCACTTTTATGCGGGTGATACGCAAATATATCATTCTTTTAGTATTAATAATTTACAAGAAGCTTGTTCTGTTCTCAATGAGGATTTGAAAAATTTGTCAGAAGCATCAAAACACCACTGCTTGATCATTAATCCTTTAAAATCCAAGTTGGTTAATTTTGGGAACAAAAACCATCGAATTCAGCTACAGGAACAAATGAATATTGCAATTGATTCGGAACCACTTGAAATAATGGATTCGGCAAAAAATTTGGGTTTATTAATGGACTCCGAATTGAGGTTCAGTGATCATGTAACAAAAACTATGAGGACGGCCTATTGCAATCTCAAACTGATTTATAATAATTCTAAAATCCTTGACTTCAAGACAAAAAAAATACTCTGTGATGCCCTAGTCTTGAGCCACTTTAATTTCGCTAATATAGTGTATTATTCATGTTTAACAAATCATGACAAAAATCGCATCCAACTTGTGCAAAACGCTTGTGCCCGACTAATTTACGGAGTGAGAAAACGCAATTCCATTTCGAATAAAATTAAAGACTCCGGATGGTTGACTATGAAGCAGAGATGGATTTTACATTTATGTTGTTTCACTCATAATTTAATTCATTCTCAATCACCAATATATTTATTTGAAAAGTTACAGTTCCGGGAGAATGTTCACACAATCAACACTAGATATAGGTACCGCCTCAACCCTCCAAGGCACCATACATCTCTATATCAACGATCATTTTCATATAACGCTACAAAAATTTACAACGCCATTCCTGACTCGATGAAAATCATGAATAAATTCAAATTCAAGAATTCGCTGAAAAAAATGTTGCTCGATGGTAACTTTAATATATTATGATTTTTCCTGGTGTCTACCAAATGAATACTCTAATTTTTTATTCTGAAAGTTATTACCCCTAGTTTCCTCCATTAAAACTCTTTTGCCTCCAATTAAAAATTAAAATATATGTATATGTATATGTGTATATATATACAAGTTTGTCATTACTTTTTATTATTCTGCTGTTTCAGGTTATTATATGTTTTCTGCTAATTTCCTATGAACATAAAGTTCATTTGCTGAGTCAACTTGAATGACTATATGAATATTTTTTTCCTTTTCTCTGCAATTACATTTATTACATTATGTTTGAAACAAATATTTGTTAACTAAAAAAAAAATCATGTAATTGATAAGAATCACTAGAATGAGTTATATTTTTACATATTTCTGTTTTGAATGTTATGAACATACGTTATGATGTTGTTATGGGTTGGATGGAAGAGCAGTCACCATTATCTCCGGATAAGGGCGACTGAATTCCGCCCTTTCATATTGTTAATTTAATTCACCCTAATTCAATGTATTCCTAAATAAAAGACAAATTATTATTATTATTATTATTATTATTATTATTATTATTATTATTATTATTATTATTATTATTATTATTATTATTATTATTATTATTATTATTATTATTATTATTATTATTATTATTATTATTAATTTTCTATTTACTATACATTCAAAATATTACCAGAATGGGTTTATGCAGACGACACAGTGATATTATATGAAAACTCTAATCCTTCAATTTTAGAAACTATGATCAACAAAAACATGAAAAATATGAAAAGTGGCTTTATTCTAATCTATTATCATTAAATACAAATATATCTGATTATATAATTTTTCAACAAAGAAATAAACAAAGAGTTAATCTCAATTTAAAAATGAAAAATGATACTTAAAAGCAAACTTCACAGACAAAGTATCTAGGAATATGGATTGATGAAAATTTGAAGTGGGACAAACATATTGAAAAAATGTCTCCCTTTATTTGAGCTCTCAGAAGATGTCCCAAACTCGATCCAAAAGCGGCAGATATGATTCTACATTCTCATATAATAAGTAGGAATACCTATCTCATAAATATTTGGGGAACATGTTTTGAAAATAATTTCAGCAAAATTTGCACTTTATATAAAAAAGCTTTGAAAGTTTTGCATCGTGTTCCATATGATGCCCCAACAAGTCAACTCTATTTAATTACAGAAAATTTTTCGTTAGAAGAACTTTATACAATATAAACATTAAAAATGTCATTCAATATTGTGAAAGAAATTCTGAAATTCATAGTAATCATACTAGGCAACATAACTTGTTCCATACTGATCCGGCTAGCTCAATTGCTGGACAAAAAAGTTTCGCACATTCAGCTCTATCAGATTTTAATAGATTACTAAATGAGATCAAAAATTCCAGAAACATCCTATAATTTAAAAATCGATTTAAAAAGTACATGCTTTCACAAAGGAAATAATATCCATTTTCAGTATGTGATATATCCAAAGCTACTTTGGATTTGCCAACGACTGTTCTTTGTGTATCTTTTTAATATTATTATTTATTAAATAATCTGTTTTTAGATTTTATACTTACAATAAATTAAACAAGTTAGAAAAATGCCCTTAAATGCTTTACCTGTTGTGGCGAACTGATCTCTGGACTATCCCTCCTCCTCCTCGGAGGCAAGGGTGGCGGTGGTGGGGGTGGAGTCGGCGGAAGGCGGGGGCTGATGGGTTCACAGAGTATGTGAGGTCCTGGCGAGACTGGACTGTGCGGCCCAGGACTGTTCGGACCACCTGTCGAGCTTTGGCTATTGTGACTGTATCTCTGCGGCCTGTAAGTATAAAATGTATCTTTTTCTGTCAAGAACGGACTGATACATTTTAATAGAAAGTGATCAGATATAGAAAAATTATCTTATCAAAATAGAAACCAAGAAAAATATATTATTGAATCGAACCCAATTCAACATTTGTCGGGGCATTATAGCCCAGAAAGTAGTAGTACGATCGACGTCTGTCCGCATCAGCCACCTATCCTGGCTAAGTTCAAAGATTTCTCTAGTTATTTGCAATGTATTTCTGCTACTTAATTTAATGGATTCTGTACTATAATGAGAAAGGCGGTGTGTTCTACAAGAATAATAGTGACATTTTCATGAGTAGCCTTCAATAATTGATTCATCAAACTAATCATAATAATAGGGAGAGGTAATAAAATTCTAAAAAACGTCCAGGTATAAGTTAAACCCAACCAATTACCATTATATTACAAATTGTGTGTAGATTGGAAAAATCTTACTGTGTATGAAATCAGTCATGTGTCACAATGTAAGAAATGTTACAAACATAATCATATCAAATGTAGGAATGAGATAACATATCCTCAATGTGATCAGAGTGAAAGCAGCCATGAGTTGTTCCGACTTCGAGAATGACCACCGCTTCGATGCAGGGGCAATCCGGACCGCCAACGGTCGTCTTCGAAGTACATGGGTTTGAGAATGCGAGGGTAGATAGGATGAAATTACATGGCTGGCCATGAGTTTGGTATATAGCGAGTGATGAAGTCTTAAACATGGCTCAGCCATGAATTCGTGGTGGGCGATAAATGTGTTTCAGTGAATGTTTGTTGTTTTCTTTGGTAATGTAACATTAAATTGTTTTGTTTCCGACAAAATTTGAAAAATTATCAAAAGCTTGAAGAAATATTTGAATGAAATATTTTCATTAATATGTCACATTTATAGATGATAGTCAATAAGCTAAGTGGGGAAAAAATCAATAATTTTTTCTATTACTGGGCTATGTGGATACTGGTAAACAAGACCAACACCAGAGAGTATTTTGCCGGGAACGATTTCACCTTTAACCTACCCCTCAAACACGTCAAAAAAATCGACTAATCACGAAATTTCAAAAATTGTCAGTGAGCTAATTCAGGACATGAAAGAATATTTTTGCAATAAGAAATCTTTACAAAAAGAACAAGACGTATACCTATCAGAAAATAAAATTTCCGAAAACTCTTAAAATCGCAAAATTTGAAAAATTCTTAACAAGCTGAATGGAGGTAGAATTCAAATTTTTTTCTATAAAAGAACTGTGTAGATACTGGTGAACATGCCCTACACCTAGGAGTATTTTGCGGGGAACGATTTCACCCTTAAAATACCTCTCAAACACGTCAAAAATATCAAAAAATCACGAAATTAAAAAAATTGCCAGTGGCCTAAATGGAGGCATAAAGGAATAATTTTACAATAAGAAGACTTTAAAGAAAGTGGTGATTAAAACGTATACCAGAAAATATAATGTAGGAATGTAGGAAACATCATAAAATCGCTAACTTTGAAATATCTTCAACAAGCAAAATGCAAGTAGAATCAATATTTTTTCTATCAATAGGCTATGTGTAGTGAACGAGACCTATACCTGATATTATTTTGCCGGGCAGGATTCCAGTCTTAAACTATCCCTCAAACACTTCCGAAAATCGTAAAATCCCGAACTTGAAAAAATCCTCAACAACCTAAATGCAGTTAGAATCAATATTTTGTTCTATCAGTGGGCTACTAGTGAACGAGACCTATACCAGAGATTATTTTGCCGGTCTCGATTTCACCGTTAAACTACCTCTCAAACACGTCCAAAAAATCGAACAATCGCAAACTTTTATAATCCTTAATAAGCTAAATGAAGAAAAAATTCATAATTTTTTTCTATTTATTGACTCTGTGGATACTGATGAACAAGATTTATACCAAATAGTATTTTGCCGGGCACGATTCCACCCTTAAACTACCCCTCAAACAAGTCCGAAAAATCGTAAAATCCCGAACTTTGAAAAATCCTCAACAAGCTAAATGAAGAACAAATCCATCATTATTTCTATTACTCCACTCTGTGGATACTAATAAACAAGATATATACCAAGAAATATTTTGTGGGCACGATTCCACCCTTAAACTACCCCTCAAACAAGTCCGAAAAATCGCTTTGAAAAATCCTCAGCAAGCTAAATGCAAGTAGAATCAATATTTTTTTCTCTTAATAGGCTCTTTGGATACTAGTGAACGAGACCTATAGCAGAGATTATTTTGCCGGGGACGATTTCATCCTTAAACTATCCCTCAAACACGTCCGAAAAATCGAACAATTCCAAACTTGGAAAAATCCCCAACAACAAAAATGCAGGTAGAATCAATATTTTTTCTATTAATAGGCTCTTTGGATATTAGTGAAAGAGACCTATGCCAGAGATTATCTTCCTGGGTACGATTTCACCCTCAAACTACCCCTAAAACACGTCCGAAAAATTGTTTGAAGGGTAGTTCCAAACTGATGAATAAGATTTTGCCGGGCACGACTCCACCCTTAAACTACCCCTCAAACAAGTCCGAAAAATCGTAAAATCCCAAACTTGGAAAAATCCCCAACAACAAAAATGCAGGTAGAATCAATATTTTTTCTATTAATAGGCTCTTTGGATATTAGTGAAAGAGACCTATGCCAGAGATTATTTTCCTGGGCACGATTTCACCCTCAAACTACCCCTCAAACACGTCCGAAAAATTGTTTGACGGGTAGTTTAAGTGTGAAATCCTGGCCGGCAAAATACTCTCAGGTATAGATCTAGTTTAGCTGGATCCACAGAGTACATTAATAAAAAAAATCAAGGATTTTATCTCCATTTAGCTTGTCGAGGATTTTTCAAATTTTGGGATTTCACGATTTTTCGGGCGTGTTTGAGGGGTAGTTTAAGTGTAAAATCGTGCCGGGCAAAATAATCTCTTGTATAGGTCTCTTTCACTAGTATCCAAAGAGTCTATTTATAGAAAAAAATATTGATTCTAACTGCATTTAGCTTGTTGAAAATTTTTCAAAGTTCAGGATTTTACGATTTTCGGACGTGTTTGAGGGGTAGTTTAACGGTGAATTCGTGCCCGGAAAAATAATATCTTGTATAGGTCTCGTTCACTAGTATCCACAGAGCCCATTGATAGGAAAAAATATTGATTCTAACTGCATTTTGGTTGTTGAGGATTTTAGTATTTTTCAGACTTGTTTGAGGGATAGTTAAAGGCAAAATACTCCCGGCAAAATACTCTCAGATATAGATCTTGTTCAGCTGGATCCACAGAGTACATTTATAGAAAAATGCATTCATTTTATCTCCATTTAGCTTGTCGAGGATTTTTCAAATTTCGGGATTTTACGATTTTTCGGACGTGTTTGAGGGGTACTTTGAGGGTGAAAGCCCAGGAAAATAATCTCTGGCATAGGTCTCTTTCACTAGTATCCAAAGAGCCTATTAATAGAAAAAAATATTGATTGTACCTGCATTTAGGTTGTTGCGGATTTTTCAAAGTTTGGGATTTTACGATTTTTCGGACTTGTTTGAGGGGTAGTTTAAGGGTGAAATCGTGCCCGGCAAAGTACTCTTTGGTGTAGGTCTTGTTCACCAGTATCCACATAGTCCAGTAATTGAAAAAATTATTGATTTTATCTTCACTATCATCTATAAATAAATGTCAAGTATGACAAATAAATGAAAATATTTCTTCAAGCTTTTGATAATTTTTCAAATTTTGTCGAAAACAAAACGATTCAATGTTACATTACCAGAGAAAACGAAATACATTCGCTAAAACACATTCATCGCCAACCACGAATTCATGGCTGAGCCATGTTTCAGACTTCATCACTCGCTATTTTCAAACCCATGGCCAGCCATGTACTTCGAAGACGACCGTTGGCGGTCCGAATTGCCCCTGCATCGAAGCGGTGGTCACTCCCGAAGTCATGGCTGGAACTCATGGCTGCTTTCACGCTGATCCCGCTGTGCTGGTAATCATTCAATTGAATCATGTAAAAACATTGAAAGATTGAAATTAAAGCAACGTTTCAGAAATATTAGCACGCTGATCATTCAGCTGCCGATAAAAAATGTCCAACATACCAGTTTTATGAAAATCAACTAACATCCCAAATTGATTATGGTATGTAATAATTACAAGTCTGAGATAAATTATGGATAAAGACGAGTTCATCAAGCTTTTGGAGTACCACTCATCAAAAACTATCTGGAGAAAATGAAATTGGCACATTATATATTAATTCAACAAAATGGATACACTTGAAGTTATCATTAATGAAATGCAAATAAAAATCCTTATAGTAATAGTAATAGAAACATGGCTATCTAAAGAAAATGAACAATATTCCAATTTCAAAAATTACAACTCTACATTTTCAAGGAGGCGTTGGAATTTTTATTCATGAAGACTTGGAGTTCGATGTTTTGGAAAAATTAAAAACTGAAGTTAATTACTTCAATTAAACTAAAATATCCAGGCATGATCATTTCAACAATTTACAAACCACCAAAATGCAGTAACGTCAATTTTCTCAAAACCTTGGAAGGAAAAATAAACGATATCAATAATCTCAAGAAAAAATGTTTTTTTTTTGAGATATGAACATCAACATATTAAATGATGATAACAACACCAAGAATATTCTGGACGTTTATAATTCCAACAATTTTTCTCTGTGTAACGAAAAAATACCAACAAGATGTGGGAAGTGCAACATTACTAGACCATATTTTAACCAACAAAAACGAAGAACTAAAGTTATATGAGATAGAAAATTCTCTTAGTGACCACAAAATCCAAATTTTAAGTACAACTTATAGAGGGAAAAGGAAATCAGTATACGATATTAGTCATTTCAAATATTATGATAAAAAAAATTGATAAATGAAATACTGAATTTCCAAAATATTATCAGTTACATGAAGTGAATGAATTGATATTTTCCATTCATGTGCACATTCCAGAACTATCAAAATAAAAAGAGAATATGTCAAAATAAACTTGTTAAAAACGCATTAAGACTACAAGAAAGAAATATGAAGAAAAAGTATCGAAATCTACACCTAAAGATAAATGGGAAAAAAAGAATAATATGAAGAAAACAGAGTTCTTTGGGAGATCGTTTATCAACTGTATTAACTCAAGACTTCCAAGAAAAAACGACGGCATCATCGTTATTTCTGGCACCTCCAAGTAAGGAAGAAATTTTGAGAATAATTGAAGAACTGAACCGTAGGAAAGCATGCAGATTTGGTGAGATTGATGTTAATATGTAAACATTGTCCAATCTGAAATTGCACCAATTTTAACATACATATATTCAAAATCATTTGAGCTGGCTATAGTACCAGATAAAATTGCTCAGGATTTAAATTGGAATGAAAAATATGAATCTGATTTGATAATTTATTTAAGTATTACTTTTAATTTGTTCATCTATTTATTAACGATTTTCATTTTTGATATTTCCCTAATATAAGCAGCATATGGTTCTTGGGAATAATAAAGTTATTATCATTACTATCATTGTCGTTTATAGCGAAAATGTCCATTTTCTCACGGGCTACATGACGCTGGCATGTGACGTCACGTGTCCGCGGTCTATACGGAAAGAGGATGTAGATGTAGCCTTAGAAATTAAAATGGACTCTATAATAATGAACTATTCAGAAAAGTACTCACAAATGTTGTGGAGCTGCAGTCACTGGTTCAGCTCTAGGCGGTCTGTAAGAAGTGGTGGACATTATGGAACTGACACTTGGACTCCTAGTGTGGTTAAACCAGCTGATGATGGGATTTGAACCAGCTGGAGAGACCGGACTCAACGTTGGACTGTTCTGACCAGTACCCAATTGAACCTGATAAGAATATCAAACTCTGAACTTTCTCCAAATGATACATGGTTAATTTCAACCCATGAACAAAAACCATAATTCTTGAGGTTTTTCAGTAAGATTGACACAAAAAAATAACACATTTGGGTACATTGTTAAAAAAAAGACTGAAACAGTTTCAAGAGATTCTTCATTTGAAAAATAAATAAAATAAATAAAAACCAAGTTTCAAAACATTTTATCCACTTACCGATGCGAAGACACTAAAGTCATTGTCAGACTTAGATGAACTGTCAGATTTGGGATCATCGCTCTTTAGAGTCGCAGCATTGTATGCTTGATTCACTGTATTAGCGATGGTACTGGGTATGTTCTTTCCAGTTTTGATGGTCTTAATCCCGGGACTCTTCAGATTCAAGTTCGGCCATTTCCTGGGAAACCTAGGCACTATCTTACACCCTTTTGGTTCAATTTCGTGCGATTTTTTCCACAGATAGTTGCTGATATCATTGTCGTTCATGTCACCAAAGGGATTCAAATTTTCGAGAAAATTCTATAACCAATAAAAATCGAATTTTTACTTCATAAAATCAATGAAGGCTTATATATCCAGTTCAATTCCAAACATATCAGTTCAATTCAAATCATCTTTTCAAAATCAACAAATTTATTATTTCAACTAGTGAGGAAGTGAGAACAAATGCGCATCTAGAAGTGTAAATATTCTCATTGAATGACATGCCTGAGGTGTCATTCAACCCCATTTCCTACAGAAATGATTTGAAAGACATTAAAACATCATCTTTTAGATATAGATATAAAAACGAGTTGATCAATAATTTTAATACTCACTCTAATACTTAGCTCTTTGCTAAAACAGTAAGGCTGGTTTTGATATTGCTGTATTTCTCCTGTGATTTCCGCGACTTTTCTTCGTTTGAAAAAGTTGATAAGCTGGGTATTTGGGAGAAAATCTGGATTGCCTTCTTCAATGTGTAGGATATTCGTCAGATACATGCCCAAGAAGGGGACGCATGGCGGGTTTATTGATCGTAATTTCTCTTGATACTTCTTGAAATGATCGTCCGACCTGAATTCTTCCAAAGTTTTACGAATCTGCTGATTTAAAGCCTACAAAACCAAAAAACATAACAAATGTGTCAAGCAAATTTAAAGCTTTCAGGAAATCTCCCAATTAAAGCATACTTACGCTGAAAGTAAATTTCAGCCTGTATACGGATGCAGAGTTGGTCGCTGAAACAATTGCCAGGACCCCATTGAAATTATTGATGTCATTTAAAGCTATCATTATTTCAATTATCCTATTCAGAATTGCCACCCTTTCGTCGGGATTTTCTGCTTCAACAATGTTCTTCTCCAACCATCTCGTGAACTAAAAAAAAAAGTTAATCGGAACTGTCGAACAAATATTCCAAATAATACATTCGTGGTATGTTTTATAATTTTCAGCAGATTCGGGCTGGTCATCTCTTTGCTTTTCTTCGTCCAAACAGCTCCTACCAATTCCGAAGGCTTTATGGTTCTAAAGAGATCAAATTCTAGTATGGTAAGTTGTCTAGCAATCTCAACTGGATGCAGCGTCAAAATGCCATACTCATCTTCCGTACAAACGATATGCCTTTCAATGGGCGGCGGAGGATCGTCGAACGCGAATTTTATGTGCCTCTGATTATCATTTTCCATCTAAAAATCATTCGAGTAGTGTTTACGAAACTAGAGATCTTTTCAGTTTTTTACCTTTCTTTGTACTATTTTGATGACACTATCCACCCATTTTTTCATACTCTTGCCGTTTACAGAATCCAAAAAAGTCTGTAGCTTGCCCAAAAGTGACGCGTCTCTTTCGAAATCATAGAAGTGATGGTCCACCCAGTGTCGCAAAACATTCAATACCCTGAAATGCAAAACAATCAAAACCAGTAGCCCGTGTGTAATGAATCCATAATAAGCAAACTCATTTTGTAGCACCCAAATACAAAGCTTTATATTCATAGTTGAACGCTGTTTTCGGCACATATTTAGTACCCTGTATAATACGGGCAAACTAGTTTTGAAGAAACAAGCAGTGATTAATTCTTTTCTCCATCTGGGATGGTAAATAACCTCTCTTGCTTTACCACGCCGTGTCATTTCAGAAGCCGAACATTTCTTGTTCGAAAAATTCTTACTTCTATATGGTTTTAGAGTTGCTGTTTTTATTGGATATGTTTTTGATCTATCAAAAAGTAAGGACAGACTTTTTGCTGTTTTTTATTAACTTCGATACAACTTGCAGCGAAGGCCACGATTTTCCTATAAATTTAAAATTCACATTTCAAAGGCTCTTTTCCAAATCGCAGTTGAAAGTGACAGTAACTTCGGCTTCTGTTTGAAACTTTACTTTAGCTGTCCGAAGCGACTTCCATATCAACCGTTGTTCAGAAGTACTTATTTTGATTACCGCGGACGTGATAAACCTTTTAAATAATTCCAAGCCGACCATGCCTTTAGCAAGTCGTAGACAATTTATATTGTTATTTAACGCTGAATTGGGCCAGTGTCCATCCGTCATATTGATATTGTTGATAAGATATAACCAACTCAAGTAAAAGTTGATTATCGAACGAAGGTTTTTGTGGAGTAGTGTTCTTTCATCCGTGTATTTCAAGCTCACATTGCCAAGCAGATGATAACACTGTAAAGCAATTGTTGCAATTCAAGTCTGTAATATTTTGAGACCCTTCAAGAATCATAAGAACTAGCAGCTGGAATGCCTTATTTTCATCTGTAGCTTCCCTGAGCCTCCCACTATGCTCTAGACTGGGAGAGTGAAGCAATCGCTTAAAAATAACTGGAGCCTGAGGTTTCTATTGGGTCTTAATTGATTGCCGGTGTTAGGGAATCATCAAGGTCCAATAGCCGAAAGCATCATAGTAACGTCCGTCGGCAGAAACACCGAATTAACGTTACAAATTGGTCCCTGCTCGGGCGCCAATACAAATGGTCCCTGCTCGGGCGCCAATTTATAACATTTTTACAATTTTGGAAATAAATTCCATCATAAGAAACTTTCATCATAAGAAACTACCGTGTGCTAGCAGTATGAAATAGGTTTTATGAACTATGTCAGGAATTGAAGTAGAAATAAACTCATATATCGTGGCAGACAGAAATTTGTTGGTGATAGTAAATGACAAGTCTGCCTGGAAGATAAGAACGAAGTCTCTGTTCTGGGCCAAGCCCTATTTCTTCCCATTATACCTTAGTATATACGACAACCACCACTAATGGCAGCGTGGACTTATCAGGGCACCTTCAGATCCCACCAGCAACAGAATGCCCTGCATTTGTCACCCTCAGACCTTTTCCTCAGAAATGATGGTAGACGAGTTGTTCTGCCGTATACAAAACATATATCGCTCTCGAGCGGTTAAGACACGATCTTAAACTATGGGTGTTATTGTTATGAATAAGCTAGACTAGAAAAAAATGCTCATGGATGTTAATGATTGAAATATCTCATTGTTCTCACCTAAACTGTACTGGTTGACAATACTCTTTTCTATACTTTTTCCAGTCTTCTCTCTGGCTATTCTTCTGCATCTTATCTGTATCACAGCAGTCTTGTTCGTAAACCAGTGAAGGGTCTGGTATTTTGAAACGTTCTATCAATAAATCCAAAAGTTCGGTAGGCGAACAGAAACTTCTATAGGTAGTTAAGAAGGTTCGAACAAACTTAGGATCAGCGTAAATGTGATAAGTCAGTCTTTCAACAAGTTTGTATATAGTGGCACCCTACAAATTACACTCAATAATTTGAAAACAAGTGTTGATAATTGTTCTTACCTTTATCAGGGGAACCCCACCGTTTTCCCTCTGCTCCAAAATTATATTTTCCTCGGAATCAGGTTCCGCAAATTTGTACAGTTCAGGCGGAGGCAGTTTCAGAGGATGCTTTCTCTCTATGTCTGATAAGATGCTGTCTAAAACTCTTTCCAACATCGATCTGAAACAAAACAAATTTTAACAATTCATTCACCTATTAGCCACAATACTAGCTTTACCTGTTGTTCAACATAACCAAATCTGCCATCCACGAATTTTTCTCCTCAGGACACTTGGCGCATAGTATCACAGAAGGCATCTGCCTGGGAGATATTTCAAAAGCATTCTTAAGCTCCTCAGTATCAGGATGATCAATTATCTCCACTTTCCGTATGAAAAACCTCTCTTTCAGCCTACATTCTGGATGATTCTGATGGTGTACGGAACTCTGTCTCCTGTTATTTGGCTTGCAGAGTATCATCAAACCGTCAAAGAGGAATACCCGTCTTTCCGTCAGTCTTTTATTAGAGCTTACTTTAATTAAAATATCTTCTCTAACGAATTCATTGCAACATTGCCCCAAATCTTTGGAGTCCCAGTTTTCCACGACCTTTTCAAGTTCATGTAATTTTACAATGGCCGCTTGGAGCCTCTCCCTCACCTGAGGCAAGGGGGCCGAGCTTCTAAGAAGATTTTGTGTTGGAACGCAATTTCCTAAACAAAAACTCCAATAAAAATTACATCCAGATAATCTAAAATAAAGACTCACCAAGTGCTATTTGAAGGGGCTTCAGCAGTCCTTCGACTTGTGTCAATGTCTCTCTATCTTCTGAAGATGGCGACAAATCTATAAGTAGTTTGATGTAAATGAGGTACGAGAAGCAATGCCAGATGGGACCCATAAGAAGGGCTGGCAAATAATACCGAACCGCTAGAGGCATTCCTTGACCTGCAGTGTTCAGGGCACTCTGAATTTCAGGACGGGAGAGTAAATTGTTCAACGTTTCCCGACAGCAAGGAGATGTTACATCCCTAGAGTATTTTATGTAAACGTCGAATTCCGCTGCTTCAGCAAGTTCTAAAATTCGAAACATTATTAAATCGAGTGAATTCCAACAGAATATTCGTGGTAAAAGTAATATTTCAAATTTGACCCAACAAAGTGAAGGATAAAGATACTAAACCAACCACCGAAATGCTGGCGTCAGGTGTGGGAAATTTCTACTTCCTTCAAGAGAAGTTTTCATATCACATATACGAAAATATGGTTTGATCTAGTTTTGAAAAATGGCATTTTTCTACCGGAAACTCAATTCCAATAACAGACAAAGACCTGACCCAAAATTTCTCGTCATATGTCCCAAATCGCAAATAAAGTGACTAAATTCAAACAGAGCTAGCCAAGGATTAGTCATATTTGTTTTAGTTCCTGACTTGTATTTGATTTTATTGCGTACTTTAGTGCAATGCATTTTTATTATTGCAAGGGATTAAGGAATATTCTTCCTCCTGCAGAAATTCACCGAAACAAATTTAAACTTTAAAAATGTAACTGATGTACTCATGCAAAGATGTACGAAATATGTACTATAATAAAATAATAGTATACTAACCTTCAAAACAACTGCCAATGTAGGGCATCTGGTCTTGTGCCATTTCGATAACATCTTCCAAACTTCCTGATAAAGTATAGGTCAGTTCATAAATATCCATAATGTTGGAAAAAATCTTTTCTATGTCTTGGGGTTCTGGTTTCAACTTGATAATTTCCTCTCTAGAATTAAAATATTTTTTACTGAAAAAATGTCCACGAGATATTTCCCACGAACACTTAATAAAACAACTACTTTGTCAGCTAACATGATCGTTCTTGAATTAAATGATAATAATCTCCCCTGTACAAATTGTTAAGAGTTTCTTATAATTGATTCAAATGTCTGTAAATATCCCTCATGGCATTAGCAAAAAACTAGTTGTTTTCCGTCAGATATGCACCATAGATATTTGGGGTTAGATGTATTAGCAGTAGCGAGTCGTGTTTTTTTCTGGTAATTAATGAATTGCGAGAGCAGCGAGCATCTGCTTTGATTTCACCTTTTCATACTAATTAGGGATCAAATTACCAGCAACTTGGATAACTAGGTTAGGTAAGGTTGTCCCTTTTTTACGTTAAGAAATTTGGTCCATGGCCGAAAACGTGATAATTATTTGAAAGGCACGCCTTCAAAGATTTTATTTTCCAATCAATTCGATTAAGAGGAGAGCATGTTGAATAAAAAAATATTTTGACTTTCAAATTTTGTTTGCTTCTATAGTAGGCTGATAATTTTCAATGCATCCTAACCTGAACACTTTTATCAACATATGCAGCTCCTTCAAATACGCTTTCTCAGAAGCAATGAGTTCCCTCACTATTTCTTCGTAAGTTAAACTTCTTCTTGGTGCGGTAGACATGATTACCGGAGGCTCATTCAGGCATCCTGCCCCTCCTCCTTCGTCTTGATAGAACATGTCCATAAGTGCCTGCAAAATCATCATCATAAAAGATATAAAGGAAGTGTAGAAGCATACAAGTTATTGTTTAAATAATGTTTTTCTTTATTCAGTAATCTATGTCCATGTTTCTTATTTTCAAACGATTTCAAGGATAGCAACAAGAGAGTAACTAAATATTCAAACTCCAACCATATTAATACAAACAAATGAAACACCATTTGAAAAAAAACCACTAAAATTAATAGTGGTTTGGCAGCGTGGCATAAAAGAGCATGTGTCAAAAAACTGGAATTACTTCATAAATAATCATATAATCATAATTCAACTTGAAAGGAAAAAGACAGAAATAATTATATAGAAAACAGACATGAAAGTGTAATATGAAATGAAATAAGAAATTAATGAATGAATGAATAAGAATGAAATGAATAAGAATAATGTTCAGTAAGCCATTTGGAGAAAACAATATACCAAAGTACTGAGAGACATTAAAGATGGGCTTTCAATGTCGTGTATTTAAGATGTATTGAGAAACGGTTGAACTTATCAAATTTAGTGTGTGGACTCAGAAAGGGGAGTACTAATTCAATATATTGAGGTTGATTTATTTCTAAAATTGATATTTTTTGGTCGGCAATTGAAGGAAATAAGCCAATACTTGCTTTTGTTTTATTTTAAATGAAATACCCATAAAAATAGTGCAACTTGAACGATTGAAAGTGAATCTACAGACAATGTAGTTTGTGAGATTAACTTTACATACGAAATGGGCGGCGAATAGCCAAAATCAAACAAATTCACTAAAACAGATCAGGTAATTAAAAATATCATGTATGTTGCTTGACGTCGGACAGCAAAATTTATATAATAAGAAATCTTACATCCAAAACTTTCAGTTAACTGTTTATTTTATTGTTACGGCTCTGACGAAAACACCAGAAAAAAATTAACTAAAATAACTTTAAAATACAAAGTTTACTTGAAAATTTCACACCTACTGTCATATGAAAGTTATGCAACATGTTTCCCATTAAACCAAAACCGTATGTACAGTTACTGATATTTCCAAATATACCAACAGATTGAAATGAGTTATACAAATGGCATAAAAGTCTTAATGTGCTCACACTCTGGTGAATATATCCTGACGAGCATTGACTCATTCCCAAATCCCTTGTGTCTCCATACAACGGTTGTCGGTACCTACTATAACTATGCCTATGCTTGTATTGCCAAAAAAACTTGTGCACGTTGCCAAGCTCTTGTATAAATAAAAATGTCAGGTTCAGATAATGCTCATTCTTCAACACTGCCCAGCAACATGAATTATAGCTAAATAAACTCAAAACTACTAAGATTGAACCAAATGTCACATATGAAGAATAACATAAAAATAAATAAACCATAAGTAAAGAGAAAAATTACAAAAATATAACATAACAGGAGAAAATACAACATAATATAAAACTTTAACTTAGAAATAAAAATGTAGATAGGGAAATAGACATCTTCTCTTTATCTGACCCATTCAGTTTGTCTTTTGAAAAATATTTCTTAAAGAAAAATATCCAACCTTTTACACATGCAAATTGTATACAGGAATTCTTGGACAGGTTCGCCAATAATAATAATTCAGATCCTACCTGACCTATATTGAATGAAAATGTCAATTTTAAAAATCTCAGTTTCAATCATTTCAACAGTACCAAAAACCAACTGTTGAAGATTGAAAAACCACTAAATTGATTTCAGGGCGAATTTTAGAGCTCCTAACCCATGCGTTTTGAGTACACAGTTGCTACACTTCTCAATACATTCGCAAAAGAAGAAAACAATATTCAAAACGAGCAAAAAATAATGCAGACCAGCAACAAAAAATAGCGTTATCATGAGGATATTAGGGAACATTTAAAAAATCAACCCTACCATCAAACTGTGTTTATGCAAGGAGATGTCATATCTAAGGGTTTGATACAAAACTTGTAATTCTTTACTTTGAAAGCGGCCTTTTAACTTTAGAGAGCTATTTCCATATTCTGAATATCCCTTAAAAAATAATAATACTGAAACACTGAAGGGTGTAGAAGTCTTCCAGTCTGCCAGATAAGATATAAGACTGGTTTCTTTTTTAAATTTTTTTCAAGAACTACCATTTTTGGAGCATAAATACAAATTGGCAAATGGAGACTTACCAAATGTACCTACAGGACTATACAGGATGCATGATATTGTATAGTTGAACTCAAAATACATTAGAATCCAAATATGAAACTATGAATGGGTTATTCCATTCAGATAGATACAGGACAATTAAAATGAAAGTGAATTTAAATTTTTAAAGCAGTTCAATTTGTAGTTCAACATGAAATAAAACAAAAAAAGAAAACATATGTCAATATCATTATTATTATTATTAAAAGTGAGAATGGGCTGAGGTATAAACCTATGAAAGCCCATTTATACAAGAAATGAGTTTGTGTGTGCTACACATGAGTAGTGTAGTGAGTGGTTAAATAGTTATGAAAGTATAGGTATAGGAATATTGAAATTTTTTTACAAAAAAAATAACAAATAAAATTATGTGGACTAAAAAAGTGTACAATAAACGAAGGTAGAACATTGTAAAGACAAAGTATGGTGTATGTTTAAAAATTCAGAATTTTGAAGAAAAAAAATTTTAAAAATATAGATTTGCTATGTTAAACGATCTAATTGGCCTTTAAAAGCTGAAACCGAGGGTGCATTGACTATGTCTGCATCCAAATCATTCCACGCCGAGAAGACACGGTTGACTATGAAGTTCTGGCGTTTTGTAGTCCTAAAATGTTCCTTCTTAAGTTTGAAATTATGTCCTCACAATCGGATATCAGCATTCATCTGGAACATGTTACTTAGAGACGGCAGGAATCCATGAAGAATCCGATATGTTATGTTCAAATCTCCGCGATGTCTTCGGTTGTCAAATGTAGTCAGGGATAGCTGGTTCAAGCGATCTTCGTATGATGGTCTCCTCAGGTCAAAGGGCATTCGGGTTGCTCGCTGTTGTACTGATTCTAGCATGTTACGATCTCTAACCAATTCTAGTTGAGATTGTTGAGATCATGACTCAAATTCACGTCTACCTCAAGATTGCTAACAAATGTTCTGAATACATTTTTCAAGTTTATACTAAAATGAAATAACTTTCACTTTCCCCCCTGCATTTATGTTTTGGGGGAAGCAGAAGCACCTGCTCTCGTTAGATTTTTTACCTATTATAGTTTCCCATATTACGTACTTCTTAAGAGTGAATGTATTGAATTAGCAACTTTCTTAGGAATTTAAATTTTCTACAATTTCATTGCGTCTCAAACGTCTACTAACTTGCCCCCCCCCCCCACACGGCCGACTTGATCAGTTGTAATATATTTCAATACTCAACCAATTGATCACTTGCCTTAAAAAACGTACACTATTTTTGAATTGATACTAGGTATTTTCTATTAAACAACTTCACGTCTGAACTACTGCTAACATAACGGTCAGATTTTTTTGGCACAGGAGTGAGATTTGGCGGGATGTTCAAAAAATGGAAGCCAGTTTTTCGTGAAATCCCTAGGAAACCATCCACTGTGAAAATAATATGTTTAGGAAAAAACAATATTTACCAACAAGAATTGAAAATCAGTAAATTCTTTTGAATTGGCGTATATTCAGAGTTGGTAAACTTCAGAATCTATAATAATACCCTAATGGAAAAAAACACAATGAGAAAAATTTTGGAATACTCAAAATAGGAAAATATCAAGAGTTTTAAATTTATGGCCTTTGGGAAAACCCTGTGTTATAAAAAAGCTACTATAGAAAACACTCTGTCTGAAAATAATTTTCTTTTAGAATTGTCAGGATATCTGATAGTATTATTGTATTAAAGCTCTCTGTGAAAAAAAAAACATACTATAAGAAAAAATCCACTAGAAAAAATAAACAGCCAGCACTACGAATAATTTTGAGAAGGGGTAAAAAAAATACAGAATACTCATAATTAGAAAAAAGAGTTTTTTGTATGGGAAAAACTTTCAGTAGGAATAAATCCACTATAGAAAAAAAAACAATGAAAATATTTTTTTAATAGTAAAAGAAACTGAAAAAAAACAAGACTTTTCAAATGAAGACTTCTCGGAAAAATCACTGCGAGAAAAAGTTACTAGAGAAAAAACTGTCAAGACCGAAATTTTTTTAAAATATATCAACAAAAACAAACCAATTATCACATGCTCACCGAAATGCAGCAAACAGAACACAATGAATAATCATAACAAATAAGCTAATGAGAGGACAAATTAAGAAAATTTCCGAATTATAAAATAAATACTACGTACCATGGACGTGGGCTGAATCGCAGCGTGAAAAAAGCAAAAAAGCAGTTTTAATAACAAAAAAGCTGCACAGGATGTCCATACAAATCTCTCTCCAAATTTTCCCACAAAGTTCATGAAAAGATTACACCAAACCAATAAAATTGAATTCTTTGATATTAATGCAAATATATTTTTTCAATATTTTTTTTTTTAATTCATAATATTTTTAATACACGGTAGTAAGTGGATAACTTGACAATGTATACAGAGTTCACCAAAAAGTCGGATCCATTTGGGAAAGTTGTTTATTGTTGTAACTAGCAAAAACTCTTATTAGACTTTCTTCTCTGCTTTTAAAATGATTAAGAATTATATTTAAAATAGTTTTCAAGTGACGTCTCTAATGCGTCAAATGCTTCATTATATTTCGAATAAATACGTGAAAATGGTGTTATTCGTGAAAATAATTTAATATTGTCTCAAGAACTAATGCTTAGAATCGTATAATACTGATTTTCACCAGAAAACTCATTTTCTTTGTACATTCTGTCTTTCTTTCAGAACATCCTGTAATTTTGGATATTGAAATGCACACCACATAATTTGTGAATGCTTATTTGTTAGTTTTATTAAAAATCTCAACTCTTATGGAAATTGATTAATGTCCATATCGAAAATCATTTCAAATGCTGTTCAAGTTTCCACTCTTGAATATTTTTTTTTATTCTTCCTATACTTAATGCAGCAATATTTTGTTTGAGCTTGTTATATGTTAATTTTGTCATATCTGATTGTCTCAAAAAAACTACCTTTCTAACCTAAAGGAATCTTATTTTGAATAATGGAAAAATTAAAAAACAATCCAAGAGTGGAAAACATTTTTGAGGTAATTTCAAATATAGGCATGACAGTTACTTCAAGCGACATTAATTTAAAGAGAAAAACAAAACAAATGATTTGGTGTTTATTTCAATATCCAAACCTAAAAAATATTTTTAAAAATTCATTGAAAATCTGTATCAATATTTCCAAATAAGAGTTATCATTATTTTCAAAAATAAATAAATTTTCTTCCATTTGTTTGAAAACACTTTTTTAAGGTCCTTCTTGATCATTTCACAAGCAGAGTTTTTGCTAGGTGGACAACTTTCCCATATAGATCCCAAATTTTAGGCGGGCACTGTATTAAAAACGAAAATATATATTCAACAAAAACTCTCAATTTGAACTCGACTCAATTTTGTAAACCTGGAAAAAAACTTGGAGGTTAGATTTGGACAATCTGTACTTGTTAGAAACCTATTCTAAAAATACCATGTCAGGACATGTCTTTCAAAAAACAAAATAACTTGAACTCATAATAAATGTAGCTCAAATCAAGACATTTACTGCTTTGCTAAAAAAAAATAAAAATCGTTGATCAAACACATTATGACAATTTTGAATTCAAAATATTAAATTAAACAAATGGTGTCATAACAAAAAATTGTGTATTCATCAGAAAAAAAAGGACTAACTGTGTATATAGGATTATAAAATGTTAAGAAACTCCATTTATGATACTTTCTAGTCTGTAAGTATTAAAAATGCTAGAGCAAAAAGATTATTTTATGACCATCACTATCATCTTCCAATTATGACATGAGGGTATCGAAAAAGCAACTGGCTATGAGGTTCTAAGAACCCTGTAATGTTCTAATCTTTATTTCACATTAATTATGGTACACCTGAGATAGATCCTCGGGAATAAACAGATTGGTAACTAAGAAGGGTCTGGAATTGATTAATTTTAATAATGAAATAAAAAATCTTATAAAATTAATTTTGTTTGTTGCTTTATTTTATTTTTCCGGAAAGTAACTATAAACCAGATTGATATATTATTGGTAGGCGGGTATATAAACTGAAATAAATATGAAATCTGTAACATTTCTCTGTCATAATCTCATCAAGTTGTGTAAAATCGATTGCAAATTTTCATAAATCAAAAAAATAATTATTCAAATAAAAAAAATTAAATATGTTACTTTTTTAAGGCGGACTTCAAAAAATAACATAATTTCTGCTAGCCCCATACAGATTCCTAAACCTATCCAGATTGTCCTGAGAATTTGTGATTGTTTTTCGTTTCAAATCTTCATTAGCTAGTAAAAATTCAATCATACATTTTTCAGGACCATCTGTATGGAGTTAGGAATCTGTATACGATTATGAATCTGTATGGAGCTAGGAATCTGTTTGGGGTTAGGAATCTGTATGAGTTTAGGAATCTGTATGGGGTTAGGAATCTGTATGGGGTTGGGAATCTGTATAGGGTTAGGAAACTGTATGGGGTTAGGAAACTGTATGGGGTTAGGAATCTGTATAGGGTTAGGAATTTGTATGGATCTAGGAGAAATTATTTTATTCTTGTGGGCCGTTTTAAAAACGTTGTAGGTATACCGTTTTCTTTTATTTTATTCAAATATTCATTAACTTGTTCTTTGAGGCGTTTATTTTTTAATAACATATATTTGACGGATTTCTTATATGAAATAAAGAATTTCATGATTATGATTATGAACCTTTTGGTAAACTACACAAAAACATCTTGGATTGTAATGGTAGTATTCATTTCAGTTTTGCTACAGTAAAAAGTTTGTTGTTTTTTTTGTGAGCTGCCATCAAGTTAGGTGGATAAATCAACCAAATGGCTGTATTTGGAACATTCGCAATAATAAGTGACTATTTTGAGTATATTTCTAACTAAAATTCTCCAGCAAAACAGTATTTTCAACAAACAAATACTATGCTACTATTGCATTTCAGATCTAAACACTCACAAAAATCAATATTCCCACAACGTTCCAGGTCCAATTCACCTACCTTGTCCACCTTCATGGAGATCTGCACATCTTGATAGGTGATTTCCACATGCTTGATGTTCTTGGCGTAATTTCCTACTAATTTCAAAATATCCGCAGATATGTATTCTAGAACTGCTACGAGAAATAGTGACACAGTAGAGTCGACTTTGTAAAGCAAAAGTTCCTAAAAATGTGTATTATTTCATAAAAAACAAGTCTACATACAATTACAAGAATACTAAACATGTTAAATTATACAAACAGGGGTTTCTGCAGATTCTACTGTAGTAAGAAAAGCTAAACTTTTTGAAAGCAGCAAAGAAATATGCCAGCAACAAAGTCATTTATCACTGTAATGCATTTTCTCTCTCTCTCTCTCTCTCCACTTGTTGAATTTCACTGAATTTTTCTCGTAAGCTAACTTAGACTTTGGCAATAAGGAAAACTTGCCTCATAAACATCTTCCAATATTTTTTTTTTCATTGTCAAAGAGAAATATTGTTTTTGGAATTACAAATAGAGTTGACAAAAAATGTAAATAAAATATTTCATAAATTTTCAACAACTATCATAAACATCACAAATAAGCCGGCAAGTTAGGAAAAGTACTTGTTTTTATAACATATCAGCTGTAGATAAAACTTTGTATTGCATTTCATGTCATAACTATTTGCTTACACAATTCTTCAGAGAAAACAGAATTGGTCAAAATTGGCATTAACATGAATCTGAAGTGAAACCCTCTGTCAGTAAGATTTGGAATCATGAAATTATTATGGAAAAACACTTACTTTTTGAAGCAAATTATGAATCCTGTCCACTGGCAATTGCAATACTGACTTTTTCTTGCCCCTTTCTAGGGCTTCCTGTGCCTCCTTCAAGGCCCATTTATCAATAGGTGTAGGAAATGTACTCTGTACCCTATATTCAACATCCTGTGAAAAAATTATCAATACAGCTTGATAAAACAATTAATAATCTATTTGAGATTAGTGAAGATGCAGTTTCGATGACAAAGTTATCATCTAAGAAGACCAAAACCACACTGATATAAGATTTATGTAGACAATTTGGTAATGTTGTGAATGTTTCTGTAGGGTAGCTTTGGAATTTTGAAAATTTCTTCATTGAATTGGCTCTTACCTGGACTGTATGAGGACTTGGTTTTGCACATAGCATTGCAAGCAAACGTAAACAGAGACTTTCGACATATTCTAAAGCTTCTTGGCGTGCCCCTAGTGAAGGGTGCACCTGTTCTAAAACCTGAAATGAAAATAACAGAAAAAATCAAAACATTAATAAGTAGAATATTTATTGCAGCTGTTATAAAGATGATCTATTGAACCAGAAAGTCAATGAAAAAATGGTTAATGAATAATTGCATATCCAGATGATTACAGGTTATTTATAAAGGGGTGGAATGGGGTCAAATCAACAGTATACAATCAACTTTCACTTTTAAATTATTTGACACTTCATTTTTCATTATTTTTTGTGGAAAAAAACTCTAGCAAGATGATAATGGCAATCAGAAAAAAAAAATATTTTTAGAGGGATGGGATGGGGTCATATGAATGATAAAATCAACTTTCACATTCAAGGTATTCAACGCTTCATTTTTCTGTGAGAAAAACTCCAGTATGATGATGATAACAGAAGTAGGAAATATGTTTTGAATCATTTCCAGAAAATAGGTAGGGGGGTCAAATAAATGCCATAAAACCAACTATCACATTCAAGGTATTATTCACTTCATTTTTGTTTATTCTCCGTGAAAAAAAATAGCAAGATCTAGGTAGAATTCAGAGATATTTTTTCATTCTTTCTAGGGGGCTGGAGGGGTCAATGAATGCTACAAAATCAACCCTTACATTCAGCAGATTCAACACTTCCTTATTCATTACCTCTGTGAAAAAACTTCAGCAAGATGATAACAGCAGTCAGAAATATCTTTTTCATTATTTCTAGAAGAGTGAAAAGAAGTGTCAAATGAATGCTACAAAATCAAATTTCACCTGAAATGTGATCACTGGATAATTTATCAATGAAATTAAATATCAAAAGTTGAGTATTTTGTGAGGCCAAAACATGATTCATTTTGCATTAGTTCAAGAGATACAAGATTCTGTAACTATTGTCTATGGTGCTTTGATAAGATAGGTTTTCATATTCCAAACCACTACTTCCCTGGCTAGCAAACCGACGGATATTGAGTTATTTCTAACAGGTACTGGAACAATATTCCTCAAGAACACTATTAGAAGTGCTGCTTGATAAATAATGTTGATTATTGTTAGATTTTTATGTGGTGACTACTTGTTTTATGGTTGTTGCCTTTCATTAATACAAAGGTGGGCCATCACAGATGATAGAGGGACATCTGTACCATCTATATCTACCCAGATTCTGGATATTTGACTTCTTTGTCTCAAATGCACAAAAGATATAATTGGTGGAAGTGATAGAAGTGTCTGTACAACTCCTCTACAATCTTTGTCTCAAACTAATGAAGCTAAATCAAGTAGGTATCAACTAGGTATCAACTTTAGATATTATCTGGATATGCATTCATTTTCAACACATATTTTGTACAACAGTAGAAAAAAACGGGTTAGTTTATTTTTTAGATCCTCATCCTCAATATAACTACCCATTTATAATTTTATAACTGAAAAATAGGTATATTAAGTATTGATGCAAGAGAATTTTTTTAAGAATTGTCTTCCTCAACTATATTCTCCATAAATACTATCAAACTCTAATTTTTATATTTTGACGTTTATGACTAGTTCTCCAGTGTTTTCAAATTGATCTGTTCTGAATCAAAAGTCCGAGAAAATATATGGAAATCGACACTCACTTTTTTCAGTGCTGCAGTCAGGAGGCCTTTCCATTTCGAACGATTTTCTTCTGAAGTGAAATCGTATATATTATCTCCGATGACACCAGTATTCATATTTATCAGGAATAAATCAAAAATAGCACTTCAGTGGGGACCACCAACAAATAATGCCATTGTCTCGAATATAAAGAAAAAACACAAAAATAAATTAAAATGTCACTTCCCGTTCACTACATCTACGTTATACTACACACTTTCATCGTTTTCTAGGAATTCCTTCGATTAGTTGTACAAAAATTCGCACCTTTTACATGGAGAGTAGGCAAAATATGATCAATTGACATTCGCCATTTTGGATTTCTATTTTTCCCATATTACGTTTCACACTTGTACACAGCCGATCTATCTGTCTGTCCTTGTTTGTGAAATACAAAGCAACCACTGGGCAAAGTGAACGTTGCTTTATCTTTTTTTCACTTGTTCAATGACGTATTCAACTTTTCTTTTTCTATGGTATGCCTAATAAAACTAAAATTCTTGGAATATGCGCAATGTACGGAATCGATAGACACAGACACTCTTCTTCTTCGTTTATTCTGTTTGCAATATGAATATGACACGGAACGGGACAGAACATCGATTAAAAAATCAAAATTGTGGGATTCACAAAATCAAATAGTTATTTGTACACTAATGGTGTTGCACACCAATAGAGATAAATTATAGTTATAAGCTCGTGATAATAAATTAGTTGGAAAAGTAATATTTTATCAGAAGAAACTAAATTAGTTAAATGGAGGAGTGTGCTCATTTTTATTACAAATGGTGTCAGAAGTGCGTCTTTTCAAATAAATAAGAGTTGCTGACGTATTCTGGAAAAATAAACTAATCAACAATACGCCAGATATACTTATTTTAGAACAATGCGATGTACTTGGGATGTAGAGTTGGATACAAACTTCTCCTTGTCATTCGTATTAACAAGTCATACTAAGCGATGTACACAAGATGTAACATTTGAGCATATACTATGTATTAATTCCAAATCTATATGCGATGTGCTCTGCAGGAAACAATGTAGCCACCCATGAGTAAGTAACAGGTATATTGAATTGACAAAAAGCTCAAGCTCGGCGATCTCACTTTGTGATGTACAGGAGACAATATCCGATGTTGACATGAGCATGACAAATTCACCGCTCGGCGAGGTCTCTGGTCCATCTGTGCGAGTTTGAAAGAGGTCGCAGTCAGATTTTGACGTACTTGGTACGTACATGAGATGTAAAATTGTTATTACCTACAAATGGTGTGGAAAGTGCCTTTTTGAAATAAATAATAAGAGTTGCGGATGTATTGCGGAAAAATAAACTTTTTCCACGTGAAATGGACTCGTGAGACAGCAACTGTTCACAAATGTGAGTAGTTTTCAACAAATTTTTTGTAGCGGGATATATACTGATATCTCGTGGAACAAAATAACTGCTGATTGTTCAGAAACACTAAAAGACGAAAATGTTTTTATCGAAAGTGCGTCTTAATATAATTGAAACTTGGCCGTTTTGGAGCATGAGTTGGAAGAAATGGAACTTTTGTGACCACCAGCAAATGAAATTCTATACTTCAGAAAAGACTTTCGGAAATATTCATTGAAGAAGGAAAATACCCCTAAACTCATTTATTCGATGTTTGTGGAAGTAATTCAAATTTGATTTTACGACGAAACCAGGCAAGCAGTGACACTATATCGTCTTCACACATCTCGTGTATATGCACTGGCACGTGCTTTGAAATTCGAATACGCAAAGCAATAATAATAATGGTTGCTTATTTCTTCAAATGCCAGAGTGAAAATCAAACATGATGATTGAGGAAGATTCTGGAGTATTAAAGCTCTGCCTTCAGAGAAGTGTCACAAGGGAAGTGTTGCCTGAAAACTAGAGAGGGTCTATTTTAGAAGGGCCAATCTTCGCCTTGTATCCAGCAAACCCCGGTTAATATTACGCATATCTATCGCTGACCTTCAACGAGAAAACAGAGGTGGTTTCGTAGATGTCCCATCAACAACGAGTCATGAACAATTTTTAGGCAGCACTTTATTGAAACACTGGACTTTACCATTGAGGGCCAAGTAGCCGAATGGTTAAAGCGTCAATGATTAAATCACTTTTGTCTGCCGGTCGCTGGTTCAAACCACAGCGACTGCAGAATTTTTCTGATGGCCCCAGAAAGTTGTATGGTATTATATACAATGGGCATCTGCCTCTGACTACGTGTCAGCCTGTATGGCTTGACGAGCCTACCACGCACGGAGTGGTGTTTAGTGGGTATACCTGAGGGAGATTCAATTTGGACTCAGGGGACTGCCACACTACCTTATGGGATGTGTGAAACAGGCCGGATAAGATAAAGGGTTGCAACCACCTCGTTCGAATAAAAAATAAATAAATCGGACATTGAGGACGGTGCAATAATTGAAATGGACGTAATGAATTTCAGAGAGTTCGAGCTGAATTTCAAAAATTGCGTCCTACGTATCAATGGAGAACTAGTGGTTCATGGAATAAGTGAAGAAATATGATTCGTGTCCTATTGGTTGGTGATGTGTGAGAAACCATTCTTGAGGCTGCCTGAACGAGGTGCAAGCAGAGGAAACGTGGTGATGTTCGAACACAAGCTTTATGATAAGGAAATTGGACGAGAAATCGTCTTGTTGCGTGTTCTTCAATTTGTGCCGGTAAGGTCCTGATGAACGGCGTCAATTATTATTATCCAGTAACAAGCAACAATTTTAGTACACTGCTCGTCATTTCCTCTGTGATTCAGAGGCCAAGCCAACAACTTGCCCAAAGAATTGCAGAAGTTAGTTAGCATCTCCTCAAATGACATAGAGTTGTCCAATTTGACGGATTTAGTCCAGAATAAGTACCGATGAGTCAACTTGGATACAAGAAGGGGTTGGAAACGAAAATGGTTCAGCCTAAGATTGACACAGGGATCAATCCGGGAATCAGCTGCAAGACTTCCTCTTGCCCAGAAGGAAGAGGCTTACAAAACAGTCAGTAATATAGAGACAGATCAAAACGCTTTTGCGTAATCTATGGTCAATTGATCAACAGAGGACTGCTACCCTATCCCGAGAATAGACGACACCCCAGACACAAGTTTTAACTGGTTCCACGATTTTCTCTAGATTCGTAGAGTATATAGATTTTGGCAGGTAGACCGTGGACTCAAGATTCTGCCATTTCACTGTTATGCCATTTGGGCTATCCATGCACAGTTGAGAGATTGATGGAAACGCTTGGTTTTGAAGACTTGTCTAGTATTTCTCGAAGACCAGCTAATTATTATAGTTGGATAGATCGATCGAGGATCTTACGAAAAACCAGGAGAAAGTATTTATGCGACTGAGAAACTCCTGATTGGAACTAATCCCCAGTTCCAGTGGTCTGAGGAATGCCAAAATTCGTTCAGAAAGCGGAAAGGAGTTTTGGTCAACGCACTACTCGTTGGCTCAGATTGTTCCATTATTTCTTATTATAAATTTTTTGTTCCAAGTATCATAGTAAAAATAATTTAAAAATTCAATCT
Source organism: Chrysolina oricalcia (assembly GCA_944452925.2). Lineage (NCBI taxonomy): Eukaryota > Metazoa > Arthropoda > Insecta > Coleoptera > Chrysomelidae > Chrysolina > Chrysolina oricalcia. The sequence continues at coordinate 7,640,652 of OX101815.2, read as the reverse complement.
TTTACTTACTCGTTTTTATCTATCTCACTAAAATATGATTGGCTGTTACATTTTCTCCCAAAAACGGAAAACCGTTGGCCAGTCCCAGAGCTCCCTGGCTCTTGTGAGCTTCTAGGGGCTGCTCTGAAAACCTAGCCAGCCGATTAGTGAAAAATAAAAACATTACAAATATATGTTTATTTACACCATATACAGAGTGAAATCACTCAATCGAAGCATCCACAACCCCCGTTAAGCTAGCAGAACTCAGGATTAAAAAAAAAAAAACTCATTAAAAAAAATCGGCGATGGGTTCAAAAATGAGCCTAAAATTCTGGTGTGTTAGACTTTTCATAAACATTCGGCGGTATGGCTTAACGATAAGGTAGCAGAACCCACAATTGAAGAGAATTAGAATCGGGAATGGGGTAATAAATTAGCCTAAAATTATCTTAAAATTTTGATTTAAAAAAATATGAAAATTCCAAAGTAAATCTGCTAGCTTTACGGGGGTGCATCCATAGCATATTTCATACAGAAATAATTTCAAATTCGAGCTTACTTTATCAAATTCTCTCCAACAGAATACAAAAAAGTTTTGACAAATTCTGTAATTGGGAAACATTTACAAACCTGTAATTTTATATGAGATACAGAAATAAATATTGAATGTAAAGTAAAAATAACTTCTGTTTTACTTGGAAATCAATTTTCTTGGAGAATTGTCTTGACAAATGTGTGAATCAGGCACAAAAAGACAATTCTTCCAAACCATAAAGAATGAAAAAGTTTTATCGCAGATAGCCTTTTGGTGTTTGAAAGAATGGTCTACACATGATTCACACATTTCTCAAAATAAATATTTAGTAGCATACATCAGAGTTTCTTCTTATTTTGAGATATTGAATAAGGTCATTAGAGCTTTCTCAGCCAAATATTCTTCCTCAATAAAAAGAAAATTTGATGAAGCAGTTGAACTCTGTAATAAATCTCTGAAGAACTTATATTCGCAGTAAAGTAACAAGTAGAATATTTTGAAAGTGAACTCCTAGCTTAAGTAATAACATAGCCTATTTTGTAACAAATTGGTATAAAATATATAAAATATTTTGAAAACCACGAATTTCATTTTTCTTCATCATATTCAGGATTCTTTCTTCTTCACCTTACTAAAATATTTGGAAATCATTTCCTTCTTGGCTCTAAAAAAAAGAAATGGGGTTCAATGTAAAAAAGTGAAAATTATTTAGCTAGCTCATGTCAAGTAATGAAATCTAAATACGCTGATACAACTTTTGGAGAAAAAAATACTTCTTTGAAACAATTGATAGGTTAGTAAACGAAATAGAGAATATTGGAGTGAAAGGTAGTGTGTTAGGAGTGGATCAATAGTTACTTAAAAAATAGGAAACAAAAACTAACAATGAATAAGGTAAGGTAAAATGACATAGGTGTTACACAGGGTAGTGTCTTGGATCTATTGTTATTTCTGTTATACGTTGACAATATGGTAAATGCCGTTGGACATTGTTCCATACATATTTTTGCTGATGATACCCTATCTATGTTACATGTTTAGATAATGAAGAGTTGGTAACAACACTTAATACTATATTGGAAAATATCAACAAGTGGTGTTCCTCTAACCAAAAAATAAATACAAAAAAGCCAAATTCATGTTAATCAGCAACGAAAATAAGTATAGATTGTTCTGCGAGAGTCAGCTAGATATTACTGTAAGTTCAATTCAATTGAAATTGTACATAAATTCAAATATTTAGAATAGAATAGAATTTTATTTTTACTGCATTACAAACAGGTTATTACCCACTGACATGTACACAGTGTAACACAAGTCTAAACCTAGTATATAATAGTATATAAAATAAATAATAAAAACATCTAACAATTACAAAGTAGTACTGGTTAATAGGTGCAAATTTATAGTAAAAATAGTGGTTAAAATACATAAAAAGATAAAATAAATAATAGTCATCTAACAATCACAAGATATCACATTAGTATTTTGTGCTTTATTTCAGTTGCTGTGCTGTTGAAAAAAATCGAACATCGAACACTTTTTATTTGTCATTAATTTCCTTAAGGCAGCGATTGAGTGGAGATTCCGATTGGACATTTGTCATGAAAACACGATTTCGATTTCTGAGTCTGTTATCTGGAATGTGTATATTTATTGCTGACAGCAGCTCAGGTGTATCGATAGCTTGGTTGAAAATATTGAAAATAAATATCGCATCATTCATTCTTCGGCGATCAGCCAGTGTTCATCTCAAAGAGTTCCAGCTGTGTTTTATAGGCAACCATAAAAGCGGATACTTTATATTTTCTATAATATGTGCATCTTAGGAATTTTTTCTGGATTTTTTCCATCATTTCTGAGTGGAGTACTGTTTGAGGGTTCCAAATTGTTGATGCATACTCCAGTTTCGATCTGACAAATGAGCTGAATTTGAATTCTTTGGAATTTCTCAGAACAAAACTTAGTTTTCGGTTTGCATCTCTAGTTATGTAATCTATGTAGTTGTTGAAACTGAAATTGTTACTGAATATCACTCCCAGGTCTTTAATTTTCTCTAGCTTGTCCAATTTGGTTTCATTTATAGTGTATTTAGGAGTAATTATTGTAGAGAGCTCAAATTTAAAGAATATGCAAACAATATAATCAAAATTATTGCATATAAAGTCAATTACTTGGATAGATGTGCTTATTTTCTGACAAGATGAGCCAAAACTATTCTTTTATCACCCTAAATCACCTCATTGTCCCCACTGTTTCACCACAATACTTTATCTGATACTACTGTGATATATCTAACTATATTGTATTGTGATACATTTAACTATTTTGTTGTTTCGAGTCATTAATTGTAGTGAATTTATGTATTTAAAATTGAATTTTGTACATTTCTTACATGTTTACCTTAGATTTTATTGACGCGCCCATGAAGGGCAAAATTGTTATTCTCAATAATAGAGGTGTCCATATGTAACACTACTTTGGGATGAAATAAAAAATAATTCAAAATAAAATCAGGTGCTGCTCCAAGTTACTTGAGGACTGTTGCTAATTACAATTCTGATGCACATGCCCAAAATTCAAGGTCATGAAATGATTTCCACATCCCACTGGTTGCAAAGAGACGGACACTAACATCTGTTTTTTTTTAAGGCTCGAACAGATTCAACCAGCTGCCCCTAGAAATCAAATCCTAAGATTTTTTGATCAAATTCAAATATGACTTAAAATTCTTCTAGGAATGTAGTTTGACGCAAAAATTGAAATTTCATTCCAAATGATTTTGTGTTGTTTTTGTCTGTGTTGTATCAGTATCTTTTGATATGAATCTGTTTATAAGAACAAATTTTAATCTGTGTTTTGAAATAGTGATTTACCTACATGTATTAGTTTTCAAGACTGAATTTTAAATGTGTAGTTTTTAAATGTATTAGTATATACAACTAAATAAAGGAATTATATCATATTGGAAAAAATTATTACACAGTGTTTTCTTCACGAAGCATGAGCAGCTTTCTTTCGGTGCCCCATTTGTATTTTTCAATAGTTTTACTTTTGCTGATCACCCTGTGACAGGGTATCACAAATGCAATATTATTTTTTCCAATGGCCGATGCCACAGGCCTGATGGCCTTAGGATGGCCTATCGCCTTTGCTAACTCTTCATAAGTGGTGGTCGATCCTTTTTTCAACTTGACCAATTGTTCCCAAATTTTTATTTGAAATGCAGAACCTTTAAGAAGGACCTTGACTTCTCCTTGTGTATTTTCATCGAAAATCTCTTGAACTTTTTGCAATATCACGCCGTTATTCTCATAAAGAGTGGCATTTGGAAATAACTTTCTTAGCTCGCCGGTACATTTGGGTCCATAGCTGCAGTTCGATCCGCTAGAAGTGGAGGAATCGTCGTCAATGAAAGAGAGAAAACATATTTCATTTTCATGCATTCCCATAAGGCATTTTCCGAACCTAGTGTTCACAGTTCCATGAGTTATAGTGAATTCCTCTAATTTTTTGTACTCCTCATGGTCGATTTTTGATATAATACACTTCAAGGGCATTTTAGGGCACGATTGTTGCACTGAATGAACGAAGGATAAATATTGAAGGGCGCGGTATATCTCTCTTGATAAAAAGCATGATAAGACAAGTCGAAGAATATTAGATATGCACTTCCAACTGTTGGTAAACACTTCAGCAGGTAAATTTGTAAAAAAAATAAACACAAACAAACAAAGCATTTTCCACTTCTTCTTTTTAACTACAACATAACCCAAAGGGACTAAACTAAACTAACAAGGAGGGTTTAATAAGCTCTAGTCAATCAGAATCTTGTAGCATCATGCGTCATAGTGGCTTAATTGGATATGAGTACAGAGTCAAACTCGAACCAAGCAACAAAACTGTCAGCAGTAATGGTGGATTTGTGCAGCAGTCATAAGGAAGAATATTCGTCAATGATTGGTTGGTCCGTTTATTCCAACCTATCACTGACGAATATTCTTCCTTATGACTTATGACTGCTGCATAAATCCACCATAACTCTCATATACCAAGAGCTAGTCCGTCACTGTCTATAGAGAACGGCGGCCATGACACGTCCAACTACGTCACATTTCGTCACAAATGTTCTTTCATCTCTTTCCATCAGTGTCCCCATTGTCTTATGGGGGTTAGACTCTCCTGTTAAATAATGTTCAGTCACCTTGGGTGTTCCCTAGTTGCGTAGGAACAAGGAGACTAAAATTTAACAAGGAGAGTTCAATCACCATAAGACAATGGGGACACTAGTAGAAAGAGATGAAAGAACATTTGTTACGAAATGTGACGTATTTGGACGTGTCATGGCCGCCGTTCTCTATAGACAGTGACGGACTAGCTCTTAGTATATGAGAGTTACTTTACTGCTGATAGTTTTGTTGCTTGGTTCGAGTTCGTCTCTGTACTCATATCCAAGTACGTCACTATGACGCGATGATGCTACAAGATTCTGATTGGCTAGAGCTTATTGAACCTTCCTTGTTAGTTTAGTCTCTTTGGCGTAGGAAAACTGTCAAATGTCATTATTATAGAGCCGAATAAAGCCTTCATGTTCGAGTGGCTACGCTTGATCTAGTATATATGAATTCGTTGGTGTGCCACAGAGAGGCGTTAAGACCACTGAAATGAAATTATAATATGACTGGAATGCTCTTAGTTCCTCTGAACACCCGTATAAAGTGATAACTCTAGAAGATGAAGAAAGGAGGCACATGCAATCCAGCGGAGAAATACTTTATTGCTTACTTGTATGGGTGCGAGAGAGACATTCATCTGTACGTACGTGTTATTAGATTCCCAATTTATGGTTTGTAAACACGCCAGTGCAGTGCAACGCGTCTTTGTATCAGTTTTATGTTACAATCAACTCAATCTCGATTCCTCCGTCACTGCCAGGAACCACAAAACAAACATGGCGGCCTCCATGAGAAATCAAGTCGCGTAGCCTGATTCCAGTCATCATATTATAATTTCATTTCAGTGCTTAAGACTTGTTCAGACCCTTGCAAATTCCACAATTTTTCTGCGAATAAAATGGCTGCCAGTCATGCCGGACCAATCGTTGATGCAGAACCATGTCGGCAGAAATTTTATAAGCAGAAAAATTGTTGAATTCACGACAAGACTTATGACATTCGGTTCGATTCGATTGGCATGCAAACACCGACAGGTTATGTCGGTGCATGCAAACGGAAGTACAGAAGCCCGGTCGGGCCATATTCAGACTTCAGAGTTCAGACATCCTCCGAATTCAGACGTCCTCTGAATTCAGACATTCTCTGAAATCTAAAATTCGTTTTGTGACGTAATAGACGAGGAAAGTGATGACGTCACAAATGTCATTCTTGTCAAAAACTGATTCCAAACAAACATCCGTCAAATTTAAATCAGCTTGTCCGATTGTTTCCGTAAAGATTTTTCAACTCCTTTCCCTTGAGAAAACAAAATTTAAACAACCAAACACAAACTAATAAGCAATGCAGCAAATCATCAACAGAGAAAGTCACCTAAAATTCTTTGTTTGGAATCAGTTTTTGACAAGAATGACATTTGCGACGACACACTTTCCTCGTCTATTGTCAAAACAGATTTGTATTTCCTCACTGAACTCAATTTTTTTCTAAAATTTACCAAAAATATACTGCTACTGTTACCCGCAGTGAGCGGATCGTTCACTTTTATTACTTCAAACAAATATCAAATGACACTACATACATTTATTACGGCCCAAGCGAGGCTGACTGACTTGGAAAATATGTTTCTAGGATTACCTAGATGGATACATACAGTTTTGAAAAATTGTGTAAGTTATCGCATATTTTAAAAAAAAAAGTGAGTGAGTGAGTAACGCAGGGTTAACCAAATAATTTTCTGCAGTGGTTGCCCAAAACACGATACGAAAATGAATATTTTGATAAGAAAATTATTCAATGAAACAACATTTTGAAACCTTATTCCAACAGAAAAATAAAGAAAATTAAATAAAGAATAAGTAGACGAACATTTTCCAAGTGTGTTCTTTCTCATGTTCAGTTTGTTTTCTCATTGTTTTTATTTCATAAAAAAATAATCATAACTTATTTTAATATTTTCATATCACTAAAAAATCCTGGTGTATCGAGTTTTACTTAATAAAACAGGAGACATCAGAACACCGCGCAATATTCGCCTAGTGTCGGTGTCGTTGTATTATAACAGTGAACTGTTCCTTCAACGGATTTGTCAGCCTGTAATAGACGAGGAAAGTGATGACGTCACTAATGTCATTCTTGTCAAAAACTGATTCCAAACAAACTTCCTTCGAATTTAAATCAGCTTGTCCGATAATTCGATATCGGTTCCGTTAACGTTTTTCAACCTATTTTGCCTGAGAAAACAAAATCCAAACCATCAAACACAAACTAATAAGCAACGCAGCAAATCATCGAAAAATAATGTCACCTAAAAGTCTTGGTTTGGAATCAGTTTTTGACAATTATGACATTTGTGACGACACACTTTCCTCGTCTATTATAAATGAAACTACCTAGTCCTCGATTGTCTTTGAAAAATTAAAAACAAAAGTGAACCACTCGTCACATCAGAGTTGTTACAAGATTCATGATATGTTAAATTTTAGTCTCCTTGGTTATAAACAGGACAATATAGGTATCTTAGAACAATTTCAGAGGTTGTCTGAATTCAGAGGGCATCTGAATTCGGAGGATGTCTGAATTCGGAGGATGTCTGAATTCGGAGGATGTCTGAACTCTGAAGTCTGAATGGCCCGACTGGACTTCCGTACGGAAGAGCCCTATTGTGTTGGTGTTTTTTAACAGTGGTGGTTCGTTCGTTTTGTAAAAATGAGATTTCTCAGTATTTGGAGTTTGATATTACTACATTATTGAAAAATGACATGATAATTCATCGCAATTTTTTCGCCGTATGAGTTGAATCGCAAAAAATTGCGAAAATTCGCAAGAGTATGAATGAGCCTTTACTCGAATGGAACACAGAACAACTAAGTTCCGGTGCTGTGAAACTTCTGTCCGTGCATCATCTGTTCCATCTGTTCCAGAAAATTCAAGAATTTGTTTAGAAATATATAAATGTGAATTCTGAATTCTAACCTAGCTTTCAGTACAGATCAAACATAAATTGTTAATATTTCCATTAAAATTTATAGTAAACAAACACCATGCCAGCAGTGAATAAACCACAGACATCCATGGCGCTTATTCCTCACTCAGAAACAGCAAGTAATGAATCTGAAGGAAATACCTCACAACCTCGTCAACCAACTAGTCTTCAGGGGCTGCTAAGGTTTGCCATGGAGGCTACCAAAGCAGAAGATGCTCCGCGTGATTCAGAATTCCAGACTATGGATGAAGAGGTAGGTACTCAGTTCATTTTTTTAAATTGATATTGTCTTCAGCAGTGTTGGTAGACGTTTTTCAATAACCTTTTTGGGGAAATTTTATTCATTTCAGAGAAAGAGATTTTTGGAAAATGCTCTCAAATCAATGACTATAGATGTAGTGGAAGTATTACAAAAACAAATTGAAATGCTCAGAAAAGTGGAAAAGTTGAATCCCGGAGATGACACTGCAGAATTTGTAGAAGCCATAGAGACCATTTTGGATTATGTAGATAATATTGACATAGCAAATGGTTAAGAATCTTGATTTATAGTTCTGTTTTATGCAACTAATTTTTCCAACACTTATTTCTATTTCAGATTTTCACAAAATCGGAGGCTTCACAATACTATATCCTTGTCTCAAATGTTCAAGTGCTAGATTAAGAGCGGAAGGATGTGAATTGTTGGCTGTCCTATGCCAGAATAATCCTTACTGTCAGCAAATTGTATTAGATAATGAATTCATTCCTATGCTCCTCAGTTTGATAGAAAAAGACAATGATATGCAAGTGGCTGTAAAAGCAGTATATGCATTGGGTGGTAAGTTTTATATGAAGTGTCTTGTAGCCCCACAATTCAATCATTGGATTATTAATATTGTTCAGCTTGGAAAGTATAACCTAAATTTTTTTAGGTATTGTTAGAGAGAATTCTGAGGGCTTCAATCAATTGCTACATTATAATGGCCTTGCAGTTTTGTTGAATACTCTCAAAAAAAACAATGAAAAGTTCACAACAAAAGCAACTTTCTTACTTTCTTCCTTGTGCAGGTCATCATCAGAAATGAAAGGTTTGTCGACTAGTATTAGGCATCATGTTCTACTTGTTTTAATTTATAAGTTGACCCTCCAAAGCAGCTTTTCTTCAACTTTGATTTTTCAGGGCATTTGATCGAATTGGGTTATGTTCCAACTCTCATTTCACTTGTTTCAATGGAGAGGCTGTCAAGTCATGAGCACGTTCTGTCTCTCCTGGTATGCTTGGTGGAAAACAACTCCAAAGCTATATTGCAATGCAAAAATCCCAGTTACAATTTGAAAGAAGTTCTTCAAATATATGTTGCAAGTGTTCGGAACAAAGAGGAATGTCAGGTAATTAAAAAAGGATAATGTAAGTACAACAAATTGAATTAACACACAGGTAAAGGTCAGCTTTTTGGATGCAAATTCTAAAATTTTCGTTTGAAATTTCTCAGAAAAGTTAATTATTTTTTAAAAAACCTCTGCATCATCTTGAATTGCAATCGAAAGGAAGGCCAGAGTTGGAATGACTGACTGACCCAGTGAAGCAAAAAGGAAGTTTTAAAAAATCCTTTTGGATCAATCAATAGAAACCAATGAGAATCAGGAACGAATGGAGTTAGAGGACAAGAAGTAGTAAAAATTGGAAAGAATATATGTTCTAAAAAGCATATCGTTGATGGTGTACCTCAAGGATCCATATTGGGTCCTATTTTTATATCTAGTTTTTGTCAACAATCTATCAATGCATATCGCTAATGGTTTACCTCTTATTTAAAACTTTTTTCCTAAATTTAGACTTTTTTCTCTAAATTTTGACTTTTTTCTCTAAATTTAGAATTCTTTCTCTAAATTTAGAATTCTTTCTCTAAATTTAGACTTTTCTCTCTCTAAATTTAGACTTTTTTCTCTCTTAATTTAGAATCTACTCTACTCTAAAAATTTCGATTTTTTTCTCTAAATTTCGTCATTTCCATCTAAATTTAGAATTTTATCTCTAAATTTAGACTTTTTTTCTCAAAATCAAGTCTTTTTTTCTCTAAATTTAGATTTTTTTTCTTCTAAATTTCGACTTTTTTCTCTAAATTTCGACGTTTTTCTCTAAATTTCGAAGTTTTTCTCTAAATTTCGACGTTTTTCTCTAAATTTTGACGTTTTTCTCTAAATTTTTACGCTTTTCTCTAAATTTCGACATTTCTCTAAAAATTTCGACGTTTCTCTAAAAATTTCGACGTTTCTATAAAAATTTCGACTTTTTTCTCTACATTTCGACTTTTTTCTCTAAATTTCGACTTTTATCTCTAAATTTCGATTTTTTTCCAAATTTCGATTTTTTTCTCCAAAATTTCGAATTTTTTCTCTAAATTTCGACTTTTTTCTCTTCGACTTTTCTCTATAAATTTCGACTTTTTTCTCCGAATTTCGGCTTTTTTCTCCGTATTTCGGCTTTTTTCTCCGTATTTCGGCTTTTTCTCCGAATTTCGACTTTTTTCTCCGAATTTCGGCTTTTTTTTCTCCGAATTTCGGCTTTTTTTCTCCGAATTTCGGCTTTTTTCTCCGAATTTCGGCTTTTTCTCCGAATTTCGGCTTTTTTCTCCGAATTTCGGCTTTTTCTCCGAATTTCGGCTTTTTCTCCGAATTTCGGCTTTTTTCTCCGAATTTCGGATTTTTTTCCGAATTTCGACATTTTTTCTCCGAATTTCGACATTTTTTCTCCGAATTTCGACATTTTTTCTCCGAATTTCGACTTTTTTCTCCGAATTTCGACTTTTTTCTCCGAATTTCGACTTTTTTTTAATTACAGTCCAAAATGATAAAAAAACCCTTTTTGGCACTTCTACGCTTTCGTACATTTGTATCAAAACCTAATTTCATGAGTTGTGGCTGTCGAATGATTGAAGATTTTTAAACCCGAGACCATTCAGTCACATTAAAAAATTTGTTTTCACAGGAAGAAGAGGAATATTGCAAACGACTTCTACACATCTTGAACTCTGAGGGTTGAAGCGCTCTGTATTTTGAAAACAATTCGATCGAGGTTCCATTCTGTCCGACCTATTTTATATTTATCGTTACCCCCATTTTATAACTTTGTTCAATAAATCGTGTACCACACTGTAACAATTGTTTTATTCAATAATTCTTTATAGCAAAGTGACATTGGGGAGAAAAGGATGACGCATATGTTTCTTTTCAATAAATTTTTATGACGCACACCCTAATTTTATGTAAATTCACAGTTACCGCCCTTACAAGCATTTGTTTACAGTACAGTCCGGTATAACAATTTCCAACGATTTCTTTCCCTAAGGCAAGCCGTCAGTATCTTTGTTCTTACAATTTTTGTTTGTTTTTCAAAAAAAAATCACAATAAAAAGCCGTTCGAGCCATAACAAAACTGACAACATATTTATTTTGTTGATTTGTAGTAAATGTTTATAGAACGGAGTGTACCAAGCCGGCGAATTGCAAATGGCGGCAATGAAAATCTATAAATAAATATCGTACTTCAAATCCCCATCACATTTTAAGTTCTACAAAAAATTCGCGTTTGGAAGTGTTTTAAGTGAAATCGTTCAGTTTTCACGCAAAAATCGGTGAGTACAAGATCTGCTTCAGTGAGAAATCCCGTCAAATATCGACTTGTTTATATTTAAAACGATCCCTACACCCCCTGCGAGAAGCAGAGTAAATATTGTATAACGCTGGGTGAAGCTACGACCTGCGTCGCACTCCTTACGAGCTTCTGACATGCGTTCTTAATGCGACTTTTGCCGCAAACTTCAGTCTTAGATGATTTCCCCTAAGCAATATAATTATTTAAGTGATACATTTTGCATTAAAAGTTTTTATCGATCTTATGGGGAATTTTTGCTGTGTCGGTGGTGTTTGGTGGATTATTCAAGAAGAATAAGGTAATGTTAATCAGTTTCTGCAGTTGGTTATTCAGAAATCACGATTTTATCGCGGTAAATATTGTTTTTGTTGTAATATTTTTTCAGCTATTATTTAAGGGTTAACCAACATGGCGAGGCTTGCTTTTATATAATGTTTATTTTAATAATTGTTATTTTTAAACGCAAAGCTGTCCTGACGTTGATATTCTTGATATATCGTCATTCGGGTTTTTTGCTGCATGTATTTGTTAATATACATTCAAGCCAGGCTAATTATAACTAATTATTGTTTATTTTTGTATTGCTGCGCTCTGTCTGGTCTGGTATGCAGTGCAAATTATTTATTTGCGATACAGAATTTTTAAAGATTTTTCTCCTGAGTACAGGTTATGTTTTGGTACGTTTTTTCCATTTTGGCTGGTTTGTTTTGATGAATTTTTCTGCACGGTAATTTCTTTTTGGGGCACCGGTTTGTGGGATAGAAAGAGATGAATGCACCCCATGCTTAGACTGTTATTTCAGGGTGTCTATTTTAAACAAACATTAATTTGGGAAAATGAATGTTTTTATGATCAAAGGCTGCAGGCTGCACTGCCATTCAATTTTTAACTCCTCAAATTATTCATAATTTCCATACTCTGTTTTCTTTATACCTATTTAGAGTATAAAGAATATTTTGGACATGACGAACTAGGTATGTATAGAATAATAATAATTAATAATCTTGAGATATTTTATTCACATGTACAAAGATATAAAACAACAAAAATTTCTATTGCCTTGAAGAACTTTCAAGTGGAAATCGGTTGAAGTCCTTGAAAACGAAAATTGTTACAAATCTGTGCTCTCAGTAGAAAGTTAATTCCAGGAATATTAAACAAGACATTGTAACAAATGAATGAATGAGACTGTTTCAGTTTACTAGACAACATGAAAAAACTACCATGAAGCTATTGATGGAATATTGGTGTTTGTGTATTGACTAAAATTTAAAAGGTTTTCCAAATACTAAAGAAATTATGTGTTCCTGTCCTGAGTATGTCAATATGATCTGGCTAGTCTGTAAAATCGAGTGGTATCAAATCTGGAGATTTTGCTGGCTATTCAATAATCAGTTATACTTAAACCATATTCATTAACCTAGGAACAGTTTGATACTGTTTGATTTTCAGATCTGAGACCTCTGTATCTTCGATATTCTAATGAGATAATATTCCTTGTCAATATATTTGCTGACACGTTTTACGATCTTACCGTATAGATCTGTAACTGCGTGGGTTCCTCAACAAAAAATCGAGAGGGATCAAATCTGGAGATTTTGCTGGCCAGTCAGTTATACTTACACCATATTCAACAACCTAGGAAAAAGTTGAGACCGTTTGATTTTCAGATCTGAGACCGCTGTAACAGCGATATTCTGACAAATTTTGCGATATTCGTGTGTAGATCAGTATTTTTGGGTTCCTCCACAAAAAATCGAGAGGTATCAAATCTGGAGATTTTGCTGGCCATTCAGTTATACTTACACCAAGTACCTGACAAGTTTTGCGATATTTCTGAGTAGGTCAGTGATTTTCGGTTCTTGTACAAGAAATCGAGTGGAATCAAATCTGGAGATTTTGCTGGACAGTCTGTTATACTTACACCAAATTAATTATATTGGGAATAGTTTCATACTGTTTGTTTCTCAGATCTGAAACCACTGTTTCATCTATATTCTGATGAGATAATACTCCTCAAATAAATCCTTCCTGACAAGTTTTGCGATGTTTCTGAGTAGATCAGTCTTTTTGGGTTCCTCCACAATAAATCCACAAGAAATCGAGATTTTGCTAGCCAGTCAGTTATACTTACACCATATTCATCAACCTGAGATCACTGATAGGTAATATTCCTTGTCAGGATACTTCCTGACAAATTTTGCGATATTTGTGTGTAGATCAATACTTTTGAGTTCCTCCACAAGAAATCAAGAGGGATCAAATCTGGAAATTTTGCTGGCCAGTCTATACTTACACCATATTCGTTAACCTGGGAACAATTTCATACTGTTTAATTTGTAGATCTGAGTCAATTGTTAATCGATATTCTGATGAGATAATGCCCCTCGTCTGGATATTTCTTAATAAGTTTTGCGATATTTCTTGTAGATCAGTAATTTTGGGTTCCTCCACAAGAAATCGAAAGGGATCAAATCTAGAGATTTTGCTGGCCAATCAGTTATACTTACGCCATATCGATAATCGTGAAAACAGTTTCATAATGCTGAATTTTCAGATCTGAGACCTCTGTATCATCTATATTCTGATGAGATAACACTTCTTGTCATGATATTTCCTGACAAGTTTCGCGATCTTAGTGTGTATAGATAAGTAATTTTGGGTTCCTCCACAAGAAATCGAGAGTGATCAAATCTGGAGATTTTGTTGGTCAGTCAGTTATACTTAAATCAATTTTCAGATCAGAGACTTCTGTATCATCGATAATCTGATGAGATAATACTCCTTGCCAGGTTACTTCCTGACAAGTTTTGCGATATTTCTGTTTACATCAGTATTTTTTGGTTCCTCCACAAGAAATCGAAAGGGGTCAATAAATCTGGAGATTTTGCTGACCTGGCAGTTATCCTTTCACCATTTTCATCAACCTGGGAACAGTTTGATACTGTTTGATATTTAGATATCTGATACACCACTGCATCATCGATATTCTGATGAGATAATATTCCTTGTCATGATACTTCCTGACAAGTTTTTCGATATTTCTGTGTAGATTAGTATTTTTGGGTTCCTCCACAAGAAATCGAGAGGGGTCAAATCTGGAGATTTTGCTGGCCAGTTAGTTATACTTTCACCATATTCATCAACCTGGGAACAGTTTGATATTTAGATCTGATACCACTGCATCATCGATATTCTGATGAGATAATATTCCTTGTCAGGACACTTTTTGACAAGTTTTTCGATATTTCTGTGTAGATTACTATTTTTGGGTTCCCCCATAAGAAATTGAGATGGATCAAATCTAGAGATTTTGCTAGCCAGTCAGTTATCCTTACACTATGTTCATTAACATGAGAACAGTTTCATACTGTTTGATGTTCAGATCTGACACCACTGTATCACCAATATTCTGATATCGACGATATTTCGCTGTTTTGCTATATTTCTGTGTAGATTTTAGTATTTTTGTGTTCCTCTACAATAAATCAAGAGGGATCAAATCTGGAGATTTTGCTGGCCAGTCAGTTATACTTTCACCATATTCATCAACCTGGGAACAGTTTGATACTGTTTGATTTTCAGATATGAGACCACTGTATCATCGATATTCTGATGAGATAAAACTCCTTGTCCGGATAATTCCTAACAAATTTTGCGATATTTCTGAGTAGATCAGAATTATGTGCGGTTCCTCTGGAGATTTTGTTGGCCAGTCAGTTATACTCTCACCATATTCATCAACCTGGCAACAGTTTGATATTCATATCTGAGACCACTGAATCATCTACCTATATTCGGATGAGATAATATTCCTTGTCAGGATACTTCCTGACAAGTTTTGCAATATTTCTGTATAGGACGGTTTTTTGGGTCACTCCAGAAGAAATCTAGAGGGATCAAATCTGGCTATTTTGCTGGCCATTCAGTTATACCATAACCAAATTCCTGAGAACAGTTTCATACTGTTCGATTTTCAGATCTGAGACCACTGTATCATCCATATTCTGATGAGGTAATATGAGATAAACTTGTCAGGAATTAATTATCCTTACAAGTTTCGCGATATTTCTGGTAGAGAGTGGAAATGAATTGATTAGAGAAGCAACAAAATAAAGTAAGGACAAATGATTGAACAATTTCGGCCGTGAAAAACTCTTCACTCAATTATCCTACAAAGTCCTATATGGAGCAAACATAATAAATATGTTCCTGGCTAATGCCATGGTGTACATTGAGCAACATATCTGCAATGTTCCACAAGAAGTATACTATTACAAGTACTTCATCTGATTGAACAGAACAACTTTGTTTCAAAAGGAAGATCACCTGCAGATCGTCTGAAATATTGTCTTGCAAGAGTGCTAGGAGTAGGTACTACTACAAATACTTCATTAATTAAAACCTCTTATTCTTTCTCTCCTTATGTCAAATAACTACTATTTTTCTGGCTAATTTCTCAGCGGACATTGAATTCTGACAGATATGTGAGCAATGTTTCCCAAAGAGATCATGGGAACGCATTTGCGAGCATGGACGGCTGTCAAGTGTTGTTCCATCTACCCTGTACTGATGAGATGCAATAAACTTCGAAACTGGTGTGCAGGTGGTGGTTACATCCCATTTGCAATTTCGTCCCCATGATCTCTTTATAGAACGTTGCACAGGTATCTGTCAG
The DNA here is from genome assembly GCA_944452925.2 of Chrysolina oricalcia. NCBI lineage: Eukaryota > Metazoa > Arthropoda > Insecta > Coleoptera > Chrysomelidae > Chrysolina > Chrysolina oricalcia. The sequence goes on along the minus strand of OX101815.2, from coordinate 7,624,662 downwards.
AAGTAATTCAGTGTCCGTCGAGGTACTAGCCAAACAAACGGTTGGTGTAAAATTGTCATTTATACTAATTAACTTCTATTCTAACAACCACAGAGATTCCTTCAATATCTTGGTTTCCGCCAATCAACTGTCATTTTAAGCGATATAAAGCTACCTAACTTGATTATGTTATAAATCATGCCGTGGATGGTAGTGTTGAAATTTCCTTTTTTACGTCTGTCACTGTCAGGTTATTTTCGAGTAGTCAATGAAATCAAATTCTTTTCCAAAATTGTATATTGTAGTTGTGGATTAAGGCTAGTTCATACCTTTCCGAAATAACGCATTTCTTTTGCGATTCGGAAATTGGAAATAAATCGCCGCATGAACGTTCATCATACCCATTAAGGCAAAAACATCAATTAATGATGAATCAACGTGACATTTTTCGCCGTTTGGAGTTACGGCGAAAACGTATTCGTAAGAATTCCACAATTTCTCAGAGAACAAAATGGCGTGCTGGCGCCGCAATAATAAAGAAGAAAACTTGAACTGTATTTTTTTTTCGATTCCTTCGGTTGCAACAGAATGACAAGTGACAGCTCCAGAACCAATCACAGCAACCAGAATGGGAATAACAGTTCAATAAAACGACATGAAATCATCATTCCGGGGACGAAATCTCAGCATTAAAACGCATCTATAGTGTCCAAATTTCACAACTTTTCTGCTAACAACATGGATGCCAGACTATCGCGATGAAAAATTTTAATTATTTTCAGGTGTCCTGCTCTCAGTTCGATGAACTGTGGTCCATAGTGGGGACAAAATTGAAGAGTTCAGAACAGTTGCCTTCTGCTTAATATGTATAATATAGGTATTCATGTATTATTTATTTGCCCTATTCAACTTATTGGGAGCCGTTTCAAAAATTCAGATCCGTTTCAGATTTCTCAAAGATTTGCAAATTAAATCTGAATATACAGGGTCTATTTCAAGAAAAAAAAACTTCAGTTGAACATATGCCTTAAAGGTATTAACTTTTGAACTATAGGGTGCTAAAGTTTTGAGAAAATATTCTTATTTTATGATAATTTTGGTATGACCCTAAATATTTTTGTGAAAACAGAGCTCGATCTGACACTGGCGCAACGTAACCAGTAGGACAGAATAAAGCTCAGGAATTCAGTGGATATGCAGAGTTTAATGAGACAACCGGAGCTTCAGAGTAAATTATCAGTTTGCTGAAATATGACTAGAATAAGAAATTATACAAAAGGTGCATAAACTAAATAGCCCTACCTGAAATATGACCAGGCGACAATCCAGAGGATTTCTCGAATTGAAATAACCCAATGGTTCAAACTTAGCAAGTTAATATTTCTAACGTTGTTCTATGCTCAAAGTTTTCACGTTAAATATATTCTTTTCAGTAACTCGAGAAATTGTTTCATTTCTTGCAAAGGACAAAAAACAGCAGAATGCCGCTAAAAGTTTAAATTAGATACCGTAGAAACCGCCGGTCCGGCAGACTGTGGTGTATGCAACCCTACAATGGCGCGATGGACAGGCGGGTTGCCTAGCCTCGAATCTAGGCATCTTAGATCAGATCTACTTTATAATAGTTATATTTATGATATGATAGATGCGGTACAGACTGAGTACAATAATATTTACTGTATATCTCAGTTCAAGGGCTAATAAAAGATACACAGTCTTTTGTCGCGCTACAATGCCCTATTTGAATCACAAGCTAGGTATGGCATAGCGTTTTGGGGAAATTGCAGTATGCAATATTTCAAGATGATTTTCATTCTCCAAAAGCGTGCTGTTCGATATCTCTGCAAAGTTGGGCCTAGAGTCTCTTGCAAAGAATTATTTAAAGAACAGAAAATCCTTACACTTCCTTCACTTTTCATCCTTGAAACAGCATGCTTGATACATACAAATAAGTCATTGTTTGATACTATTCATGGATCCATCCGCCAAAATAATGACGAGGCTTCCTATTCCTTCTTCAAATTAAAAAAAAAATCGTTGGTATATAATGCCGTTTTAATATATAACCATCTTCCAACATTAGTTATATATATATATATATATATATATATATATATATTATATATATATATATATATATATATATATATATATGCATATATTATTGTGTTCGTATTGGTTAACAACCATTGTGACTGTATTTTATTGATTAACAAGTCACACATCTTTTTATATTAAGATTGATTATTTATTTATATATACATGTATTCTTGTGTTTTCATTTTTAATTTTTTAACAAACTGTGATTGTATTTTATTTATTGACAAGTCTTTTATTCTCTATGTTTTACTTTTATCTCTTTTATCTTTATAAATTTTCTAAAACTTTGTCCATGAGATAATATCTTCTGACAATAAAGGATATTTTGATTGATTTGATTGATTGATTGATCTCTAGACTAGTTTCGAGGTACTTGTCTCTCATCACTACAGGGTTGTCGGATAATAGTTGACCATGTCTCGAACACGTTTTGGGGTCTTTACCCCTCCTACTTTTTCATAGATTTTTTGTTTGTTCAACCAGGTTTAGTTTATAAGTATTTTTCATGTCAACAATGCCTTGCAGGTTTCGGATCACGAAAAAAAAACTTTTAGTTCAACGTTGATACCTCGCACCCGCCAATGACACACCACTGAGATCTCCTCGACGAATTCAAAATGGTCACGCCACCTCAACAATTCTGCGTTCGCTGGAACAGCTACCAATCTAACCTACAAAACGCATTCCCCAAGCTCCTCACCTCCGAACATTTCGTGGATGTCACTTTGGCGTGCGAAAACGAAATGCTGAAATGCCACAAGGTGGTGCTCTCGGCCTGCTCAACGTATTTCGAGAAGTTGCTGTTGGATAATCCGTGTCAGCATCCCATAATTTTCATGAAGGACATGAAGTAAGTATCCCTGTTTTCCATTCTTAGTAACTCGATGGTATTGGGGCACCTCCATTCATTCTACGTCAATGTTGATACCTTGGATCAAAAGTTGTGGATATCGCAATTTGATCTAGGGTAGTGGACCTTGTTTTTCCTACGAGCTTGCGCAAAATAGTACTTTTTTCTACAAACGTCAAAAAATGACAAGGTTCGCGCATTGACAACAGTATGCGAAGTGGCACTTTTTTTCATTTTAATTCGTTACCATGACACCGTGCGCGATGTAATGTGCGAAATATATTTCGCACACTGCATGTAAACTATATGGGATTTTCATATTCTAAACTATATGGTCCTCAACTCCTCAATCAAGCAAAAAACAAGAAATCGTTTATTTATTAATGTAGAACAATAATTAAGGCTTTCAAATTGTGAGAGATATTTTTCTGGCTTTATTTGCTTCACACCACTCTTTAAATTGCTGATATGCATTTTCAAACTGCCGCCTCGATTTCTCCGGTAAAAGGTTGGAAATTACGGAATTGGCCGCATCTTTCAAGTTAGGTGGGGTACTGCTTAGTTCATCGTCGCTCGAAATTTCCATTCTTTTACAATAATAAATATCACGCACGAAATTGACGCGAATAAAAATTCACTCCAAAATAATTATCAAGAACTGTCACTTTTAAATAATTGTCAACAAATGCCATTTTATTTCCATAGTTACAGTAATTACTTGATTTGGAAAAATTATTTAAACCAGTTCAATACTATTTTTCATAGTTATTACTTATTTTAGAACAATATTTTTGACGTTTGTAGAAAAAAATTTGTTTGCATCTCATGCGCGAAATACTTTGGTAATCTCGACTATTTTTTTTTACTCGGCTGCGCCTCTTTAAAAAAAATCAGTTCTCGATCACCAAAGTAGCATTTCGCGCACTAGATACAAAAATAACTATTTCGCACGTTCAGTGCAGTACTATGGGGATAAAATATTCATATTCATCGGAATAATTCTGATTCAAGATCATTTATTTTGTGATAAACGAAACTTATATACCATTGGATAGAAAATATGTTGCATGTCGTCCAGAAAATTTTGAAAGTTGTCGCTTTTTCTTTAAATATACAGTGTCCGCCAAAATGTTGGAACCATATATGGGAAACTTCTTTATTAACAGTTTCTCAGAAAATGTCATTCTTCATAAAAGTTGGTGCATTCAATTAGACTACGTACGCGCATATCGATTATTGCCAGTGGCGTCCGGCTAAGCGGGAAACGGCCGAGATTCTAAATTCACTATACAGGGTGAAATCCATCCTCTTGCACTCCCGTGTTGGGGGGTGTATAAATAAGGCATGTTAGAACGAATGACAGGTGTGAAAAATGAGAATTCTTTTTTTGAGTTTAAAAATTTTGTGAAATGTGAGTCGACAATTTGGAAACCTATGTCCGCCATCCTTCCAGACCATAAAAGGCAATTGCCAGTGAAGGAAAGTAAATGGAAAAGTTATTGGTTGGCTTCCTGTTGTTGACTTCCTTTGTTTCTATTTTTACATCCAAGTGTTGTACATCTTCGCACTTGATTTCACCGTGCTGATGAGAGCTATACCCATTTATATTTTTATATATTGCCCCTCGATAAATCCATCCTGATTTATATTTTCCTAGGTAGGATTGTCACGCTGGTAGTTATAGCTGCCTCCGTGGCGACGTTAGTTGTTGCCTTGAAATCTCAAGGTGTTCTAACCGAAGCCACAAATGTGTGGTTGGCTTCCTGTTGTTGACTTCCTTTGTTTCTATTTTTACATTCAAGTGTTGTACATCTTCGCTCTTGATTTCACCGTACTGATGAGATCTTAAGCTCGAAACACGTGTCTACGGTTGCACTTTTCCATTTATATTTTTATATATTGTCCCTCGATAAATCCATGCTGATTTATATCAAAATAGGTTATAGTATACTTTCCATATGTTTAATAAATATTCAATAAAAAATGTTCTTAATGTGAATTGGTTGTTTGAGTGTATTTATTTAGTGTATAGTAAATTCCAATAATTATGTTGTTATATTAATTTCATTCGTCGGCAATGCTTGAAACTTGAAAATGGTTTGATCGCTGAGGCCACAAACAAGTTTAAATTTATTGCCTGCTTAATCTTTTATTGTAAAGTTCTTTCTTTCAAGTTTAATTGAAAATTATTGAATAAACTAATTTTTTCATTCATTCATTCATTTTTGCACTCTTTATGAAGCTCGGAGGAAAAATGGTGTTCTTAACACTTGCGCAAACTGCGTTTTCCGCACGCAAAAAATTATTTATACGAACTCCACTTCGCGTCGTTCGTCTAACTGAATTTGCGTGCGGAAAAGTAACACTTTGAGCACTTGTTAACAAAATATCAATTTCAGGTTCACCGAAGTTCAGTCCCTAGTGGACTTTATGTACAAAGGCGAAGTGAATGTAACACAGGACGATTTGCCTTCCCTTTTGAAGTCTGCGGAGGCGTTGCAAATCAGAGGCTTGTGCGGGTCAGATCAACTTCTAAATCCCACGTATTTCAGTAACATAAAGTCTCCTCAGTCCCAGCAGCAGCAGCAGCTACCGCAAATACTTTCGTCTACGGTGAGTTTGAGTAATAGATCCCAGGGCCACCAGACGTCACTTATTTTCTGTCGAACGAAATGTGTACGATTGAGTAGTGCTAGTTTGTACTATGATCGCATGCCTACCTGCTAGCTTGGCCAGACACCCATTTTAAAGGTATCAGGTAAGCAAGGTACGTAAAAACATTACTTACCTCACGTTAATTTATCAGTCTACAGATATATTGTATTGTATTATGTAAAACCCAGTGATTGGTTGACAGTGTCGCTGCTTTCCACCCCGGAGCCCCGAGTTCAAATCTCGTCTCCGACAATTTTTTTTTTGGGAAAACACCTGCCTGACGCGTCACACGAGAGTCAGCCATCTCTGTTGGAAATGTCATCGACTCTATGAGGATTTTTGCTTAAAAAGAAATTTGACTTGAAAACAGAATCTTAGTAAAGATTTCCTTGGGGCAAGGCAAAGACTCGAAACATGAGATTTTTGTACCCCCCGATTATCAGAGCCAGGGAAAACACTAGTTAAAAATATTTCCAAAAATTATTTAGAAATAAAATTTCGGAAAATATCGAAATATTTTTCAAAAAAAAATTGTTGGAGACGAGATTTGAACTCGGGAATCCGGTGTGGAAAGCGGCGACACTGTTAACCAATCTACAAGGCTTTATATCTGTAGACTGATAATTTACGTGAGGTAAGTAATGTTTTTACATACCTTGATTCCCTGTTACCTGGAAACTGGCCACTGGCCAAACTAGCAGGTAGGCATGCGATCATAGTCCATACTAACACTACTCAATCGTACACATTTCGTTCGTCAGAAAATAAGTGACTTATGGTGGCCCTGGGATCTTGGACTACAACAAATTCGGTTTCGTGGGGAAATATTTGTTTCGTTTTAGCCGAATATGGGTTCACCGACTCATATGGAATGCAAACCTCAGCCTAGTCAGGTGCCAATGAACAAAATAACTGATTCACCGGTAAAAAAAGAACCAAGTCAAGTTGCTGAGGGTTCAGACAGTGGGAACAATCCGTCGTCTTCTGATTGTGATTCGAATGATGGCATGTTGCAGATCAAAGGTAAGAAATGGTAATCACTGAAATGATATTTTGAATACTATCAAAATACCTTTTTCCTCCAATAATTCTACAAGTTGAGATAATTTGAAGCAAATAGAAACAGCTAGTTCTTTGTCACGAACATTCGTGAGATGTTCCTCAACTGTTGCATGTATTTGTAAACGTGCCATGATGGTCGTGAATCGCTTATCAACCAGTAAGGACGTGGGTTCAAATCCCAGTGCGGAACATATTGTTTGTTCCATAGTTTTGGAATCCTGTATCTTCAGAACTGAAGTGATATTGGTACGCAGGTGTTTCTTGATTTCTATTGATTCTAATTTCTTTAATTTCAGACATTTATGTTGAATATGCAAAATTTCAGGGTTCTGTGTGAAGGTCAAGGTCGAAAAACACACATTCGTCAAGCAATCCAGTAATAACCAAACATTGAATTAATACGTATTTGATTTTTTCGCATATTAAGAACTGTTTATAATTTTTCCATTAAAAATACATTTACATTTTTCATCTACTATCGATTGTAAGCGTTACTGCAACAAGTTAGTATAGAGCGCCATCTTTAAATTCCAAAAAGTACCCAAAAACAAAAAACAATCAGCCAATTTGTAGAGGTAAACTTAAACACAATGAACAATTATACAGCAGTATAATAGTAGTAATGACAAGCCTAAAACAGAATGGCAATGAGATACTCCTTAGAAAAATATAATCCTAACCTGAATTTGCATTACTCTGAGATGGCTAATAAATTTAACGGCTATTTTTGGACTCCCTATATAATATACTAGATACCTAATCGAAAATTTTAAATAATTTTTGGGCACAGTATGGTGTTAATTGAGGATTATTGCAGAGGATATTGATGAGGAACCCGACGAATCCTATTTTGATGGCGAAACTGAGCTCATGGATCAAGAATTAACAGAAGAAGACGGAACTATTAATACGGAAATCAAACCTCAATTCTCCGCAATTGCAAACGTTTCTTGCCAATATGATGCCACTCAGGGTAAGTACAACAACAAAATAAGACTAAGTTTTCAAGTCTGTTGACCAATTATTATATAAGATTCAATTGATGACTCATGTTATGAATTTATATTTTATTTTCAAAAACATTATTTTGGGTTAGATGGACGACCAAACATCCTGGGCACTTAATATACTCTAGAATGAATTGAACCTCGTCCTATCTTGATGATTGTCTTATATATTTCCGTTCATTTTGTGATTTAGAAAGATCTTTGTTTAAATACTATATACATCACATAACTGGGCATTTCACCTCGGGCATGAAAACGGTTTTTCCATCCACGGTTTCGATGAATGAATGAAATGAATTTGTAAAAACAATCATATACATCCTTCCTTCCATCCTTCACCTCCAAAAGTTATTGTTGAGCCGTCAGAAGGGGTGCAGAATTCTTTTAATTTCCTACTTTCTGCCGAAAACATATTAGGCGATGGCACACGAAGTGAATGGGTAGAAAACAATCATTTGTATCCCTACTTCAATCCTTCACCACCAAAAGTTATTGTCGAGCCGTCAGAAGGGGTACAGAATTTTTAAAAAATTCTAATTATTCACTGAAAACTTATTAAGCGATGGCACTCGAAATGAATGGGTGAAAAAACAATCATTTGCATCCCTACTTCCATCTTTCACTCCCAAAAGTCATTATCGGGTCGTCAGAAAGGGAACAGATTTTTTTGAAATTTCCAATTTATTACCGAAAAGTTATTAGGCAATGGCACTCGAAATGAATAGGTAAAAAACAATCATATACATCCTTACTTCCATCCTTCACCTCCAAAAGTTATTTTTGAGCCGCCAGAAGGGAATTTACAATTCTCTGCCTAAAACATATTTGGAATGGGTAGAAAACAATAATTTGCATCCTTTGTAAAGTAGGGCTGCAAATGATTATTTTTTACCTATTCGTTTCGAGTGCCATCGCCTGCTAAGTTTTCAGTAAATAATTGGAATTTTCAAAAAATTCTGTACTCCTTCTGATGGCCCGACAATGATTTTTATTTATCGTGACCTGTAACACCTAACAATTTCTAGTTCGAGAATAACATATTTACCATTCGAATAGAGCTAATTCATTGGTTGGAAAAGTCCAAGAGCCGTAACTTACGTGAACGCTATGCAACCGCGCGGTGTTGCCAAATCGAAAACTGTGGATGGAAAAACCGTGGCTGTTTACATGCCCGTCATTTACCACAAAATTTAGTCCATGATGTGTCTCCCATCACTGTTTAAACAATTAAAATAGGTTTCGAACATTTCGAAACACATTTTCGAAAACTGCCATCTAGCGAATCATATACGAATCGTTTCATTCACTCAGGATCAGCAAACAGGCGAATCCGTAGATCGGACGAGGAGCTGAGAAGGGCGGCGGAGTGCATCACACGCGGGCAGACCTTCCAAACTGTCAGCGATCAGTTCAACATCCCCATCTCCACGATCCGCTTCTACATGGCCCGCAAGGGCATCTTGCCGAGGCGCAAGCGGGGCAGGGCGTGCGCGGGCCCCATAGGGATGGGCATGGGCGCCATGCCCCTAACCACCTCCTACAACTCGCCGGCGAGCCCCATAGGGCCCCCGTACCATATCGTCCACTACAAGTTACCCGCCCTCGGTGTTTCCAAACTCAAATAGGTGTACCTTTAGTTTCGACGCTCGGTGAGCTGAGATTAATCTCCCGGTTGTATTGATATATGCTGCGTCACTCTACACGGCTACAGCCCTGTATGTCCTTTTTATTCTTGTTTGCTTGGTTAAGCTGGTTAGAAACCGAAAACGCCCTGTAGGCAAGTAGATAAGCTGGTTAGAAAACACAAACGCCCTGTAGGCAAGCAGATAAAGACACTATTTTTCCAAAATTTAATAGTAATTACAAAAGTTCGAAAACTGCAGAAGAGCATGTTCAAACAAGTGCGTCGCAAATTTTTTTTTTTTGGGAGGTGTAAGGGCTTCTTTGTTCATTTAATGAAAAATATAAACTGTGATATAGAACCCTGAGTACAGCTTGGCAAATATAGCTGCGACTCTTAGCGAATTCCATTGGTAAAACTGGTGCGCACTGAGTGCATTGTTTGTATTCCATTGGTAAAACTGGTGAAGAGTTTTGTATTCCATTGGGAATCTGGTGCACGTAGTTTTGAACTCAGTGCAATAATTTCAACACGAGCTCTTTGAGGTCGTGCAAAGTCAGTGCATTTGTGAAAATGGCGGAAAGCCCAAAAAGACAGGCTACTCCTTGTCGAAGAGACTAAACTAACAAAGAGGGTTTAATAAGCTCTAGCCAATCAGAATCTTGTAGCATCAACGCGTCATAGTGACGTACTTGGATATGAATACAGAGTCGAACTCGAATTAAGCAACAAAACTGTCAGCAGTAACTCTCATATACCAAGAGCTAGTCCGTCACTGTCTATAGAGAACAGCGGCCATGACACGTCCAACTACGTCACATTTCGTCACAAATGTTCTTTCATCTCTTTTTATTAGTGTCCCCGTTGTCTTATGGAGATTAGACTCTCCTGTTAAATAATGTTTATTCTCATTGACTTCCTGTTACATCGTTTGTTAACATCGTCGTCAAGCAGTGATGAAGACATTTACGGAGTAATAAAGGAGAGGATACCACGTTCTAAAATTAACAATTCTGTAGAAAATGTCCGTAATTTCAGTGATGAAGAGGTGAAGAAAAATATATGTTCAATTTGGTTTTTCATGCTCCATATTTTTGCAGCTCCGTTAAAAACTTTAGGAAGCGCAGAGATACTGCTTATAAAATAATGAATTACTTTAGAACATCACAATTTTATTCAACAAACACAAATGCCATGGGGGCTGAAATCAAATACCAGCAGAGACTCATCAAAGTGTATTCTGTTCGTATTTCAATTATCTACAATTCCTGTCATAGGAAATTGCTCCATTAGTTTTAATTTTATAAGCAAAACAATTTGAAAAAATACGTTTTTTGTTATTTAAATGTTTATAACAAATTAATAAATGACAGTTGCAAGTCGAAAACATAACAGAATATATATTTCATGTGATGACATGGTCGGTTTTCTACTAGTATTTTTGTTAGGAAAAAATGCTGTGTTGATTGGCCTATGTCTCTGTGAATATGTAGCAACGCTACTGCCACTAACCTTTGTTGGTTCATTGTTGCCCTAAGCCACGTTTTCAATCTTCCAAAGGTTGAAAAACTTCTTTCTGAGCTTGCCTATTTAATTTAAAAATACTATTTTATAATAATTCTTGGGAAGGGGGTAATTACCCCCATTACCCCTCCACATCTACGCCCCTGCGTTCAAATGATATTAAGTCTTGATTTGGCAACCCTTTTTTCCGAATGGAAGATGTTGAAAACCAGGAAACAATAAATTTTCTCATTATTATCGCGAAAAAAATTGCGAAAGTTCTTTAAACTTTCGAGAAGTTGAAAAATGCAGTTTACATATATTGCTAAAATTTGCAACCATTCGAACAAGACGGAAATGTTTGTTTTTTATCAAAAAAATTATGTTTTCAATCCAAATTTCTGCAAACTCGAAAAAGTAACTAAAATATTGTTCCTGAGAAGTGCTTTGATTTGCAACCTCTTCCGTTAAACGGAAAATATATGTCGGAGCTGAGGTTTCAGAGTAAAGTAGGGGCCCTTGTGTTGATTCATTTCAAAGTCAGACATCCTTTCTCAGGACGATCAGGCCGGCGATCAGGACGGCAATGTGCAAACACTCTGCTCGCTTACAACGACTCAACTGGACTAACCATGAAGAGATTAAATAACAAATCTTACTAGATTTAATAATTGAATTACAGTCTAGGCCGGAATATTCAGCATTCTCCAAGGCCCATTGATATTCAATCTCCGACATATATTTTTTCAGCAATAAGATTTAAACAATGTTCACAGCAGACTTCTGCAAAATTTTATAGTTTATTTTCATTAATGCACTAACCTACCACTGAAGTTTGAAAACTTTTGGAATTATTGGGAATTGGATGTCTGTATCTACTGGCCTAGCTTGTCTTGAAGCCCTGGAATCAAGAGGATCCGGCTCGACAGACCATCAATGATCCTTCGAACTTCACGGAGAATGGTCTATCGGGACGGAGGAACATTGGTCCTTCGAGCCGGATGATCATTGGTCCTTCGAGCCGGATGAACATTGGTCCTTCGAGCCGGATGAACATTGGTCCTTCGAGCCGGATGAACATTGTTTTTTCGAGCCGGATGAACAATGATCCTTTGAGCCGGGCGAAGTGGTCGACAATTGTACCCTAACCATTCTGTTGGTCACAGAGAATGTATATTTGTTGGATACTACAGAGCCCTATGAAATTATTTGGAACGGCTTATTAATAATCGATAACAAATATAAAAAGATGTCTGTTGTAGCCGTGGAAAGTGAAGAGCATTGAATGGTTGCCGTTTTGTTGTGTTGAGTCCTATTCTTGAGTTTGTTTTCAGTACTAGAGGTTGTGATAATCCGAGATAGTTCATGGGTTTTATCCTCGTTTAATTTGACGTATGAAAAAACAATTTATTTCAAATTAATCGTGCCAAATGATTGTGTTCTTTGTAATTTGAAAGACTTTCATTAATTTTGAAACTGAAGTTGCTGCTGATATTTATAGAATTTTTTTCGATTGTCTTTGGATTATCTGGGATTATCGCTACCCACAAGCTACTCAGAAGCCATTTTGTATAATTAAATTGCCATTTTAATTTATTTGTTTATTAATAAGTAAGGCTGACTTGAGGATCTCCTTTTTTTAATTTTGTCGATATTATTTGACATTTTTTTGTAAACTTAATTAGTGTATTATTTGCTGCCAAATAAGTTTATTTATTTTTTTATACGTTTTTTATTTTGTGTCGGTCTTTTATTTTTTCGTTTCGCGCCCACAAGAGTCTTCTTTGATAAATTGAATAAGGAAATTGTGTTAGAATGAAGAGTTATGTAGAACGTGAAATTTAGTAAAATGTGATTAGAAATATCACGCTAAGGATAAATATTTGTACAAATTTTGTCTGATATTATGCCTGTGGAAAGTCTCAATTTGAAACATATACTAGTCTTTATGGAGGATTAATTTTTGTTTAGTTATTAGTATACTTTGCATTTTTGTCACAAGTTAATTGTAAATATGCTGCCATTCTCGTATTACCAAAAAAGTATTCCACCTAGGTGATTTTGATTGGTTTCCCAAATATCATGCTCAACCCATTTTAATTTATTGAAAGATGTGATACTTGTGCTCTCACCAGTTTTCTAGCTGATAATTATTGTTGTAATTAATCAAAAAAGGGAAAAAATTGATGTATGTAGGCTTCCATTTTGAATTCATGTGTGTGTAACCTCAAAAGTTCTTATCTATATCGTAAATACAAATAAAATAGTAGCCTTTATAATGATATACATATATATTTTATATGGAACCAGTTACGTACTTAAAACTTTACTTAATATATTTATATGAAGGATAAATACATCACTTGAACTACATACGTGGTAAAATGGTTTTAGTTATAGTTGGAAACTGACAAACATACTCAGAAAATGCAAACAATGTTGAGCCAACAAAAATTCAGGGGCCATAACTACCTTTGGTTGAGTAGAAGAATAGCTATGTGCTGAACTCCGCCAAGTAAAATGAAGTCCATTTATTATTATTATTAATAGTCGACTTTTTTCTCAAAATTTCGACTTATTTCTCGAAATTCCGACTTTTTTACTTCTATTTTTCGACGATTTTTTCTCTAAATTTCGACTTGTTTCTATAAATTTTGTCTTTTTTCTATAAATTTCGACTTTTTTCTATATATTTCTACTGTTTTTCTATAAATTTTGACTTTTTTTCTCTAAATTTCGACTTTTTTTTCCCTAAATTTCGACTTTTTTCTCTAAATTTCGACTTTTTTCACTAAATTTCGACTTTTTTCTCTAAATTTCTACTTTTTTTCTCTAAATTTCGACTTTTTTTTAATTTCGACTTTTGTCTCTAAATTTCGACTTTTTTCTCTAAATTTCGACTTTTTTCTCTAAATTTCGACTTTTTTCTCTAAATTTCGACTTTTTTCTCTAAATTTCGACTTTTTCTCTAAATTTCAACTTTTTTCTCTAAATTTCGACTTTTTCTCTAAATTTCGACTTTTTTCTCTAAATTTCGACTTTTTTCTCTAAATTTCGACTTTTTTCTCTAAATTTCGACTTTTCTCTCGAAATAAAATTTCGACTTTTCTCTCAAAAATTAATTATCGGCTTTTCTGCCAAGTCCAATTATTATTATCATTAATGTCGACTTTTTTGTCAAAATTTCGACTTTTTTTTCTCGAAATTTCGACTTATTTATCTGAATCTTGACTTTTTTCTTCTAATTTTCGATTTTTTTTTTCTTTAAATTTCGACTTTTTTTATAAATTTCGACTTTTTTTCTATAAATTTCGAATTTTTTTCTATAAATTTCGAATTTTTTTCTATAAATTTCGCCTTTTTTTCTATAAATTTTGACTTTTTTTCTATAAATTTCGACTTTTTTTCTATAAATTTCGACTTTTTTCTCTAAATTTCGACTTTTTTCTCTAAATTTCGACTTTTTTCTCTAAATTTCGACTTTTTTCTCTAAATTTCGTATTTTTTCACTAAATTTCGTCTTTTTTCTCTAAATTTCATCTTTTTTCTCTAAATTTCGTCTTCTTTCTCGAAATTTCTACTTTTTCTCTAAATTTCGACTGTTTTATCTAAATTTCGACTTTTTTTTTCAAGATTTCGACTTTTTTTCTCTAAATTTCGACTTTTTTCTGTAAATTTCGACTTTTTTCTCTAAATTTCGACTTTTTTCTCTAAATTTCAACTTTTTTCTCTAAATTTCGACTTTTTTCTCTAAATTTCGACTTTTTTCTCTAAATTTCGACTTTTTTCTCTAAATTTCGACTTTTTTCTCTATATTTCGACTTTTCTCTCGGAATAAAATTTCGACTTTTCTATCGAAAAATTGAATTTCGACTTTTCTGATAAGTAAAATGAAGTCCATTTATTATTATTATTAATAGTCGACTTTTTTCTCAAAATTTCGACTTTTTTCTCGAAATTTCGACTTTTATATCTAAATCTCGACTTTTTTCTAGTTTTCTATTTTTTTCTCTAAATTTCGACTTTTTTATAAATTTGGCCTTTTTTTATAAATTTGGCCTTTTTTTATAAATTTGGCCTTTTTTTATAAATTTGGCCTTTTTTTATAAATTTGGTCTTTTTTTATAAATTTCGACTTTTTTTCTATAAATTTCGACTATTTTCTCTAAATTTCGTATTTTTTTTTTAAATTTCGACTTTTTTCTTTAAATTACGACTTTTTCTGTAAATTTCGACTTTTTCTGTAAATTTCGACTTTTTTCTCTAAATTTTGACTTTTTTCTCTAAGCTTCGACTTTTTTCTCTAAATTTCGACCTTTTCTCTAAATTTCGACTTTTATCTCGAAATTAAATTTTGACTTTTCCCTCGAAATTAAATTTCGACTTTTCTCTCGAAATTAAACTTCGACTTTTCTCTCGTAAAATTAAATTTCCACTTTCCACTAAAAAAAGTGAAATTTGGAATGTTTACCTCAATTGTTTCTACAAATCTGCGTCCTGCTAGTTTGTTGAATTTTGTATAAAGCCAGTTCATGGCGGTTAAAACATTTCCAAATAATTTTCCTAAATTTTAGTAATATTTTTTTTAGTTTTATAGGAATTTTGTGTGGCATTTTATATTTCGTTTTGTTGAAATGTTTCAAAATCTGAATAAAAGGTCTCTAAATGCTACATCATTAATTTCTTTCAAAATTCCTTTGCACATTTTTCCAAAATGATAAGTAATAATAAGAATAATATTTAATTAATTTCCTTGTTGGTTTTATTTGGTTGTAGAATGATGTTTATTTTTCATTCGTTATAGAAGGAAATAACTAAAAGATTCATTTGGTTACCACCCCTGAAATTTTTCTCAACATTTCTTTTGGTGTTTCTGTCAATTTCGTTCCATGCGACTGATCTGAGTGGCAGCATCAACCTCCCGAGCAATATAACGGACATAAAGCTTAATTTTTTTAGTGGAATGTCAACTTGTGAAATGTTTTCTCATTTTAAAATGCAATTTTTGCCAGTGATATAGTAAGGATTATTTTTTTATCCATTACAGTGTACTTTGTCATAGAAACCGCACTCACCTCATAGACAAAAGTAACAAATGGATTAGGTTAGGATTCTCCGCCCAGAATTGCGGAAATTGTTAGAAAGTTTTTATTCAATTGGTTTACAATTGAATAATTATACAAGATTCGTGCAATTGTTCATTTTTTCCAACTAATTCATGATTCTAAGCAACACAGTATATACCCGAACATTTCTTTTTAGTTAATCTTACCGCGCCATGGCAAATAATAATAATAGCCGTCCTCTACCCGCACAGCCTATGCCTATGGGTACACTCTACGAGTGTTTATGAGGGAGAATTATTATCATTATGAATTGGCCACACGTTGGGCGCCCAATCTTACCATTATCAGTTGGCCACACGTTGGGCGCCCAATCTTACCATTATCAATTGGCCACACGTTGGGCGCCCAAACCATTGAATCTCACTCTTGTTTTGCTCATTACATGTGACTCATCAATCAACAAAATATAGAAATTGGGAATATTTCAATTTGAGTATATTTATAATGACCATTATCTAGGGTGCAAAAGAGAACTTGTTATCTTTATTCAAATCATTTCAAAAACAGTATCGGCAGTTCTGGGCTCCGTTAGAACACTTTGGGGACAGAGTGTTCACTTTCTCATGATTTTATGATGGAAACAGGGACACCACACAGGTGCCAGAACTCTATTCTTTGTAAAAAATATTGAACAATCGTATTCTATACAAAGCAGAGATTACAGAAAAGATGTTACACCTATAACCAGACATTTTTATATATTTTCTGTAATCTCGATACTCATAAGACTTAGTTAAATAAGAGGATAGAATAGAAAAAGTTAATGTCTGATTTACTCTGTGTTATTTTACAAGTTTTGTAATCGAGAAATGTATCGAGCATTTTTTCAATAAATTATTTTTTTAGTTCGTAGATTTTTCGTGTATTATATTTTGTAGACTAGTTCTTTCTCGTCTCTGAGTGTACTAAGTTTGAGGTTATGTGAATAGTATTCATTTCGCAGCTATTTTTCTGTTTCTGTTTTCTCTTGCTCCTATTCCCTTTGTAAAGTATATTATGTGTAAAAGTGCCATCTATAATATATTTTTCTAGTTAAATAGAACGCTTATGTCTTGTGACTTAGACACTGTATACAGTATTCAGTCGTAAATATACAAGTATTATATACAAACATCTTTTTCGTCTTGTCACAACCAAATTATATATGAATCTGTTCTTCATCATACTCATAATATGGATATAAGAGTTATTTAAATATCCGATCATTGCCGAATGTGCAGTGGTGTTCGTTTTTTTTTGTATTTGGGGAGGTAAATTTAATATTATTTTGGAATATTCCTGGTAATATTTTGGGCACCAGTGAATGTAACATATCCACGAATGTTCTTGCAGTATTATGAGTTGGAAGAAACCAGGGTGAATTATTAAATTAGTAAACGAAGTTTATCTAACAGCAAAAATATTTAACAGTAGCTTTTCTCTATGTATACAAAATATATGTACATATATTCAAACCATTGTAAATGCAAGCTAAATAAAAGTATACAGAATTTCAATAGGCGCTAAAAAAATTATTACCACTCTTGCTTTACAACAAGGAATGTGGTCGCCTGTCAATACCGAGGAACTTGAGAAAAATTCTCCCGCACTCCGGGATTGAACCTGGTCAATGCATTAGACTTATCCTGATCCAATTCACATTTATATTCAAATCAATCTTGATATTGTCTGTTGACTTTTATGCCATGCTTACTATAGTATTAAAATGTTTACATTAGTGTCATGTTGATGGCAAGCGCACGTAACTTTGTCGTGTGGAAATCTATTTAAATTATCCCCCCACGAATGATATGTCAACTTAATTGAAATATATAATCGCTCAATAAACATTTTACATGCATTTTAAAACTTAATGATCACCTTAGTGAGGGCTGACATCTTTTTCAGACGAGAACACGAAATGGGTTGCTTCTAGAGCATTTGTAAAAACTGATTAAGACATCTGTTAGCTATTTAAGGCGGGCCAACAGTATTTCCTTTTTTTCTGAAAGTACCTACATGTTCAATAGAATATCATTTTAAGTCTGATCGACACTTTGTGCTTCTTGAACGAATGTTGAAGATTTTTAAGAAAAATAGAAAGCCAAGTAATGTTATTGAATGCAGGTCTGTGGAAAAGTGAGACTCATGGTAGACAGGCAAACGGTTTTGTTTTATGCCTGGCGGAGAGTTCTAGAAAACTAGAGTGTAGGAGGTCATAGTTTTCGGAAGGGCAGGAGAGACTTTTGGAATGGTGAAAAAGGACACTTAGCGTCAGACGTCGGTTCGGACGACACTATACTTAGCGTCGTGCATCGGTTCGGACGGGACGGGCATAGTAGACGTTTCAGATTAGCGCGACGATACGCAAGCCATTTATTTTGAGTGATTACTGTCTCGTCATCGATAAGAGTTCTAGCCCCGGATTAATTATTGTGCTAGTATTATTGCCGTTCGCGATTATTGCAGTGCAGTGTTGCGTTTTCCTTGAGGGTTTTATGGCGCTATTGGTTGTGCCAATAGTGTTTCCGAGTACAGGTCGTATAACATAACTATACCTTCCATTTTCAGCAAATATTTGAGGGTGTTGTTTTTTTTATGCATATATATATAGCGTTCCTGGCACTAGCGTTCCCGAGTACAGAGCGTATAATATAACTATACCTTTTATTTCCTGCAAATATTTGAGGGTACTGTTTTATATAGCGTTCCTGCATAAGTGCCTGTATGCGAAGTCCGCACAGATATTCATCCATTATTTTTTTCTGAGATTTGAATATAGTGTTTAGCATTGTACGCGTTATTTAGTTCTGTCTTAGGGGAATTTACTAAGTATAAATCACGGTACGCGATTATATTTTCTTAGGAAGTAACTTCACTTCTGACCTTCCCATGATGTCCTACAATTTACGTCCGAGGACTCGCAGACAAACAAAAGTTCAACCAACTTCATGTGTACTTCACCCCGCTGAAAATTTCACGCGTTTTTTATATCCAAACAAGCTCTTGATTGTTCTCTGAGAAACATCTGGCCTTACAGCCCATTATAACTGCTCCTATAAGTGATACATTTTCTGTTGAAAATAATTTTTCTTTTTGCTCTAGTTTGGAGATCCCCACAGTCAATAGAAACCGTTGAGTTTCACCACGCGTGGCCGCCAAAGAAGGCGGGTCCCACGCACTCTTCCCGAAGAGCTCACAAGTGGTAGTTGAATCGCATCGCGTCGAAAATAACGCCATAGAATCTAGTTACCACCTGGATTCTCAAAAAGCGGTTCATTTAAATTCACTTGCATCTCCTAGGTTAAACCCTGCGCATTGTAGTATGGATGATGTGAATGTGAATGAAAGTCACATTGTGGGCTGTCCTGATGAAGGCAATGATGATGAATCTCGAAACAATTTTTCTGTTGATCAGAATGCAAGGCGTGATCTGAGTCCGAGGGAAATTTCTGCTAAAAATTCTTATAACCGGCCTTTGAGAGTTTTTTGACTTTCGGCGGTCACTCCGCTGGGGAATTCCAAACCCCGAAAAATAACGGCACTCCACGCCGAATTGTGGAAGCATTTCAGAATTTAGACCGTAATACGTTACGTTTAGGGACCTCCCAGTCCACTCAATATTTTTACAGATTTGCAAATAGATTCGAGAATGAACGAAGCGAGAATGTTCGAACGAAACACTCCTGACAATATTTCCATAATATCGGGTCTCAATGTCTCTCGAGCTAGAACCGGGAACAGCCTTGAAGGGGGGCCACTAGCACGCGGAAACGTTCATCAAACGGCCCGCACGAATAGTGAAATCCCTGCTTATCGGGAAGTGATGTCTGATGAGGAACAAGAGGAATGGAAGTGGTTTGTGGAATTCGAACAAATGAAAAAGGCTCTAGAAAACCGCCAAACACAAGTTCCCCTCCTCTTCAGGCTAATAACTATTTTCCCAGACATGACCCCTATTTTTCAAGACAACTTATTTTTTTCCAAAACAATCAAATTCGGTATAATCTCCAAACTGCTGTATAACACATTGTTTTACTACATTTCCCATATTCAGAGAACGTTACAAAAAATAACGGGCCAAGTATTGATCCCTGTGGTACTCTTTGAAACTACTCTTGAGTTGGACATTTTATCATCTTCAAACGCATACTGACAATGATGTGAAACAAGGGATTCAAACAAAATACTCCACCAATTCGGGAAATTGAAATTATTCAGAGTACTGTACCTAAATAAAATAATTTGAAAATAAAAAAAAAATCAAAATTTGAACAAAATAATTCATATTAATCTGTAGGAACTCTTGTAAATGTAAACATGCTGAAGTAGAACCGTACAAACTCGTTTTCCCTCCCCATCATTCAGATCGGGACTGACAGAAAAGCTGGTGGGCTTACCAGTGGGGATTTGGTTTTACCCACAATAGTAAAAATAAATGAATTACGTTACTGGAAAAAACGGGTTGTGTTCCAATGAAAAAGACAACAATTTATAATCCTTATATTTATAAAATATCCAAAAATACCAACAAATTAATTAGAATATAACTTAATAGTACTATCAGCACCTGAAGAAAACACCCACGGTTGTAATGGATGGAAAAGCACCCCGAAAATCCCAAAATCATTGAAAGATTCATGGTCCTGGAGTCGTTTCAGTGGAACAATAAGCGGATTTTGCAAGAGATCGCTGGAAAAAAAATGCACAATTTTATTATCCATAAAAATAAAAACAATGGACGAGTTGCTAATCAGTGTATTTTTTCTTAAGTTGATTTCCAAAATAGAAAACTGTTCTCTTTTAATTGGAGAAGTTAATGAGTGTTTCATTAAAAATAAACCTCCTTCCAAGCCTCTGGCGGCCTCGTAAAAGTATAAATGCACTGCAATATATACATATTTATAACTAATTTGTGTAAATTCATGATCACTTTAATGAAATGAATGAAAAACACTTCTAATTTCCACTAGTTATTTTATTGTTACGACCGGTTTCGGGTTTTATCCCATTATCAAGTGTAATAACTAACACATACATTTGAATCTAAAAACGTGGTTAAGGGAGTTTGTAGGAAGCTGTATGGAGAGGAAATTGAGTGAACAGGGGTGTCAACTATATAAAGGACCCCGCACAAATCAAATGAGAAATGGAGCCCTGTCGAATTGTCTGAAATTTGGATATGTTGTAGTTTATACCCTTCTGATTAAAAGTCTCCATGGGCCCGAGACCTAAAAATGGACATTTTTTTCGGTATTGAAGGTCAAATGTTGCGACTAGTGTAGATCTCTCTGGCCATCGAAAAAGAATTCGCATCTCTTACTTTGGCATTGTATATCTTTATATTATACTTTGGGAGGTCTATTCAACCCCTTTTGTCTACGTATGGCAATTTCACATTTGTTGGCATTTTCTTCTCCATCTATTAGAGCCATGAGTCTCGGGGTGAATCTTCCATCACACACGTAACAAATAATAACGTTTTTCGTATTCAAAATAATGCGAGTATAAAAGTCTTCAAAACATTAGCTTTTGTAGAAACTTATCATTTATTTACGATTCAGAAATTGTTAGTATTTCTGTAACAACTGAGCAAAGTCTTCGCCATTATACAGAGTCAAAATCAAATGTGATCAGTAGGAAGATTTACACTAGTTGCAACTTTTGATTTTCTACACCTAAATAACTGTCCATTTTTAGGTCTCGGGCCAATGGAGACTTTCATAGAAATTACCAGGGTTGTCAAACTTATAAATTCAATAGAGGAAACCTACATAAATCGAGTTGCTCGTTGAGGGTTCTATATTTCGGGTTTTTAATCGATTTATTAATTTCCATGGCTTCCAACAAATTCATTGTCTTTCCTTTATTATATGTGAGTAGGATTTTGAGATTGTCTTTACTTGTCTGGTGTTTTGATTCTTGCAGGTGTTCATATACTGTAGATTTTTTGTTCAAACAGACGTGTTCACAGAGCCTTACGTCAAAATTTCTACTGGCTTGGCTTGTATACTACAGAGCATTCCCCACATTATATTCTATATATACCAGATTTTTTCATTTTATCTCGTTTAGGTTTTGCGTTGAATAGAATTCTGCCTAAATTATTATTACGTATGAAAGCTGTTATCTTGTATTTAAAAAAGTAATTTTGAATGTTTTCTGAAAGTTTACCTGTGTAATTAATGTTACTTTATTTACATGTATTGTGTTCTCTGATACTTAT
Organism: Chrysolina oricalcia; assembly: GCA_944452925.2. Taxonomy (NCBI): domain Eukaryota; kingdom Metazoa; phylum Arthropoda; class Insecta; order Coleoptera; family Chrysomelidae; genus Chrysolina; species Chrysolina oricalcia. The sequence goes on along the minus strand of OX101815.2, from coordinate 7,602,554 downwards.
TTGGGTATAATACTCTTATAACCGTTTTATGAGTTTTATCTGATATTAACTTCTATATTGAAGAAATGGTACCTGTTTGTTTACCGCAATTTGTTTAATGATTTTTAGTTCATCCTGGAAATTTTTGTCAGGTAAAGGGATTGGGAAAGCTCTGTGTATCATTGACGTGAAGGCTGATAATTTATGTGAGACTGGACACAAAAGAATCAAAGGGAATTGTACAGCCTGTTACGATGTTTTTCCGGTAGATATTAAAGTGAAAACCATTATTAAATTAACCCTTGAAATATTCAAATCTAAGAAGTTAAGCTCTTTGTTTTGTTCAATTTCTACTGCGAATTTAATAAAGATTTCTAATGACTTTGGACACCCTAATAAAAAGAGACAATAGTTCTTAATTTCTCCATCCTTGTTTCCAGGAGGCGTACTCTGTGATTGGTCACTATAATGGCAGAGTTTAAATGTCATTTTCTACTGTAGTTGTCTTGTCATTCAAACTCCCCGCCATTATAGTGTCCAATCACAGAGCGCATCCCCTGTCAACAAGGATGGAAAAATTAAGAACTTTTGTCTCTTTTTATTATTGTGTCCAAAGCCATTAGATAGCTCTTTTCTATTATGCATCCCATTGAGGAAGTTCAAAAATTGATTAATTTGTCTGTTGGAACCACCAAAACCTACTAGTACATCATCAACGTACCTGAACCAAAATACAATATGTTTCTGAGAAAGGGGGTTATTGAAGATAAGGGCATTTTCTAGAGTCCATGAAAATATCTGCCAGAATGAGACTTAATGGTGAGCACATAGGGAGACCTGAGTTTTGTAGGTAAAAGTTATTGTTATATTTGAATTTTTTTTGTTTCAGAGATTGCAAAAATCTTTAGTTATATATGGGTTTGTATTACATTTATCTAAAGTCTTTCACAAGGGGAGGGCATTCATCTGTTGGAATGTTAGGAAACATGTTTTTTACGTCAAAGGATACTTGTTTGATATTTAACTTTGATAACTTGTTAGCTAGGTCTACTGAATTTAGAACAGTGTTGGAAGGAGTAAATTTAATGAGGTCTCTGAATTTTAAATTTAAAAATCAAACTCCCTATATCACCACGTTTTTAGATTCCAAATTTATTAGTTAGTTATTATACTTGATAATGCGATAAAACCCGAAACCGGACGTAAAAATAAAATAACTAGATGAAATTAGACAAAAGCGTTTTTCATTAATTTCATTAAAATATTTATATCTATTAACAAAATTTCGCAGCAGCATATTATGATGAAAGGAGGAAACAAAAAACGCGCCTAACGCTTTTCTCCGAGTATATTTGCCGTTTTCCATGATTTTCCAACAAATTCATGATTATACGCAACCCAGTATACAGGGTGTTTCCGAAATTGGAGCAATAAATGAAATGGGTAATAGAAAACGAAAAATTGAAGCGGAATGAAAGAATACATTTTTCTCGAAAAAACCTTATCATGGAAGATATAGGACGTTGTAGTACTCGGAAAATTCTGGCAAACTTTTGGGAACCTCTGGCCAGAGATCAACGGCCCTCCTAGATGTTAACATCTGACCGAAGAGATGACAAAAAAATGCGGGCGCGTATAAATAACTTTGACAATGTTGCCGACGTTAAATGTTGAAAGATGGTACAGTTCCCCTTTAAGCTATTAGGTAGGTAGTTGAACTTTAAGTACCGGCTGGCATTTTGACCTGCAAAACTAAACGGTCAGAGTTTAATGACGCGGGATCATGGAAGAACATGGGCGGAGCGATCTGTATGTTTTTCAATTTGTGGTAATGATGTTCACAATGTCCGCAATAGATTTCAGTCAGGTATTGTCGTTCATGGTGGCTCTTGTAACTTACGTACCTATGATGCCTTTGAGATTGAGACAGTGTAATTGTTTGAGTTTCAGTATCTATGATTTTATTTGTTAATCCTTTGGTCCATGACCAACAACAATTGAGTTGTATATGTGTACGTGTTTGATGTCCTGAGTTTTTACAACGACACACGCACACGTTTACGGAAATAATGAACTGATTCATATGCTCCTAATTTATGGAGAACACATCAAAATTCTGAGAGAGCATCCCGTCTTTATGCAGAACGGTTTTCTAACCGTGTCCATCCCGCTGGTCGTAGGTTTGTAGCACTTGTCCAAAGGGCTCGAAATACAGGTGAACTAGGCACACACAGAGGCCGAGATGCCGGTAGAAATAGACCTCGCAGAATAACTAATGTTGAAGAACAAATTTTGGACATTTTTGCAAATGATCCAACCTCAAGTACCCGCGGCATCGGTCGTCAGTTAGGAGTTTCTAATAAAGTTGTCTGCAGGACTTTAAAGGAGGATATGCAGCATCTCTTTCATTATCAGAGCGTGCAGTCGTTGCAGCGAGAAGATTATCCCCGAAGAGTAAATTTCTGAATGCAACATGAACTGAATCAAAATTTTCTGAATTAAATTCTATTCACCGATGAGACGACATTCACGCGAAATGGTATTTTCAATCATCATAATTACCATCACTGGGGTGTTAAAAATCTACATTTAACCAAACAAACGAATTTTCAACATCGATTTTCTATTAATCTTTAGGGTGGAGTGGTGAACGGAGTTTTAATAGGACTTCACGAGTTGCCGCCAATATTAGGCGGGCTTTCTTATTTGGAATTTTTGCGGAACGATCTGGATGAACTTTTGGAAGATCTGCCATGGGGAATAAGACAGAGAATGTTCTTTATGCACGACGGAGCTCCTATTCATTTCCGTGCAGATGCAAATGGAGAATATCCACAAAAATGGATTGGACGAGGAGGGCTTATACCGTGGTCACCACGCTCTCCGGATCTAAATGTGAAGGACTTCTTCGTAAGGGGTTTTTTGAAGAATTTGGTTTATGCGCCACCAAACTGGAATATCGGGAACCAGGAAATTTTACGCGAGAAAATAAACAACGCCGTTCAACAGATGTGACAACAAGATAGTTTTCAGCGTGCTTGTGACTCGTTACTTCGTCGTGCTAGACTCTGCAAAGGAAGTGGTGGCGGTCATTTCGAACACCTGTTGTGAAATCAAATTTCGTTTATTTTCAGTAACTTTTTACTCCCCTGTTATGAACTGAGAATGCCACATTGTCCTCATTTTAATTCAATTCAGTGTTTTTATATCGGTTCACTTCGAAGCCAAATGTAATAACTGGCAAGGTTTACGAAATAATAATAAACTGGCAACGGTGCGAGAATACGAGTAATGAACACAATACTAGGAGATATGCGCCCTAGGAACTGATGAATGAAACCAGTGCTTCCCAAACAGTCGTGCGTGAATGAGTCTATTTTTGGGAGATTTTCAAGTGCTTCAGAAAAAAAGGTAAATGCTTTTTATTGTGTCATTATGTCTCATAGAACACCCCATTTCATTTATTGCTCCAATTTCGGAAACACCTTGTATACCCGAACATTTCCTATTAGTTAATCTTACCATTATGAATTAGTCACACGTTGGGCGCCAACTATTGAATACCACTCTTGTTTAGCTTACTACATGTTGCTCATTAATCAAAAATATTCAAATTATTGAGAATATTTGAATTATTAAGAATATTTCAATTTCATTTTATTTATATTAATCATTATCTGGGTGGCAAGAGATAACTTGTTATCTTTGTTCAAATAAATAATGTTAAATGACCAATGATGTGTCATTGACCTATTTCAATCTGATAACCATCTAACCATTCAAAATATCGCACTTACTTATAGACCATTCCGTGTGAAATAATAAGGCTTTTATCATCGGATCCAGATGCAAAGAGTGGATACCTCTTGTGGAAAGCCACTCCTCTGACGGCAGTGCCGTGTAACCTCAAGGTCTGGTAAGGTTTCGTGCTCAGATCCAAATCGAACCACAGCATTTTCCTGTCGTAGGTGCCCACAAGCAGATTGTCGCCCAACGGGTGGATCGCCATCGTCGAAATCCATTTAGAGTTGGTCAGAAGCTTCTTCATGAGGGTTTGCTTCACCAGGTCGTAGATCCTAACGTGACGTTGCGTAGCTACAAACAGACACGGTTTGGTGGGGTGGAAGAGAACACACTGGACTAAGCCCTGAAAAAATTATTATTATTTTTAAGACAAAATAAATATATAAACGAAGACATCATAATGAATTTTTTTTTAAATATTAACATGAAATACATATACTCATTGTGTTAACCGTATTGAGATCAATATAGACATTGATGGCAACGTACCTTAGCTTTGGTGAAAGGCAGTTGGGATCTCCGTCTGGATATCTGGGAGATGAGCACTGACCGATTCTGCCCGTCTGGCATCACGGTGGCAAAGTAGTCCCCTTTGCCATGCCATGTCACTTGAGTGACTTCTTTGAAGTGCTTCAGAATAAGCCTTGTTCCACGTTGATATTGGTCGTCGTCTGGTTCTGACCACTGGACGGTGGTGCGCACGCGTTCCGGTACTACCACTTCGGTTTTTGGAGCTTCTTGAAGCACTGTATCGGTTTTGCTATTGACTAGGAAATCGCCTGAGAAAATGTTTTAATTAATTTCAACGTTATCGTTGAGAATGAAGCTTTGTCGTATAAGTTTTTACTACTTCTGACAATGAGCCCTTTGCTGTATCACTTCCGTTAAACATACCGTCAACGTTATCCGCCACTTCCGTAGTTTTGCTAAGATCGGTATGTCTCATGGATAACTACGGTGCCCGTAAAGTGTTTCGTTATTTCAGAACATAACGATCGTAATTTAACTTGACGTATTTGCCATCCGTTTTGACCATGACGTCGTTATCCGCCACTTCCGTAGTTTTGCTAAGATCGGTATGTCTCATGGATAACTACGGTGCCCGTAAAGTGTTTCGTTATTTCAGAACATAACGATCGTAATTTAACTTGACGTATTTGCCATCCGTTTTGACCATAACTGTCCAAGTCTTTGTTTTTTTTTCGTGTTTACCAATTATTTTCCTCAAAAAAATTTTGCGTGCTGCTTTACGCGAGCAATTAGATAATACAATTCAAAGCTGAGTTTTTACGTACATCGGTAAAGTCCGTATGCTGTACCTTCATTTTAATGGTTACTATTTTGTCGTCCGCTATGCCGTAGTGGTTAATTCGGAAGAAAGTATTGCGTTATCAAAGAGAAGGAACACTATATGAAAGTATAACGTTTAAGAGTGACTACGACGAGTGCTGTCACTACTGTCAATACATTATACATTCGCCGTATCGTAAACGTCTCGCCGCAAATATGAAAATCTCTGATTGGTAAATATGAAACTATCAGAATGCAGTTCACCAAATTTACCCTGACTATTGGTTGTTTTAGTGTACAACGAACGCAAGTAATCTTAATTACATTTTCCAGTATCACAGCTGGTTTTTCAAATGTGAGTTGACGCTACTGAGATAAACTGTAGTTATTCATGACATTTATGAATGAATAAAGAATAATCCCTGGTTATCTTAAAGGGAGCTAGAATATATCAGCTTCGAAAAACTGGCCGTTATGGAATAAAGGAAACGAAACTTTCTTTCATAGCCTGGTGTTCTTCTGCTGTTTGTGGAAACTTAATATTTTCATTTAACAAATTTGTGACCATTGCATAAGTTATCTCTGCTACGATTCTACTCAAACGAGATTGCTTAACTCACAATACAAATTGTGTCCTTTCTTTCTGGCAACATCCAGTAGCAAAAAATGCCAGTTTACTCAAAATCGTCAATTTACATAAATGAGTTGGTGTATTACCGACTCAAATTTAAACTCCACTCACTTTAATTTCAACAGACAACACATTTCGTCGTTTTCCTTGCTGTGAAACGGGCCTCAAAACTTTATCTAAAGTTCTCACTGAATTTCTCAATAGGCGAAAATGCTTTTGAAAATTAATTTTCGTCAATTCAAATGGTATGCTGATATCGCGTAACATTCTTCCTTCCACGATTTGTTCATGTCTTCATTATAACGATCTTACTTCCTCATAAAAAAAAACGCTGATTGAAGTCAACGGAAAACTCAGCTAGGAATTGCATTCTCTAATTGCTCGGGTAAAATTCCTTCAAAATACATTTTTTTGGGTATAAATGAATGGAAAACACGAAAAACAAACTAAAGACTTGGACAGTTATAGTCCTAACGGATGGCAAATACGTCAAGTTAAATTACGACCGTTACGTTCTGAAATAACGGAGGCTGTTAACGAAACAAGTTACGGGCACCGTGGTTATCCATGGTACAGCATACCGATCTAAGCAAAAAAATAAGTGGAAAATAACGTTGACACAAGTGATACAGCATAGGGCTGAATGTCAGGTTTCTGGTATTATTTCACACTTGTTTAGTGCGATATCGAGTGTGAAAAATTTCAAGATCAACTGATTCAAATGAAGTTAAATTAGTGCCGTTTTGTATTTATTTTCATTGCTCATTAAATATCAATAACATGAAATCATATATGATGCAGATAAACTCAAAATCATCTGATCAAAGTTAGTCTAAAATATGAATATCGAAGATTTTCAGTTATTTCCGAGGTTATTTCCTTAGCAAGTCAAATAATAATAAATGTTCTTTATTACTTTATTGGTAATAAAACCAAATGGTCATCGACCGAGGTCCTGCAGCCAGTAGTGATTACATAAATGTTTATACAATTTTACTTTTGTGATTGTGAGTATTCTTGTTGTTTCCGGGTACTTGGGGATTGTTTGGCGTCTTTCTGCACGGCCCTTACAGTACGGTCTAAGAATATCCATGTTGTTTTAATTTTTATTGAATTTGCGTGCTCAGTCCCCTAGGAAATCATTTCATGTGTATTTTGCATTTAGATATTCGATTTTGAAAAATAAATCATCGACGAATCGTGGAACACTACTTGGGAGGAAGCATAGAAATATATTGTTATATTTCTATGGTACTTACCGACGTGGGGATTTATAAGGAGCACTTCTTGCCCAGATGCTACCAATATGAGCGACAGCGCTGCATTAGGACACCATTCCACCGATCTGACAACGTTATCAGTCTTAATAGTTTTGAGGCATCTCCCAGTGTTTACCTCCCATATTTTGACAGAACAGTCGTCTGAACCGCTAAGAAGATATTGGCCTGTTTTGTCTGTACTTATGGTTCTCACCATGTCAGTGTGACCTGAAATAAAATTATAGCAACAAAGTTGAATTGAATACAAATTATTCTTCTATGAAAATAATAATAAAGTGACTTTATAACAGCCGTTTTTATGTAGCAGCCAATTTTCCAGTGGCGTAGGGTGTGAAATTATATTCAGCTTTTGATCCAAATGAAGTTCAACTTATGTATATTGACTACTGAAAAGACCGAGAATGTTAAAACGAGAGATGGTTGATTTGCAGGCTGTCTAAGGGACAGTTTACCCTTGCCGATTTTCGGAAAATCATTGTGAAACCTCCCTAAGAAATGTTTAGCCAAGTTCATTTTCTATATATAGACTACTGAGAAGCCAAGAATGATATACCGAAAGATGGTTGATTTGCAGGCCGTTTAAGGGGCAGTTTACATTTTCCGATTTTTGGTCAGTTTACATTTGCCGATTTTTGGAAAATCATTCTGAAACCTCCTTTAGAAATGTTTAGCCAAGTTCATTTTCTATATATAGACTACTGAAAAGCCCAAGATTGATGTACCGAGATATTGTTGATTTGCAGGCCGTCTAGGGGCAGTTTACACTTGTCGATTTTTGGAAAATCATTCTGAAACCTCCCTAAGAAATTTTTAACCGAGTTCAATTTCTATATATAGACACTACCTAAAAGACAAAGAATGACATGCCGAGAGATGGTTAATTTGCAGGCCGTCTAAGGGGCAGTTTACACTTGCCGATTTTAGGAAAATCATTCTGATAACTCCCTGAGAAATTTTTAACCAAGTTCAATTTCTATATATAGACACTACTGAAAAGACAAAGAATGACATGCCGAGAGATGGTTAATTTGCAGGCCGTCTAAGGGTCAGTTTACACTTGCCGATTTTTGGAAAATTACTCTGAAACCTCCATGAGAAATGTTTAAGCAAGTTCAATTTCTGTACAAAGATAACTCAAAAACCCGATAATGATAAACCGAGAGATGACTGATTTGCAGGCCGTCTAAGGAGCAGTTTACACTTACCGATTTTTGGAAAATCATTTCAAAACCTCCCTAAGAAATGTTTAGCCAAGTTCAATTTCTGTATTTAGACTATCAAAAAGCCTAAGATTGATTCAACGAAAGATGGTTAATTTACAAGTCATCTAAGGGGCAGTTTACACCTGCCTAATTTTTGAAAATAATTCTGAAACCTCCATCAGAAATGTTTAGCCCAGTTCAATTTCTTTATATAAACTACTAAAAAGCCCGAGAATGATAAACCAAGAGATGATTGATTTGCAGGCCTTCTAAAGGGTAGTTTATACTAGATAAGATAAGATAATTTATTTCCATGGACAATACATTACAGCATCGTATAGAAAATTGTCATAAAAGAGCAGGCATGTAGTATTCTAAATACTATATGAAAAAAAGAAGTATAAATACTTGTCTATCCAAGTTTATTTTCCGTATATAGACTACTGAAAAGTCCAAGAATGAGAGACGGTTGATTTCCAGGTTGTCTAAGGGACAGTTTATACCTGTCGATTTTTGAAAAAACATTCTGAAACCACCCTAAGGAATGTTTAGCAAAGTTCATTTTTTGTTTACAGACTACTGAAAATCCCAGGAATGATGAACCGAGAGATGTTTGATTTGCAACACGTTTCTAAGTATTACATAAAATCAAACAATCAAAATTAAACAACAGATTTGGAACGTTTATACTATACATAAAAATAAAAAATATTCAAAACAAATAAAAATAAAACAAAATACCGCATTCCAATGAAAATTGCTTTCTACTCCAAATGAATTTGTGTTTATATTCAGGAAAAATGCATAACTTTGAAAATCATTTACATACAGGGGGACATCTTTCAGCGATTTCTCACTGGATGTATCTTTCACTCTTGAAATCTTAGGGCCAACTACTTTATTCGAACCATTTATTTTATTCAATATAAAACTGGCACCCATTGTAGGGCGCCAGTTTTATAAAAAAAATAAATTAACGTGGATCTACAACAGGTAAAAGAAAAATAATTTATGTTTTGTGTCTCGCGTTGGTAGTAAGGCGTCTGGCCTTTGACATTCGACTGACTGCAGAACGTTCTCGATGTCAACCTTTGACCTAGTAAACTATATTAAGATCCTTTAATCTTCGCCGCCTATATGAACTGGACTTCTGACAGCTGTTACTCGCCATAGGCGGGTACCTTGCAATTTTTGAGATATTTCACTCGTTACAAGTTGGGTAATAAATAATCTCTCAGTGGAAGAACAAAAAGTATTTTCCCCTTCACCACACAAGTAATTTCATTCCTAGATGCGCGTTTCGATAACAAAGTTATCTTCATCGGTGGGGATTACAAAACTAACTGTAAATCGTCATATCAGTCTTATTTATATCACATAATTAATTACAATGAGGTAATCTGTTTACTAGGAAGTGACCCTACCTGATGGACAGGTACAATCTCACCCAATAAACAATACAGCAAGGGCACTTAATTATTCATTTACTGGTATCAAATCAAATAGTTTGGAATTTAATGGACCATTATCATTATTAAGCAAGGGTTTCGAGCCCCTTTTTCCAATAGCAATACTTTCATAACAATCTAATTTTCTGTAATCATCAACAGGCTTTTTTAATTTTAAATTACACTAGATTTATTTTCTCGCGAATATTTAGCATGGATATGGTCCGTGTATCACCGAAGATTTCAGATCGGTAACTCGCGGTTTATAAGTTTACAGACAACAGAGGTGCGTTTTAAATTTAACGTCTGTCGTCCGGTAACGGACGATGTATGACGTCATAGTTGTTTCGTCGGGCGATATCTGTCTGATTGAATTTTGAAACGCTCTCCTAAATCGTGGGGTAAATAGTTGACGGTCGGACGTTCCACTCAAGAATTTTGAAACGATGGAATGAAGTTGTCGGACAAGACGTTCTAATATCGAAACGCTTCATAAGAAAAGTTATACGTCGGACGTAATATTGAAATATTGAAACGCACCTCCGGCTCCACAATACGGACCCCTTGTCAGTTGTCACTTGCCATTAGTCAACATTTCGAGTGATTTTCACTTCACAACACGGCAATGTCTGACGGTTATATTCCGTAAAGAAGTAAATAATTTAATCTTTAAATAAAACAAAAAAAAATTCTTTCGAAATGTATTGAATAAACTTTGCAAATTCTTATTTTTTATTCAAATCCCATTTTAAATTCATTCTGTCCTCGTTTTTTGACACCTCTTTTCAATTTCGTATGAAGATATAAGGATCGCTTATACCTAGGTGCCTTTCCTGAGGTGCGTTTCAATATTACGTCCGACGTATAACTTTTCTTATGAAGCGTTTCGATATTAGAACGTCTTGTCCGACAACTTCATTCCATCGTTTCAAAATTCTTGAGTGGAACGTCCGACCGTCAACTATTTACCCCACGATTTAGGAGAGCGTTTCAAAATTCAATCAGACAGATATCGCCCGACGAAACAACTATGACGTCATACATCGTCCGTTACCGGACGACAGACGTTAAATTGAAACGCACCTCTCTGGAGACAGGTTTTTGCTCCCAGCTGGTTTACTTAATTCACGATTTTCAGTTTTTTTCAACACAGTGCAGCTATGGGTGCAAACTGGGGATCACGAAAGTAAATTTCTTGATATTCTTCGAAAAAACTTCAGCTTATTTCCTGTTTTGGCATTTTCTATACTTATTTTAGCGAAATTATAGATTCCTTCCCTTTTTGTTGTATTTTTGAGGAGATTTCAATATCCCTTTTTTTTCGAGTTCGTCGGTAATTATTTTCCACACCTTTCAAATTTCTCTTTGAGACAATTAGTAATTTTATGGTTTCTTCTGTCCAGGTACATTTTGTAACCGAAGTAGAAGCACAAAATATCAAATCCGCTTATATTCAAATCTGTAAAAACAGACTCATTTTGACTAGAAGTAGATGCGGTGGGCTCTGGAGATGGGTCTGTATCTTTCTGCAAATAGGTCTACATAAGTTTTTTAAATTAAAATCCATCATATCTCACATAATTTTTTAAACATTGCAATTATCATTGCAATGACTACACTCGTCGTCGTTGTACTGAAATAAATATGTTAAAAATATTTTTCATTCTACAGAAAACACTTACCTCTAATGCATTTGCAAGCATTAGAGGTAAGTGTTTTAAAAAGACTTTTAAAAAAATAAATTTTAACTTTCTTGTTCAAAATTTCAAAACTGCCAACTGATGAAATGAGATAAATTGACTAGTGATGAGCGGTTCCCGAAACTACCGAGGAAAAAGTACGGTAGCTTTCAGGAATTTTATATATACCAATTAACCAAGAATATATACGAACATTCGTAGATCTTTTGGTTTGGCCATAATATACACTATCGCAGTTTTGACAGCTAATTTCATAGATTCCTGATCTCTCTAAAGTTGGAAATTTATCTTTCGGATCACCTAACAACATTGGGAGATTGTTCGTACTGCTATGTATTAGCTGAAGGTTTGCGTTTCGGAAAATAGAGTTGAGACCTCTCGTAAGCCGTGTATCGTGTGTAATTTTAATGACCTTTTTCCTGTCTTTAGGTTGTTCTAGTGTGGTTATTTGTCTTAAGGACGTTCTGAACTTTTTCTTTTTCAACAAATTATCTACCATTTTCGGCGAATACCCATTGCAAATTGCTATTTCCTTAATGGTTTTTATGTCATGCTAGCTCATTATTGTGTTTTTATTGCTTAGTTACCAACTATCTAATGTCGTACTTTCACTTTATGGCCCGCGCGGGCATAAAGAGAAATAATTTCGTCAGGAATTCCAAAATCTTCGTTCATTTTGACTTCTAACTTTGACACATTAAAATTATTGTGATTTTATGACATTTACGTTTGTCAACACTCACCTAGCAACGATAGTGTCTACTATGATAAAATGTCAATGTTATTAATTCAAACCGGATTTTTGAAAATACTGATTTGTATTGAGATTGGATTGCAATAATGAACAAGTATGACATAAAGTTATGTAAGTACCGCGGGCATAAACAGATGTGTATACCCTCGGGCGACTTACAAACCCTCAGGCCAGAGCCCCTCGGGTTCGTAAAACGTCGCCCTCAGGGCATAAACTTCTATTTATGCCCTTGGTACATAAATAACTATTATTACTCGTTGAAACCGTTCGAAACTGAGTGGAATGTTTAATGCCCTGTGAACAAGGAAATTGAAACTCGCCATCTTGTGTTGAATGTGGCGGTTTGAATCAACGGGTATAAATCTGTTAGTGTTGGTTGGCTTTCTATAATAATAATAACCTGTATTTCTAACCCTGTTCTTCATGTCGCGTTCCTGATTGTAAATTTTATTTTTGTAGGTATTGATTTGTGTTGTTAATGTTATATTGTGTATGATCTTTTTACAAGAATTTCTTACAAAAACCTGTTTTATGTATATTTTTAGCACTACTGTACTCTTTCCTACAAACAATATTGTTTTTTTTTTTGAAATAAATGTCTATCTATCTATAAATGTCTATTTCTACACGCTTCCCCATTCCTGATTACCAGTGTGTCCGGATCTTTTATTAGAAACTTATCACAAAATTAATATCCAAAATTTAAAATCAATAAAGCCTGTTGATGATTACAGAAAATTAGATTGTTGTGAAAGTATTTCTATTCAAAAAAGGGGCTCGAAACCCCTGCTTAATAATAATAATGTTCCATTAAATTCCAAACTATTTGATTTGATACCAGTAAAGGAATATTTAAGTGCCTTTGTTGTATTGTTTATTGGGTAGGGTCAGGTAGGGTCACTTCCTAGTAAACAGATTACAGAAAATTAGATTGTTATGAAAGTATTGCTATTGGAAAAAGGGGCTCGAAACCCTTGCTTAATAATGATAATGGTCCATTAAATTTCAAACTATTTGATTTGATACCAGTAAATTAATAATTAAGTGCCCTTGCTGTATTGTTTATTGGGTGAGATTGTACCTGTCCATCAGGTAGGGTCACTTCCTAGTAAACAGATTACCTCATTGTAATTAATTATGTGATATAAATAAGACTGGTATGATGATTTACAGTTAGTTTAGTTTCCCTACTGATGAAGTTAACTTTGTTATCGAAATTCGCATCTAGGAATTAAATTACTTGTGTGGTGAAGGGGAAAAATACTTTTTGTTCTCACTGAGTGACACCACAGGCGTCCAATATCCCATTTTGTCTCAGTGGAAATTAGACAAAAGCTATTTTCTTCATCCTGTATGTCATCATGAATTTCCATTAAGTAAATAGATTATCAATGGAACAGGTTGAATGTGTCTATTGCGACGCACCTGTGAATTATTCTTATTTATGGTTTTGAGACATGTGTATGTTGCATACATTGTAACAATCTAATGCACATATTTATATTGACTGTACCTACATTTCTTATCTATTGACATATAACATGTACCAAAGTGATGAATAAATTATTCATTATTGTCAACTCACCCTTATATTCGATGGCCAAAACTGTAGGGAAAGGCTGCAAGTCTTTCGGACTTGGCAACTTAGGCACAAGTGATTCTGGCTCTATATTGAGCTTCATCTTTATTGCTCTAGGACAAAGATATAGATCAAGACACCTCAAGAAACGCTCTTTTATAAACCTTGGATAAGCCGGAACTTTTCGTAAGGAATCGAACTTCTGAGGTATGAAATGCAGTTTCCTTTTCCACGGGGCGTTTTTCTGCTTGTTCCATTGTTTGAGCTCTTTGGCATCGAACAGATACTCATGAGGAGGGTTGTAGCTTTCAGCATGTCCTAATGAAGAAAATAATAATAATATTAAACGTCTTCAGTAAATAACTTTCAATCTGTACCTGGTAACAATCTCTTTGGCGCAGAAATATGCTTATGAATTCTCCTCATTTCATCAGCTTGATCATCAGTTTGCCAAAGCATGTAAAACTGGGGCTCTTTCTTAGCCCTGAGCTTCTCCTGCTCTGCCCTTGTCTTGATCCAGCCCATCTTCAGGGCATGAACTAACTTGGAGACTTGCTTTGCTTCATGTTTGCTAGGAAGGAAGGACCTCTTGTGTTCTGGGAATTTTCTGATTGGCATCTCTTCTACTTTGCTAGTGAACCATTCTATCCAGGGCTGAAAAATTATCTCTACTGATGAACCCGCTCAAACTATTTTTTAACTGAGATATAACAACATGGTAAGAAGGTTCTGTGAACATTGTTATAAATTTAACAAGTGAGAGCTTGGAACGTGAGGAGCTCGGAAGTTGATTGGCCTAGAAGTTGTAGGAAATTTTTGAATACTATGACTTCAATGCATTTAAAACTACTATAATAGGGCACCAATAATTATACTTGAAAAAAACTAAAAGATTTGAAAAAACTATATGGAAACTTTTTGTAAGCCTGTTCAAGAACAATATAAACATTCATATACATATATATATATATATATATATATATATATATATATATATATATATATATATATATATATATATATATATATATATTTTTATATTTCATATACATATTTTCGATATCTCATTTGGGCTTCGAATTTTTGGTATTTGAAAAAAACGGAAAAGTCCATATCTCAATTTTTTTTTTCAGGATATGAAAAAATTTCATGCGAATCTTTTCATTGGGGTGGCGGGGAAATTATCAAAAATCAATTTGAAAAATTTGGGGAGGGGATTAATTTTTTTTTTCAGGATATGAAAAAACTTTTTTCTACATATTATGTTTGAGGTTCACAGTTCATACATTTTTCCAATATCACGTATAGTTTTCGAATTTTTCGGATAATCGGATAATTTTTTTAGATCTAAAATTTTTTCTTATCGCTATGAGAAAATTTCATGGGAACTTTTTTTAGACCTGTTCGAGGACAATAAAACTGTTTAAATACTTTTTTTCGATATCTCGTTTCGTTTTCGAGCTTTTGGAGTTTCTAGAAAAAATGTTAAAAAATTTCCAAGTCAGAAAAATTATTGAAAATCCGGGCGCGAAGCGCTAGTTGAAATTTGGAGAGGGGGTGGAGGGGGAAATGGGGAGTAAATGATCAGAAATAAGGGGCGCGAAGTGTGCGGAAAAATTGGGGGGGAGGTGGGGGGAAATTATCAAAAATCCGGGGTAGGGTACATTTTACAATAAAACTGTTCATGTATATTTTTTGATAAATCTTAGTTTTCGAATTTTTGGTGTTTTTAGAGAAAAAAATTCCTAGTCCTTTTCTCAATTTTTTTTTTCAAGGTATAAATATTTTCATGGAACTTTTTATAGATCTGTTTGAGGACAATTAATAAAACTGTTGAAAAAACGGAATTTTTTTCCATACTCCTTATCTCAATATTTTTCTCAAGATACTAAAAAACTTTATATACACTTTTAGTAGATCTCTTCAAGGATGATAAAACTGTTCATATAAAGTTTTCCAATAACTTCTTTGGTTTTTGAGGTTTATAAATTTTTTTGAACTTTTTTCCACTTTTCAATAGAGTCTGATAAAAACAGATTGAAAATATCAGTGTAGCTTGTAAATACATATCTGAAGATATTTTAAGATTTTCATTTGTTTGGTAAAGGTAAAGTTATCGGGCTCATTCTCCAAAAAAAAAAAAAAAAAAAGTGAAACCTACGTAGTTTTGTCTCCTGAACACGAATCTGAAAGAATTTTGTGGGGGTCTCAATTACTTTAGGAGTTATAGCCATTTTAAAGTCGAAAATTGTAGATTTTCAGACACGAATTTTGCAGTCAAAATTTGCACAAAATGCCCCCTTCTTTTTGTTGACACTGTCATTAACCACTAATCTATCCATATTTCACGTTTTTAAACACAAAAACTAATTTTTTCACACAAAAAATTGAACTTCTTTTACTAGTGATTCTAACCTATTTGTTAGTTATTTGCATGATCATAAGAAGTTGGTATCACTGAATCTGCGCCGTCATGTCGCAAATTAAACAATTGAACATAACAATGAAGGGGAAGTTATTGCTCATATTTGAATTTGAATAGTTGGCGGCGCAAATCTCAGGTAACCAACCTACTGCAATCATGAAAATTACTAAAAACCAAACAAAAGTTGGGTAAGAATCGCTAGTAAAAGAAGGTCAAGTTTTTGAGTATAATTTTAATTTTTGGTGTTTGTATTTGTGAAATATGGATAGATTAGTGTTTAATGACAGTGTCAACAAAAAGAAGGGGGCATTTTGTGCAAATTTTGACTGCAAATTCGTGTCTGAAAATCTACAATTTTCGACTTTAAAATGGCTATAACTCCTAAAGTAATTGAGACCCCCACACCAAAAATTAAAATTATACTCAAGAACTTGACCTTCTTTTACTAGCGATTCTTACCCAACTTTTGTTTGGTTTTTAGTAATTTTCATGATTGCAGTAGGTTGGTTACCTGAGATTTACGCCGCCAACTATTCAAATTCAAATATGAGCAATAACTTCCCCTTCATTATGTTCAATTGTTTAATTTGCGCCATGACGGCGCAGATTCAGTGATACCAACTTCTTATGATCATGTAAATAACTAACAAATAGGTTAGAATCACTAGTAAAAGAAGTTCAATTTTTTGTGTGAAAAAATTAGTTTTTGTGTTTAAAAACGTGAAATATGGATAGATTAGTGTTTAATGACAGTGTCAACAAAAAGAAGGAGGCATTTTGTGCAAATTTTGACTGCAAAATTCGTGTCTGAAAATCTACAATTTTCGACTTTAAAATGGCTATAACTCCTAAAGTAATTGAGACCCCCACAAAATTCACAAAATTCAGATTCGTGTTCAGGAGACAAAACTACGTAAGTTTCACTTTTTTTTTTTTTTTGGAGAATGAGCCCAATAACTTTACCTTTACCATTTGTTTCATTAATACGAATCTCGATTTTCCGATTTTTCTGAATTTTTCTTACTATTGATTTTACGGAAAAAATTTTTAATGAAATTTCTTGCAGTAGTTTCATAGATGGTAAAAAAAGATGTCATGGAAAATTGCGAAAATATCAACAGTTTCTGAGATATTTCGTATTTTTCTAAATGCAATTTTTTTTTCAGTTTTCTCAAGTTTTCCGATCATTTTCGTGAAAAATAGTTCCAGTAGGATGTGTTCGTCTAGTCAAGCTCTATCTGTCCCTTTTTTCAAAATTCAATTTAAATGAACGGTTCAGAATTTTTTTTTAAACCGACAATTTCCGGAAAATCACTGAAAATTTTTTTTAGCATTTTCCAATCATACTCAAAAGTACATCTTCAAGAAATATAGAATGAATGAAAAAGAATTTTTTTTCAATGGGGATCATTTCCCCAAAAGTAATCATGGGTCTAAAGCGCCAAATAAAAAAAATTGTTGTCTGTCTGGACTAGGATACTACTTCCTAAGAGATCATGGTATAAAAACATTTCCTACCGCATATTCATCAAAAGTTACATCAGGTAATTTCTGTTCCTTCATTCTCTTGATTAAATCAAGGTCTTGTTCACTCAGTACAACATTTTGGCCAGTTTGCGGGTCTTTGACAGTCCTCCAGAAATCTGGATCCTCCATTCTTTTGAGAAAAGCATCCAGCATGTCCCCCGTTTCTGGCTTTATTATGCGGTTACCATCCCAATCATAACCTAAAAATGATTGTTCTCTAGGCTTAAGATGACATTTTTTATGTGACTTGAAGCTCACCTAAATGTTTATATTCGTCATACCAATTCATCGGTATGTTTCCCACAGTATTTCGAATATCTTCCTCATCCGAGGTATCATGATCATCATATTCATCCTTTGGAACACTTGCAGTATTTGCTACAATCAATGGTCAAACGTTATTTGTACTAAAAACCAAGTTATCTTTGAAACATACCTGTAATTGATTCGCTACTAGATTTACTCTCTTTAGCTAGAATACTGTTTGTTTTCTTGAGAACCGTGTCTTTTTTGTCAAACTTCCTCTTGCTCTTGACCGAGTCGTGTGTTTCCTCGTCACTATTATTCTCATCTTTCTTGGTTTCAACTTCGTCGTCTTCACTCTCCTCGTCGGTATCGTCAGTTTCTTCTTGGTCGCCCCCTTCACTTTCGCCATCACCACTTTCATCTTCACTAGTAGCTGTCGATATGTCGTCAGAGTCTGCTTGAGGTTCTTTTTCAACAGATTCGTTATCTTCATCTTCGGAATCTTCACCTTCATCGGATTCTTCAATTTCAATGTCAGAGTCTTCCACTTCTCCGTCAGAGTCTTCGACTTCTCCGTCAGAATCTGAGCTATCCGCGTCCTCACCGTTCACTGTGTTCAAAAATTCCTCCTAAAATATGCCAATGTACAACAACATTGTATTTTTTAACACTGTTTAGGTTTACCTCGTCAGATTCTGGTTCTGTTTGCAACTTTTTGGTTTCCTCTGTAATTCTCCTCTTTAAGTTAGGCTGAGTTTTCTGTTTATTGCCCATTATTTTTTGTGGAAACAAAAATACACGTGAAAATTCAGAACATTAAGGTTAAGTTTATCATTTGACTAATGAACTTAGTCACAGATTGAGTTTTCTCTCTCTTCTTTATTTTGGATTTAGATTTCATCCAGATCCAGCGCCATATTCCAGCTTTCCCCGCTGTAAACGAGAATCCGTCTCGTCCGTCCGTCTCGCCTGGCTGGATGCCGGCGTTATAAAGCACAGGAAACATCTGGATTCTGGATGACAATGGAGGAAGATGACTTTCATTTTAACAGGTTTCTTCATATTATATAA
Organism: Chrysolina oricalcia; assembly: GCA_944452925.2. Taxonomy (NCBI): domain Eukaryota; kingdom Metazoa; phylum Arthropoda; class Insecta; order Coleoptera; family Chrysomelidae; genus Chrysolina; species Chrysolina oricalcia. The sequence continues at coordinate 7,583,618 of OX101815.2, read as the reverse complement.
AAATTGAAAATATTCGCAAGAGTATGAACGAGCCTTTATGAGCACAGAATACGGTAGGAGTGAAATGACAGAACGTACCAAATTTAAGTAGGTTTAGAGGTTATGTCTTAATGTTTTGATAACAGTAATTTTTTGACAAAGTATTCACGGAGGTTCAATTATGTGTCTATTATCTTGAAGAATGAAGATAAACATCGACGAATACGACAGACCGATTGACGAACCAAAAGTAAAATGTAGCAAATTACATTCAACGATATGCTTTTTGTCACTGTGTCGACTGCTAGCTTTAATATGCACACTGTCCGTTATTTTGTGTATCCTTCTACTTTGTAAAGCTTATATCAAGTTTGTCCTACTATGGCTGGAAAAGCAGGACGCCTTTGTTATTTCTACCACAATTTGTTTTCTCTTTATCATTGTCTCTCTTCCCATTAGTATAGGTTATATTGTTCTAGTCATAGCCACAGGATATTTATTCGGTATAGCCAGAGGGTTATTGTTAACGGTTTTTGGGGCAAATCTTGGTCTTCTAGTAGCTCACAATATATTGAGATTAATTGGACATCACCAGAGCATTTACAGGTAAGACATTTTGACTGCTTAATACACCAGTATTTTTTTATACCCATATCTGTGTTCTGTTGCAGATATACCCAAAATGACGTGGCTCTTGCTATCATGCGAGTAATTTCTGGGCCATTATGTTTCAAGATTGTTTTCTGCTCAAGACTGACTCCTATTCCTTTTGGACTACAGAATACTATTTTCGCTGTAGGTATTAGTTTGATGTTCAGATATGACAAACAGATACACTAAAGCCAATTCTTATCAAGGGCAGTTCAAAACAATTATTTAATTATAATTTCTAAAATTTCACATATCCAAGAATGTAATGATAATCCAGTCAATGAGTGCTGAAAAGATGGCTGGAATAAGATAGAAGTTTTGACATCAGGACTCTGTTAGCAGTAGTTAGTACATAAATATACAAAAAGTCTCCGCCACTGAGAAGGCTGGAATGTGGTGGAAAAATCCCGTTTTTTGTTTTTTTGCACTTATATGCGCAGTAGGAAAAAATGTCGCAAATAAAAAATAAAGCTCATAACATTGTTGCTTTTCATACAATGTGACCCATTTAAAATGGAACCACCCCTGTAGAAGACTCGTTTTTCAATCAATCTCAAAAATATTTTTTTAAACTGTCTCTTGAAACAAATTTTCATAACATTTGTTTGTGGTTTTTTTTTCTTTGTTGAAAACGGTAAAAGATTATTAGGCTATTTTTGTTTTCAAGTTTGACTACACCACTGGATTTGTAGTCATTATAAATAAAAACAATCTAAATTTCTTAAAAAAACAATGGTTAACAACGAAGTTACAACAACTTAAATTTCGGAAACAAGGTATTTGATTATAATTGTTATTTAGATTATAGACATATTTGAAATCTGGCTACACTGTCAATCCAAAGTAGAACGCAAGTGAAATTGTACAGTGAAAATCCGAAGACAATTGCTTATTTTGTTCTACAGTCATAACTCCTGAAAGTATGATTTGTGGTGGAACAATTTTGTAATAAAAATTTGACTACGCTACTGGATTTGTAAATTATATTCTCTTATTTAATTGTAGGTTATAAGTGTAATCGAAAATAATGGAAAATTAAAAATTAATTTTCAAGTTATGCAGTAGTAGGTATCATAGTCTATAAACAGAAACAAGTTTGAAAGTATTTATTCTACAATTAAACCCACTAAAATACATATTAATGAAAAACTGAATAAATAATTATTGATACTTTCAATAAAAGATACCTACTTGAGTTTTGCAGAATTTAAAGGGAACATTGTCCTGCTTTCTGTTTTATAATAAATAATCTTTGCAAACCCAGAATCCATTTGAGGTCCCTATTTCGATAGGGGCTTTTTTTGATTGAGTAGTACTAGTAGTAGTTCTACTTATACATGTTGACAATTCCAGAGAAAAACAATCTCTAGACCATACACCAATGACGGTAGGATAGTTTATGATAAAAACTGTTATAAAAAAAACACAGGTTTCGTTTATCATTCAAATAGTCGTAGAAAAATTATAGTGGATAATGAGCATGAAATTACCCATTTCCCACTCGTAGGTATATTAAATACTCGTGGTACAATTACTGTTATATCTAAATAACACCGAAAAAATTAAAGGGGTGATTCTGTGATGAAAATTAATGTGAGTGTTTGGTATAAATTTTTTTGAAAAAACCCTCCCGGAAAAGTTACACCCCTTCGAAAATTAAAAAAAAATGGTTTTTCTTTTTTATTTTCCCTGTATATCAAGCTAAAGTCACGAAACTTGGTAAACATTATCTGTCAATAAGAGTACACTTTTTGAAATTTTTTCAACCCTGAAGTATGCTTAGAAGGGGTTGATTATTTCAACCCCTAAGATATTTTTTCTTACAACTTTTTTTTAGATGAAAATTTTTTCTTTAAAAAAGTATGACTGAAAAGCCCAATTCATTGACTAACTTTTTTAACTCTACAAGTTTTTTCTAAAAAAAATCTAATGCAATGCATTTTCAAAAAGATGAGCTAACGCGAGTGTATTTTGCGTCAAGTCTAGTGGCCTGTGCTTTGCATAAAAACATTAATACTGACACTAGGATTGTGTAGTGTCATTTTCTGTCACCCATCTTATTGTTTCACAAGTTTTATGATTGTGTATTGTAGGAAATATTAGTTGATTGAAAATATGAATACATATTCGAATTTGGAAATGGCAGATATGCATTTTACATACGGTCGTGCTAACGGTAATTCATTGGAAGCGCAAAGACTTTATGCTGAACAGTACCCACAGCGTAAACTACCCCATTATACTACGTTCACAACTATTCACCGACGCTTGCGGGAACGTGGTAATTTTGAAAAAAGAAGTTATGATTCTGGTCGTACTAGAGAAGTTAGAACTGCAGCTGTAGAAGAAGCCGTACTTAATTCAATTGAAGAATTCCCAGAAACTAGTACCAGGAGAATAGCTCGTGTCCTACATGTAAGCCATTCCGTTGTTTTTAGAATTTTAAAAGAACAAATGTTGTATCTCTATCATCTTCAACGGGTGCAGGCGTTAATGATTCGAGATTTTTTACCCCGTGTGATTTTTTGTCAGTGGCTTATTAATATGATTGGCCAAGCACCACAGTTCTTAGGTAATATTTTATTTACTGACGAGGCGAGTTTCTCAGGAGACTGTATTAGAAATTTTCACAACAATCACCTTTGGGCGGACGAAAATCCTCATGGCTTTTTTGAAGGAAATCATCAGTATCAATTTTCATTAAACGTGTGGCTCGGAATTATTGATAATTATTTAATTGGTCCCCATTTTCTTCCGCTACGATTAAATGGTGAAGCATATTGTCATCTCCTTGAAGAATTACCTGTTCTTCTTGAAGAGGTTCCCATTCAAATTAGGCAACATTCATGGTTTATGCACTATGGTGCACCAGCTCATTTTAGTATACGTGCAAGAACTCACCTGGATGAGGTGTATGCCAATCAATGGATAGGTCGAGGAGGACCTGTAAACTGGCCAGCCCGCTCCCCTGACCTTAATCCTTTGGATTTTTGCATATGGGGATATCTGAAATCTTTGATATACACAAACCCAGGTGAAAATATCGCAGGGTGTGAAACTAAGAAATTCTCCAGGAATATTTCATCGTATACGCAATTCTATGAGGAAAAAGGTAGATGCTTGTATTGAAGCTGAAGGCGGTCATTTTCAACATTTATTATAATTGTATTGTCGATATTCGACAGGTTTTTGTTCATTAATTGTTTGTTCACTTTGGTTTTAGTTGTAGAAGTCTCATAATCATAATTTGGTTGGCTGTTGTTTAATAAAATGCTATTTTACATGAGCTTATTTTTTTTTTCTCATAAATGCTTAAGTTTTCGAAAAAAACTTGTAGAGTTAAAAAAGTTAGTCAATGAATTGGGCTTTTCAGTCATACTTTTTTAAAGAAAAAAATTTCATCTAAAAAAAAGTTGTAAGAAAAAATATCTTAGGGGTTGAAATAATCAACCCCTTCTAAGCATACTTCAGGGTTGAAAAAATTTCAAAAAGTGTACTCTTATTGACAGATAATGTTTACCAAGTTTCGTGTCTTTAGCTTGATATACAGGGAAAATAAAAAAGAAAAACCATTTTTTTTTACTTTTCGAAGGGGTGTAACTTTTCCGGGGAGAGTTTTTTCAAAAAAATTTATACCAAACACTCACATTAATTTTCATCACAGAATCACCCCTTTAATTTTTTCGGTGTTATTTAGATACACCCTGTATATCAACCAGCATCCCACTAATCGTGGAATACATTAAAAAATACATTTAAAAAATATTATTTTTACAGTTGAGCAACGTTAGTGCCAAAATTTACCATATAGCCTCTCTTTTGGGCCTCTTTCCTGCTCAGCTGGTAGCTGTTTACGTGGGTTCTACTCTTCGTTCCATGCAAGATGTCCTCGAAAATCGCCATATTTCTTCAACAACGTATTTGTTTGCTGCTTTACAGGTACGTTAACGAGCATCTTCAAGATATATCCTAGCTTATTGTACTGGAACTTTGAATCTGAGTTAGAACCTTATTTGGACTTCATCAATGGTTGATAATGTTATTACAATCGTTGCAGGCAACTTGTGAAATATGGCGGAATCGCCGGAATCTATTCTGTATCGTTGCATTTTCCAGTGCCCCTCAAGGATCCATTTTGGTACCATTTCTACTTTGCTCTGCACTCACTTTTTGACGACGATCTTAATTAAATTAGAAATTAACAAGATGAGTATTGCAAACATCTACGACCTTGGAGAATCTCAAAATGTTGAGATAACGTTCCAGAAGTCAATATTTCTAAATGAGAGATTATCTATATGAGTTCTTTAGAACATTTTCTTACATCTTTAGTATTATCCCTTTTTGATTTTTTGTGTTAGGTTGTAAATAGTATCTGAAAAGTGTCAATGAGTACGTCCCGAATCGAAAAATTATTCTGTTCCATGAAAACGAATTCAAGGCTATTCTTAAATTGAAAAGACCCTGTAGTTGTAGTAAGGCAAGTTGCATAATTTCACTAAAAACATGACTTTTATTTTTTTTAGCTGCTTTTGGGGGTTTCTTTGATGGTATACCTTGGGACCAAAGCAAGGAAGGAGCTATTGAAAGCCATTGCTGAAGCTGAAAATACGTCTACCAAAGGAATAGGATATTCTCTGGTGTGATATTTTCATCAAGCTTTCTATTTATAAATTTTTTGTTCATTATCAATCAAGACCAAATATTTTATTTTATAGATCTGTTGTTAATTTATTTGGATGATTATTAAAATATTTTTATATCCAAACTAAATTTTTTTACGCTTTTTTTAATTAATTTCTTACGTCTTGGTTCCCACGAAAACGAAAATCAAAGAACATCGTGAACGCCGAGGGAAAGTAGATAGGAATTGATGTTCTTGAATTTCTGCAGGCTGTGTGCGTCAGGGAACACCACCCGAGGCAGTAAGTTCCAAAGCTTTGTCGTTAGTTGGAAGAACTAGTCTTGAGAAAGAGATGTTCGGCATGGTGGTGGCCGGTAGCTCAGCGGTTCGATGCATTGCACGTATGTTCGATGTGTTGTCCGTTGAATCTGACGCTTGCATTTGACCCGGTTCGTACCTGGAGTATGAGACAACTTTTCTCAAGGACATCGGTATTCGGCGATTGTTGTGGCGCAAGTGCGATGTTAGTTGCCTAGATGCCAATCGCGACGTCTGTTGTTTGCTTGAAGTGTGCGACCGACAACCCGGGGTGGTGCTGTAGGTTTTCCTGCAGCTGAAAAGTGAATACGCCATCAAAAATCAGTCAGGCGCCACGGCAAATAATATTAATAGCCGTCTGCCTCTACCCGTACAGGCTATGCCCTTGGGTACACTCTGTGGTTATGAGGGAGTATTATTATCAAATTATTATTATTATTATGTCTCCAAACGGATGTGAGGACTGATCACGACGGGCCAGTCTCGATGGGACCGCTAACGGTGGAACAATTGATATTTCAGAAAAACATCGTCCACGAAAATATGAGTAAAACAGATACATTCTGCGGTGTTCCAGAGAAGTGAGCGAGCTTGTAAGCGCAGCATCACCGACGAGACGAATGGCTCTTTTTTGGACAGAATCTGAATGTTTAAATTGTTTAGAGGCTGCACACCATATATGGGAACAAAATTCTAGGGTAGGTTGGATGAGATTGGAGAGGATGCAGAACAAGGTTTTCCGTATCGTCACGGATAGTGACAGATACATTTGGCTATACGTTACGTGAACTGGTCGGGATTGACAAACTAGAAGATAATATCAAGCAAATATCAGACGAATTTTGCAGATACTTTATCTTGGGAAGTCCTTTAACTACCAAATACATGGAGGCATCATATTCATATATCAGGCCCTGGATATTTTCCATGAGATTCCAGAATAACGCATGGCCGAAGGCACGTCATTGTCAACACCCAGTTTTTTCACCGATTTTTCTGCGACATCTCTCGCAAGAAATCATTAATCATAAACTTTTGACAATCTGATGGCCTAAATTCCATAGCAAGTACAATTCCCCTACATAATTCAGAGGAGGTGGAGAAGGTCTAAACGAACAAAGATTATAAGTATAATGTTATAGTGCTCTACCTTAGACGTAACTCCCGGTATTTATTTATTTGTCACCGGAGTTTCAGGATGCAAGATAAGTGTTATTAGTCAGATGTTAGTCAGATGATTATTCATGGTGTTGGGAATTATAAGGTGCGATTATTCATTACGTTTGTGATGGTGATGGAATGAAGTTGTGTGAGGAGGATTGTCTTTTAATACGTAGTTATGCCCTAAGTGTAAAAATAATGATAATAACTTTATTGTTCCCAAGAAACATGCTGCTTGTATTAGGGAACTATCATAAAAGAAAATCGTAAATAGATGAACAAACACAAAAAAGTATAAATATAATAAATTGTCAAATCAGATTTATTTTTTAAAATATTGAAACAATTTATACTTGAATTTTAAAGAACATTCCATATTTTTCAATGTGCTTGGTACAGGTGTGGCTACAGTAGTTTATTATAACAAGACATTATCTCGATTCATTGATACAGCTACATTTTTCATACTATTAAAATTTAGTGTTAACATAATTCTCTCAAAATCAATATTTCTCAAACACTGAGAGTTTGTGAACATTGTTACAAACTTTTATCTGCAGTAAACTGAATATGCTTCTCTCATTTGGTCACCAATATTACAAGACCCAGTACTTAGCATGGAATATATACATAAAAAGTTACTGAAATATATGTTTTTCAAAAAAGATTATATCTAGATGAGGGGGGTATGATAAGAAAAAAATATATCCTGAACGAATACAAGATAGACAGTTCTAACCATGCACTCTCATAAGTATACATAAATCAGAAGTGGCCTAATTGACTATCCTCATTTACTTAGTATGATGAATTTTCATGTCCTCTTCATTGAGAATACCGACAAGTTATTTTATATAATTCACGTACATTGTCATACCATTCAGATTGATCATATATATCTTCGAGAACTTTAAGAATCTGTATTCATTTTGCTGTCATAGGCAAAAACCTCATCTGAAATATCACATTGATATTTTCTGTTTTAAATTCATGAATTTGATGTATTTTATACAATGAGTCCTCTCGGCTACCAGTGACTACGTACTCGCTTAATGATAGACGCATCCTGTACGGAAAAAACAATTCGTTCCTTTTTTTAACCACTAAATTATTAGTATCAGTCTTTTTGCGTGTCAAAAAGCCAGTTGTGGTAGACTTGGAATTTTTTATGTTCCAGCTTCTGACTAGTTAATCAAAACTCAATGGTTTATTCCAGTGATATTAAGCGTAATGAGCGCTACCATCAAAATGAAATAGACAAATAAGGCGATCCACCAGAAGTACTTTTCCGCTTTTGTGATCTCAACGTTCCTCAGAGTATATATCCCCACCAAGAACCCAGCCAAGGCGCCTCCCAAATGACAGGTCACCCCGACAGAGGTGAAGACATTGAGGTAATATCTTTGGTATGCTGCAGATCCAAGATCGGAAACGATGAGAATTCCAAATCCAAAGAATTGAAAAAGTGGTGCCCTCACGTTTTTCCAGTTCTGAAAAAAAACATCGCCTAAGCAAACTCTTTTATATGTATGTTGTAATATATGATGGTCGAGACAGGAAAAAAGAAAAAAAAATGGGAAAAGGATGTAATAGCTGGCACACTCTGTCAAATTTCAACTTAGACGCTACCTTGATTGTCTTCACCCTGTACAAAAGCATTAATTCGCACTTCATGCTTCTGTATAATTAAAATCCTCTGATCGGAGATCGGATAACGAGTGATTAGACACATGCGATCCAATGTTGTCTCACATAAAAAAATAATCATGGTGTCAGCGTGAAACAATTTATGTAGCTTTCATGATTCTGTCGATGTATTCATGAACCAGATTGTTACTTGAAGATGTTAAGACGTATGGTTTGTTGTGTTCATTCAAAAAAAGGTTTAATGAACCAGCGACTATTTTGTCTATTCATTATACCTGAAAATCACGAAAACGAAAAGACTCTACGAAGGCGTAGAAGGGCCACGAGCAATTTTTTTTTTTGGAATCATGACTTTAAAGACAGACCCCGACTTTAATCTCGGACCCCCGACTTTAATCTCGGGGGCCCAACTTCAATCTCGGACCTCCGGCATAAATCTCGGGTTCCGACTATAATCTCGTACCCCCGACTTCAATCTCGGTGGTACAAGAAGCCCTAAGTACGTAGATCTACGTAAAAAGACGTAGAGTTGGCAACGCTGCAGTCGAATCCCGAGATTGAAGTCGGGGGTCCTAGATTAAAGTCGGGGGTCCGAATTTAAAGTCGGGATTCCAAAAAAAGATTGCTCGTGGCCCTTCTACGCCTTCGTAAGACTCAAAACCACAATTTTATAAAAAAATGTAGAGGAAGTCTGAAAAAAGTACCGGTTCGTTTACCCTAAAAGTTGTGAAATGGGAAAATAAGTAGACATTCCAGCTGAATTCAAAATAAGGGCCGCTTCAGCAGCGAAAATAGAACAGCTTTGTATTATTTTCGAATAGAATGAAAGCCATTTTTCGACATTCCAAATCAGCCGACGACGTCTGCTGCATAGTGAGATAATTAAACTCGATTTCAGACTTCGAGAATGATATGAACCTCAGGCAATGTCAGGTAAGAATATTGATATAAGAGATTCACAGGAAGAGAAATCAGTGCAGTATCCAATGTTCAAGAAGTATTATCCACTTAGAAATTCAAATCACGAAGTGTTATACACCAAAACGTCTATCGAATCAAGTTTATAAGTGAAGCCTCATAAATATGTATCTACTGAAAACACGCAAGAAAGAATTATTAAAGATATAATTCATTCTAGTTTAAATTCCGAAAACTCGCATCATTATATAACGTCACCGAAGAATGATTTGTTTGTAAGACCGAACCGCCTACAATTATTCATTCACGAATGTAAAAGCTCTGAACATCTTCAAACGCTTGTATTCTGTTTATGAATTAATGAGAACAAATAGTATTTTCTTCCTTTATCACATTCGATGATATTCATTCACGAATGTAAAAGCCCTAAACATCTTTAAACGTTTGTATTCTGTTTATGAATTAATGAGAACAAATAGTATTTTCTCTCTTTATCACATTAGATGCTATTCATTCACGAATGTAAAAGCTCTAAACATCTGTAAACGCTTGAATTCTAGCTGTTTATGAATTAATGGGAACAAATAGTATTTTCTCTCTTTATCACATTAGATGCTCATCTAGGATTTGTTTGTTCGAATTCAATTCAGTTCGCGAATTAATTGGATGAATGAATATTTTGAATTATATCCAAGGTGACTATATATACTTCACAATATTAATGAGAAAATATACAAACCATTATAACTTGGGCCAAATGAGCAGTGAGAAGAGCATATACACCCCCACTCGCACCCCCCAATCTGGTGTAGCCGTCAATCAGCGCATGAGCCAAGCATCCTGTGAAACCTCCCAGGAAGTATAGGTGTAACACCCTCCACGACCTGTTTACCATCTCCAAAGGAACGCCCAAAACGAGCTGAACCATCAAATTAACAATAATGTGTTGGTAACTGAAAAAAAATAATGATCAGAGTGTAAGATATTGAAGTGGGGGGGAGTGTGAAATATTGAAGTGGGTGGTATTTTGAAGAATGTAATCAACATAACTTTTGAATTTCCTCTCAATATGTGAAGCATCACCTCGATATCATTCTAATTATAAAAAATAAACTCTTGATACTTTTTGTCGTAGATTATAGACCGGTGTCTCGTGGAACAAGTATAACTGTTCGAAGAGACACTAAAAGACAAAGATGCTTTCGAAAGTGCATCTTGTGGACTTGAAGTTCACCGGTAGGAAGTTCGTACTCCAGAAAAGACTTCCGGGAGGATTGATTGATGAAGGAGAAGAAACCGAAATTTATTTATTTGAAGTTTCCGGAAATGATTTGAGTTTGATAAAGAACAAACTCGAAACCATGAAAGAAGAACTCCAAAAAAATTCGGAGATCACTTAAAGAAGAACTTCAAGAAAATTCGAACATTTTCGAATGTTCTGGAAGATACGAAGAGTCTGGAAACTAAACTACCAGAAAGTTCGAAGAATTTGAACGAATAATAACTTCAAGAAAATTCGCGGAGTCAGGAAAATATTCTTCCAGTAAATTCGAGTCTGGAAGATAAGCTTATAGAAAACACAAGAAAGCTCAAAAGAAAAAAGTCTCCAAAATACAAATGAATTAAAAGAAGACCTTTATGGTGTGGCGAACCTACTAGAAGAAAGAATGGGGACCAATACGCAATCTACTATAAACCCCTGTGATAAAGCAGGTAGCATTATTTTGGCCAAACGCAGACAGGCCGGGCTCCAGCTCGTTAAAAAATTTTATAAAGATGCATTGAGAAGTATTATTTAAGAATACTAGAAAGTGTTTGGAAATTTCTAATCACTCACCCAATATGAACAAACATGTACGTAACATATCTCCAAACTTCGGATTTTTTATAGGGATCCCACAACAGATATTTCCCCGTTGCTCCAGTTCCTGTTAACGTAGAATCGGTTTGAGTCAGTTCGTCCGTTAGAAAAAGTACAAACTCCAGTACTGAGATCAGAATCATAAAAATTGGAGGAGGACAACAACTGTAATCGAGTTGCCTTTCTTCTTCATAACCCAATGGAGCACTGCGCAGTCTGAAGCCTCCAACGTATTGAGGTTTAGGTTGGGGACGGGGAATAAGGACATTCACGTACCTGAAAATTAAAGTTAAATATGGCACACTTGGAAACTAGCGAAGTTGAATATTGGACAACGATTCTAAATTGATAACTATACTCACCAAGCGAAATATCTTTGTGCGACATCTTTGAAAGCTTCGTGTTCTATCAACTCCAAAAATTCCTGAAAATCTAACTCCATGTCTCCATCGGAGTCTGCCATTTCGTGGAGTTCCCTGATTTTATTTCTCCGCAGACTTCTACATCTGTCTGGGTCAGTCATTATGAAAAGATCTAGTTCTCTAACGGAAATGTATCCATCTTGGTTTTGGTCACACTACAAATAATTATAAGGCTCAAACTTATGAAGACGTTTAAGGTTCATTTTTCCTTTTATCGTCTCTATTTCGAACGCAGGATCCTGACTCAATCCGAGGATCCTGACTCAATCCCAGGATCCTGACTCAATCCCAGAATTTTGACTCAATCCCAGGATTCTGACTCAATTGTGACTTTAAACTCGCGATGTCGGCTTCAATCTAGTTATAAGGCATTCGAATAAAAAAATAAGTATGTTTTAAACGCAAATCCGATTATTATATACCGAGAAAGGCTCAAATATTCACCCGAGACAAAATAAACTCATTCATAAACAAAGTACCTGACGAAATATATAGACTTAGTCAATGTATCGACCCGCCCATTTTTCTCAGTTAATATGAGGGTTATCGAATAAAAGTTTGGATGAAAGTTGAAGGGTATTTCACTCTGCACCTTTTTCTGAATATTTCAAATATTTTTTAGATGTGCCATTGGTAGATAAATGACGTCATCGGCATTTTTTTGGAATGGAACCATGTGTCATGTTCAGTATCACTAGAAAGCTCGTTTTTTTCTCATTTCAGTTGTACTAATATTATTTTAACTCTCACGATAGGTACAGTGTGTTTCGTATTTTTGTGACCCCCTCTGTCCCTCTGTCCCCCTCAATAATGGAATGTAGCCAGGTGGATATTTTAAGCGATATGTCAATTTGATTCAGACAGTGGCGTAGTTTTTGTAAAAAAGATATTTTTTATGTGCTACATTGACAGTTGTTCAATAATTTCACTTACGATTTTTACAATTAACATTCGCCTCATAAAATAAGTAATGGTCATAGAATATTTTCAAAATTTACCTCAATGGCTCAGCTATTCGAGACATTACATTTTTTATCTCAGATAACGGGTTCAAATAAAAATTTGTTCTCTGGACTAATGAATAAGAAAATGAAATAGCCGCTTTACATTTGTTGTCCGTAAGCCTTCTTCTCATTAAAAAAATAGTAATATTCTGAACTATTGGAACAAATGACTATTTCTGTATTTTCCTCCTAACTTCTATTTAGGAAATATTCAGGATTAGTGCAATTATTCTGGAACAAAATTATCTATTATCCAGATAACACATGCACATCCACTGGACATCCGTTATGGATATACTGAATATACTATATGGACGTCCAAGAAATATCCAAAGATATACATATACTATGGACGTCCAATGGATGTTCGGTACCTGTACATCCATAAGATATCCTATGGCCATCCATAGGACATCTTCTAAAGGATACCCATTCCAAATCCGTCGACGGATATCTTATGGATATCCATTTTAAAAGCGTGTATTTCTTATTTTCTTCGCATCAAATTTTTTTTTTCTGTGATAGTGTTCCAATGACACCATATATATCAGTTCCTCATGAGAGAAAGTTTCATTTGCTACAAGGATACTCAAAAACGTTGACTTGAAATATAATTCAACTTTCAGGAATTTCAATATCTGGCTGGATTTGCTTCTGGTTGATTTAAAATAATAAGGTATGCAAACATTTTTACAAGGCGAGTCATGTATCCTATATTCAATAAAATGTTATATACTTTGTACTGCATGTTAGTAGGCAAAATTAAGTCATTTTGAAATATATATAATTTATATATGATATACAAGGCTATTCAAAACATGTGTATGGAAGAAAATCCAAGAATCGATTTTTTTTGGGAATCTCCCTGTAATTAAATATTTCCTAGGTGAATTTCTATGATACTCTCATATTACCGCTACTTTGAGTTTGTTGGTCGGTTTTGTCAACTTGCTATGATTAGTTTTTTTTATCCCGACAATATCATTATTTCCCTATCATTATTTCCTTCAAATATGGGTGTCCCGTAAAGACCAAGTTAAACTGAAGGTGAATGTAGATCAAAAAGTACCCTACCTGCTATGAAAAAATACCCCGTATAAAAGTCTCACCATTTTCGAGATATTTAATTTTGATAAAAGTTATGAATTTTTGCATCTCTCAGTAGTTTTTTTGTGCTGTTGGTACAATTTTGCACTTTTCTAAAAAAAAAAAAATTTGCTCGGCATAATATTGTTAAATAATTATTCTACCTTCTACGTTACGAAAATACTCCAAAAATTTCAGAATGGGGTTGTGAGAAATGTTTCTATTAGAAGTTTTGGTAGTAGATTTCAGCCCATCGTGGTAATAACAAATTGTACTGGGCTACTGCTGCACACTGCATCAATAAATTGCCTCTTTTATGGCGATTTCAAAGTTGTATAACACAAGAGATTTGTAATCGTATAAAAAGATGATGTCAAGATGATGTCAATATTCAAATTATTTGAAAATACAATTTCGATATACCATGCTGCTAATATAAAGAAATATTATCAGATAGCTGGAGCTCTAATAAATAAATTCCATCCCCCAATGACCATGCCTGGTACATTACAAGCAGCGCAGGAAATATTAGATCAATTAGAAGAAGTTGATATTATGCAAACAAGAGTTCAAGCTGAAAAAATGGTCATTGGACTTTATTAAATCACTTGCACGCAATTGAATTTCCTCGTTTGGATTTACATTATTTGAAACAGCTGACGGGAATTTATCATGTTAACTTGGCAAAAAAGTTATATTCACGACAAACTTTAAAGAGAAGAAACAAATTAATATTCTTCAATTCGATGAAATGGTGGAGGAGCGGAAAATTTTACGAATGCGAGTTTACTCCAGGTTTCGTAATTCATGTAAATACGAGGATATATTGAAACATTCTTAGCCTACTGTAGAACCAAACAAAATTTGTAAAAATATTTTATTACTCGACATATTCTCCTCTTAATTGGATACATTTATTACAGCGAACCTGCAACGTCTCTAGACCTTTCAAAAAAAATGTTTCTTCTTGCTCTGCAAACCAGACCTCCACAGCTTTTATTACCTCCTCGTTGGAAGAAAATTTACGACCTTTTAAACTTTTTTTCAGTTGAGGAAAGATATGATAGTCGGACGGAGCGAAATCTGGTGAATAAGGGGGATGTTCTAGTAATTCAAACCCTAAATCACGAATTTTCTGCATGGCAACATGAAATTTGTGTGCAGGGGCGTTGTCCTGCAAAAACAAAACACCTTTGGATAGATTTCCGCGTCTTTTCTCTTTTATTTTTTCCCGTAGGTGGTCAGTAATGTCGAATAGTAATCTCCAGTTATTGTTCTACCCTTATCCAAAAAATCAATCATGATTACTCCATGGCAATCCCAAAAAACTGAAGCAAGAACTTTTCCTTCCGATTATTGGACACGAAACTTCTTAGGTCTTAGGAGAACCGGAGTGTCGCCATTCCATCGATTGTTGCTTTGTTTCGGATCGTAGAAATGTACCCAAATCTCATCCATAGTAACAATTCGGTTGAAGAATTCTACATCGTTTTCAAATCGAGCACAGATCGAACGCGATGCTACTACCCTTGCACGCTTTTGGTCAACATTCAAACATTTGGGAATCCATTTTGCAGCAATTCTTCTCATGTCCAAATTGACGTGAACTATATGATGATCCCGTTCGAATGAAATATTCAGTGCTTCAGATATCCGTTTTAGCTCAATTCGACGGTCTGTTAAAATCATGTCATGAACTGCATCGATATTTTCGGGGACTGACACAGAAACTGGCCTTCCCGATCGGTCATCATCTTCAACGGAAAATTTACCTCTTTTGAAGCTTGCAGTCCAATTTTTCACGGTCGCATACGAAGGACATTGATCACCAAGGGTATTAAGCATATCTTCGTAAATCTGCTTACCTCTTAACCCTTTTAAATACAGGTACTTGATGATGGCTCGATACTCCAATTTTTCGATTTTCATAACTCTGGTTTACTTTTTTGACGTGAAACTTTACACTGACACTTCTAATAAGTTATTGTTCGTTGCTATGGTAACGCAATATTTTGTTTATGGAGGGAACTGGTCTAGGCTTACTAGATATCAATACATCGTCGTATATGTTGTACAAAGCTTTTACTGTTGAAGATGATATCGAAAATAAACCTCTGATACTTCACTATTATTGTACTTCTAAGTCGGGAGCTAGAACTTTAGGTACAAGTGCTCATGTGGCAAGTGTTTTATGGTTTTTGGATTGTGTCAGACACGAACAGAATGCGAAATATCCATCTACTCATCTCCCAAATGAAATAACTATTGCAGCTGAAAGGATGGTACCAGAAACCATAGATCATAGTCCAGATACTGTAGACCTTTGAATTCCTTCAGTAACTTCCTTCCGTTCGTTTCGACATGTTTATGTTTATTGTTTTTTCTGATATCAAGATTAGCTTGTATTCATTTTATTTGTTCTTTTGTATATGTCGATCATGGTATAACATAAACAACATCGAAAATACTGATATACATATATGAAGAAAATAATGATAGGCTTGTTGTCATATTGTCGGGATAAAAAAACTGATCATAGCAAGTTGACAAAACTTCTACATTCGACCAACGAACACAAAGTGAAGATAATGAAAGTATCACAGAAATTCACCGAGGATTCAATGACAGGGAATTACAGGGAGATTCCCAAAAAAAATATTCTCGGATTTTCTTCCATTAATATCTTTTGAATAGCCCTGTATATCATATATAAATTATATATATTTCAAAATGACTTAATTTCATCTACTAACATGCAGTATAAAGTATACAAAATTTTATTAAATATAGGATACAGGGACATTCAACTTTCTGACTCTCCCTGTAAAAAATGTTTGCATATCTTATTATGAACCAACCAGAAGCAAATCCAGCCAGATATTGAAATTCCTGAAAGTTGAATTATATTTCAAGTCAACGTTTCGTTTTTCTTTAATTTTTGAGTACCCCTGTAGCAAATGAAACTTTCTCTCATGAGGGACTGATATTTCGTGTCATTAGAACACTATCAAAGGAAAAATTCTTGATACATTGAAGAAAATGAGAAATACACGCTTTGAAAAAATAGTTATTTTCCAACTTTAACGCCCTGTATCTCTGAAACTAGTCATAGGATTGCGTTGGGTCCTTAGCCCTTAAACACTATTGTTCAGAAAGTCGTCAACTACAATATACTAACAATTCATGAAATTCATTTGATAATAGTTATGTAAATAAAATGTTTTCTTTCGAATTGAACCTTTTGGACCCTCTGGATACCCCATAAATCCTGTTTTACAGGAAGGTAGATATTCAAAATTCAACAGACCTCTTTAGGGGTTATCATTTAATCAATTCCAACTCTTCAGATGATCTGGTGTTACATGTTTTTCCGGGTTTCCCTGCAGTAGTAAAAGCGAATTAATTTTTAGGCCGCCCCGGAGCGCCTATTTTTTGCTGTTACGAGGATGTATTGATATCTAGTTAGCCTAGACCAGTTCCCTGCATAAACAAAATATTGCGTTACCATAGCAACGAACAATAACTTATTAGAAGTGTCAGTGTAAAGTTTCACGTCAAAAAAGTAAACCAGAGTTATACAATAAATTAAAAGAAAAAATATGTCCACCGAAATTGTGAAAATGAAAAATTGGAGTATCGAGCCATCATCAAGTACCTGTATTTAAAAGGGTTAAGAGGTAAGCAGATTTACGAAGATATGCTTAATACCCTTGGTGATCAATATCCTTCGTATGCGACCGTGAAAAATTGGACTGCAAGCTTCAAAAGAGGTAAATTTTCCATTGAAGATGATGACCGATCGGGAAGGCCACTTTCTGTGTCAGTCCCCGAAAATATCGATGCATTTCATGACATGATTTTAACAGACCGTCGAATTGGGCTAAAACGGATATCTGAAGCACTGAATATTTCATACGAATGCGTTCATCATATAGTTCACGTCAATTTGGACATGAGAAAAATTGCTGCAAAATGGATCCCCAAATGTTTGAATGTTGACCAAAAGCGTGCAAGGGTAGTAGCATCGCGTTCGATCTGTGCTCGATTTGAAAACGATGTAGACTTCTTAAACCGAATTGTTACTAGGGATGAGACTTGGGTACATTTCTACGATCCAGAAACAAAGCAACAATCGATGGAATGGCGACACTCCGGTTCTCCAAGACCTAAGAAGTTTCGTGTCCAAAAATCTGCTGGAAAAGTTCTTGCTTCAGTTTTTTGGGATTGCCATGGAGTAATCTAGATTGATTTTTTGGATAAGGGTAGAACAATAACTGGAGATTACTATTCGCCATTACTGACCACTCTACGGGAAAAAATTAAAGAGAAAAGACGCGGAAAGCTATCCAAAGGTGTTTTGTTTTTGCAGGACAACGCCCCTGCACACAAATCTCATGTTGCCATGCAAAAAATTCGTGATTTAGGGTTTGAATTACTAGAACACCCCCCTTATTCACCAGATTTGGCTCCGTCCGAGTATCATCTCTTTCCTCAACTGAAGAAAAGTTTAAAAGATCGTAAATTTTCTTCCAACGAGGAGGTAATAAAAGCTGTGGAGGTCTGGTTTGCAGAGCAAGAAGAAACATTTTTTTGAAAGGTCTAGAGAAGTTGCAGGTTCGCTGTGATAAATGTATCCAATTAAGAGGAGAATATGTTGAGTAATAAAATATTTTGACATTGAAATTTTGTTTGGTTCTATAGCAGACTAAGAATTTTTCAATATATCCTCGTACTTTGTTATTGTAGAATTCAAATTTCGATAGAGACTGGGTGAAATCATAGGGATTCGAGAAGGTTTTGGCCAAAAAATAATAAACAAAACGTACGCCGATGGGTACCCGGCGAATGGCAACATAAGGCTTAAGTTGCCGAGATTTCATTTGGAATTTCCAGAAATGAAATCGTGACTCGAGTTTAAAGTGGGAATAAAAATAAAGAAAACTGTATGAAAATTGCTGCAATTTCAAATTATTATTCACGTCGTATTAAATGATTCACCACTTAAATATACCATCGGCTTGGCTTGATAAACAGATAAGGATAAAAATGAGATGATGACTCACTGTTCCGTAAAGTTGAAGTACGTAATTGTGATAAATTCATCTTTATCATTATACTCAGATAACACTTACCTGTTCAAAAATATAACGATATAGATCGCCATTTGGTCCCAATTCTTGAAGAGCGACATTTTCTTCTATAAAGCTTGACATTTTCAAACATCGATCTACTCTTACCGCTAAAGGTAAAAACTGGCAGTGAATCCTCAATTTTTTTCAGCAGAATTTCTTATCGATGAGATATGATATCGATAAGAGATTTGATAGGTATTTTGTCAAGTATAATTTTTGTTGCTTTTTTTAGGATAGTTGTAAAAACTCATAATGGAAAGAAAATAACTGAACAGGATAGGGACATTATTTCGATCGTTGAGTTGGAAGGAATTCAGTAGAAATGTTGAAGAAAACCAATTGTTGAATTGTCGACGTTTCATCTTCAAGACTCTGAAGTATAACAACAAGCACGTAGATATTAAAACGTTATTCTTATACAGGGCAATTCAAATTCGACCCCCACCATTGGTATCTCCTGAACTACAGGAGATACGTCGAAGCTTAAATTGGGGCAAAGTTGCGTATTCTGGTGCTTAACAAAATACTGTTTTGAAACTTGAAAAATTCCGAGTATTTCCGGAAATATCGGGAAAAAACTGAAAATCGGAATTTTCGTTTTTATTTTTTTCTATCATTATTTGACAACATAGCTCAAAACCAAAAGTACATTTTCATTGATATTTTTTTTCAGCTACACGTTTTCATGTTCAGATTTACTATCCGACGTTTCGACTTCTGGCATTCATCATCAACTTCTTTTTCTGTTATGGGCGCCATATTGTTTTTTTATACAGAAAAATAGTGATTTCCATTCTGATTTCATTGATGTATAATTTGTTATGATTTGCACTTCTGAAACCACAGATATTAAAAAAAAACAACTTCATCTGAGATGGTCATGACTCCATCGAAAAATTTTGTTTAATAAACACTAGTTGTCAGAACTCATTAAACATCATAAGTTTGCACAAATACCTCAGTCGAAATGTCCTCATTCTCAAATGAAGAAAAACGAGATATGTTGAAACTTTATTATAAATTTGATTTGAGGAATAGTACGAAAACAACACAAATTTATTTTGAATTATATCCGGAAAGACAACAGCCGGATAGAACATTATTCGGAATTTTGGGCAAACACTTGGCTGAGTACGGTGCGTTTCAAAAAACAAGAATGAAATCATGAGCTTGTAAAAAATGCACAAAAAGTATTACAACAAGTGTTCGAAATGATGGCCTTTCTCTTGAATACATAACCGAGCTCGTCGTCTCAAATTAAGAACAGCCCTAACAATATCCCTTCTCCTGATAGACCTGAATTGCGTGATGATATTGTCTCTAAGTTCATCTACTGTGTCATATTCTTGTTCTCCATAGATTCTGTTCTTTAAAGTGCCCCACAAGAAAGTATACAAAACTGCAAGGTCAGGTGACCTTGCCGGCCACCTCACTGGTCCAGAATTTCCTAACCACCTATTAGGAAATCTTTGGTGTAAATATTCGCAAACTGCTCTTTTATTGTGTGGAGGAGCCCCGTCATGCTGAAACCAGCAGCTGTTATAATTAACAAGGGGAAACGTATCCATATATTCTTCGAATTCGTTTCTCAAGAACCGAACATAGGTTTCCCCGTTCAAAGTATTAGAGAAGAAATGAGGTCCAAGTATTCGGTCGTCATAAATTCCAGCCCACACATTCAAACGAAACCGAACTTGTGGTCTGACTTCTCTGAAGTGTCGTGGATTATTTTCACTCCAAATGTGCTCATTATTTCTATTAAAAACACCACAGTTCGAAAAAGTACTTTCGTCGGTCCAAATAATGTTTTTCAAGAAGTTTGTAGGGTCTACCCTATTCGAGAGCCAGCTACAAAATTCCATCCTTCTCTCAGGATCACCTGGATGTAATTTTGTGAAATATGTATCTTATAACATTTCAAAACCACTTTTTTTCAATTCCCTCCAAACGCTCGTCTGTGGCACATCCATTTCTGCCGAGACTTGATATGTGTTGATTTGGAAGGATCTGCATTTATCTAAAAAAGTACTAAAATAATTATACTTCTTCGAATATGGAATGAACAATTATTTTACCTCGGCTAATAAGTAACGTCTAATATTTTGTTCCATTCTGCTTCCATATTTCATTCTTGGTTTTTGATGCGCACCGTACTCAGCCAAGTGTTTGTCCAAAATTCCGAATAATGTTCTATCCGGCTGTTGTCTTTCCGGATATAATTCGAAATAAATTTTTGCTGTTTTCGCACTATTCCTATCAAATTTATAATAAAGTTTCAACACATCTCGTTTTTCTTCATTTGAGAATGAGGACATTTCGACTGAAGTATTTGTGCAAACTTATGATGTTTAATCAGTTCTGACAACTAGTGTTTATTGAACAAAATTTTTCAATGGAGTCATGACCATCTCAGATGAAGTTGTTTTTTTTTTAATATCTGTGGTTTCAGAAGTGCAAATCATAACAAATTATACATCAATGAAATCAGAATGAGAATCACTATTTTTCTGTATAAAAAAACAATATGGCGCCCATAACAGAAAAAAAAAGTTGATGATGAATGCCAGAAGACGAAACGTCGGATAGTAAATCTGAACATGAAAACGTGTAGCTGAAAAAAAGTATCAATGAAAATGTACTTTTGGTTTTGAGCTATGTTATCAAATAACGATAGAAAAAAATAAAAACGAAAATTCCGATTTTCAGTTTTTTCCCGATATTTCCGGAAAAACTCGGAATTTTCCAAGTTTCAAAACAGTATTTTGTTAAGAACCAGAATACGCAACTTTGCCCCAATTTAAGCTTCGACTTATATCTCCTGTAGTTTAGGAGATCCCAATGGTGAGGGTCGAATTTGAATTGCCCTGTATAGAGTAGGTATAGAAAAAACAAAATAAATTATGTTCGATAACACTCGATAAAACTTCGAACAATACGAATACAGAAAACAATTAACATTGGTAGATACATTTGATGGTGGTTCTCAGAGTTCAAAAGGAAGAAAATAAATGAATGAATCTAATTCACGATTTTTATTTGATTTCATCTATAAACCGAGGTGTAAATATTTTCAATAGTACTAACAGTATTGCTTGTTTATAAATATTATTTCTCGGTTAATGGACATAATCATGACAAAAAAGAAATAAATAAACATAGTTCGAAGTCATGTATAACGGCTAGTATCAAAGTTTCATGCAAAATTAAAACGAATATTATTTGAAAAACTTAGTAGAGGACTAGTTACCAAGATATATTATAAGAAATATAGCAAAAGAAGCGAAAGTGCTAAATAGTTTATAAATAATAGAGAAGGCGGAAAATGAAGAAAATGCCACCTGGGGTTTGATAAATAATATAACAAAAGAGAGTTCAATAAAAAAATATTTTCAATCATTTTTGTTGCGAAAAAAAAGTATCTTCGATCAAGCAAATACATATTTCTTGAATACATGTACAAATATAAGAACAAAATCCAATAATACCTACCAAGTCTTAGTTATGAAAAGTGCATAGGTACTAAAATTTCTGACGAAAAAGCGAAAATCTACTAGAAAGGTGAAATTCTACCATATGTGGCAACGCTGGATCGAAGACTACCAATCAGGGCCGACGGAGTGGGGGCGGTTGAATCATGCTGATAATGATAAGATAACTCTCCAGCAAAGAATATCTACAATAGTTCAGTCACAGCTTAAAGCTGTGGTTCAGTATTGTAGATATTCTTTTAGTTTGTTCGGGTTCTTTAATTGGAAACTGTTGGGAACCTGCGCAGAACTATCAGAACTATTTCTAATTTAATAAAAACCAAAACGTACTCGTGTGAAGAGTGTGGCGGAACCTATTGGTGTAGTGGTGAACTGATATTACAACGTTAAATTTGCCATCCTGTTTTCTGACTTCTACTGATGTGTTCCGTGGCTTTGTTTACTTTTAGATTTTTGGCGCACACCTTTGAAACCCAAAATTAGTAACATAGCAAACTTGCTTAAAACGAAATACTTTTCTATTATGATGTCCGGTAAGAACTGAAATATGTGAAAATAATGAATCTGACTCAATATGCATACCACAAGAAAACTAAAATAATTTTCTTTGGAGCAATCTTAGCATGTCCGGTTTCAATATTAGAATAAAACTCAGATCCCTCATATGCATGAGAAAGAGATTCTAGTATACTTCTATCAACACTAGCAAAAAAGAACAATGATTCAAGAGAACAACATTTTTTTTAAATCTACCTAAAATGTTCTTTGAATTCTTTGTCAGTAAGCAGGTGTATAGTATTCTCAAAATAGTCCTAATTTTTAATGTGAGGAGTTTGCAATTCTTGAAAAATAACCCCCACTTCTTCATCCCCAGATGACGAACTCGATGACGAGCTTGACAATAGAAATACATTCATGATCACTAATTACAAATCAAAAAATAATAGGAATATTTCTGTAATAACCACTATTCGGAACTTATTTTTATAACCTCAAATGGCTCAATGACATTATTGACAATGACAAATCACAAAATACGCATGTGTCAAATTATCGATTCCAAATAGTTCAAGCTTGACCGCAGGGACTAGTGAGAATGGTTCGAAACGGTTCGGGATCGAATTCAAATTGAACCAAAACAAGCCATAGCGAAATCCTGAACCGTTCGCGTCGAACTCGAACGCGAATTCCAAAAGACGCATGCTCCGAACGGTTCCGAATCGGATAAAATGAGAACCCGAACAAACCTTTTGTCTCCAGTTCAGTTCTCGGTTGGCTGGAAGAGAGAGAGGACGTGAAGTTCATTCCGGTACTCAATGACGTCACAACATGGCGTTCATCAGCTTTGTAGAATTTCTTAAACAAGCGATAGGGAAAAAAGACAACTTTTTGGTATTTTTTTGAAAATATATCAAAGATTCTTCAAGGAATCGTTATACAGTCGATGGAAGTTTTGTAGAGATTCATAAAACCTACAAAATGTATTTTCATTCGACCTAATCGGTGCGATATCTACTGAGAAAATCCGTGAAAACCTCGAAAAAGAGGACATTTTTCAAAAATTTATAATTTTTATAAATCTGAAGCTGGACAAACAATATTGCGGAAATTGATAGATTATAATATGTGGTTCAACTGTGCGCAAGATGTTTTCTGTCCGATGTGTAATTTTGGCAAAATCGCGTTATAAACAATTTAAGGGCACATCTTGTAAGATGCGCCAATTTAAGGAAAATCGTTGTATTCAAATTCTGTAAACGGCATCTGGAAGTAGAGATCAATATCTACAATTTGTATATTTTGAATTTTCACATGAGAGGTGGGAAATGTGTTGAAAATGTCACTGAAAGTTGATCAAAACGCTTCAAAGTGCGTCAGAAGTCACCCGAAGTCGCACCGAAGTTAATTCGAGTTCGGGCGACTTCATGTGAACTTTGAGGCATTTGGTCCATTTAGAGTGACATTTTCAACATATTTCCCACCTCTCATGTGAAAATCCAAAATATACAAATTGTAGATATTGATCTCTACTTCCCAATGCCGTTTACAGAAAGATTTAGAAAGATTGCATATACTGAGTATATCCTGCATAGCCTCAATGACAAGCACCAAGCTGATGCTATTTACACCGACTTCAGCAAAGCATTTGACAAAATCGATCACTCAGTTTTGCTACGGAAGCTTGCTGGAGTCGGGGTAAATGGCAATCTACTAAATTGGCTTGAATCTTATGTAGCCGATCGTTGTCAAGCGGTAACAATCGGTAACAACAAGTCTGAATATCACCAAATCACCTCTGGGGTTCCTCAAGGATCTCATCTGGGGCCTCTCCTATTTAATATTTACATTAATGTTTTCGATTCGCCAACTTTTTAATGTATGCGGACGATCTAAAAATATACCACTCAATTTCTGATGCTGACTACATCTTACTCATGCAACAGGATATCGATAACTTCTATGTGTTACCATATTTCATTTGGACGCCGAAAAAGTATTCTAAATCACTCCTATCAAATATCTTCTCTACCCTTGAAAACCGTTACAGAAATAAAGGACCTAGGAATAATATTTGACTCTAAAATGCTTTTTGATAAGCATATATTTTACAATTCTAAAAAGGCCCACAGAATGTTAGGTTTCATTATGAGAACTTGTCGTGAATTTAGAAACACACAGACTCTCCGTACTCTCTATATGTCATACGTCAATAGTGTTTTGAGTTATGATTCCGTAATATGGAACCTTGGATACGTCATTTACATAAAAAAAAACTTGAAAGGGTTCAGAATATATTCTTAGATTATGTCAACAAAAAATGTTTTTCATCCAAACCCAACAACCGTATCTATGTTCGAAATGAGCTGAATATATTAACACTGGAGAACAGAAGGAAAATTTCAGACGTGAAGTTCCTCTTCAAAATCATTTAGTTGATTCGCCTGCCATCCTTAGTAACATTTATCTTAATGCTCCTACATATACTACTAGGCATCAGCATCTTTTCCGTTACGAACAATCGCAAACAAATAATTTTCTGAACTCCATTAATACTGATATTTTCTCTAACTCATTGTCAAAATTTTCCTATATTTTGAAAAAAACACTTTCTTGCTTCACAGACTTCAATTGAATAAGAACGCTTTCATGTTCGTTTTCATTCACTCATTACTATATGCACTAAATTCATTACTCTTATTGTTTTTTTCTGTTATTTTCTATATCGACTATATCTATAACCAATTTTGTAATTTCCGGTAATTTTACTTTAGGTTTGTCTACTAATTTTTAATTATAATGCATTTCGACAATTATTTCTGTCTTAAAACATATTACCAACACAAAAAGTCTCAAAAATTAAAATGTGATTAAATAAACGCAAAACAAAAAGGTTGAAATCAGCGAGGCTAGAAAACGTACCCTACTCGAGGCTAGCAGCAATGACGTCACATCTTTGATAGTGTGAGCGAACCGCTCAGCGAAGTGCATTATAATGCCGCGCGCTTTTATGTTTTGATCATTTACAGCAGTGGGTTTCAAAATGAGTGCTAATAAGTGTTGTTTTGTTCATGGATGTGTAAACCCATCCAAAAATAATATGAAGAAAATATTCATAACAGTTCCACGAAATCTTTCGAAAAAAAGGAATGGTTTACTGGTAAGAAGGAATATAAAAAATGTGTCCGTAAAAACAGTATTTTTTTGTTGTGAAGATCATTTCAACGAGTTAGGGTCTTTGTAAGTATTACTAACGAAATATTAAACAATTTGATGTTTACAGCTTGCAGAAGATATGGAAAACTATTATGAATATAAGTTTAGTAAAGTTGGCAGGCGGATAAAAAAACAACCACTCACCGATTGAGTAGCGAAATAAGACCAAAAAAAAAGGAAAATTTCTGAAATTTTGAATAAATCTGAATTGAATATACGCAAGAGCTCAATTGATAATGATGATTCAACAATGCTAATACTACCGAGTACATCAAATTTACTCGAAGTCACCGATAACTCAATGTTTAAGATGGATTTTTCTTGCCAGGCTCACGTAATTCACTATCGTAGCAAAGCCATCCAGGTAACATTGCCAAAAGCTGTAAAACATTTTGGAACATTGCTTATTACATTAGCGATTCCCGTCGTTCCGAGCAGCGACAAACAAAAACATTTGTGTTTCAAGAGTGACAGTAGTACATCAGAGGTCGCAGACGTTACTACAGAAAGTTTTCATTTAAGTGACGGTATCAGTGATAGTAGTGATAGTGATAGTAGTGATAAGAAATAAGCAGGTTATGTTCAGAGATATGTTTATGGACATTGTGAAAAAAAAATTGCGAATGTACACGGGCGTTCCCGAACAAAAAGAAAAGTTTCTAGAGCTTTTGGAAACCAGTTCATTTAGTCTTATTATTGAGGTGTCATTACTATACCAAAGGTTCCAAACAGTGTTTTACAATTTTCGCAATTATTATTACCTATCAGCAAAAATCATGAACTGCGGTTCGAATTATAAAAACACTTATTATTATTTACCACTTTTTTTAAATTTCAGCCAATATTATCATGAAATCCAAGCAAACTAAAATCGAAGTAAACCAAATATTGTCATTAGCTACTGATTTTGAAAAATATGTTATTTTAATAAACACTACAGTGCCATATAGGTAGGTATTTTTATTCAGAAATTGTGATACTTCACCTAACTTATTTTATTGCCGCTATTTTCACCTGACAAATCTTATATTAAAGTTGAACATGATTTTGAACAAATGTGCATATTACCATCACTATTATTGGTAGCAGGATCACTATATAGTCTCTGCCATACAATGAATTATCGAAATACTTATGCACGTATACACTTAGTTTATTTAGCCTTTACTCCACTTTTTTGCGCTTGATTCAGGTTTTTGCACTGTGTTAAAAAGTCAGACACCATAACAACATCTACTGTTGGCAAATTATGGGAATAAGCCTTCTGAAAACTCTCTTCCATTATGCTGTTTTCAGTAGAACAATTAACACAGGAAACACAAGGTTAGGGCTTTACTTCGACAGAAATGCCAGCGTTCAATGTGAAGCGAATGCACCTGTTTTCGCGCGGGACTCACGACAGAATCGCTGACGTCAGGCCAATCGGAGACCGTTTCGTGCATTCAAACGAATGCGGCCATTTCAAATGAAGATTTTGGGCTAACGCCTTTCTGGAATTTCATTAAACTTCACATATCTAATTATTAGGTCATAAAAACAATAAAAACAACAACAATTTTTTAAACAATAATGGATATTTTTGTGAACATCCCTATTATATGTAGATTCTGTATATTGAGAAATCATCTATCTGTGAATACTGTTTTGGGTTAGTCCCGTTTTTATTCCCATTTGTAAATAAATAAATAACGTTATTGGGCAAGAACTACATATCGAACAGAAACCATCTTACGCACAGTTGAACCACATGTTACCTACTATCAGTTTCCGCAATATTGTTTTTCCACCTTCAGATTTGTAAAAACTATAAATTTTTGAAAAGTGTACCGATCTGGTCGTATGAAAAACCATTTTTCGTGCAATCGCACGCGAAGTCAGCATTTCGCGTTCTCAGCACAGTCCGCGAAATTTAATTTCGCGGTCGTTACCCATAGCAACGGCCGCGAAACCAAACGTCACTTTCAATTTGTCACACCAATCTTTGAACTCGCCGTAACATTTTTCGTACTGCCGTTTAGATTTTTCGGGTATTAAAACGGAAAGCGCCGAATTTACAACGCTTTTGAGTTCAGGAGGAGTGGAAGGTACTGAAATATCGCTATCAGTATCAGACATTTTGCGTTTTGACAAGAACTGTCAAAATATTTTTTATATATTGAAACATATCATTTCCATAGCACACGGTGATATTGTTAAATAAATTGAACTGCTGTTGATTTTAGAGCAATAATATATTTATTTACAACTATCTATTTTAATAATTTTAACGATTGCACGAAAAATAGTGTGTATGCCATGGCCGCGAAACTTTTTAACGACCTCAAGATTATCTTGCCTCGGCCGCAAGCGGCCTCGGCGATAACTGTTCTTTCGGTACGTTAAAAAGGTATTTCGCGGCCTTGGCATACAAATAACTATTGTAGGTTTCATAATTCTCTACAAAAGTTTAAACTCGTCCTGCGGACTCGTGGTGTTTTCTCGAAGAATTTCAGTTTCGTTCAGAAATAAATCGACAGACTTATCACGAAAATTCAATCACTTGAGGTATTACTGTTGATAATATTATAACGTCGTAGATTATATTCTTGTCCCAAATCCCACCTACGCTAATGTCTACTACTGAAATAGAAGGCGACAGCAATTCTGAGCAACTGTAGGTATTTCCCGCTCACATAATTAACGAATAACATTATTTGCAAATGAATGCTGAACTTCCATTTAGCACTTTTTATTAAAGATCACTTGAAACGTGTTGTTGCACAAAATGTACCTATATCTAATCTACTTCAAGCTGATTTTTTACTGACATTGGAATGAAATCGATTAGCGGTTTAGTGTAGAATTGAAGTTCATGTAGTTTGTGTACTCAGTTCAGTTAGAAAGTGTTCGAACGTTCCATGAAAGTGGTGACCATGGCTAGTGCACACAGTGAGGCTCTCTCTCCAGAAGAAAAAACTGCGCAACAGGAATTTTACAAAAGCGTACACGATAAGGTTAGTTTAGTAGCACTAAGCTACTTGAAATGGTTTATTTATGAGTGCGCGCGCATCTTTTACTACAGACTAAGCAGGGACAGACTTTTTCAGAGATTTCAGTGAAAATAATGATTTTTAAAGCATATATGGTATTGAATGAATTTCAACAAGGTTTTCTCAAAGGCAGAAGCACAGAAACAGCTTTATTTGATTTTGTTGATCAAGTTAACAACTTAATCGAATTAGACTCTTGTGCTTGCGGTGTTTTATTAGATCTGAGTAAAGCTTTATTTGATTGTGTAGATCATTTTATTTTACTTCAAAAACTTAATAATTATGGAATCAGAGGAAAGGCTCTAGATCTCCTGAACTCATATTTAAGCAATAGAAAACAAAAAGTATGCATCAGACATGAAAATGAGGAATTTCTATCAGATTTTACTGAAATTAAAAGAGGTGTGCTACAAGGGAGTGTATTAGGTCCGTTACTTTTTATAACTTACATAAATGATCTTTCGGAACTATTTAAAGACTCAAACACTATGGTTTATGCGGACGATTCAAATCTCATTCTACCAGTTGATAATTACGAGGATGTATTGATATCTAGTTAGCCTAGACCAGTTCCCTGCATAAACAAAATATTGCGTTACCATAGCAACGAACAATAACTTATTAGAAGTGTCAGTGTAAAGTTTGACGTCAAAAAAGTAAACCAGAGTTACGCAATAAATTAAAACAAAAAATATGTCCACCAAAATTGTGAAAATCGAAAAATTGTAGTATCGAGCCATCATCAAGTACATGTATTTAAAAGGGTTAAGAGCAGTGGCGGATTTATAGATTTGCCGCCCGTAGGCTATTCAATTTTTGCCGCCTCTAAATTTTGAAATCTTAGTCCACAATCATATCAATTTTCTATCAATAAAATTCCAACTTTATAATTTGTGCTCCATCATCCTCGTTACATCAACTTTTCCCATATAGTTATTATTATTGAGAACTATGGTACCGTGTTAGATCCTTGATTATTTTTACAGCAAAGAATTATCAAAAAACATTATTTTAAGGAAAAAATATCTCAATCGTATACCACTTTTAAAGTAAGGTAAGGTATGTCTTAAAACTATACAATACTTACAAAATATGAATTAAGCTTACGTAAAAAACATACATTTGGCGAACGTTGATTAACATTTATTATTACACTCACAGTTTAAAAACAATACAATAAATATATCTTTTCTTTATTATTTGTTAGCATTATGATTTAAGTTAAATTATAAAAGCATTACAATACTTTTTTGCGAGACTTTGAATTCGCAAAATCATTTATTATATCGTCGTACGAAATCTTGTTCATTAGCTCTGACTCTTCTCTGCTCTTCTCTGCTCTGACACTTCAATTTTTTTTTAATATACTTGTTTAACTGGAGAGAAGCCGTTGAATAAAAAATTGCAGCTGAGTATTGTTTTATCTTATTATAATTAATTCATTCCGATTGGCATTTTCTGAAAAAGTTGGCTTTGCGAAAAAGTTATCAAATATACTGATGTAAACATTTAATTTAAATAATTCGTGTACGACATGAGCGCTTAAGGCCTGCTCATTTGGATTTTCCAAACTTTTTCTTACTGCAAATAAAATAATTAACTGATAAAATGTATCAATTTTCTAATGAGCAAATTGTCTCACTTCATATTTTGTGGAGGGAATTTTTTTATTGTCAAGTCACAGTCGTTTAACTATCAGTTATTTGATTAATATGATCTCTATAAGATATTGAACTAGTTTTTTATTTAATAAAAATTAGTCAGTATTTTTATTAGACCATCGATATTATATCGATTGAATTGGGTAAGCAGATCTCATAATTATTAGGTACAAGGAGAAAAAATTATAGCAGTTATCAGTGAAGAATATATGTAAAAATTACTAAATTTCGATTATAATATCGAATCGCGATATTCTAAAAGTTCATAATCATTAATGTATAATTAGTAAAGCGTTTAGGAATTGTTCATGCAGAGATGTAGAAATATTTATTAATTAGCACTGTATATGAGAATATTTCGATTTTTGTTAAATATTTCAATTTCTCTCCAATTTTCGAAATTCGTATTATGTGTGTGTATAATAATTTTTTTTTTTAATTTGTAAACCGAAATAATAAATTTATGAACTAAATTTGCCGCCCCTTAAAATTTGCCGCCCTAGGCTCCAGCCACTCAGCCTGCTGGTAAATCCGCCACTGGTTAAGAGGTAAGCAGATTTGCGAAGATATGCTTAATATCCTTGGTGATCAATGTCCTTCGTATGCGACCGTGAAAAATTGGACTGTAAGCTTCAAATGAGGTAAATTTTCCATTGAAGATGATGACCGATCGGGAAGGCCAGTTTCTGTGTCAGTCCCCGAAAATATCGATGCAGTTCATGACATGATTTTAACAGACCGTCGAATTGGGCTAAAACGGATATCTGAAGCACTGAATATTTCATACGAACACGTTCATCAAATAGTTAACGTCAATTTGGACATCAGAAAAATTGCTGCAAAATGGATCCCCAAATGTTTGGATGTTGACCAAAAGCGTTCGATCTGTGCTCGATTTGAAAACGATGTAGACTTCTTAAACCGACAATCGATGGAATGGCGACACTCCGGTTCTCCAAGACCTAAGAAGTTTCGTGTCCAAAAATCTGCTGGAAAAGTTCTTGCTTCAGTTTTTTGGGATTGCCATGGAGTAATCATGATTTTTTGGATAACGGTAGAACAATAACGGGAGATTACTCTTCGACATTACTGACAACTCTACTGGAAAAAATTAAAGAGAAAAGACGCGGAAAGCTATCCAAAGGTGTTTTGTTTTTGCAGGACAACGCCTCTGCACAAAAATCTCATGTTGCCATGCAAAAAATTCGTGATTTAGGGTTTGAATTACTAGAACACCCCCCTTATTCACCAGATTTGGCTCCGTCCGACTATCATCTCTTTCCTCAACTGAAAAAATTTTTAAAAGGTCGTAAATTTTCTTCCAACGAGGAGGTAATAAAAGCTGTGGAAGTCTGGTTTGCAGAGCAAGAAACATTTTTTTTGAAAGGTCTAGAGACGTTGCAGGTTCGCTGTAATAAAGGTATCCAATTAAGAGGAGAACATGTTGAGTAATAAAATATTTTGACATTGAAATTTTGTTTGGTTCTATAGCAGACTAAGAATTTTTCAATATATCCTCGTATATTCCTTTGGAAAACACAATATTAAAAAATATTTCTTCAGTATGCTCATATCTCAATGTGAATAAGCTACTTTTGTACACCGCAAAAACGGATTGCATTGTTTTTAAAACAACCCGCAAAGATATTACCATTCCGGAGTCTATTCATCTAGGTAATGGAGAAGAATTATATTTCTCTACCGACACAAAAATGTTAGGCATATATTATATACAGTGACCGGCAGAAAGTACGCATCATATGGGAATTTTTTTTATTAATAAATTTTGACAAATATTGATATTTGCAATCGCTTCTGCATCAAAAGAAACCCCAAAAGACGTTGTACAGTGCCGTTCGTCTTTTCGAGGTTGGCGGGAAATTTAAAAAATTTGAAAATTATTTCTCAAAACACGCTTGTTTGTGAAAATATCGAGAAATGTTAATGAGAAAAGTTGTTCAGATTGACATTTTATAGCTATGTACAAGTTTTGAAAAAGATCTGAGATAAAAAAATAATAATCAATTTTTTGCCACAAAAAAAAAATCTTTTTGCAAACATACATTTCTGACGAAGAAACTCATTAGTAAAGCCAACACTAATATTTCAAATAATGTTTTGTGAAGATTCGCAAGCTATTCCTATTTTATTCGGAGAAAATTTGAAATCTGTGATTTTGCAGTGTGATCAGCTGCTTCATAAGAAGTCACTGAAATATCTACAGGACATATTAAGAATTTCAAATTGAAATTGTGTAGATACTTGGTTCTTAATTAATAATAAAAAGTATCGGAATTATAATGTCCTATAGATATTTCAGTGACTTCTTATGAAGCAGCTGATCACACTGCAAAATCACAGATTTCAAATTTTCTCCGAATAAAATAGGAATAGCTTGCGAATCTTCACAAAACATTATTTGAAATATTAGTGTTGGCTTTACTAATGAGTTTCTTCGTCAAAAATGTATGTTTCCAAAAAGATTTTTTTTTTGTGGCAAAAAATTGATTTTTATTTTTTTATCTCAGATCTTTTTCAAAACTTGTACATAGCTATAAAATGTCAATCTGAACAACTTTTCTCATTAACATTTCTCGATATTTTCACAAACAAGCGTGTTTTGAGAAATAATTTTCAATTTTTTTAAATTTCCCGCCAACCTCGAAAAGACGAACGGCACTGTACAACGTCTTTTGGGGTTTCTTTTGATGCAGAAGCGATTGCAAGTATCAATATTTGTCAAAATTTATTAATAAAAAAAATTCCCATATGATGCGTACTTTCTGCCGGTCACTGTAGATGACAAGCTAAACTTTGAAAAGCATATTGACTATTTGGCAAAAAACTAGCGTCCAAATGCATCCTATGGGACAGTCTACCATTTTCTGAAGTATGGAATCTTAATATAATAATAATAATAATTTGTCTTTATTCATATTGTCAACTATTTAGGAATACATTGAATTAGGGTGAATTAATTTAACAATATGAAAGGGCGGAATTCAGTCGCCCTCATCCGGAGATAATGGTGACTGCTCTTCCATCCAACCATAACAACATCATAACGTATGTTCATAGCATTCAAATCCGAAATATGTAAAAATATAACTCATTCTAGTGATTCTTATCAATTACATGACTTTTCTTTATTTTTTTAGTAACAAATATTTGTTTCAAACATAATGTAATAAATGTAATTGCAGAGAAGAGGAAAAAAAAATTCATATCGTCATTCAAGTTGACTCAGCAAATGAACTTTATGTTCATAGGAAATTGGCAGACAACATTAACAAATAATAATCTGAAACAGCAGAATAATAAAAGTAATCACAAATTTGTATATATTTTAATTTTTAATTGGAGGCAAAAGAGTTTTAATGGAGAAAACTAGGGGTAATAACTTTCAGAATAAAAAATTAGAGCATATGGGGTGGAAGTTCTCAATTAGAACGAATTTTCATCATGCAGAAAAGAGTCATGAAAACCATGTTGAACATGAAATACACAGACTCCTGTCGTGGTATTTTTAAGTGTCACAAAATGCTCACCTCATATGCCATCTATATTTATGTATGTGTAGATTTTGTTAATGAAAATAAATCAAAATTTGAATGTGACACATTCAAACATAAGTACCACACCAGGCACAAATCCAATTTTGTTACACCCAAGCACATGTTGAAAAATACCGAGAAAGGACCGCACTATGCATTTCTATCAAATTTTACAATCATATACCCTCGAAGATCAGAGAAGACAGTACAACAAAAAACACTTTCAAAAAATATGTTTTTGTTCTATTGTCTGACATATTCATTACAAGATTTCCTCCTATTATTATTTTATTTATATCCTATATTAAGTATATAGTTTATTTGTGTTCATTTAGGAGTTCCTGCTTTTGACTGTGATATTTTACTAAATGTTTTATACTAATGTATATATATATATATATATATATATATATATATATATATATATATATATACTGTACTTAGTTGTAATTTGTACTTATGACTGTTTCAAATTGAAAGCTTCAATAAAAAATCTATTTATATATCATCTTCAGGGCTCAATTTTCGAAATGAAAAGTAGAGCCTGTTATGTGATATCGGTAAATATTAACCGTCACATTCGGCTTCCAAAAAAAATAGAGTACAACCGACGATGCATTCAAATTTTAATGGAGATTTTTGATAAGGCACTTGCCTCTAAACAACACCCACTAGGAGTTTTCTGTGACTTGTCCACCACGTCGACCACATTATGCTGTTGAACAAGCTGGAGTATTATGGTATTCGGGGTTTCCCAATGCTAACAGGGTTTTTTCGGTGATTTTTCGGAAAATGTTGATTTTAAGTAAAATCAAAATTCGCCGAACCGTTCGTTCAAATTGAATTTCGAAAAATGCGACAGATAGAGCTCGATCAGACGAACAAATCCTACTGAAACTTGAAACTATTTTTCACGAAAATGATCGCAAAACCGGGAAAACTTGAAAAATCGAAATTTGCAATTTGGAAAATACGAAATATCTCGGAAACGGTTGATATTTTTACAATTTACCAAGACACCTTTTTTGACCGTCTTCAGAAAACAATCTTTGAATTTTTCCCGTAAAATCAATGGTCCAGGAAATATTTTTAAAAAATGGAAAATCGAGTTATTGACCGTTAATGGAATAAATGAAAATCTTAAAATTGATTCGTATACGTCGGTTCAAGCCACATCGATATTTCCAAACTGTTTTCCCTAACTCGATTAAAAATGGAAAAATATTGAAAACATTTAAAAAAATATACCAAATTTGTACTGTTTCTCTAACATCACTGAACTTGAACAGCTCTACAAAAAGTTCAGATAAATTTTCTCCATCACTTCAAAAACAAATGAAGAAACTGTCGCTAAACCTGATGAAATTATCGATAAAAATCCAGATTTTTTGAATATTTTCTTTCCGGCCCCATCGCGCCCAGATTTTTCATAATTTTTCCCCTCTCTCCTCCCCCAAAATTTTCAGGGTGCACAGATTATTTCCCCCCCTCCCTACCTCCTCCCCAATTTTTTTGATTATTTACCTCCATTCCCCCCTCCAAATTTTTCGAACTTTTAATTATTTCCCCTCCTCCCAAATTTTTCTAGCGCTTTGCGCCAGGGATTTTTATTATTTCGCCCCCCCTTCCCAAAATTTTCAGGGCGTTTATTCGCGCCCGGATTTTTTTATTTTTTACTCCCCTTTTCCCCCCCTCCCCCTCTCCCTACTAAAATATTCCGAGTTCTTTGCGACCGGATTTTTGATTCGCTACGCTCGTACTACAAAATTTCATATACCTACTCGTGGGAAATGTATGTAATTTCATGCTCATTGTACAATATACTATTACGATTACTTTTCATTTCAGTTCGATGAAGACAAGTCAGGCGGATTGGACCTCAATGAATTCAACGAACTAATAAAATCTAACAATGAGGTATCCACCGATATAGTCAGTGGTGTTTTTCAAGCTGGCGACAGGAATGGGGATGGGGTTATCGACCATGAAGAAATGCAGGAGATGGTTAACGATAGACGACACAAGAAACTTTTCCAACGATATGTCACTACGTGAGTATCTTGCATGATGTCCATGGCATATGTTTCTGGAATATCCAACCTGATTTCATAACTTTCATAAAAAAAGCATACTGCTAAACGAAATCTTTCTTTAGACACATTTTTGTTAAAATTTCAGTTCCTGTTTTGCGTGAAGTGGTCAGTTTTCTGCGTGTGTACACGTTGAAAAATGCGTTATCGAAAGATACAGCTTTAAAACTGGACATTCCCAACTTTTGAGCATCATACTTATAGGATGTGCTGATCCTCAAATTGTCAATGAGGTTTACCAAATCCTTCGATGCATATATCACTACAGCAGCATGGCCAAGCTCTTCAGTATAGAAAAGAAAAATATGCATGGGCGCATTTTTAGCTCTTCAATATGGGAGGAAAAAAATACGTGGGCGCATTTTTGACAGCATGTGCAATAGCTATGGGAGAGTAAATCGATCGATGATGCCGCTACTATTATCAATTATACTTTTACGTCATTATTTATGAAAACGGAGACTGCAAAAAATAGTTAATTATAGTTTATTCAATCTCTGTTGAATATGACTTGATTCAGCTCAATATATAGGGTTAGTTCAAAATAGCACATGGTGTAATAACGAATGAAGGATGAAAACGGAAAATTAAATGAATATTATTCCCTATATAAAGAAAACAGTAGACCAGATTGAGTATATTTTACGTGTAACCATTCGAAGGGTGGAAAACAATCAGTAATGCGCTGACCGCCTGCGCCTGTTGCATAAATTACCGTTAATCACATCTTAATATTTTTATTGCTCTCCGGCAGCCTGGTGATATTTATGAAAAGAAGAACAGTAGCGTACTTAATAAACGATCAAACAGAACTCAATATGTTCTCTCTACTTAATTTGTTTTGTCGTTAGACTAGGTATGAATGTAATTAATTATTGACAAACACTATTTGTTATCATAGAGTTATCCGAAAACTGTTCCCAAATCAATTAACATTTTGGGAATACAAAAGAAGGACATTGTAATAGTATACTTCTGCTTGAAAAATCCAATGTATTTGCAAAACATATGTCGCGGTTTTTTAAACTGAAAGTGTGAAAATCAACATTAAAGTTTTAGATAAACGTTTGTGTATTTAGTGTTGCAACATGGCATTTTGGCGACCATCCGAGGAACGTGAGGAACAATTCGATGAACGTGAGGAACAAGACTCACAACCGGATGAACAATGGGAATTTAAAAACAAAGATCTTCATGTTCTAAAATATATAAAAATATATAAAAATCTTAAAAAGGAAATGAACGACAAATGTGACAATTAAATTTTCGGAAGGATTCTCATCTCATCAGTTTGGGGCATTCAACTATTTACAGAGTGGTTAAACAATGGGATGTTGTAGATCATTATCCTAAAATAAAACGAGAAGATCAGAAATTAATTAAAGTTGATAAGGCCACAAAAGATTTTCTTCGAAGGCAATTTTATGATTTCTATAAACGAAACGATAGGTACTTCGAATCAATCAAAAACAAATTATCTGATTATCCTGTATACATATAAGTCACAGGAAACACTACGCCAAATTCTTTTAGACTGTGGTTTCAAACACAAAAAACTAAATCAGCGAATGGCAATAATGGAATCACCCCGGCATGATTACTTGCGACAAATAAAAAAACATCGGGAATCGAAGAGACATATAGTATATCTTGACGAGACTTGGCTCGATAGCCATGATGTGATTCGGTATGGATGGGTAGATAACTCCCAAAACTGTTGTCTCCAAGCACCATATGTTCCAGAGGAAAACGTATAATTATTGTACACGCGGGTAATGAAGATGGTTTTATATCGAACGCGTTGCTGTTGTCAGCAAAACAAATAAAAAAATGTTCAGCAGATTATCATGAGGATATGACTGCAACTTTATTCGAAAAATGGTCCAGTGAACAATTATTACCAAATATACCACCAACTTCTGTTATTGTAATGGAATGCGTCATACCACGACTTTGATATGTATAGGTATAAGATAGCTGTACCAGCAAATAAATTATCAATGTTTCCTGATGTTTTTTTATTCAATTTTTTTTTAATGACTTGCATTATAAATGAACGAGGATTTAGAATTCTCATTTAAATGTTCATCTAATATTTCCCGCATATGTGTGCTGACGAATCAATTAAATTGTACCAACAGTTCTTGGACAAAACTGAAAAAGTTCATTGCTTCTGGGCTAACAGGAGTCATAGAAAATAAATAATAAGCCGTTTCAAATCGAATGAGTTTCCTACAAAATTAAAATATTTCTGTGTTGAATCAAATTTTGTTGCATTTTTCACAAGCCATAATCGATGGAAATTCTGAATAACCAGTTTCTAAAAAGCACCACCATGAAACTTGCGCAATGCCCCCCATGAGAACGTTGCCCCAAGGCACGTGCCTCGCTTGCCTTGCCGTTAAGATTGCCCTGCCAATCGCTCATATTTCTAGGAGCATTATCTATCTTTATTTCTCACGTTTTTCAACTTGTTAATCAGACTGCCTCATACAGCTTCGTCTTGGCCTTTTTATAGGGAGACAGCGGTTTTACACAAACAACACCTGCCAATATTTGCAGCCGGCTTTTCAACCTTTGCAGCCCTTTTATAACCAAAGTTGATTAGCTAGACAGCGGACTTTTTCATAGTGACCGACAATCGTGCCAAAATATGTCGCGGCATTATAATTTTCTACCTTGCGAGCTTGCCCTGGAGGTCATGCTGCTGGCGTTAAGCTATTTAGCGTGCACTTTATCTTCCGGGTCAGGCAGGGACGGCTCGGCATTTATTTTCTGTTCGTCACAATGGGACACTGGGTACTTCAAATGCGTCTCGTTATCAGACTACGCAGTACTATGAATAAAGGGATGAATGAATGAAACGTTTCAATTTCAGGTATATTCGATTTGTTCTACCACCTCGACACCGTCGCCGACGTATGGCCGTCGACGGAAATACAGTTTTCCTCGAAAATGCCGAATGCAGCGATGCAGTGGACGGAATGTACGAAGAGAGCTGCAGTTGTTATCCGCTACCCTTAGCTATGATACTCATGTCTGCGTTCGAAATGGCTTGTTTCATCACGGACGAGGCCACCGAAAAGGATTCCACGTTGAGTGGTAGCGGGTTAACTGCCCAAATGTTCATATACGATCCAGGTAGAAGACATCAAGCTTGGAGGTTTCTGACGTACATGTTTGTTCACATCGGGTAAGAATTTCTAACTTCTATAATATTAAGTTCAGTCCCGTACTATAAAAATAGACCGTCAGGTAATGACAGATTTTGCTGACTGATTTTCACTTTTCTGGGATTTTAACCACTGAAAATTATGTCAGTGACGTTGAGCCCAAGAAATGAAAATTTAGCGATCGGACGTATGCCAGGAATGTGGAAGATTAATTTTCCGTTTGCAGATTTTTTTTAATTTCTCGTTTATGGCATTTTAACGCAATAATATATATATAAAAATCTAATACTGAAAATTCAAAGCCCTAAGATTTGGACGTATACTGAAAGGGTTGAGGTAAAGGCGCGATCTTGCAAAAAAATACTTGGTTGCTGATGCATTTTCTCGCATATGGCAATCGACAGAATGAAATTTGATATCGCTAGGAACCCGACATTTTTTTTTCAAAAGCCGGTCATACCAAAATGGCGTTTGGAGATGAAAGAATTATCAGTTGAAGCACAATTAGTTATTTATATACCAAGGGTATAAATAGATGTTTATGCCCTGAGGGCGACGTTTTACGAACCCGAGTGCCTCTGGCCTGAGGGCTTGTAAGTCGCCTGAGGGCTTGTAAGTCGCACGAGGGTATACACACATACATAACTTTATGTCATATTAGTTCGTTATTGCAATCCAATCTCAATACAATCCGGTTTGAATTAATAACATTGCCATTTTATCATAGTAGACGCTATCGTTGCTAGGTGAATGTTGACAAACGTAAATGTCATAAAATCACAATAATTTTAATATGTGTCAAAGTTATAAGTCAAAATGAACGAAGATTTTGGAATTCCTGACGAAATTATTTCTCTTTATGCCCGCGCCATAAAGTGAACTTTATGCCCGCACGGACATAAAGTACGACATTAGATAGTTGGTAACTAAGCAATTAAAACACAATAATGAACTAGTATGACATAAAAGAATATATATGACGTTGGTTATTGTTCTTGGTCTTTGAAGTCAGTTTAAGCGGTCACGTTTTTAATGATCTCTTATATGGCGTTTGTGGCCTTTTCAGATACATGCACCTCTCGATGAATCTATTAGTCCAGCTGATTCTAGGAGTTCCTCTCGAGATGGTACACACCTGGTGGAGGGTACTTTTGGTTTACTTTTCAGGAGTGACGGCTGGTTCTCTTGCTACTTCTGTGACGGACACTTCAGTATATCTAGCTGGAGCTAGCGGCGGAGTCTATGCTATTATAACCGCGCATATTGCAACTATCTTAATGGTAAGACGTTTTTAATGCAACAGAAACGTATTGGAGTAATTCAATTGCAGCTAAACAAACAATTGTGATACAATATCCCGATTTTTTCGCTATTAACTGAATTACTATATTATAAGCCCCCTGTACTAACTTTGAATTTCCTTTCGCATGAGATATTCTTCATTTTTGGCGGTAACATGTTGAAGAAGGCAGGAGAATTTCTGGAATCTTGAAAATGTTTATCATTGTTTATTGAGTATTCACGAACATCTTTATTTATGTTTTTATTTGTGAAGGTTATGGAAAGCGAGCATCAATAATTAGTATAGATAAATACAAGTGCATGTCATTATTTTATTATGAGCAAAAGTTTCTTTGCATGACTCATTGTAACCGAGATCAAATATCAAGCGAATGTGTTCGGAATGCATAATATTGTTTCACTAGTTTTTTGCAGATTGCCTCAACTTGTATATTAAAATCTAAATTATGGTAATTTTATTCAATTATATTCTATAACATTTTGTATTATTTATAACTTCTATTATTCATCCAACGATCTCATATGCTCTCCTCAGCCACGACTGAATATATTTCTCAGTTTCCTTCCGATTGGTAGAAATTTTTGTCATCTCACTGACAACTAGAACAATAACAGACATTATTAAATTATAAAAAAATATTTCAGATTTTGAAAATTGTTATCTCTCGACAAAAAAAAAACTATATCACTTATTGTTGATAACAGTTTTGCAGTTGAATATTTTTTTGCTGGTAGGATGTACATTACCAATAAATACAGGTGGAATCATAATAAAACCGACAAAAGATCATGTGCTGATCTTCGCAACCAAATTTTTGAGCAATTGGCCTCAAGATTTTTCCTGATCAATTTTTAGAAAACCTATAACTGAGTCAGTAGGTTATCTAATTCTCATAAAAAAAAAATGGACTTATTTTCGCAAAAAAATGTGAAGAATCAGGAAGCTTGAGCTTGACATTTATGAATTATTGGAAATATTATCATTTCTACTGACTATACCTGTCACTTCATTATTCACAATAAAAAAACATCATTTGCTCCTTCTGCACCCTCAATTCATCTTTACTCATATTTTCAAGGGGTGACATTTTGTTTGCAATACTTCCCACGCTATCCGCCATCACGACTTCGGTTGAACTGCTGCCTTCGAGCCGTCGCCAACATAGACGAAAATTGTTATGCCTTTTGTAGCGCCAGTACATATGAAATAGACTTACCTACCTCTAGTTGAAATATAACACAATAACAACTAATAAGTTGATAACACAATTACTTAAAAACTGTTGGAGGTGGAGCACAGACCTCATAAAAATTACGGTTCCTAGGAAAGTGGTGGAGTTTGGCTTTTGCTTGTGAATTCGACACAGCATTTTTTCTTCAAATTATTGATCAGGTGACTGTTCGCAACACGATGGAACCTTTGCCTCAAGTTCTCGCAGATTCACCGCAGAAATAATTATCGCGGTGTCATCGGCATAAATTAATACTCTGCCATCGTACATTGATTGGGGTAGATCGTTGATGTATATCAGGAACAATAAGGGACCTAGAATTCCCCCTTAGGGTGTACCCAACATAAGGGCGAATACATCCGAGTAGTCGTTATCAATTTCAACTTTGATCGTTCTTCCAGTTATATATATATATATATATATATATATATATATATATATATATATATTATATTAATCCTTTATTTAGTCTAAGACTAATGTACATGTATAAATAAATAAAATAAAATATAAGTCACTTAATTAGATAAAAATACAATAAAAATTAAAACAGCAAGAAACATATCAGTCAACAAATAAAATAAAAGAACGATAAATAAATATCAAAGTCAAGGCTTGCACTCATTCAGCATGATGTTCTTTAATTTTACTTTAAATATAGGTAACGACCGTGCGTTTTTCAGGTCATCCGGGAGGTCATTAAAATTACTCAATCCTTTGAAAAAAACTGAATTTTGTGATTTCATTGTTTTAACAGGCTCAATGAATATATTATTTCTCGATCGGGTGTTATAATCATGGTGTTCAGAAACAAAAGATATTTTTTCCCTCAGATAAGTTGGGGCATCACCTGTTCTTATTTTGAATATAAAAATCATGGTTTGATAGAATAACATTTTATCTACTGGTAGCCACTTCAATAAACTTAACATTTCATTAATAGGTGTTCGTTTAGAACAAGATAATATTGTTCTCATTGCTCGATTCTGTAGTTTTTGTAGGCGGCCTATTTCATTTTGTTGTAGCAAATATAGAATGGTGGAGCAGTAGTTGAAGTGAGGAAGTATCAGTGTGTTGTATATAATCAACCATGCTTTTATGGGACCGCGTATATGCCCATCGCTTTCAATTTTATGCCCAGAAAGTAGGGGTCGGTGGTGTGGAAAGCCCTAGATAAGTCGAAGAATAAGCCTACAACATATTTATTTTGATCAATATTTTAGTGGATGAGTTGTATTAGATCTATCGATGCGGTTTCAATTGATAACATTTTTACGGAATCCGTGTCGACAAGGTGTAATTATTTTGTTTATTCAGGT
Source organism: Chrysolina oricalcia (assembly GCA_944452925.2). Taxonomy (NCBI): domain Eukaryota; kingdom Metazoa; phylum Arthropoda; class Insecta; order Coleoptera; family Chrysomelidae; genus Chrysolina; species Chrysolina oricalcia. The sequence goes on along the minus strand of OX101815.2, from coordinate 7,540,253 downwards.
GGTATAACAGTTGATTACATACGGCAATTTTAATTACTTAAGAAAAACAGCTAAGGAGACAAATAGAAATAGAAAAATATTATTCATAAAATGTGCAAAACATTTTCTAAACCCAAATTTTAAATTGAAATTTGTCAGTTGTATACGAGTAGTGTCGAAAAACATGATTTTGGTATATGAGTAAAGTACTTTTATTTATGACATTACGGAAAATTATTACGAAAAGTAGTTCAGAAATATTAAATCGTTAATTGGTTGAATTTTGTTTAGAATTGGAAGGAGATGTCATGTCCGCTGATCCAACTGATGTTCTTCCTTGTATTAACTTCGGCAGATATCGGCTCTGCTATCTACAATCGCTATTGGCGCGACACCGCCGAAAACATTGGATATACAGCCCACATTGCAGGTGCTATTGCAGGGTTACTAGTGGGGATTTGGGTCCTGAAGAATTTCCAACCAACCAAGAAGGAGACTTATATCTGGTGGGCAGCCCTTCTCATATACGTTGTTTGCATGGGGGTGATGATTCTGATGAACGTTTTCTGGACAGATCATTTTCAATCAACGTGACTCAAGAATGGAGAGAGTGTAGAAGTACCAAAGTAGTCCAGATGTATATATTATATTTAGAGACAATTAGTAATCAGTGATTTTGTTGTCGTGGTCAAGTGTTTCGCATGCATCTGTGGCAGACGTTAGCAAAAGGCGATGTTTCAAAAGTCGAAGCGCTTGTTCTGGCAGCATGATCTTCACTGCTACTGTAGATTTTTTAATGATAATATGATAAACACGTAAATATGTATGTAAGATATAAGACTGAATAGATATAGTGTCAAGTGTCATCTTTTGAAATATTATTAGGTGGTATGGTCAAAATTGTAACGATGCATGTCTGAAGCCACTTTTATAATCCTGTTCAGTATCACAGATATGCTTCGTACGCCTTTTCGTATCACGTTTCCAATTCTTTTATAAACGAAAAGCAATCTTCCAAGACAGAAAATGGTAGCTGACCCCATCCAGTTTTCCTCATTTTTGACGCCGACCACTTTTTGCTACTGTTAATTTCATGTGTCAAATGTTTATTTAAAGATGAAGTTCTGACCTCTGATGAGTTTTTATGACCAAGATTAGTTTTTGCTGGAAAACAGTAGTTTTTCATGCATTCTGCTACGAAATCCACCGTTTTTCAAGTGTTCTGCTACGAAGCCCAACCAAGGGTATAAATTGCAAGGACACAAGGAAAATGGTTTCTTTTAGCTACTAAAATAGTAGCACAAATATTTTGAAATATTTTACAAGTGGTGAATACTGAAGGACTACCGTTCGAAGGTAAGCTAAACTATACCGTTTTCATTATGTATATACAATTCATAATATATGTTTTGTTGGTTATGTATTAATGGTTCAGACATCTAAATAACTTGGCTCAACTAAAAAATGCATATGCAAACATCTGATCTGCCTTACAAGCGAACTGGTACATACAGAGAAATTTAAAAAAATATACATCAAAAATTGATATGAACATTCAGTCTCTTGAGAGGCTGCAAACACAAACAAATTAACTAAGTAAAAATATCGGACATTCGGTATTCTAAAAAAACAACGTATAAATGGACTTGATTAACAATGTTGTGGTCAACATATTTTAGCAATTCATTTGAAAAATTCATGAAATATGTTTTTGTTTTTTCGGAAATGAAACCAGTGTATGACCTCTATGTGCACTATTGTTGCTAATGAACCAACTTCTTTTCACTCACCTGGCTTTCATTCAGGGTATATAGGCCAATCAACAGGGCTATCAACCTCAACTCAAATTGCTCCGCCGATAATTTTTCTTCAAATTGTAGAAGACAGTGTGCACATTACTTCTGAGCAAAATTATCACCTCCAGGGGGGATGGAACCCTCCCATTTTTGAGGTAATTTTGAATAATCTCAAAAAAATTTATTTAAATCAAAAAAAAATAACTTGATATTCAGAAAGGCCACACATTTTTACAAAAAAAATCTCCCTCCAAAATTTTGAGAAATCGCACGGTATTCTTGAAAAAAATTGTTGAAGTTATATGCTTTCGCAATGGGGCAGGTGTTGCGCAGGCTTCCGCCAAGGTGCATTTTTTCAACCAGCGCGTGAAGTAAAGTTCTATAACTCCTCACATAAATGTTCAATTCGGATAAATCTCACATCATTTTGAAAATAAAGATCGCAGCTTTGTATTCTGATATTATTAATATTTATACGCGCAGTTGCCAGCTGCAAAATTGCAATTGAAAATCTTATAATATTAAAGATCCTGACGTGAAATAATGCTTGTCATTACTGAAATAATGTCTTATCACTTGGAGCAAGTAAAATGAACAGTTGAGGAATACTTCATTGTCAAATTGCATAACGTTTAACCGGTCCAAACAATGTTGGTTTTAAATACGAGTGTTTTCAATTCTTTGCATATTTTAGGTTACAAAATCTAGAAGGAGTTTATAAATTCAAATGCTAATAACTCAGAGATAAAAGCACGTATCAACATGAATGAAAAGCCAGTTTGCAGAAAAAACCCTGCTCTTATTGAAAATATTCATACAAATTTGGTTACTTTTAAAAATTTTAAATGCAATCCAGTCAATCTTTTAAGTACTTAAAATAGAGGTTACTCGGCATTTGATCGCATTATTGTTCTATGGAAAGAAAAATAAAATCAGTCCTTGGAATATGGGGTTTCGAGACCGAGGAAGACAGTTCACCAAAGGAAACTGTCCCTAAGTGTACCTGCTTTAAACTAGGTCCACCTAGGAATTCAGGAGAAAATGGTTTTTTGTAACATTGTAACTGCACGACCGGCTGCATCAGAGACTCCTGCACGTGCAAAAAGAGTGGTCGAAAATGTACCAATGTACCACAGATATCTGTAGAAACTTGGCAGTGATTGTTCCGGATTGTGAAGATGAAGACGAGGAGACTGAAGATAAAGTAGATGATGATTGTATGAGTGAATAAATATATTTTCCTATACATTTGTTGATGGAGATTACTTGTAGATTTATTTCTCCTTATCCTTTCTCGATATCATTGAAAAACACTCTCATATTTCGTTACATCCGGTCCGCGTTTGATTTATACAATAAGTTGATCTTCTCTCGAATTTGCGAATAATTTTCATAACAATACTTCTAAATCTCAATAACGACAGTTCTCAACGACTATTTACCCACATTTATATCTAAGAGTAGTAGTTTGAGAGTTTTTTCAAATACTCTCCCACTTCCCTCTCATCCCAATGTTTCCACGATGCAGGGGATATGCCCCGAATGCGGGGGCGGGAAAATCGTTTCTAATAATTTATACCTATTATTTTTACAAATTTTCGCTCAGTTTCATTACTCAGGACTGACAATTTTACATGTTCATAGAAAATATCCCAAAAAAACACGATTTCGGGAAGGGGTTGATGTCCTCGGGAGGGGGTTTAATTGTTGAAAATAATTCTCCCCCATTATTAATACCGATTTTCACTCATATTTATTGCCCAGAGCTCAAATGGCAAGAAAATACCTTCCAGAAAAAAGTTTTTACGATTTTGGGGGGGTTGCACCCCCCCAGGGGGTGATAACTTAATTGCTAATTATTCAACCCTCCGTGGCGACCGAATTGCAAAAAAGAAATCGGCGGAGCAATTTAAGTTGAACTTTTATGAGAAAAATTGCTCTGTTTATTGGCCTATTAGGAGAAAGCGTGGATATCTTTTGAAAACCTTACACATTCAAGTAATAGGGTACAGCCGGTACTCCGAAAGTGGTAAGGGCAATTAAACGATAATAAAGCCACTTCAGCAAGTTCAAAAAATAGTTTATTCGAAATCACATTTCATTGATAGATATATTTTTATTAAAATTTCAATAAATTAAGACTTAAAAATTAAAACAAAAAGCACAGTTAAAATATTAACATAAAAATACACAACTCAAAACTAAATAATTACTATTCAAATGAAAGAGCTCAAAAACGTGAAAAACAGAAATAAAAATTCAAAACACACAACTCGAAACTAAATTATAATCAAATCAAAGAGCTTGTAATCGTGAAAAACAGAAATAAAAATTCAAAACATCGGATCGTTTTGAAGGAATGTATGAAACATCTAGAAATATATTTGTTGTACAAACTTTTTGAAAAACTTTTCATACACAGTTCAATAACGGAACAAACCAAAAATAAAAATTTCGTAATTTGAAAATCATTCATATCCTGACTGCTTCTTCCTATTTTCACTTGTAAGGGTTAAATACTTAAAAACTAGATAAAATAAACGGATCAATCTCTCAACAGTTTACTGCAAGCAAAGGAGTGTTTACTTATTTGGTCCCTAAATTAAAGTGTTTATGTCGATTACGATCACATTTGAATTTGGCAAGAGTACAAACAGGAGAATCAACGACTTAGCTCAATTTTTAAGCAAAAAAAAACTTTGGCAACTTTGGTAATATCGAAAAAAAGTGAAAAGAGTCCAACTCTCACGTTTCATGTTTCACACAGGGACCAATGCCAACTAGTTGTTCTTCAACAAACGTGTAATTTGAGAGAATCTTTATTGTTTTGTATATGAATGATGAAGTCTATTGAAATAATGAAATTGGTACAAAAAAGACATACTAAACAAGACTGGAAAAAAGTTGCATCACCAAAGTGGAAAAAGTACAAAACACAGATATGTATATTGATTATAATTGAATATTGAGCATTTATTTTGTTTGATGTGATTCAGTTCTATCTCGCATACATCACAATGAAAATATTTTCTCAACTGTGAGGATTTTAGAAATGTTTACGCTTCAACTGAGTCAGATGAGTGCTGAAAATCATGTATATTGATATGTATATTTCAAAAGTGGAATTGTACCTTCCATCATTCACATTATGGTCCATAGAAATATTTGCTAAATCAACCAAAATCATGAATCCTTAGACAAAAGAGATAAAAATACTACAATGCCAATGTCTGACAGAAGATGATTTGACGCTTATTTGAATTCCTAACTGTTATTATTGTTGTTTTTAATTTGTGTGGTCAAATAATTTAATATTCAGTGTGTGCAGAAAAGCATGCGTTGCAAGATCAAATATTAATGGATTACTTTAAATTTTAAAAAAGGTACTGGACATAATTGAGGCATTTATTCAACTAGCATCAGATCATTTCTTTTTTATTGAAATATTGAAAGTGTTTATGCAACAGTGGTGGAATGTCTTATTTGATACCCTAATTTATGACTTAGACTAATTACCACTGATCTGATTCGAACTCACTTCACAAGATTTGTACTCTTCAATTCTAATTATAAGAAAAATAAGTTAATTTATTGCCTAAGCGTTGAAACTCGGCTATTTCGCTAGCAGAGTTTATTGCTCAATCAAAATTCAACTAACAAAACTCATACTTTGTATATGCCTCATTTAACTTTTCCTATTAGTATAAACTCTGTCAACACTGAGCTTGAACTTATTTCCTATTGGATTTTCATTCAGATATACTCTCCCAATGAGATTTATATAAAATATGATTCAGGCTAGGAGTCATTAAAATAAAGTTGCGCTGAGATTATATCCTTTTAGGTGGAATGGTTTCCTTGAATTTCCAGTTTCCACTCATCAGTTTTGACGTGAAATCAGAATTACATCTTCATCAGAATCACTGTATGCACCGTCGACTGCATATTCAAAATTATCATCCTCGCCCTCATCATCGTCGTAATAAGGCCTTGTGAGCGGTTTTTCTGTTGGAAACAAGAAAATATTTGAACATGAACGGCAAAAAGCTAATCCTTCCCAAGGAAGAATGGTGAGAATAAGTCACAATGCACGCAGAAAGCTTTAATGCAATGTACAAGATTTTCCGAGTTATAATGAATATGACCGCAATAAAAGCAAGAAAACGTTATTGACATAATCATACTTACTAAGTGGCGTTCTGAAAATTTCTTTTTCCTTGCCTTCATCTCTCAAATCGTATTTGAAATCTTCATAAAAGCTGTGCTGAGGTACAAGACCATACTGGTTTTTCTTTTTACACATCATGTAACATGCTGTGCCTAGTCCGAGAATTCCAGCTAAAACAATACCTGAAAAAGAGTTATCCTCGTACAATATCAGCATGAATATTCAATATATAAGTCACGGTATCAGACAAAGAAATAGCTCAAAAATGTTGTATATCCATCGATAGTTATTTGCAATTTATATAAAACTTTATACAACTTCAAGAAAAAATCAAAGAATTTTGCACAGGTTAGGATCCTCGGGAACCTTACCTATGTAACCTTGGAAATCAACAAAATTTAATAATACCTCTAGTTTGACTGTTTCCAAGTTGGCGAATTCTTAAGAGAATGAATAGTTCCTGAACATTCATTCAAACAAATTTTATTCGAAAAGATATTCTTTACATATACAGTACGATCCAAATGTATGGAATAGATTCATTATTTCTGAACATAAACATATTTTGGAAAATTCATCGAACACGTCGATTTTCTTTTCCGATTGGCCAATTTTTAAACCCCACCCAAAATATATAGGTTTATCCGCATTCGAGTAAAAATGAGTTTAGTGAAATTTTTAAATGGGACACCCAGTATATTTTTCCATATTTGGTTAGAGATCGTCATTACAAATCCGGTAATACCAGGTCTGATGGGATTAGGTCCAACGGCTGCGGAGATATGGGCAAAAAACTTCTCCATATGCTCAATGAGTGCGACAAGGACTTACTCATTGGACATACGAGGAAATTTTTAGCCCATATCTCCGCATCCGTTCGACATAATCCCATCAAACCTGGTATCACCGGATTTGTAATGAAGACCCCTAACCAAATATGGAAAAATACACTGGGAGTCCCATTTAAAAATATCACTGGTCATTTTACTCGATTGCGGATAACCCTATATATTTAGGGTGGGATTCAAAAATTGGCCAATCGGAAAAGAAAATCGACGTATTCGAGGAATTTTCCAAAATATGTTTATATTCAGAAATACTGAATTTATTCCATATATTTGCATGGTACTGTATATAAGTTTTTCTAACAATTTTTCAAGTTTCAAGTTCGAAAATTTCGAGAAAAATCGTAATTCTCTTAACTACAACATCTTCAATATGATATATCATATTTGAAATGAAATTTGTCGAATAGTTTTTGAGAAAACTGAAAAGATTCCTTAAAAATTACGACTTTATTTTTCCCTCCCTGAATCGGTTACCCGATTTTTTAAATCTCAGGAATGATTTCATAGAATGCTCAAAGATCTCAGATTTTTTTCAGAATTTTTCAACTTGCGGTTTTCCCACAGGTTTATATGGACCTTAACAAACAAAAATTTAGAACCAATATGCAGAATATCACGTTTTTCGAACTTAAAAAAGCCCACAGAATTTTGTTCTCCAAACTGATAACTGATGACACACCAATGGGCCTACCAGCAATTTGAAAAACGAAACTTGAAGGTTTAGTATTCACTTACAACTGAATAATCCTAAATATTAGACAGGCAAGATGGAAAAAGTTGTATCTGCGAGATAACATTTGTGAAGATAGTAAGTATGTCGGGCAAACGAAGCAATGTGTGCGTATGAGGTTTTTTGATCATCCTGTTCATTTAAGGTTTGATGGCACGGAAAAATCAAGCATAGCTGAACACGCTTTCGAACATGTATATAAGATGATTATAAAAAAAGTAATACACTTGAAAATTCGATATTTATTTGTTGGATGTCTTCGAAAGTATAGAGACAATAAAAGGCAATGCTAGTTAAAATAATGCAAAGGACTCATCCCTTTTAGTCTCCGGTACAGCTTAATTAAATGAGACCCAGAAGGGACTTTGTATAAATCTCAGTAGGAGCTCAATTCATTCACATGTAAATGTATCCTTTTATTGCTTCAGCATAGGAATAAATTCAAAGGTCTAGGGGGGTTTCGTTTGTTGTAGTGAATTCGTGAATTTTTTACTTACTCCTTAAATCTGACAAGTGTGTATGTTCCTTTCATAACAGTGCAAACTTCAAATGACGAAACATCTACATCTCCCTTTTAACCGATATTTCAAGAGTATAGTAAATATTACCAACGATAGCCGTTCTTACCTGTCAGAAGTACAAAAGCCAACCTAGGCACACCAAAGAAGCTACTGTCCTTCTTCAGTTTAACCATCACTACCTTCGGGAAAGTGTTCACCTTGTTCAGGGTCACCAACTTGACGTTCGAATAGTAACCATAAGCCATAACTTTAACCGTGTAGTTACCTGGAGGAAGCGACACCCCGTACATGCCGTTTGCATCGGACAATACAGTAATATTCTTTTCTAAAACGATTATTTTTGCATGCGCAATCGGGTGGTCGGAATAGTCCTGGATGTAACCTGGAAAATAGTCAAACAATGTACAAGTGCCTAGTTGAGATTTACACTTCAATACCTCTGATTCCAGTAGGGACATTCCCCGAAAATGGCTGATGAAGACTTATAGAGCCATTCTCTTCCTCCGAATCTTGTTTGACAGCCACAATAGTGCCTTGATACACTTCCGGGGTATTTTCGTTCTCTTTGACAAGCACCACTTTCAGAGACAGTAAGCTACCTTCGGATACAGTCACGTGCAATACTTTGGTCTGGTAAGTGTGACACGTGAACTCCAAACTGTAGTTACCAGGAGGCAACATCATTCTGAAGTGGGCGATTTTTTTGCTCACCTCGTATCCTTGTTCGATGCCGGACACTTTTACAGTCGCGTTCAGCATGCGTTCTCCCAAGGAATCTTCCACCACTCCTTCCACACCTTAAACAAAAATTGAGTACTTCAGGGTTCTGATCTTGGACCACTCTAGTTATTATTTGATGTAATGCAAATAATGTTTCATTGAAACTTGTACGATTTTTCAAAGTATCATCCAATAAACTGCAACTCACCGGTAAGAGTACTGGAAAGTACCCCCATGATTGGTTCCAAAACATCCCTCCAGATGTAGGGGATGTTCCCGATGGCGGGATATTCGCAACAACTGACTTTCGGCGTAATCACTGGGGTGTAATACTCATGGTAGAGATAGTCGGTAAGTAATGAGTCAGTACCTTTGTTCGATTCTGAACAACTTCTAGGTATTTTGAGCGACGAGCTGTAGGTCTCCGCTATCTTCTTGTAAACTTCCACCAGGTCCCGAGTGGTTGGATATCTGAAAATAGATTATAGATTTCTTCATCCATCGATTAATGTCACAAATACCACGGACTGACAAATCTGACAACTGTGGTTACATAAATCGAAAAAAGATCAAATACTTAGTTATTATTAACGAAAAAAATAACTTACAAAATACCGCTGCCGCCTCCTTCAATATTGAGCACTAAATCGAACTTTTCTTCTAGCAGCAGATGCTTGAAAGCGTTGGCAACTGATTTAGGGTCCTGATGGCTGCTGATCCTTCCTCCCACGTTAAGGATTTGTTCGCCAACTTGCCTAAAGTCAGCTGAGATATTGTTGCACAGGAACTTGTCAGGCTTAACGTTACCCAACACTTCTTTGTCGTAATCACCCCAAATTTTCTCGAAGGCCTGGTCTATGACGGGGATAATGTGGATGACGGTGTTGGTCAATATTTGCATAACCTTAATAAAAGCATGAGTATAACTTTGCCCATTCGATTTATTCAGAATTGAGTATATTTGTTACGATTTCTCACAAACTTCGGGACAATTCCAGCAGAGCATTATCATAATGCTACTAAATTCAGTAATACAGAGTAGGAATATCCATCAGTTTTGAACATTCACTAAATGTACCGATCAAACTAAATTGACCTTTCTCCCTGATTGAAATTCATAAATTATTGCTCATGACAAAATACTTTTTGAGAAAAAAACTGGAGAGATCAAATTCAAATTATGAACATTAATAGTAATAGACGCTTGAATATTCAACTGCATAATAATTATTCAGAGTAATTACAGGTCATTAAACGATAAAATTGTTCAGCCAGGTAATTACACAGATCATAAACGTTTGAAAGATCTGTCAGGAGTACTATTGAATGAGAATGAGCGTAGAAAAGTTGAGAAATCTAAGTGAGTTTGATGTCAGGACTACTCTCAAAAGTAGTTGCCAAATTTCCTTTTAAATTAGCTCTAGTTATTTTAAATTCCTCCTTGTGGCGGAATATCTTTCAGTTTTGTATGCTGAATAGCTGAATATCCATCAGTACTGAAGGGTGAAATTCACTAAATGTATCGATCAAACTGAATTGTCCCTCCCTATTTCAAATTAGTAAATGATTGCTCATGACCTGCCAGAAAAAAACTGAAGAGATCAAATTCAAATTATTATTAGTAACAGACGCTTTAATATTCAACTAGGAACAACATAATAATAATAATTCAAAGTGATTACAGATCATTAAACGTTAAAGTGGTTGAGACAGGTAATCACTTACTTCTTAATCTTCTTAATCACTACTTTCTTCTATTAAAAATGTTAAACTCAATGTAATTTTGGATCAGCTATTGACGTACCCGAAACAAATTAGTGTTGTTGAAAGGTGCATTTTCAGATTGATTACAGATCATTTTCATTTAAAATGACAAATCGAAATCAGTATCCATTCATGATGAGAAAGAAGTCAAGGTTGAAGGGAAATGTGAAACATTATTTACTCACCTTAAAATCACCAATTCGGAGTCCTTCAAGAAGGTGACGAGCAAGATAAACACTGATTTCTCTACCGATGGGTTGAGTTGCGAAAAGATTGCCCATTATTGCAATTCTGAATTTTTTTTCGTCGTCTTGATCAATCTGAAAACAAAAAATGAGAGTATCAGAATCATCCTCAGGATATTCATTTCAACAAAATGACTGAAACGTTTATCTGAGAGTAATAGACAAACAGAAGGATTATTTGGTCTTTGCTTGATTATAAAATGTCTCTGTTTTTTATTGTAGATGTGTACTAACCTTGTAATAGAATTCAGTAATTAGGCTTTTCCGTTGAGTAAATAAAGAATAAATATGTACATGATAGTGAAGTTTTTTTGTAAGGAGGTGACAAGCCCGTTTTCATTTTGTATAAATATGGGAGTATACCCAGAGCAAGACAACATTACTGTCATTGCCCTATTTTGTAATTTATGCAATTTATAAATTAAAAAAAAAAACTCTGGAACAGTAAAGTGTGGAAGAATGATGAAGTTAAAGAATACTCTTTTAGTCCAATTCAACAAACTGTAGAAACATCTGAATAAAAAGTTGAAACAAGTTCATCGAGAACAAATTCACAGTAAGTGTTCGAAATCCCCACCATTCACTAAGGGGACAACAGTACCAGTTCCGAAAATTTTTCATACATACCACATATAATGAACAATTTTTTAAACAATGAACTTTTGATTTTATTTTCAAAAGTTGCATATAAATTTTTGGTTGGAGTTGATTTTTGAATATGAACATTTAAATATACTGATTTTGAAAATGCCAACTCGGTAATTATAAATGAACTGAACGTGATGAGACAAATTCATTCATATCATTCCGAAGTCGAAAAACTTACCCGGAATTGAGGTTAAGAGCAGTTTAATTTTTACCTTATCGGTGATTTTAAGAGAGTGTATAGCCATGGATACGTAACTATCTCCTGCCTCAAAGGATGCAGCGGTCGGGTACATATTTTCCATGTTTGATAAGATGGAAGAGATCTCTTGAGTCGTATGGTACTTCGGCTTATATTGATTCTCTCCTATACCGAAGTCATAGGCGCTAGCCCAGTGTAAGGGGTCGTCTTTCATCAAGGTAACGTTGTACTGTAGATATCCTGAATCGGGAATAACCTACAAAAGACAAAATTCGAAAATACTTATTTATGGAAGTTCTACAGTGAATTTGATGAGATGTTTTCACTCAGCTACCAAGGCATCGAATTGTTGAAGAATACTAGAAGACGGTGTTCCAGATAGACCACTGTGCAGTCGACTATTTTGACTAAATTTAGCTATAATTGTTTACTCCTTCCTCACCTTGAAATATATTTGCATCAGAACATAACATTAACCTTTTAAGGCACAATTCAGGCGTAAAAATTGAGCTATCAAAATAAAATAAATTTCTTCAAGTAGTGTGGTAAACAGACAGCGAATATCTCACATGGTTTTTACTCTTCAGTAGCCAAATTCATTATTAAAACTTTTCCAAGAACAAAACACATGGCAACTGATTATCAAGATCCTAATCTGAAACTTAATCAGCCTCTCGAACCATTCACGAGTACTGCCAATAATAATATTACTACTATAATAAAATAATGCCAAAGAAAATTACCTCAACATCTTCTTAAACTATAAAAAATTGACAACTTCGGAATATCTTCTTATAGTCCAAGAAGTGAAACAGATAAAATCTGGCTACACTGTACTACGCTATGCAAATTGGCCCCACATTGGGCGCCAATTAATATAGGGTTCATACGAAATGCAATGACAGTTGTTTGAAATGACCGGACTCAACAAATTCAATACTACAGAATAAAAACAGATGAATTATCAACTTGAATTCTTGTCTGACTAAAGGAATTTACTACTTCAGAATATCTTCTCATACTCCAGGAAGTGAAACAAATTAGGTATCTCGCCAAGAGAACGGAAACTAGCGCGCTACACTACTAAATTCTACAAGTGTAGGCGTATTTCACTTGAAAATCAAAATCATTAAGACATTTCCTGGCATCATTGTGGATCCTACGACAGCACTTATTGATATTTGCTTAATCAAAATAATATTTCAAGATGTCTTTAAAGTATAGAACGTTATTTCCATTATCAAAAATGTGAAAAGTCTACTTGATAACTACAGGCCTGATAACTACAGGCCAATTTTCATCTTCCCAATTCTGGCGCAAATTAATGAACCATTCAATTTGAGTGGTGGAAAGGATAGTCAGTGGCCTTGAAACAGGTACTACAGGTACTGAAGTGTGCGAGCTATCAAAGACCCCTGACTGCCTTTCTCATCAGCTGCTATTAGCCAAGTTGTTAGAGGAGTCGCACTTAAAATATTCCAGTCTTATCTGCAACAGTTTGCAGTCAATAGAATTAGTTACCAAAGAGCGGATGTTCCATAAGGTTCAGTTCTGGGCCCACTATGGTGTCCTAGCACCCAGTAGAGTTCCATTCTATCGTGCCCTGGTTCTCAGGACTTTCAGGGTTTCCCATACTATTCTGAACGTCACTTTTTGGCAGAGCCTTCAATGCCACCAGAATAGCAGAAGTTATGTGAATATTCTTATTGACATAAGCATGTTTAGCATTAATTCCAGTCTGGAATAGTATGATGATGAGATTCTCACAGTTTATTCCAGATAGTGTGCCATAAGCAATACTAGACCCGTCTATACACCCATCAGTCCTCTGATTATGTGTTCTCTTCCCATTCTCTACCACTTGCTAATGTTACACTAGAATTAGTTAATAAAACTTACAATTTTGGAAGTATAACTCTCATATCCTCGAGCTGCAACAGTAAGATTATATTCTCCAGGCAGAAGTATCTTCCAGTAGTCACCATGTTTGGCAGACCTAACCGAATGTTTGACACCTTCTACGTAAATCTCAGCATGTTCTATCTGATGACCTATGGTACTAGTGATGTAGCCAGAGACTCCTTTAAGAACCTAAAAAAACGACACCTGAATCAATCGAAAGCCATAAAACAGAATAATAAATTTGTTCCATAGTTACGGTTGAACGAAAATTTACCTGTTCTGCATAAGTTATTAATGCCTCTTTGTTATCAAGCCAATAGTCTGGGAGATCCTTGGCCAGAGGGTACTTATAGCACCCGACTTCTAGGGTTAGTTCCATGCAACCAGCTACTAGATAGTTCCAATCTTGCATTCCACCAGTTACTACGTACCATTTCGCTCCGTTCGTAATACCACCCTCGAAATTTTCTTTAGGGAACATGGGACAGGCTACACCATCGTGCATGGTTCGATGGGCCTAGAAACAATTATAACATCTGTGTGATAAATTGTAATATTGAATCGATGTAGCCCATACTTGATGGAAATCCATGTTAACGTTTACTATAAATTTTAATGTTGACTTTCACACATTTTTGGTCTACAAAACAACAACAATTGTTTTGCCATACAATGGTTTCTTCCGGCAGAAGTATACTACGTCACATTATGGCACGATATCCTTGAATACTATCCCACGGACAATTAACTATGGAGTTTTATATCTGTCCTTCAATCAATCGACGGTTGACAACTATTGTTTTCGACTATTAACTATTAATTGTTAATTACATTCGTATCTAGTATACCTGCAAAACAAGTTCAACAGAGTAGCGTTTTTGAGTTTTATTAAGTCGAATTTGTTTTGCCGTTTACATAGAATTTCCTATGTTCGGATGTGCGTTTTTTGAAAATTCCTGCAGTTTGTCCGATATAAAACATAGGACAAGTACCACAAGTTAATTTATAGACACCGCTCTTTTCTAGTTTAACAATTTCATCTTTATTGTTCTTGGTTTGCTTACCAAAGTGTTTGTCAATATTAATAATATTGCTTTAAACTTCTGTTGGTCTTTAATAGTAGGGTAAAATTTTCGAACCGCCTTTTTCTATAATTTCTTAGATAAAATATTGTTTTATTGTTTACATTTGTATTATATTTATTTATTTATTGAGATTTATTGTTCTTAGAGAGGTGTTGATTAACCTGTATATCATTTCATCATACGGTTGAGCTATTGTATCTGTTTATTAATGTTTAAGAATATGTATGTTGATTACTTGATTTTTTTTATTGTGAAATTGATTAGGTGCAGATAATTTATAAATTATCTGCATTCGATACATGAATGCACGAACAACCAATATTTCTGTGATGCTGTTCTTTACATTGAAATGATTTTATGAATATATTGTTTAAAATTGTTTTTTTCCTTTAACCAGCTGTCGTCCCCTTACGAACGGCAGCCCTCAGAAGTCGAAACTTGTGCGAGCCAAGGATTAACAAGGTCTTACCTTTTTACGTGCGATTTCTAGCACTTTCTCGGGCCATCAGAAAAATGTCTGCAGTCGCCATGGTTTGAACCATCGCCGACTGGCAGCCAAAGTGATTGAAACAATGTTGCTTTAACCACTCGGCTACCTGGTTCGTATATAATTTTATTATTTTATTTTATGGAGAATGTTTCAATAACATAATCGATTAGTGCTTAATCAAAATACATTGATAAAAAGCATGATTTAGCAACATGAAATAAAATAAAAACTAATTTCACTTACATTTGCATACGTGTGCGCTAAATATTTGAATATCTTGTCATCTGGGGTTGGGTTTTCGGAGATCTGGCCATTAGAAGTGTCATCGTACGGATAGTTAGCCACTAAGGCGCCATTATGGAGGTTTGCAGAGAGTACAAAAGGCTCCGACAGACTCCAATCCATGACAGCTTGAGTTTCTGGCTGAATAATTTGGTTATACTAAACAGAACAAAAGAAATCAGTATAGCGGAACACTGTTACTATGAACAAACTATACCTTATTAACTCCATATTGATCAGGAAAGTTACGATTTAAATCATAATCGTGAGCGTTGTTTCTTCCTAGCATACTTGAAGCGTCGCCTGAAATCACCAAATAATTAGCATAAACCAACAAACTGAATCAAACTTGGAGGTTTTATACCTTCTCTCGACATTTCGTATCCATCTGGGTTCATACTGGGTAACAAATGTATCCTGGTTGTATTTAATAGAGTGGTTATTCTGTCATCTGTACCATATCGTTCGCAAAGATATTTAATCAATAGAAGTAACAGTTCTCTTCCGACAACTTCATTTCCATGCATGTTAGCGACGTATTTGAATTCAGGTTTCCCTTAAAAATAAAGACATACTTGATTAAAATATTTCTACCCAGATTATAGAATCAGAAACAATATTTCAACAAAATGGTCTGATAGATGCTTATGTGATCATATAAATAAAACACCAATTCCTACCTCCTTCCCATTGGTTCTCACGATGTTCTCTGAACATTACAGGATTTTCTATTTTGTCGGAAATGGATAAAAAAAACCTAGTACCTTTGTCATAATTTTTTAACACATAAGTATTCCTATAATATGGTTATCGAAATGTGAATATTTGTATTGTGAACTGTCTCGTAATAAAAGTTAAGTTTTTAATTTTGGTGGGCGGATGATTTGTGAACATATAAGATAAATCGGTATACTTATATTCCTACCGGGTCCTGGGGACTATGGAATATGCCAAATTATTGGGAATTCAACATTGTAAGCCAGCGCTGAGGTGTCGAAAGATGGAACCACTTTCGCGTACGTTGCGTCAACATAAGAACAGAATACTTACCATATATATTATTTATCCGAATTTGTCCTAGATACTAGAATTATCGATTTGCGGAATTTGGAAGAGACCTGCAAATGGTTGAATTGAATGAACTGGATAACAATAGTGAACTTGAAAAATCACTAGCTCACATTAGTCACAATTAACCTTAATAAAGTTCGTTTTACATAGATATTCGAAAAAAAACTATGGGAGAATACAAAGAACAAACTTTAAGAATTTTCACTAAATTTTATTGAATCTCTAGCACGTCTACACACGATAGTTCATAACAGTTAAAATTTTAATAAACGTTACGAATTGGCGCCCGAGCAGGGACCAATTTCTAACTTTCGGTATATCTGCCGGTGAATGTAACTATGACGCTTTCGGATCTTGATATTTCCTTAACTCCGAAAATATATTATAATGAATATTCTGTTCTTATGGTGGCACTGATATCTCATGTTGAATTCCCAATACCCCACGTTGGGCACTTTATTTTTAAATCTAACTTTAGAATCCATTTGTGCAGTTTTCATCTTTGAATTACTCAATGTTGTGTTTCATGAAAACATAAATACCATAAGTATTCGAATAAATGAATTCCTTTTGCTAAATCAAAGTAAATACAAACTGACTTACCTGGCACATGCCTATCAGGAGTATTGCCGATAACGAACACCAGAAGCTCTCGACCTTGCACCGATGTACCGATAGAATTCAATCTGGTTATGCTTGGATAAAGTTTGTGGAAATTGATCATGTAACTAATCATCTCCTCATAGTGGTGGTGTTTAAAAACGATGTCATTACCGAGTACAAAGCCGAATTTGTCGTAGATACTAGAATTATCGACTTGCGGAATTTGGAAGAGACCTGCAAGGGGTTGAATTGCATGAATTGGATAACAGTGATGCATTTAGAGAATCAGTAACATTAGTAACAATAACACAATGAAGCTCGCTTTTCCCATGATATTCGCTAAAAAACTGAAAAAATACAAAGAAAAAGTTTAATATCGAATTTTCACTTATTCTTATTGAACTCTAGAACGTCTCAAACACGATAGATTCTTCAGATGATAGAATTACACTTCAAATATGAAATTATGTTACAAATTGGCGCCCGAGCAGGGACCAACTTGTAACGTTATATCGGTGTGTCTGCCAACGGATGTTCCTATGACGATTTTGGATATTGATGACAGTTCATTAAACTTAATTCATACTGCTAGCAGTGTTTTACACACGATAGTTTCTTCAGATGACAGAATTCAACTCCAAAATATTAATAACGTGTTAAATTGGCGCCCGAGCAGGGACAATTTGTGACGTTATTTCGGTGTTTCTGCCGATGGACGTTACTATGACGCTTTCAGCATTTGTATCTTGATGATTCCCTAACACCGGAAACCAATTAAAATCGGAGATACGGTTCCCAAGGGGTCAATCCTTAGGACACTACAGTGATCTTTTAAAATAAGTATTGCAGTCTTAAATTGCAATATCGCAGGAATACCTGCTGCTTGGTGATCTAAGCTCTGAAATATGCGAAGACTACGGACAAAATGGATAAAACTTTCTCTGTTTGCTTTAGAATTTGTCTAATTGGAACTAGATTTCTATTCGGCTGAGTACAGAAGTAAACTAGTCGGACAAATGGTTCTGAAGAGTGCTAGTGAAGCGGTAAACTGAGTGCATATAACTTCTAGCAACGGGTCTTGAATGGAGACGGCAGATATTACCAAGATGGAACCATCTGGGTGATAGGGAAAACAAATTTGCAATAGTTGATAACTTGACAAATATTCAACACTCTTTATGGTGTCGGTAACTTTTATTGCTAGTGTTCAACCCCTGGCGGTGTGTACGGCTATCTGCGAATAGTCCGTTTCAAAAGCTTCAGGGTACCAGTGGTCGCAAAATTAAATCCAAGTTGGATGAAACCCTATCACACTATACAAATGTGGACCTAAGCTGACTGTTAAGACAAATGAAAATATGCTTGCTTGAAAATCCTCCCTCTATGGTCATTTGAAGGGTTGTATTATTTGAGGATGTTCTACAGCATCTGAGAAAATTTTAGAAAAATCTCTTAGGTTACCATATTCTTTAGTTTTATCGAATTTTGTACTCTGCCCCTTATTTATAACTTTTCAGTTCATCTCGAATAAATTCAGTATGAAAGCATCAATAAGAGTATGACTCAAACAGACTTTATTGGGTAAACGACCCTTGGTGCTTGGTGTTAATAAAGCATTAAATATGTGCACAGATGCAGGGATATTAAAGAAAGCTTGTGCTTGCTAAAGCATAATAAGCAAAAATGGGGATGTAAGAAAATAAAATACACATGTCTATTGAAATTTTATTGAAATTCTTTTGAACAACATAATTACAAATACCTACTAATAAAAATCAACTAACAATATTGACATTTTGCAACATTGTCATGGTATATTTTTTCGTTCAAATATTTGATCATCAATTGCTTTGTGTTAATGTCTTTACTTCACAAACTAGAACTAAATAATGGTTGAGTCCCTGTATGAATTTGCCCTTTCAACATAGACTGACTGGAAGGTTTTTGAAAACAATTGGAAAGCATTTTATATAAAATTTCTCAGAAAATTTAATTCTTCACGAAAACTCCTGCATCTGTTCAAACTCAAAATGTATCATCCAAACAAGGATTATTCAATTTTGTGTACCTATCCGAGAAATGCGGAAAACTATAAAAAATGTTCTGAAGTAGTGACTGATCGCGAAGTTGGTGACACAATGGGCTGAAAATCGAGAGGTCCCTGTTTCGCATTTTTATTCAGTTTTCTATTCTTGTCTAACAGAAAACTCAAATATATGCACACATTCCCATAATGACCGGCCATGATTTGGCTTGACAAGTTAATCAAATTTTAGATGGCGCATTCGTTTCAAAAGATGCATACTATACTTTTGAGAAATGAAATTTCTAAGGTATTTTGAATAATTCATTTTCCATTTGAATAAAAATTCTGCTAGTCAGCATATAAAAGTAATATGGAACTTTTAGATACACAGATGAGAATTTGTTTTTTTCTAAATTTACCTGAAAGAGGAAATTCAACTCAATTCATTTTACCAGCAAATGTTAAAAATTCATCCAGCGACTCAAAAAAATACAACAATAAACAACAAACATATGTATTTTATTGGAATGTAAAAAGTGTAAAGTTAGTAAAAAGAGAGCGAGGTAAGAAAAAAAGAATACCTACTTTCTACGAATCAGACACATTTACATTTGTCATCTTTTTCATAGACATTTTGTTGATCCTTTTAGAGGGGGCAAGGAGGTCGTTTTTCTTAGACTCTGTCATCATATGTAAATTTTTGTTCACAGGCCCATAAAAAGTATCTTTTAGATTCAAGATTGTTATCAATTCAGAAATACTTTACATATAATCCGTCCATCAATGTCCTACACGCTCTTATTTGAGAAAGGAGCAAAAAATAAATAAAAAATGAACATACTGTTCGTTGAATAAAATATATTCGATATATTGCAGTCTATTGGACAGAACATTCAGAAAACACAGAAGAAAAAAAAATCACATACTCACGTAACCATTAATTTAATATTTATAACCGAAAGAAATATACCAACGAAAAAATTAAAGAATAGTGAAACCATTCATTCCTTGTTCCCTGATTATATGACATACTTCCATCTGAAAAGAAAGGAATATATTCATCGCTTTCATTAAAACATATATTTATTTGTCTAATTTTATGTCTTTCATATTTTCCCATATATTTCCAATAATGAATATAGTCTTTTCTATAGAAATATTGTACATCTATTATTAAAACTTCATTCCTTGCCTCCCCTGATCAACAACCACTTCTTGAGTATTTTAGTAATAGTAATAAACTGGTAAACGACAGCTGAGTATTTATTGATCACAAGAGTTTTGTTCCCAAATCGAATTTGATACGGCATTCAGACTGCACAAATCCTTAAAGCTGGTTAGTTTAGTTCAACTACAAATTAGAAATCTTAATTAACCCACAACCGTTTGTTTCAGTCAAGCTTCGCCTTCATAATCCTCGAAAATATCTTAGTCTCTTTCATATTATGCTGACCAATACCAATTTTCAGATTCTGTGTTTATTCGATATTCGTTACCTTGTTCAGGCGGTTGTAGTTTCAAGCTGAAGTCCTGCCTACTGGTTTTGCCTTCTTCTACAGTCACTTGAACCTTGTCGGACGGCTGATATCTGGAATTTGATATGAATCTTTGAAGATTTTGAAAAAAAAGGACATGGTTAACGATGGCTTAGGTAAAGTGGGAAGTTTAGCTTTTATCAGCCTTACATCACCACGACCTAAAAGATCATTTGTGAATATCCTAATCTAATTTGAGCCCATATCTCTTAGACTCTTGAGGAATTGTATGATTTTCCTGAGGCCAGTTTATACGGTTCTGACTACAATATCCTGTATGCACGCAGGGTCGCTTCCCTCTGCCAAAACAAGTGCAGTGGAAGGATGTCCAATATAACCTGTAAAGGCCGAGGAGATCGTGATGATAGAGCGTACGCCTCTCAATCATGGGGTCGTGGGTCCTATTCCCAGCATGATCACCGGTCTCGTGCATGGCATCACACGTTACATGGTAAGGGCTACGTCTTTCCTAGCTCGAACAAGTCTTTCGAGGACTTCTGAGGGTTGCGCGTAGGGGTGCAGCCGGTTGGCGGAAATGAAACCGAGGTGCTTTGCCATTTCTACGTACCCTCCAGTTTACTTTTTGATTTATTATTACACTTATATACTACAGGAGTTCATCAACCACCACTGCAGTGACAGTGATGGTTTCGCTTCTAAATATTACTGAGATTTAGCGGCTTCTAAACACCACCTAATGGTAGCAATGCCGCGACAGGCATTGTCAGCTTATACAATGAGCTTCAATGTTTCAGTTTACAGGTGGTCACACAATAATTCAAATGTAACAAAAGTCTGCTATACTTCTACAAGAAGCGTTTGCGAGACTGTCCTTTTCAAGAAACATTGCATATGTGTCTCTCAGATTTCAATCAATGTCTGCCACGGTACTAGCCAAAGAGGTTCTCGGTTTCTGTCAGATACTTGCCTTATATCGTACCTTTCCTGACTATTGAAAAACTGAAATTCAAACATTCATTTCGTCATAATTATTCATTGTTGAGAAACAGAGTGGATGTTTCGTACATACTCACCTGATACCTCGTCTTTTTTCCACGTTTATAAATTATTTGTTATTTATATACTATCATTATTTTATATACTTCTTGTAATCATGTGTAAAATAAAGACCTTTATTATTATCATTATTAGATTGCTTCAGGCGACTGTCGCAACTGAGTTTCACACTTTCTACGTCCATTAAGAAACACAGCCCAGTGAAGATGAGTTGAGGTTGTTGGTGATATAACAGTGGTGGGGGAGACCCAGAACCCACTAAAGTTTACTACTTTTTTTTATCCATATGGAGATATATAACGGTGGTCGGGGAGACCAAGAACCAAAATAATTCTACTACTTTTTTTCATATGAATTTGGGATTTTAAGGTAATACATTTTTACTGACTAACATTACTTCTTGAACCATTTCAAACGAACTGTAATATAAATCCAATTCTATGGCGACAGTTTATTAAAAGTTGATTTAATTTTTTTTCCTACAGCAGCCCTCAGACGCTTTCGAAAGACTGACTTGTGCTAGGGAGGGTATCTATTGGTAAAACATTTATTATGAAATTGCGAAATAGCCCTAAATTGTAATGATCGAATATGTATTAAAATACTTTGCAACGTATTTATTGTCGAAAACAAGGATCAAGTCTCTTATAGAAATCTATATTCTTGGTAGTGACTTGCTAACGAAAATATTAGTTGTATAGGACTTTGCAGAAGAAATTTTCATCATCAGATAGATTTACGAACAAATTCGCCATTTTCTGACACATAATTGTGAAATAACACTCACCCATAGGCTGTAGCAAACATCTCATAAGTACCCGGCAACAGTAACCTCCAATATTCTCCTCTATTGGACGTCGTTATATTATGATTGATCCCGACGACGACCACATCAGCATCCAAGACTGCTTCTCCTCTCTCGTTGGTCACGAGTCCTTTCACGCCCCAATGGGAAGCCTCGATGAAACGGAGCAGAGACTCTTTATTGTTTCTCCATTCCTGAGGCAGATCGATTGCGGGTGGAAATTTGCAACAGCTGAGTTCGAAGGTCACCTCGAAACAGTTGGAATGGACATAGTTGAAGTCTTGCATGCCTCCTGGTGACAAAATGATAGTTTTAATAATCAAAGAATAACTCCCTCGAGCTAAAGCTCTCGGGAGTTATTGAGATTATTGATGTTCATATGGTCTCATTAAATTGTCAAAATACAAGGTACTCTCGATAGAATTACGAGGCTTGTTTGGTAAGTCCGTGACTTTTTAAATTTCCCGCGCAGTAACTTTAAATGCAACACTGCTGCTGTCAACCACCATCTTTCAATAGACTACTGTCAAATTTTGAACAAGCTGCGACATTTGGTTTGTGTTTGACAGCAATTAGAAGCAGACAACCTCGTGAATTTTAACAAAAATGGAAAAAAGTGAATTTCGTGTGTTGATTAAGCATTATTTTTTGCGTAAAAAAACCATAACTGAAACCAAGGAAAGACTTGATAAATACTATGGGAACTCTGCACCATCAATTGCAATGGTTAAGAAGTGGTTTACTGAGTTCCGTTGTGGTCGTACCAGCACAAGTGACGCCGTACGTTCAGGTCGCCCAAAAGAGGTCATCACGCCAGAAATCGTCGATAAAATCCATGGAATGATATTGGACGATCGGAGAATAAAAGTACGTGAGGTAGCTGAGGCTGTAGGCATCTCAACTGAGCGAGTACATCACATTTTACATGAATATTTGGACATGAAGAAGCTATCCGCGAGATGGGTGCCGCGATTGCTCACACTCGACCACAAGCGCAACCGTGTGACCACTTCAAAGGAGTGTTTGGCAAAGTTCAATCGCAATCCGGGCGAGTTTTTACGCCGTTATATAACCGTAGACGAAACATGGATCCATCACAATACCCCAGAGACCAAGGAACAATCAAAACAGTGGGTGTCAACTGGTGAACGTGCACCAAAGAAGGCTAAGGTGCGTCTGTCAGCCAACAAGGTTATGGCCACAGTTTTTTGGGATGCACGCGGTGTCATTCATATAGATTACTTAGAGAAGGGTAGAACGATCAACGGCGAATATTATTCAGAGCTTTTAGACAGATTCGATATTGATTTGAGGCATAAACGACCACATTTAGCGAAAAAAAAAGTGCTGCTTCATCAAGACAATGCACGAGTGCACACGTGTGTAGTCACTATGGCAAAAATTCATAAATTGGGCTACGAACTACTACCCCATCCAGCATATTCTCCAGATTTAGCCCCTTGCGACTATTTTCTTTTCCCAAACCTGAAGAAATGGCTGGGTGGTAAGAGATTTGGGTCGAATGAAGAGGTTATAACCGAAACAAACGCCTATTTTGAGGGCCTTGAGAAAACCTATTATTTGGAAGGAATAAAAAAACTGGAAAAACGCTGGACTAAATGTATTGATCTAAAAGGAGATTATGTTGAAAAATAAAACGCTTATTTGCCAATTTTTTTTTTCTTTATTCAAATAGTCACGGAGTTACCAAACAGCCCTCGTATGAAGAAAATAATAGTCAGCTATTTGTCATGGTATTTCTATAAGACTAGAAAAACAGATTTCAGCTTGTTTTGATTCATACATTTGAACTTTCATTGAAACATTTGCCAATATCGGAGCTGAGAAAACAATAATAAAACTTGATGGTTGTAAGTCAAAAAATAATTGTTAACTTCAAGTATATGTGGAATATTTAGAAAAAAATATGTAAGTTTCAGAAATTAATAGTAAATTCTATCAAAATTGAAAAACCACAGGGCACAAATGTTCTATTAGATTTCATTTGAAGAATTTAAATTGTTTCAGTGGTTTACTACGCATCTTGAAAGCTAGGAAATGATAAAAAACAATTCACGAATATAAAACAATAAAGCACTGTCAGGATAGATAGGTTATCAAGATTCGGTGAGTAATTTTTTTTTCAGATATACTATTCAGCTCATACATATTTTAGCAAACAATTTTCAGAGCTCCTATAATCTAATCAACAAGCAGCGATTCGGTTTTCAGAGAAACAAAAACTCTTTTATATGAGGTGAATTCTGAAATTACTGGTGGGGAAGTAGTAGCTGCTACATTTTGTGATTTTTCTAAGGCTCTTGGCTGTGTGATTCATAAAATAGTTTTGCTTAATCTACAAAAACATGGATTCCGAAGAATTACTCTCAACTGGTTCAAATCTTATTTGAATGGACGAAATCACATAGTAAGAAATTCAACATAATTGGAATTGAAGAGTATTAGTTGTGAAATTCCTCAGGGTTCCATATTTGGACCAATTTTATTTTTATTGTATATTAATGACTTATTATAGATAGGGGACCTACATGACCTATTATTAGCTAGGGAAGACTATCACCATTATAATGTATAATAAATAATAATTTCAATTTACATTTCTATATGTATATAAGTATGTATTGACTTTTGTCTTTTTTCGTTTTTTCCATATCCATGAAATACCTATGTGTGTACTTTAATCAATTGATACTCAATATAATACAACTTCATGGAACTCTCATTCAGTTTTCAACACAGATGTAACCTGTTTGCATATGCATATCCAAAATGGTGACTATCAAGTTTTCAACTATATCTTCTGTAAGAGAAATACGACATTAAGTACAGTTTTTCCATGTCCCAATTTTTTTTATGAATTAATTTTACTATTTCTCGTGGACTCATTATTATAATAGTTCAACGTTTCTCAAATATTTCAGTAGCTTTCACTGCATTTAGGGACCTCTTTCTTTTCGACAATGAAATTACATTCTAAATTTTCAATATCTTAACATTCTCATTACACTTTTTTATACTCCATGATCATTACCCCATGATCATTACCATTGGTTTCCATTGCTACTCGTTACCCTTGCAACATGTTTCATTTTGGTTTGCTTATTCTCTTTCGTTATTTTAATTATAACACATATTTTGTTTCTTTAATTTTTTCACTTCCCTGCTACATTTTCATTGCTGTTCATTTAGTTCTTTGTACTTCATTACTCATTAATTTTCTTTTATTGTTTCATTAGTAGGTACATAATTTGGCTAGTTGTTCTCAACTTAATTTATGTTAAAATTAAATTAGAATGGATGTCTCATGAAAATGAGTAGAAAAATGAAGATGTCATTCTTTTCAGACTATTGTTGCACCTTTACTGTTATTATATTATTAAGTCTAGTTACTTCATGACATTACATTAGGCAATGTAAACACTCATGGTAAAAATTTGTTGAAGAGTGTGTAATACTGCTAATGAAAACCATAAGGGACCTGCATGTTTTTCAAGCTAAAGTGGCATCCTCATTTCCAAAATGAAGTTTGTTTTTGTATTACATGAATATTCACAGTAATTTCGACAAGGTCAAATTACCCTTCTTTCCACACAAAGTGGAAAATATGATGCAAATATCTCAGAGAAAACTACTTTTCTGGCCAATGCAACATTAAGTTTTGGTTACATAATACTTCTTCACAAATAAAGCCGTGCGTGCCTTACAATTGGATCATCCTTGCATGTGATGACCTACCGTGACACTGACAAGAGACAAGAATCCAGAAACAGGTGGTCACCCCATCAAAATGGAACAACAGTCAGCTATATGCTTACAAGAAGCAAGACTGCCATTTTTGAGGAAAATTGCAAAAATGTGTCATGTGTCTCTCAGGTGTCATTCAATGTCTGTCGCGGTATTGCCAAAGAGATTGTTGTTTTCTTGTCAGAATCTTGCCTCATATCTCATATCTATCCTGATCATTGGGAAACTCTGAAATCCAAAATGAAATAGTTTATAAAATCTATCCATAGGCAGAAAATCATTGATCACGTCATAGCTATTCATTCCTACATTCCTGTAAACGAGTGTCGCAAATGAGTTTCATACTTTCTTCCTACGACCACTGAGGAATACAGCCCCGTAAAGGTGAATGGAAGGTAGATGGTGATATAGAAGTGGTGGGGGAGATCCAGAACCTACCATAGTCTACTACTTTTTTTAATCCATATGAATTCTAAATCTTTAAGGTATTTTGACTGATTTATATTATTTCTTGAGCAATTTTAAAGCAATTGTAATATAAAACCAATTCTACAGTGACAGTTTATTCCAATTCAAATTTGATTAAAATTCTTCTACTGGCTGCATCCATACATCAACCCTCAGAAGTCTTCAAGACACTTGTGACAGTTAGGGAAGATATTTTCTATGATTAAAACTTTTATTGAGAAATCACATAATCCTTGAGTCCTTCTTGAGGAAATTTACACAAATATTTGACTTGTGCAGTTCAATGTCTGCCATCGTATTAGCCAGAGAAGTCGTTTTATGTATTGTGAAGCAATTCAAACTAGTCGTTTCATTAATTCGTTACTATCCAGCACAATTTGTTCAACTTTGTTTGGAATTATTGCTGTTCTAGATGTCTATGAAAATTATTGATTAACCTTTCTTGAAAGCATCTAAAATCAGCAATAACTTCTGCACCTTTATTAAATGTTTAAACCATTAACACACATTTTACACTTTGTAATGCCATTAGTATCATGAATACCATTCTGGACCCAGCACAGAGCCTTGAGGCACTTCACACTCAATTTCGTCTGTATCTAAAGATGCCATTCCACCAATTCTTTCTATAAGAGAGATATAAACTAAACCAATTATAAGTGGTTCCTCTGAATGTTGCAGTTTGCATAGCAGTTCATGAGTGGAAATTTAATAATATTTCAAAAATAATCTGAAATATTTTGAAAACTTAAATCATGGTGAACTAAAACAGCCTTCTCTCAGCTGACAATCAACCAAGTTTATTTATATTTACTTGAATCATTTTTAGAATTATTTTCATTTTTCGATTTTGGAGTTTCTGTAAAATTTAATTTTGTTGGGATCAATTAGGTACAAAATGGATTAACAATAACCAAAATGTGGATGATTATTGGAATTGTAGGCTGTGATTTTTCATTTAGTTGTTACACTAGGAAATCCTGCTGAAAACATACGGTTTTTTTATTGTTTGTCTAGTTTAAACCCTATTTTAAGATGGACTTACCTCTTACTTCATACCAGTGTGCTCCATTGGTAATGCCTTGGGTAAAACTATCCTCCCTACAAGCATTACCTGTTTTCATTATAGGGTTTGAATCGGCATAGGTAAGTGCAAGAGTCTTAAACAGATTATTGTCAGGAGAGTTGCTCTCAACACAGCATTTGAGTTGTGCCCTGAAAATTGTATATTGAATGTTGGGATGGCAATCAAATTATACATTGCTTTGAAATCAAAATACCCACTTTGAATCATCATAAGGGTAACTAGCTACAACAGCTCCTCCATGAAGATTTCCAGATAAGACGAAAGGTCTTGAGATAATCCATGTCATCAATGCTACAGTTTCCGGTTGCCTACCAGACAAAATTGTTCCTAGAAGAACAAGTTACCTTTTGAAATATATTTTGAGGATAACTTTTTGACCCAAAAATAGATTCTTAAATATTGAAATTTTTATATGGTCTATGATTAAATTATTTTACCTGCTCTTGCTACATCAAACTGATCAGGAAAGTTTCTATTCAAATCAATATGATTGGCATTTTCCCTGCCTACATATCCGTCTTTAGATTCACATTTTCCTTCCTAAAACATCATTTTTCAAAACAGCTATCCATATATATACTGCAAAAAATGTAAAACCACAAAAACTGATAAGAAAAACCAACAAGTAGATATTTCAATCAAGGATATATCAGAAAACACACTTATAATCACTTATTTTTTGTCAAGTTGTTATCCAAAGTTATGACTGTAATTCCCATTACTTATTATTTGTTTTAGAAATGACAGGACTGTTTATCACTATTTTGATAAAAATTTGCTAATAACTTGTTACAAATACTGACATACAAACCTCTGAATTTTCATACCCATCGGGATTCATGGAAGGCATCAAAAAAATATCAGTAGTATCCACCAGTTTAGTCACCCTTTCATTTTTTCCGTAGTTGTGTATGAGATATTCGGCTAAAAAGATCATTAATTGTCTACCAACAGCTTCATCTCCGTGCATATTGGCAACATATTTAAACATGGGTGTAAGCACAGTTCTATTAGGTACATGGGAGTTGATTTCCAAAGCCCATAGTTCCCTATTTTGTGCAGATTTTCCTACAGATATTAGCTTCACCAAGTTTGGGTGTTCCGACTCCAGTTTTTTGAAGAGATTCGTCAGCTCGTCATAGTTGAGATATCGTGGTATTTCTAGGAATTTTTCGTATTCTACACTTGTTACATTGATACACTCACTTAAACTTAATATCACACACAGTAAAATTATTGCTTTGGAGAACATTGCTATATTTTTTGTTGGAAAACGTTTCAAACTGACATCTTTTTTGTTTGAATGATTGGGGATTTCCTTCTTTCGATCATCAGCCGATAAACGAAGAGGAATTGGAATACAAGAATACGTCAACTCAACATTCAATGCCAACAGGTTATTATTATGATTAGAATAAAGAAGGGGAAATTTAGTGAGTAATAAATGATGAAATTGTGTCCTCAACTCTTCAAGGCAGGCAATCCCCAATGTGGTGTACTGTCGAGTTGGTTGCCGACATTCGGAAACAAAACAATGGAATAACTATTTCAACCGTTCAATATCCAAAGTAATTGCATCTATATTCGTCAGGTCATTTGGATTGTACAGTATCTACAGTACAATTATAGCTTCCCCAAAATCCCCATTACGTTTACATATCATAGAATAGTATAATTATGTTAAGGATGTAATTCCAAAGTGTTCCTAGTTTCACATCTTTTACATTAGTGCTCTGTGTTTTCATTTAGCACGTGGAAGTAGGCAACCCATCTAAGGCATTTGTGTATTGAGGTTTGCTTGTTTCAACGTTATGAAGAGGATTTTCTTGAGAAAGAAAATAATCTCATCATGAATAAAATCAAGGTTTTTTTTCAACTTCTTCCAAAATCGATAACTGCCGCTCATTCCTTATTGTGCTTTTCATAAAGTAGTGGGGTTGTTCATTCACAAATAGCTTCATTCAAATCTTGATTAAATGAAGACGAAGGTAAGTTTATTTTTGGTGTTGGATTTGAATGAATGATGGTATTTGAATTTTTGAAAAGGTGCGAGTGCATGACATTTGAAAAAGTTATTACGGGTAAACAGGTAGAAAATTATTATTTTCATTTGATTCTAGTGGATATCACCGAAATGTTTGATCCAACTCATCTGGGTGTTCTATAAATTTAATTGCAAAAATCTTATTGTCTATCTTAAAACGAACGGTGTACCTATTTTGTTTTGACTGAAAATCTCAGCGTTTTCTCAAATTGTTTGGAGGTGGAAAAGCTTATTTCTCAAGTGATTTTTCGAGATATTTCCAATATAATATTACAGGGTTCTAAAGAATGTTGGTTGTTTGCCTTTTATGGGCAAAAAATTAACGTCATTCACACTATACCCACTGCTTGAGCACTATTTACTGGGCTGTGATATCACATTGAATAATGTACGAAAAATGATTCGTATTGACAATATCAAAAAGCGGGACACTACATAAAAACCAAAGAGTCTCAACCAATAGGCATTTCGCTTTTCTGTTGTAAGTTCCATATCAGATGAAACGAAATAAAAAAAAATATGTACCTAACTCTATCATAATATATATATATATATATATATATATATATATATATATATATATATATATATATATATATATATTGATACTGTCAAGCTTTCGGTATAATTCGATACCTTCCTCAGGTCAACTGAAAATACGCATTGTACAATAAATGTAGGAAATAATAAATGGAGTACTTACTAACGTGAGAATGAATAATGAAATTGGCAAAAAACGAAAATAAAATATACATGAAGTGAAATGAAATGACTGATGTAAGAATGACAGTGACTTAATTTATTTCAGTAATCAAGTTGAAAGATTCTGATTAGAGGGTGATTTTATCCTATGTTTCTCAAAATTAAGTAGATACGTATAAATTTTGCTGAGATTACTCAGGTCAGTTCTTTTGTTCATCGACTGTTCTTCATTATTGATTTGAACCATTTCCATGAAAATTCTTTTAGACAGATTAGTTTCACTATTCAAAATTTTGGTATTATTATAATCCATCCTGTGGTCTCTAGAGATAACATATGTCCTGCCAAAGCACATGAATCAACATTTCGTCTACAGTCGCTTTTATGTGAAATAATGCGACCATTCAGTGTTCTAGACGTCTGACCAATATATGACTTAGGACAGTCCATGCAAGGAATTTTATAAATAACATTTGATTTTTGTAATTTTGAAATGGGTGTTTTCACTTTACTATGTAATTTTGATATTGTAGTAATATTTTTCTTGGAGATTTTAATATTGTCAACTTTAAAAACGTTTATCAATTTTGGTGTCAATTCTTGTATATATGGCAGAGATCTGTAGATTGGTAGAGTATTTTATTGTTGGTCTGAATTTTGAGATGGTGTGGGTAGAGTTGCAGTGACGATTCTTTCACAATAGAGTAAATTATTAACTAAAGATTTTGGATAAGAGTTTTCGATAAGAATATTCCGTAAATCATCCAAACTTTGTTTGAGTAAGCTAGGATGAGTGATTTTTTGTATTCTGTTTTTTAGAGACTTAATAAGATTAATTTTCATCTTTTGAGGATGGTAAGAATGAAAATTGATAAACCTGTTACTACATATAGATTTTCTGTACCATCTAGTAACAATTATGTTATGCTCATTTCTTATTAATCTCATATCTAGAAATGGAATGTTTAAAAATATTATTTTTTTTTCTTATGAATAGCTTGACTTAAATAGATGGGAAAATATTTTAAAAACATTGCTATTTTTAATTTTTTTGAATTATCTCTTGAAACTTCGTTTATGTGTATAAAATTGAATTCTAAGTGACTTTTTCAAATAACTTTTTTTGATATCTTGCCATCTTACCCCTTTTTTGCCTTTGCATTACAATTTTTTTCATTTTGCCGCCATTCTAGCGATCACGTGACATGTGTCAAAATCGATTTTTAGGTTATCGGACATGCACAAACTTTTCCCCAGAATATTTTTTCCAATACTCCAATAATAAAAATTTTTCCCATATGGTACATACTTTTTACCGGTCACTGTATATATAATATATCTTAATTTAATGAAAGAGTTGTGTTTCGTGTAAATTTATTACAATTGCAAAGCGCTTGGCTCTTAGGCGATCATCAGTGCGATACCTCTGAAAGTAATATTGTTTGAAACTTTTTCAATATAATATAGCACTATTCTATGACATTACTGTGTCAAAAAAAAAATAAAAAATTGCCATGATACCTACGCTATTACGTGGTCACACTGTGAAACTAAAAATGTAGAAATTGTCACAAGGCAGAAGAAAAATATTCTGGTTATTCGTATGTTCGAAACATGGAATAACTTATTCAACCATGTCGTGAATTCTCACTCAGTGAACATTTTTTTAAACAAAATATAGACATTTGCTTGAATTTGCTTAATTGTTTTTATGCATATGTATCATTTTTTATATCTCTAGCTCTCTCTCTCTCTCTCTCATTTCGTATGTATTAGTAACATGTTTTCCTTTCTGTAGGCTCACATATAGGACTCTGACCTTAGTCTTTATCTATATGAAATAATAATACTCATAATATGCACAAAATACCTAATAGTTCGAAGTACTTCTGAATTCGAATTGCCTGTACAACCCCCTCTACAATCTACAATTATAATGATAATTGTAACTTCTTACAGGATCATAAAACATTATCTGAGAACTTTTTTCTGAACTCCTTCAATAGTATCGATCAATCTCTGATGATTCGGATTTTACAACTACAGTAACTAAGTTCACTCCTCACAAGATAATTGTAAACAGGTATTGTAAAGCATCTAGAGCTTTTATTTCTCTGCAATTTCGTATCAGATATCTCAACGATATACAGGGAAATTCAAAAAGTACGCAAAAAATGGAAAAAAATCTATTTGTGATTTTTACAAAAAAATATATATATAAAAATTGTCATCAACTACTTATACCCTATAAGATATACTGAATGATTTTCAGTTGCTTGAAAAAATGAATTTGAAAATTTGAAGTGTCACCGCACAAGAAATAGTCTCACAATTCCTCATTACAGTGTGAAATTGCTTCTGAAGAGTATGTTTTCCAATTCTTCCGACCTCCCTGATGATCTTAGAAGAGTGAAATAGATTTTTGTCGACCAAAATGTATTGGAGGCCTAGCGAAAGAGATGCAATTCACGCATCAATGGAATGAGCGATTTTCTGTGAGTGATACTTCTGAATAACATTCTCCCTTATCTCATTCATAAATAAGAATCTCCAGTGGGAACTGGACATTTTCACTTTCAGATTTTTTCTCTCAAGTTATATAGGGTCTTTCTCAATATCTATCAGATGTAGTTCAATGTCCAGCGTGGCTTTAGCCGGGGAAGTAGTTGTTTTCTGTTAGATTTTACAAAAAAGTAACTTCAATTTTATCGTAGGGTTTTTCCATTTCCAGAGGAGTCATATATTGATTCAATTTTCAATTGAGAATGTTTCTCTTTAAAACATTATCTAATGTCTTTTTTCTGAACTCCTTCAATAGTATAGAGATCAATCTCTAATGATTCAGATTCCACTTACTGAGTTTAGTCCTCACAAGATAATTGTAAACAGGTATTGTAAAAAGCATCTAGAGCCTTTAATTTCTCTGCAGTTGCATATCAGATATCTCAACGATATACGGGGACATTCAAAAAGTTCCCAACAAATGGAAAGTATGACACAATTCTTGGACCCACCAGCCAAAATAACAATTTAAAATTACCCATTCCATCTTCCAACTTGATAAAAAGCTCAATAATTTACAATGCTGTTAAATTGTATAACCATCTTCCAGCAAGTGTCAAAATCATTGATTCCATCACTTTATTCAGAAAATCGGTGAAACATATTCTGATAGAAGAAGTATTTTATTATGTCTAAGATTACCTCAATAAAAACATGAGTGATTCTTCAATTTTAATTTTTGTTGCTCAACATTTAGATATAAATGATTTCTTGGATTTTTGCTTGATTGAGGACCATAAAGGTTGAATTATAAATCAATGCGCGAACCTTGTCATTTTTGACGTTTCTAGAAAAATGCATTTTTTGCATCAACAATTATCTGATTCACATCCCAAAACAATTGCCGGTGGCATCCGGTCACTTCTTCTGGTTGCAAATAATCGAATATTTTTAAATAAATTATGAAAATGAAATGAATGAAAATGATTGTGTCCTCCCTTGATAAAAATTATATGAATAGTATACCACAATGGACAGACAGCTTAATTGCGGTTTTGACCGCTTCTCTACTTCAGTTGATAATTGCGTTGCATTTTTCTGATATACAGATTAAATCCCAGCGATTCTACAGGATGGTGGAGGTATCTTCGCGGTTTTGTGTGCAAAATAGATTAAAACTGCTATCACGAATGTATATAAAACCAAAATGATCGAAGAAATCGTTATTGAAGGAAGTTAGTTTCCAATGTCATATTGTTTTTTTCTACTTATAACGACTTGAGTAAGGAGAATGAAGGTACGTGAAAAATATTTTTTGTTTAAGTGAAGATGTGTTTTTGCCACATGCCTACGCCTACCCATTAATTGAAAGTGTTAAAATAGTAATTAGTCTTTGTGATGCTGCTATATTCAGGTAATTAAATATGAACATTCCTTTGATTTCGCCACTGTAATGGGACATGTAATTACAATGTCCTTTCGAGAGGTTTGCAAATATGCTAAACAATGCTAAAACACTGACTTTCGAACAACTGACATAGCGTTTTCTGAGCATACTCTTTCAAATAATTCATTTATTTGATTGAAGTGAAAAATACAAGATGGCAAACTGAACGAACTGAAACAACTCATTGAATATTTATCAATCTATTTCAAAACAGCCCAATTAAATGAATCGAACATTCCTGAATATAATTTTGACTATTCCACTCCAAGATATTCACGTAATCTGACCAATCACAAATCAAAGACAACTTGTATTATCGCGAAAACACCAGCTGTCTCTCAATTCTGATTGGTCTGTCAGCGTTGGTGTTTTCAACGATGTAACTATAGATGACAAAGCAAAGTTTGACATTTTGACAGATCATAATTGTAGGCGAAAACGTCAAAATGAGTCGCATCGTAACTATATAATAAATTATTGATAGTTATAATACATTTTTTGTGATTATAGTTGATTGATTATGGTTATGATGAATTGATTGTTCATGTTTATAATAATACTTTTAATGCTTCGTGAAATAGTCTAATAAAATTCCACTCGTGATTGAATTCATCTCATAAGTTTGTCTTTTATTTCTGAACTCAACTGAATTGTATCGAGAAAACACCACGAGTCCGCAGGACGAAGAAATTCGGTTTCGTTCAGAAATTAATCGACAGACTTATCGCGAAAATTCAATCACTTGTGGTATTACTACTGAGAATATTAACGTTTTTTGATAAATTTCTGTTGTCTGTTGCAAAATCTTTAATAATAGGTATCTGATAAAGGACCTCGCACACTTCTTATGCAAAAATTCTTTCTGTCAAATTGTCCAAAATTTCGATATGTTGTTGAACTCGACACACTGAACAAAAGTAACCATCCATGGGCACAAAAAAATTCCATGTGTATTTCACGAAATACAGGGTGTTGGAGTTATAAAATGTCACTTTTCAATATTGACTGATCTTTATTGTGGGTACCATCACTGAATTATTAGTGAGCTTTTGTACTACACCATAGTATCAAACTTGGCAAGTGCAGCACTATATTTTTGAGCCTTTTTGAAAACAATATACAGGGTAAAACATGCCTTTTTCTGAGTTACCAAGTGAAAATTATTTCAGAATTAAGCATCAACGTTATAAGTCGGATAGTATCTAAATTGAATGTTTTGTGTTGGATGTATTCAATAAGATCGGCTGTACCAAAAAGCACACATTTATTTCGAATATACTGAGGGGAACGAAAGTATAAGTATCTCCCATATTATTTGCTTCGGATTACGTGATTTGATTAATGTATAGTGTTCCAATTATATGTGCCATGAGACCACTTGAAAGAATGTAATTTATGAGCATTAAACAGTGTTACCCAAGAATATACGTCACCAATATTACTAAAAATAATAAAATTACCCTGTATATAAAAATCTGACTGGTTGATTTTTATGATTGGTTCTCATTTTATAGAAGATATATCATATTATGAACTTGTGTGAACAATTTGGAAATGTTTATGTCAAGTTTTTTGTTTAATGGGTGAAGTTACTGAAAATCCAAGTAATTTTCGAAGCATATTTCGAATGAAATACTCACAAAACGACCATTCCCCCTATGAATGTTTATTTCTTAAGAGTAAGTATACTCTCAGATTGAGTATATAAATAGAGTTGGTCGAAAATAAGAGACATCTGGGTTAGTCAGTATATAATAATAATAATAATATATGTTTATTCATCATAAATGTACAACAAAATTTCATAAAGTATAATTTTGATAAAACACTGTTCAAGTGAGTAGTACTTAGAGCTGAGTGAAATAAACAATGGCATCACTGAAGGAGCAATTCTAGAAAATTACTCCTTGTGCGTGATATAGCCTCTAAATCTAGATCTAATAAAATACGTAAGATTAAAATATAAAATAAAGAATAAGTATAAAATATATGGGTAAACGTTGCAATCTTGCTGTGTATTTTTAGGTGAACACATTTAAGGTGTTTGGAATGTCATAATAAGTAGTTTTCCCATGTATCACAGAAAATAAAATTTCACAATTGTTGGTAAAAGGGTCACATCCAGGTAGGTTTCACATAAAGTTAGTGGCATTATCGGGTTTAAGAGTCACATATACACATACATCACAGTCATATGATCTTGATCCCATGTGAGTGTTACACAAGATAAAATATTACAATTAGTAAAAGGGTCACACAGGTAGGCCCCACATGAGGTGAGTTTAGAGTCACATATACACATACATCACAGTCATTCGATTTTGATGAACAATCCGTGCTAAATAAAAGTTGAAACCATTTTTTGGAATATTTGTCTGTCATTGCTTTGAATCCAATTTTTAACTTTTTTTTTAAATATTTCGTAGCTTCGGCTGGTCTTTATTGTTTCAGGCAACAATTCCCAAACTTTTGGACCCAGAAAGCTGCAGTGCCTCTGCCCACTGTTTTGATACATTTCGGAACCACGACGCTATGGTTTCGTCTTGTATTATATGGGTGATCTGAGTGCGTTATTTCAATTTTATTTTTGTATATCCTTTGTAACATATTTTGGCAATAGAGTTGTCTGATATCAAAAATGCCACATTCGTTATACAGACTGTCGGTAGAGTACATCTTTCCTTTGCCGAGGATTATTTTAAGAATTTTCTTCTACACAATATTCAGGCTATTTAAATGCCTTTCATTTACGCCTCCCCATACTTTTAAAATACCACTGTAAGCACTGATAAGTTCACAATAATTCAACACTGTCACATAGATTGATAGATTATCATTGAAATGGGGATTATTTCCAGTCCTTTATACCTTGTGTTCTATCGAAATCATACCCAATCCAGATAATCTTTTCTGTGTCATGGTGGATCGCAGATAATTTTTTATTATTTTTAATTTAGAAAAAACTCCTTTCACCATTTGCAAAAGGATAATATATTAAATATTCCCACTATCCAACCTGAAGTAGATTGGAAGGTGTCACATAACATTCTCAACATCCAACCTGCCAACCTGGATGGATGGTGGATGGCTACTGGCTTGGTTGGAAAATAGGAATAAGTCAATTTTTCCGCCCCTCATTTTTTGCCGCTCTGAGAAAATGCCCGGCTTGCCGCCCCTTAGATCGGACCCTGGGAAAGTGACAATTATAATTTGGTTAAAATCTTTCTTTTCGTTTAGGAGGAGATGTGCGTTTCACATACAGAACTGCATACATATAGTATTTTCATTCAAAACGAGAAAAATTTCGAAATTTTCATGATTTTGCAATATCGTTAATAGTTCCACCCAAGACAGTTTCATTGAAATCTTCCCAATTAGTTCAGTATTTCCGCCTTTTTGTCTTCAACCTGGATAGCATTTCTTTTTCAGAGCTCGAAACCGCCAAAAAATTTCAGCCCTCTTCTTCACAGAAGCCACCTCATGGCGAGCACTTGAAAAAACAATGCGTAAAGTCCATAGAAATTTATAATATATTTCTATGGTAAAGTCAAACACTCTACAGTTCAACAACATATCAGTGAAATGGCTTGGGAAACAACTTTGTTCATGACACTTATTATACCTTTTTACCGATTCTTCAGATTTTGAGGTGCGTTGACAAAAATATTTTGATTATTTAGCTTTGTCGATCCACTTAGAGGTGAACAAGAAATACCGATTGTGAAAGAGGACGACCTTGTTTGCATCTACTTGCATCTCAATACTCCAGGTACCACCAAAGAATAGTTGGCGTTTCGCAAGAGATTGGTACATTGCCTTCAGATGATTAACAACAGTCGGTGCTAAATGGATTTTAATCGATGAAAATAAATAGGGACACTCCCACAAAAACATTGCATGCCGGTGTTTAGATTACGGAGTGATCAGATTTGGATACGGATTACTCATTACTCATTATAATTATGAAATTATGTTTTTTTGCCAAAAATTTATTTTTTTAAATTTTTGTGTAAGCACACCGAATTTCAAATCATTTTCGATGCAGTTAAAGTTTTTGTATGCTTTTTATGGAACCTCTGTAATTACAAATTTTTTACCTTTTATTCCCTTTTCCGACAAAATCTTATGTCTAAACATAGCAAATCATATATTTTCGAACTCAGCGTGAAATTTTACGAAAATGGTACGAATTTTCAAGTGGATTTGACGAATTTACATTTTTGGTGATTTTTAGAGGTTGACGAATGTACCTAATAGTTAGGGAGGCGAGGTAGCTAAATGGCGTAATTCAACGGCGCCGTCGAGACCTATCACAATCGAAAGATAAAATAATTTCGAAAAGAAAAGCTCGTATGGTAAAAACCATTTTAGCGGTGGGTTTCGCGTGTACGGTTTTTCAAAAATGTTAAAAAAAACCGTTACTTGGGCATTCTCGAGCGCGTCAGATATTCATACTACGTATGCCCCAAGTGCCTCTGATAACAACGGTATACTAATCTGCCGGTTTGCGTGGTGGGGGTAGGCATATAAAGTAGTCAAAAATGCAAAAAAAAAAATTACCCGAGCGCGTCAGATTTTCGGAAGGGGTGTTAAGTAGGCCCCAAGGAAGCTCCCTTTAAAAAAACTGACGATTTTGGCGTGACCATAAGTTACAATGAATTTTTGAAAATGCAAAAAAAAAAAGTTTTTTTGAAATACTCGAGCGCGTCAGATTTTCATAGGGGAGGTTTATCTCGGTATCCTGAAAGCATATTTTCTTAATCTGACAAAAATGTTGGTGGGTTCTCTTAATCTGACCGGAAAGGTTTTTTGGTTTCTTTTTTTCTTTTCTTTCTCCTTGATAAAACGGGGAATTTAAGAATGACAAAGCGATAGTTATAACCAACGTTAATGAAGATGAAATGTGGTACGAATTGTGTTATTTATTGTTTGCTCAGTCTGTATTACATGTTTATGGCAAATTCCTCTTTTTTGCTTCAATTCTTCACTTCGTTTTGCTTACGGTACGTTCAAAAAACAATTTGAGGATCAACAGGCTATTGAATAATATACATACATGAAACTGTACATGTTAATAATACTTTTGTATACAGATACGCGTAACTTTTTCCGAGTCCACGAAAATTGTCGAGAAGCTTTAGAAAAAAAATTTTTTTTGAGATATAATAAAAGTTACATAATTTAATCATCGTTATTTCATATCCATTTTTTTTAACACCCTCAGTTTTCGAGATATACTCAAAAAACCGGGAGTTTGAGTTTTTATGATGCTTCAAGTCAAAAAGTTTTAACTTTGGACAAAAATGTAAAGAGACCTTTTTTGTTTATTTAAACTTTTTTTTTTGGAAAATGTATCGTTCGCGACTTATATGCCGCAACGCGTTTTTCGGAAGACGAAATGGCTCCTCCACACTTCCGGTCACGCGGAAACCGGCAGATTTTGTATTTTTAGCAAGTTTTAGATTATATTCTTCAAAAAAAAACGCGCTCGAGAATGCCGGATTAACGTTTTTTTTTTTACAAGTTCGCGACCCTATAACTCGGTGGCGTCAATCACTTATCGTCAGATTAGTTAAATTTAGTCTTAAAACACTAAAATCAACCCCCAATATCTTAATCTGACGCGCTCGAGTATTTCAGACTATCGATTTTTTTTTACTAATCTGATCGTCTATCCTAGGCGCGCGTCACTACATATAGAGCTAAATACTTTACAAGGCTGTTCTATTAGGTCCAAGGTATCTCTCATATCTTAAACTGCCACGCTCGAGTATTACCGAAAATTCCCCTATTCGCCTCCCTAACTATAAAATGGCTTGCCTATCAAAATGCGGTAATGGCTTTGTTTAATTAAAATAATGATAATCGTAAATGAAAGTTTATTGGGCTTTTTCTTGAAAAAAAAAGTGGTGTTACTTTCGTAGTTTTATCTCCTGAACACGAATCGGAAAGAATTTCGTGGAGGCCTCTAATACTTTTAGAGTTATGGCCCTTTGAATCTTGAAAATCGACTATTTTCAATCACGATTTTTTCAGTAAAAAATCGCACAAAATGCCTCATTCTTTTTGTTGACACTTTTTTCAGACCCAAATCAACTCATCTTTCACAATTATTCACTTCAAGAACGAACGCCAATGAAAAGTGAGGTTAGGTATAGTAATATGAGAAGGTTGATTTTTCGTAAAACGATTGGTTTTGATACTTGTATTTGTTTCCCAAAACTCTTCCTCCATTCCCCCCTGCCCAATTTTTTCGGGAGCTTCGCGACTTCATTTTCAATATATTTTTTTAAACAAATAAACAGACAGAATACGAGGATGTATTGATATCTATAGTTAGCCTAGACCAGTTCCCTGCATAAACAAAATATTGCGTTACCATAGCAACGAACAACAACTTAGAAGTGTCAGTGGAAAGTTTGACGTCAAAGAAGTAAACCAGAGTTATGCAATAAATTAAAAGAAAAAATATGTCCACCGAAATTGTGAAAATCGAAAAATTGTAGTATCGAGCCATCATCAAGTACCTGTATTTAAAAGGGTTGAGAGGTAAGCAGATTCACGAAGATATGCTTAATACCCTTGGTGATCAATGTCCTTCGTATGCGACCTTGAAACATTGGACTGCAAGCTTCAAAAGAGGTAAATTTTCCATTGAAGATGATGACCGATCGGGAAGGCCAGTTTCCGTGTCAGTCCCCGAAAATATCGATGCAGTTCATGACATGATTTTAACAGACCGTCGAATTGGGCTAAAACGGATATTTGAAGCACTGAATATTAAATACGAACGAGTTCATCATATAGTTCACGTCAATTTGTACATGAGAAAAATTGCTGCAAAATGGATCCCCAAATGTTTGAATGTTGACCAAAAGCGTGCAAGGGTAGTAGCATCGCGTTCGATCTGTGCTCAATTTGCAAACCGAATTGTTACTATGGATGAGACTTGGGTACATTTCTACGATCCAGAAAAAAAGCAACAATCGATGGAATGGCGACACTCCGGTTCTCCAAGACCTAAGAAGTTTCGTGACCAAAAATCTGCTGGAAAAGTTCTTGCTTCAGTTTTTTGGGATTGCCATGGAGTAATCATGATTGATTTTTTGGATAAGGGTAGAACAATAACTGGAGATTACTATTCGACATTACTGACCACTCCACTGGAAAAAATTAAAGAGAAAAGTCGCGGAAAGCTATCCAACGAGGAGGTAATAAAAGGTGTGGAGGTCTGGTTTGCAGAGCAAAAAGAAACATTTTTTTGAAAGGTCTAGAGACGTTGCAGGTTCGCTGTAATAAATGTATCCAATGAAGAGAAGAATTTGTTGAGTAATAAAATATTTTGACATTGAAATTTTGTTTGGTTCTATAGTAGGCTAGTAATTTTTCAATACATCCTCGTATGTCAGAATCCACCTTAATTATATGACCATATCTCTCCATCCCCTTCCCCCAACCCTCCTTATATTTTTTGGGGCGCTTTGCACCCGGATTTTCAATAATTTTTCTGACTGAAAAACTAATGACATGAAAAAAATTTTCTAAAAAACCTAAAACTCGAAAACGAAATAAGAAATAAAATAAATGAACTTTTTAGAGAAAAGCTTTTATTTAAATGCACTAAAAAGAAGAAAATAAATTTTAAAGTGAATTAAACCCATCATTTTGTTACATTATAAAATATTGAATAATACAAAAGCTAGTCGCGAGAAGTATGTATGTATTCTTATTGTAAATTAAATTCAAAATTACCTCAAGATTTATTCTCCCGACAAGCTTTTATATCAATTAAAATTTTATAATTCATTTAAATAAAAGCTTTTCTCTAGCAGGTTTTTTGTAAAGTTTATTTACTTATTCATTTCTTCTTTAGTTTTCTCTGAATATGTTTCTCAGTCTGTTCATTTCAATTAAATTTTGAAACCGTATTATTCAATGGTCAGATAATTTTCACTATTTTTACGGATTTTCTCGAATTCTACTTCGCGAGTTTTCATAATTTTTTCCGTGACAGGAAAGGGGAGCGAGCCCCCCAATCAATTTATTTTCATCATTATTTTCCATGTCTGAAACTGTTGAAACATTTTCCGAATTTCTTTAAACCATAATATTCGACGGTCAGATATTTTTCATTATTTTTACGGATTTTTCCTATTTTAATTTGGCGAGTTTTACAACTTTTTTCGAAAAAAGGGGGGCGAGCCCCCTACTTAATTTTTTTTCGTTGTAATCTTTGACGTCAAAATCCGTCAAGAAAACTTCCAAAACCCTACGCGTTCTCTATCTAGCTTTCGGGGGCAAGAGGGGGACAATTTCTTTTCTTAAACCATAATATTCGACGGTCAGATATTTATCACTATTTTTACGGATTTTTATTTCGCGAGTTAACCAATTTTTCTCAAGAAAAGGGGGTGCGAGCCACCCCTGCCTATTTTTTTGCCTCAATTTTTAACGTCCAAATCCGTCAATTGAACTTCCGAAACTCTACGCGTTCTCTATCTAGCTTTCGGATTCGGGGGGCAGGGAAGGAAAATTTCTTCGAAATTATTGTATTGTCGTCGAAACTGAACCAACATGTAAAATTCCAATTCCATAGGATAAGAGGAAGTGGTTCTAATTAAGTTTGCAAGAATTGTACCCATTTAACACACACATACACAGAGCAAGTTAAATAAAAGCTTTTAAAAATGTAAATGAATAGTTTTATTGCCCTCAAAAATGTCTACAAAAAGTCATATTGAAATTTTTTAAATCTTAGGGAAAGAATAGAATATTGATTTTTTTAATAAAACCACTAAAGAATCAAAGATGGCGACAGATTTTCATATTTCACGAGATACCTTTTTTGGTCACCTCTTGAAAATCTACAAAAAATTCAAATGCATTTTTACCATTAAATTATTCCAGGAAATATTTCTAAAACAATGAAAATTCATTGTTCATGTGAAGTTTTTTGATATCTTAGAAACTAACCAGAAAATTGAATTTAGATGAATTTTTTCCGTGATAATAATAGTCCTGAAAATATTCCCATAACAATGAAACTTGGATAAAATTTCACATTTTTTTCTAAAAACACCAAGTACTCAAAAACTATACGAGATACAAAAAATACAAAAAGTTCCTATGAAGTTTTTTAATTTTGGGTTGCCGTTTGAAAAAACCGAAGTAGTAAGGAAATACAGAAAATCCTACATCAATGTGATTCTTTTCATTTTGTAGAGCACGAAAAATGATGCCTTTTCAGAAAAAAAAACGGATTTATATCTGTTTCTATAATGGAGATTTGGAATATCGTCCCCTTGTCCAGTGAGAATTATTTGCTCTGACCACAAAAAAAACGAGCAGTAACCGAATTTATCACGACAGGACCTGTACACTCAACAATATTTATTTCAGCAAAGCTGATATTGTCATTCAATATTTATATAAACTAATATCGGTAAACAAAATATTTCATTATTATACTGACATTCATCTAGATGCCAAGGCAATCACTTAAAGCAGGTCCAATTTGGGCCATCTCATTATTGTTATGAGTAAAAAGTATGTCACGAGTTTGGGTGTTTAAATATCTGCACCAAGTAAGGTCGTCTACAATTAAAAGCTAATTTTACCGCCTATA
Organism: Chrysolina oricalcia; assembly: GCA_944452925.2. Lineage (NCBI taxonomy): Eukaryota > Metazoa > Arthropoda > Insecta > Coleoptera > Chrysomelidae > Chrysolina > Chrysolina oricalcia. The sequence continues at coordinate 7,496,179 of OX101815.2, read as the reverse complement.
TTACAATTTCCCAGATTGTGTGAATTAATTATCTTCAACAATAACATTGTGAATATGATAATTCCGAAAATTAAGAAATTCGCGTAAAGGTGAATATTTGAATAAAAATATACCCCACCTGAATTCTGCAACACTCAAGTTGATAGTTCATTCGAAAACTTCTCTGTCCTAATCTAGTTCAAACTTGTCTATTTCACACCTAACACATTTGTCGGTTTTTTTATTTTTATTTGCGTGTTTTGTTATATCGTCATATATTTTATATTATTTTAAGTATATAATATTTACACTGGTTCTCTTTTTAACAAGTACATATAACAGAATATTGGATACTCACAGTTGGAGTGAAATTACTGTAACAATGATTCACAAAAAAGGACTCGCACTATTTTTTTGGGATCTTTTTTTGGATGTTCTTGGACCTTTTTTGGAAAATTTTCACTCTCTTTTCAACTATTTCTGGACTCTTTCTTGGAATGTTTTCTGGACTCTTTTTTTTACTCTTTTTGGACCCTTTTGGAATTTTATTTACCCATTTCGACTCTTTTTTTAACTCTTTGGACTTTTTTTGAATCTCTTTTAGGACTCTACTTATTTGGACTCTTTTTTTACTCTTGCTGACATAATTTTTGGACTCTTTTTGTGCTCTTCTTTACTTTTTTTATCCTATCTTTGACCCTTTTTTACTATTTTCTTGACTATCGTTTTGGACTCTTTAATTGCTATATTTTCTGGAATCTTTTTGGACTCTTTTTTGAACTCCTTTTTGGACTCTTTTTCGAACTCTTTCTTGGACTTTTTTTAACTCCTTTTTCCAAGAAAAAATTTTCTGGACTTTTTTCTGGCTACTTTTTTGTACTCTTTTTTTGAAGGACTTTTCTCTCTTATTTGAACTCTTCTTGGACTCCATTTTTTAGACATTTTTTCACTCTTTTTTGGACTCTTTTTGGACAATTTTTGTCCTTTTCTCGGATTTTTTTGGATTTTTTTTAAACCTTTTTTGGACTATTTTTTCGAACTTCTTTAAGACTCCTTTTTTGGATCTCTTTTTGGACTCTTTTAATCTTTACTATGCTTGTTCTGCTTGCCAACACATCCTGTTCGTTTGCCCTCTATATTTCACTATGAAGCCTGCAAAGATCTGGGGGTCTATTCTCGAGTTGATGCGAAATCATTTTCGAACGTTTGAAGTAACATAGAGCGATACAAACACCGCGCGTTGGAAAGAGATACAACATTGAATTCGTATACGTTGAAACTCGAGAATAGACCCCCTGAATTCCTTGGTACGGGCTCTCGAGAATTTTACGCCTTCCCTTGCAAAAACTATAGCAAGCTATAAAATTGAGCGCTTTTATTTTGAATGAATAATCTCATATAAGGTATAAAAAATAAGGATATTTCTCTGAAGATTTTTGTTATCATGATAATTTTTTTATTTCCCGTGATTTTTCCTTCCTAGTCGTCGAATATTTCTTTCTAATATTTATTGTTATCAGCCTATGAACACAAAATACGAACTCCTTGTTATAAAACTATTATGTTTTTTGATACAATTAAATAATAATAATAATAATACTCACATTAATTAGTAATGGGCTTCAAATCAAATCTTTAAGATTTGGCTCCTACACCAATACTTACATTTTATTCATCCTCTGTTTTTTCCACTTCCAAAAAACTCCTAAGCGAACTGTTTTATAAATATCTATGTTAATATGTTCCTACCATTTGTATTGTTTCCAGCTGCTGAAACTACTCACTTTGTGGCTTTTTCTGTTGGTAAATGGGACCCTGGAAAGCACCGTTTTCATATCCAACTTTGGAATGACAAAAATGCTGGAAATGAGCACCAAGCCACCCTATTGCGTCATTCAAATGGATAGGTAAGCAAGTAATATGAAATATAATCTATTTGTTGTCTAACAAATTATTCTATGAATCAATGGCTTTTTTCCAAGGTATTCTTGACTAATTGATACCCATATTATATTGTTCTAGTGGCCAAGCAATCACAATTTTATTGTTGAATCTCGCGCTGGATCTGAACTCCTCGTTTACAATTTTCGTTATTTTATTCAATTTCTAACTGTTTGATAAATCAGTGGTTGGAAAAGAAAAAAAAAACCATAACCGGCGTGATTCGAACCCACGATCACTACGTCTACTTGACTGGATGAACAGTCCAAAGCTTAAGCCCTGCGTTACCGAAATTCTTGCAAATTAATAATAATATATTTTTTGACAAAGCTATAAAATTTGATGGAATTTCATTGAATCTGTTTTTTTGCATTCAAAAACAAATTGTTCGCATAAAAACCATTTATTAATATTTTCAAAAACTTGGTTACAGTTTTCTTTCAAAACTAACTCGGATCTGTGAGATTATAATTGACGTGTACGCGTACATTGTTACGAATGTTCCTGGTGTTAAGTACCTGTTCCAAATCATTAATATATAATACAAAGAATATTGGGTCCCAATATCGACCCTTGAGGTACTCCTAATTCAGAGAAGGCCTTGCTGAAAATTGCATCATCAATAGCGACATATTGTTTTCTATAAGAGAGATCGTCTGTTATCCATGCTAACGGTATGCTTCTTATGCCATAACGGAATAGTTTATTTAAGAGAATGTTATGATCAACACAGTCGAATGCCCTGCTGAGATTACACGGATATAAAACTATTTGATTTCCAACTACTCTTTGGAAGTGAACTTTTGAAAAAATATCAATTTCTTACCTTTGTCGAAAGATAGATTTCGTCACGTGCTTTTTTTATGAATGAGTCTATTTCGTCTTGGTGGGTGAATGTTTGTGGCTTTCTCGTTATATAATCATAAAAAACGCACGTTATTTTGAATAAAGTTCTATGTTAATTAACGTCGTGGTTGGTTAGAATGGTACTTCTCAACATTGAATATTGTGCCCAAAGCGAGGACAATTTATGTTTTTCAGCTAATTCGGGAAAATATGGTAGAAGTACATTTTCCGAAAATGAATTCACATTATGTTTCTTTTTCCAATCCAAGAAAATTACATTAATCGTTTTTTCCAGCAACCATCCGGGAAGTGTTCACTTCCCGGACACTTTTTTTTCTTTGGGAAAGTAGGGAAGTACCGGGAAGTACGTACTTCCCGGACTAGGCCGGGAAGTGCTCGAATTTTAATATAAATATTAATGTAAATAAGAATTAGAATGTTTATGTTGGTACCTATCTTCTGCTCGAATTTCAATGTATAATACAAATGAGAATTAAAATGTTCGAAATATTCAAATTTGGAATCACAGCCAGGGTGGTTTACTCTTGATCAAAATTCTATTTTTCGTTCCTCCCTGTACACCGTTTGGAAAATTAGAATTTTTATAACTCGAATACAAGTATTCTGTAAGGCACCAATTTTTATGAAGAATAAAATTTTCTGACAAATCGATAATAAAAAAGTTTCCATATGGTGCAAATTTTTGAAACGCACTGTATATAGTCATGACCACCTTTTGATATGCAACCCATTATAGGAGTACTCGTCTATTTGTGTAACTTCATAAAAAGTATGTTTCATCCGGTTAACAGATGGGTGAAGGTCACCTCTGTTCGTCTCTAAGACTAAATGCGTCTCATTGATTTTGTTATTTATTCTACGTGGTTGCCGAAAAAATAGTGTACACAACACGTCCGAAAACAGTTTTTTTGGACTCGCAGAATTCCAGGACTCGCTGACGCTCGTCCTAGAATTTGGTCTACTCGTCCAAAAAAACAGTATGGACCTCTTACGCAAGTTACTATTTCTGGATTTATTTGGTAACAGGTAACAGGCTGCACTATAAATTTCTGGTGGGGCACACTCGTTTTCACTTTCCGAATCCATGTTTTTTTTTGTTTTCCAACTGTAATATTTAACGAAGCGAACTGTCAATTCAATGTTTATGACGTTTGAGAACAAGTTTTTTCCTATAGTCGTAGAAAAACAGTATTCATTATGGGTAATCCCCCGAATATCATACTATTCAGCTGTTACTTTCTCTGCCAGAAATAGTTTATGAATTTGTTGATCTTTTCAGAGGTAAAATCAGAGATATGCTACTGAACACAGACCCTAGAAGAATGAAGCAGATGTCTGACGATTCGATAGAACAACTTGAAGAAGTCTGCAGAAACAACCATATCCAATCACCTCATCAGGGCGGATTTATATATCCAGGAACAAAATGGTGTGGACCAGGTAAAACATCTCATATTTCTTTAAGAGTAAACACTATTTGTATAGTTTATACAAAGTTAGTTGGGGCAGCAGAAAAACTGAAATTCCATTTAGTGTCGGCATGTCTTTTGTCGCCATTGTCGGCATCTCTACGTGGACTGCCAATCGAGTTTAGACGAGGAGCGTTAGATAATAACGTGTTATTTATGCCTGTGCAAATTATCAGCGGCAATTTGTATATTGATATAACCTCGTATGATCGCTATATGTTGAGTTCGTGAAGACAATAAGTGATATTTGACTGAAATCAGTAATTTGATTATATATATATATATATATATATATATATATATATATATATATATATATATATATATATATATATGGTCATATTCGATATAATAGCAGCTGAAGTAATTGATAAATGAAATAATTGTGGGGGTGCAGCTATTGGTTGGGTATTGAAGAAAACTCTTTTTACTCAGATAACTAATGTCATTACAAACTTTTTACAAAAAAATCCTTCAGAATACTCTGAATTTAATACATGGTTTAAAAAAACTAAAAATTTCTTGAAAGAGCACCCTGAGATATATATCACTAGGTAAGATAAAGGAAATGTGACTGTAGCAATCAATAGACATCCATATAATGAATTATCAGAGAATAACGTTAGTGACGAGAATTATTACAAGAAACTCTCTAAGGATCCCACATCAGCCATTCAACAAAGAGCTAATAAACTAGTGAGTCATCTCAAAAAAAATAAAGAAATCAGTGAAAATATTGCTAAAACTCTATATCTCCAAAATTCTACGGTTTCCCAAAAATTCATAAACCCACCTTATCACTCAGACATATAAACTTACAGAATTCATCACTGATATTCTAACAACTTCATATAAATTTGAGAATGAATATTCTAATGCAGATTCCTTTAAATTTTCAGAGTTTATTAATAATTTTCAACTTTCTGAAAATTATATTATCATAAGTCTTGATATGGTTTCACTTTTTACAAACATTTCTGAGGACTTAGTCATTAACAGCATCAACAACAATTGGATGAAAATCAAAGATAATTGTACTTTTAACAAAAATTCTTTCATCAACGTCATCAAATTCATTTTCAATAATACATCTTTCTCACTCAATGGCCAATTTTATCAACAAATTTTTGGAACTCCTATGGGTTCAAAAATATCACCTGTCTTAGCCCAATATATTTTGGACGATTTATTGAATTTTTGTATACCAAAACTATCTTTCGAACTACCTTTTTTAACTAAATATGTTGATGATATTATTTGTGCTATTCCTAAAGGAAGAGAAACTGAAATTCTTGATGTATTTAACAATTATAATAGATATTTACTATTTCAATTTATTGATGGATAATTCTTATCTCAAACATCTCTTGAACAAATTACTATTTTCAACACAAGACTTTTCTAATGATACCATGAGACAAATTCCTTATAATGATGGCAATTTGGATAGCCAACTACCAAGTATTTTGAAAAAATTCAGATCATTACCTTATAATAGAGAACTCACTCCCAAAATCAATAATATCCTCAAACAAGAAACTGACTTCGTCTTAACAAATAAACCCATCAAAACTTTTGGTAAACTTTTCACAAAACTGAAAGATGAGACTTCAACACTTGATAAGGCTGGCGTAGTATATGAGATAAATTGTAATGAATGCGATAAAAAGTATATTGGAGAAACATCAAGGAACTTAAAATCCAGAATAACTTCACATAAAAGTGATATCCGTTTGAGACCAAATGCTTGTGCTTTATCTCAACATGTTAACACTACTGGGCATCCTATGGATTTTAACATTATTTCAATATCAGCAACAGAGAATAATGCCTTCAAAAGATGTTTTTTGGAAATGGTTTATATCAAAAATTAAAAACTATCCATGAACAAGAAAAAAATTCAATTTACCTATGAAAATTGTTAAATTCATAGCACTTGAAGTTCTGAAATTTTCCATAAGAATAATGAGAGCACATATTTATTGTCAATGACAGAAAACATCTCTTCAAATAGTCTTAAGATATTTTGAATCTATTATTTATTGTATTTTTATACGTTTTTATAGTATTCCTTGTTATTTATACAGACCACATAATATGTTGGTAGGATGTTATTATTTTTTATAATAAATGTATATATATATATACCTAAATTTAAATAAGGTTGGATTTAGCGAGGGGCAATATATGAAAATATAAGTAGAAAAGTTATTGGGTATAACCCTCAAAATGTTGTGCAACCGTAGACAGTGTTTCGAGCTCAAGCTCTCATCAGTACGGTAAATTCAAGTGCGAAGATGTACAACACTTGGATGTAAAAATAGAAACAAAGGAAGTCAACAACAGGAAGCCAACCACACATTTCTGGCTTCGGTTAGAAGACCTTGTGCTTAAATAAAAGATGTACAACACTTGTGTGGTTGGCTTCCTGTTGTTGACTTCCTTTGTTTCTATTTTTATATCCAAGTGTTGTACATCTTCGCACTTGATTTTACCGTACTGATGAGAGCTTAAGCTCGAAACACGTGTCTACGGTTGCACAACATTTTGAGGGTTATACCCAATAACTTTTCTACCTAAATTTAAATGTGATTTATTCTAACATTCTAGAAATTGAAAATAATGTTTCAAATATTTCTATTTCATCCTAATCAGCCTTTTACTCAGATTTCATGGTTTATTTCATTTCAGCCCTCTATACTATATAACTATTCACTTATTAAATTTTATAACGTCATTATGACAAATATTCATTTACATTTACATTACATTTACATTACATTTACATTACATTTACATTACATTTACATTACATTTACATTACATTTACATTACATTTACATTACATTTACATTACATTTACATTACATTTACATTACATTTACATTACATTTACATTACATTTACATTACATTTACATTACATTTACATTACATTTACATTACATTTACATTACATTTACATTACATTTACATTACATTTACATCCATCAGTTTTATGTATATTCTTTACAAAGTTCTGTTTTACTATTTATTTTACAATCTCGCTTACTGTAAGTACTTTTTTTACGTCTTTATTTATACAAATATTATTTTTAATTCCAATTTTAGAGAGACTGAAGAAGGAATAAAGCTATTCCGAAAGCTTTCTCAAAAGTAAAAAGAGTTTTCTTCAATACCTACCCAACCAATAGCTGCACCCCCACCATTATTTCATTTATAAATGGTCATATAGATTGAAAAATAAATTTCAAAATATAAAAGAGTTTGGTTACAAAAAGTGACAAGTGACACATGGTTGCTTTGAGAATGTCATATGGAGACAAAATGAGTATATATAAATCCTTTATTGTAGTCATAGACTAATTTACATTTTTTGGGGTTAATGGATAATGTCTATAATAATATCACTTAAAATAATACACTTAAAAGTTAAATAAGTACAATTGTCACATATAAACATACTTGTCACATATATACACATTGAAATTAAGATTATAAATACATGGTCAGATAGTGGCTACTGGGTTTTTTATTGATTGGAGAGGTATGATTTTAATTCCCTTTTAAAGAAAGCTAGAGATGTTATGCTTTTAATGTCTTGCGGGAGATTATTGAAACTGTCAAGCCCTTTAAAAAAAATTGAATTTTGTGTTTGCGTTAGTCCAACTTGTTGAATGTGGAAATCAGTTCTATTTCTAGTGTTGTATCCGTGGATTTGCTCATTATATTTGACTTTCTCTTGTAAATAGGTTGGCGCAATTTTATGTCTTATTTTGAAGATTAGAATCAAGGTTTGGTAAAGAAGAAAAGATTTTATTGGCAGCCATTCCAGTTGCTTCAACATACCATTTATAGGTGTTAGTCTTCCACAATTTAAAATAATTCGCCTTGGCTCTGTTTTGAAGTTTCTGCATCCGTGCTAGTTCATTTTGGTTCAGTATATACAGGATTGTGGAGCAATAAGTGAAATGCGGTAGGACTAATGTATTATACAGCAGTAATTTTGTCCATCTCGTTAAGTATGGAGTTAAACAAATACCAGGTGTCCCATTAAAAAATCATTTCCGGTGAAACCGGGAGTTGCATGAAGCTGACTCACTTGTCAAAAAATGCGGTTTTATGTCATTTAAAAATATTTCAAATTAATCCACTATCTGCAAAAACAAAAAATAGCTATTTATGATACAAGTTCGTAAAGTAGGGCTTTTTTTGTATGATCGTGAAGTTTGTTGAATGAGGCGCGAGTACAAAAAAGCCCTTTACGAAAGTATTTCATACAGTTTTTTCTTCGACAGTTATTATATTGCCAAATTGTAGCAATTATATCATTAATTTGAATGTTTAATGATATGAATTGTCATCGTATCATCAAATAAAGACTTCCGAGTTATATTTGACTCAAAATACTGTATTTTTCAAAAATGTATAAATGTATGAACAGTGTGTAAAAAATTACTTTACGCACAGTTCATGACTTTACGCACAGGTGATTTTTTTACGCACTTGAGCGAAAAAGTATTACTTTACGCACTGCCAGCAGTGCGTAAAAGCTTAGTTTACGCACTGTCGTAGAAAAAATTAGTTATAGTTTGATTTATGTTTTTTTTTCAGGAGACAGAGCCAAGAACAATTCGGATTTGGGCTTTCACAAGAAAGAAGATATGTGTTGTAGAGAACATGATTTGTGTCCGAAATTTCTATCAAGTGGTGAATGCGCCCAGGGTATATGCAATAAGTCTCGTTTTACGAGGTAAATACAGTAGTAATATTGATGATTATAATGAAATCCAAATGTAGATTGAGATAATCGCAAGATATAAAATGAAAATAGTCATTTTGATGAAGAATGAGTAGCAGTGGCCCCAGCACAGAGCCCTGAGGCACACCATAATTTACATTTCAAAATTTTGAAGACACATCTTTTAGGTATACCTACTGTGATTGATTTGGCTTTTCCATGTCAATTTTTGGTCGATTATAACGCCTAGATATTTAACCTCTTTGGAAAATATTCTCTGACACGATTTATGGCTATGCAAGAAACACATTTTTGTTTTGTTTGCTGTATGCATACAGTAGGTAATGAAAAAAATACAATATTTTTATTTATTTTTTGGTTGACAATGGAATTAAAAATTGATAATATTAAACATTCAATTTATCGTTGAGCTTCGCCAGTAATAATTTTTTGTTTTAGATCTCACTGTGACTGTGATGCGGCTTTCAGAAAGTGTCTGCAGAATGTCAACACTGAAACTGCCAATACCATCGGAGCAATTTTTTTCAATGTTATCCAAGTTATATGCTTCAAAGAAAGAACACCCTGTACCCCGTGGCAAAGGTAAGGAAGAAAATAACAAAATTCAAAAACAGATGACCAGAAGAAGCAAGGAATTTCAACTTCCACATAAACCGAAATAAAAAAAATATGATAGGGTCATCATGGCTTTTTGGCCCTGATCAGTACCCACTGAAATAATTATCTCAATATTAAAATCAAAATCCTAGTGCAGAATGGTTATGGGTATATACAGTTTGTCTCACCAAGTTGGAACCATTTGGATAACTTTTTTATTATTCATTTTAGGAAAAAAAGTTATTCTTTGTAAAAAGTTCTGCATATTCTAAAATCTAAAATACAATCATCAGATATCAAATTTTTTCAGTCGTATACGCAGTGTGACAAAAAATATGAATTTTACTCAAGAAAGTACCTTTATATTTGAGAATATCGAAAATTCTCATGAAAAAAGTTGTTCAGAATTGAAAATTTTGTTCAATTATGCAATTACGTCCATAGACATTGAAAAATTGGGTTATGTTACTTTTTACTTTTTTTTATTATTTTGAATGAACATTTATCTCTTTTGATTATGTAACACATGATCACCCTTCCGTTTCTCAATGTTTTCTAACAATTTTGCAATTTAAACACAATGAATGCATATGCATATAATGTGCAAATACGAAAATACATACAAATGATTTTTTCATGTAATTGAATGCAATTGCATATTTAAACGTAATTTTTAGTTCTGAGCAACTTTTTTTCTTAAGAATTTTCGATATTTTCAAATATAAAGGTACTTTACTCTTGAGTAAAATTCATATTTTTTGACACACCGCGTATACGACTGGAAAAATTTGATATCTGATGATTGTATTTTAGATTTTAGAACATGCAGAACTTTTTATGAAGAATAACTTTTTTCCTAAAATGAATAATAAGAAAGTTTTCCATATGGTTCCAACTTAGTGAGACAAACTGTATATTATATCTTGGGACAATTTTGTGTAAAATGTACTTATAGTAATTCTCAACCTTTTTTGCGTTATTATGATTTTTTTGAAAATTCTGTCAGTAATTTTTTTCAAATGGAACGCTCTGTATATTATCGATTAGACTGATAACAAAGAAAAAAAAATTCGAACCATTGAATTTTTCGACTGATATGAGATTTCCTGTGTCTAACTCGAAAAGTTGTTGTTTAATCGAAAATTCTCGAATACGTCAGCCAAAATAATAATATCTGTTTTCAAGTAAATGTCTCTATATTCCCCAAAGTTTCGAATATGGATTTTTTTCCAAACAACTTGAACATGCTTATAATCTTCCACATAATCACATCAATTTAGATATCATTCAATTTGATATAGGAATGCTCAATTGTCGGTAAGTGTACAGTTGTGTGCATAAAAAAGTCGTACAGGAGTTATAGGTTATTACGAGCCAGGCTTGTTAATCTTAATTACTATTGAACTTCTTATCGACTTTGACAAGTAGTGTTAAAATTCAAACAATGTTTGTCAGTAACGCGCTTTATAATTTTTCTAGTGCAATTAGTGCAATGCCTCAATTAGTGTCGATCCTAGTACGACTTTTTATGCACACAACTGTACATCATCAAGTTTCTCAATATTTGTCAAATTATCGTATGGAAAAACACCTTTCTGATCTAACAATTTGAAGCAATCAGTCACACATTGGATTTCGCGTCTCAAATTGTGGAAATCATATTGTTCTAAAGTGGATACCAAAGAGTTGAGAGAAGCTCCCAAAAACCTCAATTAATCAATGAATCAAAATTTTATTTTTGTATTCACATCCTATTTGGTAATTGATATATATTTTTCTTAATTAATTTGCGCTAAATCTTTGATAATAAAATGACAGTCATAACCAGAAAAATTTACTGAAACCACGAAAGGTTACATTGCGTGAAACATCTGAAGGCTCCCGTAAAATGGTTATGGTCCCGGACAAAGTTTTTTTTCGCAAATATGACAATTTTTCAAGTCAATATTTTCATAGGTACAATGATTATAATTTTTGATTGAATAATTTTCGCTTCAACCTCCATTTGATCTGAAAACTTCATACAGTCTGATCCTCGATTAAAATAATAATAATTGTATTCAGCTCATTTTATGCTTTGAATTGTAATGCTTAATTTTGGACAAAGAAGTTTTACGTTCGTTCATTTTTTCACAATCTAATTTTTCGTGACTAATAAAATAATTCAAACATCTGTCACAAACAACATTTAGATGAACAGAAGGACAATTTTTATAATCTGTAAATACTGAGGAGCATACAATATTGAAAAATAATTGATATGAAATAAATCAATAATTCAAGTTCTCAACGCTGCCCGACCCTTCTTTCCACTTCTTCAGATGGCGATTTTCTAATTTGGACAATATCTAATTCCCTGAAGCAGCTTCCCAATCTTTGTTCAACTTCTTCACTAGAACCGACTGGCCTAGCAGATACCTGATTTTTAAATGAAAATCAAGGAGGCTTAGATCTGGTGATCTAGAAGGTCATCTCCTGGTTCTATATTACTCCCAATTCGGTGATCTTGGAACATGTTGTATATACTTCTCTGGATGTGTGGGCACATCCTCCTTTCAGCTGATACTAGTTTCTCAATATGTTTAAGGGAAGTTATCTCATTCAATATACTTTTATTGACCAAAAAAAAAAAAAATTCTTATTGACAAAGCTTTCTATAATCTAATGTGAGTATATTATTACATTTGACAAATAGTACCAAAAAAAATTATCACAACACAAAAAGTGAGCATCATCGTATAAATATTCCTATTTACATAGCTTTCTATAATCTAATGTGAGTATATATTGTAGTTACATTTCTAGTACATAAAACAAGTTGGCAAATACAAACATTTTTCACAACACAAGAAAGTGAGCATCATCGTAGAACTCCTGTAGGGTATAATAGGATTTGAGCAAGAGTATTTCATTGATTCTTTTTCGAAAAATATAGTGTATGGAGATTTCTCTCAAACAGGGTAGCAAATTGTTATATATTTTTCTACTCTCATACATTATTGATTTTTTCGTCAGTTCTAAACGGGGGATGGGGAGAGGTAAGTTTTTTCTCGTTATTGTGCTTATGCTTCAGACATAGGGTTTCAAGTATAGAAATGGAGGTTAGTGTCAGGATTTTGTGTTTTATAAATAACGGTTTACAGTGGTCGGTGTATTTAGCTTTGGACATAAATCTGACTGCTCGTTTCTGCAGGACGAAAACAGAATCGAACAATTGTTTGCTGCAATAACCCCAAAATGCAATACCATACCGCAGGTGTGATTCGATTAGAGAGAAGTATGTAACCTTACTCATTGGCAAACACAGTTCCTCAGACACTACTCTCACTGCAAGGCAGCCCGAAGCCAGTTTTCTTTTGAGACTTTGGATGTGGATATCGAATTTTAGGTTACTATCAATTTCAATGCCAAGAAATTTGGTACAAACTTTGCTATCAATGGTTGTAGTGTCAAATATAAGCGGTTCATGAATGTGTCTGAAAGTTAGAAGGCTAGTTTTCTTTGCATTGAAGCAGATATGGTTTGAGTCGCACCACTGTTTCACCATCTTCAAATCATCTTCCATTTTTGATCTTAGTATCTCAAAATTAGAATCCTTCCACATCAGTGTCGTGTCATCAGCAAACATTGTGAATTGTCCCTGTATATTAATACTGGCTAAGTCATTTATATATAATAGGAATAATACTGGCCCAAGGACTGATCCTTGTGGGACGCCACTCCTGATATTACATAATTTGGAATTGGTCTCTTTTATTTTCACAAGTTGCTTCCTGTCAGAGAGGTATGACTCGAACCAATTGTAGCTTACACCTATAAATCCATAACAGTGTAGCTTTTGGAGCAGTACCCCGTGATTGACGCAGTCAAAGGCTTTTGACAAATCACAGAACACTGCCCCAACTGCTGCGCCCTCATTCATCCCTAGATATACCTTTTCCAAAAAATGGAAAATAGCTTGTGTTTTTGCCAGTCTGGAATCCAAATTGGGAATTATTTAAAATATTTTGATCTTGCAAAAACTGCAGCATCCTTTTTTTGACAAGTCTTTCTATGACCTTAGAGAGAACAGATAATAAAGAAATTGGGCGGAAGTTGGACGGATCATCACTGTTTCCGCCTTTGTGGATTGGAATGATAACCGTTGTTTTCAGGCATGATGGAAACACACCACTGTCATTTGAAATATTTATAGCTTCGGATAGGGTTATCAAGAGTCCTTCAGTGAAGTTTTCCAATATACTCAAGGGAATGTCGTCAATACCAGTACTTCGTTTATTTTTTATTTCACGGAATATTTCTCGTAACTCGGTGGCACTGGTGGGGTGCAAGAAGAAGGTGTCAGTCACAAGTATGTCTTGCATATAATCCATTGGATCTAACCCGGTTGCATTTGAAGATAATGAAACTTGACACAGCCCCTTTACCTTGACACAGCCCCTTTATATAGCAGCTGCATATACATTTCAGTATTCAAATTTTCGTTGTGGATCTCAAATTCTACTTGATTATTCCTTATGATAGCAAAAACATTTAATCCGAATCTATCTTGAAAATGAGCATTTCAATACGATGAAATACAGGGTGCTTTTTTTAAGATTAAGAAAAGAACAATTTCGGAATTTCCACAAATGAGTTGAATCATTTGTACGAAAATTATTTCGTTTAATACTGAACGCGTGAAACCGATTCGCATTGCTCATATTTCAATAATTTTTTATTTCTATGATTTTGTTTTGTTTTTTTTAGGCTGAATACGAACACCCTGAATTACTTCCCAGAAAAATCTCTAGGCCATTGTTTCCTGGAATACGAAGAATCGCCTAGGTATATAGGTAGCGTAGTTACGAAATTCAACCCGAGGCAAAAAAAAGCTCGCTTCTTTAACTCATTTTTACGAAAGGTTGGATATCTGTGATATTTTATTTCAATATATATGTTTTATAATTTTACTTTATTTTTATTTTATTTTACTAAAAATCTACCTACTAACTCGAGAAATGACAACACCTGATAAAGTGAATTGCTGCAATATCTGTTCTTGTTAGATCAACATGAACTTTTTTTTGGTTTTTAGTGGAAGGTGGTTTGACCTTATAATTTTTTGTTTTTGAATATAATGGACGAATAACTCAAAAGTTCATGCAAGTGACTTAAACTTTCTATTTTTAAATGGGACACCCAGTATATTTTGACATCCTTTGACTCCCTATCATATTATTCTGAATACAACCATGTATCATTTGTCACTTTTTTCAACCATTTTTTATTAATTTTGAATTTTATTTTATCGAAATTTTATTCGGATGTATGGTGCCAAATGATTTGATAGCTGAATTTGAGTTCGATATAGAAGAGCCAGAGGTGATTTAGACAAATAGAGAAGTATGTACTCAACCTTTTCAAATGACATACAATTTGAAAAAGTGGAGATCCAGGAATGTTTTGTGAACCCCCATCGCATAAAGTGTATTCAAAATACGCCTAATGCATAGTTCACACCGTAATTTCAGCAAATTCACTGTTTTTCAGAAATGGCTATACTGAAGCTGAAGGGGACGCTCTCTGTGCTCAGATCCACTTCAGACCCTCCGAAAAATACGTCCCTCTGATGCCACTGCCATAGAAATCAATCAATGCTCCTCCATTTTCAACTACGAGGCGTTTGAAAACATTTTCACATCACAAAGTTTAGTTAAATCTAGGGGAAATCACCATATCTACTGCGTTGTGCAAATAGAATAAGTATTAAGTTTACCAAAATTGTTCTTTAGAGACACGGCCCATGAATATTGGTCAGAATAACTATATAGAAATAACCATATATTTATACGACAATTTTGAAGTGCTAGAATAGTGGTAGTGTAGCAGTTTTTTGCTCCTACAGAGTCGACTTTTCAATTGACTTGGAGATATTTTGGATGAGTTGAACTATTTATTCTTCTTCAACAGGTTTGTAAGAGATTTTTTAGTAAATGTGACAGAAATACTCGATCTAGGAGTTCCAGTTGATAACAATTTAAAGTATTCCATTTGTTTTCTGCATCCTGTAAGCACATAATATAGATCAACAAAGAAGAGAATCTTCTAAGTTATTATATGCATGTATGAACAATATATGAAGCCACTCCTCTAATTGGGAAACCAATCATGAATGTGCATGGTGTATGTTGTTTAGCGCCAATATGACTAGTTAGTGCAGACTTTCATCTTTCATACTTTGCAAATAAGACTAAGTCGGAAAAAGAGTATTATTGAAACAGTAATTAATAGTCTAATAGACTTTTCATTACAATAATGAATACATGAAAAAGAAAGAAGAAAGAGTATTATTTTAGACTGGCATTGGGCTATAGAAAAGCAACCGGCAGAGAAGATTTGCGTGGAAGTAACTCAGAGGAACTTGGGAAAAATAGATCATGCATGCAGGGTGAATCGGGAAAACATCGCTATGGTATTTTTCAATTTACTCGAGTATCACATATACTGCAACAAAGAGTGAATAAGAAACTCCCAGCAAAGTAATCATTCTTTCAAGTAAGTAATTAGGACGATTTTTGGAATAATGATCCGTTTACGAATGCACTTCAGCCATGAGCTTATTGTATATCTGGTAGCAATTGTAAAAAAAATATTTGAAATGATATACTTTCAATATATAATGGTGTTACTTTATTATGATATATCGGTTGTCCCTCTGGAAGATAAATCATCAGAAGCGGATATTTCAAACTATAGGTATAGGTTCCTCATACTATTTATAAATGAAATTCAAAATTGAAAATTGAGTGTTTCAATATAATGAGAGTGCATGTATTAATAAAATTTCTAGTTTCTGAATTTTTTTCATTGCCTCAAATTAAGAAGATTGAAAAAAGAAAAATTAAATCAAAAAAGTCAACAAATGTGGAAAGGAATATTATTTTCCCCATGGCGATGTAATATATGACCGGGGGAAGGAGAGGCTGGCCCCTTTCAGGACCAAAACTGTTACTTAAACCGAGTGATTTTGAAAATTTAGCTCAAAAGAAGATGAATATGAATTCAAACTCAAGGATGGACTGAATATGATAGCGTTAATTAATAATAATTATTTTAAAACTATGTTTTTAAATTATGTATGGATAGATAAAAGTTTTTTTCTGAAATCGTTCAAGAATGCCCACTTTCTCGCCTATTCTCGGAGCAACTGCAGGCCTCAAAATACGCTAATCCGGTATTTTAGTCCGTTGCTAAGCAACGAACTTTAATACTTTCCCGTATCGAAAACGATACGGGAAAGTACTTTGCCGGCCTACTTCAAAATCGGTCTTTGGTTTATAGTTGTCACTTTGACGTTTCAGGAAAGCACGTAATTTCGAATCCTCAATTCATGATAATGCTGATTGCGATTTCAGAAAAAATAGTATGTGTACCTAGTAGTAAAAGCACATTCCCAGACTTCAATGCTTGTTGGCCTCGGCTTAACGCCTCGGCTAACAATTTACATTGTCGTCCGGGAATGTATTGCTTTTTTACTACTAGATACACAATATACTAATAATGGTTTTCATTTTTCCTTCCCTTTGAAGTAACATATGCTGTTAACTACATTTTGAAGAATATTTCGTGCACGGGATGTTTATATTCTGTAGAGTATTTCAAGTTTGTTGCAAGTTTAGTTTTTCTTAGTGTAGTTCTATAGCGTTTCTCTCATTCACTTTTCTCAGTGTGGTTGTGAGTCTTATTCAAGGTCATTAATTTTTGACCATGAAACATCAAAATAATTCTCTTCTGTGTAGATCTATATTCACAGAACGTGTTTAAGTTATATTATGTGCTATAACCACAGAACACCTATAGGTTAGGTGTTCTGTGCTATAACTACTAAGTACTGTCACAAAATATGGATATTTTGTGACTACTGTGAAATCTCCATATGAAATCTCTTGATTGGATTTTCATTAGAAAATGTGATATGTGAAATAGGATTATTAGGATATATTAGAATAATATTAGTGTGTTATAGTCAATATAGAAATTTGTTAAATGATACAAATAGTTTTGATGAATATTTACATAGGTAGGTAATTGTATATTTATTAAAATATTATAATAATGTTTTTGATCTGAAGTTATTTCAGTTCTATAAAATATTGTATATTTCAATTAAAGTTTAGCTTCAAGCATTTTTGGTTTTTTTAATTGCATGGGAAGGTTTATATATTGGGGAAAGCAATGAATGGGTCAAAAAGATTCGAAATGTTATAAAAAAAAACACTAAAAGATTACATAAGGACAACAGTAATTTGTGACTATTCTCTATAGCTGACTGTATAAACGAATAAAATCAACCAGCAACAACATAAAACATAATACAATATTCCAGAATTTATCACTTTTTCAAGAAAGTTTTGTATTTTTCCGTTATTATTCATCTATTAGTCAGAAGTAAAAGCTTATGCGTACTTTCACATTGTAGAAGACTAGTACAGTTTTTGGACATATTCTCCGTTTGGATTCTCAACTTTAATTTTGAGACCAACAGAAGAACAGCATTGCAGAATTTTATTACATATCAATATTAACCAAAAATTGAACAAAATTCAGATAGACAATGGCCAAAATCATGGTAATTTTAACATAAACAATGATTATTGATGTACATGCAACTGGTTCGTTCTTTGGCCGCTCTGGCTCTGCTATCTAATTTTGAATTTTATTGACATGAGTCACACACATAAAACTCAAAGATATAAGTATGAGTTCTGTGGTCACACATTTCCTCTAATGTCAGTGTCAATTGACCAATTGTCAAAATAAAGAACAAAAACAAACTTTTGAATGATGATTTTTGAGGGAATCAGCACATAAATGGAAAAGGAATCCCAAGGTTGATATATGAAAAGGAACAGTTGCTCCCGAAAATGGAACAAGTTAGACTTTTAGTGCAAGAGCAAGGCCGAGAGGCCAGAAACTTATTAGCATTCAATATATCTGCTGAGAAAGCAACCTTTAGAAGTAACTATTGTTCGTCAGCTAAAAAGTTTGTTCTATATCCAAATAATTTCAGCCAAAGTATCCCGAAAGCCTCCTTGTACACCCAGGATTTTAGAATCCCCACCAGCCACCAAGACAGCTATAATTCGTGGAAGAACTGGGGCCAGAGTTCGATCTGCTTCTACTGGTCGAGACAAGAGGTCAGAGTTGAGGGCCAGATACTGGGCTCTACTCTTTGGCAACTTGCAGAGATCTGTGAGTATTCTCAATTGTATCGAAAATTTATTAGGTTTGATTGACATTAATGTGCAATTTCTTCGGCAATTCAAATATCAACTAGCAGTTTTTGATTTAATTGAGAAAAGCATATATTTTTTTTAGATTGCAGAAATATACAACACCGTTGAAACACACGAAAGTCTCATAGAATGTCAAGAAGTCCTTTTAGTCCTCGAAAACTACCTGAGAGACTTTGGTGCTCTAGCAGACTGGTTTCGCCTTAAATGGGACTACGAAAACACTCCTGCCTTACAACGCCCTACCTCTGTTGCCTGGGATATTTGCAAAACCAACCTTGCAAAAACAAACTGTTCTGGAAAATCTAGCCCTAGTCTAGGCTCCGGTAGAAATAGCCCTAACGTATCTGGTAAAATGAGCCCTAGAATTTTGTTTTCGAAATCCAAACCGTCCAATTCATGCCCTACCAGCCCTCTACCTTGCATAGATCAGCCAATATTTGAAGGAATAACTTTAAAAACACCTCTTTTCAGTCCACAAGAAAGCACGAACAGGGTTACTGAGTTGGGGAATGAGGTGGCTGAAGATAAATCTGATTTGAGACAGAAAATAAATTCGGAAGTTGACGAAATAAACAGTGAAAATGTTACTGATGAGTTGTCAACTACAGCTGAAACAAACACAAGAGAAACCACAGGTTCTGAGCAAGTATTTAAAGGTCAGACTGTGTTGCTGGATAAGAATAATGGTGAAAAAGTAGAAACCTCAGCAAATTCACCAACAGAAACTACTAGTAATGAAATGGATTTCAAACAAACTAAACAAGTAGAAAACGCTCCTAGCATCACAAAACCACCTAAGAAAATTGAATCTCTCAAAAAGAAAACTGATGAACCAAAAAATAACGACCACAAACCTAAGTTACTTCAAAAATCTAGCTTGAAGTCAAGTGTTAAGTCAGACAAAATCTCACAACCAAAAGCTAAGCCAATGGATAACACAAAATTCAATGCAAAGGTAAAGAAATCCAGTATTAACAAATCTAACAATAAGGAAGACTCGGCATCTGGTATCGTACCACCTGACAAAAAGTTGGACGATGAAATTTTAAACCCTGAAGTTATGAACCCTGAACTCAAAACCGAATCTGGTGAAGGTAAACAAGGTCTTCAGCTCAATTTTGACCGTGAACCCACACTAACACTGACATCAACTGTACAAAATATTGATTCACCTAGCGAAGATCAAAGAACTTATGATGTTTTGAGAAAATTAGGAGTTCAAAGTGCAGAGAAAAGCACTTGTACAGACGACGACTTTCCCAAATTACCAGTCAGAAGAGCCAATGTTGTGAAAGTCAACCAGGAATGTCAAACTGAAGAAAACGAGAAGAAAGCTGCAACTGTTTCGTCTAAAACTGCGAAAGTGGAAGTGAAAGCTAGCAGGCCTGTTACAGTAGTTCGCCCTGCTTATTCCATTGCTCTGACCAAAAGTGCTTCTGCTAAGATTGTTCCGTCAAGGCCAAAAGCAGAAATCAAACCAATGTTAGGTACTAACAGGAATAGTGCTTCTATAAAACCCACTAAAACCTTCTCAAACAGACACCCTTTTATGGGGAGAAACGTAGAGCAAAACACCCTATCGAGAAGTAAAACTGTGAGTGACATGAAGACCACAGCCCCCCTGAATACTTATAACCCCCGTAGCAGAATCCCACCTAAAGCTGAACCACCAAAACCGATCCAACAAATACGGAACCCGAGATCTCAAATGTTGACAAAGAGCAAAACCACTCTAACCAAAGAGCATTTGACAAAATCTTTGTCCTTAGATGAGTATGCCAGCTCAGTGGAAACTCTGGTTAACCAGGAAAGGTCGACAGGGTCAGCGAATGTAACGAATTCTAGTAACAGCATTGCTAGTTCTTCTGAGACTCTGAATAATGATACTGTCAAGAGTGAGCCTGCTGACGGTTGGTTGACAGTTAAATGTCGGTCGAGGTTCAAAAACAACAGCAAGCCCAGGAGGTCTGATACTGCCTTGTCTTGGGCAACTAGATTCCATCAGGTTAGTATATCTTATATTATTATATTTGACTATAAACGGCTGTTAATGAAATTAGCGAGGCTGGCTGAAGGACCTCGGTCGATGGCCATTTGGTTTTATAACCAATAAAGAACATTTATTATTATTATTGAAATTAGCAAATATTGGAATTCGCGGCAAGGTTCATGATCTTCTGAAAAATTATTTGCAAACTAGAACTCGATGTTGAAATTGATGAAGCTAGAAATGAATAAAAAATCTTTCAATTTGGTGTGCCGCCCGGGACAGATTTGGGGCTACTTCTATATGCTATGTATTGCAGCGACGTTTTTTATTTTAATACCATAAGTGGAATTCATAGTTTTGTACATGATACAGTAATATTATATAATAATAATGATAATAAATGGCCTTTCTCTTGGCGGAGTTTAGCTGAGCTATTCTTCCACGCAACCAAGAACAAAAATACAAAAATAAAAATAGTGTTATCATTACATATAGATAATTTTACAATTAATACAATTAATTTATAAAATTGGTATGTTATAATCTCTGTCTACTGAATATCAACTTTTTAGTTGTTTGTCTGAAGGATCTTAGCGACTTTGTGTTTATATTTTCTGAGTATCTATTGAAAAGTGTTGCTGCTTGATATGAAAATGATCGTTAGAACAATGAAAGAGTATGTTTTGGAATCGTAAACGGGCTGTTCATACGGAGATTCCTGATTTGAATTTGATTTCCAGAAACAAGTTTTGTGTAGAGATATTTTGAAGTTTTGACGGCTACGAGTTTGTAGACAAATGTCATTAAATGGTGTTCCCAACTGATATACATTTTTAGCCACCCAAGTTCATTTATGAATGGTGTAACATGTATGATCTTTATAATTCAATCCAAATATCAATCAAATACAAGAGTTTTGTAGTTTATGGATTCGGTAGGAGGTTATCAAGTCCAGACAAGGGCCATAGACAATATCACAAAAATTAAATATTGACAAAATAATCGTATCACAAAGTGAAATCTTTAGGCTTGTTCATTGAACACTGCTCTAGTTGATTGAGATCACTTTCACATTGTTCACTTTCTCTGACACTTGTACTTCATTTGTCTTTCTCTTTTGAAAGATCAACTTCAAGCAAGTAGAGTAGAGGCCACGAGCTGTGGAGAAAACTGAGGAAGAATTACTAAATGTTAGGTTATTTCTCAATAATACAAAAAATATTATTTGAAAGAGTTCTTTATTTTTAGGTTTCCTACCCATAATCCAAATGTGAACTAGTTTGAAAAACTTTTTCGTTTGGCGTTTTCTTAACCCTACAAAATTTCGGCTGATTCAATTTTGGTAAAATCTGAAAAACACCAGTTGAGATGATTATTTACTGAGGGACTTTTTGTATTTAAAAATGTTTCCAATTGAATATTTTCTAAAGAATACAAATACGCTAAAAAATTACGTCATACTTGATGCAAAGTTTCAACATCAGCAAAATTCGCTTTATTAATTTTCATCAAGTGAGGGCATTTCAGTTAAGTGCCACAACTCTGACAATTTTCCTCATATTATATATACCAATCAAATGCCATTATTTTTTAAATCCAAACCAATGAGAAAAGGGCTTTTCGAAAACACTGTCTCCAGCCCGTGGCATTTTAAAATCAGTTTTTTATCTCCTTCTTTTTTATACGTTTCCTTAGTTACAACAATCAATAGCTGCGTTTTTTTCCTCTCCACCGGTAGCAACAGAATGACAAGTGACGGCTCGAGAACCAATCACATCTATCAGAATGGGAATAACAGTTCAATAAAACGACATGAATCATCATTCCGGTAGCAGAATCACAGCAACAAAACACGGCTACTGTAAATTTAGGAATGTCATTTTGCCGGTTCAACTCTTCAACTGACATTAATGACACAAGATGAACAGTTCCTGCAAAACTCATTTTGTCCATAATGATATAAAGGCGTGTTCCGTTTCATGCATTGAGGACATAATGCGCATATGACCGTTCCGTTTCCTACATTGGGAGCGCATTGACACGCCCACTTTTATATTCCCCTCTTTGGCCTTGAGACATCGAAAGTGCATGAACTACAGCCCGTTCGTCTAGCAGCGATGAATGCGATCCAAGTTAGATCTGTCAAACTCAAAAGTCAAAACAAAGAGTTTCTTGTCTGTGCTTTCACGTTCAAACAGAAACGTCAGATACCGAATTAAAAGTTTAAATTTGATATTTCAAGTATCGTGAATTATCACATTTACCTGATTTACCGTACAATGGAAGAAAAAATCGTCAATTCATTTAACATCATTCGTCGGCCTCATACCAAAACCACGAATGTGCAATTTGTCATTTCGAATGAGAAGAGTTTTAAGAATATTCGTGCTTCTTGCTTTGAAAACCTAGGTAAGTTTTCACTCTCGTTCACTCTCGTTCACAGTAGACAACCTGATAGCACTTTCGTGAGTTTGGCATTGAAAATTTTGGTGGAAAATTAATATTTTACATATTGAAGTCAGAACCCTGGAATTAGCATATTCGCGGTTTTGGCTTGGGACAGACGATATTATCATAACTATCACTATCTGAGCTACTCTCATTTTCACTGAGCTCGCTTCCTACTCTTGCCTGCCTTTCGTTCTACCCATATTGATTTATTTACTAGATTAACAGATTTGTTTTTGTTACACAACAATTTGGTTCACTGATAAAGTGATAAATGTCAACATCTGCGGAAAACGACATGCACTACGCAAGCAAAAATCGTTCCGATTCAACCCACCAACGTCGATGTTAGTTGAAACGGAACGCTTGATTATGTCTGCAACAGTGATGCGATGAATGCATGAAACGGAACACGCTTATAATGTATTCCTGAAATTGTCTGAACGAATATTCCTTCAAAATGCAGAATTTTCAAAATACTTTCACCTTGCCAGTCGCTCAAACTGTTTTCTTTACAGCAAGGTGAAAGTATTTTTTGAAAATTCAGCATTTTGTCCGGATATTACTACTGACTATTTCACGCATTTGTCAAGTGAACCAATCAGGAGCTCTAGTCAAGTTCGGGCTGTCGATAACACCATAGACAAATAAAAAATCAAGAGTTTCTCTATGGATAACACCAAACTTCACTCTTGACTCTGATTGGCCTGTCAAGTTCGGTGTTTACAGATTTGTATGTATGTGACAGTTAAACGTCAACAATAATTAATCATGGTGTGCTCGCATTTAAAACTGAGCAGATTTATCAACTAAAAAATTGATGAAAATGTACCGAAAAATACGAAGAAATCGAAGAAATACGGTTGGAAACAATTTACTAGATTTTGCGAGGAACGAAAATACCCATTAGATTAACCAACGCCAGTTGAGCGACTATAATAGCTGTTATATTAAAAGACTCGTTTTAACAGGAGAAAAATCGATGGTTCTGATTACAAGGTATGTATCGTAAAGACGATCTGGAAAACGATTTTTTACCTTTCACAGTGAAATAGTCTAATAAAATTCCTCGGGTCAACTTTCGTTTAGCTGAAATCAGTTATGGAAAAACCGTTGCCATAGCAACCGTTTCTATGGTAACAAGAATACAGAAAACCGATTCCTATGGTGCGGAAATGCGTGGTTGCCAAGTTGTCCACTTTAGTTTAGCTGAAATCAGTTACAGAAAAAAGGTTACCATGGTAACAGTTGTTAGGGTAAATAGTAAACAAAAATGCTATTCCCGTTCTGCGGAAATGCATAGTTGCCAAGTTGGATCAGTAATAGTTTAGCTGAAATCAGTTATGGAAAAAGTGTTGCCATAACAACAGTTTCTTTGATCACAAGTAAACAAAAACCCAATTTCCATGGTGCGGAAATGCGTGGTTGCCAAATTTTCTGCTTTATTTTAGCTCAAATCAGTTAAGAAAAAGTTGATGCCGTGGGAAAATCGTTGCTAGGATAAGTGAAAAGAAAAATCCGATTTACGTTTTAGAAAAATGCGCGGTTGCCAAATTATCAACTCGAAATTAAATTGAAACTTGGAAGGGGAAACATTCTCAATAGAAAAAACCATGACTCACTGGAAATGGGAACAACCTACGATAAAAATTAATCTATTTTTTGTAATATATAACAGGAAACAATTATTTTCCTGACTGAGGCCACGCTGGACATTGATCTACATCTGATAGATATTGTGAAAAGACCCTTCAATTTCAAAAAAAAAAATCCGAAACTGAAAATTCGTATTCTCATTCAAATAGTTCAAATTAAATGAAGCTATTTTTCATAATATCTAACAGAAAAAAACTACTTTCTCGGCTAAAGTCACGCTGGACATGGAACTATATTGAACTAACTATACTGATCCTTAATGCTTCGGAAGAGGCAAATTCCCTGTTTGCACCAATTGCGGGTCGTTGATTTAGGAATAGATCAAGAATTGTAAAATAACAGATTAATTCAAAATATCATATTCAGAACACATTAAACGCGAGCGAAGCGAGCGCGTCCGGCCGACATTTCGCAAATCCGCGCATGTCGGCCGGACGCACTTGCGTTCATGTTATTACTTTGTCAATTTTCTCCAGGTAATGAAAAAACTCTTTCCCAACTTTAACTGTCCTGAACTAACTAAACTTAACCTTGATATTGAAATTGTTTCGGAAGAGACTATGTTCACGGTGGAGAATAATCTATTTATAATTCGGTCAAATGTTGAATTCATTATGAACCCATACAGTAATTTGAGGTATTAGGACTATATCACAAGACACGCGAGCGAAGCGAGCGGGTCCGGCCGACATGTCGACAATGTCGACTATGTCGGCCGGACCCTCAGATCAATAAGTAAACATAGATTGGCCCGATGCTACGTAAACATCATATTCACTGAACCGAAGATAATTCTTGCGGAAACTGTTTTGTTTCGGGTTTTTGACATTCGAACCAAAACACAACACCTCTAGCACAGTGCCGTACTTTTTTAAGGGGGTCAAAAATACTTATGCAAATGCTGTACCTGTGAGCTGCAACAAGTTATTTCGCGGTTTTGTCTTAAAATTCCTAGGGTCAATAAAAAGCCGGGGGTTGGCAGCAAATAACTTTTTATTAAAATTTGGGGATTCAAGATAGCGGATTAGTTTTGTGATTTATGATGATATTCTTTCCTTAGTTGGATTCTAGGAGTTTTCAGCTATCAAAAATAAAGCATTATTTATGGTCTAAAGTAATTAATTCGAGAGATTTAACAAGTTCCTTGACTATATTCCAAGTTTGGTGCCTGGGGGTTTATGTTGTGTAGATCAAGTTTCAACGAATCAATACGAATATTTGAATAAATATGGACCAGTTGAATAAAGCCTTCTGTTAACGTAGGTAACACACCCTGGTGAGCTTAGACATGCGTTGCCATAGTAATCATCAAATCAAATATTTATTTGTCTGTTAAATTCTTTATGCCACTGACCCTATGTGTTAAGAAACCTTCTCCAACATCTATAAATAAATTGTTCATTCTGTTGAGTATTATCCTTCCTAAATTTTGGACCAGTTCATTCATATGGCAAGTACCTGTCAGAAAACAACTACTCTCCTGGCTAAGACCACGACGGGGATTGAATTAAATCTAACAGATACTTGTGCAAGGTTCCTCAAAGCATCAGAGAACGCAAGTGCCAGTGTTTTGTGTTGATGAAGTGTTGTTTAAATTTTCCTGTGTGTTTTCGTGGTTTTTGTCCTACTTAAACAACTTAAAGTTACATTTGGAATATTTTTCAAAATAGTGCAGTGGTTCAGTGAGACACAATGTCGAAATACTGCTTTGTTTTCAAAACAAATGATAGTAAACAAACATTCCACAGGCGAGGTTCCAGTGGCGTCAAATGCACGATACACATGCAAACAAACTTATTCGTCAAGTATAATATTGGAGGACAAAGAAACTCATTCAAAATTACAGATAAGAAAAGCCTATGGCAAAATGGTGAATGCCTCAATGTTTGTTATAAATATCTGTAAGCAGGGGGAAAAAACATTGAAGCGTATGACAGTAAAATTGAATTTATTTTCCAATAATATTGATACGTTATTATAACAAATAGGCAAATATCACTATTATTTATTTAATTTTAAGCCTAACATATACAATATTACAAATGTATAAATATAAAGTGTCAAAGTGTATGTGAAAGAATGATTCTCAAGAAAGCTCAGTACATGAGGATTTCAACACTTGGTATTTATTGATTTTTAAATAGACACCTGACCCTTTCTACTTTGTCAGTTCCGCTTATTGACAATTCAAGGTATAATCAGATTTTGAAAAAAAGTACTTATTACCTTTATCAAGGCAAAACTATGGTTTGATAAAGGCTCTTCCTCAAAGAAATGATTTCCAAATATTTAAAGTAAGTCCTTTGGTATATCATTAATTGTCCTCACTGTTAGAATTTTAACAATGTCAATATTATTGGAAAATAAATTCAATTTTCCTTTCATCTCAATGTTTTTCCCCCTGCTCACAGATATTTATAACAAACATTGAGGAATTCACCACTTTGCCATAGGCTTTTCGTATCTGTAATTTTGAATGAGTTTCTTTGTCCTCCAATATTATATTTGACGAATACGTTTGATTGCATGATTTGCATCGTGCATTCGACGCCACTGGAACCTCGCCTGTGGAATGTTTGTTTACTATCATTTGTTTTGCAAAGCAGTATTTCGACATTGTGACCCACTAAACCACTGCATTATTTTGAAAAACATTCCAAATGTAACTTTAAGTTGTTTAAGCAGGACAAAAACCACGAAAACACACAGGAAAATTTCTAACAACACTTCATCAACACAAAACGACAAGGTAGCTGTGGTACAATGGCAGCCACGGCCGGTGTCACAAGCGGTGTTGCCAAGAGTAAAATAATTCTAGTAACCGCTCGAGGTGCCTAAAATTTCATCAGTTCAAAACGACATATATCTTCCTTTTTGGTAATTTTTTCACACCTTTCTGGACATAAACATTTCTCTAGAATTTTTAGAATAATACATCTGAATATAAAATATGATTGATTATGCATTTATTGGTAGGTTCCTACCAAAATCATATTTTTTTAGCAATTTGACAACAGGGCGTCAATGTTCGAAAACATTAGGGATGAGAGGTGTACGTAAATAAACAAAGTTGTCTTCGGTTCAGTGAATATGATGTTTACGTAGCATCGGGCCGATCTATGTTTACTTATTGATCTGATGCCGGACCCCTTCGTCTTCAAGTTACTACTTTGTCCATTTCCTCAAATTTATGAAATAGCTCATGATCATTTATAGTGTGTGGCCTGTGTGGCAAGCGCTTGCTTTGCTCATTTATGAACAAAGTAAGATTGACAAATGTAAATATTTATATAAATAATCTTATTGAAGGATGCGCCTTCAGATGAATAAGTATTCATTTTGATATTATATTTAACAGTTTTTTTCCATAAATCTTTTTCAAGCACCCCTAACTTGGTAACAGCAATAATTTGGCAACCATGCATTTCCGCACCACAGAAATTGGGGTTTTCTGTACTCGTGATCATAGCAATGGTAGTCACACTTTTTCCATAACCAATTGCTGCTAAACCATAACTTGCCCACCTCGGCAATCTCTCATTTCCGCTGAACAGGAATGGCATTTTCACCATAACGACTATCATGGCTACATTTTTTGCATAACAAATTTCAGCTGAAGAAAAGCAGACAATTTGGCAACCATGTATTTCCGCACCATGAGAATCGGGTTTTTGTTTACTTGTGGTCATAGCAACGGTTTCTGTGGCAACAGTTTTTCCATAACTGATTTCAATTAAACTATAACTGGTCCAACTTGGCAACTATGCATTTCCGCAGAACGGGAATAGCATTTTTGTTTACACTTCACCCTAACAACGGTTAACATGGTAACCTTTTTTTTATAACTGATTTCAGCTAAACTAAAGTGGACAACTTGGCAACCACGCATTTCCACACTATAGGAATCGGGTTTTTGTATTGTCGTTACCCTAGCAACGGTTGCCATGGCAACAGTTTTTCTGTAACTGATTTCAGCTAAACGAAAGTTGAGCCAATTCCTCTCCCGATTGAATTTATGTCATAAGTCATCTGAATTGCTTCGAGAAAACAATTCGAAGCAATTCAGTTCCGTTCAGAAACGAATCGACAGACTTATCGCGAAAATTCAATCACTTGTGGTATTACTACTGAAAATTTCAGATCAATTTGCCATAAAATTCTTGCTAATTCAATGATTATTCTTCGAACTTATACTCAAAAGTTAATCATCAATTAAGGTGCTCTTGAGCTAAGAAGCGTGCCATGAAAACAAAAGAATGTCATGGAAATTGAAATAACAGAGTATTTGACAGTTTCCCAAAATATGAGATGTAATTTTTGTCAAGTAGAAGTTGTGAATATTTTTAATGCATGCCATTCTGAAAGAAATATCCAACAGTCCTCTGTGAGCAGGAGATTATCTGAAAATTCAAATCGACGGGTTCAGTGCAAAATAGTTTTGAAAGAGCTCATGATCCAAGAGTTTATGATGAAGAAGCTCAAGTAAGTGTATGCTTGGATGTAGTAGAGTAAGGGAAGCCGTGAGAAAATTTTACGCAATAATAAATCCAAGTCGTTCAAACCAAAATTTATAATTACTTTGACAGAGCAAGATTTTGACGCACGGTTTGATTCCTCTTTTTAGTTTCAAGTAAGTACAAAGAGAAGAAAATGTCAAATTTTATGGACAGACGAGGCTATTTTCAGCTATCTCAGATGGGGGAGTAAGTTCACAAAACAAAACACCTTACAGTGATTTGTTTTGTGAATGTATGGAATGTTTTATTTTGTTTTTTCCGAGATAAAAATTTGGTTTACTGGAAATCTGTTATATAAAAAAAATAATTAAAAATTTGAACAACGCGATTTTGTGCCATCGTACGATTCTAATGGTACCATATTTGTTTTGAGGAAATGCTCTGTTGCCAAGTTGGTTACTTCGGATTACTGGAAATCTGATATGGAGATGGATCAAAGCGGACATTATTCTATTCAAACAGGTGGTTCCTGCTATGACATTTTGACTTTGAGAAAATACGCTGTTACCAAGTTAGGGGAGCAGGAAATCATTAAAAAGAGCTTTATACAAATTTTGATTGGAGAATGTAATTATAAATCTTCAGCCAATTCTGATAGTGCCTACCATTATTTTTTTGCGGAAATGCGTTGTTGCCAAGTTGATCACTTCGGATTGACTGGAAATCTGATACGAACATGGATTGAAGTGGACCTTATTTTTTTCAATCAGGTAGTTCTTGCTATGGCTTTGCAGAAATACGCTGTTGCCAAATTATGGATGCGGGAAATCATTCAGACAAGCTTTATAGAAATTTTCAATGGGGAGTTTTAATACAAATTTTTAGCCAATTCTAATGGTACCATTTTTATTTTGAGGAAATACGCTGTTGCCAAGGTAGTCACCGGATTCCAGGAAATGTGGATTGATATGGTTAAGTGGATAATATCATATTCAATCAAATGATTTGACATTTTGACTTTGGGGAAATGCGTTGATGCCAAGTTATGGATACGGGAAATCATTCAGAGAAGTTTCATAGATATAAGCTAGATGCTAACCTGATCTAACCAACCTAGCAATCCAAGTTGCCGGTAATTCGATTACTAATTAGTATGGAAAGGCGAAATCACAGAAGATGCTTGTTTTGCTCGCATTTTATAAATTACCAGAAGAAAAAGGCATGCCTTCGGCGTTTCTCTTTCTTCTGACTGCCCACGTTTTCGGCCATAGACCGAATTTATAAACGTAAAAAAAGGACAACCTAACCTAGTATGAATAGGTGAAATCAAAGCAGATGCTCGCTGCACTCGCATTTTATAAATTACCAGAAGAAAGAGACATGCTATAACTTTTGTTTCCATGGAAATCAAGGTAATGTCAAACTCCTAATCATTTATAGTCCGTGATATTATGATAATTTGTGACTGAGAATCCAGAACTTGAGAACTTTAAGCTGGATTTATAGATTGTGTCGCAGCCGTTTCCGCTGTCGTTACCGTAGCCGCTGGCAAAATTATGACCAATTTATAGTTTTATTTTGTGTTCATTGAACGCCAACTGTTTTCCTTCATGAACATGCCGCGAGTTCGGTAAATACAAATCTGACAGCTCGATTCAATCTGTAGGCGTGGTTTCCCTATACTTGTAGTGGAAAATGGAGCAAACAGATTTAATCGACCTGCCAGATCTGCAATTACCGTACGCGCCAATATTTTTATAATCCTTGTCCTTCAGATTATGTAGATGTGGAAATCCTGCTAATATGTTTAGGAATACGCCTATTCTAACATTTCTGAATAAAATAAATTTTTGCTTTCAAACTATGTAAACAAATACATAAACTAAATTATGTAACATTTCGTTCATTTTTGACAAGGACATTTTGAGTTTCATGTCATTTTCCGCTGCCGCTGCCGTCCAAGATAAAAGTTGGTTAAATACCGGCGGCAGCGACAACAGCAACTGCAACGGCAGCGAATCTATAAACATATGCATGAGCAATGGCACATTTATCTTCGTACGGCAACGTCAACTGCAACGACTGCGTCTGCGACTCAATCTATAAATCCAGCTTCAGCGTTTGAATTTCTAACCTATATAATTTGAACTTAAAGTGAGATTAACTAAATGAAATGAATATATTTTTTGGACTATGCGCTATCAGATTTCCAAAAGTATTTTCAGAAAATTATTTGTACAAATTGATTAAATGAATATTTTTATTGATATTCTTTGACCAAAATTTCCACGATTCTTTTTTTTATAATTTCCAGCGTCCACAACTTGGCAACATTGGCTCATTTCTGAAAGGTTCTAATTCATCTAATTGTATATACAGTGCGGCTTTTAATAGCCCCCCCCCTGTTAACTTTTGAACGGTTCGACTTAGAAACATAAAAAAAAAACAGTTTCGAGGGTTTCACCAATACTACTTTTTGAAATAAAAAAAATAGTGATTGCACGATAGGGGGCGCAGGGGGGCCCATCAACTCAAAATTTTTAAATGGCATGTGGTGTCAAGTGTCACATCGTTGAAAAGAGAATTCAATTCTCTTTACAACCATCTAAATATTTTTGAATTTCGGTAATATTTTTTTGTAATTCAAAATCGAAATATCAAATATAAATGCGGATCTGAATACTACTCATACCTCGATAAATTTGAAAGGGTGGATGTGGAACAATGAAACATTTTTTGAAGGGTATTACCGATATTACTTTTTGAGAGAAGAAACATTGCAATTACTCGACAGATGGTGCTGGGGGCACATTAATTTAAAAATTTCGAAAAGTATAAAATCGCAATTGGGAAAAAAATTATAAACAAAATTAAAAAATATTTAGATGGTTGTAAAGAGAATTGAATTCTCTTTTCAACGATGTGACACTTGACCCCACATGCCATTTAAACATTTTGAGTTGATGGGCCCCCCTGCGCCCCCTATCGTGCAATCACTATTTTTTTTATTTCAAAAAGTAGTATTGGTGAAACCCTCTAAACGGTTTTTTTTCTTCATGTTTCTACGTCAAACCGTTCAAAAGTTAACAGGGGGGGGGGCTATTAAAAGCCGCACTGTATAGTATGGTATCCACCTTGGAACTATCCTCATATCAGATTTCCAGTAATCCAAAGATACCAAAACTTGGTAACGGCGCATTTCTGCATTTTTAAGTCAACTGGTTTAGGTTTGGACGCGCTACACTGTTGACCACATGTAATGAGGTAAAACTTGTTGTGTTCAACAAATATGTTGCTAACATCCGTCAACATGTTGCCAACAGTCGGCAACATTTTGTTGTCTGGTTTGTACATACCTTAAGACTATTATGAACTTGTCGATTTTATAGGTGAGCGCGACCGCCAGCTTGCCGGCTCTAGCGCTACTACCGGAAACCACCGCCGACGCCACCAGACCCCCGAAATCCATCGAAAAGAGCGTCAAGGAGAACCTGAACACGCTGAAGTCGCTGCAGAACAGCTCCGACGCCAGCAAAGCGGTCCTGAGACGGTCCAACACGACCGTGTCCAAACTGACCGTCAATAAGACCTCCGCGCAGGAAAAGAACAAAACCAACCTGCAGATCAAGCGCTCCGCGGAACGGGAACGGTTCCAGGACGACGTCAAGAAAATGTCGGACGTCGACTCGGAGACGGACGACGAGACGAAACTGAAGGTAAATTTTCGTTGTCATTTATTCTGAGTCAACTCTCAGAGTCTTATGGAAAATTTTAATAATATATTGAATGCAATTCACTGCCATGATCCTTGGATCATAAGTTTATCTGAAACTCATATTACCGATGAAATATTTAACCATGAATCAGAAATACTACAGTAATTATTCTTTATAATTCCGATTCACTATCTCTGAATCCCGACTCACTAAAGCCTTGGTTTCTTTGAACATTCGGTCGCGGAAAGCGGACAGTCCGTCGACCGCCGCGTTTTGACGATTTTATCCAACCAGGGTACTTGAATCCGCTTAAGGTGGGATTTCCTAGCGACGTCCAGCGTTCGCGTCCCGCCGCGACGTCTGGCCGTTAGTGACACATACAATGAATTTTCAATGCAACTGTTTTGTTTGAAGCGGCGCGATTCAGCGTCTCAGCGGCCGGCCGTCGTCGGCCTCGTCCCGACTGCTCAAAAACATGTCAAGACGCGAACGCCGACACCAGCAGTAACATTATTTCAATGTGAAATGAGCGTGGTGGATATTACTACAACGTGTCACAGAAATATACCAATACAGACGACGAAATTTTTATTAATCAAGTATGTGAATATCCCTGCCTTCATGACCATTCACACAAAGACTTCAAAGATTTTCAAATTCGCGAAAAAATGTGAAACGAAATCTGCACAGTTTTATCCATGTGCTGCGAGTATTAAATAAATAATACTTTGTTTTTTTTTACTTGGTTCAGAAAAGATCATTTATAGATTTGAGTTTTGTGAATAGTAGGGAGTCATGAAGTCAAATAGTTTCTTTGTGTTTTCCCCAATATTTTTATCGATAAGTTAGATAATTGTCAGTTTATTCAGATAATTATTGTTGGTTCAAAAGTATCGTTCATGTGAAAATTGCTTGTTGTCGTAATGAATGGAAAACATTAATGTTACAGTAT
The DNA here is from genome assembly GCA_944452925.2 of Chrysolina oricalcia. Lineage (NCBI taxonomy): Eukaryota > Metazoa > Arthropoda > Insecta > Coleoptera > Chrysomelidae > Chrysolina > Chrysolina oricalcia. Next base: position 7,462,068 of record OX101815.2, on the reverse strand, counting down.
ACCTTCGCGAATTTCGCAATTTTTTTGCGAATAAAATGGCTATGGACATGGTTCTGCATCAACGATTGGTCCAGCATGACTGGCAGCCGTTTTATTCGCAGAAAAATTGCGAAATTTGCGAAGGTATACTGTAACATTAATGTTTTCCATTCATTATGACAACAAGCAATTTTCACTTTTAAACTGCAGTCAACCAGAACACAAAACGCACTGGCGGTATAATTTAATTACAAAAACGCTGACGCCAGACGCTTGAAGCAAATCCAACAATCGTCGCGGCCATCCGTTACTGCTGAACGTTGATGCGGGACGCGAACGCTGGACGTCGCTAGGAAATCCCACCTTTAGCTGGGCCAGACTGCGGCAGTCCGCAGACTTGTGCCAACTTGTCAGTTGATATCTGTCGAGTTTGATTACAGCGGAATCGCTGGCGTTTGCGGACGACTGACATTTCCCAATACAATTTTTTTTTTAATTAAACAAAAAATTAGTGACAAATTCACACCTGAAGATGACGAAGTCTTAACAACTTACCCTATGATTTTTTTATATTAAATATATATAGAAACACTGAAAAAATATTTGTCATTTTTTAAGATAATAAAGTCAAATTTCGACTTGTGCCAAATTTGGCACAAAATGCGAAAACAGTAACACTGTTGATTTCTGACAAGTGCCAGATTTGACACAATTTTCAAAAAAAAACGAAAGTACTAGAATAAAATGAATTATATCCTGATATAAAAGAAAAAAACTACACTATTCCGTGTGGAATTTTTTAAAACAATTGCGATCCTTATTCAGACTTAGAAATACTAAACATTGCCACATGATATTTGGGATTTTCCCTTACAATCTCATTATTTGCACATCTGTCGTTCTTCATTTACTATTGGCAAATGGTTCAAGTTGTCCGTTCTTATTTCTTGTGCTGGAATCTGCGAAATAGATTTTTTTTTCTTCAGGTCAAATTGAGGTTGTAAGCTAGTACTTGGCCTTCCTCTTTTCCTTTCTGAAGTATAAGTCAAAACTTCTGCAATAGCAAGTTTGAATTCTGAAAGTGGTAGGTAACTATAGGTATATATCTTAACAAATTAGTCTCCGACGTAGTAAGTCGGAATTATAACTCTACTCTCTAAAAAGTCGTTATTTAACGAATCGTTGATTAACGATTGTATTTCAATTTACGATTACGTCAATCTAAACGACAATTCAGAAATTCGTATTCGTAACTTTTGGAAAGGACGACTGAGAATAATTTTTTTGCTGAACACGTCATTTATCGTTGACAGATATGACAGCCAAATAGGTGTCGTCTGCTCAGCGATGTTTTGGCAACGATATATCGTTAAATAACGATGAAGAAACAGATAGTGAATACGATTATATGATTTTGTCGTTATTTAACGGCTTATCGCTTGATAACGACTGATAACGATATCGTTAAAAGATAGTGTTAGCCTAGAATTATACCAATTCCGACTTAGTAAGTCGGAATTAGGCGTTATCATCTCCGAGGCTACAAATTCCCTAGTCTAGTCACTTGACCAATGTGAAGTTGACTGCCAAATTTTGCGAACATTCCCGCTTGATCAGTTGCGTGTTTCCCCCTCCGGTTTTCCCCCGTTTCGGGTACTGTAATTTCATTAATAATTCTGAAATTAATGGAATAAAACAGCTGCTGGATAATACATAAATGATATTATTTTATTATTTCAAAGTTGAGAACATTACTTGCAAGCGACTGAAAATCATAAAATTGAACTGGTGGGTTGCAAAAGGATAAATATGAATATTTATGTCCCGATGGTCATATACGGATCGAATGAACATGTTGAAGAAATATTACATCTAGAATCACGTTTTTTAGAAGCAATAGGGAATATGCATAATTTTTTTTAATTTGTTTAATAATTGTTTTACTTCGTTACAACATAGTAAAAAATATAAATACGGTTGAAAGTCTTGGAATTAATTTTTAAAATAATATATAAAATACCGATTGAATTTGACCTATTTGAACGCCTCCATTTTCGCGCGCTGTTGATGACGTCACATGGCGCGATCAGTGTTGTTCTTCTTCAGTGTCGTTCGTTGAGACGTACTCTGATTGCTCTACTTGCTTGAAGTTGATATTTCATAAAAGATTAAGACAAATGCAGTACAAGTGTTAGAGAGAGATGAACATATTTGAAAGTGATCTCGATCAACCAGAGCAGTCTTCAATGAACAAGCCTTTCTATAGTTATGGCCATTGACACTATTGACAGTTATTAATTAGGTTAGGGATTTGCAGTTTTAATCGCTATTACGATAATGGAAAATGCTAAAAAACCATTTTATAGGTATTGTCTAGTACCGGAATGCCAAAACACAATTATGAGTACACCAAAAAGTATTTTTGTTTGTTCCAAGAGATTCGAAAATACGTAAACAATGGTGTAAGGTTATGACATTTACATTGTTACATTTACATTGTTGTGAAGATCATTTCAATGTCAGTACATTGTATTTCGATAGTTTACATGAAGTGAATAGATCAGAAGTAAGTTTTGTATGCATAAATGTTTTGTATATAAAGCGGGAGATAACTCTGTTTATACCTGCCTCACCTAAATTACAAAAGGAAAACTATCATTTGATAAACTATTACTACTTATGAGTTCAGGTATTGTCGGATTGTGCTTTGACAAAACCACTTTCAGTCATTGCTCTTGGTAATTTATAAATAAAATAAAAATAAATAAAAACGCGCGCGCGCTTATTATGCACTTTATGATTAAAGTTTTATGCAGTTAAATACAAACTAAATGATAAACTAATGGTGTAGGTGTAATGTCAAGACAATAAAGTATTGGAGGTGAAAAGATCAGGTAAATTTAAATCACTTGCATATTCCCTATTATTCTTCAACGGAGGCGATCAACTGTTTTGCGGAAGATGTCAAAGATATAAACTTGTTCTATCGTGGTGGCATTTAATATGTGTAAATTCATCATGAATGATAAATAAAGAGGAAATAAAATCTTCCAATTTACACAAAAAATATATACTTGTAACGTGCTTACAATTGTTTCGACACACGGTGTCATCATCTGAGCGTGTTATCAACTAAAGAAACGTCAAAATCACCTTCTTAAATATTAAAATGACATGCATGAAATTTCACTAATGACAATTGCAGGTATGAAATTTCCTAATGACATATAGCTTGGATTAGGGAGCATTTGAGTAGTTAATAGTGAGATAATTAATTATAGGTGAATTGTACAGGTCAATTTGGTCATTGAGAACTAAATTGCTATTGTTACGTAAATGTTTCTTGATTTCTATGGATTCTAATATGTTTAATTTTTGACCTTTAGGTTGAATATGCAAAATTTCAGGGTTTTGTGTGAAGTTATGGTTATTGTCAATAAGGTGGTTGGCATAGTTTGAGTCCTGTTTATTTAATCTGCATATTCAACCTAAAGGTCAAAAATTAAACATATTAGAATCCATAGAAATCAAGAAACATTTACGTAACAATAGCAATTTAGTTCTCAATGACCAAATTGACCTGTACAATTCACCTATAATTAATTATCTCACTAGTAACTACTCAAATGCTCCCTAATCCAAGCTATATGTCATTAGGAAATTTCATACCTGCAATTGTCATTAGTGAAATTTCATGCATGTTATTTTAATATTTAAGAAGGTGATTTTGACGTTTCTTTAGTTGATAACTCGCTCAGATGATGACACCTTGTGTCGAAACAATTGTAAGCACGTTACAAGTATATATTTTTTGTGTAAATTGGAATATTTTATTTCCTCTTTATTTATCATATAAACTTGTATTTTAATATTTTATTCACAATTTTTGACATTACATAGATTTTTCCAACACATATTGTTTTTAATGTTGTAATACTACTTTTGCTGATGATGAAGGATTAATCCTTCAAAACATGTCACCCACTGATGTGAGTCCTCTGACTACCATCTTTCTATTTTATTCTGTCTATTATGGATGCGGATAGTCTCTGTTTTATCTGAATTAGAAAATGAATCATGATTATTAAAAAATAATAATAATAATAATTATATGAGGACATGCAGGACGAAATGGCCACCGAGGCGGAGCACCGCATGAAGGCGAAGCAGCTATCCGAGGAGGAGGACAGGCTCACCAAGGAGATCGAGCATCTGCAGGGGTTGGAGATCGAGATCGATACGGAGACGGACGGCACGGAAACTGATGGGGACGAGCTGCAAGGGGATAACGACGACGACGGGGAGTGCTCGACAGCCAATTTGGACGATGACGAGATGTCCTTGGAGGCGAGATACGAGCCCATGCTGGCAGGTTGGTACTGTTTCATTTGTTTTATATTCTGGGAATTAAATAAAAAAACACTTGTTTTATACTATCCACAAAATATTACTACTTGTAATATGTGACGCGTTTCGCTATTACTATAGCTTTCTCAAACAAAATGGAATTCAAATGTACAGACATATTTGTAGTTATTTGAAATTAGATAAATAGAAGGAAGGTATTATCATTATAAAGAGGTAATATCATAATGATAAATCGGTCGCTTGCTTAATATCGAAAATCCATTCAGGGTATTGTCACAAAGATTCATTTAGTCATTAAAGAGATTAAGATGTGGTGAACGATTTAAATCTGGTGAATATTCCTCTTTCTGAAAAAAAATTCTGCAAAGAATTAAATATCATAAAACAGATAGCAGTTAACAATGGATATCAAGTCAATATTTGTAGTTATTTGAAATTAGATAAATAGAAGGAAGGTATTATCATTATAAAGAGGTAATATCATAATGATAAATCGGTCGCTTGCTTAATATCGAAAATCCATTCAGGGTATTGTCACAAAGATTCATTTAGTCATTAAAGAGATTAAGATGTGGTGAACGATTTAAATCTGGTGAATATTCCTCTTTCTGAAAAAAAATTCTGCAAAGAATTAAATATCATAAAACAGATAGCAGTTAACAATGGATATCAAGTCAAATTAATAGAGAATATTCTTGCTAAAAAATTACATAGAAAGGCTATCCAAGAAGTGTACCCCACTATGAGGAACCTTGACAATAATTACAGAACTTTAACTTATTCAGGACTCGTTTAAAAAAAATAGCGTAATTTTTGAAAAAAACTAAATTTAAGAGTGGCATTCAGAACAGATAACACGTTGGGAAGGTATATCAAAAATAATAAAGATAAAAAACACAAAAATCTGAAAAATCAGGAGTTTATAAATTGAATTGTGGATCTTGTTCCAAAGTATATGTAGGCCAGACTGGTAGACCATTCAAAAGCCGCGTACGTGAACACCGTATGAATTATGTAAATAATAAAACACATTCAACATATGCGAATCATATTTTGGACTTCGATGAAAACTTTGAGATCCTTCATGTTGAAATGAGGGTATTAGACTTAATTATTTAGAATTGTTGGAAATTAATAAATTGAAAAATTCAAATTGTTAACTAAATGATCAATTGGACCTTAATAGTTCCCCTTTGTTGAACCTTTTCAATTAATTAAGTAGTAGCTTTGTTTTGAGATTTACAGATACATACATTGTATTGTCAATTTTTATTTTTATTTAGGGATCGACCGATATAGAAATTTTAGCCGATACCGATAATCGGCCGATACCGATATTTCAAATACCGATATATCGGTCTATCGGCCGTTCATTTTTTTCCATCGTTGTTCGTACAGTTGTACTAACATAGCTGAAACCGTAAAAACATGTACGTCCATAATTCGCATTCGTCGTAATATATCCAGTGATAAGGCACTCAATATGAGCGTTCACGCATTTAATGAGAATTTCACATATTCAGCTATGTGGGTAGAACTTTATTTTATTTCAGCTCCAGCAATACTTCCATTTCGTCTTTTATCATTTTGAAATCAGAATTTTCCAAAAAATATTCCTTCCTAATTCTTTCAGATATTTTGGTAGAACTGAACTGTCTCGCTTGGAAATTTTTCCGTATTGCTGAATGCACGTGTTGCGCTACCGTCGTCGGACGTTCCTGCAGGTCCTAACTTGTATTCGTCTTCTGTCGTTTCATGATAATTTTAAGTTGTGCCTTATTTTAATTGTGTTCGAAGTATATAATAAAGTAGAGGCCAAAGTGTTTAACTATTTTTAAAGTATATTATTATAGTGTTTGTTTGAAGTAAACTGAGCGGTGGAATTATTATTATTGTATGTTGTGACAAAATGCCAAAAACAAGCCCTTTATGGCAATATTTTGAAAAAATATTGAGAAACGATGAGAAAAACGAAAGTGCAATTTGCAAAATCTGTTTCATTGGGTGGCAAAGGAAAAACGGCCAACACGTCTAATATGAAATACCATCTGTTGAAAAACCACCCAGTATAATATAGTCAGATAACTGATTCAGGTATGTAGCAAAAACTTGTAAAAATAAAAAATATGTATGTTAATCTTTTCACTACCTTTTTAGGTAAAGTTGCGAGCTTAGAAACAGAAACTGGAAATTGTGCCCCATCTAATCAGAATTCAACTTCGTCAACAAAAACCACAAATAATAAGTATTAAAACTGCATTTGAAAATATTCGATAATGGAATATAAATTCAGAAAAGGCTAAGGAAATTCATAAATGAATTGGTGAAATGATAGCTATCGACAATCAACCATTTTCCATTTGTTCGGATACTGGTTTTACACGCTTATTAAAAAAAGGATTTCCTTTATATTCCATACCATCAGACAAATATTTCCGTGAAACTGTAGTACCAGACATTTTTCAAAAGTGCAAATCTCGTGTACAGAAAATAATAGATGATCAGATGATCGGAAAAATGTCACTAACATCAGATATATGGACTTGTCAACACAACAATTGTTCTTTTATATCATTGACGGCTCATTTTTGGAATAAAAATGTATCTAGTCACCGAGAGTCATTTGTTCTAGCTTGTAGAGGTTTTCCAGGCACCCATACAGGTGACACCATATCTGAGATGCTTCAAGATCTATTAGACCAATGGAAATTGAAAAAAAGCCAAATTCACCTCTTGTTGGCAGATAACGCCTCCAATATAAAAAAGGGATCGTCGGCGCTATAATGAAATATCAGGGTTGTTTTGTTCACACTTTACAATTAACAATAAAAGACTCCATTGATTGCCAAAGGGCAGTATTTATATCTTGGATAATCCAGATTTGACAGACCTAACATTCCACCAATGGGATTTGGTTCAAAAGCTTATCAACCTTTTACAACCCTTTGAGGAAATAACTAAACTCTCAAGTAACAGGGAGTGTTGCATATCAGAGGTGATACCCCTAGTTAAACCAGTAGATTCGTACTTGAGCAGCCGTTAAAAAAGTGCCATATTTTCTGGTGTAGACACATTGAGGAGTGATCTACAAAAAAACTTGGAAAAACGATTCAGCCATATTTTTACTGAAGAATGTTTTACGCTGGCCACGTTGTTGGATCCCCGTTTCAAGAACAGTTTTTTTGACAATGAAGGCGGACCAATCTATGAAATATTAAAAAGAAAAATTACTGTTCAAGAGGGAGGCAGCGACATAATCGAAACTATTACGGATGGTGAAAGTGATGGGGAGGACAATATGCCACTAGTAAAATTGCTAGCTATGGAAAGGGATTCAGGTGCATCAAAGACTGTGCGTGATTTATTTTGGGAATCTTACGAACATTTTGCTGGTGAAGGCACATCAGGAAGTTCGAAGCGAAAACGAAAACAAAGGTCTGCTTTTGTTGAGGTACTGGATGATGAAATTAAATTATATCTAAGTCATCCAATAATTTCCAGAAATGAAAATCCCGTTCAGTGGTGGAACGACAATAAATTAAGATTTCCCAATCTTTTTCCGCAGGCTGCCATATACCTGTCTGCACCAGCTGGAAGTGTCCCCAGCTAACAAGTTTTCTCTGAAGCTGGTAATATTTATGATGCAAAACGTAGCAGGCTAACTCCTGATAGGGCAGAAAGCTTATTGTTTTTGCATCACAACCTACCAAAACTAAATTATCAGTATTAATCAGATATTTTTGTAATTTAGTAAGGTGAAATAATTTTACCTTATAGTTGCAATCCGCATAGGGTTTTGTTTTATTAATTTTTAATTACTAGTCAAAGAATTGAGTTGATTTTACGTTACATACTTTTTATTGGCAATAAAGATGTATTTTTGATGGAAGTGTATTTTTTTCATTCATTTTTCAAATTGAATTTTTTCCCAATAAAAAAATATATCGGTCTAAGTATCGGTTTTTGATATCGGCCGATACGATAATCGGCCAATGAGGCCGATATCACCGATAGACCGATATAAATATCGGTATCGGTCGATCCCTATTTTTATTATAGGTAGGTCCTAATTACCTCAATTGATAAGAAGGGTATTCAAAGTAATGTTCAATGTAGAATAATTTAATGTATTACATTCGCTTGAGAAAGATACTGTGTATCGAAACATGTCGCATAGACAAAATCTGTGGAAATTTAATCGTGTTTACCTTAGTGTCATAAATCTGGTCGTTGAGTAAATCATTGAAATTTTTTCTTTTGTTGATCTCAAGTGCTTCTAAGAAATTAAGTTTTAAGCCTTTTCTTTCTGAATGTAAAATTTCAAAATTTGTATCAAAAGTTAAACAGCTGACAAAAGAGAGTGGCAAGAGGGACAGAGACGGACAAGAGGGGTAGATAGACAAGAGATAAGGGGACAAGAGAGATAGAGAGACGGCGGAGATTGAGATACTAGAGATGGAGGGGTGGGGGGGGGGGAAGAGACGAGAGAAAAGATACTGTGGATATAAGGAAAGATGGGAAATAGAGTCATGTGAATATGTAGAGATGTAGAGATAATTGATGTAATCATGAACATCAAAAATAAAAAACAAGTGGTTTAGATGAAATTTCTCTAAAAAAATTTCAAAATCTTCCTGAATCTGCTCTAAGAAGTATCCTTGCTGTTTCAATAAATGACTAAAAACGTTTCTTATTTTTCCAATATACAAGGTGATTTTCCACCACTTTGTAGAGATTGAGATTCCAAGTAAAGTAAAATATGGGAGGGAGATGCAGAGGGATATAGAAAGGAAGACAGACAAAAGAAATAGATTGAGAGAGTCAGACAGAGAAAAGAGGCAGAAAGGGATAGAGAGAGAAATAGAACCCTAATCTCGTCGCAAGCCTCGTCTGGCTTGCCTTATAATGAGAGAATATTAAGGTAACTATACTGTATTCACATTTCAAATACGTACGATGTAAACAATGACCAATGCATGCTTGCCAACTTGACCAGACAATCCATTATTTATCAATCAACTTTATTTCCCCAAGAAACATTACATGTTTATGGAAGGGATTAAAAAAATCTTAAAAATAACATGAATAAATAAGCATACAAAGATGTGATCAATAAATATAAAAAATAATAATAATCTGACAATACATTTGCTCAAAATACAAAATACAATGTGGTGAATATAAACAAAATGATAAATATTGAAATATAAATTAATTCAACAGTTTTCAACTTATATCGAAACTATTTCAAAGTTCTAGTGGTCAAATTCATTGAATAAATCACATCAAAATTTCTTTTTTCAATTTGATTTTGAATTTCTTTAACGAATTATAAGATTTTATTTCATCAGGTATCGAATTGTAATTTACTATTCCATAATGAAAAACAGATTTTTTCCCAAAATTTGTTCTAAAATTACTAGCAGAGTTATATTCAGGTTGGTTGCATTACAATTATTAAAGTTGCGTTTTGTAGTTGCCGCGGTGTTTTCTGTTGAGTTTTTAATTACATTATCGATTATTTACTTCAAATATTTGTTTGGTGTTAAGTTTTGTGTTGGTTTCGGGTGTCGTTAAACATTCGTTGGTTTTATTTCACAACGTTCGTAACGTGTTGTAAGCATAATTAAAACCAAGTCAATATTTTATGTAAAAATTTGAAAAAACAAGAACTTAATAAACAATATGGAAAAGCTGATAAAAACCTAAAAAAAATTTGGGATGTTATCAATAGTAATATAGGAAAAAAGAAAAAGAATCAATCTATAAATCAAATTAAAAGTAAATCTGGCACACTCATATCTTCTAGCAAAGACATATGTAATGAATTTGTCAACTTTTTCTCAGAAATTGGATTAACTTTATCGAAAAAATTCAAAACTAAACCAATAATGTCATCACTTTATAGTAAATCGATGTTTTTGAAACCATGTTCATAACAAGAAATTCATGATATTATAATATCACTCAAATCCATCATTGCTCCAGGTGAAGATCTAATAACTTCAAAAAATTTGAAAGATATAGTTGGATCTCATTAGCCTACCCCTATCTCTTATTATAAATAAATGTATTGAAGAAGGTATCTTTCCAAATTACCCCAAAAGAACTATATTAAAACCAATTTATAAGGGAGGAGAAAAGAATAATGTTTGTAACTATGGCCCAATAGCTCTTTTAAATGTTTTTTCCAAAATTTTTGAGAGAGTATTGAAAGAACAATTGATAAATTTCAGTATTAATAATTCTGGTTTTGATAAATTTCAATATGCTTTCATGCCAAAATCTAATACCCAATCAGCAGTAACTGATTTCATGAATGACATTTTTGAAACTTTAGCTGAAAGAGAATATGGCGTTGCTATTTTTTAGATATAACAAAGGCATTTGATACAGTAAATCATACAATATTGCTAAAAATTTTGAAAAATTTAGGAGTGAGAGGTCACTTTTATAAACTTTTTGAAAATTATTTTGAAAATCCCATTCAACATGTTGTTATTAATGAAAATAAAAGTATTGAAAAACAATCAATTATTTGAGTTCCCCAAGGTCCAGTATTGGCTCCAATTTTCTATTTGATCTATGTGGATACTATAACCAAATTGAAATTGATAGGTAAACATTTTTCTTTTGCAGATGATACTGTACTTTATTATTCGGCAAGAGATACAAAATTTTAGAAAGGAATATTGAAAAAGATATTCAATTGTTTGAAAAGTGGATAGATGAAATGAATCTAACTATAAATTTAGAAAAAACTGAGCATTAAAATACAAAATCTCATTTATAATGCCCATATTGTCTCGCATATTAGATATTTAATAACAATATGGTCATCTTGTAGCAAAAACCAAAAAAGTATAATTTATCGTTTGATGAATAAAGCACTAAAAGTGATTTATAAAACCTTGGGATACACCTTTTTCAGAATTATACAAAGATATTAAAACTTTTACATTAGATAAACTAATAAAATTTGAAAGAGCTAAATTTGCATATAAACTAACAATTAATATACAAAAAAGTAATAGCCATTTAAAAAAAAATCGAAATTACATGATTATAAAATCAGAAATGCAAATAACTTCCATTTAAATAACATTCATTCAAATGAATGCAAGAACAATCCTATATCTAGTTCTATAGAAACTTACATATAACAGAGTCCGTAAATATTTTCTTGAAAAAACTCAAAGAAAATCTGCTATCATACTGATGTTCATCAATCTGTAAATATCCAAAATTGTTAAATTTGTTATTTTTTCATCAGTTTAGAAAATTCTGAAACTCATTTATATTCATTAGTATTCAATGTATTATCTTCCTTATACCAGAATTTGTACTATATGGAAAATGTATTTTCAATAAATAAAAAAAGAAAAATAATAGTTCTAGTTTGGCGTTCACGTGCTTTTGTTGACATCGTCCGTATTTTCAATGTGCATACACTATAGTATTTTCTTCCATTTTGGACTCAAGGAGTCACTGTTTGCAATTCATGCCCCAAAGCATACAGTCCCCATAAATTCAAAAAGGAACCTACTTTTTCTTGGTTCTCTCAATGTTCTCTAAACATAACAGGCTTTTCCTTTCCAAGTGAATTAGGCAATTTTAAAGTAAATCAATGAGTCATGAGAAAATCTGTAAATGCATAACATTTCAGAAATGTCATGGAGTGAAAGGATCGATACACTGGCGGCCCTAGAAGCCCTCAACGCCAGGCATCCTGGCAGAGCTTTGAAGCTCCATCAAAAATTGTCCAACCCGGCCAGGAAAAGTAGTCTAGCGGAAACCGTGAGAAAGTACCAAGCAAAGCAAGCGAAGGCCCAGCAGAGGAGACAGGATTTACAGCACGAAAAAACCCAAAAGCTGCAGACTCTTCTGGCTAGAGTGGAAGACGTGAAGGCCGCCAAGTTGCAGCTGATCGAAGACAAACGGAGGAGAATGGAGTTGAGGTAAGAACCAACATAAGTTGGTTATACTTTTAATAAATGATATATGGTATGGTGAGTATGTAGTAGTCTGTTAGAAAGATTGAGATAGTCAAGTTAGGAGATTTTCTGAATTACACTTGGAAATAAGATCGTAAAGTTTTTTTATGCACAAATTTGCACGTTTCGAATGCACATTTTTATCGTTCAGGTTGCAGAGGGCTGCACTCAACAGAAGAAGACACATAAAGGACATTGTGAAAAAAGCTCATGATGAAGAGGAGAAGCTGAAAGAAATTGCTTTCATTAACGAACTGGAAGCTCAAAATAAAAGGTTTGTATCTCCATAAATTTCAATGTAATCAACACTGGTGAATTATAGTTTACTTTACGGCAATAATTAATCACAAATGCACGATTTTTTTATGGAATTTACTTAAAATTCCGTTAATGCTGACGAGATTGTTGCTTTAGTCAGCAGTAATGTAGTAAACACTGTTATTTGCAATTTATTGAATCGATGCAGTCCATACTTGATGAAAATCTACGTTAACGTTTTTATAAAATTTTAATGTTGAATTTCACAATTTCTGGTTAACAAAAAATTAATTAGGGGGTAGTTTTGTACCTGTCTTCGAATCATAGAAATTATAATACATAGAACGCCAATTAGTTCGGAATAACGTGGTCCCCCTACGGCAGATACACCAACACAAGAGTATGCGCAATAGAGCACAAGTGTCGCTAGGGACGGTCTTAGGATTTTTGAGTTCCTGTTCCTGAATCTGGTATAAGTTGTCGGTAATAGCATTTATTGCAATATAACACAGTTTTCCTTTAATGATATATGCTGTAAATCAATAACTGACTTCTTGAAAATAGAAATATTGAGTGTAGGTCTTCTATTTTCTGCTTTCTCGCGACCAAGTCGGGAGAAATTATTGTGATCGTCAAAAAATTCAAATTTGATACTTTGATGGGAATTGATTCCACTCAGTCTGTGAATCAGAAAAAAATACTCAATTTGTGTGTCCATCGGCTTCACGCCTAAACCGTTGAGCATATTATAGTCGAAATCCTTATCAGATTGAGGAAACACTTTCTTTATGTAGTCGTATTTTTGATTTTCGAAATTCTGGATATTGAAGTTGATTTTCTACTCCTAAAAATCGGTTGATTATTGATGCAATATGTAATAATAATAACAAAGGCTTTCATTGACAATACATTACAAATTTTTTTACAGGAGTTCAAACTACTTGTTGACTCTTGTTATCACTTTTCCACCATTTCAGTTGAAAAACGAAAATGTCATTGATGGAGATATAAAATTGGGAAAAAATCTGTCAAATATAGTTTCTCAGGTAAGAAACTACATTTTTGCATTTGGTCAGAGGTTCTCATTTATCATTGTAAATGTTGTTGAATCGTATTAAATTCAAATGCTACCTTTTGTAATAAGAAGTAGATTATCGAATGTTAAGAGACATAAATATAGAAAGCCAAAAATTCAAATTGTTACACGATATTTGTTTCTTTTTGTTTTAAATAAGGATAAATGGTAGGATTGGAGAAAAACACATTTTATTTTGTAATGTTACAAACTTATTTATATCAAGCGAAAAATTTGTTTCTTAATCTATTGATGGGAAAATATAAATTTTGTATGTGTTCTTCCACACACACACACACATTTTTTTTGCCTTGGTGTCGTTGTCAATATATTGGTGTTATCCAGATTCACACAGTTTCCCTGAACAACTGCTAAAACCTAACAATGCCAAAACTCAGAAGCCGACACTGTTATCATTCTTCGCTTGATACACCACGATAGAATTTTAACGTGGTGTTGCCAAGTTTACAGGACTTCCCACAATTAGCTGCCCTAACCACAGATGATGTTCCGAACCTCATTTGGAACACGAAAAAAAAAAAAGAAAACTTGGCAACGACGTGACCAGAAACAGCAATAATGCGCAAGTGCAAAGCTTTGTCACCATTCCCTGTGAGGGGTCATTTAACTGAATCGCGGACAGCGGGTTTGGCGTTCTATGTATATATTTCTATGCTTCGAATCAACTGGCGGTTGATCGTTATCTATTTGATTACCAACATTATTATATTTATCTAGTATACCTGAAAACAAATTCAACAGAGGGAAGTTCTTAAGTTTTGTTTGATTATCAATTAAGTTCTGAGAATAATTTCCAAACTTTCTAACATATTTAATTTCATCCCTTTGTTTTCAACATGAGATATTTCAAAAATATGATTTTCTGTATGCAGGTGGGGCAGAGGGGCAGCAAAAGATGAATTTGTTTGATGTTTACAAAGCAATCCCTATGTTCAGTTATGCGTTTTTTGAAAGTTCCACCAGTTTGTCCGATATAAAACGTAGTACTCGTACCGCAAGTTAATTTATAGACTAGTTTAAGATGTCTAAAAACTATGGTGTGTCGACTCATTCCTGCAGAACTGTGGGATAAAACAGGAGACAATTCGCCAGCTTGATTGAGAGAAAACAAATGAAATCGTGACCTGTTTCCCAAATATTCCGCATTTGCGTGTACCGCCACGGTCGGTTTTCCTGTTAGGGTAAATTTACAAGCACAGATGTTTTCGAGTATTGCCGACGAATGAACTGAATGAAGAAACCTAAATTATTGAAATTTACTGAATCACTATCACCAATCAGTTTTATTTGTTACATTTTCGACTTATTTTTATAATTTTTTACTGAAATGCAATTAACTACAATAATAACCACGCATTTCATTTGGAAGTATCGAAATTAAGCTTCATGAAAATTCACCATTAGAACCTGTCAATCTTGTGCTAATATGATCAGGAATGGCGGGATTCGTGCCATTATAATCATTAAAATGTTTTCTAATAATACAAGATACTATGTGATAATCTTCATAATATCGTGGTACTCACTTTCGGTACTGGATATAGATGAATTATTTTGTTCGTCTCTCTGGATTGCCCACAAATGATACAAAAACGGAACACGATCAAATTATTATTGTACAGACTATACAGAAAACGATTAGATATTCACAAATTTTATTCAATCAGACATGTTTCGCCAGCACAGCAGCTTCTTCACTGTCTGATTGAATAAAGTTTGTGGAGATCGAATCGTTTTCTGTGTATTTTATACAATTACTATGGATCTTCCTCAAGTAACGGCCGAGTCAATCAGACAAATTAAATTATTATTGAATGAATGATTACAGCAAAATGGACAAACACATTAATAATAGTCATCAATATAGGGAAATTGCACTATGAAATTTAGATTCCGTCACAACTATTCATTTTTTGAACAGTTTTTGAAGTTTGTTAAAATTCCATAAAATTGACAACAGTCCTCAATCACCATGTCCCTGGAATATTGACAGGACTAAAATTCTATAAAGACGCCATCTCTGGGACCGACTGAAGAAGCAGACCACTATTTCATTTGTTTATTTGTCTTCTGAAAAATCAAAACAAAATCGAATCACTCGACACACCAGGGTTTTTAGACATCTTAGACTAGTTTCTAGTTTATCAACTTTATATTTATTGTTATTGATTTGCTTACCCAGTTTACCAGTTATTTGTATTGAAATCAATATCAAGACATTGGTTCTTGAAAAAAAATCCCTATTTAGTAGATTCTCTAATATATGGGATGGCATTGCTTTGAACTTATGAATCGCTTTTTTGTATAATAATAAATATTGGCTATTAGAGAGCATTTATATTTGTTTATAACTGCCATTCTTTATTGAAATTTATTGTACTTATGGGAATGTTGAATAACCAGTGATAATAATAATAAAGTTTATTCAAAATTCAATGAAAAATCATTACATCAATTTGTATAAATGGTTCATTATACCAGCGAAGTTTGAAACTTGTTGCGAGAAATTTTAGGTAAGAATTACACGTAGGTATATGTTTTGAAAACATTTAAAATTGAGCAAAATGATAATAAAAATAAACTACCTGAGTTAATTGCAGTGAAAGATATCATGAAATAAATTCTCTTCAATCCATTTTTTCAATATTTTTCCATTTTTTCAGTATTTTTTTAATGAGAATAATGACTTGATCGTGTTTATATGAAACTATGAATTTCGCCTATAGTATTAATTTACAAAAGGTCGTTGAGATAGATAATAAATAGCAGTGGCTCCAAAACTGTCCCTTGTGGCACACCAGATTGAAAGAATTTTCGTTCTTCCAAAATATTGAGTTCTATTTTCTAAATAATTTTTGAGAAGATCATAAACCTTGCCGCGAAATCTAATATTCTCTAATTATATTAATAGTCGTGTATGGTCAACCTTATCGACAGCTTTCTAGGTCGAAAAAAATAGCCGTACCTAGTTGAATTTTGATTATCAAGGTGTTGATGTTTATTATTAGTGAGATGACAGAAGATAGCATCCTGGGTCAAAACGTTTTTTTCCAAATCCGAACTGTTTTTCTGAAAGCAGGTGATTTTTTTCCAAAAATGTTTCCATTCTACATTTCAAAATTTTCTCAAACATTCTAGCTGAACTTGAAATTAGTGAAATAGTCCTATAATTTTTAGCTTCCAATTTATCACCACATTTATAATTCATAATGCCCACTTTGAAAGACTTTGGAATTTGACCTGAATTCATGTTTAAATTCCGGCCGTGCTGGTAGAGCGTTCGCCTTTGGAGCGAAGGGTCGAGGGTTCAAATCCCCGCACGGTCATCGGTCTCGTGCATGGCATTACACGTTAAGAGGTAAGGGCTGCGTCTTCCCTAGCTCACACAAGTATCTCGAAGACTTTTGAGGGTTGTGCGTAGGGGTGCAATCGGTTGACGGAATTAACAATTTTTAACAACAAAAATCAGATGAGTCAATGGTTCAGAAATGATTTTACTTATGAATATTAGTATTTCTGAAGTGAGTTTTGCAATACCTATATTTTTTCAATTTCAACAATTTTATTATTTGTTCTATTTCAATTGGGTCTGTGTCTTCTTGATAAAATGTTTTCAGTGTTCTAGGTAGTTCA
The DNA here is from genome assembly GCA_944452925.2 of Chrysolina oricalcia. NCBI lineage: Eukaryota > Metazoa > Arthropoda > Insecta > Coleoptera > Chrysomelidae > Chrysolina > Chrysolina oricalcia. Next base: position 7,444,740 of record OX101815.2, on the reverse strand, counting down.
AATATGGGTGTTTTTTTAGACCAAATAATTTTTGTATTCATTTTATCTGCTACTCCCTAGTAATAATTTATGATATGGTCTGAAATAATCTTTTCATTCATTTTTTCATAGATTTTATTTCTTCAACGGATTTATGTTGATGACAGATACTTTTTATACATTTCCATAAATTTACAAGTGAATCACTATTAGCTGTTATCTGTTTTTGATAATACTGCCCTTTAACTTCTTCAATAACGCAGGCTAGTCGGTTTTTATAAGTATTATAATGTAGTTTCACTAGTGCATTATCAGAATTCTCTTTCAGTTGTATATACAATGCATTTATTCCTTTGTACTGACTGATATTAGTAATGATGACTCTTTTCCTTTTCTCAAATTATTTTTTATCCAGACTTTCTTAGTACATTCTCCAGTAATTATTTGCTTTCTTTTTGTCAAATATTCTGCCAAGTCATCGGAATTGTGCATTTTATAAAATTTGCTACAATTTTCATTTTCAAACTTCTCGTGCAGTTTTCAGTGTGTTGTAATAAATTATGTCTTTATTTTTTATTTTTATCATAATTTCTGTTTGTAATGTACAAATTATACTAAGAAATATCTGATAATGATCAGTGATTTCATACTCAAATATCATGAATTTGAATAAATTTTTATTTTATTTTCGAAAATATGATCTATGCAAGATTTTATGTTGTTTTTTAATGTATGCATGAAACGAAGCCACATTCGTTCATTATATTGAGATACTCATGAACAGATTTGTGTATCATACTTTTAAAAGCTACTGCCTTATGTTGGTATGAGGGTAGGAGGTATCACCATACTTTTTAAGTATTAATTTCTCAGAGTAAGAAAAGACATAGAGGTGCCATGCCTATACCTACACAATTACCTGGTTTTAAGTGGACATGGAACATCCTTTTCTATACAATTGTAGGCGAAGGGGGATGACGGGTGGAGTGACGTTATGGACAGTTTGTTTACATTTCGAGAAAGTTGGGCCATAAAACAGTGGCGGCTGGTTGAGTTAATAATCGAAGGGATATTAAAATATAAATCAATTCAGTAGTAGATGTAACCTGTTCAAATAAGAATATATTGTCAATTTCCATAGTTAGAAATACATTATTCTATAATGATAAATAAATACAATAAATATAAAATAATAAATCATGTCATCAGAGTTCATTTGGGCCCTCCAGTTGGTAGAAGAGGACGTACAATTTTTCGCTTACGATGGAGTATGGGTGACACTCAAGAATCATTGAACTCATGCCAGTCACTGTCACTGTTGTAATGTACAATGTCGAAAATTTCTGAATGACACAAAATATTACAAGAAATTGAACAGCTACCCCACTTCTACATTACAACAAGAAGCAAATAATATATATATTGAACATGAACTTGATATCACTACCAACTCTGTAATTGTAAGTAGATTTATCTTTTCCGTTTTGTAATTTGTCTAATTTTGTTAAATTTTCTGTAGCTATCTCTCCTGAAGAAGCTAATAAAGATTAGCGAAATATTGAGTAAAGAATAAATGAGTATTACTGGTAAACAGACCGCAAACCCGAGAATTCCCCAACTTAGTTTATATATAAAACTTTATTTTTACCTTCGAATCATTGATTGATCATCCATGTTGATAAAATTCAATTCACGAGTAGGAATTGTGTTTTTTGATATGACTGTTCTACTTCCAAGGTGAATGACATGTTGAGGCAAGAAATGGGAGGAACAAATAACTGGATATTTCCTCTTCAAGTTGCTCCTATTTATTACGAGTACATCACACCATGATTCCGCAACAACCACATCAGACGGAATCCTATTGAAAACAATCAATTATTAGTACCTACTTTCAAAATATATTTATAAAATAGATTTGAAAACCTGCAACAGTTATAGTTTTAAAAGTAATAACTTGTCGACATGAAAAAGTCCCCTCTGACATTACTCAATTTCTAAAATGCCCAAAATATTGAATGGTAGTAACTTTCAGCATAGATTTACATCCATTCACTATTATTCATATATTTGAGGAAATCCGGGAACCTGGATCCTCTCAACATATTCAACCAACTACCATAATAAAAACTCCTGGTGACGACTATGATTGAAACAGAATGTCATGGTTCGAACTTACCTATGAAAGGTTTTGCCACATCCCGGAGTTTGTTTGAGTCCACAAACCTCACAAACTTTAACCATTGTTCGCGAGCACAACACAAAGTCTTTCTTGAAAAGAGGAAAGGATGGGAAAGGCCTCTCTATATCTTTTCTTACTCTGAGATTAATTTAGGCTGTGTCAAGTCACCGGTCGGACAAGGCACGCGCGTTCAGTATGAAGTATGACGATGAGTCGGACCGATCAGATGATTGAAAATATTGGTCACATACAAACAGTTCTAATTAGGTCGTCAAGTCAACCAAATGACCGCGCTGGTCTAATCATATTAGTCAGACCGGAGACTTGACTCAGCCTTAATTTCCATAAATTTTTCAACATTATATTTAATACAATGAAGCTTTGTTAATAAGTTTATCATTAACTTCTGACCAAAAAGCATATTTTGACTTTGACTATATGTGGGTTGTGCTATTGTGTATTTTCATATCTGTTCGTGAATGTTTATGAAAAATTGACCAACCAAAAATATAAGAAACAACATTAAAGTTTTATATAAACGTTAACAGGGGATTCCCGGACGCCTGTCCGGAGCTGAAGTGGTTGGGATTCCACTTTTATTGAAACTGTAGTTTCCGTATCTCCTTTGCTCGCACAAGCTCTGCTTTCGAGAGGTTTTCTCCGAAAAGCTGGGAGTTTCGTAAAAACAAATTTTACAAAAAAACTAAAATTTCCATCAAGTATCGGCTATATCGATTTACTATTTGTAGTATGCACTATTGTAGTTTGCAATTTATTCTTCTACATTTATTGACAGTTAAAGTTATACGATTTTAGGCACGACTTCTTGCAATCATGTAAAGAACAGAGGGGTCGTATACAGGGCATACAAGAGGACAGAAAGAAGAGACACGAAGAGAAGGCTGCCAAAGAGGCGGCGGTAGAAGAAAGAAGGAAGGCTTTGGAGAAAGAGAGACTTGAAAGGCTGGACAGGCTTCAGGACGAGAGGCGTCAAAGGGACGAAAGGATCGGGCAACAGCAGCAACAGAGAGAAAGAGAGAGACAGGAGTTGGCAAGAGAAAAAGCTAGGGATAGAGAGGTATATTTACGCTGAGAATCAATTATGAATGAATGGGCTATGAGTTGATTGAACCAGTAAAAACTGTGTCATTCTCTTCATATAATAATAATAATAATAATAATAATAGTACAAGTTAATTCAGGAGTTATTTCAAAATACAAACAACTTTATAAATTTATTTAAACCAGCAATATTTTTAGTTGAATTCTTTGAGGTTTCCGGTTTTCTATTCAATTGTTCAAATAAGTCATTAATGATGTGCTGAATATTTGTTAAATTGTGAAAAAAGTGTCAATCTGAAGTAATTGACAAATTTTTTGTGATTTTTTAAAACTACTCTTTAACATTGTCTTAAAAATAATAAAGGATGCATAACAGAAATAACAATAAATTATTGAAGATTGTAGTGAAATACACTTCAATTATATTTATTATATTTTCCCAAAATCTTTCAAAAAATCATTTGTTACTCCAATATATAAAGGAGAATATAAAATATATTGTGATAAATATCGAGCTATTTCTTTAACATTGCCAACATTTGGGAGAAATACATTAAAATTAGATTGACAGGTTTTTTTGAGAAAAATAATTATTTTCAACCCAATTTGGATTGAGAGAAAAAATGGAACATATTCAATGTTACAGAAATTATTTATAAATCGTTAGACAATAAAAAAAAAAAACTAATAGGTTTAGGTTTAGGTTTAAAGAAAGCGTTTGATACAGTTACACAAAGAAAATTATTATCGAAATTAGAACGGTTTGGTATAAGAAGAATCTGACTAAAACTGTTTGAAAGCTATTCAGCTGAAAGGGAACAAACTGTACAGATTGATCACATCAAAAGTTATTCTAGAAAAGTCAAATGTGGTGTTCCCCAAGGGTCAGTTCTTGGGCCTATTAAAATTTAGATTTATATCAATGATTTCTCAAGTACGAAAATTGAAGAAAATTTGTTTTTTTATGTCGATGTTACAGTTAATATAGTTAGTGGAAATACCTGAGAAGAAACAGTATCAAATGATGAATTTGATTTATCAGTTTTAAAAAAGAATCTCAATCACGATTTACAAATTGATAATCATATATAACAAAAATGTAAAACACAGAATAAACTGGATGGTTAGATACCAACTGAAACTGAAAAGTTCTCTACAACTTTGATGCTACAACAAGCCATTTATATAGGTAGAAAGATTTATAATAAATTGACGGTTTCTTGAAAAAAAAAAAACAGTTTTTCGAGATTTAAAAATCAAATTAAATACTGGTTGATTGAGAATTTTGAAAATTTGGAAAATTATTTGCATGAAAGGTATTATTTTTATGTACGAAAAATTTGACCAAAATTTTGTATGCATACATTCAAGTTCATTTTGCTATTTTTGTATGTATTTATTATGGATATTCATAGACAAGTTTTCAACTTATTTGATCATGTTTCCATGACAAATTTATTTCTACTTATTATATATTGATAAATTCTTTTTGTTATTTTTAACAACAAATAATAATAATAAATAATAATAATTTATCAAAAATGTTTTTTTCATAATTTTTTCTAGGAGCGACTGTCTGCCCTTCATGAAAAGCAGCTGGCATCAACGCAGGAGCTACAAAAACGAATTGAACAGAAACAGGAAGATTCCAAAAGAAGACACGACGAGAACATGGAACAGATCCGACAGAGGGCTCTGGAGTTGTCAATTCATCGATGTCAGAATGATGATAACCAAGCTCCAAACATGGTTCCTTACGCAACACAAAAGCTGTGCACCGTTTGTAATGTACTGGTAAGTGAAATGGAGCGGTGTGAAGGTAGCAGCCAAAATTTCCGGAGTTGCTCTGGGTTGCTGGTGTTCATATAGGTTCGCACAGGGTCTTTGTTTATACAGGGGTGATGAAACTTAATTTGTTAATCAAGATATAGGAAAATTTTATAGACAAAGTCTTTTATTTGGAAAAGTCTTTTTCGTGAAAACTCGCACGGCCATCAACTAGTCATAGCTATTAGAGGCCGCTTTCGTAATGATTCTATATCCTCTGTAGTCCAGAATTACTTGCAGGTGCAGTAATACTTAAAATTTTCTCGGAAAAATTCATTTTCCTGAAAATTCGCATGGCCGTCAACATCAGAGGCCGCTGTGGTACTGATTATATATCCTCGATAGACCAGAATGACTTGCACATCTGTCAGATTCATACAGGGGTGATAAAATCTAAAATTTTACCTGAAAAATTGATTTTCGTGAAAGCTCGCACGGCCATCAACTAGCCATAGGTATTAAAGGCCAATGTGGTACCGATTCTATATTCTCCATAGACCAGATTGACTTGCAATCCCGTGAGGTTTCTACAGGGTCGATAAAACTTAAAATAAAATTTTCCCTTAAAAATTCATTTTCGTGAAAACTCGCACGGCCATCAACTAGCAAGTTTTATCAAAATAAAATCAAAGAAGCTGACGGTGACATTGGTAAGATCTGGAAAGTGGTGAATGAATTAACTGGGCAGAAACTGAAGCAGAGCAGAGTCGTTGAATTATTTGAAAACAACCAAATTATTACGGATGACTCAAAGAAAATAGCAAATATTTTAAATAATCATTTTTGTGATGTAGGATCTGAGTTAGCTGAAAAAATTGACGAAACAAATGAATATCTATTCATTGAAAATTCCTATAATTCTAGTAATATATTTTGGTCGCCTATCACAGAAAATGAAATAATCAACTTAACAAATGAACTTAAAAGTGATTCTGCCCCTGGCCCAAATAGAATTAATAATAATGTATTGAAGATTATAGTGAAATACACTTCAAATATCCTTGAACATATTTTCAATTTATGTTTAGCCACAGGTGTTACTTATAAAGGAGAAGATAAAACATATTGTGATAATTATCGACCTATTTCTTTAATTGATATCATTGCCAAAATTTTAGAGAAATGTATTAAAATTAGATTGACAGATTTTCTCGAAAAACATAATTTATTATTTTTTAACCAATTTGGATTCAGAGAAAAAAAGGGAACAGAGAATGCAATATTTAATGTTACGGAAACTATTTATAAATCGTTAGATAATCAAAAAAAAACCCTTGGAATATTTTTAGATTTAAAGAAAGCGTTTGACACAGTTTGACATACAAAATTATTATCGAAATTAGAACGGATTGGCATAAGAGAAATTTGCCTGAAACTATTTGAAAGCTATTTATTTGAAAGGGAACAAACTGTTCAGATTGGTCATATCAAAAGTAATTCTAGAAAAGTTAAATGTGGTGTTCCCCAAGGATCAGTTCTTGGACCTATTTTATTTTTGATTTATATCAATGATCTGTTAAATACGAAAATTAAAGGAAAGCTGTTTTCTTATGCTGATGATACAGTTTATATAGGAAGTGGGAATACCTGGGAAGAAACAGTATCAAATGCTGAATTTGATTTATCAATTTTAAAAAATAATCTCAATCACGATTTACTAACTTTGAATTTGAAAAAGTCTCATTTTGTGACATTCACGTTGCATGAGAATAAACAACCAGAAAAAATTGAAAAATTAAAGATCCATGCTATTTCATGCATAAAAAATGAAGAACTGTGTAACTGTAGCGAACATATTTCCAAAGAATAAAATGGATTGTTGGATATCAACTGAAAAGTTCTCTACAACTTTAATGCAACAACATGCCATTTATATAGGTAAAAAGATTTATAATAATTTGCCAGTTTCTTTAAAAAAGCTAGTTTTTGGGGATTTAAAAATAAAATCAAATTCTGGTTGATTGAGAATTCTGAAAAATTGGAAAATTATTTGTATATAAAATAATTTCGAATTTTGATGTTTTAATTAGTACCCACATAGTTTTTTGTTATTGTTTTTATTTATTCAAAATGTGACCAATGTTATTTAATCATACATTCAAGTTCATTTTGCTATTTATTTTCTTTCTTTATATGTATATATTATGGATATTTATCATGTGTATTTTGATGTGGATTATTTCATAATTAATTTTACATGATCATGGACAAGTTTTTCACTTATTTGATCATGTTTCTTATTCTTATTCTTTATATTATAGATAAATATTGTATTATTAACAATGAACAAATAAATAAATAGTTATCAGAGGCAGCTGTGGTATTGATTCTATATCCTCGATAGACCAGAATGACTTGCACTCCTGTCAGATTTATACAGGGGCGATAAAACTTATTTTCTTTTCAAATTTCGTTTAGTGAAAACTCGCACGGCCATCAACTAACTATGGGTATCAGAGAAATCAGTACATCGGCGAAAATGAATTTTCCATGTAAAAGACTTTGCCAATAAAATGTTCCTATATCTTGATTGAAAAATTTATAACCCCTGTATGAACAAAGACCCTGTACGAACCCTATATGAACACTAGCTGCTCAGCAGCCAGGCTGCCAGTGATAATATACAACAGACAGTATTGTAAAATATACCCCCGACGGCTCCGACGCCACTGGATGTTCGGGTAACTCCGAAAATTTTGTCTGCTGACTTTTGTCTACTCTTCACACCACTGTGAAATGGTGCATGCTATCTGATTTTGAAACGTTGAAGCAATAAATTCATCGAAATTTGAAGAATAACAATGAATACTTTGATTGAAAACGGCAGGGAATAGGTAATCAAGTCAAACACTCCTCTCTTAGTCTAAGAGCCGGAGAGAGGTTTACTGGATAAAATCATAAATACACGATTACGCATAAAATGGCTTGCCTATCAATATGTGGGCCAGGCTGTTTTTTATTGAAATAATAATAAAATGGTGAAGGTAAGAAGAAGAAAAGTCGTGTTACTTACGTAGTTTTATCTTCTGGACACGTAACCGAAAGAATTTCGGGGGTATCTAATTCCCTTGAGTTATGACCTCTTGAATCATGAAAATCGTCCATTTTCAAACACGATCTTTTCAGTAAACAATTCGCTCAAAATGCCTCCTTTTTGTGACACTTTTTTCATACCATAAACAACTCATATTTCACAAATACATGCATTAAAACCAAACGTTTTACAAATGAAATTAACCTTCTTATATTACCATACTTAACCTCACTTTTCAAAGGCGTTTATTCTTGAGGTTAGTTGGTAGGGTTGTGTATACTTTATAAGAAGGTTGGTTAGGGTTTGAAAATAGTGTCAACAAAAAGAAGGAGGGATTTTGTGCTATTTTTTTATGAAATAATCGTGTTCGAAAATGGTCGATTTTCAAGATTCGAAAGGTCATAACTCGAAAAGTATTAGAGACCACCATGAAATTATTCCGGTTTCGTGTTTTGGAGATAAAACTACGTAAGTAACACCACTTTTCTTTTTGTTTCGAGAAAAAGCCTGATAAACTCATCTTTACCATTATCATTTTAATAAAAAATAGCCTGGACCACATTTTGATAGGCAAGGCACTTTAGGCGTATTTGTCTATTCGTGAAACTTCATAACATCCAGTTAACAGATGGGTGAAGGTCGACCTCTCTTATGATCTTGTACTATCTCTAGTGGATATAATGCCTCAGTTTTGTGTAGGCTGTTTCTTCTCACCAGCAAAGAGTTCTTATCGTTACTCATTAGCAGTGGTTTTCCTAGATCAAATCCGAGGTGTATCTCATGAGCCACTTGCGTGGCCGCATGCACCAGGAAGCCGTGAAACAGGCCAACCTTACGCCGAGCGACGTCGAACAGTACAACCTGACGCAGATCGTGGAGGCCCCGGTCGGTAAAGAAGACCCCAGAGTCACCGCCGCAAAAGAGCGCGGCAAGACGCACAGGAAGCGGTGCAAGAAAATCAGGCAGCGCATGGCTACGAGAGGGGCGGAATACGAGACAGGTGAGATTACATTTTTTTTAAATTCATATCCGCAAATCATGGTTGAAATTTTGAAGTATATATATATATATATATATATATATATATATATATATATATATATATATATATATATATATATAAAATAGTTATTGGGTATAACCCTCAAAATGTTCTGCAACCGTAGACACGTGTTTCGAGCTTAAGCTCTCATCAGTACGGTAAAATCAAGTGCGAAGATGTACAACACTTGGATGTAAAAATAGAAACAAAGGAAGTCAACAACAGGAAGCCAACCACACATTTGTGGCTTCGGTTAGAAGACCTTGTGCTTACAAGGCAACAACTAACGTCGCCACGGAGGCAGCTATAGCTACCATCGTGACAATCCTACCCAGGAAAATACAAATAAAGATAGATATAGCGAGGGGCAATATATGAAAATATAAGTAGAATAGTTATTGCAGAACATTTTGAGGGTTATACCCAATAACTATTCTACTTATATTTTCATATATTGCCCCTCGCTATATCTATCTTTATTTGTATTTTCCTGGGTAGGTTTCGAGGGTTTCGAGGGTTTGAAAAAAAAAATAGTGATTGCACGATAGGGGGCGCAGGGGGGCCCATCAACTCGGACAGACAGATGGTGCTGGGGGCACATTAATTTAAAAATTTCGAAAGGTATAAAAATCGAAATTGAGAAAAAAATTAATTCTAATAAAAAAACTCAAATTTTCAGTCTTTTTCCTCATTTTTTATATTTTTTTGATGATTGCAGGTTACAAGCCGAATGTACTCGACGGCACCAACAAGAGGAGTCTCAACCGGAGCATCAACACGATCGGGTCTATAACGAACCAAGCAAGTCAGGGTCTCTCTCCGGCAAGTTCTAGTCAGCTGGATAGGATTTTGAACGAATTGACCAGGCTGCTGACCAAAGGCATCAAGAACGATTTAATGGTGTTCCAAAGCGTGGGCGGATTCGCTGTTCTCGGGAAGCTGCTGGCTTTGGGGCAAGAAGGCAATACATCTATCTCAACTAAGTGAGTTTTTTTTATTTTGTTCTTTATTTATATAATACAAGGAATTAAAAAAATATTACTCATAAGTAAAATGCAACATTTCTAAAAATGGAATAACATAAAACAGTTAAACTGGTATGAAGACTTTTATTAAACATTTCAATATTTGGGGTGCATAAATCTTAGCTAAATAATTAGCAGAAAAACTAAAAACTAAAAAACAATGCGTGGCGCATTGGTTAGAGTGTCCGACTCTGAGTCGAAAGGTCCGGAGTTCGAGCCCCAGTTGTGGCTGGGATTTTTAAATTTAATTTGACATATTAAATTATGTCGTGGCTCGACTGGGGGACTCCTGCACGATTCACTGTTGCGTTCCAATTAACAGTGCTGCTCCTAAGGTGGCGTAGGGAGTCAGTAACAAGGCCTATAAAGAACACATGGCTAATGACCATAGCAGTCGATGCCAAAACACAAAAAAAATAAACCATGAATTTCAGAATTTCTAGTTATTGTTGAATTTGATTTAACTTTCTTATTCACAATACAGAAAGACATTTTTAAAGTTTCTATTTTATAAAGTTCTTCTAACGAAAATTTGCCTGTAATTATTTACAGTTGACATCCTGGTGTATTATATGGAGGACAATGCAAAACTTTCAATGCTTTTTTATTTTCAGAAAGATTTTGACACAGTTGATCACCAAATTTTATTGTCAAATGGGTGTGAGAGAAAGTGATCATGAATGGTTCAGAAATTATCTTTTAGACAGAAAACAGTTTGTATTTATGGAAGATACTGAAGAATTACATAAAATTGTTTTATGTGGAGTGCCACAAGGATCAATCCTTGGGCCTGTACTCTTTCTAATAAATATTAATTCATTTTCCGATTTGGATCTAGTTGGAAAAATCAAAATGTTTGCTGATGATACAACCATAATATACAACGGATATAGTTTACAAGAAATAAAAAAAAACATGTTGAATGACATTGAGAAAATATCATCTTGGCTAATAAACCATAAACTAACTTTAAATTACAAAAAATCGTCATTTGTGTTTGTGACCAAAAGATCGACTGTCGATTTCAAAGAACCTATCAATTTCAAATGTGAAATTATCAAGTATGCTCCTATTTGAATGAAGCCACTTTTCATATTTTTTCATATCTTTGTTGATCATAGTTTCTATAATTATAGGTTTAGAGTTTTCATTTAATATCACCGTGTCGTCTGCATAAATTGTTAGCTGCTAGTAATTTTAGAACAAATTTTGGAAAAAAAATCATAATGGAATAGTCAATTACAATTCGATACCTGATGAAATAAAATCTTCTAATTCGTTAAAGAAATTCAAAATCAAATTGAAAAAAGAAATTTTGAGGTGATTTATTCTATGAATTTGACCACTAAATAAACCTTGGAATAGTTTTGATATAAGTTGAAAACTGATAAAATTATGTATATTTCAATGTTTATTATTGTGTTTAAATTCACCACATTGTATTTTGTATTTTGAGCAAATGTATTGTCAGATTATTATTTTTATTTTTTTTATTTATTGATCACATCTTTGTATGCTTATTTATTCATGTCATTTTTAAGATTTTTTTTATCCTTTCCATAAATATGTAATGTTTCTTAGGGAAATAAAGTTGATTGATTGATTTACGTTCTAGAGCCATTCTGGAAGTATTTTGAATAAATAGTAAATATAAAATTGGACCCAAAACAGAATCCTGGGGGACCCCTTTATCAATAAAAAGCTTGTTACTATCAAAGTTACAAGATTTGGTGCTAATAGTTCTGTTTAATAGGTATGATTTAAGGAGACAATTCACAACGCCTCTAGTTTTTCAATAATTTTTGAAATAATGGTCAGTAATGCTATGGGTCTATAGTCAAAGTTGAAATATACTATAATTACCGGGATTTTAAAGATCACCACTTTTGTATAAAGGTCTAACTGAAGCGTGTTTCAATTCATCTGGAAAAATTCCTCTCAAGAAATAAGCACTGGTAATTTTTGAAAATGTTGGATAACACAAAACAACGTGGTTTATTCAAATAAATGTTCCTGTTTTGTTAGTGTTCAGTGTATCACTTAGTAATGCTGTTGTTATATAATTTCAATTAATTTTGTACCTAATGTCAAAAATACATTTCAAGTTTCTGTAAAGTTAATCTCATTTATCTCAGTATAGATAGATTTTATTTGACAACGTTACATAACATGTTTGTTGCAGGTCAGTTAGTGAATAAAAAAAAATCAATAAAAAAATAGTATAAAAACAAATACAACAGAAATATGTAAAAACAACTTCAACAGGAATATGAAAATAATTATATAAAATTGTATGAGTACAAAAACAACAATAATATGTAAAATATGTGGCCTAACAGGTAGTCACTAGTTGATATAATCTACGTAAATAAGTATAACTAGTGAATAAAAAAATGTATAACATCAGGAAAAAGTCGAATTCAGATATTCCTCAGTACTATAGAAACAACTCGCTAGTAATAATGATTTAATTTTCATTTTGAATAAATAGAAGCTGAGCAACTTGTAATTGTCTGGTAAATGATTATATAAACTGACTTTCAATGAATTTCGCTGAGACTTTGTTAGTCTGTACCAACAGAAAAGGGTTGAGCTAAAATATTTTTCAATTCCCAAATGTCTTTGGTTACAAAACCATCTGGATCAGGACAACTTATTTTCAAAGTATTAATTTTATTTAAAATTTCGTTTTCGTCAATGGGAAAGAGAAGCATATAAGTATTATTATTTATTGGAGGAATTTCTTCTCTTGGTAGGTGTAACATGCAACTATTTCTTTATTTATATTTTCACCGATATTTTTACAGAAATTGAAATTCATCCGTAATAATATTACCATTTGAACTTATTACTTCAATATAACTATTTTCCTTTGATTTTGAAGTATTTCTAAGTCAAGGAAATCCTCTGTAATTATTCAAATTCTACAATGAGTAATGAGTTTTTTTTAAATGAAACAAACTGCCATCGTTTTCGTTTCTTATTGTACATTTCTGTTGCAGAACCTTGATTATATGCTGTAATTTGTGGCAAACAGCATGTAAAGGGGTAGATGGGATGAAAAACTGTGAATATGTGATCCTGTCCAATCGTTTGTCGCCGGTTATAGATTTGCTGAATAATAGATTATTGGTGAGTACTTTTTTCAAGGATATTAATAAATTGACGAACAATAGTTTTCATGAAAACAATGAAAATACATTCCAGCATTGTTGTTCCTTGTTACAAGAGTATGAAAATCGCAAAAATAGTTGGAAGATTTTGTTTAAAATACAGGTAGAGGCTATCGTCAGAATCCGATTGCTCTAGTTCTATGCTAGGAAGATGATTCCAAAACCAAAGTAAACTATACAACAATATATCTTCTTTTACAAACAACACAAATTAATACGTCTCCCATGATAACACTTTATTTGAAACTGCTTCACATATTTTATTTATTTATAGTTTTGAATTTTTAGAAAAAATGCTCTTTATGGCTATTGGTCTATAATTTGATGGACCTTCAGCATCTCCGTTTTTATATATAGCTTTTAGTGAAGCATGTTTCAATTCAAGTGGGAAAATACCCAAGGTAAAATATTTATTGATTAATTTTGTTAAGGGTTCAGCCAGAATATATTTTAATTCAAATAAATCTTTGGTCAAAAAACCTTCAGAATCAGGACATTTATTGTAAGGAGTATATTATTCCAATAATTTCACTGTCATCAGTTGGAAATAAGAGCATTGTGGAGTCATTATATTTTGGATAAAAGTTTGAATATGGAAGGTTATTGTAATATTTCATTTGCTATATTATCTGCATAAGTGTTTGACAATGGACGACGTGATTTTTAATATTCTTCTTAATAAAATATATAAAAACTGAGCTTTGTACTTTAACGAATTTGAGATGCAATTTTATACAACTTCTCTACCTGTAACCTACAAAAGCCACAATGATGAAAGCTTCATAGTCGGGGAAAATTATTACCTGTATTGTGGACGTACACAGATAAACTTTCAGCATTTATAAAATAAGGAAGGTTTTTGGGCTATAATAGGTACCATAATTGATTTTCATTATTATCTTGAAGCAAAAGGTGAAGGTTCCTGTTTCAACTACCGATTCTAAAACTAGATGACAGTGCTTTCGATTTGGTATTTGTTTGATCCTACCATTGTTTAAGGCGGATTTACCGGATTCATACTGCGTTATTTTATTGCATAATCCATAAAAGTTCAACAGGGATATTTTTATAAATTGTGAAACGGGTAAATCATTTCAATCGAGCCCTTGTATTGAACTTTTATGGATTAGATATGCATTAAAATTACGCATATGCAATAAGTTATGCATTATGAATCCGGTAAATCCGCCTTTAAATCGTTTAAATAGAAGTAAGATAGTCAATGCATTGGACCAAAACGCGAGTGTCATCTAGCGCGATTAGTTACAAACATGAATATTTGACATCATTTTAATGCAGGTTTCTTTAAGGAATCTTGATTTTGATGTTGTGCCGTTGTGTCAATCAAGTTATAACATGACTTGTAGGCCAGATATCTGAAGTTACGACATGACTTGGAGGTCAGACCACTGACGCCATCTACATGTCGCCTTCATTTGAATCCAATATTAATCCTAAAGCATTGTCTTTAGGCAATGCCATAAGGTTGGCTAACTATCCTTCTATTTGAACAATGATCCTACCATCTACCATTGTTTATGTAGAAGATAGTTAGTCAACCTTATGGGATTATAATTGGATCAAAATGGATGCGACATGTAGATGGCGATAGTGAGCTCGCATCCAAGTCATGTCGTAACTTCAGTGATCTGGCCTCCAAGTCATGTCGTAACTTGATTAAAACAATGGAAAAGCATTAAAATCAGGGTTTTTTGAAGAAACCTGCATTAAAATGACGTCAAATATTCATGTTTGTAACTAATCACGCTAGATGACACTCGCGTTTGTGTCCAATACCATTGTTTAAATAGAACATAGTCAATGCCCGTGGAAAAGATATTGGACACAAACGCGAGTGTCATCTAGCGTGATTAGTTACAAACATGAATATTTGACGTCATTTTAATGCAGGTTTCTTCAAAAAACCCTGATTTTAATGCTTTTCCATTGTTTTAATCAAGTTGCGACATGACTTGGAGGCCAGATCACTGAAGTTACGACATGACTTGGATGCGAGCTCACTATCGCCATCTACATGTCGCTTCCATTTTGATCCAATTATAATCCCATAAGGTTGACTAACTATCTTCTATATAAACAATGCCAATACCTTTTCCACAGGCATTGACTAACTATGTTCTATTTAAACAATGCATCTACCAACGTTAGTTCGTATTTTGGTTGAAGATACCGCCAGTAAGAAACAAGTTTCCTGCCTTTGCTGGGCTCTTCACAGTTGGACGCATGATGCAGTTTCACTTTTGTCTACTAGATGGCAGTATAATGATTGATTCAATTTTAATTCCTAATTAAAAATCTACTGAGAATGTTAGTTTATAAAGAGGATAAAAAATACTATAATTGTTTATATAATCTTTTTAATCCCGCAAACTTTGAATGATTTGTAATTCTAAAGTGAACGTAATGCTGCTTTCGTGATCGGTGTTTACCAAAGTTTACTGCAGTGCCGGGACTAACGGGATGTCTGCTTTGATCGTCTGGGAATATTTAAAAAATGCGGAATTCCGCGGGTATCACTTTATCTTATAGAAAATTTCCTTCTGATTCCGGAAATGTATTTGATTTTTTTTTTAATTTGAAGGCTAATTCATTTAGAAATTGTCGATTTTGTGGATGGCTGCAATTTTTCGCTGAAAAATTGCCCTTTTCGAGTTATCCTTTTGTCGAATTCAATTTATTTTTGATATGATATTCGGAGTCAGGTCGTCGAGTTACGTCTGAAGGAAGTTTGCGATTGGTCAAAAAATGGAAAATAAAAATGTTCCCAAAATTCGATATCCTTCTTTAAAGAATATTGCAATTTTCGACTTTGATCGCTTGGGAATATTTCAAAAATGCGGAATCCCGCGAATATTACTTTATCTTATAGAAAATTTCCTCCTGAAAGTACTTGTTTTTTTAATTATAATGTTAACTCATTTAGAAATTGTCGATTTTGTGGACGGGTGCGTGTTTTCGTCTAAAAATTGCAATTTTCGAGTTACCCTTTTTTGGAATTCAATTTCTGATGTGATATTCGGAATCAGCTCATCGAGTTTCGTCTGAGGGAAGTTTGCGATTTTTCGAAAAATGAAAAATAAAAATGTTCGCAAAATTCGATATCTTTCTTTATAGAATATTGCATTTTTCGACTTTGATCGCCTGGGAATATTTGAAAAATGCGGAATCCCGCGAATATTATTTATAGAAAATTTCCTTCTGAATCCGAAGATGTACTTGTTTTTTGAATTAGAAGGCTAACTGGTTTAGAAAATGTCGATTTTGTAGATAGGTGAATTTTTTTCATCGAAAAAATTGCCCTTTTTGAGTTACCATTTTGTCGAATTCAATTTTTGAGGTGAAAATTTTATTGAACATCTTATATCAAATAGGTGTGAGAGGAAATGCTCACGAATAGTTCAGAAATTATCTTTTAGGCAGAAAACAGTTTGTATTTATGGAAGATACTGAAGGATTGCATAAAACGGTTTTATGTGGAGTGCCACAAGGATCAATCCTTGGACCTGTACTCTTTCTCAGATATATCAATTCATTAGCCGATTTGGAACTAGATGGAAAAATCAAAATGTTTGCTGATGATACAACCATAACGGACATAGTTTACAAGAAATAAAAAAAAAAAAACATAATAATAATAGTAATAATCTTTATTGACCCCAAGAAACATAAATGTTTATAATAGGGACCTAAATCTATAACTAATACAATAAACAACAAAATTTCAAGTTGAAAATGTTTGCATCAGTTTTTTTTTTAAGTATCATTGTAATAAGTACTTCTTTAAATGAAATTTGAAACGATCTTTTTGTACGATATTTTTTAATTTATTGGGTATATTATTGAATATCAAAATTCCATTATATAAAATTGATTTTTTCCCAATGTTTGTCTTTATTCTATGCGTGATGAGACTATTTGATTGTCTAGTTTGGTGATTGTGTATGGTATCAGTTGAATTAAATTCCAGAGATGAATGTTTCCTATTATTGATGACAGAATGGACAAAGAATTGATATCCAAAAGATTTTTTGGAGCATATAAATGTGATGTAGATTCAAGGAAAGGTAATTTAAAAATACATTTGATACTTTTGTTTTGCAAAGATTTGAGTGGACGCAAGATAGTACAATTGGCACTTCCCCATACTGATATTAAATACTGTAATTTTGAATAAATAAATCTGAAGTAAATCATTTTTAGATATTTCAAAGGAATGTAATATCGAATTTTGAACAAAATACCAATTATAGGAGATATTTTTTTTCTAAGATTTTCAATATGGCTTTTCCAAGAAAGGTTTTCATCAATGTATAATCCCAAAAATTTTGTTGTTTCTGAATATTTTATATTTTTTCCGTTGAAAGCTAATGAATTTGCAATATGTCTAGATTTTCTTTTTGACAAAAACATGAAGGAAGATTTATCAATATTCAAAGTCATTTTATGATTGTTCAACCAAATCGAAATTATTTTTAAATCTGCTTGAATATTGTCGATTAATTCATTGTCATTTTTCCCAAAATAAATTAATGATGTGTCATCCGCAAATAATTTGAGCTCGCCATGCAAACTAAGATTGAATATTGAATTGAAATATATAAGAAATAATGAAGGTCCAAGAATTGAACCTTGTGGTACACCACATGTTATATTCCCCATCAAACTTTGTCCATTCCCCATACAAACATATTGTTTTCTCCCAGATAAATAATTTTGGAACCATTCATGTACATGACCTCTAATCCCGATATTGAATAATTTACGTAATAAAATTTCGTGATCTACCGTGTCGAATGCTTTTGATAGATCCAGTGACACTAAACAACATTGGAAGTTGTTATCTAGGTTTAGTTGAATTTTTGTAATCAAATCCAACACGGCAGACTCAGTGTCTCTAGATCTTCGGAAACCATATTCCCCATTATACAAAAAATTTATTTTATCAAGGTAATCCATTACTCTTCGGTTCATGATTTTCTCAATAATTTTGGATAAAACAGGTAATACTGATATAGGTCGATGGTTACTTAAAATTTCTTTTTTCCCACTTTTAAAAATAGGTGTTACCCTAGCAATTTTCATATTATTGGGAACATAGCCACTGTCGAATGATTTATTGATCAATGCGCTTATGCAAGGGGATAATTCTGATGCAACCATTTTTACAATTTTAACACTAATATTATCGAAACCAGCCGCTTTTTTGTTGTCAAGATTTTTTATAGTATCCTTTACTTCCTCACAAGTTGTCTCTTCTAAGAACATGGACTCACTCAATGATATATTATCATAGGTGTTTGATGGTTCAAACAAAATAGCAGATGCTAAATTTGGTCCAACATTCAAAAAGTATTCATTAAATTTCTCACATATTTCCATTGGATCCTCAATGTGTTCATTATCTTGTACAATAAATTTTACATTAACTTGCTTATCATTTTTCCTGTTATATAATACCTGATTTATAGTTTTCCACATACATTTTGGAGTAGCATTCAAAAATTCATTTTTGTAATAGTTATATTTTGCTTCCCTTACAGTTTTTTTTACCAATTTATTATAATGATTATACTCAGTTTGGAATAATTCTATATCAGGAAACTGTTTTCTTTTAGAAAAATACTTATCTCTGGTGTTGATCAATTTTGAAATATTCGAATTGAACCAAGGTTTAGAATTTTCGTTAATTTTTATGGATATCTGAGAACAATTAGATGTGAAAGCCTTAATGATGTCGTCATAAAGTTCATCTGGATTTTTATAATTGTTCAGATTTGTTGAACGACATTGAGAAAATATCATCTTGGCTAATAAACCATAAACTAACTAACTAAATTACAAAAAATCATCATTTATGTTTGCCAACAACAAAATCGACTTCTGTGGATTTCAAAGAACCTATCAATTTCAAAAGTGAAATCATTAAGTATGCTCCTATTTTGAAGTTTCTTGGCTTGTATATTGATGAAAATTTGTTATTTATTTATTTATTTATTTATTTATCCCAAGAAACATTTCTGTTTATAGAGGGATTAGGTTTTAACATAAATTGTATAACGACAATTGGTACAATTATAAAAAAAGGAATGATACAGATGATCTGTGAAATATGAGTAAATAATATCAATCAGAAAGAAACAAAAGCAAAGACAGTCAAATGTGAAATATTGTCATATTATGGGAAATCATCTGTTGAGTATATTAAATAAAATCTTATAATTCGTTAAAGAAATTCAAAATCAAATTGAAAAAAGAAATTTTGAGGTGATTTATTCAATGAATTTGACCACTAGAACTTTGAAATAGTTTCGACATAAGTTGAAAACTGCTGAATTTATTTATATTTCATTATTTATTATTTTGTTTATATTCACCACATTGTATTTTGTATTTTGAGCAAATGTATTGTCAGATTATTATTATTATTATTATTATTATTTATATTTATTGATCACATCTTTGTATGCTTATTTATGCATGTAATTTTTAAGATTTTTTTTTATCCCTTCCTTAAACATGTAATGTTTCTTGGGGAAATAAAGTTGATTGATTGAAGTTCATTTTTAAATTTAGTTTTAGTCCTAATTTCTTTTATTGCCTGTGGTATTTTATTATATATCTCAATTCCCTCGTAAAAAATAGACGTTTTTCCAAAGTTTGATTCGAAACTTAAAGCGTTTATTTTATTTACATTTCTTGTTTTATGGTAATGGATATTCGAAATATGATCAAAAGTAAGATCCGAATGTTTTTTTCCTGTATGGTCCAAACATATTGAAATATTAAGGAAGCAAATATCTCCAGTAATCGGAATTCTTTTCAAAATCAGAAACGTTTTACCATATTTGAAATTAATTTATTATTCTTTAGTTTTTTCAAAAATTCAGTACTTAATCTCAGTTTGGGGAACGGCAACAGAATGTTTACTTAAACCATTGAAAACACTACAAAACAAAATCATCAAGTGTATATTCAAACTAGAGTACAGGGAACCTACAAAAAATCTATACAAACCAAAAAAATTCTGGATATCCATACTCTTTATAAGTTAAAGATTTGTACATTTATTCACCAAGTAAAAAATAACTTAAAAAACTCTGATTTGGTTTTCAACCTCATCAACAACAATCATAATCACTTGACGAGGCAATCAGATAATTTGTCAGTTATCAAAGTGAAAACAATCAATTTACTTTAAAGGAATAATGTATTACAAGGAATTGCCAAAATCTTTGAAATCCAATAGTACAATGAGATTTAAAGTAAACTTAAAAAAATACTTATTATCATGAATTGTGTAAATAATATGAAAATTAGGAATATCTACTTGGTAATTAATTTAGTTTATTTGAAAATGTGTTTATTGTTTTTTCCCCTGTCATAAACTTGTATGTTTCTTGGTAAATATATAAAATGTATGTATGTATATTCGGAATCAACTCGATTTCCCTCTTTGTAGAATATTACATTTTCCGACTTTGATCGGCTGGGAATATTTAAAAAATGAGGAATCTCGCGAATGTTACTTCGTCTTTTAAAAAATTTCTTTCTGAATTCGAAAATGTACTCGTTTTTTGAATCAGAAGGCTAATTAATTTAGAAACTGTCGATTTTGTGGATGGGTGCGTTTTTTCGTCAAAAAAATTGCCCTTTTTGAGTTACTATTTTTAGGTGATATTCGGAATCAACTCGTCGAGTTACGTCTGAGAGATGTTAGCGATTTTTCGAAAAATAGAAAATAAAAATTTTCGCAAAATTCGATTTCCCTCTTTGTAGAATATTGCATTTTTCGACTTTGATCGCCTGGGGATATTTAAAAAGTGCGGAATCTCTTGAGTATTACTTCTTCTTATAGAAAATTTCATTCTGAATCCGAAATCATACCTGTTTTTTGAATTAGAAGAATAATTCATTTAGAAAAGTATCAACATTTGGAGTTCAAAAGTGAAATCATTAAGTATGCTCCTATTTTGAAGTTTCTTGGCTTGTATATTGATGAAAATTTGTTATTTTTTTATTTATTTATTTATTTATCCCAAGAAACATTTCTGTTTATAGAGGGATTAGGTTTTAACATAAATTGTATAACGACAATTGGTACAATTATAAAAAAAGGAATGATACAGATGATCTGTGAAATATGAGTAAATAATATCAATCAGAAAGAAACAAAAGCAAAGACAGTCAAAGGTGAAATATTGTCATATTATGGGAAATCATCTGTTGAGTATATTAAATAAAATCTTATAATTCGTTAAAGAAATTCAAAATCAAATTGAAAAAAGAAATTTTGAGGTGATTTATTCAATGAATTTGACCACTAAAACTTTGAAATAGTTTCGATATAAGTTGAAAACTGCTGAATCTATTTATATTTCAATATTTATTATTTTGTTTATATTCACCACATTGTATTTTGTATTTTGAGCAAATGTATTGTCAGATTATTATTATTTATATTTATTGATCACATCTTTGTATGCTTATTTATTCATGTTATTTTTGAATTTTTTTTTATCCCTTCCATAAACATGTAATGTTTCTTGGGGAAATAAAGTTGATTGATTGAAGTTCATTTTTAAATTTAGTTTTAGTCCTAATTTCTTTTATTGCCTGTGGTATTTTATTATATATCTCAATTCCCTCGTAAAAAATAGACGTTTTTCCAAAGTTTGATTCGAAACTTAAAGCGTTTATTTTATTTACGTTTCTTGTTTTATGGTAATGGATATTCGAAATATGATCAAAAGTAAGATCCGAATGTTTTTTTCCTGTATGGTCCAAACATATTGAAATATTAAGGAAGCAAATATCTCCAGTAATCGGAATTCTTTTCAAAATCAGAAACGTTTTACCATATTTGAAATTAATTTATTATTCTTTAGTTTTTTCAAAAATTCAGTACTTAATCTCAGTTTGGGGAACGGCAACAGAATGTTTAGTTAAACCATTGAAAACACTACAAAACAAAATCATCAAGTGTATATTCAAACTAGAGTACAGGGAACCTACAAAAAATCTATACAAACCAAAAAAATTCTGGATATCCATACTCTTTATAAGTTAAAGATTTGTACATTTATTCACCAAGTAAAAAATAACTTAAAAAACTCTGATTTGGTTTTCAACCTCATCAACAACAATCATAATCACTTGACGAGGCAATCAGATAATTTGTCAGTTATCAAAGTGAAAACAATCAATTTACTTTAAAGGAATAATGTATTACAAGGAATTGCCAAAATCTTTGAAATCCAATAGTACAATGAGATTTAAAGTAAATTTAAAAAAATACTTATTATCATGAATTGTGTAAATAATATGAAAATTAGAAATATCTACTTGGTAATTAATTTAGTTTATTTGAAAATGTGTTTATTGTTTTTTTCCCTGTCATAAACTTGTATGTTTCTTGGGAAATATATAAAATGTATGTATGTATATTCGGAATCAACTCGATTTCCCTCTTTGTAGAATATTACATTTTTCGACTTTGATCGGCTGGGAATATTTAAAAAATGCGGAATCTCGCGAATATTACTTCGTCTTATAGAAAATTTCTTTCTGAATCCGAAAATGTACTCGTTTTTTTTAATCAGAAGGCTAATTAATTTAGAAACTGTCGATTTTGTGGATGGGTGCATTTTTTGAGGAGATATTCGGAATCAACTCGTCGAGTTACGTCTGAGAGATGTTTGCGATTTTTCGAAAAGTGGAAAATAAAAATTTTCGCAAAATTCGATTTCCCTCTTTGTAGAACATTGCATTTTTCGACTTTGATGGCCTGGGAATATTTAAAAAGTGCGGAATCTCGCGAGTATTAATTCTTCTTATAGACTACATTTATCTCACAACTTTGGATCCACTCAAAATGGGTTTGACTTGACTGGATCCGATACACCTAATCGATATGTACAGTGTTCGGATTGGATTGCATCACTCAAGTCAATTCCATAAAATATAGGATTGGACCCAACCGATCGCCTTGAAGAGAAGTGAAATACGAGATAAACGAGTTTGAAATTGACAAATGACAAGGAAAAGTAGCCAAATTCAGATTAGTGTTTATATTGACAATTGTCTTTCTCAAAATGGAGAGCAAAATAATAATTAAGAAAAGAAACGTATGGTCCAAAGAAGAGAGCAGTTTTCAATCAGTTGATTAAGGAAAAACATATTATATATCGTGATTTAATTCGCAGAACACAAGAAATTGAATGTTACGAAATTCGACATTTTTCTGTGAAGTTAGCTTTTTTCAATCGGATTGAAGAATAGGATTATTCGATCCACTTAAATATTGCGATATAAACTGAAGGGTGGTTTCACTCGACTCAATGCTATTGAATTTGAAGCGGATAGAGATCGTCCAGATAAACGTAGTCATAGAAAATTTCATTCTGAATCCGAAATCATACCTGTTTTTTGAATTAGAAGGATAATTCATTTGGAAAATATCGATTTTGTGGATGGTTGCATTTTTTGTCGAAAAAATTGCCTTCTTCGAGTTACCCCTTTGTCGTATTCAATTTTTGAAGTGATATTCAGAATCAGCTCGTCGAGTTACGTCTGAGGGAAGTTTACGATTTTTCAAAAAACTGAAAATAAAAGTTTTTTGTAAAATATTGCAATTTTCGACTTTGATTGCATGGGAATATTTCAAAAATGCGGAATCCCGCGAATATTACTTCATGTTTATTCATTTGATTAACAACCGCATTATCATGCGGAAGCATCCACAACCATCTGACCCTTTCTTATACAATGTATATTGTCTCAAGAAATAAAGTGATTTGATTTGATCTTATAGAAAATTTTCTTCTGAATCCGAAAATGTACTTGTTTTTTGAATTTAAATGCTATTCGTTTAGAAAAAGCATATTTTGTGGATAGGTGCATTTTCTCATCGAAAAAATTGCGTTTTTCAAATTACCTCTTTGTTGAATTCAATTTTTGAGGTGATATT
Source organism: Chrysolina oricalcia (assembly GCA_944452925.2). NCBI lineage: Eukaryota > Metazoa > Arthropoda > Insecta > Coleoptera > Chrysomelidae > Chrysolina > Chrysolina oricalcia. Next base: position 7,420,429 of record OX101815.2, on the reverse strand, counting down.
CAGAATCAGCTCGTCGAGTTACGCCTGAGGAAAGTTTTCGATTTTTCGAAAAATAGAAAATAAAAATTTCGCAAAATTCGATTTCCTTTTTTGTAAAATATTGCATTTTTCGACTTTGATCGCATGGGAATATTTCAAAAAATGCGGAATCCCGCGAGTATTACTTCATTTTATAGAAAATTTCCTTCTGAATCCGAAAATATACTTGTTTTTCGAATTAGAAGGATAATTCATTTAGAAAATATCGATTTTGTGGATGGTTGCATTTTTTTGTCGAAAAAATGCCTTCTTCGAGTTACCCCTTTGTCGAATTCAATTTTTGAGGCGATATTCATCAGCTCGTGGAGTTACGTCTGAGGGAAGTTTGCGATTTTTCGAAAAATAGAAAATAAAAATTTCGCACAATTCGATTTCCTTTTTTATAAAATATTGCATTTTTCGACTTTGATCGCCTGGGAATTTTTCAAAATTGCTGAATCCCGCGAGTATTACTTCATCTTACATAAAATTTTCTTCTGAATCCGAAAATGTACTTGTTTTTTTAATTAGAATGCTAATCTATTCAGAAAATTTCGATTTTGTAAATGGGTCCATTTTTTAGTTGAAAAAATTGCTCTTTTCGAGTTACCCCTTAGACGAATGAAATTTTTGAGTTGATATTCGGAATCAGCTCGTCGAGTTACGTCTTTGGAAAGTTTGCGACTTTTCGAAAAATTCTCTGGAGACTCAAGGACGTTTAGAATAATACAAGTGACGTCAGCCCGCGAAAACGTAGCGTTTGAATCATTCTCAATTTGGATCAGTTTCGAAGTGGATTGTAGTCGATATGAAATAAATAAATGAGTTCGTGAAATGATTTTACATGCATCGTATATACAGATAAGATCATTTGTTACAAATAAAACGTAATTTTCTATTATAATGAATTCCCTATTTCTTCCTTTACATCTTCATAGGACCCGCCTCCTGGCACACTCGTCGGTAGCTCTCACAAAAACAAAAGCAAATGATATCCGCGGCGACCGCGACTGCACAAATTACAGACAAGACACAAGACATCCTACGGAGACAAATGAAACACGTGTATGATCGATAGGTGGATGGATGAGGACGGGTTGGGCAGGTACGAACGATGTTGATGGGGCCGAAACAAGCGAGAGTGGTCCCGAGACAGGGCCGGCCTCAGGAATACTGTCTGCATCAAAGTTCGATCAGAATAATAATATTCTTTGTTGTCAGAAGAAAAAGTTATTCTTGTGGACAAAGATGTAATTTAAGAATACAACAAACAATATTACAAATATAAAACATGCACATCATACAATAATACAATTTTAGAACGATGGTAAAAACAAAACCTGTCATAAAAAAGATCGATTATGTGGCATAATGATTAAAATCCATGGAATTAATACTAAAACACCTCACTAAAATCATATGGGAAAACCATGTGAAGTCCATGTAATGTTTGAACTGTTAGAGGAAACTAAATAGTTTCAAAGATATTTGCAATCCTTTATTTTTTTAAACCTATCTCACTTGTTGACAGTTTCTATCTTTCAATCTTTTTATACAGGGAAATTCTAATTCATACATAAGATTCTTTCCTATGCTTCAAATCTTAAATATAAATAAAGTATCATATTACACAAAGAACGAATAAAAATAAATTAATTGAAATCCTATATGTTGATTTCTTTTATCGTCATCGCACCGCAGAATGGTTGGCGATCTGTCTCTTGTTTTATACAGGGTGTCCCAACGAAAACTTTCCACCCGGATTTAATGGGAAATGACAAATTATTTTCGGAAACGCGAAAACAGGGCGATTTTAATTTCTAGGGGGACACATGTTAGTAATGGATTTAGTCGAGCAACTTCATCCCCCTGACGGGGCGGCTACCCCCTTGCGAATCATCATAGGGAACGTGGGTCGAGTGATACATCATCTTAAAGCTCTCTTTATTCTATATCCAAAGGTCTATAATTTTTTCAAAATCGAATGAATGGTAATTGAAATTAGTGTTGTTGACAGGTTCAATGTAAATAGTCAATATCTTACCTGTTCCTATTCAAATTCAATTTATGAACTATTTTAAGACTCAATGAGTGGACAGATAGACAATGGCAACATCCCATCTGGTCAGGTAACCCAGTCACCCCACGAAAAACGAAAACAAATTAGTCAAAACAAAGTAAGTAGCCAGGCTGGGACTATTAATTGCGAAGATCTTTCAACCAAGTATCAGTTTTATGTCGCTATTCGCGAATACAACATTACAAGCGGAAGATGCCCACCCCAATTGTGAGCGAAACGTCCAAAGGAACCTCCTCCACAGAGGTGAACCGACCACGGCACTGAAGCCCGGAAACCATATTTCTTAGTTTTTGTTCTGTTGACTTTTTCATAGACAAAAAATACCTGTTTTTTATGGTTCTCCTGCGTGTATGTTCTCAGCATGAATTCACAGTTCGCATGATTCTTATGGAAATATCATTTCATTCGTATTCTGTGAGTTAAGTTTCTGCCTGACAATGGTTTACGCATTAGAAGAACGAATTGAGTTAGTGAAAATTTACTACAAAAATGATGATTGTCTAAGAGCTGCAGCTAGAATTTTCAATACAAGGCATCCAGGGAAAAATGCATCTCATACCTATGTTCAAACGTTGATTGAGAAATTCGAAAGAATTGGGTCTGTGGGAAACCAGAAACATCATCCTGAACGTCTGATAAGGAACGAGGCTGTTGAGGTAGTGGTTTTGGGACACGTGGCTATGGATCCTACTCAAAGTATTCGAAGCTTGGCTGACGCGTCAGGTGTAGCGCGATCGAGTATTCAGAGAATTCTCAAGTCACATCGATTCCATCCATACAAACTGAAACTTGTACATGAACTGAACGAAGACGATTTTGACAGACGCCAACAGTCTTGTGAGGAAATGTCTGAGCGTCTGAGAACAAATCCCAATTTGCTCTTCAATATTTGTTTTTCAGACGAGAGTACATTTTTTGTTAATGGAAACGTAAATCGTCACAATTGCCGCTACTGGAGCGATACCAATCCCAGGTTAATACGTGAGGTCCACACACAAACTCCGCAGAAGTTGAATGTTTGGTGTGGTATTTTTGGCAAAAATATTATTGGACCACTTTTTATAGATGATAATTTGAATGGACAAATGTATTTACATGAGAATGCCATCGATCCCATGATAACGGATATTATCGAAAACGATGGAGATTATTCGGAAGACAACCTCCATTTTCAACAAGATGGAGCACCACCTCACTATGCAGTGGCGGTTAGAAACTTTCTGGATGAACGATATACCAATCATTAGATAGGGCGACGAGGACCAATTGAGTGGCCAGCTAGATCACCGGACCTCAACCCGTTGGATTATTTTTTTATGGGGGCATCTCAAAAGCAAATTTTTGCCACTCCACCAGATTCACTAGAGGATCTACGTGGTCGAATTGTAAACGAGTGCGGCAGAATAACTCCAGAAGTATTGGAAAACGTTCGTAATAGTTTCGAAAGTAGACTTTATCATTGTATGGAGGTAGGAGGGGCTCATTTAGAGCAATTAATAAATTGAATTTCGATAAGAACAGGTACGATATTGATTATTTAAATTAAACCTATTACCACACTAATCTCAATTACCAGTCATTCGATTTTGAAAAAATATAAACGTTTGGATAGAGAATGACGAGAGCTTTAAGATGATGTATCACTCGACCCAAGTTCCCTATGATGATTCGCAATGGGGTAGCCGCCCCTGTCAGGGGGATGAAGTTGCGTGACTAAATTCATCACTGACATGTGTTCCCCTAGAAATCAAAATCGACGTGTTTCAGCGTTTCCGAAAATGATTTGTCATTTCCCAGTAAATCCGTGTGGAAAGTTTTCGTTGGGACACCCTGTATATATTTTCATGGATTCGGATATTTTGAAATATCAGTTGTTCCACCTTGGTCCCATCTACACTGACCCTTCGACCTCAGTCTTCACACCCCTTTGGAGTTATTCTGAAGACATGCCGAACATCTTTCCAGTTCTCGTTCTTCCGACGAACGGTAAAGCCGTGGATCTCAGGCCTCGAGATGTATTCCCTGCGGCAGAAATTCAGGAGTAACAACAATTCCTACTTACTTTCACTCGGATGTTTCTGAACATTACATGACTTTTCTTTTCGTCTGAAATAAAACAAAAAAATGTACTTTTTTCTTGAAATTTTAACTTTTTCCTCGAAATTTCGATTTTTATTCTCAAGATTTCGACTTTTTCTCGAAATTTCGGCTTTTTTCCCGAAATTTCCAATTACGGCTTTTTTCCCGAAATTTCCACTTTTTTCAAGAAATTTCGACTTGTATGCCGAAAAACAACATTTTTTTCTCGAAATTCCGACTTTTATATCAAAATTTCGACATTTTTCCATACATTTTTCAATTTATTTCTCGAAATTTCGACTTTTTTTCTCGAAATTTATAAATTTTTTGTCTCGAAACTTCGACTTTTTTCTATAAATTCGAATTTTTTTTCAAAATCTCGAAAAGATGAAAATAAAAAACATTGTGGGCTTCCTGGTTTTTCGTAGGTTTCTGTATGAAAGATTATACCAAACCAGCTGGTTCTCACGTCGAATTGAGCGTCTATTATTATTCCAGGAAATTTTCAGCTCATCTTTTTTTGACCCCCCAGTCAAAATATCCATCCAACCGAGCCCGCCCCTGCGTCCTGCCGTGAATATTACGAAATTCAGGGCGTGCTTTTCGTTTTATGGGCAAGTCGGTCGGCAGCGCCATTCTCCGTGCCTAAAAGCTTGGCGCTAATGCGTTCCCCCCTTTTGCCGCCTCCCCCCTTTCCACCGCCATCTACCTGCTGTACCTACGTTGTTTCTCGCCGTTTTAGATCTTACGCTGGACGGCGATAGGTGCGAATTTTCCGCAGCGTGGGGGCGGCGATGTGAAGAAGACTAGAAAATAAAGGTGCCGGGGTGAGATTTTCAGCGTATGTGGGAGATGGGCCGCGGTGAAATTTGAGATAAACGGCTCAGTACCTAACAAGACAAACATTACAAAAACGACATGTTACTCAATAATTCAATTCAATTAATTTTTTATTTCCTTTTTGAAAAAATATACATTGTATTGGAATCGTCACAGAAAGAAATAATATTTCTCTACGACTATTGTATTCTACGTTCATTACATATTGATTTTTAATTGAAGAATAAAGCTTTGGAATCATCTTTATTCCGTGGATCCTAACTCATTATTCAACGGCACTCGTCCAATCACAGGTTCAGAATTTTCAGAATCCACGGGAACTGAGAGGTTTAACAAACAAATTTCTCAAGAAGGCTTTGCTTGATTGAACTTTTGTCACAGCTTGGCATCCGCGAATGTCAGATTGACTATTTTCTTAGTTTGAACTTTGATCTGTGTGACAAGTACCTAATATAAAAATGAATAGAGCGGATTGGGAAAGCAGTGATAGTGAGGAAGATGAAATCTATCTTGCAACAAAGGTATGCCAAACAATTTTTACTTGAACGTTCCACACTCTCTCAGTTCTTGGTCAGAGTTTCTCTAGTAGGTATTTCATTCACAAATTTTCGAGTGCCTGTTATATCTCAGTTGGTAGAAGCGTGTACATGAAGTAAATGTATAACGAAGGTGGTTATATAGGCGTGAGTTCGTATCCCACTCTTGGAAGTTTTTTTAAAAATTATTTTCAATTAATGAACACCGATTATTTATGTATAATTGTTATTCTACCTTATATTACTTTATGATATATACTTATTTTCATAAATAATATTTAGATTTCATTAAAACTCTGACTATCGTATAGTCGTAGAGAAAGTATAGTCTTCTACTCGCCTGTACTAGCTATTATTTTCTCGGATAATTCCGAAACTCGCCTTCGGCACGTTTCGGAATTTTTATCCTCGAGAATAATAGCTATCATTATACGCTCGTTGAAGAATATACAACAGGTGATATAGAAAAGAGGAAGAGACTATTTACAGATACAGTATTTACAGCGAAAATGCACAATGAACAAATGATTTTAACAACGACAAGAATTTATTAATGGTATAAAAACAGTTTTCAGCCAGGAAAGTTTTCAGGCTTTACTTGATGGATTGCAATCAGATGAATACGGCTAAAGTGGCTTGCCTATCAAAATGTGGTCCAGGCTATTTTTCAATAAAATAATAATAATGGTAAATATAGATAGATACGTTTATCGGGCTTTTTCTCAAAACGAAAAGAAAAGTGGTGTAACTTCGTAGTTTTATCTCGTGAACACGAATCCGAAAACATTTCGTGGGGTCTCTAATACTTTTCGAGTTATGATCTTTTGAATCCTGAAAAATCGCACAAAATGCCTCCTTTTTGTTGGCACTTTTTTCAGTCCCTAATCAACTCCTATTTCACAATTACAAGAACCAAAACTAAAAGTTTAACTCAAGAAATCAATCTTCTCGTAAAGTATACACAACCCATACCAACTTACCTCTAGAGTGAACGCCTATGAAAAGTGAGGTTAAGAATAGATATTATTTTAAGAAGGTAACTTTATTTGTAAAACGTTTGGTTTTGATGCTTGTATTTGTGAAATATGAGTTCATTAGGGTATGAAAAAAGTGTCGACAAAAAGAAGGAGGCAAAATCGTGTTTGGAAATGGTTGATTTTGAAGATTCAAAAGGTCATGTAAAGTATTAGAGATCCCCACGAAATTCTTTCGTATTCGTGTTCAAGAGATGGAATTACGTAAGTAACACAACTTTTCTTTATGTTTCTTTTTGTTTTTTTATATGTTACCCAATGAGCCTTTTGTTTTCTGTAACGTGACATCAGATTCAAAATTACTAATGGGACAACCCATATATTTTGGCACTTCTAAACGATTAAAACGATTAGTTTGAGAACTACAGGCACTTCAATATCCTTTGTCCCACGACGTTTTTTAATAAAATTTGTATTAACTATATAATTTTGCCTTGTTTAAATTATTACACAAAATATGGGACTGCCCAAATATACAGGGTGACCCTAAATCTAAATAATTTGGCAATTGCTCGTTTCAGACGTCGTGGGACAAAGGATATTGAAGTACCTGTATTTCTTGAAATAATCGTCTTAGACCACAAGTGTGATAGTTCGTTGAAATTGTTTTATCGGAAGGAACATAAAAATGCCAAAATATACAAGTTGTCCCATTCATTAATAATTTTGAATCTGATTACAATTCTCTACTACTTTCGAGTTCCGATATATTCCCTGCCCTAATCTCCGTGGGACACCCTGTATAACTGCCGTCTGTCATTCATGTGATGGCACAGTCAGTTTCTTAATATTATTTTTGTAAAAATAAATGAGCTGAACAGAGTTAAGTGCATTTTTATTACAGGATTATGGTTACTGTCTGACGTCAAAAGTAAAAAAAAATACATGAAAATAATTTTTCCGGTTTGAAAATTGACAAAAAATTTCGAGACGGTAACTTCCACCTGTCTGATTAATTCCAGCTTTGGCGAAATATGCTTCAATGTTCAGAGAGATGTGTGGCGGAGTGCATTCGCAAATAAGATTTTAATTCAGGAGAAAATGCACTAAATTACTTACGTCAAAAAGAAATATTTACTTTTCGTGGGAAAAGTAGCGGAGCGGTGCATTGTTATAAGCCCTCACGTCTCTCACTTGGATTCCTGAACGTGTACTTCAATCTTCTTTCGCACATACGTATATAGTTTGCATTCGTTAGCGCGAAATAATTTACGTGACAATTGGTAAGAGGGAACACTGCTTCAGCTATATGCATTTTGTCTTTATAATAATATAATAATAATAATAGTCGATCACCGAGGATTATATTGGATGACAAACGAATTCCGGAAAGACGTATCGGCTGGTCCCTTCGGAATGCGTAACTTCTATCGCGACCCATGTGCTAGATGTAAGCAAAATTTGTCCCTTCTGGCCGTAAATACGTTCCTTCAGGGTTGAATAGCGATGTACGTTTTTGGTAGAGATACATGAGTACGCGATACCTGATGTCTGAGGGACATAAATTGTATACACATCCTTCAACAAATAGGCTCGTTGAGTTCAGCTAGTTCCGATAAGCAGAAAGACCGTATTTTCGGATGCGTAGGAACTTCAACTTCAGTTTTACTTCAACGGTTTCTTGTTGGTGAAAAAATTTAAAACTAGTTTCAAGGGAGACGTGCCTCATACATTAAAAAATAGAGAGATGGTGGAAACCATAACACTTTTAGAATCGGTGTTGTTCAAGAACAGCTGCTGTTTCCAGTGAGAAACGCCAATACAAAAATGTGAGACAAAACTACATTCGGTTGTTGTTGCAAAATTTGAAGAAACTAGACCAGTAAAACAAAAACCAAGTACCCTGGCAAATTCAAGTTCTTGAGCAATTTGCAAAAGTCTATGTTACTAGGAGCCCCAGTCTGTTTCACTATCGTAATGCATCCTCAATTGTTTTATCGCGTGTGCAGCAACCCACCTAATAAAATTGAATGTCCAGCGGCTCATTGGACAATAACTCGATTTGATGGGTCGCGCTTTTTTTCTATGCATGCCGGATTCCCAAATTCCCCTTTTTTGAAGCCCTTTCTTACTCGCCTCGGCGGTTCCAATTTGCCTTTTTCTAAACGGATTTAATGTTCCCGCTTTTATTTTATCGTGTCGTTGGAGAGTTTAGTATCGAAATTCATTTCAGTCGGCATTTCGTTCCGCCGGGAATCTTTTCTGGAATTGTTTACGAGGGTTACTCCGAAAATTGTTGGATCGGGTAACAGTGTTGTTATTATGGCAATCATAGTGACGTCACATACTACACATGCTACATTATCCTTTCAAATCTCAAATTTCATTTCCATTTCACAATATGATAACGAAATAATCCAACAGAAAACAACTACTGTCCCCTACGACCGTTGAATTGTATCTGTTTAATCTTGTATATCTGTGTAAAATTGTTTTCTGTTGAATACTGAATACACATTTTCGTGTTATTATTGTGAGATTATTTGCCTAACAATCACAAAAACTTTGAGCTATTATAAGTACCATGTGTTCATTTGTTTCAGGATTTGGATGATTGTGAAAACGATCTTCCCTCAGAACCACTGTGTACGGCCCTCATGCAGCTTTTTGCCACTGTTCTTCAGAATGCTCCCAAAGAAACTCCAGCCAATCGAGTACACGATATCGTAAGGTAAGTTGCATGTTACTTTTCAAATTGAAAATGGTTGGAAAAACGGTCAAAGCGAAATGAAGAGAAAATGTCAGTATTTTCGTCTTTTAAATGCACCCCTTTTATTCGTTACTGATATGAATGAGACTAGTGGATGTCGGGGCACTTATTGGTTATTCATGATAATCAAATCACATATGGTTAGGTTCGCTCCTTTTTTTTAATTTGATCGATTCAGAAAATAGTTGTTTAGACAAGATTTTGAAGATATGCCGCAGGAAAGAAGGAATAGACAAAGGTTCAGATGAATAAAATCAAAGTAGATCATAAGTTCATATGAATCATTTGAGCGAAAGAAAGTGGAATAAGTTTGAACAAAATAAGTTTTCCAAGACCTAACCTAACTACTACATGTGAATTTCCTACCTTTAAGAAGTGAAGTGAGAAATCCAGAAATCCAGAAGCCGGTCATCGTCCCAGAAACCGTCGAGCAAAAAGGTTTTCAAAAACTTATTAATACCATCGGGAAGTGAATCTGTAGCAGCAAAATTTCAACGTTTTTCCATCAAGAATTGTCTGAACATTGAGAATTTTTCTTCATAAAAGAACGGATGCGCACTTCCTGCGCAAATCTCCTAAGTGATTTACTTTTTCCAAATTTTGAATTCTTTAAAGACAGTTACTATTATTAGTAGTTTTAACTTGTAGAAATTGAGAATACATAGATATAGATCAATACTCATTACTCTAGCAAACTTCACGAAACATGCGCCAGAAAGACAGAAATTATCTTAAAAAAGATTCTGTGATCGAACTAGCGCAGAGAAAGCGAAATCTGGAAGTAGGTTTCCATGATCGGTAGAGAAATGACTTTGAATTATTTGAAAATAGATGGCGGTCATGAATTAGAAATATCAGATTGAAGGTAATTAAATAACAAAGGCAAATATTAGATACTTCAAATTGAAAAGGAGTACTCAAATGAAAATAATAAGTAAGAAATATTAGAATTAAATAATCATACTTTTTCTACAACCACACTCCAAAACATGCTTTTCTGCATAGTTTTACGTTCGCAAACATGATTATTTCTCACAATAATTGAAATTTGACATTAGTGTGCCGCAAAGTGACATTTCTGTGCCACAAAGTGACATTTCTGTGCCAAAAATTTTCAGTACCTAATTTCTAAGCAATACAGTTTTCGTGACAGCAAGGTGAAAGTATATTTTGAAAATTCTGCATTTCGAAGGGATATTCGATCAGGCAACTTCAAGAATGAATAGACAAAGTCTATTGGTTTATATAATATGAGGGAAATTGTCGTACAAATTCATAATATTCTGAACAAAAATCATAGACATCACTACTGCTGTCTCAAATACGCACATACACACTATCCATTTCTAGGCAACGGAGCAACATCTATCGAATCATTTGAATGTCAACAAACGTCAAGCATAAAATATTCGTAAAATATTCTTGTCCCGTCATTTTTTAATGAGATTGAACTAAAATGGGTAGCGACAGTTCTGAAATTGAAAATACTCCGCCAGAACTAAGAGAACAAGTTAATTCATTGTCATTGAATTTACTACCTTCAACTTCAAGAGGAAAATATAAGAATGAGTCACTGACATTTCATTCCGTCTTATAGTATAGTATTATTTTTAGCAAAAAGGGTGTTGTAGAAAAAGTATAGTGTGTAACACGAGCAGAAATGCAATTTCTCACTCGTTTGAATTGCAGCACTCGCTTGCGCTCGTGCCGCAACTTTTTCAAACTCGTGAGAAATTAGCACTTTTCTGCACTTGTTGCACAATATACTATTTTCTATTGGCCCAAAATTAACGATATACGTAAAACTGATTTACTAACCAACCTACTTCTATAGAGTCGGATATGCATGAATACCTCAAACTAGTATACAGTTGGATTTTTGGATCTTTTCATCAATTTATGATCGAAGATATCACACATTCTCTGTGGAACATCTTTTTCTACCAACCTCTATGAGCAGAAGAGTTATGGTATTTTGATGATCGATCAACACTAAAAACAATGAAAAGAGACGACACTCATACAAGCGACAGTCTTGGTTTAACAAAACTTACAAGACATGTATAACTATCGCAGTACGATTGTTTGAATGTTTTAGACGATGTAGTAACTTGATTACTTATATTTCGGACGTCCATCATCTTAATGGTTGAAAGATTTCTATCTCTTTCAAATTTTTCACTAATTTTTCACTGTGAAAAATTTGAAAGAGATAGAAATCTTTCAACCATTAAGATGATGGACGTCCGAAATATAAGTAATCAATATCGCAGTACCTCTATCACGTGATTAGAGTGTTGTTTTCGAGTTTTATTTTCTTAGTGTATTATGTATTACAAAAACAGTTTTTCTCAAAGCTTGGCATCATTAATTTCAAAGTAAGTACCCACAATACAATGTGTTTTATTTACAAATGATTTTTAAAATTTCCAATCTCACATTTGACATACTCGTGACTATAATTCCGCATTACCGTAATAATATATTTTTATTGGAATTTTTTTCACTTCTTAGGTAATAATTGATTTATCAATATACAGCGTGGCCTTGCATTCATACACGAATAGGTGAAACTCAGGTGACCGCAGTGGTTGTATCATGGGAGAAAACAATCAGCAGGAAGAAAAACGTTCAAGAGAAAAAAAGACTGAAGGGAAAAATCGTCCACAAGGAAGATAGTCTCTGAAATGATTTACTCGACTTTATTTGGTCACGAACTTGAATTGACACCATTCCTTTTCACAGAAAGGCGCAAGTGCTAACCAAGATACTTTCGGCCACATACCACCGTAACTACGCCACTGGTTTAAGAATACGAAAAATTATGTCTTCAAATTGTCACATTGATAAACCTAGATTAGTGAACCAAGTTTAAATTTTTCCTTCCGGGGTTTTGAAGAAAAAAATTGCGTCCTATTTTTTTTGTTCTTTTGACACCGTGTACCCCAGAGGGGATGCACTTTAGGACATTGATGTAAACTTTTCACCTCGAAATGAGGTAAGGAATCTGTATGCGGAAGTCTGAAAGACCCTGATAGTTGGCAGTGAAGCAAAATAATGTGATAAGGACTTTGTTGTCGTGGAAACCTGAAGATCAAAACACCCTGTACTATGCCATAAATTTTAGTTGGCGGCGCACATCCCTCCACGTATGCTGCGATCGAATTAATCATTCATAACTTTTCCGTTCCACCCCAAAATCGGAACATGTCGCGGTATAGGCCTAAAATTGATTGATCTTACTTCGATGCATTAGCTAAACGAGCAGCATGAAAGGGTGGCATCGGAGGAATATCCGAATCTGAACGCGCATATGGCCTTATTTGAATATTAGTAATTCAACTGTTGATATGATGTGGTAGGTAGTCTAGAGAATTGACTGGGAATTTCTTGGAAAGATTGGATTTTCTCATATCAACTCAAAAACAAATTCTTCATCCACTTAGGGCCTGTTGCAAAAAGCTCTGAATATCAGTAATTCAACTCTTATGATGATGTGGTAGGTAGTCTAGAGAATTTACTGGGAATTTCTTGGAAAGATTGGATTTTCTCAGAACAACTCAGAAACAAATTCTTCATCCGCTCAGGGCCTGTTGCAAAACGCTCCATCAAGTATTTGTCACTTCAATATTTAATATTTAGTGTTATATGCAAGACTGGGTTGCACAGAAATACTGATCATTGACTTGATGTCACATTAACTTAATCTTACTTTAACTTATGATGATGGCTATTGCACGGTAAATATTATATATTATTAATATCATTAGAACACATTCAAGAATCCTTAAACAAACCAAAGGCCATTTGGCAAAAGTAATTAATAAAATAGGAAGAGAACGAAACTCTGTTCACTGGAGAGTTTAATGAATATTTTGTAAATGTGGAAGAAGAAATAATAAATGATATTCCAGATTCAGAAACTCACTATGCATCCTATTTGGGAGGAATTAGAAATAACAGTATTTTTATATCCTACGACAGAAACATAAGTAGCAGATATTACGTATTATAGCAGATTCAGATATACTTCTTTATTCAGTTTTTCATATTTTTTTAAAAAATTTTCTTGCATTAAAACCAATCTTTTCAGATGACTGATTTGAGAGTATACTATCAAAACTGCAGGGGTCTTAGAACCAAAACTGCGCAATTTTACCAAAATTTACTTTCAGAAACATATGATGTAATAACGCTCACTGAAACGTGGCTTGGACACGATATCAATGATGGGGAATTATTTGACGATAGGTATGATATATACAGGAAAGACAGAGATGCTGACATTGTTGGTAAAAAAAGAGGGGGAGGTGTTTTGATAGCAATATTGAAAAAATACAAAAGTTCTCTTGTGAAAGTGAATACGCACCTAGAAACGATTTTTATTAAAGCCAATATTCTTGGCAATCAATTTATTTTTAACACAACTTATATAAGACCCAATTCCAATGAACAATTCTATAAAGACTACGTTGAACTTTTTGACTCAATAGAGTCATGTTCATCTAACAATACACAAATAGTACTCTTAGGAGACTTCAATATCCCTTACATCACCAACAATAACTTCTATTTTGATAATAAAACCGAAATTTTGTCGATAATGTCTCACCTTTTATATGAATATGACTTAAAATCCTTTAATGACTGCCAAAACGAGGACAACAAAACTCTCGACCTAATTTTTTCTAACTCTGACCTAAAAGTCACTGAAGAAACCCAACCACTTGTACAGATTCACAAAAAACACCCATCTCTGATTATTGTCACAGAAGTTACAAAAAGATTCGGGTTTCAAGGAGACGGAAGTAATTTAGCTGGTAAATATAATTTCAAACGAGCAAATTTCAATCTCCTCTACGAATCATTTAGGGACTTTGATTGGTCGAGACTGGCCCACTTCACCGATGTTAATATAGCCGTTGCCTACTTCTATAAGGAAATATACAATATGTTAGATAAATGTGTCCCTAGGTTTGCAAATATTAAGGGAAAAAAGGTATTTCCGCCGTGGTTTACGGATAATATTAAATCTGATTTAAGACTTAAAGAACATTTTATGAAGAGAAAAAATATCTCAGCTTACCATATGGACTATTATAAGAAAATTCGCGCAAACTTAAAGAAAGAAATAAATAATGCTTATAGAAACTATCTTTATATAGTGCAGGATGATCTGACCCAGAACCTCAATAATTACTGGAACTTTGTAAAAAACAAAAAGAATAAGAACATGGCCGAGACCCATTTTATTGTGAATAATAAGGAAATCTCAGACAACAATATAATATCGGAGGCTTTTGCCAAGCATTTCAGTTCGGTCTACGAGCAGAAATCAACATATAATAAAAAAATAGTAAAGGAAAACCTTCCTAAAATATTTTCTTTACATATTCACTTCGATACAATTTTGATTGACGAACTTGAAAGGGCTTTCAAAAAACTCAAACCAAAGCGTTCTGCAGGTCCAGATAATATCCCATGCTACATCTTTAAGGCCTGTAAGGATCACTTGACGTATCCATTGCTCACTATTTTTCAATTGGCACTGAAAACGGGCGTTTTTCCAGACGAATTTAAAAAAACCAAATTAACTCCTATATACAAAAAAGGTGACAAGCACCTAGTTGATAACTACAGGCCCATTGCTATATTAAACTGTATTGCAAAACTTTTTGAATTCATTTTATACGAGAAACTTTATTGGTACTTCAAGAATATTATATCAGATAAACAAAAAGAAGTCTATAGAAACGAATTTGCTGACTTTTGTGGACTGCATATACACGGATTTTGCTAAAGCATTTGATACGGTGAATCACGACATTCTTTTGGCTAAACTTAGGCACTACGGATTGAGTGATCACTTGATATCATTTTTACAACGTATCTTGAACACAGAATGCAGTATGTAGCACACAATGGTATGAACTCTAATTTGTTTTTAGCGAAATCTGGTGTTCCACAAGGGTCAAACCTCGGACCTCTACTATTTCTCATATTTATTAACGATCTTCCGGAAAATCTGTCGCCTGATTGTCTTCTCTATGCAGACGACTTTAAACTGTTTAAAAAAATACAGGATATCGATGACTATTTAGTTCTTCAGAACGACATTGATCAAATATATACCTGGTCTCAGGTAAATAAACTGTATTTCAACTTAGATAAATGCAACATTTTAACCTACTCCATGTCAAATAAACACCACAACTTTATTTATACCATGGATGGAAGTCCCCTGCGGAGAATCGATCAGATGAAGGATTTGGGAATACTTTTTCAACAGAATCTAAGGTTCAATAAACATATCCATGAAGTAACCAAGCAAGCCAGAAAACTACTGGGGTTTGTCAAAAGGACTACCTCAGAATTCAATAAAACTGATTCCATTATTTATCTGTTCAACTCTCTTGTTCGTTCCAAATTGGAATACGGATCCATAATTTGGGATCCTGAGCAACAAAATATGTGTCACATTTTGGATCCAAATAACTTCATTAAATATATCTATTATAAAAAATACGGTATGAACCCAGGTTATGCATCCTACGAACCCATTAGGGCCGAATTCGCGATAGCTCGTCTAGATCACAGGAGGATTCAGCGTAAATTGATATTCCTGTACAACTTGGTAAATCACAATATTAAAAGTGAATATTTACAAAATGAACTGAAATACTATGTTCCAATACATGGTATGCGACCAAGACAGATTGTTTTTCGTTCCACAACCGCTGATACCACCTTACTTGAAAGTATGTGCTCCCTCTATAACAAATACTCAAACTATATTACAACCGGAATTTTCGACATAACCCCTCGTAACTTTAAAAGTCAATTAATAAACATTATCAAATTAAAGCCTTTATGAGATGAAAAAGAAAAAAAAATCTATCATCATTTTTGTTCGAGCCCCCCTCTTTGATGGTGTACTCTCTCACCCCCTCATATCTGCTATTATACTCTGCGAATGTATTTGTACATGCTTATAAAACTGAATACCTTACTAATAATATATGCTATAGTCATAAGTTATTCTTAAGAAACATGTTATTAGGCTTAACACCTGTTTGTTTCTTCGAATAAAATAAAATAAAATATTATCAAATCTTTAAAAAATTCCAGTTCTACTGATATTCAATATACTACTACTGCAAGGATAATCTTGTATCGATGATAAAACCAATTGCTTACATTATAAATACTTTTCTAACGACGGCTGTATTTCTAGATTGTCGGTCTTATTCTGACTCATCCTTTATAAATATCACGGAGGTGGCAATTGCAGTAAAATGATGTTAGAGGTCTATCATTGGACAGGCTGATTTGAAACTGAATAATTCTAGTCTGAAAAGTCCATTTAACAAAGAGCTCCACTATATTTTTTCGTTTTGAAAGAATATCTCTTTTATAAGTGTGCCGCTGACGTCACCTTCATCGGAAATAACCCCCACCATAATCCATGTTCCGAAACATTCAATACCGTTCTCCTCAAAAATCTGGATCAACTCATAGAAAAAAATCCACACATCAGCTACTTTTTATTGTATTTGTAACTTTCAAAATTCCTGAACGGACCACCCTTTCGATGAAGAACGAGCAGTGACACCACCGCATATCATTGTGACAGTTCTCATGCAACAAAAGTGATCTCGAAATTTGAGGTTAATATTTGTTTTTTTTTACATTCGACATTTAACTGATACATTCATTATTACTGTAGCGAGGTGTTATTATGACCGATCTGGTGTGAATTTAGTTGTGTATTAAATGGATGGTGTTATGCAACAATGAGTCAAGCCACATTTTATAATAATTGAGCTATCACATTGGAATCGCCAGTGTTATTCTACAATAAGCAAAAATGATTCAACCAGCATTTGTAAGGGGGCTCCATCCACTGACGACAGTATTAAGCCACATTTCATCATTTCATGATCTGCTAAACTATTTTGATATTTTTTTACTGTGGCTTGACCCATTATTGCATAACATCATCCAAATATGGAAAGGCTCCGTGAAGGGAAGTTCGGATAATTTACCGAGGGTAGATTATGAGATGATTGACTCTTTCTATTTAACAAATATGAATTTATGTTTGCAATGACTAAAATTTAAAATCGTTCCATGAACGCTGCTTGAATACAGTGTTATTCAGTTGGAAATGTTCTTCACAAAACAATTGTATTTCCGCTTTTTACACAAGGTTTATTCATTGCTTCGAACCACATTTTACAATGCTCTTCAAAGGTTTTAGGAGCATAAAAAATAGTTTATTAGAATATTCACTGGTGTTCAGACAACCAGGTACGAAGCACCTTTTCGACATATTCACAGTTATTACAGATACAGGAATTAGGAAAAAAATTTAGAGCACAAACAACAAAAACATATCAAAACTTTGAAAACCGCATTAACCTCAAAAAAGAAGTCAAGTAGGGCCTGTTCGTTTGCAGCATACATATTTGATGGAACTGCTCTACTTGTATTAAATATTAAAGTACGCAAACGAGTTAAACAGAGACAAACGATTTTTATTGATGTTCCGTGAAACAGACGAACGAACCCATCTGGTATCAAACGACAACTGTCATACGACACATTATATTTAAATGAGAATTTGAGATTCCACGGTGCACAACTTTTACAACGTTGCCAAGTCTAGTTTTGATGAACGTAACGTCACGAAAACACTTTTCTTCTGATTATAGAGAAACTAGCGGTCAGAAAAAATAAATAAAAATTCCCGAGTGATATTAGCGTATATAGTTGTCGTCAAACATATAAGATAAATAAAAAAAGCCGCAAAAAATGGTCTTATCTTTTCCATCTCTGCCTGGAAAGTGCCACATAATGTTGGGGGCAAGTGGTACAAGAGTTTGAAATAGCTAGTGCATTGTAGGTAACTTCGCCATGGGTAAAGAACTTTTCAATTGCATCAAATTCATTATTGACAGAGGATTAATTAATAAATTTTTTTTAGATAAATAAGTATACTAGAGATCGATACTAAGTTCATGGATACGAATAATTCAAATATATGCAGTATAATGATTCAATTTATCATTCATTAAAAAGTTACTCAACAAAAAAATAACAAATAAAAAACATTCTTGTATATACAGGGTGTTCAATCAGTACTACATTATTTACGACTCAACATCTGGATTGTCAGGAATTGAGATATTTTTTTTCAGATAATTTAAAAATAATCTAGAGAAGGGAATTCTCAAATAAGTGCATATACCAACATGGTCCTCCATGAAAATAATTTCAACTTTCCAATTGATCGCTCTGTGTTTCATTTATATGAACTCTCTGTAATTCTATGTTTTCAGATCGAATAGTGCGTTGCCACGCTATCATTATTTATATAGATTTTATTGCGAAAAATCACTTCACTTTGAACTGGAATAATACTTTCGTGGTTGAAGATTTTCTGATAGATGATTTGCACCCTGTGTGATTTTTTTCTGATGGAAACTGTCAGTGTGGTATGTCAATGATCAATTGTGCTAAAATTCCAAAATTATATTAATCATATGGGTGTCTTGAACGGACTCATCATCCGACACAATTACATTAAATTTTGGTGCCAAATATAGTTTTCTCGATTTTTATCGGTGATTCCTATCAAGTTTTAGTGCAATCATACTTATTTCTTACATAAAAATTAATGTACTTTCATATCCTAAAATCAAATTCGGGAATATAATCAATATTGGACACTGGCATTCTGTTTCGTACAATTGTATTTTTATTTATCTGCTCTTGGGTATTTTGTGACTTCCTTAAATATTCTGAATAGCTGGGTGGGTGAAAAACATACAGTCTAACTCCCACCCATCCGGTTATATCTCACTTCCACTGGATGTAATGGATCGCCTTCGTTGGATATCTTGAATAGTATGTGATTGGTGATCCTTCAGTAATTAAAGTAAATTCAATATTAATTTTCAACTTCTACGCCCTGCATCTCAAAAACGAATTGTTGTCTTTTACATGTTCACCTATAGCCATTATTTTCCTTGCAATGTGAGAAATTAATGAACGGACCTGTCCACCTTAGGAATCATCCTGTATGAGCAAATATTGTGCTAGTCCTCACATTTCCTGTAATAAAAATCAATCACAAAATATATATTCCTGCCAAAAATGCATAGTACCACGCCATACACACCTTATATGGTAATCACATGAGAATATTGGCTAAATTCGGTGTGAGTCAATATCAATACTTACATAACTTCAGGAAATTACCAGGAAATTAATTCTTATTTTGTCAATAACCAAACAGTTTTTCAGACTAAAATCGCACTAAATCAATAAATAAAATTATTGACATCTCTACCTTTATTCAAATTATTCCACCTATCGCCCCCACGTAACACTTGGCGCGGTAGATGTAAAGGCACAGATTAGAGAAACTTATAAAGGCCCGCACAGCAATTAGGTATGTTTTTTCCATGCAGGGTCGGGCGTAGTTATAAAAGAAATCACAGCTATATGCGGTACGTGCAGCTATTAGCAAATTAGATTTCGACGGGGCAGTTGTTTACCTAATCTAAGGATACTAATAATTATAAAAATGGATTATTCTGAATACAAAAGTTACAGTGCTATTGTTAAATTAACTTGAATAATCTGCACGCATCACAATATTAGTGGCATATGTACTAGTCCGACCCTGGTTGGCGGCATGGGAGTCAATTTCATGCTAATCGACCATTTTTTGCGGCAATTTTTATTTATCTTATATGTTTGACGACAACTATACACTTTCTAATTACAGTGTTCTCTCATATGTCGTGGAAAGATCCATTGTGATATGAATTAGTTGTTAGATCTTATGTGTAAAATAAATGAGTGTTAAACCGTTCAGACTTTATATTTATTACAACAATTTACTATTTATTCGACTTCAAGTATCGCCTGTTTCATTTTGGTGGTTATACCTCATTACCCTGTGTTCGTACTCGTTGTGATAGCGAACCTCTCGATTGAAACGTCCGTCCTTCGAAGTCTGACGCTATCTTAATAGCGCCGTCCTTTCGATTTCGATACGGAGACGAGTTCGCGGAACTGAAGGCGGTTCTCGCTTCGAAACGTCTGGCGAGTCTCGTGACGATCGCCCGTCATTTCTTCTTCGTCTTCGCGTCCCTGCCGGATTAGATAGCGCGTTAAGTTATTGGTCTAGCCTGCTTCTTCTGACGGTTCGGAACCCGTTTCGAGACGTTTCGAATTTCGTACGGCTAATCTTCGATTTGGATTTATTAAACTGCGCGATGCTACGACTGTGGGGAATGGCGATAAGTGAAGGCGGTTCGAGGTATTTCGTGGTCGAAGGATGCCGATGTTTTAATGAATTTTTGATTGCCCGTTTTATGAGATGGTTCGAATTCACGCATTCGGCGACCGCATCAAAATTAATAAATGGAGGAAGGAATTCCATAAAGTTTTCTTGATTTCTGGTATCAAAGCCAAAGGACCTAGCATCGTTTCAATGGAACATTGTGTTGAAACGCGAAAAAAATTTAATCCGGCTCGTAGGACCAACATTCGGCCCAAAGGACCAACAAAATTTAACTTTCGATAAACTTGCTGGAATATTTTTAATGGAACATTGTGTTGAAACGCGAAAAAAATTAAATCCGGTTCGTAGGACCCATTCGTCCCAAAGGACCAACTAAATTTAACTTTCGATAAACTTGCTGGAATTTTTTATATATTGTATATTATTATTGTAGTATTGTATATTGTTTTAAAAAAATAGTAGAGTAGTATAATGAGAAAAACATCATAAATGGTAAAGGTACGTTCTACTTACAATTCAGAAAAACTGAAATATTCGTGCAAAGTGTAACAGTTTCTCGACAGTAAGTGATTTCATTCGTTGTTTGAAAATAAAAATATTTGTAGATGTCTGTAGTTCTTCACATAGTGAGATGAATATTTTACTGCCCAAATATTGATCAAATTTCTCAGTTGCGACAAAGCTTCAAATTAAATGGTTTAGATTATACAGGGTGTTGAACTCACATTTTCCAAAATTTTAAATTGCCATTGTGATGACACTTTTTCGAATATATAAACCAAATCAACTCTGCGGAGATTATTTATATGGCCGATACAAGTGAATCCGAAGGTAACAATTTTTTTAGTGATTTCTAAAAAATTGAGCTGTTGAGATTCATTCATTTCCAGATGTTTCGAAGGATACAAAGATCAAATCTAATTGATGAAGCATCTTCTGCATCAGACAGCCATTTTATATGTCAATCAATCAATATACTTTATTGTCATGAAGAACATGTAAATTCTTTTGGACAAATCACAAATTAAACTGACGGAAAAAATGTAAAGCATTACCTACCTACTTACTAAGGATTAGCAACCCATAAAACTGTAGTACCGAAAAACATTTAAAATTTAACAAAAATCTCCTCATTTCTGAAAGGAATGTATAACTATTTATAACAATATAACCAACAAAGATTTCACACCATGCAGTGAGTACAAATTCAAATATTTCGAAAATTGTTGGCATTTATGAGGGATCTTTTCACAAAAATTTCCCGATATTTGAAACAAATTACATAGCAACTTCTAACAAAACAATCAACAATGAGTTTCCGAATCACATACGCACGCATTTATTCAACTTCGAATATCTTGAAAACCGTTGACAATTTTTATAACGAAACCCAACCCTTTTTTGTATAGAAAAGAAGACGAAATAGATATTAATCCAGTCGCGTGAAAGTTGGGGAGGGGCGATTAGGGGTACCCGTCTGCCGTACGCCCCTGTTTAAAGTTACAAACATGTGATTTGCATTGAAATTTGGAACAGAATGCTGTCATGTGACACACTAAATTTCATTAGAGAAAGTTGAGCTATTATGGAGTTATTTTTGAAAACATCTTTTTTGTCACTTTCAACACTCCGTATCTTAGTTAATATTCACTTTAGAGTATATGTTTATTGGAAAAGTGAGGATTTCACCGCCGGAGTTTGTCCCCTTTATTCTCGGACACCCTGTATAAGCTAGGTAATGTCATTAATTGTGCTCTAATAAACAATTTTTTACTTGTTGGGTGAACATTGAACATGGTTCTTAGGATTTTTTGGGCAATAAAAGCCTTTACAAAGTGTGACGATGATCGCCAGAATATCAGACCATACTGTAGAATTGACTGCACGAGACCGAAATACTATTTCAATACATCTAAAGACACTGTTTCTATCAGATTCCTTATTCCCAGGTTAGTTTTGGGTCAAGTGTTACACCCAAGAATTTTATTGTGTCTGTAGTTTGAATTGATTTTCCTTGAATCCCAGATAACACCAAGATGTCCTAAGAACGTCCTCAGGACGTCAATCTGGGACATTCAGGACGTCCCAAAGACGTCCATTGTCGGTCGAGGACGTCCCGAGGACGTTCTGAGGATATCCAATGTTACAAATTGGAACGTCCCGGGTACGTCCATCATGGGCCCATGTTAAGGATTTCATGGACATTTTCGGGATGTTTTGGGGACGTCCATTCATTGGTTCGTAGACCGCCTTTTTTCGTTTTCCTCAGAATTACTATTTTATCGATGTTTTAACTCGGAAAGGTGAAATGATAAAATGCATAAATATTTATTAAAAACATCTCTAATTGCAAATAAACGTGACAGTGTGTTAATGAAAAGCATTTTCTTGAACGAACACTTCATCATATATTCCAATATACTTGGAAAACAAAAAAAAAAACTGAAGATTCTTTTAAAAAATATGTAGTCCGTAGCTAAAACAGAGATTCCACTGTATTTATAAATATACATAATTGCGGATATTAATGCCCTCCGCTTCGCGTCGGGCATCAAACTATCCGCTGGAGAAAAAGCATGATTTTCCTCCCTTGGTATGTAAATAGCTATTACCTTTACCTAACCTAAAAAAGAACACTTTTATACACGTCTATAGTATGATGGAATAAACTAACCACCTTACACTTTACTTACAATATCGATAAGAGCACTGGCTATGCAAAAATAACAATTTGCAAACTTTTTATATCCACGTTATATTTTAGTAAAATAGCGGCAAAGGGCAAAGCTCACAACGTTCGTAAAAATGAAAATGGCGTAAAATATAAAATGACATGACGTGTGGACAGCCGAGCTGAGCCGAGAGGAGCCGAAACTACAAACATTGAAGGCTTGTATCAGACTAGGCGGAACGCGGAGAGAGAAAATGTCAAATTTAAATGTTATGGTAATTGAAACGTTAGAATTCAAATTCATACTCGGCTCTATTGGTCTCAATTGAATAAAATCTCAACATTCTGGGGATATTCGTTTCGCCTAGTCTGAAAGTAGCCTTGGAGCACAAATGAGTGACACAGATCACAGATTGCAAAAGGGCACAGACAAAATATGCTCGGACGTACACAGGTCATAGACTGAACTTCTGAATATGATCATGCTTCGATAGCGCATATCATTCCAAATTTCACACATTTATTTTTCAAATCACAAAATTGATTTCGACCTTAATTGAAATTCACGGGAACTGTGACATAATTGATATTCAATATAATTGTAGTATAGATTTGGACTTAATTTGTACGTCCTGAAAACGTTCTCATCCTACGTCTCTGAAACGGGTGGAGTCATACATCTTCAGGACGCCCAAAATAGACACCAGGACATTCGGCTAGTGTTAGGACATCAAATGAACATCCTCGGGACGTCCTGTGCTATCTGGGATATGTAAATAGTCATAGTCAGGATCATAGTCAGGATACTCGGTAATAATATTCCGACAAAATGCACAATTTTCGAAAAATACTTTCACCTTGCTGTCACGAAAACTGTGTTGCTTAGAAACACCACGAGAGCTTGCTGTACAGCTGCACAGTTTTAGTGACAGTCATGATGACTGTAACTGTGGAATTGCAGTGAGTACTCAGAAATTGTCGAAACGCCAATTAGAAAATACCACGAGCTGGAAGCATAAAGTCTTGTCATTGGTTTAGAATGAGAAAAGGATGACATTTGATTCGTTTGTATATGAGGGAAATTGTTGCTGTAATTATGTTATGATTGTCTGTTTTTGGTCATTTGCTTTCAAACTGATGATTTTCTTTGGATTTTGAGTTGAGCAAAACGTTTTCAGAAAAACAAACCCCAATCGTTTGTTGTCACAAACAATACACTCAAACACATGTAAAAAATCGAATTATTTTGATTGAATTACAGCTCACGCCACTTCCTTTTGTCATTCTGATTCGATACTGCTAAAAAAACAATAGTCGCGTCCACCCCTCGAATCCCGCACTATTTTGACAGCAACACGATCCGCGCGAATAAATCTGTCATCTGTCAGAATGTCGAAGATCCTTCGGCGGCCGGAAGAAAAGAACCGTGCGATCGACGCACATGTCGTTTCGACGCGAAACTTGACCGTATGGCCGCGAAAAGAGCAACCCCCTGTGCCCTGAACGTGCAGCACGAGGGGGCAGAAAACAAGGCGAGTCTGACATGTGCAAACAATCATAATCCCCGATTATTTTACGGTGATAATACGACGACCTGACGTTTCGATTTGCTTTCGCCTCTTTATCGATATTCCATTACGTGATAGACTGCGTAGCGTTGGTTTAGGTTTCATACAGAGGCAGCCAAATGTATGGACTCTCCGATATCTCTCATTGGAAACATATTGAGCAGAGTGCTAAAGGATATCATTGTGTTTATATTCATTACATTCAATTTATTATAAATCATCATTTTTCGGTACAAGCATATTACATTTACATTTTTTTAAATTAAGAGCAAGTTGTACTATAATATAAATAGTGTTTGCAAGGGTTTGGTAGTCCCTAACTTTTTTGGTTCATTTTTCACTTTTAGTAAATAAAAAAATAAGTACATATTGGTAAAGATCTAATCTATGTTCCTGTTTTCTCACTTTTTCAAAATTTGATTTAGTTTTTCCTGAAAAAAATCGCAAAGTCCATGTTTTTTTGATGATTTTCCAATTTTTTTTTAAGAGAACCAAATTAAATTTCGAAAAAGTAAGAAAACAGGGACATAGATCAGATCTTTACCAACACGTCCAAATTTTTTCATCCACTAATAATGAAAAATAAACCTTAAAAGTTAGGGACTACGAAACCCTTGCACGGCAACATTTTGTATCCGGAGAGTGGCGCCGCTCTCAGAATTCAAAGGAACTGTTCATTTATGAAGTGAGATGAAATACATTCACATTTCAACATGTTTTTACGAGGGATAGCCGTATGGGTGAAGAATTATAATTTTCATGGAATATTATATTATTATTTCATATCCACAGGTTAGTAAAAAAAAATCTGGAGAGTTACTCAAAATTTAATAAAAC
The DNA here is from genome assembly GCA_944452925.2 of Chrysolina oricalcia. NCBI lineage: Eukaryota > Metazoa > Arthropoda > Insecta > Coleoptera > Chrysomelidae > Chrysolina > Chrysolina oricalcia. The sequence continues at coordinate 7,394,739 of OX101815.2, read as the reverse complement.
TACCTGAATCGAAATTAGTGGCACATACTCAAGCCGATGACCAGAGGGGGTTTCAATTTAGAACTACCTGATTATCAGGCTTTATCTAATTATTAACTGCAGCCAATAGAAAAGTGTTCAAAGTCATAATGCGGTGGGAGAGAATTCTGTAGTTCTGAATCCATTATTTAGTTTTACTTGTGTTTTTGTGTACAGTGAAAGTATTACGATTTTGATTTCAACAATGCCGCGTATACGTAAAGGTCCGAAGCAAAGATTATGGATGTCATCTACGAGAGTGTCATCTCGATCCAGAGGTCACCAATTGCATAAGGTGAGTGGAACTGGAATTGTACGTAAAAGATTTTATTATGCAGGGTGAAGTTACAACGCCAATTTCGTTAGCGCTCACTTCTAAATGAATCACAAAATTTCGAAAATCGTATACCTATACTGTGACAGTTACGGCAGTTATACCTACTTTTATTTACTTTTTCCACAAAAGTCGATTTACTTAACATGAAAATTTTTTGCTCAAGCGAAAATCCAATGAAATTAGTTAAACTGAGGTCATCTGACTGAATACAACAAATCAGAACATCTGTTATACTGATAACAGGCCAAGTGGTCTGTTATCACTCTCACGTTGCTATGGATATATATATATTTTGATTTATTTCGAATTTGAAGTTTCAAATATTCAATAACGTCAAAATGTCATTCTCACGATTTGGTTGTAATACTGACGAGAGAAATTTTCGTATTAAATATATCAAAATATGCTGTTTACAATAACAAATTTGTATGGAAAGCATTCATAGACTTAGGCAATATTGAAAAATATCGCTTAGCAAAAAATTTTCTATGCGTATAACCCTCGGACATTGATTAATATAACAAATTCCTCAAGCTTGTTGCTTATAGGAAACAAGCTTTCGGAATTTGCTATAATTATCAATGTCCTTGGGTTATTACTACTGATAATTACTGTGACTATGATCTAGAGTACTACATGTTGATTTTTTTTTTAATCGGTCTTCGAATAAGAAAATAAGGAGGTGTGCTGCCCAAAGTTGGACACACTATAATATATTTGTTTCCAATAAATCACACAGGGGTAGATGGTCTCATGATAAAATTAGTAATTGCGGTCAAAAACACGGAGTTACCGACTTTAAACTCGGAATTTTATTTTCCCGACTTCAAAGTCGTAAATTCTGAGTTTAAAGTCGAAAGTTCCGACTTTGAAGTCGGAATTTTGTTTTTCCGAATCTTAACTCGGAAATTCCGACTTTAAACTCGGCTGCCATTTCGGAACTTTTAGCTGTGCTTTTTTTATGAAAAAGTAGATTTTTATCTCCTATTCGTTGCGATATACCAGGTGGTTCAAAAATTAGTAGAGGGGAAACGGGCATTGTATATTGTAATTGTGCATTATATCTGATGGATATAATACAATACCCGTCGTGGTATTAGCCAGGTGAGTAGTAGTTTTCTGACGGGTATTTGCCATAATAAGCCTACGTCGTAGGTGTATATGGAAGTAAAAAGTGAAACATCGGTCGGCAACGACTATCGTTTTATTAGATTGTTTATATGCAGTAACCAAAAATTGCCTTCGTCACACTGAAGAAGATTTACGATGTGTGACTTGAGTGAAACAAAAGTACTAAAGTATCAAGATAAAACTTCAAAATTCTGTCGGAATTTCCTACTTTGATGTCGGAAAAATAAAATTCCGAGTTTAAAGTCGGAAATTTCGTATTTAAAGTTGAAAAAAAAAAACTATGTGACCCTTAGACGCTTTCGTATATAGGTACAGATCCATCAAATTTCATTTCTTTATTTTAAAATCCAGTTATAGGGACGAGCCACCTTCTGCGGACACCAGATGCAATTGTTCATACATTTTTAATATTTCAGAAAATTCTCTGATGCTCAAAGTTGTGAATACGCTTTGTTATTAGATTATGTTGCATTTGGTAAACAGATAATCGGAACATGTTTTCAGCTATTTGTAATCCGATATAAATGCTCGATTCGAATGCACTCGTCCATCACCCAGATTCAGTACCTACATTCTTCAAGCTTATGATGATGGCTAGTCGACAGACGCGCGCGTCGGTACCGCCACGCCGTACCGAACTTCGAATCCCCCTCGTAATTGTTGAATATTAATGAGCTTCGGTCTAGGGAATGCGTTTACAAGCGATTATCATGTTTCCATAGTATTTAGACTCCGCCCACCAGTGGCGAATTTTGTACCTCTGCCCCACCCGTTGCCCCACAGGTCTTTCAGTTTGTAAGGTATCACAAAATCTTAATATTTGATTTTTTTACAAACCTCTTCGCATATCGGGTCAGCTAAGCAACCAAATGCTAGTACTTTGAGCCCGCTCTTTTGAAGAGGTTCATATATGAAATTTAAGTATATACAAATAATTGTTAAAAGCATATCACGAATGAAATAAGCACCAAAGTTTTGTTTGAAGCAAGTAGGTAATGAATTTGGGTAAAAACAATACTTTAGTAGATCGTCAGGTAATGACAGATTTTGCTGGCTGATTTTCTCTTTTCTGGGATTTTAGCCAATGAAAATGATGTCAGTGTTGAGCTCAAAAGATGAAAGTTTAGCGATAGGACGTGTGCTAGGCATATGGAAGATTCATTTTAATTTTTTGCAGAAAAGACAGTTTTTTTTTTAAATCTCTCGTTTATGGCATTTTAACACAATAGCATATACAGCGAGGACGTATAGAGTCCTCCCCCCCTTAACTTTTGGACGGAACAAGCCATCGAGATCAGGTAAAATTCAGGTAAAAAGGTACCACTTTTACTACTTTGCGGCATAAAAATGATTGTGGTCACGTGGCCTTGTGTCAAGAGGGCACCATCAACTTTTTTGTTTCAAATGTAAAAGTTGGTCACGTGGCTCCTGGTTTTGAAGGTCTTCCTATTCTCTATCCAAATTTCAAGTAACAATTGCAACAATTTTAACAAGTGCTCAAAATGTTCACCGTTCACTTCTTGACAGAAAAAAAGTCGGTTGTGGAATTCATTCCGAACGTTATTAAATGTTTCCGGGGTAATACCGTAACACACATCTGTTATTCGGTTCATAAGTTTCTGGAGTGGCTGTGACTGCGTGACGTACACCTTAGATTTTATGTACCCCCACAGAAAAAAGTCCATAGGGGTCATACCAGGTGACCTAGCTGGCCATTCAATGGGCCCACGTCGGCCTATCCACCGTCCCGGAAAATTCTCGTTAAGCCATTCTCGGACAGGTCTGTAGTAGTGAGAGGGTGCAACATCTTGTTGAAAGGTAACATCCATGGTAAATTCATTTGGGTTTGCCCCAACTACTTCTTGAATACTGTGATGGATCTGATTTTGAAGCATATTTAAATACATCAGATGCCCAGTTAAATTTTCTGCCATAAATATTGGACCTATGATATGGTCACCCAAAATACCAGACCATACGTTGATCTTCTCTGGAGTTTGAGTATGACCCTCTCGAAAAACGTGCGGATTTACGTCTGACAATAACGCACATTTTGTCTATTTACTGTTCCATTTAGAAAAAAACGTACTTTCATCACTAAAACAAATAGAGTTAATGTAACCGGGATTTTGGGTTATGCGGTCAGACATGATCTCACAAAACTGCATTCTTCTATCTGGGTCATCTTCTGTTAATTGATGCAGAATTTTTAATTTATATGGGTGAAATTTGTGTTTTTTAAGATATTTTTTCACAGTGGTCGTAGATACGTCACAAGCGTTTTCGTTGTTTGTTGTGGATTATTAACAACAGCTGCCAGAACGTCGATCTTCTGAAATGGATTTTCTTCCAGATCCTTTTTCCCTCGTTACGCAACCAGTTCTATGAAATTTACTGACCAATTCCCTTGAGTAAGTCTTAGTAAGTACGAGATATTGGATTATTTGGGAAGCGCAGATTAAATATTCTTTCTGCTTCATGGTAATTACGCCCGGCTTCAGCGTAAATTAAAATTGCTTCGGTTTTTTCTTCTAAAGGACGAGGACGAGGCATTTGAAAATTATAAAGAAATGCTGAAATCTATGAAAACTGTCAAAAGTATTGATATGATTAACGTCAATATTAGACTGAGATTGAAATGAAATACTATTTGGAGTCTCCAAAACCACAGTGTAAAATAGGTACCAATAATATTTGCACCTGTTTCACCACAAAAAATTGTCTTTTCGGCCAGAATCAGTAACGGAGTTAAAATTCTGTTACAATTAATAGTTAAAATAATTTATTTGTTAAATATTTGAAGCAAATTTCAAACGCACACAGTTTGAAACGGCTTGGCCGATTTTCACAAATTCCAGAATATTCTAGAAATTTCGTTTGAAAGTTCAAATTCGAGACATAGGTGTAAAATCGGAATAGAAACAAATTTTTTCATTAACATTTTTTTTAAATTCGAATCAATAAGCCTACTTTTAGCGTTTATTTTGAAAAAATATTACTTTTGCTGCTGAGAGTAGACTATTTACGAAGTCGTTCTGTTGGAGTATTATTGTTTCCTGGCATGAGAGTAATCTTTAATATAAAGTTACTGCTTTCGATGACAAAACAAAAGCGTTAAAATATGATACAATGCTAAATTTTTCCATCTAGTCCTATGAAATTGAGAATTTTTTAAAAGAAGGGTCGGAAAGTACCACTTTTTGTTTGACAAATATTAAGTTGAGACGCATAATTTCATGTAGTTATAAACTGAGGGCCTATTTAGTCAACTTCGTCTTCGTCTTAGTCTCAGTCTTTGTTCTAATTCTAATCTTTGAACGAAGTCGATTCTACACATTCACATAAGAGCATTTATACAAAACTTTTTGTCATAGTCTCAAGTCTCAGTCCTAAAAACGTGACCTTGAAAGTTCCCAATTTTCAACTTTTGTGCTTGTGATAAAAACAACGAAGTTAATGCGCATGCTCAGTTCCTGCAAACAACACTTGCATTCAACAAAAATACAAACCCGCCGTGATTAAAGTTTGATTATCATAGCAATCCATATTTTACTTCTTTGAATAATACCAAACAAAAAATCAATCATGAACCAAAATAGGTTTGGTTATATGTAATAAAAAAAAGAATACTTTACCATGGATTACCGGAAATATAAAGATGTTAATTCAGGTAACGGACAAGAGGCTGAAAAAATTTAGGAGAACCAAAACCAATCAAGACTTCGTAGAATACAAACAGTCACGTAACTTCACGAATAAATCGATAGAAAGGGAAAAATAAGCATATTTGCATTTCAATATTACCAAAAATAATATTAATGCCTGGAGAACTCTTAAAAAACTCAATATTTATAGGAAAATAAGACTCCCGAAATAGCTGACCATCTGTCAGGAGTTGATGACATTAATGACTTCTTCTTAACTTCGATTTCACGTACCTCTTCATCAGGATTTGAATTTGGCAGAGTACTATAAAGGAGCTGGATTCGTGAATTGTTTAAATTTAGGAAAATTAACGAAAATGATATTTTCAACTGTTTATCAAGAATAAAGACACAAGCTATGTGGGCTGTTGGACTGAATATAGATTTTATTATATTATGTTGTCCTTTTATCATCGAATATATTTCGCATATCCTAAACTTCTCTAAGGCCTATCAGTATCCTACCAGTCATTTCTAAAATTCTAGAAAGGGGTATAAAAAGACAATTAGTGGAATATCTTGATAATAACGATATACTGCCGTATACCCAATCTGGATTCAGAAAGAGGCACAGTTGTGCTACGGCACTACTGAATGTTACAGATTGCATATTTCGAGCAACTGATTCCGGCATGATTACAGTTTTGGTTCTTCTGGATTATTCAAAAGCCTTCGATACAATAAATCATGCTGCTCTTAAACATATTTTGAGGTTTATCGCGCACACTCTGAAAAATCTGTCGCCTTTTTTACAATTACCTAGATGGCAGGAAACAAAGGGTGCTTTTAAATAACAGGCTTTCGAACAATAAAGATCTGACATGTGGCGTATCACAGGGATCCATTTTGGGACCTATCCTGTATACTATTTACACCGTATTTTTTAGAAATAGTGTGTCTCACTGTCATATACAAAAATGTACGCTGACGACACTCAGTTAATGTATTCCTTCCCTTTCTCTGATATTGCAAATAACTTTCTGAAAAACGACGAAGACCTTGACAGAATTTACAAAATATCTAAAGATCTCTGTGTTTCTTTGAATCCTTGCAAATGTAGTGCTATCGTATTCGGAAAACATATTGATGTATTCGCAAAGAATGTCCATTAAAATAAATTATATTCCTGTTCAGTTCTGCGAAGTTGTTCGGAACTTAGGTCTTTGGATGGATTGTTCCTTACGATTCGAAAAACATATCTCAGAATGTATTCGAAAAAGTATCTGAAAACTAAAAATTTTGTACAACTCTCAGGCATCGCTGAATATGAATCTTAAAAAATGTACGATTCCTTAGTTTCCTCCACTTTCTCACTGCTGAAAATGCACAAAAAGTCCAAAAAATTCCAAATTATTGTCTCCGTTTTATTTATGGTGTCCGTAGACATAAACCAATCAGTCATAAACTCCAAGAAGCTGGGTGGTTGAATATGAAATCTCGTAGAAAACTTCACTGCGCTACTCTTTATCATAAAATAATTTTGACAAAAACCCCGTCATACCTTTACAGGAAAATAATAATTCGAACGGATGTTCATATAACCTTAACATCAGGTCGAAAGGTACTATAACACCTTCAACTCATAGAACTTCCTTATACGAACGTAGTTTTTTTTTATAATATATCCGCTATTTATAATGCTATTCCGAATGTTTTGAAAAATAAAATCCTCACTACTTTTCGAAAGAACTACATAAACTGCTGAAATCTTCCCATGTCTTAAACTGTCATCCGCCTTGTTAGGATTTTATGTATATGGGTAGATGCATTAGTCGTTGTATATAGTACTTTTGAATTTATAGATGTGTACTTATTTGTTGTTTCTTATTAGTGGGTGACAAAATTGCCGTTATATATATATATATATATATATATATATATATATATATATACAGTGCGGTCCAAAGGTATGGAATAAATTCATTTTTAGCGTTATTATGTATTTTATGAAAAAATCCTGAAACAGGTCAATTTTTATTGGCAATTTGACAATTTACAGTATGAAAATATTACCCCCTTCTTGCACCCCCTCTGAATTATGAGCACCCCCTCAAAAATTTTAAATGAGAAGGGGGGGTCGTGTGGCATCTTCATGGATTTTCATTATCTGTTCAGCAATACTAAGTTTTTCATATTTGGTGCAACCATAACTGAGAAATTTTTTTATTAAAATTTAAAAATATTGACACTGTAAATTATGTATCCGTTGAAAAAACCTGAAACAGGTCGATTGCTATTCTCAATTTGACAATTTATACTTTCTTATCTGTCTTGCTAAAAAAGTCAGGAAAAAGTCGTTGAAGACACCAAAAAATTATTCACAAAACCCATAAATAATATAATGTCAATCTAGTAAACTACTGTTATTTTGATATTTGTGAGTTGCTGGCAGACGTCGGTGTATTGAAAAATATTTTTGTGTGTATTCGATTCATCTATGGCTCATTTATCCGAAACTCAAAGAATAGACATTTTAATTATGCTTGGATGCGGTAATAAAACACGAACTCAAACGGAAGTTTGTGAAATGTTCAATAATAAATACCCTGGTCAACACGTATCACAATCTACAGTTAGCAAAATAAAAACAAAATACCGTGAAACTGGACATGTAAAAACTCGTCAAAAACCAGGTCGAAATGCTGCATTGGATGAGGAGAAAAAGTTAGATGTACTGTTAGCGATTGAGGAAAATCCGCATATGACAAGTAGACAACTTGCCGCCGACAATGATGTAAGTAAATCATCGATATTGAGAGCTTTACATAAAGAAAAATACCATCCTTATAAAGTTCAGTTGGTTCAGGAGTTAAATGAGGATGACCCTGATAGAAGGCAACAATTCTGTGAACTGATGATGGATAGAATCGAAGCAGATTTGCAGTTCATAAACAAAATTGTGTTTTCTGATGAAGCTACTTTTTATTTAAATGGAACGGTTAATAGACAAAACTGTAGATATTGGAGCAGAGAAAATCCTCATTGGATGTGTGAGGCTCACACACAATATCCCAAAAAAGTGAACGTTTGGGCTGGTATCATTAAAAACAAAATTATTGGCCCCTATTTTTTTGAAGGCACAATTAATGGTGAGGTTTATCTAGGTTTTTTGATGAACTTTTTAGTGCCTACATTAAAAAGACTTTTTCCCGATGTTAATGATCCAAATGGAATAGATAGATCAATTTGGTATCAACAAGACCGCATTACACACGTATTGTTCGAGATTATTTGACAGAAGTTTTTCCCAATAGGTGGATTGGCAGACGTGGAACGATTGAATGACCGCGTAGATCCCCCGATTTGACTCCTCTCGATTACTTTTTATGGGGTTATTTAAAATCAAAAGTATATTTCAATAGACCAGACAATATTGCAGATTTAAAAACTAGGATATCGGAAGAAATTAACAACATAACCCCTGAGGTCCTACAAAATGTTCTACGAGAATTCCAAGATCGCCTTGCTTATTGTCAAGAAGTGAATGGTGGTCATTTTGAACATTTAATTTAACTGTAAAACAAATTGAAATATACTTCCTAAACATTATGTTACATTATTTCCTTCAGTCTATCAACATTTTACATATTCAGAATAAATTTTCTCAGTATTGCTGAACAGAGAATGAAAATCCCTTTTGAAAAAGGTGCAACACAACCCCCTTTCTCATTCAAATTTTTTGAGGGGGTACTCATAATTCAGAAGGGGTGCAAGAAGGGGGTGATATTTTCATACTATAAATTGTCAAATTGAGAATAGAAATCGACCTGTTTCAGGTTGTTTCAACGGATAAATAATTTACAGTGTCAATATTTTTAAATTTTAATAAAAAATTTTCTTCGTTATGGTTGCACCAAATATGAAAAACTTAGTATTGCTGAACAGATAATGAAAATCCCTTTCGAACAAGATGCCACACGACCCCCCTTCTCATTTAAAATTTTTGAGGGGGTGCTCATAATTCAGAGGGGGTGCAAGAAGGGGGTAATATTTTCATACTGTAAATTGTCAAATTGCCAATAAAAATTGACCTGTTTCAGGATTTTTTCATAAAATACATAATAACGCTAAAAATGAATTTATTCCATACCTTTGGACCGCACTGTATATATATATATATATATATATATATATATATACAGTGTGTCCCACTTTGAGCAGCCACACGCTCATATTTCATTGAGCACAAGATAATGTGAATTTTTCTTCATTTCAAATTATAGTACTTAGGAATACCTACTTTTATGTTGAAAGTGAAAAAGTGAGGAAAACATATTAGGGTTTTTTTCATCACAAAATTAACATCAAATTCTGTTTCAGGGTACCTTTAAATTTCCAGATCTCAATGCTTGAATCAAATGATTATACAGGGTGTCATTTGTTGCTGGCACTATGATTAACTCTTTTTCATCAGTAATATTTGATCAGTTTTCAATTTTTTTTTACTTTTCATAAAAATCACAAACTATTCAATTAATACTGCGAAAAATTAACAAATACTACTCTTACATGGCAAACTGTGACCACTTGAATAGCGAAAAATTGGGAAAAAATGTATCTTTTATTGAAAAATCAACCTTAAGCTGGTTTTGGAATGTCCCTGAATCCCAGTACTCAATGCTGAATCATTGAAATAGAAAGGGTGTCATATGTAGCTGGCAATATCACCCACTTTAATTCATCCATAATGCTCGGGATGATTTCGATAATGTCTACTGTTTAGCTATGATCATCTAAAAATTGAAAAATTGGGGAAAATACATTACTGAACTGACATCAAAAATGAGTTCAGAATACTCTAAAACTCTGTGTTCTTAATCCCCGTATCATCTGCAAATACCAATATTATAAATTGATGTGAAAAGGAATAAATCGATAAGTGCAATAATTTTCAAAATGAGTCAATTTAGGAGTTGAACTTTTGTCATATACGACACTCTATACAGTGCGTTCATAAAGTGTGGAAACGCTCTATTATCTTACGAGTTGATTATTTTCGAAGGAAAAGCTCGGACAGGTCGATTTTGTATTTTAGTTTTCCACCTTTTTTAGAAAAAAATTATTTTTTCCCCTACCACCTTTCAAGATATGACGTCATCGATATTTTTTTAAATTGAAAGGCTATATTTTTATGTCAAAAATTGAATGCCCATATTTTTCTGAGTTCAACCATACCACACACGTCATATCTTACACTTCGAATTACATTATTCTGAGTATAAAGGAAACCAGTGTTCATATTTCTCAACATTCATTTCATTATTGATTTTGCAACGTAAACCTAAGAACTACTCAGTAGTTAGTACGAGTACATTGCTACACTTGAATAGTAGGCTAAGCAAACATGAAAGCCCTTAGCAACCAGACAATAAGTTCTTAGTTACCACTGCATATGTCACACTGGTTTTCTTTATACTCAGTATACTGTGATTCGAACTGTAAGATATGACGTATTTGGTATGGTTGAACTCAGAAAAATATGGGCATTCAATTTTTGACATAAAAATATACCCTTTCAATTTAAAAAAAAATATCGATGACGTCATATCTTGAAAGGTGGTAGGGGAAAAATTATTTTATTCTAAAAAAAGGTGGAAAACTAAAATACAAAATCGACCTGTCCGAGCTTTTCCTCCGAAAATAATCAACTCGTAAGATAATAGAGCGTTTCCATACTTTATGAACGCACTGTATATTTCTCGGGAATCGAGTTGTGGGGGTTTCATAGTGTTCTAATCCAGAGTCTCATGTTAGTTCAGTGATAAAACATAATAAATTTTTCCCAAATTTTCTATTTTCAGTTGGTCACAGTTAACCATGAAAAAGTGATTTTTGGTTACTTTCTACAGTTATAACGGAACATATTTGGGCACTTCGTGACAGAAGAAGACTTTTTAAGATCAACCGAGCATTATGGATGAATAAGAGTTGGTGATATTGCCAGCTACATATGACACCCTGTATATTTCAATGATTCAGCATTGAGTTCTGGGGTTCTAGGATATTCCAAAACCAGGAGTTAGGTTTAATTTTTCAATAAAAGATCCTTAATGCATTCTTACCAATATTCACTATTGAAGTGGTCACAGTTTGCAATGAAAAATCAATATTTGGTTATTTTTCACAGTATTAATTGAATATTTTTGTAAATTTTGTGAAGAGTGAAGAAATTTTGAAAATTGAACAAATATTACCGATGAAAAAGAAATTGCCAGCTACAAATGCCACCCTGTATAATCAGTTGCTTCAAGCATTGGGATCTAGAGGTTCAAGAGTATTTTGAAACAGAAATTTATGTTGATTTTGTGATGAAAAAATCCCTAATATGTTTTCCTCACTTTTTCACTTTTCAATTGGTCATAGTTAGCCGTGGAAAATGGATATACTAATGTTTCATCAACATAAAGGTAGGTATTCCTGAGTACTTTAATATGAGAAGAAAAAAAATTGAAATTATTTTGTTCCCAATGAAATATTAAGGTGGGACACACTGTATATTTTTTTTGTAATCTGTATACGAAGGTTAAGTGGAAGACCATCTCGTGCATTCCTTTCAGCCAATCTGTAATGTACTTTTGTACTTCATATTTCGCTGAATAAAGATTATTATTATTATTATATTTCTGTCACTGTCATTTGTCGAAGTTCTAATATTAATGAGTTGTATAAATAGTAATACAGATATTCCTGAGCTACTTTATTTAATATTTAGGTGTATATAGCAGACAATACTTTGTCTTTAGTTTTATTATGTGCCCCACACTCTTTGTTCCAGTGTCATTTTTAGAGATTCGGTTTCCGACCAATAGATGTCGCATCGGGAGCGTACATTAAACAATTACTTATGAATCAATTGACGACATGATGGTGTATCCGATAACGATTCCGTCGAAGATACGCAACCAGTGTTACTAATCCTTCGAAAGATAAAGTCATCATAATGAGACGTGACTCGAATAACAAGGAGGGTTTTATTGAATAAACTCGGCTCTCGGTCGGTTCGGCCTAACCCTTAATAGGCCAGGTCGAACCCTTTTAAAATGGTAAAAAGTGAAAAAAAAAATAGAACAGGATGATAACCCATTGGAAAAGTAAGAAAATATAACAAAAATAAAAGGAAAAATAAATTACTGGCGATTTGAGGTCGGGAAGTGGAAGGGAGTGAGATTATTACAAGGGTGGAAAACGGTTTATCACGATTTCCGGCAAAATTACGAGTCCTATCGAAAAAAGTTAGATGGCAAGGTTGTAGGTAATAAACAGATTTACAACTTTTGCATCAATACTTTTTTTCACATAACCTCAAAATGTTTGCGAAAAATCCAATCAACCGACTTTTTGGTTTTTCGTTTTTATCTCCCAGAAAAAAAATCACGAAATTTTATGAAAACTTACCTGTTTATGTCCCAAAATTTTACTAGGTACAAATATGAGATTAAGATGATTGAAATTAATGAAGGAAATAATGAATTAAATAATTAATGAATCTCTCCTAGACTAGTTATTGATTGAATAAAATATTTTAAAAAGATCTATACAATAAATATTGGCATTTATATTTGAGGAACATTTTCCTTCTATCTAATATCTAAACTTCCAAACTCCCCCCATAGTCCTCACTAGTTGTGGGCACGCCAAAAGTCTAAACTCGACTACCAGATCGAACTATCAGTGGCCTTTTTCCAAACTCTTGTTTATGTTCTTTTGATGACAAGTTGTGTTTCAAAATAAAATATCTTCGCTCACGTACTGAATTGTAAAAGGTAAAAAGGTTACCCACGTATTGAATGACAATAAAATATTTTAATGTACAGGATGTTCCATATATTTTTGACAAAATCTGCTTTCTGTTCGTTAAAATATTTACTTTCTGATAGTATAAAAAAAATACATTACTATGGCAAATTTTCTCAGAAAGTGCAAGATCAATGTGGCATTATGCCCAAACACTCAGATAAAGAATTAATTCCGGAAACATTGCTCAAAACTATTTGGTGCAGCTGTGAAACTGGATATAGCAGTCTAAAATGTGGCTGCCAAACACATGGTTTAAAATGCAAAAATTTATGTTCAAATTGTTATGGTTCTGAAAAATTAGCCAATGTTGAAGAAAAAACCTACGAGGCAGTTAATGATTCAGATAAAATTTTGGATGAAGAACCAATGCAGACTGGAAAAAATATCGAAGACGATGATCTACTAGAATCGGGAACATTTGTCAAATCTAATGTCAAAGAAGCAAAAACTGATAAATAAGTGATTAGAATTTAAGATAAAGTATTTATAAATATAAAATCACCTCAAATCCTATCTTTGATACTTGGAAAATTAACTATCTTTGCATGTTTTATGGATTTCCAATTTTTTTTGTTTTTCAATGTAAAAAAAAAGTTTTTTTAATGTTTATTTATTCGATATTGAATCAAATTAAGGGGAAACGATAAATATTTTGAATCCAAAAAATTACAGTGTGTTTGGGACATGAAAAGGCAAGTTTTCACCAAATTTAGTGAAAAAACATTTTTTGTGGGAGATAAAAATAAAAAAGCAAAAAGTGGGGATTTGTCGCGTAAATTTTAAGGTTATGTGAAAAAAGTGTAAACACAAAAGTTGTAATTTATTTTATTACCTACAACTTTGCCATTCAACTTTTTTCGATAGGACTCGTAGTTTTGTAGGAAATCGTGATAAACCGTTTTCCACCCTTAAAATCTCACACCCTTCCACTTTCCAACTTCAAATCGCCCGTAAATTATTTTTTCTTTAATTTTTGTCATATTTTCTTACTTTTCCAATGGGTGTCATCCTGTTCTTTTTTTTCTCCTTTTCTATTTTCAAAGGCTTGGGCCCTGGCCTATAACTCTTAACCCGTAGCGAGAATCGCGGATTGAGGGTACGCGCGCCCACCCCTCTCGCGTAGATTTACTGCGACATATGGGTTACTTTAAAACGCATGCATCAAATTTAAATACTGTGCATATTTATAATGTTACAATGCTCGGAGTTTCATTATGTTGCGTTGGGTTTTTAGGCGAATTCGCCCCAGTCGGTTGTACTCCATTAAATAAACTGGATAATTGAAACACCTTGCGCCCTTACTAGCGTAAGGGTTGATATAAAAATATTTTTTGTATGGTATGAATATCAAAGCGGGAATTTGAATACGTGCACCACTCCAGCAGTCCACATATCGCTGTTTTGAAAGGAACTGAGGAGTCATATACTGTGATCAATTGAAAAGTATCCATCTAACGGACCTTTTTTTGATCTGGTTCTCTCAAAAAGGAAAATCCCGTGATTCGAGTCCCGCGTGCGCTGACTGATACGGACTCTTGAACAATAGGAATAATTTTAATCCATTAAATATCAATATTAAGAAAAAAAAATCACTCACCTTTTAGACACTTGAATAAACGAAAATCCATGAAAAAAAAATTCCTTAATTATTTTATTACATATGCTTTTGTTAATTAACAAGTTTTTCCAAGTTTCTTTACATACAAACCCTAATAATTGTTATACTAAACTTTAATTTGTTTCATTTTTTGGAGCTATTCTTGAAAGGCTTTAAAAAAATCCCCATTAGAAAAATACAAAAATGTCGATTTTCCACTTTGTTATTAACAATCTAAGAGACTAAAAAATGAAAAATGCAAATAAAGCTATCGAAATTCAATTTGTTCGTATTTTAATTATTTAAAGTTACTATACACGAGTCTCCGTGAATAGCGCGTCATGTATCGACAATATTCTGTCTAATATGGAAGACGGTTCATTTCAAACTGGAGTAATAGAAGCATGTCTTTCAGATCACTATGGTCAATTCTTCACTTTCGATTATGCACAATCTTCTCCTCCCCTGAAAGTTTGGAGGAAGCAAATTAATCATAGAAATATTAACAAAATGAAATCTTCATTGTCATCAATTAACTGGAATAATGTATGTAATGATTCTATGGAGACGAATGTTTTTGCAGATTCTTTCATGAAGACATTGGCAGACTGTGCTGAACAATGTTTCCCAATGAAAAGAATCTACGAAGAATATAAACCACCAGTTTCATGGTTTATTGATTCTCTGCGGGAAATGAGGAATATACTATCTTGCATTAAAATTATTAGTGATAATACGAAAAGTCCTGCTGATTACTTAATCTATAATAACTATCGCAAGAGTTATAGACAAGCATTGAACAATGCCAAAAAATGTTCGTATAATAAATATATTACAGATTCAGACAACAAACAAAAGAGCAGCTGGCGTATTATAAATCATGAACTGAAACGAAAACCCAAACAACAACATGCAACTGACATCTCTATTGAAACATTCAGTAATTTTTTTGCAGGTATTGCTGAAAGTCTTATATCTTCTCTTCCTCTTGTTGAAGAAAAGTCGTTGAGTTTCCTGCAGCCTCTTCCATCAACAAGACACTCTTTTTTTCTGGCACCAATATTGCGTTCAGAAATACTTGAAGCTGTGAATGTTCTAAAGAAATCAAAATGTTTGGATTTTTATGGCCTGAATAGCGATATTATAAAAGGTATAATCGAAATTATAATCGATCCAGTCACTTCACTCTTAAATTCTTGCATAACATCAGGTTGTTTCCCAGACTGTTTCAAATCTGCAAAAGTTTTACCATTATTCAAGAAAGGAGATAAATCTCTAGTTGATAATTACCGCCCCATTTCCATTATTCCGGTACTAGGCAAAATTCTTGAAATCATCTTGAAAAATAGATTAGTTCATTACTTCGTGCAAAATGATATTTTCGACAAAAATCAGTACGGATTTAGAAGTAACAGATCAACAGCCGACGCTGTTAAGAAAGTGATTGATCTGGTGGTTGAACGTCTTGAAAACGGGGAGCATGTGGCTTTAACCCTCTGCGACCTCTCTAAAGCTTTCGACTGCGTCTCACATTCTTCACTTCTCGGAAAAATGGAATACTATGGGGTGAGAGGACTACCTCTTCAACTATTTAAATCATATTTGAGTAACAGATCTCAATCAGTATTCATGGATGATGAATTTGCTCCCAACAAAATTGTCAAACATGGAGTACCTCAAGGATCGGTTCTGGGGCCAATTTTATTCTTGATTTACATAAATGATTTTAGCCAATGCATTTTACCATACAAATGTGTACTCTTTGCTGAGATACAACAATATTAACATCCGACAAAACAGTAATAAACTTAACAGAGAAAAAAAATGATGCTTCTGACCATGCTTCTAGATGGTTTACAGCCAATCAATTGAAACTGAATGAAACCAAAACACAAGAAATTAAATTTTCCAGTAACAACATTGTTGATAACAGTCAAAGTGGTAAATTACTTGGTTTGACCATCGACGGAAATTTATCCTGGTCAGCTCACGTGGAAGAATTATCGAAAAAATTATCCAAGAATATGTTTGCCTTCAGACAACTCAGAAAATTCCTGGATCTTGATGCATTGAAGAGTGCATATTTTGCATTGTTCCACTCTCATATAAATTATGGACTTCTTTTATGGGGAAATTCATCTCATTCTGTGAGAGTATTCTTATTGCAAAAAAGGGTCATTAGAATAATATTGAATGCTGATTACAGGGAACATTGTGAACCCTTATTTATGAAGATCGGTGTTTTACCGTTACCTTCTATGTTTATTTATAATACCCTTTTAGAAATACATAAAAATAAATCTAACTTCACTAGACATTTGGATGTCCATGATTATAGAACACGTAATTCGCATCTGCTCGTACCACCTCGGTACAGACTAACAAAGTCTCAGAGAAATTCATTGAAAGTCAGTTTATACAATCATTTACCAGACAATTACAAGTTGCTCAGCTTCTATTTATTCAAAATGAAAATTAATTCATTATTACTAGCGAGTTGTTTCTATAGTACTGAGGAATATCTGAATTCGACTTTTTCTTGATGTTATACATTTTTTTTTTCACTAGTTATGCTTATTTACGTAGATTATATCAACTAGTGACTACCTGTTCGGTCACATATTTTACATATTTTTGTTGTTTTTGTCCTCATACAATTTTATATAATTATTTTACATATTTCTGTTGTATTTGTATTTATACTATTTTTTTATTGATTTTCTTTAACTAACTGACCTGCAACAAACATGTTATGTAACGTTGTCAAATAAAATCTATCTATCTATCTATCTATCTATCTATCTATCTATAAAAATGAATTTTTAAAATTTCTTACTCTGATTGTTTAGATAATTGTTATAAACAAATTCATTGTTTATAAGATATTTGAATTTTTGTTTTTGTAATCTTAATCAGCAATAAATATTATGATCTTGAAGAACAAAATCATTTCTTAAAAACAATGTTATTGCTTAGAAACGCATTTGTTGAATAACTATTTATTTTTGTTACCAAATATGAATATTAATTTTTTTTACACAACAAATGACACATGGTTGTTTTCGTTTATTTAAAAAAAATGGATCGTGAAAATTCATTTGTTTATAACAAATTGTTTATTAAATAATCAAAGAAAATCATAAATAAATGTTTTTTTAGAATATCGAAGAGCAATGGAAATTATGATTAAAAAATAATAATATTAATACTTGGTAGCAAAAAAAAATAGTTAATCAACAAATGCGTTTTCAAGCATTACAATTTTTTTTTAAGAATCGATTTTGTTCTTCAAATTCATAAACAACAAAAATTCAAATATTTTATAAACAATGAATTTGTTTATAACAATTATTTAAACAATCTGATTAAGAAATTTGAAAAAGTCATTTTTATGTAGCTTTAAATAATTAAAATACGAACAAATTGGAATATAACAAAAAATTCATAGCTTTATTTGCATTATTCATTTTTTTAGTCTTTTAGATTGTTAATAACAAAGTGGAAAATCAACGTTTTTTATTTTTCCAATGGGGATCTTTTTTAAAGCCTTTTCAAGAAGAGCTCCAAGAAGTGAAACAAATTTGAGGTTTTTAGTTTAATAATTATCAGGGTTTGTATGTAAATTAGAAATTTGTTAAAACTAGTTAGTTAACAAAAGCAAATGAATTAAAATAATTACGTGAAATTTTTTTTCCATTCAATTTATTCCATTTCAATTTCTTTCCCGCAAGGGTGGTCCTTCTGCAGCACACGCAAAAACAGTATGCCTCAGGGAACACTCCCGAGGCAGTGTGTTCCAAGTCAATATCACATAGGTTTTTCAATTCGGAGGAAATTTATGAAAGTTATGTATACCAGGTGTTTCACAGTGGTGGGAACATTAAGGCTCTGATGGGTCTACTGCATTAAAACGGTCACTACCTTGAAACGTTGAAAAATTTCGAAATCGCTGTTCGTCTTGTTAGATGCAGTGCCTCCGGCTCGCAATTATGGACGAATCCTACAAACGGTATAGCCCGAGTGAAGTTCAATATCGGCAAGGAACTTGATCCGCAGTTTTTACCGCTAGCTATTAAAACGGTCCCCCTTTTGAAATGGGGAAAAATTTTGATAATTGGCTCGTCCGATTCTTGATGGAAACAACTGAACAAAAAAGTTTGAAAGTAAAGGTTACTTTCACTTTGAATAGAAGCGGAAGATCTTTGAAAGAAAACTTTACACTTATATAAGTTGGTTGCGGACGGGTAGCTCTTAAGTCGATTGCAAAGGGTCGTTGTTCATATACAGTGTGTGAATTGTTTCACAAAATTCAATTTTTCTGTCGAAAATTTCACTGACGCTCAAATGCAAATTATTAGCAAATATTGTCTGTTGACACACCAGCATTTGTCTCTTATCGATTCTTCCAAAAAAGCCTACTGATATTTCAGATATCTCTGGTAACCACACGAAAATTTTTGTTTTTCCAAGTTTTTACAAAAACGTCTAATTTAGATATAGGGTGGTAAGCATAACCTCTCCCTATTTTTCAGCGTAGAATGAATTGACGTTGAGAAAAAATGGGGTAGCCGAAAATGAGTTACACAATTTTCGAGATAGCCGAATTTGACGCCCATTTCTGAGCACCCCGTATAATGTTTTTGAAGACTTAGGAAGCTTCAGGTCTTATTCAGGAAAGTTCTAGCAATTTTTGACCTGACTAAAGTTGTTTCTAAAAAATTATTTTTATTGTGAAGGTCTGCACCTGCCAAAATTTAAAAAAATTGAAATAACCGAAAACTGGAGCCCATCACACATAGGATATTTCGAATAAAGTTTAATTGAAATTCATCGTAGATTCTAAAAATGTAATAAAAACGGGGTTTTCCTTAAAAAAACAAAGTTGGGGTCTACATCGTAAACAACTGGAAATATTTCAAATGAGATAAGCTCATCGGAAAAATACCGTTTAGAAATTTTCAGAAAAATATTCCCAGTACCTACTTTCCATATACATAAATCATATCGATTCGTCTTGATCACAGTTTTCTTCTCAGAAAGCTTTCATCATTTGTCTTGACCAGCAACTCCATTCCTTTTCTGATCGGAAGACGTTTGAGGGTTCAGTACCATGGTCACAGGTCTGTCGAAATAAAGTCATCCTCTGGTGTCCCTCAAGGATCTGTACTTGGTGCATTATTATTCATAATTTTCATAAATGACATTTGCCTGGTCCTGGTCCGACAAGCATGGTTCAACTAGTTCGCATTTATACGATTTGTCATCTAAGTTGGTAATGATATTATCAAGGCAGCTAGGTTTACTTCCTGGAACAATATAGTTATTATATTTAAATAAGGTAGACCAATTAAGAAGATTTCTTCGATTTTATGTCAAGCTTTCGAAAAAAATTATTTTCTTCTACAAGACGTAACTAAAAGTAAATATGTGATGGTATTACATAATTTGGGATACTTAATAACATGAAATTCACAATAAATTAGAGACAAAAAGAAACATAGGTGTCACAATTGGAGAGGACAAGTTAACAATAAAATTATGGTTACTCGATCATATTTTCGGTATTTCAAGAGAAAGATACAGAGTGAGAAATATAAATGTATAACTATAGGTATAATATATAAATATTCATTTCAAGGAGGACTAGTGAGATATTTTCTTTTCTTTTTTTTTAAGATATGTTTATATGGTACTAAGATCATTGATGCCTGGTCTTTTATTTATTCTTTTATTCTATGAATAAAAGAACATACACAATGATCTTAGTACCATATACACATAACTTTAAAAAAAAACAAAAAGAAAATATCTCACCTAGTCCTCCTTGAAATGAATATTTATATATTATACCTATAGTTATACATTTATATTTCTCACTCTGTATCTTTCTCTTGAAATACCGAAAATATGTTTCTTTTTGTCTCTAATTTATTTTGAATTTCATGTTAGTAGTATCCCAAATTACGTAATACCATCACATATACAGGCCGTTTTTTTAGCTGATCCCACTATTGCTATCTCGGAAACGGAGAGACCTACAAGGTCGGTTAAATGGGAAAAAAGTTTCCTATTTTGGGGAGCAATAATAAGCTTTTTTTCAGATCTTAAATATCAATGGTTGTTTTTGAGATATTTGCAAAAAACTAAATTAGTCGAATTTCGTTTTTTTGGCTCTACCGCCTCCATTTCGAATGATATGAGAAAAAGTCAGGGGAACTTTCAATAATGTTTCATATTTTTTATAATCTGATATGATCCAATTTTCAATGCGACGTTTCGTTCATTAGATTCCATCATCAACTTTATTTTTGTAAATACGGACCTCTAGTTTTTTTCATCAATTTTTGTAGCCACTTTGGTCATACAATTCCCGTCAGTGTAGTCTCAAAAAAAGTCAGAGGAACTTTCTTATATGAACCAATTTCCAATGCGACGTTTCGTTCATTAAATTCCATAGTCAACTTTATTGTTATCAAGTTTTTTTCATCAATTTTAGTAGCCACTGTTTCAACAAATTCAGCTATTAATTACAATACATGTATTTTTTGACGTTTTTCTCATGATCAGTGTACAGTGATGACTGATGAGCTACCTCAAAAATGTAAGTACCAATATTTTTTGGGTCTAGAACTTAAAGATATACATAAGCTCCAATATCAAAAGCAAATGTGATATACCAAGTAACAAACAGAAGAAAATGTCAAAATAAGAAATAAGAAAAATGTCTGGAAATGTATTGTAATTGATAGCTGAATTTGTTAAAACAGTGGCTACTAAAATTGATGAAAAAAACTTGAGGCCCATATTTAAAACAATAAAGTTGAATATGGAATTTAATGAACGAAACGTCGCATTGGAAATTGGTTCATATAAGATTATAACAAATATGAAACAGTATTGAAAGTTCCTCTGACTTTTTTTTGAGACTGTACTGACGGGAATTGTATGACCAAATATTGATGATGTTTTTTCGGAGTAAAACGTCGAGAAACACATGTATTGTAATACATAGCTGAATTTGTTATGAAAGTGGCTACAAAATCAGATGAAAAAAACTAGAGGTCCGTATTTACAAAAATAAAGTTGATGATGGAATCTAATGAACGAAACGTCGGATTGAAAATTGGTTCATATTAGATTATAAAAAATACGAAACATTACTGAAAGTTCCCCTAACTTTTTCTTATATCATTCGAAATGGAGGCGGTACAGCCAAAAAACGAAATTCGACTAATTTAGTTTTTGGCGAATATTTCAAAAACAACCATTGATATTTGAGATCTGAAAAAAGCTTATTATTGCTCCTCAAAATAGGAAACTTTTTTCCCATTTAACCGACCTTATAGGTCTCTCCGTTTCCGAGATAGCAATAGTGGGATCAGCTAAAAAAACGCCCTGTATATCAATCATCTACTTTTAGTCACGTCTTGAAGAAGAAAATGAATTTTCTCGAAAGCTTGACATAAAAACGAAGAAATCTTCTTAATTGGTCTACCTTTGACTGCTTCCCACTAATTTGTAAATAAGTTATGATATTTATATAGTTACAAGAATGATATGTAGCAAATAATGGATGAGGTGGAATATTGTAATCCGAGGCGCAGCCGAGGATTATAACAACCGAATCTGTTATTTGCGAATCGGCCGTGTGTCGTTCAAGACTTTTCGCTGAAAGATTACATTTTGATTCCGAGGAAAGAACAAACCACGTACCTCGTAATTCTACAGAAAAATCCCAACATTGTGTTGTCATGGAACAGCGTAACAATATTATAAACTACGTCAGTTTTTTGTGTTTGCGAGTTCGCTTTAACAACGAAAATGGATGAAATTGAAGAAATTGAGGATCAAAATATTGGGAGAATCATGTGCAGCGAGTGTTGATATACTGCCGATAATAACTCAAGAGTGATATCAAAAAGAGTATGAAAATTTTGAAGAGTGGCGTAAAAGCAAGAATGTAAAGGTGGTTAATAAAGATGTATTATTAGCCTATACGAAAGGAAAATCAGAGGTTTATTCTCCTAACTCGCTGTGGACCGAGATTTCAATGCTGAAACTTGCTTTGAAAGTTTATAACAACATTGACATTTCAAGGTTAGTTATTTTAAATCGTACACCATATTAGAGTATTACTTACAGAATAGTATATTGTGCAACAAGTGCAGAAAAGTGCTAATTTCTCACGAGTTTGAAAAAGTTGCGGCACGAGCGCAAGCGAGTGCTGCAATTCAAACGAGTGAGATATTGCATTTCTGCTCGTGTTACACACTATACTTTTTCTACAACACCCTTTTTGCTAAAAATAATACTATACTATAAGACGGAATGAAATGTCAGTGACTCATTCTTAGCTTTATGATGCCCAAGAGAAGCAAGGGAAGAGGGAGAGGATTTTAAGCCGCTCTCATTCTTGTTTTTTCTGATATTTCTAATATTAATAGTCGATTTTAGCATTGAAAATATTGACCAGAGAGTAGAGGCTTTTCTTGATTTGGATAGTTCTTCAAAATATGCCAAAATTATATTTTCAGAAACACTTTTAGGATTTAGTCAACTTTAGCATAAGCATTATCTTAAACATAGCGGTAACATCAAAGGTTTTTAGCATAAACTTAACATTGTTGTATAAATGGCGCCATTTGATATAAAAGATTCAACTTTCGTTTTTAACATATATTTAAGCACAATTTTAAAATAATGTTGACTAAATGCTTAAGTTTTGTATTTTTCCTTCCAATCCATAAACTGTTTGTATGCATTTTCATATTTTCCTCTTGAAGTTGAAGGTAGTATTCAATGACAATGAATTAACTTGTTCTCTTAGTTCTGGCGGAGTATTTTCAATTTCAGAACTGTCGCTATCCAATTTAGTCCAATCTCATTAAAAAATTACGGGACAAGAATATTTTACGAATATTTTATGCTTGACGTTTGTTGACATTCAAATGATTCGATAGATGTTGCTCCGTTGCCTAGCAATGGATAGTGTGTATGTGGGTATTTGAGACAGCAGTAGTGATGTCTATGATTTTTGTTCAGAATATTATGAATTTGTACGACAATTTCCCTCATATTATATAAACCAATAGACTTTGTCTATTCATTCTTGAAGTTGCCTGATCGAATATCCCTTCGAAATGCAGAATTTTCAAAAGATACTTTCACCTTGCTGTCACGAAAACTGTATTGCTTAGAAATTAGGTACTGAAAAATTTTGGCACAGAAATGTCATTTTGTGGCACAGAATTGTCACTTTGCGGCACACTAATGTCAAATTTCAATTATTGTGAGAAATAATCATGTTTGCGAACGTAAAACTATGCAGAAAAGCATGTTTTGGAGTGTGGTTGTAGAAAAATGGTATTTTCAGAATAGTATATTCTGTAACAAGGTTAGAATGAAAATTCGATGCGAGTGGAAAGTTCAGAGCGCGAGCCGAAGGCGAGCGTGAGGAACCACGAGCATCACGAATTTTCATTCTAACCGAGAAGCAGACTATACTTTCTCCACAATCAAAGATAGGAAACGTGACAGCAATAATTTTGGCACTTACTCAAATTTTGCCACTACGATGACAATCAACTGCGTCAAGGCTAATGTTATTATTGCTAACCAGTGTGAGAATATTATTCTATCACAAGAGAGAGAATGTAAATACATTTAAATTGCATGGGGGCAGAGGTGTTGCAGAATATTTCTTCAATCTCAAGAGAGAATTCCAGCATTCTGTAATCAAATTTGATTTCAGAATTGGCAAATTCTGTGATGATCGTGGAGAAAATTATTTTTATTCTTGAGGCGAAAGTCTGATGGAAACACCAAAGAAAGCAAAAATTTTGTCTGAAGAAGGAGTATGTAAGTTTTTGTTGGAGGCAGATGATCATACATGGTTGCTTGAATAGGTTCTATTAATGTGTGGTATTTTTGGCGCCTGTAGACGTGACAGAGTTTTGGTTACATTGAGGTATACTAAAAACAAAAAGAACAGGATATTTGTGATTCCCAATGAAGGACTTCCTTTTAATGCCTAGGGTTTATACAAAAAATACGTAGATTGCGGCCTTCAATTTGAAAAATCGGCGAATCTTCATTGGTTAAAGAAATGGTAAATGTGTGAAACAAGTTGTGGGCATTCATACTATTGAAGCTGTTTCAAACAAAATTGCAGCATTCTTAAAATTGGAAAATCCTCAGCTCTGCACAGGGCACTCGTTTCGCAGAGTCTCGGCTACTATGCTTGTATAGAAAATGGTGGCGATCTACTATCGGTAATAGTTATTTATGCAACAAGTGCAAAAAGTGAATGTTTATTGCACTCGACGTGAAATTGTCCGACGAGGCCGTTAGGCCGAGTTGGACAACACGTCGAGTGCAATAAACAATTTTCGCACGAGTTGCATACATTTTTTCTACGTTCATGCAAAAAGCAAAAAATGATTTATTGAGGTGCGGCACTAGGTGTAGGAATATGAAAAGCGCAACTTGAATACTTTATTAATAATATCGATTTGCATTGAAACAGGAACTAATACGTTACGAACAATTTAACTCAAACTGTATTTTTACCCTCAATGTTGAATGTTGAATGAACAATTGGTGCAATTTTCAATATGAATATTTCGTAGTGAAGTACCTATTGCCAATCTCACAGAATATCTGCTAAATACGTAGTATGTTTAAACGTTTATGTTCGTCATGATGACAGCACGTTGAAGTAGAATGACACATGAGTGCAATAAAAACTTTATTGCACTAGTGCAATAAAGAACTTCTTTTTCCACTGAATATAGTTCAATAAAGTTTTGCTTTTTGCATGAATGTAGAAAAAATAACTTATTGGAACTCCTCTGCGGTGGAGGAGTCGTATATTGAAAATTCATTTTCAAAGAGAATGTAGATAACGAGACCACTATTTCATAGTAATGAGGCCACACCGACAACAAGTTAAAATACTGGTGCTATAGATGGTAAATCTCTCATCGATGGAATAGAAATTTCAAATAATAGCAATTGTAAAATTACTTCTCAAATGTATAAATAGTTAGTATTATTATAATTATTGTTATTGTAAGCAGAATAAAGTTTAAAGAAAAACATTTGAACAAGTGATTTCTTAACGGCCGTCGGCCGGTAATAGTAATGTACGTAACAAGTCCAGAAAATACTGTTTTTTGAACGAGTAGACCAAATTCTAGGACGAGCGTTAGGGAGTCATGGAAGACTACGAGTCCAAAAAAACTGTTTTCGGACGTGTTGCGTACACTATTTTTTCGGCGACCATGTAGAATAACAAATCAATGAGACGCATTTAGTCTAAGAGACGAAGAGAGGTCGACTTTCACCCATCTGTTAACCGGATGAAACATACTTTATGAAGTTACATAAATAGACGAATACGCCTAAAATGGGTTGCCTATCAAAAGGTGGTCATGACTATACCGGGTGGCTACGGAAGTATTGCCTACGGAAGTATTGCCTACGGAATATCTCAGTTATTGTATGAAGTAGGTTTGTGAAATTTGGAGCTTCGATATAATGACATAAGAGCTAGAATTTGAGCATATTGACATGTCGAAGTTAACTTCCGGTCTGACCGGAAGTAACATCGACTTTCTTATTTTAAATGGAAACCCTATTTTTTTTTCGCTTTATTCAGCATTCAATTCCCTTTCTAATGACATATCACAAGTTGATATCTAACCAGAAACTAGATCAGAAAAAAATTATTATTGAAATTCACCGAGTAGGCCGTGGAAGCAAAATGAAAACCAAAAATTGAAAAGTTGGCTATGGAAACCATACGTCACTTGACAACAGTTGCTACTACTGTGATATTTTATTTTCATTCGTCGGCGTTATAAAAAGCCGCCAAAAAAAATATTGGAAAAATTGGGAATAAAACAATACTCTGTAGGTCCATAACTTAAATAGGAACATACAACTTTTTCTTGCCTGTACTATTCAGCATAACCATTCCTTTCTAATGATATAATAGAAAGTAATTTTTTGAAATGAAATACCAAAAAATCCAATTATTATTCTTCAAATAACGAAAAAACAGATTTATCGAAAAAAAAATTCAAATTGATAGGATTAAAGATAAAATAAATTCAAAACAAATGTTCGAAATGCATTCCCTCAGCGTCAATACATTTATTGACTCTGGTGATATTTTCATGTAAAAATATGGTGTATTCCACACAGCCTACAACTCTACATGAGCTAGAAGTAAAAATTCGTAGAGCTTTCCAAGATATCACGCCCCAAATGTTGAGAAACGTTTTACATGAAAATATCACCAGAGTTAATAAATGTATTGACGCTGAGGGAATGCATTTCGAACATTTGTTTTGAATTTATTTTATCTTTAATCCTATCAATTTGAATTTTTTTTTCGATAAATCTGTTTTTTCGTTATTTGAAGAATAATATTGGATTTTTTGGTATTTCATTTCAAAAAATTACTTTCTATTATATCATTAGAAAGGAATGGTTATGCTGAATGGTACAGGCAAGAAAAAGTTGTATGTTCCTATTTAAGTTATGGACCTACAGAGTATTGTTTTTTTCCCAATTTTTCCAATATTTTTTTTGGCGGCTTTTTATAACGCCGACGAATGAAAATAAAATATCACAGTAGTAGCAACTGTTATCAAGTGACGTATGGTTTCCATAGCCAACTTTTCAATTTTTGGCTTTCATTTTGCTTCCACGGCCCACTCGGTGAATTTCAATAATAATTTTTTTCTGATCTAGTTTCTGGTTAGATACCAACTTGTGATCTGTCATTAGAAAGGGAATTGAATGCTGAATAAAACGAAAAGAAAAAATAATAGGGTTTCCATTTAAAATAAGAAAGTTGATGTTATTTCCGGTCAGACCGGAAGTTAACTTCGACATGTCAATATGCTCAAATTCTAGCTCTTATGTCATTATATCGACGCTCCAAATTTCACAAACCTACTTCATACAATAACTGAGATATTCCGTAGGCAATACTTCCGTAGCCACCCGGTATACAGTGAATTTCAAAAATTTGCACCATATGGAAACTTTTTTATTATCGATTTGTCAGAAAATTTTATTCTTCATAAAAATTAGTGGAATTACGGAATACTTGTATTCGAGTTATTAAAATTCTAAATTTCCAAACGGTGTACAGGGGGGAACAAAAAATAGAATCTTGATCAAGAGTAAACTACCCTGGCTGTGATTCCAAATTTGAATATTTCGAACATTTTAGTTCTTATTTGTATTATATAGGGATTGAAATTCGAACAGAAGAAAGGTACCAACAGAAACATTCTAAATGTTATTTATATTAATATTTATATTAAAATTCGAGCACTTCCCGACCTAGTCCGTACTTCCCTAAGTACGTACTTCCCGGATTAGGCCGGGAAGTGCTGCTTTCCCAAAGAAAAAGTGTCCGGGAACTGAACACTTCCCGGATAGTTGCCGAAAAAAAATTTAACGGACGGAGGCTGTTAACATTACCTTTTCAATTGTCATCTGAATACCGTTAAATCAAAATAACATTTTGGGATTACGAAAATATTATAAGGTAATATAAGTACCGCAATAACTTCCGAAGAAATCCCATGAAGAGATTAAATAACAAATATTACTAGATTTAGGGCCCATTTTCATGTTCGAGTTAACCTCCAAATAGCTAACTAATAGTTTAGATGGTGAACGACATTCTTTGAATGACGTTTGAAGGATCACATTCTAAACTATTAGTTAGTTATCTGGAGGTTAATTCGAACAGGAAAAACGGGCCCTTAATAATCAAATTACAGTCTAGGCCGGAATATTTAGCATTCTCATACCCGAGGAAAGATACTTTGATATTCAATCTCCTACATTAATCTCTATATTTACGTAGGTTTGTTGATGCGGGTATTGATAACATTAGCAAATCTACTCCACAATATAAACCGCGAAGCATATCGCATTACGGCGCTGAAAAAGCGAAATATAATTTATCGGAATATAATTGCACGAAGTAGCAGCGACTCTGTACCTAATTGTGCGTGCGCTACACGAGCATTATCCTCCTGTACGCGTACATCGCGGAAGAGACAGCCCTCGGGTAACGAACAGAACAACGCGGCTCGACAGATGGGCAGATGTCGAGATAAGGGCGCGTCTGTCCGTCTCTCTGTCCCATCACCCGACACGGCTACTTAATATTTGATTCTCTTTATCAACATCGTCATCATCGTCGGCCCCATGTAACCCCATTATCCGTAAACACGCCGGGCGGGGGGTTGTACGGCTGTATTCCATTTAATTCGTCTATAACCACCCACAGAAGAGAGCCATCGTATGAATTTCAATCGTATTTATATTCGATTAATCAGGGTATTAGGGTGAAGGGATAGTTTTTCAGGTGGTTTTGTCTCTGGGGATCAGACGTGAATGAAAGTGAGCGAAATTGGGTTTTAAATGGACCACCATGTGTGGCTGGCTCCATGGTTGATTTGTTATGGAAAGGTTCCGATTGGTTCCCAATTGCTTCGTCTTTTTCAATACGATTTTATGAGAAACTAGCGTAGTTTTGTGTCGTTGCTCGGGGTGATAGTGTTCTACAAGCAATTTGAAAACCTTAGATTGGTTTAGAAGCAGAGATTCACTGGCTTGGTTTGGTTTTTGGAATCTTGGCTTGAAATCAACAAAAATCCCAAGCCAAGCCCGACTATACAGAGCAATTCAAATTCGACCCCCACCATTGGGATCTCCTAAACTACAGGAGATACGTCGAAGCTTAAATTGGGGCAAAGTTGCGTATTCTGGTGCTTAACAAAATACTGTTTTGAAACCTGGAAAATTCCGAGTATTTCCGGAAATATCGGGAAAAAACTGAAAATCGGAATTTTCGTTTTTATTTTTTTCTATCGTTATTTGACAACATAGCTCAAAACCAAAAGCACATTTTCATTGATACTTTTTTTCAGCTACACGTTTTTATGTTCAGATTTACTATCCGACATTTCGTCTTCTGCCATTCATCATCAACTTTTTTTTCTGTTATGGGCGCCATATTGTTTTTTTATACAGAAAAATAGCTAATCTCATTCTGATTTCATTGATTTGTTATGATTTGCACTTCTGAAACCACAGATATTAAAAAAAACAACTTCATTTGAGATGGTCATGACTCCATAGAAAAATTTTGTTTAATAAACACTAGTTGTCAGAACTCATTATACATCATAAGTTTGCACAAATACTTCAGTCGAAATGTCCTCATTCTCAAATGAAGAAAAACGAGATATGTTATAAATTTGATAGGAATAGTACGAAAACAGCACAAATTTATTTTGAATTATATCCGGAAAGACAACAGCCGGATAGAACATTATTCGGAATTTTGGTCAAACACTTTGCTGAGTACGGTGCGTTTCAAAAACCAAGAATGAAATATGGAAGCAGAATGGAACAAAATATTAGACGTAACTTATTAGCCGAGGTAAAATAATTGTTCATTCCATATTCGAAGAAGTATAATTATTTTTGGTACTTTTTTTAGATAAATGCAGATCCTTCCAAATCAACACATCAAGTCTCGGCAGAAATGGATGTGCCACAGACGAGCGTTTGGAGGGAATTCAATAAAAGTGGTTTGAAATGTTATAAGATACATATTTCACAAAAATTACATCCAGGTGATCCTGAGAGAAGGATGGAATTTTGTAGCTAGCTCTCGAATAAAGTCAGACCACAAGTTCGGTTTCGTTTGAATGTGTGGGCTGGAACTTATGACGACCGAATACTTGGACCTCATTTCTTCTCTAATACTTTGAACGGGGAAACCTATCTTCGGTTCTTAAGAAACGAATTCGAAGAAAATATGGATACGTTTCCCCTTGTTAATTATAACAGCTGTTGGTTTCAGCATGACGGGGCTCCTCCACACAATAAAAGAGCAGTTTGCGAATATTTACACCAAAGATTTCCTAATAGTTGGTTTGGAAATTCTGGACCAGGGAGGTGGCCGGCAAGGTCACCTGACCTTACAGTTTTGGATACTTTCTTGTGGGGCACTTTAAAGAACAGAATCTATGGAGAGCAAGAATATGACACAGTAGATGAACTTAGATACAATATCATCACGCAATTCAGGTCTATCAGAAGAAAGGATATTGTTAGGGCTGTTCTTAATTTGAGACGACGAGCTCGGTTATGTATTCAAGAGGAATGCCATCATTTCGAACACTTGTTGTAATACTTTTTGTGCATTTTTTACAAGCTCATGATTTCATTCTTGTTTTTTGAAACGCACCGTACTCAGCCAAGTGTTTGTCCAAAATTCCGAATAATGTTCTATCCGGTTGTTGTCTTTCCGAATATAATTCAAAATAAATTTGTGCGGTTTTCGTACTATTCCTATCAAATTTGTTATAAAGTTTCAGCATATCTCGTTTTTCGTCATTTGAGAATGAGGACATTTCCACTGAAGTATTTATGCAAACTTATGATGTTTAATGAATTCTGACAAATAGTGTTTATTAAACAAAATTTTTCGATGGAGTCATCTCAGATGAAGTTGTTTTTTTTAATATCTGTTGTTTCAGAAATGCAAATCATAACAAATTATACATCAATGAAATCAGAATGAGAATCACTATTTTTCTGTATAAAAAAACAATATGGCGCCCATAACAGAAAAAAAAGTTGATGATGAATGCCAGAAGACGAATCGTCGGATAGTAAATCTGAACATGAAAACGTGTAGCTGAAAAAAGTATCAATGAAAATGTACCTTTGGTTTTGAGCTATGTTGTCAAATAACGATAGAAAAAAATAAAAACGAAAATTCCGATTTTCAGTTTCTTTCCGATATTTCCGGAAATACTCGGAATTTTCCAAGTTTCAAAACAGTATTTTGTAAGCACCAGAATACGCAACTTTGCCCCAATTTAAGCTTCGACGTATCTCCTGTAGTTTAGGAGATCCCAATGGTGAGAGTCGAATTTGAATTGCCCTGTATAAGCCAAGCTTTCTAAAAAAAATCATTATCAAGCTCAAGCCTCATCATATACCATGCTTCAAGCTTGTTATCAGCCCTCTCAAAATACCAACCTACACTGAAAATGATATTTGGAATTTTCATTTTCTACTATTTAACATCAGAAATTAATGAAGGAAGTTTAAATGAATGAATGGATAATTGTTGTCATGATATGGAGTTTCATACAACCAGAGTCAAATAAATGAGCAATAGAAATTGCATAGAAACCTGCTATAATGTTTTCGTTTTACCTGAACTTGTTTCCTTTTTCTTAAAACCGTAGCTATTTCCAATCATGTAGCAGCAGAACGGTAGCAGATGAGTTTCATTCAACGTTTGATAAGTCGGAATCAGAAAATCCATTATCCAGTCTGACCTATTTGAAAAGAGAAATCAAAATTTGAAAATGAAATTTAAAGGCAATAGAATCCAGAGAAGAAAACAAATTCAAAATTAAATATTTTTTTAAACAAAACTTAGTAAAACACACAGTAGATAGTTGTCAAAGTAGAAATGAACTGATAAATGACAGATAGATGACAACGTTTAAAAAATAAACCAACAAAATTTATTTTGAAATTAAACCTAGAGAAGAAAATATCAAAATATACCAAACAAGCTATCAAACATTCAATTTCAACAATAAGATTCACAAATTGCTGACATTGTCATAAATAAAAAAAAAACAAAATTCATTGTAAATAGTTATAAGTTATAAAAATCAAGAAGTGCGTGAGTGAGAGTGAAAAGTGGAATGGAGCAAGAAAGAATTTCGAAACGGCCAGTTTAGGAAAATTTTACAAAACGAATTCAAGAAGAAAACCCTAAATTTATGCATTGACAGTACGAGAATAAGTAATCAACAAGAAAAGCGATTATCCTCAAATAATAATCCAGTAATTTACCTTGAAAAATCGAAATTCCACTATGAAGACCGGCAGCGACAAGCACTTATTTGAACTCTTTAACAGTGCAAAACTCCATAAACAACCCATAACGTGTTAAGTTAAACATTATTTCAGAAACAATTTCAAATAACTTTAGAATTAAAATAGTCATTTCGATAAGTTAAGGTAGGTTTCTCCTAGATTAGGTAGGTGTAAGTATTGAGTTATGGAGTTTCTTGTTTTTGGTTAGGTTTTGAATATAATTAGTAAAGTTTGATTGATTCGGAGATAATCATTTACGGAATTTGAATAAAAATAAAACAACAAAATCTAGGAGATATGAATCTCGGTCAAAATTGGATAATTCCATAGGCCGAGTATTCAAAATATCTTGGAATACTCATAGATCGGCACTTGAGATGGTATCTTCAGATACCTAGCAAATAGGAATACTTCATATTTTTGGAGGTAAAACATTTAAAAACAGTCTTCTCTGCTTTGGCACAGTCACAACTATCTTTGGTATCATGGGCTGAGTTGGAGAAATGAATGCTTTTTAGAAAAAGTTAAAATCTTTCAAATATGGATTCTAAAGATAACTTTTGAGAAAAATTCCACCTTCCGTCAAAAAGTGTTTTCAAATTTGTCCAAATGCTTGATGGTAGACAAATTTTTCATTTGAAAATATTCTTATTTTTGATATAGTAAAACGCCACAATTTAATATCACCATCCGGTGCAGTAAGATGGTAAAACGGCTATCATTCAGTTGACAGTCACATAGTGGCACATGTTTCGGACCTACATAGATCCATCATCAGCTATTTAGAAATTCTACAATAAAATGAGAACAAAGTAACTTTTATTGTAGAATTTCCACGAGATATAATGGACTTCCACCACTTCTTATTTTTGATTATATCCATGCAGCGAGAAAATAATTGGTCAAAAAAGTTTGAAATATACAGGGTGTTTCATAATAAATGCGCAGGACTTTAGGATGTGATAGCTCGTCCAAAAATATGAAAAAAAGTTTTTATTAACTTACCCTCTAAAATGCACCATTTTCGAGATACAGGGTGTTGAAATTTTAAAAAAATAATCGTTTTTTGCGAATATCTCTGGAACCGTTTATCGCACAGAAAACAGATTTCGTAAGCATTTTCTACTCATAATAAGCTATGTTTTGTGCGGATTCTTTATTTTTGAAGGGGTAGTGGGTGTTTTTTTCTCCAACTTCTACGCCACTGGAAAAAGTACAGTTTTGAGCCTTCTATATGAACCGCCAATGTTTTCTACACAAAACAGGTATTCTTGGTCATAAGCTCTAAAATTGACCGTTTTCAAGAAAAATCAACTTTCATGTTGTTTAAATAATGTTTTTTCCTCGAAAAATTACTGCGTGCATTGAAGCTAACGGCGGACATTTCCAACAATTCAACTGAGTATGATTGTTATTGTTTTTCTTTGCAATTAAGAAGTCAACGTTTGGTTTTGTTACTTGTTCTAACGTTTAACCCTTTGAGGACTACTGGTTATCAGTGAAAACCACATTACTAATAGCCACCCTTTCATTTTTCTATCGGTTTTTCATCGTAGCCACAGTGCCTACGCACCATTTTTAGTCTTCTTGCCGATTGCAACGAGTTTTGGTAGTCTTTAGTGACATTTATATTGTTCAACGTGTCAAGTTGGGTTATTCCTAAATAAATACAGGTACTATTTTGTGTTGTTTCCTTCAAAATTAATGAATAATTGAGTTTCAGTTCATTGTGAACCAAAAAATTATAATTTTGAGGCATTTGAGTTGCAATTTTGCACGATTTAGTTCCTAGTGGTTAGCAGTAGTAACCACATCCTGCAGGATAATTTGTATATTTTTTGTTTATTCAAGTATTATTTCCACTGAAGCTTATGTTAATGAACGTTTCTATAAAAAAATCTGATTATTTTTAATTTTTTAAATGTTCGAATTAATTTCGGCCTCAAAGGGTTAAATAAATTTTGTATAATTAGGAAAAAAATCATTAAAAAAAAAGTACCATGTTTTTAACATGAACGTTGAATTTTCTTGAAAACGATCAACTTTAGAGCTTATGACCAAGAGTACCTTTCTTGTGTAGAAAACATTGGCGGTTCAAGTAGGCGGCTCAAAATCACACTTTTTTCAGTGGCGTAGAAGTTGGAGAAAAAAACTCCCACTACCCCTTCAAAATCTTCACCAATTATGTGAAAGTTTTAAAAAATGAAAAATACGCACAAAACATAGCTTATTATGAGTAGAAAATTTATTCAAAATCTGTTTTTTGTGCGATAAACGGTTCCAGAGATATTCGCAAAAAACTATAATTTTTTTTAAATTTCAACACCCTGTATCTCGAAAATGTTGAATTTTAGAGGGTAAGTTAATAGAAACTTTTTTTCATATTTTTGAACGAGCTATCACATCCGGAAGTCCTGCGCATTTATTATGAAACACCCTGTATATCACCTAGGATTTCGTCAACGCTAACATCAGACCTGAGAAATATTCTGGTGGTACCATCTCTATATAGAAAGTTTGAAATAATATTAGTGAAGCCTCGAAATCACTTTCAGTATAATTTAATAGTATATTATTCAACGAGCACATTACGGTGGCTATTATTCACGTGGATGAAGTTTACGACACGAGCCGCAGGCGAGTGTCGTAAATCATCCAAGTGAATAATAGCCATAATATGCAAGTCGAATACTATACTTTGTCCACGACCGATAAGTAATACTTTGTAAACTAATCACAATTTTTATCTCTATACGTGAGTAACATGGAATTTGTATTATAACTAATTGAAAACAAATTCAACTATTCATTAATGTTAATAGTAATATTTGTAGTAACACAATGTTCAAAATTGATTGAAGGCAATAAGTCTGAACTTTTATTGATGTTTTTGTTGTTCATAAACGAGCTTTCTTAGGAACTGCGGTGGTGTCAAGGTTACAGATTCGGCCTACCAAACTGGCTTCGATCTCGGAGTACGGTTATTTTGTTTTTTTTTCATGCAATTTATTTCCCTTTTTTCCTTTTGTTAGAGATGTAAATTATTGGATAATTGGATATCTTTTAAATTTGGGATTTTCTCATATGTGTCTATGTTAAATGAAGTGTCGATCGTTTTTATATCTAAGAGCTGCGTTTGTAGAAAAAATCATGTGTGTGTTTCGAGTACAAAGTGTCATTGCCGCTCTCTAAAGATTGTCGCAACTCTTTTTGTCGAGCGGCAATCAATCACTTTGCTCTCTAAACACACAAATAGCTATTGTCATATTGATAGTATTGAATAATGATTTCATTAATCACTAGTGATTAATGGATATTGTAATTCTTGAAGAAACACATGCATTATGAATATTTTGTACAATAGTCGTGGACAAAGAAATAAATGATACTTCTTATGTGTATGTACATGTATAATGATAATATTATGTTAATTGATGTGTGAGCACCCATGTCTATACAAAAAGATAACATGCCAGTTGTGTACTAGTTCGATTTGCAGTTTGAAGTGGTGATAAACAACCACCAAATTTGCACAGAGAATGGACCTCAACTGGAAAGGTATGCATCAGTGTGGTACACTGATGGACGGCTATGATTATTATTTGCCGTGGCGCGTATAAACGGCAACAAAACCCTAAATAATGATAATAATTACCATATTAGACTAACTAACCGATCAAGTCAATTGTATAAACCTTCATTTACCCATAAGCTTTCATTATATTTGCGTAAAATCATTTAGAACTCAATGCTGGGTCTTCAC
This sequence comes from Chrysolina oricalcia, assembly GCA_944452925.2. NCBI lineage: Eukaryota > Metazoa > Arthropoda > Insecta > Coleoptera > Chrysomelidae > Chrysolina > Chrysolina oricalcia. Next base: position 7,358,443 of record OX101815.2, on the reverse strand, counting down.
GTTATTTACTTATTTATTTACAGTGTATCATTATATGAAAGTGAATCTATAGGAACATTTGAACGTGTCTATGTTTCGTAGATGTAGAATTATTCTTCTCTTGTTTGATGTTTTTCTTCTAAAGTTTATTTAATAAACTTATTATTATATTTATTCATTATTATTATTTCTTACGTATGCCGCCACCGTCGGTTTTCTTCTTAGGGTGAATTTTTATGAGTAGAAGTTTCAGTTAGTACCTACGTATGTGAAATGAATAAAACAACATTGGAGGAATTCTCAGAATCACAGTTTTTATTGTTATTAATATATTCCATTTTTGCTGAATTGCAGCTAATAGAAATAATAACAACACATTTCTCACACGACTCTTCAAAATTCAGGTGCAGGTGAAAATTCATCTTAAGAACTTGTTAATGACTAAAATCCTATTAGGACGCCATCTGGTATTAATTACAGAAGCACACCACGATTTCATTTGTTTGGTCTTCACAAGAATCTAAAGAAAATCTGATCAGTCGGTACACCAGGGTATTTAGTCCGTATATCTATTAACTACAAATATTGATAACACGCCATAAGACGCAATGTAATCAAATTGAAGCCAAATATATCTATCTTACCTTTTCTCAAACGGCCGCTGGGAAACTATCGCGCATACCGAATTCTTAATCACGAGAAATGTCATACATTTTTATGCTTCTTTTGACATTTTCAACCGTCCCACATTGAAAATGGGCTAACATTTTTCTATAATGTGGATAAATGAAGAATGAGTATTATGCAAGAGGGTCAATTAAACTTCGTGTCACTAATAAAACGATACATTGATCCATTTGTAACCCTAATAATAAAATGTCTGTTTGTTACCTGCTACCAGAGTTTCATCAATCAATTTTCTGCCAAAAGCGGATAACAACTCATTAAACTTGAAGAAATATGGATTGGGTATGTGACGGACAATTGTTTGAAAAGGTAAATCTCGTTCCACACCTGCCTCATAAACGCCGAGAAAAATAGTTTGCTGGTAGTGATGTATTTTTCGCCTCCTGAACACGAACTCGAAGTAAAAGGCGGAGATCTTAAAGTCTTTCAGGAATGAATCTAGAAATTTATAAAATGGTAATTTTCTCAGGAATAAAACCCATATAGTGCTGTCCTCTTATAATTAGCACAATCTACACTTGCTCTCTGTGAACTTATCCATATTATGAGGTTATGTTGGAATTTGCCGATTTAGCACCACATAACATCCATGGACGTTAGAAAGAGATGAAAAACAAAATCGTGTCTTTGAATAGAAATCTCTGGCGCAAGTGCATTAATTTAGCAGCGTCCAATTCGAAGTCGATGCTCATTTTTTTGGCATCACATAGGCTGTCTTTATTATCCATATTCGTAGTTAATAGATATATGATTTAAGCCCCGTTTTTCATGATCGAGTTAACCTCCAGATAACTAATAGTTTAGATGGTGAACGACATTCTTCAAATGACGTTTGAAAGATCACATTCTAAACTATTAGTTAGTTATCTGGAGTTTAACTGAAACTTGAAAAACTGGCCCTTAGTCATCCTAACTCGCAGAGAATAAAGTGACAATTCAAATTCATACACACATTTAGATAATAAAGATCTGGAAAATATGGTGATTTAAATTAGCGAGGTATTGTACAATTTTATAAATAAATCATTGCAACACCGTTTTTTTTTATTTCGTAGGTATTACAAATGTTACTGACAAATCAAACCGAAGAGACTGACACTCAACACGGAAAACGCATCAGTCACATAATGAACGAAAATGAAACTACTCCATGATTTTTTAGAAGCAGTGTTGAGGGCTGTCAAAGAACACTTATTTATCTGTTAAATGTACAAACTCAACCACTACAAGATACTCAAAAAAATATTGTGGAAGAATAGATGTAGAATGACTTATTTTTGTTCGGGGCTTAACCGATTCAGAGAGGAAAATTGCAGCTGTTAGCTCTAGTTATACTTTATTCAATTGTTAGTCCGCAGGGAATAGTATAATGATCTATCTGTACTGATTAGCCTGCGAGAAATTTTATATAAATTGATGAATCAGTAGAAAACGGAACTAATAACAAGTACCATTTTTTCATAAAAACTTTTTTTAAATTCCGATAAAAAATATCCCAGAAAAAAAATTCACTTTACCGCATTAGTATAAAACTTGTGACTTCAGATGACTTTATAGTGAATAATCCAGGGGGTTTATTATACCCAAGCGATCAAAATCAAAAAATGCAGGATATTGCTTTTTTGAAATATTCCCAGGCGATCTAAGTCGAAAAATGCAATATTCTGAAAGAAAAGAAACCAAATTTTGCGAACATTTTTATTTTCCATTTTTCGAAGAATCGCAAACTTCTCTCAGAAGTAACTCGACTAGCTCAAAAATTAAATTCGACACAGGGGTAACTGGAAAAGGGCAATTTTTCAGCAAAAAAATGCACTCATCCACAAAATCAACATTTTCTGAATGAATTAGCATTCTGATTTGAAAAACAAGTACATTTTCGGATTCAAACCAAAATTTTCCTGAAGATGAAATAGTATTCGCGGGATTCTGTATTTTTGAAATTTTCCCAGGAGACCAAAGTAAAAAAATGCAATATTCTCTATATAGAAGGAAATGGAAATTTGCGAAAATTTTTATTTTCCATTTTTCGAAAAATTGCAAACTTCCCTCAGGCGTAACTCGATGAGCTGATTCCGAATATCACCTCAAAAATTTAATTCGACAAAGGGGTATTTGGAAAAGGGAAATGTTTTCGAAGAAAAAATGCACGAATCCACAAAATCGATATTTTCCAAAAGAAATAGCCTTTTGATTCGAAAAACAAGTACATCTTCGGATTCAGCAGAAAATAAGATGAAGGAATATTCGCGGGATTCCGCATTTTTGAAATATTCTCAGGCTATCAAAGTCGATAATACAATATTCATATAGAAGGAAATTGAATTTTGCGATAATTTTCATTTTCCATTTTTAGAAAAATCGCAAAGATCTCTCAGACGTAATTCGACGAGCTGATTCTGAATTTCATCTCAAAAATTGACTCGACAAAGGGGTATTTGGAAAAGGGCATGTTTTTCTACGAAAAAATGCACCAATCCACATAATCGACATTTTCCAAATAAATTAGCCTTCTGATTCGAAAAACAAGTACATTTTCGGATTCAGCAGAAAATTTTCTATAAGATGAAGTAATATTCGCGGGATTCCGCATTTAAAAATATTCCCAGGCGATCAAAGTTGAAAATTGGCATATTCCAGAAGGAAATCAAATTTTTCGAAAAATTGCATACTTCCCTCGGGTGTAACTCGACGAGCTGATTCTGAATTTCACCTCAAAAATTGAATTCGACAGAGGGGTATTTGGAAAAGGGTAATTTTTTCTACGATAAAATGCACCAATCCACATAATCAACATTTTCTGAATGAATTAGCCTTCAAATTCTAAAAACAAGTACAATTTCGGATTCAGCGGAAAATTCTCTATAAGGTGAAGTAATATTCCGTATTTTTGAAATATTCCCAGGCGATAAAAGTCGAAAATGAAATATTCTATTAAGGAAATCGAATTTTGCATAAAAAATATTTTCCATTTTTCGAAAAATCGCAAACTTTCCTCAGGCGTAACTCTACGAGGTAATTCCGAATATCACCTGAAAAATTTAATTCGACAAAGGGGTATTTGGAAAAGGACAAATTTTTCTACGAAAAAATGCACCAAAAATAAGTACATTTTCAGAATCAGATCAAAATTTTCTATAAGATAAAGTAATATTCGCGGGATTCCGCATTTATTGAATATACCCAAGCGATCAAAATCGAAAGATGCAATATTCTATATATGCATCGAATTATCAAAATAAGTTTGCAGCAGTTGAGAATCTCCTGAAATACAGTTCAGTTGAAACTGGACCGATAAGTTCAGTCACTTCACTTTCTAGCAGGACTATCAGGACTAATTTCTTTCAACGATCACCAAAGCCTCGGAATTCATTACCTAGTAAGGGTTCTGCCAAACAAAAAATACTGTTCAAATTCGTTTGAAAAGAAGTCACGTTTTTGTCATGCTAATGAAAATATAATAATAATTCGACATTCGGAAACGTTTTCGAATGTTTAATATCGGAAGCCCCAATTCCCGTAACCAAACAGAGAGAGTCACAGTCACATCTTTCCCGGGCGGCGTAGCTTTAAAAATTATATAACTGCAAGGAAGTTCTCGTTAATTAATTTACATTGGGCGGCCGCATTCCCCGCTTCGGCCCCCATTTCCGCCTCGGCCCCCCATCTGCTCACTAATTCAATTTGCCGGCAAGTCCGCGCCACCCCTTTTCCGCAAAAAGTAAATACTCTCTTCGGAAAAGATGATTTTTTTTCGACTCGAAAGCCTTCTACGAAGCTTTCTAATTGGCTAAAATTAAAAAGCAATGAAGTAAATCGAGGAAAGAAAAAATTGGACGGGAGTTTGTTAAACACGAGCGTTTCGGGGGAACTTTTAATTTTTCTCTTTTATGTAAATTCTCTAGCTGATAAGTTGTGAAGTTCGTAAATTAATTACCCAAGCTCACGAGTCAATTGTTTTGGTCGAAGGGCTGCATATTTACGATTCATTCAGATGAGATGAATATTAGTTACAGTGGAAACGCGCGTCTTACATAACGTTTTTACGTTTGAGCCGTACACTTGAAATATTTGGTGATCGCACCGAAAATATTTGGCGATCGCACCTAAAATATTTGGCGATCGTACTTGAAATATTTGGCGATCGCACTTGAAATATTTGGCGATCGCACCCTAGAGATTTTGGCGATCGCACCCTAGAGATTTTGGCGATCGCACCTGGAATATTTGGCGATCGCACCTGGAATATTTGGCGATCGCACCTAAAATCTTTGGTGGTTGCACCTGAAATATTTGGCGATGGCACCTTAAATATTTGGTGATCGCACCTATATTATTTGGCGATCGCACCTGAAATATGTGGCGATCGCACCTAAAATATTTGGCGATTGCTCGTACGTGAGCACAGTCTGGGCAGAAACGATTCACTCTACAGATATAGCCATTGCTATTGCAGTTCGCACCGACGAATTCAAAACTTTTCACTCCGAAGATTAGGAAAGTACCACCTTAAGCTCTAAGGAGTGCAAGATACAAAAATATCACTATAAGTCAGTGGCGCACCCAGAATAATATTATGGGGGGCACACATGACTGCATGCGGATCGAAAATTGCACCGCAGGCGAAGTTTTTTGAGGTCAAGGTCATGTGTATTTAGAATAACGATAGAATGCTATGACCATAGCTAACTTAACTTTCTTGAGAAAAGATTTTTTTTCATGGGTGGTGAGAAATTTCTATAATATGTCTCTCACACCTCTCCCTTTGATCTAATTTCAGTTGCGCGACGGAGTGTTGACCTCATCAATGGAAGAAGAATTCTAACGCTTGGGATGCACCAGACATAGCCAGATTGAGATAATGTGCTGTATAATGTACAAACTCTGAGATAGTAGTGGTTGGTCTGGTGTGGGGGAGGGGCTGTGCCCCCCCTGGGTGTGCTACTGCTATCAGTTTCAGACATATTTGCGTTTTGTCAAGAACTGTCAAAATATTTTGTACATATGCAAACTTATGATTTACGTAGCAACAATGTGACTTTGTCGATTAAATTGAACTGCTGTTAATTTTAAAGCAATCAGAGGGTATGAGAATGCTAAATATTCTGGCCTAGAGTGTGATTTGATTATTATTAAATCTAGTAGGATCTCTCTATGGGACTTCTTCGGAGTTTATTGCGGTACGGATTATCCTTGTATCTGAAGAAGCCGCCGGACGTTCCATTTTACACAATAATTTGGTCGTAAAAATATTGTTTGCTCATTCAATCAGGGATTAGATTTGGTGTGATCTTTATCATTAACGTAGACACATGTGACAGGACTGGAAGAAAACACATTTGGATAGTAGTCTGGTTGAGTTGTTATATGCGAGCAGAATGTTCTAAGCCTTCAACCCTTTGTTGCCGGATTTATTTTTCGTTCTTTGATGATACTTTTATTTTTAATTCGTTGTTATTTGGGGTCTATTAAGAGATACTGCATCATCCAATTTTTATTTTTTTTATACGATGGGCCCTACAGTGCGGTTTCACAGGGAAACCACTAGGCAATACGAGTATTATATGGATTTTTTTTATTCATTCATTGCATTTCATTGTAACCTGTCATAATAAAAATAATCGTGAAAAGTATGAGGGAAAATCTTTACAGAAAATAAAAAATGTAGGAAACAATATAATTCATTCTAAATATAGAATATTATTCATCTGGTGTGGTAGGCCAAGAATTAGTTTTTCTTATCACTCAGACATAAACCGACATCACACCTGAAAAGCAGTAAATATAAGTAATTGAAAATGACATTTCAGTTCAAAGTACCTTGAACACACATCCATCTTGTTCTGTGTGGTACCGCTGCAGTGCTACAGTGAGCGCATCTTCTTGATGTTCCGTGAACTGGCAAGTGGGCACAGGAGTCAAATCTTATTTCCTGGGGCACTGCTACCTTGAAGGGATTTCGAGGAGATAAAACAGATGGACCTCTTAGAAACATTTTCGTCAGCTCCGATAAGTCCCAAGCAATTTTAAAATTTTTCAAAGTCATTGTTGCTCCTGATTTGGACTGTTCCTTGAAGATTATATAGGAATTCACAATTGATACGTCAAGAAGGTACCAAAAAATTCGGTGCCACCATTTTTTTGATTTTCTATTCAATTCATAAATTGATTTCAGCATGTCTAATTTATCAACGTATCCCATGTTTTTGTTATATTCTACCACTATTCGAGGACAATCAACCCGTTGGATGGTGCCATCTTTTTGCTTTCGATTAGTACCTGCATTTTCACTTGGGTCTGAATAATTGCTGAGAAAGTGAACGCCCTTACGATCCATCCATTTCAGGAACACCAAGCCGTCTTTACTAACACGCCAGTCCGATTCTCCTCGTTTCATAGTTTTATCATCATGTATGTCGACAGGCAAATCTTTTTGATCACGTCTTATCGTTCCCGAGGCATATATCATTTCACGCTGCAACTGCTTCTGTAGCGGAACAGAGTTGAAATAATTATCGAAAAATACATGGTGTCCGTTTCCTACTAATAGTCGACACAAATCAATAACAACTCGGGCGCCCAAGTTCATTTCAGCTGTATCTCCTGTTTTTCCTGTATATATCTGGAACTGGCAGGCGAATCCAGACTCATCTGAACGTACCCATACCTTGTAACCACGCTTGATCGGCTTGAGTGGCATATATTGTTTCAGTGAGCTACGCCCCTTGAACCTAATCATAGATTCATCTATCGATTGATTTTTTGTTGGCTTGTAGGTTGATAAAAACGTGTTTCTCTTATGACGTGAGAAGCTGACCAGAAGTCACGATAGTTAGGCAGTTTTTTTATTCCCATCAACATGTTTATTGCTAAAAAATTTTTCATTTCATCTTTATTCGTTGATGTGGAGTCAGATGCGTTTCCATATTTTTGAACGGCATATAAATTAGTCTGTTATGTTCAATATGGTCTTCAGGAAAAACTGCAAGAAAGACCTCAGTTGGCGTTTCTAAAGTTGTTTCTACATTTGGTCCCGTATCTTCGTTGAAATTTTTTTAATTCTTCAGGCAGTTTTCAGAAGATTTCGTCCAAATTGTTTTCTTCGCCAACTCATTATGCCTAATAACTGACAGAGGAATATCATCCCCACTATCCCATACATCATTATTATATTCAACCACGACTTCAGCGTCAAGAAAATCTACTGGCAAGTAGACGATATCAAATAAATCGTCGAAGTTATTGGCAGATACAGCCTCTTCACCTATTTCATCGTCACTAACATCGCCCAATTCTGACTCACTATCCGACAGAATCTCATCTACCAAATTATACACATCATCGGATGTAAGTTGCTTCAAGTCACGGATGGAGTATACTTTCTTCTTGTCTGAAACAGAAAACATGTTATTTGCTTACTGGTTTCAGTCTTGAACCGGCTTGGTTTTTGTGTAAAAACTAGGATCAATGTGCATAAATTATTGTAAAATAATTTAGAATACTCAATACGGAGCCATAATCTGAATAATTATACAATGGTACATACCTGCCATCATAAAAACAACACAAAACGCAATGATTCAATAACCGGTACACCGCCCACAGTAACACACCATAGAAGGAACAGAACTGAATGACATCAAGCACCCAAACCGCGCGTCAATCTTCAGGAACCAATCAGGCGACACACTTAGATCACGTTACCCATTGTGGCAAGGCGCTGAAACCGGTCGCGCGCTAGATAAAAATTAGTTTCTAGGTGGTTTCGCAGTGAAACCAGTAAGCGGCAAAGGGTTAAGCTACTTGGAAGTATTGATACTATTAATTTTGAAATCGATTTGGATTAATAGTTGCGTGTGCATATTAAGTATTAATTACCTGAGAAAGGATGTCTCACTTCGAAATTAATCAACAGAAGGGCTCCTATTCTACTCCGTAACCTCAGCTCCGACATATTCATTTGCAATTATCTAGTTGCGATAGTAGCGACAGTGGCGGCACCATCGGTCGATTCACTCTCTAATATCTTGGTCAGTACGTCATCATCAACCTTCACTTAGCAGAGGTTTCCACGGCCACGGCAGTATTTGCACAGAGGGTCCATCACTATCACGCGGCTGTAGTTACCACCGCGTATACCCCCCAACCCCTAGATCCCGCGTCACAGCACGCTTGGGAGATGACATGTGTATACACAGATCTAGAGGGCTACTTAGGCCGAATAATGGCACCCTTTTCGCTGATGCCGCTGCTGCGAAACTGTCAGCCACTCTCAGTTACATCTTCATTATTTTTCTTTATTTATCGTCTAATTGGGAAAAGAGGCGAGTGGAAAATCGTGTTAGGAGGTCGTTTTGTCGCACATTTACTGCGTTTGTTGTACGAACGGAATATAGTGTCGTACGAGTTTTGAGAACACTCTTGTTTGGTTATACCGATATACAGGGTGTCAATTTTAAAACTTACCACCCGCTATATTTCGGTCCCTAGAGAGAATCTAAAAATATGCAAAACACGTTATACTTATTTTCAAGCGGTATATATTGTGGGCTGGTTTTCAATTGAATTATTTCAACCCTCTAGCGTGGAAAGGGGGGGTTGAGTGGTACCTCATTTTAAAGGTCGTTCACCTACCTTTTCAAAAATACCACATACTTGACCTTTCTTGTCAGTACTTTTGGAGAAATCAAGTAAAAACGTGAAGATATTCAAGTATCAAGTGGTTTGCAATAAAACCTGAAACATTAATGAAAAGTATTTTATCTTATTAACTTTTCGCTATATTGTCCATTATTTGCTAAACAATGATAAAGTCTGCTTTCTAACTTTCCTGCTGTTATGCGTCTCTTCAATTCTTCCAAATCTCGAGGCTGTGTTTTATAAACAATCGATTTTAGATGGCCCCATAGGGAGTAATATAGGGGCGATAAGTCGGGTGATCGTGGTGGCTATTCTATTGGTCCTCTTTGGCCCATCCATCTATTTGTCAGAAAATCTGTCAATGTAGCCACTGTCTAACTGGACTAAAGTAGTGTGGCGAAGCTCCATCTTTAGTATCAGTAATTTTGGCATAAATAAATTGTCTCAAGAATGATAAACAGCTAAAAACATCTCTGAAAAATTTGTATGATTCTTTATTATTTTGTTGGATATTAGAATAAAAAATAGTTTAAAAATTCACCGTTCTGTAATACAACATCAACCTAATACCTTATATACCTGACAAATTGCTACTGGCTTATTAGGTGAGAAATCTCGTGAGCTCATGGAAAAATATGCTTTAGGACGGAGTCAGTATGTTAACTGCAAACTTTATAGGTCGCCAGTTCTACAAATTCCAAATGGTGTCCCGTAAGACTCTACCGGGTGACACAGCAGACATGTAGCAGCCTGTAGTTTTTTTATTTGAAGAGATACAAATTTGAAATTCGCAGAAGTTACGTAATCAATCATAGCGCTTCATTTGAATCTAACGACAACTTTTTTCAACTACCTGTTTGATCGGCAGTAACTCCAACTTCTTTTTTTTGAATGACACCCTCTATATTTAACTAGCCTATCTTATTTGTCTTAAAATTCACTATTCAACCGTGTATCACAAAGTGGCATTCGTTTCTTAATTCGCAGATGAATTGAATTTTATTGAAAAACATCAAGTTGGCTGTTACCCGAATTCGATAATCTTTCGATGCTTGGTAGGCTTGGAAATCCAAAGAGTATCAGTTAAACGATATAATTTCAGTTTTTTCCATACCTGATCACTTCCTACAGATTGTCAATAATTTCTTTAATAAAAAGAAAAAACATCTGAAAATAGCTGCATTCTTTCGACACTTTAGTTCAGAAACATTCAGAACGTGATTATGAAATCAAGTTTGTGAAATAGGGATCCGGATCACAAATATGATTCCTCAAAAGAACGAACTTCTTATTTTTGTGGTTATGTTTTGTATGGAACCTAACTTCAGAAGCAAAAAAAAATATTTTTTGATGCAAAATGGATCGGCATATTGAACCAGTTAGTGATAAATGTATTATTGATTACATCACATCGTTTTATCTATTTACAAAACGCAAACGGCATATGATACAGAACCACAAAGGTGAAGTTCGATATGTTCCAAACATTCCAATCACGAATTCGGATATGTTGGTGGTGGGGATGAAACACATTTCGAAAGAACAAGGACAACTCGATCATGACCACAATTTCTCGTTTTGTTCAGAACATTTGTGTCGAAAGAATACACCTTATAACTCACGATATTGCGAAAACTGAGATAGGAACATATTTGTTTCAATTTGGCTACTTGTGAAGAAACTATCTGCCTTTCTCTTTGGCCATGTAGCCATATTATGATCTTTCCATTTGGAAACATAAAATTAAAATTGTTCCCCTGATCCACCAATTCACTAGTCTATTAGTCTAGATATTTTCAATAATATTTTGCCTAGTAGGCGGTGTACACAAAATGTTTTGTGTTTGACAGGTAAACATCATTTGATTGCAATTATTATCTCCGTCAGTTTTATGCTGATTGAAATTGCATCGTTTAATTAGATACTAAATATGTATTCAAAGAACGAAAAGGTGGATATGTTGTTGATATTCGGAGAGTGCAAGAGAAATTGTAGACAGGCTGAACAATTGTATGTCGAAAGATTTCCGGAAAGACGCTATCCACCTGATAATTATTTCGCTAGAGTAGAAGAGCAGTTCAGAGCAGTTCTTTTCAAAACTCTTCTAGCGGTCTCTCGATTCACGCCGATTTCGTCCTCAATTTTTCTCAGTGATATCGTCGGATCTGCATGTATTATGGCCAAAACGTTTACTTCCATTTCCTAGTCGACAATGTATTGGAGATTGTTTTGATTTTCCGGTTCTTCTGAACTGCTCTTCTACTCTAGCGAAATAATTATTAGGCGGATGGCGTCTTTCCGGAAATCTTTCGACTTACAATTGTTCAGCCAGTCTACAGTTTCTCTTGCACTCTCCGAATATCAACAACATATTAATTAAACGATGCAATTTTAATCAGCATAAAACTGACGGAGATAATTAGTACAATCAAATGATATTTACCTGTCAAACACAAAACATTCTGTGTACACTGCTTACTAGGCAAAATATTATTGCAAATATCTAGACTAACAGACTTGTGAATTGGTGGATCAGGGGAACAATTTTAATTTTATGTTTCCAAATGGAAAGATCATGATATGGCTACATGGCCAAAGAGGCAGATAGTTCCTTCACAAGTAGCCAAATTGAAAAAAACATGTTCCTATCTCAGTTTTCGCAATATCGTGAGTTATTTTCAGATGTTTTTTCTTTTTATTGAAGAAATTATTGACAATCTGTAGGAAGTGATCAGGTATGGAAAAAACTGAAATTATAACGTTTAACTGATACTCTTTGGATTTCCAAGCTTACCAAGCATCGAAAGATTATCGAATTCGAGTAACAGCCAACTTGATGTTTTTCAATAAAATGCAATTCATCTGCTAATCGAGAAACGAATGCCACTTCATGATACACGGTTGAATAGAGAATTTCAAGACAAATAAGATAGGCTGGATAAATATACAGGGTGTCATTAAAAAAAAAAGAAGTTGGAGTTACTGCCGATCAAACACGTAGTTGAAAAAAGTTGTCGTTAGATTCAAATGAATCAAATTGATTACGTAACTTCTTCAAATTTCAAATCTTCATCTCTTCAAATAAAAAACTACAGGCTGCTACATGTCTGCTGTGTCACCCGGTATACTGGGACCCCTTTCGTTTTCCATATATATTTCGTCATTCGTATCTTGCATGCGTCATAGTAACTGTCATTTTTATGCGGACGATACCCAAATTTATATTTTTCATAAAGAATCAGATGTTGAGCTGGCTAATTTGTTGCTGATTGTTGATCTCGATAATCTTTTCACACTCTCAGAATCTTACTGCTTATCACTCAACCCCACCAAACCACAGATAATGTTATACGGAAGGAAACTTGTTAGAATGCGAGGAGTGAAGCTTTTGTGGATATTTGGTTTTTGGAAACACAGGAAAGAATTTGGCTGTGTATTTTGAGTCGGACAGTAGATTTTCCACGCAGGTGAATCACATCAATTCTTTTACTTTGAACAAAATACTTTATAGGCCGAAACGCCTAAAAAGATTTTTTTTTCCAATCGACAGACGTGAAAAAGAAAATAATGAAACAACCAGATTTTCTCGTATCGTATATGGAATGTTGCATTGCTTCTTCTGTTCCATTAGTATACGGGTAATGAATGCATTTACTCGGTGATTTTTCACCGGATTGAGTTTCTCATAAACACGCGGTGCATCATCGTCTCGAGGGAGTAGAGAGTATTTATTTGTGGGAGCCAGAAAGTGAGTCTGCATGAAAGCCTGGGAACCGAATAGAACTGATGCACTTGTTCGATACACTGCCATCGTGATAACGACTCTAGTGCTTATTGAGAGGAGTCACAGCATGCTCGATTCAGTCGCTGGGATATTGGTTGTGAATATTTCTAGTGTACGCAAAAGTATTGTTTATGAACCGAAGGAAGGAAATTTTATTAACTATGCTATGGACAGTGATTAGACAGTGATGAATCAATTGAGGTGTGATTTTTTTTCGTGTTTACAAATTCACTGAAAACGTTTACTATTGATGGCTGCCAAACAAATACTAAACAACGTGGCGTCTTCAATCTTGAAACATATGCTGTATAGATTGTGCACTTTCTAATACAATGGTAGTTTTCAAGCAACTACCGCCATCTCTAGGTCAGGCTAGGTACTTCTGGGGTATTGTTTGTATGAGTTCTGGTTTGACCATTGAAGAGTGACTGATTTTTATTTATAAAAACTGCACCTTCGTAGAGGATTTTTTTCTATGAAGAGTGATTTACAACTCTCAATTCGAGATGTATTGAAAATATTCCCAAGGCAGCGTTTTATGCGACTTTGGATTTAAGAATAGTGAAAAATGGATTCATCAATCCAATCTTCCGCGTAAACCTATACTGAGCATTATTTTTGATGAAAATAGAACTTGATTATGATAAATCAATGATTGATTCCCGATACCCTTCTGCTCCGATCGAAACTTTACTGGCACTACTTTAGGCGGAAAGGTTCCTTTCATTTCGAAACGCTACTCGAATAACAGAGGGCCCAACAAACAGTCTGAAACATTATTTGAATCCAAGAGCGGTCCTCGAGTTCGGTTGACCTGATTGTCGAGTGGCTTATGAGTTGAAATTGCCGAGCTAGAACACTCTGTGTAATCATTGCCATTGGATGGGAAAACGAATATTTACATTGATGATGAAATCGAAGTTTGCCGAACGGAGTGCTTGATGTATACTGGGAATTTTCACTGGCGGTGAAACTTCTTGAATGAGAATTACTGTTAAAGTTACAACGTTGAAAGTAGATACACTGATTTTTTATTGAAACACATTATGTAAAAAAATATTGGCAGCATTTAAACATTGAAACAAAATAATATGCCAGGTGACATTAAGTACAGAAATTAACCTACATACAGTGAGGACGTAAAAGGTCCTCCGCCCCCCTTAACTTTTGAACGGAACAAGCTATCGAGATCGGGTAAAATTCAGGTAAAAAGGTACCACTTTTACTACTTTGTGGCATAAAAATGAATGGGGTCACGTGGCTCCTGGTTTTGAAGGTCTTCCGATTCTATATACAACACTTCTCTGTTTGTGAAAATCGGCCGTTTCAAACTGACAAGCTTTTGAAATTTGCTTCAAATATTTTACAAATAAATTAAAAACCTAAATAACTTTTAATTTCAACAAAATTTCAAGTAAAAATTGCAACTTTTTTAACAAGTGCTCAAAATGTTCACCGTTCACTTCTTGACAGCAAAAAAGTCGGTTTTGGAATTCATTCCGAACGTTATTAAATGTTTACGAGGTAATACCGTAACACACATCTGTTATTCGATTCATAAGTTCCTGGAGTGAATGTGGCTGCGTGACATACACCTTAGATTTTATGTACAGAAAAAAGTCCATAGGTGTCATATCAGGTGACCTAGCTGGCCATTCAATGGGGCCACGTCGGCCTATCCACCGTCCCGGAAAATTCTCGTTAAGCCATTCTCGGACAGGTCTGTAGTAGTGAGGGGGTGCACCATCTTGTTAACATAAAAATTCGTTTGGGTTTGCCCCAACTACTTCTTGAATACTGTGATGGATCTGATTTTGAAGCATATTTAAATACAGATGCCCAGTTAAATTTTCTGCCCTAAATATTGGACCTATGATATTGTCACCCAAAATACCAGCCCATACGTTGATCTTCTCTGGAGTTCGAGTATGACCCTCTCGAAAAACGTGCGGATTTACGTCTGACAATTGGCAAAGGAAAATAAGATCGCAGCGTCACCTATAGCAAGACTTTGAACTACGAATCACGGACAAAGGTTTTTGACTTTACACGTGTTTATATGGCGTTTTGACGATCTGTACTCCTATTTTCAAACAATTTGTGAAAATTTGTGATTTCTCTAACTAAAAAGTGATTGTGTTTCTATTGAAAGACTCTAAAGAACGTTTCAGTCAGGTGATTCAAAGGAATTTCATCTCCGATTAGTTTTGAATGCTTCTGCAATTCAAGGTTGCATGGCGTTTTGATGATCTGTTCTCCTATTTTCAAACAATTTGTGAAAATTTGTGATTTCTTTAACTGAAAAGTTATTGTTTCTATTAAAAGACTTGAACGATAGTTTCAGTGTAGTTTACAAATATTTTACGTGTTTTTTGAAGTCATGATTTGTGAGTTATTGATCTAATTCATTCTGTTGATTAAGGATATTTCCATGCTCGTTTTCTGTTTCTGTTCGTATTTTTTTGGTTTATACTGTTGATAGACTGCCAAATATGGGAAAATACAATCCTAGTTGTTCAGTCCCAGGATGCAGGACATATGGCAAGAAGGAAAATGTGGGATATCACAAATTTCCCCCAAAAATAAAAGCAAGGTTAAAAAATCACCAATTGGTTCGACCAGATTGAAGAAATTGACCAAAGGAAAGCATGGATTTTGAAACTGAAAATTGGCAAGCTAAATAATATCGAGGTATATGCTTGTTTGACAAACAGACTGATGAATGAATCAGATCAATAATTGATCGCAAATCATGACCTCCAAAAACAAGTAAAATATTTGTAAACTACACTGAAACTATCGTTCAAGTCTTTTAATAGAAACACAATAACTTTTCAGTTAGAGAAATCACAAATTTTCACAAATTGTTTGAAAATAGTAGAACAGATCATCAAAACGCCATACAACCTTGAATTGCAGAAGCATTCAAAATTAATCGGAGATGAAATAGGTTCCTTTGAATCACCTTACTGAAACGTTCTTTAGAGTCTTTCAATAGAAACACTATCACTTTTTAGTTATAGAAATCACAAATTTTCACAAATTGTTTGAAAATAGCTGTACAGATCGTCAAAACGCCATATAAACACGTGTAAAGTCAAAAACCTTTGTCCGTGATTCGTAGTTCAAAGTCGTGCTATATGTGGCGCTGCGATCTTATTTTCTTTCGCTAATAACGCACATTTTGTCTATTTACTGTTCCATTTAGAAAAAACGTACTTTCATCACTAAAACAAATAGAGTTAATGTAACAGGGATTTTGGGTTATGATCTCACAAAACTGCATTCTTCTATCTGGGTCATCTTCTGTTAATTGATGCAGAATTTTTAATTTATATGGGTGAAATTTGTGTTTTTTAAGATATTTTTTCACAGTGGTCGTAGATACGTCACTAGCCGTGGCTACCGCTTTCGTTGTTTGTTGTGGATTATTAACAACAGCTGCCAGAACGTCGATTTGCTGATCTTCTGAAATGGATTTTCTTCCAGATCGTTTTTCCCTCGTTACGTCTTAGTAAGTACGAGATATTGGATTATTTGGGAAGCGCTGATTAAATATTATTTGTGCTTCATGGTAATTACGCCCAGCTTCAGCGTAAATTAAAATTGCTTCGGTTTTTTCTTCTAGAGGACGAGGACGAGGCATTTGAAAATTATAAAGAAATGCTGAAATGTATGAAAACTGTCAAAAGTATTGATATGATTAACGTCAATATTAGCCTGGGATTGAAATGAAATGCTATTCGGAATCTCCAGCAAAATAACTAAGGTATAAAAAACTGAAACAAAAACAGTGTAAAATACCAATAATATGTGCACCTGTTTCACCACAAAATATTGGCTTTTCGGCTAGAATCAGTAACAGAGCTAAAATTCTGCTACAATTAATAGTTAAAATATCTTATTTGTTAAATATTTGAAGCAAATTTCAAACGCTCGTCAGTTTGAAACGGTTTGGCCGATTTTCACAAACAAAGAAGTGTTGGATATAGAATCGGAAGACCTTCAAAACCAGGAGCCACGTGACCCCCCTTTACGTTTGAAAAAAAAAGTTGATGGTGCCCTCTTGACACTAGGCCACATGACCACAATAATTTTTATGCCACAAAATAGTAAAAGTGGTACCTTTTTACCAAAATTTTACCCGATCTCGATAGCTTGTTCCGTTCAAAAGTTAAGGGGGGGAGGACTTTTTACGTCCTCACTTTATAATAATAATAATAATGGGGTGAGTCCTGCACGATTCACTGTTGGGTTCCAATTAACAGTGCTGCTCCTAAGGTGGCGTTTGGAGTTAGTAACAAAGCCTTTCCAGAACACATGGCTAATGACCATAGCAGTCGATGCCGAAAAACCAAAGGAAAAAATATAATAATAATAAGTCTTTCCATTCAACCCCAAAAACAAAAACAAATGGATATAAAAATAAGAAAACATGATAAATGTTCATAATAAAGAATCCTGCTGAAACTGTAGTATGTTATTATTATCATTATCCTGATCAAAAGTTCCCATGAGCCCAACTCGATCCTATGACTAGTTTTCGGGAGACAGCCCCTCAAAGATATGATCTTGTACCTCATGAGTGTAAGTACGACAAAACATATTTTTTTATATCTGTACCTCATAATGAGTTTCAGTATGAATTGTACCTTCACAATCATTTCTTTTGATGAATACTTAAATTACTTGAATACGGACCACAGGGTGTTGCCTAAATCCTGGACAATATAACTTGTGCTGAATATTTTTCAGTTGCGCATTTTTGGTCTACCTATATTTTGATGACGTCATCACTGTTCGAGTTACGACGTCATTATAATTTTTTTTTTCAAATGGCAGTACCTGTTTTTGAAAATACCTTCAAAAAGAACGCATTTTTATGTGTATGGAAGTTATATATTTTTCTGTTACATAACCGTATGTTCCAGAAAGGAGACATTTCATTCATAATAATGCTAGGTAATATTAGGTCTGTTAACGTAAACTTGTGACTTGAGGTCTCCCCACAAAAAAATCTAGTGGGATTAGATCAGGAGATCTAATACGCCACAAATAATCAGTCACCCCGAAGCGTCACGGCAAATAATAATAGCCGTCCTCTACCCGCACAGGCTATGTCTTTGGGTAAACTCTTCGAGTGCTTATTTGGGATTATTATTATTATCATTGCAAGAAAATCCTCATAAACCTACGCGTAAAGTTGCATTGGAGCAATCAATGTGTCAAACGTCTGTATTGAAATTACTAAAAAAGAATAAGTGGCACCCATATAAAGTGAAAGTAATTCATGAACTTGATGAAGATGATTTCTATCGCAGACGAGGCTTTTGAGAGTGGCCAGCTAGATCTTCGGATCTAACCCAACTAGATTTTTTTTGTGGGGATACCTCAAGTCAAAAGTTCAGGTTAACTGTCCTAAAATATTACATTATCGTGATCTTTTATCTTTCGAACATACGGTTACCTGACATTAGAAAAATATGACATCCGTACACAGAAAATTTAATTATTATCAAAATAGGGTATTGCCATTTAAAAAAAAATATATAATGACGTCATGACTCGAACAGTGATGACGTCATCAAAAAAATGAGTGGACCAAAAAATGCGCAACTGTAAAATAAAATAGACCTGTCCGAGCTTATTTTTCCTAATGGCCATATCAAGCGTTTAACGAATTTGTTCAAACATTTACGTGCTCACTGTATATTATAATATGAGGGGAACAAAGCACAATTATTTTCAAGTTCAGGTTGCATTAAATTTAATTTCAAAAAGATAATTTCTTACTACTTCAATATCAACTGTTCTAAAATAGAATATGGCCGAGCTCGGTCTCACATTATTGTCATAGAATTTAATTGCTTTTTCATCAATTTGGAACATTATTTTCACTAGGATAACTAACAAAATATTTGTTGATTTAACTTAATAAGTTCTTTCAAGGTTTTGCGCGACGGTTTATTATTATTTCTCGCCATGGCATTGAAATATGATTTTTTTTCACGTTCCACAACAGTGTTGCAAAGTTCCTTCCGACAACCAGTCACTTTCTCTTTTAGACTTTTTAAATTTCGATAATACTTTCTTTTTTTGTTTTATAATTTCTTTCAGATTAGGTCGGCCAAGGTGCATATTTTTAAGTTATTCTTGCATTTATGATTGGTGAACGTTTGTTGAAATGATGTAATAGCAAGTTAATGAAAATAAGCAATTTTTTATTGATATCGTTTTTATAAAAAATTTGATCAAAATCAATTTATTTTTAATCAATTAAAAATTCGTTTCTGTCGATTTTATTAAAATATCTGTAACAACGCAATATGGGTTGTGTTTTGGTTACATTCAGATCCAATGTACAATTGATAAAACTATGATCTTACAAATTCAAAAGATCAAATTTTTACATTCAATGGTGTTATATGCTTTTATATATTTCATAGGCTTTCATCTGAACGGTATTATGTAGTTCTTTAAATAGTATAGTCAGAATGTTTTTTTTCTATCTATTTTATCAAACGTTGAAATGTGATTGAAGCATTGATTTATACTTTGATTAATTTTGCTGGGTGTTGCAAAATCAACTCGTAACTCTTGTTTCAATATCTATTCAATAATTCTTTCTTTCCCTGGTTCCATGGCGTTTTCCATCATTCAATGCGAGCAATTTTTTACGTGGCCAATAAAAATTCGCGACCACCCAGCTCCACATTACCATTTCAATTCATACGATAATGACGGGGTATTAATCAATTATTCGGTAATCCGCAGCGATTCGATTCGCATTTGCCAGTTCCGAATGTATGCAAAAACCGAGCATATGCACTATGTGCACCGACTGAAGAAAGGGCTGCTCTCCGTTCGAAGAGAGTCGGCAATCACAATAATCACAGTATAGAGTGCATGAATGCGAACTGTAAGTGTACGATTATTAGGGTTGGAGGGCGGGGAAGGGCGCGGGTGTGCATTGACGTCGGTGCAGAAAATGGGTGTCCGTAAATTGATGGAAATAGGCAGCGATAAAGACAAAACCTGGTGGCATCCCAAATTCAAGAAATGGAAACCACCCCAATATCAAAACTATGCGAATTTCGCCAACAAAGTTAGCATCAACAAATTAAAATGATTATTAATAATCCAGCCTTCCGCAAATTTTCTATTATACAGTGTGGAAAGTCTAACTGGAACAAATTCTGTAACTTGATAAATGAAGGTTTATCGCAAAATTCCTGAAACACGTCAAGTTTTATTTTTAATGGGGCATATTACAAAGAGATGTGTTCATCTTTTTAATTATCTGGGGGGTTGCAGCCACCCCTAACTTTTTTTTTTTAATGGAATGGTAAGTTTATTGATTTTTTATTGGAAAACTTGTTCAATTGCAAATACAACTCCATGTTTGTTTGTTACGTTTTATAAGCAATGTGTCGGAAAAAAATGAAATAAGGAAATAGTTACTGAAATTACTTTAATGCAAGAAATGTTCAAACTGCTCTCCACCTTGTTGCTGACAATATCCCAATCGATAATAAATAGCATTCCGCACATTTTGTAACACTTCCGGCGTTACTTGCCTAATTTCATCCCTGATTCTTTGTTGAAGCTCGGCGATGTCGTTAGGTTTAGTGGCATACATCTTGCTTTTTAGATATCACCATAAAAAAAACTCTAATGGAGTCAGATCGGGTGATCTGGCTGGCCACTCAATTGGGCCCCTTCGTCCAATCCACCTATTTGGAAACACTTCGTGAAGATAGGTTCGTACATTTTGAGCAAAATGTGGTGGTGCCCCATCTTGTTGAAACCACAGCCGTTGGTCACATAAGTTGGGATCCAAAGGATTGGGGAATAAATTTACTATTGTAGGCATCAGTTCGTCTTGGAGCATATGCAGGTATGTTTCGCCGGTTACATTTCCATTGAAAAAAAAAGGACCTACTATGCGATTCCCAATAATTCCAGCCCAGACGTTTTTTTTTGAGGCCTTTGGGTATGGCATTCACGCATCCAACGGGGATTTTCGTCAGCCCAATAACGGCAGTTCTGTCGATTGACGTGCCCATGTAATGTGAACGTAGACTCATCAGAAAACAGCACCCATTCCACAGCAATATGTCCACCATCGATAGCAGCCATCATTCGTTCGCAAAATTCGAGTCTACGATCAGGATCATCTTCGTTAAGCTCGTGCAGGGTTTGCATCTTATATGGGTGCTATTGGCTTGTGTGACTGACACCATGAACGCGAGCTATTTGCCTAGCTGGAGTAACAGGATTTTCTTCAACTTCCAACAATATGTTCAACTGGGCGTCTTCGTCGACTTTTAAACGCTTTTGTCGAGGAGCATCCCTTGCGTGGCCCAACTCCCGATATCGCTTTTCAATTTTGCTAATCGTACTTCGAGTAATTGCAGGTAATTCTGGATGAACTTCAGTAAACAAATGAACGACTTAAGCCTGTGTTCGACTTCTGTCCCCATATCCGATCATCGTTAAAATTTCGATCCGATGCGTCTCGGTTAAATAGGGCATTGTCTTATTTTTCTGTTGAAAGTTACACGTTGGACTGCAAACACACCAACAAATCAATCACATCCAGTTCAAATTGACCAAAAACCTATCGAGCAGGTTTTTGCTTGAGCTTCTCCGGCAAGAAACAGTGTACCTATACACAGCAAAAAATATTATACTGCCCACGTCGTAGTCAGGTGCGTACGCGCACCGTATAATTTCAGTAACTATTTCCTTCTTTCATTTTTTTCCGACACATCGCTTATAAAAACTAACGAACAAACATGGACTTGTATTTGCAGTTGAACAAGCTTCCCAATAAAAACTTAATAAACCTACCCTTCCATTTTATTATTGGGTAACAAACTGCCGAATTACTGAATTTTTATTCAATAATTTGAATATTTTTCTGTATCACCCAAAACCAGGGAAACATTACAAACCAGACAGCAAATTCTCTATGAATAAATCATCAAAGGGATGAGTTCATGGTGTCTTTCTGGAGTGCGAAATAGTCGCTACAAAATTCTGACGTCTGTCATAACCTCCCGTTATCAAATTTCATAAATTTGATAACGTCCTTCTTCGAAAAACCAAGTTCCAATAATGACAGGTACAAGCGTTCGAAAAAAAGTGTAATTATGTAGAGTGAACTCCGTTAGGCTCCGCCCACCGACCGATTTTGACGCTTCGCGCTGCCGTTGGTCGGGCGAAGTGCTTAAATATACGTTTGGCGAATTATTCAGTATTCTCTTGGCATTCAAGCGAGAGCGTTGTCTGATGTTAGCAGAATTTTGTCTTGAAGTGGTGAACTGAGTAGCCATTTTCGAT
The DNA here is from genome assembly GCA_944452925.2 of Chrysolina oricalcia. NCBI lineage: Eukaryota > Metazoa > Arthropoda > Insecta > Coleoptera > Chrysomelidae > Chrysolina > Chrysolina oricalcia. The sequence continues at coordinate 7,336,008 of OX101815.2, read as the reverse complement.
AAGACAAATAAAAGTTACCAGAAATAATACTCTTTGAATATATTTCACCCAATACTTTTAAGTATTCACCTAACCTTTTGAAAGCTTTGCTTTGGAGGTTTTTCTTCGAGTGAATTTGTGGAAGCAGTGAGAGAAATTGATTGGATTTCTCGAATCAAGGGAATTGGAACTGGTTTCTGGCTGGAAGGAATCTTAGGCCCGCTTGGTTTGAAGCAGAGGAAGCTAGATTGGTTTTTGTACGAACTTTTGTGGTTTTTCTTCTACGCCTTTTCCCAAGAACACAAAGAAAGAAAAGTGAGACCTGTGCAGGCTCACAGGTGAATATAAATAAGTGTGATTAAAAAGATATTCAAAGTGACTACCTACATAATGCTGTAGGGAAGTCGGTAACTTTTCAACAATTTTCAACAGTGAGAAACAATTTAATTTTTGAACTTTGAATATTTTCGGTCTTCGGGAAATTCCCGAAGGCATACTTTTTTTTCAGCAAGTCGGTTTCACTAAAGTAGTTCCTGCCGTCGCTATAAAAGTTCTTCTGGACTAAAACAAAAGAGAATTCGTCTATAGTACTCTGGTGACTCAGACTTAATAAACATTACAACATTCTTAATATTATTGAACAGTATGCTTTTTACAAGTAATATTTTTTTGAGAAGTCAAAAGTAAACTCTGAAATCTGACTGTTTTAGTTATACATTCGGGAAATAGCTTTCTTTGGTTAGGACTAAAAACAAAGCAGTTGGTTTTTCGGATCATGGATCCAAACCAAGAGCGTCTAGGCGGCAGAAGACCCACTGCCAGCTGGGTATGAGAAAATGAAATTTCACTAAGACATTTCAATCACGGAACACCGCCTTTACGACACGTCGAGGGTATATCGGCGCGATAAATTCCAATAGGCCACGCCCTCCGCGACCACGAGAATTACACGAGTATTGTGGATTTCCAAGTCAAGAAAAAAGAAACTACGTCTCACTCACACTCGACGCGCGTTTCGACAACAAAATTAGCATCTTCAGGAACTAAAAGCTTACGCGTCTACTGTGATTGTGACGTAGTTTTGGTGTTTGGGTAGTTTCTTTTTTCTTGAATTGTATTCACATCAAAGGTTCTAAAATATTCATTTATTTGGATTTCCAAGCTATAGCCATTCTCTTCTGACTAACTTTTGGAAAAATGTATTTCCTCTCTTCTGTGATTACTCCCATCGTGTTTGTCACATATTCGGTTTTTTTTATTTTTTTCTTCTTTGAGTTGCTCGTGTGCTTTGTTTGGGTTTTCCGTAACTTCATCTGCTATGTGAGTATTCGCTGTCCTTTCTGCTTTTTAAATTCCTCATTCCTTCTTCCTGTGTGGCTTATTACTATTTTCTGTCCTCAATCGTACTTATCTTCCATTTTTTTTATATTATTTCATTTCTGCTGTGCTTGTTCGCTATCATATTGATCGCTAGTTTTGAGTCGCTATGTATTTTCGTGTCTTGATCTGCGTTTACCCATTCTATCGCTGTTTCAATTGGATCTAGGATGAAATCTCTCCGAAAAAAATCTCTCGGAAAAATACCCTCTGGAAAAAATGCCCTGTGGAAAAGTTTCCTTCGGAAAATTTCACTTTGGATAAAAATCAAGAGACAAACAAACACCCTGTTTGATAACTTCAAAATCATAATTTCAAGACTCAAACCTAACCTAACCTAATTCGTGAGACCGCCCCTGTTCAGTCATGAAGGTAGAGTTTTTGTGTCGTATTCCGGCTACTCCGAATAACAGTAGAAAGTTTAGTTTTTTAAATGTCTTCGATCTGATGTACGTTGTTTTGGAGACCTCCACAAATGAGTTTATTTTCTGTAGTCTGCACGACACTATACCATATTTCCGAAAGAATATTTCCGGAGGACTTTTTTCAAGAAGGATTTATGACGGATACCGTTAAATTGTCTCCAATCTCCTAATTCTGATATTCTAGATTGAAACTTCTTGCACCACCAGATAGTAAAAGAGTTGATATGAGATATACTTGATAGAAAATGATTTCACTTATAAAAGTATTTATAATAAATATTTCCATCGTATGTTAAAAATCCCATATGAAGCGGGACATTTTTGATCAATTACAGCGAAAAATTTCCGGCGGGACATTTTCAGGCTGAAAATTACCCGCTCGGTCCGTGTATCTATAGTAACGATTGTTAAAATGTACATTTGTCATCTTGACAAGCACAATAGTTATTTATGTATCAAGGGCGTAAAGTAGGCGTTTATGGCCTGCGGCGTGGATGATGGCCCGATGGCGTTAGCCGAGGGCCATCACACGCCGAAGGCCTTAAACGCATTTTACGCACGTGATACATACAACATTTTATGCACTAGCGGTTTTATAGCGCGAATCACAAATACTGACTTGAATTGCAATGGTCTACACGTTTCATACGTTATGCATACAATAATTAAGGGTAACATAATATGAGGAATGTGAAACTATAGTAGCTGAGTGCTATATTGGAGAATCTATTTCAAATAAATAGATCATCACCGAAAAAAATGCCAACGATTATGAACAAATGTTAGAAAGAGTATTGCTCTATTGAACTGAAATGATTCTAATTCGTGTTAGGAATTGCATGAAATGATGTGTGAGTATAGACAATTTGAGAATTTTGTCTACTTCACGGCCCGCCGGGCCATAATGCGCCCACGGGCGGTAAAGTGCCACTTTACGCCTGGCGAACCGGGCAGTAACTTGTACTTTACCGCCTGCTAGTGCATAAATACATTTTTGTTTTAACTCCGGAAATATTCTACCGAATTACACTCGTGCATCAAAATAAACCTGATAATTTTCTATTCAAGCATGTTGTCAGTAAAAAAACTGCATTCGGTTATTTTCATATTTTGCTAAAAGAGCCCTCCTCCTTCGGAGTCGAGCTCTTTCAATAAAATGTGAAAATAAACTCATGCAGTTTTTAGACAACATGCTTTCATGGAAAATTATCGGTAATTTTGAAGCACTTGTGTAATTACTCCCGAAATTTTTTTAATCTAAAGTCTTTGATTACACAATTCTATCAATTAACTAGACTTTGGATATCAGGGTGTTCGTACGCCTATGAGGATTGGCAGCATTATGATGGGCATTAGAGGATACACACCCACCCCTGATGCAGAACCGATAATGTTTTGGGGGCGGAATTTTAAAATTGGCTTAGCGGGATTCTTTTCCTGGATATAGTGCAGAGGGACAATCTGTCGATGTCGACGCGGAGATTTCAGCCGCCTAAAGCCGATTTAATATTCGTTAAGAAATTTAGGTTTTATTACGTTCTATTTCTTTATTTTCTCATTCTTTCTCTTATCATGTTAGAGTAATCTCTCATTTTCCCCAAATATGACTTTTCTACACAGAGAAAAAGATTTCTTTGAATTGAACAATTCTTGTTAAATTCAAATAAATCTGAAATTTGAATAGGTCCAACATACAAGCTTGGTTTCTATTATTTTGAATTTTCAAATAACTCATTGGTGGATGTGAATAAAACCAATTCTAAGTAAATGCTTTTACTTTCTTGAGACAGGCTTATTCATTTCATACAAGAATAAAAAGGATAAGTATATAGTATTAGCATTTGCTAGATTTTATTCACTACACCCATTGTTTTGTTTCATATAATTTCTTCACAATGCTATATTCCATTATTCAGAAATATTTTTTTCAATTTATGAATAGAATTACTCGTGGTGAATAAAGTAAAGTAATTTGAAGTAAAGAAATCACAGCTCGAGACAAAATAGAGAAGTATTTGGAAGAAACAAATAGGTGTTTCTGAGGAATAAATATATTGTTTCTTGGAAAGAACGGATATTCATTTCAAAGAAAGAAATAAATTACCTCACATAATAGACATCCTTACAAGAAATGAATATTTCTTCAATTTTCATAATTCCACGTTTGCACGAAATTGAATTCGAAGGAAGAATCTTTATCTAAAGAAATCTATTTCTTAGAGAAAAATATTCCTATTTCACCAAAATTATTGCAATTGTTTTTAGAGGAATATAAATACCATTATCACTTGAAAGGGGGAAATTTGTATGAAAAATTATTCTGTTATTTTTTTGTCAAAATATTAGGGAAGCTTAGGAGTAAAAATTAAATTACACAATGTCATCCTATTATCTTCGGTAATTTATCAATGATCTCAATATGAATGAAGAGGGGTCAGCAATTAATAACAAAGCAAATCAGAACTATAAAAAACTTTATTGAGTAAAATAAATACAAACAAATAAATAAAAATAATGAATACTTATTATATTAATTTATCAGATGTTTGGTAATGCAAATACTATTAATATACCAGATGTTTTGCCAATTTTAGTCTGAGGAGTTTTTTGTCCCCGAGGCCGAGGGTGGGAATAAGTTCCTTGAGGTTCTCATTAGTGTTTGAAAAATTTCCGTTGAGTAGATTTTTTTATCTGAAAAATTCAACAAAATGTTAACATTTCTCTACTGGATGACATGGGGTGTTGGCAAACCTTTTAATTTCATTTAAGGGTTGATTGTCATGAATTTTGGCAAAGAGGCAAAGGCAAAAGGCAAAAAGGTTTATTTATATTAAATTTACAATAAAAGTGTATAACATGTTACGACAGAAAAATAGATAAAAAGTTTAAAACACACAGTAAAACTATCACTTTGCCACAGGGGGGGAAAGGAGGGAATTATACTGGGTTTTTGGAGTGGGGTATATACCTGCCCTGCTGAGGCCTTCAGCGGGCGGGGGACACCGTACTCGATCCTGCGTTGCAGGCCTACGATGGTGTGTGTTTTCCTCTGCCGTAAGTGTTAAGTCGGTGTTAGGTTGGATCATCCCCATCTCCTCCAAGTTATACGGGGGGTTTTATTTGATTATGTGTAAAGCATCAGACTATTGTTGTTAAAATTGTTAATTCCGTCAACCGATTGCACCCCTACGCGCAACCATCAGAAGTCTTCGAGAGACTTGTGTGAGCTAGGGAAGACGCAGCCCTTACCTTTTAACGTGTGATGCCATGCACGAGACCGGTGAATCGGTGGATCGAACCCACGACCCCACGCATGCGAGGCGAACGCACTACCAGCCGACCACCACGGCCCATTGGATTTCATTATCGGGGGGGTTATCAGTGATTGGCTTTCCGAAAAAGCATTATCGGGGGGGGGGGGTATCAGTGGGTGGCTTCCCGGAAAAAGGTAGAAAAAACAGGGTGGCAAAGAGGGTCCATATGGGCCTGGATGCGGCAGCGGCCTCCCCATAATTGATGAAAGGACCCCGCAAACTCCTTATGGAATTTGGGTCCCGGTGGATTTTTTTGAAGTTTTATTCCACGTAATTCTCAACCAATGTTACCATTGCGCAAACCCATAAAAATGAACAGTTTTGCTGCTAGGGGGCGTTGAAATCACCCCTTGCGCAGATTATACTATTTATTTTTGAATCCGGTAAAAATATTTTGCCATACCTTGCGCGGTTTTATAAAAAACAATTCTTACCCCCCCCTCATTCTTTCCCCAAAATAAAATTTAGACATCAATAACTTGAATTTGAGTTGGTGCCTGAATTAATTTTTTTCGTGTTTTCAAATAGAGGTTGAGGGTAAGGAAGAGGTTTAGATTATTTTTATAAAAAAATACACAATTGTTCAGCATATTTAATCTAAACTAAAATACGAAGATATTGTATCGGTCTATAATAATGAATAGATAGATAGCTAGATTTATTTCTCATAACAATGACATAAAAATACATACATATTTACACGTCAAAAGTCAGTTCCTAAGAACGTCTGAGATAACAGTAGAGAAAATTAATAATTTGTATTGTTTACACATTAATTTAAAATATATATATATATATATATATATATATATATATATATATATATAAAGCTAGGAAACTTGTTGGGTGAGCAGCATGCAGGAAGTATACTCTTATAACACTTTATTCCAATATTTCGACAAGTATTATTGTCATCATCAGGGAAAGCTACAATAATGTTTTAACTATAGTGAAAACAATTGACAAAAGTGGATTCTAAACTACTGTACTGAAATGTGAAATTTGACAGTTCCATGCAGGAACGTACCTAAACAAACTTCACATTGTATACATAACCTCAAATAAATTTGCTGTCTTTTTCACGCCTGCCTCTCAACCGGTGTGACATCGGTATGATATCCATTTTAATAAATTTCAATAGAATTAGATTTTATACACAACTGAGTTGGTAATAATGTGTGATGATTACCTTTAAGATTATCTCACAACTTGTTTTTTAATATGTTCAATTACTGTACACGTCTTTTTATATCATCTATTGCAACCAATCTCATCTACACGTAAGTAGTTTAGAATCCACTTTTGTCAATTGTTTTCACTATAGTTAAAACATTATTGTAGCTTTCCCTGATGATGACAATAATACTTGTCGAAATATTGGAATAAAGTGTTATAAGAGTATACTTCCTGCATGCTGCTCACCCAACAAGTTCCCTAGCTTGATCTTAACTAGTCAGCAAAGACTACCTCTCTCCTATATATATATATATATATATATATAATTTGTATTGTTAACACATAGATTTAGAATAATATTGGAAAGGAGAGAAAAAAAACAAAAAATATATGCATATACAAACTTACATCTAGTATAAATTTTTTTTGGTACTTTTCGGCAATTATAATACTGGTAATCTTGGAAGGAAGGTAGTATCGCGGTGATATCTGTCTATGTACATATGTGATTAGTTTGAAAGCGTTAATCTTCATGAAAAAAAAAATTATGAAAATAAATATTTGTTATAAACGTGTGTAGTATTATGGATTGGTGGAGAAAAATTCATCCAAGGAATAATAAACATTTTAGAGTAGATAGTGTCTAAGTGATATTTTGTAAGGATATTTATAATTTTTATACCCATGTGAGACGGACCTCTCCCATTTACTTCATAATTAAACATCGGTGCAATATAGAATCTGTTGTTACGAATATAATGGCTATGGATATCTGAGAGTTTCTTGAAGTTATTTTTTCTTTTGAATGCGTCGATCGCTACTCTGTAAATGTACAGGTTGGTTAGTGTGAAAAGCTTCAGCTTAGAGAAGTGCTCACGGCACGAGTCACGACTCTTCAATCCAACCAAAGCTCGAATTGCTTTTTTTTGAAGAATGAATGTGGTGTATATGAATTCATAATTTGGTTCTACAAAATTTAGTATTTGCTCTTTCACTATTGCTTCTATGATTTTTGAAAGAACAGATAATAAAGAAATTGGACGATACTTTGCTGTCGTATGAATGTCGCCTTTCTTAAAAAGAGGTTTAACTATTGTAATTTTTAGGATATCAGGAAAAACGTCATTTTGTAAGGAGAGATTTACTAGATGAGTTAATACTGATTTGAGGCTATTCAGGCTATTTTTAATAACTATTAACTATAGGGATTTCATCTTGTCCCGCGGACTTTTTATTTTTTAGGTTATTTATAGTTTTTACTAAATCAGCTATTCTGTCTATTCTGATCAAGGTATGATTTCAACACTCAATTAATTTCTATTCAAAATAACTTGAACTGCATCATATTAAAAATTCAGAAAAATCCACCGAATTTTTTTTGTTTTGTGCCCCTTGGGGAGAGGGGGGATAATTATAAGAAAACTACTATTTCCCTTATTCCGGCATATTTAAACATTCGACAATACCTACATTTAAAGGCACTCAAATTTTTCTTTTTGCGTTTTGTTATAGGAGATAATATCTAGTTTCGTTTTGATGCAACCTCAGTTCTGCATTAGCATAAGGATTTTTTCCAAACATTTTCCTGAAATTATTCAGACAATTTGGACTGTCCTATCTCCTCTTCAATAATCCTACAGGGTAGCGTATGGCAAATATCAATATGTAAAGCAAGAATGAAAGATTGACTCACTGTATGGAGGTTCATGCAAAATAAGTATCGACACTTTCCCATCCATTCGTTGTCCTTTCAAAATGATTTTGGCGTAAATTGATGCCCACGAAGACTACAGCGAAAACACTTCCAATGAACGATGGGATCGGATCATGTAACATAAGGAAACGACATGAACGTCTATTCTCCTGAAATTACATGAACAAATTGAATTATCGATTCCTTCCAAACTATCAGTCGACGGGAAAATCGATTACCGCCGCATAATATTCCCTCGTAATACGATACGAAAAGTAAAGAGCTGAAAAGAAAACAACGGTGTGTGTGTTCACGATCTCCCCGACAAAAGAACGTCTTTTGGTGGAGTACAACACAAACAAAATATGTGTAAACACACAAAAGGCCATCTCATCGTCTCATGTGTCCGTCTACGCTCCAGCCTTTGATCTACGACGATGAAACAAATGGAGTTTTCTGTAGTTGGAGAATTAATTTTTCTATTTGAAACGTAATTTCAGAAGCTAGTTTGAAAGTTATCCAGTAAGGATCCTTGGTGAATATTTTACCCTGAAATCACAAGCGAAGTGAGCATTTCGCGTTTTTAACACAGTCCGCGAAATTTAATTTTGCAGCCGTTGTCCATAGCAACGGACACCAAACCAAACGTCACTTCCAAATTTGACATTTGTAAATGACAACGATTATATTTTATTGAATACAGTATTAATTTCTACATCAATAGTCAATACATGCTTATTTTAATCAGGATAAACAACATTAATTATACAATTTGTATTATTACTTATATTTACTAATGTTCAGCATAGATACACTTCAACATGGAATTAATGGTCTATAAAGTTGAACTTTTCACAACTTTTGATTTCTGCATCAAATAGGCCAATAGAATGAGTTCAGATATTTTCTTAACTTTCTGTTTGTCACACCAATCTATAAACTCGCTTTAACATTTTTCGAACTGCCTTTCAGATTTTTCAGGTAAGTATTAAAACAAAAAGTGCCGAGTTTACTTCTCAGCTCTGGGTGAGTGCAAGATAAAGATCGTCAGATAGTGACAGATTTAGGTGTCCCATTTTCGCATACAAGCCTCGAATGGGATTGAAAAGTACATCGATGTTGAGTAAAATGGAGGGAAATTTACGAGTGGCTCCTGGGAAGAACATATGGAAAAATCAAAAATAATTTCCAATAAATTTTCCGACGAGAAAATCTACTTATCCATTAGCGCCACTCAAACCATTGTGTTTTTCGGTCTAGTGACTTATAGTTTCGATGGGCTTGTGTGGGAAAATCTGTTAAAATCCACTCGTAAATTTCCCTCCATTATACTCAACATCGATGTACTTTTCAACACTATTCGAGGCTTGTATGTAAAAATGGGACACCTAAATCTGTCACTATCTGACGGTCTAATACTAAAATATCAGTATGAGAGATACTGTCAAGAACTGTCAAGATGTTTTATATATAAAAGGTTGATGACACTTGTCACAAATTAGTTATTGACCACTGGGATATACTAAGTACTTGTTCAAACTTCAAAGGGTAAATCTTTGACTATGTATCAATTTCATAACCAACTGAAAGTATCCTTTAGAATTGAAAGTATATATAAATGTGACTTACAATTATTGAGATTCAGCAATACAATTGGAAGTCACATTCTCTACTTTCAATTTTAAAGGATACTTTAAGTTCATTATGAAATTGGTCCTAATTTTAAGATAAAAAGTTCATATGAACATGTGTCAGCAAATGTTTCGTTTCGGAGATCAAGCAAGTTGAAATTTAATTTTGTATTATTTTGAAAACTTAACTTTTGCAAAATATTTTTTTCGCTCAAAATTTGGTGAACGGTGTTTTTTGAAGATGATAGGTAATAACAAAGAATATCAGTTTGATGAAAAAGATTGTGAAATAAAAGTAAACGGTAACTCGATTCAAGTAGTGAATACTTTTAAATATATAGGAATCATTATCGATCAAAAATTGATATTTAAAAATCATGCGAATCATATAATTAAAATAATTCAATTCAAAATCAGTTATTCATTTATATGATCCAGTTTTCTTTCGAAATGGCCAAAAACTATTATATTATACAACACACTGGTACTTCATCACTTCAACTACTGCCTTCTATATTCGTTACAACAAAATGAAATGTCAAGTTTGTTGAAGTGGGTACCAGTAAGGGCTTCGCGAGACCAAGAGACTAGTCTTGTCTTGGTATTGTCTTGGTCTTGTCTTGGTCTTGTCTTGGTCTTGTCTTGGTCTTGTCTTGGTCTTGTCTTGGTCTTGTCTTGGCCTTGTCTTGGTCTTGTCTTGGTCTTGTCTTGGTCTTGTCTTGGTCTCGTCTTGGTCTTGTCTTGGTCTTGTCTTGTCAAGTCTTGTCTTGATAGGTCTTGTCTTGGTCTTGGTCTTGTCTTGGACTTGTCTTGGTCTTGTCTTGGTCTTGTCTTGGTCTTGTCTTGGTCTTGTCTTGGTCTTGTCTTGGTCTTGTCTTGGTCTTGTCTTGGTCTTGTCTTGGTCTTGTCTTGGTCTTGTCTTGGTCTTGTCTTGTCTTGGTCTTGTCTTGCCATGGTCTTGATTTGTCTTGTCTTGCCTTGGTCTTGTCTTGGTCTTGTCTTGGTCTTGTCTTGGTCTTGTCTTGGTCTTGTCTTGGTCTTGTCTTGGTCTTGTCTTGGTCTTGTCTTGGTCTTGTCTTGGTCTTGTCTTGGTCTTGTCTTGGTCTTGTCTTGGTCTTGTCTTGGTCTTGTCTTGGTCTTGTCTTGGTCTTGTCTTGGTCTTGTCTTGGTCTTGTCTTGGTCTTGTCTTGGTCTTGTCTTGGTCTTGTCTTGGTCTTGTCTTGGTCTTGTCTTGGTCTTGTCTTGGTCTTGTCTTGGTCTTGTCTTGGTCTTGTCTTGGTCTTGTCTTGGTCTTGTCTTGGTCTTGTCTTGGTCTTGTCTTGGTCTTGTCTTGGTCTTGTCTTGGTCTTGTCTTGGTCTTGTCTTGGTCTTGTCTTGGTCTTGTCTTGTCTTGGTCTTGTCTTGGTCTTGTCTTGGTCTTGTCTTGGTCTTGTCTTGGTCTTGTCTTGGTCTTGTCTTGGTCTTGTCTTGGTCTTGTCTTGGTCTTGTCTTGGTCTTGTCTTGGTCTTGTCTTGGTCTTGTCTTGGTCTTGTCTTGGTCTTGTCTTGGTCTTGTCTTGGTCTTGTCTTGGTCTTGTCTTGGTCTTGTCTTGGTCTTGTCTTGGTCTTGTCTTGGTCTTGTCTTGGTCTTGTCTTGGTCTTGTCTTGGTCTTGTCTTGGTCTTGTCTTGGTCTTGTCTTGGTCTTGCGAAGCCCCGAGTACCAGTCGATAGAATGTTCTTATATCAAAGATTTTTATTTTCAAAATAAGAACAGGTGATGCCCCAGCTTATCTGATGTAAAAAATATCTTCCGTTTCTGAACACCATAATCATAACACCAGATCTAGAAATAATATATTCATTGAGCCTGAATCTCAAAATTCAGTCTTTTTCAATTCAATTCGATATTTATTGTCATTTTAATTGTTGATTGTTGACTGATATGTTTCTTGCTGTCTGCTTGTAATTAATGTATTTCAATCTATTTCAGATACCTGCTCTTCAAGATACATTTACAAGAGTTTTTATCGAAGTATATGTGAACTTTTTATTTTTTCACACATGTATAAAGGATAAAGGATTAATATATTGTTTTCGTCGATCTTCAACTACACTTTTGGCTGATTCTGGGGCAGATCTTTTAACCATTAAACTACACGGCGCCGTGTCCAATTGTTAACATTTTGTCACCTGTTAAAGACTTACACATGTCAACTTTTTTTTCGAGAGTTACCATACTTTTTATTACAAATATGATAGAGGCTGTCATTCTTAGTGTAACCAATAAAACATTATACAATTCCTTCATAATTACGTCGAGAAAAATTAGTTATTCTGAAATTGAACTGAATATTTTTCCAGAGTGAACAAGACATTACTGTACACGGGTGTAAGGAAAATGTACCATCATGAGAAAACGTGTGCGGTAATAAACACTAGTGCGGTCATAAATAATATAAAAGGTAAGCAACACTATCAGGTATCAAGGAGGATCTTCTACTACAGTCCACTATTTTTTATTAATTACTGAATACGTGTGATTATATCGGTGATTTCTCATTCGAAACTGACTGATTGGACAAATTCAAAAAGGAGTACGAACTCTCGACGAAACAAAACAAACCCGTCAAGTTATCATTCCCCCAAATACTAATAAATAAGAAATCGCTGGGACTGAAACAATTACCGATATTCACGATGATGTTTCAATAAGAATCAGAAGCGGGCGAACAATTTTCAGAATAATGCTTTTGTGATTCGAACAGACGTAACGTACTGTGAACGACAAGAGAAAACTACGAGCCATAAACGTCAGTCAGTGCATCCCCTGCATGCACAAAATATCAGGGGCGTTCTAACTCTTCACGATTTTTTACAATAAAAAAAAAACTCCACTGCTCTTTACTTTTTTGATACAAATAACACAAGAACACTGAAGCACATTGTCACTTATCGACTTTTCTGAAGATATTGACACCATAAAAAACGAAAATTTATGTATTTTTGGAATGCGGAAATGACGATACATTTTAAATGGATGAAAAAAATTTACATTCAATATTTCGGTATGCACAAATAGAAAGATGACAAGTGTGGGTATGAAAGAAAACACATCTACATTCTATCTGAAAGCCAGAGCACTATAAAAGCTCTGAATTCAGTACAGATACAGTGAAAGCAAGTCTGGGAATGTCTTCTGAGCCTCAATGAACTGTCAAAACGCAACAAGGTTACACTTGTGTGGGTGCCCGGACATAGGGGAATTGAAGGCAATGAAATAGCAGACCAACTTGCAAAGAAAGCATCTGAATTACCATTCACAGGTCCAGAACCAGCGTTTGAAATTAGCAAAACCCGATGCGGAAACCTACTCAATGAGTGGAAGAAATCAAAACACCAAACATATTGGGACCAAATCGAAGGGCATCGACACAGCACAGCCATGGTGAGGCACCTGAGCCAAACACTGACGGCAGACATACTCAACCTCAACAGATCTAAGATACGCACGATCCATCGGCTTACTAACCGGACACTGCGGCCTTATGAAACACCTACACACCATGGGAATAAATAGAGAATCCGTGGAATGTAGACTATGTGGTGACGAGGAGGAAACAGCCTCTCACATCATCTTCGACTGCGACGCGCTGCTCAACAAGCGCAACTGAATATTCGGACAGATCAACCTAGAAACAGGCATGAATCCGAAACGCCTAGTAAACAGACTAATAAACCTGGTGAAAAACACAGGCCTAGTTGTTCCACAAGCCAGCTCGGTCTGTTCTCGTGAAAAACGTAAAAAAATATTTTGAAAACAAGCTTCGGAACCTAATGTAAAAAATAATATTTAGTTTATGAAGAACATGGAACATTAATTGAATTACATTTTCAACGATGTGAAAATATGAGATTTAGAGGATATACCGATAAGACTGAGACATGACATGATTTTTGAACTAGATGGTGCTTCTATCGATAATGCAAGAATAGTAAGAGGGTGGTTTGAAACGAAATTATCGGGGAAATTGTTGCTCGAAACAGTGCACTCATAAAATAACTTACATGCTCACCTGACCTAGCACCATTTATTTCTTTTTTTGGAGTACCCTCAAAGAAAAAGTTTATCGAGATAGTCCAAAAAATGTTAACGATTTCAAAGAAAAAAATTCGTTACGTGTGTAGATCTATTACGTAGGAACTACTACGAAAAGTCACAAACAACTGTACGAAGAGATTAGAAAAATGTATTGCTGCACAGGGTGGTGTAATTGAGATCGGTAAAATTTCAAATTGTTAATTTTTACTCAATACTCCTTTTGTTATCATTCCTGTTTTCTGTATTATAAGCCTATAAAAAATTAAAATTGTATACATTTCATTGAGTTGAATTCTGAATCTGAAGCAAGAATCAACAATCGACTTATTTTCAAAAACTTGTGACGCATGTAGTTTCAAAGCCTCCTATAGAACATTTTTGTCAATATTTTCATATTTATTAAGAACACTGTATAAGATATGAGGATGATGTTGATACGCTAGGTGACTCTTGATCTATTGGCAATCTCAAAATTGCCATACACAGGGCACTCTTGAAAAGCATAATTTTTAATTTTTTGCACTCGAGTTGTGAACGCTCGGTATAAGTTACGATATCGAAACATGGAATTTAGGGGTTCTAGATGTGCCTGAATCGAAGGAGATATTTGTTTTTTTTTCGAAAAAAATGCCTAATATGCTTTCGTCATTTTTGGAGTCTTGTTTGTAATCATAGTAGGTTATGGAAAGGTGGAATATTAAAACAATTCATACCAAGATGTAAAGCTCTCGAGGTACTGATCGACAAGCGTAAGGATGCCTCCAAGAATTGGTTGCGCAGTAGACAAAACCCTGGAGTGGGGCAGGAGCTCAATCGCTCTGCCTTATTAAACAGTAGTCGATCTTTGTCGCACATCTACTCACGCTTTCTATCGTTTGCGCATCTCAGAGGCATCCTTACGCTTGTCGATCTGTACTATACTTCAAAAAAAGTATTCGAAAATTGGCCGACCCGTTAGGTATGAAATGAATGAGGTAGGGGGTACCTCATTCGACATTTGTTTTTCGCCGTAATTTTCCATGTCCGAAAACAATCGAAAATATTTCGGTATTCGTCATAAACTATTCTTGAAAATATCCTTCCAGAAATATTTTTTATTCTCTGCGAAAAAAATATCGCTGGAAAAATGTCCTCTGGAAAAATAATTCTGATTAAACATTTTTATGGAATTTTTTTTCTCTGAAGGCTGTTTGATGAAACGCACCCTCAAATGTCTACGTAAGGTTAGTTCGTTCTAGTTAGATCAGGCTAAAAAATTACTCCCCACAAAATGTATGTGTTTTCTCGAGCAACTGTTCTTTTTATCTTGCAAAGGTTATTTCAGTATCAAGTAGTTGGTACGTAGTTACGTTTGCATTATTTTATATAACATTTTGAATTTTCCATTGTTCGCAAAAGTGCTTTAAAATAAATATCAAACGGTTTATTCCTACACATTTTAGATTTTGTGCTATTTCCGTCAGATAAGTTATTAAAATCAGTTTCGTTATAAGTTTCAGTCTACCTTCTTCACTCAACAGGGGCGAACTCAAAAATTTGCTTAGGTGAGGTTTGACTCTTGAAATGGTGATAATGAAATTATCATACAGAATGTTTTTTCTCTGAATGATTTTTTTTTACAAATTTTTTCCACAGAGGATTTTTCCACTGGGGATGTTTTCCAGAAAGTTTTTGCCGAGAGATTTTTTCCGGATAGATTTCTGTTTAAGGGATTCCATCCTAGATCCAAATATTCAAGCAAGCAAGCATAATATGGGTAAGGGAAGGGGGGGGGACAAGCAGAATTTGGGGAAGAGAGGAGAAGCATTTTTTAAAATGTTTGTAGACTGTGGTTATCGATAGTCTTTTGATAGAAGAATTAAGTTTTCGTTTCGACTCCTTTTAACCTTAAACTTCTCCGAAAATTTTCAAAAAATTTAATTCGATTTCAAAACTTTTTTTTATTTATATATCACCTGGCCATCTGATATGGGCGATAGGGCTCACGCCGGTCCTGCACCTCGGACTCGCTCCCCCAACCAACGTGACGTTCGCACTTCCCTTTTTATTATTTTTTAATCAACGTAAGTCCGCGTCCGGCCGATCGCGCCCATACACACACTCAAATATAGTCGCAGATTAATTTATTCCGTTTGTTTTAGTTTCAATCATTCACACTATAATATTCAGTGTGTGTACGGAGAGGGTGGAATTATCGCCGTTCGGGCACTATTTCTGCGATTACGCATAAATACTTAAATGGCGGTTTCGGAAGCCGGCCGGACGAAGTGGGCGTTGGACGTTAAAGCCGGGTTGATTTGTATAATGGATTGTTTATATTATCTTCTAATTCAATGTACTGTCACGCCTGTGAATTAGCAGAACACAACACTGTCGTTGCACGTCGAAGAGTGAGCAAATCGGACCTCGAATCGGTGTAACGCTTATTTATCTGGGCGATAGTAAAGACCCCAACATCCTCTGATGAAACAGACATAAACTCAGGAGTACCACTAGGATCGATACTTGGCCCCTTTCTTTTCTTAATATATAATGTGAACCCACTTAAGACTGGAACACCCTTATAAAATCTAAAATTTCCCACCGATTTCATTTTTTCTTTCTTCAGCAGGAAGAGTATCAAAAGACTACTTTTACACAAATTTTACAAAATATAATTTCAAGGCACACTATTTTTTTTTTGGTGTTCTAAATTGCTAAATTTCGTTAGCGATTTTTTTATGAAATTTCGACTTGACCACTGGATTCAGCATCCTTCAATTAGGTAAATCCTACAATTTCATTCGAAAAATGTTCATTGGCAAAAAAGTTATAACAATATTAATTTTGATATCACACCATTATTTATGTATAATAATATTGATTTTGGAGGTTACTGGTAGAAATTCATCACACAAATTGTTCTCCATAACATCTATAAAAGGAAAGGAAAGGGAATAGAGTTTTTGGGTTCTTGTATTATCTCCTTGTACAGGATATTGTTAAAATTGTCATTTCCGTCAACTGATTTCACCCCTACGCGCAACAACCCAAAAAAAGTCTTCGAGAGACTTTTGTGAGCTAGGAAAGACGCATCTCTTACCTTTTAACGTGTGATGCCATGCACGAGACCGATGACTATGCGTGGATTTGAACTCTCGACCCTTCGCTCTAAAGGCGAACGCTCTACCAGCACGGCCGCCACCGCTATCCGACTTCTTCCGCAAAGTCATTTCGTTTCCTTCTTCGTTCCCTAGTGTCAAAATACTATTATTGAATCGAAAATTTTAAAATGAATCTAACTCGAGAAAGGTGGGCTGTGATATGTCATTATTTTTAATAGTTATTTGAGTAAAACAAAAGTAAGTCCTGACATTTACAGATTGACTATCATGATTCGAATGTGAGAAAGGTATTGATTAATATTCAATTACAATAGGACGATATATTACGTTATGGCTTTACAATTGTCTTTGATAGGAAAAATTAAAATTGTGCGTCTTTCTGGATACAATGATAGAAGTTAAAGAGAGATATGCAAAATATTCAATGATCGACATCCAGATCGCTCACCCCCCTCTATCAGTAATAGTACAGTGCACAGATTAAAAAAAAGTTTCAATGAAACAGGATCTGTATCGAAGAATATTTTGAGGAATAATGTGAGAGGAAGGATTGGGACACTAACGAAGTTATATTGGACTTCTTTAAAAATAATTCTATTGCCAGTTTGAGAGTGGCCAGCCTAGATTCGGATTTAGAAAACATTCGGAGGTGCCTGAGAAAATACAAAATCAAACAATTCAAACCCAAGGAGAATACCTGAGAAACAGACGTTTTTGAGAGGGTGTTTTATTCGGCGATGAAGCTACTTTCTCGACCAATGGCGTTTTTGATCTCAAAACAACAGATTTTGGACAACCGAAAACCCTAATTGAGTTATAAACTGCAAAAGACAATAATCGGAAGAAGTTAATGTATGGTGCGAAATATTGAATGAACGAATCATAGGCCTATTTTTTCCGAAGGAAATATAAATGCCATGAAATTACTAGAATGTTATTAATGATCTTCCTATTGTTGAGCGAATAGACTTACATTTTCAATTAGATGGATGCTATGTGCATAATGCTGGAATTATTAAACAATGGCTGGTTGAACAGTTTCCTCATCACTGGATTGGTCGAGGAAGTGAATTGATTGTATGGCCACCCAGATCCCCCGATTTGACCCCACTTGACTTCTTCTTGTGGGGTCTTCTTGTACAAAAAGTTAGACAGAAGTTGTGTGAAAGAATACGTCAAGCTTGTTGAGAAATAAAACCCGAAGGACTCAAAAATACTACAACAAATATTCGAAAGAAAATTGAAAAATTTATAGAATTGAATGGTGGTTTGACGGAAGCAACAAAAATTTGAAATGTATCGATTGGGGCTAGATAATTATGGACCAGGATTACTCAATGTTGTATTATCGAAGTCATTTGTTAGCCATCGTAAAATTTGGAATTGAAATCAAAATAAAATTTTCACTTCATTCGAAAAATTTTAGTTAATGCAATAATGGTTATCATGGGGTGCCAGTTTCACGACGTTATGAATATTAAATTTTTCCCAAAAATACCATTCTAATATGTTATAATTCGAGAAAAATTTGTATTATGAATTCGAACTTCTACCAGAAATCCCAAACGATCTTCTACGTTTGTATTGACAGTGTTGCCGATTCTCAGAATTTATGTGAAATATTCATAAATAATGGATCAAAATTAATATTGTTATAACTTTGTTGCCAATTAATATTTTCAAAAAGAATTTTAGGATTTACCTAAATGAAGGATGTTGAATCCAATGGTGGCGTCGAAATTTCACGAAAAAAATCGCCTATGAAATTTAGCAATTTAGAACATAAAAATAATCATAGTATGTCCTTAAATTTGGAAGTATATTTTTCAAATTTGGTGCAAACGTAGATTTTTTGATACTCTTCCTACTGAAAAAAGAAAAAATTCAATCGGTCGGAAAATATGGATTTTATAACAGCGCTCCGGTCTCAATTTGATCACACTGTATATTAACGATCTGCCAGATTTTAAAATCTCAGGAAACTTCACACTGTATGCACAAACAGAACACTATATAATTTATCAATTTATGAAGATATCAGCAACATAACAAATGGTGGAACTCTAACGAACTATATTTTAATGTATCAAACACCAGCATCATTGGAAATGAAGTCATTGAAAACAGATGTGGAGCAAAATTTCTCAGACTGTAAATTAACACTAAACTCAAGCTTGATAATCACATCACCTATACTATAAAGACAAAAATAATAGTCAGTGATGTATTCTTAGATCGAGGGTGCCCAAGAGAGGCAGGAGAAGAGGAAAGGGAGTTCCAGCTGCTCTTATTGGTTTGTTTTAGAACTAGTGATGTCACTGAATAATATTTACGTCCCATAGTTCACCCAAATCAAAGAGCTCAGTTCGAACATATCTTACAGAGGGGCAGTCATTCTCAGTTGCACAAAAAGTATGATGTGGCTCACAAAAACTGAACATGAAAAATCCCACGTGCTCAAAAATGAAACATTTGTTTGATGCCAACAACCACTCGGAATCACCCTGTATGCCATTCCTCGTCTCTCGTTCCGTAAATACTCGTCAGTATTCCAGATACGTCTCTTGTTATTGGTTTATGCAACAAATGCTTTTTCTGTTTGTTCTGCAACAGATCTCTGGCCATCCGGGACCGAGTGTGTCAATAAAGAAATCCTGCGAGTATCCCATTGACGAAGTTGGCTGTGACAGCCGGCCTCGAGGGTCCTTATTCAACTGCACCGCATAGAGCGCGACGCTGCTTAAAAAAAAATAGACAACCTGTTTGTGATACGGGATGTGCAGGATACACTCTGCAACCGGACGCACTTTTATAAGGCGCCGTTTGGGTAAAAAGTGTTTTTGCAAAAATTTAAATAGTTATTTTTGGTCAAGCACAATAGTTTCAAGCGTTCCAAATATATTTATTTTTCACTTGTCTATTACTGCTTTATAATACCTTGGCAACGGTTGCTATCATCTATCTATCTATATTTTTCCAGTCACAGAACAGGAAGTAGTGAACATTGTTAATCGGCTAAAAAACTCATACCCAAGTGGTCATGACCTCATTTCAAACAACCTTCTTAAAAAATGTAGCACGGAACTAAGTTGTCCTCTAGCCTATCTGATGAATCTATCAAATCAACAGGGAGTCTTTCCAGACAAACTAAAATTAGCATTGGTTAATCCAATTTTCAAACGAAATGATCCGAACCTAATTGAAAATTAAAGAGGAATAAGTATTCTCTCAAGTATTGGTAAAATCTTTGAGATGAATATAGAAGATCAATTAATCTCTTTTCTGATGAAAAATAAATTGTTGTCAGCAAATCAACATGGTTTCATGGCAAATAAAAGTACTGAGACAGCACTGTATGACTTTCATGAACACATAATAATGGCTCTTGATGCAAAAGTACAGATCTGTGGACTATTTATAGATTTTTCGCGTGCTTTTGACATGGTAAATCATGAACTTCTCATTTGCAGAATGAATAGATATGGTAGGTATTAGAGGTAGAGCCCTCGAACTAAAGAAATCTTATTTGTCAAACAGACCACAATGTGTGAGAATAAATAATGTCCAAAGCAAACAAGAGATGATAAAACAAGGAGTACCGCAGGGATCAATATTAGAGCCTCTTTTTTTCCTCATTTATGCCAATGACCTGATTTTAATGCTACATAACTTACATTTTGCCCATGTAGTATCATATGCAGATGATACGAATATTCTTATAAAGGTCCCTGAATCGCGTGAACAACTTTTAGAAATGACGGAAATGGTATACACTAAAGTAGGTGAGTGGTCTAAAAAGAACAGCCTAAAACTGAATACGCAAAAGACAACTGTAATGAAATTTAATCTCCGTGAAAACCAGACAATTTCACTATTTTTAGTGAAGATGAAAGAAAAATAGATCCATCTGAGACAACTAAGTTGCTAGGAATAATCTTGGACTGTTTCACTTTGTAGTAAACTACGGAAAAATTGTTATGCATTGAAATTTCTTTCGAGTCACTGTCACTCTGGAGTACTGTTAACTCTTTACTATGCAAATATACCCTGTCACCTGAGATATGGCATACTGAACTGGGTTTTATCTACTGGTTTCAATAGATTATTTGTTCTTCAAAAATTCACAGTGGGGACTATTGCTGGCTTGAGGTGGAAAGATTCATGTAGAAATGCTTTCAAAGAGTTTCATATACTAACACTTATAAGTGTATATATCTATGAATTGTGCATATATGTTTACAAAAATCATGGTAAATTTAAGAGTAACACAAGAAATGGGAGTATTCTTGTACCAGATGCACATCATACAACATCATATCAGAAGTCGCAACTTTTTATGGGTTGTAAGGTGTATAATAAAATTGACGAATGTATTAAGGAAGCCTCCAATATACACATTTTCAAGTCTCGGTTGAAGAAACACCTTATTGATAAAACGTTTTACACTCTAGATGAGTTTTTTATATAATATTCTATATGTTGAATGTATTTTATTTCTATTGGATATTGTTGTATTTTTGCATTTTCCTTCGTGTACGTTTCAGGATTATCTTTTTTGGATAGTAATGTATTTTGCATATCTGTTTTTTATCTATGCTTTATGATGACGTTTTCTTTGTTACATTTCCATTGTGTATCCTTATACTCTGTGTATGTTGAACAAAGAAATAAATTTATTATTATTATTATTAACAGACCCATAACGCCTGGGGCATTATGGAGGGCATTATGAATCATAACGCCAGCTATTTTTTTTTCTGTAGTTCAATAAACTAATTACTCAGAAAAGTTTTATTTACAACTGTACATAGAAAAGGGACTTATTATTTTCTCTCAAATAGAAATAAAAATTTTCAAATATTCCTGAAAAATTAGTACCAAGTTTGAAGTTCTGTGAGTTGACCGATGATGAACTCCTCAATGTGCGTTCGGTTTCGTTCGGAACGTTAACATTTTCTTTTTCGGAAACGGAATGGGCTATCATTGTACAATTTTGTTCTTCGAGGAGATACTTTCTTCAATATAGCTCTCCGCTACCGTACTTCTCTCCCATTTTCCATGTAATTTTAGTGTTTCAAAGGAAGCACTGTCCGGTGTAACCTTTCGGGTTTTTCAAATTAAGGTATTTCGCTATGATAGAAGGAACAATTCCTATAGTATTTTTACCTACAGGTAACTCAATGCATTTATTATTTCTGTAGGTTAAAAAACCTACGTTGTTAACATCCTTTTGGTCGTAGTGCAATGTACTAACTAAGTTCAAGGGTCCTATTTCGCTTTCTTCAACAATGGTGTAACTTTTTGAGGTGATGGTCTTGGTTTCTGGTACCTTGATCAGTAAAACGGCTCCTCAGTCTTCAATGTCATCAATTGTCATCTTGACCATTTCATCACGTCTTAAGCCTCCAAATACGCCCATTACCAGAACAACTTTATGTAACAGAAAAGTATCATCTGGAGCTTTTCTTATGAAACGTACTTGTCCACCTTCCAACACCTTTGATATTTTACAACATTGATACAACACATCATTTCCTAAACTCAACCGTTTTCGAGAAATCGAATTTTGAAAATAACTTGTTACTACTCTCATATTTATTATGAAAGTCACACAAGGTGGAGTATGTGGATACGATTACAATTTAATTATAATTTTTTTTACAGAAAATTAAAAAAGCATATTTGTTCAGGGTTGATAAAAATGCATGAAACGATAAAATGTATTTTTTAATGAATGTCTAGGATATTTGAAATTTTATGAAACAATGGTTAAGTATGCCAGGAGAAAAAGAGAGAAAACAAGTTTTAATAAACAACAAATTTTTCTTTGGACTTCTATTTAATAAGTTTTACCATTTACCTCCTGACATTAATGAACTCACTGAACAAAATTTTGTAGTGAATCTAAAGCCATGTGAGGAGGAATGGTAGAAATTTCGTGCCTTATTCTTTCTTGCAACTCTTCGATATTTGGCGGCCTATTTTTGTAGACTACATTTTTTATGTGACCCCATAAAAAAAGTCAAGCGGGGTCATATCGGGAGACCTAGCTGGCCATTCAATTGCTCCCCTGCGCCCAATCCATTTATCAGGAAAAGTTTCATCTAGATATGCACGTACCACACGTCCGAATTTTCGTTAATACAATAAGGTCCTATGACGGGTCCATCAATAATGCCACACCAGACATTTACTTTTTGTGGCCGTTGAGTGTGAACTTCCTCAATCCAATGTGGATTTTGGTCTGACCAATACCTACAGTTGTGTCTATTTACGTGCCCGTTTAAACAAAATGTAGATTCGTCAGAAAACAATGTGGTTAACAAAGTAGACATTTTCATTCAATTTATCCATAGTAACTTCACAGAACTCGATTCTACGATCAAAATCGTCTTCACTCAATTCTTGTACCAAATGAATTTTATATGGATGGAATTTTTGCAGTTTGCAAATTTTTTGAATGGAATATCGACTCATGTTATGATTCAAAGCCCACTGTTGTGCTGAATTTATTGGATTTTCCACCACATCTAACATGACATTCAAAGAATTTTCTTCATTTGTAACGCTTACTTGTCTTCCACTTTTTGGTCGATCTTTGACACCTCCAGTTTCATGAAAACGCTGCAATGTTTTTGAAACGGTTGATTTAGAAATGGGTTCCCGATTGGGATGCAATTCATTAAAAATATCCACTACTTGGTCACAACTTCGTCTTCTATCACCGCATCCTATGATCATTAAAATTTCAATACGTTCAGTTTCAGATAAACGTGCCATTTTTGCGCGAAAATTATTTACACTAAATGTATTTGTGAAATGTGTTGTCAAGATCATCACTGTTAGACAAAAGAACGACGCGGCGTTGTTATGGAGCTGGAAACTTTCAAAGGTAACTTGATGGACTATGAACTTAATGGACTAAAACATTTTTGGATAATTTATTAGAAACTTATTTTCAACATTCGATATCTCGAAAACTGTTGAATTTAGAAAATGATGTGCTGAATAAATTTCGTTCAGAATTTTGAGGAAAATTGAAATGTGAAATAATATACAGGGTGTCCCATTAGAGAAAAAGCAACTTTGTTTCGTCCTGACTTTTTGACTGCCCCTGTATACTTAATTTTCGTTAATATGATATATTTTGAAAAACCCTAGAACTTTTGTATCTCAACATTTTTCGATAGCTATCTTACTTTAGGAAATAATCGACCGTTTCCATACATATCAGCGACCTGTATTAATGTTTTCTTTAACAAGTACAAGTAGTACTTTAGGCAGCTCTTTAACAATAAAGGACTCGTGGTGTTATCAAGCAATTTAATCTCGTTGATTTCTGACAGAATTACTACCGATAGTATTGCGAGCACTTGTGGTATTACCCCTGATAGTAGATCTCCGTCTGTACTCAAATTGGGCATTGTTTAATCAATTATTTTTTTCAAAATAATCTAATAATCTATTTTGAGTATTTTGAGATACAAAGTAGCGCAGGAGTAAGGTAGCTAAAAAACTATGATGAACTCTGGATGTCAGTGTTGTATCCGAATGGAAAATATCGAGTTTTCAAAAATGACAAATATTGTATTGCATTAAGGCCAAGTGCACAGTTCTAAGACGCCGATTCAAATAGAAACCAATCATCTTTGATGAATAAATGCATAACAGTCAGCGTAGCTAGAAGCCGCTAAAGCTTTCGTCGGTTGTTTTTTGAGAGCTCTCATGGGCCACTCGAAAACGACGAATGCATTCTGAGAATCGCCAGCCTTCTCGGAATTTCTCGAGTTATTGTGATGAGGTTTTCTTAATCGGCCGATGACCGCTACAAAGTGCGCGTGTCTGTTTTTCGAGATTAACGAAACTAATGACGACTAATACGACCGAAGAATTAGGTTAAAGGTATGCGGTTAAAATTCCTTCGTTCCATCAGATTTCACGTGACGATATTAACGATGTGGTGACGAAATAATATTGTAAATATAGTTTTGAGTAACGTCACTCCAATTGTGAAGACTGTTTTCAGGTGTACCTCCGGGACCAATTCTTGGACCTATTATTCATATTACACGTTCAAGAGGTAACCATTTCAAGGTACAATAAGTCAAATCAAATTTATTCAGTTCAATTCTCGATGTTTCATTAAGAGAAAAAAATTGCTGTTACCTCAAAAAGCATAAGGTTTCTCAGATAACGGTTTCAATAGGGTGATCGTATAGTAACTACAGACAAATTTGCATAAAACTCGGCACGTGACTTCTTGACATTATGTGTAGTGAGAAAAAAATAATTTACCAAAAAATATGGTTATGGTTAAGCTTCACTTCTTATACCTGATTATTTTGACGGTCGATACCAATCGTATGATTTTTTTTTTAATTCCTAATTTGATTTACCACCACTTACAAAAACATTGGGTGGTTTGATTAAAAAGAGTATTTGCTTGTACTTCAAGTTAATGCTCTATGTTGTAGTTTTCACTTCAAGAAATCAAAGCATTTACTCCACATAATTCTTGATGTAACACTTAAGTAAGTACTGATCGACAAGCGTAAGGATGCCTCCGAGAATTGGTTACGCAGTAGACAAACCCCTGGAGAGGGGCAGGAGCCTTATTAAACAGTAGTCGATCTTTGTCGCACATCTACTCACGATTTCTATCGTTTGCGCATCTCAGAGGCATCCTTACGCTTGTCGATCTGTACTAGTAGCAATTACTCTATATTTTGCTTTATTTACTTCGATATATAGAAGTTAATACTGCAGTAATTACTAATGTTGTCAAATATTTCCTCCATTTGGGAGTGTTTGGTGTAGTTTTTAAGAAGCTACTCATAGATTAACTTCATATCTTCAATTGAAAAGGTGTTATGGCTTTTATCATGAATTGTGGTAGGAAAAGGATAGAAATGCGTGAACGTATAACGTATAGGGAGGTACAATATAGAAAATTATTTCGGTACGTCAATTATGTTAGCTAGATTGCTACTATAAAGCTCTGTACTTTTAGGTTCAATAAAAACAATGTTGAATGGATAGCTAGAGAGTTCTTAGGAAATCATATTGAGATGAGAGCAGCTTTATAAAATTTAACGAAAATGGAGAAAATTTTTAAGAGCTCTAAGTGATCCGGGGTTTCAGCAAGGAGTGGGTGTAGATGTCGGGGTACATCAAACAACTGTGTCAAAAGTGATGAAAGAAGTTTCGCAAAACATTGTGTACTCCCACATTTTCAGCAACCTCGGCACTTGGTTCAACACTATCATTACTCTCACTCATGATTATCAAGTACCATAGAACAAACAACAACAATCGAATCCATTTGAGGTTAATCACGTACCAGTGTTTACTAGTAGTTTATACTTCTAACCTAAGTCAACACTTCCCATCGAAGAATTTACTTTATGTAAAACGTTATACTCCACAAAATACTAGGAAGTAAAAGCTCTTATTTGAAGTACAAGCAAATACTCTTTTTAATCATACCACCCATTGTCTTGATGCTCTCCCCACCAAGTGAAGTTGAAAACCAAAAGGAATCACAAAAATGGAACAAAAAAAATACCTGAATAATTTGTAGGAACGCACCGCCACTGGATAGAAACTGCTCACGTGAAGCCGTGCAGGCTCACATCAATGGCAAAAATAAATAAAAAATATTTGCAAATCACATAACACAGCACAATAGAATTATATTTCATCAAGTTAAAGGACATGTTTGAATGTTGCACTATCCAAGCGACAAAAGGAGTTTGGTGACGTCTATTTGGGAATTTTCTCGAGTTTCCTTGAGCACAAGCCTTGGCATTTTCATTCACTGCCCCATATGTAACAATAATATCGCAATCGCGAAGGGTTATGTGAAGGATGCAAAAATCATGGATATTTCAGTTAATACGGATAGACTGAAGCACGTATCATTACCCTCTTTGGATTATATACAACGATTTGAGAGTAGTGAGACAGGTTTCACTTCTACATGCCAAAAAAACTGGGTCTTATTCCTGCCTGATTTTTCATCCCATATAATCCCGCCATTTTCTTTAGTAAATGTTTGAAATAATCGCTTATACAAATCCTGCATGAAAAACAGAGTTTGCAGTTTCAAACTTGAGGTTTACACTTTATATTTGTTAAACATACAAAAACATCCCTAAATCTTGCTTGAATTTCAAAAATTCAAAAGCTGTCCAAAAACTCGTGTTTTATTTTAACAATGAAGAATTTTGACGAACCGCGGGATTTTCAGAAACCACTGAATATCAGAAACGAAAGAAGATTTTATTTATTGAAATTTGTACACAAATCATGGAGATTCTTCTGTCCGTGGGTAATTATTTAAAGAAATATCATGTTTTTAATATATTTTAATACATAATAGGTACATAGAAAGGATAGTCGTTGCTGACTGAATAGTTAGAAATAAAACCAGTTAATATTGGGGATTGCAGCAAAGTCAAAAGTGTACTCTTTCATAGAGTTTTATTCCAAGCTTTCGTAAATTTTATTTTATTTTACCAGTCTATAAGTATTTTGTTATTGAGATTGCGTATGAATCTTGTGTCTAAGAAAGGTACGGAAAAATCATCATCCTCAGTTTCTATTGTAAACTGGAAAGCTATTCACTAAAGAGAACTTTTTTGGAAATGGCCTTCATATCTCAAGATAAAAACTATATGAATAAAAGAACTGATTTGAATCATTTGAGTGAGATTTATTCCTTCTTACTGTCGTTAGACCACACTCTCCCTATGAACAATAATATCTCCATAACTACTCAATTGGAAATGTAATTTTTTCCTAACTTACAAAACAACAGTCGTATATTTCAATTTTCAACAGTTGATACAAGATTACAGTTGGTAACATTGACTTGAAAATTACAGATTTCTTTTCTATTGACACCTGATGTATATCCCTTGGGAACAATCAACAAGTCTTTTGTTTTTCGACTGAAATTTTAAAATTTTCTGTTTATTTATATTCGTAAAGTCTTTTTGCATATATTATTTACAATTTCAAACTGTAATGTCACTATTCAAAGAATTAAGAACATGTCAAGCAACCTCACTATAGTTGTAAGTAAAATTGAATAACATCAAAATGTAAAATTGACATGAATAATTCTTTGTTGTTCCCTGAAGATGTGAATAAAATTTACGAAAACTTGGAATAAACTCTATAAAAGACTACACTTTTGACTTTGCTGCAATCCCCAATATATAGGTACTATATAATTTTCTAGAGTTGCTTTGAGAGACACTGTAATATAGAAATGAATGTTTTTTCTCAAACATATTGATTCCCATCTCAACCCTTGGAAAAAAATATATTGGCACAGTTTCAACAATATTATTCTCACCTCTTCTCTACCATGGTAGATATTCGTCCTTTCATTTTTAGGACGATTTCCTCTTTTTTAGAGATTAAAAATACGAATTTACTTGAAATATGAAGTACTAACCTCACTCAACCTCAAAGTATCTGTTATATATAATTCAATACCTGTCGTGGTCTTGGCCAAGGGAGTATTTGTTTTGTGACAGGTACTTGCCATAATAAGCCTACATCGTATAGGTGTATAGGGGAGTAAAGGGTGAAACATCGGCCGGCAACGACTTTTCGTTACTAAACGATCTCCCAAAAGAACTCTGTTTCTGTCGGTGGATTTTTGTACAGAATTTTATCGTCTCCTATTCCATCATAGTAGTTTTCCGACAGCCCTCTTACTTTCCAATAAAACGCAACGCAAAAATTTTTTTTTTCTCACATGACATAATATCAAGAAGTCACGTGCCGAATTTCATGCAGCTTCAATTCATCCTTCACTTGCGGATCAAATTTTACTGCGATTACTGAACTAATATACCATCATGCAAGTTATTAGTATTGTTGTATCATCAAAAAAATGTATATGAACAGTTTTATTGTACTTGAAAAGATCTACAAAAAGTTCCCATTCGCATATCTTGAAAAATAACATATTTTTTGAATAATTTTTTTCTTCAAATTTTGGTGTTTTTAGGTCAAGTTAGGTTCGGTAATGGCAAAGGACCCCGCACTTTTTATAGGTAAAATGGTTCTTGGTGAAATTGTCTGAATTTTCAGTATATTTTAGTATTCGATGTGCTGATGGAACGTGCAGAATCGCAAAGTTCGTTGATGGATAGATTTTGAAATACGTTCAAGTTAAAAATTAGTAATTTTTATATAATTATTTTCTCGGGATTTGAAAGTGCCAACTGCATTTTTTTTTCGTTCTTATCATCAACATCAACGCACCTTCATATTACTAAGTATCATTCAGATGGTGCAGATTATATCATTAGGTACAGAGTGAAAAATAAAAACATTTTAGTAATGTCTGAAAATTCGATGTAATAATGAAATATTGATACAATTATTTTTTCATGCAATATACTATTCTTATTCCATCATGAATTACAATTCCTGCATTTCGTACAGGGTGATTTGAAAAATTGGTGAAATAAATGGCCGGTTCTTTCGTACATATCCTGTATATTCAAGTAAATCATCATCATCCGAAGATAGCTGATACCGTATAAACATGATTTCGTTGGAATATATAGGGTGATCATGAAAATTTTTACAGCCTTAACCGAGTCCACCTCCCCCGTAGCAGCGCTACGGTCCTCATACAACAAGAAAACCTCATCAGTTATCGGGTACTTTTTGATTCTGTCGTTGACGGAAAGTGAATGAAAAAGAAAAATCAAATAGTTCCATCAGTGATAATTATTATTACCTTTACGTATTGAATAACCTATATATTGAAGAAATATAATAGATGTCTATATGTTTTTATTGATAGCCAGCAAATATAAAATTCAAGGAAACATCTATCCGAGTATAACACACATTGGAAAAAAACCGTCGCTGCCCAGATTCAAATTCTCCTATTAGAAATAAAAGCGTTCTATCAATCATTTTCACTTTTTCCAGATAGTTCGTTTTTTATTCCGACAAATCTTAAACCAACTAAATTCACTGTACCTTACATTATTAAATTCATATATTTGATGTGATTGTTATCTCTAATCTTTACCCTCTTTTACTTTTATTTTGATCTCCACATTCTCACGTTTCACTATTTGTGAAAAATCTTGGCCTTCAACTCGTCGTGCAAATGGTAATAAGTTTCTCAATTAATAACTATGAAACTATTCATTGTAGGAAACTGAATATTAGGGACAGTGTTGAGCAGAGAATGATGAATATATTAAATAATAATAAAGGAATTTCACCGAGTTAATCGTGAATTACAGGGTGATTTCTGAAACGTTGATATTTTGTCATTTTTATCATCGAAAATTTTCATGATCACCGTATATATCCCAACGAAATCATGTTTATACGGTATCAGCTATCTTCGGAGGATGATAATTCATTTGAATATACAGGATATGTACGAAAGAACCGGCCATATTTTTCACCAATTTTTCAAATCACCCTGTACGAAATGTATGAATTGTAATTAATGATGAAATAAGAATAGTATATTGCATGCCAAAATAATTTTATTGATATTTCAATATTACATCGAATTTTCAGACATTACTAAAATGTTTTTATTTTTCACTCTGTACCTAATGACATAATCTGCACCATCTGAATGATATTTAGTAATATGAAGGTACGTTGATAATAAGAACGAAAAAAAATGCAGTTGGCACTTTCAAATACCGAGAAAATAATTATATAAAAATTACTGATTTTTAACTTGAGCGCCCTGTATTTTAAAATCTATCCATCAACGAACTTTGCGATTCTGCACGTTCAATCAATACAGTGAATACTACAATATACTAAAAATTCAGACAATTTCACCGAGAACCATTTTACCTATAAAAAGTGCGGGGTCCTTTGATTAAAATTTTTATGATTGAGAATAATTTTTTTATAAAAAATCCATATCACCGTTAAAAATAGGTACTTTAGGGAGTATGTAAAATCGATGAAGTAGGTCGAAAATTTTCTATATCGTCCTGCAAGTTAGGTTTTCTGAAACTAGAAATCGAAGATTGGAAATGAAAAAAAAAGAAAAAATGGTTTCTTACGACTTTATGTATGGATCGGTTCACTTTTTTATGTCCGTTATACGATTACTCATTACGAACCCAACGGTACAGGCCCCATCCTCCTAAGTATCTCCGTTCTCGAGTTTTCCCCAAAACTGTGAAAAAACGACTAATTACTTTTTTCCTACTCAAGCAAAACATCGTTTTCATACACCGGTTGAATGCGTATTTTCACTAGAAACCCAACGGTAAAAACCTCATTCCTCCAGCTCTTAACGTTCGCGAGTTAGCAGTTTTGGTCCTTCGAGCCGGATTTCAGTTGAACGAGCCGAATTTAATTTTTTTTGCCTTCAATCTTGATGATATCAGTTTCAGATTACAAATAGTTGAAGGTGTAACGGAACTTATTTAGTCAAAGAAATTGTATGGAAACGAAATTCTGTATTTTTGGTACGATAATAAAAAATGTCATCATGATTCTCAACATACTGAATCGTTAATGAAATCTAGCCTGTCCGGAAGTACAATGTCTAGATTCCGCATAGCTCGACAAGGAGAAGTAGATACAACAAATAAACTAGAATTCCAATCTTCGCGACGTGCCTCTCGATAATTTTCCCGTGCAAACAACTTTTTCTAATAGTTTTTCACGTCGAGCCGCCACATAGCGTAAGCGTAAGCGAGCTCTCGTTTCATCGGCATAATCTCGAGTATGCAAGAAAGCTAATAACTTGAGCAAACTTAATTACAAGTTGTTATGAGACGAGAGAAAGGGGCGGCAGCAACGCGGCCTCCTTTCGCTTGCCGAAGCCGAGAAAGGGGATTTTTCTAAAATACACGATATTCGGTACGTTGGAAAATCTAAAGCCAGGAGATTAAAAGGCGGAAATGTTGATGAACACCTATTCGAAATATTCACAGAACTGGCATATTATCTGTCGTCTTAGACGGTTCAGATTTCCTGCTTTTGAGTTTACTATCATTACGAGGATATATGGAAAAATTCTTAGCCTGCTATAGAACCAAACAAAATTTCAATGTCAAAATATTTTATTACTCAACATATTCTCCTCTTAATTGGATACATTTATTACAGCGAACCTGTGTGCAGGGGCGTTGTCCTGCAAAAACAAAACACCTTTGGATAGCTTTCCGCGTCTTTTCTCTTTAATTTTTTCCCGTAGAGTGGTCAGTAATGTCGAATAGTAATCTCCAGTTATTGTTCTACCCTTATCCAAAAAATCAATCATGATTACTCCATGGCAATAAAAAAACTGAAGCAGGAACTTTTCCAGCAGATTTTTGGACACGAAACTTATTAGGTCTTGGAGAACCGGAGTGTCGTCATTCCATCGATTGTTGCTTTGTTTCTGGATCGTTGAAATGTATCCAAGTCTCATCCATAGTAACAATTCGGTTTAAGAAGTCTACATCGTTTTCAAATCGAGCACAGATCGAACGCGATGCTACTACCCTTGTACGCTTTTGGTCAACATTCAAACATTTGGGGATCCATTTTGCAGCAATTTTTCTCATGTCCAAATTGACGTGAACTATATGATGAACGCGTTCGTATGAAATATTCAGTGCTTCAGATATCCGTTTTAGCCCAATTCGACGGTCTGTTAAAATCATGTCATGAACTGCATCGATATTTTCGGGGACTGACACAGAAACTGGCCTTCCCGACCGGTCATCATCTACAATGGAAAATTTACCTCTTTGTAGCTTGCAGTCCAATTTTTCACGGTCGAATACGAAGGACATTGATCACCAAGGGTATTAAGCATATCTTCGTAAATCTGCTTACCTCTTAACCCTTTTAAATACAGGTTCTTGATGATGACTCGATACTCCAATTTTTCGATTTTCACAATTTCGGTGGACATATTTTTTCTTTTAATTTATTGCGTAACTCTAGTTTACTTTTTTGACGTCAAACTTTACACTGACACTTCTAATAAGTAATTGTTCGTTGCTATGGTAACGCAATATTTTGTTTATGCAGGGAACTGGTCTAGGCTAACTAGATATCAATACATCCTCGTACGTATAGGTGCAATTGCGGAAGGATAATATTACCTCTAATACTGCAGTAAGACACGAAAATATTGCCCTTGTGATTCCCACACAAGCTAACTGCTACACATTCTGCAGCTTGACTTGTGTCGAAGCTTGTTGAATTTTTGGCCACCACATCAGTAAAGCATAAGTGATCATGAGTTTGATGATCGTTTCGTAGGACTCTGCGGCATGTCTAGCTTGCTCCTTGGTGACAACCTTGTCCTGCCGTTATTCTGACTGTATTCCCTCCATGAATAGCCACAATAATTCTGCTCCGCATTATTGATTTTAACCATCATTCCATGTGCCTGCTGCGGCGAGGCTACAATAGTGTCAATGGCACTAAAGCTACAGCGAAAGTGAAAAAAAAGAGCTCAGCTCTTACTGGACTCTCACTTCCATGGGAAGTAACCAATTTCTATAGGGTACATTCCAGAACGGCATAGTAGACCTTCTAGAGAAGTGTCTAGAATATAGTTTGAATACAGTATGACCAAAGAGGAAACCATCAAACGCAAGTTTCGACTCCTCGCTGGAATTCACCAAACCAATATGGAATGACAAAAAAGTTTAGCTTTGTGAAATAATTCAACACAAATCTAAGCAGCATAAGTGAATGGTACAAAGACACCATCCCGAGTCTCTAGAGAAGTGTCATTAAATGGTACACAGATGGATCCAGAACAACAGAAGAAACTGGAATAGGAGTATATGAGCCTGGAAAGACTAGGCAAATCCCCTAGCATTTTTCAAGCGGAAATCTACGCAATGCGACCAATTCAATAAAGAAAGAAATTTTCGCAGAGAAGAGATTATGTTAGATAGCCAAGCAGCTATTAATGCCCTGCACTCCTATGTAATCAACTCCAAGTTGGTGTGGGAGTGCCTAGAGAAAGTAAATGAACTAGGTAAGAACGACACTGCCGGTTAAAAGGACACCTCAAGAAACTTGGGTACGTCGAATAAGAAGAAGAATGCAGCTTGTGTGAGGAAGATGACGAAACCTCTATCCACATTATCTTGGGATACATTAACCTGCAAAATCAGAGGGTAAGATACCTAGGAGAACACCAAATAGAAGAGGAAGATACCCTGAACTTCATGAAAGCCTAGGACTGGAGGAATTGTTCTTTTAGATCTTTTAGGTCGCATTGTATTGAAACCCCCACTAAACAGAATAAAATCCATCTGATCATTGAGGCGTTTATATTTTTCCCCTGGTGAAATGGTTATGGAGGATAGTGGGGCAAGTGCACCGTCTATGTCGATGAAAGCACAAAGAGTTATTTTTTTGTCACGCATGTCTATTTGATGCTTTCAACCAGGCATTGTAGAGCATAAATGTAATTTATGATGAGGAAGATATAACCGATATACTTTTTTTCTTAAAATTTTGACAGACGCTCCCTTCCATATATTAATTTTTATATTTCAGTCAACTTAAAACAGTGACCACTTCCCTCCCCCCAAGAATATCATACTACCAGGCCGAAATTCTGGTTCAACATAATTTTTTAACACTGACTTATAGGTGCGAATTCGGGTATTTTAGTAGATTGGCTGTCCTTCTAAGTAGGCCGTTAAAAAATAGAGCAAGAGTGGTGCGGGGTAGAAATGCGAACATATTTCCTTATCAACGCCTGCGAAACGATATGTTCCTGCGCGGCGCCACGCCATCCGACTCTCGACCAAATTGATAATCACTTTGCCGGAGCACATGACACATCTAATGTGATTATCGCACACAGGCCCGAAATTTAATAGGCGGTGGGCCGATATCACCTACAAAAATATGCCCTTAAACTCGTTGCGCGTGGTTTAACACATTCGTGTCCGGTAATGTCTTTGTAAAATCTTTGTAAAATATTTTGACATATTTGAATGATCCATATAAGATTCAGTCTATATAAACAGATTATGAAAAAAAATCAATCTAAAACAAAATTTGAAATTGTGCTGGCACAGGGTTCAAATTTTTATTCCATGTGCCGTTACCGCACTTGGTGCATTGAGATTTATACGTGATACCATAATCTATTACACTTTTGTGTGAAACGTTAACAATATTTCTTGAAGAGGTCAAAAATCGAAAATACATGGAACTAATAAAAAGAGCCAAGAAATGAAAAGTAAACATAACAAAGTTAAACATCTAAATCCAATTTTAGTTACGCAAGTCCTCACGAAACAGTCTGAAATACTTCTCAAAACATAAACCTGGTGTCCTTCTAGTCAGTTTATTGGTGCTGAAAGACTTTCATTTTATAAAACCAGCATGTGATTGCAAACGCTACAGGTAAGGTGCACCATCCGCATTGCGGTTTTGGAGATATAATATTCTAGTACCTACAGTGGTCGATGTGTTTTATTTTGTTATATCAATTTTTAATCATTCTTTTCATATTTTAGAATCTATATATTTCACCTAAGAGATTTTGTAAGTGTTTGCCTGTACTTGGTCATTGAAATGTACCTGTAGATCACTGAAATGTTGCTAAGACTTTAATAATAGTATGGAAATCCTAATATATATTTGGTGTAAGTACGTACAAAGAGAAATTAAATTTTATCAGTTGATTTGTACCAGATATGTAATTATACAACTGTTGTAATCATTATCGGTTCATCATTTAGAGTTTGGTAAGTACTTCATTGATACTGTTCGTGTTATATGAGAATTAGTATAGCATCTAAAGGGTGAGCTTGGCAATCATATAGCTGGCGCCCGCACTCTTAAAATGTCACTAAAATTTGTATGATCCATTCCCGTCTCCACTAGAGTTTAGTCGCAAGCCATCCTGTCCTTCCGACAACTTATTTTCCATATCCTAGGAAAACCGTGGCATGTTTCAGTTCCAGTTGTCGTGATTTTAACTGAGCCATTGGCCATGGGTGTTTCTTCACTTTATTCCTATTAGTCCAGAATTCCATGCCTATTTTCGATTTGCTAAGTCCAAAAAAACTCATTAATAACAGTTAGTTTTTCAGCTGAACTTCAAGATAATTCGATAAAGTACTCGAAAAGCTTTTGTCCTACAAAATGGATGGTAGGACTGAAGAGTCCCCCACTCCCAACATGTACCAATGACGTGGTCAAAAGAAATCATCAGTACCCAGCGGATTTTTCTACCGTTGCTTGCTTTATATTTGTATAATTAAATGGTCACATTGTCGTAGGTATGTTTTACTAGTCCTACGTGCAAAAGCCGTAGTATACAGGGTGCTCCATTATGTTCTTGTGCAAACTTCAAATGGTGAATCTTTGACTAATTACAGAATGAAGAGTTCATATGAACATGTGTCCGCAAATGTTTCGTTTAGGAGATATAGGGTACTGAATTTGAAATGTTACATTCAATTATTTTGAATAACTTTTTTAATAAAATTTGGTGAACTGGGTTTATTTGAGGTGGAAATCGAAATATAAGGTTAGTTGCATACATTGTTTTTAAAAATTGATTTTTACGTTAACTAGATGTCGTTCCCTTATGAACGACAGCCCTCAAAAGACGAAATTTGTACAAATTCTTACTTTTCACGTGCTATTCCACTTTCTCGGGCCATCAGAGAAATATCTGCAGTCGCTGTGCTTCGAACCCACGACCGGCGACCAGAGTGGATAAAAGTTCGGTACTTTAACTACTTGGCCACTTGACCCCCGTAAACTAAAATATCCTCTTTCGAACTGGACTTTTTGAGGCATCTGAAGACACCGTACATCCTATTTTCACAATTCGTCTGACCTCTTTGAAAGTTTTCAATTATAAATTTCAGCTCTGGTGTGGTGTAGCAGGTTTTTCCGGGTTGCCCCGGAGGGCAGATTGATTATTTCAATGTTTTTACTTTGTTATTGTTGTTTAAAATATGTTTATACAAATTATGAACGCTAAACGAAATTTCCCACTTTTTTCATTAACTTTTCACGTAAACTATGATATTTTTGAATTGAACAAACAATTATAAATTGAAAGTAACATTACTTTACGAATAAAAGTATATTACATTAGCTAAACCACAATTTCAAAATAATTCATTATTTTCAATAATTTTTGTAGGAGTAGCGATACAAACCCGTTTTTTGTAGGACACTGTATTATTTAGGTGAAGAATACTCTAACCTTTCATGTGTTATCATTGTCCTACAGTTACTAATGCATTTTTTCTTAGCATGGAATTGACAATTTCGGAGCGTAGGACTGGGAACACCTACCATTCAATTTGTAGGACAATATGACCTTCAAATATTAACCAAGCAACGGTAAAAAATTCTGCTGGTTACTAATGATTTCT
This sequence comes from Chrysolina oricalcia, assembly GCA_944452925.2. Taxonomy (NCBI): domain Eukaryota; kingdom Metazoa; phylum Arthropoda; class Insecta; order Coleoptera; family Chrysomelidae; genus Chrysolina; species Chrysolina oricalcia. The sequence goes on along the minus strand of OX101815.2, from coordinate 7,298,838 downwards.
TATGAACACGTCATTGGTACATGTTGGGAGTGGGGGACTCTTCAGTCGTACCATCCATTTTGTAGGACAAAAGTTTTTTCGAGTCCTTTATCGAATTATCTCGAGGTTCAACTGAAAAACTGTTACTAATTACTTTTTTGTACTCACCAAATCGACATGATTGACGCCTGCGCAGTTTATTAGTTGCCACTATCGAGAATTTTCGTAGAGGAAAAAGTTGGGCGTCACGACAAAATAAAGCTACTCAGGAAGATTCAGCCTGTTATAAATCATTTTTGAAAATAGGCGTGGGATCCTTGTCTATATATCTTACTAGATATGAGACAACTTGATGATGTTATTCTAGAATGGAAATTGTTGAGTCCGGGCGCACGTACTAAAAATGTCTCCGAAGTGTCGGATGCGGCATGTGGCCGTGCTGCCACACATGCCGGCATAACTCACACCTTATCTGATTAGCGCGCGGCCAGAGATGCCTACTTAACCGCACAGATGCGACACACTCGACTATATGGACGCCGCCGACGCCGCCTCAGAGGCAGCGGCGAGCACTAGGTGACGGTGCACCACCGATAAATCACTCTAATCGGTTTACGGAGCTTTCGACGAAATTTAGGTTGCCACTCGGACAAATAACGTAATGCCAAAATCGAGTTTGGAAGGTGGGTGCGAAGAAAACTAGATGATGAAATGTCAGTTTCCGAAACCGTTGTGAAATAGGACGTGATACATTGGGCTTTCCCAGAGGGGTTGCTTTGAGCACGTGTGGCCATTGTTACCTGCTCACCATCATTCATTTAAGAAGAAAATAAGGAACAGAAACAGTCTAGCTCAAACATTGTTACACTAAACTTGTTCTGCTATATTTTATCAGCCAGAGACCAAAAATATTCGAAAACGAATAATTTCGATAGTCGCAGTTTCAAGATTGGTGACTTTAGGAGAAATAAACTCGCTTTGATACATTTAGACACGGCAATGAATTTAACAAAAATGTATTAACTTGTGGTAGAAGTCCATTGTATCTCAAAGTGGACTGGTATGATTTAACAACAACTCGAAGTCATCGCCACAATTTAATATCGCAATCGATTAGTTATGTGATGGTAGAACAGTAAATAACCATCAATTAGTTAGGTAGTGGGAAAAGTACATGTTTCGAACGTATAAAGGTTCATCATCAGCTGTGCTGTGCTGTGATGGGGAAACTATTAATTACGTAATTACAAGTTAAATATTGTTAAAATAAGTGTTGTTACATTAAAACATTTATCATTGAAATTATTATTACCTCCGAGGGAAGCTTTTAGCCATACTTAAAAGAATATACAAAAGCATGTGGACTGGTGAGAGTAGTGAGTGGTGAATGACAATTAAACGGGGACCATCCGTCAAGCAAACTTAATTGTCACTACCACCACGGAGCAGTGACAAAAGAACGCAATGCACAGAACAAACCGAAGCAACTAGTGTTCTGTGCCAACAGCTCAGATGTCAACTGTCCATATACAAATATAGACAGGTGTCATTGCGTGGATTTGCGTCCTGGTTCAACCCAAAGAGACTAAACTAACAAGGAGGGTTTAATAAGCACTACCTTAATCAAGAGCCATATTTCATCGGGTGCTTCATTCATGAATTTTGTTACATCTTCTAGTGTAAAAGTTTTGGTCCTTTTTATGAATGCAGTTACTTTGTAAAATTTGCTAATATCCAAATTTTTCTTAAATTTTGAATACTCTTTTCAATATTGAATATTTCGCTCATAAGTTGTTTGTTCTTCAGGTTTTAGACATTAATAGAAAATATGCCATAAATACTTCTTTATTTGGTGTTATCACTTTTGTTATTGTTGTACCATTCCATAAAACGCGTGTATTGCTTCTCACACCTATCTTCAGACTTCGTTGGCAATAACTCTAAGTTTGCATGAGAGGTCGCTTGCACAATTTCTTCATCAGATGAATAATCCGTATTGGCAGTTTCACTGAATCAAAAATTCCAATATAGGGTACGTTTTTATATTCACCAACTTGGTGTGGTGAAAGTGTGGTGTCTCGCCATGTCGTTTTTATATTGTTGGTGTTTTAGTAAAGGTTCCACCACTTTCGTTTTTATATTCAACAGCTTGGTCCACCACACCTCGATTTTTCCACCAGCTTGAGGTGTTGGTGAGTATGGTGGATATGATTTTTGAGGTAATGTTAATGATCTGAGGCTCTGAATTTACTCCTTTACCTACGCCCCTGAATTTTTTTGCTTGTTTTGACGAATGCAGTGAATTATTAGACGTTAATTTGGAAATAGGAGGAGAAATTATAAGTATGCAATTAACGGCTAAAGAAATTGAAAAATACTTGTAGGAGAGTAGAGTATGAAAGCCTTTTCTCCACGATCATCAAAGAATTTGCCAATTCTGAAATCAAATTTGATTACAGAATGCTGGAATTCTCTCTCTTGAGAGTGGCAAAATTTGAGTAAGTGTCAAAATTATTGCTGTCACGTTTCCTATCTTTGATCGTGGAGAGAGTATAGTCTGCTACTCGGTTAGAATGAAAATTCGTGATGCTCGTGGTTCCTCACGCTCGCCTTCGGCTCGCTTTCGGAACTTTCCACTCGCAACTTTCCACTCGCATCTAATTTTCATTCTAACCTTGTTACAGAATATACTATTCTATTATAGAAGGAATAATCTCCGTTTGGCCCTGGAATGGGAAGATGGGTTCCATCCATTATGATTTCTATTCTTCCATCACCACAATCAACAACATTGGGAAAGGAGTTGTTCCCTCGCAGGTCACTAAAATTACGGACTGTTGTCCTCAGTGCTTCATCTTTCGGCCATTTAATGTAATTATTTTTAAACTACAAATTTTTTTTAACAGTTTTCATAGAAATTGTATTAGCGTGTCCCCAACTGAAACCGAAGCTAACAGCTACAGTTCTGAAACATTCCTGGTTTGCCAATATCCATAGCGTCAATAGAAATGACTCAGTGGGCTGTACTGGGGGTTTCCCGATACTTGCTGGCATTGGATCAAAATATCTTCGACAACGCTCCTTCAAAATCAGAAATGTTACTGAAAATCCAAATCACATTATATCCATAAATCGACATAAGCTCCAATTGGTGATTGAAATAATTCCACCAAATCGTTTTTATATAAAACTGGTTGAAATATGATGGATTTTATGAAAATGACGTCATTCTCTTCCACCACTCTCCACCTCAATCACACCAATTTGTTGAATATAAAAACGTACCCATACTTGTCAGCTTGTCTTGTCACTTTGACAATCACAACCAAATTTATGTTTTGATTGTCATGACACTAATAGGTTTTATGTTGTTACGGATAGCAGATCAATCTGAGGGGGAGTTTCATCAAAATCAATATTTATTTTTCACTTTTTCTTAAGTTTTACAAGAAATGGTGCAATTTGATGGATAATTTTGAACATACGTTCTTACTTCTGCAGCAAATAAGCTAAATCTTTAATATTTTGTCAACAACTACTTATAATTTGCGACTAAATTATGTTCTTGTTCTTTCCCGCACTAGTGTGGTAAAAACTTTCCCGCACTAGTGTCTGAAATTTTTTCCCGCACTAGTGTGGGAAAGTTTTTCCAGCACTAGTGCGGGAAAATAAAACTTCCCAAACTTAATTGCGTGCTGGTATAGGGTGAATCATGCACGTTTAAACAAAAAAATTGGTTTAGATTGCAATCCAAAGTGGCATATTTAATAGTGACAATTTTTTTTGTTTCAGTTTTTCTGTTTGCGTTGGCGTCGTAGAGCAACTGGCCCGCTGCTGCTTGTCCGTCAGAGGACCGGTACACGACATACCTCCCGCATGTGCTTTTCTGCTGGCAGCTTTGGAATTTTTAGCAGCACTAGCGGACCATTGCCCTGAAGATTCGGATCCAACCCATTTGGTAAGATATTTATCATTCAAAAATTTGTATCAACGATCTAACCAGATATAAAAACGGGTTTATTTTATTCCAGGTGAGCACCCTACATGGTACGGAACTCCTAGGCTGTGTTTCCATGTTATACGGGTCTCTCCTACCCCCGGATTCCACTCCGAGGGTCGAGGGTCAATTACCTCCGGTTATCCCGGTACCATGTCTGAGTTTGGCATCCGTAACTTTCAATCTGTTGAGGAGAGTAGCCGAGCTCGATTTGAAGAAATTTCAGGTAAGCGCGCAATGTACAATATTTTGAATCATGTCATGAAGTCATAATTTATTTGACAATCACGTCCCATTTTCAGTTAGTGTGGCACTTTGGAACGTTTCATTGGTTTTCGAAGCGACTCATATCTCATAAATATTCTGTTGGATTTCAAAGTTTGTAAAAGTATTTTCTCGAGAGGAATATTTTGAGCAATTTCTTACCAAAATGGGTTCAAAGGTTATATTAATACTCGAGAAACCTGTGAACGTTGCGCCGAAAGATTTCAAATTTTTTTCCAGTTTACTTATTGGTATTATTATTACGATGTAACTTCAAAACTACATGAAAGCTCTGAGAGAGCACTGCAGGAAGGAAGGAAGGAAATATGTGTGGACTGTAGTTGTTTGGTTGTTTATTTTAATGACACATGAATACAAATTATTTACATTTTTTATACACAATATACACAAGTAAGATGCCAATAAGGCAGAGCATACAATAATTATTTTTAATTTCAGTTTCTACTTTTGGAAACAATAATTAATTCCACCCTCTCGGATGCGCTGTCCAGATATAGGGCACATACGTCCAAATGTCAACACGAGTTTCGCGCACTTTTTTAAATCTAACTCAGATCACATTTTGTTGGATCATGCTTCCAACAAGCATGACGCAATAAAATTGACAATCATACATACGAGGATGTATTGATATCTAGTTAGCCTAGACCTGTTCCCTGCATAAACAAAATATTGCGTTTCCATAGCAACGAACAATAACTCATTAGAAGTGTCAGTGTAAAGTTTGACGTCAAAAAAGTAAACCAGAGTTACGCAATAAATTGAAAGAAAAAATATGTCCACCGAAATTCATCATCAAGTACCTGTATTTAAAAGGGTTAAGATGGTGATCAATGTCCTTCGTATGCGAACGTGAAAAATTGGACTGCAAGCTTCAAAAGAGGTAAATTTTCCATTGAAGATGATGACCGATCAGGAAGGCCAGTTTCTGTGTCAGTCCCCGAAAATATCGATGCAGTTCATGACATGATTTTAACAGACCGTCGAATTGGGCTAGAACGGATATCTGAAGCACTGAATATTTCATACGAACGCGTTCATCATATAGGCAGTTCACGTCAATTTGGACATGAGAAAAATTGCTGCAAAATGGATCCCCAAATGTTTGAATGTTGACCAAAAGCGTGCAAGGGTAGTAGCATCGCGTTCGATCTGTGCTCGATTTGAAAAAGATGTAGACTTCTTAAACCGAATTGTTACTATGGATGAGACTTGGGTACATTTCTACGATCCAGAAACAAAGCAACTTTCGATGGAATGGCAACACTCCGGTTCTCCAAGACCTAAGAAGTTTCGTGTCCAAAAATCTGCTGGAAAAGTTCTTGCTTGATTGAGTTTTTGGATAAGGGTAGAACAATAACTGGAGATTACTATTCGACATTACCGACCACTCTACGGGAAAAAATTAAAGAGAAAAGGCGCAGAAAGCTATCCAAAGGTGTTTTGTTTTCGCAGGACAACGCCCCTGCATACAAATCTCATGTTGCCATGCAAAAAATTCGTGATTTAGGGTTTGAATTATATTAAAAACAGAAACAAAAACAAAAAACAAAATAAATCAAAAAGTAGAAAAAAAAACAACTAGTTATGGGTGATGAATCTTGAAAATGACAATAACAATTGCTCGTAGAAAGAATTTGTTCTGCACTATCTTGTTATATTAAACTGACAATTATACATAACGACAATTCAAACTGACGTTTATACCTGAATGACAATCATATAGGTATAAATGTCATTTATAACTGACAATTATACCTACATGTTCGTTTAAACTGCCAATTACACATATAAGTCAGTTGACACTGTCAATTATACATAAATGTCAGTTTAAACTGATTATTGTTCAAAAATAAATGTTAAAATTGTTATTTCCGTCAACCGATTGTATAGGAACTGACAATTATATCTGAATGTTGGTTCAAACTGTCAAATATACATAAATGTCAGTTTAAACCGACAACTATATATCTATGAATGTCATTTCAAACTGACAATCATATCGTAGTGTAAATTTATAGTGACAATTATACTAAATGTTAGTTCAAAATGACAATTATATATAAATGTCAGTTCAAAGTGGCAATTATTCATGAATGTCAGTTTAAACGGACAATTACGTAGCTATAAATGTCATTTCAAACTGACAAGCGTATCTTAAAATGTGTTTAAACTGACAATTATACCTACCTGAATGTTACTTCAAACTGACAATTATACATAAATGTCAGTATTATATATGGATGTCAGTTTAAGCTGACAATTACATAGCTATAAATGTCATTTCAAAATGACAATCGTATCTTAATGTTAGTTCAAACCAACAATTATACGTAAATGTCAGTTTAAACTAACGATTGTATAGGTATAAATGTTCAAACTGACTATTATACAGAGTGACCCACGGTTAAACAGCCAAACTTTTTTTGAATTTGTCCTAACTTGCTTCGTTTTTGAAATACAGAGTGTTCAACGGTTTTAGAAAAATCAGTTTTTTGTAAGTTATTTATAAACCTTTTTACTGATTATAATGTAACCTGGCATGATTATTTGCGGGAATGAGGGGCTTTTAATGTACTTATAATAGAATTAATAATTACAGTGGAGTACAAATTATTGTACTCTACTGTTTTTGTATGTTTAATTTTTTCTGGATTGAGCAATTATTATTGATACAATTTTTTTGTCTTTTTATTTTTTTTCGTATCTCGTTTCGTTTTACGAAACAATTTAAAAGTCTTTTCCTTTTAACACGAAAAAAGTATTTGATATCATAACAAATTTATTTATTTTAATTTATTAGAAAACGGGAATACAAAATTTCACAAGAACTGCTCAAGATGACCACAATTTTTTTCAATACAAAGTTCAGATACAGATTCTGCAGCTGCACGGTGTGATATCTGGTGCTGCTGGAACAATTCTTTCCCGGAGAGTACCTTCATCGTTGATGGGCTCATAATAAACTTTGGTTTTCATTGCACCCTATACAAAAATCCATAGGGGAACTTTGACGCCCTGTATTTCGAAAACGAAGCAAGCTAGGACACATGATTATAGGAAACAAACATCTTATTTTTGACTAAAAAATCGATACTAAACGTTTGGCGGTTTAACCCTGGTTCACCCTGTATATATAAATATAAATTTGAACAACCAATTTTTGCGTTATGTCCTCTGAGAGCTTTCGTATATAATCTTGAATATATTTGGAACAGAATAAAAAATCTTAAAAATCGATGAATCTGCTTAAAAAACGTGAGCTTACAAAAAAATTAATGATCGTTTCGAATAGCAAGCCTTGACCTTTTATTTATAAAATGCAGAACGGAAAAATCAAGCCTATCCAACTGCAGTTTGTCTGAACCGCGATCTAGTTGGAATTGAAAATGCGGAGCCCATCCACAAATATACTCCGGGTTATAAGTTTAAGGCTGGTTGGTTTCGTGTTTGCAGAAGAGCCCGCCAGCCCGAGCTCTGCGTGTTTGCTCTAACCGATACGTCAGAAGCGTTGCCTTTTAATTGAATCATTTCGCTTTCAATCGAAAATTAGCTTTGTACGGATCGACTTGATTCTCTTCTCTCCGGAGCGCGCCTCCCGAGGGATCGCGGCCGAGCATTCTCTTCAAACTTTCCCGAGCCGCGGATTGTTTGCCTCGGTTTACACATGATGATCGTGTTTGTTTTTCTTATTATTGCCCATTATGCGATGCGCTGATTGCTTCGCGTGCTCTCGTCGTGAGATGCTCTGTATTCGCGAGCGAGCTTTTTATATTTACAACCCTTTTGGAGGATGTTTACCGGAAAATGGGAGTTAACTGCGTTACAAGTGTATTTATCAAAAAAAATAATAATAAATGGGGTCTGAAGTCCCCTTAATTTTAGTCCCTATTTAAAAAATTAAATGGGGTCTGCTAAAGAATAATTTTTAAATTGTGAACCATCTGTTGTTTTCTTCTGGGCTTGTTTAGCTTAGTTTGAAGAAAAAGCTTAGGTATTACTCGATCCATGATTGGAGTATTTTTTTTCTTTCCGGTAATTCGGCCAGACACAAGTACAGTATGTAGTATGGTATAACAATTTTAATTAAAATTGAATATACAGTGTTCGCCAAAATGTTGGAACCACATGGAAGGAATTCTTTTTTATTAATAGTTTCTCAGAAAATAGCATTCTTCATAAAAGTTGGTGCATTCAATTATACTACGCACGTAAACAATTTTTAAGACGATAGTCTTATAGTATATTTCCTGTACAAAAATTAAGATCCTAGAAATAAGTTCAGTCCTCTCCAAATCTGAACTGAATAATATATCAGGTGAGAACATATACAGTGTGGGGCATACTGTTTGCAACATGAGGGAATTTTTTTTTATTAGGGAGTTTGCGGAATGGAGTTTTACGAAACGCTTATAGATACATTATACGGTATAGAAATGGTCACGTTTCTCAGTACTTACGCAGGAAGCTATCACGTTAACCTTAAAAGCAGATAATCTCAAAATTTTATTTACAAAAAAATTTAAAAAAATGGCTAGCTTGACTTCTAATAATTTAAGTACCTATTACTAATTATTTCCAACGTGGACGATTAAGTAATTGAAAACTACTTTCGTTTTGGTAGAGACAAACTTTGCAACGCTCTTCACCTTTCATCTCTCGTGTCATTTATTTTATGAGGGCGGGTTTTTGATTGGTTCCCCTATTTTCAGAAATATTGTAAGGAAAGCAGTTTTTCCTTACGCTTATACTTAATACGTTATACCTATAAGACTGATGTCAAAATCATAAGCATAATATTTGGTTTTATAAGCGAAAAACCCCCCATGCGCAAACTGCCTATTATAATAGTTACAAATAACTTTATTGGGGATCGTGTCTGCATATTCGAAAACATAAAAATATCCCTTGTCCAACAATAAGGCAGCAATTTTGAAAAATTCTTCATGAACGGGCAAATCGTGAGGTTAATTTCATAGATACCAAATGAAGTAGCTTACAATTCAATTTTTGGACCATATGCAAAATTTGAAATTTCTGAAAATAATTGAAGATTGCATTATTTCGAAAATAAATTATGTTGATTAAAAAACAGTGTTTTTGGTATTAAGTAACATTTAACCCGGAGATTCGGAATGTTCTCCCTCTGCTCGCTAGGTGGAGCGGCCTAGAAACCGCTTCATCGCGTGAACCAGAGTTGACCAAGCAGCGGAGTGTGTAATGGTTTGGACGAGGAACAGATGGCTTCAGTGCTGTCTGTGTTGACCTACCCTTGCAGTGATGAGAGGCAACAACCTCGAATCTAGTCTGCAGGTGGTCACCCTGTCCAAATCAAAACATAATTCTGCTGGTTGGTCATAGAGGGCACTTGCAATTGCGTCCTCTGATGCTTCGAGGAACGTTGCACAAGTATCTGTTAGATTTAATTCAATGCCCGTCGTGGTCTTAGCCAGGGGAGTAGTTCTTTTCTGACAGGTACTTGCCATAATAAGCCTAGCGTAGTAGGTGTGTATGGGAGTGGAGGGTTCATCATCGGTCAGCAACGACTGTTCGTTATAGTCCAGGAGCCCGGTAAAAATTTGGTCAGTCATTTCCTCTCAAGCGATATTTAGTGGAATGCATCAGAGAGTCGTATTATAAAGATTCGTGAACGTCAGCTGCGATTCCGTTAGTGGGGGGGGGGGGATGTTCAGCACAGTAGCTTCCTACGCACGAAGAAAAAAAAATATATTCAATTATGTCCTCCTTCCCGGAAACATGTTAAATTGACGCAATCCGAATATAAGGTAAAATTTTATTTGAGAGGAAATCATAGAAGGTACAATTTTTTTTGTGTTCGACCATCTAGCTGTCGTATAATACACCATGCTATAGTCAGCTGATTTTTTCTTTTTTCAACATATTGCTTTAGCGATAATTTAACGTGTTTTCAGGTAGGAAAACAAAATTGAATACATTTCTTTTTCTTTGTGCGTGGGAGGCTACCACCGCTCATCCCCCCCACGGAACCGCAGCTGACGTTCACGAAGCTTTATAATATAACTCTCTGATGCATTCCACTAATTTTCGCTTGAGAGGAACTTGGTCATGGAAATCTGTCACTGGCTCCCGGACTATTACTAAACGATCTCCTAAAAGAACTCTGTTTTCTTCTTATTTAGGAATAATTATAAACTTCTTCTGGCGCAAAAATTCAAAACTGGTTATGCTCCTGCAATGGGTAATTTCTTACAATTTTGTTCATTTTTTTAAAAGCATTTTTAATGTAAATAGTCACAATAAACCAATTGTCTGGACGGCAATCAAGTTACGAAAAAAGAAAAACAGATACTCATTTAGTACAACATGGAAACTTTAGCCATTTTTTTAATTTCCTCAGAAAAGATTCTCAATTTTTAATACCGCCCAATAAATCATATTAATAAAAATAAAATAAAAAATATAACGAAACATTTTTAATTTCAGGAATCAAATGGGTAATTAGTAAAAAATCAAAAAGAAACAGGGTTATTACCAGTGCCGTGACTAAACGGGAAACGACCCATATTCTAAATTCACTATAGAGTAAAGTGACATTAATATGCAAAAGATCGAAAAATGTTATTGAAAAAAGTTGTTTGCAATTGAATGATATTCCCAGTTATCTAGTTTAGTCCACCAATTTACATTTTTTTAAGGATCCTGGTTTTATTTCACCTTTACTGTTTTTTGACTCATATTCAAGATTTTGTTAGATCAGGTAATTTATTTGGCAAATAATTTATGATAATTTGGTAATTCACCACTCAAAAATTATTGTCGATAATTCCCATTAAAAATTGAGGCCAACATTAAGCAGTTATTGAAGTTCTCCATTGGTAGACTAAACTGGATAATTGGGAATATCATTCAATTGCAAATAACTTTTTCTGATAACGTTTTTCGATATTTTGCATATTAATGTGACTTTACTCCATAGTGAATTTAGAATATCGTCCGTTTCCCGCTCAGTCGTACGCCACTGGCAATAACCGATATGCGCGTACTTATTCTAATTGAATGCACCAACTTTTATGAAGAATGAAAATTCCTGAGAAACTCTTTGTAAAAAAGTTTCCCATATGGTTCCAACATTTTGGCGGACTCTGTATACATACAATAATATCAACAAATGGGAGCTTGAATAGAAGACAGGCATAGGCACGCTTTAGGGGTCCGTTGAGTCGACTTTTTTCCTAGACATTCAACAAATAGACCACGGATTGATAGGAATGCAACACAAGGATAGCAACACTAAAACCTACTACTTAATATTTTTCTTTTCCGGGAATTTAAACATTTACATAATTTAGTGGTGTTTGATGCTAAAACCGATATGACATTGAAAGGATTTGGCATATTTAAACTACAAAGTTTGTGCCACAATTCATTGGACTGATCGAAATACTTGGAGCATGCGAGAAATATGTGATTTACGTCTTCTTGATCACAATATTTAGTAGGAATCAGTGGAATTTAAAAGCGATAAAAAATGCTTCCAGATATACGAGATCTAAATTACGGGAAGAGTGACGCGCTGTTAAATGAGTTATTGGACTCCAAACAACTATGTTCTGAGGAAGTCCTTCCATTATGTAATGCTCCCGCCACCTTTGATAGTCTTATGCAATTACTGCTGAGAGGCTTGACATATTATAAAACCTTCGGATGGCGTTATATAGTAATAGGATGAACATACGACGATCACTTCAATAATTTTTTCTACATTCATGCAAAAAGCAAAACTTTATTTAACTATATTCAGTGGAAAAAGAAGTTCTTTATTACTAGTGCAATAAAGTTTTTATTGCACTCATCTGTCATTCTACTTCAACGTGCTGTCATCATGACAAACATAAACGTTTGAACCTACTACATATTTAGCAGATATTCTGTGAGATTGGCAATAGGTACTTCATTACGAAATTTTCATATTGAAAATTGCACCAATTGTTCATTCACTTTCAACTTTGAGGGTAAAAATAAAGTTTGAGTTAAATTGTTCGTAACGTATTAGTTCCTGTTTCAATGCAAATCGATATTAATAATAAAGTATTCAAGTTGCGCTTTTCATTTTCCTACACCTAGTGCCGCACCTCAATAAATCATTTTTTGCTTTTTGCATGAACGTAGAAAAAATGTATGCAACTCGTGCAAAAATTGTTTATTGCACTCGACGTGTTGTCCAACTCGGCCTAACGGCCTCGTCGGACAATTTCACGTCGAGTGCAATAAACATTCACTTTTTGCTCTTGTTGCATAAATAATTATGGAAGAAGTATTTTTCGGGTTAGAAAATGTCAATGTACAGCTTAACCCGAGGAAGTCATGTTTATTCCAAAAATAAATTAATTTCTTAGGTCATGCCATCTATATAGAAGAAATTAAGATCGATCCTGAGAAAAACGAGTCTGTTAAAAATTGGCAACGTTACAGCAAGAAGTTTTCTTGAGACTTACTTTCGAAAATTGAGGAATTAGGAGTTTGTGAAAATCGCCAAGTAACACCTTCGCCTGACAGAAGAGCACGTTCACTTTTATTAGAGCTATGATTGCCAACAGTCAGTAACTGAATTGAAGAAGGGATCAACAACTGCACCTATTTTAGATTATCCTCGAGAGAAAGGAACTTTCATTTTGGTCTCACACTGACACTGGATCTGTTTTATCGTAGGGATAGGATGGTGACGAGAAAGTAGTAGCCTACTTTAGTAAAATTCAGGCAAAGCTACTGTGTAACGAGAAAGGAACTTTTATCGACTATTTCATTCACACATGGCTGCACCAATAAAATTTCATGAATGAAGTCACATGATGTGTGATATGTGCGGCTATTTAGGTAAACAAGCGGCTATTTAGGTAAACAAGCGGCCATTTAGGTAACCAAACGGTTATTTAGGTAAACACTGCTATTCATGTAAACAAAGAGATATTAGCGGCTCTTTTTTGCCTGTTCATGAAATAATCTTCCTGAATATCACTCGACCATGACAAATAGCAACTATTATTTTCTTTAATTCTTCTGGAGTAACTTGTATTTTGTGACAATTTAATTCGACCGTATGAACATTAATAATCAAAGAATAACTCCAGATTCAGATTATTAATGTTCATATGGTCTCATCAAATTGTCAAAATACAAGGTACTCTCGATAGAACTATGAAAAAAAAAAAAAGTCGGCTATTTGTCATGGTCTTGGGATATTACCTACTAGTATTTCACTCGCTATATCAAACTCGCATCTCTTGCATTATAAAGACCAATCAAAACGCTGTGTCTTGATAGTCAACGGTTCTTTCTTTTGTTTGTTTGTTTGTTTGTGTTTGGTTCTGAGATTGAGAGGCTGGCGTTTTCATCTTGGTTCAGTTGGCAACACTGAATCTTAAGGTGTTCTGTTCATAGCTCCTAGTAGCTCGAGTTAGTTCCTGGACTGTTCCCACCGAACACTAATGAACAAGAAAGCGCCTTGTCAGATATTGACAGTTTTGACTTTGACGTCTGAGAGATATTTTCCTCTTCCTTATTTGATATTGATAAGTGACTGACCTATTTTGAAGATTTCCAATCAAAGTTTGATCATCGTTGATGGATCTTGGAAAAATTCATATCAGGAGAGTTTCTCATATTGTTTGCGATTTTTGACGCTTTATATTTTTGAGAAATCTCCGTTCGCTTTGCGGATTTTTGAGGTTAGGAGTCATTTCATCATTGTGTAAAACCACTGGAACGAGAAACTCGCTATCAGACAGCAAACAAACCCTCTCACTTGATAGAGGTTAGTATTTGCATTTGGGCTCTACTTATGGCCCCATAAAAGTGTAATCGGAAGTCAGACTGGTATTGTATATTCTAGGGTGCTCCTCTGCGGTTACCACTCTGCTACTGCTCCTCTGCGACTACCACTTTGCTACTGTTACCTCTTCGCCGCTGGTAGTGCTCCACTACGGTGTATTGCTACTACTCTGCTACTGTTTATTGGAGTTCCACTAATGTGATTGTTCCACTGTTTCGTTGCTACACGATTGTCTTTCCACGATTCCACTGCTGTGATTGTTCCTGCTCGACTGTGGTTGTCCCGCTGTATATCTGTTGTTCAGCATTCCTTCGCTATTCGTCCCAGCTGTACATGTACGTTGATTGATTGTGTCGTACCCACTGTGCACCTGTATACACCAAGGCACTGATGAACTACAACCACAATAATTGGTGAACTGGCATGCTTGAGAATATCTACATAGTATCAGATAAGTTTAGAATAAGACTGCCCCCATAATTGTAAGCTATCATCGTGACGTCACAGGCATAGCCCTCACTGGAGGTTTCATATTGATATATTCAAACAATACCATACTCTCAATCACAGCATTCACTTGAATTCATCTTGGTGGTTGATATTTACATTAATTTTCTTTTGTATGGTGAGCTGAACTGTGCACATACAGGGTGTGTAACGATCAATATATTTTATTAGTAAGGGACATGACTATTTCTTTTATCCTGGTCCAAGTTATCTAAACGTAAGGGAAGACAAAACCTCTACATATTTATATATTATTATTATACCATTTACAGGTATCTATTGTTTAATATTTTAGTAATATTAGTGCAGTGGGTTGTCCCATTCCATCAGGGTGGTTTCGGATTTTTCACTAGCGATAAATCCGTGGCGCTCCGGATAATTCAATTTTTATTGTCGAATCCACGCCTACTGAGCTGCTGGGTATGTTAGAGGCGTGACACATCATTGCACATTCACTGCTCTCCTTTCCTAAATTTCGCCCCTAACAGAGATACCCTGTATCCTACCTAATAACGAAGTCACAGCGAATAATTCATTAACGGTAAGGAATGACTATTATATTTGAGAGTGGAATTGATAATTTGGTCACTCGATGAGTTGAGTGGAACAATAAAGGTTCAGTGTTTAGTATAATCAAGTGTATCAGTGTCTTCTACCCTACCCCACCTAACACATGAATGTCAAACTGACTGACTTCATGTTCATTAGTTTCAAGATAAACCTATTGAAGAATTCACGACATTGAAAGTTTCTTGAGTTTGTTGGTTTATGAAATTATCTTAAAAAATACAACTCGTGTTCACAAGACTATCAAAAATTCTATCAGAAATATTGAACTGGATCAAATTGCTTTGTGGTAATACGAGGATATATTGAAAAATTCTTAGCCTATTATAGAACCAAACAAAATTTCAGTGTCAAAATATTTTTTTACTCAACATATACTCCTCTTAATTGGATACGTTTATTACAGCGAACCTGCAACGTCTCTAGACCTTTCAAAAAAAATGTTTCTTCTTACTCTGCAAACCAGACCTCCACAGCTTTTATTACCTCCTCGTTGGAAGAAAATTTACGACCTTTTAAACTTTTTTCAGTTGAGGAAAGAGATGATAGTCGGACGGAGCCAAATCTGGTGAATAGTAATTCAAACCCTAAATCACGTGCAGGGGCGTTGTCCTGCAAAAACAAAACACCTTTGGATAGCTTTCCGCGTCTTTTCTCTTTAATATTTTCCCGTAGAGTGGTCAGTAATGTCGAATAGTAATCTCCAGTTATTGTTCTACCCTTATCCAAAAAATCAATCATGATTACTCCATGGCAATCACATAAAACTGAAGCGAGAACTTTTGCAGCAGATTTTTTGACACGAAACTTCTTAGGTCTTGGAGAACCGGAGTGTCGCTATTCCATCGATTGTTGCTTTGCTTCTGGATCGTAGAAATGTACTCAAGTCTCATCCATAGTAACTATTCGGTTTAAGAAGTCTACATCGTTTTCAAATCGAGCACAGATTGAACGCGATGCTACTACCCTTGCACGCTTTTGGTCAACGTCAATATTTGGGGATCCATTTGCAGCAATTTTTCTCATGTCCGAATTGACGTGAACTATATGATGAACGCGTTCGTATGAAATATTCAGTGCTTCAGATATCCGTTTTAGCCCAATTCGACGGTCTGGTCTGTTAAAATCATGTCATGAACTGCATCGATATTTTCGGGGAGTGACACAGAAATTGGCCTTTCCGATTGGTGATCATCTTCAATGGAAAATTTACCTCTTTTGAAGCTTGTAGTCCAATTTTTCACGGTCGCATAAGAAGGACATTGATCACCAAGGGTATTAAGCATATCTTCGTAAATCTGTTTACCTCTTAACCCTCTTAAATACAGGTACTTGATGATGGCTCGATACTCCAATTTTTCGATTTTCACAATTTCGGTGGACATATTTTTTCTTTTAATTTATTGTATAACTCTGGTTTACTTTTTTGACGTGAAACTTTACACTGACACTTCTAATAAGTTATTGTTCGTCGCTATGGTGACGCAATATTTTGTTTATGCAGGGAACTGGTCTAGGCTAACTAGATATCAATACATCCTCGTATTACTCGTCCCAGCGGACTCGTAGTATTACCAAAGTCAAAGTATTACCAAACTAGCTGATCTCGTTGATTTCTGTCAGAATTACTATAGATGGTATTGCGAGCACTCTTGGTATTACATCCGATAATCAAAGTCATTGAACATTTGTACTCCTACTTCTATGGTAGAAGTTTTGCAGTGGATAGTGAACATCAAGAAGCCCGACAGTCAGGTGGTTAGAGAAACTAAAACTATCTCTTCAACATTATTCATCACAGTAGCAGAAGGCATTGCAATATTCACAAACATTATCAAGAAGTCCATACTTGGAGCAGCAACTTGAAAACAAAGTGAACTTTTACACACAGAACATTGCAAAGAAATGCTGTAGCCAACACCGTAATAGTTGAATCCAAATAATCTTATTTTTTAACTACAGAAGAAATGTAAAAGGGTCAGACGAATGAAAAGAATTTGGAAGTTTGTCCAAAGCTGGCAGAAGAAGTGAAATTGACCTAGTAGTAGGAAGTATCCAAGTATGGAGCAGTTGCCAAGAGATACAGGGATTAGTGTGATTCCCTGTCTTCGTGATGGCCTACTGCATCTCAAATGGGAGAGCCCAGATAGAGCTTTGATACACCACAAATATGTGCTTGAACAACTCCATAGTAGTTGTCGTGCATGTGGATATTTCGGATTCACGATGACCCTAGCTCGAATTAGATAACGATTCTATTAGGTAAATTGCCTTGGAGATGTTGAGGAATGTTACAGGAGATGTTGTTGATATTCTTCAAAGAAGAAACTCACAATTGGAAGTTGAAAAAAATGGCGCAATGTCGTTCTGGCGATCCTTTCGAAAAGTGGCAGTTGACACGCAGGGGCCGTATCCGAAGTTACAGATAGACAAGCGTAAGGATGCCTCTGAGATGCGCAAACGATAGAAAGCGTGAGTAGATGTACGACAAAGATCGACTACTGTTTAATAAGGCAGAGCGATTGAGCTCCTGCCCCACTCCAGGGTTTTGTCTACTGCGCAACCAATTCTCAGGGGCATCCTTACGCTTGTCGATCAGTACTGATAATGGAAATAAAACAGGAAGTCATGAACTATTTCTCTAAGTGGCTCGAAGTTGTACTGATTACAAACCAGGGACAGTCGCAAATGCTTTCATAGAAATTCTGATAGCCATGGAGTTACATACATTCTCAAGGTTCAAGGACGAAACTTCGAATTTGAGTTCAAATGACAAATTTCTTTCAGATTACGTTAATTAAAATTTCCTTTTGTAAGTATGCGTAAAAATAATAAAGGCTCTGATGTGCTAACAAGTGATGTCCACTAGTGTGGGAAACCCTGGAAGTCTTTAGGACTCTGACATAATAGAATATATTGAAACTGTTGTGAGTGATCAAATTGCAAGTTGAAAAATTGGAAACACATTTATGGCCTCCAGAGTTGTAGTTATTGACTTTCACGTGCATTCACTCATATATTCGTAGAAAAAATATATACCAGGACTTCTTGTTTCCAAATAAATATTCATCTAATCGCTACAAATAAGAAAATTTCAGGGACGCTTTTACAATAAAAATGCAACACCCTGTATATTTCAAAAAATTCCCACCACTACCGCGACCCCTTCATGCTCGAAACCAGAACGCGTTACCATACAGACATCACCGCCGAGTTGAGTCCCAAATGTAGGAAGAGACGGTTCTTTGGGGAATAGTCGCGTGCCCATCCCGGTCTGGGTATTCCCCGAGGACTCGCGAGAACTAACAAACCCACTCACTAGGACGCCACCGCAACTCGATTTCTAGACCATCTCGCATTTGCGGATGGCACAACAGATGATTCACTTATTATTTTAAAACGGACGGACGGACGGTAGCAAGGGACAGCGTGGAAGGGTGTGAAGAGTGGAGCAGGCACAGATCTCTTTCGACTTTTCAATACCACGAAATCTGTATAATTTCATAAATGGCCTGTAGATATTTGCTGTTCAATTCGCGAACCCAACCTATGCAGTAGTCAACATATACAGGGTCCCAGGACAACGTGCACAGTGTCAAAATATCATCAGTACTTTATATATCATTTTTCCTAAAATCCTTCTTCACTAAGTTACAAAATGAAAATTGTTTTTCTTTCATAACTTTCATAACTTTAAAGTAAATATTGAAAATCAACCAAATTTAGGTGATTGACTAAACAAATGAATTCCTTAGATGAGCTTTCATGCATGAGTCAGTTGTTTTGCTACAAAGTCAGGAACGGACTGCCCCCGATATTCCACATCCCATAACTTTGAAATAGCTGAGATTTTTCAACGCAAGATTTTCTGGACAGTTTTCTGAATAAAATTACTCGTTTAGAAAGTCGATAGGACCAACGTTTTTTTATAAACATGCACGTTTGTTCGACGACATCCATCCATTATTCGAAAAGATTTATTTTCAAGGAATAGAAATAATGGAAAATATCTTCGTGACGAATTTTTACAATACAAACATGTTTACCTAACAAAACTCAGCGTAAATATCAATCGCAATCTTCGAGAGCAAACAGAAATGGAAAAACCGTTACAAAAACTACTTGATATGACATCCTTTTTTCTCAAAACATTTTCTTAGTCCGCGAAGACATCCGCTCTGTACTTGAAATGGCATTCCAGGATAGTTTCGTATGGCTTCACAATGTAATGTTATTCTATTCAACAAGGAATCTGTTGTGTGAATAGGTGTAGCGGACAAAATGCTTTTTAGATGTTCCCACAGAAATACTGGATTTAAATCCGGAAATCGCAATGGCTATAAAAATAGCCCACCTCTACCAATCCATCTATTGGGAAAAATATGGTTCACGTGGACTTGCACAGTCAAGCTAAAATGAGGAGGAGCGCCACAATGCATAAACCACATATCTCTTCGGACTTGCAATGGAACATGTTTCAAAATCCATTCAAATCGTTTTGAATGACATTGAATTTAATTTAATTTATGTTGGTGTTTAGTTTAGTTTGCAATATACCATAGGGATTTTTTTCGACCCATATGTGGAGAATGTGAGGGTTGATAACTCCATCTGTACTGAAACCTGTTCAATCATTGAATTAAACTCGATTAATATAAGTCACATCTTCTCTTTGTTTATACGTGAACCAATTGGCATATTCCAGTCGTGCTGGAAAATCTTGAGGTTTCATGGTATGTACCTCCGAGCAATAAAAGATATAGAGGTGCCATTTCTATATAAACAACACACGTTGTTATGAAAGCTGCATATCACTATCCTCTGTGATAGATAGTGGTTGAGGGGTAATCTCCAAGTTCAGAGGGGGACATTTGTTATTGTTATGATATTCGGATGTAAGATTAGAACCAGTGGCGGCGTGCTGATAATTTTTTTTTATGTTATATTTTTATCTCTAGACGACAACATGCCTGGTTGCAAATCACGAGTGTTATCAAGATGTCAATCAAAAATACTGTATTGTGCGAAAAATTAGATTTTTGCTGACAAAGCATACAATAATATACTGAATAAATAAATGAAAGTGCTGAAGTCAAAAAGTTAATATATTCAAATTGTTGGATCACATCAGTAAACTATACATTATACCTATACTATATATATATATGATATACATGCATTATAATACACATAAGAATTTACACATAAACTATAATACACATAATAATTAACACAAACTATAATACACACAACAGATTACATTCAAATTTATGTTGAAAGTGTATCAATGAAATACTCATCCAAAGTGTAGTACAAGCCTTAATAGCTCTTCAACTCTTTTTCTTATGTTTTTTCTGAATTTAAATTATTGGTATCCTGGGGCAGATTATCAAAAAATGTTTTCGAGTTGTCAAAAAGTAATGTCTCTGCTTATGTAGAGTTAGGCTCAGGGAGCGATCGATATTACAAGTCTGTTCGGTAGGAAACCGAGGATTTCTCATCTAGTTCTTATTTTACTTCTGTTTCTTAAACATCAAACAGGTGAGAGTCATTAAAGTTTATGAGTTAAATAGGGGTCGACATGTATCTCTGAAGACATCTATGCAGACATACCAAACAACAGCTCTATTTTGATGTAGTCTTGATTTGCTCACAGGGTGGAGCGATGACTTGCTTATTGTAAATCGTCTGTCCGGTTTGAAACAAATTAAAATTTTGTATTGCATTCTTCTATTCTTTTACTGGAGTAGTCTAATTTTTTGTATCTGACGGATTATAGTTCTCGTTGCACACACATAACTGCCAAGTTTGCAGAACAGTGAAGTAAATTCCATGTCCAATAAATTCAAAGTAAAAAAATATTACTAAACTACCTATCGTCGTTGATAGAGACTGTAGATATAATGACCATAGCAGAAGATGCCAAAACACCAAAAAAAATAACTACTACATAAGAATTTCTACCGGTCATTGTTATGGAATTCAAAGTTTAAAATAATCGCGCGTAGAAATTTTGATGTAGTACCTATTATCATTTTACAGTCTCCTGTGAAATAAATGTTTCGTGACATAGCTCGTATTGCAGTATCAACGACGTTTTAAGTACTCGAAAGACATTCCAACAAGACAGAAGAGTTGAGTTTGCTTATTTACTTTTTAGTGTACCTACACTGCAACAAGTTTCTTTCTAATTATTGATAGGTTATCGTTTTTGAGGTCGACTTAAATAGTAACAATGTTTTATACAGCTATTTCAACAAATGGTGTATTTTGGTCTCAAAATCGGGATTATGCCATGATTTCCAAGCTGCGAAGCCCATGGTTTGATTTGACAAGACGATAAATAAGTCGTACACGGACGTAAACAAACATGATCGCCAAGTTAAGAATGAATATAACATGGATTTCCAACCTGGTCCCCGAGTGCAAACGGATATATCCGACAATGCCCATTTTTAACATGATTCGGGCTGAGATGTTTGTAAACAACGTCGGGTATGTTGCTTTCCAGAAAGAGACAGAGAAGCCCCCTCTATATCTTTTATTGCTCAGAGGTATGTACCTTCTAGATGGGATATGGGTGCAGCAGTTGTTCTCTGATAATTCTATGAATACTGGATTTGGATGGATGGAATTGTGCTGATAGATTTCTGAGGCTCATTAAAGGATCATCAACGACAGCTTCCAAAAAATTTCAATTCAATACAACGTAACGAGCAGTCCTAGGCCGCCCTCGCTACCTCGTTAATATCGAATATCAAATAATATCGAAAAAACCTACCGAATATGCTCAAATTAATTATCCACTAGACAAAACTGTCTCCCTCAAGCTGCGATCGACACGATCGAAAGTTTCTCTTGCCGGCAGCAACCGATTGGAAAAATTCTCGGAATAGGTTGTTAGTTAAAAAAAAATGTTTTTCAATTGTGAAAGAAACTTTGAAATAGGTAGATACTGTAATTTTTGTTGACGACTCAATTTAATATCCCTGTTATAAATGTTCCTCAATTAGCGCTGTCATTATTATTTTCGGCTTTGGAATTTTTTCATTTCAAATTATGGTCGGGTTTGATGTCTTCAAGTAAACCTGCATTTTTATCAAATATCGTGGCCCCGATCGACACACGAGTACTTTTATTCAGAAAATGGTCCAGGAAACCTTATTTTGTTGAAAACTATTATGTTTATGTCAATCAATCAATCAAAATATACTTTATTGTCTGAAGAAATGTATCCTTATTGACAAAGCGTTAATGAGCATAAAGCGTGAAAAATATCTAGTGGGTGTATATATATATATAAAGTAAATGAATTAAGTTTGGTAAACAAATCATTAAAAACTATTGCATCACAGTTATACTTCCTGGTATTTGTGTAAATATATACATACATTCACAGACAGTTTAAAAAGGTTTAGCAAAAACATTGGTAGGTGATACAATTGTGCTAGTCAATTAATATTTATAAATAATTAAAGTTAGACAACTAAAATAGTTACACAGTCACATTAATAGTAAAATAAGTTAAAGTTTACACTAATATTAATCAAAGTTAAGCCAGTACAATACAGGTGTCACAGACATCACAGTCACATTAATAATAATATAAATAAAAGTTAGACTACTAAAATATATAAAAGGGTTGACTAACAACTTAGCATTGTCACTACTTTGATTATATCAGAAAGTAATCTTGAATGTCGTAAATAACTAGTTCAAGGAGAAATTTTTTTATAGAAGACCTAAACAAATCATATTTTTCAATATTTCTTATGTTTATTGGGAGATGATTGTATATCTTGGCAGCATTATAGATGAGCGAGTTTTTGATCAAACTAGAAGATGGAATCGGGAGTTTTAAATTATTTCTTTGGCGAGTGATTCCATCATTGACTTTATACAACGATTTATTTTTAAAAACCAAACAAGTCGTTTCGAGGATAAACAATGATGGAAGAGTTAAAAGTGCATTATCTTTGAACAGAGTTCTACACGATTCTCTAGGTCCTACTTTACATAAGTAACGAATGGCTCGTTTTTGCATGACGAAAATTGAGTTAAAGTTCTCTTTGTTACAAGTTCCCCAGAATGCTATTCCATATCGAATGTGTGACTCAATCAGTGCATGGTAAACCACTTTAGCCGTTACCATACCCAATTCCCTGGCCACTATACGTATTGCATAACATCCTGAGGCAAGTTTTTTTCCTAGCTGCTTGACATGTTGTTGAAAATTTAAATGTTTGTCAATGTGGACCCCAAGAAATTTAGTTATATCAAGATTGGTTATCAATTCATTTCCTAAAGGAATATGTGGAAGGACACACTGATAAGATAGACAATTGGTTTTGTTAATGTTGAATGAGAGTAAATTGGCATCACACCATTCTTTTATCTTGGATATATCTCGTACCATTTTTAAGTGTAGATTGTCAATATTGTTATCATGCCATAGAATAGTTGTACGAGGGCTGTTTGGTAACTCCGTGACTATTTGAATAAAGAAAAAAAAAATTGGCAAATAAGCGTTTTATTTTTCAACATAATCTCCTTTTAGATCAATACATTTAGTCCAGCGTTTTTCCAGTTTTTTTATTCCTTCCAAATAATAGGTTTTCTCAAGGCCCTCAAAATAGGCGTTTGTTTCGGTTATAACCTCTTCATTCGACCCAAATCTCTTACCACCCAGCCATTTCTTCAGGTTTGGGAAAAGAAAATAGTCGCAAGGGGCTAAATCTGGAGAATATGCTGGATGGGGTAGTAGTTCGTAGCCCAATTTATGAATTTTTGCCATAGTGACTACACACGTGTGCACTCGTGCATTGTCTTGATGAAGCAGCACTTTTTTTTCGCTAAATGTGGTCGTTTTTGCCTCAAATCAATATCGAATCTGTCTAAAAGCTCTGAATAATATTCGCCGTTGATCGTTCTACCCTTCTCTAAGCAATCTATATGAATGACACCGCGTGCATCCCAAAAAACTGTGGCCATAACCTTGTTGGCTGACAGACGCACCTTAGCCTTCTTTGGTGCACGTTCACCAGTTGACACCCACTGTTTTGATTGTTCCTTGGTCTCTGGGGTATTGTGATGGATCCATGTTTCGTCTACGGTTATATAACGGCGTAAAAACTCGCCCGGATTGCGATTGAACTTTGCCAAACACTCCTTTGAAGTGGTCACACGGTTGCGCTTGTGGTCGAGTGTGAGCAATCGCGGCACCCATCTCGCGGATAGCTTCTTCATGTCCAAATATTCATGTAAAATGTGATGTACTCGCTCAGTTGAGATGCCTACAGCCTCAGCTACCTCACGTACTTTTATTCTCCGATCGTCCAATATCATTCCATGGATTTTATCGACGATTTCTGGCGTGATGACCTCTTTTGGGCGACCTGAACGTACGGCGTCACTTGTGCTGGTACGACCACAACGGAACTCAGTAAACCACTTCTTAACCATTGAAATTGATGGTGCAGAGTTCCCATAGTATTTATCAAGTCTTTCCTTGGTTTCAGTTATGGTTTTTTTACGCAAAAAATAATGCTTAATCAACACACGAAATTCACTTTTTTCCATTTTTGTTAAAATTCACGAGGTTGTCTGCTTCTAATTGCTGTCAAACACAAACCAAATGTCGCAGCTTGCTCAAAATTTGACAGTAGTCTATTGAAAGATGGTGGTTGACAGCAGCAGTGTTGCATTTAAAGTTACTGCGCGGGAAATTTAAAAAGTCACGGACTTACCAAACAAGCCTCGTATCATCTGCAAAAAGTGTAAAAAAGCCATCTGATGTAATGGTTGCCAGGTCATTGAAATACAGCAGAAACAAAATAGGACCAAGCACTGAGCCTTGAGGAACACCACAACGAATTACACCAGTGCGTGATAATTTATGTGTTTTCACGATTTGGGTTCTCTGGTTTAAGTACGATTGTACCCACTTAAGACTTTGATTTCTGAGTCCATAAAGTTCTAATTTGCGTAACAATATTTTATGGTTTACGCAGTCAAATGCTTTTGACAAGTCACAAAATACTGCTGCACATACTTCTTTCTGGTTCAGCTCAGTGTACAGTTTATTAAGAAATGTAAATATAGCATCGCCTGTGCTTTTCTGTTGTTGAAACCCAAATTGTTGTGTGTTTAAGATATTGTGTATTTTCATGAAATTTATAAGTCTCATTTTCACTAGTTTCTCTATTATTTTACCAAGAACTGGTATAAGTGATATGGGTCTGTAATTGGAAGGATCGTAATTATCACCTCCTTTATGTATAGGGACCACGATGGTGGTTTTAAGAAAGTCTGGATAGGTGCCTGTAGCGAAAGAATTATTAATTAACTGGACCAGTAATTCTAGTATGTAAATTGGAATATTCTCGAGGATTTTTATTGAAATATTGTCGATTCCACAAGATCTTTTGTCTTTTAAGTTTTTAATTGTTGTCATGACTTCAGATAGGTTCGTGTCGCATAGTGTAAAATTTTGTGAAATGTTTATTTCGTTCAAGTATATTAGTGGATCAGGTGCAGCCGGAATATTGTCTGAAAGTGTTTGCGCTATGGAACAGTAATAGTTATTGATAAGATTCGGATCAATGTTTTCTGGGATAGCCTTAGAGTTGTTCTTTCCGCAAATATCATTAACGACTCGCCAGGTCTCTTTAATCTTATTATCACTTTGTGATATTCTTTTGTGAAAGTAGTTTTTCTTAGCTACTTCAATTACTTTTCTGTATTTACGCAATTCTGAAAAATACTACTTACTTACCAGAATTTATTATTATCCAATGTTAAGCGAAGTGGTCGAGTTAAGCGAAGTGGTCGAGGTGTTAGAGCGTTTGGCTTCTACCCAGACGGTCCGGGTTCGATCCCCGGTCGTGTATCATTGAGCTGAAGTGGTTCGGATTCCACTTTTATTTAAACTGTAGGTCCCGGATCTCCCTTGCTCGCACAAGCTCTGCGTTTGAGGAGTTTTCTCCGAAAACCTGGCAGTTTCGTAAAAACAAAAAAAAACAAAAAAAAATAATAAAAAAAAAATAGTTATCAACTCTATTCCTTTTTTGCAGGAGGTTCTAGGAGCCGAAGGAATATCTCTCCAGTTCAGGCACATTTGCAGCCATCTTCTTTGGTGTTGCGCATCTCCGACCTGTCCTAAAAGTCACGGGAAAGAAGAAGCCGATACCGACAGGGCCTATCAGAATCTCCTCCATCAAGTGATAATAGTCACTGGATATTTCGCAATAGAGAACAACGAAAACCAGGTGAGTCAGATTGCTAATTCAGTACATCCAACTTTTTCTTCAAATGAGTTCTCATCTTTTTTTTTGTGAAGACATTAAAAAATTGTATAAGGTAAGTTTTTTCTTGAAGTAAGAAAGTTTCAGGGCTTAGATTATACAGGGTGGCCCATCGAAAACTTGACATCGGGGTTTTGGGTGATAATGCAGATGTGGAAAAACCCTCGGACAGGTCGATTTTAGTTTCGAGGGGGACAGTTTGTTCTCCTACATGCACCACCGTCACGGCAACACTCGAGGTGTGGGGTGAACAACCCCTAAAATTTGAATAGGGAATAATGGTGGAGTGGCACATCTTTTGAAAGCCCGTTAAGTTCTCTATCCAACGGCGTCCCAATTTTGAAGTTGGGATGAACCGTTTGGGAAAAAATAAATTCAGGAATAAACCTGTACGAAAGTTAAGAGCTTACTTGTACGTCTCTGAAAAACTCATTGGCCAGTTTTTGCAATCTATCATTTATTTGCTACGATACTGTGAATGTTTTTGCTCAGTTTTTTTCGCGGTACCCATGAAATTTTTTTTAATAAAATAGAACAAACAGATAGAGCATGCAGTTTCTGGTTTTCACGTGTGTACTACAAGTGAGTTTCATTCGTGTGTGGTATCGTACGTCGAAATTAAAACGAAACAATGGTGTATACAGTGGCAGAGAGGGTTGCGTTGATTGAACTGTATTATGAAAACAATAGATGTGCGAAAAGGGCTGCGGAACGGTTCAATCAACAATATGGCAGGACTGTGTCGCGGCAGTATGTGTCTGAATTAGTATCAAAATTCCGAGAAACGGGATCGGTAGCAAATAAAAAACGGCAAATCGAACCGCCAGGAAGAAATGTGGCGACAACAGTGGCAATTTTGGGCCATGTTGAGGTTGACCATACGTTGAGTACAAGACAGCTAGCAACTGTTTCCGGTATCTCAAGAACTAGCATTCAGCGTATTTTAAAACTACATAAATTCCATCCTTACAAAATTAAATTAACACACGAACTGAATGAAGATGATTTTGATCGGCGTTTACAATTCTGTGAGGTACTAAGTGAGCAGGCGATTGCAAATCCTCAGTGTCTGTTCAACATTTGTTTTAGTGATGAATGTTCTTTTTTTTTAAATGGTATAGTTAATCGCCATAATTGTCGATATTGGGCTGATTCGAATCCCCATATATTTCATGAGGTACATACGCAATATCCTCAAAAATTAAACGTATGGGCTGGTATTTTTGGGGATCGTATCGTGGGCCCCCTCTTCTTAGAAGGCAATGTAACAGGGGAACTGTATCTGGAACTGCTTGAAGACACAATTGAACCAATGTTAACTAACATTATTGAAAATGACCATCATTATCAGGAAGATCAGTTGATATTTCAACAAGATGGTGCTCCTCCGCATTATGCTATGCCTATTCGGCGATATTTAGATCACCACTTCCCTGGTCATTGGATTGGTAGGCGAGCTTCTATTGAATGGCCCCCACGATCACCAGACCTGTCTCCCTTAGATTTCTTTCTGTGGGGTCATTTGAAAAGCAAAATTTATGCTACACCACCAGCTTCACTAGCAGATTTACGGCAACAAATCACATTAGAATGTCGCCAAATCACCCCAGACATGCTCCAAAATTTACGAGAACATTTTCAACAAAATCTGTATCATTGCATGGAAGTTGGAGGTGCGCATTTCGAGCATATGTTACGATGAGACTAATGTAAGTGAATTTTACTCTAAACTTAATTATGGCTCATTTCCGTTAGAAAAACTGCCGACCGTTTTGTTTCGAGAATTCAACGGGCTTTCCAACGATGTGCCACTCAACTCCTATTCCCTATTCAAAGTTCAAGGGTTGTTCACCCCACTGCTCGAGGGTTGACCTGACGGTGCTGCCTGTAGGAGGGCACAATGTCCCCCTCGAAACTAAAATCGACCTGTCCGAGCGTTTTTCCAGATCTACGATATTAGTACCCAAAACCCCCATGTCAAGTTTTCGATGGGCCACCCTGTATATACTTTATGAGGTAGATCTATCGATGAGAATGTGAAATGGTTCCTTTGTTTCAGCCTAATAGTTATTCAGGGAAAACCGGGAAAATTCATGGAATTAAAAAACTGTTAAAAAAATCATGGAAAAAAGTCAGGGAATTTTTCGTTTTTCAGAAAAAATTAGGGAATTCAACGACTATTCCAGAAAACGAAACGACTACATGAAATCTACATCAGTTGATTTTAAATGAAAATTAATTTAGGTCGGCCCTGTTGTCTCCCAATATGAATTTTCAATTTCGAAGTCTTTCATTGGCCAATCCTATCTACTCGAACATCATTGTCATCGAGAAGATTCAGATTACTACTATTAACTTCCTTCGTAAGTTTTCGGTTTACTCGAATACAAAAACAATGCATGATGTTGACATACAAAGAAAGCGTACCTACAATGAAAGAGATCAAATCTACTGAAAATTTAAAAAAAAATTATCACTGAATCACTATTTTTCTGAATTGAGAAACAAAGTTTGAAAACTGTTAAAATGAATTTTAAAAACAGTAATCATTTTATAAAATTAAAATTTATTTTGTTTTGAGTAAATTGAAACAGTATATCATTTTACATTACATATTATGTTGAAAGATGAAAATTACATACATGGATTCACCCTGACTTCCTGATAGGTACTGAAAAAATTATCAATGGGGGTAAAAGAGTCAATTGATAACTCAAAAACGGTTCGTCGTATCGATTTCAAACAAGAACAAGATTCTTTTATATACTTTAATATAACCAAGAAACATAAGCTGCTTATACTAGAAAAATATTTAAAATAGTAAATAGATTAACAAATTTTTTAAAAAAATTATAATATAATAATAATAATAATAAATTGTCAAATCAGATTAATTTTTTTAAATACTGAATTTTAAGGAACATTTCATGTTTTTCAGTGTGCGTGGTAGTTATTATAAATGAGTATACCATTATGTATTATACCTTTGCTTCCAATTTTTGTCCTGATTCTATCAGTCTGCAATTCATGAATGTTTCTTGTTCCATGATTATGAATTGGAATGTTGTCATGAAGATTTAAACTTGTATATTTCTTCTTTATTCTGCTTTATTCTGCTAAGGTGAATAAATGAACATACTCTCAATTCATAGAGAGAATCCAAATTTAATACATTTTTTGATCTATATAAATTTTCAGTACGTTCTAGATGTTGGTTTTGTCAACAAAACATTAAATAGGAATGATCCTGTATTGTATATTATCATTTCTTCTAATATAATTATATAATGGAAACGTTGCAGATATGAATCACATCTGTACTCGAATGACTAGCTGTTATTTTATGACCCGTATTCTCTAATTTTTCGTTCACGAACGATTTCGTTTGCGAACGCAAACGTCCCAACGAAATGTTCAACGAAACCTCTGAATTCCATGTTCTGTAAACAACTCGTTCAGTGCTTAACGTATGAAATATTTTCAACGAACGGAGGCGATGTTTTTGACCAGCTAGTATAATTGGTATGAAGTTTTAGTAAACAAAGTCAGGTTACTGTTTCACAAAATAAGGCGATTTTTTCCCATTCTTTGATTTTCACGTCATGAACACTGCCTGGACACCTAGGATTCAAATTAAGAATATTCAAATTCAAATTTCAAATCTGTTAAACAGATAATTTCTTCAAATCTAATAGTATTCAAGAATAATTTATAAGATTTCCAATTTGGCAGTTGATACTGTGCACATTTTTTCAAATATAGCACATCTGGTGGTATGCCTTCAGAAATGGACTAACAATGGCTATGTGAGTGCCTTATATGCTTGGGAACCCAAACTTATCAAGAAATTTAAGAAACAGCAATGATGTACGGGAAAATGTTCTTATTAACAGCTACACATTTACCCATTTTCAACATTAGCTATTTCATCAATCGTATGTGGAAATTTGATGAACCTTGCTGAAAAATGGTCAACAATTATTGAAGTCACTCGATGTAAACATCTGCCCACGGATGACTGACTTACTGAATGATATCGGTCTTTACCTATGGATTTCTGTTAAAGTTTAATGCGGTAAAAATCTGAAAATGAATATACGTTTATACAGTGTGTCTCACTTCTCATGGAAATACCCCCGTATCTTTCGTAATAATTGAGGTTGAATGATGAAACTCTCAGGACTGATGAAAATGCTCAGATTGCACCTACCACCTGAATGGGGTTGGCCTACGTGATATACACTGCCCGCCAATCGCGATGGAACAACACATTTTTACGGTAAAACATACTAGGGGGCAAAATAGGCTAAAAATTCCTTCAGATTTGTGATCAGGACCACCAACTTACTACAGATACACTTTTTCTCTGAAAAAATTTCAGTCCTGAAAAATCCGAATTTGTCTCACTTCTTATGGAAACACCCCTGTATCTTCCGTAATTTTTTACGTAGAACCCTGAAATTTGCAGGATCGATAGATACACTAGAAATGAACTCACTGCACAAAACGGATCATCCTACATGATGTGCACTGCACGCCAGCAGCGATGGAAAAATGGGTGGTTCCTTCGCTGCTGGCGTGCAGTGTATATTACGTAGATTGACCATTTCCGTGCAGTGAGTTCATTTCCAGTGTATCTATCGATCCTGTAAATTTCATGGTTTTACGTAAAAAATTACGGAAGATACGGGGGTGTTTCCATGAGAAGTGAGACAAATTCGGATTTTTCAGGACTGAATTTTTTTTAGGGAAAACATGTCTCTGTAGTAAGTTGGTGGTCCTGATCACGAATCTGTAGGAATTTTGAGCCTATTCTGCCCCCTAGTATGTTTTACCGTAAAAATGGGTTGTTCCATCGTGAGTGGCGGGCAGTGTATATCACTTAGGCCAACCCCATTCAGGTGGTAGGTGCATTTTGAGCATTTCCATCAGTCCTGAGAGTTACATCATTTTACCTCTATTGTTACGGAAGATACGGGGGTGTTTCCATGAGAAGTGAGACACACTGTATATTACAAAAATAAGGATCAACTTTGCTTGAGGGAGTTACTGCTGGTAGCTTTGTAGTTCGGATCCCACCATCAAAAAACGGGAGAATTTGAAGAAACGAATCGTGTGCCAGATCTCGAGGAAATCCTTCCAACAGATCCATGGAAATCAATAAATCAATTAAAAACCCGAAATATAGAACCCTCAACGAGCAACTCGATTTATGTAGGTGTCCACTTTTGAATTTGTGATTTTGACAACCCAGGTAATTTCCATAACCTCCAGTATTGAATTTATATCGTTTCACCCATGTTCATTTGATTTCATTTATTTTATTTAATTACCTCTCCATCCAGTTTACCTGCAAACTCCCTATATAACTAGGTTTAAGAGTACAATTGTATTAGTTAGTTTTTATACTTGATAATGGGATAAAGCCCGAAACCGGTCGTAAATATAAAAAACTAGTAGAAATAAGACAAAATTGTGTTTCTTTCGTTTCATTAAAGTGATCATGAATTTCCACAAAATAAACAAGTCATCAATTACACAAATTTATAAAATAAGTAGAAAATTTGATATTGTTCAGTTATTTGTATATAGAATGTTGATTTATATCTTCAAAAACAAAAATTGCATCAATTTTAGTAATCATTCATATAACACTAGATATAAAAATGATATGACCTTAAAAAATAAACTCAATAAAAACAAATACACTAGAAATTATACAAATATTATAGGAAAAGTTTTCGATATAGTTCAAAAAGATTATAAAAACAAAATCTTTTTATTCATACAAAATTAAAGTGAAGGATTGGATATTCCAAAAAGATCGTAATTTTTTTCACAACATGATAAATGTATGCATCTTTCAATAATTTTATTTGAAGAAATTGTTTAATTTAATGTTTTTATATTTATATATAATATATGTATATTTCTCACTCGTGAAGAAATTGTTCAATTTAATGTTTTTATATTCATATATATGTATATTTCTCACCTCACTACAAGTTCCACTTCGTGAGGAAATTTTCTAGTTTATTCATACCTTATATATTGTATTATATAAAAAAATTGTAATCTATTATGAATAAACTTTATTATTATTATTATGTGATTCATATCATTGTGGAAGTTAATAACTACAAAAATAATACCGATAATCGAACAAATTTCGTTGTTTCAAATGAGGTAAAAGTCGAAACGACATCCAATTGAGCAGCCTTTGGCGAACGACATATTCAAACGAAATATTCGTTCAACAACGAAGGTCTTTGAGTTACAGAATACCAATTGCCTTTTACAAACGAATCGAATGACAATCGTTCAGTCAACGACGCCGTAGACAGTTAAATAATAAGAGCCTATATTGTTAGTCAGTTGCTTTATAGCATTCATCAAGTGTGCGTGTATAACTGAATATAAATAAATACAGTGCATTTACATGAACTGGTCGTTTAAATTTGATGCGCTATCCTAACACTAGATGAGGTAATTTGTATACCGGGTGTCCCAGAGCTTTAAGGCCAGCAGATATCTCAGTTACCTGCGGAAAAAAATTGAAAAAAATATGTGTCATAGGAGACCATAAGCACTTTCATGCAGCATAGCAAAATCCACCCTCCGGCAATCAACCCCTGAGAAACAACCCCTAACTTTTGTTTTTCAAATGGCACCCCCATGTTTGTTTCGCTTCAACTTACAGCTCTTTTTAATTCTCAATCAATGATATTTCATAATATGTAGTTGTGAAGATGGTACTATTAATTGTACTGATCGAATTAGTCCACATTGTAGAGACAAGAAAAAGTGGATGTTGAAAAAAAAGAGTCAATAAAATGTTAGAACTTTTTGTGCTTTGTTTTATTCCTACGGTATCTGGATGACAAAGTGGTATCAGTCGTGATATTGTTGTAGTATATCAAAATGCCTTTTACCTTCACTCCCAACGAATACGTTGATATGCTTTTAATTTTTGGTGAATGCCGAAAGAATAAACGTGCTGCGGAGAGGCTGTATGAGCAGCGCTTTCCTGATCGTCGACAACCAGGTCGCAATACGTTTTCGTATGTAGAAAATACCATGCGAACAGGATCATTTCCCGGAAAAACAGATCAAGCACATCCTACTCCTGTGCGAACTGAGGAAAATTGCATAAATGTGTTGGCCTACGCCGAAGCACATCCTCATATTTCGGTTCGTGCATTGGCGGTGGAGGTTGGGATCAGTAAGTCGTCTGTGCAACAAATTTTCAAACAGTACAGATATCATCCCTTTAAAATACATTTACACCAAGGATTCAGACCTACAGATTTCGAAAGACGACTGGCATTTATTGCTCACATGCAAGTTTTCATCCACGACAATCCCAACTTCCTCAATCAAATCTTGTGGAGTGACGAATCCCGCTTCCATAATAATGGTACTGTTAACCGACATAACATGCACTATTGGTCACAGGACAACCCTCACTGGATTAGAGAAACCAATTTCCAAACAATGTGGGGTGTGAACGTGTGGTGTGGTTTACATAATGGACGACTCATCGGCCCTCATTTTTTCCAAGACACTTTGACGGGCCACCGATATCTACATTTCTTGGAAAATTGTATTCCTGCACTACTAGAAGATATTCCAATTGAAGAACGACAACAAATGTGGTGGCAACAAGATGGTGCTCCTGCACATAACCATAACAAAGTTACGACATTCCTCCATAATACTTTTCAAGACCGTTGGATTGGAAATAGTGGACCTGTTCGATGGCCTGCACGTTCTCCCGATCTCACGCCACTGGACTTTTTCCTATGGGGATATTTGAAACGAGTTGTCTTTGAAACTCAACCAACAAATATGGAAGATTTAACCCAGAAAATTTCAGAGGCTTGTAATACCGTTACTCCGGAAATGATTCGAGCTTCCTGTACTCTCGCGCTGATTCGGCGACTTGAAGCATGTGTGGCAAGAGCTGGCCAACATTTTGAACATTTTCTTTAGTATAATGTTGCAGTAACAATACAGCTGAGCGTATAAATTCATATTTCATTTGTAATTTTATTTTCCATAATTGTGCATGCCATTCTAGCTACCATGATACATCATTGAATGAGAAATGAAAAAGACTGTAAGTTGAAGCAAATCAAACATGGGGGTGCCATTTGAAAAACAAAAGTTAGGGGTGGTTTCTCGGGGGATTTTGCTATGTTGCATGAAAGAGCGTATGGTCTCCTACGACAAGTATTTTTTTCAATTTTTTTTCCGCAGGTAACTGAGATATCTGCTGGCCTAAAAGCTCTGGGACACCCGGTTTACATTTGATTATTTGTTCTGAAGTTTTTTAAGTGGTTTCAATACAGAAGCTTTAGCAGATCCCCATATAGAAACTAAATACTGAAATCTGGAATATATGAAACTGAAATAAATGTTCATCAAAATTTTTCTTTCTAAGTACCCTCTAATTTTGTAAAGAATGCTAATTGGATGGTGTTATGCAACAATGAGTCAAGCCGCATTTTTTAATAATTGAGCTATCATAGTCATTGGAATCGCCAAAATGTTATTCTACAATAATCAAAAATGATTCAACCCGCAATTGTAAGGAGGCTTCATCCACTGACGATAGTATTACTCCACATTCCATCATTCCATGATCTGCTAAACTATTTTGATATTTTTTACGAAACTAGCTGACTGTGGCTTGACCAATTATTGCATAACAACATCCAATTATGGGTGATATTTTTTGACGGGTCATTTCTATGTGTTTTTGCCAACTGAGGATTTCATCAATATAAAGACTCAGAAATGTTATACAATGTTTGTATATTATATCTAGAGAACGTTCGATTCTAGGTACGTGCTGTAATGAAAATTGAAATTTCAATTAACTTTTTCTCAAAAAGTATCTCAAAAATGTCCCAAAAATGCAGTTATTCAATTTGAAGAAATTTTTTGAGTAGA
Organism: Chrysolina oricalcia; assembly: GCA_944452925.2. Classification (NCBI taxonomy): domain Eukaryota; kingdom Metazoa; phylum Arthropoda; class Insecta; order Coleoptera; family Chrysomelidae; genus Chrysolina; species Chrysolina oricalcia. Next base: position 7,263,434 of record OX101815.2, on the reverse strand, counting down.
TGAACAAATAATTTCAAAAAAAACATTGCAGAACGTACATAGATCAACGTTTTACCTTTCTTTTGATACCAAATTGATTTCGATTGGATAAAGATTGCTTCAAGTTTTAATGGAAGAGAAATATCATTGCAGCTACCTCTTTTATCTGTCAATAGCACCGTAAGGTGCTGCCGCAGACATTGGTACATAGAATCGAACGTGCTTGTTTGAAATCAATACGACGAACTGTTTTTGAATGAACGACTCTTTTACCAAAAAAACCGTTCCAATTATTGTATTCCTCCATAAATATTCAAATTGGTTTTAATTACTTTTTTTCATTTTCCATCAAGTGGAGACCGAGTCAATTCAAAACATAAATCTTTCTTTTCAAAATATGTGTCAAATATTTTATTTCTGACGCTATTCCCTCTGAAATTCGGAGACCCAGTACCTCGCACCCTGCGATGGGGTGTGCGGCCGCCACGAGTCTTTATCAGCAATTACGGTTTTACCTGTTAGCTTTCCGCGAGTCATTTGATTTGACTTCCGGTCGCACGGTGCGATACCGGATACCGAGATGGACACGTGTCATTTCGCTTCGACAGTGACTTCTATCGAAGTCCCAGTCGCGAGTAAACGACGCGACGTCCGGTATAATGACTCGCTTGATTCCGCGTTGATTGTTTTCGCCGCGTCGGGTAATGAGGGTTTGTCATGTCAGTCCCTGACGATGGTTTTCGGAAATGAATTACTAACTCTCATTGATACTTTTTGTTTATTTACATTTCTAAACTTTTTTCACAGGTGTCATAGAAGTTACCAAATTGTAGTTTATTGCCAAATGGAAACAACAGAACTTTTTTTTTTATAAAGGCATTCAATCAGAAATTGAAAGTAATATAATCGCAGTTTCCACAATTGTAAAAACGCTTAACTTCACTTCAAGCAAACCGTACTTCATCGGACTGGACAAGACTCAGAAAATTGCAAGTGTTTTTACAATACTGGGGTTCGTGGCTACAGAAAATACTGGACAGTTATGACTCGTTTATTCACAGACGATCAACAAAAAATTCCAACAATTCAATGATACAGCTCGAATATACTGTTTTAATAATCTGCGGACTTCACTGGATACTGATTTGTAACCTTTCTTGATTCCAGTTTCAACTCGTACTTGTAATTTCTCCAACTTTAACTTGTCCCTCCGCTCTAATCTCCTTCCTTATATATCTCTTCACAAACATCGGGAACTCCTGTGGCATCTGGAATAATAATAATAACTTTATTAACACATACAGTGAAAAAAGCACATATAAATGAGGATGGCTACATTGTAGAAGAGAATAAAAAGTGCTTTAGCGATAAGCTCAAAGCACTTGTTTCGCGAAAAAAAAATATTACGTAAGGTATAAATGAAAATATGAAACGTGGAAATGTAAATATAAAAATGTTAAATTTAAAATTGTAAATGTAAATGTTATATGTGAAATAGGAGGAATATTGTTCAAAAATGTATACAGTGATATAGATATTTTGTATTGTCTCAAGAAGTGCTATAAATTCATTTTCTACGTAATCATGAATGCACATGAAAAATCCTGAAACACGTCAATTTTTATATATGAACCTACAATTTCTCAATAAAATTCACGTGCTCCTTCAGCCCCTAGGGGTAACAGCTACCACTATAAAAATTTGAAAATAAAAGTGCCTGAAAATGGCGGCGAGTGATACCGCGATTAAAAGGGGTTCCAATTCTCTATGCAGTAATATAGCATTATTTGATTTTTAAACGTTGGTAATAAGAAAAACTTTTTTCTTGAGTATCAAGTCCAAAAATCGAAAAGTGCGATATTGCTGAATAGAGTATTAAAACTGCTTTTAAACGCGATATCACAAGCTACCCCTTTTCATTTAAAATTTTTATAGGGTGATAAAGGAGCATGTGAATTTTTTTTTGAGAAAGTGTAGTTTCATATTTAAAAAATTGTCTCAGGATTTTTCATTTGCATTCATAATTACGTAGAAAATGAATGTATCCTTTACTTCAGGACCTCACCGTATGTAATTATTATCAATAGTAGATAATTTTGGTCCAATGTAATAGACCGTCAGATAGTGACAGATTTAGGTGCCCCATTTTCACATACAAGCCTCGAATAGGGTTGAAAAGTACATCGATGTTGAGTAAAATGGAGGGAAATTTACGAGTGGCTCCTGGGGATAACATATGGAAAATTCGATTTTCCATGGAAAATTCGATTTTCCATATTTTAACGCGAGCCGTGTTCACCTAATCATTAATTAATAGAATCTGGCTTCAGAAGATCAAAGGCTTGAGTGTTGAAGGTGGCTAAAGGGTTCAAATGAGGCTGTAATCTTGTAAAGAAAAATCGAGATTTTAACAGGTTTTCCCACGCAAGCCCATCGAAATTATGAAAACCTACATCGTCACTACACCGAAAAACATAATGGCTTGAGTGGCGTGAATAGAAAAGTAGATTTTGTCGTCGGAAAATTGAATGGAAATTCTTTTTGATTTTTCCATATGTTTTCCCCACGAGCCACTCGTAAGTTTCCCTTCATTTAACTCAACATCGACTTACTTTTCAACCCTATTCGAGGCTTGTATGTGAAAATGGGGCACTATCTGACGGTCTATAAGTAAGTACACCTTTGATCAAGAGTCTTCGACATATTTTGTGGTAAATCGTATTGATTTTTCTGACGCGTGTTATAAGTTTGTGATGGTAAATTAGCAAAGTTTTCGTCTGGTGATATTTAATGGCAACATTGTGAAAGTGTAGTAGGTGTTTCAGGACGAAAAACATTGCATTTATCCACAATCACCTTATAATTGAAGTTTTATCCACACTTATGAACCGTATAAAGTACCACTTTATCCACTAGTGGAATAATGAAATTACTTTATTCCACTAGTAGAATAATTAAAAATACAGTCTTGAATATCAATCACATTTTACTTATTTTCACCAACTTCACAAATTTTTACAAATGGAGTCGATAAACAATCGAAAATACATAGCAACCATTCAACACCTCCCGATATTTTTGTATGTTATTTCAATGATTTTTGAGGAGGTGACAGCCGCTGTCAGAGCAAAACGTCAAATCATTTTGTGATGAAAAATTTCAGCGATTCTGATTCTAAATGAATGTGATTGTGAATAAAACGTTGTATTGCATGCGTGTTTTAGACAAATTTTATTTGCTTAAGAAATTTAAACGCTGGAGCTTCGCTTGCGCAAATAAAATGATATCTAAAACACTTATACAATAAATAACTATTACCGATTTCAATTAGATATACTGGGCGAGACAAAGAAAATGCTTTAATATAAATATAGATATAAAAACATAAACGGATGTATTCATCTCAAAATCAGTATCCAGAGATCGTAGAATCGAATCCTGTAGAAGTCATTCAGATTAAATTTCCGTTTTTTTTTCATTAGCAGTTACAATTGTACAAAACATTGTATGATTCATTTGTGCTCACGTTCGTTTTGCCATATTCACAAAATAAAATGCCGCTTTCAAACGGGAATCATAAATAAATATTTTTGTTCATAACCTGAATCATCTTGCTTCATTAAGAAACATTCGAATTGGTACGTCGAATTTTACATGTACAGACGCGGTGTTCAATATTTTGTCGTGCGATTAGGAGATCGGTATGTTAGAAAAATGTCTGCATTCCTTCGGCTCGGTCGACTGGTTAATGTCACTCAGATAGACGAGGCGCCATACTCTTCTAGTCTGTGTCTTTCGGTAATATCCTTTTTTTGTTTTTGTCGAAGAATAGGAGCAATCTTTTTTGTGTCAGACATTTTATTCCAACAACATGAATCAGTGATATAATGTGTACGATATCCAAGAAGTCGTATGAAAATTAATGTTTTTTGATAAGAAAGTATTTTGTTATATAGTGGAATCTAGATATACAGGGTTGTCTCATTCAAGTGCATAAGGACATACAGTCTGGTCCACTAAGTGTGCAACAAATGGGAAACTTGTTTATTATCGATTTTTCAGAAAATTTTATTCTTGACAAAAGTTGGTGCATGTTCCAAAACTATACCAAGTGTACCTGAAATGGCTTTATGACAAACACCATACAGGATAGGCCAAAAGATATAAAGTTCGTTCAAGAATAAAGTACCCTTATTTCAGAAAATATAGAAATATGTTGAAGAGAAAAGTTGCTTAGAATTAAAAGTTATGTTCAGATACGAAGTCATGGTCTGCTATTCGAATTTTTTTTTTCGTTTGGAAAATATTGAATTACCCCCTTATGATACATATGTTTACTATTTTGATTTAATATGTATGTGAAATATTTTTTTATCAAATTAAAGTGTATTTGTATAATTTACTTGGATTTGTATTTTTTTAGATGAACGTCAACTTCATGTTTGTTGCAACGATATTTAACAGAACTCTAGAATAAAACAAATACTCTTTTTAACGAGGCAAATACTTTCCGAAGTAAATGTTCACATAAATAAACTGTCAATAAAAGTATAAAATTTCTGTTCTTCTGACAACGATGCCTCAACTAGAACAGATATTTAAAAACACTCCAAAATTTATCGCGGATAGCCATGAACAAAAAACACATACGCCCGAAAACAATACTGTAGGTTGATAGTGTGGCGTCTTGAAACTTGCCTGTCAAACGTTTTCATATTTGATTACTTATATTTCGGACGTCCATCATCTTAATGGTTGAAAGATTTCTATCTCTTTCAAATTATTTCACAACGTTTCAATTGCTTGAATCCGCAATCGACTTCTGGTGAATAGTGACAAAATCAGATGCTACGCGACCTTTTATAGGTCTATAATTAAGTGTAATTACGCGCGGTCTTGTGGCGCGCGTGGTTTCGCGCTTTTTCTCCATCCAAAACGTTCCATGAGCGGTTTTTAATTTCCACGCTTGGTTGACTGAAGGCACCATTGGCTTCTATGTAGGTGGTTTCCATAAATTTCCGTTTGAACCAATGTTCCTCTCTATGAAGAACACTAGCTTCGTCCCAGAGAATTCGGTCACAGCATAAGTAACATTGTTACTTATGCTGTGATTCGGTGGTGTTTTGTCCAGGCGTGGTCAGCAATTCCCGATTTTGATGTTTCCCCTCATTGAGTCCACTTTTTGTGTTCGGCTATTCTTACTGATAATGGCCTCTTGGTCTCTCCGATATAGGAATCTCCACATTCACATGGGACTTTGTAAATACAGTTTTTGCTGGATTCTGTTGTGTTCTCTGGTTTCGTCTTGGTGAGGAAGCTTCGTAAGGTACTGCCGGATTGAAAGCAACTCTTCATGTTGTATTTATTTCCGATCCTTCTGATCTTCTCGGAGATACCCCTGATATAGGGAAGAATGAGAACGGGGTTTTGTGGTCCGAAATATAAGTAATCAAGTTACTACATCGTCTAAAAATTTTTCATATTTGTCCTTAATTAAAAATGCCTCGCCCAGTAGTATTAACGTTAACTGAAAAGGCAGAATTAGTTTTAATCTGTGGTGATGGTTATAAAACAATGAGCGAAGCTGCAAATATTTTCAACGAGCGGCATCCAGACAAACAAATTTGCTATTCAAGTGTAAGTAGAATTTTAAAGAATTTCAAACAGACCGGCTCACTAGAATATAAACATAATACGGAGCGTACAGATCGACAAGCGTAAGGATGCCTCTGAGATGCGCAAACGATAGAAAGCGTGAGTAGATGTGCGACAAAGACGTAACTGCTTGAATAAGGCAGAGCGATTGAGCTCCTGCCACACTCCAGGGTTTTGTCTACTGCGCAACCAATTCTCGGAGGCATCCTTATGCTTGTCGATCAGTACGAAACCTGTATGCACAGAAGAAATCCAGCTTGACGTACTTCAAGCAGTAGTAGAAAATCCTAGAAGGTCCACCCAAGAAATTAGTGATTATACCGGCATAAAAAAACCTCTGTGAAGCGTATTCTCAAGAAACATAAGTACCATGCATACAAACCTACATTCATCTGTACATTGCAAGAAAGAGACTATGATTTGAGATATGATTTTTCCATGCGGATTCAGGGTGAAATAGAAGAACAAAGAGATTTTCATCTGTTTTGGAGATGAATCGACTTTTACAACAAATGGGGTTTTATCATCACAAAATTGCAGATGGTGGTCAGATGTCAACCCAAATTTTATTATTGACAACAAAAATCAATACTATCAGAAAACAAACGTTTGGTGTGGTATGGTTTTTTTTTCGAGAGAATTTGAATGGTGACAGGTACTTGAACTTTTTGGAAACTGAAATAGGAGAGTTTTTGGATAATATGGTATTAGAAGAACGGCAAAAAGTATAGTTCCAACATGACGGATGTCCTGCCCATTCTACTAGAAATGTTTCTCAGTGGCTGAATAGGACATTTCGTAATAAATGGTTAGGACGAAATACCGATCCTCGATGGCCTCCTCGTTCTCCAGACCTTACACCTCTGGATTATTTCTTATGGGAATACTTAAAACAAAAAGTCTACAGAGATCGCCCCTTTAATAATGTTGCTGAGCTTGAAACTTCAATAGGAGTTCATTGCAGAAATATTCCCGCTAATGTGTTGCGATCTACAGTAAACGAATTTTATGACCGATGCATCGAAAGTGAAGGTGGACATACAGAGACGCTTCGATAATTTTTATTGTTAGCTCCTGTTCAGTTACCTACTGTAAGTTTCTGTACTATCGCTTATTGGTTCTTTTTTGTTCATGGCTATCCGCGATAGATTTTGACAGTTTATTCATATGAACATTTACTTAGTAAAGTATTTGCCTCGTTAAAAAGAGTATTTGTTTTATTATAGAGTTCTGTAAATATCGTTGCAACAAATATGAAGTTGACGGTCACCTAAAAAAATACAAATCCAAGTAAATTTTACAAATACACTTTAATTTGATAAAAAATACTCCAACCTGATTTGATTGTGGCTACTTCACATACATATTAAATAGTAAAAATATGTATCATAGGGGGTAATTCAATATTTTCCAAACGAAAAAAAAATTCGAATAGCAGGCCATGACTTCGTATCTGAACATAAATTTTTATTCTAAGCAACTTTTCTCTTCAACATATTTCTATATTTTCTGAAATAAGGGTACTTTACTCTTGAACGAACTTTATATTTTTTGGCTTACCCTGTATGGTGTTTGTCATAAGCCATTTCAGGTACACTTGGTATAGTTTTGGAACATGCACCAACTTTTGTCAGGAATAAAATTTTCTGAGAAATCGATAATAAACAAGTTTCCCATTTGTTGCACACTTAGTGGACCACACTGTATATTTCATGTGGTAAATTGATGGTATATTTATTTAATCATGAAGTAGGGGAACAAATGAATATTTGTTCTCAAATGTAACTTATACCAGGTATCCGCGGAAGCTGGCTCCTATAACGTTCTTGGGTTTGAAGATAATGCAATGAAATTTGGAAGATATGTGTACGACATATGACTGCATATTTTGACAAGTGATTGCTACTTCCTGTTTCACTGGAAGTGACATAAACTCTGATTTTTAAATGGGTCACCTGGTATATTATGTTCACTTCTTTTGTCTCCTTATGAAATTCTGAATAAAACCATGTATTACTTGTCACTTTTTGTAAAAAAAATATTTTGAAATTAATTTTTTTATTTAGAGGACTATGGATACGTTTAAACATACCGAAAATTACAAAAAATTCAATTTTGATATTTCGAGATTAAAGTAAGATTTAATTAAATGCATCGAGTAACCTGTGACCAACTGATAAATCATAATCGTTAATCCAAAAACTAATAATATACAGTGCGCTGGAATGAGTGTTACCCCCCCTATTCTTTATTTTTATGTAATTAGCGAAACGCTCTTAGAGGTCGATTTTTGTCCTCATTTTTTGTGTTATTCAAAGAATTTAAATATACAGGTTGATACTTGTAGGAGATATGACGACACCGACAATTTTTATATGGAAACCCCCAATTTTTATTGCGGATTCTGAAAAAGCTCATTTTTTACGTACGATATTCTAACTTCCGGTTATACAGGGTATCCGAAAATTATTTAGGCGGCCTCAATTTTTTGTTTCAATGCATCCTTAGCTGTTAGTTGTAATGTCTTGAAATCATTAATTTTTACAATTTATAATTGTTACGCTTTTTGAGTTAGAGGCTGGCTAAATCAATTTGGGAAATTTTTTATTTCGCGTAATTCAGAATACATAAATATTGCCAGGTACTAATTCCCAAACTGTTTTAATTTAATTCGGGGTTTGAGACACCCTGCATAATTATCAGTTACTGAATCGTTAAGTAAAAAAATGTTCTCTTTCAGATTTCACAGTAAAAATTTGTCATACTACCTACGCAAATCACCCTGTAATATTTAAATTTTATTGGAAAAAACGCAAAAATAAGAATAAAAATTAACCTGTTCGAACGTTTTTCCCAACAAGTATTTCGTTACGATTTTAACAAATTTATTCGACTCTTCCGAGTGTTTCGATAATTATTTTAAAATAAATAAGTCAATAGGGGCGGGGGGGATAACACTTATTCCAGTGCACTGTAAATCCTTATTAACATAATTTTGTTACAATGAAATACACAATAGTTAGCAATTTACTTTTGTCTATGCAACGTTAAAAGGCAATTACACTAATCATATTTTATTTTTCCCAAACATTACAAGTAAAACTGGGTAAAAACGACTTTTCAGTGATTTTTTTTATTGGATTAGATTCAGGAAAAAAATGATTGGAGTAGAATTCAAATACTAGCTAAATTCGCGCGAATATTAGCGGTATTTCATTGGACGAATACAAGTGACGTCAAAGTCTCCTGACTTCAAGATCTCCATATATTGCCTATTTGTCTGTTGTCAAAACCGTATCTTTCCACTAAATTCAACTGAATAGTATCGAAAGAAAATTAATCCGGTGTACACTATGCTTTAAATTGGGAACAATTCGTTCTTGTACAGAAAGCATTATCTGAGAACTCAAGGACCTTTTAGAATAATACAAGCGACGTCAGCCCGCGAAAATATGGCGATTGGCGTTCGAATCTCTCTCTATTTGGAACAGTTCTGTAGTGGATTGTAGTCGATATGAAATAAATAAATAGGTTCGTGAAAAGATTTTACATGCATCATATATACAGATAAGATCATTTGTTATAAATAGAACGTGATTTTTTTGTTATTGTGTAATTTCGTATTAAGACGTCGACAAGTAAATTTTTTCAAGGCAACTCAATGAAGGGCAGTGAATATCTTTTTCTTAATCGAAATGCAATGTTATTTATACCTTTTGAAAAATTCAACTCTGATTCATCAATCGAAGAGAAACGTCTTGTCTAAGAAAAATATTTTTTTCTCTGCACAACAAGAATGATGTAACGAGCTGGAGCCGTATCTGTCTACGATGCCATGATATTCTTGGCGCCAATTCGTAAGGAATGTTAGGTCACTACTTCTTGACACATCGAGAAACCATCATGATATTTCATTTTACAATAAAAAAATGTTTTTATGCACAAGCGGGCGGTAAATATAGCACTCAGCTACTATATGTATGTTATGTTACACTTAATTATTATGTGCATAACGTATGAAACGTGTAGACCATTGCAATTCAAGTCAGTATTTGTGATTCGCGCTATAAAACCGCTAGTGCATAAAATTTTTGTATGTATCACGTGCGTAAAATGCGTTTAAGGCCTTCGGCGTGTGATGGCCCTCGGCTAACGCCATAAACGCCTACTTTACGCCCTTGATACATAAATAACTATTGTGCTTGTATTACAGAATTATGGGGAAAAATAATTTAAAAATTCATTTTTCAAATCAAACAATTTTATTTAAAAATAATATATCTACTGTTGGATATTTTCATCATCATGCATCTGAACATATAAAATATAACCAAAAATTGGATATCACTATTGATGGAATCTTCGAAAACAATCCTTTTTCTTGGTGAAACACAGGGATACACTACATTTGGTACAAATAATTTGGGAATATACAGTACATTCAGGATATTCGCCATTAGTCAGGGGTATTTTATCCCTATTCCATTTATTCATCTGCAAAAATAACGCAATTATTTGCATGATGTGAATTTACCACAAAAGTAAATGTTCCTTTTTATAAAAAAAATAATAATAATTTGTTTCAGTAACAGAGTAAATAGTTACACGATTCTTACATTAGTTAATAATTATGTTATACCTCTAATACATTCTCACTATTTTTAAACATAAAAAATATCTGAATATCCACCGACTGTGTACACCGCATTGACTAATTACAGTTACGTTGCCGATTTTATTTGGTCTAATACTTCCTAGGTAACTAAGGATGCTGTATCATTACAACGATATGTGAAATTAACTTCTTTTATTGAATTATTAGAACAATTAACCTTCAAGGCTATTCTGAAAGGATAGCGATTAATCGAGGGCAGTTTACTGTGGATATAAATAGAGAGAGAGCCCGTGATCGGAGAGGGCAGTTACAGTTTAACACAGACAGTCGAGTGGCGTATAGTAGACATTTCACCGTGGACACAAATATACACAGTGTTGCATGGTTACATGGATTAGTCGTATGAGTTGTAATAAATTAGCTTTAAAAAAATTGTGAAACCAAGTCAAGTAATTTGTATTCACATCAAAAATGACTTGACAACGCTATATCATCGACTGACCACTGTCATTGAAAGTTTCGTCATTACGGGCCATATTATGTTTTCGTGTATTCAGCCAATCGAATATTCATGTGCGGACTATTATTTGATATTTTCGTCGGAAGGAAATGACTATAACGTAGATTACTATCTGATCACCTCGACCTGGTTAATAATTCACATCGGAGGCGTTTCGATACGCCATTAGGCTCATTCAGACGCCCATGACCGTATTTGTACATTTACGGAAAGTGCATTACGCTAATAGACGGGTTTTTTACATCGGGTAACGTTGTTGTTGTTTGGCTTTTGTTCAGTACACAGTGTAGAACGTAAATATGGAAAAGCTGGAATATTTACAGAACGGCTTATTCAATACAATCAATTTTAAGCAGTGAATGTTTTCAAGTTTTCAAAGACGCGTCTAAAAGGAAAATTTCCAAACTGTATATTGGAATCCTTCGGCAATAGCACTCTGTACATGTTTGTATTATGTCATTATGAACTAGTTGTTGTTGATAACACCTCTATATAATACACAACCGTTTTATGTTCAATCTGTTTCCACAATACAGTCTAAATTTCAAATCCAATTGTTTCAATACCATTCGTAACTCCGTTTTGAGCTAGCAAATGCAAATTTGAACACTTCAGGTCACATGATCTGGCTTGAAGGACCAAAAATGTTGAAAATTGTTTTTGCTGGCTCAAAACAGAGTTAATGTCATCCACTTGCCAATGGTATTTAAACGACTGGATTCGAAATTTGGACTGTATTAACGAAACAGGATTGAACATGAAACGACTCATGCATGCAAAGTTTTTCCGCTGTACCAGTTTTAAAAGACATTTATAAATGTTTGTGTTTGTGTCACGTATTAGAACATTCATTTATAGTGTTTATTGCTTTCCAGATGCTGCTCATCAGCGGACAATCACCGTCAGTTCTTCAGCAGCTGTGTTCGTTACCATTTCCATATTTTTCCGTGGAAGCCCTTTCCAACGTCCTGTACCCGACGCTTTTGGCCTGCTGCGCTGGAAACGACCAAACGACATCAATCTTGAAACAAGAGTTGTCGTACAGTGTAAGTACAATACGAGACGGTTGAAGAACTTCTCCATACATCATTTTCGTTTTAATTACTTTCGATTTTGAAATCGTACATTCAGTTTCTTTCTTGCTAGAGTATTTCCGTTTCTCATAAACTATCGTTCCATCATCAACTGAAGCTTTCAAAAGTTCTCCTTTTCACCAACATATCTTATGTGGTCCTGATGATAAATGGAGACGTTTCCTTCCCTAATTTTCTTCCGTTCTTCTTTAAGAATATGAGAATTCATTAAACATTCATTTTTAATTTTTGCTATGCAGTAAAAATGAACTTTAGCAAAAATAAATAAAAATCTAGGTTAGGCGCCTCCTCTATTCTGACTAATGTCTAAAATCCCTGGTGAAATTCAACTATTTGATTTTTGACGGTTGTGTCTTAGTTCCATAGCATACTCAAAATGACGCTTAGATCGCCGTAACATTTAGGCAGCGTTTTACGTTCACGACCTTTTATTTTTGTCGTTCTTTCAACGAATGACAAAGCTATGGATCTCACTGCCTCGGGAGGTGTTCCCTGAGGCATATAGCTTCCAGAAATTCAAGGAAAACAATTCCTGTCGATTAGTTACGTTTCGAACTTCTTAGTTATTTCTTTCACTCTTTCACAACGTTTCATTTGCTTGAATCCGCAATCGTCTTCGGGTGAACACTGACAGGTTTTGGTGCTACGGGGTAACAGGTCTGTCGGTGTGGTGTAATTACGGTGAGATTACGCGCGGTGTTGTGGTTCCTCTCTATGAAGAACACTGCCCTCGTCCCAAAGAATTCGATGGTGCTCAATCCAGGTATAGTCAACAATTCGCGATTTAGATCTCTCCCCACGTCGAGTCTACTTTTTGTGTTCTGTTATTCTTACGTATTACGGCCTCTTGTCAGTCCGATGTAAGAATATCGCACGCACAAGGAGGTCAGTCTTTTCATGAACCTGGTTGACTTCCAGTTTTCTCTTGATGATGATGAGGGATACCTCTATGGGGGGGACATTGGTATGAAGGCTCGCCACGGCAAAGCTGATGAAACGTTGTGCAGGTCCTAGTTCAACATCCTTGATGGTGTCCACGAATAGCTTGAAATTCTTGCCGAACGAATTGCAAGTACCCTATAAGGGTTGTACTATTGGTAGAAGGTATTTTGCAAGGTTGAGGGTTGGTGAATTCCGGGAGCTGGTGATTGGTCTCAATGACATGTCTGGATTGTAGATTTTTGGAGTCTTATGCGTCTGTTCCTTATCTGGTATGAAAGTGTTTTTTCTCAGGGTGCTGTAGATTTTTCTTCATATCATGGAGTTGGATCATTCTGTAGAAGTTTGTAGTTTCCAAACAGGAATCTACATTGATATTAGGCTTATTACTATAAATTGTTTTTTTGTTGCAGATTTTGGAAGAATTTCGTTCTTCTGAGTCCGGCCGACAGCATCGCCTGGTAAAATTATTGTCTAAAAAGTCGTTGATATGAATCTATAGTATTGTTACAAAAAAAATTCAAGTATTTTGTGCAATGTTTTTCTACTTATATGTGTATTCCACTAGTTTTATAGAATTAATCGGAACTTAATATTGATCAGAACTTGACTTCGATTGAACGCACAAAAACTTCGTGTAATGCATTATATCGGAATTCCCAAAAGTATCTCTGTGTTTTGATCCATTGTGATTTTTATTTCAGAAGTGGGATAGCTTTCAAAGCGAAGACAGTTTGTTATTTCAACAGAAAAAAACTGTATTTCAATCAACAGAAAAAAACAGTTTTTCAATATAATATTTTCAGAAATCCTACTAAAATCTCTCAAATGAAAATTTATTGCAACCCAGAACATACATACATACATACGTACATTAGATACTTTTTTGTACTTGTTATGTTTATTCAAGTGGAAATAAAGACCCATTATTATTATTATTATTATATTAGTTATTTTGAAGAAAAAGTCTTATAGATTAGACCATCTTCATCTTTGCTTTGTCCATACTTTTGGGAAATCCAGTATCTTCTGTCTCGTTATTTTAATAGTTTGAGATTTTTATTTTTGTGAGTGACGGATATCATCAAGGATTTATTGATGGTCTCGACTTTTTAAGCCTCGAACCGATTGCGACATTTCGTAGAAAAGTCTTTTGTTTGTGGTGATTTCCTTTAAAAATTTCATAGTCGGAATTGGCTTTATTTTTATATGTGATTTAGTTATAGTAACATCTATGAACTAATATATTTTTATTTATTATATCTTTTTTAATCAATAAACTATCAACAATTCTTGGCATTTTTATTTCTGTTCTTTCAGCTTAGCAGAGTATAAATGCAACTGGGAGATAATTTGACACAGTGCTTTCATAATCATATGTACAGGTTATACATTTTTATTACAAGTTCTTGCTTTGCTCCTATGTCTGTCTGTCTATGTGTGTCTGCCTGCCTGTGTGTGTTTCTGTCTGGGTCGGTTTGTCTCTGTTTGTCTGTCAATTTCTGCCTGTCTAGGTCTATCGATCTGTGTATGGGTCTCTGTCCGTCTGTCTATCTGTGTCTGCCTGTCTATCTGTGCCTGTCTTGTCTTTCTGTTTCTGTCTTGTCTTTCTGTTTCTGTCTGTCTGCCAGTCTGTGTGTGTCTGCCTGGCTGTGTCTGCATCTGTCTGCCTGTGCCTGTCTATCTGAGTCTGTCTGTGTTCGTTTGTATGTTTGTGTGTGTTTGTCTGTGCCTGTCGTCTGTGACTCTTTCTGTCCGAGTCTGTCTGTACGTGCCTGCCACTGAACTGCACTATCACTGCACTGCACTTCCACTGCACTGCACTTCCACTGCACTACCACTACACTGCCACTGCACTGCACCGCCACTGCACTGCACTGCACTACCACACCACTACCACTGCACTGTCACTGCCCTGCACTGCACTACCACTACACTGCAACTGTACTGCCACTGCCCTGCACTACCACTACACTACCACTGCACTGTCACTGCACTACCACTACCACTGCACTGCTACTGCAATGCCAATGCACTGTACTGCCACTGCACTGCACTGCCATTGCACTGTCCCTGCACTGCACTGCCATTGCACTGCTCTGCCCTACTCTGCACTGCACTGCCCTGCCCTGCACTGCCACTCCCACAGCACTGTACTGCCACTGCACTACACTGTCTAGAAAAAGCCTGGTGAAAAAAATCCTGGTAAACAAATTCCAGGTAATAAAAGTCTGGGTGGAAAAACTATGGAGAAAAACAACGATTCCCGATCTCATTTGTTTTTTTGGTACGCAACTCTGTTAATTCCGAATTCCTAATAGCACCGACAATGTTTCAAATGAGATGACTGTTACTCATAGCTTTCCGGATAAAATCTTCCTGGCATCAGCCTGTCCATCAAAAGTTTCAAAGATCTCTCTCACTTCAGTGAGAATCGTACATTTTTTGGCATGATAACCCGCAAATCTTCGCTTCAAAAATGCCTAATCTGTTTTTTTTGCCACTGCCACTGCACTGCCACTGCACTGCTCTGCTCTGCTCTGCTCTGCTCTGCTCTGCTCTGCTCTGCTCTGCTCTGCTCTGCTCTGCTCTGCTCTGCTCTGCTCTGCTCTGCCCTGCCCTGCCCTGCTCTGCCCTGCCCTGCCCTGCTCTGCTCTGCTCTGCTCTGCTCTGCTCTGCTCTGCTCTGCTCTGCTCTGCTCTGCTCTGCTCTGCCCTGCACTGCACTGCACTGCACTGCACTGCCACTTCCACTGCACTGTTCTGCCACTGCACTACACTATCTAGAAAAAGCCCTCTTGAAAAATATCCCAGTAAAAAAATTCCAGGTAAAAAAGTCTGGGTGGAAAAACTATGGAGAAAAACAACGATTCCCGATCTCATTTGTTTTTGATACGCAACTCTGTCAATTCCGAATTCCTAATAGCACCGACAATGTTTCAAATGAGATGACTGTTAATCATAGCTTTCCTGATAAAATTATCCTGGCATCAGCCTGTCCATTAAAACTTTCAAAGATCTCTCTCTTCAGTGAGAATCGTACATTTTTTGGCGTGATAACCCGCAGATCTTCGCTTCAAAAATGCCTGATATGTTTTTTTTGCCACTGCACTGATACTGCACTGCCACTGCCACTGCCACTGCCACTGCCACTGCCACTGCCACTGCCACTGCCACTGCCACTGCTTGTGTGTATGTGTTCGTCTGTTTGTGTGTTTCTCTGTGTTTTTGTCTGTTAGTGTGTTTATGACTCTGTATATCTGTGTCTTTCTATCGGTCTGTGCCTTCTTGTCTGTGTCTGTCCGAGTCTGTGTAATGTGTCTGATTCTGTCTGTGTTTGTGTTCGTCTGTCTGCGTGTTTGTCTGTTTGTGCATTCGTCTATTAGTGTGTTTGTCTTTGTGTGTTTGTCTGTTTACAGTTTGTCTGTCTCATTCTGTGCGTTTGTGTTCGTCTGTTTTTGTGTTTGTCTGTTTGTGCGTTTGTATGTTTGTTTTTGTGTTAATCTGTTAGTGTTTGTTTGTGTGTCTGTCACATTCTGTCTGTGTTTGTGTTCGTCTGTTTGTGCGTGTTTGTATCATTGTCTGTATGTGTGTTTCTGTCTTTTTGTGTCTGTTTCTTTGTTTGTGCGTTTGTTAGTGTGTAAGCCTGTTTGTATGTCTGTCCCTTCCTGTCTGAATGTGTTCGTCTGTTTGTGCGTTAGTGTTTGTTTGTGCGTTTGTCTGTGATAGCCTGTTTGTTTGTTAGTTTGTTTGACATATTTGTGAGTTTTTCTGTATCATTCTGTTTGTGTGTTACTCTGTTAGTGTGCTTGTGTGACTGTCTGTGTTTGTGTATTCGTTAGTGTGTTTGTCTGTTTGTGTGTCGGTCTGTGTATTTGTGTGTTTGTGTTTGTCTCTCCGTGAGCCTCAGTGTTTTAGTGTGTTTGTGTATTTTTTCTGTTTGTGTGTTTGTCAGTCTGTCCCATTCTGCCTGTGTGTGTTTTTCTGTTTTTTTGTTTGCTGTGAGTTTGTCTGTTTGTGTGCTAGTTTGTGTTTTTATCTGTTTGTGTGTATGTTGGTGTTTGTCAGTGTGTTTGTCTGTTTGTGTGTTCTTTTTGTTAGTGTGTTTGTGACTCTGTCAGTGCCTTTCTGTCAGTGCTTGTCTGTCTGTGTCTGTCTATATGTCTGTGAACATCTTCTGAGTCTATCTCTTGAGCCTTGACATTCTGTTTGTGTGTCTATCCGTGTTTGTGTTCGTCTGTTTGTGCATTTATGTATTCGTTAGTGTGTTTATGTCTTAGTCTGTTAGTGTGTTTGTGTGTCGGTCTGTGTGTTTGTGTTCGTCTGTTTGTGTTTGTTTGTGTGTCTGTGTTCTTCATATTCGTGTTTGTTTGTGTATTTTTTCTGTTTGTGTGTTTGTCAGTGAGTTAGTCTGTTTGTGTGCCTGTCTGTTTGTGTTTTAGTGTGTTTGTGCGTTTGTTTGTGTGTTTGTGTGTTTTTGCTGTTAGTGTGTTTGTGTATTTGTCTGTTTGTGTGTTTTTTCCATTAGTGTGTTTGTCTGTTTGTGTGTTTTTTCTGTTAGTGTGTTTGTCTGTTTGTGTGTTTTCTCTGTCAATTGATCTGAAATTTGTCCATCTAGAATTTAACTTTATTCATCAGTGAAACCAGTAGGCCATCATACTGTGGTGATTGTCATAGACGGCATGACTGTGAATATCAATCTAAAAAATAACATCTTGAGAGTAGCCTCGAAATAACATAACAAAGAGCGAAAAACTATAAAGACCTAAGAATTATGTGGGGTTGTCGGAAGGGTAGCTCTGCAGGACCCTAGATTAACACAAGCACTTAGCGCTAAGAGCTCGGGGGTTGTCGATATTCTGCCACCCCATATTCTCGACGAGCAGAAAGACATCATTTCTGCCAACGACACTAGCAGTTACAGTCGCTTTTCATCTAAGAGACGGAAATACGTATTGTTTTATTCCGCAAAAAATAGTTAACGACGAACCAGTTATGAAAGACTGATTTAATTTTATATGAGTCAAATAAAATCGGTCTTTTTATGACATGTTGAGTACCAAATTCTATCAAACGCAGCATGAAAATATAAAAGAATTGTCTTGTTTCAAATGTAACAACGCTTGCTGTACTAAGTTCTGAAGTTCAACTTCATCTCTTTAATTGGGATATTGAATAAATAATATCTTTTAGTTGTAAATATTCAAATTATGCCTGAAGTGGGTGATTATCATATAGATATATGCCTTATAGAGAGGTTGATGACAAGAAGTTTTCATTCGCAAAGTTATAATTAACGGTCATTTTGTTCGAAACTTTACCGTTTCTGAATCATTCGTTATTTTGGTAGCAATGATTATTGGAGAGGCCAGTGCTTGTACTTTTTTCCACCGAAATTTTTTTTTAATCGTTTTTTTTAACCGGACTTTTTTTCACCCCAATTTTTTTCCTGGACTTTTTTCAATCCGGACTTTTTTTACCCGGAGTTTATTACCCGGACTTTTTTTACCCGGACTTTTTTTCAAACCGGACTTTTTTTTACCCGGACTTTTTTTTTCTGGACCTTTTTCAACCAGATTTTTTTTAAACCGGACTTTTTTAACCCGGACTTTTTTTACCCGGACTTTTTCCACCCGGACTTTTTTCAACCCGAACTTTTTTTACCCGGAGTTTTTTACCCGGACTTTTTTCAAACCGGACTTTTTTTACCCGGACTTTTTTCAAACCGGACTTTTTTTAAACCGGACTTTTTTTCACCCGAACTTTTTTTACCCGGACTTTTTCTAACCCGGACTCTTTTTAACCCGGATTTTTTTAACCCGGACTTTTTCTAACCGGACTTTTTTCAACCGGATTTTTTTTAACCGGCTTTTTTTTCCCGGACTTGTTTCCATCGGAACTTTTTTTACCGGGACTTTTTTTAACCCGGATTTTTTTTAACCCGGCCTTTTTTTCAACCAAACTTTTTTTACCCAGGATTTTTTTAACCCGAACTTTTTTCCCGGATTTTTCTCCCGAACTTATTTCTACCGGAATTTTTTCAAACCGGACTTTTTTTCACCCGGACTTTTTTACCCAAACTTTTTTTACCCGGACTTTTTTTACCCGTACTTTTTTTACCCGGACTGTTCTACCCGGTTTTTTATCACCCGGACTTTTTTACCCGGACTTTTTTACCCGTACTTTTTTACCCGTACTTTTTTTACCCGGACTTTTACTTCATGGACTTTTTTTTGCAGTGCAGCGCAGTGGAAGTGCAGTGGCAGTGCAGGTAGTGGCAGTCCAGTGCATTGGCAGTGCAGTGCAGTGACAGTGCAAAACAGTGGCAATGAAGTGCAGTGCAGCGGCTGTACAGTGCAGTGGCAGTGGCGTGGCGAAAATAAACCATTTCAGTCGAATTTTTAAGCAAAAATCTTCGATTTATACTGAAGAAATCTTTGAAACTTTTTTTATGGAGAGGATGATGACGGGAAGTTTTTATTCGCAAAGTTATAATTAATTAACTGTCATTTTATTTGAAACACTGCCGTTTTTAAATTAGTTGTTTTTTTGGTGGCTTGTAGAAAAGCGGAATTTCCTGAGATGCGTATCACAATACAAATGTGACTACAATTACCAGGTCTACTCGGACTTTTTCGTCCATACCGTTTCCTCTCAAAATTATCTTTCGTGCACTTTTTGTTTGCCCGGACTTTTTTTCATCTGTACTTATTTTTACTCGGCCTTTTTTTAACCCGGACTTTTTTTTACCCAGCCTTTTTTTCCGGACTTATTATTACTCAGACTTTTTTTACCCGGACTTTTTTAAACCGGACTTTTTTTACCCGCCTTTTTTCCCGCCCTTTTTTTCTAGGACTTTTTTTCCGGACTTACTTTAGCCGGAACTTTTTTACCAGGACTTTTTTCAAACCGGACTTTTTTTACCCGGACTTTTTCTAACCGGACTTATTTTACCCGGTTTTTTTAGCCGGGACTTTTTTTACGAATACTGTTTTTCACCAGAACTTTTTCTTACCCGGACTTTTTCTACACGGACTTTTTTTGGCATTGCGGTGTTCTAGTAGTCCAGTGCAGTGGCAGTGCAGTGGCATTGCAGTGGCATTGCAGTGGCAGTGCAGTGGTAGTGCAGTGGCAATCCGGAAAAAAATACGGGGAAAAATGTAGGAGGAAAAAAATCATATGGGCAAAATCTAGGAACGAAAGTTCAGGAGAAGAAAGTCCGCCGAAAAAAAACCTTGGAAAAAAGTTCGGTGGAAAAAAGTCTGGAGAAAAAAGTCCTACTGACTCACGTTCATTCACGAAAATCGATCTTTCTGTCTATCTATTTTTCACTACTCATATTTACTGATTGGTTTAGTTGTTCTCTAGAAGTTTCTACCTTATTACATTTTTTTCTTATCGAAATACCTTTTTTTTTGTAAGTACCAAGAAATCATTTTTATTCAACCTCATTTGAACAACAAATTATTCGTTCATTGCATATCATTCTATATTATATTTGACAGCTTTTGAACACCGTAATGAAACGTGCAATGAAAGTGCACGTGAAAAACGCGGTCCACTTCATCAATCCTCTACCTGCTGTCGTGACAACCTTAGACAATCGATATTTCATCATGGTAAAAGGGGTGAATAGCATCCCTTTTCGCTTTTGCTTCCCTTCGCTAATACGTATACCTTCCCCGTAATAGATTAAAAACGAAACAAGTACGTTCGGAGTATTTTCACTCGACTTTTTCGGACTTTTTGGGCTCATTTAATAAAGACTAATGAATCATAAACAAGGCGTACTTTCGTATAAATCTATACAATAGAGTATTTTCACCGGCAAGTTTTGAATCAAAAGTAAACAACCACTGTCCTCTACGACCGTTGAATTATATCTCCTAGATTCTTGGACAAGTTTTGTATGAGTATTACTTTGCGGTAAGTAAATCTCATAGCCACACGTGTGGATTCAAATTTATATACAGGGTGTTCCTGAATATCAAGTACAAATCAATCTTTTAACGAATTTGATCTAGCCTTTACGTGCTCACTGTATATTACATAATAATAATCATAATCATAAATTATAATGTATCACTGTCCTGTAATTGGGGCTTGACCCGGTTTGGACAGTAAACGTCATTTTTATTGTTTTTTTATGAGTAATTTTTAGTCTGATCTAACCGGAACGAACTAATAGTACGTAGACATTGCGTGTGTACGAATATAATCGTGCTAACCTTAACACTTTTCTAAGAATATTCTGGGACGAAATTTACGTAGCTTAAATTGAAACCTGGTATTCAATTTAAGTAATATGATTTTATCAGTGGGACTCAATTTACGTAGGAATTTGGAAATGGGAATTAATTTACGTTTTTCGCAATACGTGGCCACCTGCATCATTGTTATCCTTATTAAAAGTTCCATTTAAGATACCTATTAATCTACGAGAATATTCGATGAACAGGTATTATTCTATTGGAATACCGCTCCACGAATAGATGTCTGTCTTCTCTTGCATTTCCATTCGCAAGACTATAGATGAGTAGTAGTATTAGTAGAAGTAGTTCTTTGGGGGGCCGCAACCGCGGCCAGGCAAGTAGGACCCCATGGACCCTTTTTGCCATCCCCTTATCCACTTATCTACATTCATCCTCCTAGTTTTCCTTTTCGAACCTTTGTGACCTCCTAATGAAGGTCATTATGTCCGACCACTTCGATACCGCCATCTTGGATTTTAGGTACAAAAATTTAGTTTTTTGATAATAACTCAAAAACGGTGGCTTTCACGACAAAAGACTTTCTATACAAAGTTGAAGAAGACAAAATTTTCTACATATTTCTACATCCACCACATTGATCTTGTTATCTCCGAATTGAAATTCATCGGAAAGCGGCGTGAATACGGAATATAAAGATGACTTGGTTCCTTTGCGCACTCCTGCTTCCGAAAAAAGTGACAAAGGAAAGGGGGCCAGCTCGTATTTAAGGTAATCCTTTATCTGGTCTTCAGATTTCTTAGCAATGCACATCCGTTGAAACAGCATTAGTGGGTTGAGGCAAATAGTTTCTTCGCCGACTTTAATGCTGCTATTAACTGCTAGTAGTGGGATAACTTTATCTTTTCGTGTAAATGTAATTTCCTCAAAATTTTCGTACATTTTAACCATTTTGTTCAAACATTTCAAACCCATTTCCCTGGACAAATGACAGTTTATCATTGCATCAATACCTACTATTATGCTCTCGCTACCTGCCTATCCGTTAAGGTTCAGGGCAACCTATTAATATAAAATTAAAGTAGAGTCTTTTCAAAAATTATGTCAATATGATTTGAATTTGTTTAAAATGTTTGTTTTAGTTTTCAACAGCCAAATAACAAAATATAATACTTTTTTTTCAAATAGTGCAACTTCACGGAGCTGTAACTCCTCACATGTGTGCTACGAAAAAAATGTGGACACAAAAAATGTAGGAAATTTTGCTTTCTTCAACTTTGTATAGAACATCTTTTGTAGTAAAAGCCACCGTTTTTGAGTTATTATAAAAAAAAACAAATTTTTGTACCTAAAATCCAAGATGGCTGCTCGAGCGCATGCGCCTCGAGGTCAAAAACTTGGATTTTTCATGAGGGCCCCAAGCTTAAACACATACTAAAAAATCGCTACTACCCCACCTTTTGCATTCAAACACCCCTTTTCGGTACCCACGTACTGGACTATTACTGGAGTGGAAAATTTCGACGTTATGACTTTCGCCTCAGTTTTGACAAGTGCAACTTTTAATGACAAAATTAGAAACATCTTATTTACATCACACTTTGATATTGATACATTCCTCGCCACTGGATTTTTAGGACAGGAAGAAATTCGCTGAAATGGCGAAGAAACGTAGTGAATCACGCTCTGAAATTGTACGGCAATAATTTCAGTGTAGCATTTCACACTCAATTAGAAAAGACCCGCTTCGTCCCGAATTAAGACCATTCAAACTCAAAGTGGCACACGTCGCGAGAGAATCCAACAGGAAATTAAAATTCAAACAGTATTTTGATTTATTTCTGCTCGGTTAGATTTACTAGTTCATAATGGCGGTTTGACAGGCCACGATTGAACACTCTTGGCGGCGGAGGCGGGCGGGATGGAAAAGGGAATGATAAATGCGACTATTTCGAGCGCGCCCTTTAAATTTTTCGTTCAAGTGGATTAAAACATAGACGTACCACATATGTAACGAATGTTTTATGTTATGTTTTTATTTTCCCGTCTGCTATGCCATAAACTTATTTTCGAATCTAATTAAACTACAGACGTAAAACTACTTCATTATTATTATTAATGAAAATTAAAATCTTCATTTAAGTAGGAAATCCTAATATACAAATAAGTTATATAAATTACTTTTTAATAAAAAATTATAATAACAAAATAATAAAATTTATTAAATCCATCACGATCATAAAAAATGATATAGGATACGTCAGACAACAAATATATATATATATATATATATATATACATACGTACGATCCACATTTATACATAAAAATATTACATTTGCACAAAATATAACAGTTCCACAAAATAAATATGAATATACAGGGTGTTTCATAATAAATGGGCAGGACTTCAGGATGTGATAGCTCGTCCAAAAATATGAAAAAAAGTTTCTATTAACTTACACTCTGAAATGCACCATTTTCGAGATACAGGGTGCTGAAATTTTTAAAAAATAATCGTTTTTTGCGAATATCTCTGGAACCGTTTATCGCACAGAAAACAGATTTCGTAGGCATTATCTACTCATAATGAGTTATGTTTTGTACGGATTTTTTATTTTTTTAAATTCATAATTGGTGAAAATTTTGAAGGGGTAGTGGGTGCTTTTTTCTCCAACTTCTACGCCACTGGAAAAAGTACAGTTTTGAGCCTCCTATATGAATCGCCAATGTTCTCTACACAAAAAAGGTATTCTTGGTCATAACCTCTAAAGTTGAATGTTTTTTCCTCGAAAAAATGCTGCTTGCATTGGAGCTAAAGGCGGACATTTCCAACAATTCAACTGAGTATGATTGTTATTGTTTTTATTTTATTTTGCAATTAAGAAGTCAACGTTTGGTTTTGTTACTTGTTTTAACGTTTAAATAAATTTTGTATAATTAGGAAAAACATTATTTAAAAAGATTTACATGTTTTTCAACATGAAAGTTAATTTTTCTTGAAAACGGTCAACTTTAGAGCTTATGACCAAGAGTACCTTTTTTGTGTAGAAAACATTGGCTGTTTAAGTAGGCGGCTCAAAATCATACTTTTTCCAGTGGCGTAGAAGTTGGAGAAAAAATACCCACTACCCCTTCAAAATTAAAAAAAATAAAATATCTACACAAAACATAGCTTATTATGAGTAGACAATGCATTCAAAATCTGTTTTTTGTGCGATAAACGGTTCCAGAGATATTCGCAAAAAATTTCATTTAATTTCAACACCCTGCATCTCGAAAATGTTGAATTTTAGAGGGTAAGTTAATGGAAACTTTTTTTCATATTTTTGAACGAGCTATCACATCCGGAAGTCCTGCGCATTTATTATGAAACACCCTGTATACAATATATCCTCATCACTGATTGAAATACTCAGTAGTACTATAAAAACAACCATTAATCAAAAATTCTTTCAGCTTTGTTTTAAAAAGATTTTCCTTGTCTAGATTTTTCAAAACATCAGGTAAGTGATTATAAAATTTAGCTCCCTGACAAGATGGAGAATTTTCAAGCAAACATGTTGAATGTTGCTGCAGCCGTATCAATTCACCGTACCTAGTAGGATATTGTGGCGAAGCTGTGGGCGATGCCGGACCTGAACGCTCACGTAGTCAGCGCGTGACCGCGAAATACTTCCGAGGCGCTTTGCTTCGAGAAGAATCTGGTCTAATCGGAGAACGTTCCTAAGGCTTTTCGAGAAATATCAGGAGCATTCTAGGAAAATGAACGGTGTATATAAAAAGAACCACGCAGCAGAAGACAGTCAGTGAAGCGGAAGTCGAACATAAATAGTACAGTGATTGTTATATAAATTAGAGGCATTGTAATTCGTAAAATAAATTACTTTAGAGTGAATTAGACTTTAAATATACTACAATATGCATGAAGTCAGAATTTCGATTGTAATTCTGTACTTGTTTTTTGAACAACAGAATGCATTTATAAATATAAATACTAGGTACGCACATCTATTTTATAGATTAGGCCACCTTTTTCTGGGAGACAAATATTTGAGTTTTGTGGAGCACCCCCAAACTGTAATATTATAAGAAATATGGGAATATATAACAGCAAATTAACCGTTTAAAAGCTGGGCTTTATTGAAATAGGATCTCAATTGTCTGACTGCATAGTACCCATTGTTAACTTTCTTACTTACATGGTTTATACCTGACTCCCACGTCATGTTACCATCGATATGAGTACCAAGAAATTTGGTGTTATATGATGATTCAATTAGTTCGTCATCCACTCTAACATGAAAATCATCAATTTTTCTATTTCTACTGGAGTAAACCTGCAGCAGAACAGTTTTCTCCACATTCACCACTAAATAATTTTCACAACAACAATTTGTAAATCTAGACTCAAATTGTTCAATTTTTCTTGAAGCTGCTTTAGGTTATCGGCATTTGCTGCGATACAGAACTATGTTGCCTGTGCTTATATGATTTGGCATATCGTTGATGAACAGAAGAAAGATGAGTGGGCCCAATATAGAACCTTGAGGAACCCCAAGATCAATGTCATATTGCTGCGACTGAATAAAGTTTTTTGCCTACAATATGGGGGTCAATGATGTCGAATGCTTTCGATAAGTCAAAAAAAAAGTGCACCGACATACTTTCTTCTATCTAGTGAGTCATAGACGCACCAGAAAGAACTGCAAAATACACTTTCTGTTGACCTACCTGGGCAAAAACTATGCTGAAACTTGGATACTACATCAAATTGATCCAGGAACGCGAGCATTTTGACATAAATGGATCTCTCAATTATTTTACATAATACAGTTGGAACTGTTACAGGCCGATAATTTTCGATAAGGGTTGAATCGCCTTTTTTCAAAATCGGTGTTACTAATCCAATTTTTAGTTAGTCTGGAAATTTTCCACATTCAATTGAAAGATTTATCCAAAATGCTAATTGTTCGCAAATCGAATGTTTGATGTTCTTTATTATTTTTGTCATCCTACTCTAACAGAGTTTGTGTTCTTGAGATTGGAAATGAATTCGAGAACGTCACTCGGATGCACCGGAGAGAAATAAAAAGTATGATCTACATACATAGTTGTGTAGTCATTGAACAATGTTGACTCAAGTTTGCATTGATTGTGTTCTCCGCTATGGTAGAAAGCTATGAACCGAAAGCGTCGGCAATTTTATTTTGAACATTTATAATTTTGTTGTCTACTGATAGTTCCCGGTTTATCATTTGTTTTCCTCTTTCTGGAGAAATAATAAAAAAATTGCGTGAAGTTTGTATATTTTTGTATCGGTTACGCCATTGGTGGGTTGCAAGCAAGTGTAATTTTTATTTAGTGCCGAACGCCACTTGATTTTATGTCCCACATGCCGTTCGAAAGTAAACAATTCTCGTGATTTTATTCGTAGGATATGGCCTCTTAAGCCAATTATATATTTTTTCCGTGTGAACTTACTTCATAAGGCACTTACTAAGGGGTTCCACATCCTCAATTGAAAACTGGTATTCGAGACATTGAAAACTGGTATTCGAGACAAGAGAACGAGCTATACGCGCTATATCACATTGACAGATGTTTCAGAAACAAAAGATGAGACCCAGTAGATTTATTTGCGTTTAATTTTTACAACTTGCATGAAATATACTGGAGTTTCATCCGACACCATGGAAAACTATTTAAGTACAGTAGCCTCGGGAGTTCCTCAAGTATCACATCTGGGCCCGCCGTTACTCGTTTTGTTTGAATACCACCCTCATACCTAGTTTCCTAAAAATATTTCCGAAGCTCTTGGTAGTGGTGATAACCCAAATCAAAAGTCAAAGAAATTTTCTAAGTCTACACTGTTATAAGACCTTCAATGCATTAATGGTTAGATCTCAAAGGTTCAGAATTGATACCAGTGAGATAAATAATTTTTTTCAATCACAATCTATACAATGTCCTTCCTGATACAATAAGGTGCGTGCCGATTGGTCCATTTGAGAATTTCATTAAATAGTTTCTAACAAAAACTGCTTCTATAGTAGTACTGATGCACGTATTACATCTGGTAATGAAGTACTCTGCACTGCTAAGCTTAAACGTCGTATCTCCCAAAACGTGAAATGAGAGAAAAAGCGCTTTAAAGTTATCTGTGTTTTCCAACCACAAAACTAAATGGTTGTAAAAATATGTTTTGCAGATTATTATCGTACAAAAAAAATTATATGTCCTTTAGTGTAGTTACCACTTTTAAGCTTAGTGATTGTAGAAAAATTAGGCAGATACCACTTTAAAGCTTACGAATCCTATGTATACTCTAGGTAACTTGAATTTTTACTAGTAGTTTCTTCAGTGAATTATGTGTAGTAAAAATAATTAATACACATAATATATCCCAGTAAAACATCTTTATTTTGTTTTTAAGTATGCATAAACGAAAAAATAAATATTCTAGTCATCGTCTATGTTCGCTAGTATTGAATCGTTATCTGGCAGGCTATTCCAATATTGCAATCTGTTTTCTGGCATAATTAAAGATAACTGTGTCAAAATTGCATTTTTTCTTTCTTGTGTAACTCCTCTGACTGGCTTTTTGTTCATAGGAAAGAACCCCGCACACACCTTATGGGAATCTGGCCCTCTGTCGAATTGGCTGTAACTTTGGGAAAACGAAGTTCTCGGCATCCCGCACAAAAGTCCCCACGGGCACAATAAGATCCTATGAGTAGTTTCGGAGGTATGGTACCTACAAGTCCAAGAATTTAAAGGATGTTGCACCTGTAAGTAGACTTAGCTGGGAGGTCAAAATAAACTTGAGCTAAGGCTGTTGAAAAATAGTATTTTTGAATCCTACCGTTTAAAAGTAAGTGATGGAAATGTCGAAAAATCGGGGAAAACCTGAAAAATCGTGGAAAACTTGCTTAAAATCTACATTTTTCGCTGTCGAGATGTAAAATGTCTAGATTTTTTCAAAAAAAGAATTCTTTTTCAGAACTTTACGGCTCTTGCTTAATACCAAAGTGTGGAAAAATCAGAAAATCAATGAAAATACTGAGAAGTTTGGAAAACTCATTTAATTTTTTTTACACGAGAGGAAAAAAATGTCTTTACACACGTTGTGCCGGACTCGTGTACTAAAATCGATATGTTACAGTTATTGCATAGCCGAGTACCATTTTCTATATCTTGCATAGGCCTTCCAGCATTTCGACGCCTTTCAATAGCGATTTCTTTCCTAACAAGATTATTGTCTTCACCGCCAATTCGTGGCATTAAACGTGGCATTAATCTAGCATCACAAACGTAACATGGCACTATATTGTTTCTAAAAGCCATATTTTTGTAAAACGACCGTATTAGTATAATCAATTATACTGCTGTGACTGTCTTGATTCAATGAGATAACTTTTCGAATATTTATTGAACAAGTAAAAGATATACACGGATGACAGTTATGAAGTTTCTAACTGACAATTCTATTTACATTACAAAGTGATCTATTCGTATGGACATATTGTAGGTCCCATACCTCCGAAACTACTCATAGGATCTTTTTGTGTCCGTGGAGACTTTTGTTCGGGATGCCGAGAACTTCGTTTTCTCAAAGTTACAGCCAATTCGACAGAGGTCCAGTTTCCATAAGGTTTGTGCGGGGTTCTTTCACTCCATATTTGGCTTCCTTGTTCGTCAAGAAGTTCAAAGGAATTTCCTCCGAATCTGCAGCAAATGAAGTTCTATAAGTTAATGTATGTTCTCCTCGTGTTGCGGTGATTTGAACCATATTCTTCACAGTGCGGCTTTTTTTAGCCCCCCCCCCCCCCCCCCCCAGGTTAACTTTTGAACGGTTCGACGTAGAAACATGAATAAAAAACCGTTTGGAGGGTTTCACCGATACTACTTTTTGAGACAATCAAACATTTTAAATGGCATGGGGGTCAAGTGTCACATCGTTGAAAAGATAATTCAATTCTCTTCACAACCATCTGAATATTTTTGAATTTTGTTGAGAATTTTTTTCTCAATATCGATTTATATGACTTTCGAAATTTTCAAGTTGATTTGTCCCTAGCGAGTAATTTCAATGTTTCTTCTGTCAAGAAGTAGTATCGGTAATACCCTTCAAAATATTTTTGGTTTCATTATTCCACAACAAACCGCTCAAATTTATCAAGGCATGAGTAGTTTTCAGATCCACATTTATTTTTGATATTTCGAATTTGGATTGTGAAAAAAATTTCAACTGAATTAAAAAAAATTAGATGGTTGTAAAGAGAATTGAATTCTCTCAATTTCAACGATGTGACACTTGATGTGCCCTCCCGCGCCCCCTGTCGAGCAATCACCATATTTTTTATTTCAAAAAGTAGTATCGGTGAAACCCCCCAAACGGTTTTTTATTCATGTTTCTACGTCGAACCGTTCAAAAGTTAACATGGGGGGGACTAAAAAAAGCCGCACTGTATAAGGTCGTGGTTGTTGTTTATTAAGTTTGTAAACTGAGGAACAGTACTCAAATTGGTAAAAGTCGTATAGACGAATTACGTTTACTTTACAGGTTATTATATTTCTATGACTTTACCAGAATTTGATGCTTGAACTGCATTTGCAAAATCTTCGAAGTCATATATTTTGGGAGTTCTTTTCATTGATAATTCTACCTGGTGGTGGAAGTTATCAGCCGACATGAAATAGTGCCCAGGTTCAAAGTATTTAAGGATAATTTTCTTTGCAGAAATTTCCGATGATAATATATGTCAGAAATGAAAGCAACACGTCCAATTTTTATTTTGAGAAGCACAATTATCGACCCCCATTACTATTGTTTCAGCGTCTCGCATTTGCAGGAGGAATTGATAGATTGTACTCAAAATATCGTCTTTTTTCTGCCGGAAATAGCCTCATGCCATAGAATGGCAATTGGTTTTAACTTGCCATGTTTTGTACCACCCAAGGGTACAAAACATTAATTAAACACTATTACTCTGGGACAGAATATAACCCTCTTAAACATGTTTATACGAGGGATCATTATAACCTTTTCCAGGTCGGCGGAAAAGTACACAGTATTCGGTTCAGTTGATTCTCTATCGGTTTTGTAAGCTATTCTAGATTCCTTCGCTATTATCATATGTTCGTTCCAAGAAGTACAATTTTCACAATTGTCGCAAATATTGGTTTTATTGTGCTGGGGATTGTGTACCAAAAAAGTCCCGCAGGTTTCGCATTCCTCATGGCCCAAACGTGTAAAGGAAATATTCATTACTTTTGACACTGTTTTTCGATAAACTTCATAAGAACATGTTACAATATATTTTTGCAGGAAGTCACAATGCATAAATTTGAGGGTTATGTCGCAGGGTATGTATCTTTTATTTGGTAATGTGATATAACCGGATTGAATGATTCTACATGTGCCCTGATTATACCTCTATCAATTTTGGGAGTTTTTTGGTGGTTACCTTGCTTACTATGAAAAGAAATTGCATTTTTTTTCTCTGTGAAAAACAATCCGGTACTATTCGGTCATTACCTTTGTTATATCCCAGAGTTGTCCAAATAAAAGGTTTTACAGACTTCTACTTTGGTCCCAGGGATATATTTCAAAAAGTGTTTATAAGATTTTTGACGTCTTGAATTTGCAGAATTTCTACGCCGTTTAACATCTTCAGCTGATATGCTGTTTGCTACAAAACTTCGTTTTTCAGTAAACGTCATCTGCCAGTATTCAGCGTTTATATTTATTCGTTGTTCATTCCGAAAAGAAGCACTGCAGTTCTTTTTGCAATTTACACATGGAGGTTTCAGCGAGTGCTTCAATTTACGATTGTCCAACTTCTTCAACTTTCTAACTTCTAAAGGTTCATCAAATCGTCGACGTTTTCTCACCGCACCTGTTTTTGTATATTGAATTATTGATTCACTTGACTGCTCTTGGATGTTAACATCTTCTATTAGTTCTCTGTCGCTTTTATCATGATCATTTTCAGAGTTATCTTCATTTTCAACGATGAAATCTGGTTCTTTCAGCGAATCATCTGAATCAATATGAATCAATATGAGACAAATAACGTTGGTTGGTTTCGTCAACCGAAACAGCCTGCAACATTGCATTGGAGTTATTGACATTTTCAACAGCAAAATCTGTATCTTTGACAGAATCATCTGAGCAAATAGCACTATACGGTAAAAGATATTGTGTTGATGTAGAGGGTTCGTCAATAGATACTGGCTGTAAAACTGCATAAACCGGTTCGTCTACAATACCTCCGGAATAATTATTTGTAGACTCCTGGATAACTTCATTATCTATATGGTTGTTTGAAACTGCTAAAGCAACAATTCGCTTTCCTCTACTGCCTAGCATGACTGTTTTCGGTTACAGGGTCAAATGCTTTTTATGACAATTCGAAAAATACACATAGAGATAGTTGGCCACTACCTAGGGCGGAGTAAATTTGAGTGGTAAGTTGCAGAATACCATCCTGGTTAGACACACCTTCTCTACAAGTCATTAGGGATACACCTGAGTGCTAAATATTTGCTATTATATTTCTCCACATTGACTTCTTATCACCAGAAATTCTAGGATTGGCAGTTGATCCTTTTATTTTCTAATTCATATGTTGAGGAAAATCAATTATTTGTAAAATATACAAAGTCGTCAATATCTGATTTAATAATATAATCTTATACTGCAAAAACATTATCCACTTATCTTTGCTATAGCTATAGCTACAGAAACGGAGATTACAAGATACCAATCCGTGGAATGGAAGTTTAAAACGAGTACGAACGATGATTAAGTAAGCGTTATCAATAATTGAATGTGAATGCGTAATTGCGAGAAAATTGGCAATTATTCATAATTAATATAACTTAATTGGGTTGTTCATGAAGTGTATGTACCTGTTAACATCAATTGGCGTGAGCTCTTTTTACATGCGCAACGAAATGTTGATTAATATGTATTTAAAACTGATATATTATAAATACATATCACCGCCTCGACTTAGGGCAAATCTCTCAAATGCATTAAGCAGTTGGTTGTCATGTTCAGCTCTTATCAATTTTCAATCAGTACCTATTACCAGACCTGTTTTCATTTATCGAAACATACCGAGCTAAGCAAGTAATTTCCGGTCTTCTGTAGACTGTAACTGATAATTGCAGTGCCTTCTTTACAGGTATTTACCCGACCGGTGCAAAAGTTTGTTCTTTTATAGCGAACAAGAAATTTTTATTTATGCAGTGCGGTAGTAAACACTTCTGCCTCCTGCTAACTTTTGAGTCGTTTGGTATATTGCTATAGAGTTTGATGAATTGAGTAGAGCGAAAAATTGTACATTTTGACATAAATAAGGTGGTTCCGAAGATCAAGATGGTGGCTGGGCACTATTTGTAGTGTATTTTTTAAATCAAAACCACAGTTATTTGAAATGGTGTTTGAATATCAGTCTCGGGAAAATAAACATATACCTGACTGTCATCTGCGTAAAAATGGAATTCAGTGAACTGTAAATATTCATGAAATACGTGGTTACAGATAATAAAAAAGTGTGGGCCCTGAGATGGATCCCTGGTGGACTTCATATTCCACTGCCATAAAATCGGAAGTAATATCACCCAAAGTGTCACGCCTCTAGTCTATTGAAGATGTAAGCTTTCATCAGGGAAATGGATTCTTCTGAAAATACAATATAATGTAGAATGGCTAGCAGCAAGTCAGGCTTAGATAGTGTTTATGGTGATTAATAATAAAAATGTACATAGAGTGATAACGAACGTCAATGTATGAAACTGGGGACAAATATTTTACATCCAATAATAATCTTAAATCTAACGCATCTAACAGGGTTCCAAAGCCCAATTATAATCATGGACTATGTTTAAACTTTGGAGATTTTATAATTTTTTTTTTATTTGTTCTGGATTTTTCCCATTCTTTTGATATACATGACATATAATGGGTTTCGAATTATAGAACTAAACCTTAGGATGCTATATAAAGAAGTAAAAGTTTTAGTATTCTTCAAATATTTGCTGTTCTTGTTGTCAAATCCCATAGTTTTATTTGTATCGTTTGCAATTTTATTTATGTATGCTTTGAAACCAAGTTTGTCGTCTTGTATGGTGTCCAACTCCCTTATCTTCTCCATTACCTTCTGAATTGGTGTTTGCTTGATTATATCCAGGAATTCAGTATATTTTTATTATTATTTGTGGAGCTTATGTGATGAAATTTTGTGATTTATTAGAGCATTATTAATATCACAGATCTCAGAAAATGTATTAAAGTCCTCCTGGAGGACTCTGCTTTCACTTTATCCTGTGAAAGACTACATCTGCATGTACTAGAAATTTTGAATTCTTGAATCATGTGACAACACCGTTTATACAGTGAGGACCAAAAGTACGTCGCCCCCCCCCCCCGTAACTTCTTCATTTTCCGTATTACAAAAAAATGTTAAATACATAAGTTGTAGGGTTTCATTCGATCTCTTTAATGGTTTAAGTTTCATTCATACAGAGTGTCTCCCAAAAAGCAAAGCGCCTTAGAATTTAATTTTTTTAAATGGGTCACCCTGTATTTAATTGCATTATGAGATTCTACTCTGAATTCTGAAAAAGTTTGGTGTTTGGCTTTATATCACAGAAGTTTTGGAATTATGAAGACTTGTAAATTATTATTTCGACTACTTTTGTGCCAACAAATGGATCACAATGTATTCCACTTTCCTATCCTAACTTTTTGAAAGCTATCCAATGCTGCAAACTGCTGATGGGCACCATGTGTGACTTACCTTGTCGTACCATTTTACAATTGTTACAGCCGTATGCTTAGTCAATTCCAGCGACTCGCCAGAGTTTCGCCGCTCGCTACACAAGAACTATAATGCAAAGTCGAGCTCCAAAAAAGTGATACATCGCCAGCGTTTCGCCATAATGTGACTTTTTGTCACTTTTTTGGAGCTCGAATGTGCATTATAATCCTTGTGTAGCGAACGGCGAAACTCTGGCGAGTCGCTGGAGATTGACTATGCATACGGCTGTTACAGCCGTATGCATAGTCAATTCTAGTGACTCGCCAGAGTTTCGCCGCTCGCTACACAAGAACTATAATGCACAGTCGAGCTCCAAAAAAGTGGTACATCGCCAGCGTTTCGCCAAAATATGACTTATCGCGTAGTTGTCACTTTTTTGGAGCTCGCCTGTGCATTATAATCCTTGTGTAGTGAACGGTGAAACTCCGGCGAGTCGCTGGCGATTGACTATGCATACGGCTATTAGAGTTGTTGAATCTCACTGAAAACTAGTAAAAAGGAAGTTGAAACATTTCATTAACAAATAAGGTAGTCCATACAATATACAGATCAAGAATCATTGAAAACTGAAGAGATATTTTAATTTATAACTAAAAACGGTGAGTTTTTATCTATTCCAAAAGATATTCGACTTGTCCACCCTGCATTTCTTGACACTTAAAGAGTCGGTTGTAAACTCTTCCCTAACATTAAACAAGGTTTGAGGTGTTATTTCTGAACACACTTCAATAATTCGACGATCCACAAACTGACTTAAAAACTACGGATTTCACATAGCCCCAGAGAAAGAAATCAAGCGGTGTGCGGTCCGGTGAGCGAGCTGGCCACTCTGTTGTACCTCGACGTCCAATCCACCTACCTGAATGCCTTTCATCTAAGTGATATCTCACCTCCCGAAAATAGTGTGGTGGCGCTCCATCTTGGTGAAATGTTACATCCAAGTAAAATTCATGTGGGTTTTGCGCTACAATCTCATCGATACTAGGACTTATTGTGTCTTGCAGCATTTGGAGGTATCTGGGACCATTTAAATGTTCTTCCAAGAATATGGTACCTACAATGTGGTCACCTAAAATACCAGCCCAAACAATAATTTTCTGGGGAAAATGAGTATGCCCCTAGCGAAATTCATGGGGATTCTCATCACTCCAACATCTACAATTCTGGGTATTCACTTTTCCATTTAGGTAAAAATTGCTTTCATCACTAAAGCAGATGTCTTTAAATGGGTTTGGTCGTCGATTCATTCGTTGCAGTCATTAGTTATTGACTGCTAGACCTACCCTATACTGATGAGGAGCAACACTCCGAAATCGATACATAGGTGGTCCGAATGTTTCGATGAACATTCCCATGCAACCAAGCAATTGCAGAGAGAACCTTGTAGGAACTCTGCACGGAAATTTCATCAGATGTAATTCAATGTTCGTCGTGGCATTAGCCAGGAAAGTAGTTGTTTTCTGATGGATTTTCGACCCAACTTTCCTATTGTATAGGATATTAGCAGTGAGCAGTCCTCCGGACATCTTATGCCTCTTGTCATAAGCTCATTGTGACCTACAGTTTTCTTTTCTGTTTTATATACGGTCTTGACGATCGTGGTCATGGGTATTGCTTTGGTTGGGCTTCCGGCACTGAGATGGCGCTCGCAGTTTGGAATTAATCCACTGTGCGGGCGCGATCTCAGTTTCGGTCTTTAAATGGGTTTGGTCGTCGATTCATTCGTTGCAGTCATTAGTTATTGACTGCTAGACCTACCCTATACTGATGAGGAGCAACACTCCGAAATCGATATATAGGTGGTCCGAATGTTTCGATGAACATTCCCATGCAACCAAGCAATTGCAGAGAGAACCTTGTAGGAACTCTGCACGGAAATTTCATCAGATGTAATTCAATGTTCGTCGTGGCATTAGCCAGGAAAGTAGTTGTTTTCTGATGGATTTTCGACCCAACTTTCCTATTGTATAGGATATTAGCAGTGAGCAGTCCTCCGGACATCTTATGCCTAAAGCAGATGTGTTGCAAATAAAGCCGATTTGCAACAATTCTTTCTGCTATGGTCGCCGGTCCGGATCATCTTCAACCAATTGGTGCAAAATTTTTATCTTGTAAGTATCGATTTTTTTTCAAATCCTCTTTAATGATGTTTCAGAAACATCACATGATTCAGCTACTTGGTTAGTTGATTGTTGCGGGTTATTTATCATTTCGGCTAGTACTTGAATTTCAACGTCCTCCGTAATTATTTTGGGCCTCCTAGATCTCGGAGCATCTTTCACGGTGCCAGTTTGGTTAAATTTTGCTACCATTTTCTGCAGATATTTTCGACACATCGGAAGTTCCGGAAACCGTCCATTGAAAATGCGAATAGCAGCGTGGTAATTTCGGTTAGTTTCACCAAATATGATAACGGCTTCAACTTTGTCTGCTACTGAACGAGACATATTAATCAACAAATGAAATTGAAAATAAGTTTTAAAAACCTACAAAATATCAATGACATTTGGCAAAAACAGATAAGAGTTTCTTTTTCGTTGTCATGGATAAAATAAACGCGCCTAGCGTGCATAGCCTACCTCATTAATTTATCGTGAACTGGTGCAAAAGTAGTCGAAATAATTATTTACAAGTGTTCATAATTCCAAATCTATTAACTTATTTGATAGAAAACCATTCATCAAACTTGTTCAAAATTTAACGTAGAATCTAATAATGCAATGAAATACAAGGTGTTCCATTTAAAAAAAATAAACTTCTAAGTCGCTGGACTTTTTTGAGACACTCTGTATGGATGAAACTTAAACCATTAAAGAGATCGAATGAAACCCTACAACTTATGTTTTCAATTTTTTTTGTAATATGTGGAATGAAGAAGTTACAGGGGGGGCGACGGACTTTTGGTCCTCACTTACTGTGAACAGTAAGGGACCCAAGTAGCTGCCTTGAGGTACACCAAAATAGGAATAAAAACGACCTAGTTTCGAATCCATTGATTGTGACTATTTGTTTTCTCTCTGTTACATACCTTCAGTCAAAGACAATACAAAGAGATATTTTTATTGAACATCGAATAGAATTTCAGATCTGAGTAATAAATAAGTATCATCAACAGGACGCTGATGAAACGAGCACCCTACATGTGAAAGGGGGTAAAGATGCATGTAACACGATCTTCGGAACAGTTATAGAACCGAAGCTAACCTCATTGTTTGTTATTCCCAAGTCGGCGAAGGCTGAAGGCTGTATTTATGAAACTGGATATTTGTTAGTTTGTTTTAGCGACGGATGTCAGTCGGGAGTTCATATAGACCGTGTTTATTTGATTTTTCAACAACGCCGCGACTGTAAATTGCCCTCCCGTCATCGCGCAGCTTTCAACTTGTCGTTTATCGTTGCATTTCGATATTCCACTAACAAAATTGACGTTTTAATGCATTTGCCGCGCTATATGGTTATTACGGAACGTTAATATTGGATGCCGTCGCCATAAACGCGAAAACTTCTTTTATATCAACGTTGGCGGGTGCGTTGAAGCAGTATTTTTCGATTTTACTGACGCTTTCGATTATGTAAATCACGTTATACTACTGCAGTAGCTACACTGCGGTTTTAGAAATGGAGTTTCAATTGAGTCAATCAAATTGCATTATAATTGGAGTATTATCCACACTGATGAAACATATAACGTGACCTATTATCCAATAGTGGAATAAAAAGTAATTTTTTCTACGACAGTGTGTAAACTAAGCTTTTACGCACTGCTGACAGTGACAGTGACAAAAAATCACCTGTGGGTAAAATCATCAACTGTGCGTAAAGTAATTTTTTACACACTGTTCGTACATTTATGCATTTATGAAAAATACAGTATTTTGCTGCGCCTCATTCAACAAACTTCACGCTCATACAAGAAAGTCCTACTTTACGAACTTATATCATAAATAGGTATTTTGGAGAATTCGACATTTTCTTTAATAAGCTTTGTAAACAAAATTTTAACAAAACCATAGAGCTGTGACGGTTGCTATGGAACTCAGCCATCTTGAAATATTAGAGTACCTATGTTGATGTTGTTAGGAGAAAATGACAGTGAACGAGAGACGCGTGCGCAAATATGACATACTTTGGAGACAATTCATTTTCATTCACTATTTGCTGCAAGATTTTGTGGAATTTCGTCACTTATTTCAATTAATGTGATTTTCTGATAGAAGCGAGGAAGGTGGGGACATTCAAAAAGTGATATTATCATCTGTAAGAATATCTGTCTAGCATAGTGTTCCTTATGTCGTACAGGGCGATGAGGAGAAAGTGAGAAAAAAAGTTGGAACATTAAATTGGCCGTAGGTGGCTACGATTAAAAGTTCTGGTTCAACTTTTTTTTCTGAACAATATTTGTCGTTGACTTTTAATTATACCGTGAGAAATGAAGTGATGGGGATCATAATTTTTTAAACAAAGCATGTTTTTTAATCTCCCTTGTATAGGATCGAATAAAATTCAATAGTGTTGTACTCAATTCAGGTTTGGGATGAAGCCGATGTTTTCAGCTGGAATGATTTTTTTTGAGATATCAATAATAAAAAGTTTTCCAAATGCCGGACAATGAATTTTTGTGAAACAATTGTATTAGCACTCAGCACTGTTCTCTTCACCCTCGTTCCTTTTTCGTGCACTGAAAAAAATGTTTGGTTAGGGTAACAAAAAAAATGTTACGGTAACCATATACTTCTGTCAGTATAAGCACAACCAGATATATAATTACACTAACCATCCCAAAATTGTTAAGTGAATATGGTCGTAACGAAACAAAAGATGATCAAAACAGCCGAATATAAGTAGTGTTACTTCAACAATGAAATACTGTGAAAATAATCAGTTACTGCTAGTAAGCAAAAAAACCAACAAAAAAAATTATAAGATCCACTGGATTTGAACACACGAACTTTGGATTACAACGCAGCCAGCAAATTCTCCAACTTCACACGCCAAATCACCTTATTTATAAATCTTCGTATTGGTCAGTAATGAAGAACCTATAGTTGGACTAAATACTACTTTGTCAGTAACTTGACCGGGAATTAATATTACCAATTGCACAAAGCCAAATACATGTGAACTTTCATGAATAATTTTTTCTAAGTAGGAGTCCTGATTATTATATCTGATTGAAGTGTCTGTCATTTTACTCATAACACTAATGTTAAAAGTGATTTTGTGAAAACGTCAGTTTTTAGTTCACATGTCAATGAATTGTCGTTGACAAT
This sequence comes from Chrysolina oricalcia, assembly GCA_944452925.2. Lineage (NCBI taxonomy): Eukaryota > Metazoa > Arthropoda > Insecta > Coleoptera > Chrysomelidae > Chrysolina > Chrysolina oricalcia. The sequence goes on along the minus strand of OX101815.2, from coordinate 7,224,321 downwards.
AATTAATAGGTATCGTATCTATAACTGAATTTCTCACTTTTGGATAGTGAAAACAAGACAATTATTGCTGAAATAAATTTTAGTATTCGGTTGGATTTTTGTTTTGTCGGAACTATTGAATAACATTGTTCAGTTAATTGAATTGTATTATCAAAATAACAATATTTCTATAACAATTTGCATATTGTTCTTGTAACAATGAAATATTAACCTGTGGTAGAAGTTTATTATATCTCAAAGTGGAGTGCTATGGATATTCAAATCAGTAAACATTGCGTTTTACTGATTTGTATAATGAAATATTGTTATTTCAACTGGAATGTATTGTCACACTGACAATCTTTCGATGACAATTTCCATATTGTTCCTGTAGCAATGCAACAATCAATAGTTTGGCACATTTCATTGAAAATTATTGCTACCCTAACAAGAAAATTGTTAACCAAGTCGTTTTGTTATCACTCAGTATATTATTTCTTTCAGTGTGCCTAAAGCTTATTTATCACTTACTTTCTTGTGATATTTTATTGAGACAGGACCAAGTTTAAAAGTAGCGGAATAGCATTTCTTGTGCAGGAAGCTAAAGTAGAATTCGTTTATCGGTTAAAAAACGAATTCAACTATGCAGGTGCCAAAAGACCGTCATTTACATTCTTGAGAAAAAGTACTGTTCCCACGGAATATGAGGGTTGCTACTTCCTTTCTTCCGAATGTAAAGACAACAATGACCTGTAGCAATTAAAAAAAATTAACCGACAATGCTTGGTTGAAATATTTCCATAAAGAATATAAAACTATAGCCGTCCTGATACGTCAATTGAAATGATGTATGTCACATAGTTGTGGGTCTTTTCTTTTTTATACATATCTGTAACCGTTGTTTGTGAATGTTCATCATCAGAAACACAGAAAGGAAAAAAACTCTCTGCTGAAACCGCATATTCTAAACTCAGAGGAACCACCTGATTTTCGCAATAAAATCCAATTATAAAGAACTTGGTACTAGATACAATGACATGCAATCCCAAATATGGGTCGTTAGAATTCTTCAATTTTCAGATAAATCAATTTAGTTATGAATCATTGTCATTGAATGTTTAACACCTATCTTGAAATTCTTCCAACACATGAGAATTTACTATTCCTTTCTGGATATGATATACTCCAAACTGACTGACAATTTCAAAAACGAGTAATTCCGCAGGGAATAGACTGGTGTCTATAATTTTTGAGTAAAAAAAGTAACAGGCAAGGACCAGGTGGAAAATGTTGTTGAAACACGAAAACACTCAAAATGGTTAAATGGGGATGCAGTTTAGGGGTTGAAAACGGTTTTTTGCGATTTGCGGCGAAACGTGACTTCGTCGCGAAAAATGTTCGGTAGCAAAGTTGTAGATAATAAAAAAATAAAAAACTTTTGTTTTCTATACTTTTCGACATAACTTCAAATTAACCGTCAAAATGGCGAAAAACCGATTTTTCAGTCTTTACTTTTTTTCTCTCGTATAATTGATTTAATTTAGATAAACATCAGTGAGCATGTCTTTTTTTTAAAGTCATGTACATTTTTAGAAAAAATACCCTTACCTTCCTCGAACAATTACTAGCAACATTTCAAGAAAAACACCACACCATTCGATTCAGGACATTTTGAAATGTCCTGTTACTCTACAGGGTGTTTCATAATAAATGCGCAGGACTTCCGGATGTGATAGCTCGTTTCAAAATATGAAAAAATGGTTCTATTAACTTACCCTCTAAAATTCAACATTTTCGAGATACAGGGTGTTGAAATTTTAAAAAATGTATAGTTTTTTGCGAATATCTCTGGAACCATTTATCGCACAAAAAACAGATTTTGAATGCATTTTCTACTCATAATAAGCTATGTTTTGTGCAGATTTTTTATTTTTTAAAATTCATAATTGGTGAAGATTTTGAAGGAGTAGTGGGTGTTTTTTCTCCAACTTCTACGCCTCTGGAAAAAGTATGATTTTGAGCCGCGATTTTGGTGTACGTTATCATCACAAAAATACCTAATAGTGTCAAATCACATAATGCACTCACCAATTAGTTTTATTAGCGATTTTATGAGAAACCATGTTCACAATAATCTTCACAATGTCTTTTGATGTAATCTGAACCTAAATACAAATTCTTCATTTGAACATTTTTCGAAATGATTTTCACGTATTCTATAAGTACGAGGTGCCCTAATAGGAGTTAGGATATCCGACAATTCAATAATATCTTCATCATATCATTACAGTGCGGCTTTTTTTAGTCCCCTCCCTGTTAACTTTTGAACGGTTCAACGTACATACATGAAAAAAAAGCTTTTGGAGGGTTTCACTAATACTACTTTTTGAAACAAAAAATATGGTGATTGCTCCACAGGGGACGCGGGGGGACACATCAACTCAAAATTTTTAAATGGCATGGGGGGTCGAGTGTCACATCGTTGAAAAGAGAATTAAATTCTCTTTACAACCATCTTAATATTTTAGAATTTGGTTGAGGAATTTTTTCCCAATTTCGATTTTTATGTCTATCGAAATTTTCTAGTTGATGTGCCCCCAGCGCCATCTGTAGTGTAATTGCAATATTTCCTCTCTCAAAAAGTAGTATAGGTAATACCCTTCGCAATGTTTTTGGTTTCATTATTCCACAACAAACCGTTCAAATTTATCAAGGTATGACTAGTTTTCAGATCCGCATTTATATTTGATATTTCGAATTTGAATTACCAAAAAAATATTAACGAAATTAAAAAAAAATAGATGGTTGTAAAGAGAATTGAATTCTCTTTTCAACGATGTGACAATCGACCCCCCATGCCATTTAAAAATTTTGAATTGATGTGCCCTCCCGCGCCCCCTGTCGAGCAATCACCATATTTTTTGTATCAAAAAGTAGTATCGGTGAAACTCTCTAAACGGTTTTTCATTCATGTTTGTACGTCGAACCATTCAAAAGTTAACAGGGGGTGGGGGGGGGGGGGCTAAAAAAAGCCGCACTGTATATCATCGTCCATGAGCATTTTTGTGAAAGTGATTTCCGATGATTTTCCATACTATTTCATATTGCAGTTGTAATGTTATTATGTCAAATTGACATTTTGATGGTTTAGTGAAACGTGGAATCAAACCAGTATTAAAGTTCTAACTATGCAGTGAACAACTCGATAAACCAAGATTCACATAAAACTGCAGATTATCTCTGACTGAATAACCGGCCCTTAATGATATTCTAGCTCACCCAAAGATGCAGGAATGTTGACAAATTATTTACTGTGATACTAGAATAATTATAATAATTGTAACTTCACTTATATTGTATGTAGGTACCTACATTTTTGACTTGTCATAGCACTAAGGTGCAATAATTTGACCAATAAATATCTAATCTAATCTCAAATCTTCCACGAAAATAATTATCTCAGTTTTCCTTAACCTCGGTAACGATCCTCTTCTGTTAATAGTACTAGGCCCACGATGTGAATGTGCTAGGTATACTAAATTTACATGATCAAAGTAGTTTTTTCAGTTACCTCACTAATTTCAAAAACTCAAATCTGAGAAACTAGATACACCAGAAGAAAAAACAATGACTTTTTCGAAGTGTATTCTCTGGCCACTAATAAAACACCTCGAATTATCCATCTTTGTTATCATATCCTCTCAAATACCCTAATTCACTTTTTATACGTTTTCAATCACCATAAAATGATGATATATGATAATGTCCTTTCACGAACTTTATCTACTCCAAATTATCGTAATTGAATTTTTATTTCTGCGTCCACACCTATGCCTAGAAATACATGGGAAAAAGTCTCACGTACACAGGTGGCCGTGTGAAACGGAACTCTGCACACCTGAAACCGCTGAAAGTTTCTTCGTCTACAGGTGGATGTTGTTCGAGGGTATTTTATGTTAATTAATGATATTCCAGTACAAGTGGTCGATTAGATAGCGAATTCATTGACATGAAATTTGTGCAAGGTGGAACATTTCGGTGATTTGAAATCTGCCTTCGAGGAAAATCTTATCGCCCCGAAAAGTAACAAATAATAATAATTATCTTACCCAGCTGTGAAATGTCAAACTTTAAATGCAATTTTAACTTTTTGAAACGTCACATTTTTCATAACTCTCTGTGTCACTACATCACTAACTAATGAATTTTTTCTACTTAAGAGCACTACCTTGGTAAAACGGGAATTCGTTTTAAGCCCACAGTTTTCGTTTGAAATTTTTTTAATTTTTTTTGCATTACTCAATGTTTTTGTGTAAATTCCGGAACCTCAGTGATTTTTGGTTATGATCATTTTTAAGAAAAAAAATTTAAATGACATGATGGATTGGAAAAATTGAGAGTTTCCGGAATTCTTATGGGACCACTGAGCCCATACAAAAAATATATTTTTCTTGAAATCAATGGTTTTTGCAAAAAACGAATTCTACGATCGGGAAATTTATACCTGATTGGCGCTGTTATCGAGAACGGACAGGTGATGTGTTGCCAATGTTCATCGAGTTCATTATCTCCACCCCCACTCTTGATAAGTATGCCAACAAACCTGAGCAGGAGGGGATTAGGAAGAAATTCGACTTTTCGGTGATGGTGGCTCTTAAACTTAATTTTCGATCACTTCAGAATCGGAAAATGGTACTTTTCCTCTCGCCGGGAGAAAAACATTTTTCCTCCATGAAAACAAGAATTTTTCTCTCTCCCTTTTTAATACTTTAACATAAGCAAGAGTTTTTTTACCGTCTGTTTGATTTAGTAAGAAGAGGAGTAATGAAAATAAAATAAAAATACATCTAAGCGTCCATTTCTTTTTTTTTTTATTAAACAACAGTATAATACATGAAATGAAAAACTTAACTGTACAGTTTGTCAAATTATTGAAAGTAATCCCTCCTGAAAATCTATTTTTCGCTGAAAGCTGTAATTTTTTTGTATCGAAATACAGATTTTTCCTTTTCTTTCGACAAATTCCGAAAAAAACGACCTCTTTTTCAACTGAAAAGTTTCTCTGGTAAAATTCGTCTTTTCGAGCTCGTCAGCCGCCATTTTTACTGTTGAAGCGTCTACTTTCAGATTATGAGATAAAAGAGTAGCATAACTAGAAAAAAATTCCACAAAACGCGAAAAAATTAAAAAGCAGATTTTGAATTTTTTTATTTTTTATTTTAAACTCATATTTATTTATTGAAATTATTGAAATTAACAGTTGAAATCTTTCAAAAATACTAATTTCATGTTACCTCAATCGGTACAAAGAATGAACAAGGACATAAAGAAGGATTTGATAATGATAGAAGGGAGAAAGGAGGTGAACTTTTGAGGGTAAAAGTGGTGTCTCACGATTCGCATCGAAAATTAACTTCATGCAAAAAAAAGCGATGAGAAAAATTGTTGGCAATAAAAAGATCTACAACTTTTGTATTCGATATTTTTCCACATAACCCCAAATTTTCCTTAAAAATCGGAAAACCCGTTTTAATAGAGTTTTAATTTTTTTCACAATATTCTCAGTTTACTTTCTCGAACGTTTATTTCTTCCTTACATTTTAATATAAATACTATATAATAATATATATTTGTAATAAACAGTTTTCTACTTAATAAACGTGATTCGAATGTAATGAAAAAACTTTAATTTGCAAAAAACAAGTCTAATTTAGAAAATAATTAGATATATTTCAATTTTTGCACGAGAATAGATGCCCCAGTGATATTCCGATTTCAATTTCTCCCGGGCACGCTTCGAGATGCAAAAAAAATCAAATTGTCATTGTGTCCTACAGCGCTTCTTTTGTGCACACATAAATTACACATGATTCAATACTTTCATGAAAAGATCCAACTCTACTTCTTAAAAAATGGCGTAGTAATTAATTTTTAAATATCGCTAAATTTTCCGGTTTTTCTCCGTTACTAATGATCCGATCGGGTCATAATAATCATTTTGTTCGTTCAATTCTCTACATTTTTCTCTCATTGCAGCAACCAGATATCTTTATTTTTCATTTTATTGGCAAAACAATAAAAAACACGTTTTTGTATTTAAATGTTTATAACAAATTAATAAATGACAGTTGCGAGTCAAAAACAACAGAATATAACTGCCTTTTACAAGGATGTATTGATATCTAGTTAGCCTGGACCAGTTCGCTGCATAAACAAAATATTGCGTTACCATAGCAACGAACAATAACTTATTAGAAGTGTCAGTGTAAAGTTTGACGTCAAAAAAGTAAACCTGAGTTATGAAAATCGAAAAATTGGAGTATCGAGCCATCATCAAGTACCTGTATTTAAAAGGGTTAAGAGGTAAGCAGCTTTACGAAGATAAGCTTAATACTTTAAAATAATAATGAAAAATTGGACTGCAAGCTTCAAAAGAGGTAAATTATCCATTGAAGATGATGACCGATCGGAAAGGCCAGTTTCTGTGTCAGTCCCTGAAAATATCGATGCAGTTCATGACATGATATTAACTGACCGTCGAATTGGGCTAAAACGGATATCTGAATATTTCATACGAATGCGTTCATCATATAGTTCACGTCAATTTGGACATGAGAAAAATTGCTGCAAAATGGATCCACAGATGTTTGAATGTTGACCAAAAGCGTGCTAGGGTAGTAGCATAGCGTTCGATCTGTGCTCGATTTGAAAACGATGTAGACGATGATGAGAGGGTACATTTCTAAGATCCAGAAACAAAGCAACAATCGATGGAATGATGACACTCCGGTTCTCCAAGACCTAAGAAGTTTCTTATCCAAAAATCTGCTGGAAAAGTTCTTGCTTCAGTTTTTTGGGATTGCCATGGAGTAATCATGATTGATTTTTTGGATAAGGGTAGAACAATAACTGGAGATTACTATTCGACATTACTGACCACTCTACGGGAAAAATTTAAAAAGAAAAGACGCGGAAAGCATCCAAAGGTGTTTTGTTTTTGCAGGACAACGCCCCTGCACACAAATCTCATGTTGCCATGAAAATAATTCGTGATTTAGGGTTTGAATTTGAATTGATTTGGCTCCGTCCGACTATCATCTCTTTCCTCAACTGAAAAAAAGTTTAAAAGGTCGTACATTTTCTTCCAACGAGGAGGTAATAAAAGCTGTGGAGGTCTGCAGGTTTGCAGAGCAAGAAGCATTTTTTTTTAAAGGTCTAGAGACGTTGCAGGTTCGCTGTAATAAATGTATCCAATTAAGAGGAGAATATGTTGAGTAATAAAATATTTTGACATTGAAATTTTGTTTGGTTCTATAGTAGGCTAGTAATTTTTCAATATATCCTCGTATGTAATGGCACAGTCGGTTCCCTACTGGTATTTTAGTTACGAAAAAATCCTCTATTGATTGGCCTATTAATGATTTTGCTGTTGAGGTCATACATATTGCAGCCATTTTGCGTTTTTCATTGCATCTGACACTAAAAAAAGAAAGATTCTTTAGTTTCGGGAATTTTTTTTAAGAGATCCGCAGTATGATGATTCACTACGGGTAACGAATTTACAATGATTTGCGCTGACAGAAATGAAATCATTGAATTCACCAGTTTTTGATTTGCTATAAATTCTTCAGTTCAGTTTGTATTCCTTTCAGGGCCAGTCTTTTCAGTTCCAGTTAAACTCCAGTTAACTAACTAATAGTTTAGAATGACATTATTTAAATGATGTTGGAAGGATCACATTCTAACCATTAATCAATTAATCTGGAGTTTAACTGGAACTTGAAAACTGGCCCTCAAAGTTAATAAATCGCCATCTATCACGTGTTTCAATGTTGTAATTGCTAAGAAAGGTTATCATCAGCATTTTTTGCAATTTTTATTACTCTAAGGTAGTCTTCTTAGTATATTTTATAGGCCATTTCATCTACATGGTCTACCGCGATCTCTAAACCCAACCACTAACAAATATATTAATGAATATATTTTGTTCGATATTCAATTTTCCGTTCGACTGTAAATTGATTGGGAACCGCTCAGTGATTACAATAGTCGGGCAAACACTATTACTATTCCATGTTATCATAGCGAAAATGCACCGCAGATTGGCCTGATGTTAGCACTCTGGCAAATTACATCTGTATATTCATGAGTGTCCATCTAATATACTTGGGGGGGATCGGAGAATGTAATAACAGGGATTATTTCTGCGCTGCGCCTAATACGACGGCCAATATTTGCGAATAACTTGCTGATCGTAGACTTCCTCGAGATGTGTTGATATTAGCGGACCTCATCGAAGTGGCGAATTGGCGATTGCTTGATTATAATGCTAAATGCGCTTTCAGATTCCCAACCATTGGGCCAAAATTTTTATATTTATGCTTGAAGATAAAAAATTGGCAGGTAACAACACTGCCATTAATGTCTTATTATCCCAAAGGGAGACGTTTTTAAATAATTTCAATGACTATTTTTTGTCCGAAACACAATAAACATAACAAATAACACGAATCACAAGTCAAAATAATTATTTATGTCATTTGTCAAATAAGTATCGACGCACATGCGCGATGTGCATGTCGTCCTTATCATAAGCATAAAAATTGACAATTGCCAACTTTGAAGGCATAATTCTTATGAAAACCAAAGAAATTGCATAAATGCTCATTCTGAAATGTACAGTTTTAATTAGATTTTAAGATTAAGACAGTGACTGTGATTAGGACCATGATAATGACAATGTTGCATAAATTGGCCCTACGAGTTGTTGCATAATTTGTAAAAGAAAGTGTTAATTATGTTAGGAGTACATGCCTACAGTGTAACCCGTTTAAAATGGAAGCATCCTTATTAAATCTACATTTTTCAACCGATTGGAATGATTATTTTTTTCATTAGGTGGACATTCAAAAAGCCCACCAGGACACCAAATTTAATAATATGGTTTATTATGCATAAAAAGGTACATTTTATACATAAAGGGAAAGGTTAGCCAAAGGCTATCTTCCACCCCTCCCATAAATTATATAGTGTGTGTAATAATATAATTATAATACTTATTTACTATCAGAACAATGATAGAGAAAAAGAAAAGGATGAGAAAAATTGAAAAGGATACAAACGTATAGGTACTAATTGCTATTAATATTCTTAGTCTAAGATACTATTGATCAATTTCATTACAATATCATATTCGTTGAATCTGATATTAGCACTGAGCAGTAAGCAGCTGTGATTTAATTTCTCTCTTGAATTGATGAATATTATGATGTACTTCAAATTTGGAAGTACGGTGCCTAGGTATGTTGAATGATTTAATTCTCAAATTGACCAAATGTATATCAGAATGCCTGCTTACTAAACTATATAAATAACTAGGAGTTTTAGTTTGGAGTAACTTAAACAAGAAAATTGTTATCAAATATTGGACCCTGTACCTCATGTTCAACTCCTTTGTTTTTAACAAAAATGGTGTGACATGTTCACCATATGGTATGCAGCATACGAATCGCATGCAAGCATTTTGTATTCGTTGTAACTTCAATTTGTTATATTGCGGCAAAAAATTGTAATACACCGAACCGAAATTTCATGAATGAATTTTCATTTTCAGTGACCATTCTTATTTTTCAAAATAAAAATTTCAATTTCAGAACTTCAACCAACATTCTGACTACGCCACCGCATTCAGGAAGTCTCGAAATATCAGTGGTCAAAATTTCATCTGTTCAACAAGGAAAAAATTATAAGGTAATTTCACTGACGATATATTTTTCAAACTGTATTCCCTAAAACGACATATTTTTTAAATTTGATTCTCTTTTAATATTTTTATGGATGATTATTTCCATCATCATGAAATAGACCAATCCGACACCACCATTTTTTGAATAAATGCTATTTAGATAAGAGATTGAACCATAAGACTTGTTTAACCACGGTTAAATTTTTGTCCTCCATATTAATAATAATAATTTCTCTGTATTATATATATATATATATATATATATATATATATATATATATATATATATATAAATAAGGATGGATTTAGCGAGGGGCAATATATGAAAATATAAGTAAAAAAGTTATTGGGTATAACCCTCAAAAAGTTGTGCAACCGTAGACACGTGTTTCGAGCTTAAGCTCTCTTCAGTACGGTAAAATCAAGTGCGAAGATGTACAACACTTGGATGCCACAAATGTGTGGTTGGCTTCCTGTTGTTGACTTCCTTTGTTTCTATTTTTACATCCAAGTGTTGTACATCTTCGCACTTGATTTTACCTTACTGAAGAGAGCTTAAGCTCGAAACACGTGTCTACGGTTGCACAACTTTTTGAGGGTTATACCCAATAACTTTTTCACTTATATTTTCATATATTGCCCCTCGCTAAATACATCCTTATTTGTATCTTCCTGGGTAGGATTGTCACGCTGGTAGCTATAGCTACCTCCGTGGCGACGTTAGTTGTTGCCTTGTGAGTACAAGGTCTTCTAACCGATGCCACAAATGTGTGGTTGGCTTCCTGTTGTTGACTTCCTTTGTTTCTATTTTTACATCCAAGTGTTGTACATCTTCGCACTTGCTTTTACCGTACTGATGCGAGCTTAAGCTCGAAACACGTGTCTACGGTTGCACAACTTTTTGAGGGTTATACCCAATAACTTTTTCACTTATATTTTCATATATTGCCCCTCGCTAAATCCATCCTTATTTGTATCTTCCTGGGTAGGAGTGTCACGCTGGTAGCTATAGCTACCTCCGTGGCGACGTTAGTTGTTGCCTTGTGAGTACAAGGTCTTCTAACCGATGCCACAAATGTGTGGTTGGCTTCCTGTTATTGACTTCCTTTGTTTCTATTTTTACATCCATGTGTTATATATATATATATATATATATATATATATATATATTGTCAAATATTTAGCAATACATCGAATTAGGGTAAATTAAGTTAACAATATGAAAGGGCGGAATTTAGTCGCTCCTAACCGGAGATAATTGTGATAATAGTGATTCTTACCAATCACATGACTTTTTTTATTGAACAAATTTTTGTTACATATATAATGTAATAAATTATTATTGCAGAGAAAAGAAAAATATTCATATAGTCATTCAAGTTGACTCAGCAAATGTCATGTTCATAGAAAATTAGTAGAAAACATATTGGTTTTCGTTTTGTCGTTTATCAATTTAATTTAAAATTCTATAAAAAAACACATTAATTTCTTTATCGTTTGAAAGACCTGATACCAACAGTAAAATCTTCATTTTTGATAGAATTATTATAAAAATATTTTCATATAAAGAGATAAGAAATTTCGTCAGAATTTGTAATGATTACATACAAATTTTGCCATAAAGGCTACTTCAATCCATTATTTTGGGATGTCGAAAAATATCAAATTTAGGATTTGTTGTTTGTAAAAAAGTTGTCAATAAAGTTCTTTGTTGTTGGCTTTAATACCACTTGACCGCTAAATTCAAATGCATTAAACTCTCAAAATATTGTTGCATGATTCTACTTGGCTAATAGTTTCATGCACAATAATTTCAAAATTTTCAAATTTTATTCCCTCATAACTTTTTTGCTTATGGACGCGTTTCATCGTAATTTTAAAATAAACCATTTGAAAATGTAAATTCAGATTTTTTATAATTTTTTTTTCACCTCGAAAATTAAGAATAGTTGAACTTGATAATGTAGATTTATTCATGAAATTTGGCGTCCTAGGTGGAATTTATTTAATGAAAGAAACATTCCAATGAATTCAAAAATATATGTTTTATGAGAGTGCTTTCATTTTTGAATTGGTCACACTATAAATGATTTACTGGAAAAATAATCGATTTGTCAGAAGCATTCGAAGTCTTGACCCAAATTTTTTCTCGTTCTGTAGGTACAGCCATTTACCAGCTAGTACAATACTGTCATCAGCAGAAACAACAAAGGAACGATGTTCAGTAACAATAACAGAGCACTCCTCCACAACCAGACCATTATCACATTAGTAGAAGTTACTGCTGTGCCACGAATTTTCACCCAATTTCTCCGGCGATAAATACCAATTTTTGGCGATCCGGCGAAGCGACATTCCAAACAACGAACTGAGAAAAATCCCGCGGCGACAAAAACGGCGAGCGTGAAAACATAATTTATAACGGTGCGGCGGTAATGTTATTTTTTTAAGGAAGTGCTTTTAGAGTAATGCGAAGGAGCTATTACGGTGTCATGTTGACGGCGTGTAACAACTTGTCATCTGGTGCTGTTTACAACCATCCCTCCGAATGGATTTGCTCTTAGAGAGCATTATTTTTAGAATCGCATCGCTTCGACTTGTATAGGCGCTCGTAACTTCGAGGAGTTATTAGCCGCAAACATTGGGCTTGTGACGGCGGGATAAAAAGTGCACTTGACAGTCATTCATTGCTCAGAAGCATTCTCTGTCGAATGCGTTTGGTCGTGAATCAATCCGCTTTGAACTGATAATTGTACATAAAACATAAAGTGAATGAGGACAGTCTTCAAACAAAACTGTGATTGATCGTTTAAATGCTTATTTCAAACTCGTCTCGGTTGGATGAATGAAATCAAAAAGTAAATCTGCTGTGCATTTTAATCTTTACAAATATTCGACAAACTCAGTACCAACTTCCCGACTTGAGTTGAGTAAAACTATTCTTTGTCCGCATTGTATATAAAGCCTTCAGGTGATTGTGTTTCTTTGGACCACCCTGTAATCTTCCCAGTAAGATTTGCATCCCTATTACAGTGGTGTTGCGATAATCCGTATGCTTTTGTAATCCGCATTGCAGTTTCGTTCCATTGAAGTATATTCCGTAGTACGAATTTTACTTGATTCAGTAATCCGAATTCATTCACGTGACTTCTACATATAAAAATAAAAATATGCTTGTCTGTTTGTGACAATGAAATGAAATTATAATATAATCATTTTATAATTTCATTTCAGTGGTTTGTAAGCGCGTTCAAGTGAATAACATCATTCAGTACGCAGCTTCCTCACTGTTGTTCGGGCTCTGATCAGTGATGATGGCAAATCCTTAGAGATATTCACCTCCGAATACGACTGCAATAATTCAGCCAATGGACCAAAATGCAATTCGCTTGACAAAACTTTTTCAAAGAAAAAGTCTCTTGGCTGAAATTTTGACAAATGAAGAAAAAGAAGTGCATCAAAAGTTTAAACTTGAAACTGCTTGCCTCATGCTGCTCAGGAGAAGGTACCAGCCAGTTCATTAGAAAAATGCTGGAACAATATCTGGAAACCAAACAATGACAACTATTTAGAAGAAAGATTTAATCATGGACTAAATGCGTATTGCAGGAAAGGTTCATCTTGTGTCATTAATGTCAGTTGAAGGATTAAACCGTCTCAGTGAAGTGAAGAGAAACATTCTCAATTGAAAATTGAACCAGTACATGCTCCTCTGGAAATGGAAAACCCTACGATAAAATTGAAGTTACTTTTTGTAATATCTAACAGAAAACAACTACTTCCCCGGCTAAAGCCACGCTGGACATTGAACTATATCTGATAGATATTGAGAAAGACCCTATATAACTTGAGAGAAAAAATCTCATTCAGATAGTTGATAGTGACGTTTCTAAATTTACAGTGATTGTTGTAACTATGGAAACGTATAAATAAGGAAGAAGCGAAACGCCGATTTGAAAATACCACGGGCTGAAGACAGTGTTTTCAAAAAGTCCTTTTCTTATTGGTTTGGATTCAAAAAATTATGGCATTTGATTGGTTTATATAATATGAGGGAAATTGTCAACAAGAGTCGACGTAGAAGTTCGTTTGGGCCATTTTATCATCAGAATAATTCTGAAATCAATTATGTAGAAAGATAAATCTAAGAGACAAATTCGATTTAGGTTAAGAACGCATCTGTCAATCACGTGTAAATAAGGGTCAAACAGACGAAACTTGCAATATCTCTATTTTTAATCACAGAATAGTAGCAGTCACTATCAAAATAAAGTTGCTAAATACTGATGCCGGCGTTGTTACAATATCTCTCTATTAAGATGCTACAAAATCTTAAAGAAATTGTTTTTGAAAGCAACAACATATCAGTCGACAGAGTAGAATCACAATTTTTTTTTAATAGGTGCATAAAATGTAAAGGAGGGGGGCAAAAATTTAAATGAATGTGATAAAAATAATGGAGAAGAAAGTGAAGATAACATTGACTTGTTATTTTTAATACATACATATTATGTACTCACATATTTCGTTGTATGTACATATGTATTCAGTTTACATAATGTATGTATATTTTACCAACTCTTGCATTTCGTTCCTACGGTGTTGTTAAAGTTGCTGCTTGCTGAACACCCGTGTTTTAGTTTTTTTGGAAGTCCCTTCACTTTCATTTCAAGTATATAGATCAGTATTTCGCGAGACCAAGTACCCTAAAAACCTGTATTTCACGGTTTATCCGGGACTAGCCGTAAGTGCCTAACTATCCGTGTGACGTGATTGTAGCCGTTGTGGAGGAATAATATAAAAGTTATCGTAGGTTGCTAGAATTAGTTTCAGGGAACCAGAGTACCTCCTCACCGTTCACAGATCCAACCATGTTAAATAAATGTACCGTGTGTGTTCAAACTGTAGCTAAATAAATTCGGGTGCATAACAACCTGACTAGAATTCAAATAATTATACCCGAAAGCCCACACCTTGACACCCGTATACCGTTCAGAACTCGTTGCCCCGACCGTTAGTTTGTATTCCTGAAAATCATTACGGGGAATATATGTTAACATAATATTGTGATGTAATGGCAGAACATCCTGACACTTTGTATGAACGTGGATGAGGTACACTGGAAATATTAGTATATGTAACAATAAACAGTGGCTTAGCTTGAAAGTTCTTCACCTAAAAGAAGACTGTAACAATACATAATGGTCTAGACCAGCTGGTCCAGCTACCCCACGCATTTCTGAGGAAACACCCCGTACATTTTTAGATATCCAAGTTCTACAGATCGAAATAGTTCAAAAGTTACGTCGAAGTAATTTTTTCGAAACAATTGAAATTAAACCTGTTTTTTTTGTTTGACCTCGTGAATAAATGCGATTTGGACAATACTATTTACAATGAGTCGCACATAACAGAGAAAAGTCAACTTTTTCGGAAAAAAATTCTTCGTGTCACTTATTGAATAATCAAATCAGTCACATCACGTTTTGATCAATTTTTTTTCAAATGTAGCCCCTATGGGCCACTTAACTGTTTCTCTAGAACTTACATTTAGGAATGAAATAACATATCCTTGTATTATTTCGGTGCAGTAACAAACTGTATATATTGAAAAAATCTACAACTGTTTCATGAGTTTTATTGCAGCTCAAATTATTTTTCAACGAAGCTGTGAAAAACTTTTCTGAATCTCATCAACTAATGTAAGCGAAGTGGTAGTGGTGTTAGAGCGTTTGGCATCCTCCCTGGCGGTCCGTGTTCGATCCCCGGTCGCGTGTCACTGAGCTGAAATGGTTCGGATTCCACTTTTATTTAAACTGTAGGTCCCGGATCTCCCTTGCTCTCACAAGCTCTGCTTTTGAGGGATTTTCTCAGAAAACCTGGGAGTTTCGTAAAAATAAATTCTATAAATTTTACAAAATTGTGTTTTGCTGTCTCAACTCTTGAAAATTTGGTAAAATTAGTAGACATGGAAAATAAAAATTTTACTATTAATATATTTTAGTTGTCGAAATACAAAAAAATATCAAGACAATTGTTCGTGGAACATAAGGGTATTTTTTTCGACAAATGTACATTACTCGAAGACTGGTCTTCTGAATTGCCAAAAAATCATGCATATTCGACACCAAAAAATACTGAAAAATCGGTTTTTCGCCTTTGGAACCTTTCCAACAACCTTCCCACCTGGTCCTTGCCTATTACTTTTTTTCATTTTAATAAAAATTATAGCCACCAGTCTACAAACTCTAGGTATTTCCAAAAGTACAGATGTCCCTATGCCCCAAAAACCGTGTACGCTCATGCATCGATAATAGTGATGATAAACGCATGGGGATGCAACATATGGCCGCCAATAAAACAAAATCAAAGCGGGCCAAAAGTGCAGTAATAAAACAGTATCGACGGGATTAGCGCCCTCTGATGCACTAAACATGTGGCGAATTCTTCCACGTCAACGGATTCTTTATTATACGTTATTTTCGGATTAAGGGCCCTGCGCATTACACATACTTTACTTACTTTGATTGGTTGATGCATGTGTGACATATGGGGAGAAGAAAAAATACGTGAGTGTGTTTATATCGGAGCCGATGAGACGGAAAGATTAAAAACGATGTTTATTGGCGATTCACTTGAGTACTCTTAGAATCGGTTGCTGTGTATCCCGTCAAAGTGATTTAATTATAGAAATAATAAATAGGAAAGAAAAGTGAAGTGTAAAAACGACTATATTATATCCTAAAATACTTTCAGGGATGTTTTTGACAAAGCGTTGGCGAAATCTAGATAAGAGTTCCTACACAGAGTGATCCAAAAAGGTGAATGTTCGGGAGGTTAGAATCGATTTTAAAAACGCTAGCACAGGGCAACTTGATTTTCATTGAGTTACTATGCAAATAGTTGACCCAAAAACTGTGCCAAAACGATAGACGTGGAGTCTAATAGTTGAAATTAATGGGGAAAGAAGTTACAACTATGTTAACCCATTGTTGTTGGTTGTTGGTTGAGCAACAACTAACGTGATTATGAAAATACATTTTCTGTAATTTTACTTGAATTTGGTATTATACTATTTTTGGTAAGGGTTTCGTAAAGTTTGATGGCACAATACTAGAAATATGTATGGCATCAAGATAAATTTCGCGAAATATCTTATATTGTCCACTTTGAGGAACATCGCTAGTATATTGTAACGAGCCTGAAGCCGGACCTGTCGCAATGAGTTCTTCGAAAGAGTGTATTAGGTCACCGCTGCATTCCTATGAACCGATAATTCTAACATTAACGCTCTTATTCCGATCTTCAAGATTGCTTTAAAACTACACAATAAAATTTCAAATAAAATCAAGTGATCTTCAAGACAGCCCTGAGACCATCATAAAGCAGTTTCTAGCCAAAAAGGGCCCACCCTAAAAAGGCCTTCAAAACTAAATTTTAAAACTGTATTGAAACCATTGAGTTTTAATTCTATATTCTTAAAGGGTTCTTCAAGGCAACTTTGAATACATAAATTAAAACTTATTATCTGACGTTTTGCTCTTGAAATGTATTAACAGTGGACTAAATTAACCTAAAAATAGTTATTTAATCCTAAAACAGTTTTTATTTTGTTTACTAACACTCGAGAACTTTCAAATCTGTATAATAGCCGACAGAGTGGTAATATTTTAAACCGCATACGTATACTAAGCATATCATAAAATAATATTCAAAAGCAAACTATCCTGGTGAAAAATTCACCAACGATTGGCAGTTTTCAGATAAAATGTAATAAAATACTTCAACATAACTCGAGCGCCACTAATTTAATGTATTTTTCTCTTATTTAAAAAATTCTACAAAAATATCATAAAATTTTATTTTGCATCTAAGCATCTATATGCATTTTTTAAATTAATAGCATATTTCAACACACCGTTCTTCAGTTTTTTAAGAAGATCCACGACGCAATTATTTGAATAATTTTTAAAGTAGTCTTGCGCTCGAATGGAATCCTAACCTCACAAATTTTGCCGTTTTTTTTGTGAGTGAAGCGTGTACTGTATTACTTGTCGCTAATACTTTCCATTTCACCTGTTGATTCAAAATTTTATTTCACATGTAAACATGCGGACTGCACTGGTTCACTAAAATAGCTTCTTGACAAGATGGTGTTCAATCTGAACGTGGAGGGGATATAATTGGTTTTAATGAAGTTGTTCAAAGTCCAAAAGGTATTTCTTTTAACTAAATTGACTAAATTAAAACCTTTATATTTATACTACTCTTAATGTACTCATTAAAAGGTAAAAATTATGTTTTTGGATTTAATGTGGTATTATATAGAATGTACAGGTCGACAAGCATAAGGATGCCTCTGAGATGCGCAAACGATAGAAAGCGTGAGTAGATGTGCGACAAAGATCGATTACTGTTTACGGCTGGTTATCATCGGAATGTACAATCGGGAGAGAAATTTTTCTGCAACACGTAGGAACGTAGGTTCTTATCTGAATTTTCATTAATTCCTAATGAACTGTTCGAATAATATAATTGTCTGTGATCACTGGACCGTTTGTGAAAATTGCATAATTTTCCCGAAGCCATAAGTGTAAATAAAGTACGACTAGAAAAAGAATGCATCGCCACACAATATCAGAAATAGGTAAATAAATATAATAAAGAACACGAGGAACATACTCACAGAAGTTGACTAACAATATCACATGACCTCTGACCACTGCCAAATCAGCATTGTCCATGGTAACTTTTGATTTTTTGTTTCTCTTTTTATTTGGAGTTGAGAATTGTTCCATTTCACCATTTTCAATTTTATTCATTTCTGAATTAATTTTCCTAATGCTTCTAACGCAAACTCCCGTTGCGGCAGCAACTCGTTCTTGAACCGTCATAAGAGGAATACTGGTTTCACCTATCATTGCTTCGGCCTGCATAAATTTGATGACGTTACTGACAATTCCCCTACTTTGTCCACTCAGAATCTTATTTCTCACTTTACTCTTTGAAGGCATTTTCAAACACAACAAACTACACTATAACCTATCTAATAATATTTCAAAACTATACACAACATAAGGATTTCAAATTCAACACACAATCAGAATAACGCCACAATAATTTTATTCCACTGACTGTACACTCACGACGTTAACTGCTTGAATAATGCAGAGCGAATGAGCTCTTGCCCCACTCCAGGGGTTGTGTCTACTGCGCAACCAATTCTCGGAGGCATCCTTAGGCTTGTCAACCAGTATAGTCTTAGGATAAAATAGTTTTCCTAATGGGTTTTGAAGAATACATCAAGGGTACTCCATAAAACTGCATTAATACTGTTTTTCCTAGAACGGATTGATTCAAAATCAACTTTTTATTTAATTATAAATAATATCCACCTAGTTTCAAAATAGCCCGTGTTAAGAGTAACATAAAACCGCAGTATAGGATGAATAGGACATCAAGAGCAAATAGCATTTTTATTTTGATTTAAAGAGTGCATTAAATTCTTTGTTCAAGAATAAAAGTGGTCTTCAAGAACTTTTAGTTTATCTTAAGGTTATTTTAAATCCGATGTCGATTTATTGAACATATTAAAGCATTTTTAATACCTAAATAAATAGAAACTGTCTTAAAATTGTTACTTGGGTAGGAAAGCAGGGACAGGTGAACTGACAGTTTGTGAATATAAATTAGACATACTCAATATCGGTTGCAGAATTAGCCACGAATTTTGTTGTTTTCTGTCATATCGTGCTTTGAACGATCATTGGAAAGAAGGAATAATGTTTTTAGTAAAGCATTTTTTATTCAAGATGAAAAACAGTTAACACTGACGTTTGGCAATATCATTATTTTGTTGATGATTAAAGATAATTTATTATTATTATCACTATATTTTGTAACTCTGTCGAATTCCTCGGACTTCATGTTATCATTTAAAGTTTGGATGATAAGAAACTGCTTCAAATTGATATAATCTAGTCCATATATTTAATTTTGTTCTATGATTATAGCGTGGGCATATGATTGACTGTTTTTTCCAACCATATTGTGCACTTCTGTTCGTATCTACTCTCGGATAAATATGTACTTTCGATTATGGAGTGAAGCATACCATAAGGTACACATTATTTGTGAACCATTATCAGTGAATGTAAACACTCGATGATATTGATAGAAGAATTTTCGGATTTGTGTGTGTGTGTTGTTTGTCGTGAAAATCCATAAAACAGAAAAGACAGTACAACTAATCAATTGACAAATAAAGTTGTCGGACCTACCCTTGCACTGATGAGAGGTAATAACCTCGAAACATGTCTGCTAGGGTTTCATCGAGACGAGAAATCTCGTCTCGAAGACACTTCCTCGTCTCGTCTCGATCATCGAGACAAGAAATAAACAAACTCTCGTCTCGATGTTTTTCTCGAAGACAATTTCTCGATCTTGATTCAAGAGTCTAGAAATTTCGAGAGTCTCTAAAACAAAAACTGAATGTTATTAAAAAATGCAATGTATAGGTTATAACGTATAACACAAGGCCAATGCTGCACCAAAATACAGGGTATTGAATTTTTGCTATAAAAAAAATTACGTTAAAATAAAGAGGCTATGAACTAAAAGCCACGTATAACAAAAAAACCGCCGAGTATCAGCACAAAAATAAACAATATTGTTCCAAAAAATTAAACGAATCCTTGATATTTTAATTTAATATTTTATCCATACATTTAAACCTTACTTAGGTACGAAAGATGAAGGTTTAAAATTGTTTCTTCGTTCGTGAAGAGAAGAATGTACCAGCATCAGCAACAAACTCATTTTTTATAATCGAAACAGTAGTCTGTTGAAAAAAAAATTATCGATATTATTCAAATTATTTCATCTCAATAGTAGGGGTCGCGGTACTGCATAGTGAAATTTATGCAAAAATGGTGCCATAAGTCTGCCATAAGAATATCCTTAGAAGTAATATAGTAATAAGCTTGAACTAACATATTTAAAGAATACAATAAAAATAAAGTTGAATTTATGGCCTTTCCCTTTATGAACTTTATTTACCCTGGAAGGCCAGACTGACCGAATAGTGTCCTATCAATTAATTTTTGAACTAATAATAATTATCTTTTAATTATTGTAATAAAGAAAAATAAAATAGCATTGTACAAGACTTTAAAATTATTGTTTAAATCTAATAAAAATTTATTTTTTCGAGGTCGAGAAATCTCGAAATAATTTCTCAATCTCGAAAAATCTCGAAGTGTTTTTCTCGATCTCGTCTCGAAAAAAACCATTAGTCTCGTCTCGATCTCGTCTCGAAATCGAGACGAGACGGGAAATCTCGAATTTTGAGAGTCTCGTGAAAGACTGGCAGGTGGTCATCCCCAGCCGAATGAAGGATACTCTTTTGTTTGTTTACAATAAGCACTTGCAACTTGATAGTTAGGGAGCCGCCAGTGAAAAAATGCACCGAATAGCTATACTCCTTCCGAGCTCAGGAATGGAAATACTAACCTCGAAGATACCAAATCCAAAATATTTTTGATTTCGAGCAGGGCCCAGCCAAGAAACAAGGGAAAATATTTTGATGAATATCAGCCATCTTCTATATTCTTTCCGTTGAGATATGTTGTTCAAAAAGTGATCAGTTATCATCAGACAAAGCGGAAGGAAATTTGGTTTGGGCTGGGGCTGGAAAAAAAAATTTCTCTCGAAAATGTCTCAGGTCAAAAATAAGCCGATGTCCTATATTCTTTTAGTTCATTAGTTTCATTTTGGCACTTAGATAGCTAAATTCGAGGTGGAAGGAATTTTAAGCAGGGCCGGGTCATAGGGGGAAGGAGGGAGCAAATGATGATTAAGCTCTGAAACTTTAGGTGGTATTACTTTAGGGACCAAAAAAAGCAACTCCCAAGGGAAAGAGTTTTCGTCCAGTTTTCTACCCCTACCACCCCTTTATTTCTGACATAAAAATCGCGTTTTCGAAGGATGGATATTGATGAGAGTGAATGCAAGTTCAGTCAAAATGAGAACACCCCTCCACCGTGCAGTGGATCAGAAATTCTGACTGAAAATTCGTTTTTTTGTCAAACATGAAATATTATTCAAGTTATTCTCAACAGCAGGTACAGAAAAATTGTTGAAAGTGGGATATTATCCTCTATTTCGGTCATGTTCCGATATTCCCGAACAGTACTGCCCAGTAATTTTGGTCGTTCCGATTTTACTGAAATTGACTGGTACACATTTCGCGCCACTTTTCATGGAACCTTGTTAGAGGCTAGCAATTTACTGGTTGCTACTGTTACAGAAATGGTCGTGTAGGCCCAGTATCCCCTCCCCGAATTGATAATAATTTAGGTTAGGATATGTTAGTTAATATTCATTCAATTTATTGATAGCTTTCTCATTACAATTAGCTCATCTGAAAAGACAGCAGAACAAATTTATCAAGTGTTATTAGAAAACTTGCTAGTAAAGGTTGATACCGAAACCGCCGCTAATTTACGAGCTTTGTTCTCTCTCGCCTCTCTTCTCCATGTATATGTATGAAAATAAATATTTCAGATCAAAATCATGCCAGGCGATGAAAGGCCCCTAAAATACATTCGACAATGAATTCAAAACAGAATAAGAAAATAAATCCACAGGTACTTGTAACAAAGAAATAAAACTTATCTTCTATTCATAGCTCCGCTAGAGCTTGAGGTACTTGAGCTATCCGAATTTTCTGATGATTCAGAATCCCCCCGATATTTCCTCTATTATTACCTACTTGATTAATTGCAACCATCAGTCAGTATCACATAATTTTGAACTAGATATGTTCCCGCCTTACATTTGACAGTCTGACTTCCGAATCGTTCCGAAATTAGATGGCAGTTTCAGTTACTGTTAATTACCTACTGTGGCCAGTACTGTTCAGTAATATCGGAACATGAGCTTCATCTGCCTCATCATACAAGCTGTTATCGGATCCAAATATTTCTTCTCTAGATACAATTTCGCAGGAATCTTGATAAAAAACAATCTCTGAATTTCCCAAAAGTACAGCCACAAACAAATTAGTTGTCAAGGGTTTAATTTGGCCAAAGACATAGGTTTTGAAAAGGAATGAAAAATTACGAAAGGACGCACTTTTTTTCAAATCTTTCTTGTTAATTACGTGATAAACTTTCAATTTCCATCAACTGGAAATCGAACTTTCTCTTACTAGACATCGAATCCCAAATGTCATGAAAAAAAAACGGAAACTTAAACCCTTATTACACTGTGCCTTTTTTTCGTGCCTATTTTTGTGCTCATTTTCAGGGCTATTTGTTGGCGAAATTTCATCAAATGACTGGCACTATTACACCATGCCTTTTTAATTGATTGAGGCAGAATTTCAGAGCTGCAAACGTAGTAAAATTATTGACAATTACCTAAGTGATTTTTGAGGTAAAAAATTCATTGTGTGTATATTTTTGTTCTTTAAGTTCCGACATGAATTGGCTTCTCAGTGAATTTTAGATTTTATAAGGGCTTCTGTGAACTGTTTATCAGGAAATAATTCTTTTAAACCATCACATATTTCCGTTAAAGCTTTCGCTTTCAGATTTCTATTATGAAGTTCTTTGATTTGGCATCTTGAAGGCAAGGATGGTTTTCATAAAGTTCAAACGTATAGCGTTTTCTGTGGTCTAGAAGTGGTGTTTCCTGCAATAATAGAAATCTAAATTAATTCTAACGTTTACTTTTATAGTAATTTAGTATACCTGGAATATTTGTTTAAACTTTTTCTTTACTTGTTACTGGATTTTTTCTTTTCTGCCATAACAAAAACTGTAATTTTTTTCAAATCATTTGTTGGTTA
This sequence comes from Chrysolina oricalcia, assembly GCA_944452925.2. Classification (NCBI taxonomy): domain Eukaryota; kingdom Metazoa; phylum Arthropoda; class Insecta; order Coleoptera; family Chrysomelidae; genus Chrysolina; species Chrysolina oricalcia. Next base: position 7,200,745 of record OX101815.2, on the reverse strand, counting down.
TGTCACGTCAGACAAATAATTGATGACCTGACATTTCCACAAATAACCTTGAAATCCCCTCGATTCAGAGGGAAAAATAGAACCAGACCTAATTATTTTCACGCCTGAAACAGTCAACAAAATAGTCTCGAGCGCATGCGTATTTGTTATAAATTTCAGCCACCGACATCGACAGTCAGGCAGACAAATAGACAGGAAAAAGGCATAGTATAATAAGGGTTTTACGCTCCCCTCGGAAACTGCATGTCTCGAATTTGAAACACGTTTAATGTGAAGGGTTGCTACTAGCTACGAATAGGATTTTGATCAAATATAACAGATAAAGAAGAACTATGTGACCAATTGTGATTGGGAAGTGGTGCCTTCGACTAAGAAAGTGGCAATTGTCAATTTTTGCCTAGTGGCTCGAAAACACGTTTTTGTGGCGGAAAAAAACTTTTTTACGATCAACAGAGCACCACCCCCCACCCCCTAATGTGAGGGGTGGAAATCAAACTCTTTGATTACTGAGTTAAAGTTTGGGTATCCATATGCACTTTAACGCAGATCATTTTTTATCAGATTCTACAAAGTCGAGGAAATAGGCATAAAAAGGGCCATAATTGAAAGGGGTGGTAGGGGGTGAAAACTGAACGAAAACTCCTTCCTTTGGGGAGATGCTTTTATTGGTCCCTAAAGAAGTTTCACCTAAAGTTTCAGAGCTTAATCATCATTCCAAGTTCATTTTTCCAATTTTTGAACATAGCAAGAACATAGTTTTTCGAGTGCCCCCTTTTGCCCCCTCCCCTGTGACCCGACTCTTCTAAAACTTCCTTCCATCTCGATTTTAGCTATCTAAGGGCCAAAATGAAACTAATGAACTAAAAAGTGAGGATATAGGAGACCGGCTAATTTTTGACCTGAGACATTCTCGGGAGGAACATTTTCAAAAAAAAATTTCCAGCCCCGGCCCCAACCAAATTTCCTTCCGCTTTGTCAAATGATAACTGATCACTTTTTGAACAACATAATATCTCAACGGAAGGAATATAGAAGACGGCAACAGTTTATCAAAATATTTTCCCTTGTTTTTCGGCTGGGCCCTACTCAAAATCAAAAATATTTTGGATTTGGTATCTTCGAGGTAAGTACTTCCATTCCTGAGCTCGGAAGGAGTATAGCTGTTCGGCGCATTTTTTCACTGGCGGCTCCATGAGTCTTCTTTGAAGGACGTTGAACAAATATCTGTCAGGTGTGGTTCAATATCCGTCGAGGTATTAGCCAGGGAAGTAGTTGTGATCTGTCAGATTTTTGCCTCATATTTTCAACATGGTGGAAATATTTGGAGAGAAAGGGTACGTACTTCGAATTTATCGATTTCATTCATATCATATAAAAACTATGACAATTTTTGGAAACAAAATAATGAACGTGGGTATCTTGATTTACTCAAAAAATTACAATTTGAATCATATTTAAACCAAATTACGCTGAAGTAATGAAAACAAAGGGTAAGTGTGGCATATTTTCCTTATCAGAACATTTTCTTTATTATTTGATTATTTATGGGGTGTATCTACCAATAAAAAAAAGTATATCAATAATGTTGACATTTTTAACAGTTTATACAAAATTTTTCACAACAGCATAAAACTTAGCAAAAACCATTACAATTTCTTTTTTTACTCGACCTTTTAGCTAAAAAAATTAATATTTTACTTCCCTTTAAAAGTGGGACAAATTAAAATGAAAGCACTGTAAATTTGAACTACCATCAGTTTCAAATGAAGATTATCATAATTACTTCTATTGTCTGGCGTCGATGAATTCAAATATTAAGCTCATCCGAAGGACCACCTCAAAGTAAAGGTTATACTCGTAGACCCACCTCTCGCCTGAAAAATATACCGGCCGTATTTCATTTTCGACTTTTATCAAGAGAATAAATAAATGGTCGAGTGCGAGTGGCGTTCTTTGATAAGCGAACCCATATCTACATTTCCATGATGGACATACCGTTTCGGGATGTCCATGGCTATAATGAGAGGTTTTAAAATTGTTGGAATGCCGAATGCCTTGCGTCTCCAAATGCGATGATAGGACGATGTTTGAGATTCCTATTACTCATAATCCGGGTGTTATCGCTTTTTGGAGGATTGAAAGTAATTCATTTGTCATTTAGAATTTTTTAATGTGTTTCTAACTTGAATTTGGAAAGTCTATGGTGCATTCAGTTTCAAAAGAATTCCATTGTTCCTGATAAAAACCTTGAATTTATTTAAATTCATTGAAGGTAATGGAAGTACACCTATTCAGTGTTGCCACAAATGATTCTCTGGTTGAAACCTCTGACATTTTTTAGACCTATTTTGATATGGTTCAGGATCGAAACGGATACAATTTTCAATTATACAGAATCACGAGTGTTCCCGGATACATAAATCGAAGTAACATTGATGAAATGGACAAAATAAAAATATGGTAGGGAATTTTATCTGTCATATTGAAAAACTAAATAGCGTGAAATTCCCTAGAATATTTTCTTTTTGACAATATTGTCGCGACTAGGGCTACTAGGGTAGCATCCTGTATCCGTATAAGGGGTTGTTTCCCTTATACTAAATGCGACTTGGGGTGTAGCTACAGATGGTAGCTATTGAAAGTCAAGGGGTAGCAAAGGAATATAAACATTTATTGTACAACAACAGTAAAAATGGGGAAAGTTATATACACATTGTAAAATAAGGGACATTCAATAATATAATAGGGAACAAATAAAACTCTTACCCAAAAACATCACTTAACCAATACTTACAGCTAAGGCCAAAAGGGCCTAGCCTATGAGGCTACTGAGCACTAGGGCTCTCTCCTCTATGGGAGTTTATTACACACTATCTCCCCAATCTATTCCTTTTGTATTTATATAAGGAAATATGTTTTGTTTTTATGTGGTGTGCACAGTCACGGTCGTACAATTTCCTAGTCATCAAACTCGCACTTGATAATGACCTGCGGTCATGACCTAATCAATTAATAACAAGAAACCTTAGATCAGTGCACCAAAACAATTCAAATGGCATTGCTCGATATCACGACAATATCATCATCAGTACTTGGATTCACATATCCGGAAACATCCAGGAATCATTCTAATTAAAAATTGTATCCATCCCGACCCTGAATAATATCGGAAAGGGCCTGGAAAATGTCAGTCAATTAAACCAGAAAATGAATTCTGGCAACACTGAATATGGGTACTGGAATCGTCCATCGAAAGGAGATCTAAGTTTGGTGTCTTTTTCAGGCGACTTGCAAATGTAATCTATTGCAGAAATACTATTTGTACGGGTATTACTCAAAATTGAAAATTATTTGACAAGAAGTATAAGATGAGGTAAACCTTAGTACAATTGGTTTGCACGAGAGAAATCTTAACCTTAGCCTATCCAAGTATCAGAAATATTTGACAACACAGCAAAAATGATATAAATAGCGGCAAAGGCTAACCTGAATTGAGAAAAATATCATTAAGACCAGTGCTGATGCATTTTTTATATAAAAAAATGAACACCATGAGACTTACTGAAAGAGGAGCAAAATATTCGAATGACGGGAAAAATAATTTGTTATCGACAAAATGAAGAAGGGTGGAGCGGGGTGAACTTAGGGGGTGAAAGTGTTATTTCAGGGTTTATCGCGATTGGCAATGAAAGTTAACCTCCTATCGAAAAAAGTTAAATGGCAAAGTTGTTGATAATAAAAAGATCTACAACTTTTGTATCTACCATTTTTCCACATTACCTCATATTTTCCGAGAAAATCAAAAACACCGATAATTTATTTCAATATTAATTAACATCCTCAGTTCACTTTCTCGAACGTTTATTTTTTTCTAAAGTTTTATTGTAAGTACTATATAATAATACGTTTTTGTAATAAACAGTTTTCTACTTCAAAAACGTGATTTAAATGAAATGAAAAAACTTCTCTGAGTTGCAAAAAAACGTCTAATCTAGAGACGGTATATTTTCACTGAATTTTGCGAAAAACATACAATTTTTACAAAAGAAAAAAATTCAAACTGAATTTAATGTTTTTTCAGATTTTCCGGAAAATTTGAGGTTATGTGGAAAAATATCATCAAAAAACTTGCAGATCTTTTTATTAAGTATCAATAATTTTTTTCTTTAACTTTTTTTTGTAGGACTTTAATTTTTTATTCAAATCATGAGGAGCCATTTCTACCCCAATAAGTTCACCTCCTTTCGCCCTTCTATCATATTCAAATTCTTATTTTTGTCCTTTTTTATTCTTTGTACCTATTGAGGTAACATGATATTAATATTCTCAAAAGGTTTTAACTGAAAATTTAAATAATTTTAATAAGTAAATAAATATGAGTTCAAAACAAAAATTTAAAAAAATAGATTTCTGAAAAATATACCAAAGTAGTGCCTTGCAGTGGTGGATAAAAGTTATTCATTTGTTCTATATCCCACTCATTTGATAGTTTACAATTTGATGTAAATTTTTGTTCTACAACCTGCAAAGTTGTCGAATTGTGCTTTATCCCTTAATGAGTTATCGTTCAGTATACCTAGCGACTGTAAAAAAGTACAAACTTCTTGCTGCAGAATAAAATATTCGTGAAATATCTGAAGGAAACTTGAAGGGTATTGAAATTTAGAAGGAAACGATTCACATCCGAAACACAATACTAACAGTAGATCTATTAATCGACGTCGATATTGGTTTAACAGAAGAAAACAAGAAAACAATAATAGAAATGTTACCTCAGATGCCGGAAAGAGAACGCAAGTTTTATCATGCCATATTAGCGAAACCAGAAGAGAAGAAGGAAATGAAGAACAAGCTATATGAATTTTCAATTTATTCCATTTCGAGGCCATTTTATAAACATATCATAACTCCAGAATAACTGATAATTTCACGACAATGGAAAATGATTATCTATTCAAATACTATTTTAATTGTTTGTGTACGATTAAAAGTTATAAAATGAATAAACGTTTTGAGTGAGACTATTTTCATGAAATATTCGTATTGACACTTTTCGTGTTCTATATCCAAAAGCAAGCACACTTTATATTTCGCTTTCCTAATTTATTAATTAATCTACCCTTTTATATTTGTATCTCCAATATTCAGAACAGTTCCCTAACACAACTTTTTTATTAGTTCATTGTTACAGATCTGTCCAAACTGACAGTGAAATCTCAAACTTTGAAATTCGTTTATCTTGAAAGTATAATTTAGGGATATAGAACACTATAATTCTCACCTAACGACATGGCTAGAAAAGGATGATGCCTGGGTAAAATTCCGATCAGGCAGTACAAGCTAACATTAATTTTTTTAAGGACTTACGTAGTTTGGTCTCCAGAACAAAAATCCACTTGAAATTTTTGGCGGTCTCAAGTAATTTAGGAGATACGAGCCTTTTTTTATATGATAACGACATTTTCTAGCACACATTTCTTCCGTGTAAAACACTCTCAAAATGCCTTCTTATTTTCACCAGCACAACATAAACACTATGATTTACCAGTTTAACACCTTTTTTCATTGAAAACGGTAGTTTTTATCAAAAAATTCTTCATTCTTTTAACAATAACAAAAATAACAAATTCATGTTGTTTTGTTTATTGAATATAATTCATGTGAGGTTAGTAACTTGGAAATCAGTCATCGCCAACTTTTCAAAATCAAACGAAACGACAGCTTTCTCGTAACGGCGAAGATAATTTTGCGACATTGCCAATTTGTGAAAAAGTAGGGAATATGGGTAAGCCGAATTTTTTTACAGATGCCTTAAAACGTGATAAAATGCAATATCCATTGAAATTTCTTTTTGTTGTAAAGAAGAATGTCGAAAATATTGAGAAAATCATGAATCAGAGAGACTTTTTTATAATAAACCACCAAGATAAATAGAACATTTTAAAGTAGACATTTCAACAATTAAAATGATTACTTATAGTATAGGTATATTAGATGTTGAGGTTTTAGGGTACCGAATAAGTCTAGCAACTCTTCATAAAAGTACGGGCACGGATTTTCGAAATTTTGGGACTTGTAACTCAAAAATATTTTGAATCGCGAATAACTCGAAAACTATGAGAAATTTGAAAAAAATGGCCTAAACAAAAAATGTAAAGCACAAAATTCTCTACAAAAAAATATCCTAGGTATTTTTTCCTAACCTCAAAATTTTCACCTTAAAACGGGTTTAAATACTCAATAATAGTTTGAATCGCGAATAACTCGAAAACTACGAGGAATTCGAAAAAAAGACCCGAAGCACAAAATGTAGAGCACAAAATTCTCTACAAATTTTTCCTAACCTCAAAATTTTCATCGTAGAATGGGTTCATGTACTCAAAAAAACTTTGAATTGCGGATAACTCGAAAACTATGAGGATTTTAACACAAAATGCCGGCACAAAAAATTTAGAGCTCAAAATTCAGTACAAGAGAGGTTTCTATTTTGTCCTAACCTAGGAAAATATTTTGATTCAATTAGATTTATGATCCACAATTTTTGCACTGGCCCCAGTGAACAATTCAATTTTTTATGTGAAAAACACCGTGAAGACTACAGAAAGCAGTACGCACTTGACAAATGTTTGCTACACAAAACACGTCGTCTGCACCACAGAACTCATAATTATATCTTATGATATAATTATGAGTTCTGTGGTCTGCACACGTGCGTGGTTATCGGTGATAATGGCTGTGGTTGCCGAATTCTTCGCGGGAAATAGACGAAAAGAAAGCCTTCGTATTCTTAAAACAAGTAATTGAATACAATGTAACGACCCGCAATCGATTTTTAGAAGAAACTTACTCTTGGATAATTAAGGAAATATTTACGGAAAAATGGGACATTTTGACCTTTCTATGCATTTTCAAAATCTTCATAGTGAGGATACATCATACTAAGAATGTTTTTATATGAACTTGAAGCTGAGATTCTACGCTTCAAAATGAATACCCTCATCTTTGGATAAGAGAAATTATTAAAAAGTCTGTGGATATCGAAATAATAATCAATCGAGAACGAAGATCGTGTTCATGATCGCGTTTTTTGAAAGTTAGTTCATTTGAAACCAAGAAGTAACTCATGTATGTTATATACATGAAAATATTGATAATAATACGAACGACAAATCTCTCGTTGGATTTGCTTGTTTATATTGCGAGTGATATTCATTGAAACTTCAAGTGCTTGTGTGGCCAATATACCTCTTCATCTCGCAAGATTTTCGAAAATTTCCTAAGTCGAAAATTATGCTACCTTACCGGAGTACAAAATAGAGAACTTACCCATCATTATGCATTTTGATTCTTTGAAAACGGAGTAGTTTTCAACGAGTTAGAGCAACTTTAATTTGCGCTTGGGATGTAAATTTGCTTGAATTCGCGCTGGCGGGAATTCGCGAGCGGGTGCTCCGGCTTTCGGCTTTGAGAGAGAATTACTCAGAAATAGTGGCTCCAATGAAAAAATGACTAGAGACCTTTTTTGTAGAAAATTTTGTGTTTTATATTTTTTATCGAGGCAGTTTTTTTCGAATTTCTCATGGTTTTCGAGTTATTCACGATTCAAAATATTTTTGAGTTTCAAGTCCCAAAATTTCGAAAATCCGTGCCCGTAGTTTTATGAAGAGTTGCTAGACTTATTCGGTACCACAAAACTTCCCAGAATCTAGAAAATCGAAAGGGCCCAATTTTTTTTGGGTCTTATCCTATTTAGCCTGTACTATTATAAACCTTATTTTTTTCGAAAAATGTATGTAACTCGAATACTAGTCCTCTTCTAAATTGCGAAAAAATCATGCTCACTCGACACCAAAAAAGCAATATTTTTACAAATTTTCGTGTAAATTAAATTATACTCGAGAAAAAAATTAAACACTGAAAAATCGGGTTTTCGCCATTTTGGCGGTTAAGAGGTTATGTCAAAAAGTGTTGAATAAAAAAGTTTTCAATTTTTACATTATCTACAACTTCTCCTAGCAAAAAATGTCCTCGCTTGTTACTTTTTTTCTCATGTTTAGCGTTTAAAATTGGTTTTGGGACCAGCCTAATTCTACGGCATTTGATTTAATTCTACGGATAGTTTTAAAAGTGAAAAAGTCATTTATTTTTCACTTGTCCATTACTGCTTTATAATACCTTGGAAAAGGTTGCTATTAACAGACCCATAACACCCGGGGCGTTATGGGGGGCATTATGAATCATAACGCTAAATGACTTGAGGCATAAGATGTCCGGAGGACTGCTCATTGCTAATGTCCTATACAATAGGATAAGTTGGGTCGAAAATCCATCAGAAAACAACTACTTTCCTGGCTAATGCCACGACGAACATTGAATTACATCTGATGAAATTTCCGTGCAGAGTTCCTACAAGGTTATCTCTGCAATTGCTTGTTGCATGGAAATGTTCATCGAAACATTCGGACCACCTATATATCGATTTTGGGGTGTTGCCCCTCATCAGTATAGGGTAGGTCTAGCAGTCAATAACTAATGACTGCAACGAATGAATCGATAACCAAATCCATTTCAACGCTAATTTTTTTTTTTCTGTAGTTCAATGAATTAATTACTCAGAAAAGTTTTATTTATAACTGTACAGGGTGTCCCAAATTCGAGCCTCATCATTGGGATCTCGGAAACCAGAAGAGATACGAGGTCGGTTAAATGGAGGCAAAGTTGCGCAATTTGGTGCTCATTGAAACACCGCTTTCATATTTGAAAAATTCCGAAAGATTTTTGGAGAAAACCGATTATTTTGTGACTCTATTTGAATAGATATAACAAAACAAATTTCACATTCTCATTGCTACTTTTTCTGTTCTACAAGATGGTGTTATCAGATTTTCAAACAGACGTTTCGTATTTGAGCTGCCATCATCAACTTTGTTTTTTTAAATACGGCCCTGAATTTTTTATTATGGATTTTAAAATCTTCTAATGTCCCAAAACAAATGATGTATCGCACTTATTCGAAAAGATTATATTAATAGCATTTAAAATCTAATTTTTATTAATATAAACTTTTAGAATAAGTGCGATACATCATTTGTTTTGGGACATTGAAACTTTTAAAATCTATAATAAAAAATCCGGGGCCGTATTTAAAAAAACAAAATTGATGATGGCAGCTCAAATACGAAACGTCTGTTTGAAAATCTGATAACACTATCTTATAGAACAGAAAAAGTAGCAATGAGGATGTGAAATTTGTTTTGTTATATCTAGTCAAATAGAGTCACAAAAAAATAAAAATGAAATCGCGAATAATTGTTTTTTTCCAAAAATCTTCGGAAGTATTTGGAATTTTTCAAATATGAAAGCGGTGTTTCAATGAGCACCAAATTGCGCAACTTTGCCTCCATTTAACCTACCTCGTATCTCTTCTGGTTTCCGAGATCCCAATGATGAGGCTCGAATTTGGGACACCCTGTACAGTTATAAATAAAACTTTTCTGGGTAATTAATTCATTGAACTACAGAAAAAAAACATTTAGAGTTGAAATGGATTTCGTTATCGATTCATTCGTTGCAGTCATTCATTCATTCGGTTTCGTTTGGAAGTAAACAACGTCGTTTAAGATAATTTTTTCGTGAAAAATAATATCTTGTATGCACCACGAGCGTTACTAGATCCTAACGCCCATCGGGCAACATTCATCCATCAGGCCAAAGGCCCTCGGGTGAATGTTACCCTCCGGGCATTAGGATCTATATAACGCAATTGGTACATAAATAGCTATTATTGCTTGAAACGAGGTTTATAATGCGATTTTGTGAAATTGAAGAGTTAACATCGATACGTTTCTATTCTTTTGTTGTTTCGATTATCTTTAACCAATATTCAGCTTGGTCAAGTGTTCTCTCAACCCAGATCTACGATATCGACTCCGTCCCATTTCAATTTGCCACAAACTTCACACGACTCCGTCGCAGCCCCGCACCCCCACACCCTCCAGTCAATCAACAAATATTCAAAGTCATCGGGCATGGAGAAACGGCTCTTTTTGTTCCGCAATATGTCGCGCGGACATTCTTACCGTATCTTCGTCCTTTTTTCGCTCGCACGGAGCGCGCAGCGAGCGAGGTAGCGGAGCGAAACGACGCGCGGCCGGTCACGTGACCTACGTAACTTCTTTATCCGTCCGCGGACGCGTGGCGCGACGCCCTCTGCCCGCAAATTGCTCGAGAGCCCTCAGACTGTTACTGTTAAGTCTCGTCGCTGTGGGTGAAGTCACAGTCTGGGGTTTGTTATCGATAGTTTCTTTCGGTTCATTATCCGGTCGCGTGGCGTTCGCAGTCGTGTTTATAGAATATCGCGGACAATTATGTTGAATTATATCGACGGTGTGCGTAGGGAACTCCGGACAGATTACAGCGTGTCCGTGTAGCTGGGTTCACACACCTCCTCCTCGTGGAGCAATATCACAATAACCGATAAGTGCGAATAGTAGAGAACTTCTTCCATAACAATAAGCTGAAGTGTGTTGGAATACAATGAACATTAAAAGACATATACAGATCATCTCACGATGAAAGGAACATACCTAGGTAGAATTAGAGCAATTGATAACTGTCCGGTCTATTTTCAAACTTTTCCACAAATAATACTTCAATCTGACGCAATTCACGTCCTTGATCTTTGAAAATACAATTTGCACTTTCTCAGCAATTTCGTAAACCATGTTCAACAAATGTTATTTCGTCTGTAAATGAACTATCTATAAGTGTCTTTGCTAGATAACTAATAGGATGTCATGATGACTGTTTAGGCTTAGGCTGGATTGGCAAATAATCCTTGGCAAAATACTCGAAGGACCTTTTAGTTTCGGCAAATTAAATAATACAATTATACAAACCTGCTCCAGGTAAAAGAACACTTTTGAGGCATATTATACCATTCGACTTTTCTATCACATCGCATGCTAAACGTTTCTTGTCTGATTTGTTTAGATTGATGACTGCTAAGTGTGGTGAGTTCTTCTCGTTATTTTCTTTTGTTATCGTTTCTTGGCTGGTCAATTTTCTAGCGTAACCTTTATCTAAATAATCGTGAATTTTATTTTTATAGGCTTTGGCAAAGACTTTAATTTGTTCCATTCGTCTTTCAATATATTTCAGTCTTGTGAATGCATTACTTTCACTCTCTGGCAACCGTATTTCTTCATGTGTCCACAGTAAACCTGTTTCCCATTTACATACATTTATTCTTCTTGTGGTTTCCTCCAAAATCTCTTTGGCATATACGTCTTCTTTAGATTTCTCAGGAAATTTGGTTCCTACATCTTCTATTTTGTAGTAATTCTTCACCAAGTTATGTAACTCGTCATCTTTTTCATGATAATTATTGATTAAATAACTGTATTCTCTGTTTGGTTCATCAGATGGAAGTATTCCATGAATTACCCATCCCAACCATGTTATTGTTAGCACTGGATTATTCCAAGTTTTTTTAATATGACTGCGAGGGATTGTTAATGGCCAGTTATCTTGTCCAATCAGTATAGTTGGTTGGGCATTACTCAACGAACTGACGGGAACATTTCGAATATATGGCCAACGTTTACAGAGTTCTGCTATATTTACATTTTGGATCGGGAGTGATAGGTTTTTGACTGTTCTAACTTGATATAAAGTGAACGTTTTACTTCCTTGGGCGATTCCCTTGATTTTCAAAGACACTACTTTGGAATCTTCAATATAATTGGAAAATTCGTTGGTCCATTGCAGAGAAAGTGGCTTAGTTTGCCCTTGTAAACCTAATTTATTTGAAATTTCTTCGTCAAGCATCGTTACTGTAGAGGCTTCATCAAAAAGGGCATAAGTTTGTACTTGATCACCGGTTGTACTTGTCAAGATGACAGGGACAATTCTCAAAAGGACATCTCTATTCTTTGGGTTTAAAATATTCAAATTTCTTTCGAACTGAAGACTTTGGCTCTGGGTTCCGGAAGTAGAGGGTTCATGCATATCAGTCTGTGTAGATACGTTTTCATGTAACAGATTATTGTGTAGTTTTTTGCAACTATCAACACCACACACTTTTTTGGAACGACATTGTTGGATTTGATGGTTTGGTTTCAAGCATGATCGAAAAGCAAATTCTCTTTGATTTTATCCAGTTCCATCTTTCATCTATAGATAATTTTTCAAAACTTTGGCACTTGTTAATAAAATGACTGCTTTCTTCACAATAAAGGCATGTTCGAGTTGTTTCACTGCGAGTTGAATGAGATGGTTTCCATATGTTTAGAAGTTGAGGCAGATTTTCTATTTTCATTATATTTTGGTTTGGTTACATGGCACAAATTTTCTGAAATCTTTTCTATCCAAATCGAAAAGGTCTTTAAGTTCAAAATGTTTCCCTGGTTCAAGTGGGCACCCCACTGCATTTTCAAATTGGATGGAAGTTTATTCACCATTTCATTCATCACCTGTGTATTATAAAGTTGTCCATTGTGGCCCAAACTCTCGATTGTTGCTACTAAATTTAAAACTTTATTAGCAAAATGTATGAGGGCTTCGAATTGATATTCCTTTATATATGGTACTTGGTTGATTTTTCTAATAATTTCGTCGATGATATATTCCGATCTACCAAATCGTCTTTCCAAAACAGATAATAATTTATCTAACTGATCAGGAAAATTCAAAAGATATTCCACACTTTCTCTAGCTTGTCCTCGTAAACAACGTTGAAGTCGGCTCATATTCTCCCTTCTCGTATAATGGCACAAGTCTGTGTTATGAAACTTGGCCAATCCATTGGATCTCCCGCAAAAATTGGTAGGTCTCTTGAAGTGGAGTGTCTCATTAAATAATAATTCAAACTGTTGGGGTCTTTTTGTGGGCGAATGATTTCTTCTTTTTCACTTTGCACTAAGTTTAGATTTTCTAACCAATCTTCAACCTTGTGGGGTTCGGTTTTGTCTGATATGTGTTGGCTGTTGGTTTCCGTGTGTTGGTCATTTCCGTTTTCCAAATGCCTTTTCTCTAACTCTATCATTTTCAATTCGCATTCAAGTTTCTTTTTCAATTTTAATTTCTCTAGTTCAAAAAGTCTTTCTGTTTTCTTTGAAACTTTGGATACTTTGCTGTCTTTGCTTGTAGATTTTTGAATAGATTCAGTCTTCTGCTTGTATATTCTGGAATCGGTTGATACTTTCTGATAACTCAAAACTTCGCTGGACTTCATCTTACTATGGTGTCTTGTGCTTGTAGAATTCATAAGCAAGTTGGTGACGATTTGGACCACCTTGTTCTGCACCCTGTCAAGCCTCAAAAATTGAGTCTCCGTTCTGGATGCAAAACATTGGGCAGACGTATAACATTGCCGGCCTTATCGTTAGTTTGTAGAAGAGTAGCTTAGTAGCTAGGCTTAGATGTGAGTTTCTAGCTATGTAGTTAAACCTCAACATGATAACTTAAAAGCTGAAATGAACTACTATAAATCAGGCGCGGTCAAGTTTTGAATATCACTATTCATTTTGATAATGTCTTGATTTACCTACTTTATGTTTTGAAATTATTGTTTTGAAAATCAAGGAATATTAAAAAAAGTATCATCAAACAGAGGCACTGTTTTGCTGGGTAGAGAACAATACTACGGTAGAGGGGGCCGAGCTCACCGCCTCATGAGTCAAGGTCGCGGAGATCTTGGTGGCGGCTGACGAGTGGCGTCAATTCTGCTTGAGCACCTGACATCGGAGAGCCAGTAATATGGTGAATCATACAACCCCACCATTGGTAAAACAGAAATGGTGGCTCGATCTTTTCTGTCCACAGACATCACAGCACGTAACGAGCTGATTTGGCGTAATTCCAAATCTGCACATTAGCCCTTAGCACTAATCCAAGTACCCGAACGCTATCGAGGGGCGGGTGGAAACCGCGTTGCTAATTCGAAAAGTGGTACGATGTGCCAATTCGAAAATTGGTAGCTTTTTTTCAGAACTCCCATCTTCAGGAAATAAGCTGAGTTTGAAATTTCTTCCCAGAGCTTTGGCAAAAAAACAAAAAGAGCGGGATTCGTTAGAATACTCAATGAGTTTAGATCGTATCTTTGAATTACAAGCCTCTTTCGAAGATTTGATTATTTTCTTGCACATGTTTCTAGCTTCAACATATTCTGATCTGGTCTCAGTGCCCAGATTTGTATACCATCGATGGTAAGCTGCTGAAGGCGACAGTGCTAGATTAGTTTCTGCAAAACCAGGGTTTTTCAGTTGATCTTCTTCCTGACGTGTTTAGTATCTGCAGCACTATGATCTCAGAAATGGTCTGGGAGCATTGTGTTGGATCTCCAAAAGAGAAAAACACTTTTCCCCACGGAAATTCTGAGAAAAACATGCGAAGACCATCCCAGTCGGCTGAATTATAGTGCCATATAAGAAGGAGTAGTGTTGTAGAAAAAGGGCAAAGAATGGAGATAAGGTTGGTGTTGGAGTTTCCAAGTGAAGCACACACTTCTATAACTACTGCATGGATCAGAGTTGGTGGTGGGAAAAAGATCAAGTGTATTGGCAGACTGGTTGTTGATGTGATAAGAGGAATGTGAATGGTTACATCGATCAGCTGTTCTAGAACATACGTGATAGTGAAAGCATCAGCTTGACGACCGGCCTTGTCTGTTTGCAGGATAGTCCAATTTGAGTGATAATTATCCGAAGAATTTGCGCTGTAGGATGGTTCATTGGATGATAAGTAAAGGAAGGAGAGATACTTGATCTATATGGAATCAGCCAACTTGATCCTTATAACGTTGGGATAGAAGGTTAGTCTCAGAGTGAAGGAAAATACTGTTGTTTCTGTATCAGGTTTCTCCGCCTGTAAGTGATGGTGGACGTCATTGATGTTCTTGTTGAGTCTGCTGATGTTAAAGAAAGGAGACTTACCATCATTACTGTTAGAATAAGACCTGAAAATGAAAGGGGAAAGGAAAAAGCTGTTTGCAAGTTATCGATCAAACACTGAATGATTCCTTTCATAGCAGGGATGAAGAAAAAAACTGGAGAAACAAGTTGTTACATTTTCTACTTTATTTTTATGAGTGGAATCAATTTCTTGTGTATTAGGAAGCTGTTGAATGAATCCAATACTACTGGATCAACTTTACGACTAATCAATAAACCGTCTCTTCTCATGCAAACTGCGACCGCATCGCAGTAGTCCATTCATTCCCGAAGCACCAACAACAGTCGGATCCCTTTCTACGTTTCGAGTCCGGCAGCAATCCACGGACTTCCGGAATCTTTTCTTGCGGCACGCGCTTCCCGATAACAAATGACTACCGACAAATCATCCCCAGCCACCCCGACGTAACCGTAGACGTGATCTCTTTGTGCGATCCGGATGATTTATGACGAGGAGCATCGATGCCACCGGATGTTTTATTTATTTAATTGTTTGTTTGGCAAAAGGGAATATTTTTTGAGTGAGTGATTTTTGCGGTCGGCTTGCGGAAGCATTAACATAAGTGCCCGTTCTCGGATGGGCTTTGTGATTGGTCAACGAACCGGTATACGGCGATCGAATTAAGGCTCTCGAACTAGACGCTCGTTTACAGGTTCGATTGGTTGCCTGGTTGGTTTGGAAATTGCGAGTCCAATTAACTGTAGAATAAATTCTTTGTGCCAAAGAGGCAGTGCAATCAAAAAGGGTTATAGTTGAATCTCGGATGAAATTCGTTCAACAGAAATCTCTCGGAAAAATACCCTCTGGAAAAAATCCCCTGCGGAAAAAATCCCCTGTGGAAAAATTCCCTTCGGAAACATTCCCCTCGGAAAAAATCGTCCAGAGAAAAAATATCCAGTATGATAACTTCAAATTCATAATTTCAAGGTTCAAACCTGACCTAACTTAATTTTTGAGTCCGCCTCTGTTTAGTGAGGAAGGTAGACTGAAAATAATAATAATAATATTTATTTACTCAAAGTTACATTAAAAATAATACACTATGAAACCATGTACAATGGTAAATAAATAAATACTACCCAACAAGGCAAGCCTTGGTAGTGGGAGTGAGAACTAATCTGATCTATTCTAACTAACTTAGGGCCAGTTCCACAGGTTCCAGTTAAGCTTCACATTAATTAACTGACAGTTAGAATGTGAACCTTCAAAAACCATTTAAAGAATGTCATTCACCGTCTAAACTATAAGTTAGTTATCTGGAGTTTAACTGGAACCGGTAAAACTGGGCCTTAGTATAGAGAAGATAGCAAAAAAGAAGTGAAAACGACATGATGATTAGCGAATGTTAGACAATACGTATAATTTTCAATCAGAGATCTGGTCAAAGTAGGCAAAATACCAAACGCGAACAGTGAAAATTGTCTACGTAGATCCAGAGTCTCGATATCAATTTAAATACATTGAAAATTTATAAAATATAGCATGAAGGATAAAAATATTTAAAATATAAAAATATGAAAAAATTAAAGAATAGTGGAGTTGTAAATATAACATATAAAAAATTATAGAAATATAGAAAGACATATTGGTAAAAATCAATGAAGTAATAATATACAGTGTGTACATAAAGTAAGGAATAAATTCATTATTTCTGAATGTAAAGATATTTCGGAAAAATCCTCGGACATGTCGATTTTCTTTTCCGATGGGCCAATTTTTGAACCCCACCCAAAATATATAGGGTTATCCGCAATTGAGTAAAAATGACTTTGGTGATATTTTTAAATTGGACACCCAGTATATTTTTCCATATTTGGTTAGGGATCGTCATTACGAATCCAGTGATACCAAGTTTGATGGGATTATGTCAAACGGCTGCGGAGATATGGACAAAAAACTTCTCCTTATACCCAATGAGTGCGACAGAGACTTTTAACCTTCTGAATCGTGTGGAGTCTCGGTTCAACAAGAATTTGTACACCGTTTGGGTTACTGTCAAATACAGCAAGGGCTGCAGTTCGAACATTTATAAAGTCATGTATTCCATTTTATTTTTTAACAAATTTTTTATGAGCACACACCAAACTATTGTATTTTTGTCCACCCTGTACCAATTGGAATCAACATGTGATACATTTTTGGAATCAGCTCAGCTAGAGTAATCCGAGTATTGAGACAAAATGGGGGTGTTCCATTTAAAAAAAAATTACGGTGACGTCATTACTCGAACGTAATTCACCCTGTATATTAGATTATTATTTTAAAATACGGTAAATTAAAATCAAAAATCGACGTGTTTCAGGATTATTTCTTAAAATGACCTGTTTAGCTAAAAATGAATTTGTTCCATACTTTACGGACACACTGTATACTTTAGGGCAAGATCAACAATTCAATTCACAAACTCCTGATTTTTCTGATTTTTGAGTCACATCCGTGTCATATTTTTAATTTATAATTAGACAATAAATTGATACTACTTTTTTGCAGGTTGTGCAGGTTGCCTTGATAATGGGAATAATGGGTGCTTGTCGCAGACATGAATTGCACCAAACGGAAATTAATGATTTGAATGATTTAGGATCAGCTCTTGTTATAAAGATACCAGACACCAAAACGAAAACTTTTCCAAATTTCACGATTACTGGAAAATTTCACCAAATAATTGAAAAATACGCTGATCTTACCTCGAGGGATACATCGAAGAATCGATGAAAAATAAGTTCGACGGAATAAGGAATTCAATAGAAAATAGAGAAAATTTACATTTAACTTCTAAAACTTGGATTGGTCAGGACAATTCAACTGTAAAAATTGAAAGTAATAAAAGTACAAATATAACTGTCAGTCATTGTGGAAATGTAACATTTAATATTTAAAATGAAAAATAAACTAATGTTGAAAAGTCACATGATTTGAAATATACATCAGTGTGTTTCATAACTGAATGCTGATAAAGGGCGATAATCCTTGGACGACTTTTTGAAAAATTCTTCACATGAACAAAGGTCTCCAACCGTTTTATTTCTGAAATGTAAAACGTTCACATTAAAAAAAAACAGTTTGTCCCCAATATCTCTAAAACCACTTTGGCTTTTTTTTTCAGTTTCATACAAATGCCTTTTTTCCATGATGAAGGATTTCTTAATTTTCATCAGTGGCGTCCCTGTTTACATGCCCTGCTATATATTTTTATCAAAATAACGATACGCCACTGTCTATTTTCCGAATTATTGTAATGTTAGTGATTGCCCTCTATGTTCTCATAGAAATTACCTTTTTTTGTCCGGCGAACGGTTGTTGAGTTAAAAAATAAAATGCATTAATTTGCTTGTCCCTATGCGAAATTAGGAGCAGTTCTCATGTGCATGAATTATTGGAGATTACATAATTGGACCTTTTTACCATGCATATTAAATGGAACCTAATTATCGCCGATTTCTTGAAGACAATTTGCCTTTTGATAGGTGAGAATGATAGTAATCAATTTCACACTGTTTTTTTTCTGTTTATCTCTCAATTAAAGCATTTGTTATTATTAATTCTGTTGGAAGATGTTCCTATTCCTGCCCAATTTAGCGCTCTGGCACGCGAATATTTAAACCAAAACTTTTATAATCGCTGGATAGGTCGTGGGGGACAAGAGTCATGGCCAGCAAGATCCCCAGACCTAATCAGTCTTGATTATTTTCTTTGGGGACATCTTAAGACTTTGGTGTACAGTCAACCAATTCTAACTGATGGAGGACTGCGAAACCGCGTAACAGTTTCCTGTGAAGCAATAAGGAATCCTCCAGGAATTTTGCAAAGAGTATGCGAGTCAATGAGAAGGAGAGCTGAAGCGTGCATACTTGCAGGAGACGGACATTTGGAACAGTTAATTTGATTTTGGTATTTTTTTATCACAATAGTTATGTTTTTGAAAATAAAAAATGTATCTTTATGGGTACTTACTAGAAAAACTAAATAATAGTTACCATAAAATTATAAAAATTTGGCCTAGATCTTTTGGTTACCACAATTGAAGGGGTAAGAGGATGAAGGGGCTAAGTGACAAAAACCAATTTTTGAGAAAACAGCAATTTTGTTCAACATTCTGAAACTTTTTGTCAATAACAACTACAACGAAATTTTAATGGTATATTATCCAGGTTAAGAGTGCACTGAACCCCTTTATCCAATAAAAAAAACGCAAAATTTAAAAATGTCACTCAGCCCTTTACCCACTCGCCCTATCAATTGTGAAATTAAGACAAAGAGAAAAAATCGAATAAGTACAAGCAAATGAATGTATTTTATTTTCTGGATCGAAAACCGCCTGCCAGACGAAAAAATGAATGACCATTTTTATGAGAAGATAAAGGACAACCACAAAAACATTTTTTGGAAATATACAGTGGCGTATCATTATTTTGATCAAAAATATGACAGGGCATGTTAACAGTGACGCCACTGATTAAAATTAAGAAATCATTCATCATGAAAAAAAAAGTATTTTCATGCTTACTTTGTTAAATTCCAACATCCTATATCTCAGAAATAAAGCGGTTGCAGACCTATATTCATATAAAGATTTTTTTTTAAATCATTCAAGGATTATAGCCCTTTTAGATCAGCATTCAATTATGAAACACCCTGTTTAATCAATTTTTATAATATTTAATCATCATCATCATATAGTGTGAAGCTTGTGAATAATGAAATGTTACTGCGGTCGTAGAAAAAGTATAGTCTACATCTAGCATGGAATATTCATTTCTCACTCGTATGAATTACGGTACTCGCCTTCGGCTCATACTGTAATTATCATACTCGTGAGAAATGAGTGTAATTCCATGATCTTTGGACTATAATGCACTATTATAGTGTAGTATACAGTGCTAGCAGAACATGTCGTGAGTGTAATTGAATCTGTGGAAATCTTATCGTATTCACCTCAGTGTTATATTCTATGGATTTCCATCAAGTAACGGCCAAGTCAATCTAAAAAATCACAAATTTGTATTTTAATTTCATTGACCTTTGCTGTTTTCACTGTTCATACTGCTTTGTTCATATAATGAAATTCCACAATAACGATATTCATGTGTCCCATTTTATCCCATTAGTACGCATATCGATTGGGCCATTTGTGTGTTTGTTGTTGGGGGGTTACCGCGAACAAATAAGACGGATTACCGTTAGAACTCCATATTCATGTAGTTCAGGGAATTACAAAGTCACGCATACATGCTTAATCCATTGACGTATCGCCTTCCATGTGTCACATCTCTCTGCCTCCATAAATCCGATTATTTCAAGTCACAATGTTGCGACACCGTCATTAATAATAATCACCACGAATGGATTTGAGGAAAATATTAAGATCTGATGACAAGTGGAAGCTGATTTATTTGGAATAGGTGGTCCTGACGGATTATCAACGAGTTGGGTTTGTATTCGAGTTTATTTGGAGTTTTATCAACAAATATTTCTTTAGAAAGGAATGTTAACGCGGATAATACTATAAGTTCTTTAAAAATTACCGATAATTCTGAAAAAAAACAAACTACATAGGTTAATTTTTTTCGTTGTTTCAAAGCATAAATTGCCCTAGTTAAGTAATCTGCAATTTGTTCACAATGAGCATAATAATCAATAAGAGATAAAATGTCTTGGCAGGACAGACCTACCCTATACTGATGAGGGGCAACACTCCGTAATCGATCTATAGATGGTCCAAATGTTTCGATGAACATTTCCATGCAACAAGCAATTGCAGAGAAAGCATTGTAGGAACTTTGCACGGAAATTCAGCAGACGTAATTCAACGTTCGTCGTGGTATTAGCCAGGAAAGTAGTTGTTTTCTGATGGATTTTCGATCCAAATATTCCTATTGTATAGAATAATTGTCATGAGCTGTCCTTTCAGGACATTTTGTCTCTTATACATATAGTATCTAAACAAATATTTCAACTAATTCAAAATTTCAACTGTTTGTTACGTAGAACTAGGACTTCATATTAAAATGCAATATATCGAAGTTAAGGAGGGGTTATAGGATCTGAAGAGCAACCAAGCCCAGTATGTGATTTTTGACCAAAAAACCATTATACGCGAAAGTAAAACTTAAAAAATCTTTGGATAAAAAAGGCATTACCTCGAGTAGTCAATTCAGTGAATTTTCGTATGTCTGTAAGATTCTCCTGCGAAAGTGACTTTCGTGCCGAATAAGAACAAAAGTGTTATTGCAATACACATATAGCGAATCACCCAGGAAATGATCTCCACTTCCGACTCATACCGGAAACGACGTTGCTATTATAGCTAGACCAACGTTCCCTTTGTCTATTTGTAATTCTGAGCCCTACATTCGAACAATAACGGTTCAATTAATTATTATCGTTGCGTTTCATTTCGAATGTCCAAAGAAGACGGGAAGGAAAAAAAATATTCAGTTTTGTATCTAGTAGATTCATTGAAAAGGTACTTGATTTGTATTTATCCTAAAATGAAAGTTATTAAGACATATTGTAACAATTTTTTTAGGTTTGCAGCAAATTGGATTACTAATGGCATTTTTTGTGATCGTGATGTCCTGGAAGAGAAGCTACTAGGAAATAGAATACCCCTGAAATGGCTTTCAACTTTCGTAAAAAATCGAAAGCAATATATTTATCTGCATTACACCTTTCGGAACAAATATATATCAACATCGGGGTACCCCAGGGATCAATCCTGGGCCTCATTCTATTTCTCATTTATATGAACGACATTGATAAACTCGACTCCGCAGCCTCCTTCACAATATATTATGCAGATAATACTGCTGTACTGATCTCATGCAAGGACCATATTACTCTAACGGATGAATGAAGTACAACTTTTATTAAAATGGAAGGGTGGTTCGCTCCCAATCACCTCTATATGAACGTAGAAGAAACACATTCCACCAGATTTCATAACAGATGAAAATAATGTAAACAACTTGTCGATCATGACATGAAGACAAATGATAACACCGTAAAAATGGGTATATATTTGGATCAATTTCCAACATAGAAACCCCATTCTGAATATCTGATCTCTCAACTGAACTCCATATCCAATTAGTTCATATCGATTTGTGTATTATTGAATTATGCCCAGGCTGAAGTAGAATTCGGTATGGAATCAGTAGTTGGGGCACACCTTTACTAGCAAATTATGTTTTCATAGTCCAGAAGAGGGTACTGAGGAGTACGACAGGAATTATATACCAAGAAACATTATTGTGTCAATACCTACTTACACGAAAAAACAAAAACGCTAGGAATCTCAAAATAAGATCAGATATCCACAATGTCAATGCCGTATTTGATACTGAATGGGCGAACCTTGATCTGTCACCCAGTTGGAACCCGTTCGGCAAAAAGCTAATAATAAGAACATTGAAGACCTTGGTCTATCCAAAGACTTTTTCATTCCTCAAGTTGAGTGGGCTAAAGTAGGAGACCGAGGGATTCTTAATGGCTAGGCTAGGATGGTGTCCTCAGCACCATGGCCTACCGTAGTCCCGTGATGGAGGTCCCTAATACTAGATGCAGAGCATGTCGTGGCACCAGAGGCAATAATGCATTTGTTGTCACTTAGCCCAGCTTATGCGGTCTCAGCCTATATCGACAGGCATAACGCGGCACTACGACTATTGTACCACCACCTACGATACTCGTATAGTGTAGACGCTTCACCTGTGTTGCCTTATGCTCCAGAGGATATTGAATCCGTTGTCGAGAATGAGAAGTACCGAACTGGAATTACTCATTCCCCACTCTCAGGCAAATAAAAGCCAGTGAGCCTGATGTAGTTCTCCAAGACCATACAGACGATTTTCGTCATGGAGTTTTAGGCTCCTGGCGAAACGAACACCATCCAAAAAAAGGAAGAAAAATTAACTCAATATCAAGACTTACTCTGTGAACTCTGTTAAAACGGTGGTTCTGATCATAGAGATCTTTGGTGAAATGATGGAGTTCATTTAAAAAAAAAAATACGAATAGTTGTTCAGGCTAAGAATACATTTTTTTAGTCCAGAGGATGACTGAATATACGTCGACAAATAAAAAAAAAATTTTTTCTCAGAGTGACCTAATTCCCAATAAATTGTAGATATTTAGATTCTATGTCAAGGTCAAAAACACAGTGCATCACAGAAGAAAGTTTCTTCCTTGTTGGCGCAGTCTAGCTCACAGCTACTCAAACTCAACCAACAATAGGAATATCCTAGGGGAGAGCTACACAAAAAAAACGCTTGAAAAAATAACTAAAAATGCAGTACATGTTTGTATAATAATAACCTAATATTAATAATAACAATTATTACCCTATTGGTCCTCAGCGGCATAATTGAATGTGATTATTTTTTAAATATTTTTTTAAAATAACGTTTCTATGTTTGTATATGAATTTGTTAATATAGAGTGGTATTATCAGTTGGCTGACATTCTTCACAATCCTAGAGGGAATGCACTTACGTACAATCAATTTGAATTTCAGTGGGGAGAGTGGGGTAGAATTATCAATATATGCACAATATCCTCTGTAACTTTTTATTCATTGGACTGTTTTATTTTTTACTATTCATATAAAATGTCTTGTCTAAAAAGAAAATAAGTCAATGGACCTTTACATTTATGAAAAATAAATTGCAAAACTCGTTTAAATCGATAGTTTCCAGTCTGAAACGTCCATTTAAATTTAACAAAGAGTTCCACTACATTTTTTTCATTATGAAAAAATATCACATTTGAAAGTGTGTCGCTGACGTCACGTTCATCGGAAACACCACCCGCCTTAAAGATATAGCTTGTAGCTTGATATAAGCCATTGAGAAATAATCAAAACTTTGTCATTTGTTCAACTCAGAGAAAAAAAAAACTTATATCACCTATTTTTATTATATTTATAGCTCTCAAATTTTCTGAACGGACCTTCCTTTTGATGAAAAACAAGCATTGGCAATACCGCAAATCGTAATCACGTGATCATTATTCATCGGGTGAAATGTGAAATCAAATCAGACAAAGCAACATCTAGGATTTCATTGTGACTTTCATCTCTTTAAATTTGTTTTTTCGGCAACCATCCGGGAAGTGTTCACTTCCCGGACACTTTTTCTTTGGGAAAGTAGCACTTCCCGGCCTAGTCCGGGAAGTACGTGCTTCCCGGACTAGTCCGGGAAGTACGTGCTTCCCGGACTAGGCCGGGAAGTGCTCGAATTTCAATATAAATATTAATATAAATATGAATTAGAATGTTTCTGTTGGTACCTATCTTCTGTTCGAATTTCAGTATATAATACAAATAAGAACTAAAATGTTTGAAATATTCAAATTTGGAATCACAGCCAGGGTAGTTTACTCTTGATCAAAATTCAATTTTTTATTCCCCCCTGTACACCGTTTGGAAATTCAGAATTTTGATAACCCGAATACAATATAATGCACCAATTTTTATGAAGAATAACATTTTCTGACAAATCGATAATAAAAAAGTTTCCATATGGTGCAAATTTTTGAAACTCACTTTATATAGTCATGACCACCTTTTGATGGGCAACCCAAATTAGGCATATTCGTCTATTTTTGTAACTTTATAAAAAGTATGTTTCATTCGGTTAACAAATGAAGGTTGACCTCTCTTCGTCTCTTAGACTAAATGCGTCTAATTGATTTGTTATTCTACATGGTTGTCGAAAAAATACAGTTTTTTTGGACTCGCAGACTTCCAGGACTCGCTAACGCTCGTCCTAGAATTTAGTCTACTCGTCCAAAAAAACAGTATTTTCCGGACTTGTTACTTAAATTACTATTTTCAAGTAGATTTTTCTGAATTTTTACTAGTACCTAAAATTTTTGATAGTTCAAGGTCTTCTTTGCAATGTCTAAAACTTTATTTTTTCTTTGAACTCTGCTTTGAATACAATAATAACATAACGTAAAGTACTCACTTGGAAAGGTTCTTCACAATAACATATATTTCCGCTTTTTACACAGGGTTTATTCACTGCTTCGAAACATTTTACGACGCGCTTCATCTTAAGGTGCATAAAAAAATTGTTCATTAGAATTTTCACTGGTGTTCAGACAACCGGGTACAAAGCACTTTTTCGACATGTTCACAGTTATTGCAGGGATACAGATACAGGAATGAAAAAGAATTGTAGAATACAAACAACAAAAACTTTCAAAACCGCATTAACCTCAAATAAGAAATAACGTAGGTCCTGTTTGTGTGCAGCATAGATATTTGATGGAACTGTTTTACTTGTATCCAATTTCATTGTAGGCAAACGAGTTAAACAGAGACAAACGATTCTTTATTGGTTTGTTCCGTGAAATAAACGAACGAACCCATCTGGTATACTGTCATACGACATTACATTTGAATTAGAATTTGATATTCCGTGGTGCACAATTTTTACAACATTGCCAAGTCTAGTTTTGATGAACGTGACGTCACAATCAGTTTTCTTCTGATTATAGAGAAACTAGCGGTCAGTAAAAAAAATATATAAAAACCGAGTGATATTAGCGTGTATACTTTCTCATATCTCGTGGACAGGTCCACTGAGAGTTGTCTGGTTACTTGCTCACATCTTGAAATAGTTGAAAATGTGTTCTGTATTTTCCAGTGGACATCCAGTATGCCCTTTCCAATATCGACGAAAATAAAGCTGGGTCCCGTGATACAGCAGTTTAATAATTAGGAAAACCTTTTAGACATAATAACCTGTATGAATCGATCGCTCAGACTTCATTGTTTCCACGGTGTGGTGGATTTCATTCACTGGCTTTTCAATCAGTGTGATTTCCCTCCGCATGGCGTGTTTTGCCGATGAAAGTGTAATTTCTGTAAAGTCCCTCGACTCAGAGAGCAGGGACGGATCTGTTCGTTGGTATTCCTGCATTTTTCCGATGAATTTATCTTATTTTTGGGACCTATTGGACAAAATGGGAATGAATAATTCACCTTGGCTATGATTATCTGAGAATGTAGTTTGAAGCCTCACATATGGATAATAGGTAGGTATTTTAAATTGGTCATCTGCTGTAATTTTGACGTTGTAAAAAAATGTGGTCTTCCTACTAGTTAAAATATTTTTATGAAAAATGAAATCACATGGATATAATACAAACTGCTGAATACATTGATTGTTATATTTTTTATTGACTTTCGAAGGTTAATGGAAGCATTCAAACTCCAATTTCATTCAAACAGTATTGGCCAGTTCGTCAGTTCGTGACCTTTTAATGAAAGTCATGTCTGACCACTCCAAGTCGATTGGTTCCTTTGGTGGAGCTTGTCATCTACAAAAATTTCACTTATTTTGTCAAGTACTAACGATTTGCACTTTCACTTTTGCAAGGTGTGTGCCTAATTTGTTGTGTCCTGTTAGTATTCCTATAAGGAAGCGTCCCAGTTAACACAAACATCTAGGAGATGTTGCTTTCTTGATTATTATGGTAACAAAATGAGTTGCATTTAGACGTCATTGTTACCACTTAGTGATGCCAAATGTTATGAATTGTTCACAATTCTCTTCTCATTAGTGTCACTTTGAGTATAAAATGTGAAGAAAATTGCGAAGCACATTAACATGAATTTTGGTTTAATTGCGATTTTGACGGTATAAAAGTAATTAGGTTGGTAACAAAATTGATCGTGACATCACCATCACGGCACAAAATGGCCAGCGGCCAGAGGTGTTTGTCGAGTCGAGAGTCAAGTAGAATTTGTATTTAGTTGACGCCATTCTTTAAATATTCTATAGGTACTTCTGATTGTGTGTAGTGTTCTTTTCTTCTTATTTCAATAGTTGAATCAAATGTGTTTATTAACAATGCCCAATTACCAAGAACTGTGTACCTCTTCAAGGACCGGAATGGTGAGTAGAAACAGAATGGTAAATTCAGTGATTTACATGATTTGGCATTTTCAGGATAGGTACCTACTGATTTTGCCGCAAAGAAAATGCTGTCCAGAGGATTGGAGTTGAATTATAGATTTTTCTACATTTCTGTAAATGTTTCTTTTTTCATAATTCAGACATAGTTTGATAGATTTTTTTGTTTGTGAGTAGTATATACTACGGATCAACTCACGCATTTGTTTTCTAGCATTCCAATCCATATGAACAGTAATTTATTAGTAAGAATAATAATATAGAGGTATAATTTCTATTTGTGTTGAAACATGGAGAGCTTTGTTTTATTCTTGACATACAGGTGAATTAGAAAGTGGAGCGCATTTTTAAATAAGTACCAGTCCATTCAATGTCACATTTTTACATCGAAAGGGTACCAATGTGCATTCGATTCCGAAGTATAAATGGAATGTCACATTGGGCTAATTTCAAGTCACATTTTGCATCACATTTTGATGTCTCGACATGACCAACGGGGCACCGAATAGACGTTTATGCGATAATAATGGAAGTCACTTTGCGATTCACTGGTGTGATCTGAAACATGAATGTGAATCCCACTACCATCTCTGAGACCATTCTGTGTTGACTGGGGTAGTGCTTGGCCACAAAGTCTTTGAAGTGCTTGTAGCCAGTATTATCCCACCAAAGTTCGTTCAATTCTTTTTTCGCCCAACTGTAAAGGGCAGCAGAGGTTTGGCTTTTGGAATGCCTAGTTTAGGCTACAACAACCGGTTTCCGCGCACCCCTATGTGACCCGGAACCCATACCAACTGAATTTCCTTCGTTTCAGCTAGTTAGAAAGCATCTCCGCATTCCTGTACAAGTACTGAGCCTTGGTTTAGGATGACTGATGGCTCTGAGCGCTGCCTTACTATTACTGCCTTTGCCTCCAGTAACCCAATTTATGAATTGCCGGAATTAATTCTCAAGATTCTCAAGAGAAATATGACGTCCTTTTATAGGCACCTACCTAACTATTGCTCGAAATTGAGAGAAAATGACGTCATATTTCTCTAGAGAATCAATTCAATTCAAAAATTGGGCCCCTGCAGTCAAACTTGCGAAATATGACATACAATATTATATTTTATAAATACCAAGTCTTCCACAATGCAATAATTGAACTTCTGTGAATACTCGGGCCACACGTTGGCAACGACAAACTTAAATAAGATTTTTAAATTATTTTTGAAATGTTTTTCTTAAAAACCTAATACCTTTCACAATTGTTAGTGATGAACCCAAATATATTACCAGAAATTCAATTTGTGACAGAGAGAATTAAATAACTAAATTAAAGTTGTCATTTGGACCCCATCTACACAAATTGTGATGAAGTATCTCATTCTCGAAGTCAGTCTCTGTAGAAATTCTCTATCACATTGGAAGAAAAAATAAAAAAATAAAAAGTTATGATTTAACATTATGAAATTATTATTGGTTGATCTGTTTTTTGCTATCTCTTCAATTTTCATTAAAAAAGTGATTCTTTATCACTATTACCTACTGATCTCAGTCACAAACAAAATAGAGAAACATTAATGAGTCTGAAATGAATATACAGTAACCTATGAACAAAATAAATAATCAAATGACAAATAGGAGATCGGGTACAGTCTCGCCTGCAATTGTTTTTTGTGAACTGGAATTCAAGGCAGCCGTCTTGAAATATCAGTTGACATTATGATGGAAAACTATGCAAAATTAAGAAAAATAATTAATGGAAAAACCTAATTATTCAATGATAATTTAAGATTCCTCAATTTTACAGATATCTTCTTAGGTCTTCAATTATAGACTGGGAGATGGTGACAGATTTCAGGTGACGATTTTCTCGTTTATGCCTTTGAGACTAGTGAAAGATATGAAAATTGAAACCAAAATGATGAAAAATTTGAGCGGTCGCCGCGTGACCTTCATATAAAAATTCAATTCCGGCACTTAACCTCACTTCGACATCTGCTAACCTTATGCCACTTTTTTATGGGACATTCATGATGGAAACCTCCATTATTTCAATTGGCAGCAACGAAACAATCGTCTAAAATTTAAAAAAATTTTATGCCATTGGCCACGTGCAACCCTTATGCCTATAATTTTTTCGCTGCTATTGTCTATCTTAACATGCCGTTAATGTACATGGCAGTGACGATAAACTCATCCCAAAACACATATATTTTTTATTGAAAATCAATTTTATATAAAAGCCATGCGGCGACCGCTCAAATTATTCATCATTCTTGTCAGAATTGTAGGAAACAGGTCATTTACTCTTGCACAATATTCTCTCGATCATTTTGTCCTCCCAATATCGCCTTGGACAACATACTCTCCGGTTATTTGCTCTCCGGCAACTTTCTCCCAGATCATTTGCTCTCCTGTAATTTTCTCTCACTCTTGACATTATTTACTTGTAATTTATGCAGTGGATTGTATCTGACGAATTAAAAGAGGGTCTTGTTAGTGTGGGTGGTATCGTTTTTCGTACACTCGCATTTCGTACACTCGCATTTCGTACACCTCAAAAAATTACCCCTATATGTTCTTGTTTGGTACACCGAATTAATTAATTAATTTACGGATTCTCGTTTCGTACATCGACCACGCAAATTTCCACGCACTCAAATGTATAGGTAGGATTAGTTCGTTCTGGTTAAATCGTACTGAAAAATTACTTCCCACAAAATGCATTTTCACAAGAAAAACTGTTGCAAAACCTACCTACGTTATCAATTTGCACAAACTCAAATGTATACGTAAGGTTAGTTCGTTCTGGTTAGATCATCCTAAAAAATTACAAAATGTATTTTCACTAGTAAAAATGGGTCGGTGTATGAAAGGAGAAGTCGAAAAAGGGTTAATTAATTCAATGTACGAAACAAGAATATCTTAGGAAAATTTTTGAGGTGTACGAAACGCGAGTGTACGAAACAGGAACAAACCTTGGTGTGACTGTACATAAAAAATGGACCAAGTCATTTGGACAGATGCCTTGAAGTTAACATTATATTGAAAAGAAGTGTACTGACAATGCCACTGAAATTCACGAAGAGTCCAAGAGGTGAATTTAATTGAATTATTCAGTATTTTAGTGCGAATATCATGAGAACAAATTGAAAAAGACTCTTTGAGGGAAAAAATTGTGTGAGAGCGAATAACACGGGAGCAAATTGAATGAGAGCAAATTGGTTCAGAGCAATTTGTGCGAGAGCAACTTGTTCAAGAGGAAATTGCGAGAGGAAAATTTCTGAGAGGAAATTTACTGAGAATAAATGACATGGACCCGAATTTTCATATCTTTCACTGGTCTCAGAGGCATAAACGAGAAAATCGTCACCTGAAATCTGTCACCATCTCCCAGTCTATTAGTATAAAAATTTCAATGCCGCTCACATAGAGTAAGCAAGCGCGTGGACCATAGGATTTTGAAAAAGTACGTTCTGAAACATTACGTTCTGATGTATTACGTTATGATGAAACACGTTATGATGCGTTACGAATTCTACAGAATACGATTATGATTGTTCGATATCATGATGCATTGCTGTTGTGATAGCATGATATTATTATGCCTTGTATTTGTGAACCAATAATTTTATGATATTTTGTTTTTATGAAAATACGTTGTGATGGTGTATATTGTGATAGATTATGTAATGAAACTTTTCAATCTGCCGCTGTAAATTTCTGTCTGTACTATTTGATCTATTGCGATTTATAATAATAATAATAATAATAAATATCCTTTATCCTTGAACTAAAATTTGAAACTAAAACTAAAACTAAAACTAACAATGATAAAATGTTCAATACATTTTTTGTCAAAACATAATATAAATTAAAACAAGTTAACATAAAATATAATGTATAACTGCTCACAGATATATATGTTCCAGTGACTGTAAAACAGTCGAAAACAATCCTTTAGGAACTCACTATACCTTTGTATAGATTGTATGGCATATGTCCGACAGAAAACAACTACTTCTCTGACTAATACCTCGACAGATATTGAATTATATCTGTCAGACATATGTGCAAAGATCCTTACTTTGAAGGAACGACTTTGCAAGAGCTCTCAGAGACAGACAGCAGGACACCGCCTGATCCAAACAAGGAACCAACTGCAGACCGGTTTCGGGATGAAGTCCCTCATCAGTGCAGTCCTGGTTATCACGGTTGTATACACGCGGGGGCCCGGTGCCCGTCATCGTACGCCGGGATGAACACTGCAATCGCTTACAGGGTCCACCACGGCAACAGATTAGAGAGCGCTCCAGAAGGACATTTCGGATGCGAAATGGTATATGCTGAATACTTGTTTCAAGGAGCAATAAATGTTCCAGTGACTGTAAAACAGTCGAAAACAATCCTTTAGGAACTCACTATACCTTTGTATAGATTGTATGGCATATGTCCGACAGAAAACAACTACTTCTCTGGCTAATACCTCGACAGATATTGAATTATATCTGTCAGACATATGTGCAAAGATCCTTACTTTGAAGGAACAACTTTGCAAGAGCTCTCAGAGACAGACAGCAGGACACCGCCTGATCCAAACAAGGAACCAACTGCAGACCGGTTTCGGGATGAAGTCCCTCATCAGTGCAGTCCTGGTTATCACGGTTGTATACACGCGGGGGCCCGGTGCCCGTCATCGTACGCCGGGATGAACACTGCAATCGCTTACAGGGTCCACCACGGCAACAGATTAGAGAGCGCTCCAGAAGGACATTTCGGATGCGAAATGGTATATGCTGAATACTTGTTTCAAGGAGCAATAAATGTTCCAGTGACTGTAAAACAGTCGAAAACAATCCTTTAGGAACTCACTATACCTTTGGTGGACCCTGTAAGCGATTGCAGTGTTCATCCCGGCGTACGATGACGGGCACCGGGCCCCCGCGTGTATACAACCGTGATAACCAGGACTGCACTGATGAGGGACTTCATCCCGAAACCGGTCTGCAGTTGGTTCCTTGTTTGGATCAGGCGGTGTCCTGCTGTCTGTCTCTGAGAGCTCTTGCAAAGTTGTTCCTTCAAAGTAAGGATCTTTGCACATATGTCTGACAGATATAATTCAATATCTGTCGAGGTATTAGCCAGAGAAGTAGTTGTTTTCTGTCGGACATATGCCATACAATCTATACAAAGGTATAGTGAGTTCCTAAAGGATTGTTTTCGACTGTTTTACAGTCACTGGAACATTTATTGCTCCTTGAAACAAGTATTCAGCATATACCATTTCGCATCCGAAATGTCCTTCTGGAGCGCTCTCTAATCTGTTGCCGTGGTGGACCCTGTAAGCGATTGCAGTGTTCATCCCGGCGTACGATGACGGGCACCGGGCCCCCGCGTGTATACAACCGTGATAACCAGGACTGCACTGATGAGGGACTTCATCCCGAAACCGGTCTGCAGTTGGTTCCTTGTTTGGATCAGGCGGTGTCCTGCTGTCTGTCTCTGAGAGCTCTTGCAAAGTTGTTCCTTCAAAGTAAGGATCTTTGCACATATGTCTGACAGATATAATTCAATATCTGTCGAGGTATTAGCCAGAGAAGTAGTTGTTTTCTGTCGGACATATGCCATACAATCTATACAAAGGTATAGTGAGTTCCTAAAGGATTGTTTTCGACTGTTTTACAGTCACTGGAACATTTATTGCTCCTTGAAACAAGTATTCAGCATATACCATTTCGCATCCGAAATGTCCTTCTGGAGCGCTCTCTAATCTGTTGCCGTGGTGGACCCTGTAAGCGATTGTAGTGTTCATCCCGGCGTACGATGACGGGCACCGGGCCCCCGCGTGTATACAACCGTGATAACCAGGACTGCACTGATGAGGGACTTCATCCCGAAACCGGTCTGCAGTTGGTTCCTTGTTTGGATCAGGCGGTGTCCTGCTGTCTGTCTCTGAGAGCTCTTGCAAAGTTGTTCCTTCAAAGTAAGGATCTTTGCACATATGTCTGACAGATATAATTCAATATCTGTCGAGGTATTAGCCAGAGAAGTAGTTGTTTTCTGTCGGACATATGCCATACAATCTATACAAAGGTATAGTGAGTTCCTAAAGGATTGTTTTCGACTGTTTTACAGTCACTGGAACATTTATTGCTCCTTGAAACAAGTATTCAGCATATACCATTTCGCATCCGAAATGTCCTTCTGGAGCGCTCTCTAATCTGTTGCCGTGGTGGACCCTGTAAGCGATTGCAGTGTTCATCCCGGCGTACGATGACGGGCACCGGGCCCCCGCGTGTATACAACCGTGATAACCAGGACTGCACTGATGAGGGACTTCATCCCGAAACCGGTCTGCAGTTGGTTCCTTGTTTGGATCAGGCGGTGTCCTGCTGTCTGTCTCTGAGAGCTCTTGCAAAGTTGTTCCTTCAAAGTAAGGATCTTTGCACATATGTCTGACAGATATATTTCAATATCTGTCGAGGTATTAGCCAGAGAAGTAGTTGTTTTCTGTCGGACATATGCCATACAATCTATACAAAGGTATAGTGAGTTCCTAAAGGATTGTTTTCGACTGTTTTACAGTCACTGGAACATTTATTGCTCCTTGAAACAAGTATTCAGCATATATATATATATATATATATATGTATATATATATATGTATATAAAAAACGATACCAATTTTGAAAAAAAATTTGCACCAATACTAATCAACATACTGAGTTACGTACAAATGGTGGGAGATATCAAGAATATTATTTCTGAAGATTTTAGAAAGGGTCATCATAAAATTCTTGTAAGCTGTAATATGGCCTGGTGTTCAATAGTTCCTTGATAGTTTTCATGAATATTTTAATATTTATTTGTGTACACCTAATATATGTTAGGTGGTTATACATTTTAACACCATTATAGTACAAGGAATCCCTTACAAGAGATGTGCTGGGAATAGGTAGTTTAAATATAATAGTACTGTGGCGTGTGGCATAAGTGGACTCAGCATAGTGAAATTTGGAAAAGTGTTTCCTCACCAAACATACGGTCTCTAAAATGAACAGAGATATGACTGTCAACACTTTGTTCTTTTGAACAATGGCCTATACGAGTCACGAGGTTTAGCATTGTAGGTTTATCGTATTGCTTTTTTTGAAGTATCTGAACATAATCTAACAGGTCCAAGCTACACACTCCCCAGAACGGTATACTGTACCTTAAATGGGACTAAGTCGTAATATGCTGTTTTAGCAGTACGAGATCCTAGCTCTTTAGAAATTACCCTCACTGCATAGCACCCGGAGGATACTTTACTCTTGAGATGCTCTACATGTTTATCAAACTTCAATTTTTTGTCCCAAAAATTTGGTAGAGTCTGAGTTTACAATGACTCCGTTATCCAAAGAAAGATTATCAAGTGAGCATCTGAAAGTTACTATATTTGTTTTTTTGATATTAAATGAAAGAAGATTTGAGTCACACCATAACTCTATCTTTTTCACCTCGATAGATATTCTGTCTTCGAGATCTTCTACTGTTTTAGTATTCCACAAAATCATCTGCAAAAAGTGTGAATCTTCCAGTCAAGTCGATATTTGTGAGATCATTGACATATATCAAGAAAAATATAGGACCTAAAACAAATCCTTGAGGCACACCAGAGTTGATCTCGATCTGCTTCGAATGTTCACTAATTTTGACGGTTTGACTGCGGCCTATGAGGTATGATTTAAACCACTGCAGAGTCATTCCTTTACATCCATAACGATATAGCTTCCGCAGGAGTATCTCGTGATCCACGCAGTCAAAAGCCTTTGTTACATCTACCCTTTGTTGATATGACGTATATTTCTATGTATTACGATTTCTGTACTATACATTATGATGCACTGGGTGTTCCCTGTAAAGACAAGTTTCAGTCTTGAAACTGATCTAATAAAATTTGCTAACCAATAAGTTTCACACTTATTGAACATTCCAGAATCATGAAAATAATATTTTTATTTTTATCACTAAGCCACCCACCCCCTGATTGGAGCCAGTCCGTTCCTGAAGACCTCCTGTTGTTGTCCAGGCGTCCCGTTCTCGTATCGGGGATGATTGTTCTGTGCGTTTCAATAGAATGGGCTGATTACACTTGTCGTTGTCGTTGTGTCCCCTGTAATCAGCACTCATCGTCGAGGGGTGCGCGGGAGCGGGAGGGTGGCTGCGGCCCACCCTGATCAAGATTAAAACTCTCAAACAAAGGTTAACTGCACGTCACTGATTACTGTCATTCATCGCGCATTATTGTTCAGAAGACTTCTTACACTTCAATTCTTCTCGGGAGACAAAACCTATATATACGGGAACTTTTAAATTACGAAAATTCTGAATGGGACGTGTTCGAATTGGTACAGGGAATTGCTGGATAATATCGGGAATGGGAGGATCGTGCGAACGTATTGTTGACGTTTTTAATTTTTTTTTCAGCTTCTTGCACTATAAGGGGTGGTTTTCTATGCCACTTCTAGATAATTTTTTTTGGTGTTCTGGCATCGACTGCTATGGTCATTAGCCACGTGTTCTGGACAGGCCTTGTTACTAACTCCATGCGCCACCTTAGGAGCATCACTATTAATTGGATCGCAACAGTGAGTGTTCATATTCAAGGTCCTAGAATTTATCTCATGGAAAAAAACTATTGTATAAGTTTGAGGCTATGTCTCTATAGTGTCGATCAAGTATTCCTACCAAAAGTTACCATTGCGCCAACCTTTCTATATATAGTAGTTTTTTAGTTCGGTTTCTACATTTTCTACAAGTTCTAGAAGTTACATTATAATGCTTCGATAAAATTACAGCGCAATTTAATTTTATTACGAACAACTACCCTTAAAAATTCACTCCCACTGTAAAATTTTAATTAGCGCCCTGTACATTTTTTAACATATTCTAATAGAATGTCTAATCCTGAATTCAGCAGTTTTTTCCGATTCAAAATCGGTTGATAAAAGCTAAGAAAATTGATATTTAAGTTTTAAATTTATATAGTTACCAATGAAAATTTGGTTAAGTTGAAAATCTGCTAAAAAAGACAGAAAAGTAACGATTTCACTATATTTCAAGGTTTTACAAATTATCTTATTTCAACAAGTGTTCGAAATGAAGGCATTCAGCAGTAACGCAAGCTTCAAATCTTGTCAATAAGTTAGGAGTGCATGTAGCTATTTATCATTTGGGGCGTTATTCTGCGACAAGCATTTTAAATTTTATTCTTCAGGTCCTTTAAGGGCCGGTATTATAAACATCTCTCGAAGTTAACTTTAATTTTAACAGTCAAGTTAACTTCAGTTCTGAAATGGCAGTTTTATAAAAGTCTCATTTCTGAAATAAAAAGAAGAAGGCAAATATGTAACCTAGAATTTTTCGCAATTTCTCTTGTGACATTTATAATTTTTTAATGAATAATAAAACTGCCAACAATAGATTTGAGAACTGGTGTGAGTCCTGCACGATTCACTGTTGCGTTCCAATTAACAGTGCTGCTCCTAAGGTGGCGTATGGAGTCAGTAACAAGGCCTATCCAGAACACGTGGCTAATGACCATAGCAGTCGATGCCAAGACGCCAAAAGAAAAAAAAATAGATTTGAGAATCCTCCAAAATCTCCAACAACTACTGAGAATGAACATGTTGGATGAAATCTGAGTGTAATTAACATTTGAATTACTGGCGATAGAAGATGCTTTCTAAAATTGAAAATACCTGTAATTCCACAGTAATTAGAACTAGAAATGTTGACTCATTAGTTGGTCTTTGCAAATTTGCCCCAATGTGCCCAATTAACAAGCATATACAGACATTCTTGATGATCTAAATCCGTTTTCAAATTCTATTTAGTTCCACAAGATAAAATGGTTTGACCGATTTCTAAATATCCTTCGACGTCGAGGGCCTTCAATAATAATCACAGCATATCGCTTAACAGTTCCTCGAAAATAACCAGAATATTGTTGGCTAACATTATTGCGGGAAAAACAAACTTCAAATTGATGTTTTATGATAAATTATTGATAGAAGACCTGTCGAAAACCACCATTTTCTAGAAAGTTAACTTTAACTGATACCCCTTCCTACCAATAAAGTTAACTCATACATTTTGAAGTTAACTGTAAGATGTGACGTCATTCCTCAAGTTAACTGTCAAAATAGTTTTATAATACCGGCCCTAAGTCTTGGAGTTTACTTCGATATACCATATCCTTAAGGTTCCCCACAAGAAGAAATCTAAGGGAGTAAGATCAGGCGAACGTGCAAGATCTTATTGTCTTTACTTTGACACGTGTCAAAAAAGTTTTATCGACGATTTTCAATTTTACAAAATTTTCGTTGGTAAATAGATTTAAAGTTTAAAAATTAATTTTCTCAGATATTTATCAACCGATTTTGAATCGGAAAAAACTGGTGAATTTAGAATTAGACATTCTATAAGAATATGTTAAAGAATTTGAAGATATTTGAAATTTTCCAGTAGGAGTGAATTTTTAAGGGTAGCTGTTCGTAATAAAATGAAATTGAGCTGTAATTTTAAAGTATCCTCACAACTGAAAATTAATGAATTTGTTGTAACTCAATATCTCGGCTAGTCTAGGAATTGAAGAAGAAAAATTAGTTATGGTGTCTTTTTTCATTTTATGGAACAAGCTGATGCTCACTTGACAGTTATTTTTTTTTTGGAAAAGAGTCATTGAAAATACAGACTGCACCAACATCTTTGGGGCTTTTTATAAAAATCATTACATACCGATGAACGTATATTTGTACGAACTCTTACAAGAAAAAAGGATGCCATATATCAAAAATAATAATAATGATAAATTTACTTCATTATCTTGTCTTCTTGTCCAGAAAGCCAGAAAGAAAATGTTGAGATACTGAGTCAAAATTCAGAGTAAGTAATTCCGAATTGGCTGATTCTGAGATACTAAAAGAGAATTCATATTTAGTAACTAGGAATTAGCCATTTCGAGATACGAAGTGAATTCTAACTCACCATCTCCGAACGAGATGATTCTGAGATACTGAACCAGAATTCAGAGTCAGTAATTCGAAATTGGCTATTTTTGAGATACTAAGTCGAAATTCTGACTCGGTATTTTAGAATTAGCTAATTGTGAGATACTAAATCGAAATTCCTACTTAACAAATCGGCATGAGCTAAATCTGAGATAATACTTCATAATTCAGACATGGTAAGCAGGAATTAACTATTTTTGAGATACAACGACGGAATTCTAACTATCTCGGAATGAGCTAATTCTAAGATCCTAAATCGGAATTCAGATTCAGTAATTCGAAATCGGCTATTTCTGTGATACTAAGTTGGAATTCTGACTAACTATTGCAGAATCAGCTATTTCTGAGATTCTACATCATAATTCAGTCATAGTAACTAGGAATGAACTATTTCTGAGATACGACGTCGAAATTCTAAGTTACCATTTCGGAATAAGCCAATTCAGAGATACTAAATCGGGATTCAGATACAGTAATTCGAAATTAGCTATTTCTGAGATACTAAGTTCAAATTCTAACTTAGTATTTAGTAGTAGTATCTAATTCTGGGATATTAAATAGAGAAATCGAAATTCTGACTAGCCAAATCTAAAAAAGCTGAATCTGATATACTACATCATAATTCAAACATAATAATACTAATTATATTGTTTATTTGAAAGAACAAAGTTAATAGGAATTAACTATTTCTGAGATATGACGTCGGAATTCTAACTTACCATTTCGGAATGAGCTAATTCTGAGATACTAAATCGGGATTCAGATTCAATAATTCGAAATTAGCTATTTCTGAGATACTAAGTTCAAATTCTAACTTAGTATTTAGTAGTAGTATCTAGGTCTGGGATACTAAATAGAGAAATCCAAATTCTGACTAACCAAATGTGAATGAGCTAATTCTGATATACTACATCATAATTCAGACACATACACTTTAGGAATTACTATTTCTAAGATACGACGTCGGAATTCTAACTTACCACCTCGGAATGAGCTAGTTCTGAGATGCTAAATCGGGATTCAGTAATTCGAAATTGGCAATTTTGAGATACTAAGCTGAAATTCTGACTTAGTATCTCGAAATTAGCTAATTCTGAAATACTTAATCGGAATTCAGATTCAGTAATTCGAAATTGGCTATTTCTGAGCTACTAAATCAAATAATCAAAATTCTTACTTACCTAATCAAAAGGAACTAATTCCGATATACTACACCAGAAATCAGACTTAGTCCCTCCGAATATGCTAATTCTGGGATACGTCGTAATTCTCACGTATAATCTCGGAATTAGCTAATTCTGACATACTAAATCAGAATTAAGACTAAGTAACTCAAAATGAGCAAACATAAAAGAAAATAAATACATCCTGGAAGTTTTTGTTCTTTCGTTTAATAATAATAATAATAATAATAATAATAATAATAATAATAATAATAATAATAATAATAATAATAATAATAATAATAATAATAATAATAATAATAACGCGGCGCTACGAGTGTTATACTACCATCTACGACACTCGTACGGTATAGACGAGACACCGGTGTTGCCTTATGTTCCGGGGGATATTGAGTCCGTGGTGGAGAATGAGAGGTGCCGGATCTATTGGAACTACTCATTCCCCACCCTCAGGCAAATACAAGCCAATAAGCCTGATGTTGTCCTCCTCGACCACCAAAGTAGAACGATATTCGTCATGGAGTTTTCCGCTCCAGGCGAAATGAATATCGTTCGAAAAGAGGAGGAAAAACGGACTAAATATCGAGATCTTCTCTTTGAACTCCGCAGGTTATATCCGAACCATTCTGTCAAAATGGTGGTTCTGATCATAGGAGTCCTTGGTGGAATGATGGACACACTGCTCTCCAACTTGAGGATAATACCTGCTTGCCGTAATATGGCAGAAATCTTAGCAGCGCGAATGCAGAAGGCCGTTATCCTCGGTTCGCTCCGTCTACTCAGGGCACATGATTCTCGGACCCAATAGTCACTCACCCTACGGACGTAGGGAGTGGTTATTGGGGTTAACGACACCAGCGCGCCCTCCGGATGTATCGGAGCACCGGAGACAGGGCCTGACTGGTACATTCCTAACGGAAAAAAAAAAATAATAATAATAATAATAATAATAATAATAATAATAATAATAATAATAATAATAATAATAATAATAATAATAATAATAATAATAATAACGAGAGGATGTCCAGCTCGTAGACGGAAGCATCCTACATCATCTGGATGCCGGAGAGACTTATACCTTGGGGTGGAACAACGCCGCTCCCAAGAGGTATTTGCAGTTAAAAACTCTCTCCGCGGCAAGTATCAGCATAAACTCCGACAGATCTGGTCATCAGAACTGTCGGGGAAGAACAAAGTTGCTGCAACTAATATGCTTGCCGTTCCGATCCTTCTTTACTCTTTCGGAGTGAAGTGGACTAAGGAAGAGCTGCGACAACTTGACGTTAAGACTCGCAAAATGATGCATCTCAATAGGAGCTTGCATCCTAAATCGTCCGTTCCACGGTTATACTTTTCCAGACAACGGGGAGGCCGTGGACTTTTGAGTTTGGAGTGTCTGCATAACAGAATGGTTCTGGATGGGGCCTGTAAAGTCATCAGGAGTTCAGATCCCCTTCTCTGCATGGTCCGCGACCATGAGAAAGCAGGGATTGGAGCATTCCTTTTTAAGGCAGCTACCCGTGCGGCCGATGAACTCGGTCTCGTTTTCGACACTGAACGGGCTAACCCAAACTCTGTCACCGAGTTGGGACCCGTTCAGCAAAAAGCTCAGATAAAAGCTGCGGAGACAGAGGTCCTGCTACAGCTACATATGGATAAGCCAATGCATGGTGTCTTCTTTCATAACATCGAAGACCTTGGCTTATCCAAAAGCTTGACCTTTGCCTTCCTCAGGTCGAGTGAGCTAAAGTCGGAGACCGAGGGATTCATAATGGCCTGCCAGGATGGTGTCTTCAACACCCTTGTCTACCGTAGTCGCGTGATGGGTATAGACGTCCCTGACACCCGATGCAGGGCATGTCGTGGGGCACCTGAGACCGTAATGCATTTGCTATCAGCATGCCCATCTTATGCGGTCTCAGCCTATATCCACAGGCATAACGCGGCGCTACGAGTGTTGTACTACCACCTACGACACTCGTACGGTATAGACGAGACACCGGTGTTGCCTTATGCTCCGGGGGATATTGAGTCCGTGGTGGAGAATGAGAGATGCCGAATCTATTGGAACTACTCATTCCCCACCCTCAGGCAAATACAAGCCAATAAGCCTGATGTTGTCCTCCTCGACCACCAAAGTAGAACGATATTCGTCATGGAGTTTTCCGCTCCAGGCGAAATTAATATCGTTCGAAAAGAGGAGGAAAAACGGACTAAATATCGAGATCTTCTCTTTGAACTCCGCAGGTTATATCCGAACCATTCTGTCAAAATGGTGGTTCTGATCATAGGAGTCCTTGGTGGAATGATGGACACACTGCTCTCCAATTTGAAAATAATACCTGCTTGCCGTAATATGGCAGAAATCTTAGCATCAAGAATGCAGAAGGCCGTTATTCTTGGTTCGCTTCGTCTACTCAGGGCACACGATTCTCGGACCCAATAATCACTCACCCTACGGATGTAGGGAGTGGTTATTGGGGTTAACGACACCAGCGCGCCCTCCGGATGGGTCGGAGCACCGGAGACAGGGCCTGACTGGTACACTCCTAAGGAGAAAAAAAAGAATAAAAAGAATAATAATAATAATAATAATAATAATAATAATAATAATAATAATAATAATAATAATAATAATAATAATAATAATAATAATAATAATAATAATAATAATAATAATAATAATAATAATAATAATAATAATAATAATAATAATAATAATAATAATAATAATAATAATAATAATAATAATAATAATAATAATAATAATAATAATAATAATAATAAAGTTTATTCAAAATTCAATTGAAAAGTATTATATCAATTTGTATAAAAAGGTAAATAAACGGTTCAATTATACCCGCGAAGTTAAAAACTTGTAGCGAGAAATTTTAGGTAAGAATTACATGTAGGTAAGTATATGTTTTGTAAACTTGTGATCATAGTAAATTGGCAATAAATATTTGAAATTTTTCTGAGACCTTGTTTTTTTAACTTTATTTTTCACCGTGACACTATTTTTATTTCTTGTATTATAAATATGATTATTGAAGTTTATATTCGTTTTATGTTTGTAGATATAAAACATTATGTTGTATCCAAATAGATGTCTTATATCCATTTTCTTTGATTCTTTGTACAATTTATCACTTAGATATAAATATCTTTTTCTATATATGATTTTCAAAAACCATTTCTGAAGAACATCAAGATTTCTATGGTGGGATTTCATGACTCCTTCCCAAGCCAAAATCCCATAATTCAATTGCGAGTGTATTAATGAAAAATAAAGAATGTCAAGAGTTTTTATGTCCATGAATGTTTTGTGATACTTGAATTTTGATAATAAACTTCGCAATTTCCTCAAAAGAAATTCTATTTGTTTGTCCCATTTAAGATGCCTGTCAAGCATAGTCCCTAAGTACTTGATACTATCTGTTTCTTCTATTCTAGTATTATTATCAATTATTAGTGGCCCCATGTCTGGAAGAGTATTATTATAAAATGTGAATGGCATATATTTCGTTTTTTCAAAGTTTATTGTGAGTAGGTTATAATCAAACCAATTTTTAATCTTTTCAAAATCTAATGTAGTTTCAGTCTGTAATCAAGTCCAGTTTTTTCCTCCATATAATATAACTGTATCATCTGCAAAACTATGAATTTCACCTATAGTATTAATAGAAATTAGTAAGAAGTTACCTTTCGAATTTTTTGAGGGGGGTGACTGGAGCTGGAGTCATATCAACTCCTGATAATTCTTGCTATTCATAAGTTTTCAAATTATCACGCTGTACTATTGGCTGCTTTTTTTTATTAAAATTATTTAAAATCTTTTATTTAACATGCTCTGGGTACAGATGGGTACAAATCTTGCAAGCTGAATTAGAACCACTTCCTCTTATGCTATGGAATTGAAATTTTAAATGTTGGTTCAGTTCCGATGAAAATACATTAATGTCGAAGAAATTGTACCCCCCGAAAGCTAGGTAAAGAACGCGTAGGGTTTCGGAAATTTTCTTGACGGAGTTGGACGTCAAAAATTACAGCGAAAAAAAAAAATTATGTAGGAGGGGTTGCCTCCTTCCCTTTTCTCGAAAAAAGTCGGAGAATTCGCCAAATTAAAATCTGAAAAATCCGTAAAAATGGTGAAAAATATCTGACCGTCGAATATTACGGTTTGAAAAAATTTCACCCTCCTTGTTCCTCCTTAAAAGCTAGATAGAGAACGCAAAGGAATTCGGAAAATGTTTAAACAGTTTCTGACATGGAAAATAATTATGAAAAACAATCGATCGGGGTGCTCGCCCTCTTTCCTGTCACGAAAAAAATCAGGAAAACTCGCGAAATATAAATCAAAAAAATCCGTAAAAATAGTGAAAATTATCTGACCGTTGAATAACATGGTTTCGAAAAAATTTACCCCTCTTTTCCACTCGAAAGCTAGATAGAGAACGCGTAGAAATTCGGAAAAATTTTCAACCGTAAAATAACCGGCAAGCGACCGTGCAACAATAACACATTACTTCAAAAGTTGAAATGAACAGACTAAGAAACATATCCCCAGAAAACTAAAAAAGAAATAAATAAATTTTAAAGATACAAATTTTATATGATATGAAATCTTGTCGCGAGAATGAATTCAATTTACAATAAAAAATACATAGATACTTCTTGCGACAAGCTTTTATATCATTTAAAATTTATTTTCTTTTTGTTCTTGTTCTTGTTCATTTATTAAATAATGACTTCTTGATTGTTCGATAAACTAACAATATCCTCAAAGATAAACTTGACAAATCTATCAGAGAAAGTTTCTCTCATCGCTATCGAACTCCAAATCTGGTATATATTTATCTTTCCACCGGAGACACTGCAACTCCGACCAATATTATGGCTACCCAGTGGTGCTATCAAGGCACGAGACCAGAAAAAGATGTGACAGCTCAGACCCGCTGGATTATCCGATTGAATGCCCGATAAGCGCGATAGACATAAAGATAGGCGCCTATTTTTCGACAACCTCTTCACTAATTCCACTCGATTGTCATCTCTACAGTGGATTCCGTCAATGTTTCGAATCGAGAATTCGGCCGTTACCTCTATCTGAAGACGTATCTACATAATTTCTTGCAAATTATACAATGGCTTTGTCGAAATAGAGAGATCGACGTTTTCTCTCGGACTGCATACAAGTGCATAGAGATTCAATTGATTGAGTTAGACAGTGAAAGGTGAAAGAGAAGGATTATGTGCTGAAGAATTTATTGAAAGAAAGTTAAATGTTTATTATCTGGAAGGATCTTCATAGATTGCTGCAAGAATTTGGTATACTAACTGACATGCATCAGATGAATATGTTCTATGATTTTTCGTCTGCATTTTAAAGAGTTTAATGTGAGCTGTATGTAAGTTATGTGATTTTTATTTGTGCGATAAACAATAATGAAAATATTCGAAAAATCCGTAAAAATATCTGAAAGTGGCTCGTCCCTATAACTTTTTTGTTTTTCAGGATAA
Organism: Chrysolina oricalcia; assembly: GCA_944452925.2. Lineage (NCBI taxonomy): Eukaryota > Metazoa > Arthropoda > Insecta > Coleoptera > Chrysomelidae > Chrysolina > Chrysolina oricalcia. Next base: position 7,156,120 of record OX101815.2, on the reverse strand, counting down.
TTGGCGAAAGAAAATAAGATCGCAGCGCCACCTATATGAACTACGAATCACGGACAAAGGTTTTTGACTTTACACGTGTTTGTATGGCGTTTTGACGATCTGTTCTACTATTTTCAAACAATTTGTGAAAATTTGTGATTTCTTTAACTGAAAAGTTATTGTGTTTCTATTAAAAGACTTGAACGATAGTTTCAGTGTAGTTTACAAATATTTTACTTGTTTTTGGAGGTCATGATTTGCGATCAATTATTGATCTGATTCATTTATCAGTCTGTTTGTCAAACAAGCATATACTTCGATATTATTTAGCTTGCCAATTTTCAGTTTCAAAATCCATGCTTTCCTTTGGTCAATTTCTTCAATCTGGTCGAACCAATTTGTGATTTTTTAACCTTGCTTTTATTTTTGGGGGAAATTTGTGATATCCCACATTTTCCGTCTTGCCATATGTCCTGCATCCTGGGACTGAACAACTAGGATTGTATTTTTCCATATTTGACAGTATATCAACAGTATAAAACAAAAAAATACGAACAGAAACAGAAAACGAGTATGGAAATATCCTTAATCAACAGAATGAATCAGATCAATAACTCACAAATCATGACTTCAAAAAACACGTAAAATATGTGTAAACTACACTGAAACTGTCGTTCAAGTCCTTTAATAGAAACGTAATAACTTTTCAGTTAAAGAAATCACAAATTTTCACAAATTGTTTGAAAATAGGAGAACAGATCATCAAAACGCCTTGCAACCTTGAATTGCAGATGCATTCAAAACTAATCGGAGATGAAATTCCTTTAAATCACCTGACTGAAACGTTCTTTAGAGTCTTTCAATAGAAACACAATCACTTTTTAGTTAGAGAAATCACAAATTTTAACAAATTGTTTGAAAATAAGAGTACAGATCGTCAAAACGCCATATAAACACGTGTAAAGTCAAAAACCTTTGTCCGTGATTCGTAGTTCAAAGTCTTGCTATAGGTGGCGCTGCGATCTTATTTTCTTTTGCCAATGGAATGAAATTTGGAGGATCTGTATACAAGATAAAACTGCATATGTTGACAAGTGGCTCAGCATCATGCAACTTCCGCTTTTACCGGAAGTGACATTAACTTTCGATTTTCAAATGGAACCCGGTATATTTTCACTTCTTTTGTCTCCACTTGGCATACTCAGTTAATATGAGGGATATCGAAAAAAGTTCTGATGAAAGTTAGAGGGTATTTCAATCTGCATGCACCTTTCTGCAAATTCAAATATGTTTTAGATGTGCCATTGGTGGAGAAGTGACGTAATCGGCCTTTTTTTTGTAATGTAACCATATGTTATGTTTAGTATCGCAGGGAAGCTTGTTTTTTTCTCACTTCAGCAGTACTAATATTATTTCAACTCTCTTGGTAGGTACAATATGTGTTTCGAATTTTTGTGTCCAGCTACCTATTACTTAATTTGTTCAAAAAAATTTTCATTTGGGAATATAGCCATCAGTTAGATATTTTGAGCGATATGGCAATTTGATTCAGACAGTGGTGTATGTAAGTTTTTATAAAAAAATATTTTTTATATGCTACAGTTACAACTGTTTCATTAAACAATTTCATCGTTTTATCAATGCATTAATTTCAGTTTGTAAAACTTAGAATTATCGCAAACATCGTAAGTGAAATTTTTAAATGAAACCTGTCAATGTGGCATATAAAAAATGTTTTTATAAAAACTGTCTGAATCAAATTGCCATATCGCTTAAAATATCCAACTGGCTACGTTCCCCGATTGAGGAAAATGTTGAATAAATTAAGAAATAGGTGAGTGAATTACAGATGTGGTACGAAACACACTGTACCTATAGAGAGAGTTAAAATAATATTAGTATAGCTGAAATGAGAAAAAACAAGCTTTCCTGCAATACTAAACATGACATATGGTACCATTTACAAAGAAATGCTGATGACGTCACTTCTCTACCAATGGCAAATGTGAAAATTATTTGAATTCATAGATAGATGCAAAGTGGAATACCCTTCAACATTCATTAGAATTTTTTTTCGATAACCCTCATATTAACTAAGAAAATGGGCGGGTTCATACATTTGACTATATAACAATGTTGAAAAAGATAAAATATTTTAATATTTAAAATGAAATTGAAGGTTATGTTGAGAAGTTCTTCATTTCATGAATCGGGCAGGTGGGCGCCCAACGAATTAGACACGTCAATCTTTAAAGAATATTTAACTCAGTATAGGATCATCAGAAAGAAGATGCTGTATATGGAGAAGATAATGCTGTCTATGTAATTCATCAGGAAAAATAACGTTACAGTAAAAAAAGACTGGTTTCAGTACCATACGAGGATATATTGAAAAATTCTTAGTCTGCTATAGAACCAAACAAAACTTCAATGTCAAAATATTTTATTACTCAACATAATCTTCTCTTAATAGAATACATTTATTACAGCGAACCTGCAACGTCTCTAGACCTTTCAAAAAAAATGTTTCTTCTTGCTCTGCAAACCAGACCTCCACAGCTTTTATTACCTCCTCGTTGGAAGAAAATTTACGACCTTTTAAACTTTTTTTCAGTTGAGGAAAGAGATGATGGTCAGACGGAGCCAAATCTGGTGATTAAGTGGGGTGTTCTAGTAATTCAAACCCTAAATCACGAATTTTTTGCTTGGCAACTTGAGATTTGTGTGCAAGGGCGTTGTCCTGCAAAAACAAAACACCTTTGGATAGCTTTCTGCGTCTTTTCTCTTTAATTTTTCCCGTAGAGTGGTCAGTAATGTCGAATAGTAATCTCCAGTTATTGTTCTACCCTTATCCAAAAAATCAATCATGTTTACTCCATGGCAATCCCAAAAAACTGAAGCAAGAACTTTTCCAGCAGATTTTTGGACACGAAACTTCTTAGGTCTTGGAGAACCGGAGTGTCGCCATTCCATCGATTGTTGCTTTGTTTCTGGATCGTAGAAATGTACCCATGTCTCATCCATAGTAACAATTCGGTTTAAGAAGTCTACATCGTTTTCAAATCGAGCACAGATCGAACGCGATGCTACTACCCTTGCACGCTTTTGGTCAACATTCAAACATTTGGGGATCCAATTTTTCTCATGTCCAAATTGACGTGAACTATATGATGAACGCGTTCGTATGAAATATTCAGTGCTTCAGATATCCGTTTTAGCCCAATTCGACGGTCTGTTAAAATAATGTCATGAACTGCATCGATATTTTCGGGGACTGACACAGAAACTGGCCTTCCCGATCGGTCATCATCTTCAATGGAAAATTTACCTCTTTTGAAGCTTGCAGTCCAATTTTTCACGGTCGCATACGAAGGACATTGATCACCAAGGGTATTAAGCAAATATTCGTAAATCTGCTTACCTCTTAACCCTTTTAAATACAGATACTTGATGATGGCTCGATACTCCAATTTTTCGATTTTCAGAATTTCGGTTGACATATTTTTTTTTAAATTTATTGCGTAGGTATCTCTGGTTTACTTTTTTGACGTCAAACTTTACACTGACACTTCTAATAAGTTATTGTTTGTCGTGTTGTATATAAACATGTACAATAAATGAATAAATAAATAAATAAATAAATAAATAATACAATATAAAAACAATAAAAATACAAATGAAGCATTAAATAAAACTAAGTATGATATGATAGCAGCGATTTAGTGCTTTCCTGCTCATAGAAGAGAACATAGGCATCTCCGCTCACCAGAGATCTGGATGAAATTGGGGTCACATGTGAATCATTGTATTCATGCCACGTGCTCGCATACGGATGTCTACAGTAGGCTGTGTAGTGTCCGCTATAAGGTAGTCCCACTATGATTAGATAATGCATATAGACTATATCGACATCTAACGGAAAATCTATGGTAACATTCAATTTTCCTCTTTCTGTTGAAGCAAACCATTTCAAATGAATAATAATAATAATAATAAGTTATTGTTCGTTGCTATGGTAACGCAATATTTTGTTTATGCACGGAACTGGTCTAGGCTAACTAGATATCAATACATCCTCGTATTTGTCAAAAACGGGCCTAAAGTAATGTTGTTTTTAATGTTTATTTTTCTAAAATATTGGTGCTTTCAGCACGAGATATACGCTAACTCTGTTTATTTTTTATTTTCATGTGACTGTCCAATTCATAGCATAGCTGTCCAGATAATTCTTTCCTTCCTTGCAACTATTTCATGTGTTCTGAGAATGTGTATTTGTATACTGACCCATCAACAATGAGTCTTGCGCCGTGCTGCTAGATACTGCTGCGACTAGTACAATTCTTGGGCCTAGGATCTAGGTCCTAGGACAATTGTTGGGCCTACCTTTGCCATGTTGCTAGTAGTTAAAGATATATGATTCATTGACAGATAAAGATACCGTCATGAAATAGCATTCTTGGTGTTGCCCCAAGTCGCCTGGATGTATTTTTAGAATTTCTCCAGGTGAAGGTCAAAGAGGAGTGGGAGCGTTTGAAAACCAGTCAGTTTGTGACGTGCTGAACATACCTTCTGCCAAGTTTGGCGCAAGTACGAGGTCAAAATCCAGAGTTATACCGAAAAAACCGTGATTTTTAAAAATCGCGGTTTTTTCGGCATAATCGTTTACAGCAAATTTTCTCAGAAAATGCAAAAATACGAAAAAACTCGAAATTCAACAAATTTTTTCTCAATCATTATGTAAAATTTTGAGCTGTTTATTAAAATTTACAATTGATAAACTAAAAAATTGCAAATCCATAAAACATAGAGACTGCAAAAAACATGCGAAAATAGTTAATTTTCTGAGTATTAAAGATAGCATTTGAAGAGGATTTTATATTTATAAATACTTTGTCTTGAATTCTAATCACTTATCAGTTTTTGAACAAAAAACACACCGATGAAAAGCAGATATTTTGACGTGAGAATTTTCGATTGAAAATTAGGGTGCTTTCTCGATATTGAATCAAAACAAGGGTATACAATAAATATTTTGAATCCAATAAATTACCGTGATCACAAAATGGTAAGTTTTCACCAAATTTCATGATTTTTTTTGTGGGATATATAAAAATAAGAAACCAAAAAGTCGGTTTTCTGGATTTTTCGCATAAATTTTGAAGTTATGTGAAAAAAGTGTGGATACAAAAGTTGTGAATTTTTTTATTACCTACAACACCTTTTTCGATAGGACTCGTAGTTTTTGGAAATCGTGATAAACCGTTTTCCACCCTTAAAATGTCACCCCTTCTACTTCCCGTCCTCAAATCGCCCGTAAATTATTTTTCATTTTATTTTTTTTATATTTTCTCACTTTTCCAATGAGTATCATCCTGATCTAATTTTTTTTCTTCGCTTTTTACTATTTTCAAAGGCTTCGACCCAGCCCTATCAATAAAAAGGATTACAGAGAACAAATCAGTGACAAAATTATTATAACATTATTTGCTCCAATTATCATCCAATTATCTCCAAAATTGTGAGACACTATCGCTTTTATCCATTCATGTTATTGATATCTTGGTAATTTACTCACCTTAATTTTGTTTGTGCGTATACTGCTTTCAAATTGAATCAATCAGAATTCAGCCTAGTAGTGGACACGTGCGTACGCATTTCTCGCAAGTGAAAGAACTTGGCCGAATTTGAGAATTTCTCCGACCGGTAATGAAATCTGTAAATCAGAAAGGAGCTTTTAGGAAGATTTCCCGAAGGATATTGCCGTCAGCAGACACGCAACCTTCTAGGCACGGAGTCGATCGACCGAAAAATCCACACTATTCTAATAATGCACTCGATCGATGGATATGCCCCTTTGAACGAAAATGTAACATTGCCAAGTGAGAGTGAAAGATCTCCTGTAACATTTCAATTCAGAATTTTGAATAAAAATGTTATGTCAAATTGCGCTCGACAAGCCTCTAATGTTATAGACCGTCAGATTTTAGAACACAGATTTTGCTTACTCATTTTCTCTTTTCTGGGATTTTACCCACTGGAAATTATGTCAGTGATGAGCCGAAAAAATGAAAAGATTGCGATCGGACGTGTGCTAGGCATATAGAAAATTCATTTTCCTTTTGCAGAAGAAAATTGTTTTTTTTTTTATTTTTCCGTTAATAGCATTTTAACACATGAATATAGGTATAACAATCTAATAGTGAAAAACCAAAGCCATAAGGTTTGCACGTGCTTAAAGGGTTAAAATAGGGGCGTGATCTTGTAAAAAATAGTTGATTGCTGATGCATTTTCTCGCTTATGGCAATCGACAGAATGAAATTTAATATTGTTAGGAATTTTATTCGTTTTCTGGCAAACTTTCTCGTGAACGAAATAATGTGCAATAATAATTTGTTAATGTCAAAGTCTGTTATAAAAAAAGCTATAAGTCTAGTTCGTGCTTATCATAAACATGATTACGACGTTTTATACAATGATGTCCTAAAGTAATGGATAAATTAATTTTCCACGTTATTATTTTTTAAGAAAAACCCTAGTCACGTCGGGTTATGTTTTCAAAAGACTCTGTGACATAAAAAATCGCCGCATTGGTCCAGAACTGATTCGAATGGAAATGAGTTTGATTTTTTATTTTGACATAGAAGCAATTTATTATTCTGGAACTTTCACTTCTTAAGACTGAACTAGGCCTGAAGGGGATGCCACTATGAAAATAACGCGCCGAAAACTCTGCCTCTAAGGTGGTGTAGTGTGTTTATTATTTTCTCCAATGTGTTTATTTTTTTACTAGAATCCGACATAAAAGTTTTACTTTTGAGCACTAGGAACAGAAAATACCCCACATTGTAGAAAGTTAAAGTGTACCTAGATATTGCTTACTGCTGGTAACAATGTTAAACCTCATCAATATAATGTATTTGATACGAAATGTCATGATTCGGACACAAAATTTCTGGATTTAATTTTTGAATTTTTTTTATTGCAGAAAATGTTTCTCTCTTTGACAAACAATTTCTTCATTTGAAATGCGAATTTTATTTTATATACATATGAATGAAACACTTTCACTTTCGTTTATTTCTGACTTTATTCCGAAGATTATCAATAAATTACGAATATTTCACCACTTTCCCATCTCAAAGATATGGAAAAAATGTGGTTTTCGTGAATTTTTATGAGGTTGGCAGTTTTTTTATGACTGAATCACCCTGTATTCCTTGGAGTTTATGATTATATGTTCTGGAAAAATTAAACAAACATCTTGAGTCAATTCAAAAATACTGGATGTCCACTTAAACTCCATTGTGAGTAGTTTCTATAATCATGGATCACTCAGTATAAATTATGGGCATTTCAGTTTTTTTCAATATAAAGCAAGGTATCTAGTGAAAAAGATCTTTTTGCAACCGGTGCACTTTTTGCTTATCTCAATTTTTAATTGCATGCGATACCTTACTATTTCCTCGTTTTCAATGAGGCTAGCATAAACCAGTGATTTTAGGTGTCCCCAAAAAAAAAATCTACGGGATTGAGGTCCGGTGACCTCGGGGGCCAATGCTGAGTGCCTCCTCTGCCTATCTGTCGTTGGGACTATGCCACTTCTAAGAAATTTCTTAATACGAGACTAAAATTAGTTAATATCTACGAAATGATATATTATATGGACTCTCGGAATTCCAAAATGTATCTCAAACGGCTCAAAAGTTCATTTATACTTTTCGTTTCCATGATTTTCTTCAGAGAACAATCAAACCACTTAATGTGGAAAAAAGATCTAGAAAATTTTCCCTAGCGACTTTCCGGGCAAACCTACTAAACAATTCATCAAATCCACGGGATCAGGAACGTAACGAAACCAAAGTAGCAGAAACTAAATCCCGGCGATTGCGTTAGTCCGAAATATTAATTCCGGAGTACGTTTTCGGTTCGATTCTTTATTAGACAACGCCGGTTAGACAGGCGTATAATCCTGCACGCTTGTCGACTGTCTTTAGGACCTTTGGGTTCGCATTCGAATTTGGGATCACGCAATGACGCAATTGATTAATAAATATGAAATATATGAGATCGACAGACGAATGCATTCAATGTTCTGTGAGCATTGTCAGACAATTAGTTACTTCCCTCTTGTTGACTTTACGAAATAGAATGGTTGTTTAGTCACAGTTGTATTCTATACAGTCCTTGATATTGACAATTAAGGTGGATTTATGCAGCAGTTATAAGTCATAAGTTTTAAGGAAGAATATGTCAATAATTGGTTGGAATAAATGGTTCAACCATAATTGTTGAATGTTCATAAAGTCAGTTGTGGAATCATCTGCGAATGAAAGACGAACTTTGGTCGCTATTTTCCATCGTACAACCTCTCTTGGAAGGGATTCATGTTGTAAAGGGAAACATTCTCAATTGAAAATTTAACCAAAACATGACTCCTCCGAGTTACTTTTTTGTAATATCTAACAGAAAACAACTACTTCCCCGGCTAAAGCCACACTGGACATGGAACTACATTTGACGTGCTACCCTGGTTTAATCCATTTCAACAGATTTAGGAAAAATTAAAATGTGGTGTGATGCGAATATGCTGTCAATTAACACTTCGAAAACAAACCTGAACATTTAAGTGGGACTTAGAATTAGATCAGGTAACTCTAGGATCTCAATTGATTACGAGTAAACTTGTTACAAAATTCCTAGGCATACACATCGACAGTACTTTGAAATTTGAGTTTCATATAACAGCTCTAAAAAGAAACTGTCATCAGGTTGTTATGTCGTCAATGTTATTTCCCGTGAACTTGGGCTGTCAGCTTCACTAACTGTCTATTACTCGTTTATCGAAGCTCATCTACGGTATGAAATTCCATTCTGGGGGAATTGCAATAAAGCTCTGTTGCAAAGTATATTCGTGCTACAGAAACGAGCTCTGAGATTTATATTCAAAGTCAAGATGCGAGAATCGTGCCGCCCGATTTTCTCCGGACACAAAATTTTGACACTAATAGAAATCTTCATTCTAGAGGCGGCTTGTTTATTGCATAAATACAGAAATAACTTCCTTATCCCCAATGTAGAGAGGCCTACTCGACAGGAAAAAAAACTTGCTACCCCAATTCGTACTTCATCCTTGACAAGGGAATCTCTGATTTACAGAAGTAAGCAGGTGTACAATCATTTACCCACGGAAATTACAAGTATAAATGATATGAAGCACTTCAAAAATAACGTTAAAAAACTTCTCAAAGGGAAATGTTTTTATACCTTAGAGGAATACTTTGCTTATAGGTTCTAGTCATTCCATGAGAAGTGAACTGTGGTAAATTTTTCTTGTTTTTTATAAATGTAATACCTATATATTGTTGGTCACCACGTCATTACGTAAATGTGTTTCGTCTTTTATATTATTATTTTATTTATCGAAAATTTATTTTTTACAGCAGGTATATATATTGTTGTGTGGACTTCTATTTTGACTTTGTCGACAAAATGTAATCATTTTAGACAATAAAGCATATTTGATTGATTGATTGATTGATAGATATTGTGAAAAAGCCCCATATAACTTGAGACAAAAATCTGAAACTTTGCATTTTCATTCAAATATAATTGAAAGAAAAGAGGCAATTTTTTGTAATATCTAATAGAAAATAACTACTTCCCCTGCAAAAGCCACGCTGGACATTAAACTACATTTGATAGATATTGTGAAAATAACCTAACTTGAAAGAAAAAATCTGAAAGTGAAAATTTGCACATTCATTCAGATAGTCATGTTTTGGTTAAATTTTCAATTGAGAATGTTTCCCTTTACAAAATCTGAGATTGTTTTCCTATTTTGGAGCAATTTTTTTAAGGTCTCAGAGGCTTGATTAATCATTGAAAATATATTTTTTTATGTTACCATTGATTCGTTTTTTATGATAAGAAGCCTCATGAAAATGATTCTTAAAATTTTATATTTCCAATTGTTAACATAAGTTTTATAAACGAATGCGTTCTTTATAAAATAATAAATTTTTTTTTTCGAAATACAATTTTTGATGCACGGATTTGATAGTTAACAATTTTTTCTACCACCTGCAATTATTATTAAGGAACAGTTCTCATTTTTTTAATCATAATCAATCTTGCTCTTTTATATCTGAAAATTTTGTTTTAATTTTTTTCCATTGTTTATATCATAAACAATTAAATATTTTTTATATATTATTTTTATTTTTCTATATAATGAAACAGAAACAACCATCTGTTATTTTTTGAGAAAAATTATTTATTTATATTTTTTATCGAATTTCAAAAATACTGTTCTCCTTTACTCCATCATTTTCTCCTGTTATTTTAGGTTCAAGTTTATTATAACTTATTGTGGCGAAGCTGCGGGCGATGCCAGACCTGAACTCTTACGTAGCCGGCGCCCGGCCGCGGGTTAACGTCTTTGCGCTTGCACCGAGAAGAATCTGGATGATTCGATGAATCTGGACGATTCGATGGAAAATTCTAGAGCATTCGGAGAAGTCAACGTCGGATATAAAAAGAACTACGCAGCGGACAGACAGGCAGTTAGTGAAGTGAAAGTCGAATATAAATAGTAGAGTGATTGTTATATAAATTAGAGCATCATGAATCATTGTATTTCGTTAAATGAATTACTTTAGAGTGAATTGGACTTTAAATATACGACAATATAAACTGATTAAGATACGACGAAAAAACCCAAGACTAATTTATTCTTCAATAATTAAAGAACAAATTACCGCAAAATTCAAGCTTTTACTCAAATATTTATTAGGGTTTATATATTTGAACATAAAAGTTGAAAAAAAAATTAGAAAGATTTTTTTATAAATAAATGATGTGAATTAAATAAATATGGGTAAGATTTTGAATTTTGGGCTCAATTTGTTCTTTAATTAATTAAATTGTTGTTTTAAAATTGTTTTTTTTTATGTTAACCAGCTGTCATCCCCTTACGAACGGCAGCCCTCGAAAGTCGAAACTTGTGCGAGCCAAGGATTAACGAGGTCTCACCTTTTAACTTGCGATTCCTAGCACGATCCGAGGAGAATATCGAAAGGAGGTCCGTTGGTCACCCATCCAAACCATGGCCTCGCCTAGCGTTGCTTGGCTTCAGATATCGGTGAACCGGCCGCTCTCCGTTCGAGCTATCCCCGCGGATTAATAAACTAATTAATAAAGGATGAATAAGTCTTAGGTTTTTTCATCATATCTTAATTAGTTTTTAAGTTTAAACATAAAAAACCTGGAGGAATTGAATAAAGAATATAAACAAATAATTTTTTTCAAAAAATAACAGAGGTTTGCTTTTGTTTCATTATATAGAGAAAGAAAAATGATATAAGTATAGAAAAAATTCAATTGTTTATAACAAATTGTTTATTGTATAAACAATAAGAATTAAAAAAAAATATTTGTTTTCAGTCATCAAAGAGCAAGATAAATTATAAAAAAAAATGTTCCTTAATAATGATTACAAGTGGAGGAAAAAAATTGTTAATCCGTTTTTGAACAATAAACATTTTTTTTAAGAAAGGCTTTTTTTCAATCACAATTTGCATTAAAGATTATGTACAAAAAAATTAAATCATCTTATAAACAGCGCACTTGTTTTTTAAATTTTGTAAACAATGGTAAATGAAAAACTTTAAAAATCATTTTTATGTGGCTTCTGATCATAAAAAACGGATCAATAGTGACATAAAAAAAATTAAAAATTTTCAATGATTAATCAAGCTTCTTAATTTTTAACCTAGTAAATTATTGATAACGAAATGAAAAATATATATATTTTTTTATTTTTAATCAAGAAAAAATTGTTAATTAACTAATGCATAATTAATAGAAAAATCGCAATAGAATTGTTTTAACCGTTCATTCATCTACTCGGAAGATGTCTGAATTTTTTCAATTCCTAATTTTCATAGTTAATAAGTTGAAATGATATTTGTTCATTAAAGGTCCAAAGTGGGAGGGGCTTACGCAAGCCAGTGTCCCCGTTTTCGTATTTTCAACTCTCTGGAAAATGATAAATTTTGGTACTCAGTTCCGGGAAATTTCCTCCTCTTATTGAATGTTTCTTTAAATTTGACAAATGTCAAATAGTTTTTGAGATAATTGCAAAAAACCAAAAGCCATTTTCCTCGTTCATATTTACGGAAGCGGAGAAAAAAGTTTGACCCAAAGAGCACTTGTTGACTAGTCTACTGGGCTCTTCAACTTCTAAGCTTTCTCAAAGCATATACGAGGGTTGCTATTTATGTATTGAGAATTGGCAACACTGGTGTTGCTAGGCGCGATCCAACTGCGCTATCGCAAAGTTTGACATTTTTGACAGTATACGTAATCAGAACTCTTTTTCACACATACGCTATTTGTATTGTTAATAGACATTTCAAAATTTTATCTCGGCCAAAAAATGGGAGCTAAATCGTGAACATTTTCGTGCCATGACTTTTTACGATTTTTGACGTGGATTATCTCAACAGCAGTGTGCCGATCAACTTACTGCGATTCTTGCTGATGAGGCACCATCCAAGGCCACAGTATTTCGATGGTTTAGTAAATTCAAACGTAGCCGTACTTCGCTGGCGGACGAAGTTAAAGATGGACGTCCAAAATCGGTTGTTGTGCGAGAAAACATTGATGCTGCGTCCGAACTGATAATGCAGGATCGTCATGTGACATATCGCGAGATCGAGGCATCCCTCATTAGTATGACAAGTATACATGAGATATTGCATGAACATTTGGCAGTCAGAAAGATTTGTTCTCGTTGGATTCCGCACAATTTGACAATCGATCAAAAAAAGACTCGTGTACAAAATATGACCGCGGTGCATCAAATGCAGTTTATAACATATACACAGGTAATGAATCTTGGATTTATTGTTATGAGCCCGAAACTAAACAGCAGTCGACTGTATGGGTCTTTCAAAATGAACCAAATCCAACAAAAGTTGTTCGTGCTCGCAGCACTTCGAAGCAAATAGTGGCCTGTTTATAACCTGTTTATAAACTGTCATGTGGCAACCGTGCCTTTAGAGCAACGTAGAACGGTAAACTCTGAATGGTACACTACTATCTGTTTGCCAGAAGTCATCAATGAAATAAGAAAAACGAACCGTCGACGAAGGATAATTCTCCATCATGACCATGCGAGCTCACACACATCGGCTCAAACAACCCGCTATTTGAGCACTCAAAACGTTGAATTGATGGGTCATCCGCCTAACAGCTCTTATTTAGCACCCGATGAATTCTATTTGTTCCCTCAAGTGAAGAACAAATCACGTGGTCAACGCTTTTCTACGCCACCAGACGCTGTTTATGCATTCAAAAACTATGTTTTGGAGATACCTACTTCGGAGTGGAAAAACTGCTTTGCCAATTGGTTTAATCGAATGCAAAAATGTGTAGATTTGAAAGGAGAGTATTTTGAAAAACAATAAAGAAGATTCTACACCCCAATTATTGTTTTGGTTCTTCATTCTCAATACATAAATAGCAACCCTCGTACTATTCAAAATTCCCCGTATTCGTATTGAGCATCACTAGTTCTTCCAGTGCTCCATTTGATGCTTTTCACTTCATCCTCCTGGTAATTATTAATCCGATAGACACTGATCGATAATGAATGCAGTGGGATTCGAAGCTATAATCACAATAGTGTTCGATAAAGGGAGGATAAACCCGGAGTGCTTCGAGGTCGCTCCTAATGGAATAATCGAATTAGCATAAGTGAATGGCGAGGAACGTGATTAGAGACTCGCAACGAACCTGCTGCCCCGAAAACACCGATACACTTTATTGGATGCGACAACGGGATGGGGAGCTGGTAATAAAACAATTACCGAACAAAAACAAAACACGCGGCCTTGCTCAGATTTCGTTTGGTGAGCGGGATTTCTCTAATGAGTACTTACGTTTTTGGTAAGAGGTGTTGGTCCCTTTCGGCTCGCTGTTGAGTTATTAGGATATTTCTGGTGGCTTTCTGGGTAATCGAATCGTAACTCATAGGGTTATGCAATTAGTCCCAGCAAAACCTTCCCCAATAATAAGTCTAAATCTTTAAATCCCATTGATGAAAATTAAATAATTCAGGTGATTATTTCATTCATGATGAAATAGACCAATCACACACCACCATTTATCGAATATATTTTTCCTACGAGTGTGCGGAAAAGTAACTTTTCCGCACGATTTTTAGTTTTGAAAGTTCTATACTTTTCCGCACGATTTTTACTTTTATGCAAGATTTTCTCTTTAAATCACAATATTTTAATTCAAGATTAGTATATTGTGCAATGAGCATGAAATGACATACATTTCCCACGAGTAGGTACGTATATGAAATTTTGTAGTACGAGCGGATTATTGTTTTCATAACAGATTCTATCAAAAACACTCATGTCGTCATTGAATATACAAATATTGAAAAATATAACGAAAATTGAACAGTGAGTACTCTCATCGATTTCAAAACAAAAACAAAAAAAAGTACTTCCCCAGGATTCGAACCACCTACCCCATAACCACTAACCAGCGTAGAACGACTGCTCCCTTACTTTGCCAACTGAGCTATTTCAAATATTAATTTAATTGCTATAATACCATATCAAATCCTGTCAAATTTTAAATATCACTATTTATTTTTATAATGTCTTAATTACTTTATATTTTTCCTCCTACCCCTATAGAAAGTACACACTTTCCTTCCTCTAACCAGGGAGGAACCTCATACTTTTCCTCCCTAACCAGGGAGGAAACTCATACTTTTCCTCCCTAGGGAGGAAAGTACTTTTCCTCCCCCTCATTTCAAGTAAGTTGTAAACGATGAAACTTGTGAATCTATTATAATCAAATTGTTTCCGTAATTTCTAGAACATCTTATATATCCTGTATTCTGGTAAAAATCAAACATGAATGTTACTTCTACTCTAGTTCTTTAATAGCTATTTGTGTATTTAGAGCGCAAAGTTATTGATTGTTGCTCGACAAAGAGATTAATCTTTGGAGAACGACAATGACACTTTGTACTCGAAATACACACATTATTTTTTCTACAAGCGCAGCTCTTAGAAAAAATATGATCGACACTTCATTCAAATATGAGAAAATAACTCAATAGCAATCTGAAATGTATAAGCTATCTAAATGTCCAATAATTCAAATCACTAACAAGAAAAAAGTAAAATAACGTTCTTGAGAAAAAAAAAGTCGTAATTGCCAGGAGATGAACCCGGGACCTTCGGATTACAAGCCCAAGATAAATAAATAAATAATAAATAGGGGTTTTATTATAAAATTATTCATTAACATGTCATTCAACCTGACGTATTCCTAACAAAGTATCTTCGGCCTTCCTCGTCCGTCGGTGACTAGGGGAGGACAGGAAAGCTTGGACGCACAGAGAGTCGCCTCATCCCTCTAACCGTTGCCAGTTAGGGGGGATGAGCGCTTGTACCGAGAGGTACCTAGGGTCCCCGTGTGAGGGCGCTGCTATCCGCCTCCGCTGATGTTAACGGGTGGTCGAATATTTCAAGTTGTAATGGGTGTAGCTGGCAGGATCTACGCCTCCTACAAAGCTTATGCGTGGTGTAAATTTGCATTCAATGTAGATATTGCTTTAGGCAGTTTCATGAGGACAATTAGTTCGACGACATCCCGGAAAAGGCTGTTGCAAAAAACCGGGTCGTGGTACTGGGCGTTTTAGAATCGACTAGGTTCCCTATGGAACCGGTTCTTTCCGTCTTTCGTGAAAGATATCCAACGCTTGATAGATGAGCCCTCCGTATTTGCGGGGCTCATTATCATATACCCTGAGCCTGGTAAGGTCTCTGGTAAGAGAACTTTTGGGAAGGTGGAACTTGTAAAACTTATATGACAAGTTTCTAACATGTGTCGGGATGGAGTCGACGCCCGCAAGGTCGCGCAGCGCATCCAAACGGATGTATCTATCACTATTAGTGATGATCCAAAGTACCTTATTCTGCATCCTGTCCAGTCTCAGAAATGGAGTTTTGGGCAGGCTGCAGAACACCGGGCAAGCGTATAACATAGCAGGTCTTATGATCTGCTTGTATATCATCATTTTGCAGCTCAAGCTAGTGTGTGATCCTCTGGCTATTAGGGGGTACGTGCGTTTCACCGCTGCCGCAGCCCTCTGGATAGCCAGGTTGAGATGCTTGTGCCATGTTAGCCGCTTGTCAAGCAGTACCCCCAAGTATCTCACATTGGTCGAGACCTCAACAGCCTCATCTTTGACAGTCAACCCCTGTGGAATTCTCGAAAACTTGAATTTCTTCGAGAAGTTTATCGCCTCCGACTTGGCCGGATTAACCACAATCTTATTCTCCTCTAGTTACGGTATGATTTCCCTGTTCAACCGTGATTGAACCTGCCTAGCTGCTACAACGCTCGAGAACGAATGGACATATATAGCGGTATCACCCGCGTATATGGCCGTTTTCGTTCTATCGCATAGAGGGAAATCATAGGTATGTAGGGAGTAAAGGTGTGGTGACAGACTCGACCCCTGTGGGACCCCTGCTTCGATTAGATATTCTGCGGATCTTGTGTTGTTCACTCTTACCGCAAAAGTACTACCGACGAGGTAAGAGTTGATCAACCTTACCATATATGAAGGCATGCCTGCCAACAGCATTTTGGATACAAGCCCAATAGATGAAAAGCATAGTATGCTGTGGCTCACTGACAGTAAACACGGCGATTGACTTTTAAGGTGCGAAGTTGCTACGTTCATTAAACTCATTAAACTTAATTGAATTTTTGAAAAATGGAGAGCAATTCAAGTGATTTTGAATTTCCAAATACACCACCTAATATTAAGGAACAAGCCAAAGTAGCGTCATTATCCTTGGTACCACAAAAATTTAAAGATAGGTATGAAAAACAATATACACAATATAAGCAATGGGCTGAAGACAACAAGATACATAAATATTCAGAGAATGTTTTACTGGCATATTTTTCACTTCAAGGAAAATCATTAAAAGCTTCAATACTTTGTTCTAAATATTCAATGCTACGCACAATGATGCAAATAAAGGACAATGTCGATATTCAATATCCAAAGTTGATTGCATTTCTAAAACGTCAAAATGCCGGATACAAGAGAAGAAATAAATACATTCTTAATGGAAGCCCCCG
Source organism: Chrysolina oricalcia (assembly GCA_944452925.2). Classification (NCBI taxonomy): domain Eukaryota; kingdom Metazoa; phylum Arthropoda; class Insecta; order Coleoptera; family Chrysomelidae; genus Chrysolina; species Chrysolina oricalcia. The sequence goes on along the minus strand of OX101815.2, from coordinate 7,138,950 downwards.
ATGATGTTTTTTTATTTATGAAGATAAGAAATGAAATCCCATGCAAATAATTTAATTTTTGACATAAAATGTTCATAGGTAGTCCTTGTTATTGGAATTTCTGAAGCATGTCGATGTGATGAGCTTATTAAAATGACTATGGAGGATATTGAAGATGAAGACAATCTTTTAGTAATAAATATCCCCACTTCAAAAACTTATAAACAACGAACTTTCGTAATCAATAGTACTACAGGTAACGGCCCAAATTTTGTTCAAATCGTTAAAAAGTATATCTGTCTACGTCCTAAAACTGAACATAAACGATTGTTCCTATACTTTAAAGCAGGCAAAAGTATAAATCAAGTGATTGGCAGGAATTCTATATCCAAAGTACCACAAAAAATTGCAGAATATCTTAAGCTTCCAAATGGCGAACATTACACAGGGCACAGTTTCAGAAGAACTTCAACAACTCTGTTAGTAAACGGTGGTGGGGATATTTTAGCTCTAAAACAGCACGGCGGTTGGAAATCAACCAATATCGCAGAAGGTTATGTAGAACAATCTTACACAAAAAAAAAGAAAAATTTATGATCAAATTATGGGAAATACTGTAGAACCTGAACTTGATCACAATCAGCCAAGCACTTCTAGAAGTTACCACCATTACAATGTGCTAAGCGAAAATATTTCAAATACTAAAGCTCCTGTTCAAACCCTATGAGGCGCCGTTTGGGTAAAAAGTCTTTTTGCAAATATAAAAATGTTGTTTCAATATATTTATTAGTTGGAGCATTATTTATTATTTTGCTTGCCGATATTTTTATTTTCTGCCAAGCACAATATATTTAAATTTCAAACGTTGCAAATATATTAAAACGTAAATGCCCATATATTTATAAATTCGATCTATTTTATGTCGTCAAGAGATGGCGCTGACGACGCGATTCAATACACCCTTCAATTTTTTTAGTTCTAACCTATTTGACTTTAAATAATCCAATGATTATTCCACAAAACTAATGAAAAAGTATTCTGAGAATATTTGCTGGCGGCTGCGATATCATTCGGCGGCTATATTCTCGAGAGTGTAATAAATCGCGTATGTAGCGCCATCTCTTGAGAACATGAAATAGATCGAATTTATAAATATAAGGGAATTCACGTTTTTATATATTTGAAACGCTTGAAACGTAAATATATTGCGGGAGGAAAAGTGGCACTTTCCTCCCTAGTAATACAAATAGCTATTTTGCATACTCTAATAATAAACTCTTTTCCCATATGTTATGTATAGCGGACAGTCTATATTTCTGCTGTTCCTCATTTTTCTTTTGTTTTCAAAGATAGCAGAGTCAAACACTTTTCAACCGAACACGCTTCTATTATCGAATGGTACAAATGGAACTGCTGATACAGAATTTATCGACTGCAACCACATTCAAAATATAAATACGAGATATATTCGAGTAAATTGACAAGGAATAGCCAGTCAAGTTATAAATTATCCAATAACAGCACGAAACAAATATAATACCGACGATATGCTGTAATATGTAAATTATTAATGTCCGATCAACAAATATTACCAGCGGCTAAATCATTTATTATACTTTTGTCCACCTACAAGCCACATTTACAAATTATGGTGAGGTTGTGAAGTTGATAAATGGAATTTGTGGATTCGGGTGAATCCATATTTCGTTCCTATTTTATTCATCGTTATTTTGAATTGACTGAAATATTTTAAGCGAGAATATTCACTTTAATTTTGATGTAATATATTATATAGTCCGTTTTATTTCTTTTACGAGAAAAAATATGTTTCTCCCATACAGTTTATAGAAATCCTACCGATGGAGGTCATTTTAGAAATGCAAATGTAGGATTTTGTTCAAGAAAAGTGTGTAGCAAGCATCAAACAATATGTTTCTCATCATTTTATGCTCGGAAACCAAAATGATTACCTACGTTGAAGGTTAAATAGAAAAAAAGTTTTTTGTTCTCAGTTCGAAAATACGAAAACCCTGCTAATTATCTCATTATCCCATACGAATCTCAAGTTACTACGGGTTTCGAAGGCATTTTCAGAAATCTCAATATGAAGGTGGTATACAAAATTTCGTGTAAACTACAACAAATCTGAGGTACTTCCAAAGATAAGACAAAATAAATAGAAAAGTCAGGGATTCACAGAATTAGCTGTAAGGACTACGAGAAGTATGTGGGTCAACCTAGAAGAGCCATGAAATTACGATTCAAAGAGCACCTTACTCATGAATCGTGAAATTCCAACAATGGATAGAATTATGTCTGGAGTTTAAGCTTATCTCTGAAATGGCATTATCGGATATTTCAAAACAAATCGGCTTCATCTAGAGTCTAGAATCTGTATTGATAGATAAACCAGATATTGCGATGTAGAGAAGATACTATTTACGCAATGAATTAAACAATCCCGAAACGAAGATCGACGCATTTATTACCTGGATGAAACGTAGATAAACGAGGGATAAACTGTATCACAGTATTGACAGGACAGCAATATTTAAGAGCAGAAGGCAAGCCTTCATCGAAGAATTGTCAACAGGTTTGAATTCACCATCAGGCAATGGTAAACGATTAATAATCGTTCATATAGGTAGGTCAGAAGGTTTGTGGAAAGAGGATTTTTGTATCTAAATGAACTGGTGACTATCACGAAGATGGGAATGGTGACGTTTTTGAAGAATGGTTTGAACAAATGATCGTTTTTATTCCACAGGAATCTACTATTGTTATGGATAACGCAAATTACTATTCTAGGTTACAAGACATTTACACACATGCAATTGGACTAAGGGCAAACTATTGGATAGGCTTAGCTCAAAAAAACATTGTTTTCCCACTGATCCACTAAAAGAAGAACTTTATAGTATCCCTCAAATACACAAAAACAAATTTAAAAAGTACATTGTTGATCACCTATAGCCGCTCCACGTGGAATATCAGTACTTCGACTTCTCCCGTATCACTGAATCCCATAGAATTTATATGGGCTCCAGTGGAAACCAAAATATTTTCAAACAGAAATTATACCTCAACATACACCACTGAAAAGTGGCTGGTCAGAATTTCAAACCTCTTAACAGTGGCCTTACAATTGCCTAATATGACAAATATATATTGTGCAAATGGAGAAAACAGTTGTTTGCTGTTTTTATAAACGTTCTACATTAAAATTTCCTGCATGGATTTTGCATACTAAATGAGAATTTATTACTCCGCACCTTTAATTTACGGACTTATAGTAAGTCGAATTCCAAAGTAATAAATCAGTATTATCAAACTGTGAGTTAGTAAGTCAGAATTTCCGACTTTATAAAATTCTGAATTAGTCTGGTTTCAGTTTCGGATCTGATCTGCTAAAGGTTGTCATTCAGAGTTTCGACCGATTTTTTCCCGAACAAGTTTGTGTTACTTCCTCTCAATCTAGCAAACACCATGCTACTACGTCACCGACCTGTTCACTGTAATGATAATAAATATGTTGCCGACCGAGCGAGTATCAAAGGGAGTTACACACAGGGCGATCAGTGAGCACCGAATAAATTCAATTACGTGTTATGGAGCACTCTCGACTTACCAATTATCGAACAACGGTCCTTATTAGGTTACGCCGGGACACTATTAGGTAGAACGCTGTACGGCAAGGGTTGAAATTAGCCCTAATTGTATTTGTTTACTTGCATTATCTCCTGCGCCGCGTGTAAGGCTGGTAAATCTGTACATAGTGAAATTATAGAGGCCGATATAGCTATTTCTCAGCGATAATGCGAGACAAAAAATTCCAAGGTTGTGAACTTTCCACAACGTACAGTACTCGGACCAATTCTGATTTAAAGGACACCGCACAAAAAATGGCCCACAGTGGGATTTGCCTGAAATTCACATATGTTATTGGTATTGAGTTTCTGATCAAATGTTCTCATGGGCCCAATCCTCTAAGACCAATGATTTAGCTCTCAGGGCCGTATTTAGTATAGGTGCCAAATAATTAATGGCACTTTTCTCAAGTCCATGACTTTTGTATTTCCTATTAGAATTTAATTGAATAAGAAATATTGCAGAATCTCAGAATTTGTCTTTTAGCCCTACACTGTATGTGCCAAGTGATCCACAGAAAACTGAATTGAAATGGTTTTGTTGTAACTTTCTTATTTCTTGATCTATGTCAGTGGTTGATGGCTCGTTTGATAGATGAATGTAGCTTTTTTTGTGTACATAACAAAAGTGGTCGCCATCTTAGTATCCAAGATGGTCGGCCAAACCTATAAACCATATAGGACTTATCTTGTAGCATCTTGAGAAAGATGATAACAGGAAAAAATAAGAACTACAACGTTTTGATTGTTGAAATCAGTCATTTACTTTCTGTGGATCACTTGGCACATACAGTGTAGGGCTAAAAGACAAATTCTGAGATTCTGCAATATTTCTTATTCAATTAAATTCTAATAGGAAATACAAAAATCATGGACTTGAGAAAAGTGTCATTAATTATTTGGCACCTATACAAAATACGGCCCTGAGAGCTAAATCATTGGTCTTAGAGGATTTGGCTCATGAGAACATATGATCAGAAACTCAATGCCAATAATAAATGTAAATTTCAGGCAAATCCCACTGTGGGCCAATTTCCTATGCTATTGTGCGGGGTGCTTTACTTGAATGATTTACCTTCCCTTGATATTCAAGCTAAATGTACCATAACTATATGGAACGGTAAAAATGTTGCCAGTCTGAGAACAACAATTCACAGTGATCTGGTAAAACAATGGTGTGGCAATTATATTATATGCTTTAATGTGGACTGAACTAATATAATTCAAGAAATAGAAACTATCCAAACACAAAAACTGCATCAGTTTACAATCTACGCACGTTTTGCTAACAAATTTGGCATCTTCAGAAGCTGAAACTACTCATTCTACCCTTATCCTATTTATAGAATAGAATAGAAATTTATTTAAGAAAACAGAGTTCTTTGGGAGATCGTTTAGTAACGAACAGTCGTTACCGACCGATGATGAACGCTTTACTCCCATGTACACCTACTACGTAGGCTCATTATGGCAAGTACCTGTCAGAAAACAAGTACTCCCCTGGCTAAGACCACGACGGGTATTGAATTAAATCTAACAGATACTTGTGCAACGTTCCTCGAAGCATCAGAGGACGCAATTGCAAGTGCCCTCTGTGATCAACCAGCAGAATTATGTTTTGATTTGGACAGGGTGACCACCTGCAGACTGGTTTCGAGGTTGTTGCCTCTCATCAGTGCAAGGGTAGGTCAACACAGACAGCACTGAAGCCATCTGTTCCCCGTTCAAATCATTACACACTCCGCTGGTTTGGTCAACTCTGGTTCACGAGGTGAAGCGGTTTCTAGGCCGCTCCACCTAGCGAGCAGAGGGAGAACACCAGAGTTGACCGAACCAGCGGAGTGTGTAATGATTTGGACGTGGAACAGATGGCTTCAGTGCTGTCTGTGTTGACCCACCCCTGCACTGATGAGAGGAAACAACCTCGAAACTAGTCTGCAGGAGTCACCATGTCCAAATCAAAACATAATTCTGCTAGTTAGTCCACAATGGCATAGTATGGAATATTTTAGCGCGAGTAAGAAGAAATCCAACCACACATTAGCCACAAATTAGCCGTAGCAGTCTAGAACTGGGATATATACCGGAAGTAAGGAGAAGGGCTAGGGTAGCCATTACTCCTAAAACAGGAAAAAGGGGTACAACCCACTCCAAATCCCATCAACCAATTAGTCTCACATCATTCGTTCTGAAAACGGTGGAGAAAGCAACTGATAACTATATCAGATCCGGATATGAATCATCATTTATTTCCAACGCAATTTATTATTAGTAACCTCTCTATATTATGATTTGATTATGATGGTTGTGAAAACGAAAACTGACAAGTATCACTTGTCTGTCAAATATTTCGTATTCCATTGAGAATGAACTAATTCATAATTTGGAGAGAACTAGGACAGTGTCGATGCAACACTGATGCAAAACTAGTGCAACACTAGTTTCATCAATGGAATTCGCTATAAAGAAACGGTAGTATGCTCCTTTGACAACACACTGCACGAAGCTGTCATAAGAGCACTAGAGACAGAAGTAGACAACCAGAATAGAAGAGACTAAAATAGGACAAGATACTATCTCCATCTACACAAGCAGAGGTTGCCTACAAGGGGGAGTTACCTGTCCACTTATGTGGATCCTCTGGATCCTAATAGTCGATCGACTCCAATGCGGTTTGACCGAGATAGATATATCATGCCAAGACTATGTAGTAATAATCGTGAGGTGCAAATTTGAGAGTATTCTCTGCTCAGAGAGGTCTAAACTACACTAATGGTGTCAATCAATGGGACATAGCGTCAACCACACCAAGATTACCCTAGTTGCCATCATAAGGAAAAGAATTAACCTCAAAGCAATTGAATCAGACGGAAAAGTTATTCAATGGAAACCAGAGGTCAAATATCTGGGACTAATACTCATATGGAATTAGCACGAAAATGAAGTAACTAACAAAGCCACGAAAGCCCTAATAGTATGCAGAAACTTTGCAGGAAAGAACTGGGGATGTAACTCAAAGACTCTGCAATGGATATACACGAAAATCCAAAGACTAGGCTGTGTATGCATAATAGGAGCAATGAGACCGTGCCCAACGGCTGCTATGGAAGTAATCCATATAGTAGTGGAGAGAATAGCGTTAAGGAAAATATACAGAATGACCAGAGAGGCAACAGCCAAACGCAAGTTTCGACTCCTCCCTGGAAATCACCAAACAAGATGAGATGACAAAAAGTTTAGCTTTGTGGAAGAATTCAACTGAAAACTAAGTAGCAGAAGTGAATGGGACAGAGACACCATCCCAAGACTCAAGAGAAGTGCTATTAGATGGTACTCAAATGGTTTCAGAACAACAGAAGGAAATGCAATAGGAGTATATGGGCATGGAACCAAATATTCCGAAAGTCTAGGCAAATCTCCTAGCATTCTCCAAGCAGATATCTATCCATCAGAAAATGCATCCAGTTCAATATAGAAAGAAATTTTCGCAGACAACAGATTATCATCATGTCAGATAGCCAAGCAGCCATTAATGCTTTGAACTCCCATGTTATCAACTCAAAGATGATGTTGGAGTGCCTAGAGGAACTAAATGAACCTAGTAAGAACAACACTGTTACCCTCCTATGGGTTCCGGGACATACTGAAGTGAAAGGTAATAAAATAGCAGAAGACCTGAACCCTTATGCACAATACTTTATGAACTTGAAAAAGAAGTACACAACAGAAGATCCCAATACTGGATAGAATCAAGAGGAATGAGGCAAGCCAAGATCCTACTGGGAAACTGGAACCAAAACAAAATAAATGAAATGGCTGCACCAGCAAGCGTAAAAACAGGCTCAGAACACTAATGGGAATCCTAACAGGGCACTGCCGGTTGAAAGGACACCTCAAGAAACTTGGATTAGTCGAAGAAGATTAATGTAGATTTTGTGAGGAAGATGGCGGTTCATCTATCCACATTATCTCAGAATTAATTAACCTGCAAAATCCGATTGTGAGATACCTCGAAGAACACCAAATAGAAGAGGGAAACCTTCCCAATCTGAAGCCATCCGAAATCCTGAACTTCTTGAAAGCCATAGGACTGGAGAAGCTGCTCTAGTCGTTGAGACATCGGTTGAGCAGCAGAAGGGGACATCCCTACTAAACAGAACAGAATAGAACGTGTCGCAATTCAGTATTAGAATAAGTTTGTTTCTTTATCAATAGACAAATAAATAATAGCAGTACACTTTGATGAGTAAGTAGTATTGCGCTGAAATCCAGGAATATTTCCGTCGAACCAGTTCACCGATCCCCGAGTCTCCCCCGAAAGAATATCGAAAATAACGTTTGTGAATTATTGAGACCGCATTCGGAACGACACAAAAGAAAGCATCCGAAAAGCGTATTCCCCGAGAAGCGGCAGAAAAGGACGACGGCCGAAAAGCTCCCGTCTCTGGCGTCGGCGTCCTCCTCCAAATTCACTTACTTCATACACAGATATGCTTTTAGCCGAGTGAGGCTTTTATTCGGAAGGGGAGATCCCTCGCAGCGTTCACGTCGCTCGGTTCCACCTATAAATATAGAATGTGTGTCAGTGCATTCGCTCAATGTCGCCACGCCGAGTTTTCGTTGCAAGACAAACATTTTTCCGCGAGAAGAAAACCTATTATTTTATCTGTAAAAAATTCAACGAATATCAGTACAAATAAAAGACGAGGAAAGTGATGACGTCACGAATGTCATTCTTGTCAAAAACTGATTCCAAACAAACCTCCGTCGAATTTAAATCAGCTTCCGATAACTCCGATATTGTTTCCGTTTTCTTTCGACTTCTTTTGCCTGAGAAAACTAAATCCAAACAACCAAACACAAACCAATAAGCAAACCAGCAAATCATCAACGGAGAACGTCACCTAAAATTCTTTGTTTGGAATCAGTTTTTTACAAGTATGACATACTTTCCTCGTCTATTGTGATGATACTTTAATAAAGTTGTCCTTTATTTAACATACATTCAATATGTCCTTCACAATTTTCTTTTATTAAAATACAGGCATTCCGTATTTAATTTAAGTAAAGGAATAGAAACTTTTATGTTAGTCTTCTTTATTTTGACATATTCGCCAAATTTTTGTGAATCATAACTCGAAACCTATAAATTTGCAGTGAACATTAAAACTTAGTAGTAGCTTTTATGTGAGAAAATATGAGTTCAGAGTAGGTCATCATGGGGGAAAGATAAAAAAACGTTCAAAATTTACGTATGAGGACAATGTTATTCTGCTCCAAAAGTACATCGGAAGCATATTACAAATTGGATGAGCTGTTCGGAGTGGAAAATATTGTGGAAAAGCTGTGGGCGATGCCGGGCCTGAACACTCACGCAGGCGGCATATGACCTTCGATACGCTATGCACCGAGAAGAATCTGGAAAATTCTAGAGCATTCGGATAAGTCAACGTCGGATATAAAAAGAACTACGCAGGGGACAGACGGACAGTCAGAGAAGTGAAAGTCGAATATAAATAGTAGAGTGATTGTCATATAAATTAGAGTATTGTGTATCATTGTATTTCGTTAAATAAATTATTTTAGAGTGAATTAGAGTTTAAATATACAACAATATTACTGCAGTGGAATAAATTATAATGTTCTTTGTGATTTGTTCGGCATCACACAGAAATGAGGGGATAGCAGCTATCAATTTTCTCAAGTCTTTCAAAAAGTCTTAGATATGATGGTCTGCACTAGGAGACTGCCTTGAGACTGAAATATCTTTGTACTGTCCATCAGATCTCTCTCCTAATTGGAATCTTGAATTGCACATTCGTTCTGATTAGCCCCGGATACAATTTTTAACACACTCGATGATACAACTCAACACCCCCAATTCCTATCCAAACTATCATCGTTTTGAAGCACATTGAGAACGCCCAGTATTTCAGCAAAATTATTATCATTGTTATTATCAATTCTGAACAAAGAAAATTGTTTCAAACATTATATTGAACTACTCACTGCAATACGGTTAGCCACCCCATATTTATAATGAAACTACTACTGTTATTTTTTATTATTTCACCAAGAAAAATGCTCAAAGCACATGTTCCAGTTCACATGGCGATATAGTTAAATACCCCACCGGCCCAATGCAATGTTAAAGTCATTTATTGCCCTTCCCCCCTGGGGGGGTGGAATGAGCTCGGCCTGACAGGCCGACTCCCATAATCTGAGTCTTTCTAAATCTATCGAAATCATCTCACAAATACCCGCCATCAGCGTTAATGCCATTCCATATGAATATTTAAAAATCTGCAAATACAATCTCGGGCATGTCCACGTCTCCAGACCAAGCGGCCATTCATGGTTACATTTAGTTAAAATTGCTTTGTTTATATAAGTTGAGATGAAACCTGAGCACTATATCCGTTAAAACAAAACTGTAAATAAGCTTTTTTTACTCTAAGGACCTTTGTATACATGGTACATCATCAATACATCACAGAGCCCACTTCTACAGACTTGTCATAAATGTTATTTTGTGACATAACATAATCAAATCAACTATATATCTATCTACTGTGTAACCTCAGGAAAACAAGGCCTTGTAATAGACTCACAGATTGATAATTGCTTTCGAATAAATTGATCCGCACTGTGATGAGTCCATTGGATTAGTGTCCTTTTTTTTCATATAGGTAAATATAGAAACATGATATTACTTATTTTCGACTGTCATGGCGACTGGTGACTCCAAACAAATTAAATCTTTGTTTACGATAATTCCCACACGATGTAAATGCATTTTGAAATGCAGTACGTTACTAAAGTTCCTATGAATCACTTTACCTAGGTTTGTATATTGAATGGAAATCCTGTGGAAGGTGCAACGTGCATAGATGCATTGTTCTGGTACAGTCATGTTGACTGATGCTGATCATCATCGCAACACATACGTACTAAGTAAAATCATTTTTAGAGGGTTCATTTCCCTCTTGTCTCATTGTTATTCCTGTTTAGGACTCAATCTCAAACTACAGGGGTATTTATTGCATTGCTGTCTTCTTTCTCAAAAATTGTGTTACTTTCATAAAGAAACATTGCCACACGTTTCAGGAAAGATATACTAACTGTTTTGCCTCTGGCATAAGACAATTTTTTTATTTTATAGTCACCAATCACAAATTAACATCTGAATCGAAAGGACCTCATATCATATCAATGAAAATTAGTGTTGATATTGTGTTACAACTCGAAATTAGTTTAATTTCGAGTTTTAAAAATATCGCATGTTCGTTCTACTCCTACGTTAACAATCTTCCAATATTTATAACCAAAATTTGTAATCTCAATAACTTTTATTCGCTAGATGAATATTAACTAACTGATCTGACAACTTGAATTTCAGCTAATGTACTATTTACTGAAAAAAATTGTCCCTTCTTTCAATCGGCTGCACTCTTACGACAACCCTCAGAAGTCTTCGAGAGACTTGTGCGGGCTAGGGAAGACGTAGCTCTTACCTTTTACCATGTGATGTCATACTATTTATATTATATCTTGCTTACATTACATGACTCTTATTTACCAGTACTACTGAATTTTTACATGTACATTCAATTTTATTATGACCTGATACTAAACTGCAATTTCATTCAATTCTGTATCTTGCGATTTCCATGCTTGTGAAAAACAAGTATAGGATTGTATTTTATTTTATTGTATTGTAGTAGTATTTGCTGGTCACATTACATACAGTACAGTAAAATCGGTAGGTCAGAGTTTCACACAATCATAAATCATAAAAAGACATGTAGAGATAAAATTCAAGAATACAGTTAAAAAGTATACGAACTAAAAGTGCTCACTTGGTGAAACTTCAGTGTTAAAAACTCTTCTACTGAATTTCCATGTTGTTTTTGTGTTGCATCTTTAAATTTGATGTATACAACAACAAAGTTTTTTGAGTTGGTCGGAAACGTACGTATTTATTTCCTAGGAAACATATAAAATTTGCCACCGTAACAGATTTCGGGAACTTTGTCAAATAAAAAAAAGAAATAAATAATAATAAAAATGGATTAAGCAATCCAGACTTCTGCCTTAACATATACGATATGTAAAATCGTCAGCAAGTCTCCAACAGAAAACAACTACTGCCCCCTACGACTATTGAATTATATCTGTTAGTTTCTTGGCAAAATATTCTACAAGAACTACTTTGCAAAGTTCTCAATCTCAATGCCAAAACATGTCTCAACCTACGGACCGGTTTCATGGTATTGCCAATCATCAGCGCAGGGCAGTTCACCCAACGAAATCGAAAAAAATCTTGACCCCAAGATGCAAAGAGCACTCCGACTATGCCCATTAAATTAATAATAAAAACAGATTAAGCAATCCTGACTTCTGCTTTAACCTATACAATGGGTAAAATCGTCGGCAAGTCTCGAACAGAAAACAACTACTACCCCCTAAGACTAATGAATTATATCTGAGATATGTTTTGGCGTTGAAATTTGGAGAACATTGGAAAGAAGTTCTTCTAGAATACTTTGCCAAGATTCTAACAGATATATTTCAATAGTCGTAGGGGGCAGTAGTTGTTTTCTGTTGGAGACTTGCCGACGATTTTACCTATTGTATATGTTAAGGCAGAAGTCTTGATTGCTTAATCCATTTTCATTATTAATTTAATGAGCTTCCGCCAAGTAGTGTCATTGAATATTTTTTATAGAAATAAAAAGAATTTTGCATTTTTTCATTCTTGTCAAATTTGACAATGTTCCCGAAATCTGTGGTGATCGCAAATTTTATATGTTTTCTGGGAAGTTACTACCTACCCATACAAAAACTTCTGCATCATTTCCATGATCAATTCAGGTTGCAAACAAATTTTTTTAGTGTAAAATCACAAAAAAATATGTTGCCGTCATTGGCGGAGGTGGCAAAGTTTCGGCGAGACTTATGACATAGAGATAAACGTTTCTTTGCGTTTGCCACTCTTTTAGATTTTTTTCGGCCGAGTTATTATAAAAAGTATATACAGGGTGTCCGGTAAACCTTGTACAATATTGAAACTGGTGATAGATCAGGTCATGACTGTTCAGAATATCGGAATTTCACCTCAGTAAAAATATCACCGTTTTCGAAATAATGGGCATTTTAAGAATTTCTGGAAAATCGCCTTATTGCCGTATCTTGATCCAGATGCGGCAATTAACGAACAGGACTACCAGGACTACCAGGAAAAAAATGGTCCAAGTAAAACGTTTTACTGACTTTTTTTAGATTGTGGTAAGAAAATTGATTTAAAAAAAAATTACCTTTTGTCTCTAAAAAAATGAGTATTCTGAACGCATGAACTTGTACCTATAATATTGTTTACATACAGCAAGTGCTTTGAACATTAGATAATTCACTTTGTATAATGTCAGGTCAATATTTTACTAGCGCTGGAAAAGTGTATATTCATATTTATCTACTTTGTGTTTCTGAAAAGTATATCATAACAACAGAGACTCGTGTTACAGGCATAATACAACAGTTTATTTGCAATAGAGCTAGGTGTTCCTACGATAATGAAACTGTTCACCTACTTGTCGATATGCGACCAGTTCGGGATCAATCGGTAGTAACCGTTGCACTGATCATCAACGTTTTCGCAAAACTGGCCTCATTCCAATTCCAGCATTTGAGTTAGTAGTTGTATGTGGGCGTGTTACTTCGTGTGCTGGAATTATACTAATTAATACTGTTGTGAGTTGTGTGAATAGTGTTAGTTAGATTTATGTATTTTACTTGTTGGTATGTAGAATGTGGATTGTTACCTAACATTTCTGGAATATTGACATTTTATGTATAATAGAATCAGGATAATTTTCCCAAAAAACTGAACAACAGTTTTGTTTCAATAAAAATATTAAAAATGTACATAATTTTATTTCATTTCTTTATTAGGCATCTTTTATTTCCAATTTACAGAACGTTCTAATTCTACATCATGTTATGCATAACTTGGGTTGGTTATGAACATAATGAGGAAAGACATTAGCATTAGCATTCATACTGATGAATACAAACAGATTCAACAAAGTTCCGAAATTTTTAATTAAGAAACAGGCTGTACTGGGTGATCCAGTAAGGGTATGGCCAGAAGTGATGATTTGTTTGAAAGAACCGTCAAAATGTTTTATAATTCTCTCCACATGAACTTATAATTCACGAAAAAATGTTGTCATGTAACTGCAATCTCTTTCTCCATTTTTTCTTGAGTAGTGTATTTTACTAGCCTGTATATGCCTTGCAAGTACGTTTTTTCGTAGTTTAAACTGAATCATTGCTACCTTGTTGCAACCGAACCTTTCATATCATTTCAAATTCAAGTATGAAACGAAAGTGTCGAAAATAAGGCTTTATAAAAAACAAATGATCCTTCTTTGAAGAACTAATAACTCTAAACTGAGGGCAAGTGGATATTTCAATTGAGTCCGTTGTATCCTGATACCAAAGATGGAATGAAAGCTATTAAAGGTAAGACAATAATAAACTACCCACAAGTGAGACATTTGATTAGGCCAAGTAAACTAAAATTATTGTAATAATCTAAAAATGTTGCTGCAGTAGAATACTGTATAGTAGCAACTAATATATTTTTTAGTAGATTTAAGTTATTTGAGAGTAAATCATTCTTCATCAATGGTAAATTTACTTGTCACTAGTAGTTATCAAACTGAGCACCTACTGCAAATAAAACGTAGATTGAGGCTTATAAAATAAAAAGTTTGCTTCTAGTAAAGAGTTTAATATCATTAGGTTACATTGCGTTCCTGAAATTACATCAATAACAGCAAGTGATCAAATTCAGGAATCTAATTTTTCTAATGGCTAATAAAGCGTGTACTTGTCCCATATAGTATGCAAATTTTCACTTGGTGGTATGCAAATTTTACTGGCTACAATTAAAATTTTTTTTCCGTGTAAATCAGAATAAATACAATCTTCGCAGACGGAATCTCCAGTCATCTGAGATTATTCATGATGTATAAGCCTCTGAAGAAGCCAGCTACTCGCGCTAGCGAAACGTTAGGAAGAAATTCCAAAAAAACGACGGCCTTCAAAGCCGAGTGAAAATTGTGACACTGAACACTTCGGCCGCGAAAGCCTTAACCATTTTGTTTGCATTGTTTTGCTAGTTTTTCCCCATTTTTGATTTTAAAATGCTAAAATGATTGGATTAATTCGCCTGCATCGAAAACATACATCAAGTTCTATCTCTCGAACCGACTTTCAGCAAAGAAAAAAAATGCAACATTGAACGGTCTTTTTGCAAAATACTCACAATAAGTTGAAGTGTAAACAAACCCTTGATACATTTAAAAACATAAATAACTGCCTAATTCGATTGGGCTCTTATGAGGTGTGAACAGTCGATGTAATGACGTAGAAATATTATGTAATTGGGGGGTGTAATCGAGGAGCGAGAGAGAGAGAGAGGAAGAGACGGCAGGAGACCCGGCTAATGTGGCCGCATCTGTTCCCATGAATAATAAACGAAAGAGAAGGGCGATGTTTCCTAATTATTTAAACAATTCAGCTGCGCCGAGTCATAAAAAAGTATACCTGTGAGACTTCTTCAGCGAATTATCGTTACAGTTAATGTCAGATTAGTGGAGAAACCACCTGAGGTTCATTTCAGCAGGAGACAGGGAAACTATAGCGAGTGTATTTCGATTTTATGAAACACCCCCTCGAAAATATATCACAATTTGCAGAAAAATACTGAATAAAGACGAAAGAAATTATCTTTTTATCAAAGAGGCAAAGAGGAAATTCTGGTGTTCATTTATTAATACCCTAAGAAAGAACCATCTAAAAATAATACAGCAAATGGTTATAATTCGAAAATTTATGTAAAAAAGTTAGGTAGCTATTTGGGTTGTACGAAAGCATACAAGAGTCACAAACACTTTCATTTCTTATAGTAAGAAAGCGGAGCAACGTCGGGAAAACAAGAATTTCAAGTATAGGCCAGTTTTTAGACATGCTATCTCTCTCACTCTCCCGTACGTCATACGGGTTATCTGGTTGGCGGTAGAGGTTGCGTTCATTAGTGCGCATCGTACCTGTACAGGTAAAATATTGACTTTTCAAATAAATTTAAGAAAGTTTCTTTTTTTTATTGATTTAACTGAACTTTTTGAATCATAACTCAATTATTGCCAGATATTTTTATTGTTGTTTAAACTGTGCCAGACGCAAATTTTGAATAAAAAATATTTTAGTATGATTGAAATTTTTATATCATGTTTTTCAAGTATCTTCAAACCCAATATTAATTTGCCAAACAAAAATTCGGTTGTTGAACCTCCAGCCAGACCGATTTGAAAGTAAAAAGTGATATGATATTTATTATTCCGCTTTGTCTAGAAATGATAGCCAAATTAATTTCAAAGAAAGGACTAAAAACCGTTGAATTAATTTGTGGATTAATACGGTATCAAACATGATTTATCTCAAGTATGATGGTTACATGAAAACTAAAGTTAGATGATTTTTTCAAACATAATTTCATCACAAAAAACGAAAGTATCTTGATAGTCATTGTCATCATCATCATCTATTATTTCATCTTATGGAAAATTTCCTTCTGAATCCGAAAATGTACTTTTTTACAATCAGAAGACTCATTCATTCGGGAAATGTCGAAAATGAGTGCATTTTTTCGTCGAAAAAAATTGCTCTTTTTTAGTTACCCCTACATCGTATTTCAATTTTTGAGGTGATATTGGGAATCAGCTAGTCGAGTTACGCTTGGTTAAGTCTGAGGAAAGTTAGTGATTTTTCAAAAAATGGAAAATAAAATTTTCACAAAATTCGATTTCCTTTTATATAGAATATTGCATTTTTCGAATTTGATCGCCTGGGAATATTTGAAGAATGCGAAATCCCGCGAGTATTACTTGACCTCATAGAAAATTTCCTTCTGAATACGAAAATATACTTGTTTTTCGATTCACAAGGATATTTCATTTAGAAAATGTCGATTTTGTGGATGGGTGCATTTTTTCGTCGAAAAATTGTCCTTTTCCAGTTACCCCTTTTTCAAATTTTGAGGGGATATTCGCAATCAGTTCGTCGAGTTACGTCTGAGGGGAGCTTGCGATTTTTCCAAATATGGAAAATAAAAATGTTCGCAAATTATCAAGCATATATTTGTTTCTCACCGTTAAATGCTAATATTACATCCACACCAATTTGTAACTTTCTACATGTCATCACTTATTATAACTTCACTAAGTCCACGTTTTTTTATGCCACATAATGTGTCATCTTTCCTGACGTATTCATGCGAGTTAAATCATAAAATAAGAAGTGGCCCTAGAAGAGATCCTTGAGGATTTCCACAACTAACGTTTAGCTCAGCAGAACACTCAGTGGTTTAAAAAATCTGAATTCGTCCTAATAAATGGGGTTGAAGGTGGAAAATAAATAATATATTTTTGCAAATCACATACCTAACACAGCACAACAGAATTATATTTCATCATGCTAAAGCAAATGTTGAATGTTGAATGCTGAATGTTGCTCAGTTACCGTCAAGACACAATTCCAAGCGACGAATGGAATTTGGATGGCGTCTATTTGGAAACTTTCATGTGTATTCTCGAAAACAAGCACTAGAATTTTCATTCACTTCACAATATTTAGAAATCATACTAAATTCGCTAGAGGTAAACGCTGGCATATTGAACAGTACCGATTTACGAAAGACGTCAAAATACGATCACTATTGCAAATCAAACTGACGATGTTGTGACGGGTGACATACATACGTGCACCAGTTCCAAGTCTTCTCAATTTTCTGTACTCAGTACTATTACGGTTCATAATTGCATTATCTGGAGAAAACGGGTTATGTCGAGGGATAATTTTGAGTGTTACCACAAACGCCGTGGGTATTCGTTCTGTCATAAGTGTACTACTAAGACAAGTAGGGAACAAGTAGACAACGACCATCAGTGATTTTGCACTCATAGTTAGTAACATTGAAACACTGCAATGCTTCAGTACTCATGACATCGTTCACAGAAGGACGATTGTGTTTTCACTTAAAAGTTTTCTAAAATCAAATGATGCATTGGCGTATCCATTGCGGTTGACGAACAAAAAAAGTGGTTAAATCATTACGGATATCTCTCAAAGGACCACGCACAAACCTCATGGGAAATAGCTTTCGGTGAATTCTGCTGATTTTTTGGTATGATGAACTTTCCAATGTCCTGATCAAAATTCTCCACGAGCACAATGAAAAATAGTGGACAGTTTTTGAAAAAAAAAAATTCTCAAAATCGGCAAAATGGGAAATTTGGTAGTAAAACGAGAGAAATAGACCATGTTATTTTGCAACTTCATGCGTCTTGAAAATTGCAGCATGCGCTTTAGCAATTATTTCCTGGGTTTTGAGTTTTTACAGCACCGTTCGTCAATAATTGCAGTCTATACATTGAGTATAGCCATTATTAATGATATGTGATCATGACAACCGATAAGTAGACAACTGATAACTTGATCAAAAAAACATTTTACCGGTTGAAATATTAGTTCAGCAGCGGATGAAGTATATGAAACTATGTGACAATGTAGGAATGCGATTATGGAATGGTGGTTCAATTATATGATTAATAAAAATTAATGTAGGGTTATGTCAAATACATTATTCCGTAAAGGAATGATAGGATGATTAAAAGAATGAGAATAAAGGAACACTGCTTGTTTGTGACAGGTTCATTTCGTCACACGCTATTTTGCCGAATTTTCTCGAAGACTATCCATTATTTTTCGTTATGCCCATTAAGACATTCGATCAGGACGTTGAAAAGTACGTCTCACCAATGTTATTCTTCGATAAATCTTGCTTTTTTGTGTAATTGATGACTTATTTATTTCATGGAAATTCATGATCACTTCAATGAAATTAATGAAAAACCACTTTTGTCTAATTTCCACTAGTTTTTTATTTTTACGACTGGTTTCGGGGTTTATCCTATTATAAATTATACTAATTAATACATTTGGAATCTAAAAACATGGGATGAAACCCGAAACCAGTCGAAAGAATAAAATAACTAGTGGAAATTAGACAAAGTAATAAATCTCGCGACACGCTTTTTCGTACATATTTATAGTGTTGTAACCTTATAAATATGCCCATTTCAATTTCCATCTGTAATACAATTTACTTCCATCATTTTTCCCTGTATCAGCATCTATATATCAATTGAATCATCTTGTTTGTAACCATATTTATATCCATTTACTAATTTACTCAGAATCTATTGTTTTCGCAATGTTCTAAAAATTATTTTCTCATTCCTCGCATTATGACTTTATTATGCGTCACTCTGTGAAGACCCATAAAAGAATTTCTAAAGCGCATGCTAAAATTTCCAAGATGCTAGAAGATTCAAAATAACACGGTCATTTCTCCCGTTTTACTGCAAAATTCCCCATTTTCCAGACTTTAAGAATTTGTTTTTCAAAAACTGTCCATTATTTTTCGTTGTGCCCGTGGTGACTTTCAATCAGAACATTGATAAGTTCATCATGTCAAAAAATCAACAGAATTCGTCGAAAGCCATTTCCCATAAGGTTTGTGAGTGGTCCTTTCACAGCTGCTTTCGCTCATGATAGAGCCATACCTCATTCAATTTTGTGCGGTGGTAAATCATCCTGTATATGAATTGAGTGAAGTTTACAATTTCCTTATGGGCCCCTTCCTCCGAGCAGTAAAAGGTATAGAATCATGTTAAAAATGGGCATTGTCGGATATATCCGTTTGCACTCGGGGACCAGGTTGGAATTCTATGTTATTTTCACTCTTAACTTGGCGATCATGTTTGTTTACGTCCGTGTACGACTTATTTATCGTCTTGTCAAATCAAACCATGGGCTTCGCAGCTTGGAAATCATGGCATAATCCCGATTTTGAGACCAAAATACACCATTTGTTGAAATAGCTGTATAAAACATTGTTACTATTTAAGTCGACCTCAAAAACGATAACCTATCAATAATTAGAAAGAAACTTGTTGCAGTGTAGGTACACTAAAAAGTAAATAAGCAAACTCAACTCTTCTGTCTTGTTGGAATGTCTTTCGAGTACGTAAAACATATCATCATTGATACTGCAATACGAGCTTTGTCACGAAACATTTATTTCACAGGAGACAAAATTTCTACGCGCGATTATTTTATACTTTGAATCCAAAACAATCACTGGTATATATTCTTATGTAGTAGTTAATTTTTTTCTTTGGTGATTTGGCATCGACTGCTATGGTCATTACTATTTATTTTATTATCTACAATCTTCTTTAAAATGAATGTTTCTGGACATAGCTCGAATTGCAGTATCAACGACGATAGGTAGTTTAATGATATTTTTTTATTTTGAATCTGTTGGACATGGAATTTACTGTTCTGCAACTATAACATTGTAATAACTTGGTAGTTATGTGTGTGTTTGAAATGTATGCTAATTTAGAGGAATTTGTGATTGTGAAACCGAGTATATGGACACAGATGATACCAGAAGAAAGTGTTTAAAAGTAACAACGAGAACTATAATCCGTCAGATACAAAAAATTAGACTACTCCAGCAAAAGGAATAGAAGAATGCAATCCAAAATTTTAATTTGTTTCAAGCTGATCAGACGATTTACAATAAACAAGTCTTCGCTCCACCTTGTGAGCAAATCAAGACTACAAGTCTTCAGAGATACATGTCGGCCCCTATTTAACTCATAAACTTTAATGACTCTGATCTGTTTGATGTTTAAGAAACAGAAGTAAAAAACAAATACATTAGAAATTCTCGTTTTCCTACCAGGCAGACTTGTAATATCGATCGCTCCCTGAGCCTAACTCTACATAAATAGAGACATTACTTTCTGCATGACAACTCTAAAACACTTTTTGATTATCTGCCTCAGGATACCAATAATCTAAATTGAGAAAAAAACATAAATAAAAGAGTTAAAGAGCTATTAAGGCTTTTACTACACTTTGAATGAATATTTCAATGATACAGTTTTAACATAAATTTGAATGTAATCTGTTATGTGTAAATTCTTATGTGTATTATAATGCATTGATTGCATATATATAGTGTATAGTTTACTGATGTGATTCAACAATTTGAATATATTTACTTTTTTATTTCAGCACTTTCATTTATTTTTTCAGTATTTATGACCTTATTCGCATAATACGGTATTTTTTTATTGACATCTTGACAACACACGCGCTTTCCAACTAGGCATGTTGTCGTCTACAGATAAAAATATAACCTGAAAAAAATTTATCAGCACGCCGTCACTGGTTCTAATCTTACATCAGAATATCATAACAATAACAAATCTCCCCCTCCGAACTCGGAGGTTACCCCTCACCCACAACCTATCACAAAGGATAGTGATATGCAGCTTTCATAACAACGAGTGTTGTTTATATAGAAATGGCACCTCTATATCTTTTATTGCTCGGAGGCCCCTTCCAGGAACTGGGGCCTCCTGCAGAAAAGCGCTGTACATTCGCAAAGGATAGTATAGGATTCACAAAAGACTTTCACATCTATCGGTTCGTTATTTCTGTAGGGGCCTGACTATCACTGATGTGATATAGGCACTCTACTATCACGACAGAAAATCTAGAAGTGACAGAAGAAAATAAAAAGTCAGTTTTGAGTTTTGAAAATGTAATAAGAATTTCGATTTGGAATACAATATTCAATTGCTACAAGTTTAATAAAAACGTTTTGGATTCTCCATGAGTTGATTCTCTTGACAAACAGTATAAGAGACCTATATTTCTATCAGCACTGTAACCGTACAGAGCCATGCCCACCTCATCGATTATCAATTAAAATAAATATTCCCCCACGATGCCGTCCCCGGAGATATGAAATAATCATCAGAAACATTTTAATAGACGGATCCGCATGCGACGCGACTCGGTCCGAGTGAGTTAGTTAACTTTTGGCGTGTCTGGCAAAGGGGCACGAGACGCTGATAGCGAGGTGGCGTGACTCCGCGCCGCGGACGTCGCAGGGGCGGTAATTAGGGCCTCCGCAGTCAAGTCATTCGAATATCTAACTACGCACCGCGGTATGTGCTCATCGTTTCACGATCTGGTCACGCGATCCATGGGACGCCCATCTGCTGCCGCAAAAAGGGTTCCGTGTGGTGTTTTCGATGTCGAAACGAAATCGTTTCAGATTTCCGGGAAGAAGTAGTACAATGAGCATGAAACGACATACATTTACGAATATTACAAGATTTCGTATGCGAAATGTACGAAATGGGTCATTTCTTACTCATTGTACACTATACTTTTTCTACGACTATTTGTATGTATGTAGGTTTATTGTCATAAAATGGTATAGTTCGTTACAGATTAAATTTAAAATAGAAAACTTCAATAAACACGTATAAAACCACAGAAACTATCTGAGCGATAGTTTGTTTGTGATGAGACAATTGAAATATGATTAAAATATATGAAAATAACTCAGTACTTAAAGCTAAATGCATCTAGTGATTATCTATCTATAAAAATCAGTGGTGAAACATATAACGAATAAAAATAATATAGTGATTTCACATGACATAAAATAGTATATTGTGTATCAAGTAGTAAAAGCAATACATTCCCGGACGACAATGTAAATCGTTGGCCGAGGCGAAACCGAGGCCAACAGGCATTGAAGTCTGAGAATGTGCTATTACTACGAGGTACATACTATTTTTTCTGAAATCGCAATCAGCATTATCATAAATTGAGGATTCGAAATTACGTGCTTTTTTGAAACGTCAAAGTGACAACTATAAACCAAAGACCGATTTTGACGGCCTAGGCCGGCAAAAATATTCCCGTATCGTTTTCGATACGGGAAAGTACTTTCTCGTACCGTTTAGGGCCGAAAACGGTCCGGGAAAGTTTGTTGCTTAGCAACGGACTAAAATACTAGATTAGCGTATTTTGAGACCTGAAGTTTCTCCGAGAAAGTGGGCATTCTTGAACGATTTCATAAAAATCATCATTGCATAACTTACTATGGCATCACAATCAAAGCACGTAATCAGTTAATCGTCATTCACAGATTGTCAATTAATTCATGTATTTCCCTTCTTGGCCTATACATTATAAATTTTTTTACTTCAATCCTAAATCTTTTATGTGTATTTTCACTTTTTATATTCTCTGGCAAGGTGTTATATAATTTGGTTCCTAAGAACAAATAACTTCTCTGTCCAATGTATTTGTTCATAATCGGCGTAATATACTTTTGTTTGTTTCTTGTTTCGAAGACATGTGTAGGTACGGCGTTGTAATGCACCTCTGTTTGAGTACTGCCTCATATTTATGTGCAAATAAAATATCTGTCGGATATCTAAAACCTTCGCTTCGGTATAAAATTGGTCAGTGGGATACCTATGGTGTTTGTTAAGCAGTAATTTCAAAAATGTATTTTGCGAAACCTGTATTGCATTATAGTGTACTCTTGAAACGCCTCCCCAACCTATGATTCCATAATTCAAATGAGATTCCACCTGATAAACTATTATTCTTTCTTTCTTATTTAAGAATTCAACAATCTTCCTATCATAACCTCAACTGTCATACCTCTCCCCCCACCCCTTGGGCACTATCACCCAAACAATTTGAATAGGGAAAGTAGTGTGACACATCATTGAAGAGGTAATTTCATAAGGAATTCAGCCATGTCAATTTTTGCCACCTAACTTTTTATTTTGGCGCCCTCTTGCGGTAAAAATAACTGTTCCGTATTCCAAATTATAATACTGCATTTTCAAGCTATTTTGACAAAAATTCGGTTACAGTGCATTATGGATTTTTTCTAAGAGAAAAAACAAAATGGCGGCTCCAAAATGGCGGACATGATTTGCAATTATGGTCCGATTCGATTCAAAATTGATATGTGGTAGTTTTTAAGGTCGGAAATTATGATTTGTTCGTCAATGCAAAAAAAAAAAGATGGTGGCTCCAAGATGGCGGACGAAATGTGTTATTCTGGTCCGATTAGAATCAAAATTAGTATGTGAAGATTTTCAGGGATTTTCAGCGCGGTAAAATTCTCAAAGGCCCTCTGGTGAATGTTACCCTCCGGGCGTTAGGATCTATTTAACGCACTTGGTACATGAATAGCTAATAATACCAATTATATGCACTAGCGGGCGGTAAAGTACACTTTACCGCCCGGTTTTATAGGCGGAAAGTGATACTTTAGCGCCCGCGGTCCCATTATGGCCCGCGAGCCGTAAAGTTGGTAATGTTCTCAAATTGCCCATATTTACACGTCAATTCAAGACCTACCTCGAAACAATCAATTCAGTTCAATATACTCATTTAACAACTTTTATTCATAACCTACATTATCAAAGCCATAAGCCTGGATATTAAAATTTTATATTGACAATGTTGTTGGTACAGTAACCTATGTTAGGGGTGAAATATTCACTATTTTCTTGAATATAATTATTCCTTATGGAAAGCTGCTTTACAAACATCCTCATCGATATGAGAACAAGTAGGTATTCATTGAGAATACTTTCAGTTTGAATATGAATTTGGAGACCAATTCGCAGTATATCGATGAAGCACTTGTACTTTACTAGTTTTACTAGCAACTGTATTTCAAAATATATTTTGGATATATACTCAAATTCCTACAAAAGAGAATTATATATGAGTAATCAGTCAAAATTAATGTTAATATTCAACTTACGATTGCCCCTAAGTATTCCAACTAGCTCTTCAACTAAGAATTCTGATATTTTCTCTCTGTCAAATTTTGACGTTCCTTGACAATGAAATTATTGGTCCCGTCAGATGCAATTTGTTTCTCTACTGGGTGACTAAACCTCAGTGAATCAGTCTTCAGATTCAATAATAATGAATTAAAGTATTTTATAACTATTAAATTTCAATTAATCATCAGTATCTTTCACAGGTATCGTTCCGGCACTTTTGATCATTGAAGTTATAAGTAAAGTATGAAACGTGTAGCCCGTTAAAATTCAAGTCAGTATTTCTGATTCATGCCTAACCACTAGTGCATAAAATTTTGTGTGTATCACGTGCGTAAAATGCGTTTATGGCCTTCAGCGTATAATGGCCCTCGGCTGACGCCATCGGGCCATTATTCACGCCTCAGGCCATTATTCACGCCTCAGGCCATAAACACCTACTTTACGCCCTTACTATTATGTCAGCAAGCTTACCAGATTTGAATCATTAACAAGGGTATTCATTGAACAATGGTTAAATTTTTATATTTTAGGAATTCACCATTTTTTAAGTTGAAATATTCATACTGGCATTGCTTAAATATTGAGAAGGGATAGGGATATATAAATGGAAAAATGGGAATCCGTTTTGAGACCACAGTTTTTATTTGAGAATTTTTTAATTTTTTTCCATTACCCATTGTTTTTTTGTTAATTCCGAAACTTCAGTGATTTTTGGTTATGACAATTTTTAAGAAAAAAAAATGAAATGAAATGATGAATTAAAAAAATTGATAGGTTCCGGAATTCTTATGAGACCACCGATCCCATACAAAAAATATCTCTTTAATGAAATCAATGAATTTTGCAAGAAACGGATTCTACGATCGAAAAATCAACATCTGATTGGCGCTGTAATCGAGAATGGACAGGTGCTGTGTTGCCAGTGTTCATCTAGTTCATTATCTTCACCCCCATTCTTGATAAGTATTCCAACAAACCTTAGCTGGAAGAGATGAGGAAGAAATTCGACTTTTTGATGATGGTAGCTCTTAAGACCAATGTACCTGAAATAGTTTATTAGAGGTTGCGCAATATAAACAATTTGTTTTTGATATTTTTTTGATCCCTGAAGTTCCAATTAATGGTTTTCAAAGAGTAATATAACCGATCCCTCGAATATAATTTCACAGAAAATTCCTTGGAACTGGTGTGAAAAATGATTATGGACATATAAGTGTTTTCTCCTGTTTCGATGGCACTAATCAGGTTATTTCCCTAAGTATTTTCATCTCTGAATATCTAGGGATCTCTCAGGATATTTCCCTGCATAATTTACTAGATTCGAATCAATCCAGACAAAACAAATAGAAATGGATAAAATGTCACGTGTCAGGTAGTTCCCTTGGACTATTGCATTGACATTGAAGTTACATAATATATGTACCAACTTTCAGGGCCATTGGGAGGGGGGGAACTGGTTTAAAATTCATTTAGAAGATTTGACCAAATAGTGACACAATGAAATCTTGTAATTCAGAAGCGGTGTAGCAACTTGAAATGAGCATTTTTTCTCGACATACCATCTTCGAATTTTCGAAACTACGATCACGCTATCGCCACCATTATTCAAAATCAGACAGTCAGCGTTTCCGAGGAATCGTATCACATCCTTCTGAAATATCCCGATGTATATTACGAATAATGGTTAATGGATTGCGGGTAAAAATGAGGACTTCGCATAAAGAAACATGATAAATGATGCTTTCTAATTCGGAGAGAATTGATTGGTTGCGCCTTTCAACGCGGTCCGACTGACAAATGATGGGAAAAGAGCTTGATGGATGCTAAATATAGATGTCCTCTGAATAGAGCGAGTGGTCTATTCAGAGAAAAATCTATTACGGAAAAAATCTGCCATGAATAATCGAAGGGATGACGACGGTGACGGTCTCCAATGTGATATCGGGAATAGTAGGTATAAAAATAATAATGTTATGAACCTGGAAATCGACGGAAGCGCAGATAATTCTTCTAGAAATGCAGAAACCTTTAATGAATTTGATGGAAATATCCAGACACCAGTTTTTGTTCTAGATCATCACGTCGAATTTTTATTGTATTTCAAGATTTTCTTCATTGTTCAAGAATTATTTTTTCCTATACAGGGTGATTTACCACTACTTACACAAAATTAAGTGGGGTACTGGTCTATCTTGTGCGAAAGCACCTGTAAAATTTGAGAGCTATCCGTGATTATTTAACCAATCTTTTTGTACGTCAACCGCAATGGATACGCCATTGAATCATTCAATTTTAGGAACCATGAAAACAGAATTTATATAACTTTTCAATTATAAGACTTTTATTCTACCTCATTCATGTATCGAACCCCACCGATTATTAATACAATTAATTTTATTGTCTAAATCAGATACACAAGTAGTTGATACTACTTCTGTGATCTACTACTGTTTATTCACAAGTATAATGTATACGTGTATATAATGGTTAGCATTATTAATTACTGTATATTGTATTTTATGTATTTGTATATGGAAAGATGGTGAATAAACATTATTATTATTACTATTATTTTTGTCCCCGTTGGGAATGTACCAGTCAGGCCCTGTCTCCGGTGCTCCGATACATCCGGAGGGCGCGCTGGTGTCATTTACCCCAATAACCACTCCCTACGTCCGTAGGGTAAGTGACTATTGGGTCCGAGAATCATGTGCTCTGAGTAAACGGAGCGAACCAAGGATAACGGCCTTTTACATTGGTGCGACTAAGATTTCTGCCATATTACGTCAAGCCGGTATTATCTTCAAATTAGAGAGCAGTTTGTCCATCATTCCACCAAGGACTCCTATAATCAGAACCACCATTTTGACAGAATGGTCCGGATATAACCTGTGGAGTTCAACGAGAAGATCTCGATATTTAGTCCGTTTTTCCTCCTCTTTTCGAAAGATATTCACTTCGCCTGGAGCGGAAAACTCCATGACGAAAATCGTCTTACTTCCATGGTCGAGGAGGACATCAGGCTTATAGGCTTGTATTTGAATGAGGGTGGGGAATGAGTTGTTCCAATATATTCGGCACCACGGACTCAATATCCCCGGAACATAAGGCAACACCGGTGTTTCGTCTATAGTGTACTAAGTGTCGTAGATGGTAGTACAACTCTCGTAGCGCCGCGTTGAGTCTGTGGATATAGGCTGAGACCGCATAAGCTGGGCATGCTGATAGCAAATGCATTATGGTTTCAGGTGCCCCACGACACGCCCTACATCGGGTGTCAGGGACGTTTATACCCATCACGCAACCACGGTAGACTAGGGTGTTGAAGACACCATCCTGGCAGGCCATTATGAAACCCTCGATCTCCGACTTTAGCTCACTCGACCTGAGGTAAACAAAGGTCAAGCTTTTGGATAAGCCAAGGTTTTCGATGTTGTTGAAGAAGACACCATGCATTGTCTTATCTGTATGTAGTGGTAAGAGGACCTTTGTCTCCGCAGCTTTAATGTGAGCTTTTTGCTGAACGGGTGACACAGTTTGGGTTAGCCTGTTCAGTGTCGAATACGAGACCAAGTTCATCGGCTGTACGGGTTGCTGTCTTAAAAAGAAATGCTCCAATCCCTGCTCTTTCATGGTCGCGGACCATGCAGAGAAGGGGATCTGAACTCCTGATGACTTTACAGGCCCTATCCAGCACCATTCTGTTATGCAGATATTCCAAACTCAAAAGTCAACGCCCCCCCCGTTGTCTGGGAAAGTATAACCGTGGAAAGGACAACTTATGATGCAAGCTCCTATAAAGATGCATCATTTTGCAAGTTTTAACGTCGAGTTGTTGCAGCTCTTGCTGAGTCCACTTCATCTCTCCAAAGGAGTAGAGAAGGATCGGAACGGCAAGCATATTAGTTGCAGCAACTTTGTTCTTCCCCGACAGTTATGATGACCAGATCTGTCGGAGTTTATGCTGATACTTGCTGCGGAGAGAGTTCTTAATTGTGAATACCTCTTGGGAGCGGCTTTGCTACACCCCTAAGTAAGTATACGTCTCTCCGGCATCCAGATGATGTAGGATGATTCCGTCTTCGAGCTGGACATCCTCTCCGTATTATTATTATTACTATTATTATTATAATCGTGCTTGTCATGAGAACTGAATCATTGCAGTGTTGCAATGTTACTAACTACGAGTGCTAAATCTCTGATGGTCGTTGTCTACTTGTCCCCGATTTGTCTTGGTTGTATACGTATTACCTTTGTTCAAATAGAAGTAAGATAGTTAGTCAATGCCTGTAGCTTTTCCACAGGCATTGACTAACTATTGCACCCAAACGCGAGTGTCATCTAGCGTGATTAGTTACAAACATGAATATTTGACGTCATATTAATGCAGGTTTCTTCAAAAAACCCCGATATTAATTAAAATCGAAAATAAGTTTATGGCATATCGGACGGGAAAATGGAAATCAGAACTGAATTAAAAAAAATTGGATCAACCGGGATTCGAACCCGGGTCTCATTGTGTCCGGCAATGTGCGTTAGACCACGCTATTGAACCTCATTCAAAAACCGGCGATTCACACTTCAATTCAGCTCTTTGTTAGTATGAGATGATAATGAGGGTTAAATGAAAAGATGAAACATTCTCGCATACACACCCAGTGAAATCATATTGATTTCTCAACCGGTGTCAATCACATATAGGATTATGGGCCGACTTCACTTCAAGTATGTATGACTCAAGTAAATATAAATAATGAATTAGTTTTACGCCTGCAGTTAAATTAAATTCGAAAATAAGTTTATGGCATATCAGACGGGAAAATGGAAATCAGAACTGAATTAAAAAAATTTGGATCAACCGGGATTCGAACCCGGGTCTCATTGTGTCCGGCAATGTGCGTTAGACCACGCTATTGAACCTCATTCAAAAACCGGCGATTCACACTTCAAATTCAGCTCTTTGTTAGTATGAGATGATAATGAGGGTTAAATGAAAAGATGAAACATTCTCGCATACACACCCAGTGAAATCATATTGATTTCTCAACCGGTGTCAATCACATATAGGATTATGGGCCGACTTCACTTCAAGTATGTATGACTCAAGTAAATATAAATAATGAAGTAGTTTTACGTCTGCAGTTAAATTAAATTCGAAAATAAGTTTATGGCATATCAGACGGGAAAATGGAAATCAGAACTGAATTAAAAAATTGTGGATCAATCGATAATCCTATATGTGATTGACACCGGCTGATACATCAATATGAATTCACTGAGTGTGTATGCGAGAATGTTTCATCTTTTCATTTAACCCTCATTATCATCTCATACCAACAAAGAGCTGAATTTGAACTGTGAATCGTCGGTTTTTGAATGAGGTTCGCTAGCGTAGTGGTCTAACGCACATTGCCAGACACAATGAGACCCGGGTTCGAATGAAAATGTATTGATGCTGTCAAAATGTCACCAGTACTTCATACAACTGTTTTTGCTAAAATCTTTCGTAACTAATTTAGGAAAAATGTTGTACTTTGATAAATTTTCAGAAAATTGCCCAGAAAGCATTTTAAAATTTTGAGGTTCCGACCATATGGCGCACCGTTCCTGACTTAGCAGCAAAAAATCTGACTCATGCATGACACCTCATTGAAAGAAAATTTGGTTTATTTTCAATTTTTACTTGAAAAGATATCAAAGGAAAACGTTTTTCATTTTGTAACTACGAGGGCTCATAACTTAGTTACGAAGGATTTTAGGATAAAAAGTTATATACTGGTGCTATTTTTGACAACATCTCTACCATCCTGAGAAGAAAAAAGTTAATCTTGGGACACCCTGTACATGAACACATTCTATGATAATTTCAATTACACTGGCTGTTCTTCTGCCGATAACTAAAAAAACCATCTCTCCAGACACCAATAAAACATCTGTTATTCAGCTAATGTACTGTCACAAGTGGCAAGTGTTGCAAGCGAGGAAAAACAAAAGCCCGACAAGCACAATGTAGCCCGTGATTCGACTAATTCCCATCACGAGAAACATATCAAAGACAACGGCTCCAACACGAAGGTACATAAATTAGAAATTCACGAGTCACCGCACCTTTTAACGCGGTCACCGCCTCCCTTAATGCACCGGTCCTTTGAATCGCCCAACTCCCGCCGTCCCTCCTCACAATTCCACGATCCGATAGCGATCGCATGCACATCTCCCTGTGACGTCTCTCGTCACAGATCCGAATCGCAGTCGCCTAGCTCCTCCCCGACACTACTAATTTTCTTTTGACTCCGGCTGTTATCAAGATTAAAGAAATGACCGGTGACTCGGTAATCAGGGATAGTGCGCTTCTGAGGGTTGCACGGGAATTCGAAGGAGTAGAGAGAATTTGAACTCAAATTAATTGGAAACCAATGTACCAAGTGCTGAGAAGAATGTGTATTCTCAAATTCATTAAAAAGTCTATAATAATTCCTTTACAGAAAAAAAGAAAAAAATATGCAATAACTTCAGGTCAATAACTAAAATTTTGGTTCAGAAAACCTCCGGTATCCAAGCCAAGCCAAGCCAAGCCAAGCCAAGCCAAGCCAAGCCAAGCCAAGCCAAGCCAAGCCAAGCCAAGCCAAGCCAAGCCAAGCCAAGCCAAGCCAAGCCAAGCCAAGCCAAGCCAAGCCAAGCCAAGCCAAGCCAAGCCAAGCCAAGCCAAGCCAAGCCAAGCCAAGCCAAGCCAAGCCAAGCCAAGCCAAGCCAAGCCAAGCCAAGCCAAGCCAAGCCAAGCCAAGCCAAGCCAAGCCAAGCCAAGCCAAGCCAAGCCAAGCCAAGCCAAGCCAAGCCAAGCCAAGCCAAGCCAAGCCAAGCCAAGCCAAGCCAAGCCAAGCCAAGCCAAGCCAAGCCAAGCCAAGCCAAGCCAAGCCAAGCCAAGCCAAGCCAAGCCAAGCCAAGCCAAGCCAAGCCAAGCCAAGCCAAGCCAAGCCAAGCCAAGCCAAGCCAAGCCAAGCCAAGCCAAGCCAAGCCAAGCCAAGCCAAGCCAAGCCAAGCCAAGCCAAGCCAAGCCAAGCCAAGCCAAGCCAAGCCAAGCCAAGCCAAGCCAAGCCAAGCCAAGCCAAGCCAAGCCAAGCCAAGCCAAGCCAAGCCAAGCCAAGCCAAGCCAAGCCAAGCCAAGCCAAGCCAAGCCAAGCCAAGCCAAGCCAAGCCAAGCCAAGCCAAGCCAAGCCAAGCCAAGCCAAGCCAAGCCAAGCCAAGCCAAGCCAAGCCAAGCCAAGCCAAGCCAAGCCAAGCCAAGCCAAGCCAAGCCAAGCCAAGCCAAGCCAAGCCAAGCCAAGCCAAGCCAAGCCAAGCCAAGCCAAGCCAAGCCAAGCCAAGCCAAGCCAAGCCAAGCCAAGCCAAGCCAAGCCAAGCCAAGCCAAGCCAAGCCAAGCCAAGCCAAGCCAAGCCAAGCCAAGCCAAGCCAAGCCAAGCCAAGCCAAGCCAAGCCAAGCCAAGCCAAGCCAAGCCAAGCCAAGCCAAGCCAAGCCAAGCCAAGCCAAGCCAAGCCAAGCCAAGCCAAGCCAAGCCAAGCCAAGCCAAGCCAAGCCAAGCCAAGCCAAGCCATGCCAAGCGAAGCGAAGCAAAGCAATGCGAAACGGGGAATGAAATATCGAATATTTTGAAATTATAGGGGTTCATTTCGAGATCAGTTACAGATAGACCAATAATGCGATGGCCAATCGATTCAAAACGATCGAATTAGTATATGCTGTGAATTTCAGCAAATCGAAAAATCAAAATTACTCGTGATATATGATATCACGAAGAATACAGAACAGTCAGATTTCTTAGAAATCACGAAAAATACAAAATAGTCAGATTGACTTGAGATTCGCGCTATATACATATCGACAAGCGTAAGGATGCCTCTGAGATGCGCAAACGATAGAAAGCGTGAGTAGATGTGCGACAAAGATCGACTACTGTTTAATAAGGCAGAGCGATTGAGCTCCTGCCCCACTCCAGGGTTTTGTCTACTGCGCAACCGATTCTCGGAGGCATCCTTACGCTTGTCGATCAGTACGTGAAATTGCATTCTGATTCCAAAAATATATGTATTGTATATGCTCAGATTCAAGATATAACCGAAAAGGGGAATGAAATTTCGAAAATTTTGATAGAGCAATTGATTCAGTATGGTCGAATAAGTATATTCTGAAAATTTCAAAATATTATTTACTCCAAAAAATTTGTTAAAAATCACGAAACATACCAAATAGGAAGATCTACATGGTTTGTATATGCTTAGATATGAAATTTAGCTGGAAAAGGTAATAAAATATCGAAAATTCGAAAATGAAGAGGTTATGTAAAAAGCTTTTGAAATCTTCAATTGAATCGGAATCGACTTGGAATTCGGTCTGAATACATGAAAAAGAGTTTTTGCGTCTGAAAATTTGAACAAAAAATTGGAGACTATTGAGAGAAATAACCAGTTTCAAGACCATTTGAACTTTTCAATTCGAGAACGGTTAGAGATAGAGCAATGCTGCAACGCCAATCGATTCAGAGGAAATGTAAAAAGGGAAAAAATGGTCAACAATCTGAAATTGCAGCAGTTTCAAGGGAAATTCGAATACCTAAATATTTGATACTGTTTCACATTATTCATTTGAAAAAACTCTCTTATATTCGCGGGCCATACTGCAGCTCCCAAAAAATTATTTATCTTAAAGGACACAAAGGGTGGAAGTTGATGAGCAAGGTGATTCTTTGAATAGTTTCATTGGTGTAAGTAAGTCCTAGAGAAATCTTTATTAGCTTCCTAAAAATGATACAGTGTCTGACCTCACTAGGCAAATAAATTATCCAAACAATCCAGTACGTATATGTTTTACATATCTCTTCCGGACCCTAGAAGCCTATTAAAAACTTATGGCATTTAGCACGTTTCCAACAGAATGACATTTATGGTTTGTAAGAAATTCTGTTTTCTTACCAAATAATAAACGCTCCTCAGCTGGACATTGTCCCATAGGCGGAAGTCCCTGTCACAATCAGACATTTTACAACTTTCGAGGCGCCTTGTTGCTAATCTATTGATTCCTAGACTCGGTCGTCAATTTGAAAAGGGTCAGAGACTTCACGGCTCATTTGCGATTTTTCGATATGCAGAGTTGAACTAATTTATTAATTTTGTATATCAACAAAGTTATTGGCCTCAGATTTGAAACGTTATTATAGGATGGGACGGTGTGATATAAAAGGACCTCGAGTAAAGCTCGTGGAAAAAAGTTTCCGTGGATTTTTTTAATTTCCGTGTTGTGTCGTTTATGATGAACAAAATAGTATATTAATCAATAAGCGTATAATGATGGCTATTACCCACGAAGATGAAATTGTAACACGAGCCGGAGGCGAGTGTTGTAACATTTGAGTGGGTAATTGCCATTATACGCGTGTTGAATACTATACTTTATCCACAACTATAGAAATAATTTGAATAAATTGGAAAGTTTTAAGCTGACAATTACGTTATTGTAAGAATACCTTTGTCATTAGATAGGTATGATCTGGCGCTTCCTTTATAAATTTACTGACTTCTTCGGGAGTGAAGGGTTTAGATTTTTTCGGTTGATGGCCCTCGGACTGACATTTAAAAATGCCTGCAACTTCATGTAAGTCTCTAGGTGGATACTATGGTATATATTCAATGTACTCTTCAGTATAGAATAATATGCCCACAATGATGATGACTTGTATTTTTTAGCAAGTTCAACAAAATACACTAGGATAACATTTTCAGAAAAAGACGATGTTTTTTGTGCCAGTTGCCAATCCATAAAACTTTTGAACACCGCATCATATTTACCTTTTGACTTGTTAGGTAGGAGATTTTCTGTAAGCCTAGCCGCTAATTTTAAAATGTCTGGCGGTGTACAAGATATATCTTCTAAATCAGATTCACTATTACATTTCTCTAATGATACCAGAGATATGAATGTTCAGAACAAATAACTCACAAACAGTCTGACAGTATATCTACAAATACAGTGACAAGTAAATTTACAAATTTGACGCAACGATTGAGTAATATTATTTCATCGAACTGTCATTATTATTCGATTCTAAATGGTAATGCATGGCATTACTTGATAAAAATCGCATATATAACAAATTTATTAATAAATAGTTGTGGATAAAAGTCTTTAAAATTATGTAAAAAATGTTAAATAATTCAGGCGCAATTTTGTATTGTTTTTTAGTTTACTGGATTTTTTTCAAGGGCACCTACTATTTGCGTTTTTTTTATATTTATTTATGCACTAGTACTAGGTAAAGTACGCTTTACCGCCTGGTTTTACATGCGTAAAGTAGCACTTTACCGCCCGCGGGCCATAAAGTTGGAAATGTTCTCAAATTCACAAATCAATTCATGCAAGACTTACCACGAAACAAATTCAGTTCAATGAAGAAATACTCATTATCTCCTCATACTCCAGGATATCACGTATGGATATTTTGACTAAGTAGTCTGGGCACCAGAATATCCACATATGGAACGCGCACAGGAGGTCGCAGAAAAACGGTTTTTTTAAGTCTTTCTAGAATGAAGCAAGATTGTGCCAATGGTAAAAAAACGGTCCCCTACAATACCATATGTTTTGCTTTTTTAAATATTTTTTTATGATGTTTTGAATTTTTTGAATTTTTCAAAAAGAGGATAACGCTCACCCCCATGACAACTTCTTTTTTCGCAAAAATTTTCTGCCTAAGTAGCCACTGTTTTTTTTGGGAAATCACCCGTTCGATAAGTAGCTTCAGGGGGGTTGTGGGAGGGAATTTTATTTTTGAGTTATACAAGGTGGGTCACGGTCGATGGTACCTTAGACGTTTACGAAGAACGGGAAATAGTATCAGTCTGAAAATTTGGTTTCTCAAGTAGTTGCTCTTGGTCTATCGATCTAAAATATTTTCAGCAATGCTTATACCAGAAAGTAGCAGCATCTTTGTTATTTCAAATGGGTCACCCTGTATATTACCGCATTTTTGAACTTGTCATTCCTTTCTGATTATTTCTGCCTCATACTCCCCTATACCTATCTCTAATGGTTTTTGAGATATTGGTTATTTTCCATGTGTTTTATCCAAAACATAGCTCGAATTGAATGTTTATTTCTGCGTTATTTGGATTCTTAGGAAGTTGCAATTTTGTGTTTAGTTCATCAATATCGTGTACATTGATTCTTTATAGAGAAGTTTGTTCTGCGTTATACAGGGTCGTTCAAAATTCATGATCTTACTGCAAGATACGAAAAGGGTTGAAAGTGCGTTTTTTAAATGGAACATCCTGTATATTATGAAATATCCTGAAAGATGACTGATTTACCCTCGAATTGATATATCATGTTCCTATACCTAAATAGCCAGAATTCCGAGATAATAGCAATTTTCACTTGTAATCTCCCAAGTGCTGGAATTATTGCCGGAAATTTTTCATTCCTTTTGTTCATTGGTTGTAAATCAGGGTACGTTTCATTGAATTTTCTGCACGTTCTTGCTATAATTCCCTCACATTTTCCATGAAGAATAAACAATTTCATCAGAACTTCGTTTGAATAGTTATTTCCCTCCATTTCAATTATTTTTTAGTCACTTTCGTTAAGAAACACACAACGGTATTATTAATAGTGCACTAATTGTCAAATTTTCATAATGTTATGTACCATCATGACATTTATATAGCCACCTTAGATGAATATGAGAAAAATAAATCGTTTTTTTTTTAAATTTCACACCTCACTTTTGTACCCAATCAAAAAATTCGTTCTTGTTTAGATACCATGGCAACCCTAAAAATTTCCGGAAATTTTTATCCTCCTGGGTACCCTGGGCGAAATTAATAAGTGGAAATTTTTCTGTCAAAAATTTGACATGTGACAAGTTGATATTTTGCTTTAATGTACAAATGGAGGTCTAGTTTTCATATGAAAGATGATAATTATGTATTTTCTAGATATTTGGAATGTATTTTCTCCACGATTATTGCAGAAATTGTCAATTCTGAAATCATATTTCAGAAGAACTTCAATACATCATTTGTCACAAGTTTTTATCACAAGTCCCGTAGCTCAACGGTAGTGTTGCGGCCTATGAGTCGCTAGGTCGAATGTTCAATCCACGTTAGAAAGTACATAACTTTTTAATTTTTTTTTGTTCCAAATTGAAACACATTTATTGATGAAAATTTTGTTAAGTATTTTACATATCAATATTTCAGTGGTTATAAATAGTTCAGGTGAGACCATCGTTAGTTATTTCTTATGAATTGTTGGATGATTTTCATTTCTCGGTGTGAAATTTTCTTACCGAATCCCGAAAATTCATGTACGAGATAAATTTACGGCAATTAATTCAAGCACCTGGGAAATTACAAGTGAAAATTGCTATTATCTCGGAATTCTGGCTATTTAGGTATAGGAATATGATATATCAATTCGAAGGGAATTTAGTCATCTTTCCATTTAAAAAAACGCACTTTCAACCCTTTTCGTATCTAGCAGTAAGATCATGAATTTTGAACGACCCTGTATAACGCAGAACAAACATCTCTATACAGAATCAATGTACATGATCTTGATGAACTAAACACAAAATTGCAACTTCCTAAGAATCCAAATAACGCAGAAATAAACATTCAATTCTTGCTATGTTTTGGATAAAAAATATGGAAAATAACCAATATCTCAAAAACCGTTAGAGATAGGTATAGGGGAGGATGAGGCAGAAATAATCAAAAAGGAATGACAAGTTGAAAAATGAGGTAATATACAGGGTGACCCATTTGAAATAACAAAGATGCTGCTACTTTCTGGTATAAGCATTGCTGAAAATATTTTAGATCGATAGACCAAGAGCAACTACTTGAGAAACCAAATTTGAAATAACAAAGATGCCTTCAAAAAACAACTGAAAACATCTGATTGACTCTTTCTTATACAATGTATGTGATCTCAAAAGAAATAAAGTAATTTGTATATTCAACACGAAAATAATACTGCAAACACTGCATTATTCAAATTAAAATGCAGTTATTGGAATTAGCAATATAAAAAGCAGTCAAATGTTTTGTTGCGTTACTAAGATGATATTCATTTTCTCTAGTAATTATACTGGGTTGATCTGCGTTCACGAGGATATCTATTTAAATTTTGAGATATGCATGACAACACTTTTAATGGCGAACATACTAAGAATGTGTTGTCAAACGAGTGCTATTTGTGTTGTTTACAGATACTAGAATTGCTAACAATCAGAACATATGTACTGGGTGAATTTTTCATCTCTTAATCTAAAGTTCAAATCTCCTCATTGATCAAGTTCCCATCTTTCCGATAACGTCTCAATTCTCACGTCCTCATAATTAAAAATAATATACTAATCATCGATTGCCATCGATGACCATCCCTAAACGGGTGTGAAGTTATCCACATCCACAAGATACACGGAGAAAAAAATATCGAATTTTTTTTATTTCTATACTAGACTCTTTGTGTACCTCTAATCATTGATATGCTTCTTCCGGCGGTCATCTCAGTAAGAAACATGTCGTTGCAAACCCGAATAAACATATGTCAAGAAGTGAATTTCCTCAACAAAAAAAAAATTAATCA
The DNA here is from genome assembly GCA_944452925.2 of Chrysolina oricalcia. Taxonomy (NCBI): domain Eukaryota; kingdom Metazoa; phylum Arthropoda; class Insecta; order Coleoptera; family Chrysomelidae; genus Chrysolina; species Chrysolina oricalcia. Next base: position 7,100,856 of record OX101815.2, on the reverse strand, counting down.
ATATTTTTACTTGCTTTCATCAATAAAATTTTGTTTTACCTGTTCCGTTTTTTCTTTCGTATCGATTTGAGATGTTAAAAGTGCATATTCACTGCATGTTACAGTAAATATTTTCTATAATGAGAATCAATCAGTTATTTGCTTATTCACATATGTTTCGGATTTTCCGAAATTAAAATGTTCATCAGGAATTATCTGCGACAGAAAGCCCATAGTTCGATATATTTGTTGGAAACAGTTTCAATCAAAAATCATAAATTTTTCAAGAAATCAAAGTGATATTTGCATAATCATGATCAATGTGATTGTCTGGTTAGTTGTGATTTACATAAACTTGCCAAAAATCTATTCTAAAGAAGAAGCTACCAAAATTTCTGTCAAGAAATCCAAAATCTTATAGAAAGGTGGGAATCTCGAAAAAGTGGCAACGCTGGATCGCAAACTACTTATGAGGGCCGACAGAGTGGGGGCGGTTGAATCATGCTGTTAACACTCTCCGATTCAGTTATCGGCTGGCTGGCAGAGATAGCGGACGTGATGTTTCATTACGGTACTCGATGAATCACTGCACTGTCATCTGACGTAACACCATGGCGGTCATCAGCTGATTGTTTTTTTTTGGTTTTCACTGGTTGATTGTGATTTTTATAAACTTGATTGACATTGAGTGATCCTGTTATTTTATTATAATTGTAATTGTCCTTTTTCATTTGAGAAATCGAATAATTTTGCTAATAATTTCAGTTGACGTCACAACATGGTGATCACCAGATAATATTGTATTTTGTACATGGTTCTGGTTATTTGTGATCTTTATGAATTTTTCAGGCATTTAGTGATCTTATTATTTGATTATAAATTGTAATATTTCTTTTTCATTTGAAAAATCGAACAATTTTGCTAATGACATCAGGTTACGTCACAACATGGCGGTCACCAGCTGATTAACATAAACTTGCCAAATATCTATTCTAAAGAAGAAGCTACCAAAATTTTGTCAAGAAACGTAAAGTCTAACAGAAAAGTTGAAATCTTCCAAACGTGACAACGCTGGATCGAAAACTACCGATGAGGGCCGACAGAGTGGGGGCGGTTGAATCATGCTGATAACACTCTCCGATTCAGTTTTCGGCTGGCTGGCAGAGATAGAGGACGTAAAGTTTTATTCCGGTACTTGATGAATCACTGCACTGTCATCTGACGTCACAACATGGCGGTAATCAGCTGATTGTTTTTTGGTGGTTTTCACTGGTTGATTGTGATTTTTATAAACTTTATAGACATTGAGTGATCCTGTTATTATATTATAATTGTAATACTCCTTTTTCATTTGAGAAATCGAATAATTTTGCTAATAATTTCAGTTGACGTCACAACATGGTGATCACCAGATAATATTGTATTTTGTACATGGTTCTGGTTATTTGTGATCTTTATGAATTTTTCAGGCATTTAGTGATTTTATTATTTGATTATAAATTGTAATATTTCTTTTTCATTTGAAAAATCGAACAATTTTGCTAATGACATCAGGTTACGTCACAACATGGCGGTCACCAGCTGATTTACATAAACTTGCCAAAAATCTATTCTAAAGAAGAAGCTACCAAAATTTTGTCAAGAAACGTAAAATCTAACAGAAAAGTTGAAATCTTCCAAACGTGACAACGCTGGATCGAAACCTCCCGATGAGGGCCGACAGAGTGGGGGCGGTTGAATCATGCTGATAACACTCTCCGATTCAGTTTTTAGCTGGCTGGCAGAGATAGAGGACATGAAGTTTTATTCCGGTACTTGATGAATCACTGCACTGTCATCTGACGTCACAACATGGCGGTAATCAGCTGATTGTTTTTGGTGGTTTTCACTGGTTGATTGTGATTTTTATAAACTTTATAGACATTGAGTGATCCTGTTATTTTATTATAATTGTAATACTCCTTTTTCATTTGAGAAATCGAACAATTTTGCTAATAATTTCAGTTGACGTCACAACATGGTGATCACCAGATAATATTGTATTTTGTACATGGTTCTGGTTATTTGTGATCTTTATGAATTTTTCAGGCATTTAGTGATCTTATTATTTGATTATAAATTGTAATATTTCTTTTTCATTTGAAAAATCGAACAATTTTGCTAATGACATCAGGTTACGTCACAACATGGCGGTCACCAGCTGATTAACATAAACTTGCCAAATATCTATTCTAAAGAAGAAGCTACCAAAATTTTGTCAAGAAACGTAAAGTCTAACAGAAAAGTTGAAATCTTCCAAACGTGACAACGCTGGATCGAAAACTACCGATGAGGGCCGACAGAGTGAGGGCGGTTGAATCATGCTGATAACACTCTCCGATTCAGTTTTCGGCTGGCTGGCAGAGATAGAGGACGTGAAGTTTTATTACGGTACTCGATGAATCACTGCACTGTCATCTGACGTCACAACATGGCGGTCATCAGCTGATTGTTTTTTTTGTGGTTTTCACTGGTTGATTGTGATTTTTATAGACTTTATAGACATTGAGTGATCCTGTTATTTTATGATATATTTTAATACTGCTTTTTCATTTAAGGAATCGAATAATTTTGCTAATAATTTCAGTTGACGTCACTACATGTTGGTCACCAGAAAATACTTTATTTTGTAGTTGGTTCTGGTTAACTATTATTTTTATAAATTTTCCAGACATTTAATGATCTTGTTATTCGATTATATATAGTAATATTCCTTTTCCTTTGAGAAATCGAACAATTATTCAATGACATCAGCTGACGTCACAACATGGCAGTCACCATCTGATTGTTTTTGTGGTTGGAACTGGTTATTCGTGATTTATATAAAATAACTAAAAATCTATTTTAAAAAGGCGCCTACCAAAATTTCTGTCAAGAAATCCAAATTCTAATAGAAAGGTGGGAATCTCGCAAACGTGGCAAAGCCGGATCGAAAACTACCGATGAGGGCCGACAGAGTGGGGGCGGTTGAATCATGCTCATAACACTCTCCGATTCAGTTTTCGGCTGGCTGGCAGAGATAGCGGACGTGATGTTTCATTACGGTACTCGATGAATCACTGCACTGTCATATGACGTAACAACATGGCGGTCATCAGCTGATTGTTTTTTTTTTGTTTTCGCTGGTTGATTGTGATTTTTATAAACTTTATAGACATTGAGTGATCCTGTTATTTTATTATAATTGTAATACTCCTTTTTCATTTGAGAAATCGAATAATTTTGCTAATAATTTCAGTTGACGTCACAACATGGTGATCACCAGATAATATTGTATTTTGTACATGGTTCTGGTTATTTGTGATCTTTATGAATTTTTCAGGCATTTAGTGATCTTATTATTTGATTATACATTGTAATATTTCTTTTTCATTTGAAAAATCGAACAATTTTGCTAATGACATCAGGTTACGTCACAACATGGCGGACACCAGCTGATTTACATAAACTTGCCAAATATCTATTCTAAAGAAGAAGCTACCAAAATTTTGTCAAGAAACGTAAAATCTAACAGAAAAGTTGAAATCTTCCAAACGTGACAACGCTGGATCGAAAACTACCGATGAGGGCCGACAGAGTGGGGGCGGTTGAATCATGCTGATAACACTCTCCGATTCAGTTTTCAGCTGGCTGGCAGATATAGAGGACGTGAAGTTTTATTCCGGTATTTGATGAATCACTGCACTGTCATCTGACGTCACAACATGGCGGTAATCAGCTGATTGTTTTTTGGTGGTTTTCACTGGTTGATTGTGATTTTTATAAACTTTATAGACATTGAGTGATCCTGTTATTATATTATAATTGTAATACTCCTTTTTCATTTGAGAAATCGATTAATTTTGCTAATAATTTCAGTTGACGTCACAACATGGTGATCACCAGATAATATTGTATTTTGTACATGGTTCTGGTTATTTGTGATCTTTATGAATTTTTCAGGCATTTAGTGATCTTATTATTTGATTATAAATTGTAATATTTCTTTTTCATTTGAAAAATCGAACAATTTTGCTAATGACATCAGGTTACGTCACAACATGGCGGTCACCAGCTGATTTACATAAACTTGCCAAAAATCTATTCTAAAGAAGAAGCTACCAAAATTTTGTCAAGAAACGTAAAATCTAACAGAAAAGTTGAAATCTTCCAAACGTGACAACGCTGAATCGAAAACTACCAATGAGGGCCGACAGAGTTGGGGCGGTTGAATCATGCTGATAACACTCTCCGATTCAGTTTTCAGCTGGCTGGCAGATATAGAGGACGTGAAGTTTTATTCCGGTACTTGATGAATCACTGCACTGTCATCTGACGTCACAACATGGCGGTAATCAGCTGATTGTTTTTTGGTGGTTTTCAGTGGTTGATTGTGATTTTTATAAAATTTATAGACATTGAGTGATCCTGTTATTTTATTATAATTGTAATACTCCTTTTTCATTTGAGAAATCGAATAATTTTGCTAATAATTTCAGTTGACGTCACAACATGGTGATCACCAGATAATATTGTATTTTGTACATGGTTATTTGTGATCTTTATGAATTTTTCAGGCATTTAGTGATCTTATTATTTGATTATATATTGTAATATTTCTTTTTCATTTGAAAAATCGAACAATTTTGCTAATGACATCAGGTTACGTTACAACATGGCGGTCACCAGCTGATTTATATAAACTTGCCAAAAATCTATTCTAAAGAAGAAGCTACCAAAATTTTGTCAAGAAACGCAAAATCTAACAGAAAAGTTGAAATCTTCCAAACGTGACAACGCTGGATCGAAAACTACCGATGAGGGCCGACAGAGTGGGGGCGGTTGAATCATGCTGATAACACTCTTCGATTCAGTTTTCGGCTGGCTGGCAGAGATAGAGGACGTGAAGTTTTATTACGGTACTCGATGAATCACTGCACTGTCATCTGACGTCACAACATGGTGGTCATCAGCTGATTGTTTTTTTGTGGTTTTCACTGGTTGATTGTGATTTTTATAGACTTTATAGACATTGAGGGATCCTGTTATTTTATGATATATTTTAATACTGCTTTTTTATTTAAGGAATCGAATAATTTTGCTAATAATTTCAGTTGCGTCACTACATGTTGGTCACCAGAAAATACTGTATTTTGTGGTTGGTTCTGGTTAACTATTATTTTTATAAATTTTCCAGACATTTAATGATCTTATTATTCGATTATATATAGTAGTATTCCTTTTCCTTTGAGAAATCGAACAATTATTCAATGACATCAGCTGACGTCACATGGCAGTCACCATCTGATTGTTTTTGTGGTTGGTACTGGTTATTCGTGATTTATATAAAATAACTAAAAATCTATTTTAAAAAGGCGCCTACCAAAATTTCTGTCAAGAAATCCAAATTCTAATAGAAAGGTGGGAATCTCGCAAACGTGGCAACGCCGGATCGAAAACTACCGATGAGGGCCGACAGAGTGGGGCGGTTGAATCATGCTCATAACACTCTCCGATTCAGTTTTCGGCTGGCTGGCAGAGATAGCGGACGTGAAGTTTTATTACGGTACTCGATGAATCACTGCAATGTCATCTGACGTCACAACGTGGCTGTCATCAGCTGATTGTTTTTAGTAGTCTTCACTGGTTGATTGTCATTTTTATAAACTTTACAGACATTGAATGATGCTATCAATTTATTATATATTGTAATACTTCTTTTTCATTCGAGGAATCGAATAATGCTGCTAACAATTTCAGTTGACGTCACAACATGGTGGTCATCAGATAGTATTTTGTACTTGGTTCTGGTTAATTGTGATTTTTATAATTTTTTCAGACACTTAGAGATTTTATTATTTGATTATTTATTATAATAATCCTTTTTATTGGAGAAATCGAACAATTTTGCTAATGACATCAGGTGACGTCACAACATGGCGGTCACCAGCTGATTTACATAAACTTGCCAAAAATCTATTCTAAAGAAGAAGCTACCAAAATGTTGTTAAGAAACGTAAAATCTAATAGAAAAGTAGAAATCTTCTAAACGTGACAACGCTGCACAGAGTGGGGGCAATTAAATCATGATCATAAGACTCTCCGATTCAGTTTTCAGCTGGCTGGCAGAGATAGCGGACGTGAAGTTTTATTACGGTACTCGATGAATCACTGCACTGTCATCTGACGTCACAACATGGCGGTCATCAGCTGATTGTTTTTTTTGAGGTTTTCGCTGGTTGATTGTGATTTTTATAGACTTTATAGATATTGAGTGATCCTGTTATTTTATGATATATTTTAATACTGCTTTTTCATTTGAGGAATCGAATAATTTTGCTAATAATTTCAGTTGATGCCAACTTGGTGGTCACCAGCTGATTGTTTTTTGTGGTCGGTTTTGGTCATTTGTGATTTTTACAAGAATTAAAAACTTTAACTGGTCCTATAATTTCATAAGATATTGTAATACTCCTTTATCATTTGAGACATCGAATGATTTCAGCTGTAATCAAGAAGCCTGGAATTTCCTCAAAACCAACCAAATTATTTTGGCTGACTATGAGCTCAGGTTATTGAATGTAAATAGTAATTTTATTTTTGTTAATCTGAAGAGTAATTGATAAACCTAACTTTCCACTCCTCAACTAATACCCCATTGCCAAATCCTTTCCCGACAGGGGCGCTCACACCTTCCCGTGGTCCCTGTTGAGCGATAACAGTTCAAACCTGAGATAAACTAGTTGTATTGATTCATTACGATAGGAAGGAACTATTATCGGCCAAGTGAGCACCAATGTATTGTAGATTAAGACATTTTTCGATGTACAACCCAATATTTGTGAACTACTCTATTCCTAAACTTTCAATATTATCGTGAATAACTGAAAAGAATCACCCCATTGTCGTATTTCAAATAGCCCCACTAACAAACTAACATGCTAAACTACCTCGATAACACCCCTATTTGAATGCTAACAATGGGTTGTGTATTTTCTCGGCGTGATCAAAGGATTCAATCAAGTATAGGAATAGTGAAGCTAATATCTTTCTTTCTCCATCATTTGTTTATTGTGTGTGAACAACTTTTTTTCTTATCAATTATTTCAGATCTAACTTTCGGAACATTACAGATTTTTTTTTCGTGTGATTATATTTTGTACTTTTTTTATATTGACACGTTTTATCTCCTACACCTAATTTCATGTGATAACCATGTTATTTGTGACCTTTGATGCAAACGCAATATTTTCTGTATTATTCATGATTTCATTTTATTGCTTCTTGTATTATTCACCATATTGATATGTTCTACACGTGAAAAGTTATTTTTCTAGGAACTCATGGAGGATATTTATCTATCTGCAAAGAGGAGTTTTGGCACAATAGGCTAGTAAGAAACAATTATATACAATACGTATTTACAGTCATGTGGGTTCGAGAAGCCTGGAATATCCTAACATCTTGGTTTCCAAACATATTTCTAATTTTCAGTTACTTATAGTCACAACTCTCAATTAGAATAGAAAGGGACGAGAGAAAAAATTGGTTTGGCGAATTCTGGTACCTACCAAACGGATGAAGAATGAAATGGGGAAACTGTTTGGAACGAAATCCCTCAATGGGAATCGACGGGGGCATATTCTCCGTGTGGCAAACTCCGCTTCATTCGTTATACCGTCTACATCGGTGGTAAGGGCTGTAGCTCAGCTACGGTAAGATGAACCCTGCCTCGAGCACAGTGGCTGACATGCTCACCCGTAGAGGCCTATATATACGGGAGCCCGATCATCGATGACGGTTTCGCGTGGAGCAGAACTAATCACACGGAATAGTTGCTCCAATAGAAACTCATTCAGGAATCCGGTTTCGACTTCCAACAGCATAGCCATTCTATTCTTGTTTCGTTTCGTATTCAGTACGGTCCATTCCAATTTTTGCTCTCGTTCCTAGAAATCTGAATTGACACCGCTTCGGGTCAGGTGAGATCAAAAAGCCTATAATTTTCTTATCACTCACAAGCCACTATGCCACTAGCTTCCTGGACAGAACGTGAAACCCCACAACAGGTGATGAACGTTTCATTATATGACGTGAATTCGAGTATCATGCTATATTATTTTATTTTTGTTCTTCAGTTTATTTTCCATAGAGTTCTTGATATACTTGTATACAATTTTTTATAATTACAGCATTGTATATAAATAAACTATTATTTTTATTTTATCTTGAATTCGAATTCTTTGATATGTGTAGAATTCGATTTCATGACATTTTCTGAACATAACATGTCACTTCTACACTAACATACTTGTCCCACCTTCCCGACAGGGGCGCTCACACCTTCTCGTGGTCCCTGTTGAGCGATAACAGTTCAAACCTAAGAAAAACAAGTTTTATTGATTCATTACGATAGGAAGGAACTATTATCGGCCAAGTGAGCACCGATGTATTGTAGATTAAGACATTTTTCGATGTACCACCCAATATTTGTGAACTACTCTATTCCTATACTTTCAATCTTATCGTGAATAACTGAAAAAAATCACCCCATTGTCGTATTTCCAATAGCCCCACTAACAAACTAACATGCTAAACTACCTCGATAACACCCCTATTTGAATGCTAACAATGGGTTGTGTATTTTCTCGACGTGATCAAAGGATTCAATCAAGTATAGGAACAGTGAAGCTAATATGGGTTTCTTTCTCCATCATTTGTTTTTTATGTGTGAACAACTTTTTTTCTTATCAATTATTTCAGATCTAACTTTGGGAACATTACTAATTTTTTTTTTTTCGTGTGATTATATTTTGTTCTTTTTTTTATATTGACACGTTTTATCTCCTACACCTAATTTCATGTGATAACCATGTAATTTGTGACCTTTGATGCAAACGTAATATTTTCTGTATTATTCATGATTTCATTTTATTGCTTCTTGTATTGTTCACCATATTGATTTGTTTTACAAGTGAAAAGTTATTTTTCTAGGAACTCATGGAGGATATTTATCTATCTGCAAAGTGGAGTTTTGGCACAATAGGCTAGTAAGAAACAATTATATACAATACGTATTTACAGTCATGTGGGTTCGAGAAGCATGGAATGTCCTAACATCTTGGTTTGCAAACATATTTCTAATTTTCAGTAACTTATAGTCACAACTCTCAATTAGGATAGAAAGGGATGAGAGAAAAAAGTGGTTTGGAGAATTCTGGTACCAAACGGATGAAGAATGAGATGGGGAAACTGTTTGGAACGAAATCCCTCAATGGGAATCGACGGGGGCATATTCTCCGTGTGGCAAACTCCGCTTCATTCGTTATACCGTCTACATCGGTGGTAAGGGCTGTAGCTCAGCTACGGTAAGATGAACCCTGCCTCGAGCACAGTGGCTGACATGCTCACCCGTAGAGGCCTATATATACGGGAGCCCGATCATCGATGACGGTTTCGCGTGGAGCAGAACTAATCACACGGAATAGTTGCTTCAATAGAAACTCAAACAGGAATCCGGTTTCGACTTCCAACAGCATATCCATTCTATTCTTGTTTCGTTTCGTATTCAGTACGGTCCATTCCAATTTTTGCTCTCGTTCCTAGAAATCTGAATTGACACCGCTTCGGGTCAGGTGAGATCAAAAAGCCTATAATTTTCTTATCACTCACAAGCCACTATGCCACTAGCTTCCTGGACAGAACGTGAAAACCCACAACAGGTGATGAACGTTTCATTATATGACGTGAATTCGAGTATCATGCTATATTATTTTATTTTTGTTCTTCAGTTTATTTTCCATAGAGTTCTTGATATACTTGTATACAATTTTTTATAATTACAGCATTGTATATGAATAAATTATTATTTTTATTTTATCTTGAATTCGAATTCTTTGATATATGTAGAATTCGATTTCATGACATTTTCTGAACATAACATGTCACTTCTACACTAACATCCTTGTCCCACCTTCCCGACAGGGGCGCTCACACCTTCTCGTGGTCCCTGTTGAGCGATAACAGTTCAAACCTAAGAAAAACAAGTTTTATTGATTCATTACGATAGGAAGGAACTATTATCGGCCAAGTGAGCACCGGTGTATTGTAGATTAAGACATTTTTCGATGTACCACCCAATATTTGTGAACTACTCTATTCCTAAACTTTCAATATTATCGTGAATAACTGAAAAGAATCACCCCATTGTCGTATTTCAAATAGCCCCACTAACAATCTAACATGCTAAACTACCTCGATAACACCCCTATTTGAATGCTAACAATGGGTTGTGTATTTTCTCGGCGTGATCAAAGGATTCAATCAAGTATAGGAATAGTGAAGCTAATATCTTTCATTCTCCATCATTTGTTTATTGTGTGTGAACAACTTTTTTCTTATCAATTATTTCAGATCTAACTTTCGGAACATTACAGATTTTTTTTTCGTGTGATTATATTTTGTACTTTTTTTATATTGACACGTTTTATCTCCTACAACTAATTTCATGTGATAACCATGTTATTTGTGACCTTTGATGCAAACGCAATATTTTCTGTATTATTCATGATTTCATTTTATTGCTTCTTGTATTATTCACCATATTGATATGTTCTACACGTGAAAAGTTATTTTTCTAGGAACTCATGGAGGATATTTATCTATCTGCAAAGAGGAGTTTTGGCACAATAGGCTAGTAAGAAACAATTATATACAATACGTATTTACAGTCATGTGGGTTCGAGAAGCCTGGAATATCCTAACATCTTGGTTTCCAAACATATTTCTAATTTTCAGTTACTTATAGTCACAACTCTCAATTAGGATAGAAAGGGACGAGAGAAAAAATTGGTTTGGCGAATTCTGGTACCAAACGGATGAAGAATGAAATGGGGAAACTGGAACGAAATCCCTCAATGGGATTCGACGGGGGCATATTCTCCGTGTGGCAAACTCCGCTTCATTCGTTATACCGTCTACATCGGTGGTAAGGGCTGTAGCTCAGCTACGGTAAGATGAACCCTGCCTCGAGCACAGTGGCTGACATGCTCACCCGTAGAGGCCTATATATACGGGAGCCCGATCATCGATGACGGTTTCGCGTGGAGCAGAACTAATCACACGGAATAGTTGCTCCAATAGAAACTCATTCAGGAATCCGGTTTCGACTTCCAACAGCATAGCCATTCTATTCTTGTTTCGTTTCGTATTCAGTACGGTCCATTCCAATTTTTGCTCTCGTTCCTAGAAATCTGAATTGACACCGCTTCGGGTCAGGTGAGATCAAAAAGCCTATAATTTTCTTATCACTCACAAGCCACTATGCCACTAGCTTCCTGGACAGAACGTGAAAACCCACAACAGGTGATGAACGTTTCATTATATGACGTGAATTCGAGTATCATGCTATATTATTTTATTTTTGTTCTTCAGTTTATTTTCCATAGAGTTCTTGAAATACTTATATACAATTTTTTATAATTACAGCATTGTATATGAATAAACTATTATTTTTATTTTATCTTGAATTCGAATTCTTTGATATGTGTAGAATTCGATTTCATGACATTTTCTGAACATAACATGTCACTTCTACACTAACATCCTTGTCCCACCTTCCCGACAGGGGCGCTCACACCTTCTCGTGGTCCCTGTTGAGCGATAACAGTTCAAACCTAAGAAAAACAAGTTTTATTGATTCATTACGATAGGAAGGAACTATTATCGGCCAAGTGAGCACCGATGTATTGTAGATTAAGACATTTTTCGATGTACCACCCAATATTTGTGAACTACTCTATTCCTATACTTTCAATCTTATCGTAAATAACTGAAAAAAATCACCCCATTGTCGTATTTCAAATAGCCCCACTAACAAACTAACATGCTAAACTACCTCGATAACACCCCTATTTGAATGCTAACAATGGGTTGTGTATTTTCTCGACGTGATCAAAGGATTTAATCAAGTATAGGAACAGTGAAGCTAATATGGGTTTCTTTCTCCATCATTTGTTTTTTATGTGTGAACAACTTTTTTTCTTATCAATTATTTCAGATCTAAGTTTGGGAACATTACTAATTTTTTTTATTTCGAGTGATTATATTTTGTTCTTTTTTTTATATCGACACGTTTTATCTCCTACACCTAATTTCATGTGATAACCATGTTATTTGTGACCTTTGATGCAAACGTAATATTTTCTGTATTATTCATGATTTCATTTTATTGCTTCTTGTATTGTTCACCATATTGATTTGTTTTACAAGTGAAAAGTTATTTTTCTAGGAACTCATGGAGGATATTTATCTATCTGCAAAGTGGAGTTTTGGCACAATAGGCTAGTAAGAAACAATTATATACAATACGTATTTACAGTCATGTGGGTTCGAGAAGCATGGAATGTCCTAACATCTTGGTTTGCAAACATATTTCTAATTTTCAGTAACTTATAGTCACAACTCTCAATTAGGATAGAAAGGGATGAGAGAAAAAAGTGGTTTGGAGAATTCTGGTACCAAACGGATGAAGAATGAAATGGGGAAACTGTTTGGAACGAAATCCCTCAATGGGAATCGACGGGGGCATATTCTCCGTGTGGCAAACTCCGCTTCATTCGTTATACCGTCTACATCGGTGGTAAGGGCTGTAGCTCAGCTACGGTAAGATGAACCCTGCCTCGAGCACAGTGGCTGACATGCTCACCCGTAGAGGCCTATATATACGGGAGCCCGATCATCGATGACGGTTTCGCGTGGAGCAGAACTAATCACACGGAATAGTTGCTTCAATAGAAACTCAAACAGGAATCCGGTTTCGACTTCCAACAGCATATCCATTCTATTCTTGTTTCGTTTCGTATTCAGTCCGGTCCATTCCAAATTTTGCTCTCGTTCCTAGACATCTGAATTGACACCGCTTCGGGTCAGGTGAGATCAAAAAGCCTATAATTTTCTTATCACTCACAAGCCACTATGCCACTAGCTTCCTGGACAGAACGTGAAAACCCACAACAGGTGATGAACGTTTCATTATATGACGTGAATTCGAGTATCATGCTATATTATTAGATTTTTGTTCTTCAGTTTATTTTCCATAGAGTTCTTGATATACTTGTATACAATTTTTTATAATTACAGCATTGTATATGAATAAATTATTATTTTTATTTTATCTTGAATTCGAATTCTTTGATATGTGTAGAATTCGATTTCATGACATTTGCTGAACATAACATGTCACTTCTACACTAACATCCTTGTCCCACCTTCCCGACAGGGGCGCTCACACCTTCTCGTGGTCCCTGTTGAGCGATAACAGTTCAAACCTAAGAAAAACAAGTTTTATTGATTCATTACGATAGGAAGGAACTATTATCGGCCAAGTGAGCACCGATGTATTGTAGATTAAGACATTTTTCGATGTACCACCCAATATTTGTGAACTACTCTATTCCTAAACTTTCAATATTATCGTGAATAACTGAAAAGAATCACCCCATTGTCGTATTTCAAATAGCCCCACTAACAAACTAACATGCTAAACTACCTCGATAACACCCCTATTTGAATGCTAACAATGGGTTGTGTATTTTTTCGGCGTGATCAAAGGATTCAATCAAGTATAGGAACAGTGAGGCCAATATGGGTTTCTTTCTCCTTCATTTGTTTATTGTGTGTGAACAACTTTTTTTCTTATTAATTATTTCAGATCTAACTTTCGAAACATTACAGAATTTTTCATTTCGTGTGATTATATTTTGTACTTTTTTTATATTGACACGTTTTATCTCCTACACCTAATTTCATGTGATAACCATGTTATTTGTGACCTTTGATGCAAACGCAATATTTTCTGTATTATTCATGATTTCATTTCATTGCTTCTTGTATTATTCACCATATTGATATGTTCTACACGTGAAAATTTATTTTTCTAGGAACTCATGGAGGATATTTATCTATCTGCAAAGAGGAGTTTTGGCACAATAGGCTAGTAAGAAACAATTATATACAATACGTATTTACAGTCATGTGGGTTCGAGAAGCCTGGAATGTCCTAACATCTTGGTTTCCAAACATATTTCTAATTTTCAGTTACTTATAGTCACAACTCTCAATTAGGATAGAAAGGGACGAGAGAAAAAAGTGGTTTGGAGAATTCTGGTACCAAACAAATGAAGAATGAAATGGGGAAACTGTTTGGAACGAAATCCCTCAATGGGAATCGACGGGGGCATATTCTCCGTGTGGCAAACTCCGTTTCATTCGTTATACCGTCTACATCGGTGGTAGGGGCTGTAGCTCAGCTACGGTAAGATGAACCCTGCCTCGAGCACAGTGGCTGACATGCTCACCCGTAAAGGCCTATATATACGGGAGCCCGATCATCGATGTCGGTTTCGCGTGGAGCAGAACTAGTCACACGGAATAGTTGCTCCAATAGAAACTCATTCAGGAATCCGGTTTCGACTTCCAACAGCATATCCATTCTATTCTTGTTTAGTTTCGTATTCAGTATGGTCCAGTCCAATGTTTGCTCTCGTTCCTAGAAATCTGAATTGAGACCGCTTCGGATCAGGTAAGATCAAAAAGCCTATAATTTTCTTGTCACTCACAAGCCACTAGCCACTAGCTTCCTGGACAGAACGTGAAAACCCACAGCAGGTGATGAACGTTTCATTATATGACGTGAATTCGAGTATCATGGTATATTATGTCATTTTATTTTTGTTATTCATTTAGTTATTTCCGTCAACCTGTTGCACTCCTACACGCAACCCTCAGGATTCTTCCAGAGACTTGTGCGAGCTAGAGAAGACGTAGCCCTTGCCTTTTAACGCGTGATGCCATTCACAAGACCGGTGAATTGTTGAATCGAAACCACGACTATACGCTTGAGAGCCGAATGCGAATGATTTGTTACATTTCGCTATTTTATAAATTAATAGAATGAAAATACTTCTGAATTTAGCTCGAACTACGACGACCAAAATAAATGGATAACTTCAACCCACGAATAAGAGTTCTTCAGTTTATTTTCCGTAGAGTTCTTGATATACTTGTATACAATTTTTCATAATTTCAGCATTGTACTTCTTCATGGTGAAAAAATTAATTTTTTATTATTATATCTTGAATTCGAATTCTTTGGTATGTGTAGAATTCGATTTCGTGACATTTTCTGAACATAACATGTCACTTCTACACTAACATCCTTGTCCCACCTTCCCGACAGGGATGCTCACACATTCTCGCTGGTCCTTGTCGAGCGGTAATAGTTCCTACTCGATTCATCTCTTGAGTTAATCAAGAATTCATCAGATGGAACTATTATCGGCCAGGTGAGCAAAAAATATACTGTATTCAATTAACTATGAATGTTAAATTCAACAAATCTTTTCCTCATAATAGTAACTTTGGGATAATACAAGTTTAATAAGACTCTAATTTGTGGTACGCTTCGTTTGGGAATATGAGCCGCAGTATATTCAACTCATTGTTTAGTTACTTTTTTATTTTCCACCGTCTACATTTCAGAATTTCATTATGAAACCAAACAGATCATTTTGGCTGACCATGAGCTCAGGTTCTTGAATGTTAATTGTAATTTTTTATTGTAAATTTGAAGTTTAATTGATAAAAATAACATTCCACTCCTCAACTAATAGCCCATTACCAAATCCCTTCCCGACAGGGGCGCTCACACCTTCCCGTGGTCCCTGTTGAGCGATAACAGTTCAAACCTAAGAAACACTAGTTGTATTGATTCATTACGACAGGAAGGAACTATTATCGGCCAAGTGTGCACCAATGTATTCCAGATTAGGGCATTTTTCTATGTACAAACCCAATATTTGCGAACTATTCTATTCCTATACTTTTTATGTTATCGTGAATAACTGTAAAGAAACACCCCATTGTTATTATTCAAATAGTCCCACTAACAAACTAACATACTAAACTACCTCGATAACACCCCTATTTGAATGCTAACAATGGGTTTTGCATTTTCTCGGCGTGATCAAAGGATTCAATCAAGTATAGGAACAGTGAGATAGGTTTCATTCTCCACCATTTGTTCATTGTGTGTGAATAACTTCTTTTTTATCAATTATTTCAGATCTAACTTCGGAAACATTTCAGATTTTTTTTTAACCCAATTTCCACCCTCTTAGACGGCCTGAAAAACTCAGGCATATCATTTTTCTAGTCAATTCGACCACAAGAAACAACATATTCGAAATTGGAAGGTGTACAAAGTCAATTTACCGAAATATAGTTTTTTATGCTTTTACACCCCATTTCCACCCTTTAAAACTGTTTGGAAAATCGAGGCACCATGTTTTTTTACTGAGATGACCGCCGGAAAAAGCATATTCAATGATTAGAGGTACACAAAAAGTCCAGTATAGAAATTTAAAAAATCGATAATTTTTCTCCGTGTATCTTGTGGATGTGGATAACTTCACACCCGTCATCCCTAATAAGACCAGCACGAGCTCTGCAAAACCAATAAATCGCGCAGATGTTCCGAGGGAACATCTGCGCATCAACTCCGCCGCGGATGATTCACGAAGGTGAGTAGATGTACAGGTAAAAAACAATTGACCGACGTCTGGTGCGGTCATATACCTTACCGCCCTGTCATCTGCTGATTGAAACAAATGCGTTCCGCGGAATAACCGGAACATCAATCTTTACGGGGCCGTTTCAATTTTCCACGGGATAATAACGCACGATATGCACGCTATCATGGGATCTCGTGGGAGGAAATGGGGTCAGGAGTGGGATATGGAAAGGGACTGGATGAACAGTTGTGTGGAAAACTGTTTACTGGGAAGGGGTGATATGTGAAGAATCATTCACTCTCTTTGTTTTAGTTCATTTGTATTATCACTATGTTTTGGTTGATAATAACCCTCATTTTATATAACAAATTTAAATGATATAAAATCTTGTCGCGAGAAGTATCTATGATTATTCATTTACTTATTTATTGTTAATAATATAATATCAATATACAGGAAGTTTCATAATAAATGCGCAGGACTTCAGGATGTGATAGCTCGTCCAAAAATATGAAAAAAGTTTCTATTAACTTACCCTCTAAAATGCACCATTTTCGAGATACAGGGTGTTGAAATTTAAAAAAAATAATCGTTTTTTGCGAATATCTCTGGAACCGTTTATCGCACAGAAAAAAGATTTCGTATGCATTTTCTACTCATAATAAGCTTGTGCGGATTTTTTATTTTTTCAAATTCATAATTGGTAAAAATTTTGAATGGGTATTGGGTGTTTTTTTCTCCAACTTCTACGCCACTGGAAAAAGTACAGCCTCTTATATGAACCGACAATGTTTTCTACACAAAAAAGGTATTCTTGGTCATAAGCTCTAAAGTTGACCGTTTTCAAGAAAAATCAACTTTCATGTTGTTTAAATAATGTTTTTCTACATTCATGCAAAAAGCAAAACTTTATTGCACTAGTGCAATAAAGTTTTTATTGCACTCATCTGTCATTCTACTTCAACGTGCTGTCATCATGACAAACATAAACGTTTAAACCTACTACATATTTAGCACATATTCTGTGAGATTGGCAATAGGTTTCAAACAGTTACATATTTTATATTATTTTGTATTATTGTTAGCAGCAAGAGTTAAACAAACAATGCCTTCCCGAGAATAACTCCATAATCAAATCCGATCCGCTTTGTTCTAAACCGTCTACCTGCATAGAGCACACTGTCTGTACTATGACCACACCTAGTGATAACATACGCGCTCACGGCTACTATGATTTTGATTTTTATAATGCAATTGTGGTTATAGAAACGTCAGTCAAAAAGTACTTCACTACGAAATATTCATATTGAAAATTGCACCAATTGTTCATTCACATTCAACATTGAGGGTAAAAATAAAGTTTGAGTTAAATTGTTCGTAACGTATTAGTTTCTGTTTCAATGCAAATCGATATTAATAATAAAGTATTCAAGTTGCGCTTTTCATTTTCCTACACCTAGTGCCGCACCTCAATAAATCATTTTTTGCTTTTTGCATGAACGTAGAAAAAATGCTGTATGCAACTAGTGCAATAAACATACTTCGACCTCTCCAAGGCTTTTGATTCTCTCGACCATGATATTCTTCTGGGAAAACTCCAATGCTTTGGCATTAGAGGTATACCTTTGCAGTTGTTAAAATCCTTCTTGACAGGAAGTACTCAATATGTTGGTTTGAGGTTTGAAGTCAATGGCAGAATTCAGGCATTCAATTCCTACACTAGAAATATCAGCACTGGTGTTCCTCAGGGATCCATCCTGGGACCCCTATTGTTCATTATGTATGTGAACGACCTACCTGACTGCCTATCAACTCCAGCTGTCTTCCAATATGCCGATGACACCTCATGTATATTAATGGACAAAAATCTCGTAAACCTCGCAAAAAAGGCAACACAGGTGACACATGAAATGTTGACCTGGTGTAACAATAATAAGCTGTACCTAAACACAAAAAAAACAGTGTCAGTGCAGTTTAGTAACCGCTTCAAACCAAACATGTTTTAATAAAACTCAATAATAAATCAGTTCCTGTACATTCTGATACTAAGTGCCTTGGTGTGGAAATTGATTGTAACCTGTCATTTAGTAATCATATCTCCCAACTGTGAAGAACCTGAATAAAATGTGTTATGCCATACGTAAACTAAACGATTCCGTGGACTTTGCTGTGTTGAAAACCTACTACTTTGCTCATGCTCAATCAATCTTAACCTATGGCTTGATTTTTTGGGGAGGATCCCAATTGGCTGATAGAGTTTTCTTGGCACAAAAGCGTGTAATACGGTGTATACTGAAAACACACTTTTTAGAACCGTGCAGACCACTTTTCAAAAAACTCGGTGTACTACCACTTCCCTCTCTTTACATACAGGGTGTCAATTTCAAAACTTCCCACCCTTAATATCTTCCTTCCAGTAAACAATATGAGTAATCGAGAAAACAGGTCAATTTTATTGTCAAGGGGGACACTTTCAAGGACTATTTGTAGCCCTCGTGGTTCAACCCCCTAGGAGGGGTAGATGTTACCCTTCGAATTTTAAATGGGAAGGGGGGTCAAGTGGCACATCATTTTGATGGGCGTTCAATTCTTGTTCCAATGGTACCCTGACTTATTATTTTGTGATGAGCATTTTCCGAAAAATTGCGTTCTAAACTAACAGAAGTAATTATTAGAACGCCTATACTGAGATGCATGGTTTGGCCAGAACTGGTTAGAATATTAGGTGGTACCGTTCCAACCCTGTATTAGGGGTAACATTAGCCATTAGCTCCAAACACTTTACATAAAAAAGTAGTCTAATAGTAAAACGTAGATGGTAGTTAAGTTGTGTTTATTAAATTCTGAATTTTTAAGTGTCATCGCAGAAATTGTACAGATAGCCTTCCTTTTTTGCTACTTCTGCTGTAAAAAGTTTCTGTTTTCCGGCAAAAAATTGGTTAGCAAATTTGAACTATGTGGTAGTATTGTGAATACCGTTGTACCTGTTGGGCTGTTTAGGAATTACTTTAATAAGTGTATAAAAGTGTAAAAATGGTTTACATTCTTCAAGACAGAATTGAAATGATTGTAATTTATGGAGAAGTTGGAAAGTGCGCACGAAGGGCGGCATGTCTTTTTAACGAAAGACATCCAAATTGTAATGTAAGTCACCGGTATGTGCTTGATTTGGTGAATAAGTTTTACGAAACTGGTTCAGTGACAAATAAAAAAAGAAATAACCCCAGAGTACTAAATGAAGCAGCTCAAATTGAAGTTTTGGGAACATTTGCTGCAGAGCCCACGAGCTCCTTACGATCAGTATCAGAACATACGGGAATGTCACGCGAGACTATAAGAAAAGCATTGAAAATGCATAAATTTCATCCATATAAAATGCAGATTCTTCAAGAGCTCCACGAGGATGATTATGATAGAAGAATAGAGTTTTGTGAAAGCATGTCTCATCGAGTCAATACCATCCCTAATCTTCTGTTAAACATCTGTTTCAGCGATGAGTGTTCATTTTTTCTGAATGGCAATGTTAATAGACAAAATTGTCGCTATTGGAGTGACGAAAACCCACATATTTTTCGGGAAGGGCATACACAACACCCACAAAAAGTTAATGTTTGGGCTGGTATTCTTGGAAATGCCATTCTTGGTCCATTATTTCTGGACCTTGATATGTACCTTGATATGCTTGAAGAGACTATCGATCCTCTTATAACTCACGAGCTAGAAACTCAAATTGATGCAGAAGGTAATGAACTTTTGCAGGAGGATCTGTTACATTACCAGCAGGACGGTGCTCCACCTCATTATTTTCTTCCCGCCCGACAGTGGTTAAACGAGAGATTTCCGGGTAGATGGATTGGCAGAAGGGGAGCAGTTGAATGGCCTCCGAGATCACCGGATTTAACACCTTTAGATTTCTTTCTTTGGGGGCATCTTAAATCCGTTGTTTATAAAACACAACCTTCTGATATTGATGAACTTAAAAGACGAATTACAGCAGCATGCCAGTCAATTCCTAGTGAAGTTTTCCGTAATGTTAGAGGGGAGTTCGAAAACAGACTGTATTACTGTTTAGAGCAAAATGGACAACATTTCGAACAGCTAATAAGATAAGCGTAAGTAGATTTTATGTTGGAAATGTCTTTCTCGCAAATTAAATTTTATTGTGTAGAAGGAAAATAACCACCAAATAAAAAATCCCATGCGTAATAAATTTATTCCTGTCATTCAAGGGTTGGAGCGGTGCCACCTACTATTCTAACCATTTTTATTAAAGGGAGTCAATACAATAATGCATCTCAGTATAGGCGTTCTAATAATTACTTCTGTTAGTTTAGAACGCAATTTTTCGGAAAATGCTCATCACAAAATAATAAGTCAGGGTACCATTGGAACAAGAATTGAACGCCCATCAAAATGATGTGCCACTTGACCCCCCTTCCCATTTAAAATTCTAAGGGTAACATCTACCCCTCCTAGGGGGTTGAACCACGAGGGCTACAAATAGTCCGTGAAAGTGTCCCCCTTGACAATAAAATTGACCTGTTTTTTCGATTACTCATATTGTTTACTGGAAGGAAGATATTAAGGGTGGGAAGTTTTCAAATTGACACCCTGTATATAAGCTACTTATTTTTGTTAAAAGTAACCCAAATCTATTCATGACAAATGTAAATGGACGTACTAATAGTAATAGAGTGCTACGTTATTCCGACAGTCTGAGAATTCCAGCACACAGTACAGCCCTATTCGAAAGGGGGGCAGAATATAGGGGAATAAAAATTTTCAATTCCTTACCTGTCAACCTCCAATCAATCAACATAAAATTAAGGAATATTTGCTTGAACACTGCTTCTACACTGTTGAAGAGTACCTTAGTTACACCTAACTTTTAACATGTTAATGTAAATAACGTTTGTGCTATGTTTGTTGTTTGATGTTCAAAGTTTTTTTAATTAATTTACTCAAATTGTTTTTAATAGATACTGACCATGTCAATGTCCAAATTGGATCCAATGACAACAATAAATATTATTATTATTATTCACTTTTTGCACTTGTTGCATAATAACAATTCAACTGAGTATGATTGTTATTGTTTTTTTTTTATTTTGCAATTAAGAAGTCAACGTTTGGTTTTGTTACTTGTTTTAACGTTTAAATAAATTTTGTATAATTAGGAAAAAAATTATTTAAAAAAATTTACCATGTTTTTCAACATGAAAGTTGATTTTTCTTGAAAACTGTCAACTTTAGAGCTTATGACCAAGAGTACCTTTTTTGTGTAGAAAACATTGGAGGTTCAAGTAGGTGGCTCAAAATCATACTTTTTCCAGTGGCGTAGAAGTTGGAGAAAAAAACACCCACTACCCCTTCAAAATTTTTGAATATTTTTCTGACATAAAACCTGTCATGGCTATGGCAAGTATATCATGACAATGTCATAAATTATTGTAACTGTCAACTACTGTTCGAATCATTTTCGAAATGCCGTTTTCCCATCAAGAAAAATGTGATATGTTAGAATCCTACTTGGTTTGCCAGAAAAATAGTGTAAGAGCACTCCAACACTACAGCAATTCGTTCCCCGATCGTAAATTACCTAATCGGCGTTTTTTTGCTGTGCTTCATCGTCGATACAAGAACAATAAAAAAGTTTCTGAAAAGAGGAGAACTAAAAAACGTTTTGTAATATCTGAAGATACAGAAATTGGCGTTTTATCCTACTTTGATGTATATCCAAATAATTTCATCAGATATTTATCTAGAGAAATAGCTGTTCCACTGTCTGGTATTAAACGAATTCTGAAGAAACGTAAGATTTCTCCTTATAAGTTAAGACCAGTGCAAACACTAGAACCTGGTAACCCTGAGAGACGACTGGGGTTTTGTCGGTGGTTTATGAATAAATGCAAACAAGATCCAAACTTCTATAGAAATTGTTAAGGTTCAGAGGAAAGACTGAGGAAAACGAACATAAAAATCATCATTTTTTAATCATCCTGTGTATGTAGTCACTATGGGTACATTTTGGACAAAATAAATTAGATCTAAAATCTCCCTTTTCGTCACGAATATTCAGTTAGATATATTAACTGAGGTCCATTTGTTGGCTCAAATCGCACTGTGCGGATATTTTCTAGCTGAAATTCAGAAAACTTGAAGAAACCATAGACCTAGTTTGGTCTGCACATTTGTGGATCTTTGTTCACTTCAAGTTTACTCCACGTTAAGGCCATCCATCATCCTAGGTAGGTCCTGAGGTCTTATTTATTATCATTATCAACCCGGTAAATCTTTGAACCAAGTTACCTTAAGTCTGACACACAACCCCATTTCAGGCCTTCTTTCTTTTGGATAGTTTCATTCTTTTACCGTCTACCCTACACCCTACGGGTTAACGAAGCCAGGATAAGAGGGCTTCATCAAATTCTCAAATTCACACCCCGCACGAAGAGCAGGAAGCCCATTCAACATTAAGTGACTTTACCACCCAAGGAAAGCATCAGTCGAAAGAACACCAAAGAGACGATTATCGACAGTGAATTCAGATAAGCCCTAGCTTAGTCTTTCACAAATTTTGTCTAGGCCGTATATTCTTTCACAAGTCAAACCAACTGACTATATTGCAATCTAAATAGATCAATTGTGCATGCGGAGCTCACCTGCTAGGGAGTTTATTAGTTTATTCCTTTTATGTAAACTCTGGTATGATCATACCAGGGGGCCACGAATAACCCTTTTGTATAACCCTACAGTGAATCATAGATGGTCTAGTATTACTGGTTTGTAAATATCACAATCCGTAATAGTTTATTAGTCTTTATTAAGGTGCATTTAGTCAACATCATTTTAAAATTGTGCTTAAATATATGTTAAAAACAAAAGTTGAATCTGTTATATCAAATGGCACCGTTTATACAACAATGTTAAGTTTATGCTAAAAACCTTACCGTTATGTTTATGATAATGCTTATGCTAAAGTTGACTAAATCCACCCTTTAGTTGATTCATTTTATCTGTCACCGTCTGACAGTTAGTTTCGTTTGACAAATTACGAACTTCAATATTTCGAAATTATCCGCTAAAGGCGACTTCACAGTGCAACGACCAGTTGACTGTTACCAGCCGTTTCTCATCGATCACTAATAAACCCTATTTCTAATTTTTATACGTTTAATTAACCCACCCCAATTAGCCGTGCAAATATAAGTCAATATAAACCCCTGTTACATCTTTCTAGGAATTTTTCCAAGAGCGAGGTAGCAAAATATTATATGGAGCGATGAGGCTAATTTTTCAAATCGTGGGATGTATAATAGAAAGAATTTTCATTATTGTAGTAGACATAATCCATTTCTAGTCCATCCCCACAATCCGCAAAGAAGTATTAAAGTTTGGGTGGTTTATTTAGTGGCAGAATTATCGGTCCATTTTTCTACCATGGTTCTTTGAACGGACCCCGTCACATTAATTTATTAACAAGAGTGTTGGAAAAGTTTTTCGAGAGGCTCGTCAGATGATCTATTTTCAGCAGGATGGAGCACCAGCACATAATGTCAGTGGCGTAAAAAGAATGCTGCGAGGCTGTTTTGGAAACAGATGGATTGCTACAAATGGTTCTGTTAAGTGGCCCCCTCGTTCACCACACATGACACCTCTAGATTTTCATTTTTGGGGTTTTCTGAAAATGAGGTGTACAAAATAAAACATAATAATGTAGATGAACTGAAAAATTGTATTGAAACTAATTAATAGAATTGATGGCCGCGCTGTGTTGAATGCCACACGTAGTGTCAATAGAAGGGTCCAAATATGTGTTCAACAAGAAGGCGGTGTTTTTGAACATTTACTCGATATTTTATAGCGCTTTATCAAATCCGTTGGTTATAAATGTTTCCTATTAATAAAACTGTCTTATTTTCACCTTTACGAAAAAAAAAGTCAAAGAGATTTCTGCCGTCCTTAGCAAAAAAGCAGTATCTGCAAAAACTCTGTAGTTTTGACCATCTCAAGTACGAAAAGTCTCAAACTTTTGTACTAAAGGCAAAATGATTGATTAACTTTGGCTATTTAACTCTAGTTTACCTAATTTTTCCTTTGGAGAAAGTTAAATTTATAGTGTTTTAAGACTACAGAAACCAATATCTCCATAGTCACATATTTTGGAGATACTGCTTTTTTGCTTAGGACGGCAGTTTTGTGGTTGAGAATGTTATTACGAATCGAAATGCATGAAAAAATATAGGGTGTTCCATTGAAAATATATCATTTTATGAAATATTCTGAAAACACGACTGTCAATTTTTTTTTGTTTTCGGCACCGAGACGGCCATTAAAAATGCTACTGTTTGCCCATTTAACCGAATTCGT
The DNA here is from genome assembly GCA_944452925.2 of Chrysolina oricalcia. Classification (NCBI taxonomy): domain Eukaryota; kingdom Metazoa; phylum Arthropoda; class Insecta; order Coleoptera; family Chrysomelidae; genus Chrysolina; species Chrysolina oricalcia. The sequence continues at coordinate 7,075,918 of OX101815.2, read as the reverse complement.
AGCATCAGTAATAACGGAGTTGGCAATGGTACACCCTGTATACATATATAAAGACAGAAAAAAATAGCGAAATGAACTTAAATGTATGCCTAAATAATATTCACATTTTGTATAAATGAAAATAATAGCAAAACACTAAGTAGGTACCAATTAAAACATCAAAATTAGAAATTATTTTACACACAGATAACTTTCCAATTTTTCAGAATTCTTAATCAACCAGAATTTGATTTTATTTTCAAATCCCCAAAAACTAGTTTTTCTTAAAGAAACTGGCAAATTATTATAAATCTTTTTACCAATATTAATGGCATGTATTTCTTATTATGAATTCAATTTAAAATTACCTCAAGATTTATTCTCGCGCCAAGCCTTCATATCATTTAAAATTTTATAATGTAACAAAATGATGGGTTTAATTCACTTTAAGAATTATTTTCTTCTATGTAATGCATTTAAATAAAAGCTTTTTTCTAAAAAGTTTTTTTTTAAAATATTTATTTTTTAATTTTCTTTGGATATTTAGTTAATTATTTATTTTATTTTGCATAAGGTAATTCAATAGAACAGATGTTCCAATAACAGAATTAAACACGTGTGGCAATAAATAGGTGAATTTACTTAATTCAACTAAACTAAAACTAAATTTAAGCACAGAGCTGAAAGTTAGTAAGCAAGGAATTTTCAAGAACATGATAAGCCTGATTTTTTACTAGGTATTGCAAACGTTTGATAAAATAGGTCGATGTGGCTGAAATATTATACAGTGACCGGCAGAAAGTACGCATCATATGGGAATTTTTTTTAATAATAAATTTTGACAAATATTGATATTTGCAATCGCTTCTGCATCAAAAGAAACCCCAAAAGACGTTGTACAGTGCCGTTCGTCTTTTCGAGGTTGGCGGGAAATTTAAAAAATTTGAAAATTATTTCTCAAAACACGCTTGTTTGTGAAAATATCGAGAAATGTTAATGAGAAAAGTTGTTCAGATTGACATTTTATAGCTATGTACAAGTTTTGAAAAATATCTGAGATAAAAAAATAAAAATCAATTTTTTGCCACAAAAAAAAATCTTTTTGGAAACATGCATTTCTGACGAAGAAACTCATTAGTAAAGCCAACACTAATATTTCAAATAATGTTTTGTGAAGATTCGCAAGCTATTCCTATTTTATTCGGAGAAAATTTGAAATCTGTGATTTTGCAGTGTGATCAGCTGCTTCATAAGAAGTCACTGAAATATCTACAGGACATATTAAGAATTTCAAATTGAAATTGTGTAGATACTTGGTTCTTAATTAATAATAAAAAGTATCGGAATTATAATGACCTGTAGATATTTCAGTGACTTCTTATGAAGCAGCTGATCACACTGCAAAATCACAGATTTCAAATTTTCTCCGAATAAAATAGGAATAGCTTGCGAATCTTCACAAAACATTATTTGAAATATTAGTGTTGGCTTTACTAATGAGTTTCTTCGTCAAAAATGTATGTTTCCAAAAAGATTTTTTTTTTGTGGCAAAAAATTGATTTTTATTTTTTTATCTCAGATCTTTTTCAAAACTTGTACATAGCTATAAAATGTCAATCTGAACAACTTTTCTCATTAACATTTCTCGATATTTTCACAAACAAGTGTGTTTTGAGAAATAATTTTCAATTTTTTTAAATTTCCCGCCAACCTCGAAAAGACGAACGGCACTGTACAACGTCTTTTGGGGTTTCTTTTGATGCAGAAGCGATTGCAAGTATCAATATTTGTCAAAATTTATTAATAAAAAAAATTCCCATATGATGCGTACTTTCTGCCGGTCACTGTATAATGTTATATATTGCTTGAATCGCAACTACTGGTGAATTTTGTACATAGTATCTTAATAACTTGAAATTTGGCAGATTTTCATAATTCCGGGTGATAATGCACTATGAAATTTTTATTGAAATAAAAAATGAAAAATGGCGGCTCCTCCAATATGGCGGACGAGATTTGTGATTATGGTCCGATTCCATTCAAAATTCGTATTTAGGGGTTTTTGAGGTCGGATGATTTTTATGTTAAAATTTATAAATTCAAGATGGCGACTTCAAAATAGTTCTTGTTTTTGTATAAATGACGATAACTCCGTTGTTATCAGCAAAAAACTATTACTGTGACATATCATCTGTAAGAGAAAAAATAGATATCCATAACTAAGTTATAGTGAGCTATGACCTACATTTGAAAAATTAAAGTTGGTACTGATATCTCAAATTCTAGAAGAGTTGGTTTGAATTTCATATTTTTTTCGATATCTCATTGAAAAACTGCTATAAGAATGTGAAATTCCTATTCGAATATTTTCATAAATAAAGAAGTTACGGAGGAGACATGAAAATGATCAAAATTTGTTTTTTGTGTATAAAACAAAAACGAATAGATTTTATCAAATTATTTTTTCACATTATAGTTGGCCTTGATAAACTTCACATTTGGTGTCATTTAACTGACCTCGTATCTCTCACCATTAAAAAGATACCCATGGTGAGCATGGTAAGTGGGACGCACTGTATATACTAACTAACAGGGCAAGTTGAATAAAAGCTTTTGAAAAATAAAAAAAAAGACATTACATAAACTTGAAAATTGGAAAACCTTGCATGATTTCAAATTCAATCATTCCAAACTACATTAATTCACAGTACATGAGTATAAGTTAGTCTCGAAACGATGTCTGATGTTTTTGAGCATTTCTGGAGTTATTTGACGACATTCGTACCTTTGGAATTCGCCTATGTATTGGTATTATGAAAAACTTTTTGTTTCAGTGATTATTTGTGTAAGATTTTGTCAGTAGTACTTCAGGTCCATTATAACGAGGTCCATTATAACGAGGAAAACATAAAAAATTCTTTTCAAGATAGGGTAGAAATGATTGAATATTATTTCAAAACTAATTAATGTGCCAACACAGTCAGTAGAATTTTCAATGAGCAACACTCAAACAAAACGTTAATCGCAAATACGTTTTGGAACCAATTTCGACATGCTCCAAAACGTCAGACGTTTCAGGACTAACTTATACTCATTTATAGCAGTAAATGGAGAACACTTCGAGCATCTACTGTGAATTAATGTAGTTTGGAATGACCTTGAAAATCCCCACATACTAATTTTGATTCGAATCGGACCATAATTACAAATTTTGTCTTGCCATCTCGGAGCCATAATCTTTTTTTTTTTGCGTTAACGAACAAATCATAATTTTCGACCCCGAAAACCACCACATATCAATTTTGAATCGATTCGGACCATAATTGCAAATCTTGTCTGCCATTTTAGAGCCGCCATTTTGTTATTTCCTTTAGAAAAATTCCATAATGCATTGTCAAATTAGCTTGCAAATGAAGTATCATAATATGGACTACGGAACAGTTGTTTTTCCCGCAAGAGGGTGCCAAAATAAAAAGCTAGGTAGCGAAAATTGACATGACTGAATTCCTTGTGAAATTACCTCCTTAATGATGTGTCACACTTACTAATTTCCCTATTCAAATTGTTTGGGTGATAGTGACCAAGGGGTGGGGGAGAGGTATGATAGATAGTTGAGGTTATGATAGGAAGATGTCTCTCCTGGATTAAAAATCGACGTGTATTGGCATTTTTTCACAGCCCGAGGATTTTAAAGAAATTCGATCTGTTTCGATTTCGGTGCCCCACCCTGTATAATAAATAAACAAATAGATAGATATTGTTCATTATACTTTTATGGCCACTTAGGTCTAAATCAAGTTGTCTTTTTCATTTTTTTTTGGAAATGTTTCAGTTCTGAGTTCGTGAGTACCTTTGTATATGAGGGCATATTTTCTAGCTTCATAAGGCCTTTGAAATAATAATGAACACGATGTGTCTATACCAATGAATAATAATTTTGTTCATAAATAAATACATTTTTCATTCAAAACATGTTAGTCAGTAATTGAATAATTGCAGAAACAATAACGAAACAAATCGTTTCTCGAGAAACGTCCCGATCCACCAATCAGATAAGAACTCCTAATCCACCACTCATCTTGACGAAAAAAAAGGTGGCGTTGTTAATTCGTCAGTGTATAATTTACTGATATAATTTGAGGCAATTACAAACGGCATATTCTTTTGTGCGCTCGGTATGATTGGACCTATCCTCCATGCACTCTGAATAACGTAATGACTATTTTCGGAGCGGGCTAAGAGGTTTTTAATTCGAATAATGATCTAGTTCCATCTTGGAAATGGCCGGCCCACACACCTGAGCCCCGGTCTTCAATAACAATAAGACTATATGGCTAACTTGGTATCTCTTTCTATGGCAGAGGATGCTTGTTTTTGTTCTTGCAGAGGGAACATTCTGAATTGATTTTTGTCCGTTTGTTGTGAAAGAGCAAATTGTTAAATTTGACTCTCTTGGATTTATGTCGACTTTTTTATATCCTTGTTCAAATTAATACAAAAAGGAAAAAACTCAAGCTCTCAGATTCCTGACAACAAAAATGGTTGTTCCATTTGAATGTTACAATCGACGAACTAGAATTTTTCTATCGAAAAAGAATTTTGTAGACAATCCCACTCATGTATAATAATTCCCATTTGTGAATACAAATATCGAAGTCTGCTTTCGGCACAATAGGGAGGAAGAGTAATGCAAGTTGATAAAAATATCGGATAAATTACGTTACCGTAGCAACGCTAGCATTTACTGTTCGTTTATCAAGTGTTGCGCGTCAGTTTGACAAATGTAAATGTCAAAACAGAATTGAACAGAGAATAATATTCCAGTAAGTATTGTTCTTTCTAAACATTATTCTTCTACTTGTTGTTCTATTGGTTTATTAAATAACGTTTGATTGAATTGATATTTATGGGGTTGTCTTACCAAATACCACGCGAGCTCAGATCTAGCAGGATATTTTTTCCGGTGGTTTTCTCATACTTTCATGTAGGTAATTTAACTCTCAGATGAGTTCGAGCTACGCTCTCGTGATTTTGTCAGAGCAGCTCTCGTTAAAATGCCAATGAATGTAAGTTTTCGAAAACACCCACAAAAAATATCCGGCTAAATCTGAGCTCTTGTGGTATTACCCCCGATCATTTCAAGGAGTGTGAAAGATTGAAGAAGAGGAAGACACCGTTTATGTCCAAACTTTGTGATGTTGTTGAGTTCCATTCGTGATATTTAAATTCGAAATTTGAGAAAACACTTTCATCATGTTTCATCATATTTTTTTATAATGGACATATCCAAATTCAAGTCCGCATAGATTTTTTTTGTCTCTATGTCGTTGTCAATATATTGAACATCTGCTAAAACCTAACAATGCCAAAACTCAGAAGCTGACACTGTTATCTTTCTTCGCTTGATACGACACTATAGGATTTTAGGTACGGTGTTGCGAAGTTTACTGGACTTCCCACAATTACTTGCCCTAACCACAACTGATATTCCGAATTACATTTGAAACACGAAAAAAAAAACTTGGCAACGACATGACCAGAAACAGCAATAATGCGCAAGTGCAGAGGTTGGTCACCATTCCCTGTGAGGGGTCATTTAACTGAATCTCGGACAGCGTGTTTGACGTTCTAGTATTTATTATATTTCTATGAGTGAAATACAAACACAATTTTTTACAGTTATCAATATTTCTCTATTTCATAGAACATGTGATCTTTGAGTAGAAAAATGTGTGAACTCAAGGCTATGCATCAATGTTTCTCTAAAAACCGAGGATATCTTATTCGAACAATTTTTCATTATATTTTGACTTTCAGCATTTCAGATATGCCAAGCCAAGCCAAATATCTAAAGAATTCGTTGAAGTTGACAGATGACAATTATAATTTAGGTGAATCAGTGTTTCCAACATTCAAAATAAAATATATTACCAATCTGATAGCGAAAAAACGATCACCGAAAGCATGTGGAATATTGTCAATTGTCTTGACATCAAAAAAGATGGTCTGATACTTTACTACCCACTGTAGTATTGTGCAGCAGATGCTGTATACTATGTCGGAAATTCACCATACTATCTATGTTGTCTAGGAGAATTTGAGTGATTTGATTTATGTTTTCAAGAATAAATTAAATGGACTTTGAGGTCGCAGCCAGTGTCATCATTCCGGCCCTTACCGTGTTCTCAAAACAAAAGAAATCTAATCGAGTCGTAATCAACTTCCAGCCTACTAATGTAAAATAACGGAGTGGACGGTGGTCTCACTTTTATTGTTATATCATCTGTGTCGTGTCTTGTCACGGCAGACTTGCCACTAAATGTTAACAATTTCCGAAACACACAAAGTCAATTTGCTTGCCCTCTGCCAGTCAAGAGGAGCGTGTCACCTCCTGTGTCCATAAATCTACAACTGGGACAAAGACAACTAACTCCTGAGAGCTGGGTTCCCTTCTAATTTTAAACTTGACCGAACGAGGATGTTCCGAAATTCGCTTCAAGTAGAGTGTGTGCAAATAACTTTTATTCAGGACGTAGAACAATGGGCATTTGAATTGGTGTCCTGTCTGTCTGTTCTGTTGAACCGATTTTCAAAGAATGTCTCAGTTCAACTTATTTCAAGGCGTATTGAACTTTACTTCAAGAAATACAAATATTATCGACGACGTCGAAGGCAAATATCTGTCAGAAAACAATTACTTTCCTGGCAAATGCTGGGACAGACATTCAATTGTATCATTTATAGATATAATCCAGTACCAGCTGTGAGATACAATGTGATGAAACGCCTCACAGCATTAGTTCCATTAGTCTCTCAAAGGTCGCGGGAGCATCACATAATCCAAACGGAAGGACTTTGAATTGACAGAAAATGCTGTTTTGCCTCTGTCATCAGTCTTACATCAGTTGTTGTTGCATCAATGTTCGTCATAACGGATCGAGTGCATAAATGGACCTTCACATTTACGAAAAATAAATTGCAAAACTCATTCAAATCGATAGTTTCTAGTCTGAAACGTCCATTTAACAAAGAGTTCCACTATATTTTTTTCATTTTGAAAAAATTTGACATTTGAAAGTGTGCCGCTGACGTCACGTTCATCGGAAACACCCCCCACCATAATCAACGTTCCGAAGCAGGCATTGAGAAGTGTCCTAAGCAAAAAAGCCGCATCCACAAAAAATGTGAATAAGGAGATATTGGTTTCTGTAGTCTGTAGAAAAAATTACGTAAACTAGATTTAAATAGCCAAAGTTAATCAATCATTTTGCCTTTAGTACACAAGTTTAAGAATTTTCGTACTAGTGCTGAAAAGTTACTTTTCCGCACGATTTTTATATTGTTGAAAAAAAGGATATTTAGGACTAACTAAATGATCTATATAACTATTCTGTCTTATGTGTCATTTTGTAGCATTATTATAAAATCTTGTTTAATAAAAACCTTTTTTATTCATAAATAAGATGGACAAAAACACTCGTAGGAAAAACATTGTACCTAACGTCTTTTCCGCCCTTGACGGCTTGCCCGAACTCCGCTCCGCGTCGTTCGTGCAACTGCCGTCGCGTTCGGAAAAGTACTACTTTCCACACTTGTTAGGTAAATAACTATTTGCTGACTAAATACTTATAAATTGCTCTCATTGCGAGATCGCGGGAATGTAACAGATTAAAATTTTCCAAACACTAGAAATGTGAAAAATAAATTAGGCTACTAATTTAAATAGAATTCGTAAAAAACATGTTAAAATTATTTTCTATAAAAAATTGGTGTCATTGAGAAAATTTAAAATAATAGAAAAATTGTTCACACTTGAAGCTAGACAGATTTCAACTTCACTTATGAGACTTGCAGTGACTTTAACTAAAACTTTCAATGCTCATTTGGAATCTGTGCAAATCAAAACAATACTCCAATTAAATTTAAAGTCTAGTTCTAAAAATGCAATTCTATAAAGCACTCAGCGAAGAGGGCGAGTAACAGCTAGTAATAAATAAATAAATATACAAATATGAAGAAATTGATAAAACATTGAAAAATTTCGTTTTCTATATTGTAATTATCATGGAAAAGTACACGGCAATACTGTTTTTTCACATCCATCGTAATTATTCGCATTGTAAAAGCTATTATTCCAACATTTGTAGTGAAATATTCAATTCTTGAAATATTTGTTGTGGAAATATCGTACCAAGTTAAGCTGTATATTTGTTCTGTGCACTATGATGAGTAATAGTATATTATTCAACAAGCGTATAATGATGGCTATTACCCACGAAGATGAAATTGCAACACGAGCCGGAGGCGAGTGTTGTAACATCTGAGTGGGTAATTGCCATTATACGCGTGTTGAATACTATACTTTATCCACAACTAAATACGACAATACCTTTGTCATTACACGGAAAAAAATGGTCCAAGTAAAACGTTTTCCTGACTTTTTTTCGATTGTGGTAAGAAAATCAATACCTATATTAAAAAAAATTACCTTTTGTCCATGAACTTGTAGCTATAATATTGTTTACATACAGCAAGTGCTTTGAACATTAGATAATTCACTTTGTATAATGTCAGGTCAATATTTTACTAGCGCTGGAAAAGTGTATATTCATATTTATCAACTTTGTGTTTCTGAAAAGTATATCATAACAACAGAGACTCGTGTTACAGGCATAATACAACAGTTTATTTGCAATAGAGCTAAGTGTTCCTACGATAATGAAACTGTTCACCTACTTGTTGATATGCGAACAGTTCGGGATCAATCGGTAGTAACCGTTGCACTGATCATCAACGTTTTCGCAAAACTGGCCTCATTCCAATTCCAGCATTTGAGTTAGTAGTTGTATGTGGGCGTGTAACTTCGTGTGCCGGAATTATACTATTATTACTGTTGTGAGTTGTGTGAATAGAGTTAGATTTATGTATTTTACTTGTTGGTATGTAGAATGTGGATTTTTACGTAATATTTCTAGAATATTGACATTTTATGTACAATAGAATCAGGATAATTTTCCCAAAAAACTGAAAAACAGTTTTGTTTCAATGAAAATATTAAAAATGTACACATTTTTATTTCATTAGGCATCTTTTATTTCCAATTTTCAGAACGTTCTAATTCTACATCATGTTATGCATAACTTGGGTTTGTTATGATCATAATGAGGAAAGACATTAGCATTAGCATTCATACTGATGAATACAAATATATTCAACAAAGTTCCGAAATTTTTAATTAAGAAACAGGCTGTACTGGGTGATCCAGTAAGGGTATGGCCAGAGGCGATGATTTGTTTAAAAGAACCGTCAAAATGTTGTATACTTCTTTCCACACGAAAAAATGTTGTTATGGAACTGCAATCTCTTTCTCCAGTTTTTCTTGAGGAGTGTATTTTGCTAGCCTGTATATGCCATGCAAGTACGATTTTTCGTAGTTTAAACTGAATCTTTGCTACCTTGTTGCAACCGAACCTTTCATATCATTTCAAATTCAAGAATGAAACGAATGTGTTGAAAATAAGGCTTTATAAAAAACAAATGATCCTTCTTTGAAGAACTAATAACTCTAAACTGAGGGCAAGTGGATATTTCAATTGAGTCCGTTGTATCCTGATACCAAAGATGGAATGAAAGCTATTAAAGGTAAGACAAAAATAAACTACCCACAAGTGAGTCATTTGATAAGGCCAAGTAAACTAAAATTACTGTAATAATCTAAAAACAATGCTGCAGTAGAATACTGTATAGTAGCAACTAATATATTTTTTAGTAGATTTAAGTATATGAGATATTTGAGAGTAAATCATTCTTCATCAATGGTAAATTTACTTGTCACTAGTAGTTATCAAACTGAGCACATACTGCAAATAAAACGTAGATTAAGGCCTATAAAATAAAAAGTTTGCTTCTAGTAAAGAGTTTAATATCGTTAGGTCGCATTGCGTTCCTGAAATTACATCAATAACAGCAAGTGATCAAATTCAGGAATCTAATTTTTCTAATGGCTAATAAAGCGTGAACTTGTCCCATATAGTATGCAAATTTTCACTTGGTGGTATGAAAATTTTACTTGCTACAATTAAAAATTTTTTTTCCGTGTAGATAGGTTTGATCTGGCGCTTCTTTTATAAATTTACTGACTTCTTCGGGAGTAAAGGTTTTAGATTTTTTCTCTTGATGACCCTCTTACTAACGTTTTAAAAATGTCTGCAACTTCATGTAAGTCTCTAGGTGGACACTATGGTAAATATTCAATGTACTCTTCAGCATTTAATAATATGCCCACAATGATGATGACTTGTATTTTTTAGCAAGTTCAACAAAATACACTAGGATAACATTTTCAGAAGAAGACGATGTTTTTTGTGTCAGTTGCCAATCATAAAACTTTTGTACACCGCATCATATTTACCTTTTGACTTGTTAGGCAGGAGATTTTCTTTAGCACTAGCCGCTAATTTTAAAATGTCTGGCGGTGTACAAGACATATCTTCTAAATCAGATTCACTATTAGACATTTCTCATTTCTCTAATGATACCAGAGATAAGAATGTTCACAACGAATAAAGGTGCATTTAGTCAACATAAACGTTACTTTAGCACAAGCACTGACATAAACATAACCTTGAAAATAATTTTGTATGAGTCCTAATATTATACGAGTTTTAGATTTATGCATACAGTTAAGACATGAAACTTTAGGTACACGTCAATTATAGACAATATTTTCATCGTAAAAGTAAGATTCATATAAATTTGGGATTTTCAACGTGACATGTTTTTAGCATAAAATTAATATTGTTGTATAAATGGTGCCATTTGATTTAACAGATTCAACTTTCGTTTTTAACATATATTTAAGCACAATTTTAAAATGATGTTGACTAAATGCACCTTAATTCACAAACCGACTGACAGTATATCTAGAAATACAGTGACAAGTAAATTTACAAATTGTCAAATTTGACGCAACGATTGAGTAATATTATTCCATCGAACTGTCATTATTATTCAATTCTATATGGTAATGCTTGGCATTACTTGATAAAAATTGCATATTTAACAGATTTATTAATTAATAGTTGTGGATAAAAACATATTCATCAGTTTATATACAAAAAAAATCAAGATTAAAAATAAACGGCGACATGGAAACAATCCAACCACTGCACTTCAAGTAGGATTTTTCTCGAGATTTGGTCGGATAGCAAACTCGAGTGTTTGGCGTTGAACGTTTTCGGAACTTTTGATGTGATTTTCGAGAACATACCGACTCGAGAGATAAGATAATTCGAAATATATCTCGGCGGCCCTTGTTGCCACGAGGTGCCGCCGTTACCAATGACTGATAACGAACAGCTGGCGAGACACGGGTGATCTAGACCAATGTGCGAATATTTAAAGTGATAGTGATGCTCTCCGAAAAAGGTATAGAATAAAAAAAAACATATCGCGGGCGACACGTTAATTTTTGAAAAGGCAATATCAGGCATTGAAAAAGAAATTATTGGTACAGTTTCGAGATCAGTCGGAACCAACACATTATGAAAAATTTTTGAGAAAAATTAAACCGGCTTCAAACATGAGACATTTCTTTCAACATACGATGAAAAGTAAGAAATTAGTTTCAGAACTGAGATATTCTTCGACTTTGTGAAATCGATGACATTTTAGTTGGCAGCAATGTACGGAAGCGTGGAAGGGCCAAGAATAATTTGTTTATTTGACCCTCCATAATTTTGACTTTTACTTCGAAATTTCAACTTTTAAGCGTGGTTACAGTTTGGATGTCTGACTGGCATATTTAGACGGAAATTTTCTGTAGGAAATTTCGACCATCTTTGGATCGCACGTTAAAAGATAAGATCCAAGTCGATTCCAGATTACACAAGTCTCCTGGTGAATTCTGAGGGTTGCTCGTAAGGGTGCAGCGGAATGACGGAAATTTTGGAAAATCATTTCTTTTGTACGTCAAATCCAAATAATACAAAAGTTCATTGGTGTAAGAATATAATATCAAATACAAATAGATCTACGAATAAAACTCAAACAACTTTAAATACGGAATATTAGTTAATCTACCATCAGGAAAAGACCTCATTAATGTCTACTCACACCACACACTGAATGGACAAAAGAGAAAGAAGTTGAAATTTCTTGGTTAAAAAAGTCGAAATTTCGAAAAAATGCGAAATTTCGAGATTGAAGTCGAAATTTCGAGATGAAAGTCGAAATTTAGAGATAAAAGTTGAAATGTTGAGAACAAAGTCGAAATTTTGAGACAAAAGTCGAAATTTCGTGATAAAAGTCGAAATTTCGAGAAAAAAGTCGAAATTTAGAGATAAAAGTCGAAATAAAAGAGGATAAATAATCAAATAATCCTTGGCCCTTCCACGCTTCCCTAGCAATGAGCTGCAGTAAAACATTATTTTTCTGGATTACTCTACGAGATTTTTTTATTGTTATGGTCGGTTCCTATGGAAAAGAAAATTTTGAAAAGTTCAAAGAGTTAATCTAATCAATAATTAATACAGTACAATTGCAGAGAAGCTATCGAAAACAGTATCTCCATCAAAACATCATCCATTAGGTTATCTTGGTGACATCAACGCTCATGGCAATATTCAGATATCTCCAGATATCTCTCTTGCACACACTCTCTCGTTCGAGCTCTTCCTCTCTCCTTTATCTCTCTCAATTAATTTTTTTTCATTTGTATTATTGAGTAAGCCTCAAATATTTGCCATTGAATTTTCACTGAACCAGTAATTGCAATATTTTCAAGATTATTCCGTAGTTTCTTCACGCAGAACATAATATCGAACATGAACTTATGTAATGTGACTAATTGGTGTATTTATAATTCCCTTAATCCCTTTAAAATATGCAGATTCAAATAGCACTGGACGTTTTCTGGCAGTGTTTCAAAAATTCTCGTTGATCAACTAATAATGAATATGATAGAACGTTTTTTTTAAAAATCCACTCTTCAAATGAAATTGGAGTTTTAGAAAAAAAATGTCTCTCTGTCTCGTGAATCCAACTAAATTTTCGTTCCAATGGTCACAAATCTTTAAATACGGTATGCTTTAGCCGACGTATTAGCGTAATGTAGCGTAAAATCCTTAGCAGTGCTGACAATGTTGCGTCATAAAAGTGGCCGTGGAAACCACTACTGTTTGGACCTCTTCACGCCTACTTGCTCTATTCTCACTTTGCTTTTGTCGGCTCCATTGTCACCGTCACTGGTACTTGGTAGTTTGGTACATGGGCGTAGGCAAGAGAATGAAATTACCCACACAAATCTTGCTTCAAACTTTTTTCGCGCTGATAATGATATTAAGAGAAAAATATTGACACAGAAAAGTACCTAACCAAATTCATGAAGTACATTTTGATCTCACGAACCGAATGCTATCAGAAGAGGAATTATCAGGATTATCTTCGTGAAAATTATAGAAGTATTTTTGAAACTGAGTTGGTTGACCATCATCAATGTTTTCACCTGAAGATTTCACATGGTGACAGATATTATCTTCTTCAAATTTCTTATACTTTCTAATACATTTCATTTGTGATTTTTATGAAGAACAAGTTACTTTCTTATGGAACCTCTTCTCGTGCAACCTCTGAAAACTATTCGGATTATAGGGTAACCTGTCTTTTTCAATATTTTTTTCCGGAGGGCGCGCTGTTATAGTATGCCCCAATAACCACTCCCCACGTCTGTAGGTTGAAGGACTATTGGGTCCGAAAGTCATGAGCTCTGCGCAGACGAAGTGAACCAAGGATAACCTCATTCGTGAGGTTTTAAGTTTTAACTTCGAGAACAGTGTGTCCGTCATTTCACCAAGGACTTCTATAATCAGAACCATCATTTTAACAGAACGGTTTGGATAGAGTCTGCGGAGTTCAAAGAGTAGATCTCGATAGTTAGTTCGTTTGTCCTCCTCTTTTCGAACGATATTCGTTTCGCCTAAGCGGAAAACTCCATAACAAAAATAGTTCTACTTTGATGGCCGAGGAGGACAACATCAGGCTTGTATTTGCCTGAGGGTGGATAATGAGTAGTTCAAATAGACTCGGCACTTCTCATTCCCCACAACAGACTCAATATTCCCCGGAGCCTAAGACAACACCGGTGTCTCGTCTATACCGTACGAGTGTCGTATATGGTAGTACAATACTCGTAGCGCCGCTTTATGCCTGTGGACATAGGCTGAGACCGCATAAGCTGGACATACTGACAGTAACTGCATTATGGTCCCAGGTGTTCCGCAACACTTCCTGCATCTGGTGTCAGGGATCTCTAAACCCTTCACGCCAGAATGATAGACTAGGGTGTTGAAGACATAGAATCCCTTGGTCTCCGAATTTAGCTCACTCGACTTGAGGAAGGCAAAGGTCAAACTTTTGGATAAGCCAAGGTCTTCGAAGAAGACCCCAAAGCATTGGCTTATGTTGCTGTAGGAGGACCGGAGTCTCTGCAGCTTTGATGTGAGTTTTTTGCTGAGCAGGTCCCATCTTGGTGACAGAGTTTGGGTTAGCCTGTTCAATGTCAAATACGAGACCAAGTTCATCGGCTGCACGAGTTGCTGCCTTGAAAAGAAATGCTCTAGTCCCTGCTTTTTCATGGTCGCGTACCTAATGACCTTACAGGTTCCATCCAGTACAATTCTGTCATGCAGACACTCCAAGCTCAAAAGTCTACAGCCTCTCCTTTGTCTGGGGGGAAAGTATTATTTTAGGATGCAAGCTCCTATTGAGGATGCATCATTTTGCGAGTTTTAACGTAGATTTGTCGCAGCTCTGCCTGAGTCCATTTCATCACTCCAAAGGAGTAGAGTAGCATCGGAACGGCAAGCATATTAGTTGCAACAACTTTGTTCTGCCCCGACAGTTCTGATGACCAGATCTGTCAGAGTTTATGCTGATACTTGCCGCGTAGAGAGTTTTTCAACTGCTGACTTTTGGCGTTTTTGGCCACCATACAATGGCTCCGCCATTATGGTCGGGTGACTTATTACAATATATATCAGACCCCACTTAATTTCGAAGGATTTTCTTCGTGTCTAGTATGAGCAAGTGGCCTATTTAGTGAGACGAGTCGTTTTGTAATCATAAAAATTAGAATTTTGTTGAAAAATGATATCGACCAATAAAAATGCACAAAGAAGAATTTAATTGTAAGATATTCAAAGAAGTAGTGCCTTTCGCAGAAAAAACTAGTGTATCCAACCAAGTGTAAATAAATCGAACGAATGGATGATGTTCAAATGCATTAAATAATAAGTAAAAATTTTTTTCAAGTTTTTTAGTTGCACGAATACGTGTCCTAAAATGTTGAGTACGTTGTGAAAGAAGTGAAACTATATCTCTATAACTGACAATGAAAGATAGAGAAGTAATGAGGTGTTATAGTGTTCTCCGGATTCAGTTACCTCTTTAACAAAAAAAAATATTTGGCGCTCCGGGGCTGCTTAAATTAATTTGGTGACGCATTCGCTTTTACAGCTGCAGGGAAACCCGGAAAAACCTGCAACACCACATCATCTGAAGAGATGGAATTGGTTAAATGATAACTCCTAGGTCCGTCGAATTTTGAATATCTGCCTTCCGGTAAAACAGGATGTATGAGGTCTCCAAAGGGTCCAAAAGGTCCAATTCGAAAGAAAACATTTCATTTACGCTGGTGAGTATTATTTTATCAATTGTCAGCAATGCAGCAATAATTTTGTGTAAACCCAAGAACTTGTAACAATGTCAATGTACCTCAAAAAATATTTATCAATTTTATCAGAAGTTTAATTTTTGATATTATTTTCAGCTTTTGATCAGTACCCGAACCAAAAAGAAACTGACCCTGACACTGCTCTGTAACGTCTAGCTGCTACTGCTCGTACGCAGTTCTTCAGCTTTGCATCCTAATTCTAATGCGATAATCATACAGCGATATCTGGCGTCAATAGACCATGTGTTTATTAAACTGACATTGAGACTCAAGTTATTTCTGTACGGGACGTTAGATAAAGCTCCTAGGTAGAAATGCCACGAGGCCACGAGGCTAAAAAAGTTCGTTTTTTTAGTTTTTGATTCTTAAAAAAACTGACGTGCTGAAAAAATTATAGTCTATTTATTTGTTTCAGGAAACAGGTTTATTGTTGTCGAGAGTAGACGTGTTTCCTTGAAATTTTTATAATTTATTTGTTTGGAAATTATTAAGAGTTGATGGTGTAATCTTATAAACTCTGTTGATTTCATTGAAAATATGAACAGGATGTTCATAAAGTCAGTTGTGGAATCATCTGCGACTGAAAGTTGGAATTTAGTCGCTGTTTTCCAAGTTAACCTCTCTTGGAAGGGATTCATGTTTTAAAGAGAAACATTCTCAATTGAAAATTGAATCAATACATTACTCCCAGCGTGGCTTTTGCCGGGGAAGTAGTTGTTTCTGTTAGATATTACAAAAAGGAACTTCAATTTTATCGTACGGTTTTTTCCATTTCCAGAGGAGTCAAACTTATATATTGTTTTTAACAATTTTATTATATAAAATTGTCTTTGAAAATTTGTAGTGGAAAAATACTTGTATAGATATTTTTTTTTTTTTTTTTTATGAATGAAATATTTAGTATCAGAATAACTTTCTCAAAGAAATATTTTGTCAGACTTCATTCAAATTTTACCTGTACTCTTGTCACACATTTCTTTTACTTTTTCAGCTCAGTTGTGGTAGACCATGAAACAGCTCTTCCCAGTAGGATCCAGGAAACAAAATACTTACTCTGCTGTGGTAAAATGAGAAATTTACAAATAAATGATATATAGAAAATCCAATTGATTTTATTTCAAGAACAGCAAAATCTGTCAGAACAAATCTGTTAGAACAAATGAAATCCTTCCATAAATTTCCTAAGAGATGTCTAACCTGATATCTAATTACCTAATCTAATACTTATTCTATATCAATCGAGTAATGCAAATATTCGGTGAAGATAACGCCCTCTTTTGGTGAATAACTAAAGTTCATAAAATAGATGATAGGCATAAACGTTTCTGTAAAATTTTCACTTTTACTGGTAGTTCATTTGTCAGAGTTTGAATTATTATGGCTGTCAAATAAAGTTCGTACACGCATTGGAAAAATGGTCCTGATATTTTCTTTCCGTACTTCGTATATCAATAGAACATCTTCTCAAAAGTATTTGAACTCCAAAATGAATGCAACGAAATGGAAACCATTTTCTTAATAGTTATAGATAACGTAAGCAATAGGTACCTTGTATGGTTTACTTCTAGTCAGTTTGTTATGTTTGACCATAAACTCCTCCAATCCAATGGAAATCAGCAAACGTAAGTATAATTCTCACTAAATTCTTGATCTTTCTTACTTGTGAGTTTTTTTTTTACATCTCCTCTTTTCAAAAATCAGTTTTTTTTTGTTGATTCATCCAAGTTTTTTTTTTCCTTTCTTCACCAATCACAACCAATTATTTTTTATTCAAACTCTTTTTACACTTTTAACAAACTTACTTGTCATTATTCTACCTCTATTACAACACTAGACATTTCTATTACTATTCTATTAAATCTTCTCTTCAAATAATATCAATTTTCCTTTTCATTAGTTGTAATTTTATTGAATTCATATTTCTATTTCCTTCTCATCCCCTGACAGACAGTATCTTGTCATTTCCTCCTAACGTTTCTTGTATAACGGGTCATTTAAAATTTCATATTTCGAATGTATTAATTGAATTTTATTTCCTTTCAAAATGATAGTTCCAGTGATGGTTTCACTATCAAGAAAGTTCAGTTATTCAGACCTCCACTAGAAGAAAACAGTTTCATGCTCTACAACACGTTTTTATTTGTCGAAAAGCGGATAAAAGTGTACCGATAACATTAGTAAGCATATCAATTTTGTAGAATACTGAAATTTATTCTTTGGATCAGAATATTTCATCCTATTCCATTCTTTTTCATAACAATATATAAAACTTATAAACTCTATTTTACCCGTAGAATTAATTATATTAGTTACAGCTATAAGTAAGTTGAGTAAATTATGTAAATTAATTCAATTTAGCAAATTAAGTAAATGAGGTAAATTAGTTAAAGTAAGTAAATTAATTAAGATAAGTAAATTAAGTACATCTATCAGATTTCTATAGATTTGTGTTATCCACCGTATTTTTTATGTCGTACCACTGTTAGCATATCGAAAACGGTAGGTAAATGATACGAAGTTGGTCAAATTAGACATTTTAGTGAATGATGAAAAGATGTTTCCAAAGCAGAATTATCATGAACCAGTTTCAAAATAAGTATACAGGTAACACCGAAACGGCTCGTTTTGTTTTTTTATGTGCTGGTGCCGAAGAATATGGAAATGAGTTCAGGAAACATTTGTCGGTTTTGAATTTGCATCCATGTGCAGTACTTTGATTTTCAATACAACGTTTCGTTCTTCGAGGGCAACCCTCAACTCTATTTTTTCGACTACGGACTTGTATTTTGTATGAATTTGAATAGTCCTTACCTTACCGAATTCAGATATGTATCTTACCTGGTATTTGTTTATACATTTCTTCCCATAAATTCCATCATCAATGAAAATCCCCCCCTCTGGATACGGTCTTAATTTTATTTTTGCTCGTATTTGACTTAAGTGGCGAAGATATAGAATTCAAAATAAATCTAGCTTGAATAAATATACTCAAACTTGAAATCAAATCGGGATCGTGTATACATTTTTTTTATTTCAAAGAGCCGAGAGGCATTTTTCTTATGTGTCTATTCTCAGGCAATTCTTCTGTTCGTCTTTGAGTCCTATACGTATTCCCAAACGAACCTATTTAAAATGAAAACAGATATTTTGTAACTTCATGAAGTATGAAGTGAGCCATGGAATGAAAGAAGTAAATGTCAAATTACAAATTAATGAATCCAAATCTGAAGAGTGAATTATTTACACATTGAACAAAAACTATGGAGTTGTCTACAGGGCCCCCACATGGCTGGTGCTACCGTTGCTACGGCAACGGGGCACATGAGTCTAGTAGGCCCGGGAAGGAAAGAAAAAACTTACAAAAACACTACCATCTGACTTGACACCTTGTTGACAGTACAGAACACTGAAATACTAATTTGATTTTGCTTAACTAAAATATTTGATTAATAAACAAACATTTGGTTACTTAATTTTAACCTAAAACTCTTCTTTAATATAATGCTGTGGTCAATGATTACAAACATAGGAAACATAGGATGTGTTCTGAACGTCATTATACTATTCTGCACTATCCACTTCTAGTATAATGTAATCAATTAACTATGGTAGTTATTTCTTTATCTGTGCATGTGGTTATTAAATTTAAGAAGAGATAATTATAAATAAAGTTAACTAAATTATTTATTTACCTTAATTCAAAATAAATTTTCGTTAATAATCTAAACACTGACTTAAAACTAGGTTTAATATGTATCTGAAACATAATTTTGATAAGGTTAAAAATTAATACAACTCACATCATGATGAGGGGTCCCTGCGAACAAGATAAGAAAATGGATATGTTGTTCGTGTATTCTAGGTTTGAGAAATAGCACCAGATATCTGGCGATGTATCAAGAAATGTATCCCGAATGTAAACGTCTTGAAAGAGGTTTACGAGAGCATGGTTCATTTGTGAAATCAACAAATTTAAGTTGCCTTGTTTCTGGAAATGGTGATAATGAAATCGATGTTTCAAGTAAGTTTCATAAAGTCAAGCCTTAGAGTGAGAAAAGTACATCATTTACGTTTAACATGCTACAATAAAAGGGAAGTATTTTGCACATGGCTTCTGAGACATTTCCTACAAGATGATGAAATTTGTAGTCAAATTTTATGGGGCAACGAAAGTCGGTTTACAAATAATAATGGATGGTGTAACAGGAATATTCATATTATCACTGGTTCCAGGAGAATGATTATTTACGTAAATCCATTCCCATGCCAGGAAGATGAATAGGAAACAACGGTGTTATATTAAATGGCCACCGCGTTCAACAGACCTCACTCTTCTTGATTATTCGATATGGGGTTTCGTCAGAGACAAAGTATTCAGTACAACATTTGAGAATGTGGAAAAGTTGAAAAATTCAATAATACGAGCAGGCATGGCTATAACTCACCGAATACTTCAAAATTGCCACAAACATATCATTTTTAGAGCAAAAATGTGTTTAACGAATGGTTGGCGTCAATTTCATCACCTTATTAGACATCGGCAGCAATACACAAATATCTGTCGGATAAATTTCAATATCAGTCTTGGTATGAACCAGGAAACTAGAGGTTTTCAGTCAGATATATGTGCCTCATATTCCACTTTGTGGAATAATTGTAGTTTCAGTGCAGAAAAAACCGATTCCATCATTTCATGTTTGCTTTTTCCTTTCGTATATTAATCCGTACGATATATCTAAAATAAACATGTCAAGTTGATTTACGTGGAAATACCGCTGAGCGAATAATCGAATATATGTAACCTGTACCTATTTGCTTTTCGTATCTGGCAGTGCAAATATTTTGTTTGAACGAAATTTTCAACCAATATTGCGATTGTACTTTGTATTTGTTCTTCGGAATTTAGGCTATATCGACAGTGTTGTTGCAAAACGAACATTTCTACTATTTCCAGCGGAACAGCCCAATAAGCAAATAAAATCTGAAAATAAAGTACAAATTTACACTCACCCTAATTAACTCATGATGTACTAAATTTTCATGCACCTACCTGAACAGTGTCTTCTGGACGACTGTTAATCTGTGACTGTAGTGGAGAGAGATTCACATAGTGGAACGACGCGACAAGACTCGTAGGCACATAGTAACACAGTTTGAAAACTCCTAGTGGTTAAAAAGATGAGTTCGAACAGTGAATACTTTTTATTAGATAACCCAACTTTACGTTTGTTACTTGCAAACGACTATAATAAAAAAACTAGCCGTCCTAACCATAAGAAGATCTTTAAAGATTAATAAAGATTATTATTATTTTCAAATGGTCAGCGAAGTCTCCAGATTTGATCCCATTGGAATATTTCTTATAAGGATACTTGATAAGTATAGACTTATGGCCAGCAAAGTCTCCAGATTTGGTCCCATTGGAATATTTCTCATTAGGATACTTAAAAAGTAAATTCTTTCGGAAATCTGAACAGTCCGCAAATTCTTCAAGAATTGAAAGATGATAAATAAGAGAAGAGAAGAATTCTGAACAGTCCGCAAAATCTTCAAGAATTGAAAGATATGATAAATAAGAGAAGAAATGGAACTTTTCTCTTAAGAAACTTGTGGAAAAATTTTCATTTTGAATTAAATTCTGCTGATAAATGTAAATCATATCGAACATCTCTAAAGTTTTTCACTCAATTTTCATGTTTTATGGATGTTAATCTTATTTACAAAAGAAAGGCAGTTTTTCTTAACTATTTTATATGAAACCTGTGCAAACCCATCCAAACATGCGATCTTTAATTTGACTACAAAAAAAACTCTATTAAACAATCCGGAAATATACAGGGTGATTTATTTGAACTGGAAAAGTTGGCTGTTACATCACAGAAAATGTAAACAAACAAACAAAAAATAAGTTTATTCTTTCATTTATTATCCACATACATTTTTTTATTAATGTAAGTCAAGCCATTCCAAAGATGCTTATATTTCCATACTTCACTAGCGTACTTGTATGATAATAATAATAACAATATATAAAAGAAGAATGGACGGTTTCGAAATATCAAATATAAGTGCGGTTCTGAAAGGTTCCTTTATATCGATAAATTTGAACGGTTTGATGTGGAACAATGGGATAAAAAATATTATTACCGATACTATTTTTTGAGGGAAGATACATTGCAATTACTCGAGAGATGGCACTGGGAGCACACCAACTAAAATATTTTGAAAAACAAAGAGATCTAAATTGTGAAAATGCGTATTATAGAAAATCATAAAAATGTATATGGTTGTATATTGATTAAAAAGTTCTGCCATTCTTCATTTTTGTTTCAAAAGTTTCCATTTTTTGCAGTATTCTTCATCTCTCAACATCTCCCATAATTTACGATCAGAGTAAGAGTCCATTTATCATCTTCCAAAACTATTTTTACCTTTTTAATCCAAACATTTTCTTCTTAATCGAAATTTCTGACTTTTCTAGTAAACATTCTAGTGTATTTTCAACTTTTTACAAATATTGAAACTTTGTAAAAAAGCTTACCATGAAGCTCGCAAAAAACCAAGACCCTTTCGGAGAAAAATATAGTGTGCTATCTGGAATATAGGAAGGTAAATCCAAAATTTCCTTGAGAGATGATTTTATTAATTTATCTAGCTAGGAATTTCTTAGGTAATTTGTCAAGAGTGGTAGATTGAAAGGAGTGTGCTAATAAAGGTCATACAGAAAAGTTGAGCATTGAAATTTCTGCTGTCCTTGCAATAAAGGAGATTTGATTAATTTTTCTAGATTTGTCAACAAATCATCAATGACATTTTTAGAGTTATCTCATCTTTGAAAAATACTTCCGAATATTTAATCTTTTCATTTTCCGATATGGATTGAATGTATTCAGAACTAAACAATGTAATATGATTTCATTTTCCATTCTTAACATCAATAACTTTTGTTGATTCCATATTTAGTTCAAGACCTATTTCAGAAAAATTAGCCATTGCCAATTCTAAAAGAGATCGACGTATCTCATCGCAAACTTTTCTCTAGGCTTTTTGAATACCTACTGCAGTTCTTTGGTCGTCATTTTGATGAATATCTCAATCAAGGTTTAGCCAGTGTAAACCATGTAAGCGCCTGAAAGCCAATTTTGTGACGACTTAATTACAAATCATTGAATTTTCTCGACTATACAAAAATTTTATTAGAATGTATTGTAGGTACGTACATACTAACCATTCGTAAAAAAATCTCTAAATGACAGTGAAAACCTTATCACGAGCTACCGCGCTTCTTTGCATGCCGTGAAAACGTACGATCGCAAAAAGACAAAAAAAAATCACGAAAATTCAAATCGACAATGCCTCGCGTATCGATAAGGCATAGGAAACAGTGCAATCGCTATGTTTGTCACGGTGGACAGTGGCACACGAACATGTTCGCATGTTCTTTTATCTCAGGTGATAGCGTATCAGTCAAACTGAATAAATACGCACTGAGAGTGGCCGTATTTATTGATGCAATCGTGGTTGGGTTGCATTGTTTGCTTGCTTTGATATTTCTGTAGCCGCCACCACAAAAAAGTTGCGAAGCGTTACCATTCACTCTAGGGTGTGTATCACTGAACAAATGGGCCCAGAAAAGTTAACTAAAAAATACTCGGAGACGGAAATATTAGGCAAATATAGTTGAAACTTCTGCTTCCCACGAAGAATAAACTCCTGTAATGCCAACTTTTTCTTGGAGGGTATCACCGACAATATGAATTGCTCTTTTTTGCGCAAAATCTAAAAGTTTTATTGTCTGTTTAGGAGCTGCACTTGCAGAGACAAAATTGAAAGGAACTTATATGGATTATCGTTTCATTTATTTAATTTTCTTAACTTAACTTAACTAATGTATTTTCCATAACCACAAAAGTATCATTATTTTTCTTTTTTTTACGAAACTCCCAGGTTTTCGGAGAAAACCCCTCAAAAGCAGAGCTTGTGCGAGCAAGGGAGATCCGGGACCTACAGTTTAAATAAAAGTGGAATCCGAACCACTTCAGCTCAGTGACAGGCGATGTGTTGCAAATGCGAGGATATATTGAAAAATGCTTTGCCTACTATAAAACCAAACAAAATTTCAATGTCAATATATTTTATTACACAACATATTATTCTCCTCTTAATTGGATATATTTATTACAGCGAACCTGCAACGTCTCTAGACCTTTCAAAAAAAATGTTTCTTCTTGCTCTGCAAACCAGACCTCCACAGCTTTTATTACCTCCTCGTTGGAAGAAAATGTACGACCTTTTAAACTTTATTTCAATTGAGGAAAGAGATGATGGTCAGACGGAGCCAAATCTGGTGAATAAGCGGGGTGTTCTAGTAATTCAAACCCTGAATCACGAATTTTTTGCATGGCACCATGAGATTTGTATGCAGGGGCGTTGTCCTGCAAAAACAAAACACCTTTGGATAGCTTTCCGCGTCTTTTCTCTTTAATTTTTTTTCCGTAGAGTGGTCAGTAATGTGGACAGTTACCCTTATCCAAAAAATCAATCATGATTACTCCATGGCAATCCCAAAAAACTGATGCAAGAACTTTTCTAGCGGATTTTTGGACACGAAACTTCTTATATCTTGGAGAACCGGAGTGTCGCCATTCCATCGATTGTTGCTTTGTTTCTGGATCGTAGAAATGTACCCAAGTCTCATCCATAGTAACAATTCGGTTTAAGAAGTCTACATCGTTTTCAAATCGAGCACTGATCGAACGCGATGCTACTACCCTTGCACGCTTTTGGTCAACATTCAAACATTTGGGGATTCATTTTGCAGCAATTTTTCTCATGTCTAAATTGACGTGAACTATATGATGAACGTGTTCGTATGAAACATTCAGTGCTTCAGATATCCGTTTTAGCCCAATTCGACGATCTGTTAAAATCATGTCATGAACTGCATCGATATTTTCGGGGACTGACACAGAAACTGGCCTTCCCGATTGGTCATCATCTTCAATGGAAAATTTACCTCTTTTGAAGCTTGCAGTCCAATTTTTCACGGTCGCATACGAAGGACATTGATCACCAATGGTATTAAGCATATCTTCGTAAATCTGCTTACCTCTTAACCCTTTTAAATACAGGTACTTGACGATGGCTGGATACTCCAATTTTTCGATTTTCACAATTTCGGTGGACATGTGTTTTCTTTTAATTAAAACTTCACACTGACACTTCTAATAAGTTATTGTTCGTTGCTATGGTAACGCAATATTTCGTTTATGCAGGGAACTGGTCTAGGCTAACTAGATATCAAAACATCCTCATATATAGGGGTTGTTTTAAGACATGAAAATGTACGATTCACTTCTTGTGAATATATACATATTAACTAATGAATAATAGGTAATACGCAGGAAAAAATAGGTACGTTTAATTGTGTAGTACCTACTTAATTTTGTCTAAGATGTTGATCTTCACTTTTAATTATTAATTTGAACATCGGTTGATCAGAGTTATGTAATTACTTCAAATGATATTCGTTGATTTTTCACAAGAAGTTGTGTATTGTTGCAATTATACCGAGAATTGTAGTCATCCGAAAAGTCTTCAAATAGAAAATCAATGATTTTTCAAGTACCGTATGCAATTTTTTTCCTGTAGACATCCTTACACAGACTCGTGGCACGTGTACAACGACTCTCGTGTTTCTCTCATTAACACCATGTCAAATTCTCTATGGTGTGCAAAGAGGCTTATCTCATTTTCTATAACTCTTGCTCATATGTTTTTTGTACTCTGTTATTTATTTGATATTTATTGTATCTTTGTAACGTTTATATTTATTTCACTTGTTATGTATTCGCTATATATTCTAAAATACAATTGAAGGATAACAATATCTCAATAATGACAATGTCCTAAGAGATGTTTCAGATTTGATACACTGAAAAAATTCATATTGTGAAATTGTTTAGTATGTAATGATGGGTATTTTTTGTCAAAGATTAAAGCGACAAATTTACTATCTTGTTTGTACCTCACAACTGAAGTCTGAATTTTATTTTGTGAATGTAAAGTTGACCATGTGGAAATACCTATACACTATCTAGATATTGAATTTTCTATTGTTATAAATAAATTTTAATATTCCCTTTGTTAAAATCATATGAATGTATTTTGGGAATCGTTTAATCACAGTTATTCATCCTCCTGTAAATTCACGGTATTGCACTCAGGTATTTACAATATGATTTTGCCATATTTTAATTCAAATTTGTGAAATCTGAAATTAAAATTTACAAATTCATAATTCTAAATTGCAAATTCACCATCCACCCCTATGAGACTATTTGTATTCATCTCAACGCAGGATGTTTCTAATAATATATAATAATAATAATAATTTATTGCAAAAAATACACATATAAACAATGAGTTACATTGAGTTTAGTTTCAAAATTTCATTAAAAGGTATACCTATAATGTTCCTTTGCTACAAGCGAAAACCCAAAGAAATCATAGACGGTTATATATGGGTATTAAAATATTACAATATAATAGATTGTTAGTGTTTGATGGAACAGTACCTAAACATGTAATTATTGTTAACATAAACATCAGTAGTTTCTGCACAAGTAGAGAATCACGAAAGCATATAGCATAAAAGTTTAGAAATTGCGGTAGATATGAAACTATACAGATATATATATATATATAGCAAAAAAGTTCAAAAATTGAGGTAAATATGAAACTATTTATAGATATAAAAGTATAAAAATATAAAGATACAGAATGTATAAATGGTAAAATGTAAAAAAGGTATAAATGAGGGAAACTTCAACCGAGGGGAACAGGTTCAATTATTTTGTGTATTTCTTTACGGTCAGATTGCAGTATGTACGATTTGAAATATTTTTTAAACATTTCCAAGCTATTTATTTTCAGAAGATAATTTTTATAAGTTTCGTGGAGTTTGTTGAAGATTACCGACGAAAGGTATGTATAACATTTTTTTGCAATTGTTTTGTTAATAGTTCTAACGGTAGCATAACTACCTACATTTTGTCTTGTGTTGTAACAGTGTTCTGGATTTTTCAG
Source organism: Chrysolina oricalcia (assembly GCA_944452925.2). Taxonomy (NCBI): domain Eukaryota; kingdom Metazoa; phylum Arthropoda; class Insecta; order Coleoptera; family Chrysomelidae; genus Chrysolina; species Chrysolina oricalcia. Next base: position 7,049,121 of record OX101815.2, on the reverse strand, counting down.
TAAGTGCCTGTTTTTGTAAGTATATATTAATATGTTATAATAGTATAGTTATATAAGATCTAGTACATGGCTTTAAAAAAAACTGTATCAGATGGATATCATAGAGGCTTTTTATAAATTATTTTCAGGATTCTTTTCTGAAGGACATCTAGCTTCCACAAGTATGTGTATGAACATGCACCCCAGCTATAAGTATACAATATTGCAGGCGTGATTCGACTAGAGCATGAAATAGAATTTTTAATTGCTTGAGAGTTAGTATCTTGACTAAACACTTAAATTTATACAAGAGAATTCTGAGTGTTTTGCTTACCTGCTCAGTGTGATAATTCCACCTCAGATGGGAATCAATAGTTATTCCAAGGTATTTTATTCTATTAGTTGCATTTATTTTGACATTAATTTTATTTATTTTCAGCTCAAAGGTTTTAAAATCTGGCAAGTGATTTTCATAGCTAGCAAAAGGGAAAAAGTAAGTTTTCTCGAAATTGACTGTTAATAGTTTGTGGCTAAACCAGTTGAAAATGTTTTCCAAATCTTGTTCAATTTCTCTTTTCAGGTTCTTCCAAGAATCAGAAGAGTAGAGAATGGCTGTATCGTCTGCGAAGCTGTAAATTTTTCCAGACGATTTCTGGGTGAGTAAGTTATTGATATAAATTGAGAACAGTATTGGCCCAAGAACAGTTCCTTGTGGCACTCCATATGATACTTTATTTTCATGACTTATAGTTTCCCCTATTTTTACAGATTGTTTACGATCTTTGAGGTAACTTTTGAAGAGTTCAAGTGCTACTCCTCTTATACCGGATCCCTCCAGAGCCTCGAATAACTGAGGGTGATCCACAGTATCGAAGGCCTTGGAGAGATCTAGAAAGACACAAATTGTTGGCTTTCTAGAATCAATGCAGTGATTTATTTCTCCACTTAACTTAGATGTGATATCGTTCTAATTCAGAAGAACATTTGATAGATAAGGTTTGAAAGAGTGAAATTGAGTTGAACATTCATTATGTTGATCATCAACAATAAAATATTCAGAAACAATTGAAATAACAAAAACAAAGTCACGCAGTTTAATAAAAAATAAGGTGAATCAAGAGATATTCATTCTCAGCCAAAGATGAACCTGCAGTATTCTATAAGTATATCCACTGAGTAGAGTATATTATATTGTGGTAAATTCACACCATCAATTCATGAATTCAAAATTTGTGTGGCGAAAAAGCAATTCAGCGTGTAACATTCGAATAGTTTGGGTATATTATATTCACAATACACAAGTTCTATGATTTTTGTTTCTCGATGTGCAATTTTCAGAGAAGAATGTAAATAATTATGGTGAACATCATATATAGCAAGTGATCAATAAAATCATATTCACAGTTTGTAAAATTGCATAAATTTTTTATAGTGTAGGATAGACTGAATTTGTACCAAAACACTCTATTATGGTTTGAATGTTCTCCTGAAGAGTTAAATTATTCCATGGAACTCAATTACCTAATGATTCTAGGTACAGGCAGGCCATTTAACAAATGGGTAATTTTTCCTGAAAATATTTTGTTTACCTTAGTCACGAGTAATTAATTTGGACTTCCTGCAAAGTAGGAAATATCTTCAGAAAACCAGTAGGATTTCTGCTTGCATATCATATCATTCATTATCGTTATCCAAACTCATGCCTATGCAATGCTTATACTTATCGCAAAAATTATTCTAATCAGAGCAAAGTACCTACCTACAATGTACCCAGGTGTTTATAGAATGTTTAGCACTTTCATGAGGATATGCTTCGAAAATGAGTTAAAATCATCGAAATAAAAGAACACTGGTCGTCTCAAACTTTCACATAAAGTTATTCTTGACGTACATATTTACGTCTAAGTTACAGGCAGGTCACTTTGGATCGTCACTTTCACAGTAGACAACTAATGTAAACAAGAAAATTGCACACATTCGATATTTATAAGTTCAAGGATTCTGAAGATGATGCAAATAAAACAAAATGCAATTTTGCAAGCTGATGCGTAGAACAGATGTATCGCTGATTTTGCATTTACCATAATATTCTTTTTGCATGGGCTCCCAGATCATATCTACTTCCAATATTATGGAGCACTGAACGGCTCAAACTTCAAAATAAGTTAATCTTGACGTAGGTATTTTTTTCTTAGTTAGAGGCAGGTCAGTTTAAATCGTCACTTTATAACATCACCACGGTAGACAACTAATGTAAACAGAAAAATTGCACACATTCGACATCTATAAGTTCAAGGATTCTAAAGATGATGCAAATCAAATAAAATATGCAATATTGCAAGCTGGTGTAGAACAGATGAAGGTATCGCTGATCTTGCATTTACCATAATGTTCTTTTTGAACTTCTAGATGATATCTACTTCAATATCATGGAGCACTGGTCGTCTCCAAGTTCCAAATGAAGTTAATCTTGACGTAAGTATATAATTCTGAGTTGGAGGCAGGTCAGTTTGGATCGTCACTTCACCACGGTAGACAACTAATGTAAAGAGAAAAATTGCACAAATTCGACATCTGAAAGTTCAAGAATTCTAAAGATGATGCAAATTAAATAAAATGCAATTTTGCAAGCTGATGTAGAACAGATGTATCGCTGATATTGCATTTATCATAATATTCTTTTTGGAATTCCAGATGATATCTACTTTCAATATTATGGAGAACTGGTCGTCTCCATCTTTCAAATAAAGTTAATCTTGACGGACCTATATACGTCTGAGCTAGAGGCAGGTCAGTTTGGATCGTCACTTTAACTTCACCACGGTAGACAGCTAACGTAAACAAAAAAATGCACACATTTGACATCTACAAGTTCAAGGATTCTCAAGGTTCCGTCAAACCAAAGCGGGAACGCGGGAGCGGGAGCGGAAACGGAACTTTAGAACCGTGCGAATTGCTAGAAAAACAGTACACGTAGCAAACCTTATATATTTCGTTGCTTGTATGCATTTCGGAATACGAATAATCACACCGATATGTCCCACTATGGAATTTAGTCTCGGATTCATCTCGTTCCCGCTCCCGCTCCCGCGTTCCCGCGTCGGTTTGAGGAAACCTTAAAGATGATTCAAATGAAAAGATCCAATTTTGCAAGCTGGTGTAGAACAGATGTATCGCTGATCTGTCAATTACCATAATATTCTTTTTGGACTTCCAGAGATGATATCTACTTTCAATATTATGGAGCAAAGGTATTCACTTTTTACAGCAAAATGACCTATGTGGCTTTCTCAATCCGTTATATATTGGTAGGTACCTACTTGTTTCACGGTATATAGGTAGATTTGGCATTACAGAGAATGTGGTATAGGTAGGTATATAAGAGGAAATCTGAAGTGAAACCGATTAAATTTTTTATAGGAACACATGAAGATGGCTGCGCTTCAGAAGCATTTTTTCTATCGATGCGTGATTCTCGAGTTTCTTGTTCTTAAGAGCGCAATCGATATATTAGCGACCTGTAAACTATATATACCTACCCCAAACCTAATTTCTAATACCTCGATTACCGATTCCGAAAGATGACGATCTACGGATCGCACACCTCCACGAACCAACTACGTCCTTACATTTAAATTTACAATTCGGTAGCCAACAAGGTTAAATTTACATGACTAACAAAGAAGGAGAGCAAATTCAACACCGGTTCGTTTATAGGGGACGAAATCCGGAGGCAGTTATTGATTATTTGCCGACCATTTTGTGCCGTGCCATCAACACGGCCGACCAATCGGCGGCGAGAGCACTCACACTCGGCGGGCGTAACGTCCGAGGGAAGGGAGCGCCGCACGAGCAACTCCCCTACCCGATTTCGCCCGAGGATTTATCGAGCAACGCTCCTCAGTCGGTCGCCAGCTTTGCTCGGGAGAAGGTAGTCGCACGTACCCGCACGATCGCTTACCGCCACAAAAAAAAACAACGGATCTGGGGATTGTGACGTAATGTTTTAGTTGTTCGATGGGATTCAGTGAATTTTGAGTGAACTGTTCCACCAAGTGCGGTTCGTATGGTGATGTCAGAGCAAGGCGGACTGGCAATGCACCAGATCCCAATGCATCACAGAGGTTTGGTCCAGCCAAGCCTCGTCATGAACCCGCATCAGATGAACGATTCGTGTTCCGTCGAATCGCAGAACAGTAAGTTTTTTCAGTAGTTTCAGTACAATCGCCGACAACACTGTTCTGATAGCAGATTATCAAATAATAGTTATAGTGGATGGAAATGAATCATCTGATACCTACTTCTTTCAGACAAGAAAGGCCAATGAGTTCAGATTAATATGTGCTATAGATCTTGACTTTCGTTCCCATAAAAACGCCATATGGATATGCACAGTTTTTACCACCGGTTTGTGAGATATCTGAGTTATTAAACAGAAGTTTTCTTCTGTTTACCAGCCTCTTAATAATGAACAAACTCATGTACATTTCGTTCATTCAGCTCATACTATGTGGTCTGCCCACATAAACTTGCATTTCGGACAACTCTAAGGAAAAATCAAGAAGTGAAAGATCTGGAGACCTTGGGAGCCACTTTATCAGCCTTGGTCCTCCATCCAGTCTATCTTCAATAAAAACAGTTGTCAGAAAACCCACGAGAAAGAAGACTTGCAAAATGCACCGTTCTACCGAAATTGTCCTTTGGTTCATGATTACTTCCATTCGAAAATTGTTATCCTACGACTAGTTTATAAGTTTCTCAAAAATTACAGATAACCGTTTCTTATGAGTTTTGTCGAAGAATATTGAAGAATTATGCTTCAGCTGGAATTTACGCTATTTTGGTTTTAGATGCTGCCTTGTTTAGGTTTTAAAATTCGAATAATCCTCAATCTGCTATAATGCCAGTGGTTTTATAGAAATTAAGAACGAAAACATGTTCAGAAATTATAGAAGGAAAAGTAAAAAAAACATACATATATAGAGGCGATGAACAATATAGGTAATGAAAATAAAGAAGAGCTGCTTCTGTCCTGAAATAGCTAAATGAAAAATACTTCAAGACGGTAAAGAAAGTTCAGAAGCATATTCCAGTGAAGAAAATGAGGAAAACTGTAGAACTTCCGATGGTTATTGAGAAAAATGAACGGAAAAGGTTGCAAGAAGTAAAACAACTTCATCAGAATCAGGCGTTGAGTGGGCTGAGCCTTGTGATGATAACGAGGGTGAAGATATTGATGATCCCGAGAATACATACAACAAAAGTGAATAATTTATCAGAAAAAAAACGAAATTGGGTACTAATACTATTCAGGTATATATGAGTTATGTTTGTATAGGTGCTGTAGGTTCGCTATGTCATTTCGGCCATTATTTTGTTCGATGGAAAAACAAAAACAAATCATCTTCAATTTTGTTAATAGTACAGGATTGTTTTCTGAAATGTTTGTTTTGGAAGATATCAAAACTTTAATAATATACCTAAATCTGACAATTATTATTGATGTATGGAAATAGCCACCGAAAATTTCAAATGTTTTTTGAAATCAGTCGAACTGAGGATTTTTCGCAACAACAACATTTGAATGAATTTGAACCACAATTTGCTCACGATATACACAAAATAATTTTCAGAAAATGTTCGAATCGGTTCAAAATAATTAGTTAATATTCAAAGATATTTCAAAGTGTCTAATTCAGATATAAGCAGGTTTTTGGAACTGCAGATGTATCATCCACATCATACGTGACGTAGGTGACTAGTGTTCTACAAAATAAACCTAAATACCCCCATTGGTTAACATGTAAATATAGCCATCATAACATATAATATATCTAATATACCTTATTGAGAATTTGATACTCCATAATGAAAATTCAAATAATAATCCGTAAATTTATTCTAGAGAAAACATTTACTTCCACATTCATTCTGTCACTGAGAAAAAACTGAAAATTTAGAATAAATTCAAAACGAAATGTACTTAATCCAATTTTATTTATATTATCTCTGAGCTAGACTTTGTACCTGCTAATATAATCGCTATAAATATTAGTTTTTCCATCAATGAAGTTGATCATTATTATTGAAAGTATATCTACCTAACACCTCCTGATAATGAATTTTCCAATGATTCAGAAACGATTTCTGCACAGCCATCTATCAAAGAATAATAGTATTCAAATTGGAATTTGCATCCACATGCATAAATGAATATGAAATTGAAAACTGACTTCAATTCCCAACCGTACTGAAGTTTTTCATCATTTTTTCATTTTCGTGCATATGACAGGAATTTAATATTTAATGAGAGAGTAAATGTGAGTTGTTGAAAACATATTGTCTGAAGCATCCATTTGTATATCAACAATGAAATCATTAAATATGTACCTCATCTGATTTCGATAAGCTGAAAATCCATTTGAAATATGAAATACTAATGTTAAATCCTTGGTTAAGAACATTTGGAAGTATTCTCTGTATCACCTCGTATATATAACGGAAATTTCCTGAACATATTCCTGTCAACAAAGGATTCTTTGTGTGTGTTTTTTTCCTCGTATCTGACCATTCCCAGATCTAGAAAAATATTGTTTTGCCGATTTTATCATTTCGGGTGTTTTTTAAACCAATTTCTCAAAAAAATCATAAGAAAAAGTTTTGTTGAAAGGGAATCTCTGACGTGGCAATCAGAATCTCAACGGTATTGTCGTCTTAGCAGACAAAGCAAATAAATATTATTTTGTTGTTTTGTCCATAACCTTCTGGAACGTTGTTGGGGCGTTCTTTAATCCGAAAGGCAAACGAAAATACTCGTTGTGGCCATATCAAAATTGAAGCTGGTTTTTTGGGTATCACCAACATGATTTACAGACTTGATAAAACCTGCTAGTCTGAGTTGAAAAAATTTCAAGGAGACGGTTTTTCTACATGAGGTCCTTTACTAACTATAATTTTTTAGGACATTTTCTAAACACGATTGAAAAAATGCTTGATCTATTGAATTATATATAACTATATAGCTAACGACATAAATGAAAATCAAGTTTCTTTCAAATGTAGAATAAAATTACATGTAGAGACTAATGAGTATTCAAGTTTTGTTCTTTTTCAAAGAATTTCAATATTACTATGTTCCCGATAACTAATCTCTCAAGTGTATGTTTCGACGTTTGCCTCGACGTTTGCGTTATTCAGTAATTATGTTTTCAAAAAATCACTCACAAGAATGGATTAAACTGATTATATTTGACGTTGACAATTAGGAACGATCAAGATGAAGTGGCATCTGAAGTAGTTTTAATGTAGTTTAAATGATATAAATCAATTGATTTGAATACAAGATTTAAATCACATGTTTTTTTTTTAATTTAAATCATAATTGAAATCAAAATTTCGGATAAATTATTATTCAGACAAAATAAAAACTTTGAGTTTCAATTAATGGCATTTTATCAAAAAAAAATTAATCCTCTGTACCTAAATAATATCTATTTTAGTTAATTGTAGTGTTTATACCAAAGAACTAATTTTGTAGCTTTTTCAGTTCCTACTCGATTTCTGAGTTTGGAATGGACTAAACCAAATGTTGAGAAAATTCTTTCTACTGATGGGGAAGAAACGGCAGCACAAAATAATTGTCTAATCATATATGAAGAACTATATAATAGGGAATTACACTATAATATAAAATTATGTTTTATTTGTAACAAATCATTTCACGAAACTATTTATTTATTTCATATCGACTATAATCCACTTCAAAACTGGTCCAAATTGAGAGAGATTCAAACGCCAAATTTTCGCGATCTGACGTCACTTGTATTATTCTAAATGTCCAGAGAATGCTTTCTGTACAAGGAACAATTATTCCTATTTCGCATCACAGTGTACACCGGAATGATCTTCTTCCGATACTATTCAGTCGATTTTAATGAAAAGGTACACTTTTTAAATCTTTGTAAATCCTTGTAATTCCCTATTGGTATATATTGTTACGACTTCCACTAATCTATATTGGTTTTACAATCTGAAGAATATCATCATGGAAGATATCATCAGTGAAAAATTCTTATCTGGCAAGAAACTTGATTAAGGGTGATAGTAAACCACTATTTGGATATAATTCTTCAACAACTTTTAAAGCAAGATTTTTTCACTCCCTGTTAGTGTTTGCTGACAAACGATACGGAGTTAAACACTGTTCATAACGCCTCTTAAATTTTTGCAAATGATTTAAAGTTGTCAGTTTTGTCAAAATTGGTTTCTCACAATTTAAATTATTCAATAACATCTGAGAGACTGGCACTGTTTCTTTGTATAGCCTATCTATTGCGACAGAGAATTTAAGTATTGTTACGTAATCTTCACCTAATTTTTCAAGTGACTGTTTGAAATTTTTCCTCTTATAATATTGTAAATTTTGTTTTTCTTCTACTCAGTAATTTGGAAAAGTATGACTCACCGAAATCTTCTGAGCTGTCCGCAAGCTAATTCCATCTGACATCATTTGGCAAAACTAGTCCGCTTCTTTGGCATAGCCTGCGGAGGAAAAATGGTTGTTACGGAAGTATCAGGCAATGTAAACATGTTCTTTTATATCAGCAATTTTCGAATCTTTGCATAGCAAATTTGAAATATGTGTAACACAACCAGATGAAATAAGGTCCAAGTCAGTAGATGTATTTAGTTGATGTCGTACTGCAGCCATATTAACTGCATTATCTGTACTGTACTCTGTACTGTCATATTCGGTTTCAAGCTTATTTATGAGTGCTGTTACAGTATGTGGATTACCAGAAGTATCTAGAGTATATAATGAGACGAAAAATCCATTTTCTGTTGTAACCGTTGCACAAATTATCAGTTCATAATGCACATTGGACCATCCGTCAAGCCACAGACAGAAAAATGTCCCCAACAAGTTTTCAAAGCATTTGTTCTTTCTTCATTATAAATTTCATCAAGCAATTTATTAGAAACCTCAAAGAATGTGGTTTGTAACCATGCAGGCCGTAAGAGAGCTATAGCTTTTCTTATTTCCGGTTGTTCCATTCAGTTAAAACTGCTTGTTTGTAGCGTAGAGGACTCTAGCAACATGTTTGTCAATTTCGTCTTTAGAAAAATTGCTATTGCGCATGACAAAAGACGAGAAAAGATCTAGAACTAGAACTTGCTAACATTGTTTATGACACTGCTTACCTTTTCCTACAGGAAATCTGGAGTGGAAACACTGGAAAGTGGCTCTAAAGGTTGTGGAGTATTTGGTTCCTGTCAATTTTGTCAACATTACAACATGGATTTCGCGAATACTCTAATGAAATACATGGAAGAGGGAGAATGTCCTGTGGGGGTCTTTTGTGATATTAGCAGGGTATACAATTGCATAAATCACAATAATTTACTAGCAAAATTGCTGCAATATGGTAAAGATGGTGCCGCAAAAAATTGGATAACTTCTTTCGTCAAAGTGAGCATTCATGACAAAGAAAGCAATATCAATTCTGATATTAGCTCTTATTCGTTGAAAATGCTTTTAGATGGTTTACAGGCAATCAATTGAAATTTAATGGATACAAAATACAAGAAATTAAATCGACAGAAATTTATCCTGGTCAGCTCACGTGGAAGAATTGTCAAAAATTATCCAAGAATATATTTTTGCCTTCAGATAACTCAGGAAATTTTTGGATCTTGATGCATTGAAGAGTGCATATTTTGCATTGTTCCACTTTCATTTAAATTATAGGATTATTTTATGGGGAAATTCACCTCATTCTGTGAGAGTATTCTTTTACCGTTTTACCGTTACCTTAATTCTTTATTTATTTATAATACTCTCTTAGAAGTACATAGAAATAAATCTGACTCCACTGATATTTGGATGTCCAGAATAATAGAGAAATTCATTGAACGTCTATTCATATAATCGTTTACCAGATAATGCTCAACTTCTATTCATTCGAAATGAAAATTAAATCATTATTTCTAGAGAGTTATTTCTGTAGTACTGATGAATATATGAATGCTAGACACTGTTTTTAATAACTACTTAGTTATATTTACGTATATTATATCAACTTGTGACTAAGTACCTGTTCAGTAATATTTTTTACATATTTCTGTTGTTTTTGTATTCATACAATTTTATATGAGTACTTCACATATTTCTGTTGTGTTTTCTTTTATACTATCTTTTCATTGATTTTTCTTTCACTACCTGACCTGCAACAAACATTACGTTCCGTTACGTTTTAAACAAAAATTCATCTATCTATGAGCATTGGTGTACCGCAAGGATCTGAGTATTACCCGAATATGAGTGTGCTACTGGGCCATCAATATATTAATTAAACAAACAGACCAAACGCACCAGCTTTGACATCACCAGTAAAAAAAAAGTTTAATTTTATTTTTTCAATCAATCAAGATATACTTTATTGTCGGAAGAATAGAGTTCTCAAAGACAAAGCATGTGTAAGTAAGATATAACTAAAAATAAAAATAGGATAAAAATAACAATATGACACAACTATATCTAAATAAATCTCTAAAATATGGTGTACACAGACACATAGGACCTTCGAGAAAATACAAATAGTGATAAATAAATAAAATAAAATGTTGATTATAAACACAAAACATGTATGTCTAGGTACATACAGTACGATGCAAATGTATGGAATAAATTCATTATTTCTGAATATAAACATATTTTGGAAAATTCCTCGAACACGTCGATTTTCTTTTCCGTTTGACGAATTTTTTAACCTCACCCTAAATATATAGGGTTATCCGCATTCGAGTAAAAATGACTTTAGTGATATGTTCAAATGGGACACCCAGTGTATTTTTCAATATTTGGTTAGCAATGGTCATTACAAATCCAGTAATACCAGGTTTGATGGGATTATGTCAAACGGTTGCGGAGATATGAGCACAAAACTTCTCCATATGCCCAATGAGTGCGACAGAGACTTTTGACCTTCCGAATCGTGTGGAGTCTCAGTCATACTCATTGCATATACGAGGAAGGTTTTTGCCCATATCTCTGCAGCCGTTTGACATAATCCCATCAAACTTGGTATCACTGGAATTGTAATGACGATCCCTAACCAAATATGGAAAAAAACACTGGGTGTCCCATTTGAAAATATCACTAAAGTAATTTTTATTCGAATTCGGATAACCCTATATATTTAGGGTGGGGTTCAAAAATTGGCCAATCGGAAAAGAAAATCGACGTGTTCGAGGAATTTTCCAAAATTTGTTTATATTCAGAAATAATGAATTTATTCCATATATTTGCATCAGATTGTATAAAAACTATCAAATATTTTATTTTCTTTATTCAGTCATAACAAGTTCTGCAAGGGTTCCGAAATAATTCCTAAGCAAGGAGAACTGAGTCTTAGGTTTGAGGTAAAATAGTCTTCTATTTCATCGAATGATTGCTGTACCAGGAGGTTTTTTGAATTGACTAATACATGTTGTATCCTTAATAATGTCTATGGGCAGGTGATTATACATTTTGATGCCGTTGTATATTATTGAGTCTCTCACAATATTGTTAGTTGGTCTAGGTAATCAGATGAGGTTACTTCGACGTGTGTTGTGGTGAAGCTCATGGGATTCAAGATTTTTGTTTTTGTGTATTAGGCTAACTGATTCTAAAATGTATATAGATGTTACAGTGAGTATTTTATGATCCTTGAATAAACTGTATACATGAATCTCCTGGCCTTTTTTTGCAGACATACCTCAGAGCTCTTTTTTGGAATACAAAAACATTTTTATATAGGTAAGAGCTGCATGCACCCCAAAATGCAATCCCATACCTCAAATGTGACTGAATTAGGGCAAAATGGGCGGTTCTGGCTGCGGTTCTGGCTGCGGAGATATAATTCGAATTGCGTAGCATCCTGACGATAACTTTTGGCAGAGATTATTAATGTGAAAATCAAATTATAGTTTATTGTCGATATTTATTTAATTCAAGGAATCTTGTTGTTTTGTTGAGAATATTTTCATTTTTTTTTTTATGTTAATCTCCGATCCTCTAAGCAACCATCACACCACCTTCTAGAGTTTTACGACGATCGAAAAAACCTCCAGCGCGAAGGGCACCTCGTCCCCGGTGTGAAATCCGCGCAGGTAATATTTCAAAGGCCGGAGGCGCGGCACTAACGGCGGCGGCACCGCTAATCAACGGCATAAACAAACACCGTGGCGGCAACATTGTCTCTCCACAATAAACTACCAGGACTGGTAGCAATCGGCGCGACGGGTGCCTATTAGCACCCCGGTGCTAAATGCCCCGGTGCTGGAGGACCGGGCTCGAAGACCACCGCTGTTTCTGACGTGTCACGTGACACCGGCAACCACCTACACGTTATATGAGTATGTTTTTATTGCTAGCTATAGTTTGAATCTTGCTGACAAACACGTTGTTGGTAACCACTTAATGCATGATTTTTTTGTGCTTAATTAAAAAAAAAGTACAAGATTTATCAAAGGCCAAGGTATTATGAAAGATTCTAAAAAAAATTCAAGTGTTCCCCCCAAAAGCCCCCCCAATTTTTTTGTGCCATAATTGGCACAGTATGTAATAAAGAGCTCATTTGCAAAAACAATTTAGTGATTAAAAAATGTTATTTTCAAACTAAATAAATGAAATTTAACTAAAATCATTCGGTGTGAAACTTATAAAAGCAATTTCTATCTTTGTTCAAACAAATGTGCACATTACTCCTGAAGCATTAATAAAACTCGTTCCACTACAGGGGTATTTACATCTTTGCCTTTCTTGGCACTACAGGGGTAAATGATGGTATCCATCGGCTCGAACTTCCTGAATTAGAAAATCGGATGTAGTTCCCCGTTTTATTTTATTTTTAATATGGTTTTGGCCGACCTCATTTTCTTATCACTGTTGCTGAAACTTTACCAGCTTTACACAAGCACTCTGCAATTGCCATTTTGAAATCTGCTAAGGGTAAATTGTTTTCTTTATCACTCTTTCTCCAAAGAATCCAGGCATTAACGTCCATCAAGTTAATTAAATGAAAAAATATGCGTAAGAACCATTTCTTTGATCTCAGCTTTATTCGGTAAAAGCCCAGCATTGAGTCAAGTAAGTCTACCCTACCCATTTACTCATTGTAAATAGTTCCAGCTCTTGGATATGGCAACATTATATGAGTCTTCTATTTTTTTAGGAAAGGAAGAGTTTTATTATTATTAGATGGCGGGGCTAGCCAGTGGCTGAAATGCAGGTAGTTCTGTATAAAATCTTTCCGCACCTCGCTATCAGGTCTACCTCGAGTACTCCGGATCTTTTAATGAACTCCTGGAGATTCCTCACAAGGCTTTCCTGCGGGATGATATCTTCTGCACCGCAGTGTCCAAGGATATCCATCCTCATGCGAGCCAGAGATTCACATTCAAACATTATGTGGAAGGCTGTTTCGTCCTCCTAATCACAAAATCTGCATTGTGTGGACTCTTGAGGTATCCCCAACAGTTGCAGGTGTTTTCTCAGGTGGCAGTGGCCTGTCATCAGTCCTAACACCTTCCTGAGAGAGTCTCGGCTTAGTTCAAGAAGATGTCTTGATAGCCGGTCGGTTGGCCGCATCATCATCATTTTTCCGTGAGTATTGCCTGAGGCACTCTCCCAGAGAGATTGATAATGGTTTTTAACCCATTTCTTTGTGTCCTGCTAAATGCCCCCAAACGGGATTCCGCATCAGGCTGGTTCTGGTCCAATGAGAGTTGTTGCTGCCCCCGCTCTTGCTAGGGCATCTGCGCTCTCATTTCCCTGGATGCCCTTATGACCTGGTACCCAGACAAGTTTTACCCTGTTCTGTGCTCCCAGGTCGTTCATAAGGGTTACTTTTTTTCTACCATAAAATGTTTTCGTATCCATACCCAAGTCTAAAAAATTATCGTAATTAGAGAGATGTCTAGAATGCATATTGTGCCAAATATGTCTGTAACAGTTTTTAGGGACACTGCATCTAGTTCCGTATCTGGCACAAATATATTTTTTGACAAAATAAGACAAAAACCAGTAAAAAACTATGTATTTACTGCAATGAGCACGTTCTGTCGTATGACTACACTATTTTGTGTATTTTTTTGGAACCAAATTCACAAAGTCGACAAAATCAACTATCTAAAATCACTTGTATCTTAGCAGCTGTTTGACCCGGCGGCCATTACACAAATAAGCTGAAACTTTCATAATTCGCCGTCAGATGTCAATGTATCACTACTAGTTGGATTGGGGCCTTATATGACCACCCATTTTATACAGGGTGGGTCACGGTCGATGGTACCTTAGACGTTTACGGAGAACGGGAAATAGGATCATTCTGAAAATTTGGTTTCTCAAGTAGTTGCTCTTGGTCTATCGGTCTAAAATATTTTCAGCAATGCAGCGTTGCCGCTTATACCAGAAAGTAGCAGCATCTTTGTTATTTCAAATGGGTCACCCCGTATATTACCGCATTTTTGAACTTGTTATTTCTTTCTGATTATTTCTGCTTCATACTCTCCTATACCTATCTCTAACGGTTTTTGAGATATTGGTTATTTTCCATATTTTTTATCCAAAACATAGCTCGAATTGAATGTTTATTTCTGCGGTATTTGGATTCTTAGGAAATTGCAATTTTGTGTTAAGTTCATCAAGATCATGTACATTGATTCTATATGGAGAAGTTTGTTCTGCATTATACAGGGTTGTTCAAAATTCATGATCTTACTGCTAGATTCGAAAAGGGTTGAAAGTGCGTTTTTTTTAAATGGAACATCCTGTATAATATGAAATATCCTGAAAGATGACTAAATTCCCTTCGAATTGATATATCATGTTCCTATACCTAAATAGCCAGAATTCCGAGATAATAGCAATTTTCACTTGTAATCTCCCAAGTGCTTGAATTATTGCCGGAGTACATGAATTTTCTTTGAAAATCGATGTACGAGATAAATCTGCTTGAAGAAATATACCCGCTAATAACATCAACTTTGGAAAATCAACTAGATGCGGCTGGTAATATGGTTTTGGAAGAAAATCTCATTTACTTCCAGCAAGACGGAGCTCCACCACACTACTTTCTTCCAGTTAGATAGTGGCTAAATGATAGATTTCCTGGTAGATGGATTGGCCGAAGAGGAGCAATTGAATACCCACCAAGATCACCCGACTTGGCGCATCTAGATTTCTTCTTATGGGGCCATCTGAAATCGGTTGTTTATAAAACACAACCTCGAGATTTGGAAGATTTGAAGAGAAAGATAAAAGCTGCGTGTAGAGAAATTCAGGTAGAAGTTTTTCGGAATGTTGGAGAAGAGTTTGAGAGCAGACTGTATTACTGTTCACAAAATGATGGACAACATTTTGAACATTTGATAAAATAAAGGTCTTTTTGTTATTTTGTTTATGTTTGATTGCAAAACACTGTTTCCTAAACCTTTTCAGAGTTTCCACCTGATTTCTCCAAAAGTACAGGATAGAAATATCAATTATGTAGTATTTTTGAATAGGTAATTGAACGGTCTTCAAAATGAGGTATCACTCGACCCCCCTTTCTATTTAATATTTTAGGGGTTGTTTCCACCCCCGCCTCAGGGTTGACGTAATTTGAATGAAAACCATCCTACAAAATGTCCCCCACAAAAATAAATTTGACGTGTTTTTGCATATTTTTAAATTTTCTGCGAGGACTGAAATATTCGGGGTGGTGCGTTTTCAAATTGACACATTGTAAATCTGTATCTGTTTTAATTGCAACAAAATGCACAATACCAAAGAATAAGCCAAATTATCATCTGAAGAAACGATAACTAACTACTATAGTTTAAACATTGAAATACTCAGTTTAGAGAATGAAATACGGTATATTACTGTTAGGCAACAAAGCATTTTTTTAATTTTCCTTGCATTTCCAGAAATTTAAGTTAATAAGATCAGAGTGTAAGCCATTAATGGCATTAATCAATTTGCAAATTGTTTAAGAATAGGATCGTTGGAACATGATGTTAGAATTATATGGAATTGTGTATATGTGTATATCTAGAATTGTATACATTGTATATATCTGTCCTAAAAAATAGTCTACGTGCTAGATATGTAGGTTCTTCATTTTTATTGATTTTATAAAATAAACATGCCATCAGGTGGAGAAACCTTCTATGAGTCACATGTAGCCATTTCAACTCCAATAGTTCACTAGACACCAAATGTCTTCTAATAATGTTATGTATGAAACGGACGCATCAATTCTTAACTGTAATCTTCTGCGATTTTCGATAGTCAGGCATGGCCCATAATATGACATAATACTTTTAAAATAAATCGTTTCACCTATCTCATCGTATTTCAAAATGTCCTACTGGAACTTTATAAGCGCATAACTTGTGTGTTTATTCGAGTTTAACTTATTATTTGCTACAATTACCCCCCCTCGTATATTGATGCAACCTTTGTAGTTTTTGGGAGTTTCAGTTTTTTCTGTTAAAAAAATTATCACAGAAGACGATAACAAAAAATAGTAGTTATCAATTTGAACAAAATTTCGTCATGTCTGGTGGTTGGAGCGCAACGTCTATTGTTGAACCTATTAATAGCTCACCAAGGTTAGCAACTAAAGATACAATGTTGTAATATAACAGGTAGTTTTTTTAAATAATTATACCTTGCGTTCATGAGTATTCTCGAAAAATTATTCTACATTCTACTCATACAGGTTTCTAGATTGTTTTTTGGTCACTACTGAAACAAACTAGATTGAATTTAAAGCGAGTTGAAAGTCCTTTTTTCGGTAGGCAAATACCCGACACAAGTAGGCCTTGAAATTTTGAATTTCATTTCGAATGGGCTGTGATGGTCGTGCTGGTAGAGCGTTCGCCTCTCAAACGTGGGGTCGAGGGTGCACGACATCACACGTTAGAAGGTAAGGGCTGCGTCTTACCCAGTCTCTCGAAGACTTCTGAGGGTTGCGCGTAGGGGTGCAATCGGTTGACGGGAATAATAATTTTAACAAAAAAAAAAACAAAACGAAAATGATGGCACTAAACTTAAACGACTCATGCCCTAACCAGTGAAAAAAATTACTTTTTTGTACAACTGTCAAAAAAACTTTGACATTTCTGCATCTCTTTTGATGTTCACTTTCAATGCCAAAATAATTCACAAAATAAACATGAAATATTACTTCTTCAAGAATTTATTTTTAACAATGTCAATTATCAATTGATTATTCTCATGTGCCACTAAAAAAACACACATTTGCACATAATACAAAAATAACTATTGAATCGAATAATAAACAAAATTTTTCGAGAGCCACCACGCTTTCAGATTGGTCACTCTGTATGTATGTATTTCACGGCTATGATGTTTTCGAAATTTTACATCTAATATTGTGTGGTAGGTAAACATCAAAGTCATGTGATCCCACAACATCGATAAAATTAAAAAAATCAATGTGACCTCTACAAATAAATCACATCGAGAGATTACATATTGAAGTACCGCAAAATATCTAATATCCAATAACGATGACACCCGTTCTAGAATTCACTTGAACTTTGAATATGAAGTTCCCCTTGCAAATTTGTATCGAAGGTCGTCCAAACTAATACTCAAGAAATATTTCAAGTTTAAGCAAACAAACAATACTTGCTATAACCGATAAGAGCGATTTATCAATATTACGACAGCACAGATTTCGACAACAGAAAATTTTGACGACTCACGAAGCACAAAGCAGACTGTTCCACAAAAGGCTATTAATTGAAGAAAAAATAAAATTGTTATATACCCACATCCTAAAATAAACTTATTTATTTGCAAATGTTTTAAGTAATGGAAGCTCGGGAACACTTTTTGAGTAAAGGAAAAGCCTCTATTAGACCAAAAGCCACCAATATGAACCCCCCCCCCGTAGGAATTTATGACTTATACTTTGTTGGTAGTACCTACCTGATGAAGAATTGAATTGTTTGCCTCTCTTAAATTCCGGAAAATAAAGAAAAACTGAAGAATTAAAAAAAAATTGTTTTGTTTAAGTTTAATTTTACAAAAGGGTAGGTACATTAGTTACCATGTTTTTTTATGAACTTATTTGGTATTCATTTATGGTCTAATAATGAAAAAAAATCAAAAAATCTCAACAGCATATGATTTTATAATATCTTTTATAATCAACTGTCATTTTCTTCATCCTCGTATATGATGTCTTCTAAGTTTTGTACTTCTGGTCCATCTTCATCTTCAAATTCGTCTGGCTCGAAGGTTTCTGGAACGTCAAGCAGTTCGAGTGGCAACGGATCTCCTTTAATCCAATCGAATTTGAGTTCACCATTTTCCAATTTCCACCCATGTCCCACTGGAGTTGGTGTGGAGGGTTTAGCTACATGTGCGTTATTCCATAAGTAACATTGGTAGTTGACACGTTTTATGTGGTTTTCTAATGACGTTTTGCATGGAGACTTAAATCCAAACCTTGATTGGGCAGAGAAAATGCAGTTGTGGGAGAATACTTTTGTATTTAAGAGTCTCTGGGACTCTTCTATATTAAATTTTGTTTTACGGTAATCAGTTTGAAGAGTTTTCACTTGCAAATGTTTTAAGTAAAGGAAACGGCTTTATGTTGGGGACTTAGCTTATGAATTTTATGTTTTCTTTCACGTCAAAACGCCCAAAGAGTTTTATATGGAAACGTTTTGAGTAAAAGTAAGGCATCTATGTTTGGGACTTAGCTCATGAATTTTATGTTTTCTTTCACGTTAATACGCCCAAGGAGTTTTGAATTGAAAACGTTTTAAGTAATATAAGAGCCTCTGGGCCACTTAGCTTTTCAATATTAAATTTTGTTTTAGGTTAATCAGCTTGAAGAGGTTTTACTTGCAAATGTTTTGAGTAAAGGAAAAGCCTCCATGTTTGGGACTTAGCTCATACAAAATGTTTTAAGTAACAGACACATACAGCCGTATGCATAGTCAATTCCAGCGACTCGCCAGAGTTTCGCCGCTCGCTACACAAGAACTATAATGCACAGTCGACCTCTAAAAAAGTGGTACATCGCCAACGTTTCGCCAAAATGTGACTTATTGCGTGGTTGTCACTCTTTTGGAGCTCGACTGTGCATTATAATCCTTGTGTAGTGAACGGCGAAACTCTGGCGAGTCGCTGGCGATTGACTATGCATACGGCTATTAGCTTTTCAATATCAAAATTTGTTTAGCTTATACATTTTATGTTTTGTTCCGCCCAAAGAGTTTTTTTATATGAAAACGTTTCAAGTAATAGAAGATACACTGGGACACCTAGCTTTTCAATATTAATTTTTTTTATGTTATTAAGCTTGAAGAGTGTTTAGTTACAAACGTTTTGAGTAAAGGAAAAGCCTCCATGTTTGGGACTTAGCTTACGCATTTTATGTTTTGTTTCACGTTAATACGCCCAAATAGTTTTTATACGAAAATATAAATAGAAGAGCCTCTAGGACACTTAGCTTTTCCATATCAAATTTTTTTTTACGTTAATTAGCTTGAAGAGTTTTTAGTTGCAAACGTTTGAGAGATTCAATATGAAAACGTTTTAAGTAATATAAGAACCTATGGTACAGTTAGCTTCCAGTATTAAATTTCGTTTTACGATATTTGCTTGAAGGGTGTTTAGTTGCAAAGGTTTTAGGTAAAGAAAAAGCCTCGATGTTTGGGACTCACTATGAATCTTATGTTTTTTAACGTTAATATATCCAAAGAGTTTTTATTTGCAAATGTGTATAGAATGGAAGAGCCTTTGTGTTTGGGACGCTTATCTTATGAATACTATTTCAATTTTGTTTTACCTCAGTGTCTCTACCTCAGTGTTAAATGAATAATATATTGTGTTTCAACTTAATACTCTTTTTTCACTTACGTTTTTACTTAAGAATGTTTTTAGAAGAGCTTCTATATGTTTGGTAGTCTCAGCTTATGAATTTTATGTTCTGCTTCACGTCAATACCTCCAAATAGTTTTTATTTGAAAATGCTCTTAGTAATGGAAGATCTATATGTTTGGGACTCTCAGCTTTTGAGTATTATTTTTTATTTTACTTTAGTAGAGTTAATAAGAGTTTTTAGGTACAAATACTTTCAGTAATAGAAGAGACGTAATGTTCGGGACTTTTAGCTTATGTATTTTATGTTTTGTTTCATAATGATACGCTTGAAGAGTTTTCATTTGCAAATGTTTTTAGTAATGGAAAAGCCTTTAGGTTAGGGACTCTTAGCTTGTGAATTTTATGTTTTGTTCCTGGTTGATAATATTAATGGTTTTTTTGACGCCGTCAGAGTTTTATTTGCAATTGTTATTAATATTGAAAAATCCTTTATGGTGATGAATTGTATGTTTTGTTTCACGTTGATATACTTAAATAGTTTCTATTTGCTAATTTTTATTTGTAATGGAAAATATCTGGGACTCAGCCTATAAATATTATGTTTTGTTTAACGTTAACAAGTTCAAAGAGATTTTATTTGCAAATGTTTACAGTAATGGAAGAGCCTTTGTGTTTGGGCCGTTTAGCTTATAAATACAATTTAATTTTTTTTACTTCAGTGTTATATGAATAATATGTTGTGTTTCAGCTCAATATTCTTTTTTCACTTACGTTTTTACCTAAGAATGTTTTAAGTAATGGAAGTAATGTTTGGTACTCTTAGCTTATGAATGTTTGGCTTCACGTCAATACGTCCGAATAGTTTTTATTTGAAAAAGCTCTTAATAATGGAAGGGCCTTTTATGTTTGAGACTCTTAGCTTGTGAATTTTATGTTTTGTTCCTGGTTGATAATAATAATGTATTTTTTATGACGCCCTAAGAGTTTTATTTGCAATTGTTATTAATATTGGAAAATCCTCTATGCTCATGTTTTATGTTTTGTTTCACGTTGATATGCTTAAATAGTTTCTATATTTGCAAATTTTATTTGTAATGGAAAAATGTCTGGGACTCTAAGTTTATGAATATTATGTGTATTTTCACGTTAATACGCTTAAAAAGTTGTAATTTGATATCGCCGTCTTGGAAAACTGCATTTTTTTTGGCGTCAAAAACCCATAAATATTGATTGCGATAAACTCGTCGCAACTGAGTCAGATAGTGAATGCGAATAATTGAGGCAAACGAACAATTATCTCCATTTAAAAACGAACTGATACCAGCCGCAAACTAACCGCTCGTTAGTTAGCTAGGTGTAATGTTATGTGTTCATAATGACAATTTACAGCAATTTAATACCTATCTGATGAATTTTCTTCGTAAACTAATAATGTATGTGATAAACCGGTACAAATTTGTAGGACTCACGTGTCAAGATGGTAATGAACACATATATTGAGGAAGCAAAATGGTGTAATCGTCGAGTTTGCAACTCTGTAATTATGAGAGAGTCGACTGAGGATAGTGAAGTAACTGATCTCTATCAGAGGTTCCGTTAAAAGCCTATCCTATCAAATCTTCAATTGGATTGGAATCACTTTGAAATTCGAAATTCATATACAAAAAAGAATGAATTTCAAAAAAATTTGTCCGAGAAAAAAAAAGTTGGATGGGAAAAACCCTTTTCAACTCGATTTGAACTTATAGAAGAATGGTCAAATTAGTTTATACTGTGGATTTCAATTCAATCGAATGAAAACAGATATTAATCGAAATAAGTTGTAAAAATCACGAAAAATACAAAATCGTCGATCCACTTCAG
Source organism: Chrysolina oricalcia (assembly GCA_944452925.2). Lineage (NCBI taxonomy): Eukaryota > Metazoa > Arthropoda > Insecta > Coleoptera > Chrysomelidae > Chrysolina > Chrysolina oricalcia. Next base: position 7,027,382 of record OX101815.2, on the reverse strand, counting down.
ATCCGCGATATATACGTAAAATTTCACGCTAATTCCAAAAATATACGATGTGTATATACTCAGATATAAGATCTAGCCGGAAAAGGGAATGAAAGGTCAAAAATTCGAAATTACAAAGGTTCTGCAAAAACCCCATGAAATCTTTAATTTAATCGGAATAGGTTTGAAATTAGGTATGCATTTACAAAAAAGATTGAATTTCAAGAGAGTGAGTCCGAAATTCTGAAAAAAAAATGCTGGATGGGAAAAACCCCCTTTCAATTCGAAATGACAAACTTTCCGCAAAAAGCCTAGGATATCTTTAATTTGACAGGAAATGATGTGAGATTTGGTATGCATCAACAAAAATTATTGAATTTTAAGAATGTGAGTCCGAAAATCTGAGAAAAAAAATGTTGGATGGGAAAAACCCACTTTTAATTCGAAATGACAAACTTTCCGCAAAAAGCCTGTGAAATCTTAAATTTGAACGCAATCGATATGAGATTTGGTATGCATTAACAAAATAGATTTAATTTCAAGAAAGTGAGTCCGAAAATCTGCGAAAAAAAAAGTTGGATGGGAAAAACCCCTTTTAATTCGAAATGACAAACGTTCCGCAAAAAGCCTATGAAATCTTTAATTTGACAGGAATCGATGTGAGATTTGGTATGCATTTACAAAAAAGAATGAATTTTAAGAAACTAAGTCCAAAAATCTGAGAAAAAAAAAATTGGCTGAGAAAAACACCTTTCAACTCGATTTGAACTTTTCAATTCGAGAACAGTTATAGATGGAGCAATTCTGCGAACGCAAATCGATTCAGAATGGTCGAGTTAGTGAATTGCAATTCAATCGACCCTAAAAATCACGAAAAACATAAAATCGTCAGATCCACTTCAGATGGACACTATATACGTAAAATTTCACGCTGAAAGGTTGAAAATTTGAAATTACAAAGGTTCCGCAAAACTTTTTCAATTAGAGAACGGATAGAGATAGAGCAAGTCTGCGAACGTCAATCGATTCAGACCAGAATTAGTATATTTTGAAAATTTTAAGTTAATCGAAGAAAAACAAAATTATATACTCTGAATAAGTTGTAAGGGGTCACTAAAAATCATGAAAAATACAAAATCACAATATATGGAAAATTTCTTGATGATTCCGAAAACATATATTGTGTTAATACCCAGATATAAGATTTAGTCGGAAAGAGGACTAAAAACCTCTTTTAACTCGATTTTAACTTTCCAATTCGAGAACGGGTAGAGATAAGCAATTCTGCGAAAGTCAATAGATTCAGAATGGTCGAATTAGTATATTCTGAAAATTTCAAGTTAATGAAAGAAAATCAAAATAACTCGGAAAAATCTGTAGACCTATAAAAATCACGAAGAATACAATTTATTTGAAATTCGCTCGATTTACGTAGAATCCAAAAAAATGTTTTGTTTAAGTTCAGATATAGGATTTGTCCAGAAAGGGGACTAAAATCCCCTTTCAACTCGATTTGTACATCTCAATTGGAGAACGGTTAGAGATAGGGCAATTCTGCGAACGTCAATCGATTCAGAATGGCCAAATCAGTATACCTATTCTGAAAATTTCAATTTAAACAAATAAGAAACAAAATTACTCGGAAAAAGTTGTAAGGCACCCTAAAAATCACGAAAAATACAAAATAGACAGATCTATTTAAAATTGGCACTATAAATGTGAAACTTCACGCTGGTTTCAAAAACATATATTTTGTTTATGCTTAGATGTAAGATTTAGCCGGAAAGGGGACTAAAACCCCTTTTAACTCGATTTCAACATTTCAATTCGAGAACGGATAGAGATAGAGCAATTCTGCGAAAGTAAATCTATTCAGAATGGTCGAATTAGTAAATTGTGAAAATTTCAAGTTATTCAAAGAAAATTAAAATAACTCGGAGAGGGTTTTACCTAAGGGGTAAACCTATAAAAATCACGAAGAATACAAAATCGGCAGATCTATTTGAAATTGGCACTATAAATGTAAAACTTCACGCTGATTCCAAAAACAAATATTTTGTTCATGCTCAGATGTAAGAGGACTAAAAATCCCTTTCAACTCGATTTCAACATTTCAATTCGAGAACGGATAGAGATAGAGCAATTCTGTTAACGTGAGTCGATTCAGAATGGTCGAATTAGTATATTCTGACAATTTCAAGTTATTCGAAGAAAAACAAAATTACTCGGAAAAAGTTGTAAGAGGTAGACCCTAAAAATCAGGAAAAATACAAAATCATCAGATCCACTTCAAATTCGATCTATATACGTAACATTTTACGGTTTCCGCAAGAAACCTATAAAATCTTTAATTTGATCGTGCTAGATTTGAAATTTCTAGAAACTGAGTCCAAAAATCTGAGAAAAAAATGTTGGCTAGGAAAAACCCGTTTCAACTCGATTCGAACATTTCAATTCGAGAACGATAACGCTAAAAGAACTTTTTCACATCTCCCATTCATTTTTTTGACAACATTTTTCAAATTTATCACACACTTCTTCAGACCTGCTTCTTGACTTACTCGGTATTCCTTTTATATCAGAAGGCATATCTATATCAGAATCATCCAATTTAGGCTCAATTTGCACTGAAACATTCACCACTGACAAATATTATTCATTTAGTATATATAGTTTATCCAATCTCAGTTTAATGAGCTGTAAAACCGGATTAACACGTCAATAACTTCGCCTCTTTGAACGTACTTGCCGACCATAGGCGGAGATATTTTCTCTTACTTCGGTATACCTTTGCGTATTGCTTGCTGTATAGAAATTTGCGAATATAATGTCTTGTACGGAGGTAACCTCATAATCGTATGACCAGAATGTTCACAAAGTTCATCAATAATATATTCTTTTTCAAAATTTTCATTTTTAATTATACGTAGTGGCTTTTTGGGGAATATTCAATTGTTTATAAGCCATAAATTACAAAATGTCTCCTTTTTTTGTTGCTTTCGTCGATATTTTTATCTTTTGGCGCGAGTGATATGACGCATTATCCATTACTGTAATAGAAGTTGGTGGTATATTTGGAAATAATTGTACACTGAACCATTTTTGAATAAAGTTGCAGTCATATCCTCATGATAATCTGCTGAACATTTTTTTATTTGTTTTGCTGACAACAGCAACGCGTTCGGTACAAAACCATCTCACTACCCGCATGTACAATAATTATACATTTTCCTCTTTAACATGGTGCTTGGAGACAACAGTTTTGGGAGTTATCTGCCCATCCATACCGAATCACATCATGACTATCGAACCAAGTCTCGTCAAGATATACTATATGTCTCTTCGATTCCCGATGTTCTTTTATTTGTCGCAAGTAATCTTGCCTTTACAGAACGAGCCAGGGTGATTCCATTATTGCCATTCGCTGATTTAGTTTTTTGTGTTTGAAACCACAGTCTAAAATAATTTGGCGTAGTGTTTCCTCTGACTTATATGTATACTCAGGATAATCAGATAATTTGTTTTTGATTGATTCCAAGGTAGGTACTTCGTTTCGTTTATAGAAATCATAAACTTGCCTTCGAAGAAAATCTTTTGTGGCATCATCAACTTTGTTTAATTTCTGATCTTCTCGTTTTCTTTTACGATAATGATCTACAACATCCCCTTGCTTGACCACTCTATAAATGGTTGAAGGCCCCAAACTGGTGAGATGACATATCCTTCCGAAAATTTCATTGACACATTTTTCGTTCATTTCCTTTTAAAAAATTTTAATATATATTTAGAACAAGTCTTTGGGTCTGAACATGAAGATCTTTGTTTTTAAATTCCCATTGTTCATCCGGTTGTGAGTCTTGTTCCTCACGTTCTTCGTATTGTTCATCAGGTTGTGAGTCTTGTTCCTCACGTTCTTCGAATGGTCGCCAAAATGCCATGTTGGAACACTAAATACACAAACGTTTATACTAAAACTTTAATGTTGATTTTCACACTTTTAGTTTAAAAAACCGCGACATATGTTTTGCAAATACAATGGATTCTTCAAGCAGAAGTATACTGAGTTATACTATTACAATGTCCTACTTTTATATTCCCAAAATGTTAATTAATTTGGGAACAGTTTTACACATGTTTTCGGATATACTCTATGATAACAAATAGTGTTTGTCAATAAGTTCATTAAGTACGCTACTGTTCTTCTTTTTATAAATATCACCAGGCTGCCGGACAGCAATACAAATATTAAGAGGTGATTTACGGTAATTTATGCAACAGGCGGTCAGCGCATTACTGATTGCTTTCCACGCTTCGAAAGGTTACACGTAAAATATACTCAATCTGGTCTACTGTTTTCTTTATATAGGGAATAATATTTTTAATTTTCCGTTTCCATCCTTCATTCGTTATTACACCATGTGCTATTTTGAACTAACCCTATATATTGAGCAGAATGAAGTCATATTCAACTGAGATTGGATAAACATAGCAAGGCCCAAGTAAAGCGATGAAGTTGAATTTACTAGTATTGCTGCAAGCGTTTGCATATTTGCACAATTCTTTCTTTTTACAAGCTTTTATTTAACTTAACCTGTCACCACCTATGTATCTATACCGGGTGGCTACGGAAGTATTGCCTACGGAATATCTCAGTTATTGTATGAAGTAGGTTTGTGAAATTTGGAGCGTCGATATAATGACATAAGAGCTAGAATTTGAGCATATTGTCATGTCGAAGTTAACTTCCGGTCTGACCGGAAGTAACATCAACTTTCTTATTTTGAATGGAAACTCTATATTTTTTTTCTATTCGCTTTATTCAGCATTCAATTCCCTTTCTAATGACATATCACAAGTTGGTGTCTAACCAGAAACTAGATCAGAAAAAAATTATTATTGAAATTCACCGAGTAGGCCGTGGAAGCAAAATGAAAGCCAAAAATTGAAAAGTTGGCTATGGAAACCATACGTCACTTGATAACAGTTGCTACTACTGTGATATTTTATTTTCATTCGTCGGCGTTATAAAAATTCGCCAAAAAAAATATTGGAAAAATTGGGAAAAAAACAATACTCTGTAGGTCCATAACTTAAATAGGAACATACAACTTTTTCTTGCCTGTACTATTCAGCATAACCATTCCTCTCTAATGATATAATAGAAAATAATTTTTTGAACTGAGATACCGAAAAATCCAATTATTATTCTTTAAATAACAAAACAGATTATCGCCATACGCAAAAATAAAATTAAAAATAATGTGGAATGATAAATTATATCCTGTAGGTTCTAGGTTAAATAGGAACATAAACGTACTTGGTCTGTGCTATCGTCCATAGATATTCTAATATCTACCTATGGACGATGTTTGTGCTATTCAGAATAATCATTCCAATGCTATAATCATTCGAACCAAAATATTAACAAGTAGGCTGATTAAGATGTATTTTGGAATGAAACAAAAAAGAAATGAGAGCTGTCACGAACGCTGCTATCCATATTATTTTGACGTTCGAAGTAGTGTTTTTGATTCTGCCATTTTAAAAGAGTTTGGAAATCGAAATCAGTTAGTGGAATATTAAAAAAAATGCCTCGTTATTCACGAACCGAACAAATTGACATGCTTCTCATTTATGGTGAATGTTTAAAAAATTCTTATGCCGCTGAACGATTGTATTTAGAGCGATATCCAGGGAGGCAGCAACCGTCAAGAAGGTATTTCCAGTGGCTTGAAGAAAAATTAAGAACTGAGCCTGATGTTCACGAAGACCAAGAAGCATTTGTTATTAATGAGGAAATTGAAATTAATGTATTAGCTTTAGTACAATTTGATAGCACAATTTCCTCAAGGCAGACTGGCGCCGAATTAGCTATAAGTAAGGACTCTGCTAGGAAAATTTTGAAAAAACATCGATTGAAATCCTTCAAGTATCAGTTGCATCAACATTTGTATGAAAATGACGGAGAAAGGCGCCTGGAATATTGTAATTGGTTTCTTCGACAAAATGCTGAGAATCACCTATTTAACTATTATATCTTGTTTACGGACGAGTCAAGATTTACCAACAATGGATTATTTAACAGGAATAATACAAGGTAGGTACTGTACTTTATTTGGATTATTGTCGATAGTCGAAGTTTAAAGTGCTAAAAGTGTGAATGGTCTTTTGTTCCAGGTACTGGGCGATAGCAAAAGAGCACCGGTTTCGACAAGGCGGCTTCCAGGAGAGATTTGGTGTGAATGTTTGGGCAGGAATAGTTGGAACTCATATTGTTGGCCCCATTCTTTTTCAAGGCCAACTAACCGGAGAGAGATACTTTTATTTTTTAACGAATGAAATTTCGGAATTCATTAACAACCTACCATCGGAAATAACTGAGAGAATGTACTTCCAGCAAAATGGCGCCCCTCCGCATAATTCAAGAATAGCGAGAAATTATCTTCAAAATCGCTTTCAAGAGAGACTTATAACAACCCATGGTCCAGTCAGGTGGCCACCAAGGTCACCTGATCTTACTCCGTGCGGTTTTTTTCTATGGGGGCATCTTAAAAATAGGGTTTATTCCACACAGCCTACAACTCTACATGAGCTAGAAGTAAAAATTCGTAGAGCTTTCCAAGAAATCACGCCCCAAATGTTGAGAAACGTTTTACATGAAAATATCACCAGAGTCAATAAATGTATTGACGCTGAGGGAATGCATTTCGAACATTTGTTTTGAATTTATTTTATCTTTAATCCTATCAATTTGCATTTTTTTTTTCGATAAATCTTTTTTTTGTTATTTGAAGAATAATAATTGGATTTTTCGGTATCTCAGTTCAAAAAATTATTTTCTATTATATCATTAGAAAGGAATGGTTATGCTGAATAGTACAGGCAAGAAAAAGTTGTATGTTCCTATTTAAGTTATGGACCTACAGAGTATTGTTTTTTCCCAATTTTTCCAATATTTTTTTTGGCGGCTTTTTATAACGCCGACGAATGAAAATAAAATATCACAGTAGTAGCAACTTTTATAAAGTGGCGTATGGTTTCCATAGCCAACTTTTCAATTTTTGGCTTTCAATTTGCTTCCACGGCCTACTCGGTGAATTTCAATAATAATTTTTTTCTGATCTAGTTACTGGTTAGATACCAACTTGTGATATGTCATTAGAAAGGGAATTGATTGCTGAATAAAGCGAAAAGAAAAAAAATAGGGTTTCCATTTAAAATAAGAAAGTTGATGTTACTTCCGGTCAGACCGGAACTTAACTTCGACATGTCAATATGCTCGAATTCTAGCTCTTATGTCATTATATCGACGCTCCAAATTTCACAAACCTACTTCATACAATAACTGATATATTCCGTAGGCAATACTTCCGTAGCCACCCGGTATATGGAACGGAATCTGTCAACGTAATTTTAACGCACTTCTAGTTGTCATACTCATTTATTTGAAATTTGGCAGGTGTTCATAATTCCGATCATAATGCATTATGAAACTTTTGTTAAATAAAAAACAAATTATGTGAGGGTTTTCGGGGTCAGAGATTTCGAATGTTTTCTCAAAACTCATAAATTCCATATGACGGATGAGTTTTGTGATCATAGTCTGATTCGATTCAAAATTGGTATAAGGCGGTTTTCGGGGACGAGGATTATGAATTTTGAAAATTGGAATGTGAGTGTTTTTGAGGTCGGATGTTATGATTACATTGAAAAATCTAAAATTGCATAAAATCTAAAAAATTCAAAATAAATTATAGTTTGAAAATATAAAAAATACGATTTAATAGCAAACCGAACTAAACATACTGTCGTGAATTGGGGTTTTTCACGACTAACTAGGTAGATACTGATCATTTATAGATTTAAAACACTTCAGAAAAATATAAAAACATTTATTTTACTATGTACAAATATGAGACGATTAAAATTAATGAAGGAAATAATCAATAAAGAATTAATGAATTAAAGAATTGAAGAATTGAAGAATCTCTCCTAGTTATTGATTGGATAAATTATTTTAAAAAGATCTTTACTTACAATACATATCGGCTTAAACAGTTTATGAACATTTTCCATTTATTTAATATCGAATCTTCCAAACTCCCCCCATAGCCCTCACTAGCTGCGGGCACGGCAGAACTCTAAACTCGACTCCACTCCCAGATCGAACTATCAGTGGCCTTTTTGAAAACTCTTGTTTATGTTCTGTTGAGGACAAGTTGTGTTTCAAAAGAAAATATCTTCGCTCACGTACTGAATTGTAAAAAGGTTACCCACGTATTGAAATATAAAATATTTTAATGTACAGGATGTTCCATATATTTTTGACAATATATAATATAAATATTAAAAGTAGTTCATTCTATTTACTATTTGATGTATATTTATAATTACTCTACTTTTATAAATATAGCTTCCAATGAACTATTTATAACATTTGATGTCAACAACCCTACGTCTTTTTGAAATAATTTTTTTTATTTTCTACTTATGAATTAGGCTTGCAAATAAATCGCGTTTCTTTAGTTTTTCCAAACTATATTATTTATTATTTTAATGCTGAGTTAGATCAAATTTTGTACTCAACATGTCACGAAAAGACTAATTTTATTCGACTCATGTAATTAGCAAAGCTCTCTCACTTCGTTCGCCCGTTACGGCAAATTTTAAATTTGTCTAAAAACTAAACTTAGCCTTTTCATAACTGGTTACGTAAACAACTATTGAATCGCCTTGAAGGCTCCTTATTTATAAACGACCCGACGTGTTAATTAAGCCACATTGACTTGCGCTGCACATCTCGCAGCGAAAATAACTAATTCGTTTGGCGTATGAACAATCGAATTAAAAATCAACAATCTGCCCGTCATCCTTCCAAATGGGCCCGTGGCAATCAAGATAATTGCACCTCGTAATTAATGTAGTTGCTTTCATTTCGTGAAATGACGAAACAATATTTCACGGCATTAATGATATCAGTTGGTACAAAACTGGCGATAATTTACTTCTAATTCCGGGCAATCTGGCTAATTTCGAGTTCAGTTAGATTTACATCCGGTAATCATCAGTCGGCGTAAAAATGGCATTCCCCAGCAATATTCCCGTGGGAATATCATGAATCAGTGTCACTACAACTATCCATAGGTATCTGCTCTTACAGGCCAGTGCCGAACCGTTTGCCAGAGAAACAAAATCAAAAAAATTCTTAGAATTGTGTTAGTTGTCGAAAAGTGTAGTATTTCAGTATAAAGAAGGAGAAAAATGGATTGGACCACAACAAATAACAGGAACTGAAGTGGGGTGCGAAAAGATGTGTTTGTAGGGGTGAAACGTGGACTTATACAGGGTGACCCAGGGGTGTGTGCATGGTCCATAACTTTTGTTCTATGCAAGCAATCGACTTGATTTTTTTTCCAATCGATAGGTTCAACAATAAACACATTCTGAAAATATGTTTATTGATATACAAGATGTTTCAAAATAAAATACACGACTACGTTCAATTTTTTTAAATGGCAACCCTCCTTTTTTATTCCATTTTTGGATTCACCACTAAATTGTCAGCATAACGCACACTGGTTTCATATACCTATCTGCAATAGTTTTTGACTTATGCCAATTTATGTATCAAAATCGCGTCGTGCATGGACCCACAGAAAAATTCATAACTTCAGAACCTTTCAAGATAACTCAACCTACTTTTTCCCAGACTATTCCTCAAGCTGTTCAGAGCATCTTTTGAAATGCTGGCGAACTTGAAGTCAATGTTCCATCGCCTACTACGATTTTTTTCAAATGACGGTTTACAAATGGCAATAACTCGATTTTTTCAAATGCAACACCCTATATTTTATTACATGGCATTTTCTAAGAGCTTTTCGTCAATATAGCATTTGTGGGGTCTACTTTGTGTAGTTTGCGAAATATGTTGAAAATAAGAAATGTGGATGATTTTTGAGGAATCTAGTAGGCTGCTTTCGTAAAATTTGACACATTCTTAAAATTATGGAGAGAATATGTTTTTAAAATTGTAATATAAACAGGAGTACATTACAAAGAAAATAATTCTAGTAATAGTTACAATAACAGGAAAGAGTGATTAACAATAAACCATGTAAAAATTTTGGGGAAAGGCCACTTATAAATGCTCAAATAATTCCCCATCATGTTCTACACAAGCTGCTAGTCTTCTTGTGAATGAGTCCCGAACTCTAGCAAGCATTGCTCAATTAGTTGAACGGAAGTCTTCCGTGATCCCATTTTTCATATCATCTGCAGTTGTCGGACGATCTCTGAAAACCATTTCTTTCACGTATCCCCAAAGAAAGAAATCTAGAGGCGTAAGGTCTGGGGATCGCGCGGGCCAAGAAATAGTACCTCCTCGGCCTATCCAACGATTAGGATAGGATTGATCTAAAAATTCTCGAACTATACTATGGTTATGCACCGGCGCACCATCGTGCTGCAACCACATAGTTCTTCGGGTATTCAAATCCACTTATTCTAACATTCTCGGAAGATGTTCGCGAAGGAAACGTAAATATCTTTCACCATTTAGCACATTGTCGAAGAAGTAGGGACCAATAATGTGATTTCCAATAATTCCTCCCCAAACATTAAGCGACCATCGCTGTTGGTGGTCAAGGGTCCTCAACCAGTGAGGATTTTTGACTGCATAATAATGCATGTGGTGTTTGTAGACCGAACCGTTGTTCTTGAAAGTTGCTTCATCAGAAAACAGAATTTTGTTTAAAGTATTATAATCCTCATCAATCATGCCATTCATTTGAATACAGAACGCAACTCTATTGGCAAAATCATCACCATACAATTCTTGATGTAGGTTCAGATGAAAAGGGTGGAACTTATGTTTCAATATTATTCTGTTCATACTACTTTGTGAAATATCCGTTTCCGCTGCTATTTCCCTAGTGCTTACGTGAGGATTTTCCTGTAGCATCAATAAAACTTGCAACCCATTTTCCTCATCAATTCGACCACCAACAATTTCCTTTTGAGTATAAGACACACTACCACTGAGTTCAAACCGATCTCTTAACTTTTGGAATGCAGACACCCGTGGAGTTCTTGCTTCCGGATATTTTTCATGGTAGATTCTGCTTGCTAATAAAGGATTTCTGTCAGCTTCGCCAATACAGTAGACCATATTCACTAATTCTTCCCGAGTGAAATTCATTTTCAACAATTTTACGTGTACAAGTATTGATAGTACAAGGATGTCAAATGTTACGACAGCAGCCTACTAGATTCCTCAAAAATCATCCACATTTCTTATTTTCAACATATTTCACAAACTACACAAAGTAGACCCCACAAATGCTATATTGACGAAAAGCTCTTAGAAAATGCCATGTAATGGTGTAATAAATTACAGGATGTTGCATTTGAAAAAATCGAGTTGGTGTTATCAGATTTTAAACAGACGTTTCGTATTTGAGCTGCCATCATCAACTTTGTTTTTTTAAATACGGCCCTGGATTTTTCATTATAGATTTTAAAAGTTTCTAATGTCCCAAAACAAATGATGTATCGCACTTATTCTAAAAGTTTATATTAATAGCATTTTTCATAAGAACTCATGAGTCAGAGAGAGACAAAAATTAGATTTATAATAGAGTTAAAACAAACTTTTTTTGCAATAACGCAGTGCATAATCAAAAACTAACATAAAAACATAAATAATATAATTGAAGTGTTATCCCTCAAACTCTAGGCCCTAGGCTATATTTACAAAAATAATTGCATATTATCAAATTGGCTGTGCATCGTGCATTCTGGCTATCTTAGTTCATTTGTTAATGTTTAAATTATCCAATATTTTGATAATTCACTGTTCGTTCACTAATCGTTAACGCTTATTAAACGAATATGACTTTTTCTAACGAAGAAAAACGAGACATGATAAGGATTTATTATATTTCGAATCGAAATTCAAAAACGGCTTGTTATAGTTATTTTGCTAATATTGATAATAATTTAGCTCAGTACGGAAGTTTTGTTAAGCCAAGGGTTGAATATGGAACACGAATCGATCCAGAAGAGGAACAAATTATCTTGAACACTGTAAGTTTGAAAACTGTTACAAAGTAGAAAGTAAAATGAATAATTTTAAATTTTCTTTAAGACCATTAATAATCCTCGAGCTTCATTTAGAGTTTTCTCAGAAGAAGTAGGATTACCGCGAATGAGAGTTTGGAGAACTTTAAATAAGCGTGGATATAAACCTTACAAAATCCATATTAGTCAAACACTAAGACCTGGCGATGCTGAGAGACGATTAGAATTTTGTAACTGGTTGCAAAATAAAATTAATGAAAATGATGACTTCCTAAATAAAACTATATGGACAGATGAATGCAGTTTTTCAACAGATGGACTATTTAACAGACATAACGAACACTGTTGGTCAATAGAAAACCCAAGGCTGAATCAAGAAGTAAGACCTCAGGGACGACAATCATTTAACGTATGGGTCGTTATGTGGCACAATAAAATTATCGGCCCGTTTTTTATTCAAGGATATGCAGAATTAATATGGACCAATATATTGGATTCCTTAATGGAAGAACCTTTGAGTATATTACGTCAACTATGGTGGCAACAAGACGGTGCACCACCTCATAATGGTAGATGTGTTAAAAATTTATTAAATGAATTATTCCCTAATAAATGGATTGGAAACCAAGGTCCCGTACGTTGGTCAGCTAGAAGCCCCGACCTAAACCCTCTAGACTACTTTCTTTGGGGATTTCTCAAAAACCGTCTTTATCGAAACACGCCACAAAATCTTGAAGTATTACGACAAGACCTAATAAGGGAGATCAGGGATATCCCTGCAAGGACCATTCAGCGTGCCATCCATAAACTTCACAGACTGACACGAAAATGCATTCAAGCAGGTGGATTACAATTTGAATATTTGCTTTAACTTTCATTGGGTATTCAATTTTATACTTAGTTTTTGTTTGACTTTTTTTGGAATAATTAAAACATCATGCCTATTGTTGAACATCACACATTGTTTTTAGGAGCTTCTGAGGTCCTTAAAACAATGATGTATCGTTCTTTTTCGAAAAAATTATTTAAACGATGTCCTGCTAAGATCTTACCAAAAATCTACTCTCTGTCTCTCTCTAACACATGAGTTCTTATGGAAAATGCTATTAATATAAACTTTTCGAATAAGTGCGATACATCATTTGTTTTGGGACATTAGAAGATTTTAAAATCCATAATAAAAATCCAGGGCCGTATTTAAAAAAACAAAGTTGATGATGGCGGCTCAAATACGAAACGTCTGTTTGAAAATCTGATAACACAATCTTGTAGAACAGAAAAAGTAGCAATGAGAATATGAAATTTGTTTTGTTATATCTATTCAAATAGAGTCACAAAAAAATAAAAATGAAATCGCGAATAATCGGTTTTTTCCAAAAATCTTCGGAAGTATTCGGAATTTTTCAAATATGAAAGCGGCGTTTCAATGAGCACCAAATTGCGCAACTTTGCCTCCATTTAACCGACCTCGTATCTCTTCTGGTTTCCGAGATCCCAATGATGAGGCTCGAATTTGGGACACCCTGTACATTGAATAAATTTACAAATCAAAATTAACATAATCCTTATTTCAATATAACTTTGAACATTTGCCTAGTTTCATGTTGAAATTTTGTCATTTTGACTTCTGAAAATGTTTGTATGTTGGACTTGGAAGTGTGAATTACTGATCCAAGTTGCCACGCAACGAACGAACGAACCTTGTCAGTTTGAAGTGTATCACTTATATTATGAAGAACCCGAAACGCATAACAGCATTTCGTCTTCATCGAAGGAATCCCAATTAGCCAGTTGGCCGTCCCCAATCACGAAAAACAAACGAATCTTTGTCGTTCAATATATTTATACGAAACCCTCCGATAAACGCTCTCTTCTCTCCATAGTCCCAGTTTCGGGGTATGCGACAGGAACCATAAATACGAGCCGTGTTTATGGTCGCGGTTACCGAGGAGATTTCTTTTCTCGGCATCGAGAGGACTAGACGGGCGATAAGTGAGGCGCCACCATAAGAAAAGAATGCCGAAGCCGCCGGACGGATTACCACCTCGACAAGCACCTGATAAATCCGTCACCGATAACTCTCGACGATGCCTCGACCTAGGAATTCAACCCCTGGACGACTGTAAGTAGTCGACGGGGACCAACTACGCAATTAAATATAATTTTTTTCAAAAAAAAAAAACGTTTTGAAAATGGACGAAATAATGTATCTTCGCTCCAAACAAAGGACCCCGCACTTTTTATAGGTAAAATGGTTCCCGGTGAAATTGTCTGAATTTTTAGTATATTGCAGTATTCACTGTACTGATTGAACGTGCAGAATCGCAAAGTTCGTTGATGGATAGATTTTGAAATACAGGGCGTTCAAGTTAAAAGTCAGTAATTTTTATTTAATTATTTTCTCGGGATTTGAAAGTGACAACTGCATTTTTTTTTTCGTTCTTACTTCAACGCACCTTCATATTACTAAGTATCATTCAGATGGTGCAGATTATATCATTAGGTACAGAGTGAAAAATAAAAACATTTTAGTAATATCTGAAAATTCGATGTAATAATGAAATATTGATGAAATTATTTTGACATGCAATATACTTTTCTTATTCCATCATTAATTATAATTCATACATTTCGTACAGGGTGATTTGAAAAATTGGTGAAATGTATGGCCGGAACCATCCTGAAAACCAACATCCCGAAGATAGCAACAACACAGGAAAAGCAGCTTGTCAAGAAAAATCAGAAAACGAAAAAGTAAGAAGATTCCAGAGAAACCACGACAACTGCGAACAAGAACAAACTCAACAATACAGTAATATTATTGTTATTGTAATAGATGTGATAATCCAAGACTTATATTCTTAGTTTATGCGCATGTACTATCCAAATGGATCCATACATACGAGATTTCTCCATAACCAAAATAGATACGTTTTCATTGAGTAGTAATTCAGAGGTCAAAGAAGTATTGGAAATAAATTCAGGGTTCAGCAACTTTAAAATAATTCACAATAATATTCGTAGCATTTCAAATAATCTTGATGAATTTTTAATTCTGCTCGATGGATTAGATTTATCATTCGACTGTATAGTTTTCACCGAAACTCGTATCATCCCAGACATCTCAATATACAATATACCAGGCTATACAACATTATACAATTTTGGGAAACTAAATCAAAACGATGGCGTTATAATGTTTGTCAAGTCGGAGATATACGACTCTCACACGACTATCGAACTAAATAAAAGCTTTTTACTCAAAGTCAAAATGAACGTTCATAATACAGTTTTTGCTATTAACGCTATCTATAGATCACCAGCGACAGAAATTGAACCTTTTGTTGATGAGTTGAACTCCATTCTGAACCGGGATAATGAAAAAACTGATTTCAATGTGATAATTGGTGACATGAACATTGATATTTTGGTTAATTCACGCGAAAGCGAGCACTACTTAGACACCATGAGTGAACATGGGTATATTTCCGCAATAAATACACCGACATGGATCCAACAAAACTCCCACACATGTTTAGATCATATCTTCATCAAAACAAAAAATCTAAATTATGAGACAATCCTACCAATCACTTTTGAAATATGCGTTACAGACCATTTCTCAACCTTAACACAAATAGTTATACCTGATGATAATATCGCTGGAAATATAAATAATAATAAAAAAATCTATAAAAAACTAGACGAGAAAACATTTATAGAGAAGCTAGAGGGTGTCGACTGGAGTGATATATTTCAATGCAACGGTCTTGATCTTGGAGTAAACAAGTTTATTGAAATCATAAAAACAAATTTGGAAGAGTGTTCAAAATACATAAAAATTAAAAATAAACAAAAAAAACGAAAAAAGTGGATAACTGGAAATTTGATTAATTCTGTGAACAAAAAAATGGTATGTATCGTGAACTACGAAAAAATCCAAACAATACGGATCTACAAGATGAGTATCGAAATTATAAAAAAATCTTGGAAAAAACAATTAAAGAGACCAAAACGAAATACTACAGGGATCGAATAGAGAGAGGAGAAAATAACTCTAAAACACTTTGGAAAACTGTAAATGAAATAATAACTGAACAAGAACCAATACCTATAAATATGATAAAAACAAAAAACAACGAAACAATCAAAGATCCACTTAAAATAGCAGATAATTTCAACGATTATTTTATTTCTATAGGTGAAAAATTAGCAAATAATATAAACAGAAATGTAAATTACTCCGAAATAAAACGTAAATGTAACCATTCCATATTTCTAAAACCAGCAACTGAAGAGGAAATAAAAAATATTATATCCCAACTCAAAAACAAAAAAGCGCCTGGTTCCGACGAAATCAGAGTAGAAACTCTTAAAATAGTTTCTAGTAGTATTTCGAAACCACTTACACATTTAATCAATATGTCGTTAGAGCAGGGGTATTTTCCTACAGCCTTCAAAACAGCAATAATAACACCTATATATAAAAGTGGACAAAAATGTGATGTAGCAAACTATAGACCGATATCTCTCATAACAAGCCTTGCTAAAATATTAGATAAGGTCATCCAAAAGAGATTGAATACATTCCTGAAAAAACACCAGCTGATGTCAGAATCACAATACGGCTTCAGAGAGAATAAGTCAGCTCAAGATCCAATAAAAATACTTACACAGCAAATTTATAAGTGTTTGGATAAATCAAAACCTTCGATTGCTGTTTTCATAGACCTAAGGAAAGCCTTTGATACCGTTGACCACAATATATTGTTGACTCTCTTAGAAGATCTTGGAATAAGAGGAATAACTAATGAACTTTTCAAGAGTTATTTCAGGGACGGTGTTAGGGCCGATCCTATTTAATATCTATTTAAACAATATTTTTTTACTGAATACCAACTCCAACATTATAAGTTTTGCTGGTGACACCGTATTATTTTGCGAAGACAACAACTGGTTTGACCTAAAACGGAAACTAGAACACGATCTAGATCAAATTATTTCGTGGTTCGACTACAGACTCTTATCAATCAACTTTGATAAAACACATTATTTACCACTGAGCAGTTATGAAATATCCCTTCCAAAATATGAATTGAAAATTTCCGATAGAGCGGCTATCAAACCCACAAAAAAAATTAAATATCTTGGCATATTTCTGGATAGCCATCTTAGATGGAACCACCACATGGACTACTTAGTTAAGAAACTACGCTGTATACTCTACAAATTCAAAAGAATCTCAAACATGCTCAATCATAAACAGAAAATCATTCTTTATGAAAGTTTAGTGGAGTCCCATCTGAGCTATGGCATAATTGGTTGGGGTAGAGTATCCAGAACCTATCTACAACCTCTTGAGGTTGTCCAAAAAAGATTCCTACGATGCATCCTGCAGAAAAGATATGACTACCCTAGAGACCTTCTTTACTCAGAATCTCAGATATTTGATCTCAGACAGCTATATTATATGAACATTATCGTCGTACAATATAAAAATAAAAATGAACTTATCACGTTTAGCCATCAATATGCTACTCGTCGAAATCACAGAATTGTCATACCACTAATGCACAAAACAGTTGGCCAAAAAAATTACGCTTATCTAGGGCCAAAACTATACAGTCTCTTACCTGATGAGTTAAGATGCGAATTGAACTTCAATAAGTTCAAGAATCAAATAAAGTCAATTATTATCCATACTCCTCGAGCAGAAATAAATAGACAAATAGAGACCTAAACTGAATTACTACCCAAACATATTTTGTTACTTATAACTATATATACATATTTATTTGTTTTTGTAAACTTGTACTTATTTTAACAGGTATAATTTAGTTATACACTGATTTTATTTATTTTATTATGTTATATATTCTATATTAATTACCTATATACTATTCGTTTCATGTCAATTAGTTTGTATATCCCTTACACACAGGCAGATTATTTTGCCTCGTAAGATGTATCTTATTTATCTCTTTTCTCCTCCATCTGCTGCCCTTATAATGTGTTTCATAAACAATGTATCGGAAGAGAGACTGAATAAATTTTTGAATTTTTTGAATTTTTGAATTCTTTCGTGCATATCCTGTATATTTAAATGAATTATCATCCTCCGAAGATAGCTGATACCGTATAAACATGATTTCGTTGGGATATATAGGGTGATCATGAACATTTTCGATGACAAAAATGACAAAATATCAACGTTTCAGAAATCACCCTGTACACGATTACCTCGGTGAAATTCCTTTATTATTTTTTAATATATTCATCATTCTCTCCTCTAGTATATATATCTACTGTGTTACTGAATTTATATTCTGGGACTTGGTTAACTATTTCCTCACTGTAGACAGATGAAAAATAAGATGCAAAAAGATTTACAATATCATTGCTATTTTCAGTAACAGAGTCTTCGTAGAACATTTGGAATGGTAACGAGTATGATTTTTTCTTATTATTAATGTAAGTCCAGAGACTTCGAGGATTGGTTTTGATGTTATTTTCTACTTTATTTACATATGCTCGGTGGCAAGTATTTCTCAAAGCTTTGCATTGATCTCTCAGATGACAAAATTCTTCAAATCTATAAAACTTTCCATTTTTGTACTCTCTGTGACACAATTTCTTTTCAAAAATATTATTCTTCAACTCAGAATTGAACCATACTGGAAAACTTGAGAATTTATATTTTTTCAGTGGAACATAATAGTCATAATATAAGTTAAATAATCTTCGCAAATTATAAAGACCTGTCAAAATTAAATAAAAAGCGCAAAGTACTTATTGTTAAATATAAATAATAACATTGAGAGCTTTAAAACTATAAATATGTACGTCGACGGCATGCTAATTGATTTAGTGCATCAATAGATATACATTATTGTATGATAAATCCCAGATTAGGGTCTCAAAAAAGTGTCAACGAAAAGAATGAGGCAATTTGTGCGATTTTTCGCCGAGAAAATCAAGTTTGAAAATAGTCGATTTTCAAGATTCAGAAGGTCATCGAAAACTATAAGAGACCCCCTCAAAATTCTATCGGTTTCGTGTTCAGGTCTCGGGAGACGAAACTACGCAAGTAACACTACTTTTCTTTTTGTTTCAAGAAAAAGCCCGATAAATTGAATAAAGCAAGTGCATAAAAGAATCAAAATTCTTAAAGTAAATTTAAGTTTAATGACAGTTGATGAACAGATTAATGAAAAAGCGGTGTGCATAAATCCGCCTTTACTTCATCTTATAGAAATTTTTTTTCTGAATCCGAAAATTAACTTGTTTTTTTAATCGGAAGGGTTATTCATTTAGAAAATATCGCCGAAAAAATTACCCTTTTCGAGTTACCCCTTTGCCGAATTAAATTTTTGAGGTGATATTCGGAATCAGCCCGTCGAGTTACCTCTGAAGAAAGTTCGTGATTTTTTGAAAGATGGAAAATAAAAATTTTCACAAAACTCGATTTCCTTCTATTTAGAATATTGCATTTTTTTCATTTGATCGATTGGGAATATTTCAAAACAACGGAATCCCGCGAGTATTATTTCATTTTATAGAAAAAATTCATCTGAATCCGAAAATGAACTTGTTTTTTCAATCAGAACGCTATCTCATTCAGAAAATGTCAATTTCGTGGATGGATTAATTTTTCCGTAGAATAATTACTCCTTTCTAGTTACCCCTTTGTCGAATTCAATTTTTGAGGTGATATTCGGAATCAGCTCGTCGAGTGATGTCTGAGGAAAGTTTGCGATTTTTCGGAAAATGGAAAATAAAAATTTTCGCAAAATTCGATTTCTTTCTATATAGATTATTGCATTTTTCGACTTTGATCGCTTGGAAATATTTCAAAAATGCGGAATCCCGCGAATACCACTTCATCTCATAGAAAATTTTCTCCTGAATCCGAAAACGTACTCGTTTTTTGTATCAGAAGACTTGTTTATTCAGAAAATGTCGATTTCGAGGATGGATGCATTTTTTCGTCGAACAAATTGCCCTTTTCCAATTATACCCCTTTGTCGAATTCAACTTTTGAGGTGTATTCGGAATCAGCTCGTCTAGTTCCGTCTGAGGAGAGTTTGTGATTTTTCGAAAAATGGAAAATATAATTTTTCGCAATATTCGATTTCCTTCTATATAGAATATTGCATTTTTCGACTTTGATCGCTTGGGAATATTTCAAAGTTGCGATTTCAAATTTGCGACATCTTAAAAGAAGTTTGCGATTCTTCGAAAAATGGATAAATAAATTTTCTACTATAGAACCAAACAAAATTTCAATGTCAAAATATTTTATTACTCAACATATTCTCCTCTTAATTGGATACATTTATTACAGCGATCCTGCAACGTCTCTAGACCTTTCAAAAAAATGTTTCTTTTTGCTCTGCAAACCAGACCTCCACAGCTTTTATTACCTCCTCGTTGGAAGAAAATTTACGACCTTTTAAACTTTTTTTCAGTTGAGAAAAGAGATGATAGTCGGACGGAGCCAAATCTAGTAATTCAAACCCTATATCACGAATTTTTTGCTTGGCAACATGAGATTTGTGTGCAGGGGCGTTGTCCTGCAAAATCAAAACACCTTTGGATAGCTTTCCGCGTCTTTTCTCTTCAATTTTTTTCCCGTAGAGTGGTCAGTAATGTCGAATAGTATCTCCAGTTATTGTTCTACCCTTATCCAAAAAATTAATTATGATTACTCCATGGCAATCCCAAAAACCTGAAGCAAGAACTTTTCTAGCAGATTTGTGGACACGAAACTTCTTATATCTTGGAGACCGGAGTGTCGCCATTCCATCGATTGTTGCTTTGTTTCTGGATCGTAGAAATGTACCCAAGTCTCATCCATAGTAACAATTCGGTTTAAGAAGTCTACATCGTTTTCAAATCGAGCACTGATTGAACGTGATGCTACTACCTTTGCACGCTTTTGGTCAACATTCAAACATTTGGGGATCCATTTTGCAGCAATTTTTCTCATGTCCAAATTGACGTGAACTATATGATGAACGTGTTCGTATGAAATATTCAGTGCTTCAGATATCCGTTTTAGCCCAATTCGACGGTCTGTTAAAATCATGTCATGAACTGCATCGATATATTCGGGTACTGACACAGAAACTGGCGTTCCCGATCGGTCATCATCTTCAATGGAAAATTTACCTCTTTTGAAGCTTGCAGTCCAATTTTTCACGATCGCATACGAAGGACATTGATCACCAAGAGGATTGAGCATATCTTCGTAAATCTGCTTACCTCTTAACCCATTTTAATACAGGTACTTGATGATGGCTCGATTCTCCAATTTTTCGATTTTCACAATTTCGGTGGAAATATTTTTTCTTTTAATTTATTGCGTAACTCTGGTTTACTTTTTTGACGTCTAACTTTACACTGACACTTCTAATAAGTTATTGTTCGTTGCTATGGTAACGCAATATTTTGTTTATGCAGGGAACTGGTCTAGGCTAACTAGATATCAATACATCCTCGTAGAATATTGCAATCTTTGAGTTTGATCGCTTGTGAATATTTTTAAAATGTGGAATCCAACGAATATTACATCATCTCATAGAAATTTTCTTCTGAATTTTTCGAATCAAATTGCTAATAAATTTAGAAAATATCGATTTTCTGGATGGGTGCATAATTCGTCAGAAAAAATTGTTTCAACTAGAAATTGCAGAGGTGTCGTAAAAATCCTACCAAATCTCTATTTGATTCGGGATCGTTTTCAGATTCGGTGAGCGCATACAAAAAAAGTTTAATTTCACGAAAATTGAAAAAATGTAGAAAAAATTTGCGGAAAATCACAGGTCTCAACACGGCTGAACATTTCAACTTGAGAACGGGTCGTGATAGAGCAATTCTGCGAACTCTAATCGATTCAGAATGACGAAATTGGTATACTCTGTGAATTTAAAATGGAAAAATCAACGAACAATATTTTTCATAGACACACATATAAAAATAAAACTAATTGATATACTGGGGAGTTTATTCCAAGCTTTCGTAAATTTTATTCACATCTTCAGGGAACTGCAAAGAATTATTCATGTCAATTTTACATTATGATGTTATTCAATTTTACTTACAACTATAGTGAGGTTGGTTGACATGTTCTTAATTCGTTCAATAGTGACATTACAGTTTTAAATTGTAAATAATATTTGAAAAAAGACTACGAATATAAATAAACACAAAATTTTAAAATTTCAGTCGAAAAACAAAAGACTTGTTGATTGTATCCAAGGGATATACATCAGGTGTCAATAGAAAAGAAATCTGTAATTTTCAAGTCAATGTTACCAACTGTAATCTTGTAACAACTGTTGAAAATTGATATATACGACTGTTGTTTTGTAAGTTAGAAAAAAATTACATTTCTAATTGAGTAGTTATGGAAATATTATTGTTCATAGGGAGAGTGTGGTCTAACGACAGTAAGAAGGAATAAATCTCACTCAAATGATTTATATCAGTTCTTTTATTCATACATTTCTTGAGGTATGAAGGCCATTTCCAAAAAAAGTTCTCTTAGTCATATGAGACTCTTTAGCTAATATTTTAGTTGAATTATAATTTATTCGATGGTCAAATTTGTTTACATGATCAGTACATCTTTGAGGATGAATTCTATAATCACTTTTATGTGAGGAAATTCTACTTTTCAGGCATCTAGAAGTCTGGCCAATATAATTTTTATCACAGTCCTGACAAGGAATGCTATACACTACATTTGAAGCAACGCCTATCATTTCTCTATATACACATATATATATATATAGAGAGAAATGATAGGCGTTGCTTCAAATGTAGTGTATATATATATATATAAATAAGGATGAATTTAGCGAGGGGCAATATATGAAAATATAAGTAGAAAAGTTATTGGGTATAACCCTCAAAATGTTCTGCAACCGTAGACACGTGTTTCGAGCTTAAGCTCTCATCAGTACGGTAAAATCAAGTGCGAAGATGTACAACACTTGGATGTAAAAATAGAAACAAAGGAAGTCAACAACAGGAAGCCAACCTTTGTTTCTATTTTTACATCCAAGTGTTGTACATCTTCGCACTTGATTTTACCGTACTGATGAGAGCTTAAGCTCGAAACACGTGTCTACGGTTGCAGAACATTTTGAGGGTTATACCCAATAACTTTTCTACTTATATATATATAAATATATATATATATATATATATATATATATATATATATATATATATATAAATTTGCTTATATATATATATATATATATATATATATATATATATATATATATAAGCAAATTTTTTTTTCAATTTTTCGAAAAATCGCGGACTTCCCTCAACCGTATCTCGTTGAGCTGATTTCGAATAACGTCTAAAAAATTGAATTTGACAAAGGAAAAACTACTTTTATCAGTTGATGTGGTTTCAATAAATAATTCATTTAGGGTGACACAACTTATTGAAAAGGACAAACTCTAATGCAAATTCGATTCTACTAACTTTGGAATATAAATCTTTCATATCACCACATATTTGAGCTACCACAGGAACACGATAAATACTTCTTATTTGAATTCGTCGAGTTTTAATCGAGCACATAAAACTATTTGCTTAAAAAGGAGAAAATTATGTAAATGATATCGATGGCAGTACACGACCGAGCGTTCAAATTGTTGGAGCCGCCTCGAGGTATATACGTAACTTTTCCAAGAAGTGAAAGGAATCCTCTGACCGGTTTAGTTTTTATGGTTCGGCAATACCCTTTTGGCAGAATGCAATATTCGTATCATCGGTATACCGGAAAGCTCATTTACGATGAACTTGCACACTTAAGCTAGAATTTGGGTTTGCGTAGACTCTGTAATATTTGTAGGGAATTCTCCCACTTGTATATTATACTTCATACATATAAATTATTAATTATTTCAAAATATTTCAATTTCAACTACTATTTTATATCTCCTGTATAAATTTCAATGTAATTCAACCAAGGTCTATCATAAAAACAAACCGGGGCTGTTTTCCCAAATTATAATTGATTAGAATTTCCTAGAATAATAATTGTTAAGGGTGAAATTTAGGAAAGGAGAGCATAGTTAATGTGCAATGATGTTTCACGCCACTAACATACCCGGGAGCTCAGTTGGCGTGGGTTCAACAATAAAAATTGAGTTCGATAAGATTGAAATATGGGGTATAATTTTCCGGAGCGCCACGTTTTTATCGCCAGTGAAAAATCTGAAACCACTCTGACGGAATGGGACAAACCTCTGCACTAATATTACTAAAATATTAAACAATACATACCTATAATGGTATAAAAATAGTATATAAATATGTTGAGGTTTTGTCTTCCCTTGTTGGGATAACTTGGACCAGAATAAAAGAAATAATCATGTCCCTTACTAATAAAATATATTGATTGTGCTCAATTGTATGGGGCCATAAGTAGAGCCCAAATGCAAATCTGTTTGCTGTCTGATACCTAGTTTCTCGTTCCAGCGATTTTACTGATGAAGAAATGACTACAGGCCCTTCTAACCTCAAAAATCCGGATACTACCGAACAGAAATTTTCTCGAAAATATACAGCGTCAAATATCGCAAACAATATGAGAAAATCTCCAAATAGGAATTTTCCCAAGATCCAACAAAGATGATCAAAATTTAATATGATTTAGGAAAATTCTAAATAGGTTAGTTGTCAAGATCATCAAATACCGAACCAGAGAACGTCACTCAGATGACTCAAACGTCAAAGTGGAAAACTGTCACTATCAGACAAAGCGCTTCCATGCTTGTTCGTGGTCCATGAGATCAGTCCAGAAACTACCTCGAGCTACTCGGAGCTACTCCTTGGTACAATTGGACAACGACTCAGGTGAAAAGAACACCTAAAGATTCAGTGTTGCCAACTGAACCAAGACGAAAACGCCAGCCTTGTTCAAACTCAGAACCAAACCCAACCAAGGAGATAGAGAAGGTCTGTTACGGTTTTGTGATCTAATCACAAAACAATAGAGTTATAACCAAAAGCATGTTTACAAAATAACGCTGTCACTTCTGTAAGATTCGGTAATCGATATTTGGTTTGTTGGAAGCCAACCGACGCTTTTTTGTATTTCGAGTTGATTGTACACTTGTTAATTCCAATCCATGAAAAAATAAGAAGTAGTAGCTGGTATATATCCATTCAACAAGACATGATATACTGACTTTCAAAAGGAACAAAACTCCTTTTCATGAGAAAATAACCCATATATAACCCAACTTTTTTTTCTCCAAAATTATCTGTTACCTCTCTCTCATGGCCCTTTCTTTGTAATTGGCGCCTTTTTGGGTTATTTGTAAACTTTTTAAAGAGATTGGAACTATTAGACTCCACCCATTGGCTATACCCGTAAGAATTAAGGCCAAAGCCGTATAGAATTCCAGTGACCCTATATCGAGTGCATTAGGAAAAAATGTGAAATGCAACTGGGTGTCATCCGCAAAGAAGATAATTTTACAGTGGCTGATTGCACTCTCAAAATCGGATAGATAAAGAGCAAATAGTGAAGGACCCAATTGCATCCCTGAAATTGCTGAAGATAATGATAGATGGATGATGACAGTCTTCATTAATCAAAATACAATATGGTTTTCAACAACTCAAGAACACTTTGACAATACAAGGTCTACTCCCTAATCCCTAATTTGGGCCACCGTGTACCCCTTCACCGGTAAGGCAATAAAGTAATGAGTGACATGACATCTCCAAAGTCTCGAAAACGCCGGCGCCTGGTCTGTTGTCGCCTCATCGGGGTGACGACGACATCGATACCGAGACTTGCGAGAGAAAGGGCCCTCATAAATCACCCGACATTCACCCTGCCACTAGTGCCACTCATTCAAGGCGCTCTTTCACCCAGTATCCGTGAATGAATCCGCAAGGTACGACCTGCTTACTACGGTGGTACGGGGCGAGACCGAGGTGGTCCGAAGCTGACAGGGTACTATTTATGATGTTGGCGAATCTTCCTGTTTCCTTTTTATTTGACAAGTGGGTGGTTCAAGAGGTTCACGATTGTTGAGTCATAATTGAAAATGTTTCATTGTCACGCTGATCGATAATATTGTTTTTTTACTCACATAACTAAAATGTCATTTATCCTTCGAATTTTCGTCCAATTTCATTATTGTCAACATTATCCAAAATGATAGAGAAACTAATTGAAATAAGGATCACATATTACAAAAAATTACATATTGAGTCAGGCCCAATTTGCATTTCAAAACACTAAAAGCACACACCATGCATTTTTTTGCTATACTGAAAGATACTTATGTCATTGTTTCAATAGAAGTAAGATAGTCAATGCGTGTGGAAAAGGTATTGGACCCAAACGCGAGTGTCTAGCGTGATTAGTTACACACATGAATATTTGACGTCATTTTAATGCAGGTTTCTTCAGAAAACCCTGATTTTAATGCTGTTCCAATGTTTCAATCAAGTTACGACATGAATTGGAGGTCAGATCTCTGACGTTAGGACATGACTTGGATGCGAGATCACTGTCGCCATCTACATGTCGCATTCATTTGGATCCAATAAAAATCCCATAAAGTTGGCTAACTATCCTACTTCTATATAAACAATGCTTATGTTAATCTGAATGATGGTGAATGAATACGTAGCAGCAGTTTTCTGCGTCTTCTCAAATGCATTTGATTGTATAAACCATGAGATACTGCTACAAAAACTACAATTTTACGGCTTCAGAAATGCCACATTAGATTGGTTCCGATCCTATTTGTAAGAAAAAAGTCAGGTTGTTAAAGATGGGAGTACCACAAGAATCAGTTCCAGGTCCTATTTTATTTTTATTATGCAAGGTTCAAATTTCTAAAAAGCTGTGTCAATAGACTAAATGAGGTAATTTTTCATTATCCAACTTTTTGATTTTGTGAATTATTACGATTTGTAGCAGTGTAAGTACTTTGAATTAATAAAAAAGAGACAGTTAAACGTAATAGTCAATTAATTTGGGTTGTTCTAATGAACTTTTTTTCGTGCTTCATTTGACTGACCAAGCACCATCAACGGCAAACTAATAAAAGACGAGCGACGGAAGAAATTTATGTCGGCACATCTTTGATTCAATCGAAGGTAACCCGTCACAAATACCGAATAGTTTTACGACATTTTTGTGAGTTGAGAACTCGGTGTTTTGATTTAATTAGTTGCTCGAATGATATTTCATCCGGTGATTCGGTAGATTACTATGACACTTGGAGTTAAACGGCGAGACGGCCCATTTTGGGTGGATGTCGCAAAATTTCCATAGTGCAGAAAGTGAAGTCGAAAATTGTTCAAATTTTACATCGCTTTTGTTGCTTTCCAACCATCAGTAATCTACTTATTGGTAATAAACACCAATTTATGTAATAGTAACCTTACATTGTTGGTTTGTAAACGACTCTTATGGTGGATTTATGCCGCAGTCATAAGTTTTAAGTCATAAGGAAGAATATTCGTCAATGATTGGCTGGAATAAACGGTTCAACCCATCATTGACGAATATTCTTCCTTATGACTTAAAACTTATGACTTATGACTGCTGCAAAAATCCACCATTATGGTGGATTTATATAATGAAGAATATTCGTCAATGATGGGTTGATAATTTACTTTTGTAGCTTAGTTTTGCGTCCACGAAGTGAACCTTTTTAGTGCTAGTAAAATAAAGTATTTATTAGTTATTACAATTTGCTAAGAAACACAATATCTCATTAAATTCTCAGAATGGCTTACTTTGTTCTTGTTCTGTCAGTATTGTCCTGTGGTCTTATATATGGGGCATCCTTAGCTTATATGAATCGATTAATTTCAACCCTTTATCGATTCAAGACACCATATGGCTACATACTTTTTTTGTATCCCTTATCGGTCAAGACATCAAAATGGCATAACAAAATTAGCATACTTTCACAGCGTATCCAGAATACCAATATTAACATGTGCACGCAACCTAACCTAAAATTTTGACGAGCACAAATCATAAAAAGTTGAACTGCCAGTAGGAGGTGGCGCTAAATCGATTTGTGCTTTTGTTTCCCTCCCAAGCTTGTTTGTTATCGTACGATTTCGTTGCCTGTGAATCGAAGGACTAAGAACAAATGCTTTTGGAAAATATGATGATGCCATATGGTTACATAGTCCATGAAATAGAGCATGGTTTGATCAGAATCAATTTGATGAAGGGTTAAAGCAACCGGTGTGAATTTTCTAATGATAGTTAAATATTCAGTTTAGCCTGGATGAACTCCCTCAATCAGGGTGGTTCGAAACAAGGGGTACGTCAACCCCTTGTTTTTTAGTTCGGATAGGGGGAGCATAGCATATATCTATCAAATATTCTTCAATGTTGGGAAAGTTGCATTGTCATTTCATGTTTTCAAGGTAAGAAAAATGCGTTTTTTTTTCAAAGAACTCCTACCCTGTAGTTCGAAAAAGAATTTTGTAATTATTATGAATTTTTCATATAATTTACGATTATAGGAGTCCGAGATATTGTCATCAATATCAGCATAGGTCTCCGGACTCGTTTGTCGGCTATATACTTTCGAATGTACGTATTTTATTGATACCTATCCCATATACTCCATCGGAGTCCGAAATGGGCTATTTTCCAGCAAATATTCTTCTTGAAAACTATTCGATGTAAATCAGTATGGTACCCATTCCAAAAATGCAATACCTTATATACATGGTGAATGGAATGTCAAGTCCTTTTTCAAAGAGACTAGAGAAAATTGAAATATATCAGAAGCAATAACCCTCTCAAGGACCAAGGTTAGGACTAATTCTCTATGGTTTGAAAGATAATTCAATTAAGATGGATAAATATTTCATATGATTTCGGTGAAATGTGGGGTTTCTAAAAAATAGTGGATATTTTCCAATCAAGCCGACAAAAACCTAGAAATGGGATATTTGGCAAACAATCAACAAATGAAAGTCTGCGATAGTAAGTTTCTACGTTTTGTGGATATTTATTCATTGAAATATTTTGAAATGTATTTGAATATATTTCACGCATAAAATATGATTAAATATGAATACAAATTTTTGTAAAGGCAAGCTTTTATTGAATTGCAATAAAGAGGAAAAAATAATTTCTATAGGAATGTCACTTTATTCTATGAGTAACACATTACAAAACTTGAAAATGCGATATAAGTGGGTGGTTAAAACTAATGCATCAGAAATTAGTGAATTTTACGCAATTTCTTGGATTTTCATCATAGGATATGAATTGACTCATTTCCACAACAACCCAGAGGTAGAGTTGACGGTGCGATTTTTTAGTGGTATCCTCTGAAGCCTTGTATAGAGAAAATAAGCAAAAACATTTTCCTTAATATTCCAAATGCATTCTAAGATGATTCACTGTTATTGACACATTCAGTTGATTTTTTTTGCTGCCCATTTTCTTCGTATCATGATAAAAAAGTCGAGAAACAGGGCTTTCAAATGAAAGACATTTCATTCACCATATGAATATAAGGTACTGCATTTTCGGAATAGGTACCGCACAAATCTACTACGAATACTTTTCAATAAGAAGAATTGCTCGAAAATAGCTCTTTTCGGTCTCCGAAGCAGTATACGGGGGTATTATAGTGAAAATGGCCTGAACGCTTTTACACTAATTTATTTTACACATAAAATGTATCTTCTAATTCATATCACAATTAGTCATAAGTTATATTTATATCACTACATTATATTTCAAACTAGACTGTCTATGCTGAACTATAACTGTCTCTGCCCCCTCTGATCTGGGCTGCCTATTTATATCTTGGATCTCTGTCGCGATTGTTCTGGATATTCTAGATTGTTCCGACTAGATGGCTCTGGGCGTTCTAGAAAATGCCGGCATACATTCCGACATATGTGAGTGGTGACATCATCGCTGTCCACGGGCGAACGACGGGGAAGCGATCTATGCAAATGAGGCGACAGGTCCGGCTTCAGTTTGTTACAGTATCAATAAATTCAGTACATTCAAAAGTATATACAATATCTCCAATCCTCCAAGCGTACATTTGTCAAAAATTCATGAAAATTAACCGATTCTTTTTCGAAGTACAGGGTCTTCATTAAAAAAAAAAAATTTTGTAAGAAACTTGGACTGTATCTTTTCACTCACCATGTAAATATGAAATGACTATGCGACTTTCTCAACATTGAACAATGTTTGAAAGTTACATGCTCTCTCCTATCCGAATTAAAAAACAAGGGGATGACGTTCCCCTATTATCGAACCACCCTGAATGAGAAAAAAGAATGTCAGTTAACTTCGATCGAGATTGAGGTTGTTCATCCAGGCTAAACCGAATCTTTAATACTCCTCATAGTACTCACAATGGCACAAAACGAAAAAGTAGAGGCATGGTATTCCTAGAATGAATAGGCTTTTTGTCAATTCTTGAAATTGTTAAAAATTCTGAGCGAAATCTTGACTGTTCATCTTCGACTCCCTGTATCTGGAAAACTAGTCTGCCGATTTTTTTGTGTCCATGGACTTTTACAGAGGAATTCGAAATCTCCAACATACCGAAAATTCAGGGAATTCAACCAAAAGCCATTTTTCTTAAGGATGGTGCGGGGTTATTGAAAAAATGCAACCGTCCATATTATTTTCAATGCAGAAGAGAAAAAACACTGAATGGTAAACAAAACACCGGTGAAGAGCCAGGATAGTTTCTCATAATTTCCGGACTTTGAGTTCGGACTCAGAAGGTCAACATATGAACGTTTCAATATTGTAAAAGATTCCAACAAATCACTCATTAATTATTTGTTCGTCATTCCGCTGCAAGTCAGTCTTGTCATACGCTGATATTTCTCCTGTGGAAAAACATCATTAGAGGCTATCGATATATTAATTAGGATATTACTCAGCAATTATACCGTTGTTTCCGTCTATAATGAGCCGTATTAAAAATTAATTGAGGCGTGTTGTAAATGTAAAGAGATAATCTTAATTAGTTTACGTACGACTTGCATGCGCGCCTCTATATATACGGGAAAAACAATGTAACTATGATAATATTAATAAATAAGGTATGGTTGTGTTTTTAATTCCGCAGAAATGCCGTATACTGTGTCATGTTGAAGTAGCAGGATCAGCAGAAACTCATGCAGTTCTTTTTTTTACAAACTAATACTCTATAATGGCATCACACGTTAAAAGGTAAGGGCTGCGTATTCCCTAGCTCACACAAGTCTCTCGGAGACTTCCGAGGGTTGCGCGTAGGGGTGCAATCGGTTGACGGAAATAACAAATTAATAACAAAATAATGTTCGTGGAGAACCGTCCAAAAATCCAGTGGAAAATAGTAATTCCAAATAGTACATTGTGTATCTAGTAGTAAAAGCAATATATTCCCGAACGACAATTTAAGTTGTTGGCCAAGGCCAACAAGCATTGAAGTCTGGGAATGTTCTTTTTTTTACTACGAGGTACACATACTATTTTTTCTAAAAGCGCAATCAACATTATACTAAACTGAGGAATTTTCATAAATGCATAATAATAAACGCCGTCAAAAATTTTCTCGGACCGTTTTCGCTCCGAAACTTTCGGAGGGAATGAACAGATGAAGTTGCCGTTGAAGAAAAGACAATTCGTCAAGCTTTCAACGAAGTTTGAAACTTCTTGATCTGATGTCAACGAAACTCATGGCTCTTCTTGATGTTTTGACAGGGGGATTTGCCTGATATATTGAATGATTTCCCCTGTTTATTTCTGTGAATATGAATCAATTCATTCCCAACACGGTGAAAATGTAATACAACAATAAATATTCCATGCACTCATTAGGTAAACCAGAAAGCAATCTTTCATCGTCAGGTCCAGAAAATGAGACAGGATATGAAGTCATACACGGATAACTAAATATCTTGATCGACTCGGTTCGCGGAGAATACTGGTGTATAAGTAGATATTTTCGGCACAAGAAACGAATGGTAGTAAAAAGTGGTTGGTATCAAAAATTAGGAAATGGGACGGAGTCATCTACTATTAGCTTTTCGTTTACAAAAAAATTTGTGAAGTGATATAAAATGACGTACGACACTTTGACATACTTCATCGGCAGGTTACTTCAATCAAAGACTCGTTACAGGACAGCAGATCTCAAACAAGCAACTTTCCACACGGGCACGTCGCAAATAATTGAGACATTTCGTAATTCCCCAATGATATATAACTTCACATACAGGCACGTTGTGTGTCATTGAGACAGTTTCCTCTTACCATCTTGGTGGCGATGCGTTGGACCCTCACAAGTAAGGGGACCAGATTTGGACAGCAGATTCCAGGTGGGAGCGAAGACATGTTTTTCAAAGTTTACTGGTCTTTTATCAGGATGGACGAAACATTTGTTGAGTAGATGAGTAAGACTGTTAGGTTTTTTTAACAACGGTTGTCACTTTGTTAGCAGCAATAAGTTTTTTGTTGAAGATAACTCCCACTATCATTCTGATAATCATGCATACTATAGTAGCACCTGCCAATCTACAAACATTTCACTTTTGTTACACAAAATGTTGTCACTTTGAGAATGTTTTCAATTTGTTGTAGAGAGACAAAGCATTTTAAGAAGGGGAGTTTTTGAATTTGGATCTTATATGATTTGGCATCCGCAATGATTGTCCTCCGAATCTTGTGCTCTGTATCTCCGAGCAATAAAAGACAGAGATGCCATTTCTATAATCACAACATGCATTTGTTATGAAAGATCCATAACACTATCCTTTGTTACGGATTGTGGGTGATGGGTTAAATTCCGAGTTCGGAGAGGAAGATTTGTTATTGTTATGATATTCGGACGTAAGCGTAGAACCAGTGGCGTGCTGATACATTTTCTCATGTTTCATTTTTAATTGAAAATATGTATAATTAAACACGGTCGGTGCAGAGAAATTTGTTCTCTCATGTATTGGTATCGATACCATATGCCTGGTTAGAAAGCACGTCTGTCAATCCTGACGTCTAATTATTGACGGTAGGTTTTCCTGCGTTAAAAACTGAATGCGCTACCAATAATTTCTAAGTCATCCCGGAGCGCCACGGCAAATAGTAGCCGACATGTACCCTCACAGGCTATGCCTTTGACTACACTCTACGAGTGTTGTCAGTAGAGAGTAACATATTTTATTACGATGAATAGGTACAAAAATAAGTGACAAATGTAAATGACATGAGAATTGTTGGCATATACTATTTTTCCTACGATCTTTTAAAAATTTACTTTTATTCGTCAATTGTGAATGCAGAAAGGTAGTGATTATTGCTGTGTGGCAATAGAAACTATATTGCTTCAAAGCAATGAACACTTACTGTTGATGGTTCAGTCAATCAAAATTACTGTATTGTGCGAAGAACTAGATTATTGCTAATAAAGCATAGAATAGGGTCATAAATATTGAAAAAATAAATGAAAGTGCTGAAGTAAAAAAGTCAAAATATTCAAATCTTTGAATCACATTAGTAAAATATACTATACACTTATACCATATACATCAATTATGATACACATGAGAATTTACGCATAATACATAATGCACATAAGAGATTACATTCAAATTTATGATGAAAGTGTATCATTGAAATACGCATCCATAGTGTAGTAAGCTAGTAGCTCTTTAACTCTCTTTCTGATGTTTTTTTCTGAATTCAGGTTATTGATATCCTGAGGCAGATGATTGAATTTTTTTTTAGAGTTGTCAAAAAGTTATTTATTATTTTCTTAACTAGTGTAGAGTTAGGCTTAGGAAGCGATCGATATTACAAGTCTGTCTGTAGAAAATCGATAATTTCTTATGTAGTTATTATTTATATATCTCCCGAAGTTAGGAAGGAGTATAGGCTACCTCAAGAGATTAAAAATACTACTCAACCCATTGATTAGATTTTATACCTGTGATGATTCAGTAAAGAAGTTTATGTCAACGTCCGGTTTAACCGGAAGCGATAAGTCACTGAAAATATTCCAGATCGATTATTCATATTGATATATGTATATTCCTCGTATATAAAATTTTATTCAAATGGGAACATCGATAACTTCTGATGAATCCCTGTATGTCAACAAAACATTCCAATACTCATTAGATATAGCTAGTGGCTTATGATTTGAATTTGGTTAATGAAAAGTTGAGTTTGCTTACATACTTACTCACTTACTCTTTAGTATACCAACATTGCACCAAGTTTTTTCCTAATTATTGATAGGTAATCGTTTAGTCGATTTACATAGTAACATAGTTGTTTTACAGCTAATTCACCAAATAGTATATTTTTGTCTCAAAATCGTGATGAAAATGAGAAAATTCAATAAAAATCAACTCATTTAATACCAATAAAAGGTCAAATATGGTTTATGCCATGATTACCATGCTGCGACGCCCATGGTTTGATTACAAATAAGTCGTAAACGGACGTAACAAACATAATCGCCAAATTAAGAGTGAATATAATACGGAATTCCGCCCTGCACCGAATGCAAACGGATATATCCGACAATGCCCTTTTCAACATGATTCGGGCTGAGGTGATACCCTGTTGCAATTCTATGTGATTTGAGCAGAGCCTTCGATTGCGTGAATTATTCAAAATTGTTGCAAATTCTGGAATCTTACGATGTCAGAGGAACACCTCTCACCTGGATCTCGACTTTCCTCAAGCACAGAAATCAGTGTGTCTCTGAAATTCGAACACAATGGTGTAACATCGACCTCTACTTCAGAAACGAGTCAGGTTCGGTCTGGGGTACCCCAGGGTTCTATTCTGGGGCCAGTCTTGTTTCTTCTGTATATTAACAATATAGATAAAGAAATATCCCACTCTTTATTTACTGCATATGCAGATGACATATCACTACTGTTTGTTTGAATGTTTTAGACGATGTAGTAACTTGATTACTTATATTTCGGACGTCCATCATCTTAATGGTTGAAAGATTTCTATCTCTTTCAAATTTTTTCACAACGTTTCAATTGCTTGAATCCGCAATCGTCTTCTGGTGAATAGTGACAAAATCAGAACGTATGGAAACCGCTCATGGACCGTTTTGAAGGGAGAAAAAGCGCGAAACCACGCGCTACAAGACCGCGCGTAATTACACTTTAATTATAGACCTATAAAAGGTCGCGTATCATCTGATTTTGTCACTATTCACCAGAAGACGATTGCGGATTCAAGCAATTGAAACGTGAAAAAATTTGAAAGAGATAGAAATCTTTCAACCATTAAGATGATGGACGTCCGAAATATAAGTAATCATATCACTACGGGTTTCACATGAAAATACAGAAGCTCTTAAATACCAATGTGAAGATCTCTTGAATGCAATTTCCACGTATTTCAATGAGCGTGACTTATTTTTCAATACGACAAAAACTCAATTGATACGTTTTCATAATTATCAAAGCAAAATTGAAGGCCTCGAATTAAATATTAATAACACAAGTCTACGCAGTACCAACTGTGGAGTAAAATTTTTAGGAATGAGTATAGACCAGCATCTCAACTGGAATTCACACTGTGAAACAATTATTTCCAAATTGAGCTCAGTAAAATATATGTTCAAAAATCTACGATTTGTTTTAGATAAGAATCAATTGAAAAGCATTCACTATGGTCAGGTTGAATCTAGAATACGTTATGGTGTTTGCTTGTGGGGCAACTCAACCATGAGCAAAAAAGTTTTTATTGTACAAAAATCCATTTTACGGTGTATACTCAATGCTCCAAAGCGATATTCATGCAGAACTATTTTTACGACTTATAATATTTTAACCCTTGTTAGCCTATACATATATGAGTTAGCCTATCTATATTTTTTCTCAATAAAAGCGATTTCAAACTCAATAAAGATATTCACAATATTGATACCCGGAAAAAGGAATTTATACACACTTCTGCTGCCAAGTTCAAAACAACTCAAAATTCTCCAGATTTCATGGGCCCTAGAGTATTCAATAGTTTGCCAAGTTATATAAAATCTGTCAATAAACTGACGGACTTCAAGAAGACTTTGAAATTGTTTTTATTGAATAAATGTTTTTATACACTAAATGAATATTTTAGCCTAAACTGAGTAGTAATTTTAAAGTGTTTATGAATTTCATTGTACTTTTTTGTGTTTTTTGAATCTTTACATTGTTTCGTCCTTTGATTTTATTTTTATGACTATTCCTATACAAAACCTGTTTTTGTCATTTTAAGGAAAATAAAGAATTTGAATTTGAAACAACGTCAGGTATGTTGCTTCCAAGAAAGAGACAGAAAAGCCCTCTCTATATATTTTATTGCTCGGAGCTCTATATAAGTAGGTATGTGTTGTTGCTTCTTGTAAATTTTACACATTCAAAAATATCAATTAATGCAATGGGACCATACTCGTTCGTTATTTTTCGACTTTCATGTAGGTGATTTTTGGAAAAAAAATCTATTTTAACGAATTCCACATTCTGTGTAAAAATATTCCTCATATTTAAGGAACACCCTATATTTAACGCTACGTGGTGGCAATTATGGATAAGCCGTTGACGAACGAGCAAATAAACACAAATAACGACCTGGCTAATTAATTATGCGCGAACCGAGAAAAAAAAACACCGAAATATAAATAAAGAAAAAAAAAAGAAAACTTCGCTTCGATCACCGATCACGGCTCGGCCGAGTGCGTCCGTGTCTGTGTGTACGTATGTCGGTACGTCGCCTCTGTTGGCTATCGGCTTGTCGATCGGAATGATTACGACCGCGGCCGTCGACCATGGGACAGCTCTCGGACTTCTTATCTCCGACCACCGGTGCACATTTGCATACACAATTGTAAATTATTAAAATCCCGGCCCACCACACCAATTCTAATTGCCTCCGGCGTCTACCGGAGACGAAGAGATCGCGATGTCAATTTTGCCCGTAGATGGGTCCCTACAGGCCGACCGAGGATTCTTTAACACAGACATTATTTATTTATTTACTCGTAGAGAAAATATAAGCAAAGAGCACTGCTGCAAAAAATTGAAGTTTAAGGGTTCAGGTGGTCGAGTCATACAGCCCATTATTCACAACTGCATCCTATTTGCTGTGGTGTTCCCTAAGGTTCAGTACTTGGTCCTGTGCTCTTCTCATTGTATATCAGACATCCAACCTGAATATATCAGGTAGTTTCACTTTATTTGTCGATGATACTACCATCATATGGCATGATAAGAATAATGCTACCCTGTTTCAAACCATTTGTAGATATATTGACCTCACTTATTCAAATTCACTACCATTGAATGTATCTGAAACCAAAATACTATGCCTTTGTTGCAATCTACCTTTACTGCTACTAGTTACGAAATTTGTTGGAATTCAGATTGATACCACACTGCAAGAAGTTGGCTTCGGGATGCTAGGCAATTCGAATTATTTTCAACAATTTGGGATATACTGCTGCCAAGTCAGCTTACTTTGCTCTTATAGAATCACATAAAAGCTATACTATTGCTTTCTGGAGAGTCTGTCGCAAAACAATTCATGAAGTAATTTTTACCCTACAGAAAAGAGCCCAAGTTTAGTGAATCTTGATGACTTTGGTATTCTCACTCTCATATCACTCTTTATTATCGAATCAGTCAGTCCATTCCTTAAAAATAAGATTTAATTTAAAAATAATAATATAATGTGAGATTACCTTTACCATCCTTCCTAAGTCAAAGACGAGTTTATACAGTGCGCCCCCCCAAACAAGGAACAAAAACAATTTTGATTTATACTACTTTTTGAAATAAAAGACTTGTGGTTACCCCATATAGGGAGCGGGGAGAACATCACAATTTAAAAATTTCAAATAGCATGGGGGGTCAAGTGCCTCATCGAAATCCGAAAAAATTCAAACGGTTGAAAGGGGAATTGAATTATCTTTTCAACGATGTGTCACTTGATCCCCATGCCGTTTGAAATTTTAAATTGATGTGCCTCTCCCCCACGTTCTCTATCGAGCAATCACAATGTCTTTCGTTTCAAAAAGTAGTAACTGGTTTGGCCTGTTTTTACGTCGAATCGTTCAAAAGTTAACAGGGGGTTGTAGCTATAAAAAGCCGCACTGTATATAATGTCCTGATGATGATTTTATTGAAAATATGAACAGGATGTTCATAAAGTCAGTTGTGGAATCATCTGCGACTGAAAGTTGGAATTTGGTCGCTATTTTCCATCGTACAAGATAACCTCTATTGGAAGGGATTCATATTGTAAAGAGAAACATTCTCAATTGAAAATTGAACCAGTACATGACTCCTCTGGAAATGGAAAAAACCTACGATGAAATTGAAGTTACTTTTTTATAATATCTAAAAGAATACAACTATTTCCCCGGCTAAAGCCACGCTGGACATTGAAATACATCTGATAGATATTGAGAAAGACCCTATATAACTTGAGAGAAAAAATCTGGAAGTGAAAATTTGCATTTTGATTCAGATAGTTGATTATTTATTAAATGTCCAGTTTCCATTGGAGATTCTTATCTATAAATGAGATAAGGGAGAATGTTATTCAGAAGTATCCCTCACAGAAAATCGCTCATTTCATTGATGCGTGAATTGCATCTCTTTCGCTAGGCCTCCAATACAATCAAGGAAATGAGCGATTTTCTGTGAGTGATACTTCTGAATAACATTCTCTCTTATGTCATTCATAGATAAGAATCTCCAATGGAAACTGGACATTTAATAAATAATCAAATATCTGAATGAAAATGCAAATTTTCACTTTCAGATTTTTTCTCTCAAGATATATAGGGTCTTTCTCAATATCTATCAGATGTAGTTCAATGTCCAGCGTGGCTTTTGCCAGGGAAGTAGTTGTTTTCTGTTAGATATTACAAAAAAGTAACTTCAATTTTGTCGTAGGTTTTTTCCATTTCCAGAGGAGTCATATATTGGTTCAATTTTCAATTGAGAATGTTTCTTTTTACGTCCTGATGATGTTTAACTAGCTACCTACTCATATGAAGAAAAGTACAGACCAGAATAGCAGTTATCTGTTGAGAAAACTTACTATAAATTATAGAAATATTTATTTGAAAAGTTTTTTAGTATACATCTATGAACTTAAATCATTGTCCCTCATATATCATAAAAGTATATAATGTGTGTATATAATATGTGTGTATATATTGTAATGATTTTTTAAAAAATGTTAAACAAAGTATATTTCAAAACTTTTCATTAATACAAAAATAAAAATAAACACCAAACAATAAACTTTGAAGTTATCAAAATGTCTTATTGGCAAAGCACCCCGTATATGTAACTCAGTTGGTAGCACACAGATACAAAAATAAAAAATAAACTAATTCCACAATTCCTTCTGCAAAAATTATAAAATCGCCCAGTAGAATACAAATATATCTAACGAACAGTCGTTACCGACCGATGATGAACCCTTTACTCCCATAAACACCTACTTATGTAAGCTTATTATGGCAAGAACCTGTCAGAAAACAACTCCCCTGGCTAATACCACGACGGATATTGAATTAAATCTAACAGCTACTTGTGCAACGTTCCTCAAAACATCAGAGGACGCAATTGCAAGTGCCCTCTATGACCAACCAGCAGAATTATGTTTTGATTTGGACGGGGTGGCCACCTGCAGACTAGTTTCGAGGTTGTTGCCTCTCATCAGTGCAAGGGCAGGTCAACACAGACAGCACTGAAGCCATCTGTTCCCCGTCCAAACCAATACACACTCCGCTGATTAGTCAATTCTGGTTCACGAGATGAAAGCAGTTTCTAGGCCGCTCCACCTAGCGAGCAGAGGAAGACACTCCGAATCTCCGGGTTGAGAGATTTAATCGAAGAAGACAGAAATCTTTGGGAGATCGTTTGCTAACGAACAGTCGTTACCGACCGATAATGAACCCTTTACTCTTACTAAACATATCTGTTACCTATTTTAAACAATTGCAATACGATAACAAAAAATAAAGGAGATTGGTACACAGGAAACTTGTTAAAAAAAAGACGACTAGAAAGATTTGTTGAAAGTTATAAATCCAAAATTATATAGTATAACGGACCCCGCACTATCTTTATGGAAAATGGCTTTCGGTTAAATTTCCTGAATTTTTGGTATGTTGTAGATTTTGACTTCCTCGACAAAAGTGTCCATGGTCACAAAAAATCGGCAGACTAGTTTTCGAAATACAGGGTGTCACAGATGAAAAGTGAAGCTTTCTGCTCAGAATTTTCAACAATTCCGAGAATTGACCAAACTCCTATTCATTCTGGAAAAACCGTGCCTCAATGATGGTACAATGTCACCATAATCTCGTTTTATCACACTTTTTCGTTCTGTGCTCTACAACAGGGTGAACAAAGAAAAATT
Organism: Chrysolina oricalcia; assembly: GCA_944452925.2. NCBI lineage: Eukaryota > Metazoa > Arthropoda > Insecta > Coleoptera > Chrysomelidae > Chrysolina > Chrysolina oricalcia. The sequence continues at coordinate 6,986,881 of OX101815.2, read as the reverse complement.
CAATTCGATTAATTTTACGACCAGTGTGAGTTCTCTGATGAGAATTAGAGATTCAATTAAGCCTGAATGAACTCCCTCAATTTCGGTCAAAGTTAACCGACATATTTTTTATTTATACAGGGTGATTCGAAAATAGGAGTACGTCAACCCCTCGTTTTTTAGTTTGGATAGGGAGAGCATGTCAATATATATATATATATATATATATATATATATATATATATATATATATATATATATATAATATATATATATATATATATATATATATATATATATATATATATATATATATATATATATATTTAGAAACAAAGGAAGTCAACAACAGGAAGCCAACCACACATTTGTGGCATCGGTTAGAAGACCTTGTACTCACAAGGCAACAACTAACGTCTGAAGAGAGCTTAAGCTCGAAACACGTGTCTACGGTTGCACAACATTTTGAGGGTTATACCCAATAACTTTTTTACTTATATTTTCATATATTGCCCCTCGCTAAATCCATCCTTATTCATAGATATATATATATATATATATATATATATATATATATATACCAAACTTTCTTCAATGTTGAGAACATCGCATAGTAACATTCGTGGGTAAAAAGAAACGGTCCAAGTTTCTTAGAAAAATGCAATTTTTGATACAATGTACGGTTTGAGGAGACCAAAATATTCTCATCAATATCCGCGGGGATAGCCCGAACGGAGAGCGCCGGTTCACCGAAATCTGAAGCCAAGCAACGCTATGCGAGGCCGTGGTTTGGATGGGTGACCAACGGACCTCCTTTCGATATTCTCCTCGGATCGTGCTAGGAATCGCACGTAAAAAGGTAAGACCTCGTTAACCTTGGCTCGCACAAGTTTCGACTTTTGAGGGCTGCCGTTCGTAAGGGGACGACAGCTGGTTAACGGAAAAAACAGTTTTAAACAATTTTTTTTAAAACAATATCGGCATATGTCTCCGGACTCGTTTGTCGGCTATATACTTTTGAATGTACGGATTTTATTGAATTTGTACAATTATTGTACAATTATTTGTTGTTCTCTCTTTGTCGTCTGCCGATAATTTTTTTATGACCTTATGTTCATTTTAATGTATTAGGAATTTGTTTAACGTTTCATTAGACTTTAGTTATGTATTAGCCGAATTGTTTTATCCAATACAATTCTGGCCCAGAATTTTGTCCTAATTTTTAAAAAACAATTAAAAACAATTTCGCATCGTCCATTGGACACAAGATGTTTTTTATGGTTTTACGGCTGACGAGTGAGCACTGATTATGACTGTTCTAGCCGAAAGCGCTCTGATACAATTCTGAAGTAAAAAAAAATCCACTTATAATATCACAAGAGCTTAAATTATTTCCGGAATTTTTTTTGAGGGCACGAATATTTTGAAAATTGATAATTTTCTTAAAATATTCGTACCCGGAAGAAAATTTCCAGGAATAATTTAAGCTTGTGTGGTATTCGGTAAGAAAATTTCACACCATAATTTGGAAAAAAATTATTAATCCAATCTGACATTTTAAATTAATTTCACTGCTTGTCAAGTCCACAATGTTTCATTAAATAAAAAATATTACCAACTTTAGTTACACCAAATGCTAAAACTCAGATGGGTATTAGATCAGTCTATCGCCCTTTCTTAATTTTAGGTTACTAAAGGTGGAAGAAATGTATTTTTTGTTAAAGTAACCCATAACACTTCTAATGTAAAAAATATAATATTAACATGGTTTGTTGCAGTAGGTGGCAGTGATATAGGCGGCCATGCTTTTGACAGATGAGGTTTATATTGGTAAATTACATTGAGTTACTGTATAGTAAACCAGCAAACAAAGATATTCTTATGTAAAACATTTCTTGTAAGCATTTGCGTTAAACAATTTGAGAAAAATGAAATGCTTTAAAAGTACAATTTATGTAAATACTGCAAAGAGTTGAGTCAAGTGCAAATATGTCATCCAAAATTAATATATTTTACGAATTTAATGGAAGATTGCGACCAGGAAGCGTTAGAGTCGAATGGTTTGTTTAACTGTCAAAAAATTTCCACTTAAATATCGTGGCGCCACAAAAAATTTCCTGAAATTTTTTTAGTTGCCATGGTAACTAGTCAAAATTAAGGCATTTTATTGGTTAAAAAGTAGAGGTGTGAAATTTTCTTCGAAATTTTTTCTTTCAAGTTAATTTTAGCATTTCTGACTTTTGACAAGAATTATTTGTTGTTGTGTTCCTTTAGCGTCTGACGAACATTTTTTATGTGTTTCTATTTTTAATGTATACGCACCTCTACAGTTTTTTCAATAGGAACTCATGTTTCTTGAACATTAAAGCAAATTATGACTTGATTTGAAATAAAATGTTTACCGACCCAACTTAATTAACCTCTACAATATACAATGAATAGATATAAAACAAGTTCACACATATCCCCGTGAAAATATAAGAGATGAAAAAAAAACATATAAATAGTTTTCACAAGCCTTTTAATCGTGCCGAGCTATTTCCTCTCGTAGCGCACAACTTTTTCGAGAGCAGAGATAAGAGCTCCGTCGATTTACCTCAAAGTTGCACGTCATAGCGCGGCGAAAGGTCAGAGCCCTGAGGCGGTCCTGACGGCTACTAAAAGCATCAATTCACATCGCGAGAGGTGCTAGAGAATATTACGAGGGATAAACGGAGAGCGTATACGGTGTTAATCACATCAAAGGAGCCGACGCGAGCATATATCCTGTACGGTTAGCTCCATTCGATCTATGATCTATTGCCGTTATGTAATACCGTGTTCGGGCGGATAGTGGATTCTTCTGTGAATCGGGAAGAATGCGTACCGAGTAATGATCCGAAGCTCGAATGGCAAGTCATCCTCAGTCGCTCGTCGGGAAAAAAAATAATAACGACTGAGGAATTGAGGATTGCTAATGATTCTTGAGACTTGATGAAGTATCCACTGAGAAACAAAAGTTAGTCCAGTTGGCGGAGGTCACGAGAACAAGTAATTAGCAATCTCGCTGATTATTTTTTATAATTAGTTTAGAGTATATTGGTGGATATAAGAAAAAGTTCATTGGTCAATCGATTTCTTATAGCCAAAAAAAAATTTCGAAAAATATTTTTATTTTCAAAATCCTAGAATAGTTTGGGCTGAGATGATTATAATGAGAAATAAAAAATACCACCTTGTAAGGTAAGTTTTTTTCTACCAAAAAGATATCTTGCACTTTTTTTGGCAGAGTTATAGTTTGTCCGCAAAAAAAATCATATATGAACTTTTGCATTCTACGCCTGATCAGCCGCGTGAGGACTTATTTTTTAGAATGGGGCGTATTACAGTTTGGCAGACATAGCAGAGATTGTGGAATTCTCACGTCTTGCGCGAACACTCACGGAATTATCACTGGATAGTCCGTCGTACGACTAATGCGCATCATGGGCGTGTAGATTTTAACAATTGCAGCTATGTTTGCCAAGCTGTACATTATAATCTGATACACTTACGAAATCTTAAATTGGAATTTCACATACTCTATTTTCAAGTAGGAAATCTGAACTTTCTAATGGTATAGTTTATTTTTCGTTTTTAATAAAACATTGTATAGAGAAAAACGCGTATATACAGGGTGGGTCACGGTCGATGGTACCTTAGACGTTTACGAAGAACGGGAAATAGGATCATTCTGAAAATTTGGTTTCTCAAGTAGTTGCGCTTGGTCTATCGATCTAAAATATTTCCAGCAATGCAGTGTTGCCGCTTATACCAGAAAGTAGCAGCATCTTTGTTATTTCAAATGGGTCGGTCACCCTGTATATTACCGCATTTTTGAACTTGTCATTCCTTTCTGGTTATTTTTGCCTCATACTCCCCTATACCTATCTTAACGGTTTTTGATATATTGGTTATTTTCCATATTTTTTATCCAAAACGTAGCTCGAATTGAATGTTTATTTCTGCGGTATTTGGATTCTTAGGAAGTTGCAATTTTGTGTTTAGTCCATCAAGATCATGTACATTGATTCTGCATAGAGAAGTTTGCGTTATACAGGGTCGTTCAAAATTCATGATCTTACTGCTAGATACGAAAAGGGTTGAAAGTGCGTTTTTTTAAATGGAACATCCTGTATATTATGGAATATCCTGAAAGATGACTAAATTCCATTCGAATTGATATATCATGTTCCTATACCTAAATAGCCAGAATTCCGAGATAATAGCAATTTTCACATGTAATCTCCCAGGTGCTTAAATTATTGCCGGAAATTTTTCGATGAAAATTCATGTACGAGATAAATTTACGGCAATTAATTCAAGCACGAGGGGGATTCGGTAAGAAAATTTCACACCGAGAAATGAAAATCATCCAACAATTCATAAGAAATAACTAACGATGGTTTCACCTGAACTATTTATAACCACTAAAATATTGATATGCAAAATACTTAACAAAATTTTCATCAATAAATGTGTTTAGATTTTGAAAAGTACTTATCGTGGATTGAACCATCGACCTAGCGACTCATAGGCCGCAACACTACCGCTGAGCTCAAACTCAAACTCAAAAACATGTATATTCAGATATTTAACTATTTACATTGCATTTTGGTGAAATCTATGTACAACACAACTCTGCTTGATATTTTCCGCCCACCTCCGTGGGCTGATAGGGATCCCGCAGGTTGTGAGGGAGTTCTGGGGTGGGGGGCTCCGTCGACCCCTGTTGCCAGGGGTCGGCGTTGTCCCGAATGTAGTGTCTCCTCGGCTCCTCAAGAGGAACAGGTGAGGCACCCCCGCTGGTGTTGACGGGTGTAACTCAGATTTTACCTTCCTACATCATGGTATTAGTTTACCCTGTCTCCCGCTATGCTAATACAGGGGTTGATTGTCAGATTGATCAGATTTTAGAAGTGTGATTTGTGAGGGGTGTTGTGGATTCCCGGAAAAAGTGTTCGGCAAAAAACCGGGTTCTGGTCTTAGTCCTCTATAGAGGTGACTTGGTGCTTAGTCTTGGCATTCATGGAACAAGTCCAGTTTTTGGTAAATGAGCCCGCCGTGTTTGCGGGGCTCATTGTGGTGTGCCCTTACTCTTGTTATTTCCCTGGTGAGTGAACTTTTGGGAATGTGATATTTGTAAAATTTATATGAAAGATTCGTTATGTGGTCTTGGATAGTGGTGACTTTAGCTAGGTCACGCACGTTTCAAAGAAAATTCATGGACTCGAAAAATTTCCGGCAATAATTCAAGCACTTGGGAGATTACAAGTGAAAATTGCTATTATCTTGGAATTCTGGCTATTTAGGTATAGGAACATGATATATCCATTCGAAGGGAATTTAGTCATCTTTCAGGATATTCCATAATATACAGGATGTTCCATTTAAAAAAACGCACTTTCAACCCTTTTCGTATCTAGCAGTAAGATCATGAATTTTGAACCACCCTGTATAACGCAGAACAAACATCTCTATACATGATCTTGATGAACTAAACACAAAATTGCAACTTCCTAAGAATTCAAATACCGCAGAAATAAACATTCAATTCTATGTTTTGGATCAAAAATATGTAAAATAACCAATATCTCAAAAACCGTTAGAGATAGGTATAGGGGAGTATGAGGCAGAAATTATCAGAAAGGAATGACAAGTTCAAAAATGCGGTAATATACAGGGTGACCCATTTGAAATAACAAAGATGCTGCTACTTTCTGGTATAAGCGGCAACGCTGCATTGCTGAAAATATTTTAGATCGATAGACCAAGAGCAACTACTTGAGAAACCAACTTTTCATAATGATCCTATGTCCCGTTCTCCGTAAACGTCTAAGGTACCATCGACCCTGACCCACCCTGTATATATAATTAGAATCGAAAATTGAGCGTTCAGATTATACATTTTCTCAAACATAATTAAAATTCGGAAAAAAAAATCATTTCGGAAAATTGTTGTTTAGGTGACCTTATTCACGAATAAAAATTTCCAGTCATTCGTTTCGTTAGAATCTAAATATCATAGCGATATAAATATATAGGCCACATTATTAAAAATAAACTTATTTGGATGAAACCTTTGTTAAACTGTAGCTTAAAAAATACGTGTCAAGAATCTTTGAGCATAAATTCATTCCGTGCTGAAAATTTTTCAATTATAATAATTTTTGTGTATAACAAGAAAATTGCACTTTTTTTTGTTCTAATTGTTATCTCTTCGTATTATTATATTGTAGAAAGTAAATTTCGACTCTGTTGTACTAAACAGATGAATACCCAAAGAATGTATATATAGTGGACAGGTAAGAAAAAACCCAGGTAAGAAATACAATATAAACGAATGCAGGAATTCGCTATGATATTTAGATTCCAAAAAATTTCAAAATCTTCACAAGAACTATATTTCGTAATGAGACAAAATAAATGACTGGAAAATTTTATTCGTGAATTAGGTCACTTAAATAACAATTTTCCGAAATGAATTGTTTTTCCGAATCACCTATAATAATTATGTTTGAGAAAAATTTATAATCTGCGCTCAATTTTCGATTCTAATATATATTTACACGCTTTTTTCTATACAATGTTTTATTGAAAACGAAATATAAACTATACCATTAGATTTCCTGCTATAAAATAGAGTATTTGAAATTCCAATTTAAGATCTCGTAAGTACGTATCAGATTATAATGTAACACACCCGGTTCTAAAAAATAGGTCCTCACGCGGCTGGCTAGGCATCCCGTGCGTAGTATGCATAAGTTTTGCTAACAAACTTTAACTCTGACAAAAAAAGAGCTGAAAATTTTTTGGTAGAAAAAAACTTTCCCTACAAGACGGTATTTATTATTTTTGATTATATTCATCCCAGCCCAAAATATTCCAGGATTTTGAAAATAAAAATATTTTTCGAAATTTTTTTGGACTTTAGGAAATCGATTGACCAATGAGCTTTTTCTTATATCAACCAATTTACTCTAAACCAAGTATAAAAAAAAAAATCAGCGATTAAAATTTATTCCACCAACTGGGCAAAGTGGGTAGACGGGCTTTTTTGCTACATTTTGAACCCAATTTATGGTGTCAAAAACATCAATTGAACTGAACCAATCCAGAGAAAAAGTAAATAAATATCACTATTTTCCTTTATAATTATTATTGTTATTTCCGTCAACCGGCTGAACCCTAAATGCTGAGTCACAATCTAAGTTTTATGCTTTTAGCTTTGAGTTTTCTAATTTTAGATTTACTTTCAACAAGAAACCGTCATTGCCATTATTGTTCTGGTCACAAAACACAGACAATCTTGTTGGTAAAACATCATTTTTAAATTTTGTTTTACATCCTGTTTCATTTCCAAAACTGATATCCTAAATCGCAAAACTTAAAACTTATTACTTAAATATTCGATAGTATCTAATGATTAACGCGCAACCCTCAGAAGTCTTCAAGACTTGTGCGAGCTAGGAAAGACGTAGCCCTTACCTTTTAACGTGTGACCGCGCTGGGATTCGAACCCATGCACCTAACGATAGTAATAGTAATTTATTGTACAGATGATACATTGTTTATAGAATACCAATGAATTCATGCAAAAAGCAAAACTTTATTGAACTATATTCAGTGGAAAAAGAAGTTCTTTATTGCACTAGTGCAATAAAGTTTTTATTGCACTCATCTGTCATTCTACTTCAACGTGCTGTCATCATGACAAACATAAACGTTTAAACCTACTACATATTTAGCAGATATTCTGTGAGATTGGCAATAGGTACTTCACTACGAAATATTCATATTGAAAATTGCACCAATTGTTCATTCACTTTCAACATTGAGGGTAAAAATAAAGTTTGAGTTAAATTGTTCGTAACGTATTAGTTCCTGTTTCAATGCAAATCGATATCAATAATAAAGTATTCAAGTTGCGCTTTTCATTTTCCTACACCTAGTGCCGCACCTCAATAAATCATTTTTTGCTTTTTGCATGAACGTAGAAAAAATGTTGTATGCAACTCGTGCAAAAATTGTTTATTGCACTCGACGTGAAATTGTCCGACGAGGCCGTTAGGCCGATTTGGACAATTTCACGTCGAGTGCAATAAACATTCACTTTTTGCACTTGTTGCATAAATAACTATAAAAATATTGTCAGAGAGGAAAAGTGGCAATTCAGAATAAGATGAGAGAAATGCTTTGGAAGATTTAAAAAATAAGGTGATGTTTCGACCTTCTGAATTTATGTTGAAAAGAAGTGCTGGGGTTAGGTCTCTTATAAAAAAACAGTATTTCTCAGTTAGCCAACGTTTCGGAAATATATTTCGCCATCATCAGGAATATAAAATATAAAATTATGGACAATTACAAAAGAAAAATTGCACAGAAAAACAATTTTCATAGATAAAAGTAAAAAATGAAAACGTGTAAACATTTATAGTTAAAACTATAATTTTTGAATATTTTTATTTTGATACCAGCTCAAATTCCGAAACCAGTCTTGAAAAAGGTTTTTTTTTCAATTTTCAAGTTATTTTTGTAGACTTATATGAGTGAAGTGATTTTGGTTTTCCTTAACCAAAAGAACAACACAGAATGAAAACAACATAGATATAACGAGACACTGAATAAAATTGCGTAAGTTTTCTCTTTATGATTTTGTTAACCATAATAATAAAGTAATAAAGTGAAAATTAAAAAAAATCGCATCGTATTTATCGCTACTGTACCCAAGGTAAAATGAACAAATAATACACAAATTAAAACAAAGGTTTATTATGCATTTGACAAGACAGAATACACCATTCCATCTTGAAAAAAACATGGCTGATGTAGTTCACTTCCATCCATCTCGAATGAGGTCACGTATACCAACTAAAGAAAAACTAAAAATGGTTAACAGATTCGAGATAAAACAGGGAATTAATAAGCGAGTAGTATTTGACGTTGACACGCCAAAAACCCGTTTAACCAACCCTGTGAAACCATCAGACACGGCTGATCGCCCATATCCACATAACTATTATAATAAACCCATAAACAACAAGATAGGCCCGTTTATCGCATGGAAAAATCAAACACCATTAAGATTTGCTAGTGGAAGAGACTCATTAGCAGACAGGAGGATGCAGCTGGACAGTGGCGGTACAGCAATAATTTCTAAAGGGATACTCCAGTGCACATTTTCGGGTCAATAAAACTTTGGAAAAGGTTCATACCACTCCTACTACTGCCAAGATGTAAGAAAAGGGTGTCGCTGATGCCCAGTTTGAGCAGCAAATCAAGGGTCCAGCAGAAAGCTGGCAATGATGAGATGCAGATCAAAGATGATTTTGAAAAACTCTGCAAGGTTTCATCAACGCAATGGAACCCACAAAGGAAGAATTGCAGATCGCCTAGTATAACGCCGGCATGGGAAGGACATTTGGGAGGGGCCGGCGCAATGGCACGGAGTCCGATTGCGTGCCGCCACTGTATACTCAGTGAGCATAGATCACAGACATCTCGGGGAAACAATGCTAGAGGGAGTAAAGGCCATTTTTGACATTTCAGAGCTTCTTGCTGTTCAAGTAATGAATACTACGATAATACAAGAACAAAATGTGATTCAAGAAGTGATAAGTTAAATATACCTATTTTCAAAAAAAAAGTGCACTTTCGTTTTGTGGAAATATGGAATAAGCTGTCTTATAACATTAGATTGATGGAAAATGGAGTCATTCAAAAGAGACTCGACAATTTCTTAAGTAAAAATACATTTTATATCTTTGGAGAATGATATGATTAGGCAGAAAATATTTTAATATTAGACCATCAGATAGTGGCAGATTTAGGTGCCCCATTTTCTCAAACAAGCCTCGAATAGGGTTGAAACATACATTGATTTTGAGAAAAATGGAGGGAAATTTACGAGTGGCTCCTGGGGAGTATATTGCTCATTTTTTCACGCGAGCCGTGTTCACCTAATTATTAATTATTAGAACCTGGCTTCGGAATACCAAAGTGTTGCAGGTGGCTAAAGGGTTAAAATGAGGGTGTAATCTTGTAAGGAAAAATCGAGATTTTTACAGATTTTCCCACACAAGCCCATCGAAACTATGAAAACTTACATCACTAGACCGAAAAACATAATGGCTCGGGTGAAAATGTGGGCAACATACTCCTTTTATTTTTGTTCTGGAAAATCGAATTTTCCATATGTTCTCCCCAGGAGCCACTCGTAAATTTCCCTCCATTTTACTCAACATCGATGTACCATTCAACCCTATCCGAGGCTTGTTTGCGAAAATGGGACATTTAAATATGTCACTATCTGACGGTCTATTTGGGAATGTTATTATTTCATTTTAAATATTGATATTGTGTTGGTTTTATTTATTTGTCATGAATACAATTTTATTTAAACATGAGTATATTATGTCTTCGCATCTGGATTATTTCTAAGAGTCTGTGTATGTCTTTACAAAAGTATATCTAAGTGTATGTCTCTGTGGATGTCAAAAGTTACTTTTTGTTATATATATATATATATATATATATATATATATATATATATATATATATATATATTATATACGCATCTACCGGACGATACCAAGCCCGCTAAATGTGACAGTCTAGTCGAAGCCCGGGTTAAGGGGGTGATTAGATGGCGTAAATAATAAGATATACGTTTGGAAAACATATACCAAGGTTATTCCGAAGCCTCATATATTCAACACATTGTTCAAAGCCCAAGAGAGTGAAAATAAATGTTCTGTTATTCTAATCAATCCAGTGAGGAGTTAGCCAACTTATGAACCTAGATATAGTTTTCTGGATATTTCTATCAAGGAAGAAAATTTAGTAGTGCTGATGTATTGCAGTAATTTTCGTCAACTAACGCACTGTCGAACAGAGAGACACAAAAGAACATCAGCAGCATGTTATGATTGTTTTGGAAAATAGTATTGAACAAATATATAAAGCAAAGCAAGGAGTGAGGATGTATATCATGTATATCATAGTCATGATGACTAGAATCAGTTGGGTTCAGCTCAGATTTTTCTGGAATGTAGACGACTGGAGCCGTATGATAGATAATTAATGATGATTGGTAATTGGTAACACAAAATGAAGTTGTTCATTTTTCCAGAAGAGAAATATCCCGATTGACCAACCATATCGCTATGTACACTGTTTCGGGAAAACGGACGTAAGAGCAAACGAAGTAATTTTCGACGAAACTTTCTGTCTTCAGATGAATCTACGTGCATGTTGAATTGTGAGGTTAACGGATAAAATTGTAATTGTAAAATTTTGTAAATTTTTTTAAGAATCTCCCAAGTTTTCGGTGAAAACCCCTCAGAAGCAGAGCTTGTGCGAGCAAGGGAGATCCGGGACCTATTTCAGTTTGCATAAAAGTGGATTCCGAACCACTTCAGCTCCGTGACAGGCGGTGGTGAAAGGCAAACGCTCTAACACCACGACCACTTCGCTGAACAGGTGAAAACCGACACAGATTGAGGGATGGTCTCACTCAACATCCAGAAAAGTCAATGTGTGTGTGGGATTTGTTAATATTCGGGTTACAGGGTAAATATTATTTGAAAGAACTCTAACTGCAACGAATTGTTCTAATTTGACTATTCTATTTCCTGATCCTGTAGAAGCTGACGTCTCAAATAGAAACATCTGGTTTCAGCAAGATGTTGTGCTTTCCTAATTTGCAAAATCTGTCCAGAAATTTCTCGATGCAGTACTTCCCAGCAGATAGATTGGAGAAAGAAACCCTTGGAATAGCAAGCCAGGTCTCTAGACCTAAAACTAGTCGGCATTTCATGGATTTTAAAAGATGGGGCTTCTTGGGATAGACCGCAAATCGTGTACCACATTATTTAAAATTGGTAATTCGTGGCCGCCGGAAGGACTGAAGTTAGTTCTGTGCTTTCTTTTTCAGTTAATTGGTAGGAATTCTACTTGGTCCGGTACCACCATCATTAGTATTCAGGTATGAGGTAATTCGTCGAAATTACTTTTGTCAAGTGTCTTCACTGCTTACGAATCTTGCGGCATCGTCACTGGTGTAATATGAAACATATTTCAATTTGTAATATTAATGATTATTAAAAGAAATGACTAGCAAACGAAAAAAAATCAGTAAAATCGCCTTTCAGCATCATCCGCAGCTAGCCACTGGCGGCGAACGACCCGCTGATTTGCATGTCGGCCCCAAATGATGTGGTCCACTACCTGGCCCGACTCCTCATAAATAACGCCAACACTCCGCTAATTGTTCACTTTATCTTAACGGTCCATCTCCGAATCATTCACATTCCTGTCGTTCTTCGAGAGCATCGGCGTTTTTCCGATCCCGACCCGGTATCAATTTATCGAGATGTGTCGCTACGTGACAAATGAACGTCCGTTAGCTTGCTTAGATAAACATTGGACAAACCCGCGGAACAAGGTTGTTATTGCAATTCGATATTGTGTGTCCCTGTCCGATAGACGGTGCTGTATAGTCGTATAATCGTAATATACGCCTGCTTGACTTGACTCAAGGTATTTGCGAAATACCGGCTTGTTACTGCCGCATGTTATTATGTAATGACAGTTTTCAAAATGAGAGGTCGTCGGGTGCCCCAAGGTTCTGTTTTGGATCTTTTTGTAAATGATATACTGCCGTAATTTCAGCAGAAAAACAATGAGCTCAAACAAAACAGATATTCAAAATATTGGGTCATAAACTGAATCGTTTTCGAGAAAAACACCGTTGTGATTTACCTACTATGGTTCGTAGTACGGAAATCCACGCACATATAGAATGTCACAAGCATTATCTTCACTTACATCGTTTACAAGGGTGGTTTGACAAGTCCGTGCAAAAATAAAAACTACTAACGTATTTGGGGTAAATCTTTTTTATTTTACAACATAGTCTCTTTTTAGGTTTATGCACTTCGTCCAACGATGTTCCAGCTTGTTTATCCCTTCCTAATAATAGGATTTGTCCAAGTCTGCAAAATATCTATCAGTGTCTGCAATCACCTCCTCGTTTGAATGAAATCTTTTAATGTGAAACGGGAATCCTATATCCATTAATTTTGCGACCACAACTGTTGAGGTGTGTGCTGGTGCGTTGTCGTGATGGAAAAGGACGTTTTTGTGGGCCAATCGCGGGCGTTTTTCTTGCAGCTCGGTTTTCAAACGGTCCAATAACGATGAATACTATTTACCTGTAATAGTTTTACCCTTTTCCAGATAGTTGATGAGGATTACTCCTTGCGAATCCCAAAAGACAGTCGCCATAACCTTTCAGGCCCAACGAACTGTCTTCGCCTTTTTTGATGCAGATTCCCTCTTGGTAACCAATTGTTTAGATTGTTGGTTGGTCTCAGGAGTACTGTTACTGCCGCATGTTATTATGTAATGACAGTTTTCAAAATGAGAGTTCGTCGGGTGCCCCAAGGTTCTGTTTTGGATCTTTTTGTAAATGATATACTGCCGTAATTTCAGCAGAAAAACAATGAGCTCAAACAAAACAGATATTGAAAATATTGGGTCATAAACCGAATGGTTTTCGAGAAAAACACCGTTGTGATTTACCTACTATGGTTCGTAGTACGGAAATCCACGCACATACAAAATGTCACAAGCATTATCTTCACTTACATCGTTTACAAGGGTGGTTTGACAAGTCCGTGCAAAAATAAAAACTACTAACGTATTTGGGGTAAATCTTTTTTATTTTTCAACATATTCCCTTGTTTATCCCTTCCTTATAATAGGATTTGTCCATGTCTGCAAAATATCCATCAGTGTCTGCAATCACCTCCTCGTTTGAATGAAATCTTTGTCCCGCCAGCCATTTCTTCAAATTGGGGAACAAATAGTAGTCCGAGGGAGCCAAGTCTGGAGAATAGGGGGAATGTGAAACGGGAATCCTATTTCCATTAATTTTGCGACCACAACTGTTGAGGTGTGTTCTGGTGCGTGATGGAAAAGCACTTTTTTGTGGGCCAATCGCGGGCGTTTTTCTTGCAGCTCGGTTTTCAAACGGTCCAATAAAGATGAATAATATTTACCTGTAATAGTTTTACCCTTTTCCAGTTAGTCGATGAGGATTATCCCTTGCGAATCCCAAAAGACAGTCGCCATAACCTTTCAGGCCGAATGAACTGTCTTTTTTGATGCAGATTCCCTCTTGGTAACCCATTGTTTAGATTGTTGTTTGGTCTCAGGAGTATAATGTTTCATCCACAGTGACGAAACGACGCTTAAAGTCCTCCGGATTATTCTGGAACAGCTGCAAACCATCCTGGCAACACTTCACACGATTCCGTTTTTGGTCAAGAGTGAGCAATCGCGGCACCCGCCTTGCGGATAGCTTTCTTATGTCCAAATATTTTTTCAAAATATTGTGCACCCGTTTAGTCGAGATGCCCACAGCACTAGCAATTTCACGCACCTTAACTCTTTTGTCATCCATCACCATATCATGGATTTTATCAATGATTCCTGGAGTCGTAACCTCCAAAGGCCGTCCAGAACGTTCCGCGTCACTTGTGCCCATGTGGCCAGTCCGAAAGTTTTGAAACCACTTATAAACGGTTCTAATCGAAGGTGAAGAGTCACCATAATGTTTTTCAAGCTTCTCTTTAGTCTGCTGAACCGTTTTGCCTTTCATAAAGTAATGTTTAATTACCACACGAAATTCTTTTACGTCCATTTCTTAAAAATCACTCGACATCCTTGATTTACACGCGCAAAGAAATAAACCAATATGGCTGAAACTTGAGGTGCGTTCATTCAAGAGATGATGCTAACCAAACATGACCTCGATACGCGCCGGTGGTACCATCTATCGGAATGTGTTGGAATTCCGCATTCCAACTGAAACTAATTTCAATTCGGCAACTTGCTAAAAATATCTCATCCTTTCCCGCGCACACACTCACGCACAAACAATAGTTGGCGAGGTCAGTAGCGAAATGATTTTTTGACAGATCAATTATATAGACATTGACGCCCGATTGAGTTTAAATAATTTTGATCTATTGTACTTGAAAATCTTTACCGATCTGGTCTAAAATTCTCTTGGATCCATCAGTATTATAACTTTTGTGTAGTTGTCAATGAAAAACAACAAATTCACAAAATTTGCGGTTCAGAAGCCCTTAGATCATAGTGAAGCTGTTATGGTAAATATATGCCGAACCTTTTCACAACGAATGTAGTTTTGTTAAATAAAAACATTTAGAAAAAAACCGTGATGTTTTTTGAGAGGTTCCCGATAGACACAAACTTGACCCATCTTCATACCAGCGACTTGAGAAATATTAAATGGATGCCGTCTCAGAACATAATGTTAATGTTGAATTTCACAAATTTCTGGTTCACATACACCGACCATAACCTTCAATACCACCCAACCAACAATTAAATAAGGGGCAGTTTTGTAACTGTGTAATACTTAACCTAGGGTGGTTGGGTGTGCGAATGTATCTTGGGCAGCGTGGCCGAGCGGTCTGAGGCCCTGGTTTGGCCGAAAGGGAGTGGGTTCGTATCCCACCGCTGTCACCAGTGTAATACTTCACCCAGGTTGGTTGGGTGTACGAATATATCTTATATAACGGTTTCTGAAAGCAGCCAATTCACCAACATGATTGTCCTTGTCCATCAGTTCCCTCTCACAATTGGAAACATGACTCGCAAATTCGTTGTTGTTGGTCCATCCCAGACACTTTTAGATGCACTTTCAAAACACACTCTGTGATGCAACTGAATTACCCACATTTCTATAAACAAAGTTTTAAGCGAATCTATTATCCTTATGATTATTACTGAACAAAGAAGAAAGTCTGTGATACGATTAAACCACCCCTCCCACCCACTATTATAATGAGTCGATTACTGTTATTTAATATTAGTTTGCCGAAAAAATGTTCAAATACATAAAATCAAATTAAAAAGGGTGATATGAATTAAAAAAGCAATCGTCGCCCATCAGAATATTATACTCGTTAAGTGCACCCTCCCCCCGTAGGAGTGGTACAAATCCTATATCTGCGCATAAACAAAACATGCTTTCGGAATCAGCGTGAAATTTTACGTATATAGTGCGAATTTCAAATAGTTCTGCCGATTTTGTATTTTTCGTGATTTATAGGGATCTACCCCCTACAACTTTTTTCGAACAGTTTTATTTTTCTTTGATTAACTTGAAATTTTCAGAATATACTATTTCGACCATTCTGAATCGATTGAAATTCGCAGAATTACTCTATCTCTATCCGTTCTCGAATTGAAAAGTTCAAATCGAGTTGGAAGGGGCTTTTAGGGGTCTACCCCTTACAACTTTTTTCGAGTAGTTTTGTTTTTCTTCAATTAACTTGAAATTGTCAGAATATACTAATTCGACCATTCTGAATCGATTGACGTTCGCAGAATTGCTCTATCTCTATCCGTTCTCGAATTGAAAAGTTCAAATCGAGTTGGAAGGGGCTTTTAGGGGTCTACCCCTTACAACTTTTTTCGAGTAGTTTTGTTTTTCTTCAATTAACTTGAAATTGTCAGAATATACTAATTCGACCATTCTGAATCGATTGACGTTCGCAGAATTGCTCTATCTCTATCCGTTCTCGAATTGAAAAGTTCAAATCGAGTTGAAAGGGGCTTTTAGTCCCCTTTCCGACAAAAATCTTATATCTGATCATAAACAAAACATTTGTTTTCGGAATTAGCCTGAACTTTTGTGTATATAGTGCAAATTTCAAATAGATCTGCCGATTTTCTATTTTTCGTGATTTTTAGGGGTCTACCCCTTACAACTTTTTCCGAATAATTTTGTTTTTCTTCGATTAACTTGAAATTTTCAGAATACACCAATTCGACAATTCTGAATCGATTGTAGTTCGCAGAATTGCTCTATCTCTATCCTTTCTCGAATTGAAAAGTTCTAATCGAGTTGAAAGGGGCTTTTAGTAACCTTTCCGACAAAAATCCTATATCTGATCATAAACAAAACATTTGTTTTCGGAATTAGCCTGAACTTTTGTGTATATAGTGCAAATTTCAAATAGATCTGCAGATTTTCTATTTTTCGTGATTTTTAGGGGTCTACCCCTTACAACTTTTTCCGAATAATTTTGTTTTTCTTCGATTAACTTGAAATTTTCAGAATACACTAATTCGACCATTCTGAATCGATTGACGTTCGCAGAATTGCTCTATCTCTATCCGTTCTCGAATTGAAAAAGTCTAATCGAGTTGAAAGGGGCTTTTAGTCCCCTTTCTGACAAAAATCCTATATCTGATCATAAACAAAACATTTGTTTTCGGAATTAGCCTGAACTTTTGTGTATATAGTGCAAATTTCAAATAGATCTGCCGATTTTCTATTTTTCGTGATTTTTAGGGGTCTACCCCTTGCAACTTTTTCCGAATGAGTTTGTTTTCCTTCGAATAACTTGAAATTTTCAGAATACACTAATTCGACCATTCTGAATCGATTGACGTTCGCAGAATTGCTCTATCTCTATCCGTTCTCGAATTGAAAAGTTCTAATCGAGTTGAAAGGGGCTTTTAGTCCCCTTTCCGACAAAAATCCTATATCTGATCATAAACAAAACATTTGTTTTCGGAATTAGCCTGAACTTTTGTGTATATAGTGCAAATTTCAAATAGATCTGCTGATTTTCTATTTTTCGTGATTTTTAGGGGTCTACCCTTACAACTTTTTCCGAATAATTTTGTTTTTCTTCGATTAACTTGAAATTTTCAGAATATACTAATTCGACCATTCTGAATCGATTGACGTTCGCAGAATTGCTCTATCTCTATCCGTTCTCGAATTGAAAAGTTCTAATCGAGTTGGAAGGGGCTTTTAGGGGTCTACCCCTTACAACTTTTTTCGAGTAGTTTTGTTTTTCTTCAATTAACTTGAAATTTTCAGAATACACTAATTCGACCATTCTGAATCGATTGACGTTCGCAGAATTGCTCTATCTCTAACCGTTCTCGAATTGAAAATTTCAAATCGAGTTGAAAGTGGTTTTTAGTCCCCTTTCCGAACAAATCCTTTATCTGGGCATGAACGAAACATTTGTTCTAGGAATCAGCCTGAAATTTTACGTATATAGTGCAAATTTCGAATAGATCTGCCGATTTTGTATTTTTCGTGATTTTTAGGGGTCTACCCCTTACAACTTTTTTCGAGTGATTTTGTTTTTTTTCGATTAACTTGAAATTCTCAGAATACACTATTTCGACCATTCTGAATCGATTGACGTTCGCAGAATTGCTCTATTTCTAAGCGTTCTCGAATTGAAAATTTCAAATCGAGTTGAAAGGGGCTTTTAGTGGTCTACCCCTTACAACTTTTTTCAAGTAGTTTTGTTTTTCTTCAGTTGACTTGAAATTTCCAGAATATACTAATTCGACCATTCTGAATCGATTGTAGTTCGCAGAATTGCTCTATCTCTAACCGTTCTCGAATTGAAAATTTCAAATCTAGTTGAAAGTGGTTTTTAGTCCCCTTTCCGAACAAATCCTATATCTGAACATGAACGAAACATTTGTTCTAGGAATCAGCCTGAAATTTTACGTATATAGTGCAAATTTCGAATAGATCTGCCGATTTTGTATTTTTCTACCCATTACAACTTGTTTCGAGTGATTTTTTTTTTTTTTTCGATTAACTTGAAATTCTCAGAATACACTAATTCGACCATTCTGAATCGATTGACGTTCGCAGAATTGCTCTATTTCTAACCGTTCTCGAATTGAAAATTTCAAATCGAGTTGAAAGGGGCTTTTAGGGGTCTACCCCTTACAACTTTTTTCGAGTAGTTTTGTTTTTCTTCAGTTAACTTGAAATTGTCAGAATATACTAATTCGACCATTCTGAATCGATAGTAGTTCGCAGAATTGCTCTATCTCTATCCGTTCTCGAATTGAAAAGTTCTAATCGAGTTGAAGGGGGTTTTTATTCCCCTTTCCGAAAAAAAATCCTATATCTGAGCATAAACAAAACATTTGTTTTCGGAATTAGCCTGAACATTTGTGTATATAGTGCAAATTTCAATAAGATCTGCCGATCTGCCCCTTACAACATTTTCCGAATAATTTCGTTTTCCTTCGATTAACTTAAAATTTTCAGAATACACTAATTCGACCATTCTGAATCGATTGACGTTCGCAGGATTGATCTATCTCTAACCGTTCTCGAATTGAAAATTTCAAATCGAGTTGAAAGTGGTTTTTAGTCCCCTTTCCGAACAAATCCTATATCTGAGCATGAACGAAACATTTGTTCTAGGAATCAGCCTGAAATTTTACGTATATAGTGCAAATTTCGAATAGATCTGCCGATTTTGTATTTTTCGTGATTTTTAGGGGTCTACCCCTTACAACTTTTTTCGAGTGATTTTGTTTTTCTTCGATTAACTTGAAATTCTCAGAATGCACCAATTCGACCATTCTGAATCGATTGTAGTTCGCAGAATTGCTCTATCTCTATCCGTTCTCGAATTGAAAAGTTGAAATCGAGTTGAAAGGGGCTTTTAGGGGTCTACCACTTACAACTTTTTTCGAGTTTTTTTGTTTTTCTTCAATTAACTCGAAATTTTCAGAATATACTAATTCGACCATTCTGAATCGATTGTAGTTCTAATCGAGTTGAAAGGGGTTTTTAGTCCCCTTTCCGAAAAAAAATCCTATATCTGAGTATAAACAAAACATTTGTTTTCGGAATTAGCCTGAACTTTAGTGTATATAGTGCGAATTTCGAATAGATCTGCCGATTTTGTATTTTTCGTGATTTTTAGGGGTCTGCCCCTTACAACTTTTTCCGAATAATTTTGTTTTTCTTCAATTAACTTAAAATTTTAAGAATACGCTAATTCGACCATTCTAAGTCGTTTAACGTTCGCAGAATTGCTCTATCTCTATCCGTTCTCGAATTGAAAAGTTCAAATCGAGTTGAAAGGGATTTTTAGTCCTCTTTCCTAACAAATCCTATATCTGAGCATAAAAAACACTTGTTTCCGGAATCAGCCTGAACTTTTGCGTATATGGTGCAAATTTCAAATAGATCTGCCGATTTTCTATTTTTCGTGATTTTTAGGGGTCTACTCATCACAACTTTTCCGAGTGATTTTATTTTTCTTCGAATAACTTGAAATTATCAGAATATACTAATTCTGAATAGATTAACTTTCGCAGAATTGCTCTATCTCTATCATTTCTATGTTTTATTGTAGGTATTTTAGTTATATGTATGATCATGACTTAATAAACGCTATTATTATTATCATCATCATTATTATCATTATTATGGCCTAATTTTCGTGTACTGGAACCTACCATCGCCGATAGACGAAACATTTTTCAACGAATCCGACATTCCGCCGCTACAAACCGCGCTGACGTTTTATAATTAGACTCCATCACAGTTTATTTTGACAAGTTCCCAGCGAAGAAGCGCCGTTTAATCAAGCGCCGCGACGCTATATCGTCGTCGGCGGAACACGTGATGCCGCCGATATTTACCCGTCCATTAAGTTCAACTTTTACGAGACCGAATATTTCTGTAACTGGATCCGTCAGCGGACTAAATGCATTACATTACGGGCGTGTATAAACAAGACGAGAAAAGTCTTTCTGGCCGCGTAACATAAACTCATCAATCATGTGAATTGCTAACGTAAATAAATTGTTTGCTCTCGACCGGGAAGCTGATACCGGTACGGGAAAAGTCAATCGACTCGAAAAGTATTCGCATGATGGATTGCCTGTGATGGATTGGCGTCGACGATGTTCATATTCACAGAGCAACTGACGTGTGCACATATTTTTTTTACCGAAGACCGGGAGTCTGTGAGACGCTCAAAGAGCTAGATAGGGCTTTCAGCAAGTATTATCGTCCTCTGGACGTGTAATTCCTTCCAATTCTACCTACACTAATAAAAATGTTCAATGAGCAATATAGTTAGAGAGATTTACTGACAGGTTATAAAACCGCTTGCTGGGCAAGAAATACCATTCTTGATGTTGTCCCAAGTCGCCTGGAATGGTAATGGTAATGGGTGGGGGACGCAAGCGTCAGCGACTAGGCCCCAGTGGCCCTTTTCGCAATTCCCGGCATCTTCACTTATCCCAAGGTGGATACTTGCTCGAACCTCTTCGACCTTCTCATGATAGACGAAATGTCCTTCCATTGCAATGAGTGCAATTTTTCTCCCTTAATAGAGGCCTCTCCGAAGACGTTTTGTCTGAGCCTGCCATAAAATCACATTCGCACAAGAAGTGGAAGGAGTCCTCCTCTTTACCACATTCCGCGCATAGTGGGTCTGCCTCGACTCTGATGAGAGCCAGGTGCATCTTGAGGCCGCAGTGGTCAGTTAGAACTCCCACCAAGAGTCGGAGTTCTTTGCGGCTTAGCTTCAGTATCTTGGCCGTCCTTGCCCTGTCGGGCCCCGATATCATCTGCTTTGACTGTCTGCAGCTGTCTATCCCTCTTCACTCCTTTTCTAATGTATCAATGGCCCACTCATTCAGTGCCGTTGTTACTTGTCTCCCTATTATGCCGAGTGCGGGTCCGGGCCCGTAGTAGGGTTGCCCGGCTCCTTGCTTGGCTAGCTGGTCCGCCTGCTCGTTGCCTTCAATCCCTGCATGGCCCGGGACCCACATCAGCGTAATTTCCTTTCCTTCAGTATATATTGTACTTTCAGAATCATTTTGTTCTATGAATACTCAAATTACTTTTACAAGTAATTTAAGTATTCATAAAAAGAAATGATTGTGAAGGTACAATTTATACTGGAAAATTATTTCTGAGGCATTGAAACACATACACATAGCAATGTTCTGTCGTACTTACACTCATGAGGTTCAAAATCATATCTTTGAGGGGCTGTATCCAGCCAGAAAACTAGTCATAGGATCAAGATGGGCCCATGGGAACTTAGGATAATGAAGACAATAACATACTACAGTTTCAGCCAATTTCACCGGTACCCAGAAACCCATATGAATGGTGCGGGGTCCTTTCAAAAAAATGTTAATCCGTGAAAAAATACCTTTTTCAACTTTTTTCCGTAGCATTACCTACATACGCTCATTATTATTCTTCTTTTACAATGTTTACAGCATATTGAAACCTGAAAGAAGATGAAAAAGCAATTTTTTACGGATTACCATTTTTTTGAAATTTTGTAGTTTGGGCGTTTGTTGGCCCGGGGGGTAGGGGGTGGCGGGGGCTATTTTTACGCATTATTGACAAGCACCCTACTGCATGTGCTCATTAAGTAAAATGACTGTATAATTATGCCTCTTACGATTGACTTATGCATCATCATGGACGAATTCAAATCTAGCGCCTAAAGCTGTTGTTCGTTTTTTATACATAAAAAATTAATTTTCTACTAAAACTTGTGCTGTTTGGTATTTCTTGTTCGTTGTACATATAGGCATTGTTTAAATAGAACATAGTTAGTCAATGCCTGTGGAAAAGGTATTGGACACAAACGCGAGTGTCATCTAGCGTGATTAGTTACAAACATGAATATTTGACGTCATTTTAATGCAGGTTTCTTCAAAAAACCCTGATTTTAATGCTTTTCCATTGTTTTAATCAAGTTACGACATGACTTGGAGGGCAGATCACCGAAGTTACGATATGACTTGGATGCGAGCTCACTATCGCCATCTACATCGCATCCATTTTGATCCAATTATAATCCCATAAGGTTGACTACTATCTTCTATATAAACAATGATATAGGCATATAGAAACAAATGCAGCAGACATTTTCACAGCTTATTCTCTTATTTATAACAAAATATGTAGAATTTAGCGATTTTTCGGTCATTTCGAAGTGCTGCCAAAATGGCCCTTGACCAGCTGCGCGTCTGCTGGAAACATTTTCTCATAACTCTAGGAAGCCTTAACACAAACCCAAAGCTTTTGAGTGGTTTCCGTCACCTCACTCATGTGACAGTAGACCTGTCACCTCACTCATGTGACAGTAGACCTGTCACCTCACTCATGTGACAGTCATAATGGACGACGCTCGAAAAACGCGGTTTTTTGTGCATAACTCTGGATTTTGACCTCGTTCGCTGGTAAAACTTGGCAGGAGGTATATCCAGAACCAAATCTACCGAAATATAAAACCAGCAGACGGTTTCCGGATCAGTCACAAGCTGACTGGTTTTCAAACACCCCTCTTGACATTAATGACATTGACCTGGAGTTATTCGAAAAGTACATCGAAGCGACTTGGGCAGCACCAAGAATGATATTTCATGCCCTACAGACGGTTTCTTTACCTGTCAGCACATCTGTCATTAAATCATATACTACTAACAACTAATAATGGAGCAATGTAACTCAAAAGATGGCAATTTGGCTGAAGCTATTCGTCTATTCCCCCCATTGGTTGAATGGAAGTTTGTTTCAATAATAGCAGATATTTGTGAGCTTACTGTAAGGATATAGATCATATAAATTCATTTCCAACAATTAAAGGAAATACTAATACAAGCTATTTGTGTTCTTAGAGTGCAAAGTGATTGATTGCCACTCGACAAGAGATACCGTGCGATGCTTAGCGGAGCGAGGTAATCTATGGAAAGCGGCAATGACACTTTGTGCTCGAAATATACACATTATTTTTCCAACAAACTCAGCTCTTAGACATACCTAAAAACGACCGACACTTCATTCAATATGGGCACATATTATTACCAATGAGAAAATTAACAATCAATATTAATCCCAAATATATAAGTTATCCAATAAATTCCATCTCCAACAAACGGAAAAAAGGAAAATAACTTGCTTGAGAAAAAAACTTAATACCGAGATCGAACCCCTGGCATGTTTAGTGAACAGTGACGCTAACCTCAGCTCCACCACAGTTAATTAGAGTTCTTACAATTTATTGTTTATATACTTTCAAACAAGAATAGGTTCGTTTTCAACAAAAGCTGCTGAGATCGAGCGTTTTTTCAAGATTTTCGCTCTAGATCGAAAAAGCTGTTACAAAATGATATTGCTAGGAAAACGTTTACTTTGCGTTGAGATTTGGAAGAGTCTAAGGCTACTTTGGTCAGCGGTTGTAGAAAAAATATATACTGTCTTCTAAGCGACAGCAAATAATTAGGGGAGTATCTCGAAGTAAATACTAAATTAAAAAGAGTCTGTAGTGAATATTAATACACGTAAAATTCAAAACTATTCAAATACAATTGACTACATAACATATTCATAACATAATATTACATGATCAATGTGATTACTTCAATGAAACGAAAGAAACACAATTTTGTCTTATTTCCACTAGTTTTTTATATTTACGACCGGTTTCGGGCTTTATCCCATTATCAAGTATAAAAACTAACTAATACAATAAACCTAGTTATATAGGGAGTTTGCAGGTAAACTGGATGGAGAGGTAATTAAATGAAAATAAATGAAATCAAATGAACATGGGTGAAACGATATAAATTCAATACCGGAGGTTATGGAAATTATCTGGGTTGTCAAAATCACAAATTCAAAAGTGGAGACCTACATAAATCGAGTTGCTCGTTGAGGGTTCTATATTTCGGGTTTTTAATTGATTTATTGATTTCCACGGCTTCCAACAGATTCATTTTCTTTCCTTTATTACATGTGTGTAGGATTTTGAGATTATCTTTATTTATCTTGTGTTTGGATTCTTGCAGATGTTCGTACATTGTGGATTTTTTGTCGAAACAGACGTGTTCACGGAACCTTACGTCAAAATTTCTACCGGTCTGGCCTGTATATACTGCAGAGCATTCTCCACATTCTAATCTGTATATCCCTGATTTTTTCATTTCTATCTCGCCTAAATTATTATTACTTATGAAAGCTGTTGTTATTTTGAATTTAGAAAAATAATTTTGAATGTTTTCTGAAATTTTACCTGAGTAATTAATGCTACCATATTTACGTGTATTGTGTATTTCAAGGGTTAGTAATAGTTTTCAATTTAATATCTACCGGAAAAACACCTTCACAGACTCTACAATTCCCTTTGATTCTTTCAGTGCGATGTCACATAAATTATCCGCCTTTAGTTCAATGATACACACAGCTTTCGTAATCCCTTTACCTGATAAGAATTTCCAGGATGAACTAAACATCATTAAACAAATTGCGGTAAACAATCGAGTACCAGTTTCTTTAATAGAGAAATTAATATCAGGTAAAACTTATAACTATACCCAAATATCGAAGAACACAATACACGTAAATATGGTAGCATTAATTACTCAGGTAAAATTTCAGAAAACATTCAAAGTTATTTTTCTAAATTCAAAATAACAACAGCTTTCATAAGTAATAATAATTTAGGCAGAATTCTGTTCAATGCCAATCCTAAACGAGATAGAATGAAAAAATCAGGGATATATAGATTAGAATGTGGAGAATATTCTGCAGTATATACAGGCCAGACCGGTAGAAATTTTGACGTAAGGTTCCGTGAACACGTCTGTTTCGACAAAAAATCCACAATGTACGAACATCTGCAAGAATCCAAACACAAGATAAATAAAGATAATCTCAAAATCCTACACACATGTAATAAAGGAAAGAAAATGAATCTGTTGGAAGCCATGGAAATCAATAAATCAATTAAAAACCCGAAATATAGAACCCTCAACGAGTAACTCGATTTATGTAGGTCTCCACTTTTGAATTTGTGATTTTGACAACCCAGGTAATTTCCATAACCTCCAGTATTGAATTTATATCGTTTCACCCATGTTCATTTGATTTCATTTATTTTCATTTAATTACCTCTCCATCCAGTTTACCTGCAAACTCCCTATATAACTAGGTTTAAGAGTACAATTGTATTAGTTAGTTTTTACACTTGATAATGGGATAAAGCCCGAAACCGGTCGTAAATATAAAAAACTAGTGGAAATAAGACAAAATTGTGTTTTTTTCGTTTCATTAAAGTGATCATGAATTTCCACAAAATAAACAAGTCATCAATTACACAAATCAATGTGATCAATGATACAAGATATAACAGATTTCAAAGGGTCAAAATGAATATCACAAATTTTGCTGAAGCTACTACACATGAAATTCACACTTAACTTGTTCTTCACATCGTCCACACTTGTGGTGTTTATTTCAAGAACAAAATTCCTTCTAAATCGGTTGAATACTCATTTATTTGTTTTCATTATTCACATATAAGAGCCTATCAAAGTTTCCGTAAGCACTTCATAAATCCATAATCGTAATAGTCTACGAGCTAAAAGCTTTTAACTCGGAATGACTCATGACTTCAAGAATTTGACGATTGAAACGCCCTGCTACAATTCCCATAGACGAAATTATGATTTTCGAATAATAACATACATACCTACATTAACATACATCATCAAAAATGTTTCCTTTAAGAATTAAAAATAAAGGAAACTGATTAGAATAAAAATAGTTGATATACAACTAAAATTTTAGTTCAGGACAGGAGGTCAAATCTCACATTTTACAACATTTGAAAAAAAAATTAATCTTGTCACATGTCAAGTTACAATTTTTCAAATATTTCGCTGAACGTATTGATATTGGCCTCACATCAGTGAACGTGTATATTTTCAGGGGTAATATAATAAGTGGTATGATTATTACCGATAATTTTTTGGAATATTAATGAATTGCAATCCCAAAGCTGAAAATACAACGAGTCCTGCGGACTCGTTGTATTTTCTTGCATTGGGATTGCCAATGAATTGATATTCCAAATAATTATAGGTTATTAATCATACCACGAATTATATTTAGGACGACAATATATCGATTTGAAATAAAGAAAAATCGTGTCACCGTTTTAATTTGAAGTAATTCACAGAAATCAAAATCTAACAACGAGAACACTAAAGAGAAAAATTGGGGTCATTTTATTTTAATTCGTTACAGTTGAAGGTTTGAATATTGAAGGTACAATTTTCGAAAAGAACGCGTGGACCTATCTTTGTTGTCACTTCGGTATTGGTAGTTGTATAGCTATCACATTCTTTATGGAGTCAACCTTGTTTGTTCTATTACAGTCGAGACTAGTTTCTTCCATATTTCCTCTCATTTTGTTCACAACTTCCTCGTGAAGCTTAGGCTGTATTGTGAGGTATGGAGCAATGGAATTAGAATTACCATGACCAGTAATTTTGATGAGTTGCTGATCTGAAATAGCTGCGTTTGCAAGCTGTGTAACTGCGGTAGATCGGTGACTATGATTAGTGATTTTTCTTCGCTTTGTATCAAGCCCAGCTTGTTCTGCAGTATTTTTAGTCCATTTGGACAACTCACAGATCCTCACGGGAGTGTTTTTGTACCAACCTTCAGAATGGGCCGATTTCCAATTAGGATTTGGTGTAATGAACAGTCTGTCTGTTTTAATATGCGGCGGACGTTTCTCCATCAGCTTTCTGAATATGTCTGGGTCAATTTCATTGGGAGTTCGCCATTTATTATTAGCACAACTTCTTGCACCCCTTTGGTTAGTCTTCGTAAATACTGGATTGTACACTATTCTTCCTGTTTCATTGCCGTAATTGTCAAGCTCTTTCTGAAAATACGATACTAAAGCATTCGCTGCTTCGTTACATCTCCAAGCAAGTTCGGTAGCAACGATGTTGAAAAACTTCTTCTGCAACCCTGCAGGTGAATCTTCGTCCCAACATTTTTGCAGAGATGACAGTTCCTCTTTAGTAAAAGCAGCAGCACTGCTTACGTTTCTCCGGTATCTTTTGTAACTGCTTTCTTTTGTAATCTCGTGCGTCCCTTGAACCTTTAAATTCTAGGTCACTATGGGTTAAATTTTATTCCATAGCTTTTTAAAAAACTTTCTTGTAGTCCCTTGGCAACAGTATTCCAGTGTGTTTTGATAACAGATTCTTTGTAGTCTGTATAGAATATTGCATTTTTCGACTTGATCGCCTGGAAATATTTCAAAAATGCGGAATTCCACGAGTATTACTTCATCTTATAGAAAATTTCCTTCTGAATCCAAAAATGTACTTGTTATTTCAATAAGTAGGCTAATTAATTCATTTATAAAACGTCGATTTTGTGGATGTGTGCATTTTTCCATCGAAAAAATTGCCCCTTTCCTGTTACCCCTTTGTCGAATTTAATTTTTGATGTGATACTTGGAATCAGCTCGTCGAGTTACGCCTGAGGGAAGTTTGCGATTTTTTGAGAAATGGAAAATAAATTATTTCGCAAAATTTGATTTTCTTCTTTATAGAAATAGAATATTGACTACCTGCTGACATTGTCACATTAGTGTATTGTATAGTGATGTCACTGTATTATATTCTTTCGGGACAGAAAATAAATGAAATTAAAATAAAATAAATAGTAAAGAGTAATGAACTGAACTTTGTGGAACTCCCGAGTTATATTTTTCAATATAGTCTTTTTTTCAGTAAAAAACCGGAGGACCAGCCACTGCGTGGGGTGCGGCGGGCAAATCCACGACCAATACATACTCCGGGTGGCTCCGGACTTGGAATGGCACGCGGCTTGTCTCAAGTGTCACGAGTGCCAGAGGTTTTTGGACGAATCGTGTACGTGTTTTGTGAGGGACGGCAAAACCTATTGTAAAGTGGACTATGTAAGGTGAGTGTAATTTTGTTTGAAACCAAGATTAGTAAAGTTTGAAAAAAAAGACTCAGTGTATCGATATAATAAGATTTTATAATAAATAATATCAGTGGATCCTTAGAAGATATCCAACTGGACTTATTAAATATTTGAATTCAAATTCACTCTTCAACATTAAATCAGGAAAACCTCAGAAATGTATAACCAAACTCAAAATCGATGCAATGATTTTTTTATTCTTATTTATTCATCAGTGTTGGGCAGATTATCACAGACGACTTTGGTGCCGTCTGTTTCCAATCGGAATCAACCAAAGCACTGGAATTCTATGATTGACGTGAATCAGCGGTGAACAATTATTATACAATTTTCCCTCAGTTTTACACTGAGAAAGCTGAAAATGCCCGGTTTCAGTCCAAGGAAAGAAAAAGTATACCAAAGAAAGTTTAAATTTTGAAGAGTATCGTATATTTCCACAACAGTTTATGAAGTTCACTTAGTCGTTAAATGTGTTAGGATTGGTCATATTTATCTGCGTTGGCATCACTGGTGTCCGTCAGTGGGGAATGACGTTTGATAGCTCAAAGGGATCATTAAATGATTA
The DNA here is from genome assembly GCA_944452925.2 of Chrysolina oricalcia. Classification (NCBI taxonomy): domain Eukaryota; kingdom Metazoa; phylum Arthropoda; class Insecta; order Coleoptera; family Chrysomelidae; genus Chrysolina; species Chrysolina oricalcia. The sequence goes on along the minus strand of OX101815.2, from coordinate 6,957,644 downwards.
TGATAATGTAATATCTATTCAAGATAATAATAATCTGAGTACATCAACTTTTATTTAATTTAAACACCAAATAACTACACATGGCGCAGTCAGTAGGATTATATGACTATCAACTATAATAGTGAAAGGAATGGGATGCAGAATTATTAATGAAGTGGGCCCTTCTCCGAAGGCAGCTAGGACACTGCAAGGAAAAATTGGAAATAGGTATATCTGAAAGCTGTCAGACTGAAGCAAGAACTTTTCCAGCAGATTTTTGGACACGAAACTTCTTAGGTCTTGGTGGACCGGAGTGTCGCCATTCCATCGATTGTTGATTTGTTTCTGGATCGTAGAAATGTACCCAAGTCTCATCCATAGTAACAATTCGGTTTAAGAAGTCTACATCGTTTTCAAATCGAGCACAGATCGAACGCGATACTACTACCCTTGCAGGCTTTTGGTCAACATTCAAACATTTGGGGATCCATTTTGCAGCAATTTTTCTCATGTCCAAATTGACGTGAACTATATGATGAAAGCGTTAGTATGAAATAGTCAGTGCTTCAGATATCCGTTTTAGCCCAATTCGACGGTCTGTTAAAATCATGTCATGAACTGCATCGATATTTTCGGGGACTGACACAGAAACTGGCCTTCCCGATCGGTCATCATCTTCAATGGAAAATTTACCTCTTTTGAAGCTTGCAGTCCAATTTTTCACGGTCGCATACGAAGGATATTGATCACCAAGGGTATTAAGCATATCTTCGTAAATCTGCTTACCTCTTAACACTTTTGAATACAGGTACTTGATGATGGCTCGATACTCCAATATTTCGATTTTTACAATTTCGGTGGACATATTTTTTCTTTTAATTTATTGGTCTGGTTTACTTTTTTGACGTCAAACTTTACACTGACACTTCTAATAAGTTATTGTTTGTTGCTATGGTACGCAATATTTTGTTTATGTAGGGAACTGATTTAGGCTAACTAGATATCAATACATCCTCGTATTGGCCAGTGAAAGTTTTTTTCGTTGAATCTAGTATGTCTCTGTATATTATAATTTCACGGTGGCAAAGAAACGATAGCTAAACCGATCCAAATCCCAGCAAAACCTCGTTGAAAAATTCAATGATTATCTCATACATGCTGAGAAAGTTATTTTTTCTTCACGAAGATAATTGAACCTAAAGAAACCTTCGATGAATGTGTCAATGATTTGCAAAATCTATAGAGTTTGATCCAGTGGCACATAACACAAAAGCTTGTTCAATGATCCAGTCAAGATATCAGCCTAGTAGATTATCCGAGGAATATGCCAGTGTCCGGCAAAGGATATAAGGTGTAACAAGTGTAAAAAAATGGGTTATTTTGCGCGGGGTTGTAAGACATATTTGCCAAACAAGGGACACTGGTAGAGTTATTCTGATAATAGATTTCTGTTTGTTTTTAAAGAATTTCAAGTTTTTAGGGGTGCACATAGTTTTGAACATGCATCAGTCTTCGCTAAATACTGAATAACTATACAGAAGTCGGGTCGTGACGCGGTGGAAGAGTTCCTACTTCAGCGCTAGAGGTCCCAAGTTCGAATCGCAATCGAAGAGTTTTTCAATTTAATATTATCTAATTTCGTAGCTCTACTAGAGAGCTTGAGCTAGTAACAAAGTTACACATTCACCCTCTCGTTGTTTGAACCCCTGTATGTCAGACCGAGGCATAATAAAGGTAAGCGTAACGGAAACTTTCGATGAGGAATGCAGAAATTCCAGCGAATTTCATCTAAATCCTAATATTGGTGCAGGATCCTTATTTCATGTACTGGCGAATTCGCCCGATATGTCTAATGTTTGTCAGGAATAGTTTTAATACTTTTAATGCCTTCGGTATCCTGTCCACCCTTACAAAAGACAGGAAACTAGATACTAGGTAATCAATAAGATTCCTTAGAATTTCTGGAATACTTATCTGGTTGTGATTTAATAATTTATATCTCGATTCAATAACTTTTTTTTAATGACATTACGTGTAGATACTTTGAAATAATGGCACTTTGGTCTTGAACTGATTTCATATTTTATCCTTTTTCCTCATAAATGGAAAGAAACAGTAAAAAATATATCTCATTTGCACCTGCCAGTCATCGACTAAGATAAGAATACCTGCATCACGAATAGTATCTACTTTTTGTTCAACAGTAATCGATAAAAAACTGTATATTATATATGCATAAACTCTGAACCATTCAATGAACTAACAACATTTGCAGAATCTACAGTAAATCGTTAGTTGTTTCAATTTTTCCTCTTTGGTTACTAGGTGGCATTGCTAAAAATAAAAATAAAACTCAAAGTATGGGAAACATCAGCAAATGGTTGTCACCGGCGTGTCTGACTAATTTCAGACGAGACAAATATGTGACCCCCCGTGTGTGGCAGCCTGAAATATTATCCTGCCTTTCGCTCCCCCATGACAGATAGAACGGACCACCTGGCCCACCTACTAACTCGACATTCGAATCGTTTGGCCAACATAAATATTTTGAAATGTTTTTCATTGCGTTTGATTAGATCTGGGATTTTCGGCAACGTGATGAGTTATTGTATCAAGTCACAAAGCCGATCGACAAAGAGAGTTACCGCGCGACGAAAGACACACATTATTTTTTCTACAAACGTAGCTCTTATAGAAAAAAAACGATCGACACATCATTCAACATAGGCACATAATATTACATATGAGAAAAAATTAAAAATTAATAGTAATCTTTAACAACAAAAAAGGAAAATAACTCGCTTAAAAAAATTAACTATTGTTATACCAAAAATTGGAGTCTAATAAATACCTCAAATTTTCCGGGCAATATGTCTGCGTCATCGATTTTCTTGGTTTTTATAGATATCTAAACTTTATTTCAAGAGGCAGACATGTGCGCATATGGCACACCATTATTTACATTTTTGAAACGCAGAGGCAACATGTTGGCAGATTACGAGGATGTATTGATATCTAGTTAGCCTAGACCAGTTCCCTGCATTAACAAAATATTGCGTTACCATAGCAACGAACAATAATTTAATAGAAGCGTCAGTGTAAAGTTTGACGTCAAAAAAGTAAGCCAGAGTTACGCAATAAATTAAAAGAAAAAATATGTCCACCGAATTTGTGAAAATCGAAAAATTGGAGTATCGAGCCATCATCAAGTACCTGTATTTAAAAGGTTTAAGATGTAAGCAGATTTACGGAGATATGCTCAATACCTTTCGTGATCAATGTCCTTCGTATGCGACCGTGAAAAATTGGAATGCAAGCTTCAAAAGAGGTAAATTTTCCATTGAAGATGATGACCGCGGGAAGGCCAGTTTCTGTGTCAGTCCACGAAAATATTGATGCAGTTCATGACATGATTTTAAAAGACCGTCGAATTGGGCTAAAACGGATATCTGAAGCACTGAATATTTCATACAAACGCGTTCATCATATAGTTCACGTCAATTTGGACATGAGAAAAATTGCTGCAAAATGGATCCCTAAATGTTTTAATGTTGACCAAAAGCGTGCAAGGGTAGTAGCATCGCGTTCGATCTGTGCTCAATTTGAAAACAATGTAGACTTCTTGAACCGAATTGTTACTATGGATGAGACTTGGGTACATTTCTACGATCCAGAAACAAAGCAACAATCGATGGAATGGCGACACTCCGGTTCTCCAAGACCTAAGAAGTTTCGTTTCCAAAAATCTGCTGGAAAAGTTCTTGCTTCAGTTTTTCATCATCATGTTCAACGTGACGACCCCCAACAGTAATACGAGCTTCTGGTCTCCTCATCTAAGAAATCCACACCCGTTGAAAAATGCCGGGAGTGTTTCTTATCGTTTCGCAGCAAGCTATGATGCGATCTAAGGGATCGTTTTCAATGGGGCTAACATAAACTAGTGATTTTAGGTGTCCCCAAAAAGAAAAATCGACGGGATTGAGGTCTGGTGACCTCAGGGGCCAATGCTGAGGGCTTCCTCTGCCGAACCATCGTTGGGGATATGCCACGTCTAATGAAATGCATCGTGCATAAACCAAGATTAATTTCGGAGACCAATGGGAACATCTTCCATAAGCTGGGGAAACTCGTGTTCCAAAAATGTTTTTCAAGCATCTCCATTCAAATGTAAGAGGAGAAAATAGGGCCCAATTAAATAATCCCCAATTATGCCTACCCATAAATCAAAAGAGAATCTGTCTTGGAAATGAGTTTGCGTTATCGCATGTGGGTTCCGCCCAGATTTTTATTTATTTATTTAGCGTTGCTAATACAATATCGTTTTATCACATGAATAAAAGATGAAGTATGTTAACGTGTAACAAGACAAAAAAGGAACATTAACATAGAAGAAGACAAAAAAGGAACATTAACATATAAACATTAGTAAATCTATAGATATATAAAGTCTCATAATAGTTGTTAATTAAAATAAAGCAGTGGCGGAGCATAACACAGCTCAAAAAAAAGATCACTATACCTACATAAATCTGAACACAACAAATAGAATAAATTGCATTACTGGAATTGATCATGTAAAATATATTGACTGTTATTACTTTTGAAGATATTGATGTTAGGAGACAATTTAATGAAGTCAGGTAAGTTATTATAAATTACCATTCCAGCGTCAAAAATACTTTTTTTCTTACACATCAGATTAGTGTGACGTACGTTTATGTGTTTTTTTTGGCGGGTATTATAAGAGTGTATTTCATTACGAAACTGCAAATTTGTGGACAAATATTCCGGCAATATATTATTTATAAGTTTGTGAATAAAGATCATTTTACGAAATGTAATTAAATTTTTTACTGACATCCAATTTAACTTTATTTGCATTCTGTTAATATTTTCATATCTGTTGGTATTTAGTAAGAATCTCATACTCCTATTTTGCAGAATCTGTAGTTTATGTATATCTCAATTATTAGACATAAAAAGTAAAGAAGAACAATATTCCAAATGTGGTTTTATTATACTATTATATATTAATTGTCTAGTGTATTGAGTTACTGTTTTGCTAATTCTATATGCAAAACCTATTTTTTAGATATTTTCTTGGAAAAATAATCAATGTGCTCACTAAAAGTGAGGTTTTCATCAATGATTATACCTAAATATTTAATACTGCTCACTTGTTCAATATCTCTTCCGTCAAATTGGATTTTGCAATCGATTACTTCTTGCATTTTTCGTTTATTTTTAATTATCATATATTTAGTATATTTACGTTATATTTAGGTTAACAACAATCTTATTATTATTGAACCAGTCGCAAATTTTTAAAAGAATTTGGTTTAATTTTCCTATCAAGTTATTGATATTCTCACCCATAATGTAAATTATAGTATCGTCTGCGAATAAATGTGCTTTGCATTCGCCCAAATCCAGATCTAATATGTCATTAATAAAACATATGAAAAGCATAGCATCCAATACACTACCTTGTGGTACTCCAGTTAAAACAGTTCTTTTATGTGATATTTTTTTATTGATTTTAGTTTTTTGATACCTATGTTCTAAATATGACTCGAACCATTTGTATGCGGATGCATTTACTCCAAAGTAATATTTGAGTTTTTTCAATAAAATTGACCTATTTATAACTTCAAATGCACGACGTAAATCTAAGAAAACCGCTACAATACATTTGCCTTCATCAATAGCATATTTAAAGTCATTCACTACTTTTTGCAGTGCGGTTTCACAAGAGAAACCGCTTCGAAAGCCTGACTGGTTTTGGTTAAGCAATTTTTGAGTATCAAGATATGCTGTGTATTGTTTATAGGTTGACAGCTCTAATATTTTTTCCAAACAAGGTAAGGTGTTAATAGGTCTAAAATCTTCAATATTCCTAGTGCTGGTTATCTTTGGTACTGGGATTACAACTGAGGTTTTTAAATTATCGGGAAATTCTCCGGCCTGTAAAGAGGTATTAATGCAATGTAAGAGAGGGTAACCAATAACATCAAAAGTATTTTTTATTAATTTAAAATTTATTTCGTCTTCTGAAAATTTATTCTGCTGCTCAAAAATAATGTTTTTGAGTTCTTCAAGTGAAAGTTCTTTGAAATTGTCAAGTCGATTATTTGGATGTATCGCTCGATTTTCGAAGTACGAAACCTCGCTCATAATGAGGTTGTTATGGAAGTTTATGATACCATTTCTTGAAAAATTAGCCTGAGCTGTGAAGTGGATTCTCGATAAAATCTGTTGCTCGACTTTTCTTTGAAGCCATTGAGCAAATTCGATACGTGATTGGAAATCACGTAGCGTTAGTGCCTGGACACGATGAATATGATAAGGATATAATTGCTGTTCCTTTAAAATTCTGTAAACGGTCATGTGACTCACATTTAAAGTTTATAATACAACAGTCAGAACCCTGGATGTCTGCCTCTCCGATTTTCTATATTTACAGGATGATTGTGACCATCAGCCCCAGAGGCAGACATGTGCGCATAATATATCACGCTTTTTTGATGTTTCTAAAGGTATAATTATCGCTATTAATAACATCTGCCACGTGTGTCGATTATATCGAAATTTTGCTCGCCTCCTCCTTAACTACAACCTTAGCAGACGGTTTTTCATTTCCTCCAAACTTTTAACTCTCAACTGCGTTCAGTAACGATTTTTTTTTGTTCCAGGTTATTCGGTACGAAATGTGATAAGTGCGGGCTGTCGTTCAGCAAAAGCGACTTCGTGATGCGCGCCAAGAGCAAGATCTACCACATCGAGTGTTTCAGGTGTCGCGCTTGCACGAGACAGCTGGTGCCGGGCGACAAGTTCGCGTTGCGCGACGGCGGCGTCCTCTACTGCAAGGAGGACCACGACGCCATGGAGAAGACGTCCACGCCGACGACGCCGCATCCCGCCGGCGAAAGCAACAACAACACCAGCCTCAGCAACAACAACCACAACAGCAATTCGACGGAGTTGGGCTGCATGTCGGGTGAGTCAGGTTTATTATTATTATTATTTATTACAAAGAAATAAAGGCTACGAACAGATCAATGAGTTAATACAAAGCAAACAAAATATTGAAAAAAATAATACATATGCATAATTACGATTAGCGAATAAGCTAAGTCTATTTTGTTTTTAACACATTCGTCTCCGGCAACGCATCTCGCGCGTTGATTGTTACGAATTTGCATCCCAGTCGAAAACATTTTTATTTTTCACTTGTCCATTACTGCTTTATAATACTTTGGCAACGGATGCTATTAACAGACCCATAACGCCCGGGGCGTTATGGAGGGCATTATGAATCATAACGCCCGCTTAATGTTTTTTCTGTAGGTCAATAAATTAATTACTAAGAAAAGTTTTATTTATAACTGTACATAAAAAAGTGACTATTTATTTTCTCTCAAATAGAAATAACAATTTTCAAATGTTCCTGAAAAATTAGTACCAAGTTTGAAGTTCTGTGAGTTGACGGATGATGAACTCCTCAATGTGCATTTGGTTTCGTTCGGAACGTTTACATTTTCTTTTTCGGAAACGGAATGGGCGATCATTGTAGCAATTTTGTTCTTCGCGGATATATTTTCTTCAATATAGCTCTCCGCTACCGTACTACTCTTCCATTTTCCATGTAATTTTAGTGTTTCAAAGGAAGCACCACCTTGAACATAAATCGTTGACGACGTTCGGCGTAGACAATGTCCGGTGTAACCTTTCGGGTTTTCCAAATTGAGGTATTTCGCTATGATAGAAGGAACACTTCCTATAGTATTTTTACCTACAGGTAACTCAATGCATTTATTATTTCTGTAGGTTAAAAAAAACCTACGTTGTTTACATCCTTTTGGTCGTAGTGCAATGTACTTTTTAACTAAGTTCAAGGCTCCTATTTCGCTTTCTTCAACAATAGTGAAACTTTTTGAGGTGCAGGTCTTGGTTTCTGGTACCTTGATCTGTAAAGCGGCTCCTCTGTCTTCAATGTCATCAATTGACCATTTCATCACGTCCTATGCTTCCAAATACGCCCATTACCAGAACAACTTTATGTAGCAGAAAATTATCATCTGGAGCTTTTCTTATGAAAAATAGTATTACTTGTCCACCTTCCAACACCTTTGATTTATTAGGAATGTATCCTTTTGATTCAACTTTCAGAAAGGCCATCAGTTGACTAAATGCTGATATATTGTCGTAAATATCGAGCAATGCCCTTTGAATTGTTTTAGTGCAATGATCTTTTGTTTCTTGTTATTAATTGATTTGGTCTTGGATTTGGACTGTGCACACCACATAAAAACAAAACATTTCTATCTATATATAAATATAAGGTGATTTGAATCAAGGGGGACAGTTAGTAATATACTCCTATAGAGGAGAGAGCCCTACGACCAGTTAGCCTTATAGGCTAGGCCCTTTTGGCCTTAGCTGTGAGTATTGATTTAGTAATGATTTTAGGGAAGAGTTTATTTATCCCATATTTTATCATTGAATGTCCCTTATGTTACAATGTGTATATAACTTTCCCCAGTATCCCTGTTGTATAATAAATGTTTATATTCCTTTGCTACCCATTGACTTTCAATAGCTACCATCTGTAGCTACACCCCAAGTCGCATTTAGTATAAAGGAAATAACCCCTTATACGGCTCAGGATGCTACCCTAGTAGCCCAACAATATTAATGTTTTCTTTAACAATCAATGTTGATTTCAGCTGTGAGTATTTGGTCCATAGACTATTTACACTATATTTTTCAGACTGAAATAATGTAAAATAAATAAAAAATATTAATATTTTTCATGAGATAAACTAAAGAAGTATGCCATTAAGACAGTTTCATTTACGGTATTCACTCTGTTTTCATCTTTCTATTTCCAAAAATGGTCATACCTCTTCTCGTATACGTATTTGGATTTCACAGGCAGTGAATTTCCTAACGCTTTTTCAGCTTTGAGCGTCTCCATAATTATTATGAACACAACCGTTTTTAGTTTCCTCCACTAACAAGCTTGTCAATTCTTACAAAAATGCAGCGTAATTTTTTTAAATAAACAACCCTTGGCAACCTCTTCAATGTTTCAATTGCATAGAAGCTCACTTGCGCTCAGTTGCCGTCAGAACGCAGTAAATACTATGAGAAGAAATTTATGAAGTAAACAACGTCGTTTAAGATAATTTTTTCGAGAAAAATAAAATCTTGTATGCACCACGAGCGTTACTAGATCCTAACGCCCTTCGAGCAACATTCATCCCTCGGGCCAAAGGCCCTCGGGTGAATGTTACCCTCCGGGCGTTAGGATCTATATAACGCACTTGGTACATAAATAACTATTACAGTCCCCGTTTTCCAGGGAATGAGCGTGGGATAACTTTTCAGTGAAGCTGCACCACACATTCTGTATTTCAAAAAAATACGCAATTATTGATGATCAAGAGGGAGCTAACATTTCTTATACATTTATTACAGGTCATTGACGAGTTGAAAATTTCAAAAAATTTATCCCCTTAAGGGTTAAATACCCCTTATTTATAGAAAATTCCCTATCAAATACAGATCCCAACGTAGTCAGTGCCAGAATTGTTCACAGGATTATTTATAATTTTTGTACAAACTATCGTAGTGTTGAAGATTTCAGAATGAAGTGCCCTCAAGAGGTTAAATACCCCCAAACTTCTCATAATTCCTATAACAGTTTCTATCACATAGTGCGTACCGATAAAATTTTCCACAAAACAATTGAAAATTTCAGAATGATGATTTGCATGGGGTTGAACATCCCATACAGCGCATAATACGAGGATATATTGAAAAATTACTATCCTACTATAGAACCAAACAAAATTTCAATGTCAAAATATTTTATTACTCAACAAATTCTCCTCTTGATTGGATACATTTATTACAGCGAACCTGCAACGTCTCTAGACCTTTCAAAAAAATGTTTCTTCTTGCTCTGCAAACCAGACCTCCACAGCTTTTATTACCTCCTCGTTGGAAGAAAATTTACGACCTTTTAAAATTTTTTTCAGTTGAGGAAAGAGATGATAGTCGGACGGAGCCAAATCTGGTGAATAAGGGGGGTGTTATAGTAATTCAAACCCTAAATCACGAATTTTTTGCATGGCAACATGAAATTTGTGTGCAGGGGCGTTGTCCTGCAAAAACAAAACAACTTTGGATAGCTTTCCGCGTCTTTTCTCTTTAATTTTTTCCCGTGGAGTGGTCAGTAATGTCGAATAGTATTCTCCAGTTATTGTTCTACCCTTATCCAAAAAATCAATCATGATTACTACATGGCAATCCCAAAAAACTGAAGCAAGAACTTTTCCAGCAGATTTTTGGAAACGAAACTTCTTAGGTCTTGGAAAACCGGAGTGTAGCCATTCCATCGATTGTTGCTTTGTTTCTGGATCGTAGAAATGTACCCAAGTCTCATCCATAGTAACAATTCGGTTTAAGAAGTCTACATCGTTTTCAAATCGAGCACAGATCGAACGCGATACTACTACCCTTGCAGGCTTTTGGTCAACATTCAAACATTTGGGGATCCATTTTGCAGCAATTTTTCTCATGTCCAAATTGACATGAACCATATGATGAACGCGTTCGTATTTAATATTCAGAGCATCAGATATCCGTGTTAGCCCAATTCGACGGTCTGTTAAAATCATGTCATGAACTGCATCGATATTGTCGGGGACTGACACAGAAACTGGTTTTCCCGATCGGTCATCATCTTCAATGGAAAATTTACCTCTTTTGAAGCTTGCAGTCCAATTTTTCACGGTCGCATACGAAGGACATTGATCACCAAGGGTATTGAGCATATCTTCGTAAATCTGCTTACCTCTTAACCCTTTTAAATACAGGTACTTGATCATGGCTCGATACTCGAATTTTTCGATTTTCACTATTTCGGTGGACATATTTTTTCTTTTAATTTATTGCGTAACTCTGGTTTACTTTTTTGACGTCATACTTTACACTGACACTTCTAATAAGTTATTGTTCGAAGAAGACAGAAATCTTTGGGAGATCGTTTGCTATTAAAAAAAACAACTACTCCCCTGGCTAAGACCACGACGGGTATTGAATTAAATCTAACAGCTACTTGTGCAACGTTCCTCAAAACATCAGAGGACTGATTGGTCATAGAGGGCACTTGCAATTGCGTCCTCTGATGTTTTGAGGAACGTTGCACAAGTAGCTGTTAGATTTAATTCTATACTCGTCGTGGTCTTAGCCAGGGGAGTAGTTGTTTTCTGACAGGTTCTTGCCATAATAAGCCTACATAGTTAGGTGTTTATGGGAGTAAAGGGTTCATCATCGGTCGGTAACGACTGTTCGTTAGCAAAGTTATTGTTCATTGCTATGGTAACGCAATATTTTGTTTATGCAGGGAACTGGTCTAGGCTAACTAGATATCAATACATCCTCGTAGCTATTTATGATACAAGTTCGTAAAGTAGGACTTTTTTGTATGAGCGTGAAGTTTGTTGAATGAGGCGCAGCCGAGTTCAACAAACACGAGAGAACAAAAAAGCCCTTTACGAAAGTGTTTCATAAAAAGTTTTTTCTTCGACAGTTATTACATTGCCAAATTGTAGGAATTATATCATTAATTTGAATATTTAATGATAAGAATGGTCGTCGTATTATCAAATATAGACTTCCGAGTTATATTTGACGCAAAATACTGTATTTTTCAAAAACGCATAAATGTATGAACAGTCTGTAAAAAATTACTTTACGCACAGTTGATGATTTTACGCACAGGTGATTTTTTTACGCACTTGTGCGAAAAAGTGTTACTTTACGCACTGTCAGCATTGCGTAAAAGCTTAGTTTACGCACTGTCGTAGAAAAACTTATTTTACTGCATTGCAAAGTGAACGATATCGGATTTTTATATTATGCCGTTAGAAAAATAACCTCTAAGGATTGTGAAAGGCTTTCGCGGCCATCGTTGAATAAATGATGGTTTTTCGGGTTTTTAGGCCGACGTTTATTTAGAGAAAATCTCGACGTTTCGCCAACACGAGTGGTTGGCATTTTCAAGAGAAATGTTTACAGCAATCGAATTCAAAAAACATCCCAACAATTTCAACAGAATTGAAGAAGGGTTACAATTGAATAAAGCATGGCTACCTGTTCTCAAGAAAACGGTAATAACACCATACCGGGAAATTAATGAATCCGAGGGGGTACCCGACGCAGGGACGATGGCACCGGACGCAGGTACGAGTACGTCGACCCATAAATACTGGCTGAGACAACGCATACCAAACAAGTAGTGTTCAGTGATCAAAACTGTAAACATTTCTCTTGAAAATGCCAACCACTCGTTTATGGCGAAACGTCGAGATTTTCTCTAAATAAACGTCGGCGTCGGCCTAAAAACCCGAAAAACCATCATTCAACCTCTAAGGAGTTGACAGCCCATCAATAGACACCACGTTTTTTTTTTTGTAAAATTGATATATAAAAATAATTTACTGGTCGCCCACGTCAGAACATTATTACGTCTATAGCTAACTTTTCCCGCTTGGACAACTGGAAAACTGTGCAGTACACATAGAAAAGGTTTGGTAGGCAACGCCCCCTGTCTGTTTTTTTTAATCTTTCAATATGTGTGTGTGTTAGATGGTTACAAATCTTGCAAGCTGAATCAAAACCAATTCCTCTTATTCTATGGAATTAAATTTTACATGTTGGTTCAGTTCCGATGACAATACATTAATGTCGAAGAAATTGTTTCCCCTGCACCCCGAAAGCTAGATAGAGAACGTGTAGGACTTCGGAAGTTTTCTTGGCGGATTCGGACGTCAAAAATTACAGCAAAAAAAAAGGTAAGGGGGGCTCGCACACCCCCTTTTCTAGAAAGAAGTTGGAAAACTCGCTAAATTAAAATCGGAAAAATCCGTAAAAATAGTGAAAACATTTGACCGTCGAGTATTATGGTTTAAAAAAATACCTCCCTGTCTCCCATCAGCCGTAGTGGAGGGCCTGATACGGACCCACTCACGTCAAAACCTAGCATAACCCCTTCAAAAGCTAGATAGAGAACGCAAAGGAATTCGGATAATGTTCAGAATTAAATAAAAAACACTTGTTTTTTGATATCCACAATATATTACTAGATGTAATATGTGAGGCGTTTCGCTGTTAATACAGCTTTCTCAAACATAATGTTTCAAAAATATCAAGTTTCAAGTTGGTACAAGTTTCGGACATGAAACATAATTTTGAAAAAAAATCGATCGGAGGGCTCGCACCCCTTGCCTGCCACGAAAAAAAATTGGAAAACTCGCGAAATAGAAATCGAAAAAATCCGTAAAAATAGTGAAAATTATTTAACCATTGAACGATACGATTTCAAAAAAATTCACCCCTCTTCCACCCCTTCATACATGGAAAATTATGACAAAAAATATCTCTGCCGGTGTGCTCGCTGCCTTCTTTTAAAAAAAAGTTGCGAAAACTTGCAAAAACTTGCGAAAGCAAAATCGGAAAAATGCATAAAAATTGTGAAAAATACCATCGAATAATATAGTTTTGAAAAATAGCCCCCCCCTCTTATCTAGATTGAGAATGCGTAGAAAATTGGAAAATTTCCTGATTGTTTCGGACGATGGAATTTATGACGAAAGAAAATATTGTTCAGGGTGACTGGAAGGTCTCCTCATTGAAGAACTAGATTGTAGTAAATCAACAGGCAAGCGCCCGTGCAACAATGATGCAATAATTGAATTGAACAGACTAAAAAACCTATCCAAAGAAAACTAAAAAATAAATAAATAAACTTTAAAAAAACTTTTTAGAGAAAAGCTTTTATTTAAATGCACTAAAAAGAAGAAAATAAATTTTAAAGAGAATTAAACCCATCATTTTGTTACGTTATAAATTTTTTAATGAGATAAAATCTTGTTGCGAGAATAAATCCAAGAGAGGTTATTTTGTACGATGGAAAACAGCGACTAAATTCCAACTTTCAGTCGCAGATGATTCCACAACTGACTTTATGAACATCCTGTTCATATTTTCAATGAAATCATCTTGTGGTAATTTTACATTTTATTCACAATAAGAAATACATAGATACTTCTCATTTCTGTCTCCGATGGAGCATATGGGGAATCAATAAAATCCGTACATTCAAAAGTATATAGCCGACAAACGAGTCCTATGCTGATATTGATGACAATATCTCGGACTTCACAATCTTTACATACAATAAAAAATTCACGAAAAATACCCGATTTTTTTTCTAAGAAACTTGGACCGTTCCTTTTTACTCACCCTGTATACATGTAATAACTATGCGACGTTCTCAACGCACTGAATAATTTTTTATTTATATTTGACACGCTCTCCCCTATCCGAACTAAAACACGAAGGGTTGACGTCCCCCTATTTTCGAACCACCCTGTATAAAAAAATAATATCAGTCAACTTCAACCGAGATTGAGGGAATTCATTCAGTCTAACTTGAATCCTTAATTCTCATTAGAGAACTCACACTGGGTGGTTTAAAATTAATCGAATTGAATTGTGCTTTGTTCACCCTGTTGTAGAGACAGACCGAAAAAGTGTAATGAAAACGAGATCAAAGTGACATTGTACCTTCATTGAGGTATGGTATTCCAAAAATAAATAGGCGTTCTGTCAATTGTCGGAATTGTTAGAAAAATTCTGAGCAGAAAGCTTCACTTTTAATCTTTGACACCCTGTATCTCGAAAACTGGTTGGCCGATTTTTTTGTCCCCATCGACGCTTTTGCGGAGGAAGTCAAAATCTGCAAGATACCAAAAATTCAGCGAATTTAACGGAAAGCCATTTTCCATAAGGAATTATGTACATATACATAATAGTTTTTTTTTTAGTGTGCCATAAATGCTCGTGTAGCTTTTAGTTCATGGCAGGAACGTCATAATTGGGTCTTACCGAAAATTTCAATCCATTTTTGCTTAAAAAAAATAGTTATAATTCATGCTCTAGGCCTTTAGGGAGATTATAAGTGAAAGTTTCCTCGACAAACTTAAGAAAAGGAAAATTACAAGTACCGACGCGAACACAGCACAACGAACTGATTTTTTCCGTCGCATGGCGCAAGGCAAAAAGGTCACTCCGAACGAAATCCTTGGGGATTATGTGTGTGTGTGTGTGTTCGAACGACCGACTCGTATCTTTGAAGTTAAGCCCACGGTAAATATTTGCGCGGTAAAAACGGTCAGCCTTCAAGGTTCTAAACTAAATAAAGACCAACTAAATAGACACTCGGACTGACTCCTAAACACTTGAATGGACGAAAATGTTTTTCTTTCGTGATCTCGGACCTCACAGAGCACTGGACGCTGTTTGTTTACGTTACGTTTGTGCTTTTTCGGACGCGGATTGTTTATTCGTGTTTTGCAGTTCGTCATCTGTGGATTAACTGGTCTCAGGAACCGGATTTCGGTAACTGACTTTTCGGGAGTTCGGCGATAGTTTTGTGGGTAGAAAGTTAAAGAAATGGTGTTTACTAAATATTCACTGTCCGCCAAAATGTTGGAACCATTTGGGAAACTTTTTTATTAATAGTTTCTCAGAATATTTCCCTCCTTTATAAAATTTGTCATAAGAAGAATGCAATTATCGAACAATTACAGCGGAAATTTCCCTCACGTGTAAAAACGTCCATAAGAGGAATGCAATTACCGCTGGCTCACAGCGACTATTTCACTCACCTACGAAATGAACCAATCAGAAGCTCTAGTCAAGTTCGGCTTACCGATAATACCAAACTTGACTCTTGACTCTGATTGGCCTATCAAGTTCGGTGTTTTCAGATTTGTTTACAGTGCATGTGACAGTTAAACGTCAAATATAAGTGATTACGCTGTGCACGCATTCAAAAATGAGTAGATTTGGGATGAATTCTATCGAATCAATCAACGAAAAAATCGATGAAAATGTACCGAAAAATACAAGGAAATCGAAGGAGTGGCTATGATGAATTGATTGTTCATGTTTATAATAATACTTTTAATGCTTCGTGAAATAGTCTAATAAAATTCCACTCGTGATTGAATTTATCTCATAAGTCTGTCTTTTATTTCTGAACTCAACTGAATTGTATCGAGAAAACACCACTCGTCCTGCGGACTCGTGGTGTTTTCTCGAAGCAATTCAGTTTCGTTCAGAAATGAATCGACAGGCTTATCGCGAAAATTCAATCACTTGTGGTATTACTACTGATAATTGCACTGTAGTGACGCGTTTCGCGTCACGGCAGTGCAATTATCGCATTAGATGTCAATTCAAGTGAAGTCGCGCGATTTTAATGTCAGAAGTGAGACTTCAAATGTGTCATCTACCTACAAGTGTTCATATAAGAGTGAGGTGTGAAATTTCCTACCGAATACCACTCGTGCATTGAAAATTAACCAGATAATTCTGAAAAAAACATATTTTTTTGTAAAAAACCGCACACGGTTATTTTTTTCGTTGTTTCAAAAAATTGCCCTCCTCCTTCGGAGTCGGGCAATTTATGCCTTGAAACAACGAAAAAAATAAACTCGTGCAGTTTTTTTCAGAATTATCGGTAATTTTCAATGCACTTGTAGTATTACCCCCGGTAATTGCACTGCGGAGCGATAATAGCACTGCGAAAACATCCCGACGGCATGACACCAATAACAACAACACTGACTGACAATACTGATAAATGTCAGATATCCTTCAAAAAGTGAAAAAAATGTCGAGTTTTGGTGAGTGGTCCATAAAACCTATTGAGGAAAATGTAGTTGAAAGTGAAACAGCAGCACATACATTTTTCTTTCAACTCCGGAAATATTCTACCGAATTACACTCGTGCATCAAAGTAAACCCGATAATTTTCCATTCAAGCATGTTGTCAGTAAAAAACTGCAATCGGTTATTTTTCATTTTTCAATAAACTCCTGCAGCTTTTATAGACAACAAGCTTTCATGGAAAATTATCGATAATTTTGATGCACTTGTGTAATTACTTCCGAAAATTCCATTCTTCATGTAAGTTGGTGCATTCAATTATCGGTTGTTGCCAGTGGCGTGCGGCTAAGCGGGAAACGGACAATATTCTAAATACACTATAGAGGAAAGTGACTTTAATATGCAAAATATCTAAAAATGTTATTGAAAAAAGTGAAACTGCAGACATTTTTCTCATGGCCCGAGAAAGTGCTAGGAATCGCACGTAAAAAGGTAAAACGGTAAAGGCAAGCTTATCGGCCTCATTCTCGAAACAAAAAGAAAAGTGGTGTTACGTACGTAGTTTTATCTCCTGAACACGAATCCGAAAGAATTTCGTGGGGGTCTCTTATACTTTTCGAGTTGTGACGTTTTGAATCTTGAAAATCGACCATTTTCAAACTCGATTTTCTCATCGAAAAATCGCACAAAATGCCTCCTTCTTTCTGTTGACACTTTTTTAAGATCCAAATCATCTCATATTTCACAATTACAAGCACTAAAACCAAAAATTTTACACAAAAATTCAACCTTCTTGTAAATCCCTTCCAACACCTCTAGAACGAACGCCAATGAAGAGTGAGGTTAAGTATAGTGTAATATAAGAAGGTTAATTGTTTCCGTAAAACGTTTGGTTTTGGTGCTTGTAATTGTGAACAAAGAGTTGATTAGGGAATGAAAAAAGTATCGACTAAAAGAAGGAGGCATTTTCTGCGATTTTTTAACAAAAAAATCGTGTTTTAAAATGGTCGATTTTCAAAATTCAAAAGGTCATAATTCGAAAAGTATAAGAGACCCCCACGAAATTCTATCGGATTCGTGTTCAGGAGATGAAACTACGTAAGTAACACCACTTTTCTTTTTGTTTCGAGAATGAGCCCGATAAGCTTACCTTTACCGGAAAAACCTCGTTAATCCTTGGCTCGCACAAGTTTCGACTTCTGAGGGCTACCGTTCGTAATGGGACGACAGATGGTTAACGAAAAAAACAACTTTTAAACAACATTTTTTTGTAATAGACATGTCTGAGTTCAACAACTATTTTCAGCCAAGACGACATGGCGCCCAACGTGGGGCCATGTCGTCTTTGTTTCATTATCTTTCCTTACTGTTTTTTTTTACTAATATTCAAGATTTTGTTAGATCAGGTAATTGCTTTGACAGATAATTTATGCTAATTCAGTAACTTATTACTACTCAAAAATTATTGTGGATAAATCCCATTAAAAATTGAGGCCAACTCTTTGAGTATAGTTATCAAAATTAGTAATTAGTAGACTAAACGGGATAACTGGGAATATCATTCATTTGGAAACAACTGTTTTCAATATCATTTTCGGTTTTTTCATATTAATGTAACTTTACTGTATATGGTAAGTTTAGAATATCGGCCGTTTCCCGCTTAGCCGCACGCTACTGGCAATAACCGATCTATCCTTACTTAGTCTAATAGAATGTACTAACTTTTATGAAGAATGAAATTTTCTGAGAAACTATTAATAAAAAAGTTTCCCATATGGATCCAACATTTTGGCGGTCACTGTAGAAAACTATATATATATATATATATATATATATATATATATATATATATATATATATATATACAGGGTGATTCACGACGAATTGTACATAGTCCAACCATAAGTACTATGGACCAATGCCATTTCATATCTGGTATTGAAAAATGCCTTGTTTCGTTTTTGACGGATATACAGGGCGATATTTGAAAATATGTGAATTATTAAACGTTAAATATCTCTAAAAGTAAAGAACTCAGGCATATGAAATTTTCCACACTGAAAATGCTTCCTGAGCTCAATAAAATAGTTTTTGAAAAAAAAATTATTTCAGGTCCGGACTTAGTTTTTTTTAGATTTTCATTGGTTTTTTAAAAACAACACCCTGTAAGCAACATCAGGCAAATTTTATTTTTCTCACTTTGAAGCTTAAGGGCCATACTAAGCAACAGTTGAAAAAAATTGAACGCGGAAGTTTTTGTTTTCTGCAGAAAAAAATTGCACTTTCAAAAATACTATAATTTTAATGGATTCACATTCCGCTTATGACTGATGCGGCACTACATCGATAACACATCATAATTTTTCAACAGAAATTATGAGGAAAGTTCATAATACAAGAGATAAAGTATTATTCAACCAACCGTTAAAATTCCAGGGTCGTATTTATTTTTTTTATGTTTTTATTGATCCAGTATAAACAACACCCTGAAAAGCGGGTTGAATAGATTTTCTTTCTGTCACGTCAATGCGGATGGTACGATAGAAAAAACTTTTTTTTAAACAGTGCAAATGTATTTTGTTCTACCATGGCTAATACAGCACTACATTGAAAAAAACATTTATTTAAAATAAAATCGTTCGGAAAGTATTACTTACTCGATTTAAAGATTGATATTAACTTATTTAACGTTCTAATTGGTTTTGTAAAAACAATACCCTGTCACCTTGGAGGGTGGCTAATACTAAATGCCTGAGCAAAATTAACTAAAGAAAGTTAACGTAAAATATTCAAAAACTAATTGATTTCTATCCTGCAAGTAAAACAAAACCTTGGATGTTGTATCCAATAAAGATGGCAGCCGATCAAATGTAAAAGATGGAGCAAACTCACTTTTATTTTTCTACGGGACAATTTTTAAAGTTTGCTGCTAACCGTCACCGTAAGAAATACATGAAAATGTTTTAGTCAACTTCAACAACCGTTATTGTGAAAAATGGAACGGAGAGTAAGTGCAATTACAGACATACAAATAACAAATTCAGGTTTCTAGAAAATTTTATTTAGTTGACTCAACGATAACAATAACAAATAAACACTACTTAAAAGAGACCTAATCGGATTTAAGTTTATTTTCAAAATGCCATCCATTCGCCTCCCGGCACTTCCTTTCTCTTTTCAAGATATTCCTTTCGGCTTTTCTTATCTGATCTGGATGCCTTCTTGTGAAGAGAAATGCTTCAATTATTCTCTCACGTAGCTGTTCTCTTGTTGCAATCTCTTCCTCATATACTATGCTTTTCAAAACGCCCCAAAAATAATAATCTAGTGGGGTAAGGTCAGGTGATCTCGCCGGCCAGGGAATCGGCCCACCACGTTCCATCCATCTATTGGGAAAATTTTGATTGAGAAACTGATTAACTGCCCTGGTTGAATGAGGTCCTGCTCCATCGTGTTGAAATTTCATATCTCTCACATTGACTTCCTCATCTTCCAGAAGAACAGGGATAACTTTCTCCAGAAAATCAAGGTACTCCTGCCCACTCAATCTATCGTTCAAAAAATAAGGACCCACTAATTTATTACCGATGATACCTGCCCAAACGTTGACAGAGAATCTAACTTGAGATCTAGTTTGCTTTATAACATGTGGATTTTCAAGTCTCCAGTTGTGATTATTTCTGGAATTGTTTATGCCGTCTTTCGTGAACTGGGCTTCATCGCAAAACAATATCTGATAAATGTATCTTCTATTTGCAGAGATCCACCTGCATAATCGCAAACGTGGAAGATTATCTCCCGGATGCAGTCTCTGCACCAGTTGGGGGTGATAGGGATGAAGGAAATCTTTCTTCAACGTCCTGAAAACTGTGGACTGGGAAATGTGCAAAATGCTGGATATTCGCCGGGTACTTATCTTATCATTTTGATTAACCATTTATAAAATATGCTCTTTTTGGTCTTCAGTCAGTCGCTCACCACGTTCTGCAGTACCAGAAGGAAATTTTCCCGTTTCTCGCAGGTGCGTAAAAACGTTGTTAAACTTTTGGTGGTTCGGTACTCTTCTATGTGGGAATCTTCTCCGGTACTCCCTGACTGCTGCTCTGGCATTTCCATTACAACATCCGTATACAAAAATGATATCTGCGTATTCTGCGTAAGTAAACTGATGAGGCATCGTGCTGAATGACCAACTCAAACTGTCAAAATGGATACCCGAGCTTCTGTCACCCGTTGCTTTATTTGTTTTTCAAAGCGAATTAAAAGCCTACTTGCATTTGAACTGTTTTCAAAAGTAATAGTTTCTTCTATGGCAAATGGTGTCTATTTATTTCAGTTAGTATCATCATCATATTTGACGTGACTGTAAGAAAATTTGTTCAACTCCATTTACTGGGTGTTATTTTTACAGGATCAATAAAAACTTGAAAAAACGGCCTGGAATTTCAACAGTTGATTGAAAATACTTTATCTTGAGTAATATGAACTTTCGTTAAAGTTTTTGTTGAAACATGATAATGTGCTATCGATGTAGTGCCACATCAGTTATAAGCAGAATGAGTATCCTTTAAACTTATCCTTTTCAAAATATTCCATTTTTTTTGTAGAAAACAAAAACTTTCGTGTTCAATTAAAACTAAATCAGCTTAGGTCATTTTTAGGTAGTTTTATTTAATATTTTATTGTTATCGTTGAGTCAACTGAATTACATTTTCTAGAAAACTGATTTCAGTATTTGTATGTCTGTAATTGCACTCTACATTCCATTTTTCACAATAATAGTTGTTCATGTATTTCTTATGGTGACGGTCAGCAGCAAACTTTAAAAAGTGTTCCGTAGAAAAATAAAACGGAGTCGGCTGCCATCTTTATTGGATACGAAAGGTTTTGTTTTACTTGCCAAACAGAAATCAATAAGTTTCTAAACATGTCACGTTGATCTTCTTTGATTAATTTTGCTCAAGTACTTAGTATTAGCCAGCCTCCAAGGTGACAGGGTATTGTTTTTACAAAACCAATTAGAACGTTAAATAAGTTAGGACCTGTACTTTCAATCTTTAAATCGAGTAAGTAATACTTTCCGAACGACTTTATTTTAAATAAATGTTTTTTTCAATGTAGTGCTGTATTAGCCATGGTAGAAAAAAATACATTTGCACTGTTTAAAAAAAAAGTTTTTTCTATCGTACCATCCGCATTGACGTGACAGAAAGAAAATCTATTCAACCCGCTTTTCAGGGTGTTGTTTATACTGGATCAATAAAAACATAAAAAAAATAAATACGACCCTGGAATTTTAACGGTTGGTTGAATAATACTTTATCTCTTGTATTATGAACTTTCCTCATAATTTCTGTTGAAAAATTATGATGTGTTATCGATGTAGTGCCGCATCAGTCATAAGCGGAATGTGAATCCATTAAAATTATAGTATTTTTGAAAGTGCAATTTTTTTCTGCAGAAAACAAAAACTTCCGCGTTCAATTTTTTTCAACTGTTGCTTAGTATGGTCCTTAAGCTTCAAAGTGAGAAAAATAAAATTTGCCTGATGTTGCTTACAGGGTGTTGTTTTTAAAAAACCAATGAAAATCTAAAAAAAACTAAGTCCGGACCTGAAATAATTTTTTTTTCAAAAACTATTTTATTGAGCTCAGGAAGCATTTTCAGTGTGGAAAATTTCATATGCCTGAGTTTTTTACTTTTAGAGATATTTAACGTTTAATAATTCACATATTTTCAAATATCGCCCTGTATATCCGTCAAAAACGAAACAAGGCATTTTTCAATACCAGATATGAAATGGCATTGGTCCATAGTACTTATGGTTGGACTATGTACAATTCGTCGTGAATCACCCTGTATATATATAATATATATATATATATAGAATTGAAAAAAAGGATAGTCGCTGACTAGTTAAGAGTAAAACTGTAGGTCCTGCAGCGATGTAAAAGGAAACTCTTTTAAGTTTTTCCAAGCTTTCGGAATCTTTTATTCCATCATCAGGGAGACTACAATTGGAAATGTCATATAAGATTGTAAATTCAAAATTATAAGTACTCACATCTTATGTGAGTACTTATAATTTTATAAAAGATATAATAAAGAGATTCCGAAAGCTTGGAAAAACTTAAAAGAGTTTTTTACATCGCTGCAGGCCCTACAAACAGTTTTACACTATCTATATATATATATATATATATATATATATATATATATATATATATATATATATATATATATATATATATATATATATATATATATATATATATATATATATATATATATAAGTTTGCTAAATATTTGGGATATGCAGCAGGCCAATAAGAGTACTCTATTACACATATTCCAAGCTTTCGATAATCTTTATTATCATCATCAGGGATGCTACAATATGAGAAAGACACGTAAAATACAAATGAAGAAACAGTCAGGTTGTAACTTACATCAGTGTAGTGAGGTAATGCGGCGTTAATGTTAAAATTATACATGAAAAATGGACGAGACTGGAGATAAAAATTCATTACTAAAATTCGTGTTGTGTACTACAACCACCTATAAACATTTATATATATATATATATATATATATATATATATCCTTTTGTGGATTGGTGCCTTTTTTCTTCGTAAAATTACCCTTTTCCAAAAAATACCAGTTTGTCGAATTCAATTTTTGAAGTGCATGATATTCGTAATCAGCTCATCGAGTTTCATCTGAGGGAAGTTTGCGATTTTCGCAAAAATTGATTTCCTTCTATACAGAATATTGTATTTTTCGACTTTGATCGCTTGGTAATATTTCGAAAAGGCGGAACACCTCGACTATTACTCCATCTTATAGAAAATTTCCTTCCAAATCTGTAAATGTACTCGTTTTTCGAATGAGAAGCTATTTCATTTAGAAAATGTTGATTTTGTTAAAGATATTTTTTTAATATTTCGTGTTCTCGCCTATGGTAAAGTTCAATGTTTACCGGGTTAGTTCATAATTATATGATTGTTGGCAAATTTCAAGAATCCAATAAAAACGCCTCCCCTCCCCTTCCCATGTTATGTAGTAGGTAATTCAATTGGTTAATTGTGCTGATCACTCGAGCCATATCTGCAATCCTACCAATTATCTAAAGGGACCACCCCAGTGGACCTTTGATAATATTCCGGTGGATCATCGATGTCCGGCCCGGATTATTGGATCAGCGAGGCGTGAAGCGATGGTCAGTCCGGATTAACCGGACTAGAAGTCTTTGTGAATTCTATATCAAAGAAGCAGGAAAGCAGCTCAGTTTGCAATTATTTCGATTAAGTACGAGCGCGCGTTTTACGCAATGCCATAATAATAATAATAACGTACAGTTCGATAACCTGCTTGAATACGTGTTGTATAAGATGTTGACACACATCCTATATTTTCTGATAAAAATCTTTTTTGTTAGGCTATCTTTATCTAGATCAGTTTAAAGATCCAGGCTATCGGAATTAATTATACAATTTCAAGTCATCAGCGAACATTAAGGTGTCGCGTATTTTTATTTAAAGTTGCATTGAGAGTTACAGAGTTACAGTTGGAGATCTCAAATTTAGTAGGTGAACTCAGAAAGGATTGACTTCCTTCCTAAAATTGAGATTTTTTTGGTCGGCATTTGAAGGAAATAAGCCAATACTTGCTTCAGTTTTATTCAAAGGAAATACCTACCCATTCGTAAACATAGTGCAACTTTCGATTGAAACCGCCGGAGTCTACTCACAATGTCGCTTGGGAGATATTCATATATCATTATTCTAAATGAAATTTACATTCGTCTATTCATTCTTAAATTGACTGAATATCCCTTCAAAGTTCAGAATTTTCAAAATACCTACTCTCACCTTGCCTGTCACTCAAACTGTGTTGCTGTATACGGTAACAACAATTTTATTGTTTGAATGTTTTAGACGATGTAGTAACTTGATTACTTATATTTCGGACGTCCGTCATCTTAATGGTTGAAAGATTTCTATCTCTTTCAAATTTTTCACAACGTTTCAATTGCTTGAATCCGCAATCGTCTTCTGGTGAATAATGACAAAATCAGATGCTACGCGACCTTTTATAGGTCTGTAATTAAAGTGTAATTACGGTGTAATTACGCGCGGTCTAGTGGCGCGCGTGGTTTCGCGCTTTTTCTCCCTCCAAAACGGTCCATGAGCGGTTTCCATACGTTTTTAATTTCCACGCTTGGTTGACTGAAGGCACTATTGGCTTCTATATAGGTGGTTTCCATAAATTTCCGTTTGAACCAATGTTCCTCTCTATGAAGAACACTAGCTTCGTCCCAAAGAATTCGGTGGTGTTTTGTCCAGGCGTGGTCAGCAATTCCCGATTTTGATGTTTCCCCTCGTTGAGTCCACTTTTTGTGTTCGGCTATTCTTACTGATAATGATGATGATGACCAAGAGGCCATTATCAGTAAGAATAGGAACACAAAAAGTGGACTCAACGAGGGGAAACATCAAAATCGGGAATTGCTGTCCACGCCTGGACAAAACACCACCGAATTTTTTGGGACGAAGCTAGTGTTCTTCATAGAGAGGAACATTGGTTCAAACGGAAATTTATGGAAACCACCTAATATAGAAGCCAATAGTGCCTTCAGTCAACCACGCCTGGAAATTAAAAACGTATGGAAGCCGCTCATGGACCGTTTTGGAGGGAGAAAAAGCGCGAAACCACACCGTAATTACACTTCAATTACAGACCTATAAAAGGTCGCGTAGCATCTGATTTTGTCATTATTCCCCAGAAGACGATTGCGGATTCAAGCAACTGAAACGTTGTGAAAAAATTTGAAAGAGATAGAAATCTTTCAACCATTAAGGCCGATTCTCACTAGGGCGGTGCCGAGCGGCGCGGTGCCGCGCGGCGCGGCACTGGACGAAGCAGTTTTTGTGCAGGCTATTCTCACCTGAGCGGCATTTTGTAGCAGCAGCGGTGTGCGAAATAGTAAAATCTATATAAGTAGGTAGGTATTTTGTAAAAAAAGTGATATGAGTTTGGGAATCACAGAAGAGGATCCTACATCGTCATCATCAGACGATTTTGTTTTTGTAGCGGCAATATGTCATGAATACGAAAATAGACGAAAAAAGAAGCGACAATATTGTTCAGGATAATCATTCACTAATACAATTAATCTTTCTATTTTTTCCGCGTCCATATTTGTTTGGTGTGTCTCTGAAATTGTGTTAATTTCTACAAGTCGCAGCTTGCTTGTGACGCGACGTGATTCCCACTTGTCCGTCAACAGGCGGGAGGGAGCGTTTCAAAGCGGCAGTGCCGCGAGCCAATGCTCCCGGAGGCGTTAGAACTTTGCTGCCTACGAACGCGACGCTCTGTTCCGCGCCGCTCTGCTCAGGTGAGGACGGGATCACTCAATTACATGCAAAGAATTGCAAGCAACTTTTGCCGCGCCGCACAGCGCCGCGCCGCGCCGCTCGGCACCGCTCTAGTGAGAATCGGCCTTTAAGATGATGGACGTCTGAAATATAAGTAATCAACAATTTTATTGTTACAATCACTTGCTTTTATTTATTGTAGAATGAAAAAAATAACTTTCAGCTGCATCAGCAAAAACAAGCTTGAATATATAGAACAAACAAAATATTTTACTCAAATATGTTTAACATATTTATCAGAATTAGTTAGACATTTAATGTGAATCATTATAGCTATCACAAATATTTCGTTTGAAGGATATAATATCTGTGGGTGAGTTCAAGAAGGGCCTATGTTAATTTTGTTACTTTTAAATTATGCTGATGAACAGTTGCAGAATCTTTTTCTACTAAACAGTAAAGAACTTACATTAACTTTAATTGCAGCCAAAAGTAAAATATATACCATAATCTAATTTTTTTTGATGACATTGGCCATTCTTATGAGTAATTCTTCAACAACCATAAGGTGAAATTGGCCTTTTAGGTAGATACTACTAAAATTAATGATATTAGATTAATCAAAAACAAATCAATAAAATATATCAGACATCGGCTTTCTTATTTATTCTCTAGAGTCACAATATTTAGATGACAAGAAGGGCCAATGTAGACTTCAGCAAAATTCACAAATAATCGCATTGATTTCATATGACTGGCATATGACTATTAGGTCATTTAATCAACCCTATAAACTTAACTGACATTGGCCATTTCTTCACGTGTGAAAGAGAATCAAAAGTTATACATTTCGGCCTTTTTAGCTCCAAACACTCAAAATTTGACATTCTTGAACTCACCCACAGATATGCTCAACGAACTAACTAGTGAATTACCTAAAATTTTACTGATTTGTTTGAACAAAAAGAATTGTTTCAGTAGGTACTTTGTGATTTTGATACGAAGATGCACTAAATAAGATACCAGAATATTTCGTTGGTTGGAATCAAACTCAAATCAAAATACTGAAAAGTTAAGTTTGAAATAACAAATCATATGATCGACTGAAACATCTGATGTTTTCAAGAAAAAATAACGAGATATTCTATGAACAACATAATATAATCAATTGGAATCAAATTGCATTCAATCTAAAAGTATTGCAGGGTAGTAAATCAATGACAATATTTGTTTCATTACAATTATTATTCAATTGTAGGATACTGGATACTGACACTTTTATTTATTCGAGTTCAATGATATTTTGTTGATTCAACCATATTTTTTTTCTGCATGTACAAAGCGCCACCCGAGCAAGCTCTTGAGGTGTTTGGATCAACCAATTCTCCAAAAATAGGTATTGTCAATTTTCCTCATAGCACGGTAATAACAGGGTCAATGCATTTTCTCCAATTGTCAAAGTTGATCAAAACGCTTCAAAGTGCGTCCGAAGTTAGCTCGAGTTGTGTTCGGGCGACTTCGGGTGCACTTTGAAGCATTTAGAGTAACTTGAGTGACATTTTCAATACATTTCCCAGCTCTCAGGTGAAAATCCAAAATATACAAATTGTAGATATTGATCTCTACTTCCAATTGCCGTTTACAGAATTTGCATAAGTTGATTTTGCAAACAGATCAACATTAGTTTCACCTTCTGAAGCAGATGAAATTTTGACCAACTTTAGCCCCTTTAATTCAAACGGTACCAGTGGTGTACCCGATATTTTTTCCCGGTGGTACAAAAACCCGAAACAAGCGCACAAGCACACTTTCTCGATTCCTAAATCTTCCGTGTTTATTCCAGTCTCCGATGACATTCTGACCAACCCCCTTTTATTCAAACGGTGACAGTGGCGTACCCGATATTTTTCTTCAGGGGGGCCAGAAACCCGAAAAAAACGCAAACTTATACTTCCTCGATTCCTAAATCTTCCGTGTTTCTTACAGACTCCGGTTCGGAGAGCGGCTCTCACAAAGAAGGCGGCGGGCTGCGGAAGAGCGGCGGCGGAGCGGGAGGCGGCAGCGATGGCAAACCGACGCGCGTGCGCACCGTCCTCAACGAGAAACAGCTGCACACACTGCGCACGTGCTACGCGGCCAACCCGCGTCCCGACGCGCTCATGAAAGAGCAGCTGGTAGAGATGACAGGGCTATCGCCGAGGGTCATCCGGGTCTGGTTCCAGAACAAGCGGTGCAAGGACAAGAAGAAGACGATACTGATGAAGCAGCAGATGCAGCAGGAAAAGGTTGGTCATACATATTTATTAATTAACCCTTTATACGTCAAAAGAGTGGCTTTCGAAACATTGCCATGAAATTTTGTTTGAAGTTCACAAAATGGTTCAGATTGATAACAGTATATTCAGATTTTAAAAAATTGCCCAAAATTGGTAATGCACTATTATTGTCCCAAAGTATGTGCATAAATTCACCAATGGAATTTTTTAAATTTAATTCACCACTGGAATTTTTTCAACTACGCCACTGTAACTGAATATATGTTTCAAAATCTAAATACACGACTTTGAAATTAGAAGGAACAATTAAATTATTTGTCATCAGATGATTATAAAAAAATACAGAACTACATGATTAATGATATAAAAAACATTTAAATGGCTACAGCAACATAAATTATTTTCAATAAATCTAAAAGAACAGTTGATCATTCCACCAGTTCTATTCATTATGAAAAAAGGTCATAAATGGACAATATTCATAATTACGCCACTAGACAAAAAAAATTATCTGTTAATAATGTTAAATCCGAAATTGGAAAGAAATGTATTTATCATAATGGAATAATCATTTACAGTTCAATTCCTAATAACTTAAAAAAAGTTAAATCAATAATAAAATTCAAAATAGAATTAAAATATATACACTTTACTCAACTGCAAGGTGATAAAATTAGAAACACTCTGCTCGCCTACAACAACCCAACTCTACTGAAATCCCAGATATGTTCTCTTCCTTCAAGGTGTTTTTAATTTTTTTAACTTTTACTTCCGTCAACCGATTACGCCCGTCAGAAGTCTTTGAGAGACTTGCTTGAGCTAGGGATGACGCAGCCCTTACCTTTTAACGTGTGATGCCATGCACGAAACCAATGACCAAGCGGGGATTTGAACCCTCGACCCTTCGCTTGGGAGGCGAACGCTCTACCAGCACGGCCACTACGGCCAAAACTTCATAAGTATTCATTTTCCCAGAAGACGTCTTTGTATTTTCGTATACCCTGAGTTGGGCCCATTGACACTTTTGGTTACTAGGTCGAGTACAACAAAATTTGGCCGGTCGCCACTTTGCATAAGAAAAGTGCAGGGTTCTTTTCAAGGTGCCTCTTCTCCATGTTCTTTTATAGAAAAATCAAAATTAGCAATTTCCCGACTCGTAACAAAATACAAACAATTCCTGCAACCATTTTTCTGAATATTTGATGGTTCTTCAAAACGATTCAATATTTTTGGTTTCTATTTCGATTTGAATTAGTGCCAAAAAAAAATAGATTATGTATATAAAAGTAAGTTTTTTAATTGCATAAAATCCGCCCCACCAAATCGTTGCTGACAACGACTTTCCCGAATTCGTTGCTAGCTTCACATACATCTTCGGTGTTGCCAGCTGCCTCAATTGTGAGGATTTTTTAGACTTGAGTAAATGTGTGAGGATTTTAGGAAAGTGAGGATTTTTGTGAGGATTTCTCCTTTATACTGAAAATAATTCATTTATTATGGTAGATGTAGATACTACCTACTTACTAGTAATGCATTAATAGTAGTAGATTTTTCAATGTTGAAACTGTTGAAAAACCATAGCTTACAGTTTTATTCAAGAGTAAGGGCGAATTTTCATGCATCAGAAATGCAATAATACGATATACGAAATGACGTTAAATTTCGTACGAAATATTTTCCAATTTTCATAAGCACTTTTTTTGTCCAAAATATCCTCTTGCTTTTTTGTATATTTTTCATTTTGAATTAAAAAATATGAGACAAAATTAGAAGCTCATTAGTTTTACAAAAATAAAATCGATTCAATTTGTTGGAATTCACTTTGAATTAGAATAACTATCAGAAAACAGGAGAAGTGAGGTTAATTTTTTTTAAAACACTGAATTTAAACAACTTTGTTGGCTTGGGTTTTGATGGATGTTCCACGATGGCTGGTAAAATAATGGAGTGTAACAATTAGAAATGAATATCCCATCAGGCAACCTTTTTTATTGTTCTTCCCATAAGACGTAAACTTAAACTAAATTTAGTCATCAATGACCTTAATTCCGTTCATACAACATTACATAGGCGTCATTCAGTATCGTAGACGAGGGGGTGGGCCGGGCCGGGCCGGGCCGGGCCGGGCCCCCTACGAAATCTTTCAAGGTTTCGACGATTTGGCAATTTGCCATTTTGTAAAACAAAATATATTATTGCGTATTAGACTTTTTATACTAGGGCACCTCACAAAGAACATTTCTAGCCACGCCACTGGCGTCATTAGAGAACCAACAATTTTTTTGAGATAGTCCAAAAGGCTTTTCTATGAAAATGTATTTCTATCACAATTGCGTTTTTGTAATGTTTTCCAAACAACACTCGTAGTCGGTATCAAAAATATATCTTCATTGAAATTAAACGCAACACAAAAAAATCTGCCCTGCCTGAAATTTTTACTGGCGACGCCCATGATAACTACTTATACCTATTATGCATTTGAAACATTTGGATATTCTTATTTATAACTGAAACGTCTTAAAATACATAAATTAATAGTAAAATATGTTTGTGAGAATTTTTGACCAAAGTGGGGATTTTCTTGAGCTTGTAGTACGGATATTGTGAATGTTCATTTGGCCACATTGCACATCTTTATTGTCTACGGAAAAATTAAAGAACCGGATTGCATATCCAATCGCACCGTGCCCATCCATCTTCAACTCGATCAGCGCTACCTACCTACCGCTGTTCTGTTTTATCGATCGGCATTCGGCACAACAGCGAGCAACATCACATCAATCCCAGGCGTCGCGTTCCCAGTCGGTCCCGTCCGCGTCAGGTCGTTTCTCTCCACGGCCGGCCCAATATCCGCCGCGCTACCGGCTGTCGCCCGTAAATCTCCAGAGGCGTGTCGACTCAGCTGACGGTCTCCGCCTATGTAGCGCCGACCAATGGGAATACGCTCACCGGCCGCATGTGACGATGCACCCGGCTTCACGCATCGATTTCCTCTCGTTTTTTAGGCGAGTCGGTGTGTGTGCCGTTCGGTACGTCTCGGGATTTTATTGGCCGGACGGTTCTTTTCTCACAAGAGATTTCGTTTTTTGCCGTCGGCTTGCATGGAGTAGAATTGTTCGCGGAGTCGGTTTTCTGCAAGTTCCTGTGGAATTTTAACTGCCGACGCAACTAGGCTTGCGTGTAACAAGTTTTTGGTACTCTCGACTATTCGAAAAGGGCCATCATTTAAGTAACCAAGCTACTGTTTCATTGAGGATGAAATGAATAAGTTAGTTCAGTTAGTTATGATTTATTTGTGAAAAATCAGAGCTGTGTCGTATAAAGCACCTTTAAAGGGATGTCTAGCACTTTTTGAAAACTGTACTCAGTGCTTCAAGATATTCTTGAAAGGGCTTAGGGCTTAGTGCTCGTAGAAATTGCTCGCGACCACTCTGAAAGACGAGCAAACTTAGTTCAATTAGTTTCAATAGATATAGCTAGGTACCTAGGTATTTCTTAAAAAAATCAGAGCTGTGCTTTTGTGCTCTCAAACTCTGCCTACAGCACTTTTAAAATGTGTACTTAGTGCCTTAGTCACTTTATCAAAGGGCTTAGTGCTCTTAACAAGCTCACGAGCAATAAGAGCAGCAGAGCTGTCCAAATGAAGCACTTTTGTGCTCCTAAACACTGTGTTTATGTTTACGAGCACTTCAAAAAACCTGTACTTACAAGCACACTTTGTTCAGTAAGTTTTAATTTGTTTCTTGAAAAAATAAATGCTGTGTCAAATAAGGCACTTTTGTACTCTTGAGCACTGTGCTTAAAAGCTCTTTTTGAAATATGTACTTATGCTTCAAGCATTTTTTGAAAATAAAAGTTGCTCACGACCGCAAAGTGAAATTGATTCAGGTGGTTTTAATTTACTTAAATATATGTAAAAAAATCATAGTTCTGCCCTCTAAAGCGATTTTGTGCTCTTAAACACTGTGCTTACGGGCACTTTAAAAAACCTGTACTTACAAGCACACTTTGTTCAGTAAGTTTTAATTTATTTGTTGAAAAAATAAATGTGGTGTCAAGGCACTTTTGTACTCTTGAGCACTGTGTTTAAAAGCCCTTTTTGAAATATGTGCTTATGCTTCAAGCATTTTTTTAAAGTAAAAATTGCTCGCGACCGCAAAGTGAAATTAATTCAGCTGGTTTCAATTTACTTACATGTAAAAAAATCATAGTTCTGCCAACTAAAGCGCTTTTGTGCTCTTAAATACTGTGCTTACGGCCACTTTAAAAAACCTGTACTCACATGCACACTTTGTTCAGTAAGTTTTAATTTAATTGTTGAATAAATAATAGCTGTGTCGAATAGGGCACTTCTGTACTCTTGAGCACTGTGCTTGAAAGCCCTTTTTGAAATATGTACTCAATGCTTCAAGCATTTTTTGATAGAGCTTAGTGCAAGTAAAAATTGCTCGCGACCACAAAGTGAAATTGATTCAGCTAGTTTTAATTTACTTATATGTAAAAAATCATAGTTCTGCCGTCTAAAGCGTTTTTTTGGATGCTGGTCCTTTCACCAGCTACACCTCAGCCTCTTAGGCTTTTTGTGTTTTCCGTGTTGGTTTTACATCACCCACTCCGTAACTCTGGTCCCCTGTACCAGTCTGTACAGGTTCTTCACCGGTTGCCTGTTGTATTCCTCGGGAGTTAGATTGGGTTTCCCGAAAATTGCCTGTCTCTTGCAGTCTAATGCCTCGCATTCTGACAGTATATGTTTGGTTGTTTCTGTCCCTTTACCACATTGTCTTCAGGAAAGTTCTCCGTTGTACAGACCCATTTTGTGCAGTTGTTTCCTCATTGGACTGTGACCAGTGAGAAGACCCGTTATTGTTCTAACTTGATTCCTGCTCAGCTTAAGTAGTTCTTCAGTTTTGTGTTTTGACGGTTCTTTAATGTATGTTTTCCCGTGGTGCATGAGAGGGGCTTCGTACCACCTCTCCTTTTGTACTCGCTTGACCCAGTCCCGAATGCATCCTCGAATATCGGATTTATTAATCCCGAGTGCGGGTTCTGGGCCAATATATGGAGTTGATGAGCCCTCTCTAGCTAGCTCATCAGCTTTTTCATTGCCCTCGATACCGCAGTGTCATGGAACCCACATGAAAGTTAATTTTTTGTGTTCTGTGAGAACACTGAGTTCTTCTCGGCATTCCCATACCAGTCTTGATGTAACTTTCGGGTTCATAAGAGCATTCAGTGACACCTGGCTATCTGTGCATATTTCAAGGGCTTAGTACAAGTTAAAATTGCTCGCGACCGCAAAGTGAAATTAATTCAGCTGGTTTTAATTTACTTATAAGTAAAAAAATCATAGTTCTGCTTAGCTAAAGCGCTTTTGTGCTCTTAAACACTGTGCTTACGAGCGCTTTCAAAAACCTGTACTCACAAGCACACTTTGTTCAGTAAGTTTCAATTTATTTGTTGAAAAAATAATAGCTGTGTCGAATAAGGCACTTTTGTTCTCTTGAACACTGTGCTTACGAGCACTTTATAAAATCTTTACTTGGTACTTTAAGTTCTTTATGTAAGGTCCAGTGCTTGGAAAAATTTCACGCTAGCACTAAGAGCACTCTGAAGCACAAGCGAACTTTGTTCAGTAAATTTTAATCTACCTATATGAGTTGTGAGTGTTATGTCGAATGGAGCTTTTTTGTGCTCTTGGGCACTGTGCTTACGAGCACTTTATAAATTCTGTACTTATATAGTAAGTAGGTACTTTAAGTCCTTTATGAAATGGTCTAGTGCTCGAAAAAATGTCTTGCGAACACTAAGAAGTTTGCGAACACTAAGAAGTTTGCGAGCACTAAGAAGTTTGCAAGCACTCTGAAACAAAAGTGAACTTTGTTTAGTAAATTTTGATCCATTCTTTGAAAAAATCAGAGTTGTGCCGAATTATGCTCTTTTGTGCACTGTGCTCATGAAATCTTTCTAAAATCTCTAATTAGTGTTTCAAGCTTTGGAGCAATTGCTAGCGAACAAGAGAACTTTGTTTAGTAAGTTTTAATCTATTTGTTGCAAAAATCAGAGCTGTGATGAATGAAACTTGTGCTCTTGAGCTCTTGAGCTCTTGAGCACTGTGCATACAGGCTCTTGTTGTACTTATAGTGTTTCAAGTCCTTTATGAAATGGCTTAATGTTGTCAGAATTGCTCGCGAGCAGCAAAAAGAGCTTGCAAACACCTTGAGAGACAAGCAAACTTATTTCAATTAGTTTTAATTTATTTGATGAAAAAATCATAGCTGTGTGCCTAATGAAGTTGATACTTTTGTGCTCTTGAGTATTGTGCTTATGAGAATTTTTTATTATCTGTACTTGGTACTCATGAAACTGCTTAAAGAGCATTAAAAAGAGTTTGCCAGCACTCTTAAAGACAAGCAAACTTAATTAAGTTGGTTTTAATTTTTTTGTGGAAAAAATCGGAGCTGTACCGAATAAAGCACATTTATGCTCCTCTGCACTGTGCGAGCACTTTTTAAAATCAGTACTTACCTACTTTAAAGCATTTTACGAAAGGGATTAGTGCGTAATTACAAAAAAGACCTTGGAAGCACCCTGGAAGACAAGTACTTACACCCCATAACTATTTTTTTATACGTTGATTGTTTGAAGGAAAAATAAACACTTCCTAAATAAGGAAGGAAATTTATTTTCGATCATGAAACAAACATTTACAACACTTAGGTACTAAAAATTCACATTCCGTTTCAACATAAAGTTTGTTTGATATTATTTAATTTTTCTCGCGAGCAGTAAGAGCTTGCAAGCACTCTGAAATACAAGCGAAATTTGTTCAGTAGATTTCAATTTAATTTGTTTTGAAAAAATCTGAGCTTGAGCCGAATGAAGCACTTCAGTGCTTTTGAGAACTGTGCTTGGGAGCACATTTTAATACATGTTTATGAAAGGGTTTATAGTTCTCACACAGAATATCACAATTGTAACTGGGTAGGAACTTCCGTCTTTGAACTTCTCGGGTTTAGGTTATTGCAAATTAATCAAGTAATAAAACTCAAGAACAAAACAAATAATTGATTTGCAAATGCACAAAGCCTAGTAAAAATTTCATTATTCAGTTATCAGCGGTATTTTTAATCTACCTATCATCCAGGAAATCTGACAAAGTGACAGACGCTTATTAGGTATCTATACCATATTTCCCGCAAAGAAATAACATCACGAGTGGTATGTTCTTCGCAAGATGTTACTCGAAGGAAGATTATTTATAAGTATACTTTAAATGTAATAACCCACTAGTGAATGTCTGTCTTTTGTGACGTCAATTTGATAAACATTTTGTTTTAATTCTATTGGCCAATTGTTCGAAATAATTGGCGCAGTCGGTAGAATTTCAAAGAAATCTGACAATTTATGGTACACGATAATACAAACAAATTGTTACTTTTTGCATTCTAGTTGCACGTAGTTCTAATAATTTTATTCTTAACACTCAAAATAAATTTTGGTCTTTGGGTAGTTGTTTACGTTCCCATTGAGTCGCCATAAAACAAATGTATATCTCGCTGTACTCGATCAATTAGTCTAACATAACATAGTATTACACGCAGGATGGGCGGAAGATGGGCTACGGCGCGATGCAGGGCATCCCGATGGTCGCCTCCTCGCCAGTGCGGCATGACTCGCCCATAGGAGTCCACCCTCTGGAGGTGCAGGCCTACCAGCCGCCCTGGAAAGCGCTCTCGGATTTCGCCCTTCACGCTGACCTCGAACAACCGCACCAGCCGGCCTTCCAGCAGCTCGTCAATCAGGTGAGAATACAAAATTGTGGAAGGCATTTCCATTTGCATGGTGTTTTACTTACTTACTTACGCGGTATATATGGATGAAACTTTTCTCATCCTCACCCCTCTTTGATCACAGTTTTACCTGTCAAATGAGAGACTCCTCGAATGCAATACCTACTTCTGATACTCGAGGAGACGCACCATCGACTCACTAGAAAATAATTATGCAACGACCTTGAGATAGTATTGTAGTAAATTTAAAGTTAAAAGGTTTTTAATAATTTATTTGTAAAAATAGAGTCTAACTTTTAATTTATATCACATAAGTAAATCACAATTTATCTAATTTATTATTTATCTAGTCTACTTATGATCTCTCTCTCTCTCTCTCTCTCATGGCATCTAACTGTAACTAGCTTTCCACGCGGCGTGATAGTTATATAGACGAAGGATTCTTCTCCAGATACGTCTGGAAATACTCCCATTCATATGTAGATGGAGCGAGCACTTTTCTGGAAGCGTTGTCAGGATGGCCTAATACTCTCAGGAATGCAGGCTTGTTTTGTTTACGAGTACGAGCGACAGGACCGTACTCGTTCGTAGCGACAGAATCTTTACAGTATTTATACCACGGTTCTTCCGAGGGGACCCCAACTTTTGTATTTGACGTTTGAGATCCATAGTTACTTTGAACGAAATAATCCCCATCGAGTTTTTTTGCCTGTCTGTCTGTCTATAAATATATATGTCTGTCTTTAGCTCCGTCCGCCCGTCTTTCGTAAGCACTTTGTTAAGTCTTTATTCAACTACTCAATTGATTTCAGAGATGGGTCGATAAAATGAAAATCTTATATGCAGCCTCTTCGATCAGAGTCTGGGCGGATTTATTCATCCTCTTGAACAGAACATCAATTTTAAAGTGATCATTGACATATGACATTGCACTCTTACCTACATGTTAAGGTTAGTCTCATGTGACACACTTCAAACCTTTATATTTTCCGAATCCTTGGTGATAACGCTTTGAAGTTGAATTATTTCAAATACTTAAGGACAAAATTTGTCAGTTTTAATTTTTTCGCGATCGGAAAATCTGGAAAAATTTTACGGAGTCTTTCCTTTTTTTTACTCCGTTTCAACCTCCAACGATACAGGTTCAGAAATTGATTTGATCCTTTCCGTATTTTCTGAGGATATACTTCAATAAGTCATACAGAAGTTTAGTTTAGAAACATGTCGATTTAAAAAAAAAACAAAATACGCCGACTAATTTTCGAAAAATGAACTGTTTTTCACGAAAATGATCGGAAAACCGGGAAAACATCCAGAAATTAGTTATGTATAGACATACATGATAATATATATACAGGGTATTTCATAATAAATGCGCAGGACTTCAGGATGTGATAGCTCGTCCAAAAATATGAAAAAAAGTTTCAATTAACTTACCTTCTAAAATGCACCATTTTCGAGATACAGGGTGTTGAAATTTTAAAAAAATAATCGTTTTTTGCGAATATCTCTGGAACCGTTTATCGCACAGAAAACAGATTTCGTAGGCATTTTCATCTCATAATAAGCTATGTTTTGTAAGATATGACGTATGTGGTATGGTTGAACTCAGAAAAATATGGGAATTCAATTTTTGACATAAAAATATACCCTTTCAATTTAAAAAAAATATCGATGACGTCATATCTTGAAAGGTGGTACATTATTTTTTTCTAAAAAAAGGTGGAAAACTAAAATACAAAATCGACCTGTCCGAGCTTTTCCTCCGAAAATAATCAACTCGTAAGATAATAGAGCGTTTCCACACTTTATGAACGCACTGTATATAACTCCAACTCTATTAGAGTGGAAAAAGATCAAAAAACTAAAAACTCGAAATCAAAACAAGATATCGGAAAACTTTATATAGACAGTTTTATTGTCCTTGAACAGTCCCACAAAAAGTGATTGAAAAGTTTTTTCATATTTTAGAAAATTCTAATTTTTTTTATAAAAACTCAAAGTTGGCGATAGATTTTCAAATTTCACAAGGAACCTTTTTTGACCGTCTTATTTTTTTCCGCAAATCAAATAGGTACGAACTTTTACACTTTTACATTTTTTTTCTAAAAACACAAAACACGAGATATCGAAAAATTGTAAATAAATAGTTTAATTTACCTCAAAAAGGTCTATAAAAAGTTTCAATTACATTTTTCCATATCTTAGAATATGAAGAGAATATTGTTTTTTTATATAAAACCACCAACATAGATAGCGACAGATTTTCAAATTGTATGTACGAAACCTTTTTTGATTGCCTTCTGAAAATCTACAAAAACTGTAAATGATTTTTTCCGTAATATCAGTGGTCCGGAAAATATTTTTAAAAAACGACAATTTGTGGGCTTGCTAATTTTTTTCCTAATTCCCCCTTCCACCCCCTCCCTGAATTTTTCCGGGTGCTTTGCGCCCAGACTTTTGATTATTTACTACCCATTTCCTTCCTCCATACCCTAACCCAAATTTTTCCGGTCGCTTTGTGTCCGGATTTTTTATTATTAACTCCCCAGTTCCCCTCTCCGACCCCCTCAATTTTTTTTAAGCTTTGCGCTTGGATTTTCGATAATTTCCTCCCTTCACCCCCTCCAAGTTTTTCCGGGCGATTACGCCCGGATTTTTGATTATTTCCTTCTCACTTCCCTGCTCCACCCGTCCTAAAATTTTTCAGGGCACCTTGCGCCCAGATTTTTGATAATTACCCCCTTTCACACCACCCATTTTTCCAGACGCTTTGTGCCCAGTTTTTTAATAATTTAAAAACACGAAAACTGCATTTTTTTAATCACCAAAAACTCGAAAAATTCATATAGACAGTTTTATTGTTCTCGAATTGGTCTACAAAAAGTTCTCATGACATTTTTTCATATATTGAAAAAAAAATCTGGACTTATTTTTATGAAAGATACGAATGGTCACGTATTTATCAGATACACTGTATGAAATAAAATCCAAGTTTTCTATGAAATGAAAACCACCATGCGTTAATTTGTAGGAACGCGCCGCCACTGGATAGAAACTAGAACCGTGCAGGCTCACAATGGCAAAAATAAATAAAATATTTTTGCAAATTACATAACATATGGCAAAACAGAATTATATTTAATCATGTTAAAGCAAATGTTTGAATGTTGCTCAGTTACCGTCAAGACACAATTCCATGCGACGAATGGAGTTTGGATGGCGTCTATTGGGAAATTTTCTCGCGTATTCTCGAACACAAGCCCTGGAATTTTCATTCACTGCACCACATGTAACAATCATATCACAATATTCGCTAGAGGTAAACGTTGGCTTATTGAACAGTGCCGATTTACGAAAGATGTCAAAATACGATCACTATATCAAATTAAACTGACGAAATTTTGACTGGTTACATACATACGTGCACCAGTGCGAAGTCTTCTCAAATTTCTGTACTCAAGAACTATAACGGTTCATAATTGCATTATCTGGAGAAAACGGGTTATGTCGAGGTATAATTTTGGGTGTTTCCACACACGCCGTTGGTATTCGTTCTGTAATAAGAGTACAACCAAGACAAATCGGGAACAAGTAGACAACGACCATCTGCGATTTTGCAATCGGATATAGTAACAATGCAACACTGCAATGCTTCAGTTCTCATGACAAGAACGATTATGTTTCCAAGGTTCCTAATATTAAATGATGCACTGGCGTATCCATTGCGGTTGACGTACAAAAAAAATTGGTTAAAACATCACGGATTGCTCTTAAATTTTACAGGCGCTATCGCACATGATTGACCACTACCCCATTCGATTTTGTGTAAGTGATGGTAAATCACCCTGTAGTTAAGTGAAAAAATAAATATCAAAACTACGAAAAATTACTGCATTGGAAATAGTACCAACATTTGTATTTAAGTTTCCTCAATTTTTCACATTTAGATAAAAGGACTTTTTTTCCTCTCCAGAACTTGTGTAAGGCTGAAGATGGATTCTTGTTGAATCCGAAACATGTACCCCCATTTTGAAAATTGTTTATAATTAAAGTTGTGGAGATGATTTCGTGATACTTCTTCCCGATTCATATAAATTAACCGTCAAATCTCACAATTCCTCATTTTCTTTCCAGATGCACGGCTACGACCTACCCCCGCCTTCGATGGGCCCCTCGCCCGGAGCCCCCCATCCGGGCCTGCTGGGCCCGGGGGGCCCTGGCGCGCCCTCGTCCGATTCCATGAACCACCCGGACAGCACCGACAGCTACGTGACTTACCTCGAGAGCGACGAAAGCATGCCCGCCAGCCCCTAACATATCGCGGGCGCAGTCAACTAGCACCTCCCCTCGCCTCTACTCATGTGCTGGGGGGCCCTCCTCATGCAGCAGCTCGCTTGTTTCATGCCTGCGGCGATACCTTGATGAAACGTTAAAGAAGATCGGTTAGGTCGTTGTTTCTGTTTTCGATTTGTTATTCGCATTTTGATCTGTTTTTCTTAAGGTATATCCTTCAAAAGAGATTGGTGCGCTACTGTTCTTTTGATATTCTGGATAAGAGATCGATGGACTGATTCTTTATCTGGCTGGCCGTTTTTATCTTGTTAGCCCGTCAGCCCGCTGCCAAAATGTGTATAACGTATGTCCTTTGGGGTTTTGGTAGTCATAAATATATAGATCATCTCACAGCACTGCGAGGTAGAGTTAGAGCAATTGATAATTGTCCGGCCTATTTTCAAACTTTTCCACAAGTAATACTTTAATCTGACGCAATGTACGTCCTTGATCCTTGAAAATACCATTTGACAATTTGCACTTTCTCAGCAATTTCGTAAACCATGTTAGCAAATGTTATTTCGTCTTTGAATGAACTACCTAGTGTCTTTGCTAGATAATTATTAGGATGTCACGATGACAGTTACTGTCATCGTGAACAGCGAAACCGAAAACGGCGAAAACTGAACTATTGGCGAAAGAAAATAAGATCGCAGCGCCACCTATAGCAAGACTTTGAACTACGAATCACGGACAAAGGTTTTTGACTTTACACGTGTTTATATGGCGTTTTGACGATCTGTACTCCTATTTTCAAACAATTTGTGAAAATTTGTGATTTCTCTAACTAAAAAGTGATTGTGTTTCTATTGAAAGACTCTAAAGAACGTTTCAGTCAGGTGATTCAAAGGTATTTCATCTCCGATTAGTTTTGAATGCTTCTGCAATTCAAGGTTGCATGGCGTTTTGATGATCTGTTCTATTTTCAAACAATTTGTGAAAATTTGTGATTTATTTAACTGAAAAGTTATTGTGTTTCTATTAAAAGACTTGAACGATAGTTTCAGTGTAGTTTACAAATATTTTACGTGTTTTTTGAAGTCATGATTTGTGAGTTATTGATCTGATTCATTCTGTTGATTAAGGATATTTCCATACTCGATTTCTGTTTCTGTTCGTATTTTTTTGGTTTATACCGTTGATAGACTGCCAAATATGGGAAAATACAATCCTAGTTGTTCAGTCCCAGGATGCAGGACATATGGCAAGAAGGAAAATGTGGGATATCACAAATTTCCCCCAAAAATAAAAGCAAGGTTAAAAAATCACCAATTGGTTCGACCAGATTGAAGAAATTGACCAAAGGAAAGCATGGATTTTGAAACTGAAAATTGGTAAGCTAAATAATATCGAAGTATATGCTTGTTTGACAAACAGACTGATGAATGAATCACAAATTTTCACAAATTGTTTGAAAATAGTAGAACAGATCATCAAAACGCCATACAACCTTGAATTGCAGAAGCATTCAAAACTAATCAGAGATGAAATACCTTTGAATCACCTTACCGAAACGTTATTTAGAGTCTTTCAATAGAAACACAATCACTTTTTAGTTATAGAAATCACAAATTTTCACAAATTGTTTGAAAATAGAAGTACAGATCGTCAAAACGCCATATAAATACGTGTAAAGTCAAAAACCTTTGTCCGTGATTCGTAGTCCAAAGTCTTGCTATAGGTGGCGCTGCGATCTTATTTTCTTTCGCCAATCGTCCAACCCCTTCAGTTTTCGCCGTTTTCGGTTTCGATGTTCACAATGACAATAAATGTCATCGTGACATCCTAGTAATTATCTAACAAAGACTCTTATAGGTAGTTCTTAGAGACGTAATAAAATTTGTTGCACATGGTTTACGAAATTGCTGAGAAAGTGCAAATTGTCAAATGGTATTCAGTGAACATTGAAAAATTATCAATATTCATTATTGATTATTGAAAATAGTCAATATATGATTCATTGGCATATTATGGTGGACTCATTGATATTCCTGAAATATCTAGTAGACATCAATTTTACAGCAAAGTGAGTGTAGCCATAGAAGCTTTTCCAATATAATTTAAATGTCAATTTGAAGTAATGAAAGTTTCGTTCATAGCTTGCAAAAGAAATATTTCGACGTTCTTTGATTCAATTAAAAAAAAATAATTCGTCGAGAGCTTATATCTGAAAACTTAAAAATTGAAAAAGTATTTTTAGTTTCATTTGTGTTGTCTTATTATTATGGCAACGAAAAAAAGAACAACTAAAACACAATTATCAATTTATGTAGATTACTTGAATGAACATAAAGAACTAATGGTGCATGGAAGGCTGCAACCACATAATTCCCCTGACGATTTAGAACATCTTTGGAAAAAATTGATCTCGGCTCTAATATCTTGTGGTGATGACCCCGTAAGGACCCTGCAAGAGTGGAAAAAGGTAGTTATGAAAATGGATAGTTCAGTCCCACTGTCCTGCATTGGGGTGAACTCAATATGATTGTATTTGTAGGTGTTTACAAAATGGAAAAGTCAGGTCAGAAAAAAGGCACGAGAATTAAAGTTACTCAATGATAGAGCGCATAGCACTATCAAATTATTTGGTAGGGCAATTTCTTCTCTCTGTCGCTGTTCTATAAAAGGCATGAGCTGTTTCCCAATTCAATCTGTACAGCTCCCTGAATCGTTCTTCCGGGATTGTCAATGGGTTTGATGAGGTATCCTTGAGTTCTCGTTTTCGTATTCTGTAATTCCTTCTGTAAATAATTATGCTTAAAATATTTTGATGATTCCAATAAAATACAACTCACTGTTGCTCCTCATCTTGCAGCGCTCTTATCAACAATATAAAATTCGAATCCATTCTAATCTTTCGACTTTTGAATGTTTCAATTTCATTCAAATGATTCAATGCACTTTAGTAGTCCCCAACTACTACTTAAATTATTCAATATTCAATGTCTATTTTGAAAGACATTTAAGTCACCAAATAGCATTTATTGAATAATATTCATTTCCTGAAATATCTAGTAGATATTATTGATAGCAAGGATGCACCATGACTCCAATTAGTATGATTCTTGAATATTTTTCCATAATCTAATATTATTCAAGATTCAATGGTCCACCATAATAGCTCCGATTTTCAAGGATCAAGGACGTACATTGCATCAGATTGAAGTATTGAAAAGTTTGAATATAGGCCGGACAATTATCAATTGCTCTAACTCTACCTACGTTCAGTGCCCTGTGAGAAGTACTGTATAATAATCAATGAACAAGCCAAATTAGCGCTATCCCGTGGAACTAAATAATAATACTTTTTTTTCTTAAATACATGAAACAAGTATAGAATTTGTCAGAAACCAGTTGACTATTGTTGAATGCATAAAGAAATCACGTATTTTAATTATAGTTAAGCGTATGCCAAGCATGTCAAACGATAATTCATCGAATAAAAATCAGACGAAAACCGATCGGCATAAGTGTCGCGTGGGTCCGAAGAGTCACCATATGCCCTCAAATGTGTTGAGAAATAGGGCATTGTTGAATCTATACGTGTGTATGCATGTCTCTAAGAAGCATTATTATTTTTATTATTATTATTATTATTAAGTTTCACGGGATAGCGCTAATTTTACTTGTTCATTGATCATTATATTTATAACTACCAAAACCCTAAAGGGCATACAATATAAAATCATTACACATTTTGGCAGTAGGCTCACGGTCTATTAGATACAAAACGGCACTTGAGAAAGACGACATGACCAAATTATTGAAACAAAAAATTCTCTCTACACCATAGTCTGATCAACAAGTTGAAAAACGTGAAAAATAGATATGAAGATCCTAAAAATATGAGCGATAGATCATTGGATTCAGAAAGACCACTAGAAAAATGGGTTTCAACGATTTTACCGCACGTGAAAAATTGCGATTGTTATTGACAAAATAAGATGAAAAAAAAGGTATTTTGGTTTATTGTTGATATTTACGAAATTTTGAAAAAATGTCCGTAAAGAAT
The DNA here is from genome assembly GCA_944452925.2 of Chrysolina oricalcia. Lineage (NCBI taxonomy): Eukaryota > Metazoa > Arthropoda > Insecta > Coleoptera > Chrysomelidae > Chrysolina > Chrysolina oricalcia. The sequence goes on along the minus strand of OX101815.2, from coordinate 6,913,129 downwards.
AGGAAATTTCCAATAAAAATGTCCAGACTCCCGGCCGTTACAGCACGGACGCATCGCTGCAAAAGACAACATATCATAGAAATAGTATATTTCATTACGAGTTCAGAAAATAGGCTTTTTCCGTGCATGCGCGACATGTTCCCGTGGGAGGCAAAGCCGAACACGGGAAGTCGTGCAAGCACGGAAATAGCTATTTGTGTATTTAGAGCGCACAGTGATTGATTGCCAAATTATTTAGGTTTAGGGTGACTTAATTTTTTGTGATGAATAAAACAAGGCAAAATTATATCAATCATTCACATTTTATTAAAACACATTGTGGGACAAAGGATATTGAAGTACCTGTATTTCTTGAAATAATCCTTTTAGACCACAAGTGTGATAGTTCATTGGAATTGTTTTATCAGGAGGAACATAAAAATGTCAAAATATACAGGATGTCCCATTAAAGATTTTTAATCTGATGTCACAGGACCAAAAACAATGAGCTCATTGGGTAACATAATATCAAAAAAAAGCTGCACCAATTGCTTTAATTCAGAACCCGAAAATTACAATTCTCCGCTACTTTCGAATTCCGATATATTCCCTGTCCTAATCTTCGGGGGACACCCTGTATATGACTGTTTTTGTAATTCGTTTTAGTCCCAGAAAAAAAAAAAACGTTATCAGAATTTATGTTTATAACAAATTGTTAAGTTAATAAACATTGAAATTATTTATAAAGAATATATACCGGGTGTAACAGGATCATGGTACACCTCCCGTAGTTTTGAAGGTAATACATTGAAATTTGGATTATCCCATATACATAATAAGCGGCACTTTATGACCTATGAATGATTTTTTTTTCACTTCCGGTTTCGCTGGAAGTGATACCAACTTTCGATTTTTAAATAGAACACCCTGTATATTATTATATTTCTGAAATCTGCATAATTTTCTGAATCCAATGATACCACATAAGTGACATTTCAAACGTCGACATTTTTTATAATTTAATTTTTCCGATTTATTCCAATTGACCCGTCTCCCGTCTAATACTAGAAAAATCGAAATCCCGTCAAAAATACTAAATTGCGTTTTTTATGAGCAAAGAAAGTTCATCGTAATCGTTTTTGGGGTAAAACTCAATTTTTTCAAATGGAACCATATTGGTACCGTGGTACCTTTTATTAGTACTATTAATAAGGAATTTATCCATACCTGGTAATAAACTGTGCGATCAATACAATCAAAATTACAGCTTAAAGAAAATAAGAAAATACAATTATTTTGTTCTACTTTAATACTAAGAAGTTACTAAGGTGGCTTTGAAATACAAAAAATGAACACAAAACATTACAACAATTGTTCGAAATGCTGTCCATTAACGTCAATGCACTTCTGAACTCTCTTAGCTGTTTCTTGAAGAACGTTTGCTAATTGCTGGGCCGTTATACTATTAATTGCGCGTCTTACTCGCAACTCCAGGTCTTCGCGGGTTGTATCGGCGGTTGCATAGACATTGTTTTTAAATGGCCCCAAACAAAGAAATCAAGAGATGTCAAATCAGGTGACCTTGGAGGCCATCGCACAGGACCATTCGTCGAAATTACGTTTTCTTCGAATGCCTGTTCAAGGTAATCACTTACTGTTCTTGAATTATAGGGAGGAGCTCCATCTTGTTGGAAATACATTCCCTGTCGTAAATGGACAGGTAATTCAGTTAAACTGTCCTCAATTTCATTTTGCAGAAATCCTAAGTATCTAGCTCCTTTCAAGGGTCCTTCAAATATTATTGGAGCAATGATTCTACGACCGAGTATTCCAAGCCAAACATTGAAACCGAACCGCACTTGAAAGTTACCCTCCCGCAATAAATTTTGATTTTCTTGTAACCAATACCTTGTATTTTGTCGGTTAAATAATCCCCTATTTGTAAACCTAGACTCGTCCGAAAATAAAATCCTTCCCAAAAAAGCAAAGTTTAGCTGCACATTATTCTGCAAGATCCAATTGCTATATTCCATCCTACGTTCATAATCATTTTCGTACAGGTGCTGGTGCAATTGATATTTGAAAGATTTATAATTATGTTTGTGCAAGATTCGGCTTACCGTTTGGTGACTAATTTCCAATTCAAACCCAATTTGCCTTAAAGAAACAGTCTTATCAACTTCTATTCGAGCTAAAACGATTAAAATAATTTCTCGCTGGACATTGTCTATCAGGATATCGGTCGGCATAAAGGTTTCTAACCGCAACGGCATTTTTCCTACATTCTCCATAAATAATTAACATGTCCACTTTTTATATAATATAATATAAAAGAAAACAATGTAAATATTTCATCATAACATATAATATATAACAAAATATAAATAAAATTAAATATATAAAATAAAACAAAAAAATAAACAAATTTTAAATGTGTGAAATAGTGCTCTCCTGCTCATAAAATATTAGATATGCCTTTCCAATCTCCGTTTTCATAAATAGAGACGAAACAGTTTAAATAATTGACCTATAAATTGTTGGCTTCCTGGCGCCCTTCCAATATTTATACCTACTTAACAAGATCACACGATGAAAGTTTATAAAAATGTATTATTTTGTTTAATATAATTTATATAACTAAAGAATAATTAAATATCCAAAAAATGTTGTTAAATAATTTTGTTTGACAAATATGTTATTATTGCTGTCTTTACTTCTAATAATGGCAGTAATTTATACTGGTTACAATTTTTTGCCGTCATTTATTTATAAATTAGTTATAAACAAATATAATATTTAAGATTTTTTTTTATTTCCATAATGCTGTCCTGAAAAAACAATGATTTGAAATTATTTTTTTCTTCAATAAATTAAATTTTCTTTAAAAATAATTTTCTTGTTTATTAACTCAACAATTTGTTACAAACAAATTCTGATAACAATTTAATTTTTTTTGTGGAACTGAATAAAATTACGAAAACAGCCATATAAAAGTTAAAAATAATATTAAAAAGTGTTATAAACAAAATAGAAAAAAATTTTTCGCTACTTTGTTAAATAAGGCTGATTTGGATTTTTTTTTAGTTCCAGAAAAAAATAAAACCGTTTTCAGAGTTTGTTTATAAAAAATTAAGTTAATAAGTAAATAATGAAAAAACGATTATAACAATCAAAAAATGTATTTAAGAAAATAAAATTGTTCAATCATTTTGTTTTTCCAAGACAGCATTATGAAAATGAAAAACTTTCTAAAATATTATATTTGTTTATTGGTTTATAACTAATTTATAAACAAATGACGTCAAAAAATTGTGACCACTATTAATTACTGCCATTGTAAGATGTAAAAAATTAAATAATAAAACACTCGTCAAAAAAAATTATTTAAGAACATTTTTTGGATATTTATTTTTTTTTGTTATAAAAATTATAATAAATAAAATAGTGATCTTTTATAAACTTTTATCATGTGACCTTGTTTAAGTAGGTATATTAGAAGGGCTCCAGGAAGCCAACGATTTATAGGTCAATTATTTAAACTTTTACGTCGTTATCTGTGAAAACCAAGATTGGAAATAATTTGTTAATTAACAATAGTATAACTTTTTGAATAATAGAATTACACATTTTTTTCCAATAGGGATTTATTCTTTCAAGTGTTCACATGTCATGATACCATACTAATTTATTCAAAATTTTAAATTAACATTGAATGATATAGAAAAATTATTTTCTGTGATAGTCTTTTGCAGCGGTGCGCACGTGCTGTAACGGCCTCGCGAAGCACTGATAGAGATAGAGAATGAAAGAAAGTTTCCTACTCTTTACGGAACATTTTTCAAAAAAAATTTAAAATAAAAGTTTTTCAGTTATTAACAAAAAACTAAATGCCTTTTTTTCATCTTATTTTGTTAATAACAATCTTTGGTTCTATTTAAATTTTTCACATTTTTCAACTTGTTGGTCAGCGTACCATCTCCAATCAAGAATATTATAATAATACCGAGGTCAACCAGTATAAATAAAGTGCAGAACGTGCCAGAAATATTATCATTTATAATTTTTATGGAAAATGTTACAATGATATTATTTTCCTTTATTCAATCTGCCCACTGAAAACGATATTTATTCTTCATGCAAATGAAAGTCAGAAAGTAGTAATTCCAAACTCATTTTGAAAATAGATGCCTTAAACATCCAGGCATAATTGAAACCAATGAAAAAACTGCAATTTCTGTTGGTTTCCATATTTCATGTGCAATAAGGATAATAATTTATAGAAACCTATTTGGAGGCTTGGCATAACGATATCTTCCTATCTTTTTATAATTTGTGTTGCATAAATATTTTGTTTGTGTTCCATGAATTCCATGGTGCAAACATCAAGAAAGGCTTGACATGTTTACTATCACTCATCAGATTGGCTAGAAATTCCTTAATATTTTTTCTTGATTTTATACCTATTGCAAATTGAAAACTTTTCTAAACGAAAACACAAGATTTATGTGTTATGAAACTTGACTGTACTTTAGTTAATACGTGCAAATTTGATTATTACTAACTACCTTACTGAAAATATTCATTTCACAGAAAAAGTTGAAATTGAAATATCTGTAAAATCGAATAGATTATTTTTATTTGGTCCAGGACCACCATTTGAAATCTTGCTTTAATAAAAGGTCGACAAATAATTAGATTTCGTTTTCGGAAAAAATGTAATAATCGGCATTGTTGATTATGAGTGGGAGTTTTTCCGAAACCCTTTGAGAAAATGAATCACACAAACATATACCTATGTATTGTAGATTATCTTCACAGGATAGAAAGTAACATTATATTTTCACAATTTATGCAGAATTTCTCTTACCAATCTTAGTCTTTGCTAAATAATACATCCACTAACAACAACCATCACACAGGTTTGACAGATTAAAAAACTCGAGGAAAACAACTGAACGAAAGGAAGAAATATCTGGGCAACGGGATTTGAATGCGATAGCTAGTTGAATTCCACAGATGGCAGGTGACATTGCCACTACACAGTAAAATGCACGAAATACGCGCTCACAAATACATGTTATTAATAATTTAGGATGAATAGTCGTTAAATCGCAAACAATTTTGTACGGTTATTTCGTCCACGCAAGGTTGGTCCGGTTATGTTGGCTAATAATTCACGCATTTTCAAGTCAGTTTGCATGCAGTTTTCTTGTCATTTAAACTTCCCGCCATTACAGTGACCAATCACGGAGTGCTTATTTCGTGCATTTTACTCTCGTCTGACATTGCCGATTCGTATTTTTGAAATCAGAGCCATCTAGCAACGACCATTCACTTCAATATACCTGTTACGAGGGTCATGGAAGAAATATACTTCGAAAAATGAGAAATATAACTTTCTGTTTGTTTTTCTGTATTTTTCTGGTCCGTTTGATAATGTGCATATAGGACGGAACGCAGTAACGTTGGTTACAAATAGAAGTAGGTACCTAGTATATTAAAACATATAGAAAGTTTTATTTCTCATTTTTCGTAATGATTTTCTCTACCACGTAGTAACGGCTACATCCATCAATTTATAGAAATATATTTTGCAATATAAGTTTCGATATGGTATATTATGCAATATAATTCCAAGTCATACTATATTTCTCTTCAATTTTATTGATAATTCTAAAAAAGCCATATTGGTAAATGAAAAGGTAATCTTTTTTCTAGAAGATGAAAGTTTCTCTCTTCTTGAATAATTACTAATGATGCAATATTCTTTCTGTGATGTGATATTTTGAATTGACCAGGCCAATGAAAAATAGGTTCCAGTTTTCAGTACATAAAGGAGGTATTCGTGTTGCTATACATTTTTATGGATTAATTATATTATGAGAACATTGAAGGATATAAGAGATGAAATAAGTTGATCAAATCAAATGAGTATACATAACTTTAGTCTAACAAAAAATTATTTCAAAATTTGGAGAATTGTTCAAGCCTTTCTTGATACTACACGAATGACTCGCATAAGGGAATATGAATTCATGTATAATTTCAATGTTTTTTCAGGCGGGTGAGCTGTAATAAGTAATTCATAAAGAATTAGTATTCACCCCCATCAGAGTAGAAGACTCATTCGTGTTTTGTCAATTGTTACATCAGTCATAATTCTTCGCTACTTCCAAAAGTATTTGAAGAATGATTTTTTTCCTCAGAAAGAACACCCTCAAAGGTTAAAGTGAAACTTTCAGAACAATACCAATCAATCATCGAAATAAAAAATATATACCAGCGGTTTTACTTCAACTGATTTACTTGAAAATATGAAAGCAATCTTTTGTCACAGCAATCCGTACGAACCCAAATGAAATATTCCACTTTCAAGATGCGAAAAACATGATATATTTGAGAACTCATGAATTGGTCAAGTACCTTGATGGAGGTGATTAATGTACATAATGTAATTTGTATCTATTGTAATATGTTGTACAATTTGTTGAAAATTCATGTCGCTATTTTGTAGATGTTATTGAGTTTAAAAATGAATTCGAGTGTATAATATTTTTACAGAGTTCCGTATCACATTATTTATTGCAATGAATTCATAAAATTGTAGGTATTTGATAAATCTACAGTACGTGTAAATAATTAACGATGTTATATGACATGATTTGTAAATAAATAAATGAATAAGTGAAAAAATAATTGTTTTATTTGTGTGAATGCTGAAGTGCACCAGGAATGAAAAGAAAGCAAAATTACTCCCACAATTTTATACCCATGCCTGCTTCAAAATCCGAATTATGACTTTAATTGGGAACCTTTCTTATCCGTGACTTGAACAGAAAACCATACTGGTTTCAGTAATATTTTTTGATCCATTGATTCATTATCGCTACAATGGTTCTTCGTTTAAAGGCGAGAACATACCCTTCCGAATTCCACAATTTTTCTGCAAACAAATAAACGGCAGCCACACGCAAGGAGACTAAAATGTAACAAGGAGTGTTTGATTCCCATAAGACAATGGGCACACTAGTAGAAAGAGATGAAAGAACATTTGTGACGAAATGTGACGTAGTAGGACGTATCATGGCCGCCGTTCTCTATAGACAGTGACAGACTAGCTCTTGGTATATGAGAGTTACTGCTGACAGTTTTGTTGCTTGGTCCGAGTTCGACTCTGTACTCATATCCAAGTACGTCACTATGACGCGTTGATGCTACAAATTTCTGATTGGCTAGAGCTTATTAAACCCTCCTTGTTAAATTTTATTCTCCTTGAGCCACACGTGCCGTAATAAAGTTCAAATAGTTAACTTTTGTGAATTCGGGTAAACCATGGAACCACAGAATGATCAGATTGTACTTACTGTCCCTTCGCCAATTTAACTACCCTGATCCTTTAGTTTTTATCACAAAACGATTTTTCATATGCATTTGCAAGATTTTTTTTAAACCCTTGAAATCATATGAAATTCACATATTATACTGGCTCTGGGCTTTACGAACTGGGGAAAATAAAAGAATAGGTTTATTGTATTTTTTTAGAATAAATAGTATCTTCACTCCAAGATGCGCGCGCATTTCGATTACCAAGTTATGTTCATCAATAGGAGTACTGAACTAACAGGCGATATCCAAACCAGTCGTATTTATATGAAATAATTAATTACTATATCACTCAATATTGATATGGATGGAACTTGAGTGTGATCATACCTGTGATCAAATCTGATGTGGTCAAGTATGATTTCACGGGATACCGATAGTGAATAATTATTCTTTCCTACGAGCGTGCGGAAAAGTAACCCGCACGATTTTTACTTTTCCGCACGATTTTTACTTTTACGCAAGATTTTCTCTTTAAAGCACAATATTTTAATTCAAGATTAGTATATTGTACTATGAGCATGAAATGACATACAATTCCCACGAGTAGGTAGGTATATGAAATTTTTTAGTACGAGCGAATTATTTTTTTCATAACAGATTCTATCAATAACACTCTTGTCGCCATTGAATATACAAATATTGAAAAATATAACGAAAATTGAACAGTAAGTACTCTCATCGATTTCAAAACAAAAACACGACGCTCCCTTAATTTGCCAACTAAGCTATTTCAGATATTAATTTAATTGCTATAATACCATATCATATCCTGTCAAATTTTAAATATCACTATTTATTTTGATAATGTCTTAATTACTTTATATTTTGAAATTAATTTTATGAAAATTACGGAAATCGGAGAGTTATTATCAAACAGTCGTTAATAGACTATATTCGATCTCATATTATAAATCTCGCGGAAAGATAAAATCATGCGGAAAAGTTACTTTTCCGCACTAGTGCTGAAAAGCTACTTTTCCGCACGATTTTTATATTGTTGAAAATGAGGATATTTAGGACTAACTAAATGATCTATGTAACTATTCTGTCTTATGTGTCATTTTGTAGCATTATTATAAAATCTTGTTTAATAAAAACCTTTTTTTTTTCATAAATAAGATGGACAAAAATACTCGTAGGAAAAACATTGTACCTAACTCTTGCGGAAAACGTCTTTTCCGCTCTTGACGGCTTGCCCGAACTCCGCTCCGCGTCGTTCGTGCAACTGCCGTCGCGTGCGGAAAAGTATTACTTTCCGTACTTGTTAGGTAAATAACTATTACATTCTCTCTCTTGTGATAGAATAATATTCTCACACTGGTTAGCAATAATAACATTAGCCTTGACGCAGTTGATTGTCATCGTAGTGGCAAAATTTGAGAAGTGTCAAAATTATTGCTGTCACGTTTCCTATCTTTGATCGTGGAGAAAGTATAGTCTGCTACTCGGTTAGAATGAAAATTCGTGATGCTCGTGGTTCCTCACGCTCGCCTTCGGCTCGCGCTCGGAACTTTCCACTCGCATCGAATTTTCATTCTAACCTTGTTACAGAATATACTATTTTGTGATTATAGTTGATTGATTATGGTTATGATGAATTGATTTTTCGCGTTTTCACGTTTGCTTTCGACGATTGCAGGTGTCGTTGCGACTGACTTATTGTAAGTCACTGCTTCATTTGTGACGAATTATTAGTTAAACAATCGATTATAATTCGTTGGGCAATGACAAGTAAGTCTAATGTTGTCCTACCCTTGCACTGACGAGAGGCAAGAACTTCGAGACATGTCTGAAGATGCTCATCCCTAGCCGAATAAGCACCTGTATTGAGTCCTTGGAGAAATGATGCACAAATGTATGTCAGATGTAGTTTATTGTCCGTCGTCCTGGCTATTACCCAGGGAAGTAGTTTTTACTTCAGATGTTTGCTTCATATTTTCCACCTGGTGGAAAGATTTGGAGAGGAAGGGTATTTCAACTTCTTTAATACATTAACAAAACTAAAATTTTCATATTTGAAAATAACCAGATTGTCTGATGTAAGAAATCTCGTTGCCACCCGGTACATTCAAAATAGTAATTCCTCTATTTCATATTCCATAAGGTTTACACAAATGAAAAAAATGATTTTCTAAAATTTTACTATGAAATATTTTACTTAAGTTTCTCGTTGATGGTAAGTACTTAGAATATTAAAATAATTATTTTAAACCAACGGAAAAAAAATTCAGGTATTTTTTTTAATAAAAGTAAATAACAGTATTTATTAAAGTTTTTTTTTTCTAGTCAAAAAAACTCGCAAATAGCTACAAAAGAGGTTGTTGGATGGTAGGTTTAGGAACTAATTTAAAAAATTTGTTGTTAAAATTGTTTTTTCCGTTAACCAGCTTTCGTGCCCTTACGGCAGCCCTCAGAAGTCGAAAATTGTACAAGCCAAGGATTAACGAGGTCTTACCTTTTAACGTGCGATTCCTAGCACTTTCCCGGTCCATCAGAAAAATGCAGTCGCTAGGGTTTGAACCTTCGACTGGCAGCCAAAGTGATTGATACTGAATAAAAGTTTTGGGTTCAAAAAAAAAAACTCTGAATGTATTATCGCTTGACATATATTTTCAGTAAATATGTATACCTAAGACAACAACATATATATAAACGCGAAAAAAGACACATTTGTAATGATATGAAATACAAATACTTAACTATATATCACTTAAAATTATATCTAATGCTCCCAGTTTCAAATCTCAAACCACAAAAGTTGCATTTAAAACGAATGGGATAAGGCGGTGTTAAAAAATCTTGAAAATAAAAAAGTGATTAAAAATAATTTTTTGACAATATATCTCCTTGCTTACCAACCAATCAGTCTATTTCAAATTTTGAAATTCAGCCAATAGAATCGGAATTACAGTGAAAATATAGCTTGTCGCTGTATTTTCACGGTGATAAACCTGCTTAGTTTTTGTTTTACTAGCTGTCAAGTGAAAATAATGATTTAAATTATAAACTTCAAATCTTTGTGTTTTGACTAGTTATATTTCTTCAATATGAGCGATCGTTGGGGACAAATGGCTATTGGTATCATAGATGAAGCAGTGGAAAAGAGTATTCCGTTGAATACGGCCAGAAATAAAGAATCAATTATCAGGCAATTCAACAATTTTTGCACAAACAGGGGTTATATTGTCAATGCGAATACCACAATTGTGGAGCTGGCTGATATTTTGAAAGATTATGCCTGTAATATGACCCCAATTTTTCTCTTTAGTGTTCACGTTGTTAGATTTTGATTTCTGTGAATTACTTCAAATTAAAACGGTGACACAATTTTTCTTTATTTCAAATCGATATATTGTCGTCCTAAATATAATTCGTGGTATGATTAATAACCTTTAATATTGGCAATCCCAATGCAAGAAAATACAACTCGTCCTGCGGACTCGTTGTATTTTCAGCTTTGGGATTGCAATTCAATAATATTCCAAAAAATTATCGGTAATAATCATACCACTTATTATATTACCCCTGATAATAACACCAATAAAAATTATTTGTTTCCTTATTTTTGTTTATATATCACTTTATATTAAAAAAATAACGTGGATCACTTTTAGAGATCAAATATAATATGACAAGATATAAAAAAAGTATCATGTAAAACGAATTGAAAAAAAAATGGTAAAATGAACTTCACAATTCAATAACAAATTTCATCATTACCAATCTTTAGAATATTCAAATTGGACAAAAATATATATTGAAAAATAGAATTGAATTTTTTTTCGTGTACAAATCTTATTGTTAGTATAAAATGGATATGTTAGGTATTGAGTACATAATCTTACAGGTTTCTTCCTAAGGTTCTTTATTTAGTTCATCCAATCAAATGTATAAATTTATCAAAAATTATTATTATTATTCCAAACATTTAATCAATTTCTTCAGCCATTTAGGAAACAACACGAAAGACCAAAATGAGAAACACCATTGGTAAAGGACCCCGCAAAATCCTTATGGAAAATGGCTCTCGGCTAAATTCGCTGAAACTTTGCAGAAAGATAGTATTAGGTATGCTGATCAAAGGTCTCAATGGGCACAACCCTCCATTTTCAACCCCAGACTCCCTATAGCCCCTCAAAGCCCTCAATGTACACTTTCCGGTGTGTTAATGCATAAGTTTCAATTCACCTCCAAAGCGTTTCTTTCCACTGCCTACCCATTTCTCCAACCGAAACCTGCATTCTACCCTCACACCACCTCGCCCCCACCCCTGCACCACTACCCAACCCTTTATTAACGCCCCATTACTCACTTTCAAGGTGAAAGATTCTTTAATTGTTTTATTTCAATCTTTCACACACCTTGCCTTAAGTGGGTGGGTTTAGACTCCTTAGGGGCGGGGGTGAGGGAGGGATGTACTGTAATGTAAGCTTCAAAAGATTGAAATAAAACAATTTAAGAATCTTTAATCTTGAAAGTGAGTAATGGGGCGTTAATGAAGGGTTGGGTAGGGGAGCAGGGGTGAGGGCGAGCTGTAGTGAGGGTAGAATGTAGGATACGGTTAGAGAAGGGGTGGGCAGTGAAAAGGAACGCTTTAAAGAAGAATTGAAACTTATGCATCAAAACACCGGAAAGAGTATATCGGGGGCTTTGGGGGGCTACTGGGGATCTGGGGATGATATTGGAGGGTTGTGCCCATTGAGACTTTTGATCAGCATACCGAATACTATCTTTCTGCAAAGTTTCAGCGAATTTAGCCGACAGCCATTTTCCATAAGGATTTTGCGGGGTCCCTTCAACAATTACTAAGATTTTGATATTCATGACAATATTTGAAAGCATATTTTGGTACTTTCAATGCTTAAAACACATTTTTTCTGGTACTTTGAACAATCACAACACAATTTCCAGAACATAAATAAATATCAAAGTTCATAAGAGACTTTCCAACATAAAATATACAAACTCGCTACAGGGCTACACAAGTTTAATGAAAACATCCTGTTTTTAGAAAGTGTTTCATTGATTTTTTTCATTTGTATGATGGACTGATAACTGCTCCTAAACATACAAAGGTGGAGGTTTTCACGCATGTTCGCATTTCAACCACCGAAAATTTTACATTTTACCTTACTAATTCAATTTATTAAAATTTTTGAATAAAACGAAATTGTATATGTCATGATCAAATAATATTTCCTCCCTCATCTTTTCTTTTATGAACAGGAATTTTACAATTTACTTTCTATTCGTCACAAAAATTGGGAAAACAATCTTTTGGAAACACCTTTTTTCAATGAAATAGTAGCTAGATTGCAGTAAAAATTTATTTCAAACAGGGAAAGATATGTTGAAATAAAGAATTGCTTTAAAAAAATGTTCTACTTCATTTCAGTCTGTATTGTATGTAATTTGTTTTTATAGATCGTTTTTAATTTTGTGAAGATCTTTTCATACCTGTAAATATTTTTTAAATTTGGATAGTTATAAATCATTAAATCATAAGTATCGTAAAAACTTTTATATTCTAGTTCATAGTACCTATTGAATTATACTACTTACTGTCTCCCTATTTATTTTCTTCCTTCCTAGACTGAGTATATCATTGTAGTTTGCAATATTTACAAAGTTTCAAATAATTCTTCATAAGGTTTAAATATTGAAATTCATATATTTTTTAAATATTCAAAAGACGAGATTTTTTAGCTCATCTATTAGCGACCATATTGAATGTAAGTAGTCCTTACATTTTCCTTATAGTAACAATAAAAATTACCAAAATATTTATGTTGATTTTAACATATAAAAAGATAAATCATTGGAACATTTTACAAATTATCAAAATATGGGGATGTTTTCATAAAACTTGCAACAACCTTTATATACTTTGATATTGTAATTATGGACCGAATCGTTTGAGAAATGAAGCTGAGATATCTGAGTATTGAGCGTAAAAATTACGCTGAAACAACTGCTTGCTTAGCTGCCTTTACAAACATTTTAGTTATCTAAATGCAACTGCCTGGCTGCCCTCACTTAGCTATAACAACCGTTCAGCTGCCGTCATAGACATTACAGTTACCTATACACAACCATCATAATTAAAAAACTAAAAGCTTGCTGCACAGGTTAGTAAAAAATATAATTTATTTAATATCAGTCACGACGATTACTTCATGTATATACAAGGACGTATGCATGTTGTGTTAGTTAACGAAATCAACACCTTCGTTTGACAAAAATTGCCTTGATAAAAATGGCACAGTTCACAGCAATTAATTTATAATTAAATTAGGTAAAGCTTCTTTCAGGATAACACACCAAGAAGGCAGTTCAACTTGAGGAGACACGATTCGAATCGAAACGTTGTTTCGATGTTGTTCCCAAAATAGACCAACAAAATAAACATTTGAAAAATGTGTCATGTCAATCGTATACGAAACATAATTTTAATCTATTTACGAATTCTTTGGCATCGCTTTGGCAAAAAACATGTTATTTCCTAGAATTTCAAAATTCTTTATTTACTCTACATTAGAGTTTCAACTGTCCCTACCAATTAATTATTAAGGAGAATTTTCTTATGCCTTCGGAGTTTTGTCATGGAGTTGAAACCAACGATGTCGGAATTAATGCCTTGAAAAAACATCAAAAATGCTTAAATCTAGTGAAATTCAGAATTCTTAGAAACGAACTTGAAGGAGAACCCGATTCAACAAACAGAACTGACCGAAATATCCGATCAAATTCTCATATCAAAGCCCCCTTCACAATTTTCAAGGCTGAAAACAGTAACTATATTATTTCGAGGTCTCTTGTTTTAATCCTTTTTGGTGTGTTATCTACCGACTTAGCCATTAGGAAGTATAAGTTTATAAACTCAATTAAATTTCTTCAGTGGCAGGTGGAGGGGTATCGTCTGCGCTGTGCTCTAAAAGAACAGCTTTTTCATCTTTTACGCTCCCCGTACAGTTGTAGACATGTTCATATACAGGATTAGCGAAATTGCCAGACTGCAATAAATAATTTCATAACACGTCAGAATAGGACCATCACAGAGAATATTTCAAAAGATGAAACAAGTGCAAAAGAAATTAAGCAATCGGGAATGGGCGAGTCTTCTATTTTGACCACAAATAAACTCTCACTATAATTAAATCACTATTGAACAAAGGGTTAAAATACTAAAATAATGTCGGGAAATAACGAAAGTCTTTATGACACATCGCTCGCCAATAATGACTCACTCACCCCCTCGTATGATTAAATCATTAATCAACACCGTTACAATTAACTCCCCCAAGTTGGGTGCCAATTGTAACCGTGCTGATCATTAAATTATTCAAACGGGAGGATGAGTCTTTAATTTGAACAGTGAGTTGACCACGAATAAATATTCATCATAACTAAATTTCAAACAATGCAGTAAAATAATACTAAAATAATATAAGAAAAAGTCTTTGTTGACAGTTTGCTGGCTTATGATAGACTCACCACATCCTTTTGATTGATTTATTAATCAACACCCTTTCACTTGGCGGTCCCTTCTTGGGCGCCAACCGTAACCGTGCTGATTAATAAATTAATTAAACAGGTTTGGGCGAGTTTGACAGTGAGTTTACTACGAATAAACTTTAATTATAACTAAATTTCGAATATTGCGATAATGGACTATAACGCCTTTTTCTGTTATAAAAATCTATTATCTTTTTTTTCAGTGATACACTCAGAACGGAATGCGGTGGCTCACCATCTGAAGGCATGGCGCTCAGTGGGCTGGGTTAAATATCAGACAATAAAAGGTAAAAGGGCACCACCAGTTTATGACCGCAGATTCAAACTGGAAATCTCCCATTGTTTCGGAGACCGCCCTGTATCATAAATCGCATTTATTTACAAATATAGTTATGGTCACGTTCAGCTTACGTGAAAAATGGGAATTGGGAATGAAATAGCCAGTTATACTCTAATCTACTCTTCTTCATTCAATTTTTGCCCATAAACGGGGCGGGGATTGAATATTCATGTAAAAAAATAAACGTACACATAGATTTACTGTACTGAACGTGCGCACATAAAGTTTACACTTGTCTTATAACCAGGACAATTCAATTTGTGATAGTAGGGATTTTTCACCCGTTGAATAATCAGATAGGATAGTCCTGTGGTATGGTTTTGGACATAGGATTAATTGGGGTTATACTAAAATAATATGAGAAAAAAACGAAAATCTTTGTTGACAGGTCGCCGGCTAATAATAAACTCACCCACCCCCATTTGATTGCTTTATCAATCAACATCGTTACAATTGGTGGCCCCGCGTTGGGCGCCAATTGTACTGATTATTGAATTGTTCAATCGGTGCTTACCTGATCAGCATCCAACGTGAAAGGCTCTGCGTCTCTCTCTTGATAAATGGGATTGCTGAAATCGTTCTCCTGCAGTCTTTCGTGCGAGAAAGGCGTCCTGTTGTTCAAGCAATACTCTACGGCCAAGTGTCCGCTGACCAGAATTATTATAATGACCGCTATCGCAGCCACTGCAGGAACCAAAATGCTCCGAGATTCTTTTTGCGGTTCATTTTTATTTTTCAAGGGAGCTTGTTCACATCTGATACCTGAAAGACAACCATCAATGAGAGTTGTAGTGAATAAAACAATGGTATATTAAAGTAAAAGTGGATAAAAGGGTCTTTCAAACACGCGCGATTTTTCGAGCACGTCGGCGCAGCCGGAGATGGAATTTCGAGATACTTAAACGGAATTCCAAAATACCAAATTCTCAAATCAGAATTGTAAAATTCCGAATTGGTAACTCGAAATTCCGAGACACCAAATCGGAATTATAGAATTCTGAGTCAGTGAGTCGGGATTCTGAGATACCAAGCAAGAATTATAAAATTCCGAGTAAGTGAATCGAAATTCCGACACATCTAGTCAGAATTATGAAATTCTGAGTTAGTAAGCCGAGATAATAAGTCGAAATTTCAAAAAATTTATTTGTGTGGTGTGGTAATATTCTATGTTATCAGACTATTTCAGTGACTTTTCTGTTACAGATCGACAAGCGTAAGGATGCCTCTGAGATGCGCAAACGATAGAAAGCGTGAGTAGATGTGCGACAAAGATCGACTACTGTTTAAAAGGCAGAGCGATTGAGCTCCTGCCCCACTCCAGGGTTTTGTCTACTGCACAACCAATTCTCAGAGGCATCCTTACGCTTGTCGATCAGTAACTGAATGAGTAACCTTATACTGTCCTTGATAGAAAAGGAAATGGTCAAATCATGCTATGAGGTTTGTTGCTAATTAAGATTAGTACTACTCCATCTACAATACCTTTGTATTCCTCGGGACAGGTACAATAAGCCACTTCTTCACTGACAGAGCAGGTGCCTCCGTTGTGGCAGAAATCTTCACAGGCTGCTGGCCTTTCGCAGTGCGGGCCCGTCCAACGCTTTGTACAGTGACAAACCGGTTGATCTTCCGAAGATTGCACGGCGCACACTCCGCTGTTGAGGCAGTGATGCACGCAAGGGTTCGGGCCGATGATGTATTTCTATAAAAGAGACGTTGTAGTGAAAGTACCACTTCTTAAATTTGTATTGAAAGTGCTTCAACCTCCAGAGCACATCACATGCACAGTTTATGTTTGGTATGAGTTACAGTCTGTTAAAGGTCATTATAGAGATTACGGTAAACCCATTGGCTGATATAAATGAATGTTACAGACATGGCATATTCCCAAACATTCTCAAATGTTCTAAAGTTTCACCTCTACATAAAAAAGGAAAAATTACAGACACGTATAATTAAAGACCAATATCAGTTGTGCCAATTATTCAGAAAATAACACACTCAAATAAAAAACCGGTTCATTTATTACGTCGAGATGAACAATTTACTATCCCCAGAACACTTCGGTTTTAGGCAAGGGAAATCAACAACTCTTGCACTAGTTAAGTTTATAGAAATAGTAACAGTGGCAATGGAGGAAGGGATGTTGATTTTCGATTTGATTCCGAGAGTTCCAACCTTTGACAGCTGTTTCGTGGTCACCCACTCACCAGAAAGGATTTATGGAGGTCTCGAAATGTATATGTATACGATTCTGAATAGTTATATATTTTTATTCATACTTATTTAGTAATTTTAATCTTTATATTTTATTATTGTACCTTTTGACGACAGTAAACATTGTGCAATGTAGTAACAAAATAAACTGAACTGAATTATTAGTGCTTGAGCAAAGTACCTTAACATCACTTTCCAGGGCGGCTTTTCGTCGTCTTCAAATAGGGGCATTTATTAGGGAGTTTATTTTGGAAAAATCAGTTCTAATATACATTTTTTTTAAATTGCCAGCGACTTTTTAAATCGTACAGAATCTCGTGGTATTTTCATTAAATCTCGCCTATTTCTAATTCGACAAATTTCCATTGGTTTGGTGCACAACTGAGAGATCTGGAGGTAAACAGTTTCACTTCTCACTTTCTCATTAGCCTTAGGAAAAGAAAGAAAATATCCTCTCCGCGGACAAGTTATTTTCTTTCTCTTTCTAAGGTTAATGTGAAAGTGAGACTGTTTACCTCCAGAGCTGTCAGTTGAGAACCAAACCAATTAATAGTATAGACCATTTCAAAATGACGTCACTGACATTGGCACATATTCTATTTAGTTTTCATTGTTTACTGGTAAACAACGGTCAATAGTTAGACTTTAATTAGTAATTAGTTCTTAAATGTTATTCCATCGTCTTGTAGTGTAGTTGAGTGTGGAATGCGGGGAGAAAGGGATGAGGAATCTTTTTTTAGATTTCCGACAGTTTTAACGAAGCATGGTGACTATTTAAGTGTGTGTGTGTTCTCGACATTTTATCGAAAGTTAAGGCGGATTTACCGGATTCATAATGCATAATTTATTGCATATGCATAATTTTAAGGCGGATCTACCGGATTAAAAATGAGTAATTTTATTGCATAATCCCTAAAAGTTCAACACAGAGATATCTTTATAAATTGTGAAATGGGTAAATCATTTCAATCGAGTCCCTGTATTGAACTTTTATGTATAAAGTATGCATTAAAATTACGCATATGCAATAAATTATGCATTATGAATCCGGTGATTCCGCCTTTAGTTAGTGTATATCAGTTATTTTTGTACATAAATGAGTTTCAAAAATAATTTTAGGAAAACCCAGTGCCTTAAAGGAAATCATGCATCCTGACAGGATTCCTATCCAAAGTAGTATGGGCTACACTACAAGTGGGAAACCAGATGAGCCTGCAGCTTCTTGTTCTCGACATTTCATAGAAAGTTAGTGTATATCAGTTAATTTTGGTACGGATCGCGATATTGTTTATAATACGATTTTTTCATCGTACTGGTACTTGATATCACCGCTAAGTGAAAAATAATAAGTACTTCGAGGCAATTTGTTACAATTCTATGAAAATAACACCAGAAAAATAAACTTTTAAACTAAACACACAAGGGTAAACGCCAACTAATCGATATATGTGTGCCCTCCAGCAAATATGGCCGACCTGTCAAAGTCACGTGTGGAATAGTCTATATTTTCTTCAACTAACCTCACAATATTTTCCGACCCACTCCTTCGGACATTGGCAAACCGTCTCGTCGACGTCTTCATTCGGCTTGACGAGCGATCCCCTATGGCAGTCCATCGTCTCCTCGCATCCCTTCGGGGGATACCTGCCCCGGCACAGATCGATCTCGCACCGCCTCCCTCCGAAGAACTCGGGGCAGTCGCACTCGAGCTCCTTGGCGCCCATCTTGCACGCGCCGCCGTTCCGGCAGTGCTGGTCGCACCTGTTTTGGTCGCATCTTTCTCCAGAGTACCCCGGCGCGCAGACGCAGCGCAGCACGTCGTTGTGCAGGACCGGCTTGCCATGATTGCCGCATGCGGACCTTTCGCAGTGCAGTCCTTCGAAGCCGGAGACGCAGGCGCAGGTCTCGCTGCCGTTGGGTTTCGAACATACGCCGCCGTTTTCGCAGGCGAAGTTCTTGCAGTCTTGGCACCTGAGAGAGAGAGAGAGACAGAACAGAGAGTGAATATCATTTTAATATAAAATATTTTTCACTTTTTAGTCCTTCATTTCGTTCTTCAGTCTTTTATTATTATTATTATAAAACGGCTTTCGAAGGTCTAGTGATACTGAATCAGCTGTCTTAGATGTTATCACTCAATTTCAACTTGACATAGACTCTCATAATAAGGAATGTGGTATACTGTCACTAGATCTTAGTAAAGCGTTTGATACTGTAGAACACGAAATTTTGTTGAATATTATGTATAAAATAGGTATCAGAGGTCCTGTTTATAAATGGTTTCAAAATTATATTTCTGATAGAAAACAGTTTGTCTATATAGGAGACAAATTCAGCACTGAGAACACTGTCATTTGTGGAGTTTCACAAGGATCTATATTGGAACCAATCCTTTTTCTTATTTATATAAACTCTTTAGTTGATTTAGATTTATCTGGAAAAATTAAAATGTTTGCTGATGACACCACAATAATAAATGGCGGAAAAAGTCAACGTGATATCAAAAATTACATGCAAAGTGATCTACAAAAAAAAATTAATTAGCTCATCTGTCATAAATTGGCAATAAATTACGAAAAATCCTCATGTTCATTACAAAAAAATCGTCAAACGATAATTTGAAAGATTCGATCAAATTCAATAATGAATACATAAATTACCATACAAAAATTCTTAGGACTCTTTATAGATGAGAATTTATCATGGGCAAGACATATAGAGAACTTAAGGAGGCAGATTTCACCATTAGTTGTAATTATTTTTAAAATTCGAAATTTGCTTCCTCTCAAATATCTAAAGGCGCCTATCCACCAAAGGAACAATGAGGAACTTTTTGTTTCCAGTTGTTGCTTTTTGTTCCAAACTTTAGGAACTTGAAGAAACAAGTGTAAACTTTTCGTCTCCACCAAATTGATGTAAACTGCAGTTTTGTTTCTAATTGTTGATGTTTCGAATTTTAAGGGAACATGCTATATCCACTAAAGCATCATCATTTGTGTTCACGATGTACATGGATGTGGATGAAGACCTTGCATTAGCAGCAGCGGTTTATATTATTTTGAGAGCTTATAAAAAGAAAGAAAAAAAGGAAACATAAAATTTGGGTACGGCCAAGCCTTCAAGAGAGAAGAGAGTGTGGGGGATTGCAGCTTTTGGAGGCCCTTAAACATATTTTAGTCCACGCATCGTGCTTTGCATTTCGACACTTATATTTAACAGTATTGTGATCCCACAGGCAATCAAAACTTTTATAGGATTCAATTAATTCTATAAGCAAGTCATTACTCCATTTAAACGACATGTTGCACTGGCACACTGAAGCCTCGTGTTTCCTGAATACTATCACTGCCTGTCTCCACTGCAGAAACAAAAAGTTTCAACTACAATTTGTTGACACAGGTTCCTCTTTTTCCTTTGATGTTACAGCTTCAAACGGAAACAAGTCGCAACACGCAACAAGGAGCAACTTCTACTAGCAACATCAAGAAACATTGAGCAACTTACTGGAACATTTGTAAACATTTTCGGAAATATGGAACAGAAACATAAATGTTCCTGTTTGTTGCTTTGGTGGATACGCGTCTTTAAATCCAAATATTTTTCGTTGGCATACTCTGAATTTCAATATTTGATTTCAGTTTGGGGCACTGCTTCGACCTATTTGCTTAAACCTTTGAAATCATTACAAAATAAAATTATTAAAAGTATTTTTAAATTTGATTACCAAGAACCAACTGTAAACTTGTACAAACCAAGAAAGCTACTGGATATACATTCTCTATACATATTGAAAATCTACACGTTCATTCATCTTGTTAAGAATAACATGAAACACTCCATTTTAATTTTCAAAATTAATAATGATCAACACAATCACCTGACCCGATAAGCCCAAAATTTATATGTTAACAAAATTAAAACAAATATTGGAAAGAAATCAATTTATTTTGATGGTGTGAAATTTTACAATGAATTTCCAAATTGTTTAAAAACGTATGGTAAATTGCGATTTAAAAATAATCTAAAGGAGTACTTACTCCATTGAATCCATTCTAATTCTGATTTCATGATTTTATTCATTAAATTATTCTTACTGTTGTATTTACCTGCATGTTATTTGCATTATGTGATTTTTTCCCTCTTATAAACTGTATGTTTCTTGAGAAAATAAATTGAATTGAAGATAGATATCTTCAAAATTTTTTAATGGGTTACCAAATGAGTTTCAGACTCTCGACACGAGTATAAACACTTTTAAAGTAAAAATTGAGAATATTCTTTTACAAAATGCCTTTTGCACATTTGAAGTATATTTTGATTATTTCAACTCATTGACTAAGTTGTCGCCTGTCATATAGACTTAAACTTATACTATCATGTATTACCATATTTGAAGTATGAAAATATTGTTTATGTACGTACTGCACGAATGAAATTATTTTCTATTCTATCTACAAGCTTTCATTTAACTTCGATGACAAGGCATTAATGTTACCGTGGATGTCCATGATATATACATACAAAGAAAGAAAAATAGCAAAATGGACTTGAAAGTGATGCCTAAACAACATTGGTCACATTTTGTATAAACAAAAACAATAACAAAAAACTAAGAAGTACCTACTAAAACATCAAAGTTATATTACATACAAATAATTTTCCAAATTTTCAGAATTCTCAACCAACCATTTGATTTCATTTCTAAACCCCGAAAAACTAATTTTTTTTAAAAAGAAACTGTCAATTTATTATAATTTTTTTTACCATATAAATGGCATGTTGTTGCATCAAAGTGTAGAGAACTTTTCACTGGATATTCAACCTTCCATTTTATTCTTTGTTTAATAATTATGTTGTATATGATTATCAATTTTTAAATTTTTTCTGATGTAAGCTGTCGATGTTTTATAAAATAATTGTTTGATATATAAAATGTTATATTGTTCAAAGAGAATTTTAGAAGAATAATCAAAAGGTTTTTTAAAAATAATTTTCAAGGTATACTTTTGAATTGAAGTTGTATTAAAACTTGTTTATATATGCCTCCCTATTATGCCATAGGCCAAGCGAGACGGAAAGTGACTATATATAATAAAAACTTATAATTAATTTACGGCTGACAATGTTTCTCAACAATATAAATTTATAAAGTGTTTTCCTTAGTTTTTTTTTTATCAATTCATTACTTTATTTATGCCACTTGAGGTTGCAATCTAAGTGAACTCCTAGTTACTTCATAACATCAACTTTGTAAATATGTTCGGTACAGTTACACCGTTTTTTAAATTTTAGTCATGAAATAGTTTGGATCTTCAATTTTTCAATTTTTTTGGTTGCATATTCTCATGCGACGTGAATGTCACAAAATGAGACTTTTTCAAATTCAAAGTTAGTAAAACGTGATTGAGATTCTTTTTTAAAATTGATAAATTATTTTTTTCGTTCATTCCACGGTTGAGTTGAAAAACAAAAAGTTTCTATAGTGACACTTCGCCAATTCACTTATCATTATTATAAAGTCGTTTAATTTAAAAATAACGAAACAAATATGTGAATAAAGTCGTATTATTATCATTATTCAGGGGCTTTGACGTATAATGAGCTGAACTAGTAATTCAACGAAACCGAAAACATTCTACATACCTCATACCGGTGAATCCCGGAAGACAACTACACCTAGGTACGCCCGACTTCAACAGCGTACATGTACCATTGTTGTGGCATCTGTCATCGCACAGGTCCACCGGAGTCTCGCATCGTGTTCCAGTCCATCTGGGCGGACAGTTACACCTCAGAGGTGGTTTAGTATCGGGGGATTTACTAGAGTAAATGTCTACGTAACACATTCCGTGATTCTTGCAATGCTGAGAGCAACGGTAGTGCTCGCAGCGTGGGCCGTCGTACTGCGGAGGGCAAACGCACTTGGGGACTTGACCCTGTACCATCTTGCAAGTTCCCGTGTGGCAGTCCAATGGACAAGCGGGGTTGGTTGGTAAAGCTGCTCTACAAGTCTGAAAATGACGAAGATGCAATCATATGTAGTAAGATAACATTTTTTCACTATGTAACCAAACCTCAGATCAATAAATAAACATAGATTGGCCCGATACTACGTAAACATCATATTCACTGAACCGAAGATAATTCTTGCGGAAACTGTTTTGTTTCGGGTTTTTGACATTCGAACCAAAACACAACACCTCTAGCACAGTGCCGTGCTTTTTTAAGGGGGTCAAAATTACTTATGCAAATGCAGTACCTGTGAGCTGCAACAAGTTGTCACGGTTTTGTCTTAAAATTCCTAGTGTCAATAAAAAGCCGGGGGTTGGCAGCAAATAACTTTTTATCAAAATTTGGGGATTCAAGATAGCGAATTAGTTTTGTGATTTATGATGATATTCTTTCCTTAGTTGGATTCTAGGAGTTTTCAGCTATCAAAAATAAAGCATTATTTATTGCATGATTTGCATCGTGCATTCGACGCCACTGGAACCTCACCTGTGGAATGTTTGTTTACTATCATTTGTTTTGCAAACAAAGCAGTATTTCGACATTGTGACTCAATAAACTACTGCACTATTTTGAAAAATATTCCAAATGAAACTTTAACTTGTTTAAGCAGGACAAAAACCACGAAAACACACAGGAAAATTTCTAACAACACTTCATCAACACAAAACGACAAGGTACAATGGCCGCCAAGGCCGGTGTCACAAGCGGTGTTGCCAAGAGTAAAATAATTCTAGTAACCGCTCGAAGTGCCTAAAATTTCATCAGTTCAAAACGACATATATCTTCCTTTTTGGTAATTTTTTCACACCTTTCTGGACATAAACATTTCTCTAGAATTTTTAGAATAATACATCGGAGTATAAAATATGGTTGATTATGCATTTATTGGTAGGTTCCTACCAAAATCATATTTTTGACCAATTTGACAACAGGGCGTCAATGTTTGAAAACATTAGGGATGAGAGGTGTACGTAAATAAACAAAGTTGTCTTCGGTTCAGTGAATGTGATGTTTACGTAGCATCGGGCCGATCTATGTTTACTTATTGATCTGAGAACCAAACGTACAGAGGCATTTCAGGGGTGGAAATATTAATTTAAATGAGACCAAACCCAAACTGGAAATATCCTCTCAGGTCATAAAACCATCCACCACTTGTGTTTAACTATCGGGTGACTAACCATTTCAAAGTTATTTGAGGATGGTCTGAAAATATTCTCAGGAATATAGTTGTTACGAAATATCCTTTTAAAGTAAACCATTGTCTTAGATTATTTTTTAGTGTTTGAGGATGAACGAATATTTCCAAATGGGACATTTCAGAATAATAGAGAGTTATTGCAACCTCTAATGTGATGATACTTTAATAAAGTTTTCCTTTATTTGACATAAATTCAATATGTCATTTACAATTTTCTTTTATTAAAATACAGGCATCCCGTATTTAATTCAAATAAAGGAATAGAAACTTTTATTTAAGTCGTCTTTATTTTGACATATCTGCCAAATTTTTGTGAATCATAACTCGTAACTAACTCGTAACCTATAACTTTGCAGTCAACATCACAACATAGTAGTAGCTTTTGTGTGAGAAAATTGTGAGTTCAAAGTAGGTTATCATGAGGGAAAAGATAAAAAACGGTCAAGATTTCCGTACGAGGACAATAGTTTTCCTCAAACCAAACCGGGACGCGGGAGCCGGAGCGGGAACGGAAAATGGGAACTGTGCGAATTGCTAGAAAAACAGTGCACGAGCAAACCAAACAAATTTCGCCTGCATTTCGGAATACTGATAATCCCACCGGTATGCCTATTTACATATCCTGCTATAGAATTTAGTCTCGCGTCCATCCCGTTCCCGCTCCCGTCCCGCGTTCAAGCGTTGGTTTGGGGAAACCTTATTATTCTCCAAGTTGTGCCTCGTAAGCATATTGTAAATGGATACCCTGTTTGGGAAGGAGTAAAAAATATATGCTGCAGTTGATTCAGAAATAAATTTCTTTGTAAACTGTTCGGCAGTACATACAAATAATATTAGACCAATGATGTTATGAGAAGGTGATTGGGATGAATAGATGAAAAGATTTGAACTTTGACGTACTTGTCAAAATAAAGTTCAAGTAAGAGCTTGTAGAAAGAAGGTTGTTGCAATAACACTATTACGAAACGGAATTACAAATCACAATACAGGATACTTAGATTGAAGTTTCTTGTAATTAAATGAACTTATTTCAGTTTGCAATAACTCTCTATAATAAAGAAACAAACAACTTTTAAATATTTGAATAGTATTCACATGTGCATTTTTTTGTAAGAGGCCCAGATTTTTATATCCTTTTAGGCCACCCAAACGTAATTCTCAGAGAGGGTCAAACTATGAAATTGAACAGAATCTCGAAAATTGGTTAGTCTTTCGTTTCACTCGTTGAAGTCAACATGTAGTCGCGCAGTTCATTATTTTATTGTTTCGGTTAAAATATTGTAATTGTCATACTTCAACTCTGTTCAACTCAACATTAAATTCGGGTAATGCCGTTAATTTTCATTCTTTAAATATAAAGTCGATCTTCTTCACCTCTCTAAAAAGTTGTTTCTTCTAATCAACTTTTAGTGTATTTATTATATTTGAATAAGTCTTTTGTGTTTCATCTTGTTCAATTATTAGTAAATTATCTCACCTCATTCTTCTTTTTCCGGATTGAGTAATATTATTAGTCAAAATTAGGAGTTGCTCTATCAAATAATTGATGAATGTCCCTAAGATCTTTGGTTGTTATTCCTCATTGTTTTTTTCAATAGATACATGAGTGTTATCATTTCTGCCTTATTATTCTTAAAAATTCACATTCCGGTTTGCAAATCCTTTTTGAGTTTAGAGAAATTATTTCAATTAACAGAGTTGAACAGAGTAAGTCATTGAATGCTAAAATAAGTTTTGCACCAAGTTCTCAGTTCAGCATGAAAGGAGAAAGAACAAATGGAGAATCCGGAGTAGAAAGGCATCAACTGTTGAGAAAGTAAGGTAAGTTAAAATGTCTTAAATTCTGTGAAGTATGATTCCTAGTTCCTTGACAATTAGAGCCCAGCATTCTCAAATATTATTATGTTTTAACGGCTCCGCTCGGTCGAATCAGTTCTGATAAAACTCTATTGTCAAAAATACCTTTTTTTACAATATGCACTGATTGAACAATATAAAAGTTACGAAAAAGTATCAACATTTGCCGATGATAGTGCAAACTTTAAAAACTAATTTGGAAACAGATATTGAAACAATTGAAATATGGTTAAAAATGAACTTAATTTGACTATTAATTTAGAGAAAACTATATCAAACTTATAATTGAAAACAGAACTATTGCTGAAGCTGAAAACAGATGTATTGGGATCTGATGATTGAAAAATTCTATTATTCCTCTGATGGGATCAATCAAAAGAATGCAATTTCTGAGAAAAAACATTAAATTGTTAATATTTAACGCACACATTATCTCTCGAATCAGATATATGATCACAGTTTGGTTATCATGCAGACAAAAACAAAAAGGAATTATTTATACTTACCAAATTATCCTTGACATACCCATCGGCGCAGGTACAAGTGGCTCCTCTAGGAGTCAGCAAACAAAACTCACTATCATTGCAGAAATCATAACAGGTATTGTTCATCTTTATGTGCTTGTGCGGATGCAATATTAATATATCCGATATTCTGGCCAAGCTCTGTGCTAAAACTGTTATATTTCCTTTTCCAAACTTGTTCATACGGAATATATCATGTTTGTGATGCGTTGAAATGAACAAGTTTTCTTCGAAGATTTCTATTTTGAATGGTCTTATACCTGAAATTCGTAATTTATAATGAATATGGACGAAATATTCGACTGGAATAAATGAAAACGTTTGGTAATTTAAAAAAAATTGAAGTAAGTTGAGAGGCCAGAAATTTTGAATTCACTCATCAGTAATTAAGCTTTTGCAACAAACAAAACTCAGAAAAATATTAATAATAAATATTATCAATACTATTATTTTCAAATACAATATTTATGCAGAATAGTAACATTCAAAATTTCTTATGCGTCTATTTCGTCTATTTCGAGCTATTTGGGTTATATGTTTTAAAAATAATTTCGGCAAAATTATCACTTTATATAAAAAAGCTTTGAAAGTTTTGCATGTCTTCCATATGATACAACAACAAGTCAACTCTATATAATTACAGAAACATTTTCGTTAGAAGAACTTTATACAATAGAAACTTTAGAAATGTCTTTCAATATTGTGAATAAAAAAGTTAAATCAAATTCCACAATAACTATAAATACTGAAATTCATAGTTGTCATACTAGGCAACATAACTTGTTCCATATTGATCCAACTAGCTCCATTGTTAGACAAAAAAGGTTCGCACATTCACAGATTTTAATAGATTGCCAAATGATATCAAAAATTTCGGAAACATCCTACAATTTAAAAATCAATTGAAGAACTACATTCTTTCATGAAGGAAATAATATCCATATTCAGTATGTGATATATTCAAAGCCTTCTCTACTTTTGAATTACCAACAACTGTTCTTTGTGTTACTTTTTTTTCTATATTATTAATTAATCTGTTTTTAGTTTTTCGACTTTAAATTATGTATCTAAGATTTATAGACCACAAATTATTGCAATGTTTAAAAACAGTCTTCATACCATTTTACGTAACTTTCTGACTGTCTTATGTTATTCCAGTTTTAGAAATGTTATATTTTACTTTTGAGTATTTTATTTTGCATTCCTTGTATTATATAAATATTAATGTGTGAATGAATAACATTGATTTAAAAAAATAAAAAAATATTATCTGTCAGATATTTGCTTCATATTTCTCACTACGTGGAAATGTTTAAAGAAAAGGGTATTTCTACACTGTCAAAATTTGATGGTTCGTTCACCCTTATCAACTCTATTGGTGAAGTGAAACGTCATTACACTTGAAATAAAGCCTCGAGCTTTCAAGAAAATATTTTGAAAAACTACATGTTCCTCATACATTAATACCATGTTTTTACTTCAATAGTTTATAAATAGAAGCTTGTATTTGAAAAGACTTTTACTTTTATTTTATTTTGTATTACGTTCCATCAATAATTACCTTTCTCAAAATGCCTGATCACGTGCCTGTCAGTCCCGTCGTACAGCACACACTCAACTGTCATGGTTTTTGGATCAGCCCAGTACAGTCTGTTGGTGCCGTGATCTACAGCCAAGCCCGTAGGCCATAGTATCCCGCTACTGACGAGAACTTTCCTCTTGTAACCGTCCATGTAAGCGGTTTCTATTCTAGCGGCTGGGCCCCAATCAGCCCAGAACATCACTCCATGTTCGGGCACAACAATTATATCTCTCGGTTGCTGTATGTTACCAGTTAGTAGTGTATAAACGTAATTTCCGTCGATAGAGGACGCAAGCAATCTGTTACCGTCGGTAATATATATTCTTCTCGCTGCCCAATCGATGCTGATCCCCCTGGGGTCCTGTAGATTTGATAATATCGTCTTGGCAACGTCTGCATCTCTATTAATATAGATAAATCGATAAAAATATTAATTGTTCTCGAAATATAAGAATATATACTATTGAATGATAAGGACCATAGTAGAGAGCACTGTCGAAATTAATTCACTGTTATATGACAAGAAATTCCCTTAGCCTTTTTTTTTAAATTCATGAATTTGTAGGACGAATGCACAGGGAATGAGATTATACTGCTTGAAGCATTGTAGCATAACCTTTATGAAAAACCAGAGTTATTTTCTATATAATAACCATTTTTGATAAATGACACCGCGTATATTCAACCATCTCTTCAGCTTCCACAAATACCACAACTCTATCACATAAACTAACATTGAATTTTGAAAAATCTTCGTATATATTCATCGCAAAAAAAAATCTTCTAGTTTTGACTTGAAAGATCCTCTTAGATTAAAAAATTAAAGCATACAATACTTACTCTCCCACATTAAAACTGGTACTTTATGTAGATGAAATTCGTGGTGAAAACATATAGAGGTTTTAAGGAAACAGATTTCTCCAATTATTGGAATTCTTATCAATTTTTTTTCCCACACATCAAGAGCATTTATTTCTCGTTAGTTTATTCTAAATTGCAATACATAATTTCTATTTGGGGTGCAGCAACAAATTCATTGCTCAGGCCACTAAAGACGCTACAGAATGAAATTATCAAATGTACTCTCAAACTTGTTTATGATGAGTCAACTGCTAATTTGTATAAACCAAAAAAGCTTCTGTTTTCAGTACATAAAATGAAATTGTGTACCTTCATTCATTTAGTTAAAAATAATATGAAACATTCTGATTTAATATTCAAAATCAATAGTGGTCAACATAATTATTAAACCATATATTCCAACAATATAACAATGAAAAAAAGTAAGACAAATATTTGTCAAAAATCAATACTATGTGACGGAATAAAATTTTACAATGAATTACCCTATGAATGGAAAAATTATGGCAAAATCCAATTCAAAATTATCTAAAAGAAAAACACTTAATTAGTTGAGTTTAGAACAAATAATAAAACTTTTCTGATTCAATTATTATCAGTTTTGAAACTTTGAGATACATCTTGTTAATTTCCATCAATTGTTAAATTTCTTCTTCAATTTGTGTTTCATAAGTATCGTTATTATTGAGTTTATAATTTTTTATATCCCTCTATAAACAGAAATGTTTCTTGGGACCAATAAAGTATTATTATTATTTATCAAGGTCAAATAACAACATTTCATTAATTTCAATGTCGCCGATATAATGGACCTTATGCACCAGTCATACTTCTGAAAGTAACTGGTGACGTCAAGTGGTAACGTGGTGTGTGGGGGGAGGCCCAGAACCGGCACGAATCTACTACTACTAGCTTTCTTGAATTATAATAATTTTGTTGCGTATACCTTTCAAAATGAAATGATTAGATACATTTCTGTTGAATATGGTATATTATGCAAATGATTCAAATCTTTTGAAATGCAAGAAATATCTCCGAAACTGCAAACATTTTTGTTCCTCATTAGACAAATCTCCACATTTGGAATGTCTATCCAATATCGAAATATACAGTTTACATTGTTTGTGAAATTGTAACTAAAAAATCCCACAATTCAGAGTTTTCAGTATTATTTTTGACGTAAAATTTAAATATTTAATTTTTTTTGAAATTTATTGATCAGACCTTGAAAACTCTGTTTTTCACCATTATCAGGTTTAAGCCATTTGTAGATATTCATAAGAATGTGTTTTTTCTCAATGACCACTTTTCACATCTGCAAGGTGAATGGTTTTAACATCTGCAAGGTGAATTGTTATAAGATTGAAAAACCACACGAATAACTTTCCGAGCTCAACAGGAATATGCCGTGTTCAATCATAAATTCTCGTTAGTAGTAGAGTAGGGTCGGTTCTGGTTCAAGTTATCGAGTTCCGAAGTGCCGCCATGTTGGCCTTGAACGCACAAGGCTGGTGTTGCAAGGTCTTGTTCAACATCATCAATATTTTATTTGACAGATGTGTTTCGTAGGAATTGTTATGGGAACATCTTCATTCAATTTTCATTTATTCTCATTCTTTCCCAAGTCTCAAACCGCTTAGGATTTCCTCTCTTGGCAATATGATCATCAATTCGAGCTTGTTTTTAATTTTTCTGATTTTAGTCGGTAGATCACTTTTTTCGTTGCCGCGTTCCTAGTCTTAATATTCTCGTATACACTTAATATAGTCTTCAATATTCCGCGAATTAATTTCTGATGGTACTCTGAAATTCTTCAAGAGCCTGACAAATTCTTTACAACCACTGCATTCATTTTCTTCCCATACCCAATGTAACTTTAGCCTTTATTGTACCTGCAATACCTAGAGCAGCAATTTTTTCACCGATCAAACTATTTTTTATATAAAGCGAGCCAAACCTTTTCTATCCAATATTCGATCGGCTGTGTGGCGACCTTTCAAATATTTCTTTGGGATTATGCAATGTCATGCTCACGGCATGGCATGCCTCATCTAAATCATTTACCCCCCTCTCACCGTGAGTAAGACGTTTGTACAGTTACGTCCCGGTCAACAAAATGTATAGCCAGACATAATGTAATTCAAAAGGTAATTTAATGATGGTGATATTCACAAGACCATCTCCAAACGGTCGACCAGTCTCTGCTAATTCACTATTCCTTTCACAAGAATAATTAAATGAGTACGATAATTGAATAAGTCAGAGTTCTCTTCAAGTAACTGACGGCAGAAAGAATGAACCAACATCATATAACGTTAGATCAATTTACGCCAGCGACCACAACACAATGTGACGTCATATCAATCAACGACTTCAATTATGCGGCGGCTAAAATCAAAACTAACCCTGACAGAACGGCAAAACACCGAAAAATTATCCGGTCCGCTCAAGGCCATCATGGCAATCCACGTCGAAAGAACTCGACCAGGTCCCAGAATCACCCCTAACCTACTACTATTATAGGTTCGGAATGAGAATTTATAATTGAAAACGGCATATTTTCGTCAAGCTCGAAAAATTATTCGTTTGGTTTCTGAATATACTGGGGTGCTATTTAAGTTGAACGAACTTGAACGAATCTTTCCGTGTGCGAGTTGTCGTATGCGAAATAGTTCCGGCCATCTAAAAGTT
This sequence comes from Chrysolina oricalcia, assembly GCA_944452925.2. Lineage (NCBI taxonomy): Eukaryota > Metazoa > Arthropoda > Insecta > Coleoptera > Chrysomelidae > Chrysolina > Chrysolina oricalcia. Next base: position 6,880,964 of record OX101815.2, on the reverse strand, counting down.
AGTTGATTTTCAAACGGCAATCGAATCTGATTTTCCGCCGACATTAATATTCGCACATGTTGATGTGGCAACGTTTAATTATACGTGATTATAGTTGTTTTGTGGTTTCCACGTTTCCAGTTTCCACAGTGCTGATTGAAAAAGAGATGTTTGTAAAATACACATTTAGTGTTAATTTTTTATTAGGTAAATCTAAAATGTTTAAGAATCTGGATTCCCAATAAGTTGGTATATTTTCAGGAGATTTGATGTTTTATATGTTTTTGTAAATTCCTAATTCCTGGTTGTAATTAATACATGTCTTTTTCATTATTGACTATTTGAAAATATCTTTAGGGGATGATACATATTTCTAACAGGACAAAATCGATATTTATGAATATTATTCATATTTTTGTTCAATATATCAACATAATTCACTGTAAAATCCTATAGCAAATATGTAGTATTTTCTGTTATTATTGTCTGTTTCAAGTATTAAAATATTATTTAAAATTGGTCCTGATAAAAAATATATCCAATATATATCTTTCAAAGTTTTTCACACTATTATTATTGTCATTCTATTGACCATAATCAATATCAATAAATCGGGGTCTTCATCTCCATCACCAAATTTCACATTGATAATCTCAATAGGCACCTACATTTTCATTTCAAGACTCCATTACGCTCCTCTCAAATAGAGTTCTTGTATAATTAATTAGTACCACCAGAAAAACGTACTCGAAGATCATTATTTTAATTTTCCAGTCACATATTAATATTTTGAAAATGTTCACAAAGACATTGCCTTTCGACTATATCATTTTACTTGCCAGTTACTTATGTAACAAAAAATGATATTTCATATTTACACAAACACCTTCTTGCAAGGCCCCCTAAGCAGCAATTTTTATAACTTTGTTCAGATTATCCACATTACTGAATTCAAATTCAATCTTCACAAAACTGTACAACCGAACCTAAACGTGTTCTTTCACCAGTTATTTTTTACTTTTTTCTCACCTTTTCGCATACGAACATTTGTCTCGCATGGATTTGACCATGCGATGCATTTCAACCGAAGAAAACCGCATACGAAAATTATTCATCTATTTCAAAATACAAATATTACAGTTTCACACGAAAATGTTATATATTCGTATGCGAAACTTATTCGCATATGTTTGAAAATAGCACCCCTGATCATTCATTTACAGAACCGTATGACCTATCTGTTTCCAGGGATATTTTCTAGTAATCCCACACCTGCCCCCATTTTATGTACAAAGTAAATGTAGTTCAGTGCAATGTTCTTCATATAATAAACATACTAGCTGATAATTAAATCTGATGAGGATTAAAAAATAAAGCTTTCAAACATGAAACTTACCTATTAGATCTTCCATCTTTGTCAATGTGGATGACCATCGACTGCACTCTTTTATTTTGATGATCCGTCCAAAACGCCTCTGCTTGTCTGCCAGCAGACAAGATATCGACGGCGTCCACTTTATACCCCGGAGCGGTAGCCAACGTCTTCTTGAGTTTGTTCTCATCGTCACCCGACTTGTAGGGCGACATCACCCGAAGCTCGGCTTCGGCAGCGAGGACCAGCTCAGCCGGTTCCCCTATCGCTCGACACTGCCCCGCCTCGGAGTGTTTATAACCATCCAGACACTTGCACATGGTCTGGTTGTGTCTCTCTTCCACGCATATTTGCGAACAGCTGTTCCATTTACACGCGGACGTAGCGCAGTCCGTTTCGTCGCTGTCGTCTTCGCAGTCGTTCGAACCGTCACAGCGCAAGGAGCTGTCGATGCAGTGGCCGTTTTTGCAGGCGAACTGGTTCGAGGGGCACAGACCGTACCGTTTGCATATATGTTTGTCTTCGTCGCTACCGTCTCCGCACTGATTTTTTCCGTCGCACAGGAAGTTCACGGGCACGCAAAGGTGGTTCTTGCACCTGAATCTTCCGGCGGGACAGGCGTTAGAGAAACAGTTGAGCTCGTCCGAACCGTCGTCGCAATCGTTTTGGCCGTCGCAACGCCACTGTTCGTTTATGCAGAAGCCGTTGTGGCATTTGAAGCCGTTGTGGACGCAGGCGTCCGTGCAATTCGTCTCGTCGGAGCCGTCCGGGCAGTCTACCTCGCCATCACATTTCCACGACCTGGAAAGTAGATGGTTAAATCGAATTCTTATATTCTTTTGGTTGAGAAATGGTGCAAGAATCTTTATTATACAAAAAAGAGCTCGAAGATACGAAAGAATCTAAGGCAACAAAGTTTACTTTTTTAATTTTTCGATTCGGAATTTATAACTTTCAAGTCGCAATATTATTTTTTCTACAACCGCTTACCAAAGTAGTCTTCGGAATTTATAACTTTCAAGTCGGAATATTATTTTTTCTACAACCGCTTACCAAAGTAGTCTTTGAAGCAGGATTTATAGATTGTGTCGCAGCCGCTTCCGCTGCCGTAGCCGCAGGCAAAATTATGACCAATTTATAGTTTTATTCTGTGTTCATTGAGCGCCAACTGTTTTCCTTCATGAACATATTTTTATAATTCTTTTCCTTCAGATTATATAGATGTGGAAATCCTTCTAGTAAGTTTAGAATACGCCTATATCAACATCTATATTTTCCTCATATTCTGATATTTCTGAATAGAATTAATTCTTGCTTTCAAACTATGGCTGTGTCATGTCACCGGTCGGACAACGCACGCGCGTTCAGTATGAAGGATGACGATGAGTCGGACCGATCAGATAATTGAAAATATTGGTCACATACAAACAGTTCTAATTAGGTCGTCAAGTCAACCAAATGACCGCGATGGTCTAATCATATTGGTCAGACCGGAGACTTGACTCAGCCTATATAAACAAATACATATCCTTAATATGTAACCTTTCGTTCATTTTTGACACGGAAATTTTGAGTTTCATGTCATTTTCCGCTGCCGCTGCCGTCCGAGATAAAAGTTGGTTACCTACCGGCGGCAGCGATAACAGCAACTGCAACGGCAGCGGATCTATAAACGTATACATGAGCAACGGCACATTTATCTTGGTACGGCAACGACTGCGGCTGCTACTCAATCTATAAATCCAGCTTTCTATCAGATCTCAACTCAAAGTTGACGTTTTCCACGAAATGTCATTTTGTGTCAGCTTTTTCGCTCTGAAAAGAACGCTCGCATCTCCAATGCATTTGTAGAAATTGAACCTATTCTTGCATGATGGAAAGTATAGACAATAAATTCAAAGCACTCCAAGCCACTAGAGTAGCGCTGTGGTTACATCGCTGCAACGGGTTCGATCTCGGCTCTCGGAACTTTTTATTCGTAAGCAAGTTATTTTCCTTTTGTAAGAGATGTAATTTATTGGATTTTTGGATAACTTATACATTTGAGATTACTATATTTTTCTCATAGATACTATTGAGTGCCTTTGTTGAATGAAATGTGGTTCGTTTTCATGCCTAAGAGCTGCGTTTGTAGAAAAAATCTTGTGTGTATTTCGAGCAAAAACTGTCATTGCCGCTCTCCAAAGATTACCGCGTTGCGCGATAACTCTCTTTGTCGAGCGGAAATCAATCACTTTGCGCTCTAAATAAACAAATAGCTACTACCGACTTCAAAGTAAAAAATTCCAACTTCAAAGTCGGAATATCCGAGTATAAAGTCGGAATCTCGAATTCGAACCAGAGCTGGGTAATTCCTAGTTAAAAAGTAATTAAGAATTACAATTACTTTTTTTCATGTAATTTGTAATTGTATTTAAGTACTTTTTTTCTTAAAGTAATTTGGAATTGTAATTGCATCAAAATCTATGTAGGAATTGTAATTTTAAATAATGTTATTTAAATAACATAACTACAATAACTCCGTATAAATACAATTACTTATTAGTAATTCCTATTTTTATGGCATGTACTTTGTAACTGTAATCAGTTTCTTTTTTGAAAAAGTACTTTGTATTTGTAATTACTTTTAAAGTACCTGTAATTACCCAGTTCTGACTCGAGCTAGGAAAAACAGAACTCCGACTTTGAAGTGAGAATATTCGAGTTAAAAGTCGGAAATCCCGAGTTTCGAAGAATTACTATGGAACTAAGAAACTTACAAAAATATGCATATTTTGGGATCAGAACATTGGAACTCGTTGTTCTTGCATTGGGTGGTGCAACCAGCTTCATCGGATCTATCTTCACACTGATATTCACCATCACATTTCATACTACCCCGAATGCATTTTCCGTTTGTACACCTGAACTCGGATTCTGAACAATTCCTTGGAACACAGCCTATAAGATAAACATTTCATTTTGTGAATCCTTCAGGAATCATATTTTATTGAAACATAATTACGATCAATTTCTGGCGACAATTCGATAAAAGATCATTAATATCAATAATAACATACTCTATTTCAAACTAGGTTACAAACACTCATCATAAAAGTGAATAACATGGAATAAAATTAAGTCAGGAATTTAAATATTTTACTTATAAATCAGTTAAATGAATCTTTCAGTATGGTATGAGTTCATATCATAAGTATCCTGAGTTTTATGTATATTTAACTACAGGTGTAAACTAACTTGTTGCACTACCGCTAACAGTTGATGGTCAGTTAAAAAATAACTTTTTTATGAATAAATTAAGAAAAATTTTCAATAAACCAGAAAAACATATATGTATTATCCACAAGAGTTTCAATGTTTGTATACTACTGAATTGCAATGAATCAGAGTTCAATTTTGAGTAAATTAAAGATATGCCGTTTGATGGTACTTTAAAATATTATTATAATTTATTTCTAATGAAAAAGTTAGGAAAGGTTCTGAATAAGCGAGAGAGAAAAACAAATACGTATTATCTACAAGAATATCAATGTTTGGTTACTACTGGTTTGCAATGAATCAGAGTTTGATTTTAGATAAATTGAGAATATGACGTTTGATGGTACTTTCAAAAATTTAAATATAATTCTGATGAAAAATTTAGGAAAAATTCTTAATAAAAGGAAAAACAAATATATATTATCTCAGCGATTTTTTTAGAACTTTATAATGTATTTTTAAAATCGCATTATATTATACAACCGTCATCCACGTTAAAATACACCATATATAAATAAATTTGCGTATTACATTTTTTAAATAAAAATTTAATAATAAGTTATTAAAACAATAAATACAGAAAGAAAGGTGTTTATTTCTTCAGATAAAACAATACAAGAAACACCAGTGAGTAACGCATGTCGAGGTTTAAAAAATGTGATAAAATATTCTTTCATTACATTTGTTTCAATAAATTATTATAAAATATTCGATTTCTCAAGACAAAAATCATTTGAAAATCCAATATACAAAATTGTAGAACCATGCAAGGAACCAGACTATTTAAATGACTCTTTTTGGATATTTAAATATTTCGCAAGCAAGATTTTGTATATACCATTATCATTATTATCAACTATCGATGTCATGGCTATCGCTTCGTTAATATCTCTTTATGTATTTGGCGTGATGAAAAATTCTTACCCTCTTCATCCGATCCATCACCACAATCCTCCTCGTAATCACACCTCCATCTTCCTGGAATACACTTATTGTTCTTACATTTGTAGTAAGATGGCGCGCAAGTGTGGTAATCTGGATGACTGCAAGTTTTCGGTTCGTCTTCGCCTTCCGCACAATCAAGATCGCCATCGCACAACCACAAATGTGGAATACACCTAATGAGTGTAAAAATGTACAAATTAACAATAAATATAAGGAGAAAAGTTATTGGGCATAACCCTCAAAATGTTGTGCAACCGTAGACACGTGTTTCGAGCTTAAGCTCTCGTCAGTACGGTAAAATCAAGTGTGAAGTTGTCAAAACTTGGATGTAGAAATATAAACAAAGGAAGTCAAGATCATTTCTACATGCAAGTTTTGACAACTTCACTCTTGATTTTACCGTACTGACGAAAGACTAAGCTCGAAACACGTGTCTACGGTTGCACAACATTTTGAGGGTTATACCCAATAACTTTTCTTCTTATATTTTCATATAAAGCCCCTCGATAAATTCCTGAAATAAACAATAAAGTTAGGAATTCATTTATTATTAATTCAATACCAAGAAACATAAAATGAAATGATTACTGTAACTGATAGAACTCTTGAATAATCATTTACTGTTTTTGCTGATGACAGCACTATATTTTGGCACCACAAGGAAAAAAAAGATCTTGATGAAATTATACGATTTGATTTGAAAACAGTAAAAGATTGGTGTGCTTCTAATTTAGTGTTACTTAACATAAATAAAACTAACATGATTTCCTTCAGATGTCATCTTAAAGATATACCGTTGGACAATATCATTGTTGAAAATGAATCAAGTCTGACGTACCTGCTAGGTCTATATTTTGATAGTTCAATAAAATTAGAGCAGCACACCGAAATTCTATGTAAAAGGCTCTCTTCTGGTTGTTATGCATTGAGAGTTGTATTGAATGAGTTAGGATTTTCAGCTTCCAAACCTTTGTAACATTCTCTTATTGAATCACCACATCTGCGGTATGGAATATCATTTTGAGGAGTTTGCTGTGGTTATCGATTTCAGAATGTTCTAATTTTACAGAAGCGTGCTCTACGATATTTATACAAATCAAAGTATCGGGATTCATGTCGACCTCTGTTTTTTAAACACAAAATATTAACAGTTGTTGCAATTTTCATACTTGAAACTGGGTGTTTGATATACAAATAAAACAAAATTTACTATTGGTAGCTCTTCTTATCATATTACAAGACAAAATAATGAATTGAAATTGCCAATCCCTAAAAGTACTCTGATCAAAAATGCAATAGTTTATAATGGATGTAAGATGTTTAATCACCTTCCATCAACGATTAAAAGTAAGTATCAAATAACTTTTTCACGTTAGAAAGGATGTAATGTGTTTGTGCATTTCAGTTCGCAAGAGTTCCATAATTATGGGTTCTGAAACTCATAATTCAATGAATCGAATCGAACATAGTTGAATTCAAATATCTTTTATTGTGTCCATCTGAATCACTTTTTGAGTTATTTTTGTTTCTATGATGTCTTGTCCTTTCTCATCATTGATGGACTGGAACGTTTTCACCAAGTGCTGCGGCTGGACTGGCAGAACATGGCAGGAATGAAGGGGTCATTGATGTGATGATGAGCGTTAGTGTTTGAATTTTTATTCTCATTTAGTTACATACGCTCATTCTCGCCTCAGTGACTCGTCTGGTGAGAATGTAGGTTTTTCCTGCAGTTGGAATAGCAAATGCGCCACCTTTTTTTGTTAAGTCGCCCCGGAGCGCATATATTATATTTTATAATACGTGATTATTTAAATTTACATTTTTATTTATACTAAAAGCTTTGTCAATAAATTGAAAAACTTCTAACATTAAAGTATATTTTGACTTTTACTTAATCTCACCTGCCAGAGTTACATCGGAAATGGTTTGGGCCGCAAGTCCTGCTGTCACAATCTTGTTCTTCATCAGAGTTATCTGCGCAGTCTTTATCTTTATCACAAACCCAAACGTCAGGAATGCACTTGTTGTCAGAACACTGGAACTGATTTCTGGGGCAAGTAGCTAACGGACAGTTTCTTTCGTCCTCACCAAGGGGACAGTCAGTGTGATTATTGCATCTCTGTTTCGAAGGTATGCACATGAGAGGGATCGTAGCATTGCCCTCGCATCTTAAAAAAATAGTCAGAATGAAGCGAGCTCTCGGTTGATTTGACATATAGTTTATTTATTATTATATTCCACAAGCACCAAGAAATGATTACATAAGTCAGGTAATATAAAACACATAATGAGATACATCAAAACACATAATATCCAACATTTAAAATTGTATGCAACCTCACATATTATTTGATACTTATTAAATGCACTACATTAGACATGGAATAATGCTTATGTCAGCTGTAGAGACGATCACGATACAGAAAAGAGGTTACGGGTAAATCTAAAAGGAAAAATTGGTCAATCCAGAGATTTTCAAACAAAACGGAATACTTACTGTTCACGTTATGAAAAATTCAAGAATATTTGTTGTTTTTCTCCAAAATTTGAGCAGCACAAAAATACCACGCGAGAACTCTGGAACACACCTATCCAATATATAGGCAATCAATACCTAAAACCTGTGCATTTACAGCAGTTTGAAACTACCTTAAACCCCTGATAGCTTTAGTTTCAACATACTTGCTAACCTAAAAATGATAGTAGATGACAGTGGTATAGCAGCGGTTCACTGCGCTAAGAAAATAAAATTGTATGGAACAATCATTACAACAAAATACTCTGTGTTACGTCACTATTCATTCATGAAATTCGGTGTTTTGAAATTTTAGGAAAAAATTTAGCAGAACAAATAATAAACAATAATAATGAATCAAAAACATCAACAAGTTACCTAAAAACCATATATATTGAGGAAACAAACCGAACTGAGGTTGAAAATACTATAAAAACTTTGTAAAAAAGGAAATCACCCGGTGCAAACGGTATTACAACTGAAGTCTTGCAAACATTAATTGATTTAATTTTTGATCCCTTAGTACATCTTATAAATATTATTTTTAAAACAGGAAAAATAAAATGGAAAATTATAGGCCTATCACTATTACCAAGCATAGCAAAACGAATTGAAAAAATATCAAGTCAGAATTGAAAAATATCTAAATCATATAAATTTTTTGTCTCTAGAACAATTCGGATTTCGTCAAAACGTTTCCACCGAACTTGCAATTTGTTACCTCACTTCTCACATCTATAACTCATTGGATAATAACACACCAAACCTCAGTATATTTCTTGACTTAAAGAAAGCATTCGACTCTGTAAGTCATGAACTACTGCTCAAAAAACTGGACCTTATTGGTTTCCGTGGAATAGCATACAAATTAATGAATTTGTAACAGAATACAATATGTAAAAATTAACAAAACTGTTAGTGATCCCATGGTTTTTTGTTATGGAGTACCTCAAGGCAGTGTTTTAGGTCCATTACTATTCAATATTTTTCTCAACGACATTTTAAATTGAAGTGTTATGGAAAAATTCATGCATTTGCAGATGATACTGTTATTTTTTATTGTGCTTCTACTTGGACTGCATTGAAACAAACTGTTCAAGAAGATTTAAGGAAAATAAAAAGCTGGTTTGACATAAATCTACTGACTATAAATTTTGATAAAACGTATTATCTTCCATTCACTTGCTTTGAGAATTCTTTGCCAAATTTAGACCAACTTGAAATTGACAGTAACCTCAAAATTCACGAAAATGAATCTATAAAATATCTAAGAATTAAATTTGACAGACATTTAAGATGGAGTCATCAAATTTTCTTCCTTGTTAAAAAATTGAGATGTCTTATACCCAAATTCAAAGTTTTGAAACAATTTCTTGCATTTAAACATCTTGAGATGTTATATTTTTCACTAATACTGTCTCAGTTGACCTCTGGTATTTTTGGATGGGGTAGAGTAAAACAAAATTTAGTATATCATTTAGAAGTGATACAAAGACAAATTTTAAAAATAACATATAATCAAAATTTGATATTGTTCAATTGTATATAGAATGTTGATTTGTTTTCGAAAACAAAAAATGTATTAACCTCGGTAATCATTCATATGACACAAGATTTAAAAATAATATAACTTTAACAAATAAACTCAATAAAAATAAATCTACTAGAAATTATACAAATATCATAAGGAAAGTTTTTGATATAGTTCCAGAAGAAATAATTTCATACAAAATCAAAGTGAAGGATTGGATTTTTAAAAAAGATCGTAATTTTTTTAAAACATAATAAATGTATAAAACTTAACCAAATGAATTTCCTCAACGGTTTCATTTCAATAATTTTATTTTGAGAAACTGTTCATTTTAATGTTTTTGTGTTCATGTAAATGTATATTATATATTTAAGATTTAAATCAAAATAGTGGGGTTCTGCAGCAAGTAAATGACAACTCTTTAAAGTATATCCAAGCTTTCGGAAATCATATTATTTCCATCATATATATATATATATATATATATATATATATATATATATATATATATATATATATATATATATATATATATACTTGTAGTTAGGTAACAAATTCAAATGAATACATATAATATATATATATATATGTATTCATTTGAATTTGTTACCTAACTACAAGTTCTTATCGTGAGGAAATGTTCTTGTTTATTCATATTATAAAAAGAAAAATTGTAATTTATAATGAATAAACTTTATTATTATTATTCCGTTACTTGGTCGGAATTACAAAATGCGAGGTTGCTTGTTCAATTGTTTTCGAAGCTCGCAGAAAATTAGTGTGATTTTGTAGGTAGGTTTGAACAAGGTATAAATGAGAATAATTTTGTGATAAGCGTGTGTATAAGAAAGGCATTTATAAGAAGAATTTGATCCGATGAAATAATTTTTTTAATTATTCAGAAAATTAAAAAAAATTTCGTTCTAAAAACCATAACCTCATTCCGTGGGCATTTTTCTTCAATAACACCCGTCACATGGGAAGCTGATGACTGCTAAGGTGGGGGAAAATGGGAGGAGTGGGGGGTGGCCATAGTGTACTAATCCCTACTACCAAGGTAGTCAACTCACCTGAATTGAGTATTGAGACACGTATAGTTGCCGCAGTCGCTCTCATCCGACTTGTCGCCGCAATCGTCCTTCCCGTTGCACAAATCCGACGGATGGATACAGTGGCCGTTTTTGCACTGGTACTGGCCCGGCATGCAATTAAACTTGGGACAATCCGCCGGCTCGTCGCTGCCGTCGCCGCAATCGTCCTGCGTGTCGCACTTCCACCAGAAGGGGATGCACTTGAAGCTCGACTCGCACTCGAAGTGCGCCGACGTGCAGTTGGCGTCGCAGCTGCGTCCGTCTCGGCCGAGGATGAAGTTTTCCGGGCACGCGCATTTATAAAACGGTTCTTTCGGCGTCAGCAGGCACAGCACGGAGCAGTTCGCGCTCGCGCACGGGTTTCTCTTGGCGGCGGGCTGTCGGAACGGGTGGACGACTTTGACGTCCATCGGACGGTGGACGGTGGAAAGGATGGATTTGCAGTCTTCGCCAGTGTGTTTGTTGCAGCTGCAATAAAATCAAGTGTGAGAGATGGGCGGAGGGCTTGGATGCGCGAAAAGCTTGGAAGTTGAAGGGACTAGAAATTTTTATACGAAGACCCTCTAGGGTTAGTATACTACTGTTTCTCAGAGGGGATTTATCTTTGGATTTAGACCACTAGTTTCGTTGGAGGAAATGTTCAGGATCAAAAATTCTGGTGTCTGTGTGTTCATCTGTATGTTGTGTCGATGGAAAACGTAACAGCTTTAGATTTCGATTCGAAATTCAACCATTTTAATAACTCAAAACTCGACGCTTTAATTTTTTCGCGATCAGAAAACGAAGAAATATTTTAAAAGGGTTTTCCATAATTTTTCGACGTTTTTACTTCCCTCGTTTCACTGACGCCCGTTCAGGTATTAAAAAAATGGATAATCGAGATATTGACCGTACTAATGATAAAATTGTAATTCTTTAAATTGTTTCGAGTGCGTCTTCACATGTCCCACTGACACTCCAAACCGTTTTTTCCGACTCAATTAAAAAGTGGAAAAAAAGTTGAATAATTTTTTAAAGAACTTTAAAACATCAAAAACTCGAACACGAAACAAGATATTGAATAAATATATGTGAACAGTTTCGATTGCCTTCGAATATATCTACAAAAAGCGTCAACAAAGTTTTTCATAAGTAATAAAAACTCAAGACTGCGACTGATTTTCAAATTTCACAAGATACCTTTTTTGATCGCCTTTTGAAATTGTAGAAAAATGTGTATAAATTTTTTCCGTCATATCCATAGTCCGGGTAATATTTTCAAAAAAATGAATAATTATGGACTTCGACAGATTTTGAAAATTTCACAATATACCTTTTTTGATCACCTCTTGGAAGTCTACCTGAATTGTAAATAATTTTTTTTCGTAATATCTATAGTCCGGGAAATATTTCAATAAAAACAAAATATTGAAACTATTGACTTGGAAAAATTTAACGTTTTTTTTTTACTCTCGAAAACGTCGAGTGCCAAAACCGAAAGTATTGATGTCTGCCAATTATAGTTTCAAACAATAAATAAATGTTTTCCGTAATATCAATAGTCTGGGAAATATTTCAATATTTAGTTATTTCATATTTAATTAGTTCATATTTAGTACATATATATTTAGTATATATTTAGTATACATGTGAATACTGTTTCTGGGTTCTCGAATATGTCGAGAGCCGTAACCGGTCGTAGTATTCAATTATTGATATTATATCAATCAATTATATTTTCAATCAAACTCTCTTCCAAAAATGTAAATGAAGGTTTTCCTTTTTATCAATAGTCCGGGAAATATTTTAATAAAAACGAAAAATTGAAATATTACTCGAAACGTCGAGTGCCGCAACCGGTCGTAGTATCCAATTATTGATGACCATCAATTATAGTTTTAATCATGCTCAATGATAAATTAGAGTAAATCGTGTACAGGTACCTTTAAAGTCATAGTATTCACGTTTGAGTCGTAGAATTAACATTTCTGGGCCCTTCAATTTCCGAGATTTTCGAAATTCGTCATGAAGAAATGCTCAATTCCCAGAATCTAGTCAGTTAATCGGGGCATATAGACGGATTTTAAAAGCGATACGTTGAACGGCCTTGAGTGAAACGAAGGAAGAAACAACAAAGTTTTCCGATCGAGATGAAATTGGAATTGAAATTTTGAGCTTTCCGATCGACTTGAAACTGGAATTGAAGTTTTCCCCCGTGGGCACAATAAAATTATTAAAATTTCAAATTCCTATCTCGAGCGGTCTTGGAGATATAACGATTTTCATTTTTGGTCCGGACAGACGCACGAATTTACGCAGGAATTTTTCAAAATGTCTTAAAATTCGTTAAACATTTCCTCTAGAGCAACTAGTGGTCTAAATATAAAGATAAAAAAGTTGGCGTCCCTCTGAAGAACCGCAGGATACTCTCCTTATAAAGTCGTGAACAACAAGCACTTTAAAAGTTTGTACATAAATTAATGTTACAGATGATCTGAAAACATCCAATACATTCATTGCTTACCTTTCCACTGTTTTCGTTTCCCAGTCAGTCCAGTAAATATTGTCCTCCCAAATATCAATAGAGAAAACATGATGTAGTTGTAATTTGGGGTTTTTCTGTCGACTCGTCACTATCCTAACATTTTTTCCGTCCAAATCCGACACCGCTATGTAGTCCTCACGAGCGTCGGCCCAAAATAGTTCGTTTGTCTCATACGAAATGGTGAGTGCGTTAGGCCATCCAAGATTCGACGTAATCAATACTTTAGGGTCGGAACCATCCATTCCCGCCTTACCGATGTGGACACGGTAACCCCAATCCGTCCAATACATGTAGCCTTTCGTAGGATCCAACGCTATGGCTCTGGGTTCCTCTAAACCCTTCGAATGCAACACCCTGCGGTATTTTCCATCTAAGCTCGACACTTCGATTGTGTCTAGACCCTGAAAATATAACGTTATATTACAAGAATTACAAGTAGGCCATACAAAATAGACCGTCAAATCACAATTATTACAAACATTTCTTTACCACCGCTATATGTTAAGGCATCCAGTGAAGACTTATTATGTAAATTTGCACAATCATCCAGTGACCGGAAATAGACAAATTCGCATAAAACGATAATTAGCAATATCTCCTTGGACAAAATTGCAAACATTGTGCAAATTTGCAGATATATCAACGAACTTCTTTTCTACATCCTTTTCGAAGTTTGCACCCGCAATTTTCAAACGGAAATACGAAATCCTTGACTACGTTGTAATTAGCGCTAAATCTGATTACAAAACTGCAAACATTGTGCAAATTTGTGGTAAAAAACTCGTCATGTGTAAGGAACATCCAATAAACATGGATAACGCTAAAAACAGTGTCAAAAGCAAATATTGCAAACAATGTTTTCGTGACTTGTGAACTTTGCTGAATAATTTTCAGTAAAGTCGCCACTTCAGTTTGCACCCTTTTTAGCATCCCGAAAAATAGCAGCAATGAACATTATTATTAGAAGCAACTTTTGCAAATGCTACAAAATTAGAAACTTTGTGCATTTTTACCTTAAAGTTCTGCTATGGAGAACAAGTCTATGTATGAATTTGCAACCCTTTAAAATTTCGGGAAAGCCGGGCAATAGAATATTATCAATTAAGTTGATTTTCGCGGATGACTCAAAATTCCCAACTTTGTGTATTTTTTTCTGAAAGTTCTGGTATGGCAAACAAGTCTATCTATAAATTTGTAACCCTATAACGTCGGGAAAACAGGTCAATAGAATATTATCAATTAATTAAAGATTGACGTGGCCGTTACTTGATGGAAATTCGTAGTATATGACACTAAGGTAAACAACAATTAAATTTCCACAGATTTATTGTCTTCGCGACATATGCCAATCATATTTTGGAGTAAGACCATGACTACGATTAAAAATTCGAAAATAAGGGTATTGGGCTTAATTATTAACAATTTTTGTAAATTAATAAATCGAAAAATTCGCATTGTTTAAATAATCAATTGGACCTCAATAGTTAAAAACATTTTCAATTAATAAGCAGTATCTATGTTTCGAGATTTCCAGGTACCTACATTGTATTGTCAATTCTTATTTTTATTATAGGTCGGTCCTAATTACCTCAATTGATAAGAATGGTATTTAAATAATGTTCATTGTATAGTAATTTAATGTATTATATTAGCTTGAGCTGTGTATCGAAACATGTCGCGAAGACAATAAATCTGTGGAAATTTAATCGTTGTTTACCTTACGTATGAACCTACGACCTCACGCATGCGAGGCGAACGCACTACCAGCCGACCACCACGGCCCATATACGCTTCCTTTTTAACAACTAAAGAAGAATTTGGCAAGGGGAGAAAATTCCAAAATAGAACAAACAGAAAAATAGAATGGTTTTGTCTAGTCCGAGGCGAACGGAAGGATGACCGTGACAAATCAAAAATCGCGATTGCGCCGGAATGCCGGATAGTGGCTTTGCCGAAGTTTTATGGGTTTTCCCATTCATACGTCAACTTGTATGTCTTTTCAGAACTTTGAGAAAAAACACACAACGTTTGGAATTTTGTGTAATGCGCGAAAATCGACTCAATCGAAAATATTCCATTGCACTGCTTTCCCGACAGTTTATAAGGTTGCAAATTTATAGGAAGACTTGTAAGCCATACCAGAACTTTGAGAAAAAAATTAGCAAAGTTTGTAATTTTGTGGAATTTGCAAAAACTGCTTCTAAAAATAATGTTCGTTGCTCCCATCCTCCGGGGTACTAAAAAGGGTGCAAACTTAGTTGGCGACTTTAAATTATGCCAGCAAAGTTTGGAAAACACGAAAACATTGTGTGCAATTTTGTGACCCTTAAAACTTTTCCCCTGAGACTGTTTTTATCCTTATCCATATTTTTGTAAAGTTCCGTACACACGACGAGTTTGCAAGTTCAAAGCATTTTAGAGGTGACGGAACCATGATTTTACCACAAATTTGCAGTGTTTGCAATTTTGTAATCAGGATTAGAGATAATTACAACGTAATCAAGGAAAATTGCGTGTGTAAAAAAGGGGTTTCGAAGAGAAGTTCGTTGATATATCTACAATTTGCACAATGTTTGCAATATTGTTCAAGGAGATACTGCTAATTAGTGTTGAGAATTTTCCTAATTTCTGGTCACCGGATGATTGTGCAAATTTTCATATCAAGTCTTTACTGGGTGCCTTAACATATGGCAGTGCTAAAGAAACGTTTGTAATTTACATGGTGGTTCTTCGGGTTGTAAGGCCGACGTATGTTTAGAGAAGATCTCGACGTTTCGCCAACACGAGTGGTTAGCATTTTCAAGATCTTCTCTAAACATACGTCGGCCTTACAACCCGAAGAACCACCATGTAAGTGACGATGGCCGCGAAAGCCTTTCACAATTTACGTTTGTAATTATTGTGAATTGACGGTCTATTTTGTCCGGCCCAAAAAGCATTTCGTCAAAGTAACTCTCTGTACAAACCTTATCGCACCAATACAAGTTTCTTCCGATCCAATCGACTGCTAGGCCATCTGGATTCTGCAGAGTCGGTGAATGAAGAATCTCCACCTCGGTCGAATTTCTCTTATAATCGCAGAGCCGTTTTATGGAAGATCCGAACTTTGTAACATCCGACCAATATATGCACTGGCTCAACCAATCATAATCCAGAGCTACTGCGTTGGTCAAATTGTGCGCCAAGAGCGTACTGGTCCCGAGCAAATCTATTTCCCTGATGTAGTACCTGTTGGCTAAGATCAGGGTAACCTTGACCGTGGAATTCGCCCGGCAGGATTTCTTATCGTAACGTAAGATGTAATCTTTGTGACAACTGCAGTGGTAAGAACCGCGGGTGTTCCTGCAAATCTGACTGCAAGGTTTCTGTAAGCATTCGTCAACGTCATCGCAATGCTTCGGGTCTTTGGAACTAACTCTGTAACCCGCTTTGCACATGCATTCGTAGCCGACTGGTTTATCAACACAAATTTGGGCACAGGGAGACGGTGAGGCAGAACATTCGTCAATTTCTGAAACAGATTGAATTGAAACGTGGAATTATTTATATATCAAATCCTCTCTGACAGCGAAAATACACATGGTTTTAGAGGTATAATTGCTAAGTTGGGATTCAGAGATTCTTGTAGGGAACAGTTGCAGGATTATACATCCTTTAGGCATGCACATATGTATACAAGAACAAACTGGCTGCCAATAAATCACAACATAATTTTATTTCTTAACCTCTTGTATTTGACGATTTCCATGCTTGTAATAGTCTCGGGAAATAAAAGATTATATTGTAATTATTCAACACGTAATGCCCACCCACTCCTTCACAGTCAACATAGCATTGCATTCTATCAAAAGAGTTTTGAATATCAGGGATGAATACGTCAGGAAATATTTACATTTTCAAGAAAAAAGTAAAGCAGGTCCTTTTATCAAAAATCCAACGGAGGCGATCCATGAGTTAAAGTGGAGGTAAGATTAAACTTCTTGCACCCAACAAGGGATACCATAGCCAACTTGTACGGGAGACAATAGAGATCCACAAACACACGGAGAATTTCAACAGAAAAGAAGAAGCTGTGAACCTCAACCGAATATGGAATCCCATTCTTGGAAATTCCAAAATAACAAAAGAAAACTACGACATTACGGCAGCAGACAAAAAGGTGTTAATTAATGTTATCGAAAATATGCCTAACCCAGTTATGGTAATAAGCAATTCTGAAATAACAAAGGATATCAACGAAATTAAGCTGACAGGTAGAAAGGGGTCAATTAGGGTTAGTGAGAATGTACCAAATCCAGATACGGTAATTAACGCAAAACACTACTTAAGTCAGAATAAATACTATCTCCGCAGACGGAATCTCACACGACAGATGTCAACCCTCAAAATTCATAACCTCTTGTTTTGTTTACTTTCTCGATAACGTGCATGGTCTTTGATCAATTTGAAATATTTAACATGTTACTATTTTTGACTAGATCAAATCACAATCCCTAACAAAGGGAACCCGCCACTATAGCGGAAGATGTCAATGACATAAACTTGTTTTTTAACATTTTATTCACAATTTTTGAGATAACATAGATTTTTCCACCACATATTGGTAGGTTTTACGTTTATTACTGTTATTCAATGTCACTAATGTATGATTTCTCTTTTCTGTAGTTTTTAATGTTGTAACCCTACTTTTGCTGATGATGAAGGATTAATCCTTCAAAACATGTCCCACCCACTGATTAAGTCTTCCAACTCACTACCCAGTATTATCGAAAAATGTATACACTGTAGATGATTTCTTGACGTGACTTTTTATACAGGGTGTTTTTTAAGTACGTGTAGAAAATTTCTGAGATACAGAGTGTCAAACTTGAATTCATGTTTTTATTTTTTGTGAATAATTTCAAAATAATTTTGATATTTGGGTAAAGTTTGGTATCTGGGAATATTTATTATTTAGTTTGTGTAAAAAATATATTGCTGGTAGAGGTCACTGCGAGCAACTGTTTTCGAGTTATTGAGATTTGAAATAATCGATGCAAGTGATTTTGAATGACAAGATTTTAAAATTTAAAATAAATTCAATTAGAAATTAGTTTTTTCACAATTAACATAAAATTTCATTTTTTCATTGAAAAATCATCTCAGATACCAAACTTTACTCGAATATCACAAATATTTTGGAATTTATTCACAAAAAACAAATATAAGAATTTAACTCTGACACTTTGTATCTTACAAACGAATAACTTACGGACATGTGTTTATTTTTTTTCTTATTTCGACGTCAGCAACATGCTCCTGAAGTTTCTACACGTACTTAAGAAACACCCTGTATATGACGTATATGTTTCCTTTTAATGCTAAAGTTAGTTATATTTATTTTTTTTGTATTGTTTGTGACATGTATGTTAAAAAAATTGTTGTTATTGTTAAAATTGTTATTTCCGTCAACCGATTGCAATCCTACGCGCAACCCTCAGAAGTCTTCGAGAGACTTGTGTGAGCTAGGGAAGACGCAGCCCTTACCTTTTAACGTGTGACCGCGCTGATGGGATTCGAACCCATGCACCTAACGATAGTAATAGTAATTTATTGTACAGAGGATAAATTGTTTATGGAAAAACATAAAGTAACTGTACAATAAGGGAATAACACTACCACTACCAGCCGACCACCACGGATGTGATATTTCTATATACATTATGTTTATTCATTTTTGTTATTTTATATTTCAATTTTTATTCTTTATGTTATTTCGTGTCGACTATTTCATAATTTTACTAACGTTTTCCTTTTTCATTTCTATTCCCACCCTGCTAGTGTGCAAACTAATTTGAGAAAATAAAGAAATTACTATTATTATAATTGCAGTTACTTCAGTAGGTGACCCCTTGAACTCAAATAAAGCGAACGCGTAGTTTAAATAATAATATTAAATTTATTGCACTTATCAGTCAATACAAGAAGACACAAATTTCAAAACGTGATATCTCAAAAGTTGTTTCCAAATATTTTATGCATGAATCTCTCTACCAATGATAGATGATGATATGAGACAATGGAATTAATAGTATTTCTGGTGTCGTAGACATGTACCGTGTCCTTATCATAATAATGCCTGTTCTTCAAAACGAACTTCAAGGCACTCGGCACTGTTGAAAACACATTTTACTAATCTAATCCTCTACAATCACGTGACGAGTGACTTACTTGATCTCATTAGTAAAAGAAACATCGTAGGTTACTATCACGGAACATTAAAAAAATCACCAAGGATTACTGTTAAATTTAGAAATACTTCTGTTTTGTGGCAAGTCAAAGAAATTCAAAACAAATAATAGAGAATAGTCATGCGTCACCTTTCTGAAATATTTTCATCTGCACATGAATATTACCATCCGAGAAGCTAAGTGACATACTCTGAATATGAATATTTCGGCTTCCTTTTTCCTAATTCGTAAATGAAAATGCCACTTTTTTCATCCAATTTGAAAACGTACTCCTAGCGATTCTGGCGGATGTATGCATTGTTACTTCCTTCATACAGTTCAAAATTTCATCGTTAGAGCGCACTTGAAGACCGTGTAATATTTGTCTAAGACTATCAAAATTGCTCAATATTCCGGAAACAGCCACAAGGAGCGCTAGTGTTTGGGGGAAGTTATTCGACATCATGGTCAAATTGTCTTTAAAAGGAAGAGAAATTTGAAACTGAAATTTCGCCATAAGAAAATTTGAGGAATTATTTTCAATGAATAGAATTTTTGAGATCCAAATTGCAGCAGAAAACCCAAAAAAAAATCATGCGTGTTCCCTATTGTCAATTGGAAAATCCTAAAGATAACATTATCTTTGAGCATGTCGAGTCACGTAATCCTATAGAGCACCGTCACAAAAATGTAACCTGGTTGGTGATCAAGGGTTTCCGAACTCAGGTAAGTTACCAACAGTAAACGAACTTATATAGGTCTTTGGGCCCAGGAACATTATCTTAATGGGTTGTGATCCATCTATTTGTATATGTGTATTACATTTTTCCAACCTGTATTGAAAAACTCCAGATTTTCGCCTCATATCGCTCATTAATCCATTAAATGGAGCTGGCGTATTTGTTAGACCAAAAGGCAATCATGTCAACTCAATAATGTAAATATTGTTGGTACTTACTACACTTATTTTCGTCGGAGAAATCGCCACAGTTATTCTCCCCGTTGCACAACAGAGTGTCGTTGATACACACGCCGTTTTCGCAATGGAACCACCCCTTTCGCTTGCAGTATTCGTCCTCGCTCTTTTGGCAGTGCTTCCCTTCGTCGCTACCGTCCCCGCAATCATCTGTCCCATCGCATTTCATGCTTTCCAATATGCAATTTTCATTGTCGCACTGGAACTCCCCGTTGGTACAAGTTTTATAGCAGTCGTCCGGTTCGTCAGAGCCATCTATGCATTCTCGATCGCCGTCGCAATAATATATTTTCCCTATGCACTGGCCGTCAGAGCAGCGGAACTGATCTTCATTGCAATTGTTGAATGTGCAGCCTTAAAATCGTAGGAAAGAAAATGAAAAATTATTGTTAACATACATATTGCCCAGTATACTCAGAGACGGAAATAATAGTGACTCATTCGTAGCATTAGGGTGCCCAAGAGTGGCGATGGAAGGAAATTTCAGTGGCGGGCGAAAACAATTTTTTTAAATAAATATTTGGAAATGGCTTTATTCCAATCTTCCGTCTGTTAATTCTAGAAAACTGAATATATGATTTTTACAAAGAAATAAACAAAATATTAAATTAAATGTGAAAATAAAGAATTAACAATTGAAACAAACTTCTCCGATGAAGTATCTTGGCATTTGGATTGATGATGAGTTAAGATGGGAGAAACATATTGATAATCTGATTAGAAAAATATATTACATTATTGAAGCCACGAGAAGATGTCCCAAATTGAATCCCAAAATAGCTAATATATTTTTATATTCACGTATTTTCAGAAGAATCAAATATTTAATTAATATATGGGGAACTTTTTCTAAAAATAATTTTAACAAAATCTCCGCTGTATACAGGAAAGCATTGAAAGTACTGTATCGTCTACCATTTGACAATACAATAAATCAACTTTATTCAATGACAAAAAAACTGTCTTTGGAGGAGCATTATGCAATGGACACTCTCAATTATCCATAAAATGATTAAATCTAATTTTAAATTAACCAGAAATTCAGGAATACCCAATTACCATACACGAAAACAAACCTTGTTCCATCTAGATTCTGCAAACTCTGTAATTGGTCAGAAAAGATTCACCCATGAAGATCTTTCAAAATTCAATGAAATACCCGAAAACATTCTATCATTAAGAAATGGGTACACCTTTATTTTTATACTTTTAGCATGAATAAACGTTATTATTATTATAATAATTATAACTGAATAGTAATAAGTAGAATTATATTATTACATTAAAGATAGGCAAATATGTACGATGCATATTTAGTATATGTTATACACACAAAGATTTTGCATTTTTAAAAAGATTTTGACATATTATGAGTAACAGAAAAACAATTGTTTATGTAAAAATTTTATTCAAATATAACAGATAAAATTTGTTATTATATTTCGTATTTGGTGTGTATCTCACTTAACCAAGTCTCGTCAGTATAATATATTTCATGCCCTTTAAGCCTATGGCCACATTTTTCTTGTAAATATTATCTTCGCCAAAACTCAATCTCATTTTTTCGATTAAAAATCTTTTGCGATTTCTTTTTAAATACCGGAAGTTTATATCGCGTAATGTTCGCTTTAAAACTCCAAAGGATATTTTGGGTACAGAATTATCAGCATCTTTAGGGTTGGCAATTCATAAAAAAAAACTGTGCACTTTCCAGGGAATTACATATTTTATGTCATCATCTACAATGATTTTCTGTCTACCTCTTACTTCCTTTTTCACACACAATTCTGCTGTGCGCGGATACTTTCATACACAGTTTTTACCAGTGAATGTTCGCCCAAAGTTAAATATCTCTTCACTTTTGTAGCAGGAGGGCCAAGACTTGTAAAGATTCTCCCAGTTCCATTATATTATAAATTAGTATTTGGAATACAAAACAAAATCGCAAACACAATACAAAAACAAAACAAACTGTAATTCACTAATTGGTCACTAGCGACGCTTGTCAGTTATCACGTTCAAGGCACAAACACTTATGATTAATAGTTATTTGTGTATCAGGGGAATTATAAGGGTCTTAATTAAAGATCATTAATTACCGTGGTACATAGATAATTTTACTTCTGACCGATTTTAATTAAATTTTGTTTACTTTTAAAACGGAATAAATGTTTTACTTTATAACTTTTCTGGTATTTCTGAATCAGGTACCGTACAGCAGTTTTGGTAGTTGACAGGTTGTTGCTATGTTACTTGTTTATGAACAAACCTGTAAAAAAAACCTGTGAAAGGTAAAGGGAATTAAATAATCTTTAATAACCCAATCAATGGAGTTATAACCCTCTTTATTGGTAGCTTATAAAATCCCGGACAGAAATAAAATAAATACGTAATGGTAATATGTAATTATAATAGATTCTCCATGCTATCATGTATGGAATATATCAGCTGCATAACAATACACAATACAAAAACAAAGCAATATTCCAATAATCCAGCAAGCACGACTAAGCAACATGTATCGATATCCTAAATGCGGGAAATGCAATGAATCGGTCGTACAGTATTGCAGCCTCGCCGCCGTCGACAAATATCAGTACAATTACTAACGTCTACCACAAATTTTCGTTCAAAGAAAGGCTGCTTCAAATGCTTGGTAAGCTCTATTGCATGGGCCGAACTAAATTTGGCACCGATGCGCGTTTTGTGTCAAATCAGATTAATTTCTTATATTGTTTTAATTTATACTTAAATTTTGAAGAACATTTAATATTTCTCAATGTGCTTGGTAGTTTATTATAAATAAGTATACCATTATGCATTATATTTTTTTTCCAATTTCAGTCCTGATTCTATTGGTCTGCAGTTCATGAACATTTCTTGTTCCATAATTATGAATTGCAATGTTATCATGAAAATTTAAACTGATATATTTCTTTTTTATTCTACTAAGATGAATAAATGAATACACTATTATATCCGTCTCCGAGTATAGTAATAGAACTTTTGGCGTATAATTAGTAAGTAAAGTTTTTTAATTCATTCATGCAACAGGATCTTACGTACCTTGTAAAATATGTTCATCCGCGTTGTCTTGACAATCATCTTCTCCGTCGCAAACCCATTTTAACGGTATACACCTTCCGGTGTTGTTACATCTGAATTCGTAGTCGGTACATGTCGTTTCGGAGCAATGCTCGCTTTCATCGGAATGATCAGCGCAGTCTGGGTTGCCATCACATTGCCACGATCTCGGTATGCATTCGTTACTGCCGCATTGGAAGTGATCTGATCGACACTGTTGTTCTGGAATTGGAAAAATTCTTGAGTATGAAGGGGATTATTTTGAAGCTGTTTTGGCATAATAATATGTCGGAGCTGAGGTTCCAGAGTAGAATAGGAGCCCTTGTGTTGTTTATTTTCGAAGTCAGAAATCCTTTCTCAGTTGATTAACACTTCATAATATGCACACGCAATTATTAATCAAATCAAAACATACTTTATTGTCGAAAGAAATTAATCCTCATTCAAATAAATTAAAAGTAACATAAAAAACAATCTATAAATTAATAATTAGGACCAACCTATAATAAAAATAAATCACATTCAACATATGCCAATCATATTTTGGAAGAAGACCATGACTTCGATGAAAACTTTGAAATCCTTCATGTTGAAAATAAGGGTATTAGACTTAATTATTTAGAATTCTTGGAAATCAATAAATTGAAAAATTCGAATTGTTTACTAAATGATCAATTGGACCTTAATAGTTGTTGAACCTTTTCAACTAATTAAGAAGTAGCTATGTTTTGAGATTTACAGGTAACTACAATGTATTGTCAATTTTTATTTTCATTAAAGGTAGGTCTTAATTACCTCAATTGATAAGAAGGTTATTTAAGTAATGTTCAACATTGAATAATTTAATGTACTACATTCGCTTGAGAAAGATACTGTATACCTAAACATGTCGCGTAGAAAATAAATCTGTGGAAATTTAATCGTGTTTACCTTGTGTTATATAATATGAATTTCCATCAAGTAACGGCCACGTCAATCCAAAATATAGAATATTCTTCATAGAAGATCTAAACCGATTATATTCTTTAATACTTCTTATATTACATGGAATATGATTGTACACTTTTGCTGCATTTTAAATCAATGAGTTTTTAATCATATTCGTAAAAGGAATGGGAAGTACCCAATTACCTCTTTGGCGAGTGATGCCTTCATTGACCTTATACAAGGATTCATTTTTGAAAACCAAGCAAACTGTTTCAAGGATAAACAGAGATGGAACAGTTAATAATTGATTCTCTTTGATCAGTGACCTGCATGATACTCGGGATCCTATTTTACATAAATATCAAATGACACGTTTTTGTAAGACAAAAATTGCATGGACGTTTTCTTGGTTACATGATCTCCAGAAAGATATTCCATATCGAATATGCGATTCAATCAGGGCATGGTATACCATAATCCATTTTAAAATTAATAGTATCAATATTTCCGAGTAACTAAAAGGTGATAATTTTAGAACTTGGCAATGAATACACGCGATCAGGACGGCAAATTGCACTTTGCTCGCCCACAATAACTCAACCAGACTGCTATCCAAATCTGTTATCTTTCTTCAAAACTTCGAGTAATCATTTTCCTAGAAGATCTCTTCGTATTTTTGTATACCAATCCGTCCTGACGCACGTGTCTACGTTCGTGATAACGATCACACCAAATCTAACATCAGTTCAAAACTATTTTTGTAGATGACACAAGTCTGCTATCAGGTGGCGAAACTTTCCCAGAGATGATGGTAAATAGTACAGATCTGTTCAACAAGACTAAGGACTGGTCAATAAAAATAAACTTGTACTAAATGAATCGAAGACAAATTTTATTTTGTTCAGAACAAACCAAGATAACATAGATTATCCAGTTAGGGTGGACCTTCAAAACTCTTCCTTTGAACTGTCCCATAACACAAAATTTTTAGGAATCCACATTGATGAGAACATGAATTGGTCTTCTCACATTGATAACCTCGCAAATAAACTAAGCGGAATATCATATGGAATTAGAGTTACATCAAAATACCTGCAAGAGACTACAAAACCAATATACATAGTTCAAAAAAGAATAATTAGAGGAATCGACAACTTAAATTATAACCAAACTTGCAGGACAGTATTCAAATCCACCAATATAATGACAATCTACGCGATTTATATCTACGAATGCCTAATGTTCATTTATAAAAATTCATTCCTCTTCACTGAGAAAGAGAATATACCTGCTCATAAGTATCCCACTAGAACAAATGAATATATGTATCCCCTTCATAGATTAACAGCAACTGAAAAAAGCGCCCACTATATGTCAATCAAGCTTTTCAACCATCTTCCTAGTAGAATAAAACTGATAAAGAAAATTGGAGTTTTCAAAAGAGAAATAAAAAAACTTGTCATAGACTTAGAGCCCTATGATTTAAACGCATACCTCACTGGAACATTCATTTAAAAATATTTATGACAAAGAAATCTGAATCTCCTTGTTTGACGCCATTTCATTATATGTTACCGACCTTTTGCAATAAAAGTTTGTAATTTACTCTGAAATAAAGCTGTTTATTATTATTATTATTATTGTTGAACAACTTACTGCAATTCAACTCGTCGCTTTGATCTGGACACTCTGGGATACCGTTACAATGCCAAGACAAAGGTATACATGTTGAGCCACTCTCACACAAAAATTGATCATAACGGCATTGTGTGTGATCTGGAAATAGTTCAAGTGAATCAAATGAATTACATCATGATGATGCTCATAAAACGTTTATTGTCCAATTATAAGAAATTAAGGTAAAGTTAAATGACTATTTTCATACCTACTCCACAATTGATTTCATCCGAACTTATTCCCTCATTATTGTCCATATCGTTGCAATCCGGTACGCCATTACAACGGACCGTGATGTTCACGCATGCCCCGTTGGCGCATCTAAATTGCCCCTGCTCGCATACTTGATTCACGATGGTGCAGTTAGTTTCATCTGAATTGTCCCAACAGTCATCATCCCCATCGCAAAACCAACCTTTGTGTATACATGTAGTGGTGAACTTACAGTTGACGAAGTCATTTCCGTACTTAGCGACACAGTCCGGCATAGCTAGAAAAAAAATTATTAATACAGGGTATAACTAAATAAGTGTAAAACATTTGTGATTCCTCATCGAAAAAAATGATTAGAAGAAATCGTGACTTTCTAAAGACGATCGAATTCACAGACGAATGTAGTTTTTCTCGGGACAAGATTATTAATTTTCATAATTACCATATATGTGCTGATGAAAACCCCTCACGCTATTGTCGAAACTAACCATCAAGAACAGTTTTCTCTTAACGTGTGGGTCGGAGTTATTGGGGATTATTTAATTGGGCCTCATTTTCTACTTCCTCGATTAAATGGTGAGGCATACGTTCAATTTTTAAGAGAAGTGCATCCCGTACTGCTGGAGGAAGTTCCTTTGGGCGTCAGAAGGGATATGTTTTTTAACTGAAAGATATGCAAATCAGTGGATAGGTCGAGAGGACCACAGAATTGGCCCGCTCGATCCCCGGATCTCAATCCTCTCGATTTCTCTACTTGGGGCCATTTACAGCATTTGGTTTATCGTACTCCTGCTCGCGATGTAGAGGACTTAAGAAACCGCATCATCGATGCGTGCAGGGTAGTAAAAGAGACTCCAGGAATATTTGAGCGAATACGTGGCTCAATGCGAAGACGTCTAGACGCATGCGTAATGTCTGAAGGTACACATATTGAACATTTAGTATGATTTCTACATGTTGTATGTTTTGTTATTAATAAATTAGTTTTGTTTATCCCCCTTTAATCATTTAATGCAGGTAGTAACTACAAAATAACAATAAATCCAGTTTGCATTTATGACAATGTATCTCTGTAGTTGTTCGTAAAATAATTTTTTGCTGCGAACTGGTTTATTTTGGGCAAAAAATCCAAGAGACATTTTTTGTTTAGAATGAAACAGGCTATCGGAAATAAATTTTTAAATGGTAAACAAATAATAAGACACGTTAGAAATAAATTTTAGCGGTTGCGTTTTCCACCCCTTACAACTATGGGGTAAACCAAATAAATTACTGGCCAAGTTTCTTTTTGGTAGTAGAAAATGTCAGGTTAATTTCAATACTGTAACTTTTTTAGTGCTTGTGGAAAAAATTGTTAAACAAATTTTATGTACCCCCTCCAAGGGGCTGTATCTTAACATGGGATGCTCCAATGAAGTTTCTTTATATGAAAGATCCTATCTTTTTTCGATGAGGAATCACCCCCTTAAATGTTTTACACTTATTTAGTTACACCCTGTCTCAAACCATGAACTTAGAGCAAACTTATTTCACGACACATAATTATGGTACTCAAAATACACTCACGACAACCGATTTCGTCGGATTTATCCTGACAGTCGGGTTCGTTGTCGCATCTTTGGGCTACATCGAGACATTCCCCATTCTTGCATCGGAAATGGGTTTCTTCGGGACAAGAACAGTTGTGCTCATCCGTGGAATCTCCACAGTCGTCGACACCATTGCACGTCAAATTCGCAGAAATACACATTTTGTTTTGGCACGGGAACCATCCCAAAGGGCATGTGCGGTATCTGCAACATAATTTCACTAATTGATTAGAATGCCAATGGGTCTCATTATACCACCTACGAGTGGCAACGAAGCAGCGCTCTACATTTGAGAAATTTTATAACTGTAGTCTATCTATACATTACCCACAATATCCAGGTTCTTCATCAGATCGATCTGCACAATGGGGAATGCCATCGCAGGTAAGATGGAAAGGTACACATCCGCCGTCAGAACAACGGAACGAGTCGCCGCTGTTCGTACAGTTCGTGATGATTTTCGACTGGCAACGCCCTTCTTCGGACAAAACCCTACCTTCTTCACAAGAACACTCCACCAGCCCTGAGGCTGTCAAACCACAAATTTCTTCGCAAAAACCGTTGTGTATCAGGCAAGGGTTCGAAAAACAGTCTTCAGTGTCGTTAGCTATGGCAACTATTCCCATCGGTCGAGCTACGTCTCTTCTCAATAGGACTACGTACTGGCCAGTGAATTTGTCCGCTCTGATGATGGCATGCAGTATCCAGTCTGTCCAATAAATGAAGTCGCCATATACTGCTAAAGCAAACGGATGCTGAGGTGTAACCTGCCAAAAAAATAATTATAATATTTATTTATTCCCAAGAAACAACCTGTGTTTATAACAGGGAACAAGAAGTTTTTTTTTTTCATTTATTGTATGTTCTCCAAGATAACGTCTCATCAATGAATAGACCAACAAACTTGGATGTGCTACTATAATCTAAAGATTTTCCATTGAATATAACAGGGTGTTTGTATATAATTTTTTTTGAGATTTGCATAAAAATAGATTTGTCATAGTTAATTGCTAAATTATGAGTTTCAAGCCAATAAGAAAGTAACATAAGATCTTTTTAAATGTAGTTTTCAATTTCCCTCTCAGTATTTCCAAAATATATAATAGTCATGTCGTCGGCATATAATTTCATGGATCCATTTGATTTCAGAAAACAAATTGAATTGATATAAAATCAAAAACAATAGAGGCCCCAATATAGATCCTTGTGGAACCCCACATGAGAAATAATTATCATTATTATAAATACCTTAGCCAAGATAACTCGCTTAGTTCCATCATATTCACATCTCTCGATTTTGTCAAGTCTGGCATCGCCCCAATAAAGTTTTTGAGCCTTGTGATCCAAAGTGATAGCATTAGGCATTCGTATGTCTGTTTTTATTATAGCTTCTCGACCAAAACCCGTCAAATAGGCCCTTTCAACGCTAGGCTGGTGAGAATTCCAATTGGTCCAATAAACACGATTTCCACAACTGTCAACTGCTATTCCACGCGGTTTATCCTGAACCCGCATGTGAACAATAGTTTCAACAGTGGTAGCATTAGCCAATTGATCGGTCAAGTTGACTCGGTTTATGGTAGCATCGATGTTGCACGTCCAATATAATGAGTTATGGACTTGTTCGTAAGCCAAACCTTCCACGGAACCTTGCCCTTAAAAAAAATGTCAAATATTTCAACTTACAATATTGAATAGAACTCACTTTCCACAATGATCCTGTGGTCACTTCCGTTGAAAAAGACGGTGTTGATAGATCCCTTCTGTATATCCGAATAAAAAAGTCTTTGGTGTTTGTAGCTGAAAGACAAGCCGATGGCATTCTTCAACATTGTATTATTTTTTATACTTGGTTGCGGGGAATTCTGCAAGTTTTTGTCGCTCATCAACTGAATGGAATCAATACTGAGGACACGGGAATACATGATGAAACTGTCAAAAGCTACAACAAATTTAATTAAAAATTTCAAAACTGTTCAAAATTAACAAAATTATAACTACCTTCACAAGTTTTTCCATCAGAAGCAATTTTTCCATAAGAACAAACGCAAACGGGATGTGTACCGTTGAAGAGGCACAATTGTTGGCACCCGCCATTATTTTTGGCGCAAGGATTGGTACCACTCTGCTTCTTTTTCGAAAACACTTGAATGTCCTTCAAAGAATTCCCTAAATATTTCTCCAACATTTCGAAATCAGACATGTTCGAAATATGAGCCACTTTTATGCTGCCTGCGCCATGAGTGCTGAAATTGAATTAAATAGAAGAAATTAACAAAGATTTCAATTATGAATGTAGAAATGCGACAGATCTGTAATTGCTGGATAGTTTTTTCTCTGTTAGGCGATTATTCTTTGATTGAACACGGGATAAACACCTCAATTTTCTTGCTTACAGTGGAAAACAAGTGTGTTTCGTACTTCCTAAATCGTTATTGTTAAAATTGTTAATTCCGTCAGTCAGATGCACCCCTACGCGCAACTGTCGAGAGTCTTCGAGCGACTTGTGCAAGCTAGGGAAAGCGCAGTCCTTACCTTTTAACGTGTGCTGCCATGCACGAGACCAGTGACCATGCTGTGAATCAAACC
Organism: Chrysolina oricalcia; assembly: GCA_944452925.2. NCBI lineage: Eukaryota > Metazoa > Arthropoda > Insecta > Coleoptera > Chrysomelidae > Chrysolina > Chrysolina oricalcia. The sequence goes on along the minus strand of OX101815.2, from coordinate 6,850,482 downwards.
AAAGACCCCACGTTTGAGAGGCGAATGCTCTACCAGTCGACCACAACGGCCAATAAATCGACTTTTTTTGTAGATACTGCGCTGTACTACCAAATTCGGTAATGACTGAAATTTTCGGTCTAGACAAATTCGCAGTTAGTACACTTAAATTTATTTATCTATTATGTTTATTGAGAATCATAAAATATTGGAAGAAGAGTTTCGATCTGAGCAAAGTAATGATCTAATCAAAACAAGGAACCAAATAGAATCGAAGGTAGATTCATCTCATTCCTCAGAAATAAAAACAACACACAAAATGTGTTCATCCGTGGAATTACCACGACTCCACTGCAGGTCAAATTCGCAGAAGGGAACATTTTCTTTTTGCGCGGAAACCATTCCAAAAGGGATGTACGGTATCTACAACAGAATTTCACCAATGGATTAGGATGGGTTTAAATACAAGCACCTACGTTTGGCAACGAAAACGTGCGCACAATTTAAGGAATTGTAGTCTAACTATGCATAACCCACAATATCCAGGTTCTTCACAGTAGGGAATACCATCATCAGATCAGGGAACCAATTAGAATCGAAGGTAGATCAATCTTATTACATTGGAATAAAAACAACACATTATCGTCAAATCAGTTAAGATCGTGCCACCAGGACAAGTACGACAATTGCCACATTGCCTTTGGAAAGGTCTGCCACAGTTTTTTACACCCAATGTCAGGTCATGTCAGGTCAGGTCAGGTCGGGACCATCAATCCCAAAAAGCCCGAGTAACTCTTATCTTGTTTTACTACACGGTCTACTTGTATCACTCATCATATAATACAATTATAGCTGCAATTTGTGAATGAGTGAATGAAACTGGAAAAGCACTGACTAGAGACTGATCCGATCGTCCTTCAATATTTTCATCGCTACCGGTCCGACCGGTTACCAGAACGGGATCAGTCCAACTCTTTAAGCGCGATTGGTCGTTGTTATGGCGGACAGTTCGAATGACAAGACAAGAAGAAGGCAAACTGAGTTGAAAATGCCTAAATTACTAGCCAATCTAACCTGACCTGATTTACCTCACGCAAACATAATAACCATACAAAATTGTTACGATATAACGACTATTTATCCAAAATTATACTGTATTTGATATACAAAGGCTTGAAGAGTTGGACCGTTCAGGCTCGGACCGGTAGCGAACAAAATATTGATGGACGGTCAGACTGATCACTAGTTACTTCCAATTAGAAACTATTCAAGTTGTATTTGATGGTTCTTCCGGAAAAACCAAATGTTATGCAAAGATTTTCAACACTACAAAATGTATCACCTGATATGGTAGTTCAAGGGAATCACAACAGATAAGTAAAAAAAAATACTCACGTATCCAACCAATAAACCTTTTCCTCAAAAGTAGTCAAGGCCACTGGGTTCTCCAACGAATGATTCAGCAGCACCTCTCTTTCCAGCCCATCATATTTTATCCTCTCGATGGTATTACCGTGTTGGTCACAGAAGTAAACGAATTCGTTTTGGGAATCCAACGAGACATCAGAGATCAATTTTCCATTATCCACCAACAGTCTTCTGTTCTGTCCATCTAGTGTGGCGATTTCAATTTTCGAAACGCCAGACCAAACCAAAAACCCTTTAACGGGATCGACAGCGATGGAATTCGGCTTGCCTACTTCGTAGGACAACAGTACATGCTCTTTGCTACCATCTAATCGCGATACCTCTATTGTCCCCCGTTTTGAATCGCACCAGTACAAGTTACCAGCTATCCAATCGATTGCGAGGCCAGTTAACCAATCAACAGGCGAGTTGTCAAGAATCTCCGTCTGTTCCAATATGTACTTGCGTCCAGTACCATCTCGTTTTATTCTACTTACGGACCCGTGATCGCTGTCGGCCCAGAAGATTTGATCCTGTTCCGCCAGAAAGTCAATGGCGGTCGCGCTGGACACTTTCGAAATAGGGCCCAAGACTTTTGTGTCGTTTTGACCGTCCAAAGATAGCCCGTGGAGCTCCCAGTTTATGGAATACAACAAGAATTCCTCCATTCCGACGCATCTGGACTTATCTTCGGCGTCTTCTTGGTATCCAATCGCACACTTGCAAGTGAATGCGGTAGGCGATATAGGAAGACATAAGTGTTGACATCCACCTCTATTGAGGCTACAAGGGTGGTCGCCTGTTTGCTCCAAGGGGTCGTATATTCGTAAGGCTAGTACCCCGCCGGTACTGTTCCTGACGATGGTATCGTTTCCTCCCGTTAGTTTATCGATCGAGTGAATCGACAGGTCAGTGTCGTCAGCGAAGTAAAGCTTTTCGTGGTAGAGAGTGATAGCTGCCACAACAGTGTCCTCGAATGACAAATTTAGTTTCTTCACGTCGCTACCGTTGCAGTTACTAAAATATATTTCGAAGTTGCTTATCCAATAGATTTTTGAAGATTTAATGTCGACAATCAAACCCTTGGAATTTTTCTGAAGTTCCGGAACAATAGTTCTCCTAGAACTGCCGTCCATGGCGCTCGTTTCTATGAATTCAGTTTCGTTCTCCGACGATATCCAGTACAACTGGCCGCGACCGGGATCAACAGCAACGGAGAGAACGTCCACGTCGTCGATGAGATTGGTGCTGAACTCTCCGTTCAAATTAGTCGCCATTATCCCGGATTTCGAGGATACGAAAAGCAAGTCGGAGATCCAGTCGACGGCCAATCCCGAAGGATTCTGCAAGTCAGTATCTATAAGAGTCTCGGTAGGACCGTGAGTCAAACTTGTGCGTTTGATTTCGTTGATATGTTGATCTGCCCAGTACAGGGTACTGTTTCTCGCGAAGTATTCCAGCTGGACGGGACTCAGAACTTGCGGTATGCTTATTGTTGGGATAGTGTGGTAGTAGGGTTGCAGAATATCCACTCCTCGGATTTCACTGTTTCTCGATATCAGCAAGACTTTCTCGTTAACTGAAAAAAAACAAAATATTCAACAGAACTAGCTCGATCCGGCGCCCAACGGGGGGCTCCCGAGAAACGAAAAAAACGTTTGGAATATTCAGTACACATTGGTTTATTGTGAAAAATAGGAATGTAAAGAAAGGTTTTGTTATTCCGTCACAAACATACAAAATCTGAAATAATGAATTTACAAATGAATAATAAACAAATTTTCCGGTTCAGGTTCCAAACATCTGCTTTTGTATATTTTTTGAAAAATATTAGGCATCTTCATACCATAACTGACGTTGTACAGGGTGTTAAGGGCATGACTGCAGTATTTGCAACACAAGATTTCTTCAACTCAAACAAGCATAGAAGTTCTTTAGAACACGGGTCATAAAGTACCCCGCACGGTTCTTATGGAACATGAGCCCCAGTCGAATTGGCTGAAAATTTTGCAGTTTATGATGTCCTGATGATCGAATGTCTCCATGAGCCCAACGAGATCTAATGGACAGTTTTTGAAATACAGGGTGTCAAAAATGCAGAGGCAGGGTTGCTACAGCAAGCGCTAAACGTGATCGCGAGCCCGCCCACATGCGCACAAACTCATTTTCAATGTAACCCCCACTACAGCTCTTGCAACACAGACATACAAATGCTCTGTACAGAGAGTACTTGTCCTCCAATTCTGTTGGCGTTCGGCATTTTTGTGTTGTTTCTGAAAAAATGTCATCGCCTAACAAAAAACCAGCCATCAAGAGTCAGGCACGTGAAATAATTTTTAGAGTGTTCAATTATTTTCAAAGTGTTTAAATGTGAGTCGGGTACTTTATCAAATGTGAAAAATAAAACATCTCTCGCTACAGGTAACATTAAATAAATTTTAAAAATTACTATTTCAACACAAATCTTTATTTTGTATTAGGTATTTTAATAAGAACACGGGCAGGTGAAATTTTCCATCCCAAGAAAGAAGCGGCCTAGAAGAGCACCAGTAACTGATATTCCCGATTATGAGTATTCCAATATTAGACGGATTATTTACGACTTTCATAAGACGGAAGGGTGTCATATTACGGTAAAAAGTTCCAACGCTAAATTAATTACGTTTCGGAAATTGTGCCTTCCGAAACATCTCTTCGTAGAATTTAAAAGAAAAAAGGGTTTCAAATGGAGCAGGACTGAAAATAATAGAGGATCACCAAAAATCAATCATTTTCGTAGCCAATAGTGACCAAGTGTGTTTCTTGATGAAACATACCTTCATAGTGGACATACATCTTCCAAGAACTGGACGGATGAATCAACCAAAGGGTTATTTAAAAATATTGCGAAGGGACGAGTTGATCAAGAGAAATAAAAAACATCATTTTAGATACAAATTTAATGAGGTTCTGCTTGAACACGGACATAACGTTTGCGACTTCCACCCTACCACCCGGATTTGAATCCCATTGAACTCATTTTGGCTCCTGTCAAAGGCAACGTGTCCCAAAAGAATGTAACTTTCAAGTTGGCAGATGTGAGGAAACTGGCGGAGCACGAGTTTGATCAAATCACTTCCGAGGAATGGCAAAAGCGTTGCCGACATGTAGTAGATATAGAGCGGAAATATTGGGAAAACGAAACATTCAAAGGCGTTCAAACAGAGGTAAATCCAGTGATTATAAATTTAAATGACACTATCAGCACAAGCACAAGCAGCAGTGAAGATGAAGAAAATTTGTATTCAGATAGTGACTGATTTATTTATACATATGATTTGTTTATTTACGTATTTGTTCATTTTATTTATACTCGTTTATATTATCAATGACTGACAATATGCTGTTACTGTACCTAAATGGCTAATAATTTTATGTTATTATAATTAAAGTTTATTTTTGAATAAGTTACATTTTATTACATTTTAATGAACTGTACTACTACCACAGATTAAGTTCTAATCTGTGCTACTACCTATAATACTAAATAAACTATGGAAAGGAATTACAAAGAAGTCATGTTCCATTTGCTACACTAATCAAAACTAATTACAGATACGACACTGGCCGGCAAGGATTATCGTAATCCAATAGTAATTTAGTTGGGAGCGCAATCGCTCTCCATCAGTCGTGGCGTTTACCATTAGAAAATCAATAATTAGGCAATTATTTTGTTACAAAAAATTAAGGGTAATAATTGCAATCTTTATATTGTCAACACGAGTTGTAATGAAAATTTCTAAGACTCCGTATACAGGGTTATTAATAATTACATAATTTTTATGCAACTCTTTGAGCAAAATCAGTCAAACGCAAAAGCCGTAGACTTGCAGAACTTTTCATCACAACTCGTGCCGACAATATAAATATTGCAATTATTATCCTTAACTTTTTGTAACAAAATAATCGCCACATTATTGATTTACTAAAGGTGAGTAACAGCCCTCTCTCTGCGTGTTTGACACCCTTCATCTCAAAAACTGACAATTAGATCTCGTTGTGCCCATGGAGACATTTGATCTACATTGTACTAAATTTTCAGCCAATTTGACTAGGACCCATTTTCCATAAGAACAGTACGGGGTACTTAGAGTTTTTTTATCTTCTGGTTCCCACGAAAAATAAGCAAATGACCAAGTTTTATTAGCAAGAACTAGTCACTAACGACACTCACCTACGCAAGTTTTGTTGTCTTCGCCGAGCCTCATAACGTGCGGGCAGTCGCATTTGAAAGTGTGGTTCAAGTGCAGCAAGCAGAGATGCGAGCATCCGCCATTATTAGTCCCGCAAGGGCTGACTCCGTCCGTCGGCTGTCGACTGGGGTGCATTATTTTGATATCGAAGGGTTGGGTGAGAGTTCTCTGAATAACTTTCACATCACCGCCGGTCCATTTGTTCGCTCTAACCACGCTGTTCGTCCTCCAATCGGTCCAGTAAACGTAGTTTTCGAACACCGTGATGGCAAACGGATGCGAAAGCATTTCGTGATTGTTCATCACCTCGTGCTGATCGTTCCCATCGTAATCTGACGTGTGTATCGAGTCCGAACGGGCGTCGATCCAATAAATTCTCCTCATCGTGTAATCCAAAGTTAAACCGTTGGGCCAGCCGTTGTTTACAATTTTAACCACCGTGCTTCGATCCAATCCCGCCAAAGAACATCGCTCGATGCGGGGCAACTGGCTGTCCCAATCTGTCCAAAACAGATAGCCGTCTCTTGGATCTACAGCTATGGCTCTGGGACTCTCCATGTCGCCAGCTACGAGAGTTCGGCGGAAACTTCCGTTGAGTTTAGCGACTTCGATTTGATCCAAATTACTCTCCACCCAGTACAGATTTTGTCCGATCCAGTCGACCGCTAATCCTTCAGCTGTAGATAACCCCGTCTGTACCACTACTTCGATGTTACCAAGTGATCCTCCTATTACTGTTCCCCTGTAGATTTTATCGTCTATCACGTCTGTCCAAAACACCTATTGAAGAAATGGTTAAATGTGCCGCCCAATTTCAAATAAATCTGTCGAGTTTTTATGACTAGTAGAATAGGTTGTGGTGTGGAACACACGCTGACCTTTGACGCGAAAAGGTATAAGTAAAGATATACGTGTGTTCCACACCACCCCCTATTATATGACCACTACTTTCAAGACAATATGTTCTCAAGTACCTATTTGTTTAAGCAACTAAATATAAGTTATAGTATTTCTAATCCCAATTGGATTGTAATAAAAATAAGAGCATCACGATGAGTGTCCATATGACATTTATATACTACCGGTGTTTTTACTTTCAAAGCGTTCCTGGCAATCATAAAAAAGTTCTGTCGTATGGTCCTAGTCGCCCAGATTATTGGTAATGGAGCTATTAAATATATTTGAGGATTAAATGCTAGGCTAGCTGGACTGGACACCTGTTATCTGAAGCCGAATGATTTCGCCAGTTCACAATATGCCTTAATCAGTGCCGTGTGTTGGTGAGGTTAGGTGAATTATCCATTGAAAATAATTTTACCAATATGGCTTTCTGAGACCTTTCCAAACCAATAATAACACTTCGTGTGAGGAATCTGTGTAAATCGACAGGAATCCGGAATTTAAAAATAATGATTTGGATGTTCAAATTCAGCGAGTAATTTCAAATATTCATAAATGCTTGATAAAGGAAAACTGTCACATTTCACAGGATGAAGTTGTGAAAAGAATGTGCGAGTTAACGAAACTAACTCGTTCAACAGTTCTTCGAAAGAAAACAAAAAAATGAAAAAATTTGCAAACGTTGACAAAAGATGTTATTCGGCGAACCGTTGTTATTCCCAACCGTGGAAATGATTCGGTATGAATTATTAGACTGTCACAAATTTTCAGAAAATCTACGAGGTGTTTTATTGTTTTGTGGTTTCAAACATTATGACCGGATGGTCATATTGGAATCGACACGCATTGTTCAAGACCGACAAGAATATTTGAGGCGAATGAAAACCTACCGAAAATCCAGCAGACATATAATCAACCCCGACGAAACTTGGTTCAACACCTATGTTGTCAAATATGGCTAGATAGACGGAACCAAGTATTGTGATTTAAACACACCTTCTTCAATGGGGAAAACGTGTTATAGTTTTGCATGCTGGGAACGAAAGTGGTTTCGTACCGAACGCTTTGCTTCTGTCGACCCAAAAATATAAGAAGAAATGACTGTGCGGAAATATTCCTCCAAACTCTGTTATTTTTATGGATAACGCATCCCATCATTCTTGGTTATTGAATAAAATACCAAACAATAACACGAACAAAAGCCGATATTGTTAATTTCATTCGAATTCATGACATGAAAATACCCGAAAAGATTCCAAAGAAAAAGGTGTATTACTGGCGGCCAAATAAACAACGTAATTTCAAAAAATGTATTCGATCTGTGAGATACGTGGTCATATTCTCTTACGTTTGCCTCCATACTATTGTACTGTGTTCAATCTAATTGAAATGGTTTGGGCCACAATGAAAGACAGCTTGCAGAAATCTAATTAGTCACCGACCTTGAATGCTTGACAATATAAGACAATATTTTATTTCAGATGGATCTCAACGCTTTAAATTCCATTTCGTTTTCATAGACGAAGATATCGAAACCAGTTATAAAGCTGTAGAATTTGATTGTGAATGAACAACAGAAAATGTATTCGGCGAGGATAGTCCAAAGTAGATTCGGATAGACAGTCCTCCTGGAATTGGAGAAGAACGTGGTCGAATACAAACCTCGTATAACCTATTTGACGCCAGAAAAATCATATTTAGAGAAACCAGATACGTTGGATAGCCTAATACTTCCATATCTTCGAAATGTAGTTTTAGATCAGGGGACGCATCTAGTTGTGTGGTATCGAGAACATGTCATTGATTACATCTTGAATAAACTGTCAGAAGTTTCGGAAGAATCAAGCGGTTGGGCATTACAAAAAGTTCTATTGCTAGAAGTAGCTATAAACAAATGTGAAATTGGTAATGGAACATCTTTCATTAAAATACCCTTGCAAATTTCAAGAAAACATGCATGTATCAATATTCAAAATGATGATGATCAAGCATGCCTTTTCTGGAGTATAGTTAGTGCTTTATATCCACCCACAGGATATTATCGATATACAACACCACATTATAAGAGAACAACTATTGTGTGCAAAGTTCCATAAATCCGATCGTTATTCAACCCGATGATGATTCCATCTCATCCGAATATAGCGAAGAAAATATTTGATCTTTCTAGTCCAATTTTGTTGGTATCTATTTTTTTTTAAGTATATATTTGACAAGTATTCGGAGTAATTATTTGTGTTTTCATTGTATTTTAGATTTTTTTACTCAGCTTATATTTCCAAGTTTTTCATAATTACTCAAGGTGGAAAAATTCAGTTGAGATAACTTTTACAAGGGGTGATTAATTGCTATGATTGCAAGAATAAGTAACTGAAAAAATGACACTGAAAAATAATATTCCGACGCCTATGTCAAGGCGGCAACTGGAAAGAGAATTTTTCTTGAAACTTTTTATGCCGGTCTAATTAGGATTAGAAATACTATACAAGGATGGATAAAAATAGGTTTGATGAATAAGTACTTTCATGGCAAGTCTCAGTATTTCAGTGCAATAGTAATTTCTTCAAAGCTACTTTTTCGAGTGAGTTCTTGTACTTCCAAGAGATTTTTTTCTGAAAGGCGAAATGAGTTAATTTACTGATCACTCCCATCATCATCAAATGCCATCACTGACAGTACTTTCGGGGTGAGAAATTGCTATAACCTTTATTCAACGAGAATAAACATACCATATCCGTATCGTTGGTATGATAGAAGTCCAAAGTAATGGTGTTCTTCAAACTCGGTATGAACGACTTCAAACTGAACGTGTGCAGATCGATCCCTCTGAGCTCGTGGCGATTACTAAAAATAACGAACGGTCGTCCGCTGTCCGTACTCTTGCAAGTGAACCCGTCCTCTTGCATCACATATCCCTCCTGGCAAGTGCACTTGTACCTCGAACCTCTCGGGATGCAGATCTGAGAGCACACTCCCCAAGCTTGACACGGATGTGTTTCGAGGCAATGCGTCTTGTCTGCCTGGAGGTGCAGATGCGAGGGGCACGTACAAATGAGGCCTTCCGGCGCGTTGTGGCAGTCGTGAGAACACACGAAGCTGTGATCGCACAGCATGTCCGCGCATCTCATGCCTTCGTCCGTACCGTCGTCACAATCCTTCCTAGAAAAAAACAACATAAACTGAATATGATTGGAGTAAAGAACAAAGTACTCGATTTATTCACTAGCTACCTAAACAACCGATGGCACTATACAACGATTAGAGGAATATCAAGTGAAAAGAACCTAGGAACCAGCGGTGTACCCCAAGAGAGTGTAATTGGCCCAACACTGTTCCTCATATACATAAATGATCTGTGTAACAATGGACTATAAGGGAAAATAAAGCTGTTTGCTGATGATACTACACTTTTCTACAAAAAATGTCCAGCTAGTTCAGGACCTGAATTGCATACGTGAGTGGACAACAAAAAACAAAATTCACCTAAATCAAAGTAACTGCTACTATATGATCTTCAATGGTGATGCAGAAAATGATAACTTCCAATTTAATATAAACAGTGAAAAAATAAAAAATAAAGTTGAAAGTGCCAAATATTTGGGATTAATCTAGGACAATAAATTAACATTCGAAAAACATATATCTAAACTATGCACAAAATTGAACTACCTTTGCTATCAACTAAAACACAGTGCCTTGAGATTCAACAAAAAAACAAAATTCCAAATATACTACTCAAATGTGTAATTGCAACTTATTTACTTAGCAGCTTTTTGGAGTCAAACAAGACAGCAGGATATTGATAATCTACAAATAGCCCAGAATAAAACAGTTAAAACTTTATTTAATATCCCATACAGCACAAACACAACACTGCTCTACAAAGATCTAAAAATCTTGAAAGTCAGCGACATGATCAAATCATATACAAGATAATGTATTCATCATTAAAGCATTATAATGTAATTATAAAACTAATCAGACTAGTCAGATTGTTCAACACCTACACCAACACAACATACATTCACACTTAAACACATACTCGCAATGTAGATGTAAAATTACAGTAGTAACTGCTATATCAATATGATTCAAATACAATAAAATAAAACATATTATGTAGCATCTTCAAGTTTAACACTTATAACACAAGACTTATAATTGAAAATTTAGGAATTCATCCATAGAATAAAAAGCATTATTACATAGGAGATTAAATAATTTTGACTTGTAGAGTTTGAAGCTTTCAATTTCACCAAACAAAGTCAAAGTGTGATTATAACATTTGATACCTTGATAATTATAGGAATTCTGCCCGAGTTTCAACACATGGTCATGTATCGTATTCCCCCTTTGATAATTGCAGTTTTCTTTTTTTATATCCATAGTGATCAGATATATATATATATATCTGATCACTATGTATATATATATATATATATATATATATATATATATATATATATATACTCTACAAGCTACAAGCTCTACAAGCAAGGTAGAGTCAGAATACCTAATCTAATGAAAGTATCCTTACAGCTTTCTCTATATTGTGCCCCCACCATGCACCTTATAATTCTTTTCTGCATAAGAAATACTTGCTGCATGTGTGCTGAATTCCCCCAAAAAATTAGACCGTAGCTTAGTGATGAATTCACAAGTCCATAGTAAGCAAGCTTTAGAATTTCTATAGAAACAGTCCCTCGTAGCTGTCTAATGATAAATCATATGCCGCTCAGTTTTGATACTAAGTTCTCTGTATGATTTTCCCATGTGAGTTTTAAAGTAGAACCAACAATCTAGTAAGGTCGTAAATCAATATTAGCCGACGACCCTCATTATTACCCATTGTTTGGAATACAGATAAGCCATGAAAGTGTGTCCCTTAAAATATTCCCAGGTCCGGATTCAAATATCTCATGAAATAGTTTGGCATTTTAATAATAGTAGGCTCTCTATTATTTTGGCTTCTGTTGACAGTTTTGTATTTGAATACATTTGATAATAAAAAATCTCCTGAGTCGATTATAACCCTTGGTAAGGATATGTTTAAATGTGTGTAAATAATAAAATTTACTTACCTGGCCATCAGACTTTTAGTACTAATGGACTATTAACGAGATTATAGGGATAATGGCCTATTTCAGAAACAAAAGAAGGAAAGTTAAACAACGTTTAGTCATTACCTACCTAATATTCCGTTTTGTCTATTAGAATTTTGTGTCGTGAAAAATGTTGCGTCCGTGGGCTCAACCTGAAGCTGGTGCTTCAACTGTTGGTCGTCGTACTACTAGTCGACAAATGTTAAACCCTCATGGAAAACAAATTATATTAAATGTTTATACTTCCTTCTGGAACGTGGAAAGTCCAAGGATCAAGTAAGTGCGTCTTTAACAAAAACACCGTATTCCACAGTGTTTAAAATAGTAAGTAGCCCTATTTTAAAAAGAAAGAAACGAAAAGACTCTGGTGGTTCAAGGAAACTAGATGGATGTGATGTAGATATAATTCGAAGAACAATATATGCCTTATATAAAGAGCAAATTGTGCCCACATTAGATATTTCAATGCGACGGCTTAAAAATAATGAAAATGGTATCCAGTGTTGCAAAGAGACTTTGAGGAAATCTTTTTTACGAAACGGATTTAAATTTAGAAAACTCAGTAGTAGCAGAAATATCATAATGGAATCTGGAAATAGAGATTTGAATATTTATTGGCTATAAACGAGTTTGGAGATTGTGATAGAACAATAGTTTATTTGGATGAAACTCGTTTCGATACACACGATATTCCAAACAAAAGTTGGGTAGATTCATCTGACTTGTGCCATACTAATGCGCCGTCTAATAAAGAAAAACGGATAATTCACGAAGGAACCGAAAGTGGTTTTATACCAAATGCATTGTCTTTATCGGCAAAGAATATTATATAAGGACTCTTTAGTCGATTATCATGATGATACTGGTTCCAAAATAAACTAATGCCAAATATTCCACCCAACAGTATTATCGTCATGGATAATGTCGGAGACTAGATAAAGCACCATGTTCAAATGACACCAAAGCCACTATGCAAGAATATATGTTAAATAATGAATGTGTTTTCCGCATTAAAAAGGTGGAAAAGTCATATATGGACATAGAAAAACTTCCCAAAGAAAAGTTTATTATCAATTCGGGTGACGACAGTGAAAGTGAAACTGATCTTCGTGAGTAATTTTGTGTGTGTATATTAAAATTAAATCTAAACAACTCAAAATTATAAACTTTCTGAGCGATGTTTATAAATGTTTCTGTGCTATATATCATATATTATAAGGGTGGATTTAGCGAGGGGCAATATATGAAAATATAGATAGAAAAGTTATTGGGTATAGCCCTCAAAATGTTCTGCAACCGTAGGCACGTGTTTCGAGCTTCCTGTTGTTGTTTCTAGTTTTAGCTCGAAACACGTGTCTACGGTTGCAGAACATTTTGAGGGTTATACCCAATAACTTTTCTATTCATATATTATATGTACATAAATTATTCTCAATTATGATCAAGCGATTTTTCTTAACCCAATATCATTATACCTACCTACAAAACAAAATTTAATGGCTAGGGCAGGTACAACTCTGCGTAGAAAGGACAGCCTACCGATACCTGGGGTTGGTGATTTATGACCTTCTTATAGTACTAGTAGTACTCTACCAAGTGCTACAATAATGATGGACAAAAAAGAACTACATATCAGTGCAGTGGTTCAACCAAATTCCCGATCATATCAAAAAAACATTGACCAATACAAAGATGAAAAACCTTCTCCTAGATGACATATTATATATAATTTTAAAAAAAATTAATAAAAGTGATCTTATCCTCTGTACCAGAATAGTAATATAAGTTACAAAAATAAATGTTATGACATGCATACCACTCATGTAATCAAATATGATATACTCTTTATGAATCATGTTATTTCTTTGAAAACTTAAATAAATTTTAAAAAAAACATACATTTTCTATTTCGCGCTTTGCTTGTGAATCAACCTACCTTTCGTCACAAAGCTGATTTATAGAAACGCACTTGGTACCATCATCACAAAGCCTCGACGGATATTCACAAGCGGAAGTCAACTTGGACTCCGGATGCTTGTGATCGTGACAATTTTCTCCAACCTCGTCCGTACCATCCGTACAATCCTGTCTGTTATCGCACAATTTACCAGCGGGAATGCATTTCGTGTTGTTGTCGCAGAGTTTTTGTGGCGCGTCACACTTCAAGAGAGGCGTTTTGGACTCGGTGGCGTTCTTCAGCTTGTCTGGGTCGCACTGTCTTTCGTCGGAGCCGTCCAGGCAGTCCACATCCGAGTCGCACACAAACTCCTGTAATCGTTAGGTTCTTATTATTGAAAAAAACAGTAGTGTCAAAAAATAATAATAATAAAATTTTATTTTAAGAAAAATCAATAAACACACCTTATGTTGAATAACAGATGAATTCATTGTTTTTGTGTCCTTGAAAAACATGCTTATTATAAAGAGTTGACATGTATAGTGTCCGCCAAAATCTAGAATCCATTTGGGGAAACTTTTTTATTGATAGTTTCTCAGAAAATTTCACACCACGCTTTTTAGCCAATCAAAAAATTGGGTTTTGTACAGTTGCCATGACAACCCAAAAAATTTCCGGAAATTTTTACCCTCCAGGGTAGGCTGAGCGAAATTGATAAGTGAAAATTTTTTTGTCAAATATTGCATATAGACCAGGATCCCAAGCCTATTTTAAAAAATGATTAATAACAGGATAAATCTTCCTGAGTAGCTTCATTTTGCCGAGACACCCAACTTTTTCCTCTACGAAAATTCTCGATAGTGGTAGCTAATAAACTGCGCAGGAGTCAATCATGTCGATTTGGTGAGTGCAAAAAAGTCATTAATAACAGTTTTTCAATTGAACCTCGAGATAATTCGATAAAGTACTCGAAAAAACTTTTGTCCTACAAAATGGATGGTAGGACTGAAGAGTCCCCCACTCCCAACATGTACCAATGACATGGTCATACGAAATCATTAGTACCCAGCGGATTTTTTACCGTTGCTTGGTTAATATTTGTTCAATTGAATGGTCATATTGTCCTACAAATTGAATGGTAGGTGTTACCAGTCCTACGCTCCGAAATTGTCTTTTATAAAGAATGAAATTTTCTGAGAAACTAAAAAGTTTCCCATATGGTTTCAAGATTTTGACGGACACTGTATAAATAAGTTCGTGAGAATATTATAATAATTGTGATAGGATATATTGTTAGCAATTTGAAGTCAACCTTCATCTAGAGATCTTTTGAATATTTATCCAAACACAAACGTCAGAACACAAAAAAATTCAATAACAATAAAGTACCTTTTTAATGCACTCGAAGTTGGCACACGTGAACTCTCCAGGTTCACAATCGACTCTGGGCCCACAGTCCTCCTCGTCCGAGCCGTCGGGACAGTTCGGTTTGCCGTCGCAAAGGGCAGTTTTCGCGAGGCATATATCCAGAGGCTTGCACGGTATTTCCAATTTCGGATCGCAGGTCAGGCAGCCTTCTTCGTCGGATCCGTCGTCGCAATCTTTAATCGAGTCGCAGTAGAAGTCGGCGGATACGCATCGACCGCTTTTGCACGTGAATTCGTTCACGTCGCAGGAGGTGATCTCTTGAAATTAATTATTCGATAGTACAAAGGATGATATTAATCGAAATATTATAATAATGTATATGGTCATGTGAGGTACAAACGTATCGAGTCGCAGTAGAAGTCTGCAGATACGCATCTACCGTTTTTGCACGTGAATTCGTTCACGTCGCAAGAGGTGATTTTTTTTAAAACAAAAAAACAATAAATATTTCACAAGAACATGAACATTTCGTAAAGGCATTTTATTCTAAAATGAAAAATATTTTTTAATTGAAAAAATATTTTAACTTCCGTCGCCGAAAACTTTCAGTTGTCACACACTAGAAGACCTAGAGCCATGTATCGAGTCGCAGTAGAAGTCAGCAGATACGCATCGACCGCTTTTGCACGTGAATTCGTTCACGTGACAGGAAGTGATCTCATAAAAATTAATCATTCGATAGTACAAAAGATGATATTAATGGAAGTATAATAATAATGTATATAAATTGTGAAAGGTATATGGTAAAAAAAAAACGGGGTAAAAAAGTTTAGGAAAACAGGTACAGAGAAAAAAGTCCAGTAAAAGAAGTACGGGATAAAAGTCCAGAAAAAAGTACGGAATAAAAGTCCACAAAAAAAGTCCATAAAAAAAAGTAAGAAAAAGGTAAGATACTCCGAAAAAAACGCCAAAGAAAAATTAAATACGAGGTAAAAAGTCCAGAGAAATAAAGTCTGAGGAAAATAAATTCGGGAAGAAAGTGTGGGAAGGAAAAGTGGGGGAAAAAGTCCGGCCAATGAGAGAGAGTCAAAAAAAAATCCGTGATAAAAAGTCCAGGAAAATATATACAGGGAAAATAGGTTCGGAAAAAAGGAAACATGAAGAAAAAACGGGGAAAAAAGTCCGAGAACACCGAAGAAAAGTCCGGGGGAAGAAAGACCGGAAAAAAGGTGCGGATAAAGTCAAATTAAAAAAAAAAGCAGTCCGAAATAACAGAGTCCAACCAAATAAATCCCAGGATAAAACTCATGGAAAAAATTCCGGGCAAAAAAAAACGGAAAAGAATCTAGGGAAATGAAGTCCGGTGCAAAAAATTTCTGGGAAATGAAGCCCGGTTAAAAAAAACTCTCGGAAAGACAAGGTCCAGGAAAATAGAAACTGTGAAAAAAATGAGATAAAAGTGAGAAAAAAGTCCAAGGAAAAAACAGGAACAAATGTCCCGGGAAATAAAGTCTGTGGAAAAAAAGGCCTGAAAAAATGTCTGGGGAAAAAAGGCCTGAAAAAAAGTCTGGGAAGAAAGTCTGGGAAGAAAAAGTCTGGGAAGGAAAAAGTCCAGATAAAAGTCCGGCCAATGAGAGAAAGTTAGAAAAAAAATCCGCGAAAAAAGTTCAGAAAAAAATGAGAAAAAGGCAATAGGAACGAAAAACGGAGGAAAAAAGTCCGGTCATATAACACCGAAGAAAAGTCCGGGGGAAAAAGTCTGGAAAAAAGTCCGGAAAAAAGTCTGGAAAATGTTAAATGAAAAAACAAAGTCCGAAAAAACAAAGTCCGACCAAATGAAGCACAGGAAACAAAGTTTTGTCTGGGAAATGAAGTCCAGTGCAAAAAAAGTCTGGGAAAAAGGTATAGGGAAACAGAAACTGTGAAAAAACAAGTAGGAAAAAAATTTCCAGGAAAAAAGTAAGAAAAAAATTCATGGAAAAGGGAAATAAAGTCCGGGGAAAAAAGGCCTGGAAAAAAGTCAGGGACGGAAAAGTCTGTGAAGAAAAAGTCCGGAAAAAACATTCAGGGGAAAAAAGGTACGGAAAAAGGCCCCGGGGAAAAACTGCGGGGAAATAGTCAGAGGAAAAAGTCAGTGGGAAAAGTCAGGGGTAAAAAGTCAGGGGTAAAAAGTAAGGGGAAAAAAGTTAGGGGAAAAGTCAGTGAAAAAAGTCTGTGAAATAAATTCGGGAAAAAACATGGTGAATGAGGTTTGGGGGGAAAATGTACAGTATACAATTTAAGCGAAGTTACAAGATTTCGTATATTAATACATTATACAAGTAAACAGTGTAATAAGTTAATGCCATCTATACTCGGAGACGGAAATGAAAGTCAGTGACGTATTCTTATCTTCAGCGAGGCAAGGGTAGAGTGAAGGGAATTCCAGCCGCTCTTATTGGGTTGTTTCTGAACTAGTGACAGACGTCACTGACTATTAATTACTTCCGTCTCCGAAGATTTGTATCTCATTTTATCAAGTTGTCTGTTATAAACTTACTGCAATCCGTCTCATCGCTGTGATCATCGAATCCGCAATCGTGCACATTATCGCACCGCCACACCATGGGAATACACCTCTGCGACTTCTTGCACTTGAACTGCGACGGCAGACAAATCTTCGAACACATATCAGGGTTCTCGTCGGTGCCGTCGAAGCAGTCCTTCTCTCCGTCACACACCCAGTACTTGGCTATGCAAGTCGTCTTGTCGCACTTCAGCTGGCTCTCCCCGCAAGACACGTGCTCGCAGGGCCCCCCGGGGTCCGCAGACTCGTCCGAACCGTCTTTGCAGTTGTCGACGCCGTCGCAGAGGTACGTGTTAGGCACGCAGTGCTGGTTGTGGAAGCACTGGAACGTGTCCGGTGGGCAAAATGACGGCACCGTGTAGTTTTCCAGTTTGACGCAGGTGTTGTTGGAGACGACGAAGCCGTCCGAGCAGGCGCAGACCGATTTGTTGCCGGGGATAGGAAGGCACAGTTCCGGACAGGTGGAATTTGAACAGCCGTTTTCTCCTGGAAGACAACGGCTCATGAAATTCGAATGAAATGCACTTGAATTATATATTATATGTAAAAGTTGCGGTTTCAGAGTAGAGTAGGCGCCTTGTGTTGAATAATTTCGAAGTCACACATCCTTTCTCAGATAATTAACTCTTAATATGCACACGCAACTATTAATCCAAAACGATTTCACAATTAATACTATCAATATTTCCGGTGATAAGTTTAGAACTTGGCAACGAATACACGACGATCAGGACGGCAATGTGCAAATACTCTGCTCGCCTACAATAACTCAACTGGACTGCCTTCCAAATCTGTTCTCTTCCTTCAAAACTTCAAGTAAATCATTTCCCTAGAAGACCAACTGCCTCTCCTTTGTATTTTCGCATCCCTACGCCTCCTGTCGCCGTGTCTACGTTCGTGATAACGATCACACCAAAACTAATCCCTAATTGAATAAGTCCACTACTTTATTTTACAACCAAATTATTGTGTAAGAAGGGATTTGCGGCCCAAAGATAACCTTATAAGTACCGCAATCTCCGAAAAAAACCCATGATGAGATTAAATAACAAATCTTACTAGATTTCATAATCAAAATAAAGTCTAGGCCAGAATATTCAGGAAGGGAAACAAATACCCTTTTATATTCAATTTCCGACATTTATAATGCAAATTATTTCAGTACAGATCAACACAACAAGAGGGTGGTTTGGTACGAAGGCGTAGAAGGACAACTGCAAATTTATTTTTCAAATTCCCACTAGAAAATTTTATAATTTCGGCTTTGTATCTCAGAATTCCGACTTCGAATCTCGGAATTCCGACTTGGTAATTCGGAATTCCATAATTCCGACTTGGTAACTCGGAATTCCATAATTCCGACTTTGTATCTCGGAATTCCAACTTACCAACTCGGAATTTCGTTTTCATATCTCAGAATTCCCACTTATTAAATGGGAATTTTATAATTCCGACTTCGTATCAAGGAATTCTAAGTCAAAATTCCATAATTATGACTTAGTATTTCGGAATTCCGTCTTACCAGCACGAAATTCCGAAGTTAGTAGGACGAAATTCCAAAATACGAAGTCGGAATTCCAAGATACCAAGTGGGAATTATTAAGTCGTAATTCCCACATACGAAGTCGTAATTCCCAGATACGAAGTCGTAATTCCCAAATACGAAGTCGTAATTCCCAGATACGAAGTCGTAATTCCGAAATAAGAAGTCGGAAATATAAAAATCCAAGATGCAAAGTCGGAATTTCTAGTTACGAAGTAGAAATTATAAAATTTCGAATTACGAAGTCGAAAATCCGATATACGAAGTCGGAGTTATAAAAATCAGAGATGCGAAGTCGGTATTATAAAATTCCGAGTTAGTAAATCGGAATTCCGAGATACTAAGTCGGAATTATAAAATTTTGAGATCCGAAGTCGGAATTTTCAAAATAAAATATCGCACTTCTACGCCTTCGTAGTTTGGTGTCTGTAAATTAATAAAAAGAGGTAGGTTCGAAGCAATGCAATCCAGTATTGCATTATCTGATAGGAAAAATGTAAATGAAAATGACAACCTTTTAGTAACAACAATTTTTTCAAACAGTTCATAAAAGTTTGTGTCTTGTTTTATATCAAATTATGTATTTATTATAATTATTTTGATTGGCTGTTAAACTGATGTGTTCTCCCGATCTGATTTAAAACGTAATCCTCGAATATATGAATATTTGGTGAGTATACAATTCAAGGAACAGAAATTACCGAAACACCAAATCTGCGTCAATTTTACACTCGAAGCTTTAGCTTCTGAAGATGCTAACTTTGGTGGCGATACGCACGTCGAATGAAACAGTTTTGGTGTTTGGGTAGTTCCTATTTCTTAATTTAATAAGCACTATCTCAATATCTAAAAAAATAAGGGTGACAAAGATGGATTGAGTAAATGAGAATATAAGACCCAATAAAAGGGGTATATAATACAAAATGAAAAGCTTATATATTAATCATGAAAAATTAAACAAAATCTATATTATTATCATTACATTCCACCTAACATTGTAACATGCAAGCATCAGTCTAAATCAGTTGAGTAGTGCATTATATATTGCTTTCCTAAACGGAGATAAGGGTAAACAGAATATATCGGTATTTGATAGATTATTATAGCTTCTACACATATAAGTTATAGGACATACATACACATACCTTTTTGTACCTCAGCATCAAACAACTTGATATCGTAAAGGGGTAAATTTCCCTTATAGAGCCGCTTCAAACCGGTATCATTCCTGTAGGACATAATGGATCCTTTCGTCATTTCAATAAAGAGCAAATGCTTTCCCATTCCAACTCCGATACCTAGACTCAGAGACGAAGGCGAATCTAAATCCATCATGATTTCCGTTCTTCTATCTTTTCCATCAAGACCGATGCTTTCAATACAGTGCAAATGTTTATCGGACCAGTACAATCTCTTGTCGAGAATGTCAATGGCCAGACCGGCAGGCCAGTCAATTTTCTCATTGACGAATGCTCTTTTATTTTTTCCGTCCATCTGGGCAGTTTCAATCCTACCTTCTTCGGGCGACATGCTAGACCAGTGAGCCCAGTACATGGTACCTGTTACATGAAATATATCATCGAATGCAATCTGCTTAAAATATCAAGAACGTTGGAATATTTTGATAAACATTTATTTCAGTTTCATATTTCATTTTACTTCGTGACTGCTTCCTATTTTTTTGCTTTTTATGTGTTTATGACCTTGATTGTTTTTATCAATGAGACCAAATCATTTTATATTGATTTATACTACCTGTTCTCCTTGTCCTCCTTGATAAGTAACTACAACTCTCAATTTTCTTATAGATCTATATTGTATTTTTAAATAACCCGAAATTAATATTTTATTACATGTATTTGTGTTTATAGGTACGTACGAGTGTGTGGGTGTGATTGTATTATTTTTATATTACTATTTTTATTTATATGTAATTGTTGTGCATCTATGTTTATGTTTACTACTTTATTGTGGTCTCCATTCTCCAATTAAGTATTTATATATTCGTGAAATATGTGCATTAGCACTTATCACTGTTTTTTAAGAAGATTTGTGTATATTTGTTGTATTTCATATTTCATTTGCATGAATAAAGTTTATTGTTATTATTATATATTCTAGATTGCATTATTTAGTTTTTATATGAGGATCTGTC
Organism: Chrysolina oricalcia; assembly: GCA_944452925.2. Lineage (NCBI taxonomy): Eukaryota > Metazoa > Arthropoda > Insecta > Coleoptera > Chrysomelidae > Chrysolina > Chrysolina oricalcia. The sequence continues at coordinate 6,829,333 of OX101815.2, read as the reverse complement.
AAAGCTCCTGTATTAAAACCACATAAAAAACTTCAAAAGAAATCAATCAAATGTATGTATAGATTAACATACTCATCTAGAACCAACTGAACATTTTTATAGGCACAAAATTGTATTGAATTTGGATTCACTTCATAAATTGGGAGTAGTTCATCTTAGCAGAATTAAAATCAAATGTACCTACCAGTTTAAATTTTCATAACAACACTCCAATTTATAATAGTGGAATATTCATGAACTGTACACCAATAGAATCAGGACTGATATTGGAAAAAATGTAATGAATGATGATATACTTATTTATAATAAACTACCAAGCACATTGAAAATATGAAATTATCTTTAAAATTCAAGTATAATTTAATATATTTTAAAAATAAATCTGATTTGACACCTTTTTGTACCAATAAATTTTTTTATTGTTCATAAATTTACTACTTAATTTTGATATTTTCCTAATATAGGCAGAAAATGTTTTATGGAAATAATACATTTATGATTATTATCATCTTTGGTCTCTACTGAATACATGATATGTATGTTTTTGTGATGAATAAAATGATTCTGTCATTTGGCATGTCGAATATCATTTATAAATATTTGACAGTTCAAAACGTTGATATATATATATATATATATATATATATATATATATATATATATATATATATATATATATATATATATATATATATATATATACTGACAATTTAATTTTTTTCATGACACTGTCTTCATAATAACGTCGGTTGTAGAAGAATGAGAGTTCAAAATGCAAACGGATAAATATTTTTCTTCCATTACACTTCCGCTGAATGTTCGATGTACATAAATAAGATCAACAGAATGAACTGAGAATTGTTTATATTTGATAATTGAAAGAAAAAATTGTTGGAAAAACAAAAGAAGTTTGCAGCGCCAAAGTGTGATTTTTATAATTTAACTAGACAGATTCAACGTCTAATTGTTTGAATATTACGTAATTGAAGAATTAAAATATTCCTCAACTTTAAAACAACAAACTGACAAGTCTTTATCCCTATAGTTGTTCTATTATTTCAGTTTTCTTTGACATTACATTAATTACAAATGTTGAAACCAATTGGAAAGCACAAAAAGCCCAAGAGGCTGAGGTGCAGCTGGTGACAGGACCAGAATCCGAAGGAAAAAAATTACAGATGTCAATAATTGATCACTGACATGTAATCAGTCAACTGTGCTTATTTTTAAATTACACATCAATTCAACGTCTGTTTAAAGCCTCAGAAGGTCACAATATTAATAAAACACATTACCAGTATATTTACAGGAAATGAAACATCAAAAATATTAACAAAACTGTTCCCTACCTCTTGTGGGATCCACCGCTATGGACACCGGAGTGAAGTTAGCATTTTGTATCAGCGTTTTGGAGACCGATGTATTCGATAATTTTATGACGCCCAAACTGTTTTTCTCTAAACTAGTCCAGTACAAATTCCTCGAGATCCAATCGAAAGCTAAACCATCACAGAGCACATTTTTAGCCAAAATCGTATGGTTGGTCGTATCATTAATAGGAACCGATTCTATGGTCATTGATTGCATGTCGGAATAGAAAACCGACATGGTCTTGGCATCGTAGTCCAAACCTTTGGGTCGACCAATTTTCGTCAGCGGCACCATGACGTCATTTCCGTTTTCTAAATCTATCGCTTTTATTGAAAATGGACGGCTTTTCGATAGCAATAAAAAAGATGAAGGCGTCATTATGGCACATTTAGTGTTGTTTACTTGGACGTATCCTGATGCGCAGATGCATTTTTTAATAGCTATTTGACGATTCCAAACCGGAATGCACATGTGATCACAGTCATGGGCAAATTTACAGGGATGAGCCACTGAAAAAAAAATTAAAAATATAACTTGATTGTCTGTACAATCTGTAGCATGGTTTGCACAAAGCACTCATCTGTTATTTAAGGAAAAACGAAATGGAAAGTTTGCCTAGAAGTATAGTTAGTTTTGGTGGGATCAATGACATATTACCGTTAGACTCCGTTATTAAAATTTTGAGCTGCGGTCAAGAAAGAGTCACATTCTAAGCATAATTTTTACTGCCGCTTATTTCGCGGCAATTATCTGCTTGTATACATTGTATATAAGCAGATAATTCAGCAGAAACTCAGCTTTGCCGACTTTTGTGTTGACTGGCAACTATGGTCCGCGAAACAAGCGGCAATGAAAATTGTGCTCAGAATGTGATCGCAGCTCGAAATGTGAATAACGGAGTCTAGCCGTAATATGTTATTGGGTGGGATGCATCGATTATTTCATCAATTGTAAAAATAACATATTTTTCCGTCAACCTCATATTGACATGTAAGTTTAATGTTCTTCAATGTAAACTAAATCGACCTTCAATAATTTTTTTTTTATTATTGACGTGGCCGCTACTTGATGGAAATTCATAGTATACAACACTAAGGTAAAACACAATTAAATTTCCACAGATGTATTGTCTTCGCGACATGTTTCGATACACAGTATCTTTCTCAAGCGACTGTAATACATTAAATTATTCTATGTTGAACATTACTTAAATACCCTTCTTATCAATTGAGGTAATTAGGACCTACCTATAATAAAAATAGAAATGGACAAAACAATGTAGGTACTTGGAAATCTCAAAACAGCTACTACTTAATTAATTGAAAAGTTTTAACAAAGACTATTTAGGTTCAATTGATCATTTAGTAAACAATTCGAATTTTTCAACGTATTAATTTCCAAGAATTCTAACTAATTAGCCTAATGACCTTATTTTCAACATGAAGGATTTCGAAGTTTTCACCAAAGTCATGGTCTTCCTCCAATATATGATTGGCATATGTTAAGTGTGTTTTATTCTTTACATAATTCATACGGTGTTCACGTACGCGGCTTTTGAATAGTCTACCAGTCTGGCCTACATATACTTTGGAGCACGATCCACAATTCTATTTATAATATATACATAAAATATTAGCATATCATAGTATGATACAGTTTCTGCACACTGTACTTCTCCATTCTGCACATTCAGGCATACTAATGATGGAATATTTCAACAAGAATTAATTGTTTTTATTATCTTTGCAATCAACTTTTTTATCATGTTTATTTAAATAACTTTAAATTGACGGAAGTTTGTCATGTCTTAAATTTAGACTCGACAATCGCTAGTATTCACAATGTTGCCAGCTTCACGAATTGAAATTGAGACTTCGCTGGGTACAATTGTGTTTCCTAACCCATAATATAGCGAGCGAAGCGAGCTATTTCTATTTTTCTTATCGTCAGGTTAGTTCAGCGTTTGTATAGATAGCGAGGTTAGATTAGGTTGTGTAATTCTTTACCGGTTTGCTTTTATTTTCATGGTGATTTCGCAACATAAGATATTTCCTATAATGGTCATAACGTGACATCTATAAGGTTTGACATAACAATGAACCCAATAATGAATTTAACTTTTTTTAATTTACATGTAAATAGTTATCCAGTAATTTACACAATTTTTTTCGTGTATTTTTGTTTTTTATGGTGTTCCGCAACATTGTGAAAATTTTAGAAAAATCGCTTTGGTGACATATTCTTACGGTTTCCATATTACTTATCTCCTGAACTCGAACCCGAGTTATGCCCATTTGAATTTTGAAAACCGACTATTTTCAAGTACAAATTTTTCAGTCAAAAATCGACGATAATTAACTCATATTTCACAATTTATTTATTCATAGTTGGTGGTATCACATAAATATTTCCACAAGTCAAAAGTCCAAATAAAGATAAAATTAAAATTGTACAGTTATAAATACATATAGACATACATACATACATACATACATACACCTTCACACGAAAACAGAATTTACACATACACACATATACAGATAAGAACATAAGAACTTGTACTAACATTATATATAAACAAAAAATCATGGGGAATAAAAATGAAGTATACATTGTTGATGCTATTAATTAAATATCTCGTAAAATTCATCAACACTGAAAAGTGCATTTTCAATCAGGATGTTTTGAATCTCTATTTAAAAAGTTATAATTGGAAGATCTTTCAAGTTTTCAGGTAGTTTATTGAATAATTTCAATCCTATGTATTCTGTTTTTTTTTGGCACTTCCCAAGCCTATAGTATGGAACCACTAGATTATTTTTGTTTCTGGTGTTGTATGTGTGTGTGTCACTGTTTCTCATATAGTTATTCTTTGTTTGTCTAATATACAGGAGATTTTCATAAATGTATTTGGATGGTAATTTCAAGCACTAAAACCGTTTTGCACAAAAAATCGACCTTCTCAACAACTTTCCCTTCATTTATATATTCAATTGTTTAATTTTCGCCATTTTGAATGATATTAACGTGAATTTAAATTCAAAATATAACACGAATAATACATGTTTTGTACCTTCTTTCAGTTTTTCGAATTCTACCATTACAAATATTACTATAAATATATTCAAATGAGTGAAATATTATCATTAATGTTCAATGGAGTTTGCATCTACTGTTCATTTCATTGATTAAACATCTTCTAATCAAGGATTTCTTCATTTCATCAAGACTGACGTTGGCGGAAAAATATCGTAATCAACTCCTATATTAAAATATGATTAATGATCTCGATAGCTCAAACATTATTTGCCTACTTCAATACACTAGTTGATTAAACAACTATTAAGCATTTTGGCACAGAGTGTGCATATGTTAGGTCATATACATGGATATGAAGAAATGGTGACAAAACTTGGGAATCATTCAAAAACTCGTATTATCTGTAGTAACGCTCTTCTATGAAAATTGAATTGCCCACCTCGATGTGTATTGTGATAATATGAAATGGCATTAATCATCTTTCAAATTGGTTCTGACAAAATTGACACATTTGACATTCGACTCGTGAGATGAAGACATGTTTTATCAGAAACTAACAATGACACCGACATCCAAATTGATGGGGTAGTATTCCTCAATGTCTTGCAACCAACTATCATTGAATTAAAACTATTTGACAGCAAGCCATTTTCCATTAAATATAAATTCAATCATTTATTTTCAAGTAACAAAAATTTGATAAAGGTACTCACCGTCAGGCTGGCGCTGTCTGTGGAAAACGTAGACATTAAATGGCCTACTAATATTGGCTACAAGTGTCCTTTCTCCATGACCAAACTTGTCCAATTCGATAATGCTGTTGTTAAACCAAGATGAAACAAAAAGTTTGTTCTGAAAAATGGATATCCCGTACAGATTTCGTACCTTCGACCCTCTCATGACAGTTTTTCTGTTATGCCCATTGTAATCCACCGTTTCCACATAATCCAGGTAGGTGTCCACCCAATAAACCCTTTTCTTTGGAATGTCTACCGCAACTCCGTAGGGGTAGACGATTGTGTTGTCCACGATAGGTGTTCTTGAAACGCCATCCATACCGACACGTTCTAACATGGGCGCCGAATTTCCCCACTTGGTAAAAAACAGGTATCCGCTAGTGGGGTCGACGGCTAGCGACCTAGGCTTACTTAAATCGTACTCGACCAACATGTTGCACCATCGCAAGTTGTTACTGCACAGTATAATAACCTACAAAGAATTATGCTTCATTTCCACTCAAGAATAAGGACTATCCAAATCACGACCATAAACATTTGAAGTGTTGGACATTTACTACGTTAAACCTTATCACCATCGAGAGTTCAAGAAATGTCCTCTGTTGATTACATTTAGTAACTATTTAATGAACTAACGTTTTTAACAAATAATAATAAATAATAAAACATAATTGGCCGTTTACGAAAAGATTAGTAAGTAATGTTGAAACATTACTAATGGAATACCTATCAGGTTTTAGATCAAACCATCCTTATGAGACTCCCTTGCAACTGTCAATATCAAAGTAGAAGTTACTGATGAAATTAAATCTATAGTCGGAGTGTTATTGGGCTTCAAACGAGCTTTAGAAACAATCGATATCGACATACTGTTATTCAAAAAGTAAAAATCCATTGGACAGTTTTAAAATGGTTTGATGATTACCTAAGAGGTCGTTTTGAAGTAACCAAGGTGAATGGTATAAACTCAGTGAAAAAAATATAACCACCGATGTTCCATAGTACAGTGTCCTGGGCCCCTTGCTCTTCATTCTTTATTTGAATGATTTACATTTTTATTTTTTTAAAGAATGCTAGTTCATAAATTTATTTACAGACGATACTCTCATAGCTGTCAACAGTCTGAACCTGGATGAGACCATAAATAACAAATATTTGAAGAATATTAGTAAGCTCAAATCTCAAAAACCAAGGCCTTGATAATCACTTCAAAACATAAATATAACCAAATCAACAAAAACAACAATTTATAACGAAAACATTGAAACAGTGCAAGAAATAAAATACCGCGGTTTTAAAGTGGATAACTTTCTCGATTTCAAAAATCATTTCCATCATATTTATAGTAAAATAAGCTGAAAAAATCCTTGACAATAATTATCTTAATCTTCAACGTCTTTAACGGCAATTGACTAATTATTATCATCTTATTTATGATGTTATTCATCTGAATAATTACCGAATTATTATTACAATGTTATCGTATATCAGGATTTTCTATTCAAATAAAAATTATTATTATAAACCACCCATGAATACTTAAGTCGCTGGAAGATCACCAATGACGTCAAAGTGGGGGAAGGTCCAAAACCGGCGTTAGTCTACTACTTACTTCCTGTTATTAATGAAGTATCATTTGCGAACATGATCCAAACTATATAAATATACATATATTATGATCCAGGCAGATCCTTGAAAGTCGCTGGAAGGTTACTAATGACGTCAAAGTAGGGGGAAAGTCCAAACCGGCGCAAGTCTACTACTTACTCTCTGTTATTAATGAAGTATCATTTGCAACCAATAATCAAACCTATGTTGATATCAATGACATATATTATTATGATCCAGGCAGACCCCTGAAAGTCGCAGAAGGTCACTAATGACGTCAAAGTGGAGGGGAAGGTCCAGAACCGACGCAAGTCCACTACTTACTCTCTGTTATTAATGAAGTATGATTTTCAAACATTATACAAACCTGTGCTGATATCATATACATATATTATGAAATACATCCCACACTAATCCCCGTAGAACTCCCTTAGAATTATTTTTATTTTAGATGGATGATTTGCATGTACATATTGGTCAAACACAACATCTATCGAAGCTAAACAACATATACAATATCAAGGGCACAATAGGGTCAGAGCAACACTGGCACCTACGCTCCAGACAAACTCAGGAAAGTCGATAGAAGGTCACTGACGACGTCAAAGTGGGGGGAAGGTCCAGAACCGGCGCAAGTCTACTACTTACTCTTTGTCATTAATGAAATATCATTCGCAAACATACAAACCTGTACTGATATTATATACATATATTATGTATTGCAGTAGACCTAGCACCAATCCCTGTGGAACTCCCATGGAATTATTTTCATATTGCAACTTGAAATATAGATGAAACATTTCATGAACTCTCTGTAGGTAATTAACAATTAATCATTGACTGCAATAGAAAAACATGGCAGTTTTACCTCTCTCTGGTCATCCATGAAATACCAGTTCCCCGAAATCCAATCTAAAGCGATCTGTTGAATGGGCTCGATCTCCAGCATTGGCGATATGGCATTCAAGACCCATCGGTTGTTGAGATCGTTGATGCTGGCACAAACAATCGATGCTTTGGTGATATTGTGATGTACATAGCATACCGTATGGTTTCGGTGGATGAACTCCAGAGCGTTGCTGTTCAACAGACGAAGCGTGGAGTTTCCTGGGAAAGATTTACCATCTAGGGTCACCCTTTTTATTTCCGACTGGGTTGAGAAAATCAGGGAAGCCGGCTCTGAGGCTGGAACTGTAAAAGATGAACTTTTAAAAATGAATCAATGACTTTTATTGAAATATGTTATCCCAAAACATAAACAGAAAAAGAGATGTTGCATGAAATGATAGACATTTTTCCAAGTAGCACCCCTGCTGAGGAATTATCTGCCTTTTCTAGATTTTCCCTAGTTGAATTCATCAATTTCCATGTCTATCATGGAAACACTCCCACAAAATCAAAACAAATGCATATTCAATAGACTCTTTCATTTAAATTTATTTACAAAGACCTGTTTTCGATTAGTTTATTTCTGAATCATCTGGACGTCTTGATAATGAACAGTTATTATTTGCATCAACAATAAACAGTTAAAATTCGAATATCTTATATTCAAACATCAATTGGAGAGTAAATCGACCAATGGTGCCGCTACTATCGCTAGGAAAATGGCGTTAGATACTTGTTTGTTTACATTTTACAATTTCATTCAAGTTTCACGTTATCTTCGTTAAATACCAATAGTCTATCGATATTATCGATAGGGATTTTACTATCGAGATTATCGATAGTTTGAAGAAACAATCCAGTTTTCGAAATGATGCAAATGTCACTACTTTTGTTCAGATATAAATATATTAAGTATATAATTTTATGGTCATATTCTGTAGTATTCACAGATGCACATATTCAAACATCCGTTGTCTACTATCATTCACGTTTATGATAAATGACAGTTCAGGCTTGATGCATATGACATGACAGTCCACGCTCATGACGTATTTTTTCGGATTGGATACTGACTGACAAGTTCTCAATACATGTCATTCAATTTCCAATAACAAACCAGTTCGCAATAAATTTGAATTAATCATTTAATGGTTTTTGAATGTTTAGGATATAAGTAGGTTTATTATGTATATGTAATTTCTGGCCTACTTCGTCTCAACTCCACATCTCACCTTTTCCAATATTCCTATACAATTTTAGTCTAAAAACAATAAGAGCAGGAAGATTCAATTTTCTATATTTCCTGGTCTATTTATTTTGGGATATATTTCTCGTGTTCAATACCAGCTGCAGCGCGTTGTTGCCATTGCTCCTAAAATGGTCATTTTCATGCTCTGATCGATCAAAACATTGCCGTCTTTGAGAGCTTGTATTTCGATAATTAGAAGGACAAATTTTTCCAGCGTTGGTTATTAGCATTCTTATTGAGTTTATTGACATGTGTTAGTTTTCCATCAAATTTGTAAGACGCGTTTCTCCAGTACAGCGTGTTGTTTGAAACAAATAATGTATTTGGCCTATAGTGCTATGATATAAGAGTCTATATTGGGGAGCAACTTTGAATACAATTATCTCGGATCCTAAACGGACGAAAATTCTCAAAAACATTCAGCTGATGTAGCCACTGTCACATCAAATTTTCATTGAATTAAAAAAATAATAGCTTTAGCGTTCCAAATACCTTAATATGTAAATATTAATCAAAGAAAACAAACTGTTAGGGGAAAAATTTAGGAACAATGATGATGAATGTTATATGGAAAACGTTTACAATGTTGATAGGATTAGAATAATATTTCTTACTTACCATTGACAGCAATACAGTCGGTTCCATTTTGCTGATAGCCAGAAACACACGAGCAATCAAAAGATCCTATCGTGTTTGTACACAGTTGAGCGCAAGACTCATCTAATTCACATTCGTTAGCATCGACACACTGACTGCCATTTGGCCGCTTCCCATCTGGGCAATAGCACTGAGGACCTTTGGGCGTTGATTTGCATCCAAAGGAACATTGTAACCTGTACCAAATACAAACATTCACAAAAAAATAAACTCCGTTTCCTATTTTACAATACACTGGACGAGTCAGCACATGTATACACGAGACCAACTAACGTGAACATTACTGAGTGCATGGGTTGAACCGCATTGAACGTCGAGTTATAAACTCTCAACGTTTCGACTACTGCTTTGGAGCCATTTTCAAGAGAATGACTACTAGGCCTCTATCTGCTACTCATTTACCGTGGTCTAGTGAGGTAATAAGTAAGGTCTCTATCGGCAATCGGCCCTAAATCTGGTAAGTACATGGATAGATAAGGAGGGACTAACTATTAGCCCCTCCAAATCAACCACTGTAGCGTTTACCCGTAGAAGGAAGTTAGAGAGCCTAGGACCTCTGACCCTACAAGGTACCCTAATACAGCTGTCAGGGGAAGTTAAATATCTCGGGGTGATTTTAGACTCGAAACTCACCTGGAATAAACAGCTGGCAAAAGTTAAGAAGAAAGCCGAAATGACACTGATGTTAGTCAGGCGGGCACACGGAAAAACATGGGGGCTAAATCCCAAAATGGTGTATTGGATATACAACATTGTGGTGAAACCCATGATTACATATGCATCTTTGGTATGGTGGACAAAGATAACACAAAAAATAGCCGCGGCTGAGTTGAGCAAGGTACAAAGACTTGCATGCATCAGTATAACGGGAGCTATGAAAACAACACCAACATTAGCCATGGAAGTACTGTTGGACCTCCCACCGATTGACATAGCAATCATGGGAGAGGCAAGAATGGGACTCCTGAGGCAACAAAATACGAGCAACAGATCGGATCACAACAAGATAAAGGAAATAGTGGGAGGCAACATTCTTGAAATGAAACCAACGGACCACATGACTCCTAGATACTTCTTCAACATCAACTTCGAGGCTATCCTGCAAGATCGAAGGAAATGGACACACGACAACACCAGGAGCAAACCTGGAGAGAGGATCTGGTACACGGACGGATCCAAAACCAGAGAAGGAACTGGTGCTGGAATATACAGTGAGGGGAGGAACTCCCAAATAAGCGTCTCACTAGGAACAAACACCTCTGTATTCCAGGCAGAGATGTACGCCATCTTGCAATGCGCGAGAGAAATCAATGAGGGAAATGCACAATGCACGGATCAAAATATGTACCGATAGCCAGGCGTCACTGAAGGCTCTTATGAACCCGAAAGTGACATCAAGACTGGTATGGGAATGCCGAGAAGAAATCAGTGTTCTCACAGAACACAACAAATTAACTTTGATGTGGGTTCCAGGACACTGCGGTATCGAGGGCAATGAAAAAGCTGATGAGCTAGCTAGAAAGGGCTCATCAACTCCATATATTGGCCCAGAACCTGCACTCGGGATTAATAAATCCGACATTCGAGGATGCATTCGGGACTGGGTCAAGCGAAAACAAAAGGAGAGGTGGCACGAAGCCCCCCTCATGCACCACGGGAAAACATACATTAAAGAACCGTCAAAACACAAAACTGAAGAACTACTCAAGCTGAGCAGGAATCAAGTTAGAACAATAACGGGTCTTCTCACTGGTCACAGTCCAATGAGAAAACACCTGCACAAAATGGGTCTGTACAACGGAGAACTTTCCTGCAGACAATGTGGTAAAGGGACAGAAACAGCCAAACATATACTGTCAGAATGCGAGGCATTAGACCGCAAGAGACAGGCAATTTTCGGGAAACCCAATTTAACTCCCGAAGAATACAACAGCCAACCGGTGAAGAACCTGTACAGACTGGTACAGGGGACCAGAGTTACGGAGTGGGTGCTGTAAAACAAACACGGAAAACACAAAAAGCCCAAGAGGCTGAGGTGTAGCTGGTGAAAGGACCAGCATCCGAGGAAGGAAAAAAAAAATCTGCCTGCTCCTTGATCTCAAAACACGATCTGATGTTTGTTGCACTTTAGAATTTATAGGCGTTAATCTTTCTTATCTGTGGGTGCCTGCTGAATATTTAGGGTTGGGGTAATTCATTGTTGACAAATTTTCTGTGGCCTGTGAATTATGGTTGGAAGAAGGGGCTTCCAAATAGGATTTAATTTACGGCTATCATCTTTTTTATGTTCAGGCAATTAGGTCGTTTTTCGATTTCGAAGGCTTCTCTGATGAACCGGGGAGTTCTTGAACATACTGGGGCGATGGTTCTGGTTTTCTCAAAATCTATGGAGTGACCGGTTTGAATTAAATGAAGGGCTAATGCGGAGCTAATGTCTCGATCTCTAACTGGAAGGGAGTGTTGATAGGATCGGAAATGGATCTGTTTTGAAGTTTCTCCTATATACGAATGGGGGCAAGTAGAACAGGAAATTTCGTAAATACCGTGGTCTTCGTTGGGAATTTTGTCCTTTGATGATCTGATGAGGCGTGACAGCTTTTGCTCTGTGCACGTGAATAGTGACTCCGAAAACTGCATTTACCATATTTTTTGTGAATGTTGGGATGGCTTATGTCGCAGCAACTAATTGACCACTAAATGTCAAACACAAAAAAAATACCCAGCGATGAGGAGAAACATCAAAGTCGGGAAAAGCAGAAAGAGAGTAAAATATTATCAACTCACTCAATTATAAAACATATATTAACTACGGTCAATTAGGAGCTGAACTTTCCTACAAAAATTGGGATGAGTTATATAATATAGTAGTTGAAAACTAAGCTACCAACTACTTCATTAAAACATTCCAAAACTATATTGGAAAGCATACCAAATCTTTCAAATTCTACACAAAAATATAAAGAGAAATGTATAAACAAATGAAAAAACGACCAAAGAATGAGGAACTCGCGAAATATTTCAAGAACTATAGGAATATATTAAATTATCTCATCCTCACGGCAAAAAATTACTACCATCGAACGGAAAAAGAGAAATATAAGTTGGGACAGGAAATCACAGAATTCTTCAAAGTTATAAAACAATTTTCAACAAGATGAAAAGTCTTCACAGTTTAGTACTTTTACATGTGAGTTATCTATTTTAGTTGTATATCAGAATCTGTCATATCAAAATATGAGAAGCTAAAATAGTATTGCTGAGTAAAAAAAAAGAATTAACCGCACTGATTTGTTTTTCCCAGTTAAATCTGATGTTTTACATCTGCAGTTGTTTCTTTCATTCATGGTTTCACCAGTATAATAATCCAAGTTAAAAAAAAACGATGAGTGTTCAAAACTGCTCAAGATGAAAAACAGCATTTACATATTTCTTTTACTTTTATATACCTATAATAATTTGTCTTTATTCGTTCTCTAAAAAAAATATATACAGAGGGGAAATGGGCGAAGTCTAGTCATGACTAGACAAATCTATGATGATGCAGATCTTCGAAATTTTTTATTGTCAGGTCCATAATTTAACTACTGATATTGTTATTATTCTGTGTCAATGAAAATAAATATCTCAAGTAGCATTACTATTAAATATTGTGTAATGTAGTCGTCTCAGGAAACAACCCTCAAGAACACCTTGTTCGTAATCTGAGAGTGAATGAACCAAATTTCAAAATTCAGCCGGATTCTTGTATTTGTGTAGCAATAAAGTATAAGACAATCTTTTAGAATGCCAATTTTCAGATATTACTCAAAAGTTTATTCAAACATTTTACAGATGAGTATCTTTTCTTTCAAATTGATAACAATTGATATCTTCCTTTCAAAGCTGTAATTGCTCAAAATGAGAAAAGCGTGCTAAATAAAAGTCCATTAGACTATATTGAAATAAGATAACAAATTCCATTACTTTTATGATGAAATACACTTAGATGACTCATCCAAGTGAACATTAAAATGTTATTTAGGTAGTGAGTATGTACTTCTAGCAAATTCAAGGACATTTTCTGTCAACAAATGAATAATTTCTTCATTAACCATTGATAATTGCTGTAGTACGTTTTTAATTCGATTTTATCTGATGCAAACTTTTTATAAACAATAAAAAATTCACAATGGTTCGTTTATGGGTCAGTGAACAGTCTAGGATATAATATGTTTGTTCTTGTATCCTATACCCACGCACATGATGTACCTTTGTGGACCTTTAGTATTCATCATGTAGATGAGATACCTGTATCTTTGTCAAAATGAACTACGCAATTTATTTCCATATGCTTGAGTTATAATACGTAATAAATGTTGATTTATTTTATTTTGGGAATAATTAAGACGAAAAATGAGAAATAAAACTTTCTATGTTTTTATACCACTTCTATTTGTAACCAACGTTACTGCAGTTTCGTCCTATATGGACATTATCAAACATACAATAATCTGAAATAATAAATACCCTTAATTCTACCCGAGGCCTGTCTTAATGACTAACGGTCATTAATGACTTTTACCTGGACCTTGTTTATTTGCGACAATGTGACTGAGCTGCGTTAAAAACCGATGAATAGACCAAATCCAGTTGATCATTCAGTAGGTTACATCCACAATATCTGTGTTTATGAATTTCTAGGGATTCCAAATAATTCAGTTTCCAACCCTTGCTTGCATAGTGCAAAATTTCCGTATCGTTCAGACTCGGAAATTTGTGGTTGCATTACAAGGAATGGTTTGAAAACGTCGAATCATTTTTTCCTAGTCTGAAGGACCTTTCATGTTCAGAATATCTTTTTGAAAAATTACGTCCACAATGTCCCACATATACACCGTTACACTCTGGACACTTAAGCTTATAAACTCCAGATTTTTCCATTTTTGCTATTCTATCTTTGGCATTGAAAAGAAAGTTAGAGGTACCACACGACAGCTAAACCAGTTTCTGATATTTATAAATAATCTAAATAGTAACATACAATTCACACTTGAGACAGAGATTGAGAGACAAATTAATATCTTAGACCTAACCATCACACATAATCATAATAAATTTGAGTTCAATGTATTCAGAAAACCGAGCTACACGGACATTACAATCCCAAGTGATTCTTTCCATCCCGATAGTCAAAAATTAGCAGCATATAATTCAATGTTACATAGAGCGTTCTCGTTACCTTTGTCTGCTAATAATCTAGATAGAGAAATTAAAACAATCACAGATAGGACAAAATAATGGTTTCCAAGCGGCCACAATTCAAAAGTTACTCAGAAGACATCGTCTTAAATTTTCGCACAATCAAACAATCAGAAACTAAGAAATTTGTAACCTTAACGTACTTCGGGAGAAGAACAGAGGCTATTGCGGGATTCTTTAGAAAGAATAATATAGAAGTAGCATACAGGCCGCATGCCAGGTTGTCTAATTTTCTTTTCAATGCCAAAGATAGAATAGCAAAAATTGAAAAATCTGGAGTTTATAAGCTTAAGTGTCCAGAGTGTAACGGTGTTTATGTGGGACAATGTGGACGTAATTTTTAAAAAAGATACGCTGAACATGAAAGGTTCTTCAGACTAGGAAAAAATGATTCGACGTTTTCAAACCATTCCTTGGAATGCAACCACAAGTTTCAGAGTCTGAAGCAAGCAAGCAAGCAAGGGTTGGAAACTGAATTATTTGGAATCACTAGAAATTCATAAACACAAATATTGTGGATGTAACCTACTGAATGATCAACTGGATTTGGTCTATTCACCGGTTTTTAAGGCAGCTCAGTCACATTGTCGCAAATAAACAAGGTACAGGTAAAAGTCATTAATGACCGTTAGTCATTAAGACAGGCTTCGGGTAGAATTAAGGATATTTAAGGAGTGTTATTCATTATTTCAGATTATTGTATTGTTTGATAATGTCCATATAGGACGAAACTGCAGTAACGTTGGTTACAAATAGAAGTGGTATAAAAACATAGAAAGTTTTATTTCTCATTTTTCGTGATGATTTCCTACCACGTAGTAACGGCTACATCCATCAATTTAATAATTAAGACGTTTATTATTATAATTTGCCAAATTGAGCAATGAATTTTATAACAAAACTATTATAATAATTTTACACCTTTTACACTTGTGAAGTTTTATTCTTAGGGCTATGTAAAATAAATGGGTAACCTTATGCAGTCTGTCTCCGGAGATATTAGTATTATATCACTATACTGAAATCAGTATACAAGAGGCTTAAATTCTTTGCAAAAATCATTGAGGCAACCAAGACAAGTTCGAAAATACAAATTTTAAATGATGACAGCTACAAATCTTTTTGTGAATGGAAAATCAAAAACTTGATCTGCTTTCACTGGAACTGAATATCATAAAATCTATTTGTCAATTTTTCATTAGCAAGCATCAAATGAAATCTAACTGAGACGATCTATCACATACAGTGGAGGTGAGATATTACAGGGTAGGTGAGAAAACTTGCAAAACACCAAACTTATTCGAGTAAATTATTACCTACCTGTCACAAGCTTCAGTATAATTCTGACAAAAATCCCACTCGTCACTGTTCCCCTCGCAGTCTCTATGGCCATCACAAAACTTTTTAATTGGCAAGCACTCCAAGCCTTCTCCACAAGCTGCCTCGTTCCACTTGCACTGCCAGCCTTTGGTACAGTTTTTGGGGTCTTCGTCAGAGTAATCCGGCCCCAAAATAGGTGATACCCCACAGTCTTTTTCCTCATCACAAACCCAGCCTGAAATTAAACGTTTTCTGATTCGCAAATCACGTTGCAAAGGTTTGATATTTTGATCTCACAAATAAGAAAACATCTTCAGTCACTATTTATAAGTAAATATAGCACAATAATGACGAATCAGAACTCAAGTTTCTGAATGATCATATAAATTAACCCCATGAGTTTACAAAAAGTTCTATTTCAATTTTTTTCAAACAGCATCTAGACCTTGAAGAGTCAGAAAAGGTGGAGAATAAGTAGTAGTAGTAATATACTAAACTATAAGTAGTTAATACAAGGTGATATAATATGGATATTATCAAATAATCAAAAATGAAAATACATCCGATGGGGTATTTAACTATATCGCCGTGTGTAATTGGAATATTTGTTTTGAGCATATTTCTTAGTCAAATAGTAATAAATAATAGTAGTACTTTTAATAAATGTTTAACCATATCACAGAAAATTGTTCAATATAGCTTTAGGACCTTTTTTTGTTCAGAAATGATGATAACAAAGAGAATAGTTTCATTATAAATTTGGTGCGTGATTAGTCTATTTCGAAAAGTGTATCTAGGGCTAACAACGATTTTGCGAGTTGAGATTCCAATTAGGAGAGAGAACTGACGGACGAAGACAATTAGAGTTTCATGTTGGTGAGTTTTTCCTGCTTTTAGAAACAGTCATATTGCAGTAGAGCAAGCTTTCATGAATTTTCTTTCGCGTCGTGCCCTCAAACTCGTTGAGCTTGCTTTAAAGGCTCACCTTGTACCATAATATTATCTGTATTTTAATTTAAAGGCCACGCACTTGTTTCGTATATATGGAACTCATTTATAAAGATCTGTAAAAACTAGGAAATAATCAAAATCTATAAAATTAATGACAGTGGTTAAAATACGTTTAAATCAATCAAATAGGTTCAAATAGAACAGTCAACTAATGAAGAATGAGCATAAGTCAAAAGAAAAAATCAATGTACTTACAGTGAAAACATATAATCAAGAAATAATCAAGGTGAAATTTCTGAAATAAAATTTGTTGTTTGGAGTGGATAATGATTATTTTCTTTGCCTTATGAATAAACCATAAGTACTAACTACCCACATAATAAGTAGAAC
The DNA here is from genome assembly GCA_944452925.2 of Chrysolina oricalcia. Lineage (NCBI taxonomy): Eukaryota > Metazoa > Arthropoda > Insecta > Coleoptera > Chrysomelidae > Chrysolina > Chrysolina oricalcia. The sequence goes on along the minus strand of OX101815.2, from coordinate 6,811,885 downwards.
CATAATTATAAAAAGGTCGTAAATCAATATTAGCCCACAACCCTCATTATTACCTATTGTTCGAAAAATAGATAAGTAGAAGTGTGTGTACCTTAAAAGATTCCCAGGTCCGGATTGAAGTATCTCATGAAATAGTTTGGCATTTTAATAATAGTTGGCTCTTTAACCAAATATCATTATACCTAAAATTTAATGGCTAGGGCAGGTATAACTCTGTGTAGAATCGACTGCTTGACAGCCTTTTGATATTGTTTTGGTTGGTTTCCGGGTTTTGCCGTGGTCTTCTTTGGTTTAAATCTCCAAACCAAAGAAGACCACGGCAAAACCCGGAAACCATTGACGCCAGCCGTGAAAGCCTATATTCCTACATTAGCCTTTTGATACCTCAAGTGTTTGGGGTTTTACGACCTTCTTATAGTTATAGTTCAACTATACCCACATTTTTTGACGTGGTTGGCTGAAAATGAACACTTTTATTTCTTTTTGTAATGATATCAATGACCATACTTGTTGCACTTCTACTAAAAAGGCGTTATACAGATTCGGACAGTTTAAAAACGAAACATAGGGAACTCAATGCAAGTGCACAAGAAACAGAAAATAGTGAGAGGAACAAATAAATTAAATTTAGCCGCGTTTTTCTTCACCAGAAGGGAAGAAGATAAACATTGCTACACATTGAGGTGAAGGCATTTACTATGTACCGGGGATATTCCAATTCTTGATCATTACAATTCCAAGGAATTCCTCTAAATGCATTAACTAACATTTTCAGAAAGATACAAGATATATATAATTATCTGTGATTAGGGATGAACTCCTTCATGAAATATTATTGTCATATTATGGACTTTAATGTTACTTCAAATCATACCTTTAGGAATACATTTATGTGTCAAGGTACATTGAAATTGATCTGGACGGCAGTTTTTGTTTTGGCATTCAAATGGTTCGTCGCTTCCATCATCACAGTCCAGATGAGAGTCACATTGCAAACTGGCTGGAATGCACTGACCACTGAAGCACTGGAACTGGTTGCTGGCACAAGTTACTGCAAAGAATATACAGGTGAGGTGAGAGAAAAAGTAACCACTATGCAAATGAAAATCTGTTGCTTTGTTTTAATAGTTAAAAAAATGTTAAATTTACTTTTCCTAGTTTTCTCGCATTCAGGCTATAGGAAAGAAATTGGTATAATCACGCGAATATACTGTCAAACAAAATTCCAAATTCAGCATAGAGCACCAGAAAAGCTTAAACGGGCATAAATCACCATACAAACAATATTTCATGTTTATCAACATTTAAGCCAGAAACAGGGATTTTACTAGTTGAGTTACCTTTTTCCCAGTGTACATTTGTAGTTGAAGAATTACCTGGTTCTCCTGCTCCTGTATTCAACAGTATATTGTGTATCTAGTAGTAAAAGCAATACATTCCCGGAAGACAATGTAAAACAAGCGTTGAAGTCTGGGAATGTGCTTTTACTACGAGGTACACATAATACTTTTTTTTTCTGAAATCGCAATCAGCATTATCAAAAACTAAGGAATTCTACATATTGTTTGCGTGAATTCAATAACTGTCTAAAATGTAAACAAGCCGGAAAAAATTTTCTCGGATCGTTTTCTGTACGGGAATGTACTTTTTCGGCAACCATCCGGGAAGTGAACACTTCCCGGACACTTTTTCTTTGGGAAAGTAACACTTCCCGGCCTAGTCCGGGGAGTGCTCGAATTTTAAGACAAATATTAATATAAATAACAATTAGAATGTTTCTGTTGGTACCTATCTTCTGTTCGAATTTCAATATACAGGGTGGGTCACGGTCGATGGTACCTTAGACGTTTACGAAGAACGGGAAATAGGATCATTCTGAAAATTTGGTTTCTCAAGTAGTTGCTCTTGGGTCTATCGATCTAAAATATGTTCAGCAAGGCAGCGTTGCCGCTTATACCAGAAAGTAGCAGCATCTTTGTTATTTCAAACGGGTCACCCTGTATATTATCGCATTTTTGAACTTGTCATTCCTTTCTGATTATTTCTGCCTTATACTTCCCTATACCTATCTCTAACAGTTTTTGAGATATTGGTTATTTTCCATATTTTTTATCCAAAACAGCTCGAATTGAATGTTTATTTCTGCGGTATTTGGATTCTTAGGAAGTTGCAATTTTGTGTTAACTTCATCAAGATCATGTACATTGATTCTGTATAGAGAAGTTTGTTCTGCGTTATACAGGGTCGTTCAAAATTCATGATCTTAATGCTAGATACGAAAAGGGTTGAAAGTGCGTTTTTTTAAACGGAACATCCTGTATATTATGAAATATCCTGAAAGATGATTAAATTCCCTTCGAATTGATATATCATGTTCCTATACCTAAATAGCCAGAATTCCGAGATAATAGCAATTTTCACTTGTAATCTCCCAAGTGCTTGAATTATTGCCGGAAATTTTTCGAGTACATGAATTTTTTTGGAAAATTCATGTACGAGAAAATTTCACACCTCACTTTTGTAGCCAATCAAAAAATTCATTCATGTTTAGATACCATGGCAACCCTAAAAATTTCCGGAAATTTTTATCCTCCTGGGTACCCTGGGCGAAATTAATAAGTGGAAATTTTTCTGTCAAACATTTGACATATGACAAGTTGATATTTTGCTTTAATGTATAAATGGAGGTCTAGTTTTCATATGAAAGGAGATAATTATGTATTTACTAGATATTTGGAATGTGTCTGAAAATATTTTCTCCGCGATTATTGCAGAAATTGTCAATTCTGAACTCATATTTCAGAAGAAGTACAATACACCATTTGTCACAAGTCCCGTAGCTCAGCGGTAGTGTTGCGGCCTATGAGTCGCTTTCAAAGAAAATTCATGTACTCGAAAAATTTCCGGCAATAATTCAAGCACTTGTGAGATTACAAGTGAAAATTGCTATTATCTCGGAATTCTGGCTATTTAGGTATAGGACCATGATATATCAATTCGAAGGGAATTTAGTCATCTTTCAGGATATTTCATAATATACAGGATGTTCCATTTAAAAAAACGCACTTTCAACCCTTTTCGTATCTAGCAGTAAGATCATGAATTTTGAACGACCCTGTATAACGCAGAACAAACTTCTCTATACAGAATCAATGCACATGATCTTGATGAACTAAACACAAAATTAAAACTTCCTAAGAATCCAAATACCGCAGAAATAAACATTCAATTCGAGCTATGTTTTGGATAAAAAATATGGAAAATAACCAATATCTCAAAAACCGTTAGAGATAGGTATAGGGGAGTATGAGGCAGAAATAATCAGAAAGGAATGACAAGTTCAAAAATGCGGTAATATACAGGGTGACCCATTTGAAATAACAAAGATGCTGCTACTTTCTGGTATAAGCGGCAACGCTGCATTGCTGAAAATATTTTAGATTGATAGATCAAGAACAACTACTTGAGAAACCAAATTTCCAGAATGATCCTATGTCCCGTTCTCCGTAAACGTCTAAGGTACCATCGACCGTGACCCACCCTGTATAATACAAATAAGAACTGAAATGTTCGAATTATTCAAATTTGGAATCGTTTCATCCGGTTAACAGATGGGTGAAAGTCGACCTCTCTTCGTCTATCAGACTAAATGCGTCTCATTGATTTGTTATTCTACATGGTTGCCGAAAAAATAGTGTACGCAACCACGTCCGAAAACAGTATTTTTGGACTCGCAGACTTCCAGGACTCGCTGACGCTCGTCCTAGAATTTGGTCTACTCGTCCAAAAAAACAGTATTTTCCGGACTTGTTACGTAAATTACTATTCCCGTACCGTTTAGGTCCTAAAACGGTCCGGGAAAGTTCGTTGCTTAGCAACGGACTAAAATACTAGATTAGCGTATTTTGAGGCCTGAAGTTGCTCCGAGAAAGTGGGCATTCTTGAACGATTTCAGAAAAATATCAAAATGACGATTATTTGGGACATCCAATAATGTTGGTCGGAGAAATAATTGAGTAACAAAAATTTCCAAAATTCGATACAGGGTGATCAAACAGTCCGAACAAATATGGATAACATATAAGTAAATGATAAAATCCACTTTTATTCCAATAAAACGCCCTGTTTAATTTCTTTTACATCAACAGAATATTCTGCTTCAGATGATATCAACATTTCCTATATTTACTTGTCTCTTCTAGTTTTTTTTCAGTAGAAGTATTTTTCAATAAATTCTCCATAAAATTACTAATAAGTAAATAAGTACTTACGAAAGCATTTAAAGGTCAGAAAGATTTTTTTTTCTAATTTTTCCGACTTCAAACGCAGAATTTCCGAATATGAAGTAGAAGTTTTATTTTTCCGCCGTCAAAGTCGGAAATCCCGACTAAACTCAAAAATTCCTACTTTAAAATCGAAATTTTGTTATACTGACTTTTTCCGAGTTTGAAGTCGTAATTTCTGAGTTTGAAGTCGAAAAAACAAAATTCCTACTTTACACTCCGAATTCACAACTTTAAAGTTAGAATCCGAGTTTGCAGAAGTCGGAATTTCCGATTTGAAGTCAAAATTCTGACTTTAAAGTACGAATTTTCGAGTTTGAAGTAGGAAATTCCGAATTTTAAGTCGGAATTTTCGAATTTGAAGTCGGAAATTCCGAATTTAAAGTCAAAAGAACAAAAGTCTGACTTTAAATTCGAAATTTTCGACTTCAAACTCGGAAATTCTGACCAAAATTTCGGAAATACCGACTTCGAAGTCGACATTTCCGATTTTGAAGTTAGAAGAATAAAATTTCGATTTTGAAGAGTGAATTTTCGAGTATGAAGTCGGAAAAAGAGAATTCCGATTTGACATAAATTCGCAAATTCTAATCTTTAACTTAGAAATTCCGACTTTAGAATCGGATATTTCGACTTCTCAAAACTCGGATACCGATTTTGAAGTCGGAATTTTCGAAATACAGGTCAAGAGAACAAAATTTTGAGGGTTTTTCGAGTTCAGAGTCGGAATTTTCGAGTTTAAACTCGGAACTTCCGAGTTTTAAGTCGGAATTTCTGAGTTTGAAGTCATAATTACAAAATTCCAACTTCAAGTCAGAATTTTCGAGTTCAAAGTCAGAATTTTCGAGTGAGAGTTTGAAGTCAGAAGAACAAAAGTCGAACTGTAAAGTCGAAATTTCTGAGATTGAAGCCGGTAAACAGAATTCCAACTTCAAAGTAGGAATTTCTGAGATTTAAGTCGGAATTTACCTGTTTTAGGTCGGAATTTACCTGTTTGAAGTCGGAATTTTCGATATACAGAGATATCAAGAGAACAACATTCCGAGGATTTTTTAAGTTTAGAGTCGGAATTTTCGAGTTTAAAGTGAGAATTTTCGAGTAAGAATTTGAAGACAGAAGAACAAAATTCCGACTTTGAAGACAGAATTATCAAGTTGAAAGTCGGAATTTTCGAGTTCAAAGTCGGAATTTTCGAGTTCAAAGTCGGAATTTTCGAGTTTGAAGTCAGAATTTCAGAGTTTGAAGTCAAAATCCCGACTTCAAAGTATACATTTTCGAGGTTTGAGTCGGAATTTAAAGTCGGAATTTTCGAATTTGAAGTCGGAAATTCCTAATTTGAAGTCAAAAGAACAAAAACTTTAAATGCGGAATTTTCGACTTCAAACTCGAAAATTCTGACCTAAATCTCGGGAATACCGACTTCGAAGTCGTCATTTCCGATTTTGAGTCAGAAAAATAAAATTTCGAATTTGAAGAGTGCATTTTCGAGTATGAAGTCGGAAAATTCTCGCAAATTCTCTCTCAAAACTCGGATTCCGATTTTGAAGTAGGAATTTTCGATATACAGGTCAAGAGAACAAAATACCGAGGATTTTTTGAGTTTAAGAGTCGGAATTTTCGAGTTTAAAGCCGGAATTTCAGAGTTTGAAGTCAAAATTTCGACTTTAAAGGACGAATTTTCGAGGTTTAAGTAGGAAATTCCGAATTTAAAGTCAAAAGAACAAAAGTCTTACTTTAAATGCGGAATTTTCGACTTCAAACTCGAAAATTCCGACTTCAAACTCGGAAATTCTGACCTAAATTTCGGAAATACCGACTTCGAAGTCGTCATTTCCGATTTTGAAGTCAGAAGAATAAAATTTCGAATTTGAAGAGTGCATTTTCGAGAAAAAGAGAATTCCGACTTGACATTAAACTCGCAAATTCTGACCTTTAACTCAGAAATTCCGACTTTAGACTTCTCTAAACGCGGATTCCAATTTTGAAGTAGGAATTTTCGATATACAGGTCAAGAGAACAAAATACCGAGGATATTTTGAGTCTAGAGTCGGAATTTTCGAGTTAAAGCCGGAATTTCCGAGTTTCAAGTCGCAATTTCTGAGATTGAAATTATAATTACAAAATTCCGACTTTAAAGCCAGAATTATCAAGTTGGAAGTCGGAATTTTGTTCTTCTTACTGCAAACTTGGAAATTCCGACTTCTTTACACTCGGATTCCAACTTCGAAGTCGGAATACTTGCCGAGTTATAAGTCGGAATTTTGTTTTACTGACTTCAAACTCGGAAATTCCGACTTCCAACTCGAAAATTCCGACTTCCAACTCGAAAATTCCGACTTTGATTAGGGAAATTCTGACTTCAACCTCTAAAACTCCTACTTTATAGTCAGTATTTTGACTTCAAGTCAGAATTTCCTTGTTTGAAGTCAAAAGAACAACAGTCCAACTTTAAATTCGAAAATTCCTACTTCAAACAAGGAAATTCTGACTTTAAACTCGAAAATTTCGACTTCAAACAAGGAAATTTTGGATTTAAACTCAAAAATTCTGACTTCAAACTCGGAAATTTCGACTTCTTTAAACTCGTATTCCGACTTTGAAGTCGGAATTTCCGAGTTTTGAGTCGAACTTACCCGGTTCGAAGTCGGAATTTCCCAGTTTGAAGTCGAGAGAACAAAATTGCAAAGTCGCAAATTTCTAGTTTAAAGTCAGAATTTCAGAGTTCAATGCCAGAATTTTCGATTTGAAAGTCGGAATATTCGATTTGAAAGTCGGAATATTCGATTTGAAAGTCGGAATATTCGATTTGAAAGTCAGAATATTCGAGTTGAAAGTCGGAACTTTGGAGTTTGAAGTCAGAACAAAAATCCAACTCCAAAGTCGGTATTTCCGAAATTGAAGTCCTCTAAACAAAAATCCGACTTCCGAGTATCAAGCCGGATTTTCTGATTTATAAGTTAGGATTTCCTGGTTTGAAGTCGGAATTTCCCTATTTGAAAATGACTAAGTCGAAATTTCTCTATTTGAAAATTACTTTAAAGTCGGAATTTTCGATATTTCCGTGATTGGAAAAATAAACGACTACGCCACTGTCGAGAAAAGCAAAGATGATTATTGTCTTGACGTTCTGACCCTCGAATTGTTCATTATCATTTGTTTATTACTAAATTGTTTTTCTCTTTATAAATGACCATGACTTTGTCTCATGGTCAGCTTTGTCCATACAGATAATGATGTAGACTGAAGGAGTGTGCAGGTATTTTGTATTTTTTAGGAATATTTACCTGTTTGGATTTCGTAAAAAGGCTTTGTGGTTGTTTCGGTATTGGCATCAGCGTAGTTCGAAGACTTCACAAGGAAACAAAAAATTAATATATTATAAACATTCAGCATTTTGCACACACAGAAGAACATTAGGTACACCAAGTAATTATTTTTGGTCCAGACATTTTTCTATTAAATCCATTCGATTATTGAACAGATACACTGATTTTCTGCCTATACATATGAAGAAAACAACGACGATACCACAAAACACAGGAACAAGACGACTTTGATTACACTGTTTATTTGAAAACACTAACAATAAATAACAAACATCAGCCAACCCTCATTTCCTGATAAAAACCACTACACTACAAACTTCTACTATTGAAATGAAAGAACAACAATGCATAACGCACATTGACCCATTGGCGCATTGGCCATTCATTTGCAAAAGCTTTATTGCCGTCTCTCTTCGGCTCATTCAAGAACGACGTGGTAAACGCAAACACTCACAGATTTGTGGTAGTGAAACGAGAAAATTTATCTTCTTCATGTTGATGATCACCCGTATCCAGCATCTCAAGCTCGGCATGGGCGTAGGCGTAAATTATTGTTAAGGGTAATCTTATATCTAGTTTGGTTGGAAATCCCGAGTTGGTAAAAAAGTATTCGTAATTTCGAAGTAATAACTGTTTTACAACTTAGAAAATGCTTAACTAGGGCGTTTTCAGAGCTGCATGAAATTTACAAAAAAACGGCCAAACCCGTCAAATTTAATTAAGGTTTCCACTATTTTTATGTAGAATAAATTTACATTTTGATCAACAACCTCCTTTTTTCCAATTCAGAATTTTGAAGAGTGAATTTTGTTACATACGGTAAGGGAATTATCAGTACATAGATTTAAAAAAAAACAAAACAAGATTGCAATCTCAAAATACCACTGAATCAAATGTAAAAATTGTATACCGTTTCCAATATGACAGTAAAACTAAGTGGTACACGCGATGTATTTCGTGATAAATTCTTAATTGTAAGGCTTTTGAATTTTCTCCCTGTTACCTTAAACTTTACTTTTTATATATCCCGATGTAAAAGTTACCTAGGGATGTCGTATCACTCAAATCTGGCAATATTGCTGGCCACACAGCAGACCTGGGTAATTACAATAAGGTACTTTAAAAGTAATAACAATGATAAATAAGTACTTTTTCAAAAAAGTATCAAATTTTACAATTACAAAGTACTTTTTCAAAAAAGGAAATAATTACAGTTACCAAGAACATGTCATTAAAATAGGAATTACTATTTATAACTTACTTTTTTGTAATTACTTTTCGGATGAAATAACAAATTATGATATAATTGAGAAATCGTAAAATTTATAATATTTCAATAATTAAAAGTGTTCAACTAAAAACTGATTGCATCCCAGTACAACTATTTCAAAAAATTTATTTCAATAGGGAATTTGTTAAAAATCAAGTAACACATTTTTAAATGTAAGCACATTAATAGTTGTAATACGTAGAGTCATTTATAAAAAACGGAATAGGCAACTCAATAATAAATAAAACAGTTAAAGTTTACTGACTCAGAACCAAAAAGTTACAACACAAAAGTTTGGTACTTTTAAATTATAAGCATGTCGTATGAATCGGGTGTCATATATCTGGTGCCGTTTGGTGAAAGAGCTATAATAGGTAACTGCTTTACACCAAGCATTTTTTTTTCTTTACATTCGGTGATCAACTCTGGTCAAACAGTGTTTCATACATTATTGTCCTAAAATCAATAGTTTTCAAACACCAACTATTGATTTTTGGACAAGGTATCACACCCTTTTTAAATAAGGTGCACAACATTACGTAAAAAAAAATGTTTGGTATGAAATTATTAATATTTTTTTACTTTTCATGCAGATTTAATGACGCCGATTTGCGAAGTCTGGTAATTCACTGTACTTTTATATTTTTATTTTTCATTATAACCAGTTTTTCAAAATTGGTGTCAGAGAGCGCATTCCTCCTGGGAGTGTTGACGATTGTGGCCCAGAAGAGGGAAGTTCATACAGAAAATTTCTTGTTTTTAGAAACAAACATGCATTCAAAAGTAATTGTAATTAGAAAAAGTAATTGTACTTACATGAAATGATTGTAATTACATTATTTGAATAACATAATTACAAATTACAATTCCTACAAAGATTTTGCTACAATTGCAATTACAAATTACTTTAAGAAAAAATAGTACGTAAATACAATTATAAATTAAACGAAAAAACTTAGAGTAGAATCGTAAAAAAAATTGCAAATATTCGCAAGGGTATGAACGAGCCTTTAGTTCCGATTCTGTCAACCACCGAGCTCTCTCCACATACCTAAAAAGGTATGTGGCTCTCTCTCTCTCTCTCTCTCTCTCTCTATGTTATGACCCTTGCTTCCTATTCGGCGCATTTAGCCAAACTAACGAGCTCGTATGTGATAGAGGAAGGCAAACAAACCAAAGTGACACCTAGGGTTCTCAAAGGAACCCTGAGGGCACCAAAGTAATGCAAATTTTTCCTACTAAAAAAACACAAGCGATTGGCTATACATTCGGTCTGTTTCGCATGCAAATTAAGCTGCTTTCCATTTAACGTAAGGAGCTCATCAGAGCTACCTAGAGCGTATGACCATAGGCGTTTTCCATTTAGGAGTGTTAAGCCCCAGAGCTTCAAGCCCCTGAGATCGGAAATTACGTTATCACTGACTTTTTCGCCAAAAAACTGTGTATTCGCGTTTTGACTTTTGTCTACTTGTGCTTCATGCACCAATAAAACGGGTGGTGCTCGAGGGGCAAGAGGAATGTCAATCGGTGCTTGAAGCCCCACTAAATGGAACGCAGGGTCATACGCTCTGGGTAGCTCTGAGGAGCTCCTTACGTTAAATGGAAAGCAGCTCATGCGTTCCATATAATAGTGGGGCTTGAAGCACCGATTGACATTCCCCTTGCCCCTCGAGCACCACCTGTTTTATTGGTGCATGAAGCACAAGTAGACAAAAGTCAAACCGCGAATACACAGTTTTTTTGGCGAAAAAGTCAGTGATAAAATAATTTCCGATCTCAGGGGCTTGTAGCTTTGGGGCTTAACACTCCTAAATGGAAAACGCCTTTTTAGTGTTCGTGTTTCAACAGTGGCGGTTCAATTATTGCGCTGTTGTCGAAAAAAACATATATGCGGAAGCACGGAGTGAGTGTAAGTTAGCAGAAACGTTTCAGAATTACCTGTAGTGAGGTGAATTTTGTTTTTATAAAATATGTATGCAGCCATTGTGATAAAATTCTAGTATTTTCAGAATTGATTTTTTTATTATAGCCCCTATTCAAGTAACCGCCGCTGGTGCTGTCATAAGCTAGTGGCCGTGTTCCCTAGTTGCGCAGAAATACTGTCAATTGTTCGCATTATTATGCAACCAAACAAAGCTTTCAAGTTTGAGTAGGTAGGTATTCTTGAACCAGTATTAATGAAATCGTTGGTGCCAACACTGCCAACTGACAAAAGCGATTTGTTTTTGTTTGTAAATATTTGAATTTTTTTGGATATACTTAAATTTTCAAATCAGAATATTTTGATTCTCATTCTGTTGAAATTAAAAAAACATGGCAGGTTAATATTCTGATAAAAAAATACTAGCAATGTCTAAACCTTGGTTTAAGAAGAAATATTCTGGAAATAACAGGAAGTATGAAAACAAAAATGATCCAAGTTTTGTAAGTAATTTACCAAACTATGGATTCACTGGGTTTCGATTATATTTTCCTGATGAATGTAAGTAATATCTCTTACTTGTTCTTGCTCTGGTAACATTACAGATGTGCTTTTCAACTATGCCTAAAATAGAGTGTTCATAGTTTACCACTCAGTGGCTATTTTTTTTTTCAGCTAATTTGGATTGCACTGGGATAATCAAACATACATCATGCTTCAAGACATTCTTCAAACAAAATGCATCAATTTATTCCACTACAGATATCGTTAACGCTAGATCTTTCAAAATTGACTATAAATCATTAGTTGAAAATGAAGGAATATTGTCTGAATGGGACAACTTCAAAAATGACCTGATTGATAACTGTGAGTATTCCCTCAAGTGTATAGGTCTGGCAATGCACCAGTTTATCTTGGACAACCACGAGAATGAAAACCAAGAAAATGGTGAAAATGAAATAGAGGTAGTGGATGTGCCCTTGATTCAAGCGAGAATATCTAATGTTGATCCCATATTGCAACTGAAAGATCTTCGTGTTAATTATTATGGTAAGTTCACAAGTTATGCCCATTTATATTTGTTATTCTTTAATTTTTTAGGTAAATTAGTGACAGTTAAAGGAACAGTCATACGAGCTGGTCATGTCAAGCTTATATGTCAGTATATGACGTTTTCCTGCAGTACTTGTTCAGGTACACAGGTAGTGAAGCAACCAGAAGGAGCCTACACACCCCCTACAAAATGCCAGACAGTGGGTTGCAGAGCCCAATCTAATTTCAATGCGGAACCCATGTCCAGTTACAATAGGACGTTGAGCTGGCAGCCTATTAAAATTCAAGAACTCCTCGGGTCAGAACAAGTAAAATTCCACTGTCGGAAAATTCACAGTTCTTTTAATTTTATTCATTTTTCAGTGTGACAATGCCAGAATCCCCCGGACACTTGAATGTGATTTGATGGAAGATTTGGTGAAGTCCTGTATACCAGGAGACGATATTACTGTCACTGGTATCATCAAGGTGAGTTGATAAACAAAAATTGTATGGTGTTCAATATTGGATGTTATAATTTATTTTTTCTACACCAGTACTATAATAATACTTTTATGCCCATAATCCGTTTTATAATGAGATCCATTATGATACAGATTTTTAATCCATAGAAACCAATAATTTTAATCACTGTTATTGTGTTCAATACAAATATAAATATGATATTTATAGTTCTTCATTATGTATCAAGTGTAAAAAAAATAGCGTATGCAACTGTCATGTAATGGTTATTAATACACTTGCATAAACCATACGAAACTCGCCTTCGGCTCTTTATGTATCCCGTTTAATGCTCGTGTATTAATAAGCATCATTAGAGAGAGAGAGAGAGAGAAATATACTTTATTGTCCAAGTAACTACATTCTTATTGACAAAGCTTATTAAAAAATCTGGTCTATACACAGCTTTTAAAAATAAGCAAAAAGAAGAAGAGTTTAAAAGCGCAAATACCAAAAACGCAATTTGAACTAAACTAGTTCACATGTCAATTAGCTAAAATATAACAATATAATAAGATTTAACATATAGGTTTGACAGTTTTGTTTTAAGAATGAAAAAACACAAATATACACAATTTGAACCTAAGTTCACACGTCATGGAACTAATTATGATATACTGATATACTACCGTTTAAAGTAACCTATAGGTGTCAATATAAACATAAAAAATATAAGTATTAATCACAGCAGAGTTTCATTGTAATATTCCTCAAAGTTATAATATGCTTTTATAATAATAATAATAATAATGTCGTCTTTATTATTTCATAAAGTGAAAACTTAACAAAATTAATGCGAAATAAAGGGCGAAGTTCATCGTCTGTAATGCTAAGCATCACAGAACACGTTCTTCCACTTAACCCTAAAAAACCTGTGACAATACTATTATAATACTATTATATAATACTATTTATAATTTGAATACGAACAAACACCTTACCAAACGAATGTAGTTCACCTAATCTGAACAATATATCAAACATTTCCTCTCATTTCAGTCGAACAAGTAGTTCTTATATTTAGTTTTGAATTTGATGAAATTTAATTGCTTGAGAGACGTGGGGACAGAATTGTATCTTTGACAAATTTGGTACCTAAAAGACCGCCTGAAAATTTCTGTTTTGAATTTCGGCACTGCAAGCATATTTTTATGTCGAATATTCAAGTTGTGAATGTCTGTACGATTTGTAATTTTTCTATGTAGATATGAGGGCTTTTTTGTTAAAATTATTTTATGGAAAAGACAGACAGCGTGAAATAAGCTTCTTTTCTCCATGTTCAACCACCCAATTTGTTGAAGTTTATATGTGATTCTTTGCCGCCGACGAATACCAAAAATTAATCTGAGGCACGAGTTTTGAACTTTTTGAATTTTCTTTTCATACAGAGTTGTTAGACATGGGCCATAAAGAACATCCGCGTAGTTGAAAACTGAAAGCACCAAAGATTCACATAGGGACTTTTTCACATAATAAGGGAGAAGATGTCGGTTACCATAAATGATTTTCAGTGCAGAGTAGGCCCGTTGTAAAAGTTTATTTATGAATTTTTCAAATCTCAGCCCTACATCCATCAAAACACCAAGATTTTTTGCTTCACTAACAATAGCTAGTGGTTCATTTTGAATGTAGATATTCGCAGATTTAGTCACTATGGACCGATGATATTTTGGACCAAAGATCATTACATTTGATCAACTGGAGTTAATAAATAAACAATGGTCCGTTGCCAGTTCAACAAATCTACTTAGATCTGCATTGATAAGGTCACAAGCATTGTCTACCATTGCAGCCGGGAAACTATAGTATATCTGAGTATCATCAGCGTATAAATGCACTTGACAAGTGTGAAGAGCCTGCAGTAAAAAGGAAGTGTATATAGAGAACAATAACGGACCGAGTATGGAACCTTGAGGTACTCCTGATTTGAGATATAAAAGATCTGAGCTGTATTCCTCTATACTAACCATCTGTTGTCTATCTTTTAAATAGTTTGTCAATAATGCGAGAGCATCGGCAGAGAAACCGATATAATCCAAAATACTCAAAAGCTTATGACTAATGGTATCAAACGCACGGCTGAAATCTAGTAGGACCAATACCGTACATTTGTTTTCATCTACTGCTTTCATTACGTCATCCGCAATATGTAGAAGAGCGGTTGTGCAGCTATGCCCTTTCCGAAATCCTGATTGAACAGAAGGCAACAGGGAAAAGTTCAAAAGATGGTTTTTAATTTGAAGCCCCATGGCTCTCTCAAAGATTTTTGACAATACTGACAGAATACTTATTCCCCTCAAATCTTTAAATTCCATTGGATTCTGTTTTTTAGGCAGAACCTTCACAATGGCTCTCTTCCAAACGGTTTTTCTCCTTCCTAATTTCATAACATATGTGATTATACAGTCTTTTACTTTCATAAATTAGCGAAAACTATTTTTTAACTTGTTTTTGAAACATGTTCTGTTATTTGCCGGGTTATGTAATTTATACAGTGCGTTCATAAAGTGTGGAAACGCTCTATTATCTTACGAGTTCATTATTTTCGGAGGAAAAGCTCGGACAGGTCGATTTTGTATTTTAGTTTTCCACCTTTTTTTTAGAAAAAAATTGTTTTTTCCCCTACCATCTTTCAAGATATGACGTCATCGATATTTTTTTTTAATTGAAAAGGTTTATTTTTATATCAAAAATTGAATGCCCATATTTTTCTGAGTTCAACCATACCACATACGTCATATCTTACACTTCGAATTATAGTATTCTGAGTATAAAGGAAACCAGTGTTCATATTTCTCAACATTCATTTCATTATTCATATTGCAACGTAAACCTAAGAACTACTCAGTAGTTAGTACGAGTATATTGCTACACTTGAATAGTAGGCTAAGCAAACATATGAAAGCCCTTAGCAACCAGACAATAAGTTCTTAGTTACCATTGCATATGTCACTCTGGTTTTCTTTATACTCAGTATACTGTGATTCGAACTGTAAGATATGACGTATGTGGTATGGTTGAACTCAGAAAAATATGGTCATTCAATTTTTGACATAAAAATATACCCTTTCAAATTAAAAAAAATATCGGTGACGTCATATCTTGAAAGGTGGTATGGAAAAAAAATATTTTTTTCTAAAAAAAGGTGGATAACTAGAATACAAAATCGACCTTTTCTTCCGAAAATAATCAACTCGTAAGATAATAGAGCGTTTCCACACTTTATGAACGCACTGTATGTTCCTGAGTTCCAACCAAATTATGTTTTTTGTAAATCAGGCAGACAGTTTCAAGAATGCAAATACAAGTAACAGTGAGAATTTTCTCTCTCTTAAATAATGGTCTGCATGACTCACGCACTCTCACCTTGCATAAGTATCTAACCGCTTGCTTTTCAATACAAACACTGAATGAAAAAGTTGCTGACTGCAAAATCCCCAGAAAGCAACACCATATCTCAAGTGAGATTCAATCAGAGCATGATATACCATCTTTGTTGTAGATGAACTCAGTTCATTTGATATTATTCTCACTGCATAACACCCTGATGCCAATTTTTTCGTTAAAGCTGAAATGTGATGATCAATTTTAATTTGTTGTCCATGAAGATTCCTAGGAATTTTAATTGGTTTTTATTCTCAAGAATATGCCCATTCAAGTATAAATTGTCGATATCAGAGTTGAAGGTGAGCAAGTTTGTTTTTTGATATTAAAGCACAAGTAGTTTGCGTCACACTACTTTTTTACAACTTCCAAATCACCAGAAATAGTTTCTTTCATATGTGAAGAATTTTTTCCATGCCAATGGAGCATGGTGTCGTCCGCAAAGATCGTAAAAACTCCCTGAATTGAGAGGGTAACTAGGTCATTTAAATATATGAGAAAAATAAGTGGGCCCAGAACTGATCCTTGCGGAACGCCCCATAAGATATCCTTCGTGTGTGATAGTTTGATCTCACTAACTGTTTTCTATCACTTATGTAAGACCTGAACCAGTCATTACACACTCCTCTTAAGCCATAGCAGTCCATCTTTTGCAAAAGGCGTTCATGATTTACACAATCAAAAGCTTTGGAGAAGTCGCAGAATACTGCTGCTATGACCCCATTGTTGAGATGATTACATGATCATTGCATAATATATTATTTTCTGAACCTTTTTGTTATTTGTTTCTCAATAATCAATTATTTTAGGTGAAAGATCCTTCGAGTAATCATGGAAAGAACAAACAAAACACAGTCTTCAATTTATATCTGGAAGCAATTTCTGTTTATAACAACAAAAGACAAAACAAAGGTGACTACACATCAGAGGGGATTACATTCAATACCAATGACTATTATCTCATAAAAGTAAGTTTTCCCCAGTCCTTAATTTAATCAAAATTCAGAGAAACTGAAAATAATTTGATTAGCAATAACAGCTGGATCTGGTTTTGACTCGACATTTAAAGATAACTTGACCCACCATATACTTAGTACAAATTTGTTTTTTTGTAAAAGCATTTCTCAAGTTCAAAACAAAAAAAATAGTAAGTGGCGAAAATTGTATTCTATTCAACATGTGCTAAATAAAGACCTTTGGTTTAATATCTAGCATGAATTGTTTCAGAAAATTCATTCAGATCCGAATCTATTCAGGCTCCTGGTCCAATCGCTATGCCCGAGTATTTATGGCCATGAAATTGTGAAAGCGGGGCTTTTACTAGCTCTGATTGGTGGAACTAAATCCGATACTTTTAGGGCGGAGTCTCATGTGCTCATGGTTGGTGATCCTGGTTTGGGGAAAAGTCAGATGCTGCAAGCTTGTACTAATGTTGCACCAAGAGGTAAACAAAGAAATTATACTAATACAAGGTCAAATATTATGTTGAAAATGGAAACATTCTCAATTGAAAACCCTCTGAAAATAGAAAAAACCTACGATAAGAATGAAGTTACTTTTTTGTAATATCTAACAAAACAACTACTACCCCAATGGAAAATAGTGACTTAGGTTTGTTTTTCAATCGCAGATAATTCCACATCAGATAGTATGAATGAATAAAATTAACATGTCAAATATTAGTGTTCAATATATTAAAAAAAGTAAAGTATTCACATACACGAAGAATGTTTTGTTACATTTTTCTTGAAGGAAGAGTGTATAAGGCCAAAGTAAAAACACCCAGACCCTGTCCAACAAATTCAGTAAAGAACTCGCTGGAAATAAGACTGATAAAAATTTTATATTCAAAAGGTTTTGTTGCATAAAATCTCATATACTTGTGCCAATTTTATTAATAATCAAGCAAGATACCTGACCTAGTAATTATAACAAGAAGGGTCTGTTCACATTACTATTTTTTATAGATTTTTGTTGGTAAATTTGTTTTTGAACCACTTTGATGATGATTTCTGTTTCACTAAAGAAATCGTGATGCTGACAACAACAGAACAAAGCTAGGATAGTTGCATAAGCAAACAAGACACACTGAATAGTAGTGGTCCTAGGGCAGAACCTTGGAGTATGCCGTGTATCCTAAGAAGATAATCAGAGCTTGTGTTGTTGATACTGACCATAGTAGGATAATTTTTCCAGAAGAGTATCAGAGGAGATATACTTAATATTGCTTCTGAAGCAATTTTCTTTTATAATGATTCACACAGGTTTCCTTCAGGGGTTTACGTTTGTGGAAATACCAGCACAAGTTCCGGTTTGACAGTAACAATGACCAGAGATGGTGGAGAATATGCTCTAGAGGCAGGAGCACTGATGTTAGCAGATCAAGGATGCTGTTGTATCGATGAATTTGATAAGATGCCTACACAACATGCGGTAAATTTTAATAAATATCCAACTATCAGCACTATGTCAACAATTTTATAAGTGTTTTTTCTATCACATAACATTTATCTCAGATGTTTTTATATTTATGTTTGACGTTCTTAGTCATTTTATAAACTATATCGTCTGTAGTGAAAATTTTCATCCAAATAATTTTTTTCATGAATATCGGATTATCTAGTGCCTTTTGGAAGCTATGGAACAGCAGAGCATCAGCATCGCAAAAGCTGCGATTGTTTGTACTCTACCTACTCGCGCGACGATTTTGGCTGCTGCAAATCCAGCCGGGGGGCATTACAACAAGTCCAAAACCATCGCAGAAAATCTGAAAATGGGTTCTCCCATGTTGTCCAGATTTGATCTGATTTTCATTTTGCTCGATCACGCCAATGAGGTGAGTGTTTCTATGAAGGTTTCCAATTTTTCTGGTTGATACGGTGGTAATAAAAAGGAAACTCCTATTTTCTATTTGAAAATTTTGGATGTCCGCAACCCTATAACTTTTTTGTCTTTGAAGATAATGGAATGAAATTTGGAGAATCTGTATGAGACATAAAACTGCATCTTTTGACGAGTAACTCAGTGTCATTTTTGAAGTGCTCGATTTTTTTTGAAAATCATCCAGACGAGCGTACATTTATTAGGGAGCTATTTTAGCAAGAGCCCATAGAGCTATTATTTGTTCAGTTGAGGTAGATTTAAAATTCAAATTACGATTTATACTTTCAGCAATTAGATTTATTGCTCTCGAGGCATATATTGGGAATGCATATGGGAAATGAGAAAAGCAGTGGAATTAATGATATGTCCATCATTCTGGATCCATCAACAACAGATCACCAGAGTTTGAGGTAAATGAGTATTTTAATGATATTAATTTTTTATAAAACAATTTCAGATATCCTATTCTAATTCAGGAACCATTACAATACCAACAATATTTGTAGAAAATATATTTCTTACTTTTTCTACCAATTTCAGCTGCATTAACAACAATGTTTGCTCTGAATGCATGAAAGAAAATCGTTTGAAATCCATAAGAGCCCAAAAACTTACTGATATCAATATTTGAAAAAAATTGGGTGCTATTACTGCGATTTTCCCATTGGAAAAGTTGAAAAAATGGCTACAATAGCACAGTTATATTACAACCATACATGTTGAAATAATCCGTGAATACAAAATCGGTTAAACAACGAGCATTACTTACTAATTCAGTATTTCTCATTTTCTGATGAAGTTTTTGAGAATTAAAATGGATATTATCTATAATTTTTTTTTTTTTGAAACTGCATTTCTCTTCATGAACAAACTACCATTTGACTACAGTAAAACCTAGGGTGAAAACAGGAGAACTACTAGGCATTTATTATATCGTTATTTTGTTCAACTGTTGGACATATGGATCATTTTCAAAATGAAGATTATCATGGAAACTGTTCCGAAATCAATTTGGTATATTGATTTTTTAGACAACGCCTTCAAAGAAATGAAGAAAACATGGATCTCATACCCCACACTTTGTTCAGAAAATTCATAGCATATGCTCAAAAATATGTCAAGCCACAGCTATCCAATGAAGCCAAAACACTCTTGAAAGCGTTTTATCTAACTTTGAGAAAACAGTTCCAGACAGGGGATTGCACACCTGTCACTACAAGACAGTTGAATTCGCTGATAAGGTTAACACAGGTAAGTAAATCCTTACTTACAATGTGAAACTAATTTTATTCACTCATTTAATCTACATAAACCGTAATAATAATGAAATAAACAAAATAAAAAATGATAATGATATTATCATGTAATTACAAAATCTTGAATTGACACTTAATTTTAAAAAAATCTTCTTTCGTGACCATTTCAAAAAAGCTTATTTATCTTTTGATTGAATTCTTTTCATAATAAGGAACTACTTAAATAAGTATATAATTTCGTAGATTCCTAAAAATATATTTTTCTCCCAGATTTATTGTTAACTGTAAAACCTTGTTTTTTATGGGGTATGCAAATAATTGCTTGTCAGATTCAATTAGAAAAAAAATTAAAACTTCGAATTAAGTTTTTAATGAAGTGATCACTATTCACAACCTTAATATCAAACGAATTGAATTTTGGAGAAATATCTGTTTTTCATTATTTTCTGGTGATTCATTTAATGTATTTGACCATTTGAACTTTCAAATAGTTTCAATATAGATTGGAAACATATGACTGTAATTTTATTTGTATATGATTACATTTATATTCACAGATTTGTATTTTGATCAAATGCCTCAATTTCGATTATCAGAATTTTTTTCAAGATATTGATTAATCTCATTAACTGTATGTTTATTTAGATAGGTTTTTTGTGGGGATTTATTTAATGTGTTTAGCCCCTTGAACTTTCAAATAGTTTCGATATAGATTGGACACAGATGACTGTCATATTTGTTATTTGTATGTGATTGCAACACAGATTTATGTTTTCTATTTTGATGAAATCATTAATGAGTATCAGAATAATTTTCAATATATATATATATATATATATATATATATATATATATATATATATATATATACTTTTAGTATAATTATCTGTATGTTTATTCAGATAGGTATTTTGTGGTGATTTATTTAATGTATTTGACCCCTTGAATTTTCAAATAGTTTCGATATCGATGACTCATAATTTTTTCATTTGTATGTGATTACATTTATATTAATAGATTTGTATTTTGATCAAATGTCTTCAACTTCGATTATCAGAATAATTTTCGAGATATATATTAATCTCATTATAATGTATGTTTATTCAGATAGGTATTTTGTGGGGATTTATATAATGTATTTGACTCCTTGAACTTTCAAAGTTCCGGTATTGATTGGAGACAAATGTCATATATTTTTAAAATATAAATGGTCATATTTAAATTCACAGAATAGATTTTATATTTTGAACAAATGTCTTATCGAGAATAATCGAGAAAATTAGTTTTTATAAATATCTTTGCGATTTCCGTCTTCCCTACGGTTTGGTACAGATATGTTTCTATGTGTACGCATTGGTATTGATGTGTTTAATAGCCTCTGTGTTATTTCGAGGTGACTCGCACCGTAATAATCGAGAAAATTAATTTTTATAAATATTTTTGCGATTTTCATCTCCCCTACGGTTTGGTACAGATATTTTTCTATGTGTACGCATTGGTATTGATGTGTTTAATAGCCTCTGTGTTATTTCGAGGTGACTCGCGCCGTAATAATCGAGAAAATTAGTTTTTATAAATATTTTTGCCATTTTCATCTCCCCTACGGTTTGGTACAGATATTTTTCTATGTGTACGCATTGGTATTGATGTGTTTAATAGCCTCTGTGTTATTTCGAGGTGACTCGCGCCGTAATAATCGAGAAAATTAGTTTTTATAAATATTTTTGCTTTTTTCATCTCCCCTACGGGTTGGTACAGATATTTTTCTGTGTGTCCGAATTGGTGTTGATGTGTTTAATATCCTCTGTGTTAAGGTTTCCCCAAACCAAAGCGGGAACACTGTGAAAAACAAGTGAAATACAGTGCACGTAGCAAACCAAACATATTTCTCTGTTTGCCTGCATTTGGGAATACGAATAATCGCACCGGTATGCATTTTTACATATCCTGCTATGAAATTTAGTCTCACGTTCATCCCGTTCCCGCTCCCGTCCCGCGTTGGTTTGAGGAAACCTTAATTTCGATGCGACTCGCGCCGTAATAATCGAGGAAATTAATTTTTATAAATATTTTTGCGATTTCCATCCTCCCTACGGATTGGTACAGATATTTTTCTGTGTGTCCGCATTGGTATTGATGTGTTTAATAGCCTCTATGTTATTTCGAGGTGGCTCGCGCCGTAATATTCGAGAAAATCAATTTTTATAAATATTTTTGCGATTTCCGTCCTCCCTACGGTTTGGTACAGATATTTTTCTATGTGTACGCATTGGTATTGATGTGTTTAATATCCTCTGTTATTTCGAGGTGACTCGCACCGTAATAATCGAGAAAATTACTTTTTATAAATATTTTTGCGATTTCCATCCTCCCTACGGATTGGTACAGATATTTTTCTGTGTGTTCGCATTGGTATTGATGTGTTTAATAGCCTCTGTGTTATTTCGAGGTGACTCGCGCCGTAATAATCGAGAAAATTAGTTTTTATAAATATTTTTGCGATTTTCATCTCCCCTACGGGTTGGTACAGATATTTTTCTGTATGTCCGCATTGATATTGATGTGTTTAATATCCTCTGTGTTAAGGTTTCCCCAAACCAAAGCGGGAACACTGTGAAAAACACAGTGAAATACAGTGCACGTAGCAAACCAAACATATTTCTCTGTTTGCCTGCATTTGGGAATACGAATAATCGCACCGGTATGCATTTTTACATATCCTGCTATGAAATTTAGTCTCACGTTCATCCCGTTCCCGCTCCCGTCCCGCGTTGGTTTGAGGAAACCTTTATTTCGATGCGACTCGCGCCGTAATAATCGAGGAAATTAATTTTTATAAATATTTTTGCGATTTCCATCCTCCCTACGGATTGGTACAGATATTTTTCTGTGTGTCCGCATTGGTATTGATGTGTTTAATAGCCTCTATGTTATTTCGAGGTGGCTCGCGCCGTAATATTCGAGAAAATCAATTTTTATAAATATTTTTGCGATTTCCGTCCTCCCTACGGTTTGGTACAGATATTTTTCTATGTGTACGCATTGGTATTGATGTGTTTAATATCCTCTGTTATTTCGAGGTGACTCGCACCGTAATAATCGAGAAAATTACTTTTTATAAATATTTTTGCGATTTCCATCCTCCCTACGGATTGGTACAGATATTTTTCTGTGTGTTCGCATTGGTATTGATGTGTTTAATAGCCTCTGTGTTATTTCGAGGTGACTCGCGCCGTAATAATCGAGAAAATTAGTTTTTATAAATATTTTTGCGATTTTCATCTCCCCTACGGGTTGGTACAGATATTTTTCTGTATGTCCGCATTGATATTGATGTGTTTAATATCCTCTGTGTTAAGGTTTCCCCAAACCAAAGCGGGAACACTGTGAAAAACACAGTGAAATACAGTGCACGTAGCAAACCAAACATATTTCTCCGTTTGGCTGCATTTGGGAATACGAATAATCGCACCGGTATGCATTTTTACATATCCTGCTATGAAATTTAGTCTCGCGTTCATCCCGTTCCCGCTCCCGTCCCGCGTTGGTTTGAGGAAACCTTTATTTCGATGCGACTCGCGCCGTAATAATCGAGGAAATTAATTTTTATAAATATTTTTGCGATTTCCATCCTCCCTACGGATTGGTACAAATATTTTTCTGTGTCCGCATTGGCATTGATGTGTTTAATAGCCTCTATGTTATTTCGAGGTGGCTCGCGCCGTAATATTCGAGAAAATCAATTTTTATAAATATTTTTGCGATTTCCGTCCTCCCTACGGTTTGGTACAGATATTTTTCTATGTGTTCGCATTGGTATTGATGTGTTTAATATCCTCTGTGTTATTTCGAGGTGACTCGCACCGTAATAATCGAGAAAATTACTTTTTATAAATATTTTTGCGATTTCCATCCTCCCTACGGATTGGTACAGATATTTTTCTGTGTGTTCGCATTGGTATTGATGTGTTTAATAGCCTCTGTGTTATTTCGAGGTGACTCGCGCCGTAATAATCGAGAAAATTAGTTTTTATAAATATTTTTGCGATTTTCATCTCCCCTACGGGTTGGTACAGATATTTTTCTGTATGTCCGCATTGATATTGATGTGTTTAATATCCTCTGTGTTAAGGTTTCCCCAAACCAAAGCGGGAACACTGTGAAAAACACAGTGAAATACAGTGCACGTAGCAAACCAAACATATTTCTCCGTTTGGCTGCATTTGGGAATACGAATAATCACACCGGTATGCATTTTTACATATCCTGCTATGAAATTTAGTCTAGCGTTCATCCCGTTCCCGCTCCCGTCCCGTGTTGGTTTGAGGAAACCTTTATTTCGATGCGACTCGCGCCGTAATAATCGAGGAAATTAATTTTTATAAATATTTTTGCGATTTCCATCCTCCCTACGGATTGGTACAAATATTTTTCTGTGTCCGCATTGGCATTGATGTGTTTAATAGCCTCTATGTTATTTCGAGGTGGCTCGCGCCGTAATATTCGAGAAAATCAATTTTTATAAATATTTTTGCGATTTCCGTCCTCCCTACGGTTTGGTACAGATATTTTTCTATGTGTTCGCATTGGTATTGATGTGTTTAATATCCTCTGTGTTATTTCGAGGTGACTCGCACCGTAATAATCGAGAAAATTACTTTTTATAAATATTTTTGCGATTTCCATCCTCCCTACGGATTGGTACAGATATTTTTCTGTGTGTTCGCATTGGTATTGATGTGTTTAATAGCCTCTGTGTTATTTCGAGGTGACTCGCGCCGTAATAATCGAGAAAATTAGTTTTTATAAATATTTTTGCGATTTTCATCTCCCCTACGGGTTGGTACAGATATTTTTCTGTATGTCCGCATTGATATTGATGTGTTTAATATCCTCTGTGTTAAGGTTTCCCCAAACCAAAGCGGGAACACTGTGAAAAACACAGTGAAATACAGTGCACGTAGCAAACCAAACATATTTCTCCGTTTGGCTGCATTTGGGAATACGAATAATCACACCGGTATGCATTTTTACATATCCTGCTATGAAATTTAGTCTAGCGTTCATCCCGTTCCCGCTCCCGTCCCGTGTTGGTTTGAGGAAACCTTTATTTCGATGCGACTCGCGCCGTAATAATCGAGGAAATTAATTTTTATAAATATTTTTGCGATTTCCATCCTCCCTACGGATTGGTACAAATATTTTTCTGTGTCCGCATTGGCATTGATGTGTTTAATAGCCTCTATGTTATTTCGAGGTGGCTCGCGCCGTAATATTCGAGAAAATCAATTTTTATAAATATTTTTGCGATTTCCGTCCTCCCTACGGTTTGGTACAGATATTTTTCTATGTGTTCGCATTGGTATTGATGTGTTTAATATCCTCTGTGTTATTTCGAGGTGACTCACACCGTAATAATCGAGAAAATTACTTTTTATAAATATTTTTGCGTTTCCATCCTCCCTACGGATTGGTACAGATATTTTTCTGTGTGTTCCCATTGGTATTGATGTGTTTAATAGCCTCTATGTTATTTCGAGGTGACTCGCACCGTAATAATCGAGAAAATTACTTTTTATAAATATTTTTGCGATTTCCATCCTCCCTACGGATTGGTACAGATATTTGTCTGTGTGTTCGCATTGGTATTGATGTGTTTAATAGCCTCTGTGTTATTTCGAGGTGACTCGCGTCCAATTTCGATTATCAGATATATTTTCAAGATATTTATTATTCACATTATCTAGGTTTATGGATTTTATGTCTATTACAAACATATAATCTTACTTGGGGTAATTGAGTTGATTGATTGATAAATTCTGATATCAATTCTTAGTACCAATCAATACAAGTAATTAATTATTCAATTGATATTTTAGTAGTATTAATTATCTTATTTTATGATTAGATTAGATATTTGCCTTTGTCCTGGCTTACAACTTGGTTTTCTTACCTGGGCACAGATGTCTTTCATTACATTGTTTCTTGTTTTTCAATAAAAATGATATGTTACCAAAACTTTAATTTCACTAGCCCCTAGTGAGTTTAAAAAAATATAATACCATGAATCATTTCAGGCCAGGGCTAAAGCTGAACTAAGAGAAGAAGCAACCAAAGAAGATGCTGAAGACGTTATTGAAATTATGAAATTCAGCCTAATCGACATTTTCACCGACAGTTCGGGCATTTTGGATAAAACTAGATCCCAAAATGGCACCGGCACCAGCACAAAGAGTCAGGTTAGTAGCCAGTGCAAATTGGGGAGTCGATATCTTATTAAAGAATTAAAATATTTGCTTCAGAACCTTGTTTTGGCTTTTCCACACTCAAGTGCATAAAAAACGGCCACCTTGAAATGTCAACAAATTTTGATCTTGAATAACTTTTTTATCTTCAATCCGATTTTGATATTTTTTTTAATAAATGGAAGGAAATTTGTCCTAAATTAATTCACATCAAACAGATTTCCTAGTAAGATCCAAATTATACACATTATACGAGGGAAAACAAAGTTGTGTTTGAGACACCCTGTGGTGAAACACAGCTTTTGAATGACTTTCAAAATCAACCTGTAGGCAAGCTTGGTTCATTCCCTATACATTGCTTCTTCATTCATTTTGATATCTGATTTTAGTGTTCTATTTCAATTGCTTTCAGATTACAAGACTGCTGAGACTGGTACAGCGAAAGTCTGATGCAGAGGCGAAATCTCTATTCACTACTAACGAATTGAAGGAAATGGGCGATTTGGTGGGAATTGGAAAGGATAAATTTTTCACGGTTCTGCAGAATCTCAATATACAGGGCTTCTTGTTGAATAAAGGACAAAACAGGTATCAGCTTGTAACAGCTGATGTCTGATTGTTTTATTCCAGTTTGGTTTGTTGTGACTATTTGTTGAAAATCATTATTAAAGAAAGCTGTACTGTTACTTATAAGTACTATTCAATTAAATTGTTTTATAAATTGCAGTGTTTTCATCATCTTTACCATACAGGGAACATGTTGATAATCAAGGAAAAGTACACAGGTATTAGTTGGCGTGTTTCTTGAATTAAATTAGATTGTCAAGTCTAATTGACTTTGAAGTTGAAATCAAATCCGTTACAATTCAATCATACAGTCCACTAAAGAACCAAACGTTAATTTGAAAAGATTGTGTAATTTGCTGTGAAGAAAAAAATCGTCTTAAAATTCGGAAATAGTACTTTATTACTAAGTTGTATAAATAAAACTCATAAATAATATACATCTTAAGTAACATAAATAATAAAATAAATAAAAATTTAGGAATGATAAACTTTGTTTTGCCAGTAGTCCAATAGAGAACTGAATTAAAAAATCAATTATATCATTTTCTGAGTATTAGACATAAAAGGGCGAACAAAAAAGTGGACACCATTTGTAAAAATTGCAAGTATCTATTTTCAAGAAATTGGTAAATTCTAAACTACTGCAACAGATCGGCATGCTTTTCAAATTTTGAAAAACATTCGAAATTACTTGCTTCATTTAATACAAGATTAAATATTCTGAAAAATAGATAATGAATCTTTTCAATGGTAAGTACTTTTCAATAAACTCTGCATAATACTTCAGTAACTGTCAGATCTGAATTCTTCGTTAAGATCCAATTCCTTGTGCTAGTATTCTAATTCGAATTTTGGTTTCCCATGTCCTAAGACCACGAAGGCACTTTTTGACACTGTGAAGCCAACTCTTTTCAGGTCATTGGGTGGATCTCTGTTGCTCCCATCTCGCATCGTCCGATTCGTGTGTCAAATATCTCGTGCCCACTTGGTTTTCCAAACTCCTCAGATCGCACCATGTTTCGAAATCCTGGAAAAAAATTGCATCAATTCAGAAATGGAAATGGACGATTCCAGTACCCCTATTCAGTGTTGCCACAATTGATTTTCTGGTTGAAACCTCTGACATTTTTCAGACCGTTTCTGATATGGTTCAGGGTTGAAACGGATACAATTTTGAATTATAAAGAATTGCGAGTGTTCCCGGATACATGAATCGAAGTAACATTGATGAAATGGACAAAATAAAAATATCCTAGGGAATTTTATCTGTCATATTGAAAAACGTACTAGCGTGAAATTCCCTAGAATATTTTATTTTTGACAATATCATCATTAGTACTTTGATTCGCATATCCGGGAACATCCAGGAACATTTCTAATTAAAAATTGTATCCGTTCCGACCCTGAACCATATCCGAAAAGGCCTGGAAAATGTCAGACATTTCAACCAGAAAATCAATTCTGGCAACATTAAATGTGGGTACTGGAATCGTCCGGCTTTTTCTGTGATTCATAAATTTTGTAGGAAATATGCCAAAAGATTTGTAAATTTTATCAGCTTAAAACTAAAATACGATTGCAGTATTTAAAAACATTACAAAAATTATCTAACCAAAATTATTTGGTTTTTAAGTTAACAAAAAGAAAGTGTCTTGAAAAGGTAAAAATCCCGAAAAGGTTTAGATTAATAATAATAATTATTATTATTATTCCCAAGAAACAATAATATGTTTATAACAGGGAACATTAACTGATGTATCGAAAACATTGGAAATTTATACATACATGATGAATAAGTAGTAAGCAGTAAAAGCAGTAAGGGGTGAATAATGAATATGGTATAGTTTGAGGAACTTGGGTAAATTATTATACTGAATTATACCATTATGATAAATAAATCTTTTGCCAATGTCTGTTTTAACCTTGATGACGCCGTTTAGTACCAGATAGAAGGCGAGCTTGAACTTACAAAAACTAACTACAGTCATCTTGTAGGAAACTCTAAACGATCGATCGTATTAATAGAATTTTCTCAACAACGCCACGAAAAATTATAAAAAAAATTTGAAAAACTCAATAAAATTATATAGATACTTCGACGAAAACTATTTCAACAATAATAGGCGAGCAGATTGTAAAATCTCTGTAATTTTCTTTTTTTTTGTTAATTCCATAATCTTGAAAAAAATATTTAAAGTCGACAGAATTCAAATGGTTACTTTCTCGCACCATTTCAAATTGTAGTGGCGTAATCTCCCGAGAATTCCGAGCAACCAATAAGATTATCAACCCAATTAGAATACGCCCTTTGGCTGATTGAGCTCGGGAGAGTAATAATAATAATATTTATTGTTGTCATTGGATACAATTTGGACATTGACATGGTCAGTATCTATTAAAAACAATTTGAGTAAATTAATTAAAAAAACATTCAACATCAAACAACAAACATAGCACAAACGTTATTTACATTAACATGTTAAAAGTTAGGTGTAACTAAGGTACTCTTCAACAGTGTAGAAGCAGTGTTCAAGCAAATATTCCTTAATATTAGTATGTTTGAAATTTGCTGAATTTCATTAACGAATGGAAAAGGCTGTAATTGAAATTTGACTCCAAAAATATGTTCTGATTTGTTTGAAGTGGTTGACAATGTATTAGTGTTATTAGAATTCTTTTGGACTTCCATTGTCTAGAAAGAAAGAAAATAAATTATTTGCAAGTGTTTTTTGAGAAACGACGTTTCAACTTTTAACATCTACTGTCGTTATCAAGTGTGTGAAAGCGACAAGATATGTCGGATACTTATTATATAGTCTGTGCCATTAGCGTGCAACTAATGTACCTGCTATAACGATCACAATTACCTTTATAGCAGGAGCATTAGTTGCATGCTAATGGCACAGACTATATAATAAGTATGCGAAATATCTTGTCGAATTCACACACTTGATAACGACAGTAGATGTTAATCGTTGAAGCTTCTTGACTCAAAACTAAAAAATATTTTTTAAATAAATGCAGTAAACAAAACAAATATTTAATCTTTATTCATTAAAATATCTTAAAACCCATAACTAAAAAACCCAAATTCAATTGTATTTAAAAGTATATTGGTTTGGTTAAAAATTCAATGCTTTCAAAAACATTTTGAATACTGTTGTATGTATATTAAATACCTTCAGTAGGAGCTATTAATAGTCATTTCCAAATCGCACGACTATAGAAAATAAGTATTACCTGTAACCATATGTGCACCAATGATTTATCGACAGTATACCTCTTCCTCTGCTTCACTTGCAATAAATTATTGATGAGATTTATTGCTGAAAAAAAAATCAAAATATTAGGAGCTCAACAAATATTCCAAGACAAAATTAAAATAACTTCATCATGCCATTTATGACAAAAAAAATATTTGTAGTTTTTTTCTTCCAACCCTTACTACTGAATATAGTCATTTATGATACAAGTTCGTAAAGTAGGACTTTTTTGTATGAGCGTGAAGTTTGTTGAATGAGGCGTAGCAGAGTTCAACAAACTTCACGCGAGTGAATAAGAGCCCTTTACGAAAATGTACCGTAAAAAATTTTTCTACGACAGTTATTATATTGACGTAGCAATTGTTGAAAGTTTTTGTCGTATTATCAAAATCAAAATGAAGACTTCCGAGTAAAATTTACCGCAAAATACTGTTTGTCTCAAGAATACGTAAATGTATGAACAGTGGGTAAAAAATTACTTTTTCCACGGCCATGACACAATACTGCTCTTTCCTAACTGTTTTTGATTAAACAATGAGGTACATTGTATGCCTCCAATTTCATTTCCTTACCTGATAACACAATGAAGTCATTGTGTTTTTATTTTACAATTTATCACGTCTCCCATGGAATGTCAAAATTCAAGCAACGAATACTGACAGCTCTGTTTAGTTAGATTTTTTAACTTGAATCAAACGATGAACAGCGAAAGTGACGTAGAACTGACCCACATAAATTACTGAAGCCGCAAAACAGGCATGTGTCAATTCAATTCCAGAAATATCAAAAGAAAAATATGTGAAAGCATACAAATCCTTCACAGATTGGCAAGTTGCTCCAGACGTTATTACTAATACCATTTGTACAAAAATATAATTGTGAAGATAAGTTAACTCAGTGGTTAGGTGCTCGCTCACAATACGAAGGTCGATGGTTCGATTCCCACTTCAAGCATTATTTTTTATTTTATTTTTTAGATTCTATTAATCATGGAGATTATGGGTGCTTCTAGAAGAGACGAACTTTATAGAATGAAAACCACAGATTGTAGAGACTTGGATTCAGCAGCAGTTCTTATACAAATACCCAAATTTGATGAGTCATATCTCTCTGTATTTGTATTTAATAAAAAATGTAGATAAATTTCACACTAATTTCACACTAATAATTTAAGTTCTGCTCTGTCAGATGGTGCCCTTTACTCAATTTTCGTAATTTGGCGCTTGGTTCCTTTTCGTTTAACATTATCCATATACCTCATTAAATTCAAAGTTCAAAATTCTGTTGTAAAATCATTTCGCTATTATATGTTATAGCCGTAGAAAAAGTATAGTGTATAAATTGCACAGAATGCTCATTTCTCACTCGTATGACTTCATACTCGTGGGAAATTACTCATCATTCCGTGCTAGTTATACAATATACTATTACGCGCCGTTGATGTTTACGCACAGTTCATTTTTTTAAGCACTTGAGCTAAAACCTCAGTTTACGTACTGTCATAGAAACAATATTTTTTATCAAATATTAGAAATGGATGTTTTTTAGATAAATATCATTAGCATAATCATTATCATTACCATCTGAGGATATTTCTTTCCAAGGATTCGGCGGATACATGAAAGCGGCATTCTGAATTTGTTCGTTGATATCTTCGTCTTCGTTGAATGGAAAAGTCCCGCTAAGGCTAACATATACAATCACACCAACGCTCCACATGTCCAGAGATCTATTGTAACCTTTGTTGCGAAGAACTTCCGGAGCTAAAACAAGCATCTGTCACACATACATCTTGTTTGAAGAACAGGCAAGATATATTTTTAGGCGAGTGTCACAAAACATGAAGTTTTACGGATTTAATAGAGTCCCTAAAGTGTAAATTTTTCGGCCGTATTTCACGGCCACATTTACTACATGTCCGCGTTATTTACCCATAAAACAAAAGAAGAGGCTGTGTTGCTAGGCAATTTATTAACAAGCTTTCCGTTTCTGTCAGTAATATAATTGTGTCCTCCATGATGAGACACTCGCCTGAAAAATGTTGTGTGCATCCAAGGAGACTAAAATTTAACAAGGAGGGTTTAATAAGCTCTAGCCAATCAGAAACTTGTAGCATCAACGCGTCATAGTGACGTACTTGGGTATGAGTACAGAGTCGAACTCGAACCAAACAACAAAACTGTCAGCAGTAACTCTCATATACCAAGAGCTAGTCCGTCACTGTCTATAGAGAACGGCGGCCATGACACGTCCTACTACGTCACATTTCGTCACAAATGTTCTCTCATCTCTTTCTACTAGTGTCCCCATTGTCTTATGGGAATCAAACACTCCTTGTTAAATTTTAGTCTCCGTGGTGTGCATCTGTCTTTTGTGGCATCGACTGAAATTCGCTTGGCCTCGGCCAAAAAAGATGAACTTTTGGTACACAAATAAGTATTTCTGACTTTTTAAAGTCTTCATTTGATTCAGTTTTAAACCTCACCTAAATAAGCCGGTGTTCCTACCACTGATCTTCGGAAGGATTTTTCTCCTATGATCCTGGCGAATCCAAAATCGCACAGCTTTACTTGAGGATATTCGGCATCAGAACTTAATAGTACGTTTTCTGGTTTTAAATCACAGTGAACAATATTTTTACTATGTAAATGCTTTAAAGCTACTAGTATCTGGAAAATAAGAATTTCAAAATCATTGCAATATACCGACTTCAAAGATATATGGAAAACGTTCAACCTTTGATAGTTTTAAAATACTCAAAACACGATCAGTTTAAGGTAGTACTTCCCTAACCTCCGGAGTCAAAAGTTTTGAATTGATCCGCGCAAACTGCCAAATTACACCAAGCAATAGAGCATAAAATGCGTGAGTTTTTAACAAAAATACTAGTAGGAAACCGACTATGTCATCACATGGGGGACAGACCGTAGTTATATTCTGATCTGTTTTCGACTCGCAACTGTCATTTATTAATTTGTTATAAACATTTGAATAACAAAAAACGTGTTTTTTAAAATTGTTTTGCTTATAAACTGAAAACTAATAGAGCAATCTGTTTGCTCCAATGGAAAGAATTGTAGATAATTGAAATACGAACAAATTGGGTTGTCTTATTACCTGGTCGGATCATTAGCAATGGAGAAAAACTGGAAAAACCGGAAAATTTTGCAAATTTTTGGAAAAATTCATAACTCCGCCATTTTTCAAGAAGTAGGATTGGCCTTCTTCCTGAAAGTATTGATTCGTGTGTAGTTTAAGTGTGCACTAAACAGGCGCTATCGGGTCGTTAGTTTTGGCACAATTGCAATTTAAATTTTTTTTGCACTATCTTTCAGCGTGCCTGGATGCAAAACGTATATACTCATTTTGCGCTACAATGGTGCGAAATGGGTGAAAAATGCATGCAAACATGACTGAAAACGACCGAGCCCGCGTCAGCTGCCGAGTGGTAGGAGAGAGGGGAATTCTTCTAATGAACGAGTTACGTGATAATACGCTTCCCCTCATCTCCCGCTCACTCCTTCCACTCGACCGCTTCTACCAGCTCAGCCGTTTTGAGTCATGTTTGCAAGCATTTTTCACCCATTTCGCAGCATTTAAGCGCAAAATGAGAATATACATTTTGTGGTACTGTACTTCTACTTTCAAAATCTGTTCTAGGAATTGAAATCGGATTATCACTTGAGCATCCAGGCTCGCTGCAAGATAGTGCAAAAAAAATTCAAACTGCAATTGTGCCAAAACTAATGATCCGTCAGAGCCTGTTTTATGCACACATAAAGTACACATGATTCAATACTTTCATAAGAAGGGCCAACCCTATTTCTTGAAAAATGGCGAAGTTATGAATTTTTTGAAAAATCTTAAAATTTTCCGGTTTTCCTCCGTTACTAATGATCCGCTCAGTTATAATACATTCCATTTTGTTCGTATTTCAATTATCTACAATTCTTTTCATAGTAGCAACCAGATTGCTCCATTAGTTTTCATTTTATAATCAAAACAATTTAAAAAAATACGTTTTTTGTTATTTAAATGTTTATAACTAATTAATAAATGACAGTTGTGAGTCGAAAACATAACAGAAAATAACGAGATGTCTTCCATGTGATGGCACAGTCGGTTTTCTACTAGTATTTTTGTTAGGAAAAAATGCTCTATTGATTGGCCTAAATATTTCAAGTGCACGGCTCAGACATTATGTTTTTTCGTGCTGAATAACTTGAAAACAAAAATCTGGGTATCTACTTAATTGAATCTCATATCCAAAAACCCACAAAACTTATTGATAGCAATACAATGTACCTGGTAATCCTTAACAACTACTTATTAAAAAAATAAAATTCAACAAACGCGAATTAATGACATAATGTTGGTCATTAAGCTGATCCCAATGATTAGCCTTTGTGGAATTAATTTCCTTAAATAGTAGTTTATAAGAGATTTCCAGGTACATTGTATTGCTATCAATAAGTTTTTCAGGTTATGGAAATATGAGATTAGTTTTAGTAGATTAGTAGTAGTAGTAGATTAGTAGATAAAAATCGTTTTACTTCAGGATCAATTCCTCAAAAATCTGATGTGGTGTGGAAATGATTGTGCATCAACTTAAAGCAAATTAAGGGATCAGATGTGTTCCAAAATGAATGAGAATCCAAAAAATATGGATTTCAGCTTGTACAAAAACGAATTTTATTTTATTTTATAAAAGTAAGCTTAAATGAACGGATCAAATTCATTAATTATTGACAATACTAACACTGATTATAAAAATTGTTGGAAATGGCCAGCTGCACCTAATAGGCATGCTTCCGCCCGTCTACGCATAGAATTACGCACACGTTCAAATATTCTCGGCGTATTTCGAATAGTTTCACACGAGGCAACTATTCGCTCTCTTAAATCTTCTAAAGTATTAACGGGAGTTTTATACACTAGAGTGTTAAGGTGCCCCCATAAAAAGAAATCTAAACTGTTGAGGTCAGGGGATCTTGCTGGTCATTGCTGAGGTCCTCCGCGACCTATCCAACGATTATGATAAACTGTATTTAAATGGTTTCGGACAATTACACTGAAATAAGCAGGGGTTCCATCGTGCATGTACCATATTCGATTCCTTAACGCAATTGGCACATCTTTAAGCAACCCATTTAGTTCTTCTTCGAGAAAGTGTAAATAAGACCGACCATCAAGGCGTCCTGGTAGAAAAAATGGGCCTATTAGATAATCACAAATAATTCCTGCCCATACATTAACCGAAAATTGGTGTTGAAAATGGGTTTCGGTTATGGTATGGGGGTTTTCTTCCGCCCACATATGATTGTTATGGAAATTTTGAATAGCATTCCGAGAAAAATTTGCTTCGTCTGTGAACAAAATTTGTGACTAAAACTGCGGAATTTAGTGCAATACTCTGAAGATACCACTGACAGAAGTTCACACACTGTGGAAAATCTCTAGGGAGTATGCCTGTACTCGTAAAATATGGTATGGGTATAACAAAAAATTAACCAAAATACGCCAAACAATTTGATGACAAATATTCAGAGTTCTAGCGATCTTCCTCGTACTCGTCTCAGGATGTTCTTCGATTTCTTGCAGAACCGCGTCCTCAATTTCAATAGTTCTGACGCTTAGAGGTCTCCCTTCCGAAGTACCTTTCTTGAAACTACCAGTTTCCCTAAGTCGGCGATGAATATTTGAAAAGGAACGGCTATCTGGTAAGGCACGATTCCTGATAAATGCGTCTGGCTTCTGTTGCATTACCACCAGCGAGGCCATATACGTAATGCATTGCCGCCATTTCTGCATTCGTGTAATTCACCATATTTACCGATATTCAGAAAAACAGCGGACAACCAAAATAACTTCAATAACACACTTAAAAATCAAGTAAATAATAGTGCGCTTCGCTATTCCTATAGCTTTTTCAAACACAAAATGGTATTCATAACCAGTGAAAACACAATATTTATAGTGATTTGAAGAACAAAATTTACTATTAATTACAGACAGGTAGCTGAATTAATATCGGAAATCCATTCTGGTATTGTCGACATAGATGCATTTATTATGAAAAGATTAAGAAGTGGTGAAAGGAAATATCAATTATAAACAGGTAGCTAAATTACTATCGGACGATTTATTGTCAACAAAATGTTAGGTACTGCGATATAAAGCAATTTCAATTTAATTATTTTAATCGAGAACCGAGCAACTGACAAGAATTACACATTTTTTTGGATTCTCATTCATTTTGGAACAAATCTGATCCCTCAATTTGCTTTCAGTCGATGCACAAACATTTCCACACCGCATCAGATTTTTTGAAGAATTGATCCTGAAATGAAACGATTTTTATTTTTTTAAGCGAAAACCATGCGTTGGACAAAGAAAGCTCAGGAGATCAAATTTGCTCAAAAATGAATGAGGATCTCAAAAGTATTTTTTTTTTTCAGGAGAAAGCAGAGGCGTAGTATTTTTTTCTTCAAAAATATTCAATGCAAAACCCGTACGGACGCCACTGGTTGAGAAAATGAAAATGTTTGTGCATCACAAAATGCACCTTGATGCATAGAAGACATGTACCAAATTTTATAAAAACGTCTACAATATTATCTCAGTTATTTTATCTCAGTCATTATTAAAAAACTGATTTTTTTTCAAAACTTTATCACTCTGTATCTCAAAAGTTAGGACTTTTAGGACATACGTTTATAGAAAGTTTTTTTCTTAAAATAAGTCAAAGAATCACCCCCTCACATATTAGCATGTCTTTAAAGAACACCCTGTATACTATGGATTTCCATCAAGTTTCGGCTATTGATATTTTGATAAACTTGATATAGAGATAACCGTGAAAACCAACTCACTTGAGTAATAATAAACTTCGTGACTCTCTCAGTCAGCCTTCCCTTATCGTGTGATAATATCATTTCCAGCATATCACCTTTGAGTTTTTCCATCACAACAAATATCCTTTCAGGCGTTTCAAACATACGCTCTAGGTTAACCACGCCTGGGTGAGACAAGTTCTGAAGTATGGCCACTTCGTTTTTGAGTTGCGCCTCTTGTTTCGTTGGAAACCTCAATTTATCGATAACCTAAAAAATGTACGCGATTAAAAAAATATCAGCTGTTTGTGGGACTTCAGACAGTACTTTGATTGCAACGGCCCTCACGGTTTTTCTGTGCACCCCTCCGTATACTATACCAAACTGTCCTGAACCTAGAACTTCATCAGGGTAAATCTGATAAATCTGACTCATATCAGTTATATGCTCTTCACTGACACTGGTTTCTTCGTGTTCTGTAAAAGTCAGCAGATGTAGGTTTGGCCATTAAAGCATAAATGTGCGGTGTACCACAAGGATCGAACCTTGGGCTACTTCGAATCATCATCTATTCTCATGGTGAATCTAGAATTATTTGACGTTTCACTTACTTGCGTTGGCTTGAACCGGTACTATTGCTTGTCGAATAGAGGATTCCCAACTTTTGGCAAGATATGCTCCGACACCGCTGTCAGGGGGCGGAAGATTAACTAAAGTACCATCTTGTAGATCGTACAAAGGATCTTGGCCGACAAAATAGTCTATGTTGGCGGTTCTTATCTCGAAACAGTGCATATATTCTGAAAAATATAGATGCACGTATATTAATAATTTATTGAGGATTTTCTTCGAAATTTTACATGCAGTAACAGTATAATAAAGTGGTAAAATATAAAGTTTCTAACAGAATAACATACACAGTCAGACAACTTCATAAAACTGGTACTTGACTGTTTATTTAGCTATTATTAGTGTTAATTCTATGAATGTTTAAGAAATAACCAAATTCGAAGAGTAATATAATAATTTAAAGTAGAACCAAGAAAATAATAAAAAATTAGATGCGCATTTCGATATTCAAGTTATTTTCATCAGTGGGATTTCTAGACTGTATAGAAATCATATGTGCATGTTTCAGCAAAAATTACTTTGATGTCATATTACTAAAAATTTGTCTATATTCAAAATTTCAACTTGTTGATTACTCACCACCTTGTTTGATTCTGGCAGTATCTATTGTCAAAATTTCAGATAGTGGAATTTCTTTATAGTATTTCGAACTTTGTTCACTTTGAAATAGCACAATAGATTTCGTATCCAGTCTCCAAAAATGTCTTCTTATCTAAAAAGCAATGTATAACTAACAGATCGATCAAGTGTTCATCCAACAGCCATAAAAAACGTTAAATATCTGGATTATCGTAATGGTTATATTATACAGTGTGGGAATAAAATTCGTGTCTCCATAACAAAAATATACTTAAAAAAGTCATCGGACAGGTCAGGTCGACATTTATTTTTGAAAATCCATTTTTATACATAAAATTTTTCAACCTCCAACCCCTTCAAAATTTTGTACTGAAAAGAGGGGTTGTAACTTATTTGAAAGGTTTTTAAATTCTTAAAACAACCATCAATCTCTTTTTTTCATTTCTCTGATGCTCATTCGAGATTAAAGCTTTTTGAAGACTGAAAATATAAATTGCAAGTTTTATTTTCAAAAAGGTATATTTTTCACAAAAATTGTATATCCTCCTAATACTGTCCCCTACACATTGGCTTCATGTAAAATTTAATTAACAACAAAGGGTCACGTTTTGCTGTTCTTGGCAATAAACAAATATTTATAAAAATGTGGGATTAGTTTACCATTTTATCTTTGTTGGTGAAGTGGACAAGCCACCCTTCTTTGATAACTTTGGAACCTCTTCGTTTTGTATGTTTCACAGATTGAACTATTCGTTGTAGTGGAATGTTGGCACTTGGAGATGAGGAACTGCAACAATTTACTAGATAGAGATGGATGACACAATATAACTAGGCGGAGTCTAGTTGCTAATGACACTTCAAAATTAATAAAATTATTGTCAAAATCAACTGAATTTTTAGTCACAATTTTTAATTCATATTTTAACTAGGGTAACTGTAACTTGCACCACATATACTCACGTTGACGGAGTGAAGTCAGCATCATCATCATGTACAGGGATGACTTCAATATATTTATTGTCGCCATTCTCTGACGACAACGAGTCTTTCAACGTCTCCTGGTCATCTTCCTCTAACGTTGAATTGTAATGGCTATCACTGCTCACACAACTGTCACCATATTCGAAATGTCCTACAAATAAAGTAAATAGTTCATTTACCGCAAAAGTCTGAAACAGATCTGATTTAAAATAAATATTAATTTATTAAGTTTCTAAAACGCGTAGGTTATAGACGGAGAGCCAGAGGCAAAAAAAGTTCCTGAATTTCCTAAGCCTAGTTATTTCATAGTTGATTATAGCAGCTGTGTACCCAAAGATAATAATAAAATATATTTCGGAGAATGTTTTATATCATTTACAGAAAAATAAGCGAGAAAACATCAAACAAAACAACGTCAATATAATTTGTATAAGATAGCTAATTCATACATACAAATATTCATGAATAGAATAGGGTTCTAAACTAATTAGGGAGGCTCTATCAAGTGGTCAGTCAAGCGAAACAGAGAACATAAATCATCAACCACTTGAGGTATCAGCAGGCTGTCAAGCATTCGATTCTACACATTAAATTTTAGGTATTTGGGAATCTTTTAAGGGACACACACTTGCATTGCTTATCTATAGAACAATATGTAATAATGAGGGTCGTCGGCTAGTATTGATTTACCTTCTACTTTACCTACACTACCAAAGTTGTCATAACTACTGAGGTAATAAAATTAGTTTACTAAGGCTGAAAATGGTTATACAAATTCTTCATTGCATATAAATAAAATTTGACAGTCTGCTGATTGGGGGGGCAGAGCTAGTCAGTTAGACCCAATGTTTGTACAAAAAATAAATAATGAGCAATTCGTTTACTATACTTCAAAACTTTTGTAAGGGTGAAAACAACTGTTATATTAACAATAAACAAAATGGTCCGTCAACTATTTTGTGGGGCTCTTGGACTATTAGTTATAAATAGATTCTTGGAGAAATCAATTTATTTGGAATTCATGATTAGTAACAAGAAAATATTGAGAATTAACATCAAATTCCACTCCCAAAACCTAATAATTACCTACCTAAGCATATCATGGCCTTAAAATTAATTATGAATTTGAAATACGTACCATTCAAATCTTATCAAGTAGAAAGGAATGTAGATTCATTAAACACATGAGGAAACAGGAAATAATGAATAAGATATAATGAATAATTAGTGATAACAGAAAAAGAAGTGGGTTAAGAAATTATTGTTTTTTTAAGGCAAACATGTAAATGCCCATGAAGTAAGGTGAACATATTCACCTATGAATATACCCCCATCCTGAAATACAACCAACCCAGAGTGTTATTTAACAACAAAAGCAACAAAAACTATTTTCATTTTGTACATTCTTTCAGTTTTTAAATTTTCTCTTGGCTTCTTCCTGTTTTAGGAGGCGTAGTCTTGTCCGGATTCTTTATTCTTATCTCAGTTTTCAGCCTGCATCAAACGTTTTCAACAAAATTTCTTTTTGTGTACACAGGTACACGTGATACAGTTACATATTGAATAAACCTGTGATCTGTTTTCAAATACATTCAAAATTTTATGTTCATTTAAAAACGTACCAGTTGATTTGTTCTTAGAAAATCAATGATTTAGACGAGAAATTTAGTTGATCTGAAATGGGGCTATCAAAAAGGCTTGGAAAATGCCAACTTATTACATACAACACGATAATTCTGTATGTCCACAATAACCAGACTTGTGAATTGGAGTAACATAGCTTGATTTTAATGAGACATTGAATTACATAAGCTGGATGGCATACGGCCGTTTGCACGAATTTGAGTTACATTCTAGTTAAAATTAAATCCAAAATTAAATCAAAAGCTCTTTGCACCACATGGTTGGATCTAAAATTACCTTGTTGATTTAATATATATATATATATATATATATATATATATATATATATATATATATATATATATATATATATATGTTCCAGTGACTGTAAAACAGCCGAAAACAATCCTTTAGGAACTCACAAAGGTATAGTGAGTTCCTAAAGGATTGTTTTCGACTGTTTTACAGTCACTGGAACATTTATTGCTCCTTGAAACAAGTATTCAGCATATACCATATCGCATCCGAAATGTCCTTCTGGAGCGCTCTGTTGCCGTGGTGGATCCTGTAAGCGATTGCAGTGTTCATCCCGGCGAACGATGACGGGCACCGGGCCCCCGCGTGTATACAACCGTGATAACCAGGACTGCACTGATGAGGGACTTCATCCCGAAACCGGTCTGCAGTTGGTTCCTTGTTTGGATCAGGCGGTGTCCTGATGTCTGTCTCTGAGAGCTCTTGCAAAGTTGTTCCTTCAAAGTAAGGATCTTTGCACATATGTCTGACAGATATAATTCAATATCTGTCGAGGTATTAGCCAGAGAAGTAGTTGTTTTCTGTCGGACATATGCCATACAATCTATACAAAGGTACAGTGAGTTCCTAAAGGATTGTTTTCGACTGTTTTACAGTCACTGGAACATTTATTGCTCCTTGAAACAAGTATTCAGCATATATATATATATATATATATATATATATATATATATATATATATATATATATATTAATCGAATAAACATCCTACCACCCTTGTGGTCTGTATATCCTTAATTAGTTAAGCCGAATTATAATTCAAGTACAAACGGCCATTATTGCACAAACTACAAAAGTAATATTTCAGAAAAATATTTGGAATGCCATCTGATCCTATTAGGAATGTGTAAGGTAGTTTGTTGATATGGTCATGAAGTATAATAATATTAATTTCTGGAGTATCAAAATTTGGGATAGGAAAATAATCTTGAATTGTATTATTAAATAAAGCTGAGAGATTTTGTATTGCTTGTTTCTTTTGTTTGAATAGAAGTTTATTATAAATGTATTTGTCTTCGAAAATAATAAGATTTCAAGAAACATATTTTCACCAATGATGTTCTCTCTTCGTATTTAGTGACATATTTATTTATATATTGTTTTGGTTAATTTAGAATAAAGAATTATTATTTAAATTTTTCTATGTAATATTAAAATAAAATTTGTTAATGTTTTTGTATATCGTATCGTCAAAATGTCAACAAAAAAAAGCTATCATCAAGAAATATCCCCAAACCAGACAACAAATATGTGAGTGTTAATTATGCAGGGAAAATCTCGGATGTAATTAAAACTTACCTAGCCAAATTTAACCTAGAAACATACTTCACAAGCAACGGCAATTAAAGCAGTAGATTGTTAATTAGACAAAATGAAAGAATTTGGACAGACTGGAATTGTTAAAAATTGTTAAAATTATTTTTTCCGTTAACCAGCTGTCGTCCCCTTACAAATGGCAGCACTCAAAAGTCGAAACTTGTACGAGCGATGGATTAACGAGGTCTTACCTTTTTAAGTGCGATTCCTAGCACTGCAGAGAATGGCCGGAATGTGAAAAACAAACAGGAATAATTTTTGAAATAAGGTGCAAAGAACATGTATTCTCCGACAAAAAGTCAACAATGTATGAACACCTCCAAAATTAAAAAAAAAATAGGTGAAAGATAATTTTAAAATATTCCACACCTGCCGGAGTCTTTGGAAATAAATAAATCAAAGAAAAACCCTAATTCTATTTTCC
Source organism: Chrysolina oricalcia (assembly GCA_944452925.2). NCBI lineage: Eukaryota > Metazoa > Arthropoda > Insecta > Coleoptera > Chrysomelidae > Chrysolina > Chrysolina oricalcia. Next base: position 6,769,231 of record OX101815.2, on the reverse strand, counting down.
TTAATGAACAACTGGAGTTATACAGTGAGCACGTAAAGGTTGGAACAAATTCGTTAAAAGCTTGATATGGCTATTGAGGAAAAAAAGCTCAGACACGTCGATTTTCTTTTTCAGTTGTACATTTTTTGGACCACTTAAATTTTTGATGATGTCATCGCAGTGCGAGTTATGACGTCATCATAATTCTTTTTAAATGGCATTACCCTATTTTGATAATACTTTCAAAAAGAACGCATTTTTTTATGTATGGATGTCACATTTTTTTTATGTTACATAACCGTATTTTCGAGAAATAAAAGATACATTATTCATAATTAGGTCTGGTAACGTGAACTTTTGACTTAAGGTTTCCTAACAAAAAAAATCTGGAGGGATTTTATCAGGAGATCTACCTGGCCACTCTACAAAAGTCCTCGTCTGTGGTCGAAATCCGGAGAATAAGGGAATTTTTCTCAAGTATTTTGGTATGGATAGGTGACCTCACACCTTGTTGTGAAGCGAGTGCGATGTGAGTTGCCTAGATGCCAATCCCGACGTCTGGTGTTTGTTCAAAGTGTGCAACCGACCACCCAGGGTGGGGCTGTAGGTTTTTCCTGACTTTCCTGCAGCTGAAAATTGAATACGCCACAAAAAATCAGAAAGTCACCCCGCAGCGCCACGGCGAATGTTGATAATAGCCGTCCGCTCCCCGCAGACGAGGATTTTTAGAGTGGCCAGCTAGATCTCATGATCTAACCCTACTAGATTTCATTTTGTGGAGATATCTTAGGTCAAAAGTTTACGTTAACCAACTTTATATCACATTATTATGAATTAAATATCTTTTGTTTCTCGAACATACGGTTATCTAACATAAGAAAAAATATGACATCCGTACTCAGAAAAATGCGTTATTTTTGAAAATATTATCAAAATAGGGTAAGCCCATTTGAAAAAAAATTATAATGACGTCATAACTCGAACAGCGATGACGTCATCGAAAATCTGAGTAGTCCAAAAAATGCGCAACTGAAAAATAAAATCGACCTGTCTGAGCTTATTTTTCCTAATGGCCATATCAAGCGATTAACGAATTTGTTCCAACCTTTACGTGCTCACTGTATAATAGTCTATTCTTAAATCTATAACTCAACACCTCATAACTTTCAATCCGCCCTTATTTTTAGATTTTTAATTACTAGATTGTTATTATTATTATTGTCACTTCCCGGAATGGACATATGGTTAATAATCAGTAGTAGGCAGGTATAGATAATTATCTCAGTAGCTATATAATCACATGTATAACAATAACAACAATGCAAATTGTAATGATGTAATATTCGAAAATAGTTACACATTATAAAAATATCACTGGAAAATAGACAATAATATACTAAACGAGGTTTGAAAACGACTCTTTCCACCTCTAAATTTCTTTTCTTAAATTCCATTGACGCATTGTATTTCATCAGATATTGAATTGTATTTCACTATGCCATTATGATGGACAGATGTTTTTTCAAGCTGACAATTTTGTTGATCATGGTTGTGAATACTATTCACTTCAGTAAAAACTAAATTCGAGGTTATCACTTTATCTAATTGAGTGGATGAAACAACAAACACATTTTCAGCTTATAGAGTTCAGGTCAAGCAAAACGTTTGGATTGTAAAAATTAATTGTTATTCCCTACAATTAAATTTATAAATACATTTGATTATTTTATTTGTTAGTTTCCCTTTAAAAAACAATTGCAGGTTTTGCAAATGTGAATAAATTAGACAGAAATCGATATTTTAAATATATTTCAAAAGTAAGTAAGTTTCTTATTTTGAAAAGAATATCAATCAGTGAGGCTACTCCATGATATTCTTTCATCGAAATATAAGCCTTAAAATTTTACTGTTTGCTGATAATTTATAGTTTTATCATTTAAATCAATTGGAACAGTTGGAAAGTCCATCACCTTTTTTGAAATATTCGTGCTTGATTTCGTAATTGATTACTGATATCTATTTCCATTACTTTGTATCAAGTTTAAATAACTAAAAGACAATGGTAAAACTGACTTTTGCAAATCTTACCTGACGCGTCTCTTGGTAGTTCCCCCGTACAGTCTTTTGGAATTTTAGGGGCACACTTCTTGTGAGCATTATAGTTGCAGTCCTTACATTGTAAGCCTTGCTTAAACAACCCCTTGAGTAATTTTTTACAGTACTGGCAAATGGTCGGCCTGGTATAACTGTGCAGGACGAATGTGTGAGGGATCTTCACCCTGGACGAGAGTTCTTTTTCTATCCAAGCTGGTCGGCCTCCCAAAGAAGGGGATCTGTTGTTACTCTGAAATATAATTAAATTTCTTCTTGGTGGTTTATTTGAATATTGAACAGTCAGTAACAAAAGTAACTTTTTACTTCTTTTGCATTAAATATTGAATCTGCGTTTTTTGACGAGTGACTTAAACTTTTGATTTTTAAATGGGTCCTAGTATGTTTTCACCTTTTTTGTCCCCATATGACATTCCGAAAACGCCATGTATCATTTGTCACTTTTTGTATCAATTTTTTTTTGTTTAGAATATTATTTTTTAATCTAGAGTGCTATGGATACGTTCAAATCACTAATTGAAGCCCTAAAATTTTGGGAAAAATACACCTTTATTGTATTTGTTCAAAATGTATGTGTTATGTAAAATTTAATTTTTGAATTGACGTTACTAATGTGTTTTAAATGACATGATGGCTCGTCGGGTTAGGAAAAAAATACCATTTTATAAAGATTAATTTGATACCGCACACTAATAGGTTTTAAACAAACTTCCGTTAAAAAAGTTAAAAAACTACGTAAGCTATTTCTTAAAATGAAGCATCTTTTGGTATTAAAATAAGATTTTAATGAATCAAGTAACCTGTGGCAAACACAACTCATAAAACAAAATCATTAAGGAGGTCGACTTCTTACTTTATTAGCTTTTGGATTATTAATATTGTAAGTTGTGTTGGTTATAGATTGCTCAATGTATTTAAATCTCATTTTAATCTCTTAAGATACTTAATTTTGGGAAATTTCTAATGTAATCTTTTGAAGTTTTTTAATAGAAGTTTGTTTGAATCCTTAATAGTGTGCAAAATCTTTTTTTCCTAACCTGACTAGCCACCATGTTGTCATTTGAAAAGAATTAGTAATAGAAATTTAAAAATTTTTTTTTTCATAGCAGATACATTTGGACTAGAAACAGTAAAGTTGCATTATTATCAAAGTTTTAGGGCTAAAATTAGAGATATCCATAGCCCTCTGGAATAAAAAATAAATTCGGATACAAAAAAGTTACAAATAACACATTTTATTCAGTATTGTATTCAGTATGTAATATGGCTGTCTCATATGAAAATCGAAAGTTCATGTCACTTCTGTTTAAACCGGAAGGTGGCTGGAGCTGAGTTACTTGTCAAAAAATGCAGTTTTATGTCTTATACAGATTCTCCAAATTTCATTCCATAATTTTCAAAAACAAAAAGTTATAGGGCGAGCCACTTTCCGATGACACCCGGTATATAGAAAATAAAGAATTATGAAGCAAATCTTTTCCATTCGTGATTGCAAATAGGCCTTGAAAATAGTTTGGAAGTAATCTCCATTTCATAAGTCTTCATATGTACGAAAATTTATTAAATCTGATTTGTTTCTATGCAGAAGAGGATACTTATTGCTATGAAAAATTGAGCCAAATTATTTTTATTGAAAGAAAAGTACAGATAAATCAATAATTTTTGTATATATTCAGGTATAGTAAGATTTTCTATTTCATATAATCTCATACTTAATTTTATTATGCTGAACTAGAGTAATAAGTTATTTTTTTTGTTCTTACATTGGCTTTTCTGACATGACATAGACATAGCTTTTGAACCTTTTTGAGATTTCAAAATCAAACCAAATTTTTCTGTTGCCAATTGAAAATAGAACGACACATTTTTTTGGAGTATGATTTTGAGTACAATTGGCATTACTATTTCCAGGTACAAAGGTTTCACATTGTATTTCATCAGTATGGCTATTATAGTTGCAGTGTTGCAAAGTTTAATGAAATCGCATAGCCAGATCTGAAGAAAGAATATTATTATCATTGTTTATTTAATCAATGTTATTACCATCTGAACAAGGACTTTTTTTTTAAAGAATAGCCATTTTTTGCAATGTGAACATTTTTTGTATATACCAAATAAGTTGACTTTATGCGTATTGCTTCTCTTTGTTTGAGCAAATGCTGATTCTTTGAACTCTATACTTTTTTGGAAATTAATCATATCTATTTTTAATCTAGTGATTCTTATTTACTACGTGAAAAGCTTGTTCATAATTCCTAATTGAAATGTTAGATTTTGTGATACTGGAATCACTGATTATGTGAATAAATATCTTAGTCAACCAACTGCCTTGTTTATTTCACGCTAATGTGGAAGAAAAGTATAATTTTAGAAATTTTTATATTTGCACCTTCAAAAACATTGTAATAGTACACTGTTGAGGATTTCTTGACTTTATTGCTGATTTTCTAGACCTACCTTGTATCTTCCTGGAAGTTGAGAAAACATCACTAGGTTCTAAAGTTTTTTGTCCAACGAATCCTAATATATTTATGGTTTTGAAAGTATGAATTTTGTCCAAAATGAATCATCAATGTAAATTATTGAGGAAGCACTACTCCATCTCAACTGTTCTGTAATATCCTGCTATTATTTGAAATTAGTTGGATTGATTGAATGATACCACTATTAATCCATTACCAACGTTTCGTCTTTTATAGTCGTCTTCGGGGCACTCATATATATTCATATGGGTAATAATTGAAGGATATATAGATGTAAAATTAAACAAAAACAATGTCAGTAACTACACGATACAGTATACAATAAAAATATTTAAAAGTGACAGTATTTTTTTTCTTAATGATAGAATTTGAATAAATACGAAACAGGTGTGGAGATCAGCAAGATATATACATGAACATAAGGTTCTCTTGTAGATACAACATCCTAACACGGACCCCTACATAAGACAAACAAAACGATATCTTAACACAAGGATAACCAAACATGAACGAAGCATTAGGCTAGAAAACATTTTAAATACAACAAATAAGTCTGGGCTTGCAGAACACTCGGACAACTCTTCACAAATTTAAATTTGAAAAAACTGGAATTATTGGTAGACAACGAAATTACAGAAAAGTACAGTATAAAGACACAAGAATAACACCAACAAAATCTAGATACACAAAAGTTGGGATATTTTTTCGTTCTCTCCAGTGAATTTTTGACGCCTATGGCTGTAAATTTCTTAAAATCATAAAGAAACCACGAATTCTCATTGAGAGAAGAAGTATAGTAGTGTCTTTCCAGTTGGTACACACAGTTTCAAAACAGAACAAACACCTAATTTCTATGAAATTTGAAAAAAAAACAAAAACAAAAAGAATCACTTCCATGTAAATGTCCTTATCTGGATCTTTTATTGACCTCATGTGCAAGTATGTATTCTGTTGATCTCTACACCTATTCAATTTGGATTATTTAGGGAGCCAAATTACTGACAATTTTAAATATTTTTATTGTATACTATTTCATGTAGGTACTGACATTGTCTTACTTAATTCAATTTAAATTTTACAATTCTTTAATTACTAACTATATGGTGAATTGCCATGCCCTGAAGCAGAATTTATAAAAGGCGAAACGTCAACAACAGATCAATTATGGTTTCAGCTATTTGAATTAATTCCAACTAACTTTCTGTCACTATAATCATTGAGGTTAGGAAACAATCTTTTTTATTACACACTAATTACCCTACTAGATTGAATATTTTGAGTAAATTCATACCATCTGCGGGTGATGCGACCATTAAGCTGATTTGAGTATAATCAAGGATTGGTACGATTCCCATAGTCTTGTCAAGAATATAAAAAGACGAGGGGCAAACAACTAGTAATTTTTTGTAAACCTAATGAAAGTAATGCACCTGTAACTAAAAATAATGAAAAAGTTTTAGGAGGTAATGAAAGTGCATTCATGTGTTTTTTATTCAAATGACTGCAGCTCATATGTACCGGTTAGATTGCAATATATTCACATGTAATGAGTATGTGATTCTATCTAAATAATCTCCCAAAAATCTTGATTTTACAAAAAAAACCTGAGCGAAGCTCGGTCGCCCAGGTACAAGAATCACACATGCTTTGTTTCAGGTCAAGTGGAAGAATATTTTTTGTTGTACTCTAGTGTAGGTACAACTGAAAATAAACTTCGCCCTTTATTTTCAAAAGTTTTTGAATTGCATTTAATTTTATTTGTATTATTGTTGAAAATAATAAAGACGTTCATTATTATTATTAAAAAGATCGCTCGTCTTTATCCAGTTCCCGTTGTAGGAACACAACAATATTTTACCTATGTATCCGGTTCCTGCAGTGAAAAATTAATTTAATGAAAATGAGCAATGAAAATGTTATGATGTACACCTGTGAAAGGGTTGTTTCCCCCTCGTAAAAAATATATAACCACAGACTTTCTGTTGCTATTTTTCTAAACTGATTTCTCGTGAAAATCATATTGAAAAGAGAACATGTGTAAAATGTTGGTCTTCATTTGGATAACAACTTGAAAGCCACAGTTCTCATTATAAAAGTTTGTCCACAGACAAAAGTGTGGTAATTGATTTTTACAATTTTACTGACATAAGTAAAATAACTTTTGAAAATTTAATCCAGCAAAAATACAATGAGTATTGACCGGTGTTCAAAATATTAACAGAAAAACTAAAACTGAAGAAAAAGTTACTGTAATAAAAAAGGTTTCCAAAATAAAACAAAAACAATTTTTAAACAAAGATGGCTTTAATCATATTTCGAGTCGATACAATGTATAAAAAAATAATAAAAAATATGATTGAAAAACTTTCACCAAAAATATTTGTATAAAAATGTTTGTAAACTATATAAAACTATTTGGACGGAATCCGTTACTGTCAACTGTCAAAGAATACAGCCTCACCGGTTAAAAAAATATGTCAAGTTACGAGCATTACTTCTAAGTCCAAGGTCTCAATCCAATCTCTCAATCAAGTGTGACACCAGTGAAAAAATTTGCAAGTCTTACCAGGCCGCTGTCTTCTGTCTGTGTCGAATTGGCCGAAGCTAGGGAAGTGTTTGAACCGCCAGATGGACTACGAGGGACCTGGAGATTGGCCGACTTTCTTCTCTGTTTCTCTTCCGGCAAAGTATAGGAACAGTTGTTGGGGACTTTCCCGACACAACGCTTGTGGTAATTCTGATCACAACCTGAAACGAGAGGTTTTCATCAGCCGAAAGTGATTTGAAAGTGGGTATTATACTGATTTTGACAATTGAAATTGATAACGGTAGTTGCTCGATTTGTTTTGAGTCTTTATAAGAAACATGTATCGCCAGAAGATGGCAATGCGAATAAATACAAACTCCGCACTACTTATAACTTGGCGACTCTCTTGCAATAACGGACCGAAGGGACCTTTCCACGAGATATAAGATAATGTTCATATTTACTGGCTTGCATATATAATGTACTTAATATATTTAGGAGACATACACTCTGTACACATTACTGTTTTTGTGGATAACCTTTTGGGCATTGCCTGTTGTTATCCTATATGATTTCAATAAACAAATAAATAAATAAATATGAGAGAACACTGTAATTAGAAAGTGTATAGGCTAATATCACTCGAGATTTTTACTTATTTTTTCTGACCGCTACTTTCTCTATAATCAGACGAAAAGTTGTTTCGTGACGTCACGTTCATCAAAACTAGACTTGGCAACGTTGTAAAAGTTGTGGACCATAGAATCTCAAATTCTCATTGCACTGGATTGTGTCGTATGACAGTTGTCATTTGATACCAGATGGGTTCGTTCGTCTGTTTCACGGAGCATCAATAAGAATCGTTTGTCTCATGTTTAATTCGTTTGCCTACTTTAATATTTAATACAAGTAGAGCAGTTCAATCAAATATGTATGCAGCAAACGAACAGGCCCTACTTGATTTCTTTTTTGAGGTTAATGCTGTTTTCAAAGGTTTGAAATGTTTTTGTTGTTTGTGCTCTAAATTTTTTTCTTAATTCCTGTATCTGTATCCCTGCGATAACTGTGAGCATGTCGAAAAGTGAATATTCTAATAAACAATTTTTTATGCTCCTAAATATGAAGCGCATTGTAAAATGTGATTCGAAGCAAGGAAAAAAACCTTGTGTAAAAATCGGAAATATAATTATGTTCTTATGAAGACCACTTCCAACTGAATATTACTGTATTCAAGCAGCGTTCAAGGAACGATTTTCAATTTTAGTCATTGCGAAAAATAAATTCATATTTGTTAAATAGAAAGAGTCAATCATCTCATAATCTCCCCTCGGTAAATTATCCGAACTTCCCTTCACGAAGCGTTTCCGTATTTAATACACAAATAAATTCACACCAGATCGGTCATAATAACACCTCGCTACAGTATTAATGAATGTATCAGTTGAATGTAAATAAAAACAAACATCAACCTCAAATCTCGAGATCACTTTTGTTGCATGAGAACTGTTATAATGATTTTCGGCGTTGTCAATGCTCCTTCTTCATCGAAAGGATGGTCCGTTCAGGAAATTTGAAAGTTACAAATACAATAAAAAGTAGCTAATATGTGGATTTTTTTCTATGAGTTGATAAAGTGACGAAGTTTTAATTATTTCTCAATGGCTTATACCAAGCTAGAATCTATATTTTTGAGGAGAACGGTATTGAATGTTTCGGAACGTGGATTATGGTGGGGGTTGTTTCCGATGAACGTGACGTCAGCGGCACACTTTCAAATAGATATTTTTTCAAAATGAAGAAAATATAATGGAACTCTTTGTTAAATGGACGTTTCAGACTAGAACCTATCAATTTAAAAGAATTTTGCAATTTATTTTTCATAAATGTAAAGGTCCATTCAATACTTCGGTGTCCGTTCTTCCAAATTACAAATCTAGATTCAAACCTTTTCATCTTCTTGGTAATCTGAAAGTTTGCACGAAAATTTTAAATTAATGTACCTATTTATAGGACTCCAGTCTCGCAATATATCCAGAATTGAAAAATTATTGAAGAAAAATGCAAAATTCGAAAACCTCTAGAATTTGAACCGTTCAATAGTTATTTATGTACCAAGGACGAAAAACTGTCTATTATAGTCGAGCCTGCAAATTGATAGCCGAGGCGCAGCCGAGGATAGCAAGCAGGCGAGACAGTAGACAGTTTTTCGCCGAGGTGCATATTACATTTTTTCGTCGACCTCTACATACCTTTATGAAAGTAAGTACTCGCATGTTTGCTGGCCTCAGCTACGTCCAACTCTTCGAACTGCAGACTCGATCATAATTTTAATGAATATAAACAAAATGTATTTGAAGTGTAACAACTCTCTATTTCAATTATACTACAAAATTAAATCAATCTCGAAGATGAATATTGAAGGTACAGTTTGTGCAATTATTGATATTAATTCCTGCTGTCGAAGAAGATGCAAGAGACAAGTTTTGATTTTGGGTACTTGTTGATGCAACTTCGGATGCAGGTGCTCCAACAGCACCATTTCCAAAACTTCTCTCTTGAAGTGCTTCACCTGAAATCTAGCGGATTTCGTAAATAATTAATTTGACAACAGCAAATGACAGTTATTGTCACAGGCGCCTATGTATTAATTAAAACGTGGATTTACGAAAATGACTCAATCGCCGCTCTCGTACCGTGCCGTATCATAGTGACCATAGCGGACGAAAAGAGTTTGCGGACGAAAAGTGTTTGCGGACGAAAAGAGTTTGCGGACGAAAAGTGTTTGCGGACGAAAAGTACTTGCCTTCAAAAATAGTCGATTTTTCGTCCGGAAATTAGTACGTAAAATGTCATTTTTTGCAGAGGTCGACGAAAAAATAATATACCTAGTTTGAATGGCCGAAACTATTCCGGAAATGTTTTGAATGTGAATTTGAAGAAGGAAAGTATGCCGTTAAAAGATATAGATATAGGTGATTGTGGTCCGATAAGATTCAAAATCGGTATTTAGGTGTTTTTGGGGACGGAGATCATGATTTTTCTGTTACAATTCGGGAATTCAAGATGGTGAACGAATTTGGTAATTTATGGTTGATATAAAATTAGTATTTTGGGTTTAGAGATAATGAATTTTTCATCAAATTTCAAGAATTCAAAATGGCAGCTCCAAGATGGCTATGGGATATTTTGTGATTTGTGGTCGTACTCTGTTCAAAATTGCCATTTAGGTGTTCTTGGAAATGAATGCAATAATTTGAATTGTTTAGAAAAAATGATCAGGGAGTTCAGAAAATCAGATTTCGAATCATGAATCAAGAACCTATCAGATTTTGTCATTCAAGTTGTGGCCCTTTCACAATATCAATGCTCCACATTAATTCAAAATGACGGAAAGATTTTGTGATTTACAGTCTGAATCTCAAAAGAATTCCATCTAGGGCTTTTCGGGGTAAATTATATTCTTTTTCAAAATCAATTCATACTGGTAGATATATTTTTAAAATGAAATAAAACACTATTGAATATAGTGAGAACAAAAAGTATTATACCTCTTCACCACACAAGTAATTTAATTCCTAGATGCGCATTTCGATAACAAAGTTATCTAAACTAACTGTAAATCGTCATACAAGTCTTATTTGGAATATCACATAATTAATTACAATGAGGTAATGTTTACTAGGAAGTGACCCTACCTGATGGACAGGTACAACCCCACCCAATAAACAATACAACAACGGCACTTAATTATTCCTTCACTGATATCAAATCAAATAGTTTGGAATTTAATTGACCATAATCATTATTAAACAAGGGTTTCGAACCTCTTTTTCGAATGGCAATACTTTCATAACAATCTAATTTTCTGTAATCATCAACAGGCTTTATTAATTTTAAATTTTGGATATTAATTTTGTGATGAGTTTCTGAAAAGTGATCAGCAACACTTGATTTATTTTCTCGCGGATGTTCAGCATTTGCCAAATGTTCGCGGAAACGAACATTCATCTATCGCAGTTTTGACAGCAAATTTCATAGATTCCTGATCTTTCTAAAGTTGGAATTTTATCTTTCGGGTTGCCTAACAACATTTGGAGATTGTTCGTGCTGCTATGTACTAGCTGAAGGTTTGCGTCTCAGCTAGAACATAGCAGTACGAACAATGTGTGGTGAATAATACTTTTTGTTCTCACTGAGTGACACCACAGGCGTCCAATATCCCATTTTCGACTATTGAAAATAGTGATCAATAAGATCTCATCACAATTTTCTTGAAAATTATTCGATCAATTTGAACGTAATTTTTTGCAGGAAAGTCCATAGTTTACATATGTCAAATTCTATATATAGGATGAGACAACAATATAAGTCAATATCTGTTGAAAATGAATGAAATTAAACAATGTTTTAGATAAATGTTTTATTATAATATACCTAAAGATTAAAAAAAAAGTTGCTATTTCTTTCTTTTTATGCATATTTTTCTCTACCCTCAATAATATTGGAAGCATCTCTGAATGACAATTTCAGCAATATATTTTGTTTTGTTTATTTTACACATAAAAATTTTGTTTGCAACCTGAATTGATTATGGAAATATTGCAAATGTTTTTTGAGTTGGTCGGACACGTAGGTAGCAATTTCCTAGGATATATACAAAATTTGCCACCATCACAGATTTCGGAAAATTTGTCAAATAAAAAAAAAAACAATTTTGCATTTTTTCATTCTTTTCAAATTTAACAAATTTCCCGAAATCTGTGGTGATGGCAAATTTAATATGTTTTCTAGGAAATTAAGTTCCCGACCAATAATTTTTTTTTTGCATTATTTCCATAGTCAATTCAGGTTGCAATCAGATTTTTTAGTGAAAAATAAACGAAAAATATATGTTGCCATCATCTGCGGAGGTGGCAAAGTTTCGGCGAGACTTATGACAAAGAGAGAAACATTTCTTTGCGTTTGTCACTCTATTACTTTTTTTCGGTCGAGATATTAACAAAAGTATGAATAAATAATTTATTTACTCTGATGCCAATCTTGAAAATGACCGCAAAATTGGGGAACTATAAAGGATGATATTTTCTTTCTTTTCGTAATTTTGCGGCTCATTTGATTTTTTAGGAATAAAATTGTAAATTATAATAGGGAGTACTCAGAATAAATCATATTAAAAAAGATGTGCCACAAGGATTAGCTCTTGTCCCACTCATTATCCAAAATGTTATATAATTTTTGAATATGGTAAAGTGGTAACACATCATTTGTTTCAATAAATACAGATGCTTTATGGGTTTCGTGAGAAACTTGACTAGAGTCTGAATCTGGAGGGTTTGTTTTATAATGAACATTGTATATTCTATATAACTGCACATTAAATGCTTCCATCGATATACTCACCATCACATTTCAGTCCTTGTCTAACAAGTCCAAAGAGCATCTCTCCACAGAAGTCACAAAATGTTGGAGTTTTATATGAATGTACGGAAAGAGCGTGTGGTCGGACTATTATTTCAGAAACCAAAGTATCAGTCATCACTGAAAAAAAAAGAATAATGACAAAACACTAATCAAACCTAGTTCAAAGTACATATAGTGCTACCAATCAGGGCCTGGTCTAAATTTCGTATACTTGTGTGGAAATTTCAAAAAAAAATTACCCAAATATTGGATTAAACCTTGATCATTATAATAACCATTTGAGATATATTTACAATTTTCACATTGTTTATTTGCCACTTGCGTAAAACATCCTCAAAGATAAAGATGCAAATCAATTATTTTTTTTTAATGAACCAGTTTTCTTTTACAATAATATTAAGTGAAAAGTAACAAAACTGGAAAATATTAGCTACTCCAACAAGTCAAAAAGAATGCTCCATAAACAAAAAATCAACAATGTACGAATATCTGCAAGAATCCAAACACAAGATAAGTAAAGATAATCTAAAAATCCTACACACATGTCATAAATGAAAGAAAATGAATCTGTGGAAGCCACGGAAATTAATAAATCAATTGAAAACCCGAAATATAGAAATTCAACGAACAACTCGATTTATGTAGGTCTCCACTTTTGAATTTATAATTTTGACAACCCAGGTAATTTCCATAACCTCCAGTATTGAATTTATATTGTTTCACCCCTGTTCATTTAATTACCTCTCCATCCAGTTTACCTGCAAACTCCCTATTTAACTAGGTTTTAGAGTTCAATTGTATTAGTTAGCTTTTATACTCGATAATGGGATAAAAACCGAAACCGGACGTGAAAAAAAAAACTAGTGGAAACAAGACAAAAGTATGTTTCTTTCGTTTCATTAAAGAAGTCAAAAAGACAAAACACATAAAATAAACACTAAAAGACAGTCACTCAATAGAGTTAAATATACATAAGTATTAAAATGATATTAAAAACAATAATATATTTTCTTATATTTAAATAAATATCACATCAAATCATGAATCTTGGAGAAATTCATCAACCGAGTGGTATGTTTTCTTCAACAGAAATAATCTTAGTTTATTCTTAAATACACTGACATTTCAGATGATTTTAGCTCATCATTGAGCTTATTATATAGTTTACACCACTATACATGGGATGATTCTGTGACACTGTCAACCTATTAAAGGGTTGGTGTAATTGTAAATTATTCCTGGTGTAATGGTTATGTATTTGTTCATTTTTTGGTAGCCAAGAAATGTTCCTTTTGATGTAGATCAAAGTTGCAAGCTTGGCATTGTGAATACATTGAAATATATGAATAATGGCCTGCAGTGTTCTCTGTATCCAGCACCTGCCATAATTCTTAATTCTGAACAGCAAAGACTTCATGAGCCTTACCTGATAATCCCCATTGTTCAAGACCATATGCCAAAACAGACTGTATCAAACTATGATAAAGCAGTTTAAGAACTCCTGTTGAAACTGTATCCTTCAACTGACATAGCAAATATATATTTTGACAGAGTTTCAGTTTGACCCTATCAATATGGTGGTTCCACGTGAGTTTATTGGCAATCACAACTCCCAAAAAATTAGTATAATTGACTTGATGTATTGATTCATTATCCAATTTCACCAAGTAGCAAAACTGTGCATTTGAGTTTTAGCAATATTCAACAGCAATCCATTGAGAGAGCACCACTCAGATATTTTGTAGCATATTGAGCTTTTTGAACTAATGTGGAAGTTTCTTCTGTGTCATCAGCAAAAATTACAGTGACTGAAGGTTTCCCCAAACCAACGCGGGACGAGAGCGGGATAAATGCGAGACTAAATCCAATAGTGGGATATGTAAAAATACATACCGGAGTGATTATTCGTATTCCAAAATGCAGGCAAGCAGAGAAATTTATATGGTTTGCTACATTTACTGTTTTTCTAGCAATTTACACCGTTCCCATGTTTCATTCCCGTTCCCGCTTTGGTTTGACGGAACCTTAAAGCTTCTAAACAGTATTTAGGAAGATTGTTGTTGAAAATTAGAAAGAGAAGTGGTCCCAAGAATGAGCCTTGAGGTACTCCCATTGATACGCTTTTTACTTCAGAACACTTACCATTGAACCCCAGCCAACTGTTTTTGGTATGAAAGGTGAGGTAGGAATTATACAAAAAATTTAAGATATATTTACAATAATTACATTGTTTATTTGCTACTTGCATAAAACATCCTTAAAGATAAAGATGAATTTACCTGAATTACTTATTCTTTAGTTATTTATTAGTTATTACAGTGGACTATAAAAAAAGGGATTTATTGATCAATTTTTGTTATCATATTACTAAATTCGAATTCTTTGTTTGAAAATATTCTTGAAATTTCAATAGTGCTGAATATAGTCAATTGAAATTTTCTCAAAACAAAATATGTGAATGGGCTTTATAAAATTAAAGTAATTTAATATATTATAACAGGTATGGAATATGACAATTGTTGTTGATGATTCTTACCTTTTCCAGTTAATACAATCTCAATAAGAGTCTCGTCAGTAACATCTGAAGCGGAATTGATCAACTGCAGTATGTTATTGGAATTATAGACATGGCGAAACAACAATAACCTGTCCTCCAGTTTATTGACGCCATGATCTGGTATCTGCAATTTCACAGGTGATTATTATTTGTCGAAATTCTCACTACTACAGCAGATATTAAATATTGATTAGTTTACCTTAGAAGTGAGGAAGTTACATGCAAGGTTCTTGATGGTTCTTAGATTTAGGGAAGACTGTGGCACTGTTACTGCATCTCTCATGAGACCAAATTGAAACAAAAATGTTACTTCGGGTCCTTGTACATCCATTTCGAATTTATATGGGTGGAAGCAAAATCTACAAACAGAAACAGTGAATAAACAGAGTATTAATTCTTGTCAAGACATTGGTAATTGCTTCAAAACACCATTGAATATTAGTATACTTTTTTTTCGTAATTTCCATTCGCACCAGATTCGGTAGATGATCCATTCAATGAAACACTTTCGAGAGTACCGTTATAAAACCACCTGACGACATAAAATTAACGATAAAGTATCTCACCGCAAAGGATATAACTATTGAATCATGTATGCTCTCCACTGACAACTTGCCTTCGAACAATAAGCATTCATTAAATTACGCATTAGATATGGATAATTTTCAATGAAGATTAATAATTTCCATTATTTTACTACAACAAAACCACAAACATTGACATCGAGATCGAACCACCAAACAAGAATAACAAGATACACTCTACTTTGACAACTCTTGTTACTTTTTCGACATTTGACATATTGAAACTAGTGATTGTCAGAATGTCCACTTGTGACAGTCAGTGCAGCCAACAGGACAAATGCCACACACACACCGCAACAATTCCCTAGTTTTAAAAAATTCTATAATTCTTTCGACTACTACACATGACAGCTCTGGAAGTAAAAATAGCCCCACTTGGCAACAAAATACGAATCCATGATCGAACGAGTTAAAAATTAACGCAAGTAACTAACCGGAGAAATAGGGAAGGGGGTATGGGGGGAGGGGAAACCAACTGCGCAAAACTCAGGTAACTGGTTTAAGTATGCGACCAAAACTGAACTTTTAGGAAAGTGAAAGAGAAAAGTTATGCGCAGTGGGTGGCATTAACCATACTACCATACATGTCGATGATTCTCTTTCACATTTGCACTGAAAATATTCTCAAGACTACAAAACTGGATGCGCACAGGTTTTTTATTGAATATATAGATGCGCAGTTGGATTCACTACTTCCGTAATGTATTATATTACATGGCTGCTAATGAAAAAAATCACAATTTTCAAAGAATTATCCCCTCTCCAACCAACTAAAATACTCAAGAAAGATATGAAGGGGAGTGTTCGGAAAATGAATTTTCGTTACTACGCACCTACGCTTTTCTGTAAACTCCCGTTTGCGCATTAAACCAAAATGAAGCTATTTTAAAATGTGGGGTAAAAATGTATACGCAGTTGAAGATTTCGGTCATATTTTGATACAATTCCTATCCATCACAACGAATTTTGCTTAAATACCAACTATAGCTGGAATAAATGGATGCGCACTAGTTTTTCATTGAACATTTTGATGCACAGTTAGGCTTGCCACTTTCATTTTAATATATTACATACATTTTTTATGATAAAATATATATCTCACAATTTGAAAGTATATTTTGAAACTGAAATACACCCAGGAAAGCAAATATGTTTTATATATGTGTCTGAAAATATGTTGCAACAGATATAAGAAATTTCAGAGTATTAAAAAAATCTCACATGTGTAGTTAGTGACATCAGACATTTCCAAACACAGCTTCTGAACATAACTTTCCATATTTCTTTGTAATGTACTCGCTATAGTAGTATTATACCACTTGAATATTTTTTTTGAGCTTTTATTCACTATAGAGCTATCGATTATCAAATGAATAAAACATATCATTTAAAATATATATTTCAGTCTTAATTCTCGATTATTATGCTGTATGTCATACAAATCTAATATAAACACCCCGACTCAAAGCCTTAAGGTCCAATGGCATGCATCTTCCATTCGGATAACCTCTTCCCCGCCATTCCAATTCTTCCTCAGACAATTATGCGTCGGACACCACCAATGGCTTTGATCTAGTAAATTTTCCCAGTCGAACAATCGCTGATGTCATCCCAAGGAGACTAAAATTTAACAAGGAGGGTTTAATAAGCTCTAGCCAATCAGAAACTTGTAGCATCAACGCGTCATAGTGACGTACTTGGATATGAGTACAGAGTCGAACTCGAACCAAGCAACAAAACTGTCAGCAGTAACTCTCATATACCAAGAGCTAGTCCGTCACTGTCTATAGAGAACGGCGGCCATGACACGTCCTACTACGTCACATTACGTCACAAATGTTCTTTCATCTCTTTCTACTAGTGTCCCCATTGTCTTATGGGAATCAAACACTCCTTGTTAAATTTTAGTCTCCTTGATATATGTCATCCGTCGTCCGGCGGTTCGTATTCCTGAACAGAAACACGAAGGGCCATATTCCAGTATTCGGGAATTCGCAATCGATCTGTAAAATTATATCTTTTTATAATTTGTGTTGCAGAACAGGCATCAAGTGTCAATTAGGCGCACTTGACAAACAGTCATTCCACAAGCCACTCAGTCGTAATCGGGAATATTATTAAAGTCCGTTTTTATAATGCAGATCTTACATTGTTATAATATCCACTCACCGACTTTACCTTTAAAGGTTAAGTCGGTGTATCCACTATCGATTAATTCACTGTACATCATCAAGCACTTGTGGCATAGAACCATACGATCCTCGGTGGTTGTTTTACCACTATCCAGCATGAAATTAGCAAACAATACATATTTCTACCGATATCCCTCACACTGTTCATATTTTTGAACACGCATCTGTATTCACCATCTACATCAGGACCATCTTCATACTCCCCTTCATCCTCACCAGCACCATCATCATCGTTAGCGGCAACTGCAATAGCACCTTCTGCCGCAACATCTACTTCTACTTCTTCGGATCTTCGGCTATTTCGACCACTGCTATGACTGAATTTTCTCCGAAATCGGTACAAACGTCGAACTCTCCAACATAAACAAAAATGAGCTTCTTTCTTTTTCTGAAATCCACCATTATGGTGGATTTATGCAGCAGTCATAAGTCATAAGTCTTAAGTCATAAGAAAGAATACTCGTCAGTGATTGGTTGGAATATACGGACCAACCAATCATTGACGAATATTCTTCCTTATGACTTAAAACTTATGACTTATGACTGCTGCATAAATCCTCCATAAAACAGGTTAACCAACAAAGAGAGAAAAGGTCGAACAGGAGAATCTAATAAGCTCTAGCCAATCATAATCTTGTAGCATCAACGCGGCATAGTGACGTTCTTGGACACGAGTACGTGACCCAAAGACAAAGAGAATAAACTAACAAGGAGGGTTTAATAAGCTCTAGCCAATCAGAATCATCATGAGTACAGAGTCGAACTCGAACCAAGCAACAAAACTGTCAGCAGTAACTCTCATATACCAAGAGCTACCATGTTCTAACTAAAAAACATGTACTACTTCAGTAGAGGATCAGTTCTGGGGTAACAAGCTTCCTGAGAGGCGTCTCATTTTGTAGTGTACAATTGTTGGGTAGTACCCAGCTACATATTTATTTTGGTGTATAGGATCGTCATACCCTTGCGAATATTCGCAATTTTTTCGCGATTCTACTACGGTGCAAATATTGCGGTGAATGATGAATCATTACAGGTAATTTTTCAGTATTTGGATTTAGATATTAATACAGTACCAAACAAAATGGTAATATGAATCATTATTCACCGCATTTATTTTCGCCATGAGTCAAATCGCAAAGAAATTGCTAATATTTGCAAGGGTATGAACAAGCCTTAAAACAGCGTCAAGGCTTGTTCATCCCTTATTGAATGTTCGCAATTTTTTTTGCGATTCGACTCACAGATTGAAAAATTGCGGTGAATGGTGAATCATAACATGTCATTTTTCAGTATTCGGTGTTGGATATTACTATATGACCGAAAAATGATTCATCATACACCACAATTTTTTCGCCGTATGAGTCTGAATATTCGCAAGGGTATGAACGAGCCCTATTTTGGTTTGAGGTTCTTAATTATAGCTTGCTATTGGCAACACTGAAAACTAGTGAAAACGAAAACGTGAAACACCCTTTAACCAGTTTAACCTAACTCTCGTTCTTTACCCCATCTTTTTATGTTGTTTTGGTTGATGAGTGTAATAAATTAATCAATATGTATATTCTATCCTTCAATACGAGTTGAGAGTATTGTGAGAGTTTAAATTTTCTTGTTTTTGCTCGAACTAAAATAATCTGAAAAAATATATACCAGTATAATGTCTTACCAATTATATCGACACACAACAATGGGACTAGCTCTACAAGAGAGTCTTGATGAGTTAATACAAGTAGGTCTTTAAATTAATTATAATAATAGATTTGTGAAAAATGCGTATTTGCGGCATGCTAGGCAAGCATTTGTAAGTTTACAAGTCTTGTAATTCATAATACAAGGCAATTTCAAACTTGTATCATACACATTTTTTTGGGTACATGCGATTATTTGTGAAAATTATGAAATTCGTTTACTGTGCTAACTTAAAATTAGTACTGAGCAGTTTAGAAAGAAATGATATTCACATGGAATTTCATCTTTTTGTTAATTTTTTTTTACAGTATGGGCAAATAACTCCTCAGTTAGCTTGCAAGGTGTTATTGCAGTTTGACAAATCAATCAATCAAACTCTAGCAAATCGTGTGAAGGCGAGACTAACATTCAAAACAGGCAAACTCAGCACCTACAGATTCTGTGATAATGTGTGGACATTAATGCTCAACGATGTAGAATTCAGAGAAGTTTTCGAGGTTACCAAAATTGATAGACTCAAAATTGTGGCTTGCGACGGAAAAAGTAAGTTGTCATGGTTACTGATTTATTTTTAGAATTAACACATTTTTTTTTAGCGCTCAGTGAAGAAGGTTCCTCAAAAAAGTGATATTAATTAATCCCAACAGCTTGTAAATAGTGTTTCCTTATTATCAATCCATTTTTCTTTAAATAAACTATAAATTCACCCTACTTTGACTTTCTTTTTTATATGCATATAATTTACTACAGCATTAATGGTATGTTGAAATGTAAAAATTTTGCAAAATGAAAATAGCATATAATATTATCGAATATTATGTACCAAATGAGTAAAGTGTGCCTTTCAATCCTTTTTTGTTGAGGTTTGTTGCATTGACTTGAATGAAACTTTTAGTCAACAAATCAAATATGATTTATTTTTTGTCAAAAATTTGAAACGAATTGCAAAGTAGTTTTTGTAGAAAACTGTCAAGAATCTAACAGATATAATGCAACGGTCGTAAGGGGCAGTAGTGCTTTCTGATGAAGGTAATTTGTCTTACTAAATATTTAATTACTATTCGCAATCACCAAACTGGACACTCAAATAGTCTCATCACACATAGAATAAAGACAAATGTGATCAAAAAATATCGTTTCAAATTACATTTAAAAAAATACTTATCACAATACTTTTTTTTTTAACTGATGCAAACATTTTCAACTTGAAGTTTTCTTGTTTATTGTAAAGATTATCATTAGTAGGTGTCAATGTTTTTTACTTAGTGTAAACTAGTAGGCTGGTTTCGTTTTTTCTTTTAATTTTAATCTCTGCAATGAGAATCAAATAATCTTACAGTTGAAGAAGTTACTGTTCATATTGTTTCATCTGTACTACTGTGAACAAACAAAAATGGACAGAGACGTCGCTCATTCTTTAAAAAAAAACATAGTTACCATTTTATATATTAAATATTACAAGTCGCTGCTTCAACTTCAGACAACTGATTTTTTTTTTAAATTTGTATGTGGTGTTATGTAATGTCTTGTTTGAGTTTAAAATAAAGATTATTATGTCAGATGCAATTCATTATCCGTCGCGGCATTGGCCAGGCAAGTAGTTGTTTTCTAGCGGATAACTGCCAGAATATGAAAAGAAAAAGGGTTTTTAAATTTAAATGATATATCTCTAAAATAATACACCAAACGTTCCCTAGACAATATAGTGTTTATTTTGATTCTTCTTCTGGCACTTCTTATTAAAATTAATTTTGAAATAATCAATTGTATTGGACCACCCTCAAAAACGATTTGCAAATCAAATCAATATTGCCAACAATGACACCTAACTGATAGCATTGAACTATTATTCCTATTCCCTTGTTAAAAAAATGCTGCCACTCATTTTAATAGTTATTTATATATCAAGGGCGTAAAGTAGGCGTTTATGGCCTGCGGCGTGGATGATGGCCCGATGGCGTTAGCCGAGGGCCATTACACGCCGAAGGCCTTAAACGCATTTTACGCACGTGATACATACAAAATTTTATGCACTAGCGGTTTCATAGCGCGAATCACAAATACTGACTTGAATTGCAATGGTCTACACGTTTCATACGTTATGCATACAATAATTAAGGGTAACATAATATGAGGAATGTGAAACTATAGTAGCTGAGTGCTATATTGGAGAATCTATTTCAAATAAATAGATCATCACCGAAAAAATTGCCAACGATTACGAAGAAATGTTAGAAAGAGTATTGCTCCATTGAACTGAAATGATTCTAATTCGTGTTAGGAATTGCATGAAATGATGTGTGAGTATAGACAATTTGAGAATTTTGTCTACTTTACGGCCCGCCGGGCCATAATGCGCCCACGGGCGGTAAAGTGCCACTTTACGCCCGGCGAACCGGGCGGTAAAGTGTACTTTACCGCCCGCTAGTGCATAAAACATATTTTCAATGACCTCATTGTTTAAATGTCAAAATGCAAAGTTCCTATAATTAACCAAATAATAGAAAAAGTGGTATACCAAAAAAGACCTTTTGTTTCTACAGAAAAAAACGTTGAAATTTTAATTGATACACATTTTCACGTTTCTACTTGTGTGCACAGGCAGACAAATGAAGTATCATGAAATTCTCTAAATATATTGAATGAATTATGAGATAGGATAAAGTCTATATACATTTAGCACATTTAGGAATAGTAAATTCCTGATATTACTTCTTGGAACTTCCCTCTTCATTGAGATCTGAAAAAATTAATACAGATTTAATATTGTAGGATACTTAAATAGAAAAAACTTACTTTTTCCATCACACGCTACAATTTTAACTTTATCAATTTTTGTAATCTCCTGAACTTCTCTGAATTCAACATCGTTAAGCATGAATGTCCATACGTTATCACAGAATCGATAGGTGTTAAGTTTGCCTGCTTTGAATGTTAATCTTGCTTTCACTCGAGTTGCCAGGGTCTGATTAATAGATTTGTCAAACTGCAAAAGTACTTTGCATGCCAACTGTGGTGTAATTTGTCCATACTGAAACGAAATCGGATATTTTAAATGATGAAAATAGCTTGTTTAATAGGAAAAGCATGAAATCCATCATCAATGTTTGAAAGTTCTTCATAAATAATATTTTGATTGGATTGTTTCAAATGATGCAAGATGATAATAATAAACAATATAGAAAAGTGAATTCCATATCAACCTGAATCAACTCGTCCAAACTCTCTTGTAAAGTGTGCCCCAGAGTTGTATTTCTGTACAGCTGGTACGACATGGTATCAGAGTCTCAATATCCAGTAATTCCTATTTTAAGTTGATCACAGTTTTTGTTTTCAACTTCGATACAAATTACAACATTTTACTTCTCAAGTACTTTTTTGTATATTATTTTTACAAGACACTGTTGCCGTGTTTGATTAAAACCACAGACCTCATAAAAGAAGTGAGGTCTGTGATTAAAACATTCATCAGTAACAGTGGGATGACACTGATGACTGATGACACATGAAAAATCGGTAGATTGCAGATTCCTATAAAATTTTTGGCTGGTTACGTTCGAGCATCATAGATATATATTGAGTAAATATATATTGGCAATGCAAAATAAGCGATACGCTCTCTGGTGGACAAATCTGAAACCATAAACAGGCAGTAGTTGGATTTGTTTACATAAGAGATAGTGGTTGTTAGTACATCATTTATTGATATTGTTTATTTGTTTTAAAGTTTTAATCATGAGTCGGTATTGTTCAGTGCCTTTTTGTAATTCGTGGGGGAAAAAACATCCTGAACTATCATTTCATTTGTTTCCTAAACCCGGACAACGAAAGGTGTACATGGAAAACAAAATGGGCACAAAGTCTCTAGTTGACCATCAGAAGGCATGGATTTTGAAATTAAAAATTGGAAAACCTGTTACCAAATTCATGAGAGTGTGTTCTCTTCACTTTACAGATAATGATTACTTCAGTAATGGTGAGTTGAAATTCAGTTTGTGGCTACCAAAACATAAACACCAGCACGATATTCATACCTGAATAATAATAATTCACCCTTTTAAAACTTTTTTGCTTATTTGAAATCGGCACTATTTATCAAAAAATATTCTTAAAAATTAAGTGAACTTTTGTTTTCAGCTGACAATATCGATAAAAGAAGGCTATTGAAAAAGACGGCTGTGCCCTCCCAGAAGCTACCAAAGCAGAGAGTGTCACCAAGATCTTTGAGTACAGCAGAAAGGAGGAAACAACGACTCGCTAAGAAAGAGGTAGCCTCCAATCAATCTGAAATTCAAATTGAATGTGAAGAAAATGAGAAACCAAACCATAGCCAGGAAGATATTGCTGCTGCTGAAAGCTTACTGCTAATGCTTCAATCCCAACCTGATTATACTGGTCCAATACAAGTCAGGGATTCTGAAGTTCAAGTGAACACGCCAAAAGTGTTAACATTATGTGATCTTTTGATTAGTGATTCTGCGCTCAATAGTTTTACTGGAATAAGTAGTTTCAAAATATTAGATGCAATAATTGAAGGTGTAGGAGTTGTATTTAATGATATCAGATCTCATCGTTTGAGCATAAAAGAGAGGATTGTTTTGGTATTTACTAAACTCAAGTGTGACATGTCATATATAACACTCTCAATTCTTTTCAATATTTCTCATGAGCTTTGCAGAACTTATATATTAGATATGTTGCCAGTTTTGGGTCAGGTGTTAAAATCCTGCATACGGTTTCCTGATTCAATCGAAATAAAAAATAACATGCCAAAATGTTTCGAAGGTTTTCAGGATGTTCGAATTGTTCTGGATTGTACTGAAATACGTATTCAGACACCAAAATGCTTATGCTGTCGTATAAAATTTTACTCTCAATATAAGTCCCATGAAACAGTAAAATTCATGACAGGTGTATCACCTGGTGGAATAATCACTTTCATCAGTAAACCATATGGAGGTCGTGCATCTGATAAGTTGATTTTCGATCAAAGTAATTTGATTACAAAATTGACAAAATCAGTTGATGCAATTATGGTAGACAAAGGATTTATGATTGACGATGCATGTGAAAAATTCAAAATAAGGTTGATAAGACCACCTTTCTTGCTAGACAAAAAACAACTTAGTGCTGAAGAGGCCTTACTTAATTCAAAAATAGCTGCTGCTCGTGTACACATTGAGAGAGCAAATCAACGTATCAAAGTTTTCAAAATATTAAATGGAAAATTGCAGTGGTCATTGATTCCCATGATTCATCATATTTTTGTCATTGCCTGTGCTGTTGTGAATCTATCAAGCCCAATTTTAGCAGACAACAAGTTTTTAAGCTGATTTTGCCAACCTTCATGATAAAACTGTATTCTACAAATGTTTATAAGAAAATTATGTATTATTATATTAGGTATTTTGCAATATAGATGAGTTTTCAGCAAATAAATATTTTTTTATATTCAAATGTCTTTTATTTACTATTGTGATTAGTTTGCACCAGTCTGTGTGATTCAACCAATAATAAACTGAAATTCAGGATGAACTCATTTCATAGTGGGAAAGGAAAAAATTAAATTAGAAAACATTAAGGAGATATAAAATATAATTATCATAACTAAACAGTACTTTCACAATAACTTATAACTATCATATTTGTAATATGGATTCACTTTCACATAAATTGTGTATCATATTTTCAAAAAAATTTATTTTTACTTTTTTCAGCATTTTTAGGGTAAAATCTCTATCATAATTAATTTCAATGATGTGCATACTTTTATCGAATGAGGCAAAAAGGGCCAAATAACAGCTGTCCAAATTCAGTAATGCCATCCCAAGCTGAATCTGTCCATGGTACTTATGTTTTTCCTTGAGATAATATTTTCCATTCAACTTATAAAGATATTTTGCGTTGGACATTGCTTCCATTATTGTAGATGTGGCACCTGAAACAAGTATGAAGTGTAATATCCATTGATTGGAAGTTTTATTTTGTTGAGGAAAGTCGCTTCTTGACTTTTAATCTTCCACAGTCTGAAAATGAAAAATTGTAAATTTCATTTGACTTTGTCTCGACTTGGTCAACAAAGATCTTATTCTTTCACGAAGAATTTACAGTTGTTCATTTTCAGACTTTGGAAGGTTAAAACACCCAAAATACCACATAATATCAATTTGTCTAATATATTACCTTCATACAGACATTTTATCTCCAGTAAAGCAACTGGCTTCAATTGTGTCACGATTATGCCATCAGGTGAAAATCCTAGCCATTCATTACAATGTGAAATCACCATTCCACATTCAATTACCATCAATCCAGTTTTTTCCATGAAAGCATCTCTGGCATTACTTTCATATTTGAGGCCATGCTTGACAAATTTGTTGGTGAATCCTTTGGGGAAGAAATACTGTAGAGATTTACTTTTCCACTCCTGTTTGGAATATGTGAACAGCTCATAAACCCGTGATCCTGTCACCCTGTACTTTCTATTTGCTTTCCATTCGTTAGAGTGCTGTGATTGAAAAATTGCGTTATCTGAAATGTCCTTGTCGAATAGCCTATTGTACAGGATTTTGCAACACTCATTTCTGTTGGCAGTCTCTATTGATGCCAACTCCATCATTATGGTTGACTGACAGGCATGATTTAAAATATTTGTCCAAATTTCTTTTTCATTTGATTCCACAGTACTACTTGGTGGGGAACTTCCCAAATCTCTGCGACCAACACTAAAAGTAAAAATAATTTATTAAATGAAAATATACTTAGGAATAAGATAAACTTTGAGAAGAGTAAAATATACTACCAACCTATGTTTTGTAATTGCTGAGTCACATATCTTTCTCATAAAAAACTCCCCCATTGTTTGTTCGTCTACATTCAACTCTGGCTCCACAATTTTCGCTTTCAAACATGGCATTTCATCTATCGAAACGGCTTTGTACTTTTCTTGTGTCAAATTTTTCTGCGTTGACCACACACATTTAAGGTCTGTCTGTGACATTACGTCTAAATCATCAATATTCTCCCTGAAATGAAATTTTGAAAGTCAATATTTTCAACATTAACCAGTATGGTAAGCTGATTATCACATCCCTGTACATAATAGGGAAATCCTTTACACTACTCATTCAGCATTAGGTATATTAACATTTCTAAAGGTTAGAACAACCAACACACCTTCACATGTTGACTTTTTTCAATTCATAAAAAATTGTTGTTAAGCTAAACACCACACCAAACAAACACCAAAGAACTTACCTTGTACATCTTATCAAAACTGCTGAAACATGTTTGCATTTTCCACTATTTCCAGCTTTACAGGTACAATCCATTTTCACAACTTTTACATTTCCTCTTCCTTCAATATGCAACATTCCATTGATATGATGCGGAGCCGATTTCAAAGCGCTTGTTTGTAAGCATAATGCACATAGCTTCACATGTTTCGTGTCTGCTGTGCATATTCTTCCTAGTGTGATAATATGCCCAGCATTTACAAGTTCCTCCCCTTCATGAACACATCTTGAAGACTCTGTCCCTCCCAGATACCTCATATACTCCACAATGCTTAATCTAGGCATTTCAGCTTTATCTGAAACCAGTTATTTTGAATTAAATTCAAGGGGTAAGAAAATGAATGGAAAGTTTTGAAAAAAGGGGACAAATAATTTCATCTTGCCTAACTAGGAAATAACTGAACTGAACTTACAAAAATAATATAATGTCTCTATCACTCCTTACAGAAGATAATTAAACGGCACTGAGCGAAAAAACACAACGAATTAACAATAAAAACTGAAAACAACGACACAACTACAACAAACATCCATTACTGACAATGCTACAGTCTTGGGCAACTACTGTCCATCTGTAGTTCAACTTTTGTCCGCACTGTCGCTGCGATCTTAAAACCTGATACCAATACATATATAATATGATTTCTATGGGTTGTATTCCGAAACTAAAATATTTTACTCAGAATTCTGTATAGGTTTGTATTTCAACCACGAAGAGAACTTGAAATTGGTAGTAAAGGAGGATCTTGGACTGTATTAGAAGACAGTAATGCAAGCCGTTTCGTTCTATTCATCATGGTGTTAGAATAATGGAGGACTTGATAAGAAATATGATTTTCTTGTTGAATTGACTTTGTGCGCCATCTCGAGGATGGTAGACAAAACTTAGGGTGACCCCTGTCCAATTACAGGTTTCTATCAAGCACTGCTTTCAGTCCATTACAACTTGATCCTTCCTCTAAGAGATGGCAGAACGGAAATTATTGTAATGGAATTTTACCACAGAACTCTAATTTTCACTCTTACCATTGTTCAAATATGCTCTTGCTAACATTTTCAAGCTGGATCCACTGAAATGAAATTATAATAGTCATCATATTATAATTTCATTTCAGTGGCTGGATCACAGATTCAATTTTGTGATCTGTTTCTGTGGTATTGTGCTGCCACCTAAGTGACGTATTGTAACTATTTATGTTCCTAGCGCCACAAGTGGGTGTATACGAAGCTCAAAGAGAAAACCGCGAAACCAAGCTTTCCAATCAGGGTGGAATCCCACTGCAGAGCTAGGGGCATAAAGGCTCATTAACACTCTGGCGAATATTTGCAATTTTTTTGCGATTTGACTCATACGGCGGAAAAATTGCTGTTGATAAATGATGAATCATCATGTAATTTTTTCGGTAATGTAGGAATACCTCACCCCAAATTCTGAAGAATTACAAGTTATGATTCATTATTCACCGCAATTTTTTCGCCGTACGTTGAATCGCAAAAAAGTTACGAACATTCGTAAGGGTATGAACGAGCCTTAACCTGTGATTGGGGGGTGTCACAGAACATAACTTTTTTCCTGTATTGTTTTGTGTACCAGATGACAATTGACAATGACAAGTAAGAAAGTGAGAAATCAGCAGTGATTACTGATCAGCTGATCAGTATTACTGTCTAGTGAGTATTGTCATTGTGCGTAACTGTAGAATATTTTCGGTAACACTTTTGATGTAAATATTTATTTACTTACCATGTGCAATAAAGGTGTACGTCTGATGCAAATGGGAAAGACTGCATAATTAGACGCCAATTTTATCCTATGGATAGTAAATCCTTTCACTTCACGTGACTATACAATAAAAAATGATGGATAGAGGATCATATGAAAAATTAAGCATTAGAGAATCTGCCGCGTCTCTAAAAAAGTACGGCAGCACAAGCAGGCACATATCAAGGAATGAAAATTACCTCAAACACTATGTTGCGAACACAGATACGTTACAAGGAATTGCACTAAAATATAATGTTACAGTAAGCTAATACAAATATTTGAATTAAACTACAGGAATTACTCATAAGTTTTTTCAGATAGAACAAATACGCAGAGCGAACAAGCTGTGGGCGTCCGATAGTTTATTTTTGAGAGAATTTCTTCTTATTCCAAGCACCGATCCTAGTAAAGAAGGGAAACCTCCGACTAATCCAGAGCCTGCTGTTTCGTCTCCTAGAACCTCAAGTTTTGATGACGATAATAATATAGATCAGTTCCTCAACAAAATCGATGCTGCCATCGCAACAACCAAGGAAGATGTTGAAAAAACAGTTCGAAACAGCAAGTAAAAACTTTTAAAATCAAGGAACAGACCTCACATACAAATGCCAACAAGATAATTTTTAAGATATATTTTGTATCTTTCTGTAGTAACTCAAAAAAGTAATGATTTTCTGAATTTTTCAGATTTTCTGTTACTTCAGAACCAAGCACTGACCGACGTCAACCTGCCGTCTCAAGAATGAAGCAGATGGTAAATAATAATAGCTCAGGCGATGACAGTTTTCATCCCCCCCACACAATAGTCGTGCAACAAGGGAGAAAAGTCAGAACTTCTTTGAGGCAGCACGAGGAACAACAGGATGAGTTGTTTCAGTTATAGGCACACAATTTCGTGTTTTTCAGCTGGAAAAGAGGGTCATTTTGAGTTGTACAGGACTTACAGAGTGGCCCAATTTATGAACTCTGCACAGAGATCTCAAAACTGGCAATCAAATTGCAGTTATTTTGAGTTGTACATTTTTACATACTTTCCACATACTTTAGTAGTGGTTCTAATTCTTGCTTATGCAGACAGCCTCCCTAGACAAAATTCACCTGTTGGATGGTGTCTCAGTAGATTTTGATTTAGAACAATGAATATATCATTAAAACTCAATGAATCGCAATCACCATTTCACACTAATTTTATGAAAGACAAATGTAAACTGACTGATATTTTTTGTAATAATTTACTATTTGATTGTTTGGTAGCTAAGGTCCCCATTAGTATAAGTAAACCACTTGCAACTTACCATTATCAGGATACTTGTGCACAGTTACTTTTGAACCACTCTGTAATTGAGCCAATGTATGAATTTATGGCATGGATATTTATAACGTTCTCAATAAAATGATGAATCTGCTTGCTTATTTTTTATATAATATTTTGTGAACTGATTTTTATTGAATGTTTTTGTGAACTCCCTGATCGTAAAAATTAAAATTTCGTTTGGTTTTGACGTGTCAATAAAAGGCAAGTATTCTAGGGAGTTTTGGAATGATAGAAATATTTTGGAAGGAAGGATCAGTATCTTGATATACCTTACAATGTCTTGTTTCAACTTCATGTATGTCGAAATTTACTGTTCTCACTTTTGTTTGAAACCATTATAAACATTTTCATTGGGAAATAGAACTAGCATACTTTCGGAATATTGTCAATATTTTTAACTAGCTCATAAGTTATAGTTTCCAATTCTTTCTGCTCACATCGTTGAAATACATCTAAAGTTTGAATTGAATTGTGTATGAACGTTATAAAGTTTGTTGTTATGGTATAGTAAGTTTGTAAATATAATTTTGTTAATTAAATCCTTAAAACGAAGTATAAATTATATAATACAAATATTCTTGTTGAAACGTGTTTTATTGATCTGTCTGCACAAGATATTAGGAGTATGAGTACCTTAATTTGATGAGATGAGTTCTTGAGCTTAAACAAATATGTTATACAGAGTGTTCGCGGAAGGTGACTCGCCCCTGTTTTTTTCGTTTTTGAAGATAACGGAATGAAAATTGGAGGATCTGCGTAAGACGTAAAACTGCATCTTTTAACAAATAACTCAAATTCCATGCAACTTGCGGTTTCACCGGAAGCGACTTTAACTTCCTATTTTTAAATGGGACACCCGGCATATTTTCAGCTCTTTTGTCTCCATGACATTTTGAATACAACCATGTTTTTTTTTCAAATTTTATTTTTCATTGTAGAGTGCTTTGGATACGTTTAAATCACTAATTACAGCCCTAAAATTTTGGGAAAAAACAACTTTACTGTTTTCGGTCATTTTTTTTTTTTTCAAATGGCAACATGGCGGCTCGTCGGGTTAGGAAAAAGGGCATTTGATTACGATTAATTTGATACTGCACACTTGAAGGTTTTAAACAAAAACTTCCGTTAAAAATCTTAAAAAATTACGTTAGAGGTTTCATAAATTGATATAAGCATCTTTTGTTATTTAAAATACTATTCAAATGCACCGAGTAACCTTTGACAGACACAACTGATAAAAATAAATCATTAAGTAGGTCGACTTCTTATTTTACTTCGCTTCTGCAAAAGTAAATTATTGTGTAATTATTCAAAGAACATGTTAATGATAATAATTTTATGCCAGAAGATATATAGCTTTTGGATTATTGATTTTTTTATCAGTTGTTTTGGTAACAGGTTGCTCAATGTATTTGAATCTTATTTTAATCTCTTAGGATCCTTCATTTTGAGAAATTTCTAATGTCAAAAAAGTTTTTTAACCTAATGATGTGCAGTAGCAAATTAATCATAATCAAATGCTCTTTATTTTTCCTAACCTGACGAGCCACCATGTTTCCATTTGAAAAAATAGTAACAGAAATTTTGATCAAATACAGTAAAGTTGTATTATTCTCAAAATATTAGGACTTTAATTAGTGATTTGGAGACATCCATGGCACTAGATTAAAAAATAAAATTCGAAATAATTATAAAATTCGTTTATAAAAAAGTGACAAGTAGCACATGGTTGTATTCAGTATGTCATAGACACAAAAAAAGTGAAAATATACCGAGTGTCTCATTTGAAAATGGAAAGTTTATGTCACTTCTGGTGAAACTGGAAGTTGCATGAAGCCGAGTTAATTGTCAAAAGATGCAGTTTTATGTTTTATACAGATCCTCCAAATTTCATTCCATTATCTTCAAAAACAAAAAAGTTATAGGGGCGAGCCACTTTTCGCTGTGGGACCGAATCCCCATTGAAATCCACAGAAAAGTCATAACAAATCAGTATTTTCTTACAGATCTTTCACATTCATTAGGACTAGTCAGTAAGGGGTGGGAGTTACCACAAGTTTCGCTACAAAACAGATAATGGAAGAAGAAAAATTTTTTATTGTATTTTTTTTTTAATTTCCAGCCCCCTGGGTACGGCCTTGACTTTCGTAGGTCACGAACACACATACGCAGTTGTATAGTAATTAGTGATCACTTAAAAATCATATACCTTATAATATGTTGTCTCAAACAAAAGCATTTTTAATTAATTTCTAAACTTTCTAATTCAAACAGCTTTTAATCGAAGTGGGTATATGGTTATACAGGTAAGTATATGTGATTATCCGCCTGTGTAGTTCAGAATGTAGCCAGAGTGGAGCCACTTATTATCTTGCTTCAGCAATATCAAAAACTGGCATATAGTCCGGTGTTTTATATAACTTTTTCTGTCTGACATACCTTGGTTAAGGACTGGTTTGCATATTACAACAAGCTTAAAGAAAATGTTTTAATATTAAATTGAAGAACTAGCTTTGTTATCAGTTCAAGATTGGTTACTAATTGTAAAGTAATTCCGAATGAAAATAACCACCTTTTTAATTCAATATCGTCATACTTGATAACCTGGTGGTAGTATTCTTGCCCCTATTGAATATTTGTTCAGTAAAATACATTCATTGTTGCAATATATAATTTCAAATGTCAACATAAACCATTTAATCTAAATACAAACAATTCTAAAATAACAAAGTGTTTTGGCCTACTCTCTATTGCTAACACAAATCTTATGAAATATATACCAGTCAACCTAAAGCAAGTAGTCAACAAATGCATTATTTACTCAACAATTCTTTAATCCTAACATCATTTCTTAAAATATTGCTTTGCGCAATTACAATTTCTTGCTTAACTTTATTTATTTCTTGTCGAAGATGATCAAGATGGGCCAATAATGGCTTGTTGGCTTCAATGCTGATCCTGAAAAAAAAAAACAATCAGAAAGCGAATATTGGAAAACCTGGGTCGAAGAATTGGTCAAAGGTTGTGCAAAATATAGTTTATATAACATTTCATCAAGAGAGTCTGGTTAGAAACATTGAAAGGAAAATTTGTACACACATTTTTGTGCCAAAAAAGTTCAAAACTAATTGAAATAAACTCACTTTTTTTGTTTTTCAATTTCTGTAGACAGCTGTTTCTTGGTGTTAATCCACACCTGCAACTCACCGTGCATAGCGTCAATATCTTCGTGCAGATAATTCATCAATTTTCCTAAGGGGTTAGCAGTTTTGGTTAAATTTTGGATGAAAGTCCGAAGTTGATGTACCTCTTTGTAGGCTGCATCTTTGTTACGGAATGCTACAAAAATGGAACCAATCCAGAAAATAAATATTTTAGAACCACTTGAAGATTAGAATAAGAAATAACTGAAATACAAAAAGGTAGGATGCACCGAAAAATGAGAATAAGTGTTTGTCCGAATAAAAAAAAATTGGCAAAAATATCTAACGATAATTGTTGTTGATTTTAGGGCCCGACGAATATTGGAATTTTCGATACCCACGTGACGAAACCAAAATCTCAGTTTCAGCAAAAGCCGATAGGCTAACCTAAACACGATAGTTTTAATGTATATAGATATGTAAATACATAGTTTTAATGGGCTTATTGTACTGATGAGCACCCAAAGAAAATGAAAAATACAAGCAAAAAGAGAGAAGGGCAATTATCATTGACTTGAGAGGAAAAATGAGTCCGTACTTGTTTCACACCAACAATTTATTTTCTTTGACGTTTTGTCATCGACTGCTATGGTCATTAGCCACGTGTTCTGGACAGGCTTTCTTACTAACTCCATACGCCACCTTAGGAGCAGCACACTGTTAATTATTAACGCAACAGTGAATCGTGGAAGATTATTCTCAGCCGACAAGAGCCTCAATCTTCAGACTTTCACACCTGAAAATTAAAAAAGCCCGCCCTGGCTGGGAACCGAACCTGGAACCTCTCGGTTTCCAGGCGGGCGCTAATCCCCGCCCCCAACAATTTTTGATAAAGTAAATAATCTTTTTTGACATATTACCATGTCAACCATGTCAACACATCGATTACCGATTTTTTTCCCCTCCAGGGTACTCTGGAAGTGATTACAATGGAAAAAAATTGACGCTAGTCAAACAATTCAAAGATCACCACTACAAATTTGTACGAAAAACCTTGAGAAAACATTCTGCAATAAGATCTCGTGTTAATAAGTTGTTGATTACTTTTTGGCGTTTTACATTTGGTCCGATTTTTCTGTTTTACTACTTATATCATAGCCTTTTGGTATGACCAGGAAATAAAAAAAAAAGTTTAGTACCGTAGTTTAAGAATTATTCATCTGCAAATTTGTCCATGCGCTATTTTTTCAGAAACCAGAAAAACATGGGGAGTTTAAGACTGAAAATCGAGTAACCAATTAGTAAATATATGTTTAATTGTTTACAGTTAGCACTTTATTTTGGAAAATTTCACCTTAGGAAGAGAATTTTTGTTTATAATTGGCGTAAATCTATCCAAATATTTTCTAGATACAAGAACATTTAAATGATTGATGAAAGAGGTCATTCCATCTCAAAAAATTCCAGAAACTAGTTCATCAAGGCAATGAAATGAACTTTGTAACAAATAAGTCCCATAACACATCGCTCATCAAAATCCTCTACTTCACACATAAATAATAAAACATGAATACTGCCCCCCCTTTGACCACAGAGGCATTTCCTTTTGGCGCTAAAATGCTGAAATTTTTCAGCTAAATGAATCTTCTAAAGCTCTCCAAAGTTGAGTTAGAAGTAAAAGTTCAGCATTTAAAAAGAAGTCAATTATTTGTCAACACAAATAAATTACGTTTGCTTTGTTTTCCTAGAGTTGATTAACCATTCCAATCCAATGCACTACCTTCAAGACCAACCTATCTTGATTTTTCGATTAATCTAACCCTATTAACAGGTTCAAAATCTCTTTGAATTAAAAAAAAAACTGCTCCTGTTATCTTCCAGTCATTCAATACAAATTGAAAGGCTGTTTCACAGCTGTGCTTGATTCTAAAACTTGTTAGACAGTGTTTACTATTTTATTTTCCTCTACAAAACTTGTTCATAATAAAAAAATTCCGATTTATAACTCGGAATTTTAAAATTCCGAGTTATATGTCGGAATTTTAACTCGGAATTTTGAAGTATAATAATTCCGAGTTGTAACTCGGAATTTTTAAGTAAGTCAAAATTTTAAAATTACGAGGTATAACGGCATTTTAAATTTCAAAATTCCGAGTTACAACTCGGATTTTTTTTTACTTCAAAATTCCGATTTATATTTCGGAATTTTAAAATTCTTTTATTCTAAAATTCCGAGTTGAAAGTCGGAATTTTACTTAAAAAATCCGAGTTCTATGTAAAAATTTTAAATTTCCGAGTTATAAGTAAAATTCCGAGTTTTAACTCGTAATTTCAGAAAGAGGTAATTTTTTCTTTTTAGTGCCCCTTCCAGAGCTTCGTAGGAGCCTATGTATATTTTTATATTCTGATTGAAATTGTTTGAGAACTCCAAAGGAAATCTTTAAATATATACAGGGTGGCCCTCGAAGTTTAGGATAGGGAATATGGAACTCGAAAGTAGTGGAAAATTGTAATTTTGGGGTTCTGAATAAAAGCAATTGGTGCAGCTTTTTTGATATTATGTTACCCAATGAGCTTTTTGTTTTCGGTCACGTGACATCAGATTCAAAATTATTAATGGAACACCCTGTATATTTTGGCATTTTTATGTTCATCTCGATGAAACAATTTCAACAAACTACCACACTTGTGGTCTGAAACGATCAATTCAAAAAATACAGGTACTTCAATATCCTCTGTCCCACGACGTCTGAAACGAGCAATTGCCAAATTATTTAGGTTTAGGGTCACCCTGTGTATTTGGGCAGTCCTATATTGTATGTGATGATAAAAACAAGGCAAAATTAAATTAATCATCCATATTTTATTAAAAATCGTCATGGGACAAAGGATATTGAAGTACCTGTATTTCTTGAATTAATATTTTTAGACCACAAGTGTGATAGTTCGTTGAAATTGTTTCATCGGGAGGAACATAAAAATGCCAAAATATACAGGGTGTCCCATTAAAGATTTTGAATCAGATGTCACAAAAGGCTCATTGGGTAACATAGTATCAAAAAAATCTGCACCAATTGCTTTAATTCAGAACCCCAAATTACAATTCTCCACTACTTTCGAGTTCCGAGATATTCCCTGTCCAAAACTTCGTGGGACACCCTGTATATAAAGGAATAATTTTTATAAATTTGAACTAAATTCATAATCAAGTATCACCCATGAAAACGTTGGTACACCCTTTGATATATTCATAATGGGACATACAAAATCGAGGAAACACTTTGGATTATGCTATAAGAAGAAATTTGACACATACCATCAGCGTCCCAATCGATATCAACTTTCTTCTTCACTCCCTCCTCCTCCTCGATCTGCTCCAAAATCTGATCGACCAGCTGCCCCCTATTGTCCCCCGATATCTCTGGGTTGCCGGAACTTTCCTTGGGTAGTTCCGTATCCGTTTCTATGACGACAGTTTCCTCATCATCGGCCAAATCAACGTTCTCCACGATGACATTAATGTTGCCCATGGTGACCGTTTCTTGAAGCGGTAGGGCTGAATCCGGTCTTAGACGAGGGGCCCCGGGTCTAGCGCTCGACGGTCGGGCGCTTGGGGGCCTCAATGAGCTCTTGGGGCGCACCAGATTAGTTGCTGAAAGATTTTAGTATTGGACAGTTTCTTTGAAGGTAAAAATTTGGTTTGCTGGAATTCTGTTATGAATAAATTGAACATCGTGATTTTGTGCCATCGGGCGATTTTAATGGTCCCATTTTTGTTTTGCGGAAATGCTCTGTTGCCAAGTTGGTCACTTCGGATTACTGGAAATCTGGAGATGGATCGAAGTGGACATTATTCTATTCAATCAGGTGGTTCCTGCTATGGCATTTTGACTTTGCGGAAATGCGCTGTTGCCAAGTT
The DNA here is from genome assembly GCA_944452925.2 of Chrysolina oricalcia. Classification (NCBI taxonomy): domain Eukaryota; kingdom Metazoa; phylum Arthropoda; class Insecta; order Coleoptera; family Chrysomelidae; genus Chrysolina; species Chrysolina oricalcia. The sequence goes on along the minus strand of OX101815.2, from coordinate 6,732,247 downwards.
ATGGACGCGGGAAATCATTGAAAGAGCTTTATACAAATTTTGATTGGTTATAATTATAAATCTTCAGCCAATTCTATTAATAGTATACCTACCATTATTGTTTTGCGGAAATGTGTTGTTGCCAAGTTGATCACTTTGGATTACTGGAAATCTGATATGAACATGGATTGAAGTGGACATTATTCTTTTCAATTGGTTCTTGCTATGACATTTTGACTTTGAGGAAATGCGATGTTGGCGTTGCCAAGTTATGGGTGCGGGAAATCATTTAGCTTTATAGAAATTTTCAATGGAGGGTGTATATTGATACAAATTTTTAACCGATTCTAAATAATGTTGCCATTTATGTTTTGAGAAAATGCGCTGTTGCCAAGGTAGTTACTTCGGATTACTGGATACCAGGAATTGTGGATTGATATGGATATATAAGTGGACAATATCCAATTCAATCAAATTAATTGACATTTCTTTGCGGAAATGCTTTGATGCTAACGGACACAACCTAATCTAACCCATCTAACCTATATAGCTATCCAAGTTGCTGGTAATTCGATCACTAATTAGTATAAAAATGTGACTGTGCACAAAATTTTAAGGGGTGAAAATTTAGATTAGATTAATGTTTTTGATTAAATAAAAAAGTGTGTATGATGACCATGCGCAATTTTTTAATGGTAAAAATTTAGGTAAGATTAATGTTTTTGTTTAAATTGATTAAATAAAAGAAAATTATAAGATGATCGTGTTCAAGATTTTTAGGGGAAAAATTTCAGGTTATATTAACGTTTTCATAGGTAATGAAAGAAAAAAAAAGGTGAGATGATGATCGTACGCAACATTTTTGGGGGTAAAAATTTAGGTTAGATTAATTTTTTGACTAAACAAAAAATTTCCAAGATGAAAAAATGTTTTCTTGATGAAATAAAAAAAAAATTGTGAGATGATGATCGTAAGAAAAATTTTTACGGGTAAATATTTAGGTTAGATTAATTTTTTTAATTACTAAAAAAAAATTGTGAGGTGATCATACGCAAAATTTTTGGGGGTAAAAATTTAGGAAGGATAAATTTTTCTATCAAAAAATTTTTAGGATGGAAAATTTATGTTAGATTAATGTTTTTGATTAAATAAAAAAAGGGCTGAAGGGCCTAGGTCAATGGTCTATTGGATCAATGTATAATTAGTTCAATAAAGTTCATTTATTATTATATTATTAAGAAAAAAATTGTGAGATGATGTTGATCCTACGCAATTTTTTTTAGGAAATCACAGCAGATGCTCGCTGCGCTCGCATTTTATAAACTTTTATTTTCATGGAAATGAAGTCAAACTCCTGATCATTTATAGTCCGTGAGCTGTAGTATATGTAATTTGTGACTGATAATCCAGAACTTGAGCATTTCTACGTTTTTTCGCATCATTTAGTTATCTCAAGAATTTCTAACTTATATAATTTAAACTGAGATTACCTAAATAAATTAAAAATGTTTTTTGGACCATGCAAAAGTATTTTCAGAAAGTTATTTTTACAATCAATCGAATGAATATTTATTTTGATATTCTTATTTGACCAACATTTCCATAAATCATTTTTTAAATAATTTCCAGCGGCCACAACTTGGCAACATTGGCGCATCTGATTAAATAGTATGATATCCACTTACTCTTTTATGAGATTTCCAGTACCTAATCCAAAGAGACCAAAACTTGGCAACATCGCATTTCCGCAAAACAAAAATAGTACCATTAGAAGAATATGTTGATGGCAAAGAGGCTAAACTAACAGGAGGGTTTAATAAGCTCTAGCCAATCAGAATCTTGTAGCATCAACGCGTCATAGTGACGTACTTGGATATGAGTACAGAGTCGAACTCGAACCAAGCAACAAAACTGTCATCATCAGTAACTCTCATATACCTATTAGCTAGTCCGTCACTGTCTTTAGAGAACGGCGGCCATGACATGTCCAACTACGTCTCATTTCGTCACAAATGTTCTTTCATCTCTTTCTATTAGTGTCCCCATTGTCTTATGGGGATTTAGACTCTCTTGTTAAATAATGTTTAGTCTCCTTGGGTTGAGGGTTCATAATCGAGACGTTCTTTTTCATATCAGATTTACAGTAATCCGAAGCGACCAATTTGGCAACAGAGCATTTTCGCAAAACAAAAACGGTACCATTACAGTTGGCTGAAGTGCCCACAATCGCGACGTTCCCTTTTTTTCAGATTTCCAGTAAACCAAAGTTCAGCCTCCTTGAATATTCAGTTACAAATAATTTAATAATAATACAATTTACCAGCGATTTCGAGAGGCTTGGGATGATCATCTTGATCATCTATCTTTGTGGCAGTCACCGACCTTTTGTTTCCACTTTTTGGTTTTGCTGATTTTGGTCTCGCTACATTTACATTATTTTGATGGAATGCTTCTGCTTCAACAGGAGTTTCTACCAACTCGTTCATATCAATTGTGCCTACTTTACCAAGGTCTTCATTTGATTTTTTTACAGCTACATCTTCATTGAGACTTTCATTCTCTTGCTTTTTCGTGCCCTTGATGCTTTCTTCAGCCATTTTCTCTTCTTGACTACATTTTTCATCAGCCACCAGGTTCTCCTTTTGAACTACTTCATCACTTGTTAGATGCCCTGCTTCGACATTTTCTGGTGCTTCTTTTTTCACTTTGGATTTTGAAGATGCCTTGGTTCTAGAAGAATCCCTAGAACTAGAAGCTTTTTTAGTTTTTGGGGTCTCACTGCCAGTTGTTTTCGATTTTGGAGTTTGATCACCAACTTTTCTAACTTTTGGAGTTCCATCACCACTCTTTCCAAGTTTTGAAGACTTGGAGGCGACCTCTTTCTCTTTTTTCGCGTTTTTCTCTTTGGAACTACTCTTAGATTTTACTTCTTTCAATGCACTAGATGTTTTTGTTTCCTTTATATCTGCAGAATTCAGCTGGGAGACATAAGTAGAAGAATCAATTTTAGAATCAATTGCTTTTCCAATAGCCTGTAGCAGCAGATTTGTGTTTGTTGGCTCCAGTCCAGCAACAATTTTACTAGAGCGAACTGTCAGTTTGGTTTTAGAGGTACTTTCTGAAAAATTAATGCATTCAAATTGCGATTTGGTACGGAAACTTTAACTTACTGACTGCCTCAATGAGTTTATCCAAAAAAGCAGTTTTGGCGTCTTTATCTTTAACATTATCTGATACAAGTTCGTCCTCCGAAAATAGACCTCTCAGATAGCCGGTTTCTTCGATAACCGTATGGATAACATCGTGTAAAAATCTAAAAGGAGGCTTTCGCAGAAGTTTATCAGTTAATGGGGGTTTTTTCACATATTTTCCTAAACTTTTTTGTGTTTTTTTGATCACTTCAGCGGAAATTTCTTCAGTCATTCTGAATTTTCTCAAATTTCAACGATTCTCAGTATCCAGTAAGTTTTTATGATCATTTCTCATTTTTATTAACCTTTTTGGAATTTGAAATTTGGGGCCACATTGTTGACATTGTCATTTCCATAGGTTACCATGGCAACGGGGTCTCGACGGCTGAGTACCGTTTCCACCAACAGTTCTTATAGGATAGAGGCAGAAGTAAAACCAAAGTGGCTCCAAAAAGTAATGTAAATTTTTCCTACGCAAATAACGCAAGCGATTGGCTGAGACCAGAGCTGGGTAATTCCTAGTTGAAAAGTAATTAATAATTACAATCATTTTTTTTTCGTGTATTTTCGTGTACTTTTATTTGTTAACCCATTCACTGCCACTCCCGCTCCTAGCGCTATTACGCAATGCCGAACTAAAAATAACTCATGTTAGCACCCCTTACATATAACGCGCTAGAGAGGGACCGGCAGCGAATGGGTTTAAGATTTAAGACCACAATTCAACGCCTCTGACAGCACGATACTCCGCAATCAATGCCACATTAAGCAACAAACTAAACAAAACAGACTTGAGTAGAACGCGAAAACGCGTTTGTGGCATAGCGCGCCAGCCCAGTCAGACGCGTAAACGCGGGAGAGGCATTCAACGAGTTAAAGTAATTTGGAATTGTAATTGCAGCAAAATCTGTGTAGGAATTGTAATTTGTAATATTATGTTATTCAACTAATGTAATTACAGTTACTTCGTATAATTACAATTACTTTTGCAAATTAAGAAATCTGCATTGTTCACAATGAGCGCTTGTGAAGAAAGAAACAAGGTGTCCTGCCTTACCAGGACGGTGCTCATTGCCATAATCCTATACAAAGCTTTCACGGTTTGACTAGGTATGCTTGATCTAGTGTACTTACATAAAATCGATGGTTTACACAGTTCGTTAAAATTTGTCCTACTTGTGGACAAAGAGGCATTGCTTTTTTCTACGAGTCATGCTCACGCCTCATACTATATCAGAATTGCAACTTTTATTATTGTTTTTGAAAATAAATATATTTGATTATACATTTACACAACACGGTTTCTGAAACATCGGTTACTCTCCGTCACTATGTTGACTACTATAAATGACACACAACACGCATTATTCTTTTTATTGATCAATATTTTAATTCGTGATAGAACTTTATCAAAATATAGAATCAAACAACGAAAAATTAACGGCGTTTTCTGTTAATATAGGATATATGTTGTCTGCAGAGACTCCAAAAGGTCCAATGCGATAGAAAACATTCTATTTATGCAACTGGCATAAAAATTGTACGTGCTCGTTTTGTCTTTGTATGCCAATCAATAAAGGATTTTTTTGTAACAAAAATACTAGTAGGAAACCGACTGTGCAATCACATATGAAAGGTATTCCGTAGTTATATTCATTTACGTTTTGGATTCGTAACTGTCATTTATTGATTTGTTATAAATATTTAAATACAAAAACGTGTTTTTTCATTGTTTTGGTTATAAAATGAAAACTAATACAGCAATCTGTTTGCTCCAAGAATTGAAATACAAACAAATTGATATTTTGTACAACCCGATCGGATCATATAAGTAACGAGGAAAAACCGGAAAATTTTGCGATTTTTAAAAAATGTATAAATGTGCGCACAAAATAGGCGCTGTCGGGCCATTAGTTTTGGCACCATTGCAATTTGTATTTTTTTTGTATTATCTTGCCTGATGTATGCTTTAGTGATAGTTTGATTTCAATTGCTCAAACAAATTTTGGAAGTAAAAGTATAGTACATACCACAAAACATATATTCTCATTTTGCATAATGCTGCGTAATGGGTGAAAAATTCTTGCAAACGTGACTGAAATCGGCCGAACCCGCGTGAGCGGGCGAGTAGTGGGAGAGAACGGGGAGATGAAGGGAAACGTATTATCACGTAATCCGTTCATCTCAAAATTTGGAACTTGGAAGATAGGTTAATATCAACAATCGATATGAACTGTCGTCAGTGGAGTAGCACTTCCGGTTAAACCGGAAGTGGACACAAACTTCCTTATTTTAAATGGAACGCCCTATTTGTATTAAATTGTTGTGTGAAGTGGAATCTTCTAGAGAGACCAATTCGACTCTTGCTTGGAGTGATTGATTGGAACAATTAAAAATAACACTCAAATTTGGGTTTGAAAAGGACTGATTGTTGAGATTCTTGACTTTTCTGAAAACGAAAGTGCTAAGATCAAGAAATGGTTCATCATATATTGACGACATAAAATGCACATCTTTCGGCTTCACCCAAAAATATTTAGGCTTCTTACTGATACGGGGAAAATAATATATATAATTTCTTTCAAACAATGAGAAGGAGGAATAGTTTAATTAATTTTTTTTACAAAAAAATTACCACGTAAAATAAATTAAAACGGCAACTACGGATTTTGAAACCAAAGAATCACACTGTCTTTATTTATTTGAATATTGAATACTTGCCATTTTTTTAGGTTAGGTGACAACTGATAGACCAAGCTATAGAGGTTTCCCCCCCACACAATAAAAGACGCAAATCTATACTTATTTTGATAAGATTAATGGTAATGAAAACCCCAGTTTATGCCCCAGCAAAATTGCTTTGTGGAATTTTTTAAACAAGCAATAGTGAAAAAAATCACAACTCTTTTGGTTTTTCAAGAATATCTCAAAGATTATTCAAGGAATCGTTTTACAATCAATGGAACTTTTGTAGAGATTTATAAAACGTAATTTGTGGTTCAACTGTGCGCAAGATTACTTTTCTGTCCGATGTGTAGTTTTTGCACAATCGCGCTATAAACAATTTAAGGGCACATCTTGCAAGTTGCGCCGATTTGAGGGGAATCGTCGTATTCAAATTCTGTAAACGGCATCTGGAAGTATAGATCAAGATTTTCACCTGAGAGGTGGGAAATAAATGTCACTGAAAATTGATCAAAACGCTTTAAAGTGCGTCCGAAGTCACCCGAAGTCGCACTGAAGTTAACTCGAGTTGAGTTCGGGCAACTTCGGGTGCACTTTGAAGCATTTAGAGTAACTTTTAGTGCCGTTTTCAACACATTTCCCACCTCTCAGGTGAAAATCCAAAATAGACAAATTGTAGGTATTGATCTCTACTTCCAAATGCCGTTAACAGAATATGAATAGGATGATTTCCCTCAACACGGTGCATTTAGATAAATTTGCCATTAAATTGTTTATAACGCGATTGTCCAAAAACTACAGATCGGGCAGACTCCATCTTGCACACAGTTGATCCACATGTTATCATATATCAGTCCCTGCAATATTGTTTGTTCAGCTCCAGATTTATAAAAATAATGAATTTTTGAAAAATGGTCTCTTTTTCGAGGATTTCCCGGATTTCTCAGTGAAAAACGCACCGATCTGGTCCTATAAAAAACCATTTTGTAGGTTTTATAATTCTCTACAAAAGTTCTATTGACTGAAAAACGATTCCCCCAATACTTTTTGAGATATCCGCAAAAAAACAAAAAAGCTGTAATTTTTTTTATAATTTCTTGTTTAAAGAATTCCACAAAGCGATTTTGCTTGAGCTAAAAACCGAGGATTTGATTTACAATCTTATAAAGAGGCCGTTTGCGTCTTTCATTTTATGTGAAAAGAGATTTATTTTTATCTACAGCTTGGCCTATATGATGCATGCTATTCCAAAATTTTAGGTTAACCATCGTAGGAAAAGGTACATGGCAGATTTTGTCCCCGGAACACAACTATGCATTTGACATATCGCTGACTTGCGCAGTAGTAAATGACACGCCTGAAAATAGCTAGCCACCATTTTGAATGTTCTGATGATTGAAAGGTTGTCAACATTTCAGGGGTGCAAGCTTAAATTGGGAAAGTTTGTTTAATTAGTAAAAGTTCTTAGTTTTGGAAACTTTCCAACAACTTTAGTAGGTATTTTCATCGTGTTGTGAAATTTATAAAAAATATTGGTTTTACTTTTCGACGTCTCCGGTGACAACTATTACCCATGCATATATCTTTACAAAATCCTGCATTGATAGTAGCATATCTATATTTATAACCATAAGGTAGAGATTGTAGTTTATTGACAGGGGCATTTATGAATTCCACATTCCACAACCCTCATCCCTTCAAGGTGTTTGGGTTGTTGCATACTTATCCATATTGTAAAATAGAAATGTATGTAAATTTGAAAAGCCCCTCTAGAAATGAATTTATTTAGGATTGTTTTAACCGAATTTGGGATTTTACCTTCAGAAATATGAAACGTAACCTAATTTCTTCAAGAGAATTTAACAATTTTTTGTAAAGGTTGAAATGTATCCTATATTACTTATTAAACAATTTCAGATCATGGATGACTTACACATAGCGGCGCAGGTGAAAAATGAATCAACAGATGTTAAGACTGAAAGCCTGGAAGAACCAGAGGATGACCAAGAAAATGAAGAAGGTTCGGAGGAATACCAGGAAAATATCGACGAAGATTCCGGAGTGCACACTGTTGTCCTCCAGAACATTGGAACAGTAGAACAACAACAATTTCCCTTAATTTTAAATCAGTTTGAGTCCAACAACTCTGATGGAAATCTTCAGATTGATACTTTAGAGGAAAACGTCATTCATACTTACATTATTGAGTGAGAAGGATTTTCATTCAATTCTTTTTTTAGACTGTTAGTTAATATTACTAGTAAAATATTGAAATTAATTTTAGTAATGCCGAGTACAGTACTGTCGAAGCACACGAAATAGTCTATGAGGAAATTGATGAGGACACAGTACAATATGTAATCGAAGAAGGGACTGAATTCGAAATGGCAGATCAAATAAGCCACTTCAACAATGAACCGATGCATTATACCTACCAAGAAGTAGAAGATGTTGATGATCCTGACCCTAGTGAATTCGAAGAGCAAGAAGAACAAGAAACAGGAGAATTAGTAGAAGTGCCAGTCGAAGAACAGGAGCAAAAAATTAAAATGGATCATATCAAAGAGGAACATGTGGAATGCGATATATGTCAGAAAGTTTTTAGAACTACTGCGGTAAGATTTACTCAAATAAGTAATTCAATCCATCATCAGGTTAAATGAAAAATATGTTAATATTATGTTGATTGCTGATACATTTAGGCAGTATTTTACTCTCATTCTTATTTTCAGGGGCTGAAAAGACACATCACTGTCAACCACTGTGCCAAAAATGAAATGGATGGAAGTGATCCTCTTACCTTGCAACTCTGTCCATGTTGTGGAGAACCATCTGATTCAGCTCATACTGTAAGCAGATCAAAAATCTCAAATTTGTTCTGAAAAAATTGTTTTATCTTTTTAACCAGCTTTGGTAGGATTATGCTGAAAAGATCGTGTGAAATGGTTTGCACGGAAGGTTTTGTTGAATTATGTCTCCAAAGTGAGATATTATGAAAATTTCAGCAGAAAAGTATCTTCTGATGTTCTTGTTGGCAATAACACTTAAATCATCACTTTTAATAGTCATATTTTGCACCTACAACTACATAATCTATCCAATGTTTACCAAACTCTATTTAAGTAACTTTTCCTTTGCCCTGCTCATAATAAAATATATTTCAGAGAATGTTTCACATAATTTTCATAACAAGAAGAAATAAAACATGATGTGAAACAACATCAACATAATTTGTACAAGATAGTTAGCTAATTCACAGAAAGTGAAAAATATGAGGTAAACATCTGATAGACAACAACTACTTCCCTGTCTAGTACCATGACAGGCAATGAACTACATCTGATCCCTTTTGCATCTTGTCAACACTATTTATAGACGCTAATAATATAATAAAAACTCATATTATATATATCCGTTTATTTTGTTTAAAAATTACACCATTACACATATGAACCAATAAAAACAATCAACAATGCACAGTTGATGAAAAAACTATACTTAAAAATATTGCTGCTGTGTATAAAGATCTAAAATTATTTTACAAAATATGTTAGGGATTGCTTCCTTCCAACAAATGTCTATTCTTGAAAAATTATCATTTCTCTCATATTATGCCAATCTGGGGTCCGATTCTCAAATGTCTACTACCCAGTCGAATTTGAAAAAATATCTCCATCTATTTTCTATGCATATTCGAGAAAGGCGATGGAAACATTTTGTTGCATGCGAAATATATAGGGTAGTGACAATTGAGAATAGGGCCCCTGGAATTAAACAAATTCAGTTTATTCATAATTCCTATCTGATGGTGGATTTATGCAATAGTCATAAGTCATAAGGAAGAACATTCGGCATTGACGAATATTCTTCCTTATGACTGCTGCATAAATCTACCATGAAATTCACAATCTATCATTCATTGACTGGAAACAGCAATAAGTTGTGGTTATGAACAGCTTACTTTTCTATCAAGTCCTTTTTTTCCAAAGTCCCATTTCACAACTCGTTTTTCAATTCCTTTACAGCCCAACCACCGTATTTGTAAATATACAAAATACTAGAAAACGCAATAATTGTCATATGAAAAACACAGGCTGTCAAATAAGATTCGTTAAATTAAGAAAAAATCTTATTCAACAGAATACATAAAGTCGCTTCTATGCTTGAGGTTGTTCCTATTTATAGATATAAAGATTAATCCCGTTTCTTTACTGTTTCATAGTTATGTTTTTGATATACCATAGATCTAAATGTTCTTGTGTCTCTGTTTTATCCCATGGCTAATCATTATTGGTCACTACTTGGTCTCACGATCTCACGAACCCTAAATGAGTTATACTCAGCCACTCGAATGTTACTTCTGAATTTTCTGACGTTTCTGGACCTTTCTGCCGTCAGTAGATCAATATTTGGCCGGGGACGTTCGGAATGGGGGGGGGGGGGGGGCATGGGTTCGATTGTGATATTATTCTATTTTATGCACAAAATATTGTTAAACATTTTTCATACGCATAATTTTAGATTCTGTTGGAAAATTTATCAAAAATTACAGTTTATCGTCAATATTTTCCTAAATATCCACATTGTAATCTTTTAAATTGTTCAGTAATAGTTATTTATTCTATGAGTGTTTTAGGCTCATCATTTATAAATACGAATACTTTTCCTAACTTGAGAACTAAGTTTTTATATACAAGGTGTTCGGTAAACCTTGTACAATATTGAAACTGGTGATAGACTAGGTATGACTATTCAGAATATCGGAATTTCACCTCAGTAAAAATCTCACCGTTTTCGAGATAATGAGCATTTTTTAAATTTCTGAAAAATCACTACCTCATCTTGGATTTTTTTGTGCCATGTCTACAAATTGGGACCAATTCAAATATCTTTGCTGCTGAAAATTACTGATGATTGATGCTTTCAGATGTACAAAACAGTTTTCCAGAAAACGATACAATTTTTCAAGAAATGAGAGTAAAATGCCAGATTTGAGTTTCACCAATTTTTTTAACAACTGTTTGAAATTATTGTTTGAAAAAAAACATAACCAAGTGGAAGTGGATATTTGTTACAAAATAATGCCCATTTTGTCCAGACTCTACCATGATATAAAACATACGATAATTATTTTTGGACGGAGTAGAATTTCGATTATATTAGAGTGTGGTGTTATTCTGAGCTAAAATGAACTCCATTAGACTTCGTCAGTAATGTCTTATTTTTATCCTATCGAGATGAAATGATTAAATAATTATGAGTAATAACGAATCAACCGCTTAGAAGCATTCAGTAAGATGTAAATACTTATTCAACGTTTTTCTGAATCAACATACACTTACACTATAAACCACAATAACGATTATTCAACATCGCACTGAATAATATTACAAAAATGTTATTTTCCATCCACTCGTACGAAGAGACGACATCTTTTCGAGAAGAACCTTTTCAAATGCGTTATATGTTATAGCCCCAAATCAGCGATTCTCTGAGCGGCATTGTGCAATCGGATATCGTTCTGCATAAAGCGCTGCTGTAGCAGCAGCACTACCTCCACATTCACCATAAATGTAGTGCATATGCGCATATTCTCGGGGAGTATAACGTGTGTACGGCATGACAAAGAAATAAATACCACTGAATGAAACAAGCGAAATAATTTCAAAAAACTACGACAGAAGTCACAGGTTGTTCAAACAAAATGTGACAGCCACCTACTAGATTTTTTCAATTCTATTCACAGAAGATCCGTTCATGCACAATGCTGTATTTTGTTTTTTTATTAGGAAAATATTGCTTCTACGGACACAGTACAAGAGTTATAAAAGTTTTTAATTTTCGACAAGGATTAACCTCCTAAAAAAATTTGCACTTATTTGATTACACCCTGTATATCTGTCGGTCTCTGAAACTTCGTTGGAATCTGGACCTGGACAATTGCGACATTTATCACAAGAATTCGTATTAATCGGTGCCATGTCGGATAATCGCTATTTCATTTCGATAATTTTATTAGGCTTAATTACATGAAAAGTTAATTTTATTGACATACTGTTTAATGCTACCAATCAGTCTATTCTTTATTATAAATAATCATATCCACATTTTATCTGGATAAAATCGAAATAAAATAATTTTTGGGCGTAAGTATAAAACTTGATGGAAGCCTAGATTAAAACCACGCCTAATTCAATGGAAATCACTTCCTCCAAAAATAATTATAGTTTGTTTGATACCATAGTAGAGTCTGGACAAAATGAGCATTCTTTTGAAATGAATGTCCACTTCCAATTGGTTATGTTTCTTTCAGACAATAATGTCAAACTTTAAAAAAAAAATTGATGAAACTCAAATCTGTCATTTTACCCCCATTTCTTGAATTTTTTTCCACTTTCTGAAAAACTATTCTGTACGTCTAAAAGCATCACTCATCAGTAATCTTCAGCAGCAAAGATATTTGAATCTGTCTCAATTTGTATACATGGCACTCAAAAATCCAAGGTTAGGTAGCGATTTTCCAGATATTCTTAAAATGCCCATTATCTCGAAAACGGTGATATTTTTACTGAGGTGAAATTCCGATATTCTGAACAGTCATGACCTGATCTATCACCAGATTCAATATTGTATAAGGTTTACCAGACACCCTGTAGATGACAGTTGCTGAAAATTTATAAAACATGTCATTGGAGAAGTTAATGCTATAGTTTCTATGACAAATGGTTTGATTATTATGTGAGTTTAAATTGTTTATCAGCTCCATTTTTTCTCATCTACAATGAGAAAAAGAAAGAAATATTGGAAGATGTTCAAAAGGCAAGTTTGCTCTTATACGTTCATAAAAATAAACAAAAATTTATGGCAAATCAACATGATCAGCTATATCCAACTAGAGCTAGAGGTTTACTAACACCGAATCCCCACCGAACATCTCTTTATCAAAAGAGCCATTTCTACCTCGGACCAAAACTATATAACAAGTTAGATACTTCTATTAAGGATTCAGTGAATATTCACATTTTCAAAAGAAAACTGAAAGCATATCATATAGGAAAAAATTGCTACACCGTTGAGGAGCTTTAATAACTATTTTTTATAAAATGTAACTATATGTTTTAATCAATTTTCTTATGTCGATCTATTGTTTTATCTATATATTATTTATTTTTACACTGACGTCTTCCTTGTTATTGTATAAAAATGTTAATTGTGATAATTTTTTACTTTTTAACAAGCGAAATAAATTTTATTATTATTGCCGGCAAAGCTAGCGTACAAGAAGAAACTATGTGAATTCAAGGAGTGGAGAGAGAGAGAAAATGCGTTATAGTGATAAATGAAGATGTGAAAATGTGTTTATGATATGCCATAAAAGCCCCACTCACTTGAGAAATATTGTCATTTACGAAAACACTTGTTTAATTCTAACAATGTTAGAGTAATGCTGCTGCTGAAAACTGATGAACAATTTTTTTATAGATTGGTGATATCAGTTGTGAGCTATGCGGCAAACTCTTCCTCCAAATGAGCTGTCTGCAGCGTCATTTGTGCATCGAACACCCTGTAGGTAATGAATTTGTTTGCTCCGATTGTAAAAAAAAGTTCGAAACCAAAGAGGAGCTCATCGAACATATGCAAGTACACCCGATCAAGACTGTGAAGTGTCTGGATTGCAACAGGGAATTCACAAGGAAATACCACCTCGACAGGCATATTGGTCAGACTGGATGCATGGGACATCCCAGAAAGGCGTACGATTGTCGGGTAAGGTAAAATCTTATACATAGGCTTAAAACCCTCTGCATCTTATTAAACTCAAAAAGCACCATTCAAATTTTGACAATCTTCTTCCCTATACCCCTACATTATTCGAGATAATATAAGTTCAAATATGGGCTGGTCTAAGTTTTTAATTCAATTTTCCAATTCTCTATAATCATGTTTGTATTGCCTCCAACATTATTTCTATTGCATTTTATACCGGGTGTCCGCGAAAAGTCGCTCGCCCCTATCCCGTATTTGTTTTTGAAGATTATGAAATGAAATTGACAGTATCTGCATAAGAAATAAAACTGCGTTTTTTTGACGAATAAATCAAGTTCATACAACTTCCAGTTTAACCGAAAGTGACTTAAACTTTCGATTTTCAAATGAGACACCCTGTATTTCTTTTTTCTCCATGTGATTTACTAAATACAACCATGTGTAACTTTTTGTAACCGAATTTTATTTTCATTTTGAAATTTATTTTTTATTCTAGAGTGCTATGGATATCTTCAAATCACTAATTTCAGTTCTAAAATTTTGAGAATAATATAATTTACTGTTTTTGATCAAAATGTACCTGCTTTGCAAAATTTCACTTTGAATTTCTATTACTAATTTTTTTCAAATGGCAAGTTGGTGGCTCGTCGGATTACGAATAATTTGATATTGCATCATCATTAGGTTTCAAACAAACTTCCGTTAAAAAAACTTTAAAAGATCACATTAGAAATTTCTCAAAATGAAGGAGATTAAAATAAGATTTGAATGCATAAAAAAACTTTTTCTACATTCATGCAAAAAGCAAAACTTTATTGAACTATATTCAGTGGAAAAAGAAGTTCTTTATTGCACTAGTGCAATAAAGTTTTTATTGCACTCATCTGTCATTCTACTTCAACGTGCTGTCATCATGACAAACATAAACGTTTAAATCTACTACATATTTAGCAGATATTCTGTGAGATTGGCAATAGGTACTTCACTACGAAATATTCATATTGAAAATTGCACCAATTGTTCATTCACTTTCAACATTGAGGGTAAAAATAAAGTTTGAGTTAAATTGTTCGTAACGTATTAGTTCCTGTTTCAATGCAAATCGATATTAATAATAAAGTATTCAAGTTGCGCTTTTCATTTTCCTACACCTAGTGCCGCACCTCAATAAATCATTTTTTGCTTTTTTCATGAACGTAGAAAAAATGTTGTATGCAACTCGTGCAAAAATTGTTTATTGCACTCGACGTGTTGTCCAACTCGGCCTACCGGCCTCGTCGGACAATTTCACGTCGAGTGCAATAAACATTCACTTTTTGCACTTGTTGCATAAATAACTATTAAAAGATTACATTAGAAATTTCTCAAAATGAAAGAGATTGAATGCATCGAGCAACCTCTGTAACAAACAGAACTGATAATACAAAATCACTAATCCAAAAGCTAACTTATCTTCTCGCATAAATATTATCATTAATATGTTCTTCAAATAATTACACAATAAATACCTAATTTACTTCTGCAGAATGGAAGTAAAATAAGAAGTGGACCTCCTTGAGGATTTTGTTTTATCAGTTGTGTTTGTCAAAGGTTACTCGAAAATGGGATATTCAATTCCTAGATGCACATTTCGATAACAAAGTTATCTTCATCAGTAGGAATTACTAAACTAACTGTAAATCGTCATACCAGTCTTATTTATATCACATAATTAATCACATAATTAATTACATAATTAATTATCTGTTTACTAGGTAGTGACAGGTACAACCCCACCCAATAAACAATACAACAAAGGCACTTAATTATTCCTTTTCTGGTATCGAATCAAATAGTTTGGAATTTAATGAACCATTATCATTATTAAGCAAGGGTGTCGAGTCCCTTTTTTGAATAGCAATACTTTCCTAACAATCTAATTTTCTGTAATCATCAACAGGCTTTATTAATTTTAATTTTTGGATATTAATTTTGTGATGAGTTTCTAATAAATGTTCCGCAACACTCGATTTATTTTCTCGAGAATATTTAGCATGTGCCAAATGTTTTCGGAAACGAACATTCGTAGATCTTTGGGTTTGACCATAATATACACTATCACAGTTTTGACAGCTAATTTCATAGATTTCTGATCTCTCTAAAGTTGGAATTTTATCTTTCGGATTACCTAACAACATTTGGAGATTGTTCGTACTGCTATGTACTAGCTGAAGGTTTGCGTCTCGGAAAATAGAGTTGAGACCTCTCGTAAGCCGTGTATCGCGTGTAATTTTAATGAACTGTTTTCTGTCTTTAGGTTGTTCTAGTGTGGTTATTTGTCTTAAGCACGTTCTGAACTTTTTCTTTTTCAACAAATTATCTACCATTACTAATGGCTATTTCCTTAAATGGTTTTTATTTCTCGTTGAAACCGTTCAACACTGAGTGGAAAGTTTAATGCCCTGTGAACAAGGAAATTGAAACTCGCCATCTTGTGTTGAATGTGGTGGTTTGAATCAACGGGTATAAATCTGTTAGTGTTGGTTGGCTTTCTATAAATGTCTATTCCTACACGTTCTCCATTCCTAATTACCAGTGTGTCCAAAAATGGCAACTGTCTGTCAACTTCCATCTCCACTGTGAATTTAATTTGTTCGAATAATGAATTCAGACTATTCGGGAAGTGATCTATATTCTGATTTTTCACATCGAAAACACAAAATACGTCATTCACTTACTTGATCCAAATTCTCGGAAAATAATTGTTACGTGATCTATAATCTGTTTCAAACCTGCTCATGAACAGATTAGCGATAAGAGGTGACAGACAGTTACCCATGGCAGTGCCTTCTAGCTGCTGGAATTTATCTTTCAAGATAAATTCTTCCTCTTTGTATTCAATGTGTGGGAAAGTTTTCTAATTTGAACCACCTGGCTTGTCTCGATATACTTTTTAGGTATATGGGAGTGAGTTTTATTTTTTCATTGAAATAATTTTCACTTCCCAAGCTTATTTATTACAAAACAAAAATATTTACAGGGCATCATCACTATCAGCGGCCCGTTTACGTATAACATAAATATATCTGTGGGTGAGTTCAAGAAGGGCCAATGTAAAATTTTGAGTGTTTGGAGCTAAAAAGGCCGAATTGTATAACTTTTTATCCTCTTTCACATGTGAAGAAATGGCCAATGTCAGTTAAGTTTATAGTGTTGATTAAATGACCTAATAGTCATATGTCAGTCATAAGTAATCAATACGATTATTTGTGAATTTGGCTAATGTATACATTGGCCTTTCTTGTTATCTAAATATTGTGACTTTAGAGAATCTAACAAGATTTGTTTTTGATTAATCTAATATCATTAATTTTAGTAGTCCCTAAAAGGCCAATTTCACCTTATTGTTGTTGAAGAATTACTCATAAGAAAGGCCAATGTCATCAAAAAAAATTAGATTATGGTATATATTTTACTTTTGGCTGCAATTAAAGTTAATGTGAGTTTTTTACTGTTTAATAGAATCAATTCAGATTTATTGAGTAGGTGAAGTATAACATGATAATTAAAAAAGATTCTGCAACTGTTCATCAGCATAATTTAAAAGTAACAAAATTGACATAGGCCCTCTTGAACTCACCAACAGATATATACTATAAAGAGGGACTGTTACTATGTCTGTGTAAGCAAGTACCAAACAGATGAACAATACATCGATGCTACATTTTGTTTATTCATATATACATATTAGAGATCCTTTGTTTAATTTTTAGGTGTGCAAGCGATTTTTCACTCGCAAGGACAATTTAGCAGAGCATTTGAGGGCCCATGCAGGCCAAGCAAAAAAGAAGAAGACATTTCAGTGCGAGTTCTGTAATAAGGAATTTCAAGGTTACGCTTTGATGAATATTCATGTGCGAACACATACAGGTAGGTGAAGTTCTGGGGTACTTGAACGGATTGAGATTGAGTATGGGAATGTTTCGTTTCAGGTGAAAAACCTTATGGTTGTGATCTGTGCCCTAAAAAATTTCCGTCCAGTGGGGCAATGAAGAAGCATCGTCGCATGCATACGGGAGAGAAGCCCTATAAATGTGATAAGGTTCGTATGATTTTCATGGTTTTTATACTACGACCTCTAGTCGGACATCTACTTCTTTATTTGACGTTTTAGACCCATTCGACCAATCCGAAAACTAAACGATATATCGGAAAAACGTATATAAACAGTTTTATTGTCCCCGAACAGGTCTACAAAAAGTTCCTATGAAATTTTTTCATATCTCTAAAAACATAATTCCCCCTCCACCCCTTAATTTTGAGCCCGGATTTTGAAAATTTACCCCCTCAACCCCTCCCCCCAAATTTGTCCAAGCGCCTTGCGCCCGTATTTTAGATAATTTTCCCCAACACGTCTCCCCCCAAATTTTGATAATTTCCCCCTCCACCCCCTTTCAATTTTTCCGGGAGCCCTGCGCCCAGATTTTTTATTGGTCACTACTCATTTTCCCCTACATCCTTCACCTCAAATTTATCCTGGCGCTTTTTGATGGTTTCGCCATCCACGCCCCTCCAATTTTTTTCGGGCGCTCTGCGCCCACATTTTTGATTGTTCACTCCCCATTTACCCCCTCCACTCCTCCCCCAAATTTTTCCGGTCGCTTTGCATCCTGATTTTTAATAATTTTTCTGATTGTAAAAATTATTCAATCTTTATTTCAAATCTCTAAAAAAAATTGAGATTAAAAAAAATGTTTTTTTGAAACACCAAAAACTCGAAGATGAAACGAAAAATCGAAAAATTGTATATAAACAGTTTTATTGTACTCAAACAGCTCTACACAAAGTTTCAATAAAGTTTTTTTATACAGTTATTTTTTTTAAGTGTCGCATTAGTCGTATTATTCATATTATTCATGTCCACTTATAGTTTTAAATGCATTAAAGTCGTTGTATTCATATGATTGGTGTCCAATTAGAGTTTTAAACGCAGTTAATAAGTCGTTGTATTCACATTACTGGTGTCCAATCATGGTTTAAAACGCATTAAAGTCGTTGAATTCATATTTTTGGTGTCCAATTATAGTTTTAAACGCATTTAAGTCGTTGTATTCATACTATTGGTGTCCAATTATAGTTTAAAACGCATTAAAGTCGTTGTATTCACATTACTGGTTTCCAATTATAGTTTTGAACGCATTGAAGTCGTTGTATTCATATTAATTGTGTCCAATTAGTCGTTGTATTCACATTACTGGTGTCCAATTATAGTTTTGAACGCATTGAAGTCGTATTCATATTAATAGTGTCCAATTATAGTTTCAAACGCATTAAAGTCGTTGTATTCATATTATTGGTGTCCAATTATAGTTTTAAACGCATTAAAGTCGTTGTATTCATAATAATGATGTCCAAGTATAGTTTCAAACGCATTAAAGTCGTTGTATTCATATTATTGGTGTCTAATTATAGTTTTAAACGCATTTAAGTCGTTGTATTCATATTAATGGTGTACAATTTTAGTTTTAAATGCATTAAAGTCGTTGCATTCATTTCATTGGAGTCGTATTTATAGTTTTTAACGCATTAAAGTCGTCGTTTCACATTATTGCTGTCGTTGCATTCATATCAGATTTCGCTCAGAAATCACTAACGACTCCTCGACATTTTGCAGTGCGACAAGCAATTCGCCGCCAAGGAAACCCTGAACCGCCACTGGCGCACGCACACCGGGGAAAAACCGCACCAGTGCCAGTTCTGCGGCAAGTCGTTCATCCAGCCGTCGCAGCTGCGCGCGCACATCTTCCACCACACCGGCGAAAACGCGTACACGTGCCAGTACTGCGGGCGCGCCTTTAATCGCCGGCTCAGGCTGACGACGCACATCAAGTTCATGCACGAGGGCGCCGCGCCGCTGCCGTGCCCGCACTGCGACAAGACGTTCTTCAGGAAGGAGGACGTGGCGAGGCATCTGTTGTGCCACAGCGGGGCCAAACGTAAGTAGGCAGACGTTATTTTGGTGAACTGTAATTTTTTTTACATGAATAGTTGAGACTTTGCTAGTAAGAATGACTATGTCACAGCCGACTGAATCTCCCGAGCCGTGGTGAGAAAATCGGCAACACCGCACGGAAATAAATCAATTTGACGTCCTACTCATTAAGTCGGATTTATAGTTTGAGACGCCGCTGCTGCCAGGGTTAAAAGTTGGCCAACTTCGGGCAGTAGCGACGACTACGGCAGCTGCTGCGAATCTATAAACGTACACACCTTCAATTTCGCACGGCTACTGCAACCGCAGCGGCTGCGACTCGATCTATAAATCCACCTTAACGGAGTGTAACATTTAGAAACCTTCGAATAATTCAATGGAAACGTTTAGAAACACTTTTAGACCGGGATGCCAAAACGTATCTTTTGTGTCTCATTTGTTCACACTCACCAGTATAAGAATTTCCACAGACGGCTAGCGATACGCCTGCAACTTTGGACTGAGCATGCGCCAAACTCGAATTTAAGTGATGTGCAACAGGAGGGTCATTTAATGGCGGAGAAGCAAGAAGAGGAAGGAAAAACAAGATTGCAAACCGTGTTGAAAATGCGTGAATTTGTTTTTTCGCTCGCAATTTACATAGAAACCTAACCTGAGCAAGCTAACCTAGCTTTCGATTCGAAAATTCGTTGAATTAGTTTTTCGCTCGCAATTTACACACAAACCTAACCTGAGCAAACTAACCTAGCTTGCGTGAATTATTATCCAAACCTAACCTGACCTGACTAACCTACCTTGCGATTTGAAAATTGTTACCATATAATGACTATTTATCCAAAATTCAGAGAGAGAGCAGTGATGTAGCAGCCATGGCAGCCATATTTGTCCATTTTTGGAGTCTACGGAGCATGCTCGAGTTTGGCGCATGCTCAGTCCAAAGTTGCAGGCGTATCGCTAGCCGCTTTAAGAATTCCCCATTTACACCTTCCACTACACGAATATGAGCTCGACGAATAAAAATCGTGGACCAAAAGGTGGGGGCCGCGTGGGTGAAGTTGTATTGAAAAACCCGAGGTCTCGAATCATTACTTACCGTTCGGCAGTGGCGCTGTTTATTGTTGTAAAACAAAATATTGAAAATTCATCATTTTTTAATGTTCGGAATTTTGTTAATTCAACTAATTATTCACTAAAACTCAAGATAATATTATTGGTTGGATCTGAGGCCTTCTACCCCCGCGTACATTTCAGTGAATAATTATAACAAAATGCCGAACATTAACAAATGATAACTTTTTAATGAATTTTTTTACAAAAATAAACAGCTTCACTGCACGTCGTATCCACCATATACGTTCGGCAATGCTGTCGTCCCATACTTTTTTTCAGTTACAGTCACTTGCGACATACGCCGAACGGTAAGTAATGATTCCAGACCCCGGGTTTTTAATACAACTTCACCCACGCGGCCCCCACCTTTTGGGCCACGATTTTTATTCGGCAAGCTGATAACCGTGTAATTGAAGGGGTTCTTATCCTGCAAAGTGTGAACAAATGAGACAGAAAAAATGTATTGTGACCTCCCGTTCTACTTTGTACTTGTTCTAATTCATAACGTCGAATATTCTTTTGTAGTCTAGGGACCAGTTGCATAAAAGCCAATCAAATATTTGATGTCCCGTTATATTTAACATGGCGTTATATGAGAAATTGGATGTCATATTACCTTACGTTACGTTAACTAATGATGCAATTGAACGTTAATTTTCGGTTGTATAAAAGCCAATCAAGTTCTAATGTCACATAAACTCGAATTTAATAATGCGTTAAATCAGAGCTCCACCACTGATTAAACTATCTATCAGGAACTGACAGATGAGAATTCCGTCAACTAATTTGAATATTTCTGAGTTTTCATAAAAATTGTCGACATTTTTAGTTTTTGCTGTTATTAAGTTTATATAAGGTGGGATAGGTAAATAATCTTTTGACACAATTAAGGTAGGTGAATGTATATATTACAAAAAATTTGTAATTTCCAACAGTGTAATCTGGTCTGCAATGACCGCTAGAGCCTGTGCTGCTGCTGCTGCTGCTTCATCTAATTCAGGAACCTTTCGTCCTCCAGTTCTTTTCATTTCTCTCTAAAAATTCAATGATCATTCAATGTTTTTATTGTGAATTTTAATTTAACAAATTGGTACATATGAGTTGTACAGTAGGTAAACACTACTCAAACAATCTGAAATTTTGCTCACTTCATCAATAGAGGACTTCGGATAAGGATTCAGTGATGTCACCACACAACTTTTGGCTTTAAAACTACTGACACGTTTTTCGGCATTTTTTCATGTCAGGGTTCCTGGCACCCTCAGGAACCCAGTAATATTATTGAAATTGTTCATAACGACGGAAATATTGAGATTTTCCATAAAATACAAAATACTAGGGACTTTAATTTTGTTTAGGGATTTTTCTTTCAAAATTGCGCTAAATTCAAAACTAGAGCTAGAGTTTTGTTATTGAAAGAGGTATTGTGTGGTCTAGGAAGTGCCGGATAAAGCCACCGTGGGGTCCGTAGCAAATGTGAACAAGAGGCCCTTGATTTGCATCAAGTATTAAAGTATAGAATATAAAATAAAACAGCACATTTACAAAAAGACTTTCCGTGATTTAATCCGAGCAAATTTGGAGATAGAAATATTGATTTGACGAGTGTAATCAATATTTCTAAGTTAATCACTTTCTATGTTCATTATAGTGAGGTCGTTTGATGTTCTTGTCCCATTGTGCTCCTTAACATATTTTAAAAACGTTTTAACGTTGAAAAAGAACGTTCTCCGCTGTAGTTGGGGATTATCAAAATCAAGTGAATGTGAAACACTATTCCAACATTTGGGAAACACGTTTCCAATGAATTTTATGTTAACAGTTTATAAACTTGAAGTTCCTGAGCCTCGTGCTTTTTCTTTCTGCTGTCAATATCAGCAGCCACATCTGTTTTCAGCAGCTTCGCAAACTGCACCAGTTTATTGCCCAGACTGTCTTCCACATCCTCTAGGAAATAATTGACGATAGTTCTTTTTAAGATCTTTTCTGCCGAAGTATTCCAAATACACTAGTCACTTGATGGTTTGCCTCTATATCTGAAATTTTGGATCATATTGCTTGGAAGTAGCCTTGTAATGATTTATAAAGAGCGTACCTATCTCGTGGTAAGATCTTGATCGGACGACTGCAACGAAGCGTTAGTCGCTTGGAAGTGTTCTAGAATTCCATTTCACGCTATACCGGGTGACCCGGAACCAATTTACCCCCCTGTATCTTCGTTATTATTTTATATGTATGTTTCAAATTCGGTAATTCGATTTGATGTTATGAATATACAATTTAGCAAGTATCAATCCAAATATGACACTTTCGGTTTGACCGGAAGCGCATCCAATTTTTATATTTCAAATGGGAAGTAATATTTTTTTTGAAAATTACAATTCGGTATAGAATTACCTTTACAATGATATATCACAATCATACTTTCAATTCACAATCTGTTGATATAAGTGACATTTTATAAAAAAATTACTTTTTGTGTTCCCCTCGTAACGGAACATTTTCATGAAAGTATGCTGTGGAAGATTGAACAATATCATAATAGTAACAATAATTCATGGCCAAACTTTTTACACAATAAGTTTTATGCAGACTAATTATTTTTATAATTTTAGTTTTACTTAATTTTTCAACAACAATACATAGGCATTTTTAATGTTGGTTAGAAACTCAAATAAGTACATACCTATTGAAATACAAAATATGAAAAAACCTCTACAATTTTGTTTCTTAATTATTTTTTATGAAGATAATTTCCTTGCTGGTACATTGTATTGAATCTTCCACAGCATACTTTCATGAAAATGTTCCGTTACGAGGGGAACACAAAAAGTAATTTTTTTATAAAATGTCACTTATATCAGCAGATTGTGAATTGAAAGTATGATTTTGATATATCATTGTAAAGGTAATTCTATACCGAATTGTAATTTTCAAAAAATATATATACTTCCCATTTGAAATATAAAAATTGGATGCGCTTCCGGTCAAACCGGAAGTGTAATATTTGGATTGATACTTGCTAAATTGTACATTCATAACATAAAATCGAAGTACCGAATTTCAAACATCCATACAAAATAACAACGAAGATACAGGGGGGTAAATTGGTTCCGGGTCACCCGGTATAGTCAATTCCCATTTCTAACTTTATTCATTTTCGGTAGGTGGTATAAAAAACATATCTTATTTGATAGTTTTTTTACTTTGCGCACAGGCACGAGGCCCCCCAGGCGCGGGGCCCGTAGCATTTGCTTACTGGCTAATTTGCTAACTGGTAGTTTGCTACGTGGCAAATGCGGCACTGAGTGTAGCTAGGGTTATTTCTTTGTCAGTGCACATTCGTTCCATAAAAAGTTCAAATGTAGAAATGACATTCAACGACCATTTTAACTGTTATGATTAAAATGTAACACATACCCACAAAACTGATACAAACTCTGTGATGTAACCTCAAAGTATTCAGGCCAAGAGCATTTTAATCAGAAAGGTAATAAGGTTTGTTTATCCGTGAAAGTTACCACTCAGAATATTTTCTAGATCGATCAACTATTTGGCAACTAGGAAACCTGAAATACGCATTTTTTTTTAAATTCAGGTAAATGATATATTTTTAAATTAGCGCCATTTTGAAAGAAAAATCACTAAACAAAATTAAAGTCCCTAGTGTTTCGTATTTTATGGAAAATCTCAATATTCCCGTAGTTATGAACAATTTAAAACATATTACGGGGTTCCTGAGGCTGCCAGGAACGCTGACATGAAAAAAAAAAAAATGCTGAAAAACGTGCCAGTAGTTTTAAAGGCAAAAGTTGTGTGGTGGCATGACTGCATCCTTATCCGAAGTCCTCTATTGCTGCCTCTCATTTGACATCCTCTAGGTCCTCTTCTATGAAGCCATCATTGGAAATTTTATCCAGGCATCGTTTTTCTTCTGAAAAAAATATTAAATTGTACAATATCATTTGATACCCAGATACAAATAATACAGTTTTTTCGATTTTTCGTATTATTTCAAGTGTTGAGAATCGGAAAATGAATCACAGATAATTGCAGGGAACCGATACTTATCAAAACAAATTTTAGTTACAATCTCACCAGTTATCACCTACATTTTTACCTGCAACAGATCCCTTTGTTCTTTCTTTCAAATTATTCCATAAATTTAGCAATTTCTTCTACTCTCCATGTCTTACTATTATTTATCTCAGACGAATAATATAATTGAATAAAACAACACAAAAGACACAACTTTCAAATGAAAACGTAATTGAACCTAACCCACAAATGAGCAAATTATTATAAATAAGACATGAAACGAGAAAAAAAAATTCCGTCATTATAAACGAGACTGTTAAATAACTTGGAACATGTTTTATGCAACGCATCTGATATCTAACGTAACCTCAAATTTGATGTAATAATAATAACGTTTATTATTCCCAAGAAACAATATGTTTATAACAGGAAACATCAACTGATATATTGAAAACATTGGTAATTTATACATACATATACACTCGCAGTAAAAGCAGAATAATTTGTGAGGGGTATAAATTTATAGGAATATTTAAAGAATTAAATAATATCATTATATTAATAAATATTTCTTCAATTTACTTTTGAAAGCTGTTGAACTTTTTGTGAATTTGAGGAACTTGAGAGTAAATTATTAAATTGAATTATACCATTATGATAAACAGATCTTTTGCCAATATCGGTTTTAACCTGAATGATAAGTCATTAGCTTGCTTGTTGAATGGCTGTGATGAATTTGATTTATTGTTAATCTTAAATTGGAATGCTTCACTTTATTTGTGACAGAAAAAACTAACAAAGATATTTTGTATTTATGTAAGGAGCTAATATCAAAAAGTCTTTGGGGTTTATAAAAATGTATAGTTGGTTCACTATAGCCTTATTGACTACTTCATTATTGCCTTATTGACAAAGCTTCATTGTATTAAAAATAATGTTGAAAAATGTGTGGAAATTAAATTAATACTTGGAAAGTGTAATGGTGATACCCCCTACCATCGTAACACTATTCCTGATGAGAAGGAACACCACCACTAAATGCGCTACGGGGCGACTTAACAAATAAAAAAAAGGGGTGCATTTGCTATTTAAACTGCAGGAAAAAACCGGAAAAACCCTACAGTACCACCATATGGTCCTTGGTGAATGAGGGAATGGAACAATACAACAATTAAACATAAATACATGCTCATTTATCAAGGAATTCTCCATCTCTGCCATTCCAGCCCGATCACCATTTCTTCATCAGATGAGGAGTATGCACATGAAATTAGAAAAAATGTTAATCGTAATGTGAATGACATAAAAATGTAAAAACTCTAAGCTCGATTCATGATCCAAAATGATGACTTTTAAAAACTATCATCATAAAACTCTTGCAGACTATAATATACTCTGTCTGATAACAAACTTTTCACATCTTTTCTGAAACGAAAAAGTGATGTGATACTGTTAATATTTATTGGAAGGTGATTAAGCATCTTACATCCATTATAAAATATCGAGTTTTTGATAAGTGTACTTTTTGGAATTGGAATTGGAAGTTTTAAATCATTACTCTGTCTGATACTATGATCAGAAGAACTATTTCCAATAGAGAACTTTGTTTTGTGTTTGTGTATCAAACAAAAAGTTTCAAGTATAAAAATAGCGATAACTGTAAGAATTTTATGTTTAAGAAAGAGAGGTCTGCATGAATCCCTATATTTGACATTGCATAAATACCGCACAGCACGCTTTTGCAAAATTAGGACAGTTTATAAACGATGACTACAGCAAACTCCCCAAAATGCAATACCATA
The DNA here is from genome assembly GCA_944452925.2 of Chrysolina oricalcia. NCBI lineage: Eukaryota > Metazoa > Arthropoda > Insecta > Coleoptera > Chrysomelidae > Chrysolina > Chrysolina oricalcia. The sequence goes on along the minus strand of OX101815.2, from coordinate 6,705,704 downwards.
CAGATGCGATTCAATGAGAGAATGATAAACTGGTTTTGAAACTAAAAATCAAAATTCATTCGAGACAACTCTCAATGCGTAGCAACCCGAAGAGAGCTTTTTACATAAAATTTCAACATGCTGTTCAAATTTCAACGAATTATCCAGATAAAGTCCAAGGTATTTTAATGTCATTTTATTTTCAGTGATGCTATTGTCTAACGGAATGTTTTCAAGATGACATCTAAGAGATATCATGTTGTTTTTTTATGTTGAATGATAGTAAATTCGAATCACACAAATCTTTCACTTTTTTCAGATCAAAACGTATCATTTGATCAAGATCGTGCTTGTTTTGAAGAATTTTTAGTGGTTTGAGAATACATGATTTTTCTATATGAGGAATCCATCTGCGAGATTTGACAGTTGAAATATTTTAAATGCAGTGTATACAGTGTTGTCAAGTTGAGTTGAATTATTAAAGGCCGTTGTCCAGTAGCGCATCACTTATTTAGAACTCGAAACGCAGCAATATGAATAATCTGGACTTCCTCACTAATAATGACTTTGTTGATTAATAAATAGAGAGTTATCGGAAGCTTCCGTGTACTACAATGCAGTAAAAAAAACGACGTTGTTTAAATACTGCATAACTTTATTTGTTTTGTAAAATTTGTGTTGTCGGTAATCATCTGATTCCCGGCAAGATTCCTTATTTATATCTAACCTGAGAAGGTAGTTGGAAACAAGTCCATGTCCATAGTCTAACCATGGATAATCTACTGGAAGCAGTTATTTTAGGAGGCGAAAATGATGATGTTATAGAAAATATTGGAATAACATTGATAGTATATTAATAATATATATTTTAAATTTGAATGACTTCTCAGATAGTGAAATAAAACTTACTTTCCGTTTTGAGAGGAATATATTCACAGAGAGTTTCCGGGTATTGGGACTATCAAATTAAATAAGAACCGGACACTACATAAAGTCTGACAAAAGACTAAAATTACTCATGTTGAGTTAAGTTCTTCGTATTTGTTAGAAACTCATTTGTTTTTGTTTACAGGTTTAACTGCTTTTTGCATTCTTTTATAAAGACTGGCATACCCATATATAGAGTTGTGCGCGACAAATTACCTTAACTTAACCACATGATCACCGAAGACTTTTGTTTCTTTATTTTAGAACATACAAATCTATTTTACAATAAAAAACTTGCATCACCTTCAGTTTCACAGGACAATACAACAAAACTAGATTTTCAAGTGACTTAAGGACGGTATAAAGAAATTCAGGCACTTTAATACTGCTCTCCCTAAAGTGCGCCTCGGATAACTCTCTAATAAGTATACCGACTTGACGTCACTATACGGTAACATCACATTAAGAACCATTATTTTTCTCGTTTCTCAGCCTTCGTCTGCGAGATATGCCAAAAGGGCTTCTCCGTCAAATCCTCGCTGAAAATCCACCACCTCACGCACCAGAAAGAGCCGCCGTGCAGCTGCGAAACGTGCGGCAGAGCCTTTATCCGCAAAGACTGCCTCATGAGACACATCCGGGCCAGGCACAGGGACGTCCTCGAGGACATCATGGCCAACGCCGAGAAGAAGCGCCTCCAGCAGCAGCTGCTCGCCGCCGCTACGGACGCGGCGTCGATGAGCAACGTCACGGAGAGCATCATCTGGAACGAACTGACGCTGACCGAGTCGATCAAGGAGCTGCTGACGTTGCTGGTCGACGAGGAGTGTCTGCTGGAGTTCGGGTATCCCGACTCGCCCGTGGATAGGGTGCTGGATTGTGTCATCAGGAGGTAGGTTTTTTTGGTTGTTTGGCTTAATCAGCATGAGGAGTTTTGAAAATTTTATATTTGATGAACTTAGCAATCATCTTTTCGTGCAATAGATCGCGAAGTGAGTATTTTGCATACTCGACACAGTGTGCGAAATTTAATTTTGTGGCCTATCAGATAGCAACGGATTTTGTTTTTTTTGCTTCATAACCTGATAATAATTGGACCCCCTTCTGCAATAAGGAACCAACTGACATTTCATCTGAAAATCAGTTCATTCAATATTGCAAATCGGTATTTCGGTATTTCTTCGGATTCATTTATAATAAAATACCTCAGCCACTAAAAGAAATTAAGACTAAAACTAAATTCAGAAATGAACTTAAGAAATGTATACTTAATAGATGACTTTTCAGTTCTTATAAAATAACAATATTTCACCTTTGACTGTTTTGGTTTTGTTTTTTTTTTTGCTTTGATATGACTTATTTAGTCATATTTCACAGATTATTCTCATCACTCCTTTTTTTATTAATTGTTTGATTTCTTCATCAATTTGTATTTCATATGTATTGCCGTTATTCAATTTATGAAAAAAATATAATCCTTCTAAACAGAAATATTTTTTGGGATCAATGAATAAAGTTAGTAAAAAAAAACATGACAAACAAAAAAAGGATTAATATGATAAATTGTCAGATTTATTTTTTAAAATAATGTTTCAATTTTAACTTGAATTTTAAAGAACATTTCAATTTTTTTCAATGTGCTTGGTAATTTATTATAAATGAGTATACCATCATGCATTATACCGTTTCTTCCAATTGCAGTCATGATTCTATCAGTCTGCAATTCATGGACATTTCTTGTTCCATGATTATGAATTGGAATGTTGTTATGAAGATTTAAAATGGTATATTTCTTTTTAATTCTGCTAAGACGAATAAATGAACATACTCCCAATTTATAAAGTGAATCCCAATAGACGAGGAATGTGTGTGTCGTCACAAAGTCATACTTGTCAAAAACTGATTCCAAACAAATGATTTTAGGTGACATTCTCTGTTGATGACTTGTTGATTTGCTTATTAGTTTGTGTTTGGTTCTTTGGATTTTGTTTTCTCAGGCAAAAGGCAAATTAAACAATATCGGAGTTAGCGGACAAGCTGATTCAAATTCGACGGAGGTTTGTTTGGAATCAGTTTTTGACAAGAATGACATTTGTGACGTCATCACTTTCCTCGTCTATTCAATAAAATTTTTCTGAAATCGTTCAAGAATGCCCACTTTCTCAGAGCAACTTCAGGCCTCAAAATACGCTAATCTAGTATTTTAGTCTGTTGCTAAGCAACGAACTTTTCCGGACCGTTTTCGGACCTAAACGGTACGGGAAAGTACTTTCCCGTACGAAAACGATACGGGAAAATTTTTACCAGCTTGTTTACATTTTAGACAGTTATTGAATTCACGCAAACAATATGTAGAATTCCTTAGTTTTTGATAATGCTGATTGCGATTTCAGAAAAAATAGTATGTGTACCTCGTAGTAAAAGCACATTCCCAGACTTCAATGCTTGTTGGTCTCGGCTTAACGCCTCGGCCAACAATTTACATTGTCGTCCGGGAATGTATTGCTTTTACTACTAGATACACAATATACTATTTTTGGTCCATATACATTTTCAATAGGTTCTAGATGAGGTAATTTACTTATATATACATTTGATTGATTTGTTCTGGAGTTTTTAAAGTGGTTTTAATACAGAAGGTCTAGCAAATTCCCATATAGAAACTAAATACTTCAATCTAGAATATATGAAACTGAAGTAAATGTTCATCAACATTTTTCTCTCCAAGTTCCGTCTAATTTTGTAAAGAATGCCGATTATAGGTGAATATTTTTTCGGATTATTTCTATATGTTTTTGCCAACTGAGGATTTCATCAATATAAAGACCCAAAAATGTTATTCAATTTTTGTATATTATATGTGATTATTTTCAAATTAAGTGGAAAGGTATTTCTCATTATTTTTGTCGATATGAATGTGTGATGATTTAGAAAAATGTAATTTTAATTTATGATATTGCAACCATGAGAGTATTCTGGAAATATCATCCTTGATATCACTTTGTAGTATCATCTACAAAATAATTTATGAGCCCCTTTCCTTTCATTTTAAAAAAAGAAATATAATTGATACCAATCAGGAATAGCACAGGTCCTAACACAGTGGTATACTTTTATCCTGACTTTTTATTTTCTCTAATTCACACATAGTTTTATATTGGTCAAAAAGTTTTCGAACCAATTAAAAACGTGTCCTCTGAACATCAATTTTATCCAATTTTCCCAATAAAAATCTCAACAGAGTCAAAAGATTTACATAAATCAAGAGACAATATGGCACATTCTTGAACCCCATCAACTTTTTTTCTTGTGCAAATGATATTACATCTTGTGCCACTTTCTTTCTGTATCTCTGGATCTTTTTCATCACTTGGGAAAGCTAAAAATATCGATGATACCGTCGTTTTTTCTTGCAAGTCTTGAGTTGATTTTAGATGCTAGCCTTTCTTCAACAGTTATAAAATGTTGGTTGAATTCTTCACAAATTTCTTCTGGGTTTTTCATTTTTTATCATTGATTTGGATGGATTTTATTGCAGTTTTATTCTTGGGACTAGAAAGTAATATATTATTGTTTTCCATTTATTTCGATTTTTTTTCGTATGTTCAACATACACTTCAACATAGAATAAATGCTCTATAAAATTGAACTTTCTTTACAACATGACTTATGCATCAAATAAGCCAATAAAATATGTTCAGACATCGTCTTACTCTTAACATTCTGTTTGTCACACTAATTTTTAAACTCATACTGCCACAGAACACCTTCTTACACATTGTCCTAAGATCTTAAAAATAACTTCTCCCGTTTAGGGAGCGCCCTTCAAACCCTTCATACTTGTACAAGTAAAAAGGTGGGGATAGGTCCAGAATCGGCTCAAATTATCTACTAATGTTGTTCTTGCCGTCAACCGGCTCCACCCTCATGACAGCCCTTAGAAGTCTTCGTGAAACTTGTGAGAGCTAGAAAAGACGATACCCTCACCTTTTTACGTGTGATGTCGTACACGAAGCGAGGTGGTCGTGGTTTCAGAGCGTTTGCCTCCCACCCATACGGCCCGGGTTCGATTCCCATCGTCTGCCACGAAGCTAAAGTGGTTCGGAATTTACTTTTTCGTAATAAGTTGTAGGTCCCGGAAAAACGAAAAAGGTTTACGACACCGGTGACTGTGTTTGGATTTGAACCCACGCATGTATAATTTAGAAGCTAATGCTCTACCATCACTATGATGATTCGAACGAGGAACAGATGGCCTCAAACCTGTTTGCATTGACCTATCCTTGCACTGATGAGAAGTAACACCTCGAAACTAGTGTGCAGGTGGCTCCCCTGTCCAAATTCAAACACAATTCTGCTGAATATTCACATGGACCACTTACAATAATTGTGTCCTCTGCAACGAGGAGGTCAATCTGCTTTATATAATTCAATACCCGTCGTGGCATTAGCCACAGGAATAGTTCATTTTCTGAAATGTATTTGCCATTTTAGCCTACACTGAAGGTGTATGTATGGGAATGAAAAGGGTGAAACATCGGAAACCAAACGATATCCCAAAATAAACTCTGAGTTATGTGCTCAGGGACGGGCATTTTGCTTTTGTTTTGTTTATTCTTATTCAATAATACATAAATACATTTTAATAATGCATTGAATTATTGCCTAATTTAATATGTTTCAATATGAGTAGTAGTATGTAGTAGGGATTTTGAGCCGATTCTAGACCTACATCCACCTTTTTACTTTTGTACAAGGGTGGGTAGTATTTAGAGGTCGTGGTTTCATTCAGGGTTTGTGTGTGACCTTAAGATGACAGATTATATATTTATATATAAAAAAGCCAGATTAGAACTCAGATATTCTCAACCTAAGTAGAAGAATATCCTTGGGGATGCAGTCAGAAAAAAGACCATGGTAGGAAAACTCTTTGCTAAATTGTCAAGCTTTCGAAAAACTTTATTTTCATTCACAAGACATCTGAAAAATTATTAATGATGTAAACATAACACTAATAAATGAGAAAAACAACTTACTACCGTGAGGATAGTTTGAAGAAAATAGCTAATGATTTTTCCTTGGTCATTATGTAGACACCATGTTGTTGAAAATATTATTCGATGACTATGACAAAATAAAAGAAAACGCATATGGCTTTGGGAAAGACAAAGTAGAGGACTTTTCCACACATGATTCACAAGAAGACGGCGAAAAGTTTTTCGGGTATTTTAGAATGTATATGCGTACATTTGATGAAGTTCTTAGTGGTATTGTGAAATAATTTAATTTTTTTAAGGATTACTGTGGTCTAACCTTAATTCTGTTTCAGATGCGGTTATAAACCTGCCTCTGAAGACGATTTCGACTACCTGGGCAGAATCAGGGAAAACGCCAAGCTGTTGTTCACAGTGGTTATCGACGATGAAGCAGTTAAGGAGCTGCTGAACAACCAGACAGTCGACGAAGTGATTCTGCACGTACTCAGATTGGCCAAGAAGCAGGATACTTGAAATCGAATCTTTGACTTTTTTTATGAGAGGACTGTTTCATGTTTTTTTATGATTGTCGACGAATGTTGACTGGCCGCATCAAGCATATTTTAATGTTGTTATTGTTTTTGAGTATAGAGGGTGTTTCAGAAGAGCATCTGAGCTGCATTGTAGATGATGTACCTACTTTTGTTGATTTGGTAATTTTGGTTATATCAGATGTCAGTAATTCTTTTCATTTTAAATGAATCGCTCTGTATATTCGTATGTATTTTAAAAAATTTGTGTTATTTGTATAATAATATTTTATAATAAACATGTCTTTCCTTTAATGCTGTAGAGGGGCTAGCAGATAATACTGTGAAAAATTTAGCAACGTTTTCAACTAAAAATGAAAGTGGAATATTTTTTTGAAACAAATTCCGGGGCCTCCTACTGCAAACTTTGAGAAATGGTACAATCCGGAAAGCCAATTTTAGCCTTACTTTTATATTAGGTGTTGCAGAATTAAGTTCCCCAATGGTAACAAAAAATTTATGAGGTATGATTTAACAATCAAAATTTCTTTTAAAGGAATATTTGGTTTATACAAAAAATTATAATGGTTTATATTTCTAAACTTTCATTGTTTTATTGTGATTTTATCAGTTGCTTGAAAATCACAGATGGTCAAATATTCATAAATAAGAATTAAGGATATTTGAATGATATCAGATGAAAATAATATTAAATATTTTCGAAATGTTGGAAAAGTTCTGAAAGGATCAGTAAATTTGCTGAAAAAAAGTTCCAACTCCCGAAACTGTACCTCCAATATTTATAATTTTTACAGAGCCCTGAAAATAGAGCCAAGGTAGTCTGGCTTCCGCGCGCGTTGCGTCACTATGAAACAACTACAACAAAAATAATTTTAACATATTAAATATGAATATTAAGGAATACAAAAATTCATGTACTATTGGGATACATCAATTAAAATAATCCGCAATTAAAAATTTTTATCCCAATATCTCCATAAATTTGTTAATTAATAATTTTTTTCTTAACTGAATATTAACATAAAAATCCCGATAATTATTGAACTAAAACGCTATTTTTTTTTCACTTAGTGAAGTTATTCTTAAATAGATAACCGTTGCAAAAAGTGAAAAAAATTGATTTTCCACTTTTTTATTTACAATTGAAAATAAAAAAATGAAATGAAGTATTTTTTTTAATATCTGGAATGTTTCGATTTCTGAGGCTTTAAAGCTGAATAACAATAATTTTTTTAAATATTTTACCACCATTGTTTGAAAAATTGATATAAACAAATACATAGTTTATGATCAAATCAAAAAAAAAATGTAAAATATTTATTGATGAAAATTATGATTTTTAGAGAAAAAGTGGTTCCTTAATTTTAATATTTAGCCGCAAATAACGATTGTTAATTAACAAACGCATTTTTTAATTTTTTTTAGGAAATCGTTTTTTTCTTTAAAAATCATAATTTTTATCAATAAATATACTACAAAAAAATTCATTTGCTCATAAACAATGTATTTGTTTAAAACAATTTTCAAATAATGGTGGTAAAAAAATAATATATTTTAATTTTTTTATTTTAAATTGTTGATAAGAAAGTGGAAAATCAAAAATTTTCAATTTTTGCACCGGTTATCCATTTGTAAGCATATTAAGAATAACATCACTAATTAAATAAAAAATTGTTCAATAATTATCGGGATTTTTATGTTGACATTCTGTTTAGAAAAAATTGTTGATTTTTGTTGTGTCAAGAGTGACAGAGATTTTGGCTCTATTTTCAGGGTTCTGTAAAAATTATAAATAATGGAGGTACAGTTTCGGGAATAGGAACTTTTTTTCGGCAAATTTGCTGATATTTTCAGAACTTTTTAACATTTCGAAAATCTTTGACATTTTTCAAGATATTAAAAAAAATTAAAGCCCCACTTTCTTTTCCACTTAATTGTTTATAAATTTTGCAATTTTTTTTCTGTCCCTTTTGGGACCATTCCTTAAACTTTCTACATGTCGTGTGACTATAAAATTAAAAAAAAAATGGTAAATGTTGACTAGACTACATCAGAAAAGAAAATAGCATGTCTTCCAGGGTGTATACCAGGTCGTTCAGCTAAGTATTTGCGGTCCTGCCCTGTTCTCTAACTTTTTTATTTTAAGAAATAACGGTAATCTTTATCTCACATTTTTCAATAACGAGTCTGTTCTACATAAGTAGAACACCAAGGATGAATTTTAAATAATTTGCTGAACCACCCTGTACATGGATAAAAGTATTTTTAGACTTACCTGATTTGGTTCATATCCTATTATATACTTCTAATATGTTCCCAGGAATCTCAGGTTACTTTTGGGGAACTCAAAGTACACCTATTGAGGATCATCTACAGTGCGACCTATTCAAAATGGAAGTACCCTTATAAGACACATATTTTCAACCCATTTTTTTTCATTAGGTGGACATTCAAAAAATCCCCTAGGACTCTAAATTTCATAAATAAATCTTCATTTCATGGCGAACTATTCGTATTTTTCAAGTTCAAGACCTAAAAAATTTTAGCTATTGTTTTTTTCCAACAATTCTGACTACATCACTGGATTCACGACATTTTCAAATGGTTCATTTCGAAATTTCGTTCAAATATGTCTATCGATAAACAAAGGGATAACATTTGAAAAATATGCCACCACTTCAATTTGGGAACTTTTATCAAAATTCTAACTACACCACTGGATTCAGAAAGTTTCGATATATCACTGGAAATCTGTTCATGTATAGAAATATGTTGTTTAATGGTATTTCCTTATAATTTTTTTACTAATGAACATTCTGGTCATAAATATTTCGAGGCTTCCTGAATCCAGTGGCGTAGTCAGAATTTTGATAAAAGTTCTGTAATTGAAGTGGTGGGCTGATTAAGTGGCCTATTTTTTAAATTTTATTCTCTAATAGCTTTTTTATTCAAGAACGCATTTCAACGTAATTTTGATATTCATCATTTGAAAATGTCGTGAATGCAATGGTGTAGTCAGATTTTTTTGAAATACTCGCTAAACAAATACTCCACACTCATTTATGAAATTTGGCATCCTAATGGACCTTTGAAATGAAATTTTCACTTTATAAGGGTTATTCCATTTTAAATGGATCACACTGTATATAAAATTGAGATATTGAGAATAATGTATCAGAAAGCCATTTACTATTCTGAAAAGCCTAAAACTTTGAGATTATATAGGGTGTGGTGAATTTTATCTCAAATAGAAAATTTATATTGTTTTGAAGAAATGGAGTTACTTTTCATAAAACATGAAACGTTTTGGCATACTCTGTATTTTATAATGAACTTATTATTGTTTATGAAGCTCCAGCTTGTCAATACAGTGATGACCTGGCTTGAGAGTTTTGTCTTGTGATATAACAGGCATACTTAGAGATTTTATTTATGTGATGTTCTGACTGTTAATGATTTTTGTAACCCCATCCACAATATGAATTGATAGTTCCTTATAGAAAACGAAACTATTATTTTCAGTGCTGTATACATAATGAAAAAATAAAGTTATATATTTTACCTACCTGTTTATTTTTACTAATATTATTTAAATATTCCTTAACTTTTGGCCCTGTTTTAGCTTCCATCAGCTTAACACTGCCAAATTTATGCACTTATTTTTATATATTGGTATATACGAGGATATCACTTTGGTTAATTTTTTTATAAATAAATGAACTTAGAAGTATAACATTATACAGTGCGGTCAAAAATAGTCATCCCCCTGTCCTAACTTTTGTTAATACTATAAAATTTTGATGAATTGAATAAGTAGGACAAAAGACGGTATATTTTGACATAAAAGGGCGTTTCAAGATGGCGGCTGGGCGCATTCCTAAAGTATTTTTTAAATGGAAATCAGTGTTTTGAAGCACCAATGGGAGCCTTATGCTAATAGCTTACCGAAGTTTGGTGAAGCTGTGAATGTCAAAATCCAAATGGCGGACAAGAAAACCAAGAAAACAAACTTCTAAACTTCAAACGCTTTCACGCTCCATGTGTCTCATTTGAACTAGCAGATGCAATAAAATATCGGAAAGAATCAAAATGCCAAGATATAAATGGACCCACCAGTGGATTACTTACAGAGGTGCTCGAAATTTTAAATCATTTATCATCATTAATAAATCTTATCTTTACTAGTAGTATCTTTCCCGACTACTTCAAAACTTCACGAGTGAATCCCATTTTCAAGAAAGGAGATCGCATGATCCCAAGTAATTATCGACCGAAGTCGATTATATCCATTATTTTCAAAATGATTGAAATTATACTGAAGCACCGACTATACTTACCTATTTTGTGAATAACATATTCTTATGAAACAATCAATAGGCACGGTTTCCGAAAAAATCTCTCGACGATTAATGCTGTTTCTAAAATTGTCAAAGAGATAGCCGAGGGCTTTTAAAATGGCTATCATAATAATAATACAATTTATTCATTAGGATCATCAAAGATGATATTGAACAAGTCAGTGGAATGCAGTTATACAACACAAAGAATATACAATACAAAGAACAACGGAAAAACATTACAATATATGGAGCACTGCCATTAAAAAAATAAAACTGTTTATGATATAATTATACAAACAAACATATACAGGGTGTTATTTAAGTACGTGGCCAAACTTGAAGGGGTGATTCTTTGAGTGATTCTAAGACGAAAAGTTCATATAAACATAGGTCCGGTAATGCTTCGTTTTCAAGATACAGGGTGTCAAAATTTTTAAAAGAAATCGTTTTTGTCGTAAATATCTTAATAACCCTTCAACCGATTTTATTGAAATTTGGCAGTGTTATTGAAGGTCGTAAAGGGCGAATTTAACCCTAACTATATCAAAATTATCATGTCCAGTGGCGTCCCGGAAGAACAGACAGCATGTGCGCCACTGATTTTTTGCAATTTTTGTATTTGTTTCACATTGAGCAACTGAAATTACAACTTTTTTATATCTAGAATTTTTTTCGTATCTTGCTTTGTTTTTGAGAAAAAACATAAAAATCACTTCATTGCACGTCCCTGGCACAACACAATAAAAAATTGTTTTTATAGGGTTTTTAATGATTACAGGTGAATCTGTTATGCTTAAAAATTGTTTGTTTCATTTGGGCAGTGCGTGCATAGTGGTAACGCCGGAAATGCCAAAGCAACATCAAACAAGAAACACCCTTTATTAAAACCACACTGAAACAAAAATGGTACCTAGCCAATTTGTTTCTGTAAGAATACATTCAATAATAACTAACACAAAACTTACAATAGTTGCTCAAAATGTCCTCCTTCAACTTCAATGCAAGTATTAACTCGTCTTAACATCGATTCCCGAACACGTTGAAATATTTCCGGCGTATGTCTTATCTGATCACATGAATCCCGTATTCGTTGGATTAATTCTTCTTCATTGTTGACTGGAGTTTTATAAACGAGGGACTTTAAATGTCCCCAAAGGAAAAAAACCAAGGGATTTAAATCCGGTGACCTGGGCGGCCATGACTGTGGACCTTCGCGACCGATCCAGTTTTCTCCATAAGTTTCATCCAGAAATTGACGTGCTACTATGCTGAGGTGAGGTGGAGCCCCATCGTGCATGAACCACATTGCTCCTCTTACTGCCAGTGGGACATTTTCTAGTAGTACAGGTAATACAAATTCCAAAAAATGACGATACTCTTGACCATTTAATCTCGGGGGTAAAAAATGAGGTCCAATGAGATAATCGCCAACAATACCAACCCAGACATTCACGGAAAACTGCTGTTGATAATTATTTTCTATAGCCGCATGGGGATTTTCTTCTGCCCAGATATGGTTGTTATGAAAGTTCATAATTGAATTGTGGGAAAAACACGCTTCATCGGTAAATAATATACTGGATAAAAATGTCGGAGATGCAACCTGTTGTTGCAAAAGCCTCGTAGTATAAACAACTCGCTTGGGAAAATCCGCAGAAAATAACGCTTGAACACGCTGTATGTGGTAAGGATACAGTTGGTACTCTTTCAAAATCTTCCATACAGTAAAGTGAGAAATGTTTAATTGTTGTGCAATTTTGCGTGTGCTTCTTCCTCCAGCGCCACTGTTCTTACCGTTGCAGGTCTACCAACCCAGGTAGCACATCATATCGGCTGAATCTTGGTTCCATATTGGGCCAATATAGATATATTGTAAATGAAAAATCAATATTGGTCCAATATGGGTGAATATTCGAAAAACAATATTATATTAATAATATTGGTGGAATATTGGTTGAACTAGTTTTGAATGTAGATTATCACAAGAAATATTGGGTCAATATTGGTTGAATAATTTCTACCAATATCGATAATACAATATTGGTTATATAATGTTTTCCACATCTAGAATAAATATTGCAATCCAAATATTCCAGTCATATCGATTATAGGGGAAAAGACTATATTGCATTTTCAAGTTTGATAGAATATTGGTTGAATATCATTTCCACTTTATTTGACAAATTGTAATAACTCATATTGAGTCAATATTGGTTGAACGATATTTACCAATATCAATATAACAATATTGTCTTCACATCGTTTTTAACATCTAGAATAAAAATTGCAATCCCACTATTCCCCTAATATCGATTCTAAGAATAAAAACTATATTGTATCTCCAAGTGTGATTACACATTGGTTGAATATCATTTCGGCAATATTCAACAAAAATTATTAATTAATATTGGGCTAATATTGGTTCAATAATATTTATCGATGTCGTTAAAACAATATTGTCTTTGTATTGTTTCCTACATCTAGATTGAGATGAAATTTGAATATTGGCCGAATATTCAATGAAACATATTGAAATTATATCATGATCAAACTTGGATAAAAATCCGCTAGGTGGCTCTACATATAGAACGTCTTCTAAAACCTACGAAAGTATATTAAATACTTCCCTTGAATTGTTTTCAAGACAGCTCACTCAGTAGTTCTGGCGATCAAAAGGCAGACTCTGGCGTCACCTTCATCAACTAAAGGACATTTGATAATTTACCAACGTATATTGACATCCACCAATATATTCAAATGATATTGTACCAATATCGATAAATATTGTACCAATATCGGTAAATATTGTACCGATATCGATAAATATTTTGAGGCCATTATTGCTTCAAGAATATTCCACCAAAACTATTTCTGAAATATTCAAACAATATTTGACCAATATCGCAAAATGTTCACATTTTACTTCTCGACAATATAACTTTTGAATATTGTGCCAATATTGTCAGAATATTGTATCAGCGAAATTGTACCAATATCGCCGAACATTTTGAGGCCAATATTAGTTCAAGAATATTTCGCCAATATTATTCAAGTAATATTGGACCAATATCGCCGAATGTTCACATTTTTTTTCTCGCCAATATTGCATTTCAAATATTTTGCCAATATGTTCACAATATTGTATCAATATTTTACCAATATAGGTGTGCTACTTGGGAATAAGAGCAGCCGACCTTTGAAAGGTGCCTGATTCGCACAGCCTTTCATGTATTCTCACAAATGTTTGCCTATTTGGAACATTTCGATCAGTATATCTTTCTTGGTAAATGCGTCTAGCCAATCTGGAATTGCCTTGGGCAATTCCATAGGCAAAATGCATATCGGCCATTTCCGAGTTTGTAAACCGAACCATTTTCAGATATCATTAACAAATTTTCTATCTCAAAACTCTTGAAAACACTTCAAATAATTACTATCAAATAATTACGTATGTACCGTTTCAATTTGTAACAGTTGTGAAGTTAAATTTGTTTGAACATTTGTTGTTCCTTCCATGGCCCTCTTACTTTAGTTTCAAAACACTGCAGTAATACATAACAACATTTGTTTCATCGAAAACAGGTAATATGAGCGAAAAAAATTAAAAGATGACTTCCATGTAATATTAATTGTTTAATCATAAATAAAAATGTCTTTATTGCATGTTCATGGACAACAATGAGCCCATTTTGCAGCACGAGCCGAAGCCAAGAGCCGAAGGCAAGTACTGCAATTCATACATAAGTACATATTTTTTTTTTCATTGCATTAATTTTGATAGAAAATTCTAAGACTAGAATAGAGTATTGATATGAAAAAATATTAGTGAGACCCCAGTTTTTGATGGTTTAGTAAATGAAATGTTTTATTGTGTTGTCACAGGGATGTGCAATGAAGTGATTTTTATGTTTTTTCTCAAAAACAAAGCAAGATACGAAAAAAATTCTAGATATAAAAAAGTTGTAATTTCAGCTGTTCAATGTGAAACAAATACAAAAATTGCAAAAAAATCAGTGGCGCACATGTTTTCTGTCAAAAATATTGGTTACAGTGCCTTCCGGGACGCCACTGGACATGACAATTTTGATATAGTTAGGGTTAAATTCGCCCTTTACGACCTTCAATAACACTGCCAAATTTCAATAAAATCGGTTGAAGGGTTATTAAGATATTTACGACAAAAACGATTTCTTTCAAAAAATTTGACACCCTGTATCTTGAAAACGAAGCATTACCGGACCTATGTTTATATGAACTTTTCGTCTTAGAATCATTCAAAGAATCACCCCTTTAAGTTTGGCCACGTACTTAAATAACACCCTGTATATTCTAATAAATAATATAATATCATAGGTTAACATTTGAATATTCATTAAGAGTATAGTAAGATTTATCCAAGAGCAACTCCTTGACTCTATGCTTATAGAGTTTTAAAGGCAGATTCTTTACTGCATTTGGTAATTTATTGTAGACTTTTATGTTAAGTCCAGGGCATGTTCCAGTTACTGTCAATCTATGTGATGGCACTTCCGGCTGCTGTGAATTCCTAGTGGTATGATTTGTATAACTGTTAAGACTTTGAAAACTAGTTATATCTGATTTAACATATTGCAATAACTCATAAATGTATGTGCATATGAGTGTTAAGATTCTAAGAGCTTGAAAAATGGTTCTACAACTGGTTCTTCTACTTACTCCCGCAGTATACCTGAGAGTTCTTTTTTGGATTTTAAATATCCTGGAGCAATCGCCAGATGCTCCCCATGCCACTATTCCATAAGAAATAGTAGAATGAAAGTGTGCATGATAGTAATAATAAAGATATACTCACACTGCAGCGCAGTTGTTGAATGCAATAGGATATTGGTGCAACTTTTTTACAAGTCATATCAATGTGATTATTCCATTTCAAGTTTTCAGCCATTTTAAATCCTAAAAATTTGGTCTCTCTCTGTTGTCGAAATGATCCATTTACAGATTTGATCAGCAAACTGTGATCAAAACTAGTCATTGAATGATAAAAACGCAAGAGCGCAGTTTTTGTGTCATTCAAGACAAGGCCATTATCTGAGAACCATATTTGAGCTTTTCTAATTTCTTCAGTTGCTTTATTAACAGTTGACATTTTTTTCACTTATTAATAGAGATGTATCACCAGACAAAAAAAATCATTTACATATATTACATACAAGAGTGGACCCAAAATAGATCCTTGTGGTACCCAAATAGAACAGATTTTCGATACTGACTTTTTACTGTTCACCTCTACATAGTGGTTTCTGTCCTTCAAATAACTATCAAACCAGTCATAGGCTACTCCCCTGGTACCATACATTTAAAGTTTTGTGAGGAGAATTTCATGATTAACCTAATCAAAAGCTTTAGTCAGGTCTATGAAAATCCCCAAAGCCTTTTATCCTTCATCTAAATTTTTGTACAGATTGTTAAAAGAAAGTTTGTGATAGCTAAGCTTGTTGACATTTCCTTACGAAAACCAAACTGGTTGGTGTTAAATAACGCCTGTAACGATATGTGTGATCTGACCAGTGCCTTAGATTGCGTTTCTCACCAAATACCTTTGAAGAAATTATGGGACTATGGAATCCGTGGAGTCACCTTATCCCTCACTGAGTCATATCTGTAAAACCGTCAACCAAAAGTAAACCGACATGGGGTCCCTCAAGGATGTACTCTCGGTCCATTTATATAAATGACTTAGATGCGTATTTGAGACCAGATGAATGTTTCCTATTTGCGGACGATACTTCCCCCATTCTATAAGACAAACAGGGTAGAAACTTGACTTAAAAAATTGAAAACATAAAATCCTGTGCTGAAAATCTTTCAAAAAAAGAAATACACTAGTGTAATAAGAGTAAAGAGAAATTCGTTTATTCGATTACTGACATATTAACGTCCATACATTGAAAATCCGAATCGTTCATCAATGAAATGAAAAAACTAGATGAACTTTGCCATAAAGATGAATTTCTGAAGGTGCTTTTTATTTTTTTGTTAACAGCCAATGTGTTTATTTTCTTGGCGAGATATGACACTGAAGTCTCGTATTCATCAAAATTATGAAATTTTAATTGTTTCGTTATTGATACT
Organism: Chrysolina oricalcia; assembly: GCA_944452925.2. Lineage (NCBI taxonomy): Eukaryota > Metazoa > Arthropoda > Insecta > Coleoptera > Chrysomelidae > Chrysolina > Chrysolina oricalcia. The sequence continues at coordinate 6,688,820 of OX101815.2, read as the reverse complement.
GGACACCCTCTATACGTATCAAGATAGGAAGGATACGGAATTTCTTAGCAGATTTCTTATCATCTCCAGACATAATAAAAATAGAATTTTCATCATATTTTGATAACAGAGGCAGATGCGAAACGTCATAAATTTTTGAAAAACAAGTAGTGTTGGAAATATTTGCAACCAACATCTCCCAGAATAGCTTTTGGGTTTCAAGAGACAACAAATTGGTACTGAGATATCTAATAACGTGAACTTTAATAGAAAAATGTCGAATACAATATAAAAGTTTCTCAAATCTTGAAACGTCTGCCCTGAATGTTTTCTTCTGTCCCTAGAAACCCTTATCCTCGATTTGGTATCAACAGGGTGACTTGGAAATATCCAACAGTAGTTTTATTGAAAAGGGTGTAACACTCTCAATTGAAATTTGAAAAAAAACTATCAGCCGTATGAATAGTCAATTTCAGCGACTCGCCAGAGTTTCGCCGCTCGCTACACAAGAATTATAATGCACAGTCGAGCTCCAAAAAAGTGGTACATCGCCAGCGTTTCGCCAAAATGTTACTTATCGCGTATTTGTCACTTTTTTGGAGCTCGACTGTGCATTATAATTCTTGTGTAGCGAACGGCGAAACTCTGGCGAGTCGCTGGCGATTGACTATGCATACGACTGTATGACTCCTCTGGAAATAGAAAAAACCTACATTGAAAATTAAGCTATTTTTGTAATATCTTACAGAAAACAAGTACTTCCCTGGCTAAGGCCACGCTTGACAAATATTTTTAATTGAACTTATTTTTTCAGATATGTAAATACAGAATACAAAACGTGACTAACAGATTTAAATAACTTTGTAAACGCAGTAACTTTTCGTGGCACTTGTTTTATTTCTCCTGCACTTTTCTTGAATTTACATTTTTTTAATTTTCAAACAGTCGAAGGTTAAAAACCAAGCGAAGAAACGAATTTCCTGTACAAAATCAAACTTTCAATCAATAATCATTGTATTTTGTTTCTAGTCGTTGCTAGGTAACCCCCAGCCATCCCCTATATCGTCTCTAAGATACACCGAAAAAACTACCCTATCTTTTGGTATCCTTGGTACTCGATTCCAAACTACATATACGTGTCACTTGTGACACTTTATAATATCTTTTACAATCTGCTGAAAGAAAATAATCAGGAATATTCGGAAAATGGCAATAGATTTTCGGAGAGAATGGGTGAAAAAAAAGTTCACCTCTTTCTTCGGCTTGAATTCGAAAAGATACTTTGAAGAGATGTTGGCCAGTTCTGATGATTTGGAAGATAAACTGTCTTCTTATTTGGAAGATTTGAATCCAGAAGAAACCAACAAGTTTTTCTATGTATATAAAACGTCACACGAAAAACTGGTAGAGGAAGAAATGATGGTCGCTGAAAAGGGTGAGTAAACTCGAAAATTATTATAAACTGATCTTTGTTCGGGAAGTAGTTATTAATTTGAGCATTTTGTAGATGATCTTCAATTTACTAAAAGTTAAAGCCATTGGTGGAGACTTTTCTAGGTGTTAGGGCAGTCGAATATTGAATATTACACTGGTCAACAAAAAAACAGTTTTTTCTCTCCTACTACTCGACCGCTCCCGCGGGCTCGGCCGTTTCCTGTCATGTATGCAAGCATTTTTCAACCATTTCGCAGCATTGTTGCGCAACATGAGAATATATGTTTTGTGGTACCATATTTCTACTTTCAAAATCTGAGAAATTGAAGTCTCCTGAAAAATTTTCGGTCTGGAAAAATTCTAATTTGTTTCACTTCTCATGGAAACGCCCCCGTATCTTCCGTAATTTTCGACGTAGAACCTCCGAGCAATAAAATATATAGAGATGCCATTTTTATATGCACAACACACATTGTTATGAAAGCTGCATATCACTATCCTTTGTAATAGTTTGTTGATGAGGGGGAACCTCCGAGTACCGTGGGGGAGATTTGTTATTGTTATGATATTCGGATGTAAGCTTAGAACCAGTGGCGGCGTGCTGATATTTTTTTATATTTTATCTATAGACGACCACATTCCTGGTTGGAAAGCATGTGTATTGTCAAGATGTCAATCAAACATACTTTATTGTGCGAAGAATTAGATTCTTGCTGACAAAGCATAGAATAAGGCCATAAATACTGAAAAAATAAATGAAAGTGCTGAAGTAAAAAAGTCAAAATATTCAAATTGTTGAATCACATCAGTAAACTATAATAGTATACACTATATATATATATATATATATATATATATATATATATATATATATATATATATATATATATATATATATATATATATATATATATATAATGCTATACATGCATTATAATACACATACGAATTTACACAACTATAATACACATAAGAGATTACATTCAAATTTCTGTATCATTGAAATACTCATCCAAAGTGTAGTAAAAGCCTTAGTAGCTCTTTAATTCTTTTTCTTACGTTATTTCTGAATTTAGATTATTGGTATCCTGAGGCAGATAATTAAAACGTTTTTTAGAGCTGTCAAAAAGTAATGTCTTAACTTGTGTAGAGTTAGGCTCAGGGGGCGATCGATATTACAAGTCTGTGATAGGAAATCGAGATTTTCTCATTCAGTTATTATTTTACTTATGATTCTTAAACATCAAACAGTCTCTAGTATAAATGTTGAGGTGATAGTCATAGTTTATCAGTTAAATAGGGACCGACATGTATCTCTGAAGACATCTCTGCAGACGTACCAAACAACAGCTCTATTTTGATGTAATCGCGATAAATAAGTCGTAAACTGACGTAAACAAACATGATCGCCAAGTTAAGAGTGAAAATAATACGGAATTCCAACCTTACCAACGAGTACAAACGGAACGACAATGCCCTTTTTTAACACGACTCGGGCATTGATGTTTATAAACAACGTCGGGTATGTTGCTTTCAAGAAAGAGAGAGAAAAGCGTAGAACCATAAAATTTTCAGGATCGATAGATACACTAGGAATGAACTAACAGCATAAAAGTGGTCACCCTAGGTGATATACAGTGCACGCCGGCAGCGATGAAAAAATGGGTGGTCTACTCCTCTGGAACACCGCAGAAAAGTTTTCGAATTTCATGGCCGATGCTTTTACTTAAAAAAAAACAATGTCAATGAGGAATTTTCTCCTCAAAATCAAACTTTCAATCAATATCATATCCACGTCAATCTCTTGGATTGAAATTGACGGGGTGTTTATTGGTCTGTAATTCTTGCCCTGGTCGAATGAATTTCGGCCAGATTACGGAATTAAGACCACGTTCACAAATTTGTGTTGTAGTCAGCATAATAATGGTGCTAGATCTTCAATGTCCTGCTGCAGTAGAACAGGAAATATATCATCTTAGGCCAATCAATAGAGCATTATTTACTAACAAAAATACTAGTAAAAAACCGACTGTGCCATCACATGAAAGACAGTCTGTAGTTATATTCTTTTACGTTTTTGACCCGCAACTGGCATTTATTAATTTCTTAAAACATTTAAATAACATAAAAACGTGTTTTTAAAATTGTTTTTTGGAAAGAATTGTGGAACGTTGAAATACAAACAAAATGGAATGTTTAACAACCCGATTGGACCATTAGGAACGGAGGAAAAACCGGAAAAACCGGAAAATTTTACGATTTTTTTAAAAATTCATAACTCCTCCATTTTTCAAGAAATAGGGTTGACCCTTCTTATGAAAGTATTGAATCATGTACACTTTATGTGTGCACAAAACAGGCTCTGACGGATCATTAGTTTTGGCATAATTGCAATTTGAATTTTTTTTGCACCATCTTGCAGCGTGCCTGGATGCTCTTGTGATAATCCGATTTCAATTTCTAAAACAGATTTCGAAAGTAGAAGTAGAGTACCTCAAAACGTATATTTACATTTTGCGCTGAAATGCTGCGAAATGGGTGAAAAATCCTTGCAAACATGACTGAAAACTGCCGAGCTGGTGGAAGCGGTCGAGTGGCAGGAGAGAGCGGGAGATGAGGCCGTTTTCAGTCATGTTTGCAAGCATTTTTCACCCATTTCGCACCATTGTAGCGCAAAATGAGACTATTCGTTTTGTAGTACTATACTTGTACTTTCATAATCTGTTTGAAAATTGAAATCGTTCTATCACTGGAGCATCCAGGCACGCTGCAAAAATTTAAATTGCAATTGTGCCAAAACTAACGATCCGACAGCGCCTGTTTTGTGCAAACGTAAAGTACACATGATTCAATACTTTCATGAGAAGGGCCAATCCTACTTCTTGAAAAATGACAAAGTAATGAATTTTTCTAAAAATCGCAAAATTTTTCGGTTTTTCCAGTTTTTCTCTGTTACTAATGATCCGACCGAGTCGTAAAACATCCCATTTTGTTCGTATTTTAATTATCTACAATTCTTTCCATAGGAGCAACCAGAGTACTTTTCATGTTGTGGGTAAAACAATTGAAGGGTACAGGGGAAGAAGGGGTTAGTCATAAATTGTAAATTTTTCAGGAGAGCGTTTTTAAGTGTTTGAGCTCGAATTCTGTGCGTAGTATTGCATTCTGCTACGTGATTTTGTCAAGCATGATTCATTACTGTTTTGTTATGGATTGCCTTCAAGTGACAAACGATTTTTTTTCAAGAAGGCATTTTTCACATCAGTGTAAGAATAAAACAAGCAAGAAGGCGTTATGTCAATATAATATTTTCGAGAGAATGTAACAAAATTTCGGAAGTACACGAGTTGTGGGTTTTCTTTTTCTTTCAGAACTTTGATTTCCCTGATAGGCCGAGACGGAAAGGGGCATTTGGTTTTATATAAATTAGTGTCAAAGTAGTCAGTCCACTTCTTGAATGATTGACGAGTAACTTCAACAATGTCAAAAGGTGATAGCTTTGTCCTAGCTGATTTGAATACTTCTACCCATTCACTTGGAAGTTCTACTCGTGATTTTTGGTTGATGAGACCAAAGTCTTTGTCGCACTCCATGTACGAATGCCCCCTATCGGAAATAAAGTATGAATAATTATAACTACCATTGTTATCATGAAAACAAAACACCGAAGAAACAATGACAATGCTGCGATATCGACAATATTGACCAGCTTCCGGTGACACAGCCACCGAGACGATATTGGACATTCCCCCTTCTTGTGTGGTACCGCATGGACACTCCGCGTTATACCCCGGTACTGAATATTTTTGAACGTTAATACCTCCTGACCTAACGCATTCTTGCCCAAAACGAATAGCCCACAAAAAGACTTTGCCATTGGCTGCAAGATGATGTACCCTTCAATTAGAAAAAACACGTTTTTTGTTTTTAAATGTTTATAACAAATTAATAAATGACAGTTGCGAGTCGAAAACAACAGAATATAACTACGGACTGTCTTTCATGTGATAGCATAGTCGGTTTCCTACTATTATTTTTGTTAAATCTCGCTCATTTTATGCTCTATTGCTTGGTGTATCTGGTCCAGGCGATTTAGATGGGTGATAGAGTTTTTGCCTATAAATATTACTTCTGGGTATGTTACGATCCGCTTTGACACCTACCAGTTAACCCTGTTCGCGTATAGTTGGATAATTGGTAATACAAACGCTTTTTTGTACTTTACGCTTAGATTTCTCCTAGAAAAAATAACTGATTTGCTACTGAAGATCATTTTCCGAAATCGTACTGATATCTGTTTATCTGATTTTTACTCGTCTTTTAGCTTTTTCTCCATGTAGGTAAAATTTTGGATGCCATCACTTTATAAATCAAACATTCCATTTCATGTTATTTTTTTTGATGAAATTGAATCCTATTTCCTTGCCAGTTAAGAAAACACCTCCCGTTGAAGAGGTGAAGGAAGAAGATATCACACCTAGGACAAAGAAGAAAGGTAAAGAGAAAAAAGGAAAACAAAAGAAACAGAAGAAAAAAACTGGGGAGGCGACATCTCCAACTTCAGATGGTAAGTAATGTTTGTACTTGTGCTGAAAGGGATGGCTTTGAAACTACTTTGGGATTTCCGTTGGAGGAACGCCCTCTCTTCTTCTTCCCTTTCAAATGAAAAAGGTTTTTGTTTTCAGCTGCGGAGGGGGACGAAATTCCAGAATCCGACGTTGAGAACGCTGAAACCCAAATTATCGAAGAAGGCGCAGACACGGATAGGCCCATGGAGTCTCCAGCAGAAAACGCAAATACGGAGTCCCAAGCTACTGAAACGGCTACTTCATTACCTTCTCCAGAATTGACGGACGTGGAAGCTTCGGAACCTGAAGGTAAATACAGGGTGATTTACGTGGGCAGTGCATTGGAAGTCTTTCAACTTGCAGTTGGATTAGAAACTTGGAATTTGGTATGATGACCTAATCGATCATGTCCGTTCTACATAAAATATTTTTAGTCCTACAGCTATACATGGTATGCCAGAAGTCGGTACCAACTTCCATATTTTAAATGGAAGCCAATATGTCGCATTCAAATATTATTGTCAATAACTCAATTTTTTCCAATGGCGGCTACTATTATTTTCGACAATATTCAAAAGAAAATTGAATTTTGGGATGAGTTACTTAAGCTTTCCCTACCTAACTTCAACCTTTATCTATTCAATAAAAATCAAGAAATGACGAGATATTTATTGCTTTTTGAAGTATGCTATGGAAACAATAGACAAAAAATTTGATAATTTAATCAAAAATATGTTTTTCTATTCGAGGCCTACACCCCTTCAAGAAATGTTTAATTTTCATCTTGGTTTCCACGATATTTTTTGAAAATCACAGAATTTCTGTTTATGTGAATCTGAAGATAACAGATAACAAACTTTTTGGTTGTTCCTATTTTTTTGCCAAATCATGGTAAGACAAATATGAACCTGTAATACTTTTAATCTAATTTTAGGTAGTCCGAGGGAAGAAGGAGGAAAGAAAAAGAAAAAGAAAGAGAAAGGAGGGAAGAAAGGAAAAAAGAAGAAAGGCAAGACTGAAGGTATAGGTACACTTTTTAAAATACATAAATAATATTGAAATAAAAAAACTAACATCTCTTGTCAATTCTGAAATAGTTCTAGTAGTAGGTATTATCAGTCAGACAAATAGAATCACTTAAAATGGTTGAGTTTTTTTTTCAAAATGTACTTATATTATATATATATACCTATATGAATTTTTTTATGAAAATATTGAAAATTGAGACATCGCCTAAACATGGAAGATTCAACCAGATATTCCAACAATATAACAATGAATAAAAGTAAGACAAGTATTGGTCAAAAATCAATACGATGTAACGAAATAAAATTTTACAGTGAATTACCCAACGAATTGAAAAATTATGGTGAAATCCGATTCAAAATTAATTTAAAAAAACAATAATAAGTTGAGTTTAGAACAAATAATAAATATTTTCTGATTCCATCATTTTCAGTTTTGAAACTTTGAGATACATCTTGTAAATTTCCATCAATTGTTTAATTTCTTCTTCAATTTATGTTTCATAAGTATTGTTGTTATTTAGTGTATAATTTTTTATATCCTCTATAAACAGAAATATTTCTTAGGATCAATAAAATATTATTATCATACCTAAACCATAACAGTTTTCAAAGTATTCACTTGGATAGCACAGACCCATCATTATTTTTATTACAAAGTTAAAATACATATTTTTGAAGGATACTCTTTACCAAAATGGCTAACTCGCCGTGTTTATTCACGTTTCTACAAAAATAACTTCTTGGAGTGGACGAAAAATTATTATTTCTCAAAGAAACTGTGCGATTTTTTTTATTACAAATCTATATGTGGTTTCTTCTTCTAGTTTCTGAAAAAGAAGTTATAACTCCAGTTGAAGAGGATGATGAAGAAATAATATATGTTCTAGTGAGTACAAATTGTAATTTTCATCCATTTTCCGATACATTTAACAAGGTTATTTTTTATTATTTTGCAAACTTTGTTTCACAATTTTTCAGTAATTCATTCATTGAAATTAAGATGAAATTTTAATATATAATAACGGAAATGCTCAACGAGGTGGTGATGAATGATGTGAAATCAGAGCCCTTCACCAGAGTGATAGGGCTCGAGGATTATCGAAGAATCCATTAAAGATCAAGTTTCACTTCTAGACTTGGCCAAGCTGGGAAGAATTCAAAGACTAGCTTGTAGGGGAATAACCGGCGCGATGAGGACAATCCCCTCGGCACTGCTGGGTCTGCCGTCGCTTCCAACTTGTATAAAGAAGGAAGCGATGGCGTCCTATCTGAGAATGCAGGACTCGGGGAGCTGGCGAGGAGAGTGGCACACAGAGCACACCGAAATCGCTCTGGTAGCGGAGAAAGAAATCCCACTATCCGCTATCAAAGTGATACAGGCAGAGGATAAAATTAGGTGGAAAAGGACGATCTTGCTAGAGATCTCAGACAGGAGAGAGTGGGAAGAGGAAAGGATGATATTTCCCCCAGAAAGCCTGGTCTGTTTTACAAACTGGAGGAAGGACAAGCCGCAGGAGGAGTTTACTTGGAAAACGGAGAAAAAAGAGCCTATGCGCTAGGTTCTCTGACAACAGTTTTCCAAGCAGAGAGGTGTATGCCATCTTGGAGGCAACCAGAATAGAAGAGGTGAGGTCCGGCCCAGAGAGACATGTATACCGGGTGGCTACGGAAGTATTGCCTACGGAATATCTCAGTTGTTGCATGAACTAGGTTTGTGAAATTTGGAGCGTCGATATAATGACATAAGAGCTAGAATTTGAGCATATTGACATGTCGAAGTTAACTTCCGGTCTGACCGGAAGTAACATCAACTTTCTTATTTTAAATGGAAACCCTATTTTTTTTCTTTTCGCTTTATTCAGCATTCAATTCCCTTTCTAATGACATATCACAAGTTGGTATCTAACCAGATACTAGATCAGAAAAAAATTATTATTGAAATTCACCGAGTAGGCCGTGGAAGCAAAATGAAAGCCAAAAATTGAAAAGTTGGCTATGGAAACCATACGTCACTTGATAACAGTTGCTACTACTGTGATATTTATTTTCATTCGTCGGCGTTATAAAAAGCCGCCAAAAAAAAATATTGGAAAAATTGGGAAAAAACAATACTCTGTAGGTCCATAACTTAAATAGGAACATACAACTTTTTCTTGCCTGTACTATTCAGCATAACCATACCTTTCTAATGATACAATAGAAAATAATTTTTTGAACTGAGATACCGAAAAATCCAATTATTATTCTTCAAATAACAAAACAGATTATCGCCATACGCAAAAATAAAATTAAAAATAATGTGGAATGATAAATTATATCCTGTAGGTTCTAGGTTAAATAGGAACATAAACGTACTTGGTCTGTGCCATCGTCCATAGATATTCTAATATCTACCTATGGACGATGTTTGTGCTATTCAGAATAATCATTCCATTGTAATAATCATTCGAACCAAAATATTAACAAGTAGGCTGATTAAGATGTATTTTGGAATGAAACAAAAAAGAAATGAGAGCTGTCACGAACGCTGCTATCCATATTTTTTGACGTTCGAAGTAGTGTTTTTGATTCTGCCATTTTAAAAGGGTTTGGAAATCGAAATCAGTTAGTGGAATATTCAAAAAATGCCCCGTTATTCACGAACCGAACAAATTGGCATGCTTCTCATTTATGGTGAATGTTTAAAAAATTCTTATGCCGCTGAACGATTGTATTTAGAGCGATATCCAGGGAGGCAGCAACCGTCAAGAAGGTATTTTCAGTGGCTTGAAGAAAAATTAAGAACTGAGCCTGATGTTCACGAAGACCAAGAAGCATTTGTTATTAATGAGGAAACTGAAATTAATGTATTAGCTTTAGTACAATATGATAGCACAATTTCCTCAAGGCAGATTGGCGCCGAATTTGCTATAAGTAAGGACTCTGCTAGGAAAATTTTGAAAAAACATCGATTGAAATCCTTCAAGTATCAGTTGCATCAACATTTGTATGAAAATGACGGTGAAAGGCGCCTGGAATCACCTATTTAACTATTATATCTTGTTTACGGACGAGTCAAGATTTACCAACAATGGATTATTTAACAGGAATATTACAAGGTAGGTACTGTACTTTATTTGGATTATTGTCGATAGTCGAAGTGTAAAGTGCTAAAAGTGTGAACGGTCTTTTGTTCCAGGTACTGGGCGATAGCAAACGAGCATCGGTTTCGACAAGGCGGCTTCCAGGAGAGATTTGGTGTGAATGTTTGGGCAGGAATAGTTGGAACTCATATTGTTGGCCCCATTCTTTTTCAAGGCCAACTAACCGGAGAGAGATACTTTTATTTTTTAACGAATGAAATTTCGGAATTCATTAACAACCTACCAGCGGAAATAACTGAGAGAATGTACTTCCAGCAAAATGGCGCCCCTCCGCATAATTCAAGAATAGCGAGAAATTATCTTCAAAATCGCTTTCAAGAGAGACTTATAACAACCCATGGTCCAGTCAGGTGGCCACCAAGGTCACCTGATCTTACTCCGTGCGACTTTTTCTATGGGGGCATCTTAAAAATAATAATAATAATAATAATAATAATAATAATAATAATAATAATAATAATAATAATAATAATAATAATAGGTCTTTATTTCCCACATATACAAAAAAATAAAAACAAGAATAAAAAATTATATGGGAAAACGCCGAAGATCAGCTGGTTTCATGAACATAAAGTACATGAGACCTCTGTTATTATTCTTAAGCGTGTAGGGTGTATTCCACACAGCCTACAACTCTACATGAGCTAGAAGTAAAAATTCGTAGAGCTTTCCAAGATATCACGCCCCAAATGTTGAGAAACGTTTTACATGAAACTATCACCAGAGTCAATAAATGTTTTGACGCTGAGGGAATGCATTTCGAACATTTGTTTTGAATTTATTTTATCTTTAATCCTATCAATTTGAATTTTATTTTTTCGATAAATCTGTTTTTTCGTTATTTGAAGAATAATAATTGGATTTTTTGGTATTTCATTTCAAAAAATTACTTTCTATTATATCATTAGAAAGGAATGGTTATGCTGAATAGTACAGGCAAGAAAAAGTTGAATGTTCCTATTTAAGTTATGGACCTACAGAGTATTGTTTTTTTCCCAATTTTTCCAATATTTTTTTGGCGGCTTTTTATAACGCCGACGAATGAAAATAAAATATCACAGTAGTAGCAACTGTTATCAAGTGACGTATGGTTTCCATAGCCAACTTTTCAATTTTTGGCTTTCATTTTGTTTCCACGGCCTACTCGGTGAATTTCAATAATAATTTTTTTCTGATCTAGTTTCTGGTTAGATACCAACTTGTGATATGTCATTAAAAGGGAATTGAATGCTGAATAAAGCGAAAAGAAAAAAAATAGGGTTTCTATTTAAAATAAGAAAGTTGATGTTACTTTCCGTCAGACCGGAAGTTAACTTCGACATATCAATATGCTCAAATTCTAGCTCTTATGTCATTATATCGACGCTCCAAATTTCACAAACCTACTTCATACAATAACTGATATATTCCGTAGGCAATACTTCCGTAGCCACCCGGTATGTCTGCTCGGATAGTCAGGCGGCCATCAGAGCTCTAAGTGCAACCAGAATCAGATCAAAACCGGCTCAGGAGTGCAGAGATGCCCTGGAGAGTCTTGCGACTGAAAAGTAAATGCCGCTGATGTGGGACCCGGGCCATGCAGGGATTGAAGGCAACGAGTAGGTGGACCAGCTAGCCAAGCAAGGAGCCGGGCAACCCTACTACGGACCCGAACCCGCACTCGGCATAACAAGCAGATATGTAAGAACGGCACTAAATGAGTGGGCCGTTGATACATTAGGAAAAGAGTGGAGAGGGATAGAAGGCTGCAGACAGACAGATAGTCAAAGCAGATGATATCGGGGCCTGACAGGGTAAGGACGGCCAAGATTCTGAAACCGCAAAGAACTCCGACTGTTGGTGGGAGTTCTAACCGGCCACTGCAGCCTCAGGAGGCACCTGGCTCTCATCAGAGTTGAGGCAGACCCACTATGCGCGGAATGTGCGGAGGAGGAGGACTCCTTCCACTTCCTGTGCGAATATGGTATTTATGGCAGGCTCAGACAAAACGTCTTCGGAGCTGCCACTATTAAGGAGGAAGAATTGCACTCATTGCAATAGAAGGACATTTCGATTTCCATAAGAAGGTCGAAGAGGTTCGAGCAGGTATCTGACATGGGATGAGTGAAGATGCCGCGGATTGCGAAAAGGGCCCACTACTGGGGCCTAGTCGCTGACGCTTGCGTCTCCCACCCATTACCATTTGGCCAAGCCTTAACGAATTTTCACCACAACATCAAACTTTCAATTAACACGACATTACTTTGCGGAGTACCTCATGGCTCAGTTCTTGGCCCTATTTTGTTTTTGCTTTATGTAAATGAGCCAACAATACAATATATCACGAGCATATTCACTCTCTTCACTGATAATAACTATATTTTATGGCACAACAACGATGAAACCAATCTTTAACAAATCAGCAATGATATAAGTGGAAAATTGAAGTGACTCGAAACTTCTAACTTCAATACATCAAAACCAATATAGTTTCCTACAGTTACATAGTTATGGATGTATGCCTAGAGAGTAGCACAATGGAAAATTAAAGAAATTCTAAATTTTCGGGCTTTCACAGTGATTGTGATCGGAGATATAAAGAACATTCAAATAACCTCATCAGAGTGTTATCAAATGAGATATTCAGCTAGAAAAGCAGTTTTATGACGCTCTGATAGGTTGACAAAAACGGCATGGCTCCCCATTCTGGGAGCCATACCACACTTCAAACAGCAAAACACACTAACTGTTAAAATTACAACTCATTTCATCTACTTTTGCGAAAGATTTATTGTTATATAATGGATGCAAGATGTTCAGCCATTTAACAATAAATATAATAGAAGTTACCGACCGAAGATGAACCCTTTACTCCCATAAACACCTACTATGTAGGCTTATTATGGCAAGAAACTGTCAGAAAACAACTACTCCCCTGGCTAAGACCACGACGGGTATTGAATTAAATCTAACAGCTACTTGTGCACCGTTCCTCAAAACATCAGAGGACGCAATTGCAAGTGCCCTTATGACCAACCAGCAGAATTATGTTTTGATTTGGACGGGGTGACCACCTGCAGACTAGTTTCGAGGTTGTTGCCTCTCATCAGTGCAAGGGCAGGTCAACACAGACAGCACTGAAGCCATCTGTTCCCCGTCCAAACCAATACACACTCCGCTGATTAGTCAATTCTGGTTCACGAGATGAAAGCAGTTTCTAGGCCGCTCCACCTAGCGAGCAGAGGAAGACACTCCGAATCTCCGGGTTGAGAGATTTAATCGAAGAAGACAGAAATCTTTGGGAGATCGTTTGCTAACGAACAGTCGTTACCGACCGAAGATGAACCCTTTACTCCCATAAACACCTACTATGTAGGCTTATTATGGCAAGAAACTGTCAGAAAACAACTACTCCCCTGGCTAAGACCACGACGGGTATTGAATTAAATCTAACAGCTACCTCGAAACTAGTCTGCAGGTGGTCACCCCGTCCAAATCAAAACATAATTCTGCTGGTTGGTCATAGAGGGCACTTGCAATTGCGTCCTCTGATGTTTTGAGGAACGTTGCACAAGTAGCTGTTAGATTTAATTCAATACCCGTCGTGGTCTTAGCCAGGGGAGTAGTTGTTTTCTGACAGTTTCTTGCCATAATAAGCCTACATAGTTAGGTGTTTATGGGAGTAAAGGGTTCATCTTCGGTCGGTAACGACTGTTCGTTAGCAAACGATCTCCCAAAGATTTCTGTCTTCTTCGATATAATAGAAGTAGTACATACATTTTTTTCTGATAGACGCTAAGATATAATGATCAGAAAAATCACCTTGGCTGCAGTGCACTTGGGGCCCTGAAAAAAGTTTTGTAAAGAATCTCTGGATATTTATGTAATGTAAAATGTTGCAATATTCACTTGTTGAGGAATTTCGTTATTGGAAAAACTTGTTCAGTACTTTTTTCCATTCGTAGCAAGTCATACCGAAACTCGTTACCGACTATACCTTACACGGCGGCTTCATGCAAATGCACCAAGGAATGGTTCGGGAAGATGTCAATCGATTCGTCTATATGTATAAAAAAACTGAAGATGGAATCCCCAACTTTGATCGTGCCGAAATTGCCGATTTGAAAATGCCCGCATACTTCCTCTTCGGAATGAGCACAGGAAACTTTCTCCATTCCATTACTTTTCTATCGAAACAGGTGAGTTCATTATTGCTATTTACCTCTGAATTTATTGCAAAAAACGTATCAAAATGTGTAAATTGGCAATATAATGATCAATTCTTGCTTTTTTATTCTCGAGTTATTCAATACGAAAGTAGATGACGCCAGACCGTACATTTGAAATATTTGGCGATCGCGCACATGAGTACAGTCTGGGTGAAACGACTCACTCTACAAATATTAATTCAATTTATTTCCCAAAGAACATAAGTACAGTTTATGATAAGAAAAAAAAACATTTAATGCATATAATATAAAGGTAAATGCAACATTGAAAATAAATAAAGAAAATCATAAAATCAGAATTGGAATGGTTTCAATTTTTGAATCGCAATTATTTTCTTGTTGTTTCAAAATGTTCTGTCATTATCATTAATATTTCAATTTGCAGTTTATATCGTTCTCCTAATGAAAATTTGAATGATTTTCTGAAATTCCTTGATAAAAAACTTCAAAATTTGAGTAACCTTAAACTGGATGCTTTCATTTTTGGTGATATCAACATTAATACTTTGAAACCAGTGAAGTGACCATAAATTAATAGTATCCGAGATTTCTCTGATAAAACCCGAAACAAAAAAGAATTTCCATTTTAAAAATATTATTGTTTTCAATGAAAAAATGCTTACAGAAAAATTGATTTCATTGAATAAAATTGTGGGAAATTATGATAATCCCAATGAAATTTATAATGAAGTTTTACAAATATTTGAAGATTGTTCCTTGGAAAAACACATAAAAATATTTGAACATTCGAAACCGTGGTTCAATGAGAATATTTTGAAATTGATAAAACTAAGAGATACATTTTATTACAAAAAAAAGAATAATCCGAACATTCAATTATTTGTAGATTCTTACAACTATTACAATAAATCAGTTAAAAGTTCTGTTCGAGAGGCAAAACAAAAATATTATAATGAAAGATTTGCAAACGCTAGCCCAAAATCTGTATGGAATGGAAACAATGAAATTTTGTATCACAAATCAAAGTCTAATCACAAAAATATGTTGAAGAATTTAACAATTACTTCCTCAGTGTCAGTCCTAATTTGTCAGTTCTTTTTCCTTTCAATCATGAAATTCTAGTTCATTATAAATTAACTTCTATGTTCCTGAAGCCTACAGATTATGTAGAAATAAAAGAAATCATAAACTCGCTGGATATAAAAAAGTCTCCAGGATTTGACAAAATCAGCACCAAAATTATTAAAGCAGTGAAATCAGAACTTGCACCTATAATGAGCAAAATAATAAATTTAACTTTCAAAACGGGCATAATTCCAGATAAAATGAAAATTGCGAAAGTTACACCAATTTACAAAGCAGGTGAAAAAGATCATATGAACAATTATAGACCCATCTCGATTCTATCAATACTTTCGAAAATAATTGAAAAAGCAATGCATTATTGTATAATGGGCAGTATGGTTTTCGAAGATCTAGCGATACAGAATCAGCAGTTCTTGATGTCATTACTCAATTACAACTTGATATAGATTCAGGTAAAAAATGTGGTATTCTGTTGCTTGATCTTCAGACAGCGTTTGACACAGTTGATCACAAAATTTTATTGGACATCTTATATCAAATAGGTGTGAGAGGAAGTTCTCACGAATGGTTCAGAAATTATCTTTTAGACAGAAAACAGTTTGTATTTATGGAAGATCTGAAGGATTGCATAAAACGGTTTTATGTGGAGTGCCACAAGGATCAATCCTTGGACCTGTACTCTTTCTCATATATATCAATTCATTAGCCGATTTGGAACTAGATGGAAAAATCAAAATGTTTGCTGATGATACAACCATTATTTGTAACGGACATAGTTTACAAGAAATTAAAAAAAAACATGTTGAATGACATTGAGAAAATATCATCTTGGCTAATAAACCATAAACTAACTTTAAATTACATAAAAATCATCATTTGTGTTTGTCACCAAAAGATTGACTTCTGTGGATTTCAAAGAACCTATCAATTTCAAAAGTGAAATCATCAAGTATGCTCCTATTTTGACGTTTCTTGGTTTGTATATTGATGAAAATTTGTTATGGTCCAAACATATTGAAATATTAAGGAAGCAAGTATCTCCAGTAATCGGTATTCTTTTCAAAATCAGAAACTTTTTACCCTTGAAATATTTGAAATTAATTTATTATTCTTTAGTCTTTTCCAAACTTCAGTACTTAATCTCAGTTTGGGGAACGGCAACAGAATGTTTACTTAAACCATTGAAAACACTACAAAACAAAATCATCAAGTGTATATTCAAACTAGAGTACAGGGAACCTACAAAAAATTTATACAAACCAAAAAATATTCTGGATTTCCATACTCTTTATAAGTTAAAGATTTGTACTTTTATTCACCAAGACAAAAATAACTTAAAAAACTCTGATTTGGTTTTCAACCTTATCAACAACAATCATAACCACTTGACGAGGCAATCAGATAATTTGTCAGTAATCAAAGTGAAAACAAATGTGGGCCAACAATCAATTTACTTTAAAGGAATAATGTATTACAATGAATTGCCAAAATCTTTGAAATCCAATGGTAAAATGAAATTTAAAGTGAATTTGAAAAAATGCTTTTCAGAAGAAGAAAAATAAGATATTTGCAGAGACATATAATATTTCTGTTTCATCTGCAATACTATGGATTTCTTCTATTGATATGAAAGAGGTCGTTGAGATAGATTCTAAAAAGAAGTAGCCTCAAAACGGTCCTATGTGGCACACCTAATTAAAACACTTTTTTTCGCTTCTTTGCTATTTCCGTCAACTTGTTGCACCCCTACGCGCAACCCTCAGAAGTCTCCGAGAGACTTGTGCGAGCTAGGGAAGACTTCTAGTTTCATCAATTTAAAGGAATTAATTTCCATCATCTAAATATTCATTCATAGTCAACTGAATCAAGAGCTCTAGAAAGAAGAACAGTTTTATAACAAAACACCACAATATTTTATAATTAATCGAATGATATTTATTTTCAGTGTTCCATTCGACACGTCTAACTTTGATCTTTTCTCCAGATTTTCAGTCCATTGCTGTCCAAATCGTTCGTGGAACCGACTCTGAAGAATGCAAAGTCCGAACCGGTCCGGAACAGCAGTTCGGAAAAACAAGAGTTCAAACGGCCTTCGGATTTTCGAAAAATATCCTTGACCTTGAAAAGAGCAACCCAGGGAAGCATCTTCAGCAATTCATCCATAGCGATGTCTCTAAAGGGGGTTGGAGGAGATATAAATAAGGAGTCTGATTCGCCAATAAAAGACGGTCTAATCAGCGACGTTACCGGGCTTGTCAATGCTTTAGAATGGTGAGTATAGTTACACTCGTTACACGTCAGAACAGTTTATAAAAAAAGTTTATAGAAGTCAGTTGAGACAGCAGAAAAACTGAAATTTTTTAATTTTTGGAAGATCTAAAAACATTTTTTTGATATTCTTATACTTTCTGAAACTTGGGAAATAATTAATCTAGATTGTTTCAATATAGATGGCTATGATTTATTTCACAATCATTCCACTTATTGCCAAAATGATGGACTTTTGATTTACATCAAAAATGATATAAATGCGAATAGTGTTATTATTGAACATAACAATTTCCATTCATAAGGGCCGTGGTGGTCGACTGGTAAAGCGTTCGCCTCGCAAGCGTGGGGTCGTGGGTTTGATCCACCGATTCAACGGTCTCGTGCATGGCATCACACGTTAAAAGGTAAGGCTGCGTCTTCCCTAGCTCACACAAGTCTCTCGAAGACTTCCGAGGGTTGCGCGTAGGGGTGCAATTGGTTTTGACGGAAATAACAATAACAATTTTTTAACAACAATTGGCAATAAAGGTATTAATTCCTTTGTTGTTATAGTTATTACAATCTACAGGCCACCTTCTACCAATATTGAAAATTGTCTTTCAAGTTTGAATTATGTTTTTGATCAGTGCAACGAAGGAATAGAAATTTTTTCGGGAGATATCAACATCAATATTTTAGATTGGTATAATAAAGAAAAAAACAAATATTTAAATATACTAAATTATTTTTCTTTTGACAAATATTTGAATAAACAAACAAGAATCTTCAGGAACTCCTCAACCTGTATTGACCACTTCTTTGTTAAGATGAACAATAATATTTGTGAAATAAATTTTAATGTTTTTGAAACCTATATTTCAGACCATTTTCCAATTTCTTGTCACATATCACTCGATTCTAAAGCCTACGAAGAAAACTCTACTAATATAATATTAATGAATCTTGATAAATTAAATTTTTTTTTAGAAAATGATAATTGGGATGATATTCTGAAAGATTCTGACCCCAATAGAGCATACAATAATTTTATATCCAGGATAAATATTCAAATTAAGGAATGTTATGAAATGAAAAATTCACCCAAGAAATATAAAAAAATCAAACCATAGATCACAAATGGTTTGATCAAATCTATCAAACATAGCGATAAATTAAAAAAGAAAGTTTTGAAAAATCATGAAACTCTTCAAAATTATAAAAACTATAGAAATGTATTGAATAAACTCAAAAAAAATAAAAAGAACAGTATTATCAAAATAAAATCAAACAAACTGAAGGTGACATTGGTACGATATGGAAAGTGGTGAATGAGTTAACTGGGCAGAAACTGAAACAGAGCAGAGTCATTGAATTATTTGAAAACAACCAAATTATTACGGATGACTCAAAGAAAATAGCAAATATTTTAAATAATCATTTTTGTGATATAGGATCTAAGTTAGTTAAAAGAATTGACGAAATCAGTGAACAACTATTCATTGAAAATTCCTATAATTCAAGTAATATATTTTGGTCGCCTATCACATAAAATTAAATAATCGACAACAAATGAATTTAAAAATGATTCTGGCCCAAATAAAATTAATAATAAATTATTGAAGATTATATTGAAATACACATCAAATATGTTCAAACCTTAAAAACAAATTTGGAAAAAGATATTAAAACAATTGAAATATGGTTAAATGAACTTAATTTAACTATTAATTCAGAAAAAACTTTCTATATGATATTTAAACAAAAGAATATGGAAACCATCAAATTAAACATTATAATTAAAAACAGAACTATTGCTGAAGTTGAGAAACACAAGTATTTGGGTCTGATTATTGACAAAAATTTAAATTTTGAGAGTCATATAGAGAAAATCAAAAATTCTATTATTCCTCTGATTGGAGCTATCAGAAGAATACAATTTCTAAGAAAAAATATTCAATTTTTATATATAACGCACATATTATCTCTCGAATTAGATATATGATCACAGTGTGGTCATCATGCAGTCGAAAACAAAAAGAAATTATTTATAGATTGATGAATAAAGCAATAAAAGTAATATTTGATAAACCTTGGGATACACCATCTTCAGATTTGTACAAAAACACCAATAATATGACATTGAATCAACTTATCAAATTTGAAAAAGCTAAATTTGCATTCAAATTAACCAAAAATATTCAAAAAAGTAATACAACAATTCAGAAAAATTCCAAATTACATAGTCATAATACTCGGATTTTGAACCACTTTCACTTGGACAATATCCATTCCAACAAAGGGAGAGCAAATCCAATTTTCAGCTCTATAGAAACATTTAATAAATTACCAGAACAAATAAAAAATTCAAAAACGATAACTTCATTTTCCAAAAATTTGAAAGAAATGTTACTATTGAAATGATGTTCATAAGAATACTACAAAACTTTATGAATTATTTGTATTATTTGATAATGTATTAGAATTAGATTACTTTATTTTATCATTGATGTACATTCAACCTTCCTTATACCAGAACTTGTTCTGACTGGAAGTTATTTATACAATAAATAAAATATCCTTGAACATATTTTCAATTTGTTTAGAAACAGGTATTTTCCCAGAATCTCTAAAAAAATAAATATAAAGGAGAATATAAAATTTATTGTAATAATTATCGACCTATTTCTTTAATTGATAACATTGCCGAAATTTTAGAGAAATGCATTAAAATTAGATTGAAAAATTTCCTTAATAACATAATTTATTATTTTTTAACCACTTTGGATTCAGAGAAAAAAGGGAACAGATAATGCAATATTTAATGTTACGGAAACTATAAATCGTTAGATAATCGAAAGAAAACTCTTGGAATATTTTTAGATTTAAAGAAAGCGTTTGGACACAGTTTCACATACAAAATTATTATCGAAATTAGAACGGTTTGGCATAAAAGGAATCTGCCTGAAACTATTTGAAAGCTATTTATTTGAAAGGGAACAAACTGTTCAGATTGATCATATCAAAAGTGATTCTAGAAAAGTTAAATGTGGTGTTCCCCAAGGGTCAGTTCTAGGACTTATTTTATTTTTGATTTATATCAATGATCTGTTAAATACGAAAATTAAAGGAAAGTTGTTTTCTTATGCTGATGATATAGTTTATAAAGGTAGTAGGAATACCTGGGAAGAAACAGGCTCAAATGCTGAAATTGATTTATCAATTTTAAAATATAATCTCAATCACGATCTTCTAACTTAGAATATGAAAAAGTCTCATTTTGTGACATACATGAGAATATGCAACCAAAAAACATTGAAAAATTGAAGATCCATACTATTTCATTCCTAAAAAATGAAGAACTGTGTAACTGTAGCGAACATATTTCTAAAGTTGATGTTATAAAGTATCTAGAAGTTCATTTAGATTGCAACCTCAACTGGCATAAACAAATTACTGAATTGATAAAAAAACTGAGGAAAACACTTTATAAATTAAGATTGTTGAGAAACATTGTCAGTCGTAAATTAATATAAGTTTTTATTATAGTCTCTTTCAGTCTATCTTGGCCTATGTACAATAGGTTGAGGAGGCATATATTAACAAGTTTTAAAACCACTTACTTCAATTCAAAAGTATACCTTGAAAATTAAATTTTTAAAAACCCTTTGATTATTCTTCTAAAATTATCTTTGAACAATGTAAAATTTTATCTGTCAATCAATTATTTTATAAAGCATCGACAGTTTACATAAGAAAAAATTTACAAATTTATAATCATATACAACATAAATATGAAACAAAGAATAAAATGGATGGTTGGATATCAACTAAAAAGTTCTCTACAACTTTGATGCAACAATATGCCATTTATATAGGTAAAAATATTTGCCAGTTTCTTTGAAAAAAAAAAGTTTTTGGGGATTTAAAAATAAAATCAAATTCTGGTTGATTGAGAATTCTGAAAAATAGGAAAATCATTTAAATGTAAAATAATTTCTAATTTTGATGTTTTTATTGGTACCTACAGTTTGTTATTGGTTTTATTTATACAAAATGTGCAATTTTTTTCTCTCTTTATATGTATATATTATGGATATTCATCATGTGTACTTTGATATAAGATCATTTCATAATTAATTTTACATGATCATTGACAAGTTTTTTACTTATTTGATCATGTTTTCATGAGGAATTCATTTCTATATTATTATACATATATTTTTTTTAATTGTATAAATAACTTCCAGTCAGAACAAGTTCTGGTATAAGGAAGGTTGAATGTACATCAATGATAAAATAAAGTAATCTAATTCTAATACATTATCAAATAATACAAATAATTCATAAAGTTTTGTAGTATTCTTATGAACATCTTTTCAATAGTAACATTTCTTTCAAATTTTTGGAAAATGAAGTTATCGTTTTTGAATTTTTTATTTGTTCTGGTAATTTATTAAATGTTTCTATAGAGCTGAAAATTGGATTTGCTTTTCCTTTGTTGGAATGGATATTGTCCAATTGAAAGTGGTTCAAAATCCGAGTACTATGACTATGTAATTTGGAATTTTTCTGAATTGTTGTATTCCTTTTTTGAATATTTTTGGTTAATTTGAATGCAAATTTAGCTTTTTCAAATTTAATAAGTTGATTCAATGTCATATTATTGGTGTTTTTGTACAAATCTGAAGATGGTGTATCCCAAGGTTTATCAAATATTACTTTTATTGCTTTATTCATCAATCTATAAATAATTTCTTTTTGTTTTTGACTGCATGATGACCACACTGTGATCATATATCTGATTCGAGAGATAATATGTGCGTTATATATTAAAAATTGAATATTTTTTCTTAGAAATTGTATTCTTTTGATAGCTCCTATCAGAGGAATAATAGAATTTTTTATTTTCTCTATATGACTCTCAAATGCTTGTGTTTCTCAACTTCAGCAATAGTTCTGTTTTTAATTATAATGTTTAATTTGATGGTTTCCATATTCTTTTGTTTAAATATCATATAGACAGTTTTTTCTGAATTAATAGTTAAATTAAGTTCATTTAACCATATTTCAATTGTTTTAATATCTTTTTCCAAATTTGTTTTTAAGGTTTGAACATTTTTAGGTTTGTGATAGAGTACAGTATCATCAGCAAAAGAACAATGTGTACCAATCAGGTTGATATTCATAATGCTATTAACATAAATCAAATAAAGAATTGGTGCCAAAACAG
Source organism: Chrysolina oricalcia (assembly GCA_944452925.2). Lineage (NCBI taxonomy): Eukaryota > Metazoa > Arthropoda > Insecta > Coleoptera > Chrysomelidae > Chrysolina > Chrysolina oricalcia. The sequence goes on along the minus strand of OX101815.2, from coordinate 6,665,933 downwards.
AATCCTGCGGAATTCCAAATGTTGATACTTTTTCGTAACTTTTATATTGGTCAATAAGTGCATATTGTACACGATTTCGGAAATAATTTTGAAATATATTCAATGCATGTCCCCTTATACCCAGGTTATTTAAGATGTCTAATAGAATTGTATGATTGACAGTGTCAAAAGCTTTTTTAAGATCAATGAATATTGCAACACCATAATTACTTGAATCTAAAGTTTCATGAATACTACTCATAAAGTCAGTAACTGCTGCTTGGGTATTTGAATGTTGTTGGAATGCATATTGAAATTTATCAAAACCAATATTAGCAATGATGAAATCAACTAACTGGATTTTCAACACTTTTTCAAAAATTTTAGCAAACACATTCAAAAGTGCAATTGGACGATAATTTGAAATGTTTTTTCTGTCACCTCCTTTATAAATAGGTTTCAAAATTGTTCTCTTCAAATAGTCTGGAAAAGTACCATTTTCTATACAATTGTTAATAATTAAGGATAAAGGTAAGCTTACTAGATCAACAATATCTTTTAAATTGTTTGAAGTAATTTGATCTTCACCAGGTGCTGTCTGCGATTTGAGAGTCATAATTATTTTATTAATATCTTCATCTGAAACTGGCTTCAAAAAAATTGACTTTTTATATGGTGACAAAGTTTTCAATACAGTTTTGAATTGTTTAGATAATGTCAAACCAATTTCTGTGAAGAAGTTAATGAATTCATTACATATATCATTTGCATTATTTAGTAGTACACCGGTCTTACTCATAATTTGGTTGATTGGTATTTGCTTTTTTTTCTTATTAGTTACAATGTTATTATTAATCACTTCCCATATTTTTTTTAGGGTTTGTCCCAGCACTTTCAAATTGTTTATTTAACTTATCTTTCTTTGAATTTTTGCAACAAGTATTTATTTCATTTTTTAATTTTTTATACATATCTTTCAATTCGCTGTTATTAGGATCTTTTTTCAATCTTTTATAATAATTATCCCGAATTTTCATTTTGTTAAGAATACTTTGTGTTATCCAATTATTATTTTCCCTTGTCCTGAATTTTTTTAAAATGCTCGATTTTTCTTTAGATTCTTTTATAATATTAGCGAGTTCTTGAAATGTTGGTGTATCACATAAGGAATGTAGACTCTCAGAAAAATAATCTCGAAATTTGTTTTTATCCAAAATTTTTATAGACTTTTCGACCATCTTTGGTTTAATCTTGATAATTTTTTTTGTTTTTATATTTATTAATTTATGATCTGATATTGATATTGTATTATTAACAATAAATAAATAAATACATCAACTGCATTAGTGTCGGCATATCTTTGATGAAACAGAGGCGGCAGATTTTTTTTTCATGGTAGAATAAATATTTATTATTACTAATTACAATTTGAGGTTATATCGCAAAAAACCGTTTTCAACCCCTAAACTGCATCCCAAGTTCACCATTTTGAGTGTTTTCGTATTCAAATATTTTTTGTAGTCTAAGTTGGAACCTCTACAGGTCTCATGCTATTAATAATTTTTCCCGCTTTTATAATGAAATAGTTTTTACCTTTTTGTTGAAGCAGTGTCTGCATATATCATTTTCAGATTCATGTAGGCAATACTAATACATTTGTTGATATGGCGTTTGAATTTTAAATGTATCACCCCAAGATTTTTCGCCTGTTCAAATGGAACAATAAAATCTCCATCAATGTTAATTTTAAGGGTAGAGTCTAGATCGCTAACTATATTTTGATTACCAAAGACTAATACTGATGTTTTAGTAGCATTAATGTTGAGTGAATGTCGTCTAGAGATGGTAATCAACGCTGCTACATCATCATTTAATGCCTCCACAGCGTTATTTATATTCATGGGGTAGAAGGACAGATGGAGTTGCGTATCGTCAGCATAGAGATTTTTTGTCGAATGGTTTATAGCCCGTTGGAAATCAGAAGTATATAGAATGAATAGCAGAGGTCCCAAAATGGAGCCTTGTGGTACGCCGCAAAATATTCCTAAGGGGTCTGATATTTCATTTCCTATTTTTATTATTTGTACTCTATCACCGAGGTAACTTCTGAAAAATTGAATCGCAGCATTTGAGAGATCAATATATTCCAAAATAGCAAATAAAATTTCGTGACTGATAGTGTCGAAAGCTTTTGAGAAATCTAATAGTACGAGGGCGGTAGCTTTTTTGGCATCTGTTGCCCTGAAATATCATACGTGATATTCAGTAGCGCAGTTTCGCAACTATGAAGTGATCTGAAACCAGATTGAGTCTCAGGTAACAAGTTATGTTTTGACACGTAGAGGAACAATTGATTGTAGACGATTCCCTCCAAAATTTTTGACATGGCTGGCAAGATGCTTATTGGTCGCAGATCTTTGAATGTTTCGGGATTACTTTTTTTTGGAATAGGTATTACCAAGGCTTATATTTTTTGTCTTCCATCGGCACTGGTATATTTCTTGGGAAATAAATTGAATTAATTATCGTTTTTAGGGTATGCGAACACGTAGAAGACGAACTGGACCTGCCCATGATCGATTTGACAGATATTCTGCATTCTGTTCATACTGACGATGAGTTGATAAGGGATCAAAAAATAGTAGCTAATTTAGAAGAGGTCGTCATGGGATGGGAAAGACACATCCTCAAGGTTATAGAGAGTTATTTGGCCAATATAAAAACAGATTGTATGAATGAACTTTCATCAGTAATAGGCATAATTTCTATGGTTATAGGTCACAGAGTTCAGTCAGCTTACCCTGACTGAACTGAAGATGAGTTGAAACTTACTGAACTTCTCAGATTTAATATTATTAAATATTTTATTGATAATTTGTTGTAATCATCTGTTTTATGAACAAAAATATATTTAGACCCCTATTGGAAATGGCCCTCTTCCTGAATATGAATACTGGCATGAGAGAGAAGCAGCATTGAGCTCAGTAGTGGAACAACTGAAGAAACCGACACTTATTAGAATCAGCAATATTTTAGAGAAAGCAAAATCGCCCGTTATTGATGGTTTCATTCATTATCAAATCGAACTGAGAAGATATTACAGCCAGGCAAAAGAAAATGTGAAATTCCTGTCCACCAGTCCACCATCCAAAGACAGTTGAAGGTATTACTCAAGCATTCATTACTTCATAGAGACTTTTACTGAACTGACTTCAAGATCACACTTAATTTTATTGAACTTCTTCCAACTGATTTAAAACAAGATGAAAAATAAACTGACCTTTTATTGTCTGTTCTCAGTTGGTCTCTCATGCAAAGGACTTTCGCAAGGTTAAAGAGTGTATTCCCCAGCTGATGGAAGGCTTACATTTGATATGGGTTTTATCAAGTTATTATAACACAGATGAAGTTATGGTTCCATTCATGGAAAGGATAGTATGGAGCCTACTAGAAAAAGCTAGACGGAGTCTCGATAACCAAAATTTGTTCAGGTATTTTCTAGTGTCACAAGTATCTTGTTTAATACTTTGTACTTGCAAATGCCAACTTAGCCAAACCCCACCCATTCCATGAGTTACACAATTTGGCGCCCAACGTGGGGCATGAATTCATGACCTTGAGATTAAGACTCCAATAACAAATTTTCTAACATAATATTGTTACCTCTGCCCTTGAGACTCTTGAGGGATCCAAGCAATTTGGTCCAGCTTGATTTGCAGTTGGACTTAATCTCTAAATATAGGAAAGAGAAGGCCTTTTGTATATGAAATACTCTCGATTGAATTCACAAATTTCGGAAATGCTTTCACAAAATTTGTATAGATGCTCTCTCACTGACGCACAGAAAGGATAATTCTGTTTCATCAAATGATTTTCAAGCGTAAGGGGGCGTGGCGATTAAACAATTTTACAAGTAACGAGGACTAAACAAAATACTTGTTACACTAGCTAGATAACTCTTCTGTATGGCATTGATATATATTTTTACTTGAAATATTGTTCTTCGATCGTCGGTGTATTGTAGACAACCAATTGATGACGTGAAAGGTCTCACTTCAAAAGCACGAGAAATGCTTGAAACATGGAAGTCTTCGTATCTAGAAACTAGACACAAAATTGAGGATTCTGGGAAGGGGCAACGCTGGGAATTCGACAAAAGAAAACTCTTTTCGGCGTCGGATTACATGGCAATTGTTTGTAAAGATCTACATGAAGTTGCTACGGTGAGTCAAATGCCATAACGGTGAGTTTCAAAGGTCATTATAATGTAATATTTCTGAGGCCAGACCTGTCGCCTCTACATATGAACAAGCTTGATATCCGAAGGAGTGTTCGAGAATCTTCGACTCTCGGCATTTCGATCGTGCGACATCTAGATGCGAATAGAACATTCCGGTGAAATTCAAGCTTGTTTATGTGTAGAGGCGACAGGTCCGGCCTCAGAAATAATTACAATAATGATTTTTTTGTACTGAACAAACAATGATTTGATTACAGATACCATCATTAGAGAAACTGAATTGAGAAATATTGAATTTAAATCATATAAACATAATATTAATGATGAAAATTTATTCATTTATTCAGAAAAATGAAGTCAATGCCATGTTAAGTCGCCCCATTGCGCATATGGTGGTGGTACTCTCTTTCGTCTGCACTTATATTCAGATCGGGGAGATTATCATTATTATAGTTGATAATACATAACTATTTCAATTCACATTTTTATTCATACCTGAAAGCTTTGTCGATAAGTTGAAAAACTTCTGACATTAAAGTATATTTTGACTTTGAATGAATAAATGAATAAATGAATAAATGAATAAATGAATAAATGAATAAATGAATAAATGAATAAATGAATAAATGAATAAATGAATAAATGAATAAATGAATAAATGAATAAATGAATAAATGAATAAATGAATAAATGAATAAATGAATAAATGAATAAATGAATAAATGAATAAATGAATAAATGAATAAATGAATAAATGAATAAATGAATAAATGAATAAATGAATAAATGAATAAATGAATAAATGAATAAATGAATAAATGAATAAATGAATAAATGAATAAATGAATAAATGAATAAATGAATAAATGAATAAATGAATAAATGAATAAATGAATAAATGAATAAATGAATAAATGAATAAATGAATAAATGAATAAATGAATAAATGAATAAATGAATAAATGAATAAATGAATAAATGAATAAATGAATAAATGAATAAATGAATAAATGAATAAATGAATAAATGAATAAATGAATAAATGAATAAATGAATAAATGAATAAATGAATAAATGAATAAATGAATAAATGAATAAATGAATAAATGAATAAATGAATAAATGAATAAATGAATAAATGAATAAATGAATAAATGAATAAATGAATAAATGAATAAATGAATAAATGAATAAATGAATAAATGAATAAATGAATAAATGAATAAATGAATAAATGAATAAATGAATAAATGAATAAATGAATAAATGAATAAATGAATAAATGAATAAATGAATAAATGAATAAATGAATAAATGAATAAATGAATAAATGAATAAATGAATAAATGAATAAATGAATAAATGAATAAATGAATAAATGAATAAATGAATAAATGAATAAATGAATAAATGAATAAATGAATAAATGAATAAATGAATAAATGAATAAATGAATAAATGAATAAATGAATAAATGAATAAATGAATAAATGAATAAATGAATAAATGAATAAATGAATAAATGAATAAATGAATAAATGAATAAATGAATAAATGAATAAATGAATAAATGAATAAATGAATAAATGAATAAATGAATAAATGAATAAATGAATAAATGAATAAATGAATAAATGAATAAATGAATAAATGAATAAATGAATAAATGAATAAATGAATAAATGAATAAATGAATAAATGAATAAATGAATAAATGAATAAATGAATAAATGAATAAATGAATAAATGAATAAATGAATAAATGAATAAATGAATAAATGAATAAATGAATAAATGAATAAATGAATAAATGAATAAATGAATAAATGAATAAATGAATAAATGAATAAATGAATAAATGAATAAATGAATAAATGAATAAATGAATAAATGAATAAATGAATAAATGAATAAATGAATAAATGAATAAATGAATAAATGAATAAATGAATAAATGAATAAATGAATAAATGAATAAATGAATAAATGAATAAATGAATAGATGAATAGATGAATAGATGAATAGATGAATAGATGAATAGATGAATAGATGAATAAATGAATAGATGAATAGATGAATAGATGAATAGATGAATAAATGAATAAGTGAATAGATGAATAGATGAATAAATGAATAAATGAATAAATGAATAAATGAATAAATGAAAAAATGAAAAAATGAATAAATGAATAAATGAATAAATGAATAAATGAATAAATGAATAAATGAATAAATGAATAAATGAATAAATGAAAAAATGAAAAAATGAATAAATGAATAAATGAATAAATGAATAAATGAATAAATGAATAAATGAATAAATGAATAAATGAATAAATGAATAAATGAATAAATGAATAAATGAATAAATGAATAAATGAATAAATGAATAAATGAATAAATGAATAAATGAATAAATGAATAAATGAATAAATGAATAAATGAATAAATGAATAAATGAATAAATGAATAAATGAATAAATGAATAAATGAATAAATGAATAAATGAATAAATGAATAAATGAATAAATGAATAAATGAATAAATGAATAAATGAATAAATGAATAAATGAATAAATGAATAAATGAATAAATGAATAAATGAATAAATGAATAAATGAATAAATGAATAAATGAATAAATGAATAAATGAATAAATGAATAAATGAATAAATGAATAAATGAATAAATGAATAAATGAATAAATGAATAAATGAATAAATGAATAAATGAATAAATGAATAAATGAAAAAATTAATGAATGAATGAATGAATAAATATTCAGAGAAGAGACAACCGATGGTGTAACTGTTTTCTTATCGTTTCAGATAATTTTTCATTTCAAAAACATTTTCGGACCAGAATTGAGAGCTATCGTCAGCGATCCTCAGAGCATAGACAATGTGGCCAAACGGGTAGATAGGTTGGTGGTTCAAATCGAGAATACGGATTTTGACATTTTCGATCTGAACTGTAAGGAGAATTGGGAAGCTATAATGCAGCATTTCAAAAAAGAAGTGCGCCAGCTTGAACTTGAAGGAGCCAGTTTCATCGACCAGAGCTTCAAAATCATCAAGTGAGATACGGCGTGCCGCAAGGAATGATTACGGGGTCGGGTTCATACCGTTACCGAAATAATGTTTTTTTTTCAGATCTTCAGAGGGCGCTTTGGAGATGCTCTTGAAATTCAAGCACATAGAAACGAGGCAGACAATTTTGAATAAACTGATGTTGAAGTTTGACGTTATTCTGGACCAATACATGAAAGAAGTATTGGCAGTTGACGATAATTTTACTGTGAGTTATTTGATTGCATTCTAGTTCCACGATTATAATCATTGACATATTTCCATATTAAATTAAATTTTCCGTTCATTTAAGTAGGTACTCTGAATTATTATCAAATTGAATAATATAAAATAAGCCACTGTGTTTTCTGTTTTGTGGATAGTGTTCTCTAAAACGAGTTTTCAAAGTCTGTTGTTTAACACCTTGAGTGCCATAGCGGTCAGTATGACCGCTACGATACTTTCCTGTGGTGCCATAGCGGTCATAATGACCGCCGATTTTGCACCACTACTACGGCTGTTTCAAACACTTTTTCTACAAAAGAATCGTGGAAATCTATATGAAAACATTTAATCTCGAATTGGTATTTCTTGAAACTCTGTCATTGTACTGGGTGATACAGAATATATGTCAAATTGAACTCGCAATTTTTTTGTGATGAATCAACACATGAATCGTTTGTGAAAATGGTTGAAAAGAGAACGGTATCGATCTTTTATATTCACCAAATGGAACATCATCGACTTAGAAAGCTTAAATTGGAAATTGGTTATGTTGCAGGCAAATTTGTCCACTTTTAAAATTTCTAGTTATTGTGAAAATCCATTCCAATTTCAACTCTATTTTGATTCAATTCTCTATCTTTCTGGTTCAAATATCACAAATTATATAATAAATGTTTGTGAACTTCACGACACAATTAATAGTAGAGATGGAGAGGTAATGATATTGATTCACCTCAAAACATGTAAGAATATTTTACTACACCGAAAGCAGACTAGGACAAGACTGTAAATGTAAGGATTGTGAGGTCGGCCAACTTACAGTCTATTACTATGGATAATGTTCAAAATTAAATTAATTCTTCAGAAAAATATATAAGTGATTTTACTACTGAAAAATTGGGTCATAATGGTTTTTGACTCTTACGGCATTCCGTTCTGTTAGAGTAGACGATGGACTTTATTCAAAGATATTTTATAACTTATTAATGTGTATCTTGTTCTTTGGTTACACGTAGGAGTTGTGTTTTTTTGAAGGGCTTTTTTATTTTAGGATAAATCTATTGTGACTAGCGTTATATCGAAAATAATTGCATTTTTTTACAAATTCAGTGAATTTCTGAGTAGCTAATTATAGGCAGATACATCTGAAACATCTGCATAAGCTTTCATTTTATTATGCTGTATAACATTGCTCCTGGTTCATCTATTGCACATCTTAATTTTTCAATCTATTTGATTTTCATATCGCTTTCATCAAGTTGGGAATTTCTGACTCATTGATACCGTGTTTGACGGTGTTTGGTTTTGAGTCCGAATATATCCTAGTTAATCTTCCACTAAATGACACAATTTACGAGATCATTCTATATTAAACAAATATCATCTATTCGCAAATTTTGTTTTCGATTTCGTCATTTATAAGTACTCTTTCATAGTGCCTGAAAAATTATGATACAATGAGTTCTTTTACCAACAAGTTTGGTATCCAGCGATACACTACTATCAAAATTATCAGCAATGGGTCTTCTGGAATATGAAAGTTTATTAGACAAAAACAACACAATGTGATATATCAGAAACACGTTCTTTCACAAAATTTATTTTCAAATTTCATGTAGGCGGGTATGTTAATTTCCACAGCACAGTTTCAATAGTTTTATTACATACCTGATAGGCTCTTCTAGGAAATATTGCTTCATAATCAACCGTCCTCTGAATGGAACTGGCGATATTTTCATATCCACATAATTACATAATGTTTCTCCAGTTATGAATCTCATTTTATGTAATGTGCCAGTAAAATGGAAAATTACACACTCTCAAGAATAATTGAAATCCTTTCTTTGTCACGATTTGTGGAGCGAACAGGTTTCGAAAGGACATATCGGTTGGCCAATAATTGGCAACATGTAGCTTATGATCTTAACCCTTCATATACCCTGTGAGCCTGATAAATCCCAGGATTTTATTTCTACAGGTTGAGGTCCATTCATGAAGCATTGACTGAGTAGAAGTAGCATTGTCATTCAACCAAATTTGATTGATACAGAGATAAAATCATAAGGTTGTTTCTTTACACTAACCAAACAGAATTCAGCTATTCAGACTTTTCGTTTTTAAACTGCAAAATTTCATTATTTCCGTTATCGGTAATGGCTTCAGATTCGTCGTTTTTTCATTTTAAAAATTGAATATATCTTCTTCATTTTCTGGTTCATCATTCATCATCATTTTGTGTGTTTTTTGGATTAGTCAGATGTCGAAGCCCACGAATTTTTTCAGTTTTTTTACCTTTATTGAATGTTTTCAGATATTTATTGGGAATACCAGAACGTCTTCCCAGAAATATTCAGATTATGTAAAATCACTACTTCGTAAAATGAATTACACTTACATGTTTTAACAATATTATGAATAAGCTGCCAATCAGTGAATTTACTTTCTGGAATAATAACAACATTCTTCTAAAAATCAATTGTAACCGCTGACTTGATCACTACCGCCACCTGAAGAGCCACTGTGAAAAGCCAATTTGGATATTATTTTTCATAATCTCTCAGTTTGAAAAGTTTACTACAGAGTTGGATATCTTCCTGTTGCACAATATACAATTTACTCATTTGCCCTTCTACACTTTTATAGATCATCTTGAGAACATTAATTCATTTTTAGACCACAAAATTCATTTCAGGTGCCGAATGTCCTTCATAAAATCAAACTTCTAATCAATATGTTGGAGGTGTTCATGTGGCTTGGTCTATTCGCCCATAAAATTCACCAGAATTCATCATTTTATCATTAGATCAGTCAGTCCCGAATTTTATTCTTTTTGAGCATTATTTATTCTTTTTATTTGGCAGTAAATACATATTATTCTGTATTTATTATTATTTTGGACTAAAAAGACAGCAATATGTGTATGAATCCATCCCTACACCCTACCAACTACATTCGAATTGTTCGATTCGAATATTAATCTTTTTCGATTTCAGCTCCATCTAGTAAACGATTATCAACAAACCATACATTATTGTAATGAGTATTGTGAGAAAATTGTTAAGCTGATGAAAATCGACAAGGTGCAATTTTCTATAAAAAAGTTGTCAGCACTTCTGACTCGTCCTGTAGGATTATGTCAGAAATGTTTCAATAAAATTTCGTATATTTCAATCCTATACCTCTACTTCAGATTTGAAATCTCTATGTGAAGCGATAATTGAATGGTAGGCTTATCTCATAAATCACTGTTACACAGTACCCGTTCTCTGTGGCACCATGGGAAAGTCAGTATGAATTTCTCGGCAGTCAAGGTGTTAACCAAAACTTGTTAAATGGTTATGTACCTACAGTCTGTGATAAAAGTGATCTCTCTCTGAACTTTGAAGGAAAAAACTCTGAAATATTATTATTTTCAATCATTTAAATTCAACAAAGGCTATTTTTTTTAACCTAGCCAAAGCTTTCGATACGGTTGACCCTAAACGACTATCAATGAAATTATAGAATAATGGATTTCGCGTCAAAGTTTATGATCTTCTCAAAAATTATTTATAAAATAGAACTCAATATGTTAAAATTGATGAAAGTAGAAGTGAACGAAAAAATCTTTCAATTTGATGTGCCGTAGGGGACAGTTTTGGGGCCACTACTATTTACTATCTATCTCAGCGACCTTTTTAATATCAATACTATAGGTGAAATACATAGTTTTGCAGTTGATACAGTTATTTTATATGGGGAAATACACTGGATTGAATTACAGTCTAAGACCACATTAGATTTTAAAAAGATTAACCTCACAATAAACTTTGAAGAAGATTTATTTAGTTATTTATCCATTTATTCAATCCCAAGAAACATAAAATATTTATACAGGGACAACGAATATAAATATACATATGGAAAAATAATAACATCAATATTAGGTATAGGTGAAAGGTAACATTTAAATATAATAGTTAAATCAGTATTGAGCAGATGATTTTGGTCGGAGATACTATGATACTTCATCTTCAGTAGAAATAAAAAAAATTGAATTTTGTGAGGTAATTAATAGACCTTATTCCTTTCGGCATGCTATTATAAGCTAAAATACCACGATAATATAATGAATTTTTGCCAAATTGAGTTTTAATTTGCACAGTTTTAGGTTTTTCACATTGTATAATAATACCCTCCCAGACTAAGGACCACTAATACTTGTTAATAATTTATTCATTTTTTTATTGAGTGAATACCTTCCATACAGAACAAGTTCTGGTATGAGAAAGTTGTACATATAATAATAATAAAAATTATTAACAATAGCAATTCAAATAAATATATCATAAATGACTGATAAACAGAATAAACATACAATAATGATGAAACCATAGTAAAATCATAAATTAGTGAACAAAGATTGATAGCAGGATGTCAATTCCGTAAGGAAATTATGTGTTTTTTACAGATATTTTGAATTTGGAAAAACTTCTGCAATTTGTTATAAGGTAATTTGTTGAATTCATCTAAAGCAGCGTGAGTGAATCTTTTTTGACCAACTGTAGAGGTAGCAGAATCGAGGTGAAATAAGTTATATTGTCTATCGAGATGACTATGAATTTCAGAGTTTTTCTTCAAAATTAAATTTGATTTTAATTTTTTATTTATGATATTGAATGTAATTTTTAAGGTATTTATTTTATACAATTCATTTAAAGAGAATTTGTTTGTAACTGCAAATAGTTTAGTACTTTCAAAGATTTCCTATACAATGCTGATATTTTATTGAAATTATTTTTGGAACGAGATCCCCAAATATTTATCAAATAGGTAATACGACCTAGTATGTGAGAATATAGAATCATATTTATAGTTTTTTTATCGAGTTTGGGACATCTTCTCAAAGCACCACTGAATGGGGAATTTTTTTTAGTCAAGACCTCAATGTGTTTGTCCCATTTCAATTTTCCATCAATCCAAATACCAAGATACTTTATTTTTTCAGTTCTTTTCAATAATTCATTTTTTATATTGAGGTTAAGGGAAATATCATGTTTGTTTTTCTGCTGGAAAATTATATACTCAGTTTTATCAGTATTTATTGATAAAAGGTTGCAATAAAGCCATTTTTCAAATTTTTTCAAGTCGTCATTAATAATGTTTTCTAGAATGAGAGAGTTTTTGTTCTCATATAAAAGTACTGTATCGTCTGCGTATATGGTACAACTTCCTGCTAACCCAATTTTAGAAATATTTTGAATATACAGGGTGTTTCTTAAGTACGTGTAGAAACTTCAAGAGCATGTTGCTGACGTCGAAATAAGAAAAAAAGTTCATATAAACACATGTCCGAAAGTTATTCGTTTCTAAGATACAGAGTGTCGAATTTTAATTCTTATATTTGTTTTTTGTGAATAAATTCTAAAATATTTGTGATATTCGAGTAAAGTTTGGTATCTGGGATGATTTTTCAATGACAAAATGAAATTTTATGTTAATTGTAAAAAAACTAATTTCTAATTGAATTTATTTAAATTTTAAAAATTTTGTCATTCAAAATCACTTGCATCGGTTTTTTCGAATCTCAATAACTCGAAAACAGTTGCTCGCAGTGACCTCTACCAAGAATATATGTTTTACACAAACTAAATAACGAATATTCCCAGATACCAAACATTACCCAAATATCAAAATTATTTTGAAATTTTTCACAAAAATGAAAATAAGAATTCAACTTTGACACTCTGTATCTCAGAAACGAATAACTTGCGGACATATATTTTTAGGAACTTTTCTTCTTATTTTGATGTCAGCAATACGCTTCTACACGTACTTAAGAAACACCCTGTATAATAGATACAAGATGGGTCCCAAAACAGATCCTTGTGGAACGCCCGTATTTATTGGTAGTCTGATAGACTCAGAGTTGAAATATTTGGTACTGATTGTACTATTTTCAAGATAGTATTCCAAAAGATTTTTCACTGTACCCCTGAATCCCATTGTTTCCAAGTTTTCCAAGAGTATTTTGTTATCAACTGTATCAAATGCCTTCTTAAGGTCAATGAAAACAGCTACCACATAGTTTCCTGTATCAAGTCCATTTTGAATTGCTTGCATGACTTGTAGTACTGCTGCTTGTGTGCCACTATTTTCTTGGAAACCAAACTGATTACTATCAAAGCCATATTTTTTGTTTATAAAATCAACAATACGTTCTTTCAAAAAAATTTCAAAAATTTTAGAAAAAATGCTCAATATGGCTATTTGTCTATAATTCGATGGATCTTCAGCATCTCCATGTTTGAATATAGCTTTTAGTGAAGCATGTTTCAATTCAAGTGGGAAAATACTAGAATTGAAGAAACTGGTGGTATCAAGTACTTAGGGATTATACTTGACAGCTATCTAAAATGGGACAAACAAATAGTATTTCTGTTGAGGATATTATAGAGTTTATTATCAAAATTCAAGTATCTCAGAACATTCAAGGACATAAAAATCCTTGACATTCTTTATTTTTCATTAATACAGTCTCAATTGAATTATGGTATTCTGGCTTGGGAAGAAGTCATGAAATCCCACCTCAGAAATCTTGAGGTCCTTCAGAAATGGTTTTTGAAAATCATATACAGTAGTAAATTATTTATGTCTAAGTGAAAAACTGTACAAAGAATCAAAGAAAATGGAAATAATACAATTATAAGTACCTAATCCTTACCTGTAATTTTCTCGCAACAAGTTTTGAACTTCGCGGATATAAAAAAACCGCTTATTCACCTTTTTATACAAATTGATTCTATTGGATTTTGAATAAACTTTATAATTAATGTTTCAGAGAAACAAAAGACACCCGATTCTGTGTAAAAACATGCCGTCGAGCGGCAGTGCCATCTATTGGGTGCGCCTTCTTTACAACAAATTGAAGCGTCCGATACTGAAATTTCAAAGGGTGTCTGAGCTGATGAATTCTCCATTGAAAGCTGAAACGTTTTCAGCATATCTGAAATTCGCCAAGGAACTGAAGGTTTATGAACAAGGTGAGATCGTATTCGACGTCATATAATGGTTCGTAGTTGTCTGACTATAGGCTTTTACATTTCCGACAGGTAAATTTGACGAATGGTTGAACACCTTCGGATCTTCCCTGGACGCATGCATGCAAATGGACATTTTGAGGCTTGGAAATGCGAACAAAAAAGGAAATTTCTACAAGCCCCCTAAAACCGCCCAGTCGCAACAAAAATTATCCAATTCTATCGCAACAAGTCAGTCAAGAAGTGAGTACCAGCCAACCTTTCTACTTTGGAACAACTACAAACTTTGCAAAACAAAGCTATAAAAAGCATCTAGAGAGAGGTGGTAATCTTGAATGTTCAATGACTGAATTTGGGTTTGGATTTCGTACATGGGATCGACTGCTTGGTTGTTGCTCATCTGGAACTGATTCGGTGGGTGGTTTGTATTCGGGAGTGACAAAAAATCCTGGTATGTCGAAGGGTCTTCTGGAGGTTGTGATTGTTCCAATGTGTCATTTTGATAATATTGATTACTATCAGCATTATTTATATATAAGATAGTTAGTCAACCTTATGGGATTATAATTGGATCAAAATGGATGCGACATGTAGATGGCGATAGTGAGCTCGCATCCAAGTCATGTCGTAACTTCAGTGATCTGGCCTCCAAGTCATGTCGTAACTTGATTAAAACAATGGAAAAGCATTAAAATCAGGCTTTTTTGAAGAAACCTGTATTAAAATGACGTCAAATATTAATGTTTGTAACTAATCACGCTAGATGACACTCGCGTTTGTGTCCAATACCTTTTCCACAGGCATTGACTAACTATGTTCTATTTAAACAATGCTATCAGTATAGTAATCATAATCGTTGTTACTAGGATAATAATCATCGGTTTGAGGATAATTAGCAGTATAATTATCTTGATTATCACCTGTATGTTAATCCTGAGTTTCGTATGTAATAAAGTGAGCTCTGTTGATTAGGACGTTCTGAAGAGTTTGAGTTTCTTTGGATTACCGGTGGTCGATATTGGTTTTGGTTATTTTGGGATTGGGGTCGAAATTGGAGTTGAAACTGGGGTTGATTCGTTTGGGGTTTGTTGTATTGTTGGTTAGGTTGAGGATTCTGTTGTCTCGAGAAGTTCTGGTTATATTGGGAACTTGGTTGTCTTGAAAAATTCTGATTGAAATTTTGAGGAGGATTTTGGGGTGGAATTCTTTGCTGTCTCACTCGACATTCAGTAGAAATATGTCTGTCCTATACGACCGCAAGAGTGACAAGTTCTTTGAAATGCGGGTGGTTGATTCCTCCTAACCATTTGTAGAGAACGTGGCTGATTTGGTCTTTCGGATTTTTGATTTTCGAAATAGGAAAGTTGCATTTCTCTCCTAATCCTGATATGGGCTTCAAGTAGGTCACCAGGTTTGGAAGCACGGATTATTTGACCTATTCGAGGTTCAAGACCGGTTAAAAGCGTGTTTAATTCCATAGTCTCTATAAGACCACATTGAGCGGTTTTCTGTTCTACAAAAGACCAGATTTTTTAATGCAGGAGTGCATTTTGGCATTGTGGACTTGCAGACGATTGAAAAATGTTATAGGTGATTCATACGTTGAAGATCGTGAATTAATGAAGTGAGATCACGAGCGTCACCAAAATATAATGTTAAAAGATGTCTAATTTCGTGGTAGGTTACAGGGTTCCTAGAACTTATTAGTTGTGCAGCTCTACCTCTAAGTTTATTTTTTATGTGAATCACTAATAGAACTCGTTGGTCCACTGTGGCCATGCGATATGCACAGTCACATGCATTCAAAAAGGTATTCAAAAAAATTTGGTCTCCTTCAAACTCAGGCACTAAAGAAAACACTTCAGATAATTTATACGGCTCAATTGCATCGCCTTCATGTTCAGATCTAGGCTGATTATCTCTATCTCGGTTATTTTCAGCCATATTGAATACAGGTAAATCAAACTTTGAAATAGTCGAACAGTACGACTTTTCCAACTCGGTAATTGGCTGTATAATTACCAATATTGTTTAACTAGAAATAATCAATCAGTATGATTATTGGTTGATTGCAAACAAAATATAATCGAGTTGATTCAAAATTGTCCTACAATAGTATGATGCTCATTCCGATTCGTCTTGTTCTCGAAGTCGTTCAGCTAGAGGCTTCACCAGGTGTTCCTTCCGCTGCTCTTCGAGTGTTGATTCCTCTGGGGTTTTCGGTTCGTCTTCTGTTGAGGGATAGGGATCCGCCGCTACTAGTTGGGGTGTCTCCGTGTTCTAGTAACGTTTTTCAGATCCTACCGACTGCGCCAATTGTTATATTTGAACTTTCAAATATATCTTTTTAAAAAACACAAATACTTTCAAAACTTTATTACAAAATAATCACAACTACTTGGTTGGAATATCAAAATCAACTAACTATATTTGACCTCGCAGGGTCTATTTATGTATTCCAAGTAGCTTCATCAGCAGCAGACTTAAAATAACAAAGAGTATCTGTTCTGCTGATTCTACGTCTTGGATTTATGGGAAGTCGTTATCTCAAGGTGACCCGATAAGGGACTGCGTAGATTGAGGCATAATTACAATATAACATACACATACCTTTTTTTCTTCCTCGCTGTTTCATAATACATGTCAACTTACATTTCTATTAATTGTTGAAAAAATTTGTGCATGAGTTGATACACTTTGGACATTAAAGAATAATTTGATTTTCTAAATTTTTAAAAAAAAATTGCCTTTGAAATGACTCATAAAAATAGTTTAAAACTTCACGAATTAAGTTTGTTATCTGAAATTATATTTTCAAACTTTCCTATACCAGATTTGTTCTGACTAGAAGTCATTTCTTCACTGAATAAATATTTTTTTATCTCTTGATAAACAGGTATTATTTATTTATTTATTTTATTGTTAATAATACAGTATTAATATATATAATATATAGAAATAAATTTCTCATGAAAACATGATCAAATAATTAAAAAACTTGTCCATGATCATGTGAAATTAATGATGAAATAATGTTATATCAAAATACATAGTTATAACAAGTTTTCTTCAAAATCTAGCAGTTTCAAATCGACTTCATTATCTTGCATATCCATTGACAGAGGCAACCACCGTTCCGAAGACTCGAATAAAAATAGTTTCGATAAATGCAGCTCAAGCGCCGTCAGGGATGGCGTACATAGCACGGCCAAAACAAAAGTTGATTTGCCGACTTCTCCGAAACACACAGGATCAACTATATCTCCATCCAACTCACTATCCAGCATTCTTAACTCAAGTTCCTTACCTCGCCGCTCCAGTGACAAGGACAATCACCGTATTAGAGTCTACTCAGAAGACGATAGCAGTGGAGAACGCAGCTCAAACAGCTACAACACCTTCAGGCCTGTGGTACACGGTACTGTTAAAACACTAGGCCTCAATGGGTTGAAAAATATTGGAAGTACCTGTTTTATGAACAGTGTTATCCAATGTTTATTAAACACGAGATGGTTATTAGAGTATTTGAGGAAGGATGCCTATACAAGAGACATATACACAAGTATCTCTAGTATGAAGGGAGCCTTAATCAATGCCTTCGCAGAGGTGATAAAGGAGCTATGGTCAGAAGATTCTTCTGATCGAGTGGTAAATACAGTCTCTTTAAAGAGTCAAATACAAATATTCGCACCTCGTTTCATTGCTTACTCCCAGCAAGATGCCCAGGAGTTCTTGCGATACCTTCTGGAGGGTCTTCACGAAGATGTGAACAGAATAACGGAGAAGCCAAAACCCATTCTGACGGAGATAGTAGAAAAGTTAAGTGACGGTGAGAAGGCACAAGAATCTTGGTCGAAGTACTTAAGAATGGACAATTCCAAAATCATTGATAATTTCGTTGGCCAGCTTAAGTCCACATTGAAATGTACGTATTGCGGGCACTGTTCTGTCACCTTCGATCCGTTCTGGGACCTATCACTACCTATACCGCAACGAACAGGCCAACTGAGATTATCACAGTGTTTAGATTCGTTTACGAGGGAAGAAACGTTGGATGGCGACGAGAAGCTAACATGTGCTAAATGCAAAGAGAGAAGGAAGTGTACCAAATCCCTATCAATTTACAAGTTCCCCAAAATTTTAGTGATACATTTAAAAAGGTTTTCTTCGATGGATCGATTCAGAGGAAAATTTAATGTAACCATTGATTTTCCGTTAGAGGGTTTGGATATGAGTAATTATGCGGCAGACAATGTAGCCCCTTTCCGCTACAGTCTGTACGCATTATCAAATCATAGTGGGACTACCTACAGCGGGCATTACACTGCCTACTGTAGGCATCCGCATGCGGGCACGTGGCACGAATATAATGATTCTCGCGTATCCCCTATTTCATCCAGATCCCTCGTGAGCGGAGAAGCTTACGTTCTGTTTTAT
Organism: Chrysolina oricalcia; assembly: GCA_944452925.2. Lineage (NCBI taxonomy): Eukaryota > Metazoa > Arthropoda > Insecta > Coleoptera > Chrysomelidae > Chrysolina > Chrysolina oricalcia. Next base: position 6,646,964 of record OX101815.2, on the reverse strand, counting down.
GAACAAGAAGGCACTAAATCGCACCTTTGAGTTCATATTTAGTTATATTTTTATTTTTATTGTATACATTATAATTATATTTAATTGATGAATATCCATAATAAATACATACAAAGAAAAATAGCAAAATGAACTTAAATGCATGCCTAAATAACATTGGTCACATTTTGTATAAATAAAAAAAAAACAAAACCCATTCAAAATTATTTCGCATTCAAATAATTTTCCAATTTTTCAGAATTCTCAATCAACCAGAATTTGATTTTATTTTTAAATCCCAAAAAACTAGTTTTTTTAAAGAAATTGTCAAATTATTGTAAATCCTTTTACCTATATAAATGGCATGTTGTTGCATCGAAGTTGTAGAGAACTTTTCAGTTGATATCCAACCATCCATTTTATTCTTTGTTTCATATTTATGTTGTATATCATTATTAATTTGTAAATTTTTTCTAATGTAAGCTGTCGATGCTTTATAAAATAATTGTTTGACAGATAAAATTTCATAGTGTTCAAAAATAATTTTCAGAGAATAATCAAAGGGTTTAAAAAAAAAATTTCAAGGTATACTTTTGAATTGAAGTAATTGGTTTTAAAACTTGTTTATATATAATAATAATAATAACGTTTATTCATAATTCACTGCAACATGTATAAAATAAAGGTATACCCATTTCTCAATAAATACTGTTATCAAAGTGTACAATGGTTATTTTTAAGAAACAACTGTAAAATCATGAAAGGGTATATTCAGTCATTTATCATTATATCTATGATAGAATAGCATGATCAGTCAAACAGTTTGAGACTGATCATGCACCTTTTTGTATTTACATATATTTTTAATGAAGCATTTAGAATTACAAATAACGAAAAACACTAAAACAAAGAAGGAATCCTAATAAAGTCAATTTCTTTTTTGGAGAAAATATTTTTTATTTTGATTTTAAATTCAGTGATATTTCTACAACTTTTTATGTCTTCGGGTATTTCATTGAATTTTGGAAGACCTTCATGGGTGAATCTTTTCTGGCCAATTACAGAGTTTGCAGAATCTGAATGCCTCCCCAACCTATTATACCATAGGCCAAGATCATTAAATAAAGTAGAGTGGAATCCTCGATTTGAAACTAATCTAATTTGTTGTTCCACAAGGTACAGCTTCGGGGTCAGACTAGTTCATCATGTGAAAATATCTATTTCAGATACAAAGGCTACGAAACCGTCCAATAAACTTACCAATACCAGTCGATCTGCGAACACAGTCATGGAACGGATACATTCGCAAAGAAATCTGACTTGGCATGAAATCATGGGTAACTACGTAGTAGCCGATTTGGGGTTACAGTTCGAACTGAATTTCGACGAGAGCTTGTGGCGCTACTTCAGGACCGCAGAATTGTTCGAGACGCTGAATTACACGCTGCCAGATAATATTCGAATGATAACGCTTAGGAAGGAAAAAATACAGAAGAACGTTAACGCAGTGAACGAAATGGTGAAGCAATACAATGACATTGTCGACAAACTGACTGAACCACAGGTATGTATTGGTTGTTTGGATTAAAACTGGAAATGGTTCTATGGTCAATCCTGAAAAACCTGAAGAATTTTAGGAATGTCCAACCGAATACACACAATGCTTATGATATAGGAAAAACCACAGAAAAAATTCAAGAGGCCATAATGACCTCATATAATGACATCTCTGTAAAAAACTGTGCACACAGTTTATACATACCTCTTTCAATATTATTCAATCTATCTATCAGCGAGGGAGAATTTCCAAAAATTTGGAAAACTGCATACCTTGTCCCTATTTACAAAAATTGTGGGTTGAAAAATTCCGTGACCAGTTACAGAGGAATAAGTAATCTGTGTATTTTCAGTAAGCTTCTAGAAAGTTTGATTTATGATCATCTATTTCCGAACATCAAAGGATTGATAATTGAGGAACAACATGGTATCTTTGCTAAAAGATCTATTGAAACCAACTTGATGATTTACTGTCAATACATATCAGATTCTATGGACAAGAGAATCCAAGTAGACTCCATCTATACGTATTTCAGCAAAGCTTTCGATAAAATTGATCATAATATACTTTTGTCAAAGCTTGCTAAGGTGGGTATACTTGGAGATCTGCTAAGATGGTTTGCCTCTTACGTTTTCAATAGATCACAAATCGTGACAATCAACGGTTTCAAGTCTGAACCTATCGCTGTTACATCTGCGGTGCCGCAAGGCTCTCATCTCGGCCCTTTAATGTTTCTGATTTTTATAAACAATATAAAAAATTGTTTTAAACATTCCAACATTTTACTTTACGCTGATGACTTTAAAATATTTTCAAAAATTAAATCATCTGCTGATTGTTTGAATATTCAGTCCGATTTACATCGTTTTTCACGATTTTGCTCCTTAGGAGCAGCACTGTTAATTGGAACGCAACAGTGAATCGTGCATGGCTCGACTGGGGTGAGGATCCACGAGATTTTAATAATTTAATCGGTAAAATTAAATTTAAAAATTCCAGCCGCAACTGGGGCTCGAACTCCGGACCTTTCGACTCAGAGTCAGACGCTCTAACCACTGCGCCACGCCCCGACATACCTATTATTATTATTATTTCGCTCTGATCTTAGCAGTGTCATGTAGATCGCAAACCACTACCAACAGAACTGTTTCAGATGCACCTTCTGCGGGACGTCCTGAAAGACGTCGAGTTGAACATCCAGCCCGGCCTCATGAGAATCAAATGGTCGTCGCTGGGAATATGCGACTTCGCCGAAAACTGCCTGACGATGATCACCAACCTGAAGACGCTCTTCCGCCAAATCGAGCACATCGAAAGCGACCTCCAGAAACGCGTCCGCTTGCTGGCCTCCTCGAACTTGTTCGACTTCGTGACCGTCGACGAAGATCGAACGCGGTTGACGTGCAAAGACTTCTTCGGCGCCATGAACGACAACCGCACCGAGAAGACGTCGAAGGCGATGAAGATCTACGAGTCGTTCGGCCCCATCCTGATCAAGCTTGAGGCCATGATCCTGAACACCAACACCGGCAGATCTCCGGCCATGGCCAACTACTATTGCTTTTGGGAGGCGGAGCTTTACAAGGCTTTGGTGTCGATGACTCTGCGCAACATAGAGTCGTTCTCGAGTCAAATCGGAGACAGAGATCTCCTCTTCCAAGTGGACGCCGTGGTGATCACACCGGAGATACTGCTGCGGCCTACGGCTACGGAGATTTACAACATATTCGTGAAGAGCAACAAGGATTTCGTGGAGCGGTTGAAGATGTTTCCTAGGTAATGTATGAAGAATTCAACTTTGATTCTCAATGGTAACCTCCCGCTTGCCAACTTTTAAACCGCTTGGTATATTATAACAACATTTTGATGAATATTGAAGACGGCAAAAAATTGTACGATTTGACAGAAATTAGGTGGTTCCAAAGTTCAAGATGACGACACGGCGACATAACAGAACAGACATTTTTAATAATTGTACCAATTGTCGTTATACAATTTATGTTAAAACTTAATCCCTCTATAAACAGAAATGTTTCTTGGGATAAATAAAATAAATAACTAAAATAACTAAACACAACCGCAACCGCAACCGCAACCGCAACCGCAACCGCAACCGCAACCGCAACCGCAACCGCAACCGCAACCGCAACCGCAACCGCAACCGCAACCGCAACCGCAACCGCAACCGCAACCGCAACCGCAACCGCAACCGCAACCGCAACCGCAACCGCAACCGCAACCGCAACCGCAACCGCAACCGCAACCGCAACCGCAACCGCAACCGCAACCGCAACCGCAACCGCAACCGCAACCGCAACCGCAACCGCAACCGCAATCGCAACCGCAATCGCAACCGCAACCGCAACCGCAACCGCAACCGCAACCGCAACAGCAACCGCAACCGCAACCACAACCACAACCACAACCACAACCACAACCACAACCGCAACCGCAACAGCAACCGCAACCGCTACCGCTACCGCAACCGCAAACGCAATCGCAACTGCAACCGCAATCGCAATTGCAACCGCATCTGTAACCGCAACGGAACAGAACAGTACAGAATAGAATAGAACAGAACAAACGAAAACCCAAACGCAATCACAAACGCACAAACGTACAAACGCACAAACAGAACAGACTTAATTATTTGACAAAAATGAACTATCTGTATGATAATCAGTATGACTTTCGTGAATCTTGTTATACAGAGTGTGCAACTGTGGATCTAATCACTAATATCCAGATGAAATTGATTCTGGTTTTTTGTGCGGTATCTTATCACTGGATTTGCGTAAAGCATTCGATACTGTGAATCATGATATTTTATTAGTGAAACTAAGACAAATTGGCATCAGAGGCAACGTTTATGATTTATTTGAAAATTACCTCAGTGGAAGAGAGCAATTTATTTATATGGGGGGCTCAACCTCCTCGAAGAGAGATATTTTTTGTGGGGTACCTCAAGGGCCTGTTTTGTTCCTGATTTATATAAATTGTTCGCGAATGATAATACCCTGTATTATTATGGAAAAAGTCCTCAAGAAATAAACGAACAAATGGAAGGTGACCTCACTTTGATTTCGTCATGGTTAAAAGAAAATAAGTTAACTTTAAATTTTGAAAAATCTTGTTTTATGTATATTTCTAAAAGATCTTTACCAGAAAATCAGATTAAACCCTTCACTGTGGATAATTAATTCTTGTATACGATACAAAAAATACTTACGGCCGTATGCATAGTCAATTCCAGCGACTCGCTAGAGTTTCGCCGCTCGCTACACAAGAACTATAATGCACAGTCTAGCTCCAAAAAAGTGGTACATCGCCAGAGTTTTGCCAAAATGTAACTTATCGCGTAGTTGTCACTTTTTTGGAGCTCGACTGTGCATTATAATCCTTGTGTAGCGAACGGCGAAACTCTGGCGAGTCGCTGGCGATTGACTATGCATACGGCTGTTAAAATTTCTAGGTTTAACCATTGATCAAACTCTCTCTTGGTCTACGCATGTTCTGGATCTGAGAAAAAAAAAATTCTATCATTGGAATTTTATACAGACTGAGGTCTTATATTCCACAAAACATCTTAAACATATTTGCTTCAGTTTGGTATATCCAAAGCTTCAGTTTTTAATTTCAATTTGGGGAACTGCAACAATATCAGTTCTGAAACCATTGAAAACCTTACAGAATAAGATTATGAAATGTATCACATTACAGGGATTTATAAAAACCTTATTTTATTAGGTGACATGAATTTAAATTTATTACAGGAAAATTGTGTTGTCGATGAATACAAAAGCATATACAGTGTGACACACTTAAGATGAAGACACCCCTGTATTTTAGTCATTTTTGAGAGCAGAGATTTGATTTTTGGTACAGACGTAGACCTTCATGGGCCGCACTTTTCGCAATACTCAGCCCGAGTGACAGCCTTAAACCCAGCCTACTGCGATCCCGCGAAAAGGGCAAATTCTCGATATTTTGCGTCGCGTTGGAGATACAGAAAAAAGTTATTCGAAAAAGTTGCTTCGATATCGATTTTGACCCACATACCGAATTTAAACGCAAAATTGGAATTTTGAATTTTTTTGTAATTTTCATATTAAAGTCCGATTTTCAATTAATGGTCCTGAATAAGAAGCTACGAAAACAATAAATTCGTCATAATGTAGGAATAAGAATAAAAAACCTAATATTTTATCATTTCTGTAGCTTCTTATTCAGAATCATTAATTGAAAATCGGACTTTAATATGAAAATTACAAAAAAATTCAAAATTCGAATTTTGCGTTGAAATTTGGTGTGTAGGGTCAAAATCGATTTCTAAGCAACTTTTTCGAATAACTTTTTTCGGTATCTCCAACGCGACGCAAAATATCGAGAATTTGCCCTTTTCGCGGGATCGCAGTAGGCTGGGTTTAAGGCTGTCACTCGGGCTGAGTATTGCGAAAAGTGCGGCCCATGAAGGTATACGTCTGTACTGAAAATCAAATCTCTGCTTTCAAATATGACTAAAATACAGGGGTGTCTTCATCTTAAGTGTGTCACACTGTATATAACTAATGGTTACAAATTACTCAACATAGTCGATAAACACCATTTTACTAGAAAAAATCATAATAATGCAAAATCAATTTTGGATCATATTCTAACAAATATCTCAACAGATCATTCTGTATTTCTTATTGACTATGAGGATTTTCATCTTTCAGATCATAAATTAATAAATATAAAAACAAAAAAAATTATCAAGATGAAACCAAATATGATCGAAAAGTCTATAAAAATTTTGGATAAAAACAAATTTCGAGATTATTTTTCTGAGAGTCTACATTCCTTATGTGATACACCAACATTTCAAGAACTCGCTAATATTATAAAAGAATCTAAAGAAAAATCGAGCATTTTAAAAAAAATCAGGACAAGGGAAAATAATAATTGGATAACACAAAGTATTCTAAACAAAATGAAAATTCGGGATAATTATTATAAAAGATTGAAAAGAGATCCTAATAACAGTGAATTGAAAGATACGTATAAAAAATTAAAAAATGAAATAAATACTTGTTGTAAAAATTCAAAGAAAGATAAGTTAAATAAACAATTTGAAAGTGCTGGGACAAACCCTAAAAAAATATGGGAAGTGATTAATAATAACATTGGAACTAATAAGAAAAAAAAGCAAATACCAATCAACCAAATTATGAGTAAGACCGGTGTACTACTGAATAATGCAAATGATATATGTAATGAATTCATTAACTTCTTCACAGAAATTGGTTTAACATTATCTTAACAATTCAAAACTGTATTGAAAACTTTGTCACCACATAAAAAGTCAATTTTTTTGAAGCCAGTTTCAGATGAAGAAATTAATAAAGTAATTATGACTCTCAAATCACATACAGCACCTGGTGAAGATCAAATTACTTCAAACAATTTAAAAGATATTTTTGATCTAGTAAGCTTACCTTTATCCTTAATTATTAACAATTGTATAGAAAATGGTACTTTTCCAAACTATTTGAAGAGAACAATTTTGAAACCTATTTATAAAGGAGGTGACAGAAAAAACATTTCAAATTATCGTCCTATTGCACTTTTGAATGTGTTTGCTAAAATTTTTGAAAAAGTGTTGAAAATCCAGTTAGTTGATTTCATCAATGCTAATATTGGTTTTGATAAATTTCAATATGCATTCCAACAACATTCCAATACCCAAGCAGCAGTTACTGACTTTATGAGTAGTATTCATGAAACTTTAGATTCAAGTAATTATGGTGTTGCAATTTTCATTGATCTTAAAAAAGCTTTTGACACTGTCAGTCATACAATTCTATTAGACATCTTGAATAACCTGGGTATAAGGGGACATGCATTGAATATATTTCAAAATTATTTCCGAAATCGTGTACAATATGCACTTATTGACCAATATAAAAGTTACGAAAAAGTATCAACATTTGGAGTTCCGCAGGGTTCTGTTTTGGCACCAATTCTTTATTTGATTTATGTTAATAGCATTATGAATATCAACCTGATTGGTACACATTTTTCTTTTGCTGATGATACTGTACTCTATCACAAATCTAAAAATGTTCAAACCTTAAAAACAAATTTGGAAAAAGATATTAAAACAATTGAAATATGGTTAAATGAACTTAATTTAACTATTAATTCAGAAAAAACTGTCTATATGATATTTAAACAAAAGAATATGGAAACTATCAAATTAAACATTAGAATTAAAAACAGAACTATTGCTGAAGTTGAGAAACACAAGTATTTGGGTCTGATTATTGACAAAAATTTAAATTTTGAGAGTCATATAGAGAAAATCAAAAATTCTATTATTCCTCTGATTGGAGCTATCAGAAGAATACAATTTCTAAGAGAAAATATTCAATATTTAATATATAACGCACATATTATCTCTCGAATCAGATATATGATCACAGTGTGGTCATCATGCAGTCAAAAACAAAAAGAAATTATTTATAGATTGATGAATAAAGCAATAAAAGTAATATTTGATAAACCTTGGGATACACCATCTTCAGATTTGTACAAAAACACCAATAATATGACATTGAATCAACTTATTAAATTTGAAAAAGCTAAATTTGCATTCAAATTAACCAAAAATATTCAAAAAAGTAATACAACAATTCAGAAAAATTCCAAATTACATAGTCATAATACTTGGATTTTGAACCACTTTCACTTGGACAATATCCATTCCAACAAAGGGAAAGCAAATCCAATTTTCAGCTCTATAGAAACATTTAATAAATTACCAGAACAAATAAAAAATTCAAAAACGATAACTTCATTTTCCAAAAATTTGAAGGAAATGTTACTATTGAAATGATGTTCATAAGAATACTACAAAACTTTATGAATTATTTGTATTATTTGATAATGTATTAGAATTAGATTACTTTATTTTATCATTGATGTACATTCAACCTTCCTTATACCAGAACTTGTTCTGACTGGAAGTTATTTATACAATAAATAAAACATGAAGGAATATTAAGAATCAATTAATAAATAAAATCATGAAACCAGAATTAGAATAGATTCAATTGAGTAAGTACTTCTTTAGATTATTTTTAAATTGCATACGTTTTCAAACAATTTGGAAGTTCATTATAAAATTTCACACCATCAAAATAAATATCTACTATCAATTTAGAAAAAACTGTTTACATGATTTTCAAACAAAAAATACAGACAAAATGAAATTAAAAGTAAAAATAAAGAATAAAATATTAAATGAAGTTGAAGAACATAAATATTTAGGCCTGATGATTGATAAGAATTTAAATTTTGAATGTCACGTGAATAAAATTAGGAAATCACTTGTTCCTTTAATTGTAGCAATAAGAAGAATTGATTTTCTAAACTTTAAAAAACCAAAAAAGTATAATTTATCGTTTGATGAATAAAGCACTAAAAGTGATTTTTAAAATACCTTGGGATACACCTTCTTCAGAATTATACAACGATATGAAAACTTTTACATTAGATAAACTAATAAAATTTGAAAGACTAAAATTTGCATATAAACTAACAAATAATATACAAAAAAGTAATAGCCATTTAAAAAAAAATCGAAATTACATGATTATAAAATCAGAAATACAAATAACTTCCATTTAAATGACATTCATTCAAATAAAGGCAAGAACAGTCCTATATCTAGTTGAATAGAAACTTACAACAAATTATCAGATTATTTAAATTTTTTTTTTTGAAAAAAACTCAAAGAAAATCTGCTTCATACTGATGTTCATCAATCTATAAATATCCAAAATTGTTAAATTTGTTATTTTTTTATTAGTTTAGAAAATTCTGAATCTCATTTATATTAATTAGTTTTCAATCTTCCTTATACCAGAACTTGTTCTGTATGGAAAATGTATTTTCAATAAATAAATAAATAAATTTAGATAATGCCAACAAAAAATATATGGATTTTTGACAAGAATAATTATAGTAATAATTTTTCTCTATATAGATTATATATTTTTAAGCTTTAAATTATAGGCATATTTCACTAATTTCAAGTATAGCTAAAATTTGTGAAATATAGAACGGAAACTTTTTTGAAAAAAAAATCATCTGACTTCAGGAAAACAGTTCGGATTTAGAAAAAAAGTTTCTACCCAGGATGCTATCTGTCATCGGACTAATAATATACATCAACGTCTTGATAATCAAAATTCAACTAGTATGGCTATATTTTTTTGGACCAAGCTTAAACTTTCGATACGGTTGACCATAAATTACTACTAATGAAATTAGAGAATATTGGATTTCGCGGCAAAGTTTATGATCCTCTCAAAAATTGTTTAGAAAATAGAACGCAATATGATGAAATTGATGAAACTAGAGGTGAACAAAGAATCTTTCAATTTGGTGTGCCACAGGGGACAGCTTTAGGGGCACTGCTATTTACTGTCTATCTCAACGACCTTTTTAAAATTAATACTATTGGCGAAATTCATAGTTTTGGGGATGATACACTTATATCATAATATGGAGAAAAAAATGGATTGAATTATAGACTAAGACCACATTAGATTTTAAAAAGATTAAAAATTGGTTTGATTATAATCTACTCACAATAAACTTTGATAAAACGAAATATAAGCCATTCATATTTTATAATAATACCCTCCCAGACTTAGGGCCACTAATAATAATTGATAGTAACACTAGAATAAAAGAAACAGATAGTATCAAGTACTTAGGGATTATGCTTGACAGACATCTAAAATGGGACTAACAACTAGTATTCCTATTGAGGAAATTACGAAGTTTTTTTATTTATTTTTTTATTGTATAAATAACTTCCAGTCAGAACAAGTTCTGGTATAAGGAAGGTTGAATGTACATCAATGATAAAATAACGTAATCTAATTCTAATACATTATCAAATAATACAAATAATTCATAAAGTTTTGTAGTATTCTTATGAACATCATTTCAATAGTAACATTTCTTTCAAATCTTTGGAAAATGAAGTTATCGTTTTTGAATTTTTTATTTGTTCTGGTAATTTATTAAATGTTTCTATAGAGCTGAAAATTGGATTTGCTTTCCCTTTGTTGGAATGGATATTGTCCAAGTGAAAGTGGTTCAAAATCCGAGTATTATGACTATGTAATTTGGAATTTTTCTGAATTGTTGTATTACTTTTTTGAATATTTTTGGTTAATTTGAATGCAAATTTAGCTTTTTCAAATTTAATAAGTTGATTCAATGTCATATTATTGGTGTTTTTGTACAAATCTGAAGATGGTGTATCCCAAGGTTTATCAAATATTACTTTTATTGCTTTATTCATCAATCTATAAATAATTTCTTTTTGTTTTTGGCTGCATGATGACCACACTGTGATCATATATCTGATTCGAGAGATAATATGTGCGTTATATATTAAAAATTGAATATTTTTTCTTAGAAATTGTATTCTTCTGATAGCTCCTATCAGAGGAATAATAGAATTTTTCATTTTCTCTATATGACTCTCAAAATTTAAATTTTTGTCAATAATCAGACCCAAATACTTGTGTTTCTCAACTTCAGCAATAGTTCTGTTTTTAATTATAATGTTTAATTTGATGTTTTCCATATTCTTTTGTTTAAATATCATATAGACAGTTTTTTCTGAATTAATAGTTAAATTAAGTTCATTTAACCATATTCCAATTGTTTTAATATCTTTTTCCAAATTTGTTTTTAAGGTTTGAACATTTTTAGATTTGTGATAGAGTACAGTATCACCAGCAAAAGAAAAATGTGTACCAATCAGGTTGATATTCATAATGCTATTAACATAAATCAAATAAAGAATCGGTGCCAAAACAGAACCCTGCGGAACTCCAAATGTTGATACTTTTTCGTAACTTTTATATTGGTCAATAAGTGCATATTGTACACGATTTCGGAAATAATTTTGAAATATATTCAATGCATGTCCCCTTATACCCAGGTTATTTAAGATGTCTAATAGAATTGTATGATTGACAGTGTCAAAAGCTTTTTTGAGATCAATGAATATTGCAACACCATAATTACTTGAATCTAAAGTTTCATGAATACTACTCATAAAGTCAGTAACTGCTGCTTGGGTATTGGAATGTTGTTGGAATGCATATTGAAATTTATCAAAACCAATATTAGCATTGATGAAATCAACTAACTGGATTTTCAACACTTTTTCAAAAATTTTAGCAAACACATTCAAAAGTGCAATTGGACGATAATTTGAAATGTTTTTTCTGTCACCTCCTTTATAAATAGGTTTCAAAATTGTTCTCTTCAAATAGTCTGGAAAAGTAGCATTTTCTATACAATTGTTAATAATTAAGGATAAAGGTAAGCTTACTAGATCAACAATATCTTTTAAATTGTTTGAAGTAATTTGATCTTCACCAGGTGCTGTATGCGATTTGAGAGTCATAATTATTTTATTAATTTCTTCATCTGAAACTGGCTTCAAAAAAATTGACTTTTTATATGGTGACAAAGTTTTCGATACAGTTTTGAATTGTTTAGATAATGTTAAACCAATTTCTGTGAAGAAGTTAATGAATTCATTACATATATCATTTGCATTATTCAGTAGTACACCGGTCTTACTCATAATTTGGTTGATTGGTATTTGCTTTTTTTTCTTATTAGTTCCAATGTTATTATTAATCACTTCCCATATTTTTTTAGGGTTTGTCCCAGCACTTTCAAATTGTTTATTTAACTTATCTTTCTTTGAATTTTTGCAACAAGTATTTATTTCATTTTTTAATTTTTTATACGTATCTTTCAATTCGCTGTTATTAGGATCTTTTTTCAATCTTTTATAATAATTATCCCGAATTTTCATTTTGTTTAGAATATTTTGTGTTATCCAATTATTATTTTCCCTTGTCCTGAATTTTTTTAAAATGCTCGATTTTTCTTTAGATTCTTTTATAATATTAGCGAGTTCTTGAAATGTTGGTGTATCACATAAGGAATGTAGACTCTCAGAAAAATAATCTCGAAATTTGTTTTTATCCAAAATTTGTATAGACTTTTCGACCATCTTTGGTTTCATCTTGATAAATTTTTTTGTTTTTATATTTATTAATTTATGATCTGAAAGATGAAAATCCTCATAATCAATAAGAAATGCAGAATGATCTGTTGAGATATTTGTTAGAATATGATCCAAAATTGATTTTGCATTATTATGATTTTTTCTAGTAAAATGGTGTTCATCGACTATGTTGAGTAATTTGTAACCATTAGTTATATATATGCTTTTGTATTCATCGACAACACAATTTTTCTGTAATAAATTTAAATTCATGTCACCTAATAAAATAAGGTTTTTATAAATTATCGAAATTCGAGTATCTCAAAACATTCATGGACATAAAAACCCTTGACAGTTTATTTTTCATTAATACAGTCTCAATTGAATTATGATATTCTGGCTTGAGGTTCTTCAGAAATGGTTTTTGAAAATCATACATAGTAGGAGTTATTTATATCCAAGTGAAAAACTGTAAAAAGAAGTAAAGAAAATGGACATAAGACAATTATTTGGATACGACATAATGATTTGTATCTATAAACATAAAACGAATATAAACTTCAATAATCATATTTATAATACAAGAAATAAAAATAGTTTCACAGTAAAAATTAAAGTTAAAAACACAAGGTCTCAGAAAAATTTCAAATACAGTGTGTCTCACTTCTCATGGAAACACCCCCGTATCTTCCGTAATAATTGAGGTTGAATGATGAAACTCTCAGTACTGATGGATATGCTCAAAATGCACCTACCACCTGAATGGGGTTGGCCTACGTGATATACACTGCCTGCCAATCGCGATGGAACAACACATTTTTCCGGTAAAACATACTAGGGGGCAAAATAGGCTAAAAATTCCTTCAGATTTGTGATCAGGACCACCAACTTACTACAGATACAGTTTTTCTCTGAAAAAATTTCAGTCCTGAAAAATCCGAATTTGTCTCACTTCTCATGGAAACACCCCCGTATTTTCCGTAATTTTATACGTAGAACCCTGAAATTTGCAGGATCGATAGATACACTAGAAATGAACTCACTGCACAAAACGGGTCATCCTACATTATGTGCACTGCACGCCAGCAGCGATGGAAAAATGGGTGGTTCCTTCGCTGCTGACGTGCAGTGTATATTACGTAGATTGATCATTCCCGTGCAGTGAGTTCATTTTCAGTGTATCTATCGATCCTGGAAATTTCATGGTTCTACGTAAAAAATTACGGAAGATACAGGGGTGTTTCCATGAGAAATAAGACAAATTCGGATTTTTCAGGACTGAAATTTTTTCAGGGAAAATGTGTCTCTGTAGTAAGTTGGTGGTCCTGATCACGAATCTGTAGGAATTTTGAGCCTATTCTCCCCTCTAGTATGTTTTACCGTAAAAATGGGTTGTTCCATCGCGAGTGGCGGGCTGTGTATATCACTTAGGCCAACCCCATTCAGGTGGTAGGTGCATTTTGAGCATTTCCATCAGTCCTGAGAATTTCATCATTTTACCTCTATTGTTACGGAAGATACGGGGGTGTTTCCATGAGAAGTGAGACACACTGTATTTATTGCCATTTTACTATGAGTTGATTCCAAATCCTATAAAAACGATCAAGTCATCATTCTCATTAAAAAAAAAAAACAATTAAAAAAATGGATTCAAGAGTTTCGTCGAAATTTATTTCATGATATCCTTCACTTCAATTAACTCAGGTAGTTTATTTTTATTATCATTTTGTTCATTTTTAAAAATTTACAAAATATGTACCTGCAAGTTATTCTTACCAGAAATTTCTCGCAACAAGTTTTAAACTTCGCGGGTATAATTAAACCGTTTATTCACCTATTTATAAAAATTGATTCTATTGGATTTTGAATAAACTTTAATATTATTATTATTATCCCAAAAACTCATTGAAACAATCCGTATTCAGATTTTATTTTTCCTATACCAAGGTGGAAGGACGGTTCTTGTATCCCCTGCAAACCCATCAAACTCGCCAACAACGAAGACTACTTGTACTCCTTTTTCGATGACGTCGTAAGAGTGCCGGACGTGAGTGAGGTCATGGGGAAGCTGACTGAACAAGCCAATAAAGTCATCCTCAACGTTAACAGGCATCTGCAAAAGTGGAAAAGGTACGTGTCAAACTCCAATTTTCGAATCGTACAACACATAAAATTACTTTCAGAAATTGTGTCGTCTAAAAATTATGGTTAATTCAGGGTGATTCATTGGGAAATGCGCATACAGTTAGGGTAGATGGAAGACACCGAGGCCCTTCTAAATAACCTATATTTTATGGGTCTATCGTTCTTTATAACCAAGATACAGGGTGATTTATTAATTTTCTCCATTTTTTCAATTAATCATAACTTATGAACCACCCTATACATTTTTGTGATATTTGGCTTGTATGTTCTTTGTCCACAGTAGTGTCGATTAACATAATAAGAAAAAGTCTTATTCCAGGTCCGGCCTTAAAAAAATTAATAAGTAGGTTTCGAGTCGAAACAACATTCTGTATATCAATATTTTAAAATTTTATTTACAAATTTGGAAAGAGCAGGAAAAAATAAGTAAGACTAAAAGTATTTGGTGTTTCCGCATACAACTTTTTTACTTATTAACTTGAGTCAAATCTAGATGTTTCGATAATGAGATGCCACAAAATTTTAAAAAATAAAGTTTCTTCCCCAGATGATACTTTTCCAGCTTCAATCCATGAAATCATCATCTATTTCAAGAACTCGCTAATATTATAAAATAATCTAAAGAAAAATCGAGCATTTAAAAAAAATTCAGGACAAGGGAAAATAATAATTGGATAACAGATAATATTCTAAACAAAATGAAAATTCGGGATAATTATTATAAAAGATTGAAAAAAGATCCTAATAACAGCGAATTGAAAGATACGTATAAAAAATTAAAAAATGAAATAAATACTTGTTGCAAAAATTCAAAGAAAGATAAGTTAAATAAACAATTTGAAAGTGCTGGGACAAACCCTAAAAAAATATGGGAAGTGATTAACAATAACATTGGAACTAATAAGAAAAAAAAGCAAATACCAATCAACCAAATTATGAGTAAGACCGGTGTACTACTGAATAATGCAAATGATATATGTAATGAATTCATTAACTTCTTCACAGAAATTGGTTTAACATTATCTAAACAATTCAAAACTGTATTGGAAACTTTGTCACCATATAAAAAGTCAATTTTTTTGAAGCCAGTTTCAGATGAAGAAATTAATAAAATAATTATGACTCTCAAATCGCATACAGCACCTGGTGAAGATCAAATTACTTCAAACAATTTAAAAGATATTGTTGATCTAGTAAGCTTACCTTTATCCTTAATTATTAACAATTGTATAGAAAATGCTACTTTTCCAGACTATTTGAAGAGAACAATTTTGAAACCTATTTATAAAGGAGGTGACAGAAAAAACATTTCAAATTATCGTCCAATTGCACTTTTGAATGTGTTTGCTAAAATTTTTGAAAAAGTGTTGAAAATCCAGTTAGTTGATTTCATCAATGCTAATATTGGTTTTGATAAATTTCAATATGCATTCTAACAACATTCCAATACCCAAGCAGCAGTTACTGACTTTATGAGTAGTATTCATGAAACTTTAGATTCAAGTAATTATGGTGTTGCAATATTCATTGATCTTAAAAAAGCTTTTGACACTGTCAATCATACAATTCTATTAGACATCTTAAATAACCTGGGTATAAGGGGACATGCATTGAATATATTTCTAAATTATTTCCGAAATCGTGTACAATATGCACTTATTGACCAATATAAAAGTTACGAAAAAGTATCAACATTTGGAGTTCCGCAGGGTTCTGTTTTGGCACCAATTCTTTATTTGATTTATGTTAATAGCATTATGAATATCAACCTGATTGGTACACATTTTTCTTTTGCTGATGATACTGTACTCTATCACAAATCTAAAAATGTTCAAACCTTAAAAACAAATTTGGAAAAAGATATTAAAACAATTGGAATATGGTTAAATGAACTTAATTTAACTATTAATTCAGAAAAAACTGTCTATATGATATTTAAACAAAAGAATATGGAAACCATCAAATTAAACATTATAATTAAAAACAGAACTATTGCTGAAGTTGAGAAACACAAGTATTTGGGTCTGATTATTGACAAAAATTTAAATTTTGAGAGTCATATAGAGAAAATAAAAAATTCTATTATTCCTCTGATAGGAGCTATCAGAAGAATACAATTTCTAAGAAAAAATATTCAATTTTTAATATATAACGCACATATTATCTCTCGAATCAGATATATGATCACAGTGTGGTCATCATGCAGTCAAAAACAAAAAGAAATTATTTATAGATTGATGAATATAGCAATAAAAGTAATATTTGATAAACCTTGGGATACACCATCTTCAGATTTGTACAAAAACACCAATAATATGACATTGAATCAACTTATTAAATTTGAAAAAGCTAAATTTGCATTCAAATTAACCAAAAATATTCAAAAAAGTAATACAACAATTCAGAAAAATTCCAAATTACATAGTCATAATACTCGGATTTTGAACCACTTTCACTTGGACAATATCCATTCCAACAAAGGGAAAGCAAATCCAATTTTCAGCTCTATAGAAACATTTAATAAATTACCAGAACAAATAAAAAATTCAAAAACGATAACTTCATTTTCCAAAAATTTGAAAGAAATGTTACTATTGAAATGATGTTCATAAGAATACTACAAAACTTTATGAATTATTTGTATTATTTGATAATGTATTAGAATTAGATTACTTTATTTTATCATTGATGTACATTCAACCATCCTTATACCAGAACTTGTTCTGACTGGAAGTTATTTATACAATAAATAAAAAAATATTTCTTATTCTCCTGATTCCTGGATCCCCAACCTTATTGAAAAACGAGAGGACATGTCCGTATTTGGGACAAATTATTATTATCAATGAAGAACTTTCAAACACCCTGTATGGTTAAAAAAATTATCATAACATTTGTTCATTGCGCTACATTTATATTATACAGATGTTTATTTAGCGATGAATCTCAATTTACCAGAGACTGTATCAATAATTTCAGGAATTCTCATGTGTGGGCCGAACAAAATCCGTTCGCCATAAAACAAAAACATTCACAAATTAGGTTCTAGTTTAATGTTTGGTGTGGCGTTATTAACAACCGGTTAATTGGACCCCATATCCTACCACATCTACTAAGGGGTGAAGTGTATTTGGAGTTCCTGCAAAATATTTTACCCATATTGCTAGATGATGCAGGAGTTGATGTACTTTCAACATGATGGGGCTTCACCTCATTTCAGAGTAATGGTGAGAGAGTTTTTAAATGACAACTTCCCAAATCATTGGATAGGCAGAGGAGGACCTCACAACTGGCCTGCAAGGGGGCTCGATTTTAATCCACTCAATTACCATGTTTGGGGTTATTTAAAATCAAAAGTTATTCAACTAAAGTAAACACTAGAGAGGACCTTCTACGGAGAATTGAGGACGCTTGTGACGCACTGAGAAATGACCAAGCTATGATTAGAAAATCAATTACAAATCTTACTTCAAGAGCACGAAAATGTATTGGGCAAAATGGAGGCCACTTTGAACAACTGTTATAAGTTATGTTGTTTAAATTTTTTTGTGTCTAATTCTTTTCGTTTGACTTAATACAATTTGTTGCAACGTTATTTTTGTTTATAATAAAGTTATGCTTTTTTACTCATTTTTATAATTTTTTTCTAAATGTAGCGCAATGAACAAATGTTATGATAATTTATTGTAACAAATTAAGTTCATTCCAGGTACAGAAATCTGTGGGCACACGATAAACTATCCACGTGCGAGAAGTTCGTGCAAAAAACCACGTCGTTATCGATTTACGACGAAAAGTTCATGTTCTACAACGAAATTGTCGAGAACATTAGGTTATACGACCCGCTCATCAATGTCGGCAGTGTGCAGCTGAACCTGGGCCCTCTGCTGGACACGATCGTGAACCACTGCGTGGAGTGGAAGACCACCCTGGGTCAGCTCATAGACGCCAATACGAAGCTCAAAATGGACGAGATGCGACAAAGAATCGACGAACTCAGAGTAGCGGTTCGGCAGAACATCAAGGGCTTGGCCCGTTTCAAGTCCGTTATGCAAGCCATATCCTCCATACAGAAAGGTGAGGAAGCATTGTCATTCATTCTCTCAGTTTGTTGTTTTTTTTCAAAACTGATCGTTATTATTCTCCAGCACACACATCTTTTAGACATGTCTGAGAAGTCGCAAAGAGGTAACAATGCGATATCACATACGTTACATCGCTGTGATGTACAGAAGCAAATTATATATTTGCGGCTTGTCATCTCTAACATGTTGCAACGAGGTAACACTGCGATATCACGTTCTTGGCATAGCCACGACCGACGTACAGACGCAAATATATCTGTGACTTGTCATCTCTAAGATGTCGCCGTTGCGATTTCACAAATTTAACATCGCCGCTATGATGTTATCGTTATATGTGTTTTTTGCAAAGTCAACAATGAACGCCATTGCACATGCGCTTGCTAATCATTTAATTAACCTGTGGTAGAAGTCCTTTGTATTTCAAAGTGGAATGGTATATGATTTTACGAAGCAGAAAAACTCACACAATTTTAATATCGCAATCGAGTAGTTATGTGATAGTGAAATAGTAAATAACCATCGATTAGTTAGGTAGTGGGAATAGTACATGTTTCGAATCTATATAGGTTCATCATCAGCTGAATTTAAAATTAAGGAGAAGAAAACGTGATGGGGGAAACCATTAATTACGTAATTACATGTTGATAAAATAAGTGTTGTTACATTAAAACAATTCTCATTAAACTTATCATATCTGAGGGAGGCTTGAAGCATTTAGCCAAACCAACCAATCAACCGCATATGGACTGGTGAGAGTAGTTAGTTTGGATAAAGACTTTAGCCTCCCTTTTCTGAAGATTGCTTTCCATTTACAATAAATTTTGAAATTACCGCGAATTAGTATGGTTTAGGACTTCGAAAATGACCCTCAGAAATGGTTCGTTACATCCGTATATATCGCAATTATATCTCAAAAAGTATACCACAGAACTTGCAGCAATGTTATTTAGGCATACATTTAAGTTCATTTTGCTATTTTTCTTTGTATGTACATATTATTTATTTTTATCTTTTAATAATTCAATCCCAAGAAACATAAAATGTTTATAAAGGGACAACGAATATATATATATATATATATATATATAAACAAAGGAAGTCAACAACAGGAAGCCAACCACACATTTGTAGCATCGGTTAGAAGACCTTGTACTCACAAGGCAACATATATGTTCCAGTGACAGTGAAACAGTCGAAAACAATCCTTTAGGAACTCACTATACCTTTGTATAGATTGTATGGCATATGTCCGACAGAAAACAACTACTTCTCTGGCTAATACCTCGACAGATATTGAATTATATCTGTCAGACATATGTGCAAAGATCCTTACTTTGAAGGAACAACTTTGCAAGAGCTCTCAGAGACAGACAGCAGGACACTGCCTGATCCAAACAAGGAACCAACTGCAGACCGGTTTCGGGATGAAGTCCCTCATCAGTGCAGTCCTGGTTATCACGGTTGTATACACGCGGGGGCCCGGTGCCCGTCATCGTTCGCCGGGATGAACACTGCAATCGCTTACAGGGTCCACCACGGCAACAGATTAGAGAGCGATCCAGAAGGACATTTCGGATGCGAAATGGTATATGCTGAATACTTGTTTCAAGGAGCAATAAATGTTCCAGTGACTGTAAAACAGTCGAAAACAATCCTTTAGGAACTCACTATACCTTTGTATAGATTGTATGGCATATGTCCGACAGAAAACAACTACTTCTCTGGCTAATACCTCGACAGATATTGAATTATATCTGTCTTCGGCATGTTATTATAAGTTCAAATACCGCGATAATATAATGAATTTTTACCAAATTGAGTTTTAATTTGAGAGTTTTTAGGTCATCAGATTGCCTGGTTAGATGACTATGACTATCAGAAGCAATAATGTAGGAGAGATTGGAATGTTTTTTTCTTATTTTTTGTTAGGTGAATAAACGTGCAAATTTTCATTTCGAAAAAATGTATCATTTCTAATTTCTACACAAGATGAAGTAGCAATATATATATATATATATATATATATATTCGTTGTCCCTTTATAAACATTTTATGTTTCTTGGGATTGAATTAATAAAAGATAAAAATAAATAATATGTACATACAAAGAAAAATAGCAAAATGAACTTAAATGTATGCCTAAATAACATTGCTGCAAGTTCTGTGGTATACTTTTTGAGATATAATTGCGATATATACGGATGTAACGAACCATTTCTGAGGGTCATTTTCGAAGTCCTAAACCATACTAATTCGCGGTAATTTCAAAATTTATTGTAAATGGAAAGCAATCTTCAGAAAAAGGAGGCTAAAGTCTTTATCCAAACTAACTACTCTCACCAGTCCATATGCGGTTGGTTGGTTGGTTTGGCTTAATGCTTCAAGCCTCCCTCAGAGGTGATAAGTTTAATGAGAAATGTTTTAATGTAACAACACTTATTTTATCAATTGTTTTAAACATGTAATTATGTAATTAATGGTTTCCCCCATCACGTTTCCTTCTCCTTAATTTTAAATTCAGCTGGTGATGAACCTATATAGGTTCGAAACATGTACTATTCCCACTACCTAACTAATCGATGGTTATTTACTATTTCACTATCACATAACTACTCGATTGCGATATTAAAATTGTGTGAGTTTTTCTGCTTCGTAAAATCATATACCATTCCACTTTGAAATACAAAGGACTTCTACCACAATGATACATTTTTTTAATTCCTTTTGAATTTTGTGAGGTAATTAACAGGCCTTATTCGATTCGGCATGTTATTATAAGTTCAAATACCGCGATAATATAATGAATTTTTACCAAATTGAGTTTTAATTTGAGAGTTTTTAGGTCATCAGATTGCCTGGTTAGATGACTATGACTATCAGAGGCAATAATATAGGAGAGATTGGAATGTTTTTTTTTCTCATTTTTTGTTAGGTGAATAAACATGCAAATTTTCATTCTGAATAATGAATCAATATCTAGAAGATTTCGTGGTTTGTACAATTTTGAAGAAGGTTCCAAGAAGTGTAATTTAAAAATATATTTCATAATCTTATTCTGTAAGGTTTTCAATGGTTTCAAAATTGATTTTGTTGCAGTTACCCAAATTGAAATTAAATACTGAAGCTTTGGATATATCAAACTGAAGTAAATATTTTTGAGATGTTTTAGTGGAATATAAGACCTCAGCCTGTATAAAATGCCACTAATAGGGGATAATTTTTTTTTCTCAGGTTTAGAACATGCTTAGACCAAGAGAGGGTTTGATCAATGGTTAAACCTAGAAATTTTAAGTATTTTTTTGTATCGTATACAAGAATTATCAACATTAAGGTGTACAATCTGATTTTCTGGTAAAGATCTTTTAGAAATATACACAAAGCAAGATTTTTCAAAATTTAAAG
This sequence comes from Chrysolina oricalcia, assembly GCA_944452925.2. Lineage (NCBI taxonomy): Eukaryota > Metazoa > Arthropoda > Insecta > Coleoptera > Chrysomelidae > Chrysolina > Chrysolina oricalcia. The sequence continues at coordinate 6,624,700 of OX101815.2, read as the reverse complement.
TCAACTTATTTTCTTTTAACTATGACGAAATCAAAGTGAGATCACCTTCCATTTGTTCCATTATTTCTTGATGACTTTTTCCATAATAGTACAGGGTAGTATCATCCGCAAATAATTTTAAATGGCCTTCCAAATTCAGACAAGATATTGATTTTATATGAATGAGGAACAAAACAGGCTCAAGGATAGACCCTTGAGGTACCCCATAAGAAATATCTCTCTTCGAGGAGCTTGAGCCCCCATATGAATAAATTTATTCTCGTCCACTGAGGCAATTTTCCAATAAATTATAAACGTTGCCTCTGATGCCAATTTGTCTTAGTTTCACTAATAAAATATCATGATTCACTGTATCAAATGCTTTGCGCAAATCCAGTGATAAGATGCCGCACAAAAAACCAATATTTAAATCAGGTAAAAAAGATCAATTGGCGAATTATAGGCCTATCTCAATCCTTTCTGTGTTATCAAAAATTATAGAAAAAGCAGTACATTTTAGGTTGTTGGAATATCTCGAAAAATCAAATTTATTGTTTAATGGTCAATACGGTTTTCGAAGATTTAGTGATACAGAATCAGCATTACAAGATATTATAACTCAAGTTCAACTGGATTTAGATTCTGACAAAAAGTGTGGTATATTGTCACTTGATCTTCGGAAAGCTTTTGATACAGTGGATCACAAAATTTTGTTGACAATTTTGTATAGAATAGGTATCAGAGGAAATATACATTTGTGGTATACAAATTACCTATCTGGAAGGAAACAGTTTGTTTATTTAGAGGAAAAGAGTAGTTCACAAAAGACTGTTCTATGTGGAGTTCCACAGGGATCAATTTTGGGACCTATTCTTTTCCTTATATATATATATATATATATATATATATATATATATATATATATATATATATATATATATATATATATAAATTCCCTAGCTGATTTGGATTTGACGGGAAAAATCAAAATGTTTGCGGATGACATAACAATGATATACACTGAAAAAAAATTTAGTGAACTCAAAAGTAATATGACAAGCGATCTTGAAAAAATAACATCATGGCTTATATCACATAAACTAACATTGAATGTTGAAAAATCTTCGTTTATGTTCATCGCAAAAAAATCTTCTAATATCGACTTGAAAGATCCCATTAAGACTTCTGAGGGTTGCGCGTAAGGGTGCAATCGGTTGACGGAATTAACAATTTTAACAACAATTTTAATATAAACCCGTTTTATGTAATCCTTCCATAAATACAAACTGTTTTCTGTCTAAAAGATAATTTCTGAACCATTCGTGAGCACTTCCTCTCACTCCTATTTGATATAAGATGTCCAATAAAATTTTGTGATCAACTGTGTCAAAAGCTTTCTGAGGATCAAGCGACAGAGTACCACATTTTTTACCTGAATCTATATCAAGGAAAAAGAACCGACAAATTAGGACCGACACTGAGGAAGTAATTGTTAAATTCTTCACATATTTCCTTTCGATTTTTAATTTTTCTCTCATCAAGGGCCGGTCTTTTCACCTCACAATAAAGTCTCTGATAACTATCTATCGGATAAACTTCACAGGTTTACATATCCTTATCTGTAGGTGAAAATACCGGCCCTCAGTGATATAAATTCAATATTTTTGGGATTAGACTTTGATTTGTGATACAAAATTTCATTGATTCCATTCCATACAGATTTTGGGCTAGCGTTTACAAATCGTTCATTATAATATTTTTGTTTTGCCTCTTGAACAGATCTTTTAACTGATTATTGTAATTGTTATAAGAATCTATAAATAATTGAATGTTCGGATTATTCTTTTTTTGTAATAAAATTTATCTCTTAGTTTGACCAATTTCAAAATATTCTCATTGAACCAAGGTTTCGAATGTTCAAATATTCTTATACGTTTTTCCAAGGAACAATCTTCAAATATTTGTAAAACTTCATTATAAATTTCATTGGGATTATCATAATTTCCCATAATTTCATTCAACGAAATCAATTTTTCTGTAAACATTTTTTCATTGAAAACAATAATATTTTTAAAATGGAAATTCTTTTTTGTTTTGGGTTTTATCAGAGAAATCTCGGATACTATTAATTTATGGTCACTTGAAATTTCACATTTTTTATCAGAATTGCTCAGTATATGATCAATTAATGATAATTTATTTCCAAAGTCTCGTAAGGATATTGAAGTACCTGTATTTCTTGAATTAATATTTTTAGACCACAAGTGTGATAGTTCGTTGAAATTGTTTCATCGGGAGGAACATAAAAATGCTAAAACATACTGGGTGTCCCATTAAAGATTTTGAATCAGATGTCACGTGACCGAAAACAGGCTCATTGGGTAACATAGTATCAAAAAAAATCTGCAACAATTGCTTTAATTCAGAACCCCAAAATTACAATTCTCCACTACTTTCGAGTTCCAAGATATTCCATATCCAAAACTTCGTGGGACACCCTGTATAATGATATTTCATTATTAACAATAAAATAAATAGATAAACAAAATAATACCCCTGTGACGTGGCAGCGACGTCTCTGCGACATAGAATGCGATATCACAGGTCACATTGTTACGTCTCTGCGATATCTATGTGATGTAACTGTGTTTGCTGGGGCGCTCAATGAGTACCGGAACGCTTATTGTATCTATATACAGGGCAATTCAAATTCGATCCCCACCATTGGGATCTCCTAACTACAGAAGATACGTCGAAGCTTAAAGTGGGACAAAGTTGCGTATTCTGGTGCTCAACAAAATACTGTTTAGAAACTTGGAAAATTCCGAGAATTTCCGGAAATATCGGGATAAAACTGAAAATCGGAATTTTCGTTTTTATTTTTTATTATCGTTATTTGACAACATAGCTCAAAACTAAAAGTACGTTTTCATTGATACTGTTTTTCAGCTACACGTTTTCATGTTCAGATTTACTATCCGACGTTTCGTCTTCTGGCATTCATCATCAACTTTTTTTCTGTTATGGGCGCCATATTGTTTTTTTATACAGAAAAATAGTGATTCTCATTCTGATTTCATTGATGTATAATTTGTTATGATTTGCACTTCTGAAACCACAGATATTAAAAAAAACAACTTCATCTGAGATGGTCATAACTCCATCGAAAAATTTTGTTTAGTAAACACTAGTTGTCAGAACTCATTAAATATCATATGTTTGCACAAATACTTCAGTCGAAATGTCCTCATTCTCAAATGAAGATAAACGAGATATGTTGAAACTTTATTATAAATTTGACAGGAATAGTACGAAAACAACACAAATTTATTTTGAATTATATCCGGAAAGACAACAGCCGGATAGAACATTATTCGGAATTTTGGGCAAACACTTGGCTGAGTACGGTGCGTTTCAAAAAACAAGAATGAAATCATGAGCTTGTAAAAAATGCACAAAAAGTATTACAACAAGTGTTCGAAATGATAGCCTTCCTCTTGAATACATAACCGAGCTCGTCGTCTCAAATTAAGAACAGCCCTAACAATATCCCTTCTTCTGATGATATTGTGATGATATTGTCTCTAAGTTCATCTACTGTGTCATATTCTTGCTCTCCATAGATTCTGTTCTTTAAAGTGCCCCACAAGAAAGTATTCAAAACTGTAAGGTCAGGTGACCTTGTCGGCCACCTCACTGGTCCAGAATTTCCTAACCAGCTATTAGGAAATCTTTGGTGTAAATATTCGCAAACTGCTCTTTTATTGTGTGGAGGAGCCCCGTCATGCTGAAACCAGCAGCTGTTATAATTAACAAGGGGAAACGTATCCATATATTCTTTGAATTCGTTTCTTAAGAACCGAAGATAGGTTTCCCCGTTCAAAGTATTAGAGAAGAAATGAGGTCCAAGTATTCGGTCGTAAGAAATTCCAGCCCACACATTCGATCGAAACCGAACTTGTGGTCTGACTTGTCTGAAGTGTCGTGGATTATTTTCACTCCAAATCTGCTCATTATTTCTATTAAAAACACCACAGTTCGAAAAAGTACTTTCGTCGGTCCAAATAATGTTTTTCAAGAAGTTTGTAGGGTCTACCCTATTCGAGAGCCAGCTACAAAATTCCATCCTTCTCTCAGGATCATCTGGATGTAATTTTTGTGAAATACGTATCTTATAACATTTCAAAACACTTTTGAATTCCCTCCAAACACTCGTCTGTGGCACATCCATTTCTGCCGAGACTTGATGTGCTGATTTGGAAAGATCTGCATTTATCTAAAAAGTACCAAAAATAATTATACTTCTTCGAATATGGAATGAATAATTATTTTACCTCGGCTAATAAGTTACGTCTAATATTTTGTTCCAGTCTGCTTCCATATTTCATTCTTGGTTTTTGAAACGCACCGTACTCAGCCAAGTGTTTGTCCAAAATTTCGAATATCAATCAATCAATACTTTATTGTCATAAAGAACAAGTGAATTCTTGTGGACAAAGTACTTATGTACTAAATTAAAATTAAAACATACTGACATCTTCAACTAGTTAAAATAACAATAATTTTCTATCCGGCTGTTGTCTTTCCGGATATAATTCAAAATAAATTTGTGCTGTTTTCGTACTATTCCTATCAAATTTATAATAAAGTTTCAACATATCTCGTTTTTCTTCATTTGAGAATGAGGACATTTCGACTGAAGTATTTGTGCAAACTTATGATGTTTAATGAGTTCTGACAACTAGTGTTTATTAAACAAAATTTTTCGATGGAGTCATGACCATCTCAGATGAAGTTGTTTTTTTTTAATATCTGTGGTTTCAGAAGTGCAAATCATAACAAATTATACATTAATGAAATCAGAAATCTGTATAAAAAAACAATATTGCGCCCATAACAGAAAAAAAAGTTGATGATGAATGCCAGAAGACGAAACGTCGGATAGTAAATCTGAACATAAAAACGTGTAGATGAAAAAAGTACTTTTAGTTTTGAGCTATGTTGTCAAATAACGATAGAAAAAAATAAAAACGAAAATCCCGATTTTCAGTTTTTTTCCCGATATTTCCGGAAATACTCGGAATTTCTTAAGTTTCAAAACAGTATTTTGTTAAGCACCAGAATACGCAACTTTGCCCCAATTTAAGCTTCGACGTATCTCCTGTAGTTTAGGAGATCCCAATGGTGGGGGTCGAATTTGAATTGCCCTGTATTGAGAAAGATTAATTATGATTTAATTTCTTCAAAGGTAACATTTCCGCGGAGTTGGACTATCTGTACTACCAGGAAACGTACAGAGTTCTCCGACAGCACAAGATAACATTCCCTATGGAACACGAAGTGCAAGCCCACAAGCTCGAGAAAGATTGGAAAGAGCTACTACTCTCCGGTTTATACCGAGAACAAACTCTGGAGTCGACGAAAGAACGCTTCGCCATCCTCACGCTGAACGAGATCACCGATTTTTGCGCGGTCCTAGCCAACTTCCTGGAGAAATACGAACGGGAAGGTCCCGGAGCCGTAGGCGACGATCTGGACAGAGGCATGAAGCAGATGGAGGACTACAGGACGCAGTTCGAAGAGCTGGAGGCGCGACGCATCGATCTCGTGAACGCTGAGATGCTCTTCGACATCCCCCTCGCGGATTACTCGGAGTACCTGAAGGCCAAAGGCGACTTCGACGGCATGGAGGTTCTGTACAAGATGTACAAATCGTTGAAGAACGCCAGGGAGGTGTGGGGCAAGACCCTCTGGGCCAACCTGAATCCGTCGGCTCTGGTCGACGGCATAGACGGCTTCTTGAAGAATTTCCGGAAGCTACCGAAAGAAATACGGATCATCTCGGTCGGCGTCACCTTGGATATGAAGATGAAGCAGTTCCGAAACGCAGTTCCTCTGATGGTCGCACTGAAGAACGAGGCGTTGAGGGAGCGGCACTGGAAACAGTTGATGTTCAAGACCGGTATAGAGTTCGATATGTCGCCGGATAGATTCACGCTGGACAATATGTTCGCTATGGAGCTGCATCGGTTTCAAGATATCGCCGAGGAGATCATCAACAACGCGATCAAAGAACTGAGCATCGAGAAAGGGGTGAAAGAAATCGCCGAAACTTGGGCCGCGATCAGTTTTTCTATTTTCAAGCACATGAAGGGAAACGAAGACCGCGGGTATCTCATAGGAGCGACGGATGATATAGTTCAGGTATGTTTTGACAATAGGAAATGTATTTTTGTGCACTAAAAGACTTGAATACGAGCCCAACTTCCAATTATAGAAATGACAAATTGATTCCTAAATAATGTCTAGAATTATTTCAAAATTTAAATAATAAATTTGTTGGATGAACTCACAGTTCGGTTTCATTGAATGAGTTACGGGAAGCACAGTATTATCCCTCCATATTGAACCCAGGTAAACGGTGTCAAAAACAGTCTCTCTTTGCAAAAAATCCAGTAGTCGGTTTTAATATCCTTTCCTATATTTTTTCAGTTTTTCGCTTATAATTTCAGAAATAAAAAAAAAACGTGTTGAATGACATTGAGAAAATATCATCTTGGATAATAAACCATAAACTAACATTAAATTGCAAAAAATCATTATTTAGGTTTGTGAACAAAAGATCGACATCTGTCGATTTCAAAGAACCTATCAATTTCGAAAGTGAAATCATCAAGTATGCTCCTATTTTGAAGTTTCTTGGCTTGTATATTGATGTATGTATGTTGATTAAGGAAGCAAATATCTCCAGTAATAGGAATTCTTTTCAAAATCGGAAACTTTTTACCCTTGAAATATTTGAAATTCATTTATTATTCTTTAGACTTTTCCAAACTTCAGTACTTAATCTCAGTATGGGAAACGGCAACAGAATGTTTACTTAAACCATTGAAAACACTACAAAACATCATCATCAAGTGTATATTCAAACTAGAGTACAGGGAACCTAAAAAAAATGTATACAAACCAAAACAAATTCTGGATATCCATTCTCTTTATGCGTTAAAGATTTGTACTTTTCTTCATCAAGTCAAAAATAACTTCAAAAACTCTGATTTGGTTTTCAACCTCATCAACAACAATCATAACCACTTGACGAGGCAATCAGATAATTTTTCAGTAATCAAAGTGAAAACAAATGTGGGCCAACAATCAATATAATTTAAAGGAATATTGCATTACAATGAATTGCCAAAATCTTCGAAATACAATGGAAAAATAAGATTTAAAGTAAATTTGAAAAAATACTCAGTATCATAAATTGTATAAATACGAGGATATATTGAAAAATTCTTAGCTGGCTATAGAACCAAACAAAATATCAATGTCAAAATATTTTATTACTCAACATATTCTCCTCTTAATTGGATACATTTATTACAGCGAACCTCCAACGTCTCTAGACCTTTCAAAAAAATGTTTCTTCTTGCTCTGCAAACCAGACCTCCACAGCTTTTATTACCTCCTCGTTGGAAGAAAATTTACGTCCTTTCAAACTTTTTTTCAGTTGTGGAAATAGATAATAGTCGGACGGAACCAAATCTGGGGAATAAGGGGGGTGTTCTAGTAATTCAAACCCTAAATCACGAATTTTTTGCATGGCAACATGAGATTTGTGTGCAGGGGCGTTGTCCTGCAAAAACAAAACACCTTTGGATAGCTTTCCGCGTCTTTTCTCTTTAATTTTTTTCCGAAGAGTTGTCAATAATGTCGAATAGAAATCTCCAGTTATTGTTCTACCCTTATCAAAAAAATCAATCATGATTACTCCATGGCAATCTCAAAAAACTGAAGCAAGAACTTTTCCAGCAGATTTTTGGACACGAGACTTCTTAGGTCTTGGAGAACCGGAGTGTCGCCATTCCATCGATTGTTGCTTTGTTTCTGGATCGTAGAAATGTACCCAAGTCTCATCCATATAGTAACAATTCGGTTTAAGAAGTCTACATCGTTTTCAAATCGAGCACAGATCGAACGCGATGCTACTACCCTTGCACGCTTTTGGTCAACATTCAAACATTGGGGGATTCATTTTTCAGCAATTTTTCTCCTGTCCAAATTGACGTGAACTATATGACGAACGAGTTCGTATGAAATATTCAGTGCTTCAGATATCCGTTTTAGCCCAATTCGACGGTCTGTTAAAATCATGTCATGAACTGTATCGATATTTTCGGGGACTGACACAGAAACTGGCCTTCCCTTCAATGGAAAATTTACCTCTTTTGAAGCTTGCAGTCCAATTTTTCACGGTCGCATACGAAGGACATTGATCACCAAGGGTATTAAGCATATCTTCGTAAATCTGCTTACCTCTTGACCCTTTTAAATACAGGTACTTGATGATGGCTCGATACTCCAATTTTTCGATTTTCATAACTCAGGTTTACTTTTTTGACGTCAAACTTTACACTGACACTTCTAATAAGTTATTGTTCGTTGCTATGGTAACGCAATATTTTGTTTATGCAGGGAACTGGTCTAGGCTAACTAGATATCAATACATCCTCGTAATATGAAAATTAGAAATATCTAGTTGGTAAATAATTTAGTTCAGTTGAAAATGTGTTTATTGTTTTTTCCCTGTCATAAACTTGTATGTTTCTTGGGAAAATAAATAAAATATTAAACAGAATTCCGGGAAACTCCTTCATCAATAAAAAGCTTGTCAGTTTCAAAGTAACAAAATTTGGTTTTTACAGTTCTGTTTAATAGATACGATTTAAAGAGACCATTCACAAAGGCTTTAATTCATGTACCTCTTCTGTGGCTGTCTTGTAATTGAGAGTTTTCCTGTAGAGTCAAAATTCAATTTTGTTGAGCCTTCTTGACTGCAATTCATCTATGTTCTATGTTACAGGTACTGGAAGACAATTCGATGAATCTCCAGAGTATGGCAGGTTCTCAGTTCGTGGGACCATTTTTACCGCAAGTACAGAAATGGGAAAAAGCCCTAGCCAATATCGGCGAGGTTATAGACGAGTGGTTGTCAGTTCAAAGAAAATGGTTGTATTTGGAAGGCATTTTCGTTGGAGGAGACATAAGAGCCCAATTGCCCGACGAAGCAAGAAAATTCGATGACATCGACAAATCGTTCAAGAAAATTATGTTGGAAACGGCCAAGAAACCCATCGTTCTGGATTGTTGCGCCGTGCAGGGCCGCTTAGAAGACTTCCAAAACTTGGGTTTCGGACTAGACCGATGTCAGAAGTCCCTCAACGACTATCTTGACTCCAAACGACGAAGATTTCCGCGGTTTTACTTCATTTCCACCGAGGAACTGCTTTCGATTCTAGGAAGCAGCGACCCCAACGTAGTGCAAGACCACATGATCAAAATGTTCGACAACATAAAGTCCCTGAGGTTCGGTGCGGACAGCCAAGAACGCGTGATAGCCAGCGCCATGGTTTCTGGCGAAGGCGAGGTAATGCTATTCCGCAACCCAGTTTACATCGAAGGCAAGGTAGAAGAGTGGATGAACGACGTCCTCAAGGAAATGCGCCGCTCCAATAGATTCATAACGAAAACCGCGATATTTTACTACGGAAAGATTCAACAGCCACGATCCAAGTGGATGCTCGATTACCAGGGGATGGTGTGTTTGGCGGGAAGCCAGGTCTGGTGGACGGCAGAAGTCGAAAATGTCTTCGGGAAATTCAAGAAAGGAAACAAGCGAGCCATGAAGGAGTACCTGGAGCAGTTGAACAGGCAGCTGGATGAAATCGTGATAACGGTGCGTGCCGACTTGACCGCCAACGATCGGACGAAATTCAGAACCATCGCCATCGTCGAAGTCCACTCGCGTGACATCGTGGAGAATTTTGTACGCGACAGCGTCACCGACGCGCAGGAGTTCGAGTGGGAGAGCCAACTGCGATTCTACTGGATCAACAATATGGATAACCTGTGGGTTACGCAGTGCACTGGCTCCTTTGAATACGGTTACGAGTACATGGGCCTGAACGGCAGGCTGGTCATCACCCCTCTGACCGACAGGATATACCTCACCATCACCCAGGCTCTGATAATGCACATGGGAGGCGCTCCTGCTGGTCCCGCAGGCACTGGGAAGACGGAGACCACGAAGGACCTGGCCAAGGCCATGGCCCTGCTGTGTATAGTAACCAACTGCGGGGAAGGCATGGACTTCAAAGCCATAGGCACCACGTTGGCGGGGTTGGCGCAATGTGGAGCTTGGGGTTGCTTCGACGAGTTCAACCGTATCGATATTTCAGTGCTCTCCGTCATTTCTACCCAGCTGCAGACCATCCGCAGCGCCCTGATGATGAAACTGGAACGTTTCACTTTCGAGGGGGTGGAAATAAGCCTGGATTCTAAAGTGGGCATTTTCATTACGATGAACCCTGGCTACGCTGGCCGAACGGAGCTACCGGAATCGGTTAAGGCGCTCTTCAGGCCTGTGGTGTGCATCGTGCCAGACCTGGAGATGATCTGCATGATCTCGCTCTTCTCCGACGGGTTCCTGGAGTCGAAGGTATTAGCGAAGAAGATGACTGTGTTGTATAAACTCGCGAGGGAACAGCTTTCCAAGCAGTTCCATTACGACTGGGGCATGAGGGCGCTGAACGCGGTTCTTAGGATGGCGGGGGTACTGAAGAGGGCGTCGCCCGATATCAAGGAAGCCCTGGTGCTCATGAGAGCCCTGCGGGACATGAACCACCCCAAGTTCGTGTACGAAGATGTGCCACTGTTCCTTGGCCTGATAAGGGACCTCTTTCCCGGTATGGATTGCCCCAGGGTTGGCTACCCTGACTTGAACGCCGCTATCGAAGAGGTACTCAGAGCTGGCAACTACATCGTCTTGCCCTACCAAGTCGACAAAGTGGTTCAGATGTACGAAACCATGATGACCCGGCATTCCACCATGCTCGTAGGGCCTACCGGCGGGGGTAAGACCGTGGTGATCCAAACACTAGCGAAAGCTCAAACATCGATGGGCCTAACCACCAAAATATTTACCCTGAATCCGAAGGCGTGCTCCGTCATAGAGCTGTACGGCATTCTGGATCCGCTGACGCGCGACTGGACGGACGGCTTGCTGTCGAACATCTTCAGGGAAATGAACAAGCCGACCGAGAAGCAAGAAAGGCGCTACATTTTGTTCGACGGCGATGTGGACGCGCTCTGGATCGAAAACATGAACTCCGTCATGGACGACAACAAGCTGTTGACGTTGGCCAACGGCGAGAGGATTCGGTTGCAACAACCGGTTTGCGCACTGCTTTTCGAGGTTGGCGATCTGCAGTTCGCGTCGCCTGCTACGGTTTCCAGAGCGGGGATGGTGTACGTGGATCCTAAGAATCTGGGATATCAGCCGTACTGGGACAGGTAACAGTTTTGTAGTTTTTTCTCATTCATAGTCGACTGATCATGCATTTGATACAGAAAATAATAAATAATAAAACACGGTTAGCGATGGTTTAGACTTTGAACAACAAAAGAGTAAAAATGAAAATGGGGACCGCATTGCAGTTTGGGGCGTTCTGTCGGTGCACTCTAACGACCCAGCTCAGGGTGTTGGAGAACATTCCTACCACTTTAACAGATGGTGTCCACGTATGTCGGCATTGGCAGGGTCAATATCACTGTAATAAAAATAATAGTGCATTATGGATCAAAAACAAGTAAACGACTATAATATTTATTTATTTATTTTTTATCCCAAGAAACATTTCTGTTTATAGAGGGATTAAGTTTTAACATAAATTGTATAACGACAATTGGTACAATTATAAAAAAAGGAATGATACAGATGATCTGTGAAATATGAGTAAATAATATCTATCAGAAAGAAACAAAAGCAAAGACAGTCAAAGGTGAAATATTGTTATATCATGGGAAATCATCTGTTGAGTATAAATTTTTTAAGTTCATTTTTAAATTTAGTTTTAGTTCTAATTTCTTTTATTGCCTGTGGTATTTTATTATATATCTCAATTCCCTCGTAAAAAATAGACGTTTTTCCAAAGTTTGATTTGAAACGTAAAGCGTTTATTTTATTTTACATTTCTTGTTTTATGGTAATGGATATTCGAAATATGATCAAAAGTAAGATCCGAATGTTTTTTTCCTGTATCAACATAGTGGATGAAAATTGAAATTTTAAATTCATATAATGAACAAAGATTCAGTAAGTTATTAGGTTTATATAATTTTTTTGAGGGTTCTAAAAAGGGCAATTTGAATATGCATTTTATAGCTTTGCTCTGCAAAGTTTGTAGTGGTTTCATAATAGAAATTTTGGCTGAGCCCCAAACAGAAATGAGGTATTGCAATTTTGAATAAATTAAACTGAAATATATGATTTTTAAATATTTCAGTGGGGTATACTGTCTTATTCGAAATAGTATTCCAATCAAAGGTGAGAGTTGTTTTCTCAGATTGTTGATATGATTGGACCAAGAGAGTGTTGTGTCGATATGTAAACCCAAAAATTTTGTATTGTTGGTATACTGAATTGGTGATTTTTTTAATTTTATTAGTCTTAGAGAATCAGTTGTAATACTTCGTTTAGAAATAAACATAATCGACGATTTCGAAAAATTCAACAATAGTTTGTGAGCGACTAGCCAATGAGATATAAGTTGAAGATCCTGTTCAATATAAGACAGAATTTCGAATTCATTCTCTGCAAAATATACAATAGTTGTATCATCAGCAAAAAGTTTAATTTTACCTTTCAATTTGAGTTCTGATATCGAGTTTATATATATTAAAAAAGGATCGGAGCAAGTATAGATCCCTGTGGCACCCCACAGTTTATATTTTTAATTGAACTAAGTGTATTTTTGATATATACTAGTTGTTTTCTGTCAGCCAAATAACTTTTGAACCAAATGTAAATTTTTCCCCTTATTCCAATATCATATAATATTCTTAAAAGAATGTTGTGGTTAACCATATCGAAGGCTTTCCGCAAATCTAGTGATAATAACGCGCATTTTTTTGTCGAATCTAATTCCAGTTTTATTCTTGAAATCATGTCTACTGCCGCAGACTCAGTATCACTAGATTTTCGAAAACCATATTGTTCTGCATACAAAAATTTTGATTTTTTCAGATATTCTCTTAATCTTCTATCCATTATCTTTTCAATTATTTTTGAAAATATTGGCAGAATTGAAATTGGACGGTAATTTCCCAAGTCATTTTTTTTTCCACATTTAAATATTGGTTTTTAATTCATCTGGGAATATACCTTTGTCAAAGGATGCATCAATCAATTTGTTTAATAATGGTACTATTTCATCAAGAATAAGCTCTATGATTACAATGTCAAAGTCAAAATATACTTTATTGTCGAAATTTATAAAAACTTATAGACAAAGCTGCATTGAATCAACAATAATGTTGAAATTAATTGAAATTGAATTAATAATTATACATTACAATAGTGGTACTCCCTACCATTCGCACATCATCCCAGATGAGAGGGAACACCACCACTATATGCGCTCCGGGGCGACTTGACAAAAAAAAGATAGCGCATTTGTTATTTCAACTGAAGGAATAACCCGGAAAAATCCACAGTACAACCATATAGTAGTTGGTGAATGAGGGGATGAAACAATTAAACACAAATACATGCTCATTCATCAAAGACTCCATCATCTCTGCCACTCTCTGCCATTCCAGCCTGTGATTGCCAGACCTTCATCAGATAAAAAAGAAAAAATGTCAATAAAAGTGTAGATGATATGGAAAAAAAACTTCTGCTCGAGCCACAGCTGCGCCGTCATTCTGAAGTGAGCCCACCACGCCATTCCGATAGTCGTGCAGTTTTTTTGGTCTATTTATACTAGGTGTTTCGGAATCATATGTCTGTTTCCGAGTTGATCTGTCCAAATATTCTATTGCGCCTGTTAGGCAGTGCGTTGCATTCAAATATGATGTGAGAGGCTACTTCCTCCTTGACAGGAACAAAGTCTGCACTTCACGGTTTCTCTATTTATTCCTATAGTATGCAGGTGTTTTCTTAGGCCACATTGTCCGGTTAGTGAGTCGGTAATTGTGCGTATTTTAGATCAGTTTGAGTCGAGGGTGTCAGCCGTCACTCGTCGATGTCGATGTCCTTCGATTTGTTCCCGATATGTTTGGTGTTTGTTTTCTTCCATTCATTAATCAGGTTTCCTCATCGTGTTTTAATAATTCCAGACACTGGTTCTGGGCCTGTGGTTGTGGATTCAGATGATTGTCTTGTAAGTTGGTCTGCTTTTACATTGTATTATCTACCCCTACGACCAGGCTCCCATACAAGTGTAACTTTGTTGTGTTTTGCTAGTGCATTGAGGCTCTGATGGCATTTCAAACTTGTAATGAATTCAGAGCTTTTATTGCGGTCTGGCTGTCGAATAGAAGGTGGATAGGTTTTCTTTTATATCCACTGTCTAGATTCATCTTTATGTTATGTCCTTGTGACATGTGTATCAGCTTGGAATACTGTGGTATTTTTGCCAAGAGGAACTGTAACTGTTTGAAGGGCGTGGTGGCAGAATTCCTAACTGAAACATTGCCATATCCAAAACTTGTCAGACGCTTTTCATAGACCAGAACTTTTGTCAGACGCTTCAAAGCTCCACAAATTACTTCAGAGTGATATTCTACAAAATATACATAAAAATCAGCCACACAAATTTAAGTAAAGTAACTCTTATTTTTAGTTACATTTCTCACCTGGCACCTGCCCAGGTATTACAGAGCGAACTCCACAAGCACGGAGGTATTAAAAGTACATGAGACACCACTCAGAACCTAAGTCTTCATCTTTTCAAAAATAAGTTATGTCTGAAGGCCTTGGGATTTTACTTATAAGGAAATCTTAACAAAATCTTTTATTTACCAGAATTCTGTTTTCTTTTAATTTTCTTTTTGAACAATAATCCTCCCAGAGTCGAAGCCGTTTCCAACCGAGATGGCTGACCCAGGTGTGATGCGCCTGCTGGGTTAAAAAAAAATGTTGGAGAAGAGATTTGAACTCGGAGCTCCGGGGTGGAAGATAGTTACTCTGTCCACTAACCCACCATGGGTTATAGAAATAAATCTGTAGACTGGCAATTCAACTAAGTGAGTAGTGTTTTTACGTACCTTGATTCCCTAATATCTGAAGAATGGTCATCTGGTCAAGCTAGCAGGTAGGCATGCGAACATAGTACATACTAACACTTCTCAATCGTACACATTTCGTTCGTTTAAAGTAAGTAATGTCTGACGGCCCTGGGATCTTGAACTAAAAGCTTTGTCGATAAGTTGAA
Source organism: Chrysolina oricalcia (assembly GCA_944452925.2). Lineage (NCBI taxonomy): Eukaryota > Metazoa > Arthropoda > Insecta > Coleoptera > Chrysomelidae > Chrysolina > Chrysolina oricalcia. Next base: position 6,609,449 of record OX101815.2, on the reverse strand, counting down.
AAACTTATGAGATTAAAGTGTATCTTGACTTTGACTTTGACTTTGACATGTGGGATTATGTGGGATTTATGGCTAACTTGATTCTTAAGAATCTCAAGAATGACTTCATGGGATTACTTTCAATTTTTATTTGTAAAATTGTTCACTCATGAAATGGTAGGTTTTTGTGTTAAAAAATTGCCTGTTTGATATAAAATAAATACAATTTTCTGAACAGGTGGGTCAAGGGACGAACGAACGAGCTGGAGCGTGAAGCCTTTCAAGAACTTTACGAAAAGTTCGTCCCGGATTTACTGAGCTACATCCTGGAAGGAACGCTGGGCAACAGACAAGTGAACCCTTTGAAGACCGTCATCTCTCAGACTGGATTGAATATGGTCACGCAGTTGTGTTACATGTTGGACGCCATCAAGCCTCAGCCTCTGGAAGAAGTGACTGATACCGAACAACCCGTAGATACCGATTTGTTGAACGCGATATTCGTAACGTGTCTTTACAATTCAGTCGGTGCCGCTTTGGTAGACGATTGCCGGTACGATTTCGACGACTACATGAAGTCTCAGATATCGATGTTGCCCGCTGACGACAACGTTGCTAACAAGTGTGACCTTAGACATATCCCCACCGCTTTCCCGTCGCTGTACGATTATTTCCTGGACGTGAAAGAGGAACGCTGGGTGGCGTGGAAGTGGTTGGTTCCCGAATATTTCTACGAGAAGGACAAGCGATTTTCGGAAATTTTGGTGCCCACCGTAGACACCGTGAGAGTGACGTATCTACTGAATCTGATGAACAAAATCAGGAGACCTATAATACTGATAGGCGAAACAGGTACGTCGAAAACCGCGATAATCCAGGACTTCCTCCGTAACCTGGACCAGGAAGTGTACATCCTGTTGAACATCAACTTTTCGTCGCGTACCTCCTCCATGGACGTGCAGCTAAATCTGGAATCCTCGGTGGAGAAACGAACGAAAGAGATATACGGCCCTCCGATGGGAAAGAAGCTGGTCTGCTTCATAGACGACATGAACATGCCCCAGGTCGACGAGTACGGCACCCAGCAGCCAATCGCTCTGCTCAAGCTACTGTTCGAGAAGGGCGGATTCTACGACAGAGGCAAGGACCTCAACTGGAAGCTGCTGAAGGACATTTCCTACTTTGCTGCCATGGGCGTTGCCGGTGGCGGCAGGAACGAAGTCGATCCCCGATTTATGTCCATGTTCACCGTGATAAACTTGGTGTTCCCGACGTCGTCGACCCTTCAGCACATCTACGAGTCGATTCTGAGCGGGCATCTTGCAGGATTCCCAGAAGAGGTGCAAGTCGCTCCGATCCTGATGACGATCACTCTAAACCTTTATAACATCTGCGTAGCGCAACTTCCCCCAACTCCCAGCAAGTTTCACTACATCTTCAACATGCGCGACCTGTCCAGGATAGTCGCTGGAATGTGCATAACCACGCCGCAATACTTCCCGACCCTTTCCCAGATAGTGCGGGTTTGGAGGAACGAATTCACCCGAGTGATATGCGATAGGCTCATCAACAACGAAGACCAGGCGCTGATGTCCACGCAAATGATGGATCAGCTCAAGAAGGCTTTTCCAAAGAAAGAATTACTCGTCAAAGAAAAAACGAACGTCGACGACGATGATGTTTTCCATGACGACGAACCTGCCGAGGCTGCAGAAGCGCCCGAAGACCAAGTCGACATCGTGGAGTTCGCCATGAGAGATCCAATTCTCTTTGGTGACTATAGAAACGCCTCAAACGAAGGCGAGCCTCGCTTCTATGAAGACCTGTTGGACTACGACGCTATCTACTTCTTGTTCCAAGAGCTGATAGAACTGTACAACGAACAGAAGTCGAAAATGGACATCGTTCTTTTCAACGACGCTCTGGAACATCTAACGAGGATCCACAGAGGATTGAGGCTGGAAAGAGGACATGTGATGCTGGTGGGAGTTGGTGGATCGGGGAAACGGAGTTTGACGTACCTCGCCGCTTTCACCGCTGGGTGCGAAGTGTTTGAAATAACCCTCTGCAGGGGGTATAACGAAACTATGTTCAAGGAAGATCTGAAAAAGCTGTATTCCCAGCTGGGGATCGACAGAAAGCCCACTGTGTTTTTCTTCACGGCTGGGCAGATTGTGGAAGAAGGTTTCTTGGAGTTCATCAACAATATATTGATGATCGGGTACGTACCTTCTCTGTTCACTGATGATGACAAAGAGCAGATTATTAATCAATGCAGAACTGCTGCCAAAAACTCCGGTTACGGTATAGGCAAGGACAGCGTTTGGCATTACTTCATCCACCAATGCCAAGATAATTTACACGTGGTGTTGTCTATGTCTCCGACGGGGGATATTCTCAGCAAGCGTTGTAGGAATTTTCCGGGATTGGTCAATAACAACACGATCGATTGGATATTTCCCTGGCCTCTACAAGCCTTGATTGCTGTGGCCTCGGTTTTTCTTAAAGATTACGCGGGTATACCAGAGCAATACCGGGGGAACATAATCGATCACGTTGTGTACGTTCACAACACTGTGAATCAGTATAGCATAGATTTCCTGACGAAACTCAGGAGAAAAAATTATGTCACGCCAAAACATTATTTGGACTTCATCACCACTTATTTGCGGCTCCTGGAAGACAAGGATAATTACATAAATGCTCAGTGCGAGAGATTGAAAAGTGGTCTGACTAAAATAGCCGAAGCTAGTGGAGAACTGGACATTCTGAATAAGAAACTAGCCAAACAGAAGATCATTGTCACACAGGCAACGAAGGAATGCGAAATCATGCTGGCAGAAATAGAAGAAGGCACGAAAAAGGCCACCGACAAAAAAGACGTTGCTTCATTGAAAAGTACCGAAATCGAAGAACAAGCCAGGATTATAAGCATTGAGCAAACCGAAGCGGAAGAAGCCTTATCTGAAGCCTTGCCAGTCTTGGAGAAAGCCCGACTGGCGTTATCCGACCTCGACAAATCCGACATAACTGAAATTCGATCGTTTGCCACTCCCCCAGAACCAGTGCAGACAGTCTGCGAGTGCGTCCTCATCCTCAGAGGTTACAGAGAGATTTCTTGGAAGAGTGCCAAGGGTATGATGGCCGAGGGCAATTTCCTGAGGAGTCTACAGGAAATGAACTGCGACGCTATAACGCAGGCGCAGCAGAGGGCGTGCAAGGCTCACATGAAGAAGTCGACCAAGCTGGACGACATGGCCAGCATCAGCAAGGCAGGCTACGGGCTGTTCAAGTTCGTTCAAGCTGTGCTAGGCTACTGCGCGGTATACAAGGATGTTAGACCGAAGCAAGAGAGGGTGGAACAGCTGCAAAACGACTACAACTCGGCGAAGCGATTCCTGGAGAAACTCTACAACGATATCTCCAAACTGGAGGAGGATTTGAACAAGTTGAACGAGAAGTATGCGGCCGCGATGAAACGCAGGATGGAGCTGCAGGAAGAGACAGATATAATGATGAGGAGACTTAAAGCTGCTGATAAACTCATATCAGGGCTGAGCTCAGAGCAGGCTCGATGGACTGAGGACCTGAAGCAGCTCTATCTGGAAAAAGAGCGCCTCGTCGGCAACTGTTTGTTGTGTTCGGGTTTTCTCGCCTACTGCGGGCCGTTCACTTACGAGTTTAGAAAGGACATGGTGAACGTAGCGTGGCAAGCGGATATTATGATGAGGGAAATTCCTCTGTCCCAACCGTTCAGGCTAGAAAACCATTTGACGACCGACGTTGAAATAAGCACTTGGACGTCACAAAACCTCCCGCCAGATGAGCTCTCTGTCCAGAACGGCATACTCACCATTAGATCTTCCAGGTTTCCGCTTTGCATAGACCCCCAGCAACAAGCTCTGAACTGGATAAAGAAGAGAGAAGAACAGAACAACTTGAGGCTGCTCAGTTTCAACGACTCGGACTTCCTGAAGCACTTGGATATGGCCATCAAGTATGGATCCCCGGTTCTGTTCCAGGACGTGGATGATTACATCGATCCCGTAGCTGAAAACGTTATCCAGAAAAATTTAAAGACTAGTGGAGGCAGGGTTTTCGTCATCCTTGGTGATAAGGAAGTCGATTGGGACCCGAACTTCAGACTGTATATGACGACCAAATTCGCCAATCCCATCTTTAACCCTTCCGCGTACGCGGTAGCGGTTGTGATAAACTACACGGTGACGCTGTCTGGTTTGGAGGACCAGCTTCTGAGCGTGGTCGTCAGGAACGAGCGGCCTGATTTGGAAGAGCAGCGGGAGCATTTGATAGCCGAGACTAGCGTGAACAAAAGCCTGCTACAAGTGCTGGAAGACTCGCTTCTGAGAGAGTTGTCTACGACAACGGGAAACATGCTGGACAACGTAGAGCTCATATCCACGCTGGAGAACACCAAGACGAAAGCTACGGAGGTGATGGAGAAGCTCACGCTCGCAGTCGAGACATCCAAAGATATCGATAAACTCAGAGACGGTTACCGTTCCGTGGCCAAAAGAGGAGCCGTGTTGTTTTTCGTGCTGTCTGATATGGCCGGTGTCAACGCTATGTACCAATACTCATTGGCTTCGTACCTAGAAGTTTTCGCGTACTCGTTGAGGAAAGCTATGCCGCATACTCTACTGGCGAGGCGGCTGCAAAATATCATCAACATGCTCACCAAGAACGTCTATGATTATGGGTGCACGGGGATTTTCGAGAAGCATAAACTTTTGTACTCGTTCCAAATGACCGCCAAACTGGAGCAAAACGAGAAGAAAATTTCTCAAGCTGAGCTAGACTTCTTCATTAAGGTAAGTAGCAGACAAAAATTGACCTTGAACTTGATCATGAATTCGACCCATAGAAATACATAACTCTAGAATGCTAATTCCGCCAATTTTGTAGGAGAAAAGCATGCCGCGTATGTGACCCGTTTACGATTGTGCGCATGCTCGTCATCAGTGTAGTTTGGGTAGATCGTTGCCAAGTTTGAAAATCATTTGGTGTTCCAATTCAGAGTTTTGTGTCATGAGGCAATAAAACCCATGTCATTTGAAAGAGAGAAATTTGTCAGCGATTTCAGGACCTTTCTAAACCGAAATAACCTTTTAGAGATAGATTCCTCCGAATTTTAGGCGCGAAAGAAACTTATTTAATAGTGTCGTGAATTGGGGTTTATTCACGACTAACTAGGTATATATTGATCATTTATAGATTTAAAACACTTTCGAAAAATATAAAAAGAATTCACGAATTAATGAATATCTCCTAGACTGGTTATGGTTTAAACAAATTATTCTAAAAAGATCTATACTTACAATAAATTCGGGTATATACATTTTAGGAACATTTTTCATGAATCTAATCTTTACTCTTCCAATCTCCACCTATAGCCACTAGCTGTGGGCACGCCAAAACTCTAAACTCGACTACTAGATCGAACTATCAGTGGCCTTTTTGAAAACTCTTGTTTTCTGTTTATGGCAAAATTGTGTTTCAAAATAAAATAACTTCGCTCACGTACTGAATTGTAGAAGGTAAAAAGATTACCCACGTATTGAATGATAATAAAATATTTTAATATACAGTGCGTTCGATCTATTTTTGACAATACGATAATGTACCCTGTTACTGTAATTATAATGACTATGCAACAGTGCTTTTTCATCAACAGGAAGATTTGTCACTAAGATCTGTCACTCTTGACAGAGATCAGATACGGTTTTTAGAATTTCAGATTTTGTCTTGTCTTTTTGTGTAGTATTTGTTGTCGTTGGTTCTTTCATAATTCGTGAATTTGCATTAATCTTGTTCCTTTAAGACATTTTCTAATAAAACCGTTTCTTCTTACCGATAATGAATGAACTGTTTAGTGTTGTAGTGTGGAAGTAAAGGAAAATTACCTGAAATAAATTATTTTTGGTAGATAATGACCTATGTACCTATGTTTGTTTAGTTGTTCAGAATAGCAAAATAAAATATCTTATTATTATTATAGCTTGACACAAAAGGCATGATACTGGTTAATGTCTTTAGGGAGAGACCCCAATGCAGAACATTTGAGTGAGAAAATTGTAATTTGTGGCATTTTTCTCATGAAGATTTATGTAAAAATAGGCAATAGAATCATTTGAAACCTAATGCCGTACCAACATACTGGGTCTGCGTAAATATACGGCGAGTGATAGGTACAACTTTTTGCAAACAAATAACAAGTATTAGCCACACCGCTTATATTGAGTTCTGAATATTATTGAATTAGTTCTTGATTCCTACAAAAAGTACTAAACTTAATATTAGAAAATTATTGTCAACATGGAAGTGTTTTTCTTTGATGATAAGAAAAATGCTTCTGGTCTCACTTTTTCATAAACCCTCATTATGGAAATTGCACTAAGGTAACACAACCAGAAATAATTGTAGAAATAGTATTATTTTAATTAAAATTAAATGCAGTTACATATTTTGACATGAATCGTTCTAGATAAAAAGCCTGGAGCTTCCAAGCATCCAATTTTATAAATCCAATTTGGGTTGAAATTATTAATGATATTAGCTAAAATCAATTCTCATAGTTTCTTGTACTTTCAATTTATATCCAATCTAGAGCCTGCTTGAAATTCGCACCGACTACTTGGGGTGGTTCTGTAGCTTTTTGTTGAGTTTATCTATAGCTGAAAAGTGATTGCGATACCAAAAATCAATAAGTCGCTTCAGAGCGATAAATATTAATAATAACAGTAGGTACTCTACTATCTGATGGCCTTTGCTGAATATTTGGGATTATAAATATGTGAAAAGATGTATGAGTATATTGAGTTTTTCAATACCTTATTCCCCGAGATTCAGAATCAACAACGTTTGTTAATCTTCACCAGTACCATAATATTTTACTAAAACCAGGCCTGTTACAAAAAACGCTAATGACGCGCATGCACATTACGGAATAATCCGAAGTTTTTACAATACTTTTGACATATGAGATTAGCATTCTAGAATAAGTATGTAATAGTATATTCTGTAACAAGGTTAGAATGAAAATTCGATGCGAGTGAAAAGTTCCGAGCACGAGCCGAAGACGAGCGTGAGGAACCACGAGCATCACGAATTTTCATTCTAACCGAGTAGCAGACTATATTTTCTCCATGATCAAAGATAGTAAACGAGACAGCAATAATTTTGACACTTACTCAAATTTTGCCACTAACGATGACAATCAACTGCGTCAAGGCTAATGTTATTATTGCTAACCAGTGTGAGAATATTATTCTATCACAAGAGAGAGAATGTAATAGCTATTTGTGTATTTAGAGAGCAAAGTGATTGATTGCCGCTCGACAAAGAGAGTTACCGCGCGACGCGAAGCGAAGCGCGGTAATCTATGGAGAGCGGCAATGACACTTTGTGCTCGAAATACACACATGATTTTTTCTACAAACGCAGCTCCTCAGACATAAAAACGATAGACTCTTCATTCAACATAGGCACTTAATATTACCCATGAGAAAATTTACATTCAATAGTATTCCCAAATGTATAAGCTATCCAAATATCCTATAATTTACATTTCTAACAGGAAAAAAAAACTTGCGTAAAATTTTTTTAAAAAAATTAGCGAGTCCAGAGTTCGAACTCACGCCGAGATCGCTAAATCAGTTTAGTACAAAGAATTTCTGCCATTACACCACCGCTATGAATTTATTGTGTTCAGTTTCCATCATGCAAGAATGAGTTTGTTTTCAACAAAAGCTAGGGAGATCGAGCGTTTTTTCAATATTCTCGCTCTAGAGCGTAAAAGCTGTCACAAAATGACATTCCTCGAAAAACGTCAACTTTGCGTTGAGATCTGAAAGCGTCAAAGGCTACTTTGGTGAGCGGTAGTAGAAAAATACATTTAAATTGCATGGGGGCAGAGGTGTTGCAGAATATTTCTTCAATCTCAAGAAAGAAAATTCCAGCATTCTGTAATCAAATTTGATTGCAGAATTGGCAAATTCTGTGATGATCGTGGAGGAATATATATTCTATGATTTGACCTAGACCTTGTGGACTTCAACTTCTACATGAAAGCCTACTTCCTTTAACAGTAATGATGTTCATCAACTCACCAATTTTCAGGGTTCCGTCAGCCTGGAAAAGTCAGCCCGAGAATGCCCGGCCAAGTGGCTCTCCGTCCAGGGCTGGGAAAACATAATGAAGCTATCCAGCGACTTCCAAGACGCATTCGGCAAACTTCCGCAAGACGTGGAACACAATGTCGACGTGTGGGGGGAATGGTACGACATGGACGCGCCAGAAGAAGCCGACTTCCCATGCGACTACAAACAGAACGCCACGCCATTTCAGGTATTGATGTTGCTGAGATGTTTCCGAATAGACAGGGTTTACAGAGCAGTCGGGAATTATATCACAGAGATCATGGGCGAGGAGTATATCATGCCTCCGGTCATTAGTTTGGATAACATCTACGAACAGAGCAGTCCTATGACGCCGGTGGTTTTTATCCTCAGCCCGGGATCGGATCCAACAGCAGATTTGATGAAATTAGGAGACAGGTAATTCTGTTGTGTGAAATCGGAGTAAAAGTCAAAATATGCTTTATTGTCGGAAGCTTATCATGAACTTATTGACAAAGCTTCATTGTAGTAAAGTTAATGTTGAAAAATTTATGGAAATTAAATTAATACTTGCAAAGTGTAATGGTGATATCCCCTACCATCGGCACATCATTCCTGATGAGAGGGAACACCACCACTTTATGCGCTCCGGGGCGACTTAACAAATAAAAAAAGAAAAATGGGGTGCATTTGCTATTTCAACTGCAGGCAAAAACCCGGAAAAAACCTACAGTACCACCATATGGTCCAATTAAACTCAAATACATGCTCATTCATCATATTGTTTCAATCACTTTTGGCTGCCAGTCAAAGGTTCAAACCCTAGCGACTGCAGAACTTTTTCTGATGGCCCGAGAAAGTGGCAGGAATCGCACGTAAAAAGGTAAGACCTCGTTAATCCTTAGCTCGCACAAGTTTCGACTTCTGAGGGCTGCCGTTCGTAAGGGGACGACAGCTGGTTAACGGAAAAACAATTTTAACAACAACAACAATATGAGGAGTATGCACATGAAATCAGAAAAAAATGTTTAACGAAGTGTGAATGACATAAAAATGTTAAAACTCTAACTAAGCTCGATTCATGATCCAAAATGATGACTTTTAAAGACTATCATTATAAAACTCTTGCAGACTATAATAACAAACTTTTCACATCTTTTCTGAAACGAAATAGTGATGTGATACTTTTAATATTTATTGGAAGGTCTTACATCCATTATGAAATATCGAGTTTTTGGAATTGGAAGTTTTGATTCATTACTCTGTCTGGTACTATGATCAGAAGAACTGTTTCCAATAGAGAACTTTGTTTTGTGTTTGTGTATCAAACAAACAGTTTCAAGTATAAAAATAGCAATGACTGTGAGAATTTTATGTTTAAGAAGGAGAGGTCGGCATGAATCCCTATATTTTACTTTGCATAAATACCGCAGAGCAAGCTTTTGCAAAATTATGATAGTCTGTAAACGATGACTACAGCAAACTCCCCAAAATGCAATACCATATCTTAGATGCGATTCAATAAGATAATGATAAACTGGTTTTGAAACTGAAAATCCTAATTCATTCGAGACAACTCTCAATGCGTAGCAACCCGAAGAGAGCTAGCTTTTTACATAAAATTTCAACATGCTATTCAAATTTCAACGAATTATCCAGATAAAGTCCAAGGTTTTTTAATGTCATGTTATTTTCAATGATTCTATTGTCTAACGGAATGTTTTCAAGATGACATCTAAAAGTTATCATGTTGTTTTTTTATGTTGAATGATAGTAAATTCGAATCATATCAATCTTTCACTTTTTTCAGATCAAAACTTATCAATTGATCAAGATCCTGCTTGTTTTTTATGATGCCAAAATATAGTACTATTATCAGCAGAAACTGTAAAAGAACCTGATATCTGGATGTTCAATAGGTCATTTATGTATAATAAAAAGAGAATTGGTCCAAGTATAGAACCTTGAGGTACTCCACAATAAATTTTCTTCGATTCTGAATACCCAGAATTCCTTACTATTTGATTTCGCTCTGACAAATAAGATTCAAACCATTTGAGAGTGATGTTCCTGAAACCATATAAGGATGAAGTTTGAGCAAAAGTATCTCATGATTCACACAATCAAAAGCTTTGGTAAAATCACAAAACACTGCAGTCGCCACTTCCCCACCATTAATTCGCGAATATACATCATATAAAAGGGACAACATGCATCTCCTGTATTTTTATTTTTCTGAAATCCAAATTGAAGGTTATTGATTAAATTATGACATCTCCAAAATTCCATAATTCTTGAATAAATCAGTCTTTCAATAATTTTTGCTAAAATTGGTATGAGTGAAATAGGACGAAAGTTAGATGGATCATCAAAATCTCCACCTTTATATATTGGAATAACCAGAGACGTTTTCAGAAAAGATAAAAAACTGCCTAGCTGAAATGGATCATTTATTAAAATAACAAGAATACTCAGAGCTTGTTTTGGAAGATTTCGAAAAATGTTAATGGAAATTTCATCTAAACCACTTGTTCTTTTATTTTTCATACTCCTAATAACAACAATTATCTCATTTATATCCGTTCCACGTAGGATCAGATCTTCCTTGATATTAACATTCTGGAGATAAATCAAAGGATCATTGATAGGAACAATAGAACTAGTTAATTTCTCAGCAATGGAACAATAAAAATCGTTCAAAGTATCAGGACTCAACGATGACTCTTTATGTTTTCTATTGTTTTTTCCTCTAAAAATATTTACTATAATAAAGTTAAGTAAAACTCGAAGTCGTCTCCACAATATATATTTCATACCAAAGGCAAGGGGGAACGCAGCTTTGGCAAGCAACTTGTCAAAGTGTCTGCGTTACAAGAAAGTCAAAAACATGTTTTCGAGCATAGTAATGCTCATCTTCAGTTGAAGTAATACAGGGGTTAAACTGAAATCAGTAGGAAAAACACTAGTTACAATTTTGAATATGAATATTTACTATGTTCCAACTTTCCTTCGATGAATTTATAGCTTCAGATATCATTCTCTCATAATAAGTAACTATCCTTTGCAGTTTTTATCAATTATTTATATATTCTGCGATATTTATTGAAGTAGGCCTCCTAATTCAAGAGTTTAAAAGAAATGGCGATTTCGTATCAAGAATCCATTCTTAGATTCCTTGAAAGCTGAAGAACCTACTTCTCTTACTCACACGTTGTTGAAACATTTCAGACATTTTGTTTCAGGTGTGGTTTTGGAGGGGGGAAGTTCAAATACCTTTCGTTAGGACAAGGACAAGAACCGACAGCTCTGAGCTTATTGGAAACAGCGATCTCGAGGGGCCAGTGGTTGATGTTCCAGAACTGCCACCTACTCCTCTCCTTCATCAAAAGACTGGAAAAGCAGCTAGAGAAAATCAGCAAACCTCATCCCGATTTCAGGTTATGGCTAACCACGGATCCGGTGGAGACCTTCCCCATCGGCGTACTGCAAAGATCTCTGAAAGTCGTCACCGAACCCCCTAACGGACTCAAGCTGAACCTGCGCAATACGTACTTCAAAATGCGTGCGCAAACGTTAGAGGCCTGTTCCCACCCGGCGTTCAAATCGCTGATATACGTGCTGGCCTTTTTCCACGCGGTGGTGCAAGAAAGGCGCAAGTACGACAAGATCGGCTGGAACATTTGCTACGACTTCAACGAGTCGGATTTCAACGTTTGCGTCATGATCCTCAACACTTACCTCACCAAGGCGAGCAAGGCTAAGGACTCGAAGATACCTTGGAACAGCCTGAAATACCTGATCGGTGAGGTGATGTATGGGGGAAGAGTTATCGATGATTTCGATAGGAGGATAGTGGCCACCTACATGGACGAATATATGGGAGACTTTTTGTTCGATACGTTCCAGCCCTTTCATTTCTACAAGGACAGCACGGTGGACTACTTTATTCCTCCGGATGGGGAGAAGGATGAATATATAGGTAAAGTGTTCCTAAAATTTTGAAAACATATCGCGAGTCAGTACTATTTCTTTTTAGCTTTCATCGATGAGTTGCCACTGACGAATAGTCCTGATGTGTTCGGATTGCACCCCAATGCTGAAATAGGGTATTACACTCAAGCAACTAAAGAGATGTGGCGGCTGTTGATTGAGTTGCAACCTCAAACATGTGAGTTTATTTAATTGTTGATAATCCATTTTTTTTTCCACATCTTATTCAGTGGTTGTTACCAGGGATTATACTTCACAGTTTTAGGTACGCTATTTTTCATAGTTTATGTGAACGATATCAGTTTTTTCATGAACCCATGCGAAACTGTTCTATTTGCCGACGACAATACTTTCAATTAGCACAATTAAGGGCCAGTTTTTCAAGTTCCAGTTAACCTCCAGATAAATTAACTAATGGTTAGAATGTAACCCTCCCAACATCATTTATAGAATGTCAGTCACCATCTAAACTATTAGTTAGTTATCTGGAGGTTAACTCGAATATGAAAAACTACTGACATTACAGAAAAAAATAATTTATAGTTTTTGTAGATTTTCAGAAGACGATCTAAACAGGTAGAGTGTGAAAATCTGTCGCCTTCTTCGAGTTTTTGGAGGTTTTATTAAGATATGAAAAAATTTCACCATAACTTTTTGTAGTCTTTTTTGGGTAAAATAAAACTGTCTTTATACAATTTTTCGATATCTCGTTTAGTTTTCGAGTTTATGGTGTTTCTCGACACAATAATAATTTTTCGTTTCTTAAAAATATTGCCCAGACTATTATTATTACGGAAAAAATTCAGCGACATTTTCGGTAGATGGCTAAAAAAGGTAATAATAGTAATAATAATAATAATCTATATTTATCTTTTAAGATCATACACATGATACAGGACAAGTCATAAAATGTAAAAACACAGACATATATAGGTACATACCGGGTGGCTACGAAAGTATTGCCTACGGAATATCTCAGTTATTGTATGAAGTAGGTTTGTGAAATTTGGAGCGTCGATATAATGACATAAGAGCTAGAATTTGAGCATATTGACATGTCGAAGTTAACTTCCGGTCTGACCGGAAGTAGCATCAACTTTCTTATTTTGAATGGAAACCCTATTTTTTTTCTTTTTGCTTTATTGAGCATTCAGTTCCCTTTCTAATGACATATCACAAGTTGGTATCTAACCAGAAACTAGATCAGAAAAAAATTATTATTGAAATTCACCGAGTAGGCCGTGGAAGCAAAATGAAAACCAAAAATTGAAAAGTTGGCTATGGAAACCATACGTCACTTGATAACAGTTGCTACTACTGTGATATTTTATTTTCATTCGTCGGCGTTATAAAAAGCCGCCAAAAAAAATATTGGAAAAATTGGGAAAAAAACAATACTCTGTAGGTCCATAACTTAAATAGGAACATACAACTTTTTCTTGCCTGTACTATTCAGCATAACCATTCATTTCTAATGATATAAGAGAAAGTAATTTTTTGAAATGAAATACCAAAAAATCCAATTATTATTCTTCACATAACGAAAAAACAGATTTATCGAAAAAAAAATTCAAATTGATAGGATTAAAGATAAAATAAATTCAAAACAAATGTTCGAAATGCATTCCCTCAGCGTCAATACATTTATTGACTCTGGTGATATTTTCATGTAAAACGTTTCTCAACATTTGGGGCGTGATATCTTGGAAAGCTCTACGAATTTTTACTTCTAGCTCATGTAGAGTTCTAGGCTGTGTGGAATAAACCCTATTTTTAAGATGCCCCCATAGAAAAAAGTCGCACGGAGTAAGATCAGGTGACCTTGGTGGCCACCTGACTGGACCATGGGTTGTTATAAGTCTCTCTTGAAAGCGATTTTGAAAATAATTTCTCGCTATTCTTGAATTATGCGGAGGGGCGCCATCTTGCTGGAAGTACATTCTCTCAGTTATTTCCGCTGGTAGGTTTTAATGAATTCCGAAATTTCATTCGTTAAAAAATTAAAGTATCTCTCTCCGGTTAGTTGGCCTTGAAAAAGAATGGGGCCAACAATATGAGTTCCAACCATTCCTGCCCAAACATTCACACCAAATCTCTCCTGGAAGCGGCCTTGTCGAAACCGGTGCTCGTTTGCTATCGCCCAGCACCTGGAACAAAAGACCGTTCACACTTTTAGCACTTTACACTTCGACTTTCGACAATTATCCAAATAAAGTTCAGTACCTACCTTGTATTATTCCTGTTAAATAATCCATTGTTGGTGAATCTTGACTCGTCCGTAAACAAGATATAATAGTTAAATATGTGATTCTCAGCATTTGGTCGAAGAAACCAATTACAATATTCCAGGCGCCTTTCACCGTCATTTTCATACAAATGTTGATGCAACTGATACTTGAAGGATTTCAATCGATGTTTTTTCAAAATTTTCCTAGCAGAGTCCTTACTTATTCTAATTCGGCGCCAATCTGCCTTGAGGAAATTGTGCTATCATATTGTACTGAAGCTAATACATTAATTTCAGTTTCCTCATTAATAACAAATGCTTCTTGGTCTTCGTGAACATCAGGCTCAGCTCTTAATTTTTCTTCAAGCCACTGAAAATACCTTCTTGACGGTTGCTGCCTCCCTGGATATCGCTCTAAATACAATCGTTCAGCGGCATAAGAATTTTTCAAACAGTCACCATAAATGAGAAGCATGTTCGGTTCATGAATAACGGGGCATGTTTTGAATATTCCACTAACTGATTTCGATTTCCAAACCCTTTTGAAATGGCAGAATCAAAAACACTACTTCGAACGTCAAAATAATATGGATAGCAGCGTTCGTGACAGCTCTCATTTCTTTTTTGTTTCATTCCAAAATACATCTTAATCAGCCTACTTGTTAATATTTTGGTTCGAATGATTATTGCAATGGAATGATTATTCTGAATAGCACAAACATCGTCCAAAGGTAGATATTAGAATATCTATGGACGATGGCACAGACCAAGTACGTTTATGTTCCTATTTAACCTAGAACCTACAGGATATAATTTATCATTCCACATTATTTTTAATTTTATTTTTGCGTATGGCGATAATCTGTTTTGTTATTTGAAGAATAATAATTGGATTTTTCGGTATCTCAGTTCAAAAAATTATTTTCTATTATATCATTAGAAAGGAATGGTTATGCTGAATAGTACAGGCAAGAAAAAGTTGTATGTTCCTATTTAAGTTATGGACCTACAGAGTATTGTTTTTTCCCAATTTTTCCAATATTTTTTTTGGCGGCTTTTTATAACGCCGACGAATGAAAATAAAATATCACAGTAGTTATCAAGTATCACAGTAGTATCAAGTGACGTATGGTTTCCATAGCCAACTTTTCAATTTTTGGCTTTCATTTTGCTTCCACGGCCTACTCGGTGAATTTCAATAATTTTTTTCTGATCTAGTTTCTGGTTAGATACCAACTTGTGATATGTCATTAAAAAGGGAATTGAATGCTGAATAAAGCGAAAAGAAAAAGAAATAGGGTTTCCATTTAAAATAAGAAAGTTGATGTTACTTCCGGTCAGACCGGAAGTTAACTTCGACATGTCAATATTCTAGCTCTTATGTCATTAAATCGACGCTCCAAATTTCACAAACCTACTTCATACAATAACTGAGATATTCCATAGGCAATACTTCCGTAGCCACCCGGTATATATACCTATATATATACGATAAACAAATATTTATATCTATTACTTTAAACATATCGTCCATACAAACTAGCAAACAAAAATATTATGAATTATCAAAATATTCACTAAGGTCATAAAAGCAGGATTCCACTAAATATTTTTTAATTTTGTTTTTAATTTATTAATACTTTTTTCATTTTTGATATCACTGGGGAGATGATTGAAAAATCGTATTCCATTATACTTAGGACAATGTTCGTAAAGTGAAGTACGGTGCTTTCTACTTCTAAATAAATCACCATGCCTCGTAGCATAGTCATGAGAGTCAGCATTTTTTGAGAAGCTCTTGATGTTGAGTTTAACATATGTTACAATTTTATAAATATAAATCGATGGTACAGTCAGTAATTTAAACTTTTTGAAATGATTCCTACTCGTCATTCGGTAATCTAAGCTGAAGATTAGGCGAATAAGTCTTTTTTGACTGATAAAAACTCTGCGAACATTGGCCGTACTTCCCCAAAGGACAATATTATAAGAAATATGTGGATATGAGAGAGCATAGTACACATTGATTAATTGCTCTAGTGTGAATATATTTTTCAGCTGCAAAATTGCATAATAACTACTATTCAGTCTTTTACACACCTGATCAACATGTGTATTCTTCTTCAAATTTGCATCTAAATATGTGCCCACAAATTTTATTGAATCCGAAAAATATATATTTTTGTTGTTGACGCGAACAAAATAATTATTTGAAATTTTTGTACGAGAATAAAACTGTAAACATACTGTTTTGTCAGGATTGACAATCAAAGAATTGTTACTACACCAATCAGTAAATTCTTTCGACAAATTATTCATTTTCTGCACAAGTTCTTCTGGGGTTTCAGCATCAGTGGCGATTGTCGTATCATCTGCATACAAAAAACGTGTTCAGTGCTCAAATGATTTGGTAAATCATTGACATACAGAAGGAAAATCAATGGACCTAAAACTGATCCTTGAGGAACCCCTAAATCAACATCAAAAAGTTGAGATCTACAATCATCCACTTTTACACAAATTTTTCGAAACTCAAGATAAGATGCGAGCCACGACAAAAAAATGCCCCGATATCCCAGTCCAGATAATTTGCCCAGAGCAACATTAATATTGATAGAATCAAATGCCTTAGAAAGGTCAAAGAAGAGTACCCCAACAAACCTTCCGCGGTCCAATGCAGCATGGACGTAATCGAGAAAAGCCACCGAGGCACTCTCCGTCGATCTTCCAGGGCGAAATCCATGTTGATGGTATCTTGGTATATGGTATCTTGTAAAATTTAAAAATCTGCCGCCTTATTGAGTTTTTGGTGTTTTTTTATAAAAAAAAAATACAATTTGCCAAAATATAAAAAAAAATTGTACACTCATTTTGTGGATCTACTCAAAGACATTAATTAAAGCTGTTTATAAAAAAAATGAAATTTTATTTCGTTTTCGAGTTTTTGAGGTTTATAAATTTTTTAAAATTTTTTCAACTTTTCTCCACTTTTCAACAGAGTTGGAGAAAACTGGTTTGGAAATATCAGTGAGGCTTGTAAAGAAACAATTTTAAGAGAAGAGATAGTACGGTAAATATCTCGATTTTCCATTTTTTTCAATATTTAGAGATCTTACGGTAAAACAGATAAACATTTTTTCTAGATTTTTTTAAGGCGGTCAAAAAATATATTCTGGTGTATTGAAATAATATTAACCGCTTCCGAGATATTTCATATTTTCCAAAATTTAAATTTTCATAAAATTTTCGTGAAAAACCGTCTGCATATATTTTGTTCGTCTATTCTAGCTCTACCCATTGCATTTCTCGAATTTTGTTTTCAATCATCGGTTTGGCGTATTTTTGAGTTTTAAAATTTTCGGAAAATCACCCGGAAAAAGCGTTAGCATTTTCCGACCCTTCTCAAATACACTTCTGTAACACATTCCGACCTATACCCCAAAAAAATATGGAAGAGGAAAAGTCAATTCCTGAAGCGCTTTAGTCAGAAGAATGAAAAACCGGGAAACCCCTTAAATATTTTCTGGGTTTTTCGATCGCAAAATACTGACAAATATTGTCCTCGAGTTATTGATGTGGTTCAAATTTCAAAGTGATATATATCATCTAGGGTTCGGAAAATAGAGCAATTTATATTTATATAATTTTTCGAAGGGGATCATTTTCCCCAAAGTAACTATGGGTCTAAACGTCAAATGAAAAAAATTGGGTCACCCTGCAGAACCGCAATATACTACTATCTAAAGGTCGTAGTATAATGACTAATACTTTTTTCATAATATTGGTAATTAGTTAATCGGTTATATACAGGGTGCTCCAAATTCAGTCGGACCATTGCCAACTCCTTTAATATTGATGTTACGAATTCGGTTAAATTGTCAAACTAGAGGCATTTTTAATGGCCTTCTCGATGTTGAAGACAAAACAAAAATTGACAGTGGTACTTTCAAATTATTTCATAAAATTATTTGCGGATGACACATCATTAATTTATTTTGTGAAAAATGACAATGAATTAATCGAAAATATTCAAGCTGATTTAAAAATAATTTAGATTTGGTTGAACAATCATAAAATGACTTTGAATATTGATAAATCTTCCTTCATGTTTTTGTCAAAAAGAAAATCTAGACATATTGCAAATTCATTAACTTTTAACGGAAAAAATATAAAATATTCAGAAACAACAAAATTTTTGGGATTATACATTGATGAAAACCTTTCTTGGAAAAGCCATATTGAAAATCTAAGAAAAAAAATATCTCCTATAATTGGTATTTTGTTCAAAATTCGATATTACATTCCTTTGAAATATCTAAAAATGATTTACTTCAGTTTAATTTATTCAAAATTACAGTATTTAATATCAGTATGGGGAAGTGCCAATTGTACTATCTTGCGTCCACTCAAATCTTTGCAAACCAAAAGTATCAAATGTATTTTTAAGTTACCATTCCTTGAATCTACATCACATTTATATGCTCCAAAAAATCTTTTGGATATCAATTCTTTGTACAAATTGAAAATATGTATATTCATCCATTCTGTCATCAATAATAGGAAACATTCATCTCTGGAATTTAATTCAACTGATACCATACACAATCACCAAACTAGACAATCAAATAGTCTCATCACGCATAGAATAAAGACAAACATTGGGAAAAAATCAATTTTATATAATGGAATTTTGATATTCAATAATATACCCAATAATTTTAAAAATATCTTACAAAAAGATCGTTTCAAATTTCATTTAAAGAAGTACTTATTACAATGATACTTGAAAAAAAAAACTGCAAACATTTTCAACTTGAAATTTTGTTGTTTATTGTATTGTTTAAAATTGTTTAAAATTGTTTTTTCCGTTAACCAGCTGTCGTCCCCTTACGAACGGCAGCACTCAAAAGTCGAAACTTGTGCGAGCCAAGGATTAACGAGGTCTTACCTTTTAACGTGCGATTCCTAGCACGATCCGAGGAGAATATCGAAAGGAGGTCCGTTGTCACCCATCCAACCCTGGCCTCGCTTACCGTTGCTTGGCTTCGGATATCGGTGAACCGGCGCTCTCCGTTCGAGCTATCCCCGCGGATATTAGTTATAGATTTAGGTCCCTATTATAAACATTTATGTTTCTTGGGGTCAATAAAGATTATTTCTATTATTATTATTATTATTTGTGACTACATTGTCAACAACAAAGTTTATATGACTTTTCTTCTTAAAGTTGGAAATGAGCGACATAGGTGGACGTTTTTTTCCTACAACTGCTATGGAAAGTAGCGTATTTCTCATAGCTTACTTAATTTCAAAACAAAAATCGACAAAAACTAGTTGGCTGCTGTTCATTATTTTTAGATAGTTATCAGAACTGTCAGATTATAAAAGTTTTTTAAACTCTTTAGATAGTTTTCATTCCTGCTTTCATAAAAATCGCAGTTTCTATTGAATATTATTTCAATAAGACATACTTACTCATAATAAATAATATGGATACTGACAATAGTGACGATTTTGATAATAGTGACGATTTTGATAATAGTACTCCGCCAGAGATATTGGAAAAAGCTGCGAAAGTAACGTTGGATTTGTTGCCGGAAATTTCAAAAAAAAAGTATGAATTTGCATACGAAAAAATTATTTATCTGTCAAGAGGTAGGATACTTTAATGTTATTGCAGTTGTGCAGTTGTAGAAAAAAATAAATATTGAGGTTTATTACTTGTATTTTTTTAATTTTTGCAGTTGTAGGAAAAGTATAGAGTGAAACATGTGGGGAAAGTACTTTTTCTCACTCGTGTGTATGCGGCACTCGCCCTTCAGGCTCGTGCCACAAACCTCCACACTCGTGAGAAAAGTTGAACTTTCCCCACTTGTTGCACAATATGCTATTTTCTATTTCAAAAAAATCTTTGTTCTGGCGAATAAAACCTCATGAGTGTCCAAACCAAATTTTGGTACTTACGAATGATAATATTTTGTTACTAACAATAAAACAGTTTTTCGATAATTTTGGTATAGAGGCTATTCAGGTGATCAAATTTTTGGGAGGATGTATCACCAGCACTTAATTCCAGAGGCGTAAAAATAATGTTGCGACGCTGTTTTGAAAACAGATGAATTGCTACAAATAGTCCTGGTAATTGCCCTCCTCGTTCACCAGACGTGACATCCCTAGATTTTTATATTTGGGGAGTTACGAAAAACTAGTTGTACAAAATGAAACATAATGTAGATGAATTGAAATATTATATTTGAACCAAGAGAAGTGCCCAAATATATGTTTTCAACAAGAAGGCTGTTTTCAAAATTTACTTCATATTTTAAGCGCTTTGTCAAATCCGATTGTGTAAATGTTTCGTAATTTCAACAAAGAATGTCTTCCTTACACCTTAGTACCACCTAAATGAAACAGTTTTTGGTTTTTGCACAAATGTAGAAAAAATATGGTATGGCACTTGTTGCATAAATAACTCTTTATTTTCAACTTTTGGAAAAAAAGGCACATGAACTTTGTTGTTGAGAATATAGTTGCGAATCGAAATGCATGATGAAATATAGGGTGCCAATAAAAAAAACCTATATCATTTAAGGTTCATGTAAACCCATGAAAAAATTAACGGCAAGTTTAAAAATTCTGAAAAAAATTCCGGCATTCAAATTGAATAATTAGAGAGATGTAGAAGACAATCTGATGAATAGTTTTTGAGAAAAAAAAAATAAAAACCTAATTTTTAGATGTTTTTTGAGTTTTCCCAAAAACCATTCATCAGATTTCATTTCAAATATCATGACATATCAATGTCAAGGTAAAAGATAATCACGATTTTTTTCAGAATTTTTAACCACAACGTTCTCTCACAATTAAAAAAAAATTCTGAAAATCTTGTTATAAAATCAAAGACAGTTGAGAAGAATCGCTTTTGCAAGTGATATTTATATTAAATTCAGAAGAATGAACATTGAGGAACTATTCATACTATTTTTCAGACATAAAATCAAACGATTTATATTTTTAATAGTAATTTTTAAAATCTCGGACAAAAAACGGTAAATCGCTCCAGTAAGTGATTCCTCTGTATTGCATGAACGGAAATACAAAAATAGTTCTGCTACTGTCCACAAGGTATTGCACAGAATTATTGTCACTGTCATATTTACTGTACAGCGTGGCCAATAGTTCTATACAGCGGTAACCGATGTAATTTGTTTAACTTTTCGAAAATGAAAGTTACGTCGATAGGGGTTTGTCAGTTCATCAGTTGGATATTGGATTGGTCCGCCTAAAGCCTTGGAGTCCTTGGACACAATTGAAGAAGTATGTAAGTAATGAGTTTTATGTTTTGGGATTTGAAATATCAGTTCTGGAAATGAAACAGGAAGCAAAATAGAATTGAAAAATAATAATAATAATCGTAATAGCGTCTTTATTGTCCATTCCAGTTGTTTTTGAGTAACATTATTTAATATACATAAAAAATAACGGCATAATAGGCGGAGTTCAGCTTACAAAGATGAAAAATAAATTATAGTGAGTTGTTCATATTACCTGCTCTTTGTGAATTTCACCAACAATATTGTTGTTTGTGCTAAAAGTAAATCTAATCTAAGCAAGATCAAGGACGGACTGACTATATCTATAACAAACCCATGGGCACTGCAACCCCGAATATCAGAAAAACCAACGAAATGAATACAATAAATAATATATAGGTGAACCGGAAAAAAGCGGCAATACCAAAGATTCTTAAGAACTCCTCCCACAGGAAAACCGACGGCACAAGAATCATCAATAAACCAAAATCTAAGAAAAAGAATGAACCAGCTTTAAAGAAAATGGTCCCCACCTTTGGAAACACTAAAAACGATTGAAAAGATAACTCCTTTTAGAACAAAAGGAGGTCTCTATCCATGGTAAACCTGGATGTTCTGCAAATCAACCAAAATTTGCAAACAAGGTAAATACATCACTGTTTCTGAAAAATGTGGTGTACGCACCCATTTCAAAACTGAAGACTCTGCAAATTTTCCGAAACTTGCCGACATGATTCGGCAAGGGGGTTAAGTTCGAAAAACGAGGTCTCCACCCAATACAAATATGAGGGCGCTGCAAATTTCCTGAAATTTTCAGACAGGACACAGCAAGGAACGCTGAATTCGAATAATGAAGTCTCCGAAGTCTCCACCCAACAAAAACCAGAGGCACTACAACTCTCACCAAATTCACCAGACGGTGCGATCTTTTTCCATTTTCAGATGTGAAAGTCTGAATGAGTGAGGCTCGTGTCGGATGGGAATAATCCTCCACGATTCACTGTTGCATTAAAAATTAACAGTGCTGCTCCTAATGTGGCGTATGGAGTTGGTAACAAGGCTTATCCAGATCACTTGGCTAATGACCGTAGCAGTCGATGCCAAAACACCAAGAAAAAAAATCCTGTGAGCTATTTCGCAGTACTCCGAATAATGTTGAGATTTGGCAATATTGCATTAGCAGTAGGGTTGACCGTTGCAGAAAACTGTAATTTATATGAAAATATTATAAAAGATCGCTGTAACTATGGTATGAAAAACATATCTTGTCAGTGCCATCTTGCAGTTCAGAAACGCGAAATATTTGATTTTACATGAACCTTAATAAAATAGTTTGAATACGCAACTGTCAATTTTTATTTTGTCTTCAGCATCAAGAAAGCCATTAAAAATACCACAAATAAAACAGAATGATAAATTTGTTTGATAAGCATAAAGTAATAATTGACAGACAGTATGGATTTAAAAAGAATTCGAATACAGAAAAGGCCGTTTTAGACTTAACTAAAAACATTGTGAGCTCACTGGATGAATCGAAGAAATGCATGGCTGTTTTTCTAGATCTCGCTAAAGCTTTCGACACGGTTTCCCATGACATACTTCTGGACAAATTATATAACAACGGTATTCGCGGCACAGCTTTAAAACTTTTACAGAGTTACTTATCACAGAGAACACAAGGTTAAAGTTGATAATATCCTTAGCGAGCCACTCGAAATAACCACAGGAGTTCCGCAAGGGACAGTGTTGGGGCCAATATTGTTCCTGGTATACATAAATGATATTGGTTATGAATAACTTGAATGGTCATCTCATTTCATATGCCGATGACACTGCCATTATATTCAAGGAAGACAATTGGAATGAAGTCTACAATAAAGCTGAAATAGGACTCTAGTATTCAAGATTGGTTAAACCATAATAAACTCAGTTTAAATGTAAACAAAAGCAAATATATCACTTTTTCCCTCACTTCTGAAGATCAACCAAACAAAATCCTGAAAATTCATAAAACAAACTGTGAGCACCAAAACTGTATATGTCCTAAAATAGAAAAAACATATTCCTTAAAATATTTGGGAGTTATAATGGACCAACATATGAGATGGGATGAACAGGTTTCAATAGTAATAAAAAGAATGAGACTCATGATAGCTAAATTCTACACCCTTAGGGACAATTTGCATGAAAAAAATACATTACTAGTATATAAGGCCCTAGTAGAATCAAGCCTGCGTTATTGCCTTGTTGTATGGGGTGGGTGTTTCAACAATGTTATAAAAAGTCTGCAAACATCGCAAAATACTATACTAAAAATAATATTACATAAAGATCGTTTATTTTCCACAAAACAAATTTACGTAGATACAAAAGTATTCAATATACGCAACTTATATGTTCAACAATGCCTTCTATGGACTTTTGAAAATACTGAAACAATCCTGTCGGATAAATCTAGAATTACTAGGAATACGTTAAACCGAAAACTGGACATACCACTTTTCAAGAAGACTCACACACAAAGGTACGTTTTTTTATTATGGACCAAAATTCTATAATACACTACCACTTCAACTAAGAGAAATATCCAACATAAAAAAATACAAAATCAAAATCAAAGAACATATCCTAAATAAGCCCAAATTTTTCGACTTCTAATACCGTTTTCTTCGTCATTTCTCTTTTTCATTAATTAATTTTCTCCACAATTACTTGCAAAACTTCTCTCTGATACAAATAATATAAAATGAAAGGATAACCAAAATTCTCACAATCTACAAATATTTCTAGTTGATAACAATTAAGATAATTCATCTCAACTGCTATAGGGTAGCACATCACAAGCAGACTTGCTTAGGTGAACCCTCACAGATGAGATGGAGAATATAAATGTATTAAAATTCGTTAAGCATACTACCATAAAAATTGTTACTGATATATTACTTGAATAAACTTGAAACTTGAAACTTGAAACTTGAAACTTGAAACTTGAAACTTGAAACTTGAAACTTGAAACTTGAAACTTGAAACTTGAAACTTGAAACTTGAAACTTGAAACTTGAAACTTGAAACTTGAAACTTGAAGCTTGAAACTTGAAACTTGAAACTTGAAACTTGAAACTTGAAACTTGAAACTTGAAACTTGAAACTTGAAACTTGAAACTTGAAACTTGAAACTTGAAACTTGAGTTTGCCCATTTAACCGAATTCGTAGCATCACTAATAACAGAGTTGGCAATTGTACCGACTAAATTAGGAACACCCTGTATACTAAATATTATTCTCAGCCATGTCCGGCGGAGGAATAAGCAGAGAAGAGTTCATAGAGTCCGTTGCGAAAGACATCCTGAAAAAAATCCCGGAAGAATACGAAATCTGGAAGGTGAAGCGTTACTTCCAGAGGATGATGTCGCCCACCGTCGTCGTCCTGCTCCAGGAGCTGGAGCGGTTCAACAAGTTGATAAATACGATGCGGAGGAGTCTGACGCAGCTGCAGAAGGCTCTGTCGGGCGAGATAGGTATGGACAGCGTGCTGGATAACGTGGCCTACTCCCTCTACAACGGTCAGTTGCCGAACGTCTGGAAGAAGCTGGCACCGGCCACGTGCAAGAACTTGGGAGGGTGGATGGAGCATTTCGAGATGCGGCAACAGCAGTACTTCACTTGGGTAACGTAATTCATTATAGTCTGTTTTCATCATGCGGAGAACAAATGTATGGAAATTATCAGGTAGCAAACCACTTGAAACACTTGGTTCTAGGTTTTCTACTTGTGTCTCACTACAGTTAATTTGTGTCTCACATCCCAAGTAGCACACCTATACTGGTAGAATTTTGTGAAAATATTGGCAAAATATTTGAAACGCAATATTGGCAAGAAAAAAACGTGAACATTCAGCGATATTTATTCAATATTATTTGAATAATATTGGCGAAATATTCTCGAAGCAATATTGTCCTCAAAATATTCAGTGATATTGGTATAATAGCGTTGGTGCAATCTTAGCAAAATATCCAAAAGTTATATTGGCGATAAAAAAAATCTGGGACTTTATGTAGATGAAAATGTGTCGTGGTCAAAACATATAGAGGTTTTAAGGAAACAGATTTCAACACATGCTTCCTGAACAGTATTATCCAGTGTTCATCGAACACAAGATGGTTATTGGAGTATTTGAAAAGTGACGGCCACACGAGGGATGTTAAAAAAAAATTGTTAAAATTGTTTTTTCCGTTAACCAGCTGTCGTCCCCTTACGAACGGCAGCCCTCAAAAGTCGAAACTTGTGCGAGCCAAGGATTAACACTAACATATCTAGGGAGGGAGTTTAAATCAAAGCATTTGTCCAGGTGATCAAGGAACTTTTTGGTCAGTTGATTTGTCTGGTAGAGTTGTCAATACAGTCTCCTTGAAATGTCAAATCCAAAGAATCGCCTCTCGTTTCATCAGTTTTGCCCAGGAAGATGCTCAAGAGTTCTTACGATTCCTGTTAGAGGGTCTACATAAAGACGTCAATAGAGTAACGGAAAAGCCGAACCCATAATGAGAGAGATAGATGAGAAATTGAGTGACAGTGAGAAGGCTCAAGAGTCATGGTCAAGATACTGAAGGACGGACAATTCCAAATTTGTAGATAACTTCGTTGGCCAGTTTAAATCTACATTGAAATGTAATTATTGTGGTCACTGTTCAGTCTCTTTCGATCCATTTTGGGATCTTTCCCTCGCAATACCACGAAGAGCAGGCCAACTTAAACTTTCAGAATGTTTGGATTCATTCAAAAGGGAAGAAACTTTGGATGGTGACGAGAAACCGACATGTACGAAGTGCAAAGGGAGAAGAAAGTGCACGAAAACCATATCAATTCATAAATTCCCGAAAATTTTAGTAATCCATTTGAAACGGTTTTCTTCAATAGAAAGTTTCCGAGGAAAATTGATTTTCCTTTAGAGGGATTGGATATGAGTAATTATGCAGCAAAAAACGTAACCCCTTGTCAATATAGTCTGTATGCAGTACCTAATCATAGCGGGACTACCTATAGCGGACACTAAAAAGCCTACTGCAGACATCCTTATGCGAGCACGTGGCATGAATATAATGATTCACATGTGACCCCAATTTCATCTAGATCCCTGATATGAGCGGAGATGCCTATGTTCTTTTCTATGACCAGGAAAGCTCTAAATAGCTGCTTTCAAATCATTCTTAGTTTTATTTTATGTTTCATTTGTATTTTTATTGTTTTTATATAGGTATTCTTTGTAACATTGTATCAATATTATCATTTCAATATTACCGTGAGGTTTTCATAATAATTTCAATCAAAACGAGTTAATATAATTTGTTGAAATTCAAACTTGGATACCTATATGATATTGATTTTCATCTCTCGAAACGACATGACGGGAATTTTGGAATTACAATATTCATTCTATGTTGAAAGAGGTATGTAGACAATACTGTTTTTTTTTAAATATTAATTATTGGTGAAATAATATTCAACCAATCTGCTATCAAACTTGGATATACGTATAGTTCTTCATCCCTAGAATCGATCGATATAAGAAGAATATGGAGATTGCAATATTTATTCTGGATGTTGGAAACAATATGAAGACAGTATTGATGTATAGATATTGGTAAATATTATTGAACCAATATTGTTGAATATTGGCGAAATAATATTCAACCAATATGCAATCAAACTTGGATTTACAATATAGTTTTTTATTCCTAGTATCGATATGAGAGGAATATTGGGATTGCAATATTTATTTAATCTTTGATAAAAATCAAATTGAATACAAAAACTGTATAAAATTTTTAGGACTCTATATTGATGAATGCCTCAGTTGGAAAAAGCATATTGAAAAAATTAGAAAAAAAATCTCTCCAATTATCGGCATACTTTACAAGATTAGAAACTAAATATGTCGTAAATATTTGATGAATATATATTATTCCTTCATATATTCGCAATTACAATATTTGATATCTATATGGGGATCCGCGAATAAATCTGTATTGAAACCTTTGAAAAAACTCCAAAATAAATCAATAAAATGTATTCACAAACTTCCCCATCTTGAACCAACAAAAAATTTGTACAAGCCAAAAAAAATATTGAACTTGGAATCTCTTTACAAATTATCAGTATGTTTGTTTATTCATTTAAGCCGATTTAAAAAAAAAATATACTGGTTTGCATTTTACAGAAAATAAAGTCATTCATAAACACCTAACAAAAAATTTCAATGAACTATATCCCAGTAAGGCAACATCTGAAATTGGAAAGAGGTGCATTTTGCATGATGGTATCATAATTTATAATCAATTACCTAACCGTTTGAAAAATATAAAACATCTATTGAAGTTCAAATTACAACTGAAAGAGTATTTCTTAGTTTCCTAATTTTTTAGAATTTTATCAGATTTGACAATTTAATTTAATTTAATTTGTATTCATTTATCCTATATACGTATTATATATAGCCAATTAATCGTTGACTTCCCTGTAAAAACATTTAATGTTTCTTGGGTGAATAAATGAATAATGTAAAACAATCAATCAAACAATTATCAATATTGGTAAATATCATGAAACCAATATTGATCCAATATAATTAAATCAGATTTGTTGAATATTGGCGAAATAGTTTTCAACCAATGTGTAATCACAATTGGTTTATACAATATGGTATTTATTCCTAGAATCGATATTGTTTTTTTGTTTTTGTTTTTTTTTTCGTTAACCAGCTGTCGTCCCCTTACAAACGACAGCCCTCAGAAGTCGAAACTTGTGCGAGCTAAGGATTAACGAGGTCTTACCTTTTTACGTGCGATTCCTACCTAGCACTTTCTCGGGCCATCAGAAAAAGTTCTGCAGTCGCTAGGGTTTGAACCTCTGACTGGCAGCCAAAAGTGATTGAAACAATGTCGCTTTAACCACTTGGCTACCTGGCCACTGGACCTGGAGAGGAATATTGGGATTGTGATTGTCTTATCAATATTGGTAAATATGAAACCAATATTGATTCAATATAAGTTAACACAATTTGTTGAATTACAAATTATCAGTATGTTTGTTTATTCATTTAAGCCGATTTAAAAAAAAATATACTGGTTTGCATTTTACAGAAAATAAAGTCATTCATAAACACCTAACAAGAAATTTCAATGAACTATATCCCAGTAAGGCAACATCTGAAATTGGAAAGAGGTGCATTTTGCATGATGGTATCATAATTTATAATCAATTACCTAACCGTTTGAAAAATATAAAACATCTGTTGAAGTTCAAATTACAACTGAAAGAGTATTTCTTAGTTTCCTAATTTTTTAGAATTTTATCAGATTTGACAATTTAATTTAATTTGTATTCATTTATCCTATATACGTATTATATATAGCCAATTAATCGTTGACTTCCCTGTAAAAACATTTAATGTTTCTTGGGTGAATAAATGAATAATAAATATAGTTGAAATAATAATCAACCAATGTGCTATCAAACTCGGAAATGTAGACAATATCATCAATATTAGTAGAAATTTTCCAACTATTGTATGTAGCAATTTACATCAGAATAAGTTGAACCAATATTTCACGAATTTTATAAAGATAATGTTGTTTTTTCAAAATTAACCCATATTGGGTCAATATTTTTTTCATATTGGCCTAAAATGAAACCAAGATTCAGCCAATATGAGTACGGTTCTAGTTGAGCTCACCAACACGATTGGTTATATTTACCAAAGACAGGAGAACATAAATTAATGGTAATACTGAGATGTATAGAAACGAATTAAGAGTCACACGATTAGTTTTTCATCAGTAACATTTAATTAAGCACATGAAATCATAGAAAAATATGATTGACTAGAAAAGATAAATTGCTAAAATTTGTATATAACACTGGCCGATTCATGTTCTAAAATTTTGACTTTCAAAAAGTTTAGTAACCTTATCGTCTGAAAAATAGATCAAATACACGTTTTACTCTTGTTTTGGAAATGGTAATAGGTGATAGATCACAGATAAGTGCGAAGTAACAAATGATAGGTGACGGGTGATCGATGGTTCGAAATATGACTGATGAAAGAATTGATAATAAAAGTAGCAGCTGATAGGTGATAGCAGGGTTCCTTGATAGGAGGGTTATGAAATGTCATCGATTTTGTTACGTCATTGGAGGGAAATTAAGGTGGCAATCCTGAGATTGGAGGCGCCAAATTTGAATTCCACTGAAAATCCCATTTTGTTGGATTGAATTTGATCGAAACCAATCGGTGGGAGTAAATTGAAAAACGTGCAAGTGATCAATACATATTTTTTATTAATATATTCCCTAGTTTGCACAAGTATCTCGAAAGCTTCTGAGAGTTTCAAAGTTGACGAAAATAACAAATTTTCAACATTTTTATATGTTCTGAATGTTGGGTTGATAATAATTATCAAATTAAATGAACTGATGAGAAAGTAAATTCTATACAAAGTAATGAGCCGATTTAAAAAAAAGAAAAGGTGGAAGAATCACATAATCTGAGATTTGAAATATATTTCAAAGATTCAAAGACTAATCTCAATATATCTGTTGTAACACTACCTAGCTGAATAAATTGCACCCTTCAAAGAAAAATTCTTTTCATGTCTAATGAAAGAAATCATAAAAACTCTCTTATGTTGACATTATTCCAGAACCTCAGGTGCAAGAAGAAAGTGTGATTTGTAATATGATTAATTTCTATTTTATTCTAAAATGTGTGAATGTGAAATCGGGTAAATGATTATGATAGATACTTAGGAAAATATTCATTCGTCCTTGAATTTTACTCAAATATAAAAACTTATCAGACTATAGTCATTGTCATTCACCCTGCCTTGTTCACAAAACTAACTCACATTTCATCGACAACATTTATAATGTTTTCAGAAATAATTTATGAGTACTGTTATTTATGATATGAGTCAGTTTTATTTTATAAATTTCGGTATCATTTATACATTGTTTCATAAATAGTAATTTACAATTTCTTTAAGTAGAAACAATTTGAGTTCTGTTTCTCATTAGAACAGTGAACTCACCGTTGTTCTAAGCCTTTGTCTTGACTTCTCATGTAGGAGAGATTCTTAAACATTGGTTTCAAAATATCTTTTATCAAAATGGTCTGAACAAATCCTGTAAAATTCACTAGGTACCCATACTACGGAAATTGATCCATTGCTGCTTTACTATTCTTGGGGAATATATGGAACGACAATTTATCATCATGGTATGTTGTGGGAGTATTGTTACAATATTAAACCAGTAATTAACAACTAGCAATACAAAATACAAGAAATAGGCATATTTTATTATAATTTATCTGAGCCACGGGCTTTAGTAACTTTTTTATTCGCAAATTGACGTAAAAATAACCAAAGTTACCAATTTCAGGATAGCCACCTTAATTTCCCTCCAATGACGTATTCTCTCCCTTTCCTCAGTCTTCCCCTTGTCCAAATGCTCACTTATTTCATAACCCCTTCATATCATAAGAACCCTGGGTGATAGCTGGTAAGTGGCAGATTATGCAGGGAAAATGATAGGTGAGTGATGATAGGTGACAGATGACCAGTGACCATAATAGTTAAAGAGCTGCCTATATGATTTACTGACAGGTCAGGAAACCGTCTGCTGGGCATGAAATATCATTCTTGGTGTTGCCCCAAGCCGCCTGGATATATTTTCAGAATGTGGTGCTGTCTGTACACACATACCTTATTCTGCCAAGTTTGACCTACGAACGATATCAATATCCAGAGTTATGCTGAAAAAACCGTGAAAACGGTTTTTTGACATAATTCTGGACCTTCATCACCTCGTACGCGGGTCAAACTTGGCAGAAGGTATTTTCATCACCATATCTACCGAAATGTGAAACCAGCCAACGGTCACAAATTGACTGGTTTTCCTCCTTGACCTTGACCTGGAGACATTCTAAAAATACATCCAGGCAACTTGGGGCAACACCAAGAATGCTGTTTCCTTACCTGTCAGTAAATCATATAGGCAGCTCTTTAACTATAAGGGATGGCGTAGCAATCTCGTGGCCCTATCCACTGAAATGATTTTTTTGAAATAATAGGGTTTGTCAAGACTTGTATGACTTCTTTTCGAAATATTTTTTCCGTGTATGCTTTAAGTCTTTTGGTGACAAATAATGACTTGGGTATGTTGCCCAAAGTATTTTTGCAACTTATATTCCTTCTTTTCGTAGTCAACCACTGGAGAACCTACCGTTCTATGGATATCAGGTCTGCATATTCCGGAAACCTACCTAGCCGCTTTGGTGCAAATAGCATGTCGTCTCCATAATTGGCCCTTGGACAGATCCACTCTGTTTACCTATGTCACTGAGTTTGTGGATCCCATGGATGTCATTCTCCGTCCAACACAAGTAAGCGTAATATTTATTAAAATAAGGGTGAATTCGGATGGAAATTTTTGTATACTAACAATTTCTGTATATTTATTTGTGTTAGTTTCATTTTTTTTATCCCTTCTATAAACATATAATGTTTCATGGGGTATGACACTTACGATTGAGAAATATATCCTCACGGACGAATTCAAATCTGGCGCCAAAAGCTGTTGTTCGTTTTTTGTACATACAAATTTCATTTTCGACTAAAAACTTCCGCTGTTTGGTTTTTCTTGTTCGTTACTCATATAGGTATATGATAACAAAAGCAGCAGACATTTTCACATCTTATTTTTTTACATACAGTGCGGCTTTTAATAGCCCCCCCTTTTGAACAGTTCGACGTAGAAACATGAAAAAAAAAACCGTTTCGAGGGTTTCACCAATACTACTTTTTGAATTAAAAAAAATAGTGATTGCACGATAGGGGGCGCTGGGGGGCCCATCAACTCAAAATTTTTAAATGGCATGTGGGGTCAAGTGTCACATCGTTGAAAAGAAAATTCAATTCTCTTTACAACCATTTAAATATTTTTGGATTTTGTATATAATTTTTTCCCCAATTTCGATTTTTATACCTTTCGAAATTTTTAAATTAATGTGCCCCCAGCACCATCTGTCGAGTAATTGCAATGTTTCTTCTTTCAAAAAGTGGTATCGGTAATACCCTTCAAAAAATTTTTGGTTTCATTGTTCCACATCCAACCGTTCAAATTTATCGAGGTATGAGTAGTATTCAGATCCGCATTTATATTTGATATTTCGATTTTGAATTACAAAAAAATATTACCGAAATTCAAAAATATTTAGATGGTTGTAAAGAGAATTGAATTCTCTTTTCAACGATGTGACACTTGACCACACATGCCATTTAAAAAATTTTGAGTTGATGGGCCCCCTATCGTGCAATCACTATTTTTTTATTTCAAAAAGTACTATTGGTGAAACCCTCATAACGGTTTTTTTTCATGTTTCTACGTCGAACCGTTCAAAAGTTAACAGGGGGTGGGGACTATTAAAAGCCGCACTGTATAACAAAATATGTAGAATTTAGCGATTTTTCGGTCATTTCAAAGTGCTGCCAAAATGGCCCTTGACCAGATGCGCGTCTGCTGGAAGCATTTTCTCACACCTCTAGTAAGCCTCAACACAGCACAAAAGGTTTTGAGCGATTTCTGGATCTGTCAACTCACTAAGTGACAGTCACAATGGGCGACACTCGAAAATCGCGTTTTTTTGGGCATAATTCTACGGTGGCCGGGTTGGCTCACTAGTGACTGGCAGACAAGTGACACCGCACACGGCCACTTCCAACATGTGCACACGTTCACTTCCAACATGTTGGAAGTTGACAGCGCTATGGTGAGTTCCCAATGCATCATTTTTGATTTTTGCTTCGCGCATTCTGATTGTCAAATTCCCGACGCGATCACCAATTTGGCAATCGGAATAGTTCGAACCCAATAAAACTCTGAATTAGCGTCTACCACATCAACATTTATTATGTTTGTCTTATTAGCAGGGTCAATATGCTGACTAGCTTCTATCAAAATGCGGGGTTTTACTCCCACTGTCAGTGACGTCAGCTGTCACTTGTCAAACAGCCGATGGGGGGATATACAAAACTATTTTCCATAAGAGTACGTGTTTGTAAAAATGGATTTTTCTATTTAAAAATCCCAAGTAGTCGGTTATCATCGCTATTGTTTCGCTGTATCAGTCGAATCGCAAAAAAATGCAAAAATTCGCCTATTAGTGTCTCCTTTTGTCCCTATTGAAAAATGCTTACAATTCGTTGTTACTCCACAATTACTCCGAATCTTTCAAATTGCTTACAAATGGAGTAATTTCTCAAATCGGCAGCACTGCTTATTAGGTACTTTCTCCATTTCTTTTTTTGTCCAATTATCCGCTTCAATTCTAATCACTCGCTTGTCTATGACCATTAATTGACCAATTTATAACCATCGACCAAAGAGTAGATTTCGACTTTCACTTTTGATATAAATATTTCTGCTCTCTGAAACAGAAAGCTTGCTTTGTGTGATCTGCATGAAAACTTGCTCCTGACAAAAGAACACTCTCTGAGCTTTGCTCGGGACAAGCAAACGACCTATTATTGCTAATTTCAGCATTTAAATCAAAATCATTGTGAGCATGAAAAACGAACAGGCTAATACAATACTACGCATAACCTCAATGCAGATAGTTGCCAATCAGAATGCGTGATGCGCGACGCACGCAAAAACGTAGCATTGGGAACTCACCCTAATGCTGCTATAGTATTTCATCTTCCAACATGTTGGAAGTGAACGTGTGCACATGTTGGAAGTGGACGTGTGCTGTGCCACTAGTCTACCAGTAACAAGTGAGCCAACCCGGCTTCCGTATAATTCTGGATCTTGAAGTCGTTCGCGGGTCAAACTTGACAGAAGGTACCTATGTCCAGGACCATATCTATGGAAATATAAAACCAGCGGACGATTTCCGCATCAGTCACAAACTGACTGGTTTTGAAACGCCCCCCTACTTGACCTTGACCTTGAGAAATGCGAAAACTACATCCAGGCGACTTGGATGATATTTCATGCCCAGACGGATTCTTTACCTGCCAGTAAATTATAAAGGCAGCTCTCTAACTATAAGCAACACAGTTTTCGTGACAGCAACGTGAAAGAATGTTTTTCTACAACCACACTCCAAAATATCCTAAACAAAATCAATATAAACGTACCCGACATAAGACTGCGACGTAGAGAAACCACTTTTAAAATATTTAATAAAGGTTCACCAATTGAATACTGCATGATTGCTGCAAATAAGTTGATACAAAACAGTGACAATGACAGATTTCTTCAATATGAAGAAAACTCAAATACTAGCAATATTAAGAGAATAGTCACTCAGTCATTCATTTATTTCTTTATATAAGTTGACTATGAATTGTGATATTCTGATTTGAGAACTATAATCTATACTCCAGGGTTGTTTAAAATCTAATTGTACTAATTGTATTTCATGTCTAGTTTTATAAGTTGACCATATCTAAATTTAAACATGTAAAAGGTCATCTGTTTGTATGCAGTATAAATAAATAAATAAATAAACATGCTTTTCTGCATAGTTTTACGTTCGCAAACATGATTATTTCTCACAATAATTGAAATTTGACATTAGTGTGCCGCAAAGTGACATTTCTGTGCCACAAAGTGACATTTCAGTGCCAAAATTTTTCAGTACCTAATTTCTAAGCTATACAGTTTTCGTGACAGCAAGGTGAAAGTATATTTTGAAAATTCTGCATTTCGAAGGGATATTCGATCAGGCAACTTCAAGAATGAATAGACAAAGTCTATTGGTTTATATAATATGAGGGAAATTGTGGTACAAATTCATAATATTCTGAACAAAAATCATAGACATCACTACTGCTGTCTCAAATACCCACATACACACTATCCATTGCTAGGCAACGGAGCAACATCTATCGAATCATTTGAATGTCAACAAACGTCAAGCATAAAATATTCGTAAAATATTCTTGTCCCGTCATTTTTTAATGAGATTGAACTAAAATGGATAGCGACAGTTCTGAAATTGAAAATACTCCGCCAGAACTAAGAGAACAAGTTAATTCATTGTCATTGAATTTACTACCTTCAACTTCAAGAGGAAAATATAAGAATGAGTCACTGACATTTCATTCCGTCTTATAGTATAGTATTATTTTTAGCAAAAAGGGTGTTGTAGAAAAAGTATAGTGTGTAACACGAGCAGAAATGCAATTTCTCACTCGTTTGAACGTTTTCAAACTCGTGAGAAATTAGCACTTTTCTGCACCTGTTGCACAATATACTATTTACTGATTGTATTACTGAAAATCCTTTATTGCCATTGTCGTGTAATTTAGACTTATTTTTTTCCTGAAATATCAACTTC
This sequence comes from Chrysolina oricalcia, assembly GCA_944452925.2. Taxonomy (NCBI): domain Eukaryota; kingdom Metazoa; phylum Arthropoda; class Insecta; order Coleoptera; family Chrysomelidae; genus Chrysolina; species Chrysolina oricalcia. Next base: position 6,573,398 of record OX101815.2, on the reverse strand, counting down.
ATGAGATGATACCGATTTCAGGGAAATTGCCTATTGCACGGCCTCTACCTAGAAGGAGCCGCATGGGACCTGGAAAACAACTGCCTGAAGAGATCGACTCCGAAAGTCCTCATCGAAAAGCTGCCCGTACTGGGAGTGGTCCCCATCGAGGCTTTCCGACTGAAGTTGCAAGACACTTTGAAAACCCCCGTATACACAACTTCTTTGAGGAGGAACGCGATGGGAGTCGGGCTGGTTTTCGAGGCGGATTTGCGGACTACGGACCACGTCAGTCACTGGATATTACAGGGCGTTTGTTTGGTTCTGAACACAGACTGATTCTCGTTTGTTTATTTAAGATAAGTTTACTTTTTTCGAAGTAAATACTGTATTTTGTGTGATAATTTAATATAAATAAATAATTTTTGGTACAATAATTCGTCATAAATTAAAAAGATGTGAAATGCTCGTCGTGGAAGGTAAATTTGAAAAACCGCACTTTTATCAAATTTAGCGATCAGCAAGCTGAAAATAAAAAACATTTGATTAATTTATTGTCTCTAGATTTGGTATCTGGAGAAAATACCCCCAGGCTCAAACCCCCCCAGACTTAAACCTCCCGACACTAACCTCCTCGTATAAAATACCCCCGGTTAAAAAAAACCGGTATAAAATACCACCTACACTCTATTTTCCGTTTAAATGCTGTATCTTTTTTTGAATAATTTGAAATTAATAAACATTTCACTTTTACATTTACATCTTTTATTTAACAGTTTCAATATCTGCCACAAATATATTTTTAAAATGAAAGGTTCAATGATATTCCATCTAGATATTATTCCCTTACGTTTCGTTCATATTAACAGTTAAGTTAGGTCCCTTTTTTACGTTAAGAAATTCAATCCATAGCCAAGAAAGAACGTAGTCAGCCAGAAGAAAGAGACTCGCCGGAGTTCGGAGGCTTGTCTATTTCTTCCGTTAATAAAATAAATAAATAAAGAAAAAAGAAACTATAAAATATAAAATAAAATCTAAATGCTTTTTTTTAAGTTGGCAAATATCTCTAGTTCAGCATCAGTTATATACATGGTTATTAACCACAACTTACACAAAATTAAATGGGATACTGGTCTATCATGTGCAAAAGCACCTGAAAAATTTGAGAGCTATCGGTGATGATTCAACCAATTATTTTGTACGTCAGCTGCAATGGATACGCCACTGTATCATTGAATTTTTAGGAATCATCGAAGTAATCGTGCTTCTGTGAAACATGTCATGAGAACTGAAGCATTGCAGTGTTGCAATGTAACTATTTCCGAGTGAAAAATTGCTGATGATCGTTGTCTACTTGTTCCCGATTTGTCTTGGTTGTACAATTATTACAGAACGAATACCCACCACAAATTTATATTTATAGATTGATGAACATGTGTTAAGTGTTCTTTGTGTCTTATTTTTATAGATCGTCTTGTCTGCCCATCAGCAATCTTCATCTGCGCAATTTTGACCTAATTTAGCTATTCTTGATATTCTTTCGAGAGCCAATCATCAAGATATGAGAACCAGACCAGTTATTAGCAGAGAACCCCAGCTCACCTTTCAGTTTGTCTTCTTCACATCTTTGGTCTCCCCCTCCTTCATCTGCCCCCTGCCGAAAATCTTGGCGAGGCTGTCCCAGATGCCGCCGAAGAAGAGCGCGCACATCAGGTTTTCGAAAGGAATGAACGGATCGTGGATGCCGAGGATTATCGAAGACAGTTTGAAGTACACGAAGAATATCACGATGCCGAAGTAAACGAGGGCGTGGGGGGCCGAGATTAGTTCCGTCTTCTTGTCCAGGATGAAGATGATGGAGGCGACCAGGGACGCCTTGGTGTAGCTGAAAATTGAATTGAGACTAGTGAAACAGAACCAATTTGAGACATAGAATCCATCAACACGTTGAATGCGTTATCGGTCCCCGGAGACCGTACGAGGAGTTATCGGTCCCCGGAGACCGTAAGCGCGATTGCGTTATGTGCGGCTGATCTGCTAACAAATTTCTTCTTCAAAACGTATAGCTTTTTGATCCTTGGAACATACAAATTTTCAACAATATTCTGAATTTATATCGGTATTTATATACCGGCATTTTTTAGTGACATGCGTTGTCAGACCCCAGAGACCTATATTATTTATAGTAAAATTTCACTAGCAAATACAAACCCTCGGAGAAACATGATCCCGAATATTTCGGTGAACTTCGGGGACTTCCCATGTCAAGTCAGCCGCATGCAAACTGAGTTGAAAATGCGTAAATTGCTGGCCTAACTAGCCTGACCTGAATAATCTTACGTTAACAGAATAATCATACAAAACTGTAACGACTGTCTACCACGAAAATATGTTGAAGAAGCAACAGTTGTGCAGTGTGTGTCGATCATGAGTTCGTTATCAACACAAAATCAGAAAATTGTTTTGGTAATAAAAAACCTGAGAAAATTTGGTATAAATAAAAATATTTTGATAAAAAATGTCAATAATAATTATGTGAGGTTATCGTCGCCGGAGACCGATCCTGTGCTTGCCACTTGTGTTGTGGGAAATAATGATCAGACTCCTGTACAGAAATCACAGACTTAATTAATCTATTTTAGTTAAGATGTATCTTTAGTGTGTTTCAACATATCGGGCCGCGGGGACCTATACCGCACACTAGATTCAATCGGTATATGGCGCGGGAGACCGATATCGCACTTAAATTTGACTTGATTTTGGCTTCCGCATTCAAGGTGCCAAAAAAAGACTGCTTCAACACAGGCGCCAATGTAAGCAAATTTCTTAATGGGTTGTTACAGTAGATCATTATAACAACTAGTCATTTTTCTCACACACACACAAACACTTAGTAAAGATGAGGAGACCAACAATGAGGGGTTTTTCAAGGTTGCAAACATTAGCAATATATTTGATAGCCCCCAAGATCTCCAGATCTTACACCACTTGATTTTTTTCTTTATCAAAAGTTCACATCAATAGACCACAAAATTTACAAAAACAAAAAACAAAATTTATGTTCAAGAAGAATGTCGTCGTCGCTTCAATTACTGACAAGCGGCGGGAAAGTGGCAATTTGAACATTTAATTTAAGCAAAAAGCATTGTTCATTTTTCAAATAAACAGTTTTTTTTCTATTTCCTGACAGTAGTAGAATTTATTTAGTATTAAATAAATAACATACTTCTTGTTGTGTAAATTAATTTCATTTAAAAATTGAATAATTTTTGGTCACCCTGTATAAATAATCATGTTAATGTTTATATCACTGAATTGAGAATTGAATACCCTTTCAAAAGAGCTATCACACGACCCATATTCTCATTATGCAAAATTATAATTTGAAAATGAAAATCGCCCTGTTTCGGGATTTGTCTCCAAACTCGCCTATTCTCGAAAAAAAAAAGTAAATATGTAAAATAATTTTGCCCCTCACTGTATATCTATATTTATTGTATATTTTCGATTTGACTGTTTTGTGATATTTCTATTTATTTTAATATAGTTCTACTTTTAATATTTTCTTACACTGACGTTTTCCTCTTTTTCATTTGTACTTCTACGCCTGTAGTTTACACATCAATCTGAGTAAATAAAGAGATTATTATTATTGTCAACGTTTTTCGTGACTCGGCAAATTTTAAATCTCTTTTTGCCTGCTAATATGATTAGAAAATCCGCTACTAATAGTGAATTTTTTGTGTATTGAACAAATTAGTTTCACGTAAAAAAATTGCAACGACTGTTAGAATTTTATATTTGAGAAATAAAGGTTTACATGAATCCCAATACTTTACTTTGCATAAATATTGCAGAGCACGCTTTTGTGAAATTGCAAACGATGACCTTAGTAAATTTCATAAAGTAGTGCAATCATATCGATGATTTATTTTTTATTGAAATGATTATTAGTTTTGACAGCGATACCACACTAGTATATCGTTATTAAAATTAGGACGATCTGAAAGAAAAATTTGAAAAATACCTACATATGAGCAGTCAATGGTTTAATACCAAATTAACTCCGATAAATTTTACCAATAAATATTTCTCTGAACCTCAATCAAAAATAAATTATTGAAAAAAGAACTGAACAAATAATGAGGTACCTTGGTATTTGGATCGATGAAAAATTGAAATGGGACAAACATATTAAAACAAACATATTAAAAAAATTACTCCAATCATTGGTGCTTTGAGAAGATGTCCTAAACTTGATGAAAAAGTTATAAATATTCTATTTTCTCACATACTAAGTCGTATTACCTATTTGATAAACATTTGCGGATTTTGTTCCAAAAATAATTTTAATAAAATATCAGCTAATAAACTATTTGCAATTACAGACAAATTTTCTTTAGATGAATTGTATAAAATAAATACAATTCAATATCATAAATAAAAAATTAAAATCAAATTTAATTTTGATGAGAAACTCTGAAATTCATGGTCATCACACCAGACAATACAGGCCGTTTCTTTTATCATGTGGTAACATTGCTATATTCTAAACCGTAACAGATACGAAGACGATTAAATGGGAGAAAAGGTAACTATTGTGGAGAACAGTACAATGGTCAAAGAAAATTTACAGGGAGTCTCGCCCTTCCCGAGTTATACAGGGAAAACTAAAAATGCTGTTATTTGTTTTTTACGAATAGAATTGTTATTTCTGAAAATATAAAAAAATGGAAAAGGAAAGTTCTAATGTATTCTAAATGTACTATAAAAATGTAACAATGAATCTTTGATTAAACGTTTCGTGTGAACACGGCAACCATCAACATTTCTTTTCAAATATGGACCTGTCTGTTTTAGTACAAATATTTGATAAAGCGATAAAATCACAATTCAGTGGTACATCACACTTGATATTTTTATAACGTTTCATTTAAAATAACTAGCATCCTCAGTGACAACAATTTTTAATTACGGTCCTGTCGTTAGTTCTTTTGTAAATTATTTTGATTTCTTCAAAACCTATTCAACTATTGGCATACTTCAGATAATGCAGCAATAGTAAGGGAACATTTAGATGCAATATTCCCAAGAAAATGGATTGGAAACAATGGACCAATTGCCTGGCCAGCTCGATCCCCAGACCTGACTCCTTTAGAGTTTTTTGTCTGGGGATACATAAAGGATAAAGTTTTTTCGACAACTAGTACAGATATCGACCATCTCAAACAAAAAATAAGAGATGCATGTAATAGCATTACACCCATCATGCTAGAAAATTGCCACAGAAATTGTATGGACAGACAACTTATGCACTCAACAAAGAGGTCGGCAATTCGAGCATTTAATGTAGGTTATCACGAAGAATTCATTTTCTGTATTGGTTTTATTTTCACTCAAAAATTCAATATGAAATAAATTGTTTTCTGTTTGTTTGATTTCTTCTACTCTTAAGTAAGTTTATTTCCGAGGTAAATTGCTATCGTTCGTCTCTGAAACTACAGATATCTTTTATTACAGTGTAAACATAATTTTAATAGATACATTTATTCAAAGCGTCACTGACAATTTTTATGTCGGAGAGTTAGGTTTTGTGGAATCCATAAACGACCTAACGACAGGACCGTAATTAAAAATTGTTGTCACTGATGATGTTAGTTATTTTAAATGAAACGTTATAAAAATATCAAGTGTGATGTACCACTGAATTGTGATTTTATCGCTTTATCAATATTTGTACTAAAACAGACAGGTCCGTATTTGAAAAGAAATGTTGATGGTGGCCGGGTTGACACGAAACGTTTAATCAAAGATTCATTGTTACATTTTTATAGTACATTTTAAATACATTAAAACTTTCCTTATAATTTTTTTTTTATATTTTCAGAAATAACAGTTCTATTCGTAAAAAACAAATAACAGCATTTTTGGTTTTCCCTGTATAACTCGGGAAGGGCGAGACTGCCTGTAAATTTTCTTTGACCATTGTACTGTTCTCCACAATAGTTACCTTTTCTCCTATTTAATCGTCTTCGTATCTGTTACGGTTTAGAATATAGCAATGTTACCACATGATAAAAGAAACGGCCTGTATAACTTGTTTCACCTCGATTCTGCTACCTCTACAGTTGGCCAAAAAAAAATTCACTCACGCTGCTCTAGACGAATTTAACAAATTACCTTATAATGTAACAAATAGCAGAAATTTTTCCAAATTCAAAATATCTGTGAAAAAACACATTATTTCCTTACGGAATTGATATCCTGCCGCTAATGATCAATCTTTGTTCACTAATTTAAGACTTTATTATGGTTTTATCTTTATTGTATACAGTGCGGCTTTTAATAGTCCCCCCCCCCCCTGTTAACTTTTGAACGGTTCGACGTAGAAACATGAAGAAAAACCGTTTCGAGAGTTTCACCAATACTACTTTTTGAAATAAAAAATATGGTGATTGCTCGATAGGGGACGCGGGAGAGCCCATCAACTCAAAATTTTTAAATGGCATGGTGTGTCAAGTGTCACATCGTTGAAACTAGAATTCAATTCTCTTTACAACCATCTAAATATTTTTTAATTTTGTTTATAATTTTTTTCCCAATTTCGATTTTTATACCTTCCGAAATTTTTAAATTAATGTGCCCCCAGCACCATCTGTCGAGTAATTGCAATGTTTCTTCTCTCAAAAAGTAGTATCGGTAATACCCTTCAAACAATTTTTGGTTTCATTGTTCCACATCCATCCGTTCAAATTTGTCGAGGTATGAGTAGTATTGAGATCCGCATTTATATTTGATATTTCGATTTTGAATTACAAAAAAATATTACCGAAATTCAAAAATATTTAGATGGTTGTAAAGAGAATTGAATTCTCTTTAAAACGATGTGACACTTGACCCCACATGCCATTTAAAAATTTTGAGTTGATGGGCCCCCCAGCGCCCCCTATCGTGCAATCACTATTTTTTTTTATTTCAAAAAGTAGTATTGGTGAAACCCTCGAAAATGTTTTTTTTTCATGTTTCTACGTCGAACCGTTCAAAAGTTAAGATGGGGGGGGACTATTAAAAGCCGCAATGTATGTTAATTATGTTTATCAGTGATTTATGATATATTTTTATTATTATTATATGTACAACTTCCTCATACCAGAACTTGTTCTGACTGGAAGGTAATCATTTAATAAATAAATAAATAATAACTTTTACAACTCAATACAAATTTCAAAAAAGGAAGATTTTAAATACCTAATTGCAGGTATTCATTCGTAAGTTCAAAGATGTTTAAAAAGTTCATTCTATTTGTAGTAGTTTATAAATAATTAGCAATTCCTAATAGATTGTCAAAAAGTATTTGTCATTGAACAAATATTGATAAGATAAAATATAGACACCATTATTGGAATCAAAAACTACATATAAATGAAGGTTCGTATCACATTCGAAAAAACTTAGGTGAATTTTTTTCAAGACAAGCTTTTTTCAAATTCACTGAAAAGGAAAAAATAATTTCTCGGATGTGTGTCTAAGGCAATGAACTTGATCTATTCTGGAATATCTTGAAAATGATTCTGGGTCTAATAAATGAGGCTTTAATACTGGTCATACATTTTTGATGTGATCGTCGATGGTTTCTATCTCGGCCAACTCACGTAGCGTATTTAGCTGAATGTATCTATCTGCCACTGTCTGTGGCATCCTCTCCATTCTCAGGATCTGAGTTTTGGGTAGGCTACAGAACACGGGATAGGCGTAAGTCATCGTTGGTCTGATTATTTGTTTATAAATTAAGACGCCATTCTCTATCGACAGCTTATTGGAGCTCCTGGCGATCAGCAGGTAGTTCCTTTTGACCGCCGCTGACTTGGGAATTCATGTTCAGAGGCATGTCCAGATTTACTCCCAGGAACCTCGCAGAGGGAATCTCCCTAACCAATTTGTCCAGAATCTTAAATTTCACCGAGATCTTTGTGTTCGTAAATTTCTTGGTGAAATTCATAAGTTCTGACTTGTCCGGCTTTATCACTATTTTATTATTCGCCGTATAAGGTATGGCTCCTCTCTAAGTTTGTAAGAAATTTACAAGCAGCCGCTTTGCTATAGAATGATCTGCAAGAAATTGCAGGATCATCAGTGAAGACGAAGGTATCCGGTTTGAAGGATGTGAGAAAGTTATACGTGTATACCGAATATAGCAGAAGGGAAGAGGCCCGATCCTCGAGGAAAACCTCCGGCCAGATACTTACCCGAGTTGGTATTGTTTGCTCTGACTTGGAAAGCCCTGTCGACCATCAGATATGAATCGATTTTGACATCTTGCAGACGAATTACCAACCTATCATTTCTGTTACTTATAACATTGTATAGTTTGGAATAGCAATACTACCTAGTCTCTAGATGGAAACTCACGCTAGTTGAAAATTCTCATAGATTATCGAACATTAGATACTCACAAGCTTGGCTGCATGAACTCCATTGCCGTGGGTGTCCAAACCCCCCTTATGAGTCTTTCCATGAGTCTGGTGAATCCGGCTCCGTTTCCTTTAAGAGTACCGACGATGATCATGATGAGGTAGGCGTTAGGATAGAGTTTAGCAGCATGAGTTACTCCATCGTATACCTTTTTACATCTGTAGATTTCTTTCATTGCAGAAAAGATAATTTTCACTGGTAGGAACTTCGCAATTTTGTAACCCAGGTCCATGGGCGTATAAAATATCACATACCTGAAAATGTTCATTTGTTTATTTCTCCAATAGATCAGATACTTGATAACAAGAGAAGACTGTGATAAAATACATACAGATGATCTTACGATAAATTTAACATAGGAGAGAATAAATAAGGTCAATTAACAATTGATTAACAATTGGATGAGAAATTATTATGTAGGTAGGTTATTTTCGGTGATAGACGTTGTAAAAGTCTTCTTTTAAATTATAGCATTCCTGTAGGGCGCTATTGTTATGTAAAATGTAATGTCCTCAAGGCAAAGACATTTGGAAAATTAAGTGTCAGAGGTAAATCAATGTTGTAATTGAGAAACAATATGGGTCCAAAATTTGACCCCTGTGGTTCCCCAAAGTTTGCGCAAAGTTTTTCTCGGCAATTTGTGTGAGAAGTGTAAACAACGAGATTTTGATCAACTTACCAGACAAGTGTTGCAACTAGAAGTTGTGGAGAGTTCTTCAATGGGGCTAGAATCGGTTCTGCAAGGAGTCCGTTAGCTACCATGCCCCCGGCAAATACAACCAACATATATGACAGCCAACATGCTAAAGGGTGTTTTCGTGAGAATGCTTGGGCGCCTGAAAAAAACATACCTATTCATATAATTTCAAGCATGAACTTTTTTGATCAGCATGACTTGGGGTTCCTCAAGGTTCTATATTGGGCCCCCTCATCTTTCTCCTATTCATCAACGAAATGCCTATTCTTATAGGCACAGATAATATAGTTTTTTTTATGCAGATGATACAAAGATCGCAGAAAAAAATTTTGAAATTGAGTATCGAGTTTACGGTGTAAAAACTCTCTGGTGGTGAGTGTGAACAAAACTGGTCTTCTGCAGTTCAATTCCAGTAGAAATAGAAAAATTATCATTCCCATGTTAGAGTGGGTGATGAAATAATTGAATCATCAGATAACACCAAATTTCTTGGTACTTAATTATAACATGACCTGAAGACAAGTATACACCATGTGTGTAAGAAAGTTAACAGTGGGTACCATGCAATCAGACAATTGAGGTCTAATTTCAATCAAAAAAAATTCTCCAACTTGTAAGGGAGTTAAATTTTATATAATCACTTACTTGATGATCACGATCACGATAGAGAAATTCTTTTCAAAATGAAGCTCGAAGAATTTTTGATTCACGGTCGTTTTTATAGTATTGGTGAGTATTAATAATAATAATAATTGTTTTTGTATACTGTGAAATCCTGTCAAAAAGCAGGATTCAACATCTGCACATGATACCTTATGGCAGAGATTGCTCTTCCATTCAACTTGAAACTAAAAAGGTGATAACATGAATTTTTCTTACAAAACTTAAACAAAAAAATTGAAAAATAGGAAAAAAAGGATTAGAAAAACAAATAGAAATACATAATACCTACATTCTACAAAGAAAATAGAATTCTCAAGACATACGAGAATGTATGAAATATTAAAATAACACAAAAATGAAAATGTGAATACCCAACAATTTTTTATATACCTACCTATATGCATATGACAGAAAGTAAGTTGTGACATCTGCAGTCACTAATTGAAACTTAATTACTCTATTTTCACTTATATGCATATACAGCGTGGGCCATTGAAAACGAAACAGCGGCTCAGTAGGTCGGCAGAACCGAGTTATATAAAAACGCTCGGACACGTCAACATTTTCGAGGGGGACATCGTTCACGATGATATCATTGTTTAAATAAAACATAGTTAGTCAATGCCTGTGGAAAAGGTATTGGACACAAACGCGAGTGTCATCTAGCGTGATTAGTTACAAACATGAATATTTGACGTCATTTTAATGCAGGTTTCTTCAAAAAACCCTGATTTTAATGCTTTTCCATTGTTTTCATCAAGTTACGACATGACTTGGAGGCCAGATCACTGAAGTTACGACATGACTTGGATGCGAGCTCACTATCGCCATCTACATGTCGCATCCATTTTGATCCAATTATAATCCCATAAGGTTGACTAACTATCTTCTATATAAACAATGATGATATTCACCCAAAATACATTCCATCCCTCGGAGCTGTGACCACCACCCCAAAATTTTTAAATGGCAACATATGGCAAGCGATACCTCATTTGAAAGGTATTTTCCTTCTTAATATCAAATAACAAAAATTAATTAATTCTATCGATTCGTTTTCGAGATATAGGAACTTGAAGTTGGGAAATCACTTTTTATTCACTCAATCAATCAAAATAAGATCTAACAATGCAACTGTTTAAAGATAATTATCATTGTCAAGGAATTAAATGATCTAACTGTTGCCCAACAAATAACATGCAATTCCGCTTCAAATTTTTATTTCCTCCTCAATTACTTGATCGAAAAAATGTTAAGGGTCTTGAGAATCGATGAAAAGACGTTTTCTCGAATTCGACTCCAATGTGCGTACAACAAAAACATGTATGAGATAATTTTTTTTTGCCAAATCGCAATTGTGGACGTCTATCAGTATCAAACTGATCGTTGATTGAACGACATTAGAGTGAATTACTTGATTAAAGCTGCTGAATATCTTTCCGCAATGATGGTGTATACGATCGCGGAAAGAGTTGAAATAATAACAATTTTTTTAAGAATTATGAGTGCGGTAACCGTACAGCTAATTTATTCAATGAAACGCATCCAGATAAACTTGTTGCTAGAAAATACGTTCTAGAATTAGTGCAAAAATTTCGTCAAACTGGATCAGTAGCCAACAAGAAACGAGACCCAGAACGTGAATTTCTGGTGAGAAATGAACCTGTTGAAGTTGCACTTTTAGGGCAAGTTCATGCAGATCCAACATTGAGCATAAGGAAATTGGCTAGTGTTACCAATATCAGTAGAACCAGTATCCGCCGAATCCTGAAACATCATAAATTCCACCCCTACAAAATTACATTTGGTACACCAATTGAATGAAGATGATTTTGATAGGCGACAGGAATTTTGTGAAATTATGACTACGAAAATAAATGCTGATGAGAATTTCCTTTTCAACATCTGCCTTTCTGATGAGTCTACATTCTTTTTGAATTCGACTGTGAATCGTCATAATTGTCGTTATTGGTCAGATGCCAATCCACATGTTTTCCACGAAGTCCATACTCAAACTCCCCAAAAACTCAATGTCTGGGCCGGTATTTTTGGGGACCGTTTGATTGGACCAGTATTTGTCGACGGTAACCTGACAGGAGAAACTTATTTGGAATTATTGAATCAATTAGTTTATCCACAATTAGTAGACATCATTGAAAACGACGATCGTTACCATGAAGATCACTTGAAATTTCAACAAGACGGGGCACCTCCACATTATGCACAGCCTGTTAGGGCGTTTTTGGATAGAATGTTTCCTGGAAGTTGGATTGGAAGAAGAGACGCTAGTGGCCAGCCAGATCTCCAGATTTAACCCCACTCGACTTATTCCTGTGGGGTCACTTGAAAAACAAAATCTATGCAACCAAACCAGAATCTCTGGAAGATTTACGAGGTAGAATTATTGAAGAATGGCGTCGAATAACGCCGGAAATACTACGAAATGTGTGGTCTCATTTTGAACAGAACTTGTACTATTGTATGGAAATGGGTGGTAGACAGTTTGAACATTTAATTCATTGACAATAATAATTATTGCGACAGTTGCTTTATCAGATATTGTTTTTATTGATTGAGTGAATAAAAAGTGATTTCCCAACTTCAAGTTCCTATATCTCGAAAATGAATCGATAGAATTAATTAATTTTTTATTGTTTGATATTAAGGAAAGTACCTTTCAAATGAGGTATCACTTGCCATATGTTACCATTTAAAAATTTAGGGGTGGCGGTCACAGCTCCGAGGGATAGAATGTATTTCTGATGAATTTCATCGCGAACGATGTCCCCCTCGAAAATGTTGTTGACGTGTCCGAGCGTTTTTATATAACTCGGTTCTGCCGACCTACAGAGCCGCTGTTTCGTTTTCCATGGCCCACTCTGTATAGAAACATGTGTAACTAACTATACGATAAACTGACGTTTGAATAGAAAAGAAAATGATCCACGAAAAAAAAGAAGTTTTGTGTTTGTGTGCTTTCAATTGATTCTTGTGTCTGATGTATAGAGATAAGGTGGTGTTTTCGTTGTTAGGATCTAATGAAAAATAGTTGCAGAATGAAATATGCGCCTTTGCACTCCATCAGATTGTTTCGAAGGAATGGAATCGAATGATACCAAAATTTGGAATATCTGTCAATTATTTTCAGATTTATCACTGTTGTAAAATTATGGTGGAGACTATATGAAAGAAGATTTGAATAGCCACCTAGGTCACCAGACTTAACACCCTCAGACTATAATTTATGGGGAACAATAAGAAATGATGTATATGCAACTCCTATAGTGAGACACGCGACGAACTGCAATAAGAAGTTATTACAGCTTTCAATAATATTAGCCCAGCAGAGTTAACATGCAGTTCGAGCAGCATTCAGAAGGGTGCAATTATGCATGGAATATAATGACAACATTTTGAGCAATTTTTATGGTGAGAGTATTAGAGCTATGTATTTGTTGTATTCAAAAATTTGTTATAAATGTTGATAGTCTTCAAAATTGCATATTAAAATTCAAAATAATAAATCCAACCTGTATAATAATTTTTAACGGTGAAAATCTTCATGAGACGATTGAGTAGAAGTCTCGGTAGAAGTAAAATTTAAAAATTTCCATCATTTTGGTGTTGTTTAGTCCAGCGGCTGCACTATTTTGTGGTACTTTTTTTTATGATACTGATATAATTAAAAATAATCGACAGATATTCAAAATTTTAGTATTATTCGATTAGTCTCTTTCAAAACTATCTGCAATACAAGGTGTCCCATATAACTGCCATTTGAAAAAAATAGATAACGGAAAATAGTGGTTTTGCCACATTCAAAACCTAGCTAGTTGCACAGTATTGTAATCAAAATACTAATTTCATTTGAATGAACAATATGGCATTGGAAAGAAACGTTTCACGTGTAAAAAATCATCATTGAAAAAAATTATGATAATAAAAAAAATCAAATGACAAAACTACTTCATTATATTCAGAATTTGCTCTAGATTGCAAAAATGGACCGTTTCTGGTGAAACCGAAAATGCTCAAAAAATCACATTTTAGTTGTTCAATAGCCCCCTAAATTTCCGTGCTTTGAATCGGATTATTTCTTTCAAAAATAGGGGTATTGGACAGCCAATAGCGCAAAAAACAAAGTTGGGTTGGATTTTATCTGGGAATGTTTCTGTTGAGGATAATAAAAATAGTGCGAATGTTTGCAATTTCATTTCCAATGCAGATTTATACGAACAATTAGAAAAATTCTGGGTTGATGATTATTTGGGAAAATCAAGTATCAGCAGGGAAGGAGGGTCGTTTTGTATTAGAAGTACCAATTAGGGACAATATCAATGAACTTGGGAATTCTTTCAAATCTGCATTCAATATATTTAATATTCTTGAACAAAAATTAGAGAGAAATGCTGTTTTGAAATCAAAATATGTGAATTTCATGAACGAATATATTTCATTGAGACATATATGTCAGGGGTGAATCCTTTTGAAAAAACAGTATGTAAACCATTTTACTTTACAAGCATAACTACAAAACTAAGGGTTGTTTTTGATGGTTCTGCCAAATCCGATACAGGAATTTCTTTGAACGATGTTTTGAAAGTGGGTCCAAATTTGCAAGAAGACGTTTTTGCTATTCTGATTCGTATGCATGAGAATGAATAATGTTGTGCTGGTGGCAGACGTTAAAAAAATGTACCGTCATCAAGTTCTGATAAATGAAAATCAATGTGATATGCAGAGAATACTATGGCGATCGGAACCGGAGTCGGAATTGAAGCATTATAAACTATACTTACGGTTAGCTATGGGACTGGGCCAGCATCTTTTATTTGGCTATTAGATGCCTTCAATATATTTATTTTGTTTAAGTGTCATATATTTTCATGTTTTTATGGAAATGTTATATTTTTATATTTTTGGTGAAATGTTATAAAGTTAAAAGTACCTAGGTGTAAACGTAGACTGTACGGACTGTACGGACGTATGTATGTATTTGTTGTGTCTGTCGTATCCTATACCCATCATTTTTATAATCGCATGGGATTTAACAAATTCCATTATTATTATAAGTAATTTCCAACTGACGTAACAATCTAAATTCGTCAAATAATCTAGATGCTAGGGAATCTGGTCTGGCTCCAGAAATAATGCAAAACTTCTTCGCTTCTCGCTCTCTGATCAACACCAACAAGGGAAAGCGGAAAACTGAAATGCGTTATCACGCTAGTCGTACTTTTACTTATCTACTATTATCATTATCAGTGTAGCACCGTAGCCTATCACCGTTCACCGCGGAAAACCACACGCCAGGGTCTGTCCCAGTCGGCCGATTCCACGACACACTAGATAGCTCATAGAGAAATATTTTATATATATATATATAATATAATTTTATATTGTCTTTGAGATAGCTACAAGCTACATACCAGTTCCAAGGTCTTCTCTCACGGAAAGAGCGCACAGCGTACAATGCGCGATGTCGAAGTAGGGGAACATCTTCAGCTTCACCACCTGGTTGGCGATGTCCAAGAACGCTTCCGGATCCATGGTGGCGGCGCGATTTGCACTTTTTCCGGCACTTTCGAATGTTTCGCGAGAAACGGAGGCGAATCAGCGATGCTGGGACATTTCTGAACGGCTGGCCACGGACTGAGAGCGGCGCGACGTCGTCGAATCTAATTTTAAGTCGCCCGAGGATCTTCATATTTTTAACCGAACCACAGAAATACCTGCTGCTCGCACATATGGCGTAAGCGTGGAGCGCATAGATTTGTGTCGGTGCTAGTCTATTTAAATCACTTCAAATGGAACTGAACATGTTTTTGGAGAATGAAAGTTTTTCCGGAATTTTTTATCAAATATAACTCGGATATAGTAGATCTTAACAAAACTAGATCTCTCCCCGTCTAATAACATCTGGTGTTCCCCAAGGTTCTATACTTGGCCCAATATTATTTATTGTGTACAGTGGTCAGTGTACTACCATGAGCGCAATCATATTTGGGGAGCTTTTTAGGGTAAAGGAGTAAATTATGAACTCAAAAATGGAGCGTCGTATCGATTTCAAACAAGGACAGGATTCTAGAGGACGTTCGATTCTAGGTACGAGCTGTAATGGAAATTGAAATTTCAATCAAATTTTCACAAAAAAAAGTCTCAAAAATGTCCCAAAAATTTAGTTACTTTGAAGCAATTTTTGGGGTAGATGAACAACTAATTTCAAGAAAAACATTACAACATGTACATAGATCAACGTTTTATTTACCTTTCTTTTGATACCAAATTCAGTTCGATTGGATGAAGATTTCAATGGGAGAGAAATACCATTGCGCTGCCTCGATTATCTGTGAGGTGCTGTCGCAGACGTAGGTACATAGAATCGAACGTCCTCTAGAATCCTGTCCTTGTTTAAAATCGATATGACGAACCGTTTTTGAGTTATCGACTCTCTTTTACCAAAAAAAACTGTCCCAAAAATATGATGACGCTCATATGATGACGCTCATGGCCTCTATTTCCGGAGCTTTGTTTTTTTAAATGATTTAATCAGCTGAATTATTTAATTTTCATCAGTGGGATTTAGAAATGTAGACTTATTATTTTGGAAGATATTGCTGGGACTACCATTGGATTTCCGAATTTTTTTTGTCAGATCGCAGAACCTACATTTGAAAAAACCCGTTTAAAGTTTCAGCAATTTCTAATTTTTCATCCGATTTATTACTACCGTTCATCAATCTGATTTCTTTTATTTCCATATGTGAAGTAGGTACCACAATTATTGGTAATTAAATCAATAGTTTTTTAAAGTTGTTTAGAGCTTAAATAATGGTTTTTCGGGGTAAGAGTTGTTTTTATCTCTTTCAATTTGTTGTTTTTGGAACATCAGTTTCGTTTTTTATCAATCTATTTAATGTATTTCTGTAAGTTATAAAGTCTTTCCAATTGCATTCGTTTCTTTGATTCTTCTGATATTTTTTGTATACCCAGTCCGTTTCTATAATAGACTTTATTAAAGCATTAGTTATCCTTTCTGGATTAGTCATAGTAATTAAGATGGCGTTTCCTTCCATAACCTTTTGAAATTGCCGCCATGAATGTGATCATTAATTAAAGAAAGTGTCTATAATCCCGAACACGGAATTCGCTTGAAAAAGTAAAAAGCCCGAAGATTAATTTTTTTTTTCTTTTGGTTTTGACATTGACTGCTATGGTCATTAGCCACGTGTTCTGGAAAGGCCTTGTTACTAACTCCATGCGCCACCTTAGGAGCAGCACTGTTAATTGGAACCTAACAGTGAATCTTGCAGGACTCACCCCAGTCCAGCCACGAGATTTGAATAATTTAATCGGTCAAATTAAATTAAAAAATCCCAGCCGCAACTGCTCGAACTCCGGACCTTTCGACCCAAAGTCGGACGCTCTAACCACTGCGCCACGCCCCGACATCCGAAGATTAATTAATACTCGTTTAGGTTTGAGTGTAAATTCGCCGCCGGAGGCCAAAGCAAAAACACCAATTTTGGTGGTAATGTGAATGCGGCTGTCTTCCCGCCATTATAGTGATGGTGGGAGGTGCCTAGTCGGGAAATCAAGCTCTCGTAACAGTGGTCCCACAGCCAGGATTGATTTTGATTTTGATAAGTCCCGAACGTTGTCATTATGCCACACCTCTACGGGATTTTTACTTTTTCAAGCGAGTCCGCGTTCGGGATTCTAGCCTCGTCCTTAATTAAAACAAAGAGAGTAATCGAACAGGAGAGTCTAATAAGCTGTAGCTAATCAGAATCTTGTAGCATCCACGCGTCATAGTGACGTACTTGCAGCATTTTTTCTTGAAGAACCGTGTTTGATGCGTTTTGAAACCAAACATTTTCTTGTTGAACCAATGACGTCACTGATGAATACGATTCGTTCTGTTTTCAATGCTTCCATAAGAACGGTTTGAAATCAAAAGTCGTCAGAAGAGAGGGGATATATTGACAACTACTATTTAATACAGATTGCTTTGGAACCTGAATAACTGGAAAAAGTCACAGTTCAAATATTTCTCGAGCCATCCTTCTGCATAATTATCAATTTTATGATGTTGAAAACTATTTCGAAGTTATCATCTCTTTTTGTGCACTGATTCAGCATTTGAAGAAGATAAACAATGTTGAATCTGGTTATTATCTACGAGTCCTGGTAAAAGATTGATTAATAATTCTTTTTATTTCACACTTTTCAAATATATTCCTTAATTTCAATGATTTCTAGGTTGTTATTGTTATGTTTCGATTTTTGACATTTTCATTTCAAAATGGTCTTTTTTCTTGAGCAGTTGAATTACCTCATTTGAAAGCGGTACGAAATCAAACTTGAATGCGGTTCATCAAGAAAAAACACCTTCAGACATGAGTACAGAGTCGTACTCGAATGATGGAAACAAAACTGTCACCTGTAACTCTCAGTCTCAGATACCAAACATTCAAGAGTGCGGAGTGCGCTAGTCCCAACGAGTATGCACTACAAAGGATGGCTCATTTCCCATCTCCGTATATTGGACAAATTTCACAGGTCATTTGACGTCACCCGGCCTACAGGCCATAACCAAAGAGACTAAACTAACAGGAGGGTTTAATAAGCTCTAGCCAATCAAAATCTTGTAGCATCGACGCGTCATAGTGACGTACTTGGACATGAGTACAGAGAACTCGAACCAAGCAACAAAACTGTCAGCAGTAACTCTCATATACCAAGAGCTAGTCCGTCACAGTCCAAAGAGACTAAACTAACAATGTTTAGTCTCCTTGGTCACTGTCTATAGAGAACGGCGGCCATGACATGTCCAACTACGTCACAAATGTTCTTTCATCTCTTTCTATTAGTGTTCCCATTGTCTTATGGGGAGTAGACCAAAGAATATCTACAATTGTAGATATTCTTTGATTAGACTCTCCTGTTAAATAATGTTTAGTCTCCTTGGATTAGACTCTCCTAGTCAGATAACATTTAGTCGGTTTAATCCTTCTTTTATGAGGTCTGTGGTTTAATCTCTTTAGTCCTAGTCAGATAACGTTTAATTTCTTGAGCAGCGCCTCCATGCGCGACTGGCCTGCGCAAAAACTTGGTGGCAAGATCGCTATTCTTTCAAGCATCAGTCTCTTAATTTTTTATTTGTCTATGGCATAACCATATACCACAGTAAAATGCTTAAAAGAAGCATTTTAGTGTAGTATAACCACAGAATAGTGCTTGTTCTTTTGAGCACTATTCCGTAAAATATTAATATTCCAACCACCTTAAAACTCTACCTACGTACCTATGTATCTGGACTTAATGTTTTGGTTTCTTCCAAAACGTTCAGTCCAGAATTATTAATCTAGAAGTTTTTTTGGTAATTAAAGCTGCCAATCTATTTTTTGATGAATTTGTACTACCAAGATTGTACAAAAATCAGCTGTATTCTATGCAACGCATTTTCTCCATGACAAAGATAAAATAAATGAACTTTGACTTTGGAGTACAAAACTTATTCCACTTCAGGATAGAACCGGTTAGCCACTTAGTTTACTGTACACAATACACAACACGATGCTCTGCGCTGAGTTGACCACTTAATAGTAAACACATATTATTGGTGAGTTTTTCATTATTTTTCATATTTCGTACAATTCAGATTTTTTTTCAACTCAGTCGGGTCAAGGAACAAGACTTTTCTTTCGATTGGAAAACTTAAATAAATAGTTAATAAAAACAGGGAAACGCAGAGTTTCGCACTCAGATTTTCAGTGCTGAAATAGGTTCAGCCCACAGAACTATAACTGTGGTTCAGCCGAAAGAGTACTTATATTGTTGTTGACAATGTTGACACAGCACAATATAAGCATAACGCTGTGTATATTTTGTGCATAAATAACTAATTAATCACATATTTTGGCCGTGGCTCTTACTTCGCCAAAGTTAACCAAAGTGTTTAACAATGCCTCTGCTAGAATTTCAAGAAAAGGAATTAATAAATGTATTGAACTTAATAACAAAGTAATTAACCATAATTTTTTTATTAAGATTTCTCCTTATTTGTAAAAATCATCTCTTCTTTATAACTCACAATACCTAAAAACAGCTTGTGAACATGCAGGTTCGGAAAATAAATTTTGGGTCATAGGTAAGAGGCAAAATTAAAAATAATTATCTTCTTCAGACACTGGGTACAAAGATTAGAGCTTCTCCTGAGAGATCGTTTAATAACAATAGTTGTTGCTGACATATGTTCCATACCAATTATAATAGTGTAGGCAATCATTGCAAGTGCCTATTAGAAAACAACTACTCCCCTGGCTGAAGCTTCGACGGGTATTCAATTATATCAAGCAGCTAGGTACTCGTGTGATGTTCCTCATTACAAAGGAAACAATTTTCTTCTTCTAAGAAAAACTTAAGTAAACGTAAAGCTTCCTGAGTCAATCTGAAGTATTTAAAATTGATTTCAATTCTTTCTACCATTTGAAAAATAAAGCGACGTTGAATAAATAATGGAAAAAGTGCTCACGCCCGCCATTCTGATTTTGACAATATCCTTTTCAATACTTTCTATTCTATTTTTGTGTTTGAAATGGCATCGCGACAGCTCTGGTCATTAGCAACATTTTCAATACATAGGGAAGGTTGTTCAAAACATGTTCACCAACAGTTCAACTGACCTGAGTGCTCAGTTGCTAACGAACTAGAAACGTCATTGGCTATAATCCCTAGAAACTAAAGCGAGTTAACTCAAACTGTTGGTGAACTTGGTTTGTACAACCGTGTCCCTTGTTCTTATAAAAGATATTTTGATAAATTTTTTATTCAAGGTGTGCTAGACATGTCTGGTGATTCAAACGGCTTCATTTTATCTCTTGATGTGGGTACAACATCTCTTACTTGCCACCTAATCAATTCAACTTGTGAGTCAGTGGGATGTTCTCGTCAAAATGTGAGTACTACACTAATGAATACTGACATTTTTCCAAACAAAATCCGCCGCTAATAAGAGTAAAAAAACGATGATGTGTTTATTAGCATTAATCGGTTATTCTTATAGTTTTATCTTCAGGTTTTCCAGTTCTCGCAACCCTCTGTAGTGTATACGTGTCTATGTGTTAACTGTCGATGGAAACATGCGTGTTTTTGGCGTCTGTGAACGGTGGGCTGAAGGGGCCCATGGATCGCTACAGGGTCTCCCAAGAGGAGCTAAGAGTAGCAACGGATTGTCCGGTTTCCAGACTCCCCCTTGAACCCCATGGGGCTGGTTGAGTAACTTAGGGATTTCAAGGACTCTGAACATGTCTGAAACCAATTTTTCGAATAGATTCTGTTAAACCTCACCTCTCTGGATTATACCGAGAGAGTCAGGTACTCCCTGAGGATTAAATAATACAGTATTCTAGGACAAAATGCACGCGACACAACAATGTATCCGTGCGGATATGGGGAGAGCTTGTATGACTAAGCGCTACACATCGTTACTAAAAGTCAATCGGCACTAAAGGCACTGATGCGCCAAAATTTGACATCCACACTAGTGTGGTTCTTAAAACACTGACAGATTAGAATAAACTGAAACTTTTCTGGGTACTAAGACATAATAGAATCTCAGTGAAAAAAGACTCACTTTATTACAAAGAGGGGTGTCAATGAAGAAATGGGTCCGAAAGGCGCAAGGATCAAACAAAAATGCTCAAACAACGTACCAACTATCGGGAAACTGTACAGAAAACATTGCTTCAAAGATCACGTGTACACAAAGGGACTGTTTGAGGTCATGAAGGATGGACTCTGCATAAACAATTGAGCGAATAATGTATAATCATGTTATCAAGTTATTCAGTTAAATTAACTTCGTTTTGAAATCTAAATGTATCTAATGAGTTTCTTTGTAGGTGAGGCTTCTTTATCCACAACCTGGTTGGGTAGAAATAAATCCCGATGAACTGTTTAGTGATATTCTAGAAGTCATCAATCAAACTATAAAAAGTAAGTATTTTACTTCAATTACTGAACTACCTATTTAGGACTAAAACAACTACCCAAACACCAAAATTGCCCAATTTTGAGAGAGGGAGATAGAGAGAGTGAGATCATTTATTTAGCCAAGAGTTAACAACGAACCAAATATACTAAATACCTCGAAACTAAATTTAAAATAAGAAAAATTCTAGTAGATTGTTTGTTTTGTTGTTTGCAATTTCTGATTAAGAACTTTGTGAAGGTAGAATGGACAAAAGAAAGCATAACATTGTATCGCGTATTGAAACCTCAAATTCACTTTCACAGTTTCTGGTGGGCATTTAACACAAAAAAAGCTCTATCACTGACCTAAAATACTTGTTTCAAATAGGAAAACGGGCTTTCACTTGAATTTTATTAATAAAGTAATGAAAATTCTTGAGTTTTCATGCATAATATTGATGGGGTACCTCAAAAATCACTTACCCATAAATATTAATACAGCATGTTTTTCTCTGTTGAGGTCCATATTGAAGTATTGCAGTTGTGTTTTGTGTTTGCTCATCATCTACGTATATATATATATATATATATATATATATATATATATATATATATATATATATATATATATATATATATGTTCGGATAGGTTTCCGCGGTCAGATATTTGAAAACTGGAAGTTCGAGTTGAACCGCGTCTAGAATTTATTGAAATTCGACGTTTCGGCTCCGATTTTGTAGCCATTTTCAAGAAAAAGAAATAAGGATCGAAAAGGGGGAGGTCTCAATCTGCCTACTCGTTAGTTGCGACGTTAGTTGTTGCCTTGTAAGCACAAGGTCTTCTAACCGAAGCCACAAATGAGTGGTTGGCTTCCTGTTGTTGACTTCCTTTGTTTTTATTTTTACATCCAAGTGTTGTACATCTTCGCACTTGATTTTACCATACTGTTGCAGAACATTTTGAGGGTTATTCCCAATAACTTTTCTACTTATATTTTCATATATTGCCCCTCGCTATATCCATCCTTATTATATATATATATATATATATATATATATATATATATATATATATATATATATATATATATATATATATATATATATATTACTTACTGTAGTATACCGATGGAGCTATTGAAGATATTATAGTCGTAAGGAAATTTCCACTGGTGTTTTATAAAGGTTCTTTCTATTTATTATTCAATCTCAGGTTCAAACATAGCTATTACCGACATAAAGAGCTTTGGCATATCCACACAAAGAGCCACATTCATAACATGGAAAAAAGACACCGGAGAACCCTTGCACAATTTCATTACTTGGAAAGATCTAAGAGCTGTGGAGTTCCTAAAAATACTCAATTCTTCGTGGTCACCAACTGTGAGTATATCTTCAGCCAAACGAAAAGAAAATGGAATTGTTTGCAATTTGACTGAGATTCTTCTTTAGTGCAATAAATACCTTTACTATTTAGGTAACATCCAGGGTAATACCACTTTCTTCTTTCAGATGATGAGATGGGGTTGCTATTTCCTTTACCTTGTTACTGGAATCAAAAAGTTTGGAATCGGAAGTAATTTCAAAGTAGCGTGCAACCACGTAAGTTTTTGCCGAGCACACGTGTGTTCAATTAGTATAAAGGTACGAAAAAGGAATAAGTCGAGGTATCTTGTTTCGAATGATTTTTCTATAGCCCCAAATTTATACTTCAAATTGCACTCTCATTGAAACAAAAACACCCTAAATTTATACCAAACCTACACTTATATTGAAACAAAAAAACATCCCAAATTTATACATATACATTTATTGATATTAAAGACATCCTTGTCGACCTTAGCCAATGTTATTCCCGTACACCCATCTATAATAACAAGATAATAAAATCTCATCATTATTCAGATCGTGGTGTAAAAAATCCTCATAGACTATGTATCAATTTGTGTTTTGGTGACTGTTTAGTCAAATATGCGAAGCAGTATATAGCCCAGAAGTTAGTCCATTCAACATAGTCTAGCGCTTTCCTTAGCTGATCAAAATTATAGTTCAAATTATTTAATTTTTTTATTTATTGTATTTATAGTTCTGGTATTCGTCTCTGTTCCGAATTTTTCAGTGTTCATAGTTGATATGAAGTGTTCTGCTTTTCAGGTGACAGGACGACTGCTGTGGGTTATCGCGAACATTAGAGAAGTTCAGGCTGCATTGAAAACTAACAACTTAATGTTTGGCACCATGGACACTTGGTTGATTTACAAATTCACTGGAGGGAAAAAGTACGTTAGTGACATTTCCAACGCCAGTTGTTCAGGATATTACGATCCATTCGATTTGGGCTACGGGATCGTATCTAAAGTGATGAGAATTCCCATTCATATTTTACCAAAGGTGGTTGATAACGACTACGAGTTCGGATCTACGGCGAAAGAAATATTCGGGGTGCCTATAAAGATCGGATGTGTGGTGAGATTGTTATGAAAGCTTCTAGATCGATCAGTAAAAAATTTATAACTTTGATTAATTGAATGATATTGATCTCTGGTTGATTTTCTCAGATGGGAGACCAGTCGTCGTCCATGATCGGTACATGCAGTCTTAAAACAAACGACGTTAAAATAACTATCGGTACAGGATTGTTTCTCAACGTGAATACTTCAGACAAGATCCACCCTAGTTTGAATGGGATTTATCCTCTAGTTGGTTGGAAAATTAAAAATGAAATAACATTCATATCAGAAGCTTCTTGTAATGATGCTGCTTCTCTAATTCAGTGGTTGTTACAGAATGGTAGGTGATAAAAATATCGATAGTTATGGTCGTCTAGGTAGTCGTAAAGCAACAAACTCTTGAGGAAATCAGTAATTGAACTAGTTAAATCGTTAATCTTGAGTGAAACGAGCTAGTTTTGTCGATAGGAAACAAAGTATCAACAGATTATCAGACTACCCGAGTCATATATCCATTACGTAAACTGTCCACGGTACGTACTGGATACTTTTTACCAGAAATCGCACTGTTCGTACATCCACGCATTCTTGCAAAAGACAGTATTTTGCGTCAAATTTTACTCGGAAGTTGTCATTTGATAATACGACGAAAATTGAAAACTTCCCAAACTGGTCAAACGCCAATCTCGATGGCGGTCATAAATTCCAACGCGGCAGTGAACCTTAATCCAACTAAAATCAAAACACAACTCGATATCGAATAACAGTTGACAACAATTGTGCAGGGATCCAAGGACACAATAAATAATTTGCCCATTAACGCTGAAACTATGGAAGGGTTCAGGTAGAAATGAGACGATAATTTTACAAAGTATGCACCCCAGAACCAAAATATATGACCGTTCTTTCCCCAGCTACAATATATTGAATATATCACTTGAACCATTCTTGAACGTAAGAGAGATATGAAACAACAAAAATAAGCGTGTTTT
The DNA here is from genome assembly GCA_944452925.2 of Chrysolina oricalcia. Classification (NCBI taxonomy): domain Eukaryota; kingdom Metazoa; phylum Arthropoda; class Insecta; order Coleoptera; family Chrysomelidae; genus Chrysolina; species Chrysolina oricalcia. Next base: position 6,548,169 of record OX101815.2, on the reverse strand, counting down.
CTTTCAATTACCTAGACGACCATACAATACCGGTGTAGAATGTAGAACTATACTCATGTCTTACTTTTCCAAAAATATTTGCAGGCTTCATTCAGTCCCCAGCTGAAACTTCCGAAATGGCATACAAAGTGGGGGATAATAACGGAGTGTACTTCATACCTGCTTTCAGTGGTTTAGGGGTGCGAACAACTTACAAAAACCTATATACTTAACTGGTTGAGACTTTCAATTCAATTCCATTTTTAGCCACCTATAAGTGACGACAAAGCAGCCACTGGTTTCATTGGAATTACGCCAACCACGAGAAAAGAGCACATGGTTCGAGCGGTTTTGGAAAGCATAGTTTATCAAGTGGTTTTGGCGTTTGAGTTGTTGAAAAAAGAAAGGGTTGGAGAATACCATTCATTGAGGTACTAGTAATCTCACTCAGAGACTAACGTAACGTGAATAAATCTTTCCAATGTAGACTCATGCAAATGAAACTATTATTGATTACATGAATGTTGAGTTGTTTCTTTACTTTCTCATGGGAAAAATTATATTGCTTTCTATTTTCAAGATATATTCACGTTAACGTGTAAGTAGACACTGCCAATCACTAATGTTCTTTCAATGTTGCCACACGCGGTGCTTTGGTATCTCTGTGCATATCATTTTGAGTTTGGTAATTTTTTTTGGAAATCCAATAGAAGCATCATTCAAATAAAAAGAATAAAGGTTTCCTTAAATCAACGTGGGAACGGGATGAACGCGAGACTACATTTTATAGCAGGATATTTAAAAATGCATACTGGTCCGATTATTCGTATTCCGAAATGCAGGCATAAAGCGAAATATGGTTGGTTTGCTATGTGCACTGTTTTTCTAGCAATTTGCAAAGTTCCCATTTTCCGTTCCGGCGTTGGTATGAGGAAATCTTAATGGAAAATAAGTGCGTGTTGTTCATATTTGTCATCCCATCTCTTCCAAAGTGCTTGTATGCTTCCCTTAGTCATAGAGATTGTTTGAGTTTCGTGACCTTAAGTGACCAAGTTCGAACTTTTTAAAGAGGGTCTGAAAAAGTGACTGCAAACATTTAAACATACAGTTTTCAAGGTGTAGGAAGCAGTCATGTTAGGTTATGTGTGAATAATTGCCGTATAAAACTTGCATTGCGAAATTAAAATTCATTTTAAAAATATAGTGAACTGCTTATTTCAAAAGCAGAAATTAAGAACTTCATTTGCTTGTGTTTGTTCCGCCGTCTTGAAAGTCAGTTGAAACCTGCCTTGCATCGATAATATTCGTATTAACCAACGGATACAGTATTGCTTCGACCAAAACAACTTGTATTCGTTAAGGATGAAGTTCTACTTGCATAATAGAAATGTTATTTAAGAGGGAAGAGCTGGTAAAACTGCTCTCATTGAGCACCACCATCATTAGTTTAAAAAGAAGAAGAACATTGCTTTCGAGGTTAATCGTTTATCCAAGAGCCTATTGAAAACACTGAAAACAGTGAAAACACAAGCAAAGAAGCAAAGTAATTTACTCGTGGTCTACGAAGTTGACTTTCCAAGTTATTTGAGCAACGTTGTATGGCGAAATCATTGTTTTAAATATATCTAGATGGAGAAAGACAAAAGCAGGGGTTTGAAACATATCAACAACAAACAGAAATACAAGGGAAATTCTACAAAAAATCCCAAAAATGTACCTTCAAAATTGAACGTACCTTCAAAATCGAATGTACCTTCAAAATCGAAGCCTGTTCTGGGTTCAAACTGGGATAGATATGAAAAGGAAGATGAGGATCAAGAATCTGATCTGACCGACAGACTTGATTTTTCTGTCCTTGCCAATGCCCCTCTAAGCAGAGGTAAACATTTTCAATTCAAAAACGAAAAACTTGTAGCTGATGAGATCAAAACTGATTCAACCCACAGCCTTTTTCATCTGGACCTTGTAAAGCTGGAAGATAGTATTTTATCGATTCCATTTTTTGAAAGAGTTATTATTGATGAAAGTATATTTTCAAAACAACAAATTGGTGTAATGAGAGCTGAAGCTGATATGCATAAAAAAAAATTGATAGAAACGAACAAGCTATCAAGGGTTGACAGTTTTCTGTCAGAAGACGAAATATTTCTACATGAACCGGTTCAAGATACCAGTCCTCTGGAGGAAGAAAACAGTGTGAAAGCATCTATTGTTTTAGAAAAGTCTGATGATGACTTGGAGGAATGGTTAGAAGATATTTTAAATGAATAGGGAGTGCTCTTATGAACTCATTTGTTTCACATTCTATGTCTTCATTAGTTTTGAGGCAGCTGAAATGATTGTAAAAGTTTCCATTGGTCTGACAAACAAAAGACTCATCTGAATTGATTGACCATTTCTTAGTATAGCTTACATGTAATTTTCTGGAGAATTGGCAATCTCTCATACATTTTTAATAATTAACATAACCAGGTACTGTTTCACAGAATAGACGGAGGGGTATCCCAAAACGATTTCATCTGTCAAATGCTAGCTGACTTATCTGGTGTATCAGTAGAAAGGATGGGATTTTCTGACATGTCTGCAATGGGTGTTGCGTTTGTAGCAGGTCTGTCTTGTGGTGAGGAATTATTTTGTTTGTTAAAATCTTAAAAATGATTCACTTCTATCATTTCTACAGGAATGTGGAAGGATCAGACTGAATTTCATTTGAACAGTCACTCAAATCAGATATTCAAACCTTCAACTATCCAAAAGTACAAAGAAGAATGTAAAGCAAGATTAAATCAGTGGATGTTGGCGGTTGAAAGATTCAAATCTTGGTACAAGGAGTGAGCCAACAGTTTAATAATAAAACTAGGTGGTCAATTTGCATTTATTGCAATTTATTAAATTTGGTGTTCTGGGATGTACTGTCAAGAGGATTGTGTTATTTTTTTAACAAAATCATATTAGGATGTTACAGATCAGAAAAAAGTTAATGTTACTTGTTATAAAGATTGTATTTTAGGATTAATATTTTTATAACTGATGTTTTCACTTCTACAATTTTTGATAAAAGTAAATCTGAAATTAAACTTGTATTATTTCATAGGTATTTTGAAAGAATCTGTACAAATTTCAAATAGGACCAACACTGAATTTGGTAAAAGGGTACATTGAGAACTCTGTATTGGTGTAACTATGTTGCAAGACAGCTTTTCTTCCTATTGGGAAAATAAGAATTGCAAGTTTGTGATGTGATTTCTTTGAAGCTCTGGAATTATTTTCTTTTTTTTCAATCTTTTCTTTTCAAAATGTCTTTATTTCATTTTTTTTAAATAAAATACCTTCCAATTTCAGACAGATAACCTGAAAGTGGGAGTTACCTTCGGCTATTGTCCAAGAGATGGCAGAGCAGCACTTTGAATTTGCAAGTATCTTGAAATACATAAAAGATGTAAGAAAACAGTTCGAATAATTGGATTCTGCTCGTAAAGTTCCTCCCCTGTGAAATTGAGATTCTTGATAAAAAGAATACGCCTCGTCTATTGAGTTATCTACCTTGGTGAAACATTTCTCATTCTTTTGGTGCGAGTGGCAAAACAGTCTTTTTTCCGATTTTACAGTTGGCCACAGTGTCACAAAATACTATTTATTTTCAGTGCGTCATTAGGGAGAGACTCAGGTAGGCGATATTTATAAATTTTGTGATTTGTATAATCGTCAGTAGTATGGAAAGTTTGTTTAAGGTACCAAGACTGCCAAAGTTTTTATTACTTGAGTAAACTGCTTCTCCGAGTTTAATCTGTGGGTTCGGGCCTGTGCACAACAATTTCCAAGCTGAGGCAACCTGGTCGCTGGTACCAAGAGTCCAAGTCATCTATTAAGAGTGAAAGTGGAAGAAGAATTAAGAAAAGAAGTAGGTTAAGAAATGATTTGACGTTTATGTTAATTTTTGAGAAATAATTGGAATGAAACTAAAGTTGCATTATTGTATTTAGAAATTATTCATTGCTTCTAGTAGTCGCATCTTTTATGAATTCTAAAAGATGGCTTCTTTAGACGGAATGAGTGATATGGATATATTCAAGAACGAATTGGAGCGACTAACAAGAGAATTGGACCAAGCTAGTAGTGAAAAAGTCCAATCTGCTCAATACGGTTTGGTTCTTTTGGAAGAAAAGAAAGAATTGGAACAGAAATGTGAAGAACTTGAAGCCTTATATGAAAATTCCAAACACGAACTGAATATAACACAAGAGGTAATTCTAATATATTTACTCTATTCTAGTAATAATATTGATATACACTTTTTCAGGCTCTAGCCAAATTCCAGTCTAGTCATAAAGTAAGTACTAAAACAGGTATAGAAACTGAAGAATCCCTGATCACGGAATCGGCAGCTAGGGAAACATCATTACATTCACAAATAATTGACTTGGAAAATGAGATCAAACAGTGTCGACATGAGTTGGAACGTGTTACCGCGGAAAGAGACCGGATGTTACAAGAAAACAATGATATGGGAAAAGACAAAGATGACCGAGGTATGGAATGCAAAAAGTTGCGAACGGAACTACGAGAGGTGAAATTTCGGGAAAATCGCCTCATAACTGACTACTCCGAGTTGGAAGAAGAAAATATCGCACTGCAGAAACAAGTATCTGTGTTGAAAAGCTCTCAAGTGGAGTTTGAGAGCTTGAAACATGAAACACGCCGCCTTCATGAGGAAATGGAGCTGATGAACCTGCAACTTGAAGAATTGACAAACTTGAAAAGGATAGCAGAAAAGCATATGGAAGAAGCGTTAGAATCTTTGCAGAGCGAAAGAGAAGCTAAATACGCTTTGAAGAAAGAATTGGACCAACAAATAAACAGAGAGTCTTTCTACAACATAAATAACCTAGCATACAGTATCAGAGGCATGACTGAAGAAACACATGTTGTGAGTGACTGTGAAGAAGACATACCAGGCTTAAAACACATTGAAGCAAGCCTTTGCAATGAGAAAAACTTGGAACTTGCATCTCCAGATGGAAAACAAGTTGATCTTTTCTCAGAAGTCCACTTGAATGAGCTCAGAAAACTGGAAAAACAACTAGAGATGCTGGAAAAAGATAAAAACTCCTTAACCCAAAGCCTTAGGGAACACCAGGGGCTGGTTGAAAAAAGCCAGGGTGAACTGCAGGTGTTCATGGCCCGTTTGACTCAGATGGCAGCTCATGTGGATTCACTTCAGTATCTATCGCAAACCGTGGATAAAAATCTTGCAAAGCCTGTAGATGAGGCTACAAAGGTGCTGGCTCAATACCAACAGTGGTTCAAAATGTCATACAGAGAAATCGAACAACTCAAAAAAGATATAAGAGAACTGGAAAAGCTAACTAACGTATCTGACGCCACCTTACAACTCAGAACGGAAATCACCAACCTCAAAAACAAGCTTTTGGACGCCGAACAAAAGAGCATGGACCTCGACGGAGATTTGAAAGTGCTGAGGGAGTTTGCCAGAGAGGCAGGGGCTTCCCTTGATGAAACTCAAAATAATGTACAGACAGTTTCTGAAGAATTAGCTCAGTTGTACCATCATGTGTGTACAGTCAATGGTCAGACACCAACGAGGGTTGTGCTTGATCATGAAAAAGAAGGAATGACACCAAGTGAGTATGAAAAATGTATGGGTAAATATATAATTATCTCAGTAATATTATTTGCTTTAAGTAACCGTTTGGTGGATTTGAAGCATTACAAAAAGTCCATATCAATAGCTTGATCTAATGTTGTGATTTATCAATTTCTGAGCCTGTGCTGTATGAAAAAATATTGTTATTGATGCATTCAAATAAGTTACAACATTATGAGACCATTTGAAGAAAAAAAAGTCCATAAACCTTTGGATGGACATTGGCGCATTTCTGAACCAAACAGCAAGCTGTTGGAATCTTTTTTAGACATATTTTGTTATAGTACCAATGTTTCGAGTAACATTTATTATAATCAGGGATGAAAGAAACTGAGTAATATATCTATCTAGGTCAATAGCCTATTGGATCAATAATTGGTTCAATAAAGTTCATTTATTATTATTTTATCTATGTTGTGCCTTGTCTTTATTTTAGACTTGAGGATGATGGTAGCAAAAATGATGAAATAATGGCATTGTAATAAATGTCTAATTAATACTGATTCAAACTACGATTTTTTTCAAAGAAAGAATCCTAAAATGAAATGGCAAAGATCTACTCATTGATGAATTACATATAAGGAAGAAATTTTATAATGAATAATTTCATTATGTTGCTTATGAAGATAATTATATATTTATGTTCCTTTATTAATGGCTTCGGAATGTATTATTATTTTTATTGGCGATTTATGCAATTCTACTTTCACCTTTGCTTGGAATTACCTAATGTTATGATTCATGATCCTAGTTATGATTAAAAAAGATTAATGTCTTGAAAAAATTCCTATTGACAAACTTGTTCATACATTACATAAAAAGTAAAGCAATATATCAAGGCCACCTTCAAAATACCAATATAATTTACAATTTCCTGGGCTGAGTAAATTTTTAATACATACATGATTCATTTTAAAACATGCCCAATTGCCATATATTTAAATGATAAGAAATCAGGGACAGGTTTTCGGTATTTTATTGGTATTTTTTAATCAACTAAAAAACTTTTTCAGCTCCATGTTTCATTGAATTTTGTTAATAAGAAAATTATCCTGTTGTATTAAAATTCAGTGTGAATTATCATAGCACTAAGAGGTATGCTACCATTTCTGGCACTCATAAGGAATAGACATTACCTTGTGTAGTTTTACATCCAGGGAGATATCAATCAATTTCTTGTATTGGTCAAGAGTTTTTCTAGTGAACCCTTTTGTTAAAACACCTCTAGGTTTCATATTATTTGAGATTTGAAGGTGTCTGACCTTGTGTCTGTAATAACTTTTATGTCTGATATATATTACGTACCTCAAGTTAGCATTTATTTCACCAATTCACAAAAAAATATAAAAACTTTTACTCCAATAACAGATGTATACATTTACCGTCCTGTATTTCGAAATGATTTGGGTTTAATGGGAAAAATCAATCACTGTCATGTAATATTCAACATGGGTTGACAGGAAAGAGACAAGAAACGAAACATTTTTTTATCCAATGATAGAAAAAAATGTCCCATCATCGATTATGCAAGCAAATTATTCATATTGAATTATTATTTATAATAATAATGAAAAATTAGTTTCAAGCTCTTTACATAGATTTAGGAAATTTAAAAATTATTTTACTTCTATTATTGGAGTACCTGAAATTACGTTTTCATGTTACCCTACTTTTACTACTAGTAGATCTAAATTCCAGTGGTCAATAAAACGCAGCTTATGACTATGCCAAAGGTTTCGGTGTTCTGAAGTACACACCATACTTATTCAAAGAAAAGTTTTAGCTTTGTGCTAATCATACTTGCTTTTTCTCCTGGCTCTCGGCCTGTGATCTGAAATCTCAAGTTTGTGGACTTTTTATTGTAATTTCTCGTGAATTCAACAATTTTAATCATGAACTGCTGACATTTGAACTGTCTAGATATTCATGGGTTACCTCTAAAACTGTTGAAATCCTTTTTGAAATACTGAGAACAATGTGTCCGTAGTGGTGGGAATAAAAAAAATCTCTTACCTAGGGGTGTACCAGAAGGATCCGTTTCAGGCCCCACACTCTTCACAATCTATAGATAAGATTTGATTATTTATTCCTCCTTTAAATTTACATTTTTGGAAACGTCAGAAAAATGCATGTCAGAATAACAAATATAAGAACTTTAACAGGGTAATATATATATATATATATATATATATATATATATATATATATATATATATATATAGATAGATAGATAGATATAAACACATAAATGACATTACAAACATATCAATGACAATACAAACACATAAATGACAATACTGAAGCACATATAAAACAGTACAACTAAAATAGACAAAATCATACAGGTGAGTCAACCTTCTCCTGACGTGCCAATGTTTGTATAGAACTCCTCAATATTATGTAAACAAATATTCTTCAAGATATCTTTCATCTTTGATTTGAAAATCTCCTTGGGTAAGGGTGACATGGTATGTGGTACAGCATTATAGTATCTTGTTCTTTCCACGTGTATTGTGGGAATGGTCTCTATAAGAAGAGAATCTATTTATATTACATTTAATGTACATCAGAGAGAGAGAGAGAAATATGCTTTATTGTCCAAAGAAGTTGTTCTCATTGACAAAGCTTGTTTCTTAAGAATAACCTTAAGTATAAAAAATAAACAATAGTAACACCAACAAGTAAGAGTCTACAAGAGACGTCATCAGTTTAAGAAAGAAAAAATAATAACAGTACCGACAAACAGCTCTAAAAATATCCAACTACATACAATCCAATAAGTTATTAAAATCTACTTAAAATGTAATCAGGAATAAGCCTTTGCATGCATATCCGCTAATGCTAATTAAAAACTTTAAAAATATACGTCGCCAGTTAAAAATTAATAAATAAAAGTAACAACAAGTACAGATCGACAAGCGTAAGGATGCCTCTGAGATGCGCAAACTATAGAAAGCGTGAGTAGATGTGCGACAAAGATCGACTACTGTTTAATAGGCAGAGCGATTGAGCTCCTGCCCCACTCCAGGGTTTTGTCTACTGCGCAATCAATTCTCGGAGGCATCCTTACGCTTGTCGATCAGTAGCTCTAATACCCATCAACAAATTACAACAAATAGTTAAAATTTTCATAAAAATAGTCAGGAATAAGCCTATTCACAAGTAAGTCTGCTAAAAAACTCGGTAACACTGTAATAGGGGCGATCCAATAGTAGATGTTTTACGCTCTTCCGGAAGTTATCAAGCAAGCTAATTTTCCTAATTTCTATTGGGAGGCGGTTGTACATTTTGCAACCATTGTAAATCAGAGAATCTTTGATAAGATTTGTTGCCGGGCGTGGAAGCTTGATGACGCTGATTTGGCGAGTGGCATAGTGGGAAGGATTTGTGTCAAATTTATTAATATGTTTCTTGACTATACATACCGTTTCTAGAATGAAGATATCGACTACACTTAGAATTTTGTGTATTTTCTATATTACTGACCAACTTATACATCTCACTAATATATCTGGAAATAAATATATTATTAATTGAACAATACAAAAATTCGTTGACATAAATTTTGTTTCCAGTGACCGAAACAGCGCCAGTTATCGGAGAAATGTCAAAAATAGAATTGCTCAGAAGTCGATTAAAAAGCGACATACCCTTACATGACTTGGAAACTCTGAATGATACAGCTGTGTTGGCAAGAAACGTTTCAACTATAGTCGATCAAATAAAACACCTGCGAAATGCCATTGAAAGCACCATTGAGCTTTCGAAAGTCAAGAGAGAAAACCATGATGGATCATATGAATGTAAGTTAGTTTTTGTTTAGTGCATCGATTTTAAAGTTGAATATGCAAGCGAAAATATTGCGGGATATCTAGTATTTCATTTAGTTATTAACTTTCTTGTTTTAACAGCATTGCGGGATGACAGCAGTGAATCCGAGATTCAAGATTTGCAAGAGCAAGTCATCAAACTGAAGAGTTTGTTGTCCACGAAACGTGAACAAATCGCCACACTTAGAACCGTCCTAAAATCAAATAAAAACACGGCAGAAGTTGCGTTGACCAATCTCAAGGGCAAGTACGAGAACGAAAAGACGATCGTGTCTGAAACCATGATGAAGCTAAGAAACGAACTCAGATTGCTCAAAGAAGACGCAGCCACTTTTTCGAGTAAGTACTTTGATGCATGAATTAATATTTCGCAGGTAAATTCTTTGAAGGCCATTCCTGAAAGAAAATGCGTAGTATGGGAGAAGAGACAACGGAAATCGAAGTATAATGATAAAATCTGAAAATGTACAAACTGTTTTCACATTGTCAGTCTAACGTGTGTAAAGTCCATTTTTTAGGTATCTTGAGTTTTTCGTGTCGAGAATAATAGTGTTGTTGCCACATTTTCCGTCGTTAGGAAATCAGATTATTAATAACTTGGAGCATGTTTTCCTTATGCAAACGGCCCTAAGTAACCTAAGTAACCTAATTTTATAACTCAGTTTTCTTATTATTTTAGTGATCCAAAACAGGTAAGTTTTTCTAAATAATTTTTTTTGGTTTGATTTTGCATTGAGTCAATATTTCATTGTTAAAATCCATTCGTTTCATTAATGGGACTTGGCGGTTTTTCTAATATGTTATTTTTAAGTGAATGTAGAATATAGCAGCTTTACATGAACTAGTTTTAACAATAAATTCTAATTGCATGTTATTATTTCTTAGGCGAGTATGATAAAACATGAAGTTTTACGGATTTAATAGCGTCCCTAATGTGAAAAGTTTCTGGTATAATTTACCTACGGCATCATTTACTTCACGGCTTTAAAGATCAATTCATTATGAGAGTAACCTACTAGATACTCCTAATTTGCTTGTTTCCCTGACTTACTTAAATTTACGACCTTTTAATGTAGTACGTCATCGAACGTTTTTTTTTAAAATTATCGTCATGGAAAATGTTCATCACAAATTGTTGGTGTTCATACTTATGGAAAAATACCATCACTTATTGCACAGTACCTACAATTACCAAATGCAGGTATACAGGCAATTCTTTAAGAAGTTCAGCCTCTATTTTGATTGAAACAGGGGCTGGCATTTTAATGTTAAAAGCCATGGAAGGCTCTGTAGTGACAGGCTACATTAAAAATTCAATGTCTAGAAAAAAGGATATAACTAGAATTCTTACAGTGGGTAAGGTGATTCAGGTTTGCGTTTTCCTGTCCAAAGTAATTTCAAAGAATTTGAATTAGATGATATTTTAGTAAATAGCTTTCCATTATTACTGAAAATCAAGCAAATGAAATGGCTATTAGGTAATAATTTTATGTCTAAAAGTAGTAATTACATTTTCAAAATGTAATAAATTTACATTTTTACATTTAACATAACAATGAATAACAAATAGAGCCTGAATTTGTTAACTTTTTTTGTAAGCATAAGTTCAGTTTTCCATACTCACTGATAGTAATCCTGTACCTATCTTGGTAATCATTTTTCATTTGTTTAAAAATACTCTTGCATTTTTGTCTCTTTTCAAGAACAAAAATGTTGATACCTACGATAAGACACTCCTAAAACATTTTGTACGCACCTGAAATTTGCTTGGTCTCGGATGTGACTCTGTATCAAATTTCTGGTTCGGCCAAGAAAGATCAACTTTACGGCCTTGGTACACAAATCACTATTGTTGTTTTGAAGCTATTTAACAATGTTCAGTAGACAAACCTTTTAAACTAGTAGGGTATTGAATTTTTCTGCTTAGGTATCTTAAACACATTTTCAAACTTTATGAAAAAATGCACGTTATTGTAAACTGGTTTTTATTACAATTTTTCAAAATTGTAAACAACTTTAGTTTTTCGCTTAAAAACTAGTTACTAGTCATATTTTGAATCAGGTAGGTTTTGTGAATAGATCGTATAATGAAAAAAGTCATACTTGTTTTATAATACTGATATAAGGTTTTCCTTTTCAGATGTCGTGTGTTGAAAGAATGCTACAGTTGGAGTATGCAAGATAAAATGCACTTCCGGGTGTGATGACAATAAACAAAGATGTTTATATGAATGCAACAATGTTTTCCAAAGCATAGAACAAAGTGCCCTTTACAGTAATACCCATCACCAACGATTTGGATATCGAATTCCAAAATTTTCTTCAATTCATATAATATTAGATGTTCCTGATTAAGAACAGATCGCAGTGAAGCAAGCAGGGAGCCCTGAAGAACTGAATCACTTGGACATCAACCAGATAGAACCCTTGATGTGTCCATGGGGATCAAGAACAATCCCAAATTTTACCCATAAAATCTACAATCTTGTAATAACAAGACAAATTATATAACACCACCGTATGATTCTTCATATCGGTGACTATCTTGGCCATCTGGAACATCTAAGTGGTATAAATTACGACGAGGCAAATTGGAAAGCAAGTGAAGGTAACTCGTTGAGGTCAGAGAGCAGTGAAGAAGAAGGCAGCTAGCAATAAACTTGTTTGAGTTTTCAATTTCTGTTTATAATAAAAGTTGTTGAATATCTGTATCAAAGCATTTTCATTTGTTGTCTATAGTGTTGAAAAACTGATTTCAGATTAATCATGTGTAGCCTCAACGGATTTATTTTATCATATGTCAATATGACAGACGGATATTTCAAATGCTCAGTATTTGTTCATTAGAAGTTTTTGATGTTCTTTTCCATTGATTAAAATACTGAAAATTTGGCATAAACTATCAGTTTGGAATATCGCATGAGTGATAGCAATGTATTAACAGATAGGTCACAACAAACATTCACAAGTGATACACAAGAAATATGTATCAGTCAGGTATTCATGAAATGTATCCCTCAACGCTACGAGAGATTCTGGGACACTTTTACATGTGTATATACTCTATTTTTGATTATACCTGTATCATGATTAAAAAATAAAGGTAGAAAAATACATTAGGTCAATTTTTTTCAAATTCATTAAGACTGTTAATGGCACTTATTGTTGACATGGAAATCAATTTTCATAAAGACACCCTTAAGCCTAGTTCATTTAAACGCAAGGTAAGGTAACGCAAAAACGGGAGGAATTAAAACTATTGGAATCGTGTAGACACGTTCATGATATACGCAAGGTAAGGTATAAAACGTAAGGTAACGCAAAAGTTGTCCAACTTTTAACTTTCTGCGTTGCGTTCTTACCTCTAGCCAATCACAGAGAAATTAAAAACGATGTATTCTGAGTGAAGACGACTGGTGTAAATCGTGATAACCAGATAATCTAAATTGGTCGAGAAACGACTGGTATTCATCGCATCGCTTCTAAGAGCATTCCGGAGTGATCGGTGACACCTTTCGCCGCTTCCCGAAAACTCCACTGGTCCAAGTGTACATATAAAAGAAGGTCTCCCGCCCAGAGATGGCAGTTCAAGTACCGACGCGGTTAGATACAAATAGACATAAATACAGAGTTGGCTTAGCAGTAGTGACATAAATTAGTGAATTAACTGTAAACGAATTCGAGTTGTATTTCTTACATGTTTCAAATAAATAAGCAAAAATGGTTAAGACTATTTTTATTACAATATTTATCCGATTCATTCGATTATTTCATTTGATAAATTTAAATTTTTTGAACTATTGCAAACTTTGGACTTTGAAGTATTTAACAATATTAAGGATTATTTTGTTCTATTTGTTACACTAAAAGTATTTTCAATGTTCTTAAAGTGGTGGAAAGCAGTTCCTGTTTTGGATACACATTGGCCAAGTAAAAATACATTTTCTGCTGCCGACACTGTAAATAGTCCATACATGCTTAGCAACAAAACAGGTAAATGGCCTATATCATTCGTTTACTAATTCATCTTGACAACGGAATGTAAATAGTGTCATTTACATGCCTAGGGTAATAATGACTTTGCCTTTGACAAGTAATACCTTCAGCTTCATTCATATAAATTTTTAGGTTATGAGACCTTTTGAATATTATTGTTGTCTGCTTATTCGGTAACTTAGTTACACGCACAAGCAACTTAGAATGAAATAGCGAACGAATAATCATGAAGGAAGGGTAAGAAAACAAACTTCAATCCAGGCAAATTTTGAGAAATGTCAACAAGCAGCGGGAAAAACGTAATAAGTAACACGGAAAGTATCGACTGTTATCATCCTCGGCAAGCGACAAGCCTCGGCTCGTACTCGCTCACCTCGAATGTTAACACGTCTTTACATTCCTTGTTACTTAAATAACTATTATAAAATTAGGTGAACAATTACTCTGCAGTGACATCCACGGCAGGAATTGAAAGGTCTTTTTCTTCCTTTGAGTTGGTTCAATCTGATCTCCGTAATCGCTTGAGAAACCAGAAAGCCAACTGGTTTTCATCGACATATGAATCAAACTGTGGATGAAAATAAGTGCAAGTGCAATCAAATGAGGATATGCCAATATCAATGTTTTAAAAGAACAAATAATCTGTTTTTTTTTGAGTAAAAATCAAAGTTTTTTTATGAAATTAATTTCTTTTTGTGATGAAATGCAATTTACGCCCAAAGTAATATTTTATTTTTATTGAATAATCGCATCCTGGAAATGATATATATCACATGATATGTTATTTATATAAATATGATATTTTCAAACCCTGATATTTGGTGCAAATTTTAATTATGTCCAAGTGGAAGGCGAATGAAATTACGAAACTTCAATATATCGTTTATTAATCTGCTCGAAACTATACTGAAAAATCCTATTCAGGATGTGTGTTCCTATCTCCTATTAAACATACACAAACTCAAATATAGGAAACTATAATAGTCCAGTGAAATGGGCATTTTAATGCATATTCTACAATCATGATTATTTCATTTACACATGGCTAAACCAATAAACTTTCATGATTGAAGTCACATAATGTGTGATATGAGCGGCTGTTTACGCAAACAAACGGCTATTTAGGTAAACAAACGGCTATTTAGGTAAACAAACGAGTATTTAGGTAAACAAGGCTATTCATGTAAACAAAGAAGTATTAACGGCTCTCTTTTGTTTGTATAAGTGTCAAAGTTTGACATAACTCAGTCACTCAGAATTAAAATTGAGTTATCTTCTACTACAGAATGGTTTTTAAAATACGGGTTGAATTAAATGTTGAAACCTATATGATGATTTTATGCTGTTCATGAAATAATCTCCTGAATATCACTCGACCATGACAAATAGTCACTATTATTTTTTTTTAATCAATCTCAATTAACCTGTATTTTGTGACAATTCGATCTTTGATTATTAATGTTTATTTGGTAGAATTGAATTGTCTCAAAATACAATTACTCGAGATGAATTAAAGAAAATAATAGTCTATTTGTTATGGTAACAGCATGCAATCATTCATTTACTCGTTCATATACGTTTCAACATATAATTCAACCAGTGCCGGATTAGCCACGTAGCAAGAGTAGCAAATGCTACGGACCCCGCGCTCCAACGCCTGTCTGACCGTCAAAAAATTGAATTTAGATAGGAGCGTAAAATATCTTTGCATTGCATGCCTTAAACGCGAAGCTCCCACTGAAAATCTAAAACTCGATTTCGTCACGTTAAATCGTAGGTATAGGTACGAGTATAATACCTGCCACGAGAAACGTTGGTAAAAAGTTTTTAGCAGAACGAGGTCTTTCGTTTCGTGGCAGTGACGAAATTGTTGGTTCACCCCACAATGGGAATTATTTAGGCTTGTTACAATTAATATCCCAATTTGAGGCTTTTGTGGCTTAACATATTTAAAATCATGCTAATAAAGGAAAGGGACGCACGTCATATTTGTGAAAAACAACTTGTGAGGAATTCATTCATCTAATTGCATCAATCATCAATTATTGTCTGTCGGCTTCCATTCGGCGCCATGTGGACATGCCCTGCTGCGAGAAATCCGTTCCCATCCGGCCTTTAACCGGCGTAGACAGCAAGGTTTTATCGGGGGAATGCAGTTGTCTTGCTCTAGACGATACTGCATCCCATATTTTAAACACTTTTTAATTTTTAACAAAACACTTCATATTTAATCTGTCAAATGCACGTCTTTAAGACACATTAACCTGACTTCCAACACGAGACCGCCGTCTGACCTCAACCGCTGCTGGAAGTCGAATGATCAAGCATACTGCATCAAATTATTAGCAAAATTAAGAGATGCAAATACTACTCAGTTTCATTGGATTCTAATCCAGATATATCGCATGTAGACCAACTGACTCTGATAGTGCGCTATGTTCTAAAAGCTGGTCCAGTGGAACGATTTGTTGAGTTCTTGGACATGGAAAGTCATACTGCTGAACTCGCTCAAAGTTTACTAGATTTCTTAACTGAGAGTGGCACTGATATTAAAGATTGTCGTGGGCAAAGCTACGATAATGCCAGCAACATGAGTGGGAAATACATCGGCTTACAAGCCCGAATTAAGGAAATACATAACTGAGCAGACTACATTCCCTGCCTTGCCCATTCATTAAATTTGGTTGCTAAGTGCGCTGCAGACTGTTGTACAGAAACACTACTCTTCTTCGATTTCGTTGAAAACCTCTATACATTTTTTTCCGCGTTTACCTATCGATGGGGTTGTCTTACGAAGGCACTTAAAGATTCTACTTCAAAAATTCCTATTTTAAATAGATTATCGGGCACTAGGTGGTCAGCCCGAGCTGATGCTACGAAGGCACTTTTATGTGGTTTTATCACTATTAGACAAGTTTTGTAAGATATTTTCAATAACGTTGATCAAAAAGCAGAGTGCCGTAATAAAGCTTACGGACTAGTTTCAACGATGAATATGTTAGAAACGGGAATAATGACAATTACTTGGAACGTAATCCTATAACGCTTAATACGGGATACACCCTTTATGAATCATTATATCACTACGTCCAAGCTATGCGATCCACATTTTCAGATATTGAGGCAAGAGCGAAAGATCTGACCGACTGTGAAGAATACCAGCAACAGACATCAAGACGAATCAAGCGAAATACAAAGTACGACCATTTCAGCAGCTCTGCTACACTCGACGACTTTGTTGAAAATCAAACACCTGGACATCGTTTTGAAGTTCAAGTGTTTATTGTCATCACTGATAACGTACTGACTGCTTTGATTAAACGTATGAAAGCATATCATAAAAGTCCTAGTGTTTTAGGAGTATTTCGTCAGCTAAAATCTCTTACAACAAAATATATTTTGGAAAAATCCTAAGTAATGGTCAGTGCTTACAAAGATGATGCAATTTTATGAACTTTTATTAAATAATTCTTCAGAATCGTGTTTCAAAAACGTAGAAATTGCCTTGCGAATTTACATGTCTCGCATGATCACTAACTGCAGTTTTCAACATTAAAACTATCAAAAATGAGTTAAGGAACACCATGGGCCAAAAACGTCTCAATCATCTCACTTTGATGAATATAGAGCATGATTTGTTTAAAAAAGTCGATATTGAAAGTGTTATCTCTAAATTTGCCCACATTGAATCCAGAAAAGTTTATTTGTATTAGTTTTGTTTTATTTAATACCCTAACTTGAGAACCCAAAGCAAACCAAGGGCCCCTGGACAAGAATTTGCTACAGGCCCCGCGCTGGCTTAATCCGGCACTGAATTCAACTTATATTTTAACAATCATGTATGAATGTGCATTTAGTCAACATAAACGTAACTTTAGCACAAGCACTGTCATAAACATGAACGTAAAAATAATTTTGTGTGAAATATATATATAAGTTATTATACACTGTTATGGACTATATTTTTATCGTAAACGTAAGATCCTCAAAGTTGAGATATTCAAGGTCACATGTTTTTAGCATAAACTTAATATTGTTGTATAATTTTATATAACAGATTCAGTTTTCGCTTTCAACATGTATTCAAGCACAAATGATATTGACTAAATACACCTTTTTATAATTATCAAGAACACAAATAAATGAGTTATGTCTCATCAAATTGTCAAAATACAAGGTACTCTCGATAGAATTATGAAGAAAATAATTTATTTATTTATTTCCACGGGATAACCCAATTTATAAAGAATAACAAAAATTAAGCAAGATAAAATTAAGTTCTACCTAATCTACTACTATACTAACACATACACGTTAAAATTTAATAAAAACAACAGTGAAACACAAGGATCTATTTGAAATAACAAAGCACTAAACAGATAGATTCTTAAGCACTAAAATCTTTTAAGACCTTCCTAATATTACCTACATTCATACAAAATAAATCAAGGCTATGAGAAAACCTGTTGGAAGATATTTTGATTTTATTAAAAGGGGACTGATAGGCATAGTTGGTTGTATGTAATGAAACAGTGAAAATTTCAGGTGAGCGAGTTTTATAGACTGGAGTTTTCAGTGCAATAGTCTCAAGTAGTTTAGAGCAATTGATGTTGCCTGAGATTATTTTCTGTAAGAATACTATGTCAGTGACACATCTTCTGTAAGAAAGTGGTTGTATATTCAGCAGTTGCTCTAGCTCCGCATATACATATTCTTTTCTAGCTAGCCCCATTTTATTCGCGCAACATCTCAAAAAAAATTCTTGAACTCTCTATTTGTCGAACATAACATTCATAGTGTGGAGACCATACAATTGAACCATATTCAAGAATAGATCTAACATGTGAGCAGTACAGTATTTTCAAGGTATTATAATTGAAGTATTTGTATATCCTGAAGATAAAACACAACATTTTATATGCTTTGGTTGTGAATTCCTTAATGTGTTGATCAAAAGTGAGTTTGGTATCAATTTTTATGCCCAAATCCTTAATTTCATTGACACATGATAGTTAGTTACCAAGGACTTGATAAGGAAAGTTGATAAATGTTTTCCCTCGCAAAAAAGATATGACAAAACACTTTTTCACATTAAGATCCATCTTATTGAGTTGGCACCAGTTTACTAAATGGTTTATATCCTCTTGTAAAAGTTTTGCATCAATCAGCGAGTTCACAGGACAGAATAATTTTGGGTCATCAGCAAATAACAGAAATTGAGAATTGCACATTGAAAGAGATATATCATTGATGAATAAGTTGAAAAGTATTGGTCCAGAATGTGACCCTTGTGGTACTCCAGAGGATATTTTTATCACTTGTGAAATACATCCAGCCACTTTAACACATTGTGTTCTTCCATTCAGGAAGCTATTGAACCAATTAAGCAACGGTCCACTGAAACCAAGAGACATTAACTTAGATGCTAGGATATCATGATTTAGTCGGCTATTTTTAATGGTCTTGGGATATTACCCATGAATATTCTGAAGATCTTTTGCAATTCTAGGTCTCAGAGCCATGTTCGCCGCTCGCTGCGAAGAATACGTGACGCAAGTGGACGAGCTCCAACAGCAGCTCAGTGCGGCCGAAGACGAGAAGAAAACCCTCAACCAGCTGCTGCGTCTCGCCGTCCAGCAGAAACTGAACGTGACGCAACGCCTGGAGGAGCTGGAAGTGGACAGGGAAATCCGAAACGCCCGCCGGCCCGTCAACCGGAACTACCAGAGACCCGGCAGGTCGAACCGTGACATGTTCTAGCGAAGGTCACGACCTTTAGTTTATGCCGTCGCATTCATCACCACATTCTTCAAGTTATAAGTTATGGATTATCATCACAAAGATATTGTGAGAAATGATTCTGGTCCAGTTTTGGCGACTGTGATATAAAAGGTTTCGGTCTAGATTCGACTATATCAGTAAATGCGTAGCCAATGAAATTTACGGAAATTTGAGTGAGAATCTTTGGTTGTTTCGACCTGAACGTTGACTCAAAGAGGGCCTTGATTTCCCGATATATAAGGTAGTAAGTATGGATGCTGGGGAACATTCCCAAGTACGTGGAACTTTAAATTATTCGTAGACAATTGAAACTTCCTTGTTTCGAGACAAACGACTTGAATCAAGGATGTTTTAGGTACTATATATGTACTTTTTTTAATAGAGGGCTGACAAAAGTCGGTTCTATAACTTTATTAGACATAATAGGAAATTTTTCATCAGTTTCAGGATGCGCCATCAATAACTGTCAATGACGAATTACTCTGATAGTACAGTCAGTAAATCGGCATGTAAATTTTCCTTAATAAACTGTTTGTTGAGGTTCCATACGTCATAGGACCACATAAATCCAATTTGGGGGGGGGAGCATGGTTTCCTAAAAAGAACACCCCTTTGGTCAAAATATCCTGTATTCGCCTATAACTTGCCAACAGTTGAAAATATCGAAAATATTACAAAAAAGAAATTGTGAAAGGCTTTCGCGGCCATCGTCACTTACATGGTGATTCTTCGGGTTGTAAGGCCGACGTATGTTTATAGAAGATCTCGACGTTTCGCCAACACGAGTGGTTAGCATTTTCAAGAGAAAGTTTCTGGTTTTTTATGTCGCTGTCAAATGCTTGACATTTGTTATACGTTGTCTCAATAAATACCTGTGATTTGACGTTACATCTGATTGGTCCATAGCGTAGCTGACATCATAGAATCGTTCGTACCGTTATTTTGTGGATAGGGGGCTAATTGAGAATTTTTGAGAACTGGAAGCCAAACCTTGTTCAGTTGTAGTCCTTCTTCGGTTCTGTTGAAGTTGTTCTGGTGTTTCTGAATTTCAATTGCTTCCCGGAAGAGTCTTGGGTAATAGGCAGATGTTGAAGAGATGACTTGGGTTTCTTCAAACTTCACTCTATGGTTATCGTTGTTGAGAGTATGTTCTGCGACAGCGGATTTCTGTGTGTGCCCTAACCGACAGCAAGCCTTGTCTTCGATTCTTGTTTTAACGAAGCGTTTCGTGGTTCCGATATAAACGCTGCCACAGGAACATGGAATGCGATAAACCCCAGAAGAGCATAGTACGTCTCGTTTGTCCTTCGCTGATCTAAAGTGGTCTTTCAGTTTTTTTGAAGGTTTTTAAACTGTTTTAATCTCATATATTCATGGAAATTGAAAATGAGAAGAAAAAGAAAAGAAAGACGTCTGGGGCATACGGTATATAGAAAACCAACACACACTGATCGATATCTCCACAATACCTAAAACCATCATCCGTGCCAAAAACAAGGAGTAATCAAGACATTAGTTGATCGAGCTAGAAGAATTTGCGAACCTGAATACCTGGAAGCTGAACTGAAACATCTAAAAAACGTTCTTCTTTCTAATGGGTACAAAGAAAGAGATATTGAGAGGTGTATGAAAAATAGAAGAGAAATCAGAGACGGAAGAATCAATAGTAGGTCAAATGACTGTCCATCCAGTGAACCAAGTAGTAGTCAAACCAACACCGAAAAAAGAAAAGCATTCTTACCATATGTTCCCAGAGTTACAGATCGTATTGGCCGTATTCTACGAAAATATGAGGTTAAAACCGTTTATAAACCTTCAAAAAAACTGAAAGACCACTTTAGATCAGCGAAGGACAAACGAGACGTACTTATGCTCTTCTAGGGTTATCGCATTCCATGTTCATGTGGCAGCGTTTATATCGGAACCACGAAACGCTCCGTTAAAACAAGAATCAAAGAACACAAGGCTTGCTGTCAGTTAGGGCACACACAGAAATCCGCTGTCGCAGAACATACTCTCAACAACTATAACCATAGAGTGAAGTTTGAAGAAACCCAAGTCATCTCTTCAACATCTGCCTATTACCCAAGACTCTTCCGGGAAGCAATTGAAATTCAGAAACACCAGAACAACTTCAACAGAACCGAAGAAGGACTACAATTGAACAAGGTTTGGCTTCCAGTTCTCAAAAATTCTCAATTAGCCCCCTATCCACAAAATAACGGTACGAACGATTCTATGATGTCAGCTAACGCTATGGACCAATCAGATGTAAGAACGTCAAATCACAGGTATTTATTGAGACAACGAATAACAAATGTCAAGCATTTGACAGCGACATAAAAAAGCAGAAACTTTCTCTTGAAAATGCTAACCACTCGTGTTGGCGAAACGTCGAGATCTTCTCTCAACATATGTCGGCCTTACTACCCGAAGAACCACCATGTAAACAAAAAAGAAAGCTTAAATTTTCTGAAAAATAGTTTTTCGGTAATTTTTTGTGTTTATGAGGGAGTATTATTATTATATATAACGTAGAAAAAATACTGAATAAATTTTAAAAATTTTCTTGTTATTTCAAATCCTTTTAGGAAAAAATAAACAATCAATGAAAATTTGGCAAATTTCAAGATACTGGTAAAAAGTAATATTTAAAAAGAGTACATTTTCGGATTCAGAAGGAAATAGAATTTTGCGAAAATCTTTATTTTCCATTTTTCGAAAAATCGCAACTTCCCAACTCGACGAGCTGATTACGAGTATCACCCCAAAAATTTAATTCGACAGAGGAGTATTTGGAAAAGGGCAATTTTTTAGACGAAAACGTGCACTCATCCACGAAATGAATGAATCAGCCTTCTGAATCGAAAAACGAGTACATTTTCAGATTCAGAAGGAAATTTTCTATAAGATGAAGTAATATCGCATTCTTTACATATTCCCAGGCGATCAAAGTCCAAAAATGCAATATTGATGTAGAAGGAAATCGAATTTTGCGAAAAAAAAATAAAAAATTATTTTTCGAAAAATCTCAAACTGCTCTTAGATGTAACTCGACGATCTGATTTCGAATAACGTCTCAAAAATTCAATTCGGCAAATGATTAACGAAATATGGACAAGTTATGGACTCATTGAATTGAAAAAAATTTTTTTTGAAAATTTCTCTTTTGGAACACATTTATAAATTATATTGAAGCCCTTTATTTTTCGTTATGAACACAAAATATTAGTGAATATTTACTCTCATTATATACTTATACATACCTATGATCATTAAAAATGGTAAATACTGGAAGTATTTTCCATCGCCTTCAAAACCTAATTTCATTTTTCATCCTAGCCTACCTAGTTTTCGAGCGATTTATTTTTTTCGATTGCCCTCAAGATGCTGAAGAACTTTTTTTTATTAAATTTATCAAGCTTCCTTTTTTTTTCTATATTAGTTATAGGCGAAATCAGGCTTCTTTACCCAAGGGGTGGCTTTTTTAGGAGTGAAGCCGTGTCCCCCAAAACGTATCAATTTGATTTTATGATGTATGAGGCCTCTACTTACAGTTTATGAAGGAAAGTTTCTACACTGACTGTACTTTGATAATTTCGTCTTACCACTACTATCATTATTGTTCGAAAGTTTTGTTGGCTCTCCTACCATTATGGGATTATAGTAAAACACAGGCCACGGTACCGAATTTCTGGCGAACCTCATTGTTTTATTTAAATCGATGGTGTAATAAACGTTGCTAAATAAGGATATTTATAAACTGAAAAAGGCATATCATGATACATGTCTAATCGATGAGTGTTTTGTGGTATTCTTGGCCGTGCCTTCTAGGTATTTTACCTAACCTTTCTTTCTACAACTGCGGCAGATATCAAAGGCGATGACAACTATTAAATGCTCGCCTGAGTGTCACAATCTTATCTAATTTCTCTGGTTTGTTGATTTCTTTGGTTTTTTGATTGGTCAGGTGTATTTTCCATGTGCCTTGCAATCCTAGGAGTTTTGTTTGGATCAGTACTCATAGTTAGGCATTGCTCAGATTAAAACCCTCTACCTGCTTATTGAAATTCATCCAACAAACCTAAGCATAAGTACTGATCAAAACGAAGCTCTTAGTAACCGAATCAGTTGAGATTGTGATACCCAGATGAACATTTCGACCGTTGCCCCAAAGCCTTTGATGATACCTGCCGCAGTTGTCAACAAAACGTCGGGTAGTATTATCTCCAAGCCACAGCAAAAAAGTCTGGAAACTACTAATAACTTACCGACCATGAAAGCATACTTTCTCATGATACATTTAATTTAGGTTAGTTCAATAAGCTATGTTTCAATTTGATAAAACGTAACATGTACCAGCAATTCTGATTAGTATTTGTTACTGAAAAATACTGAAATTCATTTGAAATAACAGGAACTTGTCAAAAACTTCTTGTAAATCAGTTTTGCAGAGCTTTAAAGGGAAATACCCGAAGTGTCTTCATAAAAATTCCCTACAAATATTTTCTTCTGTGAAAATTTCCTGTACTGTGGCCTGGTGTTAATGGAAATACTCTCATAATGGACGAAAATGTAATAGTTTATCATTACTTCCTGTAGTAGTTGTAGTTTAAATTATTTATGTGATCAAATATTTTGATTGTTCTCATTATGAATTTGACAGAATTGTCATTTTTATAATAGTTTTTTCATGTATCTTGTTCATCCTAAAAATTAAGAACTTTCTGAACTACTGACTGTGATATTTCAATGCTGCTATTTTAATATTATTTTAATTCCACTTGAATATAGAAGGAATTGTTTCTAATACTGATTTTAAATTAAAAGTGAAAATCAAATAATTTAGCTATTTTGGAGTTTTTAATCCTAGGTTTTTTAAATAGATCCTTCATGTTGCTATTTTATTGATTATAATTTTAATATCAAAAGCAAGTATAAGAAAATGTTTTCGGGGAAAACTGCAGTTTTATTGCTAAACAATAATAATAATATCTTAATAAAAATACGAGAATTTGTTTGAGGTCTATTTGAATTAGAATTCCACAACAACTCTAGAATGTTGCTATTTTGGTATTAATTATTTTAATACCACAAAATATAGGAGATTTCATTTTCAGATGTGAATGATTTTTTTTATTATCATTACCTATACCGGGAAGATTTCATATCAGAATTTCAATCGCTATTTTGATGTTGATAATTCCAATATTTGACGAAGACATTAATTCTTTTACAAAGCCAATTCTAAACTGCTATTATGAAAGTATTTTAATAATGTTGTAATTTTTTGATATTTTATTACCACCTAAGAACTGGTTTTCATAAACAATTTTAAGCCAGAATTGCATGAATAAAATAATGTTACTATTTCGCTGTTATTTTAAAACTGCTAAAAACAATTGTGCTGCTATTTTTTTTAATTTCTGAACATGGCGGTAGTTCTGTTTGGAAGTTGTGGATGAATCGGGTACCAGGGCCTTTTTTATTGTGTAGGTTTCATTTATTTTGCATTTATATGTAGAATATATCGATTTTTAACTCTATTTATTGTGATCACACCTCCTTTTGGTAGCTAATTTTCTTCCCACATGAAACTTTGCCAAATTCATAAAAGAACTGTCTATAATTATCAAATTATTTGTCTATTACGATAAAATTGTTGAAAATTGAAATGACTTTAGTTAGTAGAATAGGTAGCGTCGAAATATGTGAAAGAGGTAACCAATGAAAAAAATTAAGGCAATTTGTATGTTGTCTATTTACATGTATTTAACTTTAGGAAATACGTTCATCTGTTTTCCGTTGGTTCTGAGTCCATATAATAATAATATTTGATCATTATTTGTCCTTTTTCCGAGCCTATGGACCACGGAAATACCCGTCCCTTTAATAATAACTCCTGACATATTACTATTAAATTCTGAGATTATTTCAGAACTTCATTCACAATCAGATTGTCTATTATTAGTATTGTGTGTTTCTTAGTCATGTATCTAAATATCTGAATATTATTGTTCTCCAATCTTCAAATTTTGGACAGTCTTCAGCGAAAGAAAATTTCCAAGAGTTTTTTTTATTACAAAGAATTTCCTGAAAAAAATAAAACGCATTTCATAATATTTCTTGATGGGTTTTAAGGCCTACGAATAGACAATCTGATTCTGAATGTTTGAAAACGCCCAATTGGGTTGTTTTTTTATTTGATGTTACAAATTGTTATATTCGTTATTTTAACAAGTAATTGCTTTTATGTGGTTGATGTTACTTAATTGTACCTAATATTTTTAATAAAATTATTTAAATATATATCTGAGATTTTATATAAACAATATAGATAATTAAGGGTATGACTTCCGAAATTATAATAACAGATGAAAGCTTGAACACAAACAGAAAAGTTTTGTCGAACATTGGTTATAAAGCCAACTGTTTTGAGATATGGCCATCGAAATTACCATGATATTTATCGCCAAGAACCACCAAAGAGCTGTCAAGAGACTCCTGGACAAAAATGATCAAAATGGTCCTTAGCGTTTCCCACATTATTTCCCATGAGAGATGGCGTAGAACTCTCGAAGTCTATCTACTTCCTTCCATGAAGTATTGCAATGCAGCAAAGAAAATTTATATTGAACATAAAGCCAACTGTTTTTTAGTAATGGCAATCGAAATTAACAGGAAATTTGGCGCCAAGAGCCTGGACTTTGTGACAAAAATGAGCAAAATGGACCTGGGCGTTTTCACTCGAGAAATGGCGTTAGAACTCTCGTGATATATCTACTGCGTTTCATAAAGTATCGCAATGTAGCATCTATGAAAGACATCCCTTCCTCGTATTCCCCTAACGTTGTCCAGTGAATCTACAACTGAGAATCAAAGTGAATTGGCTGCACCTTTCTCAGTATATTATAAGAATCATAAAATTAAGGTATGCAATCACTGGAAAAGATGCTCATTCAAAAATAGGTTAAACAGAAAAATATAATTAAGAAGAATAACAATCAAATTTGGAATATTTGAATTGTAATTGTCTTTTAATAAAATTGTAGGTTTATACTGAGAGTAAATTATTTGGAGCACCCAAGATTTAAACAATAGGGTGTAGAAAAAGAACAAAAAATATAACAATAATAATGATTTTAATTGGATAAGCAGTTGTATCACAACATATATTCTGTCAAAAAGTAACAGTTTTATACCAATATATAACTATACAATACAAAAAAAATAACTTTAGTTAGTTGAACATTACCTAACGAATAATAAGTCTGTGTCTATTACTAGAATGCACACCCTGAGCCACATGAACGGGGGTAGTTGAATATAACCTTATCGGCAAACTCCACACCATAGTTTCTATGGGAATTTCAGAAGGTGCCTGCCAATCATTCTCCTCTAACGATGGAGTGCCCAAACCTTTATGGGTACTTGTGACAAATTCAAAATGAAGACGCCACTTTAAACTCACTGAAAATAACCATCAATTATTTGAAATTGCTAAATTTATTATAGCATTGGACACTCACCTAGCTCTGTACTAAATGCAGGAGTCACATGTAGTGGGATGGGAACTATAAGCTGTGTATAGTCGTACCCCAAACAGACTTCATGATGATTGCTGAACGTGATTACCCTTACTTGCTTGGAATTTTCATTGTTCACATCTATGGTTGTTTCTTCTTCACACTGAAGAGATACCGAAAACTGAACGCATTTAACTGTAGCTACAGTAAAGTCAAAAGTGCCTATGATGTCCTCTCCCAGCTTGTAAGCAGGTTTGAACAAGCAGAATCTAGCTACCTTACCCCAGAGGTTTGTGATCATATAAAAGTTAGGATTGCGTCTTGCAGTGACATTCTGAAAAAGTATGTATAGTAGAACATTGAACAAATACGTCTTGTATCACTTACTTGTAAACTCTGCAGTGCTAAATCCAGCGGTTTTTCCTTCTGTCTGATTTCTAGGAAAGGATTAGCTGGTGTTAATTCCTCAGTAGTCTCATTGCAAAGAGCACTTGCTTCACTTAGAAGGGCTTCGCACAGAGGCAAGACTCTGATGGGCACTCTCAATAATTTCACTGGACTGTTGACACGTTGGGTTCCTATGGTGATCTTGTAGGAATATTTTACTAATTGCCCCCTGTAAGAGGGAGGCGAATCACTTGGAATTTTTTCCCTATAAATAACTGTAACTTAAGAGTTATTTAACCGTCTTAGCAGATGTCGAGGATCACTTACACGTTTTCGACTGTCCCGGCGATAATCTCAAGTCGCAAAAAAGTATTTTGGGCCTAGTGGCAATCTCAGAAGTTCCGTTCTCATGAACGCCAGTGCTTAGTGATGTACCAGCAAACGTAGAGTGGCCCAACTTCTCCCTTTCGTGAGTCACTTTGGAGTCTGTGAAACACTGGCAATGGATTTGGGCTGATGCCCACGCTAAGCTCTCAAACACATCTGTGAAACTTTGAGAAACCTTGTGATTAGGTGAAGGGGGATGGATGAAAGTTACGCTGCATTCGACTATTTCTCCTGAGAGGAATACGTGTCCGTGAGGAAGTCTGGCTACCACTTCGATCATACTTTATTACCTACTTAGTACTTGGATAAATTTCTGAAGATTGAACTAATAATTTTTATTCTTATCAGGTTACCACATCTAGCCAAGTAAAATTTGGAAGACCTCTACAAATTACGTTATTCTAACTCTTCATCGATACAATAATTGTTCAAACTAAAAAAAATTACAAACAACAAATTATAAACAACACATATTTTTCAGTTTTCACTGACAGTTGATATATGCCATGCCATACCAGCCAAACCAGCAATGCCCATATGATGGTAAAGTGTCATTTATATTTGGTGGTGTCTATACCCACGCTAACGTCACAGTGGACTGTGGTAAAAATTCATAGAACGGGAAAATAATCACGGAATAACAGTTTTTTTCTTTTTTATTTGTTGTTTTTGCATCGACTGCTATCGTCAGTAGCCAGAATAATAGTTTTATATATTTATATATTATATATAAAACTATTATTCCGTGATAATTTTCGGTATACTATACTCAAAGAGAGTAAGCGTCGAACAGGAGAATATAATGAGCTCTAGCCAGTCAGAATATTGTAAAATCAACGCTTAATAATGACGTACTTGGACATGAGTACAGAGTCGAACTCGAACCAAGAAAAAAAACTATCACTGTAACTCTCAGATACTAGAGCCGCTTTCCAATCAGTGAACTCGGAACGGACCCGGCCGTTACGTTATCTTTAATAGCAGAAAGTGTGTCAGGCGCAATTGAAACAAAGACAGCATTAGTTTGGTAACCTTTCTATGTCATACTCTTGCAAATAAGTTATGGTTAGGTGTATAAAATTTATTTTAATCAGAAGTTCAGTTATTTTGGGGATTATTTTTGTTCAATACCTACAATATTTTTGAAGGTATATATTCATATTGTTCTAGTGTGAATTTTTGATGTTTTAAATTGTAGCAATAATCCATTTGCAAAAGGGTATAAGGCACCTTAGGTCAAAAAATTTGCATTATTTTAAGGATACATGCTCAAAGACAAAAGACTATTACTGAACTTTAAAATTTGATGGCATTCCGTTGTTATAACATATGCGTAAAACATTTGCCCTTGGTTTTATATTAACAATGGAAATTACTATAGGGTTAGCCAATGATCTATTAACTTTGAATAAAAATCCACTTAATTTCTTTTTAACATATATAAGTACTATCAGATCACTTGGAATTTTTTTCCTGTATTAAAGCTTATAAATCATTCGCCAATGTACTCACTCGAGGAGGACTTCTGTATGCTTCAGATGTGTACAAAATTTTACATTTTGCGGAAAAGTAAATTCGCCTTTTATTAGAAACTGAAAACATACTGAAATCAAAAATTAATTTTAAATAAAAAATTGTGAATCCAATTATAAATAAGTTTGCTGTAAATATAGATATTTTTAAATCTAAACACCCTGTAATGCATGAATTTGTAGGTGAAGAATGTCAAGAAATTCAGATAATTCGAAAAGTTACTGCTACATATTTGAAGTGCCAAATGTCATCAGAGTTAATTGATAAATATAAAATTACATGGAAAAAGTGCCACAGTAAGACAAAATATTACAAAACTGATTTTATGCACTAGCGGGCGGTAAAGTACACTTTACCGCCCGGTTCGCCGGGCGTAAAGTGGCACTTTACCGCCCGTGGGCGCATTATGGCCCGGCTGGCCGTAAAGTAGACAAAATTCTCAAATTGTCTACGCCGCAGGCCATAAAAGCCTACTTTACGCCCTTGATACATAAATAACTATTATTCAGTAATTGTTAGATATAAGTAGCATTAGATTACTATAATGTTTAGTAATATAGAATAAAAATTGAATTTTTAATTTTGTTTTCATTTTATTTTACCAACCCTTCGAAAAAACAGTTGAAATTTTACTTGACCGTGATACTGTTTACATTATTACTTCCTTCCTGACTAACTATATCGGAAAAATACAGGTTTTCCCCAAAATAAACGTAAAAAATATAAATAATTTTAAAATAATGCGCTAACGTTCCATTGACCACCATAAGATAGAAAGAGATAGATATCCCTAACATGTGCGGGTTGCCTACACAATCGATTTGCCTCACTTTTCGTTGCAGGCGGGTCCGTTCCAGGTTAGTATACAACGAGTTCTTATTGAATTAGTATAGAGTTCACTGTTTCCAATTGACCCAGTGTGTAGCTCCGAGTAACTCCGAAGAACTCCTGAAGAGATCTCACAAATCACGACATTTTTAGTCAAATACTATTATATCGTAGTTATATTTTCAAAAGTAAATTCATATTTCACAAACATGCATCATCATGAGTTTGACTCTATTTTGGTGTTTGGGTATTTTTCTGTTTTTAAACTGTATTCCCACCAGAGAGGTGGTCAAATCGCAAATATATTGGGAATATTCGCAAGGGTATGAACGAGCCCTTAGTAGAGCGAAGGGAAAAACACATCATTTTATCAACTATCGATAGTATATGACAAAATAGACAACAATCAATAGTAATCGATAGTCACACACTATCGATTATTATCGATAGTTCACCACGTACGACGGAAAATGGGAATATATGAAAATGAGATCGAGATTAACGAGATATTACCGGAAAAAAAATTAATAATAACGTTTCCTATAATAGGAAGATGCAAGAAAGAAACGATATTATTTTTTCATCTCAATCTCATAGCTTTGACCATTGTTTATAAATAAACTAAATAAACAATGCTTTGACAAGCCGGGGAACTTTAATTTGAAGGTCATTTCTTAGAGAAGAGCAAAACATACCTACCAAGAACGAAGAAATCGTTGCCTACCATCCATAAAATTAACCTCACTCTCAAGATTTTTAAAAATGATTTCTTGAGAGTTCATAATTTGGGAGATTTTTTGCATTATGTTTGACTGATTCTTTTTTTCATCTAGTACCCCAATGGAGTGCAATGTAGAGACTTATAGTTATTTCAATATATGGATTTTTTCTGTACTTTTTTCAATATACAGTTTTTCAAGCAGAGCAAAAGATTGTAAGATATTTTTATTTCAATAATTAGATCATATATTCAATGAACGTTCTCAGATTTCCTCCACTACAAAGATGAATACAATGATTTTTCTCAAGGAATAGACTTGTTATCGACTAGGAGGGATAAATCTGATTTAGAATGGGAAAGCATTCATTACCTGTTGAGGAACTTTCTACCTTGGATACTCATATATGTGGGAGTTGCTGAAGTCTGTAGACGTTTCATTAAAACGAATGAGGTAACAATGACTGAAAGTATCAGTGCAAATCCAGTATCTTGTGATATTTTCAGGTGCTACAGATTTGGCAGATTTCTTTTACTACAATTTACGTCCTCCTTCAGTTAGGCTACATTCCTCTATTCGTTTTATTAGTTCAACCAGTTTTATTTTGTACGGTCAAGCATTTTGGAACCAAAGCAATTTATACATGGGCTTGCTCTGGAACATCAATAGCATTTTTGACTATGTACAAGTCACTGAATACAGAAGACCTAAAATTCATTAATCTCAATGAATATGAATCCTACCTCCTCACAATGGCTTTGTTCTGGTTGAATCTGAAGTGTACAAGTTACTTTTTGGAACAGCCAAAGTTGTTTGACACTCTGGAGTTTTTCTCATACTCCCTGTATCCGCCCACATTTTTTACAGGTCCATGCATTTTATTTGAGAATTTTCAAGACCAGTACACAAGCAGTCCTCTGTGCAGTAGACTCAAAAAACTTGCCAAGAATATCGGTATGGTGCTGTTTTGGTTTGTTTTTGTAAACGTTTGCCTGCATTTCACTTATGTGAATGCCAGTTCTCTTCAACTTGAGGTAATTGAGACCACCATCTTCAAAATATCATTTACTCTCTTCTCATTGGCATGCCAACATCCCGGTATAAAAGTAATATGTCTCAATTTTTTTAGCTGATCAAGAGACTGGACAGTTGGTCACTGTATGGATATGGTTACACAATGGGTCAGTTTTTTCATTTGAAATACATTGTTTTATACGGTTTAAGTACAAGCATTGCGTCCTTTGAAAACGTTGAAGTTCCCCATTTGCCAAGATGTGTAGGAAGAATTCATTTGTACTCGGATATGTGGAAATATTTCGATCCTGGTTTATATAAATTTCTATTAAGGTACTCAGGTAATTTGAAAACTTTAATTTGTTTCAAACTGTGCTTTATTTCTTTCAGACATATTTATGTACCTTTCATAAGAGTCCTCAACAACAAGTCTCTTGCAAGTTTACTCTGTTTTTGTTTCGTCTATGTTTGGCATGGGTTGGAACAGCATATTTTAATTTGGGCAGCATTAAATTTCATCGGAATCATTGTAGAATCATTCCTATGGCCCGTTTCTATAAGAAATAAACCTACAAGTCCAGATTTCTGGACAAGGCAGTTTGACTGTTTTTTAGCTGCGCCTCTTTTGGCTGTATCAGCCATTTCGAGTTTTTATTTCTTTGCTGGAAAAGAAGTGGGAGACGTATTTACAGAGCGGATCTTTACAGGTGAGTTATTGACTATCATATTGCTATGTAGTAAAACCAGAATGTTTATTGTCTTCCATTTTCAGATAACATAGGCAATACATTAATCCTCCTGTTGATATTGTACTGCTGTTGTCAAGTGTCCACACAGCTAAGAAATGTCACTGCCAGGAAAATGTAACCATTGTCAAAAAAACATTTTTTCTTTCAATAAAAAATTTAATAAAGATTTAAGAAATGTAAATAATGTTATTTATTTCGAATTAACTGGTCTCATAATTAAGTCTTTTGGTTAGTGAGCTTTTCACAATTGGTGCATACTTTTTTCTATCCTGTAACCTCTTTAAAGCTTCTTGGCGCTTCTTTTCTATAATTTCTTGTTCTCTTTTGGCTTCTAGTTTGGCTAGGGCTTGCCTTCTCTTCTTTTCAATTTCATCATGAGAACACTGACTGGTAGGAGCTAAAACAGTCATTATTTAATTGCTTACTGAACTTTACAATATTCTTGCCTTACAAACTGTGAGATCCTGTTTCCTCTTCAATCCTAGCTTTGCTAGGGCTTCTCTTCTCTTTCTTTCAATATCATCTAACTGTTCTTTAGCAATACCTGAAACAAACTTCGGAGTAAAAGCTGTGATAATGAGAAATCAAAATGTACTAGTCAGTAAATTTTCATAAAACTAATTATCTTCGCTTCACCTGTTATCAGAATTCTTTGCCAAATTTAGGACCGCTCAAAATTGGTAGTGAGTTTAAAATGCATGAACCAAATATGTCAAATATTTAGGAATGTTGATTGAGCATCATTTGAGGTGGGACCATCATTTTTTTCGTCATTGAAAGACTGAGATTTCTGATACCCAAATTTAAGTTTTTAAAACAGTTTCTCTCATTGAAGCACCTTGAAATGTTGTACTTTTCCTTAGTACAATCTCAGCTGAGTTATGGTATACTGGGATGGGGTGGTGTTAAAAAAAATCTTTATAATTTGGAAGTGAATCAAACATTAAAAAAAATATATACCATCGAAATCCACATCCATATTTTCAAAAATAAAACGGATATCAATTTTTGAGATCATCTTTATGAGACGAGGTATGAAAGAACTGTCATAATTAAAACTAGATTAAATAAAATAATAGGCACAAGAAATTTCATTCATATTATCCCAAAATTGTCTGACATTCTACCAGATATTACTAAAATGACTGAATCTATGTATTCTTACAAAAATACAAGTTGAATACCTCAGAAAGACATATTTTGATAAATATTAAATAATGGTTAAATTTCTTTTGTTTCAATACACAAAATTTTAAAATATTCAGACTGGAAAAAAATTATTCAGAAATAAGGTTGTTTTTTAGTTGAATAGTTTACCTCACAACAAGGTTTACTTTTAGTTTATTCATTACAATGTATTATACACTTCTATAGTTATGTATGTAGGTATTTATTTATGAATAAACTTAAATTATTATTAGTAGTCATAAATTGAGAGCAGTTAAAAATGAATGATGTAACTATGTTTCAGTTAGGTGATGATGCTAATCTTGAGACCTGTGGTAAAAATATATAAATACACATAATACCTGTGATTTGTTCTACATTGGATAGCTCAAAGCTTTCTGTTCTAAAAAACTCCACTTTCCCAGAACTTTTATGAAAATTGAAGCCTTGTAGTGTTGAGTGATTCAATTCTGAATGTTTTGTAGTTTCAGCTTTACTGTCTTTAGAATTAGTTAACTGTTCAATATCCACTTCACCAAGTAAAGCTTCAAATGAATCGTTTGCAATTTTTGATACATCATAATTTCTATCAATTTTCTTAAATGATATACTCTTGGAAGGGCTAACTATGCCTTCTTTTTTAGTGATGTTTGTATTGCTGGAAACAGTTGCACTTTCCAGTACACCAAACTCGATCAACTGTGCATTCACTGGACTATTGAATAAATCTTCGAAATTATCATTCTGGAACTCTTCCTCAAGTAAATTGATGTCGCTAAGATTTTTATAATCAGCTTCTGCAGCTGGTGATAACTGAAGAAGATCTTCATTTTCAGCTATTTCCTCCCTCAATGCTTGGAGTTCTCCTCGTAATTTCTCGAAGTTCTGTATGGAATTATGTGATGGATGTCTTTTTATGGTAATTTTCGGGGATGGTGGCAACACTAATCGTTTCTGGGATTTTTTTGGATGTGGTTTCCCTTGGGGAGAATTCCAATCCCAAACTACATCCACGTTCTCCCATGCCTCTTGTGTTAGGGGGATCTGCAGGGGGCCCTCAGAATCTACTATGTGTTTGGGTGATGTATTTATTTTTCTGTCCTCGGAGGCATTTTTGTAGGTTCCTAAGAAATTAATGGACATTGAAATTACTTGTATAAAATTGAAGTTGAACCATTTAAAAAAAATTACCCTGCTTACGTGACCATTTGGATTTTTGAACAGGTGTTTTTTCCATCAAAACTAAAAAATAAACTTGTTCCTTTAATAAATATAATTTGCCCCGTTATTTAAACTTGTCCCTTTTTTCACCATCTTTGTTTTGGTGCTTGTCACAAAACATGTGTTGTTGTTTGTTGTTTTGTGGTGCTTGTCAAAACCACAGAAATGTTAGGTGTTCAGTGCCAAAACCATCATTCCATTTTTTTTATTTTTGTCTGATATTCCCTAGATGGCTCTCAAAATTTAGGAGCGAAACAGTATGGTGGTGAACCAAAAAGAATAAACACTCTCTTTGCTGGTGAACAGACTGTACCAAACTAGCTCGTGTATTAAGATCATATATCTTAGATATATGATCTTATTAGATAGTGGGAATAGTGAACAAATCAAAGTGGCAACAGAGTAATGAATATTTTTCATACGCAAATAGAGTCAATCAAATCTTTCAGGTTTGAGTGGGTATGCTGATCTAGTGTTTATGAAATAGTTGGACTATGTGTTTAATTTTATTCTCATTCATTCATTTGAGTAAATTGCAGAAGTAGAAAATTGAAATAATGGATTGTCACTTTTTTCATAACTGTTTGTATTTGATTGGAAAATAATTTGAATAAACTTTGTTTGAGGTTCGATTGATTCATTGGGGCACTGAGCAAATACGCATTGTATCTAGTAATGGCATTTTTGACTTCTGCCAACATTTCAAATTAAATTATTTTGAAATCATAAAAACTATCACCTACGAGGGTCTTCCCACTCCTTACATAATCCACTGTTTTTCACTGAAAAACGATCTACAGAAACTTTTCGATTGATGCATTGGGGTACTGCAAGCAAATACGCGTGGTACTGGAATTTTTGGCTTTTGCCACCATTTCAAGTTAATTTAACAAAACTCATTTCTTTGACCAAAAATCGAATAATAATTCCAAAAACAGGTAAGATATATACCTACTGCTAATGGCAAGAATGACCGGATGTACTTTATATCAGTTCGACGAAATAATTATAGATGTAGCATCTCTTTTGTGCAGTGTGCTAATACCGATGGCCTAGTTTTTAAATTCAAAGCGCGTTTTTAGCAGCACGTTTTCAGAAGAGAGTTTTAAAATTCAGCGATATGTTCCAATGGAATCCACTTTATGAAATTATATCAACTTTGGATAATAAAAATAAACTAAATTCGTCTCTTAAGGCTCGTTCATACCCTTGCGAATATTCGCAATTTCTTTCGGCGAAAAAATTGCCATGAATTTTTGGTACTGAAGTAGTATCACGCGAATATTTGCAAGGGTATGAACGAGCCTTCATGTCGTAGATAAATCCTGAGCGCCATCTAGCGGGAAGCGGGAACGCATTTCGCGAATAAAATGTTAGGTTAATTAAAAATAAACACATTTTATTTTCATTATATTTTTATCAACGAGTGTGAGCGGTTCCCAAATTTGAATAAGAAACAGTTTGAATATGAAATTATCGAGTTGAACAGTTTCAAACGAAAATGAATAGAAGGATCAGCAAGAACTTTTGAGCTGAGCCAATGTTTAGACAATTCTGAATTTTTTATTCATGTTTTTTGTTCTGCAAAATTCTAGTCACAATGAACTTACAAACGTGAGTCCTCAAACAAGAGAAGAAATATTTAATTTTACATGTCTCTTTTCTAGGCCTACCCGAAGAGGATTACAAGTAACAAGCTCTCCTGTGTTGGAAAGGAGTTTGTTACTAAACCAAAATCGGCGAAAATTACAAAATAGCTTTAGGTGGACCACTGTGAATTTCGTGTTCCTGGCCATACTTCTTTACGACTTGTATGTATTCAACTGTAGTGAAAAACTGAGTTTTCTCTCATTCAGATGTATCAGTACTTCCTCATTTTTGCATGAACATGATAGAAAACTTGCTCCAATATAATCATTGTTTTGTTTTTTAGGTCTTACTCTTGTCCCTTATACTTCAATTATTACCTTTATATAGAATATTCTTTAGTAGTGATTTTGACTTTGAACCTATTTTACCACGTTACAAGAATGGCTACACTGTCATTGAGAATTTCTGAACCGATAGTGATTACACAGGAGCAAAAAAAATTATTGAGAGTCAAAGATTTAGGTTTGTTTCAAAATGCTCTGACTAGGCGACATTTATTGATTCTGATCATGTACTTTTTTAGACCCAGATTATAAAATATTTCAGTCTCCAACAAAAAGCAGCAGTGTTACCCCAATGAATAGCTTCATCAGCACACCAGGAAACACCAGCTCTCTCAGTCAACTATCTAATGTATCACAAATGGACAGTCAGTTAAAAAAAAAGAATTACTGATATTTAGTTCTAACATAAATTTTTGCAGGTATGAATTACTCATTATCCTCACCTTCTTGGACATACTTGAAAGGGAGTCCTGAAAGTAGCATTACAAGGTTCTCAAACAGATCATCACCATTCACTTCGAAGGCTTCACCTATGAGGACACCTTTTCAAGAAGCATCTTCAGTTGAATGTATCACAGACGAGACTTCTCTCACAAAATACTTGAAGGAGTATGAGGAAATGGAGAAAGTTAATAAACTAGCCAATAAGACTCAGCAATCAACCAACTTATTGAGCTCTTTTTGGAGCCATCCTGTTACTAAGACTGCCAAAGATGTATCTTCTTTCTTGAAAAAGTGCCAGTATCAGCTTTCAACCCATTTAGCTAGTATGTTCATCATATTCAACATTTTTAGTTGCCAAGAATTTGTTTATTATCCATTAAAAACTTGAAAATTACCAGCCATTTTTGAATAACTAATGTTTTCAAATGGAAAAAATATGTTTTGTGAGTTACTGCAATACCTTAATAAAAATAAAATCATCCTTTTAAAAAGTTCCTCAATCAAAGTGAAAATCAGAAAAATTCAAAATATCGAAATTAAATGAACATGAAGATTATAATTTGCAATGATTTTATTGAAAAGAATAAAATAAATATTCAAATGGAGAAGTAAACAATTTGAATTGATATGATTGATGATCGTATGTTATTTCCACAGACTTTTTCAGTTAAACATGCAATTAATTGGCACAAGACATCTTTCACTTGAAGTGGAAGAACCATATTGGTTACTTTTTTATTTGTGTTGATCTAAATCGAGCTTCAATCTATGTTTATAGACAGAAAGATGGTTTACAATATTTCACAACTATATTTGATGATATTTATTAGGTAAATCTTCTCCTGGTAGTCCAAATGTTACAAGCGAAGATAAAATGTTAAGCTCAGCACAATTATCGGCATTGGAAGTTTGGACTCGGATAAATGTTGATAGTGTAGCGTTGACACAGTGGAATGAGAATTTAAGAGTGGTAAGTTCTTTGTAAGTGTATTAAATAATTTGGATTTCTCTCTTTCATCACCCTATCATGTAAAATCTCAGAATTTGATTCTGCAATAAAATAAATTGCTTTCCAGTGGCGAAAAATTCTGTCATAATTTGTTGCATGTCCCCAGGCTACACCACCAGAAGAAATAATGGATTCATACCGTGAAAAATATTGCTGCTTGAAAAGTGGAAGTACTTTTGATACTTGTTTCTTAGTAATTTTTTTTTGATATTTCACTTATGCGCTGATCCTATTTTAATTTATTGTCAAGTGAAAACATGTATTGAGTTTTTTTTTCTATTAAGGTAGAGTTTGTCTTGCCTCTGGTATGTCAGCTTATAAAATATATGCTATCACCATGTGCTGATTATTAAAATAAATTATTAACAAAATAAGTCCTAAAATGGATCCCTGCGGTACATAAACCATGTTTTTTTCCTTGGTTGATAGATTATTTCCCACTCTTACAGTTTGAAAACGATTTTCCAAATGAAAGTTTACACCGTTTTCAGATGTATTGTATTTTTCAATTTTTTTCCTTTTTTTTTTTGTCATCTTATTTTGTTAACAACAATCGCAATTTTCTACGTGCGGTAAAATCCTTGAAAATCATTTTTCTAGTGGTCATTCCGAATCCAAAGAGCTATCGCTCATATTTTTAGGAGCTTCATCTCTATTGTTCATGGTTTTCAACTTGTTGATCGCACTAAACAGTAAATGCCCAACTTTTCACATCATCTTGCTACTAGAAGTCTGAAAATCAGCAAAGCAGCCGGTATTTCATGAACTTCAATGATTGCGATTAAAGCATATAATTTCTCGTCCACTTTTGTTCTTGAGTCACCATATTTTTCTCCTGGAATACCGAGATACCATATGAAGCTGCCCTCGGCCTCCCTCCGAATTGAATTTGGGAGAGTAGAGAATACCATTTTAAATAACTGGCGCCCATGGTTTATATGGCACTTTAGTTTATTCTGGAAATACTAAAAATCCACATCCGTCAGGCAAGGGTAACGTCTGCCAGTAGAGAAAAAAAGAGCGTAACAAATTGGCGCCCGAGCAGGGACTTGCGAAAATACTTACGTGATAAGGGGGAAAATAATATTTGTTCTTGTTAATTGTTTGTGTAAATTTTGTAATAGCACCAATAAGTATATTCTATTGTATTCCAGTGGATTTCCCAGACCATTATCGAAAGACTGAGCAAAGAATTTGACTCTATAAATGACTCCCTGGACAAACACGGCCTGTCGGACATCAAAATTGGAGGGGTGGGCCTCGAGAGGCTCCGCAAAACCGCCCAGATGTCCGCCGTCGCTCAATTCATCCCTTCGCTGCCTACGCTGCTGCCCTTTTTGGAAATCACCGCGAATCAAGAGTATTTGGTGAAACGCATTAGAGAACTGGCTAGAGGAGGGTGCATCAGCGAGTTCAAGTGGAACGGGGGCGGCAGCTACAACGGGAAAGAGTGGGACGTCTCGCTGCCTACAGATTGTGCTGTAAGTTTAGTGTAGTTATTATTTACGAACAAACTTAGTGTCAACAGGGCTCTGATCTACAAAATCTGTGACAGACATTGTTAGTTTGAAAGTTTTAGACAAGGATGTAAATTGATTACTTTTGAATGTAGAAGCGTTCGCATGGTATTTGGTATAAAGCGGCGTCTACTGTCAAGTAGTTGCCGCTTTATTCGCAAGGTGGAGCCACCTACACCAAAGAAATATCGCATTCATTAACAAAAAAGGATACATAAAAAAAGTTTAAATATGATCTACTTGTTCTCATCTCTTAATTTATTATTTTTGCTTCTATACATGAATAAATAAATTCGTCTTTTCAAGAGATAATGGCAATAAATCAGTTGAAGTGACCTTTTTCTTGTTTCAGATTGTGATGCATCTTCTGGCTTCCTATTTGGATACACAACTGATGCCATTACCGAACATGCCTGATACTAAAGCCTTCAGCGGGCACCATTATATAAGGGCTTTGGAAAAAATGCCCGATCTTACAACCAATAGCCTCTTTATTCAGCAAGTTTCTGAACAGCCACCTCATTATAGAGTCATAGTTGCAGGAAAAGTTTATGAAATGGTGAAGGTGAGCAATAAATGATGTTTAAGTTCCCAAGTTTTGTTGTTAGTTAAAGTGTAATATTGGAGGACAGCCATCGGTAATTTTTCATCATATTTAAGTAAATATTTTATGAGTAGGTTTTGAAATTATAAAGACAATATTCTTCCAAAATTTGGGATCAATATTCAAAGTTTAATTTATTGTGAGAAGTTATAAGAAACTTGAACACAAATCTTCCATAATCACACTATGTTTATTTATATCAGTTTATGTCAGCATGTGAAATAAATAAATTTTTCCTCATGTTGAATTGGGCAAAAGGCCATAATATCATCATATTAAAATCATATCAAAATTAATTATTGATAACTCGGCCTCTAGCAAATTTTCTATACTATAGGAGGTTCCTCCCTGGTCTGGAACCTCGAAGTATACTAACTAGTTTTTTCCTTAACAATGCTTCTCAAATTGTCTTCAATGAGAATATTTCTTTTTACTGCTCTTTGTGCCAAGTGAAATGCTTTTTCAACTCTTCACTTTTATTTTCAGGGTTACAACAACCTGTTTCACAGTATTTTGTTTTTCATCTACCACGTGAATAAAATCGAACACGGAATGCTGGGACAAGTCAACTTGGGAAGAGCAGGAGTAAACATTTTGTGGGTTATAGACCAGTGAATAGAAAAACAGACTTTTAGTATTAACTTTTTTATTGATCATTGCAAGAAATACAATATTATTTTGTATAATAAAACTGCATTACAAACAAACTTTATATTATTTATTGAAACACCAATGAATAGATGATAAAATTACAAAAGAAAATGTCTGAAAATTTTTGTAGTAACTTACTCAAATTTTCATTCATTAGATCACAAACTCTCGCCTTGTGTGTATAAACTAGCAGCAAAAACGATGTCTCGTTTCACAGCGGTTGACGCTTCCTCCATTTTGCTCTGTAATTCAGGATCACCTATAATTCTCGCGGCATCTCTAACGTCGCAGATGGTCTCATTCAACTGTTGGATGCATCTCACTATGATCCCCTCTTGGATTTCAGTGAGTTTCATAATATCTGCAAAAGGCTAAAAAAATGTGTGTTTAGATGCCGAACCCAATTTTTGCTGAACTTTTGAATGCAACTTTTAGCTTTGGTGAATTTGTATGCAACTTTTGTGAACAATTTTTCCGAAACTCTCGAATGCAACATTTTTGGAGGCACTTGGAACAGACTCTTTCAGCAGAGCTTAGTGAACCCGTCCGAATGCAACTTCAGGATTCGTAGCCTTTGGATGCAATTTTCGTTTTCAGGGCACACGAGAAACTTATTACATTAAAACCCCTGAAGTCAACATTTAATTCAATACAACTTTTTCAAATAAGAGTGCTTTCGGATCTCACGAAAGCAAATTTTGTCATCAGTTTAATTTTGACCACTCAAGTAACTTTTTTTTTAAAACCATTGAATACAACTTTTTTTAGAGCAATCGAACGTAACTTCAATTCACGGATATCATAAATATCCAAAAACTAGAACAGTTTGGTTTTCGCTTTCGGAGATTCTGTGTTAAACTTCTATTTTGGAAGCATAAGAATATAATGATTTTATTTTGCATCATCATATGCAAATTTTGTTTTCTGAACACTCGAATGTAACTTCCACTGTCGGATCTCTCGAAAGCAACATTAATAGTTTTGAACGTTCGAACGCAGCTTATTTTCAGAACACTGAAATGCAACTTATGATTCGGAAACTACCAAATTCGCACTCGCACGTGTTGAAAATGTTGTTTTTGAATGCAGCTATTGTTTTCGGAACCCTCGAGAGCAATTTATGTTTTTGAATTTGAATGAATTGAAAAATTATCGAATTCATCTTTTGTTTTTCGAACTCTCAAATGCAACTAGATTCTCGGATATCAAATGCAACTCTCGAAAGCATGTCTTGTTTTCCAAGCTCTCGAATTCAACTTCCATTTCTAGATCTCTCGTGCGTAACTTTGGTTTTAGAAACTATCGAATACATTTCATTTCACACCATTGATTTCAAAAGATTCAACAATTTCAAGTTGCATTCGTGTGCTTCAAAAATAACTATTAAGTCCTTGACAAGCTAAAATGAATTATTTCGAAAAATAAAAGGTTCTTTCTGAGGCGTCTGAAAAGCAAAGTTTCATTTTAATTTTCAGAAAATAAGAGTTGTTTATGCCCTCAATGATTGAATATCAAGGAAACATTTGAAAAAATGTCCAAATTGAATTAGTAAAGATTTAATTCGAAGTGAAATTGAGACCTTTTAGTTGGCCTAGTGATATTTTATAAAATTGAACAGCCATAAAACTCTTGATTATCATCATTCTGTGAAATGTTACAAAACCAAGACTCAAAACAGCTAG
This sequence comes from Chrysolina oricalcia, assembly GCA_944452925.2. Classification (NCBI taxonomy): domain Eukaryota; kingdom Metazoa; phylum Arthropoda; class Insecta; order Coleoptera; family Chrysomelidae; genus Chrysolina; species Chrysolina oricalcia. Next base: position 6,505,546 of record OX101815.2, on the reverse strand, counting down.
GAATAAAAAAATAATGTTGACTCGGCATTCTGGATTGTCGATCTTGATTCAATGAAAGTAGTCGCATAAAATGTTTACCTGATTTGTTGCCCACTCATAAACAACATGTACTAATCCAAAGTTCAGATCTTCTTGGAATTCATCAGTCTGTATCCCTAACTTCAATTCTTGTTGGCCAATTTCGTTGTGGACTTCTGTGATTTCCTTAATGGCCTAAAAACAAAACTGAATATATGCCAGAGAATCTCCTTCAAAATCGGGATATCCAAAGAAAATATGTCGAAATGAAACTTTCAAAGCAGGGCCATCGATTGCATAATAAACATATTTCAGACTGCTTGCTCAGGAAGATTCAGATTAAGAGATTTACTAATGAAACTACCACAGCCACCTAGTGTGTAAGGACATGTTTCAGACTTTATACAGAAACCACCCACGATCTGCAGTTTCTATAGGTGGTTGGAGTTGAATAAAAATTATCGATAAGCCTGCTCCAAAGCACCAAGAAATGTCAGTAAAAAAACAATTCAAAACCCATTCTTTGTTTAGGGTAATACTATCTTCAAAATATCGGCGGACCTACCTTTTTCAAGTCCGGTGTGAGATCTGTATCGTCGAACACCTCATTTCTAGATTTGACCCTAAATACCAATGCCGACAAAAGAGCAGCTACTTCTGCAGCTTTTAATTTAGTTAATATGTTTCTCAGCACCAATTCAGTTATCAAAAGTTCGTTCATGCCGATTTCGCAGGCCACACGTCCCTTGAGTTCAACTAGAAAATAAGACTGTCTCAAAAAACCAAAAGTTTTCAATATACAAATGATTTTTTGCTGAATTCATCACATATTTGAAAGGACAAGAAGTATGAATTACCAATTTACAGAATGATTCTGTGCAGAACTAAAGCCCCACGTTGGGCGCCAGTTTGTTATGAGTGATCTGAAAATGCCTTTCAAACCCCAAGTAACTCGAGATTCGTATGGGATAACAACATTTTTAGAAGGGATTTTTAAATCTATGTTTCCTATTCAGTCTGTCCAACCAAGTCCACACACTAACCGTTTATTTCATCCACCTCATTGATAATCATTTTCTCAGTTGAACGAGAACGACAAGAGTCGATTCACCAAGAAAATGAGTCCCCAATTGCTTACTCGGGGTTTCAAAGGCATTTTCAGATTCCTCAATATGAAGGTGGTCTACAAAACTTCCTGTAAACTACAACAAATCTTTGGTACTAGCAATAATAAGACAGAAAAAAAAGTCGGGGATTTATGAAATTAGCTGTAAGGCATCTCTCCTGCCTTGAATACTGTTTCTGATGTATTGTTCACATATTATGAAACATGTTTTATACTCACTTTTATTCTGGTTGTCAACATACTTCAGTTTCCTTAGCAACTCTATCCTGTTCTCATAATCCGGATACAACGACAAACTGGCATTCGACAGCTGAAACTCAAGGTCCTTCTTCTTCTCTTCCAGAAACTTCCTGGTGAACACTGAAGAAAACTGCTGCTCGAAATTAGGTATCCGGGTGCTGGGCAAATAGTCTATTAGCCTGTCCTTCATATCGTACATTTTTTTCAACGCATGATACAAATCCTGCTCGTTTATTTTCAAATCTATGATGAAGTGGAGGTAATCCAACTTGTTGGAAGTCGTGTTGTTGTTGTTGGCCAACATGGTTAGTTTATACAGCTCTTGCACCGTTTCCACGCAAGTGTTTCCTGGTGGATCGTCTTTGAAACGTTCCATCTGTCTTTTTTCCACGTCCCTTATAACCAGTTCGACATTCGTTTTGACGTTCTTGTTGGATATTTCGAATATGTCAACCGCAGATACCGTCAGTATTTCATGAGAGGGAGTTCCTGCGGGACTGAAGAGTTTTTCTTGCGCCAAACTCACCATGTAATACCAGAGGTCTTCTTTTGGATCATCGGTCTTTTTCGACGTGTCCTCACTTAGCACTAATACTTTGTACTGAGCCGGTTTAGAACGTATGGTAGAGAGCAGCAAAGCTAGTTTATTGATGTGGTGTTTTTGAGTCACCACCAGTATTCGTCCAGGGTTCAACATCTTTTGCATCTTTGGTGAAGACATTACATAATTCTGAAAAGATTATGTGTGCTGTAGTTTTCAAAATACTTTAGTTTGCTTACATATGACCAGAAAATTATACTTTTATAATAAAGTATGAAAAACTTTTTTTATCTGAATATTTTCGAGTAGGATTTTCAGATAACGTGAATGCCCTCAAAAAAGAAGCTGCGATCCTCTTCAGATGGTTGTTTTGATTTACCCAATAGATGCTTCAACTGTAATCGTATGAAGCTAAACAATGACGTTCATGATAAACAACAACATTTTTAATCTAAATTCATGAGTTAGACAGTTATTATATACGTATAATCAATGTAATGAATTCAGTCATTGATATTTTAGTTTTTTTTAGAAATCGATCATGATCTCAGAACTATCTAATCCAGGTTGAGAGAGCACTATCCAGATGAAATAACAATTCTAAGATCAGATCAGATTTTGCAGCTAAAAAATTTTCAAGAAGAAACTAAGGCTCTGAAGCTAGCAGCAAGTACAATTAGGGAAGACATTCTTATCACAGAATAATAGTTATCCTCCTAGTATTAGCATCCTGGATAACATTGATGATGAAATCCCTTCCAAGTTAAAGTTTCTGATGGAACAGGTTATGGATAAGAAAAGGCATAATTTAGAAATATTCCCATGCCTACCAACCCACTGCAGCAAAAAGGATTTCAGTTGATCAAGGGTTAAAAACCGTCAAAACCCCTAGTTCCGAGCCACTGTCATATTAACGTTTTCTAACGGTTTTTCGTCATTTACGGGTAATGTTCGGATTTTATATTGAAAAAGAGTCGATTTTGGGGTTCAGCTCATCCAAACACAAAATAATCCTCGCTTTGGAGACTTCATAATACCGAAATTGGAGAATTATGAAGTTTAGATGAATTTGGTTGAATAACTCCGAAAGTTATATTGATCTGAGTTTTTGTGGAGATCTAGTTTACATCGAAAATGAAGAGCTACAACTATTGATCGAAACTTTCCACTCCATTTTCATGATTTCAAAAGTTATAGCACCAAACAGGAAAATTTAAAAAATTGAAATCTACCCCTTTTGTGGCTAAGTGGTGAATGAGATTTTTGCTCATCTAAAACTTCGTAGCTGAAATCTGGAATTTCAGCTGTCAATATTTTTTCCAGACTTTTGGCAAAATCTTTTCTCTATTGACTAGATTAACACTGCAATCTTTCCCTGACACAATAAAAGTTATGAGGAACAAAACTGATACATCACAGGCCAATCTAATGTACATGCGGTTTTCTCCAAGACTTTTTACCGAATTTGATAATGGCATTTGGTTAAGAAAAAAGTCTTAAAATCTGGTTTTGCAATAAAACTCAGTTAAGCTCTTCGTGTCATATATCGAAACTCACCGATTATTTGTTGAGTATAAAGAAAGTAAATCTTCGAAGCTAGCGGTGCCCCTCCGTAGATAGCATTGCAGCTCTATTATTATTATCATTCTAGATCAAAAATTTTCTTACCATTATATCCCCCCTAATATTCAAGTAAACATTAGCGGCTTCATAATATTTGACCAGCGGTTGAAGATAACTGCTTATTTGTTGCCTGCATAATTCAGTCATTTCTTTCTCTACTTGGCCCAGTTCTTTTCTGATGTCTACCATATTCTTCTGATGGTCCGCCTCTCTGAAACTCCTAGACATCATGCCTTCCACACTGAGGCTTTCCACCCTCAACAAGCTCAAAACCTAAAATCAGAGTAATCAAATGTTTGATTACTTCTATTGTCTGAATTGTTACTTTGAACAAGATATTTCAATCGGTATGGTATCTCTGTGTGCATGTTGACCTATTTAGTTTTTGGAAACTTTTTGAACTTGTTACTGGTACGGTTTAAAAACAAAAATATCCGGTCCCTGCTCGGGCGCCAAATTTTTAATAGGACATTATACACTTGATAATACCGATTAAAGCGTCGAGTTCTAAGTAACAAATCAGACACAATAATAATAATAATAGTATTCAATTTACATCATTGTCTGAAACTTTCAAGTAATCAAATAATGGGTAAATACTGTCAAGTTTATCAATAGAGTTCTCCAGTGTTCAGTATTGGAACCACTACTAATAAATCTACTTGTTTATAAGGGGTGGGATAGTTACCATTCCATAAGTGAGTCTGAACTGGCTCACTAACGAACTGGGCTTCCCAAGCATCATCCTCTTCAAAATATCTTCAGGCGGAAAGCTCAATTTGCACAATATGATTACGGTTCCCTCTTTGTCGAGACCTCTCCTACCTGCTCGACCAGCCATCTGGATATATTCGGCAGGCTCTAGTTCCCTTAGTTCTTTGCCGTCATGTTTTTTAACAGAATCGAACACCACGGTTCTGGCAGGCATATTCACTCCCATGGCAAAAGTTTCCGTGGCGAAGAGCAACTGAAAAGTAATATGAATATGTGTTGTTGAATTTTTCAGCTATGACTCAGCGTATTAATGCTTATTATACTGAGGCGAAAGGATTGAGGAAAAGCAGAAGAAAAAGTAAATAATTTCTGAATTATGGAAATCTTTTGACTTTGGAAAGATTACTAAAATATACTAACCTTAATGAGCCCTCGTTGAAACAACATTTCCACGATTTCCTTGATAATTGGCAGGATACCGCTGTGATGAACCCCAATACCCCTTGTCAGAATATCCTTCATCTTGATAATCTGCGGGATATTCTGATCTGGTTCCTTGAGGCATCTGATGCACTTGTTGAAAAACATCGCTATATGCGTCTTTTCTTTCTGAGTGGTCAAATCCAAGTTGGTCAGATTGGTAGCGTTATTGTCGCATTTTTGTCTCGAAAAAGTAAACGCCACTACTGGGAGCAAATCGTGTTTTTTCAAATGCGCAATCAGACCTGACCAAAGCGTTTTATCCTGAGCCGGAGTCATTTTTTGGTAATAATTTCTTTGAGCGTCAGGTACAGATGCTTTCGCTTTGATATACCTTGAATATATCAGAAAGTAAGTCATCATAAAGAAACGAATATGATAGTTCAAAAACGTTAAAATGTTCCTTATTATCAATCATTAATTTCGTCATTGTTAAAGACGTTACACAGATTCCAGTGGAATGCCGCCATTGCTTTGAAGCGTCACACTGAATCTCATCTACCTAGTACATTTTTTCGAAATTGATTGAGGTTATACTTGAGCAGAAGGCTGTTTCTGTTGTTTCTGTAGATCTAGAATTGTTGGGTTTTAAGTGTTTAGTGAGAAGTGTTTTCTGACAGGTACTTGCCATAATAAGCCTACGTCGTAGGTGTATATGGAAGTAAAGGGTAAACATCGGTTGGCAACGACTTTCGTTACTAAACGATCTCCTAACAGAACTCTGTTTTGAGCAGATCTCTAAACCCGGAGACTCGGAGTGGCAATTAGGATGAATTTAGTCAGAAAGTAGGAAAAACGTAAGTAATGTATAACAGCGGCCTCAAACCTGAGCCTTGGTGTACTCCAATAATTAAGATTTGCTCCACATTATGTCCCTTGACTTTGTACAACAGAATATCGTGATTTAACAAATCAAAGGTTTTGCTCGAGTCCAAAAAGATACCATATACTTTGTTTCCTAGTCTAAGATCTCCTGTAATTCATTAAAAAACTTTATAATATACTGGGCTACCTTTGATAAAACCAAATTTGCGGGTTTTGAAACGTTGTATTTTTCAAGATAATTAAGAATAGGTCCCAGTATGTTATTATTTTTCATAAATTTTGGAAAATGTACTCAGCAAACATATGGTTCTGAAATTTTTAGCTAGGTTTTTATCTCCGTTTTTAAATATAATTGGCACTCTTGCAATTTTAGAATTTCAGGAAATATACCTTCTTGAATTGAGCAATTTATTTTGTTGGTCAAAGGTTCTACCACAAACCCTACACTTTTTTTCTATAAATTTGTAGAAAAATGATGATGTCCCTGTGAATTTGAGATTGCCGATGATATTATAGATATCAATCACATCAGCTGGTAGGAAATAAAATGAGTTATTGGTGCTGTTGATACATACTTTAATACATCTATTCAAATTATGACTGTCTATCAGTACAGGGGGAATATCATTAGAAAACTTATTGAAATAGTTGGATACAATTTCAATGTCAACTAAGACTTAAGAATTAATCTTGAACAAATTCTTATTTTCAAGAGTATATTAAATTCAATTATGAGATTCATCAGAAACAATACAAACACCTTTATCAGACGCACAAATTTCAATGAACTCTGTTTTTTTAAATTAAAAAGGTTTTGAATTTATTAATGAAACAAAATGTATCCTAGCTCTATTGATCTTCAAAAAAGAAATTACGAAATGTTCAAGGTGAATAGTAAATTTGATCTATTTCTTGTATACTTTGAATGCCTTTGTGTTTCTACAAAGTCACAAACATTTTACTGAGTTAGTATCTAGTGAGCTCAGACTTTTCGAACTAGAATCAAGAATATTCATCCTTACCCATCTGGTATCCACTTGTCAGCATCCAGTATTCTAAACCTGTTATCTCGTGATCCACCCCCCTTTCCGGTGTAGAGATAATGTTGGAGAGGCACTGGCCTCGAGCTTGTGGTCACTACATAAACTTTCCTCTGATGAGTGCGTCCGAGCCAGTCAGCAAATTCGATCGTATTCGGCACAGTAGCGCTAAGAAGGACCACGCAAACGTGGGCGGGAAGCATTATCAAAACTTGTTCCCAAACATGTCCTCTTTCTCTGTCGTTGATGTAATGTACCTCAGAACATACTCTACATTACATGATATTGCGAAAACGAAAACTCAATATTATCAATCCAACTCTAAGCAACAGTGGCGGCACGTCAAAGCTCGCAAAGGAGTGCCACAGGGTTCCATTTAGGGACCACGTTCTTCAACATTCGAGTGATAACAAAATTGAACAACTAGTAAGAAAATGTAATGTTGGAAGGACTTTTTTATGTTAGTTATAAATTTGTTTTTTTTAATTCAGGCTTTCTGGATTCTGAAACACCAGAAAAAGAGTAATAAACTCAATTTTTTCCACAGCCTCCCGTTTTTAAATCACACGAGCCGTCACTGATATGAAACGGTTGAATATCTTTGCTGATAATTGCAAACATACCTCATCAAAAATAACGTATTCCAAATCCCTTGTGATATCGCTGCCACAATATAGCATGGACCTGAGGATTTCCGTTGTCATAATCAGACAGCTTGCAGTTTGATTTATTTGAAAATCACCGGTAATCAAACCGACATCTTTGAATCTAGCCTGGAAGTCCCTGTATTTCTGGTTGGATAGGGCTTTGATAGGTGAGGTGTAGATAGTCCTAGTCATGTGTTTTTGAGATAAGGCTATAGCATATTCAGCTACAACGGTTTTGCCTGTATAAGGATTGAATGTTTAGAATAAAAAAAACGTTAAAGTACCAGACTATAGAATAGATATCAAGGAAATAGAGATTTGGCTTTCTCTCCTTTGGAAATTGTTGACAGGTCCGAATAGAATGATTCTAAAAATTATTGAAAAAAAACACTTTCACATAGGTATTTGAAAGATTCAATTTTATAAAGGATAATTTTAAAAACAGGCCGCGAGCCACGAGAGTGAAAAAAAATATCTCTACTAAAATTGATGATGATTTGGGTGGATGGTGTTTTGTGGCCTCCTTTGTCGATACTATACCTAAATGGAGTTCCTAAACTCTTGGCAGTTGGTTATTCAATTCCTGAAAGAGTTGAGAGCAAAGCACTTATAATAAATAAGAGTTGACAAAAATCCTTAGGGGATTTATTATCTGATATCTATCAATGTTATTTATTGATTGAATCCATTGTTACATTATTCTATTTATTTTATTTTATATGTATATTACCCACCTAATAATCTATAAATTTAGCTTAAATATACTCCTTTTAGTGTTTTATATTTGTAGTATTGACTATTGCTTTTATGATTATGTTTAATAATCTATGTGTAAGCATTGTCTAAATATATATTTATACAAAGGTGTAACAATGTGAATGTGTATATATAACGAACATTCTTTTTTTATTAAGATCTACATATAAAAATAAAGATTTATCAGAATATTCAGAAGACAGTTTTGTGAAAGTCATAAATAAGTGTACGAATTTTTAATCATGTTCGTATGTATTGTTGAATTCATGTATTCACTTATTAATTTACAAACGGTTCTATCATTTTGAACAAACACAATTTGATTTATGTGTGCTGGTAACCTAATAACTAGCGCTAAGGTGTAAGAATGTGTGTGTGGGTGTGTGTGTGTGTGTGTATAGATGTAATAAAAATTAATTAATTGTATATTAAGACATTAAAGTGAAGATTCATCATCTTTTATCAGAATTTGAAATGTCAGTTTTGTGAAAGTATGAGTAAATGTAAGAATTTTTAATCATATTCGTTTATATTGTTAAATTCAAGGAATTCATTAATTAATTTACAAACAGTTCTGTCATTTTGAACAAACACAATATGATATATGTGTACTCGTAACCTAATAAATGACGCTAAAAACAATTAAAAGACATTTTTCAATCAAGAATAATTTGAATATCTATAATTGTCTTGCATAATAGTAGTAGCAGGCAAACAATTTTTCTGAAAACTGACATGCATTACTCTAAGTATTTTATAAGTATCTTTAGTATTCCCTATTGCTTCCTATAATTATGTTCTATAATCTATGTGTAAATATTTTCCAAATATATTTATATATAAAGGTGTAAGAATGTGTATGTGTATATGCTCGTGTATATGTAATAAAAATTAATTGTATATTAAAATATACATACTAAAATAAAGATTTATCAGAATATTGAAAAGGCAGTTTTGTGAAAGTCATAAAAAAATTTAAGAATTTTTAATCATATTCATATGTATTGTTAAATTCATGTATTCATTTATTAATTTACAAACAGTTCTGTCATTTTGAACAAACACAATTTCATATATGTGTACTGGTAACCTAATAAATGGCGCTAAAAACAATTAAAAGGCATTTTTTAATCAAGAATAATTTGAATATCTATAATAATTGTATTAAATAATAGTAGTAGCAGACAAACAATTTTTATGAAAACTGACATACAACCAGTATTTTACTTTTAATGTTGTATAGTATCTTTAGTATTCACTATTGCTTGCTATAATTATGTTCAATAATCTATGTGTAAATATTGTCCAAATATATCTTTATACAAAGGTATAAGAATGTGAATGTGTGTGTGTATATGTAATAAAAATTAATTGTATATTAAAATATACATATTAAAATAAAGATTTATCAGAATATTGAAAAGGCAGTTTTGTGAAAGTCATATTTGTATGTATTGTTAAATTCATGTATTCCTTTATTAATTCATAAACAGTTCTGTCATTTTGGACAAACACAATTTCATATATGTTCTAATAAATGGCGCTAAAAACAATGAAAATACATTTTTTAATCAAGAATAATTTGAATATCTATAATTGTCTTGAATAATAGTAGTAGCAGGCAAACAATTTTTGTGAAAACATTTTGAAGATACACAATTTGATACATGTATGCTGGTAACCTAATAACTAGCGCTAAAATTGAATAAAAGTAATTTTTGAATCAAAAATAAGTTCTAGATGTAATTGTCTTAAATAATAGTAGTGTAGGCAAACAATTTTTGTGAAAACTTACATCGTCTTTAACAAATAATAGAAGGATATTGAGAAAAATGTTGATTTTTATTGGATATGACTAGCTTGTACATTGTGTCCAAGAATACTATGAATGTTATGTTATTATTCTGCTATTCAATGAGAAATACTTTAATGATACACCTCAAATTCCAATCAACTCACCTGCTGATGTGTGTGCAGCAACAAAAACATGATTGTGCTGTTCAAGCTGTAGGATAGCCAATTTTTGAAAAATGTCCAACTCAAAAGGAAATTCTATGGCCATTTCTGGAAGTCTTTCCCTGAAATTAGTCAATGGTTTGCTAGCATCAAGTAAAATGGCCCATTCACTTCCTTTCATTGCGTTTAGCTGAGAAACTGACGGAACTGTACTGATGGACAAAACTGGAGCATCATTGGGAATAACCTCTTCCTCTTCAGGAAGTGACTCTGTTGGCTTGACAGAGCTTTCTTCCTTAACATCCTGTTTATTTTCAAATGCCCCAATTTCTCCTGTAACTGTGCCAATAAGCCTCTTTACTTCTAGAATGAGATAAAGATCTTACCTAATAAATTTTGTTCTTGTTGAATAATCTCAAGCAAGTTTATCACATTTGTGGTTGGTTCAACTTTAACTCCAACTTCACTACTGTACTCAGAAGACCATAAAGTCCTACCATCTTCAAGAAACTCCAAACCTCTGTCGAATCCAGGAGGCACAGTCAACAGGGAATCTAAGAAAATGAAGTCACAGTTAAACAATGCACCCCTACGCGTTCTTGACAGTTTTTACCATGTTCAAGGGTAATTTCTTTTGATGGTTCCGGTTCTGGTACAGGAAAACTTCCTGGCCAGAACGGTATATAAGAAGCATTGCCTTTGGTTGCTTCTGCTGGGGGAGCAGGAGCTCTGGCCAAAGACATTGAATTTTTTGCTGTAGCACCAACCGATTGAACTGGTACTTCTCGGAAATCAATTATTTCACCAGTATTGGGATCTCTTTGAACCTACAACCATTAGAGTTTTTATTATATTTTGAGGCAAAATTGCCTCTACTAGAGTAGATATAAATTGAGAAGCAACAAAAAGCTATAGGGCAACCCGCTCACTTTCAAAGTTGTAGATAATGGGGACCCTTCATAATATAAAAGTTCTTTTGGATTAGGTTCTCTAGGCCAAAATTTTTGATTCCTTTCGTACTGATGGATCGGTAAATTTTCAGGATAAAGCAGGTACTTTTTCAAAATATCTTCAATGGATGGTAAAATGGGTGGAGGTTCCATAATTAGGTTTTTCGAAAGCAAATATATTTGAAATTTCTAAAACTTCTAACTTCTGAATAATCGGTTCACGGACAACGGCCATTGAGGCACCAAATACCAAGGCCACCAAGGCAGTGACTAGTCACCCGGCACCGGAAGTCCCGCAGTTCAGTCTCGGACTAAACCCAAAGAGACAAAACTAACAAAGAGGGTTTAATAAGCTCTAGCAAATCAGAATCTTGTAGCATCAACGCGTCAGGCTGGATTCCCACAGATCCGATGTCCGATGATCCGATGGTACGAAAATGTTCTGATTGGTTGAATTGGTAGGTGTGACAACAAATCAACCAATCAGGACATTTTTCCAACCAATCAGAACATTTTCGTACCATCGTATCATCGGACGTCGGATCTGTGGGAATTCAGCCTCATAGTGACGTGCTTGGATATGAGTACAGAGTCGAACCAAGCAATGCTGCCAGCCTTTTGAGTATCAAGTCGTACAAACAAATAAATAAAACACGTTCATAAAATAAACATAACTCTGAAATGTAATACTCGTATGTTAGGTCATCTGCAGTACGCTCATATTCAAATGGCTATAATAATTGTAATGGTGAGAGAAAATAACTGATACAAGCATATAAAGGAGGCTTCATGACACACAGCAATAAAAGCTATATCTGAATAAAACGACATGAATGGGCATTTCCAGTATCTTTTTCACATATGACGTAATGAAGAGCAGTTTATAAAATAGTCATAACCATTTGTCCACCGTAAATTTTGAAAAACTGATTTTATTAATCAATATTGAAAACGTGATTTCCATGTATATAAATTCAAACGTTGAAATTTCAGATGGCGTAGACATGACCTCGATTGACCAATCAGAATTACTCGCGCAATGACGTCTCACCAACGAGAGTAAACAAACAAGAGGGTTAATTAAGCTCTACCCAATCAGAAACTTGAAGCATCAACGCGTCAAAGTGACGTACTTGGACATGAGTACAGAGTCGGACTCGAACCAAGGAACAAACCAGTCAACTCTCATATGCCAACGGTGCGGAGTGCGCTAGTCCGTCACTGTTTATAGATAACGGCGGCCATGACATGTCCAACTACGTCACATTTCGTCACAAATGTTCTTTCACCTCTTTCTATTAGTGTCACCATTGCCTTATGAGGATTAGACTCTCCGTCAGATAACGTTTAAGCTCTTTGACGTCTCAAGGCTGCCCGCCCTTCTTCTGCGACTGATTAATAGTTCGTTGGCGTTTTCAATAATTTTTATATCGACAAATTGATAAAATGAAAAATCGAAAACTAGTTACGAGTTACGTGAGAGTGAAGTGTATCAGATTATATTTTTTTCTGAAAATGACTGGAAAGGCTCATTATTAAGTAGCTGCTAAATATCCTAGGGAACAAGGGAACACCAACGTTGCCAAATTGTGCAGTGCTGTAAATAGACGAGGAAAGTGATGACGTCACAAGTGTCATTCTTGTCAAAAACTGATTCCAAACAAACCTCCGTCGAATTTAAATCAGCTTGTCCGATACTGTTTTGGGAAAGATTTTCAACTTCTTTTGGCTGAGAAAACAAAATCCAAACAACCAAATACAAACTAATAAGCAAAGCAGCAAATCGTCAACAGAAAAAGTAATCTAAAATTCTTTGTTTGGAATCAGTTTTTGACAAGAATGACATTTGTGACGACACTTTCCTCGTCTATTAGTATTCATAAACATTTCATTTGTCATGGAACTGGAACACTCTCCAATGCCTCCTTATCATTCGAAATGGTTTTAAGTGTGCATGAGGTTATCTAACTAGAAGTATTTTAATGCCAAAGAGACTAAACTAACAAGGAGGGTTTAATAAGCTCTAGCCAATCAGAATCTTGCAGCATCAACGCGTCATAGTGACGTACTTGGATATGAGTACAGAGTCGAACTCGAACCAAGCAACAAAACTATCAGCAGTAACTCTCATATCCCAAGAGTCACTGTCTATAGAGAACGGCGGCCATGACACGTCCAACTACATCACAAATGTTCTATCATCTCTTTCTACTAGTGTCCCCATTGTCTTATGGGGATTAAACTCTCCTTGTTTTATAACGTTTAGTAGCCTTGTTTTAATGCTACATTCAGTAATCAAAAATGTTTGTTGTCTTCAAGTTTCAAGTCAAGGCTGGAAAAACAGCCTATAAGTCAAGCCTTAGGTCAAGACCTTAGGTCAAGCTCTCGTGTTTTGTGAATTTGAGTGTAGTGACACAGTTTAACACAGATGAGGTATTCTGTGGTAGTGACCTCTGGCGGAAATGAAATTTGCGGTGAAAATTTGTTTTGGGGTGTTTTTTTACGTGAAGTTGCAATTCTGCAAATTTCTTAGTGGAAAGGTGATGGCCGACAAGCGGAAAATTTATGAGTGAAAAGTTGAATTCCCGGTGTCCCAGTAATTGATTTGAATTTGTGATACAGGTACGTATATTAGATTTACTATTCCATAATATTATATTAGGTGTAATATTTATGGTTTGAATATTTTCAATGTTTGAATGGGTTTGTACCAACATTTTTCATATTTGACAGCAAATCGCTCGTACACTTGCATGGAAACGACGAATCTTCGTCCCCACCTTGAATGAAAGTTATTTTCCATTTGAATATTTCATATTTTTAATCTCGATATAGCGGTTTTACTCAGAAGAAATACATCTTAATTTGGTGGGATATATATTTTTAGAAGCAACGCGTTGGTTGGATCAAAGCGTACTTTTTATTCTAACGGGACATAAAAAACCGGTATGTAACCTTTTCACTTTAAGTTACCAAAGTATTTATTGAGAAGAAATCTATTGAAGATGTCTTAATTTATAGTGTGTAATCATTCCATGACTCACCACACCCATCCTACAATTTCAATTGTATTTTGCCCAGTATGTTCCACATTGTATGAATGGTTGTTCTTCAGAGTGGAGCTAGAAGGTTTTGAAATTACAATAGCTAAATATAAACTTATAGGGTCGTCCATCATTCATTACTACTGAGATTTGAAGTGCATGTGACAACCAATTTTGATGTATGCTTATCAGATGTTTATACACAACTACTGGCATCTGTTTTTCTTTGTAAACTTTGAGAGAAGTGATTGTCAAATGATTAATGCAAAAACAAATCTGAAGCCTTTAGAGAAAATTGAAACTGGTGTTATATACCTATTCAGCTGCTTAAAAGTTGATAATACCCTTATGTTTTTTGTTCAAAGCTAAAATAATTTCAAAATTTTTATTGTTCAAACATGATTGCAGTTATGGCGGTCAACGTCTATTCAACGAATGTAACATCGGAAAACCTTTCCCGCCATGATATGCTCTCATGGGTTAACGAATGTCTCTCAAGTAGTTTTGGTAAAATCGAGGAACTATGCACTGGAGCTGCGTACTGCCAATTTATGGACATGCTCTTTCCTGGATCAGTCGTATTGAAAAGGGTGAAATTCCGAACAAATCTAGAACATGAGTACATTCAGAATTTCAAAATTCTCCAAGCCAGCTTCAAGAAAATGTCTGTAGATAAGGTAAGAACTGAATATTTTGAGTAGTTTTGAAGGTATAAATCTTTTTGTGGCAAATTTGGTTGAATTTGTATTATTTAGCAGTGTGAGAGGTGAAATGTGTTCACTTCCACTGCACATGGGGGCCCTGGTTAAATGCCCATGACAGGTTTGATCGACATTGACACAAACGTTCAGCAAGATAGTTTGAGTTTAGTAATGGAGTGAAGTGGTTGTATTTGTGTGAGCCTCTAGTGACAGCTTTGGCTGACACGGACTCTTTGACTAATTTCTACACTCACTTCTTTGTTGAACATATTTGAAGTAAACTGCAAGAAAATGAAATCATGCAAGTCCAAACAATTTTTATCAGAACCCTGAGGGGTGAACAGATTATCGAGAAGCGGTCAATGTTTTGAAGAGTTGGAGGGTTGCAAGATTTATGCTTTCCATGCTTTGCACATGTTCTCTACTAAATTATCTCTACTCTGACCCGTCTTGGGTAGTTGATCTCATTTTGTATGTTCTCAAGCTGACCAGACTCAGATGGCTGTTTTATGCAACTCTCTATTTGTCATAGTCTTGAAATTTAGTGATGGTGGTTGTCTTCATACTTTACTATTTATAAAGCTCAGTTTCAATTGCAGAATTTAGTACAATTGACATTTCACACATGTCATGTTAATGCTTTTTTATGCCAAATTTGTGAAAGTTTCTCGGCTAACTCTACAACCTTTCACTCTCCTGTACCAACATTTTTCAAGACCTGTAGAAAGCTTATTGGTGGTTCAAGGAACTTTTTGGCTTTTATTTCTCTGTTTGAATAAGCCATGAAATCTGCAATAAAAAGAAACTCCATGTGACTTCTAATGAATAAACACTAAATAGAAATGAGTTGATCATATGAAGTGCTCAGTGGAAAAACGATCATAGTCCATGTTTATTGAAATAGTCCCCTCTAAATTTATAAGGTTATGTTTGAAGCCTTTGCTGGTAATATTTTGTGCAGATAAATAGGTAAGTATGAGATGATTGTACGAAAAACTAGCTCCGAAAGCGGTACTTTCACGTCGAATGTCATCTTCGCGCACGCATCTCGTGCGATATTTTTTTTGGTTCTCTCATAACAACGTCAAAATTCTGCAATGTTTCAAGTTGGCTGAGTTCCATATTAACAGTTCAATCGTTTTGTTGATTGGATACTTCAAAAAATTGTTGTTCCCAAAGTTTGTTGAAGAAAATTTCGGATTCTACGAAAAATAAGATTTGTGTAATTTCTAGTTGCAGTCGTATAAAAATTTTTTTTTTTTAACTTGTTAGAAAACCTCTTTACACACTCGTTCAACTTGTGGACTTTGCCTTTGGCTCGGTCCACCTTTTTTGCTCGTGTGCAAAGAGTCGTTTTCAAACCTTGTTATTTAATACTCTATTTTAGGTGTAAACATTCAATATGAGTTCAAATTATGTTTTGTCTATCCCGCACGCGAACGTTTTTTCAAGATCGCTACGTAAGTTTTTTCGCTAAATTTGCGAAATTTTAGACTTACCTTATTATAACATATTAATACAATTATCAAATTTCGGAATATTTCGCTTAACTTTTTCTTTAAAAAAAATTAATTTATATTCTGAACCAGGCCATACAATCTATTTAAAACTACAAGACCATCCATTTAAAATATTGACAACATGTGTTTCATATTGGTTGCCATGACGCCAATTGTTTGTCAAAACCTAGACGTTTGTCAAAGTCAAAACCTAGACGGTTTGTCATAGTCAAAACGTAGACGTTGTCGAAATCGCGTACTTTTCTGATTATTCTTTTCGTTTTTCATAAAAAAAATTTAATCTTCACATGAAGAAATGCCCGAAAGCATTCTACAAGCAGCAGCTGTTGCCAATTTCGACCTATTACCAGCCATATCTCGAGAAAGGTATTGTTATTTCCGTCAACCTGTTGCACCCCTACGCGCAACTCTCATAAGTCTTCGGGAGACTTGTGCGAGCTGGGGAAGACGCAGCCCTTACCTTTTAACGTGTGATGCCATACACGAGACCGATAGCCATGCTGGGAATTGAACCCACGACCCTATGCTTGAGAGGCGAACGGTCTACCAGCACGACCACCACAATCCTTAACTGGACTCAGAAAAAGGGTGTTAAAAGCTAAAAAGAAAGTGTTTGTAGGCTTAATTTTTATAAAGGCCCTCTGGTATCGTTTCTCAATGATGAAAGCTATAAAGAATGATGTAGAAAAGAAAGTATTTAATCATATATTTTAGAAGATCACAACTTTTATGAAAACTTCTAGATCCTTCATGTCGAAAATAAAGGTATCAGACTTAATTACTTAAAATTCTTAGGAATTAATCAACTGAAAAATGGAAATTTTCTATTCAATAATTCTCAATAATTACCCTTTTTTGAATTAATTTTATTAATGAGTTGTTATTAAGTAGATTTCTAGGTACATCTTGCTATCAATTAAATCCGCCTTAAGTTTTGTGGGTTCTGGGAATATGAGATTAGGTTAGGTAGATTCCCACTCCTTTAATCAATTAAAAATAGGTTTCAACAGAAAATATTTTAGTGTACTAATCCCTTGATAAAACTACAGTGTGAGCAATACTTGTTGCTAGTGTATTGAATCTGTGGAAATCTTATCGTCTTTACCTCAATGTCATTCACATTCAATAAAATTTTGACAATCGGCGATAATATAGATGAGAATGCCGACAGCAGTGGGGTTCCTACTTTACCACAAAAACACCAACAATTAACATCAGCAATAAGCTTGCAGAGTGCAGTAATTTTACGTTTAATATTAATGTAAATAAAATTGTAAAATAATATTTTGAAAATTGAAACCACACATTTTTTCAAAAGATAATAATTTGAAAGTTAAACCATACATTTTTTTGAAATGTATCTTTTCCGTCCCTCAACTGCTTGCCTGTACTCACGTTCGCGTCGTTCGAGCTTCGCAGTCGCGTGCGGGAAAGTATAACTTTCCGCATTTGTTAGGTTTATAACTATTGTGACTATGGTCGTTTTTCCCTTGAGCCCTTCATATACAAGGATTGCGATTTATGTAATGAGAATGAGGAACTAAAACAATGATTGGGTGTAGAAACTACTTTACTGTTTTTCAAAATACTCTTCTTCAAGATCTGCACATTTTTGCATTTGATTAAACCAATTGGCATTGCAACTTTTCCACTCCGAAGAGGGTATTTCCAAAACACGGTTTTGAATACATTGACAGCGTTGAAAAGCGTTGTCCACGTAACTTCTTCCTAACCTGAAAGAACAAATAGAACTCATTGGGTGCTAAATCAGGGCTGTACGCGGATGACTCATTAATTCAACGTTTTCATTGATGACTTTTGGCAAACAAATGGTTGAAAAGCGTTGTCCACGTAACTTGTTCCTCACCTGAAGGAACAAATAGAACTCATTGGGTGCTAAATCAGGGCTGAACGCGGATGACTCATTAATTCAACGTTTTCATTGATGACTTTTGGCAAACAAATGGTTGTGTACCATTCAGATTTGACCGTTCTATGTTGCTCTAAAGGTACTGTTGCCACATGACCAGTTATACCAAAGAAACGAGTCACCATTTGCTTGGAAGTTAGTCGAGAACTGTTCAGAGATGGACGGACCTCTGAAGAAGCTAGCTACTCGCGCTAGCGAAACGTTAGGAAGCAGTTCCAAAGAACGACGGCCTTTAATCCCGAAAAAGAATAGTTATAGTTCAAATCCAAATCCGTTTTTTGGCCGTGATAAAAGTTTCGATTGACTGTTAACAATACAAACAGCGAATTTATGTCAAAGCATTATGACAAACGACGGATATTTTGAAAAGTACAACTAGTTATTAGGCCAAGCTATAAAAAAATATAAAAGGCTCAAACGGCCTATACTACTTTCAAAG
Organism: Chrysolina oricalcia; assembly: GCA_944452925.2. Taxonomy (NCBI): domain Eukaryota; kingdom Metazoa; phylum Arthropoda; class Insecta; order Coleoptera; family Chrysomelidae; genus Chrysolina; species Chrysolina oricalcia. Next base: position 6,486,996 of record OX101815.2, on the reverse strand, counting down.
ATAGTTCGTAAATAATTACCCCGGTTTTCGTCCCAGCAAAATCGCTTTGTGGAATTTTTTAAACGAGCAATAGTTTTGGTTTTTTGGAAATATCTCAAATATTATTCAAGGAATCGGTTTACAGTCAATGGAACTTTTGTAGAAATGTATAAAACCTACAAAATGGTTTTTTATACGCCCAGATCGGTGCATTTTTCACTGAGAAAATCCGGGAAAACCTTGAAAAAGAGACCATTTTTCTAAAATTCATAATTTTTATAAATCTGAAGGTGGACAAACAATATTGCGGAAACTGATAGATAATAACATGTGGTTCAACGACTCGAAGAAGATGGTTTCTGTCCGATATTTAGTTTTTGCACAATCGCGTTATAAACAATTTAAGGGCAAATCTTTATAAATGCGCCGGTTTAAGGGACAAAAAACATTTTGCGTATAGTTGAACCACATATTAGTATCTATCAGTTTCCGCAATATTGTTGTCCAGCTTCAGATTCATAAAAATTAAAAAAAAAATGATAAATGGTCTCTTTTCCGAAGTTTTCCCGGATTTCCTCAGTGGAAAATGCACCGATCCGGTCGTATGGAAATACATTTTATAGGTTTTATAAATCTTTATGAAAGTTGCAATGATTGTAAAACGATTCCTTGAATAATCTATGAGATATTTCCAGAAAAAACAAAAAAGTTATAATTTTTTCACTATTGCTTGTTTTGCAAAAAATAGTGGTTTACTTTTTGAACCACTGCCCCATATGCATAAATAATCACAGAAACCTTTTTTTTTCAATTTATTCCTAAATGTTATATTGAACAAAATATTAACACTGATAGATTCTCATGAAAGAAAAAAAAACTGCAGAAATCAGTTATGATAAGATTGAAACCAGGCTCTTTGTTTCCCCGAACAAAGGGAAACTTTGCAAGTGCTGCATATCCAGTCTAAAAATCAAATATTTTGGGAAATTTTCATCTACTGGAGCGGTGGTTCAAATACTGAACCAGGTGATAAGAATGTCTCATTTACCTATTCACAATAGTTTTAAATACGAAATGGCGACAGTGGTTTAAAATATTAGCGGCTGCAACAGTAGATAAATAATTTTGAAATGGTGGTCTGAATTTAACGCCACCACCTCAGATGGGTGGAAATTTTGGTGTCTACTTTGTGTACCACCTCCACAGTAAGGGTTAACGAACTATTAGTAAAGAAAATAGTATAGGTCATTTGCGTCTTTTATTTTGTGGGGAAAAAACCTCTATAGCTTGGTCTATTTCCTTCTACTTGCCGAATTAAACATCTCGTCGTTCGGGCATCGGCTGTCGCATGCGGAAAAGTATAACTTTTTGTACTTGTTAGGATAATAACTTTGTGGCTGGTCGTTTTTTCCTTGAGCCCTTCAAATATTGACAATTCCTGCTATTGCAAAAAATATTTTTTTCATTCTATTTGGATAAAGGACGGATACTTTGAAAAGTACAACTAGTAATTGTGTCTTTTCTTTCAAGACAATGATAGTTATTTTTGTATCTAGTGCGCAAAATACTACTTTGGTAATCAAGAACTGATTTTTTTTCAAATAGTCGAGATCACCAAAGTATTTCGCGCACGAGTTGCAAACAACATTTTTTCTACAAACGTCAAAAAATATTGTTCTAAAATAAGTAATATGCTCAGCTTAATATAAAAAATAGTGTTGAACTGGCTTAAAATGTTTTTCCAAATCAAGTAATTACTGTAACTGAAAATAAAATGCATTTGTTTATTTTTAAACATTTAGAAATAGGTAAATGATTTCTTGGATTTTTGCTTGATCGAGGGCCATAAATGTTAACAAAAAGAATTTTACCCCTTTACCACAAGAGTAATTTAATTCCTAGATGCGCATTTCGATAACAAAGTTATATTAATCATTACTAATCTAACTGTAAATCGTCATACCAGTATTATTTATTACACATAATTAATTACCATGAGGTAATCTGTTCACTAGGAAGTGATCCTACCTGATGGACAGGTACAACCCCACCCAATAAACAATACTACAAAGGCACTTGATTATTCCTTTACTGGTATCAAATCAAATAGTTTGTAATTATTAAGCAAGGGTTTCGAGCCCCTTTTTCGAATAGCAATACTTTCATAACAATCTAATTTTCTGTAATCGTCAACAGGCTCTATTAATTTTAAATTTTGGATATTAATTTTGTGATTAGTTTCTAATAAATGATCCGCAACATTCGATTTATTTTCTCGCGAATATTTAGCATGTGCCAAATGTTCGCGGAAACGAACATTCGTAGATCTTTTGGTTTGGCCATAATATACACTATCGCAGTTTTGACAGCTAATTTAATAGATTCCTGATCTCTCTAAAGTTGGAATTTTATCTTTCGGATTACCTAACAACATTTGGAGATTGTTTGTACTGCTATGAAGGTTTGCGTCTCGGAAAATAGAGCCATTTTCCTGTCTTTAGGTTGTTCAGTGTGGTTATTTGTCTTAAGGACGCTCTGAACTTTTTCTTTTTCAACAAATTATCTACCATTTTCAGCGAATACCCATTACTAATGGCTATTTCCTTAATGGTTTTTATTTCTCGTTGAAACCGTTCAACACTGAGTGGAAAGTTCAATGCCCTGTGAACAAGGAAATTGAAACTCGCCATCTTTTGTTGAATGTGATGGTTTGAATCAACGGGTATAAATCTGATAGTGTTGGTTGGCTTTCTATAAATGTCTATTTCTACACGGTCCCCATTCCTGATTACCAGTGTGTCCAAAAATGGCAACTGTCTGTCAACTTCCATCTCGACCGTGAATTTAATTTGTTCAAATACTGAATTAAAACTATTCAGGAAGTGATCTATATTCAGTTTTTTCACATCGAAAACACAAAATACGTCATTCACATACCTGATCCAAATTCTCGGATAATAATTGTTACATGATCTAAAATCTGTTTCAAACGTGCTCATGAACAGATTAGCGATAAAAGGTGACAGACAGTTACCCATGGCAGTGCCTTCTAGCTGCTGGAAGAATTAATCTTGAAAGATAAAATAATTCTGCTGCATGCATAAGGTGGTGAAACTGATGAACTCATCAACTTTTTCTATTTAAATATTATTGAGATCTAGTAAATCTCTCAAATATTCCAATGTTACTGCAATGGGCACACTGGGAAAAAGCGAACTGCATTGTGCCCATTGTAGTAACCTTGGAATATTTGAGAGATTTATTAGATTTCAATAATATTAAAAAAAAAGTTGATCAGTTCATCAGCTTAACCGGCTTATGCATGCAGCCAACCAACACTAACACATTTAAGCTGTTTTTTGTCGTATCACTTTTTTAAAATTATTTGGGACGTTTTAAAAACTTTTCATTTTAGCGTTGAAACATTAACGTCATAGACAGAATGTTTTAAAATGAAATGCACCATTTTGAAGCCATAGTCAAATCTATGACGTAAAATTGAAAAAGTTTTTAAAACATCATTGAATACGGTTCAACGACAAAAAACAGCTTTATACCCGTTGATTCAAACCTTCACATTCAGCACAAGATGGCGAGTTTCAATGTTCACAGGACATTAAACTTTTCACTCAGTGTTGAACGGTTTCAACGAGAAATAAAAACCATTAAGGAAATAGCCATTAGTAATGGGTATTCGCCGAAAATGGTAGATAATTTGTTGAAAAAGAAAAAGTTCAGAACGTCCTTAAGACAAATAACCATACTTGGACAACCTAATGACGGGAAAAAATTCATTAAAATTACACACAATACACGGCTTACGAGAGGTCTCAACTCTATTTTCCGAGACGCAAACCTTCAGCTAGTACATAGCAGTACGAACAATCTCCAAATGTTGTTAGGTAATCCGAAAGATAAAATTCCAAGTTTAGAGAGATTAGGAATCTATGAAATTAGCTGTCAAAACTGTGATAGTTTATGGCCAAACCAAAAGATATACGAATGTTCGTTTCCGCGAACATTTGGCATATGCTAAATATTCGCGAGAAAATAAATCAACTGTTGCGGATCATTTATTAGAAACTCATCACAACATTAATATCCAAAATTTAAAGTTAATAAAGTCTGTTGATGATTACAGAAAATGAGATTATTATGAAAGTATTGCTATTCGAAAAAGGGGCTCGAAACCCTTGCTTAATAATTACAAACTATTTGATTTGATACCAGTAAAGGAATAACTAAGTGCCTTTGTGGTATTGTTTATTGGCTGGGGTTGTACCTGTCCATCAGGTAAGGTCACTTCCTAGTAAACAGATTACCTCATGGTAATTAATTAGGTATGTGATATAAATAAGACTGGTATAACGATTTACAGTTAGTTTGGTAATCCCTACAGATGAAGATAACTTTGTTATCGAAATGTGCAATTAGTAATTAAATTACTTGTTTGGTGAATGAGTAAAATTTTTTCTTCTCACTGAGGTACACCGCAGGTGTCCAATTTTCCTTTTTTGAGGACCATAAAGGTTAAAATAAACAATTCTCATATAGTTCACATGCAGTGCGCGAAATACGTATTTCGTGCAAGGTGTCGTGGTAACGTAGTAAAATGAAAAAAAAGGGTCACTTCGCATATTGTTTATCAATATGTCATCTTTTGACGTTTGTAGAAAAAGGTTTTTTTGTATTTTTTTCCTTGTCGTTTCACTATTATAAATGATCAAATTTGCCACAACAAAAACTGATTTTTTAAAACACCAATGCCATCACTTTTACTATACCGATTGTAGATTATTCCTGTAGATAAATTGATAAAGGGCCGTTTCCAAGATAATTTCGAATTTTTGCAATGGTTCAAAAAGTTTTTCGACGCCAATTACGACGGACGGGAATACAACGGGTTAGAGGCGAGAGGTGGCATCATGATCGGCTCTGGGGCCAACGCTAACGGCCACGGAAGCGGGATGATCCAAAATCACGCCGCCCCTAAACCACACATACAGGCTAGACTGGGTAACGGTAGAGTTCATTTCGACAGTTTGTACACTTCATTTGATCAGTGACGGGGACTGGCTAGGTTGTTCAGATTCTATACTATTTATTATATTGTTATAAGTTTACGTGATTCACCGATAGATGGCGCCTAACGTAAAAAATCTTTATTATCGACACACTTCCATTTCGCTATCATGCTTAGTTGAGTATAAGTCATAACAAATTTGTTTAAACATTTGATTTTCAACCAATGATAATCAACACAAGTAAAAGGGTACCTACCATTCCACATTAATATAGGTGGTATTTGATGGAATATTTTTCCTGCAAGGTGTGCCTATTTTTTCGATTTCGGAGGCACTAGAGCCAAGAAAGCTTTAGTTATTTTGCGTTTTTTAACTGATTATTCATGCAAAGCTAGTAGAAATAATTTTGCCTTTTCAAATCTCAAGTAGGCACAAGTAGGTCTGGTGAATAGAATGTACAGTAATATAGGAGTATGTGAGTCTATCTAGAGAAAAAAATGCGAATCTGATATAGAAAAAAAACGGAATTTTAAATTTGGACCGACTAGGGTTCGATCCCGTTACCATCATTTTCCAGACGAGATTGAAGGAACAACGTTTGTTTGAAAGTGGTTGACAATGTTTCACTTTGAGTAAAGTTATTCTGGACTTTTATTGTCTAAAAAAGAACAAGAAAATTCAATTTTCTGCAATTTTATTCACGACGTTTCAACTGTTAAAATCTACAGTCGTTATCAAGTGTATAAATGCGATACTCTCAAGGATACTTCTTATATATGATATGGCTAAGTTTGTGTCATTAGCCTATGGGTAATTTTCCTGTGTCCAGGTAAGCTTGTTAATTACAGTGCTCCGGTACAGCATTGTTAATTCTTATCACAATTTCATTTGATCCATGACACTAATTCAGGGTTTCCACCATTACGGATTTCTATGCTTGCTTGACTGAAGACATTGTTGGTAATACATGCACTCTCTTTAAACTTCCTTCTATACCAGCCCTCTTCTTTATGGATGTCTTCGGCTTCAGTCCATTTAATATTGTGCTGGGTCGTCCAGAGATGATCCGCTATCCCTGACTTTGATGCAGTTTTTGGACTCAATGTCATCGATTCGTGGTCTCATCTTTGTGAGATGGCTGCGAATGGTGTTACCAGTTCGCCTTATTCTTTCCGATAGACCTCTAACATAAGGAACGCACATGGTGGCTTGTGTCGGCTCGTCTGGTTTCTTGTTGTTATCCCTCCTGCGGGCTAGAACCCCTTCTATATGTTTTTTTGGGTACCCATCCCCATTATCGCCCGTAGTAGCAAACATCTATATGGAAAGGTTTGAAGCTTTTGCCACAGATACAGCCCATAAGAAACCCCAGATGTGGTTGAGATATGTTGACGATACGTTTGTCATATGGAACCACGGAGACGAGGAACTTGACGTCTTTCTGGAACATCTGAACAACATCAGAAAGTCCATAAACTTCACGATGGAAAAGGAGACCCAAGACGGTTTACCTTTTTTTGGCCTTGAAAGTTCAAAAGAACAATGGTAAGTGCCAAACGTCAGTAAACAGAAAGCCGACTCACACTGGACAGTACCTGAACTTCGAATCGAACCATCATGGTGCTACAAAGAGAGGGATTGTTCGATCGCTGGTGGACCGTGCATACAACCTGTTCAACACAGAGGAAAGTTTAACCATCGAATTGGACAATATCAAGAAAGATCTGCGACGAAATGGGTACCCAAAAAACGTATAGAAGAGGTTCTAGCCCGCAGGGGGGATAACAACAAGAAACCAGACGAGCCGACACAAGCCACCCTGTGCGTTCCTTATGTTAGAGGTCTATCGGAAAGAATAAGGCGAATTGGATCGAAATACAAAATACTGACATGTTTCAAGTCAGGTAACACCATTCGCAGCCATCTCACAAAGACGAGACCAAGATAACGACTGTAGATTTTAACAGTTGAAACATCGTGAATAAAATTGCAGAGAATTGAATTTTCTTTGTTCGTTTTTAGACAATGAAAGTCCAGAATAACCTTACTGAAGGAACAACTACCCTTTGCCAAGGCTTAATGACGGTAATTTTGGAAATTCACTAATTTTTGTAATCTGAGTGATTTTAAATGATGGTGAAGTTGATAACTTCATTTTATCGTAGGAGTCATGTTATGGTTCAATTTTCAATTGAGAATGTTCCCCTTTACAAAATTAGTGAAGAACGTTATACAAGTTTCAATACAGTACTTGTTTTCATCCATGTTTTGTTGTGAATAACATGGTATAATATATTGTGATTATGTGAAATATAAATTATACTAATTTGAATCTTTCTATTTTGTGGATACTGGCCTATCAAAAATAGCATAAACAGTTCTATAGCAGAGTCCTGTTTTCCTGTTCAAGTGGAGTGTACAAAATGAAACCGATCATACATAACCGTACCTCATAGCTTGGGACATGTATGCTGTTGTCTTGTCACTGTAGAATAGGTTTTGGAACACCATTCTAATTTGTACGTACTCCATTGTCGAGTCTCTGTGTATACAATACTCATGGAAGTTGGACAAATTAGTTTAAAAAAGAACTTTCCTGACTTATGTTTAGAAAAATCACTACTCCTTTTTCTTGAAATGCTTCAGCAGTTGCATTTGAAACATTTGGAATGAAATTTTGGATATGATCCTTTTATTCACGAACTGACAATGTCGTTACGAAAGGCTTTTGGATGTTTGAAGAAGTTTTTAAAACTTTTTCTACTTTATCTGCATGAAACTATTTGCTCTGGAAATATTCCAGAGGCCTTTTTTATATTATCATCAGGGTTGGGAACACTGAGATCTAGTATTCACCGAAATGTGAATTGACCTTATCAGTTCAACGCGATGTTAACATTACCCACTATAACCATTTCCGTTATCAATCTTTTAGAAAGGCTAGCTCACGTTTGAAATAACTTTTTTCTTTGGGTACCTGGAGATTCGCAAAAGAAAATTTTATAGAAAAATTAACTAACAAAATTACTCGAGGAATAGTGTCTCCACTTGAACACTTTTTCACATTACTCGACAAACGTTTTGCTCACAATGTTATCATCAGTAGTCGATTATCTTAACATGGCGCTAAATGAATGAGGTTAATTCACAAAACTGTAAAATAGCTCACTTTCTTTAAGGGTATTTTAATTATCATTATTATTATTTATGTGTTGGAGGGCTTCTTCGTTTGTGAATAATACCACGTTTTTGACGAGCTACTACTAATCTTGTTCCGAACTCTGATATCATTTTTTAACTCTCCTCTCATTGCGCATCATGTTGTAAGGCTTCATGATCCTTATATATATAATTTTGTTTGTTTTGTGTTTTGTTTTTGCCACGCCCTCTTGACCATTCTAGATTGTGCCAATCGATAAGTTGGTGAAAGGTAGATTCCAGGACAATTTCGAATTCCTCCAATGGTTCAAGAAATTCTTCGATGCCAACTACAGAGGAACCGAATACGACGCGTTAGGAGCTCGCGGTGGTGAAGGCATGGGAGCCGGCGGTGCCAACGCGCCCAAGGGGCAATCGCTGCTGATGAGGAAACCCATCGCTCCTCAACCTCCGTCGCCGGCTAAGTCCAAACCGATTGGACGGGCTAGTATGTTTTTGAATAATAAGCATTTATTTGTCACAATCTTCTAGTTATCATTTGAACAATTTGGAATTGGGAGAGCAGATGGTAATATTCTATTCAGAATTGTGTTAATATATGACATTGGTAGCCCGTTTCGTAATTTCTGTTGGCGTCCCACGTTGGGCGCCAACCTGATATGGTATGTTGCACTTATTAAATATTTTTATTTATTTCAATGAGACAGATACAGGATAGCTCATCAGAATAGCATAACAATTCGGCAATCAAGCTAAATGGTGGTACAAGGTAGCTATTAATACACAAAACACTGTTAGTGTAAGTGAACACATTCAATGTTTTGTAAAATATAGGAGAAATTCTGAATCATGCCAGCTGCATTATCAAATTGCCTTTCTTTTCAACACGTTGTTTTTTTCAATTCCAGTGTGAAGGTATCGTGTAAGATTCTTTATACAGATGTTGAAAAATATTACCGGCATATAGGATTCCTAACGCGTATGCTTCTTAGTTCTTGTACCCAGTCGACCAGTACAAAATATAAGAAATAGACGCGATGGAGATTCAAGTATTCAACTTGGACGCCAGTGGTTTGTCCCTATTTCTTGTCTAAATTCACATACGCTTTCTGAAGCCCGTGGCTCACACTCCTATAGTTGATGAAACTGCCTTATTGTTTTTTGTTTTACACAGTTTGTAACAAACCAATAGAAATGACATCACTTCAAGGCAGTTGGATCATACTATTTGACCGTCAGCTGCTGGCTTAAGAGTAACCAACCAAATTACAGAATGCCTCTTGGAAATGTATACTTCTTACCTAAATCAGAAGCATATAACTCAAAATTCATAGGGAATATTCCAAGGCTGTCGTCGAACATTTTAAATTGACTTCTGACGTTGATATCAATTGTATGGAATTGTGTAGAATCAAAAAATTTAAGACGTACCTCCGAACACAAACAAATTAATCGGAACGGGTCTTGTGTTCCATAACAGATTAGAAAAAAACAAAAACCTGTCCTCGGATATTATTATCCGAACTTTCCGGAAATGATCCGATAAATTTTTGGATTGGAAAATTATCCGGGTATCTGAAATTATCCGCAAATCGGATAATTATTATCCCGTAAACGACAACACTGACTGACACTTTAATTGTAGACGAGGAAAACAGTTTGCAGGAAGGGGTGCAGTGGTCCATTTGAATACTTGAATCTCCATCGCGTATATTTGTTATATTTTGTACTGGTTGACTGGCTACATGACGTATTGACCAAACGCATTGGTAATGCTATCTGCTGTTAATATTTATCTATATCTGTATACATAGAAAGGAACATAATCATTTCTTATTACTGCAAATTATATTCTTTCTAAAAATATAATTATAATCACGCCTAGTGGAAGAATTACGACTTTACCATTATTGATTGATGAGTTACTTTGAACATTTGGAAATCAATAAAAAACCTAAAGATTCTCAGAATGTACTAAGGGATAGAAGACGTTTGAAATTGTCTCAATACTTCACTATGTTAATAACCGCAAGTAAATGGGAAAAAGTCTCATTAAATTAACAGTCTATTCATATTTGCTATAAGTATTTAATAAGCTGCTTCGCAGATTGAGTTTTAGTCAACTGTTACTTTTCAGAAGCCACTGTTTTGCGAAAGAATTCTTTATTTTGTTAAATCAACTAGTAATCATAAGTTTTTTCTTACGTTCAACTCAAACAATGCTTTTGAGCGTGAATATTATGGTATGGATGATAGACAAGGAAGCAGTATTCTAAATTGTATTTTATAACATCAATGGGAGCGAATTACTCTCTCTAATCCGTTTTAAAATGTCAGTTGAAGCCCCTCGTTGGGCGCCAAGTAGGTTCGTTTATACGTCGCGCTGTTCTTCCAATACCATTTGTTGAAATACTAACGAATAGAGGATATATACAACATGTATATAGTTTTATTACAGAATTACAGTTGATATAAATTATAGTAATAATTACCTTTACAGCCCACTGATAGCTTTTGCTCCATCATCGACAGCAAAAGCCTTGTTTGTACTGGTTTCAATGCAAATCTTTTCTCCTTTGCCAGAATTGTTGCGTCCTAATATTCTTGCATTACTTATTATTTTTTGTATATTTTCCTTTAGTCTACTTTCCTTCCTATGAATCCTTGTCATCAATTTGTTTCATTGCTAATAGATTAAGTAATGCTCCGAATAGTATTTTTAGAAACTTCAACACATCTCCTCATTCATTGAAACTTATGTCTCATTTCCATTATATCGTATTCACTTTTTCCAGCGTAGTTTCTTCAGTGAAGCTTTTATTACCTTATGTTGGATGAACAGTCTCTTCTCTTTGCCTACTGCATTGCATAATCACTTGAATAATTTTTCAAACAACGGGGTCTGTTTTATTTCTGAAAAGGGTGTTTTGGAGATTCTTGTGATATGCTGTTAGAAGCCTGTTGTGATTTTGTTCTTTGTGCAGCACTTGCTTAGCTTTCATCCATCAACAGCACTAGTTACGTTTCAACGATTGCTCATTTTTATTGAATGTTTTAATCGATTTGTTATAGTGCCTAAAGTGAATGCGGTGAGACCAACTGCTGCCCCCAAACCCTCTCAAACTAGAATGGCCGGAGACAACACTAAATTAGAAGAGTTATCGACACAGATATCCGAATTTAAGGTATTAGCTAGCTATTTGGAAGCTGAATTCATTATTGGTTGTATTGTATTTTCTTGTTTCAGTTAACAATAGATGGTTTGGAAAAAGAAAGAGATTTCTATTTCGGAAAGCTTAGAGATATTGAAGTTATGTGTCAAGAGTGTGAAGACGGAAATCCTATTATCCAAAAAATATTGGATGTATTATATGCAACTGAGGTGGGTCCAGCGTTTTTCATTTCTAACCATTGATTACAGTTTGCTGATTCTATTTTTACCTTGTTTATTAGGCATCTGAATCGATTGTCATTTTTAATATGTACAAGTTCCTAAACCGTAGTATATGCAGTAAATAAGAAGAGACCACTAGATTCCTTTGGTAGTTCTCGGGAGCGTAACTTATCACAATTTGAACGAAATTCATTCTTGTTTTTCCACACCTCATATTCGCGATAAAAGCCAGATACTTAAAACTGGAAAGTGTACGGTTGTTTTGATTGAAATTTATTTTTTATTTCAGGAAGGATTTGCTCCTCCAGACGAAGTAGAAGGTGGAGTAGGAGATGAAGACGAATACTAAGCAAAGAATCGCAATTCGATACAAATTCGCCTTAAGTTATTACATTTTTATAACTTGTAGCAACATTGATTTTAATTATATCTCAGTTAAGTTTATATTTGATAGTTTTATGAGTGTTGCTTACAAGATGTGTCCAATGATATGTGAATTGTTGATGTTCCAAACCTAATTTTTTTATAAACTTCTCTCCTCTACTTCACTGTTATCTTTCCTTGAACGTTTAATGAAAATTAATGATGCCAGTAAAATCTTTTCCAGAAAGTTTGAAGTTGTTTGAATGGACCTTTACATTTACAAAAAATAAATTGCAAAACTCGTTTGAATCGATAGTTTCTAGTCTGAAACGTCCATTTAACAAAGAGTTCCACTATATTTTTTTCCATTTAGCAAAAATATATTTGAAAGTGTGCCGCTGACGTCACGTTCATCGGAAACACCCCCCACCATAATCCACGTTCCGAAACAGGCAATACAGTTCTCCTTAAAAATATAGCTTCTAGCTTGATACAAGCCATTGAGAAATAATGAAACCTTTGTCACTTGATCAACTCATGGAAAAAATCCACATATTACCTATTTTTAATATATTTATAGCTTTCAAATTTTCTGAACGGACCTTCCTTTTGATGTAAAACGAGCATTGGCAATACCGCAAATCGTAATAACCTGATCATTATTCATCTGGTGAAAACAAATCAGAAAAAGCAATATCTAGGATTTCATTGTGACTTTCATCTCTTTGAATTTGGTCTTTCAAGTATATTTCTTCTGAATCTTTACTAGTACTTAAAATTTTTTGATAGTTCAAGTTCTTTTTTGCAATGAATAAAATATAAAATCTTTCTTTGAACTCTGCTTTGAATACAATAATAACGTAACCGAAAAGTACTCACTTGGAAATGTTCTTTACAATAACATGCATTTCCGCTTTTCATACAGGGTTTATTCACTGCTTCGAAACACATTTTACGACGCGCTTCATCTTTAGGTGTATACATAAATTGTTGACCTATTAGAATTTTCATATAACAAGGTTTGAGTTGGCACGTATTATCACCATCAATTAAGATGGTGCCCTACGTCGAACACTTCGACATTATTTGCCCCATCGCCTTTAATAAAACCTGTCGCAGTTCTTTTTTTTTTAATGCGTTTGGATGCTTGGATTGTTGTTTAAGAAACACAACGCCTGGAATAGTTTTAGGTACACAGTTTTTTCTGTATTTTTTTCCTTCAGATTTCTCCATTTTAACATCACAGTGTGATTTCGGTTTATCGTTCCTCGGTAATTCTTTTGAAACCGATTTTTTTGAGGTATTCTAGAAAGTCTTGGAGCTGATCATATTCGATGTATTCTTTGCCGTGTCGACATGTTTTTCAAATCATTAAGTAATTCTTAAATTTTATTAACATATCGATTATCGACATCAATGTTTAGCATTGGTATCCCGTTTAGTAATTTCTGTTGTTACCTCCATATTGGAGCCACAATAGGCCATTGACCGCAGTGGAGGGCCTGATACGGGCCCACTCACGTTCAAAACTAACCCCATATTGGGCGCCAACCTAATATGGTACATTGCACTAAACTCAAACACCAAAAAGTGCTTGGATCAAGACCCTATGAATTATGATATTGGTACTGTTGTAAGTTCCTTGTTGGTCAGATAGGTAGAACTTTCAAATAATCATTCTTTGAACATAATTAAAATTTTGTTGTTGTTAAAATTGTTATTTCCGTCAACCGATTGCACCCGTACGCGCAACCCTCAGAAGTCTTCGAGAGACTTGTGTGAGCTAGGGAAGACGCAGCCCTTACCTTTTAACGTGTGATGCCATGCACGAATAGTACTTTTATTGATGGAGAGTTGTCTATTTTTCTTCCTAAATCCATGTGATTCGTAGATATTAAATAATTTACTTCTTTTGTTAACATATTAAAAAAAATACAAATTGGAAGATGGCTTCATAAGCAGATATTTCTGTAATTAGTTATTTTGTTTCTTGCTTTTTATGAACATGGACTGACTTCGATACTTTTAGACTACTTGGATACTCCCCGTTATCGGTTCACTCATTCGTATGCTGATATATTAATTTCATTGTCCAACCAGACTCAAGATCCAATTACAAGACACCGAAAACAATGTTGGTTAATAGTATAGAATTAAGGATATCATGAAAGAAAAGTTTGCAACAAAAAAAACTATCTAATATGGATAACAACATAAACAGTACCTAATAAACTTCACTATCCATTCAGAAATGATGTCGTGAACTGTTACTTTAGAAGTAATAGAGAAATGATCATCAATGGTAAGAAGACAAATATGCAACATACCTGATATACCACGTGGGTACGAGGTCTACGAAATATGCTGAGATGTTTAAAAACCATGGAGAAATCAACTATTCGATTTTGTTTAGATTTTTACGGAAGCCAACTCATTGGATTATGTCTTAGTTCCATATTACCCGCCAGATGGCGCCTAGATCAGTAGACAGGAATATATGTATTTCCATTGAAATTTCATCAACATATGACCTCACAAGGTAGCAAAACAATCAGGATCGTTCAGAGCTCTAAAGCCCATGGCTAACGGTCAAATGGTTTATCAAACTGCTTTGAAGTGACGTCATTTCTATTGGTTTGTTTCAAATTGTGTGAAAAAAAGAAAAAAAAACTGTATATTATGAAAATTATGTTGTCTAAGCCTGTTCATTGACTGAATTTGAAACTAAGAGGTTATCATAAAAAATCAAGCGGGAGCGAGTAGGCGTCTTCAGTTTGATCAACCAGTTTTGCAGCTATGGATAGCAGAAATACGGTTTTTATCGTAGAAATATATATTATAATATATATTTCTATGGTTTTTATAATATGTCTGCTAACCGTTATTCGTCATTTTTATTATTGTCAGCAACATGTTCTGTAGTGCATATTGGTTATTTTGTTGTAGAGTTTTGCGTGCGGCATGGAGATATTGTATACATTGCACTGCAATTTTGGCAAGTCTTACATTTTACATAGGAATTAATCAGTCTAAATTATGGAATAACGTACTGGAGACCATACACGGCATTCAAAGAAATATACCAAATTCAGTTATTAATATCTATTAATGCTTCATAAAACACGTAATCATACAAAAATAGTTTTAGCACATCGTTAAAAAAAATATTGACATTTCCTGAAGAAAACGCCTATATAGATGTAGATATTCTTGGATTTAAAATCATTAAATGAAATTAGCGAACGTTTTTGAAAACAGAAAACAATTCTAGTTTTTTCTTAATTAAGAAATGACGCATGTTCTCCGTTGAAAATGTAACTTTTGAGATAATTATTCCTTTCGTTTCGAATTCTACAAAACCGAAACTTTAAAAAATTCTCAAAGTCCTATTCTTGCTGTCCGTGGTGATAATATCCAGTTCGGGAGTTAGACAAATCCCGGAAATCCACCCGAAACCTTCGTTGCTCCCGAATTTCTTCACCAAGCTGCCGTTCGGCTGGAAAACTTGTATCCTCGCATTTCCCGCATCCCCGACCAAAACGAACCCCAAGCAGTCGACAGCCACCACCTCCGCAGACCGAAATTGCCCGTTGCCTCTCCCCATACCGCCAATTTCCCGCAAGAGTTCCCCGTCCATATCGAACGTTTTGATCTTGTGGTTGCCGGTATCTGCCACGATGACGTCGTGTTTGTACACGACTACGCTGGTAGGCATGTGCAAGTTGCCTTGGCCTATTAGGCCTAAAAAGCAGCCAGTTTTTGGGTCTACAACCACCAAGCGATTGTTTCCCGTGTCGCAGATAATGAGCTCCCCGTTGGGCCCTATGGCCACGCCGTCTGGGCTCCTCAGCTTCAGCTGGTTGAAGTTTCTCAAGTACTCCCCCTCCCAGGAAAACACGTGGACGCAGTGCTTCCATTTATCGCTGACGAAAATTTCCCTAGACGCTTCGGAAAATGCTAGTTTAGTCGGACAGATCATCTCGGGGTTGTTTATCCTGCCGACGAGCTTAAACGTTGGCCTCTCGAGGATCAGGATGTTCTTGCTCTCTGTCGCCACGTATATCTTGGTGCTGTCCCAAGGACCCATGCCGACTCCTCTGGGGCGAGGAAATTTGGTCCAGAGCAGTTTGGGGACGAATGATCGGGTTTTGTAATGTTTAATCATGGAATTGACGCTCTCGTAGGGATTCGCCACGATTTCGGCTTTCCATGCTTCGTTATCTCCGACTTCGTTGTAGATTCCTTCTTTGTCTTGGTCGATTTTGATGTTTTCTCTGTCGAATACTATTCTGGCCTCGCCGTAGTGGTATATTTCTTCAAACAGCTCCGCTGTCTCTCTGTGGATGGTCATGTATGTGCTGATCTGTTGACAAAATGGAAAATTAAGTAGTGTGTCAAATATTCTCTAGAACTGGTAAATGTAATCCTCAATGTCATTTTTAATTCCTAAGCACAAAACTCTGGTGAAGTCAACGACTGAATTTTTACAGAAGGTTTTAACTGTGGGATTACGCCCAGTTCCATATTATCTGTAAGATGGCGGTTCCCTTCTCAGTCTAAGGTGTAGCCGAAACTTTCTGTTATATCTGTCTTGCCTTCACGGTACTAATTCTTGAGTGGATTCGTTTTGATTTCGAGAGCTCCATAAATCCTTTCTGATGAGTGCGTGAGCACGAAACAGCTGTCAAAGGTTGGAACTCTCGGAATTAAAACGAAATATACTCTGTTTTCACTCAAATAAATAAATATATAGGTACGATTATGGTCAGATTAACCAATGCACTGATCATAAGTACTGCACCTTATTACTTCTGACTTGCATCTCGTTTATGTTCGACTGGATCTTCTCTTTCAGTGCAACCATTCGGGAATTTATATTTTCATGGAGAACGTTTCCTTGCGTTTTTATTGCGGAAACTTCGTC
Source organism: Chrysolina oricalcia (assembly GCA_944452925.2). Taxonomy (NCBI): domain Eukaryota; kingdom Metazoa; phylum Arthropoda; class Insecta; order Coleoptera; family Chrysomelidae; genus Chrysolina; species Chrysolina oricalcia. The sequence continues at coordinate 6,470,153 of OX101815.2, read as the reverse complement.
CAGTACCGTCTTCTCCATTTTCTTCAGCTGTGCGATTTTTTCCTGAATCGTTTTTTTGATGGTTTCGTCCAGTTGATCGCAACGATTCGAAAAGTTTTCGGCTTTGTGTTGTAGTCGCAATTCTGATTCTTCTATTTGTTTTACCAGGACGGATAAGTTGGAGTCCAACTCGGTTATGTGTTCGGTCCAACACACGGAACAAAACACCTGAAAAACGGAAAAACAAACGAGTTGACAAAATGTTCGGATCATGATCAAAACACTGGAAATATCGAGAAAAAAATTTAGAAGTTCCACAGGGATCAGTTTTAGGTCCACTACTGTATTCAATGTAATATATGTTAAAGATAGCAATATCAATAATTGCATAATGTTTACGGAATAATCATCATTAATAACAACATGGAGCAAACTTTTGGGAACTTTTTTGAAGTGTTCGGATTTTATTTCAATATTTCATTCCCCTTGAAACAATTACAAATTAAAGTGGTGAATGGGTGACTGACAATGTAATAAAATCCAGCCAAAATTTTAAGGTTTTATTTATATTTATATACCCTATCCAAAAGGTGAACATATGAAACTTTAAAAAAAAAACCAAGCGCTGTCACTATCAAAATAAAATCCTTGCATCTGACAACATATGTAAATCAGCTTGGGATTTTATGAATACAAAGACTAGCAGGAGAGGAAAGAAATTATAATACTTCAATTAGAGAAAATTGAGGTGATTATAGGTATCCTCAAAACATTTTAAACACCTAAAGAATTAAATTATGGACTCAATACCAAGTAGCAATAATGACACTCAATGAAAATGGAAATTAAGGAAATCCAGTCTTTCGCAAATTTCCTATACAGTAGGAGTTTCGTCTCAATATAAGTTATCACTCTGAAAAAGGCCTAATTTTCCTAAACCCCTTTGTCTGTGGAGAGCTTTTTGACTTAATTTATATTAATCATAAAATGAAAAATTAGTCCTCCAATGTTCACACTGAAAAAAGTAGTATCAATAATTATTGAACCTCTAGTATATCTCGTGAATCTTTCATTTGCCACAGGCAAGTCTCCTTCAAGTCTCAAAATAGGGAAAGTTGTGCCTATACAGAAGAAACCCAATTTTTGAAATTTAAATGATAATCGTCCAATTACCATACCATCTTGTTTTTCGAACGTATTCGAACTATAATTTTCCACCAGACTAATGGATTTTCTCATCAGAAAAGAATTATTAACAGCTAGTCAGCATGGATTCTACCCAGGAAGATTATCTAGCAGTGCCATCTGTGTCTTTTTGGAAAAAGTTGTGAACTTCATCGAAACAGGCGAGTGCCCTGCGGGAATCTTTTGTGATTTAAGCAGGGCATTCCTGTGTCGATCATAATTTGTTGCTGATTAAACTTTTTTCTTGCAGAATTCAAGGTTCAGCTTATGCTTGGGTTGAGTCATTTTTGACTATTACAGAACAGTACTTGAATATATCTACTGTAATCGTGATAAGTACAGTTCTAATAAAAGAATAGCATCTCTGGGTGTCCCTCAAAGATCCGTATTGGGCCCCATGTTCTTTATGATGTATATACTATGATAAACTAGTAAATAACAATTCATATATTCTATTCTGTTCTTTTCATAATAGACTATGCGGAAAAACTAAATATCAGTATTGATAATGGGAATGGACATTTAACTTAGTCAGATTTAGTGAAGTTGTTGGGAACTGTTTTGGATAACACACTGGATTGGAGAGCTCATTGCTAATCTTTTATACGAAAATTATTATTTGAAACCGTTGTAAATTGTAATCAGCTAGTTATATTTTACTTCGCTCAAGTCGAATCCCGATTGAGGTATAGACTTCAATTTTGGGGAAATTCGTCTTCAGCACCTAATTTATTCACAGCATAAAAAAACTTGTAGGAATGATCGCTGGTGTCTCTCTACGCAGTTCCTGTAAACTTTTATTTGTCAAGTGCAAGATTCTGCCCCTGATTTGTCTGTTCATTTAGGGAATGTCCGTTTATGTTTTTAAAAACAAAAAACATTTCTTATCAATGGCTAAACGTGAGAAATCAACTAGGCAGGATAAAGACTTATATATTATATTTTTTGAATATAATGTGACATTGAATACAGCTAAGTACTTAGGATTGAACATTTTTTATTTGTTGCCGGAAGAATTGAAATGTTGTCAGTCTGAGGGTCTATATTTGAAAGAAAACTTAAAAGTTGTCTTTCAGAAAAATGCTTTTATAATTTGATAACAGACTTCATGACGTAAAGAACATGTGTTTGTGTTATATAAAAATTCATATTGAACAGTCACTGTCCGTAGATATATGATGTATATTTGTAATTATGTCTATTTTTTTTGGATTCATTTATGGTTTTCTTTTTCATATAGTATTTAGAATACTATATGCATTCTATTGGTTGGCAATTTTCTATACGATGTTGTAATTAATGTATTGTCATCGGAAATAAATTATATTATCTACAATTATATGATATGGTTTTCCTCAAACAATTTTCTTCTGAATCAATAAGAAACATTTGCATTTAGGACTAGTTTTCAATGTTCAAGTTAAACTCCAGATAACTAACTAATAGTTTAGAATGTGACACTTCCAACATCTTTTAAAGAATGTCATTCACCATCTAAACATTCTAAATTATTAGTTATCTGGAGCTCAACTTGAACATGAAAAACTTGACCTTTATCATACAAATAAATTGCCCTACAGTAAATGAAAAGAAACAAAGGAAAAGAAGAACTGATCATTCCATTTTAATCATGCTGTGAATTTTGTACACTTTCTATCTAGACCATTGCTGATAGACGCCAAAAAATATAAAAGCGTAAAAAAAATTTACACAATGAGACCTTCTGGAAGAGGAGTAAAATATTGTTCGAATGACGGAGAAAATAATTGGGAGTCGACAAAATGAAGAAGGGTGGAAAGGGATGAACTTTTAGGGGTTTAAAGTGATATTTCACGGTTTTTCTCGATTGGCAACGAAAGTTCACCTCCTATCGAAAAAAGTTTAATGGCAAAGTTGTTGATAATGAATAGATCTACAACTTTTGTATCTAACATTTTTCCACATTACCTCCAATTTTCCAGGAAAATCTGAAAACCCGATTTTTCATTTTTTAATTTTTTTCTATCGCAAAAATATTTTTCCAAAAAATTTAGTGGAAATATAACTTATTATGTTTCAAGTGAGCTGTAATTTATTTTTCCTTTTTTTTCTCGACAAGTTCCGAAAAAACGACCTCATTTCCAAATGAAAAATTTCCCCGGTAAAATTCATCTTTTCAATCTCGCCAGCCGCCATTTTTTCCGTTGAAGCGTCTAAATTTGAATTATGCAATGAAAGATTAGCATTACTATGGATTTTTTTTCCAGGAAACGCAAAAAACTGATTTTCAAAAATCTATTTTTAAAATTTTTGTTTTAAACTCATATTTATTTATTAAAATTATTGAAATTAACAGTTGAAACATTTGGAGAATATTAATTTATGTCACTTCAATCGGTACAAAGAATAAACAAGGCCATAAATAAGGATTTGATTATGATAAAAGGGCGAAAGGAGGTGAACTTTTGGGGGTAAAAATGGGTTTTCACGATTTTCAGCGAAAATTAACCCCCTAAAAAAAAAGTTGGAATTAAAAGTTGTTGGCAACAAAAAGATCTACAAATTTTGTAAATAACATTTTTCCACATAACCTCAAATTTTCCGGAAAATCCTGTATAACCGTTTTAATTTTCTTCTTGTTTAAAATTGTATGTCGCAAAATTTTGAGGAAATATACCTTTTTCTGAAATCGTTCAAGAATGCCCACTTTCTCGGAGCAACTTCAGGCATCAAAATACGATAATCTAGTATTTTAGTCCGTTGCTAAGCAACGAACTTTCCCGGACCGTTTTCGGACCTAAACGGTACGGGAATAGTAATTTACGTAACAAGTCCGAAAAATACTGTTTTTTTTGGCGAGTCCTGTAAGTCTGCGAGTCCAAAAAAACTGTTTTTTGACGTGTTGCGTACACTATTTTTTCGGCAACCATGTAGAATAACAAATCAATGAGATGCATTTAGTCTAAGAGTACGTACTTCCCGGACTAGGCTGGGAAGTGCTACTTTCCCAAAGAAAAAGTGTCCGGGAAGTGAACACTTTCCGGATGGTTGCCGAAAAAGTACTTTCCCGTACAGAAAACGATCCGAGAAAATTTTTGCCGGTTTGTTTACATTTTAGACAGTTATTGAATTCACGCAAACAATATGTAGAATTCCTCAGTTTTTGATAATGCTGATTGCTATTTTAGAAAAAATAGTATGTGTACCTCGTAGTAAAAGCACATTCCCAGACTTCAATGCTTGTTGGCCTCGGCTTAACGCCTCGGCCAACAATTTACATTGTCGTCCGGGAATGTATTGCTTTTACTACTAGATACACAATATACTATTTTATGTTCTGAATTAGACGTTTTTTCTCGAACGTTTATTTTTTCCTTAAATTTTAATGTAAATACGATATAATAATAAACAGTTTTCTACTTAATAAAAGTGATTTGATTGTAAAGAAAAAACTTCTTTAAATTGCAAATAATCGTCTAATTTAGAACATGAAAAGGTATATTTCCACTAAATTTTACCAGAAACATAATTTTTAAACGAGAAAAAAAAATAAAACGGTTTTTCCGTTTTCTCGAAAAATTTGAGGTTATGTAGAAAAATGTTGTATACAAAGTTGTAGATCGTTTTATTGCCAACAACTTTTTTGTTTAACTTTTTTTCGTAGGAGTTTAATTTTGGCTGCAAATCGTGAGAAACCTTTCACCCTTCTATAATAAACAAATCCTTATTTTTGTCCTTGTTTATTCTTTGTAGCTATATTGAGGTAACATGAAATTAATATTCTCGAAAGGTTTCAACTGCTAATTTCAATAATTTTAATAAATAAATATGAGTTTAGAACAAACATTTAAAAAATTGATTTTTGAAAATCTGTTTTTTCCTTTTTGCGCGTTTTTTGGAAAAAATTTCCATAGTATAGTGCTACTTTTTCATTACATAATCTAAAAGTAGACTTTTCAACATAGAAAATGGCGGCTGGCGAGCTTGAAAAGATGAATTTAAGCAAACTATTCAGTTGAAAATGAGGTCGTTTTTTCGGTATTTGTCGAAATAAAAAAGGAAAAATCTGTATTTCGCTACAAAAAAATTACTGCTTACTTGAAGCATAATAAGTTATATTTCCACCAAATATAGTGAAAAAAATATATTTCTGCGCAAGAAAAAAAATTTAAAGTGAAAAATCGGTTTTTCCGATTTTCCCAAAAAATTTGAAGTAAGGTGAAAAATGTTAGGTACAAAAGTTGTATATCTTTTTATTATCAACTATTTTGCCGCTCAACCTTTTTTGATAGGAGGTCAACTTTCGTTACAATTCGCGAAAAACCGTGAAATACCACTTTCAACCCCTAATAAAAGTTCAACCCGTTCCACCTTCCTCCATTTTGTCGACTCCAAATAATGTTTCCCGTCATTCGAACAATAATTTGCTCCTCTTTCAGTAGCTCTCATGGTGTTAATTTTTTTATCTCAAAAATGCATCAGCACTGGTCTAATCGGAAATGACATATTTTGGAACTTTGGAAAAGGCGAGAAAAATTCAAATTGAGATAATTGTTTTACATGGTCTACTTCAAGAAGTATTCTGATATGAAGAAATAGAAAAACGTAAACAAGTTTTATCACCAAAGTGTTGGGTATTTTTATGCAGTTGCATATATTTGGAAACCGTGGCGTGATTTTGTCGGCATTCAATAATTGTACAACTATGCCGCCTTATAACCATATTAGAAACTTGCTGTCATAATGTTTGATTGTGTTCAACGAAATTCCTGTAAAGTGTGATATTTTGCGAAGTGTCTCATCAAGATCATGCCAAATCTCGCACAAGTTCCACTCAAAGCGGGCATAACTGCCAATCCTCATGTCGGATTGAAATCTTACTTGCGAGTTGCTAAAAAAGAAGGTAAAGGGTCAAATACATTGTTGGCAGGTCATTCTTGTTGGATACTTGAACATAATTCTATAGCGCCAAAATTTTAATTCCTTTCTTTAAGTGCCTAAACTGAGCATTTTGAAACGGAACTATTATCACCATCAAAGGTAGAAACAAGAATTGTTTATCGCACATAAAATAATACTTGAATGTCAAATGGGTTTCTTATGCCTGTATCTCAACAAACATTTAAAATTGTAATATCTACAAAACATACAACGCCTTTTGTGCTGAAAAGTAATGCCGTTACATGACCCAAAATGACAAGGATCGTGTTGAATGAAATTAATTACCATTTTTTCAAAGAATGTTTGTTCTTAAAAAATGTGCCCCTGAATTAATACCAGTAATTTGCAGGTTATTCACACTTTTATAATTAAGAAATATATACGTCTACCTGTATGACTGCGAAATTATAAGTTATAACTAACTCTAAAAGGAAATAATATTTATTCACATAAGTAATCTAAAAATATATAAACACAATAGGGAATAAATAGAGAGGTTGGCCACAAAATAGACCCTTGAATGTGATTTTTTCCGTTATTACAAATAAGTTTACATGTAACAAATTTTCGAAAATCGTGCAAAATATTTTACAAAGATCAAAAAAGATAAAATTAATGATTTCACTATATACTAAGACATAAACTCACAAATATATTTAAACAAAGTAATATAAAAAAAGTACACTTACTTGCAGATAGTATGTATAATTTTTTAATCAACACACTGGTGAATTTTTAATCGAGTATACATTTTAAAAATTTATTTTTGGACATTTTGAGAGAATTTAACTGCCTTATTTCAGAGGAAACGGTATTTCTTTTTTATTGGTGTCCCATTTCACTTATTTAAAGCACGCCACAGCGTGTTTAAATCGAACTTTCAAAAACGCGCGTTTTTTTAAGTTACCATGGTTAATATCAACAACTCGAGAAACGTGAAGTCTAAATGACAACTTTTTGATTATTGATCTGACATCAGTAACTTGTAACGTCAAATAAACAACTCGTTAATTTATATCTGTTACCTTTTTCTTTTCCATCTATTTGAAGAAGTTGTCATTTTCTTTTTTGTGCGTATTTTTTGCCATATTAATCGCGATTCTGCTTTACAATTCAAGGAATCGATATTAGAATAAATTTTTAGGCATTATAGTGAAAACAATCAATTTTTGATGACAAATTGCAATTTTATTCATGTTTTTCTCATTTCCATGATAACGAAACATATACTGATGTCACGTCAGCCATTTTTAACATTATTAGTACATACGAGGATGTATTGATATCTAGTTAGCCTAGACCAGTTCCCTGCAAAAACAAAATATTGCGTTACCATAGCAACGAACAATAACTTATTAGAAGTGTCAGTGTAAAGTTTGACGTCAAAAAAGTAAACCAGAGTTACGCAATAAATTAAAAGAAAAAATATGTCCACCGAAATTGTGAAAATCGAAAAATTGGAGTATCGAGCCATCATCAAGTACCTGTATTTAAAAGGGTTAAGAGGTAAGCAGATTTACGAAGATATGCTATAATAGTATATTTCAGTATGTAGACATGTACAATAAATGAATAAATAAATAAATAAACAATATAATATAAAAACAATAAAAATGCAAATGAAACATTAAATAAAACTAAGTATGATATGATAGCAGCGATTTAGTGCTTTCCTGCTCATAGAAGAGAACATAGGCATCTCCGCTCACCAGGGATCTAGATGAAACTGGGGTCACATGTGAATCATTGTATTCATGCCACGTGCTCGCATACGGATGTCTACAGTAGGCTGTGTAGTGTCCGCTATGGGTAGTCCCACTATGGTTAGTTAATGCATATAGACTATATCGACAAGGGGTTACGTTTTCTGTTGTATAATTACTCAAATCTAATCCCTCTAACGGAAAATCTATGGTAACATTCAATTTTCCTCTTTCTGTTGAAGGAAACCTTTTCAAATGAATAACTAGAATTTTCGGGAATCTATGAATCGATAGGGATTTCGTGCACTTCCTTCTCTCTTTGCACTTCGCACATGTCGGCTTCTCGTCACCATCCAAAGTTTCTTCCCTTCTGAATGAATCCAAACATTGTGATAGTGTTAGCTGGCCTGCTCTTCGTGGTATTGAGAGGGATAGATCCCAAAACGGATCGAAAGAGACTGAACAGTAACCACAATGAGTACATTTCAATGTAGATTTTAACTGGCCAACGAAGTTGTCTACAATTTTGGAATTGTCAGTCCTTAAGTATCTTGACCATGACTCTTGAGCCTTCTCACTGTCACTCAATTCCTCATATGACTCTTTCATCAAGGGTATGGGCTTTTCCGTTACTCTATTGACGTCTTCATGTAGACCCTCCAACAGGAATCGTAAGAACTCTTGAGCATCTTCCTGGGCAAAACCGATGAAACGAGGAGCGATTCTTTCGATTTGACTTTTCAAGGAGACTGTATTAACCAGTCTACCAGACGAATCATCTGACCAAAGTTCCTTGATCACCTGGGCAAATACTTTGATTAAAGCTCCCTCCCTAGATGAGTTAGTGTTTATATCCTTTATGTGGGCGTCTCTTCTCAAATACTCCAACAACCATCTTGTGTTCGATAAACACTGGATAATACTGTTCATGAAGCATGTGTTACCGATGTTTTTCAACCCATTAAGACCTAGAATTTTGACAGTACTATGTCCTATGGGCAAGTTTGAGCTGAAGCTGTTATTGCTGCGTTTGCCACTACTATCGTCTTCGGAATACTCTATGATGTGCTGATTGCCCCTGTCACTTGATCGGTGTAATGACGTATTAGAGTTGAGACTGTTGGATATTGAGTCGCTTGAACTGAAACACTGATTGCTGTTTTTTGGTATTAGGTTAGGTATAGGAAGGTGCTTTTTAGACCTTGGTATGTTGAAAAATTCATCCAAATGACGATCGACAGGAACTGTTCCCAATACCGAAGCTGCATTGCCTCTTTGAATGGCGATACTGATGCGTTGAAGAAGAAAGCTGGTGGAACGGTTATCATTGATCACCTGAAAAATTTTTCGACCAATATCTCTGATGAATTCCATTGCTTGAGGACCAAATACTCCATAGGTTTCGATTGCAACAGGGTAGAATAGATAGAGATTTCCCAAGTTTTGGTATTTTTTTATCTTAACTTTTTCTCCAATTTCTGCAGCAGCACCCTGACGAATTGAGGTGGAGTTTAAATGTGATGCGGCCATAGTATCAATACAAGTGAAATCCCATACGACTGGTTTACCAAATTTCCAGGGAATCAATGACATTCCATCCGGTCGTTTACCGTCATCACGACTAACACCTGATGGTTCTAAGATTGCTGGAATTTTAGCCGTTATCAAAGCTCTCTTCAACAAATCATTTACTGCATCATGGCGAGATCTTCGACCAGCGCTGAATTTACAGCTCAAACCATGAACACCAGATTCATCAACTTCAGCACCACATTTACATTTATGAGGAACACAAATAGAAGAACCCAGTCGAAGTCCAACAGAAATTCTGAATGTCTCATCGTCAAGAAGATTACCCAAAGAAGCAACTCTCCTGATTCCTTTGAAGACACTGCATTGAGACGAGCCTTCTGAGAAGTAGATTCAGCTGTTTCAAGCAGATTATCCAAATTAATTTTCAAGAGCGGACGATCCCAGGCACTTTGTCTTTTCTTATCAAAATCTGGCAAAGGGAGTTTGACTTTAGAAATCCATAACTTTTCCCCTTCTTCATAAAATGAATCTCTTATTCCAAGAAAATTTGATGGAAGTATCGAGTTCGACAGATGAGACACACTGTTGAAGGATGATAAAAAGGCAGGTAAGATGACTGATGATGCCAAACAAATTCCCAGTCCTCCCATGCTGACGGGAAGTGTTGCTTGAAGCCAACTCTGGATGCGGAATTGATTATTGGTTATCGATTCGAGAGAGCTATGAATCAAATCATCGAATTTTTGAATTTCTGAATCAACATACCATGTTGGAGAACACCTGAGTAAGTACATCAGTTTCGGTAAAGCCAAACAGTTCTTATTAATTCTTAATTTCCTTGGTGATCAATGTCCTTCGTATGCGACCGTGAAAAATTGGACTGATCGGAACCGATCGGGAAGGCCAGTTTCTGTGTCAGTTCCCGAAAATATCGATGCAGTTCATGACATGATTTTAACAGACCGTCGAATTGGGCTAAAACGGATATCTGAAGCACTGAATATTTCATACGAACGCGTTCATCATATAATTCACGTCAATTTGGACATGGGAAAAATTGCTGCAAAATGGATCCCCAAATGTTTAAATGTTGACCAAAAGCGTGCAAGGGTAGTAGCATATCGCGTTCGATCTGTGCTCGATTTGAAAACGATGTAGACTTCTTAAACCGAATTGTTACTATGGATGAGACTTGGGTAGGTACATTTCTACCATCCAGAAACAAAGCATCAATCGATGGAATGGCGTCACTCCGGTTCTCCAAGACCTAAGAAGTTTCGTGTTCAAAAATCTGCTGGAAACGTTCTTGTTTCAGTTTTTTGGGATTGCCAAAGGTGTTTTGTTTTTGCAGGACAACGCCCCTGTACACAAATCTCATGTTGCCATGCAAAAAATTCGTGATTATTCACCAGATTTGGCTCTGTCCGACTATCAACTCTTTTCTCAACTGAAATAAAGTTTAAAAGGTCGTAAATTTTCTTCCAACGAGGAGGTAATAAAAGCTGTGGAGGTCTGGTTTGCAGAGCAAGAAGAAACATTTTTTTTGAAAGGTCTAGAGACGTAGTTAACATTTTTTGTAGTAATAATACCAGTATTTATGATTTCGAATTGCACCAATAAAAAATATAGCGTAAGTATTCTTGGATAACTAGTATTTCAAACACTTGCTCTATTCTAATCGCGCGTGTTTGAAAGACATTTTTTTCCACTTGTACTTTAAAATACTATTATATAGTTTGAGTCCTAGGTAGACACTATAGCTCCGTTGTAATATGTTTTTCTCAGGTATTGGAACTTATTAGGAATTTTTTCTATATCGAATTCAATGACCAATTAGATTATTTTTATGTTTATACTGTCTAGTCGAGGTTTATGGTGTATAATGTTGAAAAAAAATTATTTGGATCTTTTCTAGATTTGTTGACGGCACGCTATTATAGTATAATTCAAGTGGCTCTGTACAAGTACATAATCATTATTTTTTATGGTGATTTACTTACTAAACCAATATAAATATATTAGTAATAATTATAACAATGTGTATCTCAATTTATATATCAAACTAAGTAAGATCTTTAATGTCATCCTGCTTGTAGAAGAGAACATAGGCATCTCCGCTTACTAGGGATTCAGATGAAATTGGGGACACTTTTGAATCATCATACTCATGCCAATATATTTGATAGATATTTGAACTTATATAAGATAGAGAGAAGTTTTTTTATTACATAACTGGGATGTACATTCCACTTCAAGGTGTTATGGACAAGTACACCCTAAGTCCTTGGTATTTCTTAAACTATTAGAATGGTTTGATGTTCATCAATGCTGACCATCAATGATTTATAGTTCGGTAGGGTATTTATATGTGATTTAAATGGGAGGAAATATATTTTGTCGAAAAAAAAGTTAATAGGCTGACTTTGAGCCAATTAATAATATTGGTTAGATCAATTTCTGCTTTAGTTTTTTAAAGAATCCCAGTTGTTATCCTTTGAAGTGATGGCCGTATCATCTCCATTTAGTGGTAGTTTGAACAAATCGTTTACATACAAGTTAAACAGAAGTGGGCCAAGAAGTGCACCTTGGGGTATACCATATTCCACTAATTTCAAATCTTCCTGTATTCTGACAGTTTGGTAATCCTTCATTAAATAAAACGGTTGCCTTCCGACAATCAGGAATTGTGAACGATCGACAATATGGTTTTCGTTATCATGGAACAACCGGTGACCATCTCGTCTACATCTTGTATAGTATTACACACATCTTACACACAATATCAAAAGTAATGGAAAAGGCAATCCTTATTCAGTTCCGTAACTACATGGAGAAATTGAAATTATTTGATATTCATCATTATGGATCTAGAAGAGGAAAAAGCAAAAGATGCGGTAAATAACATTCTTAAATATTTTGCAAATAAAAACTATGTTCAACCATCTTCACACTGATCTATCGAAAGCCTTTGACTGAGTCTGTAATGAAAAACTCCTGGAGAAATTGGAATGGAATGGATTAAAAGGTGTTTCTAGAAACATTATTGAATCTAACAAAAGTATAACACAAAGGGTTTATAATAATAACATTATAAGTCACAAATGTCCAACAAAAGGAGGGTACTGCAGGGATCCATACTGGGCCCTTTCCTGTTTTTAATTTATGCAAATGATCTACCTTCACATATGTCAATGAAACGTGAGTTACTGGCGGTTTTATATGCAGATAACACTATTGTTTCCTCTTCATGTTGATAAAAGTACTGATATTGACGAAATTTCAGCAGATGCTATAGCCCATGCCAAAGCGTGATCATTATTACCTGAGGTATACAGAATTGGTATCTCCGTACACATGTTCGTGGTTCATCCAAGATTTGGCACGAAGAAATTTTGTGGAACGTTGTGAACACTCGACAAATCTATCGTACTCACCTTTCGACAATGTTGGCAAACATGTTCTTCTTTTTCCGACACTATTTGACATTTCGAGCAGCTGTAGTCTGGAGCCTTCGGAGATTTGGGAGAATCTTCGTCCTGCATCAGTTTCAGTAGCGAATCGATGTAGAAATTCTTCGGTAGACTCTTCAACGACTCAAAACTGTTTTCCAGTGTTACTTCCTTCTGGCACAAAGGACAGCTAACAGATTTTATGTTGGAGGCTAGCCCAATCGTCGAGTTTGGTTTGACTACCAAATTTTTCACTGTGAGGTGGCTCTGGAGGCAAGCCAGACAGAACGTGTGCTGGCAAGGAAGCATCCGGGGGTCCATCAGCTTTTCGAGGCAAATGCCGCATTGCACCAGTTCTTCCAGAGCTCCTATGGAGTTGCTCCTGAAACAAAAATAAATGTCAAAGCCTGAATATCAGCAATATTCACCACCTGTAATGTCACATACACTTGCTTCCCAACAAGGCATGTGGTCGTCTATGGAGAACGATACATGTGAAAAAAAAATCCCTGTACCAATATCCAGAAACTTTAGGATGTCATCATTCATCATATCTCGTTGTTTATTTGTTTAAAACTTCCACACAATCAAATTTTATCGAAATTGTGAAAGGGGTATATTTGATTTGATCTGGTATCGGTTATGAAAGAACAGAAAAATATGTTTTAAAAAAATCAATACTTACGAAAGAATGTGTGTGTTTCAAAACCTAAAACCGAGCAGCAATTCTCAATCGACTTCAGAGACAAGTATCGGTGACAATTTGAAGGCGCGGATACAGTAGGATTGATGCGCTCTTATTTGACAAATAGATATCAAAGTGTTGTTATGCAAAACACACAAATCCCTTCCCTACTCATTAAAAAGGGTGGCCTCAAGGTTCCATATTGGATCCTCTTCTATTTCTCATAAATGAAAATGATCTCATTCACATTTTACAGAACCTGTCAACGATCCAAGTGATCACGTATGCTGTCGATACCAATATTATAGTATCACAAAAGGATGTGGAAAGTCTTGTGGAATCAACTGAAACTGCCTATTTATTTTGTGGTCGCTAAAAAAAACACCTATGTGTAAATATCGTATTGGTGAATTTTTCCCTTAGCAATCAAACCGAAACCCTCTCTTTCTTTAAAACTGAGAATATGAGTAGATGCATCAGAAACAATTAAATTACTGGGTGTCAATATTGATAATAAATGGAGCTGGGAAACACATATTTATAGTCTCTGTGCAAAACAACTTAAGAACTTTTATGCATTGAGATTTATGTCTGTAGCAAATCTATATTGTTAAGTCTATATTATGCCAACATCAATAGCCATTTGTGGTATATGATACTTAACTGCATCATGGGAAAGAGTTTTTGTTTTCACAGAAAATAGCAATTAGGGTTTTGGAAGGTCTAGGATGGAGGGCCTCAGGTAGAGACACTTTCAAAAGTTTAAACATTTTGACTATAGCAGGCCTGTATGCGATGTGCTGTGTATTTTTGTCTATCAGAACAGATATAAGTTTGCTCGAATGGAGAAAATCATCTGCACGAAACAAGATCTAGAAATATGCTTTTTCCAGGCCAACACCGTACAAAAAAGTTACAGAGAAGCCACCTGTTTCTTGGCTGCAAGCTCTACAATAAATTGGATCAGAATATTAAAAGTGTCTCTAATATACAGGGTGTCCCGTAAATGATGGATAACATTTCAATTGCGAATAGCGGACAATAAGATCGTTCAGAAAATATATTTTAGTGTTGTAGAAAGTCCTACGATTTTCGAGTTATTAGGACTTTTATGAATTGAAGAAAAATGGTACCCTTTTCACTTTTTCGCGCGCCACTGCCACAAAAAAAGAAATATTCAGATTCAGATCTATTTAGAATATTCTTGATTGAGTATACTATCAGACTGGTATTGAAATTTTAAAGTAATCACTCTGGTACAATGGGAAAAATAATTTAATTTCGAATTCGTGTTTTACTATAGTTTTTTGCCAAAGTTTGAGCTTCTGTTGATTGAAAAATGTAGGGCTACCGGAGTGGCCAACTTTCCTAAAAATTCCCTATTGAATGTAGACTTCAAAATGGTATAACGCATGCTGCTTTGTTTTCCACAGGTTGGCCTTGGTTTAGTTTTGGACTTTTGGCAGTCAAAGGGTTGGCGTTGGGTCGGAATTGGGTCTCCTTTCCTATTGTTGACGGGATAATCATTGGATGGCTTACTTTAGTCACTTGTAATTCATTTGACCGAATTCCTTGGCCCCAACCCCTTGATTTGCTGTAAATGAGATGCCGAAGGCCAACGCATTGACGACCAACGTTCGCCTCAATAAATTGGTTCTCGTTCGTTGGCCTTCGTTGGACTAGTGAGTACGCACCTTAACAAGAGCTATTCGCACCACGCCAACGGCAGCAATGGAAGTTTTAGGGCTGCTTCCTCTACATCTAGTTTCGGAGAGAGAGGTAGGGTAGACAACTGACATACTTCATCAAGAGGTTCGCAGTTTACCGTTTATATTCAGAAAATGCCCTAAGATATACTATCTCAAAAACTACCAACAGCAAAAGTCCTACACAATATGGTCTTTTCTAAAAGAGATGACTATGGTCTCACCTCAATAATTTATTAGGGGGCGTTTTGATATGATGACTGGGTATTCTCCCGTTTCTTTTCTCACTAGCTCCAGCATTTCTTGCGTATTTTTTTGCTTCGTTCATATTCACGATAGATAACAAACTGTCCCATGTTGATGTATCGAGGCTTAGTTATCTCAAACCTGATTGATTAATTCCTAAATCTAGATAAGATACGTAGTTGTTTATCAGTTACTTGATTCAAGGGATTATTGTTGGATTTGGATGAGAATTTGGTTTGATTTGCTGCAGGCCCGTTGGCAGCTAAGAGGGCTTATCAGCTTATCACACCCTGCACTTATTCATGTTCTATTTACGTGTTATGTCCACTAAGTTGTTATTGAAGAGAAGACTAATTAAAATAGATAATAATACAAGGATTAACAGTCAATGAGTATATTCACAATGCTTTATCGCATATTTTGCAATTTTACGAATTTCCATTCTTGAAGGAACGAGTATGGTTTTGCTGGGGTTCTCTTTTGCACCATTCCTCTAGGTCCTCAGTGTTTTTGAATTAGCTCAGAGGTTATTTGGGCATAATTTTTCTCTACAAGGACTACTATGTTGTACATGTAACTTTTGGAAGTAGTATCCCTGATTATTTGAAGATTCTAGTAGTTCTTCGATTACCATGTCCCTCTGTCAGGGGCATAGTGTCCCTCCCTGTGGGTTTCCTATGGCAATGTCCAGCTGCTCGGAGTCTGCAAACATTTTGGTCTGAGCCTGTTGATTTTTGAGAATTGAGAGTATCCATCGCAGGTGGTTTCGTCAACGCTTGTCATCCTGGCCGATGAGCCCATTATTTCAAAGGATGTATTTTCAAAGGCTCCATCGATATCCAGAAAAGTGCATAGTGCTATTTTTTTTTCGCCAGTGTCCTCCAGCCTTGACACCAATTAGTGCGAAGCATGCTGGTTTCCATGTAAAGGCCGGTCTATAAGAGCAGCCTTTCACATGTCCCTGTATACTAGTTTTTCCAGTTCTTTCAGGAGAAAGGATAATACGCTTATTGGTCTATAATCCTTGGCCTGGTCGTGAGAGTTTCGGCCAAGTTTCTGAATGAAGACCACCTTCACAGATTTCCATATATGTTTGTGGTATCCACCCAAGTAAAGTCTGCATAGTTCTGGTGCTAGATCTCGAATTCCCTGCTGTAGTAAAACAGGAAATATTCCATCTGGTCCAGACAATTTATTTGCGGGTTGAAGAAGTTTATAGATTGTATTACTTTCACGTATGTTACAATCCGCTTTGTCATCTTCCAGTCAGCCCTGTTCGCCCTTAGTTGAAGGTTGACGGTAGTTCGATTGCTGGGATTCGTGACAGTGGTAAATTCTGGAAAGAGTGTTTTGAAGAGTAGTACAATTATTTCTTTATCATTTTTTTGGCCATCCGTGAGTGTTTTGGGAGTCCCCACTAGGTTTATGGGGTGTTTGGAGAGTGTGACCTACATAGTCTTGAACTAATTACAGGAATATTCTGGCTGAATATTTCAAAAAACTGGAAAGCAAGCTGTTAGGCACCGGTCCACCATTATTATTGATGATTTGATCGTCTTTACTCATTGTTACGAACCTGATATTCGATGGAAGCACCGTTAAATTATCTAGAAAAGCCGTAGAACATTCATCGAAGGTAAAAAAACATTATGGGGTCGAAAATAAAATTCAATTTACTTTTCAACCATATATATTTTTTATTTTCGTTAATACGTACTTTCACAATCTTGATAATAATAATAATAAAGAAATTTATTCAATAAGCTGAAAATATATTAAATGTTAAACAAAAAAAAATCGGATTATTCAGCTCATCAAAAAAGCTGCATTCAGTTCTATCACCTGGAAGGTAAATAGACCAGTTTTTCAATACAGCTAGTACTCCATAAATACAGAAATGTGGAGAAATTATTTTATTACATACATAACTAATAAATTCATACTTAAAAAATATTTTATAAATAGTAATTCTTAATATTCTTCTTAAAATGTGATGAAAATCTAAATCTTAAAATTAGGTACCAACAAATTATTGAGAAGCAATCTTTTTATATAGAATTTGGCAACGGGAATTGACATGTATCTAATTTCAGAGGGAATCAGATCGAGAACTTTGCAAACAATATACGAAAATGATCCTTGATATAAGTTTGTGTTATGTTTTGGTACTGTAAGGGTGTCCTTTTTCCTTATATTTATGTTGTGTACGTCAGTTCTGAATCTAATTTTCTTGTATAAATATATAGGTGATTTATTTTTCGTGGCTTTTAAAAACAATATACTACCGTGCAAGTAACGCCTCTGTTTTACTGTAAGCCATTTCAGTTCAGTCAATTTGCTCTAAACTCCCCTTTGAAATTTCCTAATATTAAATATCATTCTAACACACATATTTTGTATTTTTTGCAATCGGCTATTTTGAAATGCCGTTAGACAAGGTCCATACAGTATGTCGCAATAGTTGATATGTGATAATACAAGAGATTCACACAAAATAGATTTAGTTTTTTATTCAGTATATATCTGTTGCTATAAATTAATTTTATATTAGTGATACATTTTCTTATAACATGGTTTACATGCTGATCAAAGTTGAGATCTGAATCTAAATATAGTCCTAAGTTTTTTGTATCATTGGTCAGAACAAGTGTCATTTATTTTAATATCAACAGAAGCTGCATATCTATCCCTAGACACCTTGCCTCCAAACAACATTACCTGCTACTTAGAAGGATTTATTTCCATACCATATTTATAATCCAGTTCTGAAAGTGCTGCAAGGTCTTCGTTAATAATAATATTACTATTATCTATTTCTGAACAAGGATAAGAATAGTATATTTGCAAATCATCAGCATAAACATGAGATTGGCAATTTCTCAAGCATTCTCTGAAGGAAGATGTATATTGACAATAACAGAGGCCCTAAAATAGATCCCTGTGGTACTCCACAAACAAGATTCAGTGGCGTGGATTTATGACTTCCATATTTGACGATTTGACTTCTGTCGGACAGATACCTCTCATCAATTTTATTGCACCAGTTTCAAATCCATTGTAATGTAATCTCTTTGCCTTTCAAAATTGTCCAAGTTGATGTGCCCCCAGCGCCATCTGTCGAGTAATTATAATGTATCTTCTCTCAAAAAGTAGTAGGTATCGGTAATATCATTCAAAATATTTTTGTCCCATTGCTCCAATTATTCAGATCCGCATTTATACTTCTTTTCAACGATGTGTTATTACTTGTCTTAACCCTCCATGCCATTTGAAATTTTCAAATTAATGGCCCCCGTTTCCCTTATCAATCAATCACAATTTCTTTCATTTCAAAAAGTAGTTCGGTGATACCATTCAAAATGGATTTTGTTTCATGTTGGTACGTCAAACTGTTCCAAAGTTAACAGAAGGGGGGGCTCTAAAAAAGCCGCACTGTATAAACAAAATAACGTCTTATGAAATTTCGAATGGAAACGGCGTACCTCAAGGTAGCACATTAAAGCCACTGTTGTTTTTTATATATAAATGATATTGTCAGTTGTGTTATAAAAGCTGTCCTGTCCATTTATTTGCCGATGATACATTGAAATAACTTTAGTGCAACGACTGGCAAAATAAAGTATCTTGGTGCAATGGGAACTTGCTCAAATTGAATTTCTCAACAACCAAATTTCTGCGTGAGTACCTTCTCAAATATCTCCATTGTTCGAGAACATCGAGGAACTTACACTTTTGATTCATTCATTTATAGTAATTTTCCGTAGATGATGCAACACACAAAAAAACCTTGTCTGAGGGCGCACTCGAGCTGAAAACGTGAACATAAAATATGCGATGAAAAAAATTTCCCGATGAACGCCAGAACGCCTAATATATTCAATACCCAGAGGTCATACGTTTCGCAGCGAGAAGAAGAACCGGTGTCGCAGTCCCATTGACCAAGTCCGACCTAACGAGACTGGACATCATTCTTGTATTGTGAAATAACGGATTCCACGACGACAATTTATTGAGATTAACCCCAAGAAAATTGGTCCTTCGTTGTACATCCGTGTCGAGGATCTGCAGAACAGAGCGCCTTATAGAGGATGGCAGGTGCGGCGACTTCATTATTGGAATCGCGAGCGATTGTTTTAATGACAGTACTAGTTGGTACTTACATGGTGGCCAATTTATAAATTTCTAGTTCACCTTCAATGTCAAAATTTTCACAAGAAATTTGCAACATGTCAATGTTGATTGGCGAGGCTCTCGTGGCCACTTCCCTATTCAAACTATTTTGCCCCAAGCTAAACTGTTATTATTATTTCTGAACAATTTCTCATATTGACTTCTTGACTATGACTGTGATACCGTCAAACACCCTATGTTTATAATAAAAATACTAGTATAATTTATTATTGTTGATATAAGGAAAATGCTCAAAACACATATTCCAACTACACTCTCGGCGATATAGTTAAACACCCTATCGCCCATCGGCCCTATGCAATATAACACTCGTTTTATGTGTTCCCCTTTCGGGGGTGACATGAGCCTACTTTTCCTGGCCGACTCCCCGACACCGAATCTCTTCGAAATCCATTCTCATGAATCGATAGAAATAATACTAAAAAACTTCACCTCAGCGTTATTTAGGAATCGTTAAAATCGGCTAATACAGCCTATACAGTTACTTTAGGAATAAAGTTCAGCAATGTTTGCAATTTTTTTTTTCAGCGGCGGAATATTGGAGAACGGAAGGAGCTGAAATAGTCTTACTCTGAGATTATAGTGCAGGTAATAATTTTCCAGTACTGGTATCGCCCAAGCAATATTTCTCAACTTCCTTATTATGGACTCTGCCAATTTCATATTCCAGTGCGGTAATCAGAAAAGGTTCAGAAAAATAACGAAAATAACAACATGGTCAAAATAATTTTTCCGGGTGTCCAGGGCCGGTTTCGTTTCACTTCAGCAATATTTCTCAACATCCTTATTATGGACTCTGCCATTACCAATATTTCTCAACTTACTTATTATGGACTCTGTCATTATCATATTTCATTACGGCAATCAGGATAGGTTAAGGGAAAAAAACCACATGGTCGAAATAATATTTCCGGGCCTCCAGGGCCGGTTTCACTCTAGCAATATTCCTCAACTCACTTATTATGGACTCTGCCATTATCATATAACAGCACGGTAATCAGAATAGGCTATGGAAAAAACACATCGTCAAAATATTTTTTCCGGGCTTCCAGGGCCGGTTTCACTCCAGCAATATTTCTCAACATCTTTATTATGGACTTTGCCATTACCAAATTTCTCAACTTCCTTATGATAGACTCTGTCATTATCACATTTCATTACGGCAGTCAGGATAGGTTGAGGAAAAAAACCACATGGTCGAAATAATATTTCCGGGCCTCCAGGGCCGGTTTCACTCTAGCAATATTCCTCAACTCACTTATTATGGACTCTGCCATTATCATATAACAGCACGGTAATCAGAATAGGCTATGGAAAAAACACATCGTCAAAATATTTTTTCCGGGCTTCCAGGGCCGGTTTCACTCCAGCAATATTTCTCAACATCCTTATTATGGACTCTGCCATTACCAAATTTCTCAACTTCCTTATGATAGACTCTGTCATTATCACATTTCATTACGGCAGTCAGGATAGGTTGAGGAAAAAAACCACATGGTCGAAATAATATTTCCGGGCCTCCAGGGCCGGTTTCACTCTAGCAATATTCCTCAACTCACTTATTATGGACTCTGCCATTATCATATAACAGCACGGTAATCAGAATAGGCTATGGAAAAAACACATCGTCAAAATATTTTTTCCGGGCTTCCAGGGCCGGTTTCACTCCAGCAATATTTCTCAACATCCTTATTATGGACTCTGCCATTACCAAATTTCTCAACTTCCTTATGATAGACTCTGTCATTATCACATTTCATTACGGCAATCAGGATAGGTTGAGGGAAAAAACCACATGGTCGAAATAATATTTCCGGGCCTCCAGGGCCGGTTTCACTCTAGCAATATTCCTCAACTCACTTATTATGGACTCTGCCATTATCATATAACAGCACGGTAATCAGAATAGGCTATGGAAAAAACACATCGTCAAAATATTTTTTCCGGGCTTCCAGGGCCGGTTGCACTCCAGCAATATTTCTCAAAATCTTTATTATGGACTCTGCCATTACCAAATTTCTCAACTTCCTTATGATAGACTCTGTCATTATCACATTTCATTACGGCAATCAGGATAGGTTGAGGGAAAAACCACATGGTCGAAATAATTTTTCCGGGCGTTCAGGGCCGGTTTCACTCCAGCAATATTTTTCAGTATCCTTATTATGTACTCTACCATTACCAATATTTCTCAGCTTCCTTATTATGGACTCTGTCATTATCATATTTCATTACGGCAATCAGGATTGCTAAAATAACTAGGCTAGCAAATATAGTTTTAGTGCCGGTCCATATTTTCAGACAGAGCGACCTTTTACTATTATAGATATTTAACATTTTCCAACCTTCTAAAAAATACTGGTTAACGACAAATTAAAAAAGGCCAAGAATCGATTACTGATTATTTCAAGTGTTAATTTAGGTAATTATATCCAGATTAATTCCGTAATAATCGGTATTATTTTTTGCGGAAACTATTACATTTTTTGGTCTATCGTAAATGTGAACATACTATGTTAATATAATCGGTAAGGTATTTCAAACTATCACATAAAAATTAAATGAAATCTGCTACTTTTTTTCTGGTGTTTTGGCATCGACTGCTATGGTCATTAGCCATCCTGCTACTTTTGCTTCAATTGTTATAGGTACCTTTCATAACTCTCGTTTTCTCTTTCCCTTCCATAAACATTTTAGTAACTTCCACGATTATAGAAAATAATATTCCCAGAAATAAACTCTCCAGAAAAAAATCCCCGAACATAAATCTCTAGGAAAGTAAATCCTCAGGAAATTGTACAATAATTTCGATCATTTACAGGACTATTTATCGTATGTACATCTCAAAAAAAACTTAATACTCGAACAAAATATTAATCAATTTTATTATCAAATTATGGATAAATTTTCAGTCGGGGATGTTTCTTCCTGACGATTTTGTTTGCATGTGATTTTTTTCTGGGGATTTACATGATCCGGCATTTTTTCCAGTTGCTTTTTTTCTTGTTACCACTTCCACATAGTCCTACTGTTTTCTTTATTTTCATCAATATTTGCATAATATTTCTTGATTTCAATTCGTGTGTTTTTGGCTTATTTCATATTTATTCCAGTCACCTTGTGTTCGGCTTGGCTTCTTTATGAAGAAAGTAGCCTTTTTTAAATCTACCATGATTTCGTCTCTAAACCACTCTATCAATTTGAAATTAATGAAGTTATGCTGCATTTTGAATGGTGCATATACCGGGTGACACAGCAGACATGTAGCAGCCTGTAGTTTTTTTATTTGAAGAGATGAAGATTTGAAATTTGCAGAAGTTACGTAATCAATAATAGCGCTTCATTTGAATCTAACGACAACATTTTTCATCTACCTGTTTGATCGTAAGTAACTCCAACTTCTTTTTTTTGAATGACACCATGTATATTTATCCAGCCTATCTTATTTGTGTTGAAATTCTCTATTCAACCGTGTATCACAAAGTGGCATTCGTTTCTCAATTCGCAGATGAATTGCATTTTATTAAAAAACATCAAGTTGGTTGTTATCCGAATTCGATAATCTTTCCATGCTTGGTAGGCTTGGAAATCCAAAGAGTATCAGTTAAACGATATAATTTCAGTTTTTTCCATACCTGATCACTTCCTACAGATTGTCAATAATTTCTTTAATAAAAAGAAAAAACATCTGAAAATAACTCACGATATTGCGAATACTGTGATAGGAACATGTTTTTTTCAATTTGGCTACTTGTGAAGGAACTATCTGTCTTTCTCTTTGGCCATGTAGCCATATCATGATCTTTTCATTTGGAAACATAAAATTAAAATTGTTCCCCTGATCCACCAATTCACAAGTCTATTTGTCTAGATATTTGCAATAATATTTTGCCTAGTAGGCAGTGTACACAGAATGTTTTGTGTTTGACACGTAAACATCATTTGATTATACTGATTATCTCCGTCAGTTTGATGCTGATTAACATTGCATCGTTTAATTAGATACTAAATATGTATTCAAAGAATGAAAAGGTCGATATGTTGTTGATATTCGGAGAGTGCAAGGGAAATTGTAGACAGGCTTTGTATGTCGAAAGATTTCCGGAAAGACGCCATCCGCCTAATAATTATTTCGCTAGAGTAGAAGAGTCATTCAGAAGAGAACCGGAAAATCAAAACAATCTCCAATACATTGTCGACGAGGAAATGGAAGTGAACGTTTTGGCTATAGTAAATGCAGATCCGACGATATCACTGAGACAAATTGAGGACGAAATCGGCGTGAATCGAGAGACCGCTAGAAGAGTTTTGAAAATAACTGCTCTGAACTGCTCTTTTACTCTAGCGAAATAATTATCAGGTGGGTGGCGTCTTTCCGGAAATCTTTCGACATACAATTGTACAATTTCTCTTGCACTCTCCGAATATCAACAACATATCGACCTTTTCGTTCTTTGAATACATATTTAGTATCTAACTAAACGATGCAATTACAATCAGCATAAAACTGACGGAGATAATCATTGCAATCAAATGATGTTTACCTGTCAAACACAAAACATTCTGTGTACACCGCCTACTAGGCAAAATATTATTGCAAATATCTAGACTAATAGACTTGTGAATTGGTGGATCGGGGGAACAATTTTAATTTTATGTTTCCAAATGGAAAGATCATGATATGGCTACATGGCCAAAAAGAAAGACAGATAGTTTCTTCACAAGTAGCCAGATTGAAAAAAATTTGTTCCTATCTCAGTTTTCGCAATATCGTGAGTTATTTTCAGATGTTTTTTCTTTTTATTTAAGAAATTATTGACAATCTGTAGGAAGTGATCAGGTATGGAAAAAACTGAAATTATATCGTTTAACTGATACTCTTTGGATTTCCAATCCTACCAAGCATCGAAAGATTATCGAATTCGGGTAACAGCCAACTTGATGTTTTTCAATAAAATGCAATTCATCTGCGAATTGAGAAACGAATGCCACTTTGTGATACACGGTTGAATAGAGAATTTCAACACAAATAAGATAGGCTAGATAAATGTACAGGGTGTCATTAAAAAAAAAAGAAGTTGGAGTTACTGCCGATCAAACAGGTAGTTGAAAAAAGGTGTCATTAGATTCAAATGGAGCGCTTTCATTGATTACGTAACTTCTGCAAATTTAAAATTTTTATTTATTTAAATAAAAAAACTACAGGCTGCTACATGTCTGCTGTGTCACCCGGTATATCCAAGCATCTGATGATATTATTGATGAATAAATTGGCTATTTCATTAAAGTCAGTCAGTAATATCATTATTCCGTAACGTATATCTTGAGGACAGTTGTAATTACATTTCATCGAACTATTTATAATCTCTCTCTTATGCTAGTTGAAGGTGAATTAGTATGAAAGATATTAAAAGATTAGAATGATCTGGAACACTTTGAAGATGAGATACTTCAAAGTTTAACAACTTAATTGTCATTTGTTATGAAATAATCGATCAATGATGATGAATCCTTGAGGATTCTGGTATAACCATTGATTCAATCCCATAAAATTAATCAGTTCTCTCTGTAAAAATAATATTACTATTAAGTACTTTAAGGAGGACATTTTAGTATATGCATTTCTAGAATTGGATCAAAGATAGCAATCACACCTCAACAAAAATACAAAATACCCCTATTTTCTGGCAAGTTGATAAACATTTCATGAATTCAACGCCTCTCCTATTTGGAATTCAACCTGCCTACGACTTGCGATAGTTAAGAATGTCCGTCCATATATCTACCTACCTCACCTGCCTATTATAGATGCACGTTACATTATGCACGTCACATACCGGGTCAGTGCTTAGAATTTGAGTGAAGAAAGTACAATGGATCGACTGATGAATCGTGTTGTTCGAATGAAGGAAATTATGAATTGAATATTTCGTTGTACAATAATGAAGCTTCGCTCAGATACATTTTTATCTTATGGTTTCTACGTAGACCATAGTTGTTGCCTTGTGAGTACAAGGTCTTCTAACCGATGCCACAAATGTGTGGTTGGCTTCCTGTTGTTGACTTCCTTTGTTTCTATTTTTACGTCCAAGTGTTGTACATCTTCGCACTTGATTTTACCGTACTGAAGAGAGCTTAAGCTCGAAACACGTGTCTACGGTTGCACAACATTTTGAGGGTTATACCCAATAACTTTTTTACTTATATTTTCATATATTGCCCCTCGCTAAATCCATCCTTATATATATATATATATATATATATATATATATATATATATATATATATATATATATATATCAAATATATATAAGTAGAAAAGTTATTGGGTATAACCTCAGATCAATATGTTTACTTATTGATCTGAGGGTATAACCCTCAAAATGAGAGAGCTTAAGCTCGAATAAACACGTGTCTACGGTTGCAGATCATTTTGAGGGTTATACCCAATAACTTTTCTACTTATATTTTCATATATTGCCCCTCGCTATATCCATCCTTATCAAATATATATTATATACTTACTCTAGAATGCTAATCCCATGTCAAAAGTGTTGTAAAAAGTTCAGACTAGTCCGCAATGCGCATGGGCGTCATTAGTATTTTTTATAACAGGCCCGGTTTTGGAGAAAAAAAATTTATGGTACTTGTGAAGATTAACAAACGTTATTAATTCTGAATCTCGGGGAATAAGGTTGGAAAACTCAATGTACTTATACCGATTTGAATACATCTTTTCACATATTTCTGATCGGAAAGTAGAGTACGGTTATTATTATTATTATTTATCGCTCTGAAGCAACTCAGTGATTTTTGTTTGCATTCAACTTTCAGCTGTAGATAAACCCAACAAAAAACTACGGAACCACCCAAAATCGTCGGTGCGAATTTTAAGCAAGAACTAGATTGTAAATAATTTGATAGTACAAAGACTATGGAAATTGATTTCAGCTAATATCATGAATAATTTCAACTCAAATTGGATTTATAAAATTGGATGCTTGACAGCTTGAGGTTTTTTTTCTATGATTCGTGTCAAAATATGTAACTGCATTTAATTTAAATCATTTGAAGAGATTATCATCCTATTTCTACGAGTATTTCTGGTTGTGTTACCTTAGTGCAATTTACACAATGGGGGTGCATGAAAAAGTGAGACCAGAAGCATTTTCCTTATCATCAAAGAAAAGCACTTCCATATTGACACTAATTTTCTGAGGCGATTCTGTATGTTTAGTACTTTTTGTAGGAATCTAGAACTCATAATATAAGCGGTGTGGCTGATACACGAAATTTGTTTGCAGAAAGTTATATCACTCGCCATGCATGCTTACGCAGACACAGTATTGGTAATAATGCACTAGGTTTCAAATTATTCTATTGCCGTTTTCACATTAATCTTCATGAGGAAAATGTCTGCCTCAAATTACAATTTTCTCACTCGAATGTTCTGCTGGGGTCTCTTCCTAAAGACAATAACTAAGAATCATGCCTTTTTTGTCAAGCTAAAATGATATCTTAGCTATTTTGAGCGAAGTACAAAAGTACAAAAAGAATTCATTATCTACCAAAAATAATTTATATCAGGTATTTTTCCTTCACTTCCACCACACAACAGTTCGTTTTTTATTTGTAGGAAGAAGCGGTTTTATTAAAAAATATCTTTAAGCAACAAGATTAATGGAAATTCACGAATGATGAAAGAACCAATGACAACAAACACCACACAAAAGAGAAAATCTTAAATTCTAAAAACCGTCTCTGATCTCTGACAAGTGTGACAGATCTTAGTGACAAGTCTTCCTGTTGATGAAAAAGCACTATTGCACGTTCATTTTAATTACAGTAGCGTAGGGTACATTATTGTTTTAAATAAGTTTCTTTCGCGCTTAAAATTCGAAGAAATCTATCTCTAAAAGGAAGTCTGAATACGCTGACAAATTTCTCTCTTTCAAATGACATGGGTTTTATCGCCTCTTGACACAAAAGTATGAATTGGAACACCAAATTATTTTCAAACTTGGCAACGATCTACCCAAACTACACTGATGACGCGCATGCGTACATCGGAAACGAGTCGCATACGCGGCATGCTTTTCGCCGTGAAAATTGGCGGGATTAGCATTCTAGAGTAAGTATATAGTATATATTTCTATGGGCCTAACAAAATGCGCCTAGTATTGTGTTGATAGATGGATAGATTCCTTATTTCCTGGTTTCTATTGCATAATAGATTGGACGATCTCAAATAGATAAATATTCGTATACAGGAGAAACAGTTAAAAGCTTGCGACTCAATTAATACTAATATTACAATATGGCTAATAACCATAACAGTCGATGCCAAAACACCAACGAAAAAAAAATTGTGAATTGGGTTTCCGAGGTAAATTCCTCTCGTGGCTGATTTTATATCTTGAGTTCAGAAAAATAATAGTAAGAACTGACGATCTCTTCCACATGACGTGTATGCTGGTGTACATCAGGGATAGATTCTTGGTCCGCTGATTTTCTTATTGTACGTAAATGATCTTCCTAAATAAGTCCAGCACAAAACATCTCATTTTATATGCTGATGATACCACTTTGGTCACTAATGCAGATACGCCTGAAGAGCTCATTGCAAAAATGAATATATTGTCAGAAGAATTCACTACGTGGTGTGAGAGGAATTCTCTAATAGTTAATTCTCCTAAAACCATTTTTATGCAGCTTTCCGCCAGAAACGAAATCGCCGAAAATAGTAGATTATCAGTAAATGATGATGTTGAAGTCCCTTTTTTAAAATCTACCAAATGTCTAGGTGTGTTTGTTTGACCATAATTGGAACACTTGAACACTGATATTAATCATATTTGTAGAAAATTGAGTAGCAGTTACTTTGCTATATTACTACGCTATTGTTTATTCCCACATTTCACACAATATTATTCTTTGGGGTGGAGCAGTGGGTGCAGCCAGAGTTTTTATTTCTCAAAAGAGTATTATAATTAAATGATCAATATTCAACCTAGACTATAGAGAAACATGCCGTGTATACACATCTGCATGCATTTTATACGCAAAAAGTAATAATCACCATTTCTCTCTCAATTCTGATTACCAGAACTACCCAATTCGATCCTCGAAACTTATTAGGCCTCCCAAACATGGGACCAGTCAGTACGAAAAAATCCCGATGTTTAGGGAAATTTTCCCGCCTGTATAAGACTGGAAGACAACAATGTATTCAAGCGGAAACTCAAGAACTTTTTTGAACATAAAGCTAATTATAGACTTGTTTTGTTATATTTGGGTAAGGTTACTCCAGGCACTTCTGCCCTTTGACTTATCCTATATCATATATGTGCTCATAAAAGATGAATGAAGCATTATTATTATAACATTTTCAGACATATACAAAATACATAATGATGAAAAATAAATAGCATTTGATTATTATCATTTATCGTAAGTGTTACCAAAGTAACTTTCAAATTATAAATCATTCGTCGTGAAAGGTCTTCTTCAACCTTCTCTTAAGTATACTACATGATTCACTATCGTTAACGATAGCCATAAGCATTGTTTATATAGAAGATAGTTAGTCAACCTTATGGCGAACAATGCTTATGTGATTATAATTGTACATGTAGATGGCGATAGTGAGCTCGCATCCAAGTCATGTCGTAACTTCAGTGATCTGGCCTCCAACTCATGTCGTAACTTGATTGAAACAATGGGACAGCATTAAAATCAGGTTTTTTTTAAGGAACCTGCATTAAAATGACGTCAAATATTCATGTTTGTAACTAATCACGCTAGATGGCACTCGCGTTTGCGTCCAACACCAATTACACAGGCATTGACTATCTTACTTCTATATAAACAATGCCATAAGTTTATTTTATGGCCAGCATTATTGAGAGCTTTTTAACTAAACGAATGATTTATTCTTCCTATAACAAAATTGTATTTGTATCTATTCTTGCGTCGTAATTTTTGTGGATGCCACGTACTGTTTTTCATTAGTTTATCTGTATTAATATGTGTGTATTGAACAATTTTAGCAAATAGTTATATTGAAGAGACTGTTATATTGAAAACTAACCTTCATTGTAGTAAAACGAAAACTTTTTGCACATCATATTATGACAGCTACTTTTGGTGTACTCTTTACTTTTGCGTGCGTATTTCTATTGAAGTTCTCTCTTAAGGTGCATTTAGGGTGGATTTAGTCAACTTTAGCACAAGCATTATCATAAACATAACGGTAACATCAAAGGTTTTTAGCATAAACTTAACATTGTTGTATAAATGGTGCCATTTGATATAACAGATTCAACTTTCGCTTTTGACATTATATTTAAGCACAATTTTAAAATGATGTTGACTAAATGCATCTTTAGTCAAAATCATTTTAAAATTGTGCTTAAATGTATGTTAAAAACAAAAGTTGAATCTGTTTTAACAAATGGCACCATTTATACAACAATATTAAGTTTATGCTAAAACATGTTACCTTGAAAATCCCAACTTTATAAGAAGCTTACCTTTACGATAGAAATATTGTCCATAATTCACGTGTACCTAAAGTTTCATGTCATAAAATTTACCTGTCATTCTTGAATCTATGCCCAAATCTGAAACTTGTATAATATTAGGTCTCATACAAAATTACTTTTAAGCTTATGTTTATGACAGTGCTTGTGCTA
Organism: Chrysolina oricalcia; assembly: GCA_944452925.2. Taxonomy (NCBI): domain Eukaryota; kingdom Metazoa; phylum Arthropoda; class Insecta; order Coleoptera; family Chrysomelidae; genus Chrysolina; species Chrysolina oricalcia. The sequence continues at coordinate 6,439,862 of OX101815.2, read as the reverse complement.
AAGTTACGTTCATGTTGACTAAATGGACCTTGTCAAGTTATTTTTGGGATGTGAACATATGAGTTTTGTAACTTTTTCAATGGATTTTCGTTGCTTGAGTTATGTTGTAGTTTTTTTCGTTCGCGACAAAAGTTTATTCTATGATTTACCTAGGGATAATTGTTTTGAGAGAACTTCCACCATTTTTAACGATCGACAACTAGAAAAATACGTTGACCACGAAAACATACCTACCTTTAATCTAAGATACCTACGTAAGTTCTATAAACGCCCTACATAAAAACCAAAAAGAGGGGTACATATATATATATATATATATATATATATATATATATAAGTAAGGATGGATTTAGCGAGGGGCAATATACGAAAATATAAGTAAAAAAGTTATTGGGTATAACCCTCAAAATGTATATATTTTTCGTTGCGAAAGACTGCAAGGGAAATAGGAATTTCTCATGAATCGGTGCGGAATGTTCTAAAGCACCATACAATTTGTTTTTATAATTTCAATTTATTTCATTTCATACTTTTATAAGTGACTATTTCTATCATGAAGATCATTATTTGCTAATCAACAACTTTTTCCTGATTATCTGAAATTATAATTTATATTAGTGTGTTGCCTACAAAAATATTTATGAAATCAGGACCATTCACAGTATCAATATCGGTGACATACATAAAAAACAAAATTGGCCCAAGGACACTTTCCTGAGGTACTCCAAAAACAGTTTCACGGCAAATTGACAGACACTAGTTTATTTTAGATACTTTCATACATTGTGTTTACTGTTTGGTACTTTGAATATTTTCCCTTTAGACTTTACAGAATGAACACGTGTCGTAGCGGGCAATCCCAATCTTGAACGGTCAAGTGCCAAAACCTACCAGTCTTTTAGAAGGACACATCTGCGTAGGAAGTGTCGTAAGTTTTTGAGTACCATCTTCAAGTGACAAACACTTGTAAACATACACTATACAGTGCCGACGTTAGAAATTTCTGAGCGGGTGCTTGAAATAAATAATTCACCTAGAATTATACGGAGTTTGTTCAAAATATATTCTTTCCCTCAGAAGTCTTCGAGAGTCTTCAAATGTCACCCTAAACACTGCCATTTTGTAAAATTTCACGAAAAATTCAAATTTTTCTCACCTTCACATTGTTTAATGAGCTCCAACAAAAATCTCCTTGAGCCTAAGTTGATTACAAATGATTTTTTTTTGAAAAGTCACAAATAAATTTTTTTTTCCATTTGTTGCGAACATTTTGAATGTCACTTTATACGACATGGTGTCAGGATAATAAACTTATCGTTAATGCAAAAAAATCAGTATTGATTTAATTCTTTGGTGAAAAAAGATTTATTAATCATATACAGGTTTTAGTCAATAATGTTAACACTTTTCCCAAAAGAAACAACAAAATTTTTGGGTGTTCACATTGATGGTAATTTAACTTTCTTATTTTTCAATATCTTTATATTTTCAATGATTTCTCTCTCATCCGTCTCGTCGGAGGAAGAAATTGCTTATGACGTGAATGTGATTTATGAAAAATTCATGTTTTTGAAGACGAGTTTAACGTTTGATTAAACGGCCAAAATTAAATTTAACTTGTGCTAAGATCAATACACCAATCAATGGAGCATAAAATGAGTGATTTTTCAACAAAAACACTAGTAGGTAACCGACTGTGCCATCACTTGAAAGACAGTCCGTCGTTATTTTCTGTTATGTTTTCGACTCGCAACTGTAATTCATTAATTTGTTATAAACATTTAGTGTTTCACTTATAAATATGAAACGTGGTGGTGGAAAGACCTCCAATAAAAAAATTGCAGAGCCCAACTCTCCCCAAAGCTCAGAAATGTTTTTCAGTACCGTCAAATGGGGAAACATTGGCCCAGTTTTCACTTATTTTTTTCACTATTGAACATTTTATCAAAGAATTTTCAATTCCAAAAACCTGTATTATTTTTTATATAATACAGCATGGATATTACTTTAATATTTGTGCTGCAATGTGGCTGTTTGATATTAGAAATCATTAATTTAATTTTTTTTGTAAGTAGGCCAAAGAAACCTTCAAATGGGGCAACTTTGGCCAATGCATTAAAAGTAGCCCAATTATATGTGTTTTATGGCTTGGGTCAATGTTAGACTAAAAACTAATAATCAAAAATTATTTGCACGAAAAACCAGGCATGTGAAGGACCTAGTTATGTGAGAAATAATTGAAACATTAGGACGGCATAAGTTTCAAAAAAATTTATTAGCAAATAATAACTTTAGTTTGACATCGTTAAATAAAATTATCAAGCTCTATAATTGTATATTGGTTTCTCTTAGAAACCATTTTGGGCTCATCGATTTTCATAATAATCTCTTCCCAGTCGTAAAGAATTGCATCTTTCTTTTCTGGCCATCTCCAAAAATATTTTTCCTTTTCCATACAATCTACTGTCGGTCCTTCTTCAGAAATACTAATAATTTATCCAGGATATTTGATGCCATTAAATAACAATAACACAAAGTCGCCTATCTTCATATCCTTAGGATTTACCTTTGATTCCAGATGGAAATTTTGGCCGACAGGTTGATCCACTTCCTCAAGGTCAGAAAATGTTTCGCTCTGTTCATCCGATTCTAACTGAACTACATCAGACGAGTTATCAGAAGAGCTTGAAAAGGAAACTCGTCGTGGTTTTCTTATGTTCTTTACAGAAGGTTCTTTTGATGGTCCAGACATGTCTAAATTTGCTTCAAGATCGCTGGCAGATATACTTTTTCCAGCCGGAACCTGTAATTTTTTTCTTCTTTGTTTAGGTTTGTGAATTCCAAGATACTCCACACGTTTGGCATCAAGCTGTTCCAAAAATGCCTTACCTACCATTTGTTCATCTACATGAGTTAAATTTTCTGGTAGGCGGTCAAGTAAAATTTGCCTATTTAAAGGATATATCCCACACTCACGAAATCCAGAGATAAGATTTTGAGCCTTATTTTCTTCTATTTTTTCTACCAATTCCTTTAGCAATATCGGAAATAAATCTTTGGGGATGGTTGAGAACTTTGAGCCAGATTTAGACTCTTTCCATCTGGTCCAAAAATTGATCGAGGTAACTTTGGCCCAGGCCAATGTTGCCCCGTGTTTTGGGCCAAAGTTGACTTGAAACAATAATCATTCACCAAACAAAAAACCAACAGTAAATAACGTTTAAAAACATTTTGAACACCTTAAACAATAATATAATATTTAATAAAAATACTTACCAAGCTCCTAAACCTTTCTGACTTTCAAATTCCAATAAAAGTTGTCACGTGTAAACAAACGCTAAACTGCACAGATGTCGGTTTGAAGGTCACTACTCAAATGGCGAGTTCCCTAACAGTCGCAAACTAGGTTGCCTTCTAGTACTACTATTGTCACCTATCGGCCGGAGACTCATTTACAACATAAGGTTTGTTTTGGTGTTAACTATTTTAGAACCAATATTTTATCAGTAAGTGGGCCAAAGTTGTCCATAAAGGGTCAATGTTTCCCCATTTGACGGTAGTAGTAATTTTAGTATAACAATCGTTTTTTTTCATGAAAGCTCTTTCGAAATATGGTGGTGGCTGGAAAAATTGCAGAGCCCAATTCTCCCCCAACGCTCGATAATTTTTTCTTTTGACGTAATCTTTCATTATTCTCTATCGTGAATGCTTTCACGTAATATGGTGGTGGCAGGGCCTCTAATAAAAAATTGCATAGCCCAACTCTCCCTCAACGCTCGGTGATATTTTTCTGTTCATGGAATCTTCCATTACTCTCAATCATGAACGCTCGTATGATATATGGTGGCGGCAGGACCTCTAATAAAAAAATTGCAGAGCCCAACTCTCCCCTAACGCTCGGTAATTTTTTTCAGTCAATGGAATCTTTCATAATTCTCAATCATGAACGCTCGGACAAAATATGGTGGTGGCAGGACCTTCAATAAAAGAATTGCAGAGCCCAACTCTCCCCCAACGCTCGGTAATTTTTTTCTGTCGATGGAATCTTTCATTATTCTCAATCATTCTCCCTCAACGATCGGTATTTTCTTTTCTGTTGATGGATTCTTTGATTATTCTCAATCATGAACGCTCTGATGAAATATGGTGGCGGCAGGATCTCTAATAAAGAAATTGTTGAGCCCAACTCTTCCCTAACGCTCGGTTATTTCGTTTCTGTCGATGGAGTCTTTCATTATTCTCAATCATGAACGCTCTGACGAAATGTGGTGGTGGAAGGACCTCTAATAAAAAAATTGCAGAGCCCAACTCTCCCCCAACGCTCGGTAATTTTTTTGTGTCGACGGAACCTTTCATTATTTTCAATTATGAACGCTGTGACGAAATATGGTGGTGGCGGGACCTTTAATAAAAAAGTTGCAGAGCCCAACTCTCCCCCAACGTTCGGTAATTTTTTTGTGTCGATGGAATCTTTCATTATTCTCAATTATGAACGCTGAGACGAAATATGGTGGTGGCGGGACCTCTAATAAAAAAGTTGCAGATCCTAACTCTACCCCAACGCTCGTTATTTTTTTTCTGTCGACGGAATATTTCATTATTCTCCATCATGAACGCTCTGATGAAATATGGTGCCAGCAGGACCTCTAATAAAAAAATTGCTGAGCCCAACTCCCCCCTTACGCTCAGTAATTGTTTTTTTGTCGATGGAGTCTTCCATTATTCTCAATCATGAACGCTCTGACGAAATATGGTGGTGGCAGGACCTCTAATAAAAAAATTGCACAGCCCAACTCTCCCCCAACGATCGTTAATTTTTTTCTGTCGAAGGAAACTTTCATTACTCTCAATCATTCTCCCTCAATGTTCGGTAATTTTTTTTCTGTTGATGGAATCTTTCATTATTCTCAATCATGAACGCTCTGATGAAATGTGGTGGCGGCTGAACCTCTTTAAAAAAATTGCAGAGCTCAACTCTCTCCCAACGCTCGGTAATTTTTTCTGTCGATGGAATCTTCCATTATTCCCAATCATGAAAGCTGTGACGAAATATCGTGCTGGCTGGACCACTATTAAAAAAATTGCAGAACTCAACTCTCCCCCAATGCTCGGTAATTTTTTTTCAGTCGATGGAATCTTTTATCTCAAATATTTGACACATTTGGTTACATTAATATCAAACTCATTACCAATTTTGAGTGTAGCAAAATTTGGCAAAGAATTCTGCTAACAGGTGAAAGGAAGATAATTAGTTTTATCAAAATTTATAGTCAGTTAAAACGAATTTTTATATTTCCCAAATCTTCATTATATATTTTTTTCAGTTTATCCAGTTTAGTTCAAGTTGAAGCACTATAAGAAATCACAGTAGCACAAGGAAAAGCATGCATTTTTCCGATACAGTCTAAATTGAATAAATCATTAATATATGTATTAAATAGTGGTCCTAAGACACTACCTTGAGGTACCCCATAACCAAAAATCAAGGGATCACTGAACACTTTGTTAATTTATACTTGTTGTATTCTACCAGTTATATAACTTTTTGTTAATTTGTGAGCCACTCCTCGGAAAACAACGTATTCTAGTCGTTCATGACTAACGGAATCGAACGCCTCAGATCAAGAAATATACTAATATTTGGAGTGTTGTTCTCTAATGAGCTATAAATATTATTTGTAAGATGACACATGGCATTTTCAGTTGAAACTTTTTCTCGAAATCCAAACTGTTTAGAAGACAGGAAATTTAAATTATTAAGAAATTTTTCAATTCTGTATTTGAGAATTTCTTAAATTTTTTTTGCTATACTTGATATCAAAGTTATTGGTCTATAATTTTTCCTCTCATTTTTATTGCCATTTTTATAAATCAGTTTTATGATGCCTGTTTTGAATGAATCAGAAGAAATTCCTGATTCAAAAATATTATTTATGAGATGTGCCAAGGGATCTGAAATAAGATCTACTAAAACTAGTAGAACTTCTGTAATTATACCATCTACACCTGGGGATTTCCTTGGTTTCAAAGTTCTTATTATATTTTCAACTTCAGCGCAGTAGGCTTTTTCAATATAAATAGATTTAGAATGACTTATTGATGTGTCCGTATTATTATCAATATTCTTCATTTTTTTCTGAAAGACTCCTTCCGACACTTCCATAATAATTAATAAACGCATCAAATATGTTTTTTTCATCTGATATTGTCTTATTGTTCAATTTGATTGACCGTATAGAATTCAACTTTAATTTTTCAGTGCATAACTTGTTGATGCTGTCCTATTGACAACAATCGGCAGACTTGGGTGAATTAGGAAAGGTTGGAATCCCATTCCTCTTCCGGCTAGCTCGACCAATTTTCTACCACAAGTGCGCAATGTCGCAGAAGTCCAGCAACTCCGGATACCATCTCCATTCATTTGTGGCAGCAGCAGTAAAACAACATGCACTGCGAGTCTTGAAAAAGACTCAGGCATAAACATTATCTCGAATTCTTTTTAGAAATTTGTGGGTTTTCCAACAATTTTTCATCAGCTGCAGGCCGTATATTTCCATCTCTATTCTCAAAACTTTATTAAAAGCCATTTAAAGACAGAACAAGCCATTTGAGCCACTCGGGGAGTGTGCTCCCAAATTGGACGACTATGTCCCTTCGCCGGTTCTCCCGAGCGACCACCATGCACCCCCTAAGGTTGAGTCCCGGAAGGATGAACTCCCCAACACCCGTACGTACTCGAAAGCTCACCCCCCCTATCCACCACCCCCGCTCGTTAAAGCGGTTCCTCATCCTGGTGACTGGCGATCAGCAGAATAAAATCTGACCGTTTGATATGGAGTGCCCAGCCAATTATCGGCTTGAAGCTCCCTTATATCTGACATGAGTTGACTTTACTTTACTGTGCATGGTGCCCCCCTGAAACTGGCTGAAGGCCTGAAAAAACTCTCGGCTGAGGGCCGAGTGCTGTGTGCTGAGTTAACTGAAATTGAAATTACTACTTGGTCGGTTCTTCGTGGTCTCGCCTCCGCCGTACTTCTTCAGGGGTGTCATTGTCTCCTTGGTTTACTGGACGTCTGTATTTGTCTCTGTCTCTGTCGTCTTGCTCACGTCTGTTCTCGTGGAGCTCCGTGAGCAGCGGGTTTGTGTGGGTCTCTACTCTGTCTAGAGTAGTCCCCACATGTTGTCTGATCAGTCTGTCGATATAGTCCGGGTGGATGTCTAAGTCTCGATATATGAACCTGTTGGGCATATATTGTGGTGCGTCTGTTGCCATCCTCAGGCAGACGTTGAAGAAGGCCTGTATCCTCTGCCTATAACTGTTCGCGCACTGCCCCCAAGCAGTGGATGCGTACAGTATGATAGGCAGAATAATTGTCTTGATGAGGCGTAGTTTCAACTCGAGTGCCATGTTGCTCCTACGTCCGATGAGTGGGTACAGCTTATGCCTTGCGGCTTTCGCTATAGCTAATCTGGCAATGCAGTCGACTTGTGTCAACGCTTTTGCCACTCGGGTTGATTTGGAAGGTTGGAATTCCTTTCCTCTTCCTGCTAGCTCGATCACCACGAGTGCGCAATGTTGCAAAAGTCCAGCAACTCCGGATACCTTCTCCATTTACTTGTAGCAGCAACAGAATAATAACTCCAACATGCACTGTGAGTCTTGAAAAAGACTCAGGCATAAACGTTGTCTCGAATTCTTTTTGGAAATTTGTTGGGTTTCCCATCAACTGCAGACCTTAGATTTCTCAGTGGTTGAAATGCTCCATTATTTCCACATATAATCACAATTTGGTTTAAAAGCCATTTACAGGCAAAACAAGCCATTTAAAGTCTTATTGAGCCACTCGGAGAGTGTGCTCTCAAATCGGACACTTATATCCTTTCGCCGGTGCTAGCGAGCAACTCGCTGCCAGAGCTGGCAGGCGACTGACTTTCTTGGTCAAAACGGCCAATGCCGAAGCAAAGTCGCTAGTGGGCGGGGCCTATTGGAGCTCCGCTCTTGGATATACTCCAACTTCAAAATTTCATTTGGCATTTCATTTTAATTTCAGGAGCATTTCCGGGAGATTATAACACTTGGGGTATTTTATAGCAAAGCCTCTGACCAATGGCAGGGCGATGCAGTGAAATTCACTAGTGGGCGGAGCCTATTGAGAATCCTCACCGGGATATACTCAACTCCGAATTTTATTCGCTTCTTCATTATAATTTCAGGAACATTTCCGGGAGATTATGACACTATTAGTAACAAGGGACTAAAGTGAATGTTTTAATCCCGCACGTGATTTTTACAATAATCACGTAAGGGACAAAATATCTCTTTAGTCCTGAGGCATATACGCTATTTTTTGCACTTCCCAGTATTATTATTATTATGTTAACTTTCAACATTGATACAATTAATAATTTTGATGATTTATATAAACACGGTACTTGGATTACTCAGTAGGTAACGTTATAGCAACAGTGTCAAAAAAAAATTCAATTCAGTGACATTTCAATTAATGTTGACAAATAATCGCCCATTTAGTTTCATCAATTGTAATATTGTTAGAATCACTTACAAAGTTAATTCAATCAATAAAGATTTATAATGGAATACTTATTTCCTAATTTTTGTTCTAGTTATTAATAGTATAGCTGCAGTAAAGTTTAATTTTTACTTTATCTCCCTAGGGACTGAACGATACATTTTAGTCCCTGTTGTACGGGACTAAAGTTGGCACTTTAGTCCCGGAAGTGCAAAACAAATATTTTGATGAATGCCTATTACTTTCAATTTCTTGTTTGCATTATTTTATTTTGGCTCCATGCAGGTATTTTTGTAAGTTTTGTATTCTTTTTGCAAATTCAAATTATCAGCATTTTTTTAAAAAATTTGAGTAACTCGTTTTTTCATTAACTGAATTTATTATTCCTCTCGTAATCTAATTTTTTCTTCTTTGCTAGAAGGAATCCCAAAACGGCATGACTGCAGCTCAGACTCACCCGGAAAAACCCAAATTCGAATCAGGCCAAGCGGTATGCAAAATATGATCGCGAGTTTTACGTTCGTATAAAAAAAGTTGCCCTAGAGGTGTCCGACTTCAATTCGTAATCATCAATTGACCAGGTTCGGTCTGAACTCGTACTCGGTCACTGGGGTAGAGAGCGAGTACGCTTGGGACAAGTTCTTGCGTTGATTGCCAGCGCACGCGACTCAAAAACCTTGAAACGACTGAACAATACGGTTCGGTGCGATTTTCAGTTTTTCGCGCTGCGGACTATTTAGATCCTAGATTAGAAAATCGCCGTAATATTATGACAGAAGTGAAAACGAATGCTGTTTAAAATGAAATGAAAAGGCGGCAAAGTTGATAGTGTGTCTCGAACGCGGGTTTTTATATATTGGTGCAGAGGATACTGGGAATAATACACTGAATGAAAAAGGGGTGAGTTGAGTATTTTTACGTTGTTGGTTTTTCCGATAGTGGCTAATATTCTGAAACAGCTGAAAACGGTCTTGGGTTAAAATTCTTTAGATTTTCATTTATCTCCCAAGTGCTTGAGTTATTGCCGAAAGTTTTTCGAGTACTTATAGGCAAAAATAGATATAGACATGATAATCTAGTCAATCATGGTATCATGTAGAAACTTTGAAACAGCTGAAAACGGTCTTGGGTTAAAATTCTTTAGATTTTCATTTATCTCCCAAGTGCTTGAGTTATTGCCGAAAGTTTTTCGAGTACTTATAGGCAAAAATAGATATAGACATGATAATCTAGTCAATCATGGTATCATGTAGAAACTTTGAAACAGCTGAAAACGGTCTTGGGTTAAAATTCTTTAGATTTTCATTTATCTCCCAAGTGCTTGAGTTATTGCCGAAAGTTTTTCGAGTACTTATAGGCAAAAATAGATATAGACATGATAATCTAGTCAATCATGGTATCATGTAGAAACTTTGAAACAGCTGAAAACGGTCTTGGGTTAAAATTCTTTAGATTTTCATTTATCTCCCAAGTGCTTGAGTTATTGCCGAAAGTTTTTCGAGTACTTATAGGCAATAATAGATATAGACATGATAATCTAGTCAATCATGGTGTCATGTAAAAACTTTGAGGAAAGGTCCCAAAAGGAGCCGAAAAAAGTTGCAAAACTTATAAACAATTAAGTGAAAGAAAAAGTGGGGCTTCGGTTTTTTTTGAATAGGTATCTCTAAAAATATTGAAGATTTTCGGAATATTAAAAAAATCTGGAAAGATCAGCAAATATACTGAAAAAAAGTTCATGCTCCCGAAGCTGTACCTCCAATATTTATAATTTTTAAAGAGCCCTGAAAAAAGAGCCCAAAACGGGTGTGTTTATTTGACTATTTTACGCACATAGGTACATTTATAGCAAGTCATTTTGGGTAAAATAAACCCTTAGAAAAGTAGAAGATAATAAAGTGAGATTTCACATAAAGCTATCATACATATATATATATATATGTATATATATATATATATATATATATATATATATATATATATATATAAGTGAAAATAGAGTATATTTCGTTTTAATTCCGAGAGTTCTAACCTTTGACAGCTGTTTCGTGCTAACGCACTCATCAGAAAGGATTTATGGAGCTCTCGAAATCAAAACGAATCCACTCAAGAATTAATACCGTGAGGCAAGACAGAATATAACAGGAAGTTATTCATGACATCTACAGTCACTAGTTGAAACTTAATTTGACACGAACCAAGGAATCCAAAAGTAGAGGTTTGTCCACAAATTGACAGGCAGCCAACAATTCGTTGTTCTGACCAGCCCAAGGTTCAATCAAGTTTCTAATATGTTATGAGGAACGCAAGCAGAATCTAAGTGAAAATAGAGTATATTTCGTTTTAATTCCGAGAGTTCTAACCTTTGACAGCTGTTTCGTGCTAACGCACTCATCAGAAAGGATTTATGGAGCTCTCGAAATCAAATTAAGTTTCAACTAGTGACTGTAGATGTCATGAATAACTACCTGTTATATATATATATATATATATATATATATATATATATATATATATATATATATATATATATATATATATATATATACATTTACATGTAACATATAATACAACGTTTTTTTGACTATTTATGCACATAGGTACATTTATATCAAGTCTCATACAAAAGTAAATCATACTAAACTAAAAATTTAAATAAAACAATCATACATAACTGCACAGGTTAAAAATTTCATTGTTTACGAGAGGAGTGAGAAGAGTAGTCTGGCATCCGCGCGCGTTGCGTCACTCAAAAATTTATAAAAATATTCATGTACTATTGGGATACATCAAATAACAATAATCCGCTGTTAAAAATTTTGTATCCCAATTTCTCCATAAATTCTGCATTTGTTAATTAATTTTTTTTCTAAACTGAATGTTAACATTAAAACTCCTATAATTATTGAACTAACTAACACCCTAGGATTTGTTTTACTCAGTGAAATTATTCTTAATAGGCTCACAAATGGATAATCGATGCAAAAATTGTAAAATTTTGATTACAAATAAATGATAAGAATAAAATCGACAAAGTCGTCGTACCCTTCTCTCCAAATATTTCCACAAAGTGGAAAATATGAGTAAAAAATCTGACAGAAAACAACTACTTCCCTTGCTAATGCTACGGCGGATATTGAACTACATCTGACAGATATTTGTGCAACGTTCTTCCAAGAAGACTCAGTTGCAAGTGCTTATTGTAGACAAATAGTTTATCCTTAATTTGGCTGAGGATGACCACCTGCAGACGTGTTTCGAGGTTGTTGCCTCTCATCACGCAGCCGTTTGACATAATCCTATCAAACTTGGTATCACTGGATTTGTAATGACGATCCCTAACCAAATACACTGGGTGTCCCATTTAAAAATATCACTAAAGTCATTTCTACTCGAATGCGGATAACCCTATATATTCAGGGTGGGGTTCAAAAATTGGCCGATCGGAAAAGAAGATCGACGTGTAAGAGGAATTTTCCAAAATATGTTTATTTTCAGAAATAATGAATTTATTCCAAACATTTGCATCGTACTGTATATAAAATAAGTAATATGTTGAAAATATTACACACACGACAAGATCACAAAAATCACCGCACAATAAAAGAGATCATACAGGATGTCATTTTGACAACTTATTATCTCTCATTCATTGAGGAATTTGAAAAATCGGAAAGATATCGATTGTTTTCAAAGAATAGTTGCAGCCTTCGTAGTAGATGTTACCTTGAAAATCTTGGTACTGATTGATATTTCAAAGTGGATGGTGCCCTAGCGCCATCTTAGGAAATTTACGCTTTACCTGTGTGTCACATGAAGTCAACTTACCTGATTCCATAGTTAAGTGGGAGAGAGGGAGATTTACGTTCACAATTTGCCAGTATAAATAATTTAGAACATTCACCAATTTTTGAAATTTTAGAGCCTTCGCCAATATTTGACATTTTAGAGCCTTGCTGGTTAATATGATAATTTTCGTAAAATACAAATAAAATATCATAGCATTCGTCTATACCTACATTTGACATTTTTGGATATCCGTATGAGTTAATAAATGAGTAGTTTTTCAAGTAGTGCCGTATTTATTACAAACACCGTCTGAGCTAGTTGGCGTCTAAATGAAAACATTATTACATCTGGGGTGCAATTACGAACACTCGATCAACTATTTTGAACAAAAAACAAGAATCGTGTGCATGGCGCCCAATGTGGGGCCAATTCAAATTAATTTCAGACGTGAAAATGTTTTCGTTTGGGCACCAACTAGCTCAGACGGTGTTTGCTGAAGACGAAACTACTTATTTATTAGCTCACCAGCTAGATTAAATAATTAGCTAAATTGTCACTCTTACTGTGGTTGCGACATTACAAGTTATTACAATAAAAATTGATGTATTTTATGATGGAACCATTACTCTCTCTCTTTCTGGGTTAATTATATAACATATCCTTGTATTTTGACAATTTGTTGAGACCATATGAACATGAACGAGCATATCAAACATAAACTTCGGAAAGCCACATCTGCTTTCTGGGCACGCTTTTTATGCCCAATGATTACGTAAATAGTCATCGGATGGCGGCAAGGTACAGTATTCGGCAAACCAAAAAGCCAATAAGATAGGTTACGAGAACTTGCCAATCTTGCACTCACCCAGGCGCTTGAGGTACTCACAGGACTCCTTCCTTGCTCCTCTTTATTGAACATGAGGCATGCAAAGCCATTGCTCGCTCGAGAACTCTGTTACGAAATGGGAAATTTTGCCACTAAATTTAATAATAATTAATATTGAGTGAAAGAAAAGCAAATAAAAAGTAAGATATACAATGTGAATTCCTTCATCAAAAGGCAGACTATTTGGCCAGACAAGGTACGAAAATCTCAACCATTGCACCAGAAACGATCCTAGGTGCGTCTCAAAAATGAAGGAAATACTGGAAGTAAAATTCCAGGATGCATGGATAGATGTCTCTGGCCTGAGACAATCTAAACTCCACATCATATTCTACTAGGAGGACCAGGAATCAGAATATGTATGTATATGTATGTGATGACATATCCAGGCAGAATCGGGCCAAGAGAACAATATTATCCTGTTCCAAACGAACACCTATAAATGAAATGTGTTTACTGAAGTTGCCACCAGTTGATGGAATGTTCTTATATCAATGATTTTTATTTTCAGAATAAGAACAGGTGATGCCCCAACTTATCTGTTTGGAAAAATCTTCCGTTTCTGAACACCATAATTATAATACCAGATCTAGAAATAATATATTCATTTAGCCTCTTGAAACGGAGAAATCTAAAAATTCAGTCTTTTTCAAAGGGTAGAGTAACTTTAATGACCTCTTTGATGAATTGAAAATTGAAAATTCGCGATCTATATTTAAATCAAAATTAAAGAACATCATGCTGGATGAGTGCTGTCCTTGCGATTTTAATTGTCTGTTTCTTGCTGTCTGCTTGTAATTAATGTATTCTAATCATTTATATATCTGTTCTTCAAGATATATGTCTAAGTGTTTTTATCTATATGTAAACTTTTTCTTACATATATACATTAGTCTTGAACTAAATAAAGGATTATTATATCATCAATGAAAATAAGAAATATTGATCCCTGTGGGACTCTTGGCTCATCTGATACAAATCTGATAATACAAATAAGAGGTTCAAGGTCGGAACTTTGGGAACACCAACATGAAATTCACTTTATCGAAAGCTTTAAGAAAATTCGTGAATTTTGTATCCAGACTCTTAGATTTCAATTTATCATAGACAAATTAGTATTGAGTAAGTGATTTTTTTGATATAAACCCATGGTGTTCGGCATTATAAATTTTCAGGGAATGGAATAGTATGCTTATACAATATGCTCCAATAACTGCACATATTAACTGCAACCTTCTCGGACTTCCGTCCAAAGTTCTGTTTTACTTCGTTTTAGTTATGTAGTGGAACACAGGAAGGCTTTTCACTCTCGGTTTCATAAGCCGTATATTAGAGTAGTTTTGTGCCAGTGCATTCTGCAATTTATTGCACTTGCAAATTGCAGAAATTCTGTTACTCGTTCAATTAACGCACTTGCGTCGAACCGAAACAAAGGAAATAAGGAACAGCGGCGGCACTAATTTGTGGAGGGGTGTCTGCTTGAAGTTATTGTTGTATATTTTAAACTTATGGAAGTTTGAGGAGGCATTATACAGTTCTTACCAAACCATCCCAAACCATCCCAAACAATTCTGCAAAAAATTTGGGTTTATTAATGGACTCCGAATTGAGGTTCAGTGAGCATGTAACAAAAACTATGAGGACGGCCTATTGCAATCTCAAACTGATTTATAATAATTCTAAAATTCTTGACTTCAAGACAAAAAAATACTCTGTGATACCCTAGTCTTGAGCCACTTTAATTTCGCTAATATATTGTATTATTCATGTTTAACAAATGACAAAATTCTCATCCAAGTTGTGCCCGACTAATTTACGGAGTGAGAAAACGCAATTCCATTTCGAATAAAATTAAAGACTCCGGATGGTTGACTATGAAGCAGAGATGGATTTTACATTTATGTTGTTTCACTCATAATTTAATTCATTCTCAATCACCAATATATTTATTTGAAAAGTTACAGTTCCGGGAGAATGTTCACACAATCAACACTAGATATAGGTACCGCCTCAACCCTCCAAGGCACCATACATCTCTGTATCAACGATCATTTTCATATAACGCTACAAAAATTTACAACGCCATTCCTGACTCGATGAAAATCGTGAATAAATTCAAATTCAAGAACTCGCTGAAAAAATGTTGCTGGATGGTAACTTTAATATATTATGATTTTTTCTGTTATCTACCAAATGAATGCTCTAATTTTTTATTCTGAAAGTTATTACCCCTAGTTTCCTCCATTAAAACTCGTTTGCCTCCAATTAAAAATTAAAATATATACAAATTTGTCATTACTTTTATTATTCTGCTGTTTCAGATTATTATTTGTTAATATGTTGTCTGCTAATTACCTATGAACCTATGAAGTTCATTTGCTGAGTCAACTTGAATGACTATATGAATAATTGTTTTCCTTTTCTCTGCAATTACCTTATTACATTATGTTTGAAACAAATATTTGTTACTGAAAAAAAAGAAAAGTCATGTAATTGATAAGAATCACTAGAATGAGTTATATTTTTACATATTTCTGTTTTGAATGCTATGAACATACGTTATGATGTTGTTAAGGGTTGGATGGAAGAGCAGTCACCATTATCTCCGGATAAGGGCGACTGAATTCTGCCCTTTCATATTGTTAAATTAATTCACCCTAATTCAATGTATTCCTAAATAGTTGACAATATGAATAAAGACAAATTATTATTATTATTATTATTAATTACCCCAGTGGGTATGAAGATCTGCGTGCGATAAGCATATTACCGACCCTGTCAAAAAAATTAGAAAGAGCAATTCAGGAACAACTGAGAAACCTTTCTGAATTCTCTTTATTTCCAGAAACTCAGTCTGGTTAGCATAGGGTATATAATTGCAAGTTGTAGATGACATTTTCAGGGTTACAAATATCGGTTTCTGTACAATATTGTTTTTACTGGATTACTGGATTTCAGTCGAGAACACAATAAATCAAGTATGTACTTCAAAGGGTAAATCTTTGACTAATTTTAAGACAAAAAGTTTTTATGAATATGTGTCCGCAAATGTTTCGTTTCGGAGATACAGGGTGTTGAAGTTGAAATTTGATTTTAACTTATTGTTGTGTAGCCAAGATTGTGTCAAGGACAGACTATTATTGGCCTCAGTTAGCAACATAACTTTTTTGACAGTGAGTTTTTGGAATGTTTTATCTTATTTCTACACCTTTTTTAAACAAAAAAGGTATACCTGCTCAACAACAAATTTATGTCGATGGGATCTTCTCTCTCCAGTAATCGCCATCATATAAATGGAGTGGTTCGAGGAATTGGCTATCAGAGAGGCAAAATTCAAACCAAAACTATGGCTAAGATACGTAGACGACACCTTTATCATTTGGAACTATGGAGATGAACACCTTGGGGAATTCTTTGCCAGAATGAGTAACATGAGGGATTCAATCAAATTCACATTGGAAAAGGAAACTAATAGTACCCTATCGTTTCTCGATGTGAAAGCTGAAACAGACACTGGAATCCTCACCTCTGTTTAGAGGAAGAAGACACACACAGGACAGTACCTCAACTACGGCTCTAATCACCCAAACTCCACAAAGAGGGGAATCGTAAGAACCTTGGTGGAGAGAGCAATGTCTATTTGCAGCAACCAGGAGTCATTGGAGGCGGAAATTAACCACATCAAAAAGGACCTACGCCGAAACGGATACTCCGAGAAACTCATAGGTGAAGTTCGGAATCAACTCGAAAAGACCAAGACAACCGAAGAAAGACCACAAAACCCCGTTCTCATTCTTCCCTATATCAGGGGTATCTCCGAGAAGATCAGAAGGATCGGGAATAAATAAATCATCAAGAGTTGCTTTCAATCCGGCAGTACCTTACGAAGCTTCCTCACCAAGACGAAACCAGAGAACATAACAGAATCCAGCAAAAACTGTATTTACAAAGTCCCATGTGAATGTGGAAATTCCTATATCGGAGAGACCAAGAGGCCATTATCAGTAAGAATAGCCGAACACAAAAAGTGGACTCAACGAGGAGAAACATCAAAATCGGGAATTGCTGACCACGCCTTGACAAAACACCACCGAATTCTTTGAGACGAAGCTAGTGTTCTTCATAGAGAGGAACATTTTTTCAAACGGAAATTTATGGAAACCACCTATATAGAAGCCAATAGTGCCTTCAGTCAACCAAGCGTGGAAATTAAAAACGTATGGAAACCGCTCATGGACCGTTTTGGAGGGAGAAAAAGCGCGTCACAAGACCGCGCGTAATTACACCGTAATTACACTTTAATTATAGACCTATAAAAGGTCGCGTGGCATCTGATTTTGTCACTATTCACCAGAAGACGATTGCAGATTCAAGCAATTGAAACGTTGTGAAAATTTTGAAAGAGATAGAAATCTTTCAACCAT
Source organism: Chrysolina oricalcia (assembly GCA_944452925.2). Taxonomy (NCBI): domain Eukaryota; kingdom Metazoa; phylum Arthropoda; class Insecta; order Coleoptera; family Chrysomelidae; genus Chrysolina; species Chrysolina oricalcia. The sequence continues at coordinate 6,422,232 of OX101815.2, read as the reverse complement.
TAAGATGATGGACGTCCGAAATATAAGTAATCAAACTCTTCATTATTGCACATGAATAAAATAATGAATAAATAAATAAATTAAAGCTTTTGATTTGCATTCACGTAGATCAATAAATAGTGTATCTTAATTAAATGACAAACATTTATTATTTAATCCTGGGTTGAAAATAATAGTACTTTAATTATCAATTTATTGCATGAATTTTCCCACTATGTATTCTTTTAATTCCCTTTCTTAATGATTGTTATGATTTTAAGCTGAGTTTTAAGCTCTTTATATTTTCTGGGAGTTTATTAAAGACTTCGGCACCAGCATAGCTTGATGATTTTTTAAATTTACTCAGGTTGCATTTGGCCAGATGCAGTTTTCTCGCATTTCTAGTTTCAATTAGATTTTTTTGTATATTTCCTTCTTCAAGTTCAAAATGGCGAAGGTTGCTCTGGCAAGTTTAAACTCTCTATTTCCAGTGTGAAATTTAACTTGTCCATAACACTTTCTAGACATTTTGTGCCATCTTTGATTTCTATACTGTTTATTGCTGAGGTTATACCACTGTTTATATTGAAAAAGTAAACATATACCGATTTAGATTTATTTACTATAAGTGACACCAAGATTCGAATTGTTAAAATTGTTTTTTCCGTTAACCAGCTGTCGTTCCCTTACGAACGGCAGCCCTCAGAAGTCGAAACTTGTGCGAGCCAAGGATTAACGAGGTCTTACCTTTTTACGTGCGATTCCTAGCACTTTCTTGGGCCATGATTTTTCTAATTTGAGTTCAAATTCTCTCATTGTTGATTCTTCAATTATCACAGAAGTGTGAACAACGTACATAAGCATCTACCCTTCTGCAATATAGTCTGGAAGTTCGTTCACAAATATTATAAATGAAAGTGGCCCTAATACAGAACCCTGAGTAGAACCCTTTTGGTGTCGTGCATGCCAGGAAATATGGTTATGACTAACATTTGATTGTTTTTGGTACTTTACAGTACAAATAACCACAACTTTTAAAAAGGGAAACAGTTTTCCTCAAAATAGCATTAAGCACATTTTCGGAAACAATTTTTACATGTTTCTTGACTCGCCATTCACGAAATTGGTCATATGTTTTCTCATATATTAACTTGAATTTGGCCGGTAACATATTAGATACTATTGCATTTGCTTTCTCAGATATATCTGATGAGGTATCACTACCACTATCATAATCAACATCCATCTTCTTGAAAATAACTTGAAAAATGATGCAACTACAGTCAAACAGTCAAACACGACGCATGCCAACAAACCGTTTCTATAGTAACGACACAGAAATTGTATTGGAAGTATTGATAACATTAAAGATAACATGTATGGAAAAGAGAAGTATTATTTAGTTATTTTGGACTTATTTTTTTCAGACAGGAATTATTTTTGAATACGACATTACTGAAACCATTGAATAATATTTTCAAGACAACACTCTCATGTTCCATTAAAACTCATTTTAAGCACTCAATATTCAAAAATAACTATTCTCACTTTTCAATAAATAGGTGGATTGTTCATTTTTTAAATTCTTTATTTATAGCTTTTCAATCGGGTGTACTTAGAAAATGATTATTCCATGTTGACATATTTTAGGACCAGATAAGGGGTAGCATAGGAATACAAAATAACTTTTCTATTCTATCTATTCTTTTCGTTCTACCAAAATATTATACAGGGTGTTTCTTGAGTACGTGTAGAAACTTCAAGAGAATGTTGCTGAAGTCGAAATAAGAAAAAAAGTTCCCATAAACACATGTCCGCAAGTTATTCGTTTCTAAGATACAGAGTGTTAAAGTTTAATTCTTATTTTTGTTTTTTTGTGAATAAATTCCAAAATATTTGTGATATTCGATTAAAGTTTGGTATCTGAGAAGATTTATTTGAAATTTAAAAATCTTGTTATTCAAAATCACTTGCATCGATTATTCCAAATCGCAATAACTCGAAAACAGTTGCTCGCAGTGACCTCTATCAGGAATATATTTCTTACACAAACTAAATAATAAATATTCCCAGATACCAAATTCAAAATTATTTTGAAATTATTCACAAAAAATTAAAATAAGAATTCAACTTTGACACTCTGTATCTCAGAAACGAATAACTTGTGGACATATGTTTATACACGTACTTAAGAAACACCCTGTATAATGAAATTAGACAGAACTTGATTTCTTGAAAAAACGGATTAATACTTGTGTGTACATGTCTTGTTAGTTATTACAACTTAGGTATAATGTTGAAAATTATTGCGGGCACGTTTACACGGCAGAAAATATTATTCAATATACGAGTTTTAATTACAGTTTGGCATTAAAAGAAACAATTACGCGTGTGCTAGTAAAATGTAGTTACATTTATTACGGCAGGATTTATTCACTTTTATGATGTGTTACAGTTAAGCATCGTACTTATTTTGCATTTGATTATATACTCACCAATGTGGACAGGTCGTATATGCAGATGAGAAAATACGGTTTAATTTTAGTGTCAATTATGTTTTTATAAATGAGTAATTACCTACTCCCAGGAATCCAATGAATTTATTGGGAAAACATAACTCCTTACTGCTAGCTGGCAAATGGTAATCAATTAATTAATAACTTAATTAGGTTTTTAGGTAGTAGGCGAGGATCGATCATTTTTGAGACCGAAAAAATCTGGAACAGGAGGATACCCATTTGAAAAGTAATAGTATACAACAAAAGTATAAGTAATAGTTATTTTCCTAACAAGTGCGGAAAGTGATACTTTCCCGCACGCGACTGCCGTTGACCCGAACGACGCGAAGCGGAGTTCGGGCAAGCAGTCAAGGGCGGGAAAGACACTTTACGCATGAATTAGGAAAATTATTTTTTCTACGACCGCATAAAGATTCAAAAAGCACATTGAAAATATATATTTTATTTCAACATACAAAACATTCCATGAAAATCCACTAATTATTATTAATATTAATGTTGAAAACAATTTCTGCATTCTGCAAATGCGTCAGAATAGCCGGTCCAGAGTAGTTAGTTGGTGGTAACTGGCTGTTAAGAGTAACACTCGTAGATTACAAAGTGCATGAAGATGACGGAGACGGCATCGGTTGCAAGTTGCCAGTACATGAAAGAATTTTATTCGAGATGGTTTTCTTCTGTTCTACGGAGTCCTCCAAATAACTCTCAGCAACAATGAAATGTACATTTAATAACGATAAATTGACATATTTTACTTTGTGACACTTTCTAAACTAAAATGAGTGCGGGAAAGTGGGTAAAAACGCACGGTCGTAGAAAAAAATTTTTTACGGGCGATTTCAGTTCGGGAAGTGGAAGGGGAGTGATTTTAAGGGTGGAAACCGGTTATCACGGTTTCCGGCAAAATTGCGAGTCCTATCGAAAAAAGTTGAATGGCAAAGTTGTGGGTAACAGAAAGATTCACAACTTTTGTTTCCACACTTTTTTCACATAACCTCAAAATGTATGCGAAAAATACAAATAACCGACTTTTTTGTTTTTTATAATTATCTCCCACTTTTTTTTTCGCAAAATTTGGTGAAAACTTACCTTTTCATGTCCCAAACAACCTGTTATTTTTTTTATTCAAAATATTCATTGCTTCCTCTTATTTTGATTTAATATCGAAAAAGCTCCCTAATTTTCAATCGAAAATTCTCAAAATATCCCTTTTTTGAAAAAAAAAAACGGGGTGATTTCTGTTCGTTGAAATCACTACTTTCTGATGATATGAAACAAAATATACATTACCTACTATGGTACATTTTCTAACAAAATGCAAAAATGTATGTAAAATTTTGAGCTGTTTATTAAAATTTACCATTTAATTACTTTACTCGAAAAATATCTCAATGTTACATTAATAAACTAAAAAAATGAAACATAGAGATTGCAAAAAACATGCGAAAATAGTTTTTTTTCTTCCTCGGATGCGGGTGCTTTCACCAGCTACACCTCAGCCTCTTGGGCTTATTGTGTTTTCCGTGTTGGTTTTACAGCACCCACTCCGTAACTCTGGTCCCCTGTACCAGTCTGTACAGGTTCTTCACCGGTTGGCTGTTGTATTCTTCGGGAGTTAGATTGGGTTTCCCAAAAATTGACTGTCTCTTGCGGTATAATGCCTCGCATTCTGACAGTATATATTTGGCTGTTTCTGTCCCTTTACCACATTGTCTGCAGGAAAGTTCTCCGTTGTACAGACCCATTTTGTGCAGGTGTTTTCTCATTGGACTGTGACCAGTGAGAAGACCTGTTATTGTTCTAACTTGATTCCTGCTCAGCTTGAGTAGTTCTTCAGTTTTGTGTTTTGACGTTTCTTTAATGTATGTTTTCCCGTGGTGCATTAGGGGGGCTTCGTGCCACCTCTCCTTTTGTTTTCGCTTGACCCAGTCCCGAATGCATCCTCGAATGTCGGATTTATCAATCCCGAGTGCGGGTTCTGGGCCAATATATGGAGTTGATGAGCCCTCTCTAGCTAGCTCATCAGATTTTTCATTGCCCTCGATAATGCAGTGTCCTGGACCCACATCAAAGTTGATTTGTTGTGTTCTGTGAGAACACTGAGTTCAACTCGGCATTCACATACCAGTCTTGATGTCACTTTCGGGTTCATAAGAGCCTTCAGTGACGCCTGGCTATCGGAGCATATTTTGATTCGTGCATTGTGCATTTCCCTCATATTGATTTCTCTCGCGCATTGCAAGATGGCGTACATCTCTGCCTGGAATACAGAGGTGTTTGTTCCTAGTGAGACGCTTATTTGGGAGTTCATCCCCTCACTGTATATTCCAGCACCAGTTCCTTCTCTGGTTTTGGATCCGTCCGTGTACCAGATGCTCTCTCCAGGTTTGCCCCTGATATTGTCGTCTGTCCATTCCCTTCGAACTTACAAGATAGCATCGAAGTTGATGTTGAAGAAATATCTAGGAGTCATGTGGTCCGTTGGTTTCATTTCAAGAATGTTGCCTCCCACTATTTCCTTTATCTTGTTGTGATCCGATCTGTTGCTCGTATTTTGTTGCCTCAGAAGTCCCATTAGTTAATAGTTAATTTTGTGTTAAAGATAGGATTTGAAGGCTATTTCATATTTATAACTATTGGCATTTCTTAATCGTTAGATTCGACAAATGTTCTCGATTCTAGTAGATCTTCGAAACCTAAAGACAATATCATCGTCTTCGTCTCCAATATTTTTTCCAGTCTACATTGGTTCTTCATCCACAATTTCATCTGAATCATTAACTTCCTCGTAGGTTTTTTCTTCAACATTGGCGCATGTTTCATAATCATGACAATTTGAACAGGAATTTGTGTATTTTAAACCATGTTTTCGGCAGCCACATTTCAGACTGATCCATTCTTCATCTCTGTCGATTTGGGCATAATGCCACAAGATTTGCGAATATGAAAGATGATTTAATTATTGGAATTCAATGAAATATCTTCTGATGGGCTGAAATTTGCCGTAGGTCATTCAGGTATATAGGTTTTCTTAAAATAGCATATAATTTTAAAATTATCCCACAACTTTCTCAAATTATTAGATGTCTTATAAAGTGTTAAGTTTATTAACTTATTTGGTTTTTAATTATAGTAGTATATTTCGATTTGTAATTTTTTAATTTATCAATGTATTATGGAAACTTAAATTTTTCTAGTAATTAAGTGTAAATTTTACATAATTAAAAAAATTGTCTAATTTGAGTATTTTCGTTTCTTTGCGCATTTTCTGAGAAAATTTGCCATAAAATGTATTTTTTATACCATCAGATAGTAAAGACTTCAGCGAACAAAAAGCACACCGATTTTTTTCAAAAAGCAAATATTTTGACGTGATAATTTTCGATGAAAATTGGGGTGCTCTTTCGATATTAAATCAAAATGAGGGAAAACATTATATATTTTGAATCCAATAAATTACAGTGGGATTGGAACATAAAAAAGGTAAGTTTTCACCACATGTCGTAATAATTTTTTTTTATTGTGGGAGATGAAAATAAAAAACAAAAACTCGTTTTTTTGGATTTTCGCATAAATTTTGAGGTTATTTAGAGGGTAAATACAAAAGTTGTGAATCTTTTTATTACCTATAACTTTGCTATTCAACTTTTTTCGATTGGACTCATAGTTTTGCCGGAAATCGTAATAAACCGTTTTCCTCCCTTAAAATCTCCCCCTTCCATTTCCCGATCTCAAATCGCCAGTAAAATAGGTTTCCTTTAATTTTTGTTATATTTTCTTATTTTTCCAATGGGTATCATCCTGTTTTTTTCACTTTCTACCATTTTCAAAGGCTTAGCCCCTGTCCTATTTATAGGTACCACTGAATTAAAGAACAAATAATTCATCAATTACGTTTTCAGGAGCCTTTTCATTATTAATAAAAACCCCAATATAGTAACGGTTGGTGTCAGAAGTGGGATACAAGGAGATTTTGTAATAATAATAAAATTGATTTTATTGACAATAACCATAATACATATTGACATTTGTAGATACTTATGATATAGGCATGAAAGAGTTGTTTCAAAAGGCAGTGTTCAAAACTCCGTTCGTAAGCAGATTTTGTTCTACCACTCAACCATGAAGAAATTATTATAATTTCTATATAAAAAATAGGAAGCAATTTATTTCCAGCAGGAGTACCCAGTTACAGGAAATGTTGATATAAAATTATATACTGTCTTGTACGTAGTAAATGATATAAATGCAAAATACAATAATGTGTAGTTAATCACTAAATATTAATACAGGTGAAAAACAAAAAAAAAAGGACTCAAGTAGAATTGACTAACAATCATAACGTATTATTACACGATTATTATAACTTATTAATGATACATGATATAACAGCGTTCAAAGGGTCAAAATGAATATCACAAATCTTCCAAATTTTGTGGTGATCGTATCATAACATTTGTTCGTGATGCTTCGCAATAAAACTTCAAACCATGTCGACCTCCGATTCTAGGTACCAAGAAATTTATATCGTTGAGAAGAACACTACTATCGATATTGTTGTTATTTAATTTTTGCAAGAATTTTGTACCAAGTATAATTCTTCTTTTTTCCAAAGATGTCATTTCAAATCGCGACAACAAAATGTTATGATCGATACCTCTGACAGGATATTGTCCATCGACTTTTAGACATAAATATTATAGGAACTTTCTCTGTACACTTTCAATTGACTTTTTTTTGGTAATCGTAGATTGGGTTCCATATCAAAGAGCCATATTCTAACTTGGATCTGGCATAAGCAAAATACAACAATTTCAATGTGGCAATATTTTTGAAGTTTTTACTATTTCTGTAAATGAAACCAAGCATCCTATTCGCGTGTGCAGCGGTATTTTTTATGTTTGTTGAATGTAAGTTTACTATCATATGTGATACCAAGGTCTTTCATCTCTTGTACGCGGTTGGTTATTTTGTTGTCGATTGCGTAATCATATATCAAAGTGCTCGATTTTTTTGTAAATGATATTATGTTACATTTCGACACATTGAGTTGTAGACGATTATCGTTACACCAAAGTTTGATTGAGTCTAATTCGGACTGTACTCGCTGACAATCAGTAACGTCATCGATTTTATAATATAATTTGAATATCGTCTGCGAATAGTAAGCTAGGAATATTCAAAGAGGTTACCAGGTCATTAATAAATGTTAAAAACAGAAGAGGTCCCAGATTGGAACCTTGTGGCACGCCCGACGTAACTACGTATGCGTATACGTATTGCTGAATAACAATTTCCTGAAGGAAAATGTTGAGGAAAAGGACTATGGACGATCAGTAGGTGTGACATTTGAAAGAGAAATATACAGTGCGGCTTTTTTTAGCGTCCCCATCCCCCTGTTAACTTTTGATCGGTTCGACGTACAAACATGGAATAAAACCAGTTTGAATGGTATCGCCAATTTTACTTTTTGAAATAAATTGAAAAAAAGGCATTGTGATTGCTTGACAGAGGGGATGGAAGGAGGGGGGCACATCAATTTGAAAATTTCAAATGGCATGGGGGGTCAAGTCAACACATCGTTGAACAACTCTCTTTTCAAACATCAAAATTTATTTGGATTTCGTTATTTTTTCTACCATAATATGGTAAAAAAAAATATTAACGAAATTATGCACTCGAAATATAAAGTGTAAGTGCAGATCTGAATGGTATCCTTAGCTCGTGAAATTTCAACGATTAGAATGGGACAAAAATATTTTGATTACCAATACTACTTTTTGAGAGAAGAAACAATGCAATTATTCACTGGGGGCACATCAACTTGAAAATTTCGAAAGACAAAGAGCTCGAAATTGTGAAAATATGCATTAATAAAAATCAAAAAACTTATATGGTTGAAAAGAAAATTGAATTTTCTTTCCAATGATGTATAATTTGATCCCCCATGCCATTTGAATTTTTAAAATTGACGTGACCCCCCGCCCCCTTTATCAGGCAACCACAATGTCTTTTTTTCAACAAGTGGTATCGGTGATACCATCGAAAATGGTTTCTGTTCCATGTTTGTACAGGGGGAGCTAAAAAAAGCTGCACTGCATAAGGATCAGGTGATATTTTCATAAATAGTTTCTGAATTCCTTGTTACTAAAAAAGGTATTTTGATACAAAGCATATTTGTAAAAAGATCATCGGAAGTGTGGTTTGTGTGATAAGATAATTCAGATAATTCACAGCTTTTGGGTTCCACCTGGAAAAACTAAAAAAAAAAGAAAAATGAGCTGACTTTAAAAATCGGTTTTCTGTGAAATTACAGAAGCTTCTCGATAATATGAATATTTTTCAACACAGAAAAAATGCCTTCATGCTCCAAAGTTTCAACCTGAATTTTTTCGTTTCACGCCCCAGTAGAATAACGCAAAATATGTGACTGAAATAATAATCAAGATAAACGATCTTCCGAAAAGAATAAGTTTCACACCTCGGCGTGTTTCACAAGTATGAGTTGAATGCTGATCGAAAATTAAGTTGTTATTAGGTCAGAGAAAACGTCAGTCACAAAATGAATTAAATATAAAAAAGAATTGATGGATTGGATTTTCACGACAAACAGGAAATTCAAATCATCCTAGCGTCAGAATAATAATGATGATGACTGATTTGAATGTTCTTTATTATAATGTAAACATAAAACTACAATAAATGTTCAAATTGTTGTCCAGAATTTTGACCTAGTCGATCAAAAATATTCTGAAGCGTAGCGGATGTTATGTTCTGCAATTATTCTTGTCAGCATCGATTCTTCAGTTCATGAAGATTATCAGTTAGGACCAATTCTGTTCAACATCGACCTGAACAATGGGATTTATTATAACACCAACCAGTTTGGTTTTCGTAAGGAAATGTCAACAAACCTAGCTATAACAAAGTTTCTTATCAATCTGTACAAACATTTAGATGAAGGAAAAAAGGCTTTGGGGATTTTCATAGACTCGACTAAAGCTTTTGTTTTGGTTAATCATGAAATTCTCCTCACAAAACTTCAAATGTATGGTATCAGGGGAGTAATTGGTTTGACAGTTATTTGAAGGACAGAAACCACTATGTAGAGGTGAACAGTAAAAAGCTAGTATCGAAAATCTGTTCTATTGGGGTACCACAAGGACTTATTTTGGGCCCACTCTTGTATGTAATATATGTAAATGATATTTTTAGTGATCACTTCGTAATGTATGCTGATTTTTTTTATTCACAGATTAAAGCGCATCAACCCTTTAGGTTATTAGCGCAGACTAGATAATAAATATTCTGTATGTTCTACATATTATGGTATTAGATCATGTTATAAAGGTTTAGTGAAGCACGTGCTTACAGAGTGCAACGTACATGCAGACTCGAGGAAAACTTTCCATCTACCAAGAGAATGTATGCTGATGATACATCTCTATTAATAAGTGAAAAAAATGTTCCATCAACTGTTAATGAAGCAACTGAAGAAATTAGAAAAGCTCAAATATGGTTCTCATATGTTGATTTGAATGACAAAAAAACTGTACTCTCGCGTTTTAATCATTCAAGGACTAGTTTTTATCACAGTTTGCTGGATGTGAAGACTGGCCTCGACGGGTCAATCTCGATGGGACCGCTAACGGTGGAACGTTATTCAGAATTCAGAAGAGCATCGCTAAATAAATAAATAAATGAATATACTCGTATGAAATATACTATTTCCCGTACTATTTCAGTTTTGTCTTTTTTTGGCGATTTTCAACTATAATTATCCCTCTAACATAATAGGTTCGTACTTACATCCATGCGTGTACTGTATCATTTCGTCGAGGTAGATTAAACAGAGGCCGTTGGTAGACAGTAATAACTTTAATTATGATTTAAAACCATCGTTACAAGAAATCACGAAGTAAATATTGCGCAATGAACAAATAGTACAATGAAATGCATGAGCCTACTGTGAAGATATTTAGTTCAGATTGTTCTAAATTGGGTGAAAATAGTGTTTTGTATTCTGGTAGGTTACTATTATTAGTGGGTGGGGGGTGGAACCCTTTTTTGCTTGTTTTAAATATTATTAAACAGAATATTCTGTAGGTGAGCGAAAGAAAATAGTTATTTAAGCAACAAGTGCAAAAAGAAAGTGTTTATTGCATTCGACGAGTTGCATACAATATTTTTTCTACGTTTGTGCAAAAACCAAAAACTGTTTCATTTAAGTAGTACTGAAGTGTGAGGAAGGCATTCTTTGTTCAAATCTAGCTGATGAAGGTAATATAATAATATTCGAAGAAACAAATTCAATTTTTATTAAATTGCATTTTCTATTAATGTTGTAATCCCAGTATGTAATAAATATGATTGACAATAATTTAAAATATGCAACTGTTTATAACGTAATACAATCTCATAGAAAATGGGCTAAATATGGCGTCGATTTGACTTTTATGTTTGTCATGATGACAGAACGCCGTAGCAGAATGACAGATGAGTGCAATAAAGACTTTATTGCATTCAGTGCAATAAAGGACCAGTTTTTTCACTATATACAGATCAATAAAGTTTTGTTTTTTGCTTGAACGTAAAAAAAAACTTATTCTACAACCGCTTACCAAAGTAGCCTTTGACGCTTTCAGATAATAACGCAAAGTTGACGTTTTCCCAGAAATGTCATTTTGTGACATCTTTTTCGTTGTAGAGCAAAAATATTGAAAATACGCTCAATCTCCACAGCTTTTGTTAAAAACGAATCTATTTTTGCATAATGGAAATACTAGGAAAGTAGAGACAATATATTCAAGACACTAGTAATTATGGTGGTGCTCAGGTTAGCGTCGCTCCCAAGTAAATTGATGGCTTAGGGTTTGATCTCAGCATTCGGAAATTTTTTTATGCAAGCTATTTCCTTTTTAAAGCTTTTATTTAACTTGCTCTGTGTGTGTGTGTGTCTTAGATGGGTACAAATCTTGCAAGCTGAATTAGAACCACTTCCTCTTATGCTATGGAATTGAAATTGTACATGTTAGTTCAGTTCCGATGACAATACATTAATGTAGAAGAAATTGTCCCCCCTACTCCCCGAAAGCTAGATAGAGAACGCGCAGGGTTTCGGAAAAAGACTTCAAATATTACAGTGAAAAAGAAATAAATTTGAGAAATGATCTTTTTAAATCATTATTTTTCCAGAACAGCATTATGGAAATATTTTTTAATAAATATTATACTTGTTTAAAACTAATTTATGAACGAATGACGTCAAAAAACTGTAACCAGTATTAATTACTGCCATTGTTAGATGTAAAAACAGCAATAATAAAGCATTCGTCAAAAACAAATATTTAACAATATTTTTTGGATATTTAATTTTTCTTTTGTTTTAAAAAATTATAATAAACAAAATAATAAACTTTTATAAACCCTATATCGTGTGATCTTGTAGGTATATAAGAAGGGCTATAGGAAGCCAATCATTTATAGGTCAATCATTTAAACTTTTACGTCGTTTTTTATGAAAACAGATACTGGAAAAACCGAGGGAAAAACATTTGTTGATTAACAATAGTATAACTTTTTGAATAATATACTTACACATTTTTTTCCAATGGGGATTTTTTCTTTCAAGTGTCCTAATGATACCATAATTTATTGAAAACTTTAAATTAACATTTGATGCTATAGAAAAATAATTTTCTTTTGCAGCGGTGCGCCCATGCAATAACGGCCTCGCGGAGTTAAATTAAAATTATAAATAATGGAGAATGAGTTCCGAGAGGATAGACATTTTTATTGAAAATTTCCTCCTCTTTACGGAACTTTTCAAAATTTCTTAAATATTAATAGTTTTTGAACTATTAACAAAAAACTAAATACCTTTTTTTCATCTTCTTTTGTTAATAACAATCGCAATTTTTTACGAGCGGTAAAATCCTTAAAAATCATTTATCTGGTGGTCATTTCAATTCCAATGAGCTATCGCTCATATTTTTAGGAGCTTTATCTCACACTTTTGGCATTATCCAATACTGTAATAGGCGGTCTATGGAAATAAATACAGTGCGACGCTAAATTATGGAACAAATTCATTATTTCTGAATATAAAGATATATCGGAAAAATCCTCGGACAGGTCGATTTTCTTTTCCGATGGGCCAATTTTTGAACCTCACCCAAAATATATAGGGTTATCCGCATTTGAGAAAAAGCGACTTTGGTGATATTTTTAAATGGGACACCCAGTATATTTGTCCATATTTGGTTAGGAATCGTCATACAAATCCAGTGATACCAAGTTTGATGGGATTATGAACGGCTGCGCAGATATGGCCAAAAAACTTCTCCATATACCCAATGAGTGCGACAGAGACTTTTAACCTTCTGAATCGTGTGGAGTCTCGCAGTCATACTCATTGGACATACGAGGAAGTTTTTTGCCCATATCTCCGCATCCGTTCGACATAATCCCATCAAACTTGGTATCACTGGATTCGTAATGACGATCCCTAACCAAATATGGAAAAATATACTGGGTGTCCAATTCAAAAATATTACCAAAGTCATTTTTACTCAATTGCGGATAACCCTATATATTTTGGGCGGGGTTCAAAAATTGGCCCATCGGAAAAGAAAATCGACCTGTCCGAGGATTTTTCCGAAATATCTTTATATTCAGAAATAATGAATTTGTTCCATAGTTTAGCGTCGCAGTGTATTTGAATTTGTATATTTAATTCCAAATGACGGCACTTGACAATCGTTCAAAATTTCACTTAATCAGATACTGGACATTTGAATTTTAAATGTGAATCCGCCGAATTTTTGTAGCTACCTGTTCGATAAATTTACATGTTTTTATTTGAATAAACAATTTGTTGCCCTAAGCGAAATATATGGAATCGTAATAGACAGTGAAAGTATTACGTGTGTGAGAGTTTTGTGGTAAAATGCATGAGTCTTCTTCAAAATATTGATGTCGGACGGTATTCGACCTTGAATATATTTCCAACCGCAGAGAAACGTGTTCGAAAAACTGGCCATAAGAATAGGCATGTTTTGTTGAATGGAACTTTCTTGAATCCGAATAAGTGTCAATAACGTGCCTAGCCCTCTGGTCACTTCCTCGGCGTCATAAATAACATGTGGATTTCTCTTCATTTATTTTTTCAATGAATAACTCAGACTGATTGCTTTGAGACTGAGCCTGAATTACGGATTTTTTAATCCAAAAAGAACCATATTCTTCATTTGCCGTCCATTTTCAAACTATCAAAAATTCATTAAATACTAGTTTACCTAACATGTGCGGAAAGTGATACTTTTTCACACGCGATGGCAGATGGCCGAACCGCGCATTAGCGGAGTTCGGCCAGCAATCAAGCGCGGAAAAGTCACTACGCGCGAGTTAGGTATACTATATTTTCTACTAGGGTGCAGAAAAAACCAAAAATAAAAATTATTATTAAATACGTTTCAACAAATTAATTATTATTAACATTAATATAAACGTGCAATTTGTAGCATTCTGTAAATTAATTGCAGAGGATATAGTATATTTCCATATCATTAAATGGTAATTTAAACTTTTCAATAAGTTATGTTATTATGTGGACACTTGAAAGAGTAAATCCCTATTGGAAAAATACTTTTCACTTTTCACTTTTCACTTTTTTATTATTTTGTTTATAGCTAAAGAAAAATTAAATATCCAAAAAATATTATTAAAATAATTTTTTGACGAATTTTTTATTATTGCTGTTTTTACATCTAACAATGGCAGTAATTAATACTGGTTACAGTTTTTGACGTCATTTTTGACGTCTTGGAAAAACGGTGATTTAAAAAAATTATTTCTCAAATTTATTTTTCAAATAAATTTTTTTCTTGTTTATAATCGTCTTTTGATATTTCGGTTGTTTAAATGATTAGTTAGTTTTCAACGAATCCGTGTTGGTTACTGGAATAATCCTCAAACAGAAGTTTGACAGTTGTTCGTTTGTGGCCTTTTCAAATATCTTTGATATGCTTGACAGCAAGCTAATCGCTCTGTAATTGGAGTATTCCGGGGAAAATGCAGAAGCAGCAAGTAATTTGTACCACGAGAGGTATCCAGAGAGAAGACAACCTTTTAGAGACATTTTCGGAAGATTGAATTTGAAAAGAAAGGACCAAAATTATATGCATCAAATAGAGATACAGAGTTAGAAGAAATAGTCGTTTTAGGAGCTGTTGAAAATAATCCCAAAACGTCAACGTGAAATTTGAAAATATCAACAGGTCTACCAAGAACTAACGTTGGGAGGATTTTGAGAAAGCACAAATTCAAGCCATGCAGGACCAGAAAAGTTCACAAACTCAGATCAGATGATTTTGAACGCCGCACTGATTTTTGCCAGTGGTTCCTAGAAAATTGTAACCAAGAGCGTGATTTTTTGTTAAATTGTATTTGGACAGACGAAGCTCATGTAAGCAGTGCCGGCATTCTCAACCGTTACAATTCTTATACTTGGGCAAAACAAAATCCTCATTCAATTGTGGAGCAGAGAGGTCAAGGAAGATTTGGATTTAGTGTGTGGGCAGGTGTGTTTTCAGGGGTAGAATTACCTATCGGCCCTTTTATTCATAATGGCAGTCTCACATCTCAGAGGTATTTAGAAATTTTAAGGCAAAATATTGAACCCCTTGTTGATGAATTGCCACTAATAGAGCTCAGGAAAATAAATTTTCAACAAGACGGGGCCTCGCCTCACAATATTGCAATTGTCAAAAAAAATTTGGATGCAAATTTTGGCAATAATTGGATAGCCAACCGAGGACCCAATCGTTGGCCAGCCAGGTCACCGGACCTAATCCCTATGGACTTTTACCTCTGGGGAAGGTTGAAAGATCTTATTTTTAACTCTAGATACGAATTGGAAGCGGCAGTGATTCAAAGTTTTGCTTCTCTCACTCCTATTGAACTAATTAATTCGACAAAAAGCGTTCAGAAAAGGTGTCGCCTATGTGTAGGAGAAGCTGGTAGACATCACCTCCTGTGAAGAAATATGTTCCATTGTTTGTTCTTTATCTTTATTACTATTTACTATTATTGTTGGAGTTTCATTTATTAGTGGTAAATATAATATATACTGTTTTATTGAAACTATGAGTTTTAATTACTGCTGTGAGAAGCTTTTCAACATTTGATAGCTACTAGCGAACATTTGCTTTTTATCGCCGCGTCGTCCAAAGCCTACTTGTTCCAAATGTGTGTTTTAAAGTCTAGATGAAAAAATCTAAAAGCTCTGTATTTCAAAGATGACTCCAGCAAAATATCAAGTGTGCTATATTTTTGGAAAGGTTATTTTAAGCTCTATTGAATTATAAAGGGATATACAGGGTGTCTCATTGAAATTTTTTTTCATCAATAACTATCGAAATGTTATTTGAAAAAATAAATCACTGACAACATTGAATCCTTCGTAAAAAAGTGCCCCAGAAATGTTTTTATAGAAACAAGGAATTTTCTACAGGAAGAAAGTTACAGCAAATTTTCGTAAATGCACATTTTCGAAAAACACATGCACTGTAACTCATAAACGATGATAATGCGGTTTTCACCATTAAGTTTGTCATAAAATTTGATCCTCAGTCACTGCCATCAGTTTTCATCTATCTAGTGTGATTGCTAAAAGTAAAATGGTTACATGGAAATCCAAAATGAAACTTTTCGATAGTTTGGCGGTGAGTGTTATGTTTAACTGTGTTGCAATATGGGACCTTAGATATGCGGAAATATTGGAGCGTGTGCAGGTGGGTTTACTGAAAATAATACTACTTCTTCCCATTACCTCACCTGACTACATTGTAAGACTAGAAACCGGACGAGTGAAGCTTCTTTACAATGTATTCAAATCTTGTTTGAACTGGCTGACCAAAATTCTCAAAATGGATGAAAATCGCTTACCCAAAATTTGTTTTAGAAGACAACTAAGTCTTGATCAATGTGATCAAAAGTTCAACTGGGCATACCAAGTAAAAAGCTTTTTTGATTCAAATGATCTTTCCGAGTTGTGGTCGAGGTATGATGTAGGCTTTATTACTAAAAATAAAAATCTCATTTTATCTGTTTCACGAAAAACTTTTTCAGGAAGATCTGACACTTTCAAGTAGAGCAACTTACCTTTCATTCCATTGTTTTTTACCAACCACAGATTCAACCAGAATTTTCTTGACCTCAAGGTTCCAATTCAAATCAAAAAAACAAATTCGTCTAAGTAGCTAATTTATGTTGAAATTCGCTTTGAACGATGCCACCTATAGAATAGATCCACGGGAAGTTTGTACGATATGCAATATGAATACTTTGGAAACAATAGAACACATTATGTTTGAGTGTCCAATACTTTTCAATGAAACCCCCCAATTCTGAGTGTCTATCCAATCTCAATAACATGATATTTTCTCTAGAAAATATCACTCCGAACATTGCCAAAGTTATAGCTAATTATGCCTGGAACATTTTGAGAATCCGTTCCTTTGTTACTAATGAATAATTTTACAATAATGCGATATCTAAAGTTGGTCTTATTTCTTTTTTTTTTCTTTTTTGTGTGCAGTTAAGGTCTCTTTTCCCGTACTGTTTTTTGAAGCAATAAATGTATTATTATTGTTATTATTATATCTAGTGTGAAAAGAGGACGTTCCCATCAAATGTGTCCAATTCGGCCCACCCTATAGGTACCTATCATTTACCTTTTTTTCGTAAAAAGCCGAGTGCTTCATGGAAAGATAATTACCTATCAATCTGCATGCCTCGAGAAGAATGCTAGGTACTACTTTTACTATTTTTTCAGCTTATTATGTCTCGCTGACCTTCAAAGTATCCGCCAGAAAAAAAAATGGCGATGAAATTATTTCTCATCAAGGTCATTTGTTTCAATCCTAATTAATACTTGCAAAATCTGCCAAACCACCGTTCGACATTTAATAACACATGCAGTATTCATAAAAAAAGTCACGACGCGAGATGAACCCATAAAAAATTCGGAAATGTCCGAAAGTAGGGCCAGCGGCGCAACATCGATTCGCGACTAGTTGTAGTAATTACGTTTGGCACGTGAGCTACATTTTGGCCAACATTTTTTTCGTAACGGAATTCACGCTTTTTATGCGATCTCGTTTCAGTACCTGTTCGTCGACATGGACGTAAAAATGGCACGCAAGAAGAGGTCGAGGCACACCTGCCTCTCATATGAGTTCGATGAATACGGAAATCGCTTGTTTATGGATGAAATAAACTTTTCCTAAAAGAGGGTACAATGTCAACAACAACGAAATAGCCGTCCTCTCCGATAATAGGACCCACATAAACCTACACAGATAAAAAAAGAATTTTTCAATCAAAAATATACATACTCTTGAATAGAATAATCTTCTGAAATGATGAATATACTCTCATTTCAAACTGATTGAGATGTTTGCTTCTTTACATAAATTCTCTTGAAATGAATTTGCTTGCAGTGAAAACATTCTAGTCTTCATCCTAGAAAACACTCACATTTTAATTTTTCAATATTTGTATATTCAATGACGACATGATAGAATCTGTTATGAAAAAAATAATTCGCTCGTACTACAAAATTTCATATACCTACCTACTCGTGGGAAATGTATGTCATTTCATGCTCATTGTACAATATACTAATCTTGAATTAAAATATTGTGCTTTAAAGAGAAAATATTGCGTAAAAGTAGAACTTTCAAAACGAAAAATCGTGCGGAAAAGTTACTTTTCCGCACGCTCGTAGGAAAATGTATTTTCCTACGAGTAGTGGCAAAATTTGAGTGTCAAAATTATTGCTGTCACGTTTCCTATCTTTGATCGTGGAGAAAGTATAGTCTGCCACTCGGTTAGAATGAAAAGTCGTGATGCTCGTGGTTCCTCACGCTCGCCTTCGGCTCGCGCTCGGAACTTTCCACTCGCATCGAATTTTCATTCTAACCTTGTTACAGAATATACTATTCTGTGATATACGGTCTTGGTATTATTTATTTAATTAATTTAATACATCACCATGGTTACTGTTCGATTGAAGTGGTTAAAAACTTATTAAAACCCCTTATGACAAACTAGGGCTTGGTCTTTCAATCGAAACTGTCATGATGACATAAGAGAAATCAATTTAGAAAAATCCAATGTTGTTGTTTTAATATGATTCGTAGAAAAAGTACGGTATATGTAACGCGTTTATAAACTCCTTTATAGACACTCCTCAAATTCTCATTAGTTAAAGTATGTTTATAACATATCTACTATCAATATACTATCAATTCACTTTTTAAGAATAATCCAATAATGTCCATAAATAGCTTCTGGCAAGGACCAAGTTGAAGAAAATAGGTGTCACACGGTATAAAAAGTTGATTGCAAATGCCGAAGAAAAACTTGATTTATATGAATTATTAATGCTTAGCGACTTTCAGCTGTAGAGCTTGAATTATTATCATAATTATGTAAGCTATACTTTGATGTCATCAAACCTGTTTTTGAATAATTTGATTCATAATAGCGTCCTAAGAAATTGTTTGTAAATTATCAACCCATTTCCAGTTCTACGACAGAGTGACCACTTCATGATGTCAGAAACTCTGTGGTGACAACAATTTTATGATTTACTTGTGTTTGAGACACAATAATAAATCTATTACAGAATTGCCGAAGTTTTGATGTTCAATTGACGTCTATTTCAAGGTTTCAATCCGCATTATATTAAAAAAATCGTTAAAATTGTTTTTACCGTTAATCAGCTGTCGTCCCCTTACGAACGGCAGCCCTCAGAAGTCGAAACTTGTGCGAGCTAAGGCTTAACGAGGTCTTACCTTTTTACGTGCGATTCCTAGCACTTTCTCAGGCCATCATAAAAATTTCTGCAGTCGCTAGGGTTTGAACCTTTGACTGGCAGCCAAAAGTGATTGAAACAATGTCGCTTTAACCACCCGGCTACTAATAATAATAATTTTATTGAATCCTGTGTGATCGAATACATGTTATAGATCCGTCAAAATTCAAACATATATAAATTTAAAATATAGTATAGATGTACAGAAATATAAAAATAAAAGCATGAAAACAAAATTCTAAGACATGTCAAAATGTTTGAATGTTTTAGACGATGTAGTAACTTGATTACTTATATTTCGGACGTCCATCATCTTAATGGTTGAAAGATTTCTATCTCTTTTAAATTTTTTCACAACGTTTCAATTGCTTGAATCCGCAATCGTCTTCTGGTGAATAGTGACAAAATCAGATGCTACGCGACCTATTATAGGTCTACAATTAAAGTGTAATTACGCGCGGTCTTCTGGCGCGCGTGGTTTCGCGCTTTTTCTCCCTCCAAAACGGTCCATGAGCGGTTTCCATACGTTTTCAATTTCCACGCTTGGTTGACTGAAGGCACCATTGGCTTCTATGTAGGTGGTTTCCATAAATTTCCGTTTGAACCAATGTGCCTCTCTATGAAGAACACAGAGAATTCGGTGGTGGAAGATTCTGATTAGAGGGTGATTTTATCCTATGTTTCTCAAAATGATGAACAAAAGAACTGACCTGAGTAATCTCAGCAAAATTTATACGTATCTACTTAATTTTGAGAAACATAGGATAAAATCACCCTCTAATCAGAATCTTCCAACTTGATTACTGAAATAAATTAAGTCACTGTCATTCCTACATCAGTCATTTCATTTCACTTCATGTATATTCTATTTTCGTTTTTTGCCAATTTCATCATTCATTCTCACGTTAGTAAGTACTCCATTTATTCTTTCCTACATTTATTGTACAATGCGTATTTTCAGTTGTCCTGAGGAAGGTATCGAATTATACCGAAAGCTTGACAGTATCAAAGAGTTTTCTTTGAAATAGCCCGCAACCCTGACTGCAACCCCACAAATACTACAAACTAATATACAGCCAGTCACGAATTTTCACCTATATATATATATATATATATATATATATATATATATATATATATATGTTCCATGAACGATGACGGACACCGGGCCCCCGCGTGTATACAACCGTGATAACCAGGACTGCACTGATGAGGGACTTCATCCCGAAACCGGTCTGCAGTTGGTTCCTTGTTTGGATCAGGCGGTATCCTGCTGTCTGTCTCTGAGAGCTCTTGCAAAGTTGTTCCTTCAAAGTAAGGATATTTGCACATATGTCTGACAGATATAATTCAATATCTGTCGAGGTATTAGCCAGAGAAGTAGTTGTTTTCTGTCGGACATATGCCATACAATCTATACAAAGATATAGTGAGTTCCTAAAGGATTGTTTTCGACTGTTTTACAGTCACTGGAACATTTATTGCTCCTTGAAACAAGTATTCAGCATATACCATTTCGCATCCGAAATGTCCTTCTGGAGCGCTCTCTAATCTGTTGCCGTGGTGGATCCTGTAAGCGATTGCAGTGTTCATCCCGGCGAACGATGACGGGCACCGGGCCCCCGCGTGTATACAACCGTGATAACCAGGACTGCACTGATGAGGGACTTCATCCCGAAACCGGTCTGCAGTTGGTTCCTTGTTTGGATCAGGCGGTGTCCTGCTGTCTGTCTCTGAGAGCTCTTGCAAAGTTGTTCCTTCAAAGTAAGGATATTTGCACATATGTCTGACAGATATAATTCAATATCTGTCGAGGTATTAGCCAGAGAAGTAGTTGTTTTCTGTCGGACATATGCCATACAATCTATACAAAGGTATAGTGAGTTCCTAAAGGATTGTTTTCGACTGTTTTACAGTCACTGGAACATTTATTGCTCCTTGAAACAAGTATTCAGCATATACCATTTCGCATCCGAAATGTCCTTCTGGAGCGCTCTCTAATCTGTTGCCGTGGTGGATCCTGTAAGCGATTGCAGTGTTCATCCCGGCGAACGATGACGGGCACCGGGCCCCCGCGTGTATACAACCGTGATAACCAGGACTGCACTGATGAGGGACTTCATCCCGAAACCGGTCTGCAGTTGGTTCCTTGTTTGGATCAGGCGGTGTCCTGCTGTCTGTCTCTGAGAGCTCTTGCAAAGTTGTTCCTTCAAAGTAAGGATATTTGCACATATGTCTGACAGATATAATTCAATATATGTCGAGGTATTAGCCAGAGAAGTAGTTGTTTTCTGTCGGACATATGCCATACAATCTATACAAAGGTATAGTGAGTTCCTAAAGGATTGTTTTCGACTGTTTTACAGTCACTGGAACATTTATTGCTCCTTGAAACAAGTATTCAGCATATACCATTTCGCATCCGAAATGTCCTTCTGGAGCACTCTCTAATCTGTTGCCGTGGTGGATCCTGTAAGCGATTGCAGTGTTCATCCCGGCGAACGATGACGGGCACCGGGCCCCCGCGTGTATACAACCGTGATAACCAGGACTGCACTGATGAGGGACTTCATCCCGAAACCGGTCTGCAGTTGGTTCCTTGTTTGGATCAGGCGGTGTCCTGCTGTCTGTCTCTGAGAGCTCTTGCAAAGTTGTTCCTTCAAAGTAAGGATCTTTGCACATATGTCTGACAGATATAATTCAATATCTGTCGAGGTATTAGCCAGAGAAGTAGTTGTTTTCTGTCGGACATATGCCATACAATCTATACAAAGGTATAGTGAGTTCCTAAAGGATTGTTTTCGACTGTTTTACAGTCACTGGAACATTTATTGCTCCTTGAAACAAGTATTCAGCATATGTATATATATATATATATATATATATGTATTATTGTTTTTAATATCGCCATGGTGGACAACAAGTCAACTTGAACTTTCGATTCTCTTGATCTTCTACGATACCCAATTTCAGTAAATTTTCTTCAGTTCAGGCCCGTACTCGGACATTAAAAAAAAAACGAGATGATGACCGAAAAGGATCTGAAACGTTATATTATTGTCATATGTGATTCATCATTGAATTCAAATGAAAAAAATACTTCACAAAATGGTATTCTTCGAAACAGTGATTAAAAAAATTGAGTTGTTAATGGTTGTCGAAACGGTGTTAATAAAACTGATATCATCAGAAGAAAGCTTGTAAAAAGTTTCTGCAAAGAACATTTTTTAATATCGCTCCAACTCTGACGATAACACCAGAAAAAAAATAAGTAATCTAAAAATTTTGTTTTTCCAAAATAACTTGAAAATTAAAAATATTTTTGGAAATTCCATACTTCCATATAGATGGACCCTCTCATATGCAACTTTTTTCCATTTACCCAAAACTATATATACTACCGTTTTGGATATCCCCATGGTGGATAACCTTATCTTGGACTTGGGATTTCTCAAACCATGATAAGAAAACCTTTCAAGATTTTTTTTTTTTATTTCTTATTTTCAGCTCCGAAGATGGGAGATTCAAATAGCAGAATCGTCAATGTGCTAGCTTTGATACTACTAGTCGCACGACCTTCCCTGGCGAAAGAAGAAGGAAAATCCAGACAGAAAAGGATACTATGGGTCACACAAGATGGAAGGCTGGCCCTACCGCCTGGGACGACGCTGGTTATAGCTCCGTCTCTATCGCTGCCCTTCGTGAGGTATCCCCCGGAAGGTTTCTTCTCGAATTTGACCATCAGTTTGCCTTTTACGAGTAAGTAATCTCGGTAAGTTAAGTAAGGGGATGTTATTATTAAGTTAGGGGAAAGGGGGTAATGGTGGTCAATATTGGTCATCATCATTGCACCGAAAGAAATCACAATTCGAGAAAAATCGAAATGTCGACAGAAAAATTGAATTTTTGTACAAAGACCTATTAGGAAGTTGTCTGTCCGTTTGTTAGTCCGTATGTCTGTGATCACTTCAATGCTTTATATTTTCCAAAACCTTCGAGATATCGCTTTGAAAATTTAATCATTTCAATAACTCGAGGACATTATATTTCTCTGTTTTTTTTTTGCGATCGGAAAATCTTGAAAAATGTTACTGGTGTTTTCTATTTTTTTTAGGTTTTTCCTACATCTCTCGATACAGGTTAAGGAATTGATTTGATCCCTTCCATATATTTCTTGAAGATAAACTTCAATGTGTACTACAGAAGTGTATAGTTTTTGAGTATGATAGGAAAATGCTAGGGAAAATGCCAACATTTTCTTTTAGGCGATTTTCCGAAATATGTCGATTTTTTTCTCAAATTCAAATACTCCGAACTGTTCATTCAAACTGAGTTTCGAATTGTTCACGAAAATGATCGGAAAACCGGAAAAACTCGAAAAATCTGAAAATCGAAATTTGCATTTTGGAAAACATGAAATATCTCAGAAACGGTTGATATTTTTACAATTTACCAAGAGATCATTTTTGAGCGCCTTTCCTGGAAAAATGGAAAATCGAGATATTGACTAATGAAACAAATGAAAATATTAAAAATGCCTCGAATACGTCTTCACAAGCTACATCGACATTAATGAACCGTTTTTCTCCAACTCAAATAAAAAGTGGAAAAGGCATAAAAAGAGTAAATTTGTACTTTTTTCAAAAATCGCTAAAATCTCGAAAAGTTGTATACTTACCAACTGTTCCTGAACAGTTCTACAAAAATTTCTTGAAAAATCTTTTCATATCTTGAAAAAAATAGATATGTGAGCTTGGAAAAATTTACCGTTTTTTTGATTAAAAACACAAAAAACTCGAAGACAAAACGAGATATTGAAAAATGTACACGAACAGTTTTACAGTTCCTAAACATTTTTACAAAAAGTTCCCATGAAATTTTTCACATCTTCAAAAAAAATATTGCGAAATGGACTTTTTTTAAAAACACGAAAAACTCGAAAACGGGATATCGAAAAAAAAATTACAAACAGTTTTATTGTTGCCAAACATATTTACAAAATGTTCCTTTAAATTATTTTCAAATCTTGAAAACAATTGAGGTGTAGACTTTTCCGTTTTTTTTTTAACCGAAAACTCGAAGACGAAACGAGATATCGAAAAAATGTTTCATTTCCATCAAACAGATCAACAAAAAAGTCTCAAGAAATGTTTTCATGTCTACAAAAAAAATTGAGGTGTGGACTTAAAAAATGTTCTGTTTTTTAAAACACTAAAAATTCGAAAACGAAACGAGATATCGAAAAAATATGTATGCACAGTTTTATGAAATTCTTTCATATCTCTGAAAAAAATTTTCATCTCCGCCCCAAATTTTTCCGGGCTCTTCGCGCCCTGATTTTTGTTAATTTCTCCCTTCAACCCCCAAAATTTCCGGGCGCTTTGCTCCCGAATTTTAGATAGTTTCCCCCCTCACCCCCCCCCTTTTATAGAGGTGGTATAAAAACATAGTATCAAACATTACTATAGTATCGTTTCATAATGTTTGAATAGGAAAAAACTGCAGTAACGTTAGTTACAAATAGAAGAGGTATAAAAACATATAGTATCCAACAATACTATAGTATCTATAAAGGACATTAGTAACATTGGTTACAGACAAATAGAAGGGCTATAAAAACATAGTATCCATCTGTACTACAATAGTATATTCGTTTGATAATATTCATAGATGGACTAATCTGCAGTACCATTAGTTACAAATTTATTAGATACAAATTGAGGTGGTGTAAAAACATAGTATCAAACATTATTAAAGTATCGTTTCATAATGTTTGAATAGGAAAAAACTGCAGTAACGTTATTTACAAATAGAAGAGGTATAAAAACATATAGTATCCAACGATACCATAGTATTCGTTTGATAATATCTATAAAGGACATTAGTAACATTGGTTACAAATAAATAGAAGAGCTTTAAAAATATAGTATCCATCTGTAATACAATAGTAAATTCGTCTGATAATATCCATAGATGGACTAAACTGCAGTACCATTAGTTACAAATTTATTAGTTACAAATACAGAGGTGGTATAAAAACATAGTATCAAACATTACTATAGTTTCGTATCATAATGTTTCAATAGGAAAAAACTGCAGTAACTTCAGTTACAACTAGAAGTGGTATAATAAGATATTTCTTATTTTTTACAATAAAACCTAACCCTTGAATAACAATACAAATATTGTATTCCAGTCGACTTCAATAAACTGGGCTTGACGGATAACGAGAACCCCTACGGAGTCCTGCCGCCCCTGCTGGCGCGCTCGATGGGCCGAGCCGCAGGTGGCATCCTCGCCGATTACATCGGCGACATGCTGGACCGCCGACGGTCGAAACGGTCGGCCGACGCGCCGCCGTCTCGGCCTCACGCCGACGCCTTCCACGGCGGAGAGAGGGCGCTGCTGTACATAATGGTGGAGGAGCTGCTGGAAAACTTCGGAATGGACGGCAGGGCGTGCCTGCTGAGGGCCATCTGCGAGGTGCACGCGCATCCGCTGAGGGACTTCGGGTTGCTGGGTGAGATGCTCAAACTGTTTTTGAGGTAAATATGTATTTATTTTTCTTTTACTTACAAACGAACTATTAACGCTACAAAAAGTCAATCCAGTAATCAGAGTAATCAGAAATAATCTCATGTCAATTCTACCTTACGTTTTTGTGAACCGTACATTGATTCCCATTACCTTAACTTGCGTTCTTGCTTTACCTTACCTTAAGTTTACATGAATTACTATTACCTTAACTTGCGTTCTTGCGTTACCTTACCTTAAGTTTGCATGAATCAGTCTTTAGAACGACACGTGATGAATAATCAAACGCCTGAATGACAACTGCAAGTTTAAATGACAAGACAAGAAGGAGGTAAACTGAGGCTGTGTCAAGTCACCGGTCGGACAAGGCACGCGCGTTCAGTATGAAGTATGACGATGAGTCGGACCGATCAGATGATTGAAAATATTGGTCACGTCACATACATACAGTTCTAATTAGGTCGTCAAGTCAACCAAATGACCGCGCTGGTCTAATCATATTGGTCAGACCGGAGACTTGACTCAGCCTGAGTAGAAAATGCGTGAATTATTAGCCAACCTAATAGACTGGGAGATGGTGACGATTTTGTCGTTTATGCCTCCGAGACCAGTGAAAGATAAAAAATTCGAGTTTCATTAAAAAATATATGTGTTTTGGAACGATTTTATCGCCGCTGGCCAACGGCATGTTAAGATAGATAATAGCAGCGAAAAAACGATAGACATAAGGGCTGCACGTGGCCAAAAGGTACCAATGATGGCGTAAAATTAAATTTCAGACGATTTTCTCGTTGCTGCCAATTGAAATAATGGAAGTTTCCATCATGAATGTCCCATAAAAAAAAAGTGGCATAAGGTTTGCGGATGTCGAAGTGAGGTTAAGTGCCGGAATTGAATTTTTTATATGAAAGAAACGTGAGCTCAAATTTTTCATAATTTTTGTCAGCATTTTCATATCTTATACTGGTCTCAAACATATATCTATTAACTACGAATATGGATAATAAGGATAGCCTATGTGATGCCAAAAAAAATGAGCATCGACTTCGAACTGGATGCTGTTAAATTAATGCGTTTGCGCCAGAAATTACTATTCAAAGACACGATTTTGTTTTTTCATCTCTTTCTAGCGTGCACGATTCGGCAGCAACAATTATCGAACATATGAGAAGCATATATCTTTCCAACATAACCTCATAATATGGATATGTTTACTAGAGAGCAAGCATCTTGAGAGCAAGTGACAGTGTAGATTGTGCAAATTATAAGAGGACGGCACTATATATGGGTTTCATTCCTGAGAATATGGCACATTTTATAAATTTCTACATTTCTAGATTCATGCCTGAAGGAATTTAAGATCGCCGCGTTTTACTTCGAGTTCGTGTTCAGGAGGCAAAATATACATAACTACCAGCAAACTATTTTCTCGGCAGTTATGAGGCCGATGTGGAATGAGATTTAGCTTTTCAAACAACTGTCTGTCACATACCCAATCCATATTTCTTCAAGTTTAGCGAGTTTTTATCCGCTTTTGGCAGAAAATTGATTGATGAAACTCTAGTAGCAGTTTGTGTTACAAATAGATCAATGAATCGTTTTTTTTAATGACACGAAGTTTAATTGACCGTCTTGCATAATTCTCATTCTTCATTTCTCCACATTATAAAAAAGTTAGCACATTTTTTTCAATATGGGACGGTTGAAAATGTCAAAAGAAGCATAACCTTAAAAATGTATGACATTTCTCGTGATTCAGAATTCGGCCTTCGAGGCATGCGCAATAGTTTCCCAGCCCAAGTTTGAGAAAAGGTAAGATAGATAATTTTTGCTTCAATTTGATTACATTGCGTCTTATGGCGTGTTATCAATATTTGTAGTTAATAGATATATGTGGCGTGTTCCGTTTCATGCATTGAGGACAGAATGCGCATACGACCGTTCCGTTTCCTACATTGGGAGCGCATTGACACGCCCACTTTTATATTCCCCTCTTTGGCCTTGAGACATCGAAACTGCATGAACTACTGCCCGTTTGTCTAGTAGCGATGAATGCGATCCAAGTTAGATCTGTCAAACTCAAAAGTCAAAACAAAGAGTTTCTTGTCCGTGCTTTCACGTTCAAACAGAAACCGAATTAAAAGTTTAAATTTGATATTTGATAAAGTGCCAAGTATCGTGCATTATCACATTCACCTGATTTACCGTACAATGGAAGAAAAAATCGTCTGTTCATGCCAAAACCACGAATATGCAATTTGTCATTTCGAATGAGAAGAGTTTTAAGAATATTCGTGCTTCGATCTTGCTTTGAAAACATAGGTAACACACACGAGGTAACACATTTACGAATTCACTCTCGTTCAAAGTAGACAACCCTTATAGCACTTTCATGAGTTTGGCATTGAAAATTTTGGTAGAAAATTAGTATTTTACATATTGAAGTCAGAACCCTGGAATTAGCATATTCGTGGTTTTGGAGTGGGACAGACGATATATTATCCTCATAACTATCACTTGTATCAGAATCTGAGCTACTCTCATTTTCACAAAGCTCGCTTCCTACTCTTGCCATTAATACTTTCGTTCTATCCATATTAATTTATTTACTAGATTTTCAGATTTGTTTTTGTTACATAAGTATTTGGTTAACTGATAAGGTGATAAATATCAACATCTTCGGGAAACGGCATGCACCACGCAAGCAAAAATCGTTCCGATTCAACCCACCAACGTCAATGTTAGTTGAAACGGAACGCTTGATTATATCCGCAACAGTGATGCGATGAATGCATGAAACGGAACACGCTTTTGGTCTTAAAGGCATAAACGAGAAAATCGTCACCTGAAATCTGTCACCATCTACCAGTCCTGACCTGACCAATGACATATTATGGCTAGACTCCGTTATTTGAATTTTGAGTTGCGGTCACATTCTAAGCACATTTTCTGTTGCCGCTTGTTTTGCGGAAAGTAGTTGCCAGTCTACCTAAAAGTCGGCAAATCTTAGTTTCTGCTAAATTATCTGTGTATATACAATGTATATACGCCGCGAAACAAGCGGCTGAAGAAATTGTGCTCAGAATGTGACTGTCTTGACCGCAGCTCGAAATGTAAATAACGGTTTCTAACGGTAATATGACATATTGGACCTGAGTAATATTACGTAATCAGAATAACCACAAAATTGTATAAATATACGATATAACAAAACTATACATCCAAAATGCAGAGAACGCGTCCTTGTTGAATTTTACTGTGTTGTCATAACACAGAAGAGAATATCGATCCATCCTAATAACATCAAATCGTGGGACATATTGTCTTCCGTGATTCGGCAAACATTCTTCTAGGGTCGCGTCGTGCTATAGAAGACAATGCCAATACGCGACCCGGATGGCTGTTCAACCCTCATAGCAGTGGCATAGCCAAGGGGGCCAGGGGCTTCCCGGCAATTTAACATTTAGTAAAATAAAATAAATTATTGGGAGACTTTTCATACTACGCCCCCCAAAATAAAAATTCTGGCTACGCCACTGCCTCATCGGTATTTATCAACGTTTAATTTACTCTTGATTGATCATCTATTTCAGCGCGAGCAAGTCTCCATACTCTGAGATGCTAAACGAGTATGTCGAAGCAGAGAATGCAGGCAGCGGCAAACTTGGAGGACCCGCAGAATGCTGGCCTTACATGAAGGACTGCCCAAAATCATTGTTCTTGCTGAAACATAATCATTACAAGTAAGTATAACTATTCAGTGTGGTATTTTACTGACTATGGACAAAAGATATCAAAAGAGCCTTTGACATTACATCCTTCGGAAAGTAGGGTCTCAGCGGCCGGGAGAAGCGGTAACGAATCCACGTGCAGGCCGACACTCTCAATGCTCTAAAATCGATTGGCATAGACCAAAATGTTTGAAAACTCCAGCTGGGAATTGCCAGGGGAACCCCACAGGAAGGGATACTATCCTCGTGTGATAAGATGATACACCACTTACTTATGGCTCGTTATCATTTCGTCACACTAGTATAATATCCTATTTTTCGCACCAGTTGTACTTATACTATTTCTGAAAAAATACAGATAACAAACTTGCCCCCCAGCTAGCACGGTGACGTCGAATGACGTCCTAATTTGGTCAAATAATTGTCCAACGGACGTCAAAAAGTGACGACTCAGAGAGTCTGAAAAGACGTCAAAATGTCACAGCCTTTGAACGTCATCAGCAGGTCGTCTCACTCTGACGTCTGAATAAGAGAAAACTACAAAACACTTTGTAGACCTACAAGACCTTTGGAAGAAGTCAGTCAATTGACCAATAAATGATGTCATATGAAGGGCTTCCACAGTCACTAGTTTCTATAATAAATAATAATAATAAAAAATCGAATTTATTCATGAAAAAAAACCACATAAAAATGGAATTTGGTAAAACATGAAAAAAATTACAGGATATTGCAGTAAACTTACATTCAATATCAATTAACAGTGCATGAAATGATAGATCTTATTCATTATTGCTAAAGAACAACCACGAATTTGTATTCTCTTCTAGGATTTGGGTTTCACAATATCACAGACTTCATTACCTCAGAAATCTTAGGTGCTCCTAATATGTACCTAAATCGCAGTTTTTCAATGTTCTTTTATTAATAAGTACCGCTAACCTATTTCCTGGACTTTTTTTGTCGAAAATTTTCGAATAGTAAGGGCCTCAATATGACCTCCAGGAAATACATCAATTTGGCGTCATGAAATAAGACGCCATTTTAAGATCTCACTATGGTCGAGGACGCCAAGAACCAAAAGTGACTCAAATGGGACGTCATTAGGACGTTATTTCACTAACATGTGCTACCTGGGCCTTTTCACAATAGTAATTTACGTAACAAGTCCAGAAAATACTGTGGACGACTCCAAATTCTAGGACGAGCGTTAGCGAGTCCAAAAAACTGTTTTCGGACGTGTTGCGTACACTGTTTTTTCGGCAACCATGTAGAATAACAAATCAATGAGACGCATTTAGTCTAAGAGACGAAGAGAGGTCGACCTTCACCCATCTGTTAACCGGATGAAACATACTTTTTATGAAGTTACATAGGCGAATATGCCTAAAATGGGTTGCCTATCAAAAGGTGGTCATGACTATATACAGTGAGTTTCAAAAATTTGCACAATATGGAAACTTTTTTATTATCAATTTGTCAGAAAATTTTATTCTTCATAAAAATTGGTGCATTACGGAATACTTGTATTCGAGTTATCAAAATTCTAAATTTCCAAACGGTCGGTGTACAGCGGGGAACAAAAAATAGAATTTTGATCAAGAGTAAACTACCCTGGCTGTGATTCCAAATTTGAATATTTCGAACATTTTAGTTCTTATTTGTATTATGTAGGTGTTGAAATTCGAACAGAAGATAGGTACCAACAGAAACATTCTAATTATTTATTTTAAAATTTGAGCACTTCCCGACCTAGTCCGGGAAGTACGTACTTTCCGGACTAGGCTGGGAAGTGCTACTTTCCCAAAGAAGTGTCCGGGAAGTGAACACTTCCCGGATGGTTGCTGAAAAAAAACATTTAAGTTCTGCATAACAGCCTTCCTTTTTTTTCAGTGATATGGCAGAGAACGAAATCCAGGATGTGGAACCGACAAAAGAAGGAAAACCAAAACACTCAAAAGTTACCTACAATCCATCTGTAACGAACATGTAGGTTATGTGCGGTATTAGAGACAGTCAATCGATAAAATAGAGTGATACTTAATTAAAACGGGTGTGATCAAAACTAAGTCAATAATTGATTTTTGTTTGGACAAATAAAAAACAAATTGCTCAAATGTACATAGTTTATTTATATTAGAGAGCGTTATGTCATGACGAAAATACAATTGTTCTTATTAATGGAGATGTAATATAAATTATTGCTAGAATTTGTAGTTGATTATTTTTGACCCAATTGTATTCTTCCAGCATTTAAATAGGATTTTATGGTGAATATAAAAATATATAAGCTTGTCCATTTGATATAGAATCTGCTCAAAAGCAAACTCTATTTGCTAATACAGTCACGTTTCACAATTAATTTTGTTTCAAAATTTGAGTACACCGACAATATGTATAAAATACTAGACAGCATTTTCTTCAAAATGATGAACTGAATCACAGTAATTTATAATTTGGCTACATTTGAAAAATGGACGGTTTGTATGTAATATCTTCAAAGGATATAATATATTGCTTAACCTTGAACATCACTAGAAAATATTTAAAATTTGCCCTAATTTCCCATACAGTGTGCTTCAAAAAGTTGACATCTTATGGGAAAGACTTACAGTAATAATTTATTTTGAAATTCGACTTGGCTGTTAAGTTTTGTTTTGAGGTGAAAAACTGCCTACTCGCTTGGGGTGACTTTCGCTAGCTATCGAAAATTGCATTTTTTTCAAAATTATCGCATAAAATTTGTTGCGTAAATGCAAGGTTGGCCGATATATATCAAGTGATAAATATCATGGTACATATCACGATACATATCTGATATTTATTGATTGACATATATCATGATATTTATCATTTAAGTACTTATTTTTAACGAAATAAATACATGATCAAAATATCCTTGATATTTTGCGTAAAAATGAAAACATAACAAGGAAAAGGCCAGTAAGCTAGAATTTATTTTAAATGTTTGAATCAAAATACCGATAATAAAGCCAAAAGCTTGGAATTGATCTCGTCAAATGATGCCTTAAATGAAGATGATAGTGATGATGATATTCCTATTTCTCGATTTTGAGTTACTTAAAAATGTATCAAATGACAAATGTTTTTTATATTACATATTTGAGGAAAAATATAATTTTTCCCCGGTTTTTGTAATTTTAAACTAAAGTTTGATTTTAGTTTTTACCAAATAAAGGTATTTTATATTTTAGGTTTTTTTGCATTTTAGCCTATGAACAAAATCAAAATTTCTGATATACAGGGTGTAAAGTAAATGATGTCATCAATTCCTTGTCATATTTTATGAAGAAAATTTCATATATACGTTTGTCCTAATTGCTTCGTTAAGATAAGAGGTGTCAAAGTTTCAGTTAAAGATCGGTATTTCATCAATTACTCAATTACTAACCTCATGAAAATAATATATATATATATATATATATATATATATATATATATATATATATATATATATATATATATATATATATGTTCGGAAAGGTTTCCGCGGTCAGAAATATGTACATTACTAAGTTCATGGGTTGAACCGCGTTGAGAGTTTATAACTCGACGTTTCGGCTCCTGCTTTGGAGCCATTTTCAAGAGTGTGACTGCGAGGCCTCTATCTGCCTACTCCTCGAGTCGTGGTCTTGAGAGATATCAAGGTCTCAACCTGCCTACTCCTTGATCTCAAAAGACGATCCGATGTTGGTTGCACTGTAGTATTTATAGGTGGTTGGCTACCTGGAGGTGGGCGGGTCTTACGGGTTTTCTCGTTTGTCTTGTCTGCTGGTGCCTGCTGTGTAGTTGGAGTTAATGGGATAATAATTGATTGCGGATAAGTTTCATGTGGCCTGGTAATTACGGTTGGAAGAAGGGGCTTCCAAATGGGGTTCAATTTACGGCTATCATCTTTAATGTTCAGGCAATCAGGCCGTATTTCGATTTCGATGGCTTCTCTGATAAAACGAGAACTTATCCGCAATCAATTATTATCCCATTAACTCCAACTACACAGCAGGCACCAGCAGACAAGACAAACGAGAAAACCCGTAAGACCCGCCCACCTCCAGGTAGCCAACCACCTATAAATACTACAGTGCAACCAACATCGGATCGTCTTTTGAGATCAAGGAGTAGGCAGGTTGAGACCTTGATATCTCTCAAGACCACGACTCGAGGAGTAGGCAGATAGAGGCATCGCAGTCACACTCTTGAAAATGGCTCCAAAGCAGGAGCCGAAACGTCGAGTTATAAACTCTCAACGCGGTTCAACCCATGAACTTAGTAATGTACATACATATATATATATATATATATATATATATATATATATATATATATATATATATATTAAACAAAACAAGTTAGGACACTCGTTTATATGAACTTTTTTCTTTATAAAGTATGACAAGTAATCACCACTTGAAATTAATGGCATCATTTAGTATATCGGATACATATCGGACATGATATATATCCGATATTATCATATTTTAATATTTATATAAATATCATGATATTTGCCAACCCTGCATAAATGCTAACTTTGCAACAAACAAAATAGAAAATATAAACAGTTTTCTCATTTTCTCAAAGAAAAACACATTTTTTTCGATATTAAGTAATTATAAGTTAATTGCACAGTAAAGCTTTCTGTGAACTGTTGGTTCACAGATGGTTTGAAAACACCCTCAGGCCCCAAGAATAAATGATTAATAAACGTTTTTCAGAAATGATGTCAGCTTCATGAAGGAAACTGTATATTGTGATTATTCAACCATATAAAAAAGATACTAGAAACAATAGGACTATATCCAAATACCAAAACTGAACATGAAAACATCATCCGGAACTAAAAGTTTTCAGCTACTAATAATTTTTTAAGTTGTTTGGCAAAACTCAAGTTGAGTGATCAACCAAGTTTCGGTATTTGGGTAGTTTTCCATGTTGTGAAATCATCCCATAATGAAGGTTCCAATATACACCTAAGCCAACAAGTGAGTATTAATAACTTGCAAAAATTTTCAAAATACAGAAATTCACACCAAAATGCGATTTTATAAATTTGACAGTAAATATATAATACATGAAAAATTGAAGCATATTGAGATAGCAAAAATAAAAATCCTAACAATTTTTAAATAATTAAATTAGAATATAAAAGAGCTTTGGTAAGTAAAATACAAAATCATAGAATAAAATAAGATCATGAGTGGAGTCTACCTATTTTTAATAAAAAAATCTTAGTTGGAACAAAAGCCAAACAATTTAACACAGATCTATTTTCAACTCTCCCTAAATATAATGAATGATGTTTGTTTTTTTGGGATTTGAGGTCTTAAATTAAAGAAAATTCTATTGCTTTAGGGTCAAAGTTTCATCAATTTATTTTTACGTGCGATAAAAAAATAGGGTCTTTAAAATTTATAAACAGGAGAGAAAACAAATAATGAAGTAACCATTTACGATATCCATTGACATGACTGCGAAAAACATTACGTAGGTAAAACTAAAAAATATTTGAAAACACGCCTCAAAGAACATGAAAAATAAATAACATTAAGAAACCCTACTTCACTGGTTGATCATTGTATTGAAACCATCACTTTGAATTGTCCAACACAAAAATATTGGGTTATAAATCTTCCCAGTTTTTAGCCCAAAACAAGAATTCCGTTTTTACATTGAACTATTCCGTTTGCTGCATGTAACTCAGACCTAGTATGGTCTTAGGGAATACACGGAAAACTCATCCTTTTGTTAGTAAAAATACTAAAGTTTTATTTTTTACCTAAACATAGTTCAGTGGTTGTTTCAGGAAAAATAATAGCAAATTGATCAATAACTTATAATTTCTTCTGTTTATGAATTTGAAACATTCTCTTTTTAGTATCTTACAGTGCCCTGAAGATTTCAAAACAAATTGATGAAACATTGGCCTCAAAGAAATTGATTTGAGAGCTCAAATCCCAAAAAATAAACATCATTCATCATAGCAAAGGTTGTAAAACTCATATCTTAAGTATTATGTCTGCAATTTTATTTTGCCACTTATTTCCTTGTATGGAAGACAATTTGAATACAGTGTGTTCCAAAATCAATCTGATTTATTGAAAACATTTTATCACCCTATATAGATTAATTTCTTCCATATATATAAAAAGATTGCTTATAAGTAGAAAGGTAAATTCTAGTAATATCAGTCCATGTTAAGGCACCTTGATTATTCAATTCTACAACTACAAAAAACCTCTTGAACAACTAGAACATTTCGAGATAGTCCTACTTTCTCCAAGTCTGACAGTGTCTTCCTCATCCCCTTGACCTAGGAGGCCATTGTCATGTCTTCTCTGAAATCAAATAGCAAATCAAAATCATATTCTCAAACTGGAAAAGTGCTGCCAAAAAACAGGAAAAGTGCACCAAAAAAATATAAAAGCGTGAAAAAAATTTAAAATAAATTAAAACTGTTTTTTTTATTTTCCCGGAAAATTTGAGATTATGTGCAATAAAATTACAGCTTACTTGAAACAATAAATTATATTTTCACCAAATTTCGTGAAAAAAAATAAAAACTGAAAATTTGGTTTTTCCGATTTTCCCGGAAAATTTGAGATTATGTGGGGAAATGTTGGATACAAAAGTTGTAGATCTTTTTAATATCAACAACTTTGTCATTTAACTTTCCGATAAGAGGTCAACTTTTGTTGCAATTTTCGAAAAACCGTGAAATACCACTTTCAACCCCTAAAAGATCTCCCCCTTCTCCATCTTGTCGACTCCAGATTATTTTTCCCGTTATTCGAACAATATTTTGCTCCTCTTCCAGTAAGTCTCATGGTGATAATTTTTTTTATGTCTAAAATGCATCAGCACTGGTCTACAAGGAAACATACAAACATAAGTGAGTAGAAAATTTCGATATGTATTCCAATCCAATGAACTGTTTTGGCTTCACTTTCTACTAACATTTTTATCAAAGAAACTTGAATATGATCAGTTTATTTGAATGTCCAAAATATTAATACAATATCCAATTGCATACTTGTTTTTCTGGAGGGTTTTATAGCAATAATTTTCATAAAAAAAGCTATTCAGAGATCTGATTTCCATCAAAACAAGTGTGCAAAATAAAACATTATAGAATAATAATAAGAAAACAAACATTTCACCTTTAATTCAGTGGCAAGGTACATAAAGGCATCCTCAATGTTCGTATTGGATTTAGCACTTGCTTCCAGTACAAACAGCACCTCTGGCATGTATTGGCACATGGCTTCAGCCTCTTCAAACTCTACCTCCCTCAAAGTTTCCAGATCAGCTTTATTTCCAACTAGAGCTAACAGCACAGAATTCCCAGAATACCGTCTGACTTCTTCCACCCAACGAGAGATGGAGAGGAAGGAGGACCTCTTGGTCATATCATATACTATTATTACTCCATTAGCAGACCGGTAATAGCTTTGGGTTATCGTCCTAAATCTTTCTTGTCCAGCAGTATCCCATATTTGAAGCTATGGAACAAATGAAATGTGAGAAACTTATTATTTATGTATAATGTTCAATGAACATACTGATTAGTTACAACTTCATTCATTTTCGAACAATAACATATAGATTTCCTATGATTTGAAGAAACTCACTTTTACTTTTTTGTCATCAACAATGACCGTCTTCATGGAAAAATCGACACCTATTGTATTGGCGTGTCTTTCTATGAATGTGCCATTCTTGAAACGTTGAACCACACATGTTTTGCCAGTTCCACAGTCTCCAATTAAAACTATTTTGAAGAGAAAGTCGAAAGATTCCTCGTTCGGTATCGACATCAATGTTGAAGGATTTCTGGTAGTCATTTTAGATTTTGCATGTCATAACATTCCAATTTATTTTTGGGATGAGATATTTCGCTAAAAATAAAGTTAAATACCTAGAACCCACAACATAAAAAATTTTTTGTTTATTTCATTTTGTCATTTATCTGTCAGACTTGTTCTTCTCTTTAAATCGTTTTGTCGTCCTCGAGATG
Source organism: Chrysolina oricalcia (assembly GCA_944452925.2). Taxonomy (NCBI): domain Eukaryota; kingdom Metazoa; phylum Arthropoda; class Insecta; order Coleoptera; family Chrysomelidae; genus Chrysolina; species Chrysolina oricalcia. Next base: position 6,384,552 of record OX101815.2, on the reverse strand, counting down.
ATGTGTCTTCTCATTTTTTCGTTCGAGAGGGACGGCCTTAAGCTTATTAAGACCATCGGCCAATGCTTCATCTGGCCACTTAAGGCTCGTTCATACCCTTGCGAATATTCGCAATTTTTTTGCGATTTGACTCATCCGGCGAATAAATTGCGGTGAATGATAAATCAACATATTATCATGTTTCGGTAATGTAGTAATATGAGTAGTATGAGAAGTACATATTATTTTTTCTTCACATCGTAGATATCAGCAGTGTTTATTCTTCTTTCTCTATAAACAATGATATTAGCTTCTTTTGTTTCCATTAACGTGTAGCAGCACTTTCCAACATCTGGATGTAATTTTAACTCGATTTTTGAATTCGTTTAGTGATTGGGTAATATATTCTAATGCACTGAACTTCACTCAAATCAAAATGTAGTGAAAATTACACATCACTCTACACCTTGTCGCAGACGGAAGGGCTTATTTTGTTAAAGGTGAAGTGCAAGACGTGTCACGTGTCACACACTGTGACTCACAGTGTGATTCAGAAGAGGTTGAATATGAAGCTCTACAATAAAACGATTAAATCTATTTTAGACCGGATATGTCATTATCGTTGTTCCAAACCGCCACAATCTATTACAACTCTATCGATTTGGTATTCAAATAACAAATCATAAGAATCGTTAAGAAGTCATAGAACAATAATATGTAATTTTTCTGCCACTGGGTTGTAGGAATATAACACAGAACAAAGTTTTCTGCAGAAACCTAGAAACCAGAAACAGTTTTCTGTAATTCTGTAATCTGTGAGTGCGAGGAGGTAAAAGGTAACCTAAAAGTTTAACTTTTTTCAGTTTTTTTCACTATTTCAAGAATTTTCGTAGCAATCGTATCTGTATTATTTTATGAATTTCTCTTTCAAAAAACTGCTTTCAACTTCCATTCGTCATATCAAAATTTCTCAGAGAGCTGATTTCTGTATCACAGTTCAGAAAATCAATATGAAACCCCCAGACGCCGTTCGTGGATTAGTGGAATTGGACAAAAACGTGTTCGAAAAGGACCTGCAGATTACCTATTTGTCCCTGAAGTTATCCCAGTTACAAGCTATAACGCCTGTGATGAAAAAATATTTACTGAAATTAGAAAAGCTCAAACCAATTAATCATGTTTTAAGTGAGGATGTGGAGATGTATTTGAACCCAGAAATCGTGTTAGACTGGAATAGCTTACCTCCTGAAGTTCAAAGCTTTTTAGAAAACAAGGCAATAACTGAAAGTAATTTATCAAGGAAGAACTTAATAATCAAGTATGAGAATTATAGTGCAGAGGACTTATTGAAAGCTATTTTACCAAGTGATAAAGAAGGTAGGCTATGAGAATGCAGATATTACCATCAAGGACATTCCAAATGTATTTTCTGCTGTAATAATTTGATTTTTAGGTATGTCAAGCTTCACAAAAATTGGTCATATTGTACATGTAAACCTAAGAGAACACCTACTACCTTATAAAAACATAATCGGGCAGATTCTCTATGATAAAATACCAGGCTGCAAATCCGTAGTGAATAAAGTAAACATGATAGACAATACTTATCGCTATTTTAGCATGGAGTTACTCAAAGGAGATGAAGATATGCTGACCACAGTTAAAGAGAACAGCTGTACTTTCAAGTTTGATTTTTCAAAAGTTTATTGGAACTCCAGATTGTGCACAGAGCATGAAAGGGTCGTTAAAACCCTGAAGGAAAATGATGTTTTGTTTGATGTTTTTGCTGGTGTTGGCCCTTTTTCTATACCTGCTGCTAAGAAAAAGTGTTTTGTCTACGCAAACGACTTGAACCCAGAATCATTCCACTGGCTCAATCATAATTCAAAATCCAACAAGATCAGTGAAAATTATTTCAAGTCTTTCAACAACGATGGCAGAGACTTCATCAAGAACAACTTTAAAGAAAGTTTGCCAGATCATCTTTTGAAGAAACGGAGAGTATTCATTGTTATGAATCTACCAGCCTTGGCTGTTGAGTTTCTGGACAGTTTTGTAGGGCTGTTCAAAGATGATGAACTTCCATGTTTACATGAGCCTATAACGATTTTTGTTTATTGCTTTGCCAAAGGCGAGAACTATGTTGACATTGCCAAAAAACTAGTTATGGATAATTTTGGATTTGATGTATCTGATAAAATATCCGAAATATTCCGAGTACGAACTGTGAGCTCTCTAAAAGAGATGATGCGAGTTACCATTAAAATTGACAAAGATATTTTGGTGGGAAGTTGCAGAAAGAGGAAGTTGGAAGACAGTATTGAATCTGAAAATGAAAATAAGAAATGCAATATTTCTGGTATGTTAATGCTGTTGAACAAAACTATGAAAGTATTAAATTAATATCAAAAACTGTATTTGCTTCTGATAGTTGCATCATATCATGAAAGTATTTTATTCAAATTGAATACAAATTGTTAACTGAAACTATTTTAAAAGCTTCATTTGTTAAGATGTCAAATAAACCAATCAATTTCACTTTTGTTTTAGGACAAGATGGGAAAAAACAAGAAGAAAGTTGATAAAGTATTCAAAGTAGCTGGAGCTAAGAGTTTCAAACTCAAAGCAAAAGCCAAGACTGTCAAATCTGACCTGAAACAAGTGAGTACAATTATTTATTTTTAACTAAATCTTCAAATCAACCCATAATTGAATTTTCCATATAAATCTTGAATCAAAAATCATTTACAATGCTTGAAATTGTATAAAATTCATACACAGTAATGTCCACTTTGGTGATTAAATATGTTATTAAATTTTCAGATTAATGTAAAGAACAAAGTTGCTGAAATTGACAAGGCTCTGCGAACATTGGAAACCACTGTAAGAAACTCGAAGTCTGTCAAAAAAGCAACTCCAGAAATAGCCAAAACAAAGTTGCCTTCTACAAGCTCCAAAGAATCAGTGGAAACTCGAAAAAAATCTGAAGAAGCTGTGAATGACTTTGACAAAATGCAATTATAGAAACTATATTTAGAAATGTATATATTTTTTGTTATATCAATAACCATTAAGTTATTGAAATAAACTGTTTACTATGAAATTTGTTTTGTCATCCAGCTACACCCTTACAATCAACCCTCAGAACTCTTTAAAGACTTGTGCGAGGTAGGGACAATGAGGGCCGTACCATTTAACATGCGATCCCAAGCACCTCAAAAGGAAAAATAGTGATACCTAATGTTATTGAAACAGCACAGACCTCAAAGTTTTCTGGAAGATCATTAAATAATGATGTTTCACCCTAGTCTACACTCCTACAGTGTAGGATTTTATGGCAAAGGCAAATATCTGAAAACAACTACTCCGTTGATCAACGCTGCCGTCCTAAGCAAAAAAGCCGTATCTGCAAAAACTCTGAAGCTGAGAATCTGTAGTTTCGACCATCTTAAGTACGAAAAGTCTAAGGCTACTAAAGACAAAATGATTGATTAACTTTGGCTATTTAAATCTAGTTTACGTTATTTTTTATTTGGAGAAAGTAAAATTTATAGTGTTTCAAGACTACAGAAACCAAATATCTCCAAATTCACATTTTTTTAGATACGGCTTTTTCGCTTAGGACGGCAGAACGAACCCTGTCAGTCTAAACAGAACTATACAATAAAATGCACTAATGCAGGGTTATTAACAATTTTGGATGAATAGTCATTAAATCTCTAAAAATTTTGTATAGTTATTCTGTCTACGCAAGGTTAGTCAGGTTAGGTTGGCTAGTAATTCACGCATTTTCAACTCAGTTTGCCTTATTCTTGTCGGTCATTTAAACTTACCGCCACCACAGAGCATGCCGTGACGTGCTTTTATTGTCGTCTCTAACAGGTTACAGAAACACATACCTCCAGTCATCCAAGCCACAGACCTCTGTGCTCCAAGCACTAAGCAGTCGAAGCATTGTTTATATAGAAGATAGTTAGCCAACCTTATGGGATTTATATTGGATTCAAATGGATGCTACATGTAGATGGCGACAGTGATCTCGCATCCACGTCATGTCGTAACTTTAGTGATCTGGCCACCAAGTCATGTCGTAACTTGATTGAAACAATGGAACAGCATTAAAATCAGGGTTTTTTGAAGAAACCTGCATTAAAATGACGTTAAATATGTATGTTTGTGACAAATCACGCTAGATGGCACTCGCGTTTGCGTCCAATTAAGGTACCCATTCACATACAGTTTGCCTTCAGTCCAGAACTGCCGATTTGCATATCGTCAGTTAAAATTTGTACATACACATACAGGCCGTCGACAGATCTGAGCCTGCAGTTCACTTGAATCTAACGACGGACTGGGGGTCTATTCTCGAGTTCATGCGAAATCATTTTCAAACGTTTGAAGTAACATAGAGTGATATAAACACCGCGCGTTGGAAAGAGATACAACATTGAATTCGTATACGTTGAAACTCGAGAATAGACCCCATGAAGTGTATGGAGAAAAATCGTCAGTTGAAATCGTATACGATCCCATCTTTAAACTAGTTGGAAGTTTTCGTGATTTCGTTATTTCTGAAATGGTCGAGTCAAGCAATAATACAGCGTTTGTAACCGAATTTATTGATATTTATAGGCAATTGCCTTGCCTTTGGAAAGTAAAGAGCAAGTCATACTCAAATAGGCACGAAAAGAATAAAGCGTACGAAAAATTATTATTGTTTTATAAACAAACAGATCCAAATGCAACAATTGATTCTATTAAAAAGAAAATTAATAATTTACGGTGCACTTTTCGAAAAGAACTGAAAAAAGTGAGGAAATCAAAGCGATCAGGCGCAGGGGAGAAATAATTGCCGAAAATTTCAAATCTTCCAAACTTCGCCCCGTTGCTAGTTATCGAAGTGTCACTATTAATCGTTCTTCGGCTGTAATTACTTTTCTCATTTTAGTATTTTTCTTTGATATTAACGGCTTAACCATGCTTAAGAGTTCTTTAAAACATGTGTCATCCATTCTGAGGTAATTTTTAAGGTCGTCTGTTGCACTAGTTCTTAATATTTGCACCTGTCTCATATGAGATAAAGTATCACGTTGTAACAGCCAATCTTTTACCCAAAAGCGTTTTTTTGCCTTTGTTGTAGACAATAATAGCACAAGAAGTGCGGCTAGTTTTTACAGCAAGACTGTTCAGTTGATTAGCACTGACAAAATGTTTGTGTGTATGGAGAGAGCTCAGTTTTCCTTCAGTTCTGAAACTGACAGTCTTAAAACTGAGGTCGCATCGTTTCAGAAAACTCAATAGTGTGTGGCCTGAGAAAGTTCATATCTTCAATTCAGATCGTACAGTCGTAGAACTGCAGGCAAACTGTATGTGAATGGGTACCGGACGGCACGGCCTTCTAGATTCAGTGACCCTACGTCCAATACCTTTTCCACAGGCAATTGACTATATTCTATTTAAACAATGCCTTAACCTAATGTTTAGACGACGATGAAAATTCAAAGTCACGCTGCTGACAGTGATTCAATTAAACTTATTGCAGCAAAATATATGTTTTCTTTCTACTACACTCTTTTTTGTACACATTCCTAGATGCGCATTTTGATAACTAACTTCCACTTTTGATTACACATATCTAGTTATGGCTGTGTCAAGTCACCGGTCGGACAAGGCACGCGCGTTTAGTATGAAGTATGACGATGAGTCGGACCGATCAGATGATTGAAAATATTGGTCACATACATACAGTTCTAATTAGGTCGTCAAGTCAACCAAATGACCGCGCTGGTCTAATCATATTGGTCAGACCGGAGACTTGACTCAGCCTATGTTCAGCGTTAGGTTTTGACCCTGAAAGAGTACTTTGCCTAATAGTCCTGGTGCAGAAGGCCAATGTAATCAAGATGAGAAGAAGAAAAAACACTATTTTTATGTCAATGTCAACAGTCGATACTGTCAGTGTCATAGAGGCACAAGTCAAGTCAATTAAATGTCACAAATGTGTGTTTTATGTTGTGAATGTTGTGATGTGCTATCAGCACGTGTGTGAAAAACGTGAATGGAAAATGTTCAAATTTGAAAGGTTCATAATAAATTTGGAGCAACAATAGATATCACACTGAGGATTCACAAATGACAATAGAACTGATTATCAGATATCTGAGCTATTCTCCTGTCGAATAAAACAATTTCCGGATATATTTGACTCAAACGAGGTTATATGACTTCAAATAGGGCCTGAGTGAAATAAAGAACACAAATCAGTGCACCACAGTAAGTATCAAAGCCATGAATGTCAAAAAGGGTCCATGGGGAGCCTATTTTAAACCAACCACTTAGCTAAATCATCATACTAATGAATAAACTTGTTGCTTTCAATACAGTTTAATTTTCAGGTAGAGCAGGTACTTTCAAAGTTTTAAATCTACACGATGAGTAACATACACCTTACCCCCGATATAGTACGTTTTTCACTATTCACCGCAGAAGAAATTAAAAAAATGTGTGTTATTAAAATCATCACACCACTAATGTTGGATCAGCTTGGTCATCCGCTACCAGGAGGATTATATGACATTAAACTGGGTGAGTTGAGTTGGAATCAGTAATTCTTCTGTTTATGTGTGAAAAATATGTACTGTAACCATTACTGCATAACCATGCTAAATGTACAATTTAAAAATATTATCCAAAAACTACACTGGTTCTTGAGAGTTTTAAGTGGCTTGTTATGATTGTGACATTGGACCCCACTTTGAATAGTGTGTTTCTTTAATATCTTCAGTTAAACAAGCTGGTACAGTTACAAAAATTTCAAAACAGTGACTCACTAATATTCTTTATTGCATTGGGTATCTGTTAAGAGAAATTCATAGGATATTGGCTGTTGATTCAGAAAAATTTGTATGTTTGGCTATCATATTCATTTTTAGAATGATCAAGTATTTCCAACCAAAATATTTCAAAACATTCATTGTTCTAGAGAGTGCTCTACGCAGTAAGAAAAAAGGGCATGAAGAAACTTTTCATGAAACGAATATACCCCATTTTAGTCACTATCTCTTCATTATTGCCCATAGTCAACCAATTTACCAGTAGGTATGGCGCCACTTGAGACCTACCCCTCCACTCCCATTTTTAGCCACGCCCCCTCCCACCATCGACCAATCGGCGCCCACCAAATTGACGTGTAGCCCACCACCACGTCATTTGTCATCTGCCAACACTTCTTTTTCTTCTTATTCTTATCAAAGTTGCAAAAATTTCAAAACAGTGATACGCTAATAGTTCTTGAGTGTAATGGGTTTCTGTTGACAGAAATTCATGAGATATTTGCTGCCAATTCAGAAAAATAGGGATTATTTAGATATGATATTGATTTTTATAATAATCATGAGTTTGCCAAAATATTTAAAAACGTGCATTGTTCTAGAGAGAACTCAACCTAGTAAGAAAACATGGCATGGAGAAACTTTTCATGTAATGAATATACCCACCCATTTTAGTAATTGCGTATTTCCTCATCAAAGTGTACATAATATTTTAGAAATGTTCGAAGTTCATTAATTTCTATTTATGACAACAACACATTTTCAATCATCTTAACTTTTCAGGGCCCATGTCAGATAAGGGTGAATTATGCGGCACTTGTAACAAGTCTCTGATGAATTGTCCTGGGCATTTCGGATATATTGACCTTCCATTACCTGTTGTTAATCCATTATTTCATAAAATCATAGGAACCATTTTGAAAATGTCCTGTCTTTCGTGTTTCCGGATACAAACGCCAAGTAAGTTTATACAGACCAAGTTTTTTTTCATATTTTTTTTTGTAGCTGAATGATTATTATGTGAAAAATAGTATGCAGAATTTTATTTAATTTAGAACAATTTCAAAAATTGTTCTAGTATTAACATATAATTGTTCAGTATCCGGAGAATACTATTGGGTTTTAGGATGTGTCTTTCTTAGCGTAGGGCGGTGTTGCCCTAGGAAATCAGTCACAGGGCATTGCCATTCTTCGAAAGAATGTGCCCTGGAAAAAGGATAAGTCTCCAGGATATCCATGAACGGGTGGGAACGATTGATAATTTAAGAAGGGCATTGGCCAACTTTTCTGCGGTGTTCCAGAGGAGTAAAGGAGTCCGTGAGCAAGGCATCACCACCGAAAAATATTGGTCTTTTTGGAATCCGAAAACTTTGGTGTATGCTTGGGAAAGGCCTCCTGAATAAAACAAAGAATTGAGTTTCTAACTCATGAATCTTGAATTTTTTGGCGTGAAAGCTGAAATAACTAACCCTACTAGACTTGGTTCTTCTTTCTCGAGTTGCATATATAACATAATTATCACATAATTATCAACTATTATAATAGATTATATTCATATATTCGATCACATTGGCCATTATATAAACATCTGTTTTTGGGGAGCATCTGTATCAGCAGAGGATGTCTTTCGAGCACAAAAAAGAGCAATTAGAAGTATGACTGGCATATCAAAAGGGAATCCTGTGAAAGTATTTTCAAAACAATGAAAATATTAACACTACCCGGGCTCCTCATTTTTGAGCTATGTGTATACGTTTTTATGAATGAGTCTTCCTTCTTATGTAATAGTGATATTCATAACATGAATACCAGATCTAAAAATGATCTGCATGTACCATATAGTAACACAAAAATACACAATAATACACCAAATATATTAGGTACCAGAATAAATAATGTACTACCCAATAATTTGAAATCTGCTAAAAAGACAGCTGTTATATATGTATTGTGACGAATTTTATTGATGTCCCCATTTAAATCTATTATATTTTTTTTACTTATATATTTATTTATATTTATACTTTTATCTATACTTATTTATGTACTCATGGATACATTTCTGTGATGACCGACTGTTTGACTTATTCAAATACTTTTGTAGTACCCAGGAAAATAAGACTATTTTATTTTTGATCTCATAAATATAAATGAAGTGGCAGACATTTCATGAATCACGTAGCATATCATTCGGACGATAAATAAAAGTCTCTGGCTTGTCAACACAACCTTTGAAAAAAAATATGTATGTTGTAGTAGTGGGAAAAACTGTTTATTGCTGTGAGCCAACAATATATAAGGAATTTATATGGTTCATATTTCATCTTCCAAGGCCAAATTTGGCCTCCCGTCAAGATTTTAATTTTTTTATAGATAGTGGCACTGTTCCATAAATATTCTCGATCTTTCCAGCCCATGTCAAAAGAATTTTGACAATTCAGATCAAGTTGATAAACTGTGGATTGATGACTGAAGCCATGGAAGTCGAGGGTAAAATAACAACGTTGATAAAGGAACACGAAAAGTACGAAAATATCCCAGAAGCCAGTATATTATCCATATTAGCATATGATCAATTAGCTGACGAAACTTTTGGTAAGTAAATTTGTGCAGCCATAATCAACATAGGTGTTAAGACCCAACGTGCAACCCTGTAGCGTTAGAATACTCCTCAAGTAGTTGATTAGCCCAAAAACACATTAACCGGGTCACAAAAATTCTTGAATGAATCCCCAAACTCGCCTGTCGAAAGCAACGCGAAATAATTAAACTTGTCATCAAATAATTAAGCCGCCTTGTGATGTTACGTATTATTGTCCAATTGAACAAGTGATCGTCAATTAAAAATTACGAAGTAGAAAAACTCAATCATCTCTACAATTTAATGTCGTGATTAGTTATGTGATGGTTGAATAGTAAATAACCATCAATTAGTTAGAAGTAGGAATAGTACATGTTTCAAACCTAAATAGGTTCATTTAAATTATGAAGAAGGAAAAATTAAGGAGGAAACCATTAATTACGTGTTACATGTCAAAACATTTTTAAGAAAGTGTTAAAAAAAATAATGTTACATTATAACATTTGTCATTCAGATTAAATCCTCTGTGGGAGGCCTGAAGCCTTTAGTTTGTTTCTGACCTGTTTGAAAACACAGACAAAAGATCCACCATTTAGGGACCCCTTTGTTAGTTCAAGCAGTGTATAAGTAGTCCATCTGTATTTATACGATATTATTCAACCATGGTGGATACATTTATATGTTGAGCATTGTATAAATTGGCAGCGGATGTATGCGCGTGGGATAATATTACAGGTTGAGCAGTGGACAAACGTGAACAAAAAGATCAAAATGCCGACGCCAAGAGATCTAACTGATTCTTTTAGCTATAAACTGTGGCTGAACTAAGTGATCGAAAGGAAGGGCGAAAAATAAATAACTTTTCAAGACTTCGTTTGTTTTGAAGCATTCTCATTAATGTGATGTCTTAACCTATTTCATAATTCGAAAGTGAATGTTGTATACACAATATTATTGAATAGTAATAAACCTCAAACTTGTTCCGTTTCGAGTTCTCATTTAGATTTCAGAGTTGCCATAAATAAAACCAGAAAACGCCGTAGCTGTCAAAGATGAAAGTTGGTTATTTTCCTGCGGCAACTGCAGTGGCAACGTGTTGCTGCGAAGTTTATAAATAGTTGTACTCATTGAGCATATTTCATCTTCGGCTGCGTCAACTGTAGCTACGGCAGCGGAGTTTATAAATTGAGCTTAAATGTCTCGAGTTAGAAATGTTTTACTTTTACGCAAGTTGATATGGAATTGGAATCCGAATTCGCGGATATGTCAATCGAATTTTTTCTTGGATAAACCAAATCAGATATCTTTTACTTAGATCACCCAAATGAAATGTGTATCAATATGTACCCTGACTATGTCCTAAATGTATATAGATGTGCTGGTCATTCACAGCTATTGTTATAAGTAATAATGTAGCACAATTGTGTTGAATCTGGGTACTTACATTCTCATTATTCATTTTTAGAAAAGCTTGGTGGCAGGTGTGTCCTCAGCACAAATACAGAGCGATTACAGAACCAAGTCATATCTCAAATGTTGAAAGAGGTTAAAACGGTGGCTGCGTGTATGTTTTGTAAAAAAGTAATCAACAGAATTCAGGCTTTGAAAAATAGGATAATATTAATCACTAGGAAAACAGATTTGTAAGTAGCCGCAAGAAGTATTTGCGTTTTGTTTTCTCCAATTCAGGTTTTTTCAGAAACAAGGCGGCTTTGGGGAAAGTTAGAGAGATGGAGTCTAGATATATCAATCCTGAAGAGTCAAGGAAGTACATGAGGAGCATTTGGAAGAACGAAAAAGAATTTCTCCAGCAGATCGTGTCTGTTCTTTCAGATGTTAGTGCAGAGCACCCTACAGATGCTTTTTATTTTGACGTTTTACCTGTGCCCCCATCTAATGTTAGACCAGTAAGTGACATAATTGAATCTTAATATTACGATTTTATATTATTTGAGTAATATTCTTTTCTGATATTGTCTTTCATAAACATTTGTGTTGTTTAAAACCATTTTTTATAGTAGCCCTGATAGTGAATTTCTTAATGATATTTTGTTTAATTAATAAAAAAATACCTCAGATAATGATGAACATTTTTTTCTCAGGTGAATTTTGTTAAAGACAGGGTAGTAGAAAACAAGCAATCACAAACCTACAAAACCATCCTGCAAAACGTTATCTTGCTGAGAGCTATCATTCAAGTTGTGCAGAAGAAAGGCGATGCAAATAGCTTAGCATCTACTGAAGCGAAGGTAAATATTACTGTAGCACAGTTACCCTTTGATATATTTGTTTCTGTTCTCTAGGCTGCCTACAGCTATGCCAGAGGAAACACTGCTATTGAAAAGTTGAACAATATTTGGGAAGAACTCCAGAACGACGTGAATGGTATAGTTGATAAAGAATCGAATCGAAGTAAAGAAGGGGAAGGACTTAAACAGGCGAGGAATTATACAATTTAGTGTTATCCAATTTTTGCAAAGAATTACTTGAAAATATAAGTTAATTCCATGCTTTGCCCAAAGAAATACCTATATCCTTTGTAAAGTATTTAAATGACATCTTCTATTTCTTTAATCGCTAGACGTCTCTACGGGCAGACCAACAATTTCAGATTGGGAATTTTAATGCTTTTACTCCACTGTACCTTTTCATTATTGCTCATATCCAACTAGTTTACCAGTAGGTATGGCGCCACTTGAGACCTACCCCTCCACTTCCATTTTTAGCCACGTCCCCTCCCGCAATCGACCAATCAGAGCTCACCAACTTGTCACGTGGTAGCATACCTCCACGTCACTTGTCACCTGCCAACACTTCTTTTTCTTCTTATTCTTCTTCTCCACCTGACGGTTCAGTTTGCTGATAACTGCTCTGTAGTTTTCAGTTTTCCTGTTAACTTTCTAGAATTTATTATATTAATTGTCATGAACATTCTTTTTTGCGTTTCTTTATTTTCATTTCTATAAATTGTTATATTTGTCATTGTGACTTCACTCATAGTATACGAGTTTATTGTAATATATGGTAGCGGAGATAACTATGGTGTCTTCTTTATAAATGAAGACCCCCTAAGTGAAATGAGTTATTAATTTAGGAATCATTGTGCAATTATGTCAATTGCTGGTTATAGCGTTGGAAAGAGTTATTTTTCCTTTTTGATTCATAGATTATAGAGAAGAAAGAAGGAATCATTCGTATGTGTATGATGGGAAAGCGTGTCAATTTTTCTGCCCGCTCCGTTATAACTCCGGATCCTAACCTCAACATTGACGAAATTGGAGTACCAGAGGCGTTTGCTAAAAAGTTGACGTACCCTGTAACTGTGACGCCTTGGAATGTTGAAGAGATGCGGAAACTAATATTGAATGGACCCAACGTTCATCCTGGGTAAGGAAGTCTGATAACAATCATTGAAAAAATGTCGATATATTTCAGAATTTAGCAATGAAAGTTTTTTTTCAGCGCAGTTATGGTGGAACAAAACGGGATTGTGAAAAGGATCAACCCTAAGAATGTGACTCAACAGAAGAGTCTTTTGAAATGTTTGCTGACTCCTGATGATAAGGGAACCGAAGATGTGAAAATTGTAAGTAGATATATTTCATCTAGGAATTTTCGTGTAAATTGTAACTTTTTCTAGGTGCATCGTCATTTGTGCAACGGAGACGTCTTACTATTGAATCGCCAGCCATCGTTGCATAAACCCAGTATAATGGCCCATACGGCTCGTATCCTGAAGGGGGAGAAAACATTACGGTTACACTATGCCAATTGCAAGGCATATAATGCTGATTTCGATGGTGACGAAATGAATGCACATTTTCCACAGAATGAGGTCGCTAGAAGTGAAGGATATCATATCGGTAAACTGATTTAAATATCTTCATTACAGATTATGGGAAAGAGGGAGAGAAAGGGGGGAGAGAAAGAGAAGGGGGCTGAAAGAAATATGTGGTGAGAGGGAGGGAGTGGCGGAGAGGAGGATTAGGGACGAGAGAGAAAGGGTACAGAAGGGGGAGACAAGGTGGAAGAGGAAGAGAAGGGGGAAGACGGAGATAATAGGGAAAAGTAAGACAAGGGGGGGAGTATATTGTGAGAAAAGGGAGAGGAGGAAGAAGAGGGGCTGATATGAAGGGAAGAGCGAGGGGGTTAAAAGGAGGGAGAGTGAGTGCGAGGAAGAGAGAGAAGAAACAGAATAATTCCTTCAGAGGGAATTTTCAGAAAGTAAACTGAAAGTAATTGTCGAGTGTATGTTTGATTTTGTTGTGATGTCTGGTAATCGAATTCATATTTGCCAAGTATTGATGACTATTGCTTTGAATAAATCGGGAAGTTTTCTAAAGTATATTTGAATTGTCAATGAATATTATACACTAAAATTGACAGGGTTCGGATTTTTCAGCCAACGTCTCGAATCAATATTTGGTACCTAAGGACGGCACCCCATTAAGTGGTCTCATTCAAGATCATATAATATCGGGTGTCCATCTGACAATGAGAGGTCGGTTTTTCAATCGGTAAGGTTGGCATAAAAAGTTAATGTTCGAACTTCACCGTTTAAATTGTATTTTTCAGTAAGGACTATCATCAGTTGGTTTACCAAGCTCTAAATTTTAAAACAAGCGACATTATTCTATTACCACCCTCCATTTTGAAGCCCTGTTGTTTGTGGTCTGGCAAACAACTTATATCCACTGTTATCATCAACGTTATTCCAGAAGGGAGACCACTCATCAATTTGACGTCCACTTCAAAGATTCCAGTAAAGGTCTGTATTTTGTCAATGTAGAATTTTGACTATTGCTAAGAAAGTTATATTGTGAAATTCTAGCTCTGATAGTTGTCCCTGGTTGTTCTATTAAATTGAGTTAAAACTTATTTGGTCATTTATGGAAGACAAAATTTCTATCAAAGAAGGTTTTTAGGTTATTAAAAAGTTTGCCTCTTCATCTTCTCTCTTGGAAGAAATTTCCTGACTAATTTTGTTGTTTGTACTTTGATAGGCTTGGCAATCTAGGAAACCTAGAGCTTGGAAAGCTGGTGGATCCCTTTTCAAAACTGATAATGACATGAGCGAAGCAGAGGTTGTCATTAGAAATGGTGAACTGTTGGTTGGTATTTTGGATAAGACTCATTATGGTGCTACCCCATACGGACTTATTCATGGGGTATATGAAGTGAGTAAATCGATATCTATATTTATTGAAAGCAACTGTACAGACTGTATCCTAACAATCACATGTTTGTGGTGAATAATATCAATAACAAAAAGTCTTTAACATTGATTTTTTAAGCCGAATCGATTTATTTTAAAATAATTCTGAATTCTACTGAATGGGTCGTATGCATAAACCTTGAACAAATGCTTTTACTTCGATTTCTTGAAACAGACGTATTCATTTTGTTGAGTTATGAGGGAGACATACCTGTAGTAAAAGCATTTGCTAACTTTAATGAATACTACCCAATCATTCAGTTATTCATGTATTTGCTAACAAGAAAACAAGAATTCGATGAATTGGTAGGAAAATCGTCATTCTCACAAAAATTTTCATAAGATACAGACTATATGTTCTACTAGTAATTGAACTCCACATACGGATTTTAATGATTTCGATTTCAAAAGTCGATATTCTAATTTTAAGACTTTATTTCAACTAGTGAAAATTATAAACTTTTGTAATATTAAAGGTTACATTGCTGACCAGCGCAAGAGCATGCGTGGAAGATGCTCATACCACTGTGACAGATAAGCAGCGCTCGCGCAAGTGGATAAAAATTTACTCTGGAATTAATGTTTCAGATATTTGAACATAAACTTTCCATAGTCAGATGCATTGGCATCTATTATGTGTCTGTCGAATGAGATAAAACATCTATCAATGAAAATTTTTATTATAATAAATATCAATCCAATCGAAATTCAATTAACGGAGATGCGAAAATACCTAAAAACGGATAAGTTCTATAAATACATCCTCCATAATAGCCCTTTGACGAGAGGTCTTACTAACATTAGGAACATTGGAAAGTGCGGTGAACATCTATTTTAACCATAGAAACAAAATATAAATTAAGGTAGAACCACTCGCCCATGAATCTCTGAGCTAGCAACAACAAACAATAATTTGGCAGAACATCACCAAAATATAATTTCACCAATAAGTAATAGGGCATCCCAACAAAAACATCAAATTTGAAATTAAAAATTCTAATGAAACTAGGAGAGCAAACACAATATTACAATAATGTAATATTGAGTTTGTGTACACCTTATATTCCACTCAAATTTAATTGATCAGACTGGCCAGACAATAATAATATAAAAATATAGTTACTTGGTACTAGGCACTGAGACTTGAAAATATTTTTTTCAGTTATATGGGGGAACTCACGCTACCAGGTTATTATCATCATTTGCAAAGATTTTTATGTACTTTCTGCAACAGGAAGGTTTCACTTTGGGTGTTCATGACATATTGACTGTTAAGAAAGCAGACGTCAAAAGAAAGAAACTGATTACAAGTAGCCGGGAAATAGGAAATGACGTTATGACTTCTGCTTTGGATATACCCAAGGATACACCAGCCGAAGAAATTGCCGTCAAAGTTGAAGAACTCAGCTCCACCAACCCCAAATTAAGAACCCTTATCGATCGTCAGTATAAGTCGGCTTTGGATAGTTATACCAACGAAATAAACAAGTGAGTGGTGCTTAAATTTAATTTTTTATGTGTGAATAAACTTATGTTTTTGTTATTTATGAATTAAATTGGACAACTAAAACGAATAAAAAGATTATAATTAGTACAAATTAAAATTAAATGAAATTAAAATTGAAAAAATTAAATAAGAATATAAATCAATATGAAAAAAATACTAATGAATTAAAGTAATTAATAAAAATAAAACTAAAATGAAATGAACGTAAAAATAAATAATAAACTAAATAATAATAAAAATGTTAATTCACATTTCAATCCTACAAGTATGAAATAAATCTCTCAATAAATATTGTTATCAAGTGTACAATGGTTTTCGTAAGAATTGCACTCAGTGCAATAAATAACCAGTTTTTCCAATAAATACAATTCAATAAAGTTTTGTTTTTGCATGAACGTTGAAAAAGAAACAAAAAATATCAAAACAAAGAAAGAATTCATTTACTTAATGGCAATTTGTTTTTGGGAAGATTTTTTGTTTTTAATTTTAGATTCAGTGATATTTCTACAAGTTTTTATGTTTTCGGGCATTTTACTGAATTTTGAAATAGCTTCAGGAGTGATTCTTTTCTGGCCAATTACAGAGTTTGCAGAATCTAGATAGAACAAAGTATGTTGTGGTGTATGGTAATTGGGAATTCCTCAATTTCTGGTTAATATGAAATAAGATTTCATAATTTTATTGATAATAAGGTGATATACTTTGAGTGTGTCCATTGCATAATGCTCCTTCCTCCAAAGAAAATGTGTTCGTCATTGAATAGAGTTGGAGTGTCAAATGGTAGAAGATACAGTACTTTCAACGTTTTCCTGTATACAACGGTGATCCTCTGAGAATGTGGGAATATATATATATATATATATATATATATATATATATATATATATATATATATATTAGCTATTTTGGGTTTCAATTTGGTACATCTTCTCAGGCCTTCAATAATGGAAGATATTTTTTAAATCACATTATCAATATGTTTCTCCCACCTTAACTTCCGATCAAACCAAATTTCAAGATACTCCATCAAAGAAGTTTGTTGCGATGGACCTTTCCATGAGATATAAGAAAACACTGTAATTGGAAAGTATATACGCTAACATCACTCGGGATTTTTTTTTTCTGACCGCTAGTTTCTCTATAATCAGAAGAAAACTGATTCTTGACGTCACGTTCATCAAAACTAGACTTGGCAACGTTGTAAAAGTTACGCACCATGGAATCTCAAATTCTCATTCAAATATATTGTGTCGTATGACAGTTGTCATTTGATACCAGATGGGTTCGTTCGTCTGTTTCACCGAGCAAACCAATAAGAATCGTTTGTCTCTGTTTAACTCGTTTGCTTATATTAAAATTGGATACAAGTAAAGCAGTTCCATCAAATATCTATGCTGCACACAAACAGGACCTTCGTTATTTCTTATTTGAGGTTAACGCGGTTTTGAAAGTTTTTGTTGTTTGTATTCTACAATTTTTTTAATTTCCTGCATCTGTTTCCATGCAATAACTGTGAACATGTCGAAAATGTGCTTTGTACCCGGTTGTCTGAACACCAGTAAAAATTCTAATAAATAATTTTTTATGCACCCAAAGATGAAGCGCGTCTTAAAATGTGTTTCGAAGCAGTGAATAAACCCTGCGGAAATATATGTTATTGTGAAGAACATTTCCAAGTGAGTACTTTACGTTATGTTATTATTGTATTCCAAGCAGAGTCCAAAGAAAGATTTAAAATTTTAGTCATTGCAAAAAAGACCTTGAACCATCAAAAAATTTTAGGTACTAGTAAAGATTCAGAAAAATATACTTGAAAAACTAAAATCAAAGAGATGAAAGTCACAATGAAATCCTAGATATTGCTTTATCTGATTTGATTTTACCCGATGAATAATTATGAGCACGTTATTGCCAATGCTCGTTTTTTATCAAAATATTTGAGAGCTATAAATACAATAAAAATAGATAATATGTTGATTTGTTTCTCATCGTTGATCAAGTGACAAAGTTTTAATTATTTCTCAATAGTTTATATCAAGCTAGAAGCTATATTTTTAAGGAAAACGGTATTGCCTGTTTCGGAACGTTGATTATGGTGGGGGGTGTTTCCGATGAACGTGACGTCAGCGGCACACGTTCAAATGTGATATTTTTTCAAAATGAAAAAAACATAGTGGAACTCTTTGTTAAATGGACGTTTCAGACTAGAAACTATCGATTTAAACGAGTTTTGCAATTTATTTTTCGTAAATGTAAAGGTCCAATTTTACAATTGATTTAGTATTTTGTTTATTTCTTTGTTCAAAAATCATATATTCAGTCTTTCAAGAATTACTTTAGAGAAGATTGGAATAAAGCCATTTTTCAAATCAATGTAAAAATAAAATGAAAATATTATAAAAAATATAGTAAAAGATAAAAATATAATCAAAAAATAAAAAAAAAACTAACAATTAAAAAACACTAAGAAAAATAAATCAAAATAAAATAAGTAGAGTCTACCATTCACTCTGTCTTTATTGGTGCCCAAATTCAGACCTTGAGGGAATTTTGTATAGTATAATTGCCATGTTGATGCGTTGATTTAATTGAACAAAAACCAATGATCACTTTGAATCACTTTGTCAGGGCTTGCCTTCCGGCTGGCCTAGTTTCCAAGTTCCCCCACAACAACCTTCAGCTTATGGTGCAATCTGGAGCCAAAGGATCGACCGTCAATACTATGCAGATCTCCTGTCTTTTGGGCCAGATTGAGTTGGAAGGAAAGCGTCCACCGGTAATGATATCTGGAAAATCGTTGCCTAGTTTTCCAGCCTTCGAATTTGCACCACGCGCCGGAGGCTTCATCGATGGAAGATTCATGACAGGAATACAGCCGCAGGAATTTTTTTTCCATTGTATGGCTGGACGTGAGGTAATGCAATGTTGTTCAGTAATTTTTGTTGGTTAATATCGATTTTCAGTAGCGAAAAACACTAAAAAAATTAAAAAATCACATAAACTCTTGGAATATAAAAACTTATAACGTCAACAATTTGAAGATAGAACTGAAATTACTGATGAATAAAATATGTAGTAGAGAAGTTAAGTAAAACGCGAAGTCGTCTCCACAATATATATTTCAACCCAATGTTGAGGGGAGGTATGTAAACGCAAGTTTCACAAGAAACTTAAGGGTTTGCGTTACATGAAATTCAAAAACATGTTTTCAAGCATAGTAATGCTCATCTTCAGTTGAAGTAATACAGGGTTAAACTGAAATCAGTAAAGAACAATAATTACAATTTTGAAAAAGTATGAGACCAGCAAAAAGGTAAAACTTGGAATCAAAATGGATACTCACATGGCATGGAGAATTGAAATGTAAAAACTTAATATAAATGTATAAAAACTTGAAGATGTGTGGCGCAAATTAGGGCCAACACATTATTATTAAGGGGGAATGGTTGGGGACCATTCTAACAGTGGAACCACCATCAGTAACATTAGTAATAATTAAAACAATTTGTTGAATGTCAAACACCAATTTCGTGTAGCGCAGAATGAAGAAGAAAGAAAAAAACAACCGGATTGTTGTAATGTAATTTCTCAATTCCTTTGTTTTCTTCTTTTAATGAGAATCTGGCTCACGAATTATTTATGTTATTTGCAGTTACTTGGGCTACTTTAGAAATGTATGTATTTTGCTGACAATATTTTATGATTCATTCAATTCATTCAATTCCTATTAGTTATAATCTGAAACGTAAAACATCAACTAGCGTCGATAATCAGGTGACAAGAAACTTCATAAAAAGCAAATGTTGTTTTTGTTAGGGGCAGACCTAATCAAGACTTCATGAACATAGTATCATAACCGGTTTGAAATCATCCATTCCAGCGACTTGTGTTTTTGTGGTTAATAGAAACGTTTTTCTGTATCGAAGTATTTTATTCCAATCATCCCCAACAGGATCTTACTATTGATCATATTTCGAATATCCATTACCATAAAACAAGAAATGTAAATAAAATAAACGCATTACGTTTCAAATCAAACTTTGAAAAAACGTCTATTTTTTATGAGGGAATTGAGATATATATTAAGATACCTTAAAAAAATTATAATTAACAGATGACTTCCTATAATATAACAATGTTTCACCTTTGACTGTTTTTGCTTTTGATTCTTTTTGATTGATATGACTTATTTACTCATATTTAACAGATTATCTGTTTCATTCCTTTTCTAATAATTGTTTTATTTCTTCATCAATTTCAAACCGGTCGTGAAAATAAAAAACTAGTGGAAATAAGACAAAAGTGTGTTTCTTTCGTTTCATTAAAGTGATCATGAATTTCCACAAAATAAACAAGTCACCAATTACACTATTTATTTTTACTGGAACAGGAAATATTTCATAATGATTGTTAATTTCTGGTTCTCACCATTGATTTAATTTCTTTGATTCTGTCGATATTTGAGTCATTCTAGGACTTGGTTGATTTAAGAGTACCATCATTCAAATACTCTTTTTCAGGGACTTATTGACACTGCAGTCAAAACCAGTCGTAGTGGTTACTTGCAAAGATGTTTGATAAAGCATTTAGAAGGAATTCGCGTAGAATATGACATGACTGTAAGGAATAGCGACAAAAGTGTTATACAGGTAAATAAAAATCTTCATTGAAATTTGAAAAGAGAACCTGTAGTATATAAACTATATGGTCTTTAGTGTTTTTTGAATACTAAATTTATAGTCGATTTGCTCATTGTATCCATATAAATGCTATATTTTTTTAGATAAGGTGTAATTAATTTTTGTATTCCTAATTTTAAAAAATGTTTCTCAAAATATCAATAAACTACCATAATTTCAACATTATATGATTTTTTTTAGTTTATGTATGGTGAAGACGGACTGGATATAACAAAAGCTCAATTCCTCAATAAAAAACAATTGGGATTTTTATCGGAAAACGTGAAAGCCCTTTCTCAGACGGACGTTATTAAACAATTGCAAAATGACGAACGCCAAGATCAAATAGAGCAGCATAAAAAGGAGGTAAGCATTTTCGACATGCCAATAATTTCTATTATTTTTTTAAATATATTCTTAGATTGCAGAATGGAGGCAAAAATTCGGCGATCCCCTAAGTCGAAGACGTACAAGCCCTTTCACGTTATTCTCACAATATGTACGTTCAAAGGTCGGCGGAAATAAAAATGTCGGCCAGGAACAAATGAAGAAATACTGGTGGGAATTAGACAAGGAGATCAAGCAAAGGTAAAATTTTAAAGAAAATTTTCAGAACCCTGGACATTTATTGCCAGTTTGGTGGCGCCATCTAGTGGCGTTAAGTGGAAGTTTTATTCCTCTTTAAATAATTTCGTTTTCAGTTTTGCTGAAAAATGCAAGCCTTGTCCTGACCCTTTGGATTCTGTTTTTCAACCGGACGCCAACTTTGGTTCTATAAATGAACACCTGGAAAAATTATTAGATGATTTCCAGCCCTTCAAGAGAAAAAAGGCGAAGAAAGAATTTGCTGAAGCCGTCAAACTGAAAATCATGCAATCGATGTGCGCTCCTGGGGAACCTGTAGGACTCTTAGCTGCTCAGGTACACTATGACTTGTTATCCGTATGAATTTTATGATTATTTGGACTATAGATCACTAAGAGATTATTTCAAATTGTCACTTGGGAATAGGAGAGAAATTAATTTAACTTTCCCGCAAAAAATACTGAACAATATAATGAACTCGCCAGATTTTTCAGTCCGGTACTATTTTTGGACTTTTTTTTAAAATCCTGTTTTGGGCTCTTTTTTATCCTTTTTCTCTCTTTTTGGACTCTTTTTGCTCTTTTTCTACTGTTTTATGACTCTTTTTTGGGCCCTTTTTTTGACTCTTTTTTCGGACTTCTTTATCTTTCCCGGGCTCTTTTTTTATTTTTTATGGACTCTTTTTTTGGACCCTTTTGGACTCTTTTTTCTCTGTGCTATTTTTGACTTTGTTTTGACCTTTTTTGGATCTTTTTTGGACTATTTTCTACTTTTTTGGACCCTTTCTTTTTGGTCTCTTTTTTCGAACTCTTTTATGGACCCTTTTTACTCTTGTTTTGCTCTCTTTTTGGCTAGACTCTTTTTTCCTGGACACTTTTTTATTCTGTGCTCTTTTTTGGTTTCTTTTTTTCTTGACTCTTTTTTGTCTGGGCTCTTTTTTGACATTTTTTCTGGACCCTTTTTTGTATCTTATTTGGACTCTTTTTTACTTTTTGTGACTCTTTACTTTTTGGACTTTTTTTTTCAAAATCTCTTTGGACTCTTTTTTGGACCCCTTTTATTCTTTTTTGGACTCTTTTTTTTTCTGGACTACTTGTCGGGACTCTTTTTTTACTCTTTTTTGGGGCTCTTTTTTGTACTCTTTTTTGTACCCTTTTTTTGTACCCTTTTTTAAAACTTTGTGTTTTGTAAGTAGATACAAGATACAATTTATCAAACTCAAGAGTGGTGTTTTGGTGTCTTAGAGGTCGCAGACACAGATTTTAAATTTTTTCATTTATACAAGTTTGATGTGTATGTGTTAAATATTGAAAGTCAATTTTGGACCACGTTCAGTCATCCGATGATCCAATTAACTCAAAATTTGGTGATGACTAAGGTCAATTTTGGCGAGTTTTGTCATTTATGGTCCGGTTCTATTCAAAATAAAGATATAGGAGTTTTCAGGGTCAGAGATTGAGTGCTCACAGGCTCTTCATGTACTCAGGAGCTCTTTTGAGAAAGCTTTGCTACACAAATGTCCATTCCATGAAAATAAATAGTTAACTTTGAGATTTGTTTTTTCAGTCTGTAGGAGAACCATCTACCCAAATGACACTCAACACCTTCCATTTTGCCGGCAGAGGTGACATGAACGTCACTCTAGGTATTCCTAGACTCAGAGAAATCCTGATGACGGCTTCTAAACGAATAAAAACCCCTTCAATGGAAATACCGTTTCTGAACGGGCCAGATATGGAAGAGAGGGCAGCACATTTGAGAAAAGTACTTACCAGAGTGACACTCGCTGATGTTCTTGAAATGGTAGAAGTAACAACTCAGCTTCAACTACAGCCTATCAGGTATTAAATTTTCGGAACCTAGGAAAATTCTGAATGGTTTTAGGGAGTTACAGCTCCTGATGATGCCAACTTTTTTGGCGAAACGTGCGTCGAATGATGAAAGTGACGTAGTTTGGGTAGTTTTCTACTTTTCTGAATTGTATTTAGAAAGAGGTTACAAATATGTGACTCACATCATTAATTTTTTTTTCAGGCAACATCTTTACACCATCAAATTCAACATTTTACCAAGAAAGTATTACAGCCAGGACTATTGCGTACGGCCTAAAAAGATTTTGAATCATATGAAAAAGAAATTTTTTGCCGAGATGTTTTCTGCAATCAGAAAACACTCGAAAATCAACAGCAATGTGTAAGATAAAAAAAAAATATTTCGTACATTGTCAAGTGCACTCATGAAATTTTTTTGTAGCGTTATGATGGATGAAGCTAAGAATAAAAAGAGTAGTGCTAATAACGAGGAAGATGGTGAAGGTGAAAGTCAGTCGAGAAAGGAGGATGAACAAGCGAGTTCTTCTGAAGATGAGATGGAAGATGATGAAGATGCAAAAACGACGAATAAATTTAAACAAACCAGGGATGATTTAGAACCGGAAGATGATGAAAAGGAAGTCTCTGATGATGGTAAAGGAATAATAAATTACAGTATTTGCAATATTTGGTCCCTCTAAAATTTCAATGGCCTTGACATCTTTTTTTTTCGTTTTTCTAGATGAACAAGATGAAAATGCAGACAACAATGAAACTGAAGGAAATCAACCGGCCCAACCAAATCCCGTGGTCGAATCTTACAATTTTGCACAAAATTATACGGAAGATTCCAAAAAATATTTGTGGTGTGAAATTACATTTGGGGTGAGTTGATAGTATTTGAAAATTCATCTTGGAATAGTTGCCTAATTTGTACTCTTCCAGTTGCTTCTGAACTTCAAGAAGCTGGACTTGACCGAATTGTTGAAAGAAACTGCTAGTAAATCAGTTTTGTGGGAAACACCGGGCATCAAAAGAGCCATTACGTTCGTCAAGGATGATGTATTGATGCTGAAAACTGACGGAATTAACATTAAGGTATGTCTGTTCAGTAAAGTATTACTCTAATATATTCCAGAAGAGGGCTGAAAGTTACATATGTTGGAAGACTTCCCCACGTTGGGCGCCAAAATTTGATTCACTCCAATATATTTCAGAAGAGTATGGAAAATTATATAGTTTGGAACATTGCCCCACGTTGGGTGCCAAAACTTGATTCGTCTCTCAAAATCAAATTTGTTTTAATTTTAGAAAATGTTCGAATATGACAAAATCCTCGATCTTCCACGATTATACTGTAATGATATCCATCAATTTGCGGAGACTTATGGTATGGTACCTGCCTCACAAATAATAGTCAAGGTAACCATTAGATTAATGACTAAAGAACAAATCACAAAACAATCTCATTTCAGGAAGTTCAAAATGTGTTCAATGTTTACGGAATCAAAGTGGACCCGAGACATTTGTCTTTGATTGCGAACTACATGACTTTTTTCGGACAATTCGAACCTATGAGTCGGAAAGGAATGGAAAGCAGCCCTTCACCCCTACAGCAGATGTCGTTCGAGTCGTCTTTGTCTTTCCTCAGGAATGCAGCTGTGAGAGGTATGTTTAGGTTGACGAATTTTTCAACAATAAATTTTTTTTTGTGAATGTAGTGAATGAGATTTTCTCATTATTTATTTATTATGTACTAATTTGACGCCAAAACAAATAATATGGAACTGATTTTTGCAAATGGAATTTATAGGGCATTACTTCAATTTGTTATCAATTGGTTTTAGGAAAGCGGGATGACTTGCAGAACCCATCAAGCTCTCTCATGTTGGGAAAGCCTATCGGAACTGGAACTGGATGTTTCTCTTTGTTACACAAGATAAACAACAACGCATCTTAAAATTGTAGAAAATTGTTTTAAATATTTTAAAATAAATTTGTTATTTCTTATTGGAAACCTTTAGATAAACAATTTTTGTTTCCTCACAAGATTTATACCATAATCCTATTTTTGATATAACCATCAAATTAAAAGAGGATTTGTAGGAAAAACTGAAATCTAAAATAATGGACTATTTGAAAAATAGTCAAGTAAAGATATTCGTTATTATAGAAATGTATGCTTTTACGGCTAACGTCAACGTTCTGGTTGGGTTCCGGGTTTTGTCCGAGGTCTTCCTTGGTAAAAATATCGAGACGTTTCGGCGGCAGTCAACTTCAGTGGCGTGGCAAAGTATTCTTCGCGACGGATAATCTGAATCTGAAGCTCTCGTTCCTGCAGTTGGACTCTGTCATATTGAATTCTACTTATCGACGGAAATCGACATGACTGGTACTCTGTGCATAAAAATTATCGCCTAAACTCGACTATCGCGGTAGCAAGAAAGCAAGACGTCGAGATGTGTCGTTTTCTGTGTTTAACCCTACTTTTCTCTTTCAATTTATTTTGTCAATGTTGGATGTCAAATATATTTATGGTACAATTTCAAAAGTAAATATGCAAATAATATGAAATATTGAATAGATATTTCTAATCAAGGAGACTAAAATTTAACAAGGAGGGTTTAATAAGCTCTAGCCAATCAGAAACTTGTAGCATCAACGCGTCATAGTGACGTACTTGGATATGAGTACAGAGTCGAACTCGAACCAAGCAACAAAACTGTCAGCAGTAACTCTCATATATCAAGAGCTAGTCCGTCGCTGTCTATAGAGAACGGCGGCCATGACACGTCCTACTACGTCACATGTCGTCACAAATGTTATTTCATCTCTTTCTACTAGTGTCCCCATTGTCTTATGGGAATCAAACACTCCTTGTTAAATTTTAGTCTCCTTGATTTCTAATGGCTTTGGACACACTAATAAAAAGAGACAATAAAAGTTCTGAATTTTTCCATCCTTGTTGACAGGGGACGAGCTCTGTGACTGGTCACTGTAATGGTGCGGAGTTTGAATGACAA
This sequence comes from Chrysolina oricalcia, assembly GCA_944452925.2. Classification (NCBI taxonomy): domain Eukaryota; kingdom Metazoa; phylum Arthropoda; class Insecta; order Coleoptera; family Chrysomelidae; genus Chrysolina; species Chrysolina oricalcia. Next base: position 6,358,342 of record OX101815.2, on the reverse strand, counting down.
GACAGCTACAGTTGAAAATGACTTTAAACTCCCCGCCATTATAGTGACCAATCACAGAGCGCAAAAACTAAGAACTTTTGTCTCTTTCTATTTCTACAATGAAGGTACGGAGTGAACACTGGCAAATAATACTCGATATAAATCTCCCATTTATATTTAAAATTCGTAAGTCTTGATCACAAATCTACAAAATATTACAAATAAATATAATTTATAAAAATATCTTCACGTAACTAACTTACACTATGATTGTTTTTGGAATGGCATCCCTTCCTATTGAAATATTCATGTTCTTCAGGGAAGTTTCTTTCCTCCATAAATGTATCTTTAATTTAGGTTTTTTTTCACGGTCATTTTCATGTTCTGACAAAGTATTTACAATAGCAATGGCCTCCATACATATTGCTGAGCTATAGAAAGATCATGACTTCTACCTATTACTCTTTGGTATGATCTTGTTGCAAAAAAACTACTTGATAATGTTAAAAATATATTGAGCCATATCCTTATTTAATTTAAAGAGTTCTTCAAACCTCGTATCTTTTATTGAAAATAGATGTGGCTCTGCTCTCATGATTCTTCTCCCAATATGTTCTGAACGAATGTCTTCTAGCCTTTCTTTTTCCTTCAGAGCTAATAAATGTAATACGTTTATAGGAAACAATGCAATAATATCACAATTTATAAACTCCGCCGCCGTAGGTGCAATTACTCCGCCGCCGTAGGTGCAGTTGAAGCAGACGAAGGCTGAGTCAAGTCTCCGGTCTGACCAATATGATTAGATCAGCGCGGTCATTTGGTTGACTTGACGACCTAATTAGAACTGTTTGTATGTGACCAATATTTTCAATCATCTGGTCGGTCCGACTCATCGTCATACTTCATACTGAACGCGCGTGCCTTGTCCGACCGGTGACTTGACACAGCCGAAATATGCTTAATAAGTACAACTGTTTATGAACTCCGTAGCGACACGTTGCCGCTGTAGTTACCGCAGGAAGATAACCAACTTTCATCTCTGACAGCTACTGCATTTTCTGGTTTCATTTATTCCATTAGTCTAGGCGACTGACATACAATTATGGATGTAGGGTTGTTTTTGACTCTTTCGGAATCATTTTCTCATATAATTGAAATATAATTCTATACTGAATACGCATGCGCTGGTGCAGCGGTCGGCCAGTTTATAAATTGACAAGTTTTTCCACAACTGCAACAGATGCGTCTTCTGTAGATACGGCGGCGGAGTTTATAAATTGAGCTTTATAGCCGTTGAAAATAAAAATGCGTGTCAATGACTGTCATTTTGGACACAAGAATATGAAATGTCACTAGAATTAGAATCTAGAATATCACCAAATTTTGCCAAATGCTTTTAAATCGGATAGTACGTTGCCGAACAAACCCGATGTGTAAACGACTGAAACACAGAGTGCCAAATAATGTGATCGATGCTTGTAGTAATCGACTGTAGAAAACGAGGGGTAGAATTCTATATGACACAGAGTCCCACTGCTGGCACGCCATTTATGATGCAAACACATTCTGCGTGGGTGGGTTCACTTTCTGAGTTATCTTGGTTTTTGTGTATTCTAAATACATTCTGGTTGAGAGTTTACACAGGTTCCCCCTTGAAGGTAAGTTTATTATCGACATTTCTGGTACGTTAAACAGGAAAAAAAAATAGGTATTTGAAATAACTTGAAAATCCAAATTTCTTTTCGAAATATTCTGCCATCTGTTACGCAACTTTTTCCCATTTAATCTAACTAAATATCTGTTTCCGAATGCCGTATGGTGGGCATCCTTCTCTTGGATTCACTGTATATGTCAACCCCTTGACAGAATTCATTAAATGTGTTGCATATTCCAGAAAATGGAGATTTAGATCCTGTGGTAGCTAAATAAAAGCAGAATGAAATGTATTATTATCAGAACATTCATTAAATGTATATTTATAAGAAACAATAAAGCGTAAATCGTAGAACAGATTTCATACTGAATAATCGCAAATCTCAATAACCTAAGCTGTTCATAATTTGAAACTGTCATACTCGAAATACAATGAAACTTCCCCTAACTCGAAATATTCTATAAATCGAATATTCTTTACAAATACATAAGTTTTCACAACCCCACTATGTATTTTTGTCTCCATAAGTGGAATCTCTATAAATGGAATATTTCTAAAACTCGAACTGAAATTTAGCGGCAGCCCAAGCGAAAGTCGAATTTTTCGGGGAAGCACCTACTGGATTGTTCAATGTTCATACATATTTCGGGGAATTACTGATTATCTTCTCAGTGACGAGCGGCGACAGATAAAAACCAATTTTTAGTTTCTTAGCATGCGTTCCAGGCGATTTATTATTTTTAACAGTTGTAGTGAGTAAAGGTGGTGAAATTTGACAAAGGATTTGTAATAATGATTGAAGTAGGCGACTAAAATAGTAAAACGAAATTTGAAATGTTTAATCAAGGAAAAATTAAATTTAATTGCTGAGGTTGAAAAAAGAGAAAAGAAGAAAGATGACATTGCACAACAATTTATGATTCCTGCTAACACATTATTAACCATTTTGAAAAATAAAGACAAACTTTTAGAAAAACAAGGTGCCTTTGATTTCAACTCCAAACGAAAAGGCTGTAATAATAATAATGAAGTTGACGAAGCTATGCTTAAGTGGGTTACTGCTGCACGTGACAAAAATCTTCCTCTCTCTGGAACTTTAATCAGAGAAAAAGCTAAAGAATTTGCTGTTGCTTTGGGTCGCGAAGATTTTTGAACTAGTGTAGGATTTTTTTGTAAAATTTAAAAAACGGCATAATATCGTCCAAATGTTGGTTTGTGGTGAAAGTGCTTCTGCAGATTCGCAATCTAGTGAGGACTGGAAAAAAAAAATGTTTTGCCAGATTTGATCAGACGATACAATGAAAGCGACATTTTTAACCCTAGAGAGCTAACGTGTTTTGAATGTACTTAATTACTATCCTATCGTAAAATTTACGACTTTTTCAAATAACCATAAAACTGTAAGTAAAAGTAAAATGGCGGATTGGTAATATATTCATGTTTTTAACCAAAATTCACATATATTCTTAACGAAAATACAAGAATGAGGTAAAAAGAATAATATTTTTCAACATTTTAAGTACACGATGTGGATCTGTTTCGCACATATAGGGCGTTTGCACTGGTCATAATAGGAGGGGGTCAATCTTCTTTTTTTCGATGGACAAAGGCCACAAATGGTTCTAGGTCCTTTATGAGGTATTGTTTCACGCGATGAAGCCGTAGGTTTCAAAATATCACTCAACGATTTTTGGAGTGGGCGAAATACATTTTTGTATTTTGTTTGGTGCTCCAACCATGGTCACGTAAGTTGCATGCTAAAATTATAAAAAATAGTTGACTTGAAATGGGCTTTTCTTATTTACTTATGGTTATATATGATATAACTGTTTATTCGACTCATATTCAGCATATTATAGAAGATTCATAATGGCCATCGTCTAGTTTTTCGGTTGCAACTCATGTTTGTATACATCTAACCGAAAGAATCGTTCCCACCCTTAGTTCCATTATAAAACTCAATAAGTGAGGGTTTCTTCGATGAAGGAGATATTGATGGTTGATCATGAGTGGTTGATAATAAAAGTACATTCTTGTTTTTCTGAAACAAAAAATTCAAAAACTTTCGCTATCGCGTAGTAAATTTTACGACGAAATGACAATTCAACCTATTAATTCAAAGCGTACAAGACCTTCCGCCGACTACTAGTTCTAGACACCGACTGAGGAAAAGTCGTTGATGGACTTAAGCGGCACTTGAACAACATCGAAGATTTTTGACAATTTCAATTCTACCATCGTAAATTTGACGAGCGATAGCTTTCTAGGGTTAATACAGATGAAACGGGCATTTTAAAAAAAATGTTTACCGAACAAAACGTTAGCTTTCAAAGGTCAAAAATGCTTTAGTGGCAAAAACAGCAAAGGAGAATTACAGTTATGGTTGCAAGCAATATGAGTAGATCGGAAAAGCTGAAATTGCTCGTTATTGGCAAGTCGAAAAATCCACGTTTTAAGGGTATAAAATCACATGATGTGGATTACGACCACAACAAAAAAGCGTGGATGACAAGTGAAATTTACGAGAAGTACATTAACATCTTCGCTGCTCAAAATAGGAAGATTCTACTGTTTGTTGACAATTGTCCCGCACATCCTAAGGATGTAGAAACAAAGAAACATTAAATTAAAAATATTTCCCTCCTAATTTGACGTCTGTTCTACAACCAATGGACCATGGGATTATCAAAAATCTTAAGCAGCATTATAGAAAACGAATCGTAATGAAAGTCTTGGCTCATATAGAAGAATCATCTCCTACGACTGTGTCGTTACTTGATGCGATCAGGAATCTAAACAAAACCTGGAATCTCGATGTAAAACAATCAGCAATTGTTTTAGGAAGGCAGGTTTTGCTAAAGATGAATTAATGTAGTATAACTGGGATAAAGATGGTCTTCTACCGTCTGAATTGAAACAAATTTGGACCACATACAGAACGGCAATGGAAAGCGATGATTTTTCCTTTGAAGATTATGTTGATATTGACGATGGTGTACAATGGACTTCCCAACAGATGAAGACATTTAAGATATCGTTATAAAAAATTCAATTCCGTGTGAAAAGGTAAATTTAAGATAAAATGTAACATTTTTAGACACAAATATTTTTTACATATTGTTTCAGGCTTAGAGGAGGAAGAAAACTCTAGTGAAAGCGACGTTGAATCAGCTGTTACCCAACCTACATTTAACCAGGTCTATTCTGCTATCCAAACTCTTAAGAGATTTTGCTTCGCCAAGAGAAAATGTTCCCAATGCAGTACATGCTTCGCTAAATGTAGTGGAAGATGTTAAAAAAAGATAACTGGTCCATATTTAAACAAAAAAAGGGATTTTTTCAAATAAGAATCTACGTTGTATTAACTACATATTTTATTATTTGTATGTGATTATGCATTAGAGATGCCACGAATAGTGATTTTGACAAATACCGAATATCAGGCCATGCTCTTGGCCGAAGCGCCGAATATTCGGCATCCGAATATTCGGCGCGGCAACAAGTTACGACCTGTCTCATTGTCAATGTAGTGTGAACGGTGCGACTGCGTAGGCACGTAGGCAGCGAGAGCAGTGGGGTGTATTTGTATTTGTTAATTTGTTTCATTTCATTTGCGAGTTGATAGTGTCACGATACGCATATTCCTGAAAAAAATTCGTTAGTTGTTCGTCGAACGCAGAAGTCGCAGAACATGGCACCATTTAAATCGCCTATTTGGAAATTTTATCATATTTGTAGTGAAAACAATAAATTGGCTTTGTGTTTGCTGTGTACTTAATAACAAGATTTCACGTGGTGGGGAAGGAAAGAAAGCAAGTAAGTAAAACATTTTCATTGATTACCTACTTATTAATTATTATGTCTTTTCTTTTTGTTTCCAGCAACAACTTCTTTGAAAAATCACCTCCAAAACAAACATTCAGAGGAATATGCTAAGTTAGCTGTTGCTCCCTTAGCAAGTGGCAGCAAATATGATGGTAATCGTAATGGTACTTCTACCGATTCCAGGATAGTGGCAATACCAGGTACGTCAGAAAAGAAACAGTTAACTCTGAAGGAAACAATTGAAAGGAAATTATTATGGGATATTAATGATCCGAAATCAAAACAATATCATTATTTAATCGGTGAAATGATTGCCTTAGACAAGAACCATTTTCACTTGTTGAACGAATCGGCTTTCAAAGGCTTATGGTATTTCGCAAGCAACAGCAAGATCAGTAACATCTGATATGTGGACATGTCAAAACAACAATCAGAGTTTTTTGAGTTTCACTGCGCATTGGATATCTGACGATTTTGTTCTTGAACATGCCGTTTTAGCAATGAAGCCGTTTGTTGGTTCACACACTGGTACCAATATCGCAAAAGAACTGAACGGTATTGCAGAAAGATGGAATATTTCTAAAAGCAAGATACATTTACTTGTCCACGATAGTGGAGCCAATATGGTAAAAGGTGTACGAGACGCAGAATATGATTCTGCGAGGTGTTTTATTCATTCACTGCAACGAGCTATTGAGGTATCGTTAAATTCTCAAACGGAAATAACACAGATGGTAGCTGCTGCGAGACGAATTGTTACACATTTTAACCACTCAGGTATAGCACAAGAAAAGCTCAAATCCATTCGCCAAGAACTTGACTTGCCAAACCACCAGTTAGTGCAAGATGTGAGCACACGCTGGAATTCTACATACTATTTAATGGTGAGATTATTAGAACAAAAGCGAGCGGTTTCTTTGTACATAACTGATCACGAGTCATTAAACAATCTAACATCTTATCAGTGGGAGCTACTAGAACCTAAAACCGTTTGAAGAGATAACAAAAATAACCAGTTCGGGTATTTCCTGCATCTCTGAAGGGATTCCACACGTAGTCACATTGTTGAAATACCTAGGAAAGGAAGAGACAGCAGATAGAACACCATATTTGCTGACAATGAGATCCTCACTATAAACTGAGCTTGAAACACGGTTCAAGTTCGATGAAAATGATAAGTACCTAGTGGCCACTTTTCTTGACCCCCGTTTCAAAGCCAGTTTCCTGGGATTCGTTCAAACGCAAAGAGCAAAACAGAAAATTCTTTTAGAAGCTCTAAAAATGAGTTGTGATGAGTCTTGGAGTACCGATGATGATTCTTATACACTTCGTAAGAAAAAAAATACGACAGTTTCTGGAATTGTTTTGAGGAAGTCGCTACAGAAAATATGGAGAAAGATGAGGATGTGAAAAAGAAAAATGCTGTTGCAAGTGAGATTAATTTTTATCTGAAAACGGCACGCCTAGATCGGACAGCAGACCCATACAAGTGGTGGTCAGCAAACGTACAACATTATCCAAAACTGACAGAATTCGCAAAAATTTATCCATCATCGCCCGGTAGCAGTGTATACAGTGAGAGGCTATTTTCAGAAGCGGGTATAATTTATGAGGAAAAGCGCAATCGGTTGCTATCAACAAATGCTGAAAAAATTGTTTTCATTCATCACAACTTACCTCTGATAAATTTTAAGTATTAATTGTAATGTTTTTTTGGTTAAATATATTCACTTTTAAGTATGACTTTTTTTCATGATTGAAAAAAATTAAAAATGACGGTATGAAATTCGGCATTCGGCCGAATAATTCGCAATATTCGGCCGAATACCGAATATTAAAGAAAGTGGCCGAATAGGCCGAATACCGAATAGTAACCGAATATTCGTGGCATCTCTATTATGCATACTATTACATTATGCATAATATGGACATGTAACTAGTTAAGTAATACATAAATATACATACATATGTATTTTAAAATTTTCTGTAACTCGAATTCAACTTATTGTCCCTTGGAGATTCGAGTTAGGGAAATTTCACTGTGTACCGAAACAGAATTTCATCAAAACATTATTTAACCAAATTTGAAAACGTAAAACTAACAAATTCAGAATTTCAATCCACTATGCTAAAATCCATGAAAACGAAGGACAAAATGATCAAATTCGATATCTATCAGAAGTTGTGGAGGGGATGAGCGAGTAAAGAACAGGCGTTGTAGAGAATGACCAACTCGTTATAAAACTTGTTCTATTATCTCCTGGGTTGTGTTCCAAAATCTTACTCTCTTACCCGGAGTCTACTCTCAAATGCTTGTCAAACGTTCAAAACCTGTCGGGTTTACCCACAGGTTACTCAACCGTACTCTACCAAAAAGGAGGGTAGAAGAGTACTCTGACAGTTATTCTGTCACATTTTTCATTTTAAAACTTCAAATGTTCTGTCTGTGTTTATCTAATAAAATGGATTTCTATAAATTTTAGAAAATTGATGCTTATAAAATTCTGTTGAGTTTATATTGACGTAGGTACATAATTCTCAAAGTTCCTTTAACTGATATAACTCCCTATATCCAATGATCATTTAGAGACGTTTGCTTCAGATATTGCAGAGGTATAAAGCTCCTAGAAACCTAGTGTGAGAGACAACTCGGTTTAGGTCGCTCAAAAAGAACCAGAAAAACTTTCTTAAAATGATGGAGCTACAAGGTCCCTTTTATATTTATATAAAGGTAACGAGAAAACCTTCAAAAACCAAGAAACGATCGAAGTTTCAGTTGCTGTCATACGTCATAAGATTGAACACTGTTCCAAAACCTAGCTTACTCTCTGTCAAGCTAGTACCTTGACATTACTTTTACTCTTACTCCAGGGTAAGTTTTGGAACATAGCCCTAGATGTCTCCGTCTTATCACCGTCGGGCTTATGAAAACACCAGACGTGGACTATTCACTGGGTGCTGATAATAGGAATCGTTCGTCTGGATCTTTTTTTACGACTTATTTGAAAATTTTGATACTGAGTGGTGAACTGTAAGAATTCTGAAAGAAATAACGAATGTAAACTTTATAGATGATCAGTATCAAGTTGACAATTAGACAACACAAATTAGTAAGTGGCTGTTGTAATATAAGTTTCAATATTTCGCTTAGTAATTGTGTTCTATATTTGACATGTTATGGCGACATGAGAATTAATTTATATTCGCTTCACGCCGCGCCATCTCTGAGAGAATAGTGCACCCACCATCTAGTATTTGCTATCCCCTCTTCTATTTCTGATAGATTTCGTTTCTACCATTTACATTTCTTTCTGACGGCTTTCAATTTGTCAATTTTAGGTTTGGTGATTTATGGATTCGACGATTTCAATTCTTATGACTTTCGACTATGACGCTTTGTAGACTTGACGATATTTTATTATTTTCATAAAATATTGACTGTGTGAATTGCTGGATTGATAGAATGAAGGCGTTTACATTTTTGTTCGAATTTCATGTCTTCTAAAGTCCGTCATATTCATTTATTTCTGAATTCACGTTCGCTTTTTGTTCGCGTTCGAAGCTTCCATTGCAACAAAATAAACTGCCTTTCCAAAAGTTCAATCTGCTTCTTACAAAAGAAGTCCATTGCAAACAATTTATTGATGTTCTGTTACAATGAATGAATCGACAGTATGGTTTTTTGACACAAACATTTCAAAGCCTACAACTTTCAAGACACCCATCAATTTTAAGTTTCTATGTCATAAAAATTAATGACGGCAATGACGTTGGTCAAATAAGTCTGGCTATAAAAAAAACTCTTCTTCCAAACATTAGAAATAAATCCACCATCGCCAACAATTTTCAAACAAAATGAAAAAGTTGAAGGAATCAAACTTGTGAGGGACATGCCTCAGCTCAGTCTAAAGGAAGATCATTTATGTATCAATCGTATCTCCATCCAAGTAGTTTGAAATCGAAATTGGAATTACAGGGGTTTGAAACTGTAAAAAAATTAAATTACAAAATTTATATACAATCTTTAATAAAAAATAAATTAAAATAGTTGTTGATCAAAATACCATATGCCTAAAACTAACTTTTCTTCTGTTGTTTATCCTTTGCCAAGCCTGTACTTTCCAAGAAATACTGGTTTGGATGGTTTATTGCGACAGATGGTGCTTGTCCGTGGGAGCTCTCGTAATACTTGGTACAAGCAATCTGATAATGTCCATTTGCAGCCATTTCCAATACAGAATTCACACCTTGAAATAAACGAATTTCAATTAGTTTGCTCTACAAATGAATAGGGATGTTCACAAAAAAATAAAACCGCGCATAAATATAATGAAACCATACATTATGACCCTTAGAATTAGACGCCAGAAAGGCGTCAGCCCATAATTTTCATGTGAAATTGCTGAATTTTCATGTGAAATTGCTGCATTCGTTTGAATGCACGAAACGCTCTCCGATTGGATTGACGTCAGCGATTCGATCGTGAGTCCCGCTAAATAAAGCTTTAATCTTGTTTCCTGCGTTAATTGTATTGTGGCGAAGCTGCGGGCGATGCCGGACCTGAACTCTTACGTAGCCGGCACTCGGCCGCGGGTAGCTGTCGTTGCGCTATGCACCGAGAAGAATCTGGATCTTTCGAGGCTTCACGAGAAATTTCATGAGCTTTCGGAGAAGTGAGCGTTCGATATAAAAAGAACTACACCGCAGACAGACGGGAGTCAGTGAAGTGAAAGTCGAATATAAATCGTTCAGTGGTGTTATGTAAATTAGAGTACTGTGTTATTGAATCATTGTATTTCGTTAAATAAATTATTTTTGAGTGAAGTAGACTTTGAATATACAACAGTATTGTTTTAAGCCGGCGCTACATGATGCCACGAACACCCTCCAACGTTGGAGGCTTGACAGTGCGTCACATCGTGTGGCCGACCTGCGAGCTACCAATGTCCAGCTTCCAGCGTTCGCGTTGGACCACGTTTGGGCTATTGTCGGTATTCTTGACTCGAGTCAAAGGAATTCCTAGAAGGTTGGAAGGAATACATTCGTTGATTTGGTGCTCGGCTACACGACTCGTAGATTCGTTTAGTAGTCCGACATAAGCAGTGGTAGTGTTTGATATTGAATTCATGTGTTTTGAAAAGGTGTGTGTATATTTTTTATCAACAACAGCAACAATTAACAACAGCAACAATAACAGTTTCTAAATTGTATTAGAAAAATAATACATAATGAATATTAATGATAATGCATTATCCAAAAATAATATTTCAGTAGGTTTTCTCAAGTAATTCATGTAAAAGCAGGTAATGAAATCCTATGTTTCATGAAAGTATTTATTATCTAACGACGGATTGTGGTGATGGTGATATAGAGGCAATTGTTTGTACCACACTTGCTTCAAGCGTTTATGCTTCAAACATTCGTTAAGCCGGCGCTACATGATGACACGAACACCCTCCAACGTTGGAGGCTTGACAGTGCGTCGCATCGTGTGGCCGACCTTCAAACCTGCGAGCTACCAGTGTCCAGCTTCCAACGTTCGCGTTGGACCACGTTCGGGCTATTGTCGGTATTCTTGACCCAATTCAAAGGAATTCCTAGAACGTTGGAAGGAATACATTCGTTGATTTGATGCACAGCTACACGACTCGTAGATTCGTTTAGTAGTTCGACATGAGCAGTGGTAGTGTTTGATATTGAATTCATGTGTTTTGAAAAAGTGTGTTTATTTTTTATTATAATTACGGCAACAGTGTTTTATTTCGTATTCGCTCATACAAGAGTTTCTAAACTGTATTAGAAAAATAATACATAATGAATATTAGTGATAATGCATTATCGGAAAATAATATTTCAGTAGTAGGTTTTCTTGAGTAATTCATGTAAAAGTAGGTAATAAAATCTGCATTTGCAACGTCTGTATCATCCATGGTGATATAGAGGCAAATGTTTGTACCACACTTGCTTCAAGCGTTTATGCTTCAAACATTCGTTACACCGAGTGGCAGAAACATTTGTCGAACCAACTGTCGAACTTTTTGACTCAAATGTTCGGTCCAGCGTTGGAGCTAATGTTCGACGCATCATGTAGCGCCGGCTTTACACTGTGTAGCAGAAACATTTGTCGAACCAACTGTCGAAATTTTGACTCAAATGTTCGGTCCAGCGTTGGAGCCAATGTTCGACGCATCATGTAGCGCCGGCTTTACTGACTACTGCATGATCCAAGAGGGTTTTCAAAAGGCTGATTCCCATAATTTACCAACAGTAGATGTTGTTATGGTGTCTGATTTTTTAACAGAGTGCAAAAACCTGAAGTATACGTGCATATTTTGATATTTCAGTGTATGGCAGATACTATATAGTGATCCTGCTACCAATAATTAATACACATTTGTTTAGAAATCATGTTCAACTTTTATATAAATTTTGTCATAAGAGTGTAAAAATCTATATTTCTGAAACTAGCGGCAATAAAATAAGTTAGGTGAGGTGTGGCAATTTCTGAATAAAAATGTATGGTACTTCCGTGCTTATTAAAATAACATATTTTTCAAAATCAGTAATTAATGACAATGTTTGGTTTACTTCGATTTTAGTTTGCTTGGATTTCGTGATAATATAGGCTGAAATTTAAAAAAAGTGGTAAATAATAAAGTATTTCTATAATTCAAACCGCAGTTCATGATCTTTGCTAATAATAATTGTAATACACTGTTTGGAACCTTTGGTATAGTAATGACCCCTCGCCAGTAAGATTAAACTGAGGTTAATCTGAAATTAAACTTAGTTTAATCTTCCTCTTAAGGATGATCACTTGGAGATTGAAACACGTGTTGAGGTGTTAAAACTGATGGTTTGATGTTGGAATAAAACTCCAGTACATTCAATAATAATAATTCAATTCAGATTCATTCAAAATTTCAGAAATTTTCCTTTTTCTTGATCTTATCTCGCTACTCAAACGGGAAGTGGTTGTTTTTTATCCGCCTGCTAACTGAAAATATGCGGTACTACTCCCGGCTTCATTCGAGCTTTAACTTTACTAAACTTACAATTCTTTATAGTTTTCCATATCTTCTGCAAGCTGTAAACATTAAATTATTTAATATTTCGTTAGTAATACTAACAGAGACCCTGACTCACGTTGAAAAAAAAAACTGTTTTCATCGACACCTCTTTTATCTCTTCCTTCTTACAGCAGTAAACCATTTCTTTTTTTTTTAAACATTTCGTGGAACTGTTGTGAATATTTTCTCCATATTATTTTTGTATGAGTTTACACACCCAGGAACAAAACGCCTCTTATTATCACTAATTTTGAAACATTAATACAGAGGAAATCCAGCTAAACCCACAGCTGTAAATGATCAACACATAAAAGCGCGCGGTATTATAATGCGCTCCGCTCACACTTATCAAAGAAATGACGTCAATCGCTGTTAGCCTCGTACAGGGTACGTTTTCTAGCCTCGCTGATTTCATCATAATTATTGTTTTGCGTTTATTTAATCACATTTTCATTTTTGAGACTTTTTGTGATGATAATGTGTTTTTAGAGAGGAATAACTGTCGAAATACATAATAATTAAAAATTAGTGGACATACCTATACTCCTAACACCATGTATATAGTATGTACATGGTGTTAGGAATATGATTGTAATTTCAACAGATAATTGCTTCAAGCTTATCATAGTTTGACATATCAGGTATATACAGGTACTTTCCCATCTTGTTTTGGAACATCAGATAATTAGGGACACATACATGTAATTTAAACATAATTATGTATTATTACTTTCATGGGTATATATTTATTTCTAGTTCCTTAATAGTTACTTAGGAATGGTGTAAAAGCCGAAACTGGTCGTAATTGATAAAATCTTAGTGGAAATGAGACCAATTGAGGCCAAATTGATAAGAAATTCTTCCATATTTGTAAACCTCGAAAATGGTTGAAAAAAAAATCCTGAATGAAACCTACGGCAAATAATAATAATAGCCGTCCTCTGCCTGCACAGGCTATGCGTTTAGGGACACTCCACGAGTGTGTATGAGGAAGTATTATTATTATTACCTACCCTCTGAACTCAGACCGTTTTCTACAATCTTCTGCTTGAGAATGCTGGCGTCCCAGTGCTTGAAAGGGCAGCCGTGATGTTCGCCGGCTCCAACAGAACCTGTTATAATTTTGATACAGCTGTAAGGTGAATAATTTGTCATGTTGCCAACTTTTCCGTACATGTGCTTCACCATGTAAACATATTCTTTATTGAACTTTTCGTTGTCCATTTTTTTGGTGAACTCCTGCCTCCAAAATTCCATGGCGTTTTCGTACAAGAGCCCTGGAACAGATGAGTGTTGAAAGCAGAGAGAAATAAGCACTGCACCAAGACAGAAAGTTATCTTAATAGTTCCAAAATATGCGGTAGGTGTAGAATAATAATAATAATAAATGTTCTTTATTGAATTACAAGTTTAAAAAAAATTGACGAAACCAATAAATATGTTCTCATAGAAAATTCTTATAACTCAAGTAATATATTTTGGTCGCCTATCACAGATAATGAAATGATTAACTTAACAAATGAACTTAAAAATTATTCTGACCCTGGTTCAAATAGAATTAATAATAAATTATTGAAGATTGTAGTTAAATACACTTCAAATATCCTTGAAAATATGTTTTTCTGAAATCGTTCAAGAATGCCCACTTTCTCGGAGCAACTTCAGGCCTCAAAATACGCTAATCTAGTATTTTAGTCCGTTGCTATGCAACGAACTTTCCCGGACCGTTTTCGGACCTAAACCACACTCCAAAACATGCTTTTCTGCATAGTTTTACGTTCGCAAACATGATTATTTCTCACAATAATTGAAATTTGACATTAGTGTGCCGCAAAGTGACATTTCTGTGCCACAAAGTGACATTTCTGTGCCACAAAGTGACATTTCTGTGCCACAAAGTGACATTTCTGTGCCAACATTTTTCAGTACCTAATTTCTAAGCAATACAGTTTTCGTGACAGCAACGTGAAAGTATATTTTGAAAATTCTGCATTTCGAAGGGATATTCGATCAGGCAACTTCAAGAATGAATAGACAAAGTCTATTGGTTTATATAATATGAGGGAAATTGTCGTACAAATTCATAATATTCTGAACAAAAATCATACACATCACTACTGCTGTCTCAAATACCCACATACACACTATCCATTGCCAGGCAACGGAGCAACATCTATCAAATCATTTGAATGTCAACAAACGTCAAGCATAAAATATTCGTAAAATATTCTTGTCCCGTCATTTTTTAATGAGATTGAACTAAAATGGATAGTGACAGTTCTGAAATTGAAAATACTCCGCCAGAACTAAGAGAACAAGTTAATTCATTGTCATTGAATTTACTACTTTCAACTTCAAGAGGAAAATATAAGAATGAGTCACTGACATTTCATTCCGTCTTATAGTATAGTATTATTTTTAGCAAAAAGGGTGTTGTAGAAAAAGTATAGTGTGTAACACGAGCAGAAATGCAATTTCTCACTCGCTTGCGCTCGTGCCGCAACTTTTTCAAACTCGTGAGAAATTAGCACTTTTCTGCACTTGTTGCACAATATACTATGACGGCTTGTTTACATTTTAGACAGTTATTGAATTCACGCAAACAATATGTAGAATTCCTTTGTTTTTTTTTAATGCTGATTGCGATTTCAGAAAAAATAGTATGTGTACCTCGTAGTAAAAGCACATTCTCAGACTTCAATGCTTGTTGGCCTCGGCTTGACGCCTCGGCCAACAATTTACATTGTCGTCCGGGAATGTATTGCTTTTACTACTAGATACACAATATACTATTGAATGCATTAAAATTAGATTGACAGATTTTCTTGAAAAACTATTTTTTATTTTCAAACCAATTTGGATTCCGGGAAAAAAAAGGGAACAAAGAATGCAATATTCAATGTTACAGAAACTATTTATAAATCACTAGATAATCAAAAGAATACTATTGGTATATTTTTAGGTTTAAAGAAAGCGCTTGACAAGTTTCACTTA
The DNA here is from genome assembly GCA_944452925.2 of Chrysolina oricalcia. Lineage (NCBI taxonomy): Eukaryota > Metazoa > Arthropoda > Insecta > Coleoptera > Chrysomelidae > Chrysolina > Chrysolina oricalcia. Next base: position 6,342,820 of record OX101815.2, on the reverse strand, counting down.
CAAAATTATTATCGAAATTAGAATGGTTTGGCATAAGAGGAATCTACCAAAAACTATTTATTTGCTAGAGAACAAACAGTTCAGATTGATCATATCAAAAGTTATTTTAGAAAAGTGAAATGTGGTGTTTCCCTAGGGTCATTTCTTAGACCTATTTTATTTTTGATTTATATCAATGATTTCCTAAATGCGAAAATTAAAGGAAAGTTGTTTTCTTATGTCAACGATACAGTTTATATAGTTAGTGGAAATACCTGGGAAGAAACAGTATCAAAAGCTGAATTTGCTTTATCAATTAAAAAAAAAATCTCAATCACAATTAACAAACTTTGAATTTGAAAAATCTCATTTTGTGACTTTCATATTGCATGAGAATATGCAACCAAAAAATTTGAAAAATTGGAGATCCATACTATTTCATTCCTAAAAAATGAAAAACTGTGTAACTGCACCGAAAATATTTCTAAATTATTGATAAAGTATCTAGGAGCTCACTTGGATTGCAACAAATCAATGAAATGATAGAAAAAACTATTGAAAATACTTTATAAATTTAGGATGTTGAGAAATACTGTCAGTTTTAAATTAATTGAGTTTTTACTATTGTTTCTTTCAGTATATCTTAACCTATGGCATAATAGATTGGGGAGGTCTATATGAACAAGTTTTAAAACCAATTGCATCAATTCAAAAGTAGGTATACCTTGAAAATTATTTTCAAAAAACCTTTTGATTATTCTTCTAAAATTCTCTTAGAACAATTTGAAATTTTATCTGGTGAACAATGATTTTATAAAGCATTAACAGCTAAAATAAGAAAAACATTACAAATTGATAATCATATGCAACAAATATGAAACGAAGAATAAAATGGGTGGTTGGATATCAACTGAAAAGTTTTCTACAACTTTGATGCAACAAGTCATTTAAATAGGTAAAAAGATTTATTGTCATTTTCGTTCAAGAAAAACTAGCTTTTCAGGATTTAAAAATGAAATCAATTACTGGTTGATTGAAAATTCTGCAAATTTGGAAAATTATTTGTGTGGAATAATATTGAATTTTGATGTTTTAATAGATACCTACTTGGTTTTTTGTTATTTTTTTTTATGTATGCAAAACGTGACCAATATTTTGTATGTATACATTCAAGTTCATTTTACTATTTTTCTTTATATGTATTTATTGGATATTCAGTACGTTTCTGAATGGTGATATGATTGTTCTCATCATTCTTACTTATTGTATATTGACACATTGTATTTGTTAATTTTAACAATAAATAATAATAATTTATTTAAAAACAATTTATTTGAGAGGCCTCAAAAAATCGTTTTAACGTGGATTGTGGTCTCAGAGCCGAAGTACAAATCAAAGTCATGAGTTATGTTTTTCGGCTCTTCGACATGACATGAAATACTGTCATTAAATGAAAAAGTGAAATATCTATTATTATTGATAATGACTGATTTTGATTTTTGGGGATTTGAGGTCTTCAATTAAATAATACTCTATTTCTTTAAAGCTAACGTTGAAGAAATAGAGTATTCTTTAATTTAAGACCCCAAATCCCCAAAAAACAAAATCAGTTATCATAACAAAGGTCGTAAAACTTACATATTGTAATAATTGAAATTTAGTCAACATGTACCATTAATTCCTCAAAAATTGTATGCCAGATTGAAAATATTATATCAAAATGTCCATTTAGGTTATGTTCAAATGTGAGTAGGCCTACACCAGGCCCTCCACCTGCATTAATCCACCACATTCTCTAAGTTGAAGCATATTAAAGATTAAATTCAGTAAACTAACAATTTTTTGTGCATTTTTATATGTTCATGAGTTACCTATTCCTTTCAGAAAAAACCCATACTGCAACCTGCTGTAATGTTTGAGGTGGTGACTGGTTCTCAGCACTTGGTGTAAGTGACTCATGCACATCGGGAAATTTTTCTTTGCATATGTGTCCAGATTTGCTGGGTCTATACCCTCTTTGTCACCATCCTGAGTGTAACTTTTGCCAGTGTAAGCGTTGTGTAGGTTGCATAACAGAGAGCTAAGTCGGTCGTCATCAATGGATGACAGTCGATGGCTATAAATCTAGAAATTGAAAAGAGATTTACTATCCAAACCTGTTAAACTCTCTTTAGTACTCACATTGAGAGCTTCATTGAGGTTTGCTCTGAATTTGGACTGAACACAAACCACCAAGTCGCTAGTCGGAATATATGCATACCCTCGTTTGAGAAAAACCCTTCTGTTCTTGACTAAGGGCAAGACTTCACTGAAATTCACTCTATAGAAGTCACTGGCGTCACAAAAAACATCGGACATACCTTAAAAATATAACAGAACATTTTGTTAGTTGGCTGTATTCTTAAATCACACTCACCTGCAGTGGAAACAACCAAATCATTTTTTATCTGATCTTTTTCCTCGCTGGAAATGGGATGGTACGTAAGATTATTGAGCTGCAAAAATTGCATTATACTCTGGGGAGTCTGAATGAGGAATCGGAGTTTGAACCACTCTAATTCTCTGCTCAAGAACCATCTGCGCAGATCCTCGGATCTGCAATATGCCAAGCGTAAAATGTAATGAGAAAAATGATCAGCTCTTCGTGCTTGAACGTCTAGTTCGTTTTGGCTAAAATATAAACAGAAGAGTGACTTTATCTATTAGCACATCGATGTTTTTACCCATTGGAGCCTTTCATCAGGCGCATATACTTTTTCAAACCAAGTTTGGCAAGATCTTCCGTGATCGACTTTCTCCAGTCTGCTGTGAACTGTTTATGGCCCCTGAGAGAAGCTTCTTCGATTATTCGTAACAGCTGCAGTCTTTCCAATGCCAGTTCTTCGAATTCATACAGAGGAATTGTATTTTGAGGGTGGTCCTTGTACATTTCCACATCGTGAGTATATATTTTGTTTTCAGATTCGTTAATTATTGGTTGTCTGACTTTCCTTCTTCTGGCCGTGGTATCCATTTTTAATCAAACATGAATCGAATGAAAATATTAAGGTCTTTTGTTGGTAAAAGCAGATATTCTTTGGTAAAAGCTATTCAGAAAAAATATACACTTGAAAATCTCCCGCACTCCCGCTAAATGACATAACCTAAAATTCTTCTTCTTCTGACCCTTTTTTGGATTTAAATGGAGGCGACATGTAGATGGCGTCAGTGGTCTGGCCTACAAGTCATGTCGTAACTTGATTGAAACAATGTACAGCAAAATCAGGGTTTCTTGAAGAACCCTGCATTAAAATATTCATGTTTGTAACTAATCACGCTAGATGACACTCGCATTTGGGTCTGTGTCCTGTGACCGTTTCCTAAATTGCCCAGTAGATGTCACTAATGCGTTGATTTGCTGAATTGTCATTTTCACCAATACTTATTTATAAACAAACAGTATTTATATTTATCAGTGACAATTATTATCATGCAAAATAGAAAATGATAGTAAAAATTCCAATATTTAGAGAATACAAATTCAAAGACTCATACCTATCTGTGATATTTTTTAAAATAATCGTGTACTTAGGATACCTTCATCAGGTGAGTTTCATAACATCGGTATTTTTTTGTATTTTGACTATTTCTGGTTAAGAAACTTAGATTATTAGGTCATTGGATAGAAAGATCATAAAATTAGTTGTATTCAGTGATTTATTGATAAAAATTAATGTTTTCCAAGAAATTTTGTATTATACCTACCAGGCGAGATCAACAATCTTCGAATCTTCTACAATCTACAGATTTGAATTAGGTATAATTGGTATAATATTACCAAAAACCCGAGAGGTTGACCTCTATTCATTGGTAATGTAATGGTAAGTATTGTTTCTGACAGACTGACAGATAAACTGACATATCGCAGTGTCTCTTAAAGAAGTACCGTGAAAATATCGTCATTTTCAAGTTAAGTTCACTTCCCAATAGAGGACTTCGGATAAGGATGCAGTCATGCCACCACACAACTTTTGGCTTTAAAACTACTGACACGTTTTTCGGCAACTTTTCTTCATGTCGGGGTTCCTGGCGGCCTCAGGAACCCCGTAATATGATTGAAATTGTTCATAACGACAGAAATATTGAGATTTTCCATAAAATACAAAACACTAGGGACTTTAATTTTGTTTAGGGATTTCAAAATGGCGATAAATTCAAATCTAGAGCTATGGCATTGTTATTGAAAGAGGTATTGTGTAGTGTAGGCAGTGCCGGATAAAGCCACCGTGGGGCCCGTAGCAAATTTGATTTGCATTAAAGTATAGAATATAAAATAAAACAGCACATTTATAAAAAGACTTTCCGTGATTTAATCTGGGCAAATTTGGAGATAACACTCGTCATATCAATATTTCTAAGTTAATCACTTTATATGTTCATTATAGTGAGGTCACGTTCTTTTCCCATTGTGCTCCCTAACACATTGTTAATGCGCTTTAACGTTGAAAAAGAACGTTCTCCACTGTAGTTGGTGGTTATCAAAATCAAGTAAATGCGAAAAACTATTCCAACATTTGGGAAACACGATTCCAATGAATTTTCCGTTAACAGTTTATAAATTTTGAAGTTCCTGAGCCTCGTGATTTTTCTTTTTGCTGTCAATATCAGCAGCCACAGCTGTTTTGAGCAACTTAGCAAACTGCACAAGTTCATTGCCCAGACTGTCATCCACATCGTCTAGGAAAGAATTGACGATAATTGGAGTTCTTTTTAAGATATTTTTTGCCGAAGTATTCCAAATATACTAGTCACTTGTCCATGCGTTTAGCTAATGCTGACAATTACGACAATAAAAACATGGATTTCAAAACGTTGTCCAGGCACCGATTAAATAGTATGTAATCTGTGGTCCAGGTGTTTGATGTTCTACAACTTCTTCGAGTGTAGTGCTGCTGCTGAAATGGTCGTACTTTGTATTTCGCTTGCGTTTTTTTAAAGTCGATTGCTGATATTCTTCACAGCCAGTTAGGCTTTGGCATTTGCCTCTATATCTGAAAATCTGGATCGTATTGCTTGGAAGTAGCCTTGTAATGATTTATAAAGAGCGTATCTCGTGTTAAGATCTTGATCGGACGACTGCAACGAAGCGCTAGTCGCTTGTAAGTGTTCTAGAATTTCATTCCACGCTATAGTCATTATTCCCTTTTCTAACTTTATTCATTTTCGATGGGTGGTATAAAAAATATCTTACGTGGTAGTTTTTTTACTTTGCGCACAGGCGCGAGGTCCCCCAGGCGCGAGACCCCCCAGGCACGGGGCCCGTAGCATTTGCTTACTTTCATTGCCAGTAGTAACTCTCCTTTACACCACCTGTCGATTATATTTAGAGCTGTCTGAGTAAGCTTCGAAACCGTCCTTGCAAATTTCTCCTTGGCAATTATCGCAACCCAGCAAACACAGTTATATCACAGAGATATAGCAGCGATGTAACAATGAGACATGCGATATCGCATTGTATATCGCACAGACGTTGCTGCCAAAGTTATATTTTGTGAGATATATATAGATATAACAGAAATTAAGTTGTGACATCGCAGGTATGTGAACATGTGACATATCACAGCGATGTACTTTTGTCACGCAGGGGTTAGGTAATACAAAGAAAAATATATGAATGAAAAAAAGCTTTGGATGGAAAATAGGTATTTAAACATTTTATTATCAATAAGTATTATGTACTCAAAATGAAACATTGTTCTAATCGAAGCATTTTCCAACAGTAAAAAATAATGATACCTAAAACAATAAAACTTTATCATCCGTCTTTTATGACGATAAGAGAAATAGGGAAATGAACGCTTTGCCATAGTTTCAAGTGAAAAATTATTGTTACTTACTTTTATCCTGGGAACTATTCCTAGAAAAAGTTATTTTCACAGCTTTGTCACAGAGGATATTGAACATTTATTAAATTACTATGACCATTACTTAATCGAACTTGGTGCAACAAGCCATTTTTGGTTATGTTCAATGTTCTTCTTCTTCTTAATCCTTTAATGAGCTATGCTTGCGCAATTTACTCAGATTCCCCATATGTGTTATGCAAGAATCCGTCTCGCCCCGGCCTCTAACGGGCGTAAATAACACGGGCTTCTTCGAGGGATGAGGATTGTCTTGCTCGAAGCAATATCCTCACCCTGGTCTATTGTTTGCTTACACTTCAAGCACATTAGATATTAGATGGACTAAGACCTAATGGAAAACATTCACTAACATTTACATACACTTCATGCACATTATCTATAATGGCGGACATTTACTTCTATATTGACTTGACTTCCAACACGAGGCCGCCGTCTGACCTCAACCGCTGCCGGAAGTCGAATCTATGTTCAATGTTTATGATCGAGAAGCAAAATGAACGAATATAGACATTTACGAATCTCAGGCGCATGTGCGATGGCGCTCATTGTTGACATCGCAAAAAACACAGATGACGATAACATCATCGCGGCGAGGAGAAATGTCTATCTATATGTATCTATGTTATTTGTTTTTGTCTACACAAGTAGTAATTGTTTTTAGTTTTAGTTAAATGACATGTTCTACACCTTAAAAGGTCTTTTTTCAAAAGGAACAAATAAAGATTTCTATTTATCTATCTAAATTTGTAAAATCGCAACTGTGACATCTTGAAAATGACAAAAGTCATAGATTAGCTTTTGTACATCGCAGCGATGCAACGTATGTAATATCGCACTGTTGCCTCATTGCGACATCTCAGAGATGTCATGTCACAGATATATTTGATTCTGTACATCGCAGCGAAGCAAAGTTTTTGATATCGCCGTGTTGCCTCATTGCGACATCTCAGAGATGTCATGTCACAGATGTATTTGCTTCTGTACATCGCAGCGATGCAACCTTTTTGATATCGCCGTGTTACCTCATTGCGACATCTCAGAGATGTCATGTCACAGATGTGTTTGCTGGGTTATGATCTGTTATGGCTGCAGTGCCCAAAGAACCACAATGACTGGGCACCGTGTCGGAAGAAAAGCACTTACGATTTCCATTATTTAAGCGTGGATAGTAACTACATCGCCATAATCGCCTTCAATACCCTTTCCAAGAAGTGCGCGTCGCACATTTTTTATTTTAATTACGGGAAATACCTATCTTTTATTATGCAATATACGGTGGTACCTCGCATATAGCTGTGGTACCACTTAACAAACGTGTTTCAAGTGCATTCGTCAGTACGAATTCAATTCGAAAACAATAAAAGTGTCGAGAGATTCTCCAGAGATTAACATTGAAATTAACGAAATCTCATCAGATAAGCCGTGTTAATAAAAAATAGTATGTAACATTCACGTTTTAACAATCCGATGACATTTAATTAGCGCTCCTCAAGGTATGCGCCAATACGTTGTCATTGAAGCGTTCGAGAGGGATTGATCACATGAGTGTTCGCTGAAATCAGTTCAAAGATTTGTAAACAAAGTAATAACGAACGTAATCATAAATTAGGGTCATTAATGTTTTTTAGATCGATCGACTCGTGCTTTGATTAAAGTATTTAGTTTTTGTGGTGTTTAGTTTCGATTTACTAGATCGTCCGGTAGTTTTTGGAGGTTGACTATTATGGCTCGCAGTGAAAAAGAACGACTGGAGTACCACATAAATGGGTATGTTTCTCGTTATTATTATGCAATATGGAATCGTTGAATTGTTTGACCTTTTCGTCCTTTATTGAATTCATACAATTGAAAACGCGGAGAGGGTTTGAATGATTTTATTAGTGTACAGGGTGACATTCGGGATCATTGCGATCTCGTAAAACGTAAGAGATACAAGGTCGGTTTGATTATGGCAAAGTTGCGCAATTTGTTGTCGAACAAAATACCTTTTCGAAATTTGTAAGATTACGGATACTTTCGGAGATTTCCGGAAAAAAAAATTAAATTTCATATAACCTTTTTTATTTATTTTTTGGTGTTATTTGAAAAGCTTTGTCGAAATGAATGACACTTTCTGATATCCACTTTTCCTTTCCCACAAGACGGCATTTTCAGATTTGAAATCCGATGTTTCCTTTTCCAGAAAACATTATTAACTTATTTTTCGTGAGTACGGACCTGGAGTTTTTATTTAATTTTTTGTTGCCTTCGGAAAACCCAAAAGTTATAATCACAAGTTTTGATTTTTAAACGTTTCCATGACAAAAATTGGCAGTTTCTGTTTTTTTTTCTTAATATTTTATACGATACTTTTAAAAAAATGTATTATCAGAAAATGGAAAAGGCGGCCTTGATATTCCATGACGAAAAGTTACACTCACTTGTAAAAGTATTAGACCAAGCTATAGAGGTTTTTTCCTCCACACAATAAAAGACGCAAATGGCTTATATTAATTTTTATCTACTCCTATTATATAATATACTAATTATTCAACTGCTTTTAAGCAGGTTATAGTATCTGTAAACAAACAGCGTGAGTTATAATAACTCACTGCTATAACTCACTATAATAAATCGGAAATTCTTGGAGGTATTTACGAACCAAATATAAACGTGGCTCTGTACTCTGTACTCCTGTACAAGCACCAGCCGGATGGGGAGTAATGTCACTTGGTTATAAAGAGAAACATTCTCAATTGAAAATTGAATCAATACATGACTTCTCTGGAAATGGAAAAACCCTACGATAAAATTGAAGTTACTTTTTGTAATACGAGGCTTGTTTGGTAAGTCCGTGACTTTTTAAATTTCCCGCGCAGTAACTTTAAATGCAACACTGCTGCTGTCAACCACCATCTTTCAATAGACTACTGTCAAATTTTGAGCAAGCTGCGACATTTGGTTTGTGTTTGACAGCAATTAGAAGCAGACAACCTCGTGAATTTTAACAAAAATGGAAAAAAGTGAATTTCGTGTGTTGATTAAGCATTATTTTTTGCGTAAAAAAACCATAACTGAAACCAAGGAAAGACTTGATAAATACTATGGGAACTCTGCACCATCAATTTCAATGGTTAAGAAGTGGTTTACTGAGTTCCGTTGTGGTCGTACCAGCACAAGTGACGCCGTACGTTCAGGTCGCCCAAAAGAGGTCATCACGCCAGAAATCGTCGATAAAATCCATGGAATGATATTGGACGATCGGAGAATAAAAGTACGTGAGGTAGCTGAGGCTGTAGGCATCTCAACTGAGCGAGTACATCACATTTTACATGAATATTTGGACATGAAGAAGCTATCCGCGAGATGGGTGCCGCGATTGCTCACACTCGACCACAAGCGCAACCGTGTGACCACTTCAAAGGAGTGTTTGGCAAAGTTCAATCGCAATCCTGGCGAGTTTTTACGCCGTTATATAACCGTAGACGAAACATGGATCCATCACAATACCCCAGAGACCAAGGAACAATCAAAACAGTGGGTGTCAACTGGTGAACGTGCACCAAAGAAGGCTAAGGTGCGTCTGTCAGCCAACAAGGTTATGGCCACAGTTTTTTGGGATGCACGCGGTGTCATTCATATAGATTACTTAGAGAAGGGTAGAACGATCAACGGCGAATATTATTCAGAGCTTTTAGACAGATTCGATATTGATTTGAGGCAAAAACGACCACATTTAGCGAAAAAAAAAGTGCTGCTTCATCAAGACAATGCACGAGTGCACACGTGTGTAGTCACTATGGCAAAAATTCATAAATTGGGCTACGAACTACTACCCCATCCAGCATATTCTCCAGATTTAGCCCCTTGCGACTATTTTCTTTTCCCAAACCTGAAGAAATGGCTGGGTGGTAAGAGATTTGGGTCGAATGAAGAGGTTATAACCGAAACAAACGCCTATTTTGAGGGCCTTGAGAAAACCTATTATTTGGAAGGAATAAAAAAACTGGAAAAACGCTGGACTAAATGTATTGATCTAAAAGGAGATTATGTTGAAAAATAAAACGCTTATTTGCTAATTTTTTTTTTCTTTATTCAAATAGTCACGGAGTTACCAAACAGCCCTCGTATCTAACAGAAAACAACTACTTCCCCGGCAAAAGCCACGCTGGACATTGAACTACATCTGATAGATATTGAGAAAGACCCTATATAACTTGCGAGAAAAAATCTGAAATTGAAAATTTGCATTTTCATTCAGATCTTGTTCATATTTTCAATGAAATCAGTCACTTGGTTAATTTTGACGTTTTCAAATTAAGTTAATACCGAATTCTTATTATTGTGAATTTTGTGCTGAAAAAGATGAATTCAGATAGTGAAGATGAATTATTATCTACACCTCTAGAAATAAGACAAATTGCTAATGTTACCATACAGAATTTATTGCCCGAAAAATCCCAAAACAACATGAAGGTGTAAACAAAAATTTTCGAAATTGGTGTAGCAGTAAGAATACTACTCATACGTCGAAAAATTTGAACGGTTGGATGTTTAACAATGAAACCAAAAATTGTTTTAAGGATATTACCGATACTACTTTTTGAGAGAAGAAACATTGCAATTACTCGACAGATGGTGCTGGGGGCACATTAATTTAAAAACTCCGAAAGGTATAAAAATCGAAATTGGGAAGAGAGTCGGGAGTCACTGTGGGTCTTGGTGAGTCAGTTGTGAATAATTTCTCAACACTTTTGGAATGCGGCTACCCAAATTTGAAATTCTCTTTGTTTTTTGACAACTTTTTCACGTCTGCAAAACTGATCTGCGATTTGGTTAGCAAGGGCTTTGGAGCTACCGGTTCAGTGAGGGAGGGAAGAACGGATAAGTGTCCATTGAAAAGCAACCTAGTTATAAAAAAAATGGAAAGGGGAGAAATGGATAGTGCAGTTGATGAAAATAATACAATTTCGGCAGTTCGATGGAAAGACAACAGTATAGTAACTATTTTGTCAAACGAGTATGGGATGAATCCCGTCCAGGGGTCCGATTGTCGAGTATGTAGGAATTTTTTCCAATAGGAAGATGGTCCCATGCTTTCAGTTCCCATAGGAAATAAAAATTTCATAGATACGTATTCTTGAACCAAGTGGAATTGTTTTTCCCACAGAATTGAAAAAGTAGGGTGTTTCGTTGATAGTTTCATGAGATTAATCGTATAGACCAATGAAATATGAGTAATTTATATTGGCAATAATCGTTTTACAAAGAATTCTGTTATTTGACATCAACTGTAAGTTTGAATTCCGAGTTTTAATTGACAAAATTCGGAATAATAGTACATACTAACTGAATATTGAAGGAATGGTGGTTCTTCCGCCTAACATATATATGCTCAGAATACAACAAATCGTTTTTTGGAGAAAGGTATATTGCCACTTGGGTACAGTCAATGCATCCTATAATGCCTGGGAAACCGAACGAATCATAAAACCTAGAAGCGATTATCAAGATGCAATTAACAGCTATATGTATAAAAAGAAAATAACAAACTCTTGACGAATGTGTTGGAGTTCTTCAAGGGTTTGTGGAGATTCAACCCATTCAGAGCTAAGGTTACTTCTTTAATCCACCGACTAGCAGATGCAAAACAATGCAATGCGATGAGGACCTACAACAAAATATGTACCTAATTATTGATAACTTCTCACTTATTTGGTAACCCTTGATAGAAATAACCTTTGTTTTTTATCCAAAGTTGAACTCCTTGAGGGCGGTTCCAAGAAAGGGTCCAACATTTCCAATACTTCCCTTGTAACTGCTTTGGATAAACGGAACACTTTTATAAATGCACTCTCAGATAAAAACTAAAATGGATCTCTTCTTGGAGTGAACCTTCTGGCCTCTTAGCAAGTATTTCAGCTGCTTCCAGGTTTTGCAAAGCAACTAGTTGAGCTAATTCATCTAAATTTGACATAACTTGGAATTCGAAACGAGTTTGTAAGATTTTGATTTTACGCGGTACAAATCTGACAGGAAAAAATTGTCATCTATGACATTATGCACTGATTTTCCTATGGGAAAACAGTGATTCCTATGATTTAAAGCTTAGGAAGCGATTCCTATAAATTGTGTAGGAATATGACTACGTTTATCTGGACGATCTCTATCCGCTTCAAATTCAATAGCATTGAGTCGAGTAAAACCACCCTTCATTTTATATCGCAATATTTAAGTGGATCGAAGAATCCTATTCTTCAATCCGATTGAAAAAAGCTAACTTCACAGCAAAATGTCGAATTTCGTAACCTTAAATTTCTTGTGTTCTGCGACTTAAATCACGAATCGTTGTTCTGTGGATCTGCTCTCTTCTGTGAACCATACGTTTCTTTTCTTAATTAATATTTTGCTCTCCATTTTGAGAAAGACAATTGTCAATATAAACACTAATCTGAATTTGTACTTTTACCTGTCATTTGTCAATTTCAAACTCGTTTATCTCTTGATTTCACTTCTCTTCAAGGCGATCGGTTGGGTCCAATCCTATATTTTATGGAATTGACTTGAGTGATTCAATCCAATCCGAACACTGTATATATCGATTAGGTGTATCGGATCCAGTCAAGTCAAACCCATTTTGAGCGGATCCAAAGTTGTGAGATAAATTTAGTCTATGTTCCTATACTATTTTCGAGAATACACCATCTTGAAAATCCGATGGAAAATGACGATTTTTCCTATAGGAAAAAATTCCTACAGACTCGAGAATCGGGCCCCAGAAGTGTTGTAGATATGCTGCAAAGCACCAAAAAAAGTGGATATCGCCCAACCATTTGTTATAAAACAATACAATAGGTATATGGGGGAGTTGATCTGCTTGATAAACATGTTTCAAACTAACGTATAGCGATTAGATGCAAAAAATGGTATATACCTCTTATATACTGGATATGGACGGATGCAACACAAATGCATGGAATTTAGCACGAAAATATGGCTGTACCAAAGACAACTTGGAATTTAGGAGAGATGTGGTGAAAGAGCTCTTATCAAAATATGGTACAAAATCTTCAGTTCCTGGGAAAAACGGGCAACTATCAGATTCCCGTCAGTATCCTCAGGAAGACATCTCATCATTATACAGGAAGTAAGACGCAGATGCCAAAGATGTAAAAACAAAACCTATAAATGGTGTAAAGCATGTAATGTTCCCTTACATGACAAATGTTTTTATGATTACCATAATGAATAATATATTCTGTTCTTACCTCAATTTTTAGAATTAAACTGTTATTATAATATACCTACTTTAACTTTTTTCCTGATCTCACTTCATAGGCCCAAGGGGTCGCTAATGACCCATATCAAATCTCAATAAAAGGATATGTCGGAATTTTTTCTATATTTTTCTGACGATTTTGGTATCACTTTCAACTCATTTCCAACATAATATAATGGAAAATAATTTTTCTAATATGCCCAATTCTGGGCATTAATGGGTTAAATTGTATAACGCGATTGTGCAAAAACTGCACATCCGACAGAAACCATCTTGCGCACATGTTATTATCTATCAGTTTCCGCAATGTTGTTTGTCCAGCTTCAGATTTATAAAAAATTATGAATTTTTGAAAAATGGTATCTTTTTCGAGGTTTTCCCGGACTTTCTCAGTGAAAAATGCACCGATTTGGTCGTATAAAAAACCATTTTGTAGTTTTTATTCTCTACAAAAGTTCTATTAACTGTGAAACGATGCCTCGAATACTTTTTGAGATATTCCAACATAGGCCGTTTGCGACTTTTATTTTGTGTGAAAAGAGCCTTTTATTTTCATCTACAGATTGGCCTATACGACAGGGTTATATTTTCAATAATTTGAGAGAGCAGAAATGGTGTTTGCCAATTCAGAAAAACGTGATAAATGGTTCGCTTTTATACCAGTGTTGATATAGACTCGAAACTTCTATGTAAAAGATATTTGGGACAATAGAACAACTATATTATACTTATTTCAATAATTTGGACAGGAATATGGATAATTTTGGTAGTTTCAGTAAACCCCGAATTGCGTATGGCAGACGAGTTGAAGCTGAAGATGAAGGAGCTGTTATTAATGCTGTAAATTTATGGTATGAAATGATAATATGCATTTTATTACATTTAATATTTGCGATAATATTTCATCGAAACGTTATGATGAAGGTTACGGAAAATCCTCGAGGTTCCACATGACTATTTGCTCTAGAATTAAATGTGCCTAGAAACCGAATACAGGTGATTCTTGAAAAAATAAGTACCGTCATGAAATTACATGGCAGCCAAGAACTATGACCAGGAGGTATTGAAATTAGGTTTGAATTCTGCAAGAGGCTTGATGAAAAATTCCAACAAAATGGGTATTTTTTCCATAACATTATCTGGACTGATGAATGCGATTTTTCCACGATCGACCTTTTGAACAGGAAAAATGAGCATTTTTGTACAGTGGAAAATCCACAAAAAAATCAGCAAGTGCGAAGGCAGGGACATCATTCAATGTTTGGGTATGGCTGAATCGAAACAGAATCTTTGGGTCAATTATTTACGATGGAAACTAAAATAACAACGTTACCTTGTTTCAATCCAAAATTTAGACGCCCTTGAAGACAAGCCGTTGAATATACTTCGGCAACTGTGGTGGCAACAGAATGGAAGGGCAGTTACGTATCTCAATGAAACATTTCCTATTCAATGGATTGGAAACCAAGGGGTGGTGCTTTGGCCTGCCACAGAAGCCCCGATTTATCCCCGATGGATTATTTTTATGGGGATATTTGAAAAACCGTTTGTTCAAAGATAATCCACTTGACATACATATTTGACGTCAAAATAACTACCCTACAAGCAAGAGGAAGAATAATCCAGCAGGCCGTTACGGGCAATAGCGAAGACGAATACGAAAATGCATATTCATCAAAGAGGACCTCAAGTTCCAGCCAATAAAAATCTCACATTTGAGTGAGGAGATGCATTTCGAGTGCTGTGCAGTATCTATAAAGGGACCTGTTCGCAACGTTTGTGTCATAAGTGTCTATAGGCCTCCACTAGGTGATCTGGACATATTCTTTCAAAAACTAGGTGATACTATGGAGTTATGCAGTAAGTCCCATCGCAATATCTTTCTCTGTGGGGATCTGAACATTGACTATTTGATCAATTCAAACAACAAAAAATCTTTACATAATTTTCTTGTTAGCTACAATCTGAAAGTCACTTCTTTGACCCCCACAAGAGTCTTCATAAATAAGATAGGGCAAACATCATCGACAAAAATAGACTATATCCTAACTAACGTTGATGTGAATCATTGTAAGTCTGACGTATACGAGGGTCATTTCAGTGACCACAGAATATTTACTCTAAGTGTTAATGCAACTTGGATAAATCTATCAAAAATAAAAAGAAAATTAACCTGTTATCGTGACATGTCTGAGCAAAATTTGGATCAATTTAAAAACGCATTGTCTAGAGCAGACTTCGAGGAAGTTTATGTTCAATCTAATATTGAAGACTGTACAAATACCTTCATGAATATCTTAACATATTATTTGGAAATACACTGCCCTCTCAAAACACATTATAAAAAGCATTGTGTCAATAAAGGATCAGAATGGGTAACAACAGAAGTAAAAAAAAGTTGTGAAAATTAAAAAAAACTCCATTGGTTGAGTAAAAACTTGGAAGGAAGTGACGTTCAAGATTTATATAGAAATGAAAAAGCTAAACATAATATGCTACTCAAGAATGTCAAAAGGCAATTTAACTGGGAGGACAAAAAAAGACAAGGATTTAACAATCAGCGCTGATGATAAAATTTTGACAGATCCTTCAGATATAGCTAATACATTTTCTGAATATTTTGCTAACGTAACGGAAAACAATCTTGATAACTACTTTGGAAAGTCTAGGCCAACATCATGTACTACATCTAAAATGTTCAACAAAACATTCTTCTTCAATCCTGTAACACCAGAGGAATTTGGGGATGTAATACAAAATTTGAAAACCAAGCCTAGTACAGGCATTGATAATATATCAGTAAAAGTTTTGAAGTTATGTGTTAAATCTCTGTCGGTTCATCTGAGTCATCTTATAAATGTATCAATTATCGAAGGGAAGTTTCCAACGTCACTTAAATTTGCTAAAGTCATTCCAATTCACAAAAAAAATGATCCAGAAAATCTATCAAATTATCGACCAGTATCAGTGCTTAGTGTTATTTCTAAAATCTTTGAAAAAATTGTGTGCAGCAGAATGATAATTTTTCTGAATATCAACAAGCTTATAGCTACACACCAACATGGATTCCGAGCCGACAGATCAACACAAACTGCTGCATGCAATCTTTTTGAATATGTCTATACGGAACTGGATAGAGGAAGGCAAGTGGCAGGGCTATTTTTGGACCTATCACGAGCTTTCGATAGTTTGGACCTAAATTTCATTGAGAAAAAATTGTTTAATGTTGGATTCCGAGGAATATTCTTGGATTGGATTATAGATTTTCTCAGCAATAGGAAGATGATAGTCAAAGTAAAGGATGCTACCTCCAACTCTCATATTATGAACAGAGGAGTTCCACAGGGATCTGTGCTGGGGCCACTAATATTTTTATTGTTTATAAATGACTTACCAGTCCACCTTAAATCGCAAATGCTAACTATATATGCGGACGATACCCCATTGGCGCTCTCCGCACAGACTTCAGAGGAACTCATATCATCCATTGCAGATACTGTAAATTCTTTTGTAAACTGGTGTAAATCTAACGGTTTAATGGTTAATGTCGATAAGACAGAATGTGTATATTTCCTCCAACTCATCTTCTCTAACATGTCGAGTCGAAGGTGATAGAATTGAATCAACAACAACAACAAATTTTTTGGGCTTACACATCGATTCCAGTCTTAGATGGACAGAACATGTTAACGCAGTAAACATAAAATTGAATAAGGCCTTTTATGCAATTTCAAGAATAAAAGACTGCATGCCCACCAGTGCAGTAATTAAAGTCTACTACAGCTTAGTGTACTCTCACTTATGTTATAATTTAATCTTATGGGGAAACTCTATAGATGCCGGTAAAATATTTGTAACACAGAAAAAAATTATACGAAAAATGTTCAGCTTAGACTTCAAACAAACTTGTAAACTTTTATTAAATATAAAATTATGCCTTTCTACAGCATATACATCTACCAAAGTATTCTTTATGTGAGTAAAAACATCGATAAATTTCAGCTCAATTCTTCAAATCATCATTATGACACCAGGAATTCTGATCATCTATGTGTTCCCAGACACAAAACTACGAAACTAGAAAATAGTTTCAGATATATGACCATTAGGAGTATAGATTCCTTCAGTAATTTCAAGAAGACAGTAAAACTTCTGATGACGAGTAAATGCTACTATAGTATAAAGGAATACCTCTGTGATAGCGGGTAGAAGCCCTACTATTTTTATTGTGTCGTCTGTGTTTTTTATGTATTTTTGTTTATTTTCATGTCATCATTTTAAGATAATCTGTAACACACTTCTCAGTGAGTGATTGACTTGTCCTATACATCTTGTAATGTCCCAAAGGATAAATTAATATTTCTATTTCTATTTCATAGAGGTGCAAGGGGGATTATTCGAGCATTTACTTTAAGTTTTCAGGTGTTCCTTTACAGTTTAGGCACAGTTGTTATCAATAAGCTGAGTTGAATTATTTTGGCAGAAGTTTATTTTAAAAAAATATTAAGAAGAAGTTTCATCAAAATCTTGCCAGTGTTTTGATGCGGGCTAGCAGTTCTTCAATGCTGAATTGAAAAAATCGACAGAAGAAAAAAACATAAACTGCCGATTTTTGTTATCAAAACGTTTAACAATCGAAAATTGTGATTGGTCATGGCTTTTGGGGTGTCCAAGGGTAACAAAAAAAAAAAAAAACTCCAGGTCTGTTAAAAAAAGTTAGTAAATGATGGTTTCTGGAAGACGAAACGTCGGATTACAAATCCTATGGGGAAGTGTCATTCAATTCGATAAAGTTCTTCGAATAACGCCAAAAAGATACAAAAAAGGTTTTATTAAATTTAGGCTTTTTCCGCATATCTCGGAATTTTCCAAATTTCGAAGAAGCGATTTGTTCGACAAATTGCGCAACTTTGCCATAACTCAACCAACCCTGTATCTCTTACGGTTCACAAGATCCACTCTGTATATTGCGAAATAGCTGTGCTTGAGTTCTGCCAGTGAAGGCTGACTACTTGATGAATTGTTTTAAAATAGGACAGATGTCTAAAACATGTAAAATTAAACAATGGTATAGGTATGTGCTTGCTTAGTGTAATAGTAATAATAATCGCTGGCTGCCAGGAGAACCTGCTCATCGACAGATGGATCACGCAGGACTCAATAATAATTCGAGTGTTTTTTACAATTGTTCAGAATTTTTCTGGAAAGCAGTGGCTGAATATTGGGATCAGTGTGTTCATAAAAACTTTCCACTCTAGGTTTATATCCTCATATGGAATGGGAAACAAATTTTACCATTCCTCTTCTGCTAACGTTTAAAAAAATATTTCTTCATTATGTGGCTCGAAAATTCTACGTTTTATTTTGCCTTTCGGTGACTTATTTATGTTCCTCATCAAGAAAAACAACTTATATTTATCACACTTTATTAGCAATTTACTCTCACAAACAAACAAACAAACAACAGTACTTACATACTAACATATTACAAGTAATCTCATTTTTTAAATTATTTTCATATACATATTATCGTTCAATATTTCTTTTTCACATACATGGAACATTCTTTTTTTAAATTATTCAATGACGTCTCTCTCAAGGTATTTGGTAAACTATTGAAATTTATCAATCCTTTATTGAATAAGTTATCACACTTTGAATTGATGTAGAAGTTATTTGCCGATCTACTTCTTGTATCATGTGAATGGGCTTCATTGATATATGTCAGTTCTTGGGTTAGATATGTGGGTAGCATTTTATGATTCAATTCGTATATAAAAATGAACATATTGTATGCAATTCTCTGTTTTATACTCATCAGCGATAATGTATTGAGCATGAAGTGAATAGGTGTTCTTCTGTTGCACATTGGAATGGCTCACATAGCACAATTTTGAATTCTTTGCAATATACTGATTTGTTCATTTGTCATGAAAAATAGCATGGTTCCACAGTAATCAATGTGAGGATCAATGATTGATTTATAAATTGTTAATTTTGAAATAGTGGACACCTTATTGTCCAGTCTATATAAAAAATGGATTTTTCTGGCGATTTTCCGTTTCACAAAATCACAATGTTGAGGCATGTCTAAAGTACCGTCTAGAATAACTCCTAAGTACTTGAAATTATTTACTTCATCTATCTTGTTTCCGTCTATATTTATGTTGAAAATGACTTTTTGTTCTTTGAGGTATTTTAAATTATGGCGACTTGACATTACCATACATTAAGTTTTATCCATATTTAGCATTAATCCATTATTTTTCAGACTGAACTGAATATCTTCTGTAAATCTTCGTTAAGAAAATATTCAATATCCTTCGGTTCACCTGAATAATACAGCATTGTGTCATCTGCAAATAACTTTACCTGACAATAATGTTTGATATGATGAATAATATAATTGATATAATTGATAAATGAGATAAAAAGAATTGGACCAAGTACTGAACCCTGAGGTACTCCAATGTTATGTGGTGGCAATTAAATAAAACTTCACTACATTATAATAAACGAACACCTCGATGTATAGGAAACATAGACTCTATTCGGTGGCCTGCACGTTTGCCAGATCTAATGCCACTGGACTTTCACATGTGGTATTATTCCAAAAAAGGAACTACTACGAAGCATGTATAGTTGACATTACGAGCTGCTTTAATTTTATTATTGTTATTAGATGGCGGGGCTAGCCAGTGGCTGAAATGCAGACAAGTTTTACCCTGTTCTGTGCTCCCAGGTCGTTAAGGTTTTGGTGTGACTCCCAAACCGGTTTGAAACGAACCAGCATGAACGCAGGGCTTTAATCGCCGCCTGACTGTCGGAGGGAATCGCTATGGGTTGGTTTCTAGGACCCCTCTTTAGAATCTCTCTTGTGCAGACGGAGATTGCCGTTACCTAGGCTTGGAATATAGAGGCTTGAGTAACGAGGCTGACTAATTTCTTGCCTCGGTCTCTCCCCGTATATTCCAGCCTCTATTCCATTGCTAGTCTTTGATCCATTCGTGTTCCAGATTTGCCCTCTTGGCAGCATTGGTATATGTTCCATCAAAGGAGTATGTTTTAGTCATTTTGTCCGACGGCATCTCAGACGTGTCGATTCTTATGACCTCCAGTATGCTGGAGTGGCCTTGGTTATTGTCCCTCCATTAGCCCAGACATTTTAGCCTGGATGCTTCTGTCCTCACCTCTGCTGCAATATGCAAATGCAGGGGATGGAGGTTTAGGATTACCTCCAGGCTAATTGTCGATGTGCTGGATATAGCACCAGTGACTCCGAGCATGGCCAGTCTTTGTAAAGTAGCCAGCTTCCCCCTGGTTGTCACTTGTTCTACCAGAGCTCCCCCCGTACGGATATCGAGGGCCTAACGGTTGCTGTGTATAGCCAGAGAGACTGTTTGGGTCCAAGTCCTCATGTTTTGCCAAAGGAGCGTCTGGCCATCATTAATGATGTCCTTACTCTTTTCTGCACTTTTTCCAGATGTTTGTTCCAGGTGATCTTTGAGTCCAGGTTTAGCCCCAAGTATTTCGTCTCTGCTGACATCTGTACACTTTCACCCAAAGATTCGAAGGTCTCTGTTGGTCTCCAGGTTTCTTTTTCTGGTGAAAGGAACTATTGTGGTTTTTTGAGAGTTGACCCTGAGGTTCTACCTCAGCAGCTTTATTAGTTAATGCGATTTCATAGGACTTTTTGTTTTGAAAATAATTCTTGTGAATAGGTGTTTTCTTAGGCCGAATGACCGGTTAGTAAGCCGGTAATTGTTCGTATCTCAGATCTATTTAGGTTGAGGCTCTCAGTCTGAAAGTTTCCGGTATCCCCAAATTATAAGAGATGTTGAATTACTTGTGAAGAACTGGTATTTTTGTAGAATACATTTATTGATTTCAACAATAACAATTATTGGTATGCCACTGTTTCCCGAAATGAAAAAATGACATTCACAATCTCAGTTACGACGGTCTTGTTGCACTGACCTAGTCCTTGCTAGGATAGGATTGAATGAAGAAAAAAGTGATTGAATCCTTTGTTATGGTTGATGCACTAAGGATGAATGACAACCTCGGAAGTAAAGAAATAGTTTAGGTGAATAAAATATTATAAAGCATTGGAAATCATAATAAGTTTGCCATTAGTTTGAATATCATCGGTTCTTCTTGCTCCAATCGTTCGAGAATGGTTCAACATCTGTGAAAGTTAACGATGAAGACCAAAATTCAAAAGTGAGTCAATCAAACTTAAAAGTAGAAAGAATATCACCCAATTTCACCCTTGAATAATAAAAGTGAAAAGACTGTTTTACCTATACATCATGTCGTGAATTTGGGTATATGGTTTTTCTTGAAATGTTATACATCAGTTTTGCTCAAATTAATCGGTATTGATAGGCGACCACATGTCTTGTTGTGAAGCAAGTGTGTCGCTAGTGCTAGTGCTAAGCTAATATTGTTATTATGTGGTGGCAATAAAATGGTTCTTCCACATTATAACCGATCACCTCGATGTATATGAAACGTAGGCCCTATTCAGATGCCAAATCCAACGCCATTGGACTTTTTCCTCTGGGGTAATGTAAAATCTTGTACAAAGGGACTGCTTTGAAGCATGTATGGATACTAATCGTTGACATTATTAGATTTTATAGTAAATGCAATTCCATAGGGGTTTTTGTTTAAAAAGAATTCTTGATTATATAATTTTCCATGTTGATGTTCAAACTTTTTTATTTTGTAAGTTTTATCATCTTTGAACATATCAAAGTGTGATATTTCTTTGAAGTTAGAATTATTGATCTTTAACAGTCAAAGGAACAATGTATAGTGTAGCCCCTGGTTTCTCAGTTATAGTTTGACAGAACTTGCATTTGACAAAATAGCTTCAAAGACACACGAGTTTGAAGAAAAAAAAAAATTGTAATTTATTAGCGAATCAAAAGATAATTCCTTCCCAGCCAGACAAGGCAAATAATTGCTGATTTTATTGATAGGAGAAACTTTTAATGATTCATCACAGGCTTTAAAAAATTCTCTATTGCGTTTATTCCTATTCATTTGTTTCTGTCCCAAAAGAATAATATTGCATGCTGGTTACTAAATTAGTAGCTACTGTATTGATACTGATTTTTTAACATGTTTTCTTTCAAACTAGTTGTATAATCACTACATGTTTTTACTTATGAGTATTTGATATGTTCATATCTAGGCCTCTCATATTTATGTTATACGCATTTTTCACCAGTATTAGAACTAGTGTTTTTCACCCATCGAATATGTGTCTATTTCATTTCAACTGAAGCGTTTATTCACCTTTTATTTTTACAAACTGACACATACAAACATGATTTAATTTTTTAAATTTTAAGTAAACGTTCTTATTACTGTCAATATGTCTTATATTTTAATACTCATAATTATTTTATACTGTATCGTCGATCTTCTTTTACTAACCCTTGTTTTACAGTGAGCACACGTAAGGGTTGAAACAATTTCGTTAAACGCTTGATATGGCAATTAGGGAAAATAAGCTCAGACACGTTGATTTTATTTTTCAGTTGTGCATTTTTTGTTCTACCTACTCAGATTTTTTATGACGTCATTGCTGAAAAATTCCTTCACATTCCGAATTTCGATTGCAGACGAGGATTTTTAGAGTGGCCAGGTCGATCTCCAGTTCTAATCCGTCTAGATTTTTTTGTGGGGATACCTCAAGTCAAAAGTTTACAGTAACAGACCTAATTATGAATGAAATATCTTTTATTTCTCGAAAATGTGGTTACCTATGTAACATAAGAAAAAATATGACATCCATACACAGAAAAATGTGTTCTTTTTGAAGGTATTATCAAAATAGGGTAATGCCATTAGAAAAAAATTATAACGACGCCATAACTCGAACACCAAAAATCTGAGTAGACCAAAAAATGCGGAAATGAAAAAGAAAATCGAAGTGTCTGAGCTTTTTTGCCCAATGGCCATATCAAGCTTTTAACAAATTTGTTATAACCTTTACGTGCTCCTAGGTATGCTAACTAGTTATTATTTGTATTTCAAATTATTAGTATTTTACATTATTTTATTTTTTCAATGCTAACATCGGCTTCTGATGCTTTGTTAACGTTACCATTCTGAATCACGAATCTTTTTTTTTTATATTATTGTGAATACAGATTATTTCTTCAAGTTTTTGCCAGGAATACCTACTTAGAACCATTTATCAGTTTGTTGGACGAATTTTCCCATCATTATAAAATTCAAACCACATGTTCCAATGTAATCATGAGTTATTAAGCAATTTGCCTCCATATTGGTAATATGGGGTTATCGGAATGTTTAGTTAATAGTTATTTGTTCAAAATGGCAGTGTCAATATAACCGATAACTGGTTTTTTTGGACTTCTGGACCGCGAATCTTCAGACGTCAATAACTGCGAAAGAATTTTGTTATTTACAAATAATTCTCACCAGTATTTTGATTCGATCAATTAATTTTGTTTCTGTGACGTTACCCAACAAAAACTTTTACGAAAATAATTCTCAACCCAACAAATAACAGCCCGGCAAGTAGTTGCTTTCCGATTTTCTTCCGATTTTCTTCCTGAGGTTATACTGAATTAGTTGAGATATGACTAGCAGTACTATACAAAGTAATTTTTTTTGTTAACTTAAATAACAAAGGGCATTTAAAAACTAGTATTTTTTTAGCGAATGTGAAAGTTCCAATTGAGGTTCCCCTTCGAATGTTTTTAATATCGAAAGTTGATGGTCTTGATTGATATGGAATGATTGGTTTTGGAGTTATATCACAGTTCTAAAGTTGATTACATAGCTACCATATACGTAGATGTTAATGTGTTTGAAATAATGAGATATGAAAATTGATTCGGAATTAGCAAATATTTCGGTAATCAGTTTTTAATGTTGTAATGATTTGCAAATTGCTGTTCTAGAAGTGCCTTCCCCTTTAATAATACCGCTGATTAGGAATCTAATCACATTTTAGATTAACTTATTTGACGTATGTCAAATATAAGATTTTATAGGGTAATTTGAGGATTTTATTCCTTGAACGCAAATCTCCAAAGTTACGAACTTAATTTTATCAATGGTAATTTGAAGACGTCTACACGTTGGTCACTATATTCAATGTTGCGAAGTACTATCAGTATAAAAAATAACATTGATATATCCACGTATCAAAAATTACGTTAATTTTTATAAGAATATCCGACAATTACGTCCGCAAAAAATCAAATATACAAAACGAAGCTCCAGGCAAGGAATACCTACTAATAAAGATAAGTTTATTTAGAATGAACTATTTTTAGCATTTCTTTCGCCTTTTTTCCTCGAATTAACATAGAGCTTTTTGTAATTAGTGTTTTTTTCAGTAGATAAAAATAATTAGATAATTATTAGAAATATTATCTCAAATTCTGCTAGATAGGTATAGGTACTATAATTTTAAACATAACTTTTAAAATAAGGCTCAGTAGTGCAGTGGGCCAAGCGGATGTTTTCAAAACCCGGGATGGACAGTTTTTTTTTAAATAAATATTTAATTTTACATCCTGTTTTTTTATGTGTAGGGTTGCAGTGGCTATTAACGTAGCAGGGCTTTGTCGTAGAGAAGAGTTGTAGAAATTAAAAATCGATAATTTCGATGATTTAAATTCGGCTTTACTAGTGAAATTAGATAACACCAAAACAAAAAAGCCAAGAACGTTCACTGTTACGGGAGAATTTTATAATATATAAAAAATATTCTGCTCTTCGACCGATTCTTTTTAAATTACTAGCACGGAAAATGTAGGTACTAGACAGGTAGTCGGAATTAAAAAAAATCGGAAGGATGGCTAAAATAATTTGCTTTTTATATATAACTTTTCTACTTATATTTTCATATATTGCCCCTCGCTATATCCATCCTTATTTGTATTTTCCTGGGTAGGATTGTCACGCTGGTAGCTATAGCTGCCTCCGTGGCGACGTTAGTTGTTGCCTTGTAAGCACAAGGTCTTCTAACCGAAGCCACAAATGTGTGGTTGGCTTCCTGTTGTTGACTTCCTTTGTTTCTATTTTTACATCCAAGTGTTGTACATCTTCGCACTTGATTTTACCGTACTGATGAGAGCTTAAGCTCGAAACACGTGTCTACGGTTGCAGAACATTTTGAGGGTTAAACCCAATAACTTTTCTACTTATATTTTCATATATTGCCCCTCGCTATATCCATCCTTATTTGTATTTTCCTGGGTAGGATTGTCACGCTGGTAGCTATAGCTGCCTCCGTGGCGACGTTAGTTGTTGCCTTGTAAGCACAAGGTCTTCTAACCGAAGCCACAAATGTGTGGTTGGCTTCCTGTTGTTGACTTCCTTTGTTTCTATTTTTACATCCAAGTGTTGTACATCTTCGCACTTGATTTTACCGTACTGATGAGAGCTTAAGCTCGAAACACGTGTCTACGGTTGCAGAACATTTTGAGGGTTAAACCCAATAACTTTTCTACTTATATTTTCATATATTGCCCCTCGCTATATCCATCCTTATTTGTATTTTCCTGGGTAGGATTGTCACGCTGGTAGCTATAGCTGCCTCCGTGGCGACGTTAGTTGTTGCCTTGTAAGCACAAGGTCTTCTAACCGAAGCCACAAATGTGTGGTTGGCTTCCTGTTGTTGACTTCCTTTGTTTCTATTTTTACATCCAAGTGTTGTACATCTTCGCACTTGATTTTACCGTACTGATGAGAGCTTAAGCTCGAAACACGTGTCTACGGTTGCAGAACATTTTGAGGGTTAAACCCAATAACTTTTCTACTTATATTTTCATATATTGCCCCTCGCTATATCCATCCTTATTTGTATTTTCCTGGGTAGGATTGTCACGCTGGGAGCTATAGCTGTCTCCGTGGCGACGTTAGTTGTTGCCTTGTAAGCACAAGGTCTTCTAACCGAAGCCACAAATGTGTGGTTGGCTTCCTGTTGTTGACTTCCTTTGTTTCTATTTTTACATCCAAGTGTTGTACATCTTCGCACTTGATTTTACCGTACTGATGAGAGCTTAAGCTCGAAACACGTGTCTACGGTTGCAGAACATTTTGAGGGTTAAACCCAATAACTTTTCTACTTATATTTTCATATATTGCCCCTCGCTATATCCATCCTTATTTGTATTTTCCTGGGTAGGATTGTCACGCTGGTAGCTATAGCTGCCTCCGTGGCGACGTTAGTTGTTGCCTTGTAAGCACAAGGTCTTCTAACCGAAGCCACAAATGTGTGGTTGGCTTCCTGTTGTTGACTTCCTTTGTTTCTATTTTTACATCCAAGTGTTGTACATCTTCGCACTTGATTTTACCGTACTGATGAGAGCTTAAGCTCGAAACACGTGTCTACGGTTGCAGAACATTTTGAGGGTTAAACCCAATAACTTTTCTACTTATATTTTCATATATTGCCCCTCGCTATATCCATCCTTATTTGTATTTTCCTGGGTAGGATTGTCACGCTGGTAGCTATAGCTGCCTCCGTGGCGACGTTAGTTGTTGCCTTGTAAGCACAAGGTCTTCTAACCGAAGCCACAAATGTGTGGTTGGCTTCCTGTTGTTGACTTCCTTTGTTTCTATTTTTACATCCAAGTGTTGTACATCTTCGCACTTGATTTTACCGTACTGATGAGAGCTTAAGCTCGAAACACGTGTCTACGGTTGCAGAACATTTTGAGGGTTAAACCCAATAACTTTTCTACTTATATATATATATATATATATATATATATGCTGAATACTTGTTTCAAGGAGCAATAAATGTTCCAGTGACTGTAAAACAGTCGAAAACAATCCTTTAGGAACTCACTATACCTTTGTATAGATTGTATGGCATATGTCCGACATAAAACAACTACTTCTCTGGCTAAAAATCACAATTCTTTGGCTAATGAATTTTGCACAATTAAAGTTATTCCATGGAAAGTTTGGTCGTTATTTGAGTGGTATTATGTAAATGATGTCATCTTGTTATAAATATATATATATATATATATATATATATATATATATATATATATATATATATATATATATATATATATATATATATATATATATATATATATATATATATATATTTATCAAGAGAAAAGTTATTGGGTATAACCCTCAAATTGTTGTTCAACCGTAGACACGTGTTTCGAGCTTAGGCTCTCATCAGTACGGTAAAATCAAGTGCGAAGATGTACAACACTTGGATGTAAAAATAGAAACAACAGGAAGCTAACCACACATTTGTGGATTCAGTTAGAAGACCTTGAGATTTCAAGGCAACAACTAACGTCGCCACGGAGGCATCAGCTATAGCTACCAGCGTGACAATCCTACTCAAGAAAATATAAATCGGCATGGATTTATCGAGGGGCAATATATGAAAATATAAAGAGAAAAGTTGTTGTGCAACCGTAGACACGTGTTTCGAGCTTAAGCTCTCATCAGTACGGTAAAATCAAGTGCGAAGATGTACAACACTTGGATGTAAAAATAGAAACAAAGGAAGTCAACAACAGGAAGCCAACCACACATTTGTGGCTTCGGTTAGAAGACCTTGTGCTTACAAGGCAACAACTAACGTCGCCACGGAGGCAGCTATAGCTACCAGCGTGACAATCCTACCCAGGAAAATACAAATAAGGATGGATATAGCGAGGGGCAATATATGAAAATATAAGTAGAAAAGTTATTGGGTTTAACCCTCAAAATGTTCTGCAACCGTAGACACGTGTTTCGAGCTTAAGCTCTCATCAGTACGGTAAAATCAAGTGCGAAGATGTACAACACTTGGATGTAAAAATAGAAACAAAGGAAGTCAACAACAGGACATTTGTGGCTTCGGTTAACGTGAGGATAGTTTGAAGAAAATATCCAATGCTTTTCCATTGGCCTAGGCCTTTTTTTCTGACTGCATCCCCAAGGATATTCTTCTACTTAGGTTGAGAATATTATCTGGGTATTTATTTATTTGTTTGTTTTTAATGTGTTCAATACGTAAAATATTATTTACCATTTTTTTTTTAGTGTGATCGTTATTTTCGACAGGTAGTGTAAGTGTTTTATATCTTGTGCAATTTTACAAGTATACGTACGTATATTCTGTGTATTTGTAGATTAGTATTTTGCTAAATAAAGACGTAATGATGATACGTTCCCTCGTTGAAGTTCTTCAAGTAAATCCAGCATTAGCTCACTGGCTATAGAGTTGCAAATAGCACAATATTGAGTCGATTCCCTGCTATCGGAATTATTATAACATTCTTATCGGAACTACTGTGACTATCTGTTTTGGAATACTTTTGTTTGTGTTGGTTTCCCGGATACCGGCTATTGTTGAGGGCTCAGTTCTTCAAATTGTTTGGTTCAGTGAGTTCGTGTTATCTTAGTTACAAGGCTTATCTTTCTCAGTGCACAGTTGACCTTTCTGGCTTTTTTCTACTCGCGTGGTAGTGCACCATGCAGGACGATAAGAAGCCGCTGCTGATGCGAAAAAGTTTTGGATCCTATAGCAGGTGAAAAGCTTATATTTTTCACTACCGGTGTAGCCAAAAGAAATCAGGTTTTGTAGTTTGTTATGGCTAAAGCCTAGTTTATGTAAACGTAAAGGCTGGTTCATTTAAACGTAAGGTAAGGTAACGCAGGGACGCAAGAAAGTTGAAGTAGTAGAATCGTGTAGACACGTTAATGATAAAACGCAAAAGTCACCTTGCGTTTTATCATGAAGATTCCAATAGTTTAACTTTCTTCCGTTCTTGTATTACCTAGCTTATCTTACGTTTACATAAAGTAGGCTTTATTGAGTCTACCTGAATTATGGTGTTACTTAGGTATTTTGCTGGTCTGAATGCTTCGTATTGACTTGTTTTAAAGGTGAGTATTCTGAGAAATTTCTATCCTTGGTATTCTCCATTTGTTTCCTGACCTAAAGGTTGTTGGATATTTATATCTATTGGATTGTAGGGTTTGATGTGATCTGTTATTGTGTATTTGTAGGATAGTATTAAGAAAAAAGTTATTAGAAATGGTACAATATTAAAACTTTGGAAGCTAGGGGGCTACAATGCCATCTAAAGTTACATCCTGACACTACATAGATAACCTGTTTTGGAGCGTCCGTATTTTATTTGCATAATAAGAACTGTCCCATACTATAATTCCTTATGTTAAATGACATGGAAGATCTGAGTACCTACTCTTACACTCAACAAATGATTCAATTATTGTGGGATCAGAAATGTGATAGTCGATTATTTACGTGACAGATGTTTATTTGACATAATAATAATTATAATAAATTTATTCAGTACGACCGTCAAAGATTGTAATTTATAAGTCAATACAAAAAGTATAATAGAACAATAAATACAGTTTGGCTTCTAGAGTTTTACAGACAAATTCTTGAATTCATTCGGTAATTTGTTGTAAACTTGTATAGCCATAAGTCGAGGACATGTTGGCAGTTCCAACTGTTGCAAGTTCCTAGTGATATGGTTTGTATTTCTATCAAGTCCCTTAAAGCTTGTTTTATCTGATATAACATATTGTAATAACTCATAAATGTATGCTTACCTACTCCTGCAATATAATATGACAGCCCTTTTTAATTTTAAATGTCCTGAGGCATCACTAGATGCTCACTATGCCACAATTCCATGAGAATGAAAATGTGCTTGATGTAGATTGATAATAAAGGTCTACTCACACTGCAGCGCAGCTTTCACCGATCTTCAAGCCTTCTGTCCATTTACACATTTCACAAGCAAACTGTCATCGCTATTAGTCCTTGAATGATTAACGTAAAGGCACAGTTTTTAACAATGATATGTGTCATCAGCATACATTACAAAGTGATTCGTTATAGAAGTCATTACAGGTATAAAGGATTATATAACAAGAGAGAACCTAAAATAGAACCTTACGGGACCCCAATAAAATCAGCATACTTTACAAAGTGATTCGCTATAGAAGTCATTATAGGTTTATATGATTAAATAACAAGAGAGGACCTAAAATAAAACCTTACGGGACCCCAATAAAATAAGGTCTAGATGTTGGATTTTTACCATTTACCTCTACATAATGATTTCTGATCTTCAAATAACCGTCAAACCATTCATATGCTACTCCTCTCATACCATAGTAATTATAATTGTTTCTCAATATATTGATTGTTGCAAAATTTTCATTTTGCTTTCCGATATATTTATTTACGATCAAACACAACATATTAATATTACAAAAATAAAAAACGTGAATTCACATATAAGAGTATTTATAAAAAAAATTGATATTTTATTTCATCAACAGGTGGCGTAACTGACGCGATTTAGTACGTACATGGAAACTAGGTGAAGTCATTAGTAAGTGAAGTGGCACAGGCAGTTGTTTCAGTTGTCTACCTGTCTTCAATTTGTTCAGTTCTAAGGTATTTGACTTCGAATAATCTAGTGAATATTTAAAAAAAACCATTGAAATATTCTGAGAAAGCCCAGTTATGTAATAACGTCGTCGCCCTGTTGCCATGTTCCCATGTTGCCATATCGCGTCGGTTGTGCCATCCCTTGACGACATAATGCAGGCATAATAAACAATATCGCATGGCACAAGTGCTTTTGAAGCACCCGTAAAGTTAAAGGCACTTTGCTTCGCGTCGTGCCCTTAATCTCTTTTGTACACTTGTATCATAATTATACAATTTTTAGCACCAAGATTTGCCCGAATCCTTACTTTCAAAATGGCAAAACTACAGACAGGTACAATTTTCCTTTTATTTTTGTGTCCATAAAGCTGAACGCTGGGAGTGTTTTCTTTGTTTTTTTTATCGATATCTATTAGATATTTTCTTCCATCGAACTATCAGCAGTAATTAGAGAATGTATATTGAAAGTAATAAATAGGACAAAGTGCACGATAATGCCGCATGCCACACATGAAAAAAAAAAAAAAACGTTATCTTCTGCAGTTAATTATAAATGGTAATTATCTTCGATCCAAGCAGACATTCGATGATCTCATCAGTTTTGTTTTTTGAACCTGTTTGTATATGTTTAGGATCGAGTTTGATGAAGTGAAATTTTGGGTGGAAAATTCCGAGATATGGGGGAAAGGGGAGGACATTTGCCACCTAACGTGAAATGAAAAGTTTTTCGATTAGGCTTTGTGATGTCGAACGATTTATATCAAACACAAAAGCAGCCCTCCTGGTCGTATACAGTGCCCGTCTATAGTTTGCCCCCCTACTAATTTTTTAACCACCTGGTATATCGCAACAAAATTTGGTGGGCTCACATAGGAGCTATGTAAACCTACATTTTCATGGAAAAATTATAGCGAATATTAACGTTTGAAAAGTGACATTCCAGTTTGAAATGAAGTATGGATTTTGGTCTCTTGGGAAAACATTTTGCTAACTAAATTTTGTTATTAATTTGTAGTTGAATAATTGTCCACTAATAGGAGGGGCAAAGAGAGTTTATCATTATTTATTTTTGAATGACAACACTTTCATTCAACCCCTCAAGTACTCCTAAATCTTGACAATGAAGTGCCCTATTATGAAAATCTGTTCATCTATTTCGTCACATGTTTCTCTTTTTCTGCGTTCCAACTCTTCTATTGTTTGGCATTCAGTGGCGTAGATTTTTGACTTCAGATACCCTCAGAGGAAAAATTCTAGAGGTGTAAGATCCGGAGATCTTGGTGGCTATTCTGTACTTCCTCTGCGACCTTCATCTGATGCTTCTTGTGAGAACTTCCCAATTTCTGCTACATTTTAATCTCTCGACTTTTGTAGACGACATCGATATTTTGTGTAATCCTTGGTCCTTTTTTTTCTTCAGCATTGAATATATGGATCGTAACATAGTTGTCTGTACAATACTTTCATGGTAGAAAACCAGACATGCTTTGTAGCACTTGATTTAAATCTATACCTACCAAATGCTTCTGTAAAATCGGCCTTTTAAGAAATTTGTTATCTTTATTATTTTAATGAGTATTAAATCTGTGAACTTTTCAAAATCCGTAAAAAAAAATCAGAGCTTTAGGGCCATTTCTAATTGTAATATTCGTTGTGTATCATTTGCTTTTCAAGAATTTTTTAAACTATCTAACCTACCTAATTTGGAAAAAGCCTAAAAAACAGTATTCTGCAAGGTGTAGTTGTAGGTGCAAAGTGTAGGTGAAATTTTCACTACCCCAGGGCCCGATATGAGACTCCTGCTGTTACTTTTATTAATTGGATGTTTTTCAAAATTTGTGAGATATTAGTTGGATCAATACTTTTGTGAAAGTGTACTGAATGAATTTTCCTCTTTTACAGTATTATGAAAAATGATGCACGCACATCATTGCAAATCGAAAGGCCAGTATACCAAATAGAAGAATTGAATAGGGACCATCTATACGAAAAACCGTATTCGACTCGTAAGTATCACCTCTTCGTATTTTTTGGCAATATATGCAAAAGTCAACCATTTTTAGTGAAATCATCATGCAGAAAGGCGTGTGGTTCAGTCAAACTTGGAGCATGTGTAAAGCAAACCATACCAGTAACATCGTGGCTACCCGAGTACAACTGGAAAAAAAGTTTTTCCGGAGATATAGTTAGTGGATTGACAGTTGCTATAATGCATATACCTCAGGTGAGTTTCCACAATACAGAAATTATTGAAATAACATAATGAACATATATGAACTGATATTCCTTCACAATAGTTCACCATAATGAACGGTGATATCATAGTACATAAATAAGCATGAATGTGCATACTGCCAATCTAAAATATATTAAAATGAGCATCGTTATACTTACGACTATTTCACGTGTCTTGAAATTATTGATTAATTTTACCAAACTTATGATTGGATATTATATTTTCAATATTCTTACTTTTCCTACTGCTGTGCAATGGGAATTTGATTTTGGTGGGAGCTTCACATAGCATTGAGATATTCTAGTTTCATGCCCTACTCAAGTTTCAGCATGCATGGCTGTTCAAAATTCTTTTTTTCTACATTCATGCAAAAAGCAAAACTTTATTGAACTATATTCAGTGGAAAAAGAAGTTCTTTATTGCACTAGTGCAATAAAGTTTTTATTGCACTCATCTGTCATTCTACTTCAACGTGCTGTCATCATGACAAACATAAACGTTTAAACCTACTACATATTTAGCAGATATTCTGTGAGATTGGCAATAGGTACTTCACTACGAAATATTCATATTGAAAATTGCACCAATTGTTCATTCACTTTCAACATTGAGGGTAAAAATAAAGTTTGAGTTAAATTGTTCGTAACGTATTAGTTCCTGTTTCAATGCAAATCGATATTAATAATAAAGTATTCAAGTTGCGTTTTTCATTTTCCTACACCTAGTGCCGCACCTCAATAAATCATTTTTTGCTTTTTGCATGAACGTAGAAAAAATGTTGTATGCAACTCGTGCAAAACTCGTTTATTGCACTCGACGTGTTGTCCAACTCGGCCTAACGGCCGACATTCACTTTTTGCACTTGTTGCATAAATAACTTTTAAAGATGACTAAGAGTAAGACAAAAATGAAATACCATGTATTGCTACTCTCTTGGAAAGCTGAGAATATTTTTGATTCCCGTGTATACTCTCCCTTTATATTTGAATTTTACTTCGCATAAATAATCGTGCATTCGTTTTTCAGACAAAATACAGAGTAAGGGCGTCTCTATTTTTTTCTTGTGTGTGTAAAGGCTTTTTGGTTTGGGTAATAAAAAAAAGATCATACTGTAATATAGAACTTCTACTAAAAATACTATTTTATAATTATTCTTGGGCAATCACCCCCATTACCCCTCCATATCGACGCCCTTGATACAGAGTGTTTCATTTCTAGCAATGAAGTTCCATTTATTTTTCTATCAACTGGTAATGCTGCCTTTTTGAAAATATTTCATAGAAAATATACAATTGTTGGTGAGAAAATTTCTGACCGATCCGTATATTGGCTTTCTAGAAACATCTACCGTTAATTTTATGATATAGGTACCAAAAAAACTATCGTATATATTCATTTTTAGCTCAACATATAATTTTAATTTATTGTGTTTTTACATAACATTTGAATGCACAGGGTGAACCATTTTCGAGTGATAATTTCATCCTATACAGCCTATATTGTTTTCTATATATTTCATATCATTTCAGTCCTTTAAATACATTGACGTATATTCCATATCATTTCAGTATTTTTAATACATTGAAATAGGTTAACGTTATATCTTAATTTCTTATAAAATGCTTCAATTCCTGATAAAAGCAGTTTACTGATATCAAAATTCGGAAAACATAGTCTGCAGAATATATAGTTCCAATAGTAGTAGATAATTGGAGC
Source organism: Chrysolina oricalcia (assembly GCA_944452925.2). Lineage (NCBI taxonomy): Eukaryota > Metazoa > Arthropoda > Insecta > Coleoptera > Chrysomelidae > Chrysolina > Chrysolina oricalcia. The sequence continues at coordinate 6,308,273 of OX101815.2, read as the reverse complement.
AGGTTCTGGTCCTATCCCCTCACTTTGACAAGTTCAATGACCTTCAGGGGTGTGGCTTTTGCATCGGTGCCATTGTGTAGTTATCGTGCCATTTTGTAGTTATGCTGCCCTTTGTTACAGTTGGGAAAGTCTGCATACATGGTAATGAAGATCTTGGGCGGCTACTGTAGAATTATTTTATGTGTGTCCTTATGAAAAAATCATGAAGAACCAGCGACTATTGCGAATTGTGAGCTCCCATTCCTATCTGGCATTGCATCCCTCTCGTGATAGTGTGTGTAGTAGTGGGGTATCAATGATTGTAGTTTGTATTTTATTGATGTTATTTTCATCATGTCAGGTTTCAGAGTGAACTATGAAATATCAATTTTGTGATTGAACTGAAGATGCAATTGTTGGAGCATGAAAAAAAAAACAAGATCTTCAGTCAAATTCAATTTCATTGAATGATTCAAATACATTTCCTTGTAGCTGTGCGCGATTTTGAATGAATGGAATGGAAGAAGAAGAATGATGGAATAGCCCTCCAGAGCACCAGACCTTAGATATAAGTTTTATAGTGTCATTTAATATGTAAAGTATACAACCCTAGGTCGGATCATTCATAAACTAAAGGATCGAATCTGACAAGAAAAGCAGGATATACCATACCCGCTATGCTACAGAATGTTAGAGACGAGAGAGACGACTGGTACGTGGACAACAACTTGACCATTTATAGTAGTTTCATGTTGCCATTAAAATGCAATAAAATCATATTAGACAAAGATATTGTATCAACTCAGCTAGAGAAATTTTAATATGTAAAAAATAGGATATTCCATTAAAAATAAATGGAGAAGACATCATCACTTGAAAATGGATCGCACTGTATATTCATATCTTACATCAATATAGAGTAAAACGAAATAAAAAATCAACCTGTCTCTAGATTTTTCATCAAAGTTGTTTGTTTAGCTACAAATGAATTTATACGCCACTTTATGGATGCACTGTATGCAATTTCTTTACAGGGAATGGCATATGGATTACTTGGTGGAGTTCCACCTGTAGTAGGAATTTACATGGCCTTTTTCCCAGTGTTAGTTTACTTCATCTTTGGAACATCAAGACATGTGTCCATGGGTTAGTATTAGAATAAATTTGGTACTTTTTTATAATTATATCCTTGGGAATATCTGCAAAATTATTAACCAGAAGATGTTGTCAACGACATGCAGGAACCTTCATTTTGTAGTGGATGTCTTCTGGATGTCTTCTGAAAATTTTATAAATGAAAATCTTGAAGTTTCCTACAACATATCCACAGCTCACAACCTCTAACTGAATTCTGGCAATAGACCGTCAGATAACGACAGATTTTGCTGACTCATTTTCTCTCTTCTGGGATTTTAACCACTGGATATTATGTCAGTGTTGAGTCCAAAAATTGAAAATTTAGCGATCGGGCGTGTGCTAGGCATATAGAAAATTCATTTTCCTTTTGCAGAAAAAAATTGTTTTTTTTTATTTTCTCGTTTATGGCATTTTAACACCTGAATAGGTATAACAATTTAATAGTGAAGAACCAAAGCCATAAGATTTGCAGGTGCTTAAAGGGTTGAAATAGGGGCGCGAACTTGTGAAAAAATAGTTGGTTGCTGATGCATTTTCTCGCTTATGGCAATCAACAGAATGAAATTTAATATCGTGAGGAACCCGAAAAAAAATTCCCATAAACCGGTCAGCTGTTGAAGTATATTTTCCGGACGGAAAATTTTGTGAAAATTTTTTTCGTTTTCCGGCAAACTTTCTCGTGAACGAAATAATGTGCAATAGAAATTTATTAATGTAAAAGTGTGTCATATAAAAAGCCATACGTCTAGTACGTGCTTATCATACTATATTAAACTGGAAAACTTGCAGAGAAAAACAAGAAATTTTGTTCATTTTCTCGTTTATGGGAATTGGCATGTAGGAAGAAAAACTGATTTCAAGACTAGAAAAAAAAAGCCATAAGTCGGAAACATGATTACGATGTTTTATACAGTGAGGTCCTGAAGTAACGGATACATTAATTTTCTACGTTATTATTTTTTAAGAAAAAGGTCGAGTTATGTTTTCGAAAAGACACTCTGTGACATACAAAATCACCCCTCCTGCACCCCCCTCAAGGTGACAGTCATTCACCCAATTTTTTTTAATGGAGCAGGGGGTCAGTTGAAAACCCTTGAGATTCACCAATCCATTGAAGAACAGAATTTTTTGGGGTTTCAAATATTTTCAGAAATTCCAAGGAACCTATGTTATGGGTAGTTTTTAGAGAAACCGAGAATGATAATCTAGTAGATCAGCCCATCTTAGGTCACAACGGTACTTGTAAGTCCAGTGCTAGGGCATGAGAGACTTGTGCACACATATCCAGTGTGATATGGTTCCTAGGATACGCAGGAACCAAAAAAATATTACATTTCCTCCTGTTCACCATTTGAATTGTACCGAAGACACTGCAAATCGATTTCAACCTATGGTCCAGAACTGCTTCTAATCTGGAAATGAGTTCGATTTTTCATTTAGACATAGAAGCAATTTATTTTTCTGGAACTTTCACTTCTAAAAGGTGAACTAGGCCTGAAGGACAGGCCACTATGAAAAAAACGCGCCGGAAGCTCTGCCTCTAAGGTGGTGGGGAAACGAACTAGTGTTTATTATATTCCTGCGCACACTGGCTTGCTGTGCTTACTTTTTTGTGAACATTGATTCGCCACATCGTGTCACATAGTCACAATGAACAGGTGAAGGGCATAATCACATTATTTCAAAAATCTGATGTTCCGTATTCAAATTCGAATGATCATCCGATTATGACACTGCAAGCCAGTAGGCGTGGGGGGAATTACGCAGTTAAGATATTTAACTTATAGGGGTTGACGCAAAATTGCTTGAATTGTCTTTACAACCCCTATCAGTTTGTCACAATAATGCCCATAACTATTTTTATTCACTCTATAAAAAATTATATAAAAAATAAATTATTTGGATATAACTATCATACTTCCGAATTTTTTTATGGCCTAAGAATGAAGTTTGCAATGCATATGCCAAATCCCATGGAGGAAGAAATGAGCAATTTTATCTTTACTAATTTCTCACAGCAGAATTTTCAAATAGTTGTATTTATTTATGCAGTGTGACCCATTTAAAATGGAAGCACTCATATCAAACTTTAATTTTTCAACCGATTGGAATGATTTTTTTTCAATAGGTAGACATTCAAAAAGTCCATCAGGACACCAAATTTAATGAGTAATTCTTCATTTTCTTGGCCAACTGTTCTCATTTTTCCAGTTTTAAAATCTAATATTATTTTTTCAGAAAAATCTCACCAATCCACTGGATTCGCGACATTTTTAAATAGTTCTTGTTAAAAGTTTGTTGAAACTCGTCCATCAATAAGAAAGTTATAAAAAATTAAAAAAATTAAATTTAAAAAATATGCCGGTTAATTAACCCACCAATTCAATTTCAGAACTATTATCAAAATTGGGAATACACCAAGAAGTCTCGAAATATCACTGGTCATAATTTCATCAACATCTATTCATAAATAAGAAAATTACAGGATAACAAAATTTGAAAAATATGTTGACGGAATTTCATGAAAATGTCATTTTATTTAATGATTTTTCATTATTACTTATCAATAGATTTTGATAAAATTCTGATCAATGATATTTTCAGACTCTCTGAATCCAGTGGTGTATTCTGAATTTTGGAAAGAGTATAAACTGAAATGGTGGGTTGATTAAACGACATATTTTTTAAATTTAATTCTCCCATAACTTTTTATCGATGAACGCATTTCAACAAAATTCCAAAATTAACCATTTGAAAATGTCACAATTCCAGTGGTGTAGTCTGATTTCTTCTCAAAAAATTGCTAATAAATTTTTCAGTTTTTTACCTCGAAAAAAAAAAAGAATAGTTGGCCCTGAAAATGAAGATTTATTCATGAAATTTGGTGTCCCAGTAGACTTTTTGATTATCTACAATGAAAAAAAAAGCATTCCAATCGGTTGAAAAAAGTATGATTTATAAGGTTGCTTCCATTTTAAATGGTCATGTTTTCGACTTATGGCTTTTTTTTTCTGGTCTTGAAATACTATTTTCTTCTCACATGCCAATTCCCATCAACGAGAAAATGAAAAAATTTGCACAAATTTTCCTACAACTTTACAACTTATGGCTTTTCTTGAGGTACATGCAAAGCTAATGGGAATTTTATTATGATGTTTATCCATCAACAGAATCATATGGTTCAAATGCCATAATCGAGAAAGTTTGCCGGAAAACGAAAAAAATTTTCACAAAATTTTCCGTCCGGAAAATATAGGTACTTCAACAACTGACCGGCTTATGGGAAATTTTTTTCTGGTTCCTAACGATATTAAATTTCATTCTGTTGATTGCCATAAGCGAGAAAATGCATCAGCAACCAACTATTTTTTCACAAGATCGCGCCCCTATTTCAACCCTTTAAGCGCGTGCAAACCTTATGGCATTGGTTTTTCACTATTAGATTGTTATACCTATTCATGTGTTAAAATGCCATAAACAAGAAAATGAAAAAAAGCAAAAGGAAAATGAATTTTCTATATGCCTAGCACACGTCGAACGCTGAATTTTCATTAAAATCCCATAAGAGAGAAAATGAGTCAGCAAATCTGTCGTTATCTGACGGTCTACATACAAGTCGACTATATTTATGTTTATCGTTCCAAATAAAGTAAGACGAATCAACTTCAAATTGAAGTAAAGCTAACACACTTTGACAAAAATTATAACTACGGTGAAACCTCCATTTGTTTGCCTCTCTTCGCGTAGTCAATTTTTGTTATTTTAGATTTTTGAAGTTGGTATGATTTGCTATTTTCATTATGGTGGATAGTAATGGTCAATATCCTTAGAGTGTTTAAAAGATTTTTATCAACGATCATCACAGAATTTGCCAATTCTGAAATCAGATTTGATTACAGAATGCTGAATTATCTCTCTTGAGATTGAAGAAATATAGATAGATAGATAGATACGTTTATTGCCTCTTAAAATACATTTTATGGCAAGAGTGTGAGAGAAAATAGGTACATACGAGTACATATAACTATATAACAATAACTTAAACCTAGACAATCGTATTATAAGATATGTGAAGCAGTAGCAATAACTGAAGAGTAAGGAATCAGCATAATAGTTCAACTAAACTTAATATTAGATAATAAGTGAAATACAATATTTAAAAAATAAAAAATAAAAAAAGCAAAGGGAACTGATAGTAGTGGGTGGTACCTAGTGAGCACAAATCTGTTCAAGCATTCACTCATTGATTATAAATGATCGTAGTTTTAATATATTCCACAAATAGTTAGCAATGGTCTTGGCGTTTTCTGCCGTTAGAGTATCAAGGGCGTGGGCTAAAGCAACCATATTTGGTAAAGATTTCAAGTATGCTGGTTTTATTGAACATTATATAGGACAATTGAAGAAAATATGTTCGATCGATTCTAACTGATTATAGTTACAGATTGTGCAGTGTTCATTTGGGTTAATATTATAAGTTGAGCCTCTGTAGGTGAATTTAACAGATATTGAGTTGCATAATCTTAGTTGGGCAATGGCTCTTGTATATTTAACGGGAATATTTAGGGAGATATATCGCTGGGGCATATTATTCAAAATGGAGAAGGAATGGTACATTGTTAAGAATTGTGAACGATGCAGGAGTAACCTATCCCGCTCGTATAATTTTTCTTTGAACTTCAGTAGGAGACACTTCTTCTTCGCTTTAATAAGCTCGTGAGAGATATTGTCCCAAATGTCGTCAGCGTGAATCTCGATAAAGAATGATTTGACTTGTAATATCCAATTATATTTGGGATCACAGTTGGAAATTTGCATTTGCCGTTTGAAAATCATATTTCAAGTATATGTATCAACCAGTTTAATGCCCATTTGAAAATATTATATGAAATTTTAACACGGCCACATTCGGCTCTGACTGCATAGTCCGGGGTATGGAACGGCAGTGATAAAATCTTTTTTATGAATTGTGTATGTGCTTGCTCAACTATATCAACATAGCGCAGGTCCCAGACATGGATACAGTTAGACATAACACTGACAACAAGAGAGTCGAAGAGACGAAACCTAGTTTGCATGGAATCAACTTTAGTTTTGTTAAGAACTTGTAGTAGAGATGCAGTAGCTTGTTTAGCTTTAGCATTGGATGCGGTAGCCATTTAACGAAAGAGTGATGAGGATTTGAATAGTACGCCAAGATATATGTAGGAATTCGTAACTTCTATTGGATGACCTTCGAACAAAAAACTACTATGTGTTTTATAAGGCCCTCTAGAGAAACATACTATCTTGGTTTTGTTAGTATTTACTGTGAGGCGATTAAGGGAAGCGTAATTTTCCAGAAGTCTTAGTTTTCTACCAACGTCAACCTCGGATTGACTCAAAATAACAATGTCATCAGCATATAAAAGCATATGAAGTTCATTCGAATTATCTATGTTAACACCAGAAGCTCCATTGCTCTTGAAGTATTCTTCGATATCAGCCAGAAAAAGGGAAAATAGTAGCGGACTGAGAACTTCCCCTTGTAAAACTCCTTCCGAGACAAGAAACGCGCGTGTGTACTCTCCGTTGGATTTCACTCGCATGGTGGCATTTGAATAAAATGCTCTGAGCAATCTGACAAGCTGGGAACTGACACCTAGTTGAAAGAGTTTTTGCCAGAGAAGTTGATGGTTGACGCTATCAAAGGCCCTCTTGAAGTCAATGAATATTGGAAATATTTTACGCTTCTTGAAGCGGAGAGAAAAATGTATAATCGACGAGAGTGTATAAACATTATCAGCGCATCCTCTTTTATACCTAAAGCCAGATTGACTTTCCGGTAGTATGTTATATGTTTGAGCCCAGTTCATTAATCGCGTGTAAATAATGCGAGTAAAAACTTTAGCAATACAGTTAACCAGTGCTATACCTCGATAGTTAGAAGGGTTGTTGATTGGACCTTTTTTATGAATCATCTTCAAAATAACTTCGGACCAGCATTTTGGAATTGAAGTGTTGTCTAAAATTTGATTGAAAAGTGTACATAAATACAAGATCCAGTTGTTAGGTAGGGATTTTAGAAATTCAAAAGGAACTTCATCACTTCCCGGTGATTTATTATTTTTGCAATTATTCAGTGCATCATATATATCATGTATTGTAATTTGGAGATCAAAATGTGGGTTTCTGGCATCGAAAAAACTAGTGCTGTCTATTACGTAGTCTTTATAAATATCACTGTAGAAAGCTTCCCATTCGTAAATATTTAACGAGACTGGAACTAATTGAGGGTTTCGAGCATTTTTAATGGTTTTCCAGAAGGTGGCAGAGTTGTTACAGTTGGCAAGGGAAAAAATTATATTACCTTCATATTCGTCCTTTTTATATTTATTTTTAACAGTTGTTTATACTGCTTTTTCGAAGCTAAATATTTAGATTTGGGCTCTGCTGAATTCATCATGTGCAGTTTGTAAGGCAGAATATTATTTTCGCATATTCTGCAACACCTCTGCCCCCATGCAATTTAAATGTATTTACATTCTCTCTCTTGTGATAGAATAATATTCTCACACTGGTTAGCAATAATAACATTATCCTTGACGCAGTTGATTGTCATCGTAGTAGCAAAATTTGAGTAAGTGTCAAAATTATTGCTGTCACGTTTCCTATCTTTGATCGTGGAGAGAGTATAGTCTGCTACTCGCTTAGAATGAAAATTCGTGATGTTCGTGGTTCCTCACGCTCGCCTTCGGCTCGCGCTCGGAACTTTCCACTCGCATCGAATTTTCATTCTAACCTTGTTACAGAATATACTATTCTTTTCTTATATTTCGGTTCCATATTCGGATGAAATTTTCTTGAAAATGCAGTAGTTTATGGTTTTGTTACATATTTTCACATTTTCAGGTACATTCGCTATTGTCTGTTTAATGACTGGTAAAGTAGTTAATCAGTATACAACTGTAGAGATTATGCAGAATGGTACACGAAGAAATCTCTTATCTGATATTGAGGCTAGCCATCAAGCATCTTATACCAACATTCAAATTGCCATGACAGTTACGTTTACTGTAGCTATTATACAGGTAAGAAAATATCTTGGGCTCATTTATATTATTAAGAATATTTTCTAGTAACATCTTTTCTGTAAAAACTTTTCAATACGCTTCAATATCGATAAATGAACAAATCCAAAACCTTCGGGAAGTAAAGAAAGGTTGGCTTGAGAAAAATAAACACCATTCAGATTATTTATCATTCCCTACATGAGATATCTCACTAATTTTTGTTATATATTTCAAGTGATGATACTTGGAATATGTTAATTGGTACTATTTTTAGTAACAGAAATGATTTTAAAACAAACAAAGATATGCACAATATGAATACTCGGAGAAAGAATGAAATTCACACCCTTGTTGCCAGGTATAGAATTACACAAAATTCTCCCAACTATATCGGTCCCAGAATTTATAATCATTTACCACATGATATTAAAACATGTTGTACTGTTAAATAGTTCAAATATAATTTGAAATCATTTCTGTTGAAACATTGTTTTTATTCCATAGAGGAATTTTATTCATTCAGGTCTGTACAGGTGACTGGATATATTTTTATTTTAAATATGACGTATTACTTTGTGATATATACTCTTCTAGACTGACTATTCCTATACAAAATGTACTTTTGTTGTTTAAAGGAAAATAAATACATTGAAATTGAAACTTCTTGTTGATTGTTTTACCATCTGAGAATAATACTGAACAACAGAGAACTGAAGACGATATATTTCGCACTAGTCCAATCTCACATTTCGTGCGGAACTATCATCTGGGCGCTGCTGGTAAAACTTTGATTAATAGGCCGCGGGCATCTGACGTCACATGACAACTGTCAATCAGCCTGCTGGACAAACAAACCGTATTTGAATAAACAACAATGGTAATTTAATGATATTATAATGGCAATTCTGAGAAGATTAAGGGTTTACTCTTAGTATACCTGAAAGAGAGGAACGTAATTTGATATTGTAATCAGTATTCTTCCTGATTTCAACGAGATTGTTTGTGATATGGCTGATAAAAGTGATTATTTCAACACGTTGTCTAAGGATGTCCAGAAGAGATATTTACAAAATGTTTTGAACATACCGTTGCCCATTTCAACTTCTCCGTAGTTAAATCTGCTCTTCTAGTTTCCTGAATCCACAATTCACGTCTCTTTTCAGCAAGAGGATTAATATTTTTTCTATTGTCGAAAATAGAAGGGAGTCGATGGAATGAAACCTTATCTCTGCCGCTTCTACTTCCGCATTTCACAATCGCGCAAAATTGAGGCATTATCGAGAATTTGTATATGACATAAATGCACAATAAGCATTTGTAGATCCGTTTGTTTGTCCAGCAGGCTGGATTGACAACTGTCATTTACTGTCGTCTGTCTGATATGCCCGCGGTCTATAGTCTCATAGTAGTTAAAAAAAAAAACTTATAAAAATATAATTCAGTAAAGCCAGAAGCTACTCCTCAAACAACCTCTACAGGGAAACTGGATTCTTCGACCCCTGACAATTATTTCTACTTAATAGTAATATACAACACTCCGAATAGAATTGAAAATAAATGAACTCGCCCATAATACTCGAAATAGAAATTGCAACTTCCTACCACCCATGATCAATGAAACAATTGGACGAAAAAACTTCTCTTTCCTAGGTCCTAAACTATACAAACTCATACCGTCAGATATGCGCGAAATCATAAATGTTCATCGATTTAAGAAAGAGGTGAAAAGCTACTTTCTCACACTGTCCCATGAAAGTTTCCACAAATTTTTGATAACCCATGTATGCAATAGTATAAATACTATGTTTCTGTTACGTCACCGTGCTATGACTGATTCAATTTATCACATTTACGTGACTTTTAAAGATTGTCTCTCGTAGTTCCGTTACTCTCCGATAATCAATGTGATTGCATTTTCAATACTCTGATTTCAAAAATTATTTTGTACAGATGTATCCTTGTTATGTCCTACTTCTATGTTGCACATCAAATTAAATTTTATGTTTTTGATGGTAATATCTTCCTCAACATTTCACTAATCGTATTATGAATTGTCACTTTTGTCCACAAATATTTTATTATTAACATTTTCACTTATAATGTTGAAGTGTTTTGTATAGCTTTCGTATCTTTATGTCTATATTCCTAATCAAATTGTCTACTACAAATAATGTTCCCAAAATTCCTGTCATCTTATTCTAAGAAGACACCCGTAACATTTCAAAGTGTATTTATTAGTCAAAGTCAAAAGTTAATGATAAACTTATCGACAAAGCTTCATTGTATTAAAGATAATGTTGAAAAATGCATGGAAATTAAATTAATACGTAAAAAGTTTAATTATAATACTCCCTACCATCGGCACATCATTCCTGATGAGAGGGAACACCACCACTATATGTGTTCCGGGGCGACTTAACAAATAAAAAAGAAAAATGGGGTGCATTTGCTATTTCAACTGCAGAGAAAAACCCTGGAAAAACCTACAGCAAACCATATGGTCCATGGTGAATGAGGGAATGGAACAATACAACTATTAAACATAAATACATGCTCATTTATCAAGGACTTCTCCATCTCTGCCATTCCAGCCCGATCACCATTTCTTCATCAGATGAGGAGTATGCACATGAAATCAGAAAAAAAAATGTTAATCGAAGTGTAAAGACATAAAAATATAAGTATAAATTCATTATTAAATTTAGATATATTTAAATGTAAAATTATTGTGAATAATTAGTTTTAACAGGCACAAGATTTTTTTAAATTTTTACTGAGTATACCATTATTGAACAATTTCTTTATATATTTCCATGAACGGTGTATCCTCTGTACAATAAATTACTATTACTACTATTATCAGTACCATCTGTTGTAGTCAGTCCAGCTAGACTGTGGATTCCATCTGATTTAAAGTCGAACTATACCAGGAATCAAGCTGAAAAATTCGAATAAAACTTGTCTCATGCCTCTACTTATTGAAACATAATCTTTTAAATATGTTGGGATTACCCGATAAAAAATCTTCGAAATTTTATTTCATTTAAGATCGAAAATTGATAAACAAGTAACAACATAGAATTGAATTAGTGATGATTTTGAAGATGAAATTGAGAAAACGAACATTACATTAACAATATAATCACAATGTTACTTTTCCGCACTACTGCAAGTGTTTTTTTCCCGCACTAGTACTTAAAGTTTGCAAAAACGCACCGTCGTAAAGAAAATACTTCAATATCAAAGATGTTACTGGAAAACTGAGTTTGATGTAATGAACATATCTGGTATATTTTCTGCAGTTAGCTATGTATGTTTTAAGACTTGGATTAGTTTCGCAACTGTTGTCCGAAACTTTGGTGAACGGTTTCACATGCGCTTCAGCCTTTCATGTGGTCGCATCGCAGTTGAAGGATCTTCTTGGACTGGACACGCATAAGAGGAGAGGCAACTTCAGTTTTATTTATGTGAGTATTGGGAACCAGCATACAACTTTCTATGGTATTCTATATAATTCAAGAAAAAGAAACTACCCAAACACCAAAATTACGTCACAATCACACTCGACGCGCGTTTCGCCAACAAAGTTAGCATATTCAGGAGCTGAAAGCTTAGTAGCTTTTAGTAGTAGTGAGCTTTTAGCTTCTGAAGATGCTAACTTTGTTGGCGAAACGCACGTCGAGTGTAGTTGTGACGTAGTTTTGGTGTTTGGGTAGCTTCTTTTTCTTGACGAAAAATAAGAAATAAAACTTTCTATGTTTTTATACCACTTCTATTTGTAACCAACGTTACTGCAGTTTCGTCCTATATGGACATTATCAAACAATACAATAATCTGAAATAATAACACTTCTTAAATACCCTTAATTCTACCCGAGGCCTGTCTTAATGACTAACGGTCATTAATGACTTTTACCTGTACCTTGTTTATTTGCGCCAATGTGACTGCGCTGCATTAAAAACCGGTGAATAGACCAAATCCAGTTGAGCATTCAGTAGGTTACATCCACAATATTTGTGTTTATGAATTTCTAGGGATTCTAAATAATTCAGTTTCCAACCCTTGCTTGCATAGTGCAAAATTTCCGTATCGTTCAGACTCGGAAATTTGTGGTTGCATTCCAAGGAATGGTTTGAAAACGTCGAATCATTTTTTCCTAGTCTGAAGGACCTTTCATGTTCAGCGTATCTTTTTGAAAAATTTCGTCCACATTGTCCCACATAAACACCGTTACACTCTGGACACTTAAGCTTATAAACTCCAGATTTTTCCATTTTTGCTATTCTATCTTTGGCATTGAAAAGAAAATTAGACAACCTGGCATGCGGCCTGTATGCTACTTCTATATTATTCTTTCTAAAGAATCCCGCAATAGCCTCTGTTCTTCTCCCGAAGTACGTTAAAGTTACACATTTCTTAGTTTCTGATTGTTTGACCTGGGGGTATATTAATTTGTGCAAAAATTTAAGACGATGTTTTCTGACTAACTTTTGAATTGTGGCCGCTTGGAAACCATTATTTTGTCCTATCTGTATGATTGTTTTAATTTCTGTATCTAGATTATTAGCAGACAAAGGTAACGAGAACGCTCTATGTAACATTGAATTATATGCTGCTAATTTTTGACTATCTGGATGGAAAGAATCACTTGGGATTGTAATGTCCGTGTAGCTCGGTTTTCTGAAAACATTGAACTCAAATTTATTGTGATAATGTGTGATGGTTAGGTCAAAGAAATTAATTTGTCTCTCTATCTCTGTCTCAAGTGTGAATTGTATGTTACTATTTAGATTATTTATTAATATCAGAAACTGGTTTAGCTGTCGTGTGGTACCTCTGAAACAGGCAAGAATATCGTCAACATATCTATACCAAAAATGAATATGTTTTTTACCAAGTTCGGAATTTAGTATAGTTGTTCATAAATATATCTGCTAAAAGTGGACTAAGGGGGGAACCCATTGGTAAACCTGAATCCTGTTTATAAAATTTGTTATTGAATTGCAAATAATTCTGATCTAGGCATACATCAAAAGCTGTCGAAATTTCAAAAGAAGTAATATGGTCTACTTTGGCCTGATCTAATATATTTAAAATGAGAGACTTACATTCGTTATACGGTATGTTGGAGAACATACTTTTCACATCGAATGAAACTAAAATTGAATTATGTGGAGTGGTTTCTTTATTTATTCTTTCTACTAGACTTAGTGAGTTTTTTACGCTATGGTGCGGAACAAAATTGGTAATATTTTTGAACAACTTGTTGAGACGTATTCCTAATTCTCTTACCGGACTATCTATATATGAAACGACCGGTCTTATGGGGTTATCTTCTTTATGAGTTTTAATTAGGCCATACAGTTTGGGACAGGAGGGGTTCATATTGGTAATTCTTCGTTTATCGAATTCAGTGAAAATAAGTTTCGTATTTGAAAGGATTTATTTTTTTATTTTTCTTGAATTATATTCACAACAAATTTTCCAAAATATTCATTTATTTTGGTATTCTATATAATTACATGATATTAAAATATAATGAGTTGATTTAGGGTGGATTTACTGTACCCAATTTATTGAATAAGCGTAATTCCATTGCATAACAGCTATTTGCACCGGTTCTCCTCAATCAGCTTAAAGTAAATAAAGATGGTTTACACCGTTGACTCCAGTAACCCAATTTTTGAATTGCGGGAATTAATTCTCAAGATTCTCAAGAGAAATATGACGTCACTTTATAGGCACCTACTTACCTATTGCTCGAAATTGAGAGAAATTGACGTCATATTTCTCTTGAGAATCAATTCCGACAATTCAAAAATTGGGCCCCTGGCCTGAACCTTACCTGAGTATTGGAAATGTTTGGCAACAGCGCAAAAATGATCACGTAACCAATGACGAGACGTTAAACACACAAAGTTTTAAAAAATATGCACACTGCGCAAGCGCTGTCAGTTCTGTCTAATGTATGAGTATGGCATGTAATTTGGAAAAAATTTCTCTACCGGGAAAACTAGGCACAATATCGCCAAGAGAGCTGCGTGCACATTAGTTAAAATGCTTAGTTTATTAGCCACCCTAACCTGACCTGACTTACCCTGGGTAAACAGAAAAGTAGCCATCCAAAATGTTTACGTCATAAAGATGTGGTTGACAATTTTGGATGAACAACAAAAATTGAAAAGACTCGCCATTCCATTCCTCCAGTACAAAGTAACAGAATATTTTCAAGTTCGTAAGTAATATAAACCAACAATATAGCAATAGGCATTTTGTATTAAGAAATAGGTAAAGTGTTGAATCTGAGAATTATTTTCCTACTTTCACATCATAAGGATATTCAATATCAGCCTCAATCAGGTTTAGTATATAGAGAGCTGTAGGGTTGGTCACCCTAAATAGAGGAAAAAATACAATCACATCAGCAAAATCCAAAAAAAAAAATGCTCGAAATACTTTGAACATCAAGAAGATAGGAAAATATTTCGTGTAGGAAAACGAAGTAGTTAAGTGGAACCTAAGCCTGGAGAAACTGAGGCTTATCTTGACCTTGACTGAGGCTTATGTTAAATAGCGGTGAAAACCAAAATCGTAATGTAAGGTCCACCTAAGTCGTAAGGTAACCTCAAGTTGAACCGGTGCAAATAACTGTTAGTCATGAAAGCTCAACAAAAAGGTCTTGGTCGAAACGATTTACTCATTCAAGTTCTACCTATTAGACCGTCAGATAGTGACAGATTTAGGTGCCCAATTTTCGCATACAAGCCCCGAATAGGGTTGAAAAGGACATCGATGTTGAGTAAAATGGAGGAAAATGTACGAGTGGCTCCTGGGGAGAACATATGGAAAATTCTATTTTCCAGAACAGAAATAAAAGGAGTATGTTGCCCATATTTTCACGCGAGCCGTGTTTCCCTAATAATTAATAGAACCTGGCTTCGGAATACCAAAGGATTGAGTGTTGCAGGTGGCGAAAGGGTTAAAATGAGGGCTTAATCTTGTAGGGAAAAATCGAGATTTTAACAGATTTTCCCACTAGACCGAAAAACATAATGGCTTAAGTTGAGCGAATGGATAAGTAGATTTTGTCGTCGGAAAATTTAATGGAAATTATTTTTGATTTTTCCCTATGTTCTCCCCAGGAGCCACTCTATTTAATTATTTGACAAAAATGAATTATCTGTATTGCTAATAATAAGTGTGGCTTTTATGAATCTTGTGATGAAGAGTGTGCCACTGTGGATCCGATCACTGGTATTCAGATGAAATTAGATTCGTGTTTTTTGTGCGGCATCTTATTGCTGGATTTACGTAAAGCATTTGATACTGTGAATCATGATATTTTATCAGTTAAACTGTGAGACAAATTGGTATCAGAGGCATTGTTTATACTTCATTTGAAAATTACCTCAGTGGAAGACAGCACTTCATTTATATGGGGGCTCAACCTCCTCGAAGAGAGATACTTTTTGTGGGGTAACCCTGGGGTGTATTCTTGGACCTGTTTTGTTCCTCATTTATATAAATTCGATATTTTGACTGAATTTGAAAGGTCATTTGAATTTTTTTGCGGATGATACTACCCTTTACTAGTATGGAAAAAGTTCTCAAGAAATAAAGGAATAAATGGAAGGTGACCTCAGTTTGATTTCGTTGTGTGGTTAAGAGAAAATAAGTTGACTATAAATTTTGGTAAATCTAGCTTTATGGACATTTCTGAAAGATATTCATCAGGAAACCAGATTAAACCCATCAATGTGGATAATTCTTGCATACGATACAAAAAAACTTAAAATTTCTGCGTTTAACTATTGATCAAACTCTCTCTTAGTATACGCATTTTCTGGATCTAAGAAAAAAAAATTTCTCATATTATTGGCATTTTATAAAGACTGAGGTCTTATATTCCACTACAACATCTTAAAAATATTTACTTCAGTTTGATATAATAATAATAATAATAATCGCTTTTATTGATAATAAGCACGGAAATAAATATATGGGATTCAATTACATTATAAAGTTCCTAACTATCAAAAGGCAGAGTTAGTGTTTACCGGTGCGTGGGACGCGTGAATACTTTCTTACACTCAACCAGAAACCAAAGCTTCAGTATTTAATTTCAATTTAGTGAACTGCAACAAAATCAATTTTGAAACCATTGAAAACCTTACAAAATACGATTATGAAACGTATTTTCAAATTTCTCTTCTTGGAATCAACTTCAAAATTATGTAAAAAAAGAAATATAGATATTAGTTAATTATTTAGAGTAAAAATTTGCATGTTTATTCACCTAACAAAAAATAAGAGAAAACATTCGTCTCTCCTATGTTGGTACTTCTGATAGTCATAGTCATCTAATGAGACAATCTGATAACCTAAAAACTGAATTAAAACTCAATTTGGCAAAAATTCATCGTATTATCGCGGTATTACAGCATGCCGAAATGAAAAAGGTCTATTAATTACGTCACAAAATTCATGATGGAAATGGAAATTTCTCATTTCTACTGAAGATGAAGTAACATAATGTTTCCGACCAATTTCATCTGCTCATTTAATACTGATTTAACTATATATTGTTACCTATGAACTATATTTAATATACTTGATTTTGTTCATATGTAAATTTATATTCGTTGTCCCTGATGAGTTAATAAATAAATTCGAAGTTTTTAACTTTTATGCAATAATTAAATGACAAAATTGATAATGCGCCTGCGTAGACAAGAAAACTGAATGTTTCAATTCAAATAGGTTAACCTCAAAACGAGTTTGGAAGAAGACCTCTTTCTTTATTGAAATAATAAATTCAATATTAAACAATCTGTATGAGCAAAAATTATACTCAATTACTTTATATAAAAAAGAAGTTCAATGAATTGAAACTTCTTTATTTTCACAACAACAAGGATTTAATTTTTTTTGCTATTAGCATTATTGCTTGTTTTTCTCTATTTTCTTTTTTGAATGTAAAGAAAAATTCCTACATCACAATAAATCAGTTGAGAAATTACTTCTCTAAATATTTTTTGCCTTGAATTGAAATTTATAAATAGTAAATGGATGCTAAATGTAGGAATAATGCTCCCATAAACTTATTAGCATCATTTTTATGATTTCCATTGCCGATCTCTATGTTAACAAAAAGTTTTATTGTGTCAGGACAGTTAATAATTGCTGTATAATCATTACTTTTATATCTAAGAGATAAATTGCTTTTTTATTGTCTTTTTATCAACGTTGTTGCACAATATCTAAACACTATTGTTGAAAGTCTGATGGTTCATGAGATGCCTATGAAATTCTCCCGATGTATTTTTTCTGTATGAATTTTTTCACAAACCAACTACTAAACATATCGTTTCGATCACCCATTATGAGTTTCTCAATAAGCACTTACCTTCTTAGACCACAAGCCCAGGCACAATTTCAGTGGGTGATTTTATACACCACGGGTCATATATAATGTTGAAGTACCGGTCGAGAAACGAACGTTAGGCACTATGCCGTCAATTTTCCGCGGTACAGGTGAGTGTACAGGCGAGTTGAAATGTAAAAATGGGGGTACTTTTTGATTACTTTATACATGACGGCACTATTCTCGTCAAAGAGGCAGTGCAAAAAGAATGCTCTAAAACCCAGTGCCGTCAAAAAATAGCAGTACAGGGAGTCGGAATTTTTTTTTGAAATCGGCGATTTTACCCCCCCTCCCCAGTTAATCGAATACTTGACGGCGTTGATTCAGTTAACTTTGCCTTTCCTTAAAAAACTATAATACATGTATGCCGTCAGAAAAGGGTGGTACACGGGGTCAGAAATCGCGAATCAAAACCCGATTTTTACCCCTTATAGGGGTGGTCATTTAGAATATGACGGCACCGATTTCTAGCTTTGAGTTAACATTTATTGAGTATTCTAAACATGGTGCCGTCAAAAAATTATGGTTCATGCAGAAATAAATAAAAAATTACTAAAATTTTAGAGCAAAAAATCAATGTTTTCTTATTTCATTTATTTCAGGACGGCATACGGTTTTTTTAAGCAGAAACTACTTATAATGGCTTTATAATTATGCCGTCAATAATTCATGGTACCCAATTGAAATACAGAATAAATATAAAAACGAAAAAATTTAAAAAAATTGAAAAATGCCTGCACATTTATAAGAGTTTATTTTTGAAATATTATTGTGGATAGCACTTCATTAAACATTAAAAAACATAGAAAAGTTGGTGCCGTCAATTTTCCCTCGTTATATTTTATGCATTTGACGTGAAATCTCTTGCTACTTTTGGCTTATTTCACCTACCATTTTGGTCATAATTTTGGTCAAAAATTACAAGACGACATTAACAATATAATATTGACCATATTGAAGTAATTTAAAATTGTGGTGCCGTCAACATTAAACGGAAACTCTTCGTAATAAGAGAATTTCAAAATTTTACCGATAATCTTGGTAATATTCGTTTTCGGTCCAAAAATCGAATAGCGAACTTTCATGCACTGATATGTGATTTATCATCAAAAATTAGTATAAAATATATTATAAAATAAGTGATTAAAGATTTGAATAACAATGTATAAATCATTAAAATTTTATGAAAGATTATAAACTAGATAACTATTATTAATTTTCATAAAAAAGGCATTAGTCTTTCATAAAGTTTTAAAAGCGTTAGTCAATCTTCATGGTATTTTTATTGAAATTCAAAATAAATAGATTTTAAAAAATCAGAACATGGAACATACTATAATATTCATTCATTCAACAACATAAATTTATCAACAATTTATGATTCTTCATCAGAATTTTCGCTCTCTATATTCTCTGTATTCACTTGCAGAATCCATTTCAGTCACTTCCTCCAGATCTAAAATATTAATATAATATATAATTGATGGTCCTCAATTCTAGCGACCTAGAGGCACTATCAACATATTAGAGAATAGGGATATGTCTGGCTTCTCAGGAAACGAATTTTGTTTACAACGTTCCATTGTCTGCGAGAAATTATTTGCTGCCATAATTTTCCATAACGTCATTTAAAATACGAAAAAATTAATAATCTTAACTTCTGAAAAATAAATTGAAATTCAACTAACACAAAAAATATCTAATATAATAAAGTTTAAAAAATAACACCTTGTTATGCCAAAAAATAGCCGAATCTGTGATACAGAGATAATCTCATATCATGGAGTAGATTTGGCGTAATGTAGGCACAAAGTTGGATAATTTTGCCTCTCATCAGGATTTGTTGCTCTCTGAAATGCATGTCGATACGCGGATTCTTTCAGATATTCCCAATGAAAGAAATCATTTAAATCTGGTGATCTGGGAGGCCACAATATCATACCACATGTAGATATTAAGCGATCACGAAATGTGTTTTGAAGAAATTATGTCACTGGTCGTGACTCGTGACATTGTGACTCGAACAACCATTCTGTTGAAACCAAATGTCCCCAAAATTAATAGGAAGTAGCTGCATTGTCGGACTAATTTGATTTCGACATGAAAAACACATTTTTCAGCGTATTGTACCATATAAAATTGACGGCATAGTAAAATATGTTATCTTTGAAGGATATAGCATTGAAAGAGCTAAATTTTAGGTTGTATAAAATGACCACCCCCATAAGGGGTAAAAATCGGGTTTTGATTCGCGATTTCTGACCCCATGTACCACCCTTTTCTGACGGCATAGATGTATTATAGTTTTTTAAGGGAAGGCAAAGTTAACTGAATCAACGCCGTCAAGTATTCGATTAACTGGGAAGGGAGGGTAAAATCGCTGATTTCAAAAAAAAATTTCCTACTCCCTGTACCGCTATTATTTGACGGCACTGGGTTTCAGAGCATTCTTTTTTCATTGCCTCTTTGACGAGAATAGTGACGTCATGTATAAAGTAATCAAAAAGTACCTCATTTTTTACGACATTTCAACTCGCCTGTACACTTACCTGTACTGCGGAAAATTGACGGCATAGTACTTCAACATTATATATGACCCGTGGTGTATAAAATCACCCCCTGAAATTGTGCATGGGCTTGTGGTCTATCTATCGTGAATAATTTTTTTTGCAAAATCAGTAATAAGTCGTTTTCAATTTGTTGCACTCTTTTTGGGACACGCTGTAATCTCTTGGGGGGAGTTTAAACTGTAGATGTAATTTATACAGGACCAAATGATCTGAAAATGAAATAATTCTGATTTTTTTTCTTCTTTTTTTTTCAGACGGTATATGATTCTATTTTGGCTCTTCCTAGAGCTAACACCAATGCTGTGACGGTATCTGTGATAGCTTGCGCTGTATTATTGATCAATGATAAATTTTTTAAGGTAGGAGCAAAGAAACTGAATTCGAAAAACTCCATAATTAATTTTTCAGCCTCTCTTAGCGAAAAAGACGAAAATTCCCTTTCCAGTCGAACTATTGGCTGTAGTGGTAGGAACCACGGCTAGTTATTACATGAAATTCAGTACGGATTACAAAATATCAGTGGTGGGAACGATACCGACTGGGTAAGAAGGCATTATTTAACGGAATTTTCATTTGTCATATACCCTGAATTATATTGTCTTATTTATTTATTTATTTATTTATTTAGCGTTGCTAATACAATATCGTTTTATCACATAAATAAAAGATGAAGTATGTTAACGTGTAACAAGACAAAAAAGGAACATTAACATAGAAGAAGACAAAAAAGGAACATTAACATATAAGCATTAGTAAATCTATAGATATATAAAGTCTTATAAAATCCTAGTTGTTAATTAAAATAAAGCAGTGGCGGAGCATAACACAGCTTTGAAAAAGATCACTATACCTACATAAATCTGAACACAACAAATAGAATAAATTGCATTACTGGAATTGATCATGTAAAATATATTGACGGATATTACTTTTGAAGATATTGATGTTAGGAGACAATTTAATGAAGTCAGGTAAGTTATTATAAATTACCATTCCAGCGGCAAAAATACTTTTTTTCGTACACATCAGATTAGTTTGACGTACGTTTTTTTTGGCGGGTATTATAAGAGTGTATTTCATTGCGAAACTGCAAATTTGTGGACAAATATTCTGGCAATATATTATTTATAAGTTTGTGAATAAAGATCATTGTACGAAATGTAATTAAATTTTTTACTGACATCCAATTTAACTTTATTTGCATTCTGTTAATAATTTCATATCTGTTGGTATTTAGTAAGAATCTCATACTTCTATTTTGCAAAATCTGTAGTTTATGTATATCTGAATTATTACACATAAAAAGTAAAGAAGAACAATATTCCAAATGTGGTTTTATTATACTATTATATATTAATTGTCTAGTGTATTGAGTTATTGTTTTGCTAATTCTATATGCAAAACCTATTTTTTTAGATATTTTCTTGGAAAGATAATCAATGTGCTCACTAAAAGTGAGGTTTTCATCAATGATTATACCTAAATATTTAATACTGCTCACTTGTTCAAGATCTCTTCCGTCAAATTGGATTTTGCAATCGATTACTTCTTGCATTTTTCGTTTATTTTTAATTATCATATATTTAGATTTATTTACGTTAACAACGATCTTATTATTATTGAACCAGTCGCAAATTTTTAAAAGAATTTGGTTTAATTTTCCTATCAAGTTATTAATATTCTCACCCATAATGTAAATTATAGTATCGTCTGCGAATAAATGTGCTTTGCATTCGCCCAAATCCAGATCTAATATGTCATTAATAAAACATATGAAAAGCATAGCACCCAATACACTACCTTGTGGTACTCCAGTTAAAACAGTTCTTTTATGTGATATTTTATTATTGATTTTAGTTTTTTGATACCTATGTTCTAAATATGACTTGAACCATTTGTATGCGGATGCATTTACTCCAAAGTAATATTTGAGTTTTTTAAATAAAATTGACCTATTTATAACTTCAAATGCACGACGTAAATAAGAAAACCGCTACAATACATTTGCCTTCATCAATAGCATATTTAAAGTCATTCACTACTTTTTGCACTGCGGTTTCACAAGAGAAACCGCTTCGAAAGCCTGACTGGTTTTGGTTAAGCAATTTTTGAGTATCAAGATATGCTGTGTATTGTTTATAGATTGACAGCTCTAATATTTTTTCCAAACAAGGTAAGGTGTTAATAGGTCTAAACTCTTCAATATTCCTAGTGCTGGTTATCTTTGGTACTGGGATTACAACTGAGGTTTTTAAATTATCGGGAAATTCTCCGACATGTAAAGAGATATTAATGCAATGTAAGAGAGGGTAACCAATAACATCAAAAGTATTTTTATATCGACATTCTCTCAGTTCAATGCCCAGCCCTCATATATAGGAAATACTAGTCTTGTCTATTGTGAACTATAACATATTTTCATAATATCAAATTTATACGATTTCAATTTTTCTTGACATTCTCACCCTAAACAATTAATCCAATGTTTCCACGGAAGTATGATTATCGCCCTTTTTGTAACACACACCTCATCCACAGCTCATCCAGTTCCCATCAAATTTTTTCACATGAAGTTGTATATCATTAGATGTGAAAGTAGGAACAGCCGCAGTTTGGACGACCCCCACCCCTCGTATTTTGCTGAAAGGAAGAGCACATCACCGACCAACCAGAAGGCGCGAAGCAACTAGGCCATTTTATAGCGCCAAATCTGAATTGAGCTCTCTGTGAACCATGTGAACAAACGTCTCAGTGATAGAGAAATATCTGTTTTTCAATTCTAATGCTTTTTGCTTCTGGAAACGCCTCTTTAAGTAACAAGCTCCAAAGCTTTGCCGATCGTTGAAACAACAAACCATGGGAAAAAGATATTCGATGTCTCTAAAGTGCCAAAAAGGGGTGTGAAGACTGGACTCGACGGGCCAGTCTCGATGAAATTGCTTATGGTGGAACGATTGATTATATCGCAAAAGAGCATCGGTGGTGATGAAACTCCTGACATAATTACGCTGAGCACTGTAAGATCAACTTTCCTAAGTAGTTATGACGGAAGACACTGTGTCTTATGATCATAAGACACTAGTGTTTTATTGATCTCATTGGACGTTTGTAAACAGAAGCATTATTATTTCATAAGATGCTAGCTGTGGATACATGATTTTGAGTATGGTTTGGTTGGTATATTAATGAGGTCAACAGTTCTATGAATTTGACAATTGTTATAACAATGCTATCAATTTCCTTAGCGGAAAAGTGGATGTCCTGCGGATTGGATGCAGTAGATTTCTTAGAACAAGTATAATCAGAATGAAGTTTTCTAGATAACGGGTACCTATGCCTCATTGTGTCGGATTAAACTATATTAAATGTTTATTCCAAATAATATCCTCTATAGAATGGTCCATTTACCAAAACGAAATTGATTTCAGATTTCCACAACCAACGTTGCCTGCTTTCGAGCTTATTCCAGAAATATTCTTGGATGCCTTCGTCATTACTATGGTCTCGTATACAATCACCATGTCCATGGCCTTAATATTTGCCAGGAAATTGATGTACGAAGTCGACTCGAACCAGGAACTTTTGGCACTTGTAAGATAAACAATAATTTTCATCTTGTTGGTCACATAAATCAGTGAATATACATATAAATCAGGAATTATAATATGGTATATGTTGATCCTTTGGTATCAAAAGACGTCTCATTGGTATACAGGGTGAACTAAGTCCAATTTCGGAAAATTATACAGTGTGCTAACCCCACCAAAATAAGTGAAAAACGAAGTGAAATTTGGACCAAAAAAACCCTTTGTACTTATGTGTAAGAAAGTCCTCCCTGGATGTAAACATGTGTACAGCCACAATCTGAAGCGGGTGGGTTAATATGAAGTATCAGGATAATTCCCAAAAGGAAATTGCAAAAATTAAGATGATTTTTCTATATCACAATAAAGCAAAATATGAAAGATCCTTCACATCACGCCACCCGAAAAGCTGGTAACATTAAACTCCTGATTCCAACTCTGACCCTAGTTGAAGATTCAGTAATTTATGGAGACTGTAAGATGTACAATCCAATGACATATTACGGATAGACTCCGTTATTTACATTAACAGCTGCATTCAATACACTGTCACATTCTAAGGACAATTTTTACTGCCGCTTATTTCGCGGCAATTGTCTGCTTATATACATTGTAAATAAGCAGAAACTTAGCTTTGCCGAATTTTGGGTTGATTGGAAACTATTTTCCGCGAAATAAGCTGCAATAAAAATTGTGCTTAGAATGTGACCGCAGCTCGAAATGTAAATAACGAAGTCTATTCTTAATATGTCATTGGTACAATCACTCACAAAGAAATATGATCCATAGAAAAATTCAGAAAGGGAGTGAAAGCATTCCTGGGATAACTCTATTATATTTTACACGAATTTTGTGATGATGCATTTTAACTCAAACTCGTTTTTAATATATTGTTAGGTGTTTCAAATTATGTGCCAAATTTAATGTTGTTTTATAAGACATTTCAATACTAACTTACCAACTTTGATTTTACTATGTTGTTTCTTCCGATTCCTTCTGTTTTGTGTGTGTTTTACTAATTTGAGGTTGGCTTTAGGCACGTACTTTGTCAACATGATTTTATATCTTTGGGCAATAAAGCATATTCTCTCGGTCTCTTCTTTTGAGCACAAATTACATTCAAGCCGTACGTATAATTTCAACAGAAAATAGTCGAAATAATTATAATAATAATTAATAAATGTATTCTCCTCTTGGATCATTGAGTATAATTATGATACAATATAAAAGAAGGTGAGATGGAAATAAATGGGTAAGCTTACAGAAAATCAAGTCTGTGAGCAGGGAGTTCGTGTAATGAATTTAAAGCTAACGGTAACATCTAAATTATACATATAAAATAACTAAATTAATTATTCTAGAGGGAATATAAAAATACAAACATGCATAATCACATTAAAATGTTTTAAAATAAACAGAGGTTAAAAATCTTACTTTTTCAGACTAAATGACGGGTTATATAACGATTGCAAAAAATACAAAAATGTATAATAAAATAAGAATATTTAAATTCCAAATTGGTTAAAACTCGACTGCTGTATAAATGAATGAATGGAACTGGTAATATGGAGTCTCTATGAAATATTTTCTACGAGTCTGTTAATGTCAATTCTTGGGGTGTTTTTTAAATTACTTTTCAATTATCTTTTGAATTGAATCTTCTCGGGAAATACCTTTATTAAATAAAAATGACAGACCGCATGCACAGTTGTAAGGTGACTAATGTACCTGGAGATCGGGAGATCGTAGGTAGATAGTCAAAACGTAGGTATTTGATTCAGTAGCGCATATTCGTGGGATATCAAAAAAAGTAACATAAATCATTAAGGATTTCTCTAAAATTTCACAAGTGTATTTTCACATGATTCCGTTATCGGTCATAGTTCATGCACCTATGAGATACTACTTGTAAATTCTGGAGAACATGTTTTGTATGTTTTCACGCTTATACTCATCATACGATACAATTCAGTTGTAAGGTTCTAATTTTGGTATCCGATATATATCCACCGAGTGTCTTCAAGTCACCTGGCAGATAGAAGAGACTAAATTCAAGTATGTAATGGTCATTTCAGGGCCTGAGTAATACGATGGGTTCATTTTTCTCCTGCATGCCAGTAACGGCCTCATTGTCGAGGTCAATGATTCAACAAGCTGTTGGTGGGGTTACGCAGTTGGCATCGATAGTTTCTTGCTGCATTCTAGCGGTGATACTGTTGTGGATAGGACCATTTTTCGAAACGTTGCCTAGGGTGAGTTGAAAAAAAAATCTGATTGTTATTTAATTTATAGAACGGTTCGGTGATATTATTATGACGCTCTTATACGAGAAAGTGTTATCGTTCCATATATGATCTAAAATACAAAACGCAGAACATATACAGATATTAACCTGTGGTAGAAGTCCATTGTATCTCGAAGTGGAGTGGTGTGGATTTACGAAGCAGAAAAACACAAAGTCATTTCCACAATTTTCAAAAATTGTGGAGATGACTTTGTGTTTTTCTGCTTCGTAAATACACAGATATAGAAAATTATCATCGGCATATAGCATTTCCAATAGATAGTTCTTGTAGCCAGTTGACCAGTACAAAATATAACAAATATACGCGATGCAGATTCAAGAATTCAACTAGATCCCTGTTCCCTTGCATGCAAACTCTTTGCCTCGAGCATAAATAGCACAATTTACTTGCCGTGTCAGTCTTTCAATCGTAGTCGTGCCATTAAGAATCAAACACAATCAAAGAGTTTTGTAAGAAGTTTTGAATTTTGCGATTCAAGATATCAGTTTTGGAAATGAAACAGGTTGCAAAACAGAATTGAAAAATGAAGCTTGAATTTTACCAACAAGATTGTCTGTGGGGTGTGACCAGAATAATAATGGCAATGACAGTTGCTTGTTAGAAGAAAAATGCAACAATAGTGGTGTACAATGATTTTGACCATAAATATCAAATCAGGAACATCACTCTCAAATGGTTTGAATCTTATTTGTCCGAGCGAAATCAAATAGTAAGGAATTCTTGGTATTCAGAATCGAAGAAAATTAATTTTGGAGTACCTCAAGTTTCTATACTTGGACCAATTCTCTCTTTATTATACATAAATGACCTATTGAATATCCAGATATCAGGTTCTTTTACAGTTTTCGCTGATGACAGTACCATATTTTGGCATCATAAAAACAAGCACGATCTTGATCAAATGATACGTTTTGATCCGAAAAAAGTGAAAGATTGGTGTGATTCGAATTTACTATCATTCAACATAAAAAGCCCAATATGATATCTTTTAGATATCATTTTGAAAACATTCCGTTAGACAATAGCATCATTGAAAATAAAATGACATTAAAATACCTTGGACTTTATCTGGATAATTCGTTGAAATTTGAAAAGCATGTTGAAATTTTATGTAAAAAGCTAGCTCTCTTCGGGTTGCTACGCATTGAGAGTTGTCTCGAATGAATTAGGATTTTCAGTTTCAAAACCAGTTTGTCAGTCTCGTATTGAATCGCATCTAAGATATGGTATTGCATTTTGGGGAGTGTGATGTAGTCATCGTTTACAGACTGTCCTAATTTTGCAAAAGCGTGCTTTGCGGTATTTATGTAAAGTAAAATATAGGGATTCATGCCGACCTCTCTTTCTTAAACATAAAATTCTTACAGTTATTGCTATTTATATACTTGAAACTGTTTGTTTGATACACAAACAAAACAAAGTTCTCTATTGGAAACTTCCAAAAAGTACACTTATCAAAAACTCGATATTTTATAATGGATGTAAGATGTTTAATAACCTTCCAATAAATATTAAAAGTATCACATCACTTTTTAGTTTCAGAAAAGATGTGAAAAGTTTGTCACCAGAGAGAGTATATTATAGTCTGCAAGAGTTTTATTTGTTAAGTCGCCCCGGAGCGCATATAGTGGTTGTGTTTCCTCTCATCAGGAATGATGTGCCGATGGTAGGGGGTATCACCATTATACTTTTTAAGTATTAATTTAATTTCCATAAATTTTTCAACATTATCTTTAATACAATGAAGTCTGTCAATAACTCCGACCATAAAGCATATTTTGACTTTGACAGGCGCCCCTGTTTGCTAATAATCACACATTGGTTTATCGAAATGAGTAATTGATAAATAACCGATTTTTTATTGAAACTGTGATACCCCATTACTTGAAAACTAAGCAAGTTAGGACAAACGTTTAAATGAACTTTTTTTCACAAATATGACAAGGAACCACCACCTGAAATTGAAGACATCATTTAAAATACACCCTGTATAATTACGTTAGAATGTTCCTCACAGTGACTAATTTTTTTAGTGTGTATTAGCCAGCATCATTCTCGTAGCATTGCAAGGCATGCTACGCCAATGTACGTCGAGCGTCAGGTACTGGCAACTGAGTCGCTGGGACGGAGTCGTGTGGATCGTGACGTTCTCTACGACGCTGTTTGTGCAGATCAGCTACGGCCTTGCCGCCGGCGTAACCATCTCCTTGCTGAGCATATTCATGCAGGGCTACAAACCAAACACTTGCATGCTGGGAGAAGTTCCGAACACGGATCTGTATTTGGACATCAAGAGGTATAAGGGGGTGAGTGAAATTCATATTACTACAATGCTTCTGTTTCCTAATGACTAAAAAGAAATTTTAGATATAATAAATACTTTGAACGAAACTTGTCTTTATCCAGATGGGTACGTACCCAAATAATTTTTTAATTGTTCTACCCTAAAAAAGATATCAATGCATATACAGGGTGTCCGGTAAACCATGGATCATACTGTAGCTGGTGATGAACAAGTTCATAACCCATCAGAAAACTATAACTTGACCTCAGTAAAAACCTCACGGTTTTCGGGATTTTAGCACTTCAATGTATTTGTACCACTTCAAATTTTTAAAAATCCAGATTCTCAGATTCCATATCTGTTTTGAGATCGCATGGATATTCAGTCAAAATGAACGCAAAATGATAATGTTCGAAATCAACCTAAAAAAACACACAAAATTTATCGTTACAGGCCAGAGAAATAGAAGGAATGAAAATCTTCCATTACGCCGGTGGATTGAGCTTCGCTTCTCGATCAACTTTCAAAGACATCCTCGCCAGAAAGACTGGTTTCGACGCGGCCGCCATCCTTAGACGAAGAGCGAAAATGGCCGAAAGGGGCGTAGAAGACGACGAAGAACTTTTAACCAAGTGCCTGATTTTAGACTTCTCTTGTCTGACTTTCGTAGATCCTGCAGGCGTTGATTTTCTACGGACCTTACAGTCAGATCTGAACAATTTGAATGTGTCCATGTACATAACTGGATGTTCAGGTGACTTTTTTTTAATTTTATGTAGTTTTACTATTTCAGATTCATTATTGTAAGCTTGTCAAATTCAGTTAAATCTATTTTAATAATATATATTTCGGGACATAGCTAAACTAAACATTGATATGGCTGGCCCTAAAGCTCAACCTGAATTGGATGTAGATGATATTACCACACATGGAAATCCTCCAATTGAGCATAATACCAATAAATTTCCAAATTCCTCTTTTATGCGGCCCTTCAGTGCAGAAGAAATTCAAGAAAACTAAGACAACTCATGCGGTTCAGTAACTACATGTATAAATTGAATATATTTGATATTCATCAATATGGATTTACTGACGATTATATATACAGATGACACTTACATTTCTCATACTGATTTTGATGAAATTCCAGAAGATGCTAGAGCCAATGCAAAACCTTGGTTTTGAATGCGACTAAAACAGAGATGTTTATTTCCGAATTATCCTAATGCCCATCATGATGATTTTCACATGGCCTCAGTTAAATTTCTAGGAATACATCTTGATCCATCTCTTACTTGGAAAAATTGGCAAAATCTATTTACGCCATTCGACGCATATCTTAAATGTGAGCCAAGAAGCAGCCTTAACGTCATACTATACTATATTCCACTTGATAATGAGCTATGGGTTACTGTATTGGGGAAAATTTTTACAAAATTACAAAGAGTTTTTCCTTTACAAAAAGCTGCTGTACGTATCATTGCAACTATGATGATCATTGCAAACCACTCTTTCGAAATCTCGGCATTATGACACTGTTCGCCCAAATAGTATATGAAAATTTGGTATATGTAAAGAAAAATATATATACTTTTACAGTACACTCTAAAGTTCACACCTTTCATACTCACAACAGACATAACATTGAGCCTCATAGGAAGAGACTGGAATAAAGCAAATCTATTAATTTTTTTTTTTAATTTGTTTCTTCGTGATATAAGGGAACCACTACTGGAATATTTAAAAAAATACAGTAGGAAAAATTCTTATCAAATTGATATTCTACAAGATTTCAGTGATCACTTAGGGACTCACTTGCTAACAACTAGTGATATTTTACCTCTTATTCGATTTTGTTTCAAATGTATAAAAAAACCGATACAAATATTTAATATTTGTAATCTATCAATTCCGCAATGATTGTATTATGAACTTTTTTCTGTTCTGTTTTGTGACATTTTCTTCGTTACATCGCACTTAATGTTCTTATATTCTATAATTTTAAACAAGAAAATACATCATCTATCATCTATGTATTGCTTTCAAATTGTCTTATTCTATATTTATATTTTCGTTTTTGCGGTAAAGTTGTAAAACAGCATTGAGTTGAAACTTCACTAGATCATCGTATTTCTTCAATAAAGGCGATTAATTTTCATTACTATTATTATTAATATTATAACTGACTAGAGGATTTTGAGACATTCCATTTCTTCAATAATTTAGAAAATGACACCACTTATTTATGGTAATGCTAACTTTGTTTACGAAACGTACGTGAAAAATATACTGGGAGGTCCTAAAGTAACGGATAAATTCATTTTCCACATAATTATGAATGCAAATGGAAAATCCTGAAACAGATCAATTATTATATATGAAATTTCTCAATAAAATTATTCACCTGTCCCTTCAACCCCCTAGGGGTAATAACTACCCCTATACCGCGTTTGAAAGGGTCTTCAATTATGTATCCAGCAATATAGCACTTTTTGATTTTTGGACGGTGGTAACAAGAAATATCAATTTTCAATTGTTTAATTTGTACAATAATTAATGATGCCATAGCGAACTAAAATAAACTTTAAATAAGTCTGATCTTTTTGTGATATTTAAATGTCACAAAAAGATTCGATTTCACTTTTTTTGGCAAAAAAACTAATAGACGTCAATCGAGGGCTTTCTGTTTGTATGAAATAAAATTACAGCCCAAAAGTCAAAAAGTGCTATATTGCTGAATAAAGAATTGAAACCATTTTTCAACGAGGTATCACACACTACACCTTTTTATTTGGGGCTATGGGGTTGAAGGGGCAGGGTGAATAACTTTATCGAGAAAGTGTAGTTTCATATATAAAAATTGACCTGTTTCAGGATTCTTCATTTGCATTCATAATTACGTAGAAACTGAATTTATCCGTTACTAGGACTTTACTGTATAGTAAAGAGATTGGTGAATTATTATTATTTTTAAATAACAAGATACGTTTTTAGAAAACAAAAATGTGCCATTATGAAAAGAATCAGTTCATGACAACAATACTGAAGTCACTTTGGAGAAGATTTTAATTTTATACAATGATATTTTTACAGGTCCAGTGTACGAGGTGATGAAAAAGTGTGATAAGGTGGAGAAGAAAGAAAACAAGTTTATGATTTTCCCTACAATTCATGATGCAGTATTGTTTGCCCAAGTTACGATTATGGATAAGAAACTGAGTTAAATAAGGAGATGACATATGCGAATTGGAGCACATAGTTCTTAATACCGTTCCTAGACAGGAACGTTCCATTCTAAATTATTGAATTCGTTTTTCACTTGAACAAAGTGGTTGTGAGATTTTTTTGCTTCAGGGGCTAATGAATGATCTCTGCGTTGGCTCTATTCGTGGCGCTACCTAAGAAGTTTTGTTACACATCTTTCGTGAGTCATCTAAAAATAATATCACTCAGTACGGAAACGTCACAAATTTCATCATAAGGCAATTCAAAATTCAGATATTACACATATCTGATTACTACATGCCACACTGACTGAATAATCTGATTCGACCTCTCTGACTTCTGTCGTATTCTGTGCATATACCCTAATAAGCATTCTGAAAAACATTCGAACGTTGGGAATAAACTGAATAAAGCACGGCTACAATCCATAAAACAGTATGGATTATATCTTTATGACAATATACCATATGTCAATGGCCATGGCCGTGGCAGTATTATGAAATTTCCTATCCACGCGTGGAAAAAATGTATTTTGTAATTGATTGTTCTTTTTTGCGTTGACTGTTCTTCAAGAGATAACTAATACTGTTAGTAACGGGGGATTTTTCAGTTGAATATTCATTGGCAATGTGATTTGTATCGTCCCAGGTAGCCAGGGTACGTCTAAATGACGTGGTTTTTACGTCAGTGTTTACGTCTTTATCACCTTTTCAATTGACGTATAAATCACGTTAAAATGCTGTCACAATGTCACAGCCTAGTGACGTCAGAAAACGACGTCATTTCTACGTTAGAACTGACAAATATTTACATTCAAATTGTCGTAGAAACAACGTAAAGTTCACGTCAAAATAACGTGAAAATCTCGTCAAAAGATCGTATAATTCCGCTCCATAATTTTGAAAAATTATTTTGAAATAATTGGAATTGGATATTTTTCAAAAGAATATAGAAACCAAAGAACCTAACCTACACAATGACTAACCGAATGTTAATGGCCGCGGACCTCTTGAAAATTTGATTTTTTTTTTGGAATAGTAGGTCACCAAACAGCTATAGAGCATTGTTAAAATTGCCTTTATAATTAAGAAAAAACATGTAATATTTTATAAATTGGAAATAAAACAAGTTGGTTTAAACGAATATTTTCTTTAGTTTGGAGTTCTTTGTAGGCTAAAATTCCTTGGATTTTAAACTTTTCATGCGTTGAGGTGCATGCTTCAACCATATCTTCATGACGTTCTCAATCTCAGAGTCCTTCTTTCCTGATTTTTTCTTTACTGCCCCTAGAAAAAAAAAGTTCATGAGAGTTAACGCAACAAACTCATTAGCAAGTTTAAGAAATTTTGCTAAAAAATATTTTACTGAAAGTCTTGTAAGGGAAAATTGATATAAGTGATTTAAACTACTACTATTTCTGTTGCAGTATTACAGAATGGTTTCTTGTCTAACCTTTTTCCAAAAAAAAAAAACTAAAATTACTTGCAACAGCATCAGTGAAAATGCTTCTCAATATATGATTTGTAGCTGCAGTTGAATCTTTCCCTTCTTTTGTTGAAAAATATGAAATCTGAAACATTATATCATTAAATTAAGCAGTCTGCTGAATACAATATAAGGTTAGGAAGATAAAACTGAACTAACCAATAGGTCAATGTGTTCTGGATTCTGAAGGTATTCCTCCAATAAACCAAAATCATTTTGATTTTTGACAGGAAACTGGGTAAAGGTAAAGTTATCGGGCTCATTCTCAAAAAAAAGTGAAACTTACGTAGTTTTGTCTCCTGAACACGAATCTGAATTTTGTGGGGGTCTCAATTACTTTAGGAGTTATAGCCATTTTAAAGTCGAAAATTGTAGATTTTCAGACACGAATTTTGCAGTCAAAATTTGCACAAAATGCCTCCTTCTTTTTGTTGACACTGTCATTAAACACTAATCTATCCATATTTCACGTTTTTAAACACAAAAACTAATTTTTTCACACAACAAATTGAACTTCTTTTACTAGTGATTCTAACCTATTTGTTAGTTATTTACATGCTCATAAGAAGTTGGTATCACTGAATCTGCGCCGTCAGCTATTCGAATTCAAATATGAGCAATAACTTCCCCTTCATTCTTATGTTTTGAATAGTTGGCGGCGCAAATCTCAGGTAACCAACCTACTGCAATCATGAAAATTACTAAAAACCAAACAAAAGTTGGGTTAGAATCGCTAGTAAAAGGAGGTCAAGTTTTTGAGTATAATTTTAATTTTTGGTGTTTGTATTTGTGAAATTTGGATAAATTAGTGTTTAATGACAGTGTCAACAAAAAGAAGGAGGCATTTTGTGCAAATTTTGACTGCAAAATTCGTGTCTGAAAATCTACAATTTTCGACTTTAAAATGGCTATAACTCCTAAAGTAATTGAGACCCCCACAAAATTCAGATTCGTGTTCAGGAGACAAAACTACGTAAGTTTCACTTTTTTTTTTTTTTGGAGAATGAGCCCGATAACTTTACCTTTACCGGAAACTGAATATGGAGATTATCTGGTAATCTGGCATCCACAACGTTTTCATCAATTTGTTTATTCAATAGAGAAATGATCAGCTTGTTCTGTTCCTTCAATTGATTGATTTGAGACAAAATGGTCTGAAATGCTGCAGTTATTTATCAATAAAAAATTCAAACTCAATAAAAAGATATTACCTGTGGGCTCACTAATATACTCATTAGTTTTATGGGATGGAGTTCCTAATGATTGTGGAGAACAAATTGAACTGACAGATTTCGAACTTGAAGAACCCAATGAAAGAGATGTGTCAACATCTTCCTTCCTCAAAACTTCAATTCTGTGGTTTAATGAATATTCTGAAACAATATTTCTTTGTCTTTATAGTAATAAAAATAATCAGCTATAATTATACAAAATTTATTCAAACGTTAGAACAAGTAACAAAACCAAACGTTAACTTCATAATTAACAATTAGGAAATATTTTAGAATGATAGAATTTACAAAACTTTACCTGTACAAAATATTAACTGAAGTAACAAAATAACACCCCAAACACACTCAGCACCTTCATGAAGCACTAAAAACCAGTAAAACACTAAAACAGTGGCCAAATCAACCAAAAGCAAAAGGAGAAATGAGAATTTATCGGAGTTATCCCCAACATACATGGCGACCATGGCGTCATTCATAAACGAACGAGCCGACGAGCGGAGAGCGGACGTGCGCGAGATGCGCTCTGTGATTGTAATGGGCCACTATAAAGGCGGGAAATTTAAAATGAAGAATGTTATGAAGGTTATTTATTCAAAATTGTTAGTAAGATCACTAACCGACGGATCTCCCATTGTTGACCGATATCTCAACAATAGTTTCTAGTTTTTTTTCTTACATATTCTTCACCTTTTCAAATAAACATACCTACATACCTAGTTGCACTCTGTAATATGCATATGTATATGAGGACGAAACTTCCATTATTTTATTCGGGTAAAATATATTGACTGTATTCAAACTCGTGAGCGATATTTTTTGTCAAATCGTTTAATTCCGGTTTCCGGTTTTTTACTTCATTTTGTAAGTGCCATGGAGTAACGTCTTAATGACGTCAATTGATGACATCTATCGATACATATGTTAGAATGAGGTGATCAAATGACGTCGTGATGACGTAATTTCAACTGACGTCATTTATTAGTCATTTATTAGTGTTGTTAAAATCAAGGTCATTATGACGTACGCTGGCTGCCTGGGGTTGTAGGTGAATATGATATCAAAATTATAATGACGTTGCTTCTTTTTCAACTGAATTAAAGACAAATGTTTAAAGTGTCCTTGGTCTGATAGCAACAATTGTAAACCAACTCTCTGTATAGATATAAGTTCAACCAGTGTTTTTATTGAATCAGTTTTCAATGTATCTCTTTTGTATAATAACATATCCAGTGTGAAAGTATTACTTTTTAATGGGTCAAATGAAAACTATACCGCAGCAAATTCTTTTAGTTGATTTGGGTCTCATCAAACTCTTGTGCTCCACCTGCAAGAGCATTTTCTGTTATACTTTCGTTTGTCTCACTAGAGCATCGAATGGCAAAACTTATAGAATGTATTATTGATTGTGTTTTTATGAATGTAGAATATATCGTTGAGTTACATTGAATTTTAAATTGTTGAAATATATTATTTTTGAAACAACATGCGTATTATTGATTCAGTCTCCATTTGTATTCAAATTTTCCAAGAACTGCGAACTTCCTGAAGAAGACTACGTTTACCGTCTATCCCTTATCTAGCTGCAGTAGTAACTCCGCAGGAGTTTCTGCAGTTTTTGTGTGAGCTTTATGTCTAACGCGGAACGAGTATCCATAAGCTCTGTTTATGTATTTTTCATGAATTTTTACTATTTTTCAATATACTCTATCTTTAAATAGTTTTGTTTCAGTTAGTTTTCATCCTGAAAATTCACATATTTATAATTTCAAACATATTATGTTTTATAGGTTTTATGTGAGTTGATCTTACACATTCTTTATCGGATTTACACAATTTTAAACTTTTATGAATTTAGACTTTATACAGGGTGTATCTAAATAACACCGAAAAAATTAAAAGGGTGATTCTGTGATGAAAATTAATGTGAGTGTTTGGTATAAAATTTTTTGAAAAAACCCTCCTCGGAAAAGTTACACCCCTTCGAAAATAAAAAAAAAGGTTTTTCTTTTTTATTTTCCCTGTATATCAAGCAAAAGACACGAAACTTGGTAAACATTATCTGTCAATAAGAGTACACTTTTTGAAATCTTTTCAACCCTGAAGTATGCTTAGAAGGGGTTGATTATTTCAACCCCTAAGATATTTTTTCTTACAATTTTTTTTTTGATGAAAATTTTTTCTTTAAAAAAGTATGACTGAAAAGCCCAATTCATTGACTAACTTTTTTAACAAAAGTATTTTGATTTGTGTACTCCTTTTTTCATTGAAATTTCTAATATTCGAATTTTTCATCAAAATTACCTACAATCTGACATTTTTAGTTCATGACCGCCAGCTATTTTCAAATGGTTGTCGTCTCTACATCGATCGTGGAATCTTACTCCCAGATATGGCTCTTTCTGCGCTAGTTTCGATCACAGAATCCTTTTTAACAGAATTTCTGCGCTGCCCTAGGTAGCACATTATGTCGGCTGAATCTTGGTTCCATATTGGGCCAATATAGATATACTATAAATAAAAAAATAATATTGGTACAATATAGGTGAATATTCAAAAAACAATATTGTATTAATAATATTGGTGAAAGCTTGGTTGAACCTGTTTTGAATGTAGATTGTCACATGTAATATTGGGTCAGTATTGGTTGAATAATTTCTACTAATATCGATAATACAATATTGTCCATATATTGTTTTCCACATCTAGAATAAATATTGCAATCCCAATATTCCAGTCATGTCGATTCTAGGGATGAAAAACTATATTGTATTTCCAAATTTGATAGCACATTGGTTGAATATCATTTCAACTATGTTTAACAAGTTGTAATAACTCATATTGGGTCAATATTGGTTAAATTATATTTACCAATATCGATAAAACATTATTGTCTTCATATTGTTTTCAACTTCTAGAATAAATATTGCAATCCCAATATTTACCTCATATCGATTCTAGGAGTAAAAACTATATTGTATATCCAAGTGTGATTACATATTGGTTGAATGTCATTTCGCCAATATTCAACAAATCTTATAAATCAATATTGGGTCAATATTGGTTTGATAATATTCACTGATATCGTTAAAACAATATTGTCTCCATATTGTTTCCTACATCTAGATAAAGAAAAATTTTGAATATTGGCCGAATATTCAATGAAACATATTAAAATTATATCATGATCAAACCTGGATAAAAATCCGCTAGGTGGCTCTACTTATAGAACGTCTTCTAAAACCTACGGAAATATATTAAATACATCTCATACCTTGTTTTCAAGATAGCTTACTCCAAGATGCATATAACTCCTGCTTGATTCATGACATTTTTACTGCGTCAAGAGAGTTTACTCAATTTTAACATAGATGGCAGGCAAATCATTAACGATCATGATGACTTGACATGTCGTTTTGGCAAACGCATGCTGCGTCATCGACATAACCTCAAATTGAACCATGTCATGATTGTCATGTCGAAGTCGAGACTCACAAAAAATGCTATACACTACCCTAACTTTTACGAATGACAGAAAAACACAAGAACAAATAGATAACAATAACCCAACAACTAAAAACGTCGCAAAACTACCGAACTGATCGAAAAGTATTAAAAGAACAGAAAAATCACACGATAAATACCAATATGCAATGTAATTGACATATAACCTCAAAATAATGTTAACGTTCAAAAACTCAAAAAATTTATCTAGTAGGCACTTTGGATTGTTGGAAACTCCACTATATTCGACTTAAGCGTCATCCATTGACGAATGTAACAAACTCTATTGACGCAATTACAGGATCAAGAACTTTAGTTGAAACAAAAGCGAATCAGTAAACGCACCAGGAGTTATATGCATCTTGGCTTACTCAGTGGTTATGGCGACCAAAAGGCGGACTCTGGTGTCACCTTGATCAACTAAATGACATTTATTAATTTACCAAGATATATTCACTTCCACCAATATATCCAAATGATATTGTACCAATATCGATAAATGTTTTGAGGCCATTAATGCTTCAAGAATATTTCACCAATACTATTTTTGAAATATCTAAATAATAAACAAACAATATCGCAAAATGTTCTCATGTTACTTCTCGGCAATATAACGTTTGAATATTTTGCCATCGATATTGTGCCATTATAGCCATGTATTTTGAGGCCAATATTGCTTCGAAAATATTTTCCCAATATTATTCAAGTAATATTGGACCAATATCGCCGAATGTTCACATTTTTTTTCTCGCCAATATTGCATTCAAATATTCCGCCAATATGTCACAATATTGTACCAATATTTAACCAATATAGGTGTGCTACTTGGGGCGCACGTTTCGTAAAGTTCGAGAGGACTGAAATCGTTGTGTGCACCATTGGTGGAATGCATGTGCAACCGTATTTGATGAACTTATGGAGTTCGAAAGTACTGCATTGGTTACCACTTGATTGGTGTCATCAGCATATATGACTGTATTGTTTGCAGTATTCCACTTGTATTGAATATCAACCTTGAATATTATAACAAACAACGGACCGAGAATAGGAAAATAAAACAAAAAAAAGGTATAAAGTTTTATTGATACTTACTTGAGTGCTGATACATACTAGACACTAGATTTATAATACAAGATGAAAGTGCAAATGGATATTTTTATTGGACCATATTTTGAAATTGTAGTAATATAATATTTGGCAAAAAGTTAACTCAATTCAAAACATCTCTCCCAATGGACGTACCGTCAACTCTTGAACCTGAAATTCAGTGAAAGAGAATTAAAACCATTCTAATAAGTATAAAATGAATAAATATTCATTTAGATTTATTTTTAACATTTTATATGAATTATCAATTTAACGGAAATAAAAAAAAAGTCTGTTGGTGAAAACCTAGAACAAATAATAAATTCAAATTGTCGTGTACACAATATTGTTAGGAGTTTCTTAATTTTCAGTTGTATGAAATTTTAACGAACATTTTTCTATGATGATTTGGAGTTGATTTGTTGCTGTGTTATATAAAAGCGAATTTGCAGTACCGCACACAAACGCGGTACTAGAAAAAAATATAGCGAGCAACATAAGGGTAAAGCTAGATGTCGCATGATTCACGATATATTTCTTATGCACGAGAAAAATTCAATTTATCTCACATGTACTGTTGGTCCTGTCCCTAGAACGTACATGACTGCCTCCGAAATGTCTTCTGGTTTCAAGAAAGGCTCGGTTTCCATGGCATCCTTGGACTCCTCTGGCAAACCATCTTGTAATTCAGTCCGAACTAAACCTGGACTAATACTCTGTCAAATAAATAATACCTATAGTCTTTAAAAATCAGTTTTAACGATATACCAAGCATATACATTTTGTTATTAAGAGTCTCCGATATGAAACTCACATATTCTGATAGATCATTACTGGATAAAAAAAGTAGAACAAAATCATGTGAATCCATATAATGTTGTCCCATTTTCACCACGCAGGTGTTCTCTACGGTCCAGCATCACTGAATTCAGATGTAAATAGACTTCAACTTTTTGTGGTTCGGATACAAGACATCATCAAAAAATCAGTGTGACAAATCTAAGTGGTATTATTAATAAATGGTTTCATTTATCAATTTTTCATAATTATCTTCCACTACGTAGTAACGGCTACATTCATCAATTTATACAATACACCATACACCAAAACAAAGTTAGCATCGTAAGCTTCTAACGATGGCGACTGATCTCCCCAAAAAACCCTTATTGACCAGGATCCTACGCCTATTTTCAAAAATGAATAATAATAGGCTGAATCTTCCTGAGTAGCTTAATTTTGCCGAGACGCCCAACTTTTTCCTCAACGAAAATTTTCGATAGTGGTAGCTAATAAACTCGGCAAGCGTCGATCATGTCGATTTGGTGAGTGCACAAAAGTCATTAATAACAGTTAGTTTTTCAGTTGAACCCCGAGATAATTCGATAAAGTACTCGAAAAAACTTTTGTCCTACAAAATGGATGGTAGGACTGAAGAGTCCCCCACTTTCAACATGTACCAATGACGTGGTCATAAGAAATCATTAGTAACCGCGGGTTTTTTACTGTTGCTTGGTTAATATTTGTATAATTGAATGGTCATATTGTCCTACAAATTGAATGGTAGGTGTTCCCAGTCCTACGCCCCGAAATTGTCAATTCCATGGTAAAAAAAATGTATTAGTAACTGTAGTACAATGAAAACACAAGGAAGGTTAGTGTATTCTTCACCTAAATAATACAGTGTTCTACAAAAAACGGGTATGTATCGCTATAGTCAAAAATTATTCAAAATAACGAATTATTTTGAAATTGTGGTTTAGCTAATTTAATATACTTTCATTCGTAAAGTAATGCTACTTTTAATTTATGATTGATTGTACAATTAAAAAATATCATAATGCACGTGAAAAGTTTATGATAAAAGTGGGAAACAACAATAACAAAGTGAAAACACTGAAATAATCAATCTGCCCTCCGGGTTGGCTTAAATGATGGCGCATTCGCTTTCACAGATGCCGGGGAACACCACTGTGGCGCGTTGGCACACACACATTTCACCCAGTATGAAGACTAGCAAGAAAATGCATTTTGTTAAGATGCCATGACGATGATTTTGTAATTTTGAAATTTAGATAAATAAATCAAATTTTGACAACTAATATTTCCAATATTTTCAAGTCGTAGAATTACGATATAATCTGATATTGTGGTATAAAGATACCACAAATTGGTGACCCCGACTATTGAAAACGCATATCATCCCTGTACCCAGTTTTTAACGACAATAGATAGAACTGACTGTTATCAAAGAAGCTGATAGAATCAACCGTTTGTAAAAGCTGCTACAATTCTATTTCTGACCAACAATCAGAATAATCTTTCATTGAAGTTGTCCAGTTCAACATCAAGTCAAGAGTTGCCGCTCCCAAATAGATTCAGGCCCTGAGGAATACGTGAGTGTCACAATATCAACCACTGTAAACAATTTCAATAATAATAACTAAGAAATGCAAGATAATATTCAGACAGAAAATATTTCATCACAAAATCCTATTCAACCAAATATTTCGGCCTATAAATTAAATTACCACCATTTTGGACTACTAAACCTGAAATTTGGTTCTATCAAGCTAGAATAACTTCAGATCGCACAAAATATGATTATGTAGTAGCAAGTCTTCCAATTGAAATAATTTCCAATATTTACGATGTTATTGAACATCCACCATCTGATAATATGTACAACAACCTTAAAACAAAAATAATTCAAAGATTAACAGCTAGTGAAGAAAAACGACTGGATGTTTTACTTTGTAGGATTGAAATGGGAAATCAAAAGCCTTCAGAATTTTACAGAAATATGATATCCATTGTGGGTGGCTCTTCTATGGTTACTCAAGAACTCTTACTTAAACTATGGAAGAGACACTTACCAAAAACCATCTCAGTTGCAATAACAACTTCTGGAAAAACGAATATTGATGAAATTTTAGAAATTGCAGATAAAATTTGGGACACTTATAAGGATTCCAACATTTCTATTGTGAATAAATTACCAGAGAGTACTACAGTTCAACAAACAAATCCATCATCTGACTACGTTACCTCCTCCGCTAATCAAACAATTTTGCAAGCATTTAATGATCTATCTATTAAATGTACTCAGACGTTAGATTTGTTAACACAAAAACAACAATCAGTTGATAACCAATTAAGTGTTTTACAAAATCAAATTTTTCAAATTCAACAAACAAATTTGCAATCTCAAAATACTGAATGTACTTCATGTAGAACTCGTTATCGTAGCAAGAGTAGATCACCCTCCAGATTCAATTTTGATAGAAATTCGTCAGTCTGTTACTATCACCAAAGATTTAATGATAGAGCCAACAAATGTGGTGGAACTTGGTGTCCACTGAACCATACTTTAACTGATTGTTCAAAAAACTAAATAAAACCATTTTTAGCGCGACAGAAAATGGTCAGAATAGTTATAATCGTCGCTTATTCATTTTTGATCCCAGGAATAAATTGAATTTTCTAGTTGACACAGGCGCTGATATATCAATTGTTCCTCAGGACGTATTTTCTGATTTTAACAAAGACAGCGATACTTTTCTTACAGCAGCTAATGGTAATTCGATAAGTACATACGGAAAAAAAAATCTCAATATAAATTTAGGATTACATCGAGATTTTCCATTTATATTCACAGTAGCTTCAATTTGCCGTCCTATCATTGGGGCAGATTTTTTATCACATTTTGGCCTACTAGTTGACCTCAAACACAAGAGACTAATTGACACAAAAACTACCTTATCTGTGAATGCTTTTTGTCTTAAAGCGTTTTCACCATCTCCCAAATTATTTACTATCGATAACAAATATTTAGAACTTCTGAAAGAATACCGAACCAGACTTTTCAGCTCCTCTCAAACATTCAGTTAAGCACCACATAATCACTAATGGCCGATTGCCATACATGAAACCACGGCGACTTGATTCCACAAAACACAAAATTGCCAAAGCAGAATTTGAACACATGATGCAACTAGGAATATGTCGTCCTTCTTCTTCACCAGTAGCATCACCTCTTCACATGGTACCAAAAAAAGACCCAGATGATTGGAGACCATGTGGAGACTATCGTCATCTAAATGCGGTGACAGTTCCTGACAGATACCCGTTACCCCATATTCATGATTTCAATCTACATGTGCAACAATGCACTATTTTTTCTAAGATTGATTTGGTTAGAGCATACCACCAGATACCAGTATCAGAGGAAGATATTTATAAAACCGCAGTGACCACTCCTTTCGGATTATTTGAATTCTCAAGAATGCTATTTGGTTTAAGAAATTCTGCCCAAACTTTCCAACGATTCATAAACGAAATACTCCATGATTTCAGTTTCATTTTCATATATATTGATGATATTCTCATTTCGAGTAAAAATGAAGACGAACATTTGCTTCACCTGAAATTAGTATTTGAACGACTTAACACTTTCGGAATAAATTTGAAACCATCAAAATGCGAATTCGGGAAATCCAAATTAGATTTTCTGAGTCATACAATTTCATCTGAAGGGATTTCTCCATCAGAAAACAGAATTAAGGCAATTCGTGAATTTCCAAAACCACGTACCCTAGAAGAACTGCAACGTTTTGTTGGTATGATAAATTATTATCACCGGTTTCTTCCGAAACTTTCTCAAACCCTTGTACCAATTTACGCACTTCTAACTGATCTACAAAGAAATAAAAGCAAGAATATAACTTCTTGGTCTATGGACTGTGAAAAAAGCTTCACAGAAGTTAAACATAAATTAGCAAATGTTGTAACTTTAGCTCACCCAGTGGAAAATGCCCATCTTTTCCTCACGGTCGACGCTTCAAGTATTGCACTTGGAGCTATGATAGA
Source organism: Chrysolina oricalcia (assembly GCA_944452925.2). Lineage (NCBI taxonomy): Eukaryota > Metazoa > Arthropoda > Insecta > Coleoptera > Chrysomelidae > Chrysolina > Chrysolina oricalcia. The sequence continues at coordinate 6,264,541 of OX101815.2, read as the reverse complement.
AGAAAGTAATGAACAGTTTTTTGAACCACTAGCATTTTTCTCCAGAAAGCTAAGTGACACGGAGAAGCGATATTCTGCATTCGATCGTGAACTTCTTGCTATTTATGCATCGATCAGACATTTTAGACATTTTTTAGAGGGTAGAAATTTTACAATTTTTACTGACCACAAGCCACTAACTACAGCACTAAACTCTAGCACTGATAGAAGTCCTCGTCAAATGCGACAAATGGAGTACATTGCTCAATTTTCCACTGACATCAGACACATTCAAGAAAAACTCAACGTAGTTTGAGAAAATCTACCCAGGACAATGTGACCATTTAATTATATAAATATAAAGCAAGGAACCGTAGAAAAATCCGCTGGGTACTGATAATTTCTTATGACCACGTCATTGGCACATGTTGGGAGTGGGGACTCTTCAGTCCTAGCATCCTTGTAGGACAAACGTTTTTTCGAGTACTTTATCGTTCGTACTGTTATTAATTACTTTTGCACTCACCAAGTCGACATGATTGACGCCTGCGCGGTTTATTAGCTACCACTATCGAGAATTTTCGTAGAGGAAAAAGTTATTAATCATTTTTGAAAATAGGCGTGGGATCCTGTTCTATTAGCTTTGTGTTAAGATATCTGATGGTAACTTTGTTGCCTACACGCGTGTTTCTGGTGTTTGGGAAGTTTTCTATCGTTCTGAAACTCAGGTAATAATTGATGACTTACTGTTACTTTTATCCCCGTTTCGTGATATCTCAACTCTTGCCTCAAACTTTCTGTCAAGGCAGTAACGGCAAACTTGGATGCAGGATACACGTTGAAATTGGGCTTCGGCATGTTGGGAACGTAATGCCCGGCAACGCTGTTCATGTGGATGATGTGACCGGCGATATTGTGTCGTCTCATGATCTTGACAGCTTCGCGATTGCAGATGCAAAGTGCCATCACGTTCACGTCGAATATGCGACGCCAGTCGTCGGATGCCCCATCTGGAAAATAGTTTATCATCATTGCAATGTATGGAAATAGATATTTTTGACGTCACATTCTCAATGCACGAGAGAATGATTCACTCATCAAATTTTGTTACTTTTGAAGACTACTGGTTAGGATCAAATGGCCATATTCATTGGCACTCCCGCTCACCTGAAATGACTCCACTTCATGTTCAAAGTGGCCTCCCAAGTCACCTGAAATAACTCCACTTGCTTTTTCTAGTGTGGGTGCTTTGAAGCAGTGCAAAAGTCTAATCTCGAAGTCCTGGAAAGTGCAGTTAGGAATTAGCTCATCAAATAGATGAAAGTACCATACTGAAGGATTTTCAAGCCGTTCTAAAACTGACACTAAATGTATTAGCATCTACTATGCTACTGTGGAAAGTCAGATGCATCTCAATTAAAATATGTCTGAATACAAGCACCCTTTCTGGTAATGTTCTGTATCTTAGGTTCTGTGAATTTCGTGCAGGTTTGACCTATAATACTTTCATTTGGACAGCCTTCGAAAGAGATTCGTGTTACATTTTTGAAAGCCCACATTCAATGCAAGCACAAAGTTCACAGTAAAGCAGTATTATTGTTATAATAATAATTGTTATTATTATTATTTTTCCCTGATCTTTGAAATCGACCAGCAAAAGTTGTTTGTACTCTTGGGTAACATAAAATCTAGAAAGAATAGCGACTTTCCTTAATATTTGTGCAGAACTTTATAAATGCATTAGATATCTTAGAATCTTAGACTAACCAACTAAATTGGCACCTCGTGTGAGACCAGCGTTGTTAACGAGGATATGAACGGGTCCAACATTCTCAGTTATCCAACGGAAAGCTCTCATGATGTCTTCTTCTTTCGTAATGTCGCATCTCAGGGCGTGAAGTTTTCCTGGTTGGTCGCACAGACTTTTGGACAAGTCTTCGATTTTTTCAACTCTTCGTGCTATACCGACGACCTGCAAGTATAATACTCAGTCATATGTGTGTCTGAAAAATGCATCTATGATAAAATATTCTTTCGCAAATAAACATAACGTGCTAAGTCTATCTCAAAACGGATTTTCTCCCGGTAGATCAACGGAAAATGTGGCCTGCGCATTTGGAACTCTATTCATAACTCACATAGATACCTTATGTTTATGTTCTTCTTGTGAACTGCTTTTGTTTCCATTGATAAGATAAGCTGATATGTTTGTTTGTCTATTGATTATTTTCTTTCGGGTTTTTGTTGTGATTACCTAACTATTCTGTTATACCACAATAGTATTTCCACTCCTAGATGCGCATTTCGATCACCAAGTTATCTTCATCAGTAGGGAACCTAAATTAGTTCCAGTGTTCCTACTGATTCCTACTGATGAAGATAACAGTTCATTCCACTAAACCTCAAACATATCAACAGCCTGTGGATTGGAAATATGATTGTGATATATCTCATATTGGCAGATAAAATTGAAGGAATCGAGTCAGAAAGGGGATTGTTCCAGTTCACGAGAATGCCATTTGGTCTTCATAATAATACGGATGCTTGGCAACGATTTGCTGACAATTGAATGACAACACACGCGTCCAGTATTCTATTTTCGAGAGAGGAAAAAATTGACCGTAAACATTGATGAGGACAGTTGCATTTTAGTGTGAAATAAATGATCATAGTCAGTGGATATGAATTAGCCATATTCTAAATATAAAAATAGTAAAACCAAGTTTTGGAGATTTTTATTACAATTATATTTTCGAAGGAAGAAGCTTGTATTATAGCGGACTTGCATTCGTTCAGAGCTGTGGCAATGTTTTTTTCCCTGGGGGTTAACGTGATAGACGCATATGATATCTTATGAAACGCCCCTTCTATGTAAAGAAAATCTGTGCAATCTATTCGAGAAATATTTCCCAATCCTGCTATAGTCATCCAGTGAAGCAATATCTGCTATCTGGTCCTGTTTCACAGCAGAGTTCGTTCACTGATGAGATTGTTTCGTTCGGAGGAATGCTAGGAAATAGTCCTAGCATATAAAATGATTACTACTAAGATTTGCTCGAACTTGCCCTGTTTGGCACTGCACATTGTTGTAAGGAGTTATTTAATAAAATTTCTACCCTCCATTTTCCCCGTTATCGTTCTACATCCTTTTCATGAGGTAGTTGTACTGTTGTCTTTTCTTCTCTTGACATATTCATCTTGATTAATTATATTTATGTGTTTGGTCTCTTCTGCTGGGATATCTATTAACTTATCTATTGACTTCATTTTTGACTTCTAGAATTTCCTCTTCTTTCATACTTCTATTTCATTTCAACATCAATTATCTCCCCATTCAGTCCTGATTTTAATGTTTTCTCAAGCTTTTTCAGTATTTTTTCTCGTCATGATTTCATTCCAGTTTTCGATACATCTTTTTTTCATTACACCTCTCTTCTTAATTGTGTTGACTAAGCTTTGTCATTTGCTGGAATTCATTTGAGTCCTAGCACAACAATAACTTCACATTCTTTCTTTGTGCAAGTTTTTTGGATAAACATTGTCCGCCAAAATCTTGGAACCATATGGGAACTTTTTTATTTGAAGTTCCTCAGAAAATTTTTTTCTTCATAAAAGTTGGTGCATTCAATTAGACTGAATACGCGCCTATCGTTTTAGATTTTTTTTTTATAAAAAATTACACAATTTTTCAGCTTAATCCAAACTAAAATACGCAGAGATATTGTTTAGGCCTATAATAATGAATAAATAGTCTATTCTGAGCAAGGTATGATTTCAACGCCCCCTAGCATCAAAACTATTCATTTTTGGGGTTTGTCACACAATCAATTTATATTCAAAATAACTTGAACTGCATCATATTGAAAATTCGGAAATATCCACCGATTTCTTTCGTTTTGTGCCCTTTGGAGAGAGGGGGGATAATCATAAAAAACTGCTGTTTTCCTTATTCAGGCATATTTAAACATTCGACGATACATTTAAAGGCACTCGATAAATATTTTTTTTGTGTTCCGTAATAGGAGTTGGGGGGAAGAAGTTGGGGGTAAGAATCTTTTTTATGGAACAGCACAATATTGTGCAACATCAGCAACAATGAAACAAGTGAAAATATTGTTACCGGATTAAAAAATAAACAGTCTAATCTGCGCAAGGGGTGATTTCAACGCCCCCTAGCAGCAAAACTGTTAATTTTTTTGGGTTGGTGCAATGGTAATATTGTTTGAGAATTACATGGACTACATATCATACCAAAAATTCAAAAAAAATCCACCGGGACCCAAATTCCATAAGGAGTTTGCGGGATCCTTTGTTTCGAATGATTTTACTGAAATTCTAATGATTCATCAAAAAAAACTTATCATTTCTTTCATTTGGCCCATCCAACGCTCCATTTGAAATTAATTAGATGGTAAAAAATACAAGAGTAACGGCCCCGGTCCAACAATTCCATATGTGCGGTTCCGATATTTTTGTTAATTTCCTACATTCATCATTGTTCATCTGGCTTTTATTGTATTGCTTTTGTTGAAATTGGATTGGATTGAAATTGTTCCAAGCTAATTCTATACATATATACTTAATGGCAATTGTGAAGATCAGTCGTGATATGGAACCCTTGCATAGATTACCTTATATAGGATGGAAGAACACTTGTTTCACTTACATTAACACCTGCCTCAACTAGAGCTTTTGAAATAGACGCTCCGATACCGACACTTGCTCCCGTAACTATGGCAACTTTGTCCACCCAACGGTCCATTCTCTCACAAAAAATCGCAACTACCTATAACTGACAAAATGTTTCATTTATACATTGATTGTAGTTGATACATATTGAGAGCGCCATCAATTGAAAAAAGAACATTGATATGGTCACATTGGTATGAAGATTGATATGGTTTATCGAATTATCTAAGGAATAGAATTGAAGTAACTCAGAAGTGGATTCTCAAAATTACATTTGATAAACCTTATCGATATTCAACCGAATCATTATATAATTTGAGTGGCATGCATGTAGTAGGTATATCTTTTTTGTTTAGAAAAGGTGTAGGAATAAGATTTGAACATAATATATTCCAAAAGTTTACTATAAAAAAAGTGAGGGCATATTAAAATAAATAATGATAGCTTGAGCAGCGCCCTCTGAGTGCTACATAAAAATTTATAACAAATTATGATTTTCCTCCTCAAAAAAACCCCGTCTATCAAATATTGTGCAAAAGTTATTCAAAATAATTGGAAATAAAATTTCAACTTCAACACCCTGTACAAACATTTGCAGACACATGTTCATTTGAACTTATTATCTTGAAATTAGTCAAATATATACCCTTTGAAGTTTGAACAAGTACCTAATAATCACCCTGTATATAATTCATAAAATGGGAGTTTTCTATAACGTTTGAATAATTCACTAAATGAGATTTCATTTGGGCTTCAAAAACATTCTGAACGCTACACGAGTTTCTCCAAATGATTATTCCATGAGTAATTTTCATAGAAATATATATTACATAGTTATTCTAGAATGCTAATCTCATATGTCAAAAGTCTTGTAAAAAGTCCGCAATATTCATGTTTTTTTTGTAACAGGTTTGAACGTGAGTGGGCCCGTATCAGGCCCTCCACTGCGGCCAATGGCCTATTGTGGCTAATATTATGGTACTGGTGAAGTCTAACAAACGTAGTTAATTCTGAATCGCCGGGAATAAGGTAATGGAAAACTTAATGTACTTATACCTGCTATTTAGCCGATTTGAATACATCTTTTCACATATTTATGATCCCAAATATTCAGCAAAGGCCTTCAGAAAGTAGAGAACTGTTATTATTATTATTTATCGCTCTGAAGCGACTCATTGATTTTTAGTATCGCAATCACTTTTTAGCTGTAGAATCGTGTAGATAAACTCAACCAAAAACTACGGAACCACCCCTAGTAGTCGGTGCGAATTTCAAGCAGGCACTAAATTGGAAAATAAATTGAAAGTATAGGAAATTATGAAAATTGATTTCAGCTAATATTATGAATAATTTAAACTCAAATTTGTATTCATAAAATTGGTTGCGTCCATATTATAAGAAGCTCAAGGTTTTCTTTTTATAGAACGATTCATGTCAAAATATGTAACTGCATTTAATTTTAATTAAAATAATTTGAAGAGATTAACATACTATTTCTACGATTATTTCTGGTTGTGTTACCTTAGTGCAATTTCCATAATGGGGGTTTATGAAAAAGTGAGACCAGAAGCATTTTTCTTATCATCAAAGAAAAGCACTTTCATATCGACATTAATTTTCTGAGGAGACTCTATTAATTTTGTACTTTTTGTAGGAATCAAGAACTAATTCAGGAATAGTTAGCACTTAATATAAGCGGTGTGGCTAATACTTGAAATTTGTTTGCAAAAAGTTGTATCACTCGCCATGCTTACGCAGACACAGTGAGAAAAATGCCACAAAATACAATTTTCTTACTCAAATCATTGTTTATATAGAAGTAAGATAGCCAACCTTATGGGATTTATATTGGATTCAAATGGATGCGACATGTAGATGGCGACAGTGATCTCGCATCCAAGCCATGTCGTAACTTCAGTGATCTGGCCTCCTAGTCATGTCGTAACTTGATTGAAACAATGGGACAGCATTAAAATCAGGGTTTTTTGAAGAAACCTGCATTAAAATTCCACAGGCATCGGCTATCTTCTATTTAAACAATGCTCAAATGTTCTGCATTGGGGTCTCTTCCTAAAGACATTAACCAGAATCATACCTTTTGTGTCAAGCTGTAATAATAATGAGCTATTTTGTTTTGCTATGGAAAGTTCCGAGCGCGAGACGAAGGCGAGCGTGAGGAACCACCGAGCATCACGAATTTTCATTCTAACCGAGTAGCAGACTATATTTTCTCCACGATCAAAGATAGGAAACGTGACAGCAATAATTTTGACACTTACTCAAATTTTGCCACTACGATGACAATCAACTGCGTCAAGACTAAGGATATGTTCCGTTAATCAACCGAAGTTACCAATGTTTTCAGGAGCGGTAACAACACTTTTGACAGTGGTTATCTACTGGTGACTACGTTTGTGGTGTATTTACGGAATGCCAGTCATTTGTCAAATTACAGTTTTGATCGTTTCCCGTGTGTGTTTTATGTTTTTATTTTTTCACTTTGCTTGATTGTTAAATTTTTCTCTATTTGCTTTTAATTCGTGTTTTTTACATCCATTACATACTTATTATTCATATGATGTGTCTTGGAACTGGATGCCGATGATGATGCCACATTCAGTTGGCTTGAGGATAATGAGATATTATTAGAATCCTTTAATGAAGTTATACAATCATTCTGCTGGCTTGACGTCAATAAAAGTCCTGAATATTTAGAATTTTTGTTATCAGCCGTTTCGTTTTATAATTTACATCGACATTTTTGAAGATTTTTAAACATTCATGCTTTGCCAAAATTTGATTTTCAATTAGGGTGCCCAAAGTTCCTAGTTCTTCTGCAGAGTAATCACAAGCAAAGGATATATTGTCCTGTAATTGAAAAAAACGTCATCAAACTGAAAATGTTTCGAATACTATCGGAACTTAACATAACTCTTGTCTATGAACTAAAATGAGAACGAAAACTGAAAGCACGTCAACGTCAACAAACAATAAACCGAACTTACCAGAGAAAATCGACGGTCGTTCTGGTGACAGAGAATCTACCGCTTTTTCAGCAACCAAGTTCCGTAAATGGCCTTTGTTTCAGGAACCAACCGAACATTTTATATTTACGGGACAGAAAACAAGTAACCAAAGTAACCAAGTTGATTTACGGAACATATCCTAATGTTATTATTGCTAACCAGTGTGAGAATATTTTTCTATCACAAGAGAGAGAATGTAAATACATTTAAATTGCATGGGGGCAGAGGTGTTGCAGAATATTTCAATCTCAAGAGAGAGAATTCCAGCATTTCAGAATTGGCAAATTCTGTGATGATCGTGGAGAATATATGGTATATGGTATATGGTAATTTTACATTGAATTCCACCGAAGTAGAAGAATATCCAAAATAGATTTTAGAGATCATTGATAACATTTAGTGTTCAATATTTTAGCTTTTACTGTGAGTATTGGAATGCTGGTCCAATGTGACACTTAAGAACATAATACATTCCTGTTTATCTATAGTTTCGTTATTTTTTTCTATATCTAAATTTGTAATTTTATATCATTTTGCTTGGTGTGGAAGTTTCTTATGACTAGTTTTAGAAGCATTTAGGAACAGTGTGTGCACAAGACTTATTGCAGAGTGATTCTCGACTGGCATTAATTTTATTTTGAATTTGAGCTGAAGATTTGTCTGTGAATAAGAGGTGAAGTCGTCCGCATGAAGACAAGTAAGTAAGAAGACATCGTGGAGTAATAGGGGTAGTTCATTTAAATAAATAATAATATGGGGCCCAACACAAACCCTTAGGGGACCCCTATTCTTCTTGAAAGTGGGCTAAAAATATGTTCTGTTTTCACATTATCCTTTTTGTGATTTATCTTGACCTGCTGAAGCTGAAGTACTAGCCTTGTCAAAAAACACTTATGTAATTGGTAAAAAAAAACTGAACCGAACTTACCAACAAGATTTCCGTAATTATTATAAGTATCCAAGCTTTGCCAATTCGAGTCACCACATACCTGTATAACACTACAGAACAACTATAAAATCGAATTCCTACCAACCTTGTGAGCATTCAACAGTTTGAGAAAACGTATCTATAACCGACAGGTACTGGGAGAAGAAAATCAATCTCGCATGAAAATACAAGGCTGAGTCAGTCAGAAATGTCACGCGAAATCGAATTTTTTCGTTATCAACAAATTCTTCGAGAACGAATGAACTTTCTGTGATACTCAGGATTAGAATTACGTACGATGGGTATGTGAAATGGATCGTCAGATAATGACAGATTTTGCTGACTGATTTTCTCTTTTCTGGGATTTTAACCACTGAGAATTATCTATGACAGTGTTGAGCTCAAAAAATACTACTGTGAGTAGGATTATTTCAAAGTTCGAATTGACGGGTTCAGTGCTAATACTTTCAAAAGACCTCCAAGATTACCAAGAGTTTACGATGAAGCAGCTCAGTTAAGTGCATGCTTAGTTGTAGTAGAGCATGAACAAACTAGTGTAACAGATATTTGTAATAGGACCGGTGCTAAAAGGGAAGTCGTAAGAAAAATATTACACAATAATAAGTTCAAGCCGTTCAAACCAAAATTTATAAACACTTTTAAAGAACGAGATTTTGACGTACGGTTGGATTTCTCTTTTTAGTTCCAAGGACAACGAGAAGTAAATTTCGTTATTTAAATGTTATGGACGGACGAGGCGACTTTTACCTCAAATGAAGTAGTCAGTTCACAAAACTGTAGGTGGTGGTCAACAGAAAAACCAAAATTTGTGATAGAATGTCGAGATCAATATTTTTTTAAGACAAATGTGTGGTGCGGTGTGTTGAATAACAGAGTTATTCGCCTATATTTCTTCCGGGAAAAGTTAACTTCAGAGAGATACGTGCAGTTTTTAATAATGAAATAAGTCAAGTTTCAGATGAAACGACCCTTAATGGAAGCAGATATGGTTTCAATGTGACGGAGCGCCAATTCATAATTCGACAGGTGTTAAAAAATATAACTTGAAACTATTTCGAAGGAAGATAATTGGGCGAAATATGGAACAACCCTGGCCACCCAGGTCACCAGACCTGACCCCACTAGAATTTTTCTTTTGGGGGTATTTGAATTAAAAAGTCTACAAGCTCAGGCCGTTTCGAGATGTCAACCACCTGGAGACAGTAATTCGAGATTGTGTACTAATTATGTCTCCTCAGTTTTTAACAAACGCTGTCAACGAAGTCTCCAGGCGAAGCATTATTTGCATTGAGCGTGATGGAAGACATACCGAAATGTTATAATCAATATCCAATCCACGTTGTACATTCTTATCATTTGAATCGCCTTATAATTAATAAATGTTTATTGTGAAATAATTGTAAATTTTTATTACTACAATTCTTTTCAGAGCATGCCAGAGCAACTTGATCAATTTGTTGTGAGTGTGACTTCAGGGAATAATTTTTGAATATTGACTTAGCAACTTTTAGTCCAGGAGCCCGGTAAAAATTTGGTCAGTCATTTCCTCTCAAGCGCTATTTAGTGGAATGCATCAGAGAGTCGTATTATAAAGATTCGTGAACGTCAGCTGCGATTCCGTTGGTGGGGGGAGGGGGATGATCAGCACAGTAGCTTCCTACGCACGAAGAACAAAAATATATTCAATTATGTCCTCCTTCCCGTAAACATGTTAAACTGACGCAATCCGAATATAATTAAATAATATTTGAGAGGATATCATGGAAGGTACAATTTTTTTTGTGTTCGACCAACTAGCTGTCGTATAATACACCATGCTATAGTCAGCTGATTTTTTCTTTCTTCAAGATATTGCTTAGCGATAATTTAACATGATTTCAGGTAGGAAAACAAAATTGAATACATTTCTTTTTCTTTGTGCGTGGGAGGCTACCACCGCTCATCCCCCCCACGGAACCGCAGCTGACGTTCACGAAGCTTTATAATATAACTCTCTGATGCATTCCACTAATTTTCGCTTGAGAGGAACTTGGTCATGGAAATCTGTCACTGGCTCCCGGACTATTTAGGTCTATTGATTTGGAAATGGATTCGAAAATTCAGACCTAGAGCCACTTGAGCATATTTCTATTTTTTGAAAATATCCAATTAGAAACATTTAAAAAAAAAATATTCTTTCAGCAGATGGGTGTATTACATCTCAACTGGTTTTTTCAGATTTTACTAAATTTAAATTAGCCTAAAAATTGTAAGGTTAAGAAAACGTGAGAAAAATCAAAGTTGTTTAAACTGATTCAAATTTGCTAAGTGGGTAGGAAATCTAAAAATAATCAACTTTTTCATATAATATTTCTCATAATATTGAGAAATTACCTAACATTTTGTAATTTCTTATAAAAAATGTCACATTTGAGGTGTAGCCAATGGATAAGAAGATATCGTAAAAGTCATTTTTCATCATTTTTAAAGCACAAACTGTTCACGAACGCTAAATTTGCAATAACTGACTAATAAAAAAAAAATCCATATGATACGGATTTTAACGGTGACACTATACAGGGTGTTATTTAAGTACGTGGCCAAACACAAAAGGGTGATTCTTTGAGTGATTCTAAGACGAAAAGTTCATATAAACATAGGTCCGGTAATGCTTCGTTTTCAAGATACAGGGTGTCAAAATTTTTAAAAGAAATCGTTTTTGTCGTAAATATCTTAATAACCCTTCAACCGATTTTATTGAAATTTGGCAGTGTTATTGAAGGTCGTAAAGGGCGAATTTAACCCTAACTATATCAAAATTATCATGTCCAGTGGCGTCCCGGAAGACACTGTAACCAATATTTTTGACAGAAAACATGTGCGCCACTGATTTTTTTGCAATTTTTGTATTTGTTTCACATTTAGCAACTGAAATTACGACTTTTTTATATCTAGAATTTTTTTCGTATCTTGCTTTGTTTTTGAGAAAAAACATAAAAATCACTTCATTGCACGTCCCTGGCACAACACAATAAAAAATTGTTTTTATAGGGTTTTTAATGATTACAGGTGAATCTGTTATGCTTAAAAATTGTTTGTTTCATTTGGGCAGTGCGTGCATAGTGGTAACGCCGGAAATGCCAAAGCAACATCAAACAAGAAACACCCTTTATTAAAACCACACTGAAACAAAAATGGTACCTAGGCAATTTGTTTCTGTAAGAATACATTCAATAATAATTAACACAAAACTTATAATAGTTGCTCAAAATGTCCTCCTTCAACTTTAATGCAAGCATTAACTCGTCTTAACATCGATTCCCGAACACGTTGAAATATTTCCGGCGTATGTCTTATCTGATCACATGAATCCCGTATTCGTTGGATTAATTCTTCTTCAGTGTTGACTGGAGTTTTATAAACGAGGGACTTTAGATGTCCCCAAAGGAAAAAATTCAAGGGATTTAAATCCGGTGACCTGGGCGGCCATGACTGTGGACCTGCGCGACCGATCCAGTTTTCTCCATAAGTTTCATCCAGAAATTGACGTGCTACTATGCTGAAGTGAGGTGGAGCCCCATCGTGCATGAACCACATTGCTCCTCTTACTGCCAGTGGGACATTTTCTAGTAGTACAGGTAATACAAATTCCAAAAAATGACGATACTCTTGACCATTTAATCTCGGGGGTAAAAAATGAGGTCCAATGAGATAATCGCCAACAATACCAACCCAGACATTCACGGAAAACTGCTGTTGATAATTATTTTCTATAACCGCATGGGGATTTTCTTCTGCCCAGATATGGTTGTTATGAAAGTTCATAATTGAATTGTGGGAAAAACACGCTTCATCGATAAATAATATACTGGATAAAAATGTCGGAGATGTAACCTGTTGTTGCAAAAGCCACGTAGTATAAACAACTCGCTTGGGAAAATCCGCAGGAAATAACGCTTGAACACGCTGTATGTGGTAAGGATACAGTTGGTACTCTTTCAAAATCTTCCATACAGTAAAGTGAGAAATGTTTAATTGTTGTGCAATTTTGCGTGTGCTTGTATCGGGGCACCGCTCAACTTCATGTAAAACTTCTTCCTCCAGCGCCACTGTTCTTACCGTTGCAGGTCTCCCAATAAGAGCAGCCGACCTTTGAAAGGTGCCTGATTCGCACAGCCTTTCATGTATTCTCACAAATGTTTGCCTATTTGGAACATTTCGATGAGGATATCTTTCTTGATAAATGCGTCTAGCCGCTCTGGAATTGCCTTGGGCCATTCCATAGACAAAATGCATATCGGCCATTTCCGAGTTTGTAAACCGAACCATTTTCAGATATCAGTAACAAATTTTATATCTCAAAACTCTTGAAAACACTTCAAATAATTACTATCAAATAATTACGTATGTACCGTTTCAATTTGTGACAGTTATGAAGTTAAATTTGTTTGAACATTTGTTGTTCCTTCCATGGCCCTCTTTAGTTTCAAAACACTGCACTAATACATAACAACATTATTTGTTTCATCGAAAACAGGTAATATGAGCGAAAAAAATTAAAAGATGACTTCCATGTAATATTAATTGTTTAATCATAAATAAAAATGTCTTTATTGCAAGTCCATGGACAACAATGAGCCCATTTTGCAGCACGAGCCGAAGCCAAGAGCCGAAGGCAAGTGCTGCAATTCATACATACATATTTTTTTTCATTGCATTAATTTTGATAGAAAATTCTAAGACTAGAATAATAGAGTATTGATATGAAAAAATATTAGTAAGACCCCAGTTTTTGATGGTTTAGTAGTTGATATGTTTTATTGTGTTGTCACAGGGATGTGCAATGAAGTGATTTTTATGTTTTTTCTCAAAAACAAAGCAAGATACGAAAAAAATTCTAGATATAAAAAAGTTGTAATTTCAGTTGCTCAATGTGAAACAAATACAAAAATTGCAAAAAAATCAGTGGCGCACATGTTTTCTGTCAAAAATATTGGTAACAGTGCCTTCCGGGACGCCACTGGACATGATAATTTTGATATAGTTAGGGTTAAATTCGCCCTTTACGACCTTCAATAACACTGCCAAATTTCAATAAAATCGGTTGAAGGGTTATTAAGATATTTACGACAAAAACGATTTCTTTTAAAATTTTTGACACCCAGTATCTTGAAAACGAAGCATTACCGGACCTATGTTTATATGGACTTTTCGTCTTAGAATAACTCAAAGAATCACCCCTTTAAGTTTGGCCACGTGCTTAAATAACACCCTGTATAACAATCTAATGGTGGAAAATCAAAGCCATAAGGTTTGGACGTACTGAAAGGATTGAAATAAGGGAGTGATCTTGTGAGAAAAAACTCGGTTGCTGATGCATTTTCTCGCTTATGTCAATCGACAGAATGAAATTTTATCGTTAGGAACCCGAAAAATAATTCCCATAAGCCGGGAAAAAATTCAATGAGAAGCAAATTCAGGACACTTTTAGGCCACAATTTATTTAAATGAACCACCCTATACATTTTTCAATGCTTCAAGACATTTTATAGGACTCTTTTCATTGGAATTTTTTCGTAGACTTTTCTTTCTTCCAACCTTTTTTTCCCCGACTTTTTTCTCTGATTGCTTTTACCCACACTTTAATCCTCGAATTTTTCTCGGGGCGGATTCCCTGGACTTTTTTTCCCGAACTTTTTCCCAGGACTTTTTTCCTATGACGTTTTTGACGGCTCTCATGATGTGCAGAAATTCAGAAAGTGGGTATGCGTGGTCTTTTTATTCAGGTTTTCAGAGCAGGGGAAATAAAAATGAAATAAAACATAAAATTTTATTAATATTTTCTCGATGCGTGCTGATGGTAACTTAAACTAGGTTTAATGATTAGTATTGGCCATATTTTGAAATCATATCAACATGATATTCGGCAATGGTGATAATTCAATTCAAAAATTCTCTCCCATAGGACGAATCGTCAACTCTTCGATCTGAAATTCAATAAAACTAAATTAATACCACAGTAATTATATCCTGATCATTTCAAACTATTCGAATCAGTTCTTTGAATGAATTGAATAAGATTTATTAAGGATCATTTTTCAAACTTTACATGATTTATCAATTTAATGAAATTAAGGAAAATTTAAGCCTGTTGGTGAATATCCTAAACAATCAGTTTATAAAAAAATTGTATTCACAATATACAGGGTGTTACATAAGTACGTTAAAATATTCGAGTGACATATTCCTGAGACAATTTTAAGGAAAAAAGTCCATATAAACTTGTGTCCGGAAATGCTTCGTTTCGGAGATACAGGGTGTTGAAATTGAATTTTTTTGTTCGTTTATTAAAAGTAACTTTTCAAAAAATAAGTTATTTGCACGAAATTTGGTACCCGGGGTTTTTTTGACGTGGGAAATCATAATTTCGTATTAATTTTTATATAACATCTAGAGGGCGCTGCGTACGCTTTCTTTATTTTTTTCAAATTGCCCTAACATTTTTGACTGTAAACTTTTGGTACTTTTCCGAAATGTAGCACTTTCTAATTTAATAATTGAACATGACAATTTTTTTTAACTTCGATTGATTAAGCAGTTTGAAAATGCTCAGTTTGAAAGAAGTCTGTGTTTAAAGTTTGATGAAAATAACTGCAGTTGCAAATAACTTATGACGAAAACCAACCATGGTTTGGAAATTTTCAACCATCTGTATCTCGAAAACAAATCATTTTTCGATAAACATTTCATAAGAAAAAAGTAGTTTATTTTGACGAGATCTACCAAATACTTTTTTTTTCCTTCCTCGGATGCTGGTCCTTTCACCAGCTACACCTCAGCCTCTTGGGCTTCTTGTGTTTTCCGTGTTGGTTTTACAGCACCCACTCCGTAACTCTGGTCGCCTGTACCAGTCTGTACAGGTTCTTCACCGGTTGGCTGTTGTATTCTTCGGGAGTTAAATTGGGTTTCCCAAAAATTGCCTGTCTCTTGCGGTCTAATGCCTCGCATTCTGACAGTATATGTTTGGCTGTTTCTGTCCCTTTACCACATTGTCTGCAGGAAAGTTCTCCGTGTACAGACCCATTTTGTGTACCACATACTTAGTTTTTGTAATGTTCTCAGCAACTTCACTTAGCGCCCTAGGAGCTAAGTAACATGTATCGATATAGAAAATTGTAAATATCTCGAAAACGATCACCTCCAGCGTTGTTGAGGAAGTGTACCTTTTTTACTTGGAAAAGGTGGGGGAATTAGGTTTTTTCATGAAAAGTACCAAAAGTTTACAGTAAAAAATGTTAGGGCAATTTGAAAAAAATAAAGACAGCGTACGCAGCGCCCTCTAGATGTTACATAAAAATTAATACGAAATTATGATTTCCCACGTCAAAAAAACCCCGGGTACCAAATTTCGTGCAAATAACTTATTTTTTGCAAAAGTTACTTTTAAAAAACGAACAAAAAAATTCAATTTCAACACCCTGTATCTCCGAAACGAAGCATTTCCGGACACAAGTTTATATGGACTTTTTTTCTTGAAATTGTCTCAGAAATACGTCACTTGAATATTTTAACGTACTTATGTTACACCCTGTATATTCCTAGGCGTTCCTTAATTTCTAGATGAATTAAGTTCCAAAGAAACATTTTTCTTTGATGACTCAGGGTTGATTTGTTGTGTCATAAAAGCGAATTTGTGATTTGCAAGTGGTGAACATGGTGAGCAATTAACGTAAGAGAAAAGACATTTTGTCAATTAATGCATGAAATTCTAACGAAATATTTCTAATGTGTGGAAAAATTAAAATGTATCTCACATGTACTGTTGGTCCTGTAGCTAAAGCGTACATGACTGCCTGAGCAATATCTTCTGGTTTCAAGTATGGCAGGCTTTGAAGGGCTTGCTTGACCTCCCCTGGCAAAAAATCTAGAAATTCACTCCGGACTATACCAGGACTTATACTCTGTAAAATAAAAAAATTTGTTATAAAATCTTCAAAAATCCACACACAAATAAAAGGTTTCAAAATAAAACAGCTTGCATTATCCTGAGAAAATTATGCAGTTATAAATGTTCATTCACCGCACTCTTCGCGTAGTCCAATTTTAACTACTTGTAATATAATTTTACACAAGAGCAAAACTAGTATCTATGTTGTTTATCTTTATTGCGTCATGTACGTATGTAGCATTTCTTTTTCCATGCTATACACGCTTTTACATTATACTACTAAATTTTTTGTCTATGTCTTTTTCTAATAATTTGTAATTATTGCTATTTTTGCTACATTTTAGGACTCTATAATACCTATATTTTCCACTTATGACGTGATCTAGATATGTTTTGATGCCTAGTTGTTTTATGATGAACTATAGTTTCTTGGATGAACCTGTTGTCTTTTCTTCCTTTTTATGACGTTAGTGTATTTATCAATTCATATTTATGCAAGCCACTTCTATATTTTCTTTAATTTTATACTTCTTCATATTTATATTTATAAATGCATTGTCAACAAGAACTCATTCTTCGGATAATAAAGTATATTTTGATTTGATTTGAAATAATCGATAAAATGTTTCTTCACTGGAAAAAATCTATTTTTTCACTGAGATTTACTGCAATTGAAAATATTTAATTTTAAACGAAAAATCTGCAATGCATGAATAAAAAAATTCTATGTTCTAATATTTGATGACTATATCATTTGAAATTTTTAATAAAAAACCGAATTACTTCTGCTGAACATTTTGTAGTTTCAAGTAAAGAATTCTCAATTGAAAGATTTTGAACGAAGAAAATGTTCTTTATCCTAGATAATATTTTTTCTCAAAAAAGGAATAAAGGTTTAATCATCTCCATCCCACAATTTACGTCTTCTCTATCAAAGAAATTTGTATATTCTATCCTGGAAATTACCTTTTCTCTGTCCACGAATTTACGTTTTGTTTTCTCTATGCAAAAAATAAGTTTACTCTATCCAAGCAGTTACATTTTTCTGTTCGATAAATTAGGTTTTCTTCATCCAAGAAATTACGTTTTCTCCGTTCCAGATATTATATTTTCTCTGTCCAAGAAATTGCATTTTCTATTTACAAGAAATTGCAATTTTTCTGTCATGGCAATTACGTTTTCTTCCTCCAACAGATCGGTATTCATAAATGATACATTTTCTCCCAACAAAATTGTCGAACATGGAGTACCTCAGGGCATTGTTTATATAGAAGATAGTTAGTCAACCTTATGGGATTATAATTGGATCAAAATGGATGCGACATGTAGATGGCGATAGTGAGCTCGAATCCAAGTCATGTCGTAACTTCAGTGATCTGACCGCCAAGTCATGTCGTAACTTGATTAAAACAATGGAAAAGCATTAAAATCAGGGTTTTTTGAAGAAACCTGCATTAAAATGACGTCAAATATTCATGTTTGTAACTAATCGCGCTAGATGACACTCGCGTTTGTGTCCAATATCTTTTCCACAGGCATTGGCTAACTATGTTCTATTTAAACAATGCTCAGGGATTGGGTCTAATTTTATTCTTGATTTATTTCAATGATTTTATCCAATGCATATTACCATAAAAATGTGTACTCTTTGATGACGATACAACCATCTCAACATCCAAAAACAGTAATTAACTTAACAGAGAAAAATAGTGATGTTTCGGACTATTCTTTTAGATGGGTTACGCCCAAGATGCATATAATTCCTGGTGGAATTACTTATAGCTGTGAAATTGTCATCAAAAACTGTTGATGTACGGCCTGCTTGATTCATGACATTTTTATTGCGTCAAGAGAGTTTACTCAATTTTAACATAGATGGCAGGCAAATCATTACCGATCATGATGACTTGACATGTCGTTTTGACAAACGCATGCTGCGTCATCGACATAACCTCAAATTGAACCATGTCATGATTGTCATGTCGAAGTCGAGACTCACAAAAAAATGCTATACACTACCCTAACTTTTACGAATGACAGAAAAACACAAGAACAAATAAATAACAATAACCCAACAACTAAAAACGTCGCAAAACTACCGAACTGAGCGAAAAGTATTAAAAGAACAGAAAAATCACACGATAAATACCAATATGCAATGTAATTGACATATAACCTCAAAATAATGTTAACGTTCAAAAACTCAAAAAATGTATCTAGTAGGCACTTTGGATTGTTGGAAACTCCACTATATTCGACTTAAGCGTCATCCATTGACGAATGGAACAAACTCTATTGACGCAATTACAGGATCAAGAACTTTAGTTGAAACAAAAGCGAATCAGTAAACGCACCAGAAGTTATATGCATCTTGGTTACGCCAAACAATTGAAACCTAATGGACACAATACACAAGATATCAATTTTTCCAGTAACAACATTTTGTACGAATAATGAAAATACAGTTCAGATATAAATAATTAGAATAAAATTTTGATAAAATCCGGACGATCATAAATGTATTTGTTAAAATAACAATATTGATAATAACACTAAATAATGAACATGTCGGGGTGTGGCGCAGTGGTAAGAGCATCTGAGCCAAAGGAAAGGTCCGCAGTTTGAGCCCTAGTTGGAGTTGGGATTTTTCAATTCAATTCAACCGATTAAATTATTAAAATCTGTGGCTCGACCGGGGTGAGTCCTGCACGATTCACTGTTGCGTTCCAATTAACAGTGCGCTCCTTAGGTGGCGTATGGAGTTAGTAACAAGGCCTACCCAGAACACATGGCTAGTGACCATAGAAGTCGATGCCATAACATCAAAGAAAAAATAATAATAATGAACATATAATAATAATAACCAATGGTACTTACTGTTACTTTTATTCCCGTTTGGTGATAATTCAAATCTTGCTTCAAATTGTCTGTCAGGGCAGTAACGGCAAACTTTGATGCAGGATACACATTGGAATTGGAGTTCGGTAAGTTGGGAACCTTATGGCCGACAACGCTGTTGATATTGATGATGTGACCGGCAATACTGTTTTGTCTCATGATCTTTACAGCTTCCCGATTACATATGCAAAGTGCTATTACGTTCACGTCAAATATTTGACGCCAGTCTTCGGTTGATCCATCTGAAATGAAAGTAAATTATCCATTATTATCTAACTAGTGCAGAAAGCCATCTATATACAGGGTGTTTGTTAAGTAATTGTTCAAACTTCAGAGGGAAAATCTTTGACTAATTTTAAGATAAAAAGTTTATATGAACATGTGTCAGCAATTGTTTCGTTTCGGAGATACAGGGTGTTGAAGTTGAAATTTTATTTTCAATTATTATAAAAAGTGCAAACTTGGCAGACCTGAATTGTTCGATTGAAAACAATGAGAAAGATTATGGAAAAATAGTCTGCCAGAATGATAGTCTGCCAGAATGTTGCCTCTGCGTTGTCTATTCAAAAGTGTAAAAAAAGTGTTCTATATTATGCGCACATGTCTGCCACTTGGCCTAATGTTTAGATTTCTTATAAAAACCAATAAATTTGATGAGGCAGACATCCAGACTTGTGATATACCAAAGGCAGAGCATTTGAATTTTTTTCCAACCTGACGCTTGCGCCAAGTTACGAGTACAAAATTCTACGTCTACTGAATATTATTGAACATTCCAAACCTAACATTTTCGACTAATTAGAGGCCTGTATTTTTTTATCATTACCATAGCAACTAATAACATTTTCGGAAATTCTGGTCTCTCTGCACATTTTTTGACGTTTATAGTTAAAATAACATTTAAAGAGTGAGTTCGAACCCACTGCTGGAACTTTTTTCCCCTCAAGCATTTAGTTATTCTATGACATGACGCTGACATAAATGATTGACAAGGTTTCTCGGATGCCAGCGATGACGACGCTTTTTGAATATTATAGCTTTTTTTATTTTAAAAAAATTACTCATTTCGTTTCTGGCTGGCATTAAAAAAAATATTCCATAGATTTCAGCTCTAGAAGTAGAATCGTTACCGGGAGTTCAACAAATAATATTAAACAAAATAATGATGGTAAAACTATAAAGAATCACAATAATCCAATGCAATGCCAGCTTTCCCTTGATTCCGTGAAATTCAAACAATTGTACAGCTAAAAATCAGTGAGCAAGGTGTCTGTCAAATGTTTTTTCGTATCCAAGGAGTCATGATGAACCGAATGGGTGCAATCAGAACTGTGTGCAAATGACTTGATAGAGCTTGATTGATGTTTTTCTGCGAGGATTGCGAAAAAGGAATCTTGATGATACCAACTCTGATTAAGAAAATCAGTGAAATGCAGGTGGAAATTGAATCAATAAAACGATCAAGAAATTCAATGCAGGAAGAAACATCGCCTTTGAATAATGAAGATATAATATCGGAAATGGTGGAAAGACAGACACGCATGGTAAATGTTATAATTTTCAATGTAAACGAACCCCAACAGAGTACCCAAGCGGAGCGTGTTGCTTCAGATAAGGATTCCATATTAAATATACGCAGCGACATAGGTGCCTTAATTGACTGGACCAAATCAATTCATAGTGATGGTCACTAAACTGAAATCCACCTCGATGTGAAACTTGTGCTAATCATGCTCAATGCTCTCCACCTACCCAACAACTGGAAGGAAAATGTGTAGAAAGCTGATCTTCCGGAAGATATACAATAGTTTTCCAAGTTAAAGCGTTGGCAATCGTACCTGTGGCTATGAGGCAAAAGGCGAAAGAAGGGACTGAGCAGAGAGTTTATATCTGTTCGGATAGTCAGACAGCGGTCAGAGCCATCTGTCACCCTAAACCAAGCTCAGCACGTGTACAGGAATACGGAGATGCTCTTGAGAAACTGGCTGAAGTTCATCTGGTTCATCTCAGTTCCTTGGGGAGTAGGAGGCATATGGGAAGTTAAGATTTGAAATCTTGGTAGTTAAAAACTTCAACAAGAGGAACTGGTCGAGTTAGAGTGGACAGACTTACTGACCTTCATCAGAAGACCACGAAGGTTAGAAAAGAAAGATTGGGAAAAGTAATGTAGATAAGTAAAGAACAGGGGATGTCAACAAGGGCCCATGGGGGCTTACTTGCCTGGCTGCTGCATTGGCCTTCCTCATACAATCAGTACTACTACTATTAGCTGACTTTGTACCCTTGTGCGAAATGAAACCTACAAATAATAGCGATTTCCCATAAGATTTGCGCAGAACAATATAGACGCGAATGAGTTATCTTAGACTCACCTAACAAACTGCCTGGTCGCATGAGTCCAGCATTGTTAACGAGGATATGAACGGGTCCTACATTTTCAGTTGTCCAACGGAAAACGTTCAGGATGTCTTCTTCTTTCGTAATGTCGCATTTCAGAGCGTGAAGCTTTCCTGGTTGGCTACCCAGACTTTTGGACAGCTCTTCGATTTTTTCAACCCTTCGTGCTATACCGACAACCTGAAATTGAAGCAGTTAGTTAATGATGGTATCATGGGCCAGGTAGACGAGTGGTTAAAGTGTCGATGTTTCAATCACTTTGGCTGCCAGTCGCAGATTCAAACCCTAGCGACTGCAGACATTTTTCTGATGGTCCGAAAAAGTGCTAGGAATGACACGTCAAAAAGTAAGACCTCGTTTATCCTTGGCACTCACACGTTTCGACTTCTGAGGGCTGACTTTAGTAAGGGGATGATAGCTGATAAAAGGAAAAAACAATTTTTTTTAAACAATTATATATGAGACACGTCTATATAAGTACGATGTCGAATAATCAACTGTCTTGTCCAGGTATGCCGGTCAAGTGGTAACGATGTAAAATGACCCTAGGAATTCCTTACCTATAATTAAATAGCAACGAAGTCGGGAATTTCTCGTCTGGTAATTGCCAAAAATCCTAAAAAGGTTATGGTGTATTTCTGAATAATTGCAAAAGAATTTTACTGGAAGATCGCTTCAAAGAATGTGATTTTATAGCGTTGATTTGGGGGAAAACCTAGTTCAGAAAAAGTAATAGCGTTGCTATGAGAATGCTTTGATTTTAGACTGAAATGAGGGGTCCAATAATAGTGCTTTATAACGTTAAAAATAAATTCCTTACGAAGTCCCTTAAACACGATGGAAAGTGATCATTGATTCACTTATTTTAAAATTGATAATTTGTTTCAAACCAGTATCGAAACCTTTATTTCTACGAATGGAGTGAAGGGCGAGAACAGAACATACGAGTATAATGGATGAAAAAATACTTGTTTTACTTACATTAACACCGGCCTCAACTAGAGCTTTCGCAATTGCCGCCCCAATACCGGCACTGGCTCCCGTAACTATGGCAACTTTGTTCACCCAACGGTCCATTTTCTTACAATATATCAGCAACTACCTGTAACTTACGAAATTCTTCAATTACTCATTGTACCTAGTTGTTGGCGCTATCAATCCTAAAAAAGAACACTGGTACGATCACAGTATTGTTCGACAGGGTACTAACCCGGGAACGTCTTTTCTAGTAATTTGATGTTGATTTTCATAAAATTTTGGTTTACAAAACTGCCACATATGTTTCGCCAATGCAATGGCTTCTTCAAGCAGAAGTATACTTCTTCTTGAAGGAGTAGTGGTAATACTAATTACAAGATCTCTGCTTGAAAGTTGTTATGTGCACCAATAGTAATTTACCACCAGTAAAATTTGGTGATGGAGAAATAGACCCCGTTTTATTGATATTGATTATGGTCAATAGAATGACAATATTGTGGAAGACTTTGAAGGTTGAGTGTAAGAGAGTACTTTCTCATCTAGTATGAGAAAGCGCTACCTCTACCTTTTAGTAGGATGTAATATAATATTATTCCTACCAAAAAAAGCATTTATTATTATCATTATTATTATATATTGGAAGAGTAGGTACGAAGAAAAATAAATCCAGAGCGTTATATGCAGAAGTTTTTGATCAGGATCAACTTTAATTAATATTAGAGAGATGTTGCAGTTTTAAATAACATCAGGCAGTAATAGAGTCGACGTTATTTTGACATGTACGCACGCGCACTTTGAATCTAGAATAAGGTCAACTTTATTAAAATACTGCCTGCCTCTATTAGTGGACGTTTAAAGGCGAGGATTAATATTCCTTTATTTCCATTTCGGGTGAGATCGTAAATTATCGTGACATGATCAGTGGATATAACATGGCTCTGACTGATAAATATTTGAGATTTTCAACAAGAGACGACGTAGAAGTTCGTTTGGACAATTCCATCTTAAGAATAATTCCTTCTAATTGTGAAATAAATTATGCAGAGAGAAAAATCCAAGAAATGAATTTGATTTAGGTCAAGAACGCATCTGTCAATCACGTCTAAATAAGGGACGACCAGACGAAACTTGCAATATCTCTAAGCTAATTGATGGGCGATGATTTGATATTTTATTTTTTACACCAGCTTTATGAATGTCACAGAGTTTTTAAATTGTTTGGGTTTTCCATTACTAAATGTTAAGTTGATGATATGGCTAAGGGGATGCAGAATGTTTTTTGCAGTTAGTTTTAATAAAAATGGGGTGAATCCATCGTATCCAGGTGCACTACAATTTTTTGAAGAATTGATTAGGAGGAGTACTTCGTTTTCTGTAAGAGGAGTTAAAAGTAAAGAGTTATTATTAATGGGAATATTGTTCAATGAGAAATCTTGTGGTATGTTTATTCTTTCAATCATTTTAGTGCCTATGTTAGTGAAATATTCATTAAAAAAATTTGCCATTTCGTTGTTGCTATTAAAAGTTTGTCCATTTTCATCGCATATATCTATGTGTTCTCTTTCCAGACTTGCCATTTGTTGCCTCAGAAATTACTTGATGAATTTTTTTCATGTTATTTTGATTTTGTGTTATTATGTTTTTATAGTAGTCATGCTTGCATTTTTTTTAAAGACTATTTAGTTTATTCCTAAAAGCTTTGTATTGTTCTTCTAATTCTACTGAAAAATTATTACAAAAACATTTTTTTAAATTAATCTCTTGTGATAATTGACCTTGTAAGGCCTTCTGTGATCCAAGGCTTAATTTTTTTATCAATTTTTTTCCGAATAATTTTTATAATTGATCATTCATTTATCACATGTTGAAAAGTGTCTGTGAATACGTCTGTAGCTACTTGGGCGTCATTTGATGCGGTAACCTTAGTCCAGTTTTCATTTTCTAGTAGTTTTTCATTATTTCACTTTTTTGATTGTGTGAGAATCTTTGTTTTCATTTTTTTGGATCCGAGCAGGTGTGTCTCTGTTAAATATAGCAGTTACAGCATAGTGATCTGTAATACTGCACGTTAATATGTACGAACTAACACTTATATTTAAAAAATAATTGAATATAAAGCTGGTAAAAACACATTTGAGTTATGGAATGGTACTAATGGTAGGTTGGAGATCAATGACAAAAACTTACTATGCCACAGGCTAGAAGTACAATAACAAGAATTATTCTTGAAAAGGTTACTAGGACGACTGGATCGTGAGAACTAGCGGTTAGATTTTCGATTTTCCGTAAGTTAACTAATGGATCCCAAAAAAATATATTCCTCACAAGCCACAAACCAGTACTTACTTCAACGGTATTTAATCTAAACAAACCAGCAAATAGAAACACACAATAACATACCATAATTGAATAATTCAGTTGGCTTCTTTGTCCAACTGTATCGTGGACCTAAATTATACAATATGATGAATTTGATTGATAATAATGATTGCGTGTGGAGGTTACCAGTGTCGTATCATTCGACGCTGGAGACCACAAGGGAAACCGAATTGGAAACGAGTATAAAATGAATGAATGCATTGTTCGAAATATCTACTCAAACTGCTCAACATATATTTTGAGATGTTATGAAAAGTTTTAAGAAATTTGATGGAGCGCCTGGTCAGCAACGTCGTAGAAAAACAGTGTTTCTGGGATTTATCGTATGTATATAAGAACAAGAAGCCTGGAATGTTTCAATAAAGAACATCTAATTGAAATTGCATTACTGAAGTATAAGAAAAAAAACTTTATTTCAAATAGGCAAGCCTGATATAAACATAATTAATATATTCTATATTATACACTTCTTTACAGAAAAAAATCATACTTAACACGTTGCATGCTAATAACGCCTATGCGCGTCATGGTGTTGTTTTATCAGGGTGCTGATGAAAATAATTCAAAGCTGTCCAATACATTCACCAAGGCATGAACGCAGCTTCTTAGTGGAGGATAATATGAGTGAAACATTTAACTCATGTACCCAGTAAGCCGTTTTTTGTTGTCAAGCTTTTGACAGGTTTTATAGCAGATTGAAAACGGACTCGAATTGTTCACGACGTAAACGAGCAAAAATTAGTGCAAAAATACTCAGCGATACTGAATTATACCAAATATTGAATCAGTCATCTAGTGAAGATCAAGTTGATGAATCCGACACTGATTTTTCTCCATTAGATGAAGAAACAGGTATGTTTGTTATATACGCATCATCATCACCACCATCATAGGATTTTCACAAACTTTTTTAGAAAGTGAAGAGGAAGAAGATTATTTGGGGTTAGTTCAAGCCGTACAGATAGCTGCAAATAGGAATGATGAAAATATACAAGAAGCTTCTAATGTAATTATACAAGAAGATACAAATATTCCAGACCTGTGGCAAGATAGTTCCATCGGTATGCAACATTTTGATTTTACCGAATCTTCTGAATTATTAGTAGAAATTCCAGGGACTGGTCTTCCTTACGATTTTTTTTTGCCTTCTCGTAAAAGATAGTTTTTTTGAGCATATAGTAGATGAAACGAATATTTATGCTGAAACGGTATTTTTATCGGGTGTTAAGAAAATTCGCGTATAACACAATGAAAGCCAGTAACTGCTAATGAACTCCGAATATTTTTTGGACTAACATTGCATATAGGAACATGGAAAACTAATAGAATTCCGGATTATTGGAAAACCGATCCTCTGTTTCAATTGAGATGTTTCCATGATAACATGAGTAGAGATCGTTACATGCTTATTTTGAGATGTCTTCATTTTGCTAGAAATCCGGAAATACCCTCTTCCGGATTTCTATCACGAAGTATCTGTTAGATTTAATTCAATACCCGTCGTGGTCTTAGCCAGGCGAGTAGTTGTTTTCTGTCAGGTACTTGCCTTGATAAGCCTACTTAGTAGGTGTATATGGGAGTAAAAGGTTCATCATCGGTTGGCAACGACTGTTCGTTACTAAACGATCTCCCAAAGAATTCTGTTTTCTTCACATAAATCTCTCAACCCGGAAATTCGGAGTGTTCTTCCTCTGCTCGCTAGGTGGAGCGGCCTAGAAACCGCTTTATCGCGTGAACCAGAGTTGATCAAGCAACGAAGTGTGTAATGGTTTGGACGGGGAACAGATGGCTTCAGTGCTGTCTGTGTTGACCTACCCTTGCAATGATGAGAGGCAACAACCTCGAAACTAGTCTGCAGGTAGTCACCCTGTCCTAAGATGTCTACAAACCCTGGTGTGTCGAGTGATTCGATTTTGTTTTGATTTTTCAGAAGACAAATAAACAAATGAAATAGTGGTGTGCTTCTTTAGTCGAGTCCAGAGATGGCGCCCTTATATAGAATTTTAGTCTTGTCAATATTCCAGGGATATGGTGATTGATGACTGTTGTCAATTTTATAGAATTTGAACAAACTTTAAATACAATTCAAACGTGAATGATTGTGACAGAATCTAAATTTCATAGAGCGATTTCCTTATATTGATTACTATTATTAATGTGTTTCTTCATTTTGCTGTATATTTTCTTAGACATTCATCCAATAATAATTTAATTATTATGATTCTTATCATTTACTTGATGAAGATCCATATAGTAATTGTACAAACTACACTGAAACCGATTCGTTCCTTCACAAACTTTATTTAATCAGACAGTGAAGAAGCTAGTGTGTAGGCAAAACATGTCTGAGAAAATAAAATTTGTGAATATCTAATCGTTTCCTGTGTAGTTTGTACAATGATAATTTGTATTTGTATCATTTGTGGGCAATCCAGAGAGACGAACAAAATAATTCATCTATATTCAGTACCTAAAGTGAGTACCTACTACCATATTATGAAGATTATTAGAAAACATTTTGATGAAAATCATGGCAGGAATATATCACACACGGAATCCCGCCATTCCCGCTTATATTATATAGCACAAGATTGACAGGTTCTAATGGTGAATTTTCATGAAGCTTAATTTCTATATTTCTAAATGAAATGCGTGGTTATTATTGTAGTTGATTGCATTTCAGTAAAAAAAAATATATAAATAAGACGAAAATGTAACAAATAAAACTTATTGGTGATAGTGATTCAGTAAATTCCAATAATTACGTCTCTTTATTCATTTCATTCGTCGGCAAAACTTAAAAATGTCGGTTCTTGTGAATTTAGCCTAACAAGAAAACCGACCGTGGCGGTGCACGCAAATGTGGAATATTTGGGAAACAGACCACTATTTCATTTGTTTTCTCTTAATCAAGCTGGCGAATTGTCTCCCGTTTTATCCCACAGTTTTCCAGGTATGAGTTGACACACCAGGGTTTTTAGACATCTTACCCTGTCCAAATCAAAACATAATTCTGCTGTTTGGTCACAGAGGGCACTTGCAATTGCGTCCTCTGGTATTTTGAGGAACGTTGCACAAGTATCTGTTAGATTTAATTCAATACCCGTCGTGGTCTTAGCAAGGGGAGTAGTTGTTTTCTGTCAGGTACTTGCCTTGATAAGCCTACCTAGTAGGTGTATATGGGAGTAAACGGTTCATCATCGGTCGGCAACGACTGTTCGTTACTAAACGATCTCCCAAAGAATTCTGTTTTCTTCATTATTATTACTATTATATTGTGCAATAATATTGCATTGTCCCAGTTCAGCAAAATTTGTACCGAACCGACAAACATTAGATAATAGATACATTTTTATTATTATTTTTTTATCAACATATTATGCAATTATACTGCATTATTATCCAGTTCTGAGTTATGTTCAGAGTACCGGCGTGAAGTTAGCGGCTAATTTCCAGCCGAAGATTGCCGAACAACCGAAGATTGCCGAACATCCATAGACGTAATTGTAATAATGTCTACTTTTTTTAAATCAATTTATACTTCTTTTTTTCATATAGTATTTAGAATACTACATGCCTGCTCTTGTATGACAATTTTGTATACGATGCTGTAATGTACTGTCCATGGAAATAAATTATCTTATCTTATCTCTTATCTACTAGTTTTTTTTTAATTTAAGGTGGGTTCGTGGATGAATTAGTTTTATTGAACTGGGAATATTGTAAAACAGAAATTACGAGAAATGCGATATAATTTCAATCAAATAGAATAAAAATGTTCTAATAATTGTGAATAAACTGAAGGTCTACCTAGCTTCTTCCCGAAATGATGACAGAAATTGTTACGTAGTTTTATCACCCGAACATGAATCCGAAGACATTTTGTGGAGTCTCCAATACTTTTTGAGTTATGGCCATTTGAATCTTGATAGTCGAACATTTTCAAACACGAATTTTTCTGTAAAAAATCGCAAAAATGCCTCCTTCTTTTTGTATACAAGTTTTTCAGACGTTAATCTACCCATATTTCGTAATTAACATTCCACACACAAAAACTCGACCTTGTTTTAATAGTATATCTAGTTTTTAGTAATTTTCATTATCATGTTGAGTTGGTAACTTCCGAAATGCTCGGCGACTATTCGAATTCAACTTCTCATTCATTTATATTTTCAACTGTTTAATTCGCGTCATTTTGTACTAAGTTTGTTGTAAAAAAAAAATTATAGAACATTTTTAAAAACAAAGTCGCCCGAACTCAACTCGACTTAATTTCAGTGCGACTTCGGGTGACTTCGGACGCACTTTGAAGCGTTTTGAATAACTCTCAGTGACATTTCCAAGGTGAAAATCCAAAATTTACAAATTGTAGATATTGATCTCTACTTCCAGATACCGTTTGCAGAATTTAAATATGACTATTTCCCTCAAATCGGCGAATTTTTCAAGATGTGCCCTCAAATTGTTTATAACTCGATTGTGCAGAAACTACACATCGGACGGAAAACATCTTGCGTGCAGTTGAACTACATATTATTATCTATCACCAGCATCAGATTTATAAAAATTTAAAAAAATTAAAAAATGGTCTCGTTTTCGAGGTTTTCCCGGATTTTCTCAGTGGAAAATACATCGACCCGGTCGTATGAGAATCCATTTTGTAGGTTTTATAAATTTCTACAAAAGTTTGATTGACTGTAAACCGATTCCATGAATAATCTTTGAGATATTTCCAAAAAACCAAAAAAGTTCACTATTGCCTGTTTAAAAAATCCACAAATCGATTTTGCTGGGGCCAAAACTGGGGTTTTCATTAATGAACTATTTTATAAAAATTAGTATATAGGCTATTTGCGTCTTTTATTTTAAGGGAAAAAACCTCCATAGCTTGGTCTAGTACGAACCCACCTGAAATTTAAAAAAAGTAAGTACGTCTATGGATGTTCCGCAATCTACGGCATTTTGACCGATAAATTCACGGCGACTTCAAAGTTAATTTTAAAAAATCGATTTCTTAATTTGTAACGAACAGACGAACAAATAAACAAAATACCGACGTGGTTTGATAATTTTTTTACTACTATTCAAGTTCTGCCTATTCGAGTTACCACATACCTTCAAAGCACTATGAAACAACTACGATAACTAGGAAAACCTACTAATGAATTCGTTGTGAGCATCCAACTATTTAATGAAATTCATCTACCACTGGGTAGTGGGAGAAAAGATCAATCTCGCTTAACTTCATGCTGAGTCATTGTGAATAGTCAGAAGCGTTACTGCAGGGCCGGCTCTACAGGTTTGTCTGCTAGTGTGCACATCCCAAAGTAGCGCCCCTATTGGAGGCTATTGAATTTTCTCTATTATTATTCATTGAATTCATGTTTAAATCCACTACGCAAATGTAATATTTCCAGTCACTTCACTTACCATTTTAACTTTCCACAGTTTTAAAAAAAAAATTCTTCAATGAAACACAAAGACTGGAGGTGGAGACCATGAAACGAACTGAATTACTGAAGTAGATTAAAAGACCGTTCAAAGATTGTGATTATTTTGCCTTAATTTTTACACACCTTGTATAAGTTAGTAAATATTTCACAACTGCTATATGAAAGTTATTCTGTTAGTAGCATCTAGCATTAATTTAGTTGAAAACAAGAAAACGCTGGTTGAGAATTTAAGCATTAAAGCTGATTTTCACAAAATAAGAGATATTTCAAAAACCATAAGGTTTAGGTGAATTAAACCTTAATGAAACTTACCTTTATTTCGATCGTAAAATCCGAAAATGAAATAATATACAGGGTATTCCATTTAAAAAATAACAACTTTGATATGTTTCGTGTTTTTGGCACACCCTGTACAACATGAAAATATTTTTAAAATGTAGGGCCAATAGGTCCCTACAAATCGTAAAGAAAAAACTTTAAAAAAATCAAATGATTTAGCCATAATGCTTCGTGTCGAATAACGTGAATAACCCTGTATAATAAAATACCACAGGCAGTAAAAGAAATTAGGACTTAAACTAAATTTAAAGATGAACCTAAAAAATATTTACTCAACGGATGTTTCATCTTTGACTGTTTTTACTTTTGTTTCTTTCTGATTGATATGACTTATTTACTCATATTTCACAGATTATCTGTATCATTCCTTTTTTAATAATTGTACCTATTGTCGTAATACAATTTATGTTAAAATTCAATTCCTCTATACACAGAAATGTTTCTTGGGATGAATAAATAAATGAAAGGCTCATTGGCCTGCATTTGCATGAGGGTGGGGAATTTGTAGTTCCAGTAGATCTGGCACTTCTCATTCTCCACCACGGACTCAATATATCACCCGTAGCGTAAGGCAACTCCGGTGTCTCGTCTATACCGTACGATTGTCGCAGACGGTGATATAACACTCGTAGAGCCGCGTTAGGTCTGTGGATTTCTGAGACCGCATATGCTGGAGATGCTGACAGCTAATGCTTAATGCCTCGAGGCCTTGATTATTAATATTGTTATTATCACTTTCTGTATAATTATGACATCCATGATTTTGAAAATTTTGAAAGGCATAGAGATAGAAAGTGTAGAAAAAAAATTCACGAAAAAAAAATTAATATTTATTTATTTATTGAGTACATCATTCTACAGCCAGGGCCTTTTACAGAATGAGGCAAAAAAAAATTGAGGGCTTTTCGCCATATTACACAATAAAAGAAAAGTAGAAAATCATATAGTGAAAAATATAACACATGCAGAAATTCCGTGTGTGAACTGAAAAAAACTTTGAGAAAAAAGTTTACACAAGGCACTACAGCAGTGATTGAAAGAATTTGATGTACATAAAAAAAAAGAAAAATGATAATAGAATAGCCCGCTTAATGTCGGTTGGCTTACAATGAAAAATCTCCACATTACTCTGAATTGACAAGTGGTCTCGACATATAGTATACAGAGGCGAGAAATGAAGTACATTCGTTAGTGGAGCGGGAAAATAAAATGTAGAAATATTACGTACAGGTAGCCGAGGCACATGTAAATTTATTTTTGAGAGCAAAAATGGACAGTCAATTCGTGAAACAAGGATTTTATGCAAAAATATTATTCCTAAATATTCACGACGTTTATACAGATAGTTGACTTGATATCTTGAGAGCAGTTGATCGTGTGAAAAACCACGATTTGGATAAACTCCATCACATCTGAAACTCATGTACTTCAAAAATTGCCTCTGAATATTTTCTATGTTATTTATATAAGTGCTGTATCCAGGATTCCATACAACGCTGCCATATTCAAGTTTCGATCTCACAAGTGCATCGAAGAGGAGTAAGTGAGTTTCAGTTTCAATAAACCATTTGGAATTTCTAATAATGAAACCAAGTATTTTTAAACCGTTTTTAGCAATGGTTCTTACGTGATGTGAAAATGTTAACTTTGCATCGAAGACTATTCCTAGAACTTTGAACTCTGCCACTTTCAGCAGATGATGGCCATTTACGGTGTAGGTGGATTCAATTGGTGTTTTTTACGAGTATAGGTGACGACATTACTCTTTGTTGTATTCAGAGGTAATGAATTGACTTCGCACCATTCATTCAATATATTTATGTCGTTCTGAAGACAGCAACTATCACCCAGAGAGGTGATCTGACGAAACAGTTTACAGTCATCTGCAAATAGGAGGATTTCCGAGTCAATGCCCATAAAAATGTCATTTATAAAAATTATGAATAATAATGGACCAAGTACAGATCCTTGAGGGACACCAGAAGATGACCTTATTTCTACAGAGCTGAAGCCATGGTACTGAACCCTCAAACGCCTACCGTTCAGATAAGACTCCAGAAAAAGAATGAAGTTGTTGGTCAAGCCAAATGATGAGAGTTTTCTAAGAAGTATACCGTGATCAAGCCTATCAAAGGCCTTGGAAAAATCTGTGTAAATGACATCGACTTGAGAGGACTTGTCCAAGGCATCTGCAATGAATTGAGTGATGCATGTTATATGGTTGAAAAGAGAATTGAATTCTTTTTGCAATGTGACACTTGAACCCGTATTTTTAAGATGAGGTGCGTCCCCTCCCACCCCACATTTCGAGCAATTACCCTGTCACAGTTTATAGCTAACTTAAACTATGACCATGTTATGACCAAGGCCTTCGATAGAGTTTGGCACGATGGGCTGATCGCAAAACTGGTTGATGCCGGATACTCCACACCAACGGCCAAGCTGATAGACTCCTTCCTAAGAGGTCGATATTACCGATGCAAATTCGGAAATGCTCTCTCTTCACGAAGGAGGCTAGTAGCAGGAGTACCACAGGGAGCAGTACTGTCGCCACACCAGTTTTCGATCAGCACCGCAGACATGCCTATGTCGGACAACCCCATGACCAAACTGGCACTCTATGCAGATGACACGGCAATCTTTGTTGAGTCATCCCATGAGAGAGGAGTAACATCGAAGCTGCAACTCCAGATCAACAAGCGGAACCGTGGTTCAACGTTGGAAGATCGGAATCAATGCAGACAAAAGCAAGGCCATACTGTTCACGAGGCGACGTAGGACACCCGAGGGCCATGTTACTATGAACGACGAGAGAATTCCATGGGTAGACGAAGCCGTATACCTAGGAGTAACCTTGGACAAGAAACTCACATTTCAGAGACACGTCTCCCACAGATTAGCTATAGCGAAAGCCGCAAGGCATAAGCTATATCCACTCACCGGACCTAGGATCAACATGGCACTCGAGTTGAAACTACGCCTCATCAGGAATGCGCGAACAGTTACAGGCAGAGGATGCAAGCCTTCTTCAATGTCTGCCTGAGAATGGCAACAGACGCACCACGATATATGCCTAACAGGTTTATAAATCGAGACTTAGACATCCATCCGGACTACATCGACAGCCTGATGAGACACCACATGGGGACTAATCTAGACAGGGTAGAGACCCACACCAACCCGCTGCTCACGGAGCTCCTCGAGAACAGACGTGAGCAATACGGCAGAGACAGAGACAAATACAGACGACCAGTGAACCTGAAGAAGTACGACGCAAGCAGAACCTTCAGCGACGCCAACGCCTACTTCAACAGGCTTAAATCTCGATAATCATGCTGTTATGATTCAGATTCCCAGAAGATCCTACCAAGAAGTAAACTTGGTAAATTCACTACGCAGCACTTGGCCCTCAGCCAAGTGTTTTTTCAGGCCTTCAGCCAGTTTCAGGGGGGCACCATGCACATTAAATAAAGTCATTGTTAATTTAAAATTTCAACTCATGTCAGATTTGAGAGAGTTTCAGGCCGAGAATTGGCCGAGCTCTCCATATCAAACGATCAGATTTTATTCTGCTAATCGCCAATCAAGAAGAGGAACCGCTTTAACCAGCGGGGATGGTGGATAGGGGTGAGCTTTCGAGTACGTACGAGTGCTGCGGCTTTCATCCTTCCGGGCCTGTATGTATAATCGATGCAAAAAAAGTTTCAGATTTCTTTCTTTACCTTTTTTACTTTAGACTGTCAGAAACGGATCAGGAAAAATAAAACATGTGCATCATCTGATAGATCATACATACCATTGAAAGGAAAATTAATAAAAAAATCAATAATTTCAATTTGTTGATTTTATTGTTTCATGATATACAAATACATTTCC
Source organism: Chrysolina oricalcia (assembly GCA_944452925.2). NCBI lineage: Eukaryota > Metazoa > Arthropoda > Insecta > Coleoptera > Chrysomelidae > Chrysolina > Chrysolina oricalcia. Next base: position 6,229,651 of record OX101815.2, on the reverse strand, counting down.
TAGAATGTTCCATTTAGTTCATCCAAGTATCACAAAAATAGTATAATAAAATAATTTCCAAAATAAGTGTCCATGGAATCATAAAAGGAGTATTACACGTAATTATTTATAAAATAAAAATAATTCAATTGTCACATCCACGTATACCTTCTATGAGTCAACTACTGTGAATACAAGTCCAGGAGAGACTTCAGTCAGTGGCACAGCAGATTTGACTGTTGTTTCCAATGATTCATAATTTGGTTGAAGATTTAGCGGCCAAATTTTGAACGATAAGTATTCTTTTTTGGATTTGAAGGTTATTCTTTGGAATTGAAATTGATAATCACATGGATAATTTGTATACGAAAGTCCCATTAAATATCGATCAACCAAGAGCCAATAGGATGTCTACAGAGGTCCCATAGCCATGCCCCCAAGTCCACCACGCGTGTATAAATATAGCCTTAGGACAAATAACTCAATTAATTAATAACTCAATTAACTCAATTTATTCATTGTTGTTAAAGTACATATTTCATACATAGATCAATGTATTTTTATTACTCTGCTGAATCAAGACGCTTCACCTAAGCACTCAAGTGCTTGTCTTGTGTCAGACGTCTATAATTCAGCAGGGTATGTTAACACATAACATCTTATATTATTGACATACAACCAAGTAGCTAACATATATATATATATATATATATATATATATATATATATATATATATATATATATATATATATTTAATACGTTATGAGGAACGCAAGCAGAATCTAAGTGAAAATAGAGTATATTTCGTTTTAATTCCGAGAGTTCTAACCTTTGACAGCTGTTTCGTGCTAACGCACTCATCAGAAAGGATTTATGGAGCTCTCGAAATTAAAACGAATCCACTCAAGAATTAATACCGTGAAGGCAAGACAGATATAACAGAAAGTTAATTATGACATCTACAGTCACTAGTTGAAACTTAATTAAAACGAAATATACTCTATTTTCACTTAGATTCTGCTTGCGTTCCTCATAACGTATTAGAAACTTGATTGAACCTTGGGTTGGTCAGAACAACGAATTGTTGGCTGCCTGTCAATTTGTGGACAAACCTCCGCTTTTGGATTCCTTGGTTCGTGTCAAATTAAGTTTTAACTAGTGACTGTAGATGTCATGAATGTCATGAATAACTTCCTGTTATATTCTGTCTTGCCTCACGGTATTAATTCTTGAGTGGATTCGTTTTGATTTCGAGAGCTCCATAAATCCTTTCTGATGAGTGCGTTAGCACGAAACAGCTGTCAAAGGTTAGAACTCTCGGAATTAAAACGAAATATACTCTATTTTCACTTATATATATATATATATATATATATATATATATATATATATATATATATATATATATATATATATATATATATATATATATATATATATATATATATATATACACATTTATTGATGGCATAAAATATTTAAATTACTTGTGTTTTTCTTTATAAAATAAAATAAGAGTGGGGAAAAAGTTGTTGGGTGACATTTTGGAAGCTTAGAAGTAGAGTTAGGAGTTGAATCAACTGTTGTTTCTTTTTGGTTCAGAAAATGTTTTTTAACATTTCGTGATTTTGGCGAATGAATTTTTTGAGATCAGATTTAAACCTATTCAATTTATTGATTTTCCTCAATTCTGGTGGCAGAAGGTTATACAGTTTTGGACCAAAAAAAAAATACTTCTTTGGGTATGTGTTTTTCTATATAATGGAAGATTTAAAGATAAGTTTTGTGTGAAACGTGTATTGTATTTATGTTCAGAGACTTGATATCTTATTCTATTATCGTACATCCATACCAAGCATTGGTAGGCATATAAGCTTCGTATGCTAAGTAGGTTGGTTTCTGCATATAAGTTTTCAGTAGAGAATATTTTTTTTTTTGTATAGAATTTTCAGTATTGTATTTTGCATGGTCTGAACGCTATATATAACATTATCAAACATACCTCCCCAGGCTGTAATACAGTATCTGATGACTGATTCTGCAAGTGGGAAATGGGAGTTAGTTCTTATTAGGAAGCTTTTAAACCCGAAAGAGAATACTTACAAGGTGTTTCTAAATTCATCGCAGTAAATTATGAGAAGTCTCATAAAAAATATATATATATATTTTAGTACATCTCCTTCGGAGATGTCGGAAGTAAAATTAGGTATTTAATTTTTTCTGAAATCCAAGTTAATATAGAAATTGAGAGTCCCAAAATGGAATGGGATTTATTTTGACTTCTTCTACTTCTTTGGCGGCGCAGCAAGTCCGTTAAAATTAGCAGGAGGATATGAGCCTGCGCCAGCGGTATTTGCTGATGAAGAATTGACAACATCGCTGTATGATGGAGGAGGTTGTTCTGGTGATCCACTCGAAAATTCTGAAACAATATTTTATCACTATATAAATTATAGTAATGGAGATGCCACCTATTATGGGTGCCAAGTTTATTTTATAAATGCCACAATTGTGAAAATTGATTATTATTATTGTTACAACTATCAATTTTTTTTCTAAAGGAATCTTCCAGTCAGACTCTTGCTCCGAAACAAACGATTCAACCAGAAAGCGCGCTGGTGTCATTTACCCAGATAACCAACATCTGTGGGGTTTCTGAGTCCTAGAATCATGCGTCTCGAGCAGACAAGGTGAACTTGCAGCAAGCAGGTATAATTGCATAGAGAAACAAAAAGATTTTTATTTGTCTATGATCGGAACCATCATTTCAACAAAATGGTTTCTGTAAAGCCTGATGCGGAGTTCAAAGGGTGAATAGTTTTTACGTAGCTGGATAGCTGGGCAGCTATAAGGTGTCAGTCATGTCGGTCTCTTAAATTTCAGCTAGCATTGGAGGTTGGTTCGAGATGTATGGATAGCAAGTGTGATGTGGACTCTCTAGATCCCACTCCTTACGTCTTACGCTTGCTCAGAATTTTCACCGACCACCCGGGGTGACGCTGTACGTCTTCCAGGTTTTCCTACAGCTGAAAAGTGAATGCACCACCAAAAACCAGTAAGTCGCACCGGGACACCACAACAAACAATAATGATATCCATCCAAGACAAAAATCACCATTCTTTGATGGTCGAGAGCTATACAGGCTAGTTGGCTTGTATTTGCCTGAGGCTGGGGAATTCTTTTCTCTTGAAGAATTGTTTGGCTATACCTAAATTATTGTATAACCTTAGATGCAGCCCATCTTTGAAATGTCAACTAGAACTCGAGAATTTTGATGATCAGTTATGCTTGATCGTGGAAGAAATCACCAATAATGATTTTGATTGTCCATCTTGGTCACAGGCTACATTTCCTGTGAACATGGGTGGTTTAGGTTTGCGTTCAACCTCTTCATTATTTCTTCCTGGTTTTTTGTCATCTCTCAATAGTGTTTCTTCCCTTATCAGTACTATTCTTCCTTCATATTTTAATAATACTCCAGACTCTTTTTATGCTGAAGGTGAGAACCTGCGGCTATCTCAATCAGGTATTCATTTAACAGAAGAATCCAAAACAAAGCAAAGTGCATGGGATCGTCCCCTACTTGAAAAAATTTCAAATTATCTGCTTGAGACTGCTGTGTCTATATCTGAAAAGGCTCGTTTCAATGCGGTTATGGTGAAGGAATCAAGACCTTGATTGAATGCACTACCTGTGGCTGCTCTTGGAAATCTCTTGGATAATGAAAGCTTCCGAATTGCTGTTGGATTTAGATTGGGTTTATCTGTTTGTGCTCCTCATATTTGCGTTTGTGGAAGTTTCTAGACAGTAAGGGTACTCATGGATTGTGTTGACAAAAAAGTGCTAGCCGTTTTCCCAAACATTCCCAGGTGAATGAATGCAGTTGAAGTTACGAATGTAACTGATTTCGACTCTTCGACTGATCCAATTTCGTATACATGTGATATAAACTCCTCAGAAGAAGCAGTAGTCTAAGCAGCATAAACAGCTCAAACTCCATCTGGCCTGCAGTTGATAGATATGTCCAATCATCTGGTCTCATTGGGTTGACCAATATTGGTAATACTTGTTTTATGAACAGTATTATCCAGTGTTTATCAAACACAAGATGGTTATTGGAGTATTTGAATAGAGACGCCCACACAAGGGATATAAACACCCACAAATCTAGGAGGGGAGCGTTAATCAAAGCATTTGCCCAGGTGATCAAGGAACTTTGGTCAGGTGATTCGTCTGGTAGAATTGTTAATACCGTCTCCTTGAAAAGTGAAATACAAAGAATCGCTCCTCGTTTCATCGGTTTTGCCCAAGAAGATGCTCAAGAGTTCTTACGATATAGAGGGTCTACATGAAGACGTCAGTAGAGTAACGGAAAAGCCGCCACCCATAATGAGAGAATCAGATGAGAGATTGAGTGACAGTGAGAAGGCTCAAGAGTCATTGTCAAGATACTTAAGGACTAACAATTCCAAAATTTTAGACAACTTCGTTGGCCAGTTAAAATCTACATTGAAATGTACTTATTGTGGTCACTGTTCAGTTTCTTTCGATCCGTTTTGGTATCTTTCCCTTTCAATACCACGAAGAGCAGACCAACAAATTTGTCACAATGTTTGTATTCATTCAAAAGGGAAGAAACTTTAGATGTGCGAAGTGCAAAGAGAGAAGGAAGTGCACGAAATCCCTATCAATTCATAAATTCCCTAAAATTTTAGTAATCCATTTGAAACGGTTTTCTTCAACAGAAAGATTCCAAGGAAAATTCAATCTTATCATTGATGTTCCTTTAGAGGAATTGGATATGAGTAATTATATAGCAGAAAATGTAACCCCTTGTCGAGTCTGTATGCATTATCTAGTCATAGTGGGACTACCTATTGCGGACACTATACAGCCCATGGACCTATAAAATAGGTCCATGATACAGCCAACTATAGACATCCGTAAGCGAACACGTGGCATTAACATAATGATTCACGTGACCCCAGTTTCAACTAGATCCCTGATGAGCGGAGATGCCTATGTTCTTTTCTACAAGAAGGAAAGCACTAAATCGCCAATTTCAGATCATTCTTAGTTTTATTATATGTTTCATTTGTATTTTTATTGTTTTTATATTGTATTAAACACTGTATATTAATTAAAACTTTTGTATATTAAACAAAAATCATCCTTCTTTGATAGTCATGGACTACAACAGGCTTATGGGCTTGTATTTGCCTGAGGCCGGGGAATGGATGGTTCTAATAGATTCGACACTTCTCATTCTCCATAACGAATTAAATATCCTGTCTCTGTGATTCTGTGTCTATGAGTGGTAGAGAGAAGACATGCTCTCAGGTCGTTCTTCGAAAGAGAACTGAACAAAAGAGATATACCAGGAAAAAAAACGAGAGGAATGTCCTGCAGATGCTCATCAAGTCATCTGAAAGAGAGCATTGGAAAGCGCTTTGCGAAGAACTAACTGAAGACATCTATGGCAACGGCTACACAATAACAATGGGTCATTTCTTGAGTCTAAGCCAGGTCCAACTAACTGAATGAATGAATTGGCCCAGAGCATCGGCAAAAAGCTTGGATGGGTGACCAAAGACAAGACATTCTACTCGGAACGGAACGGAGACTATTCACGATGCAACATGAAATAGTCACGGATGCAGAAAGCCTCAAAAATTGTCAGACCCCTGCCTCAGATGGGGTACCGTCAGAAGCCATAAAGGGGGTGATGAAAACTGCTCCAGAATGGATGCTGAAGGTAACTAATGGACTGCTTTTGACAGAGGACTTTCCCTCCAAGTCGAAACATGCACGCTTAAAGCTTATAACGAAAGGCGCTGGAAAAGCGATGGATGACCCCACAATATATGGACCACTATGCCTGCTAAGGCTATCAGCAAACTATACGAAAGAAAGTTTGGGAAACTGAGACAGGCTATGTAGAACAGCGGTGGACTATCCAGAGTCAGCATGGATTTCGGAAGGGCGACTCTACCATTGACGCGGTGTACGTTATCTGGGGGTTTGTTCGAAAGTGGTTGATAATGTATTAGTGTCAGTAGAATGTTTCTGGACTTCCATTGTCTAGAAACAAAGAAAATAAATTCTTTGCATGTGTTTGAGTCACGACGTTTCAACAGTTAACATCTACTGTCGTTATCAAGTGTGCATTTCTAGACGACCAAGTGAGTTTCGGGGAACACACAAAAACCAGTCTTTGAGTATGTTAATTTGATTCTCCACTTTTATTTTTAGAATTTTCTAGCCTTCGGCTGTGAATAGTATGACCGTGTCATCAGCGAAGCTAAAGATGGAACCGTCACACGTCAGGCTGAATAGGCTGTTCATGTATGAAAACAAGAGGGCAAATTACTGTGCCTTGTGTGATACCATAAACCTTGCCTAAATCCGTATTGCTAGATATCAAATTGTACTTGTCAACAAATGTTATTAATATAGATTTCAGTCTGTTGGCTCTATTCCAGAAACATAAATATTAAATTCAAAGCAAATTCAAAACCATGGTTCAATAGCAAAATTGCCCAAATCATTAAACGAAGAGATACATTTTATTACAAGAAGAAAGCCAATCCGGAGTATTAAATTTCATGCAATCATATGACTATTAAAATAAATTGGTGAAACTAACTGTCCTTAAAGCAAAAAGGTGAATTTTCAAGAATTATTCAAGGATACATCACCGAAAGCACTTTGGAAAACTATTAATATCCTTTTATATAATAAAACAAGTGGCAAATCATCTCGGAATAATATTGAATACATCACCATAAATGGCAGGCGAATTGAAGACCAATTGGAAATATGTGAGCATTTCAATGACTATTTTGTAAATATTGGAGCCGAATTATCAAGAAATGTAGCAGATACCCAAGACAGATTTTCTACCAGTTCCTCTCTCTCTTCTATGTTCCTGAATCCCACCGAGTATCAGGAAATTCATGATATAATTCACGAGCTAGACAACAAGAAAGCAGCAGGAATTGATGGAATAAATGTTAAAATTATCAAAGCAGTCAAAGATGAAATAGTACCATTATTAAACAAATTGATTGATATATCCTTTGACAAAGGTATATTCCCAGATGAATTAAAAACTGCTAAAATCAAACCAATATTTTAATGTGGGAAAAATGCCTTGGGAAATTACCGTCTAATTTCAATTCTATCAATGTTTTCAAAAATCATTGAAAAGATAATGGATAGATGGTTAAGAGACTATCTGAAAAAATCAAAATTTTTGTATGCAGAACAATACGGTTTTCGAAAATCTAGTGATACTGAGTCTGCGGCAGTAGACATGATTTCAAGAATAAAACCGACAAAAAAAAAATGCGCGTATATAGATTTGCGGAAAGCCTTCGATATGGTTAACCACAACATTCTTTTAAGAATATTATATGATATTGGAATAAGGGGAAAAATTTACATTTGGTTCAAAAATTATTTGGATGACAGAAAACAACTAGTATATATCAAAAACCAAAAACACACTTGGTTCAATAAAAAATATAAACTGTGGGGTGCTGCAGGGATCTATACTTGCTCCGATCCTTTTTTAAATAAATATGTATATATATATATATATATATATATATATATATATATATATATATATATATATATATGCTGAATACTTGTTTCAAGGAGCAATAAATGTTCCAGTGACTGTAAAACAGTCGAAAACAATCCTTTAGGAACTCACTATACCTTTGTATAGATTATATGGCATATGTCCGACATAAAACAACGACTTCTCTGGCTAAAAATCACAATTCTTTGGCTAATGAATTTTGCACAATTAAAGTTATTCCATGGAAAGTTTGGTCGTTACTTGAGTGGTATTATGTAAATGATGTCATCTTGTTATACCTTGAGTATCAACCGTAAACATACCAAATTTCCCCCGGTTGGTCATCTCCGCCTGGGTGGGTGCCGATGGGGCAAACTCTGCTGGTGGTGCGTTAGCTGCGGTTGCAGAAAAACCCGGTCCTGGAGGGTAACTAGTACCCGAACTTGGTGGTAAACTAAATCCGATTTGTCCGGGAGTCGCAGACGGCACCGGAAAGGCAGGGGGGCCTGTGGCGGGGTACGGTGGGGGTGGACTGACCGGTACATTTACCGGTGGTGGTGAGCCTGGAAAAAGTAACAGATTTGATAATTTTTGTTTGGTTATCAATGCATGCGTAGGAAGAAAGTGAAGGCACGTGTAAAATGCGATGTGTATTTTCCACGGGCGTTTTTCCTATTTCTTCCACAACGAGTTTCACATTACGACCGTTTTCGAGGAATTGGGTTGCTGACTTTTCAAAAAATAAATAGGCGAGAACATTAATTTCTAATGAAAGTGTCATGACATTCTGTATAATGTTTAGTTGTAGAATTATGTACCACTTTTTTGAAGAACCAATTGAAATGTTGCTAACAATCACGGGTGTATTTTTTTGTTATTGTTCTAGAATTATGTGTGTGAAGAATTCATATAATCCTTAAACTCATATACTCAAGTGTGTCAACTAAAACAGTCACCCTCTCATGAAGAAAATGAAAGCTTGCTCTACCGTAAATGATTATTTCTAAAAGCAGGCAACTCACATTAATCTCAATTCGCAATTTCGTTCTTTGAAGCCCTAGATACAAATTTAAAATACACTTGGTGATACAACTAAATACCCCATATTCATATTAACCCTTTGAGCCCGGATTTAATTAAAATGGAAAAAAATATGTTTTATTGCAATAATTGCACTCAATAGACATAAATAATAATGAAAAACAGTATTGTTTCAAATTTTTTTTATTGAAAGTATACCAAAAATGGTGGTCCCCCTGGGGTACCACCAGGCCAGACGGATATTAATTTTTTGAATGAAATGAAGCAAAACAATTTCGGTGTTCTTGCAAACATAAGGCTACCTTACAAGTTGCACAACTCCACGTTGTACGTTTTGGGTCACTTTTAGTGCTGCAAAAGTGGCATCGTCGTTTGGTAGTAGAGAGAGGCATATGTGCAACTTTGTCGTATCGAGTTTCCGGTAATACATTTTTTTTATAAGAACAGGTCTCATTCTCTTTAGATGGTCTTCCTCTTTTACGGGTGGATCCTGGATTTGCTCCTATCAAGCCAACAGCAACCGCAATTTTGAAATCCTTCAAACTCATTGTCGTCCCTGGTAGCCTATTTTTGAATATTATAAAAGAATTCACTAAAGTCAAATCCAGAAAGTAAAAAAAAATCCGATGCCACCATTTTTTACTCTTCCGATCTAGCTCATAAATCGATTTGAGCATATCGGCCTTATCTACACCGCCCATATATTGGTTGTAGTCTTTTATTATTTTGGGACATGTCACTTGAGTGACAATGACGCCATTTGGCCGTTTGTCTTTTCTCGCGACAGTTTCTACCATTGTGGGATCATGGAAATTTGAAATAACCAACACGCTCCGCTTATCCATCCACTTGAAACAAAGCACGCCATTTTTCAATAACTTATAGTCCATATCCCCCCTTTTCATTTCTTTATCTGGTCTCAATTTGGGAAGGTTCACCCTATCTTTTCTGATTGTGCCACAGGCATAAATCGATTCATTGAGAAGTTGATTTATCAGATTTACCGAACTGAAGTAGTTATCGAAAAAAACCTTATGATTTTTCTCAACTAGTTTGCCGGTCAAGTCTTTGATCACACGACCTCCCAGCTCTTTCTCGATCAGATTAGAGACTTTTCCAGTATAAATTTGGAATTCGTTCACGTAGCCAGTGATACTGTCAGCCCTCACCCATACTTTGTACCCTCGTTTTATGGGTTTTTTCGGCATGTACTGTTTTAGGCTTGATCTACCTTTGAACTTGATCATGCTTTCATCTATAGATTGATGTTCAGCTGGTTTATAACAATTTTGGAAACTATAACCCAACGTATCAAGCAACGGACGTACTTTGTACAACTTATCAAAGTTTTGTTCATTGCGATTTGGTTGTAAATTATTGTCATTGACATGTAGATTTCCCAAATGCCAAGAAAATCTATCACGGGACATTACATTACTTATATAGGTATCTCGTAGTACGCTCTTAGCAGACCAGTAGTCCTTATAACTGGGCAAAACCTTCATGCCCATAAGTAAATTCATACCGAGAAACACTTTCATTTCATCAGGTGAGGTTGCAATATATTGTTTTCCAGATTGCGTAGCATAAAGGTTTGTTTGGAATGCAATGCGCTCAATCAAATTGGACGGGAATAATTCTAAGAATACATCTACCGGAGCTTCAGATTCATTTAAAATAGTTGGACCAGATTCTTCCCGAAAGTTTGAAATTTTAGCAGAGGGAAAAATTTTGCGCCATATACATTTTTCCGACACATCAGGAATAAAATTTATCAAAGGAAGTTCATCAGATTTCACTGAACATGTATCATCATCTGAAGAATCGCGTTCTACATTATTTTCGGAAGAAAGTAACTCATCATGTTCTATTTCTTGACTTTCTTCAGGAATATGTGCTGGTATCCGAATACTTTCAAAATCCGGAAAATCTTCCACATCAGAATCTGTATAGTCTCCCAAGTCAGATTCGATATCCGAAGGTATTTCCTCAATGAGATTATCAAATTCATCAAGAGTCATATTCTCAAGTTGATCAAAAGTCCATCTAGTCTCCTTGAGATATTGCTTGACTTTTGGTTTGTTATCTGAAAATAAATAACTGCACTCAATTATCCGTCTTCTCTTGCGCAAAAGAACTTTAGAAATATAGCTAAGAATATGTGTAACTGCGCCCTAGTGGTCCCTACAGGGACCACCAACTTATTTATATTTTTACTGAAAACTTCAATTCGAAAACGGGCAACAAACATTACATGGTATTCTTAGATTATTTCTCTTCAATTATTTACAACTTACCTGCCATTGTTCAAAGAACTGAAGGAATTATTGAAGTTACTAGTTAGAACGTGACACAACGATACGCTCGCTAAATATTTCACCCGATAAGTGCGCCAAACTGACGTATTCCGATGTAGTTCCGTATCCGAGTTATAGATGGCAGTTATTGTCAGCACTGAACGAGTTTTCGGACGATATATCACTTCTATAACAGACGCATGTGCAAATTTTATAGGTGGTCCTTGAGAGGTACCACCAGGACGCAAAGGGTTAAAACTGCCATCGCTTTGAAACAGATTAACCATGCCTCAAGTTTATAGCGAAACTAGTAATATTATTATTATTATTGCCGAACAAAGAAAGGCGTCCCAAAGCTATACTGGAATACTTTCGAAACTGTCATTATTATTACAGTAAGGGTAAATGGATCGTTTAGGAAAAATTTAAACAGTTCGAAGGGTAAAAATTGCGGCTTTCTCAAAATCACAGTATTTCGTTTTTTACGATACTCACGTTCTGATATCGTCGAAGTCATGTGGGAAATTTCTTGAGAAGACTGTAGTCTTCGAGTATCATCTTCTACTGGTATATGTCCTATCAGTACGCCAGCTTCCACGTCCACGTTGGAATTGCAACCCATTATGAATGCTTCAACCTGGTGAATAACTCTACTTCAAACAAAATTCAAATTTAAAATCAATTTATTCAATTAAATCTAGTATATTTTGAAAGCAAGTACGCGTATACAAAGTATAAATAATATAAAATACCGTATTTTTCCTCCGAAAGGATGTTTCGAAAATTTAGGCACGCCGCTGTTTCTTTGAGACATAACATGTACTGCCCAAAGAGATATTTAATGTTTTGTTTTTGTTCTTTTGTGGCATTTTCTTCAATGCCAAAAATGTTATCTTTTGGATATTTTCACTTGGCATAACATCCACACCTGTCACATCTAAAATCTTTAAGATTCAAAATGTATCAGCAAATAGAAATTATCAGTAAAAGACACGAGAGAAGACTCAAACAACATGCAATGGAAAATGTATACAAGCAAATCTCTGAGAGTTCTCCAGTTCCATGAGGATGTATTCGTGATATTTATATTTTTGAAAAATCATTCAATTTTTACAAAAAGAAAATATTTTAGGTTTAATTTGTATCTGTGTTCCATTGTGTAACTGTAATTTTCCTACATTTTGAAGCTCACTGAATCATCAATATCAATAGCCTTCTTTGCATTAATTAATATGTATTATTCAAATAATGAATACAATTTGTTGATTCAATGTACACCAATAATTGAATCAACGAATGACAGACAGACAGACAGACAGACAGACAGACAGACAGACAGACAGACAGACAGACAGACAGACAGACAGACAGACAGACAGACAGACAGACAGACAGACAGACAGACAGACAGACAGACAGACAGACAGACAGACAGACAGACAGACAGACAGACAGACAGACAGACAGACAGAAAAATTTTATTTCCCAAGAAACTACATACATTTATCAATTTTTTTTTTTTTAATCAAAATATACATTTAAAAAATGACAAGTTTCGCTCATAGAGCATGAGAGAAAGAGAAAGGTTTGTTTTTTTATATATGATACGATTGTTTTGTTTGTTTAGTTTGCAAGAACATACTATTAAAAATGAACATGATATTAACATAAATATTATTCAACAATATCAGTTTTTTTTTTTTTTTTTTTTTTTTTTTTACTTGAAGGCAGAAATTATTGGAGTGAGCCATCGAAAAATTCGTTGAGAGTATAGTATACTTTAGTTTGTAGAAGTTTTCTCAATTGTTTTTTGAATTTGTTCGCTGAAGTTATATTTTCGAAAGAGTTAGGCAATTTGTTTAGTATTCTTATTCCCATGTATAATGGTCCTTTTCGATTCACTTGGTAATTGAATGATGGTATCAAGAAATTATCTTTGTTACGGGTGTTGTAATTGTGAATGTCAGACAATTTTGTGAATTTTTTTTTTCTTTTGAATGCCGCTATGGCAACTTTGAATATGTACATGTTGGTTAGTGTAAATATTTTCAAATTAAGAAAATGTTCTCTACATGACTGTGACCTCCGTAGTCCCAAAAGAGCACGAATAGCTATTTTCTGTAAAATAAGTGACGAGTTGCTTTCGACTGAATTTCCCCAGAATTCGATACCATAAGAAATTATGCTCTGGAAATAACTGTAATATACAGTCTTCGCTACGTTGAAACTCAAGTCGTTCTTGATAGTTTTTATTGCATATATGGCACTAGATAGCTTTTTATTCATAGCTGATATATGCGCCCCCCAGTCTAACTTCTCATCAAGAATGTATCCTAAGAATTTGGTTTCCGTAGTTGGCTTCAATATTCCATCTTTTGTAACAATTTCAGGTTGTTCGCAAGACTTATTTGGACGAATGATCATACTATATGTTTTATTGAAATTGATTAGGAGTTTGTTTGCTGAGAACCAGTCTAGAATATCATTCATCGTATTTTCTGAGTTTGATACCAATTCATCTATATTTTTGTTTGAATTGAGAATGCTCGTATCATCAGCAAATAGAAAGAAAGATACTGTTGAAAAGCTCTGTACCAGGTCATTTATATATATCAAAAATAGGGTAGGTCCCAATATTGATCCCTGAGGTACACCGTATTTAAAAATTCCGGAATCAGATCGAATTTTTGAAAGAGAAGTATGATTCAGCGTTTGCATTTCTACGTACACTTTGCGATTTTCCAGATAGGATTTAATCCACTGGTATGGTATGCCACGAATACCATAATGAAGTAATTTCTCCAAAAGGATTGCATGATCTACACAATCGAACGCTTTCGATAAATCGCAGAAAATGATAATATTTATGTTGTTGAGTAGATCGAATGCAGCTTCGCCAGTGCTTTTCTCTGCTCGAAAACCGTATTGTTTTCTCTCTATTATGTTGTGTAAGTCTAGAAATGTGGTTAATTGATCTTTCATTATGGATTCAAGAATTTTTGATAGTACTGGTAATAAAGTTATAGGTCTATAATTGGTAATTTCGTTTTTACTTCCTTTTTTGAATAATGGTTTTATAATACCTATTTTTAGACTATCTGGAAAGATACCGCTTGCCAAAGACAAATTAACCAGGTGGGTGAGAACAGTTTTTAGTATTTCGATACATCTTTTAAACAATGTGATCGGAATTTCATCATATCCAGAAGATTTTTTATTTTTCAATCTCTTAACTACGACTGCCACGTCTGATTCACAAACAGGTCTCAAAAAAAGTGAACTATTATGGGGGACGTGTATATTCTTCATATAGTGTGATGGAGTATAAATACAGTTTCGATTTTCGTTCATTTCACTTGCAGCATTGAGAAAAAAAGAATTGAAGTGATTGGCAACCTCGTAGGGTTGATCGATTATTTGTTCATTCATCTTTAGTGATATTGGGTCTGGAATATTTATATCATTTTTTGGTTTGAGATTGTTATTTATAATATTCCATGTTGTTTTTATTTTATTATCGGATTTATTCATCACACTCATAAAGTGCATTTCTTTAGATTTTTTTATAACATTTGTCAATATTCTACAATAACTTGATATATATTTCAAGATATTTTCATTTTTAGTGAACCTCTTGATATACAGAAGACAACGCTTATTTCTGCAAGAGTTTTTTATAGCTGAAGAAAGCCATCCAGCATTGTTGGTGTTTTTTTTCAATTCAATTGTTTTCAAAGGAAATTATTTTTCGAAACAATCATTGAATATTTCGTGGAATTTATCAAAAGCGCTGTTTGTATTCGTTTCATTTAAACATGGGATCCAATCAGCTTGTGAAAGCAAGGTTTTAAAATGTTTGGTACTTTTTTCATTGATTATTCTTTTACTTTCATAAACTGACTGTTGGGTTCGACCAGAGTATTGACTGAAGGATACTATTTGTCCATTATGGTCTCCGAATCCAAAATATTCATTTTTAATGCTTGAGATGTACTTTGAATCGATATCTGTAAAAATGTTATCTAGAATTGATGCACTGTCTTGAGTTACTCTGGTGTAAGTATTTATAGTGGGATACATGTTGAAAATATTCAGTAAGTTGATCAGATTGTCTTTAATGTTGTTTTGCTGTTCTAAATGAATGTTTACATCACCACATAAAATTATGTTGTAGCCTTTGTTCATTTGGGTTAATTCAACAAGTAATTCATAAAGAGAGTTGAGAAAATGATCTACTTTACCTGTTGGAGATCTATAGGTACAAATAACAATGACTTTTTTCGATTTGCTCTTCGCTGTGCAATATTCAAATTCTTTTTCAATATTTCCTACCTTCAAGTTTTTTACTTCAACAAAATCTAAAGTTGTTCTGCTGTATATCATAACTCCACCATGAATTCCTATTCTTCTACAGTAATTTGAAACCAACTTAAAATTATTCACATTCAAACTAGACACTTCATTTCCGTTAGCCCAGCTCTCAGTAATGCACAAAACACCAATATTTTTTTGATTATAGTCACAATCATCCATGAAGGCGTTGATGTAATCAATTTTATTTCTAATACATTGTATATTTTGGTGCATTATGGTAAAGTTGTCCTCTGCTTGCCCTAGCTATTTACTCTTCTGACTTCTTAGAAAACGGAATGCATTTTCTTCAGGTTGTTGTTGTTGTTGATCTTGCTTGTTTGCATCAATTTTAGATTTCGATTCCTTGTACTCTTTCACCTTATCTGTTCCAAAATACAGTTCACATTCTTCCATTGTGTAGGCTTTTTTGTCAACATAGAGTTTGTTGTGCTTGATTTGCACTTTATTACCGACTTCCTTCGCTTGCTTCAAAAATTTTTTGAATCCTGCACGTTGTTGCACCTCTTTCCTAGTATAGTATGGTGATACAGAGAAACCTGAATTTTTGAAATGAACTGCTTTTTTCATTATTATCTCTCTATGTTTGACATTCGTGAATTTTATAACCGCCGGCCGATTGGCAGTATTGTTATTTCCTAATCTGAAAACTCTTTCGACTGTTTCTGGTGGAATGACAATATCTAATTTATTTTCCAATATATTCAAAATACGTTGTTCTAATTCATCGGGAGTTTCTTCAGTGTCTTCTGGAACTCCGTAAAAAACTAGCCAGTTTTGTTTGGACTGAGATTCCAAAATATCTAGTCGTTTTTCGATAGTGTCTATTTTATCGTTGAGCAGTTTATTTTCTTCTCTTAAGTATTTTACCTCTGCTGATAATTCATTGCTTTCAAGAAAACTCCATTAGTAACGACCGATATTCTTGAGTTCAATGATTACCATTCATTGAACTGATGAAGCTCAAGGTCTTCTAACCGAAGTCACAAATGTGTGGTTGGCTTCCTGTTGTTGACTTCCTTTGTTTCTATTTTTACATCCAAGTGTTGTACATCTTCGCACTTGAATTTACCGTACTGATGAGAGCTTAAGCTCGAAACACGTGTCTACGGTTGCACAACTTTTTGAGGGTTACACCCAATAACTTTTCTATTTATATATTCATATATTGCCCCTCGATAAATCCATTCTGATATGTATATATATATATATATATATATATATATATATATATATATATATATATATGTATATTCATTTCGGATACTTATATGAAATAAAATAATCAGATCTATATGGCTGAAGTTCAGTCATTCAAATTTGGAACAGGTGTTTTTTAAAATCACTGTATTTCCAACTCACTCTGAGAACAGACCACTGTTTGATCAAAGTACATCGACTTAAGTTGTAAATCGATGCTGTAGGTGGTATGTTGAAATTAAGCTCGCACGTTCTCTGCCCATATGCCCTTACTCCTGTAAAAGAATCCGATGCCCAAAGTTCGGTATCACATTTCTGACTAGTTTTGGGAGATGTAGCCGTGGAAGATGTTATCTGGAATTAAATAAGTTTATGATTGCACACATTTGACAAATAGCTGCTGCAATCTTACTGTCTTCAATTTCACGTTCATTTCAAGGATGTTTTGGTTCGAATTATTCGAAACTTCTACTTTGATCTTTGCCACCTCGCCCAACACGAACGCCTCTTTCTGCAAATGTACGTCCATTAAGACTGGCCCATTGATGCAGGAAAAACAACCTACTGTTTTCTCTTCTTGGTACGTACATGGTTCCTAAAATGAATTGAGGATATTAATTTACCGTCACGAACATTACAATTATTCCAAAGTTCGAAATGGTTGTAGGACAATCCTCATACAATAACTGAGATATTCCGTAGGCAATACTTTCGTAGCCATCCGGTATATGGTTAGTTTTGGATCAATAAAAAAAACTATAATTATAATCCTTCTTACATAGTATTTATTTTGAGTTTACTCTACTTCTAATATTTCTATTTGTTATTAAAATTTACCTTCAGTCTGACATTTTAAGTTCATGACGGCCATCTATTTTAAAATGGTCCAAAGTCATCTCTCTATCGACGATTGCATAATACTTTTTTTGCGATAGTTTCGACCACAGAATCATTTTTAACAGAACTTCTGTCTTTCTGCGCTGCCCATGAGATCGCGCACACGCATGCTTCGTGAAGTTTTCGAGATTGATTAATATTGATCTAAATCTACTTTTTTTTTCTTTTGGTGTTTTGGCATCGACTGCTATGGTCATTAGCCACGTGTTCTGTATAGGCCTTGTTACTAACTCCATGCGCCACCTTAGGAGCAGCACTGTTAATTGGAACGCAACAGTGAATCGTGCAGGACGCACCCCAGTCCAGCCACGAGATTTAAATAATTTCAATCGGTCAAATTAAAGTAAAAAATCCCAGCCGTAACTGGGGCTCGAACTCCGGACCTTTCGACTCAGAGTCGGACGCTCTAACCACTGCGCCACGCCCCGACATCTAAATCTACTTATTCTCAATCTTGAAAAGTTAAAGCTACTATAATAATACTGATCGTCTTTATGGAATTCAAAATTTGGAAAGTTTATATCACTAAGGTGATTATTTCTTTCATTTGTTTGTTGACGAATTATATTTTTGAGAATGATTCATATTGGAGTTGTGATACCATTTTGACAGTTCTTCTGGAATATGGGAAGATATCACATATTTATACTTTTTAATGAAATATTTTACCATTTGCAATTGGGATCTGATATAGTTGAAGTCTATGGGTGATGGCACATCGAAATATACCTCGTCTTCATAATCAGAAACAGAGGGCATGTCCACAGTGCCTTTGATATAATATTTGATATAACCATGGGATCCTCGAAAGTCTGAAGTAGGCAGGTCCCTGGGTAAGGTAAATACGAATGGGTATTCATATCGGCCGGGTGTCAAAGTTTCTGAAAAAATTATTGAATTTTGAAAAATTTGTCTTTTAGATTAAGAGAGCATTGATAAGAATCTAACAGATGTAATTCAACGGTCGTAGGGGGCAGTAGTTGATTTTTGTTTTAGACGTGCAGTTTTCATTATTAGTAAAGATGTAAAATAGTGTATTAAAGTATAAGTGATTAAAAAGTCCTTTCAAACACGCGCGATTTTTCGCGAAATAAAACCACTTCTTCAGGCGTCAAAAAACGTTGATGATCTCGGAATTTGGTAATTTTTCATCTGCGGATATAACAAGAAATCAATGCGTGCCGAACAAGGACTGTACGGCGAATGACTCATCAGTTACATTTTGGACTGCTCAAAAACGTTTTTGTGGAGAATGATTCGTCTTCTGCGATTGGTATCCCTGATTTTTTCGAACACTTCTGGCAAACAAATGCTGGTGTACCATTCAGAATTGACAGTTTTACGTTGCTCTAATGAAACTTCGGCGACATGTACAGTTATTCCGAAAAACAACGACTATTTATTTCGAAGTGCTTCGTGCGCGAACAACTGTTTTGGATTTGGCTCGTCTTGAAAGGCGCATACTAGGAAGGTCATCATGATGAATAATAAAAATGTTAACGGGCCAAGAACACTGCCTTGAGTAGTTCCAAGCTCACCCAGATAACATCAATCTGCCTGAAAAGTAACGGCCGACTATGTGAAATTACGGCACTTGAAAGAAGTGCTTCAGGAGTACTTCAGAAGTGACTTTTATAAACCACTATCCAATTTAATTTTTGCAGTTTGTGGTGAGATACTTGTCAAATTATTTCCCAAATATACGTTTGAGAGGGCCAATCCGTTGCTGGCTAAGTGCCCCGTTGATGTCATATCTGGAGACTGCGCACTGACGTCTTTCAATGTTCTGTGTCGTGTATTCCGCAGGTGGCCATATTGGATATTTTGTTGTTTGGCATGTTTGGTTCACTGCGATGCTTTGTGTAATGTGTATTCCAATATTTCTTTCATGGTTATTGGTGCGGTTTATGGGGTTTATCCTTTCCACTTTTGATTTCAAAAACTGGGTTAGTACAACAATTGAGTGAGTTACATCAGATATAATTTCTAGTGTGTAAATCAAATATGGTCGAAACAAAAGTTCTGCAATCAAGAAAACATACTAGTTGAAATAAGGAATTGTGACTGACTGCACAATGATGAAAACATGAGTAACGTAAAGTAAACATCTTGTTTAAATGTCCAATTTCTTGATATGTGGCACAAGCTACCTATTATATGAAGAAGTATATAGTTTTCTGAATTATGACCAAAATTATTATCTACCTAATTTCTTAATACAGTATGGTTTCATAAATGATTGTTATTCAGAAAAATTTACTGCGATTGAGTAGTGAACAGAGAAAACGAAATTTTCAAAAGAATGTTACGCATCATTGAGATTTTATAACGGGAAAATACCATGTTTTGTGAATTGTCGAATTTAGTTGAGTAGGTACCTAGTTTATAATAGTTGCTTTTTGCTTTTCGGGTTTACTGCTACTCATCAAAGTTGAAAATATTAATAAAAATGAGTTGAATTCAATCAACCCAACTTTTTTTTCTTCTTATGGCAATACACATTCAAATACAAATTACATTATCAATTAGAAATGCAAAGTATTTGGAAATTTTGTATTTGGTGTAGTTCGTTTTATTCTGATATTCATTTCATCCAAATGCAAAACAGAACCATTTTTTAGTACAACATAGGATGAACCGCTCAACTAAATTCGACAATTCACAAAACATGATATTTTCCCGTTATAAAATCTCAATGGTGCGTAAAATTCTTTTGAATATTTCGTTTTCTCTGTTCACTACTCAATCGCAGTAAATTTTTCTGAATAACAATCATTTATGAAACCATACTGTATTCAGAAATTAGGTAGATACTAATATTTGTCATAATGCTGAAAACTATATACATATCTCTTCTTCATATAATATGTTGCTTGTTCCACAGATATGTGCCACAATATGGTGTATTATTTGTTACATTGCTTTATGTTCTAATAAATATGCGTTAAGTTAATTTCAGTTTTTTTTTTCAAGAATAATGAGTTTGAATACCAGGATTCTAGCTATGGAAAAATTATATACAGAGGGATATATTTTGGCATACTCAAGCATGATTCCATTTGAAAATCATGAATTTGTCGAAATGTGTATATAATTTTTTACTCGAACTTTTATTTTTCCTGAAATATTATAATCGTGGTGAGGTTTCTGAATTCAGCTGTATAAAATTATATGCTTTAGAAGTGCAATTTGAATTACAGTCAAGTGAAGAAATATTAATGTTTGAAGCATAGTTGACCGGCATCAATCGTGAACTGAAATTTGTTGCTGTTGAAGCACTTCTGAGGTATCACTTTGAATTGCCGGTAGAATGTATCACGGGCGGCTAGCGGCCGCCTGTACATCGGGATGCCGGATAAGCGTTATTTTCAAGTGCCTGACCAGAACTTGAAATGCCGGGGAACGATTGCCTTAAAAACGCGGGGCCAACCTTCAATGTTATCCGGGCAATATCAAATTCGTTTGCAACAAGGGAAAGGGGCGTCAACTCAACCATAATAATATGGATTCACGCCATGCTGTCCCGAAGACTAGATAGAGCAACTCTTAGAAGTAACTTACTTTCTCCAATAAGCGAGACGTATTCTGCCAAAAACTCATTGTCTCCATTAAAGATGACATCTCTGTATCTCGTTTTCTTTGCAATATTGTCATAGAAACTTTCTCTCTCAATCCATTCTGTATGTTCTCTTCCAATCAATTTGACACTTACTCCTGTTGAAAATACAATAAAATATTCAGAATATATTCGACTTGTTCTTTGGATCTTCTTCCCGTATAAAATTATGAAACTGGATTTGTTTTATTCTCGGGTTTACTTCACAATCAGCTTGATTCATATAGGCCATGCTGCTTTAAATAAGTTTTCTCAACTTACAGTAAAGTAATATTTTCTCAAAATAATCCTTGTATTCGAATCTGAAAGAAAAATCAAAGAAAAAACTTTGATTTCTTCGAAAGCGTAGAAGGGCCACATAAAATAAATAATATATAATTCCGACTTCACAACTCGGAATTGGCCTAATTCCGACTATACAACTCGGAATTAGTATAATTCCGACTTTACAACTCGGAATTAGTATAATTCCGATTTTACAACTCGGAATTAGCCTAATTCCGACTTTAAAACTCGGAATTAGTATAATTGATCCCTAACGTTCAGATTCGTCAGTTTATATGTACTTGTGTACATATAAACTTAATATTATTAGAAAATATCTTTTCCGCACGCCACTTCGTGCCGAACTCCGCTTCCCGTCGTTTGGGCATCGGCAGTAGCGTGCGGGAAAGTACAACTTTCCGCACTTGTTAAGTATTTTTAATGGAAAAAATGAGCACACTTCATTGAGAAAAAATCGTAAGAAAGGTACTAGTTTTATGCTTATCAACTTTTCTATTTAGCGAAACTTTTTTTATTGATCATCACATTGTTTCACTTCGTTAATCTGACAGATTTTTATTTCAATAATTGATACATTTCCATCAGAAAAAGGAAACAATACGTGTTCAACCCTCATGCTGAGTCCACATCAAACCAACAATACAGAAACAAAACATCAAATCAATGTTTTTCAACAATTTAACAACAAATCTGAAAGTATTCATCAACAAAACGTGTTGTTTTGGTTGCAGCAACTTTTTGCGTTCCCATTTCCAATAAAAAGAAAGGAAAAATACACGTTTTCAACTCGCCGTGTCCACATCAAACCAAGAACACAGAAAAAAACATAAACTCAATGTTTTACAACAATTTAACAACAAATTCAATCCATTCATTAAAAAAAAGGGAAAACACGTTTTCATCTCTTATGTTGTGTCCACATCAAACCAACAAAACAGAAACAAAACATTTTCTTCAAGAATTCCACAACAAGTCTGAAACTTTTCATCAACAAAGCGTGTTGTGTTGCAGCAACTTTTCGCGGTTCTGTTGGAAGGCGTCAAAGGGTTTCTGTTTTGTTGTCATTGCTGGCAACATTGTCGGTGCTGTGTGAACCTGATTGAAAAACAAAGAAAATACAGAAACTCCTCCAGTATGTCCTTGCGGAATCCTAGGTGTTGTGGATGATGTTAGAAAATAAATATGCATTATGTCAGGTGGATTGCTGCATCAAGCTATGAGTAGAATCTACAGTTTCCAAAAATCCCAGCCGTATGCATAATCCATTCCAGCGACTCGCCAGAGTTTCGCCGCTCGCTACACAAGAACTATAATGAACAGTCGAGCTCCAGAAAGGTGGTACATTGCCAGCGTTTCGCGAAAATGTGACTTATCGCGTTGTTGTCACTTTTTTGGAGCTCGACTGTGCATTATAATTCTTGTGTAGCGATCGGCGAAACTCTGGCGAGTCGCTGGCGATTGACTATGCATACGGCTGTTGTGTTGCCGCCTAGCGTTCAACCCTGAGGTTTAACCACATTAATAGCATATCTAAAATTGGTATATATTTTCATGGATGTTAGGGCCAACCATCCGCTGTATTAAATCTTCAAGTTCTTGCTGGAAGGTTCAAGTTTACATTTTCACTCCAATGCCAACTCGTGGAATCGCAGTAATTACACTAATTCCGAGTTGTGAAGTCGGAATTATACTAATTCCGAGTTGCAAAGTCAGAATTATGCTAATTCTGAGTTGTTAAGTCGGAATTATACTAATTCCGAGTTGTGAAGTCGGAATTATACTAATTTCGAGTTGCGAAGTCGGAATTAGGCGAATTAATAAATTTTATTCTATGTGGCCCTTGTACGCTTTCGTAGATTTCTCAATTTTCATGGTTTTAACGGTTTGCGAGATATACATTTTTTCGTAAGGTATTAAGAAGGCAATTTTTTCAGAAAAATCGGTATCTGTCAAAAATGTATTATTTAGTGTAAACTGTAAGCTCAGAATTTGAATGCCAATCGAACAATGTAAAAAAGTGGGATTCCATTTGAAATAAGAAAGTTGGTATCAATTTTTGGTATACCCTTCATAAATACTGTAGGACTTAAAAATATCGTAGGTAGAGCGAACATGATCGACTATCTAATGCATCTGCAAGATGAAAAACTTCTAATGCACGGCCTACTGAAATCATCCTGTATATTTAATCAAAGAAAATGTGTTTAGAAAAAAATCCTTTACCTTGAATTTTTTCCGTCGATGTAAACGTACAGAGCACATGTCCCAATATGGTATTTCCAGGAGAGTAGCTGCCATGGAAATTTTGTAGGACAACGCTGCAGGGCATTTTCAAATTTGATTACTGAAAACGAAAGTAATTTTGACATCTGCAGCTCGAAATCATTTTCAAAATATTCGTGAGCTCGAAAATAGTTCTGGAATTGAATTAACAATCCCTTTGAACTTTTTCCGACAAATTTAATACATCAGATTGGCTTCAAACTAGATCACTACAGCTTCTATACCCTCTTCGTTGGAAGAATTTTTTGTTTTTTTTTCAGGTGAGGAAAGAGCTTTTTATTGCTGCTTGTCTATCTGACAGCATACAGTGCAATATTTTAGAGCCCCATCCCCTTAACAACTCTTGAACGCTCTGAAGTAAACATGAAACAAACACCATTTCAAATGGTTTTACTGATTCAATTCAACTGTGGCAAGCATGTGTTTTGAATTATGTTAAAATTTTCCATTTACTAATTTACCAATAAAGGATTTGAACGTTTTTGTTGAATTCATTATTTTAGAAATTAGCTCAATTCCTACTTCTATTAAAGTTCCCACAGTTTGCCAATAAATTATTTTCATTATACCCATCTGAAAAAACTATATTTACATGCTTATTTAGCATACTGAAAAAGGGTTTTTTCCGTGCGCCAGCACGGAAAATTTTCTCTAGAAATCGCAAATTGTTTGAATATTTCCTTACCAACAGGGTAAATAATGCTTGTTTTGTGACAATTTCTGGATATTTTTGTACCATAAATATTTCAATTAGTAATACATGTTTTTGTTCCTCCATCATTAAAAAGAAATGTTTCTCAACATTCTGTGGTTTTCAGGTAGATTAGTGAAAAATATCGTTCATTACTCGTCCATAAATGCTTTTTCCGTGCTTCCCGTGTTCGGCTTCGGCTCCCACGGGAACATGTCGCGCACGCACGGAAAAAGCGTATTTTCTGAACTCGTAATTAAATATACTATTATTATTGCCGTAGCAATGATAAAAACTTGGAAACGTGCCTTCTGAGAACATTTCGATTACACATTTTGATATTTACATCGCGAACTACTGGAAAACTGGCAAAACTGCAGGTTGATTTTTAGCATTATTCAGCGCAGGGCGTTCCCATTTGTTACGCCTATGGTAGGAAATATTATCTGTGACGATGTGTCCGTTAACTATTAAGTAATGCATCATGCATTGTGGCCTTGTGGGTGCGACTATTGACTGTCTCAAATCCATGATCTGTTGTTTTTTTTTACTCAGGACAAAGAAATGTAAAATTGAATTGGTTTTTTACTTTTTGTTGATCAATGTGCAGTTTCAGTTTTCCTTTTCTCCTAAGGACGATTCCACTGATGAAATGAATACTTTATTCTTGAGGTTATGGTTTAGGTACCTACTGATGTAATGTTAATATATGTTACCTACTATTATAATATCGGTATCTGTCTTGTATATTTAATTAAAAACATTTGGCTTGGAATTATTAATTAAATTTCACTACTCACCCTCTTAGTGAATTTGCAGGTTTAAACCAACACTAGTAACAACAATTAAACTGAAAATAGACGAATGACTGTATTCAACAGGTATTTAATATGTATTTTGCAGACCTTCACTGACCGTTAACTCCAATGGAAATTTGAGTTCGTGATCCATTATTCTGTAATGCAATTTAAGTCTCTTTTATTATTATATACCTACTTAGAAGAGGGCACCGGTTTTATCTAATTAGTCAACCATCGTCGACTGGTTCGTCGCCTGATTGTCCAAAAGAAAACCTATTAGGATATTATTTTAAACCAGAGGCGTACCGGTGACCCATTCTTTTAAATTTCGTGTTAAAGAATAATGTTAATTCAATAACCCTTTTTCGTTTAGAACATGTGGAAAGGGCTGTTCGAGGAAAAAAGAGCATCAACTACGAAATCTACAGAATCCAGCGCAGTCATAGGACTGGGAAGAAAGTCCTCCATTTGGCAAGGCTAAAGCACAGAATACTGAGTTCAGTATTCTGTGGCTAAAGCCCTATCCTAGTGAAGTGATAGCTATTCATCAGGAGTATCTAAATTAGAGAGGGGATAGAGTTACGAAACACCATACGCCACTGTATGGCAATTATAACGGTCTGGCGAAGCGACGTATAATTGCAACAAATCAGTCGATGTGAACAAACAACAGCCAGCAAGGGAACCATACAGGTTGAGTGGAAGAAAGCACTCTTTTAAGAGGGGTTTAACCTTATTAGTGACTATTAGTAAAACAAGGAACGGGAGAAATCAAAATACTCGGAGCTCGCTGAATAAACTCGAGATTTTTTTTCATCGTCCGATTTTGGAATGTTGGATCTAGGCATCTCACGAAGTACTTAAAAAAAAAACTTTGAAAAATAGGCAGAACATTGACCAGATTCACTAACTTTTATCTCAGGATCAAATTTTTTTTTCGAAAAAGTATTTCGAGAGTTGCCTTACTTATACATTTATCAATGTTAAAAAAATTGGAATGATCCATTCAAAATTACATCGTCAAAGTGATTTCTGCTGAACCCCTGCAGACTCAATTTTCGAGCATTTATCTTCACTGATTCGAGCGCCCTCACATAACTATGCTCTTTTACGTGGATACTATGGATAACTGAATGAATTGTAGATTCATTCATGAGTAGAGAAATTATTCTGAAGTTATTCCGGAAATTTTAGCACTGGAGATAAAACAATAGAAGTTGTAAATGGGTTTATTGAAGTTGCAAATATGCCGAATTAGGTAGCCTATATAAGAATAATGAAGTTATATATTATCAAATTATAATTTTTATATATTTCATAATTCAACTTTTGCTTTCTGGAAATGGGACAAATAATAAGTAATAAGAAGCAGAAATGATTTATTGACGGATCGTGATTACGTTCCAGGTCACTCACACAATCAGTTACTAAAAACTGGATATGTTTTGCAATTTGCGAGCGACTGGCGGCAAGACACAAAGGGCCCAATTATCCCGGAATGAGTATCACAGAGAGGGGGAGGGGGCTACCGTTAGAGTTTAGTTTGCTCTTGTATTGTGATAGTGAGTGACACTTGTATTTTTCAATATTTGTTAATCAATCAAGCCACATTCGAATTATCGAACTGGTAACAAATACCGTAAACGACTCTTTTTAAGAAAATCAGCACCAAAAATTTATGTATATTAAGTATAAAGAACGATAAGCTCATTTTACCGATCGAAGACAATTGTTTGGATGAGTAGTGCTTAACGTTCGTGATGGTTATAGCAACTAAACAATATGCAGCAGCATATAGTTTTTTTACAGATTTTGTTGCAAATGTCTATATTGAAGTCCCTTAGGTTTTTCATATCTTGAATCGTTTTTGCAGCTTTTCTATCTAGACGTCGATAAAAAGAATTTTGGATTCGAATGATTGAATGATTTTTTTATTAGCTGTATCAATAATTATCAATATGCGAAATATTCATCTAAGGAAGAAAACAATGCATTTTGTCCGCCGCACTTTGTGGTAGCCTTTGATTTCCAAATATCAAAGCTCCGACGAGGAATTCGGTCACGCAGGTCACATTTTTTTTATTTGGTAAACTTTGTCATAACTACAAATAGGCCGGGTTGTAGAAAGCAGGTGCGTTTGGAATTTCAGGCGACATGGACGCGTTCAATTCCAATTTTACTATAACGTAAATGGGCAATGAGCTGGAGTGAGACGCAATTAGATTTCTTTTAATATTGAACTCCGCCTTCATCGCTCGGGATACCTACTTCCCCTTTACACCGCAAATTTACTTTGACCTTATTCACAAGGTAAATCCCTTCTTAACTCTTAACTGAGTTGAACCAGAGCTAACTCTGCCTCTTGATAGGTGAAAATTTTATTTTGTATTTTTTTCATTTTACCAATCAATAAAAGCGGTTATTATTATTATTATAACGTCATCATCGTCCGCAGATTCATTCACATCTGAAAATGCGAGTTTCTTAGAAGTGGTTCTGCCTCAATATTTTTTGTTTGTTTTTATAGCTAAAATGAAATTCCTAGACCAATCCTATGGTTGGTAAGTACGAATGTGTGGAGATCCTGACTTCTATCAGATAAAGCTCATCTCAAATCTAAAAAGTCTGGAACACAAGAAAATTCTGAGGAGTATCAAGAATCCGAAATTTCGTTAATAGTTCAGTCAAAATGGAAAAATGTCTTTCTCGAAGTCAAAATCAGAGCACAAGGTTTTCTGTCAAAGTCCAAATCAGAGCCCAAGGTGTTCTGGGAAACTTTAAGTTTATTAAATATCACAAAATTTACGAAGAATAAATCAGTTGATGTCGGGGCGTGGCGCAGTGGTAAGAGCCAAATATCTGAAGTTCGAGCCCTAGTTGTAGCTGGGATTTTTATCTGATTGAATTATTTTGATCTCGATGCTCGACTGGGGTGAGTCTTGCACGATTCACTGTTGCGTTTCAATCAACAGTGCTGCTCCTAAGGTGGCGTATGGAGTTAGTAACAAAGCCTACCAAGAACACATGGCTAATGACTATAGCAGTCGATGCCAAAACACGGAAAAAAATCATTTGATATAAACCCACAAGATTTCAGTATTTACCTTATTTAAAGCATACCTGATATACCTGACTCGAAGGATGATCGGGCGTTTGTTACTAAATATGACGGTGTTTTCGGCCTGGTGAAAGGATTCGGTTTTTCCGACGTATCTATGGAGGATGTGAATAAAATTATGAGCCCGATAAAAACGCATGATTACATAAACAGAGAAATGCTAACAATTTTATTTACCCACCTAAGTGCCTATCATACATAAATGATATATTTCAGTATGAAAAATGGCGTATTTTCCTGGTGATTTATTGTCCTAAAAAAAAAGGCTCAAGAAATATCCCACTGTCGCCCTATTAGCATTCTGCCCACAATATCGAAGGTTATTAAAAAATTGGTCAGCTACATAGATATATTGAAGAAAATCACATTAACCATAAAATAATAACAAAAACAGCACTCATATTTAACAAGAAAAAGAAATTACCGAAGTGAGGTTCACAATATCAACATTCGATCTAAGAGTTTACTGACATGAAGTTTTTCGAAAAGGGTTTCAAATTCAACGTTTATAAAATCTATAATTCTCTGCAATCTCACTTTGAAGATTTCGAAAGGCCTAGATGCAAATGGACTATTACATCATATCTGAAAAATCAATAATATTCTGATATGTTACTTTTCAATTGCTTCTTAGTTTTGTTTATCTTTTCATTTTGATTGCAGATTAGGTAAAGTTAGGATGAGAAATACAGTTAACTGAAAATTATGTAATGACCATGACATGGATTGAGTGAACGAGCACTTTAGATTGAACTCCCCCTTGAGATTTCCGAAAAATTGTACCTGGTACTAATGAAAGACTAAGGAATAATGTGGAAAGAAAGACATTTATTATTACTATCATTATATTATTTTACCGGCCACTACGTCAGGGTAGATTATTACTTCTGATCGACAGCAGAGAGTCATTGTAGGTGACAATCTCTCTCAATTCTAAAGTATCAGACACTAAAGTAAACACGATTAAATTTCCACAGATTTATTGTCTTCGCGACATGTTTCGATACACTGTATCTTTTTCAAGCGAATGTTATGAATGTTATACATGTACATGTATAACATTCGCTTGAAAAAGATACAGTGTATCGAAACATGTCGCGAAGACAATAAATCTGTGGAAATTTAATCGTGTTTACCTTAGTGTCATATACTATGAATTTCCATCAAGTAAAGGCCACGTCAATCCAAAATCTAAAGTATCAGCCGGGGTGTCCAACAAGGAAGCATCCTTGGTCCGATCCTTCTTTCTATATATTGCTGATTTTTCATCTTACATAAAACATAGCTTTGTTCACCAAAGATCGTACGGTAACATCAGACAGGTTTGAAAAAAAAAACAGAATCACAACGACCAATATAATATGATAAAACCATTACAAAATACACGGTATTCTTGGAATTATAAAATAATTGTTCCATATATAGCTTCACAATATAAAATATAATATATTTATATTCAATATTCATATTCACACGTGCTATAACGTGAATAAGTCATCTATTATCAATTAGAGATTATGGTAAAGGTGAAACCTCAATGGCACATCCAATTGTGACTATTGTCTTCAATTTTTTTCCTTTCATAAAATCAATAATGATTGGAATTACTTTTCGAATGTTATCATTGTGTAAGCAAAGATACAAAAAGCATGTGTCAGAAGTTGACATACTTTTGAATGTACGATGTGTTGACATGAAATTAAAATGTTTTAAAAGTTACAAATATACAGAGTATTTATGCGCGATGTTTTGGAAGACATAAGCACTTGTGGAATAAGACACGAATAATATCTATCATGCAGTTGACAAAGAAGGCACCATTTTGTATTCATCAACAAATAAATAATGATACCATATAGGGTATTTTCCAACAAGCTCACCCGTTGCCATTTAAGGACATTGGCAGACATTTATTTAATAATTTCTTATCATTAGCCTTTTGCTATTATTCGAATCCACTATGTCAAGCTGCCTCTCAGTAAATGATTGTTTAAAACCAGAAAAATGAATTTTGACTGGGAAAGATCAGTCCATTTATTATCAGAAGTGCTTTTTTGCTCTCTTCATAAATTACAGCTTGCCAGGAATAGAATGGATAATGTTCTGACGTTATATTTATGAAATTGTTGACTTTGGGAACAGAGTTGTATCACTCGGACTTTTGTCACATTGTGATTGTTTCATAGTTTGTGTAATCCTGTTTATTACATGTTAGTTTTTTACCAGTTTATTGTTTTCTTGCTACACTGTCTCCAGAAAGAAGTACATATTATTTTATATCGAAATGGTATTTTTGCTAATGAAGAATTCTGGCGACCAGCCGTTTCGATTCTAGAATTAATTTTTTAAAACACTTGCTGCTTAAAAATAATCAAAAACAGACAAGATAGTTCAAAGAACTCACACCCTTCTCTGCTGACTAGCTCTGGTGATGAAAGTAGCACGAACTTCGTTACATAAAAATTGGCGCCCAACGTGTGCGAAATCTAGTTTTCAAGTATTTGGATTATCTTCCCGCCAAAGTTTCCAAAAAATCATAATTAACATACTGAAGTCACGAGTTAAGGAAAAAATGTTTTCACATCTATAGAAGACAGAATAGACCGACTTCACTCCAGAAAACCACACCAGTGAATTGTCCCAATTTCTTCCCGCACACCTAGTAAGTATGACCTCCACAAATAACTTTCAGAATTAATTTCTCGTCAAGAAGGAAAAACTTCCGATGGAGTGGAAACTTTCTTTTACTTTGGTGGCGGTGCAGAAGGCCCGTTATGAGTAGCTGGATCAGGGGGGTAGACACCAGGAGGATATACTCCTGTTCCGCCTGGTGGGCTTGCAAATGGCGAGCTGACAGCAGCCCCATATGTTGGTGGAGGTAGATCTGATGATCCATTCGAAGGGTCTGAAACAATACATTAACTATAAACAAAAACGAAACAGAGCCATTAGCATAAACTGCGATATTTCAAAAGCCAGTGTTTACTTATGAACCAGGCAGCAGAGTTCTGGCGGACTGCGTTTCCTAAGATTTTGGATAATTTTAATAACCAAATTTTATTTTTCCAACTTTTTTCAACCACTGTAATTATTTTCTAAATGGCATAATACACCCGTTATTTACGGGAGCGCAAGAGCTTCGACTGAAACCTGTATCATTATGCAATTATAATTTCCTGAGTTCTTTTAAGTTGGGTTCGTAATTTTTAAATATTTTGTTCTATGGATATTGAACACTTGTATACCCTGTTTTATGAGTTATTGGTTTATTTGCTACTATTGTTACATTTGCACCAATACAATTTCAGTTGTCTTAATGAATAAATGTACCGATATAGTGTACGTTTTTCTTCAAAACATTACGATTGTAATTTAACTTGACGTATTTGTCATCCGTTTTGAGCATAACTGCCCAAAAATCAATATATCCGAACCCAATACATATAAACTATTTACCAATTTTGAATGGAATCGAATCAGAAATCACAAAACTCATACAAAATTCTGGAGCCACCCTCTTAGTTTTTTCCTTATATGAAAATGTCCTGATGCATTGTCCCCCAAGTAATGAACACCTACCAAATTTCAAGTCGACTGGATTATATTAGACTTGCGACATTCAATTATAAAAATTATAAAATTTCAAGTTTCATTCGACCAGTGAGTTTTATTTTTTCCATTTCTGACCCTGTGCCAGATCTCACACTGACTGAATAATAATCTCTTTTCCTCACGAGCCATGTGCATGGAGCAACCTGAGGGCTGTGTCATTTAAAATAAATTCATTTCCATTTTGGAATCCAGAATTGTAACAGATAAATAATTTTCACTAGTAGACGGCTAAACTAAACCTTTATTAGTTGACTTGGATAAAACTGGAGATATCCCATTTTGAATGGTTTAATGAAAGGATATCTATTTCGCGAAAACAACACATTCTTGTAAAATTATTTACAAAAAAAACGGAAACTTCGAAAAGAAAAATGAGGAAGTCATTTAACTGAGTAAATGATAGACTTCAATACTGAAATGAAAAAATACAAAAATTTTCTTTTGTTTTGATGGTGGCAATGAAAATGCAAAAAATTAGGGGAAATATCCTTTTCATTTATTTAATACTCATAGACATTTTGAAATTATTTTTATCTTCATACGTTCATACATCCCTTCATCATCCAGAAAAAAAATCATTTCTGACTTCCTGTTCCTTCGATCATAAATAGTAATGGTTAATGAGGTACCTCTCATCAAAACAATTCAATAAAAATATAAAAAACGACAAACCAACCTTCATCATCAATCATAACAAAATCCCCTCCCTCGGCCATTTCTGCCTTGGTGGGTGCCGATGGGGTAGACTCTGCCAGGGGTGCATTAGCCGCAGCCGCAGAAGAACCCGGTCTTGGAGGGTAGGGAGCACCATGCACAGGTACTGGCGGCATTCCTCCGGACGGTAGGATAGGTATTTTGGGGGTGCCCGAGCCTGGTGGCAAACTGAATCCGATTTGACCGGGAGTAGCAGATGGTGCGGGAAACGCAGGGGGGCCAGTTGGATAGGGCGGCGCTTTATCTGAGACAGCGTACGGCGGCGGTTCGTATACAGGTGGTGGGGAGAATGGGCCTGGAATAAGTGATTGTTTTGGGAGAATTTGTACCAGATAAGTCTAGGGTAACGGAACAAAACTAAATATTGTTAATGTAAAAAAATGGCACAGTAAAATGGTCGATCATGCAAAAAAATAATATTAACATTCTCATGAACTAGCTTGAGCCTGTTCTGGCTATCATATACAGTGTCATCCCCAAAACAAGCACCATATGGGAAATTTATTTATTATAGGGTATTCAACAAAAAGTTTTTCGTGATAAAAATTTGTACATCACTTGAATCTAAACACGCACCAACAAAATATAGCAAAACATGCGTATTATACGAAGCGAATTGGAAAAAACTCTTATTTTGGAATATATCGAAAAATGATATCTGGAAAAGTTGTTCAACATTGAAAAATATATACATCTGAATTTGAATTTGAAGTCATTTAGGTGAGGTTTTATTTTTTACCAATTTTTATTGCTGAACAACTTTTCCGAATAACATATTTTTCGATATTTTCCAAAACAGTAGTTTTTCAATGCGCCTCGTATATAACACATGTCTTGCTATACTTTGTTGATGCGTGTTGAGATTAAGGGGATATATTTTTGTTGGAAACCCCATACAATAGGTGTTTCTCATATTGTGTGTTTTTTGGGTATGACATTTTGACAGATGTGAAACTACATCCGATGTATTTAAGTAAAGGTAATATCTGTCCTATCATTATGTAAACTGTTATTTTCAACAATAATAAAAAAAGTTCGAAACGATAGAAAATATATACGAAAGTTTTGAAGACTCCAAACATTTCAATAATTAAAATCGCTGCTTTTTCAAACGATACTAACCTCCCGTATTCGCTGAAGTAGGATAAGAAATTTGCTGAGATGGCTGACTCTGTGGTGCACCTGCAAGTGGTATATGTCCTAGGACTACATTAGTTTCTATCTCCATGTCGTTATGGCAACCATCTATGACAGCTTCAATCTGGTGACAAACATAATTTCCTAATAGAGACTGACTAGAAAAATGTCTCAATAAATAAAATTTGCGGAGACCGAATCGTTTTCTGTGTAGTTTGTATATGTACAATAATAATTTGATCATTTTCCGCTTCTGTATCATTTGTGAACAATCCAGATAGACGAACAAAATAATTCACCTATATCCAGTAGCAGCAGTGAGAACCGCCAGAGTATGAAGATTACCACGAAGTATCTTGTAGCATAACTATTATTAGAAAACTTTTTAATCGAAACCCGGACAAGAAGATTTTACACACGGAATTCCGCCATTTCTGCCCAAATTAGCACAAGATTGACACTATTGACAGGTTCTTATGATATATTTTCATGAAGCTTAATTTCAGTACTTCTAAATTAATTGTGTGGTTATTATTCTGATTAATTGCATTTCAGTAAATAAATAATATAAAGGAGTCGAAAATGTAACAATTAAAACTGATTGGTGACAGTGATTCAGTAAATTTCGATAATTATGTTGTTTTATTCATTTAATTCGTGGGAAACACTTGAAACTGCGACTATTCTTGTAAATTTACGCTAATAAGAAAATCGATCTAGGCGTTACACGCAATATTGCGGCATATTTGGGAAACAGGCCACGATTTTATTTGTTTTCTCTTAATCAAGCTGGCGAATGCCTTACGTTTGATCGCACGGTTCCCACACCAGGGTTTGTAGACATATGGCTTAGCGAAATCAAAAGATAATGGAAACTGGGAAGAAATCGACAAAAGAATAACAGACAGAAACGACATACATCAAACAATTGGACAAACAACAAAGATGGCAATATACAAATCCAATATATGTCTGATTAGGTTTGATCAGATGTTGTCAATAGAAATTTCAGAAGTCATAGTATACTCATTACGAACTCACTTTGAGAACAAAGTACTGTTTAAACAAAGTACATCGAGTGAAGTTGTACAGCGCCGTTGAACTTGGTATGTTCAAATCGAAGTCATAAACTCTTTGTCCATGTGCTCCTACTCCAGTATCAGAATCCGTAGCTACAAGTTCGTAGTCATATTTGTGACGAGTTCTGGGACTCGTAGTCTTGGATTCGATAACCTGCGATTCGAAATCTTCTATTATTCCACGAAACGAGAAGTGAACTGCTTTAATCTTACCATAGTTATTTTCAACTTCATTTCATCGATATTTTCATTCGACAAATTTGTGACGTCTATTTTGACCTTCGCATTTTCCCCTAAAACGAATGCTTCTTTCTGCAAATGTACGTCGAGGGTGATTGGTCCACTGGCGCAGCAGCAACAACATATTGTTTTCTCGTCCTGGTATATGGTTGGTTCCTGAAATGGTTCATATCACATCATATATAGAACAAAATACACGGTGGCTTTGAGTAGAAAAAACAAATGTAATGGTTTTGACAACCCCTGCTCTATAAAAGTTATTGAAGTTAAAGTTTTATTATAAAGTATTTTTAGTATTTCCTTCTGAAATTTGAATAATCATAATTCAAATACTAATTTTTCTACTGGCAAAAGTAAAATGACATTCAGGGTATGGAGATGTACCTCGCTAAATAATGGATTAATGAGTATAATCTACATTTCTTTTAATATTACCATGACAACTCAATTATTTGAATACACATGATGACAAGAGAAATCAATTTTTAAAACTACAATTTCGTTGTTTTAATATGAGTTCGTAGAAAAAGTACGGTATGTAACGAGTTAATAAATTCCGCTAGACACTCGTGCATTAAACACTCGATACACTACGCTGCTTTTGTGCTTGAAATACTCGTTACTAAAACGACGTTTATAACGCTTGTTAAATAGTATACCTGCTATCGATTGGTAGTGATTTATTTTACCATTTGTAATTCTGATCTGATTAGGTTGAAGTCTATGGGTGAGTGGATGTTGAAATATCTTTCATCTTCATAGTCGAAAGCAAACGGAATATCCACCGTGCCTTTGATAAAATATTTAATATACCCATAGGATCCTTGGAAGTTCATGGGTAGATTGCTTGGTAAGGTGAAGGTGAACGGGTATTCATATCGGCCAGATGCCATAGTTCCTAGAAAAAATGACATTGAATAGTATTTTATCAAATAATATAACTATAGTGACAATTACTTAACAAATTGGATTTGAAAAAAAAATCTAGGTGGTTCAGAAGTTTTGAAAATTGTCGTCGATTCTTAGATCATTATTACATTTTATAATCTGTTCTACACGCCTGAGTATTACCAATGGATTTGCTGTAATGTGAAATACATTTGAAACATGAAAAGATACGACAAGAAACAACATGTGGTTGAATTGCCGAAGTTTCTTTATACGCTTTTGAAAAGTAGTGGATAAATTCGTTGAAAATTATGTACCTATGGGATGAAATTGAGTATTGCCCCCTATATCGCCTCAAGATCGCCTATATGGTAAAGTTGACTCTCGTCAAATTGACACAAAACTTCAACTGAAGATGTTACTCTCATCAAATTTTCTTCAACTTCTCTTCATTTGTATTGTATGGTTTTTGTAGGTACCCCTCACCAATTTGATTGTGGGTTCGTTCAGAGTACAAACGAAAGTAGTTAAACATAGATCTAAGCATGAAAAAAGTCTAGTAATAAGTGAAGATCACACACATTTCATCATTCTTCAGTAGTAACTCTCACCAAAACTCGCAAGATCATGAAAGGGATACGCCATGCTAGAGAGAAATGAGAGCTTAAATTAGTCATTTGTTTTCGTGGTGAACAGACGTGTGTTAACTCTAAAAATACCGTTTGGCTTGAGGATGTAACACATATTGATAACCACAGTGATTCGCATGTACTTTTCACAAACATCGTCACATATGAAGGTCATTACCATAATAATAATAATAATTTTATTTCTACTACAGAACTTATTTTAGACAGTAATTGATGTATACGATTTTTTTTTCAAGTGAAGTAGAAATAAAAGCAAAGAAGACCCCTTAAGCAAGCTTGTGCGGGGCTAGACAAATAAATTAAGGCACCATAACAATATAAAATAGTAAAAGTTCAAGACATAAAATTTAACTATTATAACTAACAACAATTTGCTTACATATTCACAAGTCAATTCATAACATTTTAAATTTAAACGTAAAAACATGTAAGGGAAGAAAAAAAATCTAATAATTATACAGGGATATATACTCCTAGTGCTGCAACACAGTATGAAATAGAAAAAGTTTAATATATAAAAATATAACTATAACTAATAACAGTTTTCATGTTTATTTGCCATAACGGTTATTAACTGATATGTAAACATTGTACCCATGAATGATTATGCAAATAAACATTATTATTATACCAATTTCACAATTAAAAGGACAAATACTAATGTAAAGATAAGAACATATAGGAAGAGAAAAGGAGATATAATAATAATACAGATATATAATATTAATAATAATACAGAGAACACGAAATTTAAAAAAAATCTCATATGAAATATATAAATTTTTTTTGCTAAGCATTTAAATTGATTATATCATGTATGGTTTGTATTGGAATTGTTAGTGTAAATTTCTTCAATTCTCTTTTAAATACATATGGAGATGTAGTGTTCTATATATCTTTTGGAAGTAGATTGTATAATTTTGGGATTAAGTAAGCATTGCTCCTTTGACCTATTGATTTTGTCATGAATGGTGATATAAATGTATTATTTTTATGACGTGTATTATAAGCATGCTCTGGTTTTTTTGCGTTTGTGACCGCTTTTCTTTGCCTAATATTTGAGAAGAAAAAATAGAGCTGTCGCGGATCGAGAAGTTTACTTTCCTTATACAAATTGTCTGACGGATATCGATAGGGTTTCTTGAATATTACTTTGATTATTTTCTTTTAAGTTACTTCTAGCTTTTTCAGAAAGGTTTTCGTTATACCACCCCATCCTAAGATTCCTCATGTGATGTGCGATTCGACCAATGCATAATATATTTTTCTGAGTTGATATAATTCTAGTATATCTCTCAGAATTCGAAATTTGTATTGATTTTTTTTTTACTGCTCGAAAACTTTCCCAACTATAAACAATGTCATTTCAAGGACAAGCACAAACCTTGAATACAAACACACTAACTCCATCAAGGACAAACAAAAACAAAATTTTCCTGACCACCAAGGGCATCTCATGGTCATGACATGCAGTAGGAAGGGGAAGGTCCAGAACTGGCTCAAATCCCCTACTTCTTCAGAATTTTAAAAACTTGTCATTTATTTAAGACAAAATATCAAGTAAAATTGCAGTTTTTTTTGGGTTTGCAATTTTTCAATTTCTATACAGGTTACATTCGGAGGGATGCACTTCTGCCACTGCTCTAGTAAAATAAAAAGACTTGTGAAATGCGTACCTAGGGAGGTGGATATGTTGATACTTACTGGTTCTGAGACAGACGCCCTAGATTCAGTCGGTTGGATGATTGACTGGATTCAAATTTATTGACAAATATGTTCTGAATAGTAACTTACTTTCTCCAATTAAAGTGACGTCAACTGCTAGAAACTTATTGTCCCCACTATAGTGGACATTTCTGTATTTTGTCTTCTTGGACGAGCTGTCATAATAACTTTCTCTCTCAACCCAGTCCGTATGTTCTTTACCGCGTAATTTTACTCTCACACCTGTAAAAATAATTGAAATAATAATGACGTATCAAACTGATTCCTGCAAGTTCATTCATCACGAGAAATACACTTTGGTGTTATAATCAGAATATACTTCCAAACGATCACTTTTCAAAATTACAGAATGAGATCTTTTGCCTATAAGTATCCATCATTTCCTGAAAAAGAAAACCACAACATGGTACCTACACCATGTGTGAGACCCCTTTTATAAACATTACCAGAACCACTCATCAGGGGTGCCTCAAGATTCATATTTGAGTTTTTAATCTAGAGAGTTGGATTTTCTTATTAGTTTATCCATTTGAGTATACACGGCTTTGTACAGCCCCCTTCCCCTGTTAACTCTTGATCAGTGGTACCATTCAGAATGGTTTTTGTTTAACCCTTCGAAAGTTTACAGGGAGGACTAAAAAAGGCCGCACCGTATATTAGATTTTGAATAGACTGGACCTTTTCAAGAGATATGAGGCAATACTGAAATTAGAAAGTAAATACGCTAATATCACTCGGGATTTTTATTTTTCTTTTCTGACCGCTAGTTTATCTATAATCAGAAGAAAAGTGGTTTCGTGACGTCACGTTCATCAAAACTAAACTTGGCAACGTTGTTGAAGTTGTGCACCAGATTCTCATTCAAATATAATGTGTCGTATGACAGTTATCATTTGATACCAGATGGGTTCTTTCGTCTGTTTCACGGTGCGATCAATAAGAATAGTTTGTCTCTGTCTAAACTCATTTGCCTACCCATTTGATACAAGTGAAGCAGTTCCATCAGGTCTAAACTTCAACGAACACTACCTTGATTTATTTTTTGAAGTTAATGCGGTTTTCTAAGTTTTGAGAGCTTTTGTTGTTTGTGTTCTAAAATTTGTTATTAATTCCTGTATCTCCACTACCTGTATCCCTGCAATAACTGAACATGTCGAAAAGGGGCTTTGTACCTCGGTAAATTATCCGAACTTCCCTTCACGAAGCCTCGTTCCATATTTTTAATACACAATTACACACTATTATTGAATTTATCAGTTGAATGTTGATTGTTGAATGTAAATAAAATAAACATTAACCTCACATCTTCATATAACTCTTGACAGTTGAGAACTGTCATTACGATTTGCTGTGTTGTCAATGCTCGTTCTTCATCAAAAGGATGGTCTGTTCAGAAAATTTGAAAGTTACAAATACAATAAAAAGTAGCTAATATGTGATTTTTATCTATGAGTTGATCAAGTGACAATGTATTGATTATTTCTCAACGGTTAGAAGTTATATTTTTAAGGAGAACGGTATTGCCTGTTTCGGAACGTGGATTATGGTGGGAGATATTTCCGATGAACGTGACGTCAGCGGCACACTTTCAAATGTGATATTTTTTTAAAATGAAAGAAAAACTTTTGTTAAGTGGACTTTTCAGACTAACAACTATCGATTTAAACGAGTTTTGTAATTTATTTTCCGTAAATGTAAAGGTCCATTTCCATAGAAAATTCCAAAGAAAATTTTAGTTGATGTGACTGAAATAATTCTATGGTGATATTAGAGCTTCATCACTTATGAAACGGTTCATAAAATGTTATAAAACGGCAAGGAAGCATTATTTGCCTAATGGAAACGTAGTATTGGTAGTTTTGGAATTCCTTTCGATCTAGATACAGTATTGCATTGATAACCTCGAGGTACCAGCAAGGCAAATAGTTGTTTTCTGTTGGGCATTTGCTATGACAGCAAATCAAAAATATTGTAATTTTGAAAGGATAGTTTCAGTTTTATCTAGAAATATGCCTATATCCTGGAACAGAAAGAGAAAGCTCTCTATATCAAAAATTATACTTTACCTCGAATACTTTCCCTCTTAGGAAACGTACAAACCAGATGTCCGGATATCGTGTTTCCAGGGAAGTAGGTGCCTTGGAAATTTTGTAGGACAATGTTGCAAGTCATTTTGTAATATTATGGCTGAAAATTAAAATCAAATTTCAAGTCACATGATTTTTTTTTCAATTTGAATCATGATTGAAATAAAAATTATAAGTAAGAGAACTTTTTTCAATTAATTGTTTATTATAA
Source organism: Chrysolina oricalcia (assembly GCA_944452925.2). Classification (NCBI taxonomy): domain Eukaryota; kingdom Metazoa; phylum Arthropoda; class Insecta; order Coleoptera; family Chrysomelidae; genus Chrysolina; species Chrysolina oricalcia. Next base: position 6,189,140 of record OX101815.2, on the reverse strand, counting down.
CAAAAAACTAAAACCACTTTACCTAAATATTGTTTATTTTAGTTAATTGTAGTGCTTGTAAAATAAAAATAATCTTGCAGTTTTTTCCGTCCTTAATCGATTTCTGAGTCTGGAATGGACTAAATCAAATGTCGTGAAAATTCTCTGATGGATGCGAAAGAAACAGCAGCAGCACAAAATAAGAGTCTAATTATGAGGTACTCTTTTTGAATAATTATTATATTTTTACGACTTGCACCTATCGGTTTTCATATCCAAAATATTGAGTAAATTTGAAAATATAGTTTATTTCACGATCAGATAAAATGTTAACTTTGAAACGAATTTCGAGATTCATTATGCTTCAACATATAGTAAAGCTTCCGAGTGAAAGAAGCTGTATTCAAATCTTGTTGTCAACTGGAATTATTTTTCACGAAAATTATTGGAAAACCAGGATGACTTGAAAAATATAAAAATTAAAATTTGCATTTTGGAAAATACGAAATATCACGGAAAAGGTTGATATTTTGAAAATTTGCCAGGAATCTTTTGGACCGTCTTCAGAAAATTCACAGAAAATGTCTGAACATTGTTCCTGTGAAATCCATAGTCCGGGAAGCCACATCATTTTTCTCCATTAAAAAGTGAAAAAGTGTTGAAAAAACGGAAGAAACTGAAAAAAAGTGTAAAATCAGTACTTTTTCTCTTAATTCTCCAAAAACTCGAGAGAAAAGTTAAATAGTCCTAAAACAGGTGTACAAAAAGTTCAGATGAAGTTTCTCCATTACTTCAAATACAAATTTTTGATAATTTTCGCTCTTCTCAAAATTTTCCGGGTGCTTGGCGCCCAAATGTTTGATTAATTACTTGCCTCCTTACCCCCAACCCCAAAATTTTCCGGGTGATTTGAGCGAATATTGAATTTTATAAAACTACCAAAAACTCGAATGCGGCGACAGATTTTTCAGTTTCACAAGATACGAAAACGAAAAATTATTTTTACCTAAAAACACCAAAAACTCGAAAACTACACGAGACATCGAAAAAATGTATATAAACAATCTTATTGTCCTCAAACAGGTCTACAAAAAACTCCCATGAATTTTTTCATATCTTAAAAAAAAAATATTTTTTTTGTAATTATTGTTTGTTTGGTTTGTTTATGTCAAGTTAGGTTCGGTAAGGTTAGATTTGGTGATAATTTTATTATTGCGAATGATTTTTTTTAAATTTGTATCTCCGAGGTGAAGCCTTAAAAATAGGTATTTTAGGCAGTATGTAGAACCGAAAGAGGTCAAAGCGGTATTTTGGACGCATTAAAAAAAATGGGATATTATTTTTCATATCGTCCCGCAAGTGGTGTTTTATGAAACAAGAGAGATATAATTTTTCGGAGAGAGGAGTGGAGAAAATGTAGGTAGCGGTTGGATGCAGTTTTTTGAAAGAAACCCATTCCTCTAGCTAGCTCTCTTGAAGTCGTGTTTTCATCTTATTGGTGTCCTGTTATAGTTTTATTAAACGCATTGGAGTCGTAGTGCTTATTTGTTGAATGTTAACGAGTTTTCGAAAAAAAAATTGCCTGGAAGAGGATACTGTTATTGAAATTATTATTATGGGCCGTGGTGGTCGGCTGGTAGTGCATTCGCCTCGCATGCGTGGCGTGGCGATTCACCGGTCTCGTGCATGGCATCACACGTTAAAAGGTAAGGACTGCGTCTTCCCTAGCTCACACAAGTCTCTCGAAGACTTCTGAGGGTTGCGCGTAGCGGTGCAATCGGTTGACGGAATTAAGATTTTTTTTTTAATTTCTCCACCTTTGAGATCAATTGGGGTCAAATCCCTATGATGATGATTGAGACTAAAACTGAAGAAATTGTATAAATCGGTAGTCGAAGAAATGCGGGTTCTCCAGAAAGGGTATTTTTTCCTTCCACTAAAATGAAGAATTGACATTGTTACACTATCTGCAGATTTTTAGGTAACCTTTAGAAATACATCCCAGGTAACACATCATATCGGCTGAATCTTGGTTCCATATTGGGCCAATATAGATATATTGTAAATGAAAAATCAATATTGGTCCAATATGGGTAAATATTCAAAAAACAATATTGTATTAATAATATTGATGGAATATTGGTTGAACTAGTTTTGAATGTAGATTATCACACGAAATATTGGGTCAATATTGGTTGAATAATTTCTACCAATATCGATAATACAATATTGTTTATATATTGTTTTCCACATCTAGAATAAATATTGCAATCCAAATATTCCAGTCATATCGATTATAGGGGAAAAAAACTATATTGTATTTCCAAGTTTGTTAGAATATTCGTTGAATATCATTTCCACTTTATTTGACAAATTGTAATAACTCATATTGAGTCAATATTGGTCGAATGATATTTACCAATATCGATAAAACAATATTGTCTTCACATCGTTTTTAATATCTACAATAAATATCGCAATCCCAATATTCCCCTAATATCGATTCTAGGCATAAAAACTATATTGTATCTCCAAGTGTGATTACACATTGGTTGAATATCATTTCGCCAATATTCAACAAATCTTATGAATTAATAATGGGTCGCTATTGGTTCAATAATATTTATCGATATCGTTAAAACAATATTGTCTTCATATTGTTTCCCACATCTAGATTGAGATGAAATTTGAATATTGGCCGAATATTCAATGGAACATATTGAAATTATATCATGATCAAACCTGGATAAAAATCCGCTAGGTGGCTCTACATATAGAACGTCTTCTAAAACCTACGAAAGTATATTAAATACTTCCAGTAACTTGTTTTCAAGACAGCTCATCCAGTGGTTATGGCGATCAAAAGGCAGACTGTGGTGTCACCTTCATCAACTAAAAGACCTTTAGTAATTTGCCAAGGTATATTGACATCCACCAATATATCCAAATGATATTGTACCAATATCGATAAATATTTTGAGGCCATTATTGCTTCAAGAATATTTCATCAAAACTATTTCTAAAATATTCAAACAATATTCGACCAATATCGCAAAATGTTCACATTTTACTTCTCGAAAATATAATTTTTGAATATTGTGCCATTATTTTCAGAATATTGTATTAGCGATATTGTAACAATATCGCCTAACATTTTGAGGCCAATATTACTTCAAGAATATTTCGCCAATATTATTCAACTAATATTGGACCAATATCGCCGAATGTTCACATTTTTTTTCTCGCCAATATTGCATTTAAAATATTTCGCCAATATGTTCACAATATTATACCAATATTTTACCAAGATAGGTGTGCTACTTGGGATGCGAAAATGGCTTTCAGCCAATTTTGATAATTTTTTGGGATATTGTAGTACAAGTCACTAGAAATTACACATGGAAGTTTAAATTAGTTTCTATGTCGACGATACGAATTTTTGAAAATCATAAAAATTGCTGTTTTACCAAAACATAGCAAGGTTCACTCATCCTAAAGTATTACTTTTTAGATGATTAGTAACAACATAGTAGCATTGCTGGTTTGAAGAAAGTCGAATGTCATGTCATTTAGTCGGTCGTTACGACAATTTAGGATATTTTGCCAATCTTTATGGTGAGACCGAGCATTTTTCATTAGGAAAATAACTATTGGGATTCTTTTCTTACGACAAGATTTTCTCTAAAAGTTTAGAATTTTTTACAACACAGTAAATTTTTTTTCAAATGTTTGTTTTTTATACTACATGTTTTTAACAATAGCGACACAAAATAGCCTTTTTGAGACAATAAATCCGCTTTGGAGACAAAAGTATATGAGAAAGGCTTATAGTAATTTCTCAATATGATCAGCTTCAAAAAGTTACGATCACATCTTATACGGGGCTGTTTACAAATATTAGTTGAAATCGGTATATATATATATATATATTTGTTCATTATTTTTGAAAGGATCTCCCAATTTGAATCATATTTTTCAGTTATACTTCCAAGTAACTTACCCAACACTGGTAAGTTTCATTCATTTCCTATGTCTGGTTTTTGAACTATAATTTTCATCAAGACATAAGATTGGATAATATCTTCTATAGAATATAAATTTTAATTTATAGTTCAAATACCAGACATAGGAAATGAATGAAACTTACCCGAGTGTAGGGTAACTTACTTGGAAGTATAACTGAAAAATATGATTCAAATTGGGAGATCCATTCAAAAATAATTAACAAACATATATATTACGTACAAAACCAATTTCAACTAATATTTGTAAACAGCCCCCTTATAAAATGTGATCGTAACTTTTGAAGCTGATCTTATTGAGCAATTACTATAAGCCTTTCTCAAACACTTTTGGCTCCAAAGCGGATTTATTGACTCAAAAATTCAATCAATTCAATTCAATTTATTTTTGGTCCATCGAGCTGAATAGCTATAGGACAAGTCAGGTTGTACATATAAAATTTTGTAATAAAATTACAGAAAATTGACAATACAGCAAACATTCACAAGAACATAAATATATAAAAAATCTATCTATCACAGTATAAAATTGTCGAAGTAATCCTTCATGCTATAGGGACAGAGGTTGAGGAGAAGTAGTTTGATTTTATTTTTGAAAAGTAGCAGGCTATCGATCTTTTTCATTTCTTTTGGAAGAACATTATAAACTCGTAGCCCCAAGATAACTGGTGTTTTTTGGGATAATGTGAGACGAAAGTTTGGGATATGAAAATCATTTTTTTTCCTAGTGTCATGGTTATGTATGGATTCATTCGTGGTTAATTTTTCCCTCTGTCTGTGAACGTAGATCAAGAGTTCATATATATATAACCCATAAAATGGGAGTATTCTATAACGTTTGAACAATTCCCTACATGAGGTTCCATATGGGACATTTGCTAAACATCGCACAATTCTCTTTTGGGCTACAAAAACATTCGGAACGCTACACGAGTTTCCCCAAATGATTATTCCATAAGTAATTCTACATTGAATTTCACCAAAGTAGAAGAGTAACATTCCATGAATATCCAAAATCGATTTTAGAGATCTTAATTGATAACATTTAGTGTTCAATGTTTTAGCTAGTGCTTCACAGTGAGTATTGAATGATAAATTCTGGTCCAATTTGACACCTAAGAAAGTAATACATTCCTGTTTATCTATTGTTTCGTTATTTATTTCTATATCTAAATTTGTGATTTTATAATTTTGCCTCGTGTGGAAGTTCACATGACTGGTTTTGGAAGCATTTAAGAACAATGAGTGTTCGTAAGACCACTTGCAGAGTGACTTGCAACAGGAGTTAATTTTATCTTGTATTTGAGCTGAGGATTTGTCTGTGAATAAAAGCGTGGAATCGTCCGCATAAAGACAAGTATACGCATCTTGGAGCACTAGAGGTAATTCATTGATATAAATGATAAATAATATAGGGCCCAGCACAGACCCTTGGGGGACCCCTATTCTACTAGAAAGTAGGCTAGAAATGTGCTCTGTTTTCACATTATCCTTTTTGTGAATAATCTTAACCTGCTGAAGCCGTCCGTTCAGGTAGGAGAAAAACCATTCGTAGAGTTTTCCGCGAATTCCATATTATAATAATAATAATAATAATAAATTGCTTTTATTGATAGTAGGACAGGTTACAGAGACTATCAAAAGGCAGAGTTAGCGCTTCACCCGTCTAGGACAGGTTGGTACTCTCTTACACTCAACCGTACAGAAGAAAAAGAAAGTAAATTAAACGTATATAGGACAAAATATCATTGAGAGCTATCCTAAAAATACAAATAAAAAAAATAGAATATAATTGTATCTCGATGCATAACCATCTCATGTTATTCGATATGAAAATATGGAATATGAAAAAAAAAAATAAAAGTATTAATAAATAAAAAACTAAAAAAAAAAAAAACTAATTAAAGAACATTTCTTCATTGAACAGAAGCTTCTGTATCTTTTTTTTAAATAAATGAATAGGTAGGGTCTTGATTTCGTCGGGAACCGTGTTGTATAGCCGGGTTATCTGGTAAGAGAAAGATGATCGGAATTGAGCTGTTTTATGTAGAGGTGGGGTTAGTCTTGTCTTGAAACGGACATTGAGATGGTGCACATCAGTGCGAAATGTTATGGTCCTATAGAGATATGGAGGTTTATGTGATTGTATTATTTTGTGAAATAATGTGCAAGCGTGTAATATTTGTCTATTTTCAATATTCAGCCAACCAACGTCTTTTAAATGATTAGAAATGTGGTGACGTCTGGTCAGTCCACAAATCAGACGTATGCATGAATTCTGTATGAGCTGTATGAGCTGTAGACGCCGTTTGTCGGAATTGCACAAAGCAGGACCATACACTACATCAGCGTAGTTCAGGTGTGACAGAACTAATGCTTCACATAGAGTTATTTTACTTTTTCTATCCAAAATTCCTCGGTTGGAATATATGAGTTTTAAATTACAAAATGCTCTTTTAGTTATCAAGTTGACATGTAGTGTATAACGAAGCGAAGAATCCATAATCAACCCCAAGTTTTTTGAACTATCTGTGATTTCGAGTGTTTCATTATTTATTTTGACTGACAATTCATCAGCGCATCGATTTCGAGCTTTTTTGCTGCCGAACAGAATAACTTTGGATTTCATGGGGTTAATAGACAGGCAGAATTTGTTTGACACTTCGACCAAAGCATCAAGGTCGGTATTGAGTCGGTTCGTGGCAGTTATAAGATCATTCTCAGGGAAAGAAATGTATATCTGAGTGTCATCTGCGTAAAAATGGCAATCAGTGAACTGTAAATATTTATGAAACTCGTGGGTGTAGATAATAAAAAGTGTGGGCCCTAAGATGGATCCCTGGGGAACTCCATTTTCCACTGCCATATAATCGGAAGTAATATCACCCAGAGTCACCGCCTGTAGTCTATTAAGGAGATAAGCTTCCATCAGAGAAATGGATTCTTTTGAAAATCCAATATAATGCAGGATGGCTAGCAGCAAGTCATGTTTAATTGTGTCGAAAGCCTTAGAGTAGTCGAGTAAGACCAGAAGAGTTAGTTGTTTCTTGTCCAAGGCTGAATATATATCGTTGCTTACTTTCAAAAGTGCCGTGATGCAACTGTGATCGGTTCTGAAGCCGGACTGTTGGGGTGGAAGAATGCTTTGAGTTTCTAAGTGAAGCTTCATTTGGGTAGAAATAATTTTCTCAAATGCTTTAGAAAGCGTGCAAAGAATGCTAATCGGGCGTAGAAATTTAATGTCATCTGGATTAGGTACCTTAGGTAGAGGTATAATGAAAGATTGTTTCCAGATTGATGGATATACACTATTTTCGATGCAAAAATTAAAAATATGGGTGATTATGGCAAGCACTTGAGGGCAGGAGTATAATAACATGCTGATGCTCAGTTTGTCTACTCCAACAGCTTTTGATTTTATTGTCAAGAGTGTTTTGTATATTTCAGACTCATTAGTTGCAGAAAATTTGAAAGTATTCACATTTGGCCGGATATTGCTCAGATAATGAGTAGTAGTTTCTCTGTCGGGCAGAAGATTAGATTTGGAAGAATCAATGAAGAAGTTATTGATTTTTGTAACGTCAGTGAGATGTTCTGGAATTGCGTTGTGGATTTTTTTTGAATGGACATTCAGGTTTTTCAATTCTTTCCAGAATGTCTTGTTGTTTTTGCTAGTTCTGAGTTTGAAAGCAAAATAAGCTTTTTTTTCACGTTCTATTGCGTATTTAGTTTGATTTCTAAGTTCTTTATAGAAGTTCCAATGCCTTTCCAATCTATTTTTTTTGTATCTGATGAGAGCTTTATCTCTAGTGGATATCATCAATTTTACATTGTACGTTAGCCAAGGTGCTTGGGGACGACTTATTTTCACAGTCTTAATGGGTGCATGTAGATCGAAGATCTCAGTTAGTGATTGATTTAGTGAATTTACTTTGTCATCTATATTGTGAAGTTCAAGAATATTGGCGAAATCAATTGCTTCTAAGTCATCAACAAAATTATTTTGATTAAAATTTTTATAATCTCGAAAAGTGTATAAAAAAGGTTTGGTTGATATAGGTGAAAAATCGAGTGCACATGTAACCAAGCAGTGATCGGAAATACTAGAAGCATCTTCAACTTTCGAACTTTTAACAGGTAACGTTTCAGACAGCATTATTAAGTCAATTACTTTGACACTTGTTGGGCCGTACCTAGTAGGCTCGGATATCGTTTGGAGCAGTCCGAAGGTGTTGAGTATATTCAGTAGGCGTTTGGTGGAGTAATCTTCCAAATCCAATATATCTATGTTCAAATCACCCATACAGATAATTTCATCGAAACTTGGAGCAATTGTACTCAGAGTTAACTCGAGTTCATTCAGAAATTCATCAGCTGGTTGGCTAGGAGGTCTGTAACAAACTCCCATAGCAATATTTTTATTATCATGTTTGAAAGAAAGCCAGAGTTGTTCTATATTATTTTGCGTGACGTTAGTTAAGACTTTTATTTTAAGTTTATTTGTGATGTAGAGAGCTATACCACCACCCCTACCAATGGCTCGATCTTTTCGGTATAAATTATACCCATCGAGTGAGATCGAGTCATTCAATATGTTCCTTGTTAGCCATGTTTCGGAAACAGCGATAATTTCAAATTTATTGTGTACCAAGGTACTGAAATCTGGAAAGTTTGGTGTCAGTGATCGAACGTTCAAGTGTGCTACTTTAAAATATTTTCCCATATTTCTTCGAGACAATGAGATGATCACCCAAGCGAGTAAGTGAATGAACTGTTACAAAAATATAGATATATTAAAAATGTATTATGAAAAGAAGCAAATATAAAAAATTAGATAAAAAAAAGTGTGACTATTCAGATCAAAAACAAATTATAATTGTAGACGTCTGAGTATCATACCATGTCTCGTGGTATTTCGGATATTTTCACCATGTGTGGAGCTGCTTCCAGACGTAGTGTTTTCTGTAGAGATCGAGTTGGTGCGGGACGTTTTTTTCTGGGATCCTAGAGTTATATTTTCTGTCAGTTCCGATAAGGTGAAGGTTTCGCCATCAATCAGTAAAGTATTTTTCTTTAGTTTAGCGTCTATATTTTTAGATTTAGCCTCCTTCAAATGGGCAACGAGCGATTTACGCTCTTGTCTGTCCTCATATGGTAAATCGTCTACAAATACCAATCCAGAATTCTTAAGCAGGAAAAGTTTCGAGAAAATTTCGGATTTTTTTAGATTTGAAACCAGTTCCAGAATAATGGGTTGGTTTTTTATCTTATTGTTAATGAAACAAGTATTTATTTCCTGTTTACTCAAAGAGACTTTCAACTTCTCATTAACTAATTTTATAATGAAGTTTACCACAGAAGAGGGATCCGTATTATGTCCAAAAATCAGAAAAGTGTTTCGACGAATGCGCCTATCAGTTGCCAATAGTTTTAATTTCAATGAATTATTTTCAGCCTGCAGATTTTCTACAGATATCTCCAAGGCGGTGACTTTATCCTGGAATTCCTCTCTGAGTCTTTTTATCTCAGCTTTCGTTTCCTCCGCGTCCTTACTCACTTTAGTTAATAATGCGTAAATGTCTTTGTTAGATATTTCTTTGTTTCCCATGCTAAATTGGATACTCCGCCGCTGGCAGATTTATGAGATATTGAAGAATAAAGATATGAATGAACGTAGCAGTCGAAATAGCTTATCGCCCTAGTTTTTTATGCAAAAAATATTCTACTGATAGGAGACTTAGTAGAAATGCCGAAATATTACCAGGTTATGGATGCTTTCAGCTTAAAATTCACTAATTGCAGCACATCAAACAACACGATAATGAGTTCTGCACTTCGGCCACTATTTGTTGTAACTAAGAAACGAAAAATCAAATTTTTAACGTTTTCTTTAACTTCGAAAACTTGTTTTTAAACAGAGCTCACAATCGACGTCTGACTTGTTTGAATCGAAATTGAAATTGATAAAGTTTATCCATCAAGAGTTCATGCTGGACACAGTCAAAAGCCCGGCTGAAATCACAAAATATTCCAACCGAGCTCTCGCCTGCCTCCATAGAATCCAATATTTTTCCGTAGAAATCATGAATTGCGGTGACTGTGGAACGACCAGAGCGGAAACCATGCTGGTTGTTCAGAATTATAGAGTTTTTATCCAAATAGTTTAATAATTGATCCAAGATAGAATACTCAAAAATTTTCGATATAACGGATGGGATTGTTATGGGACGGTAGTTTTCTAGATTTTCAGAGTTTCCTTTTTTAAAAATAGGAGATACTAGAGCTGTTTTCATTCTTGTTGGAAATATTCCTACCTGTAGCGATAAGTTGATCAGGTATGTAAGTGGTTTTATAATACAAAGGGCAATTTTTTTAATAAGGAAGCCTGAAATACCATCTGGACCATGGGTGTGTTTATTTTTCAGTTTATGCTTTATAACATACAGGACTTCTTCTTCAGATATGTGGCATATAAACATGCTATTTAAAACTGTTCTATTTGCCGAAATTCGCGTATTATTTATTGAATCAGGGTTTTTTATTTTTTCTATGGTTTCGTATGGAACATGAACAAAGAAATCATTGAATATTTCGGATATTTCTAACGGATCAGAGAGGATATTGTTTTCATGATTTATGATGATATTTTTGTTACTATTTTTATCATGCTTGCTCATATTTGAAATTAAATTCCACGTAAGTTTGTTCATATTTTCAGATTCTGCTAATTTTTGAGAATAAAAGTTGTGTTTGGTGGTTTTAACTAGAATATTGTGTTTCTTTTTCGCTTGTACGTATTGTTGTTTGAGAGAATAGTCAAGTTTTTGAAGATGAAAGAGATTTTTTAGTTTTTCACTAGATTTTTTTACAGAATCGTTCACCCATTCCCTATTATTTGGCTCAGATATGATCACAGGTTGCTTTGGACAATTTTGATCAAAGTGAAGAATGAGGGTGTTATGAAAGTTGCTGAACTTTTGGTCAAAATCGATTGCCGAATATGTGTTTTCCCAGTTTTCATTTTCAAGTGATGTCTTTAGTGCATTAATATTATATTCATTTAGAGACCTTTTAGTAAAAAAGGCTATTTTGTGTTGCTATTCATAATAACATGTAGTATAAAAAACAAACATTTGAAAAATATATTACTGTGTTGTAAAAAAGTTTTCCTAATGAAAAATGCTCGGTCTCACCATAGGGACCGTTGATAAAGATTGGCAAAATATCCTAAATTGTCGCTATTTTTGACCCACCCTGTATAATAGCTGGCTCCTTCTATCGTAACGACCGACTAACTGACATGACATTCGACTTTCTTCAAACCAGCAATGCTACTAATTTGTTAGTAATCATCTAATAAGTGTAACTTCTAGTGACTTGAACTACGATATCCCAAAAAATTATCGAAATTGGCAGAAAGCCATTTTCCCATGTATTCGGTGCGGGGTCCTTTAAAGCAGAAATTACGTGTCCTTTTATCAAATATTATAGAGGACGCATTTTTATATAAACAATGGATGGTTTTCTTGTTCTGACAGGTATTTGCAGAAGTGAGCGTTTTTCGAAAAGTAGTCCATTAAATTTGTAAGAACGGTGGGAAAAAATCAAATATCAATATCAGAAAAATCCTGTTTATTTTAAATTACTTTCATTTTCATGATTTTTTTTAACCCTGTAATATCAAATTCTGACTTCCGAGTAAGATCTGATGAAAAATACTGTCTCTTTGAAGAATGCGTAAATGCGTGAGCAGAGCAAGTGCAGAAAGTAAATGTTTATTGCACTCGACGTGAAATTGTCCGACGAGGCCGTCAGGCCGAGATAGATAACTCGTCGAGAGCACTAAACAATTTTTGCACGGGTTGCACACAATATTTTTTCTACGTTTGTAGAAAAACCAAAAACTGTTTCATTCTGGTGGTACTAAAGTGTAAGGAAGACTTTCTTTGTTCAAATCTAGCTGCTAAAATATAACAATATTCAAAGAAACAAATTTTATTTTTATTGAATTGCATTTTCTAGTAATGTTGTAATCCGAAAATGTAATGAATATGATTGACACCAGTGTGAAAACAGAAACGGTTGCAGCGCCAGAAACGAAATATTAGTACATGCGCAAGGGTATCATGTTGCTCCATGAAAATCTTCCGAATTTATATTGCAATTGTGGTTTTCTATATTATTATCATGAAAATGATCAAGTTGAAAGAAGGATTAGACACAGAAATGATAAAATTATGATAATGGTGCTTTCAATAAAACATAAGATCATATTTATCAGTGGCTGAGACAATCACATATACCATGGGATGAAAAGTGCGTTTCTGGAAATTTATTTTCCAGTGTATATTCAGAACGATCTCATAAAGCATTCCTACCACATTTCAGATTTTGTATCTCAATACGCACCCTGCAAACTACCCCCGAAATCACCGAAATCTACAAAATAGCGTTAATTTATCGTTTCTGTGAATTTCTTTCTCAATGTATATTCAAAACGATCTGAGGAAGCATATCTACCCCATTTCAGATTTTGAATCTCGATACGCACCCTAGAAAATACCCCCGAAATCACCGAAATATACAAAATTGCGTTAATTCGTCGTTGCTGGAAATTTCTTTCTGACTGTATATTCAAAACGATCCGAGAAAGCATACCTACCCCATTTCAGATTTTTTATCTCAATACACACCCTGGAGACTACCCCCGAAATCACCGAAATGTACGAAATTGCGTTAATTCATCGTTTCTGGAAATTTCTTTCTGACTTTATGTTAAAAACGATCTAAGGAAGCATACCCACCCCATTTCAGTTTTGGAACCTCAATACGCACCCTACAAACTACCCCTGAAATCACCGAAATCTACAAAATAGCGTTAATTTATCGTTTCTGGGAATTTCTTTCTTAATGTATATTCAAAACGATCTGAGGAAGCATATCTACCCCATTTCAGATTTTGTATCTCGATACGCACCCTGGAAACTACCCCCATAATCACCGAAATCTATCAAATAGCGTTAATTCTTCGTTTCGGGAAATTTCATTCTGACTGTATATTCAAAATGATCTGAGGAAGCAAATCTACCCCATTTCAGATTTTGTATCTCAATACGCACCCTGCAAACTTCCCCCGTAGTTTGTAGATTTGTAGATTTTGGTGATGCAGGGTGCGTATTGAGATACAAAATCTGAAATGGGGTAGGAATGCTTTATCAGATCGTTTCGAATATACAGTCAGAAAGAAATTTCCAGAAACGATGAATTAACGCAATTTCGTATATTTCGGTGATTTCGGGGGTAGTTTCCAGGGTGTGTATTGAGATACAAAATCTGAAAAGGGGTAGGTATGCTTTCTCGGATCGTTTTGAATATAAAGTCAGAAAAAAAATTCCAGAAACGATTAATTAACGAAATTTTGTAGATTTTGGTGATAAGGGGGGTAGTTTGCAAACAAACAAAATCTGAAATGGGGTAGGTTTGCTTCCTCAGATTGTTTTGAATATACAGTCAGAAAGAAATTTCCAGAAACGATGAATTTACGCAATTTCGTATATTTCGGTGATTTCGGGGGTAGTTTCTAGGGTGCGTATCGAGAAACAAAATCTGAAATGGGGCAGATATGCTTCTTCAGATCGATTTGAATATACATTGAGAGAGAAATTCCGAGAAACGATAAATTAACGCTATTTTGTTGATTTCGGTGATTTCGGGGGTAGTTTACAGGGTGCGTATTGAGATACAAAATCTGAAATGGGGTAGGAATGCTTCCTCAGATTGTTTTAAATATACAATCAGAAAGAAATTTCCAGAAACGATGAATTAACGCAATTTCGTATATTTCGGTGATTTCGGGGGTAGTTTCCAGGGTGTGTATTGAGATACAAAATCTGAAAAGGGGTAGGTATGCTTTCTCGGATCGTTTTGAATATAAAGTCAGAAAAAAAATTCCAGAAACGATTAATTAACGAAATTTTGTAGATTTTGGTGATAAGGGGGGTAGTTTGCAAACAAACAAAATCTGAAATGGGGTAGGTTTGCTTCCTCAGATTGTTTTGAATATACAGTCAGAAAGAAATTTCCAGAAACGATGAATTTACGCAATTTCGTATATTTCGGTGATTTCGGGGGTAGTTTCTAGGGTGCGTATCGAGAAACAAAATCTGAAATGGGGCAGATATGCTTCTTCAGATCGATTTGAATATACATTGAGAGAGAAATTCCGAGAAACGATAAATTAACGCTATTTTGTTGATTTCGGTGTTTCGGGGGTAGTTTACAGGGTGCGTATTGAGATACAAAATCTGAAATGGGGTAGGAATGCTTCCTCAGATTGTTTTAAATATACAATCAGAAAGAAATTTCCAGAAACGATGAATTAACGCAATTTCGTATATTTCGGTGATTTCGGGGGTAGTTTCCAGGGTGTGTATTGAGATACAAAATCTGAAAAGGGGTAGGTATGCTTTCTCGGATCGTTTTGAATATAAAGTCAGAAAAAAAATTCCAGAAACGATTAATTAACGAAATTTTGTAGATTTTGGTGATAACGGGGGTAGTTTGCAAACAAACAAAATCTGAAATGGGGTAGGTTTGCTTCCTCAGATTGTTTTGAATATACAGTCAGAAAGAAATTTCCAGAAACGATGAATTTACGCAATTTCGTATATTTCGGTGATTTCGGGGGTAGTTTCTAGGGTGCGTATCGAGAAACAAAATCTGAAATGGGGCAGATATGCTTCTTCAGATCGATTTGAATATACATTGAGAGAGAAATTCCGAGAAACGATAAATTAACGCTATTTTGTTGATTTCGGTGATTTCGGGGGTAGTTTACAGGGTGCGTATTGACATACAAAATCTGAAATGGGGTAGGTTTGCTTCCTCAGATTGTTTTAAAAATACAATCAGAAAGAAATTTCCAGAAACGATGAATTAACGCAATTTCGTATATTTCGGTGATTTCGGGGGTAGTTTCCAGGGTGTGTATTGAGATACAAAATCTGAAATGTGGTGGGTATGCTTTCTTAGATCGTTTTGAACATACAGTCAGAAAGAAATTTCCAGAAACGATGAATTAACGCAATTTCGTATATTTCAGTGATTTCGGGGGTAGTTTCCAGAGTGTGTATTGAGATACAAAATCTGAAATGGGGTAGGAATACTTTATCAGATCGTTTCGAACATACAGTCAGCAAGAAATTTCCAGAAACGATGAATTTACGCAATTTCGTATATTTCGGTGATTTCGGGGGTAGTTTCCAGGTTGCGTATCGAGATACAAAATCTGAAATGTGGTGGGTATGCTTTCTTAGATCGTTTTGAACATACAGTCAGAAAGAAATTTCCAGAAACGATGAATTAACGCAATTTCGTATATTTCAGTGATTTCGGGGGTAGTTTCCAGAGTGTGTATTGAGATACAAAATCTGAAATGGGGTAGGAATACTTTATCAGATCGTTTCGAACATACAGTCAGCAAGAAATTACCAGAAACGATGAATTAACGCAATTTCGTATATTTCGGTGATTTCGGGGGTAGTTTCCAGGTTGCGTATCGAGATACAAAATCTGAAATGGGGTGGGTATGTTTTCTTAGATCGTTTTGAACATACAGTCAGAAAGAAATTTCCAGAAACGATGAATTAACGCAATTTCGTATATTTCGGTGATTTCGGGGGTAGTTTCCAGGGTGTGTATTGAGATACAAAATCTGAAATGGGGTAGGAATACTTTATCAGATCGTTTCGAAGATACAGTCAGCAAGAAATTTCCAGAAACGATGAATTAACGCAATTTCGTATATTTCGGTGATTTCGGGGGTAGTTTCCAGGTTGCGTATCGAGATACAAAATCTGAAATGGGGTGGGTATGCTTTCTTAGATCGTTTTGAACATACAGTCAGAAAGAAATTTCCAGAAACGATGAATTAACGCAATTTCGTATATTTCGGTGATTTCGGGGGTAGTTTCCAGGGTGTGTATTGAGATACAAAATCTGAAATGGGGTAGGAATACTTTATCAGATCGTTTCGAAGATACAGTCAGCAAGAAATTTCCAGAAACGATGAATTAACGCAATTTCGTATATTTCGTTGATTTCGGGGGTAGTTTCCAGGTTGCGTATCGAGATACAAAATCTGAAATGGGGTGGGTATGCTTTCTTAGATCGTTTTGAACATACAGTCAGAAAGAAATTTCCAGAAACGATGAATTAACGCAATTTCGTATATTTCGGTGATTTCGGGGGTAGTTTCCAGGGTGTGTATTGAGATACAAAATCTGAAATGGGGTAGGAATACTTTATCAGATCGTTTCGAAGATACAGTCAGCAAGAAATTTCCAGAAACGATGAATTAACGCAATTTCGTATATTTCGGTGATTTCGGGGGTAGTTTCCAGGTTGCGTATCGAGATACAAAATCTGAAATGGGGTGGGTATGCTTTCTTAGATCGTTTTGAACATACAGTCAGAAAGAAATTTCCAGAAACGATGAATTAACGCAATTTCGTATATTTCGGTGATTTCGGGGGTAGTTTCCAGGGTGTGTATTGAGATACAAAATCTGAAATGGGGTAGGAATACTTTATCAGATCGTTTCGAAGATACAGTCAGCAAGAAATTTCCAGAAACGATGAATTAACGCAATTTCGTATATTTCGGTGATTTCGGGGGTAGTTTCCAGGTTGCGTATCGAGATACAAAATCTGAAATGGGGTGGGTATGCTTTCTTAGATCGTTTTGAACATACAGTCAGAAAGAAATTTCCAGAAACGATGAATTAACGCAATTTCGTATATTTCGGTGATTTCGGGGGTAGTTTCCAGGTTGCGTATCGAGATACAAAATCTGAAATGGGGTGGGTATGTTTTCTTAGATCGTTTTGAACATACAGTCAGAAAGAAATTTCCAGAAACGATGAATTAACGCAATTTCGTATATTTCGGTGATTTCGGGGGTAGTTTCCAGGGTGTGTATTGAGATACAAAATCTGAAATGGGGTAGGAATACTTTATCAGATCGTTTCGAAGATACAGTCAGCAAGAAATTTCCAGAAACGATGAATTAACGCAATTTCGTATATTTCGGTGATTTCGGGGGTAGTTTCCAGGTTGCGTATCGATATACAAAATCTGAAATGTGGTGGGTATGCTTTCTTAGATCGTTTTGAACATACAGTCAGAAAGAAATTTCCAGAAACGATGAATTAACGCAATTTCGTATATTTCGGTGATTTCGGGGGTAGTTTCCAGGTTGCGTATCGAGATACAAAATCTGAAATGGGGTGGGTATGTTTTCTTAGATCGTTTTGAACATACAGTCAGAAAGAAATTTCCAGAAACGATGAATTAACGCAATTTCGTATATTTCGGTGATTTCGGGGGTAGTTTCCAGGTTGCGTATCGAGATACAAAATCTGAAATGGGGTGGGTATGTTTTCTTAGATCGTTTTGAACATACAGTCAGAAAGAAATTTCCAGAAACGATGAATTAACGCAATTTCGTATATTTCGGTGATTTCGGGGGTAGTTTCCAGGGTGTGTATTGAGATACAAAATCTGAAATGGGGTAGGAATACTTTATCAGATCGTTTCGAAGATACAGTCAGCAAGAAATTTCCAGAAACGATGAATTAACGCAATTTCGTATATTTCGGTGATTTCGGGGGTAGTTTCCAGGGTGTGTATTGAGATTCAAAATGTGAAAAGGGGTAGGTATGCTTCCTCGGATCGTTTTGAATATACAGTCAGAAAGAAATTTCCATAAACGACGAATTAACGCAATTTTGTATATTTCGGTGATTTCGGGGGTAGTTTCTAGGGTGCGTATCGAGATACAAAATCTGAAATGGGGTAGATATGCTTCCTCAGATCGTTTTGAATATACATTGAGAAAGAAATTTCCAGAAACGATAAATTAACGCTATCTTGCAGATTTCGGTGATTTCGGGGGTAGTTTGCAGGGTGCGTATTGAGATACAAAATGTGAAATGTGGTAAGAATGCTTTATAAGATCGTTCTGAATATACACTGGAAAATAAATTTCCAGAAACGCACTTTTCATCCCATGATATATGTGATTGTCTCAGCCACTGATAAATATCATCTCATGTCTTATTGAAAGCACCATTATCATAATTTTATCATTTCTGTGTCTAAACCTTCTTTCAACTTGATCATTTTCATGATAATAATATAGAAAACCACAATTGCAATATAAATTCGGAAGATTTTCATGGAGTAACATATGACACCCTTGCTCATGTACTAATATTTCGTTTCTGGCGCTGCAACCGTTTCTGTTTTCACACTGGTATGATTGACAATAATATAAAATATGCAATTGTTTAAAATGTAATACAATCTCACAGAAAATGGGCTAAATATGACGACGATTTGACTTTTATGTTTGTCATGATGACAGAACGCCGTAGCAGAATGACAGATGAGTGCAATAAAAGCTTTATTGCACTTAGGGCCGGTATTATAAACATGTCTCGAAGTTAACTTTAATTTTAACAGTCAAGTTAACTTCAGCTTTGAAATGGCAGTTTTATAAAAGTCTCATTTCTGAAATAAAAAGAAGAAGAAGGCAAATGTGTAACCTAGAATTTATCGCAATTTCTCTTGTGACATTTCTAATTTTCTAATAAATAATAAAACTGCTAGCAATAGATTTGAGAATCTTCCAGAACTCCAACAACTACCAAGAATGAACATGTACGAAATCTGAGTGTAATTAACACTTGTATTACTGGCGATAGAAGATGATTTCAAAAATTGAAAATACTTATAATTCTACAGTAATTAGAACTAGAAATGTTGACTTATTAGTTGGTCTTTGCAAATTTGCCTCACTAATGTGCCCCTTTAACAAGCATAATATACAGACTTTCTTGATGATCGAAATAATCGAAATCCGTTTTCATTTGTTTTCAAATTCTATTTCGTTCCACAATATAAAATGGTTTAACAGATTTCTAAATATCCTTCGACGCCAATATCCTTCAATAATAATCACAGCATCTCCTTCATTGTCCCTTAAAAGTTCCTTGAAAATAACCAGGATATCGTTTGCTAACATTATTGCGAGAAAAAAACAATCAAATTGAGGTTTTATGCTAAATTATTGATAGAAGAACTGTCGAAAACCACCATTTTCTGGAAAGTTAACTTTAACTGATACCCCTTCCTACCAATAAAGTTAACTCCTACATTTTGAAGTTAACTGTAAGATGTGACGTCATTCCTCGAGTTAACTTCGAGTTGTCTGTCAAAATAGTTTTATAATACCGGCCCTTTGTGCAATAAAAAACCAGTTTTTCCACTAAATACAGTTCGATAAAGTTTTGTTTTTTGCATTAACGTAGAAAAACGAATAATTGTGAGTCAATCCTCACACAAATATATTAATTCATAGATGACTTGATAACTGATTATAGCCAGATCTGAGAATATTATTTCGTTCAAAAATGTAACATAATCTACACTACACACTTTTGAATATAATTGAACTGGTTGATAATGGCACGCTCGAACATTTTTTTTGTTTGTGTTGTGTTCGAAATAGAAACACCTTCTTTGTTACGCCTCTGGCAGGAAGTAATGGAAGTATTCTGTTCCACGACATGAGGTCATGGTTTTACGCGTTTCATATGTTCGTTCCGGTGGCTTCATTGGGTGTATTTTTATCGTGTCAGAAATGGACCCATGTGATCTAGCTCTTGACCTTTCCATCGATTATTGTTGAGCATCAGAATTCTCCCACCCAAGAATTCACAGACGAAACAAATACCTACCTCGTTTTTGAGGTTATGGTAACTTATGGAATGAACGCATTAAGGTATAGGTATGCCTTGATGCGTAGATTTTTATTCAAGAACGTTTCTTTGAGTCTCTTTCAAGCACGCGGTTTTGAATAAATAATGAAATTTCACCACTCACCCTTTTTAAGTGAATATGGAGTGACCGGCAGCAGTAACAAACACACTGTGATTTGTGAAAATAAAAATGAGAGGACGAACGACGAAAGACCAATCGTTTGTACATACCTTATTCTGCAAATGCACTGTCCGTCAGTATATCCGCCTAATTCATTCCGAATGTTGTTATCATGATGTACTTATAACATTTTAATAGTCTTCTACCTGAATTGTTAAAGGATGACATCGAAAATAAGTAACATGCCAAATCACATAAACATCGCAAACAGGCTTGGCGCCTTCTTGTCCAAGAGAATGTGATAATAAATTGAATATTTCAAAGCAGAGGCGTGCCGCTTGCTCATCTTTTTTTATTTTTTGTTGAGACACTGTGAAGTACGAAAGCGCAGGAGTGCCACAATAGTAAATTGTACAACTGGTGAGGGAAATATCCACTTTCTGCACGAGTTTTATACTATACTTTTCCGACGACCGACTTGAAAAACAAAATAATACGAGATTATACATTAACAAATAAATCAAATTTTGCGTGACCCATTACCTATACCTACCTACCAACACATAATTTTTACAGTAAAACCTGGTTTTATGATCAACTGCGCTTTATTTAATATTTCATTTCTCGCTGGTGCTTTTTGTTTAGGATCTATTATATGTTTGTAATTTTTCATTTAGCACCAGTGCGAAATGCGTAATTTTCTGTGCAAAGTTTACAATGCGGAATGATAATAAGTATTTCGAGTAGGTCGTCGGAATAGTTATTTATGCAACAAGTGCAAAAAGTGAATGTTTATGGCACTCGACGTGAAATTGTCCGACGAGGCCGTTAGGCCGAGTTGGACAACACGTCGAGTGCAATAAACAATTTTTGCACGAGTTGCATACAACATTTTTTCTACGTTCATGCAAAAAGCAAAAAATGATTTATTGAGGTGCGGCACTAGGTGTAGGAAAATGAAAAGCGCAACTTGAATACTTTATTATTAATATCGATTTGCATTGAAACAGGAACTGATACGTTACGAACAATTTAACTCAAACTTTATTTTTACCCTCAATATTGAAAGTGAATGAACAATTGGTGCAATTTTCAATATGAATATTTCGTAGTGAAGTACCTATTGCCAATCTCACAGAATATCTGCTAAATATGTAGTAGGTTTAAACGTTTATGTTTGTCATGATGACAGCACGTTGAAGTAGAATGACAGATAAGTGCAATAAAAACTTTTTGTAATTTCGTTTCAATATGGCGACTTTTTGTTTACAATTTGAATGTCAAAATGACGGTCATATTTGCACAAGTGCGAATATGAGAGTTCATATTCACACTAGTGTGAATATGGAAATCAGTTTTGATGTTCATTTGGAAGTATGAATGGGATGCTCATAATTTCAGTAAATTCAGTCATAAAGAGTCCACAATGTTGAAGGCCTGACGTTTTTCGACTTCTCAAGAAAGTATGCCAACATTACTTTCTCATTTATGATTGATAATTTATTTTGATCATTCCATTCTTGAAATCGTTGGTAGGTTGATTGGTAAATTGCTTTTGATTTCACTGGTAATAAACTTGAAATTGCCTCCTCCGCGGCAGCTTCAATATTACTTAGCACATTATTTTCTGTATCAGAATCACTCATTTTCGTTTGAATTTAATCAGACAGTCCGTCAGGTAATTCAATATGTTTGTATCTATCCATGACAACTGTCAACTGACGGCTATATATCCGGCAGTGTCTCCGCTACCGACTTCCCGGCAACCGAATCGCAACCATCATTCTAGACTCGTGCTATGTAAAGTACTAAGCAATATTAAAATAGTTATTGACCGATGCCCGTATTCAGTGTAATCCATGATTGTATATGAATAAATATTCCAACGAAATTACAAAAAGCCATGTATATAACACATTGCAAAATAGCGGGTTTTTTGCACACGACGTGTTGGACCACTCGCTACGCTCGTGTTCCAATGTTCACGTCTGATGCAAAAAACACGCTCATTTTGCAACTTGTTATATAAATAGCTATTATTGCACTAGTTCAATAAAAAATGTCTTTTTCCACTAAATATAGTTCAATAAAGTTTTGCTTTTTGCATGAATGTAGAAAAAAAATTTTTTTAACATTTCTACTGAGAAAAAAAATCTAAATTTCTGGAAAAAAGTCTAAATTTCGAGAAAAGAGTCGAAGTTTCGACTAAACTTGAAATTTCAACACTTAACTCAGAATTTCGACATTAAAGTTGAAATTTTGATAAAAAAAGTCGAAATTTCGATAAAAAAAGTTGCTTTTTGACGTTCAATTCGAAATTTTGAGAAGAAGTTTAATCTTTTTGATGATAGTACATTAGGGTGTATACGGGGAATAGTAAAAAAAGTCGTTTTTCGGGATTTTTATTCTGGCTCTGAACCAACAAGTTATATTTTGGCAAGATATTATAGTTTCAGTCTATCGTAGCTTATAAAAACGTGTTTCGTTTCTTGATGACTCTCTGTTTGAAATATGAATTTTTTAAATTTTGGATTATACCACTATACTGAAAACAATCGACATTCCGTTTTGTTCTGAGTGATTCAGTAATTTTTCAATATTACCTACCATTACCTACCAGTTACATTTTTTTGTTAGGTCATTTGCAAAACTTTTATTGAATATCTCAAAAACAGTTTCGTTAATCTAGAGATAATTTTACTCACACTATTTTAATAATGTTGAATATTATACATGAAAGTTTTGTCAACTTTGTATGTTGCGTTTCTAAAGATATGCATTTTCAAAATTTACGGTATTATATACGTATGGGTAAGTCCATTAGGTACTACTTATAGCCCAGTGACCTAGCACATCCTAAGTTGCATTGAATGGTGGTAGTGGGTTTTCTTTCTTGTATGGAATATGACTGAGGTGACAAAAGTTTTCTACCTCGGGAGCCCCCCGGATCACGTTTGAAAATCCCAAAAACTGTTAAATTCTTGCACCTTTTTTGGTTTTGACAAAAACCCTTCATACATTTGAAAACTAGAATAAATTTTCTTTGACATGATATCAAAATGGACTTGTTTGACCCCATAGTTTTAGTACAGCTCGTCAAAATTTGGCAAATTTTCCAAATGTGAAAATTTGAAGATAATTTTTATGCTTCTTCATACTGCCTGTATATCTTCAACAATCTGTCTGATGGTGAGCCAGTGGAGTAAACATTTATTCAATTGAACATTTTGAAGGTGGATGGGGAAGGAGTGTGGAGAAAATGAGAAAGTTTTGTTATTATCAATAAAATGCAAATGTTTCAGTATAGTCAAGCTATTCATAGGAAAAAATAATAATATTTTTAAATAGATGGGAAAATATTTTTAAAAAATTGCTATTTTCAATTTTTTTTGAATTATCTCTTGAAACTTCGTTTATGTGTATAAAATTGAATTCTAAGTGACTTTTTCAAATAACTTTTTTTGATATCTTGCCATCTTACCCCTTTTTTTGCCTTTGCATTACAATTTTTTTTCATTTCAAAATCGATTTTTAGGTTATCGGACATGCACAAACTTTTCCCCAGAATATTTTTTCCAATACTCCAATAATAAAAAAATTTCCCATATGGTACATACTTTACTCACTGTACTCTAAGAAATCAATTGTTTGATACTATAAACACAAACTACACTCAATAATAATATCGAATACATCAATACACGCAAACTTAAGAACAACATACAAAGTTGACAAATCTTTCATAAAAAAAATAGTCAACAATTCCAAAATAGTGTGAGTCAAATTAGTTCCAAATTACCGGAACTGTTTTTGGGTATTCAATGAAAACATAGTAATTGACCTGAAAAAAAAATGTAACCCTGTATTCAAATGGAAGTTAATATTGAAGAACTGAATTCATCAGCAAGTCCTCATATTTTGAATAATCAATATTAGCAATGAATTATTTGTTCTGTAGACAAAAACGATCTGTCAGTTGTTTTCAGTGAAGGGGTAAAATCCTAAATAAAAAAAAATCGCAATTCAAACAGTGAGAGTTATTAAGATACAAAACATATTTTTATCGCATAAAATAGACTGAAACTATGATATACTACCAAAATATAACTCATTGGATCTGAAATAGTGCTAGAAAAAAAGAAAAAGAAAAATGACTTCTTTTACTATGTTCCGTGTACACCCATCTACTACTATTCTATTACTATCATTGATGAGACTTGAAGTGGACATGTTAACGAGTTCCGATTGATGCACTTTCATCCTGAATTTGTACTTATTCGAATGACGAAACAGTTTTTTCTTTGTCAACTCTATCCTACGAAGGCGTAGAAGGGCCACGAGCAATTTTTTTTTTTGGAATCTCGACTTTAATCTCGGATCCCCGACTTTAATCTCAGGAGTCCGACTTTAATCTCGGGGTCTGACTTTAATCTCAGACCCCCTACTTTGATCTCGGGGATCCGAGATCAAAGTCGGACCCCCATTAAGAAAACAAAGTATTATTTTTGTTCCACGGGATTATATTTATAACTACCAAAACACCAAAGACCATACGTTGTAAAATCGCTAGACATTTTGGTAGCAGGCTGACGGCCAACATGACCTAAATTTGAAAAATCAAAATCTGGAAGAGTTGGAATAAATTTCATATTTTTTTCGAAATTACTTTGAAAAATTGCCACAATAATGTGAAATCCCTATTCAAATTTTTTCATAAATAAACTCCTCATTCTCGTGTCTCTCACCGTTCAAAATATTCCCATGGTGAGCGCGGTAAGTGGGACACACTGTATAATAAATAAGTTTTCACACAAATTTTAAGTGAAAAATAACATTTTGCTATATGTCTATTGTTAATGTTTATGAATAAATAAGTTTTCACACAAATTGTAAGTGAAGAATAACATTTTGCTAAATCTCTACTGTTAATGTTTATGAATAAATAAGTTTTCCCATAATTCTTGCGACAAAAATGAAGTTTTGTTGAATTCGTATCGTTTTCTATTTGAAACGATTTATTTTGGTTAAATTTTATTTCTTATTTCATAACCGCACCAGTGTGGTATGATTAAAAAAGCACTAGTACGATGATAAAAATAAATAAAACATTTAAAAAAGTGTTAAATCACAGTCATTACTTTACAGTTGCAGATAATAGTTGTTTAATCAACTAGTGTATTAATAAAGGCGACTAATGATCGAAACATTTAATTTTCGAGATCATTATCGCATTTCGATATAAGAGTTGATTACAATATTTTTCTGTCTACCTCACTCTTGTTTAAATGAAGGAATTATAATTTTTTTCTAGTAATAAAGTTGCTACTTCAGCAGTTTCCGTAATATCATGCAACATAAATTTATCGTCAATATCCATTTTAGCGTCCATAACATCTAAATTCGTTTAAGTTTGGTTGCCTACGCAACAATCACGAATTCATAAAGATATAGACCATTAACGACAAATCGACCATTAATAAGGGTCATTAATGGACGATTTCTCGAAATCATCCAATAACAACAAATCGTTCATTAATAGGGGTCATTAATGGTCGATTTTATTTGCATTGAAGAACATTAAACAGGCATGTTAGTACGAGGTAAGCGTAAAAAAGGCTTTACAAACAAATTCTGCTATAAAAACTCCCTCTACTTGGATAGGCTCACTCAAGTTTCCGCAAAACTACACACAAAATAACTCTTTACTACTACAGATTGGGGAGTTCTACTAATACTATTTCGGTACCAGTTCACAAACATATTCACTGCCTGTCTAGAAGCAGCTGGCTGAGCCTGCTGAATGTCCTCTTGAAATACTCCTTTTCCTCCGCGTTTTTCCACTCTCCTACATATGAGTGTGCGTACAGCTTCGGAAACATGGTGGGGATCTTTTCTATATCAATCACTCTCCAAGTGGACAGAGGCAAACCGATTTGAACGAGGCCCCTTTGGTTACTGAACATGTCTAGAGAAAGAGGTTTCAGATTATCCCCGTAGATGGTCAGTGACGTCAATCTCTTCAGCGGCTTGAAGGCGTTGCTGTCTATTATTTCTATGGTGTTGTCCTCCAGATACAATTCCTTCAGCTTGGTCATCTCGATAAAGGCATCAGCATCGATGGAGTTTGTAGAGGAGTTCGTCATCTCGAGCTTCTTGAGTGATCTCAAGCCTTTGAAAGTGCCTCTTGTGATACGGGGTAAATGTTGGTTGGTGAGATACAGTTTCTTGAGCTTGCGTAGATCCGTGAAAGCTCCTGACTGAAGTCTGAAGCCGGTGATGTTCCGTATCGTCAGCTTTTCAAGGCTTGCGCAACAATTTGTGAACTTTGTATCAATAGGAAAGTTCGAATCCACAAGCTGCAGGTTTTCCAGAGACTTAGAACTGACCTCAAAAAGATCCAAGCTGCTGTTCCACAGCAAGATGCTTCTCAAGCGGGTGAAGTTGGATAGGAAGGAAGCATCAAACTTCCCTCTTGCGTTGATGAAGAGGATTACATCGATTTCCGTTTTGTTGACCTTGAATAGGGGGCTCAGGTGATGAAACTCGTTGAAATTGATGTTAAAGCAGTTCCATGAGAACTCGGGTTTATCATCAGGCTGTTGACATGAAGGCTCAGATGAGCTATCGCAGGAAACTGAGGTTAAGGCCCAGAGGGTGAAAATCAAGTTGTAACTAAAAAGGCAAAAACAAATTAATACCAAACTAATATGTTCATGAAAAGATGAGAAAATATTTATAATAATAATCCATTCAGGAAAACCCGTGCGCCACCCCCAGCAAACGGAGGCATAAGGTCACCCAACTATTTTACGTGGATTACCGAAAACTATATTTCCCAGGAGAGAAGGATCTACATCAGTTATTAAGAGTGGTGGAAGAATGCACGCATGCTATGGAAATGGAATTTGGGATCGATATGTGCAAATGTGTTCATATCAAAAGAAGGCGATGTGAAAAAGTACAATCATCACTCTTTTTCTCAACTCAGAGATCTCCTCAATCGAGAACAGTCACTGGCAATGTACTAAGCACATGTTTCTGGGGATGCTCTTCGTCAGCATCGGATGTTTTCACACACATTCCATGTAAACCGTTTTTAAAAATGTTCAGTATTCTCTATTTATCCCCTATTTTTATATCTATGAAATATCCTTGTATATTTAAGAAAATAAGTCATCTTTTCATTTGAATGAAGACATTCATGGCTATAATACAAGAAAAAACAATCTATCCTTATTCCATTTGCTAAACTGAATACAGAATATTATGTTCCGAACTGTATGGACACTTCGAATTTATAATAAATTACCAAAACATGTGAAGCACCACACGAACAATTCGTTATTCATAAAAGACCTGAATACTATCTATTGGATGAATGTTAGTTTCAATATCTAAAGTTTTAACTAACAGTCGTTGCCGACCGATGATGAACCCTTTACTCCCATATACACCTACTAAGTAGGCTTATTAAGGCAAGTACCTGACAGAAAACAACTACTCCCCTGGCTAAGACCACGACGGGTATTGAATTAAATCTAACAGATACTTGTGCAACGTTCCTCAAAAATATCAGAGGACGCAATTGCAAGTGCCCTCTGTGACCAAACAGCAGAATTATGTTTTGATTTGGATAGGGTGACCACCTGCAGACTAGTTTCGAGGTTGTTGCCTCTCATCAGTGCAAAGGGTAGGTCAACACAGACAGCACTGAAGCCATCTGTTCCCCGTCCATACCATTACACACTTCGTTGCTTGGTCAACGCGATAAAGTGGTTTCTAGGCCGCTCCACCTAGCGAGCAGAGGAAGAACACTCCGAATCTCCGGGTTTGGTTGCTGTTTCATCATTATTAATTAATATTCAGTCCGTTGTCATTGGGAGAATGAGAAGTGTCTAATCTATTGGAACTACTGATTCACCATCCTCAAGCAAATACTCTTTGAACTCCGCAGGTTTTACCCAAACCATTTTATTAAAATTGTGGTTCTGACTATAGGGGTTCTTGGTGGAATGAAAATAAAACTTAGCAGGACGAATGCAGAATTAATATCTATGATTATTTACCTACAATTACTGACACAAAATGCGTGATAAAAGCAGTTTTATGAAACTTCGTTCAGTAAAACTCTGCGTTTCTGAAATTATCGGTTAATATCGGTATTATTCTCACACTTTGGTATAGAAAACATTTTTGAGGAACCCTAGTGGAGACTGACAGGAATCTGATTATACTAAAACCAGCCATAGAACCCAATATTGAGTGAATGAAATCAGGCTAGGACGATAAATCAAGTGATATAGTCATGATACATATTACGATATTTATCTGATATTTATTGATCGATATATATCATGATATAGAAGGTTACTTATGACATATACAGTCACAAGTCGAAACTTAATTTGACACGAACCAAGGAATCCAAAGTAGAGGTTTGTCTACAAATTGACAGGCAGCCAACAATTCGTTGTTCTGACCAACCCAAGGTTCAATCAAGTTTCTAGTACGTTATGAGGAACGCAAGCAGAATCTAGGTGAAAATAGAGTATTTTTCGTTTTAATTCCGAGAGTTTCAACCTTTGACAGCTGTTTCGTGGTCACCCACTCATCAGAAAGGATTTATGATGAGTGGGTGACCACGAAACAGCTGTCAAAGGTTGGAACTCTCGGAATTAAAACGAAAAATACTCTGTTTTCACTTATCATGATATATGTATATATTTACTTGTTTTTCACGAAATAAAACAAGAGCCAAAAATCCTTGACTTTTGCGTAAAAATTAAAACATGAGAACGAAAAAAATAGTAAACTAGTATATATTTTTGAATGTTTAAACCAAAATACCAATGAAAAAGCCGAAAGTTTGGACTAGATCGCGTCGAATGATGAACTAGTCGCCTTAAGTGAAGATGATAATGATAATATTCCTCTTTCCCGATTTTGTATTACTCAAAAATTTAGCAAACGATAAGTTTTTTATATTATACATATATTTTAGGAAAAATGTAATATTTTTGTCTCGTTTTTTATTATTTTAATCTAAGTTTTGATTTTGTTTTTGCCAAAATAAAGGTATTTTTTTGCATTTCAGCATATTTAAACTAAATCAAAATTTCTGATGTTTATCGGATATGATATATCCGATATTATGATATTTTGATATTTATATGAATATCATGATATTTGCCAACCCTGATTGAATGATGATTCAAGATAATTCACGAGCTTTCTCAATTTTTTTAACATCTACTTATCGTATATGAAAAGCTGCAGAATTTAAGAAAAATTTCAAGTTTCCCCATTTTTATGCACAAATATGCTAGACTTTGTTTTTTTTGGATTCACAAAAAAAAACATCCATCCATGACCAAAACTAAAGATTGGCGATTCATCTACTCTCATTTTGCTTCCAATTCAGGAAAATTGAATTCATTCTTCTTCACAACTAACAGAAAAAACAACCACGATGACAAAAATGTCTAACTCAGCCAGTTTCCCACAAATACATCAATGATTTGAGACAAATCCTTTCAATCATCCTTTCAAACCAAATCAAAACAAACACTCATCATCCAACTGACATATAAAAAACTCAAAAATAATACTTACTTCAAATAATTCATTTCGTGTAATTAAATGTACAAAATGATAATGTGGAACTGAAGCATCCGAATTGTATTTATACATTCAAAAATCGTATTCGGTCACGTTTTCGTCACATTACCGATATAATAAAATTCGTTGTGCAATATTGGATCATCTTGTTTTTCTTTCCGAAATCGAACTCCAATTTTTATTGACCTTTGAGATAATTTCATGTCTTCTCAGTACACATGACCAATTAATTAAATGCATCAATTAGCCGCTCGAGCTTCCTCATCGACAAAATAAATTACGCAGTCATCGAATTGTTCAATCTGAATTTTGAGAACGTTTGAGGAATGCATAAAGTAACTGGAATGCTCAGTGAAAGATCAACAAGTTGATCTCGTCACCAGAGGTTGAATATTGACCCGTATCTCTCACATGTCTCAAAATGTCAAAATAAAAAATTGTCTCAGTGATGCAGTTGAAGTAAAGTTTGGAGTACCTCAAGGGACCGTACTGGGACTTATGTTATTTACCATTTCTATGAACAGCTTATTCAAAATAAATACTTGTGGACAGATAATAAGTTTTGCTGACGATACAGCCATTCTATATCAAGCTAATAGTTGGAGGGAACTCAAACATTTAGCAGAAACTGACCTGAAAATCATAAAAAATTGGATGGACCATAACTTACTAACAATAAACTTCGAAAAAACTAAATTCATTACATTTACTTGCATGAATAGAAACTTGCCAGACTACGACACTCTGAAAATAAATGAACATCATAAAATCACAGGAACAGACAATATTGAATATTTGGGCATAACCATAGACAAACACTTGAGATGGGATAAACATATAGAAAATATTTCCAGAAATCTCAGATATTTAATTTATAAATTCAAACTTTTGAGAGACATTTTAGATAGAGATAAACTCAGAATGGTCTATCATGCACTAGTTGGTTCTCGACTGAATTATGGAATCTTAGGGTGGGGTGGAGCAATGAATATACATTTGAAAAAAATTAATATAATCCAAAAAAAATTCTAAAAATGATAATGTGGAAACCATATACATATCCATCTAATGATCTGTACATGGAAGCACAGGTTTTCGATATAAAACAATTATTTTACCGCTCCATCGTGATAAATCAATTCAAGAATAAATCGGAGCTACAAACATTCACACATACATATAACACGAGGAAACAAAATACACGTTACCAAACTCCATTTTCTTCGAAAAGAATTGGTCAACGCAGTTTTACATATCTTGCACCAAGAATGTTTCAAATTCTACCAGAATGTATGAGAGAAACAGATAATTTTTATCAATTTAAAAAAAAAATTAAACAAATTTATTGCCGAATATCCAAAAGATGAACTCATCAAAATGATAGATATGCAGTCTTAAATATTAACAAAGTTTATATTTCCTACATTTTATCTAAAATTTTATCCATACTCTTTTTTAACCTATGTTCAAATGAAATGTTTTTTTTTTAACAAATTATCCACAATTTTATAATATATAACTTTCTGTACAAATACCTCCTTCTACATTTTATCTATGATTTTATTTATACCATTAAGGTGACTCTATGGTCTATGTCTATGTCTGTCTGAATTTTACCAACATTTTTATCTATAGTCTTGATTTGACCACATTTTATCCACAATTCGCTTCATACTTTTTATTCTACTATGTACTTTATGTTTAGAATTTTCTGCGGACATCTATAATATTGTTTTTACACATATATTAACTATAAAAATCTATTTTTCACACATAATTTTATCTTTATTTGATACATATTTTTTTCACATTTATTCATAATTTTATCTATAAGATAGTTTTAACTAATAATATACAAAAAAAAATTAAATTAAATAAATCAAAAATCTCACGCACAGGTTACTTGCCTTAGTGAGACCCTCGTTTTATTGAAGTTTCAAAATTTGGATATACCATTTTATGTATATGATTATTACTCAATAAACTATATATTATTATTATTATATATAGCAGTATCTATCGAAAAATATTGGACGGTTATGGCTGTGGCATTCATGTTCATTATAGGTTAGGTATTATTATTATTATCGACTGCAAAGGCAGTTATCCTTATTGGTTCACTTCGTCTGCTCAGAGCACATGATTCTCGGACACAATAATCACTTACTCCACAGATGTGGAGTATTTTAAATAAGTTGTTTAGTACTTATTCAAATACATCCCCGTCAGTTCTTTGAATATTGAACCCTCCAAAATTATTTTTAATTCATTCCCACCAATACACAGGAACTGAAAAAAATTAAGTATCAGAAATAAAAATTACTTTATATAAACCAATTAAAATAAGTGAGAATAATCGAAAACTTGTTCTTTCGAATGTTGGAGTGTTGGGCACATTTTTTGGACTTCGAAGAGAAAATTAAACATTTGAGAGTTCTACATAGTTTGAAATGATGATTTCCAGTATTTTACAGGTATTTTTAGAATGGTTTTGTTTTAATACCATTTTCCGTTGTTCATGTCCTGTTCTTGTACGTACATTCGAAAAATGTTTGTCGCTTTACTCTATACACCTTCAAATCGCAAGTTGAAAAGTAAGGCCCTCGTCATCCATAGCATGCACAAATCTCTCGAATACTTCTGGGGGTTGCTCGTATGGTTGCAAGTGGTTGACTAAACAGCTCCTCCAAAATGAAATCCTGGCTGCGCCACTGGTTTTTAAGGCAGAGTGCTGGCCCAAACAATCGCAACCACCGTGTTATCTTACCAGGTACTCAATAAGTTTAACAACCTGTTTGGTGAACAGAGTAGTGATAAAATGGTTAAAAACAGTACAAATCTCCGAGCAATAAAAATTAATATCTAGTCAAGAAAGCTATGAGGGGATGAATTTACAAATTCTTGGTGACTTGTGCGTACCTACCCACCTATTGAAATTTAAAATTTTCTGTTCTATTAAGCTAATGACAGTGTGCTTTTATGTAAATGTGCTGTAAGTTTAACGTGTTAGTTTATTTTACTTAAATAAAATCTAAGTGATTTGACTAGTCGGATGATCTTCTGTAGGTATGTTTTAAATTTGAAATCTATAACGTGTATATAGGTAGTTCGTAAAGTAATGAATAAAATTGATTTGATTTGCTTTGATTTCATGAATGGAAGGGTTGTGTATTTTGAAGATGAATATAGAAATGAGAATTGAATATGGTTCTGGAAATAACCTATCTTCATTTTCATTAACTACATACGTTACAATGTTTTTAGTACTAGCTGTCTGTCTGCCTGTTTGTTTTTTGTCTGTTCGGGTAGAATTTTGCAGTCGATCATAAACTAACTTCAAACATAGCTGAGAACTGGATCATAATGCTATATTATTGCATATGGGTATGTTGGTATTAAAATAATAATAATGATATCTGTCTCTTTGGTATAAATTTCGCAATCTATTTTGAACCAACTTCAAACAGCTCAGAAATGGATGACCATTCAATTTTATTGCATAGGTAATAATTGATGAGGAAGTTATCCACGGTTTTCTAGCCACGCTCTTTACGAATCGGGAGATTTTGCGTGCCGTAAATTTAATATTTATTTATAAATATTTTTGGGGCAAGTTGTACAAAACAAGTTAGACAACAGTTTATGTAAACTCGCTCCAGTTGCTAGGGATTAGCCAATGACATTTCTAGTTCCTTAGCAACTGTTCTCTGTTTAGTTGCATTCTATGGTATAGTTTATCCAATCTCAGTTGAATGAGCTGTAAAACCGGATTAACTCGTCAATGACTTCGCCTCTTTAAACGTACTTGTCGACCATGGTCGAAGATATTTTCTCTTACTTGGGTATAACTTTGCGTATTTTTTGCTATATAGAAATTTGCGAATATAATATGTCTTGTTCTAATAATGAATAGATTTGATATGAGTACGGGACGTTGCTCGTAACTTATTGACAAGTTATCTGACACACTGAAAACAATTCGTTTAAAAAAATAGAATTAGAAAACGTCAGGAAACATTGATAATTTATTTGCAGGTACGGCTATCTTATATACACATCAAAGTCGTGGCAAGACTCAATCATCGTAATCCTCCGAATCAGACGAATCACCCATGTTTACTATTACTGATTGAATGGATGACAAAAGGAAATATTCAGGTTCTTTTGAAATCACATGTAAAATGCATTCTGTCCAAAGATCTTTATATTTCTCTCCTAAGATTCTCCTAACATTTTCTACTTCTCCGCTTAGATTTGGACATTGATTGGATTTTCTCAGTTTGTTTTTTATAAATGCCCAAACCAATTCAATGGGGTTGAAAACACAATAATACGGAGGTAACCTCAGAAGCGTATGACCAGAATGTTTACAAAGTTCATCAATAATATATTCTTTTTAAAAATTTTCATTTTTAATTATACGTAGTGATACCTCCTTCGTGGCTTTTTGGGAAATATTTAATTTTTTATGAGTCTGCTGAACATTTTTTTATTTGTTTTGCTGACAACAGCAACGCATTCGGTACAAAACCATCTTCACTACCCGCGTGTACAATAATTATACGTTTTCCTCTGGAACATGGTGCTTGGAGACAATAGTTTTGGAAGTTATCTATCCACCCATACCGAATCACATCATGACTATCGAACCAAGTCTCGTCAAGATATACTATATGTCTCTTCGATTCCCGATGTTCTTTTATTTGTCGCAAGTAATCTTGCCTTTGCAGTACGAGCCGGGGTGATTCCATTATTGCCATTCGCTGATTTAGTTTTTTGTGTTTGAAACCTCAGTCTAAAAGAATTTGGCATAGTGTTTCCTGCGACTTATATGTGTACTCAGGATAATCAGATAATTTGTTTTTGATTGGTTCCAAAGTAGGTACTTCGTTTCGTTTATAGAAATCATAAACTTGCCTTCGAAGAAAATCTTTTGTGACCTCATCAACTTTGTTTGATTTCTGATCTTCTCGTTTTATATTACGATAATGTTCTAAGACATCCCCTTGTTTAACTACTCTTTAGATAGTTGATTGCCCCAAACTGGTGAGATGAGATATCCTTCCGAAAATTTCATTGTCACATTTGTCGTTCATTTCCTTTTTAAGATTTTTATATATACTTAGAACAAGTCTTTGGGTCTGAACATGAAGATCTTTGTTTTCAAATTCCCATTGTTCATTCGGTTGTGAGACTTGTTCCTCACGTTCTTCGAATTGTTCATCAGGTTGTGAGTCTTGTTCCTCACGTTCTTCGACTGGTCGCCAAAATGCCATGTTGCAACACTAAATACACAAACGTTTATTCTATAACTATAATGTTGATTTTCACACTTTTAGTTTAAAAAACCGCGACATATGTTTTGCAAATACAATGGATTCTTCAAGAAGTATACTGAGTTATACTATTACAATGACCTTTCCCAGATAACATTGAAGGTTGGCCCGGCGTTTTTAAAGCAATCGTTCCCCGGCATTTCATGTTTTGGTCAGGCACTTGAAAATAACGCTTATCCGGCATGCCGGTGTCCAGGCGGCCGCTAGCCGCCCGTGATACATTCTACCGCCAATTCAAAGTACCTCAGAAGTGCTTCAATGCCAACAAATTTCAGTGCACGATTGATGCCGGTCAACTATGCTTCAAACATTAATATTTCTTCATTTGACTGTAATTCAAATTGCACTTCTAAAGCATTTAATTTTACATAGCTGAATTCGGAAACCTCACCATAATTATAATTTTTCAGGAGAAATAAAAATTCGAGTCAAAAATTGTATGCATTTCGACAAATTCATGATGTTCAAATGAAATCAAGCTTGAATATGCCAAAATGTACCCCCTGTATATAATTTTTGACATGAATATGTTTATTCTTACTAAAATTCATTCTGGAGGAGTCTAAAAAATCACACGTGTTTATTACATGTTTCCATAGCTAGAATCCAGGTTCTCAAACTCAATATTCTTAAAAAAAAAACTGAAATTAACATAACGCATAAAGCATAACATAAAGCAATGTATCAAATAATACACCATATTGTGTAATTAGATATCGATAAAAATTATCATTATTTTACAAACATGAATTTTTGTACTAAAAAATGGTTCCGTTTTGCATTTGGATAGAAATCAAACTACACCAAATAAAAAAATTCCAAAAATTCTGCATTTCTAATTGAAAATGTAATTTGTATTTGAATGTGTATTGTCACAAGGAGACAAAAAAATTTGGGTTAAATTCAACTCATTTTTATTTATTAATATTTAATCTCGGAATAAATCTGAAAGTTACCACATGACAAAAATTCCCCAATGAAAAAAAAATTTATTGGAATTGACAGAAAAAATGTTTAGTTACATATTTCATCTTATAATATTGCTGGGTTAATTTCCACTAATTACTTTGTTGAAATTTTCAGAACAAAAACTTTAATCTTCTGCAATTAGCATTTCATAATCAAAAAATAAACAATAGTTTGAATTTAAATTCACATACTTATATATTTATGTGTAAGTGAATTAAAAAACTGGAAATACTCATAACTAAAATACTTTCTATGTACTTTCCACTATATTCATAACATCTTTTTATTACAATTTTTGAAATCACAGGATTGATTGATCAATGAATTTCACTATTTGTTGCTTACTTGAAGTCCTGAAGATCAGAAAAAAAATCCTAATTGCTCCTGATATCAACTCCCAATAATAACCCTAAGTCATAATTTTAATCACTTTCAGGATTCTTTCTTCTGTCTCTTCCTTCACCTCTATCTGATGCATTCCGTAAAAATAATCTGCTGGTATCTTCCATCTGTTGTTGAGTGGTATTTTCAGATAATGGGTTCTCCTTACTGAAAGTAAAATCAAAATAGTCATCACCCATTTCCACAACAAAATATGGTAAAATGATCATATTAAGAAATTATTACAATTTCATATTGAACAAACATACAGCTAAATTATTAAATATGCAAGTATAGAATGGCACTACCGCCACTACCTGACTCAAGCTAACAAAAACATGAAAAAATATTCTTACCCATTTAGCTTTATTATATTGGTCAGTGAATAACTGAAGTTAATTTCATTATTTCTTCTTGTCCATTTGTTACTGACAGCCGAGCCTGTATTTGGTTTAAAATCCTCCCTGTAGTGTCAACTGAATCTTTTCCACTGTCTTCAAAAAGTTACACTGAAATGAATAATACTAAAAATGATTTGGTAACAAATTCAAATATTGTACAAAAAGGTAGCAATTATGTTAATGGTAATATCTTACCATGAAGGCAAACTTCTCGTTGTCCAGCTGAGAATGAGTTCTTGTTTTATAGAAAATTTCCCAAGATTTATACACTCATTTCTACATTAGAGTAAAATTTTGTATGACATCACCAATATTCTCAACTTTGGTGAGTAGCAGTAAACCTGAAAAGCAAAAGCAACTATTATAAACTAGGTACCTACTCAACTAAATTCGACATTTCACAACACAGGTATTTTCCAGTTATAAAATCTCAATGCGAAACATTCTTTTGAAAATTTCGTTTTATCTGTTTACTACTCAATCGCAGATAAATTTTCCTGAATAAAAATCATTTATAAAACCATACTGTATTCAGAAATTAGGTAGATAATAATTTTTGTCATAATTCGAAAAACTTCTTTATATAATAGGTTGCTTGTGCCACATATCAAGAAATTGGTCATTCAAATAAGATGTTTACTTCACGTTACTCATGTTTTAATCAATGTGCAGTCAGTCACAATTCCTTATTTCAACTAGTATGTTTTCTTGATTGCAGAACTTTTGTTTCGACCATATTTGATTTATACAGTTATACACTAGGAATTAGATCTGATGTAACTCACTCAATTGTTGTACTAACCCAGTTTTTGAAATCAAAAGGATAAACCCGATAAACCGCACCAATAACCATGAAAGAGATTAGAATACACAATATTTACACACAGCATCGCAGTGAACCAAACATGCCAAACAACAAATTATCCAATATGGCCACCTGCAGAATACACGACAAAGAACATTGGAAGACGTCAGTGCGCAGTCTCCAAATATAACATCAACGGGGCACTTAGCCAGCAACGGATCGGAACTCTCAAATGTATATTTGTGAAATAAGTTTTGGAAGCGCTTCACAAGTATCTTGCCACAATCTGCAAAAAATAAATCGGATAGTGGTCTATAAAAGTCACTTCTGAAGTACTCCTGAAGCACTTCTTTCAAGTGCCATAATTTCACATAGTCGGCCGTTACTTTTCAGGCAGATCCATGTTATCTGGGTCTATTATATTCCCAAAATGTTAATTAATTTGAGAACAGTTTTATACCTGTTTTCGGATAACTATGATAACAAATAGTGTTTGTCAATAATTAATTACATTTATACCTAGTTTAACGGCAAAACAAATTAAGTTGAGTTCTGAGTGATCGTTCATTAATTACGCTACTGTTCTTCTTTTCATAAATATCACCAGGCTGCCGGACAGCAATATACATATAAAGAGGTGATTTACGGTAATTTATGCAACAGGTGGTCAGCGCAGTACTGATTGCTTTCCACGCTTCGAACGATTACACGTAAAATATACTCAATTGTAATAACCTCCAAACTGGGGGCGATCTCTTCAAATCCTCGAGATATAATAATAATATATGTATATATCTTCGCCAGAACAATGACACCCCTACAAAAGAGATCGTCCAGACAGAGAGTTTTTTTTTTATTAAAAGAAGGTAGCGCGATGCTCGCTGCCACCAGATCAGAAAAGTTTTAAATCCGTTCGGATCATACAGATTTAGAATTTAGTGGTGTCGTGGTTCCTAGCGGTCGGCTAGGTTATGTCACAAATTAAGTCCTTGGGGGGTAGACTCGGCCACGGCTTAAATGCATGGACTTTACATAAGGTTTGAAGGGATTAAATAATACCAGCCAGGTTTTAACGAACCAAATTTTTTAAATTACTAATGAGGCGGAAAGTTGAGACAACAATGTCAAAGAACTAAATTAATGAACGATTTCTCTCTAAACGGGCACAATATCGAAATACTCTCCTTAACCCTGCGTTACATACGTGGGGTGTGATGTACCCCAGCCACCGAATATCGCT
This sequence comes from Chrysolina oricalcia, assembly GCA_944452925.2. Taxonomy (NCBI): domain Eukaryota; kingdom Metazoa; phylum Arthropoda; class Insecta; order Coleoptera; family Chrysomelidae; genus Chrysolina; species Chrysolina oricalcia. The sequence continues at coordinate 6,150,448 of OX101815.2, read as the reverse complement.
TTGAAAATATGCCAAACGTAAACTTATGCGTACACCCCTCCCTTCCAAAATATGTCCGCATCATCGAATTCAGGCATTTCCGCAGTATCTTGTTGACACTGAATGAAGTTATAGGGAACTCAAGTGCTCTGGGGTGTGATTACTTGCCAAAATTGCATGGCTCAGACAGCGATTAATTTTTTTCCTTTCTGTTTTTCAATCTGCAATTATTTTCTTTGTATTTACTCATAACCAAATTTTAGTTTCCGAATGTTCATTCCGGGGTGAGACGTTCATTTATCTCACATGATTTTTTTTGTCGCAGTGTGTTTTTTGGTACATGCAAAACTAGCCTTTTTCAGTTTATATCAGATTTCTTGAAACAAAGCCTATTTGATTTTTCCTTGCGTGTTTTTATTGTTCCGAAATGATCCCCTGATACTATGGAACAACGTAATATCAGAAAAAGAACAAGATAAAGAAAATACAATTTTTCAGGAAATGGGGTTTGTCACACCCCACGTATGTAACAATTATCCACGTATGTAACGCAGGGTTAAATAAAAAGACAGTTCCAGGGTTATTACTCTCAAAATATAACTGAATCTGGATATGTGTTTACACTGATTGTAAGTAGTTATCAAAGTTCTATCTTATTTTAAAATCTGACAAACGGAAAATCAATTGCCCGAGCAAAACAAAAAGAACAATTATGAAACTATTTCTCTCTAGTTCAAGTACTTAACCCTATTGTTTAAGTAGTATGCCCTACCTGAGATCTAATATAAACCTAAAGAAAACTATCTGCGCGAGGAAGTTTTAAGAGGCCCGCTTAAACACTCCTCCCTGTATATTATGTATATATATATATATATATATATATATATATATATATATATATATATATATATATATATATATATAAGGATGGATATTTGTATTTTCCTGGGTAGGATTGTCACGCTGGTAGCTATAGCTGCCTCCGTGGCGACGTTAGTTGTTGCCTTGTAAGCACAAGGTCTTCTAACCGAAGCCACAAATGTGTGGTTGGCTTCCTCTTGTTGACTTCCTTTGTTTCTATTTTTACATCCAAGTGTTGTACATCTTCGCACTCAATTTTACCGTACTGATGAGAGCTTAAGCTCGAAACACGTGTCTACGGTTTCAGAACATTTTGAGGGTTATACCCAATAACTTTTCTATATATATGTATATATATATATATATATCTATATATTGCTAGCTATAACCTAATTTGGAAAAAGGGAAACCCAATTCGTTGTTAATCTGTTCGATAATTCACAAAAATATAGCTTACAGGTATATGTCAAATCAAAAAGGTATAAATACGCTCACCACACGAATCGAAGCTCGAACTCTTCAAGTAATCCAATTAAACAAGCCACTTCAGTTTAGACGTTCCCGAATCTTGCGAACTCCGGAAATTAAGGAACTCAAAATGTTACTACGACTTACGAAAATTAACAAAAGCCGCCACAAATTATACCAACTCAACACAAAAGCCTCTTCGCGAAACAGTGACTGAAATACCTCGTATTTCAATCCACTCTCGACTATAAGACCAAACTGGCTTAAACCCCGAACAAAACGACTGGAACCCTGGTTCGTACTCGACTCCCGAATTTTTCTCAAAAAATTCAAAAGCTTGCCAGTTTAAAATTTCACTCCAGAAATCTTCACAGCCAATCAAATGCTCTCGAATATTTTCTAGTCTGTGGTCCTACTAATGCCCTCAGCTCGAAGAGTAAGTATGCGAAATTATCGATAGAGTTCTGTTACTCATGCCGACTAAGACGGGGCTATATCTACCCCTCAACCCTAGATGTCGCGACTATGCTATATCTGTACAATTTTTCCGAATTATTCGTGCCCGGCTAACAAATTCGAGGGCCTGGGAGGTACTTAAAATTTAACGATGTTTGAAATCGTCTAGCGCCCTTCGACCTCTCCCTTAATAAAATTGGAATCTTTATTGCATTTCTTTGAAAAACTTCTAAACAATTTTAATGGTGTTCGTGTCCTTTTGTTCTGGTTAAATAATAAAGTTGGGTTTTTGTTTAGTCTGGTTTTAAAGTATCCAGTCGTTATTATAATGCGTTTTTCTTTTTCTGTTTTATGTGGTTTGCCCTATTTGACCCTAGCACCGATACTGAAACCGATATGAGGTCCCCTTTTCCAACGATACAGACTTTTCGAAATTTAGTCTATACAACAAAAAAAATATATATATATTTCTGTACTTTGTTACACAATCTGGTCTACTGTTTTCTTTATATAGGGAATAATATTTATTTAATTTTCCGTTTCCATCCTTCATTCATTATTACACCATGTGCTATTTTGAACTAACCCTATATATTGAGCTGAATGAAGTCATATTCAACTGAGATTGGATAAACTATACCATCAGGATTACTTCAGAGCTATGATATTTTTTTGGTTCTTCCAGTATTAATCGAGTTATTAGCAAAAATATGTGAAAAATTACTGATTCTGTCTTCCCTACGGTGCTCAAAAGTGTTTTGGAAATACGAGTGCATTCTTTAGGTTGTTCCAAACTTATCCACCAAAATGCAAATTCCTCAGATCCACTTGAATTTTGACAGAAAAGCGAATAAAAGGTCGAAAATTTTAAATTGCAGACGTTCCATTAAAAGCGTACGAAATATTTAATTGGAAACGATTTGAAATTCGTAGGTATGCGCATACACATATAAAGGAATTTTACGAAACCGAGTCCGAAATTTTGAAAAAAAAAAACCTTCAACTCGATTTGAACCATTCAAATCGAGAACGGTTAGAGATAGAGCAATTCCGCGGACGCCAATCGATTTAGAATGGTCGAACCCCTATAAATCATCAGAAATGCAAACTCGTCAGATCCACTCGAAAGTTCGCACTATATACGTCAAATTTCACGCTGACTCCGAAAATATATAATTCGTAATGTTCAAAAAAAATATTTAGCTGGAAAAGGGAATAAAAAGTCGAAAAGTTGAAATTGCAGAGGTTCCATTGAAAGCATACGAAATCTTTAATTGTATCGGAAACGATTCTAAATTCGGTAGGTATACGTATACAAAAATAAAGGAATTTTACGAAACCAAGTCCGAAAATTTGAAAAAATGAATTTTCGGCGAAAAAAACCTTTCAACCCGAGAACGGTTAGAAATAGAGCAATTCCGCAGGAGCCAATCGATTCAGAATGGTCGAATTAGTAGATTCAAGTGGAAAAGAGAAGAAAAAATTCAACCTCAAAATAGTTGTAGGGGGTAGACCCCTAGAAATCACCAAAATTGCAAACTGGACAGATCCACTTGAAAGTTCGAAACATCTGTGCTCGGTGTAGGCCTACATGGGGTTAGAAATCTGTATTAGGGTGAAAAATCGTATGGGACGAGGAGAAAGTTTTCAATTTTATCATGGCCATTTGAAAGCGAAGTGCATTAAGAAAAATCATTTAAATAATTATTATTTGACAGGTATAATAAGTATGGGAGGTATTTAAAAATTGAAATGTTTCGATGTTGTTTGCTTCCCACTCGCTTTGCGATTATCTTCCACCTTTTCTAGAGAGTAACAATCGGTCAATAGATTGATGAAGATATTGGTGGTTTAGAGAGGGCCATGACCTCAAAGCCCTCTTCTTGCTACGACACTGGTGAAGACATAACGCTAGCGATAGAAAGACGGGCACCGGTGTGGCGGTATGAGATCTGTATTCAGCTATTAGACAGAGACGACCTGATAGACATGTTATCATACATATAGGTACATATACCGCTGCATCTTCATCTTCATCCTGCACACCAGTCAAATTATGAATCATCTGGATTTCCTGGTTTATATATTATTATCGTATTTGATATCCGTTTGTAAACTACCGCAAATATCAGAAGAGATAATGACAGTTCCGAATGAGTTGAACAAAGCTGTAAACAGAGAGTGGATATTTCCAGAATCTTTAATTTTCATTCTTTCATTTTTAGTTTTATTTTTAGTGCTGAAGTGTCGACACTCATTCGTCGGAAGGAGGTGAGCACTAACATTCAGAAAGTTATTCAAAATACTGGTTGTGTTGTTAGTATAGGTAGTTTAGGCGATAAGTTCCTACAAGCATAGCTTGAAGAATAAAATAATGGAGCGAATTTCTTATATGAAAATATCTGAATATACTTATCTGTCACTTATTTCACGGACGAGAGATTGCTAGCTGTGATCGTTACGAAATATCCAGAGCCCACATGGCCACAAAGCTAATATAACTCAAATAACAAAACAATGTTAGAAGATAGTACGCCAATAGTGTGACGTCACGGTGAACGAAACACTTCCTGGCAGAGGCGTATCAAGATGCAGGAGTATTAAGGACCTACACTTCGAGTTGAATCATATAGGTATAAAGTAAAATTCTATTTGTGCGATTGATACTTCTGAGAAAAATGCATAGAAAGGTGTTCCAATTTCTGGTGGAATAATATTGTTTGTCGATGACCTGGAACATTCATAATTGTTTCCTTAAATTAATTTAGAGACGATTGGAAAAAGAAATTATCAATCACTGGTATCAATTTCTAAGGAAAAATGTAAATTACTTTGATAAGCACTTCTAAGTAGTTAGAAAGTGGAGTTAGAACATTCGATTCTTCGTAAATGGCATTGACTTGGTGAGTGACTCACAATGATTCAATAATCTGGCGAATTCGAAAGACTTCAATATAAAAATCATGTTTTGGAACCCAATTTCTGATATCGAATTTCAAATATTCTCAATAAAATATGAGAAAATTATAGATAGAAAAATAAGACCTATATTAGTAGACACAAAGCTAGAAGAATCACAAAGTGGTTTTAGGAAGGGCAGAAGGACACAAGACCATATTTTTACATTGAATATACCTAATCGCAGAAAAAAGCTACATCAAGGGCAAGATGTATGTTTAGGATTCATTGACCTCGAAAACGCATTCAACAAGGTGCCAACAACGAAGTTATGGGATATCATAGAGAATAGGGGAATAGAGAACAAAATAATCAAGATAATAATGAATATATATATATATATATATATATATATATATATATATATATATAAGTTATTCATGACATCTACAGTCACTAGTTGAAACTTAATTTGACACGAACCAAGGAATCCAAAAGTAGAGGTTTGTCCACAAATTGACAGGCATCCAACAATTCGTTGTTCTGACCAACCCAAGGTTCAATCAAGTTTCTAATACGTTATGAGGAACGCAAGCAGAATCTAAGTGAAAATAGAGTATATTTCGTTTTAATTCAAGTCAAATTAAGTTTCAACTAGTGACTGTAGATGTCATGAATAACTTCCTGTTATATTCTGTTTTGCCTCACGGTATTAATTCTTGAGTGGATTCGTTTTGATTTCGAGAGCTCCATAAATCCTTTCTGATGAGTGCGTTAGCACGAAACAGCTGTCAAAGGTTAGAACTCTCGGAATTAAAACGAAATATACTCTATTTTCACTTATATATATATATATATATATTTTATTATATTATATATATATATATATATATATATATACATATATATATATATATATAATAGAATAAAATAAAAAAAGGGGATAGTCGCTATATAAAAATGATGTTAACTGTGTGATCCGACTAAACAAAATGTAAAAAAAATTACATGAGAAGGGTTAGGACAAGGACAAGTCCATTGCTGATCATCGTATTTGAAGACCATATAATTAAAAAAGTTAAAAAAAAACTACATATTGGATACAGACACCTACAGAGAATAAAAGTATCAGAGGGTGCCTTTGCAGTTTGCAGATTATTTGATAATTGTGACCGAGTAAGAACGAGATCTACAAAATAATCTAGAGATATGGAATAAAACATTTGAAGTATTCAAGATGAGAATGAACAAGAACAAAACAAAACTGATGGTAATTTCTAAAGAAGAAAGAAAAACGAATAATACACAAATTGAAGGAAAGTATATATAACAAGTAGAACATTACAAATATTTAGGAATAGAGATACATGGAACTGGAAAACAAGAAATAAAAATTAACAATAGAATGCAAAACACACACATTAAATCTATAATAATACTCAATGAATAAAACCTTTATAAACAAAAAGGATATTTCTAAGTGAACTACATTTTTTTTGTTTTAGTGTTTCACTACTACCATTTGTATGTGAATGGTCAATAACTATTTTAATCATGGTGAAAACATGTCCATTCTCAGATCTATCCATAAATGAATGGAGTTTTGATCCAATACATCTTTAAATATCATACACATATGTCTACCAATTCTTATCATTTCAGCCATCTACTTCTGGAATGTCTTGTAACATCGTTTTACAAGAAGGAGACACCTATCGTCCCGGGGGCACAATATCTGGACATGTGCTTTGCACGTTTGATTCGAAAAAAAACATTAGAGGTAAAATTATTATTTTTGATAAATATAGTTACACTCATTTTCTTGTTTGAACAGTTCATCTTTTTGTAGAGAGTGAGGTGCTTCTATGAACTTTTTTACGATAACATGTATTCTGACATATTTTTAAAAATTGAATTTGAGGTTAATCATCAAAATTTGGTAGATACTATTAATAGTTGAAAATCTTGATTTGTTTTACAGGACTTGCCGTGAAGTTAAGAGGCAGAGAATATACTTCTTGGACTGAAAGCGAAAGTTACACTGACAGCGAGACGAATGAAACAAAATATAGAGATGTCACTTATAGTGGCGACAGAAAGTTCTTATCAGTTAATATTTTCCTACTCAGAGAAAGTAAGTACAGTCTCAAAAATTGCACCAAAGAAAACATGCTGAACTGAATGAACAATTCACCGACCTTTAAATCTGAAGATGGTGAAGTACCGATAATTTCACTCGCCGTCTGAAACCCTCCTATCCTGCAATATTAGGACCAATAAGGGACGTATGTCTCGATAAAATACAGTTTCCTTCTTTTCGAGCTGGTAATACCACTTTGTCGTGGCAACCACGTATCCAAACAACAACGGAGAATATGGCTGTGTCAAGTCACCGGTCGGACAAGGCACGCGCGTTCAGTATGAAGTATGACGATGAGTCGGACCGACCAGATGATTGAAAATATTGGTCACATACATACAGTTCTGATGAGGTCGTCAAGTCAACCAAATGACCGCGCTGGTCGAATCATATTGGTCAGACCGGAGACTTGACTCAGCATATAATATCATCTTGCTACTAATATGAATATCAGTCTGACTTTCATGCTAAGCGATACGCACTCTGGTGCTTTTTTTATGAATATAGAGCCTTTCTTTGAACCGTTTTTATTTCATCTTAATTTAGTGATGAGAAATTGCCTTTTTACAAGTAAAGTGACCCTTCCGGTCTTATAATGGCGTCTTACAATGGTTATTGTTCTATGCCACATTGCAATTCCTAGGCCAAAAGAAATTAACATTTCAAAGATATCCCGAGGAAATGACCCAAAGGTTTATTTTGAAACGGAGATGGGACGAGAATTAATCTCAAGAAGAAAAGCCTGGATATTAAAGGTTCGGATTGGCAAACCAATAAGCAAATTTATGAAAGTGTGTTCGCTCTATTTTAAGCAAGAAGATTATATTAACAAAGGTAGGTAGGTATCTTGTTTTTATTGGCTCATTTACATTTGTATAATTTTAATATAACCGTCTGTAATTCTGAGTTCTCCACTCACTTGATGAGGCTCGGATTGCAGAGCGCTTGTCTGGAGACAGAGGGCACACACTTTTGTCACTGAAGAGTTCCATTTATTTTTTCCATATAATATTATATGGTCTGCATTGAGGACTTCTTCACCTTCTACTACACACCCAGAACTTTCGGTCCCTTCAACATACCTCAGAAATTCCAATAAACTTAATTTTAATTGGGCCATTTGTCTTTGTTAATAAGAATGCCATTGAAGTAATTTATCACTGGCTTTTTTCTAACAAGGTACCTATTAACACCTTAACACTAATCCTTACACCAATAATCATTTATTTAAATGAACATTAATAAAAGGTAAAAATCATCGAAATCACAGTTTTAACAATGTTTAAAGGGCCTAAACCACGCTTCAAATACTCAATACACGAAATAAACAAAGTAAACAATGAAATCTATATGGAAGAAAAAGTAAGGTTATAAATCAATGTCGTAGAAAGTACTTCATCGTCCGCCGCCGGTAGCGCAACAATCTTAATTTGAAATCCCAATAACTATTGAAGAATTCACGACAATGGAATTTTTTTTACTTTGTTGATTCGTGGAATTATCTCAATAAATACCACTCGCGCTCACAAAACTATCGATAATTCTGGCATAAATCTTAAACTCGATCAAATTGCTTTGAGGTAACACCACTAGTTCTAAAGGACTCGTGATGTTACCAAGCAATTTGATCTCGTTGATTTCTGACAGAATTACTATCGATAGTATTGCGAGAACTCGTGGTATTACTCCCGAAAATATCTTGGGTCATCAATAATTTCATAATTTTTATACTTTCTTGCGTCCCCCACCCATTACCATTACCACAGATCCCAAAATCCCAAAATTGAACTTTGAAATCCTTTGCATTATTTGCGATTTCCAGCGTAGGTACATTTCAACACATTCGTTTCAATATTTTCTAGCCTGAGCCCCCTCATCATAAGAAAATAATTTTGTTCACTAAATGAGAAGAATCCCACAATCGAAGGAATACGTGAATTGTCACAACCCGCAATAAACTTGAAATTGAAAAATAATTTGTAAATAAATACTGTAAGTATTTTTTGCAGGGACCATGACTCCCGGTAGCTATGAATATCCATTTAGCTTCACCTTACCAATGAATTTACCGATGAACTTCAATGGATTTTATGGCAACGTCAGATATTACGTCAAAGCTACGGTGGACATACCGTTTGCTCCTGATTATGAAGAGATACGAAATTTCAAAGTGTACGCACCTATAGACTTCAATAATATCAGATCCCAGTTGCAAATGGTAAAATGAATTCTATTGAAATACATTCACATGCAAGAAAACCCATAAACTTAATATTTGATAAAATTTGAGGTCTCATAGTTTTTCATTTTCAGTTCAATTAATAAACTTCTCAGTAACCTGTAGAGGAAATGAATAATCTCAACATGCGTATCCAATCTTTTGTTAAATGCTGGCGAGTTGAGATTAACAACATCAACTGGCCAGCACGTTCGCCTGATCTCAACCCAATAGAGCATGTTTGGGAGACGCTTGTAAGGCGAGTCAGAGATCACGACGTAGCTCCGGTAAACGAGATTCGTTTAGGCTTTCAACATGAAAATATATTCAAGATGCTATTCGTAACCTTATTGACAGTTTGAACCAACTTATGCAGGTAGTTATAGGAGCTAGAGGTGGTTATACAAAATATTAAGCTGAGTTGGTTGTGAAAATAACCTTTCTTTAGGATGATTATGTTGCAGTTGAATTGGTTTATTTTGAAATTTGATTTTGAAGTTTACAATTTTTCTCACTTTATATTTGTGTAAGTTGCAATAATTACTTATTAAAACTAATCAATACATTGTTGCCTTTTTATTACTAGAGTCATAAACTGAGCTGCCAAACTAATATTATGACAACAACGAGCAAAGCCAACTTGTCTCAAAAAATTACATTTGTTGGTGACAAGTTTATTTCGCTCTTAAAAATCAGTGTACCTAAAGACATGAAAACGAAATGTAGATAAAGAATAGTTCTTAACAAAAATTTGTATGTTAAAATAATTTGGAAACGAAATCATTCCACAGGATGTTTCGAAATTATACAACAACCTTTTCATCAAACTTGTATGATGACTAATACTATTACTTCGTGATCTCTGACTCACCTACCAAACATGTTCCAAACATGCTCTATGGGGCTGAGATCAGGCGAACATGCTGGCCAGTTTATTTTGTTAGTCTCAACCCTGTGTAATAACTAATACGCCAGCATTCAACAAACGATTGGATATGTTTTATCTCGAATTTGCTAAAAAAAATTAAGAAAATTTAACTGAAATGAAAAATTATGAGATCTCAATTTTTATCAAATATTAACTTACATAAAACAATTACCGAAGTAGCAAATAGTTATTTATGTAATAAGGATCATAAAGACGATCATTATGGTACAAGTCGTGAATGTTATAACACGACGTGTGCCATAATGATTGTTTATGATTCGTATTACATACAAAATTTTAGCTGATTGTATTTATATTAATACGTTTTCGAAAAATTAAAAACTGCATTTTGGACATGTCACAATGACAACTAGTTTTAAAGGAGTAAGTATACAGGGTGGGTCACGGTCGATGGTACCTTAGACGTTTACGAAGAACGGGACATAGGATCATTCTGAAAATTTGGTTTCTAAAGTAGTTGCTCTTGGTCTATCGATCTAAAATATTTTCAGCAATGCAGCGTTGCCGCTTATACCAGAAAGTAGCAGTATCTTTGTTATTTCAAATGGGCCACCCTGTATATTACCGCATTTTTGAACTTGTCATTCTTTTCTGATTATTTCTGCTTCATACTCCCCTATACCTATCTCTAACGGTTTTTGAGATATTAGTTATTTTCCATATTTTTTATTCAAAACATAGCTCGAATTGAATGTTTATTTCTGCGGTATTTGGATTCTTAGGAAGTTGCAATTTTGTGTTCAGTTCATCAAGATCATGTACATTGATTCTGTATAGAGAAGTTTGTTCTGCGTTATACAGGGTCGTTCAAAATTCATGATCTTACTTCTAGATACAAAAAGGGTTGAAAGTGCGTTTTTTTAAATGGAACATCCTGTATATTATGAAATATCCTGAAAGATGACTAAATTCCCTTCGAATTGATATATCATGTTCCTATACCTAAATAGCCAGAATTCCAAGATAATAGCAATTTTCACTTGTAATCTCCCAAGTGCTTGAATTATTGCCGGAAATGTTTCGAGTTTTTTTTACATTTATAAAACATGATTTAAAACATTGAAAACATGTTAAAAACAAAAGTTTTGGCTAAGAAAATGGAAAAAACAGAAGAGATTGAAAGTTTCGATATTGGTTCAGAATCAGAATAGTTTAATTTCATAAGTTTATTTCTATTTTCAAATTTTGAATCCTATTTATCTTTAAGAGAAGTCATATTTTGTTACAACGCGAAAAATTCATGCATCATTGTCTTTATCATGGTCATAATCACAGTCACAGCCTTAATCATAAAATCAAGTTAAAACTGTACATTTCATTAGGATCATTTATGCAATATCTTTAGTCTGAATCATAAGAATTTGACCTTCAAAGTTGTCAATTTTTTTGCTTATGATTGAGACGAGATGCACAACGCGCAAGTGCGTCGATACCTATTTGACAAATGACGAGATAAATTTACGGCAATTAATTCAAGCACGAAGGGGATTCGGTAGAAAATTTCACACCGAGAAATGAAAATCATCCAACAATTCATAAGAAATAACTAACGATGGTTTCACCTGAACTATTTATAACCGCTGAAATATTGATATGTAAAATACTTAACAAAATTTTCATCAATAAATGTGTTTAAATTTGGAACAAAAAAAATAAAAAAAGTTACGTTCCTATCGTGGATTGAACCGTCGACTTAGCGACTCACAGGCCGCAATAATCATGGAAAAAATATTTTCAGACACATTCCAAATATCTAGTAAATACATAATTATCTCCTTTCATATGAAAACTAGACCTCCATTTGTACATTAAAGCAAAATATCAACTTGTCACATGTCACATGTCAAACATTTATTGATGAAAATTTTGTTAAGTATTTTGCATATCAATATTTCAGTGGTTATAAATAGTTCAGGTGAAACCATCGTTAGTTATTTCTTATGAATTGTTGGATGATTTTCATTTCTCGGTGTGAAATTTTCTTACTGAATCCCCCTCATGCTAGAATTAATTGCCGTAAATTTATCTCGTATGTACTCGAAAAATTTTCGGCAATAATTCAAGCACTTGGGAGATTACAAGTGAAAATTGCTATTATCTCGGAATTCTTGCTATTTAGGTATAGGAACATGATATATCAATTCGAAGGGAATTTAGTCATCTTTCAGGACATTTCATAATATACAGGATGTTCCATTTTAAAAAAACGCACCTTCAACCCTTTTCGTATCTAGCAGTAAGATCATGAATTTTGAACGACCCTATATAACGCAGAACAAACTTCTCTATACAGAATCAATGTATATGATCCTGATGAACTAAACACAAAATTGCAACTTCCTAAGAATTCAAATACCGCAGAAATAAACATTCAATTCGAGCTTTGTTTTGGATAAAAAATATGGAAAATAATCAATATCTCAAAAACCGTTAGAGATAGGTATAGGGGAGTATGGGGCAGAAATGATCAGAAAGGAATGACAAGTTCAAAAATGCGGTAATATACAGGGTGACCCATTTGAAATAACAAAGATGCTGCTACTTTCTGGTATAAGCGGCAACGCTGCATTGCTGAAAATATTTTAGATCGATAGACCAAGAGCAACTACTTGAGAAACCAAATTTTCAGAATGATCCTATGTCCTGTACTCCCTAAACGTCTAAGGTACCATCGACCTTGACCCACCCTGTATATGTACTTTCAAATAGTAGGTGAGTGAGCTGTGCTTTGCCATTTCCTTGACAACGTCAGGTTGTAACGGCAATATTTATTTATCGCTGTCAAACACAATTGTCACGTACAATTTAATATAATTTAAATAATAATGAGTGATTCTGAAACTGATAGTTTACCTTCTGATTTAGAAGAAATGACGCAAAATATCGTGGACTCCCTTTTGCCGGAATAATCACGGAGCGTATATGAAATGGTGTTTACGGTACGAAAAATGGTGTTCTGCTAAGAAAATAAAGAATATCACTCATGAAAAAGTATTGTTGGCTTATTTTGAATGCTTATCTAAGGAAAGAAAACCATCTTCTCTTTGGTCGTATTATTCGATGATAAGAAGTATTTTATCAACAAGAAAAAACGTCGAAATTAGTAAGTACCTACAGCTGGTTGTATTACTAAAACGTAAATCAGAAGGTTACAGAGCTAAAAAATCCAAAATTTTTACTAAACAAGATGTTACATAGTTTTTAACTGAAGCATCAGATGATACATATTTATTTAAAAAGTTGCTATGATAATTGGACTAAGTGGAGCATGCAGAAGAGAGGAATTGACAAATATGCTTGTAATAGATGAAGGATCCGTTTTTAGAATTACTTTACCGAATACAAAAACAAAGGTAATGCGAAATTTTTTTGTAACTTCGGGGAATATCCCAGGAATGAATATGGTAGAACTTGTCAGACAATATGTGAAAATTCGACCCTGCAACACAAACCATCTACGTTTTTTTGTCGCTTATAAAAATAAGACATGCACAAAACAACCCGTTGGAATACACACCTTTGGTAAAATGCCAAAAGTTATTGCCACTTTTTTGAATTTACCTCACCCTGAAGAATATACCGGACATTGTTTTCGGCGATCGCCTGCTTCATTTTTGGCTGATTCTGGAGCTGATCTGTGTACCGTGAAACGCCATGGCGGATGGAAAAGCAATACCATTGTTTATATAGAAGATAGTTAGTCAACCTTATGGGATTATAATTGGATCAAAATGGATGCGACATGTAGATGGCGATAGTGAGCTCGCATCCAAGTCATGTCGTAACTTCAGTGATCTGGCCTCGAAGTCATGTCGTAACTTGAATAAAACAATGGAAAAGCATTAAAATCAGTGTTTTTTGAAGAAACCTGCATTAAAATGACGTCAAATAGTCATGTTTGTAACTAATCACGCTAGATGACACTCGCGTTTGTGTCCAATACCTTTTCCACAGGCATTGACTATGTTCTATTCAAACAATGATAGAAGTAAGATAGTTGGACTGCCTTATGGGATTTATATTGGATTCAAGTGGATGCGACATGTAGATGGCGACAGTGATCTCGCATCCAAGTCATGTCGTAACTTGATTAAGACAATGGAAAAGCATTAAAATCAGTGTTTTTTGAAGAAACCTGCATTAAAATGACGTCAAATAGTCATGTTTGTAACTAATCACGCTAGATGACACTCGCGTTTGTGTCCAATACCTTTTCCACAGGCATTGACTATGTTCTATTTAAACAATGGCAATACTGTTGCTGAAGGTTACATCGAAAATTCGAAAGAGCAAAAGAAAAAAATATCAGAAGCAATTTTTGATGCCAACAACCAAACAGGATTACAAGTTTACCAAAAATCATCAACTACTGATGTAAAAACTCTAGAATCCATAGGAATTAATATTGCAAATTGCTCTTTTACCATTTATAATAAATAGTTTATGGGCTACGCTCGTACTACAAAATTTCATATCATTTTTTTCTGAAAACGTTCAACGAAACAACATAAGCTTCACGTTTCGTTCAACAACAGACGATGAAGTATTTAAAATTCTTCTAACAATAAAATCAAATGCGGTTGGTGCGGACAATATTAGCATTAAAATGTTACTACACTGCTGTCCTATTATAATACCATACATAACACACATCTTCAATACTTGTATTCAAGATTCTCTTTATCCAACTATCTGGAAAAAAATCCCATATCGTCCCCTTAGCAAAAGTGGCGAATCCACTTAATTTTAATGATCTTCGTCCTATCAGCATACTTTGTGCAGTCTCCAAAGTGTTTGAAAAAATTATTAATTTACAGAAGCGTGACTATCTTGACAACTTCAATATACTGCCCTCTAGCCAGTCAGGCTTTCGGTCGGATCATAGCTGCGCAACCGCGCTGCTGAAAGTCATCGATGATATTCACACATCCGTAGATCTCAACAAATTATGTATCTTGTTACTGATCGATTACTCGAAGGCATTCGATACAATCAGCCACAAACTTCTCCTAGTTTTACTCAAATTGTTAATGCAGTGGAACTAATGAAATATTACTTACTTTACCGTTCACAGTGTGTAACACTTAACCAGACCAAGTCTTATTTTCTGAAAACACTAAATGGTGTTCCACAGGGCTCTATCCTTGGGCCACTGCTTTTCGTGATATATACTTCTCAGTTTCCTAACTGCCTACAGTGTACAAACATTCATAGTTATGCTGATGATACGCAAATCTACATGCAATTTGATGAACACTCGGCAGCGGTGGCTTGTCAAAGAATCAATGAAGACCTTGAATCTCTTGTTAACTTATCAAAAATGTATTGTCTCTCAGTTAATCCCACTAAATCGCTCGTAATGCTCTTTGGTAGATCAGCAATGAGAAAGCGCTGCTTGAATAACATAAGTATTAGTATTGATAACTTGCAATTACCATTGAAGGATTGTGCAAAAAATCTCGGTGTGATGTTAGACCATTCTCTTAGATTTTCGTCCCATGTCTCGCTTATTCTGAAACGAGGATACTGCAGTATTAAATCAATTTATCGCAATAGAAAGATACTCAATCGGAAATCAAAATTAATACTCTGCGAAGCTCTTGTCCTCTCTCATGCGAATTATTCTGATGTGGTTTATGGGCCTTACCTTCTACAAGTAGACAAACGAAGACTGCAAGTCTTACAGAACTCTTGCCTCCGACTCATTTCTGGCACGCGTAGAAGGGACAATATATCTCACCATTTAAACACTCTAGGATGGCTGAATATGGAATCCCGGCGTATCTTTCATGCTTGCAGACTAAACCAGCTTATCTATACAATAAAATTAAGTTCCGGACAGATATTCATAACCTGAATCTACGATTTAGGAACCAGCTGACACCTCCTCGGCATTATACTTCTCATTACCGTAGTTCCTTTTCGTTTTTCATTACTTGGCTATACAACCGGCTTCCCAACGAGCTGAAGGACTTGTCTACATTTATTTTTAAAAAAAGACTGAAAAGTTACTTGTTAATGAATAAAATTCCAAATATTTCTGGATTTAAATTTATCTAAAAATAATCTTATCTAACATTCATCCACTTGGATCTCTGCTATTATTGTTATTATTATTGTTGTTGTTACTGTTATTATTCTATACTCACCCCTTTAAATAATATATACTATCATAATAATTTAATGTGATTATTTTGATATTTTTTAATATACTTATTTTGTATTGTGTATATATGTACTTCTGTAAACATATATACACTTTTTACGGTTGGATGGAAGAGCAACGTCTGATCATGGTATTCTATATAACATGGTCATACATTGAATCCTGCCATTTAATAGGATTTTGTATTTTCTATTCTTTATTGTAATTTAAACTGTTATAGATATTCCTATCAATAAAATCTATTATTATTATTATTATTATTATATACCTACTCGTGGAAAACGTATGTCATTTCATGCTCATTGTACAATATACTATTATATTTATTTTATAAGGCAATTGTCTCTAACCTAAAAAACTGTTTTATTCATCACATTATAAAGCTTTAATACAGCTTGTATATAATCATTATAAAACACTTAAAACACTCTTTCAAAATGATTTTAAATCGATCTTATAATGCGTTTTGAAACTATTTTAACCCAAAAGCAAGCTTCAATTTTACAATGCGATTTGTATAAATAATTATACGACAATGTTATAAAAATATTTTTCTACAAACACAAAAATGTCGCAGTCAAACTCACTAAGTGATAAAATACTCTCCAATTCAGCATTATAACATACTTATAAAATATATCAGTTCCATAAAGCAATGATTCTGCTACTTGGGTATTGAATTAGATTTTTCCATAAACAGGGTAGCTGTTTAAGAAAATGTACGCTGTCATTATGAATGGTACACTCATACAGCTCTAGGTGTTTCCAGGCACCATGTTTATACCAAGACGAGAAAACGCTATGCTGTTGTTGCTGCGCTAGTGGACCAATCACAGTGGACGTACATTTGCCAAAGGAAGCATTCGTTATAGGAGAAGTGGTGAAGATCAAAATAGAAGCAACAAATATGTCGAACGAGAATATTGAAGGAGTGCATGTAAGACTGATGCAGGTAACATTGCAGCATATTTTTTCCCGACTTCACATCACAAAAAAACGATTTCTAGACTATCATGTGCAAGACGACTAGTCCTAGTAGCAAAAGTAAATGGGATACTGAATTGCTGGCTGCGACTTCTGATACTGGAGTGGGAGCACACGGAGAGAGGACGTATGAGCTGGATTTGGAAATACCAAGGTCAGCAGCTGTTTACAACTTCACTGGATGTACTCTTTTCAGTCAGTCGTTTGTTCTCAAAGTAAGTCACAAACAAAATATTACCAGGTAGACCAGTAGATATAGACAATTAATTCATATTGCAAAAGTTTTCAAATTTCAGTGGTATCTTAGTGCACAAAACTGTAAAATTTTGCAGAAGTCTTATTTATATATTTATTACACAGAAAACAAACTGGTTCATACCTAGTTATATGTTTTCATTATATCCTACAACACATGTAACATTTCGTGATTTAAAGTCCAGAGTAAGAAACGTAAAATAGAATTTAAGAAGAATTTGACGATAACTTAAGAAATTAAATATGATCAATATGTTCTATAAAACAGTAGAGATACTAGCACGGCAAAAATGAGAACATGAAGAGGTAAATAATATAAAATTGGTGACTAACAATTCTATTGTTGGAGATACATTTGCATGAGGTTTACTGCACTTATTGTTGTATTATCTAATCGATAGCGTCAACTGGTTTTTGAACTTGGCTAAACTGATTCCAAAAAATCCATCAGACAGTTCGTTGGAATAAATATTGCATACGGAAAGAAAGCGATTCATAATGATGCCATTGTTTTCAACGTTGAACAGCATCGGCCTAGGGCGTAACCTACTCAGAGAAACAGAAAATCTAATTTCAGATAGCAGGTATTCACACTCAAGTTGATTATTCAGAAGTTTGAATATAAACAAAATTATGTTAATGATTCTCCTCTGCTCTAGTCGACAAATTATGAACTGTTCGCAGATTGGTTGAACTGATTCGTAACCCGGATTGGTATTAAATTTCCTAAAATAAAGGTACTTCAGAAATATATTCTGTATAGTTTCGAGCGCTCTCTTCTGATTTTGTTGACTGGGATCCCAAATGACAGATGCAAATTCGAGACGACTTCGTACTATAGTAAAATCATTGTTTATATAGAAGTAAGATAGTTAGTCAATGCCTGTGTATTTGTTGTTGGACGCAAACGCGAGTGTCATCTAGCGTGATTACTTACAAACATGAATATTTGACGTCATTTTAATGCAGGTTCCTTAAATACTCTGATTTTAATGCTTTCCCATTGTTTCAATCAAGTTACGACATGATGCCAGATCACTGAAGTTACGACATGACTTGGATGCGAGCTCACTATCGCCATCTACATGTCGCATCCATTTTGATCCAATTATAATCCCATAAGGTTGACTAACTATATTCTATATAAACAATGGTAAAATATAACATCCTTGTTGTGTTTACAGATTTAAACTTTGAAGTATTCCGCTTGACGAATCCTAGCAATTTCATGGCTTCGTTACATACTATGTTCACATGATTCCTAAATTTAAGGTCAGTCGTGAAATTTACTCCTAAATCTTTCATATCGGTTGTACGACTAATTTGACGTTTGTTCATAGTGTACATATAATTATTTGGATTTCGAGGACAGTATGTCATAACATTACATTTATCCATGTTAAAATATAATTTATTAGTAACTGACCAACTGTGTATCTCATCAATATCAGACTGCAAATCGAAATAATCATTTGATGCATTTGAAAAATTTGAAGTCGTCTGCGAACAATAGACAATCCGATTTTACCACATTTGGTCATTAATAAAAATTGAGAAAAGAAGGGGACCAAGATTGGATCCTTGCGGTACACCTGACCTTGCCAAAATAGTTGTCGAATTGTATCCCATATAATTCACAAACTGTAATCTTTCTTTCAGATAAGAAACTAAGAGAAAAATGAGAGAGTCACTAACTCCCTATGCAACCAGTTTAGCTAGCAAAATATCATGATTCACCTTGGCAAAGTCTGTGTAGATAACATCAACTTGTTTCCCTTCATTCATCAACTTTCCAACTTTATTCATGAATGTTGCCAAATTCGTTTCTATTGATTTACCTTCACGAAACCCATGTTGGCTATCAGAAATTATATTGTTCATATGAAAATAAAGTTTATCAAAAATAATGTACTCAAAAAGCTTAGCTATGCCATTGAGGACTGCTACTGGACGATATTTAGATATGTTATTCTTGTCGCCTTTTTGTGTATTGGGGTAATTTTGGTAAATTTGAAAATATCTGGAAAAATTCCACTATCGAGTGATTTCTGAAAAATTATCATAAGAGGATATAAAAAATATTCTTTGCACTCCTTAATCAAATAGCAAGGTATATTATCTGGACCAGGCTATTTTTTAGATTTCAATCTTTGAAACGCTGTCTCCATGTCTTTTACCGAGATTCTGACTGTCTCTTTTTTTTGTTGGTTTTAACGAAATTCCAAAATACATTTGGATTATTCAGTATACCTTACTCGACAGTAGCTATATATTCATCATGAGCAACCTGTATATCTTTTTTGAGTTCGGAGCGAGGTCTTTTGAAATTACTCATATAGAATTCGGAAGTACATTTTCGTTTTCTGTAGAAATTATTTTCTTTTAATTTATTTTTTATATCCGACGTAAACCATGGTGGAAATGTCTTTTTATTATTAATATTATTAATTTCCGGATATTTGGGCACACACGAATCTAATACTCCATAAATAGTATCATAATAGTTATTTTTGTATCTAGTGCGCGAAATGCTACTTTGGTGATCGAGAACTGATTTTTTTTAACGAGGCGCAGCCGAGTTAAAAAAAATAGTCGAGATTACCAAAGTATTTCGCGCATGAGATGCAAACAAAATTTTTTCTACAAACGTCAAAAATATTGTTCTAAAATAAGTAATAACTATGAAAAATAGTATTGAACTGGCTTAAATAATTTTTCCAAATCAAGTAATTACTGTAACTATGGAAATAAAATGGCATTTGTTGACAATTATTTCAAAGTGACAGTTCTTGATAATTATTTTGGAGTGACTTTTTATTCGCGTCAATTTCGTGCGTGATATTTATTATTGTAAAAGAATCGAAATTTCGAGCGACGATGAACTAAGCAGTACCCCACCTAACTTGATAGATGCGGCCAATTCCGTAATTTCCAACCTTTTACCGGAGAAATCGAGGCGGCAGTATGAAAATGCATATCAGCAATTTTATCTGGTTTAGGAATAAATATTGGTTCGTGCACTGGCTGCGCCATTAATGTTAACATTGTAAATAATAAATAAAATTAGGTAGTGTTAAATTTTCTCACAATTTGAAAGCCTTAATTATTGTTCTACATTAATAAATAAACGATTTCTTGTTTTTTGCTTGATTGAGGAGTTGAGGACCATATACGTTAAAATATAAAAATCCCATATAGTTTACATGCAGTGTGCGAAATATATTTCGCACATTACTTCGCGCACGGTGTCATGGTAACGAATGAAAATGAAAAAAAGTGCCACTTCGCATACTGTTGTCAATGCGCGAACCTTGTCATTTTTTGACGTTTGTAGAAAAAATATATTTTCCTATACATTTCTTGATGGTGATTACTTGTGGATTCATTTCTCCATACCCTTTCTCGATATCATTGAAAAATTCATATTTTGGAACCTCCGGTCTGCGTTTGATTTATACAATGAGTTGATCTTCTATCGAATTTGCGAATAATTCTCATAACAATACTTCTAAATCTCAATAACGACAGTTCTCAACGATTATTTACCCACATTTATATCTAAGAGTAGTAGTTTGAGAGTTTTTTCAAATATTCTCCCCCTTCCCTCTCACCCCAATGTTTCTGCGATGCGGGGGATATGCCTCGAATGCGGGGCGGGAAAATCGTTTCTAATAGATTATACCTATTATTTTTACAAATTTTCGCTCAGTTTCATTACTCAGGACTGACAATTTTACATATTCATAGAAAATACCCAAAAAAAAACACGATTTCTGGAAGTGGTTGATGCCCCGGGAGAGGGTTTAATTGTTGAAAATAATTCGCCCCCATTATTAATACCGATTTTCATTCATATTTATTGCCCAGAGCTGAAATGTCAAGAAAATACGTTCGAAAAAAAAGTTTTTACGATTTTGGGGGGGTTGCACCCCCCAGGGGGTGATAACTTTATTGCTAATTATTCAACCCTCCGTGAAGACCGAATTGCAAAAAAGAAATCGGTGGAGCAATTTAAGTTGAATTTTTATGAGAAAAATTGCTCTGTTTATTGGCCTAATTGTTTAGGTGCATGAGGTGTATACTGAAGGGTGAATTTGTGCTTCATGCCAAAAATTGTATCAAACATTTTCGCTATGGATGAGAAATGTTTAGTTTGCGATGATAATTTGGCAAGTGGTGACGTAAAGCAATGTGATGGGAGACATTTGATCCATTCTATTACTAGCTGAAAAGTATCTTTAAAACAACAATTCCAAAAAAACAGCAGTAAAAGCCTTCTGGATGTTGATCAAAACATGAATAGTTTTGGTGTAATTGGTGGTACTGATGTTAAAATTCTTAACTGTATTAAATATATTATTTTCATTCCTCTCACCAAACTCATCAATCAATGTTTCAGAAATAACGTTTTTCCGAAATTTCTGAAATTC
Organism: Chrysolina oricalcia; assembly: GCA_944452925.2. Taxonomy (NCBI): domain Eukaryota; kingdom Metazoa; phylum Arthropoda; class Insecta; order Coleoptera; family Chrysomelidae; genus Chrysolina; species Chrysolina oricalcia. The sequence goes on along the minus strand of OX101815.2, from coordinate 6,128,644 downwards.
TCAAAAGTGTTACCCCTTTTTAAAGATCATTGCATAGACGACCCAACAAACTATAGACCTATATCCATTGTGCCCACATTTGCAAAAAAATTCAAGTTATCCTTAAAGTTCAAATGACAACTTATTTTGAAAACTTGAATAAGTTTAGTAGCTCACAATTTGGTTTCATGGCTAATTTATCGACAACCGCGGCAATGAATCCATTGATTGACGTAATAAATGAAGGTTTTGAGACCTATGGGTACTCCCATGTACAATTCTTAGACCTAAGTAAGGCTTTTGACTGTGTACCGCACAATATATTAATTAATAAACTGAAATTTTACAACTTTTCCGAAAATCTTTCTCATACGAAACCTGCGAAATTGCTTGTCACACTCAGCACTGTTAACAGCTTACCACGCATTGATACAGTCCACAATGTCTTATGCCCTATTAGTATGGGGCCACTCAGCACACGCTTCAGCAGTCTTCTCCATGCAAAATAAGGCGGTCAGAATCATTGCTGGATTGCCTCATAGAGATGATCGTAGGGGTGCTTTCAAACATTTTAAGATACTAACCCTGCCTTGTACTTACATACTGCAATAACTTATGCATATAAAAGCAAACTTTCGAAAACGAGAAATGGGACTAGCTATTATGCAATCAAGTTCTTCAATGTTCTACCACACGATGTCCAAGTTCTCGAGTGTGTTCAATTCTAATCTGTTATCAAGCGGTTCCTGCTGATAATGCGTTTTATGATTTTGATGAGTTCCTATCAACCGATTTTTCGCAACTTAAACATTGATTAATGTATCGTATACGTATTGCTGTTTGTTAAATTTTATTGTGCAAGTGTTTTTAACGACAAATATTGTTTATTTTCTGTTATTTCATATTATTATTTAATTTTGAAGTTTTATTTTATTACTGACTTGTCAAAGCACTATTGTGTAATATGACCAATAAAGATCTATCTATCTATAAGGGTTTACAAGTTTATTTCAAAATGAAACGAAAGTATGAGTTCAACCGGACATTTAAAAAAATTACAATTGATTGAAAACAGCGGAGCATCCTGAATATTTTCGTTGTTCATATATTTCCTATGTCAACTTTTTTTGAGTGCTCAAATTTCCTTTATAGGTCGAAGTTTGCATGCCACCTTTTCACACCAACATGGGAATTAAAACTGGCGTGATGGTAGGACATATACCACTGGCAGTTTCTCAAAATAACCCCCCACCGCAGACAATCCCCTTCCCATCTTCAGCGATAGCAGGTGGTGAGTATTGATGAGACGATGGACGATCCCTCAAATCTTCGCCCAATCTCTCTCATCCCAGCAATGGCCAAAGTCATAGAGAAACTGGTGAAATTACGACTAACTAATTTCCTGGAACGTCACAAAATTCTTAGTAAAAATCAATTTGGTTTTCAACACAAAACTAATACGCATGATGCAATATTTTCCTTCATGTATAACATTTACAGTAAGTTAAATTCTGGTAATGTGGCCGCAGCAGTTTTTTGTGATCTGTCGAAGGCGTTTGACTGTGTCAACCATAAGATTCTGCTAGGCAAACTCTACCATTATGGCCTCAGAGGAATCACACACAAATGGTTTGTATCATACCTTTCAGGTAGAAATCAGATGGTGAGAACAACAGAACTCTCAAGCAGAAAGGAAATTATGTCAGGAGTGCCTCAAGGATCAGTCCTAGGTCCCATATTATTTTTACTATATGTCAATGACCTTACAAATTTAAGCATCTCTGGACATTTCACCCTATTTGCGGATGACACAACAATATTATGGAATAGCAAAACTACGATTAAATTACATAACACCATAACAGGTGATATGAAAAAAATTAAGGATTGGTGCAACGCAAATCTATTAACACTCAACACAACAAAAACAAACGTAATATCATTCAAATGTAGTCTTGATGACCTCCTGTTTAATGATAACACAACCATTGAAAATAAGGCTACTACAAAATTTTTGGGGTTCTACATAGACAATAAACTGAAATTTGACTCGCATATAAAACAACTAAAAAGTAAAATCTCCTCGGGCTGCTATGCAGTGAGAGTAACCTCAATAAATTTGGGAATAAAAACTGCCATGACGGTCTATTATGCTCTCATACAATCTCATTTACGATATGGAATTCCATTCTGGGGAGCATGCAACTCAACAGCACTGCAGACTGTTTTAGTCCTGCAGAAACGGGCTATCAGATATTTATGTAAGCTGAAACCTCGTGAGTCATGCAAACTCAAATTTGCCGAAGAAAGAATTCTGACAGTAATATCATTGTTTATTTTGGAATCAGTATGCCTCATAAACAAAAATATATCCATGTTTCAAGCTCCCACCAATCCATACGACACACGTAATAATGGGTTAAAATTACCACTTCCCACAACAAACCTAATTAGGGATTCCATCTATTATAATGGGGTCAAGATGTATAATCACTTGCCTCAACATATCAAGATGGTTAACAGGAATATAAAAAACTTCAGGAAAATAGTTAACACATTTTTAGCAGATAGGCCCTATTATAATTTGCAAGAGTACTTCAATGACAGATTTACATGAGCTATACGAGTAACTACTGGTAAGAGTGTAATTATGTTTATTACTTGTCTACTTCTATGACTAAATTTATTTATTTTAAGATTATTTGACAATTTATTAAAGATAAAGCTCATTTATTTTCATGTTACTTCATGTTACTTCGTTTTTTGTATAACTTAATTATTTTAAATTGTGACTGTTTATAATATGTTTTTATGTTATATACGTTTTATTTACATGTTTTATGACTACGATTGATTACTAACTCGATTGTGACTCTATATACACTTTATTCTTGGTTACATTGTTATATATATATATATCTACCTTCGCTTTGTCAACAAAAATGATTTTTTCCGACAATAAAGCATATTTTGATTGATTGATTGATTGATTGATTGAGATTAATACACTCACAGATTTTCAATTTAAAATTCGAAGACGTGCCACTTAAAACTTAAGATTGAAATTTCTGAATTCCGATCACTTATGTATACCTACTGGAAATACATGTTATACTTTTGCTAGAAGTTACTTCAAAGTTACCCTGGTCTTGATACCAGGTCACACGGGCTTAGGAGGAAACTATATAGCGGACGCCCTAGCAAAATGGGGGGGGGGGGCGAAACAACGTTTACTGGACCAGAACCGGTAATCAGTTTAGCATATAGCACTGCCAAGAATTTCATAACAGCCTGGGCAGACAATAAAAGACTCGAGTATTGGCGTAGTCTACCGGGCCTAGCCCATTCCAAAGTATTTATCGCTTGGAAAGCATTTATCGCCAAAAAAACGGGACTCTGACAAACTGCTAGAACTCAGTAGAGCACATCTCCGGGTTATAGTAGGTTTGCTTACTGGCCACTGCAAACTCAAACATCACATGCATAAAATTGGACTTGCACAAGATGCAGAGTGCCGGCTATGCATGGAGGATGATGAAACAGCTAAAAACATTCTGTGTAGCGGCCAGAATCAGATTTTCAATTTTTGGCATTACGACAGTAAGGCCAGAAAACCTGGTAATGTCTGTTTACGTTAAGATGAGAATGACGTCACAAGATGACATGTTAGTTTTTTTCGCTTCCGTACGTCTGAAATTTCACTATTCGTTGAGCATCTTACAAAACGAAATTTTACTAATTTTACTAGCTATTAAACGCATTTCATTAGGAATTTCAACGTTATTTAGTCGGATATATTTATAACATTACCAAATATGACGTCATACTCTCCTTAACGCAAACAGAGTATAAATTGTTCTCAACCGAATATAAGTTTATTAATATTAATAAGTTTATCAATAAGTTTATTAATACATAATAATACATCAAAATACAAGGAGTATAACAAAATTATTCATTAGTAAAATAACGTTTCTAAAATGAACATCATAAAACAGTCAGACAGTTACGTAAAACTGGTTTTAAGACTGTTTATGAACATTTCAAACAATTTATATTCTATAAATTTAAAGTAGAAAAGTTCAAAACGGACAAAATAAAAATAAATAAATAAAATAAAATAAGAATCCAGATATACAAAGAATAGTCCTTGGTAATTTTAAAGTAAAGGAGGCCTTGACTATGTCACATACTGAAAATCGATATTAATTGAGATTATTTCTTTGTGCAAGCATGTACTTTTATAATCGATTTTTAAATTGAATGATGTTTCTGCAATTCTTGATCTCAATTGGTAATTTATTAAAATTTGACAGAGCTGAATGTGCAAATCTCTTTTGTCCAAAAATTGAGTTAGCAGGATCAATATGGAACATGTTATGTTGCCTAGTACGATAACTATATATTTCAGAATTTCTAGTTAATATGAAGTTTGATTTAATTTTTTTATTCACAATATTGAAAGTTTATATAGAATAGAGTTCTTCTAAGGAAAAAATTTTCTGTAATTGTATAGAGTTGTATTGTTGGCGTATCATATGGAAGACGATACAATACTTTTAAGGCTTTTTTATATAAAATGGAAATTTTGTTGAAATTATTTTTGAAACATGTTCCCCAAATGTTTATGAGATAAGTCATTCTACTTATTATATGCGAATGTAGAATCATATCTGCAATTTTTGGATTGAGTTCTCCCATTGCATTCCTCAATTTCTTGACGAAATTTGATATTCTGGGAGAAATATAACCATAGGCAATGAATAGGCTGATATGGGCCCACTCACGTTCAAATCCTAACCTAACCTAATCTACTTCAAATTTGAAAAATAAAAGCTACAGCTGTTTGACATAATCACCAGTATCTTCTTTATCGTATTCGAAAATAATGCCTATGATCCCAAAATTATTTTCGATTTTCCAGATGCACGCTCGCCACCACCAAAGTATACTCAGGACGATCAACCCCCAACATACCTTGCTTCAAACAAAGCGCCACCCTATCCAACTGGTCCTCCAGGATTTATCTTACCATCTACAACTGCTGGCCATATCGGATTCAGCTCATCAGCAGGAATGCCACCAGTACCTGTCCATGGGGGATCTGCTTTCCCTCCAAAATCTGGTTCTTCAGGTAATGCCCCACTGGACGATACCCTTCCCTCGGCACCTTCCCAGGCAGAAGCGACTGGAGCAGTAGATTTTGTTGTGGCCAACAGTGAAGGTTAGGAAGAAATAATATAAACAGGCTTGTGATCTACGAACTCTATCAAAGGATAGATCTGCTCCTATAATTTGCTTCCAACCATTCTCCCTAGGCTTCTCCATATCGGGAGGAAAAGATATTATTAGCACCCCGTTTTAGACAGTTTTTGTTTCCAAGATATCGAAATGAAACATGTTGACTAGTCAACAAGTGCTTTTTGAGTCAAACTTTTTTCAAGCCTCCAAAAAATATGAACGAGACGTCTTCCGATTCGGAATGGCGTATAGATGATTTCTGAAAAAATTCTAGAGCCGCTTGCTAAAATTGCAAAAGTTAATTAACTGTAAAAAACAAAATGGGGATTGATTTTTTGCAAATATTTCAAAAACTATTATTATTAAAAAAATATTCAATAACAGGAGGAAAGGACCCCGCAAACTCCTTATGGAATTTGGGTCCCGTTGGATTTTTTTGAATTTTTGGTATGATGTAGTCCATGTAATTCTCAACCAATGTTACCATTGCGCCAACCCAAAAAAATTAACAGTTTTGCTGCTAGGGGGCGTTGAAATCACCCCTTGCGCAGATTAGACTATTTATTTTTGAACCCGGTAACAATATTTTCACTTTTTTCATTGTTGCTAATGTTGCAAAATATTGTACTGTTTTATAAAAAAAATTCTTACCCCCTCCCCTTTTCCCCCCAACTCCTATTACGGAACGCAAAAAAAATATTTCTGGAGTGCCTTCAAATGTATCGTCGAATGTTTAAATATGCCTAAATAAGGGAAATAGCAGTTTTTTATGATTATCCCTCCACCCCCCAAATGACACAAAACGAAAAAATTTCTGTGGATTTTTCTGAATTTTTGATATGATGCAGTTCAAGTTATTTTGAATAGAAATAAATTGGGTGACAAACTTCAAAAATGAATAGTTTTGATGCTAGGGGGCGTTGAAATCATACCTTGCTCAGAATGGACTATTCATTATTATAGGCGGAAATAATAGCTCTACGTATTTTAGTTTATTTTATGCTGATCAATTCTGTAATTTTTCATGAAATGAAAATCTAAAACCTCCCCCTTACCCCTTACCCTTAATTTAAAACACGAAAAAATGTATTCCTAACTACTTGTAAATGCTTTATCAAAATAAATGTTTTAATCAGCTCAAATTGAGGAAATCGTACAGTTGTTTAATATCACCTTTCCCTCCCTTCAGAAAAATATTGATGGAGTTTGCTGACTTCTTAGTAGGGCGTAGTTCATGATTTTTGAATATCAATCAATTGGGCGAATATCTTGAAAATAAATAAAAATTAGACATCCACAATTTGAATTTGAGGTGGTGCCTCAATTATTTTTTTTCGTGTTTTGAAATAGGGGTTGGGGGTAAGAGGGAGGTTTTAGATTTTCATTTTATGAAAGTTTACACAATTGTTCGGCATAAATTAAAACAAAAATACGTAGAGATGTTGTTTCCGCCTATAATAATGAATAGTCTATTCTGAGCAAGGTATGATTTCAACGCCCCGTAGCATCAAAACTGTTAATTTTTGGGGTTTGTCACCCGATTTATTTCTATTCAAAATAACTTGAACTGCATCATATCAAAAATTCAGAAAAATCCACCGAACTTTTTTCGTTTTGTGTCATTTGGGGGGTGGGGGGATAATCATAAAAAACTGCTATTTTCCTTATTTAGGCATATTTAAACATTCGACGATACATTTGAAGGAACTCGAGAAATATTTTTTTTCGTTCCGTAATAGGAGTTGGGGGAAAAAGGGGAGGGGGTAAGATTTTTTTTTATAAAACAACACAATATTGTGCAACATTAGCAATAATGAAACAAGTGAAAATATTGTTACCGGGCTCAAAAATAAATAGTCTAATCTGCGCAAGGGGTGATTTCAACGCCCCCTAGCTGCAAAACTTCTCATTTTTTTGGGTTGGCGCAATGGTAACATTGGTTAAGAATTACATGGACTACATCATACCAAAAATTCAAAAAAATCCACCGGGACCCAAATTCCATAAGGAGTTTGCGGGGTCCTTTCCCAAAAATAAATTTACCTTTCGGAACTGTACGACCAATATTTTTTATTTTCCTAGAGGGTTGAAAATAGGGCCAAAACCGGGAACTCTGTCTTGCGTAAGCCACTCCCACCTTTAATTAATGAATATTATTTAAACTTGTTAAATATAAAAGTTTAAAATTGAAAAAATTTTGGCATCTACTGGATAGATGAATGAACAATAATCTGCGGTTGAAACAATCCTATCGTGGTTTTTCTATTTTATGCATTAGCTGTTTTTAAAAAATTTCTGACTTGAACAATACCATTGCAAGTGCGATAATAATTATTAAATAACAAATCTGGGATTTTTTTCGTTTTTGAAGCTATTATTTTTGAGGTCTCAAAAAGATTCCCTTTGGAAAAATAAAATAATATATACAGGGTATTTTTCACTTTGTTATCAACAATTTACCTGGGTTAAAAATTAGAAAGCTGGATTAATCATTGAAAATATTTTTTTTTCAATATCACTATTTTCATGATCAGAAGCCACATAAAAATGATTCTTGAAAAGTTTTATTTCCTATTTTTTACAAAATTGTTATAAATAAATGAGATATTTTTTTTAAACATAATCTTTGATGCAAATTATGATTTAAAAAAATGTTCCTTAATTTTTTTTTTAATTCATAAAAGCGGATTTGTTAATTAATGATTTTTTTCTACCACCTTTTATTACTATTGACGAAAAAGCATTTTTTAAACCTAAATAATCTTGCTCCTTGATAACTGATAACTGATAAACAATTTGTTATAAACAATTCAATGATTTTTCTTTTTCTACATAATGAAACAAAAACAACCATGTGTTATTTTTTGAGAAAAATAATTTATTTATATTTTTGAATTGTTAATTAACAAATCCGTTCTTAAACAAGCATCAAAGATTACGTTTCCACAAAAAAATTTAATAATCTTATGAACAACGCATTTGTTTATAACAACTTTGTAAACGATAGGAATAATTTTCATGTGGCCTCTGATCATCAAAAAACGGATCAATGGTGATATAAAAAAAATTTATATTTTTAATTGCCTAATCCAATAGTACAATAATTCGTCCTGATAATAATTATATTACCCTTTGGGGCGCCACTGGAATTATTGATTTTTCTATAAGTACATTGAAAGAAACCCGTTATTACCGCATATTAGCATGTCATGTTTTATTAAAATCAGCCAGAAGCTTTTTGAATAATTAATAAAACACTGATTTTTTTCTAAGAATGTTGATCACTTTGTATTTCGAAAACCAAGCAAGTTAGAACTCATTCTTATAGGAAAAAAAGTTTTCTTTTTACCTAAAAAAACGGTCCTAAACGTTTGGCGGTATAACTCTAGGTCACCCTGTATATAAAAATATCCTTACCATAGTGGTAAGATAATAATTAAAATGAAAACGTGAAAATATTGCTGCTGTATATAAAGGAACAAAATTATTTTACAGAATATATTAAGGACTTCTTCCTCCCAACAAATGTTTTTTCAGAGCAATTTGGAAAGAGTAGTTCTTTTATATGTGTTGTGTATTTTCAAGCATATTTGGAGCGATAATATTTTTTCGTGTCCTCGCCTATTATTTCAAAACCAATTTTTATTTTCATGTTCTTTATGAGAATATAAATTCTTTAGCAATGAGCATTAATTTAGTCTGATGTGGAGAAATGAATTAAAGTGTCATCAGCCAGCAAATGAATTTTACAATTTCCTGTTGCTTTAACAATATCATCAATGTATATTGGGAGTCATAAAGGTCCAAGAACACTTCCATGTGAAACCCCATCCATTTTCCATTTCCTCAGAGAGTTTATCATTCAACCTTATTACCTGTTTTCTGTTATCTAGATAATTAGCTAGCCATTCCAATGCCTTACCCTCGATACCAACACATCTTAATTTTTCAATTAACCTATCTCGATCCACAGTTTCGAAAGTTGGAGGTCAAGAAATACCGTACTTCTCAATTGATCTTTTCCTAGACTTTTTTTTCAGTCGTCCAGAACACGTTGGAAGGCTATTTCACAGCTATGAGTTAAAACAGTTCTTGGCAGGTCCTGGCTACTGCAGGGGTCAAACCTTGGCCCTCTCGGTTTCTTAATCTTTATCTATAATCTTGCCTTATCAATTCAAAAGCTTATAACATAGCTCCTTCCATAAATAATTGCCTGATAATTACCTAATTTACTTTTGCGAGGTAAAATGAGATGTCATCAAATACATTTTTTCAAGTCCATTATTGATTTGGTTTATCAGTTTGAATCTTATTTCATTACTAAATATGCTTCATTTCAAGAAAGATCTATCGTAATCGAAGATCATCAAAAGAAATACAGTCCACAGCATTAAATTGAATGAGAGGTTGCAACCCGATCAAGACTGGCAAAGAAACATAAGCATGGATAAGTTTACAAGTGATGTTTCACATTCAGCCAGTTTGGCTTACAGAGATCTTGTATTTCGTTTTCAATTTTCAAATGGTCATTTTATTTCATACTGCTTTTTCAATATGAAGAAACATAGTTCAGTTCTGAGTCTTTTTGACTCTTGAGCTTGTTCATTTGTTCTAACTCCAGATCATTATATTTAGTTCTCAGAAAATCATATGCTATTTCATTAGATCATTGAGTATATCTTTCCTCCAAGACTTCTAAATTAGCAGTTATTTTCATTTTTGTTTTTCGTTTGTTTCAGGCCCATCGACTGGATTATCGAACTTACCTCCTCCAACATATTACGATGCTGTAAGAGCTTCATCTAGTAATCTACCATGCATTCATGCTCCTGATCCTGGTGGACAGATCGGAGATTCGGCACCTTTGCTTAAGTAAAACACAACATTTTACCGCTCTAAAGCAGAGTATTTATGGATTGCTTTTATCGTATCACTATAACTATTGAATATTTACATAAGTCTCGATCTATTTTGTATCAAAGTTTTGAAATCAGGAGTGATAAATTATATTGACAAAGAGTATTAGCGTTTTATTCATGAAAACTTCGGTATCACGTGCTCAAACGGTGGAATATTTTTGATATTGTCGTGACTTGGGGTTGATTCACGACTAACTAGGTAGATACTGATCATTCATAGATTTAAAACACTTTAGAAAAATATAAAAACATTTATTTTACTATGTACAAATATGAGGTTACGACGATTGAAATTAATGAAGGAAATAATCAATAAAGAATTAATGAATTAAAGAATTGAAGAATCTCTCCTAGTTATTGATTGGATAAATTATTTTAAAAAGATCTTTACTTACAATACATATCGGCTTAAACAGTTTATGAACATTTTCCATTTATTTAATATCGAATCTTCCAAACTCCCCCCATAGCTGTGGGCACGGCAGAACTCTGAACTCGACTCGACTCGACTCGACTACCAGATCGAACTATCAGTGGCCTTTTTGAAAACTCTTGTTTATGTTATGTTGAGGACAAGTTGTGTTTCAAAATAAAATATCTTCGCTCACGTACTGAATTGTTAAAAGGTTACCCACGTATTGAAATATAGAATATTTTAATGTACAGGATGTTCCATATATGTTTGACAATACCCCCCCGTTCAAAATCGCGCGCCTCGAGCGATTATATTAAAACCAACTGACAATTCGATACAGGTTTACAAAAACTATGAAATTAATACCATGTAAATATAAATATACAAATAAATATGCGCAGAAGAAGTCTGCTTGCACCATCTCCATTTGAATTCTTCTCCTTGCTGCCTTTTCCATCTTTGACTGGTTCATTTCGGTTCCATTCCATTGTACCATGGTTCATCGTTGCCTGGGTACAATAATTGGCTCATCAATTTAGTCAGGCTTGGATTGGCTTAGCTGGACCAGGTATGGTATGACCCAAACATACTGGACAAACTGTATTTGACATCAATCTGCCTGCCGGGACTTGACATGGCTTCAGTGGACTTGACATGGATTTGCCTGCCGGGACTTGGCATGGCTTGGTCCTGTTGGACTCCATTTTGGCTCTGCTTCCCTGTATTTGGCATGTATCGGCCTGCTGGGACTTGTCATGGCTTGGTCCGGTTGAACTCCATTTTAGCTCTGCTTCCCTGTATTTGGCATGTATCTGCCTGCCGGGATCTGGCATGGCTTTACTGGACATTGGCACTGCTTGGTCCGGTTGGATATCCTATTTTGGCTCAGCTTTACTAGACAACATGGAGCTTGACATGGTAGAACTTGGCTCTGCTTTATCTCATTGAATGTGAGAAGGCTCAACTCGACATGGCTGTGGAAACTGTGGCTTCATCACGATTCACCTGGGGATTCTCTTGGAGTGGTACAAGGTTGAAGACTCTTCCGCGTTCCTTACAGGAGTACAGTTCCTATAATACAAAAATACAAAGTTTAAACGTAATGCTATCATCTAATTCAATAAAAAATACCGTTCCCAAAATATCTCATATACCAATTAACCTTATTCTCATTTTAAAATTATTATGAAAGTACATGCTCACAATAAAGATTAAAAATATTTTTCAAATATTTCGAAGGAACACATTGACATCAAATATTTACTAATTATAATATAATCATCCATTCATTTTAGAAGTATCATAACAGTCACATTTTTCATTCATCCATAGCCATTCTCTTTCATTTACAAAAAATAAAAATACCACTATCTCTCTCATTACGAGGCTAATTTTGTGATGCGATACCCTGCAATTCTTTGCCTAGGATTGAATACAGAATATCACAAAACAATTTCACACTCGCTTTTCACAATCAACAATTTCTATTTCATTCTGTTCAACTTCATTCATCACTCATTATCCACTAAACCACTGTGCAAAATTTTATCATCAGGCAGTTTCATACTTCACCCTTCAATTCATATTAACATGTCGGCCATTGCCTACACCCTTATGCCGTTCTCCTACGAACTCTTCTTTTTCTTTTAGTTCCTAATCACTCTGAAGAACTATTGTGTGTACACATAGCATACAATCTACATGAATCACATCCATTTTCGCATTTTTTGTAGATCCTAGTTCCACTCTGTAAGTAACTGGACTCAACTTGTCTCATCATATGTATTCCTACAACATAAAATAAATCATCATAGAATCAATACGAGTTTCAATCGTGAGTTCATTGTCAAATTCTCTGACAAAACAGTGTATTTACAATACAACAAGGATTCAACGAACTCCTTTTTCATGAGCTTACTCAATACGACTTCCAATAATAGCGACTTAATCGTCAAATTCTCTGACAAAACCGTGTATATACCATATAAAGGAAAACAAATTCCTCTCTCATTATTCTGGCAACTCGTGTACCTACTGCACCTATTGGGTAGGTAAACTCCAAAATAATAGTGCATCTCCATGCATTCTCTAAGCTCATCTCTTGTGATTCTTCAAAAAAAAATCCATATGGTGCCACAACTTCTGGAAAAGCAGCGGCCGTACCTTTCTTTCTTGCTTCTGCCATCGTACTGATCTCTGCTACGGGCTAGGGGGAAGCTGAAGATTCAGTAAAAGTAGTAATAAATTTGTAACTACATGTAATTACTCTCATGAACTCGAAATATAACAATTTTACACAAATTATTCTTGTAAAAATCAATAAGGAAAACAACAAAATTCAAATAATTATACTGAAAATAAATCGTTAGATATTAACACCAATAGCATTTTTATTTAATCTTCATAAAATTCTCTGGAGTTTATTGCGTACGAAATAGCGTACTTTCGTCAAATAATATTTTTATTTAGAAATGCTATTGTTGCACAATACTTGGGAGAGATTCATTCAGAAACAAAATATATGGATCAGCAATTTCTACCTAGTTGTACCGGATCTAAGTCAAGTTCAAAGTCTATGAACTTCAAGCTAAACAACTATATTGAGTTGATTGTACCACTATTCAAATTTATAACAAAATAAAAATTGGTTCATTATGAAGAATGAATCCACAAACTAAACCACGGCAGCCTCCACCACTTGTCGTGACTTGGGGTTGATTCACGACTAACTAGGTAGATACTGATCATTCATAGAATTAAAACACTTTAGAAAAATATAAAAACATTTATTTTACTATGTACAAATATGCGATTTAGACGATTGAAATTAATGAAGGAAATAATCAATAAAGAATTAATGAATTAAAGAATTGAAGAATCTCTCCTAGTTATTGATTGGATAAATTATTTTAAAAAGATCTTTACTTACAATACATATCGGCTTAAACAGTTTATGAACATTTTCCATTTATTTAATATCGAATCTTCCAAACTCCCCCCATAGCTGTGGGCACGGCAGAACTCTGAACTCGACTCGACTCGACTCGACTACCAGATCGAACTATCAGTGGCCTTTTTGAAAACTCTTGTTTATGTTATGTTGAGGACAAGTTGTGTTTCAAAATAAAATATCTTCGCTCACGTACTGAATTGTTAAAAGGTTACCCACGTATTGAAATATAGAATATTTTAATGTACAGGATGTTCCATATATGTTTGACAATACCCCCCCGTTCAAAATCGCGCGCCTCGAGCGATTATATTAAAACCAACTGACAATTCGATACAGGTTTACAAAAACTATGAAATTAATACCATGTAAATATAAATATACAAATAAATATGCGCAGAAGAAGTCTGCTTGCACCATCTCCATTTGAATTCTTCTCCTTGCTGCCTTTTCCATCTTTGACTGGTTCATTTCGGTTCCATTCCATTGTACCATGGTTCATCGTTGCCTGGGTACAATAATTGGCTCATCAATTTAGTCAGGCTTGGATTGGCTTAGCTGGACCAGGTATGGTATGACCCAAACATACTGGACAAACTGTATTTGACATCAATCTGCCTGCCGGGACTTGACATGGCTTCAGTGGACTTGACATGGATTTGCCTGCCGGGACTTGGCATGGCTTGGTCCTGTTGGACTCCATTTTGGCTCTGCTTCCCTGTATTTGGCATGTATCGGCCTGCTGGGACTTGTCATGGCTTGGTCCGGTTGAACTCCATTTTAGCTCTGCTTCCCTGTATTTGGCATGTATCTGCCTGCCGGGATCTGGCATGGCTTTACTGGACATTGGCACTGCTTGGTCCGGTTGGATATCCTATTTTGGCTCAGCTTTACTAGACAACATGGAGCTTGACATGGTAGAACTTGGCTCTGCTTTATCTCATTGAATGTGAGAAGGCTCAACTCGACATGGCTGTGGAAACTGTGGCTTCATCACGATTCACCTGGGGATTCTCTTGGAGTGGTACAAGGTTGAAGACTCTTCCGCGTTCCTTACAGGAGTACAGTTCCTATAATACAAAAATACAAAGTTTAAACGTAATGCTATCATCTAATTCAATAAAAAATACCGTTCCCAAAATATCTCATATACCAATTAACCTTATTCTCATTTTAAAATTATTATGAAAGTACATGCTCACAATAAAGATTAAAAATATTTTTCAAATATTTCGAAGGAACACATTGACATCAAATATTTACTAATTATAATATAATCATCCATTCATTTTAGAAGTATCATAACAGTCACATTTTTCATTCATCCATAGCCATTCTCTTTCATTTACAAAAAATAAAAATACCACTATCTCTCTCATTACGAGGCTAATTTTGTGATGCGATACCCTGCAATTCTTTGCCTAGGATTGAATACAGAATATCACAAAACAATTTCACACTCGCTTTTCACAATCAACAATTTCTATTTCATTCTGTTCAACTTCATTCATCACTCATTATCCACTAAACCACTGTGCAAAATTTTATCATCAGGCAGTTTCATACTTCACCCTTCAATTCATATTAACATGTCGGCCATTGCCTACACCCTTATGCCGTTCTCCTACGAACTCTTCTTTTTCTTTTAGTTCCTAATCACTCTGAAGAACTATTGTGTGTACACATAGCATACAATCTACATGAATCACATCCATTTTCGCATTTTTTGTAGATCCTAGTTCCACTCTGTAAGTAACTGGACTCAACTTGTCTCATCATATGTATTCCTACAACATAAAATAAATCATCATAGAATCAATACGAGTTTCAATCGTGAGTTCATTGTCAAATTCTCTGACAAAACAGTGTATTTACAATACAACAAGGATTCAACGAACTCCTTTTTCATGAGCTTACTCAATACGACTTCCAATAATAGCGACTTAATCGTCAAATTCTCTGACAAAACCGTGTATATACCATATAAAGGAAAACAAATTCCTCTCTCATTATTCTGGCAACTCGTGTACCTACTGCACCTATTGGGTAGGTAAACTCCAAAATAATAGTGCATCTCCATGCATTCTCTAAGCTCATCTCTTGTGATTCTTCAAAAAAAAATCCATATGGTGCCACAACTTCTGGAAAAGCAGCGGCCGTACCTTTCTTTCTTGCTTCTGCCATCGTACTGATCTCTGCTACGGGCTAGGGGGAAGCTGAAGATTCAGTAAAAGTAGTAATAAATTTGTAACTACATGTAATTACTCTCATGAACTCGAAATATAACAATTTTACACAAATTATTCTTGTAAAAATCAATAAGGAAAACAACAAAATTCAAATAATTATACTGAAAATAAATCGTTAGATATTAACACCAATAGCATTTTTATTTAATCTTCATAAAATTCTCTGGAGTTTATTGCGTACGAAATAGCGTACTTTCGTCAAATAATATTTTTATTTAGAAATGCTATTGTTGCACAATACTTGGGAGAGATTCATTCAGAAACAAAATATATGGATCAGCAATTTCTACCTAGTTGTACCGGATCTAAGTCAAGTTCAAAGTCTATGAACTTCAAGCTAAACAACTATATTGAGTTGATTGTACCACTATTCAAATTTATAACAAAATAAAAATTGGTTCATTATGAAGAATGAATCCACAAACTAAACCACGGCAGCCTCCACCACTTGTCGTGACTTGGGGTTGATTCACGACTAACTAGGTAGATACTGATCATTCATAGAATTAAAACACTTTAGAAAAATATAAAAACATTTATTTTACTATGTACAAATATGCGATTTAGACGATTGAAATTAATGAAGGAAATAATCAATAAAGAATTAATGAATTAAAGAATTGAAGAATCTCTCCTAGTTATTGATTGGATAAATTATTTTAAAAAGATCTTTACTTACAATACATATCGGCTTAAACAGTTTATGAACATTTTCCATTTATTTAATATCGAATCTTCCAAACTCCCCCCATAGCTGTGGGCACGGCAGAACTCTAAACTCGACTCGACTCGACTCGACTACCAGATCGAACTATCAGTGGCCTTTTTGAAAACTCTTGTTTATGTTATGTTGAGGACAAGTTGTGTTTCAAAATAAAATATCTTCGCTCACGTACTGAATTGTTAAAAGGTTACCCACGTATTGAAATATAGAATATTTTAATGTACAGGATGTTCCATATATGTTTGACAATATTACGAAGAATACGGTGGACAGGACTTTGAAATTCCCAAAAAGCTCACTCGGCCAAAACCAGATGAGTATCGAAGTCGAGGTGACCAAGATCAAGCTGGATACAAAGAATTTAGGCAGATCTGAACATAGCAGGAATTAGAAGATGGCAGTAAGTCACTAAAAAGCTGACAAAAGATCCCGGTCTCGGAATTAGGCCCACTTGACTAGTTTAAATCTCCGAGCAATAAAAGATATAGAGGTGCCATTTCTATAATCACAACACACGTTGTTATGAAAGCTGCATATCACTATCCTCTGTGATAGTTTGTTGGTGAGGGGTAACCTCCGAGTTCGTAGGGGGAGATTTGTTATTGTTATGATATTTGGATGTAAGCTTAGAACCAGTGGCGGCGTGCTGATCAATATTTTCCATGTTATATTTTTATTTACAGTGAAGTAAGTATTCCCTGTCCAACATATTCAAAGTAAAAAACTATCACTAAACTACCTATTGTCGTTGATACTGCAGTACGAGCTATGTCCAGAAACATAATTTCATTCAACAGTTTACTGTGAAATAAATGTTTCGTGACATAGCTCGTATTGTATCAACGATGCTATCTTCTAAGTACTCGAAAGGCATTCTAATAAGACAGTAGAGTTTAGTTTGCTAACTTACTTTTCAGTGTACCTACACTGCAACAAGTTTTTTCCTAATTATTGATAGGTAATCGTTTTCAAGGTCGACTT
This sequence comes from Chrysolina oricalcia, assembly GCA_944452925.2. Taxonomy (NCBI): domain Eukaryota; kingdom Metazoa; phylum Arthropoda; class Insecta; order Coleoptera; family Chrysomelidae; genus Chrysolina; species Chrysolina oricalcia. The sequence goes on along the minus strand of OX101815.2, from coordinate 6,111,186 downwards.
ACATAGTAACAATGTTTTATACAGCTATTTCAACATATAGTGTATTTTTGTCTCAAAATCGGGATTATGTCATGATTACCTTGCTACGACGCCCATGGTTTGATTCGACAAGTCGACAATTAAGTCGTATACGGACGTAAACAAACATGATCGCCAAGTTAAGAGTGAATATAATATGGAATTCCAACCTGATCACCGAGTACAAACGGATGTATCCGCCAATGCCCATTTTTAACATGATTCGGGCTGAGATGTTTGCAAACAACGTCGGGTTTGTTGCAAGAGAGAGAGACAGAAAAACCATCTCTATATCTTTTATTGCTCGGAGGTTCAAATAGAAGTAAGATAGTCAGTCAATGCCTGTGGAAAAGGTATTGGACCCTAACGCGAGTGTCATCTAGCGTGATTAGTTACAAACATGAATATTTGACCTCATTTTAATGTACAGTTCTTCAAAAAACCCTGACTTTAAGGTTGTCCTTTTGTTTCAACCAAGTTACGACATGACTTGGAGGCCACATCACTGAAGTTATGCGAGATCACTGTCGCCATCTACATGTCGCATCCATTTGAATCCAATATTAATCCCATAAGGTTGGCTAACTATCTTACAATGACCTTAGGAAAGCAAAAGTCAAATTTTTGGATAAGCCAAAGTCTTTGATGTTCTTGAAGAAGATCCCATTCATTGGCTTATCCTTATGTATGAGGATGTATTGATATCTAGTTAGCCTAGACCAGTTCCCTGCATAAACAAAATATTGCGTTACCATATAGCAACGAACAATAACTTATTAGAAGTGTCAGTGTAAAGTTTGACGTCGAAAAAGTAAATCATATTATATTATTATTATTAGTATATGATATCATTATTATTTAATATCAGGTTGGTCGGCTTTCGTTTTGACCCAAACAAATTTTTGTTTGAGTACCTTTTCAGAAAGTGAGAGACATCCAAAGGAGATAAAAATTATGATAAGATAAGATATAAAAAAAGGTGTAGATAAATCATGAATGGGGCGAGAGTAATAAGTTATTCAGTGATCAATACTTCCAATACACTTAAAAACTAGAGGGTGAGTCATGGATTTCAATAATCATTCAAAGTTGTTCGGTGTTTTGGGCATATAAGTTATGTGGTCAGAAAACAACAATGTGGTAGGAAGGCAAAAACAGAGTACATATTTTTTTTGCGAAAAGTGAAGTTTGATCAATACTTCCAATACACTTAAAAACTAGAGGGTGAGTCATGGATTTCAATAATCATTCAAAGTTGTTCGGTGTTTTGGACAAATCAGTTATGTGGTCAGAAAACAACAATATGGTAGGAAGGCAAAAACAGAGTACATATTTTTTTTTGCGAAGAGTAAAGTTTTTCAGTTAACTTTTTTGGATTCAGTTTCTCCATGTTGAGACATATAAAAGTTTGTGATATTCCCAAAAAGTACGCTTCTTTTCTATAGGAATTTTTGAAAACTAACGTTTGATTTCAAAAGAGCCTTGCGACTTCCCTGTGACCTAAAGTTTGGGACGCCTCCAGGTCAGGATACCGCGGGAGAGGATTACGTCAGCAAACTCCGGCAGAAAATGGGGGACATTCACGAAGGAGTCCGTTTGAAGTTCCAGAGTGCCAGCGACTGAATGAAAGCGACCTATGACATCAATGCCGATGCTGGAGGATTTCTGGTTGGTGAGCTATAGTTTGGCTGTACAACACTAAGCGTCGCGTCGCTAAGCGTCACCAGGGCCTGTCACCTAAGTTACGGAATTCGTGGGAAGGTCCCGTACAAGATTGTCAAGAGGATAAAGGTCCTGATCTACCGAATCCACAAGCCACCCAGAGGGAAACCCAGTGTCGTTCGTTTCGACAGGTTGGCCCCTTACGCTGGGAACCATGAACAAGTTCGCACCCTCAGACCATCGGAGGATGATATGACGTTCCAAAAGTTTATGTCTTTGCACTCCAACGGACAGAAAGTACTACACAGAGTAACTCGTGAAGAGCCACGAGACCTTTTCAAGGTGTCTGCTTATTATGCATCGCAGAAGACCTTAGAATGCCAGGGGCATTGCTGTGGTGTTCTTCAAGGAATTTGGCCAACTCCAAACACTACGGAAACAGAATCCAGAAATTGGAGGTGTGCTGCAGTTGAAGAAGAGCCAGAGAAACATCTACTGCCTGGTGACCAATAAGCATTTCCAAGATAAATCGTCCTATGAAGATGTCTGGAAGAGCCTCACCCAACTGAGAGATACGATGGTGGACCTGGCAATACCAAAATTGTCCTGTGGTATTGATGGGCTGGGTTGGAGAGTTATAAAAAGTATGTTGGAGACGTTATTCAGATCCAGCGACGTCAAGATTTTGGTTTGCTGTAACCATCTTCCACGACTGAACATAAAGACTGTGGAGTGTTATTTCCATCGAACTTTAGGGTGCAGATATGGGGTATCCTGCAAATATTGACAACTCCAATGATGACATTTAGGGACGAAGTATCTCTGAGAAGGGTGCAATTTAACGATGCTACGGGCGAGTACGGACCTGTCGCCCCTGGTTGGTTGGTTGGTTGAAGGCTGACTAGCGGGTTTACCTTTAAGGTTTCCCCTAACACTGAGACCAGCTGAGGTCTAGTGTATTGTTCTGTCTTCAGTGGTTCCTAGTTAAATAGGCATGTGTTTTTTACCAGGTTTAGTGGTCTATTTACTAGGTGTTTCGGATTCACGCCTGTTTCTAGGTTGATCTGTCCGAATATTCAGTTGCGCTTGTTGAGCAGCGCGTCGCATTCGAAGATGATGTGAGAGGCTGTTTCCTCCTCGTCACCACAGAGTCTACCGTCTACGGTTTCCCTATTTAATCCCATGGAGTGTAGGTGTTTTCCAAGGCCGCAGTGTCCGGTTAGTAAGCCGGTGATCGTACGTATCTGTACGTAGATCTGTTAAGGTTGAATGTGTCAAATGTCAGTGTTAGGCTCAGGTGCCTCACCATTGCTGTGCTGTGTCATAATATGTTTGGTGTTTTGATTTCTTACACTCATTAATTAAGTGTAACCTTGTTGCGTTTTGACAGTTCATAGATGCTCTGAAGACATTCCCAGACTTGCTTTGACTTTATCTGTATTGACTTCAGAGCTTTTATAGCGCTCTGGCTATCAGATAGAATGTAGATGTGTTTTCTTTCACACCCAAGGTCTAGATTCATCTGTATGCATGTCCTTATGGCATGTGTCTCTGCTTGGAGAACTGTGATGTTGTTGCCAATTGGGACCATCACGTTCTTTTTTGGCCTTACCTCGAATATTCTTGCTCCTGTCCTTCATCTGTTTTTGAACCATCTGTGTACCAGATAATGTTTCCAGATGATAGTGATTCTACTCCCGAGTCCCATTCGTTCCACTTGAGCTGCGTTTTGAATAGTTTTTCGTACGAGTATTGTGGTAGCATATAGTCTGATATCATTTCCAGTTCGCTAATATTGACTTCATGGATGATTTTGGTGTGCCCTGTTTGTGGTTGGGTTATCCAATTACCTGTTCGTTTAAGTCTGTATGCACTCATCCTCGCGTCCCCATAACTGTGATGTCTAAAGGTGGGAGGTTTAGGATAATTACCATAGCATCGGTTGGAGTGCTATTCATACCACTCGTGATACACAGACAGTATTTTATCAAGGTTGGTTTCCGACTGACTCTGTTTCATCTTGTGAACCATATGTGGATCCTGGGTATTATTATCGCGGTGAAAATCCAGTGCGTGACTTCCGGTTTCAGTCCCCATGTTTTTTCGAAAGCTCTTCACCCTTACTCATAAACAAGCTTGCATTTCGGAGAATATTCGGGCATTCTCGTCTTCACGATTCTAGAAAACTGCGACATCTAGATGCGAATAGAAGCGGTTCCAAAACTCTCTGCTTATATTCCCTTCGTGAGACTTAGTTGGTTGAAGAGTTAGAAGATTTGAAACACAGAGTGCAGCATAAGATGTCTAATTTGAATAGTTGAAATAAAATAATGATGTACTTATGAATTAGAGATTAAGTTAGATTATATATGTAGAAATAAATTAGGTAAAATAGTTTGTTCAGACTATATTTATTATAATACATTTGTAAAAGTTACTTCAAAATGAATATTATTTCGAATATCTCATAAGCCAAAATGAGTCTTTCTGTAATGCCAGATATTGATTTTCAACCATTTTGTTTCAGGATGTCTTGTGATATCGTTCTGGATAATTTTGAAGGAAAATGTTCAGCAGGAAGCACTTTATCTGGAATGGTGGTTTGTACATTTGCAGAAATAAAACAGATTCGAGGCGAGAAATATTTTATTAATATACTTAGAATTGAATATCAATTAATTATCAATCAATAAAACATCAAGCAAGCGGTTAGCTTTTGCTTGTTTCGGTTGTAACTAAGTGTTGCACAACCTTGCACATGGCTACAAAGTATTGATGAGGGCCAGTGAGCCCGAAACGTTCTTTCAGCTGCACTCATACCAGATGAACGGAAAAAATTATCTCATCTATCTTTCATTACCTACCATTAGTATGGTGAAACATGATCTCGTTTTTTTACAGGAGTTCGAATAAAGTTACGTGGTAAAGAACGTACATCTTGGACGGAAAGGGAAAGTTATTACGATAGCAGAGAAAAGAAAACAAAATATAGGAATGTACACCATACCGCGATCAACACATTTTTAGCATATGATCTAACCTTAACTAGAAAAGGTAAGTTTAATTCTTCCGAAGTCAGCATAGCAAATAGAGCTGTTTAAACATTGTTTATATAGAAGTAAGATAGTTAGCCAATGCCTGTGTAATTGGTGTTGGATAAAAACGCGAGTGTCATCTAGCGTGATTAGTTACAAACATGTATATTTGACGTCATTTTAATGCAGGTTCCTTCAAAAAACCCTAATTTTAATGCTGTCCCATTGTTTCAATCAAGTTACGACATGACTTGGAGGCTAGATCACTAAGTTACGACATGACTTGGATGCGAGCTGACTATCGCCATGTACATGTCGCATCCATTTTGATCCAATTATAATCCCATAAGGTTGACTGGTTTAACCAAAATGGGGGGTCAAAATACCGGAACTCTCTATCAAAATGTCCAAGAACGACTCAGCTACATTATTTCAGGAAATACAAAAAATTCACTGATGATTTTAGAAATCATTACAAAATTCTTCCTAAAAATCCATTCTCCATATTTTTTGGACCATCGATTTGGATTCAGAATAATGAGACGTTGACACATTCGTTCATATATTAGCTACATAGTTTCAGAAAATCAGCTGAATATTTTGGTGGAGGTGGCTATACAAAGGGATACATTTTTCCGAAATTGAAAATATATTTTTAAACGCCCCGTATCTTCCAAATACTTAAAGTTGGATGGTTGGTTCAAATACAAAATATGATTGCCCTCTCATGTACTATGAGTAACATCAATTGCATATGGATCTGCAGGTAAACGAATATTTTTTCGAAACAAGTTCGATAAAAATCACCAAAATCAAAGTTTAACCCTCTGTATACCCGCCACTTTTGATTCTAGAAACATTTGTCATTTGAACTTTTTGATGCAAATATGTGGACTATTCTATTATAAAAATTCAGATCGATACGATGAAAATTAAATTCCGGATTTTTCGTCAAAATATCAAAATTTGACCCCCTGTAGAAACCAAACACCGGCATTCATAGAGTTGGCGCAATGGTAACTTTGGTTCAGGATGGCATGGGCTACATCATATTGAAATTTCAGCGATTTTCAGTGAAACCGGTTTTTCATAAAATTAGTGCGGGGTCCTGTACCTCCAATATTTATAATATATATATATATATATATATATATATATATATATACATATATATATATATATATATATATATATATATATATATATATATATATATATATATATAGAATGATTGTTAACATAAAAACCCCGATAATTATTGAACTAAAACCCTAGGATTCTTCACTCAGTGAAGTTATTCTTAATAGGCTTACAAATAACCGTTGCAAAAATTGTAAAATTTTGATTTTCCACTTTTTTATTGACAATTGAATATAAAAATAAAAAAAATCTAATAAATGAATATATATATAAATAATGAAATCTAGGAACTGAAATTTTGCAGCGGTATGTCAAAAAACTTCGAGTGACAATAAGAATTTGACAGCGGCCAACCAAAGGCTTTATTTTGACATTTCACCCGCCCCTTTTATGTGACAGAATACATAATCTCCACGTGGACTGCCAATCGAATTTAGCCGAGGAGCGTTAGATAATAACGTGTTATTTATGCCTATGCAAATTATCAGTGGCAATTTGTATATTAATACCTCGTATGATCACTTGGTTGTGTGCTGTCTCAATTCAGTTCGTAAAGACTATAACATATTTGTTTTTTTAGGAACTATTAATCCTGGTCGGTATGAATACCCATTTACCGTCATCTTACCAAAAAACCTTCCCGATACCTTCAAAGGGATCTACGGCCATATAACATATTACATCAAAGCCAATGTGGATATACCGTTTGCTACGGATTATCAAGAGAAGATGTATTTCATTATGAACTCACCAATAGACTTCAATGATATCCAATCACAGTTGCAGCTGGTAAAAAAATCATCAACATGATGGTCGGATCAACTAGTTCAAAAACGGGTTGATTCTTGATAAAGCTCCTAAAAATATGAGCGATGGATCATTTGGTTCAGAATGACGTCTAGAAAAATGTATCGATAGTATATAACAGCACATAAAAAATTGCAATTGTTATTAAGAAATTAAGATGAAAAAAATATAGCATATCGTTTTTTGTCACTAACTCATAAATTATTAACATTTAAGGAATTTTGAAAAAAGATTCTTAAAGAGGAGGAAATTTCCAAGATAAAAGTTTTGACTTCCGGAACTTTATCTCTTATATTTATAATTTTAATTTAACGCCGAAAATAGAGCTCCGCCCAGCCGTAACGACATAGGCGCACTGTCGCTAAAGACCACATGAAATAATTTTTTTAGTGACAAATATTATATATATATATATATATATATATATATATATATATATATTATATAGTTTATTTAGTGACAAATATCAATTTCAAAATTTGAATAAATTATAGTATCATCTGGACACTTGAAACAATAATTCTCCGTTCGAAAAAAAAGTAATTAAATTTTTCAAAAAGTTATACTATTATTAATTTTTTTTCCAATCTCTGTTATCTTAAATGTACATAAAAGTTTAAATAATGTATCTATAAATTTTTGGTTTCCTGGAGACCTTCTTATACAGGGCAATTCAAATTCGACCCCCACCATTGGGATCTCCTAAACTACAGGAGATACGTCGATGCTTAAATTGGGGCAAAGTTGCGTATTCTGGTGCTTAACAAATACTGTTTTGAAACTTGGAAAATTTCGAGTATTTCCGGAAATATCGGGAAAAAACTGAAAATCGGTATTTTCGTTTTTATTTTTTTATATCGTTATTTGACAACATAGCTCAAAACCAAAAGTACATTTTCATTGATACTTTTGTTTTCAGCTACACGTTTTCATGTTCAGATTTACTATCCGACGTATCGTCTTCTGGCATTCATCATCAACTTTTTTTCTGTTATGGGCGCCATATTGTTTTTTTATACAGAAAAATAGTGATTCTCATTCTGATTTCATTGATGTATAATTTGTTATGATTTGCACTTCTGAAACCACAGATATTAAAAAAAAACAACTTGATCTGAGATGGTCATGACTCCATCGAAAAATTTTGTTTAATAAACACTAGTTGTCAGAACTCATCAAACATCATAAGTTTGCACAAATACTTCAGTCGAAATGTCCTCATTCTCAAATGAAGAAAAACGAGATATGTTGAAACTTTATTATAAATTTGATAGGAATAGTACGAAAACAGCACACATTTATTTTGAATTATATCCGGAAAGACAACAGCCGGATAGAACATTATTCGGGATTTTGGACAAAGACTTGGCTGAGTACGGTGCGTTTCAAAAACCTTATAACAGCTGATAAACAATACTAATAAACTTGATTATCAGCTCATTTTAAAGATTAATCAATCCTTCATAAGAATAACCTCAATGTCCATCAACGTATCTCTGATAGTTCATAAGTTATATCAATTTGTTACTTGACAAATCATGCTGCCAGTTCAACTTCGGTTCGGTGTAATATTTAAAAGTTTTATAAAAAATAGGAGAAATTTTGTTTAGTACTTTGATTTATAGGTATGCTTGTTTTTGTAATTTTTTTAGCTCTTGAATTAAATATATAACGTTTGTTAGAATTTGTTTATAACAAATTGTTAAGTTAACAAACAAATAAATTATTTATACAAAAACCTTTTTTTTGTTAATCTATTAAGAAATGCTTATTATGATTTTGAAGGAAAAAATTATTTCTTAACTAATCATTTAAACAATAAAAAAATTAAAATGAAAAATAAAAGATTACAAACTAAAAAAATCAATTTTTTTTTCAAATCTTTATTTTGCCAAGACAATACAGTGGTAATTTTTTTTTCGAAAAATAATAATCTTGTCTATTTGTTTATAAAAAATGGTTCAACAAATGCAATAGCATAATATTTGGTAAAAAAAATTATTAATAAGATTTCTTGGACTCATTTTTTGTTAACTTGAAAAAATCATTATAAATAAAATAATAAACTTTAATTTACTTTTATCGAGTGATCTTGTTAAGTAGGTGTCTAAGAAGGGCTCCACGAAGCCAAAAATTTATAGATATATTATTTAAATTTTTATGTAGTCATTTAAGATAGCAGATATTGAAAAAAAATTTAATAATTAACAATAGTAAAATTTTTTGAAAAATTTACTTAAAATTTTTTTCCAACGGAGATTTATTCTTTCAAGTGTCTAGGTGATACCATAATTCACTCAAATTTTTTAATTAATATTTGTCACTAAAAAAAATATGTTATGTGGTACACTGTCTTTAGCGGTAGTGCATTTATGTCGTTATACGGCGTTGAATCAAATTTATAAATAATAGAGATAGAATTCTGGGACTTTTTTCTTGGAAATTTCCTCTTCTTTAAGAATCTTTTTTCAAAATTCCTTAAATGTTAACACGTTGACGGACACCTATGTAAATGAGGTGACTGGTAAAAAAAACACTTTGATTTTTTGCCGAGTTTGAACTAATATTTGGCCAAAAAATGATGTGAGAAAAAAGAAACATTTCTTTGCATTTTTTCACACAAAAAACAGAGCGACGGCTGAGGCCGTCGTGTCCTAGTAGTCCGCACAAGAACAATCTTTCTGCCAGGCTGGACACTGACGGCTATACCCGTCGTGTTGAAAGTATAGCTAAAAAGTTTTATTGATAGAAATGTTGACAAAATTTTACCCGAAGTAATGAATAAATAAATGTATAAGATTTTGATCATAAAAAAAATCATAACTAAAAAGAATATAATATTATCATCTTCTTGATTATGCCATTCCTCAAAACAAGGAGCTGGACAAAGTGGTAGTGTGCATTCTTGCATTACCAAGCTGTCTCTTCTCTGCACCGCAGACGATATTTTCCCTTCTTCTTATAGGTGTTAGGTACAGGAATTATTTCCATGCAATGTGGAATATTTGTCATTTCGTTGGTTGATATTCGATTTCTCATTTTTGACGGTTGTGCAGATACAAAGTCTCGTCCATCTCAAACTTCGTTTAAGGGTAGCCCTAACAGACTTCGGATTATGTATTCTCGAAACTCAAGCAAGCCTATGTTGACATTGACAATAGTATTGACCTGCACTTGGTCAACAAATGGCAATATAATGCAATAGCCCCGCGAGCATGAGGTAATAAAAGGGGGGGGGGCAATCACATGTAAATACCAGAATAGACACGCCTTTTTTTGTTTTAATTGGACACTTTACACCATTCTACTTGTAAAATCGACGGAAGACTCCATTGGAGCCTTATAAATGCAAATACATGGACGGTATAGGCCGCCGAAAATATCAAGTGTCCCAGCCTAGGGCACAGACAACGACGGGCATGTCCGTCGGTGTCCATCAACGTGTTTTAATAATTTTTGAGTCATTAACAAAAAACGAAATCTTTTTTCATCTTAATTTGTTAATAACAATTGAAATTTTTTGTGTGCTAATACATACTTTCCATAATTACCACGTTTTTGAACTTGTTAATCGGAAGGATTCATTATAATTACATGTTTGCAGTTACCCACCGTATACCAAGACGAGAAAACAATATGTTGTTTTTGCTGCGCAGATGGGCCTATCACATTAGATCTACATTTGCAGAAAGAAGCATTTGTTGTTGGAGAAGCAGCCAAAATCAAGATAGATGTAAAAAATTTGTCAAAAGAAAGTATTAAGCACATAACTTTAAACCTGAAGAATGTAAGATTGTGCCAGCTTAACAAGGAATTTGTGGAATGACGAACAATTCTGTTTTTTAGGCTATCAAATATTCCAGCTCTGGTAACTCGCACAAATATACTACAGAAGTTTTGGTATCAACGTCTCATCCTGGAGTAGGAGCTCATGGAGAGAAAATTTATGAACTTGATTTCACAATTCCCATATTAAGGAACGTTTATAATTTCAGTGGATGTACATTGTTCAAACAGCGGATTTTTTTCGAAGTGAGTTATTGAAAGGGCAGGGCACAAATCCTTATAAAAATGGCTTTCAGCAAAGTTTGATAATTTTTTAAATTTTGTTCGGTTACACAATTTTGACAAGTTATAAGAGATCGTATAATTATTAGGAAAACCGCTAGAGGACAGCAAAGTTGAATAATCAATGCATTCAATAACAGTTAGTTAAGTACTGTCAATAACAAAATTTGAAATACTGGCTACTCATTCATAGAGTTTTCAAAGCATATCGCTGATAACAATAATAATAGAAAATCGAAAATTCATTCAAGGAAGTGAAACTATGCTCATTTTGAATAAATGTTAATTTCTTTTCGAAATCGACAAGATTTGAAAGTTATCAGAAGTGTTGGAATGCACTCGTATTCATACAAAGGCGATACAAAGAAGTTATATCCATTATTATACAGGGTGGCCAACATCGAAAAAAACATTTGAAATTGAAAAACTTTACATGAAAACCTATACCTACTTATCTCATCATCATGTAGTTTTTCATTTCAATAAAAAAATTACATCGTGTTGGTACAGTCATTCCATGAAGTATATAGGTTAGGTTAGGTTTGAACGTGAGTGGGCCCGTATCAGGCCCTCCACTGCTGCCAATGGCCTATTGTGGCTCACCCTATGGTTATATTTCTCCCAGTATATCCAATCTCTTGACGAAATTGAGGAATACATTGGGAGAACAATTTACCAGGTTTTCTGGCCTTACTGTCGTATCGCCAAATATTGAGAATCTGGTTCTGGCCGCTGTAGGGCATGTACACAGAATGTGTTTAGCCGTTTCATCATCCTCCATGCATAGCCGGCACTCTGCATCTTGTGCAAGTCCGATTTTATGCATGTGATGTTTGAGTTTGCAGTGGCCAGTAAGCAAACCTACTATAGCTCTGAGATGCGCTCTGCTGAGTTTGTCAGAGTCCTGTTTTTTCCTTGTACAAGCAATAAATGCCTTGGAATGGGCTAGGCCCGGTAGACTACGCCAGTACTCGAGTAGTTTATTGTCTGCCCAAGCTGTTATGACATTCTTGGCAGTGCTATATGTTAAACCGATTACCGGTTCAGGTCCAGTGAACGTTGTTTCGCCCCCCCACCCTTTTGCTAGGGCGTCCGCTATTTCGTTTCCTTCTAGGCCTGTGTGACCTGGTATCCAGACTAGGGTAACGTTGTTGCGTTGCGCCAGTCGGTTTAAGGTGTCTCTGCAGTTCCATACTTCCCTAGATTTAAAGCAGTTGGATTCAAGCGCTTTAAGTGCTGCTTGACTATCTGAAAATATTTTTGTTGTTTTTCGTGTGTGGTGTCGATTTTCCAGCTGCCTGGCACACATTTCAATGGCATATACCTCTGCCTGAAATATCGTAGCTAGTTTGCCCATACTGAACGAGCGTTTCACTACTGGGTTCGTCCCATATATTCCGGCTCCGACGCCTTCCTGAGTTTTGGAACCATCGGTGAACCAACGTTTATTTGCCCTACATAGGTTGGTTTCATTCCGGACCCAGTCTTCTCTTTCGGGAAAGACCACAGTGTAGGACGTGTGAAGGTTGATAGTTTTAGGCATGATGTCTGAGGGCATTCCTAGAATGTTGTGAGCTATTATGCCCTCCAGCATGCCGCTGCCTTTCATGACACATGCCTGCGGTAGACTAATGGCCGCTTGATAAAGTCTGTATGTTGCCCATCTTGCCTCTCTTTCCAGAACTATGTGGAGAGGAAGTAATCCAAGGAGGACTTCCATTGCTGCCGTTGGCGTGGGGCGAATGCTTCCAGTAATCGCCAGGCACGCTTGTCTCTGTAGTCCGTTAAGTTTAGCAATGGCCATTTTTTTATGTCCCTTGCTCCACCAGACTATAGAGCCATACGTTATCATTGGACGTATGACGGTCACGTACAACCAGTATACGTGTTTTGGTGACATGCCCCATGTTTTGCCACATATTCTGCGGCATGAAGTATACAACAGCTGAAAGAAAAGAAGAGCAAAAGAGAAGACTATTTACAGTTCACAGGTTTTACACAGTGCTTAGCCTACAGTGCGTGAATGATTCATGGCCCTCTTCATGATATGCATTTAAATTGTCTATTTTCATCAGTATTCAAGGAAAACTGAAAGTGTGCTACATGGCTGAATTCAGAATTTGATGCAGACTCCAAAATAGCGTTGAAAAATCTGGGATGCCATATAAAAAAATTTGCGTCTGTGTCGCGACGCCCTACCAGATGACGTCTAGTGATGGATCTCTTCGTAAATAAAAGGAGTCTTTGAAATCGAAATAATTTGATTTCACGAAATACAGATATGATATTTTATTTCCCAGATATTTTCCAGCGGGGTTTTATATGGGACACCCTGTTTATAGCTGGTGTTTTATTTCTTTGTTGTGTTGTCACTAATAATAGTAAAACCAAGGTGGCTTCTGTGAACTCTACGATTTTTTATCAGGAATGCCGACCAATATATCACGAGATTATTCGAATACTCGATAAAATTATCATGAGTTTATTTTTTTTATGTTAAATATTCTATAATACTCTATCGAAACTTTTTTATCGAACTAGGTTGAAGCTGCCATACCCGGTTTTCATACCAACATGAAAGTCGTAGCTGATTTGGCGTTAGGACATATACCACTAAGAAGTCCGTCATTTCCGCAAATTTCTCACCAGTTTTCAGCGATACAAAGTGGTAAGTACTATTTGTATTGTATTGGCCGATTTTTGCTGACAACGCTACCAAATCATGATAAAACATTATTTGTTGATTGTCATAGATTGTAGATTGTAGGGGGGTCGTACAGGCTGTGCAGCCTCACAAGCACTTCGACCTATAAGTTCTTTTGTGCGTGGCCCTTGGTCTATTCGAGGCCCGGATTCCGAGACTTCTTGTGAAGTTTATCAGTTTCCTGGGAGCTAAGTTCCAGATGTCGGAGGGCGTTAAAAAGGCCCCTTCCAGGAACTTAAGCCTCTTGCAGAAAAGCGCCGGGCATTCGCAAAGCAAATGTTCTGCAGTTTCCGCGAAGTTCTCGCAGTAACGGCAACTATCACTCTCTGATTTACCCATCTTTTTGAGGTGGTACCCCAGAGGGCAGTGTCCAGTGAGGAGTCCCGTTACCAGCTTCAAGTCTTTCTTGTCTAACTCGAGAAGCTGTTTAGCTTTCTTTGGCGATAGGCACACTAGTCTTTTCGCTTGTCTTTGTCCTGGCACTTTATTCCAGTGAGATTTCATTTCATCGGTTTCCCAGCGTCGGAACTCCTCTTTCAAGTGGGCTTTGGAGAGTCCACAGAAGGGTTCTGGGCCGGGAAATTGTGTGTTTGCCCTTCTTTGGCAAGGCAATCTGCTTCTTCGTTACCTTTAATTCCTTTGTGACCTGGCACCCACATCAGGGTGACCTGATTGTTTGTTGCCAGTTGTCTCAGGGTTTTTTTACAGTCCCAAGTCAGCTTAGACTCACAGGTGTATGACCTCAGAGCTTTTAGTGCTGCTTGGCTATCTGATAGTATATAGATTTCTGCCTTTCGAGTGCCTCTTTCAAGGCATTCCTGGGCACATAATTCTATAGCATGTACTTCTGCTTGGAAGATGGTTGGGGTGTTACCAAGGGGTTTTGTGAGCCTAATTGATTGTCATAAGTAACACGTTAAAAATAATTTTAAAATTCCGAGATATAACAGAGAATTTTAAATTCAAAATTCCGAGTTGTAACCCTGAATTTTTAAATGCCGAGTTAGGAAATGGCTTAAAGAAAAACAAGCGTTATTTTACTTGCACGGTCGTATATTGTTTTTAAGACCCATAAAAAATAAATTACCTATATATTTATACAAGAAAATTGGATTCAGAACTGACGAACACATCATAAATATCAGGAAAAAAGACATCCTTACAATACCAAAACATAACACAAACTTATATAAAAGATCATTTTCGTATGTTGTTTGCAAAGTTCTTAATCTAATTCCCTCTGAAATTAAATACATGTCAAATCCCCTTGCAAAATTCAATATAAAAAGATTACTCCTCAATAATTTGTTGGTACCTCATTTGAAAATTTAGGGTTTCGTCACATTTCAATAAAATATTTTTTAAGTACGTGTTTTTAGTTAATAGTTGATGGACTGAATCACAAAGGTTTGAAAAGGAAAACTAGGAGGATGAATGTAGATAAGTGGAGAACAGGGGATGGCAAAAAGGGTCCAGGAGGGCCTACTTGCCTGGCTGCGGTCCAGTGGCGTGTCTAGAATTTATGACCCTCCCCCCCCGCGAGAATTGGGCCAAGGGCCCTTGTTTTCAGCTGAATCTATATACTAATTTGTTGTGAAAACATGCGTTCTACTTCTATGCTATAATCACCTACGAACACTGTGAATAAATAACAACTTCTCAGAAAACTTGGAGAATTTATATTGAAATCTCAAAACAAACGTATAATTCTTTAAAATGACATAAAATATAAAAAAAACGAAGGAACAAACTGAGATCAGTGAAAAAGGACATGAAATAATATGATTAAAAAATTAATAACAATATCAAATCCCTCGGATTGAATATAACCAAAACATGTATATAATAGAAATTCAGTGAAAATCTCTTCTTCTTGCCTTCCTATCTGCAAATTCGTTTATAAAAACTGATTTGTCCATTGCAGCTGCTTCTTCTGCTTCCATGGATAATATTGCAAGTCCACTTAGTCTCTCTTGTGACATTTTGTTCCGCAAATAATTTTTGATTATTTTTAATTTGGAAAATGACCTCTCAGCAGAGGCCACAGTTACAGGTAAGGTCAGAAACAGCAACAGGGATGTAATTACTTCAGAAAAGTTGGAAGATAGCGAGAATTCTTGATTATTAGGAACTCTGCAAACTCTCTTATATCTTTCAACTTCACTATTTCTTCTTTTAGAGGTAAAAGCGAAATCATCTCGAAAGGAAAAGTAGAAGATAAGTCACTGGGGTATAACTTCTGTAGGTTTTCGGATGATTTGAACAAATCCTCTTCCGACATTTCAACTAGCAATTTTGGATTAAGAAAGTTGAACTTGCTCACAATGGTATTCATGGCTTCAAATCTATTTTTGATTTGGCAGAGAACGATATCAAGAGTCGTATAGTAAATGTTCACTTCGAAGAAATGTTCTGTTTCAGAAAATAAAAATTGTGTGTTGGGTTCCCCAAAAACTTTTTTCGATGTAACATTTCTTTTTTCCAGAAATTTTGATTGAATACTCCATTTTGCGGCGACATTAGTACCTTCCGTCTTCAGTTGGTCATATTCATGTCTATACTCATTTATTTTTGTATAAGTTGACTCTAGAAATTTGCAAGCCTTGGACAAATCTAAATCATCCAATTGCAGCAGTTTTGATGTTAGCATTTTCCAGTATTTTAGAAAACATAGTTAGTATAAAAATGAACTCAAACTGTTCTAGACTTTTCAGTAGGCTGATAGCGTGACTTCGTTCTTCTGTTTTTTTTTTTAATTAGTGAAATTTTAGTGAGACTTTTGAATATATCAATATATCTTAGTTTCACAGCCAATAAAGATATAGACCGCCCTGACCATCGTGTCCGAATCGAAGCTTTCAGCACTAGGCTAGTGCTGAAAGCTTCGATTCGGAACGCAGGCTGCTGGGCTGAGCTGGCTTGCATCGACTTGCGACAAATAATAAATAATAACGTGCACTCGCGCCACTCTCTGCACACAGAGGGTAGAATATTTGCAGCACATCACAGTAAGAGTCGTAAGAATGGAGAATATATATCCTGAAAACTTATTCGCATGTGGAAATGTTTCGAGCAGCTTACGAGAATAACAATTTTAAACATGGTTATCACTTCCGCGTGGGCCCTCCGGGCCCCCGTAACATCCGGGCCCCTCCGCACCGCGGGGTTTCGCAGTATAGTAGAACCGCCACTGCTGCGGTCGCGGCCTCCCCAAAGAACTACTACTACTACTGATGGACTGAACCATCCGGTTTTTTTAAGATTTAATTTCTTTTTAGCATGTTGAATAAATTTCTTTGTTATTGTATTATTATTATTTTCACATATATTTTTTCGTAGAAACATTGTATATGACTTAATTTTTCTAGATCCTGTACAACCACCACCATACTACACCTTAGAAATGATGCCCCATCCAAATCCTAAGACTTCAGATCCTAAAGCTACTGCGCCTAGAGAAGATATTGTTCCATCGGCTCCTACCAAAGCAGACATGTCTCGGTATTGATGGAATTTGCAGCAGTGTTTCCACCGTACGGATTATTTGTCGATTTTTGAATAATTGTATATACTAGTAATTCGATTACATACAAGTATTTTTTTAGAAAACGTAGTTGAAGAATGTGTAATTGTCAGGACCACCATAATTTAAGGAAACTGAATGTGGTTTTTCTGTACTTCATTCAATCCCTTCGATATGTTTTTATATATTGGTATTTAATAAACCTCAAGAATCTGGAACCTTACATCAAGTGAATAATTTCGAGTAATTCCGTAAAGCATATGTTTGATTTTCCATGCCAGCAAAGATCGTAAAACTTCCTTGAATCAAGAGAGTGACAAGATCATTCAAATAAATATATGAGGAAAAGAATCGGACCCAGAAAAATAAAGTATATATTATGATTTGCTTTCATTGACAAAAAATGACAAATATCTTCAAGGCATCACATAAAAGTGAAAGGAAATTCGAGAGAATTTCTGGTAGGCCACGCCTACCGCGACCCCTAGACCGCGAGATTGCATTTGAACAGATGATGCACATATTTATCAATACAAAGAGAAGTCATTGGTCATAATTCATTCACTCTAGCTTCCAGTCTTGTGCGAACAACCTCTCGTTCTATGGTTTGATATTTTTGCTTTTTTATCCGATTGGAATACTCATTTTTGCATTAGTCTCCTTAAATTCATTGAGAATTGTGTCGATTGAATAGCCATTCAAAAAGATTCTATAAGAGTTGAAAAGTCCTACCCAGAACACATGGCGAATGACCATTAGCAGTCGATGACAAAACACCAGAGAAAAAAACTTTGATATGCTTTGCCACGAGCATATCTGTCGGGCTGCCTATAAAAAGCAAATCTATGTTGGTTTGGAGTTTGATTTCAAGCGTTGTGAACCTACAACAAGCATTCGCACAGTTTTCTCGCAGACAATCGTTTTACTAAAGTATGCTGTCCCCTTGGACTTTCAGTGGAGACGCCAAGGATAACGAATAGCAGTTGGGTAAGAAATAGGTATTTTCAGTGACAATAAAAACAATAATGCCTTTTATTCCTTGCTGCTATACATTTATATAAGTGCTCATACATTTCATTGTTCATTGTAATATATCAAGTACCGGAGACTAATGTTCCGAGGTACTTCGATAACTACCTATATGTTGATGTGAAATTGGGCTAACGTCCTATATAAATTGCAATCTGATTCTTGAACTACTTTTTATCCAAGGCTAATGTCCCGACTTGGATGCCATACTTTTATCTGACATTTTGAGTAACTAATATTTTTCCATGAACATTTTATTGACTTTTCAACTGTGTCTACTTGCACTGCAGCTGAAATCTTATCCGCTAATGTCACAGTGAGATGATATTCAGTATTTTGAGAGCAACAATTTAAGAATTTGTAAAGAGTGCAAGGTGGATTAAAGTATCTGTACCCTTTTCAGTCTGTCTGGCCAAGTAGACAACTTCCGTAGGATGCATCCCATAGGTTTCAAGGTGCTTGAAGCCTGTCCATCATCAGGCTCCTATTGACCGGAGACACACTACTGGCAAATTCATTTGCAACAGATTGCTTATTAACCTATTTCATGCATTTATCATTGCTTACATATTTATTACTATCTAAAACTATCACAATTCGATTTGATTTATGTCCTTGATATTGAACTCACCCAGTGTGCTCTGAGTGATATTTTCACTCTACACTTCCAGGGTTCTCTCGAGAAACGCCTTTTTTCGATTAATACCCGAAGTATTTCCGGGAATCATTCAATTGTATTTCACACCCCAAATTTATTGTGCCTAGGACATTTGGGAGCGGCCAATTGGGCGCGAGTCAACTGGGCGCGGCCAACTGGGAGCAGGGACAACTGGGCGCAAGGACAACTGGGCGCAGGGACAACTGGGCGCAGGGACAACTGGGCGCAGGGACGACTGGGCGCCAAAAAATATCTACTAATCATAATTATTATCATAAATTCATTTTGAGTGTAGTATTTTATTAGTCTGATCTAACCTGACCGAACTAACCTAGCTCGCAAGTTGAGAGCTTGGAACTTGAAGAAAAAATCATTTTATTATTATTATAATTAATTTTGTGTTTTTGGCGCCCAGTCGTCCCTGCGCCCAGTTGTCCCTGCGCCCAGTTGTCCTTGCGCCCAGTTGTCCCTGCGCCCAGTTGGCCGCGCCCTGTTGGCTGCGCCCAAATGTCCTAATACCAAATTTAATCATATATTTATGAATTATCTACCTGCACAAATTTCTCCAAAATATGTCTCGTAAAAAATGAGAATTGAGCAAGGACGTCGATATGGGGGGGTTAATGGGGGTAATTAACCTCCCCAAGAATAATTCTGAAATGGTAATTCCAGTATTTTTAAATTAAATTCAATAATGAATATGTGCGAGTCAAAAATATAACAATATGATTATTTTTTTTTCATTACGTTAACCAAAAAGCCTTTACCCCTCTCAAGAAAAAAACTTAGCGACGTCTTTGGAATTGAGAAACCAACAAACCTGCGTCTGGCTGACTGCCCCGAACCGTTTTTGCCAAATCTCAATATTTAGTTAACACGACAAGCCCTGGCTTTTAACACAATTGTGTCTGGAATTGAATCAGCGACTTGTAATGAGTCAGCCAATGCTACCCCCAGAACAATCCCAAAAGCACCCCGAATCAAAATTTGGGATCTAGATTATTTGCCGGCAGAATGATGCCTATACATGCAATGAAAAAATAAACTTAAAAGAAGCTTTTTAGAGAAAAGCTTTCATTTAAATACACTAAAAAGATGAAAATAAATTTTAAAGTGAATTGAACCCATCATTTTGTTACAATTTTAAATGATATAGAATATAATATAGAAGTATCTTTGTATTTCTTATTGTGAATTAAACTCAAAAAGATTGATTCTCGCGACAAGCTTTTATATAATAATAATAATAATAATAATAATAATAATAATAATAATAATAATAATAATAATAATAATAATAATAATAATAATAATAATAATAATAATAATAATAATAATAATAATAATAATAATAATAATAATAATAATAATAATAATAATAATAATAAGCAGGGAGGCCAACCAACATCTCAGGCCCTGGTGAGTTGCGACACCACTTTCCCGAGCAAAAGGTGCTAAACCGGACCGGCAGCTCAGGTGCACCCGGGAGGGAAATAGCTTTCCCTCTGATGTCGGCCGTGGGTATACTAGGCTAACCCCCCGGTATACCTAGAAACTCGGGTTCCAAACAGACGAGGAAGAGGCCCCCACAACCGACCCCCTCGGATAAGGGGTCAAAGGCAAGGTGGAGGGGCCGTAAACGAGGATTTGCCTGCTTATGACGACCGCAACGAACAAGGACGCTTTGAGTGGACTAATAAATTGAGGGATGACCTTCTGCGTTTTTACGAGAGTAGTGAGCCCGCCCGAAGGGGATACATGGCGATAATGCATGCGCTGTGGTGCGAAAATCACCCAGAGCATGCCGCTTTCACCGCACAAAATCTCAGGGATTATGTATCTCATCTTCGGGCTCGAGGCTATATCAGGGCCCCTCCTCAGCCGGCTAATGAACTGGTAGAAGTGGCAGTTCCACCACGAGTTGGTCTGGCACAGGAGGAACCTTTGATTGCACCGCCAATGGAAAATTTCAGAACACGTAGGGTGCTTCACGTACCAAAGTACCTGAAGCCAGAACAACTAGCCAAAGTGGATGCAGAGGTTCGGGATGTCCTAATGGAAGAGGCTGATATCTGGCAAATTAACAGCGCTGTGTACAGAGCCGCTCAGTCGCTGACCCAAACGGAGAGAAGGAATCCCTTCTTGTCGGTTGGAAGGCACGAGCGACGAGTACAGAAGATGGAAGCCAAGATCAAGTCGGCGAGACAACACGCGTCTCGTATCCAATGTGTGATGGACTATATGGCAGCCAACAGGCTTTTCACGCCAGCAGTGCGCCGAATAGCGGCAAAATTAAGAAGAGCCCATCACACACTGAATCAAGGAGTGCTGTTGACTACCAAACAGCACTGCCTTGACAGGATACGAATGCTAGTGGCTGCAAAGAAGTCACTAGTGAGGCGATTGAGAAGCATCGCGAAAAACTCAAAATTCCGCGATAATCCTTCTCAATTGTTCCAAAAGCCTCCGCGTGTTGTAGAAAATCCGCCGACCGCTGATCAGGTAGAAACCTTCTGGAAGGATATTTATGAACATCCGCAACCACTGAATGTAGACACTCCAGCCCTAGCGCAGTTTGAAGGATTCTGCGGAAGGCTTCAACAGCCAGAGCTCAATGAACTGCGCGACCCGATAACCCCGGAAGAAGTTCGACGAGCCCTTGAGGGCTCGAAGAACTCAGCTGCACCAGGCCCGGATGGACTAGGGAACTACTGGTGGAAAAAATTTCCCAGCACCCACCAACATTTGGCCAGAGTTTTCAACTCATGGTTGAATGGTGAGCAGCAGATTCCCGGTTGGTTTGTCGAGGGGCGAACCGTGCTGATCCCAAAAACGGGAGATTTGTCGGAACCGAAGAACTACAGGCCGATAACATGCCTGAACGCATGTTATAAGATGTTCACCCGCATTTTGTACATGCGAATACTCACCGCAGTTGAACACGTGTACGAACGGATATATGAGCAAAGAGGGTCAAAGAAAGGGGTCGCTGGATGCAAGGAGAATCTGCTCATCGATAGATGTATTACGCAGGACTCCACGCAGTATAAGCGTAACCTTTCGATGGCCTGGATCGACTATCGCAAGGCATTTGACACGACATCGCATGAGCTAATCATGCACGTTCTTCGATGTCTTGCGATACCCGATCAAATAGTGAGATGCATTGAACAACTGATGCCACTCTGGAGGACTCGCTTCACTATAACATCAGGTCAAGCTAGAGTCCAAACAGATCAGGTTATCTTCAGAAGGGGAGTGTTTCAGGGAGATTCTCTCAGCCCCCTTCTCTTTTGCATCTCACTATTGCCATTGTCCGTTGCCCTCAGAAAAACACGTGGATACTACTGCGGCACCCCCAGCAACCGGAGGCATAAGGTGACTCATCTATTCTACATGGATGATCTTAAGCTTTATGCCTCAGGTGAAAAGGACCTACGTCAGTCTTTGAGGGTGGTGGAGGAGTATACGCAGGCCATCGGCATGGAGTTTGGGATCGACAAATGTGCAACGGTTCATCTCAAAAGAGGACGATGCGACGATTACGGAGAAGACGTCCAGCTCATAGACGGAAGCATTCTACGTCATCTGGGTGCCGGAGAGACGTATACCTACTTGGGAGTGGAACAACACCACTCTCAAGAAGTTATAACTGTCAAAAACTCTCTCCGCGGCAAGTATCAGCACAAACTCCGACAGATCTGGTCATCAGAACTGTCGGGAAAGAACAAAGTTGCTGCCACAAATATGCTTGCCGTTCCGATCTTACTCTACTCCTTCGGAGTAATGAAGTGGACTCAGGAGGAGCTGCGACAACTCGACGTAAAGACTCGCAAGATGATGCACCTATACAGGAGCTTGCATCCCAAATCGTCCGTTCCTCGGTTATATCTCCACCGACAACAAGGAGGACGAGGACTTTTGAGTTTGGAGTGTCTTCACAACAGAATGGTATTGGATGGAGCATGTAAAGTAATCAGGAGTTTGGACCCCCTTCTCTGCATGGTCCGTGACCATGAAAACGCAGGGATTGGAGCGTTCCTCTTTAAGGCAGCAGCTCGTGCGGCTGATGAACTCGGTCTCAGTTTCGACACCAAACGGCGTGATCCGAACTCTGTCACAGAGTTGGCACCCGTTCGGCAAAAAGCCCATGTAAAGGCCGCAGAAAATGCAGCTCTTCTGCAGCTGCATAGGGATAAGCCTTTGCATGGGGTCTTCTTCAGAAACGTTGAAGACCTTGGCTTATCCAAGAACTTGACCTACGCCTTCCTTAGGTCAAGTGGGCTGAAGTCGGAGACCGAGGGATTCATAATGGCCTGCCAAGATGGTGTCTTCAACACCTTGGTCTACCGAAGCCACGTGATGGGTATAGAGGTCCCTGATATTAGATGCAGGGCCTGCCGTCAGGCGCCTGAGACCATTATGCATTTGCTGTCAGCATGTCCAGCATATGCGGTCTCAGCCTATATCCACAGACATAACGCGGCTCTACGAGTGTTATATTACCACCTACGACACTCGTACGGTATAGACGAGACACCAGTGTTGCCTTACGCTCCGGGGGATATTGAGTCCGTGGTGGAGAATGAGAAGTGCCGAATCTACTGGAACTACTCATTTCCCACCCTCAGGCAAATACAGGCCAATAAGCCTGATGTAGTACTCCTCGACCATGGAAGTAAGACGATATTCGTCATTGAGTTTTCGGCTCCTGGCGAAACGAATATCGTCCGAAAGGAGGAGGAGAAACGGACGAAATATCGAGATTTACTCTTCGAACTCCGCAGGCTCTATCCAGACCATTCTGTAAAAATGGTTGTTCTGATAATAGGGTCCCTTGGCGGTGTGATGGATTCATTACTCTCGAACTTAAAAATCATACCGGCATGTAGAAAGATGTCAGAAATCATAGCCGGAAGAATGCAGAAGGCTGTCATCCTCGGTTCATTACGTCTGCTCAGGGCACACGATTCCCGGACCCAATAGCTGCTTACCCCATAGTTTGAGGAGTGGTTTTTGGGGTAATGATGTTGCCAGCGCGCCCTCCGAATGTATCGGAGCATCGGAGACAGGGTCCGACTGGAGAATTTTAATTCAAAAGAGATAATAATAATAATAATAATAATAATAATAATAATAATGTTTATTTGCAGGATGATACATGATACATACATAAACAATAATGATAAGAAATAGTTATTGGATCATGCTGCAAAATAGAGATGACAAGCAGTGAAACTGATGCAAGTGTCATCCCTAGTGACTAGGAAAAAAATATATAATTCAATTTGGCACATGAACAAGTGCAATGACTTTATTATTTAACAAATGTTAGCTTCGAAAAGTAGATCTTTGTAAACTCTCCTGAACTTCAGAGTTGAGAATGTTTTTAGGTTTGCTGGAACCTGGTTGTGAAGACTGTAAATATTGTATGTGAAGGACCTCCTGAAAACAGCAGTTCGATGAGGTGGTGGTGAGATGATACCCCTGAATCGAGTGTTCAAATTGTGAACATCACTACGAAATGTTATTTTGTTGTAAAGATAAGGAGGGGTTTTGTTGAGAATAACCTTAAGAAATAAGGTCGCAGAATGCAATTTCCTCCTAGCAGACATACTAAGCCAATTCGTGTCTTTCAGTTTATGTGAGATGGCTTCGTATTTTCTTATGCCGTAAATATACATTTTTGTACCCGCTGAATCCGATTAATTTCTGTAGTATCCAGGCAGGGACCATAAATCGCGTCGCAATAGTTAAAATGAGACAGTACTAAGGAATCTTTGTTGATTTTTCCAAAACGTGACGATGGGGATATAACATTTTCAAGTTGGCATAAGCTCGTTTCACGCATTTACTAACATGATACTTGAACCGCAAATCTGTATCTAACTCCAAACCCAGATTTCTAGCGACTCTGACACAAGATATATTATTATCGGCAATCTCAGTATCAATATCATTTTCAATTTGTGTTTTATTTTTACCGAATATTAAAATTTGAGTTTTAGAAGGATTGACCTGAAGCTGATGTTGTTCTGAAATGGATACGAGCTTGGATAGCTCTTCATTAATTACGATATTTGTTGAATCAATATCAGCTTCTAATAGGGTAAATTTAATTTGGGTATCATCAGCGTACATGTACATGTACATTTATAATTTTATAATGTAAGAAAGTGATGGGTTTTTCACTAATTTATTTTCTTCTTTTTAGTGCATTTATAAAAGATTTCTCTAAAAAGTTTTTTAAGTTAATTATTTATTTATATCTTTTTTAGTTTTCTTTGGATATGTTTCTCAGTCTCTGTTCATTTGAATTAATGAGTCATTGCTGCACAGTCGCTTGCCTTTCAATTTACTACAATCTAGTTCTTCAATGAGGAAACCTTCCAGTGACTTGACCCTACTTTCACAATCTTTACGGATTTTTCCGATTAAATTTTTGCAAGTTTTTTGAAAAGAGTGGAGAGAGCGATCCCAACGGCAGACATATTTTTGTCGTAATTTTCTATGTATGAAACCATTGGAAATTTTTCTGAATTTCTACGCATTCTCTATCTAGCTTTCGAGGGGGGAAGACAGGTAATTTTTGTTTGAAACCGTATAATTCAGTTTCAAATATTTTAACGGATTTCTTCGAGATTCCCTAATTTTTTTTGTGACGGGAATTTTTTTCATCATTATTTTCCATGTACGAAACTATTGAAATGTTTTCAGAATCCCTTTGCGTTTTCTATCTTGCTTTGGAGGAAGGGAAAGGAGAGGTGAATTTTTTTTAAACCGTAATATTCGACGGTCAGATATTTTTCACTATTTTTACGAATTTTTCCGATTATAATTTCGCGGGTTTTCCAACTTTTTTCGAATAAAGGAGGCGCGAGACCCCCTACCTAATTTTTTATCGCTGTAATTTTTGACGTCGAAATCCTACAAGAAAACTTCCGAAACTTTACACGTTCTCTATCGAGCTTTCGGGGTGCAGGAGGGGACAATTTCTTCGACATTAATATGCATTGTCATCGGAACTGAACCAACATGTAAAATTTCAATTCCATAGGATAAGAGGAAGTGGGTCTAATTCAGCTTGCAAATTTGTCCCCATCTAATCAACACACACACAAAGCAAGTTAAAAAATAATAAAAGCTTTTCATTAATTTTTTAAACTAAAGTGTGAAAAAACTTGCTTTAATACGCCTCTGCCCAACATTTACTTCAATCCAGTTCAAGGTCCCTATTCGCAAATTAGTTAGCAAAAGCCAGCAGATAGCAAAACTCCATCAATATTAGAATTTCTGGAGGTTCCAGATAATGTTAACGTGTTTGTTGCGTTATCGGGGTGGCGTTTTTGTTCGATTCAGTTCTTGTAGTGGTATCTAATCCTATTTCCTGAGTACATAAAGTGAAAATGTAAGTATTCCTATTTATTCTTTAATTTATATAGTTAACTAGCTCTCTTCTCTTCTCTTTGCGAAAAGCTTCATGTGGTATCAATTGATTTTGTTGTGCCCTACCTGTTCAATTACTTCAATTCCAAAGGGAAACGTAAACAACTTCATGTCTACAGTCTACACGTGCACACTTGAGCACAGTGCTGTGTATGTCAGTAATTTTTAGGGGATACATGAAATATGTTGATCGCAGCTCTCTTAAGTTTGAGGTCTCTTTTCTTTGTATTTATGGCTCTATTGTGACACTGGCATAAATGAAGAAATACCAGTATAAATCACTGAAGACATGAGACGAATGAGAACCCTTATCGGCTTTTTCATTTGACAGTTGATGTCTTTATAGACAAAGCAACAAGCGAGGGGGAAGCAACTATTTCATTAGGTGCAGGTACACCATACTTGGAATTAACTTTTTATAACTTGGAATTATTTCTTCATTATTCTCAACCACTCTTTCATTACGTTCTCAGTATTCTCCATTAAATCTGAGAAATGTAATGTATTGAAAAGTCGCATGTATGTAACGTGTTGGGAAAAGGGCACGGCACGGGATTGGCCCATTTTTTGAATAAGTATCATAAAAAGAGACTAATTCTTTTGCCTATTTCTAACTTTTGCAAGTTAAGGAATGTGTTTGATATTCTTGGTGGAAATGGTAACTAAATATTGTCTCTTTTCGCAGGAAATAATTATTACATTTGGAATATTATCAACAGTTGATTCAAACTTATTCACCATTTTTATAAAGCTCCTAAAATGTTTCATTATTAAAACCTTTTTTACAACCTTTATTTGGGGGCCATCAATCACTTTCGGCTGCCAGTCGAAGGTTCAAACCCTAGCGACTATAGAAGTTCTCCTGATGGCCCGAGAAAGTGCTAGGAATCGCACGTAAAAAGGTAAGACCTCGTTAATCCTTGGCTCGCACATGTTTCGACTTCTGAGGGCTGCCGTTCGTAAGGAGACGACATCGACAGCTGGTTAACGAAAAAAAAAACAATGTACAAATATTGTTTCACCTGTCCAGGTGTCTCTTCGTAATCAAATCTTGCAAGTTAAATTTGACTCCCTAGTTGTCCTATTAACTTGAAATTTAGTAGATGTTCATAATACTGGTGACAAAGCATTATGAAATTTTTGTTAGAGAAATGGAAATGGCGGCTCCAATATGGCGGACGTGTTTTGTGATTATTGTCCAATTCGATTCTAGATTGGTATGTTGGGGTTTTTGGGGTCGAAGATTAGGAATTTTTTGTCAAATTTCATAAATTTAATATGGCGGCTCCAAGGTGGCGGACGAGTTTTGTGATCATGGTCCGATTCGATTTAAAATTGGTATATGAGGGTTTTCTATTGATATGTTATGTAGTAAATTCAAAAGCCTGTCGTTTTTGTATTCAAACTGAAAACTCTGCGTCACACATCTATTTTTTACATTTTAGAGCTTTTGAATAAAAGTTGATAATCAAAATTATTATTTACCTAGTTTGGAAAACTGAAAGACGAAAGACGGAAAGACGAAAGACCAAAGACAAAAACCGAAAGACAAAGATTAAAAATGAGAAATAAGAAGTGAAAAATAATGAAAAATAATAAAAAATAATAAAAAATAATAAAAAATTATAAAAATAATAAAAAATAATGAAAAGTAATAAAAAATAATGAAAAATAAAGAAAAATAATGAAAAATAATAAAAAATAATGAAAAATAATGAAAAATAATGAAACATAATGAAAAATAATTGAAAATAATAAAACATAAAAAAAAATATTGAAAAATAAGGGAGAAATTTAAAATAAGTATAGTTTTGAGATTGTTACAGTTCTGGGTTATATTCTATCTAGGGTCTGTGTTATGAGTCCACCACGTTTTTTTATTAACTCGTTTTCTTGTCACTTGTATCCACAAATTTTGCTAGTGAATTTTGACCCACTTCTAGTAGTCCGGTTAACTTAAAACTTGGCAGGTGTTCGTTAGAGAAAAAAACAATATGCCGCTCCAAAATGACGGAAGAGGTTTGGGATTATGGTCCGATTGCGTTGAAAATTAGGATGTGGAGGTTTTCGAGGCCGTAGATTATGGATTTGTCGTCAAAACTTCACGAATTCAAGATAATGGCTCCAAAATGGCAAACGAGTTTTGTGATGACTGTCCGATTCTATTCAAAATCAGTATGTGGGGCTTTTCGGGATCGAAGATTCTGATTTTTTTGTCAATATTCATGAAATAAACATCTCGGTCCCATTATGGTGGACACATTTTGTCATTATGCTCCGATTCTATTCAAAATTCGTAATTGGTGATAATCTTCCATTTTTAGTAATTTGATTTTTAGTAATTAGCTTTTATTACTACTTTATAGAATTATCTTTAATTAATTATAGGTGACTCATTATTGCGCGATAAAAATCGTGAATTTTGAATTGTGGCTACAATTTATATTAAATGTGCGCTCTATTAATTTCTTTCTCCAAAAATAAGATCACTAATTCAAGGGGTGAATGAGACCGAGGGTTGCCTACAGTTTCTATGTCCAAAATTTTCTATTTCCGACAAAAAATTCAAATTGTCAGATGATTGCCTCATATTGTCCACTTGGTGAAAATATTTGTCGATTTTATTCATATTTCATATTTATTCATATTTTCTAGGTAGAAAATTCCCGCTACAATGATGTGATTGGCCATAAATTTAAATTGATTAATTTTATTGGTTGCAAGAAATGTTAAAAAAAGTATCACCTAACTAGTACCGTCTTGATTTAACCGCTATTAATTTTCATTTACAGCGGCCAAGAACGATGGACATTATCCTGTCAAATTCTTCGGACATGTATTTTGCCGGAAACAAGGTCTCCGGACGTGTTCTGTTTACATTACAGACCGAAACACAAGTTCGAGGTAAAATTTAGTCAAGTATGCTTCTTGTAAAAACTCAACTGTAAGCAAAGTTAGTGGCTACATGCCAGTATTCGTGTCATTATAAGCATCAGTGTAACTGTCAGCAGCAGTAAATGGAGCTGTTTAGTATCAAAATTGAAATTAAAACCAAAATGTTGTTTATTCGAAGATCAATATTAACATCTCAGCAAACCATAGTGTGACATCAAGAATTATGAGATGTAATAATGTTGCACCAATGCGAAGTTCAGATTTCACCTACGTATCTTTGAAAAATATGATGTAGCAGCAACGTTCATCAGATTACACCTATTCGACGTCAACAAATCTACTGTGAGTCGTGATATCAATGAGATGTTTCTATGAGACGAATATTATAGAATATACACTTCATTATCGGTTACAATAACTGAGTACTGTAATAGTAATATAGAATAGGCCACATACAAATATTAGATTGGATTCAGAGGCGTAGCCAGAATTTTTCTTTGGACGGGGCCCTAGTATGGACCATGTTCGGCTGACGTAACAATATTCAAGATCAGTTGCTTGAAGGATAAACATTGATGGCAGTTGTATGTTTTACACGTGCTTTGAATTGTGGCAGTAACGGACTGAGAGATAAAGCAGGATTTTATAGGATTCCCTCAGGGTATGACAATCATAAAAAACAAAATGATCTAACTAAGATAAGAACAGATTTGTCAGACACTAAACTAAAATATGGATAATATCTGGATACAGTACTGGTGGCAGGTCGGCAAATTTTTTTTCATGCAATATGGATCTTCATATCCTATACATGAAACTTCTTCCAAATGTCTTTGAGCAAGGACATTTTCCAAGTTCATATAATGTTCACTTGTAATTGGCAATTGGCAAAAACGACAAAAATGTAACACTCAAAACTTAGGAAAAACAGACTCTCAAACAATACAATTTTACTACAAATTTAAAATGAATGATGATGATGAAGAGCACTGCAAAGTAGTTTTTGGAGGAAACTTTGCCAAGAATTAAACAGATATAATTCAACGGTCATAGGGTGCAGTAGTTGTTTTCTGTTAGAGTCTTGCAGATGAATATACCTATTGTATAGGTTAATGCGGAAGACTGAATTATATAATCCATTTTCATTATTTGAATGATAATTATGTAAAATCTCACAATATGGTTAGGTACAGTTTCAGGTAGTTCACATGTAGGTAATTGGATTACAAATCCCCTTATTAATTTAATTGGTTTCATTTCCAATTATTTTTGATCATGTACATTCTCCAAGATCTTATATAATCCTGATTCACATGAGTTCCTTTGAATTTTTAATGAAAATAGCACATTAAAACTTGGAAAAAGCTTTTGAAATACGTTTCACCCATTTAAAATGAATGGAATCAGTTTGGATGGTTATCCTCCAAGCAAAGAAGAATTCAACCAAAATTGTAGCTAAAACCGTTTGAGATATCACAGATTAGTCATAATAGTCCTAATAGTCCAGGAGCCCGGTAAAAATTTGGTCAGTCATTTCCTCTCAAACGATATTTAGTGGAATGCATCAGAGAGTCGTATTATAAAGATTCGTGAACGTCAGCTGCGATTCCGTTGGTGGGGGGGGATGATCAGCACAGTAGCTTCCTACGCACGAAGAACAAAAATATATTCAATTATGTCCTCCTTCCCGTAAACATGTTAAATTGACGCAATCCGAATATAATTAAATAATATTTGAGAGGATATCATAGAAGGTACAATTTTTTTTGTGTTCGACCAACTAGCTGTCGTATAATACACCATGCTATAGTCAGCTGATTTTTTCTTTCTTCAAGATATTGCTTTAGCGATAATTTAACATGTTTTCAGGTAGGAAAACAAAATTGAATACATTTCTTTTTCTTTGTGCGTGGGAGGCTACCACCGCTCAACCCCCCCCCCCCCACGGAACCGCAGCTGACGTTCACGAAGCTTTATAATATAACTCTCTGATGCATTCCACTAATTTTCGCTTGAGAGGAACTTGGTCATGGAAATCTGTCACTGGCTCCCGGACTATAAATGTGATGTTCATTTGTAGCCTCCTAATTGCATCCATTTGTAATATAAAATGTGGACCTATATAACACCTCTGTAAGTGACTTCTTATGTGATGTCGCATTTCAACACATCACAATGATTTTCCATGAGGCTGTCATTTTCACATTGCCTCAATATATTGAATACATGTTTGTGACTTCAAATGCGACTTGGCACGTCACAATGTGATGTCACATATAAATGTTTCTTGTATCACATGGTTAGCTGGGATGAAGAATAATAATATTAATACTACTGACTGCAGTGACAATAGCAGTAGCTATGGTAGTAGCGATGGCATCAACGATAACTGTAACAGCAGCAGTAGAAATAGAGATAGCTTTAGAAATAGCAGTGAAATGGTTATAACTACGCGACGGTATCAATGATTTTCATTCATGTTCACAGGAATTGTGATGGAAGTTCGCGGGAAGGAACACGCGTGCTTTGCTGCAAGAACGAAATATTACGACAGCAGAGACAACAAAATGAAGTATGAATCAGGTAGTTGCTGGGGAGGTATCAGATATAACAACTTCCTAGAGGTCGATCTGGCTTTATCTGGGAGAAGTAAGTTGAGTTTGTAGAAGTTGAAAAGGTTTCATTGTTATATAAAAGGTTAGGTTAGGGTTTCAATTCAAGAACTTTATTACGGTTCAACACTTAAGCGTGTTGAGGCGTAGTAAGTATTGTCTTGTGGATAGGCCACATTCTCAAGGAATTGGTGAACCTTCTTATATGCCATTTCTTACTACAATACAGCGATACGTTCTGTTGTTACTCAGTAACGTTTACGGATTATATTAACATCAAAGAAGAAAGAACACACTTTACTATATTTGAGCTGTTGATTTGCTGAGAAGCTAGCGACCTATATGATAAAGTTCAATGAGCAATAGGCAGATTCGAACCCTTAAAATCACCGGGACCAGACGGGATCTACACAATGCTGCAAAAGGAACCCGAAAAACTGCAAGTCAGACTCAGAGCTAGTGGCTCTCAAGTACAGACACGTTAGGGTCACTTTCATACCGAAACCTGGAAAAGCAGGACAGGACTCGGCAGAGTCCCCAAGACTAAGTAGTGTTATGTCATTTGTGCTCAAGAAAAAACAACCAAAAAACTTCACTAGTGATGGACAGAGACAATCTTTTGGAATAAAATATACGATGAAACCACATATTTATGCTGCACTAGTTGTACAGCACAGTGGTTAGGAGGAGATAGACGGGGTGGGGCGGGGCCAATGTAACCTTTTGGTCGATCACCGTCTTTTAAATCAAGAGAAGCATGCTGTATCTAGATGGTCTTGATGTCAATGCACTCACCTTCAAATATCGTTGAACGCTCCTCATCGTAGTATTGGTTATTTTTTTGTCAAATAATCTGAACTCTAACAATAATATTACAATGAATGAAAAAACAACTTTCTTTGGCATTTTCATGAGAAATAACCATTACTGAAGATTATTAAATAATTCCAAATACATTTTTAGAAAAACTGAATCCTGGTCAACATGAACTGCCCATCAATTTTCCGTTACCTAAAGACCTGCCCACGAGCTATCAAGGAAAATATGGCTATGTCAAGTATTACATCAGAGTTAAGGTTGACGTTATGAATGGACACGATTTTGAGGGGGACAAAGATTTTGAGGTGCAATCGTTCATAGACTTCAATGAAATAATATCGGACATACAAATGGTAAGTGATGATTTTCGGGAAAAAAAATTGAACAGGTTAACAATTAAGTATAGGAGACACATTTTAACGTACTTACACGTGTTGTTATAGTTACTCCCACTCACTTAGTACCTACGGCATTCTATATTTTTTATTGTTGAGAACGTCGCACAGTCATTTCATGTATACAGGGTGAGTAAAAAGAAACAGTCCAAGTTTCTCAGAAAAATGCTGTTTTTTTTCAATGAATACCCTGTATTTCGAAAAAGAATCCTTCAATTTCCATGAATTTTTTATATAAAGTCGGGTATTCATGAAATTAGTTGTAAGAACTGCGAGAAAAAGTATTTGGGTCAAACCAGATGGGCCATGAAAGTACGGTTCAGAGAACACATTGCTTATATCCGATATTCAAGACCCGAAAAATCGAGTGTAGCCCAAGATGCTTTGGATCACGACCACCGATTTGATGACACCAGCTTAAAATTAATCAGACAGGTTCATGATCATAGACTTCTCGATGCATTCGAGAGCCTGGAAATAATATGAATGCTGATAAGTGTCCTATCCTTTACAGCCCACTATTAATTCAAGTTCGTAGTACATTGAAACATATTTTCTTTTTTTCACAATAAATTCATAAGTTATTGTTTTTTCCAAGAAATTTGTGTCATCAAATCCAAAACAAGTAGGATAACATTAAAATTAATTTAGTGCAGGTAAATTACTAGAATTAGAAGACAACAAAAGTAGGCAAATTTGAAAAATGAGTGCGGTTGCCCCTCAGATAAGTAGTAGGTAGAGTAGGTAGATTCGAAATGTTAGATAATTTGACGTCCATTAAGAAATAGTGGCATAAATAGAAGTAAGTTAGGATAAGTGGTTTAGTAAGCTTTTAGCTCCTGAAGATGCTAACTTTGTTGGCGAAACGCGCGTCGAGTGTGATTGTGACGTAGATTTGGTGTTTGGGTAGTTTCCGTTTTCTTGAAAAGAATTTAATGCGCTCTTTAAATCAAAATAAATATGTAATTTGCTCTTGATGTCATATGATGTCATATTGATCCTATACTGGTTTTATGTAATTTGCCATTATTTAGAATTTAAAAGTATGTTGGTTTTGAAACAAACCTTTCTGGGAAAAATAGTCTTAATGCAGTTGTACGGAGTACCCTTGATGTATTCTTTAAAACCCATTAGGATATAGTATATTGTACAATGAGCATGAAATGACATACATTTCATGAAATTTTGTATACCTACATATACCTACGAGTGGGAAATGGGTCATTTCATGCTCATTGTACACTATACTTTTTCTACGACCATCTGAATCATTAACAAATCTGTAATATTTTTAATAATCCTTTTTATCATAAACTCTCCTGCCGTCATTTTTACATGGTTTAGATAATTTTTTCTTTCTTCACCCGTTGAATGAAACATCTATTTTTTATTTTTGTACACGTACGTACCTACGTCGTGAAACAAATAACATTCAAACTTTTCAAATTTTGACAACTTGGAAATAAAAAAACTTTATGCAGAAAAAATCGATTTCATAAAATGAAAAAAAAAATGTGGCTGCGTGGATTTTAACCCTCCCTCCCACCATCCAAAGTCCATGTGTCATCTGAATCATCACTCGTCGTTGCTAGAGCACATAATAATGTGTTCAAATTAACTGCTATATAGAAAGTATCTGTCAACTATTTAAAAATATAGAATTCGATATTTTTATTGAAATTATTCTGGTTTTATGAAAAGAAAATCATACCTTTGTCAGAAGATAGGCATTATCAGGAGCTTCTGATATAAATTTTGTTACATTATCCTCACTTCGCTAATCATTTTCAATAACTTAATTTTCTCAATCGAATATTGTAATTATCTACTGATGTGAAATGTCAAATTATTAGACAGACGTAAACAAACTTGATTCTATATTATTTATGTTCATAAAATTCGTTAATACCTTCCTATAATGACAGTCTAGTAGTTCATGAAAGTCGTAGGAAATGAAATATTTCGATACAGCTAGCCCGTGGGAAATGAAAATCGGTGTTACAACGTGGTAGGTTTCTTAATCGAAGACGCAATTGAAATGTTCATTTTTCTTAATGGTCGTAGAAAATGAATTAGTTTCAATCTAGATCACGCCATGTTTTACTGCAATAAAGACTTCGCCATTTTGGGCATTTTCAATAGTAAACGAAAAGAATATTATTATTCAAATAATTGCGTCTTGGATCTCCTTAAAAATCCGAAGAACGGTATGTTAAAATATGCCACCTAATTAAAGAATGCATTTAGATGCTCAGATTCAAAATAAAATTTGATGATATTTCTGTAATATTTTTTAAATAAGAGAAAAATACATTAAATTAGTGGCGGTCGTGTTATGTTAAAGTATTTTATCACATTTTATCAGAAAAGTGCCATTCGTTGATGAATTTTTCACTTATAATAACACAAAAGCTTAAATTATTTCCGGAAATTTTTTTCAGGGCACTAATTTTCTTAAAATATTCGTGCCCGAAAGAAAATTTCCAGGAATAATTTAAGCTTGCGTAGTATACGGTAAGAAAATTTCACACCATAATATGGAAAAAAATTATTAATCCAATCTGACATTTTAAATTAATATCACTGCTTGTCAAGTCCACCATGTTTCGTTAAATGAAAAATATTACCAACTTTAGTTCAGTCTATCGCCCTTTCATAATTTTAGGTTACTAAAGGTGGTAGAAATGTATTTTTTGTTAAAGTAATCCATTCTAATGTAAAAAAATATAATATTAACATGGTTTGTTGCTGTAGGTGGCCGTGATATAGGCGGCCATGCTTTTGACAGATGAGGTTTATATTGGTAAATTACATTGAGTTACTGTATGTATGTAAAACATTTCTTGTAAGCATTTGCGTTAAACAATTTGAGAAAAATGAAATGCTTTGAAAAGTACAATTTATGTAAATACTGCAAAGAGTTGAGTCAAGTGCAAATATGTCATCCAAAATTAATATATTTAACGAATTTAATGAAAGATTGCGACCAGGAAGCGTTCGAGTCGAATGGTTTGTTTACAAAAATCCAAGAAAGTCTGCTGCAGATGTCAAGTAAATATGGTCTTTGTGTAAAAGAGATTTGAACAAAATTGTTTCAAAATATTAAATAGATGTCTTAAAACACAGACATCTAATTAATTTGTCACCTTCCTATTCACCATTAAGAAGAGAGGATGGGTTAGAATTCAAGCAACATTTAAATCTTACTATGTTTGTAGATCCTACGTTTTTTTAAATATAAATTGTAAATGCATAATAAACAAATTTGTGTTTTCTGTTTAATGAAACTTTATAGCGAATAATAAATAATAATGTTAATTCTTATAGAAATTTTGCATTATTCACAGGTATATTTACAATATTTAATGGTTGTAGATCATATGTTTACCTTTTCAACTGTCAAAAAATTTCCACTCAATCGTCGTGGCGCCACGAAAACATTTCCGGAAATTTTTTTAGTTGCCATGGTAACTAGTTAAAATTAAGGCATCTTATCGGTTAAAAAGTAGAGTGAAATTTTCACCAGAATTGCTTTCGAATATTATTTTTTCTACGACAGTAATTTTTCTACGAAAGTAATTTTTTACACACAGTTCATACATTTATGCAAGTCTTCATTTGACTATTCCACCCTTCTCAAGATATTCACGTATTCTGACCAATCACCAATCAAAGACAACTTGTATTATCGCGAAAACACCAGCTGTCTCTCAATTCTGATTGGTCTGTCAGCGTTGGTGTTTTCAACGATGTAACCATAGATGACACAGCAAAGTTTGACATTTTGACAGATCAAAATGAGTCGCATCGTAACTGTATAATAAATTATTGATAGTTATAATACATTTTTTGTTATTATAGTTGATTGATTATGGTTATGATGAATTGATTGTTCATGTATATAATAATACTTTTAATGCTTCGTGAAATAGTCTAATAAAATTCCACTCGTAATTGAATTTATCTCATAAGTCTGTCTTTTATTTCTGAATTCAGTTCCGTTCAGAGATGAATCAACAGACTTATCGCGAAAATTCAATTACTTGTGGTATTACTACTGATAATGCGACGACAATTCATATCATTAAACATTCAAATTAATGATATAATTGCTACAATTTGGCAATATAATAACTGTCGAAGAAAAAACTTTGTATGAAACACTTTCGTACAGGGCTTTTTAATACTCGCGTGTTCGTTGAACTCGGCTTCGCCTCATTCAACAAACTCACGCTCAAACAAAAAAGTCCCACTTTACGAACTTGTGTCATAAATAGCTATTATGATATGCTTAGTATACGTATGTGGTTTAAAACATTACCAGACTTAAAAGTTGTCGAGTGTTAGTGAACAATATAATAGTTATTTAAGTAACAAGGAATGTAAAGACGTGTTAACATTCGAGGTGAGCGAGTACGAGCCGAGGCAAAGCCGAGGCTTGTCGCTTGCCGAGGATGATAACAGTCGATACATTCCGTGTTACTTATTACGTTTTTCCCGCTGCTTGTTGACATTTCTCAAAATTTGCCTGAATTGAAGTTTGTTTTCTTACCCTTCCTTCATGATTATTCGTTCGCTATTTCATTCTAAGTTGCTTGTGCGTGTAACTAAGTTACCGAATAAGCAGACAACAATAATATTCAAAAGGTCTCATAACCTAAAAATTGATATGAATGAAGCTGAAGGTATTACTTGTCAAAGTCAAAGTCATTATTACCCTATGCATGTAAATGACACTATTAAGTTCCGTTGTCAAGATGAATTAGTAAACGAATGATATAGGCTATTTACCTGTTTTGTTGCTAAGCATGTATGGACTATTTACAGTGTCGGTAGCGGGAAAACTCTTTTAGGTTTAATCCGCTGTAAAGTTGCCTTGAAGAATTCTTTGAGAATATAGAATTAAAACTTAATGGTTTCACAGTTTTAAAGTTTAGTTTTGAATGCCTTTTTATGATAGGTCCTTTTTGGCTAGAAGCTGCTTTATGATTGTCTCAGGGCTGTCTTGAAGATCACTTGATTTTACTTGAAATTTTATTGTGTAGTTTTAAAGCGATCTTGAAGATCGGAATAAGAGCGTTAATGTTACATGGGTAGTGTGCGGGGTCCTTATTTTGTTGAGAATTCATTCAGTAACTGATAGTTATCGAAAATCCCCAATTAATCTCGACTAGTGTTTTTCCAACAAAGTTGATTGCATTG
This sequence comes from Chrysolina oricalcia, assembly GCA_944452925.2. NCBI lineage: Eukaryota > Metazoa > Arthropoda > Insecta > Coleoptera > Chrysomelidae > Chrysolina > Chrysolina oricalcia. The sequence goes on along the minus strand of OX101815.2, from coordinate 6,073,173 downwards.
TGCATTTTTTCCATAGCAAACAAACTTTATTTTTACAGTCACCAGTCACATACCAAAAGGAAACAACGCTAGGTTTCTGTTGCTGCCCTAGTGGACCAATAACAATGGACGTGCGATTGAATAAAATAGCATTTGTTTCGGGAGAGATGGCAAAGATCACCGTGGAAGTAATTAACTTCTCGAATGATAATGTTATCAAGGTTTTGGTGAAATTAACAAGGGTAAGTTCAAATTGTGAATCATAATATTATTCATAATCACCAGTACATTCAGGGCCGGCCTAAGAATGGTGGTAGTAATCCATTATTCGCATGTCTTCATCTTCGTATTAAATTCATCAAAATCCTGAAATTTATATTGATTAACCTCGTATTTTTTTACACTCCTTCAGTTTTTCGAATACTGTTCACGAGAACGTTTCAAAATACCCTATACATATATATATATATATATATATATATATATATATATATATAAGTGAAAATAGAGTATATTTCGTTTTAATTCCGAGAGTTCCAACCTTTGACAGGTGTATCGTGCTCACGCACTCATCAGAAAGGATTTATGGAGCTCTCGAAATCAAAACGAATCCACTCAAGAATTAATACCGTGAGGCAAGACAAAATATAACAGGAAGTTATTCATGACATCTACAGTCACCAGTTGAAACTTAATTTGACACGAACCAAGGAATCCAAAAGTAGAGGTTTGTCCACAAATTGACAGGCAGTCAACAATTCGTTGTTCTGACCAACCCAAGGTTCAATCAAGTTTCTAATACGTTATGAGGAACGCAAGCAGAATCTAAGTGAAAATAGAACAACGAATTGTTGGCTGCCTGTCAATTTGTGGACAAACCTCTACTTTTGGATTCCTTGGTTCGTGTCAAATTAAGTTTCAACTAGTGACTGTAGATGTCATGAATAACTTCCTGTTATATATATATATATATATATATATATATATATATAGTAGAAGGGTAGTCTTTGCTGTCTAGTTAGGATACAAAGCAGGAAATTTTTGGGTATAGCAGCAAGCAAAACGTGTACTCTTTTAACACTATATTTCCTAGGAAATATAGTGTTAAAAGAGTACACGTTTTGCTTGCTGCTATACCCAAAAATTTCCTGCTTTATATATATATATATATATATATATATATATATATATATATATAACTGAGTTTTTTTAATTTTCAGACTATTAAATCAAGGTTGGAGCAACGACAAAGAGACTTTTTTCGGTACGAACACGATATTTTGTCCTCAAATTTCGACATTGGAGTTCCAGCAAAAGGAGAAAATACATACGACTTCGATTTAGAAATTCCGAGATCAGCAACTATTTACAACTTCAAAAGGTGTATGTTCTTGTGTCAATGGTTCACACTCAGTGTAAGTCAGTTCTAAATTTCATACAGAATGTCCCATTTCAATCTCTATATTCCGCTTACAGAGGACCATTGTAATCATTTTCGCGAAAAAAGCTGGAGCTGATGAATTAAATTTTTTCATTGCATTTCTCGCAAACAAACCAACAATGCCGAAAACCATGTTGCTGGTTAGTAAGAATTGTATGTTCTCTTGAAAAATCAATGAGCCTATCCAAGTAAGAATATAAATAATTATTGAAAAACCCAGGTAGCACCTGCTCCATACTGTAACTATTCAATATGGGTGAATATTGAAAAATCAATATTATTGTGGCGAAGCTGCGGGTGATGCCGGACCTGAACGCTCACGTAGACAGCGCCTGACCGAGTTGGGGAGTCAGTGAAGGAGAAATCGAACATAAATAGCCCAGTGATTGTGATATAAATTAGAGTATTGTGTTGAAATTGTTGAATCATTGTGTTTCGTCAATTAAATTATTTTAGAGTGAATTTGTTTAACCCTTTCGCTCATGATGTCCTGAATTTAGTAGTAGTAGTAGTGTTTTTTTTGTGTGCAGAAAACTGTTTAATCCAAGTATTGTTGCCATGGTTTTATAAGTTGTTATTTTAGTTGCCAACTGTAATTTTATCTGTCATCTATCAGATTCTTCAGGAAGTATTTTGGAAAACTTCAGCTGACGAGAATGGACGGATCCTATCATCTGGGTCACCAGTTTGGTGTATGTCATTTTTGAATTTCTCAGAGTGGAATTTATTCATCGAAAAAAAATACAGTGTGTTCACATTAGAGTGTTTTACGTACTCGATTCAAAATATTTAAACATTGTATCACTATTTTGAAGTTTTGAACATGAATTTCGGTGTGCTAAATTTAGTACACTGTGAGCTAGTGGCATTGCATATGTGGTAGACATAACCTCACTTTATATCATTAAAAAATGTATTTTTTGTTATTTTCACAGTACCATTGATTGACATGGTTATTAGAAGGGTCTTAAGTAATCAGAAGCTATTATCAATAATAGAAAACAATTTATTTGATAGAATGTCAATAAAATCGAAAGTGACTTGAGTTAGGGCACTAATTTGGAAGCTTCTGGGGATAAATTTCATGAGTACGAGATTGATTCAGAATGCTCGTTTATTTACTTGGACATAGGTTCAGAGGAAGAACAAGAAAACGGGTAGTTACATTAGCACAAAAACTTGCCAGAATCAACTGAAGTACCTACCTACATTTTGATATATAAAAATAGTCTTGGAATATTACAGAGTATGCTGTGACATTTCTACTTTCGTTTTCGGATATTTTTTGATTTGCATGAAACATTTTTACTGAATTGCATTGACTATCACAAAATTTGTGTTCTCATATTATAATATCCCATATACCGTTTGCTCATGGTGTACTAAATTTAGCACAACCCATATCACAAAAATTGGCTGTCGCAAAAAAATTTCTATAGGCTCAAAAATCTTAGAAAAATTCATTTATTATATTTTAAAATTCAAAATTTTTTATTTCAAAACACAAAAATTCATGAGTGAAAGGGTTAAATATACTACAGTGGTGTCAGGTGTGGGGTAACTCGAGAGGAGCCACGAGACCTTTTCAAAGTGCCAGTCGATTACTCCCTAGCACACTGCGTCGTAGAAGATCTTCGAATGTCCAGGGGCATCGCTGTGGTGTTCTCCAAGAAATTTGGACAACTCCAAACACTACGAAAACAGAATCCAGAAATTGGAGGTGTGCTACGGCTGAAGAAGGGCCAGAGAAACATCTTCTACCTGGTGACCAAGAAGCATTCCCAAGATAAACCGTCCTATGAAGATGTCTGTCTGGAGGAGACTCACCCAACTGAGAGATACGATGGTGGACCAGAATCTGGTAGACTTGGCAATCTCAAAATTATCCTGTGGTATTGATGGGCTGGATTGGAGAGTTATAAGAAGTATGCTGGAGACGATGTTCCGATCCAGCGGCATCCAGATTTTGGTTCGCTGTAATCATATTCCACGACCTAACATGAAAACTGTGGAGTGTTATTTCCATCGATCTTCACGATGCAGATATGGGGAATCCTGCAAATATCGACACACTCCAAGGATGACATTTCGGGATGAAATATCTCTAAGAAGGTAGTAATGTGGCGAAGCTGCAAGCGATGCCGGACCTGAACGCTCACGTAGACAGCGCCTTACCGCGAATTACTTCCGAAGCGCTTTGCTTCGAGAAGAATCTGGTCTAATCGGAGAACGTTCCTAAGGCTTTCTAGAAATATCAAGATCATTCCGGGAAATGAACGGTATATATAAAAAGAACCACGCAGCAGAGTTGGGGAGTCAGTGAAGGAGAAGTCGAACATAAATAGTCCAGTGATTGTGATATAAATTAGAGTATTGTGTTGAAATTGTTGAATCATTGTATTTCGTCAAATAAATTATTTTAGAGTGAATTTGTTTAAATATACTACATTATATTAACAATATTGGTAAATATTGAAAAAAAAATAAAATTTCTTGAATAAAATATACGGTTTTGATGAAAACCAGTTTGGATTTCAAGAAAACGGTGATTCTCAATCAGTAGCACTGATAAAATTTTTGAAGGACTTGACAAAGGAAATTATGTGTTTGCGAAATTCCTGGACCTCCATAAAGCATTTGATACCTTTGATATATAACTTTTGAAACGTTCGGAGTTAGTGGGAATTAGAATGGTCTCATTAAATCATATCTATTGAGTATTGAATAGTACTATGCCAAATCTTGTGACATTGAAAATGACAAGCTTTTACTTAACGAAAGAGTTCCCCAGGGTTTTGTTTTAAGTCCAGTTTTATATTTAATATACTTTTTTTCAAAATACTTCCAGAATGAATTTATAAAGTTAATGCCTCATTATGCAGACGATGCAGTGAACTCATTAATAATTTTAATCCTTAAATGTTAAAAACGTTTATCAAAGAAGATATGAAAAACTACGCAAAATGATTTTATTATAACTTTTTATTACAAATACAAATGACTCGGAGTTTATTAATTTCACCAAAAAAATAATCTTAATTTCAAAATGAGAAACGATATTTTAAAAATGTCTTTTCCCTTTATTGGAGCCCTGAGAAGATGTCCCAAACTCAATCCAAAATCTACATTCTGTAGAATTACCCATCCTATAAACATTTGGAGAAATTATTTTGAAAATTATTTCATTTCTTATAAAAAAGTATCAAAAAAATGTAAGAAAAAATCTGCAATTGTATTGATACCAATTTTTCAGGTCGAGGCTGTTTTGCCTGGATATAATGAAAACCTAACCATTGACGCGAAGGTAGAACTGGGGCATATTCCTCTAGGAGGGCAGCTTGAGGAGCAGCGTGATGCACTTCAGGAAACCTCTCACCTGGTATCGAGTGGTAAGTAAGCAGCGTTAATCCCCAGTTACACTGGGAATGCTGACCAATCCCCCCTCCGTACCCGTGGGAACTTCATGTACCCAAGTGATGGTAACACCAAACCAGGCTTTCCTGGATATCGGAAGACCCCTCTGAGAGAAACTGCGAAAGCCCTATAAATGAGAAAGACGATGAAAAAGTACATTAGCTTTACTGGATATTCTTTCACATAATCTTATGCATCTGAGTAAATTTTCAATTACTTTAACATTCGAATGACTGTTTTTCGCTCCGCATAAGATGTTTCAATAACACACATACAAAAATACAATTGTAAACAAGAGACAATTTGATCTCTACAAACTTTTATTTAACCATGACATGTTTCGCTATTGAAGTAGCTTCCTCAAGTGATTATACAATAAGCTACGTACATCCATTTATATTCCCATAACATTAATTACAACTAAAAACACCTCTAACCAGACCGTTAATAATTATAATCCCGCATTGATAAAATTGTATCCAAGATAACAAAGGTAAACATTCTAGTCCTAAAATAACAAGTATAAGAAGGATTGAGATTAAATGGTAATTATAAAAAAATTAATTGATAATAACATAACCTAAGAATAGGTACATGGACCATGGATCAGTTCTTTCTAAGAAAATGAATCAACATTGTTGAATTATTCAAATCAAGTTGTCGTTGAGAAATAGGATTGAATTTTCAAGTTGATTCATTTCTAATGATTCCAAATTATTTAGATTTATTCCTTTATTTTCTATGTGTAAATTCCAAAAGTTACAGAAACGTGGTATCCTGTGTAAAATTGAATAAGTAATAAGCAGACCTGGCACAGAAAAGTTGATAGCTGTTATATTCTCACATAATTTATTAATCAATTATTGGAATATGGTACAATTATTAGATTCAGTACAATAACCCTTCTAGGCCGGGATATCTTGAAAAAACTATATTCAGTGAGTTCTTGTTGTCCAAACTATTGCCGAAAATCATCACAATACTAACGATCAACGTTCTGTTTCAGAACCTTCAAATAGAAGAGCAATCTCACCTCCACCAACATATAGCGATGCTGTTCAATTCTTTCCTGCAGCTTCTCCTAGGGATAATCTTGTTGGGAAACACTCACCATCTGCACCAAATCAGTGAGAATTTGCAAACAAACAACTAAGGTGTCAGTATGGATATCAAGCTACAAATTATTTACGATAGGTGCAGCTATGGAAATATCTTGGTGGAGAACTTGGTTAGATTTGCTTCGAGAAGATTGTAAAGCAGCCTGCTATGTTTTTCGCGAACGTTCTGATCTGAAAACATTATAACGAATAGTGCCTTTTGTTCAATATCTTGCTTTATCAGTTCTATTTTGTACAGGATGTCCTAGGACTTCCTCTTCTCGACTCAGTAAAACATAACGTATGGATCAAATTAGCATTTGTAGCCTCTTAAATGATATTTTTCTATTTCTGTATGGAACCTGTATGTTATGGAATGAAAAATATTTGTCTCTGATCACGTACTTATTCAATATTGATATGAAAACGAATGTAATAAAATAATGACCAATATCAATTACATCTTCTACTCTTCTGGTGCTCTTCGTGGTATTATTATTATCTAAATTAAAAATATGTATTAGTTATAAAAGAAAAGTAATATTGAGAAGAAGTAACTGGACTGCTGGAAACTACACCTACACGTTGATTTCATTGACAATATATCTCCTTGCTTAACAACCAATCAGTCTATTTCAAATTTTGAAATTCAGCCAATAGAATCGGAATTACAGTGAAAATTTCACACCTCACTTTTAGAGAGAACCAAAACATTCGTTCTTATTTAGATGCCATGGCAACCCAAAAAATTTCCGGAAATTTTTATCCTCCTGGGTACCCTGGCCGAAATTAATAAGTGGAAATTTTTCTGTCAAATATTTGACAGGTGATAGTTTATATTTTGCTTTGATGTACAAATGGAATTGTATTTTTCATTTGAAATGAGATAATATTTCATATTTATGTATTTATTAAATATTTCGAATGTGTCTGAATATTTTCTTCACGATAATCGCAGAATTTGGAAATTCTGAAATCAAATTTCAGAAACAGTTCAATACACCAGTTGTCTACATTTGAATCAAAGGCCCCGTGGCGAGTCGGTAAAGTGTCCGCCTCGTGGTCGTGTGGTCACTAGTTCAATTCCCAGCAAGGACATTTTTACTTTTTTTTGATTAAATTTAAAAAAATCAAATTGAAATTTTGTTAAGTGTGTTTTACATATCAATATTTTCATGCATCTTTTTTGTACTATGCATATAAATAGTTCAGGTGAACCATAGTTAGTTATTTCTTATGAATTGTTGGATATATTTTGGTGTAAAATTTTCTTACCGAATCCCCTGCGTGCTTGAATTAATTGCAGGAAATTTATCTCGCACATGAATTTTTTAAGAAAATTACCCTCGTCGCTGCGCGACTCGGGTAATTTTCAAAAAATTCATGAACTCGAAAAATTTCCGGCAATAATTCAAGCACTTGGGAGATTACAAGTGAAAATATGGCTTGTCGCTGTATTTTCACGGTGATAAACTTGCTTAGTTTTTGTTTTACTAGCTGTCAAGTGAAAATAATGATTTAAATTATAAACGTCAAATCTTTGTGTTTTGACTAGTTATATTGCTTAATCAATATGAGCGATCGTTGGGGACAAATGGCTATTGGTATCATAGATGAAGCAGTGGAAAAGAGTATTCCGTTGAATACGGCCAGAAATAAATAATCAATTACCAGGCAATTCAACAATTTTTGCACAAACAGGGGTTATATTGTCAATGCGAATACCACAATTGTGGAGCTGGCTGATATTTTGAAAGATTATGCCTGTAATATGACCCCAATTTTTCTCTTTAGTGTTCACGTTGTTAGATTTTGATTTCTGTGAATTACTTCAAATTAAAACGGTGACACGATTTTTCTTTATTTCAAATCGATATATTGTCGTCCTAAATATAATTCGTGGTATGATTAATAACCTATAATTTTTTGGAATATCAATTCATTGGCAATCCCAATGCAAGAAAATACAACTCGCCCTGCGGACTCGTTGTATTTTCAGCTTTAGGATTGCAATTCATTAATATTCCAAAAAATTATCGGTAATAATCATACCACTTATTATATTACCCCTGAAAATATTAACAGGATGTTCATAAAGTCAGTTGTGGAATCATCTGCGACTGAAAGTGAAGTGGAAGGGATTCATGTTTTAAAAAGAAACATTCTCAATTGAAAATTGAATCAATACATGACTCCTCTGGAAATGGAAAAAACCCTGCGATAAAATTGAAGTAACTTTTTTGTAATATCTAACAGAAAACAACTACTTCCCCGGCTAAAGCCACGCTGGACATTGAACTACATCTGATAGATATTGAGAAAGACCCTATATAACTTGAGAGAAAAAATCTGAAAGTGAAAATTTGCATTTTCATTCAGATAGTTGATTATTTATTAAATGTCCAGTTTCCATTGGAGATTCTTATCTATGAATGAGATAAGGGAGAATGTTATTCAGTAGTATCACTCACAGAAAATCGCTCATTTCATTGATGCGTGATGTTTTTTTCCCTCAAGTTATATAGGGTCTTTCTCAATATTTATCAGATGTAGTTCAATGTCCAGCGTGGCTTTAGCCGGGGAAGTAGTTGTTTTCTGTTAGATATTACAAAAAAGTAACTTCAATTTTATCGTAGGGTTTTTTCCATTTCCAGAGAAGTCACATATTGTTTCAATTTTCAATTGAGATTGTTTCTCTTTAAAACATGAATCCCTTCCAAGAGATGTTATCTTGTACGATGGAAAATAGCGACTAAATTCCAACTTTCAGTCGCAGATGATTCCACAACTGACTTTATGAACATCCTGTTCATACTTTCAATGAAATCAACATGCCAAACCCATGACAGGTTTTATGTCAGAAAAATATTTTTGCAATAGAAATGTATCTGTGTTCCAAAAGTGTATCTAGGACTGAAAAAAACGACATTGTGAATTGAGACCCCAATTAGGAGAGACCTGATGGACAAAGATAATTTTGGTGTTTTATGTTGGTGAGTTGCCTGCTTTTAGAAACTGTCATAATAACAGTCGAGCAAACTTTCATTTTCCTTATGAGAGGTTCACCGTTCTATTTGACAAACTTGATGATATTTTCGCTTATTTGCAGATGAGGATTGTTTCAATTCTTCCGAAGAAATTTACATTTAGAATTCATTTTCTTTCAGAATTTGTTTATTTTCATGTCTTACATATTTTAGACTTTTATGATATTCATCATTAAAAATACTTCCTTGAGTCGACGGATAGAATTGTTTTTTTTGCTTTTGTGCGAGTTTGAAATAGAAGCAGGTTCATAATAATTTCTTCATAGTTGAAAGGCTTGTCGATAAATTAGAAAACTTCTGAAATTGAAGTAAATTTTGATTTTGACTCAGTGATTTATTACAATCTTTGGTAAAACTTTGGTTAAAGTGATCCTTTGAATTTTTCTTTTTAATTTGCAGCTTGCAGAAAGGGGGAATGTACCTGGAGTTACATTCCCCCTTTCTTTTCTTTTATTGTAGAATTTATTAAGCTGATGATGGACCTATACAGGTCCGAAACATGTACTCTTCCAACATCTAACTGTCCGATGGTTATTATTGGCCTATCCATTACCATTTAACCAGCCATTTATATTAAATTGTGGAGATGACTTCGAGTTTTTATTCTTCGTAAATTCCACACCACTCCACTTCGAGACACCATGGACTACCGCAGGAATACTAAATGGTTGCTGGAAAATCTGAAGAAGGATGCTTATACAAGAGATAGTAACACCAAATTATCAAAAATGAAGGGAGCTTTGAAGTGATAAAGAAACTGTAGTCAGAAGATGCGTCGGATCGAGTTGTTAATACAGTAATACAGTAAAAGTGAAATCCAAAGATTTGCACCACGTTTCTTCAGTTATGACCAACAAGATGCCCAGGACTACACGAAGACGTGAATGCAATAACGAATAAGCCCAACTTCATTTCGGCCGAGATTGTCCCTAAATTTAACACTTGTGATGAGTCCAGAGAGTCATGGTCTAGATACTTGGGAATGGACAACTCCAAGATAGTAGATAACTTTGTTGGACAGCTGAAATCAACATTGAAATGTACACATGGCGGTCACTGTTCAGCCACTTTCGATACATTCTGGGACCTTTCTCTTCCGATATCAAAAAGAACAGGCCAACTTAGACTCTCGCAATGTTTAGATTCATTCACTAGGGAAGAAACTATGGATGGTGATGAGAAACCGACATGTTTGAACTGCAAAAGAAAGAGGAAATGCACAAAGTCTCTATTGATTCAGAAATTCCCCAAAATTTTAGTTATCCATTTAAAAAGATTCTCTCAAACACAAAGATTTAGAGGAAAATTGAATATAACCATTGATTTTTCTCTGGAAGGTTTAGATTTGAGCTACTACACTGCAGACAATGTAGCCCCTTGTCGCTATAACTTGTACGCAGTGACGAATCACAGCGCGGGACTACCAATAGCGGACACTACACTGCTTACTGTAGGCATCCGTATACAGGCACATGGCACGAATACATCGATTCCGTAGCAACGATTCATTCAAATTCCTTTGTCAGCGGAAAGGCATATATACTTTTCTACGAGCAGGAAGACACTTCATCACATGTTCGAAATTATACTTAGTTTTATTTTATGAATATTATTATTGTATTTTTATTTATTAAATAATATCAATCAATTTAAAATTTAACGAGCATATAAGAAAAATGTTGAAATTTACGATTATAATGTGTAATTTTTTTTTAAAACTGTGCATTAAATTTTCAACTCGAGAACGGATCGGGATAGAGCTAATTCAATTTTTGATAAAAATTCGGAATCAGCTCGTCGAGATACGTTAGAGGGCGTTTGCAATTTTTTGAAAACGAAAAATAAAGATTTTGGAAAATTGGTCCAGCTGGAATGTTCCGCAAAAAAACTACCAAATCTCTATTTGACTAGGAATCAATTTTAAATTCGGTGAGCATATACGAAAGAGGTTGGAATTTGGGAATATGATATAGAAAACATTTTTAAAAAATTGGGCGGGAAATTACAGCTCTCAGCTCTGCATCAAATTTTCAACTTGAGAACGGATCGAGATAGAGCAATTCTGCGAATGCCAATCGATTCAGAATGGTCGGTATAGTATATTCTGTGAATTTAAAGTCAATAGGCAACAAAAAAATAAATAGTCGAAAAAACTCCAAAGGGGTGCCCCTAAAAATCATGAAAAGTTCAAAGTCGTCAGATTCACTTGAAATAAGCACGATATACCCAAAATTTCATGCTGATTCCGAAAATATATGATTTGGATATGCTCAGATACAAGGTGTACCATAAAGAATCGATAAAAAGTCAGAAAATTCTCTCGCACCAACGAATTTTCGAATGCTATTATTTTTCGTTTTTCAAAAAATCTCAAACTTGCTCCTAACGTATCTCGACGAGCTGATTCTGAATCATTGCTCAGAAATTGAATTCCGATAAAGGATCGAGAAGATAAGGGCAATTTTCCGATCGAAATAGCAAAAAATTGTCGTTAATCCTTCATATATGTCTAATTTTTGAAAACAAATTCGGAATCAGCTCGGAGAGGTACGTAAGAGGGCAATTTGCGATTTTTTGAAAAATGAAAAATAAAAATTTTGGAAAATTGGTCCAACTGGAATGTGCATAGGTTCCGTAAAAGGACTACGAAATCTCTATTTGACTAGGAATCGATTTCAAATTCGTTGAGCATTTACAAAAAAGGTTGAGTTTTACGAATATGATATAGAAAAAAATTAAAAACATTTTGGCGGGAAATAACAACTGCCAACTCTGGATGAAAATTTACCCTTTGACCGCCAAAAGTTTCATTTGGATATTTTGTAGAGGAGACCGAAGTACGTCACAAGATTTTTTTTTTCAATTTTTTTTCAATTCAATATGTCACTCCAAACGAAGTTTTACCAAATCTTTTTACAATCTCATACAAATTGTTTTCGGGAATATTCAAGCTCGGATGATTATGGTTCAAAATAGAAACAAGCACGCCCCTGGTGTGATGTCTACAGTCTACAGAATGATTTCATCGGCTCATCGCAGAATTTCAAGGTTTGATTTTATCTTTGAATGTCAATGCAGTCAAGTAAATACAAGAGACTGTTGACATGCCAAAGGCTAATTCCTTATCAAATTAACTAAGACGAAACGTCTTGTGCAGAGTGAAAGGCGATCATTTTCCTAGTGAATTTTGCCACTTCCAATATCAACTGACAGTGTGAAGCTGAGAAGAAAAACCAATTTCCAAATATAAACTGCGAGTGGGTGAGTGCGGTATGTTTTCGAGTTTACGTGCTTACTAACAATTCACATATTTTCTGGTATTATGTACCTACTTCTCATTCTAACAAGTGTCGGTCTTGATCAACATAATATCCATTTATCAGTGGATGTCGAGTCTATTCTTGGCATTTATGGTGAAATTGGTGAGTGAATGGGCATATTAATTGGTCAAGGTCTAATAAAATGCCGATGAGAATTCCCCCATCAAATATGTTCATCGCTGGCAGTGGCGTATCAAAAGACTACACACATCTCGAAGTTCATAAAAAATATATTGCAATCAAATTTGTTTTGAGTTCCACAGTCAGGTCGACACCTAAAACGCTCTTCCAACCAAGACATAAAACCGAGATTTTTGTAAGATGAGCGCGGAAAAGTAAAAGTAAAGTCTTTCCAATATCAATTGCAGATCATAAAAACTCATCGTTTCAAAGCCTTACCGACAATTTCGTTTGATATGCCGACACCTCATTTACATGATGATTTATGACTCTCCAGCCGAATATTTTGCATTTTGCCGCACGTCAATTAGGGTCACGTGGACCGCGGTATTTCCTTTGAACCTTAACGAGTTGTTGCAATTGATATTGGAAAGACTATACCTACCTACTCAAAAATCTCACCGGTATGGAACATTGATATTTATTTTAGTTGCTGTAGACTATATTAAGCAATATGAGAAGCCGTTGCAAGTGTTTTCCCTTTTATCTTTCAATCGTATTTCAGCTCAAAACAATAAACAATATATGTTTAATTATCTTGTTTATATATAGTATTGGCAAGCAACAATAAGTGCACTTGTCAACTTTGACATATGTTGTCAGATTTTTCTTCAGTTTTTGTCAGCAAGAATCTACAAACACCAACACTTTTCTATTCATCAAATCATAAAAAAATATAAATTATTACGAACAAATTATTTAATTTTTATTATTTTTTTATTGTTATGTAATTGTTTGTTCTATCGAGTTTAACTGAAAGTTACAATTTTTTTATCTTCGTTTTGATCTGATATGAAGCTCGTAAGAAAAATTGTATTCCTAGCACGTGCGCAAAGTGACTTTTCCGCACGCCTAACTGTATTTGCGTGCGGAAAAGTAACACTTTGCGCACTTGTTAGGAAAATAACTATATCAATTTTGGTCGACCCTTCGCTCCAAAGACGAACTTCTACCAGACACGGCCACCACGGCCCATAATCTCTTTTTGGAAACACTGAAAGCACCAATACAACTATTCTGTATGAAATTTTGTAAATTATTTGTAAAAATAACTGTAATATAACAGAAGAGCACCTGATGATATCACTGCAAAGCTGCTAGAAATCACTTCTGGTCCTCTGATGTAAAATATCCCATAATATAAATTATGTGAACATTTAAAAAAATTGTTTTAAATTTCATCCCGGATGAACGCTCTTAGAACGTTCTCAGCTCTGATCTAATCAAAAATTTGGGTTCAAAAAACAAAATTTTGATTTTTGCAATGTTGATCTAACAGATTGGCTTTTTAGAAGTCGTAGTAAAATGCCAATGAAACCGAATTGTTTTGTTGTTACTTGAAACTTACTAAACACAACTATCATCAAGTATTAAACAGTACATTTTCTGTTTTTGGCCAAAGTGAACGATGACTGCGTATAGAAAGACTTGAATACTTATAGAAGAGCGAAAACATGCAGTTGAATCTAGCTCTTCAGATGGTGTGGTGCTGCGGGATAATCCGGATATCCCTGCAGCTTGGAAAGCTGCTTTTATCATTATATGGTAAAGTTGAAGAACAGCTCTAACCTGAAACTTCACCATTTAATATCATATGAATAAAGGCGATTTATTATAATAATTATTATTATTATATCCAGTTTTGCAATAAATGTATTTTGAACTTGTCATTTCCTTTCCAGCGATCTACCTCAAAAATGACCTGTAACATCATTTTAAGAAGCTCCCAGGATGAATATTATCCAGGGCAAACGGTATCTGGAATTGTAGTTTGTACTTTTGAAACCGAAGAAGAAATTCGGGGTAAGATAATATTATATGAAAGCTGAAACCGTCATATGAAATTTTTCAATAATTCAAGTTTCATTGACACCTCAACACTTTCAGTAGTGCATTGTAATAATAATATTATAATAACATATTTGAAACAAACCGATGAAATAGTATATTTCATTACGAGTTCAGAAAATAGGCTTTTTCTGTGCTTGCGCAACATGTTCCCGTGGGAGACGAAGCCGAACACGGGAAGTCGTGCAAGCATGGAAAAAGCATTTATGGACGAGTAATGAACATTATTTTTCATTATACCCATCTGAAAACACTATATTTACATGCTTATTTAGCATAGGTACTAAAAAAGGGTTTTTCCCGTGCGCCCGTACGGAAATATTTTCCGTGTGTTGATGTCATTATAGCTGCCTATTTACAGTTCTCTCTTGAAATTTATTTAGTATAAACGGGAAAACCCTTAAGTACAACGTTGTAAAATGTACATATATGCACATATATGTATATATATATATATATATATATATATATATTATAACGATATATATATGTTCCGAACATATATATTTATATATATATATATATATATATATATATATATATATATATATAGAGGTGAAAATTCGTGACTGGCTGTATATTAGTTTGTAGTATTTGTGGGGTTGCAGTCAGGGTTGCGGGCTATTTCAAAGAAAACTCTTTGATACTGTCAAGCTTTCGGTATAATTCGATACCTTCCTCAGGACAACTGAAAATACGCATTGTACAATAAATGTAGGAAAGAATAAATGGAGTACTTACTAACGTGAGAATGAATGATGAAATTGGCAAAAAACGAAAAAAGAATATACATGAAGTGAAATGAAATGACTGATGTAGGAATGACAGTGACTTAATTTATTTCAGTAATCAAGTTGGAAGATTCTGATTAGAGGGTGATTTTATCCTATGTTCCTCAAAATTGAGTAGATACGTATAAATTTTGCTGAGATTACTGAGTTCTTTTGTTCATCGACTGTTCTTCATTATTAATTTGAACCATTTCCATGAAAATTCTTTTAGACAGATTAGTTTCACTATTCAAAATTTTGGTATTATTATAATCCATCCTGTGGACTGTCCTAAGTCATATATTAGTCAGACGTCTAGAACACTGAATGGTCGCATTATTTCACATAAAAGCGACTGTAGACGAAATGTTGATTCATGTGCTTTGGCAGGACATGTTATCTCTAGAGACCACATTTAGGCGAACGTTAGAAAAGAGAGTGAGCTACTCAGATATGATTTCAGTTTTTTTTTCAGGAATAAGAGTTAAACTTCGGGGAAAAGAGCACACAGATTATGTTGAGAGAAAACCGTATTTCGACAGAGCTGAGAATAGAGTGAAACGTAAAGATGTCCATTATATGGGAGGAAACAGGTTTTTAGAAATTATCTTTAACCTAGTTGGAGAGGGTAAGATATCTACAAATTCTGATAATGATGTAACTTCATTGCGATTTCTTGAAAGCCAGAAATACAACAAATGCACTCAAAATTAACCATATAGTACGTGTTGGGCTGCTTTCATTGTTTGTCCTCGATTCATGGGTACTAATTGGATATAACCCCACCAATAGATTAGTTTTATCTCAACTCTAAACCACAGAGAGGTTCATTCATCAAATAACCATCTATCGCAGAAAGATTAAACTTGAAATTGTACTCAGGGTTCAAAATCATCAGATTGAAGATGGTCACATAGTAACTGACACACGTGACGAGATGTTGAAAATAGTGGTTTGGTTTTGGGGTGAAACTACCTGAATTCATTACTGCACCAAAGGTATCAGTGCTGGACCAGTTCACCAATGAATAGGGTTATCCACAGAATGCTTGGAGTTTTTACCAAAATTCATAACACTTGGTGAGAATAAAGAATATTTTGACATGACTCATGAAGACCAGAAAAAAAAAATCAAACAAAATAGGAGGATGAAATGACTTCAATAAAAAAATTGGATGATTCTTGAAATAACTTTATAAATTGAATCATTGACAGAACTTTTGTGAACTTATACGAGTAAAATTTGACCTAATTGAAACAACCATATTACACATTACAGATTTCTTTTTCAGGGAAAACATCTCGGGGCCAATTCGAATATCCATTCGTCTTCACCTTACCAGAAGACTTGCCGTCAAGTTATCAGGGAACGTACGCTTACATCCAATATTACATCAAGGCCAATGTGGACAAACCATTTGCTATTGATTATAGAGGCAAAGTGGATTTTAATGTACATTCCCCAATTGACTTCAACAAAGTTGTTTCAGAATTGCCAATGGTGAGATTGATTTATTATAATTTTTATAAATTTTGAATAGTTTTCAACGAAAATACTTTTGGTTAGATCATATGAGTCACAAAAAACTACTTTCAAGTGAAGAACGGTTAACCGACTTAAGGCTGAAGAACAATAGAAGATTTGCTATTCAGGATATGAATTTTAGGAATAAAACAGGACACATAAGAGAATTGTAAAATGAATCTTGAATTTTACAACTAAGACTGTTTGTGTGTCGTGACCAGAATAAAAATAACAATGACCGTTTCGTGTTGAAAGGAAATCTAAAATCGTAAAACTTAATGCTAAAAATATAAAACTTCAATTGTGTCTCAGCCTTTACCGATCACAAAACAATAAATCAATTTTACAAATAGGTCCTATCTCTATTTACACGGTGGACGAATATAAGAGATCGGAGACTATACACTGGAACTAAAGACCTATATTTATCACAATTACCAGTTCTTTCAAAGGTTTGGGAGAGAGTGGTATATGCAAGACTTCTTGATTTGAGGAATGAGCATAACGTTCTGAATTCGTGTCAATATCGATTCTTACCAGAAGAGTTACCCGAAAAGGCCATTTACCAATCACTTCAATACTTAGTTGTTGATCTTGATGAGAAACAAATATTAACAGACATATACTTTGATCTCTCCAAGACTTTGGATTTCCTTCGTCATCTGAATGAACTTTGGAATTAGAGGGATTGCTGTTGAAATCCCTCCTCGATAGTGAGAACTCATGAATTGGTTTGACGTTTGAAAAGGATAGTAAAGTACACGTATTCAACTCTCCGACTAGAAGTATAAGAATCGATATCCCTCAAGGGTCTTTCCTTGAACCCTCTTTTATTATAATATATGTGATTACTTATCAGGCTGCCTATCATAACCAGTTGTTTTCCAATATGCCAATGGTAATTAGTTAAGTAATGGACAAAAACTATGAAAATCTCTCAAAAAGGGCAACAAAGGTGTCAAGTGAAACAAATTGTGCAGAATTTGTGTATAAACTGACTTTTTGCCACATTGTAGTGATCCTTGAAATGTTTTCGTCAACCGGCTACACCCTTGCTCGCAGCAATCCTCAGATTTGTGAGACATGTGCGAGCTAGGGGAGACGTAGCCCTTACCTTTTAACATGTGATGCTATGCACGGAAACGGTGACCGCGTTGAGATTCGAACCAATGCTTTCTGTGCCTCATTCAATAAAGTTTACGCCTAATACAAATAAGTCTTACTTTACGAACTTGTATCGTTACTATTATTTAAAATAAATTTAATTTTTTGCTAAAAAAAATAAAATTTTCAGTAGAAAATATCTTCTATATAATACGTTATAAAACACGGTGTCGTGTGACTTAACCGTGAGCAAACACTTTCTTGCAACCGACCGATTGATTTTGTTTGTTTATGAGAGATACAAACCTATAGTAGATGTATTTCATACCTTTTATTCATTCAGATACTTGACAATGGTATGACAAATATCTAAAATTAAAATTTCAAGTAAAGTTTTTGAAAATGATAAATACTGTCTCACTTCATGTACTTATAATTACAGAATCCAGAGAGGTACCAGGACGAGAAAACTTTGGGGTGCTGCTGCTGGGCTAGCGGTCCTATCTCGATGGTAGTTAATTTGAAGAAGGCAGCATTTGTCGAAGGGGAAGTTGCTGAGGTCACAGTGGATGTTACAAATTCGGCTGAAAAACCTGTGGAACAAATGATAGTTAAAATAACACGGGTAATTCAATGTATGCTACCTATGATCAGTATATTTGTGAATATTACAAGGAATTTGGGCGAGGTCTATATTATTAGTATGCGAGTATCCTATTGAATTTCTCATCAATAAAATGTGCTATAGAGGTGATTTGAATATTGTTATAGCTGGTTAAAAAAAAATTATTTGTTTCCCAAAATCTCTATTAGTCCAACCAGTGACTTTCATGTTCCTCTCAGATACGCTTTTGCATCTTCTAATTTTTTAAATTTCTCCAGTGTACTCGATGAAGCATTTTGCAACTACCAAAGGGATAGAATCATTTTCAATTTCAGACTATCGAAGCCAAGTCGTATCATAAAAACACCAAGTACAAAAAGGAAAAGGTGATACTAGCGTCCGCAGGCGATACTGGTGTAGAGGCCAAAGGGCAAAGACATTACAAATTCCACCTACAAATACCAAGAACTGCAGCGGTTTTCAACTTAACTCGATGTAAAAATCTGAAACAATGGTTTACTCTCAGTGTAAGTTCAATTTTTTTTATGAAGGCTGGGTAAGAAATGCGAAGTTGAGAGATACATTCTATGCTATTCTGCATTCACAACTTTTGTTGCTTTGTACTATTGCATAAGATGCACAAGGATATACTGTTAGTGGTAAGAGTGGGTGGTTGAATTAAACTCATTGGTTGGTCATATTTGTTTACTAACTACATATGACGATGTGATCAAAGTATGTAACTTACTTTCTAAGAAATTCTCACTTATCTCGCTGGATCTCCAAATCAGCCTTCCCTAATCGTTTAAATAATTCTGTTCTACTTGAAAGGTGTTCGTGTGTGGTTGGAAAATAAATGATACCATCATCTATGTACACATGACAACGTTCGTTCTGGATGCCAAGAAGAAAGTTAGCTATAACGCGTTGAAACGTTGATGGGCTGTTCTTCGGGCCGAATGGCATACGAATAAATTCGTAATTTCCATTCTCCACAGAGAAAGCAGTTCTGAGTACATATTTCGATTCAATTTCTATTCGGTTGAAGTCCGATGCTACACTGAGGGCTTTCAAACACTGACACTTTCCAAATTGGTCCGGTAGATCGAAAATTTTCGATAACGGGTATTCATCGTCAACTAAGAGACGACCTTCCCCTATTCTGCCACCTCTATTCTCAGAACGAATCCTCATGCCTTACTTTAGGTGGTCAGTCATTCGTCGGTACCATGCCAAAACCACGAATGTGTAAATTTGTCATTTCGAATGAAGAGTTTTAAGAATATTCGTGATTTTTCTTTCACATTCGCGAATTCACTCCCGTTCACAGTAGACAACCAAATAGTGTATTCATCAGTTTGGCATTGAAAATTTTGGTAGAAAATTAGAATTTCATAATGATTTGCATTGAAACAATGACTTTACAGTGTGTGATGTCCCCCTTAACTCGCTGAAAGTCACCAGGATTAGGGTCTAGATGTTGTATTGCCCAAATTCACTGCTTCGGTGGTCTGTTCTCCTTGAACTCAAACTGAAGAGTACAAGACACGTCTCGTATAGAAACGTTTGGAAGGAAGAAGAAAAAGAGGAAAGGAAGAATTGTGGAGTAGAGAGAAAATGTGGGAAAGGAGGAATTCAGTTAAAGAAATCGGTAGTTGTTTTCTATTTAAAACTTACCAACGAATACACCCCATTTGTGCTTTGTTTTTTTCCCGACTTATCCGCTATAACTGTATCCTCTTTAATTATTAGTTGAAAATCGATTTCATGTCACAACAAATGTATGGGGTTGCCCAAGAAGATTATTTTATTCACCGGGACTTTGAGAATTGAAAAAAGGGTCCATGTATTTTTTAACCCTGTATAATAACACAATATTTCAACTTGAGACCAATTGCCCTTCTTGTCATAACCTGATTCCTAATCTGCATAATGTTTTTCAACAATATTCATGTCCTTTTTACCAAAGTACTGCAAATACATGGAATTCGAAATCCAACAAATATTTTAACTTCTAATTCTCTTCAAAACTTGATACTGAATCTACACACTATTTTTCTACCTAGGTTAGAGCTGTTTTACCAGTATTCCACAGAGACATGAAAATCAAAACCAAATTGATTCTGGGGCACATACCTATTAGGGGCTACACTGAAATTCAGGACTATTCTGATCCAAACGGTAAGTAGTGGAATTAAACTGATAAACTGATAGGTACTTTGATGAAAGTATGTGTATTCATGGCAGCTGGCGGTTGCTGATCGATCCATTACCTGCCATTCTCTTTTTTATGATAGTGAATCAATCCATAAACCAAAATTTTGCTACCTGCAACGAAATCTGAATTTCTGTATGGGGAGACATCTATCATAATACCACCATGCTATTGTTCACTAGGAGAAATAATACAGTCAAAGAAGATGAAGAGCTGAAGAGATGAATGATGATTACTTTCTGTTCGAAAAGCTATTTAAAAAAGCAATTCAAGAAGTTTTCCTATTCTTAAAGACCACCAAAGTTATAAAGTCATCACCTATATTGGATAACATGTGATCTTTTCAACTGATAGTAGCACTTACCCAAGATTCGAACCCAGTAAGAGCAGATAAAGTCTGCCTTTCTGGCCACTAGTGATTTGGTCCATGCCATAACTGGCCCCTGGAGTATTCTTTCTTCACTGGGGCTGCCCGGAACAAGTGGCCATACCTACTTCGAACAGAGGTGATATCCGAGATATTCCGTAAACTCGGCATATACAAATCAACATAGCCATATCGTTTCCCTTAGTCAGTCGAAAATTGGACGCTGGTCTCTCAGAATGTGAATTCTGGACAATGGTAGAAAACCGTTTGAAATCTGAATGTCTTAGGTACAACTAACAGTGCATACTTTGGGAGATTGAGCAGCATACGATATAATATGTGAATGCGAGTCAACTCGTAGTTAGACAAACCAAACTGCCGATGGAAAAGAATAAAAAGCGGTACAGAATGACTGAACTCAATTATTGTGCCATAGATTTTGTTTTTTCCTCTTCTTTCTCTTGGCTGTTGAGCTGATTAGGATAGCAGAGAGCGAACGTGCCTACCCACTATCTGGATTTTCAATGGGAAAAAGCAAAATCAGGGTCAGTAACTAATTTGAACTTTTTGCCAAATAGTTAAGGTCGAAAATGTTTCATGGACCAGACTAAGACAAAATTTCTATTTATAGTAGAGTACTTGGTCTCGGCATATGCTATAGGGAAATTGTTGCCAATGGGCCCTGAAAAGACGGCTCCAATCGCGAATGCACTTGCATCCGTCGTTAAAAGAAACGGGTTTTCAAAATTTGGATAGATTACAATGGGACTAGAAGTGAGAGCAGTTTTCTGAGTCAAATTGAAAATCCCTTTGGAAAAGTTTCGTCAGAGGTACGGTAAGTTCGAAATGAAGCGACGGTAATGGCTTGCTCAGCCTAAAAACGATTTGATTTGATTTATTTCCTATTTTTGGTTCAGAAAAGGCTCTGATTTGGTTTGACACCGCCTTGAAATGTGAACACCTTGTCTGGTTGGAGACTAAATTATAATATAATCTATGGGCCGTGGTGGTAGATCGTTCGCCTTTGGAGCGAAGGATCGAGGGTTCAAAGCCTCTCATGGTCATCGGTCTCGTGCATGGCATCACACTTTAAAAGGCAAGGGCTGCGCCCTAGCTCACACAAGTCTCTCGAAGACTTTCGAGGGTTGCGGGTAGGGTGCAATCGGTTGACGGAAATAACAATTTTAAAAAAAAAATATTAAAAAAAATTTACACAAAGCAACGTTCTGGATGCTAAAAGTAATGTTATCCATAACGCGTTGAAACGTTGACGGGATGTTTTTCAGGACGAATGGCATACGAACAAATTCGTAGTGCCCATTCTCCACGTAGAAAGAAAGCAGTTTTGTCAATTTCTATTTGTTGTTTGTTTCCATGTTGAAGCAGTAGGTCGGAAATATTCGATAACAGTAACTCATCTTCAGCTGAGAGTTCATTCAGCTTCTGATAGTCGATAACAATACGTCACTTTGGTTCACTAGAAGCAACCAACTTTTTGAGAACAACCCAATCAGGGGAAATTGGGGGCTGAATAATTCCTTGTTTCAACGATGTAAAAATTTTGGGTTTTGGGCATCTATGGAATTTTGTAAACATGGGTTTGGTATTATTGGTTTCAATTAGTATGTTTGATATCGTCACTTTCTGAATAGAAAATATCAGTAAATTCCATACACACGTCAGTTATCAATTGCCTTTCTTCGTCATTCAAATGCTCGAAGCGTATTGATTTTGAACCTGACCTAACCTGATGCATACTTTGTTTCAGCACCCCCAACAAGATCATCATATGAAACGTCTCCACCAACATATAACGATGCCGTCTGGAATTCACCAGAAGCATATTCAGCACAATATAGGCCAAAATAGCGAGACAAGTTTTTTTTAACTTCATCCTTCTATTTGAATGATTAGGACTTCATCATCGGAACCTAGATTCCCATCTCACTTTATGCAGAGTGCCCTTTGGTTGAGTTGAGAAACGATGTGCTGAGATCCTATGAGGACGATATCATACAATTATCCAACTTATCTGAGTTTATTTGAGTTTAATTATAAGTATTCTTTGAAGGTGTATCTCTAGTTTTGTTCATTTTATTATTGTAAATCAGCCACCGTTGGTGTATCCCATGAATTTATGCATTTTTAACATTAACGTGGTTGTCTCTGCCGATGACACTAACTCTCTGTTTGTATTCGATGGTATTAACTGTGTTCAGTTAAAAAAGCGTTTGTATACTCCGAATAATATGACGTTGTCATCAAAAGAAAACAAAATTGTTCTTCACGAACCACATTTTATTAAATATATGTATTTTATATTACCTTTTTTTGACATGTCTTATCCTATGTACAAGAATAAAGTTTTTGTTATTTTTCTGCTTCCTAGTCCAAACCTTCGATACATCCATGCTAGTATATTATTTACCCAAATAATCACTTCCTCGTCCTTGGGGTCAATGATTATTGGGTTCGAAAATTATGGGGAAAGAAATGTCAACCAAAGGATGACGGCTGCATTTGTCCGCCTAAGATTTCTGCCGTCTTACTGCTGGTATCATCTTCAGATTCGAGAGCAGCATTTCCACCATTTAGGTAACCATTAGAACCCTCATCTCATCAGACTGAAGTTTAGGTAAAGCCTACAGAGTTCAAAGAGTAAATACTTATTTCAGAAAGAGAAATGATGACACTACATCTGATTGGCTCAGTTTTGATGAGAAAATAAAAAAAGATCTTACGTTGGCGCAAAGAAAAGAAATATTTATTGCTCAAGCAACACAATGTTCTGTAGCCAGCATAAAAAATAAAAATAATGAAGTGGCGATGAAGGTCAGATTCTCAAGGCCGGGATGAACACAATCATATCTGATAGCTAACCTGACCAATTCAAGTCTAAGCACACCTGATCAAATATCATATCGTCTGTGGCTTGTTTTCTTGACATACGTGTCGACTTGTATTTATATTTGCTTGGGGAACTATTTGTTTTCTGTTGAAAAATGTGCCTTTTTATTTTCTTGCACATTGTATTCCGGACTAGATATACAAGTTCGAATGATTATGGTGCAAAATAGAAATAAGCACGCCACTGGTGAAATGTCTGCAGAATACAGATTCCGTCGCAAATTTCAAGGTTTAATTTTCATATTTCAATGTCCAATTTCAATTGAGCCTGCAAACTATTACGATTATTAAAATGTCAGAGGCTAATTAAACAAACTGATATATCTATAACACAGTGAACGTCTATTTTTAATGATTTTTCTGGTAAATTTTGACATTTGCAGTACCAAGTGCCTTTGTGGAGACCCAAGTTCCAAATAGAAATAGCGTGTAAGTAGGAATGTTTACATGGTTACCAAACAAATCACATTCACTTATTTTCTGGCATTAATTGTCATTCTTACCAGTGGCGGTTACTTGATTAACATAAACAATACCCATTTATCTGTCGAGAGATGATGAAGCATAATAAACTACCCAATGTGTAACAAAAGATGACTCGACATATTAATTCACATGTATAGATGAATGAGAGAGGATCCTAGAAAAAGAATCATGATATTCACTAATGAAAATTGATACAGTGGCGTATCAAAAGACTCAACTCCTTACCGATGTAGAGACCAGAAGCAAATAAAAATGTATTTCAATGATTTTTTTTTAAACCTTTATAGAGTATTGGGATACTGTTCCACCCATGCCTTGGCAAAATCTCATTGTGTGTATTAACTGATACGTACATTGGATGTACAATGAACTTTGAATGTGGAAGTTCTAGACACCCGCTGGATGTCCAGAATTAGTTCAATATGTACCTTCAATGGACGTACAATTGAAGTCCAATGGATTTACATTATGCGTATTTTGGGCGTCCCTTGTATGTCTATATTTGGTTTAACGGATGTCCAGAATATCTCCAAATAACAACCACTAATGATATATTTTCTGGACGTCCAATGTAGTATATCCGAAATGAATCCAAAGAATACCGATTATACAAGGTGATCTGCAAATAGTGGTCAGTACTTTGGAACATATTGTAAAATTAAAATAACCCAAAACATACCCTGTTCTCATAGTGTGCTCATTTGTGACATTATTCGTCCTTGAATGCCAAATCACGAAGACTTCTTGATGAAGTAATCACAAAAATCACGTTGATACAATATTGGAAAGGGAATAAACACCCCGTGTTACTCTTTTACCCATACCATATATTAGCAAAAGTATTGCCCATTATTTGAAGATTACCCAACCTGCATAAATTACAACACAAAGTTGATATTTGATTGTTAGAATCCAACATTCTTCAGTGTCCTGGAAATGTTTATGAGCATGCATGGTAAATCGGGGTGAAAACATTCTTTGATAAAAGATTTTTTGGTAAGAATACAGTTTCTCAAAGAAAATTTCGATTTGTATTCCAAAAACTAACAACACATTCACAAAAAACAAAGAACAGAGGATATTTATCTAGAACCTATCATGAGCTTAAGGATTTTTTCTATTTTTCTCTCGATGAACGAACGTAACGGAATGCAATCAATAATAATAGAATGTAGAGAAAAATCGCAGCAAGCATAAAATTTTAAATGATATGAAAGTTTGTCGCGATGAGAAAGTATCAATGGTTTTCTTATTGTAAATTAAATTCAAAATTACCCCAAGATTTATTCTCGCGACAAACTTTTATATCATTTAAAATTTTATAATGTAACAAAATGATGGATTTAATTCACTTTAAAATGTATTTTCTTCTTTTTAGCGCATTTAAATTAAAAATATCTCTAAAAAGTTTTTTATGTTTATTTATTTATTACTTTTTTAGGTTTCTTAGGATATGTTTCTTAGCCTGTTCATTTCAATTGATGCGTAATTTTTTTCGTGCCAGGAAATGGTGGCGAGCCCCCAGATAATTTTTTTCTCATCATTATTTTCCATGTCCGAAACTGTTGAAACATTTTCCGAATTCCTTTGCGTTCTCTATCTAGCTTTTGAGGGGTACAGGGGGTGAACTTTTTTTAAACCATAAGATTCGATGGTCAGATATTTTTCACTATTTTTACGGATTTTTCCGATTTTAATTTCGCGAATATTCCAACTTTTTTAGAGAACTTTCTTTTTTCGTTGTGATTTTTGACCTTCCACTCGGTCAAGAAAACTTCCGAAACCCTACGCGTTCTCTATCTAGCTTGCGGGGGGTCGGGGGTAACAATTTCTCAGACATTAAAGTATTGTCATCGGAACTGAACCAACATGAAAAATTTCAATTCCATAGGATAGGAGGAAGTGGTTCTAATTCAGCTTGCAAATTTATACCAATCTAATACACACACAGAACAAGTTAGATAAAAGCTTTTTAAAAAAGTTTGAAAGCTTCAGCCTTAGTTGAAAAATTTGAGCTGTAATTAGTTCCATTAGGCCCTTCAGTTAGGATGTTCCTTGCTAAATGTCTGGAGCACTTAGGTTTCTGTTTACTCCACAATGTGAACATGGAAACGTTTTTGACCCCAAATTCAGAATAGCTATTTGTATTACTAGGGAGAAAAGTGCCACGTTTCCTCCCGCAGGATGTAGTTTACTGCCCGACGCGAAGCGGAGGGCAGTAAACATCCAAGGGAGTTAAAGGCACTTTACTCCCATGTAATACATATGATTTTTTCTCCTACCCACTCAATAAAACCTTTTTGTGACTTTGTTTGCAAACAGACCTATTCTTACTTGATGGAAAGTATAGACAATACAGTCACGTGTACCTGAGAATCTACGGTGGTGCAATGGCTAGCGTCTTGGGCTTGTAATCCGAATGTCCCGGGTTCATGTCCTGGCAGTTACAACTTTTTTTTTTCAAGAACGTTATTTTACTTTTTTCTTGTTAGTGATTTGAATTATTGGACATTTAGATAGCTTATACATTTCGGCTATTGAGTGATTTTCTCATAAGTAATGTTATGTGCCTATTTGAATGAAGTGTCGATCATTTTTTTTTTCTAAGAGCTGCGCTTGTAGAAAAAGTAATGTGTGTATTTCGAGCACAAAGTGTCATTGTCGTTCTCCAAAGATTAATCTCTTTGTCGAGCAACAATCAATCACTTTGCGCTCTAAATACACAAATAGCTATTAAAGAACTAGAGTAGAAGTAACATTCATGTTTGATTTTTACCAGAATACAGGATATATAAGAATTCTAGAAATTACGGAAACAATTTGATTATAATAGATTCACAAGTTTCATCGTTTACAACTTACTTGAAATGAGAGGGAGGAAAAGTACTTTCCTCCCTAGGGAGGAAAAGTACTTTCCTCCCTGGTTTGAGGGAGGAAAGTGTGTACTTCTATAGGAGTAGGAGGAAAAATATTTTGTATTCGTGAAATATTGGGAATTTTTTCATTGCAAAATATGAGAATACCAAGCATGATAATATAGTCAGATAAAAAATAATCAGTTGTAAATTGAAAATATTTCTGAACTCATTAGAGAAAACATAAATTGGGTTCAAAATTGACACCCCTTGGTCATAGTCCATAATTCGCTCCGGAGATGATTCATGCACTGTATGTTGAAACAGTTGTCAGCAGCTTCTTAGAGAATATATTGTTTTTTCGCGCCTCGTGCTGATGTAATCGTTATTCGTTGAAATATCCTCAGAACTCAGAATGGTCGCGCATCATGTTTGTTCATACTTTGAGGATGCTCGTATCCCAACCCAGCGAGCACAAAAACATCTCAGAGATGTTAAAAGTAAGAGTTTCTGAGACATCAAACCTCCACTGCGATGTTCTGTTCATACATGAATAGAACGTGTATGTAGGTGCAAATGTCCGCCGCACGCGGCTATTTTTAGGATGTTCGTGGGACATCACAAAAAGCATTTCTTTCACGTTTTTTTCAAAGCCTTTTTTAAGACACAACATAACATTTTTAAAGCTTTTCGTCTACATTAAATCTCTGTATATAAAACATTGTTTGAGATGTTACTGAGACATACAAAATTCACTTTTATCTCGTTTTTTGTCATTGATTGTACAAATCGACAATAGTCAAAATATGAAGACAACTCTGGGGCGATTAAAAAAAAATCGATATAACCTATTTTAATGGGAGCAAAGGAACACACATACAAATTTTAACCTAAAATATTCTCTGTTTATACAAATTGAACAACTTTTCAAAAATGTAAATATCACTAACACTGGTTGTTGTCTGGTTCAACTGAATTTAAACAAAACTGTGAAAACACTATCAATAATACAGTGTCCTTGACTAATCACTTTACATAGATAAGGTATTCAGAATGATTATATGATGATGATTTTACAAGTCAGAATAACCGGTATATGTTTTTGAGGTTATTTATTTTCTGAATATCGACAATTCATTCCTTACTTTGCATCCGTGATCAACTTGATTACTAAATATAATATTTTGTCTTGACAAAACGATACACTTCACTCTAAAACGACTACTTTCACGGAAAACAAAATGGGGTAAATTAAGTCGAAACTAGAAACGATACTCTCCGTCAACTCAAACATCACTGAGATCACATGATCACATTTGCGATTGCGCGAACGCTAGATATATTCTCGGTGAACATCTCAACGGTGAACTATGTTACGCCAAGTGAAAACATCCACAAGATAACATTTTGTGCAAATCTTCGATACATTCCTATAGGCATTTTAAAAAACGCCACAGAAGAACAAAAACAGAACATTGAATATCCTTCAGGGACCTCTTTGGGAAGTACATATTACGTCTCAAAGAAACATCGGCGTGACTACATTTTTGAAACATCTCAAAACCTCCCAGAGATGTTTGTGCTCGCTGGGAACGAAGCATTGCGCAAGTCCGCAACAACGTGCGTGGAACAAAGCACATAACCTATAACCTTCAAGTATCAGAGCAGTGTTGCCAGATACAAAAAAATCCTCAGATCTAAAAGAATTTGCTTACGCTATGAAGAAAGAGATTTTCCATTGAAAATCAATGAAAATTGAAGAAAAACCTACGTCACACATATCAATTAACTAATATTTGATCTATGGAATGATGTAGAATTTGAATTTCTCAGTAAGTTGTGCACCTTGAGCTCGGTTATGAAACATGAAATTGATAATACCATTGTTTAAATAGAACATAGTTAGTCAATGCCTGTGGAAAAGGTATTGGACACAAACGCGAGTGTCATCTAGCGTGATTAGTTACAAACATGAATATTTGACGTCATTTTAATGCAGGTTTCTTCAAAAAACCCTGATTTTAATGCTTTTCCATTGTTTTAATCAAGTTACATGACTTGGAGGCCATATCACTGAAGTTACGACATGACTTGGATGCGAGCTCACTATCGCCATCTACATGTCGCATCCATTTTGATCCAATTATAATCCCATAACATTGTTTAAATAGAAGATAGTTAGTCAACGCCTGTGGAAAAGGCATTGGACACAAACGCGAGTGTCATCTAGCGTGATTAGTTACAAACATGAATATTAGACGTCATTTTAATGCAGGTCTCTTCAAAAAACCCTGATTTTAATGCCTTTCCATTGTTTTAATCAAGTTACGACATGACTTGGAGGCCAGATCACTGAAGTTACGACATGACTTGGATGCGAGCTCACTATCGCCATCTACATGTCGCATCCATTTTGATCCAATTATAATCCCATAAGGTTGACTAACTATCTTCTATATGAACAATGATAATACTAATCACATCCTGTTTTATGATTGACCAGTATATGACGAATTTGGCTGCCAATCAAAGAAGGGTTTAATTCTGTGATTAGGATATCGAGAAAGGGAGAAGAAATGTGAGATTAAAAGAGCATCAAAATTAATAACTTAGATTTAATCAAACTTGAGGTTGTCTGAGTACTGATGTTGTTATTGTGTCAGGTACAAAATTGTTTTTAGGTTAGGTTATCTATTAAGTTTAGTTATTTTGTCGTATCGGATTGGTTCGTTTTTATTTGGAATACCTTGTTATTTCAGTTTATTTATTTTTTAACGTTGGGATTAGTACTCATTTATGTACTTGACGAAAAAAATAATGAATGTTATGTTATTTATGTATTATTTCGCCGTTCAAGAAATATGATTTAAAAAAAAAAACAAGAAAATATTCAAATTTTGCATCAATGAAGCTGTCCATGTTTTTGGCACATGCTTATTTACATTTGAGGAATTCTGGGGATTTTCAGTAGATTTGTCTTAAAATTTTCAAAAATATTGTCTGGCAACACTGTATCAGAGGCGTAACATCAACGGGTAAACAAACAGCTCAAACCTATCTGGTGCCTGGACAGATGAGCGGTTTGAGATTCGAGCCACATCTTGTGAGTTTATTAAGCTGCGTTCCAGCTCCATTTTTTCAACTACTGTTTTCGTAAGTACACATAATGTTCAGTACACTTATCAGAAGTAGTGGAGTTGTAATGTTTCTTTCGATAAGTTAGTACGTGGATTCGTTATGGCGCATGTCACACCCTCTTATTCGTATCGATCCTTTCCAGATGAGGGTGAAATATCGAAAATGCGCAAATGCGAAAAGTTGGTGATAGTTATTGTTCACTGTCATCTAAAGAGCGGCAATATCGTGTAAAATATGTACTGACTGCCCCGAAATATTCACGTGAAATGCAAACATGCAGGATGAACCAAGAAAGCATGAGTCGTCACCGTCCCTTTTTTTAATGAGATCGATCTCCTGATTTTTGTTTCCCATTTGGTTACGGTTACTTACATCATCTAACTGAATGTTCAAAAGCTTCACCAACAACTTCTTGACAATATCCCGACGATGTTGGAATTCTTGCACTACACTGAACATCATTTGTGGCTCAATAGCCTCAGTGAGCATTCTCATTTTTCCTGAAACGCTTAGATATTCCTCTTTGTATACTGCAGATTTTACGTATCCTCGTTGAAAAAATCTAAAGGTGTCAAGTAGGGCGATCTAGGAGGCCATTCTGTTGCATCTCTTCTACGAATTGTTAAAATTGTTATTTCCGGCAACCGATTGCACCCCTACGCGCAACCCTCGGAAGTCTTCGAGAGACTTGTGTAAGCTAGGGAAGACGCAGCCCTTACCTTTTAACGTGTGATGCCATGCACGAGACCGGTGAATCGGTGGATCGAACCCACGACCCCACGCTTGCAAGACGAACGCTTTACCAGCCGACCACCACGGCCCATGAATCCAACGATTAGACAACACGTTATCTTAATTTTCACGTACTGGTCTAGCATAACGTGGTGGTGATCCGCCACGTTGAAACCACAGTGCATTGTTGGGAATATCTGGATTATTGTGATTTGGAAAAATGTTAGCCAATGTTGGAATCAAATCATTGTGTGAAAAACTGAAGCTACTTTTCTCTTTTTAGTGTGACAACATTAAAATCTTATCAACAATTTCAGTCCATACATTAATTATTTGAGGATAACTATTGTGTTTTCACGAAACCAGTGTGGATTTTCTAAAGCCCAAATGTTGTTTTCCAGTTGAAAAAATAATTTTTCTGCAACTGACTAAATTTGGTTTTTCAACTGACTAAAATATTTATTTCATGCCGTAACAAAATATGCAATACAATACAGGGAACGGTGACGTCATCATGTATTCTTGGTTCACCCATTATATATGAATTTTACAATAGATAAAAGAATTGAAAATAAAAACCGACGTGTTTTTTTTTATATTTGGTCGGAAAATGGATATTTACCTCAAAATCGAATTTACTCCATACTTTATACTCTCTCTATACCGGGTGTCTACGGAAGATGGCTCGCCCCTATATTTTTTTGTTTTTGAAGATAAAGGAATTAAATTTGAAGGATCTGCATAAGACGTAATACTGCATTTTTTGACGAATCACTCAAGTTTTTGCAACTTCAGGTTTAATCGGAAGTGACTTTAAACTTTCGATTTTTAAATGGGACACCCAGTATATTTTCAGCTCTTTTGTTCTGAATGCAACAATGTATGATTTGCCAATTTTTTTAACAATAATTTTTTTACATGGTGGTTCTTCGGGTTGTAAGGCCGACGTATGTTTATAGAAGATCTCGACGTTTCGCCAACAGGAGTGGTTAGCATTTTCAAGAGATAATTTCAAGTTTATGATTTCCTAATTCGCTGTCAAATGCTTGATAATATAATGATAATAATAATAATAATGTTTGTTTCTTCGGTAAAAATTTTGCAATTGATTTTAACCATCTTCCAACAAAACTCATCACAAGATGACAATGCAATATCATATCATAATATCAAAACGAGAAAAGTTCGAGGAGTGGTGTTTGGACAGTTTCAATTTAATGAAACAAAGAATTCCTACAACAAAAATCGAAAATGCCCATCTTTCCACACATTCCCATAAAGTGGAAAAAATATGGCAAATATCTGACAGAAAACAACTACTTTCCCATACGGATGTTAAATCACACCTGACATCCGTGAGGAACGTTGCACAAATGCACTGTTCGTGGCTATAATCGGGGTTAATAATTAATGTATTCATTTCCAGCGGTCTGTCTCAAAAATGACCTGTAACGTCATTTTAACAAGCTCCCAGGACGTATATTATCCAGGACAAACAGTATCTGGAATTGTAGCTTGTGCCTTTGAAAACGCAGAAGAAATTCGAGGTAAGATAAAATTACATGCCGTACTAATTTATATGAAAGCCACAACGATTTTATGAAATTATGAAACTACTCTCGTTGAAGGTTGATGGTTCTCACGACGTTTCGATTTCGTGATATGGCAACGTCAGGTAACTACTGTAGTAATCTCATTGTGAAAATCTTCAACTAATTTAAACGAACATCAGAAACCAGAGTGATCTACTCAGAACTGATTTCAGTTTTTTTTTCAGGAATAAGAGTTAAACTTCGGGGAAAAGAGCATACAGATTATGTAGAGAGAAAACAGTATTTCGACAGCGTTGAGAATAGAATGAAACGTAAAGATGTTCATTATATGGGAGGAAACAGGTTTTTGGAAATCATCTATAACCTAGTTGGAGAGGGTAAGTATTCTACAGATATTTTAACAAAGAACTAATATCATTAGGATTTTTTGTAAGTCAGAAGGTCAATAAATGCACTCAAAATTAACTAGATAGTGTAGGTTGGGCTGCTATTATTATGATTTGTACAACGTCACAGTATAATTACCTATCGGATATTACTCCACCAATAGAATATCACTATTTTCAACTCCCCGACACATGTTTCGGTCTCCAAATGACCATCATCTGTAGAAAAATTTCACTCAAAATTGAACTCATGGTTCAAAATCGTCCTTCAAATAGTCACTTTGTTACTAAATCACGTTTCGAAGAAAAATAGAAGCTTGTTGTTGGTATGAAATCCAGAGCATTCATTACCTCATCAAAGATAGCAATATCTTGATCCATTATGTACATTCTTATCAAGCCATAGGATAGTTATATCATCAACAAATATAATAAATATCCCTTCAGTTCCTATATTTCCCATCGAGTCATCAAAATACAAGAGGGACGGGATAAGTCCAAGAACAGAGCCCTGTGGAACACCTAATTGAACCAATTCCCGAGAATCCATTCGCTTTCACGATGGGTTCTTTGATTCAGAAAAAACTTTGCGCAGCAGTATCTCATGATTGACACAGTCGAAGGCTTTTGACAGATCACTTACTACTGCAGCGCTGGCATCCTCCAGGTTAAATTTAAAGTAGAGATTTTTCAAAAAATTGAAGATCCTTTTCTGGTTGAGAACCAAATTTTTGATGGTTCTGACTATTATGGAGGGTTAAAAAGTTCAGTAGATTTTATCAGATGTGACTGAAAGACAAATTTTAGTTGCTATTTTTCATCGTTCAAGATAACCTCTTGGAAAGTATTCATGTTGAAAAGGGAAATATTCTCAATTGAAAATTGAAACAAACGTGATTCATCTTGATGTAGTTCAGCGTGGCTTTAGCCGGGGAAGTAGTTGTTTTCTGTTAGATTTTATAAAAAATAACTTCATTTTTATCTTATCTTGACATTGCTACAGATGAAAAGTCGAACAAAAGACGAAACCAGTCAAATTCATCATGTCATTAGTGAAGTTTATATATTGAAGTCGCTAAAAGAAAAGTATGTGGCTTATTATGATATAATTTTCATTATTATTTTTCCCTGTAATTTCTGTTACACCGGTTTAGAATCATCTCTAATCCAGTGACGTAGGGAAATAACTGCTAATATCTGATAGATTTAATTCAATACCCGTCGTGATCTTAGCCAGGGGAGTAGTTGTTTTCTGACAGGTACTTGCCATGATAAGCCTACGTAGTAAGTGTATATATGGGAGTAAAGGGTTCACAATCGGTCGGTAACGACTGTTCGTTTCTAAACGGATTTTTGGCTTTGGAAAAATATGTTAAAATTTGCTAGTTAGTCAAAAGTTTAAATTTCAAAGTTATGGCGGTATAAAAGAGCAATTGGCGCTATTTCTTTAGGGAAAAAATTATTTTGCGGCAACCATCCGGGAAGTTTTCACTTCTCGGAAACTTTTTCTTTGGGAAAGTACTTCCCGGTCTAGTCCGGGAAGTACGTACTTCCCGGACTAGGCCGGGAAGTGCTCGAATTTTAATACAAATATTAATGTAAATAAGAATTAGAATGTTTCTGTTGGTTCCTATCTTCTGTTCGAATTTCAATATATAATACAAATAAGAACTGAAATGTTCGAAATATTCAAATTTGGAATCATTTCATCCGGTTAACAGATGGGTGAAAGTCGACCTCTCTTCGTCTATTAGACTAAATGCGTCTCATTGATTTGTTATTCTACATGGTTGCCGAAAAAATAGTGTACGCAATATATCCGAAAACTTTTTAGACTCGCAGACTTCCAGGACTCGCTAACGCTCGTCCTAGAATTTGGTCTACTCGTCCAAAAAAACAGTATTTTCCGGACTTGTTACGTAAATTACTATTTAGTCGGACAGAAAATAAAAAAGTTACATTGTTGGCCCGCTTTTAAATGGGTCACTATGTAAGGTAAAACACCCAATAGTTGACATATTAAAAAAGATATTCCAGAATAAGTGATCTGTAAAATTAACTCGATGAGTTATAACTAAATTTGTTTAGAAAAAGTTAAGTATGATGCTTTGCAAATGCAACATTGTAATAAAAAATCATTAAATCAGAGAAAAAGATCATATTTTGATTGATTAATAAATCTAATTAAAAATGCCAATAATTGACATCCTTGAAATCCAAATTTCCAATAGTTGACACATGATTAGACCAATAGTTGACTTTTGTCATGTATTGTTTGTTTTGTGGAAAGTTTTTGTGTGTTGAATATTATTTTTAGAAACTTTTACTATTTTTTATTATTTTGCTGGAAGGGGAAATATAATTCATGATCACTAAAAAAAATAAACTATTTTTATTTTCTTCTGTTGGAGAAATGAATAGTTGACACTGTTGAAAAATTGACATGTTAATGAAATGAAGATTCACCCTGTATACATAAAGTATACAAGTAATATACTACAATAAAAATATAATTTAACCATCAACTTCAATGTCTTTATCAAATTCGTATTTCAAACGATCACCAGCAGCACTTATTTTTGGGAAATTTAATTTTTCCAATATTTGGAAAAGACTTATGATACTGACGTCATTATCATTCGGTTTAAAAACTTTTCTATCATTTTCAAACTGCTTCATTCCAACAAATTCGGCTTCATTGTTTGGGAAAATGGTTTGAATGACGCAAACATACCGGTGTACTTTCTTTTTGCCAGGAAAATAAACAAGTACATAGTTTTCATCGTCTGAGTCAGTTACATTCATTGTTTCTTGAAAACTGATGTCGTCTAAACTGTCACCTGATTCTACCCATTCCTCATCTTCACAGGTTTCAGAGTCCGAATGTGACACCCGCTTTGGTTTCTTTTTCCTCTCTCTTTCTGCCTTTTTTTCAGCTTTCAACTTTTCACGCTCAATTTTTTTTAATCGTCTTTCTTCCGCTCGCTGCTTCTTTTGTTCCTCTTGTATCGTTTTTGCTGCCATAGCAATAGGCATCCATCCATCTTTGGACATCATTCATAGCAGCTATCATTTGCTGCTCTGAATATTTCAGAAACGTTTGCTTTGTTCCAGGCATCTCACTTGTAAATCTGAAAAGACCAATAGTTGACATGTATAAAACTAATAGTTGACATATAATGTCAACTATTGGAAATTGGTATCCTATTAAGCTGAAACTTATCTTTGGCTGTATATTTTTTTGTAAACAACGGAGAGAGACAGAATACAACAGTTTCACCGAAATTCCAATAGTTGACACTAGTGTCAACTATTGGTAAAATAATAAATATTTGAGTCAATAGTTGACACTCCTTCAAACAAGAAAACTAACCTAACAAGAAGCGTAAATACAATTAGATAAACTACTTAAAATCATTAACGTTAAGAGAATTCCGAAAACATATCGCAAAACCAAAAATTGCACTAATTATGAATATTTTTATAAACTTACGTTCTTATCATTTTCCTTTAAAATTCACTAAAACAGCTTAGACAGTAAACACACTATAAAAGAGTTGCCACCATTTTGGGAAAAAATGGAAGATATACTATATATTTATTATAGATGCCAACAGAGGGCGTTATGTGACCTAACTATGTGTAAATAACATTGAAACTGATTACTGACGTCTTATTTTGTGATATTCTTTCTGAAAGTGTCAATTATTGGTGTGATGTCAACTATTGGGTATTTTACCTTATAACAGACTTCTTTTTCAGGGACTACGTCTCAGGGCCAATTCGAATATCCATTCTCCTTCACATTACCAGAAGACTTGCCGTCAAGTTATCAGGGAAAGTTTGGCTATATCCAATATTACATTAAAGCCAATGTGGACAAAGCATTTGTTAATGATTATAGAGGCAAAGTGGATTTTGATGTACATTCCCCAATTGACTTCAACAGAGTACTATCGGATTTGCCAATGGTAATGAATTGATTCATTATAATTATTGTAATGATGATTCTGCTTTGGGTTTTGAATACGTTTCAAAGACAACACTTTTTGTTAGATCAGACGCATAAAAAAAATACTTCCAAGTAAAGAACGGGGTACTGACTGACAGCTCACAAAATATTATCTCAATTTTATAAAAAGTATCTTCATATATACGTGGTGAACGAATACGTGGAATAATGACAGATTGGGGAAAGAAACACGATAAGTGGCTTTCTCCTCTGGCAACCATGCAAACCATGGACTGTTGACTCTGTGGTGACACAGAATATTCAGACAGATCAACCTAGAAACAGGCATGCATCCGAAACACCTAGTAAATAGACTACAGAACCTGGTGAAAAACACAGGCCTATTCAACTAGGAACCACTGACGTCAGAACAATACAATAGACCCCAGCTGGTCCAACCAACCAACCATGCAATGGAAAGAAAGCAGATTTTTTCAAATTTCAACCTGTCATGTACTGATTTCCCGATTTTATATTTTTGAGTTGATTTGAATGTATTCGAACATTTTTTTGGACATATTTAACATTTTTGTGCAAGGACTTTTTTTTTGTAATTGGGTTTTTAGATCCATTTGTAATGTTTTGGATGTGTTTAAGATGTCGAATATTTCCTTTTTCATCTACATAAAAAAAGAAATGGGACCAGCGGAAGCAAGAGAAAATACAAAACTCTCAATTTCACTTTGGTTTGACATCTCAACCTGCTGTAATGGTTTCCAAATTGCAAATCTATGGCCTCTTCAACTGAAGTTCTATACCACAGATTCTGATATCAGTACTTTCAGAGGTTTGGGAAGGGGTGAAAGATTTTTGTGGTGAAATTCGAAATCAGCTTGTCGAGATACGTCTGAGGGAAATTTTCGCAAAATTGTATTTCCTTCTATATCGAATTTTGCATTTTTCTAATTTGATCGCTTGGGAATATTTCAAAAATACGGAATACCGATAATATCACTTAATCTTTCAGAAAATTTTCTTGGATATGCGAAAATGTACTTGTTATTCAAATTAGAATGCTAGTTCATTTAGAAAATATCGATTTTGTGGATGGGTGCATTTTAACGTTGAAAAAATTGCTTTCTGTCGAATTCAATTTTTGAGGTGATATTCGGAATCAACTTGTCAAGTTATGTTTTAGAAAAGTTTGAGATTTTTCGAAAAATGGAAATGATACAACGCCCTTTTTCAATAACACCCACCAAAAAAGGTCGTTGGATCACATTTATTAACATTGATGACCTGAGAGAGAGAGACCCCACGAATATCATAATTACCTTTATAGCAGGTACATTAGTTGCATGCTATATAATAAGTATCCGAGATTTCTTGTCGCATTCACATACTTAATAACGACAGTAGATGTTACCTGTTGAAACATCGTGACTCAAACACATGCAAAGAATGTATTTTCTTTGTTTCTAGATAATGCAAGTCCAGAAGAATTGTACTAACGCTAATACATTGTCAACCATTTTCAAACAAATGATAGAGTTACATTTATTTTTGATGAATTTCATTTTTTGCAATTTATGCTAAGAAAAAAAATTCTAATTCGTTAAAAAACATTGTCGCTAGACATATGACATATTAAAATATGTAAAATTCCACTTATATTTATTAGTAATAATAAATGATGCCTCACTTCATGGGCCATGGGCCGTGGTGGTCGGCGGGTAGTGCGTTCGCCTCGCATGCGTGGGGTCGTGGGTTCGATTCGCCGATTCACCGGTATCGTGCATGGCATCACACGTTAAAAGGTAAGGGCTGCGTCTTCCCTAGCTCACACAAGTATCTCGAAGACTTCTGAGGGTTGTGCGTAGGGGTGTAATCGGTTGACGGAATTACCAATTTTAACAAAATATACTCATAATTACAGAATCCAGAAACGTACCAGGACCAGAAAACTTTAGGATTCTGCTGCTGGGCTAGCGAGCCAATCTCGATGGTGGTTAATTTGAAGAAAAGAGCATTTGTTCAAGGGGAAGTTGCTAAGGTCACAGTGGATGTAACAAATTTGTCTGGAGAATCTGTTGAACAAATAATGGTTAAAATAATACGGGTAATTAAGTTTATTGAACCTAACAATCAATGGTCAGTGTTTCTGAAAATTGCAAGAAATTTCCCTCTGAAGATGATATTTCAGTTTCAAAAAGGAGAAGTTCTGATTTTTTTATTTTCATTAGGATCCCAAAATCTATATTAGACAAGTTTAAAGTGAGTTTCATGTTCTTCTCAGAAACG
This sequence comes from Chrysolina oricalcia, assembly GCA_944452925.2. NCBI lineage: Eukaryota > Metazoa > Arthropoda > Insecta > Coleoptera > Chrysomelidae > Chrysolina > Chrysolina oricalcia. Next base: position 6,033,953 of record OX101815.2, on the reverse strand, counting down.
CCATCGTTGTTTCCTACTTTTTGATGAACTCTTGTGTACTCGATGAACCATTTTGCAACTCGGTAAGTAATGTAATCATTACCAATTTCAGACTATCGAAGCCAAGTCGTATCATAGAAACAATCACTTCAGATATGAAAAAGCAGAACTCGCATCCGCAGTCGATTCTGGAGTGGGAGCCAATGGACAAAAACATTACGAATTCAACCTAGAAATACCTAGAGCTGAAGCGGTTTACAACCTAACTCGATGTAAAAATCTGAAACAATGGTTTACTCTCAGTGTAAGTTCAGTAATTTTGTTCCTTGTATAGCAGGAAGACAATAAGTCAATGTTGCTCTCTAGTGGGGGGGTGGATGAATTACCTCCAATACATTGCCCCCCCCCCTCCCTTTTGGATCCGTTAGTGAGGACTTCTGTGTTTCGTACTGTTGTTGAAGATGCACAAGGGGATATTGTTATGTCAGTCGAAGTTGAAGCGGTTGTTGAATTAAACTCGTTGGTTTTCAGTACATACCGCGTCATATCTTGTTAATTTCCATCAATTGTTTAATTCCTTCTTTAATTTGTGTTTCATAAGTATTGTATTATTCAGTGTATAATTTTTACATATCCCTCTATAAGCAGAAATGTTTCTTGGGATCAATAAAGTATTATTATTATTATTATTATTATTTTTTTTTTTTTTTTTTTTCCTTGGTGTTTTGGCATCGACTGCTATGGTCATTAGCCATGTGTTCTGGATAGGCCTTGTTACTAACTCCATACGCCACTTTAGGAGCAGCACTGTTAATTTTTAACGCAACAGTGAATCGTGGAGGATTATTCCCAGCCGACACGAGCCTCAGTCATTCAGACTTTCACATCTGAAAATGAAAAAAGATCGCACCGTCTGGGAATCGAACCAGCAATCTCTCGATTACCAGGCGAGCGCTTAACCACTGCGCTAATCCCCGCCCTATATTATTATTATTATATTTATTTCTTTACCAATGACATATATTACACGTTTCGTCTGAGCAATGGGTTGTGCATGTGCTCCTCCTCAACTGAAAGAAAGCCCAAGTCACCCGGATAAGGGTTCAGGTGTTGTATTGTCTATTTTTTTCAGCTTTTGCGATCGGTTTTTTTCGAACCCAAACTAGAGAGTGTAATACCTAGTACATTTTTACCTTATCGCTTAAAGTCTTATAACTTATACTTGATAACTTATGCCTTATTATACCTTGTATCTTATACCTCAAACCTCATACATTATACCTGATATCGTATACCTATACCTCATGACTCATGCATCATACCTCATACCTTATGACTTATACCGTAAACCTCATACCTTATACCTCATATCTTATAACTCATACTTTATGCACCATACCTCATACCTCATACCTCACATCTCATACCTCATACCTCATACCTCATACCTCATACCTCATACCTCATACCTCATAACTCATGCCTCATACCTCATACCTCATACCTCATACCTCATACCTCATACATCATACCTCATACCTCATACCTCATACCTCATAGCTCATATCTCATACCTCATATCTCATAACTCATACCTTATACCGCATACCTCAACCTCATACCTCATACCTTAAACCTCATACCTTATATTTTGCATCTTTTAAAGAATAGTATGGAAGGAAAGAGAGAAAAAGAGAATAGGAGGAGAGAAATGAAGAGAAAGAATAGCAGTAGTTGATTCTATTGGAGTCTTGTCATCGAAAACACCTCCATCATTATTAGTTAAAGAGCTTTTTCATGTACAGACGCATACATGGGATTGACCTACCAGGTATTCTTTTCCGACCGACACTTTCAGATTTGAAAAAAATGTCTGTTTCAATTGCGCTGACTCATCAGTACTGCCAAAGGTTTTGTCAAAGTACTGCTAATACCTGGAATTCGGGATCCAATACATTTTTTCATTTTCCAGTCATTTCAAGGCCTGATTCTTGATATACGTAATATTTTTCTATATAGGTTAGAGCTGTTTTGCCACAATACCACAGGGACATGGAAATCGAAACCAAATTGATTCTGGGTCATATACCTATTGGAGGCTTCACTGAACTTCAGGACTATTCTGATCCAATCGGTGAGTAAACTGATTCTTCAAGAAGAATCGTATCAGTGATATAAACATAAATAATGAATAATAACATTATTGATAAATGTTTGTGTTGTCACAGTAGAACTTGCGGTTGGTTGCTTTTTGATCAATTTTATTTCCTTTCCTTTTCTTATGATAGTGAACAATCCATAAGCCAATTTTTTTGCATTTGACTTCAAAATCTGGATTCTTAAGGAGCGATACTTACTTCTTAATACTACAGGGTAGCATTTTCCAGAAAGAAGAATACCTACTGAGTCAGGACATCTCAGGACATCTCAGGAAGTATATGAAATCTACATGCCGTGACTATACTTACAGTCAGAAGTTAGGTACCAGAAACAGCGTACCATATAATGTGTGAATGCGAGACATTGTATTGCAGAAGATGTCCAACTTGAGAAGAAAAACTCCATCCCAACCTGTATTTTCACAAACCAGACTTCTGATAGAACAGATCAGGAAGTTTTCGTACATTACCCTTCTTGGCAGGATATTAGACGGGCCCTTGGAAGAAGGGCAATATGTTGACCTATCCCAGGGCAAAATATCGGGCAATAAATTTTGCTTTGCTCTTCTTCCTCTTTGCTGCATTACTTTCAAGCCTACAATATTAGATGGACTCCTTTTCTCAATTTCTTATAACAGCATTCATTCAAATTCAACCTGTTTTGAATGAAGAAATATGCGGTATTCCTAAAAGTCAGTCACATTGAGGTAACCTAATGGGTACTTTGTTTCAGATCCCTCAACAAGATCATCATACGCAGTTTCTCCACCAGGATATGACGATGCAGTCTGGAATTAGCCTGAAGCATATGCAGCAAAATGTAGACCGTCTGAACCACGATAACAGTGAATGACAAGTTTTCCACAATTTATACTGCCATTTATACAATTCTGACTGTACTATGGGAATCGAAATTTCTAGCTCACTTTGAGTTTCCAAACGATGACCTGAGATCCTCTGAGACCGATATCATGCAATTACCCAACTTCATCTGAGTCCAATTTCACTTTCCTAGTGAAACACTTCAATTGTATTTTCAAACTCTAGTTAGTTTTCAATTTCGTATCCCGGATCAGCCAGTTTTTCTCATGAATACATGTGTTTCCATCAACACAATATCCGTCAACACAAACTTTTCCGATAACATTGATTACGTTCTGGTAAAAAAAGTTCTCTCTCTCTCTCTCTCTCTCTCATCATTTCTTGTCCGTCAGCTTCCATTCGGCGCTATATGGACATGACCCGCTGCGAGAAATCCGTTCCCATCCGGCCTTCAACCGGCGTAGACAGCCAAGCTGTATCGGGGGGATGCAGTTGTCTTGCTCTAGGTAATACTGCATCCCATATCATTTACAATTTTTAATATTATTTGCTTGTACGTTTTAACCACAAGCTATACGTTATGGTTTCACGGCGGACTTCTCAAACACTAAAATCTTGGGTCGTTACACGTTTTTAAACGGCGTACATTACATCACATTAACCTGACTTCAAACACGAGGTCGCCGTCTGACCTCTACCGCTGCCGGAAGTCGAAACTAAAAAAAAAAGTTGTTATACTTCATACAAAGTAGGCTTCAGTGCTACCACACGTGAAAATTTGGTTGCCTACAGTTTATGGTCACGTGGAAGGTAGGAGATGAACTACCGTTGTGTGCTAGAATGGATTCCTTCGGGAGACCAGCATTTATAAGTTGAAGTGTCAGATGAAAGTCAATCGACCACCACATGTAGAGATTTGTATGAAAAAACGCTAAACGCTGGTGCTAAACGTAATCAAATGCTGTAGATGTAGGTAATACGGTAGAGTTATTTCATATTTTTTCATAGATAGCTGTGTGACTTAAAAAAATCTTAGTTCACGCATTGCCGTAGAAAATAGTTATTTTCCTAACAAGTGCGCAAAGTATTACTTTTCCGCATGCAAATACAGATAGGCCAAGGACGCGAAGAGGAGTTCGTGTAAGTTTTTGCACTTTGCGGCTTTGCGCACGTGTTAGGAATAAAACATTTTCTACGAGAAAATAAAAAAAATTATAACTTATCAAACAATCTTCATTTAAACTGATAACAATAAAAAATAATAATAGAAAATTAAATTATTTGTTCGTAATATTCATAATGAAAGAACAATTATCGACATTTCGAAAATTGATTGCTGATCCGGTCAGTTCGTTCAATAAGTGGCTTATGGTACGGCTTGATGAACACTGACTTAGCGCAGAAGGGCAATTAATAATATGGCTTGATGATGGTTGATTTACCTCAAAACAGTTGTTCAAATGGGTCGATGGAGGTTGGAGATTTTTGAGTAGTTCTACTTTTCCGTACTTAGTGCCGGAAAAGTGTAACTTTACGCACGCAAATGTATGCAGAAAAGTACTACTTTGCGCACGCTCGTAGGAGAATATATTTTCAGGCATGAATTGATACTTTATGAAATTATTTCAATTTCATCCTGAGTGTTATAATATGAATGCAATCAGTAATAAAGAATACTACCAGAAATATCACAAAATGTACCGATGTTTCAATGAAACTAGGTATATACTTAATAGATACTCAATGAGAAACAGCTCATAACCAAATTTTGAAACGGTTTTTGTACTCCAGCATTTTTGTGTGATTACGAGATGCTGTAATTTGTAATGAAACCATTTTCGGTATGCAATGAATTAGATAAGGATACCAGTTCACTGTCTGGGATCTTAATTTCGGGATATACGTGTGGTAATTTTTTCATACTCGCAGAAGCCAGTGCTATTGTAATGAAGAACATTTATTCCAAAAAGGCTTCCGTCCATTCACCAATTGAGTGTGTTCAACAAATAATAAAAAGTGGTATTTTCACAGAATTTTACAATATTGTTTTGAAAAACTCCAACACATGGGCATAACATTTTCTGATTGGTCCGTGAAAGTAAATGGTGTTTATGTAACCTAACCTGTAGGAGTGATATGATGGGTAATAACTAAGATTCGTTTGAAATCTTATTCTTTCGGCATGAATATTCAAAGGACATAATGCAATGGTATTAGAGTTGCTCTCTGTCAGATATTTGACGATGAAATCTCTGTTTTTGAAGACGCTTGTTCTCAATATTGTTGTATTATTCACCACTTTATTGAATGATATATTCGTATTCAGTTGTACGAATTCAAAGTGAAGGAATCAAGTATAGTCTGGAGTTATCCTATAACTTTTGACAAAATTACAATCACTTGATTGGCTTCAAAAGGTATTTACGTCAGTAGTTTTGAATAGCAATATTGAAGAGAATCAATATAAACTATGATGAACATTGAATTAACTGCAACTGATAGCTTTCTGTGTATCCTTTGTGTGAATTGGATAAAATGCGTGATTTACATAAAGTGACAATAACTCATTATTATTGTTATACAGCTCTCACCATAAACTTAAATAAAAAGGTATAGTGGAGTTACAGGGAAGATTGTATTCTTGAGATAACCTGCAGATTATTGATGAATTGGCCTTATTAATAAAAGCTCGTATTGAACACGTAATAATACAGGGTTCCAAAGCATTTTGTAAAATTATGGAGCCCATAAGGGATTGTACTTGAACAAACTTCAAATAAATTGTGAAAGGCTTTCGCGGCCATCGTCACTTACATGGTGGTTCTTCGGGTAGTAAGGCCGACGTATTTTCAGAGAAGAACTCGACGTTTCGCCAACACGAGTGGTTAGCATTTTCAAGAGTTATTTTAAAAATGTTCGCTTTCTGTGGTCGCTGTAAAATGCTTGACATTTGTTATACGTTGTCACAATAAATACCTGTGATTTGACGTTCTTACATCTGATTGGTCCATAGCGTTAGCAGACATCATAGAATCGTTCGTACCGTTATTATAATAGTTAAAATTTTATTTTCAATTATTTTGAATTACTTTTGCCAAAAATAACTGTTTTGCACAAAATTTGGTAAACGGGGATTTTTGAGGTGAGAAATTAAAATTTGGTAATCATTTTATTTATTTTAATTTGCTCTTACTTTTTGACAGTAAACTTTAGGGAATATTTGCTTGCTGCATATTTCCTCTGCAGTGGTAATACACAAATAACAGCAGGTACATACATGCATAGCAAGCCTCAGTTGAGAGGTTTCCTTGACAGCAGAGTCATGACAGTTGATTTAAAATAAAACAGGTAGTGGTTTTTTGTCATTTGAAATTTGAAAGTAATAATTTATTGTGTATTGTGTTAAAAATGTACCAATACACCAATGCAGAAATGCATGTTTTGCTTAGAGAATGTGTAGGAATAAAGTTTAAATATGAAAAATTCCAAAAGTTCACTGTCAAAAAAGTAAGAGGAAATTTAAATAAATATTGATAGCGTACGCAGCGCCCTCTAAGTGCTATATGATGATGAATACTAAATTCTGCTTTTTCATCAAGAAAAAAAAACCGTTAACCAAATTTTGTAAACATTTATGCTTTGCAAAAGATATTCGAAATGATTGAAAATAAAATTTCAACTCCAACACCCAGCTTTCATTTCAAAATAAGTCAAAGATTTATTGATGTTTGTACAAGTGATTAAAAAACCCCTTGTACAGCTGAATGAAAAAAAAGTTTCAGAACTTAATTTTCGATACAGTAGCTGCAAAGGCTTTTTCCTTCACGTTCCTGAAGGTATTAGGAAAATACTCGAATTTTCTTTGCCAAGTTTAACAATGGATTTTGTTTTGTCAACCATCCATTTTTTCTCCACGTGAATTGAACGATAAAGTGAAATTAATATCATATATTACTGACTCAACTAAAAATCAGTCCATTCTTGTTTAAATTTGAAACAAATTATTGAGAGACATAAAAAGTTTTGTGTCAAAATCAAGGCCTTATGGAATGAGTCAGAATCTTTTTCAATTAATCTTCAAAAATAGTGTATGAACACCTACCAGTGCCTTTCTGCTCATTGTTATTGTTGTCCAGTATGTTTATACTCCACGGCTGATGTTTTTATGGTGAGACCTGTATAACGATAAAACAGTAATTTTATTTTTGCTACTGATATACATAACTTAACTTATACATTGTGGCCTGTCCACTTTAGCAAATATTTTTCATTTTGAAATAGTAATACATATTTTTTACAAATGTTTACTCTTATAAAGTTGAATATTTCTATATTATAATCTGAAATACTGTGTATTTCTTATAATGTAATGCATGTTGATGGTTATATTACAGAACATTATTGGTCATTGTAACTGTGTTTCATTCACACACCTTGAAAGTCATCAATACAAAAATGAGTACATGCAATAGCTCGAGTAAAAAATCAATGTCGCCGCCACTGGTAGGTAATAATTAATTCAGTTCAGTTTTCATTTCATCAACGTGGTGGTGGGACCTTCTACTTTTAGTTAAAAGGCACAAATATCCACTGGCTTTGTTGGTGGTGAGACCCAACAAAATGCGTATGATACAGTTTGTTGGCGACAGACGATCTGAGAGCTTTGCCAAGATTCTTAAATACAATTTAACATCGGAAGGTCGTAGTAGAAGATTGAAGCCGGTTCTAGATCTCCCAGGGTTTGCGTTTGACCTTGAGATGACATTGTTAATATATGAGAGAGGTTGCACATACGGTGATGAAGATCTTGCTCAAGTACTGTTTTGTTTCTGATAATTGTGTGGAGACCTACAAGCAAGTTTGTGAAGGAAAATATTTGGAATTATTTTTCCAAATTCAATTCAACATCTTATATCACAGTGCGGTTAATTTTGGGAATATTATATTCGTAGCAAAATCCAAAAGAGATACATGGAAAAAATAGCGTATACAGCGTTTCGCGAAAAGTATGCAACAAATAAAAAACTTCTTTATTTTTAATTCGAAAAAAAATTACTCGTGATAAAAGTGCTCACGGAGAAACTCATATTGGGAGATCAGAAAGTTATGTAAGCCTTTGGTTTCTGCCTTTTTTTTAAAGTCATCAAGTCTATTTAAAAAAAAATAGCAAAATATTCATCAGGAATATCTATCTAATAACTGTTTTAAATTTGATTATCAAAGATATTCTCATTGTTTACATCCTACAGATAAAAATGGTTAAGGCTTTCGCGGCCGAAGTTTTCAGTGTCACAATTTTCACTCGTTTGACGACGGCCTTTAAACCCGAGTGAAAATTGTGACACTGAATCCTTCAGATACGTCATAATTTTCAATGAGATGTCTTCTAGTAATTCAAACTTGTAGCATGTTGATGAAAATTTCAATCTGAATGATCCATAAGAACGCAATGATGTGATCCAAATGAACTTTTCATGTACTTTGAAAAAAAAAGTTGCGTGGTGCGTTTTCTGAAAAAAATATTTGCTTGCCGACAAAACTCGTATGGTAAAGATAAAGTAAAAAAGAGTCAATATATAATTTGATGATAGAAGTTTTTCAACTTGAAGACAAAGCTTTCCACTTAGGAAAGACTTTCCAACATGCTAGATACAGCGCGCAAATGTGTATAGAGAAGTAGAAGTTGACGTATTATTGGAAGGCAGGAGTCATAAAATAAATTGAGCATTGTACAGATGGTAAAAAAAGATCAATATATTATTCGTCAAAGACCACACACTGAAAAAATATACAAAATATTACGAACTACGATAGCATTTAACACAACTAATCAGCTAAAAACTCTTAGCCTAGCACAAACCGAAAATATTATTTTAATTCATAAACTATAAGGAGCTCAGCTAAAAATGTTCCAAATTCGACAATAGTATTGACGAGCACCTTATTACACCAGATGTAGGTATTCCAACAGTAATTTCTTCACCAACGTATTCACTTCATTGAATGAGCGAAAATAAATTATTAAGAAAATTGTGGTTACTAATTTTGATACATCCTAAATAATCTCCCTCAGGCTTCCAGACAACCCTAAACTAATTTGTGAGGTTGTACAAGCAAGGGAAATTGGTGATCTCTAGCTCAGTGATATATGCTGGGATTTGAACCCAGATTACCGGGGTAAAACCAGCTTCCTAGATCAATTCGCACCTATTCGCTTATGGAAATTGATTGGTTTGGTTTTATGTACAGGTTTCAGTAACTTCAGCTATGTGTATATAGAAACAGCTCTTAGATTGACTTGAAACAAATTTTTTTTTATTTATTTCCAAACACCCAAAATTGTTTTCCGCAAAAAATCATGAAATATCAGAAAGTTATCAAAATTGAAATAGGAAATTTCAACTGTTTGATGTTTGGACAAGGAAGTAATTTTTGTTGTAAAATATACAATGTGGAATCTTCAGACATTCAAAATAATCATACTTCATTAGTTATTGAGATACAGTCTACGGATGCATCAGTTATCGAAGGATATTAGAGAATCGGTAAGAATAAATAGTTTTGATATAAACTTTCAACTCATTCGGGAAACAAATGAAGATATGTCACAACTCAAGAGTCTAATAAACTGCCTCGGTCTGTAAAAGAAAGCATTTCTCCCCAAGATGAAAACATGTAAATAATGAAAAGGAACAGTTTCAGTAATCTCGTCTAGTTGACTTTAATATCATGAATTGCCATCAGAAACCTATTCACGAACTTACGGATTATGGTGGATTAAGTCTGATGTATTGTGGTGTTATGAAGGAATAGCGATTCGACAGGTTTTGATTGTGAAGGAATTACGATATTTCACGTTGTCATACTGATGATGTAACGTTCTGTCTTAAAGCTGTTATGTTGTGATAGCAATACGAAGATTTTTTATTGTGCACAACTGATGTTGAGATGCAAGAAATGGTATTCAATGATTTTCAATTATGCTACTGTACGATTTAATGGAATTCGTTATGAAATAGAAGTGTTATCGTTCTTTAATTCTTCATGGTATAGTTCTGTTTTCCATTTCATGTTAACCCCTTCCCTTCCTCTAACATTCGTGGAAACAAATTCTAGTTTTTCCTGCTTGATTGAGGAAAAAAACAATGACTGTTAATCCTTTCTCGGTGTGTACTAGGCTCGAGTTAACCATTTGTCTTTGTCTTATTCTACGATATCCTGTCACAACTAGATTATGCTGATCGTCATACTTTCTCGAAGTTCACCCAAACTCCACCCTCAACGACAGGTACCATAGGGGAAGGGAGAAGTCGGATAGGCGTAATGGTCTTCTTGTCCAATGTTACCCTATATTTCGCGATGAGTATGGCTAGGGCTAACTTAACCTGCATAACGCCAAATCGTTCACCTGAAAAAAAAATTAAATAGATTTTTTTTATTTGATAAAATTCTCATTTCAAATTTTTTGACTTTGAATTAACTCCAAAGATTGACAGGGGGTTCATTTATTCGTTTCAGAAGAATTAAAAAGAGATTAAATCATACCCCCTAACAATTAGGGACCCGCTCGTTATGCGGCTACCGTCATATTGACAATTGTTTTAATTTAATTATTCTACATTGATATAGAAGCACTTTTTTCACCACATATGGTATGTTCGAACTTTAGTACTGTTATTCTCAATATTGTAACATTTCTCTTTTCTGTAGATCATTAGTTTGTAACCTTTTTTCGCTGAAGATGAAGGATTAATCCTTCGAAACATGTTCTGCTGCTGATGTAAGTCTTCCGACTACATCTCGTAATGAGCTGATGTGTGTCCTCTGACTACACTCAATTAACAGTAAACATTTTATTTGGTCGAGTTCGACTGTAAGTTTTTTACCTACCCAGTAAAATCTCACCTCCACTGCATGTTATGGATCGCCTCCGTTGAAGTAAAAAGAAGTTTACCAGTTTAAATTTTCAAGACAACAGATATCTGGCCCATGACCATGGTCTGATGAAAATCCCCAAATATTTAGAGATTACACACAGTACCCACAAAAGAATGTTCGGGCTACAATATGGTTTGTTGCAAGATTTAGGCGAATGGTATAAAAAATCCGTTGAAAATCGGTGTTACTAGATGATTTTTAGCAAAAAAATTGCACTTGAAAGGCATTTCCCCAGGATTTTGAGGTCTTCCAGAAACGATACGACTGCGCGGATTCACATACCCCACTCTTAATCCACCTCCCTCCCACTCTGGCAAATGTCATTACCTATGCATATTCTAGGACCAGCTCCAAAAGGAATATAAGCAAACGGGGGTATCTTCTTCTTATTTTCTTCACTGAAGCGATCCGGATTGAACTCGAGTGGGTTCTGGTAGTATTCTGGATCGCGGTGTATACCAGTTATAGTCACCAATACATTGGTGCCCTTTTCTATTATGAGATCTTCTCCAGGAACTTTGTAATCCTTGGTACATCTTCTGTTTATTGTATGGGCAGGCGGATGCAATCTCCAGTTTTCTGAAACAGATATTGGAATAAAGATGGCTATTCAAACAGGAATAATATACCTGTTGCAACACATTTGAATTGCTGCTCTCTGAATGCTAGTTCTCAAAAAACGTTTACAATAAATTGCTAGCAGCGCCACTCGCGAGCAAAAGCGGAACGAAAGACTTGCTGCCCAGAGAATGCAAGTCCAATCTTGCAAGAAAACAGTTCTCAAGACGCCATCAACTGTGTGAGAACAGAATCAGGCATATCCAGGAAGATACACCATCATAGAGGAACTGACTCAGCTAGATGCGACCTAAGTGAGCAGCCACTTTTTATTTTTGAGCTAAACCAGAAATCTGCACTCCTGGAATCAGAGCATCTCGACAGTCGCTGGAAGCTTCTGTAGCAAAATTATAGGACATGCCACTTACTCCTTTCTTAAGGAATCTACTAGTAGTATCACGTCCGTGTCAACAAATGCGTGTACTTGGATATTGGAGGATATTTTGCCACTTCCGACGTAGCTCAGCAACTCCAAGAACAGCAACTCCGGAACTCTTCTTTGGTTTGTGGCAGTCAGGAACAGTATCGTAGATGTTATCACGAATTCTTTCTTAATTTGTTGGTGTTCCTAACGAGGTCCCATCAAATCATATGCTCAGAACCAGGCCAGAAATATTATAAATGAGAGAGCCACGCTGGCTACCACTCTAGAGAACTACTCTATAACAACATCCGAGCACTTCGGTGGCTCCCGGATGACTGAATTTCTTAGTCGACTTGGGCTCAATTTATAGCCAAAAGGCACATTTCCTCCGGTCAATGGCGGAGCAAAGCTGCTGGTGGGTGGAGCCTATTAGGACTTCGCCCCCAGATGTACTCAACCAAGTATTTTATTTTTAAATTCATTTTGTGTATTTCTGGCCGAACATAATTTCTGGGCAAAGTCTGTTTCAAAACAACTGCATTTCCAATTACCGAGTTTCAAAAAAATATAAACCCTGTCAAAATTTGTGTTGGGATGGGCATTCACAATAGAACATCAGCTCATATAAGCCGTGATGAGTTTTTCTTGGTATTTCGACTTTCTGAAGTCATAAGGATTTATTAGGGATCAATATAGGACCAAGAAGACTAAGCTAGATGCAAACCGTCACATTCCTGTAGTATAAAACTCGAAAACAAATAAATTGAAAAACACGAGACTGAATCGATATGTTAAATTGAATATGTAATCAATAGTAATCAGGACGGTGAAGGTATACTAAAAAGCCTTACAGGCTGAGAGTTTTAGGTTGTTTCTCACCAAAGTTCAAAATGCCTGGCAACCTATTTGTGACATTGTTTTAACCTAGACAATAAAATATACCCCTTTTACATTCTGTACGGTAGTGCTAGCAGGTAGACCAAGCATTCTGGAAGTATCTCCACAACCAAAAGCTTTAGATAAATCGCAGAGAGTAATACCCACATGATTACCTCGTTCAAGACCCGCAACTATTGGCTCACCACCCTTATTGTTGCACATGTTGTAGAATGATATTTTCAAAAGCCAAAGTTTCAATCATTTTACTCACCGTCCAATACCTGTCGTAGGTATGTCAATTCTCCAAGAGATTCATAGGTGAATTTATTGTTATGCTTTGCTAATACCGTCTTGATTTCATTTCTGACTTTATCTTGAATCTGTTGATGGCTGGCCAGTTCTAGCATACAGAACGTGAAAGATGAAGTGCTCGTTTCGAAACCACCTATGAAGAGACCGAAACTCAGAGCTACCACATTCTCCATCGTAATTCTAGGTCCTGAAACATGAATAATATTTTTTCAGTTTTAACAATACTTAAGAAAATTCCTAGTTCATGAAACGTCGTGTGATCCAGGAAAAATATCAGAGTATTTTTTGACTAGTCTCCAATGAACACAAAAAAATCTTTTTGTTTCCTTCGATATTCCAGAGAAATCACAGACTTTCAATATTCATATTATTTGCGTACAATGTGTGTTTAATTGATTGAAATGCGTAAAACAGAGGTATACCGGGTGTCTGCGAAAAGTGTTTTTTTGTTTTCGAATATAATGGAATGAAATTTGGAGCATCTGTACAAGACTCAAAGCTGCATTTTTTGACAAGTAACTCAGATTCATGCAAATTTCGATTTCACCACACAAGTAACATAAACTTTCGATTTTCAAATGAGACACCCGGTATATTTTTATTTCTTTTTTTCTCCATATTGTTTTCTGAATACAAACATGTATAACTTGTCAGTTTTCGTAACAAAATATTTATTATTACTTTGAAATTAATTTCTTATTCTCGAGTGCTATGGATATCTTTAAATCGCTAATTTCAGTTCTAAAATTTTGAGAATAATAAAACTTTACTGTTTCTGATCAAAATGTACCTGCCATGCAAAATTTCTTTTAATTCCTAATTTTTTTCAAATTGCAACATGGTGGCTTGTTGGATTAGGAAAAAAGGCCATTTGACTAAAAATAATTTGATACTGCACATTATTAGATTATTATTATCAGAATAAGAGATTACATTACAAATTTCTCAAAGTGAAGGATCTTAAGAGATTAAAATAAGATTGAAATGCATCGAACAACCTCTAATAAAGTTGATTAAACAAAATCAATAATCCAAATGTTAATAACATATCTTCTTGCATAAATATTATCATCAACATGTTCTTTAAATAATTACACAATATATACGTAATTCACTTTTGCAGAAGCGAAGTAAAATGAAGAAAATGAAGAAGTAGGCCTCCCTAATGATTTTGTTTTATCAGTGTTTGTAAAGGTAAATCCATGTTGGTTGTGGGAAATCAGACCATTGTATAGTGCAAAATCTCGCTCGATATTATTCATGTACAGGAGTTTTATGGGTTCTTGATTTTCTAGTAGCAATGTTTTCCTTTTTTGAAAATTACTTTTCATTAGTGTTCATTAATTGTCATTACTCTTCATTACTTTTCATTACTTTTCATTACTTTTCATTACTTTCCATTACTTTTCATTACCTTTCATTATTTTTCATTACTTTTCATTACTTTTCATTACTATTCATTACTTTCCAATACTTTTCATTATTTCTCATTACTTTTCATTACTATTCATTTCTTTTCATTACTTTGCATTAATTTTCGTTACTTTTCATTACTTTTCATTGCTTTTCATTACTTTTCATTACTTTTCATTACTTTTCGTTACATTTCATTACTTTTTATTACCTTTAATTACTTTTCATTACTTTTCATTACTTTTCATAACTATTCATTACTTTCCAATACTTTTCATTATTTTTCATTATTTCTCGTTACTTTTCAGTACTATTCATTTCTTTTGATCTCTTTTTATTTCTTTCCATTAATTTTCATTACTTTTCATTACTTTTCATTCCTTCTCATTACTTTTCATTACTTTTCATTGCTATTCATTACTTTTCATTACTTTTCAATAAATCAATAATCCAAAAGTTAATAACATATCTTCTTGCATAAATATTATCATCAACATGTTCTTTAAATAATTACACAATATATACGTAATTCACTTTTGCAAAAGCGAAGTAAAATGAAGAAAATGAAGAAGTAGGCCTCCCTAATGATTTTGTTTTATCAGTGTTTGTAAAGGTAAATCCATGTTGGTTGTGGGAAATCAGACCGTTGTATAGTGCAAAATCTCGCTCGATATTATTCATGTACAGGAGTTTTATGGGTTCTTGATTTTCTAGTAGCAATGTTTTCCTTTTTGGAAAATTACTTTTCATTAGTGTTCATTAATTGTCATTACTCTTCATTACTTTCCATTACTTTTCGTTACCTTTCATTACTTTTCTTTACTATTCATTACTTTCCAATACTTTTCATTATTTTTCATTATTTCTCATTACTTTTAATTACTATTCACTTATTTTCATTACTTTGCATTAATTTTAGTTACTTTTCATTACTTTTCATTGCTCATCATTCCTTTTCATTACTTTTCATCACTTTTCATTACATTTCATTATTTTTTATTACTTTTCATTACCTTTAATTACTTTTCATTACCTTTTATTACTTTTCATTACTTTTCATAACTATTATTTACTTTCCAATACTTGTTTGATTGATGATCTATTTATTTTGTGGAAATTCATGATGAAATAAGAAAAGGAAGAAAAAATATAACTTTTGTCCAGTTTCCACTAACACTTTACTACTTTATTACGACCGGTTTTTTTACACCATTTTCAAGTAACTACAGATTTCATCAAGTTCGTGAATATTTATACATAAGAAAGTAATTAAAGAAAGGTTGGGTTTAAATTACCTAACTGATGTTTCAAAACAAGTTGGGAAAATACCTGGAATCTACCTGATGAGTCAATCTAATTTATCTAATAGGGGTTCATACAATCGGTGGGTCCAACTTTGTTATCAAAAGTCATAAATTCAGAAGTGGAGAGCTACATAATTCTAACTGGTCATTGAGGGTATCAAAATTGGGGTTTTTATTCAATTTGTTTATTTCCAAGGATTCCAACAAGTTCATTTCTCTTCCTTTATTGCACGTATGAAGGATAAATAAAAATAACATGAGAATCCTTCATACGTGCAATAAAAGAAGAGAAATGAACTTGTTGGAAGCCTTGGAAATAAACAAATTGAATAAAAACCCCAATTTTGATACCCTCAATGACCAGTTAGAATTATGTAGCTCTCCACATCTGAATTTATGACTTTTGATGACAAAGTTAGACCGACCGATTGTATGAACCCCTATTAGATAAATTAGATTGACTCATCAGGTAGATTCCAGGTATTTTCCCAACTTGTTTTGAAACATCAGTTAGGTAATTTAAACCCAACCTTTCTTTAATTACTTTCTTATGTATAAATATTCACGAACTTGATGAAATCTGTAGTTACTTGAAAATGGTGTAAAAGCCGAAACCGGTCGTAATAAAGTAGTAAAGTGTTAGTGGAAACTGGACAAAAGTTATATTTTTTCTTCCTTTTCTTACTTTCCAATACTTTTCATTACTATTCATTTCTTTTCATCTCTTTTTATTTATTTCCATTACTTTGCATTAATTTTCATCACTTTTCATTACTTTTCATTCCTTTTCATTACTGTTCATCACTTTTCATTACTTTTCATTACTTTTCATTACTTTTCATTATTTTTCATTATTTTTCATTATTTTTCATTACTTTTCATTACTGTTCATCACTTTTCATTACTTTTCATTACTTTTCATTACTGTTCATCACTTTTCATCACTTTTCATTTCTTTTCATTACTTTTCATTATTTTTCATTACTATTCATCACTTTTCATTACTTTTCATTACTTTTCATTACTTTTCATTATTTTTCATTACTTTTCATCACTTTTCATTACTTTTCATTACTTATCATTACATTTCGTTACTTTTCACCACCATTTAATTTTGAGTTCAGTTTAAGGAGACAAGAAACGATCATAAATAATTGTGATATCTTTAGAGGGTTTGGGTTTCTAAAAGTGCAAAATCAATATTTCTTGCAGGTAGTAATGATAATTAAGTATATATAACTACTCACCGTTACCAGATATTTCACTTTTGTCTTTCAAATTGGTCAGCAGCTGAAGAAAATCGTTCCTCTCTACATTTTGTTCCTTTCTCTTGTAGACCGTATCACTAATAACTTTGGTGAAGAAATTACTGACGTCTTTGTTTTGTTGTCTTATTCCCATTTTCTTTGCCACGTCTGGGAAAAATATACCGAAAAGTAATTTGAGTTGCGATATCCTGTCGGTTTCGAGAGCCTGTTTCCCGTAGTGCATGAACTTTTTGTCTGGGTCTGTGAAACCTCTGCATTTTATTCCTAGCGTAGACGATCCTACGGAGTCCACCGAAAAAGATGCTGGAAGAAGGTATAAGTAATATAGTAATAATAGTAGTAGTTACATAAATTTATAGAAGCGTACAATAGAAAATGGGCGATTAATTCAGGCAGAACAAAGAGTTTGTCAAAACATATTTTATGAATTATTTATTGATTTTGGTCAATGTGTATTCCAACATACACTGGCATGCAAAATTAACCGGACAAACAAAATTTTGTTCAAAGTCAATCTTAAATAACTTCTAAACCTTTTCATCAATTTCGATAATTTTTTTGCCAAGTTGTAGGTACTTTCATTGTTATCATTCTCTACTATCGATTTTGCAGAAAGTTCTTAAAGATTTGTCGTTATACAGGTTATGATAAAAGGTGCACTTTACCCCAACATTTCTGAACACCCTGTGGAAAAATATGACTACTGAATGATAGGTCTTCGTACGATATTTTAAAGCCTGATCTTTCGTCAACAGTTCTTTTTTTGATTCATATCAATAACTGCATTCTTAAAGAAAAAACGCATTTTTAAAGAAAACCATGCGATTCGTAACCATAAAAAAATTTTATTAAAAAAATAACAGTGACAACAATGGTAATTAATTGGTATCAAAATCGAGTGTTTCCTCCCCGGGCTTGAATAACAGCTCTCATCCTTTCTGGCATAGACTGAATTAAACCAGCAACTGCGTCTTGGGGTATTTGCTCCCACTCGTTTGCCAGCGCCTGTTCCAACGCAACCACAGTTTGAAATTCTCCATAGTTCTGCCTAAGCCTTCGTCCTAATTTGTCCCACATATGCTCTATGGGGATGAGATCCGGACTCCTTGGCGGCCAGTCGAGTACTTGGATACCAACATCATTGAGGTATTGCCTAGTCATTCTGGCTATGTGCGGCCGAGCATTATCTTGCATTAGGAGAAAATTTTCTCCTATAAAGGGCATATAAGGGACTACATGTTGTTCCAAACACTCCCTGATGTATCTGTCAGCATTGAGGCTCCCTCCCCGTAGCGAAACAAGATCTGTGCGGGCTTCCAAGGAAATACCGCCCCATATCATCACTCCTCCACCACCAAATTGAACTCTAGGAGAGAAACAACATTGAGCATAGCGTTCTTCAGGCCTTCTCCACACTCTTTGACGACCATCAGGTGAATATCTCGTAAAACGAGACTCGTCTGTGAAAAGAATATTTCGCCAATCGTCCATATCCCAATCTGCATGAGTTCGAGAAAATTCCAAGCGCTGCCTTCGATGACCTGCATCCAATAGGGGACCTGTAGCAGGTACACACACAAGATGATAGGTTTTGTTCCTTCAACCTTCGCCGTACTGTGTCAGGTGAAACTACGGTACCTACCATGAACTTCTTCCAATCTTCAAGCCAAAGCTGTAGCAGGAATTGTTCTTTCTCGAAGAACTTGGAGTCTCAAAAACCGATCTTAAACTGCGTTTGTTGCTTTCCGTCTTCCCTGCCCAGGTCTTCTTAAGTACGAACCAGTTTCTCTGAATATTTCTATCGCATCGGATACTGTTCTGCGTGGAACAGCAAGTCTATCTGCGATATATCGAATGGCACGACCATCATCTTGTAAAGCTACTTGTTCCGGTCTCAATTTTTTAAAACTTTCTCGTTAGCGGTATACCTCCGAAACACAAATCACCTATAGACACAACCACCTTAACATACACTATAAAGCAAATAAATCTGTGAATAATTGTTGACTACTGCTTAGCAAAAATCTTTTTGACAAGCCATAAAAAATGCTTAACAGAAACTTGTCATAACAAGCAAAGCCAACTTAAAAAAATCGCTTGTTTATGGTTACGAATCGCATGGTTTTCTTTAAAAATGCTTTTTTTCTTTAAGAATGCAGTTATTGATATGAATCAAAAAAAGAACTGTTGACGAAAGATCAGGCTTTAAAATCTCGTACGAAGAGTAGTCAAATTTTTCCACAGGGTGTTCAGAAATGTTGGGGTAAAGTGCACCTTTTATCATAACCTGTATAACGACAAATCTTTAAGAACTTTCTGCAAAATTGATAGTAGAGAATGATAACAATGAAAGTACCTACAACTTGTCAAAAAAATTATCGAAATTGATGAAAAGGTTAAAAAGTTATTTAAGATTGACTTTGAACAAAATTTTGTTTGTCCGGTTAATTTTGCATGCCAGTGTATTTAACTGAATTGAATTGTTTCAGCATTATGTTCTTATTTCTGCTGGTTAAATGAATATTGATGTTTGGTGCATTGGGCAAATCATGACTGTTACTACAAAATGAAATGAAATATGTTTTATCAATATTTATTGTCAGTAAACTATCATCAAGCCAGTTAACTATGGTGTCAATATCTTTCCTTGTATTAGATATTACATCTTCCTAGGTTGTTCTAAAAATTAATAATGCTGTATCATCAGCACATCTGAACATTCTGCCAGAAATATCATAGCATATCACTTAAATAAAATATGAACAGTATTGGCCCCAAGACAGTATCTTGGGAAACTCCATATTTGATAAGTAAGTCTCTTAGTTTCACACATTTCTTCAGCTAAAAGCTCCTAAGAAATCAGATCATACCAAATTATACGAGTACATCAGCAGTTTTGAATGTTTAAATAATTAACAGTAGAAGATTCATGTTGGAATGAAAAAATATAAATAATAAATCTGAGTGAAATATGTAACTTACAGGCAATCTCCTTCACGTCCACAGGCTGCGCACCTTTTTCAACAATACTCTCTATGAAATTTTCCATATTTTGTGCACAAGCCAACACATTCTCGAACATTCCTTTCAGTTTGGTGGCGGAGAAAATTGTTGAGGACTGTTTTCGCAAAGTTTTCCATCTATCTCCTTCGATAGCTGTAACAAATATCAGTAAAATTATCGTGACGAGTTGATTTTCGTCAATATACAGGGTGCTGTGAATCCTACCAATAAACAATACTCTGATAGTTCTCCAAATAATGAAAATTCTTCAGCTGCGACCTATAGCATCCAGAGGAGACATTTTTGTTCATCACCAACAGAGCACAACCAGTAATGATAGGAATATATCGATAACATTTTTCTGTTATAACATCAGTGGTGCCCCAGGGTTCTCTCCAGGACCAACTATTATTCGATATGTAGATCAATGAAATGAATGTATATTTAATCAACTCTAATTTCCCTATGTAGTCTTCGATGAAATTCAGTTAGATGTTCAACTTTCCAGGACGATCTGAGTAGGCTAGCTTTCTTCTGTCGTGATATTTATCTTTTCTTAAACCCCAGTGAATACCACTATACAGTGTGTCCCACTTACCATGCTCGCCATGGGTATCTTTTTAATGGTGAGAGATATAAGGTCGGTTAAATGACAACAAATGTGGAGTTTATCATGGCCAACTATAATGTGAAAAAAACATTTTGATAAAATCTATTCGTTTTTGTTTTATACGCAAAAAACAGATTTTGATCATTTTCATGTCTCGTCCGTAACTTCTTTATTTATGAAAATATTTGAATAGGAATTTCACATTCTCATGGCAGTTTTTCAATGAGATTTTGAAAAAAATATGAAATTCATACCAACTCTTCTAGAATTTGAGATATCAGCACCAACTTTTGTTTTTTAAATGTAGGTCATAGCTCACTATGACTTAGTTATGAATAACTTTTTTTTCTCTTACAGATGATATGTCACAGTAATAGCTTTTTGTTGATAACAACGGAGTTATAGTCATTTATCCATCTTGAACTTATAAATTTTAACAGAAAAATCTTGATCTCCGATCTCAAAAACCCCCACATACCAATTTTGAATGTAATTGGACCATAATCACAAATCTCGTCCGCCATATTGGAGGAGCCGCCATTTTTTATTTTTTATTTCAATAAAAATTCCATAGTGCATTGTCACCGGAATTATGAACATCAGCCAAATTTCAAGTTATTAGGACCGATAGAAGTGGGTCAAAATTCATGTGCAAGAGACATGAAAATGATCAAAATTTGTTATTTGTGTATGAAATAAAAACGAATACTTAGATTTTATCAAAATATTTTTTAACATTATAGTTGGCCTTGATAAACTCCACATTTGGTGTCATTTAACCGACCTCGTAAAAAGATACCCATGGTGAGCATGATAAGTGGGACACACTGTATATCTTTCACGAAAAATAAAAATTATCTGAATACATGAAAGTCACTCAATAACATTATTTTAAACAGTCCACTGAGCAAGAATAAAGGTCCCCGGGAGATTTGTTAACGTTTTATTCTTGAACCCATGACCACGTAGCTGAGAACATATTATACAGGGTGGGTCACGGTCGATGGTACCTTAGACGTTTACGGAGAACGGGACATAGGATTATTCTGAAAATTTGGTTTCTCAAGTAGTTGCTCTTGGTCTATTGATCTAAAATATTTTCAGCAATGCAGCGTTGCCGCTTATAAAAGAAAGTAGCAGCATCTTTGTTATTTCAAGTGGGTCACCCTGTATATTACCGCATTTTTGAACTTATCATTCCTTTCTGATTATTTCTGTTCCATACTCCCCTATACCTATCTCTAACGGTTTTTGAGATATTGGTTATTTTCCATATTTTTTATCCAAAACATAGCTCGAATTGAATGTTTATTTCTGCGGTATTTGGATTCTTAGGAAGTTGCAATTTTGTGTTTAGTTCATCAAGATCATGTACATTGATTGTATAGAGAAGTTTGTTCTGCGTTAAACAGGGTCGTTCAAAATTCATGATCTTACTGCTAGATACGAAAAGGGTTGAAAGTTTTTTCAAATGGAACATCCTATATATTATGAAATATTCTGAAAGATGACTTAATTCCCTTCGAATTGATATATCATGTTCCCATACCTAAATAGCAAGAATTCCGAGATAATAGCAATTTTCACTTGTTATCTCCCAAGTGCTTGAATTATTGCCGGATATTTTTCGAGTACATGAATTTTCTTTGAAAATTCATGTACGAGATAAATTTATGGCAATTAATTCAAGCACGAGGGGGATTCGGTAAGAAAATTTCACACCGAGAAATGAAAATCATCCAACAATTCATAAGAAATAACTAACGATGGTTTCACCTGAACTAATTATAACCACTGAAATATTGATATGTAAAATAATTAACAAAATTTTCATCAATAAATGTGTTTAAATTTGGAACAAAAAAATATAAAAAAGTTTTGTTCTTATCGTGGATTGAACCATTGACCTAGCGACTCATAGGCCGCAACACTACCAAACAAACAAACAACCAAAAGTATCTTTATTAATGAAATTATGTTATAATCGTACAAACTTCCTTTTGTTTATTGGTTGTAAATCAGGGTAAGTTTCATTGAATTTTCTGCACGTTCTTGCTATAATTCCCTCACATTTTCCATGAAGAATAAACAATTTCATCAGAACTTCGTTTGAATAGTTATTTCCCTCCATTTCAATTATTTTTGAGTTACTTTCGTTAACTAATACACAAAGGTATTATTAATAGTGCACTAATTGTCAAATTTTCATAATGTCATGTACCATCATGACATTTAATAGCCACCTTAGATGAATATGAGAAAAATAAATCGATTTTTTTTTTAAATTTCACACCTCACTTTTGTAGCCAATTAAAAAATTCGTTCTTGTTTAGATACCATGGCAACCCTAAAAATTTCCAGAAATTTTTAGCCTCCTGGGTACCCTGGGCAAAATTAATAAGTGGAAATTTTTCTGTCAAACATTTGACATGTGACAAGTTGATGTTTTGCTTTAATGTACAAATGGAGGTCTAGTTTTCATATGAAAGGAGATAATTATGTATTTACTAGATATTTGGAATGTGTCTGAAAATATTTTCTCAACGATTATTGCAGAAATTGTCAATTCTGAAATCATATTTCAGAAGAAGTTCAATACACCATTTGTCACAAGTTTTTATCACAAGTCCCGTAGCTCAGCGGTAGTGTTGCCATCCAGTAATCTCTCAATGAGAGATCTTACTACCGAAACCCGGTTTTTTGCCGAAAGTACTTTTTCAGGGAATACACACAAGTTTAAACTTTTTTATTTTTTTTGTTCCAAATTTAAACACATTTATTGATGAAAGTATTTTACATATCAATATTTTAGTGGTTATAAATAGTTCAGGTGAAACCATCGTTAGTTATTTATTTCTTATGAGTTGTTGGATGATTTTCATTTATCTGTGTGAAATTTTCTTACCGAATCCCCCTCGTGCTTGAATTAATTGCCGTAAATTTTCAAAGAAAATTCATGTACTCGAAAAATTTCCGGCAATAATTCAAGCACTTGGGAGATTACAAGTGAAAATTGCTATTATCTCGGAATTCTGGCTATTTAGGTATAGGAACATGATATATCAATTCGAAGGGAATTTAGTCATCTTTCAGGATATTTCATAATATACAGGATGTTCCATTTAAAAAAATGCACTTTCAACCCTTTTCGTATCTAGCAGTAAGATCATGAATTTTGAACGACCCTGTATAACGCAGAACAAACTTCTCTATACAGAATCAATGTACATGATCTTGATGAACTAAACACAAAATTGAAACTTCCTAAGAATCCAAATACCGCAGAAATAAACATTCAATTCGAGCTATGTTTTGGATAAAAAATATGGAAAATAACCAATATCTCAAAAACCGTTAGAGATAGGTATAGGGAAGTATGAGGCAGAAATAATCAAAAAGAAATGGCAAGTTCAAAAATGCGGTAATATACAGGGTGGCCTATTTGAAATAACAAAGATGCTGCTACTTTCTGGTATAAGCGGCAACGCTGCATAGCTGAAAATATTTTAGATCGATAGACCAAGAGCAACTACTTGGGAAACCAAATTTTTAAAATGATCCTATTTCCCGTTCTTCGTAAACGTCTAAGGTACCATCGACCGTGACCCACCCTGTATTATGACGTTACAATTCGTGTCGACACTAGTAAAGCCCTAAAAATCATCGCAACTTCGTTTCATGTTGAACGAATTTTGAGACATCTTTAGAACGTATCGGTGATTCAATTCTTGTCACGTCTCATTCACATCATTCAGCTGTTCCAGTATAAAAAATGCTAGCTAACAATAACGTTATTGGGTAAGTCGAAAGTAACGTTGTTAAATCAGTGTCGATTGGTTCTTATCATAGATATAAATAGGAGTAAACACGAAACTCCTATGAGAATGATTACGAAATAGTTACAAACTAGTTCCTTGAAAAGTTCATACTGTGTGATCTGTAAAAGATGCGTAGTTGTCGCCAACGTATAACCTCAAAATCATCTAAACGGTGTTTCATTTCAATCTATGATTAAAATTTTAGTTGTTTTAAATAATAGTTATTAGTGTGTTGATATAAAATAGAAGATTGAAAATTATAAGTAGTGTGTGTAGGTATGTGGAAAGGCGAATATTATCTTCGACCCTGATCAACTTGCATTTATGAACAACTCAAAGAATAATTTCAGAATGAAGGATACGAATATAAAGCAAGGAAGCGAGAAATTTATCCCTGACATCACATCATGATCATGGATTTCATATTGAAATTGCAGTGCATTTTTGTTGCTTATATAAACATTTTCAATTCTTCGTTGAAACACAAAAAACTCTGTTGAACTGTTTAACAACAGAACTTAGCTCTGTTATGACGGAACTTATGCATTCAGTTGGTAACATGCTGCTGGAACAAACCACATTGTTATGTTTGCAAAGTTTCTTACCGAGAAGATGAGCACTGATTGGGTCATCTTTTTCGTTGAAGTAAAACCCTCTGTCGACGAAGTGTTCGAAATCTTTGATGCAAATAAGCTTCAGCAATTGTAAGTCGACGACGAAATAGGTGGGATCTGCCAGTTGCCAGATTCCGCAGTGTTTATAACCTGAAAAAACATGTATATTACCCTTACTTATAGATGATTCGTGGAAGAGGAATACAAAATCGTATCTTTGCGCTTTTTGGTGACGTCAATTTATACAACAGTTACGAAATTATCGTATACCAAACGAATAATAATAATATTTATTGTTGTCATGGTATCCTCTTGGACAGTGCGCCCTTGAACCCACACTTATATGCGTACCAAACGGACAAATCCATGGAGACCGCATTGGTGCAATTGCAGATGGAATACAGGATGCACTGGAGGGTAAGGAAAATGTGCATTTCTAGACATTGAAAACACACCACACGAAGTTGTCAAAAGAGCAGTAGAAGACAGAGAAGTAGACAAAACAAACGGTTACTGCAATTACTGTCTACCAGAGACTAAAATAGGCCAAGCAACTGTCTCCATCTGCACAAGCAGAGGATACCCACAAGAGGGAGCGGCCTTCTCACTCATGTGAAGCCCAACATTGATCGAATTCTCTTCGGTAACCAAGATCGGTAATTGGTATATCACATCAAGGCTATGTAGATGTCATAATTTCGAGAGGATAATTCGAGAGTATTGTCTGCGATATAGTTCAAAGAATTGTGTAAGGAAAAGAAATATTAACCTCAAAGCCATCGAATTAGACGAGACAGTTATTGAGGCCAGAGGTCAAATATCTGGGACCTAATGGTGTTCAGAAATTTTGCGAGAAAGTACTGGGAATATAACCTAATGACCCTGCAGTTGTGAGACCGACCATCACTTTGGTACGGGGCAGTGGTCTGGGGTAGCAAAACTAAGCTGACTGAGTACAAGGGCCAATCTATCAAAAATCCAAAGACTATAGTCTGTTTATGCATAACAGGTGCAATAAAAATGTGCCCAACGACCACTGAGGAGGTAAGTAATCCTAATCCTTACACCCATCCATATTGCAGTGCAGTATATCGATAAGAATAACATACAGAATGGCTAGAGAGGGTACCACCAAACGCAAGTTTTGACTCCTTCCTGGAAATGACCAAACCTGGGATATGCTCCAAGATGAGATGACCAAAATGTTTAGATTTGTGAAAGAATTCAAAACAAAGCTAAGTAGTATAAAAGAATGGGGCGAAAATATCATTCCAAGACTCAAAAATGTGTCATTAGATTAGATCAGATGGGTCAAGAACAATAGAAGAAACTGTAATAGGAGCATATGAGCCTTAGACCAAACATTTCGAAAGTCTAGGCAAATCCCCGAGCATTTTTTAAGCAGAAATCTACGGCATGTGTTGTGTTCAAAAAAGACAGAAAATTTTGCAGGCAAGAGAAAATCATCATGTTAGACAGCTAAGCAGTCATAAATAATCTGAATACCCTGAAATCAACTCCAAGATGGTTTGGGAGTGCCAAGAGAAACTAAATAAACTAAACAATAACAACACTGTCACCCTCTTATGGGTTCCGGATACACTGGAGTGGAGGGTAACAAAATAAAAGACGTATTCGCAAAAAAAGGCTCAAACCCCATGTCTGGGGCCTGATCCCTCCTGCGGAATAAGTCCCAGCTCAATATTTGATGAACTTGAAAAAGAAGTACACAATAAAAGATCCCATTTCTGGATAGAAGCACAAGGAATGAAGCAGGGCAGAACACTACTGGGAAACTACAACCAGAAGAAACCAAATGGGAGTAAAAATAAGCTTAGAATACTTACGGGAATTCTAACGGGCACTGCCAGTTGAGAAGACACCTTAAGAAACTCGGATTAGTAGAGGAAGAAAAATGCAGATTTTGAAAGAAAGATGACGAAACCTCTATCCACATTTTCCCAAAATGCACTACACTGCAAACTTCAACGGTAAGATACTTCAACTGAAGCTATACTATATCCTGAACTTTTCAAAAGTCATAAGACTGGAGGACACAATAGATCTTATTGACAGTGTATTGACACTCCCACTGAATAGAATATGATAAAATTGTGATTTAGTGTGAAAACAAAGGACAAATCTGAGAAATATCTATT
The DNA here is from genome assembly GCA_944452925.2 of Chrysolina oricalcia. Lineage (NCBI taxonomy): Eukaryota > Metazoa > Arthropoda > Insecta > Coleoptera > Chrysomelidae > Chrysolina > Chrysolina oricalcia. Next base: position 6,006,693 of record OX101815.2, on the reverse strand, counting down.
TTTTTTTCTGGTCCTGACACCAGCTGCACCTCAGCCTCTTGGGCTTTTTGTGCATTCAAATTGGTTTCACAGCACCTACTCCTTAACTCTAGTCCCCTGTACCAGTCTGTATAGGTTTTTCACCGATTGACTGTTGTATTCTTCGGGAGTTAGCCTGGGTTTCCCGAATATTGCCTGTCTATTGCGGTCTAATGCCTCGCATTCTAACAGTACGTGTTTGGCTGTTTCTGTCCCTTTACCACATTGTCTGCAGGAAAGTTCTCCGTTATACAGCCCCATTTTGTGCAGGTGTTTTCTCATTGGGCTGTGACCAGTGAGAAGGCCCGTTATCGTTCTAACTTGATTCCTGCTCAACTTGAGTAGTTCTTCAGTTTTGTGTTTTGACGATTCTTCAATGTATGTTTTCCCGTGGTGCATAAGAGGGGCTTCGTTCCACCTCTCCCTTTATTTTCGTTTGATACAAACCCGAATGCATCCTCGAATGTCGGATTTAGTAATCCCGACTGCGGGTTCTGGGCCAATATATGGAGTTGATGAACCGTATCTGGTTAGTTCATCAGCTTTTTCATTGACCTCGTTGCCACAGTGTCCTGCAACCCACAACAAAGTTGTTTTGTTGTGTTGTGAGAGGACACTGTGTTCTTCTCGGCATTCTCATACCAGTCTTGATGTCACCTTCGGGTTCATAAGAGCCTTCAGTGACGCCTGGCTATCTGAGCATATTTTGATCCTTGCATTACGCATTTCCCTCATATTGATTTCTCTTGCGCATTGCAAGATAGCGTACATCTCTACCTGGAATACGGAGGTGTTTGTTCCTAGTGAGACGCTTATTTGGGAGTGTCTCCCCTCACTGTATATTCCAGCACCAGTTCCTTCGCTGGTTTTGGATCCGTCCGTATACCAGATCCTCTCTCCAGGTTTGCCCCTGATGTTGTATGATAACCTCGAAGTTAATGTTGAAGAAGTATCTAGGAGTAATGTGGTCCGTTGGTTCCATTTCAAGAATGTTGCCCCCCAATATCTTACTTCAACTGAGTAGTTTTTCATTGCTGAGAACTATGCCCCATTTTTCAAATAATCCACTTTGGGCATGGACATTTCCACTAATAACGAATAATTATTCAAAATCAAAAGTTTAGCTTTCAATATTCTTGGTATAAAAAAAAACAACAAAGCAAGTATTTCAAGTGCTTTTTGCAAAAACAAACATTTCTTGCATATCTTAAAACAATAATGAGCGATTGCCCCAGATCCATCAATCAAATAAAAGATGAGATTGTGTTTGAGTTCGACCAAAAATCGACACGCTGGATAGAAACTGTGGGATGAAATGCGAATATGCGTGAGCATTTCACAGTGTGAAATGAATATTGACATTTCCCCTTATACTACCAAACATGACGAAAAGTGTTTTGTTAAACATTGCTGGTTTTGTTTTCAAGAGCATAAAAAACTCAAAGGCAAGTGTACATTTTGATTATTTGCAAATTATTACATAGAAAACACATAACTGCCTCTCATTATAGATTAATCAAAACCAGTGCAGATGTTGTGATGTGTTGATTATTCACAGAGAAAAAATCCCAATTAAGATAACAAACACACTGTTTTCATAAAGTATGATCACCTGTCGCGAGATTTTGGTTTGCACAAATAATAGATAGTGAGATAAAACTGTCATTTATAACTTGATTGCATAGATATTTCAAATGTTACTGAAATCGAAAACAAGAGTGGAAATATTAAAATCCCACTGAATTAGATAAGCCAACTAGGTTAAATAGTCTTGAACATATTTCTTTTCTAGGTTAGAGGCCTACTCTAGTAGGTGCATGATCAGAAAATACAGGTTGATCCATTTGAAAACGAGAAGTTGGCTCTTATCCCTCAGAAAATGTTGAGTGACAACATCGCCAAAACAAAAATTAAGTTCGTAGTTTTACTTAGTATATATATATATATATATATATATATATATATATATATATATACAGGGTGGGTCACGGTCGATGGTACCTTAGACGTTTACGGAGAACGGGACATAGGATCATTCTGAAAATTTGGTTTCTCAAGTAGTTGATCTTGGTCTATCGATCTAAAATATTTTCAGCAATGCAGCGTTGCCGCTTATACCAGAAGGTAGCAGCATTTTTTTGTTTCAAATGGGTCACCCTGTATATTACCGCATTTTTTAAATTGTAATTCTTTTCTGATTATTTATGCCTCATACTCCCCTATACCTATCTCTAACGGTTTTTGAGATATTGGTTATTTTCCATATTTTTTATCCAAAACGTAGCTCGGATTGAATGTTTATTTCTGCGGTATTTGGATTCTTAGGAAGTTGCAGTTTTGTGTTTGGTTCATCAAGATCATGTACATTGATTCTGTATAGAGATCTTGGTCTATCGATCTAAAATATTTTCAGCAATGCAGCGTTGCCGCTTATACCAGAAGGTAGCAGCATTTTTTTATTTCAAATAGGTCACCCTGAATATTACCGCATTTTTTAAATTGTCATTCTTTTCTGATTATTTATGCCTCATACTCCCCTATACCTATCTCTAACGGTTTTTGAGATATTGGTTATTTTCCATATTTTTTATCCAAAACGTAGCTCGGATTGAATGTTTATTTCTGCGGTATTTGGATTCTTAGGAAGTTGCAGTTTTGTGTTTGGTTCATCAAGATCATGTACATTGATTCTGTATAGAGAAGTTTGTTCTGCGTTATACAGGGTCGTTCAAAATTAATGATCATACTGCTAGATACGAAAAGGGCTGAAAGTGCGGTTTCTTAAATGGAACATCCTGTATATTATGAAATATCCTGAAAGATGACTAAATTTCCTTCGAATTGATATATCATGCTCCTATACCTAAATAGCCAGAATTCCGAGATAATAGCAATTTTCACTTGTAATCTCCCAAGTGCTTGAATTATTGCCGGAAATTTTTCGAGTACATGAATTTTCTTTGAAATGTGCGTGACCTAGCTAAAGTCACCACTATCCAAGACCACATAATGAATCTTTCATATAAATTTTACAAATATCACATTCTCAAGCGTTCACTCACTAGGGAAATAACACAATGAGCCCCGCAAACACGGCGGGCTCATTTACCAAAAACTGGACTTGTTCCATGAACGCCAAGACTAAGCACCAAGTCACCTCTATAGAGGACTAAGACCAGAACCCGGTCTTTTGCCGAAAACTTTTTCCGGGAATCCACATAACACCCCTCACAAATCATACTTCTAAAATCTGATCAATCTGACAATCAACCCCTGTATTAGCATAGCAGGAGACAGGGTATACTAATCCCATGATGTAGGAAGTTACACTCGTCAACACCAGCGGGGGTGCCTCACCTGTCCCTCTTGAGGAGCCGAGGAGACACTACATTCGGGACAACGCCGACCCCTGGCAACAGGGGTCGATGGAGCCCCCCCAGCACTCCCTCACAACCTGCAGGATCCCTATCAGCCCACGGAGGTGGGCGGAAAATATCAAGCAGAGTTGTGTTGTACATAGATTTAACCGAAATCCAATGTAAATAGTTAAATATCTGAATATACATGTTTTTGAGTTTAAGTTTGAGCTCAGCGTTAGTGTTGCGGCCTATGAGTCGCTAGGTTGATGGTTCAATCCACGATAAGAACATAATTTTTTTATTTTTTTTTTGTTCCAAATTTAAACACATTTATTGATGAAAATTTTGTTAAGTATTTTACATATCAATATTTCAGTGGTAATAAATAGTTCAGGTGAAAACATCGTTAGTTATTTCTTATGAATTGTTGGATGATTTTCATTTCTCGGTTTGAAATTTTTATACCGAATCCCCCTCGTGCTTGAATTAATTGCCGTAAATTTATCTCATACATGAATTTTCAAAGAAAATTCATGTACTCGAAAAATTTCCAGCAATAATTCTAGCACTTGCATGGGAGATTACAAGTGAAAATTGCTATTATCTCGGAATTCTGGCTATTTAGGTATAGGAACATGATATATCATTTCGAAGGGAATTTAGTCATCTTTCAGGATATTTCATGATATACAGGATGTTCCGTTTAAAAAAACGCACTTTCAACCCTTTTCGTATCTAGCAGTAAGATCATGAATTTTGAACGACCCTGTATAACGCAGAACAAACTTCTCTATACAGAATCAATGTTCATGATCTTGATGAACTAAACACAAAATTGCAACTTGAGAATCCAAATACCGCAGAAATAAACATTCAATTCGAGCTATGTTTTGGATAAAATATATGGAAAATAACCAATATCTCAAAAACCGTTCGAGATAGGTATAGGGCAGTATGAAGCAGAAATAATCAGAAAAGAATGACAAGTTCAAAAATGCGGTAATATACAGGGTGACCCATTTGAAATAACAAAGATGCTACTTTCTGGTATAAGCGGCAACGCTGCATCGCTTAAAATATTTTAGATCGATAGACCAAGAGCAACTGCTTGAGAAACCAAATTTTCAGAATGATCCTATGTCTCGTTCTCCGTAAACGTCTAAGGTACCATCGACCGTGACCCACCCTGTATATATATATATATATATATATATATATATATATATATATATATATATATATATATATATATATATATATATATATATGCCTGCAGATAGTTACTGCAGATAGATTACCATTTTCTAGTTGTTACAGGGAGCGTTTCAAAGTGTTTTTTTGTAGAAAAAAATTGAGAGGTGTTGGACAAGGGTGATGCACATTAAAATTTGGTCCTATCAACTAATACAAACATGTCATCTTTTAATTGTTTTTTCACATGTCAGTAACTCGGTCTTCATTATTATTGTTCGAATGCGATTTTGTCCACTTTCTCCTTACTTTGCAAAGCGAACACATTGGTCTAAAGTCACCATCAAAAATTTCCTCCATTGTGAAAAAATTCAAACATTGTGACAGACTTAAATGACCTGTTTTTTGTGGTACCTATCGGTAGAAAAAGATTTCAGTTGACCAACGAAGATATCTACAATGTTGAGTTGACCACACTCAGGAATCTAGACAAATACTCTGGAGCCTTTTCTCTATCACTTAAAATATCATTATTGACTGATTTTGATTTTTGGGGATGAGGTCTTTCAGAAAAATTGTGTACTACTCTCGAAGCTTCAAATGTTAAGATTACTTTCAAAAATGAAAATACAATATAGAACTTTTTTAGCAAGACAAAAGAAAAGAACCCCTTCAGAAAGCATGTCAAATGTCATAACGTAGGTCAAACTGAAAAATATTTGAAAACACGCCTCAATGAACATGAAGAGAGATGAAAAATAAATGGACTTTGAAAAATGCTAGTTCATTGATTGAGCATCGTATTGAAACTGACCATCACTTTCAACTGAAAAACACAAAAATATTGGGTTATGAATCTTCTCTATGCAAAAGAAACTTCTCTGAAATAATTAATATATTGAAATACGATACGGTCAACTTCAGAAAAGATCTCTACAACTTAAACAGTGCCTATTTCATTCTAATAGCCAGAATAAGAACCAAGCACTGATGCCTTCTTTATAGGTATACTAAATGATGTCAAAGTTTTAATAAAAAATCGGTTATTTATTCTCAGCGAGCATAAACATCTCTGGGAGGTTTTGAGATGTTTCAAAATTGTATGCACGCCGATGTTTCTTTGAGAGGTAATATGTACTTCCCATAGAGGTCCCTGAAGGATATTCAATCTTCTGTCTTCTGAAATGTAGGGAAAAACAGTGGCGTACAATGATAAGTTCACCCAAATTCCTATGACGTACACTCACCTTTCTTCCTACAGTCATTATACATGAGTGTGAGCTCTTCCATTCTTGATATTTTCCTTGTCAGCATATTCATCAAACTTCCGAAGGGGATTGACGGTTCTAGGTAGGGTATATTTCGCCTCTTCCAATACAAGAAACTCCATTTGTAATAACCTATAAGGATCGCGATGGCAAAAGCTAAGAGTATCACCAGATTATAGAGAAGCGATGCTATGAACATTTTTATTTCTGAAACAAAACACTAATTGTAGTACAAACTCATAACTCGTTGCACTTGACTAGACTTGTATCAATATTTTCTGCTATTTTCTATTACCTCAACTACAAAACTTCATTTTTGACCCATGACATGAATCTCTTCCTTCCGGGGGGGGGGGGCAATTTTTTCGTTCCTACTGTAATAAAATTGGGAAAATACCGTTTTTGCGAAGCCTGCTTTGGAAAGAACGCCAAAAAATTTGTTTAACTAAATTTTAACAATTTAATTGAATTTAGATATGGAAAATTTATATTTTCATCAAGATTACCTACTTAAAAACTATGGTTTGGAATTGGGAACGACAGGATAAGGTAGAATTTCAGTATTTCCAAAACAAAACACGGTTATGAAAAATTCTCTTTCCACCTTCCATCTTGTTCTTCCACCCTCCATTCTAATATTAATTCCACCTTCCTCTACTAAACAAAATTCTCGCTCACGAGATGACTCCTATAAGCCTAGCAGAATCATTCCGGAATTTTGTTCTTCTAATTATGCAATAATTTGTCGCTATTTTATAGGTCATTTATTTCCCCAGTTAAAAATAAGCATCTCATTTTTTTTGTCCATGGTTCTGCAAAGTTTATATAAAGCTGGCACTTTATATCTAACAAGTTTTGAAATATTCTAATTGTACTATAATTTGACACTAATTTATTGCTTGATTACCATTTCTAAAAATGTGTTGCTAATAAAAATCCATAGTTTCGGTTTATATGAAGAACCACTTTGTATATTTCAACTTTGAAGAAATTCTAATTGTACCATAATATGTTGACAATCAATTACCACTCTGAAAAATGTATCCCTAATCCCTTAAAAAAATCATTGGTGTTTATTTAAAAAAATTTGTCAACAAAAATCTTTAGGCTATCAAACAGATAGTTGATATTAGTTCCAGTAGAAACAAATGGGCTTGATACAGTAAATTTCAATAATTTGTCACTAATGTATTACAAAATTTTCATATCGTAATGAAACATTATTATTATTACTATCTACATAAATCTTCTCTTTTTCATAGCGGGTTTTGAGACGTGTCTTGCGTAGGGTGTTGATGTAGGTTCTTAAGGTTCTTAAGGTTCTTAAGGTTCTTTAGTCAACATCATTTTAAAATTGTGCTTAAATATATGTTAAAAGCGAAAGTTGGATCTGTTATTATATCAAATGTCACCATTTATACAACAATATTAAGTTTATGCCAAAAACATGTTACCTTGAAAATCTCAACTTTAAAAGAATCTTACGTTTCCGATAAAAATAATGTCCATAATTCGCGTGTACCTAAAGTATCTTATCATAAAATGTACCTGTCCATCTTAAATTCATGCCTAAATCTAGAATTTATGTAATTTATGTTTCACACAATTTTTTTTACGTTTATGTCAGTGCTTGTGCTAAAGTTTACGTTTATGTTGACTAAATGAACCTTTAGATGGAGCTGTAGCAGATGAATCTACTTAAAATATACAAAGATTTCAAATATGTTTATTTTTCAAAAGGTCTAAAGAACTTTTTCCTTATTCATAATCATAATCATTAAGATTCACATTTGGATAAACCGATGAATTTGAAAAAAGTTCACTTCTTGATATAAAACCACTTGAAATTGAACCCGCTAACTCTACCTTTTGGATGTATTTTATTACTACCAATAAAAGCATTTATCATTATCATTATTATTATATACGAGGATGTATTGATATCTAGTTAGCCTAGACCAGTTCCCTGCGTTACCATAGCAACGAACAATAACTTATTAGGAGTGTCAGTGTAAAGTTTGACGTCAAAAAAGTAAACCAGAGTTACGCAATAAATTAAAAGAATAAAATTGTCCACCGAAATTGTGAAAATCTAAAAATTAGAGTATCGAGCCATCATCAAGTACCTGTATTTAAAAGGGTTAAGGGGTAAGCAGTTTTACGAAGATATGCTTAATACCCTTGGTGATCAATGTCCTTCGTACCTATACGACCGTGAAAAATTGGACTGCAAGCTTCAAAAGAGGTAAATTTTCCATTGAAGATGATGACCGATCGGGAAGGCCAGTTTCTGTGTCGGTCCCCGAAAATATCGATGCAGTTCATGACATGATTCAACAGACCATCGAATTGGGCTAAAACGGATATCTGAAGCACTGAATATTTCAAACGAACGCGTTCATCATATAGTTCACGTCAATTTGGACATGAGAAAAATTGCTGCAAAATGGATCCCCAAATGTTTGAATGTTGACCAAAAGCGTGCAAGGGTAGTAGCATCGCGTTCGATCTGTGCTCGATTTGAAAACGATGTAGACTTCTTAAACCGAATTGTTACTATGGATGAGACTTGGGTATATTTCTACGATCCAGAAACAAAGCAACAATCGATGGAATGGCGACACTCCGGTTCTCCAAGACCTAAGAAGTTTCGTGTCCAAAAATCTGCTGTAAAATTTTTTGCTTCAGTTTTTTGGGATTGCCATGGAGTAATCATGATTGATTTTTTGGATAAGGGTAGAACAATAACTGGAGATTACTATTCGACATTACTGACCACTCTACGGGAAAAAATTAAATAGAAAAGACGCGGAAAGCTATCCAAAGGTGTTTTGTTTTTGCAGGACAACGCCCCTGCACACAAATCTCAAGTTGCCATTATTATTATTATTATTCGAAGTTTCAACAGATAAAATTTTCATATAGAATATGCAAATTATAAAAAAAATACTTCAGAAAACTATACTCTTTTGAAAACAATTAAGTCACAAGAAAGCCTTTGAAAAGTGTTTGATCTTGTTTCAGTTCTGACGACAACACCATCAGTTTTTCCAAAATAATTTGAAAATCAAAAATGTTTTTGGAAATTTCATACTTCTGGATAGTCCTTCTGTTCCACAATGTTTTTCCTATTTAACCAAAACTTTATCTATTATTGTTTCAGATATCTCCGTGGATCTTGTAGTAACTGTATAGAATTTTCGACAAGCTGTTTGTGATTTTTTTCCACTGACATAACGAATACGGTGTGTTACCGTTACAATAAATATCGATTTAATGTGTCACGCTTGTGGCATGCTTGTGGCACACTTGTTTTGGAGCACGTAATGAACCCCATTTAAAAAATCTCTCAAATTAGTAAAAATAAGGTCACAAAATGAATGACATCAATTATTTATTATTTTCATTGTACCAACTGATTATCTCAAATAGAAAACTCCAAACTCAAGAGTCTGTCAAAAATTTGAAATTTGAACTTTGGACCGTGAAAAAAAGTTGTGGGTGATTTTGGTCAAATGCTTAGAAACAAGTATTTTGCTTGATGGGGGATCCCTCGTTCTTCCTGAGAATTCTCAACGATATCTGAAATTATTTGGTTTGATATCGTGAGAATATATGTCTTCCGCAATATGCTCCAGATGTGATCCAGTGTGAGTCATTGACCAGACCATGATCGATTGTTGGGAAATTACCTCCTAGGATCATGTAGAGTAGAGAGTCGAAAATAAAGATATACTTACAATTATTCCTTGACCCGAATTTTCTATTTTATTGCGCACCTGGAAAATTCACTTGCTGTTCACCTTACGTGAAAAATCACACAACGATTGAGAATGAAACCGAAAACAATAGATTTATTTTCATATCCACTTGATGTGCCACTTGAAGAATTGGGAATGTAATAATGTCATGAGATAATAGATCATATTATCTATTATCCGTGGATAAGATTAATGAAGTAGCTATGGCTCTAGATCAACCAGAAGTTGTTTAGAGTAACTGAGTTACCAATTTCATGAAAATAAGTGTCTTTCACACACTCAGACAAAATTCCAAAGAGCAATTGGTTGCAATCTCAATAATATCTTCCTTCATCAATTATTTCAAATTCTGTTTTAGTTGCGCATCTACGGATGTTGTAGTGGGTACCAACAATGTTATGAATCATCATATGGATAGCCATAACATTCACATTGCATTACATTTAACTGGCGTACCTACAGGTTAACACCATACCAACTTTTCTCAACAAATATAAAAGTATTTCAAAGAATCAATACGGATTCAGAGAAAATATTTCAAGATGCTGTTCTCTCAGTGACTTCAAAAATTACCGAAGCTTTAAATGAAAGCAAACCGTCCGTCCTTGCGTATTTTTATAGATCTATCCAAATCTTATGATACCGTCAGTCATCATCTTCTTCTTTAGTCCTTGGGAAGATATTGGTCTGGAGGCAAGATACTGGCAATATGTTGGAAAGTTATTCAACAGGAAGGTGTCAGGCAGTAAGATTAGATGATGTACTGGGTACTGAGATAGTGATACTCTGTGGAGTACCTCAAGGTTTCATGCTGGGACCAAAACTTTTCAATATATGCATAAATGGGCTCTTCACGTTGACTTATAACAACGAAAAAATCATTGTATTTGCAGATGATACAGCCATCTTATATAAAGCAGATAACTGGAACTCACTGAAAGCTGAGGTTAGATAAGAAGCTAAATTAACATCGATAAAACTCATTACATTCAATTATGTTGTAACTCCATTCGTACGCCTAGTAGTCAGAACTGAAACACCTTTCCATATAATTCCTGAGAAAAAATTAAATATTTGGATACAATCATTGATACCCATATGAAATGGGATTTAAATATTGAGTTTACAGTCAATAAACTGAAGACCGTTTTATGAAAATTCAGGAAACTCAAGGAACTACTACCATTGGAGCAGCTGAAAACTTTAAATTATTCTCTTGTAGAAGGTCATGTACGTTATGGAATAGTAGTGTGGAGAGGAGCTTTGAATACTCACATTCATCTTATTGAAGTCATGCAAAGGCGATTTCTCAAATTAATATTCTCTGAAACCAGTAGATATTCTTCGAACATTATGTGCTGATACTCAAATTATTCTAGACCTCATAGGTCGCAGTGTATTGACATCCCCACTACAATAGAATACTCGCTAGATGGTGCTGGGGGCACATCAACCTGAACATTTCGAAAGGCATACAGATCGAAATTGTGAAAAAACGTATTAACAAGTCATGAAAATGCTTAGATGGTTGCACTATGGTGTCAACGATGTAACAATTGACCTCCATGTCATTTGAAATTTTTAAGCTGATTTGTCTCCCTGTGCCGTCTGTAGAGTAATCATCATGTCTTTGATTTCATGATTGATGACACCACTCAAAACTGTTCTCAAAGGTTAACAGGGATTATAAAAAGCTGCACTGTATATTTCATACTGTACTTTACTGGATTGAATAAATTATTGAGTATATAAATAAAAATGTACTTTTTTAGATAGACCTAACCAATATCAACTAGGAAACTATTAAAGAAGGAGTGATTTCAACGGTTCTTTATTCAGAAAACAAAACATAAAGCTCGAAGGTCTCTAACTTCATAAGGCTTCCCCAACTGGTTTGACGGTGAGTTCGGATACCTGAAAAACAATATATTATCAGGAAGATATTCATTAATCAACAAAACTACTCTGAACAGTCTAGAAGGTGAAAAATCTCTATTTTTCCAAATGGGACAGACTGTATTTATCAGTTGCAGTTGAGCAAAAATTTACTATTTATACTCTCAACTGCAGAAATATGGTAGTTGTCACCAATAAAAAAATGTCCCACGAGGTAGGTATACTGAAAAATTATTGACAAATTCCTACAAAAAATACAGATTCATTGAATTCAACATTCTGTTCTAAAGGTGTCAAGCTACAAAAAAAATTACGTACCTACATACAATAGTCAGTAAGCCGTGTTAATTTCTATGATAAATGAAATTTTGTTCCTAACCATAAGTACCAAATAAAAACTGCATTGAATATTAAATTGAAATTTTTTGTGTTAGTATTTATGCAGTGGTTTCCCGCCAGAAGGCTTCCACAACATACTGCCTTCGAAACAATCCAGGAGAGACTTCCAAAATGGCGTAAACAAGAAAAATGAAAACGTGACACAAAATAAAAAATCATATGCAGGTGGTTTTGAGTGTTTCCGAGAAATACACACAGATGCTCGATAGAAATCTGTTTGATCTGAGTCAGATATCAGTATGCATAATAAACATAAATTTCATCAATATCGTAATCGGTTGTCTCAACAACTACTAGTGATAAGAAGTCCATTTTTTGTTATTGGGTAATTAACATGAACAATGATATTGCCAGATACAATAATTGAAGAAGAATCATAAACGCTGCTTATGAAGATGTTATATCCCAAAAAGAATGAGGCGAATTTACTCTTTTCAATGATTTGAGTAACAAGAAATCATTACTTCGTTAAATCCACAAGCAATTACGTCAAAATGAGCATAGTTACAAATTTGTTCATGTATGTTATCCCCCCTGAGGAATAAAACAGTGGGTGAGATCTGGAGATCTAGCTGGCCACATCCTGTCCATCTATTCACGTATCTTTTCAAATCCAAATACTTTCTCACTGGTCTTAAGTAATGCATCCTGCTGAAATAATATTTTATCCGGATTTAATGCAGGGTCTAGCTCATCAGCGTTGATGATGAGATGATCTGTGACATCATTCACTATTTGGGTAGTTTTTGGAGTAGACTAAATTATATTGCATCCTGCTGAAATAATATTTTATCAGGATTTAATGCAGAATCTAGCTCATCAGCGTTGATGATGAGATTATCTGAGACATCATTCACTATTTGGGTAGTTTTTGGAGTAGCCTAAATTATATTATTATCATTGGTGCTAACATGTCAACACAGAGAACAAAAATCTTGAATGCAAGTTTTTTGTTGAAGCTGATATCATAAAAGGTTTTAAACAACAAATATACCACCCATTTCTGATATTGGAAACATAACCAAATACTTCTACCTGAACATGAGGGGGTGTCCCCAAAACGAATAAAACAGCATCGGCGATATCTTTGGATTTTAATTTAGGAAAACTCTCTAATGAAGCTCTGTAAACTTCATCCTCATTCAATCCCTGTGCTGCAAAAATTTCGGTGTCAACCAGGCCTGGACTGACGCTCTGAAAATGAAAGAATGCGAATTATTTTTAACGGTCATACCATGCCTGGAAAAGTCAAGAATTTCGAGCCAAAAATACCCTTCTCTTGGGGTCAGTCTACTTTCTACAAAAGCGCAAGAGGGCTGCAAAGTTTTCTCAATCATTTTTACTATGATGTTGAAATTTCGAGAAAAACGTCGATATCCAAAAAAATGTCGAAATTTTAGAAAAAAAAGTGAAGTTTTCGTCGACATGACGACATAACGACATGACGATATGACATGACAATATAACATGATGATATGATGACATGACGACATGATGTCATGACGATATGACATAACGATATAACATGACGATATGACATGACGACATAACGTTATGACGATATGATGACAAGACGACACGACGCCATGACGACATGTATGACATGACATACCACTTATCCACTTACAGAAATCTTTATTCGACTTCCGATGGCATTCAGCTCAAACCTCAACGCTTCAGTCAGGGCCGTAACAGCGAACTTGGAGGCGGGGTAGACATTCTGGTACGGTATAGAATAAACTTGATGACCAAGAATGCTGTTGATGTTGATTATGTGGCCGTCAATACCATTGGCTTGCATGCTTTTGACAGCTTCTCGTGACGCAATGGTCAAACCAAGTACGTTAGTGTCCAGGACTTTTTTCCAGTCGTTTGTGTTTCCTGCAAAAGAGTATGGATCAGCAACGAAAGAATTGAAGCAAATTATATGAAATAGGTAGGTACGTTAAATTTGAAATTACCAGAAGACCGAAGAATGAGAATAACACCAGCAAGGTAATATAATAATAAAATACATACAGTGCGGCTTTTAATAGTCCCCCCCTGTTAACTTTTGAACGGTTCGACGTAGAAACATGAAAAAAAAACCGTTTCGAGGGTTTCACCAATACTACTTTTTGAAATAAAAAAAATAGTGATTGCACGATAGGGGGCGCAGGGGGGCTCATCAACTAAAAATTTTTAAATGGCATGTGGGGTCAAGTGTCACATCGTTGAAAAGAGAATTCAATTCTCTTTACAACCATCTAAATATTTTTTAATTTTGTTTATAATTTTTTTCCCAATTTCGATTTTTATACCTTTCGAAATTTTTTAATTAATGTGCCCCCAGCACCATCTGTCGAGTAATTGCAATGTTTCTTCTCTCAAAAAGTAGTATCGGTAATACCCTTCAAATAATTGTTGGTTTCATTGTTCCACATCCAACCCTTCAAATTTGTCGAGGTATGAGTAGTATTCAGATCCGCATTTATATTTGATATTTCGATTTTGAATTACAAAAAAACATTACCGAAATTCAAAAATATTTAGATGGTTGTGAAGAAAATTGAATTCTCTTTTCAACAATGTGACACTTGTCCCCACGTGCCATTTAAAAATTTTGAGTTAATGGGCCCCCTTGCGCCCCCTATCATCGTGCAATCACTATTTTTTTTATTTCAAAAAGTAGTATTGGTGAAACCCTCGAAATGTTTTTTTTTCATGTTTCTACATCGATCCGTTCAAAAGTTAACAGGGGGGGGGGGCTATTAAAAGCCGCACTGCATGTATACTTGCTGATGCCGAATATTATGAATTATTCACAATTTTAGTCTTGTACAAAATATGTAAAAAAATGAGAATCACAATTACATGAATGGCTGAATCATAAAGTAATTAACTTTCCAGAAAAACTGTGATGCCAAATCACAGTGTGTTTTTAAACATGACCCACATCGAGAAATAACTTTAATAACCATTATTATATATATTTTAATTGTTGTTATTGTCGATTTTATTTGGCATATAAAAAAATGTATATATCGTTACTGAAGTGGACATTTGGTACTGATATATACAGGGTGAGTCAGAATGAGACCGGCAAACTCCGCATGCAGATTCCTCACCTCATTTCGAGGTGAAAAGTTCCTATCAAGGTATTTCCTAAAATGCATTCCCTCTGAGATACAGGTTGTCGAAAGCACGAAAAGAATTAAGATTTAAGTTTTTTTTTAAACTCCTGTAGGAAAAAAATTGAGACTTGATTTAATAAGATTTTTGCACTAAAAATGTATCGCAATCAAATAAAATCATGATTTTTCTATGAAAAATACCATAAAAATGCATTTTGAATTATTCAATCGTTTTATAAGCCATTTTTATAGGGTATTGTGCCCTGTCCTTCACATTTATTAAAACCCTTTACTTTTTCAATGTACACTTGCCATTTATAATATTGGTTTTTGTCCCGATACCAGCATTGTTTATCAGGATACTTATAGGGCCAACGTTCTTCTCAGTCCACTCAAAAGCTTGCAGTATATCGTTTTCTATTGTCATATCCGCTTTGACAGCGAATAGTTTTCCTCGCTTTTCACTACATTTTGCAGCGAGCTCATCAACTCTCTCAACTCGCCTTGCAAGTCCCACCACCTGAAAAAAGCCATCGGTGCGTTTATGCGACAATAAAAAAGAATAACAACAATAACAATGAATAATAAAGTTGCCATGTCAAAACGTGGCGTAGTGGTAAGAGCGCCCGACTCTGGGCCCAAAGTCTGGAGTTCGAGCACCAGTCAGGGCTCGAATTTTTAAATTAAATACAACCGATTAAATTATTAAAATCTCTTTGCTGGACTGAGGTGAGTCCAGATTCATTCACTGTTGCGTTCCAATTAACAGTGCTGCTGCTAAGGTGGCGTATAGAGTTAGTAACAACGTCTACCCAGAACACATAGTGGCTACTTACCATAGCAGTCGATACCACTATAAAAACTGAACAAAAAATAACTAAACCCAGTGGGACTTAAAATTATCATATTATCCATAAACACTCATCGGTCAGGTAGAGGACGACTATTATTATTCATTAAGACAATAAAATCTTTTTATTCGAAGGATAAATCCTAACATAAGTACATTAATCAAGTTAAAGGTTGAAAATTAAATAAATAAATATGAATATCTCAGTATACAGGATGTTTCTCCTGTACGTGTAGAAAATTCAGGAGCTTGTTGCTGACGTCTAAATGAGAAGAAAAGTTCCTTCAAACATTATGTCTGCAAGTTATTCTGAGATACAGTGTGTCCAAGTTGAATCCTTATTTTTGTTTACTGTGAATTAATTTAAAAAAATTGTGATATTCGTATTAAGTTTGATATCTAGCTGTATTTTTCAATGACAATATCAAATTTTATATTGGTTTGTCTAATAGTTCGTGAATTCGTGAATTTTTGAATCAGCGACTCAGATGGATTGGTCGAGGCGGGGTAGTTCCAAATCAATTTTGGCCTCCAAAGTCTCCGGATTTAAATGCAATCGTTATTTTTTGTGGGTCACCTGTAGGTCCTTGTTTATACGGTGCCAATAGAAACAGAAGAACTTCGTCAATGAATCATTGCTGGATGTGACGCTATCCGAAATACACCAGGTATAATGGACCGTATACGTCAGTGGCGGCGATAAGGGGCCCACAGAACCCGCCGTGCGGGGGTGCAGCTCCAGAAGGGGCCCCTTCGACCTCTTTGCTATTTCCAGATTTTATTGCCACATGTATGAATATCCTAACAAAATTTCCCAGGTAGCACATCATATCGGCTGAATCTTGGTTCCATATTGGGCCAATATAGATATATTGTAAATGAAAAATCAATACTGGTCCAATATGGGTGAATATTCAAAACACAATATTGTATTAATAATATTGGTGGAATATTGGTTGAACTAGTTTTGAATGTAGATTATCACACGAAATATTGGGTCAATATTGGTTGAATAATTTCTACCATTATCGATAATACAATATTGGTTATATATTGTTTTCCACGTCTAGAATAAATATTGCAATCCAAATATTCCAGTCATATCGATTATAGGGGAAAAAAACTATATTGTATTTCCAAGTTTGTTAGAATATTGTTTGAATATCATTTCCACTTTATTTGACAAATTTTAATAACTCATATTAAGTCAATATTGGTCGAATGATATTTACCAATATCGATAAAACAATATTGTCATCACATCGTTTTTAACATCTAGAATAAATATCGCAATCCCAATATTCCCCTAATATCGATTCTAGGCATAAAAACTATATTGTATCTCCAAGTGTGATAACACATTGGTTGAATATCATTTCGCCAATATTCAACAAATCTTATTAATTAATATTGGGTCGATATTGGTTCAATAATATTTATCGATATCGTTAAAACAATATTGTCTTCATATTGTTTCCCACATCTAGATTGAGATGAAATTTGAATATTGGCCGAATATTCAATGAAACATATTGAAATTATATCATGATCAAACCTGGATAAAAATCCGCTAGGTGGCTCTACATATAGAACGTCTTCTAAAACCTACGAAAGTATATTAAATACTTCTCGTAACTTGTTTTCAGGACAGCTCACCCAGTGGTTATGGCGATCAAAAGGCAGACTGTTGTGTCACCTTCATCAAGATCTTTAGTAATTTGCCAAGGTATATTGACATCCACAATATTCGACCAATATCGCAAAATGTTCACATTTTACTTCTCGAAAATATAACTTTTGAATATTGTGCCAATATTGTCAGAATATTGTATTAGCGATATTGAAACAATATCGCCGAACATTTTGAAGCCAATATTGCTTCAAGAATATTTCGCCAATATTATTCAAGTAATATTGGACCAATATCGCCGAATGTTCACATTTTTTTTCTCGCCAATATTGCATTTCAAATATTTCGCCAATATGTTCACAATATTATACCAATATTTTACCAAGATAGGTTTGCTACTTGGGTTGGCGGGGGGCTTCCGAATCCTTATCGCCGCCACTGGTGTACGTGGGTCTTTGAGACGACGAGCCGACGAATGCATAATGGTGCAAGGTGGCCATATTCAACAAAGAAATTAATATCCTCAACTGACTGTTTTAGTATTAAATTGGTCTTAATTACTATTATTAGTATTAGTAGTAAATTATAATAACACCCGATTCCTATTTCAAAATTAAATTGAAGAAGAAATAGTTTCCTTAACTAATTAAATTAATTTTGAATTTAAACATCTTGTCATTCAAAATCACTTGCATCAATTATTTCAAATCCCAATAACACGAAAACAGTTCTAGACTACAAGCCCATATAACAATTTGGGGGGTCATTTGACCCAGGATGAAACATATTCAGAACGATGCTGCTATAAGAAAAACTAAACTTAGGCACTATGCCGTCAATTCTTGGTGGTGCAAATGACTTTAATAATAATAATTTTTCATCTGAAGATGTGCTCTTCCGACAAAATTTTCTTGTACGGCATTACTCACGTTGGTAGATTATGAGATAATAATCTCCTAGAACCTACTGCCGTACAAAAATAATGGGACCGGAATCCAGGATTTTTTTTTTTAATTTTCGCAAATTGAAATTTTTTTCTGGCCTCCGGTCCCATTATTTTTGTATGGGAGTAGGTTCTAGGAGATTATTATTTCATAATCTACCAACGTAAGGAATGCCATACAAGAATATTTTGTCGGAAAAGCACATCTTTGGATGAAAAATTATTATTATCATTATTATTACAGTCATTTGCACCACCAATAATTGACGGCATAGTGCCTAAAGTTATTTTTTCATATAGCAGCATCGTTCTGAATATGTTTCATCCTGAGTCAAATGACCCCCCCAAATTGTTATATGGGCTTGTAGTACATTACTCGCAGCGACCTGAAATAAAAGAGGCCTCAATTGGCATCACGAAATTCCAAAATTTGGACGCAACAAGATATTAATGAATTTATAAAAAAAGCTTTGGTTCTTGACCAAAGTTTATTAATTTTTTTAATTATAACTTTCAAAATGTTGGGTGCATTTGTCGCAAGCAAGAGCTTACCGAGTTATGTTCAAATATCCTTGAAGATTTCAGGACTACGATTAAAATCAATAATACAAAAAATAAATCTGCAAACTCCATTACAATTTACGAGTTGTAATATTAATATTACTTTCAATATTTAAAATTCTAAGAAGTTAAGTTTTTCTCATTCAATAATTAGTTAATAGCTAAAACCTCTTGCGGCAACATTCTCCCACTCGTGTGAAAAGGGTCACTTTCCACATGTGTAAAATGTAATTTACTATTTTCTGGTTTCAATCCTATTTAGCTAATCGAAAACAGATAGTGAAAACAACATCACACTCGCAAGAAATCAATGTGAAATTTGGAGTTCCGCAAGGATCTGTATTAGTTCCATTATTGTTCCTCTTATATATTAATGATATTAATTTCCGTGGTTTAACAGGAAAACTCACTTTATTTGAGGATGCTAAAACTATCATGTAGCATGGCAGAACCGGAAAAAATTTGAGGAATGTAATGACAATAGATCTCAATAAAATTAAAGATTGGTTTGATGCTAACTCACTGTTATTCAATATTAAAAAAACGAATGTTATATCTATCAGATGTATCTTAAAAAACATATTACTGAACATTTATGGGGTTGAAAATAAAGATTCTACAAAATATTTAGGACTCCTCCTGGATAACAAATTGAAATTTGAAGATCACGTTCTTAATTTAAATAATAAATTATCATCTGGATGTTACGCACTGTGATTGCAAGAGAACTGGGATTTCAGCCCGCTAAAATGGCTTACTATGCCTTAGTGGATGCCCATTTTAGGTATGGTATACCATTATGGGGAACATGTAATGATAGCTTGATGAGTTCAGTATCAACCCGAGAGATTCGAGCAGAGAGCTTTTTAGAATACACAAAATATTCACGGTTATTTCAATTTTCATAATGGAAACTGTGTCTCTCATACACAAACATGAGTGTAAGTTCTCTAGTAATCCGGGTCATTATGTTACACGTCAAACCAGTAATAACAAGCTAAATCTTCCAATTCCAAAGTCGAAACTGGTAAAAGATTCAATATTTTATAATGGACGTAAAATATACAATCATATACCAAAACGTATAAGAGATATTGCTCAATATGATCTCTTCAGACATGCCCTGAAAGAATTGTTCTCTTCCAGACCATACTATAGTAAACAGGAATTTTTTGATGAGGAATTTTTAATAACGTGAAATATTTTTATTCATGTTTTCATTTACATTTATACATTTTTATATATACAAATTTTTTATCATTTTAATATTTTTATGTTTTTATATTTAGTTATTGACTGATATGTGCACCGCAACATTTTTTTCCGTTGTCAAGATTAAATCCATCTCAGATTTTTCACGCCGTACTGAGATGAACCGTTGAAAATTTGTCAACTTCGCTTTGCATCCCGATAACATACAAGCTATTCAACACTGTAGAAAATTAACTAGAAAATCAGCTCTCAAACCTTTACCTTTACTCCGGCATCAAGAAGTTCTTCAACGATGGCTGCACCGATTCCTGCACTAGCACCTGTAACCACAGCAACCTTATCCGTCCACCGGTCCATCTTCTATAGAACTGACACGGGTAATAGGTAAATAGGTAAACGATGTACCGTTAATAAATTGCCGTTGATTAAGAATGCTGGTCCGACTTCATGTTGAAACGCGTACGACCGTCCAACTAGCTTTGATGACCATAAACGATTTGTAATACATTTTGTAGTTTATTTATATGGGCCGGACTAAGAACGGTATGGTAAATAATAATAATAATAAATCGGCTTTATTAATACAAAACAGAGGGGGAATAATAAACAAATGACATAAGATGGTCCATAATTTTGGCGAAGTCTAGCTTATATAGCTACTAAAACTCAACCAAATTTGGGCCATAGATTCACAAATAGTCAGCATATATTCAATTTGATTTCATTGCCTACTTGTCCATGATATTCATAATACTTTTGTAGTCAGGATTATCTTTGGAAAATTCCTCCATTGGCGAAGGTGATAAAGTTATTTATTCATTGTTCATTAAAAAGAAATTGTTTGCATTTATATTTGAATTTGTTAATATAGAAAATTTTCTATTGCGCAGAAAGATTGTTGAAAAATACTATTGAGTTGAAAGTGAACGATCTCTTAAACATGGCAGTGCGATGATGGGGCATTGTAATGAATATTCCCAGCGAGCACAACAACATCTCAGAGATGTTAAAAGTAAGAGTTTTTGAAATATCAAACCTCCACTGCGATGTTCTGTTCATACATGAATAGAACGTGTATGTAGGTGCAAATGTCCGCCGCACGCGGCGATTTTTAGGATGTTCCTAGGACATCACAAAAGGAATTTCTTTCGCGTTTTTTTCAAAGCCTTTTTAAGGACACAACATAAAATTTTCAAAGTTTTTCGCCTACATTAAATCACTGTATATTAAACATATTTAGAGATGTTCCAGGGACATCACAAAATGCACTTTTATTTCGTTTTTTTTTGTCATTGATTGTACAAATTAACAATAGTCTAATTATGCAGAGGACACTGGGCGATTAATAAAAAAATCAGCTATTAAATTTATTTTAATTGGAACAAAGAACACATATACAAATTAAAAATGAAATATTTTCTGTTTATACAAATTGAATATATTTTCAAAAACACAGGTTGTTGTCCGGTTTAACTATATTTAAACAAAACTGTGGATACACTCTCTCTAATACAGTATCCTTAACTAACCACCTTACATAGAAAAGGTACATAATGATTATGATGATGATTTTACAAGTCAGAACTGGTATATGTTTTTGAGGTTATATATTTTCAGAATATCGACAATTCATTCCTTACTTTGCAGTGCGTCATCAACTTGAATACTAAATATAATATTTTGTCTTGACCAAACGTTTCACTTTACTCTAAAAAGACTTCTTTTACGAGAAACAAAATGGGGTAAATTAAGTAAAAACTAGACACTATACTCTAACATCACTGAGATCACATGATCACATTTGCGATTGCGCGAACGCTAGATATATTCTCGGTAAACGTCTCAAGGATGAACTCTGTTATGCCAAATGAAAACATCCACAAGATAACATTTTGTGCACATCTCCGATACATCCCTTAGGCATTAAAAAAAACGCCACAAAAGAACAAAAACAGAACATTGAATATCTTTTAGGGGCCTCTTTGGGAAGTACATATTACCTCTCAAAGAAACATCGGCATGCATATATTTTTAAAACATCTCAAAACCTCCCAGAGATGTATGTGCTCGCTGGGTTACACAACTCTTATTCACTTGTCTCAAGTGACAGTTTTGAAAAACTGACGTTTCAAAATTCACAAACGTCATGAAATACCTGACTTTTCGAAACCTAGTACTCCTGGAGTGTACATTGCAACGTGGAATAAACTTCTTCTGCAAAGCAGTTGAGTGGGGTAAATATATTAGTTTGAATATTTGAACATTTTGTATTCTATTCACATCAGTTGATAGAAGGCATGGGCCGTATATAAAGTCGCAATAGTTGAAAGGACTGCACAAGTGTGTCACATGTCTTTAATTTTACACTCAGAATATGGCGATCACAATAGAGAAACTTCAAGGATAATTATGCTTTTTCGGAAGTGTTCACTTCCCGGACACTTTTTCTTTGGGAAAGTAGCACTTCCCGGCCTAGTCCGGGAAGTACGTACTTCCCGGACTAGGCCGGGAAGTGCTCGAATTTTAACACAAATATTAATATAAATAAGAATTAGAATGTTTCTGTTGGTACCTATCTTCTTTTCGAATTTCAATATATAATACAAATAAGAACTGAAATGCTCGAAATATTCAAATATGGAATCGTTTCATCCGGTTAACAGATGGGTGAAAGTCGACCTCTCTTCGTCTCTTAGACTAAATGCGTCTCATTGTTTTGTTATTCTACATGGTTGCCGAAAAAATAGTGTACGCAACACGTCCGAAAACAGTTTTTTTGGACTCGCAGACTTCCAGGACTCGCTAACGCTCGTCCTAGAATTTGGTCTACTCGTCCAAAAAAACAGTATTTTCCGGACTTGTTACGTAAATTACTATTTTCTGAAATCGTTCAAGAATGCCCACTTTCTCGGAGCAACTTCAGGCTTCAAAATAAGCTAATCTAGTATTTTAGTCCGTTGCTAAGCAACGAACTTTCCCGGACCGTTTTCGGACCTAAACGGTACGGGAAAGTACTTTCCCGTACAGAAAACGACCCGAAAAAATTTTTAGACAGTTATTGAATTCACGCAAACAATATGTAGAATTCCTTAGTTTTTGATAATGCTGATTGCGATTTCAGAAAAACTAGTATGTGTACCTCGTAGTAAAAGCACATTCCCAGACTTCAATACTTGTTGGCCTCGGCTTAACGCCTCGGCCAACAATTTACATTGTCGTCCGGGAATGTATTGCTTTTACTACTAGATACACAATATACTATTTTTCATCAGCTACTTAATGTGTTCTGAAAATCTTAGTTCGTTTTCAAGATGCCAAGACGTTTCTAGCAGATTCAACCATTTTCAAGGTTAGACCATCAATGCTGATTTACAAATTCTCTTGGATGAACCTCCTTTTTCGGGATTACCAAAGCACGTCAAGATTGTTTTATTAGCAGTTAATGATATGTGTAAATGATCATTTTAGTTGAAATTTGATCAGAACCAAGAAATCCTGGCTGTCGTGAAGGCGACAAAACGATAAACATCCCTAATAACCCATGACGTCCTTAGGAATCGCATTAGTTAATTGTCCAACGAAGCTCTTTACCCAAATCCTCCTTGAGAGACTAACTTCATGGACGGAAGAAAACGAAATATTGCCCGAATCCCAGTCAGGTTTTCGTAGGAATCGTGGTTGCATTGACAACGTGTTTACACTCTCTTCTGTTATTCAACTTCACCTTAGACTAAAGAGACGGAAAGTATTTGCAGTGTTCATCGACTTTAAGAGGGCGTTTGACTCGGTCAACCACTCGCTCCTATGGCAAAAACTTTACTGTCAAGGTGTGAGCTCTAAATTTCTGAACACATGCAGAAAGATATATGAGTCAGCCTCTATGAAAGTTATATCGGCCGAAGGACTTACCAAATCATTCGACGTCACATGTGGTGTTCTTCAGGGTGAATCACTGAGCCCTCTATTATTCGCCCTATTCATTGCCGACATCGAACAATATTTTCGATCTAGGGGGATAAAAGGCATAAACATTGATAATAAAAATGATCTCCTGATGCTACTTTACGCAGATGATTTGGTAATTCTGGCGGACTCTGAAGTTGTCCTAGGAAGAAAATTGAAAACTCTGGAACAATATACCGCTGAAAATTACCTAACAATTAACGTAGACAAAACCAAAATTATATGTTTTTCTAGAGGAGGCCACTACCCAAAAAACCACAGATTTTTCTTGAATAATAACATAGTTGAAATAGTAAACAAGTACATCTACCTCGGAGTCCCCTTTGTAACATCTTCCTTTTTTCGAGAAATGGCAGTAAGCTCATCTGAAAAAGGCAATCAGGCAATAGGGGCACTACTCCCAGTTATGGCCAAGACCAAAATTATTTCTTGGCAATCCAGAATCAAACTCTTCGAAGCATTAGTAGAGAGTATACTATCCAACTCCATACCCGTATGGGGACTTAGATACCCAGATATCCTAGAGCGTGTTCAGCTCAATTTTTTTAAACGCCTTTTGCATCTTCCAAAAAATACGGCCGACTACATTGTTCGTTTAGAAACCGGACGTGTAAGCATATCCTACAATATATTTAAATTTACTCTGAGCTCGCTTAGTAGAATCTTCCTAATGGATGATAGACGACTACCAAAACTTTGTTTTCTAATGCAACTCCGTCTCAGTAACAGCGATGTTCGGTTCAACTGGACACTCCAAGTAAAACAGTACTTTGCATCCATCGACTCGCTAGACATTTGGAATCAACTGAACTTCAATCTTCTCAAAAGCAAAAGAAAATATATACTCTCGGCATACTACCAGAAATTACATTCTAAAGATATTTCCCTATCACAGAATTCAACTTTTCTCTCATTCTACCAGCACTTTACGATCTCCAAATTACCACAAAACTATCTCCATTTGAATATACCAATTAAAATAATAAGAACGATCGCTCAAATTAGAACTTCTCACCATATTTTATTTATTTATTTATTTATTGTACACAAAATGATACAGTGATACAGAATACGTATGATACAAAGTATGATACAAAGATAAATTAGGTTAATAAGATAATAATAAAGAATAATAAAACAAACAAGTATGAATGAAGACAAACAATATATAAGGGACAGGGTATAGATTGTATACAGAAAGCACCTAAGTGACTTAACACTTGTGTTGTGCTACAAAGTAATGTTAATTGATCTAAAATTACAGTTCTGTACAGAAAGTAAAGAATTAAATAATGGTTTTATATCATGTTAGTGTAACTATTGATGTTCTAGTATTTTAATAAATTTGAAGTAATTTGCGAAGATGAATTTTTTTGATTCTCTCGAGAAGGTTTTATGATTTTTAATATGTTTTACCTCTAGGGGTAGGATATTACAAGTTTTGGGTAACGTATAAGTTAAGAAACGGTGACAAACATTTTTGTTGAATTTTGGAGTGGGTAGCGATTGGTTTGTATTGCTTCTAGTGGTATAAGCTGTTGGAACAGAATTCTGAAGTATTTTATTTTTGAATGCATACATACATACACTGTGAAAATATAATGTACGGATATTACTAATGTCTTCTGTATATATAAGGTTTGTATGGAATGATCTTTTTTTCTTCAAAATTATTTTTAGAATATAGTTTTGTATTGTGTTCAGTTTTTGTAAAGAATTCTTGTACATTGCCCCCCACACCAGAATACCATAACGAAAAAGTGATTCAGCTAGAGATTTGTAAATTAGTATCAGTAGATTTTTCGATAAAAACTGTCGTAGCTGGTAAAATTTATATATTAGCTTCCTCACCTTTTTTGTTAGATAGTCAATATGATTGTTCCACCTTAGATTTTCGTCAATAATTATGCCCAGGTATTTCACCTCGTTTGTTTCTTTAATTTCATCTTTCATACCTGGAACTTTAATACTGGAGAAATTAGGTCTGTTTGTTGCTGATATAGAGAAGGCGAGATAGTGGGTCTTACTTGCGTTTAATGAAAGGCGATACATACTCAGCCATTTATTAATTGCTGCCATGCTCTGCTGGACATAATTTTTAGTTTCAAGCCATGTGTTTCCACTCAAGATTGCGACCGTATCATCAGCGTATGATATAATTTTTGCTTTCCCGTTTAAACAGAGCAATGAATTTATATAAGCTTGAAAAAGTATTGGACCAAGAACGGTTCCTTGGGGGACCCCCATTCTTATAGTCATAGTTTCACTTATGGTATTGTTTATTTTAACACATTGTTCCCGATTAGCCAAGTAACTGCTAAAGACATCCAACACTGCACCACGTATACCAAAACGTTCCAGTATGTTAAGAAGTATTGCATGGTCAACAGTGTCGAATGCTTTTGCCAAGTCTAAAAACACTGCAATGCATTTTTTGTTTTTATCAAGTCCCTCTGTAATACTAGTAATAACATTGTGCATGGCATCAGTAGTAGCTATACCGGCCCGAAACCCATATTGGTGATTGTGTATAATCTTATTTTCATCAAAAAATTGTACTAAGCGTGTTTTTAGACATTTTTCAAAGATCTTTCCAAAGCTGTTTATTACACTGATAGGTCTATAATTACTAATTTTAGTTTTGTCGCCAGTTTTATGAATTGGTGTAATTATAGAAGATTTGAACTGAGTGGGGACATGTCCCTTTTGGATGATCAGATTGAATAAATGTTTAAGGGGTTGGAGAATGTATTGGTGGATCTGTTTAATTATTTCAGTGGTTATTCCATCTATGCCAGGGGAAGTGTTATTTTTCAATGTAGAAATATGCTCTATGAGTTCATTTTCTGTTATTGGATTGAGAAACATGGAATTGGGATTTATTTCAATATTTTCATTAATTGTTAATGAAGTGTCAATTTCTTTAATCATATGTAAGCCAACATTATTAAAATAGTTATTACAATAATTTGCCATTAGTTTGGTATCATTAAATACAACACCATCTTCGTTAGCAATCTGTAAGATATTTTTATTGTTATTTCTTTCATTGGTAGCTTCTGATATTAGTTGATACGTTTTTTTTAGATTATTTTTATTGTTTTTAATTTGTTCAAGATAATAGTTATTTTTAGTTTTATTCAGTAGTTTATTTAGTTTATTTCTATAAATTTTGTATTCTTGTTCTAATTCATATGAGAAGTGTTTATTTAATTGATTTTTCAATTTATCCCTATTTCTTATTGATATAATTAACCATTTAGTTATCCATGGTTTAATTTTCGTGTTTTTTTTATGCCATAATTTTGTAGTTTTGGAGTTTTCAATAACGTTATTAAGTTTATTTAAGAAGACATTGGTTCCGAGTTGAGGGTCATTTTCATTTAATACTACATCCCAGTTTTCTAGCTGCAGTAAGTTTTCTAGTTTTTTAAAATCAATTTTTGTTGCAATTTTTTTTGTTGTATCAGGAGTTATTGTTTTTTTGCGATTGTACTCTATATTTAGTGATATTGGGTAATGATCTGTAATATTATACTTAAGAATATATGAATTAAAAATCAAATTTTTGTTATTGTTAGATTTTTTAAGGAAGATATGATCAATGCATAACTTAGTTTCTGGGGTAATTCTTGTGGGATTCAGTATGTATGGTACAAATCCATATTTAGCAAGCACAGACAGATATTTATTAACATAAACGTCGTTTTCATTTAATAGATTGATGTTGATGTCACCAATAAGAACATCCATTTTATTGGTCTGTATTTTGTCCAGGTATGAATCTAGTTCATCAATAAACGAGATCAGGTTAGTTGGGTTAGGCCTATATAGGGCAATTATTCTACAGGATACATTATTTATTGTTAGATTTATGATACATAATGAGACACCACATATGGTTAATTTGTAGTTTGAAATATTGTAGTTGAGGTTTGATTTTATTAGAATCAAAACTCCATCATTCTTATTAAAATCACCGTCATTATGTATCGTTGTATATCCTGGTATATTAAGGTTATTTATACATACATTTTTAAAGCATTCACTTAAGACAAACACATCACAGGTTAAGTTATATGTTTCAATGAGTGCTAGGAACTCATTGAAGTTTTTGTTAGCACTTCGAATATTAAAATGTGTAATGTTAAACAGTTTCGTTTTTGGTAGCACAAAATTTCCAGGTTCTACATATTCTCCTCGGTGGTCTTGTTCTAGTAAACTTAAATTTTCTAAGATAGTATCTTGATCCACTAGTACCATTAACTACTATAGTCAATTTTATTTTTTGTCAAATTGATATGGAACTGTAGAGTTGGACAATTAGTATCTGTCGAGTAATGGTCAACACTATTTTTCAATTTGTATTTATCGTTGGATTTAACACAATTGGCACAAACTTTTTTTATTTTTGGACAGCTTTCTTGTTCATGTTCTTCACTACATAGGGGACAGATTAGTTAGTATAAACCCCAATGAAATGTGTACAGCCTGCAATCACGACTCTTACGAAACAATTCATCACCTTATGTTCGAATGTCCGATTTTTTGTTCCATGAGACCTCCAAACTGCTCTAATTTAAACGGACCGGATACTTTGTTAAATGCTCTCGGAAATATTACGCCTTCGATAGCACAAACCACAGCCTCATACATATGGAATATACTGAAACTTCGTTCATTTATTTTGAATGAATGAATTAATGATGAATTTTGTCTACCATGTATTAGAATATTGTATTCAAGCTAATGTTATGTAATTCACACTGAGAATTATGCTGGGTTAGGGTCGGGGAGCTGTGGCCACTTTTCTTTGCTGGCTACTCTACTGAGGTGATTTCATTTACATTTCCCATTTCTTTAAATTGCACCAGTATTATCATTATTTTTAATTTTAAATTTTTTTTATATAGTATCATAGTTAGTACTATGTTATTCAACCCACATGTTGTATCATTGTTATATTTTTCCATTATATTATTTTTGTTATGTATATTAAGCACAACCTGAACTCATTGTTATGAAACTGAAGTTTTACGAACAATAAATGATTGATTGATTGATTAGGATGACCCTTTCTTAATGTCCATTTAAAGTCGAAACTTCCGGGAACTACACCTTTTCAAGATGTAAATCAGAATTTGTCAAAGTGAAATTCAGAATAGTGAAATGAATTTCAGAATGTGTCAATTGAAATTCAGAATAGTGAAATGAATTTCAGAATGTGTTCATTGTAATTCAGAAAGGTGAATTGAATTTCAGAATGTGTTCTCATTGTGTATATTAAGAGCACAAAATGATTGATTACCTCGACAAGAAAGTTATGTAATCTTTGGAGAGCGGCAATGGCACTTTGTGCTCGAAATACACACATGATTTTTTCTACAAACACAGCTCTTTGACATAAAAAATATCGGAACTTCATTCAACATAAGCACGTAATATTACCGATGACAAAATGGACATTCAAGTAGTAATCCCAAATGCCAAAAGCAAATCCCAAATGTATAAGCTATCCAAATATGAAATAGACTGGAAAAAGAGACGACCTTTAAATAATGTACAGTTATTTTGACGAAACCAATGAGGAGTGAAATGTTTACACATTCAATTTAAACTGACGTGCTAATTGAGATCCTTTTAGAACTTCATCACCACATACCAATCAATTTTAATTATGGAAAATTCGAGGCTAAAACAATTAAAGCTCACCCTATTGCAACATTAATAGAAATAACACCGCAATTTTGTTATCCTAAGCAATAATAAATTATGGTTTATATGGAATGGGATGTTAGAAAACAAATGCATGAGTTGATTCCGTAATATATACTTTTTATAACAAAACACCAAAGCACCAGTCGGAAAGTAGGAATTAAAAAAAAAACGGAAAACCCCGTACATTTTTCCAGATTTTCCGATAGCAAAAAAATTTAAACTATGAGAAATATTGTCCTCAAGTTATTAAAATGATTCAAATTTCAAAGCTATATTTCCAAGGGTTCGGAAAATAAAGTGGTTTGAAGTGCTAACAGACGCGGACAGACAAACCGATTGTCTGTCTGGAATCAACCATAGTATACTAAGAGGTCGTAGTATAAAAATTCCAATTGGTTCAAGAAATAGTCAACTGTTCCATTGGTCTAGATGCACACTGTATAGTAGTCATATGCAGTTCCTTTTTTTTTCACGTAAAAAAACTAAGTTGAATCATTCAAAATATACTTTTCACAAACCATGTTTTGATGCAAAGAGAACATAAGTTTATTAAAAAATTCTTAGACCTACAAAGCAGACTGGCTGACATTCTTCAGAAATGAAAAGAAATAATTTTTAGATAAATCAATTCCATGTCATTGAATATAATACAAAATGACATGTCCAAGCTGCATAGCAATAAAGAGTGTATGTAAACTACTAGAAAATAAGCTGAAGATGAAAGTTCAACTTTCGAAGAAAATGAATATTTCCTGTTGGAATATGCTATCGACTATGAAATGTATTGAATGATTTCATAAATTATTAGTTTTATAGGTAATGGGTTTTTCCTCAAAAATGTCTGCATTTAATAAAAACTTGGTATAACTTGGCAACGCCTTGACGGATTTTCAAAAAATAAAACCTGTTAATTCTCCTAAATGAATGATCAGATATGTTGGAATATTGGGGTATTAAAAAATACATGTATGATTTTTTGTCATTTTTGCAGATAGCTATAATGATATGAAAATATATTTTAAAAATTCCCATTGGTGCAAGAGATATTCAACTACCCATTAGTTTAGAAACACACTGTAAGATAGTCATATAGTTTCTTTTTTTCACGTCAAAAAACCATTCAAAATATATCTTTCACAAACCATATTTTGATGTAAAGAGAACAGAACTTTATTAAAACATTCTTAGACCTAAAAAAACATACTGGATGACATTCAATTGATTTTTCCATGTCAGTGAACACAATACAAAATAACTCATTTATAATTCATCATATAAAATATCCAGAAGGACGAATTAAAATACAAAAATTGTTTACTGTGCCTAAAAGGTAAATGCATGTTCTTAAAATATAATTTTTCACTGTCCAGGAGCAGAAAGGGATTTGTCCATAAACTTCTTCTTAGCAAAGCACAGCCACCACTTGCTTGGCTTGCCGTCTTCTCCAAAAACCCTGTCACAGACTCTGGAGCCAACCTCTTGCCTCACCTGTGTTAGATAAGCTTTCATCAGATCCACATCGTTTTGATTTGCGGGTTTACTGTAAACAACCGTCAAGAGTATTTATTATTATTATTACTAACTTTATTTATTTAATTTCAAACTTTTTAAGGTGCATTTAGTCAACATAAACGTAACTTTAGCATAAGCACTGACATAAACATAACCTTGAAAATAATTTTGTATGAGACCTAATATTACACGAGTTTTAGATTTAGGCATACATTTAAGAATGATAGGTACATTTTATGACATGAAACTTTAGGTACACGTGAATTATGGACAATACTTTTGTCGTAAAAGAAAGATTCTTATAAATTTGGGATTTTCAAAGTGACATGTTTTAGCATAAACATAATATTGTTGTATAAATGGTACCATTTGATTCAACAGATTCAACTTTCGTTTTTAACATATGTTTAAGCACAATTTTAAAATGATGTTGACTAAATGCACCTTAAGTCTTAATGTACCACCTAAGACTAAGAACTTGAAATGTCATGTTCAAAACTACAAACAATAATTCCCCTATTGATAACTGTTTAGTTACTGTCAATGATTTCCTGAAAGTCTCTGAATCAGACCTACTAAATATCTCAAGAAATCTGTTAATCTCCCAACTGAGACAGTGAATGTTAATTGTTGTGCTGTGCATATTTTTAACTTGTATTGTTACTGACATATTACTGGGTTTTCTCACCTGTATACTGAATTTAGGGGAAAGCCTGGATCTCCAGGGAGATCAAATCTTGATGTGGCCAACGTCTTCATCTCATTCTGTGCCTGGCCCTTTGTACTGCATCTCTGAAGCTTCTTCAGACATTCTGTTATGTACAAGGTGATATATATGAGTAGTCGATCAGCCTCTGACTGAAAAATTCATATGGTCTCGATAAGCTGTTCTGTAATGTTGTTTACTAGTTCAGAGAATAATAATATGGTATTAAAGTTACAAGAGGAAATAGGATGATAGATCTGACAACCATCAGAAGTTATCCTAGAAATGTGTACAAGTCGAGATGCTTACTTTAATTTCATATGTCCGAAAGAAAACATTGGCTTTGAAATAATAAAGTGCTTCATCAATGATGTCTTGTTCACTACTCTGCTGTTGGGATGCTGGTCCCCGAAATTGTGTCCTGATTGGTAGAATGGCGGTATTTCCTACTACTTGCGGTGGTTCTAAGAAACTTGAATGGTAGGCCTGAAAAAAATTGTAGAACCTATCATCTGCTATATTTTAATTTGAAGTTATGTCTGAAAAACTCTGAAGGATCCAAGACACACCCTTCTTATCGGAAATGATTCATATTCTTTCATACTTGAATTGAAAATTTTCTTACAGGCATCGTTTTTGTTTTAACTTATCAAACGCTTGGACTGCCAAACGATTTTTGAAGAAATTACTTCAAATAGTCAATCAGTTGAGATATTTTTGAATACAAAACGAAAAACTTTTATATAACCTATAACGTTTTGACATTTCTTCTTCTTCTGTATATTTATTGGAAGTTGCTTCCTAATGGTGCACAGGTCCAGTGTTCTCCTCAATACGTAGAGATCCGCCCCACCGGCCTCACCCCAGCCTTGTTACTGTCGTAAACAGTAAGAGCTTTGTCGAGGAGTTGAAGGGGGGGTCTTGCTTTAAGCAATGCCTACACCTAAAAAATCATTAACTTTCCAAATCTTGGTTTTTGCACGCAAAACGGAGGACGTCACAAACACTAAAAACTTTGTTCAATGCACGATACTCATCACTAACACATATTATAACATTCACACACATTTACTTGACTTCAGAACTGTCCTCCACCATTGCCGGAATACTATTTTATTTCATATATGTAATTCATGTTTTTCAATTCGGAAGTCGGGTTATTTATCCACATCCACCCTCAAATAGAAACTTGGAATATCTGTTTTTCTTTTTTCTTCGTCATTATTCAAAGATTAATCTCTCTTTAGGCCAGGTTTCAAGATTTCAATCTTGGTTGCGGAGATAACCAACAGTTTTAATTGAAATCAAACCTAAAACTGATGACCACTTATTCGGCCTTTGAGTAGGTAAGAACTGTAAGAAGTAATGTTTTAGTTCGCGAAATCCGCGTTCAACGGCCAATTCAACTGAACAATGGATGGACAGTTGGGAAATACGCCTGATTTAAATTGTCGGTCATCTCCCAAAGCAAGACTAAAGTATTGGTGAATCTCGGCCTTAAACTATAACAATAGTTTATTCTCACTGAACTCATCTAATAGCAACTGCAAGCACATTCAAAATTTTTGAATATTGAGAATAACATGCAACGGCTGGGCTTAGGGGCAGCTGTAAACCTTCTCTATACATTTATCAGAAATGGAGTGATGCCTCTTACCTCAGTACCTCAAAATACGTTTAGAAATTCATAACAACGAGGATCGTTACTTTAAACATGCATGCTCACAATACTACAAATTGTAATCAGCTGGTCAATACCTCGATTCAGACTCAGCAAATGTCATATAGAAACTGTCTCAACTTGGATATTTATAATCGCGTACCAGAAAGTATAAAAAATCTCCTTCCAGCATGTTTTAAAAATAAACTCCAGACTTTTTCATTGCGATACTGTTTCTATAGTGACGAAGAATTTATCAAAACACCTTTTTCACAAGAATGCACATATGAAGTACTTACTTTTATTGCCCCAAAACATATGAATACATTTATGAATATTTATGTGTATATACTATCAGTTCCGATTTAAATGTATCTATGATTTTATTGTAAATTTTGATTTTACGGTGTGATTGTATTGATTGCTTCTTGTATTTTTAAATCTGTCTATCTTGTTGGAGAAATATCCTTGCTGACAACATTATTTAATACTTCATTTTTTTGACTTGCAGCAAACAATTTCAATTGTATACGTTGTTAAATAAATCTGTTTTTCTATCTGAAATTCATAGAAATAAAAGAAACCTGTGGGATTTGTAAATTCATTTTCTTTCATTGTTATATATAATTGTTTATAAAGAAAATGTTTATATCAATCCATCAGATACAAATAATTCAAATATAGGTCAAGTTCAAATCAATTTGTTTTATTCACAAGGTGATAATTATTATTTAATAAATATTCGTTGTTTATATCCAAACAAATATGCCGATAAAATAAACATGAATGGAGGATGGCCAAGATTCTTAGTAATATTTTTCAATTCACCAGAAACATCTTTTGAACTACCATGTCTAACAAATTACTTTTCTGTTTTGCATTTCTGCAAGTGATCTTCAGTAGTGTTTTAGGTATTCCAAAACTACGTAAGTAACTATATAAAAGAACATATTTGAATAAAAGGCATTTCTAAAAAGTGCCTAATACAATTTTGGATTACACTTCATTTCAGGTTATTTTTGTCATGACTTTAAAAAAAAATTAACCACTTTTCTCATAGACAAATTTTCACTTGTTTTCTTCTATTCTGAAAGTATTCGGGTTTTTTTTCAAATTTGCGTTATCCAAAATATGTTCGATTTTCTGGTTTTGTGTAGCTGATTCTATTAATAAATTCTTTCAATCGTGCTTTTATAGATCTTCCATAGTTTGACCTTCATTCATCATCCAAGAAAGGCTGAGGTTTAAAATAACAGATTTTATATACAATCTTATTCATATTGATAGATCTGAAAATACTACAAAAATCCCGAGTTGCTAAGAATCTTTGAAATGTTGAATGTTCTCCAAAGTCTATAAGCGACTAGCTCGTCGTTGATTTCAGCTACAACTCTTGAGAACATTTTCAGAGCTTCCAATCTTTTGTTTTTGGGTCGATTCAGTACAAAATTCAGTTCCTCCATCAATGGCTTGTGACAAAAAGTAAGTTGGTCAGACATAGCAAAGCTATGAAACGCGGTTCAAGGAGCACATCGCGGTTATCAGACTAGAAAAATTGAGTGTTTCCCAACTTTTGCTCTGTAGAACGATCATACGTTTGAACACTCACTTAAAATTAATAATTATACCCGGTTTCCTTTGTACCATTCACCGTTTCGAAAACAAATATTTATCAATTACTATATTTCAGCTTCGTACTTCAAAATTTGTCACAGATCCGATCCAGATCTGGGAAAATGTATAAAAAACTCCGTGGATCAGCTGAGGCCTCTTCTCGCCAAAGGCATTCCTGAACTCAACATACCAAGCTGCGAACCTCTTCGCATTCCGGAAGTAGTCATAGATCAGGGAACAGGATCTGTTGCCCTCAGGTCCGTCTATAAGGATATCAAAGTCTATGGACCGTCCAAATTCGTGATCAAACAAATAAAGTAAGTAATTTTTTAAAGAAATCACTACTTTTTGAAATACCATAGGTGGGGCTGCAGTCAGTATCTGCGCAGAAATGAAAGTAAAAAACAATGTACCAAGGCAACTATATAGTTTAATATTTAATTTTCCATATGAACAAACCATGGTTTCAGATAAACGAAGTCATTTAAAACAAAATCCACAACGTTCTGTACAAAATAAATGTTGTCGGCGAGCATCCAATCGAAAACAATTGGGTACTGCTCCTTTATTCATTTGTTCATTGCCTAAACTGGATTAGCCGGAACAAATTTAATTCATTCCCCTGTAATTTTTCGTTATTTTGCTTAGATATTTAAAATTTTGTAAATGGATTTGATGTCACACGGGCAGATTTTTTTTTGAAAAATTACTATCATTGATAAAATTACCTTTACAACGATATATCACGATGAAACCACCTTCAATACACAAACTACACAACAATATTTTTTCAACAACGAGATATATTATAACTATTATCTTTTTCCTAGATATTGGGAAAGATTATTTGAAGATCAAAAGTGAATGAAAGTGCTATCACAACTATACACAGTAAAAAATGTCTGATATTGATTATATATCCACCCCTACAGAATTTTTTTGATGGATAATATATAGGGTATTTCACCACGAGCGTTCGTTTGGAAAATATGAAGAACTATTCAAAATGAAAACTTGAAATTTTGTCGTAGTGGGTTTTCCAATATAGTCTTCTCAACTAAAACATTTTCAACTTCTGGTCTCTTTCCGTATTTCAAATGGAACACCCTGTATCATTACATTTTTGAATTACCCAGCAGATTTTAGGCCTACTTTTTGTAAAAATGCCTATACCCAAATTTGTTACTTTTCGACATATTATTTTTTTTTTCTGAAAATTTTTACAGTTATAGCACAAGTCCGAAAAAATCATAACTCATTGACAGTACCAGTTGGAGATGTGAAATTTCACAGAATCACACCTGAAAAATCAGCTCATTAACATGTCTATCGAATTTTCAAAACGAATTTACAGGGTGGTCAAAATTTCCACCTAAAATATAACATCGAGAAAACTGATGCTCCACGATTTTTTCAAAAGGAAACCTTACATTAGAATATTATTTTTGGGTACTACGGAAAAAAGAAATCAAAATCATGAAGACTATCCTAAACCTAAAATACACCCCTCAGGAAAGGCATTCGATTTAATGGCAATATACTATCCCACCTTTCTTTTGCAATATTATGAGTGAAAGTTTTCGTAAATTTACCAATTCTCAGTTCTGCATCATTTTCTGCAGTTCTAATGCATTTTTTGAGCACTGCTTATGAATCTTATTTTGACGTCTATTTCCAGGAAGTTATAACAAAACCTAGCAAAAATCGTATCTTCAAATATTAAATTCAAATGTGTGTCCCCAAAAATTCTATTTTTTAATTGGTCAAACAAAATTCCTCTATGATCGCATGCAAGACATACATCTCAAAATTAAGCTCCTAGGAAATTATTTCCAACGGTGTTCAAAAATAGCGGTTCTCTCGTTTCATTGTTTCACGTGGGAATTTAATCTAGAGAAATATTTCATGAGAGAATCAATTCCTACCATTTCAAAAATTGGGTCCCTGGGGAATATAAAACTGGAGTTTGCTGGAAAAAGGTATGTTGGTGGAATTATACTTAAGAGAAAAAGAGAAGCAAAATTTTCCTATCGTAGAGTTGGCAAGATCTAAAAAATCATACAAATAAAAAGAAAAGGGACGCAAAAAATTATAAAATGAACCGGCAGAGGGCCATCAAAAACATAACACTAGTAAAGAATTAATAATGAATTTTAATTAAAATTAAAATTAAATTAAAAGTTTAGTTTATTTTTTCATTGCTTATCATCGATTTCTAATAATAACTTCTGAATCTGAATTGTTTCACAAACTGTCATTCACTTGACTTGTGGAACGAATTTTGATCTCGCAAATAATTGTGTCGTGCTTTAGCCATTGCAGCCTCCAAAACCATCCCTTGTACAATATCCATACCTATACCTACCTGAATAATATTAATTTCATCAGTACATAGAAAAAATCTTCGAGTATATTTACCTGAAAACTAACTTCCTAGGAGAATTTTCAAATTCTCCTCCATTGGGTACAACGAATTTCTGATCTGTCAATATCAAGAGAAATATTCCTCTCCTGATATTTCAAAAATAGGTTTTGCTTGAAATTGACGTCATATTTCTCTAGAGAACCAATTTTGACAATTCAAAAATTGGGTCACTGGCAAGATTTATCCCATTTTGGGAAATATTTGAAATGTGAATCATTCGAAGCAATACCAAAACAAGAAAGCTTTGGAAACAAATGAAGTACAACAAATATTTCAGAATTTGAAGCGACGTAATTGACGTGTATTCCCTAGTTTTCTATTTTCGGGCAAAATGCCTCGTTTGGGCCGTTTGGGGTATACTTATGAAGATTTCCTGAATTTTATAATTATTTATGGTGAACACAATAAGATAATCGACAGAACTCGTCTTGTTTTCTCAGATATATTCCCGAATCTACACAGACCTAATAAAAATACTCTAAGAAGACTTCTAAGAAACTCCAGTGATTTCGGATATTTTTCGTCTATCATCAACAAAAAAAAACAATCGTAAACAATCAGGACAACCAAATTGTGTTTTGGCCTACTTCACAGCATATCCAGAAAATTCATTCAAAGACGCAGAAAATTCTCTTAGGATTTCATTTTCGTCAATAAACCGGATTTTGATCAAGCATAAGAAGTTAAATATTTTACGTGGTTCAAAATCTGAAACCTCAAGAGGCATGAGTGGAATTCTGCGAATGGTTTCTCATTAAACGACTTCCTCGCTCTCCAGACCTGACGACACTGGACTTCTTCATCTAGAGATGTATAACAAACGCTCTTCGTGAAAGACCCTCTATAATATTCATTCAGTCATTCCTAAAACGAATTTGATTTCGTTCAAGAAACTTTTCAAAAACTCGATTTGTGACATTTGTAAATAGCTTTTTTCCTCTCTCAATGACATCAATCCCATAAATTCAGGTACTGTCTGTGACTGTGAACTGTAAACTAGTGTGATTTATTTGTCACAGGAAGCACCCCAAAAAGTATCACACATATTTCAGTGATCGTAGTTGTTTTGGGTTGGATTCTTGTCGATAAATGTGCCATTGAATTGGATGTTGCGGAAGGCTCTTTTGTAAATCAATTAATCCACGGGCGTAGCCAGGGGGAGGGTTTTGGGGGTTCAACCCCCCTCGAAAAGTTAAGATATTAGCAATAATAAATGAATGAACCTTCTGTTTTTTTTTTCATCTTTAATTTTTATTTCATACTTATCTTGAACCCCCCCCCCCGATACTAAAACCTAGCTACGCCCGTGAATTAATCAATTATTAATTATTTGCTTTATTTTCAGAGTTGACTTGGATAAAAATAAGATGAGAATGAAATTATGGTTGCCGCATCTGGAAGTCCGTTGTAACTACGAAATGGATGGAAAAATACTCATGATGCCCATAGCTGGACACGGCTTGAGCAAAGCTAACTACTGTAAGTGAAATTTTTGTTGAAAATTTTCTTTCAAAATTCACATCATTGAGGGCATTTTTTATTGTTGACGCTCTCTCCATCATTTCTTAATAAGATGTCTAAAAACCCTCTGGTTTATCGACTTAAACCTGGAAAGGTGTGAGACTGTTTTTACGAAAAAACTAAATGAAACTGAATTTATGATCAAAATTAATTCATTTACTCGACAAATTATATTATCATCAATACAGTAGGAAAATTATTACATATGACATTTGACCAAGATGTATAGAAACCATGGTGTTATCACTGATTCGCTTTTGTTTCAACAAAGTTGTTGAGACTGTAATTGCTCTGACACCGTTTGCTTCATTCGTCGATGGATGGCGTATAAGTCGAAAATAACCAAGTTTCCAACATTCCGAAGTACTGAGTCATAATTATTTGATTAAAATTTTAATGTTTACAAATTATGGTGAATGAATATCACAACAAATAAAATCAATGTTGAAAATTACATAACATGACACTTGTCCAAGTGTCATCATGATTCTGTAATTTTGCCGCCATCTGTGTGCTAAAGAGGTGAAACGGTATCAACGCAGTAAAAATATCACGAATCAAGTAGGCCGTACCTTAACACTTTTTATGTCGGTTTCACAGCTATAAGAGATCACACCAGGGTTTCTATGTGTCTTGCATTTGACACATTTAAATGTAAATAATTCCTGTAGAATACAGAATCGATTCCATTTTGTGTATTCAGATCATCGGCGTAAAGAAGTCAGAACAGTTCATCATTTTAGCCAAAAGTCATCGATAAAAAGTATCATAAATAAAAAAGGCCCCAAGTTTGATCCTTGTGGCACTCTCGAGAAAGAGGTGTATAAAGAAGACTGAAAACTTTCACATTTCACGTATTGTTTCCTGTCAAAGAGATAACTTGTAAAGAGTCCATTTAAACTTTCAGAAAAGCCAAATGATGATAATCGTTGGAAAAGGATGTAAAAATCAATTTGAACGAACACCTTTCGCATGTTGACCTGTTGTTTTCTATCCAAACCATACGGGAAATGTTGTTAGAAGCATACATTGTTTTCATCATTTCAGAAGTTTTCGCGCCAAAGAAGGAAAATCTAAATAATTTTCAAATATTTCCTGTTAATTTATGCAGAGAACGAAAATTTTTATCCACCTCGTACTTCTTCACCCATCTTGGAATTTCTGCTATTCATGATTTTCTTTCCATGTAAATAATATATTCATTAGTATTCCGTGGTCAGGAAGATCTAACCAGAATATTCCTTGGTACTTGCATACATATACAGAGTTAGTCAAATGTTTGGACCCGCCCATTTTTCTCAGTTAATATGGGGGTTATCAAAAAAAAAGTTCAAATGAAAGTTGGTGGGTATTTCACTCTTTACCTTTAAATAAATTCAAATATTTTGTAGATGTGCCAATGCTGAAGAAGTGACGTCATCGACCTTTTTTTTAAATGGAACCATGTCATGTTTGGTATCGCTAGATAACTTGTTTCTTTCTCATTTTAGTAGTACCAATAGTATTCTAATTCTCTCGATAGGTACAGTGTGTTTCGTATTTTTGTGTCCGCCTCTGTAATTCACTTACCTCTATTGCTTCATTTGGTCAAAATTTTTCTCAATCGGGAAATGTAGCCAGTTGAATGTTCTAAGTGCTATGGTAATTTGATTCAGACAGTGGCGTACGTATGTATAAGTTTCTCAGAGGCCTTTTTCTGGAAGAACATTTTTAGTTATTTTTCTATAGGAAAATGGCAATGGAAAATTTTGTTCCAGCAGAATTGAAGTGTCCTAATCCTGATTTTTTTCTAAATAGAAGGTAAATTGAACCCGTGATCTGAGATGAAAATGTAATGTCTAGAATGGATAAGCCAAAAATACGAAACTCTGTATACCTATCGAGAGAGTTAAAATAATATCAGTAATACTGAAATGAGAAAAAACAAGCTTTCTAACGATACTAAACATGACACATAGTTCTATTTAAAAAATTCACAGAAAATGGCAGCTTTCATCCGAATTTTTTTTTTTTCGATTACCCTCATATTAACTGATAAAAATGAGCGGATCTATACATTTGACTAACTATGTATATTGCCACAGTCAGTTTTCTACTGACTTTCTGAGTGTTCTGAGGGTAAATTTTCATGAACAAAAGTATGACCTACGAATATGAATTAAATGAAACAACATAGTTTGTGGGATATACAAAATCATATCTCAAGTTACTTTATTTTATTTTACAGCCAATATAGAAGCCACTGTTACTCTTAGAGCGGAGAAAATTAAGAAGGATGGAAATATTTACTACAACGTAAAGGACTTCTATGTTGAGTTCGATATTGGTCATGCCCAGATACTGTTTGAAGATTTGTTTAATGGAGATAAAGACTTGGGTAGGTACAAAAAATTTGGTGGTTTATATAATTAGAAACGACCGTTTGCTGCATTCTAGTACTTTTTGAATATAGTGGAACTTTCAAAATTGGAAGAGAAATGTAAATACGAGGATATATTGAAAAATTCTTAGCCTATTATAGAACCAAAGAAAATTTCAATGTCAAAATATTTTATTACTCAACATATTCTCCTCTTAATTGGATACATTTATTACAGCGAACCTGCAACGTCTCTAGACCTTTCAAAAAAAAATGTTTCTTCTTGCTCTGCAAACCTGACTTCCACAACTTTTATTACCTCCTCGTTGGAAGGAAATTTACGACCTTTTAAACTTTTTTTCAGTTGAGGAAATAGATGATAGTCGGACGGAGCCAAATCTGGTGAATAAGGGGGGTGTTCTAGTAATTCAAACCCTAAATCACGAATTTTTTGCATGGCAACATGAGATTTGTGTGCAGGGGCGTTGTCCTGCAAAAACAAAACACCTTTGGATAGCTTTCCGCGTCTTTTCTCTTTAATTTTTTCCCGTAGAGTGGTCATTAATGTCGAATAGTAATCTCCAGTTATTGTTCTATCCTTATCCAAGGAATCAATCATGATTACTCCATGGCAATCCCAAAAAACTGAAGCAAGAACTTTTCCAGCAGATTTTTGGACACGAATCTTCTTAGGTCTTGGAGAACCGGAGTGTCGCCAGTCCATCGATTGTTGCTTTGTTTCTGGATCGTAGAAACGTACCCAAGTCTCATCCACAGTAACAATTCGGTTTAAGAAGTCTACATCGTTTTCGAATCGAGCACAGATCGAACGCGATGCTACTACCCTTGCACGCTTTTGGTCAACATTCAAACATTTGGGGATCCATTTTGCAGCAATTTTTCTCATGTCCAAATTGACGTGAACTATATGATGAACGCGTTCGTATGAAATATTCAGTGCTTCAGATATCCGTTTTAGCCCAATTCGACGGTCTGTTAAAATCATGTCATGAACTGCATCGATATTTTCGGGGACTGACACAGAAACTGGCCTTCCCGATCGGTCATCATCTTCAATGGAAAATTTACCTCTTTTGAAGCTTGCAGTCCAATTTTTGGTAAAATTCCGTTAACCGGGCGCTACAAGCTATCAAAAAATTTTTTTTGAGGCTTACGTAGTTTGACCTCCTGAATAAAAAATCCAAATGAAATTTTTGGCGGTCTCAGGTAATTTCGGAGATACGGGCCTTTTTTTGAATGAAAACTGGCTTTTTCTAGCACACGTTTCATCTTCGAAAAACACACTCAAATGCCTCCTGATTTTCACCAGCACAATATACACACCCTAATTCACCAGTTTTACACTTTTTTTTTCATTGAAAACAGTTTTTTATCAACAAATTCTACTTTATTTTAGCAATAACAAAATCAACAAATTCATGCTGTTTTGTTTAGTTAATATCTCTCAGGTTGGTCACAATGGAATTGACGTAAGGGCGAAGCGACATTGCCAGTGTGATTCTAGAAATAATCAATTCACGTATAAAGTCTTGTTCATACCCTCGCGAATTTCGCAGTTTTTTTGCGAATAAAATGTCTGCCGACATGGTTCTGCATCGACGATTGGTCCGGCATGACTGGCAGCCATTTTATTCGCAGAAAAATTGCGAAATTCGCGAGGGTTTGAACAAGACTTAACATGGAATATTTTAGTGAATAAGTAAGAAAAATGAGTTGATAACCACAAAATTTTCCCATCAACACTTTAACTGCACCTATGAAACAATGGTACTTATACTGTTTCTAAATGACTAGCAAAATTCAAAGGACGAGACAGATCACGGAAATGTGCGCAAACATAACATGAATACACATGCGCACAAAAAATAATGAGCACTTTTCACATAAAATGAACCTACTTCAATGACTATAACTTATCCCGACAGACCCGATCTCATGCAAACCCAACCGAACTTACCCGACTATACAATACAGTTAGGTTTCGTCTTTTCTATCTGTTTGCGCATGCGCACTTACCAAAAATGAATGTGATCCGACACGTTTATTAAAGTAATTATTTGTTCGCAAAAAATGCCTCCTAGCTCTGTCTATTTGAAAATATCTTTTGTGCATTCAAAATATTAATACCAAGACTTTTTCCAAATCCTGTTCTCACAACGAAATGGATTGTTTCATACCGAGGTAGCCAGTATCAATGTCTTTCATTGAATCAACAACAGCGAGTCTTAAAAACTTTACAATACAATGCGACGTTGTCAGATTCCCTAAAATTCCTGAATACTGAATACTCATGAATATGAAGTGTTTGTAGTGGATGGTTTTCAGAAGTATTGGCGCCCTGAGACTGGCACTTTTTCACAAATAATAATAATGATAGTTCCTCAAAAACACTCGAAGAGTGAACCATTCTTAGTGAAGATATTCAGCAAGAAATACGTAAGCAAAGCGAGCTCGCGCATTCCTATTACTACTTTGTAACTTATGTAACTTATCTCTTACTTCTTGGTGAAGATATCTGCGAGACAGACACGAGTGCGCGCATTCCCATCACTACTTTGTCGATTTCTAGCTGTCAACTTTGAGTAGAAATTTTCATACCTTATCTGTTAGTGAACAAGACCAGAAATACGCGGGCGAGCGTGCTCGCTTCGCTCGCGTATTTCTGGTCTTGTTCAC
Organism: Chrysolina oricalcia; assembly: GCA_944452925.2. Taxonomy (NCBI): domain Eukaryota; kingdom Metazoa; phylum Arthropoda; class Insecta; order Coleoptera; family Chrysomelidae; genus Chrysolina; species Chrysolina oricalcia. The sequence continues at coordinate 5,962,317 of OX101815.2, read as the reverse complement.
TAACAGATAAGGTATGAAAATTTCTACCCAAAGTTGACAGAAATCGACAAAGTAGTGATGGGAATGCGCGCGCTCGCTTCGCTCGCGTATTTCTGGTCTTGTTCACTAACAGATAAGGTATGAAAATTTCTACTCAAAGTTGACAGAAATCGACAAAGTAGTAATGGAAATGCGCGCGCTCGTGTCTGTCTCGCAGATATCTTCACCAAGAAGTAAGAGATAAGTTACATAAGTTACAAAGTAGTAATAGGAATGCGCGGGCTCGCTTTGCTTACGTATTTCTTGCTGAACATTCATTTTTGGTAAGTGCGCATGCGCAAACAGATAGAAAAGACGATACCTAACTGTATTGTATAGTCGGGTAAGTTCGGTTGGGTTTGCATGAGATCGGGTCTGTCGGGATAAGTTATAGTCATTGAAGTAGGTTTATTTTATGTGAAAAGTGCTCATTATTTTTTGTGCGCATGTGTATTCATGTTATGTTTGCGCACATTTCCGTGATCTGTCTCGTCCTTTGAATTTTGCTAGTCATTTAGAAACAGTATAAGTACCATTGTTTCATAGGTGCAGTTAAAGTGTTGATGGGAAAATTTTGTGGTTATCAACTCATTTTTCTTACTCATTCACTAAAATATTCAAACCCTCGCGAATTTCGCAATTTTTCTGCGAATAAAATGGCTGCCAGTCATGCCGGACCAATCGTCGATGCAGAACCATGTCGGCAGACATTTTATTCGCAAGTGTAAAACTGGTTAATTAGGGTGTGTATATTGTGCTGGTGAAAATCAGGAGGCATTTGAGTGTGTTTTTCGAAGAAGAAACGTGTGCTAGAAAAAGCCAGTTTTCATTCAAAAAAAGGCCCGTATCTCCGAAATTACTTGAGACCGCCAAAAATTTCATTTGGATTTTTTATTCAGGAGGTCAAACTACGTAAGTCTCAAAAAAAATTTTTTGATAGCTTGTAGCGCCCGGTTAACGGAATTTTACCACCCTTTTAAATACAGGTACTTGATGATGGCTCGATACTCCAATTTTTCAATTTTCACAATTTCGGTGGATTTATTTTTTCTTTTAATTTATTGCGTAACTCTGGTTTACTTTTTTGACGTCCAACTTTACACTGACACTTACACTGACACTGACACTGGTCTATGCTAACTAGATATCAATATATCCTCGTACACTCTCGTTCGTGATATTTGTCATAAGTTAATTTTTTCTTATACAACCCTTATTCGTATTATGTTCGAAAGTATTTATGCAACAGACATTTTTATAAAGAAAACAATTAATACCATGATCTTCCACTAATTTTTTTTAGGTGAGGCAATGAACTTGTTCATCAACGATAACTGGAAGCAAGTGGCGAATGAAATCAAACCTGTCCTAGAAGATAACATTGCAATAATATTCAAGAAGTTTGCTAACAAAATATTCCATAAGTATCCTCTTACGACTCTTCTGCCTGAGTAGGTTTTCTGGCATTGTAAAGTATAAATCCAGCTGATAAAAAATTTGGGAATGTTTTTCTACATTAAAATATTCATTATTTATATTTTTGTACTAATGGTTAGCATCATATACTAGAAATATTTTTAATATTTTTTACATCTTTCTAAAATAAATCATAAAAAATCACATGTTCCTTATATTTCATTTCAAACCGAGAGCATTAATCCGAATAGATGAGATGTCTGGAGAACAAAGAAAGTAGCTCTGGGGGCGTTTCTCGCGATATTGGGTTCAGAGACATTCTGAGGATATTTGTATGGATACTGCGGTAGAAAGGGATGAAACGGTAAAACTATAGTACCTATATTCTTTAAAGACTCATTAATACCCTTGCGAATATATTAACTTTTGTGATTCGACTCATACTGCGGTGAATGTGAATCATATCAGGTAATTTTTCGGTAGTGATATCTAACCCCAAATACTCAAAAATTACATGTTGTCACCGCAATTATTTCGCCATATGAGATGAATTGCAAAAAATTAGGAATTTTCGCAAGGGTATGAACGAGCGAATAATTGCGGTGAATGATGAGTCATTTTTCGGTAATGTGATATCCAACGCCAAAAACTGAAAGAATAGATGTGATTCATCATTCACCGCATTTTTTTGCCGTTGAATCGCAGAAAAATTACCAATATTCGCAAGGGTATGAATGGGCCTTTATGCCATAGATTTTCTTACGCTATATATTTCAACTTTTTGTTTGATCGGTTGACTTCAATCTGAACATGCCCTCAGATGTCACAAAAGCAATCTATACAATATAATAATAATAATAACAATAAATAGTCTTTATTTTTTCTGGCGGTGTTTAGCTGAGCTATTCTTCTCAACATGCCCCTACAAAAATGACATCAAATCAATCCATCCAAAATCCCAACAAATAATAATTAAGTGTTTGTGATTGAGTGCAAATTTCGTTTGGGCTACGAGCAAGGCCCCAGCACCTATCCGACGAAGCTTCCGGAAATCATGGCAGTATAGGCTCGTTCATGCCTTTGCGAATATTCGCATTTTTTTTGCGATTCGACTTATAGGGCGGAAAAATATCAGTGAATGATGAATCATCATGTACACTTTTCGGTAATGTAGTAATATCTAACGAAATATACTGGAAATTTACATTTTATAATGCATCACTCTCCGCATTCATTTTGCCTTGAGAATCTAATCGCAAAAAAATTGAGAATATTCGCAACGGTATGAACGGGATGGGAAGGATATCCATTTGCCGAGGGGAGCACTGGACAAGTGCGCCAATACGAACCAAGGTAAAAAAACCAAAAAGAAATGACACATAACCTAGAAACGTAGTTTTAACTTTAAGTACTCAAAATGCTAAATAACATGTTTAAAATGATATCGAGAAGTAGCATATTTAGTATTAGGGAAGTTTTAATTTTCAAGAGGTTTGCTGGACATTCTAAATGGCAAAATATTAAACACATAAAAGGTCTGAAGGATGCTCAGAGGTGTGATGTGTTTACCAAACTAGGCAGGCAAATAAAAGTTGCTGTACAAGGTGTCTTACACAAAACGCAGTTGGGAATGTTCAAATTTAATTCATTGAATTGCGAGTTTCAGAGGGAGGCTCCATTGACCTAAAATCCAACCTAAGATTGGCCCAGGTGATAGAACAAACAAAAAGGGCAAATATGCCAGCCACAACCGTCCAAAGTATACTGAAAAGTTGCCAAAATGATAAATTGCAATGTAAAAGCTACCTGATAGAAATAAAGTAAATTTTGGCCAACTTCTTACAACAAAAGTTGAGCAGTTCTCTGTAAAGTTTTTCCTTGTTTTAGGGGCCCAGGAAGCTGTTTTATTCTATGTGAAGTGTTCACTACCAATTTGCATTTGTTAAAGCAAACTATGGCTACCATACTTAGGAAACACCAGTGAGTATTTTTAACTCTCATAGATTTTTGAAACAATTCCTATATTACTTAATTATTCTTTTAATAATGCATCAAATAAAGCACTTATCATATCTACCATAACATAAAAGATTTTGCCTCTGCAGTAATTTATGCAAGATTTTCATGTTTCAATCATTTTTCTGTAGATCAAAATTCGGTGATGGTGGAGGCACACACCTCTTTGAGGAAAAGGGTATGATTGAAGCAGAGTACCCTTCAAGCTTAGAGAATATATCTGAAGATGACATCTTGGAAGAAGCAACTGGCCATGCAATTGAATCAGGGGCTGAAGATGTAAAAGTAATTGAGAAAAACATTGTAGAATTCACCTGTGGTAAAACCAACTTGAATAAGGTAGTGGGTGAGTTGGAAAAAGCAGGTTATAAAGTTACAAGTGCTATGGTAGAGTACACACCCCTGAAAATGCTGCAACTGCAGGACGCGGATTTGGAAATATGTGCCAGTTTGTATGAAAAGCTAGAGAAACTCCCTGATGTTGTGAAACTGTCTGATAACATTGCATAATATGGGTACAAAATATAGGTATAAATGTAAATAAAATTTGTTGATTTTAAAAATGTTTTATATTAGCAGCACTTTTCGATGAATTATACTCTGTATCTGTTCTTCAACTATTAGCTCTACCATAATTTTTATATATTTCAATAGCAAATTTTTGAATATAAAAATTGGTTCAAAAAACCCATCTTACATTGCCATCGCCATCTAGTAGTTGTTTGTAGAAGCTCTTTTCAATCTTTCAAATGAGTGTTTAAATAGAATTTAATTAATGTTTTCAGTAAGTCTGCAAAGGCTTTCAGCGTTGTGTGAAGATTGGTATTATGTAGTAATGGTACTTTGTTTTTCGGAACAAAATGTTGACGCCATCTACTAGATGGTAGTCCAACTTTCGTAATTCGAACTTTATTGGAGAAATGAATTTTCTTTGGTAATGATCAGAACACTTGAAATAAGTTTATCCGAAATTTTCATCTATGAAGGCATTGTCACATCTTGCATAACTTTGTGTTTTATTGGAAAATTATATAATGATATTATATAACTCATGTATGCATGTATGGTCGTCTACTTTAACTAATTGCAGACGGTGAGAAATATAGCTTTTCTTCAGGTCAAGGCACTTTCCACGTATGCCTGCATATGCCAATACCTCTCCAACAGTTGTTAGTTGTTAGTGGCTAGTGGCTTACAGTGTCGAAGGCATTGGTGAGACCTAAAAACACGCACAGAGTAGGCCTACTTTCATCTACATTCTCCCTCACACTCACTCTTCAAAGCTCAATCGGTTAGCCTATATAATGTTATAGTTTTCAATAAAATTTGTTAAACATTTTTGAGGGCTCTTTCAAATATCTTAGCTAAGCTAGTGATTAAAGAAATAGGCCTATAATTGCATATATTTCTTCGATACCCTTTCTTATGGATTGGTATGACGACCTCTTTTTCGAATTATGTGAAGACACTTTGTGGTACTATTGAATTGAGAATACCGAAGAATATAACTAAACTTAATTTGTTGTCCAAAAATCGATTAATAATAAAGCATATGCCTTAAACTACTCATGGCAAGAAAGATCTGGAGTACTTTAAATCAGTTCAACCAAATAATGGTAGATGGGGTACCATTTGCAGTGATTATTTATGGTCTTAAAGAAATTCTTCTTTGTCTATACAAACAGTGCTTATCGCTAATAAGGACCTAACTGATCAAACGAACATGCTGTGTTGACAGATACAAAATAAATTTATATTGGCTTGAATGTTATAATACAGGTAGGTACAGTGCAAGGAGGAGTCTCTTTGGGTACAGTGTACGATAGCAATCGTTATAAAAATATTGAGGGAGTACATTTGTCTATATAAGAATCCAATTCTCATTTGTTGTAATTATATAGTTGATGGTCGTGATGTTGATGTGATTTTGATATACAGTGCCCTTTATAAAGTTGGCATTAAATGGGAAACAGTTTTAGTAATGATTTATTTTGAAATTCAATTCGGTTGTTAAGTTGTGCTTAAAATTATGGAAAATGTCCTACTTGAATGAGGTATTATTACTTTCACTACCTGCCAAAAGTGTTGTTTTTAAATAATCGCTAATTTTTTTATGCCACTTTTTAATATCTACGAAACTTCGATAAACCTGTTTTATTCCACTAGGTTGAAAATGAGAAAACCATTTTAAATTTATGTTGTGTGTTTGATGTAAAGTTGATGTATTTTGTTACGCATTTAGAATAGAAATCAATTTTAGCAAACTCAAAAATTTACTACTTTACGTATATCTAACAAAATTTCAGGACTTTCCACAAAAAATTTTGAGTGATTAATTTGAAAAAATAGGTTGCGAAAGTCACATAACCCCGTTCAGGTATTACATATTTTTTGAGCAAAACCTACTTCCCAAGTCGAATTTCATAATAAATTCTCATTAAAAGTGTTTTCCATTTATATGATACCAACTTTTTGAAGGTCACTGTAGATTATGTTCAATAAAATTTACATACAAATCAAACTAAAGGAAATAGTTTATTTTCAAATGTTGTTTTGACGCCTCTAGCTTCTCAACTGGTAATCAATCCATGTAATACTCTCAAAACATCTCTGTAAATTTTCAGCAACTGTTTTAAACATCAAATATAACTGTCAATTTAGGAAAGGTCTTCATGTTTATGACATACTAGCTGTGGATGAAATGGAGTGTATTATTGTATTACCAAATAAATTACTCAATGGGCTAATACGATACTTGCAGATGCAAAAAAAAACAAAAATTATATAAAAAAATTTATTATAACAATAATAAAAACAAATTTATGTACATGAGTAAAAAACATAATTTAATATTCTATTTACAAAAGATAACAAATACATCAGTCTTTATGTACATGACTATTACTGTTGACAACCATAATCAAAAAAAGTCAGTAAGTTAGTCAACTTCTTCGACGGTTGGTCCAGATCGTCCTCCTCCAAATCCACCTGCTTGCTGACCGCAATTTCCGGCCATTCCACCAGCACCATACTGGTTGTTTTGGGAACCACCACCATAGAGTTTGGCCATGATGGGACTGCACACTGACGTCAACTGCTTCTGCTTGTCCTCGTATTCTTCTTTCTCTGCCAGCGAATTGCTGTCCAGCCATTTTAAGCAGCTTTCGCATTCCTTTTCAACGGTGGCCTTGTCCTCCGAAGAGAACTTGTCACCGCAGTCTTGAACAGCTTGTTTGAGTTGAAAGACATAGCCTTCCAGTTGGTTCCTTGCTGCGAGCCTTTGACGTTGGCGTTCGTCTTCCTCTTTGTATTTCTCCGCCTCGTCCAACATTCTGTCGATGTCTTTCTGCGACAGCCGCCCCTTGTCGTTCTTGATGACGATATTGCGAGAGTTTCCTGAGCTGGTATCTTTGGCCGATACGTTGAGGATTCCATTAACGTCCAGGTCAAAAGTAACCTCGATTTTGGGGACTCCTCGAGGTGCGGGTGGGATTCCAGTCAAATCGAAGGTTCCCAAGAGGTTGTTGTCTTTCGTCATGGCCCTCTCGCCTTCGAACACTTGGATCGTCACCGCAGGCTGGTTGTCTGCGTAGGTGGTGAATGTCTGTGATTGCTTGCATGGAATGCGAGCATTTCGTTCGATGATTTTCGTCATAACTCCACCTGCTGTTTCAATGCCAAGTGACAGCGGGGTCACATCGACCAGCAAAACGTCTTGGATCTTGGAGTCTGTTTCACCACTCAGAACTGCCGCTTGGACGGCTGCCCCGTAGGCCACAGCTTCGTCGGGATTGATGGACAGGTTCAAAGGTTTGCCGTTGAAGTAGTTCTGCAGAAGCTGCTGCACCTTTGGAATTCTGGTAGAGCCCCCGACGAGAACGACGTCGTGAATCTGCCCTTTGTCCATTTTGGCGTCGTTCAAAGCTTTCTCCACTGGCTGCAGGGTCCCCCTGAACAAATCGGAACAGAGTTCTTCGAATCTGGCTCTGCTGAGTTTCGTGTAGAAGTCCACTCCCTCAAACAGAGCGTCAATTTCAATGGTGGCTTCGGTACTTGAAGAAAGGGTGCGTTTTGCTCTCTCAGCTGCCGTTCTCAGTCTGCGGAGTGATCTTGGATTGCTTCGTAGATCTTTTCTGTGTTTCCTCTTGAACTCCTCGGCTAGGTGATTGACCAGGCGATTGTCAAAGTCTTCTCCGCCGAGATGAGTGTCTCCAGCTGTGGCTCTCACTTCGAACAGTGATCCTTCGTCGATGGTCAGTATGGACACGTCGAAAGTGCCACCTCCCAAGTCGAATATGAGCACGTTCCTCTCACCTTTCAAGTTCTTATCGAGCCCATATGCCAGAGCTGCTGCGGTTGGTTCGTTTATTATTCTCAGGACGTTGAGACCTGCAATGGCGCCTGCATCTTTCGTGGCTTGTCTTTGCGAGTCGTTGAAATAAGCCGGAACCGTTATGACAGCATCTTTGATCGAAGCGCCCAAGTACGCCTCTGCAGTTTCCTTCATTTTGGTCAACACCATGGAACTGATTTCTTCCGGAGAGAAGGTTTTCCTCTCACCCTTGTGCTCCACCTGGATCTTCGGTTTGCTACAGTCGTTTACCACTTTGAAAGGCCAATGTTTGATGTCCTGTTGGATTTTTGGGTCGTCGAATTTGCGGCCTATCAAGCGTTTGGCGTCGAAGACGGTGTTGCTGGGGTTCATCGCCACCTGGTTCTTGGCAGCGTCTCCGAGGAGGCGCTCCGTGTCTGTGAAGGCGACATAGCTTGGTGTTGTTCTGTTGCCTTGATCGTTGGCGATGATTTCCACTTTTCCATGCTGCCACACTCCCACACAGGAATACGTCGTTCCCAGGTCGATACCAACTGCTGGAGCTTTAACCATTTTGTTTCCGTTTATAGTAAACAATGTTCACTCGAATTATGCTTGAAATACTTTCAGATATTCACTTGACAATAAATTTGTCGCTCGTACAACTTTTCAACTGCTTGTTTGTAGTTCGCTTTATTTGAAATTACTGAAGTCCCGCTCGATCCGCACTCCTTTTATATGAACGACAAAGTCGGCTCGAACTTTCTCGAACCTTCTCCGAACGTCATCGAACGGACTAGAGCGCTCTCTCCCGAAACATCGCCAGGGCGTTCCTCAACTGCACTTATTTCTTATTTGGCAAGGCTGAGAAGCCAAAAAAATTAATTTCCGTTGGTTCGTGCAAAATAATTTATTTTGAAGATTTTTTTTGTAAATCCAATTCTTCAACGAGCTCGAATGAACTCTGACACTGCCCTGTAATAGCGCTGGGAATAATTGGTTACCAAACCTAATCAAATTCGATTTTAGTATATACGCACTCGCAATTCAAAATAATGACCAAATGGTGTGTTCCGATATTTGAAATTTTTTAACAAAGGATAAATAAACAAGGATAACTCAGAATATGTGGAAAGTGAACCTCAAAATGGAACAAAAAACTGAATTTTCTCAATAACTTGATACTGTTATGAAAGCGCAGGAGTGCCACAAAGTTTTTTTTATCATTTCGCCTTCAATGTTGAAATTTCGAGAAAAAAGACGAAATTTCAACAGTAATCTTGGAATTTCGAGAAAAAGTCGAAATTTCGAGAAAAAGTCGAAATTTCGAGAAAAACTTTTTGATATTTCTAGTACTATGATACATACCGAATCATAGTCATGTAACAAAACCCTAGGGGTGTGAATTATGAACCTTGAGGTTCGCTTTCAAACCCACACCAGGGCGACCAACCCCTATTTTGTCTCCCACCCATGAAATGTTTTTATATCATTAAAATGGTAGTTTAAAGGTCCTAAGTATATGATGTTGAGCTCCGTGTAACGGATGTGGCCTCAGCTTATTGGGTTTTTCTCAGATTTGTAGAACTGTGTGGAATTTTTTTTTAGCTGTTTACAGTCTCTCTGCTCCTCCACGCATTTTTATGAAACCTATTTTTTCGATTCCTCAATGTTGCAAACTTACACTGCTTCGTAGTAGACATGTCTTTTGCGTATTTGTCTACTCTGATTGTGAATCCGTCTGTGCAGTTGAGCTACGCCTCTTCTTGATGAATGAATTAACTATGAGTCCAGAATGTTCGTGAATTGGTGACAAACCAGACCAAAACCAGACACACGTAAATTTACGTAATGATAAATCAAAACAATGTCGATTTGTCTAGAATTTTCGGGAAAAAGTATCACCGAATAGTAATATTAATTTTGTTCAGTTTGTAAAAGAATATTGTCCAAAACAAAGTGAAACTGGGAACTAGGCTAATGTGAATGTTCCCAAATCTGGTGTGTTATTTATGCTTTTTGGAGACTTGAAAAAGGATTGGGTAAAGGTAAGCTTATCGGGCTCATTCTCGAAACAAAAAGAAAAGTAGTTTTATCTCCTGAACACGAATCCGAAAGAATTTCAGTAAAAATCGCAGAAAATAACTCCTTCTTTTTGTCGACACTTTTTCATTCCCTAATCAACTCTCATTTCACAATTACAAGCACCAAAACCAAACGTTTTAGGGAAAAAATTAACCTATTCTTAACCTCACTCTTCATTGGGGTCCGTTCTAGAGATGTGGGAAGGGTTATGTATACTTTATAAGAAGGTTGATTTTTTGTAAAAAACGTTTGGTTTTAGTGCTTGTAATTGTGAAATATGAGTTGATTACGGTCTTAAAATCGTGTTTGAAAATGGTCGATTTTCATGAATCAAAAGGTCATAACTCGAAAAGTATAAGAGACCCCCACGAAATTCTTTCGGATTCGTGTTCAGGAGATAAAACTACGTAAGTTTAAAACCACTTTTCTTTTTGTTTCGAGGATGACCCCGATAAACTTACCTTTAACAAGGATTCAGCATTGGTTACCTATAACAACAAAAAATATTGTTGATTGAAAATATGATAGGATGTTCATAAAATTAGATGAGGATTCATCTGCGACTGAAAGACATTACACTTTAGTCGCTATTTTCCATCATTCAAAATAACCACTCTAGATGGTAGATTTCATGTTGAAAAGGTAAACAATCTCAATTCTTCTGTCAAGTTAGGGTCTTTTCACAATATCTATCAGATGTAGTTCAATGTCCATCGTGGCTTTTACCTAGTGAAGTAGTTGTTTTCTGTTAGATATTACACAAAAATAACATCATTTTTACTGTAGGTTTTTTCATTTCCAGGTGAGTCATGTTTTGTGTGAATTTTTAATTGAGAATGTTTCCCATATCAAAGAAATAGCGCTTTCTCAGAAAATTCAGTTAGTCAAGTCACGTAGGTATTAAAAGTATATACCTACTAAGTGAACTGATGACTAGCTACCTATAGGTATATATACTTAAAGCTTTAATTTTTTTAACAGAATCGCACGTCCAGTTCAGTGCAAGAATATTTAGAATGTGAAATGATTATTCAAATTAAATTATAATAAAAAAATAGAGATAAAATCACAAATTCCAGTATTATTTAGTTTCAGCAACAACCATGAACTTCATGGTAAAAATCTCCATAAGAAAAATTTCATAATTATAGTGTAATGTTTTGGGGAATGGAACTCAAAATTAATATTTTCAATTTTTTTCAGATATTTCTGTAATTTAATTTTTCTGTCTGTTTAAGTGTCACCTATCAATCACTAGATGAATTTGCTACGATGGAGTAGATGTACTTATGTTACAGGAATTTATATGATTCAAAGCCATATCTGACAATATGCGCTAGATGGCTGCACCACTGAGATAATTTGTACTTTTGTTGCATTGTTTAAAGTAATTCTATAAACAATGATGGTTGCAATCATGAAGTTGACTCCTGTTTTCCACTGTTCGTGGATGTATCGAAGACTAGTAATTGGTTTTCTATTCAGTTATGATTCACACCATTGTTTATATAGAAGATAGTTAGTCAACCTTATGGGATTATAATTGGATCAAAATGGATGCGACATGTAGATGGCGATAGTGAGCTCGCATCCAAGTCATGTCGTAATTTCAGTGATCTGGCCTCAAGTCATGTCGTAACTTGATTGAAACAATGGGACAGCATTAAAATCAGGGTTTTTTGAAGGAACCTGCATTAAAATGACGTCAAAAATTCATGTTTGTAACTAATCACGCTAGATGACACTCGCGTTTGCGTCCAACACCAATTACACAGACATTGACTATCTTACTTCTATATAAACAATGTTCACACTGGTTGATTAGGAATTTGCTGAAAATTATGAAATTGTAATGAAGATGACTTTCGATTATTAACATTTATGGTATGAATACATAACTCATAACTGGCTTCCTGTTCCTTCTGGGATACTCTGATAAAAAAACATCTTCGTTTCATTTCAGCACACTGTTTTGTCTCTTCAGATAACCCTCCTGCGTGAGCACCTGAGCATTGCCTGAGCTCCTGAGCATGCTGATCAGTCCCAGGAATCCATCAATCCATCATCAACTCTGATGATCCACTTATTAATAATCCATCATGAAGTTTCCATATGAAGTTTCCATAAATAATGTATTTTTGACGAATGGAACCAAAAAAAATTGTGTTCGTTCATTAAATATATTTTTTATTTATTTTTTATTCGTTGGTTTTGGTGTTACCTATCAACCAATAGCTGAATCTGCAACGAATGAAATGGTTTATTTAAATATGGTAAAGGAATTTATACGATTCAAAGTGATTTCTCTCAATTTGTATAATAAGTGCTAGATGGCAGAGCCATTGAAAACATTATGTACTGCTCTTGTTTTGAATTTTTTCCTATTGTAACAAAAATAGCCCAAATATAAAAACCGTTTCAAAATTTTTTGTGTGTTTGATCCAAAGTTGATGTTTCGTTACTCATTTAGAATAGAAATTTATTTTTATCGATTTTGGTCAGTGATAATATTATGGCACACTCATTAATGAAAAATCATTGACCTATGTTGCGTATCCAACCAAATTTTTGGACTTTTTGAAAAAAAAAAAATTTGAAATAGGTAATTTTCGACAGATAGCGAAAGTCACATGACCTTGTTGTGGTAGGTCATTTTTCATATTTTTTAGCGAAACTTAGCTCCAAAGTCGAATTTCATGATAAATTTTCATTGAAATCTTTTTCTAAATGTGACACCAACTTTTTGAAGGCACTGTAAATTAATTTCAACAAAATTTATATACAAATCAACCTAGTTCATTATTTTCAAATGTTGTTTTAACGTCTAGCTTCTCAATTGGTATAATCAATCCAGTTTGAAGATAACTCTCAAAACTTCTCTTTGTGAATTTTTAGCAACTCTTATGAAGATCAATTTAAAAAATGTCTTCATGACAAGGGCTAATGAGATTCTTATATGGGAAATAAAAAAAATAAATTGTAAACAAATTATTTATTACAATAATAACAAATTTATGTACAAGAGTAAAAAACATAATTTAATATTCTATTTACAAAAGATAACAAATACATCAGTCTTTATGTACATGACTAAGTAATACTCTTGAAAACCATATTCAAATAAAGTCAGTAACTTAGTCAACTTCTTCGACGGTTGGTTCAGATCGTCCTCCTCCAAATCCACCTGCTTGCTGACCGCAATTTCCGGCCATTCCACCAGCACCATACTGGTTATTTTGGGAACCACCACCATAGAGTTTGGCCATGATGGGACTGCACACTGACGTCAACTGCTTCTGCTTGTCCTCGTATTCTTCCTTCTCTGCCAGCGAATTGCTATCCAGCCATTTCAAGCAGCCTTCGCATTCCCTTTCAACGGTGGCCTTGTCCTCCGAAGAAAACTTGTCACCGCTGTCTTGAACAGCTTGTTTGAGTTGAAAGACGTAACCTTCCAGTTGATTCCTTGCTGCGAGCCTTTGGCGTTGGCGTTCGTCTTCCTCCTTGTATTTCTCCGCCTCGGCCAACATTCTGTCGATGTCTTTCTGCGACAGCCGCCCCTTGTCGTTCTTGATGACGATATTGCGAGAGTTTCCTGAGCTGGTGTCTTTGGCCGATACGTTGAGGATTCCATTAACGTCCAGGTCAAAAGTAACCTCGATTTTGGGGACTCCTCGAGGTGCGGGTGGGATTCCAGTCAAATCGAAGGTTCCCAAGAGGTTGTTGTCTTTCGTCATGGCCCTCTCGCCTTCGAACACTTGGATCGTCACCGCAGGCTGGTTGTCTGCGTAGGTGGTGAATGTCTGTGATTGCTTGCATGGAATGCGAGCATTTCGGTCGATGATTTTCGTCATAACTCCACCTGCTGTTTCAATGCCAAGTGACAGCGGGGTCACATCGACCAGCAAAACGTCTTGGATCTTGGAGTCTGTTTCACCACTCAGAACTGCCGCTTGGACGGCTGCCCCGTAGGCCACAGCTTCGTCGGGATTGATGGACAGGTTCAAAGGTTTGCCGTTGAAGTAATTCTGCAGAAGCTGCTGCACCTTTGGAATTCTGGTAGAGCCCCCGACGAGAACGACGTCGTGAATCTGCCCTTTGTCCATTTTGGCGTCGTTCAAAGCTTTCTCCACTGGCTGCAGGGTCCCCCTGAACAAATCGGAACAGAGTTCTTCGAATCTGGCTCTGCTGAGTTTCGTGTAGAAGTCCACTCCCTCAAACAGAGCGTCAATTTCAATGGTGGCTTCGGTACTTGAAGAAAGGGTGCGTTTGGCTCTCTCAGCTGCCGTTCTCAGCCTGCGGAGTGATCTTGGATTGCTTCGTAGATCTTTTCTGTGTTTCCTCTTGAACTCCTCGGCTAGGTGGTTGACCAGGCGATTGTCAAAGTCTTCTCCGCCGAGATGAGTGTCTCCAGCTGTGGCTCTCACTTCAAACAGTGATCCTTCGTCGATGGTCAGTATGGAGACGTCGAAAGTGCCACCACCCAAGTCGAATATGAGCACGTTCCTCTCACCTTTCAAGTTCTTATCGAGCCCATATGCCAGAGCTGCTGCGGTTGGTTCGTTTATTATTCTCAGGACGTTGAGACCTGCAATGGCGCCTGCATCTTTCGTGGCTTGTCTTTGCGAGTCGTTGAAATAAGCTGGAACCGTTATAACAGCATCTTTGATCGAAGCGCCCAAGTACGCCTCTGCAGTTTCCTTCATTTTGGTCAACACCATGGAACTGATTTCCTCCGGAGAGAAGGTTTTCCTCTCGCCTTTGTGCTCCACCTGGATCTTCGGTTTACTGCAGTCGTTTACCACTTTGAAAGGCCAATGTTTTATGTCCTGTTGGATTTTTGGGTCGTCGAATTTGCGGCCTATCAGACGTTTGGCGTCGAAGACGGTGTTGCTGGGGTTCATCGCCACCTGGTTCTTGGCAGCGTCTCCGAGGAGGCGCTCCGTGTCGGTGAAGGCGACATAGCTGGGTGTTGTTCTGTTGCCTTGGTCGTTGGCGATGATTTCCACTTTTCCATGCTGCCACACTCCCACACAGGAGTACGTCGTTCCCAAGTCAATACCAACTGCTGGAGCTTTAACCATTTTGTTTCCGTTTATAGTAAACAATTTTCACTCGAATAACACTTGAAATACTTTCAGATATTCACTTATCAATGAATTTATGGCTCGTACAACTTTTCAACTGCTTGTTTGTAGTTCGCTTTATTTGAATTCACTGAAGTCCCGCTCGATCCGCACTCCTTTTATATGAACGACAAAGTCGGCTCGAACTTTCTCGAACCTTCTCCGAACGTCATCGATCGGACTAGAGCGCTTTCTCCCGAAACTTCGGTAGGGCGTTTCTCAACTGCACGGATTTCTTATGTGGTGAGGTTGAGAAGTCTGAAAAATATTTCCGTTGGTTCGAGCAAAATTTATTTTGATGATTTTTTTTATAAATCCATGTCTACAAGCTTGACACTGCCCAACAATGGCATTGGAATAATAATTGGTTTACCAAACCTAATCAAATTCGAAGCCGCATTTTAAAAAAATGACCAGATGTTTTTTTCCGGTTAATGAAAATTTTCAACTGGGGACAAATGAACAACGATAATTTAGAATATGTAAAATTGAACCTCAAAATGGAACAAAAAACTGCATATTTTCAATATCTTGATGTGAATATTGAATAATATTCCTCAGGTTTGGCAGCATTTAACTTTTTTTGGTACTTTCAATACTATGCTACATACCTATCAATATAGTCATGTAACACAACTACCCTGGGAGTGAATTATGAACCTTAGGTTTCGAATTCAAACCCACACCAAGGAGATCAATTCCTGTTTTTTCTCACAGCTTTTGAAGTATTTTCATATTATTGAAATGGTTGAAGGCCGTGTATGATGTTGGGCTCCGTATAATCAATGTGGCCTCAGCTCATTGATAATAATAATAATAATGATTGTAAGTTCATTGTTACATGACATTGGAAGAGTCATTATACAACAATCAGCATTGTATATTTGTGAAATAATATTGAAAATTACGTCACAGAAATATGTAATTGAAATACATAGTGGATATACTATAATAACATAATAGTAATAAAAAATATTTTATGCCATTTGATCATTGTTACATGATATTGAAAAAGTAACCATAAAACAGCGGATATTATGAGTACATGTACAAGAAATATATAAAATGGTTTAAAAATATAGTAGGAGCTAGTACAAATACTCGTATCAAAGAAGTGAGATATACAAAAATGATAAGAAAGAAATTCATCAACGAACATAATAATAATAATATATTTATTTACCATTTTAGATACTCAGGTATGGTATGTCACTAAACCTAAGTTATCCCTCTGTATAAGAGTAAGGATAAAAATAAATAAACAATGTAGAGAACTATACAAATTGTAAACATGATCATAGGATATAGAATATAAAAAAACAAAACAGCACACATAATAAAAAACATTATAAGACTTCTAAGGGTTGAAACGTATTTGTACCGAGCACACCGGATTTAAAATATGTTTGCCAAGTTGTTAGTCAGGTATTCTTGGAAAGTATAGTAGCATTTCTTTAGTATAAACGTTTTAATTTGATTCTGAAATTATTTTTCACCATTGACTCGTTTGATTGAGTTTATTGCAGCGCACAATAATAGTGAGGAGAGTTTTTGTAGTGTGACAACCAGTGTTTTGGGATTAGCAAATGTTTTCCGTTTCGTGTATTGTGTTCGATCTCTGACGCATTTTTCGAATAAATTTCGGAGTTTTTTCTGACAAACATAAGACATTTGAGGATAAAAATTGAAGGTGCTGTCAAAATTTTTTTCTCTTATGAAAGTAGGTCGACAGTTTTCTTGAAAGTCTCAAAATTCTTTTCTGCGCTATAAAGACCCTTGTAAAATCTCTTGCTCTGCCCCAAGCCATAATGTTCGAGCTGATGTGGGAGTAGACCATTGCATAATAAATGCTTAGTGTTCCAGATTTGTCGAGATTTGGTTTCATTTGCTTTATAGCATAATATGCTTTTTTTAAGTGTGTACAAATTTAGTACACTTGTTTTTCCCAGTTTAAGTTGAAATCTAGGAGGTATCCAAGAATTTAACTTCTTGTGGAAGTTGAATTTCGTCTATTTTGAATAAGTTGGCTGGGATATTTTTCCTGAAGTGGAATCGCACAGAAATAGATTTTGAAGTGTTCAGAATCAATTTCTTTTTTTTATACCATATACTGAACTGCTCAACGATACTTTCAGATTTACTGACGAGTTGCTCTGCATTTTGCCCAGATATGGTTATGGTAGTATAGTCTGCAAACATTGTGACATGGCCCCCCACAATATGTTGTGGTAGATCATTTACATATAGTAAAAATAGTAGCGGCACGCCTAGTTCAACATTTTTTGGCTCTGAGGACGACCCGTTACATATTACGATTATATTTCTATTCCTCATATAAGAATCTATACATTTTACTGTGTTACTAGGAAAACCAAAACTAGTTTTTGGACAAAAAATTCCGATATTGTTATTCATCTAGGAATTAATTTCCTTTATAGTTACATTTACTTACTAGACGTTTGTATTGTTTTCTGGGATGGTATCTGTAGAAGATTGCCGTGTCTTGTACTATATTTGTGGTTATTGCTATTTATCAATAAATTAGGAGGTTTCTTTTTTATCAGTAGTATAGATCTAAAGATGTATATACAAGGCACATTGAGAAGATTGTTTTCGATGAAATATGACTTGCAGGATTCAGTACGTTTCAATCCAAATTTTAATCGTATTATCCTGTTTTGTGATATCAGTAGTCTTTGAGTTGAAACTCTTAGATTTATAGAAATGTGTGGAATTTGTTTAACTTGTTTACAGTCTCTCTGCTCTTCTCTGCCTTCTTCTGGGTTCACTGACCCTGAAACCTACTTCTGTCGGTCCTTCAATGTTCAAAACTTATATTGCTTCGTAGTTATTTTCATGTCTTTAACTATATTGCGTATTGCCTTACTCTGATTGTGAATCCTTCTGTGCAGTTGAGTCGCGCCTCTTCATGAATGAATCAACTATGAGCAATTGCGCAGGTCGAGAATGTTCGTCATTTCATAACAAACGTAATGGCAATGGCGATTTATCTAGAATTTTCGGGAGAAAGCATTTTTAAGGTGTAAGGTATGTTAACAAATAGTAATATTAATTGTGTTCAGTTTGTAAAAGAATATTGTCCAAAACAAACTGGAAGCTAAGCTCATGTCAATGTTTGATTTCCCAAAACTAGTGTGATATTATTTGATAGGTTATGCTTAAGATGTCTGTTTTTATACATCTTAGTTATGCTTTTTCGTGAATTGAAAAATAAATGCAGCACGCAGCTGTAGTTGTTAAAATAACGAAATAGTGTTGATTTTATTGAAAATATGAACGATGTTCATTAAATCAGATGAGAAATCGTCTGCGACAGAAAGACTTTGAACTTTAGTAGCTATTTTGCATCGTTCAAGAGTTCAATGTTCAGCGGGGTTTTAGCCGGGGAAGTGGTTGGATATTGGACATTACAAAAAAATAACATCATTTTAATCGTAGGTGTTTTTCATTTCCAGAGGAGTCATGTTTGTTTGAATTTTCATTTGAGAATGTTTCCCGTTTTGAAACAAATAGTGATTTTTCGGAAAATTCAGTTATCAAAAGTGGCGGATGAAATTTTCCAGCGAACAGACTATACACAGGAAGAATCTATTTTACTGACTGAAGGATTTCTTGCGGAATGGGTAGTAAATGACAAAATATTTTTCTCAAATTGCATATTTGATTCAAACTGAGGACAATGAATATGCCTATATAATTTTTTTCCGAAAAAACCCCTTGACCCCACTTTACTCTTGGGATTTTTCGGAAAAATTTGCGGAATGGGTAGTAAATGACAAAATATTTTCCTCAAATTGCATATTTGATTCAAACTAAGAACAACAAATATGCCTCTATATTTTTTTTTCCGTAAAAAACCCGCTTGACCATACTTTCACTCTTGTGATTTTTCGGAAAAATTTGCGGAATGGGTAGTAAATGATAAAATATTTTCCTCAAATTGCATATTTCATTCAAACTAAGGACAACGAATATGCCTATATTTTTTTTTTCAAAAAACCCCTTGACCCCATGGAATTATTAATTTATTTTTGTTGCATATTTATTTTATATTTTTTATTATGTTTCATGACCGACTGAATAATTGATGTTGCATTTGCATTTAAAATTTATTTGTTTTTCATTATTAACCTAACATTTGATCAAGTACACAAAAAAAGTGTAGTTTTCAACTACAATCATCCATCTAACGGGAGTAAGTATTGTGGGGTCAATAGGGGTTCTTTTGAAAAAAATATATATAGGCATATTCGTTCTTGGTGTGAATCAAATATGCAATTTGAGGAAAATATTTTGTCATTTACCACCCATTCCGCGAATTTTTCCGCAAAATCACAAGAGTAAAGTGGGGTCAAGGGTTTTTTTTCGAAAAAAAAGTTATATATGCATATTCGTTGTCCTTATATAGTTTGAATCAAATATGCAATTTGAGAAAAATATTTTGTTATTTACTACCCATTCCGCAAATTTTTCCGAAAAATCACATGAGTAAAGTAGGATCAAGGGTTTTTTTTATTGAAAAAAAATAATATATAAGCATATTTTTTGTCCTTAGTTTGAATCAAAAATGCAATTTGAGAAAAATATTTTGTCATTTACTACCCATTCCACAAATTTTTCCGAAAAATTACAAGAGTAAAGTGGGGTCAAGTTTTTTTTTAGAAAAAAAAAATAATATAGGCATATTTTTTGTCCTCAGCTTGAATCAAATATGCAATTTGAGAAAAAATATTTTATCATTCACTACCCATTCCGCCAGGGTTTGTTCAGTCAGTGAAATAGGCACGACCCTATACAGCACAGCCGGACAAGTTCAGTGCAAGAATACCTATTTTTAAAAAATTTAGTTGCTGTGATATGATTTATTCCAAATAGGTAAATTCTAATAAAAAAGTTTGTGATAAAATCATAAATTTTAGTTTTATTTCATTTCATCTACAACTAGAACATTCATAATGAAAATCTCCGTACCAAAATTTTCATGAATAGTGTGTTTTTGAGGAAGCAAACTCAAAAACGGTTTTTTCCTGTTTTAGATTTTCTTACATTTCCTTTTCATGTCTGTTCTAGTGTCACTTATCAATTACTAGATGAATTTGCTACGATGGAGTGGATTTACTTATGTTACAGGAATTTATTTGTTTCAGAGCTATGTATCTGAGAAAAAGCGCTAGATGGCACCATTAAGATATTCTCTATTTTTGTTGTATTTTTTATACAGAAGGTGATTATCTATAAACAAAGATGTTGCAATCAAGTTGACTTCTGGTTTTCATTGATTGTGAATGAAATGGAGACTGGTAATTGGTTTTCTTTTCAGTTGTGAAATAGGTAGACAATGTAGGTACACTAGTCGTTTAGGAATTGCTGAAAATTGTGATGAAGATGGCAGCACCTCACCAACAAATTGTTGGAATAAAAGTAAATCCAGAATGATTGATTATTTGTGGAATACATTTAAGGTCTAAAACATAAATGGTTTACTGTTTATTTTTGGGTCCTCACACCCTTTTTTTTCTATATCCTCAGAGAACCCTCCGAAGAGAGGCACTCGAGACCTCTGAAACAGCCCTAGGAATCCACCACCAACAATGATCATCCACTCATCATGATGAAATACCCTATCATAAAATTTTCATAAATAAAATAGTTTTGACGAGTGGAACCCCCGAAAAAAATCGTTCTCGTATATTAACAGTGTTTATAGAGAGAAGATAGTTAGCCAATCTTACGTACTTTTAGTTGGATTCAAATGGAGACCATCACTAGAGGTCGCTAGTCCACGAGTCTCCAGTCACGTCTGTTCTTGATTTTAACGTATGTATTTGATCAGTTCGTAAAATATGACTCATTGAATAATCCGATAGATGGCTATGAAATATAATTTTGACACGTGCATCCTATCCAGCGTTGTACTGGTGTAAACTCGAGATTCCATTCATTTCAGTTTCAGTGTTTCTATTTAACCTGGAACTTGATGTTATCAAGACCATTCCCAGTGAATTTTGTGTTTATTTGTTTTGTGCCGTTATCATTTGGGAAATAGTCACGTTACCCTTCGTGTATTTTTGAATATTATATTTGTTCAACACTTGCTATTAATATACAGGGTGTTGTACCGAAAACGAAACAGATCGAATATCTTCGAAACGCAATAAACGCATGTGTTGTGAATAAAATGCAGAAACACGTTGATTTTTAATCCAAGGGGGCATCTTTCTATCATAACCTCAACTGTCATACCTCTCCCCCCAACCCTTGGGCACTATCACCCAAACAATTTGAATAGGGAAAGTAGTAAGTGTGACACATCATTAGGAAGGTAATTTCATAAGGAATTCGGCCATGTCAATTTTTGCCACCTAACTTTTCATTTTGGCGCCCTCTTGCGGGACCAACAACTGTTCTGTATTCCAAATTATGATACTGCATTTGCAAGCTATTCTGACATAAATTAGGTGACGATGCATTATGGAATTTTTCTAAATGAAAAACAAAATGTCAGCTTAAAATGGCGGACATGATTTGCAATTATGGTGCGATTCGATTCAAAATTGATATGTGGTGGTTTCCAAGGTCGGACATTATGATTTGTTTGTCAATACGAAAAAATAAGATGGTGGCTTCAAGATGGCGGACGAAATTTGTAATTCTGGTCTGATTCGAATCAAAATTAGTATGTGGGGATTTCCAGGGTGAAAGATTATGATGTTTTTGTCAATGCAAAAAACCAAGATGGTGGACGAAATTTGTAATTGTGGTTCGATTCGATTTAAAATTGGCATATGGGGGTTTTACAAGTTTTCAGTATGACTAAAATGAAATGATTAAATTGATAAAAAAAATTAAATAAATGCGCTAGAAAGGAAATTATAATTTTTTTCAGATGTGTGACTGAGGTTATTCTATACGTAACAGAATCAAAATTTTACCTCGCGATAATACCTATTTTGTACTCGCGGCAAGCTTTCGAATCTGTTACGCACAGAGTAACCTACGTCACACATCTAAAAAAAAATATGAATACCTTTACTCTCTTTTTCGTTTATTTGCCGTTATCTCCTTTTAGCGCATTTGTATAAAAGCTTTTGTTTAACAATTTTAATAATTCATTTTATTCATACAGAAAACCCCCATATGCTAATTTTGACTCTAATCGAACCACAATTACAAATTTCGCCCGCCATCTTGTTATTTGCACCGACAAAAATATCCAAATTTCTAACCCTGAAAATCCCCACATACTAACTTTGATTCGAATTGGACCAGAATTACAAATTCCGTCCGCCATCTTGGACCACCATCTTGTTTTTTTGCATTGACAAACAAATCATAATTTCCGACCTTGCAAACCACCACATATCAATTTTGAATCGAATCGGACCATAATTGCAAATCATGTCCGCCATTTTGGAGCCGCCATTTTGTTTTTTCTCTTAGAAATATTCCATAATGCATTGTCACCGAATTTATGTCAAAATAGCTTGCAAATGCAGTATCATAATTTGGAACACGGAACAGTTGTTTTTCCCGCAAGAAAGCGCCAAAATAAAAGTTTAGGTGGCAAAAATTGACATGGCTGAATTCCTTATGAAATTACCTTTTCAATGATGTGTCACACTTACTACTTTCCCTATTCAAATTGTTTCGGTGATGGTGCCCAAGGGGTAGGGGGAGAGGTATGACAGTTGAGGTTATGATAGGAAGATTTCCCCCTTGGATTAAAAATCGACGTGTTTTTGCATTTTATTCCCAACACATGCGTTTTGAAGATATTCGATCTGTTTCGTTTTCGGTGACCCACCCTGTATATATTATTGTACTCGGTATAGATAACAATTTAGTTGGTAAACACATTCAATCTCTTCATTCAATAATCGTTGTCTTTATAACACTTCGAACCTGTTCTGATTTCTGACAGCATATATGGAGCCCCATTTCGAAGAAATAAATTCAGTTTGAATAAATGAGCACAGGTGTAAAATGTACACACTAGTTAAGTGATATCTTCAAGGTGAATACAGAGACTAAATAAACTGATGATTACAAACATACTATTTGTTCCATTGTGTCACCACCTTTTCACTATAGTGAAGTGTGCGACACAAATGTCACCCACCTACTGGTTAAAATGAGTCGCCCAGTGATTGAAATTAAATAACAAACAATAACAAACACAAAGCAGTTTGCCCCGAAAATAATAAGGCAAAGGTGCTGTTCACCGGTAGTGTATTATGAGCTTCGTTCGTCCCAGTGATTTTGGCTTAAAAAATACACTGGACACCACATGTAGGTGAAAAGATATATTTCACTGAAATTCCACACTCATTTTTCAATTGAACCATGCCACAGTACCTATTGTTCATGATGATTGAAGTCAAAATGACAAAATTGATATTAAGTTCACGTTCACTTTATTACATTTATGCATAGTTCATTCAATTTATATCAAATAATAAACAAAAAAGTATGCACTTCATTTTTATTGAATGACATTGAATTTGTGAATAAAATATGCTACTCAGTTAAAAACTATCATTAGAAAATTTCAAGTACGTCCCTGTCAGGGCGAACGATTCACTACTAGGATTCCTTGACGAAAATAAAAATCCTCAAGTATACCTCAAAAAATGCAAGTTGATTGTAGGGGGCGCATTCGTACGGGTGTATTTTCAGCCTCGGTTCGTCGTTATCGGGCTAGATGTCGCGCGCGATTGTATCAAACGCGATTTCCACAGGCATTGACTAACTATCTTCTTTCTCTATAAACAATGTTCTCTATAAACAATGATATTAATTATAACTTTGATTTATTTTTTAATCGTTAGTTTTTGTGTCACCTATCAGTCAGTAACTGAATCTACGAACGAATAAAAGGATTCAAGAATTTATGTTGAAGGAATTCATACGATTCAAAGTGATGTCTCGCAATCTGACTACCTGGCGCTAGATGGCAGAACCATTGAGAAAATTCTGCACACTGGTTTTGAATTTTCTCAGAATTTTTTTCCTATTGTCATTGTTTATACAGTGCGGCTTTTAATAGTCCTCCCCCCCTGTTAACTTTTGAACGGTTCGACGTAGAAACATGAAAAAAAAACCGTTTCGACGGTTTTACCATTGTTTATATAGAAGATAGTTAGTCAACCTTATGGGATTATAATTGGATCAAAATGGATGCGACATGTAGATGGCGATAGTAAGCTCGCATCAAAGTCATGTCGTAACTTCAGTGATCTGGCCTCCAAGTCATGTCGTAACTTGATTAAAACAATGGAAAAGCATTAAAATCAGGGTTTTTTGAAGAAACCTGCATTAAAATGACGTCAAATATTCATGTTTGTAACTAATCACGCTAGATGACACTCGCGTTTGTGTCCAATACCTTTTCCACAGGCATTGACTATGTTCTATTTAAACAATGGTTTTACCGTTAATAGAACCTTGCAAGAATAAGGCACTGTACTAGTACGCCACCTAGATGGAATGTACAACTTATAAGGAATTTCTTGCACATTTCCCTAGCAATCTCATAATTTTAATAATTTCTGAAACATCCATGATTTGCTTGGACAGGGTCGGACTTGAAATATTATGTAACAAGTTTTACGAACTTTATTTTAGTAGGTAATTAGGTAGGCTAGAAGAGTTTATAAAAAAGATGCATACCATTTTTACAAGATTGTATTCAACTTGCATTTTTGTTTGCATGTAATGTTTGGTTAGTTTAGGTCAAATATTGCAACTGAATTTTGAGCCACTTCTAGTTGTCCGATTTACTTGAAATTTCATCAGGTGTTCATAATTCCAATGCCAATGCATTATGAAATTCATATTAAAGAAAAAAATTGAGTCTCCAATTTGGCGGTTTTGTGATCATGGTTTGATTCGATTCAACATTGGTGTGTGGGGGTTTTCAGGGTCGGAGATTATGATTTTGTTTATCAAAATCATAAAATCATTATTGCAACATGGCGGACGGGTTTTGTGATTATGGTCAGATTCTATTCATGATTGGTAACTAGATGGGGTTTTGGGGTAGGAGATTATGATTTTTTTTTGGTAAAAATTCGTTAAAGGTCTCGTACATTTCAGCCGTTTCACTGCAAGTGTATTCTAGCAATATGAATTGGCAGCAAAAGTCTACATCGTACTTCGTACATTGTCGCAACTAATTTCAGGCTTGTTGGAAGTATTTTTGGAAATTGGAACTGAAACTCGTGAATGTAAATGATAAAAATTGTGTCTACCGACATTAATTTGACAGTTTTGGCTAAATTTTTTTTAATATATAACCAAATTGCGCGGAGTTGACCTTGAAATATAGAATTGTTCCTTTTATTTTGTCAGCCTTTTTGTTGCAGTCAAAAGTCTGGAGAGCATGCGCAGTGCTCACGAGAAAAAGGCTGGCAATGGAATTGCTAGCAAAAGGCTGAAATGTACGAGCCCTTTTACATCAAGATAAAATGACGGATGGTACGATTTTATTTAAAATTGGTATGTGGTGGTTTTGGCCTAGTTACTTCAACAACAAAGAATGGTACCTAAATAGAACAAGACATAGTATTGTTAATAATTTCCTACGATTTTCAAGACAGGTATTATAGGTCGAGCAATATTTCACAACTTTCTTATTATATACTGTGTCACATTCAAATCTCAGTATGTCAATAGAAATGGACTGAGAAAAAAACCACATGGTCAAAATAATTTTTCTGGGCTGGACACCCGATTTCAATCCGGTAATATTTCTCAACTTTCTCATTATGGACCGTGCCATTTTCACATTTAAGGGCCGGTTTTACCTCGGCAATATATCCCAACTTTCTTATTATGTACCGTGCTATTTTCATATTTCAGTAGGACAATAGCAATGGGTTGAAGAATAAACCACCATGGTCAAAATATTTTTTTCCGGTCGCCCGGGCCGGTTTCACCCCGGAATATATCCCAACTTTCTTATTATGTACCGTGCGATTTCCATATTTCAGTAGGACTATGTATAGCACTGAGTTGAGAATGAAGCACCATGGTCAAAATATTTTTTCTGGGCATCCAGGGCCGGTTTCACTCCGGCAATATGTCCCAACTTTCTCATTACAGACTGTGCTATTTCAGTAAGTCAATGAGGATAGATCTCAGATCATGTTTACTTATTGATCTGAGGGATAGATTGAGGAAATATACCACATGGTCAAAACATTTTTTCGGGCGTCCAGGGCCGGTTTCACGCCGGCAATCCAACTTTCTCAATATGTACCGTGCCATTTCCATATTTCAATAGGACTATAGCACTGGGTTGTGAATAAAGCACCATGGTCAAAATATTTTTTCCGGGCATCCAGGGCCGGTTTCACTACGGCAATATGTCCCAACTTTCTTATTACAAACTGTGCTATTTTCATATTTCAGTAAGTCAATGAGGATGGATTGAGGAAATATACCACATGGTCAAAACATGTTTTCGGGCGTCCAGGGCCGGTTTCACCCCGGCAATATATCCCAACTTTCTCAATATGTACCGTGCTATTTCCATATTTCAGTAGGACTATAGCACTGGGTTGAGAATAAAGCACCATGGTCAAATTTTTTTTTTCGGGCATCCAGGGCCGGTTTCACTCCGTCAATATATCCCAACTTTCTTATTACAGACTGTGCTTTTTCATATTTCAGTAGGACTATAGCAATGGGTTGAGAATAAAGCACCATGGTCAAAATATTTTTTTGGGCGTCCAGGGCCGGTTTCACCCCGGCAATATATCCCATCTTTCTCAATATGTACCGTGTCATTTTCGTATTTCAGTAGGACAATAGCACTGGGTTGAAGAATGAAGCAACATGGTCAAAATATTTTTTTTTACGGGCGTCCAGGGCCGCTTTCACTCCGGCAATATGTCCCAACTTTCTTAGTATAGACCGTGCTATTTTCATATTTCAGTAAGACAATGAGGTTGGATTGAGGAAAAATACTATGTGGTAAATAAATGAGACACGAATTTTGGGCCACCTTGAGACGTGTCTCAGGCATAGTATCAAACAAAAAAACTTTATTTTTCCCGCCGTTGGGATGTTGCGTATGTGAAGAAAACTGACATGAAATGTTTGCTTTCAGCAAATAGTAGAGTGGGCAGCACAAAACGGCAGCAGTCTTTCATAAACTTCGGTGTAAATTTTGATGGCATCGATATCCGTTAGTACCTTTTGATGTTAGAACCTCAGATATATTTTCATTAGATTGTCTATTCCACATAATTGTGTAATATTTTCAGAAAAACGTTTATTTTATTTGCTTTTCTGTTTTGTTTTTGTCTTGTCTCAAAGTGGCCCACTTATTGGGCTACCTTGAGACCAAATCCAAATTTCTAAATTCCCTTATCAGAAAAACAATTATAATATTGTGTTAATAATTTACTCAAAAAATGTGTGTAATCAGATGAAAGATTATAAAGCATACGTAACTGTAGCAAAAAATTCAAGTTGCCAATTCTAACCCCAAAAAATTAAAAATTGTCTTCATGTGGCCCACCCTCCCCTACTTACACAAATACAAATAACTGCACTTCCAACTTCACACACTGAACAAGATACTTATGCCAATTTCCATCAGACGTCCCCTCCATGTGTAGTAGGCGTGGTCTCGGAAGAATTCTTTGTAGCTTTGTCCTGCATTCCTTCCTTGCGGCGGAACAAAACTCGATGCAGAATACTTCGTAGATTTATTGATGACTATACAGTACCTTTCCCAGGGCAATCAATATAGTAGAGTTAGAGCAATTGATAATTGTCTGGCCTATTTGCAAACTTTTCAACAAATAATACTTTAATCTGACGCAATGTACGTCCTTAATCCTTGAATTTACCAAATGTTATTACGTCTTTAAATGAACTACCTATAAGTGTCTTTGCTTGATAATTATTAGGATGTCACGATGACACTTATTCTCATCGTGAACAGCGAAACCGAAAACGGCGAAAACTGAAGGTGTTGGACTATAGTTAATTAGTCATATCCTCTCCTATGTTCGCAGTGCTGTGAGATGATCTGATAATGACTGATAATAATTTTTGTTTATTATATTATCGGAAAAAGTAGTTAAACCACAAAACTCGTCCGCCATACTGTTTTTTCCTCAACAATTTCATAATGTATTGTCACCGGAATTATGTACGCACTTGCCAAATTTCAAGTCATTCGGAAGTCTGGAAGTGGGTGAAAATTAATTTCGTTACATACATATCAAGCTAAAACCTAAAAAAAGTCAATACGGTACTGAACTTATTAAACAATGGTTTTACCATTACTACTTTTTGAAATAAAAAAATAGTGATTGCACGATAGGGGGCGCAGGGGGGCCCATCAACTCAAAATTTTTAAATGGCATGTGTGGTCAAGTGTCACATCGTTGAAAAGAGAATTCAAGAGTTGATGCCCTGCGCCCCCTATCGTGCAATCACTATTTTTTTTATTTCAAAAAGTAGTATTGGTGAAACCCTCGAAACGTTTTTTTTTTCATCTTTCTACGTCGAACCGTTCAAAAGTTAACAGGGGGGGACTATTAAAAGCCGCACTGTATAAACAATGATATCAAATGGCGACTTCCGAGAGAAATTTAATGCAAAATACTACCTTTCTCAAGAATGCAAATCGAGTTGAAGGGGCTTTGACCCCTTTTCAGGCTGAATATTATATCTGACCATATACAAACAATTATGTTTTCGGAATCAGCGTGAAATTTCATTTATATAGTGCGAATTTCAAATATATTCGCCGATTTTGTATTTCTCGTGATTTTTGGGGTATACCCCTTCAACTTTTTCTAGTATATATTTTTTTATTTCGATTAACTTCAGCACATACTAATTCGACCATTCTGAATCGATTGGAGTTCGCAGAATTGCTCTATCTCTGACCGTTCTCGAATTGAAAAGTTCAAATCGAGTTGAAAAGGGTTTTTAGTCCTTTTTCCGGCTAAATCTTATATCTGAGCAAATACCAATCATGTTTTCGGAATCAGCGTGATTTTTTTTGTACATGATGCGAATTTCCAATAGTTCCGCCGATTTTATATTTTTCGTGATTTTTGGGGGTATACCCCTTCAAATTTTTTCGAGTATATTTTTTTTACTTCGATTAACTTCAAATTCTCAGCACATACTAATTCGACCATTCTGAATCGATTGGCGTTCGCAGAATTGCTTTATCTCTGACCGTTCTTGAATTGAAAAGTTCAAATCGAGTTGAAAAGGGTTTTTAGTCCTTTTTCCGGCTAAATCTTATATCTGAGCAAATACCCATCATATGTTTTCCGAATCAGCGTGATTTTTTTGTACATGATGCGAATTTCAAATAGATCTGCCGATTTTGTATTTTTCGTGATTTTTTGGGGTATACCCCTTGAAATTTTTTCTAGTATATATTTTTTACTTCGATTAATTTCAAATTCTCAGCACATACTAATTCGACCATTCTGAATCGATTGACGTTCGCAGAATTGCTCTATCTCTGACCGTTCTCGAGTTGAAAGTTCAAATCGAGTTGAAAAGGGTTTTAGTCGTTTTTCCGGCAAAATATTATATCTGAGCAAATACCAATCATATATTTTCGGAATCAGCGTTATTTATTTTTGTACATGATGTGAATTTCAAATTGATCCGCCAATTTTATATTTTTCGTGATTTTTGGGGGTATACACCTTCAACTTTTTTCGAGTATATCTTTTTTACTTCGATTAACTTCAAATTCTCAGCACATACTAATTCGACCATTCTGAATCGATTGATAGTCGTTTTTCCGGCAAAATATTATATCTGAGCAAATACCAATCATATGTTTTCGGAATCAGCGTTATTTATTTTTGTACATGATGTGAATTTCAAATTGATACGCCGATTTTGTATTTTTTGTGATTTTTGGGGGTATACCCCTTCAAATTTTTTCGAGTATATTTTTTTTTTACTTCGATTAACTTCAAATTCTCAGCACATACTAATTCGACCATTCTGAATCGATTGGCGTTCGCAGATTTGCTCTATCTCTGACCGTTCTCGAATTGAAAAGTTCAAATCGAGTTGAAAAGGGTTTTTAGTCCTTTTTCCGGCTAAATCTTATATCTGAGCAAATACCAATCATGTTTTCGGAATCAGCGTGATTTTTTTTGTACATGATGCAAATTTCCAATAGATCCGCCGATTTTATATTTTTCGTGATTTTTGGGGGTATACCCCTTCAACTATTTTCGAGTATATTTTTTTTACTTCGATTAACTTCAAATTCTCAGCACATACTGAATCGACCATTCTGAATCGATTGGCGTTCGCAGAATTGCTCTATATCTAACCGTTCTCGAATTGAAAAGTTCAAATCGAGTTGAAAAGGGTTTTTAGTCCTTTTTCCGGCTAAATCTTATATCTGAGTAAATACCAATCATATGTTTTCCGAATCAGCGTGATTTTTTTGTACATGATGCGAATTTCAAATAGATCTGCCGATTTTGTATTTTTCGTGATTTTTGGGGGTATACCCCTTGAAATTTTTTCTAGTATGTATTTTTTACTTCGATTAACTTCAAATTCTCAGCACATACTAATTCGACCATTCTGAATCGATTGGCGTTCGCAGAATTGCTCTATCTCTGACCGTTCTTGAATTGAAAAGTTCAAATCGAGTTGAAAAGGGTTTTTAGTCCTTTTTCCGGCTAAATCATATATCTGAGTAAATACCAATCATATGTTTTCCGAATCAGCGTGATTTTTTTGTACATGATGCGAATTTCAAATAGATCTGCCGATTTTGTGTTTTTCGTGATTTTTGGGGGTATACCCCTTGAAATTTTTTCTAGTATGTATTTTTTACTTCGATTAACTTCAAATTCTCAGCACATACTAATTCGACCATTCTGAATCGATTGGCGTTCGCAGAATTGCTCTATCTCTGACCGTTCTTGAATTGAAAAGTTCAAATCGAGTTGAAAAGGATTTTTAGTCCTTTTTCCGGCTAAATCTTATATCTGAGCAAATAGCAATCATGTTTTCGGAATCAGCGTTATTTTTTTTTACATGATGCGAATTTCCAATAGATCCGCCGATTTTATATTTTTCGTGATTTTTGGGGGTTTACCCCTTCAACTTTTTTCGAGTATATCTTTTTTACTTCGATTAACTTCAAATTCTCAGCACATACTAATTCGACCATTCTGAATCGATTGACATTCGCAGAATTGCTCTATCTCTGACCGTTCTCGAATTGAAAAGTTCAAATCGAGTTGAAAAGGGTTTTTAGTCCTTTTCCCGGCAAAATCTTATATCTGAGCAAATACCAATCATACGTTTTCGGAATGAGCGAGATTTTTTTTGTACATGATGCGAATTTCAAATAGATCCGCCGATTTTGTATTTTTCGGGATTTTTGGGGGTATATACCCCTTCAACTTTTTTCTAGTATATATTTTTTACTTCGATTAACTTCAAATTCTCAGCACATATTAATTCGACCATTCTGAATCGATTGGCGTTAGCAGAATTGCTCTATCTCTGACCGTTCTCGAATTGAAAAGTTCAAATCGAGTTGAAAAGGGTTTTTAGTCCTTTTTCCGGCTAAATCTTATATCTGAGCAAATACCAATCATGTTTTCGGAATCAGCGTTATTTTTTTTTACATGATGCGAATTTCCAATAGATCCGCCGATTTTATATTTTTCGTGATTTTTGGGGGTATACCCCTTCAACTTTTTTCGAGTATATCTTTTTTACTTCGATTAACTTCAAATTCTCAGCACATACTAATTCGACCATTCTGAATCGATTGACATTCGCAGAATTGCTCTATCTCTGACCGTTCTCGAATTGAAAAGTTCAAATCGAGTTGAAAAGGGTTTTTAGTCCTTTTCCCGGCAAAATCTTATATCTGAGCAAATACCAATCATACGTTTTCGGAATGAGCGAGATTTTTTCTGTACATGATGCGAATTTCAAATAGATCCGCCGATTTTGTATTTTTCGGGATTTTTGGGGGTATATACCCCTTCAACTTTTTTCTAGTATATATTTTTTACTTCGATTAACTTCAAATTCTCAGCACATATTAATTCGACCATTCTGAATCGATTGGCGTTAGCAGAATTGCTCTATCTCTGACCGTTCTCGAATTGAAAAGTTCAAATCGAGTTGAAAAGGGTTTTTAGTCCTTTTTCCGGCTAAATCTTATATCTGAGCAAATACCAATCATGTTTTCGGAATCAGCGTGATTTATTTTTGTACATTATGCGAATTTCAAATAGATCCGCCGATTTTGTATTTTTTGTGATTTTTGGGGGTATACCCCTTCAACTTTTTTGTAGTATATATTTTTTTACTTTGATTAACTTCAAATTCTCAGCACGTACTAATTCGACCATTCTGAATCGATTGGCGTTCGCAGAATTGCTCTATC
This sequence comes from Chrysolina oricalcia, assembly GCA_944452925.2. Lineage (NCBI taxonomy): Eukaryota > Metazoa > Arthropoda > Insecta > Coleoptera > Chrysomelidae > Chrysolina > Chrysolina oricalcia. The sequence goes on along the minus strand of OX101815.2, from coordinate 5,929,898 downwards.
TCTGACTGTTCTCGAATTGAAAAGTTCAAATCGAGTTGAAAAGGGTTTTAGTCCTTTTTCCGGCAAAATCTTATATCTCAGCAAATACCAATCATATGTTTTCGGAATCAGCGTGATTTATTTTTGTACATGATGCAAATTTCAAATAGTTCCGCCGATTTTGTATTTTTCGGGATTTTTGGGGGTATATACCCGTTCAACTTTTTTCTAGTATATATTTTTTACTTCGATTAACTTCAAATTCTCAGCACATATTAATTCGACCATTCTGAATCGATTGGCGTTAGCAGAATTGCTCTATCTCTGACCGTTCTCGAATTGAAAAGTTTGAATCGAGTTGAAAAGGGTTTTTAGTCCTTTTTCCGGCTAAATCTTATATCTGAGCAAATACCAATCATATGTTCTCGGAATCAGCGTGATTTATTTTTGTACATTATGCGAATTTCAAATAGATCCGCCGATTTTGTATTTTTTGTAGTTTTTGGGGGTATACCCCTTCAACTTTTTTGTAGTATATATTTTTTTACTTCGATTAACTTCAAATTCTCAGCACGTACTAATTCGACCATTCTGAATCGATTGGCGTTCGCAGAATTGCTCTATCTCTGACCGTTCTCGAATTGAAAAGTTCAAATCGAGTTGAAAAGGGTTTTAAGTCCTTTTTCCGGCTAAATCTTATATCTGAGCAAATACCAATCATATGTTTTCGGAATCAGCGTGATTTATTTTTGTACATTATGCGAATTTCAAATAGATCCGCCGATTTTGTATTTTTTGTGATTTTTGGGGGTATACCCATTCAACTTTTTTGTAGTATATATTTTTTTACTTCGATTAACTTCAAATTCTCAGCGCGTACTAATGCGACCATTCTGAATCGATTGGAGTTCGCAGAATTGCTCTATCTCTGACCGTTCTCGAATTGAAAAGTTCAAATCGAGTTGAAAAGGGTTTTAGTCCTTTTTCCGGCAAAATCTTATATCTCAGCAAATACCAATCATATGTTTTCGGAATCAGCGTGATTTATTTTTGTACATGATGCGAATTTCAAATAGATCCGCCGATTTTGTATTTTTTGTGATTTTTGGGGGTATACCCCTTCAACTTTTTTGTAGTATATATATTTTTACTTCGATTAACTTCAAATTCTCAGCACGTACTAATTCGACCATTCTGAATCTATTGGCGTTCGCAGAATTGCTCTATCTCTGACCGTTCTCGAATTGAAAAGTTCAAATCGAGTTGAAGAGGATTTTTAGTCCTTTTTCCGGCAAAATCTTGTATCTGAGCAAATACCAATCAAATATTTTCGGAATCAGAGTGTTTTTTTTGTACATGATGCGAATTTCAAATAGATCCGCCGATTTTGTATTTTTCGTGATTTTTTTTTCGAGTATATATTTTTTTTATTTCGATTATCTTCAAAATTCCAGCATATACTAATTCGACCATTCTGAATCGATTGGCGTTCACATAATTGCGCTATCTCTCATCGTTCTTGAATTGAAAATTTCAAATCGAGTTGTAAAGGGTTTTTGGCACCTTTCCCAGCTGAACCTTATATCTGAGCATATGCGAGGATATATTGAAAAATGCTTAGCCTACTATAGAACCAAACTAAATTTCAATGTCAAAATATTTTATTACTCAACATATTCTCCTCTTAATTGGATCCATTCATTACAGCGAACCTGCAACGTCTCTAGACCTTTCAAAAAAAATGTTTCTTTTTGCTCTGAAAACCAGACCTCCACAGCTTTTATTACCTCCTCGTTGGAAGAAAATTTACGACCTTTTGAACTTTTTTTCAGTTGAGGAAAGAGATGATAGTCGGACGGAGCCAAATCTGGTAAATAAGGGGGGTGTTTTAGTAATTCAAATCCTAAATCACGTATTTTTTGCATGGCAACATGAGATTTGTGTGCAGCGGCGTTGTCCTGCAAAAACAAAACACCTTTGGATAGCTTTCCGCGTCTTTTCTCTTTAATTTTTTCCCTAGAGTGGTCAGTAATGTCGAATAGTAATCTCCAGTTATTGTTCTACCCTTATCCAAAAAATCAATCATGATTACTCCATGGCAATCACAAAAAACTGAAGCAAGAACTTTTCCAGCAGATTTTTGGTACGAAACTTCTTAGGTCTTGGACAACCGGAGTGTCGCCCTTCCATCGATTGTTGCTTTGTTTCTGGATCGAAGAAATGTACCCAAGTCTCATCCATAGTAACAAATCGGTATAAGTAGTCTACATCGTTCTCAAATCGAGTACAGATCGAACGCGATGCTACTACCCTTGCACGCTTTCGGTTAACATTCAATCATTTGGGGATCCATTTTGCAGCAATTTTTCTCATGTCCAAATTGACATGAACTATATGATGAACGCGTTCTTATGAAATATTCAGTGCTTCAGATATCTGTTTTAGCCCAATTCGACGGTCTGTTAAAATCATGTCATGAACTGCATCGATATTTTCGGGGACTGACACAGAAACTGGCCTTCCCGATCGGTCATCATCTTCAATGGAAAATTTACCTCTTTTGAAGCTCGCAGTCCAATTTTCCACGGTCGTATACGGAGGACATTGATCACCAAAAGTATTAAGCATATCTTCGTTAATCTGCTTACCTCTTAACCCTTTTAGATATAGGTACTTGATGACTTATTTTTTCTTTTAATTCATTGCGTAACTATGGTTTACTTTTTTGACGTCAAACTTTACACTGACACTTCTAATGAGTTATTGTTAGTTGCTTTGGTAACGCAATATTTTGTTTATGCAGGGAACTGGTCTAGACTAACTAGATAACAATACATCCTCGTATAGTGCGAATTTGAAATAGATCTGCCGATTTTGTATTTTTCGTGATATCTAGGGGTATACCCCTTTTTTCGAGTAATTTCGTTTGTCTTCGAATAATTTGAAATTTTCAGGATATTCTAATTCAACCATTCTGAATCGATTGGTGTCCACAGAATTCCTCAATCTCCAACTGTTCTAGAATTGAAAAGTTCAAATTGAGTTGAAATGGGTTTTTAGTCCTTTTTCCGGCTAAATCTTCTATCTGATCATATACAAATCATATATTTTCGGAATCAGCGTGAAATCTTATATATATGGTGCAAATTTCAAATAGATCTGGTGATTTTGTAATATTCGTAATTTTTAGGGGCCTACCCTTTCAACTTTTTTCTAGTACATTTTTTCTTCGATTGACTGGAAATTTTCAGCACATACTAATTCGACCATTCTGAATCAATTGGATTGAATTCAGCTCCAATCCTCTGGACAGCATTTTCTTCGCGGTGAAATCAGTACCTATCCTGAAAATGCCAAATTCTGTAAATCACTGATTTTACCTTTCTAAGTTTCTATTCACCGTTCCGGTCCTTGAAGGGATATAGTTCTTGGTAGAAATAATAACTGGGCAATGGTAATAAACAGATTTGATTCAACTATTGAAATAAAAAGAAGCAAACAGAGCACTACACACTATCAGAAGTACCTATAGAATATTTAAAGAATGGCGTCAACCAAATACAAATTCTACTTGACTCTCGACTCGACAAACAACTCTGGCCATTTTGTGTCGTGTTGGTGATGTCATGCTCAATTCTGTTACCAACCTAATTCCTTCTATACCGACAAACTCGCAATGATACCAAAAATCATGTTAATGTGCTTTGCAATTTTCTTCACATTATGTGCCTCGAAGCGACACTAACGAGAAGAAAATTGTGAACAATTCATAACATTTGGCATCACTAAGTGGTTACAGTTATGTCTAAATGCAACTCATTTTGTTACCATAATAATCAAGAAAGCTACATCTCCTAGATGCTTGTGTTAACTGGGTATGAACAATTTCTATCAAATTACGGGGTTCCTAGGCTGCCAGAAACCCTGACATGAAGAAAAGTTGCCGAAAAACGTGCCAGTGTTTTAAAGCCAAAAGTTGTGTGGTGGCATGACTGCATCTTTATCCGAAGTCCTCTATTGTGTACATGCAGTGTATGTAACATCAATTAATATATTTTATTAGTAAGGGACATGACTATTTCTTTTATTCTGGTCCAATTTATACAAGCATAAGGGAAGACAAAACCTCTACATATTTATACAGGGTGTTATTTAAGTACGTGGCCAAACTTAAAGGGGTGATTCTTTGAGTGATTCTAAGACGAAAAGTTCATATAAACATAGGTCCGGTAATGCTTCGTTTTCAAGATACAGGGTGTCAAAATTTTTAAAAGAAATCGTTTTTGTCGTAAATATCTTAATAACCCTTCAAACGATTTTATTGAAATTTGGCAGTGTTATTGAAGGTCGTAAAGGACGAATTTAACCCTAACTATATCAAAATTATCATGTCCAGTGGCGTCCCGGAAGGCACTGTAACCAATATTTTTGACAGAAAACATGTGCGCCACTGATTTTTTTTGCAATTTTTGTATTTGTTTCACATTGAGCAACTGAAATTACAACTTTTTTATATCTAGAATTTTTTTCGTATCTTGCTTTGTTTTTGAGAAAAAACATAAAAATCACTTCATTGCACATCCCTGTGACAACACAATAAAACATTTCAACTACTAAACCATCAAAAACTAATATTTTTTCATATCAATACTCTATTCTAGTCTTAGAATTTTCTATCAAAATTAATGCAATGAAAAAAAAAAAAAATATGTATGTATGAATTGCAGCACTTGCCTTCGGCTCGTTCTGCAAAAATTTTTATTTATGATTAAACAATTAATATTACATGGAAGTCATCTTTTAATTTTTTTCGTTATTGTTGGTATTTTCGGTATTTTCGGTATTGTTGGAGATTATCTCATTGGACCTCATTTTTTACCCCCGAGATTAAATGGTCAAGAGTATCGTCATTTTTTGGAATTTGTATTACCTGTACTACTAGAAAATGTCCCACTGGCAGTAAGAGGAGCAATGTGGTTCATGAACGATGGGGCTCCACCTCACTTCAGCATAGTAGCACGTCAATTTCTGGATGAAACTTATGGAGAAAACTGGATCGGTCGCGCAGGTCCACAGTCATGGCCGCCCAGGTCACCGGATTTAAATCCCTTGGATTTTTTTCTTTAGGGACATTTAAAGTCCCTCGTTTATAAAACTCCAGTCAACACTGAAGAAGAATTAATCCAACGAATACGGGATTCATGTGATCAGATAAGACATTCACCGGAAATATTTCAACGTGTTCGGGAATCGATGTTAAGACGAGTTAATGCTTGCATTGAAGTTGAAGGAGGACATTTTGAGCAACTATTGTAAGTTTTGTGTTAGTTATTATTGAATGTATTCTTACAGAAACAAATTGCCTAGGTACCATTTTTGTTTCAGTGTGGTTTTAATAAAGGGTGTTTCTTGTTTGATGTTGCTTTGGCATTTCCGGCGTTACCACTATGCACGCACTGGCCAAATGAAACAAACAATTTTTAAGCATAACAGATTCACCTGTAATCATTAAAAACCCTATAAAAACAATTTTTTATTGTGTTGTGCCAGGGACGTGCAATGAAGTGATTTTTATGTTTTTTCTCAAAAACAAAGCAAGATACGAAAAAAATTCTAGATATAAAAAAGTTGTAATTTAAGTTGCTCAATGTGAAACAAATACAAAAATTGCAAAAAAATCAGTGGCGCACATGTTTTCTGTCAAAAATATTGGTTACAGTGCCTTCCGGGACGCCACTGGACATGATAATTTTGATATAGTTAGGGTTAAATTCGCCCTTTACGACCTTCAATAACACTGCTAAATTTCAATAAAATCGGTAGAAGGGTTATTAAGATATTTACGACAAAAACGATTTCTTTTAAAAATTTTGACACCCTGTATCTTGAAAACGAAGCATTACCGGACCTATGTTTATATAAACTTTTCGTCTTAGAATCACTCAAAGAATCACCCCTTTAAGTTTGGTCACGTACTTTAATAACACCCTGTATATAATTTTTATACCATAATAGGCATCTATTGTTTAATATTTTAGTAATATTAGGGCAGTGGGTTTTCCCATTCCATCAGGTTGTTTTCGAAATTTTCACTTGCGAAAAATCCGTGGCGCTCCGGAAAATTAAACCCCATATTTCAATCTTATCGAAATCTATTTTTATTGTCGAACCCACGCCAACTGAGCTCCCTGGTGTGTTAGTGGCGTGAAACATCTTTGCACATTCACTGCTCTCCTTTCCTAAATTTTGCCGATAACATCACTTAGGGGCTACTTCCTTAGGGTGCGATAATTAAAAAATATACTTTTTGACGATATAATATCGTCATAACAAGTAACGAAGAACTTCGCTCACTCTCAAGACGGAGGCATCAGGCAGGCCGCGGTCGCCATGGCAACTCCTTGAGTCTTTCAGTCTCGGCGCAAAGCTGTCATGGTCGAGGCGATGCGGATGCATGCCGGTGCGATTCGCGCCATCCTCGATTTGTCCTGTCAGTTGTTTCCGCACCGAGGCTCGTTGTGCAGTCGGTCGAAATAGCGAAAAGCGCGCGCGACTGATATTCGCTACCACGACGCCCCGTTTGAGAATTTAGAGTGTTTCGTCGCTTGTTTGACAGACACTGAAAGACTCGAGACGGATCGCGGAGCTTTGAGGTTGGTTGGTTATATTGTTTTCAAAAAGGCGGCGAGGGCGCCGTCGTTTGTTTACCCGTTTGTAGGTTAAGTTTTGGTTGTTTATCGATTTTTTGGTTGGGGAAATGGTATTGGAATGTTGTTTTGAAATTGAATCCGGTGTTACCCAGCGAGTACAAAAACATCTCATACATGTTAAAATATTTGCCGTTCCTGGGACATCACAAAAAGCATTTATTCCACGTTCTTTTCAAAGCCTGTTCAAAGTCACAACATTGTCAATGCGTATCGCCTTCATTGATTCACTGCACATAAAACATTGTAAAAGAAGTTCCTGGGATATCCCAAAGAGTCAAAGCTTTTTTCAAAGCCTTTTGTATGCATTAAAATCACAGTAAATAAAACATTCTCAGAGATGGTGCTGGGACATCATAAAAGGCATTGTTAGAGAAGTTCCTGGCACATCACAAAAGGTATTATTTACTCGTCCTTTTCAAAGCATTTTTGATGACACGGCATGATGTTTTCAAAGTCTGCGTACAATAAAACCATTGCACGTAAAACATTCTCAGAGCCATTGCTAGGACATCACAAAATACATTGTTAGAGAAGTTCCTGGGACATCACAAAAGGCATTATTTCCTTGTTCTTTCAAAAGCCTTTTGATGGAAACGACAATTGATATAAAAATCTTTTTTTCAAACTTTAAAACCACTGTACATAAAACATTCTCAGAGATGTTGCTGGGACATCACAAAATGCATTGTTAGAGAAGTTCCTGGGATATCACAAAAGGAATCATTTTCTAGTTCTTTTCAAAGCGAAATGAATTTTTCCTCGTTTTTTTTTAAAGCCACTGATACCAATTAACAATAGTCAAAATATGCAAAAGACGAAGAAGCAAATCTAAAAAATACTAATGAACTAACTCATTTCAATAGGATCTCAAAAATCTCAAAGGAGCACACACAAATTAAACCTAGAATATTTTCTGCCCGTATCATAAAATGAATAGTTTGAATAGTTACAAAAAATGTAAATATCACAAACACACTCTAGATAAAAACACAAAAACTAAGTTTAAACTTTAATCCACATACAAAAAATTATTTCATAAAAATACAGAATGTTTTTTAATGAGGGCTACTACTAGTCAAAATAACTTGAACTGCATCATATTAAAAATTCAGAAAAATCCACGGAATTTTTTTCATTTTGTGCCCTTTGGGGGGAGGGGGGATAATCATAAAAAACTGCTATTTTCTCCATTCAGACCTATTTAAACATTCGACGATACATTTGAAGGCACTCGAGGAATATTTTTTTTGCGTTTCGTAATAGGAGTTGGGGGGAAGAAGAGGGGGGGGTAAGATTTTTTTTATAAAACAGCACATTATTGTGCAACATCAGCAACAATGAAACAAGTGAAAATATTGTTACCGGATTCAAATATTGTCTAATCTGTGCAAGGGGTGATTTCAACGCACCCTAGCAGCAAAACTATTCATTATTGGGGTTGGCGCAATGGTACCATTGGTTAAGAATTACATGGACTACATCATACCAAAAATTCAATAAAATCTACCAGGACTCAAATTCCATAAGGAGTTTGCGGGGTTCTTATTCAAATATTTACCCTTAGAAGTTTGAACAAGTACTCAATAAACACCCTGTAGATAGGTGTGATTGGATATCAGAACGTAGTTTTGAACTCTGATGAACTTTTCTCAACAAAAATTTTCGATTCTGTCAAAAATAAAAATAATTTTACTCTTGAGAAAATATCATATTTTTTGAGAACCCTCGTATACGGCTTAAAAATTGTTATCTGATGGTCGTATTTTGGTTTTTAGACCGCGTAGAACTTTTTATGCCGAACATCTTTTTTTGTCAATTCATAATAAATAACTATTTTATTATCGTGCCTCAAACATACAGAAAGTTCTCCATTCCAACAAGTGCATCACAATTTTTAAAAACAATTTACAACAAACAAAGCTGCACAGTAGACCACCCCCCGTGTTCGTAAACAATTGAATTTTTTATGTAAATGCAGACCAATAAATATAGTGAAGCAATCACTTAAATCAATTGAAGAGTACCATTGTCACCAGTTCGGACGACGAAATATGAATTTTGTTAACATTCATAACTGATGAACAAATACGCCTTGTCATAACATCCTCTTGGGACAAATATGAGGGATAGTCAAAACGAACATCTATAATTGGGAAATCAAATAGATTTTCTTCCTTTTTCGAGAGATTCGTGCTATTCATACTAAGATAATGTTATGTATTTAGTGTAGGAAACTTGGGAAAAGCTAAAACGCGATCATAGGACATATCTGATGCCATGGTCAAAGTTGGCCATTGTATTCTTTCAAATTCCTTACCTACATTGACCTTCATTGGCCCTTTATGGTAATTAATAAAAAATATAGAGTGCGGTGTCTTGGGCTGTCCGGAATTTTTATATTTTCGGTATAAAACCAAAGCGCAATGTACCAAAATTGCATATTTTTGAATTTAATTAAGGGTGTTTCGAAGTCAGTTGAAAATGCCAAATAATAATTTTTATACGAAATATAATTTGAACGTTCTTCTTGACTAACCCATTTTATTATTGGCCTTTTAAAAAAACTAATTATTAACGAAATAAAAGAGTTCACCTTCATTTGAAATGAATAATCTCCATCCGAGGCCTGTATCAACAATCTTGAAATGCCATCTCTTTCTAAAGTCTGGTATCTCTGGCTTCTCTTTTGATGAAGGCTACTAATTTTGGAAACTTTTAACGTGTGTATTTTTCTTAACGTTTAGTGCTAATAGCAATATACTTCTTCGTTTACAGCAAACTGAATTTTGCAAATGTCATCTGGCATCTACAATAAGCTATATGTAAACATCGAAAACTTTTTGACATAATGTCAAACTATCAAAATGACGAAAAAACGATTTCGCAGTTTTTAATTTTTTCTCTCATTTCCAAGCCTTTCAGAACAATTTTACTCTTAGTTGTCTTTGTCTTCTCTTTCACCATCTTGCCTGCAGATGAATATCATCTTCGTCAAACAAAATTCCCTGTAATCTTATCTTTCCATGCGAACAGTTTTTTCTCATTGCATTTCCCGTGACTAATGGTGAAAGATAATAATTAATTAGCCAGCCATTCCTATTTCGTTCACCTTGCGCACAGATCAAGGTCGACCTGGGTCTTACGTGAGCAGACGAGTGTTTTTTTCCACGGGCCTTCCTTATCTCGTCAGCAGTTTGTCGTAGTTGTTGACGAGGTGTTGAAACTAAGTCACGAATTTTTTATTACTATCAATCATGCTGGTCGATTGTGTTTATTTTTAATGCCTTGCCACGGAAAAGGAACTAGATAACAAAACCGCACTCGAGTATCATGCAAAATGTCTTTATTTTTGTACAAGAAAAGTCGTAGCTTGATTTCAGCATAACATCAGAATTCTGCGTTAAATACATTTTCCTCTCAGGGATCTATCCAGACGAAATTGTCATCGTCTATCAGATCTTTTATATTCGCTGAAGAATATTGGCCATTCCGTGAGCTCACCAGAAAAATGTGTGAGTTCTCTCGCCTTTTGTCTTGGTAACAGTTTGTTTCAGTGTTTTCCATACAACATTTTGCGATGTCATCTCTCTCCACCGCCCATGAAATTGGATTGAATCGGTGGAATTGGCTAAAACTGTAGTATGTTATTCTCTCCATTATCCTGATCAAAAGTTCCCATGGGCCCAACTCGATCCTATGACTAGTTTTTGAGATACAGCCCCTCGAAGATATGATTTTGTACCTATGAGTGTAAGTACGACAAAACATTTTTTTAAATTGTGAAAGGCTTTAGTGGCCATCGTCACTTACATGGTGGTTCTTCGGGTTGTAAGGGCGACGTATGTTTAGAGAAGATCTCGACGTTTCGCCAACACGAGTGTTTAGCATTTTCAAGAGATATTTTGAAAGTTTCTGGTTTCTTAAGTCGCTGGCAAATGCTTGACATTTGTTATACGTTGTCTCAATAAATACCTGTGATTTGACGTTCTTACATCTGAATGGTCCATAGAATCGTTCGTACCGTTATTTTGTGGGTAGGGAGCTAATTGAGAATTTTTAAGAACTGGAAGCCAAACCTTGTTCATTTGTAGTCCTTCTTCGGTTCTGTTGAAGTTGTTGTGGTGTTTCTGAATTTCAATTGCTTCCCGGAAGAGTCTTGGGTAATAAGGCAGATGTTGAAGAGATGACTTGGGTTTCTTCAAAGGACCCCGCATAAATCAAATGGGAAATGGATCCCTGTCAAATTGGCTGAAATTTGGATATGTTGTAGTTCTTCTTCAAAGAAAGAGATAGTGAGAGGTGTATGAAAAATAGAAGAGAAATCAGAGACGGAAGAATCAATAGTAGACCAAGTGACTGTCCATCCAGTGATCCAAGTAAAGCATTCTTACCATATGTTCCCAGAGTTACAGATCGTATTGGCCGTTTTCTTCGAAAATATGAGATTAAAACCGTTTATAAACCTTCAAAAAAACTGAAAAATCACTCTAGATCAGCGAAGGACAAACGAGACGTACTATGCTCTTCTGGGGTTTATAGCATTCCATGTTCCTGTGGCAGCGTTTATATCGGAACCACGAAACTCTCCGTTAAAACAAGAATCAAAGAGCACAAGGCTTGCTGTCGGTTAGGGCACACACAGAAATCCGCTGTCGCAGAACATACTCTCAACAACGATAACCATAGAGTGAAATTTGAAGAAACCCAAGTCATTTCATCAACATCTGCCTATTACCCAAGAATCTTCCGGGAAGCAATTGAAATTCAGAAACACCACAACAACTCCAACAGAACCGAAGAAGGACTACAATTGAACAAGGTTTGGCTTCCAGTTCTCAAAAATTCTCAATTAGCACCCTACCCACAAAATAACGGTACGAACGATTATATGATGTCAGCTAACGGTATGGACCGATCAGATGTAAGAACGTCAAATCACAGGTATTTATTGAGGCAACGTATAACAAATGTCAAGCATTTGACAGCGACTTAAGAAACCAGAAACTTTGAAAATATCTCTTGAAAATGCTAACCACCCGTGTTGGCGGAACGTCGAGATCTTCTCTAAACATACGTCGGCCTTACAACCCGAAGAACCACCATGTAAATATTTTTTTGTTTATCTGTGCCTCGTAATGAGTTTTCAGTTTGAATTGTACCTTCAGAATCATTTCGTTAGATGAATACTCAAATTACTTGAACACGAACAACAGGGTGTTGACTGAATTCATGACAATAACAACTTCAATATATTGACAATAACTTTTATTCTCGTTTAGCGAACAAAACATTGAACTAAATAACTATTTGGGTCCTTGTACAATGAACGAATAATAAATAGAAATAGGAAAAGTATTGGTGAATTCTTCCCTTAAATGACATTAAGTTATAATTTCTATTCGTTATTTGCTTGATGATGAGAGCTTGCGAGGAGTAGGAAATAAATGTTTCCAGTCCCAGTTTTATCAATGCCGAAATAACTCCCCTAATACAGAATTCCAAATTCTCATCTGTTAGGTTTTTTTGGGGTTCAGGAACTTCATATTGATAATTCACCTAGTTCTGATAATTGGATTCCTTTATTGAAACAATTGTGGCTACGAATTTATTTACACACATATACATATACATAAATCAGGACATGGTTTCTTCCAGCGGAATGATCAAATATCAATAATCCAAAGAATTATTGGGTAGGCTTCAAAAAGGCTGATATCATGAGCTAAAACACAATGGATTCTCTTTACCAATGCCAGAGCTTGTTTTCAAATCATGCAAATCTCATTTTCAATACTCTCATAAAAATAAACTGATGAGTCAACACATTGACTTCTCATACAGGCACGTTGCAAGTTGATGTACCTCATCTCAGTACTGTACATATAATAACACGTAACTTCTCACACAGGCACGTTAGTAGTTATTATATTTCCAATACAGCTCACAGACATGTAACTTCTCACACAGGCACGCTACAGTCCTTCGTTTCTCGAAAATCTAACAAAAGCAGGCAACTTCTCACACAGGCACATTGCAAGCCAATAAACACTCAAATCAGCCCAATAATAGGTAACTTCACACACACTGAAATGAATACAACGGTGATATGCAGCTTCTCACACAGGCACGTTGCAAATCACCGAATGACATGTAACTTCAAACACAGGCACGTTACAGTCCTTGGTTTCTCGAAAATCTAACAAAAGCAGGCAACTTCTCACACAGGCACGTTGCAAGCCAATAAATACCCAAATAGAACCCCTTTTCAAAACACTACTTTTGTAAACATCAATACATATATCAACAAGTATTAAATATTCAGTATTGAAGAAAAGCTCCGTACTAATGATCTTAAGAGCAAAACACAAATTGTTCAAAATGTTTATGCTGCCACGAACGGAACTCCCACATGATTTTCTTTGTTTAATAATCAACAAGCAATGGAAAGTACATCCAAGAAAAATATAATGTAACATACTGATTCTGAATAACAACCTGCTTTTCTTTTATTGAAAGTAATCTTCAACAATTACTCACTCAAACAGGTATTATAGCCATTTGTCAAATATAATTCCAATCAATTCAAAACAAATATAACTCCTACCTTTTATTCCAACCATAGGTATCACTTCAAATGCATATATTTAAACAATCACCCCAAGAAAAATGATTTCAGAAACTCAATACCAACTCTCGAGTCAACACCAACTTACTTCGCATTCCTATGCTATTTTTCTCGCCTCCTGCCAGCCAAACGTTTTTGTTGAAGATCCCTAAAAACCGGCATATGACGATGCGCGGCACATGACTAATATATACTGGACGTACCATCATAGGCTGGCGTTCGGCAATAGAGAACTCCTAACACATCTAGTCTCAATCTGGCAGTATTCACAAAAATATAAGTATATCTTACTAACACTCGTAGCCGATACAAAATCTGTGTAACGCACAGTATCAGAGAAACTCTCATTGTGCATCAACCTAAATGTTTAGTTTAATTTTTTATTTGCTAAAGGAAAATAAAATATATTGAAGAAGTTATTGTCCAGAATTTAGTCAACTCCCTGTGGTCCGTATTCAAGTAATTTAAGTATTCATGAAAGAAATGATTATGAAGGTACGATTCATACCGGAAAATTAATTCTGAGGCACAGATACACAAAGGATTTTTATGTTGTTCTTAAACTCATGAGGTACATAATTATACCTTTGAGGGGCTGTATCCCGAAAACTAGCCCGAGTTGGGGCCATGGGAACTTTTGATCAGCATAATGAAGAGAATAACATACTACAGTTTCCACCGGGACCCAGAAATCTACAAGAATGGTGCGGAGTCCTTTCTGATGGGGAATAGTAATTTTTAGCTTCCTTTGTGTTGAACTCACTTCTGAAGTCAGATGTTTTCTTCATTGTTTTCAGTACATTTTCTGGCTTGACTACATTTTTCTGCATCCTCTAACCAATAATTAATAAAATTTGCGTTTTGATACAACTTTTGAGAGATAATGACTCTATTTCACCATCTGCTGTACTTTTTTCCATGATTTCCTTCTAAAATTCAGTTTGTTGAATAGGATATTTTTTTCTTTTTTCAAAGGCTTTCAACTTCTCTTGAGTTTCCTCTTCATCGAGTGCTTTCTGCTGTTGAATCAGCTTCAGTTCTAAGTTTCTCCACGATCGCCATTGCCTGGCCTCCACGATCGCCAGATCTGACACCTCCTGACTTTTATGTTTGGGGGTACATCAAAAACTAATTTTCAACCGGAAGAAGAATTACGTCAACTGGTTTTAGAAGCAATTCAAACCATTACATCAGATGTACTCAACAATGTTATGGGTTCCACAGTACGACGGTGTTTAGAAAATAATGGTCACTTGTTCGAGCATCTTTTGTAATCAAGTCAGAGCCGTAATCAGAGGTTTTTCTTGAATGATTTTAAATAATGTCCGAAATAAGCTAAAAACTTATTTAAACAACTATAAATGATATAGGAAGTGTTTCAGAATAAAAAATGGCTCTGAATTTTGTAACAAAAATAACAGGGCCGTATTCAAAAAAAGAAGTTGATGAAGGTTCCTCAGAAACGAAACGTCGTAGTGAAAATCTGTAGAAGTCATCTTGAAGAGCCCAAAAAGTGGAAATGGAAATTAATTTTTCATTTTTGATATCTTTCAAATTAAAGCCGAGAATAAATAAAAACAAATATCGAAAATTTTACTCCAACCGTTTTTGAGATCTTAATGCTATCCCATCCTTATCTTGGGCACAGTGATATACATTTTTTCGATATCTCATTTAATTTATGCGGCAATATCTCCATTTTCTATTTTTTTGAAATATTTCCCAAACATTGATTTTACTGAAAACATTTTTTGAAGACGGTCAAAAAAGATATCTTGGTAAATTGTAAAGATATCGACCGTTTTCGAGATATTTCGTATTTTCCAAAAAAGTTGGTCATTCTTGTTTGAATTCTTCGAATACTTCCGTAGCTTCACTTTTTTTGTCTAAGAAAATAGACGAAAACTTTTGTTGTGAAGTCAACTATTAGACAAAAGTAGTACCAACATATTTGATTGCCAATGAATAAGTATGTGAATTAAAAGACTGCGAAGGAAGGAAAGAATACTTGATGATATAAACTGAAATTCTTTCAGAATGAAAATTTTAATCAACGACAATTAAATAATTAAAAAATAATACTTCAGAGATTCAAAATTGTTGTTGAAATTGTTTATCCGTTAACCAACTGTCGTCCCGTTACGAACGGCAGCAGCCCTCAGAAGTCGAAACTTATGCAGGCCAAGGATTAACGAGGTCTTAACTTTTTAAGTGCGATTCCTAGCACTTTCTCGGACCATCAGAAAAATGTCTGCAGTCGCTAGGGTTTGAACCTTTGACTGGCAGCCAGAGTGCGATTGAAAGTTGAAACAATGTCGCTTTAACCACTGGGCTACCTGTATTACGAGGATGTATTGATATCTAGTTAGACTAGACCAGTTCCCTGCATAAACAAAATATTGCGTTACCATAGCAACGAACAATAACTTATTAGAAGTGTCAGTGTAAAGTTTGACGTCAAAAAAGTAAACCAGAGTTACGCAATAGATTAAAAGAAAATATATGTCCACCGAAATTATGAAAATCGAAAAATTGGAGTATCGAGCCATCATCAAGTACCTGTATTTAAAAGGGTTAAGAGGTAAGCAGATTTACGAAGATATGCTTAATACCCTTGGTGATCAATGTCCTTCGTATGCGACCGTGAAAAATTGGACTGCAAGCTTCTAAAGAGGTAAATTTTCCATTGAAGATGATGACCGATCGGGAAGGCCAGTTTCTGTGTCAGTCCCCGAAAATATCGATGCAGTTCATGACATGATTTTAACAGACCGTCCAATTGGCTAAAACGGATATCTGAAGCACTGAATATTTCATACGAAAGCGTTCATCATATAGTTCACGTCAACTTGGAAAAATTGCTGCAAAATGGATCCCCAAATGTTTGAATGTTGACCAAAAGCGTGCAAGGGTAGTAGCATCGCGTTCGATCTGTGCTCGATTTGAAAACGATGTAGACTTCTTAAACCGAATTGTTGCTATGGATGAGACTTGGGTACATTTCTACGATCCAGAAACAAAGCAACAATCGATGGAATGGCGACACTCCGGTTCTCCAAGACCTAAGAAGTTTCGTGTCCAAAAATCTGCTGGTTAAGTTCTTGCTTCAGTTTTTTGGGATTGCCATGGAGTAATCATGATTGATTTTTTGGATAAGGGTAGAACAATAACTGGAGATTACTATTCGACATTACTGACCACTCTAGGGAAAAAATTAAAGAAAAAAGACGCGGAAAGGACAACGCCCCTGCACACAAATCTCATGTTGCCATGCAAAAAATTCGTGATTTAGGGTTTGAATTAGTAGAACACCCCCCTTATTCACCAGATTTGGCTCCGTCCGACTATCATCTCTTTCCCCAACTGAAAAAAAGTTTAAAAGGTCGTAAATTTTCTTCCAACGAGGAGGTAATGAAAGCTGTGAAGGTCTGGTTTGCAGAGCAAGGAGAAACATTTTTTTTGAAAAGTCTAGAGACGTTGCAGGTTCGCTGTAATAAATGTATCCAATTAAGAGGAGAAAATGTTGAGTAATAAAATATTTTGACATTGAAATTTTGTTTGGTTCTATAGTAAGCTAAGCATTTTTCAATATATCCTCGTAGTATATGTTTCTTCAACAAAAACCACTTATTTAGCCGCTATTTACACCTGTTCGGTAACTGCCTCTATATTAGCAACAGTCAGCGTTACAACCTCTACTTCACTTGGTAGTTCAGAAAGACACTTGACTCTACATGCACAGTATCAAGTAGGTAAACATCAATCTAAGTTCATTTGTTTAAACAATGAACAATCTAAGTTCTAGAACATCCAAGAAATTATAGACTACAGAAGTAACACTATTATAAATATAATTCATATGTTTGAGGTGACCTATTTTTAACAGCGTTATTTCCATCAGTATATTCTAAATCCCCTAAGCTCTACCTGATACCCCCCCAACATTTTCAATTTCCGCTACTGCAGGAAGCCACGGCAGAAATGCCTCTACTATATTCCTGCCGCAGTTCTGTAATGCCCATTGTCGGTTCCCTAATTATCCATGCTGCAATTGACAGGTCGACCTTCAAAGAGATCCACCTGGATCAAAGCGATGATTATGATTGTGCTGATGGGCGCAGTATTCGATTGGATATTGGTTGAACAAGCGGAAAGCGAATTACATCGATTCAACCCCAAACCTTATAGAAAACTGCAAAATATACGGACGGGTATCTGACTGTCAATCACAATCAGCTAAAATCTAAACTATATAATTATGGAATACCTACGAGGTGAAACATTAGAATGCATTTTCTCATTTATGGAACACTGTCATCAATACGTATTGTGGCGAAGCTGCGGGCGATGCCGGACCTGATCAATCACGTAATCAGCGAAAAGAATCTGGACGATTCGAGAATTACTCGAAATTTCTAGGAAGATGAATCGGATATAAAAAGAACTACGCAGCGGACAGACGGACAGTCAGTGAAGCGAAAGTCGAATATAAATACCTAGTTCCGTGATTGTTATGTAAATTAGAGTATTGTGCTATTGTATAATTGTATTTCGATAAATAAATTATTTTAGAGTTAATTGGACTATAAATATACTACAGTATGTATACCAAATGTCCTATCTCAGAGTGTTGGCAACTTTTTTTTTGTCAAGTATGTGAGTTTATTCAGTTGGTTCTTTACGATTCGTTATTTTTTTATAACAGAGGCCACCTAAGCTTAAATCAAGTTTAAAAATAAATTTGAATGGTAAACGCATTAATGCTGGTCTGCCACAAGGATCCGTCCTAGGGCCTATTTTATCCTTACTTTATTGTAACGATTGATTCTTGTGAGGTGTTTACGTTACAATGTATGCAGACGACTCGTCATTGATAATATCGCACAGAAACGAAATTCGTATGCATCAAGAAACAGAAAGAGCCTTAGAATTGATGCAGGACTGGTGCAGTACCAAGTATCTACATTTGAAAGTGCGATCCTGTCAGAATTCAGATAAATGATGATATAATCATTGATAGTTTAGTAAACAATATTATTAATATTATTATTGGAATGAGTTGAATTGTGTTTCGTTTTGTTGATGAAATTTGCTCTGCACCATTTTTTTCTTTCATCAGATGCATAATTTAATCACGCTAGCGTCAGGTTTTTCAACATTACAGGGTATTAGCGGTTTGAAATTGTTCATTTTCTGGTATTAGTTATATTTGAGCTTATAATATTCAAAGAGTATTTCTTTATTTTCAATAATATTCACGAACTATTAAGATATCATTATACTATTTACTAAGAGCAAGAGTCTAGGGTCCTGATTTCCAAACTTCGCGTTGAAAATCGACCGGTAGTATACAGGGTGTATCTAAATAACACCGAAAAAATTAAAGGTGTGATTCTGTGATGAAAATTAATGTGAGTGTTTGGTATAAAATTTTTTGAAAAAACCCTCCCCGGAAAAGTTACACCCCTTCGAAAATAAAAAACAATGGTTTTTCTTTTTTATTTTCCCTGTATATCAAGCTAAAGACACGAAACTTGGTAAACATTATCTGTCAATAAGAGTACACTTTTTGAAATTTTTACAACCCTGAAGTATGCTTAGAAGGGGTTGATTATTTCAACACCTAAGATATTTTTCTTACAACTTTTTTTTAGATGAAAATTTTTTCTTTAAAAAAGTATGACTGAAAAGCCCAATTCATTGACTAACTCTTTTAACTCTACAAGTTTTTTTCGAAAACTTAAGCATTTATGAGAAAAAAAAAATAAGCTCATGTAAAATAGCATTTTATTAAACAACAGCCAACCAAATTATGATTATGATTATGAGACTTCTACAACTAAAAACAAAAGTGAACAAACAATGAACAAAAACCCGTCGAATATCGACAATACAATTATAATAAATGTTGAAAATGACCGCCTTCAGCTTCAATACAAGCATCTACCCTTTTCCTCATAAAATTGCGTATACGATGAAATATTCCTGGAGAATTTCTTATAGTTTCACACCCTGCTACAATGCGGTTTCGCAGATCATCGATATTTTCAACTGGGTTTGTGTATATCAAAGATTTCAGATATCCCCATATGCAAAAATCCAAAGGATTAAGGTCAGGGGAGCGGGCTGGCCAGTTTACAGGTCCTCCTCGACCTATCCATTGATTGGCATACACCTCATCCAGGTGAGTTCTTGCACGTATACTAAAATGAGCTGGTGCACCATCGTGCATAAACCATGAATGTTGCCTAATTTGAATGGGAACCTCTTCAAGAAGAACAGGTAATTCTTCAAGGAGATGACAATATGCTTCACCATTTAATCGTAGCGGAAGAAAATGGGGACCAATTAAATGATTATCAATAATTCCGAGCCACACGTTTAATGAAAATTGATACTGATGATTTCCTTCAAAAAAGCCATGAGGATTTTCGTCAGCCCAAAGGTGATTGTTGTGAAAATTTCTAATACAGTCTCTTGAGAAACTCGCCTCGTCAGTAAATAAAATATTACCTAAGAACTGTGGTGCTTGGCCAATCATATTAATAAGCCACTGACAAAAAATCACACGGGGTAAAAAAATCTCGAATCATTAACGCCTGCACCCGTTGAAGATGATAGGGATACAACATTTGTTCTTTTAAAATTCTAAAAACAACGGAATGGCTTACATGTAGGACAAGAGCTATTCTCCTGGTACTAGTTTTTGGGAATTCTTCAATTGAATTAAGTACGGCTTCTTCTACAGCTGCAGTTCTAACTTCTCTAGTACGACCAGAATCATAACTTCTTTTTTCAAAATTACCACGTTCCCGCAAGCGTCGGTGAATAGTTGTGAACGTAGTATGATGGGGTAGTTTACGCTGTGGGTACTGTTCAGCATAAAGTCTGCGCTTCCAATGAATTACCGTTAGCACGACCGTATGTAAAATGCATATCTGCCATTTCCAAATTCGAATATGCATTCATATTTTCAATCAACTAATATTTCCTACAATACACAATCATAAAACTTGTGAAACAATAAGATGCGTGACAGAAAATGACACTACACAATCCTAGTGTCAGTATTAATGTTTTTATGCAAAGCACAGGCCACTAGACTTGACGCAAAATACACTGGCGTTAGCTCATCTTTTTGAAAATGCATTGCATAAGATTTTTTTTCTCGTAAATGCTCAAGTTTTAGAAAAAACTTGTAGAGTTAAAAAAGTTAGTCAATGAATTGGGCTTTTCAGTCATACTTTTTTTAAGAAAAAATTTTCATTTAAAAAAAAGTTGTAAGAAAAAATATTGTTGAAATAATCAACCCCTTCTAAGCATAAGTACTTCAGGGTTGAAAAAATTTCAAAAAGTGTACTCTTATTGACAGATAATGTTTACCAAGTTTCGTGTCTTTAGCTTGATATACAGGGAAAATAAAAAAGAAAAACCATTTTTTTTTTAATTTTCGAAGGGGTGTAACTTTTCCGGGGAGGGTTTTTTCAAAAAAATTTATACCAAACACTCACATTAATTTTCATCACAGAATCACCCCTTTAATTTTTTCGGTGTTATTTAGATACACCCTGTATAACAAAATATTTTTATTTAAATAATTGCTATTCTCGAATTTGTACGCATGCGAATTCGATTTTCTGTTTCACTCTAATACACATGAAATATTTATATTTGTCTCTTTTGTTCGTATACGAATTGGAAGTCGAATGATTCGAGAAAAGCACCCCAGACATTCAACTGATGACATATTCTAGACATAGCAATTCATTCGTTATATTATTGGAAGCAAACAAACTATTATATTCTAATAATCAGAAAGGATTCAGAAAAAGCAATTCTATCGAACCAGCAACTGACCATTTTCTCAATTTCATTTATGCAGAAATTGACGCTTATAACCTTGTTATCAGTCTGTTTTTAGATCTATTGAAGGCTTTTCAAGTCTCTCGAAGACTTCCGAGGGCTGCGCGTAGGGGTGCAATCGGTTGACGGAAATAACAATTTACAACAACAATTTTTTTGACACGGTATCTTCGGATTTCTCAACCCATAAGACAGCTGCACTTGCTTTTCCAGAAAATATTTCAACTTGGTTGAGAATGTTGAGATCATATATGAAAAACCGTTTTATGATTGTCAAATATAATACTATAACGTCGAGTGGACAAACATTTTAAAATGGGTGTTCCACAAGGTTCGGTTTTGGGACCATTAATATTTGTGATATTTGCTAATGACTTGCCTGAATACATAAAAGACTGCCACTTGACTATGTTTGCTCATGATACCGCGATCCCAGTCAAAAGTTCTGATTGGAGAAAGATATTTTGTATTTCGTGCAAAAATATATTCATTAAAATTATAGCAGAACAGTCATCATTAGTGCTACTCGACAGGTGTACAAGAGCCATAAAAAACCATGAAAACATCATCCAAAGGACGATGGAAATTATTTAAAAATTAAGATATCATAAACAATTATAGATTAAAAACCTGGACCAGGCTCCTGAAATTCATCAATATTACAGTTGTGTACTGTGCATCTGGGTCATAGAAATATATATTATATACTTACTTTAGAATGCTAATCCCGCCCATTTTCACGGCGAAAAGCATGCCGCGTATGCGACCCGTTTACGATGTGCGCATGCGCGTCATTAGTGTAGTTTAGGTAAATCCTTGTCAAGTTTGAAAATCATTTGGTGTTCCAATTCAGAGTTTTGTGTCATGAGGCAATGAAACCCATGTCATTTAAAAGAGAGAAATTTTCCTTCGTATTCAGACCTTTTTAAACCGAAATAACCTTTTAGAGACAGATTCGTCCGAATTTTAGGCGCGAAAGAAACTTATTTAATATGATAATGTACCCTATCTTACTGTAATTATAATGACCGTGAAACAGTGCTTTTTTATAAACAAAGAAGACTTGTGAGATGAAACTCGTGTGGGATCTGCTGGTTCTCTATCCGAAATGAAAAACCAAGACGTTCTGAAGGACCAAGTTTAATGAAAAATACGTGCTGGTTGTTCAACACCTTGTGAAAGATCACTATCTTGTAGCTAAAAGAATGTTTCATTCTGAATACATATATCACAATATTGAATCTCTAACTTTCTTACCTAAAAGAATGACCAAATCCCAAACCAATAAATCATCTGTGACAAAATACGTGGGTTATGGAAAAATATTCAGAGTTCATCTACTCTTATCTACAAAGATGCCAATATCTGTCACACCTGACACTGATCAGAGACAGTTTTAGAATTTAAGATTTTGTCTTGTCGTTTTGTGTCATATTTGTTGTCGTTGGTTCTTTCATAATTCGTGAATTTGCATTATGGTGGATTTATAAACTCAACTAAACTATTAATTCTTAGTTTACAACTAAGAATTGAGAAAGATAAATACAAGGAAACCCCATCAGTGTTTTATAAACTTTCAGCTGTCAATTAAATTAAGAATCAGCAACTAAGAAGATGGTTATCTTTCATCTTTTCAACTAATGAATTGTCTTAATTGAAAATGGAAACGGGCATGCGCAAAATCGGTGAATGAATGTTTGAAAATGATTTTGTTTATATTTTGCAGTGATTTATTCGAATATTTTCTTTCATTAACAATACAATGGATCGAGAAGAAATGGTGACCATGATGGATTTCATTATAGTTATAACGATTTTCTCCACATGACATAATTCTTAATTTCTTAGTTGACGTTTATAAACACCTTCTTTAATTGCTTATTGTTGATTCTTAATTGATAATTTTGAATTCTTAGTTTAGTTGAGTTTATAAATCCACCATTAATCTTGTTCCTGTAAGAAATTTTCTAATAAAACCGTTTCTTCCTGCAGATAAAAAATTAACTGTTTAGTGTTGTAGTGTGGAAGTAAAGGAAAAATACCTGAAATGAATTATTTTTCATAAATAATGACCCATGTACCTATGCTTTGTTCAAAATAGCTTATTATTATTATAGCTTGACACAAAAGGTATGATTCTGGTTGATGTCTTTAGAAAGAATCCCCAATGCAGATCATTTGAGTGAGAAAATTGTAATTTGTGGAATTTTTTTCAGAAACAGTTATGTAAAAAAGGCAATAGAATCATTTGAAACCTAATGCCGTACCAACAATGTGTCTGCGTAAGCATGGCGAGTGATACAACTTTTTGCAAACTATTTTCAAGTATTAGCCACACCGCTTATATTAAGTTCTGAATTAGTTACTGTAGTTAAAAGTACTAAACTCAATAGATTCTCTTCAGAAAATTAATGTCAACATGAAAGTGCTTTTCTTTGATGATAAGAAAAATGCTTCTGGTCTTTTAGTGGACCTTTCTGGATTGTTTCATTAACCCCCATTGTGGAAATTGCACTAAGGTAACACAACCAGAAATAATCGCAGTTACATATTTTGACATGAATCGTTCTATAAAAAGAAAGCTTCTTATAATATGGACGCATCCAATTTTTTAAATAAAAATTCTATTTCTGGGAAGAGGAAAGGTGACAACAAAATCGTTCAAACTGAGTTTTTATCGTGTAAACTCGAAACTCGTTAGCGATCGTAAATGAGCAATTCAACATTCTCTGTTATTATTGAACTCTTGGAAGTCGATTTTCAGGCACTTTCAATCGTCTGAATTATCTCAAATTAGGCATACGCATGTAACACCGATGACAATACCAGAATTTCGTAATAAGAATGTAACAATGATAATGATGTGAATTTGTAAATTGAATTTTTACCAACTTCCCCAATAATCTAATATTCGGCACACATGTCAAGGACAGACGACAGTACAAGAATTTCATAATATTAAAATAATAATTATAAAGATGAGAATTTTGAAATTCAATTTTCAATACTGCATGAATTTTCGATATAAACGGCATATGCATTATTTATTACAATAAATATCAAGTTAACGGAGAACAGGAGACTAGTTTGGTAATATCATTTATGATGCTGATACGATAGACTTTATTCCGATTTCTATAATTCCTGTTATAGCTATAATCTCATAGAATATCTAGTTAAGAAAAGATTAATTTCATACCTGGAAGCAAAGTCTCTTATGTCTCCTGGTCAATTTGGTATGGGACCATACCAAAGCGTTTAATTGCGTGTCGCACCACATTTTACTCGAAAAGATTTTTTATTACGGTATTCGTGGGATTCCTCTAGACTTGTTCGAGACATATTTATGTGGGAGAGTACAATGCGTTTTGACGGACGGTGTCAAATCAAACATGGAGGAAATTATACATTGGGTTCCTCAGGGTTCAATCTTGGGGCCGACTCTTTTCATTTTATACATAAATGACCTTTTTTTAACATATTTTACCCAAAACTAGTAATATTTTTGCCGATAACACAACTATAATTGACCGAAAGAGGGATATGGTGGAACCGATCGAATCCACAAAAAACAATTTGGAATTAGCAGGGGAATGGTTCGGCACCAACAAGCTTTTGCTGAATTCGGAGAAAAACCGGAATCTCATTATATCTGGCAATGAAAATAGATGGGCATAATGTCAAGTTGCTTGGCATATATATTGAAGATAGTGTAACGAAACAAGAAATAACACACTTGCGAACGGTTCGACATTATATTTTATACTGTCTTCTACAATGAACATATTCACCCAAGACTTGCATAATACCTTAGTCACTCTTATCTATTTATTTCAGTAAAAAAACTAAGAGCATACCTGCTCGTTCCGTTCCTATGAAATGAACATGGACAGGGTACTTTCGTATATCCGCGTACTGAGATACTATCATAATAATAATTATTCATAATATTAACTGAAATCAATTTTCATAGTTTCTTGTAATTTTAATTTATTTTCCAATCTAGTGCCTGCTTGAAATTCGCACCGACTACTTGGGGTGATGTGATTCCGTAGTTTTTGTTGAGTTTATCTACAGCTGAAAAGTGATTGCGATACCAAAAATCAATGAGTCGCTTCAGAGCGATAAATAATAATAATAACAGTACTCTACTTTCTGATGGCCTTTGCTAAATATTTGGGATCATAAATGTGTGAAAAGATGTATTCAAATCGGCTAAATACCTTGAGTTTTCCCATACCTAATTCCCCGAGATTCAGAATTAACAACGTTTGTTAATCTTCACCAGTACCATAATATTTTACTAAAACCGGGCCTGTTACAAAAAACACTGATGACGCACAAGCGCATTGCGGACTAATCCGAACTTTTTACTACACTTTCGACATATGAGATTATCATTCTAGAATGAGTGTATGATAGATATTTCTATGATCTGGTTGCATTGTTGGTACATTTTCTTCTGGCCTTTGCACCAAAAAAATCATTTCAGTCTATCTGTGACTGGCCTAAAGTGAGAAGTCGAAATTACATATTTTGGGCCACTCCACGTCATGACCTACTCTACGCCCCCTGTAAAATCGCGCTCCCCGCCGCTGGCAAGGTGAGCCAGACAAAAATCAGAAACGAACCTTACGCCACTCAGCGTCACCTTTAGGATATGAATTCAATAACCGATCATTATTTACGGAAAAAACAGACGGCCGCATACAAAAACGGCACCGTTCAAGGATATCCGGATAAAAAACCAAATAAGAGAACGAGGAAAGAAACGGTTGAAAAAAATGATCGTTATTATCCACATTCGTTCCATTGAAAGGTCGAAATACATCGGGAATGTGGGTAATCGTCGAAGAAATCTTTAAACATTTTTATGGCGTTCACCTCGTTAACGATTTAATTGTTTATACTTCTAGTATAGGCGATGGACCTTCGAACCATGACGAAAATAGGACCGAATCTATTACCAACGAAACGTCAATCAAGGCTGTACTCGAAAAGTAGCCCACGTGTGGTTTCGATGGATTGGCAATAATAATAATATTCATAATTATGGATAGACCAAGGAAGAGCCACAACAACAGTACTTACAGACTTGCAAAATGATGATTCTTGATAACAACGGATTTCCAAAGGACCCCGCACTTTTCTTACTTGACACTTTGACCGGTCGCCAAGTTGTTGTACTCGACCTAGTAACCAAAAGTTTCAATGGGCCCTACTCAATCCTATCACTATTTTTCTAGATACGGGTTGTTGAAGCTGAAAGTTGCCCAGATTTTCGGATTTTTTTTTGTTAACTCACGAGCTAGATTGAATTTCTGTTGCATACACAAGTTTATTACATGTTATAGTATTTACACGCTCACAATTTCGAGGATAAAAGATTTCACTATCATTACTTTCATATCAAATATAATATATATATATACCTATATATATATATTATATATATATATATATATGGGTTGATCGTGACTGACCAGTTGAAAGAAGAACTTCGAAACCAAAGAAACTGATTTCTGCTTGTGGGGCTGCAGTCAAATTTGAGAATGCCAGGGAGTAAGAATGAAACTGTTTGATTATGTCACATATGGTATTATGGTATTATGGACATAATACCAAAGAGTTTCATTCTTACTCCCTGGCATCCTCAAATTTGACTGCAGCCCCACAAACAGAAATCAGTTTCTTTGGTTTCGAAGTTCTTCTATACATATATATATATATATATATATATATATATATATATATATATATATATATATATATATATATATATATATATATATATATATATATATATATATATATATATATATATATATATATATATATATATATATATATGTTCGGATAGGTTTCCGCGGTCAGATATTTGAAAACTAAAAGTTCGGGTTGAACCGCGTCTAGAATTTGTTGGAATTCGACGTTTCGGCTCCGATTTTGGAGCCATTTTCAAGAAATTGGGTTTTTGTGACTTGACGTCGGGGTCTCAATCTGCTTGCTTTCCAAGTCTCGTCACTGGCTCCTCAAGTCTCGTCACTGGCTCTCTCTAAGGTATGAATCTGCCTACTCCTTCGAGAGAACTGTTCTCCTTAGAGAGAGCCAGTGACGGAACTTGGGGAGCAAGCAGATTGAGACCCCGACGTGAAGTCACAAAAAAAAAAACAAAAAAAACTCAATTTCTTGAAAATGGCTCCAAAATCGGAGCCGAAACTTCGAATTCCAACAAATTCTAGACGCGGTTCAACCCGAACTTTTAGTTTTCATATATATATATATATATATATATATATATATATATATATATATATATATATATATATATATATATATATATATATATATATATGAAACTAGTAAATAGTGGAGCTTTGCAGCAAATCAAAGAGTACTCTTTAAAGTTTGTCCAAGCTTTCGGAAATTTAAAAAATCATTTCCATCATCAGGGATGCTACAAATTGCATGTGTAAGTGGAATATACAAAAATATAAATCGATGGTTAACTTACATCTTTGTTGAGAATGTTTGACGCGATGTTATTCAACAATGAGTGACACATTGTGCAAGATGAATATTGATATAAAACAAATAAAATTGGAAGGATTTCATACATTTTTTCTAAAATACGTTACTTTTAAAATTGTTAAAATTACTTTTGTCCACACCAGGCCAAAACTCTGCTATTGGTAACAAGTAGACAGAGAGTTGAAATGACATATGACTCAGTCAGTGGTACCAATTTATAGTTACCAACTCGAGTGAGCTAGGGAAGATGCAGCCCTTACCTTTTAACGTGTGATGCCATGCACGCGACCGGTGAATCGGTGGATCGAACCCACGAGGCGTAAGCTTTTACCAGCCGATCACCACGGCTCGTTATATAGATAATACTTTAATTTATATTATGGATCATTCAGAACCTCAAAAAAGTTAATGTAAAATATTGGATATGAAAAAGTAAAATGCATATCCGAAGCATTCAGAAAAAAAAGTTAGGGGACACCCGGGTTTGAACCGGGGACCTCTCGATCTGCAGTCGAATGCTCTACCACTGAGCTATATCCCCTCTTAATAAATAGTGTGTTGTTGAGTATTATCAAGAGAACTGTATAATATTCAATCAGCTGCTGAAAATTGAATTATTAGGCGTAACTTCCGGTACAATTGATTTTTCCTAAGCATATTCATGCTCTGAATCTGATCTAAATCAAGCAAAACTACACAGAATCGCAGAAAACGATTGAATCTTTATAAACAAATACCTATGATCTCGGAAATTATAGGCCAATCTCTCTCACAAGTCATTTATCGAAATTATTATAAAAAATCATTAGTATCAGAATGGTTAAATATTTGGCAAAAAATAACATCCTTTCAGATGGTCAATACGGCTTTAGAGAGGGGAAATCTACCGAAGATGCAATTTACTCATTAACTTCAAATCTATGAAAGGCACTCGATTTAAAAACCCCTTCATTATGTAGGTATATTCATCGACCTCTCTAAGGCTTTCGACACTATGTCACAACATTTTATTAAAAAAACTGAAACTTTATGGTATTAGAGGAAATATATACGACCTATTGAAGAGTTACCTCTCAAATATGCAACAACATGTAGTTATTGACGGTAAATGTAGCGAAATGAGAGATATTACATATGGTGTTCCACAAGGCACCCTCTTAGGACCTTTACTATTCATAATTTATAACAATAGTTTGCTGTCCATGTACACCAAGGGAACAATGCTCAGTTTTGCAGATAACACTGTGATAATATATCAAGCAGAAAGCTGGACTATTTTGAAAAAGAAAGTAGTAGAATAGTAGAAATGGATAATAATTCAAAATTTTAGGTTCACAAGAACTGAATTGGTTGATATGTTATTAATTCATGGAGAATGTCTTAAAAACAGAAATGGTCGATTTATGCACGCCTTCCTACGAACTAAACTTAAGACTAAGAACTAAACCTAAGAATTATGTAGTCAACGAGTAGGGTTCTTAGGTACGGGTGGATTTCGAAAAAGTGGCGTTAAGGACGATTTACCTTAACGCCACTTTTTCGAAAAGATGAAGGGAATATTCCGAAAAGATCCCAACAATGGAGAATATGGGCGTATTACACTTTTCGTAATGAGGAGGCAGAAATGACTCATTCACCCCTTTTATTCTTCATTACGGTCTAACATTCCACTCAACTGGGTTACCCTTGCACGATTCCTAAACTAAACACATTCCTAGCATGAAAATAACAATTTTTGTTATCGTTTACAAAGTTAAGAATAAAATTACCTTGACCGGTGGGATTGTGAAATAACAAAAAACTCATTTACATAATATTATCTCGGGTGCTTACACGCGAGCTTCAATGTTTTCCTCTTCGTGTCTGCCTTTGCGTTTTTTTTTCATTTATTTTTAGAAGCCACATACCTACGTCATGATGATGTCCAGCCTTACATCAGTAATGGCATCAGATAGGAATGATGATTCAACTGGATAAACAGCAGAAAGTTGCATCCTTGTTAAAACCGTTTCTTTTATGCATTTCTCGAAAATAGCATCCATCACGAAAATTTCTACGAAATCTACGAGGGAGACTCAAACATTAATTAATCATTTAGAAAGAACGTAACCTGTCAATCTTTTATGTATGTGGTTGGCTGACGGCCAATAGTTTTACTGAATTTACTTCCTGGTCGATTCTTCTTGATATCTGCAAAATAAATGTATGATTAGTCGTAATGTAAAGCCTGTTGAAGTTGACGTTGACGTTGCCGAAGGTTCTGCTTCCGTCGACCTTCATCAGGGGTGTCGTTGTCTCCCTGGTTCACTGGTCATTTGTATTTGTCTCTGTCGTCTTGCTTACGACCGTTCTCATGGACCTCCATGAGCAGTGGGTTTGTGTGGGTCTCCACTCTGTCTAGAGTAGTCCCCGCTTGTTGTCTGATCAGTCTGTCGATGTAGTCCGAGAGAATGTCTAAGTCTCGGTATATGAACTTGTTGAGCACGTATCGTGGAGCGTCCGTTGCCATCCTCAGGCAACATTGAAGAAGGCATGTATCCTTTGTCTATGCGTGTACGCGCATTGCCCCCAAGCAGTCGATGCGTACTGCATAGTTGGCAGTAGGATTGTCCTGATGAGGCGTAGTTTCAGCTCGAGTGCCATGTTGCTCCTATGAGGGGCCAAAGCTTGCGCCTTTTGGCTTTCGCTAGTGCTAATCTGTGGGAAAAGTGAATCTGAAACGTGCGTTTCTTATACAAAATTACTCCTAGGAAAACTGATTCGTCTACCCATGGAATTCTCTCGTCGTTCATAGTAACATGGCCCGTTGGTGTCCTTCGTCACCTCGTGAACAGTATGGCATTGCTTTTGTCTGCAATGATTCCGATCTTCCAACGATTGAACCACGGTTCCAGCTTGTTGATCTGATGTTGGAGCTTCAATGTTACTCCTCTCTAATGGGATAACTCGGCAAAGATTGCCGTGTCATCTGCATAGAGTGCCAGTTTGGTCATGGGATTGCCCGACATAGGCATGTCTGCGGTGTAGATCAAGAACAGTAGTTGTGGCGATAGCTCTGCTCCCTGTGGTACCCTAGCTTCTAGCCTTCTTCGTGGAGAGAGATCATTTATGACTTTGCATCAGTAAAGTTGACACCTCTTAGGAAAGAGTTTGTCAGCTTGACCATTAGTAAGGTTAATCTGGCATCCACTAGCTTCGTGATCATCCCATCGTGCCAAACTTTATCAAAGGCCCTGCTCATCAGGTCGCAGGTGTTAGGCTGATGGGGTGATGGTTTTGCGGAATCGTGTGGTTCTTGTTGGGTTTCGGAATCATAATGACCGTTGCTTCTTTTCAGCTGGATGGAAAATGTCTAAGTCTGAGTACAGCGATTATGATGTTTGTTAGGGCTGCTAGTCCTTTCCGTGGTAAGGCTTTCAGTGCCCTGACTGGTATGTCGTCTGGGCCTGGTGCTTTCCTGGTCTTGGCGTATCTGAGTATGTCCTTGATTTCTTCTGGAGATGTCGGCTCCAGAAGAGTGTTTGAGTCGTCGGATTGTCTGGTCTACGTGCGCTTCCATGTCCTCGACTTCATCGGTATAATCGACCTCGTATTCATGGCACAGACGTTCGAAGGAGTCTCTGAAAGCTTCTGCCTTGTCCGCCTCTGTGAAAACCAGGCCCATCTCGCCACGAAGTGGGGGGGCATGGTTCCGGCCATTTCTGAGGACTTTCTGCATTCTCCATAAGAAGTCTTCGGCGTTGAATTCGTCCAAACGTTCAGACCACTTTCGCTCTCTGGTTAGCTTCAGTTCTTCTCTAAGCTGTCGAGCCACGAGGTTGAACTGTCGCTTGTCATCGAGCGTCAGTGTTATCTGGTTGTTGTTTTAGACGTCGCGACGTCTAAGCCTGACTATCTCTTTGACCTCAGTTGGAATCCCTCCTTGGAAGTCGAAGTTTGTCGTCTGTATGTCTTTGGAGCACCGTTCCATCACTCTCAGTATTACTTGTCTCAGTTCGGTCACCGCCGCCGCTAGTTGGCGTGCTGTATCTATCCTGGGGATGATTATTTCGTCCTGGACTGCCCTTTAAAATCGTGACCAGTCCACTATCCGCTTCGTCGTGTGAACGATTTTGCATATATTTTGCGTTGAAATCTCCTATTGCAGCCGTTGGGTGATGGTCGGGGAAAACTTTCCCCAAGTCCGTTTTCCTGGAGGAGAACCATTTTACCTATCAAAAGTGCGGGGTCCTTTCAACACAAAAATTTTAATTTTCTTGGGAGTTTATGACATATACCCCGTATATACACTCATCTACCACGAACCAATCTCCGAGCAGACACGCGATTCTCGTTGAAATTCAAACTCGTTCCCGACGCTCTTTCTTCGTTCTTAATGAGCGTAAAATCACTTTTCCTCGTCTCCATGAAACAACCCCTTCACTTTGCTGGCGCCACGATCCCAGTCCCGAGACGGCCGTAAGCCCATCAACCTTTCAGGACTCTTATTGAATGTAAAGGATGCTCTAACACCTAATAACAATTTGCTTTGAATATGAGTACGACGGCGGTCGCTGTAGTTGGTTGTAAGGGTGCTTGAACTCAGCGAGAGGGTTGTGGGGGTGACATGGAAAGGGAAGTCCTGTATGGCAGTTGTGGGTGATAGGTGGTTATATATAGGGATGATGTATGAATAATGAACCGTTCATATTATTATGAACGTCAATAATAATATATAGTGAAATGTATACAGGGTGTTCCATCTCATACGAGCCACCCCGTATATTTCTTGCCCCATGGTGAGTGGAAACATTTTCCGAAACACGTCGAATGATTTTGTTTGGGGGACATCTGTTGACGTATTTTTGAGGCTTGAACAAGCAACCCCCTATTAGGGGGCGCTTCAACCCCTCAAAATTGAATAGGAGAGAGGGGTTGAGTGATACTTCATTTGAAAGGTCTTGGAAGCCTCTTTACAACGGTGTATAAAAAACGTGAATTTAATGAACCGTTTTCACCAAAAATTAATTTTGTGACTCGAATGAGCCACTTTGAATATTTTGGTTATTTTTACAATGTACAAGGCCATGTTTCTGAAGCCCTTTTTACAAACTTAAAAAACAAAATATTACAATCTTAAAAAAATTGAATTGTTTTATCATGCGTACAATCAAAAAAATCAAATCTGCGTTGCAAAATATCACATTCTTAAAAAAATTTAATTGTTTTATCATGCGTACAATCAAAAAAATCAAATCTGCGTTGTTAAATCAAATGTGCAAATTGTCCTCCAGTGACTTCCATACAATAATTGATTCTCTCAAACTAATAAATAAAAAACAGCAAAACATTTCCTTATGTTGCCTTAATTTTTTGTTCTCAGAAGGTTCTCAGAAGGATCTGGTTTTAACGTTTCTTCGATAGTTTCATGATTTAAATCAATCTGTTGAGTTACTACTTTGCTGATTTGTTTAAAATTTGGAAAAGTGTGGTGTACACATTGCAAGAACGTGTTGAGCTGGTTAGCCTTCATTACCAAAATCAAAATTGTGCCCGAGCGGCAGGGCCGGCCGAACGCATCATGCAGCTAATGCACAGCATGAGGGCGCACCTGCCAAGAGGCGCCAAAATGAGTTGAAATGTTTGAATAATATATACTCATTTCAAAACTCCCTTGGAAGATTTCGCTAATTCATAACCGATGTTTTCCTGCATCTAATAAGTAGTCTCCTAGCGCCCTGAACCATAATTCATTGTTTTTCAGTATTAAATATTCCATAGGACCTTTTTGGTAATATTGGTATCGTTTAATTTGCTATTGAATAGTTAGAGACAGTTGTGCGGTGAACAATTGGCAGTTGTGTGGATATAAGGCAATGTTTGTTGAGTATTCAATTTTCTCTTTGGGAGGGCTGACGGTAGTACCTAAACATTTTAGAATTTAATATAGCAATCGAAAATTGAAAACGAAGGGTTTCTAGAGACTTAGAATCAGAAAAACAAAGAGGAAGTCTGGTAAAATTTCTGAAAATATTCACTGACAATGGCGAATCGTCCAATTCTCAAACAGAAACTGGGACTGCAGCATGAGTCCATTTCATCCTCTTCATATGTTTCCACAATAGATGGAGAAAAAAATAGCCTGGCTTATTCACCACATGAATATAAAAATGAGGGGCGAAAGGGAGTTGATTTCAGAGTTTACACAGAGTACATATACAGGGTGTTTCTCAAGTACGTGTAGAAACTTCAGGAGCATGTTGCTGACGTCGAAATAAGAAGAAAAGTTCCCAAATACACATGTCCGCCTGTTATTCGTTTCGAAGATACAAAGTGTCAAAGTTTAATTCTTATATTTGTTTGTTGTAAATAAATTCTAAAATATTTGTGATATTCGAGTAAAGTTTGGTGCATGATTTTTCAATGACAA
Source organism: Chrysolina oricalcia (assembly GCA_944452925.2). Classification (NCBI taxonomy): domain Eukaryota; kingdom Metazoa; phylum Arthropoda; class Insecta; order Coleoptera; family Chrysomelidae; genus Chrysolina; species Chrysolina oricalcia. The sequence goes on along the minus strand of OX101815.2, from coordinate 5,895,781 downwards.
AATCAAATTTTATGTTAATTGCGAAAAAACTGATTTCTAATTGAATTTCTTTAAAATTTAAAAATCTTGTCATTAAAAATTACATGCATCGATTATTTCAAATCTCAATAATTCGAAAACAGTTACTATCAGCGACCTCTACAAAGAATATTTTTTTTACGCAAACTACATTATGAATATTCCCAGATACCAAACTACCCAAATATCAAAATTATTTTTTAAATTATTCACAAAAAAATAAGAATTCAACTTTGACACTCTGTATCTCAGAAACGAATAACTTGCGGACATATGTTTATAGGGACTTTTCTTCTTATTTTGACGTACTTAAGAAATACCCTGAATACTGGAAATCTGATATTGAATGAATTATACAAGATATAAAATTCTTGATACAGAAAAATTTGGCATTCAGAGGATCTTCTGATAAACTCTTCTGTGATATAAACTTGTTTCTTATAATCTATATGAGACCAATGGTAGTCTTTTTCTATTTTGAAAATATTGTTTTATTCAATAAAAAAAAATTATGTTCATAAAAGTCATCAAGTTAAGCTGCTTCATTTTCAGATAATGTATGGAACTGTAAAAGTGCATCATCTCATATACTTTCTGTTCATTAACGTGATGATTATTATGTTCATCATATTACGATACAATGTGTATAAAGGAGCAAATAAAATTTTGCATGAGGGCGTTCAGTACTCTAGAGCCGGCCCTGCCGAGCGGCTGCAAGGATATTAAACCAAAACCATCCTGAACGTAGCATTCGCCATAAGTACGTAATGGAATTGATTTCAAAATTTTTGGAGACGTTTTCAGTAGTGGATAAAAAAGGGCATCCATTGGTATTGTGAATGATGAAGGAGCAGCTGTGGCGGTATTGGGACATGTCCAACTTATGCCATACACGCAATCTGTACAACTGTCTGCAGTTTCCGGTATTAGCCAATCTAACGTTTTCAGAATTTTACATAAACACAAGTTTCATCCGTACAAAATTAAATTAATTCATGAATTAAATGATGATGATTGGGATTTAAGGCAAGAGTTTTGCGAAATTATGACCGAGCAACAATAACCCAAATTTCTTGTACAATGTTTGCTTTTCTGACGAATGCACTTTTTTACTCAATGGAGAGGTTGACCGGCATAATTGTAGAATTTGGAGCGATAAAATTCCTCATGTATTCCGAGAAGCTCACACTCAATATTCGGAAAAGCTAAACGTTTGGGTAGGAATTTTAGGAGACCACCTATTAGGACCTCTGTTCATTCCTGGGAATTTAAATGGCGACATTTATCTTGAAATGCTGGAAAATGCGATTGATCCGTTAATAACTGAACAATTAGAACACGATCATCTACTACTTGAACAATTGCATTTCCAAAAAGACGGAGCTCCTCCTCACTACGCCGCACCAGTTCGCCTTACCTCAATTTGCAATACCCCGGTCGTTGGAATAGAAGAAGAGGTCCTATGGAGTGGCCTGCCCGATCTCCTGACCTGAACCCCCGGGACTTCTTCTTGTGGGGACATCTTGAGTGTCGTCAAAAACTCCAATTATGCTGAACCATGTTAGAGACGGTTTTCAGTCAAGATTGTATTATTGTATGGAAGTCCATGGAGGACAATTTAAACATTTGATTTAAACACGCAGAAAACCATTCATCAAACTTGTTCAAAATTTAACGTAGAATCTAATAATGCAATGAAATACAGGGTGTTTCATTTAAAAAAACTTCTAAGTCGCTGGGCTTTTTTGAGACACTGTATGGATGAAACTTAAACCATCAAAGAGATCGAATGAAGAAGTTATAGGGGGGGCGACAGACTTTTGGTCCTCACTGTATAAATATATAAAAATACACACACATTGCTTGAAACTTAAACCATCAAAGAGATCGAATGAAGAAGTTACAGGGGGGGCGACAGACTTTTGGTCCTCACTGTATAAATATATAAAAATACATACACATTGCTTTACAATCACTACCAAGTCTCAGAATAGTACTCCTCCAAACTATAGTAAGTAATGGATCTTCAACAGACTTTCGAAGTTTTTTGATTATTTGTCCTACGTGTTCTGTGTTACAACTGGGAATTATCCAAATTATACTGATTTTTAAAGACTAACCACACGCTTCTAGTACAAGTACAGAAGTTGAAGTTTCAAGATTTTTCAACTGCGGGTGGTTGTTGAGACGGTTTTCAAAAAATTTCATAGTATAGTGTTACATATCCGATTCGCCAGCAATTCGGTACTACATTTTGTCAGGATTGTTGTTTATAGGATGCCGGATTGAAAATGTACCTACCGCCTTACCTACATTCTGGCTCAATTCGTGTTTTTATTATTCTTCCTTTTTTTTATTTCTTTGTAGTCTTGTGGCTTCGCTTCGAAGTATCCTCTGGTATATTGGTCTCAACACAATCTGTCTGCTTTTGGAAGTCGCCTTTTATGATTCTCATTTTTATTTTACCTTGGTTATTGTCAAGATGCATATAACTCCTGGTGCGTTTACTGATTCGCTTTTGTTTCAACCAAAGTTCTTGATCCTGTAATTGCGTCAATAGAGTTTGTTCCATTCGTCAATGGATGACGCTTAAGTCGAATATAGTGGAGTTTCCAACAATCCAAAGTGCCTACTAGATACATTTTTTGAGTTTTTGAACGTTAACATTATTTTGAGGTTATATGTCAATTACATTGCATATTAGGCTATCCAAGATGCTGTCAAACTAAAATCAAGATGGCCGCCTGAAGGCACACATTGTATTTGTTATTGTTTGAACGAGACTGATTATTGTTAATTTTCATCTATTGGAGTGAAATTTTTGTATGAAACCTTGCCGAATAAAAAACATGCCTACAAAGTGTTATGTTGTAAATTGTGGAAGCCGTGGAGATCGCGACTTAGTGAAGTTTTTAAAAATTCCTAGCTAGCTACATTTTGATAATGCGGTATATTAAATCAAAGACTAGATAGATAGATGTTTATTAAGTAGGATACCCTAATATACATAGTTCCATGTTGCAAAATAACAAATTAGTAGGTAAAAATATGTAACAAGTGAAAATAATTTACTTTGCGATATCTGACACTCGGTGTGTAAAAAAACGACCAATCCAATGAAGATTTGAAAATAAAAATAGATAAATGTGTAGGCAATCATATATTACAAATAATAGTGTTGAGGAAACAGTCATAACTTCATGCACTGAGAACCAATCCAGGGGTTTTTTGGTACATCGGACAGTCCTATAAATAGGGTCCAATAGAATTTCACAGATATCATTTTCACACTGCAGCACAACTCGGCCATCCTCACCTTTTCACAAAGACACCATCTTTACTCTAAAAAATGTCTTCCTTTTATGAAACTTAGGTAGCACAACTACTTTACGAAAATTGTACGCTTTTGGGAAATCAACTATCCAGAATTATTCATCTGGGAAAATTTACTCATGAACATATATCCTTTGGGAGACCAAATCACAAAATCGCAGTATTTTCATTCAGTTAGTTTCATTTGTAAATGAGTTTGGTAATAATAAGCACGGTCACGTTTTAGGGTAATTGCAATTCCACCGCTTATTATAGTTGAGGTTTTTAAATTTGAATACTGCCCCATATCAATATTCCTTAACGAATATGGACACTTCACTTCCATAGCAGCCACAAGACATCGTCGCATCAGGAGAACCATCAATTTATTAAATAATCTATACTTTCAACAAAGGAATATCCATTCGCTGTGAATGCCTCATCTGAAAAATTAATTGGAAACATTAATAAACAGTTCATAAATTACGAAAAATCAGTATCTACCTTGGCAACAACAACAGTATGTTCATCCATTTTTCTTGCTTCACAATCATGGGCAAATCCAGCTTCAAGATATTTATAGCCTGTTAAACTTTTGTAGGCCTTCATTGGCTTTCTTGTTTATGAGTCAACAGCAGATATGTAATAATGTCGAATGCCGTTACTGTTGTGAAAAGATCTAGAGATATGTCCATTTCACAAGGAGTGAAAGTAAAAGGATCCATGCACTTTATCACTCTCCTTTTGTCTGTATAGATCGATTCAGTGTCTTTGTTTACTCGTTCTAAAGATAATAAATAAATCACTTTTAGTTAAAACAGCCATAATAACATTTCAAATCACAACTAAACAAAACTATTAGCAGTAGAAGCTAGTGCCAAACACAAACACCATTCATGTGTGCCTACAGCCGGCCATTTTTAAAGAGCCGTGGTCACGTGTTCTGGATAGCCTAATTGGCATTTATCGTGTGATTTTTCTGTTCTTTTAATACTTTTCGCTCAGTTCGGTAGTTTTGCGACGTTTTTAGTTGTTGGGTTATTGTTATTTATTTGTTCTTGTGTTTTTCTGTCATTCGTAAAAGTTAGGGTAGTGTATAGCATTTTTTTGTGAGTCTCGACTTCGACATGACAATCATGACATGGTTCAATTTGAGGTTATGTCGATGACGCAGCATGCGTTTGTCAAAACGACATGTCAAGTCATCATGATCGGTAATGATTTGCCTGCCATCTATGTTAAAATTGAGTAAACTCTCTTGACGCAATAAAAATGTCATGAATCAAGCAGGCCGTACATCAACAGTTTTGGATGACAATTTCACAGCTATAAGTAATTCCACCAGGAGTTATATGCATCTTGGTTATTGTTTAGAATACATCTGTCAGTTCTGACACATGCCCGCAAATTTGGGAAAAAGAAATAAGTCTTTTGCTGCCCAGGTGGATTGGAGCTTTTGACTTCGCTTTAGGCGGATTTTTCTTGAAATCTTTGGGAGAAGTTTGTGAAAATAGTGGTCTGGTTTCCCTGAGCAACCACACACACCTTTGTGGATAAGATTTCCTACTTTTCTAAAGATTTTGTAAACCCAACCTCTTCGAGGCCATCCAATATCACAGGTTAGTTATACTCAGATATAATTGTGCATATATGCTCTTATCAGCATCCTAACTTCTTGGTCTTCCTCTGATAACAATTCCTCAAGATAATTCTTATTTTTAGGCCTCTCAGCTGAACCTCTTAGCAGAACCTCTTAGCAAAACCTCTTACCAACACCCCTTACCAACCTCGTACCGTACGTGTGCCCTTCCGAGCCCTATTCTGCACATTTACCAGTCTGGACTATACAGAGACCCCCTTTACGACAGTGCTGATTTGAAGAAATCACAGAGCCCCGTTAACTTGTCGTGCTGCCTGCTGATAGAACTACTATTTCCCCGATATTTACAGATAAGCCTTTTCACAAACATCATTTGCTTTAATTATCGCTGAATTTAAGATTCATACTGATTCTGCCGCTAGTAAGCTTCTTTTCGTGATTTTTGATGACTAAAGTAAATATTTATTGCTAGTTGGTCGATGAGTAATAACAGGTCTTGATATTGTGAACTTTAAGTATATATACTAAAAGGAGTTGAGACCACGTCGATCAGAATATTGAACCTTCCTGACAGTAGGTAATGTTAGGATCATTGAAATAATTAATAAATTCACATAGTCAAATTTTCGAATCGATAAACCTTTGTTACTACGAGGCGTACCACGGAGTAGCAAACAATCAATCCAAAGATCACAGTTTATTAGAATGTATCGTTGGAAATATTCATTTAAATTGTAAAGGAAAAGCAATACACTTTGTTATCTTGGAGACTACCTATTTATTTGTTTTCTTTCTACCCACTTCCTTCTCCACTGAGCAAGGGTCTGTTAAGATTTTCAGTTCTTCCTTTCGCCGAGATTATTTCCTTGAGGAAAGGAAGAACATAGCAATAGAACGTATTTAGCAGGTGTAGAATAATTCTTTTCTGTCAAAAAATCTCTAGCAACGGGTATTTGGACTGTTTCAAGATTTGTTGAGGGGTAGTTTATGGGTTCATACATTGTTTCACCCCATAATTTTTTTAAAATTCTGAGTTACGAAGATGAATTGATATCTAGTTAGCCTAGACCAGTTACCTGCATAAACAAAATATTGCGTTACCATAGCAACGAACAGTAACTTATTAGAAGTGTCAGTGTAAAGTTTGACGTCAAAAAAGTAAACCAGAGTTACGCAATAAATTAAAAGCAGAAATATGTCCACCGAAATTGTGAAAATCAAAAAATTGGAGTATCGAGCCATCATCAAGTACCTGTATTTAAAAGGGTTGAGAGGTAAGCAGATTTACGAAGATATGCTTAATACCCTTGGTGATCAATGTATGCGACCGTGAAAAATTGGACTGCAAGCTTCTAAAGAGGTAAATTTTCCATTGAAGATGATGACCGATCGGGAAGGCCAGTTTCTGTGTCAGTCCCCGAAAATATCGATGCAGTTCATGACATGATTTTAACAGACCGTCGAATTGGTCTAGAACGGATATCTGAAGCACTGAATATTTCTTACGAACGCGTTCATCACGTCAACTTGGACATGAGAAAAATTGCTGCAAAATGGATCCCCAAATGTTTGAATGTTGACCAAAAGCGTGCAAGGGTAGTAGCATCGCGTTCGATCTGTGCTCGATTTGAAAACGATGTAGACTTTTTAAACCGAATTGTTAATATGGATGAGACTTGGGTACATTTCTACGATCCAAAAACAAAGCAACAATCGATGGAATGGCGACACTCCGGTTCTCCAAGACCTAAGAAGTTTGGTGTCCAAAAATCTGCTGGAAAAGTTCTTGCTTCAGTTTTTTGGGATTGCCATGGAGTAATCATGATTAATTTTTTGGATAAGGGTAGAACAATAACTGGAGATTACTATTCGACATTACTGACCACTCTATGGGAATAAATTAAAGAGAAAAGACGCGGAAAGCTATCCAAAGGTGTTTTGTTTTTGCAGGACAACGCCCCTGCACACAAATCTCATGTTGCCATGCAAAAAATTCGTGATTTACGGTTTGAATTACTAGAACACCCCCCTTATTCACCAGATTTGGCTGCGTCAGACTATCATCTCTTTCCTTAACTGAAAAAAAGTTCACAAGGTCGTAAATTTTGTTTCAACAAGGAGGTAATAAAAGCTGTGGACGTCTAGTTTCTAGAGCAAGAAGAAACATTTTTTTTGAAAGGTCTAGAGACGTTGCAGGTTCGCTGTAATAAATGTATCCAATTAAGAGGAGAATATGTTGAGTAATAAAATATTTTGACATTGAAATTTTGTTTGGTTCTATAGTAGAATTTTTCAATATGTCCTCGTATAACTCGGAATTTTAGTAAGAGATTATTTTTTATTTTAACATTTACGATATGGAATTCTTTTTTGGGGAGGACGTGCAGACACACATTTACAGTCGGTATTTGTTTTTCAAAGGACTCGTGGTGTTACCAAGCAATTTGAATTGCTATCGATGGTATTGCGCGAATTCGTGGTATTACCCCGATGATGCAAAGTTGACTAGTGCTCCTGATTGGTTCATTTGACAAATGCGTGCAATACCCCTCTCTTATTTTAAAAGCTACCGAAACGTAATAGACCACAAGCCCAGGCACATTTTCAGGGGGTGATTTTATACACTACGAGTCATATATAATGTTGAAGTACTGGTCGAAAAACAAACGTTGGGCACTGTGCCGTCAATTTTCCGCGGTACAAGTGAGTGTACAGGCGAGTTGAAATGTCGTAAAAAAGGGGGTACTTTTTGATTACTTTATACATGACTGCACTATTCTGGTAAAAGAGGCAATGAAGAAAGAATGCTCTAAAACCCAGTGACGTCAAAAAATAGCGGTACAGGGAGTCGGATTTTTTTTTTAAATCGGCGATTTTACCCCCCCTCCCCAGTTAATCGAATACTTGACGGCGTTGATTCAGTTAACTTTGCCTTTCCTTAAGAAACTATGATACATCTATGCCGTCAGAAAAGGGTGGTACATGGGGTCAGATATCGCGAATCAAAACCCGATTTTTACCCCTTGTAGGGGTGGTCATTTTATACAACCTAAAATTAAGCTGTTTCAATGCTATATCCATCAAAGATAACATATTTTACTAAGCCGTCAATTTTATATGGTACAATATGCTGAAAAATGTGTTTTTCATGTCGAAATCAAATTAGTCCGACAATGCAGCTACTTACTATTAATTTTGGGGACATTTGGTTTCAACAGAATGGTTGTTCGAGTCACAATGTCACGAGTCACGACCAGTGACACAATTTCTTTAAAACAGATTTCGTGATCGCTTAATATCTACATGTGGTATGATATTGTGGCCTCCCAAATCACCAGATTTAAATGATTTCTTTCTTTGGGAATATTTGAAAGAATCCGCGTATCGACATGCATTTCAGAGAGCAACAAATTCTGATGAATTAAATGGCAAAATTATCCAACTTTGTGCCTACATTACGCCAAATCTACTCCGTGATATGAGATTATCTCTGTATCACAGATTCGACTATTGTTTGGCACAACAAGGTATTATTTTTCAAACTTTATTATATTAAATATTTTTGGGTTAGTTGAATTTCAATTTATTTTTCAGAAGTTAAGATTATTATTTTTTTCGTAGAATGTAATTTATTTTAAATGACGTTATGGCAAATTATGTCAGCAAATAATTTTTCGCAGACAATGAAAAATTCGTTTCCTGAGAAGCCAGACATATCCCTATTCTCTAGTATGTTGATAGTGTCTCTAGGTCGCTAGAAGTGAGGACCATCCATTGAAGAGTTGAATACTTGAATGTCCATCGCGTGTAATTGCCGCCAGTTTTTGAGCACGAAAAACGGAGCGTAGTCCATGTGCGTATACATATCCCCACTTTGACATCTCCTTTCTATTCTCCACTTTTAGAGAATATAATCTCCCTAGTAAAGAAAATTCATGTACTCGAAAAATTTCCGTCAATTAATTCAAGCACGCGGTGGATTCGGTAAGAAAATTTCACACCGAGAAATGAAAATCACCCAACAATTCCTAAGAAATAACTAACGATGGTTTCACCTTTATGTACTACCACTGAAATATTGATATGTAAAATACCTAACAAAATTTTAATCTGAATTTGGAACAAAAAAAATGTGTTGTGATCGTGGATTGAACCATCGACCTACAGACTCATATGCAGCAACAGTACCGCTGAGCTACGGGACTTGTTATAAAACGTTTTGACAAATGGTGTATTGAACTGCTTCTAAAATATGATTTCAGAATTGACAATTGGACCGAAAACGAATATTACCAAGATTATCGTTAAAATTTTGAAATTCTCTTATTACGAAGAGTTTCCGTTCAATGTCGACGGCACCACAATTTTAAATTACTGTTCAATATGGTCAATATTATATTGTTAATGTCGTCTTGTAATTTTTGACCAAAATTATGACCAAAATAGTAGGTGAAATAAGCAAAAGTATTAAGAGATTTCACGTCAAATGCATAAAATATAACAAGGGAAAATTGACGGCTTTTCTATGTTTTTTAATGTTTAATGAAGTGCTATCCACAATAATATTTCAAAAATAAACTCTTATAAATGTGCAGGCAATTTTCAATTTTTAAAATTTTTTTAGTTTTTATATTTATTCTGTATTTCAATTGGGTACCATGAATTATTGACGGCATAATTATAAAGCCATTATAAGCAGTTTCTGCTTAAAAAAGAACCGTATGCCGTCCTGAAACGGCACCATATTTAGAATACTCATTAAATGTTAACTCAAAGCTAGAAATCAGTGCCGTCAAATTCTAAATGACCACCCCCATAAGGGGTAAAAATCGGGTTTTGATTCGCGATTTCTGACCCCATGTACCACCATTTTCTGACGGCATAGATGTATTATAGTTTTTTTAGGAAAGGCAAAGTTAACTGAATCAACGCCGTCAAGTATTCGATTAACTGGGGAGGGGGGTAAAGTCGCCGATTTCAAAAAAAAATTCCGACTCCCTTTACCGCTATTTTTTGACGGCACTGGGTTTTAGAGCATTCTTTTTTCATTTCCTCTTTGACGAGAATAGTGCCGTCATGTATAAAGTAATCAAAAAGTACCCCCTTTTTTACGAAATTTCAACTCGCCTGTACACTCACCTGTACCGCGGAAAATTGACGGCATAGTGCCTAACGTTCGTTTCTCGACCAGTACTTCAACATTATATATGACCTGTGGTGTATAAAATCACCCCCTGAAATTGTGCCTGGGCTTGTGGTCTATAAACCAAAGAGACTTTTGCAGTTTTGCACTTTGATCTCAATCGTGACTTGAGCTTTGAGTAATCCAGATCCCGTCGTATTTTTGTGCTCGGCTGGCTTTGTACTTCCACTTTGTTGTCATTTCTCCACAAAAACATACTGGAACGTTTCAGAAGACTCAACTCACTTCGCAAACAATATATGTATAATAAAATTTAAGCTCTCGGTTGACTTTCAGCTTTTGTAGGGATGCATTAGAAAAGAATAAATTGCCTTGCACTACTCTAGAATGAAAGGAATATTCCGGAATTTAACATAATACGTTGATGTATTCCGAATGTGAATGCTTCTGCTTTTTGATAAGTTCGTTGAAGTTATGTAAACAGATCCCGGAAATACCGGGAAATAATTCAGACGAAAAGAAGTGTATTCAGAGTCGAATTGGGTTTTAAAATGAAATGTTTTCCGGTGCAAGGTGAGTTTTCTTTGAAGGCTTCCGTTCAATTTGACTTGTTTGGTCCTTGGCAAGTCTTCTACTAGCCCGGGAGTTAACGAAATAAATGTCCCGGTCATTTTTGGAAGTTTTATATTTTTTGTATTGTGAGTTATTGAGTGTATTGAGTTATGTGTTCAATGTATGATAGTAATATGAAAGTCTGCCAGCGCAGCCCCACGACGGGTGGTTACAGGAGGGTTCCAAATCCACAATTCGATTTTTTTTGTCAAGGTATGAACAAATTTCATAAGAACTTTTTGTAGAGCAGTGCTAGTACGATAAAACTGTTCATGAACGTCCTTACAATAACTCATTTCGTTTTCGAGATTTCGATGTTTTTTTTTTAATTTATAAAATTCGTAGTCCATATTGCAATTTTTTTTCAGAGATACGGAAAAATATCATTGAAATTTTTTGTAGATCTGGTCGAGTACAATAAAACTGTTTATATACATTTTGTTATTGAAAAATAGCCATTTCAAACAAAAAAAAAATATATCGAGATATGAAAAAATGCCATGAAAACTTTTTGTATCAAGAACTGTAAAACTGACTATACAATTTTCCTATATCTCGTGTCGTTTTTGAGTTTTTGATGTTTTCAGACAGAAGACGTCAAATATTTCCAAGTCCATATCTCTATTGTTTTTTAAGATATGAAAAATCTTTGTGTTAACTTTTCATAGAACTTTTCAAGGGCAACAAAATTGTTGATGCACAACTTTTCGATATCTAGTTTAGTTTTCGAGATTTTGGCTATTTTATAAAAAAATTACAAATTTTCCAGTTTTTTTTAAAACTTTTTCAATATTTTTCCAGTTTTTGTTCGAGTTGGAAACGTTTTATAGAACTTCTCAAGGGCAACAATATTGTTGATGTACAACTTTCCGAAATCTAGTTTAGTTTTCGAGATTTTGGCTATTTTATAAAAACATTACAAATTTTCCAGTTTTTTGAAACTTTTTCAATATTTTTCCACTTTTTGTTCGAGTTGGAAAATGTTTATAGGTTTTCATGAAAACACCGTCGTAGTATCTTATTAGTAGTCTAGTCTAGAAGAACTATTTTGGTAAATTTCGCCTCAAAGGCACAAAAAATTATGATCCAGAGCTCATTCCATTCGGAATGACCTCTAGAAACTTTTTGAAAAATTTGCAAAAGTTATACAATTTAGTAAAAAAAGGGGGTGGTTTGGTTTTTTGCAAATATCTCGGAAACCATTAAACATATCCAAAATTTGAAAAAAGATCCTGAAAGCGAAGAAAATTTCCCAAAAAAAATTCCACCATCCAGAAATCTACTACCAATATTCAGAATTTTAATTTAGAGGCGAAAATAGCGCTAAAAGCTGGTGATGCGAGTCCCGCGTGCGCTGACTGATACGGACCCTTGAACAATAAAAATAATTTTATCTCATTAAATATCAATATTAAGAGATAAAAAAATTCGCTGACCTTGTAGACACTTGAATAAACGACAATCCATAGAAAAATTGTCTCAAAGTTTCAAAGAACCCCGCACTTTCCTTATAGAAAATGGCTTTCGGTTAAATTCCCTGAATTTTTGGTATGTTGTAGATTTCGACTTCCTCGGCAAAAGTGTCCGCAGACATAAAAAAATCGGCAGAATTGTTTTCGAGATACAGGGTGTTAAAGATGAAAAGTGAAGCTTTCTGCTCAGAATTTTTAACAACTCCGAGAATTGACAAAACGTCCATTTATTCATGGAATAACATGCCTGAATGATGGTACAATGTCATCTGCAACTCGTATTCATTATATTTTTACGTTTCGTACTATAAAACAGGGCGAACAAAGAAAAATCCAATTCGATTAATTTTTTAACCAACCAGTGTGAGTTGGTTCATGAGAATTAAAGATCCAATTGAGCCTGGATGAACCTTCACCATTCATTTGTTCATTGTGTACCAAATATCCCAATTTTGTAGATACCGCACATTTCATAGAAATCATAAAATATTTTTCCATCTGAACTGAAATAGCTTTCAAATACTGTAGAATTAGACCCAACCTTGAGAGGGTTATTGCTTCTGGTACATTTCAATTTTCTCTAGTTCCTTTGGAAACAGGGCTTTCAAATGAAAAACATTTCATTCACCATGTATATAAGGTATTGCATTTTTGGAATAGGTACCGCACTAATCTTATTTTTCAACAAGAATTGTTGTGTAACAGTGTGCACTGTTTTATGTATAACGTTGTGCCCTGTATAAGATGGTCCTATATTAGTATTAGAATAGTCTTATTTAATTTTCAAGATATCACTTCTCCGGGTTAAAGTTTAACTTAAAAATTCATGAAGGGGTGTTAAACGGCGCGCTAGACTAAACAATTTCTAGTGGGTCTCTGTCTGAAGATAAGCCACGATCTAAAAATAGCACAGAGGGTAGGTTGTGAAGAATGCTCTCGGTTTTTCGGAAGAACGAGCTTTTGGAGCTGGACAGTCGGTGTTGAAGTGCTAGTGACAAGAGTTGGTTCGATTTCGAACGCCCGGTGAGGGTGGCTTTTTGCCACCCCCGATAATGGGGCCGACGATGTGGGTGTTAATTTTTAGGGATAAGTGGGTGTTCAATTATTCAACTAAAATAAGTAATTAAATATACGTTTGGGGTATTCTATTTGTTTAATAATAATAACAATAATAGAGAAAATTGTTTTCTAATTTTGGGGCGTGAAAGGTATAATATTTAAATAGGGATAAGTGGGTGTTCAGTTATTCAATCTAAATAGTTAAATACATGTTCGAGGCATTTTTCTATCTTTATTAATAACAATAATTATAATAGTGTCTCGTTGTTTCCGATGGACAAAAACAACTGGAATTTTATGTTGGTGAGTGTACTCACTAATAGAGCAAGCTTAATATTACTTTTTTTTATGAGAGGGTGACTATCCAATTTACCGATTTTATTTGTTTGTTTTTTTTTTCATTTTTGATTACTAACGGAGTTATGAATTGTTCCGACACTAAATGTACATTGTATTCTTAGGATTGGTTTATTTGAAGCGTTTAAATATTTCAAACTGTCTGTCTATATTTGATACAATTTTTATTATTCACCGTTTATTATTTCCCACCATTTTGTTTAGTAAATGTTTCGTGGAACTTTGTCGACTATTATTTACTTTTTCAACCCTTATGTAAAGTCCACGCATTTGTGAAGCCGTGGCCGTACCTGCAAATTAACAACTGTCCTCTAAGATGATGGTGAAACACGAAAACCAGTAGCGCTGAAAAGTATTATCATTATTTTTTTAGAGCTATCCACTGTCTAAAATCCGTATGGTCTTAGCGGATTAAAAACTCAATTCGGACCTGGTGGCAGCATGCTACCATTTTATAAAAATATTTCCTAGTGTGGGCGACTTAGGAGTGGTTCATGGTTGCTTTGGTGAAGTTTGGAACCGATCCAAAGAAATCGTCGCCTACCACACTAGCGATTTATTACAGTTGGAAAATAGCCCATTTCGGTCTCTAAGGAGTAAATCGGGTATCAATAAAATCCGTACGGTTGCGGCCAAAAAAAAAAGGGACAGTTGTCTATTTTTGCGATTATTCCACCTTTCGTCACTGCATGTATATGCGGCATGATTACTTCCTAATTTGGAATTGTTTGATAGATGTCAAATATTCAATGTTGCCATGTGACATATTCATAACACAAATTCAAGTAGCTAGAAATAAACAAAAATCTGCTATAAGAGTTATCCCATTTTTTATTGGCCGCAACTGTACATTCAAAAGTATATAGCCGATAAACGAGTCCGGAGATCTATGCTGAGATTGATGACAATATCTCGGACTCCTCAAATCAAACATAATATCAAAAATTCAAGAAAATTAACAGATTCTTTTTCGAAATACAGGGTACTCATTGAAAAAACCGCATTTTTGCAAGAAACTTGGACTGTATCTTTTTACTCACCCTTTACGCACTCCTACTTTCGAACCACCCTCTATATGAAAAAAAATGTCAGTAACCTTCGATCGAGATTGAGGAAGTACATCCTGGCTCAATTGGATCTTTAATTCTCACGAACGAACTTACACTGGTTTGTTCAAAATTAATCGAATTGGATTTTTCTTTGTTCATCCTGTTGTAAAGCACGAAACGTAAAAATATAATGGATACGAGATCCAGATGATATTGTACGATCGTTCAGGCATGTTATTACATGAATAAATGGGCGTTTTGTCAATTCTCGGAGTTGTTAAAAATTCTGAGCAGAAAGCTTCACTTTTCATTTTTGACACTGTATTTTGAAAACTAGTCGGCCGATATTTTTGTGCCTTGGATACTTTTACCGAGGAAGTCGAAATCTACAACAACAAAAAATCAGGAAATTTAACCGAAAGCTATTTTCCATGAGGAAAGTGCAGGGTCCTTTACATACAAACCCTAATAATTGTTAAACTAAAAACCTCGAATTTGTTTCAAATGGTATCAAAGCAATTTTTTAAGAAAACCGTATTTGTCATCGGTGCTTCTCTTGTTGGGCATTGAAAATATTATGCTTTTTAATTCATCATAAGTTATGAGTCCAAAGCTTTGAAAAAATGTATCATTGGTTCTGGGTGGGATGAGTTTATATTTGAAACTATATTCCTAATGCTATCAATTTAGAAGTTATTTAGAGCATTTGGTATTTCATAAATGTCTTTGATGGTTACATTCTCTGAGATTATAATTTCAGTGGTAGCCGTGCGGGTAGAGCGTTCGCCTTTGGAGCGAAGGGTCGAGGGTTCAAAGCCTCGCATGGTCATCGGTCTCGTGCATGGCATCACACGTTAAAAGGTAAGGGCTACGTCTTCCCTAGCTCACACAAGTCTCTCGAAGACTTACGAGGGTTGCGCGTAGGGGTGCAATCGGTTGACGGAAATAACAATTTTAACAATTTTAACAATTTTAACAATTTTAACAATTTTAACAATTTTAACAATTTTAACAATTTTAACAATTTTAACAATTTTAACAATTTTAACAATTTTAACAATTTTAACAATTTTAACAATTTTAACAATTTTAACAATTTTAACAATTTTAACAATTTTAACAATTTTAACAATTTTAACAATTTTAACAATTTTAACAATTTTAACAATTTTAACAATTTTAACAATTTTAACAATTTTAACAATTTTAACAATTTTAACAATTTTAACAATTTTAACAATTTTAACAATTTTAACAATTTTAACAATTTTAACAATTTTAACAATTTTAACAATTTTAACAATTTTAACAATTTTAACAATTTTAACAATTTTAACAATTTAAATTTAAATTTCCACTTTTTCCATTTTTTGGTATGAGATCCTTCATAGTTTTCCACATTTCATTTGGATTACCTTCATTTTGCGCAATGGTTCGTTCATAATAGAGTTTTTTTTCGTTTTATTGTTTCTACTGCTATATTTGTTTAATGGGCCGTGGTGGTCGGCTGGTAAAAGCGTACGCCTCGCAAGCGTGGGGTCGTGGGTTCGATCCACCGATTCACCGGTCTCGTGCATGGCATCACACGTTAAAAGGTAAGACCTGCGTCTTCCCTAGCTCACACAAGTCTCTCGAAGACTTCCGAGGGTTGCGCGTAGGGGTGCAATCGGTTGACGGAAATAACAATTTTTAACAATAACAATTTTGATTCTGTTTATATTCTTCACAATTTTCTGTGGTTCTATCTGATAAGAATTTTCTATAACTCAAGTCCCTAGTAGCTGTTGCTTCTGCAACATAATCATTCCACCAGATTTTGTAATTGGGGAATATTTTAACAATTTTCTTTGGTGCTGCTTTATTCAAGATGTATAGTTCTTTACTATGAAAATCTCTTTATTATTCATCGATATTCCTCACACTGAAGTTACCCAAATAGCACACCATGTCCCAGGGACGTCCCTATTTGGTACAAATCATGTCCGAATGTCCGGGACTTAAAATCATTGTCCTTGGGACGTCCGATTCAGTGCATTTTCATGAATTTCCCCAAAGGACTTCCTATGGATGACCCAATCGGTACATCGTATGAAACGTCTCTGCGAGGACGTCTTTGGGATGTCCTGGATCGGATATATTTTGTAATGTTTTCTAAGATATCCATCGGACGTCCTTGTTAGTAAGTATTCTGGCATGTCTTTGAAAGGACGTCCCATGGTTGTTCTGATACGGGACATTCAGGAACATCCCGCATGAATGAATATTGGACGTCCCAATTGGTATATCTTAGAATATCTCCCTGCGAGGACTTCCTTGAGATGTCCTGGTTCGGATATACTTTGTAGAATTTTCTAGGATATCCAATGGATGTCCTGATAGTTGGCATGTATTTGGCATATATTCGAAAGGACTTCCTATGGTTGTCCTGGTATGGGGACATTCTGGAACGTCCTTGATGGATGTGCGAGGACTTCCTTGGGATGTCCTGAACTGAAAATATTTCGTAATGTTTTCTAGGTGCATCCATCCAAAGATGAAGGATGGATGATCATAAAAATGAAACAAAATTTTAAAACAGTTACAATAATCAGGCCTCCATGTGTGCTCAGTACCCGTGTATACATCCCAGCTAGTAGTTTTATAGAAGAAGTATAAAATGGATCGCATATTTACGATAGGGCTACACACTATAGCGAAATAAAACCCTATTCACTATAACAATAAGGTCATCAGGGGCCAAGGAGACTAAAATTTAACAAGGAGAGTTTAATCCCCAAAGACAATGGGGACACTAGTAGAAAGAGATGAAAGAACATTTGTGACGAAATGTGACGTAGTTGGACGTGTCATGGCCGCCGTTCTCTATAGACAATGACGGACTAGCTCTTGGTAAATGAGAGTTACTGCTGACAATTTTGTTGCTGGTTCGAGTTCTACTCTGTACTTATATCCAAGTACGTCACTATGACGCGTTGATGCTACAAGATTCTGATTGGCTAGAGCTTATTAAACCCTCCTTTTGTTAGTTTAGTCTCTTTGATCAGGTGCCATATTCTCGAGTTTGTGCATATGCCAATACAACAATGAAAATGGAAAATGTATGTTTGTCTCTCTTGTTCGTATACGATTTTTTTTTACGAAACTCCCAGGTTTTCTGAGAAAACCCCTCAAACGCAGAGCTTGTGCGAGCAAGGGAGATCCGGGACCTACAGTTTAAATAAAAGTGGAATCCGAACCACTTCAGCTCAGTGACACACGACCGGGGATCGAACCCGGACCGTCTGGGTGGAAGCCAAACGCTCTAACACCTCGACCACTTCGCTAGTTTGAAACCGAACAATTCCTATATGTACACTCAGAAAATTTCCTATGTATTATTAACAGAGGTACTTTTATGAACAGTTTAAAGTATAATATCTATTAACATAACAAAAATAAAATTCACACTATGAAAAATATTGTGCGTACAACAAATCCTTTTTTGTAGTCGTTAAATCTTATATTGTTTTCGGAACCATAAAACCTCTATTGTGAGTATAAGAATATATTATATACATCGCATTTTTTTATTATCCTGACAGTAAATTACAGTCAAACATCAATAATAATTCCATAAATGGAACAAAATAATCACTCTGCATCTAATGGTAACAATTTATATAGACTATACGGTAGCCGGTTGACCCAACAGTATACATTATTATGTATAAAAATATGCCGTCACCAGAACAGTCTTTCATTATTTCAAACAAAAAATCGACATCGACAATTTGAATGTTATTCTGTGACTTTTAACCAAGGAATATTAAATTTACAATGTGATTGTCTGCCTTCTAACAAGAGCAATTGAAATGAAATAATAAAAGCACTGCAAGCGGAAACAACCGAGTTGCACCGATAATAGACCGATTGTAACTTTTGTGGTTCATATAAGTCATTTCACTTTTCAAAGAATTCGTGTCTTCGTAATTCGTGAGTTTAGAATTTGCAGTGTCCTTGTTCACCAAGTTATTATGGTGGTGTTGGGAAGAAATCCATACAATACAAACGAAAAATGGAAATATTGTTCGGGCTCAGTGGAATACGGGAAGTTGATAAAAGTATAGTGCATTGCGTTCGTTTAAAAAGTTTTTTGTTTATAGTTTTATTTATAAAACACCTGTATTATTACGTTATTATTATTATTATTATTATTACGTATCAGTACTATGTACTGTGTTTCTTTCAAAAGGCAGAATCGATTTTAAGTCAGTCGTCACTTTTTTTAGACGTGGTTGTTTTCTTTCAACAGGTGGGAATTTATGAACACTTTAAAAAAAAAATATTTTTCTGTTCATGCAATAAAATATTTGTCAAGAAATGATATCTATCAGTTGTTTATTTGACAGTAACCCTCTGTTATCAATACAACAACAACTTTTTATGAAAAGCACTGATTCAACAGTGTGATGTATATACACGTAACAGTATTTTCGTACTTCCGGGCCTAAAGTGACAACTTCACTCCCTTGTGACAGGTACTAAAGTGTCACATTTAATCCCTCCGGGATTAAATATTGACGAAACTCCCGGAACGATTAAATCACAAACAAACGAATTTAAGGGATATTTTATTGAAAAATATAATTAATTAGAATGGTAATTAACGTTAATATTCAAATTAATATTGTGACAGTTCGTCATATTGACCAGTCTTTCCTGGGTTAATGCAGCAGGTAACTGACGAGTAACAGATAGGTCCTTTTCATATTGAACTGGTGTTTGTTTCGAAGATCCTGCGGAAACAGGAAGCGAGAATGAGGACTGTGGCATAACTATAGTGGACGAATCGGCGACTTGACCAAATATTTTATCTGAAATTTTTTGTTTATTTTTAATAGACGATTCAATATATCCCTCGGCCACGTTGGAGGATTTCCATCCTCCATGTCTCTTCAGCACGTCTATTGTTGCTCCCGAATCAGCTAACAAAGACGCAGATGTGCGTCTAAAACAATGTCCCGTATAAGACGTCGCATTTTCTAATTTCAAGAAAGCTGCTATTTGCCGTGGAAATGTACCAAACATGTTTTTTCCTACTACTCGCGTAGTACATTCTTTGTTGATGTATTGAACAAAAAATTTTGAATGAGTTGTCCCTGTCTTTCGCAATGCCACATATTTCCGAAATATCGCCACAAAACTGATGGCACTGTTTTCTGAATTTTTGATCACAAAATTTCGGTCAATTTTATTTTTGGTGTTTCTAATCGCAATTAGGAAGGAATCGCCCAAATCTCTCACATCGTCGATTTCTAAATCAACCAACTCTTTTCCACGACAAGCTCCCGCAACGCCCAAAATAAGTGCAACCTACAAAAAAATTGATTTCTTAAAATTTCTGAATATAAGCAAATTTCCAAATTTACCTTAAGCATTAAATATTTATCATCCGGAGCCTCCCGTAAGAACTGATCTACCTGCTCAGACGTGAGAATTCTTGACTTCTTTGGCTTAAATCCCTCATTTCTTCTCTTCAAAAAAGCTAATAATTTTGGAAATTTACTTATATCAATATCTTCTCTAATGTTAATAACCGATTTCAGCATTGAGTAATGTGCCCAGAGAGTTGAGGCACAAACCGCTTTTGATTTATCATCGAAGTAGACTAACAGCGCATTTTCAGTAGGTTGTCTCACATTTTTTAAGCGGCACCACTTTTTAAAAGCATCGTACTGCTGCTCGTACAGTTTTCTAGATTTCGGTGGTAACAATTCTTCACCTACTTCGGCTGCTCTTTTATCAATATCAGATACACCTTCTTCACTCATGATACCAATAATTATCAATAACAATGTTTCTTTACAATGACACTAGTAATGACAATGTTTCTAAATTATAACTGTCACAACGCAATGTTACTATGGTAACTTATTTTAAAGACAGTTTATTAAATGAGTTGAAGAGAGAAAAAACTGATTGAAATTATTGAAATAATTAATAAAATCATACCGGAAGTACGAAAAGTATCGTATATACCTTGCGACTGAAGTACATTTAATCCTTCAGGTAAATTATGGCCCTCCCTGCGGTCGGGCCATAAACTTTACCTTCAGGATTAAATGTACTACTTCAGTCCCGCGGTATATAATGTACTATTCTTCAATAACCCCATGAAACTTCACAAGCATTTTATTACAATAACAGTTTTTCTGTACTATTTAAAGAAATCGACCGTTTTCATTTGACGGACCCTTCTATTATCACAATAAAAAAGTTATTGTATCTATAGGATATAACATACAAGTGACCAACTAATAGTATAACAACTGTTATATTAACAAAATTTAAGGTCTACCAAATAGAGATCTTACCACTGTTAACTCAACCTACTTTTTTTGTCGGATTTACTAAGAAAATTTTCTGAGTGTATGGGTTCCGTGCATAAAGATGTTTTCTGTGTTTTGTGTTCAAGTGAAGTGTTGACGAATCGACAGGCAATTGCTGAGTATTTACCAGCTATGGTGGCTTTTCTATCATCTTTCGTGATTAGTTAGTTTAGTGACTGTTGTGTAAGTTATTTTGTGTTCATTCGTTATAGTTATATCAATAAATGAAAATAAAAGTTTTGTTCTACTATTCAATAGTTTTTACTAACCTATTCAACACTGTTTTGAAAAAGGTGTTTCCGTAAGTAAAGTAGTGTGTATTCTTTGAAAATGTACAAACGAAAACGAAATATATCAAAACGCCAGCACAATAGAATTGTCAGAAACTTTGAATAGAGAAGTCTCGACTGATTCAGATGTATCTAATGTTCCCAAAACCGAATTGAATGACTCTGAGAGAGTGCTGAGCTTACCTAGTAAGTACAACTGGTTCCATCCAAATTGGTATCTTCAGTAATCCACAACAATACGAAAAAACCAACAAACACATCTGATAATTCTGCACATCCTAAGGACGTCCCCGATGTACTTTCGACTGATGTAATTCAGGGACGTCCAATGAACATCCCAGGTGGATGTCGATTGAATATCCTTATAGAACGTCCAATTTTGGTGAGAAGTCGAAACATTGGTACTCCCCTCGGATGTCCAATGGACGTCCGCGGTACCAATACTGCACATCCTAAGGACGTCCCAGATGTAGTTTCGATTGATGTAATTCGGGGACGTCCAATTAACATCCCAGGTGGATGTCTACGGGATATCCTTATAGAACGTCCAATTTTGGTGAGAAGTCGAGACATTGGTGCTTCCCACGGATGTCCAATGGACGTCCGCGGTACCAATACTGCACGTCCTAAGGACGTACCAATATTGCACGTTCTAAGGACGTCCAAGATGTACTTTCGATTGATGTAATTCGGGGACGTCCAATTAACATCCCAGGTGGATGTCTACGGGATATCCTTATAGAACGTCCAATTTTGGTGAGAAGTCGAGACATTGGTGCTTCCCACGGATGTCCAATGGACGTCCGCGGTACCAATACTGCACGTCCTAAGGACGTACCAATATTGCACGTTCTAAGGACGTCCAAGATGTACTTTCGATTGATGTAATTCGGGGACGTCCAATTAACATCCCAGGTGGATGTCCACGGGATATCCTTATAGAACGTCCAATTTTGGTGAGAAGTCGAGACATTGGTGCTTCCCACGGATGTCCAATGGACGTCCGCGGTACCAATACTGCACGTCCTAAGGACGTACCAATATTGCACGTTCTAAGGACGTCCAAGATGTACTTTCGATTGATGTAATTCGGGGACGTCCAATTAACATCCCAGGTGGATGTCTACGGGATATCCTTATAGAACGTCCAATTTTGGTGAGAAGTCGAGACATTGGTGCTTCCCACGGATGTCCAATGGACGTCCGCGGTACCAATACTGCACGTCCTAAGGACGTACCAATATTGCACGTTCTAAGGACGTCCAAGATGTACTTTCGATTGATGTAGTTCGGGGACGTCCAATTAACATCCCAGGTGGATGTCCACGGGATATCCTTATAGAACGACCAATTTTGGTGAGAAGTCGAGACATTGGTGCTTCCCACGGATGTCCAATGGACGTCCGCGGTACCAATACTGCACGTCCTAAGGACGTACCAATATTGCACGTTCTAAGGACGTCCAAGATGTACTTTCGATTGATGTAATTCGGGGACGTCCAATTAACATCCCAGGTGGATGTCTACGGGATATCCTTATAGAACGTCCAATTTTGGTGAGAAGTCGAGACATTGGTGCTTCCCACGGATGTCCAATGGACGTCCGCGGTACCAATACTGCACGTCCTAAGGACGTACCAATATTGCACGTTCTAAGGACGTCCAAGATGTACTTTCGATTGATGTAATTCGGGGACGTCCAATTAACATCCCAGGTGGATGTCTACGGGATATCCTTATAGAACGTCCAATTTTGGTGAGAAGTCGAGACATTGGTGCTTCCCACGGATGTCCAATGGACGTCCGCGGTACCAATACTGCACGTCCTAAGGACGTACCAATATTGCACGTTCTAAGGACGTCCAAGATGTACTTTCGATTGATGTAATTCGGGGACGTCCAATTAACATCCCAGGTGGATGTCCACGGGATATCCTTATAGAACGTCCAATTTTGGTGAGAAGTCGAGACATTGGTGCTTCCCACGGATGTCCAATGGACGTCCGCGGTACCAATACTGCACGTCCTAAGGACGTACCAATATTGCACGTTCTAAGGACGTCCAAGATGTACTTTCGATTGATGTAATTCGGGGACGTCCAATTAACATCCCAGGTGGATGTCCACGGGATATCCTTATAGAACGTCCAATTTTGGTGAGAAGTCGAGACATTGGTGCTTCCCACGGATGTCCAATGGACGTCCGCGGTACCAAATCTGCACGTCCTAAGGACGTACCAATATTGCACGTCCTAAGGACGTCCAAGATGTACTTTCGATTGATGTAATTCGGGGACATCCGATTAACATCCCAGGTGGATGTCCATTGGATATCCTTATAGAACGTCCAATTTTGGTGAGAAGTCGAGACATTGGTGCTTCCCACGGATGTCCAATGGACGTCCGCGGTACCAATACTGCACGTCCTAAGGACGTACCAATATTGCACGTCCTAAGGACGTCCAAGATGTACTTTCGATTGATGTAATTCGGGGACGTCCGATTAACATCCCAGGTGGATGTCCATTGGATATCCTTATAGAACGTCCAATTTTGGTGAGAAGTCGAGACATTGGTGCTTCCCACGGATGTCCAATGGACGTCCGCGGTACCAATACTGCACGTCCTAAGGACGTACCAATATTGCACGTTCTAAGGACGTCCAAGATGTACTTTCGATTGATGTAATTCGGGGACGTCCAATTAACATCCCAGGTGGATGTCCACGGGATATCCTTATAGAACGTCCAATTTTGGTGAGAAGTCGAGACATTGGTGCTTCCCACGGATGTCCAATGGACGTCCGCGGTACCAATACTGCACGTCCTAAGGACG
Organism: Chrysolina oricalcia; assembly: GCA_944452925.2. Taxonomy (NCBI): domain Eukaryota; kingdom Metazoa; phylum Arthropoda; class Insecta; order Coleoptera; family Chrysomelidae; genus Chrysolina; species Chrysolina oricalcia. The sequence goes on along the minus strand of OX101815.2, from coordinate 5,871,666 downwards.
TACCAATATTGCACGTTCTAAGGACGTCCAAGATGTACTTTCGATTGATGTAATTCGGGGACGTCCAATTAACATCCCAGGTGGATGTCCACGGGATATCCTTATAGAACGTCCAATTTTGGTGAGAAGTCGAGACATTGGTGCTTCCCACGGATGTCCAATGGACGTCCGCGGTACCAAATCTGCACGTCCTAAGGACGTACCAATATTGCACGTCCTAAGGACGTCCAAGATGTACTTTCGATTGATGTAATTCGGGGACGTCCGATTAACATCCCAGGTGGATGTCCATTGGATATCCTTATAGAACGTCCAATTTTGGTGAGAAGTCGAGACATTGGTGCTTCCCACGGATGTCCAATGGACGTCCGTGGTACCAATACTGCACGTCCTAAGGACGTACCAATATTGCACGTCCTAAGGACGTCCAAGATGTACTTTCGATTGATGTAATTCGGGGACGTCCGATTAACATCCCAGGTGGATGTCCATTGGATATCCTTATAGAACGTCCAATTTTGGTGAGAAGTCGAGACATTGGTGCTTCCCACGGATGTCCAATGGACGTCCGCGGTACCAATACTGCACGTCCTAAGGACGTCTCAGATGTAGTTTCGATTGATGTAATTCGGGGACGTCCAATTAACATCCCAGGTGGATGTCCACGGGATATCCTTATAGAACGTCCAATTTTGGTGAGAAGTCGAGACATTGGTGCTTTCCACGGATGTCCAATGGACGTCCGCGGTACCAAATCTGCACGTCCTAAGGACGTACCAATATTGCACGTCCTAAGGACGTCCAAGATGTACTTTCGATTGATGTAATTCGGGGACGTCCGATTAACATCCCAGGTGGATGTCCATTGGATATCCTTATAGAACGTCCAATTTTGGTGAGAAGTCGAGACATTGGTGCTTCCCACGGATGTCCAATGGACGTCCGCGGTACCAATACTGCACGTCCTAAGGACGTACCAATATTGCACGTTCTAAGGACGTCCAAGATGTACTTTCGATTGATTTAATTCGGGGACGTCCAATTAACATCCCAGGTGGATGTCCACGGGATATCCTTATAGAACGTCCAATTTTGGTGAGAAGTCGAGACATTGGTGCTTCCCACGGATGTCCAATGGACGTCCGCGGTACCAATACTGCACGTCCTAAGGACGTACCAATATTGCACGTTCTAAGGACGTCCAAGATGTACTTTCGATTGATGTAATTCGGGGACGTCCAATTAACATCCCAGGTGGATGTCCACGGGATATCCTTATAGAACGTCCAATTTTGGTGAGAAGTCGAGACATTGGTGCTTCCCACGGATGTCCAATGGACGTCCGCGGTACCAAATCTGCACGTCCTAAGGACGTACCAATATTGCACGTTCTAAAGACGTCCAAGATGTACTTTCGATTGATGTAATTCGGGGACGTCCAATTAACATCCCAGGTGGATGTCCACGGGATATCCTTATAGAACGTCCAATTTTGGTGAGAAGTCGAGACATTGGTGCTTCCCACGGATGTCCAATGGACGTCCGCGGTACCAATACTGCACGTCCTAAGGACGTACCAATATTGCACGTTCTAAGGACGTCCAAGATGTACTTTCGATTGATGTAATTCGGGGACGTCCAATTAACATCCCAGGTGGATGTCTACGGGATATCCTTATAGAACGTCCAATTTTGGTGAGAAGTCGAGACATTGGTGCTTCCCACGGATGTCCAATGGACGTCCGCGGTACCAATACTGCACGTCCTAAGGACGTACCAATATTGCACGTTCTAAGGACGTCCAAGATGTACTTTCGATTGATGTAATTCGGGGACGTCCAATTAACATCCCAGGTGGATGTCCACGGGATATCCTTATAGAACGTCCAATTTTGGTGAGAAGTCGAGACATTGGTGCTTCCCACGGATGTCCAATGGACGTCCGCGGTACCAATACTGCACGTCCTAAGGACGTACCAATATTGCACGTTCTAAGGACGTCCAAGATGTACTTTCGATTGATGTAATTCGGGGACGTCCAATTAACATCCCAGGTGGATGTCTACGGGATATCCTTATAGAACGTCCAATTTTGGTGAGAAGTCGAGACATTGGTGCTTCCCACGGATGTCCAATGGACGTCCGCGGTACCAATACTGCACGTCCTAAGGACGTACCAATATTGCACGTTCTAAGGACGTCCAAGATGTACTTTCGATTGATGTAATTCGGGGACGTCCAATTAACATCCCAGGTGGATGTCTACGGGATATCCTTATAGAACGTCCAATTTTGGTGAGAAGTCGAGACATTGGTGCTTCCCACGGATGTCCAATGGACGTCCGCGGTACCAATACTGCACGTCCTAAGGACGTACCAATATTGCACGTTCTAAGGACGTCCAAGATGTACTTTCGATTGATGTAATTCGGGGACGTCCAATTAACATCCCAGGTGGATGTCCACGGGATATCCTTATAGAACGTCCAATTTTGGTGAGAAGTCGAGACATTGGTGCTTCCCACGGATGTCCAATGGACGTCCGCGGTACCAAATCTGCACGTCCTAAGGACGTACCAATATTGCACGTCCTAAGGACGTCCAAGATGTACTTTCGATTGATGTAATTCGGGGACGTCCGATTAACATCCCAGGTGGATGTCCATTGGATATCCTTATAGAACGTCCAATTTTGGTGAGAAGTCGAGACATTGGTGCTTCCCACGGATGTCCAATGGACGTCCGTGGTACCAATACTGCACGTCCTAAGGACGTACCAATATTGCACGTCCTAAGGACGTCCAAGATGTACTTTCGATTGATGTAATTCGGGGACGTCCGATTAACATCCCAGGTGGATGTCCACGGGATATCCTTATAGAACGTCCAATTTTGGTGAGAAGTCGAGACATTGGTGCTTCCCACGGATGTCCAATGGACGTCCGCGGTACCAATACTGCACGTCCTAAGGACGTACCAATATTGCACGTTCTAAGGACGTCCAAGATGTACTTTCGATTGATGTAATTCGGGGACGTCCAATTAACATCCCAGGTGGATGTCCACGGGATATCCTTATAGAACGTCCAATTTTGGTGAGAAGTCGAGACATTGGTGCTTCCCACGGATGTCCAATGGACGTCCGCGGTACCAAATCTGCACGTCCTAAGGACGTACCAATATTGCACGTTCTAAAGACGTCCAAGATGTACTTTCGATTGATGTAATTCGGGGACGTCCAATTAACATCCCAGGTGGATGTCCACGGGATATCCTTATAGAACGTCCAATTTTGGTGAGAAGTCGAGACATTGGTGCTTCCCACGGATGTCCAATGGACGTCCGCGGTACCAATACTGCACGTCCTAAGGACGTACCAATATTGCACGTTCTAAGGACGTCCAAGATGTACTTTCGATTGATGTAATTCGGGGACGTCCAATTAACATCCCAGGTGGATGTCTACGGGATATCCTTATAGAACGTCCAATTTTGGTGAGAAGTCGAGACATTGGTGCTTCCCACGGATGTCCAATGGACGTCCGCGGTACCAATACTGCACGTCCTAAGGACGTACCAATATTGCACGTTCTAAGGACGTCCAAGATGTACTTTCGATTGATGTAATTCGGGGACGTCCAATTAACATCCCAGGTGGATGTCCACGGGATATCCTTATAGAACGTCCAATTTTGGTGAGAAGTCGAGACATTGGTGCTTCCCACGGATGTCCAATGGACGTCCGCGGTACCAATACTGCACGTCCTAAGGACGTACCAATATTGCACGTTCTAAGGACGTCCAAGATGTACTTTCGATTGATGTAATTCGGGGACGTCCAATTAACATCCCAGGTGGATGTCTACGGGATATCCTTATAGAACGTCCAATTTTGGTGAGAAGTCGAGACATTGGTGCTTCCCACGGATGTCCAATGGACGTCCGCGGTACCAATACTGCACGTCCTAAGGACGTACCAATATTGCACGTTCTAAGGACGTCCAAGATGTACTTTCGATTGATGTAATTCGGGGACGTCCAATTAACATCCCAGGTGGATGTCTACGGGATATCCTTATAGAACGTCCAATTTTGGTGAGAAGTCGAGACATTGGTGCTTCCCACGGATGTCCAATGGACGTCCGCGGTACCAATACTGCACGTCCTAAGGACGTACCAATATTGCACGTTCTAAGGACGTCCAAGATGTACTTTCGATTGATGTAATTCGGGGACGTCCAATTAACATCCCAGGTGGATGTCCACGGGATATCCTTATAGAACGTCCAATTTTGGTGAGAAGTCGAGACATTGGTGCTTCCCACGGATGTCCAATGGACGTCCGCGGTACCAAATCTGCACGTCCTAAGGACGTACCAATATTGCACGTCCTAAGGACGTCCAAGATGTACTTTCGATTGATGTAATTCGGGGACGTCCGATTAACATCCCAGGTGGATGTCCATTGGATATCCTTATAGAACGTCCAATTTTGGTGAGAAGTCGAGACATTGGTGCTTCCCACGGATGTCCAATGGACGTCCGCGGTACCAATACTGCACGTCCTAAGGACGTACCAATATTGCACGTCCTAAGGACGTCCAAGATGTACTTTCGATTGATGTAATTCGGGGACGTCCGATTAACATCCCAGGTGGATGTCCATTGGATATCCTTATAGAACGTCCAATTTTGGTGAGAAGTCGAGACATTGGTGCTTCCCACGGATGTCCAATGGACGTCCGCGGTACCAATACTGCACGTCCTAAGGACGTCTCAGATGTAGTTTCGATTGATGTAATTCGGGGACGTCCAATTAACATCCCAGGTGGATGTCCACGGGATATCCTTATAGAACGTCCAATTTTGGTGAGAAGTCGAGACATTGGTGCTTTCCACGGATGTCCAATGGACGTCCGCGGTACCAAATCTGCACGTCCTAAGGACGTACCAATATTGCACGTCCTAAGGACGTCCAAGATGTACTTTCGATTGATGTAATTCGGGGACGTCCGATTAACATCCCAGGTGGATGTCCATTGGATATCCTTATAGAACGTCCAATTTTGGTGAGAAGTCGAGACATTGGTGCTTCCCACGGATGTCCAATGGACGTCCGCGGTACCAATACTGCACGTCCTAAGGACGTACCAATATTGCACGTCCTAAGGACGTCCAAGATGTACTTTCGATTGATGTAATTCGGGGACGTCCGATTAACATCCCAGGTGGATGTCCATTGGATATCCTTATAGAACGTCCAATTTTGGTGAGAAGTCGAAACATTGGTACTCCCCTCGGATGTCCAATGGACGTCCGCGGTACCAATACTGCACGTCCTAAGGACGTCTCAGATGTAGTTTCGATTGATGTAATTCGGGGACGTCCAATTAACATCCCAGGTGGATGTCCACGGGATATCCTTATAGAACGTCCAATTTTGGTGAGAAGTCGAGACATTGGTGCTTTCCACGGATGTCCAATGGACGTCCGCGGTACCAAATCTGCACATCCTAAGGACGACCCGAACGTCCTGAGAGGATGTCCTATGGATTACCATCGGACTTCATGCTGCTATTAGGGTACAACGTACTAAAGATAATTTATTGTTAATACTTTGAAAATCAATATTTCTTCCTCTGCTCTCTATGATTTGTGGTTGAACTTTTGGCCTAGACTGTAAATAATTAATTTTGATAATATAGTGATCACTTACTCTGGGTGTCTTGAGAACTTTGGAAATAAAATCATCATTATTCGATAATGTCCAGCATTTGTTGGATGAGTGCAATCCCCTATAATAAATTTGTAACCAATGTCATTACAATACTTTTTCAATCTACTGCTATATGTTGAATCTAGAAGCCAATCTATATTGAAATCACCTGTTAAAATTACATTTTAATTCACGTTACTAATGTGGTTATCACACCAACTTTCAAAAAAGTTCAAAAACTCCACGCACCTACTACTAGGAGACCTAATACAGGCATACAACAAAGAATACCCTTTTTGCATACATACATTTCACAGAGACTAGTCAATAACATTTCTGCAATATTTTATTTTCGCAATGTAATACTGTAAGCCCACTTCTAATATACATTACCACTCCACAAGTATGCCTACTGTCACTATCGGTTTTGTATACCGGGTGGCTACGGAAGTATTGCCTACGGAATATCTCAGTTATTGTATGAAGTAGGTTTGTGAAATTTGGAGCGTCGATATAATGACATAAGAGCTGAAATTTGAGTATATTGACATGTCGAAGTTAACTTCCGGTCTGACCGGAAGTAACATCAACTTTCTTATTTTAAATGGAAACCCTATTTTTTTTCTTTTCGCTTCATTCAGCATTCAATTCCCTTTCTAATGACATATCACAAGTTGGTATCTAACCAGAAACTAGATCAGAAAAAAAATTATTATTGAAATTCACCGAGTAGGCCGTGGAAGCAAAATGAAAGCCAAAAATTGAAAAGTTGGCTATGGAACAGTTGCTACTACTGTGATATTTTATTTTCATTCGTCGGCGTTATAAAAAGCCGGCAAAAAAAATATTGGAAAAATTGGGAAAAAAAAATACTCTGTAGGTCCATAACTTAAATAGGAACACACAACTTTTTTTTGCCTGTACTATTCAGCATAACCATTCCTTTCTAATGATATAATAGAAAATAATTTTTTGAACTGAGATACCGAAAAATCCAATTATTATTCTTCAAATAACAAAACAGATTATCGCCATACGCAAAAATAAAATTAAAAATAATGTGGAATGATAAATTATATCCTGTAGGTTCTAGGTTAAATAGGAACATAAACGTACTTGGTCTGTGCCATCGTCCATAGATATTCTAATATCTACCTATGGACGATGTTTGTGCTATTCAGAATAATCATTCCATTGCAATAATCATTCGAACCAAAATATTAACAAGTAGGCTGATTAAGATGTATTTTGGAATGAAACAAAAAAGAAATGAGAGCTGTCAACGAACGCTGCTATCCATATTATTTTGACGTTCGAAGTAGTGTTTTTGATTCTGCCATTTTAAAAGGGTTTGGAAATCGAAATCAGTTAGTGGAATATTCAAAAAATGGCCCATTATTCACGAACCGAACAATTCGACATGCTTATCATTTATGGTGAATGTTTAAAAAATTCTTATGCCGCTGAACGATTGTATTTAGAGCGATATCCAGAGAAGCAGCAACCGTCAAGAAGGTATTTCCAGTGGATAGAAGAAAAATTAAGAACTGAGCCTGATGTTCACGAAGACCAAGAAGCATTTGTTATTAATGAGGAAACTGAAATTAATGTATTAGCTTTAGTACAATATGATAGCACAATTTCCTCAAGGCAGATTGGTGCCGAATTAGCTATAAGTAAGGACTCTGCTAGGAAAATTTTGAAAAAAACATCGATTGAAATCCTTCAAGTATCAGTTGCATCAACATTTGTATGAAAATGACGGTGAAAGGCGCCTGGAATATTGTAATTGGTTTCTTCGACAAAATGCTGAGAATCACCTATTTAACTATTATATCTTGTTTACGGACGAGTCAAGATTTACCAACAATGGATTATTTAACAGGAATAATACAAGGTAGGTACTGTACTTTATTTGGATTATTGTCGATAGTCGAAGTGTAAAGTGCTAAAAGTGTGAACGGTCTTTTGTTCCAGGAACTGGGCGATAGCAAACGAGCACCGGTTTCGACAAGGCGGCTTCCAGGAGAGATTTGGTGTGAATGTTTGGGCAGGAATAGTTGGAACTCATATTGTAGGCCCCGTTCTTTTTCAAGGCCAACTAACCGGAGAGAGATACTTTAATTTTTTAACGAATGAAATTTCGGAATTCATTAACAACCTACCAGCGGAAATAACTGAGAGAATGTACTTCCAGCAAGATGGCGCCCCTCCGCATAATTCAAGAATAGCGAGAAATTATCTTCAAAATCGCTTTCAAGAGAGACTTATAACAACCCATGGTCCAGTCAGGTGGCCACCAAGGTCACCTGATCTTACTCCTTGCGACTTTTTTCTATGGGGGCATCTTAAAAATAGGGTGTATTCCACACAGCCTACAACTCTACATGAGCTAGAAGTAAAAATTCGTAGAGCTTTCCAAGATATCACGCCCCATATGTTGAGAAACGTTTTACATGAAAATATCACCAGAGTCAATAAATGTATTGACGCTGAGGGAATGCATTTCGAACATTTGTTTTGAATTTATTTTATCTTTAATCCTATCAATTTGAATTTTTTTTTTCGATAAATCTGTTTTTTCGTTATTTGAAGAATAATAATTGGATTTTTTGGTATTTCATTTCAAAAAATTACTTTCTATTATATCATTAGAAAGGAATGGTTATGCTGAATAGTACAGGCAAGAAAAAGTTGTATGTTCCTATTTAAGTTATGGACCTACAGAGTATTGTTTTTTTCCCAATTTTTCCAATATTTTTTTGGCGGCTTTTTATAACGCCGACGAATGAAAATAAAATATCACAGTAGTAGCAACTGTTATCAAGTGACGTATGATTTCCATAGCCAACTTTTCAATTTTTGGCTTTCATTTTGCTTCCACGGCCTACTCGGTGAATTTCAATAATAATTTTTTTCTGATCTAGTTTCTGGTTAGATACCAACTTGTATATGTCATTAGAAAGGGAATTGAATGCTGAATGAAGCGAAAAGAAAAAAAAATAGGGTTTTCATTTAAAATAAGAAAGTTGATGTTACTTCCGGTCAGACCGGAAGTTAACTTCGACATGTCAATATGCTCAAATTTTAGCTCTTATGTTATTATATCGACGCTCCAAATTTCATAAACCTACTTCATACAATAACTGAGATATTCCGTAGGCAATACTTCCGTAGCCACCCGGTATGTATATTGTAGCCATTTATTGAAATTTCAGAGTTATAAATTTCATTTGTTTCTGACAGGCATACCAGTACTGGATTTGAGGTTAATACTAACTTTTGAATTTCATCAAAATGTGCAAGTAGACTTTCTGAATTCAAATATAACAAGAAAGCATTATCATCTTTATCAACTATTTCTCTAGCAGAGTGACTGCTCTTACCAGAAAATTTTTTTGTTCACTAATCTGACTCTGTTTGGCTTCACATTGTCTAGATTTTTTATAAGTACTTACTTCTTTAGTTACCTCACTGTAACTCAAAGGGTCATGACTTATTACAGCATTTAATTATTTGATTACATTTCTCTTAATTAAAATATCTTTCACTAGACAATCTATTGATAATTTTTCATTCAAACAATAATTTCTGCGATTAATATTCAGCATTCTGACATGTTTTACAGTGGTTATGGATCTATTCATGTTCTTATTGAATTTATTCATAAAATATTCACTTTTATCATCACAATCGAAGATACATTTTTTTAATCAGTATTGTCGATCGTTCCCAATTCCTGGTGTCTAAAATATTTTAAGAGTTGGATGTTTATTGGTTTTTCATAACTCTCGAGATGACATATGGTAGCCGTTGCTAAAATTTGGTTAATTTCCAGTAATCACTGAAAAAAACGAAAAAAGAGAACGTTTTCCGATATGATCAGAGGAAATAGGACACCCTGTATTGCCATTTCCATACCTAAATCGGAGATTCTTAAACGGACCTGGTCAGTTGCATACTTTGAATATATATTTCTAGCATTGTTCAAGAATAATTATTCCCTACATGTTGGTTTTTCGGGTTGTAAGGCCGACGTATGTTCAGAGAAGATCTCGACGTTTCGCCAACACGAGTGGTTAGCATTTTCAAGAGATATTTTCAAAGTTTCTGGTCTCTTAAGTCGCTGTTAAGCATTTGACACCTTATACTCGCTGTCAAGCATTTGACAGCGACTTAAGAAACCAGAAACTTTGAAAATATTTCTTGAAAATGCTAACCACTCGTGTTGGCGAAACGTCGATATCTTCTCTAAACATACATCTGCCTTACAACCCGAAGAACCACTATGTAAGTGACGATGGCCCCGAAAGTCTTTCACAATTTATAATTATTCCTGTTGAAGAAAACTGTAAATTAAATTTCACTGATTTTTTTTTCAGCATAAAAGGCGAAATTCAGCAGAAGACAAATACTCTCATCGCACTTTACGAGCGATTTCTCCAATTTCCTGCAGGAGGACCGATAAATGACAGACATATTTCAGCACTCACATGGCTGCCCTTCAACGTGGTAAGTGATTATTTCTTTCAAAACGAAATATACTTCAGTTATTCAATCTTCGTCACGTCGTTACACTTCAACTTATTCCAAAAAAAGGAAGGAAGATCGTGGATAATGGATTACACACAAACAATTAACCTTACGAAATATGAATAGGCAAAACCACTCATTGTCCACTTTTTGATTTTATTTGTATAAGCATGTTCTTATGATTGATTGATTTTCCTAATGGAAAATACTTTGAAATTATTTATTCCTACCTCCAAATAGATATCAGATATTAAATCGAATGATTCGCCAACAAATGAGTCTGTTCGTCTGTCTGTGCAAGCAGAGAAGAAATACAATTCCCTCACTGCAAAAAAAATTAATAGTATCAAGTTAAATTTGCATACCGCCAAGTGAAAATTTGCATACTATATGGGACAAGTACACACTTTATTAGCCACAAGAAAAATTAGGTTCCTGAATTTGACCACTTGCTGTTATTGATGTAATTTCAGGAACACAATGTAACTTAACGATATTAAACTCTTTATTAGCAGCAAACTTTTTATTTTATTAGCCTCAATCTACGTTTTATTTGCAGTAGGGGCTCAGTTTGATAACTACTAGTGACAAGTAAATTTACCATTGATAAAGAATAATTACTATAGTAATTTTAGTTCACTTGGCCTTATCAAATGACTCACTTTTGGGTAGTTTATTATTGTCTTACCTTTAATAGCTTTCATTCCATCTTTGGTATCAGGATACACCGGAAGCAATGATTCAGTTTAAACGCACTTGCATGACATATACAGGCTAGCAAAATACACTACTCAATGGAGATAGATATTGCAGTTTTTATGACAATATTTTTTCGTGAACTGTAAGTTGATGTGGAAAGAAGTATAAAACATTTTGATGGTTCATTTAAACAAATCATAGCCTCTGGCCTCCCTTACTGGATCACCCAGTACAACCTGTTTCATAATTAAAAATTTCGGAACTTTGTTGAATCTGTTTGTATTCATCAGTATGAATGAACAAGCAGGCAATCTAATGTCTTTCCTCATTATGATCATAACAAATCCAAGTTATGTATAACATAAAGTATAATTACAACGTTCTGAAAATTGAAAATAAAAGATAATGAAGAGAGGAAATAAAAATATGTACATTTTTAATATTTTTATTGAAACAAAACTGTTGTTAAGACTTTTGGAAAATTCTCCTGATATTATACATAAAATGTTAATACTCTAGAAATGTTAGGTCAAAATCCACATTCTACATACCAACGAGTAAAATACATAAATCAAACTAACACTATTCACACAACTCACAACAGTAATAATAGTATAATTCCGGCACACGATGTAACACGTCAACATACAACTACTAACTCATATGCTGGAATTGGAATGAGGCCAGTTTTGCGAAAACGTTGATGAACAGGTGCAACGGTTACTACCGATTGATACCGAACTGGTCGAATATTAACAGTTGCATTATCGTAGGAACACCTAGCTCTACTGCAAATAAACGGTTGTATGTATTATGCCTGTAACAAGAGTCTCTGTTGTTATGATATACTTTTCAGAAACACAATGTAGATAAACTTTTCCAGCGCTAGTAGAATATTGACCTGACATCATACAAAGTGAATTTTCTAATGTTCGAAGTACTTGCTGTATGTAAACAATATTATAGCTACAAGTTCATACGTTCAGAATACCAATTTTTTCAGAGACAAAACGTTATTTTTTTAATATAGGTATTAATTTTCTTACCACAATCAATTAAACGTCAGGAAAACGTTTTACTTGGACCATTATTTTCCGTATATCATTGATAGTATCAGCTTCGGCGGAGGTTATAATTTTGTGAAATATAAAATTGGTATTTTTTGTGGGAAACAGAGAATTATCACAATAAGGTTGACGTTGTGCGGTTTATTTTATCTTGCATGTCTGATTCATTTTTACCAGTGAATAATAATGTGGCGTCTGCATACATATATATCCTTTCAAAACCTCTGGTTTCTCAGATATGAGAGCCTTTGTTTATTTTTCTTTCGAGAAAGATGAAAACTAACCCCTCGCACACGCTAAATTATCAGAAAAAACCGATATACCGCGTACCCTTATTCGATCCAGTTTTTCCAGGCGACGACAAAATTTAATTTTCCAGAGACTGGAGAATCGCTTAAGCGAATTATGGTTTCGTTCACTATTTAGTTTGCTCCACTCGAGTCACACGAGACATGAGAATGGAATAAACTTGATTGAACAATCTGATATCGAATTCTGAGACGAATCCCTAGAAATAGGTAGGTTTGTCTTCGATGAACATTGTGGTTCTCTTGTTATAACGAGGAAATTGACAACGACATCAGCGATGAAAATCTGTCTTATCAAACTCTCTCCACTTGGAAGGGTTCAGAGTAGTGAGGGAATGGAACTGAACAGTATCCAGTGGCGGCCCGTCAATGCCCATGCAGCAGAATTAAGTCGTACCAATGATCTCTCATTCGTTCACTGATTGAAAGGAAAATGAGATTTTTGTACTATTCTCGTGAATTTATATTGTATTTGTTTCGTAGAGTATGAGTATAGGTATAGGAAAATTTAAATTTCCGCCTCCAATTTCAGGATAGCTACCCTAATTTCCCTCCAATGACGAAAACAATATGCCCTACAAAATCAATGACATTTCATAACCCCCCTATCAAGGAACCCTGACGGAACCTAACTTTTGAAAGCATGACAACCAGCATTGTTATCAAATTTTTGATGACGTTACGTCAATTTTTCTCAAACTTGCGTTGTCAGAAAAGTATCTTATTTGTGGAAATGTCGCGATTTGGACAGTCTTCAAGTGGAGAAATTGAAGAAGCCATCAATAATAATGTGCCTCGCAATATTTTGAAATCAACTACGTCAATTTGGCGACAATTTGCGATGTTTTGTATGGAAAAAAATATGAACTCATTGCAGAAACTTCCACTGAAGAGTTAGCTTCTACTTTATGTGACTGGGCATTCAAATGAAGAAGAACAATGGAGAAGACTATAAAGAGAGTGCAGACAAAACGATTTGGAACACTTCAACAAAAATGTTACAAGAGAAGTACTTCAAAGAATATAAAATAATTTTTAATCCGTTCACGGACATACAGTTTTTAAGAAAGCGAGAAATGCACGCGACACAAAACGCAAAATTTTGCAAGCAATCCCAGAGTTCTAAGGCTCTCACAAAACAAGAAATTTTTTAAATGCACTGGTCTAATGGTAGGTACTCAAATCTGATGCTGCTTCAATCGATCCTCTCAAAACCTAATATGACTGGATTATTCTGCCGCTTGCGGGCTAACAATAATGTGTTGTCATTTATTCATAAATCATTATCATCTATCATTATTTGTAGTGCTGGTCGTTTGGAATGTCTGTAGGATATACTCGGTACTCGTTCTATGCTCTTGGTGTATAATTACAGATTACAACGTGAACCATTCGGAATCCTTATATGGAAATGAATATAATAAATAAATGAACACCCGAGTGAACACCTATCTGATTTTATATACTTTCTAAATTGTTCGTGAGGGGATCATTAAAATATTCAACCGAGTAGTAAACTGAGGAACGAATTTTACATATCATAGTTGTATTTGAAAACTTACACTGACATTATTGAATAATAATAATAATAATTTTACATGGTGGTTCTTCGGGTTGTTATGCCGACGTATGTTTGTAGAAGTTCTCGACGTTTCGCCAACACGAGTGGTTAGCATTTTCAAGAGATATTTTTTCAAAGTTTCTTGTTTCTTAATTCGCTGTCAAATGCTTGACATTTGTTATACGTTGTCTCAATAAATACCTGTGATTTGACGTTCTTACATCTGATTGGTCCATAGCGTTAGCTGACATCATAGAATCGTTCGTACCGTTATTTTGTGGGTAGGGAGCTAATTGAGAATTTTTGAGAACTGGAAGCCAAACCTAACCTAACCGACAGCAAGCCTTGTGTTCTTTGATTCTTGTTTTAACGGAGCGTTTCGGAACCACGAAACGCTCCGTTAAAACAAGAATCAAAGTGCACAATGCTTGCTGTCGGTTAGGGCACACACAGAAATCCGCTGTCGCAGACCATACTCTCAACAACGATAACCATAGAGTGAAATTTGAAGAAACCCAAGTCATCTCTTCAACATCTGCCTATTACTTTAATGAAACGAAAGAAACACAATTTTGTCTTATTTCCACTAGTTTTTTATATTTACGACCGGTTTCGGGCTTTATCCCATTATCAAGTATAAAAACTAACTAATACAATTGTACTCTTAAACCTATTTTGTATTGTATTAGTTAGTTTTTATACTTGATAATGGGATAAAGCCCGAAACCGGTCGTAAATATAAAAAACTAGTGGAAATAAGACAAAATTGTGTTTCTTTCGTTTCATTAAAGTGATCATGAATTTCCACAAAATAAACAATTCTTCAATTACACAAATCTGCCTATTACCCAAGACTCTTCCAGGAAGCAATTAAAATTCAGACACACCACAACAACTTCAACAGAACCGAAGAAGGGCTACAATTGAACAAGGTTTGGCTTCCAGTTCTCAAAAATTCTCCATCAGCTCCTTACCCACAAAATAACGGTACGAACGATTCTATGATGTTAGCTAACGCTATGGACCAATCAGATGTAAGAACGTCAAATCACAGACAACGAATAACAAATGTCAACCATTTGACTGCGAATTAAGAAACAAGAAACTTTGAAAAAATATCTCTTGAAAATGCTAACCCGTCGCGTTGGCGAAACGTCGAGAACTTCTACAAACATACGTCGGCCCGAAGAACCACCATTTAAGTGACGATGGCCGCGAAAGCCTTTCACAATAATAATTTTATTTCCGTATGACAATAAAATTCAATTGGAATTAATAGTCAGTTTATACAGTCACAGTTGCTGACAAAAAGTACGCATCAAATAGGAAATTATTTTATTAATAAAGTTTGACAATCGCTTCTGCATCAAAAGAAACCCCAAAAGACGTTGTACAGTGCCGTTCGTCTTTTCGTGTTTGGCGGGAAAGAAAAATTTAAAAATTATTTCTCAAAACACACTTGTTTGAATAAATATCGAAAAATGTTATTTGGAAAAGTTTTTCAGAACCCTTTATAGTCATTTACAAGTTTTGAAAAAATTGTTAGAAAAAAATTGTTAGAATAAAAAAGATATTTTCCAATTGATTATACTGATTTTTAATGAATAGTTTTATTTCATTTTTGAGTTTTTTATGGCTATTAATATTTTTGATATGTGTAGGTAGCTGATTGTTTAGGGCCAAAGTATGTGACGAATTTTTGGTTGTGAGTCAGTCTGCATATTTATATATGGTATATTTACAGCTTGGTTTGCAATCATTCGAGTATTATGCGTGTGATGGATTTCATTGATGGGTCTACTCAATGTCCATAGTAAACATTCATAAGCGTATATTTTCCTTACGTTAAATAGGCCAGTTTCTTCATATAGGGACTCAGTTGAATATCTTCGATTTTTTCTAAACATTATTTTAACTAGGGTTATGAATTTTGTTTTGTCTAGATTCAGGCTCAGTAGGTTAGTACTTAGCTAGGAATAAATTTGCTTCATGCCAGTTCCCGCATTTTCATATACTTCATTCCACGTTTTACCTACAAATGCTACCGCCGTATCATCAGCGTAAGACGTTAAATAGCCTTCAAACTTTTTGATGTTGAAAATGTTATTGACATACAGTAAAAATAGTATTGGGCCCATGACAGTTCCCTGAGGCACACCCATGATAACATATTGTGGATCACTATACGAATCATTTATTTTTACTCTCTGTATTCTGTTTGATAAGTAATTTTTGAATAAATTTAATGATACACCTCTTACTCCTACGTCGTTCAAACGCTGAAAGAGTATGTCATGATTGACGGTATCAAACGCCTTGGCTAGGTCTAAAAATACAGTCAAACATTTTTTCTGATCCTGGAAGCAGTTGAATACCTTATTTGTTAATTCAAAGACAGCTTGTTCTGTCGACGAGTTTTCTCTAAATCCATACTGGGAGTTAGAAATAATATTAAAAAAAAAAATCTGGTATGGGCTCATCATTTTGGTTATCCTCTTTGTTACTATTGGGATTGGGAAAGTTCTCATTAGACTCATCTCATGATCTTATGTTCCAATCTGGTTTCCCAGGATGCTGAACCTATAATATCAATTTCAAAACACAGATCAATATTTTATTTTAGGTCATTTTCTATATCATAACTTCATTGTCATTGTCAACTTTCGACACAATGTCAATTTTCATTCATTTAGTTAGACAGTAGACTAAGCTTCAGCAGACATGTGTTACTCTGCCTGTTGAAACTTTCTTAAATTTTTTATGTTATTGGTGCCTCTTGTTTTTTTGGGCTACCTTTTTGACGGTTTGGGAAGTGTGAAGGTTCTCATTAGACCTGTCCCATGATCCTGAGCATAGAATTGGTTTCACAAATTCCCGAGAGACTGTTTATTTGACCTGGTTCTGTGCACATCGGGTTGAGGTTCTCATTAGGCTCTTCTCCCGGTTTATCACATTTCCTTAGGTTTGGATTAACAGAACTATAAATAGCATTAAAGATCAATTTGAATAATTGGTCATTTATCAATTTTCAAAACACAGAACAGTGTTTCTAGAAGTTATTGTTCTAAGCCAAACGTCATTGTCATTGTCAACTTTTGACAAAATTCAATTTCATTCATTTAGTTTAACAGTAGACTAAGCTCCAACAGAAATGTGTTACTCTGCCTGTTGAAACTTTTATCCAGGTTAATACTGGAATAAGGACTTTTTTTAAATGTTATTCATATGATGTACCGTTTTTAAATTTTACATGGTCCTCTGGACACATGATATTTTTATGGTCTGGCTCTTGTACACCTGACGAGAAAGTAATTTTTCAATTTTCAAAATTCTCATTATCAAAAATTTTTCTTAAATTCAATTCGATTTCACTTACTTACAGGTACGCACTGATGATGACTTTATAGTCGAAAGCGCTTTGCTATGATTTTATAAATAAATTTCTGCACGAAATACAAACCTTTTCTTCATTCAAGAAATAATATTGTTGTCAAGAAAATTTACTAGTCTGTTTTTTAAACATTTTTCAAATATTTTTGCGAAATTGTTTATAACTGTTATGGGTCTATAGTTGATTGTTTTCTGTTTATATCCAGATTTAAGAATTGGGATTGTGATAGATTCTTTGAAATTAGGCGGAATCGTTCCAGACAGAAAGATTGAGTTCAAGATAGAGCGCAAAGGTTTTATAAGGTAAATATGATATTTTTTAATGAAGGATACTGTAATTTTTCAGGACCAGGAGAAGTCTTATTTTTCAATTCCGATATTATTTTTATGATTTCATTTTCTGTTACGGGGTGAAGAAATAGCTACTATTGCATACTATTTCATTTGCTTTCTCAGATATATCTCATAGGGTATCACTAACACTATCATAATCAACACCCATCATCTTGAAAATAACCTAAAATTGAAGCAACTACGAGCAAACACAATCAAACAGTTTTGTACGCTTCTTTTATAGTAGCAGAAAGTGCTAACCACGTCACAAATATTTCCAACTGGTATCTTCCTTCGTCTTCAAATACATTAATTTTCTGCGACTTCTTGGCTCCATTGAAACAAACTGCAGAATAACAACGAAGTTCTGAATAAAGAAGTCCATCGTATTTGTAGTATCCTTAACAATATCTCATCAATTCTATCTGTTCTCATCCCAGTGTTGTCTAAACTGATTCCTACAAGGCTATTCCTATGGAAACATCTCCATTATTCCAATGAAATGAAGCAAATACTCTTTCCGACTGAAAAATTCGCGTGTCAAGGTTAGTGATTTGTTTACCCTTCCAGGATTTCTTTAGGAATTCCGGAGATAACAGCATGTTTTCGATAGAAAAGGCTCGATTAGATCGAATTACGTTTCCTTCTGGTTTCACCTCGCTCGTTCTTTGTTCCTGTTCCGTGTTTGATGCTTAAGTGCGGGTTTCTTATTTCTACCCCCATAACCGGGAGCATCCCTTCGATTAGGCAAGGGAAGCTGCTTTCAGACGATGCGAACTTGATCTTCGAAAACAAAGCGTGCTCGATATCGATATCGTTAGAAATTTGAACCTTCAAGGTGGAAAGCGGAAAGTGGAAAATGGGAGAATGAACAAAAAACTTTTTATTGGAAATTTATATCATAAAGACAAACAAAACGTCTAACAATTCGTGGTTCACGATGAAAGAAAAATAAATTCCTGTGAATTTGGCCTGACTAACAATAATCTACCTTATCAATTTGATCATCCAAATAATTTCCTGCCTTAGAAATTCATGTACAACGCGTATTTCTATATCAACCCATTTTCCACCCCCACAGGCGCTCTGACAAACTATAATTTCACAACCCCCTTATCAAAATTTAATGTTTAAATAATTTCTCGCCTTCGAAATTTTTGTACAACGCGCCTTAACAGGGACAGCATTATCATTAAACAGTATAGAAGATAGTTATAGCATTGTTTATATAGAAGTAAGATAGTCAATGCCTGTGTAGTTGGTGTTGGACGCAAACGTGAGTGTCATCTAGCGTGATTAGTTAGAAACTTGAATATTTGACGTCATTTTAATGCAGGTTCCTTCAAAAAAACCCTGATTTTAATGCTGTCTCATTGTTTCAATCAAGTTACGACATGACTTGTAGGCCAGATCACTGAAGTTACGACATGACTTGGATGCGAGCTCACTATCGCCATCTACATGTCGCATCCATTTTGATTCAATTATAATACCATAAGGTTGACTATCTTCTATATAAACAATGGTATTATATTTTCTATATCCTCTCCTCTTCCACCTCCTCAGAGGGCCTGAAAAACTATAATTTCACAGCTCTAATCAAAGGACCCCGCAAACTCTTTATGGAATTTGGGTCCAGGTGGATTATTTCCCTTATTTAGGCATATTTAAACATTCGACGATACATTTGAATTTACTCGAGAAATATTTTTTTTGCGTTTCGTAATAGGAGTTGGGGGAAAAAGGGGAGGGGGTACGAATTTTTTTACAAAACAGCACAATATTGTGCAACATTAGCAACAATGAAACAAGTGGAAATATTGTTAACGGGTTCAAAAATAAATAGTCTAATCTGCGCAAGGTGTGATTTCAACGCCCTCTAGCAGCAAAACTGTTAATTTTTTTGAGTTAGCGCAATGGTAACATTGGTTGAGAATTACATGGACTACGTCATACCAAAAATTCAAAAAAATCCACCGGGACCCAAATTCCATAAGGAGTTTGCGGGGTCCTTTGCCGCTTCTATTAATTTCCTGCCTTTGAAATTCATGTACAAAGCCTAATAACAGAGATAATATTATATTTCCTATATCAACCCCATTTCCACCCCTTCAGGCGGCCTGACAAACTATAAGTTCTCAACTTCCTTATCAAATGATCCTTTTATTGATTTCACGCCTTCGACAAAGGTAATATTATTATCAACCCCCTTTCCACCACCTAAGACGGCCTTACAAACTATAATTTCACAACTTCCTCATCCGATTTGACTCTTTTTGTACAACGACCTTGTTGTATTCCTACGGTTTCTCCAGCGGAGAAATTCTGTCTTTCGGTTTGTCAGTCTGTCCGTGGCTCTGTCTATCGTGGCATTTTAAAACGCTCGCATTTCCAACCCTTGGAGATTTCGCTTTGAAATTTGAACCATTTCAATGACTCGCGGTTGGAAAATCCGGAAAAATTTTACGGGGTTGTCACTTTTTTCTCTCGTTTCTACTTCCCTTGATGCAGGTTCAGGAAGTGTTTTGATACATTCCGTATATACAAAAAATATACTTCGAAATGTCCTACAAAAGTATATAGTTTTTGAGAATGATTGGAAAATGCTAACAAGGTTTTTCCGGCAATTTCCGGAAATATTTTCCGTTTTTTCCAAACACGAAAAACGAAAAACTCGACCCCCACCAATTTTGCAGGGCCCGGATTTTTGATAATTTCCCCCTCCACCCCCCTCTAAATTTGTTTCCGGGTGCTTCGAGTTTGGATTTTTGAATATTTTTTTCCTCCACCCCCCCCCCTCTTCAAGTTTTTTCGTTTGATTCGCGCCCAGAATTTTGATAATTGCCCCCTCCACTCTCCCCCACCCCAAATTTTTCTTGGAGCTTTCCCAGATTTTGATGATTTTTTCCCCTCCACCCAACCCCTCTGCATTTTTCTGGATTTTGGTAATTTCTCCCTCCCCCCAATTTTTTCGGGTGCTTTGCGTCCAAATTTTTGATAATTTCCCCCTCTATTTTTTGATTATATCGATTTTCCAACATCAAAAACTTGAAGACGAAACGGGATATCAAAAAATATATTAAAATAGTTTTATTGTCCTCGAACAGATCTACAAAATTTTCCCATGAACTTCTTTATTGCTGGTGTTCGATTATAGTTTTGAACTCATCAAAGTTGTTGTACTCTTATTATTGGTGTCCAATTATAGTTTCATACGCTTTAAAGTCGTTGTATTCATATTATTGTTGTCCAATTATAGTTTCAAACGCATGAAGTCATTGTATTCATATTATTGATGTTCAATTATACTTTTAAACTCATTAAAGTCGCTGTATCCATATTATTGGTGTCCAATAATAGTTTTAAAACGCATCAAAGTCGCTGTATTCATATTTTTGGTGTCCAATTATAGTTTCAAACGCATTAAAGTCTTATTATTTATATTATTGGTGTCCAAATATAGTTTCAATCGCATTAAAGTCGCTGTATTCATATTATTGGTGTCCAATTATAATTTTGAACGCATTAAATTCGTTGTATTCATATTATTCTTGTCCAATTATAGTTTCAAACGCATTAAAGTCGTTGTATTCTTATTATTGAGTTCAATTATGGTTCTGAACTGATTAAAGTCGCTGTATTCATATTATTGGTATCCAATTATAGCATTAAAGTCGTTGTATTAATTTTATTCGTGTCCAATTATAGTTTCAAACGCATTGAAGTCTTATTATTCATATTATTGCTGTACAATTATAGTTTCAAACGCATTAAAGTCGTTGTATTCATATTATTGATGTTCAATTATGGTTTGGAACTCATTAAAGTCGTTATATTCATAGTATTGGTGTCCAATTATAGTTTTGAACGCATTAAAGTTGTTATATTCATATTATTGATGTTCAGTTATAGTTTCAAACGTATTAAATTCGTATTATTCATATTGTTGGTGCCCAATTTTAGTTTCAAATGCATTAAAGTCGTTGTTTTCATATTATTCGTGTCCAATAATTGTGTCAACTCATTAAAGTCGTCTTATTCATATTATTGGTATCCAATTATAGTTTCAAACGCATTAAAGTCGTTGTATTCATATTATTGATGTTCAATTTTGGTTTGGAACGCATTAAAGTCGCTGTATTCATATTATTGGTAACCAATTATAGTTTCAAACGCATTAAAGTCCTTTTATTCATATTATTGATGTACAGTTATAGTCTCGAACTCATTAAAGTCGCTGTATTCATATTATTGGTGTTCAATTATAGTTTCAAACGCATCAGAATCGTTGTATTCATATTACTGATGTCCAATTATACTTTAAAACGCATTAAAGTCGTTGTGTTCATATCAGTGGTACCCAATTATAGTTTTAAACGCACTGAAGTCGTTGTATTCGTATTATTAGTATCCAATAATTACAGTTTCAAACGCATTGACGTAGAAATATTCCAAAATCTTCATAACTTCTAGGCCTTCCAACTTTCACGCATTTTGCGCGAAGCGCAAGAGTTTTCCAGTCTAGTTGTTGTATTCAAATCCCTTCAACGTTTAGGCCCTTCACTTTTCGAGCCTCTCAACTTCCGTGCCCTTCAACTTCCGAGCTCCACAACTTCCGAGCTCCTCAACTTCCGAGCTCCTCAACTTCCGAGCTCTTACTTTTATTAATTTCCTGCATTCGAAATTCATGTACAAAGCCTATTTATTAATAGAGATAGTACTATATTTCCTTCATCAAAGTTGATCCCTAGGTTGATATCACTTCAAAATACATTTACAAGGCGTAATGATTTATTTTTTACATCCACCCCTTTTCCACCCTCTCAGACGGCCTGACAAACTTTGGCTTCATCACCCACTTATCAAACTGGATCTGTATTTTATTCTTCTGTTCGCAAATATCTTGTACAAAACATTTTAAGGGAGACAATTTAATTTCAATTCCATTTTGGTAATTTACCCCTTATTTTCACCCCCTTCATAGTATCGAAAAATCCACACTGAGCCAATTTTTCCTTCAGTTGCTCTAGGATATAACACATTCTTTCTGATGCAGATAAAAACAATTTCTTTCGCGATATATTTTTCTCAGCTCCTGATCTATGGGGAGGGGCAAGCCAGGGCCCATGCCCCGGGGGACAAACTCAGGGGGCTGAAAAATTCAAACTTGGCAGACGTGTGGTCAAAGTTACGTTAATAATAATAATAATGACGCAACTTTGATAATTCTTTTCTGAAGAAATAATATAAAGGTGTTTCATCGAATCATATCAGAAATCATAAAGAGATTTGATTGTGCTACCATGCTGAATTTGAATTTTGCATTTCTCAATGGTGCTGAAATTCTTAACATGAAGTGAAGAACTGCAAAAGCATGGAGCAGATCTGGCTCGAAAATACAATTCTGCCAGGAACTCTACAGTTTTGAAGAACAAGCTCCACTTTTTGGTGATTTGAAAAACGCTAACGGTTCCTGTCTCTTGCAACAGATGCCCACGATTTGCAGGATGCCTTCCCTAATATACATATGTATTGCTCTGCGAATATATTCTACTCTTCCTACTACATACGCAAGCTGAGCAAAGATTTAGCAAACTAAAACTTATTAAAAGTTATTTGCCATCATCTATGAGCCAGGAACGTTTGTCAAGTCTAGCAATCTCAACGATAGAAAATCGGCACATGAGATAAATTATGACCATAGGGTTGTTTGCAGAACAAAAAGCTAAGAGAGTGAAACTGTAATTTCAATTTGAAATACAATACAGTAATATATCCAACTCGTTTTATTTCAAACCCTATCCTGCGCTTTTCTTAAAACAATATATGTCCTACACGTCCATGTATGTATATTTGTAAATAAATAAGGTAAACACAGAAAGAGCAGCGCTAGATAGGTCCTTGTGGCGTTCTATCCGCGAGGCCTATGTCCATCATTAGGCGTCTGATGGCTGAAATAATGATGATCATAAAGGAAAAAATATACAGTCGGTGGAGGCATTTTTCAGATTTATCCCCTCTTCGAAAAAAAAATCCGGGGCTGATTTTTCTCAATGTATTTTGTGGATGTGGAGGTTCACTTTCGTTTACGTGGATAATCCTCTGGAGGAGAGTGAGAAACGAATATAAAAAACGATTCATCCACTTCTTCAATCCGCCCCTGATCTGTGCCAACGACGAGAATTTGTATGCATTAGCACCACTGCCAAGCAGACGTTCACGAGCGATTTGTTAGTTTGTCTAAATTAGAGAACTCTGCGAGTGATTACATACAGTCTGAGTCGTGAGCCATGGTTAGTATTCCCAGAGAGCGTCGTTCCACCACTGCTTGAGATGCAAATGTGCACCTTCCGGCATGATACCGGGGAACTTTCCGATATTCAGCTACAGTTTTCGCTAACTCTTGATTCATCTTGGAGCTCAGAGTATACAATGTGTTAGAACTTGTTACTCCCCTTATACAAGGTTACTTACCACCACTTAAACAAAATTTGTCAGTGCACTCTTCCCATCAAAAGAAGTTGTACCCAAAAGAAATAGGAAATTCTGATAAATTTTCAGGAATGCGCCGCCACTGGATAGCAACTGTCCACGTGGAACCGTACAAAACATTGTATACAGATAAATCTGTCGGTTCATTGTAGTTAAACATATAGAAAGCCATGGAATGCAGTTCAGCGCACAGTAATCGTGACTTTTGATGTTTCCTGAACGTAAATTATCCAAATACGATTTGAGTATGGAACGATTTGAGAAATGCGTTTGATGCAAGTTTCGTAAAGAAGTCAGTGGAGTTAAAATGTACATATCATCGAAATTTGTTTGGGATTATTAGACATCATTTCCTCCTGGTGTGTAAGAAATATGGAGCTCTTCGTGGACCACAAAAGAAAAAGATTGTTTTGAAGACAATTTATAAATTTTAGTGAATGTGTGCTTGTTTGATTACTTATATTTCGGACGTCCATCATCTTAATGGTTGAAAGATTTCTATCTCTTTCAAATTGTTTCACAACGTTTCAATTGCTTGAATCCGCAATCGTCTTCTGGTGAATAGTGACAAAATCAGATGCTACGCGACCTTTTATAGGTCTATAATTAAGTGTAATTACGCGCGGTCTTGTGGCGCGCGTGGTTTCGCGCTTTTTCTCCCTCCTACAGAAGGATCGACCATCTTCGATAGAAAGGAAAATCTACAGTACTCTGTCAAACTACAAAACCTTTATTCCAGACAAAGAACGGACACATTTGACGCCACATTACAGTAAACCGCCTCATCTCTACGGTCTTCCGAAAATTCACAAACCCGACATGCCATTAAGACTAATCACCAGCTCCCGTAACTCACCGACCTATAACCTGGCGAAATACCTCCTACCGATACTACAACCCTTACAGGGTACTAGCAGTTCGTTCGTCAAGAATTCTAAACACTTCGTGGACATCATCAAAGATGTTGAACTAGGGCCTGAAGATCGTTTCATCAGCTTTGACGTGGAGAGCCTTTACACCAATGTCCCCATAGAAGAATCCCTTAACATCATCAAGAGGAAACTGGAAGAAGACATCCAGCTTCATGAAAGGACTGACCTCCCCGTACAAGCGATATTGGAACTACTGCAGTGCTGCCTACACAACTCATACTTTCAAGAAAAGAGCCGTTTCTTCTCCCAAGTTGATGGACTGCCGATGGGATCTTCTCTCTCTCCAGTAATCGCCAACATATACATGGAGTGGTTCGAGGAATTGGCTATCAGAGAGGCAAAATACAAACCAAAACTATGGTTAAGATACGTAGATGACACCTTTATCATTTGGAACCATGGAGATGAACACCTTGGGGAATTCTTCGCCAGAATGAATAACATGAGGGATTCAATCAAATTCACAATGGAAAAGGAAACTAACAGTACCCTATCGTTTCTCGATGTGAAAGCTGAAAGAACAGACACTGGAATCCTCACCTCTGTTTACAGGAAGAAGACACACACAGGGCAGCACCTCAACTACGGCTCTAATCACCCAAACTCCACAAAGAGAGGAATCGTAAGAACGTTGGTGGAGAGAGCATTGTCTATTTGCAACAACCAGGAGTCATTGGAGGCGGAAATTAACCAAATAAAAAAGGACCTACGCCGAAACGGATACTCCGAGAAGCTCATAGGAGAAGTTCGGAAACAACTCGAAAAGACCAAGACAACCGAAGAAAGACCACAAAACCCCGTTCTCATTCTTCCCTATATCAGGGGTATCTCCGAGAAGATCAGAAGGATCGGAAATAAATACAACATCAAGAGTTGCTTTCAATCCGGCAGTACCTTACGAAGCTTCCTCACCAAGACGAAACCAGAGAACACAACAGAATCCAGCAAAAACTGTATTTACAAAGTCCCATGTGAATGTGGAGATTCCTATATCGGAGAGACCAAGAGGCCATTATCAGTAAGAATAGCCGAACACAAAAAGTGGACTCAACGAGGGGAAACATCAAAATCGGGAATTGCTGACCACGCCTGGACAAAACACCACCGAATTCTCTGGGACGAAGCTAGTGTTCTTCATAGAGAGGAACATTGGTTCAAACGGAAATTTATGGAAACCACCTACATAGAAGCCAATGGTGCCTTCAGTCAACCAAGCGTGGAAATTAAAAACGTATGGAAACCGCTCATGGACCATTTTGGATGGAGAAAAAGCGCGAAACCACGCGCGCCACAAGACCGCGCGTAATTACACTTAATTATAGACCTATAAAAGGTCGCGTAGCATCTGATTTTGTCACTATTCACCAGAAGACGATTGCGGATTCAAGCAATTGAAACGTTGTGAAAAAATTTTAAAGATATAGAAATCTTTCAACCATTAAGATGATGGACGTCCGAAATATAAGTAATCAAGTTACTACATCGTCTAAAACATTCAAACAAACGTGTGCTTGTTTATTCTCCATTACAGAAAAAAGGCGTGGCTAAGGAATTCCAACATTTAAACGCTTTGGTTAAAAATGTTTGTTTGTGTATTTTAACACAAACATAAGTAATATAATGTGTTTTGGTAAACTATGAATTTTTAATTACAAATGTGGTGAGTTGTTGATAAAGAATTTTCATTTATTAACTATGGTTACTTGATGGAAATTCGTAGTATATGACACTAAGGTAAACTCGATTCAATTTCCACAGATTTATTTTATTATAGGTAGGTCCTAATTACCTCAATTGATAAGAAGGGTATTTAAATAATGTTCAACGTAGAATAATTTAATGTATTACATTCGCTCGAGAAAGATACTGTGTATCGAAACATGTCGCGTAGACAATAAATCTGTGGAAATTTAATCGTGTTTACCTTATGGTCGATTTCACCAACTAATTCCTAAAGAGGAAATACCTAAATCAAATTCAGGAACGCCCAAGTGCAAATTGCGTTTTACCAAGCGTTAAGTAATGCTTAAAAGTGATATGAAATACCTAACGTAGGTATTTCCTATCACTCTTAAGCATTACTTAACGTGTGGTGAAACGCAAATTGCACTTGGGTATTCCTAAATCCGATTCAGGTATTTCCTAACTTTAGGAATCATTTGGTGAAATCGGCCATTAGTGTCATATGACTACATGGTTGAAACTTTTCATATTTTCCTAGCTTTAGCTACTGATAAAATTGTTTAATTGTGATTATGGAAATTTGTTAGTTTTATTTTCTTATTTGTATATGTGTATTACTAGATTATAGTCCCTAGTCATAAACATGTAATGTTTCTTGGGACAATAAAGTTATTATATAAAATGAATTCGATTTAATCTGAAATTAAATATAAATGTACTTTCATTTACAAACTCCAAACATTTCCAGTTAAACATTATGCACCTTATCTCAAAGAGGAGAAAAAATGCCTTACATTTTTCAGTTGTTATGGCAAATATATAAAATAAAGGCTTTTAATTGGTCGAAAGTACTGGGTGTGAATTTTTTTAGAAACTCCTAGAAACTCATAAATTAAGTAGTACTTAATTTCTAGATCCCTAACTTTTTTGAAACAGTAAATTGCTCAAATACCCTTTGACAATTTTCTAGCATACACCCTTTTTGCAACCATAAATCAAGCTGAGATTTTCGGATCGGTATCCATTATCCATCCCATTCATGAGTTTTTAGAGGAACGAATTGGACATCATAAGACTGATGACCACCCAAAAGCTTCACGTCGTACATTATGGCTGGTGCGTGACTTCAATTTAAATAAATCCACCTTCAGGCCTTGGTGACAACTCAGTTAATTGATGAGTATCGTAAGATTGAATTGAATTCAACGTTGGTAAATGGATAGGTCCTTCCTTTTTAATGAATGAATGATCTTCGTAAACTGATTATTAGGAGCTATTAGGATTTAGGCAAAGGACCACGCACAAACCTTATGGGAAATGACTTTCGGTAAATTCTTCTGATTTTTTGGTATGATGAACTTTTCAATGTCCTGATCAAAAGTCTCCACGGGCACAACGAAAAATAATGAACAGTTTTTGAGAAAAAAATTGCCTAATGTCGGCAAAATGGGGAATTTGGCATAGTAAAACGGGGGAAATATACCGTGTTATTTTGCAACTTTATGCCTCTTGGAAATTGTAGCATGAGCTTTAGCAATTCTTTTATAGGTATTGTGTCTGTACAGTACCGTTTACCAATAATTGCAGACTATACAGGGTGATGCATAAAGCCATATTCCGAGGAATGATAAAATAATGTTTATAACATTACGAACACAACAGATTGTGAGAAAATTAGTCAATGGATATGGATTAGTTTATAAAGAAAATGATTCAATTGGTATATAGGGTCTGATACAGGAAACAATAATGAAAGTAAAAAAAATGGGCATATTGATAATATTACAACACTATAAATATGTACGAAAAAACGTGTCGCAAGATTTATTGAAGCATAACCTTGTTGAAACTACTTTTCACCGTCCTGATCGAATGTGTCGTTAGGCAAAACGGAAAATAATGAACAGTCTTTGAGAAAAAACGGCCCAAAGTCGGCAAAATAGCGTTTGAGGAAATGAAACCTTGAACCTGTTAAAAGTAAACAATGTTTCATTATTCTCATTCTTTCAATCATCCTATCATACCTTTACGTAATAATGTATTTGACATAATCCTACATTGATTTTTATTCATCATATAATTGAACCAATCATTCCATAATTGCATTCCTATATTGTCACATAGTTTTATCTACTTCATCCGCTACTGAACTAATATTTCAACCGGTATCATGGTTTTTTGATCAAGTTACCAGTTGTCTATTGGTTGTCATGATGACATATCATTAGTAATGTCTATCTCATGTAACGTTTACATCGTAAATGAAAGATTTTTCTAAAGTTTGAATCGTTTGCCTGTTTATCTGATATTTCATACCTCTCTGATGGCTTTTATACAAAATCAAAGACATTGTTTCATATGCAACAATATTTTCCATATACAACGAATGACAAAATTAGATGGGGTGAACAATGAAGAAAAGCGGGAGATTGCTATTCAACAAAGGGAAGAATCAGGACTACCAGATATTCCCATTGACAACTTTACAAGACTGTGCCTCAATTGTAATAGGGCAGTAATAGAAGAGGTAACTGCTTTGCAAGACGACTGGACGTTTCTGAAGCTGAATGTTTTGAAACAAACTTCGAGCGAATCGTGCGTAGTATGTAATGCTAGACTCAATCTGAATCGGTTAACTCTGAAGTGCCGTGTCAATGTTTTTGTTTTGCAAAACATTTATATCAGAGATAATGGTCTTGCATACATCACTTGGATGATTACGGTTTTTTCTTGAGACAAATTCTTCCTGGGATGCAGTTCAATTTTCGATCATGTGAAATGAAAAAAAGGAATTTGGTGGCTTTCTTGCAAGAACTCAGGAATGTACAGAACATGCCACAATGGGATTACCAGGATGAAGAGAGTTTCACAGATGAAGAATTCAAATCGATGATTCCAATGAATAAGGATCAGTTCCGCAATATCTATACTTACTGCGATTCTGTACCAGTAGAAGGTGGAGACAGATATATTTATAAAAAAGATCTCCTGGCTTTTTTGTGCAAACTTAAACAAGGGCTATCCGACGACTTTTTGGAAGTAATTTTCAAATATCCTTCACCGCAATGCACAAGTATGGCAATTTCAAATGTGAGAAGATCACTTGCACAAAGATTCGTCCCAGAAAATATTGGTTTCGGTTCAATCACTCGGGAACAATACATTCAACGCCATGTAAATGAGTTCACAAATATATTATATAATCCAAGTCCTGAACAACGTAAAGCCATTGCATACGTAGATGGGACGTATTGTGAAGTGGAGAAAAGCAAGAATTTCAAAGTTCTCCGTCAGTCTTACTGTAGACACAAAAATTACCATTTATTGAAGCCAACGTTAATTGTTGCTCCCAACGGTTACATTTTGTCAATTCAAGGACCTTACTTCTCCGACCCCAAAAACAACGACGCGTCAACTTTGCGAAATGATTTTCAGCGAGATATTAATGGTATAAGAAACTGGTTTGTTGAGGATGACATTTTTGTTGTCGGTCGTGGTTATAGAGACGCCATTCCTCTTCTACAAGAATTAGGTATTGTACATAAAATGCCCTACAGTGGACAGCATGGACAACAACCTACTACTGAAGAGGCTAATGTCTCTCGCCTCGTGACCAAAACACGGTGGATAATTGAAGCGCGCAATGGACACATGAAATCAATCTTTAAGTTTTTTTCGACCACAATATCAACCCATCCTATTTATCATTTAAGAGACTTTCTTCTTATTGGTGGAGCAATTATTAACAAATATCACCCAGTGATTGACATGAGAGGAGCAGATGCAGAATTAGCCCAACTGATTTTGGAAAGATCTCGCCAGATAAATAAGGTGCAGAACATAATTGAGGAAGAAAATCTCATGAGGAGACGTGGAAGATGGATACTATTGGACCATCATCATTTTCCTTATTTTCCTAGGCTGACTCTGGACTATTTACGGGATTTGACTGTCGGTACATATCAATTGAGACTTGCTCTATCTTATATACAAGATTCAAATCAGCGGGAAGCTCCAAATGAACTTCATTTCGATACCTCACTTCGATATCCCGGATTACTGTGTTTCAGAGTTTTTTCCCGTCATCGCAACGACACAATATAATATAAAATGTGGATACAGTACACAAATGAAAATGATAACCCTATAACAGGTTATTATTGTACTTGTAAGGCAGGTGCCAGAACACTGGGCACATGTGCTCATATATCAAGTGTTCTTTGGTTCATTGGTTACGCCAGACATGAACCAAATGTCAAGTATCCATTAACAAACTTGTTGGACCACATTATCGATGCGGGAAATCGAAATGGAAATGAGGTGGAACCTCATGTCATTGGCTGAATGCGCTTCAGTTCGTTCAACAAAGTCTTTGTTTTGTGTTTTGTTGAATAATTATTGTTTCAATGTATATTATTTGTTGTATTAAAATTCTAAAATATATTATTCTTCATTAAATCTTCCGACACATTTTTTCGTATATATTTTGTAATACAATTGACTTCCATTATTGTCCCCTGTATTACCCCCTATATATCAACTCAGTCATCTTCTATAGAACCATATCCATATCCATTGACTAATTTTCTCACAATCTGCTGTTTTCGTAATGTTATAAACATTATTTTATCATTCCTCGGAATATGGCTTTATGCATCACCCTGTATATTCTGCAATTATTGGCAAACGGTGCTGTAAAGACACAAGACCTATGAAAGAATTGCTGAAGCTCATGCTACAATTTCCAAGAGGCATAAAGTTGCAAAATAACACGGTCTATTTCTCCCGTTTTAGTATACCAAATTCCCGATTTTGCCGACTTTGAGCAATTTTTTTCTCAAAAACTGTCCATTATTTTTCGATGTGCCCAAGGAGACTTCTGATCAGGACATTGAAAAGTTCATCATACCAAAAAATCAGAAGAATTCACCGAAAGCCATTTCCCATAAGGTTTGTGCGTGGTCCTTTAGGCAAATCTTCCTACATGCGCCGATTTAAGGAAAATAATCTTCTTCAAATTCTTTAAACGGCATTTGGAAGTAGAGATCAATATCTAAAATTTGTTCATTTTGGATTTTCACCTGAGAGGCGGGAAATGTGTTGAAAATGTCACTGGAATGTACTGTGGTAATATGGTGCATTGTACCAGTCATCGTTTTTATAGCAAGTATATTACAGAATCGTTCGCAAAACTGATGATCTTTCCGATTGTATCTTGGATGACTAAATCATTCAATATTCCATCTATACACTGGCATCATGATGATCTTTGTAGTCCTAGAAATTACACTGATCCAAGTAGTAATTTGTTAATCAATACACTCTCTTTTGGAATTACCACATAAAAATTCTACTCGAATTCTGGAGAATAAATTTCATACCTATAACTTCTATAAAGCAAATTATGATTTGATCAACAATTTCTTTGCTGGGATTGATTGACATAATATGTTCCTGGGAAAAACTATTGATGAGACCACTGTCACTTTATACCCTGAGATCAATATAGCTGTAGATAAATTTGTTCCTAAAAATCCAATAATCTGTAAAAAAATTCCTAATTGGTTTTCTACTAGCACCATCAAGGTGGTTATAGAGAAGAATAAATATCATTCTAGATGGAAAAAATACCATAACGACATAGATTACCTAACCTATTTGTTAGAACTTGACTACAAGAATTACCAAGATTCATGTGAAAAAAATATATCTGGCGATCCAAAACAATTTTGGCAATACGAGGATATATTGAAAATTTCTTAGCCTACTATAGAACCAAACAAAATTTCAATGTCAAAATATTTTATTACTCAAAATATTCTCCTCTTAATTGGATACATTTATTACAGCGAACCTGCAACATCTCTAGACCTTTCAAAAAAAAATTTTCTTCTTGCTCTGCAAACCAGACCTCCACAGCTTTTATTATCTCCTCGTTGGAAGAAAATTTACGACCTTTTGAACTTTTTTCAGTTGAGGAAAAAGATGATAGTCGGACGGAGCCAAATCTGGTGAATAAGGAGGGTGTTCTAGTAATTCAAACCCTAAATCACGAATTTTTTGCATGGCAACATGAGATTTGTGTGCAGGGGCGTTGTCCTGCAAAAACAAAACACCTTTGGATAGCTTTCCGCGTCTTTTCTCTTTAATTTTTTCCCGTAGAGTGGTCAGTAATGTCGAATAGTAATCTCCAGTTATTGTTCTACCCTTATCTAAAATATCAATCATGATTACTCCATGGCAATCCCAAAAAACTGAAACAAGAACTTTACCAGCAGATTTTTGGACACGAAACTTCTTAGGTCTTGGAGAACCGGAGTGTCGCCATTCCATCGATTGCTGCTTTGTTTCTGGATCGTAGAAATGTACCCAAGTCTCATACATAGTAACAATTCGGTTTAAGAAGTCTACATCGTTTTCAAATCGAGCACAGATCGAACGCGATGCTACTACCCTTGCACTCTTTTGGTCATCATTCAAACATTTGGGGATCATTTTGCAGCAATTTTTCTCATGTCCAAATTGACGTGAACTATATGATGAACGCGTTCGTATGAAATATTCAGTGCTTCAGATATCCGTTTTATCCCAATTCGACGGTCTGTTAAAATCATGTCATGAACTGCATCGATATTTTCGGGGACTGACACAGGAACTGGCCTTACCGATCGATCATCATCTTCAATGGAAAATTTACCTCTTTTGAAGCTTGCAGTCCAATTTTTCACGGTTGCATACGAAGGACATTGATCACCAAGGGTATTAAGCATATCTTCGTAAATCTGCTTACCTCTTAACCCTTTTAAATACAGGTACTTGATGATGGCTCGATACTCCAATTTTTCGATTTTCTTTTAATTTATTGCGTGGTTTACTTTTTTGACGTCAAACTTTACACTGACACTTCTAATAAGTTATTGTTCGTTGCTATGGTAACGCAATATTTTGTTTATGCAGGGAACTGGTCTAGGCTAACTAGATATCAATACATCCACGTATGTTAAAATAAAAATGAACTCCTCTAGTAGGATAACATCTATTATCATCAACGACGAAATTGTGACGGAAGGTCAAATAATTTGTGTATCATTTTTTATCAGCTTTCAGTGAACCTATGAAAAACCAAGATGAAAATGTATCAACTTGCTTTAGTTCCCAAAACATAAGTAACTATCACGTATCAGAAATAAAATACAATCTCTCCCGAATAAGGTCCCAGGCCCTGACGAACTTCCAACAAATTTTATTAAAATGTGCTCAGAGAGTCATTTCCACTGTAACTCCTTTTTAATATATCTTTAGAAAAAGGGCATTTTCCAAAAGCATACGGAAAAAAGCATTCGTTTTTCCAGTTCATAAATTTGGACAAAAACAATTACCTCAGAATTATAGACCAGTGTCCAAATTATGTATATTAGCTAAATTGTTTGAAAGTATTTGTTTTTTGGTGTTTCGGCATCGACTGCTATGGTCATTAGCCACGTGTTCTGGATAGGCCTTGTTACTAACTCCATACGCCACCTTAGAAGCAGCACTGGTAATTAGAATGCAACAGTGAATCGTGCAGGACTCACCCCAGTCGAGCCACAAGATTTTGATAATTTAATCGGTCAAATTAAATTAAAAATCCCAGCCGCAACTGGGGCTCGAACTCCGGACCTTTCGACTCAGAGCCGGACGCTCTAACCACTGCGCCACACCCCGACGTTTGAAAGTATTATCTTTGAATATCTTTATCATGATGTCATGCGCATTTTGAATATACATCATGGATTTTTCAGAAAGAGATCTGTCGAAACACATTTATTTGAATATACTAAATATATATTGAAAAGCTTGAATGGCCGGATTCATTTAATATTAGCACGGAAGCTGGCTGGGGCCGCTGTGACCGGCTCCCTGTTAAATTGGTTTCAATCTTACGTGAGTAATCGTGAACAGGTTGTTTGCATTGGCAACTATCTCTCAAGATCAGTTAACATAACTTCGGGTGTGCCTCAAGGTTCACATCTGGGACCCACACTTTTCAACATTTATATAAATGACATTTCTGAATGCTTCAAATACTCAAATTTTCTTATGTTTGCTGGTTATCTGAGAATATTCAATACAGTGTCACACTTGACAAGCCATGGTTCTCGGTCGAATTGAAGCAAATGCATCAAATGTTAGTTGATATGACAAAAATATACAAGGATACTGGAAATGAGATAATTAAAAATAGGTATAAACAGTTGAAGTATACATATAAACAGAGGGTGAAGCACTCAAAAGCTAACTATAACAACGAAAGAATTTATAATGCGGATAACATCTCGAAAGAGAGTTGGAAAATCATAAACGAGATGAGAAACAGTGGATCAAGTAATGAGATGGGCAAAATTATAATAGACAATCAAACTATTACAAATCAATCCGTGATATGTGATAAATTCCAGAAAGCTTTCATGAATATACAAAGCATAAACCCTAATTTCAATGCGATAAAATTAGAACAGTTCTCGAATGTTACTTTTTTCATGACTCCCACATCTCCATTTGAGATAAAAGAAACAATACATAAAGTTTGTTCAAAAGCAGCTGCTGGAATAGACGAAATAAATGGTAAGTGCTTAAAAGCTGTTAGTGATATACTATCTTTGCCTTTGTGTCACATAATCAATGAATCATTCACTGCAGGAAAATATCCGGACAAACTGAAAGTTTCAAAATCAGTACCGATATATAAAAAAAAGGGCTCTAAGGAAGATATTAACAATTACAGAAATGTATGTTTACAAAGTCAATTCGCAAAAGTGTTCGATTATTGCTTTAATTTCCGTCTCAAGAATTTCTTGGAAAACAATAAATTGTTAAATGGATGTCAACATGGATTTCGAAATGGAAGATCTACAGAATCGGCTATGAATGAATTGTGTGAGGCAATTTATTCTAGCTTGAACAATAAGGAATATCCTATCGCTCTATATTTTGATCTCAGTAGAGCATTTGATACTGTAAATCATGAGCTTCTCATTCAAAAATTATATCGCATTGGAGTTCGTGGAGTAGCGAATAGCTGGGTTGCTTCTTATTTACAAAACAGGAGCCAGATTGTCACCATAAATTCATATGAATCAGATCCAACCACTGTTTCTATGGGCGTACCCCAAGGGTCAATTCTTGGTCCACTGTTTTTTATCATATTCGTTAACGACATGAGTTTATCATGTAGTTCGCCACAAAATACCATAATTTATGCTGACGATACAAACCATATAATATCACAAGATAATCTAGGCAAGACCATTCAACTAAGTAACGTTTGTGCTGAGGAATTCTTCGACTGGTGTCTGAATAATGGATTGATTCTGAATAATTCCAAAACATACTTTATGCTTTTTCAACAGAAAAACATCAGTTGTAATGCAAGCCCTCTTGTCAAAATAAATCATGAATCAATTGAACAAGTTTCGAGTATAAAATTTCTAGGTGTAACAGTTGATGAGAAATTGACTTGGAGAAATCATATCGAAATTCTGGTTAGGAAATTAAGTAGCATCAATTTTATCATCAGACAGCTGAAAGGCACTGTATCTTCAGATGTTCTCAGAATGGCATATCATGGTCTGGTGTTGTCAGCACTTGCATACGGCTTGATTTTCTGGGGTAGTTCATCATATATTGATAAAGTATTCATTGCTCAGAAGAAAATTATAAGATGCATGATGGGTGTTCGAAATGATGTTTCATGTAGAGTTTATTTCAAGTCATTGTCAATTCTTACTTTACCGTCTCTTTATATATATCTTTTGATTATGAATATCAGAAAACAACAAGATAGTTACGTCAAAAGTATTGAAGTTCATGATCACAATACACGACATAATAATGACATTCGATTACCATTTTCTAGGCTCAGTGTTGGGCAGAACTCTCCAATATATCAAGGAATTATATGTTATAATCATTTCAATAGGGTTTTTGGCGAAATAAAGAATTTCAAGATATTCAAAACAACATTATTCAATTATCTATGTGAAAATACATTTTATTCGATGGAAGAGTATCTCACAGCTAGGTGATGTAGTGGTTCTCTATACATGATTTTAATCTGTTAGTAAGTGTAATATCTTTTGGTGTTTTTATTGTAATTTTAACTACATTTTTAATATTTATATTATCTGTATTTCTTTGACTAGTCTGATAAGGTTTCATGTTGTATCCGATACATGTATGAAATTTTCAATGATGAATAAATTCTTTCTTTCTTTCTTTCTTTCTTCGATTCCAAGCTCATTCAAGAGGATCTTGACCGGTTTTCAGACTTCTGCCGAAATAACGCCCTTTACCTGAACCTCGACAAACAGATGAGATTTAGTAGAAATACAAACTTGATAATTTATAATTATACCGCGCACGAGCATAATCTCCACACCTACAGTGAAGTGAAGGACTTGGGAGTCATTTTTTATTCGAAAACGACTTTCAATAAACATAATTCCTACATCTCTAAGAAAGCGAACAAAATGCAAGGTTTCATTTTAAGAACAACCTATCCTTTCAAAGATTATAATCCCTTGCGTACTCTTTTCATGTCATACATAAATAGTCTGCTTGGCTTCGCCTCAACAACTTGTAACCCCCACTATATAACATACATAAAACAAATTGAAAGCATCCAAAACAAATTCATTTACTATATCAATAAAAAATTTTTCGGAAACACGTCACAAAGTCACTTCGTAAGTCGAAAGCTCAATTTGATTAGTCTTGCTGACAGAAGAGCTGCAGCCGACATCAAAATTTCTAATAAAATGATAAATGGTATAATTCATTCCCCAGCAATAAATAACTTGATTCAATACAACGTTCCACAATATTCCACTCGAAACATTAATTTGTTTCATACATCCATACCAAACACGAATTACTATTTAAACTACCCTTTACATCGATGCTTGAAAAGTTGTAACTCCATCTCAAACATACTAATCATTGATATTTTTTCTGACTCTTTAAGTACCTTCGTGAATATTAAGAAACACTTTGTTCCATTCTCTGATTGATAATAATATGTTCTATGTTTCATATACAATTTTTCTACTGTATTTTTATACCGGGTGATTCAAAAGTCGATGTAAATATTTCAAGGGCGTATTGTTGGGATCAAAATGAGACTTTTTCTTCACATCAACATATGTCCTAAAATGCACCCCCTCCGAGCTACAGCCCCTGTAAGTTAGGAAAAAAAACAAGATTATCTAAAACTGTGACTATAATAACGAATCGAATCTTCTGAAAATTGGCATACCCCTATTGTTTTAGGCAATCTATTCTTTTTTTGTTTCAAAAATTATGTAAACCCAGTTTTGGGAGAGTTGGAGGGGGGTCCACACTTTTATTGGCCCAATTTTTATGTTCAAAAAGAGAAACTCCAAATTCGAATAGCATAATCTTATTGACCATTAAAAAAACTAAGAATGCGATCTCTTGCATTTTTGTCGTACAACCAACTGTTTGCCGGAAAATCATAATCAACGAAAGGGGGGTATTTTCACAATATCAAACTAACAAAATATATATTAGCTAATTTACTCAAAATTCGATGTGAATATTTCAAAAACGTATTGTTGGGATCAAAATAAGACTTTTTCTTCAAATCAACATGTGTCCTAAAATGCACCCCCTCCGAGCTACAGTTTTAGTTAATCTCGTTTTTTTCCTAAATTACAGGGGCTGTAGCTCGGAGGGGGTGCATTTTAGGACACATGTTGATTTGAAGAAAAAGTCTTATTTTGATCCCAACAATACGTTTTTGGATATTCACATCGAATTTTGAATAAATTAGCTAATACATGTTTTGTTAGTTTGATATTGTGAAAATACCCCCCTTTTGTTGATTACGATTTTCCGGCAAACGGTTGTTTGTACGACAAAAATGCAAGAGATCGAATTCTTAGTTTTTTTAATGGTCAATAAGATTATGCTATTCCAATTTGGAGTTTCTCTTTTTGAACATAAAAATTGGGCCAATAAAAGTGTGGACCCCCCTCCAACTCCCACAAAACTGGATTTACATAATTTTTGAAGCAAAAAAAGAATAGAGTGCCTAAAAAAATAGGGGTAAGCCAATTTTCAGAAGATTCGATTCGTTATTATAGTCACAGTTTTAGATAATCTTGTTTTTTTTCCTAACTTACAGGGGCTGTAGCTCGGAGGGGATGCATTTAAGGACACATATTGATTTAAAGAAAAAGTCTTATTTTGATCCCAACAATACGTCCTTGAAATATTTACATCGAATTTGGAATCACCCTGTATAATGCTTTAACATATTTAGTATACATGTGAATACTATTTCTACTATAAAATAAAATGAATAAATCACGAATCACGGTCCCAGTACTGTCCGTTGAGGTACACCACATGTTACTTTAATTTCTATACTAATCTGGCTTTCAATTCTTGCTCATTGTTTCGTTAGGTAACTTTTCAATCACTTTTGCACTATACCTCTCACACCCTTATCTTCCAGGGAATCTAGAAGTATGGAGCGATCGACCGTATCGAATTCCTTTTTCAGTTCTATGAAAACACCTGGAGACCATTGTTCTTGTTATAGAATGAATTGCATCAGTAGTAGATTTATTATCACTGAAACCATACTGGGATGTTGATAGATTATATTTTTGAAAAAATGTTCCTAATCTCGCTTTTAAATTTTTTTCAAAACTCTTTCGGATGGTTAGACGTAAATAGGCCTATACATTTGCCTCTTTTCAAACCTTCCTCAATCCACTCCAAAAATTATTGTTTCTAGTCCCATTTGACTGTCTGTTTCTACCCATTCATAATCGCATCAGTTCTCATGTTCTTATTCGTCTTCCGAACAACTTCCCCTTCATTAAACTACGAGGCTTGTTTGGTAAGTCCGTGACTTTTTAAATTTCCCGCGCAGTAACTTTAAATGCAACACTGCTGCTGTCAACCACCATCTTTCAATAGACTACTGTCAAATTTTGAGCAAGCTGCGACATTTGGTTTGTGTTTGACAGCAATTAGAAGCAGACAACCTCGTGAATTTTAACAAAAATGGAAAAAAGTTAATTTCGTGTGTTGATTAAGCATTATTTTTTGCGTAAAAAAACCATAACTGAAACCAAGGAAAGACTTGATAAATACTATGGGAACTCTGCACCATCAATTTCAATGGTTAAGAAGTGGTTTACTGAGTTCCGTTGTGGTCGTACCAGGACAAGTGACGCCGTACGTTCAGGTCGCCCAAAAGAGGTCATCACGCCAGAAATCGTCGATAAAATCCATGGAATGATATTGGACGATCGGAGAATAAAAGTACGTGAGGTAGCTGAGGCTGTAGGCATCTCAACTGAGCGAGTACATCACATTTTACATGAATATTTGGACATGAAGAAGCTATCCGCGAGATGGGTGCCGCGATTGCTCACACTCGACCACAAGCGCAACCGTGTGACCACTTCAAAGTAGTGTTTGGCAAAGTTCAATCGCAATCCGGGCGAGTTTTTACGCCGTTATATAACCGTAGACGAAACATGGATCCATCACAATACCCCAGAGACCAAGGAACAATCAAAACAGTGGGTGTCAACTGGTGAACGTGCACCAAAGAAGGCTAAGGTGCGTCTGTCAGCCAACAAGGTTATGGCCACAGTTTTTTGGGATGCACGCGGTGTCATTCATATAGATTACTTAGAGAAGGGTAGAACGATCAACGGCGAATATTATTCAGAGCTTTTAGACAGATTCGATATTGATTTGAGGCAAAAACGACCACATTTAGCGAAAAAAAAAAGTGCTGCTTCATCAAGACAATGCACGAGTGCACACGTGTGTAGTCACTATGGCAAAAATTCATAAATTGGGCTACGAACTACTACCCCATCCAGCATATTCTCCAGATTTAGCCCCTTGCGACTATTTTCTTTTCCCAAACCTGAAGAAATGGCTGGGTGGTAAGAGATTTGGGTCGAATGAAGAGGTTATAACCGAAACAAACGCCTATTTTGAGGGCCTTGAGAAAACCTATTATTTGGAAGGAATAAAAAAACTGGAAAAACGCTGGACTAAATGTATTGATCTAAAAGGAGATTATGTTGAAAAATAAAACGCTTATTTGCCAATTTTTTTTTTCTTTATTCAAATAGTCACGGAGTTACCAAACAGCCCTCGTATTAAGTATTGACTGCTGCAGTGGAATAGAACAATAGGCACTCCCGGCAGCTGTGTTGGACACTTCTTACGTCTAAATTACGATTAATTGATATTGCTGCTCACGGGCGCCTTCGGTATAGATTGAATAAGTTCGTCGAATTGAAATAAAGTATCGACGTGTGTGAAAGTGACGCTTAGTTATGCAATCGCAATCGGTTTGTTTGCATGGGGTGCTCAAAAGAAGGACGTGCAATATCCAACGGAAATGAAGACTGAGTTGATTCACGATTCACGCGTGTTCACTTTTCTCTACAAACAATGAATGATAACCTTTTTCATACAAATGCACCTACTTAATTTTTTCGAATTACAAAGAACATTTAATACGGACCTCATTGGACGATTGAGTACTACAAAACAAGAGGAGTGACAAGAAATTTTTACAGATAAAAATTGTAATTACTTTTTGAATATATTCATCATTAGATTATAATATACAGTGTGACCCATTTTTACAGGGACGCGCCAAGTATTTTCGGCGCCGTCGTGCGGAATAATGATAGGCGCCTTTCACCAATATTATAATATTGAGCTAAAATTGACACCCTTCCCTCATAGTTTACTGTCGAAATTTTTGAAGAAAACTCTATACTTTTTAGTACTAATGTCTATATTTATTTGTGACAAACGAAGAGTACACAAAAAATATTAGAATATAGAAAATGAAACAACGCAGTAACAAAACAAAAACAGTATTAAAGTTACAAACTATTGAAAAAATTTAGAAATAAAATAACGATTGTTTTAAGACAGATATCTAATATATGATCATGATACATGATGGAGAGGATTTACAAAAATTGGACTTTTCTAGCTTTACTTTTTGCAAATTCATTTACAAGATCTTCCATTTCAAGTTTCTTTAAAAAGTCAGATTCTATAGAAATAATAGCAAGATTTTCTAACCGCTCTTGGCCCATTCTAGATCGTAAATAATTTTTAATCAACTTTAATTTAGAGAATGACCTCTCTGCTGTAGCTACAGAAACTGGAATGGTTAATAATATGCGCAATGCAATCATAATGTTTGGAAATGAGTGAGTTAGGTTATTTATTGCAATGTAATTAAGTGTTTCTACTACAGACGTCGCCTTTTTGTCGCCATTTTGCAGAAATTGTAATTCTTGTAAAAGTTCTGTTCCGTCTATATCTTTCTCGTTTCGATCTTCGTCAGTTAAGGTTTCTTCCAGTTTTTTACAAAAATTAAATTGATCTTGGTCAGAATATTTGCCGAAATCCTCAACATTCCACAAAAAATTGAAAACATCAGAATGACACGATAATAATTTAAATCTTTCATGTACGGATGAAAGAGTAATGTCTAGCACTCCAAAAAAGCAATTTACTTTAAATTTCATTTCTTGATTTTCAATCGGCTGGTCGTCACCTTCATAAGAAAAATTTTTTTTAATCCTTCGTGGCCTTAACATTTCTGCGGATTTGAATTTTGCATCAACTTCCAAGCAAGACGCTAGTTCTTTGGCATCTACTAATAAGTCAATAAAGCCCTTGTCAGATCGATATTGTTTCACAAATTCATTGAGTTTATTCAAACTTTCGCAAGCCTGGGAAATATTAAATGTTTTTGATTGCAGAATTTTAGTAACAACATCCACTTCATTTAGAATCTTGTACCACAAGACTACCATACACACAAACTCATAATTTTTAATTTTTTTACCTAAGGAGGTAGCTAGATGTTTTGTACTATTGTCAAAATGATTTCCGGATAAAATTTCAAAAAGAGCATCGTAAATTTCGCCTAACTGAAATCTTAGAGGGGTTATTGCATCAATTCGGCTTGACCATCTAGTGTCCGACAAAGGCTTTAGCGTCAGACTTGAAATGTTACTTTTCAAAACAGACCACCGATTGGTTGAGGCAGAAAAAAAATTATATAATTCTTGAACAGTTGAAAAAAAATGTATACTGGAAATGTTGGATTTCACAGCATCGTTTATGACAAGGTTCAAACTGTGGTTACAACAAGGTACAAACATTGCTCGTGGATTAATGTCTAAAATTCTTTTTTGTACACCTTGATGTTTACCCTTCATATTTGAACCATTATCATAACCTTGGCCACGCATATTATAAATGTCTAAACCATAATTCTCCAACGTTTTTAGTAAAAAGTTGGTTAAACCTTCACCTGTTGTATCACTCACAGGATGAAATGTTAAAAAACGTTCTTCGACACTAAATCTATTGTTTTTTAAATTAACGTATCTTAAGCAAACAGAAATCTGCTCCTGGCGGCTCACATCCGGAGTACAATCAAGTAATATAGAAAAATACTTCGCTTCTTTAATTTCATGTAGAATATTATTTCTTATATTGTCACCTATTAATTTAATGGTTTCGTTTTGAATTTTATCCCCAAGATAAAGTGGAATATTTTTTTGAGATCTATTAATATGTGCAGACATGACTGGATCAAATTTTGCTATCATTTCTATACATTTTAAAAAATTTCCATTATTTCTTTCGAATAATTTGTTACTAGGACCACGAAAAGCCAAGTTTTGTTCAGCCAGAAATTGAATAGTATAAATTATTCTTTCAATGACGCTGCGCCAATGTTTGGTTTCATTTTTTAATAAATTTTGCATGCCCGAATCAACGGTTTGATTCGTTTTTAATCTTTCTAGTAAATCTGACCAGACACGTAAATTTTGAAAATGAAATTTACTTTTTTCGTGGATTTTCAAATGTTCGCTCAAATGATGCCAATCATTGAAACCGTCTTGGTTACTTAATTTAGTGTTTTTAAAAGTCAATGGATTGTTGGGGTCATTGAATATTTTACAGCAAAAGCAGAAAACTGCATTTTTTTCATTAGAATATAGCAACCAATGACGCTGAACCTTTTCACCATTTAACAAAATTCGACTAAAATATATATCGGATAACTTACGTCCACTTTTGTCTTTTGGATACTGATACATAGTTTTATTTTGATATTGCACTGGCCCTTTTTCGACAAGTTCTTGCACCTGAATTGAAGACAATACACTTGGCCAAAGACCTGGATCGTAAGAAAGGGGCGCTTCTTCGGATAATTCGTCTTGCTTACTCGAACATGATGTTACCGACACTGACTGCAACGTATCAAGATCTAATTCTTCAGAATCTTCAGCCTCATAAGCTTGCTTTTTTAATTCTGATGGCAAGTTTGACTGTGTTGATTGTAGAAAATTACTTTTATCAGAAGTAGTGTCTTGTGCAGCCTTTCGAAAAAAGTGACTAATTTTGAAATTGGTTTTCTCCAAGTCTTCCTCCCGTTTTCGCTTGTTAAGCAAGTTCTGGTAACCAGACAATTTCTTTTTTTCTTCTCTGGCCATCTAAATAAAATAAATAAAAATTATTAAACACCGCGTCTTATTTTTTTCATAAACAAAAGTCATTAAAAAGGAAAACAATTATTTGCCATGTTTGCATCCCTGTTAATTATCGTTTACTTACCTTTTTGTAATTATTTTTCACAATTTCGGTAGATACGTAATAGCAAATGTCTGTATGTCTTATGCGCTATGCGCTTATCAAGACAAGAATGAAAAATCAACCTGCTACATCGATTACGAACACGCATAATTTTGCAAGTTCAAACCTGCGTGTCGAAAGCTACGCGGATGTTCGCGCCCCCACAGGCCACAGGAATAGGAGTAGAAAAATTTCACCACTGGTACTGGTCGCAGATCGGCGGTCTGTATTGGCGGATAATGTAACGGACGATGAGCG
The DNA here is from genome assembly GCA_944452925.2 of Chrysolina oricalcia. Classification (NCBI taxonomy): domain Eukaryota; kingdom Metazoa; phylum Arthropoda; class Insecta; order Coleoptera; family Chrysomelidae; genus Chrysolina; species Chrysolina oricalcia. Next base: position 5,826,979 of record OX101815.2, on the reverse strand, counting down.
ATACTGTAATATATATTATAGCTTTGTTTCTCCAGACACGAGAAAATCCCTTTGCTATGGTAATAATATTATAGCATCGTGTGCGGCGAATTGTTCTTTTTAATGATGAGCGATATTTTTGTAATATGTGAGATAAAATATATATTACATAAATGTCCGTTGCCGGCTTTAATTGTGTTGAAAATTCAACGTCCGTAGGCGCCTTTAAGACCTTGGCGCCGTCGTGCGCCGCACGACCTTGCCCATATGGACGGCGCGTCCCTGCATTTTTAATGGAAACGCCCCCCTAAGATGTAAACCGATTTTAATAATTTTTTTTTTTAATTTCAAGTACTAAAAGGTCTACCTTTGGACAATTTGAAATGTTTATTCCAATTTTCAGGGCATACAACGATATTTTTTCTTCGGGATTTTTTTATTAGCGATTTTTTATTGAAAAAATCACTACGCCACTGGATTCAGAGTGCCTCTAAACAGGTGTGACCAAAATTTCATGAAAAACTTTTCATTAATAACAAAGTTATGACAACTCAAAAATTCGAAAACTCACACAGCTAACATCAGTCACAAAAAACGCCCTATATCAACAGATATAGCCATGAGAATATTTTTTTTATGATTTCAACAATAAAGTGACGCCAGATGAAAAAACAAACAAATAGCGTAAATATTTTTAATGAAAATAACGGAATTACATTCAAGTTTTCACGCAAATTAACTTAAACTAAGACCTAATAGATTTTTCAATTTAAATCTTAGTTGCCATGGAAATGATATTACAGTTTGACACTTGTGAAAGATTAAAGCATTGTTTATATAGAAGATAGTCAACCTTATGGGATTATAATTGGATCAAAATGGATGCGACATGTAGATGGCGATAGTGAGCTCGCATCCAAGTCATGTCGTAACTTCAGCAATCTGGCCTCCAAGTCATGTCGTAACTTGATTGAAACAATGGTACAGCATTAAAATCAGGGTTTTTTGAAGGAACCTGCATTAAAATGACGTCAAATATTCATGTTTGTAACTAATCACGCTAGATGACACTCGCGTTTGCGTCCAACACCAATTACACAGGCATTGACTAACTAACTATCTTACTTCTATATAAACAATGATTTAAGTGTACTATTGTCAACAATATTCACCTTACAGTTCTTCGAATTATTTTGTGTCATGGCTGCAAGATTGAGCGTAAGAGAGAAAATTGAAATTGTACGCCTTTCGGGAGATGACGTTAAAAGTGCTAGAGAGGTTTGTGAGTCATCCAGATCGTCCTCGTATTAGCTGCGGGACGGTAAATAAAATAAATAAAATATTCAATGAAACTGGTGCAGTATCAAAAATGATGTTAAAAATTAATCCTGTACAAAGACGAAACAGGAATGACAGGAATGATCAAATCATACATACAGGGATTAAGAAGGAAAGTCAGACGTTGGTTTCATGAGACTTGTGGTAGTTTTTGAAAGAAATCAGCATTCCAGTCCGCGAGAGTATATTTATATTGAAGCATCTCTGTAGAATAATTATTCTAATTTAATATATTCACATACTAATTGGAACTACTTATCGCTCGCTACTTCAATTTGTCAGCTAGTTTACAATAACATTTACTCATCTTTTTATGATGTCAAGACCCAACCAGATATTTTGGAACGAGTTCATAATTCTTTGAAAGCCAACCAACTAGAAAAATAAACGTAGTCTCATCAGTAAACTATTAGGATATTTGAATTGCAAATGTGTACATCTCTGGTCCTCTCTACAATATCTCACGCAAAACAAAAAAGAAGTTGTTTGTTCAAATCATTATCAGTGAGTATACGAGCACGTTTGGCAGTTTGAATACAGTGCATATGTTAAGTGTCGCCAAGTGAGTTGAACATTGTTTTGTGACGTACATACTTGCTTGAAACATTGTGGTGATGAGTACAGAACATGAGAATTATCGTAAGTTCACTTGTATTCATATTCATACTCATTATATTCACATTTCAAAACGAATGACCTATTCTAGCTCGTAGTGTTTCCAAGCTGTTGTTCGATGAGTCCATAGTCTACGTTTCCATAGTAACAACAATCACAGAATTATAGAAACTAATTTTTCTACAACCACACTCCAAAACATGCTTTTCTGCATAGTTTTACGTTCGCAAACATAATTATTTCTCACAATAATTGAAATTTGACATTAGTGTGCCGCAAAGTGACATTTCTGTGCCACAAAGTGACATTTCTGTGCCAAAATTTTTCAGTACCTAATTTCTAAGCAATACAGTTTTCGTGACAGCAAGGTGAAAGTATATTTTGAAAATTCTGCATTTCGAAGGGATATTCGATCAGGCAACTTAAGAATGAATAGACAAAGTCTATTGGTTTGTATAATATGAGGGAAATTGTCATACAAATTCATAAAATTCTGAACAAAAATCATAGACATCACTACTGCTGTCTCAAATACCCACATACACACTATGCATTGCTAGGCAACGGAGCAACATCTATCGAATCATTTGAATGTCAACAAACGTCAAGCATAAAATATTCGTAAAATATTCTTGTCCCGTCATTTTTTAATGAGATTGAACTAAAATGGATAGCGACAGTTCTGAAATTGAAAATACTCCGCCAGAACTAAGAGAACAAGTTAATTCATTGTCATTGAATTTACTACCTTCAACTTCAAGAGGAAAATATGAAAATGCATACAAACAGTTTATGGATTGGAAGGAAAAATACAAAACTAAAAGTGTTTCTGAAAATATAATTTTGGCTTATTTTGAAGAACTATCCAAATCAAGAAAAGCCTCTACTCTCTGGTCAATATATTCAATGCTAAAATCGACTATTAATATTAGAAATATCAGAAAAACCAAGAATGAGAGTGGCTTAAAATCCTCTCCCTCTTCCCTTGCTTCTCTTGGGCATCATAAAGCTAAGAATGAGTCACTGACATTTCATTCCGTCTTATAGTATAGTATTATTTTTAGCAAAAAGGGTGTTGTAGAAAAAGTATAGTGTGTAACACGAGCAGAAATGCAATTTCTCACTCGTTTGAATTGCAGCACTCGCTTGCGCTCGTGCCGCAACTTTTTCAAACTCGTGAGAAATTAGCACTTTTCTGCACTTGTTGCACAATATACTAATTCAAAAGTAAAACTACTCAAAATTCTCAATGGTATGGAAAATGTATATTTATTTTAATTTCTGTACCACTTCTCTAATATAACTGAAATAATAAGCAATGGATAAAAATAAATAATAAATAAATAGTCCTGTCCTTCACTGATAAATAGTTATTTATGCAACAAGTGCAAAAAGTGAATGTTTATTGCACTCGACGTGAAATTGTTCGACGAGGCCGTTAGGCCGAGTTGGACAACACGTCGAGAGCAATAAACAATTTTTGCACGAGTTGCATACAACATTTTTTCTACGTTCATGCAAAAAGCAAAAAATGATTTATTGAGGTGCGGCACTGGGTGTAGGAAAATGAAAAGCGCAACTTGAATACTTTATTATTAATATCGATTTGCATTGAAACAGGAACTAATACGTTACGAACAATTTAACTCAAACTATATTTTTACCCTCAGTGTTGAAAGTGAATGAACAATTTGTGCAATTTTCAATATGAATATTTCGTAGTGAAGTACCTATTGCCAATCTCACAGAATATATGTTAAATATGTAGTAGTTTTGAACGTTTATGTTTGTCATGATGACAGCACGTTGAAGTAGAATGACAGATGAGTGCAATAAAAACGTTATTGCACTAGTGCAATAAAGAACTTCTTTTTCCACTGAATATAGTTCAATTAAGTTTTGCTTTTTGCATGAAGGTAGAAAAAATATATTGAATTATGTTACACACCGTATGTGCACTGTTCGGCACACAAAATAAAATGAAAATAATTTAAATATGACTCCACCAAGACATGTGGACTGTGTACGCTATGACAGAGTGTTGAATTGTTTTATGATATCAATATCAATTCTCCAGTGAGGGCTTTGCCTATGACATCATGCCTCTGGGGCACAATCTCAAGCTAGACTGGTAGCAGCTTTGATGGTTCGTTTGCTGTCTGTTAGCTAGTTTCTTGGTCCAGCGATTTTACCGATGAAGATGACACTACAAGCCCATAACCTCAAAAATCCGGCACATCCGAACAAAAATGTACAGCGTCAAATATGAGGAAATCTCTAGACATGGATTTTCCCAAGAATCACCAGAGATGATCAAAACAATTTCAACTAGAAAACTCCAAAAATAAATGTCATGTTTTCATAAATGCATGATAGTCTGTGCTGTAACTAGAGCAGTAGTTTTGTATAACATAGTTTTCTTTCATTTAAGAGTAGTCGTTGTTATGATATGAAACAATAGATATATTTACATACATGTCTCTCTTTTAACTTCAAATAGATATATTTCTGTGAGTATATTATGTCTCAGCAGATGGCGGATAAAAAAATCAGGTGTGCGCACTTGAACGTAAGATCACTAGTTCCGCATATAAATCAAATCAGAAATTTAGTATTTTCTTTTGGGATAGATATTCTGGGGGTTGGTGAGACGTGGCTGAATAGTTCTGCAACAGATGACTTGGTGGAAATTCAGGATTATCCGAATCCGAATCCGAATAAGATAATTTCCATTAAAAAAATTGATATTTTTAAGTGTACAAATTAAGTGTGTACAAAATAAGTGTTTTTCAATGGCATAATGAGGGAGTTAATTTTTGGTCGAGACCGATATTGGGGGATATTTTTTGTGTTTCGAATTTCAAGACAAACAAAAACTGATCTGTCACGCAAAAAAAAAGTATTCGCAAATAGTGAGACGTGCATATCATTCAGAAAGATTGAGATCAGAACGATTCTAAAGAATATTTTCTTTTTGATTGTCAGTCCTTGTGTGGTATGTCAGAGTTATAATTAGTCCAAAAAAACAGTAATTATATAAGGATGAGTGGAGTGAAATTATTATGAAAACTAATTGCAAAATAATTACATTTATATTGAACATTTCCATTTATGATAAATATGCCATATTGATTTTAGCAATCATTATGACCTGCGGCAAACTTGTTACGATGATGAATGATTGATTGGTACGTGTTGAATTCGTATTGGGCAAATAATTTTATTGCTTTGCCACTTGATAATGCCTGAGAAACATATGAATGACGTAACTACCTGCAACAAAGTAGAATTCGAATAAATTTCGTGCCTAGACCTATTTTACAGTGCTCATTTTGGTTCTAAAATTTGAAATAAAAAATGTCTCGAAAGTAAAACTACCAGCTTATTTTGCATTTTGCATGGCGTCACACGTTAAAGGATGAGAGCTGCGTTTTCACTAGCTCGCACAAGTCTCTCGAAGAATTCTGAGGGTTGTTCTAAGGGTGCAACAGGTTGCATCCTCGAGAGGATGTGGAAAAATCGGAGTGGGATGGAAAAATGAAGTAGAAAACTGTGATCTTAATGCTTCCATTAAAAATGACTCCCAAAAAGCTGGAACCATTTCGGAATTTTCGAATATTTTTCAGGAAATAATTTTGGACTAATTTCAGGCTAATTTATTACCCTATTTTTTTCTTTTCAATTGTTGGAGATATCGCGGGTTCTCGTAGCGTAACGTTGAGCCAAACCTCTAAACGAAAAGTCTAATCACACCCTAGTTTTAGGCTCATTTTAGGCTCATTTCAGGCTCACGTTTCAACCACTTGCCAATTTTTTTGGAAAGCATTTTGTGAGTCTTTTCTTGTAAAATCAATAGCCAAGGAAATTTTTTGAAAGGAAGGGAAAATTGAAATATTGACCGTACTAATGAAATAAATTAAAATCTAGAATTGCCTCGTTCACGTCTTCACAAGCCTCATCGAAATTTCTCAACCATTTTTCTCCAACTCGAACAAAAAGAGGAAAAATATTGAAAAAATTGAGAAAAAAGTATAAAATTTGTACTTTCTCCCCAGAATCTCCAAAAACTCGAATGCGAAACCAAATATCGAAAAATTTTACCAGGTATTGACCAGGTCTACACAAATTTCAAACAAAATTTCTTCATTACATCAGAAACAATTGAAGAAACAGTCGCTAAACCTTGTACTAAAAAATTACGAGAACCCCCTCCACCCCCTGAATTTTCCGGGAGCTCCCGGATTCTCGATTAATTTCCGTCCTCCCCCCGGAATTTTTGATAATTTTCCTCCCATCTTCCACTGCTCCCCAAATTATATCGGGCGCTTCGCGCCCTGATCCTCAACTATTTTCCGTAATATCAGTAGTCTGGAAAATATTTTGAAAAACTGAAAAATTAAGGGCTTTCAAACTTACCATTTTTTTCTAAAAATACCAATAACTCGAAAACGATACGAGATAACGAAAAAATTCATATAAACAGTTTTATTGTCGCCAAACAGATCTACAGAAAGTTCTCGAAAAATTTTGTCATATGTATCTTGAAAAAAAAAGGATTTTTGTGGAAAATTTTTCTTTTTCCTATCTTGGTGTTTTTAGGTCGAGTTAGGTTAGGTAGGATTAGATTTGGTGATACCTACTGAAGTTTATGATGGCGAATTTTTTTTTCATTCAAATATCTGAGGTTAAGCTTTAAAATAAGTGTTTTAGGGACTATGCAGAATCGATAGAGGAGGTGGAAGGTCGTGAACGGTATTTTGGACACTTTTAGAAAAAGTTTCATATGGTCCAGCAAGTTGCGTTTTATGAAACTAGAGATCGGCGATTGAACTTGTAAAACAAGTTTACCTATGTTTGTGATGTTAGAAACCCAATGGTACAGGTCCCATCCTCCTAAGTATCTCCGTTCTCAAGATATCAGCACAAAAGAGAAAAAAATCACCCAAAACTGAAAAATAAAAAGGCAAGAATTGAACATTTTGAGAAATTTAAAATTTATTTAAGAGAGTTAACGATTACTTCCCACAAAAAAGGTAATGAAACCACATACAACAATAACATCACAAACAGAATTCATGACAAAAAAAATATGTATCGGCCCCTCTAGTATTTTTTGGAGGACCGGAAATGATCTAGAAAAGAAACCTACTTGGGTATAAATAGACAGCTGTGATGAAAGAGGGCAGACACAGGTACAGTTTAACCAAGACACTCTGATTTTGAGTAAAGCTGTGCTATAAAATAAATTGTTCAGTAAATATGAAGTTGTAGTTATATTTTTTATGTAAGATAAATTAGTACAAAACCGATAATACTCACTTCATTACAACGGAGTGAAATAACATGTTATATTTCAAAATTTACTCATTTTATCATAATTGTTTATGTAATACTGCAGATGGGTACTGTTTTAGGGTTGTCCTGTTGATCTCTCAAAGTCATTGATAAAAAAATAACTACCAGGCATTCAAAACAAAACGCGATTATATGGTAGAACTTTTAACTGGAATCTACTTCCGAGAAATTTAAGATTTCCTTCTTGCATTTTCCACTGGAATGAGCGAAATAGCTTGTTCCATTTAACGTAAATAATGGACTTTGTTGTTTGAATCAATTTTCTATATATCCCTATTCGAGCGAAGGAGTTCTTGTTACTGGAAATCCTGATAACATTGCTCCTTTTTGTTTCTCCGGATATTGTATTCCTCGAAGTGTTTATTTTTTACTGCAGCGAAAGCTATAATGGATAAAAATAATGGAACTGTTTCCAATTAGACTCAGTTTGCAACAAGCGACGAGGACCAGACATCTAAAACTAATGAAATCGGAGTAATGGACTCATAGAAAAGTGTGTTTTGAAGAAACGTTTCGCAAACAAAAACAAATGTTATTAGTACAAAAACAAGACACAGTAATAAAAATATTTTCTGCCGTTTTTGTTTGTCTCGCCAAAATCATTTTGGTGATTTGCTGTGAACTGAACTGCATAGTCTTATAGACTAGTCGACAGGTGCCTTTTGGGTCAAACTTTTTTCTCCGCCTCTGAAAAATGTGAACGGGGTGTCATTGGATTCGGAATAGCTTGTAGATGATTTTTGAAAAAATTCAAGAGCCGCTTGGGAAAATGACGTCATCGCTGTTCGAGTTATGACTTCATTATACATTTTTTAAAATTGCATTGCCCTATTTTGATATTACTTCCAAAAAGAACGCATTTTTCTGTGTGTGGATGTTGTATTTTTTCTCACGTTAGGTAACCGTATGTTCGAGAAATAAAAGATATTTCATTTATAATAATGTAATATTAAATCTGTTAACGTAAACTCTTGACTCAAGGTATGTCCACAAAATGAAATCTAGTGAGGTTAGATCGGGAGATCTAGTTGGCCACTCTAAAAATCCCCGTCTGCGGGTAGAGGACGGCTATTATTATTATTTGCCGTGGCGCTCCAGGGCGACTTCCTGATTTTTGGTGGCGTATTCACTTTTCAGCTTCGGGAAAATCCTACAGCACCACTCCGGGTGGTCGGTTGTAAACTTCGAGCAAACACCATACGACGGGATTGGCATCTGAGCAACTCACATCACACTCACTTTATACCAAGGTATGAGGTCGCCTATTGATACCAATGTTCTTTAGGAAAATTCCCTCATATTCCGGATTTCGATGGCAGACGAGGATTTTTATAGTGACCAGCTAGATCTCCTGATCTAATCCCACTAGATTTTTATTGTGGGGATACCTTAATTCAAAAGTTCACGTTTACAGACCTAGTTATGAATGGCAAATCTTTTATTTCTCGAAAATACAGTTGTGTACCAAAACAAAAATATGACATACATACACAGAAAAATGCGTTCTTTTTGAAGCTATTATCAAAATAGGATAATGCCATTTGAAAATATTCATAATGACGTTATAACTCGAGCAGCGATGCCGTCATCAAAAATCTGAGTAGACAAAAAATGCGCAACTGAAAAGAAAAAAAAATCGACGTGTCTGAGCTTTTTTTCCCCAATGGCCATATCAAACTTTTAACGAATTTGTTCCAACCTTTACGTGCTTACTGTATATATAGTTATGAGAAGAAATTTATGGAGTAAACAACGTCGTTTAAGATAATTTTTTCGAGAAAAATAAAATCTTGTATGCACCACGGGCAACATTCATTCCTCGGGCCAAAGGCCCTCGGGTGAATGTTACCCTCCGGGCATTAGGATCTATATACATAAATAGCTATTACAATAGTTTCGGAACTGGAAATTTTCAACATTATTTCTTATGATCGGATAACCGAATTTCTTGATTCATACTGATTTCATTATTTTTTTGTTATAGCGAACCTATGGCAAGATGGTTGTGCTTGCCGAAAGACAAGAACGCCAAAAATTGGAGATATTGCAAGGTGAGTGGGAATAATCAAACTAATTAAATTTCAAACCCATTCTTTGTATGCCTACGTATGCATGGCGACATTTGCCCCAACAGTCCATTAGATGTTTCTGCTGATATCATTATAAAGAAAGTATTGTTATTAACAGGAAGATATTCACTTTGTTAGACAAAATACAAATAGTGATCAGTTTCGTATTGCCTTTTTTATGAAACGGTGTAACGCTCCCAAGTAGCACAAATTACTTTTTAAAAACGCTAACAATATTATTACCGCATTCTTATACAGGGTATTTCATAATAAATGCGCAGGACTTCAGGATGTGATCCCAAGTAACAATTTAAATGTTATTTGGATTTATCCTAGTTTTATGAACGTTTTATGAAGGTTAGGTAATGCCCAATTTGATTTATGCAGGTCATATATTATTCCTAATACGCTACCAGAGCAAACAGATTTATGAATCAGTTTCAAAACACTCCTGAAGGCTATAAGATAAAACCATTCAGCATTTAAGTATATTTGTTTTTATGATGGTTTTACAATGGCTTATACACATACACGATAAATCTTTTTGGTATTTAAATAATCCACATAGAAACTTAGTTTTGTGATGGTTTTATAGCACTCCTCAAGTGCATGCAATGGTTCTGTAATAAAACTAACGAAGAGGTTTTATTAAGGTTTTGAGATGTACTCTCGAGAACCGCTTCAAAATCAAAGCATAAAACCATTTCTACTTAAATGCTAGTAGCTCCCCCTTACCGGTAATAAATAAATCACATTGGGTAAAGATGACTGGAAAAAATAAATAGTAATTAAACGTTTCACAAGACTTAGACACCAAATACTTATCACGGGAGTATAGACACTGAGTATACTGACCACATCGATCACGAAAAGACGAATGTCAGGCAGGATTTACAATTGACAGTTGAAATATTTTGGAAATAGGATTAAATAATATCAAACGTACTTTTTTTAGGATAAAATGATTTGAAAATGGTTTATTTTGAGGAGAAACGACTTTATGATTGCAATATGTGCAGCTAAATAGAATAAAGGTAGGGTAGCCATATTTTATTACAACCAGAGGGAACAACTAAAGAGAAGCCTAATTTCAATTCATGTTTCTTGCAATTTTGTGTGTATGACGGAAAGGAAATACACAATTATTGGTATTCATTTGTATTTAGATATAGTACAAATCATTCCGGGAAAGATATGAGTCAAAATATTTTTTTAATTTTATGTGGTATTTTGTTTATTTTCTTAATTTCGCGTTGTTATTGGGGCGCGTTGCAGATTTACCACCTAACTGATGTCATTTTGTCAAAAAAAATTCAGTCGCAGATGATATTTGACATTTCACGTTGTTGAATATTCTTCATATAACACTGCCAGGACGCCATCATTATATTTTTGCGTGTAAATTAGTCGCCCTATTTTTCGCAACTGGAGAATTAGATTAATTTAAGTCCGTTTTGGCTGTAGTTATTTATGGAATATTTTCTAACCCAATTTCATCCAAAAAAAGATATTTTGATGCCAAATAGATTTTTTTAATGATATACAGGTTTATAACAGCAGATTTGGTTTTATAATGATCCTCAGGAGGTTATTAAGAATCCTGCGAATAAGGCAAGCAGGTTTTATGCTTGCATTTCAAAATAGCCCTGAGAACCTTCATAGGAGTGGGCCCTCGTAGATTTATAGCAGCTTTAAGGAGGTTTTATGTCGTTACAGCAAAACAGTTTTATCGATGCTGTGATTGTTATGGTCTTCAGAACCTTCTGAGGGCTATCACAAAATTGGAATTGTTACTTGGGAGCTCGTCTAAAAATATGAAAAAAAGTTTTTATTAACTTACTCTCTAAAATGCACCATTTTCGAGATACATGGTGTTGAAATTTAAAAAAAAATTATCGTTTTTTGCGAATATCTCTGGAACCGTTTATCGCACAGAAATAGATTTCATAGGCATTTTCTACTCATAATAAGCTATGTTTTGTGCGGATTTTTTATTTTTTCAAATTCATAATTGGTGAAAATTTTAAGGGTGTTTTTTTTTTCAACTTCTACGCCACTGGAAAAAGTACAGTTTTGAGCCTCCTATATGAACCACCAATGTTTTCTACACAAAAAAGGTATTCTTGGTCATAAGCTCTAAAGTTAACCGTTTTCAAGAAAAATCAACTTTCATGTTGTTTAAATAATGTTTTTCCCTCGAAAAAATGCTGCGTGCATTGAAGCTAACGGTGGACATTTCCAACAATTCAACTGATTATGATTGTTATTGTTCTTTTTTTATTTTGAAATTAAGAAATCAACGTTTGGTTTTGTTACTTGTTTTAACGTTTAAATACATTTTGTATAATTAGGAAAAAAATTATTTAAAAAAATTTACCATGAAAGTTGATTTTTCTTGAAAACGGTCAACTTTAGCGCTTATGACCAAGAGTACATTTTTTGTATAGAAAACATTGGCGGCTCAAAATCATACTTTTTTCAGTGGCGTAGAAGTTGGAGAAAAAAATAACCAATCCCCTTCAAAATCTTAACCAATTATGAACTTAAAAATAAAAAAATCTGCACAAAACGAGCTATCACATCCGGAAGTCATGCGGATTTATTATGAAACACCCTGTATAACTAAATGCTATATAAATTAGACTTGACAATAATATTTCAGCATCAACAAAGTATCTATACGTCCAAAATAGGCACATGAATGCTTATGTAGTAATATGTCAACCTCTCCGCTGTTTTATCAGTTCTTATAAACCACGTTATAAAGCTTCTGAGGAGCTGCCGATTCCGAGTTGTGAAGTCGGACTTATACTTATTCCGAGTTGTGAAGTCAGAATTATAATAATTCTGAGTTGTAAGTCGGAATTAGTATAATTCCGAGTTGTCAAGTCGGAATTATAATTTTTTTATTTCACGTGTGGCCCTTCTATGCTTTCGTAAAACTCAGTACTATATAGCCTCTATAGAGAATCAGCGAATCTGTGAAACAGTTGCGTAATTGTTATATACACGCTTAAACGACACATGAATGTGCATAATTTTATAAAGTGATAAAGCAGACTCGTATTTAGGCGCTGAAAACGTTTTTTCAGCAATTTTATTCCACCGAATCTCTTTATAAGCAATTTAGTACAGAGGAAAGCTTTAATGTAGCCTATTAGCTTCATTGGTTGCCAGAATAAATCATTTATAAATCTTTACGCGCAATAAGAGCTTCTCGTGTGTTACTTGGGCTGGCATTTTTCAATTTTAGCGGAAAAACTCCTTTAGATACAGATAAATTGACTATATGGGTAAATGGTTCAATAATTACTTGGCCTATTTGTTGAAGTATTGTATTCGATACTTCGTCACAGCCTAAAGAATTATGATGGATTTATGCAGCAGTCATAAGTCATAATTTTTAAGTCATAAGGAAGAATGTTCGTCAATGATATATATAAACGGTTCAACCAATCGTTAACGAATATTCTTCCGTATGACTTAAAACTTATGACTTCTTACTGCTGCATAAATCCACCATTAGAGTTTTTCATACTCTTTATTATTTCTTCAATCTCATAAGATGGAGCTGGGCTAAAGAAAAAAGAAACATTGCTAGCTTATATGCTATCAATAAAATCATTGTTCGCGAATCCCTCATGTTAATCTGCTAATAGCTAATGGTCGAATGTATATTTCTCAATTAAAATTATTATTGAAGAAAGAGCTTTTCTATTTCAAAACGAAATGTCATTTAAATCTTCAAAATTTCTTCAAATTTTTTGGCAAAGTTTGAATAATCGAAATTGCTCTAAAATTGAAGTCTCTCTGCAACGCAGATTTTTTTATCTACCTTGATATATTTAGGAAGTTAGCCTTCTGCAAAAAGGTGATTTTAATTTCTAGCAAATGTTTTCTGCAAATGTTTTGTGCCCAGAATTGCAAACTATTGCCGCGGTGGCCGTGCTGGTAGAGCGTTTGCCTTCCAAGCGAAGGATCGAGAGTTCAAATCCGCGCATGGTCATCGGTCTCGTGCATGGCGTCACACGTTAAAACGTTAGGGCTGCCTCTTCCCTAGCTCACACTAGTCTCTGGAAGACTTCTGGGGGTTGCGCTTAGGGTTTACGGAAATAACAATTGTAACAAAGAAAATTAGCAAACGGAGTTTTCTGGTTCTATTTTGGAACACCCTACCGTATTTCAAGGAGACACTGCGTACAAGGCAACCATGTTGAATCATCTCCAAACCATGTTAAACGCTATCATCACAACCACTGATATATCACCAAATTGTCATCAAGGATCAACGTTGATGCACTGACATGTTCACGACCCCTAATGCAGGGGATGGGATGGATCGATAGAAGACAACGAAGTATCTATCCTTCACCTACCTATCCATTATTCACAGCAATTTCCCTTCTATTTCCCTTGTCGATCATAAACAACGATGGGATATCCTGTTTTCAGAAACATACATTTCACATGATTTGGTTATCAGATTATTCGCGATGTTGCGGTTTTGACTGTATTTCGTCAGATCCTGTGTGAAATTGTTGAAGCTATACGATGACTCAGAAACTAAAATTCCTCAGTAATATATGGGTAAAATAAGAAAAGGAAGAAAAAATATAACTTTTGTCCAGTTTCCACTAACACTTTACTACTTTATTACGACCGGTTTTAGCTTTTACACCATTTTCAAGTAACTACAGATTTCATCAAGTTCGTGAATATTTATACATAAGAAAGTAATTAAAGAAAGGTTGGGTTTAAATTACCTAACTGATGTTTCAAAACAAGTTGGGAAAATACCTGGAATTTACCTAATCAATCAATCAATCAATCTAATTTATCTAATAGGGGTTCATACAATCGGTGGGTCCAACTTTGTTATCAAAAGTCACAAATTCAGAAGTGGAGAGCTACATAATTCTAACTGGTCATTGAGGGTATCAAAATTGGGGTTTTTATTCAATTTGTTTATTTCCAAGGCTTCCAACAAGTTCATTTCTCTTCCTTTACTGCACGTATGAAGGATTATCATGTTATTTTTATTTATTGTATGATTCGTTTCTTGCAAATGTCTATATATAGCTGATTTTTTATCTGATAACACATGTTCACGGTACCTTATTTCAAAATTTCTTCCCGCTTATCCTGAATAAGCTGCTGTACAATCACCATATTCCAGTCTATATATACCTGATTTTTTCCATTTATCCTTTTTGGGTTTTGCATTGAATAGTATATTCCCTAAATTACTCCTACTAGTGAATGAAGTTATTATATTAAATTTTGAAAAATAGTTTTTAATATTTTCTGAGAGTTTTCTCGAGTAGCTTATACTAGCATATTTTTTATCTCCTTTGGGTCCTATTTGATTTGGATATAATTCATTCCTGATCATTGTCTGCTGTTTATTGGAGATGATCTTATCAATTAGGTAGACTGGAATCTGGTTATTTATTGCAATCTGTTTTATGATTTTTATTTCTTCTTGCAAAGCCTTATTCGATGAAGGAATCATAAATGCCCTATGTATCATTGATCTGAATGCTGATAATTTGTGTGATAATGGACTGAAGGAATCTAAAGGTGTTGTACAATCCGTAAAAGTATCTTTTCTGTATATGTTGAAGTGAAAATTATTATTAATGTTTGTAATAGTAAGATCTAGAAAATTAATTTTATTGTTTTGTTCTATTTCGACCGTGAATTTTATCTTATCATGAAGGGTGTTGAGGAAATTCAAAAATTGATTTATCTGTCTCGTTGAGCCATTAAAACCTACGAGAATATCATCAACATATCTGAACCAGAATGCAATATGTTTATGAGATAAGGCGTTATTTAGGATGCGGGTGTTTTCTAAGTTATTCATAAAAATATCGGCTAGTAAGGGACTTAACGGAGAGCCCATTGGGAGACCCGAATTCTGCAGGTAAAAATTATTTTTGAATTTAAAATAATTTTGTTTGAGGCATACATCAAAGAGGTTGTATAACTCCTTCGTGATGTAAGGATTAATATTATGTTTAAAAAATATATGGGTATTGATACTCCTGACACAATTTTTGTTGAAGGTCATTATATCTCAAATGTTTATGATGTCACGAATTTCAGTTCCGAGGAAGATTTTGAAATAAGCTCATGTGTTTTGGAACAACAACAACAAATTTGAATATATTCAAAGAGCATCTCCAAAATAACCTTCAAAAAGTTGTATACAATTTTTTAAAATATCGTATTGTAGTTGGGGGTGACTTCAGTATAAGCTTTAATAAAAATCTAACAAGACGGGAATTAATTGTAATTTCTCTAGCATTTGGTTTTGAATTGACAAGAAACGAATCTTGTATCGATAATTTATTCACAAGTTTCGTTGAAAACAAAGCTAAAGTTAACTTTATCACTGATCATAGAGCACAAGTTATTCCATTTGTCTATGAACTCCAAAACATCGATATCCCTATCAACATATTCGCAATGAAAACTGTGTGAACAATAAACTCTTGATACTTGATCATAAAAAAATCTTGGGATGTATTAGTTAATTGAATGATAGAAGATATATGTTTCCTATACAAAAAATCAACATCTAGTAATAAACCCAAAGTTGAGAGTGGTGTTAAGTATCAACTCTGCTATTTATGATAGATGCCACACAAGTTCGAGTTTTTTTTTGGTCTAACTGTAATGCATTTGATTTCAGTGGATTAATTTTTTTTGATAACGTCACCAATTGCTGTAAATCTTCGTTAATTTTATTGCACGAAAAGTTAACATCTTGCTCATCGAAAACATTCTAGAGTTGGTATTATGCCCATAAAAATTACTTTAAAATGTATTGATGCTTTTGTGGAATTGGGAGGTATATAGCGTAAATAGTAATGGTTCAAGTATGGATCCCTGCGGAACTCCACACACCACGTCAGCAAAGTTCGGAGATTTTCTCTCAACAACAACACACTGAGATCTACCAGAAAAATTATTTTGTATCAGTTCACATGGATCCACCGAAAACCCTATATACTTATAGGGTTTTCGGTTTTAGGATACTTTCTAGAATAGCAGTTGGTGTCTGACCCTATCCAAGTAATCAATAGTTATACCACTGCACAAAGGTGGTGCCATTGATGATTTGAAAAACTTCAGGCTGATCTCACTACTATCAGTATTGTTCAAAATTATTGAGAAACTAGTGAAACGTAGGATAATGGGTTTTATTACCTAGACATAATATATTGGCAGCTAAACAGTTCAGTTTTCAAAACAAAAAGAGTACGAAGGATGCAATTTTTGATTGTCTTGAAAGACTGTATCTGAGCCTAAACGAGGCTGCTGCAGCAATATTTCTTGATCTTTTTAAATCCTTTGACTGTGTAAATCATGAAATACTATTGAAAAAGGATTTCGCGGCACATCTCCAGTCTGGATCAGATCCTATGTTACTGATCTAAATAAAAAAGTTTTATTGAACAATATAAGTTCTGACAGGGAAATAATTGTACGTGGAGTTCCCCAGGGATCAGTTTTGGGCCCTATTCTATTTCTGCTCTACACCAACGATGTGGTCAACCTAGATATTTCTACTGTTTGTTGATAATACTACGATTCTCTGGCACAATGAAGGCTTGCATACGCATTGTAGTCGATCTATATATAATATTTTATACTGAGATACTATAACATAATTTCAGATGTTATTTCGTTTTTATCCTTTTTGTAACTTCAAAATTTTAAATAATGTTTTTATCTTTATGGGAGATTTTCTCCTACAATGTGATAATTTTGACTTTGCCGACCAATGTTTTTATATGGAAAATAAAGTTTCTTTATTTATCTTCAAAATGATCAGTATACTATTGCAGTATTTCTTGACCTTCAAAGGGCATTTGAAACTGTAGATAGCTGCAGACTGATTAGAAAGATTGAAAGCGTAGGTATTGATGGAATAGCACTAAACTGGATCATGAAATATCTAAGCAATAGACAGCAAAGGTTAAAACTAGATAATATAGGTGTGCCTCAAGGGTATATTTTGGGACCATTGTTATTCCTCATATATCTAAATGACATTGTAACCATAGCAGAAGAATGTGAAATTCACTTATTTGCCGACGACACCCTACTGTACTTTAGTAGTGAAGATGTACAAGAGTGTGTTGATACTATGAACGCTGGTCTTGAAAGGGTGTATAGATATTGCTGTGCAAATCTGCTAAAGGTGAACGTAAATAAAACAAAATGGATGTTATTAGGGAAACATAAAAATCAAAATAATGAAAACCTACTTCTACGATTGAATGACATTGATATAGAAAAGGTAAACAAATTCGTGTACTTGGGTGTAACTATTGACAGTAAATTAAAATTCAAGGAACATGCTAATGAGGTTATTAAAACAGTAGCTTACAAAAGCAACTATTTAAGAAGATGTTCCCCATATCTCAGCCAGTGGTCTATTATTAAATTAGTAAATGAATATTTACTTGTTGGTACGTTCATCAGTATTTGCTCTACAAAGTTCTGTTTTACAATTTATTTTACAATCTCGCTTACTAGAGACTGAAGAAGGAATAAAGCTATTCCGAAAGGTTTCTCAAAAGTAAAAAGAGTTTTCTTCAATACCCAACCAATAGCTGCTACCCCACAATTTTTTCATTTATCAATTACTTCAGCTGCTATCATATCGAATATATATATATATATACAGGGTGGCCCATCGAAAACTTGACATCGGGGTTTTGGGTGATAATATCGCAGATGTGGAAAAACCCTCGGACAGGTCGATTTTAGTTTCGAAGGGGACAGTTTGTTCTCCTACATGCACCACCGTCACGGCAACACTCGAGGTGTGGGGTGAACAACCCCTAAAATTTGAATAGGAAATAATGGTGGAGTGGCACATCTTTTGAAAGCCCATTAAGTTCTCTATCCAACGGCGTCCCGATTTTGAAGTTGGGATGAACCGTTTGGGAAAAAACAAATTCAGGAATAAACCTGTACGAAAGTTAAGAGCTTACTTGTACGTCTCTGGAAAACTCATTTGCCAGTTTTTGCTACGATACTGTGAATGTTTTTGCTCAGTTTTTTTCGCGGTACTCATGAAATTTTTTTAATAAAATAGAACAAACAGATAGAGCATGCAGTTTCTGTTTTTCACGTGTGTACTACAAGTGAGTTTCATTCGTGTGTGGTATCGTACGTCGAAATTAAAACGAAACAATGGTGTATACAGTGGCAGAGAGGGTTGCGTTGATTGAACTGTATTATGAAAACAATAGATGTGCGAAAAGGGCTGCGGAACGGTTCAATCAACAATATGGCAGGACTGTGTCGCGGCAGTATGTGTCTGAATTAGTATAAAAATTTCGAGAAACGGGATCGGTAGCAAATAAAAAACGGCAAATCGAACCGCCAGTAAGAAATGAGGCGACAACAGTGGCAATTTTGGGCCATGTTGAGGTTGACCATACGTTGAGTACAAGACAGCTAGCAACTGTTTCCGGTATCTCAAGAACTAGCATTCAGCGTATTTTAAAACTACATAAATTCCATCCTTACAAAATTGAATTAACACACGAACTGAATGAAGATGATTTTGATCGGCGACAATTCTGTGAGGCACTAAGTGAGCAGGCGATTGCAAATCCTCAGTGTCTGTTCAACATTTGTTTTAGTGATGAATGTTGTTTTTTTTTAAACGGTATAGTTAATCGCCATAATTGTCGATATTGGGCTGATTCGAATCCCCATATATTTCATGAGGTACATACGCAATATCCTCAAAAATTAAACGTATGGGCTGGTATTTTTGGGGATCGTATCGTGGGCCCCCTCTTCTTAGAAGGCAATCTAACAGGGGAAATGTATCTGGAACTGCTTGAAGACACAATTGAACCAATGTTAACTAACATTATTGAAAATAACCATCATTATCAGAAAGGTCAGTTGATTACAACTTGATACGAAAAGATCGCCAAGGTAAGAAAGGTGGGGGTTTAGCTTTCTATATAAAAAAAAATCTGAAATATAAAGTGATTGACGATGGAAGTAATACCAATAGCACCTTAGAGACGCTTTGGATGAGTATGAATATCGCTGGAAAAAAAATTTGTTTTGGAACGTTGTACAGACCTCCCTCCGGTAATTTAACCAGCTGTTTAGTTGATTTAGAAAACACTTTATCGCAAGTATTGCCCAAATATGATTGTATAGTACTAGGTGGAGACTTCAATGTTGATATTCTCGATCAGTCCAACAGTAACACGAAACAACTTTTGAATTTTTTCGATAGATATAATTTATTTCAACAATGTAAGGAACCCACTAGAATCACAGCTACAAGCAGAACTTGCATTGATCTTATAATCTCATCAGACCCTGATATTGTTGAAAATGTATCTGTCTTCAATATGGATGGCATTTCAGACCACCATCTTGTTAAATGTGAATTAAAGTGCAAAAAGGAAAAATTTCAGTCAAAGTTTGTCAGCTTTCGCGATTTTTCTAAATTTGATCACAACATGTTCTTAACAAACTTGCACTCAATTGATTGGGACTATATATTCGATATGGACAATGTTGATGAGATGGTTATATTCTGGAATGAAAACATTAATCATTTATTCAATATACACGCACCTATTATAACCAAACGCGTGACGAAACCTCCGGCCCCATGGCTCACCGCCAATACGAAACTACTTACAAAGCTAAAAAAGAAGTTATTCAATAATTATAAACGTCTCAGGACAGAAGAGACATTCAAAGAGTATAAAGATTTGAGAAATTTCGTCAATACATGCATTGAAGCTGAAAAAAAGGCCTTTTTACAGCATAAATTCAAATCAGATCCCAAACTTTTTTGGAAATCACTAAAATCTTCAAACATAATAAAAGATTCGCGTGGTAGTGCCTGTGATATTGATCCGTACTCTTTCAATGACTACTTCTTGAATTCTGTCCCCAATCTTCCCCTACCGAATGATCATCTTCTTAACAAGTATAACACTAAGTATCCAGACTTAGAAAAAACATTTCAATTAAATAATGTTACACAAAGAGATGTAGAAATGGCTTTAGGCAAAATTAAAACACATGCCAAAGGATCGGATGATATCAATCTCAAAATGCTTGATTTACTGTTTCCATCACTAACTCCCTTCTTGGTACATATAATTAATACTTGCTTCAAGAAAGGTTCATTTCCAAAAGCCTGGAAAGATGCCAATGTTATACCCATTCCTAAAATTGATAATCCAGATAATATAACACAATTTCGCCCAATCAGCATATTACCTACTATCTCTAAAGTAATAGAACGACTAGTATCTGATCAACTGACATACTATCTAACTGAGAATAAAATATTATCAGAAATTCAATCAGGTTTCAGGAAAAATCATAGCACTACTACAGCGTTGCTCAAAGTAACGGACGATATCTTCAAATCTATTGATGAAAGAAAGAACACCTGCCTTATTCTGCTCGACTTTAGTAAGGCATTTGATACCTTGGACCATGGAATTTTACTGAAAAAATTGAAATATTTTGGTTTGGATGATACTTCTGTTAGTTTCTTCCAGAATTATCTAAGTGAAAGACGTCAGAGGGTGGTGATTGGGGATAAACAGTCTAGTTATGAAACAATTTCTAGGGGTGTTCCGCAGGGAAGCATATTGGGCCCGCTACTGTTTTCTGTTTATACAGCAGACTTCGCGTCTTTTTTGAAGAACTGTCACTCGCACCAATATGCTGATGATACTCAATTATACAATTCATTTTCGTTATCAGAAAGTTTTCTTGCGAGTGTTGCTATTAACGAAGACCTAAAGGTGATCGCTTCAGTTTCAGAATCTCACAAACTGTTACTGAATGAATCGAAAACAGAATTGATGATATTTGGAAATAACAGTGACGAGATATCCACGGACCCCAACTATGAAATAAAATTGAACGGAAAAAAGCTGAACATTGTGAAACATTGTAGAAATCTTGGCCTATATCTTGATTCAACTCTCAGATTCGAAAAGCATGTTGCTCATCTTGTTAAACATAGTTATTATACTTTAAAACTCCTTTATATGAAGCGACTTTATCTCACTAATGATATAAAGTGGACTCTATGTGATTCGTTGATTCTGTCGCGACTTGCCTACTGCTCCGAAATATATTGGCCATCCTTATTAGCGAAAGACAAGTATACTCTGCAAAAAATACAGAACTCTTGCATAAGGTACTCATATGGGCTCAGGAAATATGACCATATATCCCGAACTTATAAGGATATGAAAATACTGAATTTGGAAGAGAGGTTCACTATCCGACTTGCTGGGTTGGTTTTTGAATTAATCAACACGAAACTCCTGCATACCTCGTGAATAAACTGAAAAAACTTGGCGACTTTCATCATTGTCCAACCAGAAGTAGAGAATTGTACAGCGTTCCAAGGCATTTTTCAACTCAATTTAAACGTAGTTTTTCATATAATGCAGTCAATATTTATAATATGATTCCCACAGAAATTAAATATCTCAGAACTTGGAACAATTTCAAAAAACATATCAAATCCTGGATTCTGTCCGAAAGACAAACTATTTTATATGATTTATAATTTTTACTTATATTACCTACCTACTTTGTAATCTCTATTTATAGCACTAATCTCTATTTATAGCACTATTCTGTTATATACTCATATAATATTTACTGTCAAAATTATTTTCAAAATTCTATACTTGTTTGTTGGTTACATGGAAGAGCGGTCTTGACTGAATGTCGCCAACACATTGCAAATTTTGTACTATTAATATTTTCTCATAATAAAGACGCTATTATTATTATTATTATTATTATTATTATTATTATATTTCAACAAGATGGTGCTCCTCCGCATTATGCTATGCCTGTTCGGCGATATTTAGATCACCACTTCTCTGGTCATTGGATTGGTAGGCGAGGTTCTATTGAATGGCCCCCACGATCACCAGACCTGTCTCCCTTAGATTTCTTTCTGTGGGGTCATTTGAAAAGCAGAATTTATGCTACACCACCAGCTTCACTAGCAGATTTACGGCAACGAATCACATTAGAATGTCGCCAATTCACCCTAGACATGCTCCAAAATGTACGAGAACGTTTTAAACAAAATCTGTATCATTGCATGGAAGTTGGAGGTGCGCATTTCGAGCATTTGTTACGATGAGACTAATGTAAGTGAATTTTACTCTTAACTTAATTATGGCTCATTTCCGTTAGAAAAACTGCCGACCATTTTGTTTCGAGAATTCAACGGGCTTTCCAACGATGTGCCACTCGACTCCTATTTCTTATTCAAATTTCAAGGGATGTTCACCCCACTGCTCGAGGGTTGACCTGACGGTGCTGCTTGTAGGAGGGCACAATGTCCCCTTATATATATATATATATATATATATATATATATATATATATATATATATAAGTGAAAATAGAGTAGATGTCATGAATAACTTCCTGTTATATATATATATATATATATATATATATATATATATATATATATATATATATATCAATATGGACAAGTACACATAATTTATAATCATCAATCGCCATGAATGTATCATCTGTAACTTTTACAAATGTACTACTATAGGATTGTAGTGACAGATTTAAGAAAACCTGTCTTAATTTCTTTTGTTTTTGTTTGGTAGTAATTAACTTTGTGAGCATTTGTGAAATATCCGCGTATATTCCAGGGACACCCTGAACAAAAACGGAAAGTTAGTGAACTTTCCAGTGTTCGTGACTCCGAAACTGACAATAAAAAATCCATAACTACCCGACGAGCCAGCAACTTCGCTCGCGAAGATTTCTTCCGGAATCGTTCCGGCTTCCGGCAACGTTGCCCGGCTTTCCGGTCACTTCCCGTCCCGGACCGAACCGCGTCCTGACTCCGGACGAGCACCTGCTATTCCGGGGTGATTTGTTGTTCTAATTTTCCACGAGTTGTTCCTGCTTGTTTGCGATGCTGTTCCACTGCAGAGATGCTGCATATGCTGCAGCGGGATTTTCTGTTTGAGAAGTTCATGGTCTTAATTTGGAGTTTGTTGCGGTCGATCTTCTTGTTGACAGATGGTATGATTATGGGTTGTTGAATCTTCGAAAATCTGCTCACCTCTCAACCCTTTTAAATACAGGTACTTGATGATGGCTCGATACTCCAATTTTTCGATTTTCACAATTACGGTGGACATATTTTTTCTTTTAATTTATTGCGTAACTCTGGTTTACTTTTTTGACGTCAAACTTTACACTGCCACTTCTAATAAGTTATTGTTTGTTGCTATGGTAACGCAATATTTTGTTTATGCAGGGAACTGGCCTTAGGCTAACTAGATATCAATACATCCTCGTATATTCATTTATAGCTGACCTGAAATCATATTCACTCATTATGTTGAGATAATTTTCAATGTGTTCGTTTGTAGTTTTTAGGTCAATATTGATATCTCCAATAAAAACATCATAATCGAAGGGTTCTTTTGATTTGAGTTCTAAATACGATAGTAGGGAATTCAAAAATATTTCTACATCAGTTGAAGGTGACCTGTATATAGATGTGAGATGAAATTTAACGTTTTCATATAAAAACCTACTGGCAAAATGTTTATCTCTCCTATATATTCGATTGTGAAGTTGAAATTTATAGTATCTTTTATAAACATCAGAAAACCATCATTTTTATTTAAGTTTCCTTTGCTATAAACTATGTATGTATGTAAGTATGTATGAAAGAGTATATTGTGTCAAATATCTGTCAATTTGTTCACTATGATTAATTTTATGAATCATTTAATCATACCTGGGAGGGATGTTGCTCAAAATACTTGCAAATTATATTGTGGAGGTATTCTCTGAAATATCAAGAGGTCTATGAAAAGAAATTGTTCATAGACAACTGAATCTTATCTCATAATTTTAGCTTTTAGGCCTTACATGAATCTCAACATCCCCAAACTCGCTTTGATGTTCTATCTTTACGTAAGATGCACTTATGGTTACAATATCAAATTTACCATGAAAAATATCTTGTCTCCGTATTTGCCATGACGTTCCCTCTCCAACTTCACGAGTCAACCGTACTTTCCCATGGCTTTTACGCTGATCTCTCAAAGGTTCATCAACGCGTTTAATTTACCTGACCTATGAGCTTTCCATCGCAATCTCCACTACTAATTGAACGATCAATCGACCTACCCAAATGGAAGGATGGTTCCGATTATATAAGCGGTATCGTCGGAAAAAGTCCTACTGACTGAGAATAATCTCAAGAACAATCCCCTGTGAATACAGATGGTGACGCAATCGCGTCGAGCATTCATTGGAAATGTAGGTAATAGGATTTATCGGTAGACGAAAATTTCCTTTCTTGAGACCTTTGAAGCTTCCTACTATCGCAACGTTTTATTGGATTAGAGCGACTTTCTATCTTTCTCAAAAATTACGTTTCGAAAGCTCATTTGTAAAATAATATTTGATTGGAGAATGAATTCCGGATTGGCTCTAAGTTTTTCATACTGAGATATATCTTTTGATATAATTTTTAAATTAGAGCAAATTTTTCAAGAGATGAAACTATGGAACTTCTGAAAGTCTAAGGTCTAAAGAACTGCATAAGTTCTCACATATTCTGAAGTCAATTTGATAAGTGTACCTTAATTATGGTGCCAAAATATTGCACTGTCATTAGCAACATTAGCAACAGTTAAACTCGATCATTCAAGTTGAACGGATGCTACTTCGGGTGTGCCTCAGGGATCCCACCTGGGGCCTTTACTGTTCGGTATATTTATTGATGACATTGTCAAAGAAATATCTGATTATAAAATCATCATGTATGCCGATGATATCAAAATATTTCATGTTATATAGAATCTAGGTGACAGTCTCATACTTCAAAATATCTTGAATTCTTTTTCACTTGTTTTTTTGGTGAATAAAATGAGCCTGAATCTTCTGAAATGTGAATTTATCAGTTTCCATCGCACAGTGCAAGAGGTAACTTTCAACTATGGTTTTGATGACACTGATTGAGAAAGTAATATGTCATCTCGAATAGGCTTCGATTATTTGGTGTCATTATGCCCAAATTCACATTGACAAATTGGAAAGAGTCCAATGCAGATTTCTTATGTACTGCTCATTCATGGTGAACATTTCTTAGTCTTGTACCAACATGCTGTCGGTAATGAATTTGAGTCCTCTGATCCACAGAAGGCAAGGATTTGACAACTTGTTTATTTATAAAATTCTGAACGGACTGATTGTATAGGTTAAGCGGAAGATTGGATATGTAATCTATTTATTAAAAGTGAAAATATATGTATCTCCTAGGGCACTGCGTGAATGTAGCACATTTAAATAGGTTGAACATCGATCAAATTACAATTAAAAACAGGGATGATTACTGCGACAGGCAAATGTTCAATCACGTGCTATTGATATTTTTTCTGCTTCGCTTTGGCAAATAAAGAGAGCTACTATGTAGCTCAAGTTTTTAGATTTTCATTTTAACCTTTGTCCAATTAAAGTATAAAACTGTCTTTAGATATAACAGAAAGTTACTTATGACATCTACAGTCACTAGTTGAAACTTAATTTGACACGAACCAAGGAATCCAAAGTTAGATGTTTATCTACTCATTGTTGGCTGCCTGTAAATGAGTAGATAAAAATCTAACTTTGGAATCCTTGGTGCCGTGTCAACTAGTGACTGTAGATGTCATAAGTAACTTTCTGTAATATTTTGTCTTGCCTTCACGGTACAAACTTTGAGTGGATTCGTTTTGATTTCGAGAGATCCATAAATCCTTTTTGATGAGTGGGTGACCACGAAACAGCTGTCAAATGTTGGAACTCTCGGAATAAAATCGATAAATACTCTATTTTCATTCAGGTAGTTATATATAAATTTTATCTTACAGCAGTATGCATTGTCAATCGTCAGCGACTCGCCAAAGTTTCACCGTTCGCTACACAAGGATTATAATGCACAGTCGAGCTCCAAAAAAGTGACAACTATGCGATTATTCACATTTTGGCGAAACGCTGGCGATGTACCACTTTTTTTGGAGCTCGACTGTGCATTATAATCCTTGTGTAGCGAGCGGCGAAACTCTGGCGAGTCGCTGGAGTTGACAATGCATACGGCTGTTAGTGTTTTATATTGATAAAATTGGTGTCTCCTTCCCGTGTAATAAATGAAAAAAATTAAACTACCTGTTATTTGGATATTCAATTTTTGTATTCGAAACTTTCCTTACTTGAATACAAACGAATTCAAGGAACATCTGTGATTTAATCCTTACCTTTCTTTGAGGAAACAAACGGTTTGTGAAGATGGTGCATTATCAGATGAGAACAAAAATGTCTCATGACATTCCCCAGGGACCTGTTCTGCGACCGATAATATCTTATATTTATATTAATGACATTTTTGAATATCTGCTTCTAACAATACAATTATTTGCTTTGCAGATGAAACGACGATGTTGAATCAAACTTCTGATGTTGATGTAACATTAAGTCGCAACACAGAATTTGACATCATTTTTTTTTGTTTTTACGAAACTCCCAGGTTTTCGGAGAAAACCCCTCAAAAGCAGAGCTTGTGCGAGCAAGGGAGATCCGGGACCTACAGTTTAAATAAAAGTGGAATCCGAACCACTTCAACTCAGTGACACGCGACCGGGGATCGAACCCGGTCCGTCTGGGTGGAAGCTAAAATGATAAAGATAGTTCTGAGGTAACAGCAGTGGAATATGACGAATGCTTTGTTCCATGCTATTTGAAAATATCCCTTCTGTAAGGATTTATTAAGAATGATATAGAGAGAAGTCTCTGAACACATTTTAAAGAAATTTGTATGATCGTCAGGGCCCATTTTCGGAAGAGATTGTATTTCAACTCTTATAACGTTTTTGGCTACGTGATAGTTACTTACGTTTTGGGAATTCAAGCGAGTAGATACGCTATTTCCTTGATTTTCCAGAGGCTCACTAGAAGCTGATGAAAAATGACAGGCAAATGCTCCATAAATAATTTGACCCACCATCACGATCTCATGTTATCCGTACTGGAAGAGATATTTTTTGTTTTTACAAATTGCCAAAATTGTTTGGGATCGGAAGATATATTTTTTTCACAGGAATCTAGGTAATTTGGTAATTTTTGTAGTCAAGTTCCATCAATTATTTGGAAAGTACACGTAAAATTCGAAAGGCGAGGTAATCCATGTGATTATTATATTTTTTCCGACTGGAACAAATAGTACAGATTATAAGATCCGGGAAGGGGGAGCGGGGAAGTTACGTTGTGCTCGTTTGCTGTATTCTTTTGTAAATTGTAGTTGTGTAAGACTAATTCAGTTGAACTTACTAGTAAGTTCCTGTCAAGATTGGGCAAAACAAGGTACTCCGTATGGTCACCAAAAGTGGCAGATAAATTCGATTGGATGCGTTGCGGAAGCTTGCAGGCGTCGACGCCATCTAGACTAATATCGTATAAATTCTACAAGTATTTTCTCCTCGAAAGTCCAATCTTTCGACATCTTCCAAGAACCTAGAGAAGAAACAATCTGTTTGTTTGCTTCATCCTTTTCCTTGAACCAACGCTAATGATGCCTTACTGAATCAGTTCGTCCAATTATCTACAGTAATTGGCCTTGGTGGTCGGGATGGTAGAGCGTTCGCTTCTCAAGCAGAGGGTCGTGGGTACAATTCCCAGCATGGACAACGGTCTCGTGCATGGTATCACATCTTAAGTGGTACATCTTCTCTAGCTAGCATGTCTCTCAAAGGCTTCTGAGGGTTTTTCTAAGGGTACAGCCTATACTCTGGCTGCGAAACACACAGCATTCTACCCTTTCATTAGCAATATCTCTTCCCCCATCTCAGTTAATTTTTTCTTTATATTTTTTATTTATTGTTGTTACTTTTATTGATACTATCTTTCCAAATTTGATGGATAACCCGCCTATATAGCAACTATACCACTCATCAACAAATAATAATGGAAACCTCACCTCATTTCATGGTTTCCGCTTCTCCCTCGAGTATACCTCTGGGAATTTTGAGTCCGCCGCAGTTGTGGCGAGAAACTCGGTAAACTTTTCCATTAGATCCTCTCAATTCGAGCGTATGAATGAGAATGTTAAATATACAAGGCAATTCAAATTCGACCCCACCATATCTCCTAAACTACAGGAGATACGTCGAAGCTTTAATTGGAGCAAAGTTGCGTATTCTGGTGCTTAACAAAATACTATTTTGAAACTTGGAAAATTCCTAGTATTTCCGGAAATATCGGGAAAAAACTGAAAATTTGAATTTTCGTTTTTATTTTTTTCTATCGTTATTTGACAACATAGCTCAAAACCAAAAGTACATTTTCATTGATACTTTTTTTCAGCTACACGTTTTCATGTTCAGATTTACTATCCGACGTTTCGTCTTCTGGCATTCATCATCAACTTTTTTTTCTGTTATGGGCGTCATATTGTTTTTTTATACAGAAAAATAGTGATTCTCATTCTGATTTCATTGATGTATAATTTGTTATGATTTGCACTTCTGAAACCACAGATATCAAAACAACTTCATCTGAGTTGGCCATGACTCCATCGAAAAATTTTGTTTAATAAACACTAGTTGTCAGAACTCATTAAACATTATAAGTTTGCACAAATACTTCAGAGTAGAAATGTCCTCATTCTCAAATGAAGAAAAACGAGATATGTTGAAACTTTATTATAAATTTGATAGGAATAGTACGAAAACAGCACAAATTTATTTTGAATTATATCCGGAAAGACAACAGCCGGATAGAAAATTATTCGGAATTTTGGACAAACACTTGGCTGAGTACGGTGCGTTTCAAAAACCAAGAATGAAATATGGAAGCAGAATGGAACAAAATATTAGACGTAACTCATTAGCCGAGGTAAAATAATTGTTCATTCCATATTAGAAGAAGTATAATTATTTTTGGTACTTTTTTAGATAAATGCAGATCCTTCCAAATCAACACATCAAGTCTCGGCAGAAGTGGATGTGCCACAGACGAGCGTTTGGAGGGAATTCAAAAAAAGTGGTTTGAAATGTTATAAGATACATATTTCACAAAAATTACATCCATGTGATCCTGAGAGAAGGATGGAATTTTGTAGCTGGCTCTCGAATAGGGTAGACCCTACAAACTTCTTGAAAAACATTATTTGGACCGACGAAAGTACTTTTTCGAACTGTGGTGTTTTTAATAGAAATAATGAGCACATTTGGAGTGAAAATAATCCACGACACTTCAGAGAAGTCAGACCACAAGTTCGGCTTCGTTTGAATGTGTGGGCTGGAATTTATGACGACCGAATACTTTGACCTCATTTCTTCTCTAATACTTTGAACGAGAAACCTATCTTCGAAGAATATATGGATACGTTTCCCCTTGTTAATTATAACAGCATGACGGGGCTCCTCCACACAATAAAAGAGCAGTTTGCGAATATTTACACCAAAGATTTCCTAATAGGTGGTTAGGAAATTCTGGACCAGTGAGGTGGCCGGGAAGGTCATCTGACCTTACGGTTTTGGATACTTTCTTGTGGGGCACTTTAAAGAACAGAATCTATGTATAGCAAGAATATGACACAGAAGATGAACTTAGAGACAATATCATCACGCAATTCAGGTATATCAGAAGAAGGGATATTGTTAGGGCTGTTCTTAATTTGAGACGACGAGCTCGGTTATGTATTCAAGAGGAAGGCCATCATTTCGAACACTTGTTGTAATACTTTTTGTGCAATTTTTACAAGCTCATGATTTTATTCTTGTTTTTTGAAACGCACCGTACTCAGCCAAGTGTTTGCCCAAAATTCCGAATAATGTTCTATCCGGCTGTTGTCTTTCCGGATATAATTCAAAATAATTTTGTGTTGTTTTCGTGCTATTCCTATCAAATATATAATACAGTTTCAACATATCTCGTTTTTCTTCATTTGAGAATGAGGACATTTCGACTGAAGTATTTGTGCAAACTTATGATGTTTAATGAGTTCTGACAACTAGTGTTTATTGAAAAAAAATTTTTCGATGGAGTCATGACCATCTCAGATGAAGTTGTTTTTTTCAATATCTGTGGTTTCAGAAGTGCAAATCATAACAAATTATACATCAATGAAATCAGAATGAGAATCACTATATTTCTGTATAAAAAAACAATATGGCGCCCAGAACAGAAAAAAAAGTTGATGATGAATGCCAGATGACGAAACGTCGGATAGTAAATCTGAACATGAAAACGTAGCTGAAAAAAAGTATCAATGAAAATGTACTTTCGGTTTTGAGCTATGTTGTCAAATAACGGTAGAAAAAAATAAAAACGAAAATTCCGATTTTCAGTTTTTTCCCGATATTTCCGGAAATACTCGGAATTTTTCAAGTTTCAAAACAGTATTTTGTTAAGCACCAGAATACGCAACTTTGCCCCAATTTAAGCTTCGACGTATCTCCTGTAGTTTAGGAGATCCCAATGGTGGGGGTGGAATTTGAAATGCCCTGTATAATACTTCGAAATTCTGGTCGGTCTCTCGATCTAGTATATGGACAAAAAAGTGGTGGAAATGTTGGGATGGTCCAGATGAAAAATGAGGACGATTATTAAACACCCTACAAAAATCGTGAAAATCCCCAAATGGTGTGATAATTGATAATAATAATATTGATAATAACAACAACGCGAGGATACAACTGCGGATATCCAAAAATACGGAATCCCGCGAATATTACTTCATCTTATAGTAAATTTCCTTCTGAATTCGAAAATATAATTATTTTTCGAATCAGAATGCTAATTCATTTGGATATTGTCGATATTATGGGTGAGTGCATTTTTTTGGCAAAAAATTGGCCCTATTCCAGTTACCCCTTGTCGAATTCGATTTTTGAGGTGAAATTCGGAATCAGCTCATCGAGTTACGTCTGAGAGAAGTTTGCGATTTTTTTTAAACTGGAAAACAATAGTTTTCGCATAATTCGATTTTCTTCAACATCTACTGAAGTTATCAGTGACCCTGAGGTCCCGTTGGGCCACGTTTCATTCGAATTTCGAGAATATTGTAAAAATGCACGTTAATTGGGAACACTGATGTGAGTTTTCCAATTTTTACCAAAGATTCGTTATAAGCAGAAAACTTTCTGTGCCAAGTTTTCATCAATTTTCGGAAGTATTGAAAAATGGGATTTATTTGGGCGGGGAGGGAGAGGCATATTGGGACCATTGATGTGAAGCTTTCAAGTCTGACACCAGATTTGTTATCCATAAAAACCTTCTGGGCCAAGTTTTCGTCAAGTTGCAGGACCATAGAGCCGTTGGATTGGTGCATTTTTTTCGTTAAAAAAATTGCATATGTCGGCTCTGGTCGACTGGAAATATTTCCAAACTGCAGAATCCCGCGATTATTACTTCACGTTATAGATAATCATCTTCTGAATCCGAAAATTTACTTGTTTTTCGAATCAGTAAGCTACTTCATTTAGAAAATGTTCATTTTTGTGGATGAAAATAAAGCTTTTCACAAAATTGGATTTGATCTTTTATCGAATAATTTATTTTCCGACTGGGAATATTAAATCCATCCTTATATATATATATATATATATATATATATATATATATATATATATATATATATATATAGATCAGAAAGGATTTATCGAGGGGCTATAGACGAAAATATAAAGAGAAAAGTTTTTGTGAATAACCCTCAAATTGTTGTGCAACCGTAGAGACGTGTTTCGAGCTTAAGCTCTCATCAGTACGGTAAAATCAAGTGCGAAGATGTACAACACTTGGATGTAAAAATAGAAACAGAGGAAGTCAACAACAGGAAGCCAACCACACATTTGTGGCTTCGGTTAGAAGACCTTGTGCTTACAAGGCAGCTCCTGTTGTTGACTTCCTTTGTTTCTATTTTTACATCCAAGTGTTGTACATCTTCGCACTTCATTTTACCGTACTGATGAAAGCTTAAGCTCGGAACACGTGTCTACGGTTGCACAACAATTTGAGGGTTATACCCAAAAACTTTTCTCTTTATATTATATATATATATATATATATATATATATATATATATATATATATATATATATATATATATATATATATATATTTGAATTATAAAAATATAAATAGAAAAGTTAATGGGTATATGCCTATATGTTTTCCAAAACAAAAGTGAATTCGTTTTGAATATGGATATTCACGAACATAATACGAGACAAAAAAAAGACAAAACAAAATTGAACATTTCTTCATGAGCATCTTATTTTATTGGACCAACATTTCTTAACAATCTTCCAAAGGAAATGAAATCTTGTGATTCACTCTTCCCTTTGAAATAGATACCCATATTGTTTTTAGTTGACAAATCTTTTTATAATATCAGTGAGTTTTGTGATATAAAATCGCATTTTTAATTGTATTGTATGCATATTTTATTGTATTTTATTGGAACAAATTTTTTAACAGTCTTCCAAAGGAAATAACATCTTTTTATAATCTCTGTTAGTTTTGTAAAATGAAATCGCATTTTAAATTGTATTGTATGCATATTTTATTGTATTTTATTGGACCAAATTTTTTAACAATCTTCCAAAGGAAATAACATCTTTTTATAATCTCTGTGAGTTTTGTGATATGAAAGCGCATTTTTAAATTGTATTGTATGCATATTTTATTGTATCATATTGGACTAAATTTTTTAACAATATTCCAAAGGAAATAACATCTTTTTGTAATCTCTGTGAGTTTTGTGATATAAAATCGCATTTTTAAATTATATTGTATACATATTTTATTGTATTATATTGGACCGAATTTTTAACAATATTCCAAAGGAAATAACATCTTTTTATAATCTCTGAGTTTTGTGATATGAAATCGCATTTTTAAATTGTATTGTATGCATATTTTATTGTATTTTATTGTACCAAATTTTTTAACAATCTTCCAAAGGAAATGAAATCTTTTTATAATCTCTGTGAGTTTTGTGATATGAAATCGCATTTTAAATTGTATTGTATGCATATTTTATTGTATTTTATTGGACCAAATTTTTCAACAATCTTCCAAAGGAAATAACATCTTTTTATAATCTCTGTGAGTTTTGTGATATGAAATCGCATTTTTAAATTATATTGTATGCATATTTTATTGTATTATATTGGACCAAATTTTTTAACAATCTTCCAAAGGAAATAACATCTTTTTATAATCTCTGTGAGTTTTGTGATATGAAATCGCATTTTAAATTGTATTGTATGCATATTTTATTGTATTTTATTGGACCAAATTTTTTAACAATCTTCCAAAGGAAATAACATCTTTTTATAATCTCTGTGAGTTTTGTGATATGAAATCGCATTTTTAAATTGTATTGTATGAATATTTTATTGTATTTTGACAATTCCTATACATGTATATTATGTCGAAAGGATAATAAAGTGATTGATTGATTGAATTTATTCAGAAAATGTCGATATTGTGGACAGGTGCATTTTTTTGTCGAAAAAATTGCCCTTTTCCAGTTAGCCCTTCGCCCAATTCAAATTTTGGGGAAATATTCGGAATCAGCTCGTCGAGTTACGTCTTAGAGAAGTTTGTGATTTTTCGAAAAAACGGAAAGTAAAACTTATCGCAAAATTTGATATCCTTCTTTATAGAATAATCCCGCGAATGGTACTTCATCTGATCTGAAAATTTCCTTCTGAATCCGAAAATGTACTTGTTTTTTCAATCAGAATACTAATTCATTCATAAAATGTGGATATTGCGGACGGGTGCATTTTTTTGTCGAGTAAATTGCTCTTTGTCAGTTATATCTTTGTCGAATTCGATTTTTGAGGTGATATTCGGAATCATCTCGTCGAGTTACGTATGAGAGAAGTTTGCGCTTTTTCGAAAAATGGACAATAATTTTTTCACAAAATTAGATTTCCTCCTATATCGAATATTGCAATTTTCGACTCTGATCGCCTGGGAATATTAAAAAAAATCGGAATTTCGAAAATATTACTTCATTTTATAGAAAATTTCCTTCTGGATCCGAAAATGTACTTGTTTTTTTAAATCAGAAGGCTAATTCATTTAGAAAATGTTTAATTCGTGGATGGGTACATTTTTTTGTTGAAAAAGTGGCCCTTTTCCATTTACCTCTTCGTCGAATTCAACTCTCGAGGTGATCTTCGGAATTAGCTCGTCGAGTTACGTCCTAGGGAAATTTGCGAGTTTTCTAAAAAAGGAAAATAAAACTTTTCACGATATTCGATTTCCTCATATATCGACTATTGCATTTTTCGACTTTGATCGCCTGGGAATATTCAAAACATATCAGGTAGGTATATATCAATTTTCGACTTTTTTGGTGATGCGGGGTTTTTATACAGGGGAGCAGTACACTTATTTCTTAAATCTAGAGCATTGACACGTAGAGACTCGATCTTGAATAAATAATACTATGGGAATAAATAATATATTTCATCACGAGTTCAGAAAACAAGCTTTTTCCGTGCGTGCGTGACATATTCTAACGGTATGGAATTCCATTCTGGGGGAATTGCAATAAAGCTCTGTTCGTGCTACAGAAACGAGCTCTGAGATTTATATTCAAAGTCAAGATGCGAGAATCGTGCCGCCCGATTTTCTCCGGCCACAAAATTTTGACACTAATAGAAATCTTCATTCTAGAGACGGCTTGTTTATTGCATAAATACAGAAATAACTTCCTTATCCCCAATGTAGAGAGGCCCACTCGACAGGAAAAAAAACTTGCTACCCCAATTCCTACTTCATCCTTGACAAGGGAATCTCTGATTTACAGAAGTAAGCAGGTGTACAATCATTTACCCACGGAAATTACAAGTATAAATGATATGAAGCTCTTCAAAAATAACGTTAAAAAACTTCTCAAAGGGAAATGTTTTAATACCTTAGAGGAATACTTTGCTTATAGGTTCTAGTCATTCCATGAGAAGTGAACTGTGGTATATTTTTCTTGTTTTTTATAAATGTAATACCTATATACTGTTGGTCACCACGTCATTACGTAAATGTGTTTTGTCTTTTATATTATTATTTTATTTACTCGAAAATTTATTTTTTACAGCAGGTATATATATATATATATATATATATATATAATTAATCCTTTCTGATGAGTGCGTTAGCACGAAACAGCTGTCAAAGGTTAGAACTCTCGGAATTAAAACGAAATATACTCTATTTTCACTTAGATTCTGCTTGCGTTCCTCATAACGTATTAGAAACTTGATTGAACCTTGGGTTGGTCAGAACAACGAATTGTTGGCTGCCTGTCAATTTGTGGACAAACCTCTACTTTTGGATTCCTTGGTTCGTGTCAAATCAAGTTTCAACTAGTGACTGTAGATGTCATGAATAACTTCCTGTTATATATATATATATATATATATATATATATATATATATATATGTATATATATATATAGAAAGGGTAGTCGTTGCTGACTAGTTAAGAATAAAACCAGTTAATATTGGGGATTGCAGCAAAGTCAAAAGTATACTCTTTTATAGAGTTTATTCCAAGCTTTCGTAAATTTTATTTACATCTTCAGGGAACTACAAAGAATTATTATGTCAATTATACATTTTGATGTTATTAAAATTTTACTTACAACTATAGTGAGGTTAGTTGACATGTTCTTAGTTCTTTGGATAGTGACATTACAGCTTAAAATTGTAAATAATAAGGAAAAAAGACTTTACGAATATAAATAACAGAAAATTTTGAAATTTCAGTCGAAAAACAAAAGACTTGTTGATTGTATCCAAGGGACACAAATCAGTTGTCAATAGAAAAGAAATCTGTAATTTTCAAGTCAATGTTACCAACTGTAATCTTGTACCAACTGTAATCGTGTACCAACTGTAATCTTGTACCTGTTGAAATATACGACTGTTGTTTTGTAAGTTAGGAAAAAATTACATTTCCAATTGAGTAGTTATGGAGATATTATTCATATGGAGAGTGTGGTCTAACGACAATAAGAAGTAATAAATCTCACTCAAATGATTTATATCAGTTCTTTTATTCATACATTTTTTGTCTTGAGATATGAAGGCCATTTCCAAAAAAGTTCTCTTAGTCATATGTGTCTCTTTAGCTAATATTTTAGTTGAGTTATAATTTATTCGATGGTCAAATTTGTTTACCTCACTATAGTTGTAAGTAAAATTTTAATAACATCAAAATGTATAATTGACATAATAATTCTTTGTAGTTCCCTGAAGATGTAAATAAAATTTACGAAAGCTTGGAATAAACTCTATAAAAGAGTACACTTTTGACTTTGCTGCAATCCCCAATATTAACTGGTTTTATATATATATATATATATATATATAAATAAGGATGGATTTAGCGAGGGGCAATATATGAAAATATAAGTGAAAAAGTTATTGGGTATAACCCTCAAAATGTTAAGCAACCGTAGACACGTGTTTCGAGCTTGAGCTCTCTTCAGTACGGTAAAATCAAGTGCGAAGATGTACAACACTTGTATGTAAAAATAGAAACAAAGGAAGTCAAGTGTTGTACATCTTCGCACTTGATTTTACCGTACTGAAGAGAGCTTAAGCTCGAAACACGTGTCTACGGTTGCACAACATT
Organism: Chrysolina oricalcia; assembly: GCA_944452925.2. Lineage (NCBI taxonomy): Eukaryota > Metazoa > Arthropoda > Insecta > Coleoptera > Chrysomelidae > Chrysolina > Chrysolina oricalcia. The sequence continues at coordinate 5,789,884 of OX101815.2, read as the reverse complement.
TTGAGGGTTATACCCAATAACTTTTTCACTTATATTTTCACACAACAATATATATATATATATATATATATATATATATATATATATATATATATTGTTGTGTGGACTTCTATTTTGACTTTGTCGATAAAATGTAATCATTTTAGACAATAAAGCATATTTGATTGATTGATTGATATTCCCGTGGGAGACGAAGCCGCAAGCAATGAAAAAGCATTTACGGTGCACGGAAAAAAACTCTTGTTCAGTATGATAAATAAGCGTGTAAATATAGTGTTTTCAGATAGGTATAATGAAAATGTTATTCACTGCTGTGTTGGTGTGAAAACCGAAATGCCCAAATAACTGTTCGTTCCGGTTCGGCTCTGCTCGCGTGGAGCGAAAGCGCCGCTTTAAGCGCGATGAGAGCTTTACCATCGGAGCTTTTATTCGGCGGCTTAGTTTTAGTTTGTGTTCAACGTTTGACGCCTTCGCTCTGGCATCCACGGCGCCGGAAGATTATCCGCGTCTCTTTTCGGATCGCGTCGCGACGTGCTTTTAGCGGAAGCGCCAAAAAAGAGTTTTTGTGGTCGTTTAAAAGTGCTGTTCGAGACAACTGTTGACGTTTCCTTGCGGAAAAGTTGGTATGTTTTATTTGATATTTGTTTTTCGCGTGTTCGATCAATTTCCATGTTTCCGCAAATGTCTTTGCTCTAAACTGGACTTTTATTACATTATTTAGTATCACGACTTGTAATACTTACATGTGGCAAAAAGTTTGGATCGTTTTAATTTTTATTTGTCAGACCCAGTTAAAAACAGAGTACCTGTTATGCATAGTACTGTGCGAAATAGACGAAAGAATGTCCGTTCCCGGTTGACATTCAACTTCAAAATTATAAACAGATAAGACAGAAATCTGAAAAATCTGGAGTTTACAAATTGGCCAGACAGGTAGATCGTTCAAAAACCGCATACGTGAATATCACACGAGTTATTTGAAAAAGAAAATAAGTTCAACATACGCTAATCATATTTTAGAAGTAGATCACCACTTTGATGAAAACTTCGAAATTCTTCATGTCGAAAATGAAGGTATTAAGCTTAATTATTTAGAAACTTTAGGAATCAGTAAACTGAAAAATTCCAAATGTTTACTCAACGACCAATTAGACCTTAATAATTCTCCTTTGTTAAACTTATTCTCTTAGTAATTAATTATACAGTAAGCACAACGTTATTTGTGATTGATTTAGATAATAATTAGGAAAGTTAGTAATCAATTCACAGGTAGACTGATTGATAGGTTGTGTAGACCGAGAAATTAAATATAAGCATCAGGGAAAAGTATATAAGTAAGGTTCCAAAGAAAAATATGTTAAAAACCAAAATCTCTTTATAAAGCTTCAGTGTTGCGAGTATAATAATTTCGTCAAAATGTATACGTGTTTTACCTCAGTGTTTACACAAAATCCAAAATCACAATTATAAATTATATAATGTTTTTCATCACATATCTCATTCATTATGTTGAATAAACTCAACTGGTACGTCCTTCAAAAATCAATCATACTCATGTCCATATTATGATATTTCAAAATTAACACATTTCACTTATGTTGAATTTTTGATCAAATTAAACTATGAAAACGGAACGATCATGAATGTATCAATTGAATGATTACTATGAAGATTGTATATTCACATAATTTTTATATATTTTTTGAAATATTGCCTCTCCAATAATTTGCAGACATCAAGATAAAGAAAACTTCACATTTTCTAAATATAATCGTGAAAACATCTTCGTCAATATAATCAATATTTTGACAAAATAACCACGGCATATTTTGCCAGGCGTAAGTGATATATTCCCCAAAAAACAAATAAAATTATTGATCAAAATATTCAATAAAAATGATTTTATCACTATCTCTTGGGTTATGATAATTTTGAAAATGGAAAATAAATATATTATTTATATGTGTTTCCAAGTATCGCATCTCCAAAGTTTTCCTAGCATCAAGTAAAATATGAGTATTTTACATATTTCGTAACACAGTGATGAAAATATTATTGAATTCGAGATATCTAAAGATTATGTTCATTTATTGATTACTATAGTCAATATAAACTATTCCATCGTAGAAATATCTCCTAGGTGATGATAATTCTGCGAATACAAACGTATTATTTATATATGTGTCCAAGCATTATCTCTCCAAAGGTTTTCTGATATTAGACAAAATATAAATAACTTTCACTTTCCATAATATAGTATAATGAAAATATTTCAATCGGGTAATACATTTTATGACCATATAACATGTATATTTGCATACTTTTCCTAATATAGAATACCTGAAAAAATATGTTAACTCATTTCTCACTAAATATTCTGACGAATTCTTGAATTTACTGGAGCCTTTGGAGACACCCTACATTTTATTTTATGAGAGAGAGGACATTGGCAGATCAATATCTTTAGAGGATGTGGTGCTGCATGTTATTTCGGGTAAAAAGAAAATGCGCCACTGGAATCAATCAAGTCTTTCCGGGGCGCTAATTAATTTTTGTTGCTGTTTTATAATTTGTATTACCTGTTTTTTTTTTTTGACAATAAATTTGAATATTCACTTCGACATATTTTACAATAAAATAAAATAACTATGTATTCTGGTATTCTTTGCCTGATGTAAGTTGAATAAATAAAAAAAATATTTTCAGTTATTGATCAATATAATCAATTTGAACTATTCTATGATGATGATAACTTTGGAAATCGAATATAAAGGTATTATTTATATATGTTTCCAAACATTGCCTCTCCAAAGTTTTCCTGGTATCAGACAAAATATGCCAATTTTTCATTTCTCATAAATATGGCGATTAAAATGTTTGATTTACATTGATAAATTTTATGTACAAATAAACATAGTGACTGGGGCTCCATTAGTTGTCATTCCTAAAGCTAACAGCAACGTGAGACTCTGTGTGGACTATAAAATTAGCGTTAAAGACAAGCTTGTAGCTGCAAACTATTCAATCAGAAAAATTGAAGACATTCTCAACAGTCCCAAGGACAAAATATTTTTGTCGATTAGATTTGTACAAAGCGTGCCTTCAAGGCGAAGAAGGAAGCAATATCCAAACAATATCAACCTATCGAGGAACTTATCAAATACATAGACTTTCTTCTGGTATCAAAACTGCTGCATCTGAATTCAACAGAATTATAGATCAAATTCTTTTTGGCCTATCAAAAACACATCTTATTTCGATGACATAATTATCCATGGATCAACTAAAGAAGAAGAAGAAGAAACCTTGATGTTTGGCTACAACGACTCAAATAATTCGACCCATATTCAAACCGCCCGAAATGTGATTTTTTCTAAACCTGGGACATCTAATCGTACCTAATCAAATTTCAGTCTCTTGAGAAAGTTCTAGCAATCTTCGACATGCCAAGGCCAACTGATATTGATGGAGTTCGTAGATTCCTTGGCATGGTCATGTACTAAACCCGATTCTTTCCGAATGCTTCAACAAGAACTTATCCGCTACGCAGATTATTGCAAACTGGACCAGTGAATCAGCTTCAATTGCATTGAAACAAGAAATTGCCAGTTCAAGTTCTGATTCCTTACGATGCAGAATTGCTGGTAACACTGGCATGCGACGCTAGTCCGACGGTAGTAGCCGAAGTTCTTTCTCATATATTTGATGGTATGGAAAAACAGATAGCAGTTTCATCAAGATCATTAACACTTGCCAGTATGTTCTCCGTCAACCACTTCTTAATGTACCTCTAGGTCGTAAATTCAAGCTCATTACGGATAACAGCCCTTCGATACGCTTCATTTCTATTCGTATTTGACTACGAAGTTGAATGCAGAAAAATTGCTGACCATGTAAATGTCGATTGTCTTTCGAGAGCTTCCATCAACCAACCATCAACTTCAATTGAGAAATTTATTAATGTAGAAGTGAGTCAACTTTGCCGTACATCAATCAAAGAAATTTCAACCTTCGATCTCACCTATGAAAGTATTCAAATGGCTACTGAAAATGATCCAGTTCTATCAAAAATCAAATCAGATGTAAAATCTCAATATCAAGCGGAAAACGAATTCACTGTAGTAGACGAAATTTTGTTCAAAGGACAAAGAATTATCGTTCCAGTATCACTTCAAGCATTGGTTCTTTCTGAACTTCATTGTACTCACATTGGCATAACAAAAATGAAACAGTCAGCAAGACGATACTGTTACTGGAAGAACATCGATAAGGATATCGAAAAAATGGTTAATTCTTGCCAACCTTGTGCAGAAATTAGAAAATCTCTTTCAAAAGAGTGTGCATTATTGAGATCCACCAGCAGAAAATCGGGACCGTATCCACATTGACCATGCAGGGTCGTTTCAAGGTTTCCATTTCGTAGTCGTTGTTGACACTAAATCACGATGGGCCGAAATCAAAATTTTTCGACAAGCACCAATTTCAGAAAAAACAGTTGAACTACTCAGAGAAATATTTTGTTTTCATGGCTATCCTCATGCCATTGATTCAGACAATGCAACAATTTTTGTCAGCGAATACTTCAAAACCTATACGAAACTATATGGTATATTTCTGAAATTTATTGCACCCAGCAACTAATGGCTTGGCTAAAAGGAATGTTCAATCATCAAAAATGAGACTCAAAGCTATGCCCGAAGATCATACTCCGATGAATAAAAAAAATCAAGAAATTCTTCTGAAATATCGAGCTACTCTTTTAGCTTGCGGGACACCAGCCGAATTGTATCTGAACACAAATTTACGAACTTTATTAGATGCATTACGTCCACCCAAATATGTGAAATCAGAAGATTTTCCACCAGGAACAAGAAGCTTAAGCGTAGGAGGGAGGGTGGGTTCAAGTGAGATATTATGAAGCAAATAAATGTCTTTGGAAATTTGGATCTATAACAAAAAAGTATGGATTACTTCATTATCAAGTACAACTTGATGATGGTTATTTCCTGAAACGCCATATCGATCAAATAAGAAAAACTCTAGTCCCTAGAAAAATGGCTACTTCTTCAAATGATCCACCCATGACCATTGAAGACAATCAGTCATCCTTTGATCAACCTTAACAACATTTTGTACCATTTGTCCATTAACCTTCACGACATCAAAGACAAAATCTAGAAGAACAAGAAATAATACAGCCTGAAGAACCGGAAAGCACCGAACATTCTAATGCTGATCTGGTTCAGCCCTTTCCACTTCCTAATCAAGAACCACAATCACAGACTGCACTCCGTAGGTCTAGAAGAGTTCGACAATCAAATGTACGGTTGCAAGATTATGTTTGTAGTAGAAGAGTTTAGTTTTTTGTTTATTTTTTAATAGTGTGGGAGACTGTAACATCCTATATGTATTTAAAAGAAGTTTATGAACAAATGTCAGTAGACAGTTACTTATCTCAAGAACGAAATACAATTGTCAATCGAAAATATAATAAATTCATTTCATTTGTAAAAGTTATAATAGAAATGCTTTATTTTCTTCCCCTGATAAGCAAATAGCCATTATTACGACATGAATATTTACTACTTGGAATTGGTGAATCCCATAACTTCGTCAAATAATGTGTGAAAATGGGTAAAGAAAGCTCATCATGTAAAATCACGGAAAATCATTCCCAATACTTCAGAAAAAATCCATTACACCAGCACCGCTGCGGCTCTGATTTATATCTAGAACTCGCGAGAAAACCATACTCTTCGTGCACACGTGAAGGAATTATAAAAAGTCTGAGAATAAATAATAAAACGCCTCGCTTCGCCCTTTTCACGCGTTTGCTTTGCCTGATAAAATCCTGAGAAAGCTTAGCGTTTCATTATTCACTCTGAAGGTCAGAACGGTTTTCTCTTTGAGCATACGAAAGCAGGGTTGAGGTTGGAATTTCAAGGCGGAAATACTTTGACGTTATTGTAGCAATATCTGTGCGTTTCGCTAGGGAAAATCCTCAAAAACTGAACTGAAGGGTGATACAGTGTGACCCACTTGAGACCGGAGCACCTTTATAAAATCTACATTTTTCAACCGATTCGAATGTTTTTCAGTAGATAGACATTCAAAAAGTCTACTAGGACACCAAATTTCATGAATAAATCTCCATTTCCAGGGCCAACTAATCTAATTTTTCAAGGTCAAATATCTAAAAAAATTACTAGCGATTTTTTTAGAAAAATTCGAACTACACCACTGGGTTTGCGACATTTTCAAATAGTTCTTATGTAGATAAAGTTAAAATGCGTCAATCAATAAAAAAGTTATGATGGAATGAAATTTGAAAAATATGCCTTTTAATCAACCCACCAATTCAATTTCAAAACTTTTGAAAGATTTGTTTTTTTATCCCAATGGTGAGCTGCGATATTTTGAAATTGAAAATTAGGAAAATGTTCAGAAACCAAGTTGTGAGGAAATTCCAAGCTTCTTGGTCTCACCTAATTGTAATATTTTGTTACTTACCTATTGGGCTAAGACTCTTTTTCTGTATCCAGGGTGTTTCATAATAAATGCGCAAGACTTCAGGATGTGATATAGCTCGTCCAAAAATATGAAAAAAAGTTTCTATTAATTTACCCTCTAAAATGCACCATTTTCTAGATACAGGGTGTTGAAATTTAAAAAAAATAATCGTTTTTTGCGAATATCTCTGGAACCGTTCATCGCACATTAAACAGATTTCGTAGGCATCTTCTACTCATAATAAGCTATGTTTTGTGCGGATTTTTTATTTTTTCAAATTCATAATTGGTGAAAATTTTGAAGGGGTGGTGGGTGTTTTTTTCTCCAACTTCTACGCCACTGGAAAAAGTATGATTTTGAGTCACCTACTTGAACCGCCAATATTTCCTACACAAAAAAGGTACTCCTGGTCATAAGCTCTAAAGTTGACCGTTTTCAAGAAAAATCAACTTTCATGTTGAAAAACATGGTAATTTTTTTTAAATAATACAAATAAATAATAATAAAAAAATAATAACAATCATACTCAGTTGAATTGTTGGAAGTGTCCGCCGTTAGCTTCAATGCACGCAGCAATTTTTCGAGGAAAAAACATTATTTATTATTATTCTGTTTTAATTTTCGTGATAGTCACTTTTTATTTAGTATATTGTTATGTAATTTCTTTCAATAGTGTTCAGTTCAGTTTCTTTTTTGATAAAAGAGTACTTTTTTATCGCGATGCCCAAGTCAACAATACCCTCATCTAGATTTCAGAATTGTATATTTGTGCTGCATGCATTAGCTTTCATCCGATATTCCAGACGTCGTCGGTAACTATATCTTTTCGCGGTTTTCCTCTTGAAAATCACATTCAAAATATTTCCGAAGAAGTTTCAGCTATTTAAACTAGGAATATTATTTTGAACGGTTCATCTTCTAGATATTTTGTTGTGAAGCACCCTTCACAACCTCTACAAGGTGCCTCTGTTTTATATAATGGGAAGCCCACTTAGCCCAGTTATTGCTAATTTCTTTATGGAAAAACTAGAAGAAAATGCAATTGAAACTGCAAATTTAAAACCCAAGGTATGGTTAAGATATGTAGATGATACGTTTATAATTTGGAGCCATGGACCAGAAAAACTCAATGAATTCCTTAACCATATCAATGACATACACCCGAATATTCAATTCACCATGGAAATTGAAAATGAGAAGAAACTGGCATTCTTAGACGTTCTCATTTCTCGAAAAGAGGGACGTCTGGGGCATACGGTATATAGAAAACCAACACACACTGATCGATATCTCCACAATACCTCAAACCATCATCCGTGCCAAAAACAAGGTAATCAAGACATTAGCTGATCGAGCTAGAAGGATCTGCGAACCTGAATACCTGGAAGCTGAACTGAAACATCTAAAAAACGCTCTTCTTTCTAATGGTTACAAAGAAAGAGATATTGAAAGGTGTATGAAAAATAGAAGAGAAATCAGAGACGGAAGTATCAATAGTAGACCAAATGACTGTCCATCCAGTGAACCAAGTAGTAGTCAAACCAACACCGAAAAAAGAAAAGCATTCTTACCATATGTTCCAAGAGTTACATATCGTATTGGCCGTATTCTACGAAAATATGATATTAAAACCGTTTATAAACCTTCAAAAAAACTAAAAGACCACTTTAGATCAGCGAAGGACAAACGAGACGTACTATGCTCTTCTGAGGTTTATCGCATTCCATGTTCCTGTGGCAGCGTTTATATCGGAACCACGAAACGCTCCGTTAAAACAAGAATTTAAGAGCACAAGGCTTGCTGTCGGTTAGGGCACACACAGAAATCCGCTGTCGCAGAACATACTCTCAACAACGATAACCATAGAGTGAAATTTGAAGAAACCCAAGTCATCTCTTCAACATCTGCCTATTACCCAAGACTCTTTCGGGAAGCAATTGAAATTCAGAAACACTACAACAACTTCAACAGAAACGAAGGACTACAATTGAACAAGGTTTGGCTTCCAGTTCTCAAAAATTCTCAATTAGCTCCTTACCCACAAAAAAACGGTACGAACGATTCTATGATGTTAGCTAACGCTATGGACCATTCAGATGTGAGAACGTCAAATCACAGGTATTTTTTGAGACAACGTATAACAAATGTCTAGCATTTGACAGTGAATTAAGAAATCAGAAATTTGAAAAAATATCTCTTGAAAATGCTAACCACTCGTGTTGGCGAAACGTCGAGATCTTCTCCAAACATACGTCGGCCATACAACCCGAAGAACCACCATGTAACTGATGATGGCCGCGAAGCCTTTCACAATTTATACAACAGTGGTGTCAGGTGTGGGGGATTTTGCATTTGGAATGAAAAAAATTTCAGCTCTCGATACATTGTGTGACTGGAGTCCAATATGTAATGATATGAAATTTTCGTGCAAACTTCCAAATTACCACGAAAACGATCAGGTTTGAATCTACATTTGTATTTTGGAAGAACGAGCACCAAATTGTTAAATTCGCCAAGTTATAAGTAGGGCGGAGTTTGTATTTATTCTGTCTATATGCGTTTCTTATTTCAAAGGCTAAGTAAAGACTCCTAACAAGAGACGCGTTTTTAACTGGTTATTTGGTCTAAAGTTCAAGAACAGATTAAGTAAGTATAGAGTAAACTCCGCCATTAAATTAAATTGAAATAATCAAATATTCACAAAGACAAACCTAAAATGCCTGGAGACTTTCATTTACATAGAGCCATTGGTTTTAGGAAAATAAACGCTCCACTCTGTTCAAACATTGAGAACCTGGTTTTAAAGTGAAATAACACTAACAATTCCTCTACATGTTTATAATATAAACTTCGCGCATATCCCGAGGCTCAAAACGTTTTCTCGGATACAACATCTGTGTGAGAGCATGGAATTCATAAAAAATGTATTCCAACTGCTTTGATGTTTTTCTATCAACCCCCAGGTTCTGACAATTTTAAAACCTTTGATTAATACAGAGTTTTATAGCACGAGTACTGTCATTAATTCGATAGAGTGAATTCTAACGATTTTTCATGAAGAAAAGTTCCCATAAATAAGTATATGATGGAACTTTAACGATTTTCGAATATAATGGGTTTTTGTTACGTAAAACATGTTCATGTATAGAGTCACTTGGAAATTTCAACAAAATGACGTATGGGAATTCCTACCTACATGGAAAGGAGATGTAATTATTGCTAATACATTTTAAGTATTATGGAAAAATTGTTGTTTATTAAGATTGAAGCACTTTCTTCCTTAACTGCTTCAATGACTAACCACAAACCCAATATTGAAATGTATTACAACTTTTGAAAAAAATTAAAACATACAGTGCCAGCCATAAAGTCTGTAACATATGAAAAAAAAGTTCATCATCAGAGTATTGCAAAAAAAAATTTGGTTGATAGATTGTGCATATCCAGCAAACTGAAAATTGATTTTGTCACGTGACCACTGGTATGGAGGCAAATTAAGAAAAAAACATAAAGATGCCAAAAGTGTGGTGATATGGCAAGATATTGAAAAATTAATTTGAAAAAAGTTGCCTATCATTTTATGTTATACTCATGTACAGCGTTTCAAGCATCGAATCCGCAAAATCGAAAATACCAATGTTTTGGAATATTTTTCGATTGCTTTACAAATATCAAAGTTTCTCTTCTGAATAGTTTGACTGTAGTGGATCATTTATATTTCGATAATGACGGAACTTGTACATTTCCTCCACAACAGATGCAATGGACCTTTACATTTATGGAAAATAAATTACAAAACTCGTTTAAATCGATAGTTGTTAGTCTGAAAAGTCCATTTAACAAAAAGTTCCATTATTTTTCATCCATTTTAAAAAAAATATCACATTTGAAAGTGTGCCGCTGACGTCACGTTCATCGGAAATATCTCCCACCATAATCCACGTTCCGAAACAGGCAATCCTGTTCTTAAAAATATAACTTCTAGCATGATATAAGCCGTTGAGAAATAATCAATACATTGTCACTTGATCAACTCATAGATAAAAATCCACATATTAGCTATTTTTTATTGTATTTGTAACTTTCAAATTTTCTGAACAGACCATCCTTTTGATGAAGAACGAGCGTTGACAACACAGCAAATCGTAATGACAGTTCTCAACTGTCAAAAGTTATATGAAGATTTGAGGTTAATGTTTATTTTATTTACATTCAACAATCAACATTCAACTGATAAATTCGTTAATATCGTAGTGAGGTGTTATCATGAACGATTTGGTGTGAATTTATTTGTGTTTTTGTTTATTGAAAATATGGAACAAGGCTTCGTGAAGGGAAGTTCGGATAATTTACCGAGGTACAAAGCACCTTTTCGACATGTTCAGTTATTGCAGGGAGACAGGTACTGGAGATACAGGAATTAATAACAAATTTTAGAACACAAACAACAAAAGCTCTCAAAACTTAGAAAATCTCTCAAAACCTCAACCTCAACCTCAAAAAATAAATCAAGGTAGTGTTCATTGAAGTTTAGATCTGATGGAACTGCTTCACTTGTATCAAATGGGTAGGCAAATGAGTGAGACAGAGACAAACTATTCTTATTGATCGCACCGTGAAACAGACGAAAGAACCCGTCTGGTATCAAATGACAACTGTCATACGACACATTATATTTGAATGAGAATTTGGTGCACAACTTTAACAACGTTGCCAAGTTTAGTTTTGATGAACGTGACGTCACGAAACCACTTGTCTTCTGATTATAGATAAACTAGCGGTCAGAAAAAAGAAATAAAAAATCCCGAGTGATATTAGCGTATTTACTTTCTAATTTCAGTGTTACCTCATATCTCTTGGAAAGGTCCATTGAATTCGAAGGCTTTGCTGGAGAGTACAATCAAATGTATGAATAAAATCGACAGACCCTTCTCTCCAAATGTTTCCGCCAAGTGGAAAATATGAGGCAAGTATTTGACAGAAAACAACTACTTCCCTGCCTTATACCACGACGGATATCATCGGAACTACATCTGACAGATATTTGTGAAATGTTCTTCCAAGAAGATACAAGTTGCAAGTGCTTATCGTGAACCAAAACAAACCAAACGTTATCCTTCATTGGGCTGGGGATGACCACCTGAAGACATGTTTCTAGGTTCTTGCATCTCATCAGTGCAAGAGTAGGTCCGACAACTTTAGACTTTCAGACTCGTCTTGTTCCTGCCAAATGAATATTGTTTATTGAATAGTTCCCTACAGATGAAGCATTTACTCTTCCTGAGGTCTTTGCTTTCTCGAGGAGTTTTTATTGTTTTTCCTGGCGGGTGACTTTACTGTAAGTAATTGGATGAAGAAAAGGTTTGTATTTCGTGCAGAAATTTATTTATAAAATCATAGCGAAGCGCTTTCGACTATAAAGTCATCATCAGTGCGTACCTGTAAGTAAGTGACATTGAATTGAATTTAAGAAATTTTGATAATGAGAATTTTGAAAATTCCAGGTTAATCCTGGAATGAGGATTTTTTAATATTTTTTAAAATGTTATTCATATGATGTCCCGTTTTTAAATTTGTTCATGGTCCTCTGGACACATGATATTTTTATGGTCTGGCTCTTGTACACCTGACGAGTAAGTAATTTTTCAATTTTCAAAATTCTCATTATCAAAATTTCTTAAATTCAATTCAATGTCACTTACTTACAGGTACGCACTGATGATGACTTTATAGTCGAAAGCGCTTTGCTATGATTTTATAAATAAATTTCTGCACGCAAGACAAACCTTTTCTTCATCCAGTTACACTGGTACGTGCACACAGCTGGACAATTTTCACTTTACTGTAAGTAGCTGCTTCATCCGTATGGAATTATTAGACAAACCATGGATTATACATTGGGCAGGGACAAGACGACTCTATAGTTGTCGGACCTACCCTTGCACTGATGAGAGGCAAGAACCTCGAAACATTTCTACAGGTGGTCATCCCCAGCCCAATAAAGGATAATCTTTTGTGTGTTTACAATAATCATTTGCAACTGGTATCTTCTTGGAAGACCGTTGCACAAATATCTGTCAGGTATTGTTCAATATCCGTCGTGGTATTAGCCAGTGAAGTAGTTGTTTTCTGTCAGATTTTTCCTCATATTTTCCACTTGGTGGAAACATTTAGTCATACATATAATAAAACTTTTTAAATTTTGTTTGAAATCATCCATCCAGTGTCACATGTATTCTGGATTACGATATGGGATACTACATATCTGATTGCAATAATGAAGTGGAAATGAAATTTGACAATGTGTGACAGTGACAAAATTGACAAATAAGTTACAATGACAATTTTGAATTATGTGACATAGAATCGAAAGTTTTAAGAACTATAATATAAATTTAACTAATCAAGACATACGTGATTCCATTATTTTGCCTCTTGATGATGAAGCTGCGTCTGCTACACGTACACTACTAGAATTCAGGAAGATTGAATGATGAAGTTTCAAACATAGAGAATGAAGAAGTAGCCGGAAAGGGACAAAACAGTGACGAATAATTCCTCACTGATCCTCTGTATGTGAAATCCTCAAAGATAAAAAGTGCAGAGTGCGTGTCTCCAAAGATGTTTGTTATCTTCGGCTAGAAATTCGAAAATAAATTTTACTCGGTTGAGTATATCTGGGAGCGGAGCTCAAATAGGCTCCGCCCACCAGCACTTCTGCTTCGGCATTTTCCGGAGTAAATGTAAGCGTCTCACTAGGCCAAACACCTCCGTATTCCAGGCAGAGATGTACGCTATCTTGCAATGCGCAAGAGATATGAGACTGGTATGGGAATGCCGAGAAGTCAGTGTCCTCTCAGAACACAACAAAACAAATTTGATGTGGGTTCCAGGACACTGTGGCATCGAAGGCAGTGAAAAAGCTTATGAACTAGCCAGAAACGGTTCATCAACTCCATATAATGGCCCAGAACCCGCACTCGAGATTACTAAATCTGACATTCCAGGATGAATTCGGTGATGCATTCGGGACTGGATCAAACGAAAACAAAGGGAGAGGTGGAATGAAGCCCCTCTCATGCACCACGGGAAAACATACATTAAAGAACTGTCAAAACACAAAACTGAAGAACTAGTCAAGCTGAGCAGGAATCAAGATAGTAAGATAACGGGCCTTCTCACTGGTCACAGCCCAATGTGAAAACGCCTGCACAAAATAGGGCTGTACAACGGATAACTTTCCTGCAGACAATGTTGTAAAGGGACAGAAACAGCCAAACACGTACTGTCAGAATGCGAGGCATTAGACCGCAAGAGACAGGCATTATTCGGGAAACCCAGGCTATCTCCCGAAGAATACCGGTGAAGAACCTGTACAGACTAATACAGGGGACTAGGGTTACGGAGTGGGTGCTGTGAAACCAATTGGATTGCACAAAAAGCCCAAGAAGCAAGTATGCTTTTTTTATTTAATAAGCTCAAGTTGACTAAGAAATTCAGTCATCCGGGAGCCACCGAACAGCTCGGATATAGTAACTTCGTGAGGCAGTCCTCCTGATTGGTAGCCGGGTAGCTCACTCATGTACATGAGTAATTTTGAAAGTATTTCTGGCCAGGGTTGAGAAATCTTCAGCCTGGCATATTGAGATGGAACCTCGTTGGGAACACAAACCCAATTAAGAAATAATTCGTATGATTGTTCCAGTAGAAGAAGAGTTCCGGATTTACTGGATTTTTGCGACGATGCTGTACTTGTGGTGAAGAGCTAGCCGGATGAGGCGAAACATCCTTCAATTTCCGTTATCCAAGTACACGCATTTGTTGTCAAGTAGCATGGAGAATAGTTCAATCTCGAAGGAGGAAATCTGAAAGGTCTAGCCATTATGATTACACTTTCAGATTGAAATTCGGTTCCGATAGACCTTCGACCATCTCTCAAATGGAGAATTGATTTCGTCCGGAAATGTTTAGCGTTTCAATGAAAACGGTGAACATCCATTATTCATTTATGGCATCGATTCAGAATTTGGTCTGTCATTTGTAAATCTGTGGGCGAAAGCCATTTGAAAATTGATTCGTGTTGAGCAATCGAAAGCAACAACGGAGGAAAAATAATATTGGGAGAGACTGAAATTAGCAATCACCGCGTGCTTTTTCTACAGTGTGAACAATAAATAATTTAATCATCCTTTGATCAAGAGATTGTTCGAAAAGGCGTGTTGAAGAGCTTCCATGATTCAAAGGAAAGTAACTTCCATACTCATATGGTTAGTCAAAGAGCTCACCGTAGTTGTTACATATACAAAGCCTAGTTCACGTGAACTTAAGGTTAGGTCACGCAAGAACAAAAGAAAGTTGAACTATTGGAATCGTGTAGGCACATTCATGATAAAACGTAAGGTAAGGTATGAAACGAAAGGTAATGCAAACTTTCAACTTTCTGCGTTCTGTTCTCACCTCTAGCCAATCAGAAGAATTTTAGAAACGATGTATTCGGAGTGAAGACGACTGGTATAGATCGTACTGCCATCCTAAGCAAAAAAGCCGTATCTGCAAAAACTTTGAAGCTGAGAATCTGTAGTTTCGACCATCTTAAGTACGAATAGTCTTAAACTTGTGTACTAAAAGCAAAATGATTGATTAACTTTGGCTATTTAAATCTAGTTTACGACGTAATTTTTTCTATGGAGAAAGTTAAATTAGTAGTGTTTCAAGACTACAGAAACCAATATCTCCATATTCACATTTTTTGGATATACGGCTTTTTTGCTTAGGACGGCAGCGTAATAACCAGAACATTTAGATTGGTATTCGTAGAGCTTCTACTTCAGTCGTCAGTCAGACGGTTCGAAAATTTAAAAGTTTGAAAATCTGAGTAAAAATGGACGATACTAATTTTTTCCCTTAAATTTATGACAAATTGGATAAACAACTGTCAGTCGTCTCAATACTATCTTACGTTTTCGTGAACCGTACATTTCCATTACCCAACCGCTCGTTTTTACGTTACCTTACCTTACGTTTACATGAACTAGTCTTTAATTACTTTGCAGTTTTTGACGTGTCGTTGATTTTGTCAAATCTTCTGTCTTTGTTGATTTTACTCCTCCAAACATAACTTCTAGCGATAGCTTTCATTTTTACAATCTCTGAGGGTGCATCATGCAACTCTTGAAAAATCCTGTTAGCTACGCGGGATCAAAATACGTATGCCATAAAAAATACAGCCATCATATGAGGAATATTCATGTGAAGAATTATTATTTCCTCTCCCTGATTGTACTTCTAGAAACAGTTCCTGGCATTCAGGATTTCTTTGAGTTTATCTTCGAATTTCATCGTTAGATACTGGTGAAGTATATAATTGATTTGAGAAGAAACTCCATCATTATCAACTGCTTCAAACGATTGATCGATTATATTATTAGTTCTAGATAATCAGCATTTGAATGTTCTTCAGTTGATCTTACTTCAATTCCGTAATTAAAACCACATGCGAAATTTGCATAATGTATTAACCGTCACTGGTAATTTTCTTTCTGGGTGGAGAATTCTTGCTAGTGGTTTGTTATGGATCATCAGAATTATTCTTTTTCTATAGCAGTATTGCAAGAAAGGACTCATACCCAAGATTGATGCAGTCGCGTCCTTATCGAGTTGACTATAGTTTTGTTCGGCTTTAGTCATAGATCTTGATGCAAAAACAACTGGTCGTTCTTTACCATTTTCCAAATCATTTGATAGTACTGCGCCAGTTCCATTAAGAGACGCATCTGTCGCCAGTGTGACAGGAAGTTTCATATTGAATGGAACTTATAATACTCTGCCTAAGCAGTTGATGGAGGGTAAATAATTTTGTAAATAAATTTAGTTAAAACTGGTGGTCCCATAAATGAATGTAGCTCTGAAATATTATTTGATTTGATACTATCAACGATTGGCCCATAGGATGTAATCCATCTGTATGATGGTAGTTCGTCAACTTCCATGTGTGAGTCAGCCTGAGTACAAAAACATACTCCACCGCTTATTTTAGCAACAATTCCTTATATTTGGGGTATTGAATAATAAAAATCTGTTGATTGTCAACTTGTGATCAGCTCACAGATGAAGGTTGCTGACATTGGGTACCACAGGTGTACCCCAATCATAATGAGTTACCTTTATGATGATACCTATTCTCTCTGAACTATCAATTTCTTCTTCAACTCTTTCCTTCGGTGCATATCGGTCAAATTCGAATGAAAATCGGCAGCGTATCTCTCTCAGCCTAAGATTGCATTTGTAGTTCCTAATTGTACCAAATTCTTTGGAAAAAGGTCGACTGAATGAAACCTTGGAACATCTTGTTACCATTTGGATCTTATAATGGTGCTTCTACTAATAGAAAAAATCATTAATCCCAAAAATTCATATAGTATTCGTCACCAACGTCTGCTGCTTCCAACTGTTACTATTGTGGATCAAAATGTTACTACCTATGGATACAATTATCAGCCATTTGCGTTCAGCTTAAAATTCAAATTGTCATGCATGTTACAGAAAAGGTCACTTTGCAGAAGTCTGCAAGTCTCGAGAAAATTTGGAACAGACGTCATCATCATTTCTTCTTGCTAACATTTCAGCTGCTTCTGTTGCTCATTCAAAGAGAGCCATCCTTCACATGGAAGTTAACGGAAATGTGACAAATGCATTGGTCGATTCAGGAAATTCTGACAGTTTCTAAGATCCAGAAAATTCAATATATTTTCTGCTTGTTGCAATGACCTTCTCATACTCGATGGAATACTGTATCATTTTTATAAAAACACTGGATAACGTCGAGATTTCAAACCTCTAATAATGGATAAACTAGGCACAGATATAATTATTGGTCACAATTCATTCAAAGAACACTCAGATACTTTTGGTGAAATATTTTACTTATAATTATATATTGCACATTTTTTGCAGTTTTTCAAGTTTTCTGAGAAGTTTCACCCATTAGCTGAATGCAAAACTGTTCCTTTTGAACTTTTTAAGTAAGCCCTCGCTAATGCAACTTTTAAATCAGTTGATTACTCTGTTATATTATGTGGACACTGATTCTTCAGAGAATATGATTCGATCACAGCTTTTTCAAGATGGCAAACCTTTAGCGTTCTTCTCGAAAACTATCCCTATTCTCGAAAGAGACATCTGTAGAAAAAAGCGTACGCTGCAGTAGAAGCCCTCGAGAAGTGGAAACACTCTAATTGGATATTTCAAACTCATCGCTGAGCAGAGATCAGTGTGTTTTATGTTTCAAGAAGAATAAGAATCATCCCGAAGCTAATTTTCTGACGTCAGGGGGCTTCAAGAGGGCCCCTTCCAGGAACTTGAACCTCTTTCAAAAAAGCACTGGACATTTGCAAATCTGATGTTCTGCAGTTTCAGCGAAGTTCTTGCAGAAGTGGCATCTATGGCTCTCTGATTTTACAATTTTTTGAGATGATATCAGAGGGCAATATCCAGGGAGGAGTTCCATTACCAACTTCAAGTCTTTCTTCTCCAACTCAAGAAGCTGTCTTTGTCCTAGTACTTCATTTCATCCCATCGTCGAATTTTTTTTTCGTGGGCTTTGGAGAGTCCATAGAAGTGTTCTGGGCTGTGAAATTGTGTGTTTGCTAATTCTTTGGCAAAGCAGTCTGCTTCCTTGTTGCCTCTAACACCTCTCAGACCTGGCACCAACATCATAGTGACTTTGTTGTGTTCTGTCAGTTATATCAGGAATTGTTTGGAGTCCCAAGTCAGACACTCACAAGTTACTCACAATTGTAGGACTACAGTGGTTTTAATCTGACAGTAAGTTTACAGATTCATTTCTCAAAATGCCGCTTTTGTGGCACCCCTGGGCACATACCTCTTGAGTACGTACTCCTGCTTGAAAGATGATTTCCCAGCATAGCCTAGATGCAATGAACATATTCTAGACTGCTTCAAGTTAATTGACTACCAAAAACTTGATACAATTATTTTCTCCCTGCCAATTAAAGATAGTCCAGATGATACTTTCCCACAAGAATTGTTATTGTAATATTGCCCACTCAGACAAATCTGATCAATTCATCCATTGAAACCAGTTTCCAATTATATTAAAGAATTCACAATTATTGTGCCAAGTAAAGAACTCTACCGAAGCTAATGACCTGAGACCAATCAATATCCTACCCATTTAAGGAGAAGTCTTAGAGAAGGCTGTATATGAGCAAATTGTAGACTTCATAGATCAGAACAGAGTAATAAATAGTGTGCAGTCCGGTTTTCGGAGTGGACATAGTTGTGAGATTGGCATACAATATGTTCTTGACGATTTTAGAAAAAACTTAGATGAAAATCCTATGACACTTGTAATTTTTTTCGACCTTCAAACAGCTTTTGAAACAGTGGATAGAAATAGATTGGTGAGAAAATTAGAAAGCATCGGTATTGTGGGCTAGTGGATTACCTGGAGAACAGAAGACAGAAACTTGAATTAAATTAGTATATTGTGCAACAAGTGCAGAAAAGTGCTAATTTCTCACGACTTTGAAAAAGTTGCGGCACGAGCGCAAGCGAGTGCTGCAACTCAAACGGATGAGAAATTGCATTTCTGCTCGTGTTACACACTATACTTTTTCTACAACACCCTTTTTGCTAAAAATAATACTATACTATAAGACGGAATGAAATGTCAGTGACTCATTCTTATATTTTCCTCTTGAAGTTGAAGGTAGTAAATTCAATGACAATGAATTAACTTGTTCTCTTAGTTCTGGCGGAGTATTTTCAATTTCAGAACTGTCGCTATCCATTTTAGTTCAATCTCATTAAAAAATGACGGGACAAGAATATTTTACGAATATTTTATGCTTGACGTTTGTTGACATTCAAATGATTCGATATATGTTGCTCCTTTGCCTAGCAATGGATAGTGTGTATGTGGGTATTTGAGACAGCAGTAGTGATGTCTATGATTTTTGTTCAGAATATTATGAATTTGTACGACAATTTCCCTCATATTATATAAACCAATAGACTTTGTCTATTCATTCTTGAAGTTGCCTGATCGAATATCCCTTCGAAATGTAGAATTTTAAAAATATACTTTCACCTTGCTGTCACGAAAACTGTATTGCTTAGAAATTAGGTACTGAAAAATGTTGGCACAGAAATGTTACTTTGTGGCACAGAAATGTCACTTTGCGGCACACTAATGTCAAATTTCAATTATTGTGAGAAATAATCATGTTTGCGAACGTAAAACTATGCAGAAAAGCATGTTTTGGAGTGTTGTAGAAAAAATATTTTATCTGATGAAATCTCAAGTTTGCAGGGAGCCCCCGAGGTAGTGTACTTGGTCCTTTATTATTTATTATTTACATTGACGATTTGGTGGAAAATGTTGGAAGGTGCTCGGTTCACTTATTTGCAGATGACGCTCTGTCTGCTTGTAATTAATGTAATTTAAAATGTTTCTTTAAGTGTTCTTATCTATGTCTGCACTTTTTATTTTTTTACACATCTACATTGGTCTTGGACTAAATGAAGGATTAATATAATATATAAAATACCATATGATGGGAGAAGAATCACCGAAGAAACATTTCTATCTTACGATATTTTTCAGTCGCTGAAGGGAAAACTGTTCGATGTTATGGAAGGCCACTAGAACCTCCTTTTGTTGTCTATCTAGAGTCTTGATGCTAGACGAACTATGAGAAAAAAAGGCACCAAACTACTCCATGCTCTTTTTGATCTTATTTGCTCAAATCCATGTAGTGGTTATAATGGAACGCATTACCCATTGAATTGTATTCATTTAACCATGAAGTGGTTAGCTAAGTGATGTTTATCCTGTCGGCATTGTTTCATAGAGCTTCCACACTATAGGAGCGCGAGCAAGCACATCAATACCCATTATAAATACAAGCGACAATCAAGCAAGTCAAATAGGGCAATTATTGTTTTGTTTGTTATTTGTAATCATTCTGGTCTGAGGTCGGTATAGGGGTCGAGAGTTATTGATTTTGTATGATCACGGCATTTGGTGTCATCGCGGGTTTTAGTTGAAGGATATTTGGGATAGAATCGGCATGCCTGATTAGGTATTTTAGATTTTTTCAAAATTTCTGGGAGTTGACCTATTTCAAGAGATTTATTAATCAAATAAAGTAGTGGCTGTTTGATTTGTTTGAAACTACTTTTTATGATGAAACCGGTTATGCCGCCCACTCCTTGTGATTTTTCTGCTTTAAGTTGCATAACAATATTTTCTAATTCTGATTCGTATGTGGAATCGAGAAATATCCTATTCGGAAAGTAGTTGCTTCTGTATTCGTTTTCTCCCGTGAACTCTTCACGTCTACCTTGCAAAAGAAATAATTGAAAATATCACCGATTTGTTTTGGATCCGTAACAGATTCACCCCGTACATTTTTTATTATTTTGATATCTTTAGCGCTTTTGGTTATATTGTCTAAGGCGGTTGAGAAATGAATACTCAAAAATTTGATGTCACAGTAATTGGACGATAATTATCTGTAGTAGTTGGACACGCCTTTTTAAAGATGGGAATAATTTTCCCAACTTTCCGAAATTCATACAATTTTCCAAGGACTTTTTTGAGGTAATATTATTCAAGACTGTACCGTAGACCTAACATCACTAAAATTATTGGCGAAAGATTCTCTGGACAGCCTGCATATCAACTAACTCATTTCAAAATTGCTTAGTTTCCATAGAAAATGCTACGTGAGTCTATTTATACATGAGCTGATAAAGCACTATCAATATTTATCACAACCCAGAAATTTTCGCTTTGGTTATTATTATAGACTAGTCCATATAGTCATTGCATTATGAAATAAACGAATATAATAACATAACGGTATATATAGTTTATTTTAATATCATTTGAGTGTGAGGATTTCATTTGATGAAAAATAATTGGATCGAACAAAGCCTAATTCCGTAGTTTTTTATTTCCACATAAAAGTATATTGCGCAGTTGTTTGTAATTGAATGTTTTCCCAGTAAATGTTAGTGTGAGCAATTTAAAAAAGTTAAACCTTTAGATATAATTATTAGTGATTCTTTGAGCTCCCTATATGCATTAAGAACACAGCCTGCTGTACACTAGAAATAGAAGTAGAAAAATCAATTAACTCTTTAGATTTGACAGTAAGTAAATCCAATAACAATCACAATTTTGCAATTTTCCATAGCAACATAAAATATCAGCATACAATAATATGATTCATAGATTAGTAAATGTTCCCCTATCAGCAAAAAGTTTTAGCAAAGAATTGAATACCATTAAGCAAATTGCATTTAATAATGGATACCGGGTTGATTTAATAGATGACATTTTGGCTAAAAAACTACACAATAAGGCTATCGAAAAAGTCTACCCAGAGCTACGGAAAAACAAAACTCATTTTTGCAAAAACAATTTTTTTTTTATTGTTGCCCCTTCTTACCTATTTATAGCACGCTTCAGCGTGTTTAAACCGAACTTTCAAAAACGCGCGTTTTTTAAGGTTACCATGGTAACATCAACAACTCGGAAAAACGTGAAGTCGATACATAACAACTTTTGATTAATGATCTGACAGTAGTAACTTGTAATGTCAAATGAACAACTCGTTCATTTATATCTGCTTTTTCATCCATTTGATGAGCTTGTTTGTCATTTTCTTTTTATGCGCATCATTCGATTTTTGCCATATTAACCGCGATTCTGCTTTACCATTCAAAGAATCGATATAAGAATTGATTTTTAGGTACTACAGTGATAACAATTAATCTTTGATGACAAATTGCAAATTTAACTCTGTTTTTCTCATTTCCATGTCACATCACGAATTCAACCATTTTACATTATTAGTACATTTGTGTAGAAATTGTAACAGTATTTATGATTTCAAATTGCACCAATAAAAAAAAAAATAGCGTAAAGTATTCGTGGATAACTGCTCTATTTCGAAAAATAGCGCGTGTTTGAAAGACTTTTTTACAGTGGCGTAGCTAACTCTAAGCACGCCCCCCCGCAGGGACCTCCTTGTAGCTCTGGTTATAATTTGGTGTAAGATTTTTGGTTTCCTTGCGCACCTGACAAGCTTGCGCCACCCCGCGCCGCGGGGGTTGCGGGGGTGTTAGCGAGGATGTATTGATATCTAGTTAGCCTAGACCAGTTCTCTGCATAAACAAAATATTGCGTTACTATAGCAACGAACAATAATTTATTAAAATTCTCAGTGTAGAGTTTGACGTCAATAAATTAAAAGAAAAAATATGTCCACCGAAATTGTGAAAATCGAAAAATTGGAGTATCGAGCCATCATCAAGTACCTGTAGTTAAAAGGGTTAAGAGGTAAGCAGATTCACGAAGATATGCTTAATACCCTTGGTGATCAATGTCCTTCGTATGCGACCTTGAAAAGATGGACTGCAAGCTTCAAAAGGGGTAAATTTTCCATTGAAGATGATGACCGATCGGGAAGGCCAGTTTCTGTGTCATTACCCGAAAATATCGATGCAGTTCTTGACATGATTTTAACAGACCGTCGAATTGGGTTAAAACGGATATCTGAAGCACTGAATATTTCATACGAACGCGTTCATCATATAGTTCACGTCAATTTGAACATGAGAAAAATTGCTGCAAAATGGATCCCCAAATGTTTTAATGTTGACCAAAAGCGTGCAAGGGTAGTAGCATCGCGTTCGATCTGTGCTCGATTTGAAAACGATGTAGACTTCTTAAACCGAATTGTTACTATGGATGAGACTTGGATACATTTCTAGAAACAAAGCAACAATCGATGGAATGGCGACACTCCGGTTCTCCAAGACCTAAGAAGTTTCGTGTCCAAAAATCTGTTGGAAAAGTTCTTGCTTCAGTTTTTTGGGATTGCCATGGAGTAATCATGATTGATTTTTTGGATAAGGGTAGAACAATAACTGAAGATTACTATTCGACATTACTGACCACTCTACGGGAAAAAATTAAAGAGAAAAGACGCGGAAAGCTATCCAAAGGTGTTTTGTTTTTACAGGACACCGTCCTTGCATACAAATCTCATGTTGCCATGCAAAAAATTCGTGATTTAGGGTTTGAATTACTAGAACACCCCCCTTATTCACCAGATTTGGCTCCGTCCGACTATCATCTCTTTCCTCAACTGAAAAAAAGTTTAAAAGGTCGTAAATTTTCTTCCAACGAGGAGGTAATAAAATTGTGGAGGTCTGGTTTTTTGAAAGGTCTAGAGACGTTGTAGGTTCGCTGTAATAAATGTATCCAAATAAGAGGAGAATATGTTGAGTAATAAAATATTTTGACATTGAAATTTTGTTTGGTTCTATTATAGGCTAAGAATTTTTCAATATATTCTCGTAATTCTCCTTTTTTGAACTTATTCTCTTAATTAACTATGTCCAGGTATACTTTTATTTTATATTTATTCTGTTACAAAAAGTTAGGGAGAATAATTGCAATCTTAATATTGTCGACTCGAATTGTAATAAAAATTTGTAAGACTATGTATACAGGGTAATTGATAATAACATAATTTTTATGTAATTCTTTGAACAAAATCAGTCAGTCGCAAAAACTCGTAGACCTTCAAAATGAGTAGATATCATTCGATTTTGATATTGGGTGATATTAGGTTACTATTATACAGGATCACTCAAAGTTTTATTTTTTAGTTGTATTTTTTTTGATTTTTTTAGGAACATATAAACAAATTAAACAAAAAGTAGAAAACTATATTTATTATGGTCAATATTTTGTGGCTTTTGTCTATTTGTCTCATCTTGTGCACTCATGCTGATTTGGAATTTTGGCAATTATTTTGAACAAACTCTTGAAGTTGAAAATTAAAATAATAATAGATGCTAGGATTCAAACGGTTGAATCTGCTAAAAGGCTTGGGATAACAGAATTTGAACGAGCACTACTGGTACATGAGTAAATGCTGTACAAGATGGTGCAAATGCCCTAAATGCCCAAAATTCGTGACTCACACGGAATTTACCAGCGATGAAGATACTCATTATCTGTCGAATATGGGGCTATATTTCCGAAAAGATTAGATCATTTGCACATCATTTAGATAGGCAAGGATATATTTTAGAATCTTTCATTAGGTAATAATTGGATAACGTTACATTATTAATCGATCATAAGATGAAAAATCTTGCCATTCTTACAAATATATACTTAGCAAAAAATCTGACGAGAATATACCACGAGAGTAGTTCGAGTGGCAATGAATTTGAATGTTCATACACACCTAAATGCTCATCAAATAATAAAATGCCGAGGATCGAATACTCCACTTGTAAATCTGGTGCGCGGAAGTATCGGTACCTTCCACATAACGCTAATGTCATACAATTTAGGGTTTTGCAAGCCATCAACAAATAGAATCCGTACATACTGGTAATTACAATGTCTCAACAGACATGTTATGAACGAATAAAAAGGTTTTTAATGCCGTAGACCAGAATCCGTACAAGATGCAACGAATAGACAAGAGCCACCAAATATTGATCATTTTATATTTAGTTTTCTACTTTATGTTCAATTTGTAAAGATGTTCCTTAAAACAATTAAAATAAATATTACTAAGAAATAAAATTTTGAGTGATCCTGTATAATAGTAACCTAATACAATACAATAATTTATTCATCCTTTGAGATCACATTACATGATATAGGTTATGTCATAGTGTACAAATACAACATTGAATTAAAATTAAGAACAAGTTCCATACAAATACTCCTCTATGCTATAAAAGCATGATTCGATAGGGTAATTCCTTACTTTGAGTTTAATATCACCTAATAATAAAAATAATTGACATTCACTCATTCTGTGAGTCTAGGAGCTTTTGCGTTTGACTTATTTTGTTCAAAGAATTACATAAAGATTGTGTAATTATGAATAACCCTGTATACGGATTCTCAGAACTTTTCATTATAACTCGAGTCGACAATATCAAGTTGCAATTATTATCCATAACATTTTGTAACAAAATAATCGCCACATTAGTGATCTAAAGTTAAGTAACAACCCTCTCTGTTTTCGTCTATTAAACTAAAAATGAATATGGAAAAAACTCAAAAAATAACTATATCAACTAGACAGAACACCACAAATACAGAGCCAGTTAAATTATTAGGCTTTCATATTGACAGCAAATTGACATGGAATTCGCATATTGAACATCTGTCAAAAAAACTTTCTTCTAGTTTGTTTTTTCTTCGTCGATTGAGAATGTCTGTGTCTCATAGTATGATGAGAATGGCGTATTTTGCATTCATAAATAGTCACCTACAATACGGAATTTTGATCTGGGGCCACAGTGCCAACATGAAAACCCTTTTCACACTGCAAAAACAAGCAATACCAATTAAATCCGGTGTTGGTCCAAGGACACATTGTAATATAATTTTCTTACCCTACCTAGCATGTATATATATATATATATATATATATATATATATATATATATATATATATATAATTATATACATATATATATACATATATATACAGGGTGTTAATTAAGTACGTTGACAAACTTCGGGAGGTGATTTGAAGGTTTTCAGGACAAAAAGTTCATATAAACATATGTCCCAAACGGCTTGGTTTTCGAGATACAGGCCGATAAAAATACATTTTTTTCAAGATTTTTTAGAGTTAACTTCGACATTTTCGACAATAATCAGTTCAAATTAGGCAAGTACAATCCATTCAATAGGGCACACGATACAAAATAATGCATTTCTTAAATAATTCACAGGGTCCTCCTTTTTTCAGAGTCAAGCTTTGTTCAACCCTTCAGAATTTTTTTTCCGCCGCCACTGACATATTATGAGAAAGGAATAATCAATGTTGTTTCATTTAACGTCTTTTTGGTATCTTGCATTTTTTCATTTACTTGTACGGTTCAGGGGCTATAATGAAAATATTAATTTAAACATTTTCCAGTGTGGCGTAACATTAGAAAATTTGAAAATTAAACATTTTCAATTATTGTAAATTGATGGAAATATTTTTTCAGAATTAGAAAAATCTACGATGAATAAAAATTATACAATAAAAAATATAAAGACAAGCTTTTATACAAATGCACTGAAAATGAAAAAATAATTTGTTTCATTTTTTGTAGGTTATTCTGTGAGTATCAAAATCTTTCTGTACAAGATTACCTAGATCAAACAATGAAATGAATTATTTTTTCCTTTTCAGTGTATTGTATAAAAACTTTAAAATGTTTTCTTTTTATAATTTTCATTTTTAACATTTTAGTTTATTTTTTATGTGAAACTGAAAATCTCCAACCCAAAAACCATCACATACCAATTTTGAACAGAATCGGATCATAATCACAAAACTCGTCCGCCATATTGGAGCCGCCATTTTGTTTTTTAACAAACATTTTCTTAATGCATTGTCACCGGAATTACGGAAACCTGCCAAATTTCAAATTAATCGGAGTATTAGAAGTGGGTCAAATTCAACTTTTATTAAATTGTTTGTTAGTTAGTTACAAGTGAAGCTAAATAAAAGCTTGTTATTGTAAAGATGTGATTTCTTTTTGTGATATCTAACAGAAAATTACTATCTCCCCGTCACTGCGGTACGCTGGATATTAAACTAGATCTGACAGATATTGGGAAAACCTTAACTTTCAACCTGAAGATTCTGATGGTAAAAATGTGCATTTTCATTGAGATATTTGATTAAAAATGTTTTTACCCATCAGTCTTGATAGAGAACTCATACAAATTTTTTGTTATTTTAAAAAAAGATATTTTTTAGTTTTCAATTGAACGTTTCCTTTTCAACATAAAAAACTTCCGAAAGGTAATCCTGTAATGGAAGATAGTTAATAGGGTTTATCTAATAGTCGTAGATCATTACACATTTGATTTTCATTTATGAATCTCTGGTCATAACTCCGAAAAACTAAATCAAACAAATTTTTGTTTCCGTACGGAGTACATTATTTTATCAGAAATTTCGGTTTGTTTTTTCTTCTGCAGTAACGCAGAAATTTTGTAATCAATTTGAATTAATAAAAATAGCAAAGTGGGCTTTGATATTAATTCATTTATTTAAATATCAACAACTTGACAGTTATCGAAAGTTGAGAAACTGTCTCATTGTTAATTCTTCATTAGTGCAAGCTATAAAGCAGATTCATTCAATATTCCTTTGGATAAAATAGTTGAATATACAAATTCAGAAATGGCAGACATGCACTTAATGTATGGAATGGCTGATGGTAACGCTCGTGCCGCCAGACGAATGTATCTAGAAAGATTTCCACAACGTCATATTCCAGCACACAAATGTTCATCAATATTCACTCCCGTCTTCGTGAAACGGGTACTTTCAAGAGGTCTGCTGTTATCATAGGAAGACCCAGGAGAGTTAGAACAGTTCAGATAGAAGAAGCTGTACTTAACGAAATTGAGCAGCATCCAGACACCAGTACAAGACAAATTGCGGCACAGTTTAACGTAACCCATGTATTGGTATGGCAAATTTTAAAAGAGCAACAACTTTATCCCTATCACATACAGCGTGTTCAAGCTCTTCTGCCAAGGGATTTTCCAAAGAGATTAACTTTTTGCACTTGGATTCGAAATAAATTGTTGGAAAATCCATGGTTTTTATCTCAAGTGTTATTCACCGATGAGGCATGCTTTTCCCGTAAAGCCATTAATAATTTTCACAACAATCATATGTGGGCTGATGAAAACCCACACGCCGTGATTGAAAACCATTTTCAAGAGACGTTTTCTGCCTCATAGACTCAATGGTGACCATTATCGACATTTTCTTGAATTCATCTTACCTGGACTCCTAGAAGAGATCCCACTGAGGGAAAGAATCGGAATTTGGTTTATGCATGATGGTGCTCCAGTACACTTCAGATTGGTTGCACGCCAATATTTAGAAGAGAATTATTCTGATCGCTGGATTGGACGTGGTGGGCCACAACTTTGGCCACCAAGGTCACCCGATATGAATCCACTTGATTTTTTCCTCTGGGGGCACCTTAAATCATTAGTGTACCGAACTCCAGTTCAAAGTGAAGAAGACCTGAGGAATCGCATACAGGAGTCATGCGGAATTTTAAGAAACACTCCTGGTATTTTTGAGCGTGTCCGCCAGTCTATGGTTAGGCGCATAAACGCATGCATTGAAGTTGGCGGTGGCCATTTCCAGCAGCTGCTCTGACATATCAATTTCAATAATGGTCCTTTTCTGAACTTAATTTTATTCCTAGGGAATTTATGTTACTTTGCTCTAGTATTTGATAATAAAGTTATTCACTATTGAAAATGTCCAAAATTATTTTGCCATAATTAACTTTGTGCAATACATATTCAACCTGAGTTATGGTAAAAAATGTATGGGAGCTCCATAACATTACATTTTCTCTACACGAGCAGAAAATAGCTATTTGTGTAATGAGAACAAAATGACGTATTGCGTCACGCGCTAATCTTTGGAGAGTGGCAATGACACTTCGAGAAATGAATTATTTTATATCATGCGCACTATTGAATGGATTGTACTTGTCCAATTTGAACTAATTTGGATCGATTATTGTCGAAAATTTCGAAGTAAACTCCAAAAACTCCTAAAAAATGTATTTTGATCACCCTGTACTTCGAAAACCAAGCCGCTTGGGACATGTTTATATGAACTTTTCATCTTGAAACCTTTCAAAGAATCACCCTTCAAGTTTGTTAGACTATTTGCTTCTCAAATTTCTTTATGTTATGCGTTATTGGAAAATGTTTGCGTTAATATTTTCATTGTAACTCCTGAACCGTACAAGTAAATGAAAAACATCAAGAGAGCAAAAAGATGTTAAATGAAACAACATTCATTATTCCTTTCTCATAATATGTCAGTGGCGGCGGAAAAAAAATTCTGAAGGGTTGAACAAAGCTTGACTCTGAAAAAAGGAGGACCCTGTGAATTATTTGAGAAATGCATTATTTTGTATCGTGCGTACTATTGAATGGATTGTACTTGCCTAATTTGAACTGATTATTGTAGAAAATGTCGAAGTTAACTCTAAAAAATCTTGAAAAAAATGTATTTTTATCACCCTGTATCTCGAAAACCAAGCCGTTTGGGACACATGTTTATATGAATATTTCGTCCTGAAAACCTTCAAAGAATCACCTCCCGAAGTTTGTCAACGTACTTAATTAACACCCTGTATATCAATGTTTGATCTATGTAAAAGAGCACTTGGATAACTATAAACAAAACAGTAAGTTTCATGATTATAATACAAGAAATAAAAGTATTATAGTTAGTTCTGCCAATCGACTCCAAAAATCACAACAAGGTATAAACTATTATGGCCCAAATTTCTTCAACAAACTACCTGATGATGTAAAAACATTGAATATAAGAGTATTTAAGTATAAATTGAAACAATATTTAATTAAAAAATGTTTCTACTCCATTCAAGAGTTTACAAATACTTCGATACATGATTTATAGATTTTAATTTCCTGCAACTGCCCTACATTATACAATTGTGAAATGTGTTTTTATTTTTATATATAAATGTGTATTAATGTATGTATACGTTTCTGTCTATAGTCATATATTTTTTATTCATAGTTATTTACATTGATTTATCTTTATTGTTGATTTTTCTACCTTTTTATTTCTACTCCTAGTTATTTAAGTTGTTTTATCTTCATCTTTTGTTATTGTACCTACCATTTGACGAGTGTAAACATTGTACAATGAAATAACACAATAAACTGAACTGTTTGACACCCTGTATTTCAAAAACCGTGCATAATATCTCGTTGTGCCCAGGGAGACATTTGATCAGGACATCATAATCTACATTATACTAAATCCTCAGCTAATTCGACTGTGACCCATTTTCCATAAGAACCGTGTTTTACCTTGTGTTATATACAATTTTCCATCAAGTGAAATCCGATTCGATCCAAAATTACCAGTTACATTCGTTTTTAAAAGATCTCAACAATATTTACTTCGAAAAATTCCATCACATGGAGTACAAATAGTCTCCGAAATATAGCGGGAGCCACCTTCACAACTCACTGAGTCATTGATATCCCAACGTCAGAAAAGATTCAAGGCTGAACTTAAAAAAATTCTAACCTCAAATTGTTTTTATAATTTATCTAAATTTCAAACATATTTAATATCTATCAAATTATTCTACCATTTTGAACTGTTCGTTTACAACACTGTAACTTTATTACATTATTATGTAACTATATACTATAACTCAGCTTTGAGCATAGGAAGATAGATAGTTTATTAATCTTTTAGAACACAATAGTAACATCAGACAAGTCATAAAATACATATGGTATATAGGACATTGCCAGGAACATTCAGAACACATTAAACATATTAAAATCATTAAAAAATTTAAAATCACAGTCTTGTTGTATCAAGGGATACATATTCATTTATCTTATAAAAACTTCCTTCAACGAGAAACACTCTCAGTTTCCTTTTGAATGCAAAAAAATTGTATTCATCTCGAACATCTTTCGTTGAATGGTTATAGAGTTTTATGCCCATATAAGATGGGCTATTTTCATATAACTTGGATGTATGTTTAGGAATCTGCAGTAAATTGGCATTTCTAGTTGAATGATTATGATTATCAGAATTTCTCAGATATTTACACAAATTAAATTAGTCTCAAAATTCTTTTCTGAGATATGAAAATTCGATATGCATTTGTGGCGCAACATCATAGTATTATGTTGTAGGAAATATGAGAGTATACAATAGCATAATAAACATTCAATAATTGTGGCAAACTGAGAATATTTTTCAGTTGAAGGAGAGCATAGTAACCATCGTTTATTTTTTTACATACATGGTTAATATGTAGTCCAGCTCATATCAGAATTGATGTAGGTTCCTAAAAACTTTGCAGAATCAGACATTTCAATATCTTTATCTTCATTAACATTTACATGCATTTGAGAAGTAATCTTTAGCCGTGAGTAGAACTGCATGAAAACAGTTTTATTGGAATCAACAATTAAAAAATTTTTAGAATACCAGTTTATGAATTCTTGTGATATTATATTAAGTTTTTCCTCTAATTTTTCATAATTTTCTGCATTCACAGCAAAGGAACAATTATTGGCAAATATAACAGTGCATTCTGTACTTATGTATGCTGGCATATCATTTATAAATAGCAGAAAGATCAAAGGACCCAATATGGAACCCTGTGTGGAACTCCTAGGTTAACGTCATGGAAGTCATCTTTGAGTTTCACATTAATTTGTCTATTTACAAGATATGACATTATCCAGGATAGAAAGTTATCCCTAAATCCTAGATTATATAATTTCTTTTCTATAATAGAATGATTCAGAGTATCAAATGCCATTGATAAATCAAAGAAGAGCGCTCCTACAAATCTATTTTTCTCAAGGTATGTATACACATATTCGAATAGATCACAGGCAGCACTCTCCGTCGATTTGCCTTGTCGAAAGCCATTTTGGTGATTTGTGATGATCTTATATTTCGTAGTAAATAATGTTATTTTATTGTATACGATTCTTTCTATTACTTTAGTCAATATAGGTGGAACAGTAATAGGGCGATAATTATCGATAGCAGTGGTATGTTTATATGTTTAATTGTTAATATCTTGTATGACCTAACGAACCTACATATAATATGGCACAAAAGAAATAAACTATCTATATATAATTCATATAGATAAGGGACAGTATAGGTCCTAATACTGTTCCTTGAGGAGCGCCACACTTCACAGTTTCTGAATTACGTTTGATATTATTCATAAGATAATTTTCAAATAGTTTGAGACAAATACCTCTTACTCTATAATTATTTAGTTTTTGATTGTATCCGAAACATCAGTAACCCCTTGAAAACCTGGCCTATAATATTAGCTGATGTAAGCTGTTATTGCTGTTTTATAACCACAACTGAAATATTCCTTCGATATGCCGGGCGATGATTATAGCCTAGATACGTCACTAACCGAAGCAATTAAATTTTCGTTTCGAGATAATAAAGGCAGTTAAAAACAAATCGTTAGCGACTCATCTTTCCAGAAACTCTAGTAAAGCTGTTTTGTTATAGTAATCGCTCTTCGAAAAATACATCGCATGCCGATGTGTTCGTAAAAAAAATCTGCTTCGTGGATAGTGTGTTTGGGGAATGTTTAGTGTCGATTCGTTCGAAATGGAAATGTGAGTGATTATTTTGGTTGATTGGATTTGAAATTGTTATTTGTTGTTGTTGATGTGACCCATTTTTGTCGTACTGAGGGAAACGCTAAGCGAAAACATGTATTGATATGTTCATGCACGTGCATTCGAACTTTTTGTTTCGAATCGTTCTTTAAAAAAGTGGCATTCGTGATAAATGTCATCATAATTTCATGTGATTACTGATAAAAAATCATCATTCATAATTGCCCTATAATTGCTAGCTTGCAAACTCCTGCGCCACAGCTCGTGAGTAATAACAGTCATTATCCACAGGTTGTGGAGATCTTTCATTTCGATTCATTATTGCTTTGTGTTAGTTCCATTTGCCTGCTGTGGAAGCGGGAAACGTATTGCAAAACATATTCGAACAGATCTACAAATTCGAAAACCATATGACATATCACAAAAATGGATGGAAACAATTTGAGAGTCCTTGAAAGGATTCACGAAAGACTCCCGTATCCAATTTCTATTCCCCTCTTTCCATATCCCGAATAATAAACTCAGAAAAAATTATTAAACTTCAAAAAATGAAGACTTGTGAAAATTCCATATATCTCTGATCTTTGAATGACAAAAACTCGAAAATGGAAAGAGATATCGAAAAAAATTTCGAATACTATTTCATTTTCCTTGAGCAGATCTACAAAACTTGTCAACAAATTATTTTCTTATTTCAAAAATTAACTGAGATTTCTTTAAAATTCATAGGCGGCGGCAGATTTTAAAATTTCAGAAGATACCTTTTTTGATCACCTTTTGAAAATCTCCAAAAAATCTTATTGATTTTTTCCCTTGATATCAATAGTCCGAGAAATATTTCAGAAAAAAACGAAAAATAAGGTACTTGGAGAAATTTTACAATTTTTTTCTAAAAAGACCAATAACTCGAAAACGAAACAAAATGTCAAAAAATGGATATGATCAGTTGAATGGATTTGAGATTGTTTTTTGTTGTTGTGACCATTTTTGTCGTACTGAGGGCATCGCTAAGCGAAAATATGTATTGATATGTTCATGCACGTGCAATCGAACTTTTTGTTTCGAATCGTTCATTAAAAAATTGGCATTCGTGAAAAATGTCACCTTAATTTCATGTGATTACTGTAAAAAATCATCATTTATAATTGCCTGATAATTCCTAACTTACACACTCCTGCGCCACAGCTGGTGAGTAATAACAGTCATTATCCACAAGTTGTGGAGATCTTTCATTTCGTTTCATTATTGCTTTATATTAGTACTATTTGCCAGCTGTGGAAAACGTATTGCAGAACACATCAGATGACTTGAGTACTTTAAAGTAAATATTGCTGGTTCTAAAACGATTAATTGATACAAGCTCAATTCACAAGCCGTGAGTGATACTAGTCATTACCCACAGGTTGCGAGCGATCACATGTAAGTGAAAAAAAATCATTATTGGTCACTGAGGAAATGGCCAAATCAGTGTCTGAATTGATTGAAATTCAAGCAGTTTATTATCATTAGTAATAGTCCAAGAATACCGATAATAGAAATAATTTTATTTGTTACCGTGATGCTGGCATGTTTTTCAAACGCCATAGCAACGCTTTCAAGGCACATCACTTTTCGATGTCAACAACAATATGGTAACTACCCATTATTTTCTTGAATATTTTTAGTTTTTCCAGTCCTGAAGTGCATAAAGTAGTGTATAATCCACGGGACTAAAGTTCTTTTTGATCCCTCAACTCTTCGCTTCGGGATCAAAAGTGCCACTTTAGTCTCTAGGTTTATAATCTACTATAAGTGATACCTCTTTATGAAATAGGTGAGAAATGAGATTGATGATTATAGATACGTTTCTTTGAATACTGTCATATTTATCCATATTTTATTTCAAACGGTTTATATGTTTCTGAATCTCTTATACGACCTTAATATTACTACTATTTTAACAATTCGAACAATGTGCACTAGATTATTAATTATGACAGAGTTTTTCTCTTTCATTTCCAGACACACAGCTGTGGACGTCGACCTAACACAAAAGGAAGCGGAAAAAGCAAAATCTAGCCCCTTCTCGGCCGCCTTCAAAAAAATTCACAACCCCCATGATGTGATACTCGCACAAACGGAGCTGAGCAGATCCCTACACGAAATCGCACGACCTCTATCGAATCAACCCGAGGTCGCACAACGACTGTCACAGCCTAGCGATGTGAACCGAATGATCTCGGATAGCCCCCGACCAACGCACAACATCGCACCGGCAAGCGAAGCACGAAAGAATGCCACCGTGGAAGCGCGACCCGAAGCTAGTCGAGCGGGAGCCGAAGTCGCCCGAGCACAAGTCGGCGGGAGGAACTCCCACGCCGAAGTTGTGTCGGGGCGAGTCGAAGTGAACCGAGCGAATGGCGAAAGTCGAGTCGGAGTTTCTTGTGGCGATTTCGAAGCTCTGAATCCACGAACAAACTCGAGCGTACCCGAGCCGAACCAAATAGAACCTGTGATAGATAACAACTCAGTGCCTTCCCTTAGAAATCTTGAGGATATCTCTGTTGAGAATGTCAAGGGGCTCAGCCCCAAAATGTTGATACAATCAAAATCTTTGGGTGAGTTTTTACTAGCTTATCATTATTTTTTTTTTAACGAAATGGAGGATAGTTGTATGGTTAATAGATTGATCAATTACGCGCTTTGATACAATTATACAGTGAGCACGTAAAGGTTGGAACAAATTCGTAAAAAGCTTGATATGACGATTGGGAAAAAAGCTCAGACACGTCGATTTTATTTTTCAGTAGCGCCTTTGTTGCTCTACTTATATTTTTGATGACGTCATTGCTGTTCGAGTTATGACGTCATTATAATTTTTTTTGCGTGCCATCACCCTATTTTGACAATACCTTCAAAAAGAACGCGTTTTTCAGCGTATGTATGTCATATTTTTTCCTATGTTTCATAACTGTATTTTAGGACTGTTAACGTAAATTTTTGACTTCAGGTATCCCCACAAAAAAAATCTTGAGGGATTAAATCAGGAGATCTAGCTGACCACTCTAAAAACCCTCTTCTGTTATCGGAATCCGGAGTATAAGGGAATTTTTCTCAAGTACATTGGCATCGATAGGCGACCTCATACCTTGTTTTGAAGCAAGTGCGATGTGAGTTGCCTAGAGCCAATCCCGACGTCTGGTGTTTGCTCGAAGTGTGCAACCGATCACCTAGGGTGGGGCTGTAGGTTTTTCCAGGTTTTTCTGCAGCTGGAAAGTGAAAACGCCACCAAAAATCAGAAAGTCGCCCGGAGTGCCACGGCAAATGACGATAATAGCCGTCCTCCACCCGCAGACGAGGATTTTTAGAGTGGCCAGCTAGATCTCCTGATCTTACCACACTAGATTTTATTTTGTGGAGATACCTTGGGTCAAAAGTTTACGTAAACAGACATAATATTACATCATTATGAATGAAATATCTTTCATTTCTCGAACTTACGGTTATCTAACATCCACACACAGAAAAATGCTTTCTTTTTGAAAGTATTATCAAAATAGGGTAATGCCATTTAAAAAAATTATAATAACGTCATAACTCGAACAGCGATGACGTCATCAAAAATCTGAGTAGACCAAAAAATCCGCAACTGAAAATTTAAATCAAAGTTTCCACCTTCAAAGAACACCGCACCATTCTTATGAAAAATGGGTCCCGGTGAAATTCGATGAATTTTTGATATGATGTAGTTCAAGTCAAGCTGATCAAAAGTGTCCATGGGCTCAACTCAATCCTATGGCTAGTTTTCGAGATACAGGGCTTCAAAGTTGGTCAGTGGCCATTTCTTTAAAGTAGTATTGCTTTCAGAAAAACATCTAAAATAAAAATGTATTTCGCGACAGATATTGCTTACCCATACAGCAATACTTCTAGACTGGTTTTTGATAAAAAATATTGTTGCATACAGGGTGAGTCCAGCATTATTCAAAATGAAATTCTCAATCAACCCTACGAAGTGAAGATGTGACCAAACCAGTATCACACTGATATGCTCATCATTTGAATATGTCAAAATTGATAAATTCAACAGTTTGTACAGGGTGAGTCAAGATGTGACAGTTTTTATGGTGACATTTTGTATATTTTTATTTTATATTTTGAGCATTAGGGATACTTGACCACCAACCATTCAACATATTTCTCGAACAAAATTGATATACAGTATGAGACTAACACTAGGTGATGACAAAAATTGCGAAAAGGAGATTTTTTTATAACTCATCCTGTAATGGATTTGCTGAATTTTTGATATGATGATGTTCAAGTCAAGCTGATCGATAGTGTTCATGGGCCCAACCTTGAAGAATAAACAGTTTTTTCTCTACCAGGTGTTGAAGGTTTATAGATAAGACTAACTCAGTTATCCACTTATAATCATATTTTTTGTTTTCCCACTTCGAAAGTTTGGTAAAGGATGTTCATTATGTACAGGGTGAATAATTTTCAATGACCAATGTTGAAATAACGACGAAAGCCAGACACCATTATTGAACTGATCCATCTAAAATAATATTCTGTGATAATTATACTTACTCACCGACTGACCCTTCGATCATTACCAATTGAAAAAAAGTTGTACAAAGAATATTAAAAAATCTGATATATTTGAAGCATTTATACTGATATTTCAATTCAGGAATATTATAGAAAAAAGAAAATAATAACATAACATACATTTATAATAACATTTCAATTCCAAAGAAAACATCACCACGAATATTTGAAAGAAAAATAGAATGGGAAACACTGAATATACAAAAAGAACGAAGGAAAACCCGGAAAACCTACAGCTCCACCTCGGGTGGTCCGTGTGCACTCCAAGCTAGCACTACACAAGCACAATACACTTGATTTCCAACGAGGCATGTGGTCGTCTATCGATAATTTCGTTGCGATAACATGAAAAATACACTTTTCCCACCACTTTGTTGGAAGTCTGAAGACCCACAGTACCACCCCACCCTCTCACCCTCTCTCTCTTTCCTCTCGCTCTCTCTTATATTTTATTTGTTATTGAACTGAACAACCCAGCATTCGATTTCTTTACTGAGATATTTGTTCCCTGAGAATTGAAATGTTCAAAAATTGAAAATCAATAACATTTTTTTTGGTTCACACGATGTTCTCTGGACGTAACAGGAATTTTCCTTTTGTGAGAAGCTGAAAATGAAAAATGTAAAAATATTTTAATATAAATGAAACGAATCGACAAATATAGATCAAAGTGTTTGAAACCTTCAACACCTTGTACAGAAAAAACTGTTTATTTTTCAAGGTTGGGCCCATGAACACTATTGACCAGCTTGACTTGAACTTCATCATATCAAAAATTCAGCAAATCAATTACAGGATGAGTTATAAAAAAATCTCCTTTTCGCAGGTTTTGTCATCACCTAGTGTTTGTGTCATCCTCTATATCAATTTCGTTCAAGAAATATGTTGAATGGTTGGTGGTCAAGTATCCCTAAAGCTCAAAATATAAAATAAAAATATACAAAATGTCACCATAAAAACTGTCACATCTTGACTCACCCTGTACAAAATGTTGAATTTATCTATTATGACATATTCAAATGATGAGCATATCAGTGTGATACTTGGTACTTGGTTTGGTCACATCTTCACTTCGTAGGGTTGATTGAGAATTTCATTTTGAATAATGCTGGACTCACCCTGTATCCAACAATAGATTTTTTCAAAAACCAGTCTAGAAGTATTGCTGTATGGGTAAGCAATATCTGTCGCGAAATACATTTTTATTTTAGATGTTTTCCTGAAAGCAATACTACTTTAAAGAAATGGCCACTTACCAACTTTGACGCCCTGTATCTCGAAAACTAGCCATAGGATTGAGTTGGGCCCATGGACACTTTTGATCAGCTTGACTTGAACTACATCATATCAAAAATTCATCGAATTTCACCGGGACCCATTTTCCATAAGAATGGTGCGGGGTTCTTTTAAACGATAAAAATAAGAAAAAATGTTACATACAAGGACCCGCTGGAAAATGTTGTTGACGTTCCAACTTTCAGAAAAAAAAAGCATTCAAACACGAAA
This sequence comes from Chrysolina oricalcia, assembly GCA_944452925.2. Lineage (NCBI taxonomy): Eukaryota > Metazoa > Arthropoda > Insecta > Coleoptera > Chrysomelidae > Chrysolina > Chrysolina oricalcia. Next base: position 5,750,985 of record OX101815.2, on the reverse strand, counting down.
ACACTCAAAATGGTGAAATGGGGATGCAGTTTGAGGGTTGGAAACGGTTTTTTGCGATTTGCGGCAAAACGTTACCTTTTAGCAAAAAATGTTTGAGAAAGAGTTGTAGATAATAAAAAAATCGAAAACTTTTGTGTTCAACACTCAAATTAGTAATCTCAGTATAACGAAAAAGAAAACTGTAGGTCACAATGAGCTTATGACAAGAAGCATAAGATGTCGTGAGGACTGCTCATTGCTAATATCCTATACAATAGGAAAAGTTGGGTCGAAAATCCATCAGAAAACAACTACTTTCCTGGCTAATGCCACGACGAACATTGAATTACATCTGATGAAATTTCCGTGCAGAGTTCCTACAAGGTTATCTCTGCAATTGCCTGGTTGCATGGGAATGTTCATCGAAACATTTGGACCACCTATATATCGATTTCGGAGTGTTGCTCCTCATCAGTATAGGGTAGGTCTAGCAGTCAATAACTAATGACTGCAACGAATGAATCGACAACCAAACCCATTTACAGACCGAAACTGAGACCGCGCCCGCACAGTGGATTAACTCCAAACTGCGAGCGCCATCTCAGCGCCGGAAGCTCAACCAAGCGATACCCATGACCACGATCGTCAAGACCGTATATAAAACGAAAAAGAAAACTGTAGGTCACAATGAGCTTACTACAAGAGGCATAGGATGTCCGGAGGACTGCTCATTGCTAATATCCTATACAATAGGAAAAGTTGGGTCGAAAATCCATCAGAAAACAACTACTTTAATGCCACGACGAACATTGAATTACATCTGATGAAATTTCCGTGCAGAGTCCCTACAAGGTTATCTCTGCATTTGCTTGGTTGCATGGGAATGTTCATCGAAACATTCGGACCACCTATATATCGATTTCGGAGTAATCTCAGTATATTTATATAATCTCAGTATATTTATATAAAATAACATTTAAATATATAAAACCACAGTAAAACATATAAACAATAAAACATAATAAAATAGAAATGAAAGATAAAAAAAAACTAAATATGATCTAGAAGGTGCGATTTAGTGCCTTCCTGTTCATAAAAGAGAACATAGGCATCTCCGCTCACGATGGACCTGGATGGAATTGGGGTCACATGTGAGCTATTATATTCGTGCCACTTGCTTGCATACCGATGTCTACAGTAGGCTGTGTAGTGTCCGCTGTAGGTAGTCCCACTATGATTAGACAATGCATATAGACTATAGCAACAGGGGGCTACTTTTTCATCAGCATAATTACTCATGTCCAATCCCTCTGAAAGAAAATCAATGGTGACATTCAATTTCCATCGGAATCTTTCTGTTGAAGAATACCGTTTCAAATGGATTATTGAAATTTTCGGGAATTTATGAATTGATAGGGATTTTGAACACTTCCTTCTCTCTTTACACTTCGCACATGTCGGCTTCTCTTGTCACCATCTACAGTTTCTTCCCTTTTGAATAAATCCAAACATTGTGATAGTCTCAGTTGACCTGTTATTCGTGGTATTGAGAGGGAAGATCGAAGGACACTGAACAATGACCACAATAAGTACATTTTAATGTAGATTTTAACTGGCCAACGAAGTAATCCACAATTTTGGAATTGTCTGTCCTTAAGTATCTTGACCATGACACTTGGGCCTTCTCACTATTACTGAATTTCTCGTCTATCTCTCTCATTATGGGTTTCGGCTCCTCCATTGCTCAAAATGGCGAAAAAACGATTTTCAGTATTTCAATTTGCATGAAAATTTGTAAAAATATGTCTTTTTTGGTGTCGAATAAACATGATTTTTTCGAAATTCAGAAGACCACCAGTTTTCAAGTTATGTGCATTTTTCGAAAAAAATACCCTTTCCTTCCACGAACAATTGTCTTGATCATTTTTTTGCATTTCGATCTAGGTCTATAAATGATCATTTTGATTGTTCAAATGTCTACTTCAAAATGGTCTATGTAACTTGGTGGTTTATTTATCGTTAAACCGCTCATTGATTTTCTCAATATTTTTAGTAATTTTCGACTTTCTTCATTAGTTTTATAAAAAAAGTAGTTTATATTTAATTATTCAAATATTTGAATACAAAATTATTGTTATCAATATCGTTCTGTATTCTCTTTCACAACTATTGAAAATCATTGAAAATATTGAGAAAATCATGATTCAGAGAGTCTTGATGTCGGTTTTTCTCAATTTTAAGCGGTTTAACTACCAATAAACCACTAAGTTACAAAGACCATTTTGAAGTAGACATTTTAATAAATGAAATGATCACTTATAGATATTCGAAATACAAAAAAATATGAAGATAATTGTTCATCTTAATTAAATCATTTATTCGGAAATTGTATACTGAATAATCGGGTTTTCGCCATTTTCACGGTTAATTGAGGTTATGTTAAAAAGTGTATAATACAAAAGTTTTCGAATTTTTTATTATCTACAACTTTTCTATCGAACATTTTCCTGTAGAAGGTCACGTTTCGCCGCAAATCGCAAAAATAACGTTTTCAACCCCTAAACCGCATCCCCATTCCACCATTTTGAGTGTTTTCGTGCTTAAATATTTTTTTCCTCAAATTAGTAACCTCAACAATATTTTCCACTTGGTCCTTGCTTGTTACTTTTTTGTTTTTCACAAAAATTTTAGACACTAGTCTATTCATGATACCTACTGTTCTATAAAATTTGACAATTATTTCATGATGGATTTTCTAAACTTTTTCAGCTGCTGGCATAGACAGTCGACCTATTTACCCGAATTGCCAGTTTTCTCCGTACAACAGCCCCACCAATAGCCCCAGAAGTAACCGAAAAAGGCAACCTTTGAGAGAATCCAGAAGAGTCTCCATCGAAAAATCCGGAATGTATCTCCAGCTGAACCAGTACAAGCTCATGGACAGCATAGGACAGGTAGGTACTATTTTGTTCATCCTACAAAATTCTCAGAGAAGTAGCAGTTTAGAATCTATGTGAATTTCACAGTTCCTCGGTTTTGTAATCTTGAATAACACCACAACCATTTGGATGCCGCCTATATCTTCCTTTTCCTATGAACATAGATTTCAATGTCATTATCTAATCCTACAATCCATAAGTCAAGCATTGTCTACAATCTTCAAATATTCTATTTTTGTATCCTACTGGCTTTTCATTTTCATTATTTTTCTTGTCTCCTGATTCCTCGTTCCTCTGGTTTTTGGTGCCTTTCCTTCTCGATCAATGTGGCACCGAACTAACACCAGTTCTTTGCAAGTCATTCAATGATTCTCATGATTTGGGGATATTTCTGTTCAACTTGAATATTGAAAGAGTAAAACCAGTTCCCAAGAATGGGAAAAAGACCTTAGCAACTACGGACATATTGCACTACTATATGTTGAAGGTCATGGAAAAAGCCATCTATTTCGAGCTCAAGAAATGTAATCAGCAATGTAGTTTTCGTTATCAGAAATCAACTAATAGTGACCTTATTGCTTATTTATATCTTACATTTATTAAAGCAATATATTGAAAAATATTGCTATGATATCAGGTATCTCGTTTGGCACCAGGGACTCGTTTTCATCACAAGGCTTGTCCCCCCCCCAGCTGTGTTGTTTGCTTCCTGGCTGTCTCTCGGATAGATCTATCCACGTGGTGGTTGATGAAGTTTCGTCCGACCCTTCATCTATGAAAGCTGATGATCCCCAGGGATCCATTCTAGCATCAACATCGCTTCTTATTCACATAAATGATTTCTTGGGAGCTACCCAATGCACAGCTTTGCCTATGATAGTGACCCTCGTACCCGAACGGGGGAGAAATTTAAACGATTCAAATATGATCTTGTGTGTTGATTTCATTGAAAATATGAACAGGATGTTCATAAAGTCAGTTGTGGAATCATCTGCGACTGAAAGTTGGAATTTAGTCGCTGTTTTCCATCGTACAAGATAACCTCTTTTGGAAGGGATTCATGTCTTAAAGAGAAACATTCTCAGTTGAAAATTGAATCAATACATAACTCCTCTGGAAATGGAAAAACCCTACGATAAAATTGAAGTTACTTTTTTGTAATATCTAACAGAAAACAACTACTTCCCCGGCAAAAGCCACGCTGGACATTGAACTACATCTGATAGATATTGAGAAAGACCCTATATAACTTGAGAGAAAAATTATGAAAGTGAAAATTTGCATTTTGATTCAGGTAGTTGATTATTTATTAAATGTCCAGTTTCCATTGGAAATTCTTATATATGAATGAGATGAGGGAGAATGTTATTCAGAAGTATCACTCACAGAAAATCGCTCATTTCATTGACGCGTGGATTACATCACTTTCGCTAGGCCTCCAATACATTTTGGTCGACAAAAATCTATTTCACTCTTCTAAGATCATCAGGGAGGTCGGAAGAATTGGAAAACATACTCTTCAGAAGCAATTTCACACTGTAATGAGGAATTGTTGGACTATTTCTTGTGCGGTGAAACTTTGAAAATATTTTCTGAATGAAAATGCAAATTTTCACTTTCAGAATTTTTCTCTCAAGTTATATAGGGTCTTTCTCAATAACTATCAGATGTAGTTCAATGTCCAGCGTGGCTTTAGCCAGGGAAGTAGTAGTTTTCTGCTAGATATTACAAAAAAGTAACTTCAATTTTATCGTAGGGTTTTTCCATTTCCAGAGGAGTCATGTATTGATTCAATTTTCAACTGAGAATGTTTCTCTTTAAAACATGATCTTGTGTGTTTTCGCCACCTCAATCACCAATGTTGCTATTAGTGCTACGCTAACGGTTTGAAGTCATCCTAGTCGATGTGTTGTGCAAGGTTTAGTTGGGTTTTTGGTATCGACTCTTTAGTTGGCTCTGGAGCACTTGTTTGAGATATTGCTGTCCATATCCACAGGACTAGTGAAGTGGCCATTGCCTCCTGTAAACTAAAGAAAAAACACCGGAAAAAAAAACGGAAAAAACCCGAAAAGCTGGAAAAAACAGGAAAAAATATCCCCCGAAAAAAAAACAGAAAAAATACCACCGCCACCACTGGCACCACCAGCACCACTGGCACCACTGGCACCTTCCCGTAGCACCTTCAGGTTCCATCGTTACAGCTGGTTACTGTTTGCTGGAAAGGAAGACCCAGCAAACTTATGAGAACATGCTGCAAAGTTTGCCCACCGTGAGTTGTTTCCTGATCCAGCGGTTCTTTACATGGACTTTCAAAAGGCAGCTATGCAGGCAGCAACTAGAATACTGGAAGACCATATTTCTATTGAAGGCTGCTTTTACCATCTTTGCCAGAGCACTTTCAGAAAAGTTCAAGAATTGTGCCTGCAAAAAACATATGTAAAATCCAAAATTGAATAGTTTCTGTGGAAAACTGGATGGGCTGGCTTTTCTTCAGTGGATGTCGTAGACAAAGGGATAACATATCTGAAGACAACTCCGGAAGCACACGAATTTTCTGCTCAACTGAATTATTTTGACGCTACTTATGTTTCGGGATCATCCAGAAAAATAGTAAGTATTCCAAATATAAAGATTAGAAAAGTTGATCCTTTTTTCGCCCCGAAACTGTGGAATGTTCATAATTCCACCTTGTCAGGTGAAGACAGAACCAACAACCAAACAGAGGGGTGGAACAGCAGATTTTCCAGCCTTGTTGGTCAGGATCATTCGTCTGTTTGGACGTTGATAAAGAAGATGAGGATGGAACTGGCTGTGGATTCAGCAAAGTTGCAGAATGCAGAATTACAGCCCGAGGTAAAGAAAAAACCACCCACCACCTACCAGATACCAGATAGATTTTTAGATGCCATAATAAAAGATTTAAATCTGTATAATAGGTAATATGTAATATAATAGTCAAATATTATTCGAAGGGTTTCTTTCCGGGTTTTTTTCTGTGTTTCTTTTCCGGGTTTTTTTCGTGGGTTTTTTTCTGGGAGATTTTTTTCGTTTTTTTTCCTAGATTCATTTCCTTCTGGAACCTGCCGTTTGCGTTTGCTGCCATTTCAAATCGACGTCGATACATAGTCTACGAAGAGTGCCCATCAAATGTTGGAGACTTCATAAAGTTTACTTATATAGGCCTTGGAAATATCAGTGAATATAGCCTTTGATTGGTGGGGGAGCTTTCATCAGAGGGTTCTCGCTTGTGTGGAAGGTGTATTGTTTCCAGTCTCGACCTGATCCTAGCTACTTCATCGTTGAATTTCTTGTTCATTTCTCGTGCCACCCGTTCGTTTATCTTGCACAGTTCATTTTCAACATATTCAACCCTTTTGCTGACTTCCTTGACTCCCCCTCTCACTTCTTGGACTTCACCGCTGAACTCCTGGACTTCTCCTTTGACTTCCTGGACTTCTGCTTTGACTTCTCGCATTCTCGAGTAATCCATTCTGGAAACACTGATGACTTTGACATATTTGTTTTAAAAGCTCACCATATTGTTGGAATTTCTGGACTAACCGTTCTGCGCTCCTCTTGTTCTTGTTATCTTTTGATCTATTGCTCCTCTTGTTCTTGTTTCCCGTGCATTTCAAGCTTTTTTTTGTTTTCTTACCATTTCGAGTTGTTGTAGAAGCTGTTCTTGTTCATGCCTTCGTTTGGTTTCTTGTTTCTCTTGTACTTGTTTTCGTTTGGTTTCTTGCGCCAAATTGAATCATTAATGCTCACTATATTTTATTTCATATACTTAACGATACCATCCAAATGGCCCAGATTAATTTTCAACAATTCTCTTTGAGAACAGAAAACTAGGAAAAGTGAAAACTATCAGCCATATGCATAGTCAATTCCAGCGACTCGCCAGAGTTTCGCCGCTCGCTACACAAGTACTATAATGCACAGTCGAGCTCCAAAAAAGTGGTACATCGACAGCGTTTCGCCAAAATGTGACTTATCGCGTATTTGTCACTTTTTTGGACCTCGACTGTGCATTATAATCCTTGTGTAGCGAACGGCGAAACTCTGGCGAGTCGCTGGCGATTGACTATGCATACGGCTGTAATAAGAGTTCGCATCAAATTGTGAAATTATATCTACATTAAAGTTATGTTCATGTTTTGTTTCAGGGCTCATATGGAATAGTAAAATTGGCCTATAACGAGGAAGATGATACCCATTACGTGAGTTGAAATCTTTTTTTGGACTATTGAAAAAAGCGTCAATTATATGATTCTTGATAAGAAATTAATTTTAGGCTCGCGACAAACTTCGTTCTCACGAGTAATAACCAAATTTATTGTTTGTTTAATAATATACTATTATCTATATTTTTTTTAATCAGTGCCAATTACACGTTCTCAGATCTGATTATCATATTAATTTTGATTACTGGAATATCCAAATTAGATAATCAACTATTACATAAATTTACAGTTCCTCAAATATGCAATTATCTACCTCTGCATTTAAAAAAGAATATAATTTGATGTTGTTGAAAATGAAATTTCAGTCTTTCATTAATGGTCCATTTTGTTAAAACAATGCAGATTTTGTGAATACGAGAATAGTTTAATTACACAACAGTGTTTTAACGAGAGAAGCATTTATACCGTTGTGAAATTTTTTATCGATTAATCGTTTTCAATTCCGTTACTTGTGAAGTAGTTTCAACTTGTTGTTTTTTATCTGTATTTAATTTTTCGTTAGTTCATCTATTTCTGCATTTTGTATACAAGGAGATTTATTTATGGTTTGTAAACACGCCAGTGCAGTGCAGTTTTATATGTTACAATCAACTCAATCTCGATTCCTCCGCCACTGCCAGGTACCACAAAACAAACATGGTGGCCTACATGAGAAATCCAGTCGCGCAGCCTGACGAGCATTCCAGTCATGATATTATAATTTCATTTCAGTGATTCGACTCTGTACTCATGTCCAAGTACGTCACTATGACGCGTTGATGCTACAAGATTCTGATTGGCTAGAGCTTATTAAACCCAGTTAGCTTCTTCTTCTTCTGCTTCGTGCTTCGCATATCGCATTTTCAACTCGCAAGAAGTACCGGCGTCTGCATAATTACTTTTCGCAGCGCCATCCTTGATTCGAAAGCGACCAACAAACAAATAACTCAACGACTTTATTATAATTCCCCTCAATAACGTGTTCAATTTTATACGACATTTAAGTTATTAAACGTAAGGTTTATGTTGTTTTCAAGCGAATTTTCTCGACAGTCTCGCATTTATATCTGTCTGGATTAGAAGAAATTTCGCCATCTGCGGAATTTGCCGAGTTAATAACTTTTGTGAACTAATGAGAAAGCTGGTAGCAACAAGGATATCGCAAACTCCATACCTCAATTCCGTTGGTTCTCGATATTCTTCAGAAATTACGTGAAGCATTCCCCCAGCCGAATGAAGAATAATCTTTCATTTATTTACAATAAGCACTTGCAAGAACGTTGAACAAATATCTGGCTATGTAGTTCAATATCCGTCGTGGCATTAACCTGGAAAGCAATTGTTTTCTGTCAGATTCTTGACTCATATTTTCAACTTGATGGAAACATTACGAAAGGGTACTTCGACTTTGTCGATTTTATTCATATCATGATATTCTTGGTGTTAGATAACAGTTTAAATCGAAATATCTTCCAATGGATTGTTGTGTGGGTCATAGTACAGCTCCCAGAGTGAAAAAAACAGTTAAACTTAAAATTTATTAGGAAATTCATGAAATTTGGTATGGGGTTAGTTTGATAATAGACGAACAGGTATCCAATGAGTTCCGGGCCCTACTTTGTGAAAATCTAAAGAAAATCCGGTTCAAAGAATTTTCCGACGCTTTTCCGGCCGTAACTCGGAAAAAACTTGAGAATAGAAAAAATATCAAGAAACCAAAAATGATTCTAGGAATATTGGAAACAAAAAACTCCTTTACACTTTTTCCGAAAAAGCTCCTCACATAAATGTTCAATTCGGATGAATCTTACGTCATTTTGAAGATAAAGATCGCAGCTTTGTATTCTGATATTATTTATATTTATACGCGCAGTTTCCAGCTGCAAAATTGCGATTGAAAATCTTATAATATTGAAATTCCTGACTTCGTGAAATAATGCTTGTGATTACTGAAATGTGTTATCACTTGTAGCAAGTAAAATGAACAGTTGAGGAATACTTCATTGTCAAATTGCATAACGTTTAACCGGTCCAAATAATGTTGGTTTTAAATACGAGCGTTTTCAATTTTTCGCATATTTTAGGTTACAAAATCTTGAGGAAGTTTATAAATTCAAATGCTAATAACTCGGAGATAAAAGCACGTATCAACATGAATGAAAAGCCAGTTTGCAGAAAAAAAACCTGCTCTTATTGAAAATATTCATACAAATTTGGTTACTTGTACAAATCTTAAATGCAATCCAGTAAATCTTTTAACTACTTAAAATAGAGATTACTCGGCATTTGATCGCATAATTGTTCTATGGAAAGAAAAATAAAATCAGTCCTTGATGGAATATGGGGATTCGAGACCGAGGAAGACAGTGCACCAAAGGAAACTGTCCCGAAGTGTACCTGCTTTAAACTCATTGAAATTCTAAAACCTGAAATATATGGGCTTGGGACCTTGTCAATGCGGCAGCTAGCGTGCCGCGAGCGCGGTTCTGTCGGTGCGCAGTGGCAGCAGTCAACGTTGCTCTATGTAAACGTCAGATAATATAAAAGTTCCTGTGCAAAAAACACTGGATACTGGGATAACATCGATAGTCGGAGACGAGGAAACATCTATTAGTGCTCTGTCACTGTTATTAATTGAAAATGGTGAGTTTATTTTTGAAATATTTGTTTCATGTTCAGCTCAGCTCTGTTTCAAAATATCGCAATGTCAGATATGACTTAAATTTCTACCTAGGAATTCAGGAGAAAATGCCAGTTTGTTATTAACATTTTATTGAATGGAACTTGCTTAAAATGCATAAATGCTTAGGATTTTATACGCTCATTCAAAAATTTACCTGCAGAATATAAATGTTTGCATAGTTGACCAAGTTTTTTCTATTCAACGGAAAGTGCCCAGTGTTAGTGTTGTTTCAGAACTTGGCCATGATGTTACTCAAAATTTTCAAAATTTTAAAGGTCCAAGTAGGAATTCAGGGGAAACTACCAATTTGATATTGACATTTTTGTGAATCAAACTTGCTCAACACTCCTATAAGTGTACCCGCTTTGATTTTTATGTGCTATATGTACCAATGTTTGTAATAAATGTACCACAGATATCTGTAGAAACAATGATTGTTCCGGATTGTGAAGATGAAGACGAGGAGACTGAAGATGAATTAGATGATGAGTTGTATGAGTGAATAAATATATTTTCCTATACATTTCTTGATGGTGATTACTTGTGGATTCATTTCTCCATACCCTTTCTCGATATCATTGAAGAACACTATCATATTTCGGTACCTCCGGTCCGCGTTCGATTTATACAATAAGTTGATCTTCTATCGAATTTGCGAATAATTATCATAACAATACTTCTAAATCTCAATAACTACAGTTCTCAACGATTATTTACCCACATTTATATCTAAGAGTAGTAGTTTGAGAGTTTTTTCAAATATTCTCCCCCTTCCCTCTCATCCCAATGTTTCTGCGATGCGGGGGATATGTCTCGAATGCGGGGGCGGGAAAATCGTTTCTAATAATTTATACCTATTATTTTTACAAATTTTCGCTCAGATTCATTACTCAGGATTGACAATTTTATATATTCATAGAAAATACCCCAAAAAACAAGAGTTCGGGATGGGGTTGATGCCCCTGGAGGGGGTTTAATTGTTGAAAATAATTCGCCCCGATTATTAATACCGATTTTGACTCATATTTATTTCCCAGAGCTGAAATGTCAAGAAAAGACCTTCCAGAAAAAAGTTTTTACTATTTTGGGGGTGTTGCACCCCTCCCCTGGGGGTGATAACTTTATTGCTAATTATTCAACCCTCCGGGATGACCGAATTGCAGAAAACAAATCGGCGGAGCAATTTTAGTTGAATTTTTATGAGAAAAATTGCTCTGTTTATTGGCCTACCAGGATTCTGTAAAATCAAGTATTACCCTTCAATCCCCCGTTTGATATATCAGAATCCGTTCAGCAGAGCCTGAGTAATGCCAGTTTTAACTTTGAAAACATTCTCTCTTTAAAAAATTGAGCATTTCCGACATTAGCGTTGCTATTACGTTCCAAAGTAATTTCAGAGAAAACTTTTTATTTTTGTTAAAAAATAAATGGAACCTTTTTTGTGCAAAATTTTCACAGCTTCAGTTTTGATTCTCTAATATTTTTTCAATTTCTACGTTTTTTCCACTTACATCCGGAAAAGATTTTCAAGATTTCAAGATTTATTTTCACAAAAGAATAAAGAAGTTATCATTTGGAAACCATTCTCAAGTTTACTAACATATCTAAACTATATACAGAGCTTTTGTAGACGAGTGGACAGTTGTATGAGGTGTAAATGACTCACTCGAGTAGACTCACGCTAGGCTTTGTAGCCTGTTTTGTGATATCTAACTCGGCAAATCATTTGTACAAATTGTATGTCTTATATGCAATGGTGTTCGAATGGCACGTGCAGTTTACTTACATTTTTGCGAAGAGTGAGAGTGAGAAGAGAAGAAAAAAAAGCGTCGGAACTTATTGAAAACCTTCCCAGGTAGCACGGTGACGTCAAAATAACGTCCTAATTTGGTCAAATAATTGACCGACTGACGTCAGGAAGTGACGTCTCAGAGACTCTGAAAAGACGTCAAAATGTCACAGCCATAGGACGTCATCAGCAGGACGTCATTCTGACGTCTGAAAAGAAGACTATAAATGACGTCAATTTGAAGACCTATAAGACCATTAATAGACGTCAGTCAAATGACCAATAAATGACGTCTTCCACAGTCCCTCGTTTTCATGTGGAAATTGATAGTTTCATGGAAGTAGAATAAAATTAACTGAATTACAATATTACATTTAATAAATATCACATATAAAACATATTACATGATGTTGTAGTAAACTTACATTCAAAATCAATTAACAGTGCATGAAAAATATGATAGATCTTAGAAAATAGTTTATTTTTGTGAAAGAATAATCACCAATATGTATCCTCTTGTAGGAATTCAGGTTTCATAATATTACAAAGAATTCATTACTTCAGCAATCCTGGGTGCTCCTACTTTGTATCTAAATCGCAGTTTTTCGGTGTTCTTTTGTTCATGAATACTAATCTGTTCCAAACAAACATCGACTGATTGAATGGAACTTCCAATCTTCTTCAGCCTCTATATCTTTGATGATATATTTATCGCAACTCCTTTGATTTTTCAATGGCGGCCACAACAGTTCCTGTATTCTTAGCTTTTTCCACCTTTTGTCCTTCTCGGAGAACTCTACCAGTACGTAGGACATTATTTGATGATTGATCCGAGAGCGTAACTACAAAAAACACAAAAATGTTAGCACCAAACCACCAAACAAACCAACACAGCAGCAAACCAGAAAAAAGATTTTAGCTTTATTCTAAAGACAATGTCATTCGACAAAGTAAAACAATTGAAAAGGAGCAACCTGTACCGTACCGCTGACGATCGAATACAGCCGAGTCTGACCGACAACCCACGCTGCCGCGACAGAGTTGCCAGGTCAAAGAAACCATCATTTTATTCCACCAAATTATTTTAAGATTATCAATAACTTTTTCAGATTTGACCCATTGTGACAACTTTTTTGTAATGAGAATTTAATTGACAGAATTGAACAAAATATACTTCACTACTTGACAAAACAAAAATAAAATGTTCTTGGGAACATGCAAATGGATATCATTTGCAACGCTGTCCGCTACAATGGCTTTCGGCCTGAGTGTTTTCAACAAGTGTCTACGTCCCGACTGCAGCAACTCAGCGATTGGTCACTGTAATAGTGGGAAGTTTAAATGACAAGACAGAGTTGAAAATGCGTTAATTTCTTGCCAACCTAACCTGACTAATCTCACGTAAACAAATAATCATACAAAATTGGTACAATATAACATCCATTTATATAAATTTCAGTCGTGAAGTAGACGCAATGTAACAGAACGCTTCATACAGCCGACCCTAAGTCATTTTTGAAGAATTGCCAACAGGAGAGGTCCGGATTTCTGTAATCACGTATTCTGGAATAATTCTCACTAACGGTCTCTTCATATCGACAATTTTCGGATAACAAATAGTTGACTTCGCAGGGACGTCATTATGACCTCCACGAAATACGTCAATTTGACGTCATGAAATAAGACGTCATTTTGATGTCTCATTTTGGTCGAGGACGTCACGGACCAGCAGGGACTTTAATAAGACGTCATTACGACGTCATTTCACTAACCTGTGCTACCTGGGTTTTCCTCTATTGTTAACCTAAGCTCATACCAAATTTTACGGACAAATTTTACGGACAAATTTTTGAGCAGAAGAAATCTCTGGTTACTGTACTATCATCAAATATTTGGTACCTATATCTTTTTCAACAACCGAATCGAAAGGGAACTCTTTTAATACCATAACCAAGTACCAATGTTTCTTTTCAGACGTCATCGTGACGTCCTGTTGATGACGTCCAATGACTGTGACATTTTGACGTCTCTGAGACGTCACTTTTTGACGGTTGTGGTCAATTATTTGACCAAATTGGGACGTAATTTCAACATTACCGTGTTACATGGGCTCTTCTTGTTTCTCTTTGCGAGCAGAGTAAGAAACACTCCTAGTCTTTGATATAAATGAGATGGCCAAACGATGTCTTTGGAGATACGAGGGAGATGCTTGTATAGTTAATTGCACTACAGATCAGAGAATTCTTAGTCATAGTTGAAGACGGAAAAGGAAGCCTCAAATTGCTATTTTGGTGGCGAGTGATACCTATATTTGCATCATATGATGCAAATGTAAAAATTATATGTATTAGACAAACTGTTTCCAGAATAAATAACGACAGAAGGGCAACGGTATCAAACTGCATGTTTTTGAAGAACAAATATCCTATAGAAATTTAGTTGGCTGCAGATACCCCAAAATGGTATACTGCATCTGATATGTGACTCTATCAGAGCGTGGTATACTTCCTTCGCAGTGGCTGTTCCCAGTTCTCTTGACACCATTCGCACAGCATAACACCCACATGCTATTTTTCCATTCAAGGGACCATTTGGTTCTCAAAATTAAGGTTTTTGTCCAGAAGGATTCTAAGAAATGTACCTGTATACCTTTGGTTATTGACAACTTCGGTGCTTAAAGGGATATCTGGTAAATTACACTTGAGTGATGAGAGAATGGTTTCATCTCTATTTAACGAGAGGAAATTGGAGTTGAACTACCTTTTTACACTGGATATATCATTAATAATGTTGGAATGTAGGCTGGTAATATCGACTACATGCCACAAGATGGTCGTGTCGTCTGCAAATAAAGTAAAACTGTCATCAATTTTGCGATCAGCCAGTAAGAACAGAATGGGCCCCAGAACAGAGCCCTGAGGCACACCATGTTTAACCGATCTAGTTTCTGAGTTAGTGTTTGTTCTGACGAATTACGTACGTCCACTCTGGTAGGACTTAATCCAACTAGGGCTCTGATTTCTGAAACCATCATCATGTTATTGTGCTGTAATTATTTGGATCTGACAGATCTCCGTTTTTGGAGCAAAGTTCGCCCCAAGACAAACCAATCCGGAATAACATCCAGATTAGAGAGCAGCATGTCCATCATTTCACCAAGGATTAATCGCCATTTCAACAGAATGGTTTGAGTAAAGCCTGCGGAATACAAAGCGTAAATCTTATGACAATTAGTCCGTCTTTCGTTTTCATTTCGGGCTACATTCATTTTGCCTGAAGCGGAAAGCTCGACCTACTTTGGTGGTCGAGAAGAAATAATTTTTATGTCAATTCACACTGGATCAACCGGATTTCCGCTTCCATTCACAGAATCTCTATTGCAAATACTCACCAATCCACTGGAATCTAATAACGTCAACATGTCAATATTTAGAAATTGCACGGAAATCTCGACACAAAAAACGCCACTAGAATTGCAAATTTCTGTGGAATATCGATTAAGGCAAGGAACACTTCAGGTTATTAACTTTCGACCTCTGAAATGTTTGTTGGTGAACTCTGATATGTTTACCTTATCGTGAAAAGGTAAATAAATAATCATGGAATGAAGTTCTCGAACTTGTTTATAGGTCTGAAAGAGAACTCTGGAACATTTCAATTTTCATTCAGTTGATACTGAAATAGTTGTTTTCCACTAATCTTTTATTGCAAAATTAGTTACTTCAATACAGATCACCCATCAATTAAATTGGATTGCCACATAGTATTGTTTCATGATCCATGCCAGCTGGGTATTTGTCATTAAGCCTTATGCTGTATCACTTCCATTATGTTTGCCATTAAGTTGGGATAACGTCTGACCGCAAAACATAACGGAAGTGATACCGCATAGGGCTGATTGTTTGTATTTTATAATTTAATAGGTATGAGTTAATCGCATTGGGGATGTTTGGAAGTGTACCTATTAATAGTTGTTGGTCAATGCTAAGGCTGAGTGTGTTTGCCGTGAACCAATCGTTGTCTTCTGACAATCGAAGCAAACCTTTAATATCCCTATCAGAACTAATCCAGGTGGTATCGTCCGCAAATAGCACGCTTTTTTGTTGGAAGCATATAATGACAAAGGACGTTCATATATGTGATGAATAGAACTGGACCAAGGACTGAGCCATGAGGTACTCCATGTGTGACTTCAGCCAGGGATGATTGTCGCATGATTAAGATTCGAAAAATCTAAGAGCGGTGCTTCTTATTCCGTATTATTTTACTTTATCTAGTAGGATACTATGACAAACGCAGTGCCTTAGTTAGATGACATAGAATTATGAGGGAGTGATTTTCCTCTTCGTTGCCTTCAACTGTGTTCGATAGGACTCGTTGAATGGCTTTAGTTTTGGAGCTGGTTTTCCTGAACCCAAATTGTCAGCACACCATAGGGAGTTTGATTCCAAATAATTTATTAGTCTATCTTTTATCAGCGTCTCCAGTAGTTTGATTGATATTGGTATATAGTTTTCTACACATAGGTAGTTTCGTATTTTTATATTTTCTATGTAAAATTTCGAACGCAAGATATCTTCATCCTCATTTACAGTGTGGATTGGTCCAATGCTTGACAATGTACCTCTCATTCATTTCTCTCTTTCCTTCAGTGTTCACGTGGTATGGAAACTTCATTTCTCGTTTTCTGTAGTAGAAAAATAATACTCACATGATTGTTCAAAATACTTGTGGAGTAATCACAGAGGAACACGTTATGATTAGATAAATCTAGAAAGTTTGACTAGTCTATGTCGGATAAAATATGCCTCAGCTTGGAATAACCTGACCAACCGAACTTAAGTTTCCATGTATATTCCTGGGTGTGTTTGCCTGTAAGAATTATATTAATGATAATACATTGTAGAAAATTTCGTCCACGCCCACACTTGTATTATATTACGTCTCAAATATAAAATATTCTTGGTCTCACCGATGTAGCTTCGTCCGCATTCGTATGGTTCCAGAAAGGGGATTGCTTCAGTTTACTAGAATGCCGTTCGGGCTCCATAATAATACGGCTACTAGGCAACGCTACGATTTCATGGTGATCCATCGGAAGGGCAAGTACCACCAGAAAGAGGCTAGGCCAGATAGGTTTCCGTCGTGAAAATTCACTTTCCCAATGAATATGAAAGATTAATTTATATATTTTTATTAAGTTTATCAATGGAAGAGACTCACCATGATCTTATAAACAGGGGTCAATACCGCCTTGCTTGTTTTGACGTGTATTATGATACTGTCGATTCAACTGGCCGAAATATCAGTTCTATTCTCGTAAAATCTGATAATGCTGGAGTCAGATCTATGAGATTCGTTGATTGGCGAGATAAATTCACGTTGAAACCTCCTACAGGAATAATTTTTTAGTTTTTATTTGTGTTAAATTTTACATAAAAAATTCTCAAGAATCCCCAAGAAGTTTTTGAAATGACCCAAACATGAACTATACGGTGTCACAATGTGAATGTCAACCTTTTCAATGCCACAGAGTTCAACAACCATTTTCTGAGAAAATTCGTTTGTTTTCAAAGGTTTGGAAAGAAATTTATTTTTGACAAAGTACAGAAAAACCATTTTGGGGGCATAATTCAGATTTTATTCATTTGGAATTGATAATTGTTCTATAATAAATTTATTGGGCCGTCGGTCTTTGACTTCAGTTAAGTCACCCTGACTTTTTCCTGAATTTATGATTTTTTCAAATTTACGACTGGAGAGAGAGAAGGCGACATCTTGAGTTCTGACAATGCATGGACGGCTAGACGTATTTCTCGCCTTGCAAGTTTCCGATAGACTCGTGACAGAAGGATAGCTATTTTCATTTTTATTCTCTGTGTCCGTTAGCAAGGACACTGGTTTTTGAAAACTTGTGGAGCCCGAATCATTTCTTGTGGTATGGTTTCTGTTTATTTGTTATATGTGTTTGAGATTTTTCTTTAAGATGTCGCCACGAGATCTGGTTCAGGATATTTGAATGGTGATGATATAGAATCTTCCAATAATACTATTTGGTCTGAAAGTGCGTTTATAACAATTTTTTGGTTTCAATAATGAGGTCTTTATGTTTCAAAATTTCTTTGAGGTTACTTATTTCGACTCTGATGGAGTCATCTCGATCTTCGTCTTTGTCGTTCCCGAAGGTCAGTCAGAGGTCATGTTCGTCTTTACTCCTAAACGGAAAAAAATTGATAGTAGCAAGTAAAATTTGCATACCACCAAGTG
Source organism: Chrysolina oricalcia (assembly GCA_944452925.2). Taxonomy (NCBI): domain Eukaryota; kingdom Metazoa; phylum Arthropoda; class Insecta; order Coleoptera; family Chrysomelidae; genus Chrysolina; species Chrysolina oricalcia. The sequence goes on along the minus strand of OX101815.2, from coordinate 5,733,105 downwards.
AAAATTTGCATACTATATGGGACAAGTACAAGCTTTCTTAGCCACAAGAATAATTAGATTCCTGAATTTGATCACTTGCTTTTATTGATGAAGAATGATTCACTCTAGTCTACAAGAGTCTACAAGAGAATTATATTACTTGCTACTATACAGTTTTCTATAGCAGAAATATTTCTAGATTATTATAGTTATTTTGGTTTACTTGACCTTATCAAATGACTCACTTTTGGGTAGATTATTATTATCTTCGCCTCTGCACGGCCACCCTTACTGGATCACCCAGTACAACCTGTTCTAAAATTAGGAATTTCGAAACTTTGTTGAATCTGTTTGAATTCAGTATGAATGAATGAACAAGCATGCAAGCTAATGTCTTTTCCCATTATGATCGTTACAAATCCAAGTTATGTATAACATAAGAATTAGAATGTTCTGGAAATTGAAAAAAAGAGGCAATCTTCCAGTCTATAACTCAAATACTTGAATTGGAATGACACTAGTTTCGCGGAAACGGTGATGAGCTCCCCCTAACAGGTGCGGCTGTTATCCCGATTGACCCCGAACTGGTCGAAAATAAACAAGTAGGTGAACACGTTACATTTCCTTAGGAACATCAAGTTCTACTGCAAATAAGTTGTTATTTTGTAACACGAGTCTCTGTTGTAATGATATACTTTTTAGAAACCTAAAGTTGACAAATATGAAAATACACTTTTCCAGCGCCAGTAAAATGTTGACCTTACCTTTTACAGGGTGAATCATCTAATGTTTGAATTACTTGCCGTATATGTAAACAATACCATAGTTACAAGTTCATGCGTTCATAATTCTCATTTTTCTAGAGACAAAATATAGATATTAATTTTCTTATCACAATCGAAAATAAGCCAGGAAAACGTTTTGCTTGGACCATTTTTTCCGTGACAAACAGCACTTCACATGAACTTCGTCAAGATACACTGAATACGCAATGTTTGTAGGACGGCCGCATGAGACAGTACACCGTAGTTTACGCATTTTGAGCCACTTTTTGCTATGTTATTACATTTTATGCATGGAGCTTCGACACCACCTGATTTTGCCGTCCCATTACCACGTTTTTCATAGACGTCACCAAAAATCAGAGGGTGTTGAACCCTTCGTTCGTTAAATAATTCCTCCATAATTATGAAAATATATCCACTAATGACGCTTTCTATCGTTAAAAACCAAAGTGTGGACGAAAAGAGCGAAAACTTCGAAAATACTCCTTTGTGGCGGCATTCATCGCAGAAATTGAGTTGGAAACTCAGTTGCCGTGCTGCACTTTAGAGCGTCTGACCACTTTGATGTGATAAATAATGGAAATGCGCCGATTGAGTCTTTCCATTTAGGATAGCTTTGAGCTTGAAATTCATTCCGAATCCGTGGTTACTCATCAAGAGAAGTTGACGAGAATTTGATTTTTTGTATATAAAGGTAAGTTTTTATTGGAATAGTGAATACAACCATCAAAGCAAAAATGAAAGAAAAAAAAATGTCGGTCACCCAATTATTTTCGATTCAAAATAACTTGAACTATATCATATTAAAAATTCAGAAAAATCCACCGAAATTTTTTCATTTTGTGTCTTTCGGGGAGAGGGGGGATAATCATACAAAACTGCTATTTCCCTTATTAAGGCATATTTAAACGTTCGACGATACATTTAAAAGCACCCAAAAAATATTTTCTTTTTCGTTACGTAATTGGAGTTGGGGGGAAGAAGGAGGGGGGTAACATTTTTTTTTATAAAACAGCACAATATTGTGCAACTTTAGCAACAATGAAACAAGTGAACATATTGTTACCGGATTCAAAAATAAATAGTCTAATCTGCGCAAGGGGTGATTACAACGCCCCCTAGCAGCAAAACTGTTCATTTTTTTGAGTTGGCGCAATGGTAACATTAGTTGAGAATAACATGGACTACATCATACCAAAAATTCAAAAAAATCCACCGGGACCCAAATCCCATAAGGTGTTTGCGGGGTCCTTTGTATAGAATCGGATCATAATCAACTCATTTAAAATCGTCTTGGAAAAAGTCTTGGAACAAATTCATAAACTCAGACTGCAAAAACTCCTATAAACTCCTATTCAGTACATATGGACAAAAATCACAAATCACAAAACCGGACCTCCATCGTCAATTCATGAAATTGGTCACAATATCATAAACTTGACACCGGTCAATTTTGAAAAAAATTGTTCCATTATCACTGACAGACAGACTGACAGGTATCATAAAGTTAACCTATTCATTTCCACATAAATATTCCTGTAATATTTAACTTTATATCACCTTCCAAAGCTTTTCTTCATGTATTACAATGATTTTAATGAATTGTAATTTCCACGAATCCTGCAGAATCAGTTAAAAGTGACTAAGCAGGTTAACATTTCAGGCCAAATACCTCCCATGTATAATTATTTCAATTTTAATAGAACATTTTCAGTTTCAATTAATATTCTATTTAATTTGAGAGCTCGTGTAAAGCGACGTTTGCCATTTTGAATTTGAAAATGTTTAAACAATTTCTTAAATAAAGCACAAATCAACCCTTCACAACCAATGCATCCAACCAATAACACCGATCTAGAATGAATCAGTCCCAATCAACCAGTACAAAATGTAACAGATCAACGCGATGGATCAAGTATACAACTGGACCATAGTGATCCGTTTTGAAATTTTTTTTTTTGAAATTTTTTTTTTCGAAAAGTTTTTTGAAATTTTTTTTGAAATTTTTTTTTTGAAAATTTTTTTTTTTTTAATTTTTTTTGAAAAAATTTTTTTTTTTTTTTTTTATTTTTTTTTGAAATTTTTTTTTTATTTTTTTTTTTAAATTTTTTTGAGAATTTTTTTTTTTATTTTTTTTTTGAATTTTTTTTAAATTTTTTTTTTGGGAAATTTTTTTTTTTAATTTTTTTTGAATTTTTTTTTTTTTTTGAAAAATTTTTTTTTTCATTTTTTTTTGAAAAATTTTTTTTAAAATTTTTTTTTGAAATTTTTTTTTTTTCTTTTATTTTTTTTAAATTTTTTTTTGAAATTTTTTTTTTAAATTTTTTTTTGAAAAATTTTTTTTTTATTTTTTTTTTGAAATTTTTTTGAGAATTTTTTTTTTTATTTTTTTTTTGAATTTTTTTTTTGAAATTTTTTTTGAATTTTTTTTTGAAATTTTTTTTTGAATTTTTTTTTTATTTTTTTTTGAAATTTTTTTTTTATTTTTTTTTTTTATTTTTTTGAGAATTTTTTTTTTAATTTTTTTTTTGAATTTTTTTTTTGAAAATTTTTTTGAAATTTTTTTTGAAATTTTTTTTTTTGAAATTTTTTTTTTCGAAAACTTTTTTGAAATTTTTTTTGAAATTTTTTTTTTGGAAATTTTTTTTTTCATTTTTTTTTTGAAAAAATTTTTTTTTCATTTTTTTTTTGAAAAATTTTTTTAAAAATTTTTTTTTGAAAAATTTTTTTTTATTTTTTTTTTGAAATTTTTTTGAGAATTTTTTTTTTATTTTTTTTTTGAAATTTTTTTTGAAATTTTTTTTTTTTGATTTTTTTTTGAATTTTTTTTTTTCGAATTTTTTTTTCGAAATTTTTTTGAAAATTTTTTTTTGAAATTTTTTTTAAATTTTTTTTCCATTTTTTTTTTATTTTTTTTGAAATTTTTTTTTTATTTTTTTTTGAAATTTTTTTTTTTTTTTTTTTGAAATTTTTTTGCTGCAGCTATAATATAAATTAATATAATTAATATTCGTGAATAATCAAGGTTCCATTTCTCCTATGGGTTGCAAAGTTTCATTTCCACAGAAACCGATATTCTCTTCATTTGCAACCTCGATAAAAAACTTTTGTAATGATCTCAATGCTTGGGTGTATTGAAAATGGTTGCTCCGAGGAAAACAATTTGAAAAAAACCTGATGCGTTTTTCTGGCATGTTGAGCATTTCTTCCATTCACGTATCCAATTTGCAGAACTTTCGTATCGTTTTTATCAAATTACAATAGAAAACTGAAGCTATTGAGAAAAAAAAAAGGTTCTGTAAGATTTACAAGATTGCTAACGCAAAAATACGCTATACATCGTTTTTGATGTTGATCATTTTCGAAGTAACTAAATAGTGTGTTGTTGTAATTTTCGTATGTGGTCGTAGAAAAAGGATTTTTCTTTTCTCGGTAATCGAAAAAAAGTCAATTAATTTCAAATTGAATCCCTCACAGCTACGGTGTTATCCCCTTGTCAAGTATGTCTCTCACTGATGGAATATTAGATTGGTCTCCATGTGAAATATTTTTTATTAGTCCAATTTCCCGCTCGGCCAGAATCCAATTCGGACACGCGGCAGAGCGTCAATTGTTTCTAGGGTTGCCCCGATGACCTGTGTACAAGGACGACTCGATGAGTTTTCGTTGTTAGAGCACTCTTGGGAAATTTTTGGCACGTCGAAATATGGATCGGAAAGCCTAATCGAAAAATAAAAAAAGATCCGTTAGAGTTCTTTCGAAATTGAAGGAATATTGTGTGATCAGCAGTAGCTTTTTTTAATATATGATGATGTTTTGACCTTTTATATTTATGTTGGAAAGAAGTTGTTGGGGTTATGTTAACTATAAACGTTCAAAAGTTCTCATTTTTCACTTTTGTAAAAATTGTTTTTTCTGTGCAATTTTTCTTTTGTAATTGTCCATAATTTTGTATTTTAGAGCCCTGAGGATGGCAAAGTATATTGCCGAAACGTTGGCTAACTGAGAAATACTGGTTTTCCTTTAAGATACCTAACCGCAACAACTTCTTTTCAACATTGTTTTCAATGGTCCATTTTATAGTAGGAAATGAAACTTAAAGACGCACCTGTACTTAAAAAATATGTGTGGACTTCAATAAAACAATCTATGCATAAATGTGGCTCATTTTCACAATTTTCACAACTTTTCTACTATTGTTCGAAGGGGAATTTTCGCCTGTGTGTTTCAGATTTTTTTTCTAGTAGTTTCGCTCATTTACCTCTTTCTTCACTCTGATAACTTGGTGAATATAAATATTTTAGGTTATGTTGTGTTCTGTGTTGCCAACAACGATTTTATATACATTTACGATTCGAAGATATAAAACATAATTGAAAAATGAAACGTTCCTTTGGTGTAAAAATTTGCCGAGAATTTGAATTAATATATACTCTATATAAACCGATAGAAATACTTTCATACAAATTATGATTTTATTCTGATTCATCCTATGTGCTATTTTCCTTGTGTGACAAATTCATGAGAAATTCATGTCCAAATCTTTTTGTAATACAGGGCGATAATGATGCTACTTTAAGACTTTCATAATTTCATTGTTTTATAGAGTGAAAATTCGAAAAAAAGGAATTTCTGCGAATGAAACAAGTAAAATATGACTTCTGAGAAACACTAATCATGAAAAAATAACTTCTCCATTGAATCGCCTACTAGACGATGTTGCAGATGATAATTCGAGTCATGGCTTTCTTTCGAGGGATACGGTACGCTATTGTACGGTATTATAACTGATCAATATTTTATGGAAAAATCAAAATCTCGAATAAAACAGGCCCGATGAGGAAGAACTATAGCAAAACCGCCAAAAACTGGAGTGAAAATATAGCAATGGGGAAATGTACAGATCTCAGATTATTTCACACATTTTTCGTCTTGTATATGAAAAACCCGTCATAGGATTTCGATGAAAATTTTCTTCAATATGAAAAAAAGTATTTCAAGTTCTACGATGGAAAAATATCGCTACCTTTTCGGACTCCCCTATGAGCTATAGGGTGATGAAAAAAATCAAGGTTTTTTTGTTAAAGAGTAACTAATTTTTCAAATTGACATCATTCGACTCTGTATACGATGAAACACATCATTTTACATTCTTCAAGAGAATTTTGTCATTTTAGGTGGGTTTATTACTACAAGGTGTCCCAAAAACCAAAATTCGTTATTAATCCATATTCGTGAATCACCTTGTATAAAGTGTATCAACTGTGTTTGGGAAAATTTAGCAGTTTTCGGATATTCAAAAGTGATCCTGGGGATTTTGCATCTCAGTCACATACCTACCATACCAGAAAAAAAAACGGAACCCACTACCACCATTTGATGTAACTTAGGCCCACCTTTCCATGACAAGGTTGCTGAATTAGTAGTGTTTCCGTTGGATTTTCTACTCGGAGAAGTGCACAAATAGCCTCCCGAGACGAAAAACTCCTGCAATCTACGACCCTCCTCGCCAATGACTAAAACCGCACCCTATTACTCGTACTCTAACGAGGTCCCAGGGTACCACTCGGCCCATCAATTCCGATCTAATTTCAAATTTACGGCGGTTAACGAGGAACGGGATCGCTGATGCGATCCGTTTCGGATAATTTATCGATGCATGGCCTCCGCGATAAATTCTTTGCTCGGATCCGCTGCAGTATTAATTGAAAACTCCGCAGAATTACCTCCGAAATTTGTAGTGACTCAGAAAATAGATTGGATAAGCAGGGACTATGGGTTGGTGTCACATTGTCGGTGTTGTGACGGAAGAGGAAAATACAACCGTCGAATTGGAAGAAGAAAGGGCCCCCTCACTCTTCTCATGTTTATTAATTCATTTGTTTACTTGTTTTTGTTGATATTGTTCTTTTCCGTTAACCAGCTGCCGTCCCCTTATAAGCGGCAGGATTACGAGGTCTTACCTTTTTACGAGCGATTCCTAACACTTTCTCGGGCCATCAGAAAAATGTCTGCAGTAGCTAGGGTTTGAACCTTCGACTAGCAACCAAAGTGATTGGAACAGCAACGATTTAACCACTCGGCTGCGTGGTCCCTGGATTCAATCAACGAGTAGTTCCAAATATTTTTTTTACAAAGAATGTATAATTTATTGAAGCTAAAAATAATGTGAAACATAATAAAGTACAATAATGATAAATAGCAAAACCCGTGGATACAACTGCGGCATCCTCAGCAACCGGAGGCATTAGGTCATCCATCTATTTCACATGGATGATCTCAAACTATATGCCTCGGGACAAAGGAATCCACATATCAGTTTTTAAGAGTGGTGAAAGAGTACACGCATGCTATAAAATATATTAAAAAGTTATGTGAAATTAGGTAAAATTCAAATTAAAAAAAACAACAGATATTAAAGAAATCATTACTGGATATGGAAGTACCATAATTGATAAAACATGCATTGCTATTGAAAGTTAGAATAATTAGTTTTTTGAAAAAGTACATCATTTTTTCTCCAAAGCAGTTTGGTTTCAGGAAAGACATAACAGAAAATGCATTTTGCAATTTTTTCCGGTGCGTCTATGACTCACTAGATGAAGAAAGTATGCCGTTGCACTTTTTTTGACTTATCGAAAGCATTCGACATCATTGACCCCCATGTTATTTGCAAAAATCTGTATTCACTTGGCTCTGATATCGGACTTTGGCCGTGAGGAATACATTGTTCAAGAGGACATTGGCAATTTCATTTCACTGCAAATGTAACAATAATAGCCAATGTGCCTCATTTTATTATGCAAGAATGGACATAGCCTTCAGTATTAAATTATTTTTGCTCATTGGAGATACCTAGGACTTTGGCCATTTTTCTTCCAAGGTACAGAACTGCTCTTTTGAAAAATTCCAAATACAAAGCATTAACCTAATAAAATATTAAGGTGTATACTTGGACTCGCATGTGGAATGGAAAAATAGGATATCTCCTTTGGAGGTTTAAATATATGAACCCTGCTGTTGATGTCTGTCAATTGGGAATGATATATCAGACACTCGTTGATCCTCATCTCACGTATGGTGTCCTTGTCTGGGGTGGAACCACAAACAATCATTTAAAAAGATTAGAGGTCACCCAGAAATGAATACTAAATATCATTTATAGAAAAGATTTTATTTACCCGACTGAACTTCTGTTCAATGAGTGACGACTTTTTGATATCAGACAACTTTTTTGCCAATCTTTGCTAAATAGACAACATAAACATATCACGTAAATTTGCAACATAGAAATGGGTATAATACAAATAAATTCCTACGATTATATGAATCTATGACACAAAGAAGTTACTCTAATCTTGCTGATTAAGAGATGTTGCTGAATATAAAATCCAATTTTTCGAAAAAATGGACAGAACATTGTCTGGACCAGAGGAAAACTTGGAGGGGATAAAGTTGACTCTGTCAATGATTTCTACAACGTTGATCTCAATATTATTAGGTTGATAAATTTATCAAAGTCATAAGCAGGAATATGTACTTATCAAGATAAAACCAAAGATGGTCGAAAAGTCTATAAAAATTTTGGATTAAAACAAATTTCGAGATTATTTTTCTGAGAGTCTACATTCCTTATGTGATACACCAACATTTCAAGAACTCGCTGATATTATTAAAAAATCTAAAGAAAAATTGAGCATTTTAAAAAAAATCAGGACAAGGGAAAATAATAATTGGATAACACAAAATATTCTAAACAAAATGAAAATTCGGGATAATTATTATAAAAGATTGAAAAAAGATCCTAATAATAGCGAATTGAAAGATACGTATAATAAATTTAAAAATGAAATAAATACTTGTTGCAAAAATGCAAAGAAAGATAAGTTAAATAAACAATTTGAAAGTGCTAGGACAAACCCTAAAAAATATGGAAAGTGATTAATAATAACATTGGAACTAATAAGAAAAAAAAGCAAATACCAATCAACCAAATTATGAGAAAAAAACATTTCAAATTATCGTCCAATTGCACTTTTGAATGTGTTTGCTAAAATTTTTGAAAAAGTGTTGAAAATCGAATTAGTTGATTTCATCAATGCTAATATTGGTTTTGATAAATTTCAATATGCATTCCAACAACATTCCAATACCCAAGCAGCAGTTACTGACTTTATGAGTAGTATTCATGAAACTTTAGATTCAAGTAATTATGGTGTTGCAATATTCATTGATCTTAAAAAAGCTTTTGACACTGTCAATCATACAATTCTATTAGACATCTTAAATAACCTGGGTATAAGGGGACATGCATTGAATATATTTCAAAATTATTTCCGAAATCGTGTACAATATGCACTTATTGACCAATATGAAAGTTACGAAAAAGTATCAACATTTGGAGTTCCGCAGGGTTCTGTTTTGGCACCAATTCTTTATTTGATTTATGTTAATAGCATTATGAATATCAACCAAATTGGAATGCATTTTTCTTTTGCTGATGATACTGTACTCTATCACAAATCTAAAAATGTTCAAACCTTAAAAACAAATTTGGAAAAAGATATTAAAACAATTGAAATATGGTTGAATGAACTTAATTTAACTATTAATTCAGAAAAAACTGTCTATATGATATTTAAACAAAAGAATATGGAAAACATCAAATTAAACATTATAATTAAAAACAGAACTATTGCTGAAGTTGAGAAACACAAGTATTTGGGTCTGATTATTGACAGAAATTGAAATTTTGAGAGTCATATAGAGAAAATAAAAAAATCTATTATTCCTCTGATAGGAGCTATCAGAAGAATACAATTTCTAAGAAAAAATATTCAATTGTTAATATATAACGCACATATTATCACTCGAATCAGATATATGATCACAGCGTGGTCATCATGCAGTCAAAAACAAAAAGATATTATTTATAGATTGATGAATAAAGCAATAAAAGTAATATTTGATAAACCTTGGGATACACCATCTTCAGATTTGTACAAAAACACCAATAATGACATTGAACCAACTTATTAAATTTGAAAAAGCTAAATTTGCATTCAAGTTAACCAAAAATATTCAAAAAGGTAATACAACAATTCAGAAAAATTCCAAATTACATAGTCACAATACTCGGATTTTGAACCACTTTCACTTGGACAATATCCATTCCAACAAAGGAAAAGCAAAACCAATTTTCAGCTCTATAGAAACATTCAATAAGTTACCAGAACAAATAAAAAATTCAAAAATGATAATTTCATTTTCCAAAAATTTGAAAGAAATGTTACTATTGAAATGATGTTCATAAAAATACTACAAAAATTTATGAATTATTTGTATTATTTGATAATGTATTAGAATTAGATTACTTTATTTTATCATTGATGTACATTCAAACTTCCTTATACCAGAACTTGTTCTGACTGGAAGTTATTTACACAATAAATAAATAAAAATCATAAGAAGTGAACACAGAGGAAACATTTTTTACAAAAATTTTGCCAACTCCATTCCGAGAATTTTCATATTGGTCTTCGATATTAGTAGGTAATATAGTTTTTATAGCAATAATAACTAACTTGTTCACATTGATTGTGAAGTTTTGTTTTTTCTTCAACAAAATGTTTCAAAATTCAATAAATCGGAAAAGGCTAGAAATAGTCATAGGTAGGTAGGTACATACAAAAATATTCGTGTCCTTATTCTAAATCATAAAGTCGAAAAATGTACGGGGTGTTCTAGTTGAAGAAATAAAATACTAATAGATTAAATTCGAATGGTTCCCATATGAAAAATCATTTGTAGCCACATCTGCCTGTCTATCAAATATTTTAAGATTATAATAGTGACGACAGTGACTGTTTCGGATTGCATCTGCAGATAGCACTATTTTAACAAAAAAAAAATCATAACTGTCACGTGGTAAAGAGATAGTCAATTATATTGAAAGGGTGAATGGAGGTCACCGAACTGACTGAAAAAAATGTGCTAATATACTTGGCATTCTATTAAAAAACAGCACTCGACCCTATAGATTTTCCTAGTTTCGACTTGTATATCTGGAAATGAGTTCTGGTGATAACTTTTATTATCTAGTTCTCTTTGGTTTTCAAATTATCTTTCTAGCAATCATAGAAATCGAGCATTTGGTCTGTGGCGCATCATTGCACCACCCTGTATAGTAATTAAACCAACCTCAAATAATTGGCTATAAAATTGCCCAAATACAAGTTATAAATGTCTTTTATTATTTTTATTTATTGCCTTCGTCCGAATAGACGAATCTTGTACCATTTTCCTGACTCAGCCGTCCGTCTCAACTCTCATTAAATTTTTCATTAGTTGTTTGACCAGTTCTTAGAAGGGTTCATGGACCTTTGTCGGGACTTAGATCTGATATTAGTTTGACCTATATTCGAAAGTGGATTTTTCAGGCGCCTAAAGAAAACGTGATACAAACCATATATTTGCTGGCCGATCGTTCATGATTTCTACGAAAATATGTTGGATTCTATGGAATCAGGTGAGAGCTCGGTTGGAATATTTTGTGATTTCAGCCGGGCTTTTGACTGTGTCCGGCATGAACTCTTGATGGATAAACTTTATTAATATGGATTTTTCTCTTCACAAAGATGATAATGTGAAAACAGAACACAATTCTAGCCTACTTTCAAGTAGAATAGGGGTCCTCCAAGGGTCAGTGCTGGGCCTCATATTATTCATCATTTATTTAAATGAATTACACCTAGTGCTCCACGATGGTCCTACGCAAACCAACTGTTCCTAAATATTTCCAAAACCAGCCATATGAACTTCCACATCACGCAAAATAATAAAATTACAAATTTAGACATATACAGTGACCGCCAAAAAGTATGTACCATATGGGAAAATTTTTTATTATTGGAGTATTGGAAAAAATATTCTGGGGAAAAGTTTGTGCATGTCCGATAACCTAAAAATCGATTTTGACACATGTCACGTGATCGCTAGAATGGCGGCAAAATGAAAAAAATTGTAATGCAAAGGCAAAAAAGGGGTAAGATGGCAAGATATCAAAAAAAGTTATTTGAAAAAGTCACTTAGAATTCAATTTTATACATATAAACGAAGTTTCAAGAGATAATTCAAAAAAATTGAAAATAGCAATTTTTTAAAAATATTATTTTCCCATCTATTTAAAAATATTTTTTTTTCTTATGAATAGCTTGACTATACTGAAACATTTGCATTTTAATGATAATGACAAAACTTTCTCATTTTCTCCACACCAGAGGGCACTAAATTGAAAAAATGAGAATTTGTCAGAACCCTTGCTGTTACATCGGTTCGTATCTAACAGTTATATCCGAATTCCACGACCATTGTGATGACATGACACTCCAAAAACATGGTAATTTCCAGATTATAATCAAGTTCCGATGATAATCGTGCATGAGCGTTTCACTTCGCACATAAACTTGAAAATAGTGCGTCAAATTAAAGATTCTTAAAGTTTATGTGCAAAGTAAAACGCTCATACAGCATTATTATTGAAACTTGATTAAAATCAGGAAACATGGTGTTTCTAGATTGCCATATCAACACAATAGTCTTGGAATTCTGATATAACTGTTAGATAAGAACCAATGTAACAGCGAGGGTTCTGGCAAAAACCAATTTTTTTAATTTAGTGCCCTCTGGTGTAGAGAAAATGAGAAAGTTTTGTCATTATCATTAAAATGCAAATGTTTCAGTATAGTCAAGCTATTCATAAGAAAAAAAAATAATATTTTTAAATAGATGGGAAAATATTTTTAAAAAATTGCTATTTTCAATTTTTGAATTTTGAATTATCTCTTGAAACTTCGTTTATGTGTATAAAATTGAATTCTAAGTGACTTTTTCGAATAACTTTTTTTGATATCTTGCCATCTTACCCCTTTTTTTGCCTTTGCATTGCAATTTTTTTCATTTTGCCGCCATTCTAGCGATCACGTGACATGTGTCAAAATCGATTTTTAGGTTATCGGACATGCACAAACTTTTCCCCAGAATATTTTTTCCAATACTCCAATAATAAAAATTTTTCCCATATGGTACATACTTTTTGGCGGTCACTGTATATATATATGAATAATTGTTAAAAAAACATGTTATTTCCGTCAACCGATTGCACCCCTACGCGCAACCCTCGGAAGTCTTCGAGAGACTTGTGTGAGCTAGGGAAGACGCAGCCCCTACCTTTTAACGTGTGATGATACTATAGATAAACAGGAAGTACAAAAAATAACTTATGACATCTACAGTTACTAATTCAAACTTAATTTGACACGAACCAAGGAGTCCAAAGGCAGATGATTATCTGCTGCATTGACAGTCAGCCAACAATTTTGTTGTTCCGACCAACCCAAGGTTCAATCAAGCTTCCAACACGTTATGAAAGCTGCGAATGTAAAACACACTCTCTTCACTTGATAAACATGAATGTATCACTTTCTTATGTGTCAAATCGTACCAGCATCTATCATTCAATCCTTTCTGTGAAGCACTAGCTAAAACATTGAATACGTACCAGAAGACAGTTGTGATGTTTTAATGTTCAAAATGGAATATCATGGAATTATTCAAACGTTCTAGAATACTCCCATTTTATAGATTATATACAAGGTTTTCCAAATTAGGTCGGCAATATTTCTAACTCCGTTATTATTGATGTTGCGGATTCGGCTGAATTGGCAAACTAGTGGAGTTTTTAATGGCCTTGCCTTCTCGATGCTGACGACGAAACAAAAGTTGATAGTCGCGTTTTCAAAATATTTCATAAAATTATATATTTTTTTCAATTTAAAACCCTATATTTTATCATGCATTTCAATTCAAGCAGAATTCATATTTATAAAAAAAAATTACAATTGATCAGTATAATCTAAACTAAAATACGTAGAGCTATTATTTCCGCCTATAATAATGAATAGTCTATTTTGAGCAAGGTATGATTTCGACGCCCCCTAGCATCAAAACTATTCATTTTTCAGTTTGTCACCCGATTTATTTCTATTCAAGATAACTAGAACTACATCATATCAAAAATTCAGAAAAATCCACCAAATTATAAAAAATATAAAACAGCACAATATCGTGCAACATCAGCAACAATGAAACAAGTGAAAATATTTTTACCAGGTTTAAAAATAAATAGTCTAATCTGCGCAAGGGGTGATTACAACGCCCCCTAGCAGCAAAACTGTTCATTTTTTTGGGTTTGCGCAATGTTAACATGGGTTGAGAATTACATGGACTACATCATACCAAAAATTCAAAAAAATCCACCGGGACCCAAATTTCATAAGGAGTTTGCGTGGTCCTTTATCGAGATAAGGGTACCTTCACATCCGCACTGATACTTGATATTTCGAGTGCATATGCTGAAAAATTCATTAAAATAATCTGAAAAAAATTAGATGGTTGAAAAGAGATTTGAATTTTCTTTTCAACGATGTGTCACTCTGCTCCCCATGTCCTTAAAAAATTTTAAATTGATGTGTCCCTTTTATCAAGCAATCACAATATTTTTCATTTCAAAAATAGTGTTTTTGTTCCATGCTCGTTTGTCAAAGCCGCACTGTATAATATGTTCATGTAACTGTTTGGCTGTTTGCTGTGTTGTCAATTTTCTGTAATTTTATTACTGAATTTTATTTGTACAACCTGATTTGTCCTATAGCAATTCAGCTCGATGGATCAAAAATGAATTGAATTGTTACTATAATGCATGTATAGAAAGGATTATGACGTATTGAAAAATGGTTATTTCATATTTCATAAGCGTGCCATCTAGCGGTCACTATACACACTACTTTTAGCTCAAATTATCCCAAGACTGTCTGTCGATCACATCTTCAAAGCCACATTTCTTCATTTCCAGGCCATGAAAATTCTCTCCAAGAAGAAGCTCCTCAAAAAAGCCGGCATGTTCAGCCGTCTACCGCCTGCCCGCAAAGACAGCCGCTCCAACTCGTCCCCCGTCAACCACCCCCTGCAAAAAGTCTACCGCGAAATAGCGATTCTCAAGAAGCTCGACCACCCGAACGTGGTTAAGCTGGTAGAAGTATTGGACGACCCTGTAGAAGACCACCTGTATCTCGTTTTCGAGCTGTTGGAGGGTGGGCAAGTGCTGGAGGTACCCACGGACACGCCACTGGACGAGGAAAAGGCATGGACGTACTTCAGGGACGTGGTGTTGGGGATTGAATATCGTGAGTACTATATCACTGTTACAAACTGTCCAAATACAGGGTGTTTATTAAGTAATTGTACAAACTTCAGAGGGTTAATCTTTGACTGATTTTGAGAAAGAAATTTTATATGAACATGAACATGAGTGTTTGAATGTTTTAGACGATGTAGTAACTTGATTACTTATATTTCGAACGTCCATCATCTTAATGGTTGAAAGATTTCTATCTCTTTCAAATTTTTCACAACGTTTCAATTGCTTGAATCCGCAATCGTCTTATGGTGAATAGTGACAAAATCAGATGCTACGCGATCTTTTATAGGTCTATAATTAAAGTGTAATTACGCGCGGTCTTGTGGCGCGCGTAGTTTCGTGCTTTTTCTCCCTCCAAAACGGTAGGGTACACAATGGAAAAGGAAACTAACAGTACCCTATCGTTTCTCGATGTGAAAGCTGAAAGAACAGACACTGGAATCCTCACCTCTGTTTACAGGAAGAAGACACACACAGGACAGTACCTCAACTACGGCTCTAATCACCCAAGCTCCACAAAGAGGGGAATCGTAAGAACGTTGGTGGAGAGAGCAATGTCTATTTGCAACAACCAGGAGTCATTGGAGGCGGAAATTAACTACATCAAAAAGGACCTACGCCGAAACGGATACTCCGAGAAGCTCATAGGAGAAATTCGGAAACAACTCGAAAAGACCAAGACAACCGAAGAAAGACCACAAAACCCCGTTCTCATTCTTCCCTATATCAGGGGTATCTCCGAGAATATCAGAAGGATCGGAAATAAATACAACATCAAGAGTTGCTTTCAATCCGGCAGTACCCTACGAAGCTTCCTCACCAAGACGAAACCAGAGAACACAACAGAATCCAGTAAAAACTGTATTTACAAAGTCCCATGTGAATGTGGAGATTCCTATATCGGAGAGACCAAGAGGCCATTATCAGTAAGAATAGCCGAACACAAAAAGTGGACTCAACGAGGGGAAATATCAAAATCGGGAATTGCTGACCACGCCTGGACAAAACACCACCGAATTCTCTGGGACGAAGCCAGTGTTCTTCATAGAGAGGAACATTGGTTCAAACCGAAATTTATGGAAACCACCTACATAGAATCCAATGGTGCCTTCAGTCAACCAAGCGTGGAAATTAAAAACGTATGGAAACCGCTCATGGACCGTTTTGGAGTGAGAAAAAGCGCGAAACTACGCGCGCCACAAGACCGCGCGTAATTACACTTTCAAGGCCGATTCTCACTAGGGCGGTGCCGAGCGGCGCGGCACTGGACGAAGCAGTTTTTGTGCAGGCTATTCTCACCTGAGCGGCATTTTGTAGCAGCAGCAGTGTGCGAAATAGTAAAATATATATAAGTAGGTAGGTATTTTGAGTTTTGTAAAAAAAGTGATATGAGTTTGGGAATCACAGAAGAGGATCCTACATCGTCATCATCAGACGATTTTGTTTTTGTAGCGGCAATATGTCATGAATACGAAAATAGACGAAAAAAGAAGCGACAATATTGTTCAGGATAATCATTCACTAATACAATTAATCTTTCTATTTTTTCCGCGTCCATATTTGTTTGGTGTGTCTCTGAAATTGTGTTAATTTCTACAAGTCGCAGCTTGCTTGTGACGCGACGTGATTCCCACTTGTCCGTCAACAGGCGGGAGGGAGCGTTTCAAAGCGGCAGTGCCGCGAGCCAATGCTCCCGGAGGCGTTAGAACTTTGCTGCCTACGAACGCGACGCTCTGCTCCGCGCCGCTCTGCTCAGGTGAGGACGGGATCACTCAATTACATGCAAAGAATTGCAAGCAACTTTTGCCGCGCCGCACAGCGCCGCGCCGCGCCGCTCGGCACCGCTCTAGTGAGAATCGGCCTTAATTATAGACCTATAAAAGGTCGCGTAGCATCTGATTTTGTCACTATTCACTAGACGATTGCGGATTCAAGCAATTGAAACGTTGTGAAAAAATTTGAAAGAGATAGAAATCTTTCAACCATTATGATGATGGACGTCCGAAATATAAGTAATCATGAACATGAGTGTTGAAGTTGAAATTTTATTTTCAATTATTTTTAATAACTTTTGCAAAATATAATTTTTTCGCACAAAATTTGCTGAACTGGATTTTTTAGAGATGAAAATCAAAATTGGATATTAATTTTTATGTAGCACATAGAGGGCGCTGCGACCGCTATCATTATTTATTATAATTTTAATTGTTTTAATTTAATTGTTTTTTAATTGTTTTAATTGTTTTTTCCGTTAACCAGCTGTCGTCCCCTTACGAACGGCAGCCCTCAAAAGTCGAAACTTGTGCGAGCCAAGGATTAACGAGGTCTTACCTTTTAACGTGCGATTCCTAGCATTTGTCCTAAATTCTTTTATAGTGCACTTTTGTAATTTTTCATAGTCAAATATTATTCCTACACCTTTTCCAAGCAAAAAAGTTATACTTGCTCAAAAACGCTAGGGACAACAGTTTTTGAGAAAGTACTTTTTAAAGGTTAAATGGTTCTCGGTGAAATTGTCTGAATGTTTAGAAGTATCTGATGTATCTGATGTATCTGATGTACTGATTGAACGTGCAGAATCGCAAAGTTCGTTGATGGATAGATTTTGAAATACAGGGCATTCAAGTTAAAAATCACTAATTTTCATTTAATTATTTTCTCGGGATTTGAAAGTGCCACCTGCAGTTTTTTTTCGCTCTCATCATCAAAACGTACCTTCATATCAGTAAATATCATTCAGATGGTGCAGATTATATCATTATGTACAGAGTGGAAAATAAAAACATTTTAGTAATGTCTGAAAATTCGATGTAATAATGAAATATTGTTAAAATTATTTTGGCATGCAATATACTAATCTTATTTCATAATTTATCACAATTCATACATTTCGTACAGGGTGATTTGAAAAATTGGTGAAATATATGGCCGGTTCTTTCGTACACATCCTGTATATTCAAGTGAATTATCATTCTTCGAAGATAGCTGATACCGTATAAACATGATTTCGTTGGGATATATAGAGTGATCATGAGAATTTTCGATGATAAAAATGACAAAATATCAACGTTTCAGAAATCACCCTGTAATTCACGATTCATTCGGTGAAATTCCTATATTTTTATTTAATAATAATACCCTACCATGACTAGTTTCATATAGTTATTAATTGAGAAACTTATTACCATTTGCATGACGAGTTGAAGGAAATTGTTCACGCGTACATTCTACTAGTAGTCAAATTTTTTCACAAATAGTGGAACGTGACAATGTGGAGATCAAAATAAATGTAACATTATATGCAGGGTGATGATCAAGGACGGTCCATCCAAAGTTATCATGAAAAACTTATGTTGTTCTTGAATCTTAAGCAACATTGTAGTTCAAACGTTAAGACCTTCATGACATATATTCATGTAATGGTTTTTTCTCAAATTGGACCCAAGAATAGCATGGTTCTTCTTTGCACATCTTGTACTGCATTTCTGATGAACCTTGGATGTATATATAGTCGCCAAACATTCCCAAATGGTCTGCTCGAAATGGTCAATATCGTTAAATGGCCGGTACTTGTATTCTTGCTGCTTCAGATAACCCCACAAGAAAAAATCCAGTGGGGTTAGGTCAGGAGATCGAGGTGGCCAATGATGTTCCCAATTATTACCAATTATTTTATCTCCAAACGTCTCAACAAGACAAATTCCAACTGCTGTCATATTAAATGGATTTTGAATAGTTTTGGATGTATTACTTCTAAATTAATGAATTAATCAAACTGATCTTGGGATGAAATGAATGGTAACCTCAGTTTTGATAGGTTATGATAATGAATGACAAATCAAGTTCACAATTTTTCATCTAGATAACTGCTGAAATGCTGTTGAACACGAAGCGTTTTGAATATGTTCATTTATTCATAACTATACTGATATCTAGCTACCTGTGATAATTTCCTTTCATACTTATAATCTAATAGATTCAATCGGCTGAGATGGTCCTTGTAAGTTCTAACAATTGAATTAAACAGTGCCAAAGCTACGAATTGCCCTGGATTGGCGCATAGAAACAAACAGTATTGTTTGAGAAGAGTGTCAACTTGCCGAAAAGGACATAAGCTGAGATTAGAAGTGGAAACCGGAACTTTGTGCAAACTGACAACTAAATTACCAGGAACGGTGCAGCCACAATTGGGAACAGTCGGAAACTTCCAAATGAAAGCTCGGAGCTTCCAACTCTCAGATGTGAATAATTAGTTCAGAAATATTCTATTCCAATTATCATTCTGGTGTATATCCATACCGGAAAGCAGAAATTTTGTTAGATAAATTCCAACTCTAGAAGTGACTTGAAGAAAAAAATGTGAATTTTATAGCAAACTTCTTCAACTGCTCCGGTAATTTACAATATAATTTTGGTGCCTACTGATTGAAAAAACATTGGGTTAGTTTTTCTGCATGGCGTTTTAACCTTCCGCAGTCTCAAGTTGAAAGATATTAAAATACAAGGAAATCTATAAGGTAAAAGTTACTGGAAACACTCGGAAGTTGAAGGGCGTAGGAGTTGTGGGAACTTATCAAATACTACCTACGAGTTCAATGCGTTTAAAACTATAATTTATTGGACACAAATATTATGAATAAAACGACTTTACTGCGTTTCAAACTATAATTGGACACCAATAATATGAATACAACGACTTTAATGCGTTTGAAACTATAATTGGACACCAGTTATATGGATACAACGGCTTTAATGCGTTTAAAACTATAATTAGACACCAGTAATATGAATACAACGACTTTAATGCGTTCAAAACTGTGAAAGGACACCAATAATATGAATACAACGAATTTAATGCATTCAAAACTATAATTGGACACCAATAATATGGATACAACGACTTTACTGCGTTTCAAACTATAATTGGACACCAATAATGTGAGTACAACGACTTTACTGCGTTTCAAACTATAATTGGACACCAATAATATGAATACAACGACTTTACTGCGTTTCAAACTATAATTGGACACCAATAATATGCATACAACGACTTCACTGCGTTTCAACCTATAATTGGACACCAATAATATGAATACAACGACTTAATGCATTTAAAACTATAATTGGACACCAATAATATGAATACAACTACTTTAATGCTTTCAAAACTTCAATCGGACACCAATAATATGAATACAACGACTTTAATGCGTTTGAAACTATAATTGAACACCAGTTATATGAATACAACGACTTTAATACATTCAAATCTATAATAGGACACCACTAATATGAATACAACGACTTTAATGCTTTCAAAACTATAATTGTACACCAATAATATGAATACAACGACTTTACTGCGTTTCAAACTATAATTGGACACCAATAATATGCATACAACGACTTCACTGCGTTTCAACCTATAATTGGACACCAATAATATGAATACAACGACTTAATGCATTTAAAACTATAATTGGACACCAATAATGTGAATACAACTACTTTAATGCTTTCAAAACTTTAATCGGACACCAATAATATGAATACAACGACTTTAATGCGTTTGAAACTATAATTGGACACCAGTTATATGAATACAATGACTTTAATACATTCAAATCTATAATAGGACACCAATAATAAGAATACAACGACTTCAATGCGTTCAAAACTATAATTGTACACCAATAATATGAATACAACGACTTTAATGCGTTCAAAACTATAATTGGACACCAGTTATATGAATACATCGACTTCAATGCATTTAAAACTGTAATTGGACACCAATGAAATCAATACTACAGCTTTAATGCGCTTGAAAATATATTTGGACACAAATAATATGAATACTAAGACTTGAAAATTGGGGGGGGGGGAGGTGGAAATGGAGTGTTAATAATAAAAAATCCGGGTGCGAAGGGTCCGTTCAGACGGAATTGAAAGGTGAAACGGAAAAAACCGGCTCGTAGGACCAAAATCTGCCCCGTAGAACCAAAAATTTCGAGAACGGTAAGAGCTAGGAGCTCCAGAACGGTATTCGACTGGAAAATTTTGGGATTGAGGGAGGGGGATGATAATAAAAGATCCGGATGTGTGGAAGGTTGAATAATAATCATGAATTCTGGGAAGGAGAGGAGGGAGTTTTAGTAATTTTTCTAACAATAAATTGATGATTTTATGAGGTTAGCGACTGGTACTCCATTTGTTGAAGTAGTGGAGAAACTTCATTTCAACTTTTTGTAGACCTGCTCAAGGACTATGAAACATTTTGTATACAATTTTTTGAATTCTCGTTTCATTCTTGAATTTTTGGTGATTTTAGAGAAAAAGTACAGATTTTATCGTTTTTTTTTAATTTTTTCAAGATTTTTCCACTTTTTAATTGGAGTTGGAGAAAACTGGTTTGGAAATATCGATGTGTCTTGTGAAGACGTATTCGAAGCAATTTTACTATTTGAATTTGTTTCATCAATATATCGATTTTCCATGATTTGAAATATTTCCTGGACTATTGATAGATATTACGAAAAAAATTCATAGACAATTTTTTTATCTTTTCGAAAGGCAATCAGAAAACGTATCTTGTCAAATTTCCATATTTTGTTCATTTTCCAAGATTTGGAAAAATTTCATGAAAACTTTTTATAATTCTTTGTGAGGTCATTAAAACTGTCACCATACATTTTTCTCCTATCTCGTTGTTTTCGAATTTTTGGGTCTTTAGAAAAAAAAATCCAAGAGAATAATTTTATTGATATTACGAAATAAACAGAACCACATATTTTTGTAAATTTTCAGAAGACAGTCAATAAAGGTTTTCTCAGAAATTTAAAATCTCTACCATCTTTGAGTTTTTATAAAAAAACTACAAATTTACAAAATATGAAAAAACCTTTTAGGTCTGCCCACGGACAATAGAACAGTCTATATGAACTTTTCCGATATCTTATTTACATTTCGAGTTTTCGATTTTTTTTTTAACTTTTTATAAATTTTTTCATCTCTTTTCCACTTTTTTATAGATGTGGAAGAAAACTGGAAATATTAGTGAGGCTTGTGAAGACGTATCCGGAGCAATTTTAAGATTTTCATATATTTTATTATTACGGTCAATATTTCGATTTTCCATTTTTTTGAAATAATTCCCGAGCTATTGATTCTTAGAATAAATAGTTTGATTTTTTTTGTAGATTTTATGAATAGGTGAAATGAAAAATTATCAACCGTTTCTGAATTATTACGTATTTTCCAAAATTCAAATTTTTATTTTCAGTTTTCTCAAGTTTTTCCAGTTTTCCTATCATTTTCGTGAAAAAAACGTCTCCATGTTTGTCTATTCGAGCCTTTGCATTTTTTGAAATTGAGTTTCAATCATCGGTCTGGCGTATTAGTTTTTCACTTTTTGGAAAATCTACTTACCAATTTCAAACTACTATGAATAGGATTGTACATTTACTGCTGTAGCACATCCTCGATTTTCAAAATACGCAGCTACAATGGATATTCTCTCTTGCATAGTACCAAGCCGTAAACAAAGATATGCGTATACAAAAACATATGGCAACAGTTTTTTTTTTCATGAAAACGTCCGTCTCACCTTCTAAACGATTATTTCTGACAGCATATTATTTTTCAATACAGTGGCGTACCCACAGTGAGCCTTTCCTACGATGATTGCATTTTAGGTGAGAATTCTGTAGTAGGGGGTGCTGGGGCTGAGGGAGTTGACAACACGATGATGATGCATTTGGTGGAAGTGTTCTTCCTTGACATAAAAATCGACGGGTCTGAGCGATTTTCAATTTTTTTCACGAGATATGTACACTTTGAATTTGAGTTTCTAACATGTATTCGTGTTTTTTTGCATGTAGTAGTCATCTATAATAATGTTAAGATAGCCTCCTTGTACAAAGTATAACCCAAACATCGTTTATCTTTACTCATTTAAATTTCCTCTAAAAGATTTTTCTTTCAGAAAATTCATCTTGTTAAAATCGGAGATATCTGATTTCAGAATATATTTCACGAGTTGAATCTGTAGTGTTTCATTCAGAATAGAGAAGTCCTTATTGAATTCGTTGAATTTTCAATCAAACCCGTTTTCCTGGAAATTAAAAAATGGAAACGCTCATAAACTAGATTTTAATATATTTCCATCAAAGAACGAGAGAAACTAATGCATTCAGACGAATTCAGACAAGTACGATCTGGTGTTGATATTTCTTCTCGTAGAGAACTTTTTCATTCATAGAAAAATAATTTCTTGAACGAATCATTATTCATTCAGGCCCGAGAGACTTTAGTTCAATATTTTCATTGAAGGGTAAAGTAAACTTGGGAAACTTCTTCGACAATGGGACAAAAAATCTTTGCTGGGATTTCCAAACTCTGAACTTAAATCCACACAGTTCGAACGATAACATCCTGAATTTCTTGTGGAACTTCTTTCATCGTCTGTTCTACGAAAATCTCATTTCAGAGGGTTGATAGACTATTAATGTTTAATTCAGTTTATCTTTGATTTAATTTTCATGGTGTTTACCTCAACCCTAACTCCAGATTCGATCTTGCAATTCTGAAGTTGCAAACTATTTTTTGAGTTGAGTATTTTTGAGATATACGTAGTACATATTACTCTCTTGGGGGTCTGATATAATAGTTATTTATGTATCAAGGGCGTAAAGTAGGCTTTTATGGCCTGCGGCGTGGATGAAGGCCCGATGGCGTTAGCCGAGGGCCATCACACGCCGAAGGCCTTAAACGCATTTTACGCACGTGATACATACAAAATTTTATGCACTAGCGGTTTTATAGCGCGAATCACAAATACTGACTTGAATTGCAATGGAAAACAATTTAAAAAAATCTATTTCAAATAAACAGATGATCACCGAAAAAATTGCCAACGATTATGAACAAATGTTAGAAAGAGTATTGCTATATTGAACTGAAATGATTCTGATTCGTGTTAGGAATTGCATGAAGTGATGTGTGAGTATAGACAATTTGAGAATTTTGTCTACTTTACGGCCCGTCGGTAAAGTGCCACTTTACGCCGGCGAACCGGGCGGTAAAGTGTACTTTACCGCCCGCCAGTGCATAAATAATATTAAAGCACAGTAGCCAAAATTTAGCTGAACTACTCAATGGACTTCTACCACAGATTGAACTACTCAATTTAAAGGGAGATTCTTGGTGAGGGCTTAGTACACATAACTGAAAATTTGAAACTGCGGGTTATATTTTGAACCTGCGCTTACACCAGAATTACTGATCCTGAAAATATAAACGAAAGTACATGGAATTTAATTTAAAAAGAAGAAGAAGAAATTTTTTACAATGAAACAAGAATACAGTATCTTCTCTGATCCCCTGTGAATACCTGAAATATTCAATGATATCCAGATGAAACTATTAAAAAAATTTGAAAAGCTTGATTTGATAAATGATTTACCAATTTCGGAAAATAGAACAATTGGAAATACTTCATTAATCTCCCACAATTCTAAAGTATATTATGGGCATAAACTGATAAAGCAAACAAACCCACGTTGCAGATAATATTTCAGGCTTCTTTATAAAAAAAATATCAATTGAATCATCAAACCACTTACATACCTGATCAACTACAGGTAGGAATATGTTCAACTGAACTGAAAACCGTTCTAGTATCCTATTTTCAGTATTAATATCAGCTCGTCGAGTTGCGTCTGAGGAAAGTTTGAGATTTTACTAAAAATGGAAAATAAAAATTTTAGCAAAATTCGGCTCCCTTCTATACAGAATATTGCGCTTCTTGATCGCCTGGGAATAATTCAAAAATGCGGAATCCTATCTTATAGAAAATTTCCTTCTGAATCCGAAAATATACTTGTTTTTTAATAAAAAGGATAATTCATCTGCAAAATGCCGATTATCTGGATGAGTGCATTTTTTCGTCGAATAAATTGCCCTTTTCCAGTTACTACTTTGACGAATTCAATTTTTTAGGTGACATTCGGAATCAGCTTGTCGAGATACGTCTTGAAGGAGTTGGAAAAATGGAAAATAAATTTTTTTACAAAATTCTATTTCCTTCTATGTACAGAGTGTCCCAAATTCGAGCCTCATCATTGGGATCTCGGAAACCAGAAGAGATACGAGGTAGGTTAAATGGAGGCAAAGTTGCACAATTTGGTGCTCATTGTAACGCCGCTTTCATATTTGAAAAATTCCGAATACTTCCGAAGTTTTTTGGAAAAAACCGATTATTCGCGATTTCATTTTTATTTTTTTGTGACTCTATTTGAATGGATATAACAAAACAAATCTCACATTCTCATTGCTACTTTTTCTGTTCTACAAGATGGTGTTATCAGATTTTCAAACAGACGTTTCATATTTGAGCTGCCATCATCAACTTTGTTTTTTTAAATACGGCCCTGGATTTTTAATTATAGATTTTAAAAGTTTCTAATGTCCCAAAACAAATGATGTATCGCACTTATTCTAAAAGTTTATATTAATAGCATTTTCAATAAGAACTCATGAGTTAGAGAGAGACAAAAATAGATTTTTAATAGAGTTAAAACAAAATTTTTTTGCAATAACGCACTGCATAAAACTCAAAAACTAACATAAAAGTGGGTGGTTAATAAATAATATAATTGAAGTGTTATCCCTCAAACTCTAGGCCCTAGGCTATATTTACAAAAATAATTGCATTTTATCAAAGTTGCTGTGCATTGTGCATTCTGGCTATCTTAGTTCATTTGTTAATGTTTAAATTATCCAATATTTTGACAGTTCACTGTTCGTTCAATAATCTTTAACGCTTATTAAACGAAAATGACTTTTTCTAATGAAGAAAAACGAGACATGATAAGGATTTATTATATTTCGAATCGAAATTCAAAAACGGCTTGTGAGCGCTATTTGTTGGAATATCCAGAAAGATGGCAGCCGCATTATAGTTATTTTGCTAATATTGATAATAATTTAACTCAGTACGGAAGTTTTGTTAAGCCAAGGGTTGAATATGGAACACGAATCGATCCAGAAGAGGAACAAATTATCTTGAACACTGTAGGTTTGAAAACTGTTACAAAGTAGAAAGTAAAATGAATAAATTTAAATTATTTTTTAAGGCCAATAATAATCCTCGAGCTTCAGTTAGAGTTTTCTCAGAAGAAGTAGGATTACCGCGAATGAGAGTTTGGAGAACTTTAAATAAGCGTGGATATAAACCTAACAAAATCCATATTAGTCAAACACTAAGACCTGGCGATGCTGAGAGACGATTAGAATTTTGTAACTGGTTGCAAAATAAAATTATTGAAAATGATGACTTCCTAAATAAAACTATATGGACAGATGAATGCAGTTTTTCAACAGACATAACGAACACTATTGGTCAATAGAAAACCCAAGGCAGAATCAAGAAGTAAGACCTCAGGGACGACAATCATTTAACGTATGGGTCGGTATGTGGCACAATAAAATTATCGGCCCGTTTTTTATTCAAGGAAAATTAAATTCCGATTGATATGCAGAATTAATAAGGACCAATATATTGGATTCCTTAATGGAAGAACCTTTGGGCGTATTACGTCAACTATGATGGCAACAAGACGGTGCACCACCTCATAATGGGAGATGTGTTAAAAATTTATCAAATGAATTATTCCCTAATAAATGGATTGGAAACCAAGGTCCCGTAAGTTGGCCAGCTAGAAGCCCCGACCTAAACCCTCTAGACTACTTTCTTTGGGGATTTCTCAAAAACCATCTTTATCGAAACACGCCACAAAATCTTGAAGTATACGACAAGACCTAATAAGGGAGATCAGGGCTATCCCTGCAAGGACCATTCAGCGTGCCATATCCATGAACTGACTGACACGAAAATGCATTCAAGCAGGTGGATACCAATTTGAATATTTGCTTTAACTTTCATTGGGTATTCAATTTTATAGTTTTTGTTTGACTTTTTTTGGAATAATTAAAACATCATGCATATTGTTGAACATCACACATTGTTTTATATCAATTTTTAGGAGCTTCTGAGGTCCTTAAAACAATGATGTATCGTTGTTTTTCGAAAAAGGTATTTTAACGATGTCCTGCTAAGATCTTACCAAATATCTATTCTCTGTCTCTCTCTAACACATGAGTTCTTATGGAAAATTCTATTAATATAAACTTTTCGAATAAGTGCGATACAACATTTGTTTTGCGGCATTAGAAGATTTTAAAATCCATAATAAAAAATCCAGGGCCGTATTTAAAAAAACAAACTTGATGATGGCAGCTCAAATACGAAACGTCTGTTTGAAAATCTGATAACACCATCTTGTAGAACAGAAAAAGTAGCGATGAGAATGTGAAATTTGTTTTGTTATATCTATTCAAATAGAGTCACAAAAAAATAAAAATGAAATCGCGAATAATCGGTTTTTTCCAAAAATCTTCGGAAGTATTCGGAATTTTCCAAATATGAAAGCGGCGTTTCAATGAGCACCAAATCGCGCAACTTTGCCTCCATTTAACCGACCTCGTATCTCTTCTGGTTTCCGAGATCCCAATGATGAGGCTCGAATTTGGGACACCCTGTACAAATAATATTGCATTTCTCGACTTTGATCGACAGGAAATATTTCGAAAATGTGGAATCTCGCGAATATCAATTCATCTCATTTCGTTCTGAATCCGTAAATTCCTTGTTTTTTGAATTAAAAGGCTTATTCATTACCAAAGTGAGCTCGTCCAGTTCCGTCTGAGAGGAGTTTGAGATTTTTTGAAAAATGAAAAATTAAAATTGTCTCAAAATTCGATTTTCTGAATACTGCATTTCCCGACTTTGATCTTCTGGAAATATTTAAAAGATGCAGAATCCCGCGAGTATTATTACATCTTATAGAGAATTTCCTTCTGAATACGAAAATGTAAATTAAAATGTTTTTCGAATTAGAAGGCTATTTCATTTGCAAAATGTCGATTACCTGAAAGGGTGCATTTTTCGTCGAAAATTTTCGCAAAATTCGATTCTTTATCGCCTGGGAATATTTCAAAAATGCGGAATCCCGTGAATGTCACTTCATCTTATAGAACATTTCCTTTTGAATCCGAAAATGTACTTGTTTTATCAATTAATTTATCACCAAAATGAGCACTGTAAGTACTATTTGTAGATAACTGTACAAAGATTGTAACAGATATATTTCAACGGACGTAGGGGACAGTAGTTGTTTTCTGTCGGAGACTTGCCGACGAATACCTATTGTATTATTATATAGGTTGAAACGGAAGACTGGATTAGGTAATCCATTTGTTCATTACTAAATATTTCTTGAAAATTCCAAAATAAAATTCCAAAACTGTTTCGCTCCTTTTGTCTCTTATAATTAAAAACACTTTTCCGACTCGTCCGAGTTAGCTCATTCTGAGAGATAAAGTCAGAATTATGAATTTACTAATTATTAAATGGAAACTCTGACTAAAACTTGGCTAATTAGAAAATCCTTAGTCGGATATATCGAAAATGAAAAATGAAAGAAACCTTACACTCTACTCGAATTTACGTATTAACAATTGTTATTTATGGGTTATTTCACTAATTGTTTGATTAATTTTCTTGTAGTTCATTACCAGAGAATCATTCACCGTGATATCAAGCCTGCCAATTTGCTCCTGAGCGAGGAAGACCGTGTTCAGATCGCCGATTTGGGAGTATCCAACGAATTCAACGGAAGCGATGCTTTTCTTTCCAGCACTGCCGGCACACCGGCTTTTACCGCACCCGAAGCTGTCAACGACCAGAGACAAGTTGGATTCAGCGGAAAAGTGAGTCTATATTCATGTTTTTGAGACGCTGAACGAACGTAACAACAATTGCAAGATCGATCTTGCATTTAAGCTGCGGCATAAATCTCTCTAAGAAAACATAACATTCAAGAAATTCAAATTCGAACCATAACATTAATTTGGTCTGTCGAGATTCTACCTCTGGAAAAGTTTCTTGTAATCTATGTGCATGTTTTTTTGAGACATTGGATGAACACGACAACAATTCCATTTGCAAGATCGATCTTGTATTTGAGCTGAGGCATGAATCTCTCTAAGAAAACATAACATTCCAAGAAATTCAAATGCGAACCACCAAATTAGTTCGAATTGCATTTGCAAGATTGATCTTGCATTTGAGCTGAGGCATGAATCTCTCTAAGAGAACATAAAATTCCAAAAAATTCAATTGTGCACCATAAAATCAGTTCGGTATGTCGAGATCCTACCTTTGGAAAAAGCATCTTGGACTCTTTGTTCGTGTTTTTGAAACGCTTAACGAACATTACAACAACTGCAATTGCAAGATCGATTTTGCATTCAAGCTGAGGCATGAATCTCTCAAGGAGAATATGAAATTGCAAGAAATTCAAATGTGATCCATAAAATTAATTCGGTCCGTCGGGATTCTAGCTCTAAAAAAAGTTCCTCAAATTCCGTTTTCATGTTTTTTGAGACACTGAACGAAGATAACAACAATTGCAATTGCGAGATCGATCTTGCATTCAAGCTGAGGCATGAATCTCTCTAAGAAAACATAACATTCCAAGAAATTAAAATGCGAACCATAAAATCAGTTCGATAGGTCAAGATTCTACATCTGGAAAAAGTATCTTGGACTTTTTGTTCATGTTTTTTGAGACGCTGAACCAACATAACAACAATTGCAATTGCAAGATCGATTCTGCATCCAAGCTGAGGCATGAATCTCCCGAAGAAGATATAAAATTGCAAGAAATTCAAATGCGATCCATAAAATTAATTCGGTCCGTCGGGATTCTAGCTCTAAAAAAAGTTCCTTAATTCTGTTTTCATGTTTTTTTGAGACAGTGAACGAACATAACAACAATTGCAATTGCGAGATCGATCTTGCATTCAAGCTGAGGCATGAATCTCTCTAAGAAAACATAACATTCCAAGAAACTGAAATGCGAACCATAAAATTAGTTCGGTAGGTCGAGATTCTATATCTGGAAAATTATCTTGGACTTTTTGTTCATGTTTTTTGGAACGCTGAACCAACATAACAACAATTGTAATTGCAAGTTCAATTTTGCTTTCAAGCTGAGGCATGAATCTCCTAAAGAAAATATAAAATTGCAAGAAATTCAATAAAATTAATTCGGTCCGTTGGGATTCCAGCTCTAAAAAAGTTTCTCAAGTTTCGTATTCATGCTTTTTTGAGACACTGAACGAACATAACAACAATTGCAATTGCGAGATCGCAAGGAATTCAAATGCGATCCATAAAATCAATTCTGGATTCTAGCTCTAAAAAAAGTTTCTTAATTTCCGTATTCATGTTTTTTGAGGCACTGAACCAACATAACAATTGCAATTGCGAGATCGATCTTGCGTTTGAGCTGAGGCAAGAAAGTATGAAACTGCAAGAAATTCAAATGCAATCCAAGAAATTAATTTGGTCCGTCAAGATTCTAGCTCTGAAAAAAAATTTTTAAACTCCATTTTCATGTTTTTTCAAGATACTGAAAGAACATAATAACAATTGCACTTGCAAGTTCGATCTTGCATTCAAGCTGAGGCATGAATCCTCGTAGAAAATATAAAATTCCAAGAAATTTAAATACCAACTATGAAATTGATTCGGTCGTCGAGATCCTATCTCTGGAAAAAGTTTCTTGAACTCTATATTCATGTTTTTTTGAGAAGCTGAAGGAACATAACAATTATTGCAATTGCAAGATCGAACTTGCACCTAAGCTGAGGCATGAATCTCTTTCAGAAAATATAGAATTCCAAGACATTCAAATGCGAACTATAAAATTAATTCGGTCCGTCGAGATTCAACCTCTGGAAATTTCTTGAACACAATGTTCATATTATTATGAGACGCTGAACGAACATAACAACTGCACTTGCAAAACTGATATTGCATTTAAGCTGATTGCAAGATCGAACGAGCACCTGAACCCTAATAATTTGCAAGATTGATCTTGAAATGAAAAAATTCAAACATACACTTTGCAGTAAGTGTTCAATTGCAAGATCGATTTTGCAATTACGGTTCAATTGCTAGAACGATCTTGCAACTAAGTACTAAGTGTAATTTCGATTTTGCAATAAGGAATAAATCGCCCGATCATTCTAGAAATTAGCGTAATTGCAAGATCAATCTTACAATAAACACGAATTGTAAGAACGATCCAACGTTTTTTTATCCTCACTTGTATTTTTTCAGGCTACAGATATTTGGTCAATGGGCGTAACTCTCTACGCTTTTGTTTACGGTTTCCTGCCCTTCCACGACGACAACATCGTAGGGCTGTATTCGAAAATCAAACATCAGAACGTGGAGTTTCCCAGCAAGCCAGGCATCAGCGAAGATCTCAAAGACCTGATTAGGAAGATGTTAGTAAAAGAGCCCAGTCAAAGGATAACTCTACCGGAGATCAAAGTGAGTGTTTCAGTGCGTTACGTTTGCTGTGCCATGGCGTTCTAGATGATTTATTAACTTTGTTATCTCTGAATTTCGGTCCTTAGGATGTACGAAATTGAGTTTTTATCATTGAGTCAGGATTTCTATTGGAATTTGAGCTGTTGCAGTTGACAGTATTTCGTCATGAATGTTTTGGAGATATTTTTTTTTATTCAATTCGTTCTCGAGTTAATGACAAAACATAATTACTTGATTTCTACAGGGCAAATCACGATTATCTTGATCGATCGATAAATCTGTTGACGACTGGAATTTCGAGATGAATTCTTGATTTTCGTTTTGTCTAGTATTATATGAACATGGACATAAAGATGAATAGTATATTATTGAAAGATACGTACAATTCTTACAATTTTAAAATCGGTAATATATACCAAACTATAGTTGTTTACCCCATAAAATAAATGGCCTATGCTAATTTTTAAAAGATAGTTCGTTAATGAAAACCCCAGTTCTCGCCCCAGCAAAATCGCTTTGTAGAATTTTTAAAAAAAGCAATAGTGAACAAAAATACGTTTTGGTTTTTTGCGAATATCTCAAAAACTATTGGATGAATCGTTTAACAGCCACTAGAACTTTTGGAGAGAATTTTAAAACCTACAAAAAAGTTTTTTATACGACCGGATCGGTAAAATTTTTACTGAGAATATCCGGGAAAACCTCTAATATTCTTTAATCTCGGACCCCCGAGATTGAAGTCGGGGATCCGAGATTAAAGTCGGACCCCCGAGACTAGAGTTTGAGGTTCGAGATTAAAGTCGGGGGTCCAAGATTAAGTCAGACCCCCGAGATTAAAGTCGGACCCCCGAGATTGAGTCTGAGATTAGAGTCGGAGGTCCAAGATTAAAGTCGGACCCCCGAGATTAGAGTCGGGGGTCCGAGATTGAAGGGATTCTCAAAAAATAGCTCGTGGCCATTCTACGCCTTCGTAAAAATAAAACAGTATAGGCCAATCAACAGGGCTATACACTGAGCACATTACTTCTGAGAAAAATTATCTCCTCCAGGGGGGGTGGAATTTATTTTAAATCAAAAAAATAACTTGATATTCAGAAAGAGCACACATTTTTACATAAAAACTGTCCCAACCGAAATTGTGAGAAATCGCACGGTATTCTTGAAAAAAATTGTTGAAGTTATATGCTTTCGCAATGGGGCAGGTGTTGCTCCGGCTCTCGCCAACGTGCATTTTTTCAACCAGCGCGTGAAGTAAAGTTCTATAACTCCTCACATTTTGAAGATCAAGATCGCAGCTTTGTATTCTGCTATTATTTATATTTACACGCGCAGTTGCCAGCTGGAAAATTGAAATTCAATATCTTATAATATTAAAGTTCCTGACTTCGTGAAATAATGCTTGTGATTACTGAAATAATGTCTTATCACTTCTAGCAAGTAAAATGAACAGTTGAGGAATACTTCATTGTCAAATTGCATAACGTTTAACCGGTCCAAATGATGTTGGTTTTAAATACGAGTGTTTTCAATTCTTCGCATATTTTAGGTTACAAAATCTTGAGGAAGTTTATAAATTCAAATTCTAATAACTCAGAGATAAAAGCACGTATCAACATGAATGGAAAGCCAGTTTGCAGAAAAAAACCTGATCTTATTGAAAATATTCATACAAATTTGGTTACTTGTACAAATTTTAAATGCAATCCAGCCAATCTTTTAAGTACTTATAATAGAGGTTACTCGGCATTTGATCTCATTATTGTTCTATGGAAAGAAAAATGAAGTCAAAAGGCTGTCAAAGGCTTTTGATTGTGTTAATCATGAAATATTACTGGAGAAGTTGGAATGGTATGGAACGAGAAGAGCTGCTAGAAATATCATTCAATCCTACCTTGACCCAAAAGGTCTAGAATAACGATAATTTATTTATTTATTCATTTATTTATTGAGTACATCATTCTACAGCCAGGGCCTTTTACAGAATGAGGCAAAAAAATGTTGAGGGCATTTCGCCATAATCCACAATAAAATAAAAGTAGAAAATCGTATAGTAAAAAATATAACACATGCAGAAATTCCGTGTGTGAACTGAAAAAAACTCAGTGAGAAAAAAGTTCACACACGGCACTATAGATAATAATAAGTCAGGAACGTGTTATTAAAATGGGTATACCGCAGGGATCCATCTTGGGTCCTTTCTTGTTCTTGATTTATGCCAATGACCTACCCTCTCACATGTTGCTGAAACGTGAACTACTGACCATATTATACGCTAATGATACATCATTCACTCTTCGTATGGAATCAATCACTGATGTTGATGATATTACAGCAAACATTACCGCTCATGCAAAACAATGGTTTGACCACAATGAGTTATTTTTAAACGAAACGAAAACACAAACATGCCTATTTTCAAATAATCACAACATCCATTGCACTGTTTCCCAGGTGGACTCAGTAATATTTTTGGGAGTAAATCTTGACCCATCTCTCACCTGGGCTACACATATAAGCATTGTCCGTGGTAAATTGGAAAAATCAGCTTTTGCCATTCGGCGTATAGCAACTTTGAGCCAGGAAGCTGCTTTAATAACCATACCACGCAATATTCCACTCGGCAATGTGTTATGGAATACTGTGTTGGGGAAATGCGAGTTTCACACACTTACAACGAGTCTTCACATTACAACAAGCAGCTGTACGTAGCATTGTAGGAGCTAGATACTAGGGAATGCAATCTCGTTCTCGCAAGATCTCGTTTTGCGAGATCTCGGACTTTTTTTAGCGAGATCTCGACCTTTTTTTAGCAAGATTGATCTCGGCCGAAAAATGGGCGAGATCTCGTGAGTTTACCGAGATTGCACTCGAGCATAAAAACGCCTTAAGGTTTCCTGAAGCCGACGCGGAAACGCGGGAGCGGGATGGACAGGAGCCTAAATTCTAAACCAGGATATAAAAACAAACATATCGGTGCGATTATTCGTATTTCGAATTCTTTGGACATTTTGTGCTTCTTAAGGAGCTACTTTCAAAATAATTCGTATTAATGGCGTGTGATGTGAACTGAACAAGACTTTCATTGGATTGGTATATCTCTAATTTCTAATAGATCTCTGAGTAGGTGAAAATAGAGTATTTTTCGATTTGATTCCGAGAGTTCCAACCTTTGACAGCTGTTTCGTGGTAACCCACTCTTCAGAAACAATTTCTGGAAGCTCTCAAAATCAAATCGAATCCACTCATAATTAATGCCGATAGGCAACGACAGTATATAACAAAAAGTAACTATAGATGTCACAAGTTACTCTATGAGTAGGTGTAGTTTTCTTTAATTGATAATAATATCTCAATTTAGTAGTCAACTCAACTTAGTTAATGAGTTTTGACTTCTTGTTGTTTTGTTATAAAAGAACTGTTTTATTATTAAAAGACTTTTATTTGACATTAGAAGAGACGACTGGGTGTTTATTTAATTTCTTATTTGATTTGATACGTCAAAGTTTACTACTAATAAAAAAAATATAGATAGACGTCAAACAATATTAAATACATAAAAGTTTACTGAAAAAATTCGTGAAAATGAATGTTTAATTCGTAATACCTATAATTCTTATTATTTGTTCCTAATTTATTCAAATATTATGATTATTTGCTAGAAAAAACGCACAATACTGCCAATCTCGCGAGATCTTGAAATTGGCGAGATCTCGCGGTATAATAATAATAAAGTTTATTCAAAATTCAATTAAAAAGCATTACATCAATTTGTATAAAAAGGTGAATAAACGGTTCCTTTATACCCGCGAAGTTAAAAACTTGTTGCGAGAAATTTTAGGTAAGAATTACATGTAGGTATATGTTTTGTAAACTTTTAAAATTCAACAAAATGATAATAAAAATAAACTACTTGAGTTAATTGAAGTGAAAGATATCATGAAATAAATTTCGATGAGACTGTTGAATCCATTTTTTCTATTGTTTTTTAATGAGAATAATGACTTGATCCCTTTTATATGATTTGGAATTAAATCAAAGTAAAATGGCAATAAATATTTGAAATTTTTCTGAGACCTTGTTTTTTTAACTTTTAACTGTGACACTATTTTTATTTCTTGTATTATACATATGATTATTGAAGTTTATATTCGTTTTATGTTTTTAGATATAAATCATTATATTGTATCCAAATAATTGTCTCATATCCATTTTCTTTGATTCTTTGTACAGTTTATTACTTGGATATAAATAACTTTTTCTATATATGATTTTCAAAAACCATTTCTGAAGAACATCAAGATTTCTATGGTGGGATTTCATGACTCCTCCCCAAGCCAAAATTCCATAATTCAATTGAGAGTGTATTAATGAAAAATAAAGAATGTCAAGAGTGTTTATGTCCATGAATGTTTTGACATACTTGAATTTTGATAATAAACTTCGCAATTTCCTCAAAAGGAATTCTATCTGTTTGTCCCATTTAAGATGCCTGTCAAGCGTAATCCCTAAGTACTTGATACTATCTGTTTCTTCTATTCTAGTATTATCAATTATTAGTGGCCCCATGTCAATAAACTCGCGAGATCTCGCCTGAGCCCCAATCTCGCGATTCCCTACTGGATACACTGAACAGTGTAAACCACTGTTTCAAAATTTAAGTATTTTGACATTATTTTCACAAATTTTCAATGAAAATATCACACATGTTAAAAATAATTTACACACATCTACAACACATTAAAATATTCATGCTTATACACCCATAATAGACATAAACTTGTGCCTTCTATGAAGAGATTAGATAAAAGTAAATTAATGGGCATTCCTCTGTAAAAACTCTTACCCTAAGGAAATCAGAGAACTATCATTGGAACCTTCCAAGAAAACATCCTTATCAAAATCAGCCTTTATAAAATACTACTAAAATAAATAAATACTATTTGCAGAAAACCGGCCTCCCCATGGGTTCACCATTATCCCCTTTACTTGCCGAAATCTTTATGAACCACTTGGAAAAGCAAATTCATAAATCTAAATTTAAACATTTGTTCAAATATTGGTATCGATATGTAGATGATATTTTCGTTTGCTGGGTTGGAACGGTACGTCAATTAAATATTTTTCTTAATTATTTGAACGGTCTCAATCCTAACATAGAATTCACATCAGAAATAGAGGATGATAACAATTCACTAAACTTCTTAGATCTAACTATCTCCCGTAAAAATAACACGCACGGCTTCTCTATATATCACAAACCCACACATACAGACACTACAATACATAAACACTCCATGCACCCACAATCACACAAACTAGCAGCATATCATTCTATGATTCATAGACTGGTAAACATACCTCAAAGCGATTTAGATTTCAAGTGTGAGTTAAACAGAATTAAACAAATCGCCGTAAATAATGGATATGAAACATCAATTATAGATAGACTGCTTAAACAAAAACAAAACAAGAAAACTCTAAATTTAATATACCCGCATATCAAAGT
Source organism: Chrysolina oricalcia (assembly GCA_944452925.2). NCBI lineage: Eukaryota > Metazoa > Arthropoda > Insecta > Coleoptera > Chrysomelidae > Chrysolina > Chrysolina oricalcia. The sequence goes on along the minus strand of OX101815.2, from coordinate 5,696,110 downwards.
AAAAACCGATCAACGTTTTGCATGTCTAACATATCTTGGTCAGCATACGAACAAAACATCCCGTTTCCTTCAGAAACGGAATATAAATGTTGCATTCAAAACCAACAATAACTTATATTCCTTTATTAACAACGCAAAGTCTGTACGGGATAAATTCAAGAAGTCGGAGGTTTACAAACTTGAGTGTGAGGATTGCAATGCATTATATATAGGCTAGACAGGCCGTAGTTTTAATCAAAGATTCGGTGAGCATTTGAGAAGTTACAGATTAAATAAACAGGACTCAAACTATGCCAACCACCTTATTGACAATAACCATAACTTCACACAAAACCCTGAAATTTTGCATATTCAACCTAAAGGTCAAAAATTAAACATATTAGAATCCATAGAAATCAAGAAACATTTACGTAACAATAGCAATTTAGTTCTCAATGACCAAATTGACCTGTACAATTCACCTATAATTAATTATCTCACTAGTAACTACTCAAATGCTCCCTAATCCAAGCTATATGTCATTAGGAAATTTCATACCTGCAATTGTCATTAGTGAAATTTCATGCATGTTATTTTAATATTTAAGAAGGTGATTTTGACGTTTCTTTAGTTGATAACTCGCTCAGATGATGACACTGTGTGTCGAAACAATTGTAAGCACGTTACAAGTATATATTTTTTGTGTAAATTGGAAGATTTTATTTCCTCTTTATTTATCATTCTTTATAAAATTAATGATTTCAGTGGATCATTTGTGGACTCTCTTACAGGCAGTTAGGGTTCATGTTAGTTGACTGTTTTATTTTCTTTTATTTCTCATGTGTTGAAATGTAGATGTATTTAATGTACATTGTATATTTTGTGTATTTAATAAATAATTGTGGTGAATGACTTGTCCAACGTTAACTTATGGATGCAGTAAATTCTTTTCAATTCTACACATCGGACAGAAAACACAGTTGAACCACATATTATTATCTATCAGTTTCCGCAATATTGTTTGTCCAGCTTTAGATTTATAAAAATAATAAATTTTTGAAAAATGTTCCATTTCCAAGGTTTTCCCGGATTTTCTCAGTGAAAACTACACCGATCCGGTCGTATGAAAATCCATTTTGTAGGTGTGATAAATATCAATAATAATCTTTGAGATATTTCCAAAAAACCAAAAGTTCGAGCTAAAGCTCTTGGGAGTTATTCAGATTATCAATGTTCATATAGGTCCCATGAAATTGTCAAAATGTACTCTCGATAGAATTAAGAAGAAAGTAATTGTCGACTATTTGTCATGGTCTTGGGATATTACCTACGAATATAGATACAATACATAGATGGAAGCAATACTCTTCACGCCTAAAGGAGTGCCAGCAGATTGACGTTCCATTTATCAGTGGAAAGGAAATTGTCTTGAGAGGTGATTCAAATAAAGGCAAAAAATCGTTTCCATCGCGTTATGTTGAAACAAAAACAACCCATTTCCTTCAAACGCCCCAATTGGTTCGTAGAAAATTGCTTTCTGCTTTGGCGAGTCGAAAAAAACTTTCGTTTGTACGAGAATTCGTCAGATTCAGCACTTTCAGTCAATTTTCAAGGGACCACGAAACTCCCGCCTCTTTTCTGTTAGAACTGTTACCATCACATTCAATCTCTTTCCTTACGCATTTCTTGGTCCATCAAATTATCGCCGTCGCCTTTAACGTGTTCTTTTATAGTGTGTCTTTGCCCGCATTGCGTCTTAAATACAGCGATGGTTTTAACTTTTATTGGGAAGGGGAAAGACATAGGAGTCCCGGCTCCTAAGGTTTCAATAATTTTTTTTCTTCATAGATAGCAGCTTTTGTTAAAACATTGAATACAATACAATGTTACAAAGATATTCGAAAAAATAATCAAAGTGAAACTAGATAAATATCTAAGTGAAAAAAAAAATTATTTCGTGAAGGCAATATGGATTTCAACCAAATAAAAGTACTGAAGATGCAATTTCGTTTCTTGTTTCTAATATTTATAAAGCTTTAGAGGAGAGTAAACCTACAATGTGTGTTTTCCTAGACTTACCGAAAGCCTTCTATGCGGTAAGCCATCCGAATTTATTGGAAGCCTTAGAGGATATCGGCCTGAGAGGAAACATGCTAGGTCTAATGAGAAGCTACTTATCTAATAGACAACAATATGTCAGAATCAAAAATTGTCTGAGCGATGCATTAGAGATATAATATGGAGTACTTCAAGGGACCATACTGGGACCTATGTTATTCAGTATCTATATGAATACCTTATTCAAAATAAATAGTGGTGTCCAGATAATAAGTTTTGCTGATGATACAGCCATTATTTATCATTAGCAGAAACACCTGAAAATCATAAAAAATTGGATGGACCATCATTTACTAACAATAAACTTCGAGAAAACAAAGTTTCATTTAGTTCGTTTATGTTAGTATCATTTAATTAATATTTTATCACTTTGGGCCAAAGAAGTACCCCAGGATCAAAGTAATTTATACCACAGTATCTCTAAATCTACATTTTTGTTCTTGTAGGTTCACCCGTGGATCACCAAACATGGCAGTCGCCCTCTCCCGTCAGAGGAAGAGAACTGTCATTTGGTAGAAGTCACCGAAGAAGACGTTGCCCAGGTCATAACTTCCATACCGAAGTTGGATACTTTAATTTTGATAAAACATATGCTCAAGAAACACTCCTTCCAGGTAAGAAGCTGCGGGAAAGAATGTCGATATCATCATCTGAATTCGATTTTCAATTGTTGAATGCGAAGAAATAGATCAGAATGGATTGATTATGGAAGGATGAATTTTGGAAATAATAATTAGTTTTGAATTAATGAAGGAATTCATAAGTTAAGTAGAATAATTGGAAATGATGAAATATTTTATGGATAAAATAATAGACAATTTCATTTTTGCAACAAGTGCAAAAAGTAAGTGTTTGCTGCACTCGACGTGAATTGGCCGTCAGGCGGAGTTGGACAACACGTCGAGTGTAATAAACAATTTTTACACGAGTTGCATACCATATTTTTACTACGTTTGTGCAAAAACTGTTTCATTTAGGTGGTACTAAAGTGTAAGGAAGACATTCTTGAAGAAAACAGAAATCTTTGGGAGATCGTTTGCTAACGAACAGTCGTTACCGACCGATGATGAGCCCTTTACTCCCATAAACACCTACTGCGTAGGCTTAATATGGCAAGTACCTGACAACTCACTAGGTGGAGCGGCCTAGAAACTGTTTCCATCTCGTGAACCAGAATTGACTAATCAGCGGAGTGTGTATTGGTTTGGACGGGGAACAGATGGCTTCAGTGCTGTCTGTGTTGACCTGCCCTTGCACTGATGAGAGGCAACAACCTCGAAACTAGTCTGTAGGTGGTCACCCTGTCCAAATCAAAACATAATTCTGCTGGTTGGTCATAGAGGGCACTTGCAGTTGCGTCCTCTGATGCTTTGAGGAACGTTGCACAAGTAGCTGTTAGATTTAATTCAATACCCGTCGTGGTCTTAGCCAGGGGAGGAGTTGTTTTCTGACAGGTACTTGCCATAATAAGCCTACGCAGTAGGTGTTTATGGGAGTAAAGGGTTCATTATCGGTCGGTAACGACTGTTCGTTAGCAAACGATCTCCCAAAGATTTCTGTTTTCTTCGATTAAATCTCTTAACCCGGAGATTCGGAGTGTTCTTCCTCTGCTCACTAGGTGGAGCGACCTAGAAACTGCTTCCATCTCGTGAACCAGAATTGACTAATCAGCGGAGTGTGTATTGATTTGGACGGGGAACAGATGGCTTCAGTGCTGTCTGTGTTGACCAACCCTTGCACTGATGAGAGGCAACAACCTCGAAACTAGTCTGCAGGTGGTCACCCTGTCCAAATCAAAACATAATTCTGCTGGTTGGCCATAGAGGGCACTTGCAATTGCGTCCTCTGATGCTTTGAGGAACGTTGCACAAGTAGCTGTTAGATTTAATTCAATACCCGTCGTGGTCTTAGCCAGGGGAGTAGTTGTTTTCTGACAGGTACTTGCCATAATAAGCCTACGCAGTAGGTGTTTATGGGAGTAAAGGGTTCATCATCAGTATGTAACGACTGTTCGTTAGCGAAGACATTCTGCATTCAAATGTAGCTGCTGAAATAGTCTCCAAGAACTATTTTGGTGAATTTCTCTTCAAGGACACCAAAAATCATGATCATGATGAAACTTTTTGAAAAATTTCAAGGTGCGCCGGCGAAAATTGCAAAAGATATAAACAATTTAGTAAAAAAAGGGGGGGGGGGGGTTTGGTTATTTGCAAATATCTTGGAAACTACTGAAGATATCCAAAATTTGAAAGAGGAAATTTATTAAAAAAAGTCCCACCACCCAGAACTCTATCATCAGTATTTATAATTTTAATTCAGAGGCGAAATTAGCGCTAAAAGCGGGTGATGCGAGTCCCGCGTGCGCTGACTGATATGGACCCTTGAACAATAAAAATAATTTTAACCCATTAAATATCAATATGAGGAAATAAAAAAAAAATCACTCATCTTTCAGAATAAACGAATATCCATGGAAAAATTTTTTTTCCCGTAATTATTTTATTACATATGCTTTTATTAATCAACTAGTTTTTACAAGTGTCAAATTTACATACAAACCCTGATAATTGTTAAAATAAAAACCTCAAATTTGTTTCACTTCTTGGAGCCTTTCTTGGAAGGCTTTAAAAAAGATCCCAATTGGAAAAATAAAAAAAAAATTGTTGATTTTCCACTTTGTTATTCTAAGAGAATAAAAATAAAAAAATGCAAATAAAGCAATGAATTTTTTTTAATATTCCAATTTGTTCGTATTTCAATTCTTTGAAGTTACATAAAAATATTTTTTTAAATTTCATGCTCTGATTGTTTGAATAAATGTTAATTGTTTATAAGATATTTGAATTTTTGTTTTTTGGAATTTTAATCAGCAGTAAATATTATGATATCTAAGAACAAAATAATTTTTTGAAAAAAATTGTATTGCTCAAAAACGCATTTGTTGATTAACTATGTTTTTTTGTGTTTCATAAGTATTGTATTATTCAGTGTATAATTTTCACATATCCCTCTATAAGCAGAAATGTTTCTTGGGATCAATAAAGTATTATTAAATATTAATATTAAGGAACCATTTTTTAAATCATAACTTCCATTGCTCTTCGATATTCTAAAAAAACATATTTATTTATATTTTCTTTGTTCATGTAATAAACAATTTGTTATAAACTAATGAATTTTTACGTTCATTATCGGAACAATTAGTTTAAGACAATCTGAAAAATTAAATGATTATAATAATTATGAAGAACATCAATTTGTTTATTATTCAAAGGAGATCAAAAAGGACAGTGAAAGTGTTTTTGTCCAATCTCGAATAGTTAATGAGATTTTCAAGTATGAAATTCGTAAAAAACAGATTTTAGAAATATTTTTATAAATAATTGCCAAAAAAGTTGATAAATAATAGGGTTAGAGCTTTTGTTTGAAAGCTACTTTGTCCTTTGTCCTATTTCAAATAGTTAATGAGTTTTACAAGTATGAAAGCCGTAAAAATCAGATTTTGGGGGTATTTTTATAAAAAATTGTTAAAAAATTAGATAAATGATAGGACTTCAGCTTTGTTTAAAAGCCAAAATGAAGCATTTATGTTATAATTTTTTAGTAGATAAATGAATGAAATATTTTCATATCTGATAAATTGTGAAAGGCTTCCCAAGTAGCACACCTATATTGGTAAAATATTGGTGTAATATTGTGAACATATTGGCGAAATATTTGAAATGCAATATTGGCGAGAGAAAAAATGTGAACATTTGGCGATATTGGTCCAATATTACTTGAGTAACATTGCGCAATATTCTCGGAGCGATATTGGCCTCAAAATATTCGGCGATATTGGTACAATATCGCTGGTACAATATTGGCACAATATTCAAATGTCATATTGTCGAGAAGTAAAATGTGAACATTTTGCGATATTGGTCGAATATTGTTTAGACATTTCAAAATTAGTATTGGTGAAATATTCTTGAAGCAATAATGGCCTCAAAACATATCTCGATATTGGTACAATATCATTTGGATATATTGGTGGAAGTAAATATACCTTGGTAAATTATTGAATGTCTTTTAGTTGATCAAGGTGTCACCAGAGTCTGCCTTTTGATCGCCAAAACCACTGTGTAAGCTGTCTTTAAAATATATTATGGAAGTATTTAATATATTTTCGTAAGTTTTAGAAGACGTTCTATATGTAGATCCACCTAGCGGATTTTTATCAAGGTTTGATCATGATATAATTTTAATATATTTCATTGAATATTCGGCCAATATTCAGAATCAATCTTAATCTAGATGTGGGAAACAATATGGAGACAATATTGTTTTAACGATACCGGTAAATATTATTGAACCAATATTGACCCAATATTAATTAATAAGGTTTGTGGAATATTGGCGGAATAATATTCAACCAATGTGTAATCACATTTGGATATACAATATTGCTGTCATTCCTAAAATCGGTATGAGAGGAATATTGGGATTGTAATATTCATTCCAGATGTTGAAAACAATATGAAGACAATATTGTTTTATCGATATTGGTAAATATCATTGAACCAATATTGATCCAATATGAGTTATTACAATTTGTTAAATAAAGTTGAAATGATATTCAACCAATGTGTTATCAAACTTGGAAATACAATATTGTTTTTAATACCTAGAATCGATATTACTGGAATATTTGGATTGCAATATTTATTCTAGATGTGGAAAACAATATATAGACAATATTGTATTATCGATATTGGTAGAAATTATTCAACCAATATTGACCCAATATTACATGTGACAATTTACATTCTGAACAGGTTCAACCAATATTCCACCGTTATTATTATTATAATATTGTTTTTTGAATATTCACCCATATTGGACCAATATTGATTTTAAATTTACAATATATTTATATTGGCCCAATATGGAACCATGATTCAGCCGATATGATGTGCTACCTGGGTTTCGCGGCCATCGTCACTTACATGATGGTTCTTCGGGTTGTAAGGCCGACGTATGTTCTGAGAAGGTCTCGACGTTTCGCCAACACGAGTGGTTAGCATTTTCAAGAGTTATTTTGCAAATTTCTGCTTTCTTAAGTTGCTGTCAAATGTTTGACAGACAGTGTGCTCTATGCAGGTAGACGGTTTAGAACAAAGCGGATCGGATTTGATTATGGAGTTATTCTCGGGAAGGCATTGTTTGTTTAACTCTTGCTGCTAACAATAATACAAAATAATATAAAATATGTAACTGTTTGAAATCTATTGCCAATCTCACAGAATATCTGCTAAATATGTAGTAGGTTTAAACGTTTATGTTTGTCATGATGACAGCACGTTGAAGTAGAATGACAGATGAGTGCAATAAATACTTTATTGCACTAGTGCAATTAAGAACTTCTTTTTCCACTGAATATAGTTCAATAAAGTTTTGCTTTTTGCATGAATGTAGAAAAAAGGATAAACTGGATATTGATAAACAGATACAATTCTCATGTATGAATCTTTCGCAGAACCCCTTCCTTCACCGCCGAGACACCACCGCAGTGCCCCCAGCTTCCCAATCGAGCAGCGCAGCGACTACGAGACAGCACATTGGCAGGTCCGGTCGTTCGAATTCGGCGCCCGATAGCTACGACTGGCATCAAGAGAAACAGATGAGCGTCGAATCGAGTTTGGAGTGCGTAGAAGAGGTCATCGTAGACGTTGACGAAAACTGTAAAAACGGAATCAAGAATGCGGAAAAACGGTGATGACGGAAAATTCCGTGAAACTGCCGACGAGTTTTGATGTGATTGTTGAAAATTGATACGGAATTGTGATACGCCATGTTTTGGAATGAGGCGAGAAAGTTGTTGATTGTTAGATTTGGCGAGGAAAAAATTTAGGGGATTGTTGTTTTGTTGAAAAAAAGTTGTTGGGGTTAGGTTTCTTATACAAAAACTGGTATTCCTCAGTTTTACAACGTTACGTCAATATATTTAGCCATCCCCAGGGCTCTAAAATGTAAAATTATGGACAATTACAAAATGAAAATTGCACAGAAAAACAATTTTTATAAAAGTAAAAAATAAAAACGTGGTAAATCTAGCTCTGAATGTGAAATCCAAGGTATTTTAATGTCAATTAATTTTCAATGATGCTATTGTCTAACGGAATGTTTTCAAGATGACATCTAAAAGATATCATGTCGGTTTTTTTTATGTTGAATGATAGTAAATTCGAATCACACCAATCTTTCTCTTTTTTTGAGATCAAAACATATCATTTGAACAAGATAGTGCTTGTTTTTATGATGTCAAAATATGGTACTGTCAAGCTGTAAACGTTTATAGTTAAAATTACAATTTTTGAATATTTTTCTGATACCAGCTAAAATTCCGAAACCTGTCTTGAGATATAAATTTTTTATTTAATAATAGTAGTCATTCGAGTGTTGAATTAGATGATTAACAAAATCTTGAAGAGAAAACTTTACTCAATTTTATTCAGTGTCTCGTTAGATCTATGAATTGTTTTTATGCTGTGTTGTACTTTTGATGAAGGAAAACCAATGTAAGTCTATAGAAGTAAAATGAAAATCAACTTGAAATAAAATTCTTCCTCAAGACTGGTTTCGGAATTTGAGCTGGTTTCAAAAAATATAAAAACAATTATAATCTTGAGTATGAACGTTCACATGTTTTCATTTTCAACTCTTATAAAAAATATTTTTTCTTTGCAATTTTTCTTTTGTAATTGTCCATAATGTTATATATTATAGAACTGAGGATGACGAAATATATTGCCGAAACGTTGGCTAACTGAGAAATACTGGTTTTTCTATAACAGACCTGAACCCAACAACTTCTTTTCATGATGAATATAGAAGGTCGAAACATCATCACATATTGTTGTTTAATGGCAAAAACAGATGAATTTTCCATTTAATTTTCAACGTGTCAAGTTACCTTAGTAATGAAACACTTGAAAAGTTACACGGATTTTGGGATCAAAAAATTATATTTAACTGCATTAACTTCTGGTGGAATTTGTTTATATTCAGAAAAGTTCACCTGATTGTTGAAATACACCATACCAATCAACAATTTCTCGAATTATTTCTTTGTGATGATCTTTCTTACTGATTCCACAATTTTAATGTTATTTTTAGGAATACCAATTTGATGATTGTTTTCACGATTTGAAATTGATATGGTGATGAAATCTGATATTTGTGTTGAGCATTCTCACACAAATCGAATGGAATGTGAACATTGGCCGCCATTAATTTTTTAATTGAGAAAATTCATGATTATTGTTCATGCATATTTGTTTTGTTGTGAATATATTTCTTTTATTTTTTTTTTTTTTTATTTCTTACCATAAAACATCACAGAAGATATTTATGTTTTCTTTAAAATAATTTTCATTCAATTTAAGCCTCTTGCAGTAGGCCAAGCTGTTGATAAAAAAGAGGCTCTTTTCACACAAAATAAAAGACGCAAACGGCCTACTACTTTTTATAAGATAGTTCGTGAATGAAAACCCCGGTTTCCGCCCCAGCAAAATCGCTTTGTGGAATTTTTTAAAATAGAAAAAGTGAAAAAAATTACAACTTTTTTGTTTTTTTGGAAATACAGTAATGTCCGCTTATAACGAACCCGCTTATTGCGAACTTCCGTTTAAAACGAACCAATCTGCCCAGATAACACACGATATCCTATGGATATCCATTTTATGTCCAATTCTGGTCGGGATATCCTTGGATCTGAAATGGATATTCATGGGTTATCCATCGAAGGATATGAAATGGATATCCTTCAGCAAATATCCTATGGATATCCATAAAATATCCACAGTTATTATGGATGTGATTGAATTGCAAGACTGATTTTGATATTATCAATTTCTGAGTTTTTTCCATGCTCGTACACGAATAGAAGCATTTCAAGAATACTCTTATCTTTCGTTTTCCGACTGGATCTGAAATGGATATCCATAAGATATCCGTAGAGATGATCCATAAGATATATTATATGGATATTCTATGGATATAGTTCAGGAATATCTTATGGATATCCTTGAAGGATATCTTATGGATGTACAGGTTGGTACCCTCCGACCATCCATTGGACGTCCATAGTATATCCTTTGGATATTTCCTGACGTCCATAGTACATCTAGCATAACCACAACAGATGTCCAGTGTTATCTGGGAAATATCGAGCTGAATTTTGGATATCGATGGTTTTTCACTCTTCAACGTACACAAATTGCATCTTTATGAAAATAATCTTTTTTCTGAACCGTTGAAAGATATTCTACAGATGGCCATAAAATATCCGAAGCAAATATAAAATAATGAATGAATGATGGTTTTTCGGGTTTTTAGGCCGACGTTTATTTAGAGAAAAACTCGACGTTTCGCCAACACGAGTGGTTGGCATTTTCAAGAGAAATGACATTTCTCTTGAAAATGCCAAACCCGAAAAACCCCGAAAAACCCGAAAAACCATCATTCATTCAACGATGGCCGCGAAAGCCTTTCACAATTTGTAAAACGCCTCTACGAGGAGGAAATAGTTTCTTTATACCGAAGATTGGACCAACTGCGAAAGAAGAAAGCCCAGCTACTATCATCTCTAGCGTTTCTCTCTCATTGCCGCGATGAGAATGTGATACCAACATTCATTAAAACCAAACGAAACATTTCTCTTGAAAATGCCAACCACTCGTGTTGGCGAAACGTCGAGTTTTTCTCTAATTAAACGTCGGCCTAAAAACCCGAAAAACCATCATTCATTCAACGATGGCCGCGAAAGCCTTTCACAATTTGTAAAATAATGAATGTTTTGCATTCTTAAGTTCTCTACTAAAATGCACTATATGAGAGTTCCGACCAACGCTGCTTTTATTAACAATTTTGGAAGAATATTCGATAAATGATAGATCGCTAACTTATATCTACGTAAGATTAGTCAGGTTAGGTTAGGTTGACTGGTGATTCACTCATTTTTAACTCAATTTGCCTTTTTCTTCTCTTGTCATTTAAACTTACCGCCATGACAGTGACCAATCACAGAGCGTTAAGTCGTGCAGTTTATTTGTTGTTAGTTCTGTGATTGTTGACTGTGCGATTTGTGCGAAAGAGAAACTTAACCTTACTTGCTTACTTTTGTGGTTTTACTGGTTTTCCATTACATATATAGTTAAGTTATGTCTCTGATTCCTGGTTTCATTCACGGGGATTTTAAGGATTTTGGTTTTTTTCATTCCTTCAAATACATTTTGATGGTGAGTGGTAGAAATATAATATTTAAACTATTTTCAATCAATGCATTTGTGCCAATTAGGAGGGAGAAAATGGATAATATCAAGAAATATCAAACAAAAAGGCTGATGTACTTATAAAAAATAAAAATTGGAATCCGAACGAGTATTAGTTAAAGAGTCTACAAACTTCACTAATGACGCCTGTTCCATCTCGTCAATGGTCGACTTCAACATCATACATTCCTGGTAATGAAATAATGTCTATTGAAAATAATAATTCTGATTATTCATCAACTCGTGTTACAGAATTTGATAGTTCTGCAGACGAGGTTTCCTCTTTGGATAATGGATTCGTATTCAATTCAGTTACAGAAAATAATTTTCATGAAACTAAAAGACTCGCTAACAGATATGAAACATGCGAACAGATAAGATGAATAATATAACTGCACCATGTAGGGATGTTTTATCGATATTTGTAGAATTTGATCATTTCCACATTGATTCCTTGAGGAAATCAAACAATTGGTGGAGTATTTGGACGACAGGGAGAAATTCAGAGCTGTTGTGAGTGAATAATGTTTTCCCTATCTTTTTATAAAAAATATCTTTTTCAGGTCGATGAAGTTTAAAAAATTGGAGGTTCATCATTATATGATTTTATAAAACGTTGTCTTTCATCCAATATAACAAATGATTTTGCATTAGAATGTAGCTGGTATGGGGCAAAAAAAAGAGTTTTTGTTGAACTCAAATTGGCTGAACTTTTACTAGGTAATGACAATATATTTCATATAAAGTTCTGTCTATAATGAAGAATACACATAGTAAATTCTTCAATAGAATTTGATTTTATTCACAATCTTTAGAAAATTAATTCCTTATTCCGGCTTGAATTTTATTCCGTTATGTGGTATATAGGATTAGTGTTTACTCAATTAATTTCAGACGCAGCTAATTCCAATGGTCTGGCAGCAAATATAGAAAAATGTCAGAAGAGGCAATAAAAAGTTGGCTACGAATGGCCAAAGAAAGACATCTGCTAGCTTCGAAAAAACAGGAAAAACACCAAGAAGAAACCGAGATTGTCATTCTCTGAGTGGCCTGTTTTTAATTTATTTTTGGTTCCAAGAATAATATTTTATTATTACAATATGATATATTCACATTTTTTATTCTTTTAATATCTTAATTTGTTATTTCATCAATAAGAGTATAAATACATTTTTTTATCCTCTCGTTTTTAGTTAATGAAAATTATTATTGTTTTGTTATACCAAAGTAATTTTTATTTATTCAAAAAAATCCCTAAAAGATATCTTTTGGATATCTGTGAACAATATCTTATGGATATCCTTGTGGATATCTGGTAGATGTCCCTGAACAACATATTGAGAATATCCGTGAAAAATATCTCATGGATATTCCTGAACGATATCTTATAGATATCCCAGAAGGATATCTCATGGAAGTCCAGCTTGTTCCACTCGGACCATCCAACGGACGTCCATAAAATATCCACCGGATATCAACTGGATGTCCTCTGGATATCCCCAATGTCCAGTGGATATCCATCGAGAAAACGGGGGATTCCCCGAAATCTTTTAGGCGATCGCCCGGCGCGTGCTGCTAGTTACCAATCCAGTGTTTCTGTTAGTTATTCGTGTTCAATGTGTTGAAGACGTACTATCATGAGTGACGTAATTTCAAAAAAAATGTAAAGCTCTTGCTTTGAGTAGTAAATATGACATCGTCAAAAGATTGCAACAGGGTGTGAAGCAAAGCGAGTTTGTTCGAAAATGGGATTGAGTAAATCGACGGTGAGTACTGCATAAAAACATGTGTAGCACCCAAAATAGCAACGAGTAAATTACCATTCAAAATTTTTAATTCAGGTGGCTACAGTTTGGAAAAATAAACAAAAAATAAAAGAAATGTTGGAAAAGAGCCAAAACCTGAATGTAAAACAATTGAAAAGCCCATGAATTCTTTAGTTGATCAGGGAATTTTGAAATGGTTTTCTCAGCAAAAAAATAAAAATTTTACCATTAGTGGTGCTATATTGCATTCGAAGGCTGAAGAACTTGGAAGAAAGTTGTTAAAAGATGAAGAACCTAAAGTTAGTAGAAGCTGGACAGAAAGGTTTAAAAAAAGACACAATATAACCAGTGGAAAAATTGTTGGAGAATCCAAATCAGTTGATAGATATAAACTGTGTAAAAGACTGGCTTCAAAGAAGCGGCCAATAATTAGAGCAAACTTCGAACATGAGGACATATTCAATGGAGATGATACCGAGTTGTTCTAAAAGCTTACACCTGACAGGACATTGAGATTCAAAGGGGAGTAATGTGAAGGTGGGAAGCTCTCTAAATAAAGTATAACTGTGCTTGTGTTAGCAAATTTAACTGGAACAGAAAAAAGAAAGTTACTGATATTTGAAAAATCAAAAAACCCCAGATGTTTCAAGAATCTTGTGCAGTTACCAGTAAATTAAATCCAATAAAAAAGCATGGATGACCTCAGAAATGTTTGAGAATGAATTATGGAAATGGGATGATGAATTACGCCGTGCAAAACGAAGAATCATATTGTTAGTAGACAACTGTCCTGCTCATCCAGATGTCCTAAATTTGGACTGGATCAAGTTAGTGTTCATGCCTCCAAATACCAGTCCGAATCTACAGACTATGGTTCAAGGTGTTATCCATAGTTTGAAAATCATTTATCGTCGACTTCTTCTCTCGAACATGATAGATTTTATTGATAGCGGCGGGAAAATGTTTTCTTTCTATTGATCTTTTAGATGCGATGCACTTGATTCATATGGCATGGCAAAAAGTATCAAAACAAACAATTTCTAATAGTTTTCAAAACGGCGGTTTCCAGAGGGCTGAAAAAATTTTTGATTCAGATGATGACCTGCCATTAGTCGAATGGCTGAAGAAAATTCAACAAGTTCATAATGACATTCAAGATGATCTTCCTTATATTGAAAATGATTTCAATGAATTGGTCCATATTGATGACCAACTTATAACTGCCGACTACTTGGATGATGATGCCATTGTCGCTTCTGTGTCTTCTGCAGTTTATACTGTTGATGATGATGAGGAGGAGGAAGATAAAGATGAAGAGGGCGAGAGTACGGAATTGATACCAGTTCCAACCATATCAGATGCACTTCGACATATCGACAGCGTTCGCTATTTCCTTCAGACTCAAAATACTCCACAATATGTCAACAAAATCTTGCGTACAGTTGTACCACATATTATAATCTATCAGTTTGTCCAGCTTCAGATTTTGAAAAATTAAAAAAATTGTCGCTTTTTCGAGGTTTTCCCATTAGTGGTGCTATATTGCATTCGAAGGCTGAAGAACTTGGAAGAAAGTTGATAAAAGATGAAGAACCTAAAGTTAGTAGATGCTGGACAGAAAGGTTTAAAAAAAGACACAATATAACCAGTGGAAAAATTGTTGGAGAATTCAAATCAGTTGATAGATATAAACTGTGTAAAAGACTGGCTTCAAAGAAGCGGCCAATAATTAGAGCAAACTTCGAACATGAGGACATATTCAATGGAGATGATACCGAGTTGTTCTAAAAGCTTACACCTGACAGGACATTGAGATTCAAAGGGGAGTAATGTGAAGGTGGGAAGCTCTCTAAATAAAGTATAACTGTGCTTGTGTTAGCAAATTTAACTGGAACAGAAAAAAGAAAGTTACTGATATTTGAAAAATCAAAAAACCCCAGATGTTTCAAGAATCTTGTGCAGTTACCAGTAAATTAAATCCAATAAAAAAGCATGGATGACCTCAGAAATGTTTGAGAATGAATTATGGAAATGGGATGATGAATTACGCCGTGCAAAACGAAGAATCATATTGTTAGTAGACAACTGTCCTGCTCATCCAGATGTCCTAAATTTGGACTGGATCAAGTTAGTGTTCATGCCTCCAAATACCAGTCCGAATCTACAGACTACGGTTCAAGGTGTTATCCATAGTTTGAAAATCATTTATCGTCGACTTCTTCTCTCGAATATGATAGATTTTATTGATAGCGGCGGGAAAATGTTTTCTATTGATCTTTTGGATGCGATGCACTTGATTCATATGGCATGGCAAAAAGTATCAAAACAAACAATTTCTAATAGTTTTCAACACGGCGGTTTCCATAGGGCTGAAAAAATTTTTGATTCAGATGATGACCTGCCATTAGTCGAATGGCTGAAGAAAATTCAACAAGTTCATAATGACATTCAAGATGATCTTCCTTATAATGAAAATGATGAATTTGTCCATATTGATGACCAACTTATAACTGCCGAATACTTAGATGATGATGCCATTGTCGCTTCTGTGTCTTCTGCAGTTTATACTGTTGATGATGATAAGGAGGAAGATAAAGATGAAGAGGGCGAGAGTACGGAATTGATACCAGTTCCAACCATATCAGATGCACTTCGACATATCGACAGCGTTCGCTATTTCCTCCATAACCAAAATACTCCACAATATGTCAACAAAATCTTGCATACAGTTGTACCACATATTATAATCTATCAGTTGCCCAGCTTCAGATTTTGAAAAATAAAAAAAATGGTCGCTTTTTCGAGGTTTTTCCGGATTTTCTCAGTGGAAAATGCACCGATCCGGTCGTATGTCATTTTGTATGTTTTATGAATCTCTACAAGAGTTCCGTTGACAGTAAAACGATTCCTTGAATAATCTTTGTGATATTTCCAAAAAACTAAAATAGTTTTAAATTTTTTCACTATTTCTTGTTTACAAAATTCCACAAAGCGATTCTGCTGGGGCGTAAACTGGGGTTTTCATTAACGAACTATCTTATTAAAATTAGTATTGGCCATTTGCGACTTTTATTTTGTAGGAAAAAAACCTCTATAGCTTGGTCTACAGGTAGAATATTCTTATCAAAACTCTTTGGTCTATAAACACGTATCTAGGATTCGCATGTTCCTCGTATTTACTGGTGGTCACTAAATAAGTACTTACTCGTGCAAATCATCATTTCGTATCTAAGTTTCAACCCAGATGTGGTCATTTTTTGTGACCCTTCTGTTGAACAAGGGACCATGAAACTAAGTAAAGAATGTATAACGAAGAAAGTGAAATTATGTAGGTCAAAATGGACTTTCTGTAGTGTAGACTTATCATTACAAAACTCTGAAACTGGCACACGACTCCCAATCTGACTGTGAGAATGACAGTGTTCTGTTAGATCCGAAATAAATAAGAATCAAAGTATCAAAAGTTGAACAAAATCAGTAGTTATTTTCTCATTGTGAAATCCTTATATTTCGACTCTCAATTCTTGACCCGCGAACGTCATTAGATCATGATATGCACCATCCAATCAAATAATTCAATCTCATTGCCATTGACTCATTTCTTTTCCTAATTCTGTCTTCAGATATACAAGAAGATGCTGGCAATGATCACTTTATACTACCTGAAAGGTCAACACCGAATAAACACGATGGTTTTTTTCACCAGAAAAATAAACCTAGATACCAACAGACCTCTTCGAATCGTTTGTAAACACTGATGTCAGAAATCAATCAGATAGTAGTGTGCTTGTTTCAAGCCAAAGACATTCATAAGGTAGCACGACTAAAATATCCCGTCCAAAAATATCCTGTCCAAAATATCCTGCCAAAAATCCCCCATCCAATAATATCCTAAGACTATAATATCCTTACCAATAACAAATTTCAACTTACTAGCTACATTAGTTCGTTCAGGTTAAATCAGACTAATAATTGGACGGGATAATTTTGCATATAAGGATTATTGGCAGTATATTTTTGACAGGATATTTTTGGGCAGGATATTTATTCGTAGACCACATTTATCCAATCTTCATAAGTACCCACAGGTCCATGTGGACGATTTTCCCAAAAACATAATTCCAGAGTAAACAGTCCAATTGTAACGTGATATATCCCAAAAGTCTCCTATGTAGATTGTAAGTTAGGCATCTACAGGGATTCTCATATTTGAGGCGGATATAGCTAGCCTAAGAATCGAAACTACTTGTAGATTAGTTTTCCAGTTTCTGACCACCCTGTAGATGCTCATTTATATATAACCACCCATTAAATTGCCTTACACAATTTTTCGCTGATCTGCATATTTGAAATTATCCTCAGTATTTCCCGCTTTTGCAGTCATACCTTGCAGGACGGGGCATAGATATTGAGTACAGGGGTATACAATTTTGCATTTTTTGACTCGTCAAATTGAAATCAAAAGTTTAATTCAAAGCATTTTCTCTTTTACCCCCCCCCCCCCCTTCTTCCCATTATCATTTTCTTTTCTTAGTTTTGTAACAATCCTTCCCACTCCTTTCAGAATATTTTGTGATTGCTTCAAGTTTGTGTGGAACAAACTATTTCAATAATGATTATATAAATAGTTACCATCAAAACTTTATATAAAAACTGAAATTATCATTCTATAATGACTGAAAGTGACACTGCTGAATTACTAAGCTTACCTTTTGAATCAGCAAATTGGTGGATTCTTCTCTTTTGTTTTACTCCGAGTAGTAGTTCCAATATTCATAGTGTTTTTCATTTGAAAAAACCGATGACTGTATATAACGAGTGGTGTGATATATACTGAAAGCGCCTGATAAAATTATTCAATGCATCTCCGAAAAGATCTTGTGTAGGAAATCAAACATTTTTAAATCTCATTCATAAAAAAGCACTAGATTTTATAAATTTTGCACCTATTCGATGTATTCTCTATCTTGTGAACATCATATACATTTTTTACTATACCATTATGTGTACAGTTTTCATCGTATATGTTCGGTTCGATGAACAAATACCGTTAGCAAACCAAAATGAAAGTCATCAGATCGAATCAATATTCATGTCCAGTCCAATTTTGATAATTATGATTCGATTTTTGAGCTTAGAATAGTAACTCTGCTGTTTTGAAAAATTGCGATTTTTGTATCCCTATTATTAAAAGATCAATAATTCAAGGGCATTTTTTCTGATATATAATCATCTCCACTCCTATGCATATCACCCTGAAGATCATAGTAAGTTGTTCTTTGAATGATAAAGGAATGCTGATGCCTCCTGGCGAGATCAACTCATTTTGACTGGTAATTTCACCTATAGTATTAATATAAAAAAAATATCATTGAGATAGATAGTAAATAGCAGTAGTCCTAAAACTGTCTCCTGTGGCATACCAAATTGAAAGATTTTTTGTTCACTTCTAGCTTCATCAATTTCAACATATTGAGTTCTACTTTCTAACTAATTTTTAAGAAGATCATAAACTTTGCCGTGAAATCCAATATTCTCTAATTTCATTAATAGTCGTTTATGGTCATCTGTATCAAAAGCTTTGGCCAGGTCCAAAAAATAGTTGAATTTTGATTATCAAAATGTTGATGTATATTATTAGTCAGATAAATCCGAACTGTTTTTCTCAAATCGAAGAATAAAAAAGGAACTTCATATTTCAAGGAATCGTATATCATTGTGCCAAAAATCCTACCAAATAATGGGATGTTTCACCCAATGAATAACAACGTTTTACCAAGGTGGATCATTTCAAGAAAAATATTAATTTGGTTATGTTTAGACATGTTTGAATATTAAAACAGATATAGACCTGGCTGGTACTGCGATGGACATTGATCAATCAATCAATCAATCAATCAATGGCACTATTAAAATTACTACTTATATTCGAAGAATATACCAGACACTTCGTCAGAGTTTTGAAGAATTCTATGTTCCACATAAATTGTATTGAGATGATGAGACTATTGATGAAATGTTGCTGTGCTTATTTCGAATGTTTTCGTATGTATTATTTGAATATTGTTGCTGTTATTCGTAAGCCATTCCATTCTACTTCAGATGTCAATGGCGTAGGGCCGGTCGTATACGTTCAGTTTACACTTCGGATCGCCTTACTAATGGTTAGAATGTGAACTCTCATAACATCATTCACACTCTAAACTAGTGGTAACTCTATCTGCACTTAAACCGGACCTATATACATCTGGGGGTCTATTCTCGAGTTTCAACGTATACGAATCAATGTTGTATCTTTTTCCAACGCTCGGTGTTTGTATCGCTCTATGGTACTTCAAACGTTTCAAACTGATTTCGCATGAACTCGAGAAAAGACCCGTGTCACCAAAGTTATACTGTCATTTGAAATTACAAGACTGGGGTAGCTAATAATTGCAGCCCCATTTGTTTCAAAGCGAATATATTTCTTAATTGAATTGGTAACCTGATATTGACAGCCTCATAACACAACTCAGAAAAATGAGCTACTAATTGGATGTAAAGCTTTATTCACAACAGTTACTCATTGGCTTCGGAGCAATATGTCCAGATAAATCAATCGCTACAACGAAAATGCTAAAGGAGGGATATATCTAAGAGCTAAGTTAATATAACTGTTGGATTCGTCTAAATCAGTGACGATTTCTTTAATTTTCTTTACAATATCTGGTTTTTTGGTATCGTCTCGTTCAATCACTTTGTTCATCACGATCCTTAGTTGATATGCGGACGTGCTGGTCGCAGAATCCGATAATTCTTTCAGTATTCTATCAGTGTATCCCTGAAAACAAGAAGAAGTCAACATCAACAGTTCTAAATCTGGGTTCCAATCATCAAGACTGGCCAGTTTTCCTCTTCATTCAATCTACGATCGTAGAGTAGGAATGGAAGAAAAAATATGTTTCGCTATTTCAGCAGCAGTGTTCATAACAGCAGCAGTGTTCATGACAGCAGCAGTGTGCATGAAAGAGTGGAACTATTCTTGCGAAAGGATCCACTCCTTTAGATATCTCTTCAGACCAAGGAGTACGCTTATTAACTTTGACAGAAGTCGTCAAACCTATCTTGTCTTATCCTGTCTGGATGCATATAAATGGTATCATCAAAGTCCTTAATATCTATACTGAAGGGAGATGGACCAAGAACAGTTCCCTGAGGTACTACATGCAGAATTGTGTGAAAATCGAAACATGCTTCGTTTATGTATACAGATAAACAGATCAGGAAGTACAATTCTGACACCATATTGGCGCAGTTCTTCAATGATAGAGCTGATGGAGGTTGTTGATAAATCTAATCCAACTGAGTATAGAAGTATCCATGCCACCTCCTGGCCGTCAATTAGGTCATTTAGGATTTTGAAAACAGCATGTACACATTTACTTCTGAAACCGAATTAACAGCAGCTGAAGAATTTATTTGATATAGAGTATTTAATGGGCTCTTCAAAAAACATCAGTGTTGTTATATTTCAATACGATCAGACCAACATTGTTTCCTTGCGGTATTGATATTTTTTGTGATTATACATTTGTAGTAGCTCCAGTTTGAAGAAGTCAGTGTTTTCGTGACATTTATGACGTAATTTAGGAGATATTGGACAATTTTTCTACTTTGGTTAGTTTATTCCTATGTACTGTTTCGATACCTCTCCAAATATAAAAAATCACCAAACCAGAGTGACATTATACTCACACTATATTTACTCATTCCTAGTCTCTTAGATTCCTTATTCAGAAGATCGTAGAGGGACAAAAGCGTCACGTAAGCTTTTGTTGGTGGAATCTGCTTCTGCCTTAAGAGTTCAACCCTGTAAAAGTACGGATTTAAAATAAAAACTTCTATTTGGAGGTGAAGAAAATACAATAGATAATAGAGAGAGTGCATCTGTAAAAAAAGAAGGTCAATAATAATTAGGAAAAAGTTCTGTTATATTTTGAAAAAAGAAGAATTTTAAAGCTGGCACTTTATGGATCCATTATTTGATGCTGATTTGTCTTTGAATAAAGGCATAGATATAAAGGCGTGCACCAGTCTGATAGCATATTCAAAAAGGAGGATTTCACTTTGAGAATCCATTTATTTCGACAGTTTATTTACCATACTATACAATATAATACGTATTGCAAAGTGAGGTTAAGTGACATTGAGTTTTTCTACGAGACAATACCAGACTGATTTATAAACTTTCATCGAAATGAAAATCTACAGTGTCACACATAAAGATCGCAACATATAGAAGTTTCTTTTTTATCAATAGATAAATGAAAAAAATTTTACTTGGCAGTCCCCTTTCCTTTTGTCATATGCCACCATAAACCTGTCATATTTGATATTTTTTTCGAAAATACTCAAAAAATCAGGTGTTTCGGAGATCGAAAAATGCCAAGCGAAAAGTTGCTCAGTTTTCAATTTTATACCTTCGCTCCAAATTTGGACTCTCCTCTACTGTCTCTTTCACTTTCTTCCAATTTTTAAAATTTCGAATCTTTCGCTCTACCTATTCGAACGAAAATGATTAAAATTTCCTGATTTTGACACGAGACTTCAATGTCATATCCTGTCCAGAAAATACCCACATTGGCATGTTACTTGAAAAAAAATGCGTCTTCGTTGTTGCAAAGTTCATCTAGTTTTTTAATTTCGTTGTTAAACGGATTCGGATTTTCAATGAATGGACGCTAATATGCCAAAAATCAAATAAACGAATTGCTCTTCATTCTTTTCACACTCGTATTCCTTTTTTTATTAGATTCGGAATCGGTAGAGCGAAAGATTTGAAAAATTAAGAAAATTGGAAATAAGTCAAAGTAACAGTAGAGAGTCCAAATTTGGGGCAAAGGTATAAAATTGGAAACTGAGATACTTTTTCTTTTGGCATTTTTCGAAATTTTCGAAAAAAAAATGATTTTCTGAGTATTTTCGAAAAAATGGCAAATTTGACAGGTTTAGAGTAGCTTATAACAAATGAAAAAAGACCATTTTTCACTCAATTTTCAAGCACAAACTAACTGCGAAGTCAAATTTGCATTATATCTATCAATAAAAAAAACTTCCAAATGATACCAACTTTATGTGTGACCCTGTATATCATAGTGAACCTCGTATCGATACAGATGGCGATTCCCAAATGAGCGAATTATAGTAAGGACGCAAAAACATTCTGTGGATTATACAAACCTGAAGTCAGAGTCGTCGTATTTCTTCAGAAACTCTTGCGCTTGATCGTCTAAATCATTAGACACGAAATCTGGTTCTATTTCCCTGGCTAGTTTCACCAATTCCAAGTAGTTTCTCCCAAAATAGAATCCAACGTCTCCTGGTACCGTGTCATCTTCGCTATATTTGCTTCTGGCACCATTCGCTCTACGGAAATCTTGTGAAAACTCATCTGTGGGTGAGTTGTCCTCGTTGAAACCCAATTTGTAGTATCTGTTGAAATAGTTGAGTCCGCTAGGGTGTTTCAGACTTTCTACGTAGTCTCTAAAGGCCAGTTCTGTGAATGAGAAATTGGAATTATGGAGAATTTCATTATATACAAATATTGATTGAAAATTAACCGAAAGCAGTGTTTTTCTACTTCATCCATCTGTTTATCTGTTTCGTTGCGAAAATGCTTTCATATTATTAATTAATTATTAGTAGTCTCGTTAGTCGTGTCAAAATTAAAAAAAGTCAATCTTTTCGAGCTTCCTCGAGACGATCAGACTAAGGTATAATCTGATGACTTTTTCGGTTTCGAAAGCACTAGAAAAATTTTGAGCTACCCCAGTTAATAAATGTTCACATCAGATTAGGAAGAGACGTGTCAAAATCCGAAAAAGTCTATTTTTTAGCTATATTGAGAACAATCAGAGCTAGTGTCGTCTGGAAATCTATATAAATTATCCTCCCGCGAATGATATGTCAACTTTATCGAAATATATATATATATATATATATATATATATATATATATATATATATATATATATATATATATATATATATATATATATAATCACTCCATAAACATTTCACACGCATTTTGAAACTTTACCAATTTCTTTCGCAACTAAGTACTGGTTTATGGCCACCCTAGTGAGAGCTGACACCATTTTCAAATGAGAACACGAAATGAATTGCTTCGAAAAACAGATTAAGACATCTGTTAGCTATTCAAGGCGAGCAAACAGTATTTGTTTTTTATTCGGACCAAAAAATGTACTCACAGGGGGGCACATGTAGGTACTCTCATGTTCTATAGAATAGCATTTTATGTCTGGTCAACATTGTGTGCCTCTTGAACGAATGTTGAAAATTTTTAAGAAAAAGAGAAAGCCAAGTAATGTTTTTGAATGCAGGACTGTGGAAAAGTGAGACACATGGTGGGCAGACAAACGGTTTTTTATACCTGGCGAAAAGTTCTAGAAAACTAGAGTGTGGTGGGTCATAGTTTTCGGAAGGGCAAGAGAGACTTTTGGAATGGTGAAAAAGGACACTAGCGTCGGACGTCGGTTCGAACGAGACGCGGGCATAGTAGACTTGGCGCGGAGCATCGGTTTCGGACGCGGCGGTGAGAGACACTTTAACGCGACGATACGCGAGCCATTTATTTTGAGTGATTCGTCTCGTCATCGATGAGTTCTAGCCCCGGCTCAATTATTCTGCGAGTATTATTAATTAGTGTTCATGATTATTGCAGCGCAGTGTTGTGTATTTCCTTGAGGATTTTTATTGCGCTATTGGTTGTGCCACTAGTATTTCCCAGTACAGGTCGTATAAAATAACTATACCTTTTATTTTCAGCAAATATTTGAGGGGATTTTTTTATGTATATATATATATATATATATATATATATATATATATATATATATATATATATATATATATATATATATATATAGGTATAACCCTCAAAATGTTCTGCAACCGTAGACACGTGTTTCGAGCTTAAGCTCTCATCAGTACGGTAAAATCAAGTGCGAAGATGTACAACACTTGGATGTAAAAATAGAAACAAAGGAAGTCAACAACTGATGAGAGCTTAAGCTCGAAACACGTGTCTACGGTTGCAGAACATTTTGAGGGTTATACCCAATAACTTTTCTACTTATATTTTCATATATTGCCCCTCGCTAAATCCATCCTTATTTATATATATATATATATAGTGTTTCTGGCACTAGCGTTCCCGAGTATAGTGCGTAAAATATAACTATACCTTTTATTTTCATCAAATATTTGAGGGTACTGTTTTATATAGCGTTCCTGCATGAGTGTCTGTGTGCACAGGTGATTTTTACCCATTTTTTTCAGCGATTATTTGAATATAGGGTTTAGCATTGTACGCGTTATTTAGTTCTCTCTTAGGGGAATTTACTTAGTATAAATCACGGTACGCGATTATTTTTTTCTCTGGAATTAACTTCACCTTTGACATTCCCCTAATGTTCTACAATTTACGTCCGAAGACTCGCAGACAAACTAAAGTTCAACCAACTTCATGTGTACTTCACCCCGCTGAAAATTTTACGCGTTTTTTATATCCAAACAAGCTCTTGATTGTTCTCTGTTTGAGAAACATCCGGCCTACAGCCCATCCCAACTGCTCCAATAAGTGGTACATTTTCTTTTGAAAATAATTTTTCTTTCGGCTCTAGTTTGGAGAGCCCCACAGTCAATAGAAACCATTCCAAAGAAGGCGTGCCCCACGCACTCTTCCCGAAGAGCTCACAAGTGGTTGTTGAATCTAGTTACCACCTATGTAGGGCAAATGAACGTTGGTTCACCGATGGTTCCAAAACTCAGGAAGGCCTCGGAGCCGGAATATATGGGATGAACCCAGTAGTGAAACGCTCGTTCAGTATGGGCAAACTAGCTACGATATTTCAGGCAAGGTATATGCCATTGAAATGTGTGCCAGGGAGCTGGAAAATCGGATCCACACACGAAAAACAATAAAAATATTTTCAGATAGTCAAGCAGCACTTAAAGCGCTTGAATCCAACTGCTTTAAATCTAGGGCAGTATGGAACTGCAGAGACACCTTAAACCGACTGGCGCAACGCAACAACGTTACCCTAGTCTGGATACCAGGTCACACAGGCCTAGAAGGAAACGAAATAGCGGACGCCCTAGCAAAAGGGGGGGCCGAAACAACGTTCACTGGACCAGAACCGGTAATCGGTTTAGCATATAGCACTGCCAAGAATGTCATAACAGCTTGGGCAGACAATAAAAGACTCGAGTACTGGCGTAGTCTACCGGGCCTAGCCCATTCCAAAGCATTTATTGCTTGTACAAGGAAAAAACAGGACTCTGACAAACTGCTAGAACTCAGCAGAGCGCATCTCAGAGTTATAGTAGGTTTGCTTACTGGCCACTGCAAACTCAAATACCACATGCATAAAATCGGACTTGCACAAGATGCAGAGTGCCGGCTATGCATGGAGGATGATGAAACGGCTGAACACATTCTGTGTACATGCCCTGCAGCGGCCAGAACCAGATTCTCAATATTTGGCGATACGACAGACAGTAAGGCCAGAAAACCTGGTAAATTGTTCTCCCAATGCATTCCTCAATTTCGTCAAGAGATTGGATATACTGGGAGAAATATAACCATAGGGTGAGCCACAATAGGCCATTGGCCGCAGTGGAGGGCCTGAAACCTAACCTACCACCTGGATTCTCAAGAAGCGGTTCATTTAAATTCTCTTGCATCTCCTAGGTTGAACCCTACGTATTTTTGTATGGATTGTGTGAATGTGGATAAAAGTCACATTGTGGGCTGTCCTGATGAAGACAATGATGATGAATCTCCAAACAATTTTTCTGTTGATCAGAATGCAAGGCGTGATCTGAGTCTGGGGGAAATTCCAGCTCAAAATTTTGATAACAGGCCTTTGAGGGTCTCACCTAGTTTTTTTATTTTCGGTGGTCAACCCGCTGGGGAATTTCAAACCCCGAAAAATACCGGCACTCCACGCCGAACTTTGGAAGCATTCCAGAATTTAGAAAGTAATAGCCCATTCCAAAGCATGTATCGTTTGTACAAGGAAAAGACAGGACTCTGACAAACTGCTAGAACTCAGTAGAGCACACCTAGGTTTGCTTGCTGGCCACTGCAAACTCAAACATCACATGCATAAAATGGGACTTGCACATGATGCAGAGTGCCGGCTATGCATGGAGGATGATGAAACGGATAAACACATTCTGTGTACATGCCCTGCAGCGGCTAGAACTAGATTATCAATATTTGGCGAAACGACAGTAAGGCCAGAAAACCTGGTAAATTGTTCTCCCAGTGCATTCCTCAATTTCGTTGAGAGATTGGATATACTGGGAGAAATATAACCATAGGCCATTGCCGCAGGGGAGGGCTTGATATGGGCCCACTCACGTTGAAAACCAACCTATCAACCAATGGGGCATTAGTCTTAATTACAAGCATTATAGGTAATAGCGTATATATAACTGCGCATTTCGGAGGGTCGGCAGACTGAACTACTCCGAGTGATATCAATGAAACTGTCAAGGGTCGATACCGACAATGAAAACATCATTTTAATTTCGTTCATTTTCGATTCGAGTGACCATTTTTTTAAAGAATTTTAATTTTTAGTACAAGAAGGGTGAACACCTTGTTTTTTTTCAATTTAAAAAAATCAAGTGGCGTGAACATTTTTTCTTCAAAAATTTTTTTTCCAAGAGTGATCACCTTGTTGATTTTTTCGAAAAATTTTGTTTTTTTTCTTATTTGAGTGTGGGTACCTTTTTTGTCAAAAAATTTTCAGCTTTTTTTGGTGTACACCTTGTTTTCTCCCATTTTTTTTAGATTTGTGTTCACATTTTTTTATTGAAAAATTTTCTGTTTTTTCCAAGATGGGTGAACCACCTCGTTATATTTTTAATTTTGATTTTTTTTCATCCATACCTCTTCTTATCGAATCATAATAAGCCTCCGGGCCAGGAGGCTTGGAAGGCGCGTATATAGCCGGCCTGTGGGATGGCGTGGGCCGCATCGTTGAGGTTGTCGTAGGGCCGTAAGGGGGCGTCGTCGAAGGTCTAAGATCGTATTTCATGAGCTCCGTCAAGTAGGCCAGGAGTTGCATAGCCGCGGGAATGTATGAATCCAGCAGCAAGGGTTTGTCCTCGAATTTGGGAGGAGCTCGAGGTGCTGATTGCGATAAGGATGACTGAAAAATAATAATAATTTAAAATGATTTGTATAAATATGGTTAATCTATCTTGAAGGTGTGAACATTTTCAAACCATAGGGAGCCAGTTATGACAGAAGTATCATTTCCATAAACGCGTGAATGTCCGAAGGGATCCCAGGTAGCACAGGTTAGTGAAATGACGTCCTAATGACAGTCACTTTTGGTCCGTGACGTCCTCGACCACAATGAGGCCTTAAATGACGTTCTATTTCATGACGTCAAATTGACGAATTATGTGGAGGTCATAATGACGTCCCTGCGAAGTCAACTATTTGTTATTCGAAAATTGTCGACGAAAAGAGTCCAGGAACGAGGTTAGTATTTATGAATTTATGTAATTTTCCTGATCTCACTTTTTCCACCAGATACCCAATAAAATTAGATACGGAATTTCTGATACAGATCATCGAATACTGAATCCACTTTCTTCGCGATACCAAATAAGATTAGTATTTGTGAATTTCCACACATTTCTCATACGTTAACAAGCTTGTGAATGAGCATATAATAACGTGGTGATTGAAAGTGGAATACCTCATCGAATCTCATAGTCCCCCTCAATCAACCACTGCCTGATACAAACTCGTATGCTTATAAATTACACCTACTTATAAATCCTCATACATCTTTCCAAAAAGTGTATGTGCCAGGGATTACGTACGTGTAGGTTACAGACTTTCCACGTGCATCCTTATAAATTCATAATTCGTCTATATTTTTTTATGAGAATATATGTGATATTTTTGGCAGGGATTAACGTTTCTGAAGTGGAATTGGTGAATATACAGTGATGTTTTTTTCAGTCCCCCCCTCTTAACTTTTGGGTTTGACTTACAGACATGGTTCGAAAACCGTTTTGAATAGTATCACCGATACTACTTCTCGAAATAAAAGACATTGTGATTGCTTGATAGAGGTGGCGGGGTGGCACATCAATTTAAAAATTTCAAATGGCGATGTATCACTTGACCCCCCATGTGATTTGAAATTAGTAGTAGTAGTATTATAGTGATACCATTCAAGATAGTTTTTGTTTCATGTTTTTACGTTGAACCGTTCAAAAGTTAACAGGGGGGGGGGCTAAAAAAAGCTGCACTGTATATATTTCAAGAACATTCCTGGGATGTGAATTCTGAAATGTTGGATGAAACATCTGTGAGGGCGGACATCTCTGGTTCCATGGATACTGCAAGAATATATCCGAGCCTTTGAGTGAAATATTTTGTGATTGATAGAGAATGTTTCTGGAATATTCCTGGAACCAAAAATTGTTTACTGGGCTGATTATGGTGGAGCCATTTTCTCACCTCTTGCAGCCAATGCTGTTTCGTTTTGCCAATACAAACCCGAAGCCAGCCCTGTGCTCGAAGACTTAAGCATCTACTAGGTAAATTTCCATAAAAACGTTTCTCACCTGTACCACCATCAACACAATTGCACTCCGCACCGCACAGAGACACATTTCGTCAAGGAAAATTCAAACGCCGTCCAAGAAAAACAACAGACACTCGACCAGAGGTATTTCGCGCACTCGTTGATGAGTCAATAACGAGAAAATGATGCCACAAATTGTGTTCTTGTGTTCTTCTGTTCGATGAGAGCCGCGTGGAAACCAGTTCACGGCGAACGAAATCGATAAAAATAACAAGTGAATAACTGTTGTTCTTCGGGCATTGTTTAGCGTGCGACACGGTGATCTCCAACAAAAGGCCCGGATCAGTGGATGTTTTCAGTGACCTTCCCGATAATGATTATGGTTTTTTAATAATTAATTTCAATTAATTTTCGTTTCATTTTTCCATGGAACCCAAACTGTGTTTGAAGGAAAAGTCCTGTTCTCGAACAAGATAAATGAAAACTGTGGCTAAGGGTTATTTTTTTTTTCATGGTGTAAACCGCAAGTCGATATCTGTCACCGTTCCTGAGTTTCGGCATCCCAGTAAACAATTTTTGGTTCCAGAAATATTTCAGAAAAATTTCTCTATCAATGACGAAACAGTTCACTGAAAGGCTCGGATATGTTCGGTAACATTACTGGAAACAAAGATTTCCGGCCTCGCAGATCTTCCATTGTAACCTTTCAAAATTCACATTCCAGGAATGTTCTTGATATATTACACAGGGTCTAATCTAACCTCCTTCACTCTCGTGACGGAGGAGTGAAAAATGCGAAAAAAAAATTTTTTAGAGTTTTAAAATTTTGTGAAATGTGGTCGACATTTTGGGAACCTCTGACCACCATCCTTCCAGACCAGAAAAGTCAATTGCCGGTGAAGGAAAGACACTGAATGTCGAACCGACTTAAGATTGCGTTAACAGAGGTCTAGAGAGAGACCCACATTTCATAAAATTTTAAAATTCTAAAAAAAAATTTTCGTTTTTTCACACCTGCCATTCGTTCTCACATGACCTTATACACCCCTCCTTCACGGGAGTGCAAGAGGTTAGATTATGCCCTGTATATTCACCACCAATTTCACTTCAGAAACCTCAATGAAACATTGCATTAAGGTTTCCGAGTTTTTGAAACATTTCAACTATGTTTATAAAACTTATGATAAATATTCCAAATGTTTGGTTACCCCAAAGAAATGTTTCCATTTATATTTCGAAACATTCCTGATTTTTTATTTCTGGAAACTTCTGATATGTTTGAGAAATATATTTTTCAAATATTTTAATATTTCTATGTAACATTTCTTTCATGTTTCAAATTTTATTCACTACATCTGTTGAGTTTGTCAATCAAAAATTGAATCAATGTTTTGAATAAATTTGAAAATTGATAATTGTCCTACTAAAAATATTAATTTTTATTTCTGTTTTTGAAACGCTTTCGAGAAATGTTTATGAAATATTGTATTACATAATTTAGAAATGAGATTGTAATAAACAAGAAATTTTCAATAAAATTAAATATCTGAAATATACAAATTTATATTTCAATAAAGCATAACATCAAGAAGAAAACAAATAAATTCCCTTCCGAAAAGCAGAATTTTCTATTTATGTAATCCATACATACATACACCTAAGGTAAAATTTCAGATTTCTGGGTTATCATCATAATTTTGTTGACTTTGTTGAAACCATGCACCATCAACAACCATTTCAAAATTATTTTCTGTTGCCTGTTCTGCAAAACTTTTCCTAGTTGGACCTGATATCAGACCAGTTGAGAAATCAATGGCATGAGTAATTTAAGTTTTAAAATCATACCTATATCCATAGTTTTTATTGGAAAAACCATTTTTCCAAATGAGACAACTTGTATATTCCTGCAAAAA
The DNA here is from genome assembly GCA_944452925.2 of Chrysolina oricalcia. Classification (NCBI taxonomy): domain Eukaryota; kingdom Metazoa; phylum Arthropoda; class Insecta; order Coleoptera; family Chrysomelidae; genus Chrysolina; species Chrysolina oricalcia. Next base: position 5,665,397 of record OX101815.2, on the reverse strand, counting down.
ATAGCATACTTGATGTTTTGCTACAGTCATCTTTGACATGTAGAGCTTTTAGGTTTTTTCATGTAGACTTTGAAACGCACACTTTGGAAAAGTGGGATTTGGACGACGCGACGACAAAACAGAAAGCAATTGTTCACTAGTAGCTATCAAATAACGTTAGCTCTTTGTAGGCCTGTTGATATTTTTAAATTTCGCGATGACGTTTTGGGATTATTTTCAGCAGCTTCTAAAACGACTATTTCTTCCAACTACCTATCCCTATTTTATGCAAATAAATTTGGTCTCTCTTTTTCAAATTGACCACTATTAATTAGGTTGTATCGCGATCTCTAGATACCTCTCGTGGTACAAATTGCATGCTGCCTCTGTATTTCCCCCCGTTTATATGAAACAGACTATCAAATCCCATTTTTCATAATTATAATACTTCATTGCAAGTGTGTTTGAAAATTGAACACGAACTGAGGAGCGTCGATCATTACTGCTCAAATAAAAATTTGACAGCTACCAGTAAACATTTGCATTCTGTTTTATCGCCGCGTCGTTCAAAGCCTACTTGTTCAAACAGGTTTGATATATCCCTTAATTGTTGGAAATTATGAGAAAAATCATCAGTTTTCCACTTCATCACCCTGCATCTCAAAAACAACTATACAGATTTCTTTGTGCCCATGGACACTTTTGCTGGGGAAGTAAAAAGCTACAACATACAAGATATTAAAAAAATTTAACAGAAAGCCATTTTCCAAAAGAAACGTGCGATGTTTTTCATTAATTTGCCCTTCTAGATTTTCTTGAATCAATTTTTTTTTCATTTTTGGTCTATGGAAGGTTGAAACACGAAAAACACATCTCAATAAATGAATTTTTTCACAAAATCAAACTTTCAATACTTTTACTGTATTGATGTACCTATACTTTCAGATGCAATAGATGATTTTACCTATATGACATAATTTCCACAACTTTGAATGAAATAAACACTTGAAAAAGGCATCTGGTTACATTTTGAAAGCGTTGGGAAATGTAAGCAAGTGAAACAAATCTTAAAATTGACAATTTGATTGATTGAAAGTGTTTCATGATTTCCTCCCCAAGATTTATCTGTTCACCCGCCTTAAATCCACTATATAAATGAAGGAAAGTGAATTCGAGTACTTTTCAATGTCACCTAGTCAATAAATTCCATCAAAACAGGAATCGTCTTCGTCGAAATATATAATTTTATCCCAAACAGCTTGAGGTTAATAACACATCAAGGCTACCCGGCATTGTTCTAATGTTTATGTAGCTGCGGGCGCCAAAAAGAAGACCTGTTTTGGTAACGATGCAAAATCAACGTTCACATTCGATATTCGATAAAGTCCTTCAGAGATAATAATAATGAACAAGTGAAAGACAATTCACACTTGTGAAAATAAACCTTTTTGAATGAAACGAATTTATCGGTTCAAATAAAGGAATAGTAGGTTGTCTGTACAAATCTCTGATATTTTCTCATTTAACCATATTTCATACCTGAACAAAAAAACATAATGATTATTGCATTTATAAACACGCAGAAATACAAACATTAAATATTTTGTGTCAATACTTGTTTAATATTTGAAACGTCCTTATGGTCTTTATGGTAATTCCACCTCAAGTGACAGTCAAGAATTACTCCGAGGTATTCAATATTATTCGTGAATTTCATTTTGATAAAATTACTGTCATCATTGCTTGGAATTAATAATTCACGTAATTCGGAATACCATTTTTGTAGCTACATATAGGAAGAAACATGTTTTTGTATAAGTTAATTGTTAGCAGGTTGAAGCAGGTTGAACTCAATTATAGTTAATAATTTTCCACTTTAGATCACTCCATGTATCCGCCTTGTAGATTAAAACAGTGTCATCCGCAAAACTATATATTACTACAATTATATTTATCTTTTATAAGTTATTCATATCAATAATGTAGAGCAACGGCCCCAAGACTGTGCCTTGAGGTACGCCACATTCAACTATATTTTCTGAGATCACATACATGTCAATTTTCACATGCTTTGTACGATTACGAAGATAAGGATGGAACAATTTCAAAGCTATTCCTCGTAGTCCTGAGTCCTCCAAGACGTGCAATAACTTTTTACTATCAACCTTATCAAAAGCCTTGGCAAGATCCAGGAAAACCCCAATTGCTGGTTTAGTTTCAATAACATTATACAATTTAGTGATCAATGAAGATATAGCAACCTCAGTCGACTTTCCTGTTTGAAAGCCAAGTTGTTGAGATGATAACATCTCATTACTATTCAGGAACAATTCAGGTCTAATCATAATTACTTTTTCAAACAATGTGGAAAAAATTGGTAATCAATGATATTGGTCTATAGTTGGATGGTAAACTTTTAAAGAGGCTTTATGATACTTTTTTTGAATTCATTTGGAAATACGCCATCAGACATCAGTTTATAAATCAGATAACACAACGGTGATGCTACTTCTTCACAAATCTCCTTTAAGAGGCCAAGAGCTGAAAAATTTTCAGGAGACACGTGTATTAGTTGTAATTCGGGGATCCTGAACACGGATCTGAAGGAATTTCCGGCCAATTTTCCCCCTATTATTACTTTCCAAAAAATGGGTGGTTCCATCGCTGCTGGCGTGCAGTGTATATGACGTAGGATGACCCCCTGTTTACAGTGAGTTCATTTCTAGTGTATCTATAGATCATGAAAATTTCATGGTTCTACGTCAAAAGTTACGGAAGATACGAGGGTGTTTGCATGAGAAGTGAAACACTGTATGTATGTAAGTACCACATTTTTATTCTCATTTATACCTACATTTATTCTTTCAATATTTTGACTATTATCTAAGCTTTGTCCACGAGAACTCGTTCTTCTAACAATCAAGTGTCTCTTGATTGATTGATTGATCTAACCTCTATCGTCCGACCATTTTCATATATCGCAACATATAGAGAAATGGGAAAATAAGCATTCATGAGCAATAATGAAGTAACGCCCAATTTGCAGACTTTCAGAAACCGTTCTAGTTAGGAATTATTATATATATATATATATATATATATATATATATATATATATATATATATATATATATATATATATATATAACTCTTTATTAGCACAATTTGCTCTTTACAGAAGGAACGAACACCAAATAAAACTACCCAAAGACAACACATTAAAAGTACCTATCAATAAATAAAATACAAAACACAACAAAAGTCATTACAATACAATACAACATATTAAAAACTACCACAAGAAATTCAAATTCAGAATTTGTTTAATACATATTCTCTATATTGTTTTTTGAAATGGTTCCAAGAAGTGATGTTTTTGGTCTCTGGTGGTAAACCATTAAAAAGTGTTAGACCCTTATTGAATATTGTGTTACATAATATGTCTTCAGTTTTTATATAAAAATCATTCACTGCACGAGCTCTAGTGTTATGAGTGTGTACATTACCTATATAATTTAATTCATCACAGAGGTAGGTCGGTAACATATTATGTCTGAGCTTGAATACAAAGACCAACATATTATAGTGTATTCTTTGTTTTACCGACATTAGTGAAAATATCTCTAGCATGTTCTTAATTGAAGTACGTCTGTTACACATGAGTATAGCTCATGGCTCGATTTTGTATTTTATGAATAGTACTCAACTGGTCATTCTTAAGGAAAAATAAAAGGGTTCCACAGTAATCAAAATGAGGTGCTGATTTGTAAATTGTCAATTTTTAAAAAATTGAAACTTTACCGTTAAGTCTGTATAAAAAATGAACTTGTTTTGCAACCTTCCTTTGTATATAATCACAGTGTGCATTCATATTCAGTTCTTCATCTATCATTACTCCTAAGTACTTGATTGTTTTTACCTTTTCAATTTTACAGTCATTGATCATCAAGGTCATTTGAAAATCCTCATCTTTCACTCTTTTAAGCTTATTTCTGCTCCCTATCAACATATACTTGGTCTTTTCAAGATTCAACATTAACCAATTATCACACAACCATGTGGTAACCCGATTTAAGTCTTCATTCATGGAGGATTCTATTTCATCTGGTTCACTAGCAAGGTAAATCAATGTATCATCAGCGAATAATTTCAGTTGGAATTTTTTTCACTTGACTAATAATATCATTAATAAACAAAATAAATAATATTGGCCCCAAAATGGAACCTTGAGGAACTCCATATTGTGTTCATAATTCATGAGATAATTCATTGTTATACTTCACCTTCTGTGTTCTATGACGTAGATAACTATTGAACTAATTTAATACATTGCCAGTTATACCATATCTATTAAGTTTCAATAACAACAAATCTGTGTTAACAGTTTCAAAAGCACGCTTAAAATCCAAAAAAACCACGCCTATTACATGGTTTTTGCTAATATTTGTTTTCCACTGGGTTATTAAAAATTGTAGGGATGTTTCACATGAGTGAGATTGTCGAAATCCTGATTGTTGGTTGATGATTATATTGTGGTTTCCAATAAATTTGAGCAGCTGATCTTTGACCACTGTTTCCAATAGTTTTTCATATACAGGAAGGGTATTTATGGGTCGAAATTCATAACAGTTTGAAGTATTGGTCACTTTTTGAATTGGTATTACTTGTTGAAAGTTTCCAGGCATCTGGAAAAGTACCAGTTCTTAACGATGTGTTTATAACATCCAAGAAGTAGTTTCCAATTGCCTGAAAAGCTATCCTAACTATACGAAGATCAATTCCATTATTATCAGGACTATTTTTCTTGAGTGACTTCAGAATTTGTTTCAAATCTCTTATTTTGATCATTTCAAATGTAGCAAATACAGACTGTACTGGTTGAATATGATATATAACATTATTGAAGTCATTAAGCGGATTTATATTTTGAACAATTTTTTGTATGCTATTAACAAAGAAATCGTTGAAGGAATTGGCTATATTGATGTCATTTTCAATCACTACACCATCAAAGTTGATACTTGTAGGACTATTTTGTTTTTTTCCCTTCAGTAGTTCTTTCAATGATTTCCACATGGCCTTATTATCATATTTATTTTCGTCAATTACTTTTTCATAATATTTTCTTTTTTCTTTTCTTATCAAATTGTTCACAATGTTTCGAATTTTCTTATATTCTACCCAGTCATGATCTAATCTAGATTTTTTTGCTATTTTGTATAGGATATCTCTTTCTTTGATATTATTTATAACTTCCTCAGAAAACCAAACATTTAATTTGAAATTGTTGAATGTTTTATATTCTTTGAAGGTGCATATATATTCAGGTTATCGACGATGATATTCACCAATGATATTGACATATAGTCTACGTCAACGGTGAATGAATTCCATTTCGCATCTAACAAATCCAACTGGAATTGCAGTTCATCAAATTGCTTAAAATTTCTTTTGAGAGTCACATAATTTTTATATCTAAGGCGCAAGACATGGGAAGTACAAAAATCATGTTAAGGAATGAAACACATATTTACTGGAAAAATAACTGTTTTATTTTCATATCAGGTACTCTCCAAATACACTTTTGAAGTTGTACATGCAAAACCAATTTTTTTTTCTCTTAGTTGATGAACTGTCTTCACTTGAAAAATATTGAAACTCGGGTGTATACAATGAAAGTTTTCTACAGAAATTTAAAAAAATAATTGACAAAGAACCCTGATCACTATTTTCCTAAAAAAAGAATCCACTGAATTTTCAGTGCTGCAAAGTTTTATTCATTTCAGTTCTTGGTGAGGTTATTTCAATTGAACATCTTTGTGACTATTTTTCCACCATTCTTCGATGCCAATTCGCTGAACTAAAAACTATATTTGAAATAAATAATCTTATTCATATTTCTTATTCATATTTTCACCTGAGGCTTGAAAGACTGCTTTCTTATAGCGGGTGTTTCTTAAGTACGTGTAGAAAATTTAAGAACATGTTGCTGACGTCAAAATAAGAATAAAAGTTCCTATAAACATATGTCCGCAAGTTATTCCTTTCTGAGATTCGTGAATTATTAAATCAGTGACTAAGAAACATATGGATTGGTCGAGGCGCTGAAATCCCAAATCGATTTTGGTCTCCGAAGTCTCCAATAGATTTTTTTTGTGAGTCACTTATACTGTGCCAATAGATACAGAAGAATTTCGTCAACGAATCATTGCTGGAAGTCACTCTATCCGAAATACACCAGGTATAATGAAACGTGTACGTGGGTCCTTGAGACGACAAGCCGACGCATTCATGATGGTGCAAGATGGCCATTTTCAACAATTACTTTAATTAGTACCCTCAACTGACTGTTTTAGTATTAAATTGGTCTTAATATCTGTTATTATTATTATCAGTATTAAATTGTAATAACATATCCGATTCCTATTTTAAAATGAAATTAAAGAAAAAAATATTTCCCTAACTGATTATAATAATTTTGTATTTGAACATCTTGTCATTCAAAAAGTAGCTCGCAGCGACCTCTACCAGGGATATCTTTTTTTTTAAATAAAAATTATCGAGAAATCGATTTAACCACTAGAAAACGTTACAGGTAATTCCAAAAAAAGTTATGACATTGCAAATGACTGAAAAAACATGTAGGTGGCGCCATCCCCATGAAAGAGACAAACTAACATCAAATTTGATTTTTTATTGGAAAATGTTCCCAGATACCAAATTTTACTTGAGTTTCGAATTATTTTGAAATTTAATAACAAAAATCAAAAATAAGCAATCAATTTTGACACTCTGTATATCTCAAACGAATATCTTGCGGACTTATGTTTATAGGAACTTTCATTCTTATTTTGACGTAAGCAACATGCTCCTAATTTTTCTACACGTACTTAAGAAACACCCTGTATATACTCGATACTTTTATTTCTTGTTGTAATTTTCACTGTAGAATCACATATTAGAAGTCTGAGCCTGAATGGCATTATTCAAGTGTGCTGCAGCCCCATACGCAAGCCCCACTATACTTCCCAGAACCTCAACAAAGAACAACCCAATCTGCCCAATTCTTCCTGTAGCAGCACCACCTTCAACATTCTCTTCAGCTGTCAGTTCATCGCCAACGATATCTTGCCCTATTTTCAAATTCAATTTGAGAGGAGCTCCGTAGTTTTTGTGGGGGTAGATTACTTTTTGTAGGGTTTGTCTTTCGATAGTCGAGGGAGTGGTCTCCTCAACTGTTTTATTTGCGTCGATATCGATTTCTTCATCAACATATTCTGAACTTTTTGGGACATCGGTGTTATTCATATCGTTATCGGAACCACCAATAACAGCTGTGGATATAGTCGAAAGAAACCTTAATTTCGCTAAAATTTTGTTCAATTTCTTCTGGAACAGGCTTGGGGAGGCCTCATTCTTGTCTTCGTCGTCTTCATCTGCGAACTGGAAGTTGTCGTCTTCTATCAGTTGTTTTTCGGCTTGCAGCTTCTCCGCTTTATCCTGTCTTCTAGTCAAGTCGGCGATGTTAGTAACTGGCCCGGTAGGGCTTGAAGCTGAAGCCGAAGCCGACGTTGCCAAGTTGGTGAGGGTGGCAGGTGCGTTGTACAGGAACGGTTTGGCCCAAATCGTTTGCAACACCTGAAAAAAAGTTTATATCTTTATTTTAGTTTTTACTCAATTCTTTTGAAATATACGATAATGTGTCTTTGCTGGCGTTCATAAACTTGTTCACGAATCGTGTGGCTTTAACCGTACATATGAATCACGTTTACAGTGAATGATGGCTGGTGCCGTCATCTTATTTTCTTAAGTGAAAGAACGATGGTATGAACATCAAAACTTTGAAAAATTGCACCAAGATGTTCTATTTTGCTGGAAGGGTTCTTTTCCAACCGCTTTTTCTTACACTGCCGATTTATGCATTGTTTTGACGGTTATAGCAGTCAATGAACACATATGTGACTAACGACTACGTACAAGCAGCACGCTTATGTTATAATCAATGTTTTTTATCAACGGGTTCTTGGCTTGATGAGTCTGAAGAATATATAATTATTCATGAGTGGAGAGTGCTTATTATATTTAGATCGTCGTTTCTACTCAACTATTTACTATAAACAGATACAAATCACTTGTTTATGTTATTATATTTTACTCTCGTTTAATTCCAGTCAATATTAAAAGCCTCAAAAGACTTCATGATTGCTGCCTCCATAATAGTAACAAATGAGTTGAAACAAAAATACTGTTTGGGCCTTCAACCACATCAAAACCTTTATTATAATCTCGCGATTACTTTGGATTTGAAGGAGATACAACTTATGTCTGATTGGGATGATGGAGTGATGACAGTGATGACAGTGATGGTGATGAAGTAGAAATCATAATGAAAAAACTGTGAATAAAGCTGAAAAAGATTGGTATAACGGAAATATTCGATCATTGACCGTTGCGACCTTTCTATTACTACTCATCACCAAGAAAGACAATACGATGGTATAAGAAAGTACTTTACTCGGGAAGATTTAGTAATAAAATCTACAGGGTATCTCAGAACAAATGGAACAAAGTCCGGTGGTACAGTCCTCACTTCAGTTCAAGGCTGAACGTTGCCTTGAACATTTATAATAATAATATATTTATTTACGTAAATGCAGGGATAAAGTTTCAATGGTATAAATAAAGTTGTAAATAAATAAACAGAGTATCACAGAAGCAAAAAATGCTTTTTAGTGGTTTATGTAAAACAGAATAATATTACTACATATATAAATATAAAATTATTAATGGTGAAATAAATTTAAAATAATGAAAGTGACATTTTGAAATTTGAAGACATCAATAATAAAGACATACACATACATACAATAAAGATGTACACAATATATATATATAAATATATATTTCCTTCTAATTCTGAATGGTAGTTGGAACTTGAATACATAAATATGTATATTATATTCAATTATGATTCGAAGAGTTGGGAAAACAGTTTTCTCTCATTTTCATGTATATACTTTTTTATTTTATTTTTGAAATTGATTATATTGGAACATTTTTTTATTTCTTCAGGCAACGTATTATAAATTTTTATTGTGATATAAGAATAAGCTCTTTGTGTTATCGATTTTGTAACATGTGGGAGAATGTACGTGTGTTGTACTCATGATTAGGAATCTCAGTTTTAGTTTTATTTTTCTGGGAGTGGTATCGCGTATTAACACAAAGGTAGAATAATTGCCTTATATCCATAACTTTTAGTTCTTTGTAGAGGCTGTCGGAATTGTATCTTGAATTTTTTTTCAGAATTAGTTTCAAAAATCGTCTTTGTAATACTTCTAATCGGTTGAGATGTGTTTTGAGCGTTCCCCCCCATGCTGTAATACCATAGCGGATATGGCTTTCTACCCTGAGATGATTATTAACTGAGGTTTAGGGTGTTAAAAGTGACCATTTTTTTCTCAGAATAAGTTCATATCGGATCAACTTTTTTTAATGAAATTTGGTATGTCACTTGGCGGCATTCAGTTCCAAATTTCAATGCAAATGTGTGCCCTTAATCACCCCTCCCCAAGTTTCATGCCACTGGATTAATATCGATTATGTCTTCTTTTCCTTAATTCTCAATATTTTCTTCACAAAAAGGGATGGAAGATGGGAAGATGGAAATCCATATGGGATTCATTTTAGGGGATACCACAAAAATCAGTATTTGTACTGGAACCGAAGATAACCATATATTAGTTTCCTAGACGATTGAATGGAGATATTTACAACTAATTTTTACGTTACACACTTCTGGAATTATTGAAAGAAGTACCAATTTCGGTCCGTCAGAGAATGTGGTACCGATATGATGGTGCACCCACTAATTTCCAGAGGATTGTACGTGACCAACTGAACATCAGTTTTCCTAGTAGATGGATTGGATGAGGTCGTCCAATGAATAGTCCGGCACGCTTTCCTAATATGAGTCCATCAGATTTTTTTCTTTGGGCGTACATCAAGTATGGTATACTGGTATACGAAATTGCAGTGGAAAGTGAAAATTATTTGATTGATAGAATTCAAGCAGCAGAAAGTAACATTCAAAATATGCCTAGAATATTTGAAAGGACACGTCAGTCTCTTATGCATCGTTGCAATATGGAACTTCTTACCAACTATTCAAAAGTTACCTTGCCGACAGAAAACAACTGGTAGCAATCGGCTACTCGAAGAGTTCTACCAAAACCGTTTCGTATGGAGTACCACAGGGAACCGTCCTTGGACCTATACTCTTCAATATCTATATAAATGACCTATTCAAACTGGAGAGTGAGGAAGAAATTGTGAGTTTTGCCGATGACACAGCCATTTTGTACGAAGCACCTAGCTGGACTCTACTGAAAGAAAAGAGTGAAAAAACCGCCTTCTAACAATCAATTTTAATGAAACTCTATTTCTGCCATTTACTTCGTACTCCCGTTACCTACCAGATTACAATTCGCTTACCTTCTCCTTTGATAACTCATCAACCACAATTCTCTCTAAACCGTACATTAAATATCTGGGTGTATACATAGATCGCCACTTGAAATGGGATACGCAAATAAACAATGTAGTGAAGAAACTTCGCTTTACTATTTATAAATTCAAATATAAGAATCCTTGCATAGATCAATTGAAGATGCTGTACTATGCACTGGCAGAGTCCCATATTAGATATGGGTTGATAGCATGGGGAGCTGCCACTAACAATTACATGTTTCGCCTGGAAAAAATTCAGAAGTGGATTCTGAAAATAATCTATAACAAGCCATAGACCCACCCTACAAATCAGTTATACTTAGATACGAACATTTCCGATGAACGACAATTATATTTCTTAACGACTGTCACAAGTTCAAATCGGAACTCTCCTTCTCAAACCACAAATATGAAACAAGAAACAAAAACAATTCCGTCATTCCAAGACCTGAAAAAAATGCGCTTCAGAGATGTTTTGTATACCTAGCACCAAAGTTCGATAACACAATACCTCCAGAATTAAAATCCATAAATTCGATCAACCTATTCAAATCGAAACTGAAAAAATGGATGAGTAGTATACCTCGTCTTATGGTGCACCAGTTTGTTGACGTTAATAACACTTACCCTTTTTGAAATATGTTAGCATCATTCGAATATTCCTAGATTGTCTTAGCACCTTAATTTATCTCTACCATATTTATTACCTGAATCTTGTTAATCTGTTTATGTACATTTAGTGATGTTATTCCATTGTATTTTTTTATTTGAGTGATTTATTTTACTATTTTATACTTGACTGTTCTACAATATTTTACAATTTTATGAATTCTACAATATTTTACAATTTTTATGAATTTGATGATGATATCACAGAAGGTATCAAGATAAGGATGACACTTTCAAGGCCTAGCCTTTAGTGTTCACAGTGTTTATTCCTTCATTTGATTAATGTTCATTAAATTTTTATCTGTATTGTATCTGTATAATATCTGTATTGTATTGTATCTATATTAATTATTCAAATAAACTATATTATTATTATTATTATAATATATTTATTGGCCATAATAATAATAATAATAAGTATACTTTATCGTCATTAAGAATAAATCATGTGGACAAAGCTTGTGAAAACATCAAGAGTTTGTAGGGGTCAGTAGTTGTTTCTCTCGGATATTTGCCTATGAATAATCATCTTTTGTCAAGCAATGCTGCCCATTCTGAATGTGATATGAATTTTTCTGGTACTAATAACTTTTTATAACTACTGAAATGGAATTATTGAAATTTGCCCCGTAAATTCTATTAACAACGTAATGTAATATTAATTCTGATTTTGAAATATGAATTCACAGGGGATTTTTCGGGCGCGGGCGGCAAGAAAATCTGTGTGAATAAAATCGACAAAGTCAAAGTACCCTTCTCTCCAAATATTTCCACAAAGTTGAAAGTATGAGGCAAAAATCTGACAGAAATCAACTACATCCCTGGCTAATGCTACGACGGACATTGAACTACATCTGACAGATATTTGTGCAACGTTCTTCCAAGAAGACTCAATTGCAAGTGCTTATTGTGGACAAACAAAAGGGTACTGCGACTTTGTCGATTTTATCCACATTTATTTGTACTTTCCGGCAAAACCTTCGAAATTGTTCGAATTATTCGCATTCACACTTCCTGGAGTCTCGAGGAGTGCTTATTGATTTTCCTGGCGGGTGGCGCTGCGACTGACTTTACTATAAGTCGCTGCTTCATCCGTAGGGAGTTATTAGATGAACAATAAATCATAATTTATTTGGCAGGGACAAGACAACTAAAAGTTGTCGGACCCACCCTTGCACTGATGAGAGGCAAGAACCTCGAAACATGTCTGCAGGTGAGCCAAATTAAGGATAATCTTTTGTTTGTTAACAGTAAGCACTTGCAATTGAGTCTTCTTGGAAGAACGTTGCACAAATATCTGTCAGATGTAGTTCAATATCCGTCGTGGCATTAGCCAGGAAAGTAGTTGTTTTCTGTCAGATTTATGACTCATATTTTCCACTTTGTGGAAAAACTTGGAGAGAAGGATACTTCGACTTCGTCGATTTTATTCACATTTATTTGTACTCTCCGGCTAAACCTTTGAACTTGTTTCAATTATTCGTTAAGAAAATCTGTAGTGAAAACTTACACACAACACTGACACCACCTCAACCACACCGTTAAACCACATTTTTATCCAGTAACCTACTAGTCTGGTAAGTAGACAGCCGAAGAGTAAATCAAACAAAGAATATCAAACAATGTGATTTGAATAAATAGCTCGACAATCCCTCTTTGGCGATTCTTACAAAATCGCATGGCCATCGGCCTTTGGACAATAATAATATCGGAAGGTTTTTTCTTGGCCCATTTACCATCATTGAATATGAAAGAGTTATGGAAAATGCTACCTGCATGCTAATGCAGATATGCAGGCGATTTTAATGGCACGATAATTGGAGGATATTTTGATAGCTTCGAGGATACGTGTTTCAGGGGGATTCACTAAGATTTTTCACTACACTGGGTGATCACGAAGTGCGCTAACAGCCCTCCATTTTGGTAATCATTGTATTTGTGCCCTCAGCTGTGTTGGTGAGCATTTTGGAAATATGCGCATGTATGTCATGGACGTGATGGAAGTGTCACTTTTTTGCTCTGACAAGAAACGTTGAATTAAAATTATCACATACCCTAATAACACCATGAAGTCCGATGGTAATCCATAGGACATTCGGGACGTCCTTAGGATGTACAAAATTGGTACCGCGGACGTCCATTGGACATCCGTGGGAAGCACCAATGTCTCGACTTCTCACCAAAATTGGACGTTCTATAAGGATATCCAATGGACATCCACCTGGGATGTTAATCGGACGTCCCCGAATTACATCAATCGAAAGTACATCTTGGACGTCCTTAGGACGTGCAATATTGGTACGTCCTTAGGACGTGCAGTATTGGTACCACGGACGTCCATTGGACATCCGTGGGAAGCACCAATGTCTCGACTTCTCACCAAAATTGGACGTTCTATAAGGATATCCAATGGACATCCACCTGGGATGTTAATCGGAAGTCCCCGAATTACATCAATCGAAAGTACATTTTGGACGTCTTTAGGACGTGCACTATTGGTACGTCCTTAGGACGTGCAGTATTGGTACCGCGGACGTCCATTGGACATCCGTGGGAAGCACCAATGTCTCGACTTCTCACCAAAATTGGACGTTCTATAAGGATATCCAATGGACATCCACCTGGGATGTTAATCGGACGTCCCCGAATTACATCAATCGAAAGTACATCTTGGACGTCCTTAGGACGTGCAATATTGGTACGTCCTTAGGACGTGCAGTATTGGTACCGCGGATGTCCATGGGACATCCGTGGGAGGACATCCGTGGGAAGTACCAATGTTTCGACTTCTCACCAAAATTGGACGATCTATGAGGATATTCAATCGACATCCACCTGGGATGTTCATTGGACGTCCCCGAATTACATCAATCGAAAGTACATCTGGGACGTCCTTAGGATGTGCAGAATTATCACATGTGTGTGTTCCTACATCTCTTTCAGGACTAAGATTATGATATTGTTGTGGATTACTGGAGATAACAATTTGGATGGAACCAGATTTACTTACTAGGTAAGCTTAGCACTCTCCCAGAGTCATTCAATTCGGTTTTGTACATGTTTAAAGGATACACACAACTCTACTTGTCTTACGGAAACATCTTTTTCAAAACAGTGTTGAATAGGTTAGTAATAACTATTGAATAGTACAACAAAACTTTTATTGTCATTTAAAGATATAACTACACTGAATGAACACAATAACTTACAGAACAGTCACTAAACTAATTAATCACAAAGGACGATAGAAAAGCCGCCATAGCTGGTAAATACTCAACAATTGTCTGTCAATTCGTCAACACTTCACTTGAACACAGAACACAAAACACAGAAAACAACTTTATGCACGGAATCCATACATAGAGGAATTGTTCGGTTCAATCCGTATACGAACTAGAGAGACAAACATACATTTTTTATTTTCATTGTTGTGAAACAGTGAATCTTATTGGCATAAGTACAAACTCGAGAATATGGCCCCTGATGACCTCAATGATAGTGAAAAGGGTTTTATTTCAGATGGGTTGTTTTCGCTGTAATGTTTAGCCCTATTGTAAATATGCGATCCATTTTATACCTCTTCTGTAAAACCACTAGCTGGGATGTATTCTTTGGATGGATGCACATAGGAAACATTCCGAAAATTGTTCAATCCAGGACATCCCAAGGAAGTCCTCGCTGGGACATTTTCTGAAATTCACTGATTGGGATGACGTCCGATGTACATCCATTAAGGACGTTCCAGAATGTACCCGTACCAGGACCACCATAGGGAGTCCTTTCGAAGACATGCCAAATACATGCCAACCAGGACATCCAATGGATATCCTAGAAAATACTACAAAATATATCCGAACCAGGACATCCCAAGGAAGTCCTCGCAGGGAGATATTCTAAGATTAACCAATTGGGACGTCCAATATTCATTCATGCGGGATGTTCCTAAATGTCCCGTACCAGGACAACCATGGGACGTCCTTTCGAAAACATGCCAGAATACTTACTAACAAGGACGTCCGATGGATGTCCTAGTAAACATTACAAAATATATCCGACCCAGGATATCCCAAAGACGTCCTCGCAGAGACGTTTTATACGATGTACCGATTGGGACATCCATAGGAAGTCCTTTGGGGAAATTCATGAAAATGCACTGAATCGGACGTCCCATGGACAATGATTTTAAGTCCCGGACATTCGGACATGATTTGTACCAAATAGGGACGTCCCTGGGACATAGTGTGCTATTAGGGTAGTCCATTAAAAACGAATATAAAAGAAGATAACAAAAAGGAGAAAATATTGACTTATTATGAACTAATATTGTAGTTGGAAAATATTTGTATGTGACCCAACTTTTTTGATTGATTTGGTGTAACAGTAGGCTCTGTTGATTGTATTGATAAATAAGGAAACCTTATTTACGGCCTTAAGTTTTAACTCTTTTCAAGTGAATTTTGTTTTCTTCGATCAACTTGAATTTCAAAGTGTTTACTAATTCGACCATTGGCATGCAAATTGTAATACACTCTTTCAGACAACAAACACTTTACGTCTTTCCTAAACCGAAAAAGTGATTTGATACTTTTAATGTTTGATGGAAATTGATTAAACATCTTACATCTATTATAAATTATTGAATTTTTGATCAGAGTACTTTTAGGGATTGGCAATTTCAAATCATTATTTTCTCTTGTAATATGATAAGAAGAGCACCAATATTTGATATAACGAGTATCTACAGTTTTCATCATTGAGTTAGAAGAAATGGTAATTGCAATATGATTGACATTTGAATAATTGAAAGTCACAGGTTATGTAAGTCATTATTTGGAACCTATTGTCATTCACAAGGCTTGTCCCTCATTACAATACGACTCACTGATCGATACCTCGAAGTCACCGACGAAAGTATTTCATTATTCATGGTGAGTTTTTGGTAAAAATTAGGATCAATAAAATTATAATCATTCTGTAATTGTCTACCTTTGATGTTTTGATCATATAATTGAGTCAAAATTGTCGTTACTCCGAATATTAAAGAAACATGTCAACTGGAAACTCCTTTATCTTGTCTCCCCTATCCCTAATACTGTTTCTTCATGAACTTCCTAAGATAAACAAGGTATTTACCCATCTTGAGGCAAAAATTTAAAAAATCCTAAGTAAAAAATGTCACTGTCGCGTCAATGTCTAGTGCCTTGAGAGTAACTCATTCCTTAATGTTTTCAAATGTCCTTTACCGCCAAGCTGAATCCAATTCTTTACAATTATTAAATGAATCGCCCTGAAACCCTCCAAGAACTAGGAGTAACATTTGACAAAAAGCTTTCTTTTAGAACTCATATCGAGCAAGTCATCAAAGAATTGTATAGATCATTAGGATTCATCATCAGAGTGACAGAAGATTTTGGAAGAAATAAGAAAACGTTTCTGCAACTTTTTTTAACATCTTTTAGATCAAACTCAGAATATGCACCAATAGTTGGGCACCACATTATCAGATGTGATCTTGAAAATATTCAAAGAATTTTTTAAAACTATGTATGTTTCAATCTTGATGGTAACTACCCGATTGTAGGCATTTCGATCAGCAACTTCCTTCTAGATTCTCAGTGGATTCACTTGAATCTCGACAAAATAGGTCACATGTTATATTCCTTTTCAATCTTATTCACAACACTTTGGACTGTACCTATATTTTGTACATGTAAACTTTCGTATTCCTAGGCTCAAATCTCCTCTTTGTGACACAAACGTTAAGTTGTACGCACCAGTATACAGGGTGGGTCACGGTCGATGGTACCTTAGACGTTTACGAAGAACGGGAAATAGGATCATTCTGAAAATTTTGCTTCTCAAGTAGTTGCTCTTGGTCTATCGATCTAACATATTTTCAGCAATGCAGCGTTGCCGCTTATACCAGAAAGTAGCAGCATCTTTGTTATTTCAAATGGGTCACCCTGTATATTACCGCATTTTTGAACTTGTCATTCCTTTCTGATTATTTCTACCTCATACTCCCCTATACTTATCACTAACGGTTTTTGAGATATTGGTTATTTACCATATTTTTTTTCCAAAACAGCTCGAATTGAATGTTTATATCTGCGGTATTTGGATTCTTAGGAAGTTGCAATTTTGTGTTTAGTTCATCAAGATCATGTACATTGATTCTGTATAGAGAAGTTTGTTCTGCTTTATACAGGGTCGTTCAAAATTCATGATCTTACTGCTAGATACGAAAAGGGTCGAAAGTGCGTTTTTTTAACGGAACATCCTGTATATTATGAAATATTCTGAAAGATGACTGAATTCCCTTCGAACTGATATATCGTGTTCCTATTCCTAAATAGCCAGAATTCCGAGATAATAGCAATTTTCACTTGTAATCTCCCAAGTGCTTGAACTATTGCCGGAAATTTTTCGAGTACATGAACTTTTTGAAAATTCATGCACGAGATGAACAATTCATAAGAAATAACTAACGATGGTTTCACCTGAACTATTTATAACCACTGAAATATTGATATGTAAAATACTCAACAAAATTTTCATCAATAAATGTTTGACATGTGACATGTGACATTTGACATGTGACAAGTTGATATTCTGCTTTAATGTACAAATGGCGGTCTAGTTTTCATATGAAAGGAGATGATTATGTATTTACTAGGTAGGTATTTGGAATATGTCTGAAAATATATTCTCCACGATTATTGCAGAAATTGTCAATTCTGAAATCATATTTCAGAAGAAGTTCAATAAACCATTTGTCACAAGTTTTTATCATAAGTCCCGTAGCTCAGCGGTAGTGTTGCGGCCTATGAGTCGCTAGGTCGATGGTTCAATCCACGATTAGAACATAACTTTTTATTTATTTTTTGTTTCAAATTTAAACACATTCATTGATGAAAATTTTGTCAAGTATTTTACTTATCAATATTTCAGTGGTTATAAATAGTTCAGGTGAAAACATCGTTACTTATTTCTTATGAATGGTTGGATGATTTTCATTTCTCGGTGTGAAATTTTCTTACCGAATCCCCCTCGTGCTTGAATTATTTGCCGTAAATTTATCTCGTACTCGAAAAATTTCCGGCAATAATTCAAGCACTTGGGAAATTACAAGTGAAATTGCTATTATCTCGGAATTCTGGCTATTTAGGTATAGAAGCATTCCAAGGGAATTTAGTCATCTTTCAGGATATTTCATAATATACAGGATGTTCCATTTAAAAAAACGCACTTTCAACCCTTTTCGTATCTAGCAGTAAGATCATGAATTTTGAACGACCCTGTATAAAGCAGAACAAACTACAGAATCAATGTACATGATCTTGATGAACTAAAAACAAAATTGCAACTTCCTAAGAATCCAAATTACGCAGAAATAAACATTCAATTCGAGGTATGTTTTGGATAAAAAAATATGGAATATAACCAATATCTCAAAAACCGTTAGAGATAAGTATAAGGGAGTATGGGGCAGAAATAATCAGAAAGGAATGACAAGTTCAAAAATGCGGTAATATACAGGGTGACCCATTTGAAATAACAAAGATGCTGCTACTTTCTGGTATAAGCGGCAACGCTGCATTGCTGAAAATATTTTAGATCGATAGACCAAGAGCAACTACTTGAGAAACCAAATTTTCAGAATGATCCTATGTCCCGTTCTCCGTAAAGGTACCATCGACCGTGACCCACCCTGTATAATATGTGTAATATGATGAATGATGAATGATGAATAAAAAACTGGATGTTCTGTTTTTTCCATCAAGTGATATGAATAAGTAAGTAAGTGTAATTTGATGAATAGTTCATTCTGTATACTCCTATTCTGTAAAGGGATCTTGTATTTGTTGAATAATGTAATAATAAAAAAACAATTCAAACCAGGATCTAAAAGAATGATCATATCTTATAAAGACTTTTTTTGAAGAAAATGCTTATCCAGGTCAGTTCGTGGAAAAAACCATGCATGAAATTGAAACCAGTAATACACTAAACAATCGAACAACACAACCAACAGACACATAAACATCTAACAACCACCATGTATTGACTTCATTGATGTTACTTCTGAAACGTCAGAAAAATGTCAACAATAGTTAAAAAGCTCACCCAATCTGAAGTAAACAAGAAAATAATCGAGCTTCCTCCAAAAGTTCGCCCACATGAAAACTTGCTAGGCCCTTTCGGCCGTTATGATGACGAAAACTACGACATATACAATAAGAAAAAAAAGAAATTCTATGAGGCTTGCAAGAAGTACAACAGGATGAATCAAGACTCGATCATATGTTCTAGAAGAAGATTGCATGAGGATTATATGGCGAATCTGGATTGCGACTTTTTGCTTGAAGATGAGGAGGTTATTATATTCTTTCATTCAATATTAGTACCTTCTATAACTGATGTCAATAAGGAATTGAGAGAGAAGATACGGGAATGATGTGAAGAACATTTAAAACATCCTGAGCAATCAAGGAGGTAAATAGTATCTGTAGGTGAAAGGTTCCAATACATGAAAGGAGATTCTATTATTAGAATGGGAAATCTTGTATTATCATACCTGAATTCAGTATCTGTTAACCCACTTACTAACGTGTAACCCAATAAATTTGATTTATTGAATATAAATAAGTACCGGACAACAGCGGTGTTTAGTCAATAGAGGGAGATCCAGCAACGTATTTCAAGTTTTCATTTCAGAAGTCATGGCAATTTAAGTACATACTGAATCTTGTTTACCTATTGATTAAGGATTTTAACCCTTTCACATTTGCAACAACTGCTAATTTAGGCTATGCCACCAGAAACGTACTCTACAAGTTGAATACATTTTAATATTTTTAAAAAATATGAGATGTGTTCAAATTGTGCAGAACCATCAAATATAGCACATTTGTATTTTTCTCATGATAAAAAAAAATTCTCGAGTGATTATACTAAACGCAATTATGTTGTAATATACCTTGTCCTTGTTCTTACCCCTTTATCTGTTTTTATGACCACGTATTCCTACTGAACATGTACTAAATTATTCCAAAGTTTCTAAAATATGTATTTTATTTTAAGTTTTGAGGCACCAGCAGTTGATTTTTAAGAAATCCAGCAACAGAATTGCTGGAAAAGTCTGTGATGTGTGATGTTAACGGTCTTTAGAGTAGCCTCTCTCTCTCTCTCTTTAGTTTATTGACTGTTACTTCCAGTGAGGTGTAATTGGCCACTTAGAGTAACCATTCCACGTTTATTTTATACTCATGTGCCTTCTCTGTAATTTGTTTCGTGACTTGTTGAATGTCTCTCCATGAATCAATATTGATATTATCCTGTTTCTTGTTGTTTTGTCTATTATGTTCTGTATAACTCATTAAGGTCTTTGTTTTGGAAGAATGTTTCTTGCTTTACTTGTAACGACCATACCTAGAACGGAGTGATGACAAGACCTCAGATATAACCAGTCAGCAGAAACCACAAGATTCTGCTCTTTGATTGGATAAGCTCTCGCAATTGTATCCTTGGAACGCTGCGCCCATATCAGCCATACGCAATTCTATACATCTGAAGTTTATCCAAGGAAGTAGTTCTCCTTCCCACGAAATGAAAAAATCATTATTGAAGAAGACAAGGAGAACCAACAGAAATTAGTTTGGTACGTGAATTTTCTTTGCCTGGAGACGTGCTAGATAATGAGTAGGAGATTTGGGCCAGTTTCAGGCACTTCTCCCCCACTGTGACGTTATAGCATGACCTTTTGAGAAAGACAGAGTATTGTGTCGCATGGCAACGTGTGTAAAGGTGTATATTTATATCAGAATATTTATGTTGTAGTATTTCATCGTTTTTATATATTTGAACTTTTTATATACCTATTTCATTTATATCTCTGCGTTATCCAGACACCATTATCATTATACAAATCAGTAAAACGCAAAGTCGTCTCCACAATTTAATATCACCATCCTGTGCAGTAAGCTGGTAAAACGGCTGTCAATCAGTTGACAGAAACATAGTAGTTCATGTTTCGGACATACATAGATCCATCATCAGCTATTTAGTAATTATGGATATGAAAAAATGTTGTATAATTAAATGTGAAAAATAATTGCTGTGCTACATAATAAAATTAAGAGCAAAACATGGTTTTAATAGAATTAAGTGTTATTTATTATTATTTTTGAAAGAACTGGAAGAGGGAGACTAATTTTATTATGTAGCACAGCAATTAATTTCACATATAATTGTACAACATTTTCTGATCTCCACAATTACTAAATAGCTGATGATGGATCTATGTAGGTCCAAAACATGTACTACTATGTGACTGTCAACTGATTGACAGCCGTTTTACCATCTCACTGGACCGGATGGTGATATTAAATTGTGGCGACGACTTTGCGTTTTACTGATTTGTATATCCATACCACTCCACTTCGAGATATAAAATGGACTCTACCACACCATTATCATTATTATTATGACATTAAACGTGATCGTTGAATACACAAAAGTTTATATGCATGTTCCGCACTACACTTATAATGACATGAGTCCATATTACAGTATTGAATCTCGGAGTAACTCTGAGCATGAATTTAAATTTGTGGTAATATATTATATATTTCCAGGAAGATGGAGGTGAGTTACACAAAGAAAATCATGATTCCAAGGGACGTCACATCAGAAGAAGGACTGAGAGACCAATACATCATGTAAGTTATCAAAGGATAAAATTTTAAAATACATCCTTGTATTAACGAACAGTCGTTGCATACCGATTATGAACCCTTTACTCCCATATACACCTACTAAGTAGGCTTGTTATGGCAAGTACCTGTCAAATAACAACCTACTTACATACATAAGTAGGTGTATATGGGAGTAAAGGGTTCATCATCGGTCGGCAACGACTGTTCATTACTGAACCATTTCCTGAAATCATTACATAAATCTCTTGACCCGGAGATTCAGAGTATTTTCACTCTGCTCGCTAGGTGGAGCGGCCTAGATACCGCTTCATTGCGTGAACCAGAGGTGAACAAGCATCGGAGTGTGTAATGGGGAACAGATGGCTTCAGTGCTGTCTGTGTTGACCTACCCTTGCACTGATGAGAGGCAACAACCTCGAAACTAGTCTGCAGGTGGTCACCCTGTCCAAATCAAAACATAATTTTGCTGGTTGGTCACAGAGGGCACTTGCAATTGCAATCTGCTAGATTTAATTGAATATCCGTCGTGGTCTTAGCCAGGATAGTAGTTGTTTCCTGACAGGTACATACCATAATGAGCCTACGTAGTAAGGGTATATGGGAGTGAAGGGTTCATCATCGGTCAGCAACGACTGTTCGTTACTAAACGATCTCTCAAAATAACTCTGTTTTCATCCTTGCGTATTCGATTTTTCAAGAAAGACCTAGATGAACCTATAATATCACCTGATGGTTTTTGATATTATAAGAGAACCGTGGAACCTTGTCACTCCAACCTCAGCACTTTGAGAAACGCTCCTCTTCAATATGCTCTACTACTAGATAGGTTATCACTGAATCAACACGAGCACATTTTTATTGATAATTTGTAGGTACCAAATCAGAACCAGATGGTATGCAGCCTAGAACCATGGTTCAAGAGACACTTGGTTCTCAATAAATTTATTTGGGCTGCTAGAACAATTCTTATACAAAACAGATTGTTGAAAGTCTTGACGCAACTGAAAGAACTGGACAAAGACGCAATAAAAAAGTTTGAAAACAAAAGCACAGTTACCAACGTTAGCTATGCGAAGATCTTCCAGAAGTTTCTTGAATAAAACGATAGTCAGTGGTTTGATCTGACTGAATTTAATCTGTATCATACCAATAAATGTTGGTGAAGAAGTTATTCAAATTATTTCGGAATATTGTTCAAAACCGTTGGTTTTGTAGAGTTTTATGCAATCCGAATTGGGGTTTCCTTCTCATATGAGTGATATTGCCAGTTTTTAACCCTCAATTTTCAAATTTAAGTTCAGGAAGTCAAAGAATTCTTTAGGAAATTTACGCATTTGGGATTCTTTTCTAGAATGGGCATTGGAATATTGAGATTTATCAATCTTCAAGAAGACCGTTTCAGCTGTTACTTCTAGTTGTTTCTATATTGAATCTCCATGCAGTGTCATCTGTAAAACTCTATACTCTACCACTAGTTTGAAGTAGAAGCAATTCATAAATATAGATGGTGAACAAGATAGGCCCAAGAACGGTTCCTTGCGGAAAAACAAAAGAAACTTGCTCATCAGACCGTCAAACTCTCTGCACTTTGAACTAGCGGACGAGTAAATTATTTCCAAAGCCATTTTGACTGTTGGAACGACTGTGTTTGTAGAAAAATTTCACGTAGGGGGGGTTAACATTCCAGCTCGTACCAGTCTCCAGATTTTCTGAGGGTTGATGGCCCTTTTAATTTTTTTTTTCTGTGGGAATTTTTGGAGAAAATTGCGTCTGCAGCATACTAGTAGAGATAGGTATAGGGGATGATTTTATTTGTAGCAGCAATAAATACCAGGCGACGTTTCAGAAAATATAGGATTCTAGCTTGAAAAATAATAATAAATAAAATCTTTCAATTTTTTTGTCATTTTGTTGTTTTGTGGTTCAGATATTCGACTATTTTGCAGTTCTTAGAAGTATCTGTGGTCCATACATGGACGCAGAGTTTTCCAAAAACTGTGAAAAAAAATTATCTGTGCTGTTTTTGTCATTTATGTGCTTCTATATTGGACCCTAGCTGAAGATTCGAGAAAACTGCACTTATTTCATATTCAACAACGTTCGATAGCCTGATGAATGATTCATTTCTATTTGACTCAGCGGTGAATTTTCCAGATTATCCATTCACTGAGCTGGAAAATTTCAATAAGGGGAAATCAAATCTCAAAAAACATTCATTTCAGTTATAGCGTATTCTATATACAGGGTGTTTCACAATCGAATGCTGATCCTGAAGGGCAATAAACCTTGAATGATTTTACGAAAATAACTTCATGAGAACATACGTCCGTAACCGCTTCACTTCTGAGATACAGGGTGTTGAAATTTAACAGCAAAACCGCTTTGCATTTTCCTTTCAATTCACGCACAAGCAAAGTACGCTTGTAAATATTTTTTTTTCCATGAAAAGGTTTTTTTTAAGTTTTCGTCAGTGGCGTTCGTATTAACATGCCCTTTAATAATTTTAACCAAAAAAATTACACACTTCTGTTTTTTGTTTCAAATAAATGTGATTTTCATAATTGTTTTCTGTCTCCTCATAAAAATGATCCCTGGCCTTTTTTCTATTCAAAAACGAAAATGCATTGATTTCTTTCCTAGCGCAAACCGATCTGCCGGACGAAAAAGGACAATTTTTATGAATACTTGACATTTCTGCATCTCTATTGATGCGTTAATGTTTACCAATTTTCACCGTAAAATAAAAGCTTTTTTTCAACACCGTGAGAAAAAGACTTTTTTTCACTGCCAAAATAAACATGAAATATTACTTTTTGACGGATATTTTTTAACAGAGTTAATTATTAATTGATTATTCATCATAAAATAATTTCATCTGTTGGAATAATAATTGATAGTGAAGTTTGAACAGTTACTTCCAACAAAAATTCATGGAGATGTTCCATGTTGCTGCTGATCAGAAACGTTAGATATTTCTTGAAGAGTTGATTCCACAATTTCATCAGATATTTTAATTTGTTTGGAAGAAGATGGACAATTCAATATTTTGTTAGAAATCTCAATTTTGTTATTTAAACTATCTTCCATATATGCTTCTGCTACGAAGGCAGATTTTCAGCCATCGTGACACTTTATGGATGTAATGTTGCCCCCTGCATTGGCCAAAAGAGTTACAGAGCTTTTCCTGAAACAGTAATCTGTGTAGCTCTTATACATGTCTTTTTCAAGTCATTTTGCAATCGAGCAGGGAATTTCTCCTATTTTATTTATTTAATTTTTTTCAATATACTTTTGCGATTTCCATCTCCCCTACGGTTTGGTACAGATATTTTTCTATGTGTACGCATTGGTATCGGTGTGTTTGATAGCCTCTGTATTATTTCGAGGCGACTCGCGCCGTATTAACCGAATAAAAATGTTTTCAACATACTTTTACGATTTCCATCTCCCCTACGGTTCGGTACAGATATTTTTCTATGTGTACGCATTGGTATTGGTGTGTTTGATAGCCTCTGTGTTATTTCAAGGTGACTCGCGCCGTCATAACCGAAAAAAAATGTTTTTCAACATACTTTTGCGATTTCCATCTCCCCTACGGTTTGGTACAGATATTTTTCTATGTGTACGCATTGGTATCGGTGTGTTTGATAGCCTCTGCGTTATTTCGAGGTGACTCGCGCTGTAATAACCGAAGATAATTTTACGCATTGTTGATTTTTTTCCGCACTTGTGCTGAAAAGTAACACTTTACACACTTTGAACAGTGCATAATACCTTAGTTTACGCACTGTCGAAAAAATATTTCTGTAGGATTGATCATCTACAAAAATACCACTGTCTAAATACTTCAATTGTACAGATAACGTCTCATGGACAATTTGCGTATTTTAGTATTTTTGACCCATTTCAGTGAATGATGGCACCGCTGCAACATTAATTCTTGCCGTATCCATTATCCGTGATTAATGAAAGGAGATAGCAAATTAGATGTGTTCTTACACATCCGGTAAGGCTATTTATAGTGATGGAAATCTAATTGAAAAATTGGATTGGTCTACTTTGTTGAGATAATAGACATACAGGAGGATCTTATTTGCTTGTGTGTAGGGGAGAATGGGGCAATGGCGGTCAGTTAAGCACTTTTTGTATTAAAACTCAAATTATAAACCACAGCATTATTAGGAACATAACATCGTAATTCTACATTAAAGGTCTATTATTAATTGAGGTCAAAACAATCATCTTTGGAGTATCATTCTCATAGATATAAAAATGAAAAATAATGGCTTTGACCACCATTGTACGCACATGAGGGTAATGGTAGTCATGATGTTGACAATGATGGTCAAATACTTCGAACACACCCAAACATGTCACATACGTATCCTGTAGCGGAATCCCAACCAGTGCAAGCAGAGTGAGCCCAAAGCCCACAGGAAGTGCACCGATACCATACCTCGTTATTTCGGCCGAATTCTCCGCATATGAGACAATTATTTTCTGGGTCCTCAACATCATCATCATCTACGCAGAGGTCACCAATATCTTCGTCATTCAATGAGGAATCATTGTCTTCCTGAAGAACTTTCCTTTTAGCCTTTTTAAGACTTTCCTTGTACTTTTTCCCTTTTCTTTTAAGATCTTGTTCTGCTTTTTGTTTTCCTTTTCTATGAGACTGTCTTTATTTGGCGTGGAGGTCAGAATGGTAGAATGTTGTTTTTCTCGACCTTTTCGTATCCTTATGGATAGGGTTTTGGTAGGCAATTTGATAAAATTTCAACCCTTGGTCGTTTTTTTGGCATTAGTTCTTGCCTAGATGTGCATGCGACTACCAGTTGTTCTTGGCCAGATGTTGAAGCAACCACCTGGGGTTCCTGTTTAGACGTTGTTGCAACTACCAGGGGTTGGAATCATCTGCGACTGAAAGTTGGAATTTAGTCGCAGTTTTCCATCGAACAAGATAACCTCTCTTGGAAGGGATTCATGTTTCAAAGAGAAACATTCTCAATTGAAAATTGAATCAATACATGACTCCTTTGGAAATGGAAAAACCTTACGATAAAATTGAAGTTACTTTTTTGTAACATCTAACAGAAAACAACTACTTCCCCGGCAAAAGCCACGCTGGACATTGTTGATGCAACCACCAGGGGTTCTTGTGCAGATGTTGATGCAACCACCAGTGGTTCCTGGGATGTCAGAGTTGCAGTTGTCTCGAGAGATAAAGAGCTTTCATTATTTTGAATTACTACTGGTTCGCCTTGCAGTATTTCAGAAGGTAAAAAGTCTTCATCATTGAACACATTTGAGTTCACTGGAAAAATACCAGTGACTCTAAATCCAGACTCTCCCTTACTTATAGAAGTAACGTTTGAATATGCGTTGTTGAACAACGATGCAGCATCGTATGGAGTTATTCGTTCTGCGAGGTGGCTCTTCATAAAGCAGTCAGACTCTTTTTTGTAGGCAGCCATAAGTAGTCCGTAAAACGTCACGTCTAACGGCTGCATTCTATGAGACGTGTGTGGTGGTAAGGACAGCATGTGAATGTTGTGGGCTTTGCAGTGCTTGTAAATATCATGAGAAATGTGGCTTGCGTGGTTATCTGGTATTAACAAAACTGGTTCTTCAGCAGAAGGTTTGGCAAATGTTGTGAAATGTTGAAGCCATTCCAAAAAAAGGGTTTCATTGGTCCAGCCATTATCTGAGCAGCGGTATATAGCACCAGCAGGGCCATCTTTTTACAGGAGAGGGGAATGTCGTTTCCTTGGGAAGATAAACATTGGGGGTATAAATGACCCAGCGGCGCTCATCGTACACATAACGGTGATGTTTTTGCCTCTCTCCCAACTAGTAAGAGATCCTACCCTTTTCTGTCTTTTTGGAGCTAGTATTTTTCCCGGATCTTGGACTGTTGATATCCCTGTCTCATCACAATTGTAAATATTTTTGGGGGTAAATTTATAGGTCTCAATAAGTTTCTCCAAGTTCTTGTAAAAAAGTGAAACTTCTGTTTTGTTAAAGGCTGTTATTCTATTTAAACTGGTGGCTTCTGGCTTCCTTATCGATATCCCATTTCTCTTTATGAAGCCTTCAAGCCAATCTCGCACCGCCATTTTACTGTTACTATTAAAATTGTGTGGCAATTTTAAACTTTCTGCATATTCATAAGCCACTTTTCTTACTTGGATAGCTATGCAGCCGTAAAATATATTAGCCATTTTTTCTCCACATCAGCTACCTCTTTTTCAACTTCTGCAGATAATACAGTTTTTCGTCCCAGAGATGGGTTTTCATACAATTTCTTCCTGTGTCGAATTTGTTGGGTGGAAAATGGAATTCTAGTTTGTTCGGCGGCTTTTCTCATAGATGTTCCATTAGCCATAAGCCTTAGAGCCTTGTTCAACGTCTCCGAAGACCATGCAGCCTTCTGCGTTTTTCTGGTTCGATTTTTTGGCATCTTAAAACAAATTAATTAGATTTAGTCACAATAAGACACTCATAAAAACATTGCGTGCAATGGTGGTCACTTGACCACGATTACCCGCAACGGACTTATAACACAAACAAATACATATTTTGATTCGAAATGAGTATTACTACATAATAATGATGAACAGTCTCAAATAACAAGACAGCGATTACATGGATTAGGGAATATTTAACAGCTTACCTTGTTAATTTGTTGCGACGTAAAATTACATCAAGTTGGTGCGAAAACATTAAACACTCTCCTCGTACGAACGCCGCGAGCGGAATGACGGTACAGGGCGCTCGTTGCTCGGGGGTAGTGAGGAGCGAAACGTAATATACATCACATGCACAAAAGACTGTTCTTGCTTTAGTTGTGTGCGTGACCACCATTGTCCGCTGACCACCATTGCCCCATTCTCCCCTATGTAGTGCCCCACAGGCCGTGAGATTCCTGATGGAATAATACACACCATCTCCATGAATTAATAATGAAATAAAGATTGGATTTTTTTTTCGAAGTCAAGCTTTCATCCAAATTTTACTGAAATGTAAAATATATTATCTTTACATGTGTAAGGTTGGTTATTCATAAAACTCGCCCGATATATTGGAGTCGCCATATTAGGTTCATAAATTTTGACTAAAAATTCATAATCTCCGACCCCAAAAACCCCCACCTACCAATTTTGAATCGAATCGTACCATGATCACATACCTCGTCCGCCATCTTTAGTAGTAGTAGTACTTTATTGTTATCTCAGGAAACAATTTTGTTTATAATAGGGATATTAAAAAATAATTACAAAATAAATATCCAAACTTATTTGACAGTAATACATAAAATTAATACAAGCATAATTCATAACAAGGCATCAAGGTCATATAGGGTATTGACATCTCAAGGTAATGTGATAAGAAAAAATGGAGTAGATTTGAGAAAATCATCAAATTAATTTCGTGGGAATAATATAAATTTCCCAGACAAGACAAAATAATGTAATAGAAAGCTCCTTACAGGAGCCATCTACTAGTTCTGCTGTTATATCAGTCTCATCCATATTCTATCAATTCTTCATCACCTAGTTCTAGTTCATCTACTGATTGTAGTAGAAACGACTCATTGAAAATTCAGAAGGAGTGTAATCCATATTTTTCAAAGGAGTATTTCTGTAAACCAACAATGACGACTGAATATCACCATTTTCCTCAATTGATTTTTTTTATAATGCTGTTTCCGATAGACGCTCCCTTTTCAGCTATACCATTTGCCCGAGGATAATAAGGGCTTCTCGTTTTTATATCAAAATTCCAGTCAATAGCAAATTGTTTAAAAACATAACCGTTGAATGGAACATTATGGCAAACTACAATGTCGGGACAACCAAATCTTGAGAATATTGATTTTATATTGATTTTAGCTTATTTATAACCGCCAAAGATGATTTATTTTCTAGATGAACAAGTTCCAGCCAATTGGAATAAAGGCCGATTCTCACTAGAGCGGTGCCGAGCGGCGCGGCGCGGCAAAAGTTGCTTGCAATTCTTTGCATGTAATTGAGTGATCCCGTCCTCACCTGAGCAGAGCGTCGCGTTCGTAGGCAGCAAAGTTCTAACGCCTCCGGGAGCATTGGCTCGCGGCACTGCCGCTTTGAAACGCTCCCTCCCGCCTGTTGACGGACAAGTGGGAATCACGTCGCGTCACAAGCAAGCTGCGACTTGTAGAAATTAACACAATTTCAGAGACACACCAAACAAATATGGACGCGGAAAAAATAGAAAGATTAATTGTATTAGTGAATGATTATCCTGAACAATATTGTCGCTTCTTTTTTCGTCTATTTTCGTATTCATGACATATTGCCGCTACAAAAACAAAATCGTCCGATGATGACGATGTAGGATCCTCTTCTGTGATTCCCAAACTCATATCACTTTTTTTACAAAACTCAAAATACCTACCTACTTATATAGATTTTACTATTTCGCACACCGCTGCTGCTACAAAATGCCGCTCAGGTGAGAATAGCCTGCACAAAAACTGCTTCGTCCAGTGCCGCGCCGCGCGGCACCGCGCCGCTCGGCACCGCCCTAGTGAGAATCGGCCTTAAGAATCGTAAACTACTAAAAAACTTTTGTTTCCATATGAAAATATATCAATTGCCAATCGTTGCCAAGGTCGTTCAGGAATTTCAAATGGAAATAATTCTATATATATATGTTCGGATAAGTTTCCGCGGTCAGATATTTGAAAACTAGAAGTTCGGGTTGAACCGCGTCTGGAATTTGTTGAAATTCGACGTTTCGGCTCCGATTTTGGAGCCATTTTCAAGAATAAGGATAGGTATAGTGAGGAAACGTATATATAT
Source organism: Chrysolina oricalcia (assembly GCA_944452925.2). NCBI lineage: Eukaryota > Metazoa > Arthropoda > Insecta > Coleoptera > Chrysomelidae > Chrysolina > Chrysolina oricalcia. The sequence goes on along the minus strand of OX101815.2, from coordinate 5,634,682 downwards.
ATATATATATATATATATATATATATATATCCTCTTCCGTATCCTCATATTCTCTAACCAAAACTTCATTGATATTCTTCATCTTTCACCATGTAATATTTTATATTGTGTTAGTTTATAAAGATGTTCAGAAATGCTTCAAGATGAAAAATCTTTATTTTCTAAGATCTGACATTGGTGGATGTGAATAAAACAAATTTTAAGTAAATGCTTATACTTTCTTGGGATAGACTTATTCATTTCATACGTAAATGAAAGGGATAAATATATAGTATGAGCATTTGCTAGATTTTATTCACTACACCCATTGACAGTCAACAACCAATATCCTTGTTTTTGAGATGTACAGTATGACCAATAAATAGTAATAAGTATAATACCCTGTATAATCTGAATCGTTAAATTTAGAGCTTTGGCATAATGGAGATATTTGAGCAGCATCACGAGTTCTACAATAGATAAAAAATTCTTGCAAATTTACCGAAAGCCTTAGATTAAACAAACAGGAGATAGAACATGATCAACTGCACAGCCTGCCGATTTCCCCTGATATTTCTACTCCTGGGGAAAGCCAATAAAATCGTTTATCTTCTATAATGTACCAGCTCCAAATTATGTGATTACCTGTTAAAGTTTGACTTTTTGAGGTTATATTTAAATTGAAGTGAAATTTTGTTCATCAATAAGTTTTATTTTGTGTTTATCATGAACTGTTTTAATAAAAAAATGTCTCGGTGTGTTTGGAATCAATGCAAACACTCCTGTAGTGCAGTTTACAAGATGGATATGAAATCTGTTCATCTATTCCTGTAAGTTTCTTATGGATTTAGGGGGAGTAGTCAGGGTGCGAGGGGAGTGGTCAAGGTACCAGGGCCGTATTTCTCTCACTGTCGAAGTTATCAATTCATATTACCTACCCCTACGTACCCTAATGAATGAGGCCCAACTGGATATATCGCGGTGATATTTTTGTTTTGATCTTTAGGGGAAATTGTATTCCATTAGAGACTATTTCAATTATGACACCTAGTGAAATAATATATAATCATATTCAGTGAAAGGATAACGGAAGAAGATGATGACATAGAAATAACAGATATTTTCCATTTCAATGTATTTGGTACCAATTTGACAGAGTATAAAAAAGAAGGAGTCATATACAGGGTGTCCTAGGAAAGTGGCTCGCCCCTATAACTTTTTAGATTTTGAAGATGATGGAATGAAATATGGAGGATCTATATGAGACAATAAACTGCATCTTTTGACAAGTAACTCAACTTCCGGTTTCACCAGAAGTGACATGAACTTCAGATTTTCAAATGAGACACCCGGTATATTTTCACTTCTCTTGTCTCCATTTGACACACTGAATACAACCATTTGTAACTTTACTCTTTTTGATCAAAATGTAACAGTAAAAGGTGATAAATGATACATGGTTGTATTCTGATTGTCATGTGGAGACAAAAGAGGTGAAAATATACTGAGTGTCCCATTTAATGATCAAAAGTTTGAGTTACTTCTGGTGAAACCGGAAGTTGTATGAACTTAAATCATTTGTCAAATAACGCAATTTTATGTCGTATGTAGAGCTTCCAAATTTCATTCTATTATCTTAAAAAACAAAAAAGTTTTAGAAGCGAGCCACCTCCCATGGACACCCGGTATGAGTCTGGATATGTTATTCATAAAATTACAAAAAATTCAAATTGTGGAGACTGTATTGGGGGTCTCATAGGAGATAGAGCAGACTTTTTGTTGTCGTTCATCAACCAAAAAGATAAATAAATAAATATAACTTTATTATACTGCACACTATATTTAGGAACATAAGTAAATAAAATTGCGATAATAATGCGATTGGTAAATAATAAAGTCGTGTAGGACGATAAGTACATCAATATGTACTTGTTTCGTAAAGTGATAATGTGGAACAAATAACATGTTATGATTACAAAATGATTACAAAATATTATGGCTAATACATATAAAATATAACTATTAAAAAATGATCACATACACACAATAAAATATTATTAAAAAAAATCATTTTGAATTAATTTCACTTTAAAACTAACAACAACAGCAACAACCAAGTATATGACAAGTATACGTAATAATTATTATAGAAACAGTTTTCTCAGATCCCGCTACTCGAATATTTTCAATAAATCGATTCTTTGACACTGTAGCAAATATTTTCTCAATTGTTTTTTGAAAAATATGATGTTTGTAATTGATTTGATTCCTTCAGGAATAGAGTTGTAAAGTTGTGGAGCGAAGTAGAGATAGGAACGTTGGGTAACTACTCTCACCATTCGAGGCATAATATAATGATTTTTCTGACGAGTAGAATACTGATAAGCGGGAAGTGCTGCACTATGTTTAGTTGCATGATATTTGATACAAGAACATAGAAAATACATTTGCCTTATATCTAAAATTTGAGTCTCTGCATAGAGATTATCTGAAGGATATCGCCTTTTTTTCGAGAATATCAATTTGAGAAATTGCCTTTGAATAATTTCAAGACTATGAATATGCGTTTTCAAGGCTCCTCCCCATACCGCTATTCCGTAACGGATATGACTCTCCACAAGGGAGTAATATAATGTTTTCAAATATTGCACTGGTAGGAGTTTTTTAAGTTTTCGGAATTTGAACAATATTGACCTCAACTTATTAACCGTGTATTGTATGTGTAAGTCCCATTTCCCCCCATTTCCCCCCAGTAAATGTGCCTCGTTGGTATATCCATCAGAAGATGTGATTACCATATGCACAACTGCAGAAAAGGTTTTGCAGAATAATTTTAATGAAAATAATCTAGCATGCTTTGTGAACTTCCTTGTCATAAAAGTATTGAATATTACATGGTGGTTCTTCGGGTTGTAAGGCCGACATATGTTGAGAAAAGATCTCGACGTTTCGCCAACACGAGTGGTTAGCATTTTCAAGCATTTGACAGCGACATAAGAAACCAGAAACTTTCTTGAAAATGCTAACCACTTGTGTTGGCGAAACGTCGAGAACTTTTCTTAACATATACGTCGGCCTTACAACCCGAAAAACCACCATATAAGTGACGATGGCCGCGAAAGCCTTTCACAATATAGTATTGAATATGTTGTTGAGTCATAATTTATTTATATTTCTTGAGGAACACTTTTTTCTCTTCCCGTTCCAGCAACCAAATGAAACTCATATGCTCTACAAACACTAGGGTGCACCATGGCAACAAGTTTTTTTTTTCGTTTTGTCATCGACTGCAATGGTAATTAGCAACGTGTTTTGAGTAGGCCTTGTTACTAACTCCATACGCCACCTCAGGAGCAGCACAGTTGATTATTAACGCCACAGTGAATCATGGAGGAATATTCCCAGCCGGCACGAGCTTCAATCATTCAGACTTTCACATCTGAAAATGAAAAAAAAGAGTCCGCACCGGCTGGGAACCGAACCTGGGACTTCTCGGTCACCAGGCAGGCGCTTCACCACTGCGCTAACCCCTGCCAAATATTTATTTGATGAGTATAAAAGTGTTAGATCAGGTATTATTAAAATCATACCATTTAAAGGCCAATAGCACTTAAGTTTCATTTTATTATCGTGCTCGAATGAATGAATATTTGGAATCATTGGTGAGAATACAATTCAGAAGAAGTTTTTGGTAAAGGTGGTTAAAAGAACTCATATTCCTTACGAAAATGCACGCACACTCATCCCAAACGAAGATACAACTTTGTGAAATAATTACCGACATTTTCCCTGAATGCGAATCTGTGCCGCTTCCCACTCCCCAGGAATAACTCGAAATATTTGGCAGACTTCGTGCACGCTAATGTGTATAGCCGTGTTATCCAGTTTCTTTAATCCAAGCCGAAAGCCAGTAGGGAATATGCATAATTTTTTTTTATTTGTGTAATCAATTTTTTACTTCGTTACAACATAGTAAAAAATATAAATACGGTTGAGAGTCTTGGAATTAATTTTTAAAATAATATATAAAATACTGATTGAATTTGATCTATTTGAACGCCTCCATTTTCGCGCGCTGTGGACGACGTCACATGGCGCTATCAGTGTTGTTCTTCTTCAGTGTCGTTCGTTGAGACGCACTCTGATTGCTCTACTTGCTTGTATTTGATATTTTATAAAAGAGTAAGACAAATGCAGTACAAGTGTTAGAGAGAGAGATCAACATATGTGAAAGTGATCTCGATCAACCAGAGCAGTCTTCAATGAACAAGTCTTTCTATAGTTATGGCCATTGACACTACTGACAGTTATTATTTAGGTTAGGATTTTGCAGTTTTAATCGCTATTACGATAATGGAAAATGCTAAAAAACATTTTATAGGTATTGTCTAGTACCGGAATGCCAAAACACAATTATAAGTACACCAAGTAAAGTATTTTTCTCTGTTCCAAGAGAAGCGAAAATACGTAAACAATGGTGTAAGGTTATGAGAAGAGGCGAAGTATCTCCAATATCACATTTACATTGTTGTGAAGATCATTTCAATGTGAGTACCTACATTGTATTTCGATAGTTAACATGAAGTGAATTGATCAGAAGTAAGTTTTGTATGCATAATTGTTTTGTATATACCTGCCTCACCTAATTTACAAAAGGAAAACTATCATTTGATAAAATATTACTACTTATCAGTTCAGGTATTATCGGATTGTGCTTTGACAAAACCGCTTTCAGTCATTGCTCTTGATAATTTACATTTGTCACTAGACCAAAATGGAACTATGTAATGGAAAACACTACAAATATATAAATAAAAACAAATTTTCTATAAAAGACAATACCACAGATAAATTTCATAACGTGCCATGTGACGTCATTCTTCGTTTCGACCAATGGTGATGCGTTTCGCAAATTTGAATTCCGCGCGCTCATAATGCACTTTTTGATTAAAGTTTTATGGAGTTAAATACAAACTGAATGATAAACCAATGGTTTGAGTGTAATTTCAAGACAATAAAATCAAGTAAATTTAAATCACTTGAATATTCCCTATTTCCCATTGAAATGGTGCAAGGTCCTTTGAAATCTCCATGTGAACCGATAACTGAATAGTAGGCTTATCTAACGTATAATTGTTATGGCACCATGGGTAAATCAGTATGGATTTTTTGGCAGTCAAGGTGTTCTGAGTTTTCAACTAAGTAGATGAAAACGTATGTTTTCCAGAAAAACTCCATAACGGTTAAATTTTTCTCAATGAAATTCTGAATCTTATTTTAAAACATCCAGTTCAATATTTCAACATAAATAACGCGTATTCAAACCCCAATTCTCATACCACTGGATTTAAATTGGTTTCATATTATCCAGTCAATTCTCGATACTTTCTATTCAAAAATGGGGTGGGATTTGTTATCAAAAACGTTTTCAAGTTTTTAGAGTCCTTGATTCCGGATTTCAACAGGAATGTTTATTGAATAATATACATGCTTTCTGATACTCTCGACTAGAATCTTCAGAAAGGCCACCAAACTGATAGCAAAACAAATGGAGGAATCACCTTGTATACCGTGAATAAATTCATTCTATATTTGGATGGTTCAAAACGCAATTTTTTCAATTACGCCCGGAAACACGTACAGACAGTCCTCTGACAAGGTCTCTGCGCTATCGCAAATTATATCAACTATATAACCAAAATGTTATCGATTTTTGCAACAGTACCTAGCAGAGTTCAATGATACAGAGTTTTCCGAAACAGTTTGGTCTGAGTTTCAGTTTCTGGAAATATTGGATACTAAGCGTGTGTGTGTGTTTGGACTGTGGGTGAAAATGATTGCGCCAAGATTCGAATCCCTCTACTCATCAGTTTTCACAGGTGATTTTCATTTAAACTGACAGTGTCTTCAAAGTACGTGGCATATCCAAAAATATCTGAAAATTCCTTGTAGAATAGAATGCTTTTATTTAACTATGTTACATACAGATGTATATTTATAGCAGGTCAAGGGTAGTAGTAATAGTAAAAACAATAATATTAAAAACAATAACAAATACAATGTACTTTTCAAGTAAAAACACACCAGTAAAAACACAAGACAACAGAGAACATGTCAACATTTGAAATATTTAAAAATTTATATTCACAATTTAAAAAGCAGAGCTCACAATTTAAAATTCAGTGAGTATGTTCATTTCAACAAATGAATTGAAAGAACTTTTAGAATTGTCTTCAGAGTATTCACTGACAGAATAGAAACAGTTATTTGTAAAGTATGTTTTCACAACGTTTTGGAACTTTTTCAAATTCAGTATTTTAAGATGATGAGGAAGTACATTGTATAATTCATAATCTAGAAAAAATTTCTGAGATATCGAAAGCGTATGTCGTGAGAATCTGATGTTATTAGCATTTCCAGTGTTATAATTGTGAATATCACTCTGTACTACGAGATTACTTGCTCTCTTATGAATTTCAGTAATTACGTTAGATATAAGGACGGAAGGGTCATAATTTTAGATCTCAAGAATAATGGTCGGCAAGTTTCTCTCGAGCCAACATTTGCCAAAATTCTAATAGTTTTTTTTGGATAGTAAAAATTGCACTTGCTGCTGATGAGTTGCCCCAGAGAGATGGCGTAACTCATGTTGGAATGGAAGAGTGAAAAATATGCTGTTCTTTGAGCATCACTATTTGAAATATGCCTTAACTGTCGTAAAAGAAACAATACACTGGATAGCTTATGCTTTAATTGTTCCGTAAGAGCATTTCAGTTTAGCCTGTGATCTAAGGTGATACCTAGTAGCTTGACAGTTCCTTCATGTTGTCTGCTTTGATAAGTAGTTATGTTTAATCTTTGAGACTTGTCGTTATTCAATTTGAGATTATGTGATGTAAACCATTTTTCTGCTTTTTTTTCAACTTCTCTAGATTGGTCTGACAGTAATTCGTAATCTGTATTTGAAAAGATAAATGATGTATCATCCGTAAAAAGAACAAATTTTTACGGTGACATAAAATTGTCAAGGTCGTTTATATAAATGATGAATAAAAGCGGTCCCAGTAAAGAGCCCTGAGTCACTAAAATATTTTTTGTTTTCGAAATATGATGTTAATCTATTTTTTAGGATTTTTTCAACTATCTTTGAGAAGATACATATGATTGAAATAGGACGATAGTTGTCGATAAGTGATGTGTCCCTTTTTTGTACACAGGAATAACCTTCGAATATTTGAAATTATCAGGAAATTGTCCACTATTAAAAATGAGATTCATTAATTCTGTTAATGGTTCTATAATAATATAAGCTGTTTCTTTTATAATCCTACTATTTTAGTCATACACATCAACACATGAGGAATTTTTTAGAGAGTTTATAGTAACCATAAATTCACATGGAGTTACTGCATATAAAAATAAAGAAGAAGAAGACGCAGGGAGGGTTTTTGAAAAATTCAATAAAATTTTTGGGGATATCAGGTAGAGATTTGATAATAGATTCTGCCACTTCTTAAATAAGATTAAGAAATTATTTGTTCAAATATTTAATTCAAAGCTTTATTCTGCTTACAATAACAATAATTTTAATAATACCAACTATTTATAAATTTTAAAAGTAAATTGACAATTATTGCTATTATTTGAAATTCCTATTCCATCGATGAGAGATTTACCATCTATAGCACCAGTATTTGAACTTGTTGTCGGTGTGGCCTCATTACTATGAAATAGTGGTATCGTTATCTTCATTCTCTTCGAAACTGAATTTTCAATATACGACTCCGCCACCGCAGAGGAGTTCCAACCTCAAGGTTCTCTTACCGATAGTAGATCGCCACCATTTTCTACAAGCATAATAGCCAAGGATCTGCGAAACGAGTGCCCTTTGTATTTTAAGAATTTTAAGAATGCTGCAATTTTTTGGAACAGCTCCAATAGCATGAATGCCCACAACTTGTTTAACACATATACCATTCCTATTACCAATGAAGAATTGCCAATTTTTCAAATTTGTAGGCCGCAAATCTACGTATTTTTGGTATAAACCATAAGCATCGAAAGGAAGTCCTTCTTTGGGAATGACAAATACCCCGTTCTTTTTGTTTTTAGTATACTTCAATGTAACCACAACTCTGGTATTGGTGATTTCAAAATGATCCACAGTCAGCTTAACGTCTACAGGCGCCAAAAATACCACACATTAATACAACCCTTTCAAGCAACCATGCCTCCAACAAAAACTTAGTTACTTCTTCTTCAGACAATATTTTTGCTTTCTTTGGTGTGTATCCATCAGACTTTCGACTCAAGAACAAAAATAATTTTCCAAATCTGAAAATACCATTTCTGTAGGTAATACTCCAATATGATGTACGATTTAAAATATCTAACCTTGAAATGTCAATGTTGTCATAAACTTTCAAAGCAAGTTTCAGCATTGAAATCTTTGTCCACAGCGAGTTAGGAGAATAAACCTCTGATTTTCCTTTCGTATAGGCTAATGATACATCTTCATTAACCACCTTTATATTCTTGCTTTTACGCCGCTCTTTAAAATTTTCATATTCTTTTTGATATCGGTCTTGAGTTATTTTCGGTAGTAAATCAACACTCGCTGCAAATGATTCCCCCAATATTTCTAAAGAAATTTGATTTTGCTCCACAATTTCATCAAAGATCGTTGTTAAAGCGAACTCGCGAACACAAAAAACTGACGTTGTTTATAATATTGTTGTGATCATAAATACACGATGTTGGGATTTTTCTAAGTCTGTTGTGTCGACTCATACCTGCAAAACTGTGGGATAAACGGGAGACAATTCGCAAGCTTGATTAAGAGAAAACAAATGAAATCGTGACCTGTTTCCCAAATATTCCACATTTGCGTGTACCGCCACGGTCGGTTTTCCTGTTAGGGTAAATTTACAAGTACAGAAGTTTTCAAGTATTGCCGACGAATGAACTGAGCTTCTTCACTGTCTGATGGAATTAAGTTTGTGGAGATCGAATCTTTTTCTCTGTATTTTATACAAGTACTATGGATCTTCATCTGGTAACGGCCGAGTCAATGAGACAAATAGAATTATTATTTAATGAATTATGAATTTCTAAGAAAATACACAGCAAAATGGAGAAACATCAATAATAGTTATCAATGCAAGGAAATTGCACTATGAAATTAAGATTCCTTCACAACTATTCAATTTTGAATAGTATTTAAAGTTTGTTGAAATTCCATAGAATTGACAACAGTCATCAATCACTATATCCCTGGAATATTGACAGGACTGAAGGAGCAGACCACTATTTCACTTGTCTTCTGAAAAATCTAAACAAAATCGAATCACTCGGCACACCAGAGTTATTAGGCATCTTGAACAGGTTTATCTAAAATTTAAATGATCTAGTTAGTATACCAGGTGCGTCGTAATTTTGCCTGTTTCTCTTTAAATTATACTTCCGAGTCAGAAAAAGTGTTTAATACACTTGTGAAAAATGTGTTTAAAGCACTGGAAACATACGCTTTTTACACTTGTATCATAAATAGCTATTATGTGATAATTTGATTATGGGCAATCCGTCCTGTTCCTGATCATCTGAAATGTACATAGACCATTTGGGAACTCAAATAATAAAGAATTTTTTTCATATTTGCACAGAACTTGGTGTTCAAGTGGTAGGACATAACAATTACTTATTTGCCTTATGAAACTAGTTTGCCACTTTGTTGAATGATAGAAGTAATAATCATACTCCCTCGTCCCTCGTAGATTGTACCCAAAGGCAAATTTTACATTAGATTTTGAAACTGACAACTCAATGGACTTTCTAGATTCAACGATGAATATTGGATAGTTCGTTAGCGGGAGGTAAGCTCAATTTATGTCAATTGCTAACCATTTCAGAGTATCCAGTGTTAAAGCTATTGGTGTTTATTTATCAGTGCTGTTCCTTGTTTTGCATTTTTGTTCATTTGAATTTTTTTCGTGTTGCAATTATCTACACCGCAACCTGTACAACAGATCTATTGTGTATTCCCTCGATATCGTTTATAAAAGTCTCTATATGGCCCTGTCTCCGTTATAAAACTGCGGAGGTTATTTTTCAAACCTGCCGATGTTTAGATGGCCTAATCCTGAGCATCATTCTGAGAGAAGCTCTAGTTCCTCTAGAGTTCTATCTTGTCTCTGATAATTACCCTGTGGCCTTGAAAAATTATCAACAAGCTAAATGGAGATAGAATCCAGATTTTTTTCTATTAATGGACTCTTTGGATACTAGACTTTTACTAGAGATTATTTTGTCTTTGATCTTCCCGTCAAAAAAATCGAAAAAACACGAAATTTCTAAAATTTTCACTGAGCTAAATGTGAATCTTGATGGATATATTTCAATAACAAGAGTTTGGAGAAAGTGGTGAACAATACGTATACCAGAAAATAAAATGTGCGAAGAATCGTAAACTCGCAAAATTTGAAAAATCCTCAACACACTATATGAGGATAAAATCCATAATTATGTTCATTAATGGACTCTGTGGATACTTGAGAACAACACTTATACCAGAAAGTAGTTTCCCGTCACAATTTCACTCTCAAACTACCACTCAAACAGGTAAAAAAAAATCAAAAATCACGAAATTTCATAAATTGTCAGTGTGCTAAATGCGGGCATTTAAGAATATTCTTGCAATGAGAAGGCTCTATAGAAAGTGCTGAACAAGAACTATTTCAAAAAAAAATTCTGAAAAATCTTAAAATCGCAAACATTGAAAAAACCTCAACTGTTAAATGAAGATACAATCCATATTTTTCTATTAATAGACTATGTGGATACTGGTGAACAAAACCTATGCCAGAGAGAATTTTGCCGGGCACAATTTCACCCTCAAACTACCCTTCAAACAGGTAAAAAATCGAAAAGTCACGAAATTTCAAACATTGTCAGTGAGCTAAATGGGGGCATGAAAGAATATCTTTGCAATAAGACAGCTATATAGATAGATAGTTCTGAACAAGACCTATACCAAAAAAATTAAAATCGCGAACTTTGAAAAATCCTCAACACGCTAAATGTAGGTAAAATCCATATTTTTATTTACCAGTGAACAAGACCTATAGTAGTTTCTTACGTATCATCTCAAGTGCTGTTACTAAACCGATTTTATACTTTCACAAGTTTTTGTGTTGGATAAATCATTTGTTATGTTTGAATGCTCATGAATTGAAGTGGCAACATTTTCAAATTGATTTTCCCGAGTTTGTTGCCAATTTAACTCGTGACATTGATAAAAAATCACTCGCCTTGACAGCACGTGATTTTTTCAACAATGTCACTCGACAAATAACCACGCTACAAATATCCGTAGAAAAAAAAATTGCCCACAAAATTTTATTACCTATGATATCATTTATGATAAAATAAATGGGTGGGAAGTTTTGATTTTGTTGTGAAGTTCCATTTTGCAAAAAACGTTGATATTCATATGCTTATCTCACAGAGTACATGAGAGTTCGGACCAGGCCCCGTATAAAATTTTAGGCCCTGGTGACAAATTGCCGGACTGGCCTCGATATTTTATTGACAATTATAACTGTGCAAAGGAAGTCAAAGGGGCATATAAATCGCTTAATTATTTGCTAATGGTTTGGGACCTGATCAAAATCTTTGAAACAAACATATGAATTATTAGTTTTGGTAAGACCAGACTATTTTCAATTGTTCACTACGTCAATCTCTATCACAGTAGGTCATGTTCAAGGCTTGCTAAGCCAAACTCGTCGTTGAATAATTCACTTCCCGTTTGGAAAACGTGAGGTGAATTCATTCCTAGATTTTGAAAAATGTTTTAAACAATTTTGAAATCATTGTTCAATTGAAATGAGAAAATTCAATTGGTATCATACAGACTAGACTATTTTTTATTTATTTCTTGGGAAGTCTCCATTTTGTTTCAGCACTACTGACTGTCTGCAACTAAATAACATGGGAGTGCTACGAAAACTGCACACAATCACTGATTTTTCTGTTCTATCGAAAATTTATCGAATATGAATTTCCATCGAGACAAATTTACTGCCTAATAGATAGACATAATTATTTGCTATAAAAGTGCTACAAAGAACACAAGGTTTTGTCACTAAAAGTGAAAATACAGAACTAACACAAAAATACAAATATAGTTCTTGGCCAATAGACAACCACGCAGACAGACATTCTAAATACAAATCGAGCACACTGAAGGAATTGTTTTAATGATGTGGTGTTACAATTTAAGATGTGGATTTCTTGTGATCTCCCCGTCTGATACCTATGCACATTCTGATTGAGCTTCAGTTTATTTTTATTTTTGTGAATGAAGCAAAGAACTATGTATTTCGGTCACAGTTAGTATTCCGTTTGTTGAAACTTTCTCTACAAGATTTTCTGTATCGCAAATTATATATAATTTTTATGATTATTTCCTGAAGTAGAAAAATTCTATGAAAGTCGGTGGATTGGCACTATTGGCACCATATTATTAGATTGTAAATGAAGATTGAGTAAACAAGTGAATAATAACACGTTTTTAGCTGACGTTGATTGATTTCTTCCTTCAAGTTCAGAATGGAAAACTCATTTTAAGCAAGCTTGGAGCACATTGAGTCAATATCCTGATGGAACATTAGATTACCATCAATAGTTGTTCCAAGAAATCTCAATTGGTCGCTGTTTTCTATATGACTTATATTCTGCAGGATATTTGTATTCATTAATGAGAAAAGCATATATGAGAAGTGTTTTGTTTACAGTCACGATCAAAGAATTCTTGAGACACCACGATTTGAATTGCTTGATTACCATATCTGCTTTAGTCTCTAGATCTGTTAAATTGTTGGCGTGAATAATCACTGACGTATCATCCGAATACATGTATATATTTCCGGAAGTTACAAATTGTGGTAGGTCATTGATGAAGATAAGGAAGATTAGAGGACCAAGTATTGAACCTTGTCATACCCCGACATTCAATCAAAATATACTTTATTTCATTCAATTCCATTCATTCGGAAGTCTATGAACCTATGTTCAATGCGATTCGTCTCTTTTGTAGATATGAAACAATCCATTCTAGCGGTTTACTTCTTATACCTAATTTAATGAATTTCTCTTCAAGGTACTTCGAATTAACAGTATCAAAAGAAGCATTTGAGTAAAAAAATAAACCCGCAACTTTCCTTCCCTCGTCTGGACATGAATATATTGATATGCTGTGTAATCGAGTATGGCCAATTCAGTTGACTTTTCTGACCTATAACCATTTTGGCAGTTGGTAAATGTTTTGTCTTCCAGGAAAGAATATATTCTAGTTGTAAAATACTCTTCAGCTATTTTCAATAGTACTATTATAGGTCTCTAGTTTTTAACACAATATTGATCTTCTTTATTATAGAGTGGAATCGCTTTTTCCAATTTTAGAGAATCTGAAAATTGAAAATTGAGTTCAGAAGAGTAATTGATTAATGACGCAATAGGTTCGAATATAACTGATTTACAGTGTTTAAAACGTTTGATAGGGATGTCATCAAATCCGGTAGAACTCTTGTTTCGTGATCTTCCTAGATTTTGATATTGGCTATCTTTTCATTGATAGATTTCTTATAGTTCTTATAGATTATTTTCAGGTCTATCATTTGAATTTTTGCTACATAATATAAACAATTCACTTCATCGATCTCTTGTCAAAGATCACATTTTTTTCTTTTTTGTAAGTGTTAATACCTTCGATCTCTTCGAACATACCTCGTAGCAGAACTGGTATTTCCTACAAATCATCATTTCTTGGGATTTCCGTCATCTTCTGATCATGATCATGTGTTTTAACTATTCACTTCACAATTCAATGAAGACTTTCAATTGTATCGATTGACAAATTCGATATTTTCATTCCCCTTCACAACTCAACCAAAATATTACGTGCTGAAAATACTTGGTATAGGGTCAGGGTCAACAGAACCAGTGCAGTTACAAAGAGATGTTTACGAAACTGTTGATGAACTCGTGGTGATATTGTGAAAGTGATATGTATATTCCAAAGCTAGATCCTGTTTATTTACCAGCGAATATAGGTAAATCCATGGATATATCGATTGAAAGTTCGATTATAATCTGTAGTTGCTATTCATGTGGCTTCATTATAACAATTTCATGTAACAAGTGAGTCAACTGAATGTTTTTTACGATTAGAAAATATTGAAGCTAGGTGCGGCAGTTTCTACGAGCAATAGACCAGTTCACTCACTCATCCAATATTTATATTGTTTAAAAATAGTTTAAATGTTTTTTCCGTTAACCAGATGTCATCCCCTTGCGAACGGCAGCCCTCAGAAGTCTAAACTTGTGCGAGCGAAGTTGACGAGGTCTTATCTTTTAACGTGCGATTCCTAGCACTTTCTCGGCCATCAGAAAAATGTCTGCAATCGCTAGGGTTTGAACCTTCGACTGGCAGCCAAAGTGCGTGAAACAGCGGCGTTTTAACCACTCGGCTACCTGGCCACACACAAATAGATAAATTCATTGATATATGGATCTTTAATGACCTAGAAATCCTAGTATAAAAAATGTCAAATCAAAATAAGAATCAGCGAACATACAGGTTTTCCCAAAACTCAACGTCATCCTTTGGAGGGCTGATAGCCCAGCTCATGACGTCTTTATTATTCCCAAAACAAAATAAATCAACATTTATTACTTAGCACACCAGCATTTGGAAATAAATAAGTTCATCTTGATAAAGATACAGGTATCTCATCAACTTGATCTTCCACTCAACCATAAAAAAACCAATATAAAGTAAAAATCCTAAAGAAAAAAGATTATAATTGAACCTAGACACACAGCAGGACACCAGTCCGCACAATTGTCAGGCAATGTTTGGCCTAGCCCTCTGCTACCTGTCCATGTCCAATTGTATGTGATAAACCATTGTTTACCAAAACATCTTATATTTTAAACTTTAAGTGATCACCCATGTTGGGTTCTAAGCAGTGCTTTTTTATAAACATGTTTAAATTGTTGACTACTTAATTTTTTCAGATCCATTTCCATGCCGTTATAAACTTTGCAAATCTGATGACCGAAAGACCTTTTAGAGCTCTCCCTTCTATGTATCGGTGGGGTTAAAGTACCTTTATGACGTAGATTGAGTGTATGCACATCTGTCCTGAATGTAATTTTTCGAAATAAGTACTTTGGAGATTTCAACTCAACAATTTTATGAAACAAACATGCAGAATGACGTAGTCTACGATTCTGCATTTTCAGCCAGTTTGTGATTTTCAGAGTGTGAGATATCCTTTGGTATTTTCCAATACCGTGAATTAATCTGAGGCAGGAGTTTTGAACCTTTTGAATCTTTTTAGAGTAACCACTCGTTAATCTTGTGCCATACAAAACATCCGCATGTTTAAATACTAATAGAACCAGAGAATCGCAGAGAATTATTTTTGTTTTAAGAGTGAGATAATGCCTACCAGCATAAATTATACGGGTATACGCCTTTTGTAGAAGTTTATTAATATGCTCAGAGAACCGCAGGTCACTATCTATTAATACTCCAAGACTTTTTACTTTATTGGTTGTCTCTAGAGATACATTATTAATGGTTATAGACATATTTTCCTCTATAACATTTCGGCAGGATTTAGGACCAAATACAATCACATTAGATTTCATTGCGTTGATCATCAAGGAATGTCTTTCAGCTAACTGTATCACAATTATGACCTTAGTAAAATATTGATAGTTTTGGAGAAATTGGCACTTTTATGAATTTCGTGAAAATCGGAACATTTGAACAGTATTTCGAGTGCCGCAAGTACAAAACTTCATAGTTTGAGATTCTAACTTTTGTTCTGCAACCGTTATTAACCCTTCCATTGATTAAAATCCAAAATGAGAATATTGGCGCATTACCTTTGGAGAAAATAAGACACATATTTGTCGATTCACGAGTTAATTCATTTTATTAGCTTACTTAGGCTCTTCATGCAATAAACAAAAGCACCACGCTAACCTGGCAAGTTATTTCAATAAATTGCTTATTCGGTATAGTTTTTGACATGATACAACATTCACTATCTTCCACTTGAGGAAAAAAGATATTCCTAGTTAACTGCAACAGGAGTTCATTGTGAAATTATTTCAATAATTAGGAATTCGAATGAAAACACTTGGTGAATTGAAGTGACAGGTATTTATTGACAACTAAACAAAAGACAAAGAAAAATTAGAAAAAGTGTTCAAACTGCCGCCACCAAGTCAAATGCAAGCGTGTCATATTTTCAAAAACGGTCTTTTTAGTCGTCGTGTCCTTCTTTCGGCACTTATTTGGACAGCTAACTAATTAATACGACGTCTCAATTCATGTTCATCATTTACTGGGTGTGCATCCAGCGGGTTTAAATCTGGAGACTGGGGAGGCCACAAAATGGGACAAGACGGCCGATCCATCTCTGTGGATAACTTTGATCCACATAATTTCTCACTGGTCGTGCGTAATGAGCTGGACAGCCGTCATTTTGGAACCACATTAATAATAGTAATAATAATAACAATAATAATAATAATAAACTTTATTCATGAAGTAAGAATAATTGTTGAGAATACATTTAAAATGAGCATAAATAAAGTTGGTAATCGATAAGTGCAATGCACTTGTTTCGATTATAAGTAAGTGGATAATGCAAATATAGTATATACATAAAATACTATAAAATACAATAAAATACAATAAAATAAACAAAAAGAAAACGCAATGAAAATGCAGTAAAATACAATAATAATATTCAATGCTGCCAATGCCATAAAAAGCCATAAAATACTATAAAATACAATAAAATACAATAAAATATAATAAAATACAATAAAAACAATGAAACACAAAATACAATACAGACAATATGAAAACACATTAAAATGCAAAAAACTCAATGAAAAAGCGGTAAAATATACTTTTTAATTATGGTCGAGATTAGTAATTTTTTTATTCAGTCATTTTGACTCTATCAAGGTAGTAAAATACAATCTAGGAGTCTGGAGTAAAAAAGTTTTCAGTTGTGTTTTGAATGTTTTTTTGTTGCTAAGACATTGCCCTATGTATGGCCAAAGATACATCTTCCAAAAGAGTAGGTAGTTTGTTTTCTAAAAATTAGCGATAAAATTCGCCGTTCAGAATGTCAGGTAATTTAAAAGGGCCAATTATTGTATCGTTCCAGATGCCGGTCCATAAATAAACAAAAGGATTGTTTTTAAAAAGATGACACGCTTGTATTCGACTTGGTGGCAGGCAGTTTGTAAACATTCTCTAATTTTTCTTTGTGTTTTGTTTGGTTATAAATAAATACCTGTCACTTCAACTTACCAAGTGTTTTCATTCGAATTCCTGATTATTGGAATTATTTCACAATGAGCTCCTATTGCAGTAAACTAGGAATATCTTTTTACCTCAAGTGGAAGATAGTGATTGTTGTATTATTTCAAAAACTAAACCGAAAGAGCAATTTTTCTAAATAACTTGCCAGGTTCGCGTGGTGATTTTGTTAACAGCATGAAGAGTCTAACAGCCGTATGCATAGTCAATTCCAGCGACTCGCCAGAGTTCCGCCGCTCGCTATACAAGAACTATAATGCACAGTCGAGCTCCAAAAAAGTGGTACATCGCCAGCGTTTCGCCAAAATGTGACTTATCGCGTAGTTGTCACATTTTTGGAGCTCGACTGTACATTATAATCCTTGTGTAACGAACGGCGAAACTCTGGCGAGTCGCTGGCGATTGACTATGCATACGGCTGAAAGTAAGCTAATAAAATAAATTAACTCGTCAATCGGCAAATATGTTTTTTTTTCTCTAAAGGTATTGCACGAATATTTTCATTTCGGATTTTGATCAGTAGAAGGATTATTAACGGTTGCATGACAAAAATTAGGATCTCAAACTATGAAGATTTGTACTTGCGGCACTCGAAATAATGTTAAAAGTTTTCGATTTTCACGAAGTTAACTCGTCAATCGGCAAATATGTTTTTTTTTTCTCCAAAGGTATTGCACCAATAATTTCATTTCAAATTTTGATCAGTAGAAGGGTCAATAAGGGTTGCATGACAAAAATTAGGATCTCAAACTATGAAGTTTTGTACTTGCGGCACTCGAAATACTGTTAAAAGTTTTCGATTTTCACTAAATTCATGAAAGTGCCAATATCTCCAAAACTATCAATATTTTACTATGATTATATTGTGATATTCTGGTTAGTTAGGAGCTGATGGAATATCAGCCCAAAGGATGACGTTGAGTTTTGGACACCCTGTATATGGAGTATAGAGAAACTAAAACGAAGGTTCGTCGGACTACCGTCAAGTACGGGAATGATACGGAGATAGAAACGACGTAACTTATCTCAATAAAGAAATAATTTCTGTGTATAAAAAATGTCTGTCTTGTAAGGCAAGCAGAGCTAAAATATCCTGGTGGACCACAGAAATAGAAAACCAGCGGAGAATAATACGAAAGATCATAAAAAAGCAAAGCGCAGCAAAGTACCCAATATTTCACAAATGTGATATACAGGGCATTTATCTAAAATATTTCGTACATATTATAATAAAATGTTATTATACTTTGTTTGTGTTAGGCTTCAATATTTTCTCATTAAATTCTGGTGATACTCATTTGAAATTATGGCAAAACACGTGGCGTAGAAAGATTTCTTTGGAAAAAATTGCTAATGATTTTTGGGACTTTTGGCAAAGAAATATAGAACTTTTGAATTTTGGGACACCTACCACAGGTTAATTTATAGACTCGACACTTGTTTTTCCACTTTATCTTTGTTGATTTTGATATGTCTGTGCAAAGTATTGTCTGTCTTCAAAGCAATATTGTTTACAGTAACACTTGATCACAAGTATAGTGGTCCCATTGAAAATTCTGGAGTAGGGGTGCTGGGGCTGAGGGGGTTGACAAAACAATGATGATAAATTTGGTGAAATTCCTTCTTGACATGAAAAAATCGACGGGTCTGAGCGATTTTCTATTTTTTTCACGAGTTCGGAGATTAGGGGGTGACAAGTCTTAGCTGGGACACGCTGTATTTCTTATAATATTCCATTGTTGATATTTTTTACAATGAATTTATATATAATGGAAAAATTCTCAGAACCATCTCAATGACCAACTTGAACTAAATAATTCACGACCACTTATTTTTGGAATATGATTTCGTGGAAAGGTTAGATGAAATGTAATTAGTAATGTATTGATACTCATTGGAAGTACAACCAAACCCTAATCATTTTATGATGAGTATTTGAGGAAACACAGTTCAGTTCAGTTTATTGTGTTACTACGTTTTTACATCATTAGAAAGTCCATGGACAGTATTGATTACCTTATCACAGCTTATGAAAGTAGCGTCATCGGCATAAAGAATAATATCAATATTTGGTAACTGGTTGTTGATATCATTAATATAAATTATAAATAATATAGGGCTAGTATAGATCCTTGACACCATACTTGGTATTTTTATGTATTGACTGTTGCCCATATATGTCAACAAATTGCTCTCTATAACATAAGTATGAATCAATGAGCTCTAAAGCTTTACCACCAATGTTGTAATATTTCAATTTTAAATTCATTAAATAAAATAACTTCTACTACTCAGAAATGATTGTGGATAATTACCGTTAAAAATTGAGGCCAACTCTTTAAGCCTAGATAGTTATTAAAATTAGTAATTGGTAGACTAAACTGAATAACTGAAAATATCATTCGATTGCAAACAACTTTTTTCATTTTAACATTTTTCTATATTTTGCATATTAATGTCACTTTACTCTAGAGTGAATTTAGAATATCTGCCGTTTCCTGCTGAGCCGCACGTCACTGGCAATAACCTATATGCGAGTACGGAGTTTAATCGAATGTACCAACTTTCATGGATAATAAAATTTTCTGAGAAACTATCAATAAAAAAGCTTTCCATATGGTTCCAACATTTTGGCGGACACTGTATATCTTCTCCACTTGAAAAAGCTGTTGTATAGCGGAACAATTGTCATGGTTTTGTAAACCTCATTAGTGAAAATCATTTCAGTTATTTATAGTTTCTTAACAGATTTTAAAAACTTTGTCATAAATGTGAATCTTGAACATTGAAAAGACACCCATCAAGATTTCGCAAGACGGCGCAAAAGGGACTTGAAGCATCCACGAATGTAATTTTAATAATTTTTTTTCAGCAAATCTACTCTGCTTCATCGCTGGTACGGTACTGACTTGGTCTTCATTAACGTTGACTGATCCTCTGGATATCTCACAGAGCCCACTCGGGAGAGCAATTACTGTAAACGAGCTTTCCTGGATATCATCCCTGCCCGTTCTTGGCGCTGCAATATGTCCTTTTCTGTTTGGATATTTGGCGGATACAATTGGAAGAAAACCGACTTTGATGTACCTCGCGATTCCCTACTTTGTTGGTTTCGTGCTACTAGCTTTCGGGAGGAATGTGGAGACGTTTTACGTAGGAAGGTCAGTGACATTATCAAAGATTTCTATTATTCTAGAGCTTATTGAAAAAGTGGAACTCACCTGTATAACAGCATAATACAGCATTGAATAAAATAATCTTTGCCACCGTTCTTCATCCAGAAAGGTAGATAGCAAAATCTTTGATACAACAAAAGTGGTAGCCACTATCATAGAACTAAATTCCACACTGCTTCGTAATCATTCAAATTTGGGTGTTTTTCCAAATTCAATACAAGTGATTAGTGGAGATACCACGATGTTCGGTCCGGATGAATAGATTTTGGCAGCTCGATGAACGACGAGCCGTTGTAACAGTGTGCACTGTTTTATGTATAACGTTGTGCCCTGTATAAGATGGTCCTATATTAGTATTAGAATAGTCTTATTTAATTTTCTGAGTTTATTCAAGATATCACTTCCCCGGGTGAAAGTTTATCGTAAAAATTCATGAAGGGGTTTTAAACGGCGCGCTAGACTAAACAATTTCTAGTGGGTCTCTGTCTGAAGATAAGCCACGATCTAAAAATAGCACAGAGGGTAGGTTGTGAAGAATGCTCTCGGTTTTTCGGAAGAACGAGCTTTTGGAGCTGGACAGTCGGTGTTGAAGTGCTAGTGACAAGAGTTGGTTCGATTTCGAACGCCCGGTGAGGGTGGCTTTTTGCCACCCCCGATAAAGGGGCCGATGGGGATGTTAATATTTAGGGATAAGTGGGTGTTCAATTATTCAACAAAAATAAGTAATTAAATATATATTTGGGGTATTCTATTTGTTTAATAATAATAACAATAATAGAAAAAATTGGTTACTAATTTTGGGGCGTGAAATAATCTTCAATAATAATAATTAAAATAGTGTCGTTGTGTACCCGGTGGACAGAAATAACTGAAGTTTTACGCTGGTGAGTTTTGCTGGCTTATAGAATCATATGTATTCAACAATAGAGCAAACTTTTATATAATTTTTTTCTATGAGAGGGTGACTATCCCATTCATCGATTTTATTTATTTTTTCTTTTTATTTTTGATTACCAACGGAGTTATGAATTGTTCCGATACTAAATGCACATTTTATTCTTTAGGATTGGTTTATTTAAAGCGTTTTAATTATTTCACACTGTCTGTCTATATTTGATACAATCTTTGTTATATTTCGTTTAATTATTTCCCACCAGTGTGCTCAGTAAATAAAGCTGGTTCGTGGAACTTTGCTGACTATTATTTACCTCTTCAACCCCTTATGTAAAGTCCACGCATTTGTGAAGCCGTGGCCGTACCTGCAAATTAATAACTGTCCTTTGAGATGATGGTGAAACACGAAAACCAGTAGCGCTGAAGAAGTTCAGCATCCAGCAGAATCATCATTTTTTTAAAAGCTATCCACTGTCTAAAATCCGTATGGTCTTAGCGGATTCAAAACTCAATTCGGACCTGGTGGCAGCATGCTACCATTTTATAAAAATATTTCCTAGTGTGGGCGACTTTTGGAGTGGTTCATGGTTGCTTTGGTGAAGTGTGGAACCGATCCAAAGAAATTGTCGCCTACCACACTAGCGATTTATTACACCGTTACCCACGTCAGACTTGTGAGAGTTGACTTCTGAACATACAATTCTTTGGAGGCTTCACCTGCTCTCCTTCTCATCGAATTCTGACAATTTGTTATGAATATTATCAGTAATGTTTTCAAGTCAGTACCTATGTCAATCACAACATTTTTGGCGTTGAAATTTTTAAATTTGGTAATCGTTCAGACGAATTCCCCACACAATTCAAAATTTTCTTTAATCATTTGCTTTTTCATCAATAAATTTTTAATTCTTCGTTGGAATAATTTGTGATTACAGTAGTAGAAAATGCCGTTTTTCTAAAATCGTTCAACAATGCCCACTTTCTCGGAGCAACTTCAGGCCTCAAAATACGCTAATCTGGTATTTTAGTCCGTTGCTAAGCAACGAACTTTCCCGGACCGTTTTCGGACCTAAACGGTACGGGAATAGTAATTTACGTAACAAGTACGGAAAATACTGTTTTTTGGACGAGTAGACCAAGTTCTAGGATGAGCGTTAGCGAGTCCTGGAAGTCTACGAGTCCAAAAAAACTGTTTTCGGACGTGTTGCGTACACTATTTTTTCGGCAATCATGTAGAATAACAAATCAATGAGACGCATTTAGTCTAAGAGACGAAGAGAGGTCGACTTTCACCCATCTGTTAACCGGATGAAACGATTCCAAATTTGAATATTTCGAACATTTCAGTTCTTATTTGTATTATACAGTAGAAACCAGGCAAGTGCGAACATAGACCCAACGTGGGCGAATTTACTCATGCCCATTTAAACATACGCACACGTCAAAATGTCATAAGATTTTGACATATTCAAACGTTTTCATTCGAATTACTTTTTTGTTTTTGGGTCATTATTTGTGAAATGGATATCTATAATGTGTCAGAAAAAGTTAAGATTGTTGAATGGTATTATGGAGGTAACTCAATTCGTGAAATAAGAAACCGATTCATCAATGAGTTTAACAACAGACCTACTCCGACTATTTCGACAATTCATCGTGTAATAAACAACTTTCAAAAATTTGGTTTCGTTTTCCCTAGAAAACATCAAGTACCAGTTGATGGCGATGAAAGGGAAATGAAGGAAATAGTAGTGTTGGCAACAATCAACGAGAATCCCGATAAAACAGCTGAAGCTGTTGCGAATGAAGTGAACATTAGTGCAACTTCAGTGAGACGAATTCTAAAAAAATATGGATACAAATTGTACAAAGTTAAGAAAACTCTTTATCCGAGTGATTATTTCAAGCGGATGCAGTTCTGTGAAACGATGATGGAAATGGCAAATGCTGATGAAAATTTCATTGAAAATATTGTTTTCACGGATGAGTCAACCTTTCCTTTACAAGGACGTCATAATCCTTCTCGTGTGCGATATTGGTCCCGAGAAAATTTGCATCGGTTTTACGAATTACGAACTCAGTATGCACAGAAGTTGAATATTTGGGGTAGCATGCTGGGTGGAAATATGATTGGCCCATTTGTCATAGAAGGTGCATTGAATGGACCCAAATATCTCGATCTTTTGCAACTGCGAATCGTGCCAGAAATAAGAAGAATAGCAGGTCAAAATTTCCATAGGATTTGGTTTCAGCATGATGGATTCTCAAGTGGTTCAACAATATTTAAATACCATTTTTCACCGGAAGAGGAACAATCTTATGGCCAGCTAGATCGCCCGATTTAGCCCCAAATGATTTTTTCCTATTCACTATTTTTCATTGAGTTACCTGCGTTTGTTTTGTCATATTTATTTTATTTTGAATAAAAAGGTTTTTGTATTTTGCGTCATTATGAAACCCAAAGGCGTATCGAAACAGTCTCTATTTCTAAAAGAATTTGTTCTAGTTTCGAGGAGGAACTTTCAGACGAAAGTCAATGCGCATGCGCCTGCGCAGCATGTTGTGCGTTTCATCTGATTTGAATTTTTTCTGCAAAAATGTTCTTATTAGTGCCATATCAGTAACTTTGTTTCATGTTTTCATTTGTGACATCATATGCGCATATGCTGGTCGTTGTGGATTTTGTCTAAGTTGAAATAATTGGAGGGAGAATATTATTCAAACAATAAACAAGCGTCTACCTATGAAGGTCCAAACAGTTTTTCACGTGCTTGCGCAAATTACACAGAGAGATTTTTATGCAAAAGTACCTATTGTTTTTCACTTGGGCCTCCGTTTGAACTTGGGCCCCCATTCAATCCTAAACTGAGAAAGCTAACCGTTCACCACATACGGCACTAAGGACTTTTTTCCAAAAAAATCTTTATGTATGAGCCTTTCTACCGTCAATATATCAAATTAGATGCAACGCGCAACATACTGCGAATGTGCATAGGATGGAATACTGTATGGGATTTAACCTTTCATACCTAAAATTAAGTTAGCCCAAGATCGAACGGAGGCCCAAGTAAAGCACAATAGGTACTTTTGCAAAAAAAAACTGTGTATGATTTGCGCAAGAACACGAAAATATGTCTGAAACTTTATAGGTAGACGCTTGTTTATTGTTTGAACAATATTCTTCCGCTAATATATTTCAAATTAGACACAATCCACAACGAGCAGCATAAATATGCGCATCGTATTCCAAAGAACGCATGCCTAAAACAAAGTTACTGATAGGTACTAATACGGTTCGAACAAATCTAATGATTTACAATAATTGAAATAAGAGGAGCACCCAGAATTAGCCCATTTCACTACGCACTTTGTTTGATTCACGCCACGTTCCCAGCATTATTCTGAAGTCACTTCAATGTCAAAGCTAGAGAAGAACGGGCATGAGTCAATTCCGCTACGTTCGGCCTATGTTCGCACTCGCCTGGTTTCTACTGTATATTGAAATTCGAACAGAAGATCGGTACCAACAGAAACATTCCAATTCTTATTTATATTAATATTTGTATTAAAATTCGAGCACTTCCCGGCCTAGTCCGGGAAGAACGTTCTTCCCGGACTAGGCCGGGAAGTGCTACTTTCCCAAAGAAAAAGTGTCCAAAAAGTGAACACTTCCCGGATGGTTGCTGAAAATAGTAATTTACGTAACAAGTCCGGAAAATACTGTTTTTTTGGACGAGTAGACCAAATTCTAGGACGAGCGTCAGCTACGCTCGTACTACGCTCGTACTACAAAATTTCATAAACCTACTCGTGGGAAATGTATGTCATTTCATGCTCATTGTACAATATACTATTTTCCACTTTACCAATGTCAATAGAAATCGCATGTAGTTTGAGTACACTGAAACCAACTAGAGTATCAATTAATGATGAAAATAAAAATAATTATTACCAAAGCAGATGATTTAGAAGGATGATCGTTTGGAAAACTGATTGCTGCTTCCTATTAGAAAGTATAAATGATTGTTCTCAGTTTGCTTCTGAAGAATTGGTCATTCAGAAATTTCATATTTTTTTCGTTGGTTAATGAATTCATATATTGATAATTAATGTAATTTTTCTAGGTTTATAACTGGCATTGGAGTCGGTGGTGTTTTCACAGTGCTGGCAATGTATATAGGAGAGATATCGACCAAAAACAACAGAGGCATCCTCACCACTTCGATGACTTGTTTCTTCTGCATAGGGATTTTATTCTCGGTGTCTTTGGGACCATTCGTATCTGAAGTCCTCTATAATTTAGGTATAGTATGAATTTCCTTCATAAATAAATTAAAGATATACCATAAGATTGTCTGTCCTCATATTTCCTTTGTGCTCATTAAGTCATTAAATTAATTTTGGTCTAGGATATTTGAAAAATAGTGTTGACGTTGAAGAACTGGGTCCCAATGATCGAATATCAACTGCGGCATTCATCCTTCTCTCTTCAATGCAAGATTTTGAGAAGCAATGAACTAATTTTTCTTGTATGCAACTCAGGCAGTAGGTATTTGAGATTTGGGACCCAGGGCTAGATCAGTAATATTGACTCGATCTTGATTGTATGTGTTTTCAAAACACCATCAGCCATCTGGAAACAAAATCAGGAACATTTCCGGATAGAGAGAGAATGACCAAGGAGACGTTCTTTCCTAAATCCATCACGAGCAATAAAAAATGGCTAAACAGAGGGCTCAGAATCTCTGAAAACAGAGCAAACATGACCAACTGAGCAGTCGCTAAAAAGTTGGATAAAATTTCCTTCATCTATATCTGCTACTCCTTTTGGTGAACGTTTTGTAGCATAGGTTTGTAAACCATCTTATACTGTTCCTTACTTCTATTCATCGTTGATGCAATACTAATGAATGATGAAATAGATAAATCTTATGAGTACGCCTCATGTCCAACTCTTCCATTATCTGTTTTGACTGTTTCAGTTTTGGCGATGCCTTCACTGATATTTCTGATCTCATTCCAAATATTCGGATCGGAAAGTCCTTGCTACTTGGTTCGAGCAAAACGAAGTGATCTCGCAAAACTAGCTTTAGAACGGCTTGGAAGAAATCCCGACGAATTGGAGCGGGAGTTATTGGAACTGCAATTGAGCATGAAGGATTTGGAAGAAGAGTCAAGTTTCTTAGATATATTCAGGTGAGTTTCGGTTTTCACTGTGTAAGAACGAAAATGTATGAATATTTGTTCGGAAAAAGACAACGATCGTGAGAAATGTCTATAAGTGGCCATGAAAACGATAAATTGATATTATGGATAATGCTTTATTTGGCAAGACAATAGAAAATCTGTACAATATTGAACTCTCAAGATAGTTATTGATCGAAACATGCATCCACGTTGCAAGTAGTTCAGTTATTATTTATCTTGAATATGACAGAGTTACTATCAAAAAGTATTTGTCTTGCGCCAAAATTGACACGAGTAAGTTGTCCAAAATTGGTGAATAATTTTACCAATTTTGTAAAAAAATTTATGGAAAATCGATTGAATGTGAAATGGAGGATGAATTTGCGCAAATTGTTAAGAAAAATTATGGGTTTTCTGAATTGATGAATGCAACCATACAGCACCTTCAGCAAATCTTCAATAAATTTCCATAAATTTTTCAACATTATCTTTAATACAATGAAGCTTTGTCAATAAGTTCATCATTAACTTCCGACAATAAAGCATATCTTGACTTTGTCTTTGACTTTTGACTTTAACTTGGGTATTTATATGAGAGTCAAAACCCAGAGGCAGAAGATAATATTACAATAATTTTGAATTTATATAAATATTTTTCAGGTCCAAACCGCTAATGAAAGGCCTTGCAATATCAACAAGCCTGCTGCTGTTCCAACAGTTTTCTGGAATCAATGCTGTTATTTTCTACAGTCCGGATATTTTCAAAGAATCAGGCACAACCTTGAGACCAGAATATTGCACCATCATCGTTATGGCTATCCAGTTCTTAAGCAGCTTCCTCACTCCTTGCATAGCTGACAGGTGAGAGATATATTCGTTTTTCACATGGAATCAATAGTCTTCCATCCATGATGACGTAAGTAACATTGAAATGTTTTTGATCTAACTCATCGGTTTTGATATGTTTGATGTAAGATATGAAAAGGAAGTATCAAATGCATGTACAATAACTATTTCAGTTGTTTCCTATACAAACTGATAATTCGGATAACCGTAAATATCAATAACAATAACCAATAAGGGTCTCTAGCAAATTTTTGCTCAACTGTTAAACGACGAAGAAGCGGCGATAGATGGCAGAGTATTCGGCCTCTATCTAAGAGTGAACTTGTTGGTGTAGTTCGGAGCCTCATTCCCTTTAGGTTGCTTTACCCGGGTCGAAGAACATTCACATCCCATTCTGAAGTAACCTCGTCCTGGACCATACCACCACCCTGGTGGAGCTGGAAATTGCCAGAGAAACCTCACACGGAGTGATACTATCTCCCTACTGTGGGACATGGTAGTAGACGAACGTTTGGAATCTTTGAACAATCAGGTAGTCCTCGTACAGGGAAAGTATGTCCAAATAACCTGTGAGCTATTACAAAATGCACTGAGGACCGTAGAGGAATGGTGCAAAAGAGAAATACTGAGGGCAAACCCCAGCAAAACCACACTCATTCCCTTCACAAGCAAAAGAATTCTGGGGAATTTGGAGTCATCCAAGTTCTTCGGCGTAACACTACAAGTTGTTGATCATGTCAAATATTCAGGGCTGTTCTCAGACAAGAAACTAACCTGCAACATGTATCTACAATATGTAGTTAAAAAAGCAAAGCATCGTTCATGATCTGCAGAAGGACTTTTCGAAAAACATGGGGACTGAAATCGATACACTGACCTACACAACGATGATAAGACCCAAAATCAAAAATGGCTCACTTTTGTGGTGGCCCAAAATGAAACAGAGACAGCCGAAAACCAACCTTGGTAAAAAACAGAGGCTCGCTTTTCTGTGTATCACGAGTGCTATGAATAGCATTCCAACTGCTGCTATGAAAATGAAAATGAAAACCTCCCACCTTTAGGAGTCAAAGTCATAGGGGAGGTGGAGATGAGTGCATACAGACAAACAAACAGGTTATTGGATATCAGTTAGAATCCGAATTTGTAGTAAATGGTGCACCTACGGATGATGCTCAGGATATTTCTCAGGGGTTTGCTCAATTTTTTAGCTCAGTCTATGACAGTAATAACTCTAGTTATAATATTGAAACTTTGAAGAAACTTAACAAATCTACCTATGAAAAGTTCTTTCACAAGAATTTCGGTAAAAGATATGGATACAGCGTTTCAAAGATTGAAATCTAAAAAATCGTCTGGTCCAGATAATATACCTTACTATTTGATTGGGGAGTGAAAAGAATATCTTATATCCCCTTATGATAATATTTCCAAAATAACTCGACAGTGAAATTTTTCCAGATATTATCAAATTTACCAATCGAAATCCAAGTAATTATATGTACACTATGAACAATCGTCAAATTAGTCGTACAACCGATATGAAATATTTAGGAGTAAATTTCACAACAGACCTTAAATTTGGGAATCATGTGAACATATTATGTAACGAGGCCATGAGATTGCTGGGATTCGTCAAGCGGAATACTTCGAAGTTTAAATCTGTTAACGCAATGAGGATGTTATATTTCACTATAGTACCAAGTCGTCTCGAATTTGCATCTGTCATATGAGATCCCAGTCAACAAAATCAGAAGAAAGCGCTCGAAACTATACAGAATAAATTTCTGAAATATCTTTATATTATTATTATATTTATATAGACTTTGTGGTGACGAGAAGTGCACAGCTTCTCACATCATCTTCGATGCGACGCGCTGCTCAATAGGCGCAACAAAATATTCGGACAGATCAACCTAAAAACAGGCATGAATCCGAAACATCTAGTAAATAGACTACTGAACCTGTTGAAAAACACAGGCCTATTTAACTAGGAAGCACTGACGGCAGAACAATACGATAGACCCCAGCTGGTCTCAGTATTAAGGGAAACCTTGAAGGCCAACCTGACCTTTCGCTCGTCAGTCTTTAATCAACGAACCAACCTACCCTGCAATTCAGTCCACCCCACAGAACTCCACTTCACTATAATTTACTTTATACTGTGTTTTTTAGGTTTGGAAGAAAAACGATCCTTCTCTATTCCTTCGTTGGTATTATCGCATCAGAAGTGCCTCTAGGAGTGTACTGCTGTTTGAAAAGTCGTGGAGTTGACGTGGAATCGTTTTCCAGCATACCAGTGATAACTTTGACAACCTACCTGATTTTTTTAAACGTAGGTCTGGGACCGCTGCCTTGGACCATCTTGGCGGAGATTTTCCCGCCTCAATTCAAATCTCTCGCAACTGCCGCCGTATCTACCTTCATTTGGTGCGTGGCTTTCCTCTTCACCCTGTACTTCGAGGGGGCTGTGGAGATTTTCGGACTGGGACCGTTGTATTTGTTTTTCGCGCTGTGTGCCATGTTCGGGATGGTATTCACCATTTTTTGTGTGATAGAGACTAAGGGTAAGACGCTGCAAGAAATACAAGATATACTGCAAAAATAATTGATAGTTTCCTTTTTCCCATTGCCCTTCAAAAAATGATAATGGGATATGCAAGTAGAGCAAAGTGAAGACAAGTTCACCTTGTTGCCTGACTCTCTTTTAAATAATACAGAGAGAAAAATACTTCTTTTAATTTAACAAGTCTTGTAGAATTCAAATAAATCTGAAGTTTGAATAGGTCCAACAAACAAGCTTAGTTGATATAAAGTTACCATTCTTTTGAAATTTCATTTTCTTATAATTTCTTCAAAATGCTATATTTCATTATTTGGAACGGAGTGTATATTTGTTTTACTAAAAAATGTTTTCTTCATTCATGAATTATTCGTGGTCGATGAATATAATGTGAATCAAATTAATCAAAGCTTGAAACAAAAAAGAGAATTGTTTGGAAGAAACAAACAGGTATTTGTGAGAAATAAATATACTGGATCTTGGGAAGCACAGATATTCAGTTCGAAGAAAGAAAAAAAAAATGCTTCAAATGAGACATCTGTACAAATCATCCAAACAAGTTGGTTTTTAAACGATTGCTACATGAATTTTGTAGGACTGGAAGTGTAGCTTATGAAAAGGCAAATAGACCCAAACCTATCATTGGAAATGAGGTGAATGAATTTCTTATTGTAAAATCTATCATAGAAAACCCTCATACGAGTCAACGTAAGATCGAGAAAGATACAGGGATAAGCAGACGGATCATTTCTAGGGTAATGAAAGAATACAAATTTCACCCGTACCGTATGCAGATGCACCAGGAATTATATGAAATAGAATTCCATCGACGAATCGAGTTTTGTCTATGAGTTCTGGACAAGTTTAGTGGGGATGAACATTTTTTGGATATCATTATATTTTCTGATGAATCTACATTTCACAACAAAGGCTTAGTGAACAGACAAAACATTTTTATTTTATTTTTTCTTGTTGTTTTGGCATCGACTGCTATGGTCATTAGCCATGTGTTTTGGATAGGCCTTGTTACCAACTCCATACGCCACTTCAGAAGCAGCACTTTTCAACAAAGTGGAAAATCCAAATTTAATAATTTTTGCAACGGTTATCTATTTGTAAGCCTATTAAGAATAACTCCACATAGTGAAAACATCCTAGGGTCAAGTCACGTGACGTGAAATCCTTCGAATAATGTAATCTGGATCGTTCTTGTTATACTGGGCCACCCTGTATACAGTATTAGATGTCTCAGTTGGAATGAGATTGATTTGTTTGGTGGGCTAATAGATTATACTTCACAGTTATTGTGGATTTATGAAGCAGTCTTAAGTCATAAGTTTTAAGTCATAAAGAAGAATATTCGTCAATGATTGGTTGAACAGTGTATTCAAACCAATCATTAACGAATATTCTTCCTCATGACTTAAAACTTATGACTTTTGACTGCTGCATAAATCCACCATTAGTATTCAATATAAAAAAAAAATTAAACTCGGCTATTATAAAATAAGCGCTATAATAGTTTTTCTCAGAAATACTAACAGACAATAAATTAATCTAAAAAGTGCATCTTCGCCTCCTCATTCAGGAGTCTTGATCTGGCTTCTTCGATTTAACGTTGAACAATCCATTTCTGAGCAGCATGGAGGCTAGATAAGGGTCGCCAAAAGAAGTAGCGTGGCTGGTTGCTATTCCACCTCTACCTGAAAACATAATCAGCAGGTTCATTGCTAGACATATACAGTGAGGTGTAAGTAAAACAAATGAATTATAATTGTCTGTCAGTAACAAGTTTTTAGGAAAGAACAATTTTTTTCTACGTTTCTGTTAACTTTCTTTCTTGCCCGTCTTTTCTTTGTTTGTTATTTGTTAGTTAGTAAATTTGTTAGTGTGTTTGTTTGTTTGTTTATTTATTTGTTTTTTTTTGTTTGGATGTTTGTTTTGTTCGTTTGCTTGTTTGTCTGTTTGTTTGTTTGTTTGCTTGTTTGTTTGTTAGTTTGTTATTTTTCAATTCGTAAATTTATTAGTGTGTTCGTTTGCTTGTTTGTCTGTTTGTTTGTTCGTTTGTTAGTTTGTTTTCTTTTATGCACACATTTTGCAATCGATTTTAAACCAACATCCCGATGAGTCAGAGCATTGAAAATTTTGAATAAAGCTCACACTTGGATGACATTGCCAAATTATTGCATAATATGTTGAAATAATACAATAATAATGATGATTTTCTTTTCGGTACAAATTTCGCAATCGATTTCAAACTGACATAGCTCAGAACTGATGACATTGCAATATCATTGCATGATATATTATTAATTCAATAATAATAATAAAAATAATAATAATAACGTTTGTCATGTCGGGGCGTGGCGCAGTGGTTAAAGCGTCCGACTTTGGGTCGAAAGGTCCGGAGTTCGAGCCACAGTTACGGCTGGGATTTTTTGATTTAATTTGACCGATTAAATTATCTAAATCTCGTGGCTGGACTGGGGTGAGTCCTGCACGATTCACTGTTGCTGCTCCTAAGGTGGCGCATGGAGTTAGTAACAAGGCCTATCCAGAACACGTGGCTAATGACCATAGCAGTCGATAACGAAACACCAAAGAAAAAAAAATAATAACGTTTGTCTGTTTTGTACAATTTTTGCAATCGGTTATATACCAACTTCACAGTTAACCCATTAATGCCCATAATTCCCTAAAGCAAATTTTCTTACATTCTCTTGTTGATACGGTTATTGAGAGAATATAGAATATACTATATCAAGGAAAACTTTTTTTTTGTTTCAATTCAGTGAATTTGGAGCTGGCATCTTTAGTTGCCAGTGGGAAAATGAATATAGCAAATATGGAAAACATTCATTTTTCATGAAACACTTTGAAACAATTTGCTGGATGAAGAGGTATGTCACACTTTGCACATATAAAAGAGGTACGACTTCCACAAATCTTACATCGACGGTACTTTGAAGTTCCTTGTTCAACTATATGGCATTTACCGTCTTTGCGGATTTCTTCAAGCGCTGATGAAAATTGTAACGAGGATCTGACCCCTGGCATACGCGGAGCACTACCAAATGTTTTCAGAATTTGAATTGCACAGTGACGTTTAAAATCAAGCAGTGGCATTTCATGACCAAGACGACGATATAGCAGCCAACCCTGAGTACAACATAAAACTACAGCCCATGAAAAGTAAGGCCACCACCATTTTTTGGAACGTATTCTACAACGGCATGTTGCCAAAAATTGATCGGATAAATCAACGCCTCCCATATTACTATTGTATTTTGCTAGAGGCCCTGGAACGTCTACAGAAATGGTTTTCTTTTCAACTCTACTATAGCGATTGGATTTCTTCATTGGATGTAGTGGTTCACAGTTGGTAAGCACAGTCACAACATTATTGTCATTCCATCTAACTAGTAATAAATGGTCCGAAGTTGATACAGCAACTGCACCTCTTGATGTTTTCTTGAACTGCTTCTTTTCAGGAAGTTTCATGGCAGTACTACATCGATTTTCTCTCAACGTACCTGTTCCACCAAGTCCTCTGTCAGTTAGCTCTTTCATCAACCCAATGGATGTGAATAAGTTGTCAAAATATAATTTTGTACCTTTTTTTATTTGTATGTGATTTATTAGGCCCAACACAACATCCCCTCCTTGCCCTAAATGGGTTTTAGGTAAACGTGTTGCACTGCCACAGTAAGGTTCCGCATGCTGAATGTATCCTGAAGGATCTGCAGCAACCCATAATTTATATCCGAATCTGATCGGCTTTCCTCTTATAAACTGTTTGTTATGATGCCTTCCATAATACGGAATCATACTTTCATCAATGCTTATTTCTGAACCTGCAGGGATTTGTTTGAAAATAGGATTCAGGAGATCAAATAATGGACGAACTTTATACATTCCGTCAGTACCATCATTGGATTGGTTATCTGCCAAATGAATAAAACTCATGAGTTCATCGAAACGATTCCGCCGCATTGCATCTGAAACTAACGAACAGTGAACATTAGGATCGAGTTTCCAATAAAATCTTCGGTTCGGCAGTGGGTGGTACCCAGATAAAAGCATCACCCCAACAAACGTCATAATTTCCTCCTCTGTAGCATGCAAGTTATGAACCAGTTTCTGACCAGCGTAACGGTTGGTTTCTGCAGTAATGTGATATGATACATTGGAAGTGAAATAAGCCCTGAAAGAATCCAGTGGATTTTTAACTGTTTCTTTCAGAAAATCGTCTATAGTAGGCCCAAATTCTTCAAGAAACTCTGGTATTTTTGAAGTAAAAATACTTTCATTGTTTTTCCAGATCAGAGGAATTTCCTTTTCCTTAGGAACAGATTTTTTTGAATCTGTTCTTGCGGTTTTTGAATTCGGAATAACTTTCTGCGCAGGGGCGTTCCGTTTGCGCGTAAAAGTTTGACGGGAAGTACTGGGAATTGGCGTTTCGAAATTATCACTATCATATTCTTCAGATTCATCACCATGTATATTCTCATCTGAGTCGTTGATGTCTTCATTGTAATGAACCAAAACTTTAGACCTTAGAATGCGCGAAGGCAGATGATCAACATCGCCGGTAACTTCTTCATCGGAATTATCTGAATCTTTGTCTGTTTCCGTACCTGCCGGTTCATTTGGGGGACATATGAATACCGTATCCAGAACTTCTTCGTCATCTTCCTCTAGACTATCTAATAATTGATGAAACAGTAATCCCTTTCCACGCCTCCCCCGACTGTACCTGTAACAGAAATATTTTGAAATTGTACCCGCCAATGCCCAGTGGCAACTCAAGTTGCCAACGACATTTACATATCAATATCAACTATTTAAAAAACTGTGAAATCATCTTGGAGTACAAAACTGGATTGTTTATGAAGTTAACTAAATACAAGTATAAAAAAACTATACTTATTTCATCAAAAGAAGTGTATTTACTTACATTTTTTCATCAACTGCCATGATATTTTGCGAGAACTCGGGATGTAAACCAAAATGGAAATAAAACACGCAACTGTTTAACTACTTCTGTTGAATCTGCTGACGTTGCAGGTGGATGAAGGTTCGAACTTGTCACAAATCATAGGCGTGCTACTTTTTATTCCAAACAGGCGTTGATTTGCCGAAAATAAGCCGTGGCCAATAAAGTTGCCATTGGGCATTAATGGGTTGTAACTAAATCAACACAAGACTAGTAAGCAGAATATAATCATTCATTTACTACGAACTTGAGAGAATGAAATAATTTCTCTTTGCCATATACAAAATTATAAGCCTCTGATGTAATGATCTGATTTATACGGAGTCCTAGCCCCATACAGATTGTCCCGAAAACTTCTAATTGGTAATTTTATGTTAATACAATGTGAAAAACAATTTGTACGATGATGTAGTTAGCCTAGACCAGTTTCCTGCATAAACCTAATATTGCGTTACCATAGCAACGAACAATAACTTATTAGACGTGTCAGTGTAAAGTTAGACGTCAAAGAAGTAAACCAGAGTTACGCAATAAATTAAAAGAAAAAATATGTCCACAGAAATTGTGAAAATCGAAAAATTGGAGTATCGAGCCTGTATTTAAAACGGTTAAGAGGTAAGCAGATTTACGAAGATATGCTAAATACCCTTGGTGATCAATGTCCTTCGTATGCGACCGTGCAAAATTGGACTGCAAGCTTCAAAAGAGGTAAATTTTCCATTGAAGATGATGACCGATCGGGAAGGCCAGTTTCTGTGTCAGTCCCCAAAAATATCGTAGCAATTCATGACATGATTTTAACAGACCGTCGAATTGGGCTAAAACGGATATCTGAAGCACTGGATATTTCATACAAACGCGTTCATCATATAGTTCACGTCAATTTGGACATGAGAAAAATTGCTGCAAAATGGATCCCCAAATGTTTGAATGTTGACCAAAAGCGTGCAAGGGTAGTAGCATCGCGTTCGATCTGTGCTCGATTTGAAAACGATGTAGACTTCTCAAACCGAATTGTTACTATGGATGAGACTTGAGTACATTTCTACGATCCAGAAACAAAGCAACAATCAATGGAATGGCGACACTCCGGTTCTCCAAGACCTACGAAGTTTCGTGTCCAAAAATCTGCTGGGATGGAAAAGTTCTTGCTTCAGTTTTTTGGGATTGCCATGGAGTAATCATGATTGATTTTTTGGATAAGGGTAGAACAATAACTTGAGATTACTATTCGACATTACAGACCACTCTACGAGAAAAAATTAAAGAGAAAAGACCGGAAAGCTATCCAAAGGTGTTTTGTTTTTGCAGGACAACGTCCCTGCACACAAATCTCATGTTGCCATGCAAAATATTCGTGATTTAGGGTTTGAATTACTAGAACACCCCCCTAATTCACCAGATTTGGCTCCGTCCGACTATCATCTCTTTCCCTCAACTGAAAAAAAGTTTGAAAGGTCGTAAATTTTCTTCCAACGAGGAGGTAATAAAAGCTGTGGAGGTCTGGTTTGCAGAGCAAGGAGAAACATTTTTTTTGAAAGGTCTAGAGACGTTGCAGGTTTGATGTAATAAATGTATCCAATTAAGAGGAGAATATGTTGAGTAATAAAATACTTTGACATTGAAATTTTGTTTGGTTCTATAATAGGCTAAGAATTTTTCAATATATCCTCGTATTGTGGAAAAGTTCACGGCTTCTAATTGAAACACCCAATTGGATGTATTGTTGCGTGGTGCCTATCATTATACCAGTTAATTTGTCCATCAATTACCAAATAATTACTGAATTGGCTATGAAACGTATTGTTCGTCCTTCCTCGCTTGATTTGGATAAGGAGAAACATATAATGTGAAATACTTCATACCACTTCTTGTTTGTACTCCATAATACAAAGGAAAATGAGTTTAAAATCTCAGGTTCAGAAGGAACTCTTAAACGTAAGTCCATGGGCTACCTGATTCTGTAATACTTCTGTACTGGTGATATTGAAGGCGAGTTCCAGCAAAAATCAAGCAGATTCAAATCTGGCGATTTTGGTGGATGTTCGGCGATTTTGGTGGATATTCGGCGACTTGGGTATTGCATCTATAGAAAAGTGTGAGTATACGGATTGTCTCAAAAATGGATCATGGATCAACAGAAAAGATAAGCTGCCAAACATATACAAAGTGTGCCAAAATGAGCAGTCAACATAAAAACATACTGATTTTCAACAACCAAGCATATAACAGCAGTCCAGTTGTGCCAGTACGCTGCTCGTCATGATCTCAGAGTTCGATGGTATACCAACAGAGATTTTTTTAAAAAATTCAAACAAGAAAAAGCATGATCGACGTTTTAATATTCATTGTTGAGTATACTGGATGTCCCAAATTGAATTCAGCAAGCAGATCTGGCGATCTTGGTGGACGTTTTCGCACGCCAATTCTGGAAATTGAGTGTACGTGGTGTCACAAAAAAAACATTCTACTTGCTAATATATGCCACGACGGTCCACTTTCACGCTTCTTTTTCAGATAGTGAAAGTGTTTTAGCATTCAGATTGCCGAAAGGTAAGTAATATTCCATAGTGCTGTCACTTTTATGTCAACTCAATCAGTGACTACTCCTAGGTGGAAATGTAACAGAATCATATGGATACTGAAATTTTGTACCGCTCTTAATTTTCCACATGAGAATTCGTACAACAGGGCAAGGAAAAATAATTTGACGTCGTACTAGAACCGATAACCAATTTCTAGAGCCATGCTTGTTTCCTTCGAGGAAAACAATTAATTAGTCCAATTTGTGGACATGAAAAATCGTGTTCAGCTGCCGTGTTTCTCCACTTGCAATAAATGTCCTGCGTCACTGACAAATCAGTTGAAAAACCCTAACAAGGTACGAGATATGGTCAAATCGCATATCACACAGACATTAAACATACGCAATAACGATTTTCTACTAGAAATTTTCTTGGAACTTGTTTTGCAAATTGAAATTGATGTGAGATATAATTCTATTCGGAAATGTGACCTAATGTGATTTTCCAAAAAGGGTATTAGCTTAGGAGTTAACGACAGAAATTTACGGATCATTTTCGCCAGCTTCATATTTTTGTATGAGTTATGTGTGTAATATACAGTGTGTCCCACTTTGAGCAGCCACACCCTCATATTTCGTTGAGCATGAAATAATTCGAAATTTTCTT
This sequence comes from Chrysolina oricalcia, assembly GCA_944452925.2. Lineage (NCBI taxonomy): Eukaryota > Metazoa > Arthropoda > Insecta > Coleoptera > Chrysomelidae > Chrysolina > Chrysolina oricalcia. The sequence continues at coordinate 5,596,437 of OX101815.2, read as the reverse complement.
TGACTCAAGTTGTAGTACTCGGAAATACCTACCTTTATGTTTACGGAACCTTTGTATATCCATTTTCCACGGTTAACTACGACCAAATGAAAAGTGAAAAATTGGGAAAAACATACTAGGCATTTTTTTATCGCAAAAATAACACCAGATTCTGTTTCAGAACACCTCAAAACCCCCAAATCTCAATGCTTGAATCATTTGAATATACAGGGTATCATCTGTAGCTGGTAGCATTATCAACTCTAATCCATAAATAATGCTTGGAAAATTTCCAAAATGTCTTCTCTTGTCACAGAATTCCCAAAAATATTTAATTAATACTTTGAAAAATAGCCAAATATCACTTTTCCAAGGCTAACTCTGACCAGAATGAATGATACCCTGTATATTCAAATGATTCAAGCATTGAGATATGGGGGTTTTAAGATGTTCTGAAACAGAATCTGGTGTTATTTTTGCGATAAAAAAATGCCTAGTATGTTTTTCCCAATTTTTCACTTTTCATTTGGTCGTAGTTAGCCGTGGAAAATGGATATACAAAGGTTACGTAAACATAAAGGTAGGTATTTCCGAGTACTACAACTTGAGTCAAAGAAAATTTCGAATTATTTCATGCTCAACGAAATATGAGGGTGTGGCTGCTCAAAGTGGGATACACTGTATAATAGTGATATGAACATCTGCCGGGGCTCCCCCATGACAAGTGGTTACAAGGGGGTACTCAATTCAATTTTTTTTTTTCAAGATATGAAAAAATGAGAACTTTTTGTAGAGCTGTGCTAGTACAATAAAACTGTTCACGAACATTTTTTTGATAACTCGTTTCGTTTTCGAGTTTCGTTTTTTTTTAATCAAAGTACCCCGCACTTTTTATAGGTAAAATGGTTCTTGGTGAAATTGTCTGAAATTTTAGTATATTGTATTATTTGATGTACTAATTGAACGTGCAGAATCGCAAAGTTCGTTGACGGATAGATTTTGAAATACAGGGCGTTCAAGTTAAAAATAAGTAATTTTTATTTGATTATTTTCTAGGGATTTGAAAGTGAGAACAGCATTTTTTTTTTCGTTCTTATCATCAACGTATCTTCATATTACTGAATAACATTCAGATGGTGCAGATTATATAATTATGTACAGAGTGAAAAATAAAAATATTTTAGTAATGTCTGAAAATTCGATGTAATAATGAAATGTTGAAAAAATTATTTTGGCATGCAATATACTATTCTTATTCCACCATTAATCACAATTCATACATTTCGTACAGGGTGAAGAATTGACAAAAAAATTTGGCCGGTTCTTTCGTACACATCCTGTATATTCAAGTGAATTATCATCTTCCGAAGATAGCTGATACCTTATAAACATGATTTCGTTGGGAAATATAGGGTGATCATGAAAATTTTCAATGATAAAAATGACAAAATATCTACGTTTCAGAAATCACCCTGTAATTCACGATTAACTCGGTGAAATTCCTTTATTATTATTTAATGTATTCATCATTATCTCCTCAACACAGTCCCAAAAATTCAGTTTCTTCCTATGACTAGTTTCATAGTTATTAATTGAGAAACTTATTACCATTTGCATGAAGATTTGAAGGAACTTGTTCACGCGTACATTCTACTAGTGGCCAAGATTTTTCACAAATAGTGAAACGTGAGAATGTGGAGATCAAAATAAACGTAAAAGAGGGTAAAGATTAGAGATAACAATCACATCAGATATATGAATTTAATAATATAAGGTACAGATAGTTAATCAGATAAATGAATATTTTGAAACCTTTGGTGTGAATACAATTCATACCCAAGCACCAAAACTACGTTACAATCACACTCGACGCGCGTTTCGCCAACAGAGTTAGCATCTTCTTTTTTTTTTCTCGAACAGATAGTTGAGTGAATTTTGTTGGTTCATGCTTTGTCGGAATAAAAAACAAACTACCTGGGAAAAGTGAAAATGATTGATAGAATGCTTTTATTTCTAATAGGAGAAAATTAATCTGGGCAATGACGGTTTTTTTTCCAATTGTTAAAAAAATTCAATACGTAAAGGTAATAATAATTATCGCTGATGGAACTAATTGACTTTTCTTTTTCATTCACTTTCCGTCAACGACAGAATCAAAATGTAACCGATAGCCGATAGGATTTTCTTGGTGTATGAGGACCGTTGCGCTGCTACGGGGAAGGTGGATTCGGTTAAGGTTGTTCCTTGTCACCTTCAGTGGTAAGTGATTTCCCTTACTGGGGCCTCATAGACGATTGGGCGAGTCAAACTATCCAAGCATTAGGAATTTTATCTGGCTCATGCCTGAGTTGTAAGTTGTAACTGATGTGTCGTATATTCAGTCAGTTCCTAAATGGTGGATGGAATTGGATGGACCGTCATTGGTCATCACCCTGCATATAATGTTACATTTATTTTGATCTCCACATTCTCACGTTTCACTATCTGTGAAAAATCTTGATTTAAATATTTTAATATTTCCATTTTTTACCAGAAATTTTTTTAGATGCCTTTGAAAATGAAATAAAGTATTTCGAAAGCTCAGGCAATACCAAAGTGTATAATTCAATAGTGGCCATCTCCAGACTGCATCCCCAATAAATCATTCAAATAATATTATAATTATAATTAAATTAAATTATTGTGCATTCAACTATTTTCCAAGCAAAATCATGCTCCAATAATATTTTGATAGTTCACGATTGAATTTATAGGTCTTGTGATATAATATACGATTTTAATTTTCCTATATCTCGTGTCGTTTTCGAGTTTTTGTTGTTTTTAGACAAAAAACGTCAAATATTTCCAAGTCTCTATTGTTTTTCAAGATATGAAAAAACTTTGTAGAAACTTTTTATAGAACTCTTTGAAGGCAACAAAGTTTTTGGTTTACAACTTTCCGATATCTCGTTTAGTTTTAGAGATATTAACGATTAAATAAAAAAGTACAAAGTCTCCACTTTTTTTTAAATTTTCCACTTTTTGTTCGAGTTGGAATTTTTTTATAGATTTCAAGTTTGGTTTTTCTTATGGGAGCCATATTGTATTTTTGCATTTTTGAAAAGATTTTTTTTTACTAATTAAAACGGTGTATCACACGATATTGTCAAAAATATATGGAACATCCTGTACATTAAAATATTTTATATTTCAATACGTGGGTAACCTTTTTACAATTCAGTACGTGAGCGAAGATATTTTATTTTGAAACACAACTTGTCCTCAAAGTTTTCAAGAAGGCCACTGATAGTTCGATCTGGGAGTTTAGTTTGGAAGATCAGATATTAGATAGAAGGAAAATGTTCCCTAAATGTAAATGACGATATGTATTGTAAGTAAAGATCTTTTTAAAATAATTTATCCAATCAATAACTAGGAGAGATTCTTCAATTCTTTAATTCTTTATTGATTATTTCCTTCATTAATTTCAATCGTCTTAATCTCATATTTGTACATAGTAAAATAAAATGTTTTTATATTTTCAAAAGTCTTTTAAATCTATGAAAGATCAGTATCTACCTAGTTAGTCGTGAATCAACCCCAATTCACGACAATATGATCAAATTGTACATGCTTTTCGAAATTAGGAAAATATATGAAAGTAAATGATAATAATTATAGTCGCCAACTATTGTAGTTAATAAAATCAATGAGTTAGTTACCTGTAGAAAAAGAGTTGGCTATGGCTGTAGCAGATCCAGCAGAACCATATCCTTCGTCTTCGTTAGATTTTGTACGCCTTCCTTGGGGGGATCCTCCACCGCTGATGGTGATTGGGAAGAAAGCGTTGTATGATGGAATTCCTGAAATTGAGACAGTAATTGTATTCTGAAATGGATCTGAACGGTTCTGCGAATATATATTTGTTGATAAAAAGGGAATGGCATGACAGTACACTTCTAATTATTACTGGAAACACTTGTATGAAAATTCGTTTTCAGCCGCTTTCATTTTTGATCAGAACCAACTTCTATCTCATTTGATGTTTTGTGATGGATTCAAAGTTGATATTATGAATCTTTGATACCCATTTTTGAAAATTCAGTACTGGTCCATGTGCTTTCTGATATATTATGTTGAACGTTTATATTGCAATGTTCCTGGAATTTCCTTTTGAGACAAGTAAAGAACAACCTTGGCACAATCACGAGCGCCATGTATAGCACTATAACCGCTGCTATGAAAATCATCCTATACCTTCCTCCTCTGGATATCACAGTAATGGTAGAAGCAAAGATGAGAGATTAGTGCATACAAAATTATACAATCGGATAATTGAAGAATCAATCACACACTATTCCTGTATCTCGACAATCCTCAAAGGAGGCTGCCTCCTGTGGAAATGTCAGATAATTTACTTGGTGATGTTCTTGATAGTGATATGTTAAAAATAACAAGATCTTCCATATCTCCACCGAACTATTTATCAAACAGCCTCAACTCCTTATCAAATACCAGATGGTTGCTGGAGTATCTGAAGAAAAATGATTCCATAGAGGAAATCAACAGGAGCATATCGAGCATGGATAGTACTTTGATAAAAGCATTTGCGGTAGTTATAAAAGATTTGTGAAAGATTCGATCGATAGGATTTTAAATACCGATCATTTGAAGAGTAAGATACAAAGATATGCTCCACTTTTTCTCAATCTTTTCATTGGTTTCGCCCAACAGGATGCTCAGGAGTTTTTATCCATATCCTTGAAGACAATCATGAAAACATCAACAGGATAACAGTCCAAACCAGTATTGACAGAATTTAATGTAAAACTCAGATCATAAGAAACCCAAAGAGTCATTGTCGAAGTATCCAAGAATGAACAACTAAAAATTATATCGATATCTCTGTTGGCCAATTGAAATCGACATTGAAATGAACCTTTTGTGGACATTGCTTTGTCACCGTTGACTCTTTCTGGGATCACTCACTGTCGATTCCACACATAACAGACCATCTCAGACTTTCACAGTGCCTAGACTCTTTCACATGGGAGGAAACGTTGGACGGTGACAAGAAACACACATGTTCGAATTGTAAGGAGGGGAAGAAGTGCATCAAATCTTACTCTATACACAAATTACCTAAACTATAGGTAATACATTTGAAACAATTTCTGTGGACCGAAAGACTACTGAACCTGGTGAAAGACATATTCAACCAGGAACAACCGACGTCACATCAATACAATTTATGTCCTTAGCAGATCTCAGTGTTCTCGAAAACTCATCTGGCTGCTAATATAACTTTGTCTAACAATCTGCTTGGACTGTATGATCGATATGCGCACATTCAATTCTCTGTTTTTAAGGAGTGCTTCTAGCTTTTCTCAAGAGGTGAAGCTTCCAGTATTAAACAGCGTTTCATCAGCTCCAAAAAATAGAAACGAAAAAGCAGAACTTTGTTGAATTTGCACATGACTTTGATGACGTCGGTGATTACCCTGGCACTGAAGAAGAGCATGACCCATTCACCAGTCTATAGATGTCAACCCAGTTCAAATTGAACGAATCATCACTGTTTGGATAGAGTCGTTTACGGTATTACTTTAATTTCTTTTTGTATATTTTTTTGTAGAGCCGGATTTCAGTATATTTATTTATTTATTTATTTATTTATTTATATCCAAACAGACCTCTATGATCTAATTACATGGATAATCAAATTTAAGTATACAATATATATAAAAAATAATATTTTATACACATACAGCACAATGGATCACTACTTAATTTATATCGTTCAGAATATGTCTTAACAACATTCTACGAAATTCGTTTAGCCAACTCACCCCTGGCTCCTGCAAATGGCCATGAACCAGTTTCCTCTTCATCTTCTTCGTCTTCTTCTTTTTTGACAGGTTTTCTACCAGATTTGCTTTTGGATTTCCTTTTGGATGGTTTTGCTACTGCAACCCTCTCTGTAGTGGCTTCTTCTGCTATAACTACGCCTTCAACTTTCTCGTCCACTGTTAATTCGGGTCCTAGATATTCCAAAGAGTTATACATTAAACTGATTTCGAATGCAGATAGAGATGTTAAAGAAGAATAATTATACAGGTGTATAATTGAAGAATTGAAGTACATTTCATTAAGCTGAAGTTTATGGACTTTTGAGGGTAATACCACGAGTGCTCTTAATACTGTCGATAGTAATTCTTTCAAAAATCGACAAGATCAAATTACTTGCTAATACCACGAGTCCGTTTACTACTGAGGAAACTAACCAAATATCACTTTTCCATGGCTAACTATGACCAGATGAATAGCGAAAAGTTGTGAAAAACAAATTAGAGAAATTTATCGAAAAATCAACATCAAATCCTGGTTTGAAACACCCCAGAACTCAATGCTGTCATTATTAAAATATACATGGTGACATTTGTACCTGGCAATATCAACAACTTTCATGTATCCGTGATGCTCGGATAATTTCGAAAATGTCTTCTTTTGATACACAGTTTAAGACAGTTCAATGGAATATTCCATCGATAATGCAGAAAGTAAACAAGTATCACTGTTCTGTAACTAACTATGCTCAGCTGAAAAGTGAAAATTTTGTAGAAACGTATTATGGTTTCTTTTATCACTGAACTCATGATCTGAGGCATCAGGTTCTGGTTCAGAATACTCTAAAACTCTTACAGCCGTATGCATAGTCAATCGCCAGCGACTCGCCAGTTTCGCCGTTCGCTACACAAGGATTATAATGCAGAGTCGAGTTCCAAAAAAGTAACAACCACGCGATGAGTCACATTTTGGCGAAACGCTGGCGATGTACCACTTTTTTGGAGCTTGACTATGCATTATAGTTCTTGTGTAGCGAGCGGCGAAACTCTGGCGAGTCGCTGGAATTGACTATGCATACGGCTGTTAGATCTCTGTTCTCGAGTCATCAGTAAATACCAATAAATGTCAATTTGCAGCAGCGAAAAAGGAAACAAATGTATAATGATAATTTTCAAAAGTGAATCTTGAGAATGAATATTTAGGACTTTTGCCATTTATATTTTATGACGCGGGAATTTAGTTCTGGGGATTTTAGAGTATTGTGAACCAGAATGTGATGTCACTTTGGTGATAACAGAATCCATAATGTTTTCCCCAATTTTTCCCTATTCAGCTGGTCATATTTAGCCAGGAACACGTGATACTTGGTTACTTCCTGCAGTAAGAATGAAGTTGATTGTATTGCCAGCTAAAGATAAAACCCAGTATATTTTATCAATTCAATTCAATTCATTTTCCCAACGGAAAAAATTCCACATGATGCAAATAACATGAAGGTAAATACAACATTTAGAATTGATAAAAGAAAATCATGAAATCGGAATTGGAATGGATCCAATGGAGTATTTCTTAAGATTATTTTTGAATCGCAATCTACCATACGTTCTTGAATAAGTTCATTATTGTAAAATTTCACACCATCAAAATAAATGGCATCTTTCCGGAATTTGTTTTAATTTTGTTAACATATTAACTTTGAGCTTGCGGGTAAAGTGATTGTGTTGATCTTCACTCGTTTTGAAAATTGAAATGGAATAATTAAGATAATTCTCAAGATGAATGAGTGTGCAAATTTTCAATTTGTATAGGAAATGTATATCCAGTATAGCTTTCTTGGTTTGTGTAAGTTTTCAGTTGGTTTTTGATAATCAAGTTTAAAAATACATTTAATGATTTTATTTGAACGATTGAAATTGCAAATATTGAAATTTAGAGCATGCTAACGAAAAATATATGGATTTTAGATATTTGAAAGAAAGCAAATTTCAAATTATGAAATTAATTCCAATTTATTGAGAAATCTGCCTCGTTAAGATCGCTATATGTCTTTCCATGATACATTTTCATCTTTAATGAAGAATTTCAGTATCGAACAGTAACTTATATATTTCTTATTGAATTTGATCGGATATTTCAAATTATCGTTTGACGATTTTTTTGGAATGTACGTAAATGATTCAAACATTGACATCTGGTGCTTTGGGGCGTTCCATACCAGGATCTAAGCTTAACTTTATGCTTAAAGAATCCTCAATACGTTTTCCCATTTTATCACTCATCAGGTGGTCATAGTTTGCCATGGAAAAGTAACATTAGGTTTATTTATTTATTTAACATTTTAGGTTGCTAACAGAACAAAGTTCCAGAAAACATCATCCACTATATAAGAATTGTTCCAAGCTATTTCCAAAATTATACATAAACTATACTTATCGGTATAAAATTATCTGGCAGTAATACAAATACGTGACTTAAAAATATGGTGTGAAATATTTTTAAGTTAATAATATACTCAAACATACCCAGGTAGCACATCATATCGGCTGAATCTTGGTTCCATATTGGGCCAATATAGATATATTGTAAATGAAAAATCAATACTGGTCCAATATGGGTGAATATTCGAAAAACAATATTGTATTAATAATATTGGTGGAATATTGGTTGAACTAGTTTTGAATGTAGATTATCACACGAAATATTGGGTCAATATTGGTTGAATAATTTCTACCAATATCGATAATACAATAATGGTTATATATTGTTTTTCACATCTAGAATTAATATTGTAATCCCAATATTCCAGTCATATCGATTATAGGAGAAAAAAACTATATTGTATTTTCAAGCTTGTTAGAATATTGGTTGAATATCATTTCCACTTTATTTGAGAAATTGTAATAACTCATATTGAGTCAATATTGTTTGAACGATATTTACCAATATCAATGAAACAATATTGTCTTCACTTCGTTTTTAACATCTAGTATAAATATCGCAATCCCAATATTCCCCTAATATCGATTCTGGGAATAAAAACTATATTGTATCTCCAAGTGTGATTACACATTGGTTGAATATCATTTCGCCAATATTCAACAAAACTTATTAATTAATATTGGGTCAATATTGCTTCAATAATATTTATCGATATCGTTAAAACAATATTGTCTTTATATTGTTTCCAACATCTAGATTGAGATGAAATTTGAATATTGGCCGAATATTCAATGAAACATATTGAAATTATATCATGATCAAACTTGGATAAAAATCCGCTAGGTGGCTCTACATATAGAACGTCTTCTAAAACCTACGAAAGTATATTAAATACTTCCCTTAGCTTGTTTTCAAGACAGCTCACTCAGCGGTTATGGCGATCAAAAGGCAGACTCTGGTGTCACCATCATCAATTGAAGGACATTTAATAATTTACCAAGGTATATGGTACATCCACCGATATATTCAAATGATATTGTAACAATATCGATAAATATTGTACCAATATCGATAAATATTCTACCAATATCGATAAATGTTGTACCGATATCGATAAATATTTTGAGGGCATTATTGCTTCAAGAATATTCCACCAAAACTATTTCTAAAATATTCAAACAATATTCGACCAATATCGCAAAATGTTCACATTTTACTTCTCGACAATATAACTTTTGAATATTGTGCCAATATTGTATCAGCTATATTGTACCAATATCGCCGAACATTTTGAGGACAATATTAGTTCAAGAATATTTCACCAATATTATTCAAGTAATATTGGACCAATATTGTCGAATGTTCACATTTTTTTTCTCGCCAATATTGCATTTCAAATATTTCGCCAATATGTTCACAATATTGTATCAATATTTTACCAATATAGGTGTGCTACTTGGGTAATAGAACATGATAGATCATAAAAGAACGAGTACAGGGAATGATGATCTGAATTGAGAAAAATGTTTTTCAAAAAAAAAATTGAATCGAGACAGACATCGAGAAAATGTCTAGAGATGAATTGGGATCGTGACAGTGTTTGTTGAATGCTTTTTGCATACGAACTAGTGCAGAGTTTTGTCCTAGATTGATTCTACAATAAGGGATATTGAATGGAGTATAATATCGAAGATTAGGGCGGGGATTAGCGCAGTGGTTAAGCGCTCGCCTGGTAATCGAGAGATTGCTGGTTCGATTCCCAGACGGTGCGATCTTTTTTCATTTTCAGATGTGAAAGTCTGAATGACTGAGGCTCGTGTCGGCTGGGAATAATCCTCCACGATTCACTGTTGCGTTAAAAATTAACAGTGCTGCTCCTAAAGTGGCGTATGGAGTTAGTAACAAGGCCTATCCAGAACACATGGCTAATGACCATAGCAGTCGATGCCAAAACACCAAGGAAAAAAAAAAAAAAAAAAAAATATCGAAGATTGTTTCTACTGGGAACATTGAAATTTATTTTTGCCAGTAGATATGGGCAATCGACTTCATTTCTAACAATTTTGAAAAGAATAGATTAGTCTGACATAGTATACGTCTTTTACTAAGTGGCATAATTTTAAATTGTTTCGAATAGGTTATACAGAATATAGAAGAAAAGCCACAAACTAATTTTAAAAGAATTTCTCCTACTCACCATGGGAAGGGCCATCTTGATCAATATCGATTTCTTCTGGTGTGCGATCCCCTGCTGGCTGGGGATGGTACCTCTCGGGATACTGTTCGGCAGTTTCCGATTCCTCTAAGGGTAGTTGACCTTCGGGTACCAAGCGAGATCCAGAGAATGAGTTGGTGGCAATGTTATCAGTCAACACTGCAGACATAGAGCCTTGTGGGATAAATTCTCGACTCCGGCTGAAGATGGGGTTGCTGTAGTAACTCCCAATCATGTAGGCGTGGCGTGGGTTGGAATGGAATCCTGTGGTATCAAAGAAAATGTTAAATTTATAAAAACTTCAGACATTTTGTATGTAGTCTTAGAACATGATCCCGGAAAAAAGTATTACCCAAACGACGAGACCGCGTGTATACGTTCTTCATGTCGAGTTGTTATTTGCAAAAAAATTCGGATTCTTAGCCTATAAATTGTTGACAGTTCTATTCATCACTATTTTTGGACGTGAAATATTATATTTATTCATTTCATAGTCACTTAGAGCTACTACAAGCATTGTTTATATAGAAGTAAGATAGTTAGTCAATGCCTGTGTAATTGGTGTTGGACGCAAACGCGAGTGTCATCTAGCGTGATTAGTTACAAACATGAATATTTGATGTCATTTTAATGCAGGTTCCTTCAGAAAACCCTGATTTTAATGCTGTCCCATTGTTTCAATCAAGTTACGACATGACTTGGAGGCCAGATCACTGAAGTTACGACATGACTTGGATGCGAGCTCACTATCGCCATCTACATGTCGCTTCCATTTTGATCCAATTATAATCCCATAAGGTTGACTAAATATCTTCTATATAAACAATGCTACAAGTGGTAGAAAATTATTATTTTAACGGTTTTTCATAGCTTAACAGTTACGGCAGCGATTTCAGCCTATAAATTGTTGATTTCTACCTGTTGAAGTTGCATGTGAATAACGTTTTAAAAAAATTAAAAAATGTTTTGAGCAACTACAAGTAGTAGAAAATTATATTTTTGCATTTTCATTAATTTTCCATAAGCCTTTATTGCATAGCTTTCATAACCAGTGTCAGCGAACATCATAGGGGGCTGTGATCATCATATTTTGATAGTATAAAACATCAGCAGAAACTCGTGTTTTGTAGTGAAGGGAATATTGTGCAGTCAAAACAATCGCAATTTTTTTTGTTTTGAAAATGTATCGATTTGAAAATCATGCTGGATTTTAAATATGCATAAAATTGTTATAACGAATCATCATACTGTCTTATTTAACAGCAGTAGATTTGTTTTGAATTCCTTAAATATTTGCTTCTAAACTAATTAAAATTGGAAGTGCTAAATGGAAAAATGGTGAATAAAATAGTGTCTAAATAAATTCAACTTTCATTGAACTTTTCTTGTTACAGTTTTGTCATTTGCAAATAACTATCTGGAGCTTAAGCCTAGAATTTATAACTGAATATTCACCATAACCTGAAATAAATTGATTTGTTAGTAATAATCAATGTTTTTTTTCTATAATCGTGTTCGGTTTTATACTGCACGATATTTGTGTGTAAAATTCTGCATCAAATGAAAACAATAGGTTTTCCATTTAGAATAATGTGTGACTACATGTCATACAAAAATGAAAAAAATGTTTGGCCAAAAGGGTTTCGCCACAAAAACTGCATTTATTAAAATTATGGCGAAGGAATGGGAAGAATATCCATTTTTCGAAAAAAAGCGTTTTGAGACAAAACAATTTATTTTAACCATAGGACGGATATGTCCTATGAAATTTGTGGAGCCTTTGTTGGTGCTTCTTACGGATCGATAATATACCGGGTGTTCCATTCAAAATAAATAATTTTCAAACGTATTCTAAGTTCAACCAATAGTATTGCCACTTTTGAGAAATGGTTATAATAATAACAAAATTTGATTGAAGGAAATGATCTTTTTTTATGAAAAGAGAATTCAACTGCCGACTATAGATTCACTTTTGCATAAGGTCAAAGCTGACTTGAAGTATCTCGATAGATCTCTGGAATTGAAAATAATGGATCAAAGATGAAATTAAAGAATTTGCAAAAAGAAATTTGTTGCTTGTATCCACGAATGTTATAAAAATTTTACTTGTTGTATAGTCATGTTTTTTTATTAAAAAAATAAACGGGACTCACCATTTCTTGAAGGATAACCAAAAGTCACTCCAATCAATACCACACACAAAAAACACAAAAATTTCATCTTGATTTTCGTTCTGCTGAGTACACAAGCCCTTTATGACCAAGAAGGCACTGCTCGTATAGTTTTATATTGTGAAACAGTCTCCCACTCTCGCCAGAAGACATTTTGCATTTTCAAGTGTTCTAATTAAAAATTCCGCACGAGTGCTAACATAGTGTAAAATTTATATTTTACTCTTCACCATTTTTTAACACTATCTTCGCCAGGGTGTGCGATGGACGCAGATAACTAGCCAGTGGCGTAGGATCAGGGGACGAGCGTGAGTAATTTCGGGTAACATGATATTGTTTCGAAACTTTGAAATTAGGTTCCCACAATTTGAGGCCAGTTGATTATCAAAATGAATTACAGGAAATTTAACTAAGTTTATTTCAAAATGTGTGCGTTACACAACAAATTAAAGTTTAAAAGAATAGAATGAGTACATATTTGGAAAGCATCTGTTTGAAAATGAGTTATATAAAGTTATTTAAGTTATTTAAAATAAATATCAATGGGATACCATTTTCACAGATTTTTCGAAATCCTTTGATGCGTTGGACCACGGAAAGCTTTTATTTTAACCGCAAAATTTTGGTATAAAACACGTTGTCAGCATGAATATAACGATGACCAATTATGACTTTCTGATAAGCCGTAACTTTTTTCACAAACATTTTCAAGTGTAATCAATAATAAAGAAGTTTTCCATTGCTGCCTATTTTTGGGACACGCTGTATATCATGGAATTGCATTCCATTAGAGGATTTGTATCCATCATCAGAGACCTGGCATCATGAAATGACCGAACCAGGAAAGATCGATTTCCCATCTGTCAACTGAAAATATTGAGCACATTTTTACTCACAGACATACTGAAATCATGACGTCAATTTGACAGTTCCGTTTAAAAATCATGAGTTGATCCAAAATTTCAGTAAGTAAATTATAATGGAACCTGACGATACCATTGATAAACAGGCGATTCTGGATCGTCTGGATAAATTGGAGGAAGAATTACGAGAGATTCAGAAATCTCTGAAAGATTCATCCAAAATCAATGATACAGGGGAAGGGTCTACCTTGCAAGAAGAGGCTACTGGAAAGAAAGTCGTGGTTGAAAAATCATGCAATGAGAGTAGGAAAGAAGAGATGAATGATCTTTTTGAGCATGAGGAAAAGGGTGATATAGAGCAGAAACAAAATGATCAGATTCAACAGAAATCAGGGAAAAGCTTAATGCTCAACTTGGCCCATTTTATGTGTGAATGAACCTTCATATTTTGTAAAAATTTCTCAATATAATATTGGAAAATACTTATTTCGATGCACTGGTGGATTTGATGCAGCCTAAAGATCTGATGTGGGGTGATTACCGGAAATCCTGCACTTAGAAATCGTAAAGAAAAAAGTATTCTCCTGATCATAAACTTTTTTCAAAAACATGAGATCCTAACTCTCTCAATTTTTATAGTTTCTATAACCATAAATCCAGGTCGATGAAATCAACGACATCCACTACAATAATAAATGAAACTCACTCATACCTAGTGTATCAAATGACTGAAAGAAATGATGAAGTATATGGTCACACAATCAATGATGTTGGAGTTCCCTAAGGCAGTGTACTTGGACCCTTACTTTTTATTCTCTACATAAACGACCTAGGGAGTGTGTCATCTAAATGCAGTATCTGTTTGTTTGCAGATGATAAACTGATCTAGTATTAACGATCTGTGTACTCCCAAAAACACCCATTTCATGCACTCAATACAAATATAACTTTTTTAATGTGTAATGAATTATTTTTATTTTACTTGTGATGTATTATCTTAGGAAGAGTAATTTGGCAATCGCGCTTGTCTTCTGTAATTTCTTTTTATTTATGTTTGCATGTCTTGTAAACTTAACCCTTGTCGACAGGAATTTCTCATGTACAATAATCATACATCATAAGAAATAAAAATTGGGGTTAGAATCTAGCCATTCATTATTTTATTCAAAACGTTTTATTAAAAAAAAAAACTTTCACTGCTCTATTTTATAGTTGATTTGGTTTGGATATAATATCACAATAACATAAGTACCCGAAGAAATTGGGAAAAATAGAAATAGGAAAATAAAAAAGAAAAGAAGAAAAAAATTTACCAAACATTAAAAAAATTATAGTTTTTGGGTACGATTTCTTTGATACTAGTAAGTAAGTTTTATTCAGTTAGATCTTTACAATTTGTTATTTTTTTCGATAAGAGAGGCCACCTAAGCTTAGCTTGTATTGTGGGTCATTCTCTCATCGTACATTTATAATATGTTGAATACTAAAAAAGAGAAACTATAATCTAAATTCGTATTATCTAAATTGGTATTATGAGGAGGGGAAAACTTAGTGATTGCAGAGTAATGTATATGGTTATTCGAAAATTGGTTTAAGGACATCCTTATAATGTAATAGTACAAACATTTTGGCGTGTTTTTTTAATTTATTTTTATTTTGTATATTTCTAGTGTCAGAGGGTAGTAGATTGAAAAGTTTAGGGCCATAGTAGGTTACAAATTTCTGTGTGATTGTGGTTCTATACAAGGGTATAGGAATTTCCTGCCTTGCCGTTCTTCAGGTATGATGATAATGTATTTCAGGGAGGGGTGTACTATTTTTATCCAGATAAGGCATTGGTAGCAATATAACTGTTTAAGATCTAAAACTCCTATCTCATTATAGAGTTGCTCAGTTCCATACCTCCTGTTCTTATTAAACAATATTTTCAGTAGAGTATTTTGTATTACTTCTAAGCAGTGAAGGGAAGTCCCACCCCAGACAACAATGCAGTAACGAATGATGGACTCAGCCAAGGCATCTACACCATTATTTTATATTTTTTGTTCAGGATATTTTTCAACTAGTAAAATTTGAATATTAATTTGCGGAGTCTTGTTGTAGTATGAATGATGTGTTCATTCCAACGAATGTGTTGGTCAATGATCACACCTAGGTACTTTATATTTTTTATTATTTTTATGGTTGAACAGGCGCAGTTGGAGTCATCTTTACAGACGGCTCCATGAAGTCGAATATTTACATTTATGGGTTGATCTCTTATTGTGGATGAAAAGGTGATGAATTTAGTTTTTTCGATATTCAAGCTGAGCATACTTTCACTAAGCCAGCTGTATATTTTCCAATATTTTCCAATTATCCCCTATGCATACAATAGCGGTATCATCAGCATAAGAAATGAGTTTTCCTTCTATATCTTTCAAGTTGTACAAGCTGTTGATATACAGTAGAAAGAAAATTGGACCCAGATCCGTTCCCTGTGGCACGCCCATAGATACCGGAAGAGGGTCGCTTAACGTATTATTGATTTTAGTAATTTGTGTTCGGTCTGTTAAATAATTCTTAATTATAGCCAGGGGAAGGCCTCTTATGCCAGAGCTTTCCAGTCTCTGGAACAGAATGTTATGGTTTACAGTGTCGAATGCCTTAGCCAAGTCCAAAAATACCGTTATGCATTTCTGTTTATTTTCAAAGCAGTTGAGGAGTGTTTTCGTTAATTCAAAGACTGCTTTTTCCGTGGAACAGTTCTCTCTGAATCCAAATTGAGATGTTGATAGGATATCGTGATTTTCACAGTAATCCATTATTCTATTTTCTCAAAGATTTTTGAAAAGTTGTTTATCACAGTTATTGATCTGTAGTTGTTCGATAATTTTTTGTTCCCAGATTTGAATATAGGGGTGGTTACGGATGCTTTGAAAGCAGATGGAACTGTTCCCTTATTTAATATTAAATTTAAAATGTGACATAAAGAGTCAACTAGATGCAGATGATACTTTTTTATTAGCTCTACTGAAATTTTATCAGGTCCTGGTGAGGTATTATTTTTTAGTTCCGATATAATTTTTATTAATTCATTTTTTGAAATAGGTCGAAGAAATATAGCATCTCGAGTGTTTTTGGTACGTGTGTTACAGCGCTCAGGCAGAGGTAAAGATTTTTCGATTTTATTTGCCATTTTTGCACCAATACTGGTAAAGAATTTATTAAAATGATTAGCGACTTCTTTATCCGAAGTAATTTTCTGATTTTCATCATCAATGATAATGAAGTCGGAGGTGTTTTGTCGTTTTGCACTTGTTATTTCATTTATATTTTTCCAGAGTTTTTTTATATTTTTTTGGAAGTTTTCAATTTTTGTTTTGTAGTATTCTTGTTTAGTTGTCCTAATTAGATTGTTGAGAAAATTTCTATAATTTTTATACTCTTGGTTATTTTCTTCGGTGAAGTTTCTATTCAGTTTTTTTTTCAGAAGGTTTCGACTTCGGATAGAGTTCAGTAGCCCTTGAGTCATCTATGGTTTTAGTTTAGAGTCATATTTATTGTTTTTTACTACTTTCACCTGGGTGCTCAATTGCAGAAATTCACTAGTTGAATTATCAAGTTCTCAGGCTGAAATTTGGTTTACTGGAAATCTGATATGGAAAAAACAATTCAACGTCGCGATTGTGGACCCTCTACCGATTGTTATGGTACCATTTTTGTTTTGCGGAAATGCCCTGTTGCCAAACTGACCTGTTCGGATTACTGGAAATCTGATATGAAAAAAACAGTTGAAAGTCTGATTATAGACCCTCAACCCATCCTGATTGTACTATTTTTGTTTTGCAGAAATGCGCCGTTGCTAAGTTTTGGTCACCTGGGATTACTGGAAATCTGATATGGAAAAAAAACAATTGAACGTAGCGATTGTGGGCCCTCAGCCAATTTTATTAGTGTCATTTTTGTTTTGCGGAAATGCCCTTTTGCCAAGTAGGTCACTTCAGAGTAGTGGAAATCTAATATGTAAAAAACAATTGAGCGTTTCCATTGTGGACCCTCAACCTATTCGAATGATACTATTTTTGTTTTGTGGAAATGCGCCGTTGCCAAGTTTTGATCTCTGATATGAGGATAGTTCTGAGTGGATACCATACTATTAAACTAATAATAAAATGGATTAAGCAATCCAGACTTCTGCATTTAACCTATACAATAGGTATAATCGTCGGCAAGTCTCCAACAGAAAACAACTACTGCCCCCTACGACCATTGAATTATATCTGTTAGATTCTTGGCAAAGTATTCTACAAGAACTACTTTGCAATGTTCTCCCAATCTCAACGCAAAACATGTCTCAACCCACACGAGGGAACACCTACGGACCGGTTTCATGGTTCCTTGCCAATCATCAGCGCAGGGTAGCTCACCCAACGCAATCGAAAAATATCTTGACCCCAAGATGACAGATATAATTCAATGGTCGTAGGGGGCAGTAGTTGTTTTCTGTTGGAGACTTGCCGACGATTATACCTATTGTATAGGTTAAATGCAGAAGTCGGGATTGCTTAATCCATTTTATTATTAGTTTAATGGGCTTCTGCCAAGTAGTGTCATCAAATATTTTCTTCTGAATTTATTTGACTTCAGACGAAGTCGACACCATAGTCGGAGTGCTCTTCGAATCTTGGGGTCAAGATATTTTTCGATTGCGTTGGGTGAGCCCTGCGCTGATGATTGGCAAGGAACCATGAAACCGGTCCGTAGGTGTTCCCTCGTGTGGGTTGAGACATGTTTTGGCGTTGAGATTGGGAGAACATTGCAAAGTAGTTCTTGTAGAATACTTTGCCAAGAATCTAACAGATATAATTCAATGGTCGTAGGGGGCAGTAGTTGTTTTCTGTTGGAGACTTGCCGGCGATTATACCTATTGTATAGGTTAAATGCAGAAGTCTGGATTGCTTAATCCATTTTATTATTAGTTTAATGGGCTTCTGCCAAGTAGTGTCATCAAATATTTTCTTCTGCATTTATTTGGCTTCAGACGAAGTCGACACCATAGTCGGAGTGCTCTTCGAATCTTGGGGTCAGGATATTTTTCGATTGCGTTGGGTGAGCTACCCTGCGCTGATGATTGGCAAGGAACCATGAAACCAGTCCGTAGGTGTTCCCTCGTGTGGGTTGAGACATGTTTTGGCGTTGAGATTGGGAGAACATTGCAAAGTAGTTCTTGTAGAATACTTTGCCAAGAATCTAACAGATATAATTCTATGGTCGTAGGGGGCAGTAGTTGTTTTCTGTTGGAGACTTGCCGACGATTATACCTATTGTATAGGTTAAATGCAGAAGTCGGGATTGCTTAATCCATTTTATTATTAGTTTAATGGGCTTCTGCCAAGTAGTGTCATCAAATATTTTCTTCTGAATTTATTTGACTTCAGACGAAGTCGACACCATAGTCGGAGTGCTCTTCGAATCTTGGGGTCAAGATATTTTTCGATTGCGTTGGGTGAGCCCTGCGCTGATGATTGGCAAGGAACCATGAAACCGGTCCGTAGGTGTTCCCTCGTGTGGGTTGAGACATGTTTTGGCGTTGAGATTGGGAGAACATTGCAAAGTAGTTCTTGTAGAATACTTTGCCAATAATCTAACAGATATAATTCAATGGTCGTAGGGGGCAGTAGTTGTTTTCTGTTGGAGACTTGCCGGCGATTATACCTATTGTATAGGTTAAATGCAGAAGTCTGGATTGCTTAATCCATTTTATTATTAGTTTAATGGGCTTCTGCCAAGTAGTGTCATCAAATATTTTCTTCTGCATTTATTTGGCTTCAGACGAAGTCGACACCATAGTCGGAGTGCTCTTCGAATCTTGGGGTCAGGATATTTTTCGATTGCGTTGGGTGAGCTACCCTGCGCTGATGATTGGCAAGGAACCATGAAACCAGTCCGTAGGTGTTCCCTCGTGTGGGTTGAGACATGTTTTGGCGTTGAGATTGGGAGAACATTGCAAAGTAGTTCTTGTAGAATACTTTGCCAAGAATCTAACAGATATAATTCTATGGTCGTAGGGGGCAGTAGTTGTTTTCTGTTGGAGACTTGCCGACGATTATACCTATTGTATAGGTTAAATGCAGAAGTCTGGATTGCCTAATCCATTTTATTATTAGTTTAATGGGCTTCTGCCAAGTAGTGTCATCAAATATTTTCTTCCATACTATTAAGTTAAATGATTGGGCAATGAAATTTGAACCTTGCAGAAATGCGCAAATGTTGCCAAGTCTTAGGCGCTGGAAATCATTAAAAAATATTTAAGGACCGCACACCTTATATGGGAAAATGGCTCTCCGTGTAATTTTTTAAATTTTTGATATGTTGTAGAATTGATCATTCTGATGAAATGTTTCAATGGGCGGAACACCATCCTAAGACTAGTTTTCGAGATACAGGGTGTTGAATATGATAAATATTCACTTTTCATCACTCCGTATCTCCCAAGTTATGATTTAGTTCGGATTTATCTTTTGTGGTATCATCATCACATGCTTGTGTGACAAATTCATGAGAAATTCTTTTGTAGTACAGGGCGATAATAATGCTATTTTTAGACTTTCACAAAAATTCGAAAAATGGAATTTCTGCAAATGAAACAAGTATAATATGACTTATGAGAAACACTAAGCATGGAAAAATGACTTCGCCATTGAATCACCTACTAGACGATGCTGCAGTTATTAATTCGAGTCATGGCTTTTTTTCGAGGGATACGGTACGCTATTGTACGGTATTATAACTGATTACTATTTCATTGGAAAATTAAAATCTTGAATAAAAGAGGACCGATGAGGAAGAACTATAGAATACCCGCCGAAAACTGTGGTGAAAATATAGCAATGAGGAAATGTACAGATCTTAAATTTTTTCACACATTTTTCATCTTGTACATAAAAAACCCGTCATAGGATTCCGATGAAAATTTTCTACAAAATGAATGAAATTATTCCAAGTTCTTCCATGAGAAAATATCGCTACCTTTTCGGACTCCCTTATGAGTTATAGGGTGATGAAAAAAATCAAGGTTTTTATTTATTAAAGTATAACTAATTTTTCAAATTGACATCATTCAACTCTGCATACGATGAAACACGTCATTTAACATTCTTCACGAGAATATTGTCATTTTAGGTGGGTTTATTACTACAAGGTGTCCCAAGAACCAAAATTCGTTATTTTTCCATATTCGTGAATCAACTTGTATAAATTGTAGGTATCAACTGTGATGATAGATGAACTGAATTTAAAATATTGTGTGATAGTTCTACCTCTTTTCGCATTTTCTCTATATAAAACAACAAAATTATGAAAGTCTTATGAAATCACCCTGTACTACGAAAGGATTTGAAAATGAATTTGTCATACAGGGATGTGATGATAATACCACAAAAGATAAATTAGAACTGAACAATAACTTGGAATATACGGAGTGATGAAAAGTGAATATTTTTCATATTCAACACCCTGTATCTCGAAAACTAATCATAGGATCGTGTTGCGAAACATTTCATCAGAATGATCAATTCTACAACATATCAAAAATTTAAGAAATTTGACGGAGAGCCATTTTCCCACATAAGGTGTGCGAGGTCCTTTTGCTCGAAGAATATCATTATAAATATTCATCCTTATCAATTTTTGTGATCAATTTTTCGAAAAAACTTTTGGAAATGTGATGACGCATGATCTAAAAATCCATGTTTATTTTATTTAGGTTATCTCATTTTAAGTTAAAATGATATACTTTAGAAATTCTTGAAAAAACTAAATAATGCGAAACTACGTTGAAATGCTCAAGTTCTGGTTTCTCAGCTACAATGTCACAAATTATCATCCTACTTACAGCTCACCGACTATAAATAGTCAGGAGTTTGACATCAACTACATTTCCATGGAAACACAAGTTACAGTGTGTCTCTCCCTGCTGGAAGTTGATAAAATGCGAGCGCAGCGAGCATCTGCTGTGATTTCACCTTTTCATGCTAATCAGTGATCAAATTACCAGCAACTTGGATAGCTAGGTTAGTTCAGTTAGGTAAGGTTGTGTCCCTTTTTTACGCTTAGAAATTCGGTCATCAGCCGAAAACATAGGCAGTCAGAAGAAAGAGACACACCGAAGGCGTGTCTTTTTCTCCTGTTAATTTATAAAATACGAGCGCAGCGAGCATCTGCTGTGATTTCACCTTTCCATACTATTCAGAGATCGAATTATCACCTTTCCATACTAATCAGAGATCGAATTACTAGCAACTTGGATAGCTAGGTTAGTTCGGTTATGTTAGGTTGTGTCCATTTTTTTAAGTTTTGAAATTCAGTCCAAGGCCATAAACGTGGGCAGACAGAAGAAAGATACTTCTTCTGGTAATTCATAACAGCGCATTTCCTCTAAACTAAAATAGCACCATCAGAATCGGATGAAGATTTATATTAATACTCTCCATCGAAAATTTCTATAAAGCTTTTCTGAATGATTTCCCGCATCCATAACTTGGCAACAGCGTATTTCCGCAAAGTTAAAATGGCATTGCAGGAACCACCTGATTGAATAGAATAATGTCCACTTCGTCCTATTTCTATATCAGATTTCCAGTAATCCGAAGTGACCAACTTGGCAACAGATCATTTCCGCAAAACAAAAATGGTACTGTTAGAGTAGGTTAAGGGTCTATAATCGAGACATTCAACTGTTTTTTCCATATCAGATTTCCAGTAATCCGAAGAGGTCAACTTGGGAACAGGGCATTTCCGCAAAACAAAAATGGTACCAGGTTAGGTACCATTTTTGTTTTGAACGAAGAAACCTACTCATCCCAGAGCAAAGTGGATTTAGAAAGGAAAGGACCATAGTTGATAATTTGATAGACCTTGAATCAGAAATTCATGAATCATTTGCCAACGATCAAGAACTTATAGCAATATTTTTTGATATACGCAAGGTATACGATACTGTATGACGTCACTTAATCCTGAAAACTCTCGAAAAATGGTCGTTCGAAGGTAACATTCTCAAATTTGTTAATAACTTTATGAAAGAACGATGTTTTCGAGTTCGTACCAATGGAGTACTATCCTCAAAAAAAATCCAAGAAAATGGAATACCACAAGGTTCTTCGTTGAGCGTCACCCTCTTCCTGATCGCTATGATATAATGATATAATCGACGAATGTAGAGCCCCACTGAAAGCTAGATTCTTCGCAGATGACCTTGTAGTTTTCGGTAGAGATAAAAATACCGGGACCGTCTATAAATACCTACAAAATGTTCTTGTTAAGCTGGAGAAATGGTCATCGACATCTGGACTACAATTTTGTTTAGAGAAAACTAAGAGCATCCATTTTTCAATGCGACCAAAACATCATCCACCAATACTGAAACTGAACAATGTCAACATCGAATATGTGGAAAGTATCAAATTCTTAGGAATGATTTTTGATGATAGGTTGAACTGGAAACTTCACATTCAATACCTAAAGAAAACTTGCCAGAGCGGATTGAACCTTATCAAGTCATCATATCACGCTTGCGGCTTGGTCACACCTACCTAACCCATGGGTATCTCATAACCAAAGATGACAAACCTACATGTGAAGTGTGTGATTATCCTCTAAGTGTAAAACATATTCTAACCGAATGCGTTTTCTACAATAATGTCAGACTCGATTATAACATCCCTCAGGCACTTCTAGGTGAAAACTTCAAAAGTGATGAACTTTTAGCATTCCTGAAATATTCTAACTTATTGGATAAAATATAAAAACATGATGTAAAGATGATTTGTAATATACAGGCCGTTTCTTTTATCATGTGGTAACATTGCTATATTCTAAACCGTAACAGATACGAAGACGAGTAAATAGGAGAAAAGGTAACTATTGTGGAGAACAGTACAATGGTCGAAGAAAATTTACAGGGAGTCTCGCCCTTCCTGAGTTATACAGGGAAAACTAAAAATGCTGTTATTTGTTTTTTACGAATAGAATTGTTATTTCTGAAAATATAAAAAAATGGAAAAGGAAAGTTTTAATGTATTCTAAATGTACTATAAAAATGTAACAATGAATCTTTGATTAAACGTTTCGTGTCAACACGGCCACCATCAACATTTCTTTTCAAATACGGACCTGTCTGTTTTAGTACAAATATTGATAAAGCGATAAAATCACAATTCAGTGGTACATCACACTTGATATTTTATATAACGTTTCATTTAAAATAACTAACATCATCAGTGACAACAAATTTTAATTACGGTCCTGTCGTTAGGTCGTTTATGGATTCCACAAAACCTAACTCTCCGATATAAAAATTATCAGTGACGTTTTGAATAAATGTATCTATTAAAATTATGTTTACACTATAATAAAAGATATCTGTAGTTTCAGAGACGAACGATAGCAATTTACCTTACTTAAGAGTAGAAGAAATCAAACAAACAGAAAACAATTTATTTCATATTGAATTTTTGAGTGAAAATAAAATCAATACATAAAATGAATTCTTCATGATAACCTACATTAAATGCTCGAATTGCCGACCTCTTTGTTGAATGCACATAAGTTGTCTGTCCATACAATTTCTGTGGCAATTTTCTAGCATGATGGGTGTAATGCTATTACATGCATCTCTTATTTTTTGTTTGAGATGGTCGATATCTGTACTAGTTGTCGAAAAAACCTTTATGTATCCCCAGACAAAAAAACCTAAAGGAGTCAGGTCTGGAGATCGAGCTGGCCAGGCAATTGGTCCATTGTTTACAATCCATTTTCTTGGGAATATTGCATCTAAATGTTCCCTTACTATTGCTGCATTATGGGGAGGGGCACCGTCTTGTTGAAAATATTGTATTTCACGGCGGATGTTCAGTGGCAATTCATCTAAGTAGCCATCAAACTCATTGGATAAAAAATGTAAATAAATTTCACCATTCAAATGATCGTCGTAAAAGAAAGGACCTAGTATGTTTGTTCCCAAAATTCCCAACCAAACATTTATTCCGAACCTTTCCTGGAAATTGGTTTCTCTATGTAAATGTTCATTTGTATTATTCCACCTATAATGGATGTTTCTGTTAAACCAACCATTGTTGGTGAATTTTGATTCGTCCGTCCATATTATTTTATTACAAATATTTCCAACTTCCCTATTTCTACGTCTCAACCACATCGCAAATCGTACTCTCCTTCCGTAATCCCTTTCATTGAGGTGATGAACTTTGCGTATCCTGTAGCATTTGTATTTGTTCTTTTTCAAAATATTTCTGGTAGATTTTACAGAAATCCCTAGTTCGTGGGCAATTTCTCGTAAAGAACAATCTTGATTAGAAATATTTTTGTAACTGACCAATCCTAAATTGAAAAAAAAAAATATTTTCGTCACTTTGTTAATCTTTATGAAGTAATTTTTGCTTACCTAAAACATTTATTTGGTTCCGCATACTTCCAGTAACAACACATTTTCTAGTTTTATTTCTATCAAATGCACCAGTCTCTCAAATTTCTTTCTAATCGTCTAAACATTTGAATGTTTGGAATACGACGATTTGGGTATAGCTCACCATACATATTTTTTGCCAAAAGAGGATTTCTATTTGTTTTTGCATAAGCAAATAGCATATCAGTCCTTTCGTCATTTGAATACATCTTTGATATGACTGAGTGTATAAACGACTGACAGTTCTTAACACGTATCAACAACTCATTTATTTGTCCTGCCATAGAAACCAAGCAAAGCCTACTTGTTTAAAAATGGTAAATGAAGTGAGATGCTATTTAATTGTACCATATCACACAATAGTCGTATTTTGACCAAAAACTAATATTTTCGTGACTTCCAGGATTGAGAATTATAGAAATATTCAGTATGATAATTGAATCAGCAGAAATCAGCATTGAAACAAGGGTTTCTGTAATACAAAAATGCCCAAGAAGGAAAAATACGAATGTTCGTTGTGTTGGGGTACCTTCTTATCGAAATTATTGGGTGAAGTCTGAAGTATGCCAATAGTTGAATAGGTTTTGAAGAAATCAAAATAATTTACAAAAGAACTAACGACAGGACCGTAATTAAAAATTGTTGTCACTGAGGATGCTAGTTTATTTTAAATGAAACGTTGTAAAAATATCAAGTGTGATATACCACTGAATTGTGATTTTATCGCTTTATCAATATTTGTACTAAAATAGACAGGTCCGTATTTGAAAAAAAAAATGTTGATGGTGGCCGTGTTGACACGAAACGTTTAATCAAAGATTCATTGTTACATTTTTATAGTACATTTTAAATACATTGAAACTTTCCTTATAATTTTTTTTATATTTTCAGAAATAACAGTTCTATTCGTAAAAAACAAATTTTTGGTTTTCCCTGTATAACTCGGGAAGGGCGAGACTCCCTGTACATTTTCTTTGACCATTGTACTGTTCTCCACAATAGTTACCTTTTCTCCCATTTAATCGTCTTCGTATCTGTTACGGTTTAGAATATAGCAATGTTACCACATGATAAAAGAAACGGCCTGTATATTACAAATCATCTTTACATCATGTTTTTACGGCCTGTATATATATATATATATATATATATATATAAGGATGGATTTAGCAAGGGGCAATATATGAAAATATAAGTAAAAAAGTTATTGGGTACAACCCTCAAAATGTTGTGCAAACGTAGACACGTGTTTCGAGCTTAAGCTCTCTTCAGTACGGTAAAATCAAGTGCGAAGATGTACAACACTTGGATGTAAAAGCCTTGTGAGTACAAGGTCTTCTAACCGATGCTACAAATGTGTGGTGGGCTTCCTGTTGTTGAATTCCTTTGTTTCTATTTTTACATCCAAGTGTTGTACATCTTCTCACTTGATTTTACCGTACTGAAGAGAGCTTAAGCTCGATATATATATATATATATATATATATATATATACAGTATTATGATAAAGTAATGCACAAAATTCATAAAACGTACAACGATCACTTTTGAAAAAAATGCAAAAACATGTCAAACTGTTTTTTTTATTCCGTATCTTTTGACATAAGTTACAAAAATAACACGTCAAAGTTGGTTTAATGGACTGTTTAGTTAATTGATAAGTTATTATGAAACTTACGTTTATTTCGTTTTTTATTCATTTTCTCGTTTTTTTTCTTATGTGAGCCCTATTACAACTATTTTTCCCTTGTGTAAAAACACAAGCTCTATCACATAATGTAATAAAAATCTTAGCTTCCCATTAAAAAAATTTGTTGATGACGTCATAACTTTGACAACTTTGACGTGTTATTTTTGTCAAAAGATGCGGAATAAAAAAAACAGTTTGACTTGTTTTTGCATTTTTTTCAAAAGTGATCGTTGTACGTTTTATTAATTTTGTGCATTACTTTATCATAACCCTATATATATATATATATATATATATATATATATATATATATATATATATATATATATATATATATATATATATATATATATATATATAGGACAGTCGCTAATAACCCAGGTTGATGCTACTTTTTTCTAAATAAAAAAAAATGGTACTATTACAATTGGCCGAGGGTCCACAATCGCGACGTTCAATTTTTTTTTTTCATAACAGATTTCCAGTAAACCAAATTTTTACTAGTTTTCAAAAATATTTCGTGAAAATATTCAAACAATAAATTGGTATCCCTAGCACGCCAATGTCCAGCTGAAGAGGAAGCCGATTTGTATGATGCATGCATATCTTCGTACACTTGTAATATTCGTTGGGTGCTTTGCATATTCACACTATTGAGCATTATTTTTACGGCGAATTTTTTTATGAGGTTCCTTTATTTGTCTCGCATAAGCTCGAATTTTTATTACTCGCATTTGAAATTTAAATTTCCCACGAAAGAATCGTAGGAACGTCCAGGGACCAGACTGTAATTTTAAGATGATGCATATTTTAGTGAAGAGTTACATGACATGATCTTTTTTATTAGTGACAGAATGGTTAAGGGGTAAGGCGCGTTTTGAATTTCATTGTAGATTCATATCAAAATCGTCATCTTACCCAAATATGCTGCTGAAACAATTTTCAAAAGTTTGAATTTTCGTCGAATTATCAAATGACGACTTCAGATTAAAAAATTTTTGTAATCCCATACTGTTATTTTGATTTAACGATATTCATATGAAAATTGAAAAGTTAATGTTAACAATAAAATAATAATTATGATAATACTAACTATACGTTGCAAAAGTAATTTGACAAATTGCTATTATTTGAAATTTCTATTCCATCGATGGGAGATTTACCATCTATAATAGCACCAGTATTTGAACTTGTTGTCGGTGTGGCCTCATTACTAAGAAATAGTTGTCTCGTTATCTTCATTCTCTTTTCTGAAATTTTAATATACGACTCCGCCACCGCAGAGGAGTTCCAACCTCCAAGTTCTTTTACCGATAAGATCTGCGAAACGAGTGCCCTGTGTAGTGCTGAGGATTTTCCAATTTTGAGAATGCTGCGATTTTCTTTGGAACAGCTCCAATAGTATAAATGCTCACAACTTGTTTTACACATTTACCATTCCTATAACTAATGAAGAATCGCCGATTTTCCAAATTTGAAGGCCGCAAAATCTACGTATTTTTGGTATAAGCCATAGGATCAAAAGGAAGTCCTTCTTCAGAAATGACAAATACCCTGTTCTTTTTGTTTTTGGTATACCTCAATGTAACCAAAACTCTGCTACTGGTGCTTTCAAAATCATCCACAGTCAGCTTAACAAGTTCGTCACGTCTACAGGCGCCAAAAATTCCACACATTAATACAACCTTTTCAAGCAACCATGTATGATCATCTGCCTCCAACAAAAACTTAGTTACTTCTTCTTCAGACAAAAATTTTGCTTCCTTTGGTGTGTATCCATCAGACTTCCGTCTCAAGAAAAAAAAAACAATTTTCTAAATCTGAAAATACTGAAAATTTCTGTAGGTACCTAATGTAATGTCAATGTTGTCATAAACTTTCAAATCAAGTTTCAACATTGCAATCTTGGTTCTCAGCGAGTTAGGAGAATAAACCTCTGATTTTCCTTTCGTATTGGGATTTCAAAATAAGATTGTAGCGCTACCGGCGGCGGACGATGAAGTACTTTCTACGACATTGATTTATAACCTTACTTTTT
Organism: Chrysolina oricalcia; assembly: GCA_944452925.2. Classification (NCBI taxonomy): domain Eukaryota; kingdom Metazoa; phylum Arthropoda; class Insecta; order Coleoptera; family Chrysomelidae; genus Chrysolina; species Chrysolina oricalcia. Next base: position 5,567,752 of record OX101815.2, on the reverse strand, counting down.
CTTCCATATAGATTTCATTGTTTACTTTGTTTATTTCGTGTATTGAGTATTTGAAGCGTGGTTTAGGCCCTTTAAACTTTGTTAAAACTGTGATTTCGATGATTTTTACCTTTTATTAATGTTCATTTAAATAAATGATTATTGGTGTAAGGATTAGTGTTAAGGTGTTAATAGTTACCTTGTTAGAAAAAAGCCAGTGATGAAATACTTCAATGGTCTTCTTATAAACAAAGACAAATGGCCCAATTAAAATTTAGTTCATTGGACTTTCTGAGATATGTTGAAGTGACCGAAAGTTCTCGGTGTGTAGTAGAAGGTGAAGAAGTCCCCAATGCAGACCATATAATATTATATGGAAAAAATAAATGGAACTCTTCAGTGACAAAAGTGTGTGCCCTCTGTCTCCAGACAAGCGCTCTGCAATCCGAGCCTCATCAAGTGATTGGAGAACTCAGAATTATAGACGGTTATATTAAAATTATGCAAATGTAAATAAGTCAATAAAAACAAGATACCTACCTACCTTTGTTAATATAATCTTCTTGCTTAAAATAGAGCGAACACTTTTTCATAAATTTGCTTATTGGTTTGGCAATCCGAACCTTTAATATCCAGGCTTCTCTTCTTGAGATTAATTCTCGTCCCATCTCCGTTTCAAAATAAACCTTTGGGTCATTTTCCTCGGGATATCTTTGAAAAATTAATTTCTTTTGGCCTAGGAATTGCATTGTGGCACAGAACAATAACCATTGTAAGACGCCATTATAAGACCGGAAGGGTCGCTTTACTTGTAAAAAGGCAATTTCTCATCACTAAATTAAGATGAAATAAAAACGGTTCAAAGAAAAGCACTATATTCTTAAAAAATCAATGGTAAACAAACGATACGAAAGTGTGGTTAGAAAACAATGTCGCAGAAACTAGTTACATTAAAGTCACCAGAGTGCGTATCGCTTAGCATGAAATGCCAATAGGCTAATAATACATCTTCACTAACCACCTTTACATTCTTCCTTTTACGCCACTCTTCAAGATGTTCATATTCTTATTGATATTGCTCTTGAGTTATTATCGGCAGTAAATCAACACTCACATGATTTTCCCAATATTTCTAAAGAAATTTGACTTTGTTCCACAATTTCCTCAATTTCATCCATGGTCGTTCTTATCTCATTCTTCGCTTTATGGTGCCCAAAAGAAGCAAGGGAAGAGGAAGAGGATTGTATAAGCCGCTCTCATTCGTGTTTTTTCTGGATTTAGTGACCGACGTCAATGACTATTAATTCCATCTTATTATTTATTTCTAAACGAATATTTATTATAATAATTAATTACATATCTTTAAGTTAATTATTATCTATTAGATAATGGTAATAACTAAGAAACAAATTCCAAAATAATCACAAATTTAATTCTTGGTATGATCAAAAAAGTATTTATTTGTAGTTATATTACACTGTAAAATTGTAAAAATTTTGAATTGAAATTTTGGGAAGTTAGTTTTAGAAACATTTTCTGTAATATTCAAATTAGATGTAGACATTGAATGTGCATTACTTGCGAAATTATCTACAATTTTGAAAGAAGTTGATGGCGAAAATAATGATGATGATGATGATGATGAAGGGTGTGACATCTGTCGACACTGGCCACGCTTATACCGTGCATAAATTTGGTATTCTGGCCAAGTTGACAATACCAAATTCAGACCAAGAGAATGAGTTACTGCCTATTTACATCATGTTTAATCAGTAAACAGTTTGGTTATCATTTGGTATGTTTGGTGATCATATACCACAACTATAAAAAAGGTTTGCAACTCTACTAACTCATGATTTGAGGAAAAAAACAGACAAACAAATGAAAAAAAGTCAACTAGGAATTTATGTTTGTGATGAAATGATGGAAAAACGATTTAAATCCCATTAAGGTACAGAATTCGTAACGGTCTTAGCAAGGATTTGAACCAAATTTTGCAACTTGCTGGAAAGTCAATGCCGTAGGTGTTTACACCATCTTGGTCATCTAATTAATTTGGTCTGGTATGCAAAAATGTTTGGTACCAAACCAAGCTGGTTACCCGACCAGGTGTACTGTATACACCAGGATGACCAAGACTATTTGGTTAAAATAAAGGCAATAGTCAGGTTAACAAGAGACGGTGTAGACGTGACCACTATATTTGACATTTGTGGGTCAACTGAATGCATTATTTAATTTGAAATGTTCATTTTGGAGTGAAATTTGCACTTGCAAAGAGTCATCAACATAACCTTCGGCTTCAATTCAATTCAATTCAATTTATTTTTGGTCCATCGAGCTGAATAGCTATAGGACAAGTCAGGTTGTACAAATAAAATGTTGTAATAAAATTACAGAAAATTGACAATACAGCAAACATTCACAAGAACATAAATATATAAAAAATATATCTATCACAGTATAAAATTGTCGAAGTAATCCTTCATGCTATAGGGACAGAGGTTGAGGAGAAGTAGTTTGATTTTATTTTTGAAAAGTAGCAGGCTATCGATCTTTTTTATTTCTTTTGGAAGAACATTATAAACTCGTAGCCCCAAGATATCTGGTGTTTTTTGGGATAATGTGAGACGAACGTTTGGGATATGAAAATCATTTTTTTTCCTAGTGTCATGGTTATGTATGGATTCATTCGTGGTTAATTTTTCCCTCTGTCTGTGAACGTAGATCAAGAGTTCATATATATATAACCCATAAAATGGGAGTATCTTATAACGTTTGAACAATTCCCTACATGAGGTTCCATATGGGACATTTGCTAAACATCGCACAATTCTCTTTTGGGCTACAAAAACATTCTGAACGCTACACGAGTTTCCCCAAATGATTATTCCATAAGTAATTCTACATTGAATTTCACCAAAGTAGAAGAGTAACATTCCATGAATATCCAAAATGGATTTTAGAGATCTTAACTGATAACATTTAGTGTTCAATGTTTTAGCTAGTGCTTCACAGTGAGTATTGAATGATAAATTCTGGTCCAATTTGACACCTAAGAAAGTGATACATTCCTGTTTATCTATTGTTTCGTTATTTATTTCTATATCTAAATTTGTGATTTTATAATTTTGCCTCGTGTGGAAGTTCACATGACTGGTTTTGGAAGCATTTAAGAACAATGAGTGTTCGTAAGACCACTTGCAGAGTGACTTGCAACAGGAGTTAATTTTATCTTGTATTTGAGCTGAGGATTTGTCTGTGAATAAAAGCGTGGAATCGTCCGCATAAAGACAAGTATACGCATCTTGGAGCACTAGAGGTAATTCATTGATATAAATGATAAATAATATAGGGCCCAGCACAGACCCTTGGGGAACCCCTATTCTACTAGAAAGTAGGCTAGAAATGTGCTCTGTTTTCACATTATCCTTTTTGTGAATAATCTTAACCTGCTGAAGCCGTCCGTTCAGGTAGGAGAAAAACCATTCGTAGAGTTTTCCGCGAATTCCATATTGATAAAGTTTATCCATCAAGAGTTCATGCTGGACACAGTCAAAAGCCCGGCTGAAATCACAAAATATTCCAACCGAGCTCTCGCCTGCCTCCATAGAATCCAATATTTTTCCGTAGAAATCATGAATTGCGGTGACTGTGGAACGACCAGAGCGGAAACCATGCTGGTTGTTCAGAATTATAGAGTTTTTATCCAAATAGTTTAATAATTGATCCAAGATAGAATACTCAAAAATTTTCGATATAACGGATGGGATTGTTATGGGACGGTAGTTTTCTAGATTTTCAGAGTTTCCTTTTTTAAAAATAGGAGATACTAGAGCTGTTTTCATTCTTGTTGGAAATATTCCTACCTGTAGCGATAAGTTGATCAGGTATGTAAGTGGTTTTATAATACAAAGGGCAATTTTTTTAATAAGGAAGCCTGAAATACCATCTGGACCATGGGTGTGTTTATTTTTCAGTTTATGCTTTATAACATACAGGACTTCTTCTTCAGATATGTGGCATATAAACATGCTATTTAAAACTGTTCTATTTGCCGAAATTCGCGTATTATTTATTGAATCAGGGTTTTTTATTTTTTCTATGGTTTCGTATGGAACATGAACAAAGAAATCATTGAATATTTCGGATATTTCTAACGGATCAGAGAGGATATTGTTTTCATGATTTATGATGATATTTTTGTTACTATTTTTATCATGCTTGCTCATATTTGAAATTAAATTCCACGTAAGTTTGTTCATATTTTCAGATTCTGCTAATTTTTGAGAATAAAAGTTGTGTTTGGTGGTTTTAACTAGAATATTGTGTTTCTTTTTCGCTTGTACGTATTGTTGTTTGAGAGAATAGTCAAGTTTTTGAAGATGAAAGAGATTTTTTAGTTTTTCACTAGATTTTTTGACAGAATCGTTCACCCATTCCCTATTATTTGGCTCAGATATGATCACAGGTTGCTTTGGACAATTTTGATCAAAGTGAAGAATGAGGGTGTTATGAAAGTTGCTGAACTTTTGGTCAAAATCGATTGCCGAATATGTGTTTTCCCAGTTTTCATTTTCAAGTGATGTCTTTAGTGCATTATATTCATTTAGAGACCTTTTAGTAAAAAGAGTTTTCTTCGATTCGTGAGTGTCATTTACTCCAGTATAAAATACAACTGTACGATGGTCAGAAATTGTGTTATCATAAACATAGTGTTCTCCTACTGTAGATAAATTGGTATATATTTGATCAAGTACTGAATTATTTCGGGTTGGTTCAAATATTCTGGGTTCTAGATTAAATGATCTGAGAAGATGTGCAAAATCATTCCTTTCATTTTCATTCAATGAATTTATATTGAAATCACCATTCAAAACTATAGAATTTTTGGGATTGAAAATTTTGTTCAGAATAAGATTGATATTTGCTGCAAATATTGCAAAGTTTCCAGATGGAGATCGATAGCATGTAATAATAACCACATTTTCATTAAATTTTGTTTTCCAAGTTACACCAGTGACTTCAATATCTTTGTCTATAGAGTATGACGTTAGGTCAAGTGGTTCAACATTCATATTTTGATTTTTATACCAGATACTTACTCCTCCACCTCTGTACCCAGTTCTACAATAGTAGTTACAGAGAATGTATCCTGGAAATACAAAACTTTCAACGCTGTCCATACTGCACCAGGTTTCAGTCAAACAAATAAATTTTAGGTCTTCATTAACATAGTCCGAGATCATGATGTCCACTTTCATTTGGGAAATGCTCTGAATATTCAGCAGAAGTAGGTCTCCCTTAGAAAGTTCTATGTTTTTTTCACTTTTATGCTGGGTATATGAAAAAAACGTTGAATGTGCGCCTCGCTTGGCCATTTGTTGGGGTCCATGGCAGCTTGGAGATTTTTGTTGAATATACTGACCTTGAAGGAGGAGTATTTCTCTGGATACTTCGACTGAAGTGCTTGGCATTCCACTTCAGGAAAGTGTGATTTGACGTATTCTCCGAGATCACTGGCTTGCATTGACGGGTCCACCCTGTACACATGCAAATCTACGTACTTCGGTACTCCCATCATATGTCTACCATTCACTTGTATGGAATGATTGTTGCCGACGACAACATGCCTTCTTTGTTTCTTCCGTTGGAAAATCTTCCAGTCGTCTTCATTGCTGCTTTTTTTTCCATCATTGCCCAATTCAATGATTTCTTGACACTTGTTGCTAGTGGAAACCTCCAATAGAGCAGTTGATAAATTTTTTCCTGTTATCGTAGGATTCTTCGACGATCCGGCAACAGCATTAGAATATTTTAGTTTATTCGGTATCTCAACTGAATGTGTCAACAATTCAGATTTTTCGTTTTTATGTACATCTGTTTTTTTGTCAGAGGAATTTATCTGTGCTGATATTGACTTCATTTCAACAGGATTAAAATGACTCACCTGTTTCATTAGCAAATCGATTTTCTCGCTACTTGACCGCCAACCACCAAGGCGTTTCAGTGTTGACAGATCAGCTCCTGCGTTTGCTAACATGGTTGCCGATATCCGACGGAATGTGTGCCTTGTATACAAGTTTGGTTTCGGTAACTTTAAAAATGATGCAATTTCTTGGGGCATTTTACCAAATTTGTTTATTCCTACCACTAGATGTGTATATCTTCCCTTTTGATAATTTAAAAAGAAACGATTTTCAGAAAGATAAGAAGGACGCAAAAAAATATATTTTTTGCAAAGGTTATAAAAGGGTCCGGTAATTATAAAACTTGATGTAATTTTATTATTATTGTTGAATGTAGGTCTTCTATGTCACTCAATTTTAGCTTCCATAATTCTCCACTTAAACATGCACTACTAATTGCGATAACCATTGCAACCTACGATAATAAATATTACCTTTTTATTGTCAAAAATGTAAATTATTTTTGTTAGTAGGTACGAGGATGTATTGATATCTAGTTAGCCTAGACCAGTTCCCTGCATAAACAAAATATTGCGTTACCATAGCAACAAACAATAACTTACTAGAAGTGTCAGTGTAAAGTTTGACGTCAAATAAGTAAACCACAGTTACGCGATAAAACAAAAGAAAAAATATGTCCACCGAAATTATGAAAATCTAAAAATTTAAAAGGGTTAAGAGGTAAGCAGATTTACGAATATATGCTTAATAACCTTGGTGATCAATGTCCTTCGTATGCGACCTGATTCGAATACTACTTCAAAATATGCCAAAATTATATTTTCCCCAAAAAACATATATTGCTGGATGTTTCAGCTACTGCATTGTCACTATGTGCTGGTTGTTTGTCTATCAGAAGGCAGGGTTCGTGTTTTATTCATTTATCAAAAGATTTTGTATGAAATCCAGCCATTCAACTTTCGCAGCAACAAAATATATCGTCATTGATAATAAAAGTCGTATCATCTGCATACAAAATTATAGCTTGTTCAACCATTTCTGCAAGTTTCTTCGTATATAAAATGTACAAGAGAGGGCCTTAAATGGAACCTTGTGGTGAACTTCTTTCAACTATGACCATTTCATTAACAATATCCATTGTATTTACACTAAAGAATTCCTTAGAATCGTTTTCATGCGAATGGCGGGAAATAGTCTCCGCATCATCAACTTCGGAACAATTTCATTCTGCAAACGTGTCTGCACACACATTCAACTTATCAGCTTGTCTACGTCATTTACGTTTCACCGTGTTTACAATTTTATACGTTTGGAACTCCGTCGTAATAAGAACTTCGGAAATAACGTGAAAAAACATTACTTAGAAAGTTATTCGATTATCAAGTACATTTAAAGTTAATTACCGCGTGACCTTTAATGAATGTATAGTTTGTTTACAGAAAAAGTTAATTAGGCTCAAAATCACAGGTGGTCCATATTATATAAAAATAAATCATAGTAACTTCGGCAACTTTTACAACTTTACAGTTGTAAAAGTCTTTAGATTGAAGTCCAAAGTGAACTTATATTCAAATTAGACATCTTCGTTCACTTCCTTATCAAAATCACTTACCTCAAGTATGTAACAAACAAAAAAAATTTACTTCAATCATTATTTTTTAGTGTTAATAATGTCAATAACAAAAAAAAGGCCATAGCGCCATCTTGGCATCGGGCATCCAATTTTTCCATAAAAAAATGTCACATTTTTACCTACCTTTGACAGATATTTTGTCACGTGCAAAAGTACAAGTGTGAGATCCTAAAAATGCTCTTACCTTCCGTTTTTATTTTGGCATTGACGACTTCGCCAAATTTTATGAAAGTATTTGGATAACACCAAGATCACTAATCTTTGTTAATCTGGGTATGTTCTCATCAGCTATGTGATAATCATGATTCTGCATATTACCAGATTCACCAAAACTCATCATGGAGAAGTTGTGCAAATTCAGAGGTAATTTATTCTCAACGGTCCTATTTTGAAGCACTTTTAGATCTGACTGCAACTGGTTCTTGTTCAGTCTGGAACAAATATAGTTGATATGATTATTCCAGCTCATGTCGCAATCCACCTTTGTGCCTAAATTTTTTTAAATTATTTTCAGTAGCTAATTGTACGTTGTTCATTGTGGGATTCATTGTTTCCTTTCCTTGGTAAGGGCCTGTAAATTGCACACATACCGTTTTTTAAATTGATTGTAAGATGATTTCTTTTGCACCAAGTAGACAATTGCTTTAAAACCACATTTTTTTTCCTATTAAGTTGACCTGAGGTTTTTGCCGATAGAACGACGGTTGTTTCATCAGCTTACATGAACAATCTTCCCTCCAATTTTTGGGATGTACCTACAGAAGGAATAGCAGTGGCCCTAGAATGCTCCCTTGTGGACTTCCAAGATCAACATCAAATATTTCAGAATAACTTTTTTCAACCTTAACAGTGAATAGTCTATTTTTAGTGAAGAATAAAATGCATTCGTTAACAGATCCTCTTATTCCTAAGTGATCAAGTTTTGTCGACAAAAAGTCAGGATCCAGCGTATCGAAAGCACGAGACAAATCTATAAAAATGCCAGTCATCAGCTTACCAATATCTAACTTGTCGTAGATTATTTGAGATAGTTCATTTGATGCACTTTCAGTAGGGTATCCAACCCAAATGTTGGCAGGGGGTTATATATTATTATATTATAGGAGAGTATTTATTTTACCGCTTTTTCAATAATTTTTGAAAATAGGCTCAAAATGAAAATGGCCCTAAAGTTCTTAACTAGCTGCGAATCACCCTTTTTGAATATAGTTACCATTTTCGAAGCTTTGATTTTCTCTGGAAACTTTCCCGACAGAACCGATCTATAATTATTGTCATGAAGGGAGTTATTTCATACACACAACTCTTAACAAGCTTCATTGGAATCTCGTCTAAACAATTGGAAGATTTATTTTTATACCTAGTAAAAAAAATTTTCATCATTTATTGTCACTTTTACTTCAACATTTGTAACTACTCTCTTTGGGTTCGATCCGTTTTGTATTCAATTGATAGAATAAATAAATAGTAAAAATAGTTATCTGCTTGATGACCAGCTGTCTGAATACATTTGAATCTTCTATACAATTTATTTGAGGTAGTGGATGATTCTGTTAGGTGAAGTCCAGATTCAGTAATGGATGATCAGAAAATTTGGTACGATACAGGTACTCAAGAGATAAATTTGATATTGATGACAGCTGTTTGTGAAATGTCTGAAAACATTTCTCCTTCAAAAATTGTACTTGTTCTAAAAATCAAGGAATGTATCAGGGAGTTAATGTTTAATCTTAATACTTCATATATTAATCCAGCCCCTATAGCAAAAATGTTACTTAAACCTGACACTAAAACCAGTAGAAATGATTTTTGGTAAATGGAGAAAGTGGGGAAAATTCCCATGAAAGTTCGGAAAATCGGTATTCCAACTATTGTTATTAAATTATTACTTGGAACTGGTTGAAAATTTCGATATAATGTATGGAGACAAACTTGTATTACGTGAAAATCTTCACAAAAAAAGCATCAACATGTTCTTTCTAAAAATGTTTCATTTTGAGAAACGTGGATCTGAAGTGTGGTTTCTTGGTAAGGGGCCCCTGGAACGAGATAGGTGGCGCGCATGCTCAAGTTATTGGACTGTAACTGTGTGATTTCGTGTTTTCAGTGGACTGAATTCGGCAATTGTTTGTTATAAAGTTCATTTGCTAGTTAGAAACGATTGATTGTTCTGAATTTTCTCGCAAATTCTAACGAAGCCGATTTCATCCTTCAACTGTATTGCAATAATCGCTAAAGAATATCTTATTAACTAGCATCGGATATCAATTGAAATAAATTTGTATATTGTGAGAGAAAAAATTGAATTATATAAAGCGGATGGAGCTCATTCAGGTTTTCACCACAAAAAAAGTAATGTTGTGAAATCAAATTCACCGGCACTTCTCCTTAGTTTCTTTTCGGTAGTACTATATGAAAAATTTGGTCTGACTGAAGGAAATTCATCATTATCATGTTGGAATGCTTTATTTCTGGGAAGCTTGGTATAATTTTGGTAACAAATACGGTGCACTTCCATCTCTGATGAATTTCTTTCAAGAGCAACACCGTACAAATTTGGCATACTTGTACGTACTGTGGTTACTTCACCCTCTTTCAATGTTTTTTGACAAATGTAACATTTCAGGGAATCACATTATGAAAACACATTATATATTATAATATGTATACTCTTCAACAAACTTTTAATGAAGTTTTTCATAAAAACATAAAAAAACAGACTTGTTTGTTTACAACACGTCATGCGGAGGTGGGATATTGCCGCTTGGAATTTCAAAATAAAACTTACAAGAAATTTCCAACAAAAAAAATAAAAGACACCGCGAGAAAGAGGAGATTCTCAACTACAGACTTTCATATTTTATAAAGCTATAGTCGACAAGATAAACTCGCGAAACTTATCAGAAGAATTTTGATGCGTTTTGGGAAACATCCAGGAAATATAGAAAATGATGAATGAAAACTTTGTCATCAGAGGTTTTTAGATACATATTCTGTAAGTAGAGAGTCTTGGCAATAAAATCACAAGTACGCTTCTTCAAAAATATTCACTTTGATATAGTTACGACGATTGTATGATGAGCGAACTCGAAAACAACGGGCACAGAAAAACTTGATTTAGTTAGGCCCAAGATAAATTGGGAATGAATGTTATATCTGATTTGTTCGAATTCGACCTACTGAATCTTTGAACATACCCAGAGTGTCGAGCTAATTCGATAGGAGAACGTAAAAAAATTGTAAAATTACATTGTTTATTTATCAAAGATCATTATTTCACCTTCGAATATCACACACAAACACTTCTGTCGAAACCCGCCAGCTATATATGATAATTTTTGAAGGAATTCCCTTCAAAACACCGTTTAGTTTATGAATTTTTGAACAATACCACGGGAGATAAAGAGATTTTAGTTGAGCGTCGGAGTAAATCTTATGAAATCACGAGTTACTCGCGCGAAAATCTGAAAATATCAATTATAGCTCAATATCTCTCAAAAAATGTTTAGAGACCTTTTTTGTGGAGATTTTCACGCCCTACAAGTTTGTTTTCACACATTATATTGAAATTTTCAAGCTCTTCCTAGTTATTTATGTAATACCGAATTTCCGAGTTTTCCTGGGAGTTTTCCCCACTTTCCATAGGTGCTCGCGTGCAGAACAATATTTTTTTCCCAAAGTACTCCTCAAAAACTGCTTCAGTACCAAAAATCATTTCTACTGGAGTTAGTGCCAGGTTGAAACCCTTGGATATTTGACTATATTATGATCCTTGATCTAGAATTACTAATGGAGAATGGCTTGGACATGAAAATCCTTTTAAACCACGAATATCGATTTAGCTAAGTTCTCAACAATACTTAAAAGTTGGTACACCCGGTACATCATTTATCTTTCTCCTTACCGAAGACCTCGACAGTACTGTAAAACATGTTAACAATAATTGCTTGATATCAACTCTTTGGATCGTTTTTTTACTGTCAGTATTAAATCAGTCTCCATAATGAAATATCTATTTGGTTTTTTAATTATTACCATTGCACTTTCAATTTCAACAATAGTTCGTGCAGCTACAATACTGGGAGTTTTTCCTTACTGTTCGCATAGTCATTTTGTGCTGGGATTTTCCCTGATGAAAGAACTTGCTAGAAGGGGGCATTTGGTAACGTTCATCAGCTGCTACCCTCAGGAAAAGCCTATCGATAATTTGCGAGATATATCTGTCAGGGATGATATCAAAGGGCCTTTACAAGGTGAGTTCGACTAGCTACAACAATTAATACATCGGCTTATATTGGATTTTATGATTTTTTATACAGGGTCATCCATAAAATACGCATCATATGGGATTTTTTTTATTATTCAGATATTGCATTGAATACAATGCACGGAGACCTTTCCGATTTTTTTCTATCGATCGTCTACACCTTCCAAATTTGACATTTTTCAAAAAGAATTTCGAATTATTTCTCAATAATACGAAAAATATGTGAAAAAGTTGTTCATTTTTCGGTTTTCTACCTAAAGTCCGGTGGGAGCGATGGATTATCATTCAATGACCCATTTTTTCGGTATATCAAAATGGGACCTATGCAGGTCGATTTCTTATGTCTTTCCACTCATGCAATGGAAATCTACGACACGCCAGCGTGGTCGTGACAAAAGTTATAGGGAAAAAACGAAAAAAATTGGCATATTCCAAAAATCAAAATGAAGGCGCTATAACTCCTAGTATAATAGAGATAATCGGAAAATTCTTCCACTGTTCGAAAGGCCTATTCACGTACTTCAGAACGAGTTATCAAAAATTTCCAATGAAAAGTAGAATTTTCTGAAAATTAGCATTATTTTGTGCTGAGATTAAATATTCAATAAAATGTTACATTTTTTTTATACTCAAAACTGCGCAATTTTCCCAGCAACATTTCATTCCAATAATGTTTAGATCTACCATAGATAATAAATTGGCTACAGCAATTTGAACGCGACAGATACAAGGACCGCATGGCTCTTCGATACGCTACCGCCATTGTTTATATAGAAGATAGTCAACCTTATGGGATTATAATTGGATCAAAATGGATGCGACATGTAGATGGCGATAGTGAGCTCGCATCCAAGTCATGTCGTAACTTCAGTGATCTGGCCTCCAAGTCATGTCGTAACTTGATTAAAACAATGGAAAAGCATTAAAATCAGGGTTTTTTGAAGAAACCTGCATTAAAATGACGTCAAATATTCATGTTTGTAACTAATCACGCTAGATGACACTCGCATTTGTGTCCAATACCTTTTCCACGGGCATTGACTAACTATGTTCTATTTAAACAATGCTACCGCTAATAATGTAACGCCTACACACTACTCTTTTTTTGCATCAGCTATGTTAGTATTTACCCTCCATTCCATATGAGGTACCGTTTGGTCAAGAAGTGTTTTTGCAAATATATAAAATATTGTGTCAATATATTCATCAGGTGTAGCAATTTTTTTCCGAAATAATTATTTTTGATCAAACACAATATATTTATATTTCAAGCGTTGCATAAATACTGAAACGTGAATGCCCATATATTTATAAATTCTATCTATTTCATGCCGTCAAGAGATGGCGCAGCAGACGTGATTTAATACACAGTTTGATTTTGTCAGTTCTAAGGTATTTGTCTTTAAATAATCCAATGATTATCCAAAAAAACTCATGAAAACATATTCTGAGCATATATTCTGGCGACAGAGATATCATTCGGCCGCTTTATTCTCGAGAGAACATGAAATAGATCGAATTTATAAATATATGGGAATTCACATTTTTATATATTTGGAACGCTTGAAATGCAAATATGTTGTGTTTGATCAAAAGTAAATATATCGGAAAGCAAAATAAAAAGTATTGCTACAACTGATAAATATATTTTCACAAAATTTTACAAATTTGCAGAAAAACTTTTTACCTAAACGGCGCCTCATAATTCCGGGGGTGATGAGATATCCAAGAGAATAATGTCTGTAAAAGCAAAATAAACAAAAATCCTGCTGGAATTCAATTACATTGAACTTGTAGAAAATAATTTTGTTGCAGTATCAATATTACAGAGGCAACCAATGAACTCGCAAAGTCAGGAGGTAGTAAGGATGATGATCATATTTTCAACCTTTCTACTGAGTGTCTGATTTGTGGTAAATGTGGCACCCACAAGAAACATGTCTCAATTCAGGCTTGCACGGGAACTGAATCTGAGAAAAAAACCAAAGCAACTGTATTAAAAGAAGCTTCAGAACGTGGTGATTGGGTGATGATGGAAAAATTTGAATTATTCCCAGATTTATTTGCATCCAAAACTATGTATCATCGTCCCTGTTATTATAAATATGTCAGCACGAGAAACATCAAAGCAGTAGGAATAAAAAATCTGATTCAAGTGGAAAATCTGTCCCAAAAACAGTACATTTACTATTTTATTTGTAGGTTTTGAACAGTAGGTGGTTGAAATATCAAAACTATCAGAGCTATGTTGGTTCAGTTAATGAAAAGCATCGAAGAAGGAAAAATAATTGCAGATCCTACTCCAAATCCAAACTTTTTGAGGAAGTCTATTGAAATCCACTTCGGAAAAAGATTAGCATTTTCTTGTAAATCCGGCAAACCTACAATCGTATACATTCTCCAGATATCGTTTATGATCTTCTCAATTGCCAACTTCAAATCGGATCTTCTAGGTCTCAAGAAAAATTTAATGTATCAATGAAGAATGATAGAAGCATTTTACAGAAAGCTGCAGGTAATTTGCGACAAAATCTAATAGGGCACGCTCACTGCAAAAACAAATGAACCTTTCTCACTCCACAAGCATTGACTTTCGAAATTCGTAACATTACTAACAAAAATGATAGCAACTTAATAATAAAGTCGGACGACACTGACGTCTTTGTCATACTTCTGTTTTATTATTTGAATAAGTAATATATGAGATCGAAGAAAATATACATGGAGAAAGGCCATGCTAGTGTTTCTTCAAATAAGAAATGATTTATCGCAATTCACGTACTAGTTGAAATTTTGGAAAAACCTATTTGATGGATTGCCTGCATTCCATGCATGCACTGACAGAATGTGATACAACTAGTTCAATTTTTAGAATTGGGACATTTATTCGAAAAAATGCAATGATATTCGATTGGTTCGTTTCGGCAAGGCAGTTTTAGTGAAAGCAATGAAGTAGGAAATTGTGAAGATGAGGCCAGGATGATTCTATCAAAAAGTTCAAAAAAGTCTGCCAAAGAGATACCACCTACAGAAGATGCCTTTTATTTTCATGTTCTGAGGTAGTATTTCAGAGTTATTAACACAATGGAGTTTAAATTTTGTTTATTTGTTTCTGTAAATGCTATTATTAAGTATGGATTTGGTCATATTCCATACTTACAGAATCAGCTGGATTTATGAGTCTGCCGCAAATTCCTGCCAATGTCAGGAAAATCATAGATCTTTACTGCAATGATGCCAGATGTCAAAACAAATAGTGTTTATGCAAGCAAGAAGGCATGTTCTGTACGGATGACTTCAATTGCAAACTTGCATGTTCCAATGAAGAAACAGTATATGTGGAAAATAGCGAAGACTGAATAATAACAATTATTCTATGAAATCATTTCTAAATAGTTTTACCAAGGAAAAAAAATTAAAAAAATGTAATGAATATTGTTTAAATGTGTTCCACAAAAGTTAGGAATTTCGATTCAATCAATCTTGTTCTACTATTATTTTCAAACCTTAACGTAAAAACTGTTTTGTTTTATTTCTCGCCAGGTTACAATCGGCTATAAATATAGCATCGCAGATGGTATGTTCCGTCGTCGTCAAATGGCTGCAGCCAATTTATTAGTCAGATATGATCTACATATAATAGACATGAAATGAGGCTTGTGAAATTGCGCAGTTTTTGGTGAAAAAGGGATTTCTGTTTCATGAATTATGAGTAACTTTCAGCGTATTGAAAAAAGAACATTTTATTGAAAATTGAATCTCAACACAAAATTATACTTATTTTCAGAAAAAAGTTTTTTTTTTGTAATTTTTGATAACTCATTCTGAAGTTCGCGAATATGCCTTTCAAACAGTGAAAGAATTTTACCATTATCTCTATTATACTAGGAGTTATAGCGCCTTCATTTTGATTTTTGGAATATGCCAATTTTTTTCCCTATAACTTTTGTCACGACCACGCTGGCGTGTCGTAGATTTCCATTCCATGAGTGGAGAGACATAAGAAATCGACCTGCACAGGTCCCATTTTGATATACCGAAAAAATGGGTCAGACTTTAAAACGAGCGAATTCGCCGCAGTTTCTACCGGACAAATGTGAAGCAGTTTGAACAACTATGATTTTTCTTGGCGTGTTCTAAATCTAACAATTGTTTGGCTAATTCAAACTGGTAAAATCTAAACAGACCAGTTGAGATGTTTCAAAAAAATACTACGATAACATAGTTTGTTTTTTTTTGGTAAAATGAAATACAATTTGCCCGCTTTAGTTACAAAAATAAATAGAAAATAACTCGATAGTGAATCAATTTCTGTTTTCTAAAAATTCATTTTACTGATGTTAGCAGAAATATATTCTTTACAAATAACTCGAAGCAGGATCTAGTCAAAAAACACAAAATTATAAAAAATAAGTCGACAGTAGCTCAATCTTTCAGTTTACTACAGATTCATTTCACTGAAGTGGTGAAGTGGCAAAAAATGGTGAAATTAGAATTTGAAAAAATTTGGTAAGCCAGTAGACGAAAAATGCGAAGTGTGCAGATCTAATTGAAATTCGCAATTTATACGTGAAATTTCATGTTGATTTCATAAAGTACCCCGCACTTTTCTTATGTAAAGTGGCGAACGGTCAAATTTTCTGAAAGTTTGGTATGTTGTTGTACCCGACTCAGTAACCAAAAGTGTCAATGGGCGCAACCCAAGGCGCATTTTCTAAGGTTATAACACGAGCTCTACACTTGAACGTCTTGTAGTAATCACATTTCCAATAAATACTTTGATTTTCTTCATCTTTCTGGTAAAGATAGCCGTCGATCAGTAATTTCCTCTTCCCCTTTTCACTAAATACAAACTCCAAAGCCATTTTGCGTCGTGACTATATTGGTTACAAAGGACCCCGCACTTTTCTTATGTAAAGTGGCGACCGGTCAAATTTTCTGCAAGTTTGGTATGTTGTTGTACCCGACTCAGTAACCAAAAGTGTCAATGGGCCCAACCCAATCCGATGGCTAGGTTTCTAAATACGGGGTGTTAAAGTTGAAAAGTGCCCAGATTTTCGGATTAATTTTTTATTTATTAAAAGTTAGATCGGATTTCTGTTGCATGCAGACGTTTACTACATGTTCTAGGAATGAAATTAGTGGATACGTATGATTAAAAATATTTATATTTACAAGGCGATTCACGAATGTATGACGGTAGTTTTTTGCCAAAATTCACTTTTTCTACTGTGACGTCAGAGAGGCATATTTTTGAAACGTTCTCTTCGATATAGTATTTTGACGAGAAATTATTGCACAGAACATACTTTTTATACAGGGTGTTTCACAGAGAGAACCACTAGACAAAATTATGTTCTTTTAGGATTAATTCGAAACCCCGTATTTATGGATTGATATTTGGGAAAAGTAATACCACAAACATATGTGTGTCTCTAATCTCCAAAATATTCAAGGTGGTTTATTCATAGGATGGTATTTTATTTTGGGAAAAGTACAAAAAACATGAACAACCTGTATTCAAAAATTTCCTCGGTCAAATGTAACTATTTTTTCACTATATATTGATTTTCATACCATCTTCAGAGGTATGAATTCTGAATCCGATACTATGACCAGTTTTCGAGATACAGGGCATTAAAGTGGAAAATTACTGATTTTATCAGTTTTTTCTTTCAGATTAAAAAGCCGGATTGATTTTAGGTTGCGCCTATGAGTTTACTATGAGTTTCAGTCAGATGTACATGGAAAGGTTCAGCTAAAAATATTCTCTGTTTCAGGGTTATTCACGAATAAATCACAATAGGTTTTTGCAAAAACTCAATATTCTACAGTTTCGTCACAGATAAATTATTCCATGAAATTAATACCTAGTCATTTACAATTTTGAGTCTGAAATGATTACTTTTCATACAGAGTGAGCCATACAGCCAACCATACCAAAAATATAATTATGCTTTGAGGTAATGAGAACTTTTTTAGTGAATTTTGAGTAACTTTATGAGCGCGCTTACCCACTGCGCTATCACCCCCAAAAAGATGATAATTATCCGTCTTCTTGTGTGGGTATAATTCGAACCTATTTGTATAGGTAGGAACTTGGAATATACGTGTAGAGCGAGTTATATACTGTTCCGTTACCAGCACTCTGAGTCTGATCAGGAACAAAATGCTTCTTAGATATTGTACCTATATCATAAAGGAATCATAAATATTAAATTATATTTGGTTATAAAGTGTTGAATAAATGAAAAAACTTCTTATTATCATTTTTGCTGCCACGTATATAAAAGCTTATCGATTACTTATATCGGACAAAGATGTATATTTTTGGTAGGTGATTATAACTAAATCACCTTGTATATCTAAAATTCTTACGGTTATGCATACTTGATGTAATGTTATACAGTTACTCAAAATTTGCTAAATAAGTTCTCAGCTCAATTATTTCAAAGCATAATTATTTTTGGTATGGTTGGCTGTATGGCTCACCCTGTATGAAAATTAATCATTTCAGACTCAAAATTTTAAACGACTGGGTATTAATTTCATGGAATAACTTATCTGTGACGGAACTGTAGAATTTTGATTATTTGCAAAAACCTATTGTGATTTATTCGTGAATAACCCTGTAACAGTAAATATTTTAAGCTGAACCTTTCCATGTACATCTGACCAAAACTCATATTAAACTCATAGGCGCAACATAAAATCAATCCGGCTTTTCAATTTATAGAAAAAACTGATAAAATCAGTAATTTTTCACTTTAACACCCTGTATCTCGAAAACTGGTCATAGTATCGGATTCAGAATTCATACCTCTGAAGTTGGTATGAAAATCAATATATAGTGAGAAAATAGTTACATTTGACAGAAGAAATTTTTGAATACAGGTTGTTCATGTTTTTTGTACTTTTCCCAAATTAGAATACCTTCCTATGAATAAACCACATTGAATATTTTGGATATTAGAGACACACATATATTTGTGGTATTACTTTTCCAAAAATCAATCAAAAAATACAGGGTTTCGAATTAATCCTAAAAGAAAATAATTTTGTCTAGTGGTTTCCTCTGTGAAACACAGTATAAAAAATATGTTCTGTGCAATAATTTCTCGTCAAAATACTATATCGAAGAGAACGTTTCAAAAATATGCCTCCCTGACGTCACAGTAGAAAAAGTGAATTTTGGCAAAAAACTACCGTCATACATTCGTGAATCACCTTGTAAATATAAATGTTTTTAATCATACGTATCCATTAATTCCATTACTAGAACATGTAGTAAACGTCAAATTTGACCGGTCGCCACTTTACATAAGAAAAGTCCGGGGTTTTTTGTATATGCTCAGATGTAAAATTTTATTGGAAAAGAGACGACAGACTCCATTCATCTCGATTTGAATTTTTCAATCCAAGAACAGTTAGAGATAGACCAATTCTCAATAGTAGGCAGGATTGAGAAATCTCTTATGAATAAATAGAATGCACTCACAGCGTTTCTTGACGTAGAAGGGGCGTTTGATAACACATCATATGCGTCCATCACATCAGCACTCACGAAAAGAAACGTTGCTACAGCCCTGAACCAGTGGATATCTGCCATGCTTGGCTCTAGGGTAGTACAAGCCTCCCTGTTCGTGGACACAATGGAGGTAAGTGCTACGAGTGGCTGCCCTCAAGGAGGAGTACTATCTCCTCTACTGTGGAATCTTGTGGTGGACGGCCTCCTTGTAGATCTAAATCGAAGAGGAGTATTTGCCCAGGGCAATTCGAGCAATATCGTCATAATGGTCAACGGAAAGTACATGAGGTCTGTGTGGAGTTGATGCAATCAACCATTACAAACATACAGACGTGGTGCACGAGGAAGAACCTCAGGGTCAACCCTCAAAAAACCACAAAAGTTCCTTTCACCAGAAAAGAAACCTGGAGATCAACAGAGCTCTTCGAATCTTTGTTGAAAGTTTACGGATGTCAGGAGAGACGGAATATTTGGGGTTAAACCTGGACTCAGAGCTCACCTGGAACAAACATCTGGAAAAAGTGCTGAAAAGAGCAAGGACATCATTAATGATGGTCAGACGCTCCTTTGGCAAAACATGGGGACTTGGACCCAAACAGTCGCTCTGGCTATACACAGCAATTGTTAGGCAATCGATATCGTACGGAGCCCTGCTGTGGTGGCCGAAGGTAGAACAAGCAGGGAAAAGCTGGCTAGTTTACAGATACTGTCGGGGTCACTGGTGCCATGTCCAGCACATCGACAACTAGCTTGGAGGTAATCCTCAACCTTCCTTCCCTGCATTTGCATATTGCAGCAGAGGCGAAGATAGAAGCATCCAGGCTAAGAATGTATGTGCCAATGGAGAGGCAATAACCAATGCCACTCCAGCATACTGGAGGTCATAAGAATCGACACGTTTGAGATGCCGTCGGACAAAATGACTCTAACGTACTCCTCTGATGGAACATACACCACCATCATAGAAGATGGGAAAGTTACATCAAGGGCCATACCAATGCTGTCAAGAGGGCAAATCTGGTACACGGATGGCTCAAAGACTAGCAAAGGAGAAGGAGCTGGAATATATGGGAAGAGACCGAGGCAAGACATTAGTCTAAGCCTCGGTACTCAAGCGCCTCTATATTCCAAGCCGAGGTAACGGCAATCTCCGTCTGCACGAGAGAGATTCTAAGGAGGGGTCCTAGAAACCAACCCGTAGCGATTCTCTCCGACAGTCAGGCGGCGATTAAAGCCCTGCGTTCATGCAGGTTCATTTTCAAACTGGTTTGGGAGGCACACCAAAACCTTAATGACCTGGGAGCACAGAACAAGGTGAACATTTTCTGGGTACCTGGTCCTAAGGGCATCCAGAGAAATGAGAGCGCAGATGCCCTAGCAAGAGCAGGAGCACTAACAACTCTCATTGGACCAGAACCAGACTACCCGTTTGGGGATATTAAGCAGGATACAAAGAAATGGGTTGAAAACCCATCTTCAATCTCTCAGGCAAAACTCACGAAAAAATTATGATGGTGTGAAATTCAACGCTGATTCCAAAAATATATGATTTGTATATGCTCAGATATAAGATTTACTCGATAAGGGGACTAAAGACCCCATTCGACTCGATTTGAACTTTTCAATTCTAGAAAGGTTTGAGATAGAGCAATTCTGCAAACGCCAATCTATTTAGAATGGTAAAATTAGTATGTTGAGGAAGTTTGAAATTTATAGAAAAAAAATTCTCGAAAAAAATTGTAAAATTCGAAAAATCACGAAAAATAATCCGCACTACATACGTAAAATTTTAAGCTGATTCGAAAATATGTGATTTGTATACCTACCAATGCTCAGATATGAGATTCAGCGGAAAAGGGGAATGAAAGGTAGAAAATTACAGAGGTTACTTAAAGAGCCTTTGAAATTTGCTTAGACAAGAAAGATTGATCTTTACGAAAATGAAAAAAGGGAAATTGGAGGAAAAACCCTTTTCAATTCGAGAACGGTTACAGCTAGAGCTATTCTTCGAACTCTAGTCGATTCATAATCGTCAAATTAGTATATTCTATGAGTTTGAATAACAAATATGAACAGACACAATTTTTGAAATTACGACTATTTTTCTTCGATTGTATTATTAACACTTGGTATAGGAAAAACAGTTCTTATATCAGTTGATCCTGGATTATATCTTCTTCTGAAATCGTATTCACGTACTTTAACACATGGCTAAATAACTCAAAAGTTACATTTAAATATACAGGCTGATTCACGGTGGATGGCACATTAGACGTTTCTGGTGAACCAGACAACGGATCACTTTGAAAATTCAATGGAGGGCATATTCGGACATTCTCTAGCCAACTAAAATATTTTCGACAATGCGGTGTTGCCGCTTCTATTAGAAAGCAGTAGCAACTTTGATTTTTCAAATGGAACACTCTGTATATAATATTATTTTTGGGAATCTCCAATAATTGCCCAACAACTTTTCTTGATATTTTCCTATACCTATCTGTTACCGTTTTCGAAATAAAAATTTATTTCAATTTTTTTCTTCGAAAATCATGACTTCTAAAAATGCCGATATCTTTTAGTTAAGAAGAACTATGATATCGAAATTTGGTTTGATGTTAGGTGATACTTGGACACTTCTCACACGTCAGCCTAATCTCCGTTACTTCAATACAGGGTGGTAAAAAAATACAGTTTTTTCGTTTGCTTGAAAAAGTTGCTGAAATTTGATTGTTTTAAATAGAACACCCTGTATATTATTGAAAATTCGGAAAGCTGCTGAAATTTGCTTTCTTTCTATGTATATCATACCTATACCTAACTAGTCAAGTTTCGGACTTATGAGCATTTATTTGTGAAAATGTCCCTTCAGAATGGTATTTCCATTCGGTATTTGGTAAGTAGGCCATGATTACTATTTGACAGTAGCGTTGTGACATTCTCCTAATATCGACATTTTCGTCACTTCAGAAGTTGCAAATACCTTCAAAACGATGGAACAAAACTATTCAAACGAAGTTCTTATGAATTTGTTTATTATTTTTGGACAGTGTGACAAAATTATCAGCAGAACATGTAGAAAGTTCAATGAAATGTATCCGAATCTACCGCCAATGAACCTCAAGAAATTTATACGAATTCAGAACAATTTCAATATGTTTGGATAAACTTTAAAATAGCACCAAGAAACTTGAAATTGGAAATATTGATATGAATAATTATAAAAAAGTAAAACAATCATGTGGAATATTTCAAAATATGTTCGAATCGCTGGCCGTTCACTTCCAAGCACTTTAAAATGCGGGTGTTGACTGCTTTCGTGGTGGCAGATCTGATTTCATTGGGATCCAAATCTTCAAATGTTTGGGCAATCCTTTCTAACAATTCATCTCTCGAACGCACGGGTATTTTGTAAACTTTTTCCTTAAACATCCCCCACAAATAAAAATCTAATGGATTGAGAATGGGTGATCTCGCTGGCCAATTCCATGGTCCCAAGCGCCTTATCCACCGATCGTCAAAAAGTCTTTCCAGTTCTGCGCTCACTTCTCTTGTGCAATGTGCAGGAGCTCCGTCTAGTTGGTACCAACAGTTTCGATATTCTTCGAGTGGCAGATTATCCACGAAACTCTCTACAGTATTCTCCAAAATATTCAGGTAGCTTCTGGATGTTAATGACTCCTCGTATATCACGTACCTCAATTTGTTGTCCATCAACATGCAGAAGACATTAAAACTAAATTTTTCTTGAAATCCGGCTTCTTTTGTGACGTGAGGATTTTCACTGGACCAATAATGACGATTTTTTCTATTGAAAATCCCTTCTCTCGAAAATTTCGATTCATCAGTCCAAATAATTTTATTTGAAAAAAGTGGATCTTCTTGAATGCGTGTCAACAACATTTCACAAAATTCTACTCTCTGTTGAGGGGAGGCTTCATTGCTTGAATTTTGGTGAATTTATAATCATGCATTTTATGTCTTCGCAAGATTCTTTGAACCCATGAATATTTTATACCCAAACCTTCTTCAGCACTTCTTATCGATGACTCGGGAAATGCGTGAAAATATGCTAAGACATTAATCTGGTTGTCTTCAGAAGTTACGAGTCGAGGCAAGTTTCTTGGTGCTTTTAAAGTTGATCCAAATGCATTGAAATTGTTCTGAATTCGTATAAATTTCTTGAGGTTCATTGGCGGTAGATTCGGATACATTTCATTGAACTTTCTACATGTTCTGCTGATAATTTTATCACACTGTCCAAAAATAATAAACAAATTCATAAGAACTTCGTTTGAATAGTTTTGTTCCATCGTTTTGAAGGTATTTGCAACTTCTGAAGTGACGAAAATGTCGATATTATTAGGAGAATGTCACAACGCTACTGTCAAATAGTAATCATGGGCTGCTTACCAAATACCGAATGGAAATACCATTCTGAAGGGACATTTTCACAAATAAATGCTCATAAGTCCGAAACTTGACTAGTTAGGTATAGGTATGATATACATAGAAAGAAAGCAAATTTCAGCAGCTTTCCGAATTTTCAATACTATACAGGGTGTTCTATTTAAAATAATCAAATTTCAGCAACTTTTTCAAGCAAACAACTGTATTTTTTTACCACCCTGTATTGAAGTAACGGAGATTAGGCTGACGTGTGGGAAGTGTCCAAGTATCACCTAACTCCAAACCAAATTTCGACATCATAGTACTTCTTAACTAAAAGATATCGGCATTTTTAGAAGTCATGATTTTCGAAGAAAAAAATTGAAATTAATTTTTATTTCGAAAACGGTAACAGATAGGTATATGGAAATATCAAGAAAAGTTGTCGGGCAATTGTTGGAGATTCAAAAAATAATATTATATACAGAGTGTTCCATTTGAAAAATCAAAGTTGCTACTGCTTTCTAATAGAAGCGGCAACACCCCATTGTCGAAAATATTTTAGTTGGCTAGAGAATGTCCGAATATGCCCTCCATTAAATTTTCAAAGTGATCCGTTGTCTGGTTCACCAGAAACGTCTAATGTGCCATCCACCGTGAATCAGCCTGTATATACATATTTTTGGTATTGCATTATGACTGTATAATTTTTCTTAATTCAGTTATGGTAGACATTTTCTAATTAGCTATTTTAAACCAGATAGTACGTGGATAATCACTGATAATTCACTTCTGGCATGACATAATGCGATTCCAAAACCTTCTGGTGCCAACCTTGTAACCAATTATTTTTTTAAAGCCAGTCACATCATTAACCCAATTCTTAATGATTACATGGAATACCAGAAAAACCCGATTTGTTCAAAACTCACTATATAGTTCAATTAAATGTAATTTGTTTGAGCTGTTTTCTGAGTACTAAGTTCACATTATATTTACGCACACGTCATGTAAATTCTAATCAAATTAAACGTTTGTTATTCATGTGATTGTGTAACCTATAAATAAATGTTATAATCATCAATAATATCGCTCCAAGATTCAATTTTTCGATTTTTCCAGAATTCCATTCCAGATTGAATGTCTCCACATTCCAGCAGATGTCCTACTGGGCAAAACTAGAGTCTGGCTTAGACTTCGGGATGACTACATCAGAAGCCACGTTGAGGAGCAAGAAAGTCCAAAATCTCATAGCTTCTGGAAAGAAATTTGACCTGGTGGTTCTCGAGCATTTAATGAACGAGGCTCTTATGGTTCTACCACACGTATTTCACAGCCACCTGGTTCTAGTAGCTCCTGGACCATCAACCATTTTCACGAACCATCTGATGGGAAATCCTGCACCGTCCTCGTATGTTCCGAGTTTCCTGTCTGGATACAGTTCCAGGATGGGGTTGTGGCAGAGAATAGTCAACACGTACTATGAGACTGTGGGGAACATCTTCATACATACTAGGCTGTTGCATGAGCAAAGCGCTCTTTCCAAGAGAGTTTTCCCTGATACCCCACATCTCAGAAAAGTGCTTTACAACGCCAGCCTGATGCTTGTGGGTTCCCACAGCGTTTCTGACCCAATTCCTCTGCAACAGAACGTCAAAGACATCGGGAGCTACCACTTAGGACCTCCAAGGTCCTTGCCGAATGACATCAAGAAGTTTATGGACAACTCCACGGAAGGCGTGATTGTGTTCTCTCTGGGATCTCTCATTAAGAGCGATCGGTGTTTTTCCCTAGAAAAGCGACAAGCTATCCTGAAAGTTTTCTCGAGAATTAAGCAGAAAGTTTTGTGGAAATTCGAGAGTGAGTTGGAGGGGAGGCCGGATAATGTGAAGATTTCGAGCTGGTTGCCACAGCAGGATGTATTGGGTAAGTGGAGGATGATCAGAGAGTTTCTTGCTACACCAAAATACTGGGTGGTTGCGAGGTGAGGTTGGCCAACCTATTTTTCTATGGTTTTGATGATACAGGTTTCAAAGGACCATGCAGGAAAACATATTGGAAATTTGCTCCACGTTCAATTGGCTGGAATTTCATTATGTTATAGTGGGATGGGTTGTTAGGAAAATGTGTGAGTTTAAATGATTTTGTAGTTGTCGTTTCTGAGATATAAGAGATCAAAGTTCGAAAAAACATCGTACTTGGATAGAATTGTCAAAGGAAGAAACTGTTTTATTAGTCGAAAAAAGAGTAATTCTGGATCTGGATCTCGATAATCACTAAAACTCCTACAGGAAAATATATAGACAAGTACTGAAGGCAGCAAAAGATATGTTTTACAAGAAGATTGATGAATGCAAGTAATAAAGTGAAGGAATCCTGGATCATAGTAAATGAGCTACAGTGGGAAAGGAAGAACCTCAAAACATACAGAAACATCACTCGAACCTAACACAATCGATAATTATTATTGTGCAGTAGCAGGAAAGTTAACTAGTAAAATATCTCCAACTCAAAATCCAATATACTTCACCAGACATATCCATATTGACGACAATCTCATACTGTATGACACCAATCTATATGAACTGAAAGAAGTTATTTCCACTATAAAAAATAAGAATGCGTCAGGTTCCGATAATATCTTCATGAATATTTTTGTTAACTTACCTGATAATGTTCTCAGTATTCTTGCTCATAAATAGTTCCTTTGCGCAAGGAAGTTTTCGTTCATTTCTGGAAACTTCGGTTGTTATTCCTCTCCACAAAGGGGGTGATAGATAAAATCCTGTCAACTTTAGGCCTATCTCATTAATACCCACATTAGCAAAGATTATGTAAAAACTGGTGAAGACAAGAGTTATAGAATTTTTGATAAATAACAGAATACTGAGTGCACAGCAGTATGGTTTTCAGAAATCTGACGCAATACATTCATTTATGTCAATGATTTATAGAGAAATTAATTATAAAGAAGCTGTCGCAGCAGTGCTCTGTGACCTTTCGAAAGCATTCGATTGTGTCAACCACGATATACCGCTGTGCAACCTTAACAGTACGGATTCACAGGAAACGCTTTCAAATGGTTCAACTCGTATCTCTTTGATAGAAAGCAATATGTGAGACTATCAACTCCTTCAAATACTGCAGAAATTAAATGTTGAGTACCCCAAGGCTCTGTACTAGGTCCTGTTTTATTCCTTTTATACATAAATGATCTGACCTTATTACCAATTTCTGGAAAATTCATATTATTCGCGGACGACACCACCATACTATGGCACTATAAAGATATCCAGAATCCAGAATTGGTTCGATTCTTATTTACTCTCTCTGAATTCTAAAAAAAGTATAATTGCATTCAAATGTTGTATATCAAATGTGCATTTAGGAAGTCAACCGATAGGAAACAAGAATTCAGCAAAATTTTTGGGATTACTTTTGGACAGTAATTTAAAAATCGAAGAGCACATAACTCAATTAAATTAAAAACTGGCTTCTGGTTGTTATGTTTTGAGAACAGTGTCAAACGAATTAGGATTTACTGCTGCCGAATCGGTTTATTATGTACTCACAGACACACTACACTATGGCATATCTTTCTGGGGGGTATGTAACAATCAACTATTCCAGTCAGTATTTGTACTTCAGAAACGGGCAATTAGGTACCTTTTTAAAGCAAAATTTAGAGAATCATGTAAACCTTTATTTGAAGATCATAAAATCCTAACTCTTGTCTCAATTTTTGTATTGGAGACAGTTTCTATAATTCATAAAAATAGATTGGAGTATGAAATCAACAACACCTCCTATAATACTCGCCAGAACGAAATTCACTTGAAGCTCCCTATTCCCACATCCAATCTAGTGAAAGATTCTCTAATTTACAATGGAGTGAAAATGTATAACAAAATACCATGCGATTTTAAAGAGAGGAATCTCCAGGTTTTTAGAAACAAAACTAAAAATCCATTAAGTGATAAGGCCTACTATAAATGAAAGAATTTTTTGATGATACACTTAAGTTTAATGTTTACATTTACTGTTATTGTTGAATTTGTTATTTTTTTTTAAATTTATGTATTGCAAAAGTGTTCGATTAACGCTCAATATTTATGTTTTTATTATTACTTTTATCATGTGAATTGTTCATCAATTTTTGACAGTAACATTATATATGTTCATCCATATACTATAAATTTTTATACATGTGTTTGTCAACAAGAGTTTTTCTCATGTACAATAAACATATATTATTTCTCTCTCTCTCTCTCTCGCTGTTTATCGGAACTTGATAACTTGTCCAGTTATAATCTTATTGATGATGGTCCATTAGAGTATATACGGGGCATAGTAAAAAAAAAAAAATTTTTCGGTATTTTTTTCTAGAACTATTCCGGAAGCAACAAGTTATATTTATTTAATTATTCATTCATGTTATTTGTTATTATTCAATAGATGATGCAACTCTTCAATCTGTCAATAGTTTAAGAGTTTTAAGGATTTTCTTCGATAAAGATCTGAACAATATTTGTAACAAATCATTCAGAATATTCGGGTTGATTAAAAGAAATACTCGCCATATAACAGACTGCGATGCTATAAAGCCGTTATATTTTTCACTGGTTCGGATCTTTATGCTTGTTATAAAAAGATACCTGAAAAAGTTAGTCATTTCACCAAATACCTAATATGGAAACTGGGCCTACCATATTTTGGATTCAACCCAAAACTGAGGCTTTCTGTTTTTGATTTAATGTTACTTGAGGATAGGCGTAATCTTGCAACGGTTCTATTTCTCCAGAAATAATACATTGTTACTTTAATTATTCTGCTCTTTTAGAAGAGCTCTGCCTTTCTGTTAATTCCAGAAGCTTGAGGGGTAATCATATTTATTCATTTGGCATACGGTTCCAAAGAACTAACTATGGTTCGATGGCAATTAGATGTAGACTTCAAAAAAAATAAAATACTCAGTTTTCAGAACTTGAACTTTGATCCTGACATTGTTCAATAGACTTCTGAATAGTATTTGTGTAGGTACTTGTTTTTAGGTATTTAACTTTTTAACTGATACGATTTATCAGTTGGGATTTCATTACAATTCTGTTAGGTACATACATACCTAATAATATTTTTATGTTGATTACTTTTTTCTAATATTTCAATGTTTTCATGTATTCTTTTACTGAAACTTCTTTTATGTACCATCTGGTATTATATAAAAACTCTGTAGAGTACTTGACTAATAGAAATGAATGGGTTTATTTATTTACAGGTAAATAAATTTGTTCATTTTCAAGTTTTCAATTTTTAGTTTTATAATTAAACTCTAGTTAGTGTTTGAATGGTTTCTCCAAATGAAACCTTTCTGATGTACCATTTGGGATTGTATTACAATTCTGTAGCGCACTTGACAAATAAATAAATAAATATTTTGGCAAGACTCTCTTTGGTAACTTTTATTCAGGTCAATCACAAAGTTTTTATCGAATATCTCAAAAACTATTCTGTTAATTTGAACCAAATTTTTCCAACACTATTCTGAAAATGTCAACTATTATATATGAAAGTTTTGTCAACTTTCCACATTGCGTTTCAAAAACTTTTCATTTTTAAAAATTGTGAATAATCTAAAAAAAATAATGTAACGCACCCTCAGTATCCAACTGAAAGGTATCATTGAACAATTGAATTCATCATAAAGCTACCTTATTTTTTGTTTAATCAACAGTAGCAACAAATTATTTTTGTTTGGAAGAAGGATCTATCAATTGTTTTCAGTGTAGGGATATAATTCAAAATTTTAAAAATTCATATGTCAAACGGAGAGACTCATCGATAAACAAAACATATTTTCATCTATCAGAATAGACTGAAACTATGATGTCTCATCAAAATATAACTTGTTGGTACTGGAATAGTGCTAGAAAAACAAAACCCGAAGAATGATATTTTGACTATGCCCTGTATACACCCTACTGTACTATCATCAATGAGATTATAATTGGACATGTTGACGTGTTTCGATGAATAAATTTATGGCTGACACAAATCAATTTACCCAAGCGAAAACCAACTGCAATCAGGAATGTATTGATTATCCAAAAAATTACCCAAAAAAGGCCATTATACCAAGCTACCAGTTGTTTTGAACTAACAGATTTTCAAAATTAGAATCTGCAGCTGATTAAGTTTATATACTAAATTTTTTTCATCCACAGGTGTAAAGTTACTGGGTTTTTACAAAAATATTGATGCAAAACAAAAGTCACTTGGTACAGCTATTAATGTAGCGAGATCATTATTCTATTAATAATAATCAAAGACGTTCCAGGCTACGAGGCACTTCGGCCGAGTCGCCTGATACAACTTCCGAGATTTACTTAAATTGCACAGTAATCTAGTTACATTCAAAGCTTCATCGTATCATTGACAACGATGATGTGAAAATGTAATCAACAGCTTTGGTTATTGTCACGTTATTGTCATTTTAGCTTGTTATCTAAGGTATTATAAAGTAACTATCGTATTATATTTTTTAACTAATGTATTATGTGTTGTTGTGAGGTTATGATGCTAATGAATTGTAATGAAGGTTTAACTTATGAGAAGCTTAATTTTCAATGGTACGATAGAACTTATAATAGGCTATTCTGTTTGCACACATTCGAATTCATCTAATGATTGGTGCATTTTTTAGGTCATCCAAATACAGTAGCCTTCATCTCTCATGGTGGTTTACTTGGTACCATAGAAGCCGTTTATCATGGAGTGCCCATATTGGGACTGCCGGTATTCTGGGACCAAGACAAAAATACGGAGGAAGTTGCTCAAAAAGGAATGGGCTTAAAAATTAATTTCCTCAATTTGAACGAAAAGAACTTTGGTGAGGCCATCAGTGAATTGTTGAACAATCCCAAGTAAGTGCATGAGTCAAGGAGTTCTTTGATCCTTAACTACCTTTTTCAGATTTTTTCACTTCGATTCTCTAAAGCTATTTTATTATCGTTGCCTAGAAGTAGATATTCACCATCAAATTGCTTGGTCGGATAGGTGTAAATAGGCAGCTATAATGACACTAGCGCACGGAAATTTTTTCAATTAAACGACATAATTTTTTGATATCATTGGAACTTATCGAGTTATACGGAAAAACCGTAAAAAATCGGGTTTTCTATAACTCGTTTATTTATTTATTTGACGGGAAAACCCCTTTAATTACAATGATATAGTATAAAATAACAGCTGAACAAGTTATAAATATATTTATATATATATATATATATATCGGGTGATTCTCCAAGGTGGCTCACCCCTATAACTTTTTTATTATTGAAGATAGAAAAACGAAATTTGGGGGTTGTGTATTATAGTTCAATTTACATTTTTTGACATATTAACTTGCTTTATCGTACTTCCGGTTCGACCGGAAATGAGCATAACTTTCGATTTTTAAATGGGACATCCTATATATTTTTACTTATTTCGATCGAGAATGACATTCTAAATCCAACAACACCTCACTTGTCAATATTTGACAAATGAAGTAATTTTTATTTCAATTTTCATTTTTTGATCTAGAATGCCATGGATCGTGTAAATCGCTTCATTCTTGATCAAGTAACATGGGAAAAATACGACTTTGAGGCTTTTGACTTCACAGTCGTTGAAAGAATTATTCAAAAGTCTCAAATATGAATTTTTCCAGTTAACGTGAATTTTTCAAATGGAAAGGGGGTGGCTCGTCGGCTTTTTGTGAAAGATCATTTTCTTACGAATAATTTGATACCACACACTTTCACTTTATTTTCACTATTTCTGTGAGCGATTGCAAGAAGCGACCATACCCAATTACAAATAATACGTATTCGGTATGCACTGAGTCCTGTTATTCTAGTTATTCGTGACAAACAATTGAAGCTGTTGCTAGGACTATACCTAAACAAATAGGCCAATGAATATGCTGTCACTTTCAAAAATTCTTTTGTTGCATAGTTCATAATTTGATATGGAAAATTATACTAGAAACGAGAAAATTGACATGTTGCTAATTTACGGAGAAGCAAAAAAGAATGCATCTGATGCAGCTCGAATTAGTGAAAATAAAGTGAAAGTGTGGGGTATCAAATTATTCGTAAGAAAATGATCTTTCACAAAAAGCCGACGAGCCACCCCCTTTCCATTTGAAAAATTCACGTTAACTGGAAAAATTCATATTTGAGACTTTTGAATAATTCTTACAGCGACTGTGAATTCAAAAGCCTCAAAGTCGTACTTTTCCCATGTTACTTGATCAAGAATGAGGCGATTCACACGATCCATGGCATTCTAGATCGAAAAATAAAAATTGAAATAAAAATTACTTCATTTGTCAAATATTGACAAGTGAGGTGTTGTTGGATTTAGAATGTCATTCTCGATCGAAATAAGTAAAAATATATAGGATGTCCCATTTAAAAATCGAAAGTTATGCTCATTTCCGGTCGAACCGGAAGTACGATAAAGCAAGTTAATATGTCAAAAAATGTAAATTGAACTATAATACACAACCCCCAAATTTCGTTTTTCTATCTTCAATAATAAAAAAGTTATAGGGGTGAGCCACCTTGGAGAATCACCCGGTATATATATATATATATATATATATATATATATAAAACTACGGTAGTATAAAAGTATAAAGAAATTAAGTTGTAAAGAAAATGGAATAAGAGTAAAACAGCTAAGATCTATCCAGTACATATTTCGTAAGTGATTTCTTAAAAATGTTAAATGGTGCACCAAAAAGATTTAGATCCGATTCATTTGCTAACTTTAAAAGACGTGTCATAGGGCTGTTATAACCATAATTAGTAGAATGAGAACTCTCTAGAAAAACAGTTTTGACATCTCTAGTATCTCTTTGCTTAACTCGGAAATCAACACAGCTAAGTAGCTCAGGACATGACATACTAACAAACAGTAATTTAAAAAGAAAAGACAAATCATTGTAAGGTATTGAAATTTGTTACTTACAGTTTTGTGCAAGCCAAAAAAGTATTTTTCAAAAAAATTGATAAATATTGATTATTTTTCAAAATATATGAAGTTTTCTCAAAAAAGTTGCTCTCTCAATACCTATGGCTACTCTTGCTCGGGGAATGATGCTACAGTAACGATTCAGGGCTCATTTTTTTCTGTAAGAGTTGTTCTTTCATATTATCATATAAGTTTATTGATTTTATTCACTTTAAGTGTCAAAGAATTACTTTAAAAAATTGCACAATTTTTTACATGTTTTTTCTAAATGAATTTCTCGATTTTGATTTTATAGAAATGACTTTTATGAAAATAGATTTCTAGCATAACTTCACGCATTAGAAAAAAAATTGAATTCCTATCACTAGGAGCCGAGATAATTTTTTTATTTCAAAAAAACCTGGAGGGCGCAATAATCATCGTTCAGCAGTCACCTTCATGGATTTTGAGGTTGAATAACTATATTTTCGATAAAAAAATACTATGACTACGTTTATCTGGACGATCTCTATCCGCTTCAAATTCAATAGCATTGAGTCGAGTGAAACCACCCTTCAGTTTATATCGCAATATTTGAGTGGATCGAAGAATCCTATTCTTCAATCCGATTGAAAAAAGCTAACTTCACAGCAAAATTTTGAATTTCGTAACCCTAAATTTCTTGTGTTGTGCGAATTAGATCACGATATAATATGTTTTTCCTTAATCAGCTGAATGAAAAAACTGCTCTCTTCTTTGGACCATACGTTTCTTTTCTTAATTATTATTTTGCTCTCCATTTTGAGAAAGACAATTGTCAATATAAACACTAATCTGAATTTGGCTATTTTTTCCTGTCATTTTTCAATTTCAAACTCGTTTATCTCTTGATTTCACTTCTCTTCAAGGCGATCGGTTGGGTCCAATCCTATATTTTATGGAATTGACTTGAGTGATGCAATCCAATCCGAACACTGTATATATCGATTAGGTGTATCGGATCCAGTCAAGTTAAACCTATTTTGAGCAGATCCAAAGTTGTGAGATAAATGTAGTCTATGAACAAAGTAAGGCGTGCAGGCGCGGAGCGATGCAATTTTAGCGGGATACAAATACTGTTGACATTAAAGACACTTTCGTCCTGACAGTGTTATTGAAAAAGAAAAAAAAGTTATTGGTTCAATTTCAAGTACTAGTGTACATTGCAAAAAAACGTACGTGAACAAGCCGAGATACTCAATATTTTTCAAGCACAAGCCACTTTGAACGCACGAAATAAGTTTTCAGTGCTATCCCCACTCCGCCACCCGCTACAGCTATCGCGATCCGCGCCTGCACGCCCCACTTTATTCATCAATTAGTAATACTGCAAATAAACTAGACATATCGTAGTATTTTTATTGAAAATATAGGTATTGTTTGTTTGTTGTTTAATTTAAACAAATTTTTTAAACGGATCCCTTTGATCATCATACACGATCAATATGAACGATGAGAAGCATTACCCAACTTCAAACTATTCAACTCACATCTATTTAAATCAATAGAAACTGAAAAAAAAATTAAACATTAAATTGGGTATACCTATCAATGCGATGATCCAAATTCCTTCTCTAATATATTATCAGAACACATTGCAAATTGTACACAAGCGAAAGAAAAAAATACCACAAAGTCAATCACATCAATCACAAACTGAAGCCAAGGATGACACAAGCCTAACAGGTCTATTCATTATCTTTCAACGATATCGTTAGCAGTCGTTATCAAGCGATAAGCCGTTAAATAACGACAAAATCACAGAATCGTATTCATATCAGTTTCTTCATCGCAAACGTCACCATTTGGTTGTCGTAACTGTCGTAACGATGATAGCTGTGTTCAGCAAAAATATAATTCTTACTCGTCCTTTGCAAAATTTAAATTGTAATCAAATAGAAATGGATCACTTTGAGCTGGACATATTGCAATCCTAAAGGAACTGCGAAGAAGGTATTATGATGATTTTATGAGGTGAAACAGATCACGTATCTGTGATATCAGCAACTCTAGGAGATAATTTTCGAAAAGATTTTAGATTAACCAGCAAAAAGATTTAAAAAATTTCTCGGCTCCTAGTGATAGTAGGAATTAAATTTTTTTTGAATGCTTGAAATCATGCTAGGAATCCATTTTCATAAACGTCATTTATTTGAAAACAAAATTGAGCGATGTATTTAAAAAAAACATGTAAAAAAATTGTGCATTTTTTGACACTTAAAATTAAAGAAATCAATATACTTATTCAATAATATGGAAGAACAACTCTTACAGAAAAAATAAGCCATAAATCGTTACTGTAGCATCATTCTCCGAGCAAGAGTAGCTATATTGAGAGAGCATCTTTTTTGAGAATACTTCATATATTTTGAAATATAATCAATATTTATCAGGCATAAGATGTCCGCAGGACTGCTCATTGCTAATATCCTATACAATAGGAAAAGTTGGGCCGAAAATCCATCAGAAAACAACTACTTTCCTGGCTAATGCCACGACGAACATTGAATTATATCTAATGAAATTTCCGTGCAGAGTTCCTACAAGGTTATCTCTGCAATTGCTGGTTGCATGGGAATGTTCATCGAAACATTCGGACCACCTATATATCGATTTCGGAGTGTTGCTCCTCATCAGTATAGGGTAGGTCTAGCAGTCAATAACTAATGACTGCAACGAATGAATCGACAGCCAAACCCATTTACAGACCGAAACTGAGACCGCGCCCGCACAGTGGATTAATTCCAAACTGCGAGCGCCATCTCAGTGCCGGAAGCCCAACCAAAGCAATACCCATGCCACGATCGTCAAGACCGTATATATATAACCAAGCAATTGCAGAGATAACTTTGTAGGAACTATGCACGGAAATATCATCAGATGTAATTCAATGTTCGTCGTGGCATTAGCCAGGAAAGTAGTTGTTTTCTGATGGATTTTCGACCCAACTTTTCCTATTGTATAGGATATTAGCAATGAGCAGTCCTGCGGACATCTTATGCCTAAAGTCATAAGCTCATTGTGAATTACAGTTTTCTTTTCCGTTCAATATTTATCAATTTTTCCTTTTTGGCTTGTCATAGGCTACAAATAACGGTAAGTAACAAGTTTGAATACCTTACAGTTAACGAGTTATTGAAAACCCGATTTTTCACGGTTTTTCCGATATAACTCAAAAAGTATCTATGCTATCGGAAAATTATAGATAATTCAATTGATAGATCTTTCTGATACCTACAATTTCCTAATTTGACTTTTTTCGATCGGAGCTGTAGTTTTTTAGTTATCAACAAAAAACCGCTTTTCGCAACTTTGCCAATTTTTTAGGTTATGTTCGTTAATCACGATCGAGTCGCATGAAATAGGAACTCATGCTGAATTTCAATTTCCTATACGCTCATATTTTTTGTTTTTTGTGAGTATTAATTTTTGCACGCATTTTTCCCTATTGCTTGGACTATATGGTAGATTTCTCTTGAAATTATATGAACGTTATCAATTTGAGTATATTACTTGCTTGCCAGAGAAGCTTGAAATTGAAAATCCTATTTTCATAGTGTCAGTATCAGCAAACATTTAATTTCAATTCAATACTGGCGGCATTTGCCAGTCCTGTGTTGGAGAAAATGTGTTAAGGAGAATTCCAAATGTATTTCGATTCAGCACGGTTTATCTAAACAACCATTAAGGAACTATAATGTTTATTGAAACACCACTACGAAGAAAAGAATGGTGTATTCAACATTAATTTGAACAACGTTTGAACTTCCTGTAAACACACCTAATGCGTCAAGTTGAAGTTATCAGATAAAACATCTAATGAATATAATTAACTACACAAATCCATCAAATTCTATGTTTTGTACTGGTAAAACTATTACAATTATCTCAATAAGTGGAACGAGTTGCATATAGACATGCAATATTGAATAAATGAGGTCTCTTTATTATTTAAATAATGTTTCTGCTTCTGTTGAAACTTGACCTCAAAAAATCGAAAAGGTTCTATCTGCCAAAACTTCAAAGATATCATCGAGATTTGAAGAATCCTGCTGACACGAAAAAAAATGTTTTCAATATCAACGCGATATAGGATCATAAACTAAAAAGTGTTTCGGAATTATCCGTTTTATTTGGGAACTTTTATCAACCACTTTTTGTTTCCATGAGTTAATTTATTTAACAGTACCAGGTAGCCCAGTGGTTAAAGCGACATTGTCTCTATCACTATGGCTGCTAGGAGAAGGTTCTTACCCTAGCGACTGCACACATTTTTCTGATGGTCCGAGAAAGTGCTAGGAATCGCACGTAAAAAGGTGGGACCTCGTTAACCCTTAGCACGCACAAGTTTCGACTTCTGAGGGCTGCCGTTCATAAGGATACGACAGCTGGTTAATGGATAAAACAATTTTGAACATTTTAACAACGAAAACCAAACAATTTGAATGCTTCAATATTTTGTCAATGAATACGATGATGTTTGGTATCTGTCATAAAACCTTCCGGAAAAAAATATCGCTGGAAAACTTTATACTGAAAAATTATCTTTTTTGGAAAAATTTATCTCTGAATAACTCACAATAAAAGTACTGATCGACAAGCGTAAGGATGCCTCCGAGAATTGGTTGCGCAGTAGACAAAACCCTGGAGTGGGGCAGGAGCTCAATCGCTCTGCCTTATTAAACAGTAGTCGATCTTTGTCGCACATCTACTCACGCTTTCTATCGTTTGCGCATCTCAGAGGCATCCTTACGCTTGTCGATCTGTAATATGTGTTCGACAAAAAGGCATAAGCCTTATGAAAACAAACAATAGTTCGTTCTGGTTCCGCACAAAATGTATACGTTTTAAGCAACTGTTCTTTTTATCATGCTAAGTTGATTTCATTATAAAGTAGTGGTACGTTTTGCATCATTTTATATAACATTTTGAATTTTCCATTGAGCAAAATGTGTTTTAAATATCATTATTCCCATCGAATGAGTTATTAAATCAGTTTCATTATAATTTTCAGTAATTCCTTCACTCAACAGGGGCGAACTCAAAAATTAGGTTAGGTTAGGTTTGAATCTTGAAATTATGATAATGAAGTTATCATACAGGATGTTTTTTCTCTGGATGATTTTTTCCCCAGGTAATTTTTCCGAGGGGAATTTTTCCACAAGATTTTTTCCATAGGGGATTTTTTTCCAGAGAATAAAATATTTCCCAGAGATTTTTTCCGTAGAGATTTCTGTTTAAGAGGTTTCATCCTAGATGCATGATGTTCTAGTATCCTACCGTACGAGAACAAGAATTATAATAACATAATAATAATAATAATACTTCATTCACATAAATATATAAATACAAATACAAGGTTTTTCACTTTTGTGAAATGAAGTAAAGTCCGATAAGTGTATACACACTTATTTCGAAATGAGGACATAGAAACTTAATAATAATAATAGTTATATAGGTATAAAATATGATTTAAATATAAAAAAATTCAAATATATAATATAAAATGGTATACTTAGGTTTAAAATGCAGGTTAGTTGAGTGAAATAAGTGAAGGTGTAAAACGTAAAGTAGTGGGTATTCAAAATTATAAGTTACAATTCTTTTACTTTTCAGTTATCGAAATGATGATGATTACATGAGTATAATCAAAATTTCAACGAATTTTGAAATTAGAACTTGAACAGATGAACAAATCATACAAATGATAATTTTTAAGTAAATAATCAGAAAAATTTGGTTGAAAATGATGATGATGATGAAATAGACCAATCGGACACCACCGTTTTTCGAATATACAGGGTGGGTCACGGTCGATGGTACCTTAGACGTTTACGAAGAACGGGACATAGGATCATTCTGAAAATTTGGTTTCTAAAGTAGTTTCTCTTGATCTATCGATCTAAAATATTTTCAGCAATACAGCGTTGCGGCTTATACCAGAAAGTAGCAGCATCTTTGTTATTTCAAATGGGTCACCCTGTATATTACCGCATTTTTTAACTTTTAATTTTTTTCTGATTATTTCTGCCCCATACTCCCCTATACTTATCTCTAACGGTTTTTGAGATATTGGTTATTTTCCATATTTTTTATTCAAAACAGCTCGAATTGAATGTATATTTCTGCGGTATTTGGATTCTTAGGAAATTGCAATTTTTGTGTTTAGTTCATCAGGATCATGCACATTGATTCTGTATAGAGAAGTTTGTTCTGCGTTATACAGAGTCGTTCAGGGTTGAGAGTGCGTTTTTTTAAATGGAACATTCTGTATATTATAAAATATCCTGAAAGATGACTAAATTCCCTTCGAATTGATATATCATGTTCCTATACCTAAATAGCCAGAATTTCGAGATAATAGCAATTTTCACTTGTAATCTCCCAAGTGCTTGAATTATTGCCGGAAATTTTTTGAGTACATAAATTTTCTTACAGCAATTTACAGCAATTAATTCAAGCACGAGGGGGATTCGGTAAGAAAATTTCACACCGAGAAATGAAAATCATCCAACAATTCATAAGAAATAACTAACGATGGTTTCACCTGAACTATTTATAACCACTGAAATATTGATATGTAAAATACTTAACAAAATTTTCTTCAATAAATGTGTTCAAATTTGGAACAAAAAAAATTAAAAAGTTATGTTCCTATCGTGGATTGAACCATCGACCTAGCGACTCATAGGCCGCAATAATAGTGGAGAAAATATTTTCAGACACATTCCAAATATCTAGTAAATACATAATTATCTCCTTTCATATGAAAACTAGACCTCCATTTGTACATTAAAGCAAAATATCAACTTGTCACATGTCAAATGTCACATGTCACATGTCAAACATTCATTGATGAAAATTTTGTTGAGTATTTTACATATCAATATTTCAGTGGTTATAAATAGTTCAGGTGAAACCATCGTTAGTTATTTTTTATGAATTGTTGGATGATTTTTATTTCTCGGTGTGAAATTTTCTTACCGAATCCTTCTCGTGCTTGAATTAATTGCCGTAAATTTTTCTCGTACATAAATTTTCAAAGAAAATTCATGTACTCGAAAAATTTCCGGCAATAATTCAAGCACTTGGGAGATTACAAGTGAAAATTGCTATTATTTCGGAATTCTGGTATACCTATATAGGAACATGATATATCAATTCAAAGGGAATTTAGTCATCTTTCAGGATATTTCATAATATACAGGATGTTCGATTTAAAAAAAAGCACTCTCAACCCTTTTCGTATCTAGCAGTAAGATCATGAATTTTGAACGACCCTGTATAACGCAGAACAAACTTCTCTACACAGAATCAATGTACATAATCCTGATGAACTAAACACAAAATTGCAACTTCCTAAGAATTCAAATACCGCAGAAATAAACATTCAATTCGAGCTATGTTTTGGATAAAAAATATGGAAAACAACCAATATCTCAAAAACCGTTAGAGATAGGTATAGGGGACTATGGAGCAGAAATAATCAGAAAAAAATTACAAGTTCAAAAATGCGGTAATATACAGGGTGACCCATTTGAAATAACAAAGATGCTGCTACTTTCTGGTATAAGCGGCAACGCTGCATTGCTGAAAATATTTCAGATCGATAGACCAAGAGCAACTACTTGAGAAACCAAATTTTCAGAATGATCCTATACCCCGTTCTCCGTAAACGTCTAAGGTACCATCGACCGTGACCCACCCTGTATTTTGTTTACATAAGTGATGTCACAAAATCGCGATTCAATTTTCGTCCTCCTTATTGGTTTTCGTTGTGTCGTTTTTCAGGGATTCTTACAATTCTTGGCAACAGTTTATAAAAAAACAATAATTCCTTATATAGATTTTCATAAGTGAAAACTCCATTTTCGATAGGATTTCTATAAATATTTGACATAAGGCAACGAAAATACGTCAAAATTTTAAATGTTTACAAGCAAAATTCGCAGCAAATGCTTCTTCAATGCATTGTTGGGATTCGTAACCAAAGTAATATATAAAAAAACATCATGAACGAAGCATTCGATTCTGAAACGTCATGTATTTAAAGCTTAAGAAAAATATTTTTTAAGAAAGTAATTGTTGGAAAATGTCGGTGTTCATTGTCAACAAAATTCTTTGTTGTTGGTTTTAATCTACCTCATTCAAGAAATAATCTTGTCGTATATCACACGAACTATAAATTTTAATGGATTAAACTATAAAAATATTTTTTGCATGATTGTACTTTTTGATAAATAATTTCATGCACAATCATTTCAAAATAAAACCCCTCGACCGCATCGCGGTCTCGGGATTTTATTAAATTATTGTGCATTCAACTATTTTCCAAACAAAATCATGTTCAAAATATTTTGATAGTTTATTGATTCAATTTATAGGTCTTGTGACATAAAATACGAAATACCGATAAATAGAGATTTGACAGGTGGTAGTGGATAATTTTGAATTCCATTGTGGGTAAGTAACTATCAACTCTAGAACGGAAAAATAAAAAAAATCAAATTCGTTAAGAAATTTTGTAATTAATGTTTACGTTCATCAAAATTTTTATCGTCTCCGAACTACCTGGTATTTGAGGATTTCCAAATTCTTGTACATTTTTCAGGGGTCCAGAATGGCCTAAATAACAAATGAAGTCATCGAAAATTCTCGTAAACACGAAAGAAGAAAAGTTTCTGGGAGTGTGATAAGCATCGTTTTATTAGGCTGACACAAATATACAAATGAAAATAGAAAAATTGTTATTCAAATATTGTCAAATATGACTTTGAAGTGAAGCTGTCACTACCAGGCAAACTACACCTTTTCCAGTTGTATTTCAGAAAGCATCAAGTTGATTTCAGAGAGCGTCAATTAAATTTCAGAATAGTTACTTATATTTCGGAAAGTATCAATTGTATTTCAGAATAGTGAGTTGATTTTCAGAAAGCGTCAATTGATTTTCAGTATAGTGAGGTGAATTTCAGAAAGTGTAAGATGAATTTCAGAACAGTCAATTCGATTTCAAAAAGTATCAATTGCATTTCGGAAAAATCAACTTGATTTCAGAAACCATCATTTGAATTTCAGAATAGTCAACTGTATTTCAGAAAATGTCAGATGTATTTCGGAAAGAGTAATTTGTATTTCGGAATTTGTCAATATCAATCACTATTTACGGAATTCAAATAATTTTTTCTGAAATTTTTCTTACTTTTTATAAACTTGAAAATCTGTTTGGTAGATACTTTCATCAACTGAAGTTTTATCAGTTATTACATAGACAAAAACAATAAAATACTACATTAATTAGTGCATTTCATAGTATGGTTTTTCTGTAACGGTGATTCTGTGTCCTAACGGTTTGTGACACACTGACACATTCATGTTGCTGCTAATTATACCCAGTCTTCTCCTTTGTTTGCACAAGCTACAATCCTTTCTGTTTCCCGAGCTGTGTTTCTGTTGTAGGTTTTCTTATATTTTTTATTATTATTATTTATTGTGTTGTCATAGAAACGACAGCCTATTCCTCCAATATTCACAAAATCGCGAGCCATACACCTTGAAATTTATAATTTTTGCAATATAAATCCTGCTTTCTGAAACTCTTTTTACGTTATCTAAAATACAAATGACACATTCCGAAAAACATATGATACTTTCTGAAATTGACTATTCTGAAATTCAATTGATGATTTCGGAAATCAAACTGATTATTCTGAAATACAAATGACGAATTCCGAAAATCAACTCATTGATCTTTTCCGAAATATAGATGACTATTCTGAAATTCAAATGACGCTATCTGATATACTACTGGAAAAGGTGTAGTGTGAGTTTTCACCACAGAAACAATCAGAGTTTTCACTTTTCTGCCTAGGCAGGGAGTATTTCAAGACGACTAATATAACAAATGGGGTTAGGAATCTTTATGGAATCAAAAATCTGTGTGGAGCTAGGAGAAATAATTCAATTCTTTTTAGTCCGTTTTGAAAACGCGTTATATCTATTTTTTCATTGAATTTTTCTTATGCCTATAATACGGCGATCAGCCTTGATATTTCACTACTCGTCGAGCACATTTTACATCTACGAAGCCAGATTACGATGGTATAATACAGTATGGAGATTATACAATAAGAATAATATTTATTTTCCAACAAAACATATGAAAATGTATAGGAATA
Organism: Chrysolina oricalcia; assembly: GCA_944452925.2. NCBI lineage: Eukaryota > Metazoa > Arthropoda > Insecta > Coleoptera > Chrysomelidae > Chrysolina > Chrysolina oricalcia. The sequence continues at coordinate 5,524,818 of OX101815.2, read as the reverse complement.
GTCAAATAGGAACAGCAATACCAAAATGTCAGACCCTAAACTGCGAATATAATTATTTTTAACTATCAAAATATATAAAAACTTTATATTTTCATATGTAGCCCCTCGATAAATTATTTCTGATTTGTATTTTCTTGGGTAGGATTGTCACGCTGGTAGCTATAGCTGCCTCCTTTGCGACGTTAGTTGTTGCCTTGTAAACACAAGGTCTTCTGACCGAAGCCACAAATGTGTTCTTGGCTTCCTGTTGTTGACTTCCTTTGCTTCTATTTTTACATCCAAGTGTTGTACATCTTCACACTTGATTTTACCGTACTGATGAGAGCTTAAGCTCGAAACACGTGTCTACGGTTGCACAACAATTTGAGGGTTATACCCAATAACTTTTCTCTTTATATTTTCATATATTATAGCCCCTCGATAAATCCTTTCTGATTCAAAATCAACATATATAGATACACGCGAATATACACATATGTAAACTTATAATATAATCTGACACTACATAGTGAAATGTCTTCTAATGATTAAAAACATATTTCAGTCAGGAATTGTCAAAGTGAGCTACTGAATTTTTTTGAGTATTTGGCTTCTTTTATATTTTCAGGTACATTATCAGTATAGATCGATTGAGGGGATTTCTCGATTCTGGGAAATCTCAAGATATTTTCAGCATACTTACCGATTCTTCAAAAATATTTGTCGAGTGTTTTTTTGTAGTTCAGGTTCATAACAATACTATAATTGACATTTCCTCCACAGATACAAAGAGCACGCTAGGATGCGTTCCAAAATACTGCGAGATCAACCAATGAAGCGTTTGGACGAAGCCATTTTCTGGATAGAATATGTTATTCGGCATCATGGGGCTCCACACTTGAGATCAGCTGCCGTCGAGCTGAGCTGGTATCAGAAATATATCATAGACATTTTATTTCTATTTATTTCAATTTGTACGGTATTAGTTTCAATTGTGTATTTGCTGTGTACACGACTTTATAGTAGGCTAGCCAAATTTGTAGAAGATAAAAGAAAAATTGAATAAAGTATTTCAATAATAATAGTTTTATTGATAAAAACGAAAAGATCAGTCCAAAGAATAATTGCTGCCCTATAATGAACTGTCCCATGTCGAGAACAAGGGTGTATGGAATGGAACTATTTCGAAAATTTTAATTTTTTTATTTATATATATATATATATATATATATATATATATATATATATATATAAACCAGGAAATTTTTGGGTATAGCAGCAAGCAAAACGTGTACTCTTTTAACACTATATTTCCGATATTTCAACAGTGAATACTGTCATCTTCAGGGAAGCTACAAGTAACAAGCAAAATTGTACGATTAATGGAAAGAAAACTTTGAAGAAGAACCACTTACTGTGTTGATGAGAATGATTGCTATGGATGTAATATTTAAAATTATAAACAACAAAACCTAACTCTCCGATATAAAAATTATCAGTGACGCTTTGAATAAATGTATCTATTAAAATTATGTTTACACTATAATAAAAGATATCTGTAGTTTCAGAGACGAACGATAGCAATTTACCTCGGAAATAAACTTACTTAAGAGTAGAAGAAATCAAACAAACAGAAAACAATTTATTTCATATTGAATTTTTGAGTGAAAATAAAACCAATACAGAAAATGAATTCTTCATGATAACATACATTAAAAGCTCGAATTGCCGACCTCTTTGTTGAATGCACATAAGTTGCCTGTCCATACAATTTCTGTGGCAATTTTCTAGCATGATGGGTGTAATGCTATTACATGCATCTCTTATTTTTTGTTTGAGATGGTCGATATCTGTACTAGTTGTCGAAAAAACTTTATCCATTATGTATCCCCAGACAAAAAATCTAAAGGAGTCAGGTCTGGGGATCGAGCTGGCCAGGCAATTGGTCCATTGTTTCCAATCCATTTTCTTGGGAATATTGCATCTAAATGTCCCCTTACTATTGCTGCATTATGGGGAGGGGCACCGTCTTGTTGAAAATATTGTATTTCACGGCGGATGTTCAGTGGCAATTCATCTAAGTAGCCATCAAACTCATTGGATAAAAAATGTAAATACATTCCACCATTCAAATGCTCGTCGTAAAAGAAAGGACCTAGTATGTTTGTTCCCAAAATTCCCAACCAAACATTTATTCCGAACCATTCCTGGAAATTGGGTTCTCTATGTAAATGTTCATTTGTATTATTCCACCTATAATGGATGTTTCTGTTAAACCAACCATTGTTGGTGAATATTATTTTATTACAAATATTTCCAACTTCCCTATTTCTACGTTTCAACCACATCGCAAATCGTACTCTCCTTCCGTAATCCCTTTCATTGAGGTGATGAACTTTGCGTATCCTGTAGCATTTGTATTTGTTCTTTTTCAAAATATTTCTGGTAGTTTTTACAGAAATCCCTAGTTCGTGGGCAATTTCTCGTAAAGAACAATCTTGATTAGAAATATTTTTGTAACTGACCAATCCTAAATTGAAAAAAATATATTTTCGTCACTTTATTAATCTTTATGAAGTAATATTTGCTTACCTAAAACATTTATTTGGTTCCGCATACTTCCAGTAACAACACATTTTCTAGTTTTATTTCTATCAAATGCACCACAGTCTCTCAAATTTCTTTCAAATCGTCTAAACATTTGAATGTTTGGAATACGACGATTTGGGTATAGCTCACCATACATATTTTTTGCCAAAAGAGGATTTCTATTTGATTTTGCATAAGCAAATAGCATATCAGTCCTTTCGTCATTTGAATACATCTTTGATATGACTGAGTGTATAAACGACTGACAGTTCTTAACACGTATCAACAACTCATTTATTTGTCCTGCCATAGAAACCAAGCAAAGCCTACTTGTTTAAAAATGGTAAATGAAGTGAGATGCTATTTAATTGTACCATATCACACAATAGTCGTATTTTGACCTAAAACTAATATTTTCGTTACTTCCAGGATTGAGAATTATAGAAATATTCAGATAATTGATTCAGAAGAAATCAGCCTTGAAACAAGGATTTCTGTAATACAAAAATGCCCAAGAAGGAAAAATACGAATGTTCGTTGTGTTGCGGTATCTTCTTATCGAAATTATTGGGTGAAGTCTGAAGTATGCCAATAGTTGAATAGGTTTTGAAGAAATCAAAATAATTTACAAAAGAACTAACGACAGGACCGTAATTAAAAATTGTTGTCACTGAGGATGCTAGTTATTTTAAATGAAACGTTATAAAAATATCAAGTGTGATATACCACTGAATTGTGATTTTATCACTTTATCAATATTTGTACTAAAATAGACAGGTCCGTATTTGAAAAAGAAATGTTGATGGTGGCCGTGTTGACACGAAACGTTTGATCAAAGATTCATTGTTACATTTTTATAGTACATTTAGAATACATTAAAACTTTCCTTATAAATTTTTTTATATTTTCAGAAATACTTAACAGTTCTATTCGTAAAAAACAAATAACAGAATTTTTGGTACCATTTGGAGCATTAGCTAAACATCGTACATTCCTTTTCTGCACCATAAACCGCAGGTCTTCAAAAATCATTGAAAAACTGATTCATTCGAGAATGAATTTTTGAGCTCCCATAATCTAACCAACAACCAGCAATTCGGTATTCAGATAAACAAAAACACAGGAGGTGCAATCTTATCTCTTCTTATCTCTTCTATATATGTTCGGAAATTCATGGTGGGGAAATAGCAGTTCTGCTGCTGTATTTTGTAAATTTTCTGAAGCTTTTGAGTAAGTGTATCATAAAATACTTCTGCTCAAACTACAAAAATATGGATTCGGAGGAATCACTTTCCAATTGTTTCAACTCTTAGATAGATAGATATTTATTTGCCATAAAAGTGCTACAAAGAACACAAGGTTTTGTCACTAAAACTAAAGATGTAAAACTATTACACAAAATACATAAATAGTGTACATAAAATAAACTTAGTAATAACACACATTTTTCTTGACCAGTAGACAAACACGCAGACGGACATTTTAAAATATAATATTGACAGTACCTCTCTCAATATACTTAAGGTTCATGTAAAGTCAAATATTTCGCGTTTCTGAACTGCAAGATGGCACTAACAAGATATGTTTTTCATACCATACTTACAGCGATCTTTTATAATATTTCTATATGTTTTTCTGTTTTTCTGCAACGGTCAACCCTACTGCTAATGCAATATTGCCAAATCTCAACATTATTCGGAGTACTGCGAAATAGCTCACAGAATTTTTTTTCTTGGTGTTTTGGCATCGACTGCTACGGTCATTAGCCAAGTGTTCTGGATAAGCCTTGTTACCAACTCCATACGCCACTTTAGGAGCAGCACTGTTAATTTTTAATGCAACAGTGAATCGTGGAGGATTATTCCCATCCGACACGAGCCTTAATCATTCAGACTTTCACATCTAAAAATGAAAAAAGATCGCACCGTCTGGTGAATTTGGTGAGAGTTGTAGTGCCTCTGGTTTTTGTTGGGTGGAGACCTCGGAGACTTCATTACTCGAATTCAGCGTTCCTTGCTGTGTCCTGTCTGAAAATTTCAGGAAATTTGCAGCGCCCTCATATTTGTATTGGGTGGAGACCTCGTTTTTCGAACTTAACCCCCTTGCCGAATCATGTCTGCAAGTTTCGGAAAATTTGCGGAGTCTTCAGTTTTGAAATGGGTGCGTACACCACATTTTTCAGAAACGGTGATGTATTTACCTTGTTTGCAAATTTTGGTTGATTTGCAGAACATCCAGGTTTACCATGGATAGAGACCTCCTTTTGTTCTAAAAGGGGTTATCTTTTCAATCGTTTTTAGTGTTTCCAAAGATGGGGACCATTTTCTTTAAAGCTGGTTCATTCTTTTTCTTAGATTTTGGTTTATTGATGATTCTTGTGCCGTCGCTTTTCCTGTGGGAGGAGTTCTTAAGAATCTTTGGTATTGCCGATTTTTTCCGGTTCACCTGTATATTATTCATTGTATTCATTTCGTTGGTTTTTCTGATATTCGGGGTTGCAGTGCCCATGGGTTTGTTATAGATATAGTCAGTCCGTCCTTGATCTTGCTTAGATTAGATTCACTTTTAGCACAAACAACAATATTGTTGGTGAAATTCACAAAGAGCAGGTAATATGAACAACTCACTATAATTTATTTTTATCAATATTTTTCATCTTTGTAGGCTGAACTCCGCCTATTATGCCGTTATTTTTTATGTATATTAATACTGTTACTCAAAAACAACTGGAATTGACAATAAAGAAGCTATTACGATTATTATTATTATTTTTCAATTCTGTTTTGCTTCCTGTTTCATTTCCAGAACTGATATTTTAAATCCCAAAACATAAAACTCATTACTTACATATTTCTTCAATTGTGTCCAAGGACTCCAAGGCTTTAGGCGGACCAATCCAATATCCACTGATGAACTGACAAACCTCTATCGACGTTACTTTCATTTTCGAAAAGTTAAACAAATTACATCGGTTACCGCTGTATAGAACTATCGGCAACGCTGTACAGTAAATATGACAGTGACAATAATTTTGTGCAATACCTTGTGGACAGTAGCAGAACTATTTTTGTATTTCCGTTCATGTAATACAGAGGAATCACTTACTGGAGCGATTTACCGTTTTTTGTCCGAGATTTTAAAAATTACTATTAAAAATATAAATCGTTTGATTTTATGTCTAAAAAATAGTATGAATAGTTCCTCGAAGTTCAGTCTTCTGAATTTAATATAAATATCACTTGCAAAAGCGATTCTTCTCAACTGTCTTTGATTTTATAACAAGATTTTCAGAATTTTTTTTAATTGTGAGAGAACGTTATGATTAAAAATTCTGAAAAAAATCGTGATTATCTTTTACCTTGATATCAATATGTCATGATATTTGAAATGAAATCTGATGAATGGTTTTTGGAAAAACTCAAAAAAACCTCTAAAAATTAGGTTTTTATTTTTTTTTTCTCAAAAACTGTTCATCAGATTTTTTTCTACATCTCTCTAATTATTCAATTTGAATGCCGGAATAACTCGAATTTTTTTCAGAATTTTTAAACTTGCCGTTAATTTTTTAATGGGTTTACATGAACCTTAATAAAACCATCGTTATGTATCAAAAAATTCATTTAATTTATAAAAACTTTTTTCAACTAAAAACGTTTGTATTTTCTTTCTGAAAATGTTAAAAGTTGCAGCAGATCTGATTTCTAACGGCAGTTTAAAATTCAGCTTCTAGCACAATAAGGTAATTTTTTTAATTTAAAATTTGAGATGTGAATTTCTTGTGCTCTCCTCGTCTGATAACCTATACACATCCTGATTGAGCAGGAAATTTTGAAAATATATATTCCAATCACAGTTAGCAATCTCTGTTTTTTGAAAGTTTCTCTACAAGATTCTCTGTATTGCAAACTGTATATAATTCTTATGATTCTTTTCTGTAGTACAAAAATTCTGTCAATTTCGCTGGATTGGCCCCATATTATTATAACTCAAGATTTAGTAGACAAAAGAATAAAAACACGTTTTAAGCTCGCGTTGATTGATTTCTTTCTTCAAGTTCAGAATGGCAAACGTATTTTTAGCAAGCTTGGAGCACATCGAGTCTATGGTGCGTTTTATTGTAGGCAGAAATTCTCTTCTCGTAGAAGTAGAATTTGACACATCTGTTTTTTTTTGACACCAAATATATCTACTTTCTCTACTTTCGCTACGATCAAATTTGAGGGTACCAAAAGAAGATAATTGTTTGAAAAATGAAAATTCCTAAATCGTAGCTGAAATTGACACTATTGACATTGAAAGAAGTTTAATAGTTATTTATTGTATAAGTGTTTTAAGGTGCATTTAGTAAACATCATTTTAAAATTGTGACTAAAATTATGTCAAAAGCGAAAGTTGAATCTTTTATATCAAATGTCGCTATTTATACAACAATGTTAAGTTTATGCTAAAAACCTTTGATGTTACCGTTATGTTTATGATAATGCTTATGCTAAAGTTGACTAAATCCACCCTTAGATATCATTTTATTTGCGCAAGAATGTTTAAACGCGAGAACGAAGCTCGAGCGTTTAAATTTCTTAAGCAAATAAAATGTATCTAAAACGCGGAAATTTTTCATCACAAAATGATTTGACGTTTTGCTCTAACAGCGGCTGTCACCTCCTCAAAAATCATTGAAATAACACACAAAAAACATAGACATTGGGAAATATAGTAAACTCACTGTGTATCTGAAGAGTGAGTCGAGAGGATACAGGGCGAAGATAGCTGCAGTATTGGAAAGATCACACGTGGAAGAATTTTTGACGAGAGCTTGTGATAAATAAGTAAAATGTGATTGATATTCAAGATTGTTTTTTCCATTATTCCACTAGTGGAATAAAGTAATTTCATTATTCTACTAGTGGATAAAGTGGTACTTTATACGGTTCATAAGTGTGGATAAAACTTCAATTATAAGGTGATTGTGGATAAAACATATTATGAACTTTAATTTCTGTACATTTCAGCTCAAAAAACTTCATATACACACATTAAAAGGATTTTGGTAGTGAACAGCCTATAGTTAAAATGAATATGAGTGTTATGGAAATGTTCAAATACGTATAGGTTGTACAAAGCCGCACTGTATAATAAAGAAGGTGGGTTCACATTGATTTTCAATTCATTGAGAACCTCTGTTGAACCTGCATTTTAAAATCATATCCTACATAAATATACAAATGGATACCAAAAAAGAAGATGATGACACTGAAAGTAGCGAAAGTTCAAAAACATCAGTGGGATGATATAGAAACATTGTGTCAAATCGATTTATGTATGATGAATTGAGAAAATCGTCCAGATAAATATCAAAGAAATATTTTTCAGTTCCCATTTGTTCCCAACCTACAATATGCTACCATTTTTTAAAGATAATTCCGGCTTATTTGCTACTTCACTAAAAGCTGCCTCGGAAGGGGAAGGTGTGTAGGTTTAGGAATCACTTCTTCATAATGATTTTTACATTCTGAACAAGTTTCCTGACTGAAAATTATTTAAGGAATTCGCATATATGATTAGTTTATTGCACTTTAAATATTCCCGCCTAGATCTAATCCTCGAATAAATATAATACTACTCGCGCCTTCTTCCATTGTCTATTTTGACTGTGGTAGTTGTTAAAACCCTTTCGGCCCTGAATTTTAAATTATTGAAAAAAAAAATAATTTGTGTTTCATTTTACATTTATTGGGTGAACTAATTATGTACATAATATGATTTTTGCAAAAAATTATTTATTTTTCTTTAAAAAATTTGATGTACACATATGTGACCAACAGGATTTGAAAGTATAATCCGCAGCAGGATAATTTATTTGACATGGAATAACTTAAAACAATTCTGCGCTGACGTCAGGCAAAGATGGACATTGCATTTTTCATAAAAAACTCTTGATCTTGGTGGACAAAGCTCTTTTTTACATCTCTGCGGTTTTTCCTTTACAATAGGCCAATGGCCTATTCCATCAAAACGAATATCGGTTTGCGGGCGAATTTCTGGTTGAAGTCTCTTTTTGTATGCAGCGGGGATATTTTCCGAGCTAGGTCTTTCCCTTTTCTTTGGTTGTAGTGGCTGACGTCCGTATTTAGCCAATGATTCACTAATACTTAGAGTGAATGAAAGGAGATCCATAATATATTTTTTAGAGGCGTTGTTTTTTTTTGCTAACATTCGATACTCCAACCAACTGTTTGTGATGGCCATTGACACGAAATGGAAAATAACACGCAAAGTCCACTTTTTTGAACGTATAGATATACGATAGAGTTGAAGCAGAAAATCTGTCTTATCTACACCACCCATTGACTCATTGTAGAGTTTTATAACTTCCGGTCTATCGACAAAGATAATTTTTTTTTTCAGATTTGCACCATCGCTTAGCTTTATCAATATTACCCTTGCCAACATAAGTAGAAATCATATTTACTATATTATTGTCTTTCCACTGGGTTATTACAATATCTTCTTTGTCAGTTACAATTTCTTGGATGGCTCCTCTATTTGTTTTTGTCTTGAAAGATAGAGGACATTTACAAGTTCTGTCTATTCTGATGGTACCTGTATACCATATTTTTCTATTTTTGAGTTTCTGCACAAGACTAATGGAGGAAAAAAAATATCCGCATATAGCTTGTAATTCATATTATCTGGAATTCGTTCTGACAATTGAAGAACTATTCCGGCCGTTATTCCCTCATTATGGTACTCTTCGTGAATGGGTGTTGTTTTTCCTTGGTAAATGAGGAAATCATACACAAGGCCGTAGGCACCACAAAGCAAATAAGCTTTTATACCCCATTTGGTGGGCTTGTTTTTTATCTATTGTTTTTTATACCTTTGAAAGGTATCATTTGTTCGTCGATGCATAGATTTTCCTCTAGTTCTAAAGTCCTGCAACGTTTACGAATTACATCCTAGAGGGGACGTACTTTCCACAACCTATCATCATCTTTATCAGGTTTCTGGGTTACTAAATGCAGATTATTTCTCAATTTTTCGAATCTATTTCTCGACATAGTGTCATATATTGATGGTATTCCTATTCGGGAAGTCCAGTATAGACGCAGCCTAGGAAATTTTAATTTTCTGCCATTTGTTCAAAAATATCATCTGGTATGTATTTCCCAAAGAGGTAATACGGTTCTGGTAAATTGGTACTCTCACCTACTTCGTTGATAACATTTTGACATTCAATTAGCGGACGGGTAAAATCAGTTATTTTCCATTTATAGTCAATGGTCACCTTTTTAGGCTTATTTACTTTTTTATTGCTTTTGTTTTTATTCTCTTTTCCCTTTTTAGATTGATGTAGAACTAAATCTGGCATATTATTATATTCTTCCTCTGCATCCATATTTTGTCCTTTTTCTGCTTTCTGCTCCTGTATTTTCCCCTCTTCTGTATTCATTTCTTCCATACTTTCTTCATCTCGACGTTGTCTAGTGTAATTTCCGTATAACTCTAACTCATCTTCACTTTCTGATAATTCTAGATCAGATTTATTACCATTCTCTAGTTCCTGTAAGACTTTATCAATTTCCTCATATAACTCCTTATCCGTTAGAGGCAGGTGACGTTTCCAGTCCTGTCTTTTTTGATTTGATGGGCCTGAAAAAAGGTTTTTTATGTAATACGTTACTGTACAGAGAGACCTGATGTACACATTTGAGTACTTCGCTAAATTACCCTTGAAGCCTGTTGGTAACATTTGTGACCATGTAAACAAACCCCGTTTTCGGACAAAATCGAAGCGTGATAGGAAACATATATTGGTACACAGTAATCATTTAGACTATTAGAAACGGTTTATAGTTGAAAGTAAACTAATTATGGCCAAAATATACAGTAAAAATGATAATTATTTGCTCACCTGCAACTGTCACTTCCAACGGACAATGGGGTCAACTTCAACTAATTTTCTATAGATGGAGATAGGAGTTCTGTTCAGTGGTGTATAAGTACGCATATGACAATGCTCAGCAGTACAAATTAGTAATTTGAAGGATTATTATTACACATATATGACGGTTACATATGTGACCGCCAGGGCCGAAAGGGTTAATGAAAGCAAATTATTCATATTGAATGTATCATTTATAATAATGAAAACTATGAGTTTCAAACTTTTTACAGATATTTAGGAAATTGTAGAATGATCTGACTTCTATTGGAAACCCTGAAATTGCGATTTTATGATACTCTACTTCTCTAGTAGATGTAAAATGTAGTGGTCAATGAAACGCGGCTTACTCGATGAAACGTTAGATTACTATCGATTGTTGTTCCAAAAAATTTTACTTAGTAGCTCGTTTCTATAGGACTTATATTTGGCAGGATATTTGTCTTAATCAATGAGAAATGCATAAAAACTGTTTTGCTGACATTCATGATCAAATAATTCTTAAGACACCACGATTTGAACTGCTCGATTACCATATCTGCTTTAGTCTCTAGTTTTATTGAATTGTTTGCGTGAATAATTACTGACGTATATAGAAGATTAGGTATACAAGATTAGGTTCCATGAAACATTTCAGAAATAATAAAACGTCTGAAATATTTATGAGTGTATTGTTAACTATCTTCAAATGTTTGTTGAATGTTGCTGAAATAGTAACGAATGATTCGAAACATCTATCAAATGAGAGTTTTTCGAAAACTCATTTCAGAGTTTAGTTTCATCCACAATCAACGGAAATACACGAGATTTTTTTATCGAATTGAATAATCCATGAATCCGTTCAGCTGAGTAATACCAACAATCGTCTAGTTTGCATAAAAAGGTGCTTCTGTTTTTCCCAGAAGATGAATCACTATTGTTTAATGAACCGATCTTGATTACTTGATTTCCAATCACCTTCAGCAGACAAAACCATTCGGGACCTGAGCAGCATTCTCACCCATTGTCTGAATACGTGATGAAGTTTATTTATTATAGGAATAGTTTGAATCGTGCATATTATTTAATGTCCTGTTAAAAAGTTTCGCGCTACGAATAACCAATGGGATGAAACTTTTTTGTTGCTATTTTTGTTCCACGCAAGTTACTAGATTTTGAGGAGAGGGTCGATATTGATCACTATATGGCGATCTAAATTATTCACGAATGTTTTTTTCAATCGATACCAAAAATACATTATAGTGATTCATTTAATAAAAAAAGGACCCACAAGAAATCCTCTCAACCACAGAGAATTGTCCTGCCAAAGTTTTTACCCAAAGGACATGGCACTGTATAATTATATTCCTGGGGCTCGACAGATTTTTTATTTTTGGATGTATCATTCTAGTGCTCGAAAGAAGCAACTTTCTATATAAAACTTCTTTTCTGGCCCTACAGGGTGAGCTAAAAAATTGGGTTGAACGCCTAATGCTGATTGTCGAAAATACTGTCTGTAAGCTGATTTTTCTTGATTTTTGGGTATACGAAGATGTATTGATATCTAGTTAGCTTAGACCAGTTTCCTGCGTAAATAAAATATTTCGTTACCATAGCAACGAACAATAACTTCGAAGAAGACAGAAATCTTTGGGAGATCGTTTGCTAACGAACAGTCGTTACCGACCGATGGTGAACCCTTTACTCCCATAAACACCTAACTATGTAGGCATCTTATGGCAAGAACCTGTCAGAAAACAACTACTCCCCTGGCTAAGACCACGACGGGTATTGAATTAAATCTAACAGCTACTTTTAACCTAACTATGTAGGTGTTTATGGGAGTAAAGGGTTCATCATCGGTCGGTAACGACTGTTCGTTAGCGAACAATAACTTATTAGAAGTGTCAGTGTAAAGTTTGACGTCAAAAAAGTGAACCAGAGTTACGCAATAAATTAAAAGAAAAAATTATGTCCACAGAAATTGTGACAATCAAAAAATTGGAGTATCGAGCAATCATCAAGTACCTGTATTTAAAAGGGTTAAGAGGTAAGCAGATTTACGAAGATATGCTTAATACCCTTGGTGATCAGTGTCCTTCGTATGCGACCGTGAAAAAATGGACTGCAAGCTTCAAAAGAGGTAAATTTTCTAACGAAGATGATGACCGATCGGAAAGGCCAGTTTCTGTATCAGTTCCCGAAAATATCGATGCAGTTCATGACATGATTTTAACAGACCGTCGAATATGGCTAAATCGGATATCTGAAGCACTGAATATTTCATATCAACGCGTTCATCATATAGTTCACGTCAATTTGGACATGAGAAAAATTGCTGCAAAATGGATCCCCAAATGTTTGAATGTTGACCAAAAGCGTGCAAGGGTAGTAGCATCGCGTTCGATCTGTGATTTGAAAACGATGTAGACTTCTTAAACCGAATTGTCACAATGGATAAGACTTGGGTACATTTCTACGATCCAGAAACAAAGCAACAATCGATTGAATGGCGACACTCCGGTTCTTCAAGACCTAAGAAGTTTCGTGTCCAAAAATCTGCTGGAAAAGTTCTTGCTTCAGTTTCTTGGGATTGCCATGGAGTAATCATAATTGATTTTTTTAAGGGTGGAACAATAACTGGAGATTACTATTCGACATTACTGACCACTCTACGGGAAAAAATTAAAGAGAAAAGACGCGGAAAGCTATCCAAAGGTGTTTTGTTTTTGCAGGACAACGCCTCTGCATACAAATCTCATGTTGCCATGCAAAAAATTCGTGATTTAGGGTTTGAATCAGTAGAACACCCCCCTTATTCACCAGATTTGGCTCCGTCCAACTATCATCTCTTTCCTCAACTGAAAAAAAGTTTAAAAGTTCGTAAATTTTCTTCCAACGAAGGGGTAATGGAAGCTGTGGAGGTCTGGTTTGCAGAGCAAGAAGAAACATATTTTTTTTGAAAGGTCTAGAGACGTTGCAGGTTCGCTGTAATCAATGTATCCAATTAAGAGGAGAATATGTTGAGTAATAAAATATTTTGACATTGAAATTTTGTTTGGTTCTATTATAGGCTAAGAATTTTTCAATACATCCTCGTAATATGCTGTTAAAAATATCAATCGACTTTGAAGGGTATACATACTTAAATGATGAGGCAGAACACGCGATTTTTCTAAAAACCTGTTTTTTAACTTCTCGCGCAAGTGTAGACTTTTTATTGAATTTTTCGAAGTCAAAGTTCTCCCGAAAGTTTTCGTGTTAGCATTTTTGTTTTTTACATTTTTGTACCCATATACAGTGTGTTTCACTTCTCATAAAATCACCCTCTATCTTCCGTAATTTTTTACGTAGAACCAAGACATTTTTAGGAGCAGTAGATCACTAGGAAGGAACTCACTGCACGCTAGTAGCGATGGAAACATGCATTTTTCCATCTCTGCTGTCGTGCAGTGTATATCACGTAGGATGGCCCTTTTTGTGCAGTCATGGTGTATTTATTCTGCTATTCTAAGCCAAAAGGCCGTAACTCAAGAATAACCAGACATATTAAGTTAGTCAGTTACGCTTATATATATTTTTTAGGTGTATTTTGGATAAAGGTGTTTTTTACTCATTTTTTGGATGGTATAGAACAATGAGATCCCGCCAAATATGTTATACAAGTCAACGGCTTGGTCAAAGGGAACCTGTAGAGAGTGTGATCGAAAATATGGAAGAATATGGGATACGTCTCGGGCTTAGGATGGCAGTATTGCTTCTAAAAATTTCATGGATCTACGTCAAAAATTACAGAGAATACGAGGGTGTTTTCATGAGAAGTGAAACACACTGTATATGGGTACAAAAATGTAAAAAAACAAAATTGCTAACACGAAAAACCTCGGGAGAACTTTTGATTTCGAGAAATTCAATGAAAAGTCCACACTTGGGAGAGAAGTTGATAAACAGGTTTAAAAAATTGCGTATTCTGCAACATCCTGTGAGTATGCATACTATTCAAAGTCGATTGATATTTTTCACAGCATTTTGTATCCAAAAATTAAGAAAAATCAACTTACAGACAGTATTTTCTACATTAGACATTCAACCCAAATTTTTAGCTCACCCTGTAGGGCCAAAAAAAAAGTCTAAAAAAAAAGTTGCTTCTTTTGACCTCTAGAATGATATATCTAAAAACAAGAAAAATTTGACTAAATTCTTGATTTTTGGTTTCGTTCTCCAGATATAGTCGACTGTGCGTTTTGAAATTGAGGCAGGAGTCCAGGAAATGCGCAACTCTATGAAATTATGGTGCGGAAGAAATCACCATAAATATATCATCTTGCTCCTCCATTCATGTATTGAGTCACGTTCAGCTACCTGAATTAAAATTCACTAATTCAACAAACAGTTAATATTTCATTTGAACGATGCAGGTGACGATTTGGTATGCGAAATGGCGAGAGGACTCGCTGGCATTATACATTCAAATTTAGTGGCGTACTTGCGTGCCTCTAAACACTCAGAAACAGGATATAGACCCATTTGCGAAAAACCCAAAGATATCCTTGTTAGATTCGAAGAAGAAGCAGTCAATGAACCCGAAAATGGTGTTTTATCGCAGCAGCAGAATGGCGGTGTTTTGTTATGAATTATTCATACATTATATTTTATGACGATGGTTATCAGCGGTTTTGGATTGTACTACAGAAAAAAAATCGGTTTACAAAAGACCTCACGCATTTTTATGTGAAAAAGGGTCTTCAACTTTGTTGAGTTCGATGACACCTCGAGACTGCATTGTCCACTTTTGTGTGAAAAATCTTATGAAGAATTGAGAAAACATATTAAACCTCAAGTATTGCCTACGGAATATCTCAGTTATTGTATGAAGTAAGTTTGTGAAATTTGGAGCGTCGATATAATGACATAAGAGCTAGAATTTGAGCATATTGACATGTCGAAGTTAACTTCCGGTCTGACCGGAAGTAACACCAACTTTCTTATTTTCAATGGAAACCCTATTTTTTTATTTCGCTTTATTCAGCATTCAATTCCCTTTCTAATGACATATCACAAGTTGGTATCTAACCAGAAACTAGATCAGAAAAAAATTATTATTGAAATTCACCGAGTAGGCCGTCGAAGCAAAATGAAAGCCAAAAATTGAAAAGTTGGCTATGGAAACCATACGTTACTTGATAACAGTTGCTACTACTGTGATATTTTATTTTCATTCGTCGGCGTTATAAGAAGCCGCCAAAAACAATATTGGAAAAATTGGGAAAAAAACAATACTCTGTAGGTCCATAACTTAAATAGGAACATACAACTTTTTCTTGCCTGTACTATTCAGCATAACCATTCCTTTCTAATGATATAATAGAAAATAATTTTTTGAACAGAGATACCGAAAAATCCAATTATTATTCTTCAAATAACAAAACAGATTATCGCCATACGCAAAAATAAAATTAAAAATAATGTGGAATGATAAATTATATCCTGTAGGTTCTAGGTTAAATAGGAACAAACGTACTTGATCTGTGCCATCGTCCATAGATATTCTAATATCTACCTATGGACGATGTTTGTGCTATTCAGAATAATCATTCCATTGCAATAATCATTCGAACCAAAATATTAACAAGTATGCTGATTAAGATGTATTTTGGAATGAAACAAAAAAGAAATGAGAGCTGTCACGAACGCTGCTATCCATATTATTTTGACGTTCGAAGTAGTGTTTTTGATTCTGCCATTTTAAAAGGGTTTGGAAATCGAAATCAGTTAGTGGAATATTCAAAAAATGCCCCGTTATTCACGAACAGAACAAATTGACATGCTTCTCATTTATGGTGAATGTTTAAAAAATTCTTATGCCGCTGAACGATTGTATTTAGAGCGATATCCAGGGAGGCAGCAACCGTCAAGAAGGTATTTCCAGTGGCTTGAAGAAAAATTAAGAACTGAGCCTGATGTTCACGAAGACCAAGAAGCATTTGTTATTAATGAGGAAACTGAAATTAATGTATTAGCTTTAGTACAATATGATAGCACAATTTCCTCAAGGCAGATTGGCGCCGAATTAGCTATAAGTAAGGACTCTGCTAGGAAAATTTTGAAAAAACATCGATTGAAATCCTTCAAGTATCAGTTGCATCAACATTTGTATGAAAATGACGATGAAAGGCGCCTGGAATATTGTAATTGGTTTCTTCGACAAAATGCTGAGAATCACCTATTTAACTATTATATCTTGTTTAAGGACGAGTCAAGATTTACCAACAATGGATTATTTAACAGGAATAATACAAGGTAGGTACTGTACTTTATTTGGATTATTGTCGATAGTCGAAGTGTAAAGTGCTAAAAGTGTGAACGGTCTTTTGTTCCAGGTACTGGGCGATAGCAAACGAGCACCGGTTTTGACAAGGCGGCTTCCAGGAGAGATTTGGTGTGAATGTTTGGGCAGGAATAGTTGGAACTCATATTGTTGGCCCCATTCTTTTTCAAGGCCTACTAACCGGAGAGAGATACTTTAATTTTTTAACGAATGAAATTTCGGAATTCATTAACAACCTACCAGCGGAAATAACTGAGAGAATGTACTTCCAGCAAGATGGCGCCCCTCCGCCTAATTCAAGAATAGCGAGAAATTATCTTCAAAATCGCTTTCAAGAGAGACTTATAACAACCCATGGTCCAGTCAGGTGGCCACCAAGGTCACCTGATCTTACTCCGTGCGACTTTTTTCTATGGGGGCATCTTAAAAATAGGGTGTATTCCACACAGCCTACAACTCTACATGTAGCTAGAAGTAAAAATTCGTAGAGCTTTCCAAGATATCACGCCCCAAATGTTGAGAAACGTTTTACATGAAAATATCACCAGAGTCAATAAATGTATTGACGCTGAGGGAATGCATTTCGAACATTTGTTTTGAATTTATTTTATCTTTAATCCTATCAATTTGAATTTTTTTTTCGATAAATCTGTTTTTTCGTTATTTGAAGAATAATAATTGGATTTTTTGGTATTTCATTTCAAAAAATTACTTTCTATTATATCATTAGAAAGGAATGGTTATGCTGAATAGTACAGGCAAGAAAAAGTTGTATGTTCCTATTTAAGTTATGGACCTACAGAGTATTGTTTTTTCCCCAATTTTTCCAATATTTTTTTTGCGGCTTTTTATAACGCCGATAAATGAAAATAAAATATCACAGTAGTAGCAACTGTTATCAAGTGACGTATAGTTTCCATAGCCAACTTTTCAATTTTTGGCTTTCATTTTGCTTCCACGGCCTACTCGGTGAATTTCAATAATAATTTTTTTCTGATCTAGTTTTTGGTTAGATACCAACTTGTGATATGTCATTAGAAAGGGAATTGAATGCTGAATAAAGCGAAATGAAAAAAAATAGGGTTTCTATTTAAAATAAGAAAGTTGATGTTACTTCAGGTCAGACCGGAAGTTAACTTCGACATGTCAATATGCTCAAATTCTAGCTCTTATGTCATTATATCGACGCTCCAAATTTCACAAACCTACTTCATACAATAACTGAGATATTCCTTAGGCAATACTTCCGTAGCCACCCGGTATAGAGAAAAAATTGAATTTTTTTGAAGTTCGTTGAGATGAATGTGAAACTGTTAATAGTTGCTATGCTAGAGTTCATAGTTTAGCAACTAATTGTGAATTTGGTACCTATTCGGGATAGTGCTTGAAAGAAAGAGAAGATAATGGATGACCCCAGTATTATTTAAATCGATAAATAAAAAAATTGAATGTATAGAAAACTGAAGAATGGTTATAACTATATTGAATTGGAAAATGAGTACAAACTATATACCTAAGAACCGACTTTCATCTTTCATAAATGAAGCCAAACTAAAATATAATAAAGCTCAAATAGAAAAACTTATGAATTCGACAACAGATTCATGGCATAATATAAAAAAATTATGCAATGAAAAAGAAACTTCCTGATCTATCAATGAAATTGAAATGGCTGATGGTAATGTAACAATTGATCCAAAATTCATTCCAAACGAATTCATACAGTACTTTTCTCAAGTTGGAAGCAATTTACCAAAAAATATGAAGAATGTTAGAAAATGTTCAATACTATCGACAAGATGTTTGAATATCTGAATATCTAGCATACCTAATACATTTTATTTTCACAACTGGTGTTGTTCAAAAACTTTCAAAACAGGCATCATTCAACAATTCATAAAAGTGACAATAAATCCTGTGTAAAAAATTATCGACCAATTTCATTAATGTCAATCTTATCCAAAATATTTGGAAAAATTTTAAAAATTCGAATTGAAAACTTTTTGAGAACACACGACATTAGGTCAAATTTACAGTTTGGTATTGAAAGAGCTCACTCAAGATGCTCTTTGTTACCTTACAAATAATTTATATAAATCACAGACACAAAAACTCCAACAATTTGCATATTTCTTGATCTTGCAAAAGCATTCAACACGGTCATTCATAGATCCTTCTACATTAATTGAAGAAAATAGGATTCCGCGGAGTAACTTACAAACTATTGGGAAGATATTTCTCCAACAGAATACAATAAGTGGGAATTAATGAAAAATTAGGCAATCCAGGAATATTTGAATATGGAGTACCTCAGGGTACAGTTTTAGGCCCACTTTTATACAATATTTATCCTAATGACCTATTATATTTTTTGGTTATTGATTGTGTCTTTCCGACAACCTGAAAATCGATTTTGACACATGTCACGTGACTACTGGAATAGCGGCAAATTTTAAAAAATCATTTTGTGGGGTAAGATGGCAAGATTTCGAAAAAACTTTTTCGAAAAGGTTGTTAAGAATTCAATTTCACACCTATTCAAAAAATTTCGAGCACTAAATCAAGGAAATTGAAAATATAATTTTTTACAATATTTTCCGATTTCTTTACAGATATCAAAGTTTTTTCTGAATGTCTTCATCTTGGTGAAACGTTTCTATTTCGATGACAGAAATTTATAATTTTCTCCATACCAGATGGCATTGAAGTGAAAAATAGCTATTTATGATACAAGTTCTTGAAATAGGACTTTCTTGTATAAGCGTGAAGTTTGGTGAATGTGGCGCAGCCGAGTTCAACAAACACGCGAGTACAAAACGATAGTGTTTCATACAAAGTTTTTTTCTTCGACAGTTAGTATATTGCCAAATTGTAGCAATTATATCATTAATTTGAATGTTTAATGATATGATTGGTCGTCGTATTATCAAATGAAGACTTCCGAAATATATTACGCACAGGTGATTTTTTACGCACTTCTGTGTACTTTACGCATTGTCAAAGCTTACTTCACACACTGTCCTAGAAAGTAGCTATTTATGATACAAGTTCGTAAAGTAGGACTTTTTTGTATGAGCGTGAAGTTTGTTGAAGATTGGTCAATCCTTAACAAGAACAACCTGAATGTTCAGTATCGTATCTCTAATAATTTATAAGTTATATCCATTTGTTACTTGACAAATTATGCTGCCGGTGCAACTTCGGTTTGGTGTAATATTCAAAAGTTTTATAAAAAATAGAAGAATACTTTTTCATTACCTCGATATACCGGGTGGCTACGGAAGTATTGCCTACGGAATATCTCAGTTATTGTATGAAGTAGGTTTGTGAAATTTGGAGCGTCGATATAATGACATAAGAGCTAGAATTTGAGCATATTGACATGTCGAAGTTAACTTCCGGTCTGACCTGAAGTAACATCAACTTTCTTATTTTAAATAGAAACCCTTGTGATATGTCATTAGAAAGGGAATTGAATGCTGAATAAAGCGAAAAGAAAAAAAATAGGGTTTCCATTTAAAATAAGAAAGTTGATGTTACTTCCGGTCAGACCGGAAGTTAACTTCGACATGTCAATATGCTCAAATTCTAGCTCTTATGTCATTATATCGACGCTCCAAATTTCACAAACCTACTTCATACAATAACTGAGATATTCCGTAGGCAATACTTCCGTAGCCACCCGGTATAGAGAAAAAATTGAATTTTTTTTAAGTTCGTTGAGATGAATGTGAAACTGTTAATAGTTGCTATGCTAGAGTTCATAATTTAGCAACTAATTGTGAATTTGGTACCTATTCGGGTTAGTGCATAATGGATGACCCCAGTATTATTTAAATCGATAAATAAGAAAATTAAATGTATAGAAAACTGAAGAAAGGTTATAACTATATTGAATTGGAAAATGAGTACAAACTATATAAGAACCGACTTTCATCTTTCATAAATGAAGCCAAACTAAAATATAATAAAACTCAAATAGAAAAACTTATGAATTCGACAAGAGATTCATGGTATAATATAAAAAAATGATGCAATGAAAAAGAAACTTCCTGATCTATCAATGAAATTGAAATGGCTGATGGTAATGTAACAACTGATCCAAAATTTATTCCAAACGGATTCATAGAGTACTTTTCTCAAGTATCAAAGTTTGTTTTTTTCTGAATATCTTCATCTTGGTGAAAGGTTACTATTTCGATGACAATGACTGAAATTTCTAATTTTCTCCATACCAGATGTCACTGAAGTGAAAAAAATTGTTTTTGCTAGAACCCTTGCTGTTACATTGGTTCGCATCTAACTGTTATGTTAGAATTCAATTTTGACGATATGGCAATCTAATACATCGTATTTTCCTGATAATAATCAGGTTTCGATGATAATCGTGCATGAGCATTTCACTTGGAATATAAACTTGAAAATAATGCGTCAAATTGAAGACGCTCAAAGTTTGAAGACTTAAGGTTCACTTTGAAGACTCAAAACTACACTGAATATAAGTACAAAATTGAATTCTAAGCAATTTTTTCGAAATATTTTTTTCGATATTTCGCCATCTCACCCCACTTTTGGCCTCTTCGTTGTATTTTTTTCAATTAGCCGCCATACCAGTGGTCACAAGACATCTGGCAAAACCTGTTTTCAGGTTGTTGGATATGCGCAATCGATCACCTGAATGTTTTCCAATACTCTGATAATAAACTTTTTCCATGTGTTACATACCCTAATAGCACCATGAAGTCCGATGGTAATCCATAGGACATCCTCTCAGGACATTCGGGACGTCCTTAGGATGTGCAAAATTGGTACCGTGGACGCCCATTGGACATCCGTGGGAAGCACCAATGTCTCGACTTCTCACCAAAATTGGACGTTCTATAAGGATATCCAGTGGACATCCACCTGGGATGTTAATCGGACGTCCCCGAATTACATCAATCGAAAGTACATCTTGGACGTCCTTGGGACGTGCAATATTGGTACGTCCTTAGGACGTGCAGTATTGGTACCGTGGACGCCCATTGGACATCCGTGGGAAGCACCAATGTCTCGACTTCTCACCAAAATTGGACGTTCTATAAGGATACTCAATCGACATCCACCTGGGATGTTCATTGGACGTCCCCGAATTACATCAATCGAAAGTACATCTGGGACGTCCTTAGGATGTGCAGAATTATCAGATGTGTTTGTTCCTACATCTCTTTTAGGACAAAGATTATGATATTGTTGTGGATTACCTACTGGAGATACCAATTAGAATGGAACCAGATTTACTTACTAGATAAGCTCAGCACTCTCCTAGAGTCATTTAATTCGGTTTTGTACTTGTTTAAAGGATACACACAACTATACTTGTCTTACGGAAAGACCTTTTTCAAAACAGTGTTGAATAGGTTAGTAGTAACATTGTTTATATAAATGATAGTCAACCTTATGGGATTATAATTGGATCAAGATGGATGCGACATGTAGATGGCGATAGTGAGCTCGCATCCAAGTCATGTCGTAACTTCAGTGATCTGGCCTCCAAGTCATGTCGTAACTTGATTAAAACAATGGAAAAGCATTAAAATCAGGGTTTTTTGAAGAAACCTGCATTAAAATGACGTCAAATATTCATGTTTGTAACTAATCACGCTAGATGACACTCGCGTTTGTGTCCAATACCTTTTCCACAGGCACTGACTAACTATGTTCTATTTAAACAATGGTAGTAACTATTGAACAGTATAACAAAACTTTCATTTTCATTTATAGATATAACTACATAGAATGAACACAAAATAACTTACAAAACAGTCACTAAACTAATTAATCACAAAAGACGATAGAAAAGCCGCCATAGCTGGTAAATACTCAACAATTGTCTGTCAATTCGTCAACACTTCACTTGAACACAGAAAACAACTTTATGCACGGAATCCATACATGAGGAATTGTTCGGTTTCAATCCGTATACGAACAAGAGAGACAAACATAATTTTTTTATTTTCATTGTTGTGAAACAGTGAATCGCATTGGCATGATAGTGAAAAGGGTTTTATTTCAGATGGGTTGTTTTCGCTATAATGTTCAGCCCTATTGTAAATATGCGATCCATTTTATACCTCTTATGAAAAACCACTAGCTGGGATGTATACACGGGTACTGGGTACACATGGAGGCCTGATTATTGTAACTGTTTTCGAATTTTGTTTAATTTTTATGATCATCCATCCGTCATCTTTGGATGGATGCACCTAGGAAAGATTCCGAAAAATGTTCAATCCAGGACATCCCAAGGAAGTCCTCACAGGGACATTTTCTGAAATTCACTGATTGGGATGACGTCCGATGTACATCCATCAAGGACGTTCCAGAATGTCCCCGTACCAGGACCACCATAGGAAGTCCTTTCGAAGACATGCCAAATACATGCCAACCAGGACATCCAATGGATATCCTAGAAAATTCTACAAAATATATCCGAACCAGGACATCCCAAGGAAATCCTCGCAGGAAGATATTCCAAGATTAACCAATTGGGACGTCCAATATTCATTCACGCGGTAAGTTCCTAAATGTCCCGTACCAGGACAACCATGGGACGTCCTTTCAAAGACATGCCAGAATACTTACTAACAGGGACGTCCGATGGATGTCCTAGGAAACATTACAAAATATATCCGACCCAGGACATCCCAAAGACGTCCTCGCAGAGACGTTTTATACGATGTACTGATTGGGACATCCATAGGAAGTCCTTTGGGGAAATTCATGAAAATGCACTGAATTGGACGTCACAAGGACAATGATTTTGAGTCCCGGACATTCGGACATGATTTGTACCAAATAGGGACGTCCCTGGGACATGGTGTGCTATTAGAGTACTTTACGGTAGGCACTGTATTACCTGATCATTCCGTCTATCCTAATAATTGAAAACATGAAATTGATGAGATTTTTTGAAATCCTGATGATTTCACAAGATCTTATTGAGATGAACAAGATGACGAATGTGTTTCATCTGATATTTCATCTAGTACTCCTTTAAACAGAACGGTTAGGGCTGAAAGAAAAGTAGCAGTACCTCTGGAAGGGACACTCAAAATTGAAAATTCTCCCGTTCTAAAATTCCGAGAAACTATCACTATTTAAGGAATTTTTAAAAAATATTCTCAAAGAGGAAGAAATTTCCAAGAAAAAAGTTTTGACTCCCGTAACTCTATCTCTATTATTTATAATTTTGATTCAACGCCGAAAATAGGGCTCCGATAGTGTACCATATAAGATATTTATTTAGTAACAAATATCAATTCAAAAACTTAAATAAATCATGGTATCATCTTAACACTTGAAAGAATGAATTAACGTTGATTAAAAAAATGTACATAAAATTTTCAAAAGGTTAGATACTATTCAACTATTCTTGAAGATATTTTTTTATTGTTTATTATCGTTTTTTTTTTTCATTTCTTGATTGTTTAAGTAATTATTCTCTCTTTAAAAAGCATTATAGGCATTTCTTCATAGTTTACCAAAAAAAGTTTTTTTTTAGAAACAATTTCATTGTTTGTTAACTCAACAATTTGTTATAAACAAATTCTAACAACCGTTTTATTTTTTTCTAGAGCTAATAAAAATTACAAAAACTGGCATATAGGTATATCAAAGTACTAGAAAATGTTCTTCTATTTTTTATAAAACATCATAAATAAACAATAGAAGTACCTTGAGTTAGAAGCTACAATAACTTATTATAATTCATAGAAATAAAAATATTGCAAAATGTAGGTAGGTCAGTGATGATATTAAGATATGAAAATCAGTATACAGGGTGTCAATTTGAAAACTTCCCACCCTTAATATCTTCCTTCCAGTAAACAATATGAGTAATCGAAAAAACAGGTCAATTTTATTGTCAAGGGGGACACTTTCAAGGACTTTTTGTAGCCCTCGTGGTTCAACCCCCTAGGAGGGGTAGATGTTACCCTTAGAATTTTAAATGGGAAGGGGGGTCAAGTGGCACATCATTTTGATGGGCGTTCAATTCTTGTTCCAATGGTACCCTGACTTATTATTTTTTGATGAGCATTTTCCGAAAAATTGCGTTCTAAACTAACAGAAGTAATTATTAGAACGCCTATACTGAGATGCATGGTTTGGCCAGAACTGGTTAGAATATTAGGTGGTACCGTTCCAACCCTTTATTAGAGGTAACATTAGCCATTAGCTCCAAACACTTTACATAAAAAAGTAGTCTAATAGTAAAACGTAGATGGTAGTAAAGTTGTGTTTATTAAATGCTGAATTTTTAAGTGTCATCGCAGAAATTGTACAGATAGCCTTCCTTTTTTGCTACTTCTGCTGTAAAAAGTTTCTGTTTTCCAGCAAAAAATTGGTTAGCAAATTTGAACTATGTGGTAGTATTGTGAATACCGTTGTACCTGTTGGGCTGTTTAGGAATTACTTCAATAAGTGTATAAAAGTGTAAAAATGGTTTACATTCTTCAAGACAGAATTGAAATGATTGTAATTTATGGCGAAGTTGGAAAGTGCGCACGAAGGGCGGCATGTCTTTTTAACGAAAGACATCCAAATTGTAATGTAAGTTACCGGTATGTGCTTGATTTGGTGAATAAGTTTTACGAAACTGGTTCAGTGACAAATAAAAAAAGAAATAACCCCAGAGTACTAAATGAAGCAGCTCAAATTGAAGTTTTGGGAACATTTGCTGCAGAGCCCACGAGCTCCTTACGATCAGTATCAGAACAGACGGGAATGTCACGCGAGACTATAAGAAAAGCATTGAAAATGCATAAATTTCATCCATATAAAATGCAGATTCTTCAAGAGCTCCACGAGGATGATTATGATAGAAGAATAGAGTTTTGTGAAATCATGTCTCATCGAGTCAATACCATCCCTAATCTTCTGTTAAACATCTGTTTCAGCGATGAGTGTTCATTTTTTCTGAATGGCAATGTTAATAGACAAAATTGTCGCTATTGGAGTGACGAAAACCCAAATTTTTTTCGGGAAGGGCATACACAACACCCACAAAAAGTTAATGTTTGGGCTGGTATTCTTGGAAATGCCATTCTTGGTCCATTATTTCTGGAAGAAAACTTGACTGGCAATCTGTACCTTGATATGCTTGAAGAGACTATCGATCCTCTTATAACTCATGAGCTAGAAACTCAAATTGATGCAGAAGGTAATGAACTTTTGCAGGAGGATCTGTTACATTTCCAGCAGGACGGTGCTCCACCTCATTATTTTCTTCCCGTCCGACAGTGGTTAAACGAGAGATTTCCGGGTAGATGGATTGGCAGAAGGGGAGCAGTTGAATGGCCTCCGAGATCACCGAATTTAACACCCTTAGATTTCTTTCTTTGGGGGCATCTTAAATCCGTTGTTTATAAAACACAACCTTCTGATATTGACGAACTTAAAAGACGAATTACAGCAGCATGCCGGTCAATTCCTAGTGAAGTTTTCCGTAATGTTAGAGGGGAGTTCGAAAACAGACTGTATCACTGTTTAGAGCAAAATGGACAACATTTCGAACAGCTAATAAGATAAGCGTAAGTAGATTTTATGTTGGAAATGTCTTTCTCGCAAATTAAATTTTATTGTGTAGAAGGAAAATAACCACCAAATAAAAAATCCCATGCGTAATAAATGTATTCCTGTCATTCAAGGGTTGGAGCGGTGCCACCTACTCTTCTAACCATTTTTATTAAAGGGAGTCAATACAATAATGCATCTCAGTATATAGTTTAGAACGCAATTTTTCGGAAAATGCTCATCACAAAATAATAAGTCAGGGTACCATTGGAACAAGAATTGAACGCCCATCAAAATGATGTGCCACTTGACCCCCCTTCCCATTTAAAATTCTAAGGGTAACATCTACCCCTCCTAGGGGGTTGAACCACGAGGGCTACAAATAGTCCGTGAAAGTGTCCCCCTTGACAATAAAATTGACCTGTTTTTTCGATTACTCATATTGTTTACTGGAAGGAAGATATTAAGGGTGGGAAGTTTTCAAATTGACACCCTGTATAACGAAAAACGAGTAAGTAGTGCGCCTATGTCGTTACGGCCCTATTTTCGGCATTGAACTAAAATTACAAATAATGGGGATAGAGCTCCGGAAATCAGCCATTTTTGCGTAAATATCTTCCTCTTTAAGAATCTTTTTTCAAAATTGCTTTAATGTTAATAATTTTTGAGTTATTAACAAAAAACGAAAAGCCATCCTTTTTTCTTCCCAATTCGTTAATAACAATTGCAATTTTTTATGTGTTAATACATACTTTCGATACATTTTTCTAGACGTCATTCCAAATCGAACAAGCCATCTCTAATTCTTTTAGGAGGTTTATTTAGAATTAACTCGTTTTTGAACTTGTTAATCAGACTAATAAGCGAATTACCACAATTTCCTCATGATTTTTCAACAAATAATTAGTGTATTAGGATTGTTGTCCATCCGACTTTCGATTCGAAACATTCAAATTAAAAATATAATTAGAATTAGAATCTGAGAAATGCCTGTCAAAAAGATTTTGTTATTTGAAAACATTGACATTTTCAACAATTAGTGGTATGAGAAAGGACCACGCACGTTTCTTATGGAAAATGGCTTTCCGTGAATTTGTCCGAATTTTTGGTATGGTGTAGATCTGGATGCACTGATCAAAAGTGTACATTGCCAAAAACTCCAAAAATGGACAGTTTTCGAAATATGGCTCTATCAATGTAATTTTTTTTGCATTTTTTGAATTTTGACACATAATCAGTTCACTCTTATACTTAGGAAAAACCGAGTTTCAATGATTTCACTGCAGAAATCGATTGAAAAATAATTGTTTCTTCGTTTCAGATACTGCCATTTGAAGAAATTATTATACACTGCTCGTCACTGACGATGTAACTGGACTATTACTTTCAATTTCTATAGTCCAGTTTTTGTAGAAACAAAATCTTCTGAATTGCTCAAGGTATCACAGAGTCACATATATTCAACACCTTTCGAAAGAGGCACTAGAAAAATAATATTCGATACACACTATAGGAACTGAATCTGAGATACTTTTTTTTAAAAATAGTTTCCTAGTAGTCAAAGAAATAGTGGTAAATGCAAAATGAGCATATAAAAATCGTTCATAATGTAGGCTGACGACATAAATACTCGTATCGAATGCAGTTTGTTTATACCGAGTGTTAAATATCAATAGAAACAAGGGAATACATACCCAATAATCATTTCTAATCGCTAATCGAACCGTTAAGGCAAACGGATCCGTGAAAATGTCTGAATATTTGATATGATGTGGATTTCGATGCACTGATCAAGTGTCTATTGCTACAGACTACAAAAATGGACAGTTTTCAAGATATGGCCGTATCAATATCTGATTTTTTTCGTTTTCAAGATTGTGGCCCATAATCGCTTAGCACTTATACCCAACAAAAACGGAATTCTATCGATTTCTGCGCAACAATTGACTGAAAAACAGTTGTATTTCATTTCAGATACATTCATTTGGAGAAATTAGCATACACTGCTCGTCACTGGCGAGGTAGCTGGGCTATTATTTTCAACTTTTGTATCTCCGTGTTCGTAGAAACAAAAACTCTTGAATTGTTCTAGTTCTAACAAACATACTTATCTCCAACACAATTCAATTGTGGCATTTAAAAAAATAATATGTGATACACACTCTAAATATGATTTGAATTTTTTTTGTAATATTCTCCTGGCTATCAGGAAAATAGTGGAAAATGCAAAATGAGAAACTAGAAAAACGTATTTATAATGTACGCTGACGAGATGAATACTCTTATCGAATACAGATTTTTTATACCGGGTGAAAAATCATTTCTAATTGTTAATTGAACCGATAACTGATGAGAGAATGTAGGCTTTCACGGCCGGAGTCAATATATTCAATGTTGTCTGGGCCAAGCGGCCAGATTTTTCTCAGCCGAAAGCCTATATGCACAGGAGTGCTGTGGTCTCAGATGTTTAACGTTCACGGCCATCAACTCTAGACAACAATTAATTTTGAAATAAATGAGTTTTCATTGGAAGAATATATAACTAATAATGGGAAAATTGTAAAACAGTAACAATATTTATTTTATGAAAAATATCAATTCTCCACCAAAGTGATGATGATAGTAGTGAGAATAATAGTACGTAAAAGAAAGTTGGTCCAAACGTTCATCAAATCATTTATGCGTAACATTTAACGAGGGTCAATTGTTCAACAAACCAAATATTATTGTATTCACTCGAACTATTGCAAAATTATACATGGGGCAAATAAGATAACGTTATTCAATCTCAGTTCTATGTCTGTCTTCGGAGTAGCTGAAACACCAAAACGACGAAAAAAACGTTTGAAGAGTACAGACAGAGTCAAGGCACAAAAATCTGACAGTGGTCATCTGTACAGAAGTGAAATGTAGGTGCATTCACTAAATGAAGAACTATTGAACGAAAAATGTATAGTTTGAACAAAATCGGGTAGGGTACTATACAATGATGTGGTTGCTGTTGTGATCTTATTCAATTTGTTAGAGGTAAGTAAAGAAATAAATATTTTTTTACTGTTCACTAGAGATTCGAGTTTAAAAAATCTGCATTCGATACGAGTATTAATTCATCTCGTCAGCGTACATTATAATTACGATTTTCTAGTTTATTATTTTGCATTTTCCACTATTTTCCTGATGGCCAGGAGAATATTTCAAAAAAAAAATCAAATCGTATTTAGAGTGTGTATCGCATATTATTTTTTCAAATGCCACAATTGAATTGTGTTGGATATAAGTATGTTTGTTAGAACTAGAACAATTCAAGAGTTTTTGTTTCTACGAACACGGAAATACAAAAGTTGAAAATAATAGCCAAGCTACATCGCCAGTGACGAGCTTTGTATGCTAATTTCTCCAAATGAATGTATCTGAGATGAAATAAAACTGTTTTTCAGTCAATTCCTGAGCAGAAATCGACATAATTCCGTTTTTGTTGAGTTTAAGAGCTAAGCGATTATGGGCCACAATGTTGAAAACTAAAAAAATCAGATATTGATACGGCCATATCTTGAAAACTGTCCATTTTTGTAGTCTGTAGCAATAGACACTTGATCAGTGCATCGAAATCCACATCATATCAAATATTCAGACATTTTCACGGATCAGTTTGCCTTAACCGTTCGATTAGCGATTAGAAATGATTATTGGGTATGTATTCCCTTGTTTCTAATGATATTTAACACTCGGTATAAACAAACTGCATTCGATACGAGTATTTATGTCGTCAGCCTACATTATGAACGATTTTCTATATGCTCATTGCACCAGGAAACTATTTTTAAAAAAAGTACTTATCTCAGATTCAGTTCCTATAGTGTGTATCGAATATTATTTTTCTAGTGCCCCTATCGAAAGGTGTTGAATATATGTGACTCTGTGATACCTTGAGCAATTCAGAAGTTTTTGTTTCTACAAAATCTGGACTATAGAAATTGAAAATAATAGTCCAGTTACATCGTCAGTGACGAGCAGTGTATAAAAATTTTTTCAAATGGCAGTATCTGAAACGAAGAAAGAATTATTTTTCAATCGATTCCTGCAGTGAAATCATTGAAACTCGGTTTTTCCTAAGTATGAGAGTGAACTGATTATGTGTCAAAATCCAAAAAATGCAAAAAAAATTACATTGATAGAGCCATATCTCGAAAACTGTCCATTTTTGGAGTTTTTGGCAATGGACACTTTTGATCAGTGCATCCAGATCTACACCATACCAAGAATTCGGACAAATTCACGAAAAGCCATTTTCCATAAGAAACGTGCGTGGTCCCCAACCGCTTGGGTAGACGTAAAAAACATTCAGAGCAATTCAACATTAAGGCATGTCAAAATTAAAAATTCAAACCCAAAATAATAACATTATAATCTCAAACAAACTAAAATATGGCATCCCAACGTGAAAGCCAAGTAACAGCCTAGCTACAACAACAAACTATCAATAAGTATATAATAATTTATTCAAATATATAATAGTTAAATTTGAATAACAAACAATACAATTAATCTCTCACAAGAAAAAACGACAAATGAAGATTTCCTTGATAGCTTAGATATATCGAGTTCATGTCTCATGAAAAATCGATCTTCAATGAAAATAACACAATAATAAACGATTTCCATTCATAGTCGGTAGATAATATATCCACATTCTCCTGAAACATCTTATTTACAAACCAAGTATTTCAACATCTGTTAATTTACGGGTTTTCAATGCATACCACGTACATCATCAGTCTGACTAAGAACAATGTGTCAACGATGTTTTCTACAAAAGTGTGAAAAAACAAACTAAGCACATTCTCTCACATATACTTAATTTTTATACAGGTTGATGCTGTGAATATTCGTGATGGATGTGAGGTTGCTGCCACAAAAGATTGATTTTCATCAAAAAAAAACAGAACTTGGAAAACTTTCAAATACTTGTGATTCTTATTATAAGTGGATTAATAATATTCCAGACTTTCGCAGTTTTCGTATCCCATCATAGGAGTTTCGTCGGCAAAAATTGAACACGATAAAGTACCTAATTAGGGAGATGATATTTCCAAGGAACGAGTACATAATTCTAAATTTGTGTGAATAGCTTCAACTTTTGCTGTATTCACTTTAATGAATTTACACGTACCTATTATTGAACGTAGAATAATAGTTGAGGAAACCAACAGTCGATTCACCACAAGGGTCAGTTTCAGGGCCCATTCTTTTTCTTGTGTGCATGAATCATTCAAAGAGTCTCTACACATCTGTAAAAATTATTTTATTTGCAGACGACACCATAATTTTATGACAGTAAAACTGTGAACGATCGAATGTTAATATTCAGATATACAGTGTGTTTCTTAATAAATGCACAGGACTTCCGGATGTGATAGCTCGTTCAGAAAAATGAAAAAAAGTTTCTATTAACTTACCCTCTGAAATTCAACATTTTCGAGACAGCGTGTTGAAATTCAAAAAAAATTATAGTTTTTTGCGAATATCTGTGGAACCGTTTATCGCACAAAAAAACAGATTTTGAGTGCATTTTCTACTCATAATATGCTATATTTTGTGCAGTTTTTTGATTTTTTAAAATTCATAATTGATGAAGATTTTGAAGGGGTAGTGGGTGTTTTTTTCTACGCCACTGGAAAAAGTATGATTTTGAGACGTCTACTTGAACCGCAAAAAAGGTACTCCTGGTCATAAGCTTTAAAATTGACCGTTTTCAAGAAAAATCAACTTTAATGTTGAAAAACATGGTAAATTTTTTTAAATAATTTTTTTCCTAATTATACAAAATTTATTTAAACGTTAGAACAAGTTATAAAACCAAACGTTGACTTTGTTATTGCAAAATAAAAAAAACAATAACAATCATACTCAGTTGAATTGTTGGAAATGTCCGCCATTAGCTTCAATGCACGCAGCAATTTTTCGAGGAAAAACCAATATTTAAACAACATGAAAGTTGATTTTTCTTGAAAACGGTCAACTTTAGAGCTTATAACCAAGAATACCTTTTTTATGTAGAAAACATTGGCGGTTCATATAGGAGGCTCAAAACTGTACTTTTTCCAGTGGCGTAGAAGTTGGAGAAAAAAACACCCACTACCCCTTCAAAATTTTCACCAATTATGAATTTAAAAAAATAAAAAATCCACACGAAACATAGCTTATTATGAGTAGAAAATGCCTACAAAATTTATTTTCTGTGCGATAAACGGTTCCAGAGATATTCGCAAAAAACGATTATTTTTTTTAAATTTCAACACACTCTCTCTCGAAAATGGTGCAAAGATGAAAACCTTTTTTCATATTTTTTGGACGAGCTATCACATCCTGAAGTCCTGCACATATATTATGGAACACCCTGTATAAATCTAAACAAACCTTGGTGCGACTCAAACCTCCTTTCGTTGAATATGAGAAAAACAATTAGAGTAGATTTCAAATGTATTCTATTGACGATATTCATCCTACAAATTGACACCACTGAAAATCGAGAATGCAAGATATTTGAATTTTAATGTAAAATTCCGTTTGTGTGCGATTAAAATAAAGTGATATTTCAACAGTCACCAGTGATATGGAAAGTCAGAAGAATTACTGAAAAGAAGGCTGAATTTTCGCCAAACAATTTGATGACCTATAGAAGGTTCTTTTCTTTCCTCAAGAATGCTTAAATCAGGAGGTTCTGTCAGCCTCAGCAGACACCTCTCAACTATTTTCAGACATATTTTATAGTCTATATTTGTGAGTATAAAAGACACAACTGAAACATTCAGCTGAACTATAACCGAAATGGAAATATGAGAATAGCTGATTGGTTAGAATTTACAAGAACGAAAAAATAAGTGCAATCCTCAAAACCCTACAGGTTCAGACCCTTGACTAACATTTCTAGTTTCCGCACCTCCAAACTACATGGTCCAAATCCTGAAGTGAAAATGCAATATACAACTTGGAATGATGAATCGAGCCAAATGCGAGAGAGATAGGAGCAGAGAAGGACGACCACCTAAAGAGCAACAACAGAGAGAAAATGTCGAATACAGATGAAACTTTCTCCCAATCCGGACATAGAGGTAAATTATTACTTGAAAAATTTCACCTCATCAATTTTTGAATCCAATTGAGGAGTAATCTAGACAAAACTATTTTATAATGAAAACTTAGGTGGACAGTTTCTAAAATAGTGAGCTATCTAATCATGGAGGGAAAATTTCCCTCATAATATTTTCTTAAGGAATTATCAAATGAAGAATGCAGATGTTAATTAATTAAACCTCAAGAGTTAAATAGGTTCAAGTAATTTAGATTGACCTTCCTAACAGGTAAGTCGATTAATCTATTAATTAACGAATAAAAGAATATCGAGAAATTACGATTTAGGTATTAAGTAGGAGCACCCAGAATATCTGAAGTAATGAAGTCTTAGTGATATCATGAATCCCAAATCCTACAAGAGGATACAAATTCGTGGTTGATCTGTCACAATGACTAATTCTCAATAATGTGTTTCAGTTTATTTTATCCTACTTCTCTAAAACTACCAATTTCCACGTGATAACCAGAAACTGGGGTCTGTGTCTTTTCAGAGTCTCTGAGTCGTCACTTTTTGACGTCAGAATTTGACCAAATTAGGACGTCATTTCATCGTCACTGTGCTATCTGGGTTCACGAGGGTTAAATCTTATATAATACCAACGAAAGCTAATTTCTCGGATCGAATATAATATAGGTATTTAGTGTGCTTTTGTAATTCAAAGGACGTTTTTTAAGAGCTATCTATAGCCGATTGCTTTCAAACGCCAATTTATCAACTTCCATAAAATGATTCTTCCCACAATTATTTTTCAAACTTGGCGTCTTGTCTAATTTTTCGTACTTTCTTAACCATGTGGATTCCTGCCTTGCAAAATATTTGTTGATAGGTCTCATGCATCATCTATTCTTCAATGATTCTTGCAGCAGGTACATCTGAAAAACCTTCTGAATACTTAACAATAATTTTTGAAAGTTGATGTCTCGTCGAAATTTCCCTACTGTCGAAAGTCTGTTCACAGAAAAACCTTATGACGGGGCCGATCCGATTTTTTCTATGGTGGCATAAAAAGTATGTTTATAATTATAATCTGCTGTTTTAATAAAATATCTCCACTGGAATCTCCTTGAATGAACAACCATTACGTGAGGGATGATCCAATTTTTTTCTATGTTGGCAAAAAAAGTGCATTTTAAGAAATATTGATCTACTGTTTCAATGAAGTATCTCCATTGAAAACCCCCAGTCAGCAAAGTTATTCGAAAAATCACAAGAATAAACTAATCCTTTGTAGTAGCTGATGCGAATGTTTTCTATGTTAACAACCCAACTTTTCCTATTGTATAGGATATTAGCAATGAGCAGTCCTCCGGACATCTTATGCCTCTTGTCATAAGCTCATTGTAACCTACAGATTTCTTTTCCGTTTTATATACGGTCTTGACGATCGTGGTCATGGGTGTTGCTTGGTTGGGCTTCCGGCGCTGGGATGGCGCTCGCAGTTTGGAGTTAATCCACTGTTCGGGCGCGATCTCAGTTTCGGTCTTTAAATGGGTGTGGTTGTCGATTCATTCGTTGCAGTCATTAGTTATTGACTGCTAGACCTACCCTATACTGATGAGGAGCAACACTCCGAAATCGATATATAGGTGGTCCGAATGTTTCGATGAACATTCCCATGCAACCAAGCAATTGCAGAGATAACCTTGTAGGAACTCTGCACGGAAATTTCATCAGATGTAATTCAATGTTCGTCGTGGCATTAGCCAGGAAAGTAGTTGTTTTCTGATGGATTTTCGACCCAACTTTTCCTATTGTATAGGATATTACCAATGAGCAGTCCTCCGGACATCTTATGCCTCTTGTCATAAGCTCATTGTGAACTACAGATTTCTTTTCCGTTTTATATAC
The DNA here is from genome assembly GCA_944452925.2 of Chrysolina oricalcia. NCBI lineage: Eukaryota > Metazoa > Arthropoda > Insecta > Coleoptera > Chrysomelidae > Chrysolina > Chrysolina oricalcia. Next base: position 5,489,463 of record OX101815.2, on the reverse strand, counting down.
GGTTTTGACGATCGTGGTCATGGGTGTTGCTTGGTTGGGCTTCCGGCGCTGGGATGGCGCTCGCAGTTTGGAGTTAATCCACTGTGCGGGCGCGATCTCAGTTTCGGTCTTTAAATGGGTGTGGTGGTCGATTCATTTGTTGCAGTCATTAGTTATTGACTGCTAGACCTACCCTATACTGATGAGGAGCAACACTCCGAAATCGATATATAGGTGGTCCGAATGTTTCGATGAACATTCCCATGCAACCAAGCAATTGCAGAGATAACCTTGTAGGAACTCTGCACGGAAATTTCATCAGATGTAATTCAATGTTCGTCGTGGCATTACCCAGGAAAGTAGTTGTTTTCTGATGGATTTTCGACCCAACTTTTCCTATTATATAGGATATTAGCAATGAGCAGTCCTCCGGACATCTTATGCCTCTTGAAAAATTACGTTTTTAGTAATCATGATCTACTGTTTTAATGACATATCTTCTCTGGAGATCACCCGAGTAGCAAAGATTTTCGGAAAATCACACGTATAAACCTACGAGCAGTAAAATATATAGAGGTGCTATTTCTATCTGCACAACACACGTTGTTATGAAAGCTGAATATCACTATCCTTTGATATAGTTTGTGGGTGAGGGGTAACCTCCGTGTTCGGAGTGGGAGATTTGTTATTATTATGTTATTCGGATGTGAGCTTAGAACCAGTGGCGGCGTGCTTATACATTTTCTTCATGTTTTATTTTTATCTATATAGACGACACATATGCCTGGTTGGAAATCACGTGTCTTGTCAAGATGTTAATCAAAAATACTTTATTCTGCGAAGAATTAGATTCTTGCTGACAAAGCATAGAATAAAGTCATAAATACTGAAAAAATAAATGAAAGTGTTGGAGTAAAAAAGTAAAAATACTCAAATTGTCGAAACACATCAGTAAACTATACTATACACTATATATAAATATATATATATATATATACATATATATATATATATATATATATATATATATGCATTATAATATGCATGAGAATTCACACATAAACTATAATCCACATAAGAGATTACATTCAAATTTATGTTCAAAGTGTATCATTGAAATAGGTACTCATCCAAAGTGTAGTAGAAGCCTTAGTAGCTCTTTAACTCTTTTCCTTGTGTTTTTAGATTATTGGTATCCTGAGGCAGTTAATCAAAAATATTTTTTTAGAGTTGTCAAGAAGTAGTCTTAACTTGTGTAGAGTTAGGCTCAGTGCGCGATCGATATTACAAGTCTGTCTGGTAGAGAAAACGAGAATTTCTCATTTAGTTGTTATTTTACTTCTGTTTCTTAAACATCAAACAGTTTCTAGTATAAATATTGAGGTGAAAGTCATTACAGTTCATGAGTTTAAATAGTGGCCGACATGTATCTCTGAAGACGTCTCTGCAGACATACCAAACAACAGCTCTATTTTGATGTAGTCTTGATTTGCTCACAGGGTAGACTTGCTTATTGTAAATCGTCTGTCCAGCTTCAAAAAAATTAAAATTTTGGATTGCATTCTTCTATTCCTTTGCTGAAGTAGTCTAATTTTTTGTATCTGATGGATTTTAGTTCTCGTTGCTACTTTTAAACATTTTCTTCTGTGTCCATATCATCTGTTTCACGATCACGAATTCCTCTAAAATAGCATGCATTTCAAACACACACACACATAACTGCAAAGTTATTATATTGTTATAGTTGCAGAACAGTGAAGTAAATTGCATGTCCAACAAATTCAAAGTAAAAAAATATCACTAAACTACCTATCGTTGTTTATACTGCAATACGAGCTATGTCCAGAAACATTAATTTTAGAGAAGACTGTAACATGATAATAAGTACTTCATAAGAATATCTACCGGTCATTATTTTGGAATATAAGGTATAAATTACAAAATAATAGCACGTAGAAATTTTTAAATAGTACTTATTATCATCAGTCTCCTGTGGAATGAATGTTTCGTGACATAGCTCGTATTGCAGTATCCACCACGCTATGTTTTAAGTACTCAAAAGACATTCCAACAAGACATAAGAGTTGAGTTTGCTTACTTACTTTTTAGTGACCTACACTGCAACAAGTTTTTTCATAATTATTGATAAGTATTCGTTTTTAAGGTTGACTTACATAGTAAAATACTTTTTTACAGCTATTTCAACAAATAATGTATTTTTGTCTCAAAATCGGGATTATGCCATGATTACCATGCTGCGACGCCCATGGTTTGATTTGACAAGACGACAAATAAGTCATAAATGAACGTAAACAAACATGATCGCCAAGTTAAGAGATGGAATTCCAACCAGATTACCGACTGCAAACGGATTTATCCAACAATACTCATTTTTACGATGATTCGGTCTGAGATGTTTGTAAACAACGTCGGGTATGTTGCTTTCAAGAAAGAGACAGAAGAGCCCTCTCTATATCTTTTATTCCTCGGAGGTATAAACCAGCCCCAAATGAGGGTTGATATGAGTTTTGAATATGGTGGCAAGAAGGTGTTCTTCCATAGATATTTTTCTTGCATTACGATTTCGATATTCGTAATACAAGTCTGAAATCAACGAAATATTAGATTCTGATCAGCAAAGAAATAATTCGTTCTCTAATATGAATTCACTCTATAGTTCACAGCTCATATTCATGTATTGAATGTAGTTATCATAGATATCTCTCCATTATATTTTTCATGAGATCAACGTGTTTCAGAAAAACGATCTTTTCTCGTGATATCACAAATTCAGTTACGCAAAGTTATGCAACACCCAAAATGACATCGATACCTGCTGCTGCACAGAATTTCAATATATTACCCACCTGGCTCTCCATCCAGACATAATTCATCACGAATTCCAAAAGCATAAAAGAAATAACGCATGCCGTGTTGTATTATTAACTTTGCATAAACTGTGAAATGTGGGAGTGGCCATCATCTAAGAGACGTTTTTATTTTTAATTGGAATATACTTTTCACTAACGATATCGAATTACAAAATTGTAAATTCGTTAAAAATGCTACTTATACGCGGAATCTGTCAAATTTGATTTTCATTCATTCATTCAATCCCAAAAACAAAACCATTATTGGATCTAATTCCACATATTTCTATAAATCTAAGAAAAAGCCAATAAAGCTAAGGCCACATTTGTTATACAGAGCCTAACTTCAGACACCACCTTTAAACTGCCATTTTAATAATATAAAAATACTTCCTAGGGTGGGCTACAGTTGAAGAGGTCTATCCTCAACGGCTTTGTAATGTTAACATGTTTTCTTCCGATCCCACAAGATATGTTGCAGAAAATCTGCGAAAACAGTGTCCTGAAGCAATATTTTTCACAGCATAATATACCCAAAAATCAAGAAAAATCCACTCTCAGATAGTATTTTCCATATTTGGTTTTAGACAATTAACCTATTTTTGTAACTCACCCTGTAGGGCCAGAAGAAGAGTCGAATGGAGAAAGTTGCGTGTTCTGACCTCTAGAATAATATAACCAAAAATCAAAAAAAATCTGACGAGATGATATTCTTGATTCGTGATATTATTACTGCGTTGATACCGTTTCACCTCTTTAGCACACAGATGGCGGCAAAATTACAGATTCATGATGACGCTTGGACAAGTGTCATGTTATGTAATTTTCAACATTGAATTTTATTTGTTGTGATATTCATTAACAATTTGTAAACATTCAAATTTCAATCAAATAATTATGACTCAGTACTTCGGAATGTTGGAAACTCCGCAATTTTCGACTTATACGCCATCCATCGACGAATGAAGCCAACGGTATCAGTGTAATTACAGTCTCAACAACTTTGTTGAAACAAAAGCGAATCAGTGATAACACCATGGTTTCTATACATCTTGAAATAGAGTATATTTCGTTTTAATTCCGAGAGTTCCAACCTTTGGCTTTGACAGCTGTTTCGTGGTCACCCACTCATCAGAAAGGATTTATGGAGCTCTCGAAATCAAAACGAATCCACTCAAGAATTAATACCGTGAAGGCAAGACAGATATAACAGGAAGTTACTTATGACATCTACAGTCACTAGTTGAAACTCAATTTGACACGAACTAAGGAATCCAATAGTAGAGGTTTGTCCACAAATTGACAGGCAGCCAACAAGTAAAATTCGATATCCTTCTATAGAATATTGCATTTTTTGACTTTGACCGCCTGGGAATATCTCAATGATGCGGAATCTCGCGACTATTGCTTACTTTTATAGAAAATTACATTCTGAGCCCGAAAATGTATTTTTCGAATCAGGATGCTAATTCATAGGTGCATTTTTTCGACAAAAAATTTGCCCTTTTCCAGCTTGTCAAATTCAATTTTTGAGATGATATTCAGAATCAGCTGATCGAGATACGTTTGAGAAAAATTTGCGATTTTCAGAAGATTGGAAAATGAAAATTAGCGCAAAATTCGATATCCTTCTATATCGAATATTGTATTTTTTTACTTTAACCGCCTGGGAATATCTCAAAAATACGGAATTCCGCGGATATTAGAAGACTTCATTCTGAACCAGAAAATGTACTTGTTTTTTCGAATCAGAATGCTAATTCTTTTAGAAAATATCTATTTTGTGGATAGGTGCATTTTTTCGTCGAAAAATTTGTCGTTTTCCAGTTACCCCGTTGTTGAATTCAATTTTTGAAATGATATTCAGAATCAGCTCATGGAGATTCGTTCGAGGTAAGTTTACGATTTTCAAAAAATTGGAAAATGAAAAATAGCGCAAAATTTGATTTCCTTCTATATCGAATATTACATTTTTCGACTTTGACGGCCTGGGAATATCTCAAAAATGCGGAATCCCGCGAGTATTACTCAATTATATAGAAAATTTCATTCTGAGCCCAAAAATGTACCTGTTTTTCGAATCAGGATTCTAATTCAGTTAGAAAATGTCAATTTTGTGGATAGGTGCATTTTTTTGTCGAAAAATTTGCCCTTTTCCAGTTACCCCGTTGTCGAATTCAATTTTTGAGATGATATTCAGAATCAACTCATCGAGATACATTTGAAGGAAATTTGCGATTTTCAGATAATTGGAAAATGGAAATTAGCGCAAAATTCGATATCCTTCTATATCGAATTTTGCATTTTTCGACTTTGATCACCTGGAAATATTTCAAAAATGCAAAATCCCGCGAATATTACTTCAGAAATACATCTATACAGTGACGCGTCCATCAGAAAAAATACAAGTAACTGAGAGAAAAGTATATTAACAGTTTTTAAAGATGACAACATGTTTACAAAAAGAGTCTGTCACGTGGCAATTGAGTAAAAGCTTTCACCACTACGTCATCTATTACATTCTTCAACAGCTTTTCAAATGAAGGTGTCGCCTGTGCGAAAAGCACATCACTATTATCGTTTATCAGTTTGTTCGTCACCTCACCTGAAAAAGCAAAAAATCATCATTATGCCATTGCTAGAATATAGGAGAAACAGACAAAATGGTGAAATGGGGATGCAGTTTAGGGGATGAAAACGGTTTTTTGCGATTTTCGGCCTAACGCAAGCTCATAGTGTAAATATTGAAAGAAAAAGTTGTAGATAATAAAAAAATGGAAAACTTTTGTATTAAATACTTTTCGACATAACCTCAAATTAACCGTCAAAATTAACCGTGTGGTGTCAAATAAGCATGATTTTTTCGAAATTCAGAAGACGACTCGTTTTCTAGTTGTGCACATTTTTCGAAAAACATACCCTCATCTTCGTGGTCTTGGCGTGTTTTCGTATTTCGAAGGTTCATAAATGATCATTTCAATTGTTGAAATTTCTACTTTAGAATGGTCTATGTAACGAGGTGGTTTATTGATCGTTGAATCGCTTCAAATTGAGAAAAAAAGTCACTCTGAATCATGATTTTCTCAATATTTTTTATGATTTTCGACTTTCTTCATAATTTTTATAACAAAAAGTAGTTTATATTAAATTATTTATAAAAAAAATTGTATACTTGCATAATAACACTACAAAATTAAATTATTAAATCATTCCTATTATTTTTTACAACTATTGAAAGTCATTGAAAATATTGAGAAAATCATGATTCAGAAAGACTTTTTCTCAATTCTAAGCGGTTCAACGATCAATAAACCACCAAGTTGCATAGACCGTTTCAAAATAGACATTTCTGCAATTAAAATGATCACTTATAGACCTTACGAAAAAATACAAAAAAAACACCATAACAATTGTTGGTGGAAGACAAGGATATTTTTTCTGAAAAATGTACTGAAAACTAAAACGCGAGAAAAAAATTCAATAATGAAAATTCGGTTTATCGCCATTTTGGCGGTTAATTTGAGGTTATATACAGAAGTTTTTAATTTTTATTATTATCTACAACTCTTTTATCGAACATTTTCCGCCAGGAGGTCACGTTTTGCCGCAAATCACAAAAAAAACCGTTTTCAACCCCTGAGCTAGATCCCCATTCCACCATTTTGGGTGTTTTCGTGTTTAAATATTTTTTTCTTCAAAGTTTGAACCAACATTTTCCACCTGGTTCTTGCCTGTTACTTTCTTTCTCCTTCACAAAAATTAACTTTATAAACCCCTATCCCCTATCAATGGCAGATTTGTCATTAATGATCGATTTCTCTATATAGATTTGATCATGAATAATGAAAGAATTGAAATCGTAGCAACAGTTAAGTATTTGGGTTTTCAGTTAGATAATTTAGTATCTTTCAATAATCATTTCGACTATACATTCAAAAAAATACAGAAGAAATTATCCTTTTTTCTAGAATAGCGCAAACTTCCTCGATGGAAACGAAAATGACGGTATACAACCTCATTTCGATTACTGCGCAGCAGTATTATTTTCTTGGGATCTGAATAAATTAAATCAACTTCAGTAGCTACAAAATCGTGGAATGAGAATCATTCTGAAAATAAATCGATATACTTCCATTGTTCTTTTGTCTAATACTTTACAATGGTTTACTGTTTCTCAAAGAATTAACTATTATATTACTATGGTTTTAATCTTCAAAATTCTAAATAATCTAGCACCCTCTTATTTTCAAACATATTTGGTCTTTCGAAGAGAAGTCCAATCGTACCCCACCAAAAATTGTGATAATTTTCATATCGCCGGAACAAACCGCAAGAGCACAATGAGTTCTCTATTTTTCAAAGATTTGCAAGAGTTTAATCTACTACCTTATTCAATAAAAACAGTTCTACTCTTGTTACTTTCAAAAAAAAATCAAAATCCTCATTAAAAAGCAAATAATGGATATTGACAATAAATTTATGTTGCCAGATGTTGCGGAGAGTAGCATCCTCAACTTTATTGCCAAAAAAAATTAGAATTCCTTTATTTCAACAAGAGTGGGGTAGACGGAAAAATATTGTAATCAACTCTTATATTAAAATGCGATTAATACACTAGTAGATTAAATAACTATTAATATATTGGCAACTCGATTAACCAGATGTCAGTTTATAATATGGAACTCAATTGGCAATTTAGATACATACCAAGCTTTTTATCGTCTTTGAAAAGTCTGTCTATTTGTGCTGTCACCCGACCTGCTGCTATCGAAAGGTTTGTTTTGTCTCCCTTAAGATAATCAACTCCTCTCTTCTTCACTATACTGAATAGCTCAGTAACATTTCCCTCGGCTTTTGCTGAAAAGATATGTTAATTTGTCAAATTAGTTGATTACACATTATTGAATGAGATCCAGAAAATATTAACTTTTTAATATACGAGGGTGTATTGATATCTAGTTAGCCTAGACCAGTTCCCTGCATAAACAAAATATTACGTTACTATAGCAACGTACAATAACTTATTAGAAGTGTCAGTGTAAAGTTTGACGTCAAAAAAGGAAACCAGATTTATGCAATAAATTAAAAGAAAAAATATGTCCACCGAAATTGTGAAAATCGAAAAATTGGAGTATCGTGCCATCATCAAGTACCTGTATTTGAAAGGGTTAAGAGGTAAGCAGATTTACGAAGATATGCTTAATACCCTTGGTGATCAATGTCCTTCGTGAAAATTGGAATGCAAGCTTCAAAAGAGGTAAATTTTCCATTGAAGATGATGACCGATCGGGAAGGCCAGTTTCTGTGTCAGTTCCCGAAAATATCGATGCAGTTCATGACATAATTTTAACAGACCGTCGAATTGGGCTAAAACGAATATCTGAAGCACTGAATATTTCATACGAACGCGTTCATCATATTGTTCACGTCAATTTGAACATGAGAAAAATTGCTGCAAAATGGATCCCTAAATGTATGAATGTTGACCAAAAGCGTGCAAGGGTAGTAGCATCGCGTTCGATCTGTGCTCGATTTGAAAACGATGTAGACTTCTTAAACCGAATTGTTACTATGGATGAGACTTGAGTACATTTCTACGATCCAGAAACAAAGCAACAATCGATGGAATGGCGACACTCCGGTTCTCCAAGACCTAAGAAGTTTCGTGTCCAAAAATCTGCTGGAAAAGTTCTTGCTTCAGTTTTTTGGGATTGCCATGGAGTAATCATGATTGATTTTTTGGATAAGGGTAGAACTATAACTGGAGATTACTATTCGACATTACTGACCACTCTACGGGAACCACTTTAAGAGAAAAGACGGGGAAAGCTATCCAAAGGTATTTTGTTTCTGCAGGACAACGCCCCTGCACACAAATCTCAATTTGCCATGCAAAAAATTCATGATTTAGGGTTTGAATTACTAGGACACCCCCCTTATTCACCAGATTTGGCTCTGTCCGACTATCATCTCTTTCCTCAACTGATTTTTTTTTTGAAAGGTCGTAAATTTTCTTCTAACGAGGAGGTAATGAAAGCTGTGGAGGTCTGGTTTCCAGAGCAAGAAGAAACGTTCTTTTGAAAGGTCTAGAGACGTTGCAGGTTCGCTGTAATAAATGTATCCAATTAAGAGGAGAATATGTTGAGTAATAAAATATTTTGACATTGAAATTTTATTTGGTTCTATAGTAGGCTACGAATTCTTCAGTATATCCTCGTATATTGAAGAGAAGTGTATTGACAATGCCACTGAAATTTACTAAGAGCCCAAGAGGTGAATTTGATTGAATTATTCAGTATTTTAGTGGTAATATCATGAGAACAAATTGAATGAGACCTAACTCTTTTGGAGAAAATTTCAATTGTGTGAGAGCGAATAACACAGGAGCAAATTGAATGAGAGCAAATTGGTTGAGACCAATTTGTGCGAGAGCAACTTGTTCAAGTGGAAATTGTGAGAGGAAAATTTCTGAGAGGAAATTTACTGAGAGTAAATGACATGGACCCATTATTATTTATCATTTTCTGCAATATTATTTGTCTAGCTTCAGATTTATGAAAATTATGAATTTATGAAAAATAGTCTCTTTTTCGAGGTTTTCCCGGATTTTCTCTGTGCAAAATGCACCAATCCGGTCGAATGAAGTAATCTGCTTTGTAGTTTTTATAAATCTCTACAGAAGTTCCACTGACTGTCAAACGATTCCTTGAATAATCTTTGAGATATTTCCAAAAAACCAAAAAGTTGTATTTTTTTTCACTATTACTTGTTTGAAAAATTCCACCTAGCTATTTTGCTGTGGCGAAAACTGGCGTTTTCATTAACGAACTATCTTATAGAAATCTCCTGGAAATGATCCTACATCTGACTCCATTAGACCTATATGGGAAGGAGTGCGCGGCTCGCGCCGCTCTCAGACTCACTGCAGTCTCACCATAGCCTAAGGTAAACTACGGCCACTCAAAAATTCTGAAGGAATTCAATCTCACTCTAAATAACACAGACTACACGAAACCCACCCCGATGTTCGACCGCAAGTTCTCGGTGGACATCCCGTCCAGAGAAAAGTGGACGGCAAACCTAGTTAAGCCAAATGGGACGCTCTTTTATACAGATGGCTCAAAACTAGAGGGGAAAGTAGGAAGTGGAGTATTCTCAGAGTCCACACCCCTCAACCTATCATTTCGTTTGCCGGACTACTGTAGTGTTTTCCAGGCAGAAATGGTAGCTATAAATGAAACAGTCAAATGGATACTCCAAACCGGACTTGTGTCCAAGGAAATATATATTCTAAGTGACAGCCAAGCTGCCATTAAGTCTCTAAACTCAGTCTACCTGACCTCCAAGGCGGCTATACAATGCCGTAGAGCCTTAGATGAGCTGGCGACTAAAGTAAGAGTCAATGTTGTCTGGGTACCCGGCCACAGGGACATAGCAGGCAATTGTATGGCGGACGAGTTAGCATGAGCCAGTACGACGCTCACAGCTATATCCGCTAATGCTAGACCAGGGGCACCTATCGCTGAACGGAGGCTGCTCCTCCGGAAGGAAGTACTCCGCCTAACCAACCTCAGGTGGCGGGAGGAGCTTTCTTGCACCTCTTCAAGACAGGTATGGCCAGAGCTTAACCTGCGACGAACCAAAGATATTTTATCTCTTTCCAGGAACTCCATTGGAAACGCGGTTGCGGCCATCACTGGACACTGGCTTGGAGGATGCCATGCTGAACGTATGGGAATCCTACAACGTAATGACTTCTGTAGAAGCTCTCAAGACGAAGAGGAGGAAGAGACGATGGTCCACCTTCTCTGTCACTGCCCAGCCCTATCCAGGAAAAGATTTTCTGCTCTGGGACAGCCTCATTTTGATAACATATCCGATCTTCAGTCGGTTGGTATCAAAAACCTCATGCTGTTCATTAACAGCAGCCAGTGGTTCTCACGGTGATGATGGGGGTGGTAACCACCCCATACAACATCACAACGGGCCTCTGGCGTACGTGGGTTCCATCCCGGACCACTGTGTTAACCTAACCTAACCTTATAAAAATTATTATAGGCCATTTGCGTCTTTCATTTTGTGGGGGAAAAAACCTCTATAGTTTAGTCTAATGATCTTCTTGAAAATGAAATATCAATGTCTTATATGTTTTTTGAAATGCCAAAAAAATGCGTTACCAAATGTTACAGTTAAATTTCCAGTTCCGTTTAGGAAAGTTCCTAATACTTTCCCTTGGATAGCATAATCTGCTTCCATCCTAATTTCATTGAACAAGCACCTCACAACCATTTGTGAAATCGGTACATCAAACCTGAAATAAAACGGGAAAATTATTTTTATTGGTTGCTGAATTTGTAGGTTATGTTGATGGACAATTCGCGTGTAAATAAGCATATTATTACTGAGGTGAGATTATATACACTCTGATGTGACGTAACTCGTACCAAAATGAATTTCGAGCCCTAAAGAAACCACGTATCGTGACAGCTCTCGTATCGAGTGTTCATAATCCTACCCCTGAATGAGACTTTTAGCTCCATGTGTTTGAGGAAACTGATGATGGTGAGGAACAAAATTGTGACTCCCAACAACTTGATGTTTATTCATAAAATTAGTAAATCGAAATAATTAAATTACATAACGAATTATACAGTGAGGTCCTAAAGTAACGGATGAATTCATTTTCTACGTAATTATGAATGCAAATGAAATGTCCTGAAACAAGTCAATTTTTGTATGTGAAACTATACTTTCTCATTTAAATGATTCAGCTGCCCCTTCAACCTCCTTAGGGCTACCCCTATAAAAAATTTAAATGAAAAGGGGTAGCGTTCAAAATCAGAAAGTGGTATATTGCTGAATAGAGAATTGACTCACACACACGCTACCCATTTCCATATAAATATTTTATAGGGGTAGCTATTAACCCTGTGGAAGTTGAAGAGGCAGCTGAATTACTCTATTGAGAAAGCGTAGTTTCATATATAAAAATTTACCTGTTTCAAGATTTTTTACTTGCATTCATAATTACGTAGAAAATGAATTCATTTAGGACCCCACTGTATATTGAAAAGCTGATAATCTCTTCATCTACACTTCAATGCAGGTGAGAAGTAATACCCCCACTTTATGCTTTCGGAAAAACTTCACCAGTCACCTATCAAACTTAGGAAAAATTCCGAGGAAACCAACTCTACCGTCTAAGACTCTTTGATCCAAGAAGAGGAACATCATTATTATTATTGGGCGGGGCTGGCCATCGCATCGGCCGAAACGTACAGAAAGAGGGTTTCATTGTATTCGCCCCACTGCTTCCGTCTCTAGGCCTTATTGGTCACTTCTCTCAGAAATTTTAGATCTTTGGACCAGAATTGGACATTGCTGTTTGGTCCCCTTTTGGTTAGAGGCCAGTTTCTTTGGAATGAAGAGACTTTCTCATCTAGAACACATATTGCCGAATTATTAATTCCCTCAGCCCCTCTGGAGAATTTCACAGGCTCGAGGTTAGTCGCCAAAATAACAATTTGAGACTTCCAATTCCGTCTTCAAATATAACGAAGAATTCCCTGATCTATGGTGCAATTAAATTATATAATCATCTCCCTCCTACCTTCAAAGACATCGTTTCGCTTTCTCATTTTAGGAGATCTGTCAAAAGATTACTTGTTGATGAGGTGTTTTATAGTATCCAAGAATTTCTTGAGAAAGATTGGAATAGGTAATATGTATATTTTTGTTAAGACTTATATTCGATTATTTGATCCTCTGAAAATTTTATTATATTTATTGTTTAATTGTTTTGATATATGTTTGTTCCCTTTTGTTATTGTTGTTCTGTTTTCGTAAATATGTATTTTTTATAATTGTGACAATGATATAGTACCTGCTCCATACCATTTATTTTGATAAATTTTATACCTTTTATTCAATTTTATATACATATATGTATATATATATATATATATATATATATGAAAACTATATATATATATATATATACATATACATATATATATATATAGAAAGGGTAGTCGTTGCTGACTAGTTATGAATAAAACCAGTTAATATTGGGGATTGCAGCAAAGTCAAAAGTGTACTCTTTTATAGAGTTTATTCCAAGCTTTCGTAAATTTTATTTACATCTTCAGGGAACTACAAAGAATTATTATGTCAATTATACATTTTGATGTTATTAAAATTTTACTTACAACTATAGTGAGGTTAGTTGACATGTTCTTAGTTCTTTGGATAGTGACATTACAGCTTAAAACTGTAAATAATATGGAAAAAAGACTTTACGAATATAAATAACAGAAAATTTTGAAATTTCAGTCGAAAAACAAAAGACTTGTTGATTGTATCCAAGGGACACAAATCAGTTGTCAATAGAAAAGAAATCTGTAATTTTCAAGTCAATGTTACCAACTGTAATCTTGTATCAACTGTTGAAAATTGAATATACGACTGTTGTTTTGTAAGTTAGGAAAAACTTACATTTCCAATTGAGTAGTTGTGGAGATATTATTATTCATAGGGAGAGTGTGGTCTAACGACAATAAGAAGGAATAAATCTCACTCAAATGATTTATATCAGTTCTTTTATTCGTACATTTTTTGTCTTGAGATATGAAGGCCATTTCCAAAAAAGTTCTCTTAGTCATATGTGACTCTTTAGCTAATATTTTAGTTGAGTTATAATTTATTCGATGGTCAAATTTGTTTACATGATCAGCAAGAGCACATCTTTCAGGATGAAGTCTACAATCACTTTTATGTGAAGAAATTCTACTTTTTAGGCATCTAGAAGTCTGGCCAATATAATTTTTATCACAGTCCTGACAAGGAATGCTATATACTTCATTTGAAGTGGAAGTTAATGGAATTTTATCTTTTACTTTTGAATAAATTGATCTAATTGGTAAAATAGTTTTATTTGCTATTTTGACATTACACACTGAATGAAAGAGCTTGGACAAACTTGGTGTAATATCTTTTATATGGAAGTGAAGTGAATGTAGGAATTGTAGGATTTGTAGGATTAGTAATAGCAACATTGCTTACTAATGAGAGCTTAAGCTCGAAACACGTGTCTACGGTTGCACGACATTTTGAGGGTTATACCCTATAACTTTTCTACTTATATATATATATAAATATATATATATATATATATATATATATATATATATATATATATATATATATATATATATATATATATATATATATTTATATTTATATATATATATATATAAGTGAAAATAGAGTATATTTCGTTTTAATTCCGAGAGTTCTAACCTTTGACAGCTGTTTCGTGCTAACGCACTCATCAGAAAGGATTTATGGAGCTCTCGAAATCAAAACGAATCCACTCAAGAATTAATACCGTGAGGCAAGACAGAATATAACAGGAAGTTATTCAATGACATCTACAGTCACTAGTTGAAACTTAATGATGTCATTGAATAACTTCCTGTTATATTCTGTCTTGCCTCACGGTATTAATTCTTGAGTGGATTCGTTTTGATTTCGAGAGCTCCATAAATCCTTTCTGATGAGTGCGTTAGCACGAAACAGCTGTCAAAGGTTAGAACTCTCGGAATTAAAACGAAATATACTCTATTTTCACTTAGATTCTGCTTGCGTTACGTATTAGAAACTTGATTGAACCTTGGGTTGGTCAGAACAACGAATTGTTGGCTGCCTGTCAATTTGTGGACAAACCTCTACTTTTGGATTCCTTGGTTCGTGTCAAATTAAGTTTCAACTAGTGACTGTAGATGTCATGAATAACTTCCTGTTATATATATATATATATATATATATATATATATATATATATATATATATATATATATATATATATATATATATATATATATATATATATATATATATATATATATATATATTTATATATATATATATATATATATATATATATATTGTGACTTTAACAATGAGATTCAAATCTTCCGATAATAAAGTATATTTTGATTGATTGATTGAACGTAAAATACTCACTTGGAAATATTCTTCACAATAACATATATTTCCGCTTTTTACACAGGGTTTATTCACTGCATCAAAATACATTACATGACGCGCTTCATATACATAAAAAATTGTATATAAGAATTTTCACTGGTGTTCAGACAACCGGGTGCAAAGCAGTTTTTCGTTCACAGTTATTGCAGGAATACAGATACAAGAATTTGAAAAAATGAAGAATACAAACAACAAAAACTTTCAAAACTTTGAAAACCGCATTAACCTCAAATAAGGAATCACGTAGGGCCTGTTCGTGTGCAGCATAGATATTTGATGGAACTGCTTTACTTGTATCCAATTTCAATGTAGGTAAACGAGTTAAACAGAGACAAACGATTATTATTGGTTTGCTCCGTATAACAGACGAACGAACCCATCTGGAATCAAATGACAACTGTCATACGACACAATATACAACACAACTTTTACAACATTGCCAAGTTTAGTTTTGATGAACGTGACGTCACGAATCACTTTTCTTCTGATTATAGAGAAACTAGCTGTTAGAAAATAAAATTACAATTTCCCGAGTAATAGCGTACATATTTTCTCATCACAGTGTTTTCTCATATCTCGTTGAAAGGTCCATTGTGATAGTTTATTTTTTTGGCATCCTTGATTAATTTGAGATCTTCTTTTGATTCGTTGTAAACATCTTTTGAAGAAATGTTAACTTTTTTCAAAGGTACTAGATTTTTTATTGGCTGTATTTATACATCCTTTGACGTTTTATTTTAGATGATTTTGGAAGACATAACTCGAAATTATAACACAAGATATTGTAAAAAAATACGGTTTTAAGTTTCGGGCAGTGGAAAAGCCTACTTTATCTTGATGGTTCTACCCAACGTTTTTTAAGAATAGGGACCCTGAAGTCATAAAGATAGACGTTATCCGAAAATACTCACTGAAACGTCGGACAGGTATAATCTGTAAAACCATGTACAAAAACATTCGTGAGGTTGGCTTTTACTTTGAGTGCTTCTGTATCTAGATCCATGACAACTTTTTCGCTGAAAAAGGGCTCGAACGGTGGCAAATTTAGCTCAGGCAGACCCTTCGCCAGGAAAGGTTTTGCTGCTTCCAGTGCCTTGAAAATGCACTCGTTGAAGTTTTCGTCGGATCTACGGCATCGTGGAAAATCTTCAGCTGAAAAATTATGAAGATATTTTTCTTGTTATATGAAGACCCTTGAGGGTTAGTATACTACGGTTCCTCAGAGGAATCTCAACTTTTTTATCTTTGGATTTAAACCACTAGTTGCTTTGGAGGAAATGTTCAGAATAGATTTTTTTTTCAATTCTGGTGTCTGTCTGTCTTCGGTCTGTATGTCGTGTCAACTGAAAACTTTATAGTAATCTCCGAAACCGCTTCAAATTTTAACCGTTTCAAATTTTAACCATTTCAATAACTCAAAAAAACGAGGAAAAATTTTAAGAGGGTTTTTTTTAAGTTTTTACTTCCCTCATTTCACTGACGCCCGTTGAGTTTTAATTTTTTTTATTACGATCGAATATACCTCTTCACTTTCCGATCAGGTCATTAAGGATTTGAGAAAAATCGGAAAATGTTAAGTGGATTACCCGGACGATTTTCTGAAAAATCGGAATTAACTTGAACCCAAAATATGGCTAAATGGTTGAACGAAACTAAATTTTCAAAACGGCAGTCGATAGAGCTCTGATGAGCAAATGAACCCCAAAGGGATTGTTTTTCGAAATACCAATCGGAAAATGATGAAAATTCCTTAAATCTGAAATTGAAAATTTCGGAATATTTTTCTTTTTGTTTTTTACGAAACTCCCAGGTTTTCGGAGAAAACCCCTCAAAAGCAGAGCTTGTGCGAGCAAGGGAGATCCGGGACCTACAGTTTAAATAAAAGTTGAATCCGAACCACTCACACGACCGGGGATCGAACCCCGACCGTCTGGGTGGAATATTTCGGACTATATCGAATATTTCGGAAACGGTTGCCCAATTTCCAATTCCACCAGAAATCTATTTTGACCGCATTCCAGAAATCCTCAAAAAAAAAGGAATACTTTTTTTTAATCAATAGCCCGGGAAATATTTTTAAATGTGGAAAATCGAGAAATTAACCGTATCAAGAATGAAACTGAAAGTCTTCGAGTCGCATAGAGTACGTCACTAGGAGCTTAACCGATATGTCTGAATCGTTTTTCTCCAACTTTATAAAAAGTTGTAAGAATTTAAAAAAATTCAAACATCAAAATCTGGAACACGAAACAGGATATCGAAAAAATGTACATACATAGTTTTGATGTCCTTGAACAGATCTACAGAAAGTATTGGAAAAGTTTTCTCATATTCTGGAAAATTGTAATATTTTTAACAGAAACACCAAAATCTCAAAGACGGCAACTGATTTTCAAATTTCACAAGATAACTTTTTTGATCGCCTTCTGAAAATTTTTTCAGAAAAGTTGATGGATTTTTCCGTCATATCAATAGTCCGGAAAATAATTAAGAAAAAGAAGAAAAATTGGGTAATTGAAAAAATATTTACATTGTTTTCTAAAAACAACAAAACCTCGAAAACTATATGAGATATATTTAAAAAATGGATATGAACAGTTTTATTGTATATATATATATATATATATATATATATATATATATATATATATAATATATATATTATCTTGGAAAATTAACAGAATATTGAGTTTTTTTTTATAAAACCACCAAAATTCCAATAAAAAACGAAAAATTATGTACTTGGAAAACTTTTAACATTTCTAAAAACAACAAAACCTTGAAAACTATATGAGATATCGAAAAAATTTATATGAACAGTTTTATTTTACACGAAATAGTCTACAGAAATGTACCATGTAATTTTTTCATATCTTGGAAAATTAACAGAATATTGAGTTTTTTTTATTAAACCACCAAAGAGTTCAGCAATATATGAATGACTTCCATCTACCACAACACACTAAGATCTATCACTCAGATGCGATTGAAAGAATGGGGAATACACCAACATAGAAAAGTGTGTTTGAAAACTTAAAACACGCCTTTCTCATTTCTCTCTCTCTCTCTCTCGGTCTTTCTCTGTAATAAGTGGAAATGAGTGCGAATATTTCGACTATAAATAGTGCCATAACCTTTGGATTTTTTAGTTGAAAATAAGTGTGTCTTGGTAAATTTTACTGTTATTGTATCTATAAATAAAATTAAAATTGCAGAATGAACCATTTGAGGAAGCTGTTAATTGAAATACTAATTTACATTAAAAATCTTTCTGGATTCATGGATTCTCTGATTGTGAATACTCACGTAAATTTTTACTGCCGTAGGTCTCCATCAAACACAACAGAAAACATACAAGAAAATACGGTCTCATTTTGAGTAGCGGCAGTCACTCTTGCAACAAAACCAACAGTATGACTGTATAAAACTTGAGCTGAAGGCTACTTATGACATTTGAAGAAGAATCGAATGCATTTTTTCGAGATAACGATGATTTTTATATTAGTACGAGAAAATTTCGCATCTTTGTAGAAGTCGTAACGCGAGAAACTTTCCATACCATCTCTGTAAACACTGCCAGCAGGTCCATAGTAGTTTCCAACAGTATGAGATACATTTCTCCATTCAGACAGCCATCGATGATGCTTGGATTTCATGGAGAGTAAATGTTTGAAGGTGTCTTGTTCATTCGTAGCCAAAAGAAGAAAATTGTGGTAATCATGCATGATGTCACTAATGAACTGATTAGTGCCAGTGTCACTCAAATGTTCTGGAATGGAATTTATTGTCTTGTGTGAAGGTCCATATCTGCAAGTTCTTTCCAACGGTTTGTCTGATTTTTAAATTCGCAGTCAAGATAATCTCTTTTTAAATCAATCTTGTAAGGTTTGTTAACAGCTTGTGATATTTCCAGATAGGGATGGATCTGGATTTTTATGACCGACATGAGCACTTTCTCTAATACTGATAACTTCGGGCAGGCATTTTTGTGATCAACCCATCAATGCCTGATTTTATTTTCCCGCTTATACTGGAAATACATTTTATTGTGTGAGCGATAGGGTGTTAGAGTGAGATTGAAACATATCTTAGAGTTTTTGTCATAAGTGGAGTTACAGCATATGGTCACACTAGATCATTTATTACAATTTCAATAATTATTTACCCAAGTGTAACCTTGTTGCGTTTTGACAGTTCATTGAGGCTCTGAAGGCATTCCCAGACTTGCTTTGACTTTATATGTATTGAGTTCAGAGCTTTTAAAGCGCTCTGGCTGTCAGATAGAATGAAGATGTGTTTTCTTTCATACCCACGGTCATCTGTCATCTGTATGCATGTCATTATGGCATTTGTCTCTGCATGGAATACTATGGTGTTGTTGCCAAGGGGGACTATTACGTTCCTTTTTGGTCTTACCTCGTATATTCCAGCTCCTGTTCTTTCATCTTTTTTTGAACCAGCTGTGCACCAGATAATGTTTCCAGATGATAGTGATTCTATTCCCGAGTCCCGTTCGTTCCACTTGAGCTGCGTTTTGAATGTTTTTTCGTACGAGTATTGTGGTAACGTGTAGTCTGAATTCATTTCCAGTTCGGTAATGTTGACTTCATGGATGAATTTGGTGTGCCCAGATTGTGGTTGGGTTATCCAATTACCTGTTTGTTTAAGTCTGTATGCACTCATCCTCGCCTCCCCCATGACTGTGATGTTTAAAGGTGGGAGGTTTAGGATAATTTCCATAGCAGCGGTTGGAGTGCTATTCATACAACTCGTGATACACAGACAGGCTGTATTTTACCAAGGTTGGTTTTCGACTGTCTCTGGTTCATCTTGGGCCACCACAAAAGAGAGCCAAATGTGATTATGGGTCTTATGATCGCGGTGTAAAGCCAGTGCATGGCTTTCGGTTTCAGTCCCCATGTTTTTCCAAAAGCTCTTCTGCACATCATGATGCTTTGCTTTTGTTAACTACATGTTGTAGATACCTGTTCCAGGTTAGTTTCTTGTCCTAGAACAGCCCTAAATATTTGACATGATCAGCAACTTGTAGTGTTACGCCAAAGAATTTGGGTGACTTCAAGTCCCCCTGAATCCTTTTGCGTGTGAAGGAAATGAGTGTGGTTTTGCTGGGGTTTGCCCACAGTCCTTCTGTTTTGCACCATTCCTCTACGGTCCTCAGTGCATTTTGCAAAAGCACATGTAAATATTGTGATTCTGAAGACGCTGTGAAAGTATGCTAATTTTGTTAGGCCATTTTGATGACTTGCCCGATGAGGGATACAAAAAATATGTGGCCATATGGCGACTTAGATAGATAGATAGATAGAAAGATAGTTTATTTGACTACATTATATACAATCGCATATTTATAGCAGGTCATTTGTGGATTTTTTAAAATATTGACATACATTAACAAGTAAAACAAAAACAACAAAGTAGAGTGACAGCAACTTGAATAAGTGAATAAAAAATACATGTAAAATAAATAAAACATGCTAATGAAAAAAAAACATGTAAATAAATAACACATATAAATGAATAAAACATGTAAATTAATAAAATTTTATTCAAATTTTGGTGGGTATGTTCCCGAACACAGAACACGGCTGTGAAGTTTTTTCAAAGTATTCATTGACAGAGTAGAAACTACTATTTGAGAAAAACGATTTCATTACTTGCTTGAACTTATTCATATGCAATAGTTTGATATGTTGCGGAAGAACATTATAGAGGCTGAAGTCTAGAGAATTATTTTTAGAAACTGAAAGCCTATGCCTAGGAATCCTGATGTTGTCAGCTTTCCTAGTATCGTATTGATGAATATCAGCTTGTATGGTAAGAGTGGGTGATTTCTTGTGGATTTCAATCAGTGAATTGTACATATATAAGGACGGAAGAGTCATAATTTTGAATTTTGTAAACAAAGTTCGGCAAGAATCTATATCTCGCATTTCCTAATATTCTGATCGCTTTTTTCTGTTGAATGAAAATGCCACTTGCAGCAGAACAATTTCCCCACAGGAGAATGCCGTAACGCATAAGAGACTGAAAAAGTGAATAATACACGGTTAGTAGTGCATCAAAATTTGCAATATGTCTGAGCTGACGTAGTAGGAACAGTATACTTGACTATTTGAGTTTTAATGTCTCTATATGAGCACTCCAGTTGAGTTTGCCATCTAAAGTGAATCCAAGTATCTTAACACTTTGTCCTTCTTGTTCAATTTGACGAGTAGTGATGAATAATCTCTGTGACTTGTCATTATTGAGTTTTAAATTATGAGATATGAACCATGCTTCAGCTTTTGCTTCAATTTCTTTGGACTGATCTAATAAAGAACTGAAATCTGGATTTGAATAAATGAAAGATGTGTCATCGGCGAACATGACACATTTACAAGTAGTCATGAAGCTACTCAACTCATTCACATATATAATGAACAAAATTGGCCCCAACACAGAGCCCTGGGGTACACCATGATTTATTTCTTCAAAATCTGATGAACAGTTATTGAATTAGACAGCCTGAAACCGATTTGTCAGATAAGATTCAAATAGCGAAAGTGCTATCCCTCTTATGCCATAATGAAATAACTTTTGCAGCAGAATATCATGAGCAACACAGTCGAAGGCCTTTGACAGGTCTCATAGCGTGATAGCTATATGATGCCGCTTTTCAAGGCCCTCGACTATGCCGCTCACCATATCCATTACAGCCGCTGTGGTTGAACATCCTGATCTGAAACCAAATTGCGAGTCACTGAAAAATTTATTTGTTTCAAAATAGCTTGTCAACTTTTGTTTCAAAATTTTTTCAATGATCTTGGAAAAAATACAAATGATGGAAATAGGTCGATAGTTTTCAATTAGTGATGTATCTCCTTTTTTAAATAAGGGGATAACTTAGGAGAATTTCAAAATGTCTGGAAATTTTCCTGTAGTGAAAATTTTATTGATCAGGTCGGTTGAAGGTTCTATAATTATGTCCGATGTTTCTTTGATGGTTTTACTATTTAAGTCATAGACATCAGCGCATGCAGAATTTTTCAAAGAATGAATGGTGTCCATAACTTCATGTTGGGTAACTGGAAGCAAGAAAAAAGATGAGGATGGTACTAGAAGAGTTTTCGTAAAATTAAGTACATCACTTTCAGGATTATCAGGCAATGATTTTATAATAAATTCTGCAACTTGGACGAAATTATTATTGAAATTGTTTGGAGTGATATTATCATTAATACGGGGAGTAGATTGTGTCTTGTTTCTTTCAAAATTTATTATATGCCAGCTTGCTTTAGACTTGTTTTCAGCAGAACAAATGTAATCATTATATGCAGACTTTTTAGCGGTTTTGACTTCTTTCATATATTCTTTTTTCATTGATTTATATACTCATTCATCATCTGGGTCTTTAGTTACTTCAGATATCAATTTAATATTTGATAGAACAGATCTTCTAGCCTTTAGCACATCATCGAACCAACTGATAACTGGTTTCTCCTTTGACGATTTTTTCTTCATTGGAAAATGTTTATCTACCAAACTATTATAAGAATTCACTATAAAGGGTTCAAAGGTGGCATGTCCAAAGGTCACACAAGGCTCTGAAGGGTTAAGTTGTTAAGGTTTTGGTTTTATGCAACTTTATTCATATGTTATCTTGAGAAAACGTCTTCCTCGTATTATTCTGATTTTTTCTCCGTGGTTTTGTTCTGATTAATTCGCACTGTGCGGAACTTTTTTTTGTTGATGATTTTTTCAACCCATCCTTGAATCGAAAAACAAAACAAATATAATATATCTATTCCGAAGAAAAATCTGGTATTATTCTCAAAATCAGTTGGTGTTGTGCCTAATTTTCCTGTATTATATTCGTTGTATTCAAAACTGGTTGACTAAATCAAATGAAATGTATTTAACCTCGATGATGAATCCATTTTTACATTTTGGCTCATTTTTAGTTATCTTCTTTTTCGATAAATGAAAATGAATGATGGAAACAATTCTTGTTTACAGACACACAAAAAATAAAACCTTGAAACAAGTTTTGGTCGTTCAAAAATTCGATCACACTTGTGCCATTACGAATTCTCGATAATTATAATCGCTAAATGGAACTCTCATCTCCTGCGATATGGGGACCAATCAAAACGGTGTGTCTTGATAGTACACAGTTGCATTTTTATATTTATAGCCAGAACTGAAGAAAATGTTTGTATATTTTGAATCGAGGACATAAAACACTCTAATGTGAACACACACTGTTTCTTTCAATGCATAAATTCCACACTGAAAAGTTCAAAAATGGCATACACCAAACTGGTGACCTAGATGATAGGATTCGTCCATTCTCGTCAGCTGAAATGTTCCGAAATACTTCCTCAACTATCCGATAGATGACGGAAAAAATCTCAGTTGGCATCTAAAATAACACAAAACCAAATGAAATATTTACCTATACACAAAAAAAATCAAGAGAGTTGTGTACTGAATTTAGGAAACCATGACCGAAAGGGATAAATGAAAGTTTTTTCCCAATGATATTGAATCTCAAAGTGAAATATACTGTTTACTATAGGGTGTCCTCTACACGAATATGTGTCTTCAACTAGCTACCTTTTCATTTTCCCCCTCAGATCAATAAGTAAACATAGATTGGCCCGATGCTATATAAACATCATATTCACTGAACCGAAGATTATTCTTGCGGAAACTGTTTTGTTTCGGGTTTTTGACATTCGAACCAAAACAAAACACTTCTAGCACAGTGCCGTGCTTTTTTAAGGGGGTCAAAATTACTTATGCAAATGCAGTACCTGTGAGCTGCAACAAGTTATGTCACGGTTTTGTCTTAAAATTCCTAGGGTCAATAAAAAGCCGGGGGTTGGCAGCAAATAACGTTTTATCAAAATTTGGGGATTCAAGATAGCGGATTAGTTCTGTGATTTATGATGATATTCTTTCCTTAGTTGGATTCTAGGAGTTTTCAGCTATCAAAAATAAAGCATTATTTATGGTCTAAAGTAATTAATTCGAGAGATTTAACAAGTTCCTTGACTATATTTCAAGTTTGGTGCCTGGGGGTTTATGTTGTGTAGATCAAGTTTCAA
Source organism: Chrysolina oricalcia (assembly GCA_944452925.2). Taxonomy (NCBI): domain Eukaryota; kingdom Metazoa; phylum Arthropoda; class Insecta; order Coleoptera; family Chrysomelidae; genus Chrysolina; species Chrysolina oricalcia. The sequence goes on along the minus strand of OX101815.2, from coordinate 5,465,456 downwards.
CGAATCAATACGAATATTTGAATAAATATGGACCAGTTGCATAATGCCTTCTGTTAACGTAGGTAACATAACTGGTGAGCTTAGACATGCGTTGCCATAGTAATCATCAAATCAAATATTTATTTGTCTGTTAAATTCTTTATGCAACTGGCCCTATGAGTTAAGAAACCTTCTCCAACATCTATAAATAAATTGTTCATTGTGTTGAGTATTATCCTTCCTAAATTTTGGACCGTTCATTCATATGGCAAGTACCTGTCAGAAAACAACTACTCTCCTGGCTAAGACCACGACGGGGATTGAATTAAATCTAACAGATATTTGTGCAACGTTCCTCAAAGCATCAGAGAACGCAAGTGCCAGTGTTTTGTGTTGATGAAGTGTTGTTCAAATTTTCCTGTGTGTTTTCGTGGTTTTTGTCCTGCTTAAACAACTTAAAGTTACATTTGGAATATTTTTCAAAATAATGCAGTGGTTCAGTGAGACACAATGTCGAAATACTGCTTTGTTTTCAAAACAAATTATAGTAAACAAACATTCCACAGGCGAGGTTCCAGTGGCGTCAAATGCAAGATACAAATCATGCAATCAAACATAATCGTCAAATATAATATTGGAGGACAAAGAAACTCATTCAAAATTACAGATAAGAAAAGCCTATGGCAAAATGGTAAATGCCTCAATGTTTGTTATAAATATCTGTAAGCAGGGGGAAAAAACATTGAAGCTTATGACAGGAAAATTGAATTTATTATCCAATAATATTGATATTGTTAAAATTCTAACAGATTGAATGAAATATATGCTTATCCACACGTTATTATAACAAATAGGCAAATATCACTATTATTTATTTAATTTTAAGCCTAACATATACAATATTACAAATGTATAAATATAAATAAATAAATAAGTGTTAAAGTGTATGTGAAAGAATGATTCTCAAGAAAGCTCAGTACATGAGGATTTCAACACTTGGTATTTATTGATTTTAAAATAGAACTGTCTTTGTCAAAAGAGACCATACCCTTTCTACTTTGTCAGTTCCGCTTATTGACAATTCAAGGTATAATCAGATTTTGAAAAAAGTACTTATTACCTTCACCAAGGCAAAACTATGGTTTGATAAAGGCTCTTCCTCAAAGAAATGATTTCCAAAAATTTAAAGTAAGTCCTTTGGTATATCATTAATTGTCCTCACTGTTAGAATTTTAACAATGTCAATATTATTCGAAAATAAATTCAATTTTCCTTTCATCTGAATGTTTTTCCCCCCGCTCACAGATATTTATAACAACATTGAGGAATTCACCACTTTGCCATAGGCTTTTCGTATCTGTAATTTTGAATGAGTTTCTTTGTCCTCCAATATTATATTTGACGAATACGTTTGATTGCATGATTTGCATCGTGCATTCGACGCGGAACCTCACATGTGGAATGTTTACTATAATTTGTTTTGCAAACAAAGCAGTATTTCGACATTGTGACTCACTAAACCACTGTACTATTTTGAAAAATATTCCAAATGTAACTTTAAGTTGTTTAAGCAGGACAAAAACCACGAAAACACACAGGAAAATTTCTAATAACACTTCATCAACACAAAACGACAACGTACAATGGCCGCCACGGCCGGTGTCACAAGCGGTGTTGCCAAGAGTAAAATAATTCTAGTAACTGCTCGAAGTGCCTAAAATTTCATCAGTTCAAAACGACATATATCTTCCTTTTTGGTAATTTTTTCACACTTTTCTGGACATAAACATTTCTCTAGAATTTTTAGAATAATACATCTGAATATAAAATATGATTGATTATGCATTTTTTGGTAGGTTCCTACCAAAATCATATTTTTTTACCAATTTGACAACAGGGCGTCAATGTTTGAAAACATTAGGGATGAGAGGTGTACGTAAATAAACAAAATTGTCTTCGGTTCAGTGAATATGATGTTTACGTAGCATCGGGCCGATCTATGTTTACTTATTGATCTGAGTTTTCCCCAAAGAATAACAGACCGTCGCAAATTTATTTTATAATTTATTACTTCCAATATCAGTCTAACAACTCCTAAAAACCTATAAAATGAACAACTTAAAATACTCCTTCATGCGCCATCTTAAGGTATTGGTGGGTATAGTTTGTCAAAAGGTATTTGACTCTCAATTCCTTTGAACAAAAAGTCTTCCAAAATTTGGGTCAACACCTTCTCTATGACCGGTCTTATTTCTTCAAACAACTCGTTGACGTTGTCTCCGATGACTCTATTGGTCAAGTTGGCTGAAACAAAAACAATTATTATTATGGTTAGTAAAACATTAAAAACGATTACAGGAGTTGCAGTTGTAAACTTTAACCCCTGTCATAGTTGATTCGAGTTGGGGTATATGTATAATGGATATTAATAATAATAATAATAATAATAATAAATTTATTAGCAGTAATATATATACAGTGTGTCGTGTGTCCCACTTTAAGTAAAAACCTCATATTTCATTGAGAATAAAATATTTTGGAAACGATTTTCTCTCACATTATAGTACATTCGTATATCTATTTTCCACGGCTAACTATGACCAATTGAAAAGTGAAAAAGTGGGGAAAATATGTTAAGGATTTTTTCATCACAAAATTAATATCAAATTCTGTCACAAACCCCTAGATCCCAATGCTTGAATCAATTGATCATACAGGGTGTCATTTGTAGCTGGCAATGTGATTATCTCTTTTTTATCAGTAATATTTGCTTAGTTTTCAAAATTTCTCCACTTATTACAAAATTTACAAAAATATTTAATTAATATTGTGAAACATAACCAAATATTACTTTTCCATGGCAAAATGTGACCACTTGAGTAGTCAAAAATTGGGAAAAAATATATTAAGGATCTTTTATTGAAAAATTAACCCAACTCCTGGTTTTGGAATGTCCCAGAACCCCAGAACTTAATGCTGAATAATTGAAATATACAGGGTGTCATACGTAAAATTCCATAATTTAATTGTGATTGAACAAGTGGATATTTCCAGATAGTGGATATGCAAAAGTTTTTAATAACTTAAATTTCGATGAAAGATATCCCTAATTTTTCTATTACGTACTCAATTTGTAAATCCCATCAAATATTTGATACAGTCAGTTTCATAAATTTTTTATCGTCAATATTCAAGGTCCTAAATTTGGTAATGTATTTCTGTATGAAGTGAATGGAAGGTATTTAGTTTTTTCAAAATTTGTTCTTGATATATCTTCATCAAACCAACTTCTAATAATTTTGATGTTTTGATTTATTGAAGTTCATTCCAAGTTGAAACCTTATATATAATAACGGTTCCATATGCAAAACAATGAATTTTTCCATAACTTTCAAGATTTAATAGGTCATTAAGATAAATATTGAATAAAAGTGTACCCTGAGGTACACAATATTCAAATATTCCTGATTGCTCAATTTTTCATTAATTTCTACATATTTAATTCTGTTAGAGAAATAGCTTTCTAATAGTTTGTGAGTTACTTCGTGAAACCCTATTTTCTCCAATTTAGGTAGTGATTTATATAAATCATTTGTAAGGTAACAAAAAGCATTTTGATACTTTCCTTTTAAAACCAACCTGTAAATCTGATATAATGCCATGTTTTTTCAAACAGTTTTAAATTCGAATTTTTTGTGTTTTTTCAAAAATTTTGGATAAGCTGGATATTAATGAAATTGGTCAATAATTTTTTACACATGAAAGTTTTTGGATAAAAACCAGTAGTGAAAACAAAAATTATTAGGTATGCTAGAGATTCAGATATTCTTTCAGGGGTCCTTTTTAAACTTCACTAGTAATTTCATTAATTCCAAGGGATTTCTTTTTTCCACTAGTCATTTCAATTTCATTGATAGGTCTGGAAGTTTCTTTTTCATTGCATAATTTTTTGATATTATACCATACATTTATTGTTGAATTCATGTTTTTCTATTTGAGCTATTATATTTTATTTTATTTTGTTTTATGTTGTTTCATTTTGCTATAACCATTCTTCACATTTTTATAAATTTCACTTTTTACCGATTTTAATAATACGGGGGTCATCCATTATTTTCTCTTTCTACCAATACTTTTGATTTTTACTTTATTTGTACTTTTTTCAACAGTTTTGATTTTTTTTATCAGACAGGTTGCTAATTCCTCTGAAGTTTTCACATTGTAGTAATCATTCCAATTTTTGTTTGAAAAATTTTCATGTAATTTTTAATAGTCTGTAAAAAATGTATATATTGTTATTCTTTCATCTGCTCAATTTCAAAATAGATTTATAGATTAATGTTATTTGATATTCAAAGATCATAGGTTTGAAGATATCAGAATTTTCATCACTCTTTATGAATATATATAAATAAGGATGGATTTAGCGAGGGGCAATATATGAAAATATAAGTAGAAAAGTTATTGGGTATAACCCTCAAAATGTTCTGCAACCGTAGACACGTGTTTCGAGCTTAAGCTCTCATCAGTATGGTAAAATCAAGTGCGAAGATGTACAACACTTGGATGCAAAAAAAGAAACAAAGGAAGTCAACAACAGGAAGCCAACCACACATTTGTGGCTTCGGTTAGAAGACCTTGTGCTCACAAGGCAACAACTAACGTCGCCACGGAGGCAGCGTGACAATCCTATCCAGGAAAATACTGATGAGAGCTTAAGCTCGAAACACGTGTCTACGGTTGCAGAACATTTTGAGGGTTATACCCAATAACTTTTCTACTTATATTTTCATATATTGCCCCTCGCTAAATCCATCCTTATTTGTATTTTCCTGGGTAGGATTGTCACGCTGGTAGCTATAGCTGCCTCCGTGGCGACGTTAGTTGTTGCCTTGTAAGCACAAGGTCTTCTAACCGAATCCACAAATGTGTGGTTGGCTTTCTGTTGTTGACTTCCTTTGTTTCTATTTTTGCATCCAAGTGTAGTACATCTTCGCACTTGATTTTACCGTACTGATGAGAGCTTAAGCTCGAAACACGTGTCTACGGTTGCAGAACATTTTGAGGGTTATACCCAATGAATATATATATATATATATATGAACATGATTTTTGTCATCCCTTTTTACTGGTGGTTTTGTTAATAAAAGAAAAAAACCACTTTCACTGAAAATATTGACCTTATCATAACTTGGAAGTAGGTCGATTTATAAATCACCAGTAATAATTGAAGTTTTTTTTGATCAATATTGTTTTGTATTGACAAAAGGAGGATTTTAAGTGATTATTGGACATTTATGGGCAGAAAGAAGGTGGTAAATATTACTAGAACTGTTTGATCAATACTATATTAAGAAACGAGATAAACAAAAATAAAAACAAAGAAGTAAGTGGAGAATTGTGAAATGAACAACAGTATTTGGAATATGATTGAACGAGTTCATGACAGTTCGTGACAGTTGAGGTAGTCACTCAACTTTTGATGTTTCATTTCGAGAGGACAGACCCGAGCCTATTTTCATTGAGATTGTACAACAATGTCATGTCCAGAGTCTAGACTTATAATATCAAGGCGATTTGAGTAAGATATATACAGTGTCACACATAAAGTTTGCAACATATGGAAGTTTTTTTTTATCAATAGATAAAAAGAAAATTTGACTTCGCAGTTATTTTGTGCTTGAGAAATGAGTGAGAATCATCCTCTTTCCTCTTGTCATGTGCTACTCTAACACATTTTTACTCTGTCAATTTTTTCAAAAATTCTGAAAAAATCAGGTTCGAAAAATACCAAAGGAAAAACATTCTCAGTTTCCAATTTGCTCCAAATTTGGACTCTCTACTGTCATTCCGACTTAAAAAAAAATAAATTTCTAGTCCTTCGCTCTACCGATTCGAACAAAACATGATTCAAATTTCATAATTTTGATGGATACGAATCTTCAATGTCATATCTTTCAGAACAAACCCACATTGGCATGTTATCAGAAAAAAATGCTCTTCCAGAAATTCGTCTTTATTGTTACAAAGTTCATCTAGTTTTCAATGTATGGACTACCACTATAATGAAGCGTTCTCCATAAGATGTGAAATTTCGTGAAATCAAAGCACATTTTGACTTTGACTTTGTCAGTACTCCACACTTCATACTATCAGTAACTACAATCTAACAATGATCTGTCTTAAGGCACCCATTTATATGATTGTGCTCTAGAATCAGCCTGGTGATTTAATCAATGATAATTTGTTCACTAATCAAAGTACTAACGACCCAACAATTACAATAATGACACGTTTATATTGCATGACAAATATGGAAACTCTGCAATAAAAATAACCAATTAAGAATATTTCTCTTTTTTAGGTATAAATTATTATCGATGCGTCGCTAAATAACATGTGTGATATTTTTCGACCTTGCATCGCCATCATATTTATTAAATTATTCAGTCTTAGGATGTTCAGAAGTTTCGCTCTCTTCTGGTTAGTTTCAAGTCGCCAAACCCCAGAGCTAAGTCTAACCACCACGGTGTACAACTAGTGCACAAATCTTAGGTGATTCCCCAAATTTTTTCCCATAGATTGCACTGGTGTAAATGCTCCTTTTTGTCTTGTGAGGGGTTCGATACTACACCGCTGAGGCTTTCAGCGGGCGGGCGGGTTGAAACAGTTCACCCCTGCTCTAGGTAGAGCCTATGTTGTGTAGATTTCGAATGCTGTTTCTTGGGTGTTTTCCCTGCCTCCTTCAAGTTATGCAGGGGTATTCTTGTTTTACGTGTTAGACATCAGATCGTTGGAATTTCCTCATTGGGGTTTGCATTAAATTTCCGGAAAAAGGCGAAGAAAAACTGGATTTGAACATGGTGGTGTTGTTGCATTAGTGAGTGGTATTACTCGTCTTCTTCTGGAATTTCTTGGAGAATATCCAATGCCTGGTAGATGAGCTCACCTTGCCTCTTTGTTGGTCTGTTATGGTGAGCTCAGATATATCTTTGGAGAACACGATCTGACGATTGCCACAGACCGTCCAGTCTTCCGTCCTTCTGGAAAAGTGAATAACAAAGCAAATTTTCTGAGTGTGATATCCGGCCCATTTTGTTATATTTTGCCAGAAATACTACAGTTTCAATACTCACTGGAGTATATCTGGAGGCGAGAGCTCTAATAGGCTCCGCCTACCAGTGTTTTTGCGATACCATTGGCCGACTCAAATGTTCGGCAATGGTATAAATTTGAGCTTGTTTGGCTGTTTGAGGCACTCATCCAGGAGCCGCCCGAGGGCTCGGACAGTGCCAGGGGAGTAGCCCTCACTTCTGGATGGCTCAGTAGAGTTAAGTGCCCGTGTACATAGTATTTCTGGCGTTTTTAGGTATCTACGGCCTGGCATGCGAATTAATGGAACCTCGTTGGTTGGCAACACCAACCAATCCAAAAAGAATTCGTATGTCAGACACATTCCTGCTGGTTTTCCAAATAGATGGCGTGAAGAGTTCCGGAGTGGCTGGGATTTTTGGGATTTTTTGCTACCTGGAATTGAAGAAATTTTGAACTCGCTTCGGAGCGTTTGGATTAAGCTCCGGTGAGCTAGTCGGAGGTCGAAGTATTGTCCCGCTTCGTAGTTTTTTCCATTCGTTTCCGAATAGATGTCAATTTCGAGGGTTTATGCCAGGAGCGAGCTCTATTAGGAGTTCCGGATCGTGATTGGTCGACACTTTTCGATAAGTATAGGCGAGCTTCACGGGAACAGGGCAGTCGTCTCCGAGCCTTGGAAAGAGCAGACGACAGTCGTCTGCTCCGGCTCATTAGATATTCGAGTTGAAGTAACGGTTTCGGCCGAATATGGTGATCAGAAATCTACAGCCTGATTTTGACACACAAGTGGAACTTCGTTGGGTAACAAGAACCAGGTCTGAAAAAATTCGTGATGGACGTTCACATTTGGCGTTTTAGTTCGAGCTTTTTTCAAAGCTCGAATCTAAACGGAGTCGCTGCCTTGATGAGATAATCCCCTGCTTTTGTTAAAGCTAGGAGGGTTATGATAGTATTAGGACTGTTGCTGACTGCGTACGTTAATTCTCTCCAAGCTACAGGGAATTGAAGAAATTTTGAACTCGCTTCGGAACGTTTGGACACACTCCGTTGCGCTAGTCGGATGCTTAAGGAATTTTCCGCTTCAATAGTTTGTTTGTCATTCGTTCCGGAGATATGTCATGGCGCCCAACGTGGGGCCCCAGCGAAGCTGTATTTTCCGAGATGTCTCCGGATGGAGCAGGGGCCCACAAAATTCCAGCAAGGTAGTCTTGGAGAGATGACTGACTTATCGGACAGACGGTTAGGATGCCCTTCCAAAACGGTCCCAATGTATACCAGCTATTATGCGAGGACACTGGCAAGTACAGTCTCCTTGTGGAACTGGATGAGGAGCAGAAGGAACTCGTTTGAATTAGGGGTATCCCGGAGTGCTACGATAAGTTTGAAGTTAGAATCTGAGGATGCCCTGTTAATACGGACCCGACGTATACCAGCTATTGTTCAAGGACACTGGCAAGCACAGTCTCCTTGTGGAACTGGATGATGAGCTGAAGGAACACGTTTTTGAATAGGGGTATCCCAGATAAGAAGACGCAGCAGTAATAATGTTTTTTTTATTTTAGGTACATGTAGAATGAAGGCATTTGCCCATGTAAATAATGATGAAAAAAAAATATAAAAAAGGTCCTTTTAAGGACAATACTCAGTAACGTTCCATGTTGTCAAAACCAAGCGATTTCTTAGGGGGGCCGTGTGATATCCGGCCGATTTCAAGGGTATATGCCAGGAGCGAGCTCTATTAGGCTCCGCCCCTCGGCTATTTTTAATGTTCCGGATCGTGACTGGTCGACACTTTCCGATAAGTATAGGCCAGCTTCACGGGAACAGGGCAGTCGTCTCCGAGCCTTGGAAAGAGCAGACGACAGTCTGCTCCGGCTCAGTAGATATTCGAGTTGAAGTAACGGTTTCGGCCGAATATGGTGATCAGAAATCTGCAGCCTGGTTTTTACACACAAGTGGAACTTCGTTGGGTAACAAAAACCAGGTCTGAAAGAATTTGTGATGGACGTTCACATTTGGCGTTTTAGTTCGAGCTTTTTTCAAAGCTCGAAGCTAAACGGAGTCGCTACCTTGATGAGATAATCCCCTGCTTTTGTTAAAGCTAGGAGGGTTATGATAGTATTAGGACTGTTGCTGACTGCGTACGTTAATTGTCTCCAAGATACAGGGAATTGAAGAAATTTTGAACTCGCTTCGGAACGTTTGGACTAAGCTCCGTCGGATGCTTAAGGAATTTCCCGCTTCGATAGTTTGTTTGTCATTCGTTTCGGAGAAATGTCATGAGCAGGAAAAATTCGAGAGACATAAGACCTCAACCAACTGACTACAACAAAGCATATAAACAATATCTGGTTCGCTGTTATCACTATCACTAGATAGAGTCCTCATAGGAAGAATAAGCATATACAACGTTGAATAAAGACATACTTCTCAGGATTTCAGTTTTGGATGACAGAATATACAATTAATCAGACCTTTGTTTTACATCGAATTCATCAGAGCGTTTTGTGTCGTAATTGGGGGAGTTGCAGCCCCGAAGCCATTTGTATGGTGAAACTTACTTAATTCCGCATTTCCATCGAATAGTCCTTCCAGTTTGGCCTTAGGTCCACCCACTTGAATGGAACTATTCGTATACGTGGGCAGGATGTACGTTGCTCCTTTTTTCTTTGTTTCTTCAACCTTCTGGTACACAGTTGCATTGACGTTATCTGAAAAAATAAAACAAGATTGATGAATAAAATTGAATGTTTCGTGTGTATAACCGCCCATCATCAATACAGAATAGCTTCTGCGATTTTTTTATTTCGGTAATTCCTACCTTGAAACTACATCTTGAAATCAAATTTAAATCAAATCAAATTTATTTAAAATTTTCAGTACAATATGTGAATTGAGTCATAAAAATATGTCAATACCCACTACAAATGTGTGAAATGCACCTAGGCATCAAAATGCCTGTTTGTGCTGTTTCGCTCCACTTATAGTTGGGATATCAATTTATGGTACATGTTGAACATAAATTCAAACAATTCATTTATTTTCATTGTAAATTTTCAATAATTCCACAGTAATTCCACAATTTGACATCATATTATATGAGAAAGGAACAGAGAATATCGCAAGATTTTCAGAAAGAGCAATGTATAGTTATCATTCAGCTCAGATATCCAATTTCTTTTTCAATACTAAATATATGTAGAATAAATAGACATGAAATCATGTCAATAAAATAACATCAAAATTTAATAACACTTTAGAGATATTGAGAATTATCCTCATGAAATTTTCCCTGGTTTTATCAATCAGAAAATATTTGCAAATTTTTTTCTAAAATTTGGATAATCACTCGATATTATAATTTGACTAGATGAGTAATTATATATTTTGCAGACATTGTATATAAAAGAGTCTTTGACAATTGTGGAGGTGGGAATGGGCAATCCATGTTCATTAGACTGACGAGTTGAATATATTGCGGAGAGAGTAATGAATTTGTGTTCATATTCATTCATCAGACAAACAGTTTCCAGAATAAAGACCGAAATTGGAGTGAGTGTTCTGTATTCTGCAAATGGCGCCTGCAACATTGTAGCCGATTTGCTTTACATTTTTGCAGAACAGAAACTGTCTGAAGTTGGGTTTTCCTACATACTTCCCAGAATGAAATTACATATTTCATTAATATAAAGATGAAAAAGTATTGGGCCAAACACCGATCCCTGTGGAACTCCGCAGTTGATGCTGGCTAGAGACGAAGACGTCGTTTTGACGTTTCGTTTCCTTCCAGTTAGATGAGATTGGAGCCGTTTTTGCCATAGTGAGATAGTTTCCGCTACAGTATTCCATGATTAACACAGTCGGAGGCTTCAGATGAATCACAGAGTACTGCTGCAACCACTTCATGCCTGTTCAGAGAGGTGTAAACTTCGTATAGGAACGAAAATATAGCAGATGAGTATTATAATGTTTCTTTAGTGGAATCCAAACTGATCATAACTTTTCAAATTATTCGATTCTAGAAATTCTGTTGAACCTGACTTTTGACAAGTATTTCGATATTTTCGATTTTTGCATGAGAGAAATGGGGCAAAAGTTTGAAGGATCTTCCATAATACCACCCTTGTATAGCGGGATAATCACAGACGTTTTTAGGAATTAGGAAAAATACATACAGTTGGAATAGAAAAAATTGTAGTTATTACTCTTTATATCGTGGTTCTCCTGGTATAATTATATTTACACAATTTATTTCAAATGCTGGATAATTGGTAATTGATAATCATAACGGAGCTTCCAAATAATTATGTGTTGAGGTATGTGTTGTGGGACACGTAATTTGATGTAATAGTATAGTTAATTGGCTTTCATATTTAATTGATATTCTGCAATAAACTCAACAACTTTCAGATGTAGGGTAATCCATCTGAAATATTGAAAAACTACAAGAAACAAGTCGTCTAAAATTTCGAGTTCCACATGTTTTTCATTTTCAACTTTGATAGCAAATACCATATCATTTTTCCAAAATGAGTTTTGACATGGACAACAGTGATGTCCTCAATAATATCTTTAAACATTTTTTAGACGCATTAATCTGCATTCGATAAAAAAGCAATTATAAATAATCATTTAGGTAGGTATTTCAAAGAACTGAATCATAAGAAAAAGAGATACAAAAATTCGATTCGCTGCGTAAAAGAGTTTCATATAAAATTTACAAACTGTTGAAAAAAGAAGTGAATAAATAGTTATACTCTTCAACGAGCGGATAATAATAGCTATTATTCTCGAGGATAAAAATTCCGAAACGAGCCGAAGGCTATCATCGTAATAGCTTTCATCATATATCATAATAGCTATCATACGCTAGTAGAAGACTATACTTTCTCTTCGACTATACAATAGTTAGTTTTAATGAAATCTAAATATCATTTATGATAATAATAGATACTTCATTCATTCATTCATTTTGGATTTCAGATTTATTTAATAATAACAATTATACATGAATAATCGTGGTTCATTCATGAATGAATAAATGCCTTAATTTAAAAAAAAAACTTCCAAGAGGGGGATTCGAACTCACACCTATATAACTTCGTTATACATTCACTTCATGTACACGCTTCTACCATTGTTTAAATAGAACATAGTTAGTCAATGCCTGTGGAAAAGGTATTGGACACAAACGCGAGTGTCATCTAGCGTGATTAGTTACAATTTGACGTCATTTTAATGCAGGTTTCTTCAAAAAACCCTGATTTTAATGCTTTTCCATTGTTTTAATCAAGTTACGACATGACTTGGAGGCCAGATCACTGAAGTTACGACATGACTTGGATGCGAGCTCACTATCGCCATCTACATGTCGCATCCATTTTGATCCAATTATAATCCCATAAGGTTGACTATCTTCTATATAAACAATGCTTCTACCAACTGAGCTATAACAGGCACTCGAAAACTTGTGAATGAAATACCTACTAGAGAAACTCTGACCAAGAACTGAGAGAGTGTGGAACGTTCAAGTAAAAATTGTTTGACATACCTTTGTGGCAAGATAGATTTCATCAGGAGCTTCATTGATAAATCCGCTTTATTCATTTTTATATTAGGTACTTGTCACACAGATCAAAGTTAAAACTAAGAAAATAGTCAATCTGACATTCGCGGATGCCAATCTGTGACAAAAGTTCAATCAAGCGATGCCTTCTTGAGAAATTTGTTTGTTGAACCTCTCAGTTCCCGTGGATTCTGGAAATTCTGAACCTGTGATTGGCCGAGTGCCGTTGAATAATGAGTTAGGATCCACGGTGTCTTGGAATCATCTTTATTCTTCAATTAAAAATCAATATGTAATGAACGTAGAATACAATAGTCGTAGAGAAACAAATGGAATCCAAAAAAATTTATAACAAATCCAATAATGAAAACAAAATGGCCTTCCCAAATAAGTGTCGCTTTCGATGAATACTTATCGACCGTTATTCAGAAGAAATTGTTCTATAATTTTGGCCATAATTTGAGTAGGTACTTCATGATCCATGAGCAATTTCGTTTTATGGTCTATGTTTTTCGCACGTGTTAATGAAGAAAACGTAATAAAAGTAAGTAGTACCCTTTCATGGGAAAGTCAAAGTACCTCATAGATCTGAATAAAAGTCTGTTTATTAAACCCAACATCGGGACTATTGAACAAACAAGGGTAAATACATATCTTGGTATTTTTATAGATAAGCATCTGACCTGGTCGTGACAAGTTGAAGCAGTATTGAAAAAAATGTCAATCTACACTTCTTTGGCAACTTGGGGATAAAGTGGACGCTAATCCCTTATTACTTTACTATTTTGGATATGTTCAATCTTGCCTTTCTTATGCGATCATATGCTGGGGCAATTATACTAGGTTGAAGTTTGTTGAAGCTGTGTACACGTAACTGTTCAATTCAATGAAAGAGTTGTATTTCGTGTAGGTATGTAAATTTATTATAATCGCAAAGCGCTTTCGGCTATTAAGCCATCATCAGTGCTATACCTGCAAGTAAGTAATGATTGAAACAATGTAAGAGTGAAGAAATTTTGAATTACTTACTCGTCAAGTACTTATACAGGAGCACTATTAAAAAAGTCAACATGACCAAAGTTAACATTTGTTCGGTACGGACAAACATTCAACATTTTAAAAATTAAGTACTTAATGTGTATCCCTTAGGGGTTTTTTTATTTTTAAGTTTTTGGATCTGCATTTTTATACAAAATGCAAATGCCTTTTCGTGCTGTACTGTCAGCCACGAGGTACAAACGGAAGGAATAAGTTTTTTTAAATTTTGACCAATGAGAGTTTATGACATATGACAATGTTTTGTGACTACAGAATGTGAAGTTTACCTAGTGAGCAAAGAACAATAAATTTAGAGAATTTTGTTGACAATGGAGTACTATTTTAATCTCCTGTGTAGAGGAATATATGATCTATTCAGTTGTACTTGTGTGTTTAAGCATAAGTTGTTGCACTGTATTTCCTTGTCTATTTGTAAATCTTCGAGAAAATCTAGTCTGTTGAATTTTTTTTGAATTGACTTGTTTCAAAATTTGTGAGTTTATTAAAATTGATATGGTGTCCGAAAGCTGAGTTTCCAGGTTTGTTCAGGTGTTCGTTTATACGAACTTTCAAAGGCCTACAAGTCCTTCCTATGTAAGAAGCTTCACAATCGTTACAATCAAGTTTATAAATTCCACTTTTTGATAATTTGTTAATTTTGTTTTTTGAATTGACTAAATGTTTACTTGAATTATTGTTACTTTTGAAAGAAATTTTTATATTTGTTATTTTATTATTGATGCAACCAGAGACTTTTTTAGAAATATGTTCATTTATAAACGGTAGAGATACAAATCTAGAAGGGTTTTCTACTCTCGGGTAGGTTGAATATTGTTCTCTTTTATTTTTGACTTTTTGAATTAAATTTGGAATAATGTTGGGATTATAACCGTTATTGTATGCGATTTGTTTGAGAACGTTCAACTCTTTGTTGTAATTTGTGGAAGAAAGAGGGATGTTAAGAAGTCTATGGATGTAGCAATAAAAGGCTGCCATTTTATGCTGATATGGCTGATTAGAGAAAGCTGGAATGACATGATCTGTTTGAGTGGGTTTCCTGTAAATGCTGAATTCCAGATTGTCAGATTTATTGATGGTTAGATCCAGAAAATTTAATTTGTTATCAGATTCAAGTTCAAGTGTGAAGTTAATGTTGGGATGGATAGAATTAATTTTTCTCAGAAGGTTTTCGGCTGTCTGAGTTGCCTTCAATGAAGACTAAACAATCGTCTACTTACCTAAACCAGTGTAATATTTCATTATTATTATCGTTAACTATGTGGTTGATTTCTAAGTTATTCATGAATAAGTCTGCTAAAAATTGAGATAGGCAACTACCCATTGCTAATTATACTAGGGCTGATGAGGTCTTCAGAGCTCAAAAGAGAATAATTAGAAGTATATCATTGAAGCCTTAAACATTTTTTTGTAAAAAAGTATTCCCCGATTGAACCTACATTTCCCACCCTGTTCATTCTTACATTAATAATGCCGGCCAAAAATAACCTATCTGATTATTCAGTTTCTAGAAACAATCAATATTGTCTTATGGATTTGTCCTTATCCAAGCACGCACCAAAGTATAGAAGAGAATAGAATTTATTTGACCAAGTTACAATAATGTTTTTGTCAAGTCAATAAGTCGCAGCATGTTAATTAATAGTTATTTAATCAACTAGTATATTAATGAAAGCGATTAATGATGGGCCGTGGTGGTCGGCTGGTAAGAGCGTACGCCTCGCAAGCGTGGGGTCGTGGGTTCGATCCACCGATTCACCGGTCTTGTGCATGGCATCACACGCTAAAAGGTAAGGACTGCGTCTTCCCCAGCTCACCCAAGTCTCTCGAAGACTTCCGAAGGTTGCGCGTAGGGGTGCAATCGGTTGACGGAAATAACAACAACAATTTTTTTTTAACAATGATCGAGATATTTTAACGCGTGAGCAAAGCGAGCGTTTTAATTTTCGAGATCATTAATCGCATTTTAATATAAGAGTTGATTACAATATTTCTCCGTCTACCTCACTCTTGTTGTAATGAAGGAGCTCTAATTTTTTTCTGGCAATAAAGTTAAAGATGCTACTTTTCCGTAACATCTGGCAACATAAATTTATCGTCAAAATCCATTTTTAGCGTCCATAACGTCTAAATTCGTTTATGTTTGGTTGCCTATGCAACAATCATGCATTCATTAATTAATTAATGACAAATCGTTTATTAGTAGGGGTCATTAATGGACGTTTTCTCGAAATCATGCAATAATAACAAATCGTTCATGAATGAACCCTATTAATGAACGATTTCCACTGCATTGAAGAACATTAAACAGACATGTTAATACGAGGTTGGTGGAAAAATTTATTAAAATATACACTAACACTCCTATTGTGCTACCTACCGAATGTTATAATAAAAAAAATTGCTAATAATCACAAATTAAAAAAAGTTATTTCAATTTGAAATTCGTTTTATTCAATTAATGATTTTTTAAATTGCGACGTCTCTGACCTCGCATCTAATACCTTGTTATGATATCCTTACCACTTTTTGTTTAATGTAGAATTTTTTTGTAATTTGTCCTCTACTAAATATGTATGTTTTACTGTACTTCAACTTTTTTGAAGTTCTTTAATTTTACTCTACTGTTTAATTAGTGTACTTATTTTGACATGTTCCAATATTGTAAAGTCTATGGAATTTAATATTTCTATTGTTCTGTATTATCACAAAAAAGTGAGAATAAAGTGAAAATATTTTAAAGAGAAACATTCTCAATTGAAAATTGAATCAATACATGACTCCTCTGGAAATGGAAAAACCTACGACAAAATTGAAGTTACTTTTTTGTAATATCTAACAGAAAACAACTACTTCCCCGGCTAAAGCCACGCTGGACATTGAACAACATCTGATAGATATTGAGAAAGACCTTATATAACTTGAGAGAAAAAATCTATCAGATGTAGTTCAATGTACAGCGTGTCTTTAGCCAGGGAAGTTGTTTTCTGTTAGATATTACAAAAGAGTAACTTCAATTTTATCGTAGGGTTTTTCCATTTCCAGAGGAGTCATGTATTGATTCAATTTTCAATTGAGAATGTTTCTCTTTAAAACATGAATCCCTTCCAAGAGAGGTTATCTTGTAAGATGGAAAATAGCGACTAAATTCCAACCAGTCGCAGATGATTCCATAACTGACTTTATGAACATCCTGTTCATATTTTCAATGAAATCAAAAAGTGAAAATAATTTGACAAAATTTTCAAAAATTTGTTGTCGTGGCAACAAGTTTGAGAAAAATTTGGAGAATTATTTTCTAATTTATCGAACTCTCGCGAAGTATTCGTCAGATTATTTTTTAATGCTCCTATCACAGACGGATTCTCTTTCCGATTCATTTTTCACTTTTCATGCAAAGAGACGTCAAATCAAAAGTATCAGTTGTCACACAATGAAAATAAATACCAAAAAAAAATCCCGCGGTAATTTTCTAGGTAGAAAATTCCAACTATAATATAATAATAAAGAAAGTTACTATGACATCTACGGTCAAAAGTTGAAACTTAATTTGACACGAACCGAGGAATCCAAAGTAAGGTGTTTATGCACTCATTGACAGGCAGCCAACAATTTTATTGTTCTGACCAACCCAAGGTTCAATCAAGTTTCTAGTACGTTATGAGGAACGCAAGCAGAATCTAAGTGAAAATGGAATATTTTTTGGGTTGGTCAGAACAACAAAATTGTTAGCTGCCTGTCAATGATGTCAATGAGTATATAAATATCTGACTTTGGATTCCTTGGTGCGTGTCTAATTAAGTTTCAACTAATGACTGTAGAAGTCATAAGTAACTTTCTGTCTGCCTTGCCTTTACGGTACTAATTTTGAGTGAATTCATTTTAATTTCGAGAGCTGCATAAATCCTTTCTGATGAGTGGGTGACCACGAAACAGCTGTCAAAGGTTGGAACTCTCGGAATCAAATCGAAAAATACTCTATTTTCACCTATAATAATAATGTTGTGATTGGCCTGAACGTACATGAATGCTTTAAATTGATGGTTTTTATTGGTTGCAAGAAATGTCAAAATTAATCTGTATAAAAATTCAATATATTTCAGGCGTAAGTGAGAATATAATGAGCCACTCGTAATGCATATATTGATAACATGGGACTTACCAACCGAAGCGACAAATTTTCCGGAACCAACAATTGGAGCAATCAAAATTTTTCCGTTCACTGTATAGTCGCCTTCCAATTTCAACTGTTTCATCGTACAATCGCAGAAAAACTGTAGATTTGGTACGTCAAAACTGAAAAGGAAATTGAGATTGAAAAATTATTTCCCATGGTATGACTTCACGGCCTCGTTTCGGCCCATATGATGAAAGTAATAGATAAATATCAAGGTGATTCTAAACTTTTTTTCATGCATGCACATTGTAAGAAAATTGTAGGAATGTTTTTCAATTTAGTTACCTATAGTGAATTTCAACATTTTGAACTTGTCACGAGAACTAGGCTATAAATAAGTCAGGACAACAAACATGTTCAGAATTACCATTAATGAAAGTTGTTGAAGTTGATATTCGTGTATTCTTCCACGAATGAAACACAAATGATAGCACACAATTTCTCCAACAAATGAACTCATGAAAATGGTACTGACGTACGGTGTAATCAGATACCATCAGGACCGTAAAGCCTTTGCCTTTCTGAGTAAGGTATAGTCTGGAAAAAAACTAGTTACTTCCCAGGTAGCACAGGTTACTAAACTGACGTCCTAATGACGTCTTATTTCAGTCACTTTTGGTCCATGACGCCCACTACCAAAATGAGACCTACAAATGACGTCATTTTCGTGACGTGATAGTGTCTAATTGGAAAGTCAAAACGACGTCCCTACAAAGTAAAATTTGTTGATATATTGATGTTTTGGAATCTAGACTTCCATCTGTTATCATTCTCGAAAATCGAAAAGACAAATACCACAGATCAAAATGTGATATCACCAACATTATCCCAAAACTGGAATTGAAATATTTCGTTTAACTCTTTATTTTTTATATTTCACATAAATATAGAATTTAGGGAAAAAAAAGCTTTTATTTGGTCTCACGACAAACTTCTTCTAATGAACAAGTATGGCTTCAAAACTATTTCTTCCTTTAATCGTTCTCCAGAAGTCAAAGAGCCTATAAATGCTTTTTGCAGTGACATTTTCACGTTATTACAGAATCTTACGTCAGTTTGGTTACTTATTGACCAAAACAAGAGAAAGAATCGATATAGCGTGCAATTTTTATTTCAGTTGGTGACGCGTTAAATGCTCTTAATTAAGTCTCTGATAAAAATTGAGTTTTGAATAAATCTTTTGTGAAATTGAGGAATATGAAAATCTCTTCCAGCTCTCGTTTCATAGTGGATATATTCAAAATTACAGTTTTCTTTATCTTTCAAGCAGTCTGGTAAACTTCCATTTCTTATTTTGAATACAAAAATCAGTGGCTCATACAATTCTTTCACTGACAACCACTCTAGTCTGCTCAACATTGTTGTAGTAAGAAAATATCTATTGCACGAGAGAATTGTGCGCATTGATCGGTTTTGAAATTTCTTAAATCTGTATATTTGATTTTGATTCATGTACATTCATGGATTGAACCGCGTTGAGAGTTTATAACTCGGCGGTTCGGCTCCTGTTTTGGAGCCATTTTCAAGAGAATGACTACGAGGCCTCTATCTGCCTACTCTTCGTGTCGTGGTCTAATGAGGTAACAAGGTCTCTATCTGCCTGCTCCTTGATCTCAGTAAATACAGGATAGTTAAGCAGTAAGTGAAATGGGGAAGTATAATAGTTTTGTAGTGTTGTATTTAATCCTTTTCTTTGAAAGTTAGTCTATAATCAACTATATATATATAACAGGAAGTTAGTTTTACGTCTGTCGTTAAATAGAATTCGAAAATAAGTTTATGGCATATCAGACGGGAATATGAAGATCAGAACAAAATTTTTTCCCGTCTTATATGCCATACACTTATTTTCGAATATATATATATATATATATATATATATATACAGGGTGAGTCAGAATAAGACCGACAAACTCCGACTACAGATTCCTTGCCTCATTTTGAGATGGAAAGATTTCATCAAGGTATGTCCTAAAATGCATCCCCTCTGAGATACAGGGTGTCAAAAGTGAGAAAAAAAATTAGATTTATTTATTTTTCTCTAAAACTCCTGGAGAAAAAAATTTCAAACTTGGTGCACCAATCAAGGTTTATCAACGTAATAATTTGAAGTAATAATTTTTAATTACCAGTGGCGTAGTTACTATGGTATGTGGTCATATTTTCCTTCATATTTTCTTTGGACAACTGAATTGACAAATGAGCGTTCGACATCAGTTAGGCTCATCCATACTCAACCTAAAAGTCATAACATTCCATTTGCCTAAAAGTGACGGTTTCTGAGATATTTGCAAAAAACTGAAGATATGTCCTGAGAAGAGACATAACATCCTGTGTGCTATAATCGCATGATGCAACTTTATTATAACTTATAGGAATAATTATCAACCTCTTGAACGTTTTTTAATGTTGGGAGTATTCATAACATAGTACTGGTAAGTCAGAATGAGACCGACAAACTCGTTTTTTTTATTCGTCATAATATTTGAACGAATCGATTTCGTAAATTCACCGATATGTGACCATACATTGTTGCATAATGATTATTCTGAAAGATCCTCTAACAAACCCAGCCTCAAATTATAATACTTCTGTTAGAGGAGAGTTAAAGCCTAAAATAATATTTGCAAAAAACTGTAAATAAGTACCTACTTTTGATTTGTTAAATTTTATGTTGGAGTATCATTATCAAAGTCATTTCATACTGAATTATCTAGGAAAATATTTTCCAATCATCATGTTTTTGGTGAAGACAAACAATTATTGTGTATTTATATCTACTCAAATGATAGAAACGGTTTATAGGGTACACAACATAAAAACAAAAAAGGCTCAAAGTAAATGTTCAAATGGACCACCATTTTGTTCGATACACAATTGGCATCTTCGTATCATTGACTGTCGCACGCTTTGGAATATTCCTGGTGTATCCTGTATTAACGTACATGCTGCTAAAATTATTGCCGTTAAATCTTCAACAGATTCTACAGGTGTCGAATCCCCACAAAAAAAGTCTAGTGACGTTAAATCCGGAGAACGTGCAGGCCAGTGTATGAGACCAAGTCTACCTATCCACTGATCATGGAATGTTTCATCAAGAAATTGACGAACGATTCGTTGAAAATGGGCCGGTGCTCCGTCATATTGAAACCACATTCTTTGACGAACCAATAGCGGTACTTCTTCGAGTAGCTCAGGTAAAACATATTCAAGAAAAGCTCGGTAGTTCTGTCCATTCAAATGTGGAGGAAGAAGATATGGTCCAACGATATGATTTTCGATAATTCCTACCCAAATATTTACTGAAAACTTCTGTTGGTTACCTTTTCGGAACTTTCCATGAGGATTTTGTTCATCCCATAATAGTTTTGTATTTAATCCTTTTCTTTGAAAGTTAGTCTATAATCAACTATATATATATATATATATATATATATATATATATATATATATATATATATATATATATATATATCAAATTAAGTTTCAACTAGTGACTGTAGATGTCATGAATAACTTCCTGTTATATATATATATATATATATATATATATATATATATATATATATATGCTGATTACTTGTTTCAAGGAGCAATAAATGTTCCAGTGACTGTAAAACAGTGGAAAACAATCCTTTAGGAACTCACTATACCTTTGTATAGATTGTATGGCATATGTCCGACAGAAAACAACTACTTCTCTGGCTAATACCTCTACAGATATTGAATTATATCAGACATATGTGCAAAGATCCTTACTTTGAAGGAACAACTTTGCAAGAGCTCTCAGAGACAGACAGCAGGACACCGCCTGATCTAAACAAGGAACCAACTGCAGACCGGTTTCGGGATGAATTCCCTCATCAGTGCAGTCCTGGTTATCACGGTTGTATACACGCGGGGGCCTGGTGCCCGTCATCGTCCGCCGGGATGAACACTGCAATCGCTTACAGGATCCACCACGGCAACAGATTAGAGAGCGCTCCAGAAGGACATTTCGGATGCGAGATGGTATATGCTGATTACTTTTTTCAAGGAGCAATAAATGTTCCAGTGACTGTAAAACAGTCGAAAACAATCCTTTAGGAACTCACTATACCTTTGTATAGATTGTATGGCATATGTCCGACAGAAAACAACTACTTCTCTGGCTAATACCTCGACAGATATTGAATTATATCTGTCAGACATATGTGCAAAGATCCTTACTTTGAAGGAACAACTTTGCAAGAGCTCTCAGAGACAGACAGCAGGACACCGCCTGATCCAAACAAGGAACCAACTGCAGACCGGTTTCGGGATGAAGTCCCTCATCAGTGCAGTCCTGGTTATCACGGTTGTATACACGCGGGGGCCTGGTGCCCGTCATCGTCCGCCGGGATGAACACTGCAATCGCTTACAGGATCCACCACGGCAACAGATTAGAGAGCGCTCCAGAAGGACATTTCGGATGCGAAATGGTATATGCTGATTACTTGTTTCAAGGAGCAATAAATGGTCCAGTGACTGTAAAACAGTCGAAAACAATCCTTTAGGAACTCACTATACCTTTGTATAGATTGTATGGCATATGTCCGACAGAAAACAACTACTTCTCTGGCTAATACCTCGACAGATATTGAATTATATCAGTCAGACATATGTGCAAAGATCCTTACTTTGAAGGAACAACTTTGCAAGAGCTCTCAGAGACAGACAGCAGGACACCGCCTGATCCAAACAAGGAACCAACTGCAGACCGGTTTCGGGATGAATTCCCTCATCAGTGCAGTCCTGGTTATCACGGTTGTATACACGCGGGGGCCTGGTGCCCGTCATCGTCCGCCGGGATGAACACTGCAATCGCTTACAGGATCCACCACGGCAACAGATTAGAGAGCGCTCCAGAAGGACATTTCGGATGCGAGATGGTATATGCTGATTACTTGTTTCAAGGAGCAATAAATGTTCCAGTGACTGTAAAACAGTCGAAAACAATCCTTTAGGAACTCACTATACCTTTGTATAGATTGTATGGCATATGTCCGACAGAAAACAACTACTTCTCTGGCTAATACCTCGACAGATATTGAATTATATCAGTCAGACATATGTGCAAAGATCCTTACTTTGAAGGAACAACTTTGCAAGAGCTCTCAGAGACAGACAGCAGGACACCGCCTGATCCAAACAAGGAACCAACTGCAGACCGGTTTCGGGATGAAGTCCCTCATCAGTGCAGTCCTGGTTATCACGGTTGTATACACGCGGGGGCCTGGTGCCCGTCATCGTCCGCCGGGATGAACACTGCAATCGCTTACAGGATCCACCACGGCAACAGATTAGAGAGCGCTCCAGAAGGACATTTCGGATGCGAAATGGTATATGCTGATTACTTGTTTCAAGGAGCAATAAATGTTCCAGTGACTGTAAAACAGTCGAAAACAATCCTTTAGGAACTCACTATACCTTTGTATAGATTGTATGGCATATGTCCGACAGAAAACAACTACTTCTCTGGCTAATACCTCGACAGATATTGAATTATATCAGTAAGACATATGTGCAAAGATCCTTACTTTGAAGGAACAACTTTGCAAGAGCTCTCAGAGACAGACAGCAGAGAAGTAGTTGTTTTCTGTCGGACATATGCCATACAATCTATACAAAGGTATAGTGAGTTCCTAAAGGATTGTTTTCGACTGTTTTACAGTCACTGGAACATATATATATATATGTATATATATATATACAGTAGAAGGGTAGTCTTTGCTGACTAGTTAGGATACGAAACAGGAAATTTTTGGGTATAGCAGCAAGCAAAACGTGTACTCTTTTAACACTATATTTCCGATATTTCAACAGTGAATACTGTCATCTTCAGGGAAGCTACAAGTAACAAGCAAAATTGTACGATTAATGGAAAGAAAACTTGGAAGAAGAAACACTGTGTTGATGAGAATGATTGCTATGGATGTAATATTTAAAATTTGTAAACATGTCATGTCATGTGACTTACATGACTCCTACTACACCTATTTGCACTCACGCAAATCTATACATACATACACTTTCAAGAAAAAAATAAAAAATTTATGAACACTCAAAGATTCTTTGAACGTACTAACACATAACATGTATATCTGTCCTAGCTAAATAGTAAAGCAAACTTAATAAAATGAGGAAGTGGCCACTAGTTCTCTTATTGATTGAGCAAATATGTTTTTAACTTGTTCTTGAAGGATGTTAAAGATGTTAAACATTTTATCCGTTCTGGTAGCTTATTATAGCTATCAAGTCCCTTGAAAAAAACTGAATTTTGGGTATGCCTCAATGTGATTTGTTGAATATGAAAGTCAGTTCTGGATCTTGTATTGTATCCATGGATGTGGTCATTGTACATAACTTTTTCTTGTAAATATGTTGGGGCAATTTAATTTTTTATTTTGAAAATCAGGATTAATGTTTGATAAAGGAGAAAAGAATTAATTGGTAACCATCCTAGCTGCTTCAACATATCTTTTATTGGGTTTAATCTTCTGCCATTTAGAATTATGCGCATGGCTCTATTTTGGAGTTTCTGTAAACGAGCTAAATTATTTTGTTTTAGTAGATAGAGAATGGTAGAACAATAAGTAAAATGAGGAAGCACTAATGAATTGTACAGTAATATTTTTGCCGACTTCATTAAATATGGGGCACAACGAGATAAAAAATGTATTTTAAATGATATCGTCTTTATTATGAAGTTGACATGTTCTTTAAACTGTAATCTTCTGTCCACCTGAACCCCAAGATACTTAAATTGGTTGACCTGTTCCACATTATCATGACCTACCCTTATCTCAAAATTTTGATTACAAAAGTATCTGAATCGTTTTTCTGTACTTATTACCATGTACTTAGTCTTCGCAACATTGATCTTCAAATAATTAGCACAACACCAACTATAAATAGATTTTAAAGTTCTGTTGATGGTTTCTGCGAGTTTCGTAGGGTCATTATATGAGAAGTAGATCAGTGTATCATCTGCAAAAAGATGAACTGAGCTCTGACCTACCACCTCTGGCAAATCGTTGATATACATCAAAAATAATAGGGGGCCCAGAACACTTCCCTGTGGTACTCCTTGATTTCATTCATCTGACACTTCTGACACTTCATTATTTATCTTGAGCTTTCGTTTTCTGTTGTTCAAAAAGCTTTCCAACCATTTCAAGACTATTCCCTGTATCTGATTACAAATTACAAAAAATGATGAACGCCAAAATAAAATGAAACTTACTCGAATCTACTAAACGTGAAGTCAGTCATCCCGTAAACAAGAACATTCGACAAATTGGCCTTGAAATTCAGAGCGGAAGTTCCCTGCTCCAGCGTTACTTCCGGAATGAGGAACGGCTCCAGTGGTGGTATATTCAGCTCTGGAACTCCTTTAGCAAAAAACGGCTTTACCAACTCCGTCGCTTTTATGAGACATTCGTTCAAGTGCGGGTCGAATCGGTGACAGTTGGGAAAGTATTTGGCTAAAAAATAGTAAGAAAGTAAGTAAAGATATTGTACATATGTAGATAAGTTTATACAGCATCGCTGATATGTACGGAAAAATCAAGAAAATAGGATCAGTAAAAAGTCATAACGAAACAAAGTTGCTTTTTATTTGATGGAACACTTCCACATTTTTCAGATCTCTGCTGTTTCTCACAGACCATATAGAATGAAGTCGATGGGGCCAAGGACAGTTCCCTGTGGTACTCCGTAACATATTGCTGATAGTATCGTCAATGTTTACACATTGCTCACAATTGCTGAAATATCATTAAACTCGGGTAATTGTAAAAGTAACAGATTTTCAACTGTTAAATCATTTTGCTTAGCTAGATAGAACATGCTTTGTGTGGGAAAATTATTGTTCTTTCATTTTCATACAATGACTTCTCAGGTAGTTGTATACTGCGGTTCTCCAGCGGAGAGAATCTGTCTGTCAGTCTATATGATTTCATTTCATTCGCCCTAAAGTTGAATCGACGTGTTTCAGAGAGCTCCGCGAAAATTGATTAATTTAACAGTAAATGTTAGTGAAAAAATACCGAATTTTCGCACACACATAGATCTGAACTTCACACCTGCAAATAAAAGGTCTAACAAAAAAACAGACTTTTTGTGTAGTGGCTGGATGATAATGAAAACAAACTATGGAGTGCTTTTTATGCAAGGTAATAAAACAACCAACAAAAGAAGTCAAATCCCCTTGTTTTTCTTGTGATTCCTGCCGAAATCTTATTTGTACAGAGTGTTCTGATTTAACAGCATCAGAACTAAAATGTATGCCACTCCAGAAACGCACTCTGAAATTTAATTGCAAAAAATGCAGAAACAATGAATATGTGGAAAGTTTGCAATATACTATAAAAGACAAGGAAGAAATAATAAATAATAAGAACGAAATTATAAAAATGTTACAAGAAAAACTTAACAACTATGAAGCAGAACGCACCTACATAACAATGCCTACTTACTCCGAGGCTCTACAACAGAACCCGAATACATTTTCTAACATATCTCCACCAAACGCTCCTGATATAATAATAAAACCTAAGATCCCCCAAGATGTGGAAAAAACTAAGAATGAAATTATAAATACTATCAATCCATCCGATTTAAAAATTGGCATTAGAAGTTTGAAATCTACGAAATCTGGATCGGTCATCATCAAATGCAAAAACAAGACAGAATTTGAAATTCTGGAAAATGAAATCAAAAATAAAATGGAAAATATGTATAATATAGAAGCATCTAAGATGAAGAAACCAAGGATTAAAATACCAATGTTTCAACAAAATCTATCAAAGGAAGAAATTGAAACCTCAATAAAACAACAAAACGAAGCCCTGGACGAAATCAAGGTAACATTTATTAAAAAAGGAAAAAATAACAAGTCAACAGTCTTTGGAGAATGCTCACCATCAACCTTTAGACAACTAATGCGACTGAATAAGGTATTCATAGGTTGGGAACGTTACTCAGTCTTTGAGGATCTTACAGTCCCACGTTGTTTCCAATGTCAAGAGTTTTATCATAAAAAACAAAACTGCCCTAACAAACTAATCTGTCCCCTATGTAGTGAAGAACATGAACAAGAAAGCTGTCCAAAAATAAAAAAAGTTTGTGCCAATTGTGTTAAATCCAACGATAAATACAAATTGAAAAATAGTGTTGACCATTACTCGACAGATACTAATTGTCCAACTCTACAGTTCCATATCAATTTGACAAAAAATAAAATTGACTATAGTAGTTAATGGTACTAGTGGATCAAGATACTATCTTAGAAAATTTAAGTTTACTAGAACAAGACCACCGAGGAGAATATGTAGAACCTGGAAATTTTGTGCTACCAAAAACGAAACTGTTTAACATTACACATTTTAATATTCGAAGTGCTAACAAAAACTTCAATGAGTTCCTAGCACTCATTGAAACATATAACTTAACCTGTGATGTGTTTGTCTTAAGTGAATGCTTTAAAAATGTATGTATAAATAACCTTAATATACCAGGATATACAACGATACATAATGACGGTGATTTTAATAAGAATGATGGAGTTTTGATTCTAATAAAATCAAACCTCAACTACAATATTTCAAACTACAAATTAACCATATGTGGTGTCTCATTATGTATCATAAATCTAACAATAAATAATGTATCCTGTAGAATAATTGCCCTATATAGGCCTAACCCAACTAACCTGATCTCGTTTATTGATGAACTAGATTCATACCTGGACAAAATACAGACCAATAAAATGGATGTTCTTATTGGTGACATCAACATCAATCTATTAAATGAAAACGACGTTTATGTTAATAAATATCTGTCTGTGCTTGCTAAATATGGATTTGTACCATACATACTGAATCCCACAAGAATTACCCCAGAAACTAAGTCATGCATTGATCATATCTTCCTTAAAAAATCTAACAATAACAAAAATTTGATTTTTAATTCATATATTCTTAAGTATAATATTACAGATCATTACCCAATATCACTAAATATAGAGTACAATCGCAAAAAACCAATAACTCCTGATACAACAAAAAAAATTGCAACAAAAATTGATTTAAAAAAACTAGAAAACTTACTGCAGCTAGAAAACTGGGATGTAGTATTAAATGAAAATGACCCTCAACTCGGAACCAATGTCTTCTTAAATAAACTTAATAACGTTATTGAAAACTCCAAAACTACAAAATTATGGCATAAAAAAAACACGAAAATTAAACCATGGATAACTAAAGGGTTAATTATATCAATAAGAAATAGGGATAAATTGAAAAATCAATTAAATAAACACTTCTCATATGAATTAGAACAAGAATACAAAATTTATAGAAATAAACTAAATAAACTACTGAATAAAACTAAAAATAACTATTATCTTGAACAAATTAAAAACAATAAAAATAATCTAAAAAAAACGTATCAACTAATATCAGAAGCTACCAATGAAAGAAATAACAATAAAAATATCTTACAGATTGCTAACGAAGATGGTGTTGTATTTAATGATACCAAACTAATGGCAAATTATTGTAATAACTATTTTAATAATGTTGGCTTACATATGGTTAAAGAAATTGACACTTCATTAACAATTAATGAAAATATTGAAATAAATCCCAATTCCATGTTTCTCAATCCAATAACAGAAAATGAACTCATAGAGCATATTTCTACATTGAAAAATAACACTTCCCCTGGCATAGATGGAATAACCACTGAAATAATTAAACAGATCCACCAATACATTCTCCAACCCCTTAAACATTTATTCAATCTGATCATCCAAAAGGGACATGTCCCCACTCAGTTCAAATCTTCTATAATTACACCAATTCATAAAACTGGCGACAAAACTAAAATTAGTAATTATAGACCTATCAGTGTAATAAACAGCTTTGGAAAGATCTTTGAAAAATGTCTAAAAACACGCTTAGTACAATTTTTTGATGAAAATAAGATTATACATAATCACCAATATGGGTTTCGGGCCGGTATAGCTACTACTGATGCCATGCACAATGTTATTACTAGTATTACAGAGGGACTTGATAAAAACAAAAAATGCATTGCAGTGTTTTTAGACTTGGCAAAAGCATTCGACACTGTTGACCATGCAATACTTCTTAACATACTGGAACGTTTTGGTATACGTGGTGCAGTGTTGGATGTCTTTAGCAGTTACTTGGCTAATCGGGAACAATGTGTTAAAATAAACAATACCATAAGTGAAACTATGACTATAAGAATGGGGGTCCCCCAAGGAACCGTTCTTGGTCCAATACTTTTACAAGCTTATATAAATTCATTGCTCTGTTTAAACGGGAAAGCAAAAATTATATCATACGCTGATGATACGGTCGCAATCTTGAGTGGAAACACATGGCTTGAAACTAAAAATTATGTCCAGCAGAGCATGGCAGCAATTAATAAATGGCTGAGTATGTATCGCCTTTCATTAAACGCAAGTAAGACCCACTATCTCGCCTTCTCTATATCAGCAACAAACAGACCTAATTTCTCCAGTATTAAAGTTCCAGGTATGAAAGATGAAATTAAAGAAACAAACGAGGTGAAATACCTGGGCATAATTATTGACGAAAATCTAAGGTGGAACAATCATATTGACTATCTAACAAAAAAGGTGAGGAAGCTAATATATAAATTTTACCAGCTACGACAGTTTTTATCGAAAAATCTACTGATACTAATTTACAAATCTCTAGCTGAATCACTTTTTCGTTATGGTATTCTGGTGTGGGGGGCAATGTACAAGAATTCTTTACAAAAACTGAACACAATACAAAACTATATTCTAAAAATAATTTTGAAGAAAAAAAGATCATTCCATACAAACCTTATATATACAGAAGACATTAGTAATATCCGTACATTATATTTTCACAGTGTATGTATGTATGCATTCAAAAATAAAATACTTCAGAATTCTGTTCCAACAGCTTATACCACTAGAAGCAATACAAACCAATCGCTACCCACTCCAAAATTCAACAAAAATGTTTGTCACCGTTTCTTAACTTATACGTTACCCAAAACTTGTAATATCCTACCCCTAGAGGTAAAACATATTAAAAATCATAAAACCTTCTCGAGAGAATCAAAAAAATTCATCTTCGCAAATTACTTCAAATTTATTAAAATACTAGAACATCAATAGTTACACTAACATGATATAAAACCATTATTTAATTCTTTACTTTCTGTACACAACTGTAATTTTAGATCAATTAACATTACTTTGTAGCACAACACAAGTGTTAAGTCACTTAGGTGCTTTCTGTACACAATCTATACTCTGTCCCTTATATATTGTTTGTCTTCATTCATACTTGTTTGTTTTATTATTCTTTATTATTATGTTATTAACCTAATTTATCTTTGTATCATACTTTGTATCATACGTATTCTGTATCACTGTATCATTTTGTGTACAATAAATAAATATGTCGGTGTGTTTGCCTGTAGGTCCGTCTGCGAACTCTTCAAACCGCTCTCATTTCCGAACCCTTCGAGATGTCACTTTGAAATTTGAACCATATCAATAACACGAGGACAGATTTTTTTTACGAATGAAAAATCCGGATACATTTTCCGGGGTTTTTCCGGTTTTTCATAGTTTCCTCGATAGCGGTTCAGGAAATGATTTTTCTCTCCCATATTTTTTCCACGCGTATATGTCTATATGTCCCACAGAAATGTGTAGTTTTTAAGGAGGATCGGAAAATGCTAACGGTTTTTCCGTGCGATTTTCCGAAAAGTGAAAAACTTAAAAATACGTCAAACCGAAGATTGAAACTGAATTCCAAAAAATGCAGTAGGTAGAGCTCTAGTAGACGAACAAAGTATACTTAGAAAACTGGGAAAACTCGAGAAAACTGAAATTAAAAGTTTGAATTTTGGAAAATACGAAATATCTCGGATTTTCCCGATTTATCAAGATATCCTTTTTGAAACCCTTTAGAAAATATACAAAAAATGTTGATATGTTTTTCCGTAAAGTCAATAGTCCTAGAAATATTTTTTTAAAATGGATAATCAAGAAATTAGATAATGAAACAAATGAAAATCTCAAAATGGCATCGAATACGTCTTCGCAAGTGACACTGAAACAAAAACTCGAAAAAAAAAACAAGATATCAAAACATTTTATATAAAGAGTTCTGATGTGCTTGAACAGATCTACAGAAAGTGTATATGAAGTTTTTCAATTTTTTGAAAAATTGTATTTTTATAAACTACCAGAAACTCAAAGATGTCGACAGATTTTCAAATTTCCCAGATTATATTTTTCTGGTAATCTCATAAAAGTCAGCAACAAATGTGAACACATTTTATCCGTAATAGGTATCAATAGTGTGGGAAATACTTCACAAAAACGAAATATTAGATGAAAAACTTTAAGGTTTTTCTCCAAAAACACCAAAAACTCGAAAATTAAACTGGATATCGAAACAATGTATTCAAACAGTTTTATTGTCTCAAACAGATATAAAAAAGTATCCGAGAAATTTTTTCATGTCTTGAGAAAAATTGAGATGAGGACATTTTTCTTTAAAAGTACCAAAAACTCGAAGAATAAACAGTTTTATTGTACTCGAACACGTCTACAAAAAGTTCCCAAAATTTTATTTTCATTTCCTGAAAAAAAAATTGATGTGGACTTTACCCCCACCCTTTCCGCTTCACACATTTCCTTTCAAATGTTTTGATATTTTTGATAATTTCCCCTCCCACCCCCTCCTAATTTCTTGATGAAAATTCGGTCTCCAGATCCATATAAATCGTACTCTACAACTGGTAACGACTCCATAAACATCTAGAGTACTATTTATGTAGATCTGGACACCAAAATAGGAAATAATAATAATATAGAATATCAATTTCGATTTATATTTCAAAAACCAGACATAGAAAATCCATAAAACTTACCCGAGTGTAGGGTAATTTACTTTGAAGTATAACTGAAAAATATGATTCAAATTCGCAGGTCTGTTCAAAAATAATAAAAAACATATACATGGTGTTTCATAATAAATGCGTGTGATAGCTCGTTCAAAAATATGAAAAAAAGTTTCTATTAACTTACCCTCTAAAATTCAAAATTTTCGAGATACAGGGTGTTGAAATTTTAAAAAAATTATAGTTTTTTGCGAATATCTCTGGAACCGTTTATCGCACAAAAAAACAGATTTTGAATGCATTTTCTACTCATAATAAGCTATGTTTTGTGCAGTTTTTTTTAATTCATAATTGGTGATTTTGATTGGTAATTTTGAAGGGGTAGTGGGTGTTGTTTTCTCCAACTTCTACGCCACTGGAAAAAGTAAAATTTTGAGTCACCCACCTAAACCGCCAATGTTTTCTACACAAAAAAGGTACTCTAGGCCATAAGCTCTAGAGTTGACCGTTTTCAAGAAAAATCAACTTTCATGTTGAAAAACATGGTAATTTTTTTTAAATAATTTTTTTCCTAATTACTTATACAAAATTTAATTAAACGTTAAACAAGTAACAAAACCAAATGTTGACTTCTTAATTGCAGAATAAAAAAAACAATAACAATCATACTCAGTTGAATTTTTGGAAATGTCCGCCGTTAGCTTCAATGCACGAAGACATTTTTCGAGGAAAAACATTATTTAAACAACATGAAAGTTGATTTTTCTTGAAAACGGTCAACTTTAGAGCTTATGACCAAAGATACCTTTTTTGTGTAGAAAACATTGGCGGTTCATAGAGGAGGCTCAAACTGTACTTTTTTCAGTGGCGTAGAAGTTGGAGAAAAAAACACCGACTACCCCTTCAAAATTTTCACAAATTATGAATGTGAAAAAATAAAAAATCCGCACAAAACATAGCTTATTATGAGTAAAATGTGCGATAAATGGTTCCAGAGATATTCGCAAAACACGATTATTTTTTTAAAATTTCAACACCCTGTATCTTGAAAATGGTGCATTTTAGAGGGTAAGTTAATAGAAACTTTTTTTCATATTTTTGGACGAGCTATCACATCCTGAAGTCATGCGCATTTATTATGAAACACCCTGTATATTACGTACAAAACCGATTTCAACTCATATTTGTAAACGCCCCCCCGTTTAAAATGTGATCATGACTTTTTGAAGCTAATCATATTAAGCAATTACTATAACTTCCTCAAGTTGTTTTGGCTCCAAAGTGGATTTATTAAATCATAAAGTTGTTTTGTGTGGCTATTGTTAAAAACGGGTACAATAAGAATCAAACATTTAAAAAAAATTCTGTGTTGTGAAAAAGTCAAACTTTCAGAGGAAATCATAAGAAAAGAATCCCAATAGGGAGTTTCCTAATGATAAATGATCTGTCTCACTAATGAGACCGATGATAAAGATTGGCAAAATATGCTAAATTGTCGCTAGTTTTGACTCACCCTGTATAACAGGTGGCTTCTTCTATCTTAACGACCGACTAACTGACATATCATTTAACTTTCTTCAAATCAGCAATTTTATTATTTTTTCTACATTCATGCAAAAAGCAAAACTTTATTGAACTATATTCAGTGGTAAAAGAAGTTCTTTATTGCACTAGTGCAATAAAGTTTTTATTGCACTCATCTGTCATTCTACTTCAACGTGCTGTCATCATGACAAACATAAACGTTTAAACCTACTACATATTTAGCAGATATTCTGTGAGATTGGCAATAGGTACTTCACTACGAAATATTCATATTGAAAATTGCACCAATTGTTCATTCACCTTCAACATTGAGGGTAAAAATAAAGTTTGAGTTAAATTGTTCGTAACGTATTAGTTCCTGTTTCAATGCAAATCGATATTAATAATAAAGTATTCAAGTTGCGCTTTTCATTTTCCTACACCTAGTGCCGAACCTCAATAAATCATTTTAGCTTTTTGCATGAACGTAGAAAAAATGTTGTATGCAACTCGTGCAAAAATTGTTTATTGCACTCGACGTGTTGTCCAACTCGGCCTAACGGCCACGTCGGACAATTTCACGTCGAGTGCAATAAACATTCACTTTTTGCACTTGTTGCATAAATAACTATTGTTACTAATCATCTAAAAAGTAATACTTTTGCATAAGTGAACCTTGCTGTTTTGGTAAAATAGCAATTTTTATGATTTTCAAAAATTCATATATCCGAAACTGGATATAGAAATTAATTTAAACTTACATGTGTAACTTCTAGTGACTTGTACTACAAATATCCCGAAAATTATCAAAATTGGGCGAAAGCCATTTTCCCATATATTTAATATTTTTGCTTGCAAATTAGTATATTCCTCAAAGTCCTTGCATTACTTCAATCGCCAATTTAAAAAATTACTTCAACCTTCATTCACTCACCAGGAGAACATTTTAATTCAACTTAATTCGAGCATAATATAAAAATACTCACGTAAATCTTTGGCCTCGTATCCGGTAAATAAACAACAAATAAATATGGTAATTTCGTAGTGATAAACACTCATCATGAAGTTGTTCTCAACACCGAGACAAGCAAACTGACTATGCAAAAGGAAACAACTCCTGTTTCACACTTATACCAGCAGTTCCGGGGCTGTCAATGCTATTTCTGCAATCAATGGGATGCCGTCTCTGTCCCATTTTTAATTGCCCCTCGTTAATTGGTGTCCTTCACGTGAGTCGATTCACCTGCGGTTCAGAATGCTCTTGCATTTCCGAAAGAATGATTCTTGATCCTTATCAGGCTAATAATTCATATTTTTATATTTTCATATCTTTTCTTTTTTACATTTTTACAGTTTTACATCTTCACATTTTCATAATTTTACATTTTTATATTAAAATTTTTTCAAAATTTTACATTTTTACATATTTTCATTTTTACATTTTCACATTGTTACATTTTTACATTTTTATATCTTTACATTTTCACATTTTCAAGCTTTTATATTACTATGTTTTTATATTTTTGAATCTTTATATTTTTATGTGTCTATATACTTTTAAACAATTTGCATTTACAATCTTTACATTTTTATATTTTCTTGATTTTATACTTTGATATTTTCGTATTGATATACGATGATATATTGAAAAATTATCAGCCTACTATAGAACCAGACAAAATTTCAATGTCAAAATATTTTATTACTCTTTACTATTAGAGCGAACCTGCAACGTCTCTAGACCTTTCAAAAAAAATTTTTCATCTTGCTCTGCAAACCAGACCTCCACAGCTTTTATAACCTCCTAGTTGGAAGAAGATTTACGACCATTCAAATTTTTTTTCAGTTGAGGAAAGAGATTATAGTCGGACGGAGCCAAATCTGGTGAATATGGGGGGTGTTCTAGTAATTCAAACCCTAAATCACGAAATTTTTGCATGGCAACATGAGATTTGTGTGCAGGGGCGTTGTCCTGCAAAAACAAACCACCTTTGGATAGCTTTCCACGTCTTTTCTCTTTAATTTTTTCCTGTAGAGTGGTCAGTAATGTCGAATAGTAATCTTCAGTTATTGTTCTACCCTTATGCAAAAAATCAATCTTGATTACTCCGTGGCAATCCCAAAAAACTGAAACAAGAACTTTTCCAGCAGATTTTGGGACACGAAACTTCTTAGGTCTTGGAGAACTGAAGTGTCGCCATTCCATCGATTGCTGCTTTGTTTCTGGATCGTAGAAATGTACCCAAGTCTCATCCATAGTAACAATTCGGTTTAAGAAGTCTACATCGTTTTCAAATCGAGCACAGATCGAACGCGATGCTACTACCCTTGCACGCTTTTGGTCAACATTCAACTATTTGGGGATCCATTTTGCAGCAATTTTTCTCATGTCCAAATTGACGTGAACTATATGATGAACGCGTTCGTATGAAATATTCAGTGCTTCAGATATCCGTTTTAGCCCAATTCGACGGTCTGTTAAAATCATGTCATGAACTGCATCGATATTTTCGGGGACTG
This sequence comes from Chrysolina oricalcia, assembly GCA_944452925.2. Classification (NCBI taxonomy): domain Eukaryota; kingdom Metazoa; phylum Arthropoda; class Insecta; order Coleoptera; family Chrysomelidae; genus Chrysolina; species Chrysolina oricalcia. Next base: position 5,429,573 of record OX101815.2, on the reverse strand, counting down.
ACACAGAAACTGGCCTTCCCGATCGGTCATCATCTTCAATGGAAAATTCACCTCTTTTGAAGCTTGCAGTCTAATTTTTCACGGTCGCATAGGGCATTGATCACCAAGGGTATTAAGCATATCTTTCTATATCTGCTTACCTCTTAACCCTTTTAAATACAGGTACTTGATGATGGCTCGATACTCCAATTTTTCGATTTTCACAATTTCGGTGGACATATTTTTTATTTTAATTTATTGCGTAACTCTGGTTTACTTTTTTGACGTCATACTTTACACTGACACTTCTAATAAGTTATTGTTCGTTGCTATCGTAACGCAATATTTCGTTTATGCAGGGAACTGGTCTAGGCTAACTAGATATCAATACATCCTCGTAGGTTTAAATTTATATTTTTATGTAATAGTTCTTCACGAAACAAGTGCTTTGCATTTATCGCCAAACTGCTTGTACATGTAGCCATTGTCTTGTTTGTATTAATTTTTGTGTGTGAATAGAGTTATTGTTATAAATAGAAAAGTTATTGGGTATACCCTCAAAATGTTGTGCAACCGTAGCACAACATTTTGAGGTGAGTGAGAGCTCAAGCTCTCGTCAGTACGGTAAAATTGAATGCGAAGATGTACAACACTTGGATGTAAAGATAGAAACAAAGGAAGTCAACAACAGGAAGCCAACCACACATTTGTGGCATCGGTTAGAAGACCTTGTGCTCACAAGGCAACAACTAACGTCACCACGGAGGCAGCTATAGCTACCAGCGTGACAATCCTACCCAGGAAAATACAAATTAAGATGGATTTAGCGAGGGGCAATATATGAAAATACAAACAGAAAAGTTATTGGGTATAACCCTCAAGATGTGGTGCAACTGTAGACACGTGTTTCGAAGCCTAAGCTCTCGTCAGTACGGTAAAATCAACTGCGAAGATGTACAACACTTGGATGTATAGAAACAGAGGAAGTCAACAACAGGCAGCCAACCACACATTTGTGGCATCGGTTAGAAGACCTTGTGCTCACAAGGCAACAACTTACGTCGCCACGGAGGCAGCTATAGCGACCAGCGTGAAACATGTGTGGTTGGCTTCCTGTTGTTGACTTGCTTTGTTTTTATATTTACATCCAAGTGTTGTACATCTTCGCACTTGATTTTACCGTACTGACGAGAGCTTAAGCTCGAAACACGTGTCTACGGTTGCACAACATTTTGAGGGTTATACCCAATAACTTTTCTATTTATATTTTCATATATTGCCCCTCGCTAAATCCATCCTAATTTGTTATTATTATATATATATATATATATATATATATATATATATATATATATATATATATATATAGAAGTTGTGAAGGTTAGACGACTGTCTAAGTTAAAGAAGAATCCTTTAAATTCGGGTATGCAGTCAACAAGGGTATGGAAAAAAAGTGTACTCTTTTTTCTATTCAAGCTTTCGAGTCATTTATTGGCTCTTCATCAGGAACTCTACAATAAATTGAAATTGAAACATTATTTGATTTGAAAGAAATTTTGCACTTGTGTACTTACGAAAGTGAGGTTATAAATCCCTTTCACTCGCCGTACTATATGACATGATATTTCATATAGTACGGCGAGTGAAAGGGATTTATAACCTCACTTTCGTAAGTACACACGTGCCAAATTTCTTTCAAATCAAATAATGTTTCAATTTCAATTCATTGTAGAGTTCCTGATGAAGAGCCAATAAATGACTCGAAAGCTTGAATAGAAAAAACAGTACACTTTTTTTCCATACCCTTGTTGACTGCATACCCGAATTTAAAGGATTCTTCTATATATATAAATATTGAAATCTGGAGATTTGAGAGCGAGGATTGTTGACAAAGATCCTCTCTTGTAAAATATTCTGAACTCCAACTTCCTCATTTCTAATAGAACCTTCTATATTATTTCATACTTCTTGATTTCACGTTTGATTCCAACTGCAAAATTCATATCATATATCATACCTTAATAATAGCATTTCGGAAATAACAGTGGTATTTGTTGATAGGATTTTTTTAAGTATTTTAACAATAACACTCTCAACCCCCTAAAGTTGTGGTAACAAATATTATGTCAAGGACGTTGTTTCTTTACTAGCTTGAAGAACCAAAAAAATTCAACAACTTTAGTCTCGAGTTTAAAAGTTGGTGTTGTAAAAAATCTTCAGAAAGGCTTCAGAAACATTCAACTCCTTTCTTCAAAAATTCTCCTTCTTATAAGGGAGCAAAATTTTATAATCACTTACCTGACGATTTAAAAAATATAGACAGGGAATATATTTTTAAACCAAAGCTGAAAGAATTTTTGATTAGCGGTTGTTTTTATAGTGTTATTGAATTGTTAAAATTGTTTTTTCCGCTAACCAATCAATCAATCAATTTATTTTGTGGAAATGTTACATTTCTTTGTTTTTGTAGAAATGTCATATTTTTATGTATGGATCTAGACTGAACGTACGTATGTATTTGTTATTTGTTGTCTGACGTATCCTATATCATTTTTATGATCGTGAAGGATTTAATAAATTTTAAATATTACCATTATTGTAAAGATTATCTCAAATAAGAAAACGTATTTCAAGCATTTTTTCGTGTTTTCAATCTTCGAACTATTTTTTTGCCCCATCATCAACCTATTCGGAATATTTCTGGTGGAATATTCCAAAATATCAACTAGGTATGCAATGTATCACGGATAACTCTTAAAAATACCCTTCAAATTTCAAGGTAAACCACGAAATATATACTTATTAATATCAGTTTTGGTGTCAAGAATATCTCGGCTTTTATGTTGATTTCTTATCTCCAGTCAATGTATTGATATCAAATCCTTGATTGTTGATTGTTTCATTGCGTTCGTCGTCAAAAATCATAGTTGGCGGAATATTGAGTTTGTCGGCGAAAAATACATTTAGCATATTCCTGTATATATCATCGAAAATGAAACATAGGACCTCTTGATATTTTATTACCTGATGAAGATAACTTGAATATCAAAATTTACATCCAGGAATGTGTACAAAAAAGTGTGTGGTAAAGGAGTGCTATTTTATTGGTTTTAGTCGTTATTCTAATTATAGTTATTCATATTTATCATTTATCATATTTAGTTATTGGTATTTTGGTTTATTGAATTCAGTGTACAAAGGGTCAAATTATAATGCAATAGATTTTCACATATTTTTATCAGAATGAGTCACTGAAGTACTGTTCACTAGGTACTAAATTCATGAGATAATCGACGTAATCAGCAATATCAATAACAAATTTCCACCAAAAACATAACATCGAGAAAACTGATGAAACACGATATTTTCACTATTCTATTATTTTTGGATACTACGAAAAAAAAGATATCAAGTTTATGAAGAATGTCCTAAACCTAAAATATACCCCTGGCAAGATATATCCGATTTTGGGAAATATTTGAAATGTAAATCATTCGAAGCAATACCAAACCAAGCAAGCTTTGAAAACAAATGAAGTTACAACAAATATGTCAAAATTTGATGCGATATAATTGACGTGTATTTCGAGTTTTCTATTTGTGTGCAAAATGTCTCGTTTGGGGTATTCTAATGAAGATTTCCTGAATTTAATATTCATTTATGGCGAATGCAATAAGATAATGGACAGAACTTGTCGTGTTTTTGGCGAAAGATTTCCAAATCTACACAGACCCAATAAAAATATTCTGAGAAGACTTCTAAGAAACTGCCGTGATTTCTGATCTTTTTCGTCTGTCATCAACAAAAAAAAACACTCGTAAACAATGAGGACATCGAAATTGTAGTTTTGGCTTACTTCCAGAAAATTCGTTGAAAGACGCAGAAAAGTCACTTAGAAGTTCGTCAATAAACCGGATTTTAATCAAACATAAGTAGCGTCCCTTTAAATATCACCAGGTTCAAAATCTGAAACCTCACGACTTACCTGCACGAGTGGAATTCTGCGAATGGTTTCTCATCAAGAAACAGGAAGACCCTGAGTTCATGAAGAACATTATGGACAGATGAAGCCAAATTTGCCAAGAATGGTATGTACAACCGCCATAATAGTCATTTTTGGGCAGCAGAAAATCCAAAGCTCGTTCGCCAGCGCAACTTCCAGGATTCATGGAGTTTTTACGCTATAAAGGAAGACCGAACTTTATGTTTATATCGTTATGATGAGAATTTGAATAGCGATAGATATTCGCATATGATTAGGAATGTGGTTGGTGAATCCATAAGGCATGTTTCTGAACAATACCGTTCCAATTTATGGTATCAGATGGGTGGAGCCACTGCACATAGTACTGCTACCGTTGCTGGGTTGTTGTATGGGATGTTCGAAGATCAGTGGCTTTGCTACAATGGGCCATTTGAATTTTCTCCTCGCTCTCCAGACCTGACGCCACTGGACTTCTTCATCTGGGGATATATCAAAGAAAATGTTCATGCGGATCCTGTGAGTGATAAAGAAAACATGGAACGAAGGGTTCTGAGAGCTTTCAATAATTTGATTCCTGACTCCATACAGAAAGCTACAAATAGTGGTATGCAAAAAAGAATATATTCTTGTTTAGAACAAAACGGCAATGTCTTTGAACATCTGTTGAAATGAACCACAATATTATTTGGATTTAAAGAAATTAAGTTAAATTCTAAAATTAAAGTAAAATCTAACCTTAAAAAATATGAACAAAATAAAATGACTGTATTCGATATCAATAAACAAAGATATAAATTATCTCTCTGATAGTATTTTATTTCAATCCATCCATTTTCATGTTGAGTTACCTTTTACCAACGACAGAGTTAATATTAGTTCATTTGTTTTCAAAGCTTTCTTGGTTTGGTATTGCTTCGAATGATTTACATTTGAAATATTTCCCAAAATCGGATATATCTTGCCAGGGGTGTATTTTAGGCAGGGTTCAGAGGATATATGAGGAGCCTAGAATCAAAACCGGCAATCTCCATTTTTCTGTAAAATGTGTTGTCCCTTTGTCGAATTCAATTTTTGAGGTGATATTCGGAATCAGCCCTTCGAGATACGTTTAAAGGAAGATGCGATTTTTCAAAAAATGTAAAATAAAAAATTTCGCAAAATTCGATTTCCTTCTATACCGAATATTGCATTTTTCGACTTTGATCACGACCGTCATCATAAGGCCAAGTTCGATTTTAGATCATCATCTCCAACAGGTTAATAATCTAAAATTGGTTGATGGAAACAATTTACTTAACTTTGGAATTTACTAGATGAATCTAGAACATCTCCAATTTTATAAAGGTATGATCAATAATTGTATACTGGAAAACGCATAAAATCTTGAAGTGTTGCCAGTACAACTTTGCAATGAAGAGGAAAGCCTGCCTGCAAAATCTTTCACAAAATTCCTTGTCTTTGTTCAACTATTTTTTTATTGTCTTTTATTTATATTTTTTCGTCAGCAAAATTATGTTCACTTCAAATTAATAATTTGAAGTGAATTTCATTAGTATGTATAATAAACTCACAGTAGTTCTTTGCACATTTCTCAAAACTAAGAAAGTGGGACATTGCCGTTTTTGATTCTAGGCCCCTCATATATCCAGTGATATATATCATATGTATCACGATATATATCATGATATTTATTACTTGATATATCTCTGATATATTCGATAATTTTATTTATTAAATTAAAAATGTTTTTCATCATTCTAAACATCCGAAAATATCTTAAAAGGACCTTTTCTTCTTTCGGTTTGGTTCAATCGGATTTACGGAATCGCTTGGGAAACCAAAAGGCCAGTAGAGTGGTTTTTATGTTCAAGTGTATGAATCAAAATATAGATAAAAAGAAAACCAACCTTGCCTGGACATGGAAACCATATCTGAAGATTCTGACGTAATTGTCAATAATAGGAATGCTATTGAATATTAATATTTCATCTGATGAGGATATACCAATATCAATGTTGATATTATAATGTTAATAATGTTATTTAAAATTTAAAATCTATTTGCTTTTAGTTTTTTTCTTCTTAATTAGAGTTATCAATGTTAGAAAAAGGTTTTTTTGTTTGGAAAAGGTTTTTAATTGTGTGTTTGTGTTGAAATAATAAAATAATGTTAAAACATGTTTATTTTATTAATTGTTTTTGTTTTCCTTTTTAATTAGAGTTAGAATAAACCGTTTTGTTGTTTAGAATATAGGTTTTTGTTAATGTATTTGTGTTAAACAATAGTTTGTGCTAGAAGCAATGATGTTTTTTGATTATATAATTAAATTTTAAATATGATATATATATATATATATATATATATATATATATATATATATATATATATATATATATATATATATATATAGATATATATATATATATATATATATATATATCGGATATATATCCGATATATATGGGATATATATCATATGATATTATATTTATATAAATATCATGATATTTTCGAACCCTGATTTTAGGTATAGGATATTCTTCATGAACTTGATATCTTTTTTTTCGTAGTATCCAAAAATAATAGAAGAGTGTATGGTTTCAATTTGAAAAAATCGTGTTTTATCAGTTTTCACGATGTTATGTTTTAGGTGGAAATTTCGACCACCCTGTAAATAATTTTCGAAAATTCGATGGACCTGTTCACGACTTGATGCTTAAGGTGTGATTCTGTGAAATTTCACATTTTCATCTGTTACTGTCTATGAGTTATGATTTTTTCGGAATAAAAATCAATATCTCGAAAACTAACAAATTTGGGTATTGTTATACAAAATGTGCCTAAAATGGGCTAAGAAATTCAAAAATGTAATAAAATACAGGGTGTTCCCTTTGAAATAAGGAAGTTGTTATCAACTACCAGTATAACGGAAAGAGACCGGAAGTTGAGAATATTTTAGTTGAGAAGGCCATTTTGTAAAACCCACTACCACAAAATATCAAGTTTTTATTTTGAATCGTTCTCCATATATTCCTAACGAACGCTCGTCGTGAAAGACCCTGTATAGTATAAGAAAAGCTCTTGATATGTTGACGAACATTATCTTAATCAATTTACTTATTTTAGGTTACATTTCATGCTTACCCCAACCATCCTGTGGACAAACACCAGTTTTTCTTTTTTTTGCACAAATAACTCTAATATTTTTTAAAGAAATGTCAAAGGTTTTTAAGCACATTTTATGGCATAAATCTCCAGGCAGGTGGACATTGGCCATTTTAGTTCTTAATGGTTGTGGATATAAGCCCTACACTTGAAATGCTATATCACGTACCCTTAGCAATAGGAGACTGGCCTTTTTTGTATTGATAGAAATGAACTCGGGAATTTGACTGCTGGAGATACCTCAAAATCGATTAAAGTGGAGATCGGCTTTTTAACACTCGGGTCCAGAATAAACTTCAATATTGTGTTACTCTATGCTATTTAAATACACTGCATTGCTATTGCTTTATGAATGGAAGTTGTAACCAGCCCAATAAAAACAAAACACCGTGTAAAACTGGCCTAATTTTTATTTTGTAGAGATCCATAAAATTCCGCAGGACCATGAAAATTGAGAAAAATGTTGGCTGCTATCTGTCTTTCAACTCTTTCCATCGTATAACAATTCGTAAAATCCTTGGTAGATCATGCATATCATTTATGCATATTATTCATTCGTCTTCCGCATTATCTCACATTTAAAATTTGATTTTTGGTAGGTTAATTACCTGAAGGAAATCTAGGTTTGTCAAGGTTGGTTCTTTCATGTGAAACCTCCAATGTCATGAGATGTCTGTGTTATAATTATTATGTAAATGGTTGATCAAAGCGCTGGATAGGTGGTTTATCTGATTATAGTTGCTAATCTCAAAAAAGTTGTTTATTTGGCCTAATTAGTATTAATAAAAGTGAGAATTCTAATTTAGTCCGAAAAGTCTGCAGAAAAGTCACAGCAAATTCCGACTTTAAAGACGGAATTTTGTTTTTCCGACTTCAAACTCGGAAATTCTTGTATCGCGGGTATAATTGCAAATATTGCGTGTATTCTGGACTTGTACCGGCCAGGAAAGGCTTTGTGCTGATCACTAGAGACTGTTGTCTATTATTTTTGAAAGGGCATGTTTTTTGTTGTCAATTTGTTGGACAAAGCTTCTTGAATATACATTTTTTTAATGAAAACAATATCATTTTTAAGAATCTTTGTAGTAAATAAAATCAATTCAGCTAAGTATGTCATTCATAATTTTGGGAACACCTATTTTATGAATCGGAAAGAAGTATCACACAATCATCTCCACAACTTTAATTATAAACAAATTTCAAAGTAGGGGTTACAAGTTTCGGATTCAGCAAGAATCCATCTTCAGCCTTCTACAAGTTAAGTACAAAAAATATATACATGTGAAAAATTGTGGAAAACTTAAAAATCAAATATTGATTCTATGTCCAATGCCCAAGCATGGTTAAACTTAGTTGATTCAAAAAGAAAATATTTGAATTTGGTAACTAGAACATGGTCCGATGATCCGTGTCGCCACTACACTTGCTGAAATGGACTTCTACAGAGATTACCTTTTAAACTTATTTGGTGACTTGAATTGAGATGAAAGTACATATTATATGTGTTATTGTGGGTTTCTTCACTGAAACCGCTAATTTTGGAATGATCTGGATACTTTTTAAGTCAGAATTTTATTTTTCCGACTTTAAACTCGGAAATTCCGACTTTAAAGTCGGAAATTCCGACTTCAAAGTCGGAATTTTGTTTTTTCCGACTTCAAACTCGGAAATTCTGTCTTCAAACTCGGAAATTATATCGCAGGTATAATTGCAAATTCCGCGTGCAACCTGGACATGTACCCACCTACCAGAAATGGCTTTGTGTTGATCACTAGAGACATAATGTCATCTCTAAGAATCTTACTAGTTGATGAAATCAATTCAGACAGATTTAGGTTCCTTATTTTTGCATACAAGCCTCGAATCGGGTTGAATAGTACATCGATGTTGAGTAAAATGGAGGGAAATTTACGAGTGGCTCCTGGGGAGAACATATGGAAAAGTCGATTTTCCAGGACAAAAATAAAAGGAGTATGTTGCCCATATTTTTACGCGAGCCGTGTTGACGTAATTATTAATTAATAGAACCTGGCTTCGTAATACCAAAGGCCTTACTGTTGCAGGTGGCTAAAAGGTCAACATGAGGGTGTAATCTTGTAAGAAAAAATCGAGATTTCAACAGATTTTCCCACACAAGCTCACCGAAACTATGAAAACTTACATCGTCACTAGTCCGAAAAATATAATGGCTGGCGTGAAAATATAGGCAACATCCTCCATTTATTTCTGTTCTAGAAAATCGAATTTTCCATATGTTCTCCCCATAGGAGCCACTCGTAAATTTCCCTTCATTTTACTCAACATCGATGTACTATTCAACCCGATTCGAGGCTTGTATGCAAAAATAAGAAACCTAAATCTGTCTGAATTGATTTCATCAACTAGTAAGATTCTTAGAGATGACATTATGTCTCTAGTGATCAACACAAAGCCATTTCTGGTAGGTGGGTACATGTCCAGGTTGCACGCGGAATTTGCAATTATACCTGCGATATAATTTCCGAGGTTGAAGACAGAATTTCCGAGTTTGAAGTCGAAAAACAAAATTCCGACTTTGAAGTCGGAATTTCCGACTTTAAAGTCGGAATTTCCGAGTTTAAAGTCGGAAAAAACAAAATTCTGACTGTAAAGTCGGAGTTCCGACTTTAAAGTCGGAATTTCCGACTTTGAAGTCAGAATTTCCGACTTCAAAGTCGGAAAAAACAAAATTCCGACTTTAAAGTCGGATTTTCCGACTTTGAAGTCGGAATTTCCGAGTTTAAAGTCGGAAAAACAAAATTCCGACTTTGAAGTCAGAAATTCCGAGTTTGAAGTCGGAAGAATTAAAAAAAAACTCAGTGGCCCTTATCCGCCAGCAACGTGTGAAATTTAACGGTGATATATCAAAACCTCTAGAAGTCAATTATGGCGTACCACAGGGTTCAGTCCTTGGTCCTATATTATTTATCATATACATTAATGACATGTCTTTCAATCTAACGAATGAGTCTTCGATAGTGTATGCTGATGACGCCACTTTTTGGTTGAGTGACACTATACGCCTTTCAATCTACTTTCTAACGCTAATTATAACAATCTGGTCTAGAAGAAATTAACTTACTCTAAATGACGATAAAACCAAAACTTTAGATTTCACAACTTAAAATAATAGTGAAAATAACGAACCAATTGAGCTTCTTGGAGTTTCAGGCTGGTGCGAAAACGAATTTTAAAGGGTTAAGATAAGAAAAAAAGTAACAAGCAAGAACCAGGCGGAGAATGTTGTTGAGGTTCAAACTTTAAGGAAAAAATTATTTAGACACGAAAACACTCAAAATTGTGAAATGGGGGTATTGGGGTTGAAAACGGTTATTCGCGATTTGCAACGAAACGTGACATCTTAGCAGAAAATATTCAATAAAAAAGTTATAGACAATGAAAAAATCAAAAACTTTTATATTCAACACTTTTCGACATAACCTCAAATTAACTGTCAAAATGGCGAAAAATTGATTTTTCAGTATTTAATTTTTTTCCCTCGTTTAAATGATTTAATTCACATAAAAATCGTGAGAATATATCTTTTCTCTTGTCGAATGAGCATGATTTTGTCGAAATTCAGAAGTTTTACAGCCGTATGCATAGTCAATTTCAGCGACTCGCCAGAGTTTCGCCGCACGCTACACAAGAACTATAATGCACAGTCGAGCTCCAATAAAGGGGTACATCGACAGCGTTTCGCCAAAATGTGACTTATCGCGTAGTTGTCACTATTTTGGAGCTCGACTGTGGATTATAATCCTTGTGTAGCGAACGGCGAAGCTCTGGCGAGTCGCTAGCGATTGACTATGCATACGGCTGTTAGAGTTATGTACCTACATTTTCCGTTCCGAAAAAAATCCTCTGATCTTCCACGAACAATTGTCCTGGTGTTTTTTGTTTTTATATTCGAATGTATATAAGTGATCATTTCAATTAATGAAAATTCAAATGGTTAAAACAGAAATGAGGAAAAAGTCTCTCTGAATCTTGATTTTCTTAATTTTGAATGATTTTCGACTCTTCATTATTTTTGTAACAATTATTAGTTTAAATCAAATTATCTATATTAAAATATTCGAATGCATAGTTACAATACAAAATTAATTTATTAATATCATTTTTATAATTTGTTACAACTATTGAAAATAATTGAAAATATTGAGAATATCATCAGAGAGACTTATAAGCGGTTTAACGATCAATAAACCACCAAGTTACATAGATCATTTCAAAGGAGACAATTTAACAATTAAAATGGTCACTAATAGACCTTTGAAATCGGTCAAGTCGGTCAGGTCGGTCGAGACGGTCAATCGGTCCAGTCGAATGGGTCAAGTAGGTCAGTCAATTTGGACAAGTCAGTAAAGTCGGTCAAGTCGGTCAATCGGTCAATCAGTCGATCGGTCAAGTTGGTCAAGTCGGTCAACTTGGGCAAGTCGGTCAATCGGTCAAGTCGGTCAATTGGTCGAGTAGGTCAAGTGAAAAAAATTATTTCTGATTAGTGATTGGTATAGACACTTGCATTACGTTATATTTATTGTAGTTATGTTTTATGTTGTGTTAAGTAGCATGTATATATTTTTCTCTACGACTATTGTATTCTACGTTCATTACATATTGATTTTTAATTGAAGAATAAAGATGATTCCAGGACACCGTGGATCCTAACTCATTATTCAACGGCACTCGGCCAATCACCGGTTCAGAATTTTCAGAGTCCACGGGAACTGAGAGGTTTAACAAACAAATTTCTCAAGAAGGCTTTGCTTGATTGAACTTTTGTCACAGCTTGGCATCCGCGAATGTCAGATTGACTATTTTCTTAGTTTTAACTTGGATCTGTGTGACAAGTACCTAATATAAAAATGAATAGATCGGATTGGGAAAGCAGTGATAGTGAGGAAGATGAAATCTATCTTTCAACAAAGGTATGTCAAACAATTTTCACTTGAACGTTCCACACTCTCTCAGTTCTTGGTCTGAGTTTCTCTAGTAGGTATTTCATTCACAAACTTTCGAGTACCTGTTATAGCTCAGTTGGTAGAAGCGTGTACATGAAGTAAATGTATAACGAAGGTAGTTATATAGGCGTGAGTTCGGAGTTGGAAGTTTTTTTTTTATTATTTTCAATTAAGGCATTTATTCATTCATAAATGAACACCGATTATTCATGTATAATAGGGAATGTGCAAGTGATTTAAATTTAGTTGATTTTTTTACCTCATTTACTTTATTGTCTTGAAAATTACACCTAAACCATTAGTTTATCATTTAGTTTGTATTTAACTCCATAAAACTTTAATCAAAAAGTGCATAATAAGCGCGCGAAATTCAAATTTGCGAAACGCATCACCATTGGACGAAACGAAGAACGACGTCACATGGCACGTTATGAAATTTATGTGTGTTGATATTCATACTGTGCTAGTCGTCTTTGTTGTTGTTAAGTTTGTTTTTATTTATATATTTGTAGTGTTTTCCATTACATAGTTCGATTTTGGTCTAGTGACAATTGTAAATTATCAAGAGCAATGACTGAAAGTGGTTTTGTCAAAGCACAATCTGACAATACCTGGACTGATAAGTAGTAATACTTTTCCTTTTATAACTAAGGTGAGGCATGTATATACAAAACATTTATGCATACAAAACTTACTTCTGATTAATTCACTTCATGTTACCTATCGAAATACAATGTACTCACAGTGAAATGATCCTCACAACAATGTAAATGTGATATTGGAGATACTTCGCCTCTTCTCATAACCTTACACCATTGTTTACGTATTTTCGCATCTCTTGGAACAGAAAAAAATACTTTACTTGGTGTACTTATAATTGTGTTTTGGCATTCCGGTACTAGACAATACCTATAAAATGGTCTTTTAGCATTTTCCGTTATCGTAATAGCGATTAAAACTGCAAATCCCTAACCTAATTAATAACTGTCAATAGTGTCAATGGCCATAACTATAGAAAGGCTTGTTCATTGAAGACTGCTCTGGTTGATCGAGATCACTTTCACATATGTTCATCTCTCTCTAACACTTGTACTGCATTTGTCTTACTCTTTTATGAAATATCAACTTCAAGCAAGTAGAGCAACCAGAGTACGTCTCAACGAACGACACCGGAGAAGAACAACACTGATCGCTCCATGTGACGTCATCCAAAGCGCGCGAAAATGGAGGCGTTCAAATAGGTCAAATTCAATCGGTATTTTATATATTATTTTAAAAATTAATTCCAAGACTTTCAACCGTATTTATATTTTTTACTATGTTGTAAGGAAGTAAATAATTCATTAAACAAATTTTAAAAAATTATGCATATTCCCTATTGTTATTCTACCTTATATTACTTTATAATATATACTTATTTTCATAAATAATATTTAGATTTCTTTAAAACTCTGACTATCGTATAGTCGTAGAGAAAGTATAGTCTTCTACTCGCGTATAATAGCTATTATTTTGTCGGATAATTCCGAAACGAGCCGAAGGCGAGTTTCGGAATTTTTATCCTCGAGAATAATAGCTATCATTATACGCTCGTTGAAGAATATACTATTATCCATATTTATGTAAAGTTTTCTCAATGATTCTTATTCATTTAATTTTGTAAATCAGGAATTACTATTTGAATAAAGATTATTAGTATAAGACTTGATCGGAGTGATAAGGGGTCGAGATTGTTTGAATAAAAGTTAGATGGAGATGGAAAATCGTGTTATTTTTGGCAAATTAACATCAAGAAATATTCTTACTTGACACTCCAAATCCACAAATATTCGAAAAATTTCATTCTGTCATCCCTGGATTGAAATTACTTGCAACATCTGATTGTTTCCCTCTTGGTGCTCCACTCACTGTTGAGGCTCTTCCTACCTGTATCAAGGATAAAACAACGGCTCTTTCACTCATTTCTTCTCGTCACCGAAATTCCAGCTCATGCTGCATTTTTCCTGCTGAAGAATTGTTTAGCAATACCAAAACACTCATGTACATTCTTAGATGTTGTCCAACATGGCACAGTGAAAGAGAAATCCTACAATTCGACAATTTATTGCACTCTTGAGTCGATAACTAATAATAAATTATCCAATGAAAGTTGGCTACAAGCATCCCTTCCTGTTAAAATGGGAGGTTTGAGTATTCGCCTGGCATCTTCACTTGAGTTACCAGCTTTCTTATCCTATAATAGTGTCTCTGATTTGATGAGGTTGATCCTTCCAACTAGTTTTTCTGGAATAACTGACAATTTTTACGATGAAAGTGAAAAATTATGGAATTCAAAAGTTGAATCCCCATTGGAAGATTCGGAAAAGAAATTACAGGGAGCGTATGATCGCCCATTGCTAGAAATTAATTTGAAGATTCTGCTTGATTCAGCTGCAACTCCAACACAAAAGGCTCGACTCAATGCAGTAACTTCAAAGGAATCGGGTGCATGGTTACATGCGCTTCCAGTTTCTGCTCTTGGTAACCTTCTTGATGACGAAACATTCCGAATTTCTGTTGGGCTTCGACTCGGATCCTCGCTTTATGTTCGCCATAAATGCAAATATGGTGCTGAAGTAGAAGAATCTGGAGTACATGGCTTAAGCTGCAAATTCAGTGCTGGTCGTAGATCTCGCGATGATGCCTGTAGCTGAGCGCAAGTCTATACCTCCAGAGTGTCTCTCAAGAGGTAAATATTTGGCTGGTTCAAAAAAAAACTTGAGAAAATTGATGACCAAAATTGTGACGTTTTTCAACTCGATTTTTAATCTCTCGTCAAATTGACATTAACATTTCAATGATACAGGGTAAAATATCGGAAACATTAGGCAAATAGAAAAAATATTCAACGTTCTCCCCAGCGAAGGAGATTTTAATCTTCTTCATTCTGTTTCTGGACATCTAAGATACTGGTCTTCGAAATACACCATTTTTCGTTTTCACGTCCGCAACTCGAATTCGGCCGTCTTTCCCAGGAAAGACTGCTGTAACAAGTCCCTTGAGCCAAACATTCCTAGGTAACTGTTCATCCACAATTACTACAACATCTTTCACCTCCAGTGGTTTGTTTTCATTGCACCATTTTGACCTGTTATGTAAAGTTGGCAACTTTGGTCAGAAGATTCGTCAGATAGAGTTGTTGATACAGTCGCATTGAAAAGTCAATTCCAAAGATTCGCTCCTCGTTTTATCGGTTATACCCAGGAAGATGCTCAAGACTTCTTACGATTCCTGTTAGAGGGTCTACATGAAGTAGTCAATAGAGCAACGGAGGAGCCGAAACCCACAATGAGAGAGATAGACGAAAAATTAAGTAATAGTGAGAAGGCCCAAGAGTCATGGTCAAGATACTCAAGGACAGACAATTCCAAATTTGTGGATTACTTCGTTGGCCAGGTAAAATCTACTTTAAAATGTACCTATTCTGGTCATTGTTCAGTGTCCTTCGATCCTTTCTGGGATCTTTCCCTCTCAATACCACGAATAATAGGTCAACTAAGACTATCACAATGTTTGGATTTATTCAAAAGGGAGGAAACTCTAGATGGTGACGAGAAGCCGACATGTGCGAAGTGTAAAGAGAGAAGGAAGTATTCAAAATCCCTATCAATTCATAAATTCCCGAAAATTTTAATAATCCATTTGAAACGGTTTTCTTCAACAGAAAGATTCCAAGGGAAATTGAATGTCAACATTGATTTTCCTTTAGAGGGATTGGACATGAGTAATTATGCTGATGAAAAAGTAGCCCCCTGTTGCTATAGTCTATATGCATTGTCTAATCATAGTGGGACTACCTACAGCGGACACTACACAGCCTACTGTAGACATCGGTATGCAAGCAAGTGGCACGAATATAATAGCTCACATGTGACCCCAATTCCATCCAGGTCCATCGTGAGCGGAGATGCCTATGTTCTCTTTTATGAACAGGAAGGCACTAAATCGCACCTTCTAGATCATATTTAGTTTTTTTTTATCTTTCATTTCTATTTTATTATGTTTTATTGTTTATATGTTTTACTGTGGTTTTATATATTTTTACTATTTATATTGTAAATTGGATTGTGATATTTATTTATAAATATGTTCATAGTGGCAGAGTGAAAAAATTTCATCTAGATCTCTGGTGAGCGGAGATGCCTATATTCTTTTCTATGAGAAGGAAAGCACTAAATCGCCGCTTTCAGATCATTGTTAATTTCATTTCATGTTTAATTTGTATTTTTATTGTTTTTATATTGTATTAAACACGATGTGAATTATAAATATTTTTTAATTTTGTGAATTAGGAATTACTATTTAATAAAGATTATTATTATAACACTTGATCGGCGTAATAGGGGGTCGAGACTGTTCGATTGAAAGTTGGATGGAGATGGAAGATCGTGTTATTTCTGACAAATTATCATCAAGAACTTCACCAAGTGAATTATCCGATCTTTCCACAGGAAAGGATTTGAGGATTCAGAAACAATCCGTGCAATTGTCAAATTACAGGAAGAACTGCATATTTCTGACATTTAAATATATTTTTTCT
This sequence comes from Chrysolina oricalcia, assembly GCA_944452925.2. Classification (NCBI taxonomy): domain Eukaryota; kingdom Metazoa; phylum Arthropoda; class Insecta; order Coleoptera; family Chrysomelidae; genus Chrysolina; species Chrysolina oricalcia. Next base: position 5,412,883 of record OX101815.2, on the reverse strand, counting down.
TTGACAGGAATAGTTTCCAATACAGTAGCGGCATTACCCGTGTGAAAAGCAATGCTAATTCTCCAGAAATAAAAAAAATTAGGTACAGATACTGTATGGAACATATTTTTCACAATTTCTGAAGATCGATTTTCAGAATTTGGAATGTTAAAACATAAAAATCATAACATATGTGTCAATCATGTATCCAGAGTTTCTTTTAAATATACATTTAAAAAACAATCTTATGCCATTTTTTATTTGGAAACTTGTATGAATAAAAACAACATGAACGAGAAAACATTCAAACTATTGATTAAGTTGACCAATCACCAGATGGAGTTAAAAAAATTAAGCTACCACGTTGATAATAGCAATAATAGGATTGATAGGAAATTAACAAGTTTTTCACATTATTTTGAAGATATACAAACACATCTTCCAAGCATGACTAACAAAAAATTAAATTGTTGCATTAGGCTGGCAACCATTCGGATGCTGGCAACATGCCCAGAATCTCGTCGTACATCTCTTGTTGGAAGTCTTTCGTCCAGTCGATCAAAAGGGGAGTGACGACATCCAATAGTCGTCTGGAGTTTTCATTGAAGAACTGGGAGACCATGACAGCTGAAAAAAAGTTCTTTAAATTAGTTTTTTATTTCTTAGTCGTAAAATTATTATAGTGTAATTCCTCTTCTGTCTTCGAAATCACAAAGAGAGAAAATAATTCCTCTACGACTATTGTATTCTACGTTCACTACATATTGATTTTTAATTGAAGAATAAAGATGATTCGAAGACACCGTGGATCCTAACTCATTATTCAACGGCACTCGGCCAATCACAGGTTCAGAATTTTCAGAATCCATGGGAACTGAGAGGTTCAACAAACAAATTTCTCAAGAAGGCTTCGCTTGATTGAACTTTTGTCACAGCTTGGCATCCGAGAATGTCAGATTGACTATTTTCTTAGTTTTAACTTTGATCTGTGCTCGTTTCGGAATTTTTATCCTCGAGAATAATAGCTATCATTATATGCTCGTTGAAGAATAGATAGATATATAGAGCTTTATTTGACTACATTATATACAAATATTGGTAGCAGGTCAGAATAGGCTAAAACCTCACTTGTATACGTGAGTGTGGATAAAATAATATAAAAAATTATAAAAACAGTATATATATATATATATATATATATATATATATATATATATATAGTTTGTAGTATTTGTGGGGTTGCAGTCAGGGTTGCGGGCTATTTCAAAGAAAACTCTTTGATACTGTCAAGCTTTCGGTATAATTCGATACCTTCCTCAGGACAACTGAAAATACGCATTGTACAATAAAAGTAGGAAAGAATAAATGGAGTACTTACTAACTTGAGAATGAATGATGAAATTGGCAAAAAACGAAAATAGAATATACATGAAGTGAAATGAAATGACTGATGTAGGAATGACAGTGACTTAATTTATTTCAGTAATCAAGTTGGAAGATTCTGATTAGAGGGTGATTTTATCCTATGTTTCTCAAAATTAAGTAGATACGTATACATTTTGCTGAGATTACTCAGGTCAGTTCTTTTGTTCATCGCCTGTTCTTCATTATTAATTTGAACCATTTCCATGAAAATTATTGTACAATGCGTATTTTCAGTTGTCCTGAGGAAGGTATCGAATTATACCGAAAGCTTGACAGTATCAAAGAGTTTTCTTTGAAATAGCCCACAACCCTGACTGCAACCCCACAAATACTACAAACTAATATACAGCCAGTCACGAATATATATATATATATATATATATATATATATAAGTGAAAATAGAGTATATTTCGTTTTAATTCCGAGAGTTCTAACCTTTGACAGCTGTTTCGTGCTAACGCACTCATCAGAAAGGATTTATGGAGCTCTCGAAATCAAAACGAATCCACTCAAGAATTAATACCGTGAAGGCAAGACAGATATAACAGAAAGTTACTTATGACATCTACAGTCACTAGTTAAAACTTAATTTGACACGAACCAAGGAATCCAAAGTAGAGGTTTGTCTACAAATTGACAGGCAGCCAACAATTCGTTGTTCTGACCAACCCAAGGTTCAATCAAGTTTCTAGTACTTCATGAGGAACGCAAGGAGCTCAATAAATCCTTTCTGATGAGTGCGTGAGCACGAAACAGCTGTCAAAGGTTGGAACTCTCGGAATTAAAACGAAATATACTCTATTTTTACTTAGATTCTGCTTGCGTTCCTCATAACGTACTAGAAACTTGATTGAACCTTGGGTTGGTCAGAACAACGAATTTTTGGCTGCCTGTCAATTTGTAGACAAACCTCTACTTTGGATTCCTTGGTTCGTGTCAAATTAAGTTTCAACTAGTGACTGTAGATGTCATGAGTTACTTTCTATATATATACATATATATATATATATATATATATATATATATATATGTTCCAGTGACAGTAAAACAGTCGAAAACAATCCTTTAGGAACTCACTATACCTTTGTATAGATTGTATGGCATATGTCCGACAGAAAACAACTACTTCTCTGGCTAATACCTCGACAGATATTGAATTATATCTGTCAGACATATGTGCAAAGATCCTTACTTTGAAGGAACAACTTTGCAAGAGCTCTCAGAGACAGACAGCAGGACACCGCCAGATCCAAACAAGGAACCAACTGCAGACCGGTTTCGGGATGTAGTCCCTCATCAGTGTAGTCCTGGTTATCACGGTTGTATACACGTGGGGGCCCGGTGCCCGTCATCGTTCGCCGGGATGAACACTGCAATCGCTTACAGGATCCACCACGGCAACAGATTAGAGAGCGCTCCAGAAGGACATTTCGGATGCGAAATGGTATATGCTGAATACTTGTTTCAAGGAGCAATAAATGTTCCAGTGACTGTAAAACAGTCGAAAACAATCCTTTAGGAACTCACTATACCTTTGTATAGATTGTATGGCATATGTCCGACAGAAAACAACTACTTCTCTGGCTAATACCTCGACAGATATTGAATTATATCTGTCAGACATATGTGCAAAGATCCTTACTTTGAAGGAACAACTTTGCACAAAATGGTATCCTATTGAACTATACAGTGCGGTTTTTACTCCCCCCTCTCTCTATAGGAAAAGCCAATAATTTTTTCAAGTGCCAGCTCTATTTTTATCTATTTCTTACCTGTGTCTTTCATTTCTTTATTTTTTGATGTTAGCCTAATCTCTCCATCTCCAATGAATAGTTTGGTATTGATTTTGTTGACTTTGAAGTACTCCACGCCATCCTTCTTGTATGTCTTCAAACTTACCTTAACGTACATCTGAATAGCAGCTGAAAATAGTATATCATCAATATTCGCGAACTTGAAGTTCAAATAAGTGAGAACTCGGTAATTCACCGTACATATTATGTTGGCAAATTAATTAATATGGATTCCATACGAAGGCGTAGAAGGGCCAACAACAAAATATATTTCAAATCATTTGGAATTGCCACTTCAAAGTGACAATTGTCACTTTGAACTGACAATTGTCACTTTGAAGTGACAATTGTCACTTTCAACTGGCAATTGTCACTTTGAAGTGACAATTGTCACTTTCAACTGGCAATTGTCACTTTGAACTGGCAATTGTCACTTTGAATTGGCAGTTGTCACTTTGAAGTGGCAATTGTCACGTTGAAGTGACAATTGTCACTTTGAACTGGTGAATTCAAAATGACGGAAAAGTTTTGTAATTTCTGGACGGGTTCTTAGATTATAACCTATGTATAATAACAAATAATAATAATAATAATAAATGCTTTTATTGACAAATATTCGTACAAACTACAATGAACTACAGGATGAATGAAAAATTGTAGAATCTTGTCAAAAGGCAGAGTTCAAATCACCTGTGGGCACAAGTGTTTGCTCCTCTACTCAACCATAGAGTACATACTCATGTAACATGTACATTCATGGGTAACTTAACATATAATGATTTCATAAATAACAAAATTTATTAATATATATATAGAAGTTGTGAAGATTAGAAGACTGTCGAAGTTAAGAAGGAATCCTTTAAATTCGGGTATGCAGTCAACAAGGGTATGGAAAATAAGTGTACTCTTTTTTCTATTCAAGCTTTCGAGTCATTTATTGGCTCTTCATCAGGAACTGAAAGTGAGGTTATAAATCCCTTTCACTCGCCGTACTTTATGAAATATCATGTCACAACGGACAACACTCTTGATATAATATTAAAATGATAAAACTTTTTAAACTATGATTAAAAATGATCATGGTAGATTAAAATAACTGAAAAACACAATTTAAAATTACATCAGGGCTCTTATGGAGGCCATGTTGAATTAAAGAGGAAATGATGTCATCATCATGAGTAGAAAATGCCTACAAAATTTGTTTTCTGTGCGATAAACGGTTCCAGAGATATTCGCAAAAAACGATTATTTTTTTTTAATTTCAACACCCTGTATCTCGAAAATGGTGCATTTTAGAGGGTAAGTTAATAGAAACTTTTTTCATATTTTTGGACGAGCTATCACATCCTGAAGTCCAGCGAATTTATTATGAAACACCCTGTATGTGATGAATATCTCAGATCACTGTCTATTAGAACAACGAGGTTTTTCGAGCTTTCATTCAAAACAATGTTATCTTGGTTCACTGTAATTTGAACCATATTTTTGCATCTTTTTTAGCAGACGATCTGCCAAATAGAAGAACTTTGGATTTGGAGGCATTTATGGACAAGCAAAATTGTTTGGATGGGGATATTAAAGAGTTGAGGTCGTCGTTGATTAGTGAGCAGGCATTCACAATATCTTTTTTTTCGAAGCTGAGATACACCTGGGTGTCATCAGCATAAAAATGTGAATAGCAGTGACGTAGGCTATCATGGAATTTATGCGTATAGAGGATGAAGAGTAGTGTCCAAGGATAGACCCTTGCGGTACCCCGCTCTCGACTTGTATGTATTGGGAAAGATTTCCCTCATACTCAACTTCTTTGTAACCGTTTGAACAAATAACTTTCCATGAAATTAATAGAGTTTCCGCTGAAACCGATATAATGCAGGATAGAGCAAAGAAGCTGATGATTGATCCGATCAAACGCTTTGCTGTAATCAAATAATACCAAGAGACAAAGCTATGTGAAGGCCTATATCGTGACTGACACATTGGTAATATGTTGAAATTGTCACTTCAAAGTGGCAATTGCCAGTCCAATGTGACAATTGTCACTTCAAAGTGACAATTGTCCGTTCAAAGTGATAATTGCCAGTTCAAAGTGACAATTGCCAGTTCAAAGTGACAATTGTCAGTTCAAAGTGACAATTGTCAGTTCTTCTTATGTAAAATTTGAAAATATGTCGCTATCTTTGAGTTTTTAGTGGTTTTATAAAAAAATCAAAATTTTGTTTATTTTCCAAGAAATGAAAAAATTCAATTGGCACTTTTTTAAACCTTCTTGAGAAAAATAAAACTGTTCCTTGACTTTTTTCGATATCTCGTCTAGTCTTAGAATTTTTTGTAGACCTGTTCGGGGACAATATAACTCTTTCTTTAAATTTCGTTCAAATATCGTGAAGTTTTAGAATTTTCGGTGTTTTTGGAAAAAAAAGTTTTTTTTCATATCGTATCATATTTTTTTTTCAAAGATATGGAAAAATTTTATCTACATTTTTTTGTATATCTGTTCAAGGACAATAAAACTGTTTAGAAAAAAAATGATAATTTTCTTCGTTTTCGAGTTTTTGAGATTTTTAAATATTTTTCAAATTTTTTCAACTTTTTTTCACTTTTGATTGAATTGATTAAAAATGGTTTGAAAGTATCGATGTGGCCTGTGTAGATGTATTCGAAGCAATTTTGAGATTTTCATTTGTTTCATTAGTACAGTCGATATCTCGAATTTCCATTTTTTTTATTCTCCTGGGCTATTGATTTCACAGACAAAACGTTGTTACATTTTATGTAGATTTTCTGAAGTCGGTCAGAGAACAGATATTCTAATGAATTGTGAGAATATCAACCGTTTCTGAGATATTTCGTATTTTTCAAAATACAAATTTCGATTTTCAGATTTTAAAGTTTTCCCGGTTTTCCAATAATTTTCGTGAAAAATTGTACCTGTAGGATACGTTCGTCTATTCGGGCTCTACCTGTAACATTTTTTGAATTTTAGTTTAAATGAACGGTTCGGCGTATTTGATTTTTTTTAATTCGACATATTTCGGAAAATTCTCGAAAACTACACAATCCTGTAGGACATATTGAAGTATATCTCCAAGAAATATGGAGTGGATTAAATCAACAACTGAACCTGTATCGAGGGAAGCAAGAAAAACAAAAAAAAGCGAAAAATCCCGGAATTTTTTCCAGATTTTCCTATCGCGAAACAACAGAAAATGACAAATACTGTCCTCGGTTTATTGAAATGATTCAAATTTGTAAGAGATATTTCCAATAGTTAGGAAAATATATTGGTTTGAGTGTGCGATAGATATACAGACAGACAAAAAATGGCGGTGACCATTTCTCCCATAGCAACCATGGGTCTAAAACGTCAAATAAAAAAGTTGGTGTCTGTCTGGATAACCGTAGAGGTCGTTGTATAAAAAGCAAATTATTAACTATAAACCCCAAGTTTGATATATTTTTGGAATCAGCTTGCCAAGGAGAATCTAAAATATAGGATATGGTTATACCAAATATGAATACGAATGAAATTACCCCTGTATATGCTTTTGACCCCTGTATATGCTTTTCAACTTGTTTTTTGTTTTTGTTTTATGTTTAATAATCTCGACAAGAGTTATTGGGTCTAGGTAGATAGTTTTTATTGGAAGGCACTGTATTTTTGGTCCAAACGGCGACTGTTGCCGTGAGAAACCTAGCATACTTACTGAAGTTTCCTTGAAAATGTCCACTACTTTGCACTGGGATGGAGATAATTTGTCCTCCAAGATCGTAGTCCGTTTCCATGTACAACCAAGGAACAGTATAGCGGATTTCTTCGGCGTAGTTGGTAAGGTCAGCCCTATAGAAAATATACGATGAATCTCAAAGTTAAGTTATACTCGACAAAGAACATCCGACGAATAGATAGACAAATAAATTAACATCAATGTATAAATGAACAAAGTCAAAATTATCACACTGTAAATTGTTTACATATTACCATTCATAATAATTCTTAGGAAAAAATCTCCCATAAAGATAAAAACATTTGTTCAGATTTTAAAGTTACAAAAACGACATAAACAAAATATCACGTGAAATATTTGTCAGTATCACAGTATAGAATATTCAGTATAGGAGGTCCCAGAAGTACCTGGCCCAACAAAGAAAACACAAAAATTTTGGAAAAAATATATTTATTTTTCAACGTAATCTCCTTTTAGCTCCAAACACTTTTCCCAGCGATGTTCAATAAGTTCGGTACCCTTTTTATAATAAGAATCGTCAAGCTCCTCAGAATAGCCATTAACAGCAGACGTAACCTCTTCATTGTTGAAAAATCTTTAACTACCGAGCCATTTTTTCAAGTCTGTTAACAGAAAATAATCCGAGGGGGGTAAATCTGGTGAATAGGGTGCATGAGGTAGCAATTCAAACTTTAATTCACTAATTTTGGTCATTGCAATAACGGATATGTGAGCTGGTGCATTGTCTTGATGTAACAACACTCTCTTCTTAGCCAAATGCGGCCGTTTTCGCTTGATTTCTTCGCTCAAACGTTGCAATAAGTTCGCATAATACTCGCCGTTGATAGTTTTTCCTTTTGCAAGATAGTCAATGAAAATTATCTCACGTGCATCCCAACCTTGCCTGCAGATGGAACGATCTTTGCCTCCTTTGTAACCGGTTCTCCCTTTTCAGTCCATTGTTTTGATTGTTCTTTTATTTCGGGTGTGAAGTGATGGACCCATGTTCAATCCATAGTTATGAAACGGTGCAACAATTCGGCTTTATTTCTGTGAAACCTCGCAAAACAATCGATGGAAACATCTTCACGACGCTGTTTTTGTTCCATTGTGAGCAAACGCGCACCCATCTTGCGCACAGCTCTCTCATGTCCAAATTTTCAGTTAATATGCGATGTACCGCACTTTTTGAAATGACTACTATAGGCGTTTTCCATTTAGGAGTATTAAGCCCTAGAGCTACAAGCCCCTGAGGTTGGAACTTCCTTCCACAAAACTGTATATTCGCGGTTTTGACTTTTGTCTACTTGTGCTTCATGCTCCTATTAAACGGGTGGTTCTCGAGGAGCAAGGGGACTGTCAACAGGTGCTTGCAGCCCCACTACATGGAACGCATGTGCATACGCTCTGGGTAGCTCTGAAGAACTCCTTACGTTAAATAGAAAGCAGCTTATGTCTGCTAGCTCGCGCACTTTCAGTCGACGATCATCCAGTACCGCTTTGTGGATTTTCTTCAACATTTCTGGAGTCGTCACCTCATTTGGTCGACCACTGCGATGCTCGTCTTCGCAGGTCGTTTAAACTCTGCTACCCAATATTTTACTGTTGATCACGATGGAGCAGTCTCACCCAGAGTAGAATCTAGTTCAGCTTTTATATTGGTTGGGCTAAGGCCTTTCAAATAAAAGTATTATATCACATAACGATGACCAATTTTTTCCATGTTTACAAATTCACTGATAACGTTTACTATTGGTGGCTGCCAAACAAATACTAAACAACGTGGCGTCTTCAAAATTGAAACATATTGTCATAATCTGCCAGAAATACTATAAAATGGAATTTTGAAAAATACTCAGTGGAGTATATCTGTAGGCGAGAGTTCCAATAGGCTCCGCCTACCAGCGATTTGCAATACCATTGGCCGACAAAATGTTCGGCCATGGTATAAATATAAGCTATTTTTGCTGAAATCTTCAGTCATCCAGGGCTCGGACAATTCCCAGGATTATTGCAAAAAAAGTTTGTTTAACTCTATTAAAAATCTAATTTTTGTCTTTCTCTAACTCATGAGTTCTAATGAAAAATGCTATTAATATAAACTTTTAGAATAAGTGTGATACATCATTCGTTTTGGGACATTAGAAACTTTTAAAATCTATAATAAAAAATCCAGGGCCGTATTTAAAAAAACAAAGTTGATGATGGCAGCTCAAATACGAAACGTCTGTTTGAAAATCTGATAACATCATCTTGTAGAACAGAAAAAGTAGCAATGAGAATGTGAAATTTGTTTTGTTATATCTATTCAAATAGAGTCACAAAAAAATAAAAATGAAATCGCGAATAATCGGTTTTTTCCAAAAATCTTCGGAAGTATTCGGAATTTTTCAAATATGAAAGCAGCATTTCAATGAGCACCAAATTGAGCAACTTTGCCTCCATTTAACCGACCTCGTATCTCTTCTGGTTTCCGAGATCCCAATGATGAGGCTCGAATTTGGGACACCCTGTACACAAAAAACTTCATCAACGTGGTGAATATTGCAAATCCATGAGTTGGGTTGAAAGTGGGTAATTATGAGCCCAAATATTTTCCATCGAACTTTTAATCGAAGTATGCCTATCTTTACACCAAACTTCGTGACTGTCGATGTGTATGCATTTATCTACAAAATTGAGTTCTCTTGATTTGTGGTCAAATGTCACGTTGTTTCGTTTGCCTAAACAGAGGCTTGTACATCTTGAAGAGATAAAGAATAGATTAGTCGGAGAAGATTGCGCAAGGGCTGCACAAGCACAGCATACGACATTTCATGCGGCTGCTATTATAGCATTGCTCGATATGGAAGTAGGACACAAATTTTCCAAATTTATATTTTTGTAAGGACGGACGAATTGAAATGTTCATATAAATTTATTACTTGATAGAGGGTTCTATGTACCTATGAAAAATCTGCTGAAAAAACTTTCTACTGAAATTTATCTTCGTCATGTGTTATAACTTTTTATATCACAATGGATTGTTTCTCTACATACATATAAAAGATTAGCAAATTAATTATTTTTAGAATCCAAATGATATTTTCTGATTTACAAATTATTGTTTCTGAATTACAAATTAGCTTTTCTGAATTTGAATTTACACATTCTGAAATTCAATTCGCTATTCTGAATTGCATTTTGAAATTCCATTTACCTTTCTGAATTACAATTCACGTATCCTGAAATTTACTTTACTATTCTGAATTTCAATTTATACTTTCTGAAATACAAATCACCAATCTGAATTTTAATTTACGCTTTCCGAAATTAACATTTAACCGTTTCTGATCTACTTCTTGAAAATATGTAGTTGGAAGTTTAAGCGAGAAAAAAATTTAATACTGAAAAATCGGTTTTTCGCCATTTTTTCATTTAATTTAAGGTTATGTCGAAAAGTGTATACAAAAGTTTTTGATTTCTTATCATCTACAACTTTTCCATTGGAAATTTTCCGCTAAGAAGTCACGTTTCGCCGGAAATCGTAAAAAACCGTTTTCAACCCTTAAACTGCATCCCCATTTTTTTTCCCAAAAGTTGGAACCTCAATGTTGTGTATTTACGTTAATCATATTCTAGGAAACCAGGTATGATTGACAAGAAAACAGATTCTGGGGATTTTCAACTGTTAAATAAATATACTTTTACAATTCATTAAATAAAATTACATTCAGCAACATTTGCTTTTCTTCCAATCATAATACATATACTACACTCAATAACATTTTCCACCTGGTCTAAGTATACTCACTTGAAATCATCAATGATGGTATTCTTAAGCCCAATAATTTTGACATCCTTCAAGACGGCATTGATGCTCATCAAGTCGTTGATGGTCCTGTTGACAGACATATATGGTAGCACGTAGGGATCGAGGGGTGGCATGCCAAGTTCGGGGAAACCCGTGGTGTAGTAACGCTTCATACTTTCGAATCTCTCAAGGATGCATTTTTCGTATTCCGGATCTGATGATTTTGGGCAGATGTATTTCTTCGCATAATCCACTGTGAAAATAACAAATTGTGAACGACCATAATAAAAAAGGCTATAGGATATATATTCTATCACATCTGCCTAGTCAACATATACTGAATCAATCGGAGGTACAGTAGAATTACTATGTTTTTATCTTCCTCTCAATCTTCTCAATTACAATGGAGTTCTATTCCAACATCAAAGCACTATTTATTTTTTAACACCTTGACACGTTTTCAGTCAGCAGCATTTTCAGGAAGGAGATTAACACGTTGCATGCTAATGGCGTCAACTACTGTAATTGGCTGATTCTGAGGGGTAGGTACACCTTTGAAAAATAACAATAAATGGGCCGATTTCGCTTTAGCAGAATACATTTTAAACGTTACTTTGGTGAATGTATTTGACAGCATCAAAATATTTTTTTTAAACGCACATGAGCGTCATCAGCATCCTGATGAACCAACACCATGACGCACATAGGCGTTATTAGCATGCAACGTGTTAAGATTAGAGACATGCCGAACATCTCTTTCCCAGGGCTCATTTTACCAACGAATGGCAAAGTTTTGGATTGGTAGGTACTCACTGCCTAGAGATATATTTTCCCTGCGGCCTGCTTATGGTAATAATAATCAAAAAGAACACCAATTCCCACCTACTTCTTTTCGACTCTCACGATATTCTTTGAATATTACAAGATCATGCTGTTCTCTGAACCTAAAATGCATCTCTGTTTCACATGCAGCTGAGTTAATATTCATGTGCTTGGAAATATAAATAGTGATACGTTTAGAAAACTCGATTCTGGTTCTACAAAAAACATATTTTCCACTGTTTATTGCTGATTACAGTGGGTAAAGGTGACATACATAAATATAAATAAATCCTCCTCAGTGAAATAACATAAAACCCATGTACGTATACTATTCATTAAACAAAGTCCATGTTCCTGCCCGCAATAATATCACTGTCATAACAAATATTACCACACCACATCGAGTCAAACCTGTTTCCTCAAGGATGAAAAACAAAGTTGAATAACAAAACGAAAAAATGAAATCTACTACAATTAATTATTAGATAATAATTGATGATTTATTTTTTTTTTTGTGGAAATTCATGTTGAATTATTTTAGAGAAAAATAAAAAAAAATGTCTTAGTCTTGTCCGGTTTTGGCTTTTACACCATAATCAAGTAACTATTACTAAAAATTCAACGTTTCTATTGGATCAGCTTTGGCTGAAAAAGGTACAGAACCAACCTTTACTTGCTGGTTCTACACCATGCTCATAAACAGAACAGCTACAGCGCTACAATACGAGGCTATTCGGTTTAAGGTCTCCTGGGAATGCCCACAAGGCAAGGTACTATGCCCCCTTCTGTTGTCTCTCCTGATGGACAATCTACTTGATGTCCTTCAAACATGTGCTGATGACTTTGTCATTCTAGCAAGGACAACGTTAGGAAGGGTAGCTTCTAATATCCTTCATAAAACGTTGAATGACGTACATAGTTAGTGCCAAAAGATTATCCACGAAGCCAAATGGTCCTTATTAACATGTCGAAGAATTTGTGGGAGATTTTGGGGTGTGAGCCTCAATCAATTCCACTGGATATATGTGATGATAATTAGACCGATGATCACATATGGAGCGATTGCTCAGGCGGAGCTCTCTAGTATAGAAAGACAGGCCTTTCTGGCGATCACTGGAGCTATCAGCACCACACTATCAGCAGCTATGGAAATCCTTCTATATTCTTCTGGAGAAAAAGTCTAGATGGAGTACTTGCAGAATTGTGCATATTGCTAGTTGCACACAACAGGCTTGTACGGAGCGTAGAAAGCAGACTGCTGGCTGACACCGTTCTGGGAATGACCTACGATGTAATGCCTCCAACAGTCTCGGAATATCTGCAAAAAACATGTGCTTTTTGCAACAAATCAGAAAACATGTACCCAACGATAATATAGATTTAATTAATTACTTTAACAAATATAGAAGCACTCACAGAAGAGTTATAAGAAAGGCCATGAATGTATATTACTCTAGCAGAATATCCCAATCTGAAAATAATCAAAGGGAAACATGAGCCATTATGAATGAACTAAGAGGAAAAGGCGAAGCTGATACCGTAAAAACAAACTTAAATTCAGATGATCTGAACAAATTTCACTGCTCAGTGGCAGAAAAACTGTCTGAAAAAATTACTGTCAGAAGTGATCCCTTGGCAAACCTGGGGGGTCAATATCTTTGAATGAATTTTTTTCTTAAACTCACCGTTATTCACGAACTAAAACAGGTTTTCACTGAAATCCGGTTGAATCCGGTTGAGACGATATATCTCTTGAAATCATTGAAAAATTGTATGACAATGGCAGACACAATCAACATCTCTTTTTCTCAAGGATCATTCCTTCACTCAAAGGCTGCCAAAGTAATTCCAATACATGATAGGGTCACTAAATCCTAGAAGGCTTTGGTCTTCTTACGGGTATGGCCAATGGGTGGAGTCTAATAGTTCCAATCTCTTTAAATAGTTCGAATGTTCCAAATATCCAACAAAAGCGCCAATTAGGAAGCAAGGGTTATAGAGAAAGAACCGATACTTTTGAAAAAAAAGTTGGGTTATGTTTCTTTTGTAAGTCAGAATGTCAAATAAGTAATTATGGATATCATGTTTAATTTCAATGGATACATATCAATTCTAATTATTTTTATGGATTGAAATTGTCAGGTGTACAATTGACTCGAATTTCAAAAAAGTGTCGACTTCGGACACTGCCCCGATATTCTGTGGCCCGACCACCAGCCATTATGGAACGAGGAGATTCAGCCGTCGACCATCTCTGCTGCAGACACAAGAGTTTTTTTTAGAAGGGCAGAACCTAGTATTATTTTCAGAATGATGTGTAAAAGTTGCCAATGATTGATTAAATATATCCACAGAGTTACAAACCCTTTATAAAAACACTGAAACTTCTCCATTAATGGGTTCATTATTCAAAATTAGAAATTACTGTTCTCTCAAATACTTCTTAGTCACAATATATACCTACCATTGTTTGATCAATACCAATTTTCAAAATGGGGTATCAATTTGAGGTACTGCTAATAACTCATAAACCAAATATCGATTATCGAATTTGAATCTTACAGAAGTGCCTAGCATTCGTGAACATAACACACGTGTCAAATATATTTGCTGAATGCCTCTCAGATGAAATCAAGCTTTTGCAAAAAACTTAAGGCAAAAATTAATACCTATCAGGCGTATAAGGTACTACAAAACATCCAAAAAATCTTGACATAATTGAAATACTGCATTTGTGACTTACCCATTTACAATCTTACATTTTTGTACATTCTCATTTGTATGATTATAAGAATTCCTTTATATACCTAATGAATTCTTTTTTTTTTGTATTCCTATCATAAATAAGAAGTTTCTTGAGATAGTGAATTATGACCTCCATATGGTATGGTTGAAACAAGAAAATATAGCCATTCACTTCAATAAAACAGCTGTTCTAAAGAGATTACCAATATACTAACATTATTATGGTCTAACCAACTTTCTCAAGATAAACGTCAATATAGAATTTTTAAAATTGTTCGAAAGAAAAGGTTCCATTTTTGCAATTTACAACTTTTCCATTCTATGTGCTTATTAGAATTGGCCACTTTTTTCCATGACCATTTTTGGGTCTTTTGTTCCTAAATGAATTCAGAAAAAATTTGTCAGTCCTAGACTCCTGTGAACACGAAAATTGTTATACTTACACTGCACACACTTTATTAATTGATCCCAAGAAACGTTTCTGTTTAGAGAGTGATTACATTTTTACATAAATTGTTCAACAGCAATACATATGAAATAAAAATCGATGAAGAAATCAATTATTAGAAAAGGAATGATGAGAGTAATTTGTGAAATGATAAATAAGTCATATCAAAGCAAAACAGTCAAAGGTGAAACATTGTTATATTGGTATATAGGAATTGAAATCATCTGTTAAGTATACATTTCTTAAGTTATTTTTTTAATTTAATTATGGTCCTAAGTTGGATCAGTGACAGCAGGGCTCATCAGAAGATTTTGGGACTTGGGACAATCTGCTTTCTTTACTGTGAATCTACTAAAACTATTTTTGAAAACATTTTCAATGACGGCATGACAAAAAAATTGACTTTTTACATGTGTCACTAGTTCAAACATCGGAACTAATTTTCGTGGTGTTTTTGGAACATTGGAGCTATTTAGACTCCACCCATTGGCCATACCCGTAAGAAGGACAAAGCCTTCTAGGATTCAGTGTCCTTAATACACGAGGAAGGAGATCTCCATCTACCTGCCAATGTCAGACCGATCTTACTGCTACCCACATCAAAAATAATTATTGAAAAACAGTGGTGTAGCCAAGGGGGCAGTAAGCCCGCCTCTCCCCCACCCGAAATCTTCCAAAGTTTCGTCATGTCATTTATTAGACTTTTTATACTAGTCCCCCCCAAAGTAAACTTCTGGCTACGCCACTGTTCAGAAACTAGTGAAAATAGAATAACAACCTTTCTTGAGAAATTGAACATACTGAGCCTCAATCAGTTTGGCTTTCAATCATCGAAATGCACACATGATGCCATTTTTGCCTTCCTACATATTGAATGATCAAGAAGTAGCTGCAGCGTTATTTTGTGACTTATCTAAGGCTTTTTACTGTCTGAATCATGAAATATTGCTGCAGAAGCTCGAAATCTATGGCTGAACGTCGCCAAAATGTCCTATTCGAAATAACTGAATTCAGAGAATGTGTTGATAACTCTGGTGTCCCACAGGGCTCCGTTCTTGGCCCGCTTTTATTCCTGCTTTATGTCAATGACTTGAACCACTTAGAAATACAGGGAAAATTTACCATGTTCGCGGATGACACCACAATTCTCTGGCATAATAAATCATCCACAAATATGTCTGAACAAATTAATATTGATGTAAAAAGAGTGAGAGAATGGTGTGATGCAAATCCCCTATCACTCAATGTTAACATTGTCTCATTTTAAGTGTGACATTGAGGAAATTTCTTTGGGTAGCGATGAGGAAAAATTAACCAATATCGTAGAAAATAGGTTTCTGGAAATACATATTAGTAAAAAACTAGGTTTTGAGAGCCATGTCAGGAACTTGTGCAAGAGGTTTGCCTCAGGTTGATATTTTATGCGCATTGCATCTAATGAATTAGATATTGCTAATGCAGGAAAAGTGTATTATTCACTGATGAAGTCTCATCTCCGTTATGGCATTAGTTTCTGGGAGGTGTGCTGGCAATATCTGTTTAAAATGGTCTTCATTCTACAGAAAAGGGCCATCACGTATATACGCAAAGCCAAATGTGATTCCTATCTATCGTTGTTCACAAAACAAAATATTTTAACTCTTGCAAGCCTCTTCATTCTAGAAACAGTGTGTGTAATTCATGTGAAATTTAGAAATGAAATTAATACTCCATCAACACACAATACACGTATATCACGTCAACGTCAACGTCTACCCCTACGTCAACCTTTATGATAGCAGAAAATTGTACAATCACCTTCCTATTACAATAAAGGAAATACCGAGTGAGCTCAAATTAAAAAAATATTAGATCTTTTTTCGGTGTTTTGGCATCGACTGCTATGGTCATTAGCCACGTGTTCTGGATAGGCCTTGTTACTAACTCCATGCGCCACTTAAGGAGCAGCACTATTAATTGGAACGCAACAGTCAATGGTGCAGGACTCACCCTATTCGAGCCACGAGATTTCGATAATTTAATTGGTAGGAATAAATAAAAAAATCCCAGCCCAACCAGGGTTCGAACTCCGAACCTTTGACTCAGAGTCGGACGCTCTACCACTGCGCCAAGCCCCAACATTCCAGATTAGATATTTTGAATATGAATGCGTTGATACATCGAAGAATGGAAAATGATCTTGTATTACTTCATAAAAGCATCAACGGCTACATTGATTCCGCCTAAATTGTGGATCTGACTACCTTTTCTGCAAACTCTAGAAGAAACAGAAGCAGTGATACTTTTAAAATACCATTTTGTAGAACAAATTAGAAACATTAAAAAAACTTTAAATCTCTTATGGTGATACCGCACCATAAGAGGGTAAAATTAACAGCTCATATTATATTTTATGTCAGAACTTTTTATGGAATTGAATTTTATGAATTGAAAATATCATTTAGAATTCCTGTTGTATTGGTTACCTTTCATAACTCCTGGGTTTTTTTCGTAGAACCAATAGTTTTCGAACCAAAATATAAAAATCTCAATAATGTATGTGTATGTATATGTGTGTATGAATGTATAGTTTCTCTTAAGGGGTTGGACTGAGACTTTTTTTGTAGGCCAGGCCGTCTAACTTTACAACAAAAATCTCCTCCTGAAATGTTTCGCATCAATTTAGCAACACCCTGTATATTTTGAACATTTTTGTCATTCAAAAATCAGTTTTAAATGCAATCTCTCTAGCAAAAGGAAAGTACACACTAAAAAGTTTAAAATTTTCCTCAAAACAAAAATAGTCAGGGCAAGTCTAGACAAATTCTTAGACCAAATCATTGATGCTTTAAAAAATACATACGCAAAACGTTGGAATTGGCCAAATGCAGTAAAGCACAGCACAAAACAACGAAATATTTCATGTTGCACGACTTTGATTGCAATAAGTATCTTCAATTTCTGAATTGTAAATGCATCTAGTTTTGATTTTTCCATGTAGGTACATAACTTGCCTAACCTTCAACTGGTACCACCTCTCTTTGTTTGTGGTAGGGGACATTCCAGACCAACTGGTAGATGACATGAAATAATTGTTGGTAATTGTAGATCCTAAATCACATATTCGCTTATTAGGTCAGGAAATGGGTAGGTTCTGACTTGCAAAAGGTTATAATTTTGTAGATTTGTACAGTGCGGTGTCTTAATAAATATTCCAAGTTTGCAACCTTGAACGACAGCTGCTCGGACCGCCATATTGGAAAAATGGTGCCGGAAACCAGTTTTTCGAAGGTAACTCCTCTCCAGATCAAAATCAGCTATTACAAAAATTATAGAACATGAAATTTGGACTCCGCACTAATCTTATGGGAAACCGGTTTCGGTTAAAATCGATGAAATTTCAATATGATGTAGACCATGCCATCCTGAACAAAAATTACCATCGCGCCAACTCTCTAAATGCCGGCGTTTGGATTCTACAGGGGGTCAAAGTTTGATATTTTGACGATTTTTTTAAAAATCCGGAATTTCATTTTCATGTGCATCAAAAAGTTCAAATAATAAAAAGTTTCTAGAATCAAAACTGGCGGGTATACAGAAGCTTAAACTTTGTTTCTGGTAATTTTTATCGAACTTTTTTCGAGAAAATATTCGTTTTCCTGCAGATCCATATGCAATTGATGTTGCTTACAGTACATGAGAGGGCGATCATATTTTGCATTTGAACCAACCATGCAACTTTAGGTATTTGGTAGATACCGGGTGATCAAAAATATATTTTCAATTTCGGAAAATTGTATCCCCTTTTATAGTCGGCTTCCACCGTTATCTTCCGTTACAAAGGAATTATTGATTATTCGAGACATCGATGAAATACTATACTTCAAACCCCTGTATAATTCAAACCGTGGCATTCGCGTGGTAGGCACTGTGGAACTTTTTGATTAAGAATGACTCATGTACATTGGCTTCCAGACAAATGCACGAAAACAATTTCCCGAAAGACAATTCCCCGAAAACAGTTGCCCGAATGGACAATTTCCCAAAACACAATTGATAGAATGTTCAATTGCCCGAATAGACAATTACCCGAAGAACAATTGCCCGAAAGGACAATTGACCGAAAAATGTATTTTAGCGCTACTTTATAAAGGACCCCGCACTTTTCTTATGTAAAGTGGCGACCGGTCAAATTTTCTGAAAGTTTGGTATGTTGTTGTACCCGACTCAGTGGGCCCAACCCAATCCGATGGTTAGTTTTCTAAATACGGGGTGTTAAAGTTGAACATTTTCGGATTTATTTTTTATTATTAAAAGTTACATCGGATTTCTGTTGCATACAGACGTTTACTACATGTTCTAGTAATGAAATTAGTGGATACGTATGATTAAAAATATTTATATTTACAAGGTGATTCACGAATGTATGACGGTAGTTTTTTGCCAAAATTCACTTTTTTTACTGTGATGTCAGGGAGGCATATTTTTAAAACGTTCTCTTCGATAGAGTATTTTGACGAGAAAATATTACATAGTACATATTCTTTATACAGGGTGTTTCACAGAGAGAACCACTAGACAAAATTATTTTCTTTTAGGATTAATTTGAAACCCTGTATTTATGGATTGATATTTGGGAACAGTAATACCACAAACATATGTGTGTCTCTAATATCCAAAATATTCAAGGTGGTTTATTCATAGGAAGGTATTCTATTTTGGAAAAAGTACAAAAAACATGAACAACCTGTATTCACAAATTTCCTCGGTCAAATGTAACTATTTTCTCACTATATATTGATTTTCATACCATCTTCAGAGGTATGAATTTTGAATCCGATACTATTACCAGTTTTCGAGGTACAGGGCGTTAAACTGGAAAATTACTGATATTATCAGTTTTTTCTTCAAATTGAAAAGACGGATTGATTTTATGTTGCGCCTATGAGTTTAATATGAGTTTCGGTCAGATGTACATGGAAAGGTTCAGCTTAAAATATTTACTGTTACAGGGTTATTCACGAATAAATCACAATAGGTTTTTGCAAATACTCAAAATTCTACAGTTTCGTCACAGATAAATTATTCCATGATGTTAAACCTAGTCGTTTACAATTTTGAGTCTGGAAATGATTAATTTTCATACAGGGTGAGTCATACAGCCAACCATACCAAAAATAATTATGCTTTGAAGTAATGAGAACTTTTTTAGTGAATTTTGAGTAACTCTATGAGCGCGCTTACCCACTGCGCTATCACCCCCAAAAATATGATAATTATCCATCTTCTTGTGTAGGTATGATTCGAACCTATTTTTATAGGTAGGAACTTCACAATATACGTGTAGAGCGAGTTATATACTGTTCCGTTGCCAGCACTCTGATGCTGATCAGGAACAAAATGCTCCGTAGATATTGTACCTATATTATAAAAGAATCATAAATGTTAAATTATATTTGTTTATAAAGTGTTGATTAAATGAAGAAACTTCTTATTATCATTTTTGCTGCCACGTGTATAAAAGCTTGTCGATTACTTATATCGGACAAAGATGTATATTTTTGGTTAGTGATTATAACTAAATCACCTTGTATATTTAAAATTCTTACGTTTATGCATACTTGATGTAATGTTATACAGTTACTCAAAATTCACTAAAAAAGTTCTCATTACTTCAAATCATAATTATTTTTGGTATGGTTGGCTGTATGGCTCACCCTGTATGAAAAGTAATCATTTCAGACTCAAAATTGTAAACGACTAGGTATTAACTTCATGGAATAACTTATCTGTGACGGAACTGTAGAATTTTGAGTATTTGCAAAAACCTATTGTGATTTATTCGTGAATAACCCTATAACAGTAAATATTTTCAGCTGAACCTTTCCATGTACATCTGACCAAAACTCATATTAAACTCATAGGCGCAACATAAAATCAATCCGTCTTTTCAATTTGAAGAAAAAACGCAGTAATTTTCCACTTTATCTCAAAAACTGGTCATAGTATCGGATTCAGAATTCATACCTCTGAAAATGGTATGAAAATCAATATATAGTAAGAAAATAGTTACATTTGACCGAGGAAATTTGTGAATACAGGTTGTTCATGTTTTTTGTACTTTTCCCAAAATAGAATACCTTCCTATGAATAAACCACCTTGAATATTTTGGACATTAGAGACACACATATGTTTGTGGTATTACTGTTTCCAAAAATCAATCCATAAATACAGGGTTTTGAATTAATCCTAAAAGAAAATAATTTTGTCTAGTGGTTCTCTCTGTGAAACACCCTGTATAAAAAATATGTACTGTGCAATATTTTCTCTTCAAAATACTATATCGAAGAGAACGTTTCAAAAATATGCCTCCCTGACGTCAAAGTAGAAAAAGTGAATTTTAGCAAAAAACTACCGTCATACATTCGTGAATCACCTTGTAAATATAAATATTTTTAATCATACGTATCCACTAATTCCATTACTAGAACATGTAGTAAACGTCTGCATGCAACAGAAATCCAATCTAACTTTTAATAAATAAAAAATAAATCCGAAAATCTGGGCAATTTTCAACTTTAACACCCCGTATTTAGAAACCTAGCCATCGGATTGGGTTGGGCCCATTGACACTTTTGGTTACTGAGTCGGGTACAACAACATACCAAACTTGCAGAAAATTTGACCGGTCGCCACTTTACATAAGAAAAGTGCGGGGTCCTTTGTAACCAATATTTTCGGAAAATTCTGTATACTATTATTTCTTCTCTGATTTACAATAACACCTTTAATACCTACTATAATAAATAAGGTTACTCATTGAACGTACACTAACTAAAAATATTAACTCTTAATAAATAACATCCTAATAACGCCCTTAATGCCTACTATAATAATCAAGGTTAGAATAAGTGAGACTCGTTAATTAGTCATTATTTACTTTTATTTAAATACTGCACTAAAGGTTTCTTGTTCATTTATTGTCCAAAATCTGAGCAAGAGTCACGACTCAAAATGGCTTTGGAGTTTGTATTTAGTGAAAAGGGGAAGAGGAAATTATTGATCGACGGCTATCTTTACCAGAAAGATAAAGGAAATCAAAGTATTTATTGGAAATGTGATTACTACATGACGTTCAAGTGTAAAGTTCGTGTTATAACCTTAGAAAATGCAGTAGTAAAAAGAAGTGGAACACACAACCATGTAGCGAATGCAAGGCAAGTGGAAAAAACAAAATTTCTCAATGGCATACATATTTCATATTTTCATATTTCTATAATCATTTCAAAATTACCCCTTCTCCATATTTTTTGGACCATCGCCGCAAGTTTATGAGCTCATTAATCTGAATCAAAATAAAGTTGCGGAGAAGGTCCAAAAAATATGGAGAATAGAAGAGGTTCTAGCCCGCAGGGGGGATAAGAACAAGAAACCAGATGAGCCGACACAAGCCACCCTGTGCGTTCCGTATGTTAGAGGTCTATCGGAAAGAATAAAGCGAATTGGGTCGAAATACAAAATACGGACATGTTTCAAGTCAGGTAACACTATTCGCAGCCATCTCACAAAGACAAGGGGTGCTATTCTCGAGTTTGTACGTATGCGAATTCGATTTTCTGTTTCACACTGATACACACGAAATAAGTATATTTGTCTCTTTTATTCGTATACGAATTGGAAGTCGAACGATTCGAGAATAGCACCCCAGACCACGTAACGCTGACATTGACTTCAAAAACTGCATCTACCGCATCCCTTGTGAATGCGGCGAAGCTTATCTTGGAGAAACTAAGAGACCAATTAGCGATAGACTCGTTGAACACAAGAGAAACACTCAACGAGGAGAAACATCAAAGTCAGGGATAGCGGATCATGTCTGGACGACCCAACACAACATAAAATGGACTGAAGCCGAAGTCATCCATAAAGAAGAGGGCTGGTATAGAAGGAAGTTTAAAGAGAGTGCATATATTATGAACAACAATGTCTTTAGTCAAGCTAGTATAGAAATCAGTAATGTGTGGAAACCCTTAATTAGTGGCATGGATCAATTGAAATTGCGATAAGAATTAACAATGCTGTACCGGATGGGCCTGGCACTTTAATTAACAAGCTTACCTTAATACCGCCAAATTACCCCTAGGCTAATGACACAAAATTTTCCACAGCATATATAAGAAGTATCCTTGAGATTGTCGCATTATACACTTGATAACGACTGTAGATTTTAACAGTTGAAACGTCGTGATTAAAAATTGCAGAGAATTGAATTTTTCTTTGTTCTTTTTTAGACAATGAAAGTCCAGAATAGCCTTACTCAAAGTGAAACATTGTCAACCACTTTCAAACAAATTGTAATTATTATTATCATTATTAAGTTCCACGGGATACCGCTAATTTTGCTTTTTCATCAATCATTATATTTATCTAGAAACAAAGAAAATACATTCTTTGCATGTGTTTGAGTCAATCACATGCATGTGTTTGAATCACATGCATGTGTTTGACTCAAACACATGCAAAGAATTTATTTTCTTCGTTTCTAGACAATGGAAGTCCAGAAGAATTCCATTAACACTAATACAGTGTCAACCACTTTCAAACAAACATTATATTTATAACTACCAAAACCCTAAAGGGCACACGTTATAAAATCATTACATATTTTGGCAACGAGCTGACAGGCTAAATGATGCACTAATGCAAATAGTCAGTAAAACGAAATATTTTATGGAAATACTTATATTAATAAAAATAATTACAGATACTGTATAAAACAAAAATTTTTCCCAATTTCTGTAGATCAATTCTCAGAATTTGAAACGTGAAAACATCATATCGACGAAGGCTTTCCATACAGAAGGAATTTTGATAAAATTTTCATATTAACCTCAGAAATAATAACATAAGATACATCGAAGATATATCCGTTGAATTTAGAAAACTATTTTTTTGGAGTTTTGTACATGAAAATTGGTATCAAATTAAAATAACACCAATAACAAAACATTTGGAATATCGATTAAATGGTTCTTGAACCTGGTGAATTTAAAAAAGTAAAATTGTTGCTTCTTAAAGCTACCACAGCCCACTACTTCACTGGAAGATGTTTGGAAACGTTGATAAAGACACTGAAAAGATGATGAGTTTTCAAACGTAAAAAAAATTCACAACTTTTATCATTTTGAAAATGTTCAAAATTAGCATCAATCTCCAAAAATAATAATTCTGAAGAGTTTACACCACAGTTTCCAAACATGACCGGTAGAAAATACAATTATTCCATTAGGCTGGCAACCATTCGGATGCTGGCAATGTGGCTAGGATCTCGTCGGACATCTCCTGGAAGAAGTCCTTCGTCCATTCGATGAAAATGGGATTGACTGCGTCCAATACTCGTCTGGGATTCTCATTGAAGAAGTCGGTAATCAAATCAGCTGAAAAAAAAGTTCTCGTTATTTGTTTCTTTTCTTAGTCTTAAAAATAATATGGTGCAATTAATCTTCTATCTTCGAAATCACAAAAAGAGAAAATAATTGAATGCTCAGAATTAAAAAGTATTGATTGTGGAGTTCCTCAAGGTTCCATAGTTGGACCTATTTTATTTTTATTGTATACTAATGACCTATTGAATATCCAAATTTCAGGTTCATTTACTGTTTTTACTGATGACAGCACTATATTTTGGCACCACAAGAACATAAAAAATCTTGATGAAATTATACTATTTGATGCAAATCACAGAAGTCAAAAAATGATTGTCAAAGCCAACAATGCTAATATAATAATCAGAAAGGAGTTATAAGTGGTCACAGTAAAATTCCCTTAAATTATAGTACGCTTTAGTGGCAAGAACACTTTTCAGGGCTCGCCTGAATTGTTTGTTGTCACAGATATTTTTTATTTCTACTGGTAGGTGATTATATATTTTTGAGTTTTCATATATTAGAGAATTTTTCATGAGTGATGTTCTTGGGATAGGTAGACGTATATGAGAACCATTTGGTGTATTGTACCTATTAACATTCACTGTATTTTTATATTTTGTATGGACCAAACAAGCAGTCTCCAGTATAAAAAGGTAAGTAACTGTCAGTATTCGTTGATCCTTGAACAATGATCTACAGTGATCCCTCGGTTTTGCACCACACATAAGACGGAGTGCTCTTTTTTGTAGAATAAAGACTGAATTTATCAACTGAGAGCTACAGAATCCCCAAAATGCAATACCATATCTTATATGGGACTCAACAAGTGCCGAATATGTTATTCTTGCTAAATCTTGACCTAGTTCATGAAATACCACTCAAATAGCAAAACTGCCTGATGCTAATTTTTTGTTCAGATTTGATATTTGGTCCATGTATTTCAATTTATGATCAATTAGTAATCTTAGATATTTACTACATTCACTATTTATTATTGCGTGGTTACCCAGGGTCAGATCATCAATGCCAAATCTGAAAGATAATATTTTGGTTTTAGATATATTAAAACACATGAAGTTGGCATCACACCATTGCTTTACTTTATCGATGTCAAGGGAGATATAATTTTTTAAAAGGTCTTCATCCTTCCCGCTCCACAAAAGCGTAGTGTCGTCGGCAAAAATAGTAAAATTTCCATGAATATTTATGGTGCATGGATAAATCATTTATGTAAAGCAAAAATAATAGTGGACCCAAAACAGAACCCTGAGGTACACCATGGATTATACTTCCAGTCTCTGAATATTTCCCATTGCTGCGTACAATTTGAGGACGTCCTGACAAATATGAATTGAACCAATCCCAAGCAATTCCTCTGAAAATATACTTTTGAAAAATCACAAAAGACTGCTGCTGCTACAACCTCAGTGATAAGCTTCAAATAAAGATTTTCTAGAAATGTGAAAAGAGCATCATTTGTATTTTTAGAATTCTGAAAACCAAATTGGCATGATGCTAAAATATTATGTTTTCTTAGAAAGCTACAGATTTTTCACTAATTTTTCAATTACTTTTGACAGTGCCGGATTGGTTGGGTCTCCTCCTTTAAATAATGAATGAATTCAAATATCTTTAATTGTTTCCATCTGAATCACATTTTGAGTTATCTTTTTTTCATAATGTGCATTCTCGTCATTGAGAGTGCTGCGGCAAGATCGGCAGAAGATGTCAAAACTGAAGGGGTCATTGAAGAGCGAG
The DNA here is from genome assembly GCA_944452925.2 of Chrysolina oricalcia. Classification (NCBI taxonomy): domain Eukaryota; kingdom Metazoa; phylum Arthropoda; class Insecta; order Coleoptera; family Chrysomelidae; genus Chrysolina; species Chrysolina oricalcia. The sequence goes on along the minus strand of OX101815.2, from coordinate 5,386,983 downwards.
TGTTGCATTTTTATTCTTATTCAGTTCAATATGCGCTCATTCTCGCCTCAGTCACTTCTCGTGGGGTACTGTAGGTTCCTCCGTGTTTTTCCTGCAGTTGGAATAGCAAATACACCACCTTTTTATCAAGTCGCCCCGGAGCACATATGGTGCACTTATGTTCAGATCGGGGAGATTATCACCATTATAGTCTATAATACATAACTATTTCAATTTCCATTTTCATTTATATTCGAAAGCTTTGTCGATGAGTTTAAAAAGTTCTGACATTGAAGTATATTTTGACTTTGACTCTGACTATGACTAGACCACTAAGAAACTGTATTTATCAGTAAACGGTCTCTGACACAATGACTACATTCATCATCACGGATAAAAGGGCACACCCGTTGAAAGTAAGAAGAAGAAATTATTAGGAATTCGTATTGACAAAAAATTAAACTTCAATGAACATGTAATGGCTTTGCATAATGAAATGGCAACAGGATGCTCTGCAGTAATTGTGGTTTTGAATAAATTAGGGATACCTATCGATGTGAAAACGTTTCAAATCTCGCTTATCAACTCTTATTTGAGATATGGCATAGCATTCAGAAGTTATTGAACTCCAGCAGAGATCTTTGCCTAGTTAAAAGGCCAGATTTTACTGTGAAATGTGTATATTTTGATATTTTTTCACGATACTGTTAATTCAGCTTAGAGATATTTTATTATTTTTCAATTTCATCTATAATAAATAGTCTCAAAGTCGAGTATTGCCTATGCTTGGCAATATTTTCAACTCAATCTGACTGTTACCAATTTAACCAAAGCTGAGTTTTATTTTCAGCTATTTCTTACCTGCAAATTGCATTTCTTTATTATTTGAGGTCAGTTTAACTTCTCCATCTCCAATGGTTATTTTGGCGTTCATTTTGTTGACTTTGAAATATTCCACGCCCTTCTTCTTGAATGTCTTCAAACTGCCCTTGATGTACATCTGAGTGTTAGCTGAAAAAAAAAATCATTGTATCAATAATATTCATAAAAGTAACAACAAGCACTTTTTTGGTCTTCAGATCAGGAGGGTCAGGAGCATAGAGGTTTTCTCTGAAACCTTCAGTCCCTTCAACGAAAATGTAGAATTTTTAGACAGTGATATACAAACTGGAACTGGAAATCATACCACAGATCTGAAAGCCAATCAGGATGGTATTTTCGGTACTAATATCTCAACAAAATGCATAATTTTCGAAAAATACCTTTACCTTGCTGTCACGAAAACTGTGCTGCTTAGAAACAGCAGCACAGTTTGATTGACAGTATTTTGAACATTCTGTCACCTTGCCTGTGGTGGAGTTTTGTACAACAACGCAGTTTGAGTGACCGGCAAGTCGACACTGTTTTAAAAATTCTGCATTTTGAAGGGATATTCGGTCAGACAATTTCAAGAATGAATAGACGAAGTTAAACTCAAAAAGGGTTGGTTTCAAATACACTAAAAAAATTCTAATCCACTATCTCTCAACTTTTCAATAAGCATGAATCCAAAACACCTAGTGAATAGACTACTCAACCTATTGAAAGATACAGGCCTATCTAACTAGGGACCACTGAAGATAGAACAATAATATAGACTCTAGCAGATCTCGGTATTAAGGGAAACCCCAAGGTTAAACTCGGTATCTCGTTCGTCGGCCTATAGCCTTCATCTTTTTCTGTCGTGTTTTATGTTTTTTTCTAGCTGGCTTTCTACAATTAATGATATAAATGAATATACATTCAGTAATCGACAAAATTGCATCATTTGAATAACTAACGTCATTGAATCAAAGGAAATTAGATGGCTAGGTCATTCATGTTCAACAGAAAAGGAACAACTATTTATCAAGTACAGTTGCGAAATCAGTTGCATTATAAATTTCAATTTAATGTTACTAGAATATCATTAAATATTTGAAAATAGATTATTGTTGAAGTTTTGTTACTAAGTCTGTATTAATTATTTCACGAATTTTCAAATTCCTTATGTACAAAACCTAACAAACGAAATCCAAATACCTGGAATGATGTTATCTTAAACTGAAGCAACATTTTCCTTGCGAAATCCGAATTGGCAAATACATGTATAGTTAGGATAGTATGTATGGAAACGCTGAAACGCTTTTTGTTTTACAATAAAATTTGGTAATAATATTACTAAAACAACTGACAATAGTGCTCAAAGTTTTACCCATTTTTATTACATCTGCCTAGAGTGTAGTACACTTTTGGCAAGTATATTTTAGGAACAACTACTCTCCTGGCTGATACTGCGACTGATATTGAATTAAATCAAATATATATTTATGCAAATATTCATTGTTGAGGACACCACTGAAAATACTCCCTGCAAGCAATCAGAAGAACTTGTTATGATTTTGACATGGGGACCACTTACAGACTAGTATCGAGGTTTCTGCCTCTCCTTAGTGCAACGGAACGTGTAGGTCATCTATTCCTCATCCGAATTATCGCCTCACTCTGACTACTTGATTACTTTCTTCCACTGGAGAAATGGAGTCTAGGCTGCTTGTAACGTTATTTTTTTCATTATTTGCTTTTTAGGGTATATCGAAATTTTCCATCATATCTTACATGCATTTTACCACTATTTGCCTTCTGCATTTATTTCATAATTTTCAAACACTAACAATACCTAAATAGCTATCAAAATGTTGCTTTTTCGAGAGTGTAATCACTTGTAATCCATCCAACTATTTCTCAATTGAACACGGAAGTTTCACCTACGGCGCGGTGTTCTGTGTAGGCGTCCCCATTGCGTATTTTCATAATACTACCAGGTATATCGATTTTACATCTACGTCATTATTTGTGAGCCTTACCTCTCGGGGGACTCTATAACCCAATTATCTCTGGTAAGTCTCGCACATGGTATTCTTCTATCATTTGGCAGTTCTTCATATATTTTAGGATCTGATTACCTATGTGCCGCTGTTAACCCTTTGACCAGGATATTTTGACATCTGAAAGAGCCTACCGAAAGCATATTTCACTGTGAGAGCACTTAGGCCTGTTCTGGACAGAGGTATTTATTAGGTCATCCAAGTTGTTGAACAAAATGTCAAGTCCTTGCATTTTAGGGTTTATTTATAGGGCACTATAGTTCTGTCCCTAATACAAGATTTATTTCCTTTCTGGAGGAAGTTTCATGACTCTATGGCCATTGAGTAAGGCATTCAAGTACTGGCGAAGATCAACCTGGTTGTACCACCCTAGTTTTCTGTACTTGTAGCAGAGACTGTCAACGCAGCACCATTGCAGCTAAGAGCAGCCTGGTTGGACCACCCTAGTTGACCTGACTTGACACTCCAAGTACCAGATCTAGCACTAAGTATTCTACCGTGTACTGATATCCTTTTCATAGCATAGTCTTTAACCTAATGCTAATGTGTGAACGCTACAAGGTAAGTCGCACCATACTATTGCGGCTTTCTCCTACCCTACAGCGGTAGATGTATTTTGTGTGCGCTACTTTTTCTATTTACTAGTGCCTGTATAATCTCAATGTTTGTCAATGTTTGAAACATATTTGGTCATTGAACTGTACCTGTAGACCAGTTGTAAGGTCACTCACTACAATATTCATAATATTCAGGTATTTATGTAGCTTTTTGTGTGAGGACGGTACCCGTAAGAACCATTTCACTACTTTCATTTTGATTTTAATAATTATACTTTTTCAAACAGTAAGCTGTTTATCATTTAGAGTGTGGTAACTTTAATTTTTAATACTATTCGTGTTATATGGGAATCGGTATAAATGATCTATAGGGTAAGTTTGCATTCATATAGCTGGCGCCCGATTCTTACACCTCATCACAATTAATTTTGTTATAACCCACTCCCGTATCCACTTGAGTTAGTCGCGAGCCACCCTGTCACTGTGACAGCTTTGTTGCCATCATAAAAGCCTAAAGCGAATTAAACTCGTGGCAAAACTGGCGCCCAACGTGGGGCGCCAATTTTGCTTTGGGTCATTTTGGTCAATGTTTGACTGCTAACCATAGCTTGCGAGTACCATGTCGAAAAAAGAACTCTTCATTATTAACTTCCCAGGGTCTCAAATAGATCTGCTATACAGAAAACAACAGACCTGGAAACCTAGATACGAAGATCCTGAAAAAGTTGGAAAATAGGTAAAATGGTGTTTACCATCGACGAAGTTCAATGGTCTATAAGCTCTTCAAATCACCGGGCCCAGACGGAATTGACCCAGCACTGCAGCAGAAGGAACCAGAACTACTGTAGATCAGGCTTTGTGATATACTCAGAGCCAATCTGGCTCTCGGATATATACAAAAATTATATGACATAAAGAGAAACGTTTCTTTACGTTTGCCATCTACCTTCTATTTAGTATCGACATTTTTAGAGTTGTAATATATTGGTGACTTGATTAAAATATTCGGTCTAGTTCTAAAAAGCCTAGAAGTATTATGTGTTCATGTCCAAGAAGATTGACAGCTCAAGTTGATGTGGAATAACAATATTTGACAGGTCTATTGTCAAATAAAGAACTTTTTTTCATCAAATTATTTCTATAAGCAAATTTGTATGTATTATCATTGTTTATATACAAGATCATACAGATACAAGTCAACCTTATGGGATTATAATTGGATCAAAATGGATGCGACATGTAGATGGCGATAGCGAGCTCGCATCCAAGTCATGTCGTAACTTGATTAAAACAATGGAAATGCATTAAAATCAGGGTTTTTTGAAGAAACCTGCATTAAAATGACGTCAAATATTCATGTTGTAACTAATCACGCTAGATGACACTCGCGTTTGTGTCCAATACCTTTTCCACAGGCATTGACTAACTATGTTCTATTTAAACAATGGTATTATATATTTGTCTGGCGTTTATTATCATTACTAATATATTCAAGAAGGATAGGACAATCAAGAATATTCAAAAATTTGTTTAAAAATATCAGTGATTAACTAATACCTCATCAAAAATTGTTGAAGGTGGACAGTTTTCATTGGAATAGTACTTATTGATTTTTTTTAACACTGACGGTTACTTTGAGAAACCTTGCATACTTACTGAAGTTTCCTTGGAAATGTCCACTGCTTTCCAATGGGATGACCAGAAGTTGTCCTCTAACATCGTAGTCCATATCCAAGTACAACCAGGGGACAGTCAAACGGATTTCCCCAGCGTGTTTGATAGGGTCAGCTCTAAAAACATATAGGGTTCATATTAATGGGTCATATTTATGTCCATATATGTGATTTTTAATTAACATACATTGGGTAGACCACACATTCAATAGAATGACGAAGTGAATACGATAAATATTAATATTACTCAAAGGAAATATCTCGTTCTGGTAGACCAATCTTATCCATAACACTTTCATAATCTTGGTTACAATTTCAGGTTCGATAAAGGAAAAGTTGAAAGAGGCATATTCTTGAATCGACAATGGAATATTGTCAGAAGAATCATCAAAATATTTTCGGTGTTCCACAAGGCTTCATTCTGGGCCCGCTCCTTTAACATTCCTCGAACTATGAGCGGGCAGTAAATTATTCAGAAATGAACAACTATGAAAAATGTTCATCAACAGCTGAGATAATAGATAATATAAGAGTACAATAGTACCTACACTGATAAAAAGGATTTTTTGTATCAACGCATAGTTGCGTTGAATCAAATTCTTGAATAGGTCCAACCAAATATTAGTTTGATTTTTTGACGGATTCCTCTTGGCCACTTACAAGGAAATATTTTGAAACAAGTGAACACTTGCTTCATAAGTTGGTTGAGGCAAGAATATTTTAGCTTCAATAATGGGCACTTGTTTTGTTGAATCATGGGAGAAGGTTGAGACAGGAATATTGCAATTTCAATAATGAATACTATACTGCTATCAACTTGGAGGTTGCACTTTGCACTTGGTTATAGAATATAGAATGAAAGCCATTTTCATTTTGGCAACATTGAATAGATTAAACAAAGCATAGATTCACAACTACGAACAATTCAGGTATAAATAATGAGAACTATTCTCATAAGTTCTGTTCAATAACTGTATTCTCAATCAAACCAGTTAGTAGTGGCGCATATTGCAGTTTGAATGAATACATAAACAACGCCACTCGCTTTTAGACACAAAACTGTAGAAGACCAAGATATATTTCACTCATTTTCACAACTGGCCCGTAATGAGCATAATTCAATTTTCGATATTGCATTTTTATTGTATAGAAACAGTTTCCACTAGGCACAAAACTTAAATTCATATAGGTACGCATAGCCTCATACCCTCCAACCCAAATAATCAAACTGGATGAAATTGTCGAAATGCCCGAAATGGAAGTCGTATTCACAGGTCGCGGTGTCGCCAGCTGCTTTGATTGCTCATTGGTTGAATGTGTCACGTGGCACGGGTAATGATATCCTTGTGTCAAGAGGATTATGTTTCACAATGAGTTAATGTGAATGTTTTCTAGAATGAAGAGGAGAATGTTTTCACTGCAAGCAAATTCATTTCAAGAGAATTTATGTAAAGAAACAAACATCTCAATCAGTTTGAAATGGGAGTATATTCATCAATTAGAAATAATTATTCTTTTTAGAAGATTATGTATATTCTTGATTGAAGAAATCTTTTTTATATGTGTACAAATACAATTTTTTTTTACTGTGGCCAATTATTAGAATGTGCAATCAATTTAAAATTGGTTCAGAAAAATAACTGATACATTGCACATGCACAGATAAGATTTCAAGATCGAAGAAACTGTTGTCTTCACACAATATTCCATTATTCCACCGAATACTTCTGAAAACTGACGTTTTAGGTTTTCCTTCTTGTATTCTGTTGGGATTGAAGATATATGGCTACAGAAAGTAGTGTTTGGTTTGCTCCAAAGATTGAAAACGTCTATCCATTCGATACCAATAATGTTGAGACTTGATTGAACTACAAAACATTTGAGGTTTTTGACTTTATGTCCTCCGATGTTTACTATACAGGAAAATTCCTTGGTTAGGTTGATGATGTCACCGGATGAATCTCGTGCTGAATGATCATTGATCTTATATTTTAGCTTTCCTATATGAATCCACGATTCTCCAGAAATGATCGTGATATCACTACCTGTGTCTAGCTGTAGTTTCACGTGTGTATTATTAATTGATCTTTGTGTCAACGAATTTCTGTTGAATGTAGTATTAACTTGATTACAGAATTTTCACTTGATGATTATGAGACCTGTGTTCGATTTTATATGACTCATGTCGAACATCACAATAACCTTCTTTGTGTCCAACTTTGTTGAACTGCTTCCATTTTTGCTTCTTGAAAGTGATAAATTTTGCATAATGTAGCTGTCCTCAAAACCAGCATGGTGTTTTTGGAACTTTCGTACTTTCCTTATACGTTGACAGCATTGACATTTCGATTTTCAACCATGGGGGTATCTTGTTTGATATTGTTTGATAAATCGTTGGCTCAACTGCAATGTCATCAATGGTAATGTTGCCATCTGCTTTTGCATCGATCATATCTGCATCAGATATCAGTCCCAAAATATTAGCATCCTGTATCAATACATTTACATTTGGAGATATACGATGTCATTGTCAATTGTTCAGTGAATAAATAACTTTACAAAAAGTCCTCACTCAGCATTACCTTCATTATTTTCAACCATTGAATACGTAACAATTAAGAGCATCATTGGCACCAGTATGCTTGAAGAATATTTTGAGATCGTCAGCAAATAATAGGGTTGTTCCACTAGAGATTCCTGACGTTTTGTCATTTATGAAAATGTTGAAAAGAAGGGGACCCGAGTGGGAGCCTTGCGGAACTCCATATACTACTAAAATTTCTCTGTACATGAAACGTTTTACTTTTATGGCTTTTTACTTTCGTGGCGTTTGCTCGTGGAAATAATCTAGAATCTAGTTTAGAAAAGACACTGACACACACAGCTTGAGTGTTTGGGTAGTTGAGTTACAAAGGCTTTGATTTCGGTATTGATTTATATATAATTTATAATTATGACATAAATAAATACTTTTCAAACAGCAGTAAACTTGATGAAAACCTGCCAAATTTCGAGTCGATTTGATCATTGGATAACTGAAAGTGGTTCAGAATTGTTTCGCATGATCTGACCAAGACACAACAGCGTGTCTCCCTTTTCATGGAAACGATATACTTACTTCAAATCATCAATGATGGTATTCTTGAAGCCCACCACTTTTATATCCTTGCAGACGGCGTTGATGCTCATCAATTCGTTGATGGTTCTATTGACAGACATGTATGGTAGAATGAAGGGATCGACGGGTGGAACCCCAAGTTCGGGGATACCCGTGACGAAGTAAGGCCGCGTGTTTTCGAATCCCTCTAGGACACATTTTTCGTACTGCGGATCTGACTTCCCGCAGGTGTATTTCTTCAGGTAATCCGCTGTAAAAATAACGTATTGTTAGTGACCAAATCTAAAAAAGGTTCTGTATAAGAAGTTTTATGATATACTAATATAATATTGCATCCGAAGTGCAGTATCCAAAAAAACTTCAATCAATTAAAGCTATACTATCTCTGTATAATCTCATAGATACTAAATTTGGAGTACCTCAGGGAAGTGTTCTGGGACCTTTGCTGTTCTTGATATACATAAACAGTTTGGGCGACTGGAGACATTTTTCTGATTGCCCGAAAAAGTGCTAGGTATCGCACGTAAAAAGGTAAGACCTCGTTAATCCTTACCTCGCACAAGTTTCGGCTGTTGAGGGTTGCCGTTCGTAAGGGGACGACAGCTGGTTAACGGAAAAACAATTTCAACAATTTTTTTATCAATTCGTTGACGATACGTTATTATATTTTGCTGACAAAAATTTTAATGTTGGGACATCAAAAATGAATTCATGTTCACTACAAGTCCAATTATCCTCAAATTCAAATAAATTGAGATTAAATAGTGCAAAAACAAAAGGAGTTGTGTTGACTACATGTCACAAATATAAACAATCAAACTTTAATTATGTTAAGAGGCATAAGATGTCCGGAGGACTGCTCATTGCTAATATCCTATACAATAGGAAAAGTTGGATCGAAAATCCATCAGAAAACAACTACTTTCCTGGCTAATGCCACGACGAACATTGAATTACATCTGATGAAATTTCCGTGCAGAGTTCCTACAAGGTTATCTCTGCAATTGCTTGGTTGCATGGGAATGATCATAGAAACATTCGGACCAACTATATATCGATTTCGGAGTGTTGCTCCTCATCAGTATAGGGTAGGTCTAGCAGTCAATAACTAATGACTGCAACGAATGAATCGACGACCATTCCCATTTAAAGACCGAAACTGAGATCGCGCCCGCACAGTGGATTAACTCCAAACTGCGAGCGCCATCCCAGCGCCGGAAGTCCAACCAAACAATATCCGTGCTCCACGATCGTCAAGACCGTATATGAAACGGGATAGAAATCTGTAGTTCACAATGAGCTTATGACAAGAGGCATAAGATGTCCGGAGGACTGCTCATTGCTAATATCCTATACAATAGGAAAAGTTGGATCGAAAATCCATCAGAAAACAACTACTTTCGGGCGCGATCTCAGTTTCGGTCTTTAAATGGGAATGGTCGTCGATTCATTCGTTGCAGTCATTAGTTATTGACTGCTAGACCTACCCTACACTGATGAGGAGCAACACTCCGAAATCGATATAAGGTGGTCCGAATGTTTCTATGATCATTCCCATGCAACCAAGCAATTGCAGAGATAACCTTGTAGGAACTCTGCACGGAAATTTCATCAGATGTAATTCAATGTTCGTCGTGGCATTGGCCAGGAAAGTAGTTGTTTTCTGATGGATTTTCGATCCAACTTTTCCTATTGTATAGGATATTAGCAATGAGCAGTCCTCCAGACATCTTATGCCTCTTGTCATAAGCTCATTGTGAACCACAGATTTCTTTCCCGTTTAATTATGTTGCTCTAACCATTAATAACGAAAAAATTGAGTTTGTGAAGAAGTTCAAATACCTCGGTTTTATGGTGGATAACAATATAAGTTTCGGGACACATAACAATTATGTGACAAAAAAAATTGCAAAAAAAACTTCTTCACACGGATCTCTGAAAATTTATCAATTTCAGCTTAAATTGCCATCTATAATACCATTAATCAACTCTATTTAGAGTGCTATGTAGTACCCTATTATATGGTTGGGACCAAAATAAAATTATCCAAGAGGAGTGCACTTTACACGATTTTTCTTCTAGTTTCCAAATCAGTTATCAGATAAGCAGTTCGTATTCGTATACAAAAACTGTATTATTTGTACCTGGGTATCAAATAAAATTGTATGGTATAATATTATTTCTGAAGAAGAACGATTCCTGGATAAAATGTCCAATGATGGCTTCATAAAAAAGGGCCTGGAGGATGCCAAAAGAGAGGCAGCATAGATAAAGCGAGCATAATTTCAGATTGTTTGTGTTGTGTTTACCTACTTTAGAACTTATATGTATCAATTTGTTGAACTGAAATTCAAAATAAAAACTTTAAATGATCATTAAATTTCTAGAAAGAAATAAAAAGTACTGGAGGAGGAGTGGTTCCTGAATTATATGAAGATAAATGAAGATTGCACCATGTATCAAAAGCTTATTTACCTACCCCACCTTAGATATAAACTTGATAATAGCAAGAACTAAAAATATCGAAGAATTTTACAAAAACTCAGAAATATTTAAATTATTTGGCGGTATTCTCATCTGTCAGTTCCTGATTGGTACTTTAATCAGTAGTGCAGCTTTGATTAAGTCAATGCATGAGTAAAACTTCATTGGCTTTCAACCAATATTTAACGTTCAGTAGCCATTTTTTAGTTAATGTAACGTTAATTTAAGATAAATAAGTTACATGTTACATCAAGTCAATTATCAGTGTTTTTATGCAACTCAATTTCGCATATTCGCAATGTTAAAATATTTAACGGGACATCAAATGTTTGATTGGCTTTTATGCAACCAGTTCATGTGTAATACCAACTGTTCCAATTTGATTTGGGAATAATACAGTGATCCAACATTATTATTATTATTGTTCATAATTTTTACATTCACTACATCGTATTTTTCATTCCAATGCAGACAATATCATGACAAACCCTCTTCCTAATTGAAATCTCAGATTGAAACCAAATGTCTTCAGAGATGTTGCGCTAAATGGCTATGTGAAAGTAACGTAACGTATTACATAAGTCGATCGTCAATATTACAACATTATATAACTATCAGGTATAACTTGTATATGTAGGTATCGGTGTCGCTGAATATTTAGCACGGTTCATGGATTCGGTAATGAATAAACATAAAAAAAATCGAAGCTGTCGAAACTTTTGGAAACGGTAGGAAGGTCTTCAAATAACAATATTTGCGATAAAAATTAAAAAAGGTGAAGGTTTTCTCTTCTACGGTTAGATAAGTTATCTCGACGGTGAATGGCTATTACAGATGCGAAATAATGGTAATTTTGCATTATGCGGGATGTCCTCACTGATTTACGCATTTTTTCAAAAGAAAAATCGTATTATGTTGATAGAAAACTGTGAGAACGCAGGGAAATAGAGTAGGAATTGGAATTTTTTATCTACTAATTAGGTAAATTCATTCAAAAAGCGATTGCCTTGAATGACGTCTCTAATACACGCTTTCAAGAGTAGGTACTATAAGAAGACTTTTACAACGGTACCTATGGAAATCCTTTTTTAACAAAATTTTATTTCTGTAGGGTTTCAAATAAACATAATAATGCCAATGCTATTCGAAAAACTGTTCGAAATTTATTTATCTATTTCATCATATTGATTTTTCATTTTCAACTATTAACGTATGAAGTTAGCAGATCAACCCCAGAATCGAATCACATGCCTCGGTCCCTAATCAACTTAGCCATATTTACCTATGAGCAGCTGTTTTGTGGTAACAACTGCTCTAAAATCTTGATATTTGCTGAGGTTTAAGACCAAAGATTCGCACTGAGGGTTCTAATGTGAAATTGATTTGTTAATTATCACATACTTTTTGACTATTTCTTAATTTCACATAATGTATTTTGGAGTAGGTAATTGTTGAAAAATCATGAAGACTGCCTGCTTTATTTTCAAGAATGTTTGATCAATTGGAAATTACTAACGACGTATCATCAGCACAGATACAATCGATACACTCTACCACGATTTAATATAGATCAGAAATACTATTGGGCCCAGAATGGATCCCTGTGGATCTCCAACCAAGACATTATTTTGTGGGACCATGATAAAAAATATGGGAAAATATATTGTATTATACGTTCTTGCATTTTCAATGAAATATGTAATGTCATGGATGGTTTCCTTTTTTTTCGTGCCATATAAATAAACATTCTCGCATACAGAAGGACATGAGTAATAAAATGTTCTGGGATATTACATATACGTCCTTCTATTGTCCAATAGAAACATTAAAAAAGTTGTTTAAATCTGCTGTAGAGCAAATCATGTATAATATGTATTTTAAGCAAGTCGAAATTCCTATCATAGTTTCACACAAGTTGGGATATTTCAAGATGATTTCCTTTGTGAATCTCAAAGAAATAGTATTTTCAATTACTAACAAAAGAAGTACAGATGAAATGTCAACAAAATTGTTTAAAAAATGCTTCTAAACTATCGCTAACCTACTATTGAATATTATAAATTATTCTTTTGAAATTATTAAAGTACGCAATGAAATAACAATGATTCCAATCCCCAAATTCGCAAATACGAAAAAACTCTACAATCACTTGGAATGCAAGACCTTTACATGTTTTCAGTCAGGGTTCCGTAATAAACACAGTTGTGAAACTGCTTTGCAATGTGCGCTCCAAGATTGAATAAACAATTTTTAAAAAAATCCAAAGACAGTGACCGTTTTTCTTGATTTGCAAACGGGTTTCGGGACGACTGACAACCAGATTATTGAAGAAATTGGAATCTGTTGGAATTGTTGATTCAACATTATTATGGATTGCAAACTATTTGGATAATCGGAAGCAAAAGTTACGACTTGACCACGTTAAATCTGACACACTCAATAATATTTAATATTTATTTATTATAGGAGTACCTCGAAGTAGTGTTCTGGGTCCTCTATGGTTTCTAGTGTATATAAATGATATCGTTGAGGTGGTAAATCGACGTGTTGTACGCACATACAGTGACCGCCAAAAAGTATGTACCATATGGAAAAAAAATGTATTATTGGAGTATTGGAAAAAATATTCTGGGGAAAAGTTTGTGCATGTCCGATAACCTAAAAATCAATTTTGACACATGTAACGTGATCGCTAGAATGGCGGCAAAATGAAAAAAATTGCAATGCTAAGGCAAAAAAAGGGGTAAGATGGCAAGATATCAAAAAAAGTTATTTGAAAAAGTCACTTAGAATTCAATTTTATACACATAAACAAAGTTTCAAGAGATAATTCAAAAAAATTGAAAATAGCAATTTTTTAAAAATATTTTCCCATCTATTTAAAAATTTTTTTTTCTTATGAATAGCTTGACTATACTGAAACATTTGCATTTTAATGATAATGACAAAACTTTCTCATTTTCTCCACACCAGAGGGCACTAAATTAAAAAAATTTGTTTTTGCCAGAACCCTCGCTGTTACATTGGTTCTTATCTAACAGTTATATCAGAATTCCAAGACTATTGTGTTGATATGGCAATCTAGAAACACCATGTTTCCTGATTTTAATCAAGTTCAATAATAATGCTGTATGAGCGTTTTACTTTGCACATAAACTTTAAGAATCTTTAATTTGACGCACTATTTTCAAGTTTATGTGCGAAGTGAAACGCTCATGCACGATTATCATCGGAACTTGATTATAATCTGGAAATTACCATGTTTTTGGAGTGTCATGTCATCACAATGGTCGTGGAGTTCGGATATAACTGTTAGATACGAACCGATGTAACAGCAAGGGTTCTGACAAATTCCCATTTTTTCAATTTAGTGCCCTCTGGTGTGGAGAAAATGAGAAAGTTTTGTCATTATCATTAAAATGCAAATGTTTCAGTATAGTCAAGCTATTCATAAGAAAAAAAATAATATTTATTATGAAAAAATATTTTTAAAAAATTGCTATTTTAAATTTTTTTGAATTATCTCTTGAAACTTTGTTTATGTGTATAAAATTGAATTCTAAGTGACTTTTTCAAATAACTTTTTTTGATATCTTGCCACCTTACCCCTTTTTTGCATTTGCATTACAATTTTTTTCATTTTGCCGCCATTCTAGCGATCACGTGACATGTGTCAAAATCGATTTTTAGGTTATCGGACATGCACAAACTTTTCCCCAGAATATTTTTTCCAACACTCCAATAATACAAATTTTTCCCATATGGTACATACTTTTTGGCGGTCACTGCTGACGACGCTATTATTTATTTTACTGGAAATGCTTCAATACAATCAACGAAACTCTAATCACAATTATTACTGTGAAAGTTTATTGAAAATCAATACAAACAAAACAAATTGGATGTTGATCAGTAGAGAAAAAATGTGTAAGGAAGTAATGAAAATAGCACTAAAACTGTCAATCGGTGGTGTCCAGATAGGAGTGGTTGAGAAATTTAAATATTTATTTAATGACCATGCAAAAATTGTTATAAGAACAATTGCCATGAAAGTCTATTATTTGAGGAGATGTTCTCTGCATCTCACGCAGTGGAGTAAAATTATAATTTATAAAATCCTCATGCATGTAGGCAGAACTCTATTTTTGTTAAAGGTGTAACCATGTACAACAGTATTCCAATTTTTGTGAAAATTTCTGCTAGTCTGGATATTTTCAAAGTTAAACTCAAGAAGTATTGACAATACAAACATATTGTAGCAACATTATTTTTATACCTATATGTTCTGTGTTTGGTTCATTAGGTTAAATATGTTGGGTACGACTCATCTATTTTTTATCTTTTGTGTATTTTTTCCACAATGCTTTGATTAGTTCATGACTAATTGAAGGATTTCTATATGCGTTGCCACTGCAAAAGATAATCCCAAAATGTATCCTCATACTATTGATGATTGATTCTGAGGAGTTGAAGTTTGTATGAGCACATTGCCAGTAGAGTCCAAAAATTTGATATTACAGCAAAAAACGTGGAATTACATTCAAATCTTCAAAGATACTTGTGAATGTCACATAGTCGCCATAGGTTTCTATTATATTGATTAAATTTTATTGGTATTAGAAAATGAGAGTACCCTAAAAAGGTGTAGGGCTGAAATCTAAAACTGTGGTAGAAGGAAAAATGGAATGTTCTGTAGAAAATATGGATGATACTATCAACAAGATTTTGAAACTTCTGTTGACTACTTGTAATATTTTGGTGTGAAACATGGCATCAGCTAAAAGTAATGAAGTTCTTTGGATCAAAAAATATTATCATGGTGAATTTTTACGTGTTTCAAATACCCATAACTGTTCTCTGAACCTAAATTGCAGTTTTATTTCACATGCAACCAAGTAATATCGATGTGCTTGGAGTTATAAATAATGATACGTCTCAATAGATAAGTTGTCATTGTATGTATTTGTTCGAAAAAAGTTATATTTTTCACTGGGTATGTAATGATAGTCGTGGTGGGTTCGAATTCCATTTGCTATTCCTACAAACATGTGTTTAACATTTGAGTTACAGCCAATTGTGATATACGTAAATCAAAGTTTCCTTGAGGAAATAACATAAAACCTATACATATTATTCATGTTACAAAGTACATGTTTCTTTCTTCAGTAATAGCGATACACCAACATCCTCGCAAAATAAATATTACCTGACTACGTTGACCCAAACCAGTCTTCTCAAGGATGAAAAACAATGTTTTGATTAACGAAGTTGGTAAAAACTGACCACAATTAATTAGTGAATAATTCACGTATTGGGTTATCCCGCTGACATACATGTGTTCACAATCTGAAAATGATCTCCTGTGAAACAATTTGTATGCCACTGTACTGGGATAAATAATGCACTGATTTTTTCCATAATCTCATATTGATATAAAGATAATGATCGTATAAACTCTTGCTTCACACATTGTTATGAACTCCAGTTTTACAGTTGCATCTAGCTTTAAATATTTTTCCTGGTACCTACAGCTGTATTTCACCACAGGGTGTCTTAGATGATAGAAACATAACTTTATTTTCCCTGGTATAATGTGTTTAAGTCGAATTTTATCAGGAAATCTGTTTGATGTGAATTAATCAAGGACAAATTTCCTTCCATTTATCAGAAAAATATCAAAATCGGATTGAAAATAAATAAGTTAATCGAAATCAATATTTGTTACCATTTCAAGGTGGCCATTTTTATGCACCAGATTATATTATATCGATGTTTGTTGAAAATGGTTCGAAGCTTTAATAGTTTTTTGAGATTTCACTCTGTATATATGCCCTGATAACAATCAGTATGATTTAATATCAAGAAATAATTGACTAAATTAATTAATACGAAAATTCGAACAAGTTCGAATGTTGTTCCGGAAAATGCAAAAATAAAATCGACAAAGTCGAAGTATCCTTCTCTCCAAATATTTCCACAAACTGAAAAATATCCCTTGCTAATGCCACGACGGGTATTGAACTACATCCGACAGATATCATATCATATTTTCCATTTTGTGGAAATATTTGGAGAGAGGGGTACTTCGACTTTGTCAATTTTATTCTTATAAAATTAACTAATGATAAACAATTAAGTGATACAAATCTGTAAGTTTGCGATCTATTTTATCATGGTGTTACCTCAAATGGTAGTCCTAATTTTCATATGTATTCAACATAAATAAAAACTAAATTACGAAAACGTCGAGAAACCTGAATAATCAATCACTGAATCCTTGAATTTCCACATGTCTTCCTTCGATCGCCAAACATTTTATTGTTCGGGCACAAAATTCTTTATTGACATTTTCTAAAAAAGATTTCTGTACTCTGGCACAACACTGACTAATAATATTTTCTAATCCATCGATATTTTGAAATGGTCTTCAAGAATCAATTTTTATCAGGAATTAATAGTAAATAAATAGTAGGAATAATAAAAAAAATCCCATTTGGTGCAAAAAAATTTAAACTCACTGTATATTGGGCACTCCCAGAAAAAAAAATTATATATATATATATATATATATATATATATATATATATATATATATATATATATATATATATATATATATATATATTATATATATATAAACCTGAAACGTTTAAACTCTGGAAGGTATTGCTTCCACCATGCAACAGCTTAAAACAATCTCACATTCAGCCCGAAAATAATAATAATAATAATATTTATTTCTGGTCTTTAGATGTGGAAAATTACTAATTGAATGATTTTATTCATTATTATAATCAACGAAGAAAATGTTTGAAGCAGTGTGAATGAATAACTATACAAGGTGTCCGCCCCTATAACTACTTTTACTTTTGAAGATAATGAAATTAAATTCAGAGGATCTACGAGGATGTATTGATATCTAGTTAGCCTAGACCAGTTCCTAGCATAAACAAAATATTGCGTTACCATAGCAACGAGCAATAACTTATTAGAAGTGTCAGTGTAAAGTTTGACGTCAAAAAAGTAAACCAGAGTTATGCAATGAATTAAAAGAAAAAATATGTCCACCGAAATTGTGAAAATCGAAAAATTAATTTATTAATTACTTAAAAGTCTTTTCACCAATTTTCATGAAACCTGGTGTGTATATTAGCAGTTACGAGGGGCTTGTTTTCATGAGGTTAGATCTCAAATTATAAGCAGCGAAGGGTCACCTGATTGATAAATATGGTACAAATCATTGTACGCCACTGTTTTTCTCTAAGGTTCATATTATTATCAAATTAAATATTAAAAAATACAGCTCTCTTATAATGCCGTGAATTTGAAATAGCAACACGTTATCAATCGATATATTTCTTTAATTAATTTATTTCTACCTGAACTCTTTTATTGGTTTCGTTGTTGATGGACTGGTTGTTTGTTGTGATACTGGGCCTATTATTCTCAACTGATTATATCCAAACTTAACAACACATTTGTACATGAAATTAAATGAAATTTCAAGGAAATATGGACTAACTGAAAAAAAGAACATTCACATAACGTGCTGAATTTTGATGGTGCGTAACCACAATTTCTACGCCAATGACTTGATTTGACAAAGTTCAGCTATTTCAAATTCACAGCTTTATAGGAAAGTTGTATTTTTAACTATTTATTCTGAAAAAAACATGAAACTTTGGGGAAAACAGTGGCGTACAATGATTTCTTCAATTTTTAAATGAAACTTTGTCACCCCTTATCTCGGAAACACACCCTGTATAGTATGAAAGCACAAATTTTCAGTTTATCGTATAGTTTGGAACAAGTTCAGTGAATTATAATTAGAAATATCGAATATTCTAGAGATAAGAGTTATCACTGATAATGAAACTGTTTCTATTAAACAATTTTTAGAATATTCAAATTATTATTATGCTCATTCACTTTTTCTTCAGGACAACGAGACAATTCCGAATTTTTGGGATACCTGCTGAAATCACTTCGTGAGCAGGAAGGCCCCCGAATGTATTTCCCATAAAAACTTATTGGAAAAACTTGGATTCTATGACATAAGAGGCATGCCTTTGAAATTATTCAAATATTATTCAGATGATCGGCAACAAAATTTTCACCTATCCAACAATTCCAAATCTGAACTAAAAAACGTTCAACATGGTGTTCCCCAAGGATACGTTCTTGGGCCACTTCGATTCAAATGGCTTGGAAAAACTCTAATCGATATCTGACAATGAAATTACTATCACAAAGATCGTGAAAATCTGCTTTACAATGGACCTTTCCAAGAGATATGAGGTAACACTGAATTAGAAAGTGATCACGTGACATGTGTCAAAATCGATTTTTAGATTATCGGACATGCACAAACTTTTCCCCAGAATATTTTTTCCAATACTCCAATAATAAAAAAATTTCCCATATGGTACATACATTTTGGCGGTCACTGTATATTCCAGTTAAGGAGCAGATTCTGACAGTGAACTGTTTGAACAATGTGATTTGAAGAACCTCTTGCAGGAAAATGATGCAGTTATGGATGATCATGGATTCACTATTTGAGATTTATTGGATGAAATTAATGTGAATTTTTATACACATTATTGAAGAGTATTGCAAAGTCAAGAGTACATGCAGAAAGAGTAATTCCTAAAATCAAATCAAATAAAATTTTATCAAAGATGCCCAGATGTTTCTTAGTGAATTTTCTATCATCATCATTTTCTGTATGTTGATCATTATCATCATTAGTTTCAGTTTTTTGCTACCTCGTCATAAATTGTTTTTCCTTTAAAAAAATATCACATTTTCGATCTTAAAGTACTTATATGCAATATCATACACACGGAATCTATGTCCATCCAACTCAAGTATGTAAAAGAAACGCCCATTAAATTGCTTAATCCAGGAGTGCTGTGATGATATCATAATATACTCTGTTCTTTTTTTAATTGATAATTTTTTCATTACTTGTCAAATCGTCCTTTTTACCTTCTATGTTTCTTCTGTATCTACTATTAGAAGAATGTATGACCGCTACAAATGTAATCTTCGTATATAATGTAGTCAAATTAATGATTGATTGATAGATATGTAGGTAAACACAGATGTTATGGTTCATTCTGAAATTCTATATACATTTATCTGGAATCTGAAAATGAAGCATTCGATATTCTCTCATAGAAATAATGAAATTGGCTGTTGTTACGCCAATGTGATACACACTGTATAGGTACAAAACATATGTTGTAATACAATATGAGTATATCACGTTACCTATTATATACTTTCTGTAGTTCACTGTTTTTGTTTACTTTTTGCAATTTTCTACCTCGCCACTCAAGTTATTCTACTACTCGTAGCAAATATAGATTTATACAAATATAAAATATTCCATGGTAAATGGTTCAAAATATTTCAGAATATTTGTGTCGAAAGAATGTGTTTATGGAAATGCATCAATAAAATAAATCTTCAAAGAAATCATCAGCAAGTGTCACTATTTTTAAGATACCCTGTATATTTTGTGTAACTGCAGAGTAAACTTTCATCATAAACGATCCAGTTTATCACCGAGTTATACGAAATTCCATGTTTTTGGATATATCAACAAGCAAGACGGATGCGGCTTCGTGAGAAATAGAACGTTTTGTTATAATACGTCAGTCTGATTCAGGAGATGCTAACACCATCAAATGAATTCGATATTTGTGTCCTTCGGAATATCTGGAAATGAATGAAATCCCACCGCTCAATTTTTTAGAAATCTCTTATAAGCTTGCTAGCTTCGGACTCTCCCTTAATATCCTGGGTCTGAACAGGAATTATGATACTTCATAGTGGATTTGCTTCGGCCGTATGATTGGTTCATAGATTCGTAAAGATGTCTTCACAATGCCCATTTGAAATTTTGGAAAAATCATCTTCAGCACCCTGTACAATCTAAACCGTCGAATTAAGAGCTTGGGCGCAATGGAGACATTTGATCAGCATCACGAGTTCTACAATATATAAAAAGTTTGAGGAAATTTACCGAAAGCCTCCTTGCCATTGAAACGTTGCGAATATTTTTGAAAAATCACAAAAAGATTTGTTCCCTTTGTTGCGTACTTCTTGAACGGTCACGGTATAGTATGTCCAAGACTTGAAAAACAGGTCTGTCTATCTCAAAACGATTCAAATCTTCTTCAAAACAATATTCAAGGCTAGTAGTTAATCTAACGAACTCTTCAACAAAATCATCAAAAGAATACATACGCAAAACTTTGGATTGGGCCAAATGCAGTAAAGCACAGCACACTATAACAAAACACTTCATGGTAGACGGGTATAGTTTCAATACGAGCCTTCAATTTCTGAATCGTTAATATAGTGGTGATTTCTACATATACATAACTTGCCTCACCTTCAACTGGTGCCACCTCTCTTCGTTTGTGGTAGGGGATATTCTTGACCAAATGCTGGATGACATAAATTCATTGTAGATAATGTAGATTCTAGATTACATATTCGCTAATAAATTTTGATGAAATCTTCCTTTATGGTAATTTTTTTGTTGATTTTAATCCGTAAAAGTGCATCTAGTTAAATTTTTTATAGTGCTATTCCATATTTTCCAGGGAGACGATATGTAAACGGGTATCAGTATATAAGTAATAATAATAATAATGCATTCATTCCAGTAAGGAACATAATTACATGATATTGGAAAGAAAAGAGGGGTTAATCGTTATATAATGTTATAAAACCAGCAAAACAACTACCCTCCTTGAATATCTATCTGCAGATAAAATCAATAATTATTATTATTCTACTGCCGAAAATATATCAATGATATTAAAGCTCAAGAAGATTCAGCCACCTACCCAAAGAATGTATCTGTAAATGATTCCTTTTTAATATCGTCCACTAGCCCTGATGAAAAAAAAGAAATAATGAAGGATATAAAAATAAACATACCTCTGGATGGGATGAGATCTCTGCTACTGATTTACTCCATCTACCAGATAATGATATGACTGTGGCAATCAATTCATTTCATTTTTGAGAGGAATATTCTCGAAATGGTAAAAGGTCTATATCACTTTTGCCAACTTTGGCCAAGTTATTTGAAAAATTAGTAAAAAAAAATAATGTTTTCATTTCTGCTATACATGGTGTTAGGTAAACATGCGGCAAAAATTCAAGGGGTTATTCCTTGACATATTCTAAGAATTTTTTGGTGTATGATGAATTTTGAAAAACCCCTTTAAATACAGGGTGAACAAAACATTTTATCATCAAAAAGTACATGTAAAGTTGCACAATCTACAATGAATGTTCGAAATGACTTCCTTCAGTCTAGATAGAAGCATTCAATCTTCTCGTCATTGACTTCCGAATTCACCAGGGTCGTTTCTAATTGAGTTACACCCAGTAATAATCCGATTCAACAAATCATCCAAATTCTGCAATGGAGAAGCATAAACCAATGACTTCAGATATTCTCAGAAAAAATAATCCAGGGGTTTTAAGTCCGGGGATCGAGCAGGCCATGCGTGTGGCCCACCTCGACCAATCCAGCGATCTTCGTTGCTGTTGAAAAATCATGAGCAACCAAACCGATATGTGGTGAGGCACCATTGTGCATAAACCACATTTCATGTCTTGTTGCCACTGGTACATCTTCCAGAAACTTAGGCAGCGTTGCTACCAAAAAGTTGCTATACACCTCGACAGTAAGTCCTCGTGGTAGAAATACCAGTCCAATTAGATAGTCACCTACAATTCCAATCAAAATATTCAACGAGAATTGATGTTCAAAACGATCTTCACATACCTTATGCGGCTGCTCATCTACCCACACGTGGTTATTATGAAAATTATTTATTGCATTAATCGGTAAATAGAATGTATCATCGAAACAAAAACGGGTTTTTAAAAATCATCTTAGAATAGGTTAAGGCATAACTCTTTGAATTTTTGCCGCTTATTTACCTATCACCCTGTATAATCATTCTCTAAACTCTTACCAATTTGGTTACCAAACAACAAAAAGCACAAGTGATGCTGTGTTTTTTTTTGTTGGAGAATACCGGGTGACACAGCAGACATGTAGCAGCCTGTGGTTTTTTTATTTGAAGAGATGAAGATTTGAAATTTGCAGAAGTTACGTAATCAATGATAGCGCTTCATTTGAACCTAACGACAACTTTTTTCAACTACCTGTTTGATCGGCAGTAACTCAAACTTTTTTTTTTAATGACACCCTGTATATTTATCCAGCCTATCTTATTTGTCTTGAAATTCTCTATTCAGCCGTGTATCACAAAGTGGCATTCGTTTCTCAATTCGCAGATGAATTACATTTTATTAAAAAACATCAAGTTGGCTGTTATCCGAATTCGATAGTCTTTCGATGCTTGGTAGGCTTGGAAATCCAAAGAGTATCAGTTGAACGATATAATTTCACTTTTTTCCATACCTGATCACTTCCTACAGATTGTCAATAATTTCTTTAATAAAAAGAAAAAACATCTGAAAATAACTCACGATATTGCGAAAACTGATATAGGAACATGTTTTTTTCAATATGGCTACTTGTGAAGGAACTTGTCTTTCTCTTTGGCCATATAGCTATATCATTATCTTTCCATTTGGAAACATAAAATTAAAATTGTTCCCCTGATCCACCAATTCACAAGTCTAGATATTTGTTATAATATTTTGCCTAGTAGGCGGTGTACACAGAATGTTTTGTGTTTGACAGGTAAACATCATTTGATTACTGATTATCTCGGTCAGTTTTATGCTGATTAAAATAGCATCGTTTAATTAGATACTAAATATGTATTCAAAGAATGAAAAGGTCGATATGTTGTTGATATTCGGAGAGTGCAAGAGAAATTGTAGACAGGCTGAACAATTGTATGTCGAAAGATTTCCGGAAAGACGCTATCCGCCTAATAATTATTTCGCTAGAGTAGAAGAGCAGCTCAGAAGAAAACCGGAAAATCAAAACAATCTCTAATACATTGTTTTGAAAAGAACTGCTCTGAACTGCTCTTTTACTCTAGCGAAATAATTATCAGGTGGGTGGCGTCTTTCCGGAAATCTTTCGACATACAATTGTTCAGCCTGTCTACAATTTCTCTTGCACTCTCTGAATATCAACAACATATCGACCTTTTCGTTCTTTGAATACATATTTAGTATCTAATTAAACGAAGCAATTTCAATCTGCATAAAACTGACGGAGATAATCATTGCAATCAAATGATGTTTACCTGTCAAACACAAAACATTTTGTGTACACCGCCTACTAGGCAAAATATTATTGCAAATATCTAGACTAATAGACTTGTGAATTGGTGGATCAGGGGAACAATTTTAATTTTATGTTTCCAAATGGAAAGAGAAAGACAGATAGTTTCTTCACAAGTAGCCAAATTGAAAAAAATATGTTCCTATCTCAGTTTTCGCAATATCCTGAGTTATTTTCAGATGTGTTTTCTTTTTATTGAACAAATTATTGACAATCTGTAGGAAGTGATCAGGTATGGAAAAAACTGAAATTATATCGTTCAACTGATACTCTTTGGATTTCCAAGCCTACCAAGCATCGAAAGATTATCGAATTCGGGTAACAGCCAACTTGATTTTTTCAATAAAATGCAATTCATCTGCGAATTGAAAAACGAATGCCACTTTGTGATACACGGTTGAATAGAGAATTTCAAGACAAATTAGATAGGATAGATAAATATACAGGGTGTCATTCAAAAAAAGAAGTTGGAGTTACTGCCGATCAAACAGGTAGTTGAAAAAAGTTGTCGTTAGATTCGAATGAAGCGCTATCATTGATTACGTAACTTCTGCAAATTTCAAATTTTTATCTATTCAAATAAAAAAACTACAGGCTGCTACATGTCTGCTGTGTCACCCGGTATATATCAATGAGGGTGATGCAGTTGCAACAATCTTTTGCGACCTTACAAAAGCATATTTGACAGTGTTGATCACAATATATGGCTTCAGAGATTTACGAAGGCGTAGAAGTACCACGAACAATTTTTTTTTTGGAATCTCGACTTTAATCTCGGACCCCCGACTTTAATCTCGGACCCCCGACTTTAATCTCGGAATTCGACTCAGTGCGCTCATATTCTAGAATCTCTTCATAAAGCTATAGACACAAAATGCAAAGTTTTTCCTCGTTTACTATTGGTTGAAAGGATAAGGTATCTTGATTTCATTGAAAAAATTAACAGGATGTTCATAAAATCAGTTGTAGAATCATCTGCGACTGAAAGACATATATCAGTCGCCATTTTCCATCGTTCAAGTTAACCTCTTGGAAGGTTTTCATGTTGAAATGGGAAACATTCTCAATTGAAAATTGAAACAAACATGACTCCTCTGGAAAGAACTTTCGATAAAAATCAAGCTATTTTTATGTATAATGTCTAACAAAAAACAACTACTTCCCTAGCTAAAGCAACGCTGGACATTGAACTACATCCGATAGATATTGTATTATAATAATAACAGCTGCCCTCTACCCGCACAGGCGATGCCTTTGGGCACACACTCTTCGAGTGTTTATCAGGAAGTATTATTATTATTATAACTTGAGAGAATAAATTTTATTTAAACAAATTTTTTGTTATATCTAACAGAAAACAACTACTTCCCTAGCTAAGGCCACGCTGGACATTGAACTACATCTGATTGCGAAAAGAACCTATCTTGCAAATTTTCACTTTAAAATTTTTTCTTTCAAGTTATATATTATGATCTTTTCACAATATCTATCAGATGTAGTTCAAAGTCCAGCGTGGCTTTTGCCGGGGAAGTAGGTAGTTTTCAAAAGTTTACTTCTATAGTGTTTCATTACATGGGACATTCATTATTTGCTTCATTTCTGAACCATTTCACCACATGTAAACTCATTATTGAAGGGCCCTGAAGATGAAATGATTAAAATTCAAAACGTCGCATCGACCAGAAAATATTAGTCCCAACAAACTATCTGAACACATCAATGTAACTGTTATCTTCCAGACTGAGATCTGGAGCCAAATATATACAGGGTGATTTAGAATGAGAACAATAAACTCCAGGGGCTGATTCTTTATATAAACATAATATGATATTTGTTGTTATTTGTTCGAAATTTGTTATTTCCGTCAACCGGCTGCATTCTTACGAGCAACCCTCATTAGTCTCCGGGAAACTTCTGCGAGCTAGGAGAGACCTGGCCCTTAACTTTCAACGTGTGATGCCTTTATGGTTGACAAGCGAACGTTCGACCATCACTACTATCATGAACAGACGGTTTGATTTGCTTTTCGACTGAAATCCTGAGAAAAGTCGGGGGCCCGACTTTAATCTCGGACCCCCGACTTTAATTTCGAACCCCCGACTTTTAATCTCGGACCCCCGACTTTAATCTCGGACCCCCTACTTTAACCTCGGGGGTCCGAGATTGAAGTCGGACCCCCGAGATTAAAGTCTGAGGTCCGAGATTAAATTCGGGATTCCAAAAAACAATTGTTCGTGGCCCTTGTACGCCTTCGTAGAGATTCAACATTAATATGGTTACAATCATACTTATCGAAGCGCACACAAATAGTATCTCTCAACAAAGAAGGCTCGAAGTCGCAATCAATCAGTTGCGGAGTACTACAAGGATCAGTATTTGGCCCACTTTTATTTTTATTGAACATTAATAATCTAGCAAACATTAATACCAGGGGTCAATTTACTAAGTTCGCAGATAATACTACAATACTGTGGCATGGCAACAGGTGATATTTTGTACAGCAACACAGTTTGAGTGAAAGCAAGTTGTAAGTATTTTGAAAATTCTGCATTTTGAAGGGATACTCGATCAGGCAATTTCAAGAATGAATAGACGAAGTTAAACTTTATTTAGAATAATGATTTATGAAAAT
This sequence comes from Chrysolina oricalcia, assembly GCA_944452925.2. NCBI lineage: Eukaryota > Metazoa > Arthropoda > Insecta > Coleoptera > Chrysomelidae > Chrysolina > Chrysolina oricalcia. The sequence continues at coordinate 5,360,331 of OX101815.2, read as the reverse complement.
CAGTTAGCGTATTTGACGTCGTTCAGGCGTCAAACTGTCGTTTCTATATTTACCGTGATTGTTGTAACTATGGAAATGTAGATCTCAGGATTCGTTGAAACACCGTTTTGAAATTACCACGAGTTGAAAGCAGTGTTTCAGAAAGCGGATAAAACGGGGCTGGTTCAATTTATTGAGCAACCAATACATGTTGAAATCAGTGAGGTGATCTTACATATCTTACATACGATCAGTGACCACGAAACTTTTTGAGAACGAAAGTTGACCTATCGAAAAAAGTTGAATGGCGAAGTTGTTGAAAATAAAAAAATCTACAACTTTTGTATCGAATATTTCTCCACATTACCTCAAAAAAACATAAACATAGCATTCAGAACATAAAAAGGTACAATTTTTACTCAAAAAAAATTAAAACCAAATTAAACCATTTTTTCCGAATTTCCCGGAAAATTTGAGATTATGTGGAAAATCCTAGATACGAAAGTTGTAGATCTTTTTATTGCCAACAACTTTTATTTTAACTTTTTTTGCAGGAGGTTATTTTTCGCTGCGAATCGTGAGAAACCATTTTTACCCCCAAAAATTCACCTCCTTTCGCCCTTCTATCATAATCAAATCTTTATTCATGTTTATTTTTGTACTTATCAAGGTAACATCAAATTGAAAACTTTGATAGTGATAAATTTCATTCAGATTTTAACAATCTTCCACTCCAACATGTCTTTTACACTAACGTTATTGACGAGAACCTGTCTATTCTTAATACACATCTACTTCATCTATTTAACAAGCATGTTCCCTTGAGAAGTGTCAGGATAACAAAAAATAAAGCTCCCTGGCTGAATGACGAAATTAAAAGAATAATGTTGGAGAGGGATAAAGCTAAGACAATATACAAAAAAAAATTATTCACTTGTAAGCTGGAATAACTACAGGCATTTACTCATATTTTGACCAAGAGCATGCAGCTCAACTCACATCATGTCACACAAAACACATGGTACGTGTTCCATGTACCATGTGTTTTGTGTGACATGTTCCATGTACCATGTGTTTTGTGTGACATGATGTGAGTTGAGCTGCATGCTCTTGGTCAAATGGTGCCGACTAAAATATATTTGAATCATGATTGATTTTCGAATATTGCTCATATTATATTTTAATTTGTTTGTACAAACTGTTGTGTAAGATATTTTAATAATGAAGTGCACTGTGATCTTCTTAATAGCAACCTCGAGTTAATGTCTTGATAAAGAAAATAAAATTTTCGAAAGCTAGACAATTTAACAAATAGTTTTTCTATCCACTGGCCGTTCCCAATTGACTGCAACCCCAAGCAAAAGCTTCTTTTTATTATACTTTCCAAAACTCGGTTTATATATATATATATATATATATATATATATATATATATATATAATATATATATATATATAAGTTATATAATGCACTGCCCTCTCACTACAAGGAATACAAGTTTTTCCGATTCAAACGAGCCATTACATCATATATGAAAAATCAGTGAGTGATTTTCAGTAGTGTCATTCTCTCAAATATGATATATATGTTCTATACTAGTTTTAAGTTAGTTTAGGTTAGGTTAGGTATTACTATGTTAACATAATAAAATTTTATTATAACAAGGGTTGAGTGGAATAGCACTTAAGAGTGAACTCCCCCTTGAGATTTCCTTCTTTTTTCTTTTTTAATCATCAATTGTTGTAAGAGTTGATATTCAGATGGAAATAAAGGCATTTATTTTTTTTTTTTGGTGTTTTGGCATTGACTGCTATGGTCATTAGCCACGTGTTCTGGAAAGGCCTTGTTACTAACTCCTTGCGCCACCTCAGGAGCAGCACTGTTAATTGGAACGCAACAGTGAATCGTGCAGGACTCACCCTACTCTAGCCACGAGATTTTAATAATTTAATCGGTTAAATTAAATTAATTTTTTTTTAATACGGTAGACAAGGGTGTTGAAGACACCATCCTGGCAGGCCATTATATTATTATTATTATTAATATTATTATTATTATTATTATTATTATTATTATTATTATTATTATTATTATAATAATTATTATTATTATTATTATTATCTCTTTTGAATTAAAATTCTCCAGTCGGACCCTGTCTCCGATGCTCCGATACGTTCGGAGGGCGCGCTGGCAACATCATTACCCCAATAACCACTCCCCAAACTATGGGGTAAGCAGCTATTGGGTCCGGAAATCGTGTGCCCTGAGCAGACGTAATGAACCAAGGATGACAGCCTTCTGCATTCTTCCGGCTATGATTTCTGACATCTTTCTACATGCCGGTATGATTTTTAAGTTCGAGAGTAATGAATCCATCACACCGCCAAGGGACCCTATTATCAGAATAACCATTTTTACAGAATGGTCTGGATAGAGCCTGCGGAGTTCGAAGAGTAAATCTCGATATTTCGTCCGTTTCTCCTCCTCCTTTCGGACGATATTCGTTTCGCCAGGAGCCGAAAACTCAATGACGAATATCGTCTTACTTCCATGGTCGAGGAGTACTACATCAGGCTTATTGGCCTGTATTTGCCTGAGGGTGGGAAATGAGTAGTTCCAGTAGATCCGGCACTTCTCATTCTCCACCACGGACTCAATATCCCCCGGAGCGTAAGGCAACACTGGTGTCTCGTCTATACCGTACGAGTGTCGTAGGTGGTAATATAACACTCGTAGAGCCGCGTTATGTCTGTGGATATATATTTTTTTTTTTTTCCCGTTGGGAATGTACCAGTCAGGCCGTGTCTCCGGTGCTCCGATACATCCGGAGGGCGCGCTGGTGTCGTTAACCCCAATAACCACTCCCTACGTCCGTAGGGTGAGTGACTATTGGGTCCGAGAATCATGTGCCCTGAGTAGACGGAGCGAACCAAGGATGACGGCCTTCTGCATTCGCGCTGCTAAGATTTCTGCCATATTACGGCAAGCAGGTATTATCTTCAAGTTGGAGAGCAGTGTGTCCATCATTCCACCAAGGACTCCTATGATCAGAACCACCATTTTGACAGAATGGTACGGATATAACCTGCGGAGTTCAAAGAGAAGATCTCGATATTTAGTCCGTTTTTCCTCCTCTTTTCGAACGATATTCATTTCTCCTGGAGCGGAAAACTCCATGACGAATATCGTTCTACTTTGGTGGTCGAGGAGGACATCAGGCTTATTGGCTTGTTTTTGCCTTAGGGTGGGGAATATCCCCCGGAACATAAGGCAACACCGGTGTCTCGTCTATACCGTACGAGTGTCGTAGATGGTAGTATAACACTCGTAGCGCCGCGTTATGCCTGTGGATATAGGCTGAGACCGCATAAGATGGGCATGCTGATAGCAAATGCATTACGGTCTCAGGTGCCCCACGACATGCCCTGCATCGGGTGTCAGGGACGTCTTTACCCATCACGCGACTACGGTAGACGAGGGTGTTGAAGACACCATCCTGGCAGGCCATTATGAATCCCTCGGTCTCCGACTTTAGCTCACTCGACCTGAGGAAGGCAAAGGTCAAGCTTTTGGATAAGCCAAGGTCTTCGATGTTGTGAAAGAAGACACCATGCATTGGCTTATCCATATGTAGCTGTAGCAGGACCTCTGTCTCCGCAGCTTTGATGTGAGCTTTTTGCTGAACGGGTCCCAACTCGGTGACAGAGTTTGAGTTAGCCCGTTCAGTGTCGAATACGAGACCGAGTTCATCGGCCGCACGGGTTGCTGCCTTAAAAAGAAATACTCCAATCCCTGCTTTTTCATGGTCGCGGACCATGCAGAGAAGGGGATCTGAACTCCTGATGACTTTACAGGCCCCATCCAGAACCATTCTGTTATGCACACACTCCAAACTCAAAAGTCCACGGCCTCCCCGTTCTCTGGGAAAGTATAACCGTGGAACGGACGATTTAGGATGCAAGCACCTATTGAGATGCATCATTTTGCGAGTTTTAACGTCGAGTTGTCGCAGCTCTTCCTTAGCCTACTTCATTACTTATTATTATTATTATTATTATTATTATTATTATTATTATTATTATTATTATTATTATTATTATTATTATTATTATTATTATTATTATTATTATTATTATTATTATTATTATTATTATTATTATTATTATTATTATTATTATTATTATTATTATTATTATTATTATTATTATTATTATTATTATTATTATTATTATTATTATTATTATTTTTTTTTTTTATTTTTTTCCGTTGGGAATGTACCAGTCAGGCCCTGTCTCCGGTGCTCCGATACATCCGGAGGGCGCGCTGGTGTCGTTAACCCCAATAACCACTCCCTACGTCCGTGGGGTGAGTGACTATTGGGTCCGAGAATCATGTGCCCTGAGTAGACGCAGCGAACCAAGGATAACGGCCTTCTGCATTCGTGCTGCTAAGATTTCTGCCATATTACGGCAAGCAGGTATTATCTTCAAGTTGGAGAGCAGTGTGTCCATCATTCCACCAAGGACTCCTATGATCAGAACCACCATTTTGAAAGAGTGGTCCGGATACAACCTGCGGAGTTCAAAGCGAAGATCACGATATTTAGTCCGTTTTTCCTCCTCTTTTCGAACGAAATTCATTTCGCCTGGAGCGGAAAACTCCATGACGAATATCGTTCTACTTTGGTGGTCGAGGAGGACAACATCAGGCTTATTGGCTTGTATTTGCCTGAGGGTGAGGAATGAGTAGTTCCAATAGATCCGGCACCTCTCATTCTCCACCACGGACTCAATATCCCCCGGAACATAAGGCAACACCGGTGTCTCGTCTATACCGTACGAGTGTCGTAGATGGTAGTACAACACTCGTAGCGCCGCGTTATGCCTGTGGATATAGGCTGAGACCGCATAATGAATAAATATGACTTTAGGACCAAAATTTTAAAAATTGATTTTTGAAAATACGTTTTTTAATTTTTTTGCGTTTTCTGGAAAAAAATTCCACAGTAGTGCTACTCTTTCATTTCGTAATCTAAAAGTAGACGCTTCAACGGAAAAAATTGCAACTGGCGAGCTTGAAAAGACGAACTTTACCGGTGACACTTTTCAGTTGATAATGAGGTCGTTTTTTCGGAATTTGTCGAAAAAAAAAGGAAAGATCTATATTTCGCTACAAAAAAAATACAGCTTACTTGAAACATAATAAAGTTATATTTCCACCAAATTTCGTGAAAAAAATTAATTTTTGCGAGAGAAAAATATTAAAATCTGAAAAATTGGTATATCCAATTTTCCCGGAAAATTTGAGGTAATGTGGAAATGGAGAAGGGCGGACCTTCTCCATTTTTTTGACTCCAATTAATTTTTTCCGTCAGTCGAACAATATTTCGCTTCTCTTCCAGTTGGTATCATCCTGTTAATAATTTTTTTATCTCAAAAATGCACCAGCACTGGTCTATATTTATAGCCTTATTCGAGTGACGTGACGTGACGTTTTCGTTTAATAACAACTCTGTTATGGAAAAAGACCTCTGGGAGGTTTTTACAACAAGATTATTCATTATTCATTCAGAAAATTATTCATTTCTAATGTATGCTTGGGAATTAGATGAGATGCAGATCACACTTACACTTTATATAGATAATTATGACGGGGGATCTACACTGAATTGAGTCATCCACCATTGTGTAAAGATAGTGATACTAAGCCTCCCTCTTTTTATGGGTTTCACCATTAAAACGAAAGATTAACTTTCTTTTATCTTGAAAAAACTTTATGAGCATAATCAAGTAATGACATCACACAAATTCTGCAATAAATTCAAAAATAGAAACATCATTTATTGGTTAGGGAACTACCCATAAAAATATAATAGTGTTTATTATAATTCTATGGGACTACCTGAGTATCAATTTTAGTTCATACAAGTTGTTACTGAAAGTAGTCGAATTGCAAAGACCCCACTATAATGTTACTGTGTAAAAGTATTATGGCATTTTTGACAGGAGTAGACTGCTGCCAAAACGATTTTTTCTACAAACGTCAAAAAATGACAAGGTTCGCGCATTGACAACAGTATGCGAAGTGGCACTTTTTTTCATTTTCATTCGTTACCATGACACCGTGCGCGAAGTAATGTGCGAAATATATTTCGCACACTGCATGTAAACTATATGGGATTTTCATATTCTAACCTATATGGTCCTCAACTCCTCAATCAAGCAAAAAACAAGAAATCGTTTATTTATTAATGTAGAACAATAATTAAGGCTTTCAAATTGTGAGAGATATTTTTCTGGATTTATTTGCTTCACACCACTCTTTAAATTGCTGATATTTATTTTCATACTGCCGCCTCGATTTCTCCGGTAAAAGGTTGGAAATTACGGAATTGGCCGCATCTATCAAGTTAGGTGGGGTACTGCTTAGTTCATCGTCGCTCGAAATTTCCATTCTTTTACAATAATAAATATCACGCACGAAATTGACGCGAATAAAAAGTCACTCCAAAATAATTATCAAGAACTGTCACTTTGAAATAATTGTCAACAAATGCCATTTTATTTCCATAGTTACAGTAATTACTTGATTTGGAAAAATTATTTAAGCCAGTTCAATACTATTTTTCATAGTTATTACTTATTTTAGAACAATATTTTTGACGTTTGTAGAAAAAATTTTGTTTGCATCTCATGCGCGAAATACTTTGGTAATCTCGACTATTTTTTTTTATTGGTGCCCCATTTCAAGCACGCCTCAGCGTGTTTAAATCGAACTTTCAAATACGCGCGTTTTTTAAAGTTACCATGACAACATCAACAACTCGAGAAACGAGTACTCTAAATGACAATTGTTTGATTATTGATCTGACAGGAGTACCTTGTAACGTCAAATTAGTATATTAAAGTATAAGTGGATAAATAGTTATTTTTCTACGACCGTGCGTTTTTACCCACTTTCCCGCACTCATTTTAGTTTAGAAAGTATCACTTTCCCGCACTAGTGCGGGAAAACTCGCTTTCCCGCACTAGTGCGGGAAAGTAAAATATGTCAATTTATCGTTATTAAATGTACATTTCATTGTTGCTGAGAGTTATTTGGAGGACTCCGTAGAACAGAAGAAAACCATCTCGAATAAAATTATTTCATGTACTGGCAACTTGCAACCGATGCCGTCTCCGTCATCTTCATGCACTTTGCAATCTACGAGTGTTACTCTTAACAGCCAGTTACCACCAACTAACTACTCTGGACCGGTTATTCTGACGCATTTGCAGAATACAACAAATTGTGGTTTCAACATTAATATTAATAATAATTAGTGGATTTTCATTGAATGTTTTGTATGTTGAAATAAATTATTTTCAATTTGCTTTTTGAATCTTTATGCGGTCGTAGAAAAAATAATGTTCCTAATTCATGCGTAAAGTGTCTTTCCCGCCCTTGAGTGCTTGCCCGAACTCCGCTTCGCGTCGTTCGGGCCAACGGCAGTCGCGTGCGGGAAAGTATCACTTTCCGCACTTGTTAGGAAAATAACTATTACCTAACAATTGCGGAAAGTAGTACTTTTTCGCACGCGACGGCAGTTGCACGAACGACGCGGAGCGGACTTCGGGCAAGCCGTCAAGGACGGAAAAGACGAGTTAGGTACAATGTTTTTCCTACGAGTGTTTTTGTCCATCTTATTTATGAAAAAAAAGGTTTTTATTAAACAAGATTTTATAATAATGCTACAAAATGACAAATAAGACAGAATAGTTACATAGATCATTTAGTTAGTCCTAACTATCCTCATTTTCAACAATATAAAAATCGTGCGGAAAAGTTATTTTTTCAGCACTATTGCGGAATTAGTATATTACATTACTAGTGCGGAAAGTGACATTTTTCACACGAGTGGGAAATATTGTGGCACAAGGCGTAAGTGTGAAAAATCACTTTCGCACGAGTAATGTACACTATTTTTCCTAAGACCACATAATTATTTTACCAAATGTATGAAAATATTATAATTAATCTCTCCAGGAAGTTTTCACAAAAACAAGAAAACATTGAGATAATCACCAAATATGCCCTGAGAAGAAACCCTAATGTGCAACAAAGACACCGCTATCCAGAAGAAACCGTGCTGGAAAAACTGTTACATTTTTCAATAAATATTCAACTCTAATTCCATACTTTTTTCAAGATCATGTCGATTTTTTCTGTTTTATTTTATTTGTGAACACGAATTTTTGATTTTTTTTTTAAATAGGATGAGCAATGCAATTTTTTTATTTTTTTTTACTACATGTATTATCACAAAACAAAATTGTACTTATTGGGCAGAAGGACCTTGGTCGATAGCCATTTTAAATAGAATGTAATTCTGATTCAATAAACAACATTTATTAATTTATTATAATTAAAGACATGAGAACAAGAAAATCGAATGTATAGTCCGACTGAGAACCATTCTGACTTCATAATACAATATATTTTCTTGTCATAATATGTGTCCAGCGGGACTCGACGTGACTCGACGTGACTTCTGACGAATAGTACCCGGGTTCGATCCTCGTCCGCGGAAACTTTTTTTTTTAAGAAGATGAAAAAAATTACACTTCTTAAATAGAATGCTTCAAGATTTTGTTGGTAGGATTTTAGATAGTATATATATATACTGATTTTTAGATAGTATCAGTTGGTAGAGTTTCGGCCCTCTGAATGAAAAAAAAATAAACTTTACAAATAGATTTCTTCAAATTTACATATCAAATAAGTAAATCTAAATTGAAATTATATATTTGACAACTTGACTTCGGTAAATTTTAATAGAAATTATGCATTTGACAACTTATCCGCAAGCGTGCGAAATACTTTCCGAATGCGTGCGGAAAGTAACTTTCCACACGCTTGCGGAAAGTATTTCGCACGCTTGTGGATATGAGCCACTTTCCGCGGGACTGTACGGTGCGATATACGTTACTTTCCTATGTGGTCGTAGGAAAAGTTACTTTTTATCTTTCCGCGAGATTTATAAGATGAGATCTATTAACGACTGTTTGATAATAACTTTCCGATATTTTCATAAAATTAATTTCAAAATATAAAGAAATTAAGACATTATCAAAATGAATAATGATATTTAAAATTTGACAGGATTTGATATGGTATTATCATTGTTTTAAACAATGGTATTATAGCAGTTAAATTAATATCTGAAATAGCTCAGTTCGCAAAGTAAGGGAGCAGTCGTTCTACGCTTGTTAATGGTTAATGGGGTAGGTGGTTCGAAGTTACTTTTTTTTTGTTTTTGTTTTTAAATCGATGAGAGTACTTACTGTTCAATTTTCGTTATATTTTTCAATATTTGTATATTCAATGACGACATGAGTGTTTTTGATAGAATCTGTTATGAAAAAAATAATTCGCTCGTACTACAAAATTTCATATACCTACCTACTCGTGGGAAATGTGTGTCATTTCATGCTCATTGTACAATATACTAATTTTGAATTAAAATATTGTGCTTTAAAGAGAAAATCTTGCGTAAAAGTAAAAATCGTGCGGAAAAGTAAAAATCGTGCGGAAAAAGTAAAAATCGTGCGGAAAAGTAGAACTTTCAAAACGAAAAATCGTGCGGAAAAGTAACTTTTCTCGTAGGAAAAAGGTCTTTCAAACACGCGAGATAGATGTGACGTAACAAGGTACTCCTGTCAGATCAATAATCAAAGTCATTTATACTTCACGTTTCTCGAGTTATTGATGTTGCCATGGTAACTTTAAAAAACGCGCGTTTTTTCAAAGCTCGATTTAAACACGCTGAGGCGTGCTTGAAATAGGTAAAATGGGGCACCAATAAAAAAATATTACTAACAAATGCAATCTGGATACCTTTTCCATTCATTTGATGAACATGCGCATCATTACGGTTATTTATGATTTCAAAGTGTACCAATAAAAAAAATTGCGCAAAGTATTCGTGGATAACAGGTCTTTCAAACACTTTCTTTTTATCCACTTATACTTTAATATACTATTTATTAAAAGCTAAAAGTAAGAAAAAAGTAACAGGCAAGTACCAGGTGGAGAATATTGTTGAGGTTCCAAATTTGAGGAAATATAATATAAACACGAAAACGCTCAAAATGTTCAAATGGGGATGCAGTTTAGGGGTTGAAAACGGGTTTTTGCGATTTACGTGACTTCAGTAAAAGTTCTTCTATATTTGACACTTTTTGACATAATTCCAATTTAATCGTCAAAATGGCGAAAAACTTATTTTTCAGAATTAATTTTTGTTTCTCGTGTATAACTGATTTAAATTACATGGAAATTTGTAAAAATATCTCTTTTTTGATATCGAATGACCATGATCCTTTCGCAATTCAAAAGACTACTAGTTTTCGAGTTAAGTAAATTTTTTGAAAACAATCCCCTTATCTTCCACGAACAATTGTCTTGATGTTTTTTCGTATTTCTATAAGTGATCTTTTTAGTTTTTCAAATGTCTCCCTTCAAATGGTCTATATAACTTCAATAAAATTGAGAAAAATGTTTCCCTGAATCATAATTTTCTGAATATTTTCAATGATTTTCGACTTTCCTCATTATTTTTATAAAAAAATTATTAATACAACCTTCATTCTCTTCTACAACCATTGAAACATTGAAAATATTCAGAAAATCATGATTTAGTTTTTCTCAATTTTAAGCGGTTCAACCATCAATAAACCATCAAATTACATAGAGCATTTCAAGTAGACATTTCAACAATTAAAATAATCAGAGAACTTCGGAATACAAAAAACTATCAAGACAATTGTTGGTGGGTTTGATAAGGGTATTTTTTAGAAAAATGTACATAACTCGAAAACCAGTCGTCGTCGTCTGAATTGCGAAAAAAATCATGCTTATTTCACACTGAAAAAGACATATTTCTACCAATTTTCATCTGGATTGAATCATTTGTTCACGAGAAAAAAATTAAAGATATAAAAATCGAGTTTTCACCATTTTTACGGTTAATTTGAGGTTATGTCGAAAAGTATTGAATACAAATGTTTTTTATTTGTCCATTATCTACAACTTTTTCATTAATCATTTTCTGCCAGGAGGTCACGTTTCGCCGCTAATCTCAAAAAACCGTTTCCAACCCCATTTTACCATTTTGAGTGTTTTCGTATTTAATTTTTTTTTTCTTGAAATTGGAATATTAACAACTTTTTCTACCTGACAATTGCATGTTAATTTTTTCGTTTTCACAAAAATTATTGGCACAAGTATGGTCATTAATTGAATAATGAATGTAAGATTTCAAAACTCCAATCTTCTGCTTACCAAATCCTATTCAAAAGGAATTTTACAAAAAAAACTAAGCTTCCTACTATATCTGAATTACAGTCATCAGATCCTGAAGAAGCTTCAAGAACAACGTTGTAAGTGCTCCTTTAGCTGTTTTCTGTGGAATAATTGCCGACAAAAATTCCTATTGCATGAAAGATATAAGAAGATTTCAATTTTCAATCCAGTATAAACTTTTGAAAAAATTATATAATGTTTTGAGAACATCGTGAGAACCGACAGACACTTAGGAGAAATTTGTGTTTATTTTCCTTCAGGAAGCTGTGTCTGACAGATTGAACCCTGAAAAAAACGTTCTACAAGTCTCCAATTGTTGGAGTGACGAATTCTATTCCATAAAATGTAGGTTCTCTGTGATCCAGTTTTGAAGTTGTGGCTCAAAGAGACTAAACTAACAAGGAGGGTTTAATAAGCTCTAGTCAATCAGAATCTTGTAGCATCAACTCGTCCTAATGACGTACTTGGATATGAGTACAGAGTCGAACTCGAACCAAGCAACAAAACTGTCAGCAGTATCTCTCATATACCAAGAGCTAGTCCGTCACTGTCTATAGAGAACGGTGGCCATGACACGTCCAACTACGTCACATTTCGTCACAAATGTTCTTTCATCTCTTTCTACTCGTGTCCCCATTGTCTTATGGGGATTAAACTCTCCTTGTTAAATTTTAGTCTCCTTGGTTGTGGCTCACCCTATAGACTTTCAAATATTTTTCATCAGTAGGCGTGTAGCTATAGAATTACATTTTATTCGTTTGCTACTGTGGCTCGATATACATATATCAAAGTCCAGAGCCCCGCTAAATGCCACATAATGTTCATGTAAGCTCGCGATATCAGGAAATAATCGAAATTTATAAAAATATATGACTACTCCAATCATATCAAAAATGAACCGTGAAGTATATCTTTGTCATTTACTGTGCACTTACATGGTAGCCAATTAATTCTTGTTGATCATTTCATTGTTATTTATAGAAATGTATTGTTTTTTAGTGCGTTTTGGCATTTCAGTTGTCCTAATGACTTGATATAGGTGGTTACCAGTAGATACCTTCATAAACTCACTGCTTGTGTTTGCGTTTTCCGAAAACATCAATAATGAGTAATAGCAGACTTTGCAAAATGCTTATTCAGTTCAAATTTAATTCCCAGGAAGCTTTTTCTCAATTACCACAACTTCCATGACCAACTAACTATCTCGAAAGCTTTTGAAGGGTGCGTTGCATTGTGCCCACATCTCATTACACCCACATTTCATTGCACCCACATTTCGTTCCGCCCGCATTTCGTTATGCCCACAGCTTCCGAACATAGCCGAATCAAGCGCTGTTGCCAAATGCTGACATGCAATTCTCTAAAAAATCAATTGTGGGCCTAATGAGACATTTCGTTACACCCACATTCAGTGAAATTACGTTTTGCCCAAATTTCTCTCGTTACACCCACATTGCGTTGTACCCAAATTTCGTTACGCCCACATGTCTCTGAAAAAATAATTGTGGGCCTAACGAGACATATCGTTGCACCCACATTAAATGAAATTGCATTTCGCCCAAATGTCGCTAGGCCCACATTACGTTAGGCCCACATCTCATTACACCCACATCGCCTTGTAATCAAATTTCGTTAGGCCCACATGTCGACGTCTCTGAATAACTGTCATCTGTCAGTTGGTATACATGGGATATGTTCCGTAAGTCAACTTGGTTATAAGGTTATATGGAATAGTGCTAAACCATGGAACACCACATAGAGCCACAATAGGCCATTGGCCGCAGTGGAGGGCCTGATACGGGCCCACTCACGTTCAAACCTAACCACATAGTTAACATTATTTCGGCTGCTTTATCACCGACTTACTTTCGCGACGGTAAAGAAGGAACATCATTTAAGATACGTATGCCACTCGTAGAAAACCTGTAACACCTACCAGCGAACTGTCAATTTCATTGAATGTCTCATTAGGCCCACAATAAATTTTTTAGAGAATTCCATGTCAGCATTTGGCAACAGCGCTTGATTCGTCTATGTTTGGAAGCTGTGGGCATAACGAAATGTGGCGGAACGAAATGTGGGCGAAACGAAATGTGGGCGAAACGAAATGTGGGTGCAACGAAATGTAAAGGAATGTGGGCACAACGACATGCTCCCTTTCTAAAAAGATAGTTAAAGAACAGTTCGTAATAAAAATGGTCTCAACTCTATGTAATTTATTTCAAATGGAAACTGATTAATTTATTTGAACAAAGCAAGATGTGCCCTTAAATTATTTATAACGCGATTGTGCAAAAACTACACATCGGACAGAAAACATCTTGCGCACAGATGAACAACATGTTATTATGTATTAGCTTCAGATTTATAAAAACTATAAATTTTTTAAAAATCTTTTTCGAGGTTTTCCCGGAAAATGCACCGGTCCAGTCGGAAAATGGTCCCATCTTTCGGATTCTTTATCAAAATTTTACGAATTCTCTCAGTTCTTCGTCATTTCTTTGCATCCATAATACTCTATCTGCCTCTTCAAGAACTACGAAAAAGCTGGTTATCTTCTTGCATTGGAGCTCGACTGAGTGCATCTATATGGGTCATCTTTTCACCTGAGCGAAATTTCATTTCAAAATCATATTCCATGAGAGTTGCATACCACCTAGCAATAATATGTGCTTTCAAAGGGCGCAGGTTCAGGGTGCAGGTGTCAGCGTATCAGTTCACTGGTCACTAGTTAGCGCCATTCTGCCATTGTATTTTCTTTTGTCGAATGTCGATGAGTTGATGTTGATAAATGGTGTTTGCCGGCAAGATTTGTGTTGTAAATAGATGAGTGAAACCGGTTTTTAAAAAAATGGTATCGGTGATACTATTCAAAACTGTTTTCGTCCCATGTGTGTACGTCGGACCATTCAAAAGTTAACAGGGGGGGACTATTTACGTCCACACTGTATAATATTACAATGTTAAGCTATAATATGAAAATTCGTCAATGTAGGTAGAAATTTATTTGTTTTACTTCCTTTACGAGTTTTATGATTTTGTTGGTACCACCTAGAGTTAGTTTTGTTTTGTTCCTTATTCACCAGCAATACCAATTTTTCCCTGATTTGTGTTCAGTAACCAAAGTAACGTGTTGTGTGTTATTATTTAAATAAATACGTTTTTATTAATATTTGTTTTTCTTAATATCCCTATAAGTTTTTATGAATATTTGAATTTCAATTTTGAATTTGATTTTAACCAATGCAAGTTTGTTGTTTTAAAACTTTCCAAATTTTCACATGAACTATTATTATCTTTTAAAAAGATCCTCAGAAAATTTGGCCTAGACCATACACATTTTGTCACAAGGCCGTTTGGATCTTTTTAATTAAATTTTTCACTTGAGGACGCAAGGTTTCAAAACAAGAATTCAACATAAATCTAAGATTTTAAATGAAGCATTTGTTGGTTTTATATCAAAAGCCTTTTATTTCAAGACAATGACATCATGTCTATTATTTTAAAGCACGTAATTCTCAAACAATCTCCTAATGAATTTTATCGAAAACTTAGGCTCTTTTGCTTTAAGTTCACATGACTTTGAGCTAGAAAAAAGATGGCATTTCCCTCAAAGCTTTTCACAATTTGGAAAAATAATGATTTTGAGACAAAATCATTTTATATTATGACAAAACTAAGGTTTCTTTAGTTATATAAATGTCAGGCCTGACATTTATATAACTTTGTGCTAAAGAAAATGATGCGTTTGCCTCAAAGAAACTCAAATTTTGGTTCAAAATATCCATGCATTTCGCCCATATCAAATGCTGGGCGCCCTTGAGGTAAGTTCAAATTCTTTCAAATCAAGGAATCATTTTTATCTGTGTAGTAAATACCAGCAACACCAATGGAGGAAGCATCCCTGTGCAACTCAGTTTTTGACTTACTATTAAACAATTTCAAAATTGGTGCACTTATCAATTTTTCTTTCAATGAACGAAATGTTTCTTCATTGGACCCCCAAAAGAAATCCGAGCCTTTCCTAGTTAGATCAGTTAAGGGTTTTACCAAAATTGCATATTTTTCAATAAACCTCCGAAAAAATCCAGTAAGACCAAGAAATCTACGCATTTCGTGGACATTTTTGGGTGTTGGAAAATCAGCTAGGCTTTTCATCTTTCCTTCTCCTGGTTTTAACCCTTCTTGCGATACAATGAATCCTAAGTATGGTACTTTGGTGCTACCGAAAATACATTTCTCCACATCCATCGTCAAATTCGCTTTTCGAAGTGCATCGACTACTTGATGTATTCTGTTTATCATTTCTTCCCAATCTTTGGCAGGCACTAATATATCGTCTAGGTAACACATATATATTTTACCTCGCATATCTCCTAGTACTGATTCATCATGCGAACGAATTCGAATGGAGCATTACTAAGTCCAAAAATTATTTTTGTGAATTGTCCTGAGTCATCAATAGGTCAATAGTAATGAAAGATGTCTCCTCTTGTGCTCTTGTGCCTTTTCAATAAGAGGTACTTGAATATACCCACTAGCCAGATCCAGCGTAGAGAATAGTGTACAACCACAGTCCAACTCTACATTAAGAAATTCCAACGCTTTTAAGTAATTAATTTTTTCCTGGTATTTTTTCCTGCGCCTTTTACTTTATATTTGTTACGGCTGAGTCATGCATACTTGAGAATCAAATTATGACGTCTTTTGATGATCCTCATAAGGGCTGACACCGGCTGAAATACTAATAAAGTATAATCCTCCATTCTGTATGCAAGGCGGAATGTTTCCACCAAAATCATACTAACCCGAAACATTCTTCTCGCGTACTAACATGACATGTTTTTGTGAAGATGTATGACAGTATAAGTGCGGATCTGAGTGGTATCGATACTTCGATAGATTTGAACGGTTTGATGTAAAATTGAGCCCTGTGGCACTCCATATTCAATTTTAGTAATATTTTTTGTCTGTGATAGAGCGCACTAGCATTAACACTAACAATGGTGTCTGAGTCCAAAATAGAAGTTCATGAAAGTTTTGTTTCAATGAAAATGCTAGGCTCTGCCATGTTTAATAATATTATACCAAGCTATGAAGATTTTTTCTCTCACAAATGGCCTATACTAATTTTTATACGATAGTTCGTAAATGAAAACTCCAGTTTTCGCTCAAGCAAAATCGCTTTGTGGAATTTTTTGAACAAGAAATAGTGAAAAAAATTACAACCTTTTTGTTTTTTTTGGAAATATCTCAAAGATAATTCAAGGAATCGTTTTACAGTCAATGGAACTTTTGTAGAGATTTATAAAACTTACAAAATAGAATTTCTTACGACCGGATCGGTTCATTTTCCAATCAGAAAATCTGGGAAAACCACGAAAAAGAGACCATTTTTCTAAAATTTATGATTTTTATAAATCTGAAGCTGGACAAGCAATATTGCGAAAACTGAAAGATAATAATATGTGGTTCAACTGTGCGCCAGATGTTTTCTGTCCGATGTGTAGTTTTTAAGTTAAGTTAAGGGCACATCTTGCAAGATGCGGCGATTTAAGGAAAATCGTCGTATTCAAATTCTGTCAACGGATCTGGAAGTATAGATCAATATCTAAAATTTGTTTATTTTGTATTTCAAACAGAGAAGTGGGAAATGTGTTGAAAATGTCACTGAAACCCAGGAAGCACATCACATGGAAAAACAATATTGGTCCAATATGGGTGGATATTCAAAAAACAATATTATATTAATAATATTGGTGGAATATTGATTAAAACTGTTTTGAATGAAATTTGTCACATATAATATTGGGTCAATATTAGTTGATTAATTTGTACCAATATCGATATTACAATATTGTCTATACATGGCAATTCAAATTCGACCCTCACCATTGGGATCTCCTAAACTACAGGAGATACGTCGAAGCTTAAATTGGGGCAAAGTTGCTTATTCTGGTGCTTAACAAAATACTGTTTTGAAACTTGGAAAATTCCGAGTATTTCCGGAAATATCGGGAAAAACTGAAAATCGGAATTTTCGTTTTTATTTTTTTCTATCGTTATTTGACAACATAGCTCAAAACCAAAAGTACATTTTCATTGATACTTTTTTTCAGCTACACGTTTTCATGTTCAGATTTACTATCCGACGTTTCGTCTTCTGGCATTCATCATCAACTTTTTTTTTCTGTTATGGGCGTCATATTGTTTTTTTATACAGAAAAATAGTGATTCTCATTCTGATTTCATTGATGTATAATTTGTTATGATTTGCACTTCTAAAACCACAGATATTAAAAAAAAACAACTTCATCTGAGATGGTCATGACTCCATCGAAAAATTTTGTTTAATAAACACTAGATGTCAGAACTCATTAAACATCATAAGTTTGCACAAATACTTCAGTCGAAATGTCCTCATTCTCAAATGAAGAAAAACGAGATATGTTGAAAGTTTATTGTAAATTTGTTAGGAATAGTACGAAAACAACACAAATTTATTTTGAATTGTATCCGGAAAGACAACAGCCGGATAGAACATTATTCGGAATTTTGAGCAAATACTTGGCTAAGTATGGTGCATTTCAAAAAACAAGAATGAAATCATGAACTTGTAAAAAATGCACAAAAAGTATTACAACAAGTGTTCGAAATGATGGCCTTCCTCTTGAATACATAACCGAGCTCGTCGTCTCAAATTGAGAACAGCCCTAACAATATCCCTTCTTCTGATAGACCTGAATTGCGTGATATTGTCTCTAAGTTCATCTACTGTGTCATATTCTTGCTCTCCATAGATTCTCTTCTTTAAAGTGCCCCACAAGAATGTATCCAAAACTGTAAGGTCAGGTGACCTTGCCGGCCACCTCACTGGTCCAGAATTTCCTAACCACCTATTAGGAAATCTTTGGTGTAAATATTTGCAAACTGCTCTTTTATTATGTGGAGGAGCCCCGTCATGCTGAAACCAGCATCTGTTATATTTAACAAGGGGAAACGTATCCATATATTCTTCGAATTCGTTTCTTAAGAACCGAAGATAGGTTTCCCCGTTCAAAGTATTAGAGAAGAAATGAGGTCCAAGTATTCGGTCGTCATAAATTCCAGCCCACACATTCAAGCGAAAACGAACTTGTGGTCTGACTTCTCTGAAGTGTCGTGGATTATTTTCACTCCAAATGTGCTCATTATTTCTATTAAAAACACCACAGTTCGAAAAAGTACTTTCGTCGGTCCAAATAATGTTTTTCAAGAAGTTTGTAGGGTCTACCCTATTCGAGAGCCAGCTATCAAATTCCATTCTTTTCTCAGGATCACCTGGATGTAATTTTTGTGAAATATGTATCTTATAACATTTCAAACCACTTTTTTTGAGTTCCCCCCAAACGCTCGTCTGTGGCACATCCATTTCTGACGAGACTTGATGTGATTTGGAAGGATCTGCATTTATCTAAAAAAGTACCAAAAATAATTATACTTCTTCGAATATGGAATGAACAATTATTTTACCTCGGCTAATAAGTTACGTCTAATATTTTGTTCCATTTTGCTTCCATATTTCATTCTTGGTTTTTGAAACGCACCGTACTCAGTCGCAGATGATTCCACAACTGACTTTATGAACATCCTGTTCATATTTTCAATAAAATCAAAATTGTACCAATATTTTACCAATATAGGTGTGCTACTTGGGAAGTTAATCAAAACGCTTCAAACTGCCACCTCTAATGTGAAAATCCAAAATATACAAATTGTAGATATTGATCTCTACTTCCAAATGCCGTTTACAGAATTTGAATGAGATGATTTCCTTCAAATCGGCGCATTTAGAAAGATTTGCCCTTAAATTGTTTATAACGCGATTGTCCAAAAACTACACATCGGACAGAAAACATCTTATGAACAGTTGAACCACATGTTACTATCTATCAGTTTCCGCAATTTTGTTCGTCAGATTTATGAAAATTATGAATTTTTAAGGTTTTTCCGGATTTTCTCAGTGAAAAATGCACCGATCTGGTCGTATAAAAAAACAGTTTGAAGGTTTAATAATTCTCTACAAACATACTTTTTGAGATATTCGCAAAAAAACAAGAGAGCTGTAATTTTTTTCACTTCTTCATTTCTTGTTCAAAACATTGCACAAAGCGATTTTCCTAGGGCGAAAACTGGGGTTTTCATTTACGGACTACCTTATAAAAACTAGTATTGGCTGTTTGTGTGAAAATAGCCTCTCATTTTTATCTAAAGCTTGGCCTAAACATGACCCTTGAATTCTAAATTCATTGCTCTCAGATCAGACATCCTCTGATCGTTGAATTACATAGCCCACCCAAGGTATTCAATGTCGGTATCGTATTTGGAGCTCTGTAACTATATCATGGCAGCAATTAATGATTAGTCACTTCAAATATTTGTTCGTGAGGTTGTGTTTGAATTGAGAAGCGTATAAAACAATATCGCAGTTATATCGAGTTCTAGTGCAGCGTTGGGACATACAGTGTTGGTGAAAATGTTTTCTCTGCGCGGAAATGTGCTTTTCATATGCGGTAAGTGATGGAAATTATAATGGAGTGAATGCAGCAAGAGTTTGAAGTGTTGTGCAAATTTCTCTTCGGGCTGAGAGTGGGGTTTTACTTATCTTGGAGAGTGCGACTGGCAAAATAGTCTGATTTCACGGAAAACTTTTTTATTTTTAATTTTCTTCCGATGTCAGACAATAATTTTATAATATTTTACCCCCCCCCTTAAGTATTGAACTGAAAAGTAAAAGCAATATTTCGTGTATGAAGAACCTACAACTTTCAAAAAATTTCTTGAAAAATATTTTTAAATGTTCTTCTTCATACACTTAATATTATTTTTTAGTTTTTAGTTCAGTAGTTCATAATTAAAAGCTTGTTTTCAGAATAGTAGGTATATTGTGTATCTATTAGTAAAAGCAATACATTCCCGGACGACAATGTAAATTGTTGGCCGAGGCGAAGCCGAGGCCAACAGCATTGAAGTCTGGGAATGTGCTTTTACTGCGAGGTACACATACTATTTTTTCTGAAATCGCAATCAGCATTATCAAAAACTAAGGAATTCTACATATTGTTTACGTGAATTCAATAACTGTCTAAAATGTAAACAAGCCGGCAAATATTTCTTTTCGATACGGGAAAGTACTTTTTTCTACTACCTCACTAGAAAACTTTATTTTCGACCCCTAAAGAAGGGAGTAAAATGTACTTTTCCTCCCTCCGGGAGGAAAATAGTACTTTTCCTCTCGATTTATCAGGAAGAAGATGAATCGGAATCAATTTTGTCTCTTCAGCGAGATCTTTTGGCAGGTCGTCTTCGATAGAACTCATTATCAAAACTTAGATGAAACTTAAAAGGGTAAACAACATGACAGCTTATGACAACTGTTATGTTTGTATTACCAAACAACGTCATAGCAACAAATCGTTGTCAACACGATGAAAACGACGCCACGCTTACTTAATATTTTGTCATATAGCGGCATTATATGGTTCCACAACTTTCTGCAGTTGTTCTTATAAGTATGCACGCATTATAATTTTTAGGACGTTAAAAAAATGACGACCTTAAAGGTAGTAGAAAAAACTATATACATACCTCAGGAGGAAAATGCTTTTACCCCCGCGGATATTAATGCCCTCCGCTTCGCGTCAGGCATCAAACTATCCGCGGGAGGAAAAGCATGATTTTCCTCCGTTGGTATGTAAATAGCTATTTCTGAAATCGTTCAAGAATGCCCACTTTCTCGGAGCAACTTCAGGCCTCAAAATACGCTAATCTAGTATTTTAGTCCGTTGCTAAGCAACGAACTTTCTCGAGCCGTTTTCGGACCTAAACGGTACGGGAAAGTACTTTTTCTGAAATCGTTCAAGAATGCCCACTTTCTCGGAGCAACTGCAGGCCTCAAAATACGCTAATCCAGTATTTTGGTCCGTTGCTAAGCAATGATTGTTGGCCTCGGCTTCGCCTCGGACGACATTGTCGTCCGGGAATGTATTGCTTTTACTGCTAGATACACAATATACTATTCCCGTATCGAAAACGATACGGGAATATTTTTGCCGGCTTGTTTACATTTTAGACAGTTATTGAATTCACGCAAACAATATGTAGAATTCCTTAGTTTTTGATAATGCTGATTGCGATTTGAGAAAAAATAGTATGTGTACCTCGTAGTAAAAGCACATTCCCAGACTTCAATTTACATTGTCGTCCGGGAATGTATTGCTTTTACTACTAGATACACAATATACTATTTCCGTACCGTTTAGGTCCGAAAACGGTCCGGGAAAGTTCGTTGCTTAGCAACGGACTAAAATACTAGATTAGCGTATTTTGAGGCCTCAAGTTGCTCCGAGAAAGTGGGCATTCTTGAATAACGATTTCAGAAAAAGTACTTTCCCGTACCGTTTAGGTCCGAAAACGGTCCGAGAAAGTTCGTTGCTTAGCAACGGACTAAAATACTGGATTAGCGTATTTTGAGGCCTCAAGTTGCTCCGAGAAAGTGGGCATTCTTGAACGATTTCAGAAAAATAATTTTTGTTTACTTCTTGTAAATTACTTCATCTGTATGCTTGTTGATTTGTTCGTTTTTGAAATTGATACTGGTTGAGGTTTGCTACCCACTACATTTCCTTTGGAAAATGGAACTTGTAAGCGTCCACTTCACACATTTTTTAATGGAATTTACTCAAAAACCTTTTTAAATACAAGTATTGAACTAAAAAGTGAAAACTAATGTTTAGTCAATGAAAAACAAAGAAATTTGAAAAAAAAAATTTTCTTCAAAGCTCGAGACTTTATATGAAGTGTAGGTAATGACATTTCAATTTCCAGTTTTTTTTTAATCTTCTTATTCATTCACTAAATATTATTTTTTAATTTTTTAGCTTATGAATAAAAGATTTGTTACTTTTTCGCATCAGAATTTCTTTAATTTTCTGTCTTGGTTCGTTAGTGACATGCCTACTTTTGCTGGATTCATACATACATACAGGTCAGGCTACGAAAATTATTGGACAGTCAGATGTTTTTCACGATTTTGTCGGATTTTTTTTCAATTTTTTTTTTGTGAGTTCCCGCACCGTTTTTCGAGAAGTATAAAGTCCCCTTACTGATATTTTTAAGTCGTAATTTTCCAAGTTCAAAACTTCAGAAAAGTTTCAGAATTCCTATACTTCAAGGGGACAGGAAGGTAAATTTATTCGAAATTTTTCACTATATTTACGGATTTTTCTTATTTAATTTTCGTGAGATTTCGCAAGTTCTCTCAAGAAAGAGGGGGGTTGAGCCCTCACCGACCAACATTTTCTAAGACGTGAAGGAAATTTTTCCAAATTCCTACGCGTTCTCTATCTAGCCTACAGGGGGGCAGGGGGTAACAATTCAAAATTAAATTATTCTACCGGCCGATATTTTCCACTTTTCTGAGGAAGTTCCAAGCCAGTCCCTCGACCGATATTTTTTTTTATCCTAAGTCGAAACCTTCGGAATTTTTTCCGAATTCCTACGTGTTCTGCCTAGAGGCAGGGGGTTAAAGATATTCGAAATTATCTTTTTCGACAGTCGATGTTTTTACTGTATTCATGGATTATTCCGATTTTATTCATCCTAGACATTCTTTATCTAGCCTTCAAGAAAGCAGGAGGGAAATTTTCCAAAATTAATTTATTTGACGGTCAGATGTTTTTTTTATTTTTTGCGTTCTCTATCGATGTTTCTATATTTTTCGCTATTTTGACGGATATTCTTTTATATAACTTTTTTTTCGAGAAGAAGGGGGATGTATCCAAGGTCCCCCTACCTAATTTTTTGTTTCCACGCGTTTTTTGTCTAGCCTTCAGGGGACAGGGGGTAAAGTTATTCAAAATCGCATTATTCGACAGTCTGATGTTTTTTACTATTTCTTCGGATTTTTTCGATTTCATTTATCCTGTGCTTTCTCTATCTTGCCTTCAGGGGAGCATTGGGTGAAATTATTCGAAATTTAATTATTCGATGATCTTATATTTTTTACTAGTTTTACGAATTTTTTAGATTTAGTTTTCGCGAGTTTTCGCAACTTTTTTCGCAAAATTCGGCGTAATTTTTGACGTCCTAAACCGTAGAAATTTGTTCCGAATTCCTACGTGTTTTCCTAATACGTGTTGGGAAGGAAATAATGTCCTAACTAATTATTCAAACCATCTTAAAATAAAAAACGATTATAAACAATTTAAAAAAGTATTTAGGAAAAAATAAATAAATCAATGTTTTTCTAAGACAGCATTATGAAAAAAAAATCTTAAATGTTATATTCGGTTATTTGTTTATAACTAATCTATAAACAAATGACGTCAAAAAATTGTAACCAGTATTAATTACTGCCATTGTTAGATGTAAAAACAGCAATAATAGAACATTCGTCAAAAAAACTATTTAACAACATTTTTTGAATATTTTATTTTCCTTTAGTTATAAAAAATTATAATAAACAAAGTAATAAACTTTTATAAACTTTTATCGTATGATCTTGTTAAGTAGGTATATCAGAAGGGCTCCAGAAAGCCAACAAACTTTTACGTCGTTATTTATAATAACAGAGGCAGGAAAAAATTGTGTTAATTAACAAACGTATAACTTTTTGAATAATAGACACACACATTTCTTTCCAATGGGGATTTATTCTTTCAAGTGTCCACATGACAACATAATTTATTCGAAATTTTAAATTAACATTTAATGCTGTAGAAAAATTATTTTCTGTGATAAACTGTCTTTTGCAGAGATGAGCCCGTGCTGTAACGGCCTCGTGGAGCACTATTTTCAACATTAAATTAAAATTATAAATAATGGAGATAGAGTTCTAGGAGTCGGAATATTTTTATTGGAAAGTTCATCCTATTTACGGAACTTTTCTCAAAATTCCTCATATATCAATAGTTTTTGAGTAATTAAAAAAAACTAAATATCTTATTTTGTTAATAACAACCGCATATTTTTGCAAGCGGTAAAATTCTCGAAAATCCGAATCCAATTTCGATCATGCTTTTAGGAGCTTTTTCTCTATTTCTCACGTTTTTCAACTTGTTGATACGTGTTTTCTGTCTTGCCTTCATGGGGGCAGGACCGGTTCCTAATACGAGTGCAAAATTTCATCTCATTCGGACTAGCAAAATGGGAAATAATACTCACTCAAGTAAGTAAAATACATTAGATGTAATAGTCTAAAACTTTAAATATTGTTGGGTGAGAATAAGTCATACATGATAAAAATATGTTACTACTTTAAGAGATGAGTTTACAGTTCAATACAAAAGTGGAAATTGAAATTCACAATGTAATTTATTGCACATTTTCACATTTTATATCAGAGAGTCTTTTGTTGTAGTTATTTTTATTCCTTAAAATAATTCTCTTTGAACATTAGGGACCGTTCTTTTCTTGTCAATGTGCTGCTATTTTTAGTGGTTTATTTTCGCCTAAAACCCCATACTATAATTATCTCTGTCGTATTAGTAGAGAATCGCTAAACAAACTAATAGTACATCATAATTTCATAAACAGCATTAGCAACAAGCAATATTTGCGAATAACGTAATCCCTTTATTGCAGTGAATTCATGAAGAATCATAAATTGTAACCATACCCATATTAATTATGTACATCATCGCTGTTTACACCGGCTCAACTTTCAGAAGAGTAATATTTCGTTTTATTTCAATGCAATGAAGCAATCATATTGAGGAACAAAACACAGATAGACCAGATTATACAGATGAATCAAATTAAATAAGAAGTAAGGATCAACCAATAAGAATACGACTTTATTGACATTGACGTTCATTTCAGCCGTCAGTGATGTCAACAATTTCATTAGCATATGCGCGTTTGTATCAATCAATCAATCCAAAAATTAAAGTGGTTACAAAATGAAGCTCTGTGGAACTCCAATCAACACACTTCTTAAGACCTAATCCAATTCAGTGCAGAACCTCGAATGACATAAAGGACCCCGCACTTTTCTTATGTAAAGTGGCGACCGGTCAAATTTTCTGAAAGTTTGGTATGTTGTTGTACCTGACTCAGTTACCAAAAGTGTCAATGGGCCCAACCCAATCCGATGGCTAGTTTTCTAAATACGGGGTGTTAAAGTTGAAAATTGCACAAATAATTGTGTATAATAAATGAATAAATAAATAAATAAACAATATAATATAAAAACAATAAAAATGCAAATGAAACATTAAATAAAACTAAGTATGATATGATAGCAGCGATTTAGTGCTTTCCTGCTCATAGTCTCAGATTTATTTTTTATTCATTAAAAGTTACATCGGATTTCTGTTGCATACAGATGTTTACCACATGTTCTACTAATGAAATTAGTGGATACGTATGATTAAAAATATTTATATTTACAAGGTGATTCACGAATGTATGACTGTAGTTTTTTGCCAAAATTCACTCTTTCTGCTGTGACGTCAGGGATGCATATTTTTGAAACGTTCTCTTCGATAAAGTATTTTGACGAGAAAATATTGCACAGTACATATTATTTATACAGAGTGTTTCACAGAGAGAACCACTAGACAAAATTATTTTCTTTTAGGATTAATTCGAGACCCTGTATTTATGGATTGATTTTTGGGAAAAGTAATACCACAAACATATGTGTGTCTCTAATCTCCAAAATATTCAAGGTGGTTTATTCATAGGAAGGTATTCTATTTTGGGAAAAGTTCAAAAAACATGAACAACCTGTATTCAAAAATTTCCCCGATCAAATGTAACTATTTTCTCACTATATATTGATTTTTATACCATCTTCAGAGGTATGAATTCTGAATCCGATACTATGACCAGTTTTCGAGATACAGGGCTTTAAAGTGGAAAATTACTGATTTTATCGGTTTTTTCTTCAAATTGAAAAGCCGTATTGATTTTGTGTTGCGCCTATGAGTTTAATATGAGTTTCGGTCAAATGTACATGGAAAGGTTCAGCTAAAAATATTTATTGTTACAGGGTTATTCACGAATAAATCACAATAGGTTTTTGCAAATACTCAAAATTCTACAGTTTCGTCACAGATAAATTATTCGATGAATTTAATAACTAGTTGTTTACAATTTTGAGTATGAAATGATTGCAATAGCACAGCATGGTCAACACGATCAAAGGCTTTGCTCATGTCAAAAAATTATCCTAAAATTTGCTCTCTTTTTCTAACATTTCTAGTACGTGTTCAATAAGTTGATCAATTGCGGTAATAGTAGATTTATTTTTTCTATAGCCATTCTGGCTGGAAGAAAATGATCTGAAGGTTTCAAAATAACTATGTAATCTTTGATAAAAACAATGTTCAATAATCTTAAAAAACTGATTAAGTAGTGATATTGGTCTATAAGAGGAACAATCTGTACGAGATCCTTTGTTTTTGTAAATGGGTAAAAAATGTTATCCACAATCACCTTATAATTGAAGTTTTATGCACACTTATGAACCGTATAAAGTACCACTTTATCCACTAGTGGAATAATGAAATTACTTTATTCCACTAGTGGAATAATAAATAATACAATCTTGAATATCAATCACATTTTACTTATTTTCACCAACTTCACAAATTTTTACAAATGGAGTCGATAAACAATCGAAAATACATAGCAACCATTCAACACCTCCCGATATTTTTGTTATTTCAATGATTTTTGAGGAGGTGACAGCCGCTGTCAGAGCAAAACGTCAAATCATTTTGTGATGAAAAATTTCCGCGATTCTGATTCTAAATTAATGTGATTGTGAATAAAACGTTGTATTGCATGCGTGTTTTAGATACATTTTATTTGCTTAAGAAATTTAAACGCTCGAGCTTCGCTCTCGCGTTTAAACATTCTTGCGCAAATAAAATGATATCTAAAACACTTATACAATAAATAACTATTGATATCTTCAAGATATCAGGAAAATTCCCCTCAATGAACGTAGTGTTCACGGTATCACTCAATGGCTCAGAAATAAAATTTGGAACTTTTCAATAACTTGACCAGGAAATTTGTCCATACCAGAACTTTTTTAATGACCTCTTCAATATCAAATTATGTCGTTGGATAAAGATGAATACTCTGTAGGGAGGGTAAAATAAAATATGTATTATTAGAGTCAGGTTTGGATTTGCTACTATATACTCACAGTTGGGAAGTAATCACTGAAAAGGTTGCTAATGGTCAGGTTATCAGAAGTACCTTCATTATCAGAATTTTTAAGAAATGGTACACCACTGCCTGTATAATGATTTTGTGCTTCCTTGATTAATTTCAAAGATTTTTTCACCTTGATTCTATCGTCTTTATAAGTTTTTTTGGCATGTTTCAGTTTAGCCTGATATGTTATTTGGAGCTGTTGATACGCCTGATGATTTAAACCATATCCACATATTTCATCAACTCAGTTATCTCAGTTATCTTCCAACTCATCAGAAATCCATTGAGGGTTCTTATATTTTTTATTCAAAAATTTTTTTTTGGGAATGGAAAATCAATATAATGAGAAATCAAATTATGAAAATGTTCAAACTTGGAATTCACACAAACTTTATCATGCAGTAAAGACAAATCGGTTTCAAAAAGCAAACTACTGAACTTTTCGATGTTACTTTCACTAAAACATCTAACTAGTGTTTCACCATCATAAACCCGTTCATAATGAAAAGTTGCAAGTTGAAAAGTGTGATCAGAAATACAAAAATTTGGCGGTTTAACCCTGGGTCACCCTGTATATTGACAAAAATATTATTTTTCTGCTTTCCATACTAAATAAAAATTTTAAAGTTTAAAGTTGACCAACTTTTATTTTATTTCTCATTTTATTGTAGTTGGTGAACAAACGTGATGAACATTATCATCTTGTTCCTTATTTGCTGTAGTTATAAACCCACTGTTAGTCCTGCAAGGTACGCCACTGATGGTTATGATTGGCTTCAAGGCTTGCAACATTTGTAACTTTCCTTCAGAAGAGCTGCTAACTTTCTTACTAGATACTTTTGTTAATTTCAACAAAATGAATGATAACCTACTTTCAATGGATATATCGTAGGAAAACACACTTGAGATCAGATTATCTTACAAGGGCTAAAGCACTCAGGTATTGACCTGTAATGTGCGCGTGCGTGATTACCTGTAAACACAAAGCATTCTATTCAATGTTTGTTGATGAATGTGATTGATTTGATCTTTGGGAAGTAAATCAAGAGCTGGTTGGTATTTGATTTTGTGCAAAAGATACCAACTAAGGAGATAGAATCTTTATCTGGAGATAATGTAATGTTATAACCCTACTTTACGAATTAGAATTTACACCTTCACAATGTAGGTACTTAATACGTCAATAATGATAAATTGGGTCGCATAAATAGGTACCTTGAGCAAATGCTTTCACCTTTCACTAATATTTATAAAAAAAGAAGTGGAAATTGAGGCTTCTGATATGTGGATTACAGAGAGTGTCCTCGAAATAAAGTTCTATATGTTTCAGAGATTTTATAACATAATAATGTTATTTTATCGAATAGGCAAAATTGGTCGTTTATAAATGAACACACTGTACAAATTATAGCGCTAGAAAAGAAACAAAATAATGATAAATGGCATTTAGTATTCCAGATTTCCGTCTAAACCCATACAATAGAGGTATTTTCAGCAAGTCTCCACCAGAAATCAATTAATCATATTTTTGGGATTCTTAACAACGCTTCTGCAATGGTTACTTTGTGGTGCTACATGAACATCATGCTAAAACAAAGTGTTGAAACAAATATAAAATAGGTTGTTTTAAGCGTGAAGTCGGAAATATATTTTAGAGCAAAAGTGACTCCACCTTTATATTTCTGCGAAATTTTCGTAAAGGTTTTTATTCTTTTCTTTTCAGTGAGCTGTTTAATCTTGAGAAAGATGTCATCTGCAGAGAGTATTACAAATTTCTTTCCTGACGTCAAGGGGAATTTAAGTCGTGTTACCTGGGCCCATGCTGTCAACAACTTGACATACCTAACTTCCACTTTAAACAATAGTGAGTATATCGATATCAATTTATGTCAAAAGTCAAAAGAATGCTGAAATCTTTAAATCCCAAAAAACTCAGAAATTTTTGTTACATTGCATAAAATAACTTGAGCAAATCATTAAAGGACACACTGTATAAACGGGGCTCAATATTACTTGCGGAAGACCTCTGCATAATATTGTCGATTGCAAGTTACACAAATCCTCTGTCAATATCAGAATATTGCCCCTAACTACAAATATTTACGATAAGTTCAGAATCTACCAAGACGTAGTATATATTATTTATTTAAGCACACAATAAATTTCAAAATCTGATAGGTACACGAAATATGCTTTTTGAAGTGCACAAATAGCAGACGTGTTTATTGAAAGTGGCAAGAACCTGCATGAATGTTAAATCATACTGATATAGTGATATAACATGTATTAAGACAAGGTCATACCTACTTATCATCCATCAGGGAAAGTTTATGTTTTGGCGTTGATATTAGAAGACACGATAATAATTAGAAATTCTTATAACGAAGAATTTCGACAAAGTCGAAACACTTACCCTAGTAGATAGGCTTTGAGAATTCATCCTCACCACTTATGGAAATTAACATGTGAAACCCCAAGGTCCATTTTTCTCATTTTCTTTCCAGCTGCCGCTCCAAAATTGAGTCAGGAACTAGCTGGAATCATCAGGAACTGACTATTCCTAACTTGATTTGACGGTTCTGTTAAAAAAAATTGAAGGATATCAATGACTCTCAACTGTTCCAAATGATCCCAGATAATTCCTACCTCAATGTTTTCGAATTGCATTGAATGCATTGAATGTTCACGATTCCCTATAGTTTCCATTGGTTCCAGATAGTTCCTGGCTCAATTTTGATACGGCAACTGGGGGACAAAGATGAGCAAAATGGATCTTGGCTTCTTCTTATGTTGATTTCCATATTATGAAATGAGGATGAACTGTCATAGCCCTCTGAAGTGGAAAACAGTATAGTATATTCTTCAACAAGCGTATAATGATAGCTATTATTCTCGAGGATAAAAATTCCGAAACGAGCCGAAGACGAGTTTCGGAATTATCCGAGAAAATAATAGCTATTATACGTAGAAGACTATACTTTCTCTACGACTATACGATAGTCAGAGTTTTAATGAAATCTAAATATTAATAATGAAAATAATAGATATGTACTTCATTCATTCATTCATTTTGGATTTCAGATTTATTTGATAATGACAATTATACATGAATAATCGGTGTTCATTCATGAATGAATGACTGCCTTAATTGAAAATAATTTTTAAAAAAACTTCGTTATACATTTACGATGAACATGCTTCTATCAACTGAGCTATAACAGGCACTGGAAAATTTGTGAATGATATACCTACTAGAGAAACTCTGACCAAGAACTGAGAGAGTTTGGAACGTTCAAATAAAAATTGTTTGAAATACCTTTGTTGTAAGATAGATTTCATCAGGAGCTTCATTGATAAATCCGCTCTATTAATTTTTATATTAGGTACTTGTCACACAGATTAAAGTTAAAACTAAGAAAATAGTCAATCTGACATTCGCGGATGCCAAGCTGTGACGAAAGTTCAATCAAGCAAAGCCTTCATGAGAAATTTGTTTGTTAAACCTCTCAGTTCCCGTGGATTCTGAAAATTCTGAACCTGTGATTGGCCGAGTGCCGTTGAATAGGGGAAG
Organism: Chrysolina oricalcia; assembly: GCA_944452925.2. Lineage (NCBI taxonomy): Eukaryota > Metazoa > Arthropoda > Insecta > Coleoptera > Chrysomelidae > Chrysolina > Chrysolina oricalcia. Next base: position 5,329,226 of record OX101815.2, on the reverse strand, counting down.
GCGGGGTAATAACGCGCGGTGAGGTAATATCGCGCATGCCAAAAAACAAACAACGGATCGCATAATACGAAGAGTAATCATATGTATGATACAGAATAGGTCTGCTGACTGCTCAAAGCACTCAGTTGCAAGTGGTAGATGAAAATGTTACGTTGTTAGTTATGGTTATAATTTTTTGCCGTTTTCAAATAAAGAGAGTAAGTGATAATTTTAGAACTACCTTAGATTCTTAGGTATAGAACTTTGCGTTAATTCTTGGGTAATAATCGTCCACATTTGGATTTCAATTTGAATTTTGATTATTGAAGTTATGGATAGAAACCCAAATCAAAGTCGGTAGGGGGTAATATCACGCAAAGATGCGCGATATTGCCCCTCACTAGTTTCAATGATAACTTTTTGTCGTAATGTTTCTCGTGGATTTTGGTAAGAAACATAAAAATGGATGGTACAAATGACTACAGATGAACATTGGTTATCTATATTTGTTTTATTTTGACCAAATCCCAGGAAAAAGTGTTTTAGAGAAGGAAAGAAAAAGAAATTAACGACGTTTATTTCGATATAATGTTTAAAAACGTGTTATATTGCTATTGTTTAAGCTTTTGTTTTTTAGTTTACTTATAACAACAAACTTTGATTATTTTTATTTTTGCTTTGGTACTAACATGCACGATATACCCCACCGGGTGGGGTAATACCGTGAAATGCACGTGTTGCGTAGTTTAAAAAAATTTTAGTGATACATTTTCTTTTTTACATTATTCTTATAACCACTTAAACCTAACATGTTTGTGCAAAATTTACCAGTTTGTAAACTGTTTATTGTGTAAAATGTAAATTTTTTGAATATTTCCGCTTAGGTGCGCGATATTACCCCGCCTTCCCCTGATGAGTTAGGATCCACGGTGTCTTGGAATAATCTTTATTCTTCAATTAAAAATCAATATATAATGAACGTAGAATACAATAATCGTAGAGAAACATAATTATTAGGCTCATATAATGTAATCATCATAATAACAAACGGATCGGAAAAAGAGGTTGTACTGAATGGCTACCGAAAGTGTACACTACAAAAACCAACTAGAGCTAAATTGGGTGCAATGTCCATTTCTGTACTTTTCTCTCATGTTTTTGCTCAATATCTTGATTAAAGTACGATAGTACCACTGTGAATAACTGCGAAGAAATTGAATTTTCTCGTCTCATTTTCAGGTAAGATAAAGATGATCGAAGCAGACGTTGTACTGGGAACGTTACCCGTTTTTCCGCCAGTAACAATTCCGATTATGGCCCACCCTCCTGCTAATACTTCGGACTTATCTCTGGAGTTGTTCCTAAAAACAGTCACAGATTTCAACAACATGGTAAACGCTAGCACCGTAGACAATAAGACTGACAGCTCGACTAGCGGTACCACCATTAGCCCTCTTCCCAGCAACAGCACGAATAATAATGGCACGGGTAACAGCAATAGTACCAGCGACAGCAATACAACTGGTACTAACGTCACTGGAACAAACAACACAGTAGCTGACGGCATAAATCCCACTAATCCTAACGGTACTAATAACACCAGTGGTACCAGCGGGACCAATACGTCTGTGTCTAACAATACTGGTACGAATGACACAATAGATAGTGGTATAGTTTCCACCAACCCCAACGATACTAATGTCTCCAACAATGGTACAAACGGTGCAGTGAATAATAGTACTAGTAACAATACCAATACGGCTGCTGTCGATACTAGCAATTTCAACAGTACCACACCAGACGATACCAACAATACCAGCAATGCCAACAGTTCTGTTCCACAAAATACTTTGAGACTTGCTAACTCAACCGATATCAGTATGGCCAAGAAAGGTGTGAAACTAGACTTCAAAACAATAGAATCTTTCAGCGGATCGGTCGGTATCATCAGTAATTATGTTAATGTGAGTAAACATAATACATAAGCGTAAGTACAAATCCACTATAGAGAATACTAATATCTGGACATACCCACGATATAAAGGGTGAATCAAAAGCAACCAAGTTTCTTGGTGATTTCTAAAAAAATGAAAGTAGAATTTCATTCTTCACTCTTTGCCGATTGATGAGGGATCAGGCATATATTCAGCAGTCATTATTTTTACTTATGATGATGTTTCTACCTTCTATATTAATGTTGAAAATAAGTTGCTGGTGTTAGGTCTCTTATAGAAGGTGGCTCGCCCCTATAACTTCTTTATTTTTAAAGGTAATGGAATGAAATTCAAAGGATCTGTATGCAAATAAAACAGCATTTTTTTCACATATGACTCAACATCATACAACTTTCGGTTTCATCAGAAATGACATAAACTTTCCATTTTTGAACACCTGGAATATTTTCACTCATTTTGTGTCCATATGACATTCTGAATACAACCATGTGTCACTTGTCACTTTTTGTAACCTAACTTTTTTTATAATTTTGAAATTTATTTTTCAATCTAGAGGGCTCTATGGTTAGGTTTGAATCTCTAATTTCAGACCTAAAATTTTTGGAAAAATACAACTTTACTGTTTTCGGGCAAAATGTTAAATTTAATTTTGAAACATGTGGTTTTTTGGGTTAGGAAAAAGAGACATTTTACGATTGATCTGATAACGCACAATAATCCGTTGTGGTCGTGCCAGTAGAGCGTTCGCCTCTCAAGCGTAGGGTCGTTGGTTCAAATCTCAGTGGTCATCGGTCTCATGCATGGCATCACACGTTCAAAAATTGGTTTCAATCAAACTTCTGTTACTAAACTAGATCTTTCTTGAAAATGTTATCAAAACATAACCTCGAGCGAGAAACAGTAGACTAGACATGCAATGACGAAACTACGAATGACGCGCTCTGTCATTGGTAACTGAAATAGAGGGATGTTTGAAATATCTAAATGTTTTGTTAGTTGCATAATTTCAGAACTAAATGCGGGATTAATGTTCCTAGTTAAATTGAATAGTAAATAAATAAAAATGGTTTCGATTTTATTCATGAAATAATCTTAACAAATACAACTCGTGTTATCGGCGATTATCGTTAATTCCTTCTCGGTTTCGAATCAAATTATGTTGCTTTAGGCAACATAATTTGATTCTCAAATTCAAAGGAATTGCTATTTCGATAATCACCGATACACTTGTGGTATTACCTACGAAAATAAAATAAAAGAAATAATGTTACTCAAATAACTACAATTAGTATAGCTTGGAAATCTATCAAAAATCCATTTAAAAAAGTACCCTTCGAAATCTACCAAAAATCTATTAAAAAAAGTACCTACTAAAATTTCTTCCGAAGAAGCCAAAATCTACTAAAAAGGTAGAAATCCACCAAAGGAACTGTTAGCTTGTTTATTGAATGTTTTAAGGTTGCACCTAATATGTAGTTTTTGCAAGGAAAACATCTGCGTAAACCACATACTATGCATTTGCCCAAGACTTGAGGAAGAAAGAAGCAGCTCACGACTACCTTAACAACTTGAGAATGTTCTTGCTGTCAGTAAATTTGAATATCACAATTTATTTTCAAAGAAATTCATTATTAGAATCAAAAATTCAAAACAGTTAGAAAATACTCCTGTGATATAAATAACATTAGTAGTATTGAGCTGAATGCTGAAGGTATGGACTTTGGAGATCATGCACTTTGAAGGAATTGTAGCAAATAAATATTCACGGATATCAGTATCCACTAGTTCGAAAATGCATGCATTGTTTCAGGCATCCTTTCCTCTTTGGCTCAATGCTGATATTCTCCCGGGCCCGGGTAACCCCACGGTTGTTCCTGTGAATGCCACCCAATTTTTGAGTCAGGCCAAACAGTTTGGAAAAGCCGCGTTATCCCTTGGCTGGACAACAAACGTCGCTGCTAGAGCTGACAGCTACACCGACAAGCAAATTGATGAAATGATAGACACAATCAAGAAACATAACATCACAAATGAAATAACTTTCGCAGGTAAGTGTTAGGAACCAGTCTTTTCTGAGACACAATAGGCCTTGGGCCTGATGGCCCATCATATTTCGGCAGAGCGTTCATGATTAAGAATAATGAAAAGATTCCATCAACAGAAAAAATAAGCGAGCGTTGGGGGAGAGTTGGGCTCAGCCTTTTTTTATCAGAGGTTCTGCCGCCACCGTATTCAGTCAGAGCGTTCATGATTGAGAATTATGAAAGATTCCCTCGATACAATAGCTATTTGTGTATTAAGAGCGCAAAGTGATATATTGTAGCTTGACAAAGAGAGTTACCGCGCGACGCGAAGCGGAGCGCGGTAATCTTTGGAGAGCGACAATGACACTTTGTGCTCGAAATACACACAACATTTTTTCTACAATCGAAGTTTTCAGAAAAAGAAACACCAATGCGTTATTCAACAAAAGTACATCACATTATAACAAACTTTCATAATGTATGTGCTAACCAAATTGCACTAAATTCAAAAAATACTAATCGCTTCTCAAACTACTAAAAGCATGAAATATTAAAATTTACCTTTTTTAGCAGATATTCTCCATCGGGCGCTTCTTGTAAAAATTTGTGAATATCTTCAGTGGTGAATGTTTTGACTGGCACCACGTCATGAATTTACCGTATTGTAATTCATATTTCTTCCTTGATTTCTCTGGTAGGAGATTCAAAGTAACAATTTTTGCACTTTCTACAACATCAGGAGTGTTTGATAATTCGCTGTCACTATCATCAATCGCCATGCAGAAATACGTTGGAGAAGCGAGCGTTTTCGAAATATTTCCGCTCTAGAGCGCAAATGCTGTCACAAAATGACATTTCACGGAAAACGTCAACTTTGCGTCGAAATCTGAAAGCGTCAAAGGCTACTTTGTTAAGCGATGTAGAAAAAAGAGTTACCTAGCACTGGGGGAGAGTTGGGCTCTACTATTTTTTATTAGAGATCCTGCTGCCACCATTGTTCGACAGAACGTTCATCATTGAGAATAATGAAAGTTTCCATAGACAGAAAAAAAATAACCGAGCGTTGGTGGAGAGTTGGGCTCATCAATTTTTTTATTAGACGTCCTGCCACCACCATATTTCGTAAAAGCGTTCAGGATTAGGAATTATGAAAAACTCCATCGACAAATAAATAAAACGACATCGACAAATGAAAACCAATCAACTCGATTTGAACCATTCAATTCGAGAACGGTTAGAGATTCCGATTCAGATTGGTCGAATTAGTATATTCAAGTCAAACAGAGAAAAAAATGTTTTATCCCAAAATAGTTGTAAGGGGTAGTTGACCCCTAAAAAATCACCATAATTGCAAAATAGTGAGATCCACTTAAATAATACAGAAATGATGGAATATTATTTGCTTGACCTGGATAGGGATATTGTTCATAATATACTTACGAATAATAGCGAAAAAATACAGTACCGTTTGTATTTACCCACATTGACAAAAAATAAATCTAAATTTAACTCTATTGATTACCATTAAAAAAATTTGTAACAAAAAAACTCTGTTTTGATGCCAACACACACACACACACACATATAAATAAAACCTCCACTATAGCTACTTACATACACTGCTCTACCACTTCCAAACATACTTTTTAACCTTTACAAAAAAACACTTGGAACTAGACACATTGTTATGTACTATAATACATTTTAGATTGAAAAATCTTTATATGAAAAATTAGTTAATTCGCATAGATTAGTTAAATTTAATGTTGTATTTTCATAACGTACCAACATGCACATTTATCTATCTAAAAAAGGGCAAAAGATTCAATACATGTTGAATTCTAGAATGTATACATGTTGCATTTCAGCAACAAATTAGTACCCACGAACAACTTTGGTTTTAGTGGGGACCTCCATATTCGCCTTATGTATATTTTCAATAACTATGTAAATTGTAAACAGTTTATATTTATGCAAATAAACATTATTGCATTACATTATTACAATGAATGTATTTTATTACAGTTAGATCAGCTCTAGCAGCCGAAAGTTTGCCGCAAATGAGAAAACTTCTGCAAGGAATCAAAGATTCAACTCTGACTCTCTGGTCGGCAGAAACAGACATAGTCAACGTTGCCAATTTGAGGAACCTCATTGTCAATATTGGGTTGGACAAGACATTCATAGACGTGCCGGACAGTCTAATGAAGCATTTGGATTTGGGCAACCTACCGAAGCCGAAGCCGAGCAGTGCCAATTTGGTGTCCAAGATATCGGGGATTGTCTCAGTACTTACATTTTTGATAGCTGTGTTCGCCTAGAGTCACAGTTCTTACTGTTTAGGCAGATGTGTGATTATTTTATTTTGACTGTTATATTATATCGAAAGTAAGTTGTAAATAAATAATTAGGTGACTGAAGTGTTTCAATTTGCTGATTAAGAACGTTTGTTTGTTAAGACAAACTGCACACAGGTAAACGAGGTTATGTATGCACAATCTTAGCTGAGGCACGTTGGCAATTAAGGAACTTACGAGGTTTTATTAATTTACTTCGCAGCGAAATAGAAATAAATAAAAAATTGGGTAGTAAATATAACGTCTAAACAGTTTTAAGTAATTTATTCATTCGTATAATTTATATCACATAAGGACATCACAATTTATCTAATTATTATCACACTAATTTATTTCAAACTAGATTGTTTATGCTGAATTCTATTTCTCACTGCACCTAACTTACTCCTCACTCGCGGCGTCATTTATATACACGAAGGGTTCTTCTCTAGATAAATTTGGAACTACTTCCATTCGCATCTAGATGGAGCACTTCTAGGAGCGTTGCCGACCGTGCTGTCAGGATGACCTCATACTCTCAGGAATGCAGGATTGTTTACGAGTACGGGTGACAGGGCCGGCTCCAGAATCGTTACAATAGTTTTCTGAACTCTTCCTGCGGAATCATGGATCGCAATTATGGTTTCAGCAGGCAGGAACTGTTAGCTGTTGTCATAGAAGTAGAGTATGCAGTCCTCAAATGGCTTTTAAGTTCAAAAACACCGAGAATCAAGTAGCATGCTGGATCGATAAACACCAGAAATTTGACTTTGAAATCAAACATCGAGCCATGAGAATGTAGATGTCCTGTCGCGGAGACCATGCCTATTTATTTATTTATTTAAATACGTTACATTTTCGGAATGTTTGAAGCACATCGATGAAAAATACAAGTGTTTGAAAAATAGATGAAAAGGTAGCAAATACCTATTATTAAAAATAAAGTCATGATAGTTATTACGAAACAACTAAAATGAACAGATCAACACGTTAAAAAGGAAATCTGGTGAGTACATCCACAAACATCTATTTTGATTTTGGCTATGACTAACTCATTCAGAGTAGAGCAGAAGCAATATCTCAAAAGATAAGTCTCTAAGGAATGTTGACAACTAAACATATAGAGACACTCAAACTGATCTGTCAAATGATTCTAAAGATTGAAGTCCAAAGATATTCTCTTGGATTTATTCAGGCGGTAGCGATTTACTCGAATATCATTTGCGGATCTGGTATTGTGAACATCAACTTCAGATTCTTTGGTAAACATTTTTGCCTTCTCGGGCATTTCTAACAGGACACTGTAGGGTAGGGTGGGTAGTGGCATTACTTGAAATTTCAGAAAAAGAGGTTGACAATGATCTCTATAGCCTGAATTTGTAATGATCCTGATAGCTCTTTTCTGAAGATTAAAAATATTTATATGTCCACTGGAATTTCCCCAGAAAACTGATGTGAGAGTGGAAAAGGGAGAAATATGTATTTTCAGTGTATCATCACGGTGATATTCTTCAGTTGACATAAAAGGAAAAGTGTGCTACATAACCTACTGTTCAATTGTTTGATGTGATCATTCCAAGAGAGATTGCTGTCCACAATGTCTCCAAGTAATTTTACACTGTTCACGTCCGACGTAGTGGTTCTAGCTGAAAAATTGAGTTGTTGAGTTTTGTCAGAATTCAATTTGAGATTGTTTGAAAAAAACAAGATTCTGCCTTACTACTTACCTCTTCAGATATTATCGCAAGTTCTAATAAGTTCTTATCGGAATAAATGAAAGTAGTATCGTCGGCGAACAGAACTGACTTATGCGAGCTCATGAAACGAATATCATTCACATAAATGACGGGCCCCAAATTTGATCTTTGAGGGACCCATGCTTAAAAAGTCCGCAGAAAATTTTCAAGGGATTTATCGTTTTGGTGTTTCTGAAATCATCTGCGAAATTTTCTGTTGAATCGCTTTGGTGATCATATTATGCAATTTTTACCATTTCGGACCTGTCTACTACAACTGTCTGCTTGTTGCCATCAATCAATCAATCAATCAATCAAAATATGCTTTATTGTCGGAAAAAATAATTTTTGTTGACAAAGCGAAGGTAGATATATATATAACAATGTAACCAAGAATAAAGTGTATATAGAGTCACAATCGAGTTAGTAATCAATCGTAGTCATAAAACATGTAAATAAAACGTATATAACATAAAAACTTATTATAAACAGTCACAATTTAAAATAATTAAGTTATACAAAAAACGAAGTAACATGAAGTAACATGAAAATAAATGAGCTTTATCTTTAATAAATTGTCAAATAATCTTAAAATAAATAAATTTAGTCATAGAAGTAGACAAGTAATAAACATAATTACACTCTTACCAGTAGTTACTCGTATAGCTCATGTAAATCTGTCATTGAAGTACTCTTGCAAATTATAATAGGGCCTATCTGCTAAAAATGTGTTAACTATTTTCCTGAAGTTTTTTATATTCCTGTTAACCATCTTGATATGTTGAGGCAAGTGATTTTACATCTTGACCCCATTATAATAGATGGAATCCCTAATTAGGTTTGTTGTGGGAAGTGGTAATTTTAACCCATTATTACGTGTGTCGTATGGATTGGTGGGAGCTTGAAACATGGATATATTTTTGTTTATGAGGCATACTGATTCCAAAATAAACAATGATATTACTGTCAGAATTCTTTCTTCGGCAAATTTGAGTTTGCATGACTCACGAGGTTTCAGCTTACATAAATATCTGATAGCCCGTTTCTGCAGGACTAAAACAGTCTGCAGTGCTGTTGAGTTGCATGCTCCCCAGAATGGAATTCCATATCGTAAATGAGATTGTATGAGAGCATAATAGACCGTCATGGCAGTTTTTATTCCCAAATTTATTGAGGTTACTCTCACTGCATAGCAGCCCGAGGAGATTTTACTTTTTAGTTGTTTTATATGCGAGTCAAATTTCAGTTTATTGTCTATGTAGAACCCCAAAAATTTTGTAGTAGCCTTATTTTCAATGGTTGTGTTATCATTAAACAGGAGGTCATCAAGACTACATTTGAATGATATTACGTTTGTTTTTGTTGTGTTGAGTGTTAATAGATTTGCGTTGCACCAATCCTTAATTTTTTTCATATCACCTGTTATGGTGTTATGTAATTCAATCGTAGTTTTGCTATTCCATAATATTGTTGTGTCATCCGCAAATAGGGTGAAATGTCCAGAGATGCTTAAATTTGTAAGGTCATTGACATATAGTAAAAATAATATGGGACCTAGGACTGATCCTTGAGGCACTCCTGACATAATTTCCTTTCTGCTTGAGAGTTCTGTTGTTCTCACCATCTGATTTCTACCTGAAAGGTATGATACAAACCATTTGTGTGTGATTCCTCTGAGGCCATAATGGTAGAGTTTGCCTAGCAGAATCTTATGGTTGACACAGTCAAACGCCATGCTTTACGTCGCGGCTTCTCATCTAGAAGTCATCGGAAATCGAATAAACAAATAAGTGGAAAATATCGAGAAACATCGAGAACTCTATTGGGTAAAAAATACATAAATGAAGGCAGTGTTGCATTCCTAGAGATGGCCAATTTGTGAAAATAGATTTGAGTCAGTTGATATGTATTTCAGGTACAAATAAATTACTGAACAAAGTTGAGTGCATTTTTGTTGAACTATCTTCAATGGTTACAGTGTTTAAAACTGCAGTAACATTACGTGTGCGAGTTTAAAAAATATTTAGAAATGTTCCGTCAAAAAGGAATATTCCAAAATTAGATTTTTTTCAAACGCATACCTATTCCATGTCATTTTCCATATTCAAATCCGTCGGAAAATTCCGCAAATGGCATCAAAAAACTTTCAGGTATTTTTATGGTACTGCCAAGTTTCTGAGGAAAATTCCGCATATGGCATCAAATCACTTTCAGGTTTTTTTACGGAACTGCCAAGTTTCTGAATAAATCTAAGGATTCGCACAAAATCTTGAATCCTAAATCTCATAGAAAAAACTTTGCCAATCAGTTTCAAGGAAAGAAATTCAGTATTATTGAAGGTGAAAACTGGTGAAATCATAATGGTAGAGTGTTTTTTTTTGTCTTTTTCACAAGTTTGTCAAAACCCTTGTAAATGAAGACAACATTCTGTTTTTTTTTCAGATTTACCCAGTAAATTATGTCATAATTTTGTAGAACTATTTAAGTCCTTCAAAAATATTAATACAGCAACAATGAGTCACTCAAATAAATGCGTTAAATGAAATGGGTCCAAGTACTGTGCATTGTGGCACTCCATATTATTCGACTGAAGATGACTACAGATGCAACTAATTGAAACTTCGTCAGAAGAACTTCAACCCCAACGTTGTGATTAGCTAAATTTAATTCAGTTAAATCGTTATCAGATGAAAAATATGGCAGTGATTTCGATTTTAGTATAAACAACGTTTTTCCGTTCAAACATCAAATTGGACACTCTGTATACAAGCCAAACAATCGGGTTTCGTGCTTCAATGAGTGATTAAAAAATTATGACACTTGCTTAAAAGTGATGAGTTCCTACCAGCAAAAGGTTTTCGTCTAGTTGGTGGGTATTCTCATTTCTTGTCTAACACATTCAGTAAACTCTTTCAATTGTACTTCAATCAAGGTATTTCTGTAACATGCACCTACAAAAATATGTCTTTAGATAACTTTCAACATGCTTAGTAACTATATCAATTCAAATAGTTTTTTATCTTTACAATCTTAATATTTGAACTGTGTCGCGAGTTTGTTTGACTTTGCTCAAGAATGATTTACAAAAACCACTAATAATTCAGTAAAATCACGTAGCTTCAAAAAACGGTATTGAAATTCAACAGTTTTGTAGTTCATATAAGTGCTCCTGAAGGCAAGTATCTAGCAATTTCACTTACTTTTGTCACATTACTTTTTTTTCGTTAACCAAACCCCTCACCTGATTTTTTTTTAAATTTGGATCAAGGAATGATAACGTATTTAAACTGTGGTGATTACTTAATTGATGACTGTATAACGTACAGATTTTCACATGACTTCATTTCACGTGACTGTCTGTCTGACCATGTTCTCATTGTGATATTCTTCTACTCATGATAAATAGATCCGATCATACATATAAATATATACAGGAAGGAAATTTTATTCGGAAATTCAACAGAAAACAACTACTGTCCCTTCTTGTGTTATAGACGTGATCCTTTTCACAGATAATGAAAAGTTCTGATTCATTTTCTGTTACAAATAATACTGCTTCATATATATATATATATATATATATATATATATCTATATAGATATTTATCGATGTTGAAATTTTGCTAGTAATAAAACCTAGCGTTTATTTTTGTCTCATAAATATACCTGACAAATTTTTTTTGTTACAAGTTTCCTAGAAATATCAACAGAGTTTCCCCAGAAAATAATTCCATATTTTATCCTAGGTTGTAGAGAGGGCAGCTTCGGTTGAGACATGTTCTGACAGTATTTTCAATGCATATTAAAATTTTGAAATATTTTTTGATAAATAATCTGTGCTTTTTCCAGTCAAGTCTTCTATCTATTGAAAGTCACAAATTTTTTACATGATTGCATTTGTTCATCAACCACATTTGGTATTTCATTTGTGTACAGTATATTTAGTGATGGGCCCAGGATTGGTTCCTGTGGCACACCTTTTTATCACAGTTGGATCCGATTTTATTATCTCCGCGTTATTAATTTCAATAAAATATTGGGTTCCATTTGTATAATATCATTTTATTAATTCCATATTTATCAAGTTTGTTACATAAAATTTCATGGTTGACACTGTCAAATACTTTTGACAGGTCATTACAAAAAGTTATAGTATCTTTGTTCGAATGATGTAAAAATTTTTCAATGGCTGTATATATTGCTTGTACTGTTGATTTACCTTCACGAAATCCATTTTGTTCTTTTGCTAACAACACATTATCATCCAAAAACTTAAATAACCGTTTGTCATGAGATTTTCAAAATTTCCACTGCTAATTGGTGACAATAATTTAGGCCTGTAGTTACTTCCTTCGTTTGTTTCATTTCTTAAATGAAGCTTCAATAAATACGACTTTCAATGCTTCTGGGAATACTGCTTGTGACAAAACGTGAATTCATGATATTTTTTGTGTGTTACGTCGAACGATAAGCTATGATCTCAATGCATAGCAATATTTAACAATATTTTTTTATTAATAATCGGTGATTTTTCAAATCCAGTCTTCTATCTATTAAAAGTCCCAAAACACTTTACCTGATTACATCAACCACATTTGGTATTTAATTTTTGTACAGTATATAAATATATATTTATTTATATATATATATATATATATATATATATATATATATATATATATATTTATGGGCCTAGGATTGATCCCTGTGCCACACCTTTTTTATCACAGTTCGTTCCGATTTAATTATCTTGGCATTTGGATTGATGATTGAAGTTAAGGTGGCAGAAACATATTGGTAATCTGATAAAAAAATATATCTTCCGCATTGGAGCCCTGAGAAGATGGCCCATATTCACAATAGAATCAAATATTTAATTAAAATATGGGGAACTTGCTCTAAAAATAATTTTAGTAAAATCTCCGCTGTTGAAAGTGATGTATCGTCTACCATTTGACACTTCAACAAATCAACGTTATTCAATGACAAACTCATTTTCTTTGGAGGAGCATTATTATGCAATGGACACTTTCAACGTATCCTATATTATTATCAATGAAAATGAGATCTAATTTAATATTAACCAGAAATTCAGGAATACACAATTACCATATACGACAACATAACTTGTTCCATCTAGATTCTGCAAGCTCTGTAATTGGCCAAAGATGATTCACCCATGAACCTCTTTTAAAATTCATTGGAATATCCGAAGACATATAAGGTTGTACAAATATCACTAAATTTGAAATCAAAATAAGAAAAAAATTCTGCAAAGAAGAAATTGACATTGAATGGATTACTTCTTCGTTTTGGTGTTTTTTGTTTCTCTGTAATTCTAAATCTTTCATTTAAAGAAATTTGTAAATACAAAAAAGTTCATGATCGGTCTTATACCAGTTTGATACTGTTTTACTGTTCATACTATTCTATCATAGATATCCTAATAATAGACTAAATATAGCCGTTCATAATTTTAAAATGGTTTCTTAAAAAAAACAGTGTACACTTTGATTCATGAATAAACGTTATTATTATTATCATTATTTTTAATACATTCTTTTATTTCAAGGGGAGTGGTAGGTTCAAAGAAAAAAGTATCATCACATCCTTTTATTTTTTTGTAATCTGGCCTATCTGTTTTATTCAGGTCAGGGCAAGCTTCACTAAAATACTTGTTGATTTGATTCACTGCGGTTTGTGAATTATTATGTTTTTTTGCAAATCTATCTAGGATATTGTTTTTGTGATATTGATTGTTTGGTTTTGTTTTTTTTTTTTTTTCGTTAATGGTCAGTTTAACTTTGCTTTCATTTTCGGCTTTCTTTGTATATTTAGTGTTGGTCATTTTTTAGCAGCTATAATAACTTTACTGAGAACAAGAGAGTACTTTTCAAAATACTCCGTACTTATCAATCCTAATATGTACCTAATGAACGTTTTCTATATTTCAGGACTGCTGTTGCGACATGTTATCCAAGAGGAGCATTCAAGTTACAATCCTACTCTGCACTCTGGCACAAAACTGGTGTCAAAACACTACAAATCTCCCAGCCCCAGACAACTCATCCACAGAAATCATCCTGCCCCCTACTCCAAACGTCACGCAAATCAGGAGCTATGACTATTTGGTGGAACTACACTTCGACGTGCACGAAGAGAAGGTACCAGAATTCATCGTAAACGCTACGTACAAAAATTCTCTGAACCATTCCATCACAGTGAGCAATATCGCAGAACTATACGGACTGAGCAACATAAGTCAGTCTTCTACAAGCGCTGCTCTAGCAGCTTTGAACATAAAAACGAGCATAAATAGTTTGGAAGTAGCCCTTGAGGAACTCGAAATCATCTTCAAGGACTTTTATGATAAAGTTTTCATCGATAGGCTGAATATTTCCGGAGTAACACTGAGAAATTTCATCATAGCGCTAGGCATAGACGAGAAGGAGTTCACCAGCGCTATGAGCTTCAACGACCCCGATCCCTTCGAGGAGTTTAAAAAGGGCAATTTCTCTGAAGAATCTCTAGAAAGAGCTCTCAATGGCACTGGCAAAACGCTGGAGGAGTTGTTTGCAGCTTGCCGGGACGTGTTGCTCTCCAAAGCGCTCACATTGGAAACGAAAGATCTAGTAGGGATTTTGACAAAGTACGACTTCACGCAAAGAGAAGCTTTACAGCTCTGGCAGTACCTGAACATATCGACAGGGGATGTGGAAGCGATTCCGGCATTCAGCAAGCTTCTGGCAAACGCTGTCGCAGAACTGAACGAGGAAACGTATCTAGGTGTTGTTATAGGTGAAAGCAGTGTTGCAGTCAACAAGAAAGTGTTTGACGTCTGGAAAAGCCAGGTCATATCGAGAATGTATGTGCAAGCTATAAATGGCTCCGTCTTGATAGAAATTGGAGGAAGGCATTCATCTTCAGATTTTGACTACATAGTCGCCCTTAGATCAAACACAACCTACAACAACGACTCGATTGTTCGGTGGGTAGCGACTTCAAACGATATCAGAAACTGCACATTTGTCACGTTACAGAACGGCACGGTGGTATCAGAACACGTAGATGAAGCGAGATACGTTTTTCCCCATTTTGAAGTCACTTCTAACTCTTCTTGGGCGGATTTGGTTGTAGGGAGTCCCTTGGTTTGCCAGGGTGAAGTATATGGTCTAGCTGTAGAAGAACTTGATTCCGGCGGTGTTGTTTTTGATTCATTTGTCAAGATACAAGTGCGTTCAGCAGGGTTGACAGAAGTGGTTAGCAGGTGTTTGTTGTTTGTTGGTATTCTAGGATGGCTGCTCAATTCATTAGCCTAGGAAGTAAATACAAAGACAATAAATGTATATAGTTTTCACGATTAATTGTATTATTCATTTTCGTAGTACTTTTTTCAATTCAGAAAACAACGTTAGTGGTACTCGACCAACGTTTTGCTTACCCAGTGAGGATTATCAGGAGCTGTGAGCTTCATTATTGAAAATACTCTCACTTATTATACAGGGTGGGTCACGGTCGATGGTACCTTAGACGTTTACGAAGAACGGGAAATAGGATCATTCTGAAAATTTGGTTTCTCAAGTAGTTGCTCTTGGTCTATCGATCTAAAATATTTTCAGCAATGCAGCGTTGCCGCTTATATCAGAAAGTTGCAGCAACTTTGTTATTTCAAATGGGTCACCCTGTATATTACCGAATTTTTGAACTTGTCATTCCTTTCTGATTATTTCTGCCCCATACTCCCCTATACCCTATCTCTAACAGTTTTTGAAATATTGGATATTTTCCATAGTTTTTATCCAAAACATAGCTCGAATTGAATGTTTATTTCTGCGGTATTTGGATTCTTAGGAAGTTGCAATTTTGTGTTTAGTTCATCAAGATCATGTATATTGATACTGTATAGAGAAGTTTGTTCTGCGTTATACAGGGTCGTTCAAAATTCATGATCTTACTGCTAGATACGAAAAAGGGTTGAAAGTGCGTTTTTTAAAATGGAACATCCTGTATTATGAAATATCCTGAAAGATGACTGAATTTCCTTCGAATTGATATATCATGTTCCTATACCTAAGTAGCCAGAATTCCGAAATAATAGCAATTTTCACTTGTAATCTCTCAAGTGCTTGAATTATTGCCGGAAATTTACGGCAATTAATTCAAGCACAAGGGTGATTCGGTAAGAAAATTTCACACCGAGAAATGAAAATCATCCAACAATTCATAAGAAATAACTAACGATGGTTTCACCTGAACTATTTATAACCACTGAAATATTGATATGTAAAATACTTTTTCATTTTCATCAATAAATGTTTGGCATGTGACATGTGACATTTGACATGTTGATATTTTGCTTTAATGTACCAATAGAGGTCTAGTTTTCATATGAAAGGAGATAGTTATGTTTTACTAGATATTTGGAATGTGTCTGAAAATATTTTCTCCACGATTATGGCAGAAATTGTCAATTCTGAAATCATATTTCAGAAGAAGTTCAATACACCATTTGTCACAAGTTTGTATCACAAGTCCCGTAGTTCAGCGGTAGTGTTGCAGCCTATGAGTCGCTAGGTCGATGGTTCAATCCACGATAAGAACATTACTTTTTTATTTTTTTTAGTCCAAATTTAAACACATTTATTGATGAAAATTTTGTTAAGTATTTTACATATCAATATTTCAGTGGTTATAAATAGTTCAGGTGAAACCATCGTTAGTTATTTCTTATGAATTGTTAGATGATTTTCATTTCTCGGTGTGAAATTTTCTTACCGAATCCCCCTCGTACTTGAATTAATTGCCGTAAATTTATCTCGTACATGAATTTACATGAATTTACATGAATTTTCAAAGAAAATTCATGTACTGTACTCGAAAAATTTCCGGCCATAATTCAAGCACTTGGGAGATTACAAGTGAAAATTGCTATTATCTCGGAATTCTGGCTATTTAGGTATAGGAACATGATATATCAATTCGAAGGGAATTTAGTCATCTTTCAGGATATTTCATAATATACAGGATGTTCCATTTAAAAAACGCACTTTCAACCCTTTTCGTATCTAGCAGTAAAATCATGAATTTTGAACGACCCTGTATAACGCAGAACAAACTTCTCTATACAGAATCAATGTTCATGATCTTGATGAACTAAACACAAAATTGCAACTTCCTAAGAATTCAAATACCGCAGAAATAAACATTCAATTCGAGCTATGTTTTGGATAAAAAATATGGAAAATAACCAATATCTCAAAAACTGTTAGAGATAGGTATAGGGGAGTATGGGGCAGAAATAATCAGAAAGGAACGACAAGTTCAAAAATGCGGTAATATACAGGGTGACCCATTTGAAATAACAAAGATGCTGCTACTTTCTGGTATAAGCGGCAACGCTGCATTGCTGAAAATGTTTTAGATCGATAGACCAAGAGCAACTACTTGATGAAACCAAATTTTCAGAATGATCCTATGTCCCGTTCTCCGTAAACATCTAAGGTACCCTCGACCGTGACCCACCCTGTATAGTGTGTCCAAATTCTCATGGAAACATCACCGACACTTCCGTAATTTTTGACGTAAAATTGTAGTAGGAGGCAAATAGATCGAAAATGTCTTCGGATTCCTGAAAACATTTCACGTATCAAGGAAACACTCCGTAACTTCCGTCATTTTTTACGTGGCTTCGTACGGTTTTGGCGTATCTGTCGATTTTAATAGATCCACAAATGAAAACGATGTTTTTTTTGGTTTTCACTTAACAGATTTTTGGCTCATTCAAATTTCGAAGAATCCGAAAAAACCAGTTGAAATGTTATACACTCATCTGTTCAAGGGTTTTTTTCTGTTGGATTTTTTTATGGAAATTCCAAATATACAATTTTTTCAGACTATATGCAAAGATGATCTAGTATCAATATTGCACAACAAAATTAGGTATTTGAAAACATTTTTAATAAATTCTTCAAAACAGGTACAAAAAATATATACACAATACTTTCATAAAAAGGAACGTAAATGAAGATTCACCACCTCCAGTTATCCACTCTGGACTTTCTGAGTGCTTCTAGAGACTTCTCAGCTCTTATTCTTGCTTCCGTGTGTATCCTGAGATTCCCCCCTTGTGTACCACTCACAATGGATTCGTGTTGCAATGCCCCCGAAACACCTGTGAATAAGGAGATAAATAATAATGAACCTTTCCACGAGATATGAAAAAACACTGCAATGAGAAAGGATGTACGCTAATATCACTCGGGATTTTTTTCTGACTGCTAGTTTCTCTATAATCAGAAGAAAAGTGATTCGTCACGTTCATCAAAACTAGACTTGGCAACGTTGTTGAAGTTGTGCACCAAATACTCATTCAAATATAATGTGTCGTATGACAGTTGTCATTTGGTACCAGACGGTTCGTCTGTTTCACGGAGCAAACCAATAAGAATCGTTTGTCTCTGTTTAACTCGTTAGCCTACATTAAAAATGGACACAAGTCAAGCAGTTCCATCAAATATTTGTGTTACACACGTACAGGCCCTACGTGATTTCTTATTTGAGGTTAAAGCGGTTTTCAAAGTTTTGAAAGCTTCTGTTGTTAGTATTCTAAAAATTCTTTTGATTCCTGTATCTGTATCCCTGCAACAAAGTGAACATGTCGAAAAAGTGCTTTGTACCCGGTTGTCTGAACACCAGTGAAAATTCTTATAAACAAATTTTTTATGCACCTAAAGATGCAGAGCGCCGTAAAATGTGTTTCGAAGCAGTGAATAAACCATGTGTAAAAGCGGAAATATGTTATTGTGAAGAACATTTCCAAGTGAGTACTTTGTTATGTTATTATTGTATTCAAAGCAGAGTTCAAAGAAAGATTTAAAATTTTAGTCATTGCAAAAAAGACCTTGAACTATCAAAAAAATTTAGGTACTTACTAGTAGAGATTCAAAACCAAAAACCAAATTCAAAGAGATGAAAGTCACAATGAAATCATAGACATTGCTATATCTGATTTGATTTTACCCGATGAGAACGTTATTACGATTTGCGGTATTGCCAATGCTCGTTTCTCATCAAAAGGATGGTCCGTTCAGACAATTTGAAAACTATAATTACAATAAAAATAGGTAATATGTGGATTTTTTTCTCTGAGTTGATCAGTTGACAACGTTTTAATTATTTCTCAATGGCTTATTTCAAGCTAGAAGCTGAATTTTTAAGGAGAACGGTATTGCCTGTTTCGGAACGTGGATTATGGTGGGGGGTGTTTCCGATGAACGTGACGTCAGCGGCACACTTCTGCCCAAAAAAGGCAAAAAGCAGCAAGTGATGAAACATTGAAAGAAGATAAATCAATATTTTTGAAATTGAATGGCTTTACTTATTGCGGTTTGCCATCTTGAATTACTCGTCTCCACGAAGAATTTTCGAGGGTTTGGTTAACAAGGTGTGTCACATACTGTTCTTTCGTATTCAGGAAAAAAGTTATTTTTCAAAAATTGTCACTTACTGCCTTTTGCCTTTTTTGGGCAGACTTTCAAATGTGATATTTCTTCAAAATGAAAGAAATATAGTGGATCTCTTTGTTGAATGGACGTTTCAGACTAGAAACTATCGATTTGAACGAGTTTTGAAATTTATTTTTCGTAAATGTAAAGGTCCGAAATAAACCTCACGTATATTTAGATTAGATTTTAGGAGGGGTAGTGGCCTGACAAGCACAAAGACCTTTTGAATATTTTGTGCATGACCCTCAATCTATTCGAGGCTCCCGATTTCGAAGATTTTTTTCGTACTACGTAAGTAAAACGTTTGAATGCGATTTGACCGGTTTCCTGAGACGAAGTTAAATCCCTGAAAATAACCAGACAACTCTAATATCAGCTGAAAGTGGTTAGTATTGTACATTTTTCAACTTTTTAATAGAGTTGGGGGAAAAAAATTGTTGTTGTTTTGTTTAAAATTGTTTTTTCCGTTAACCAGCTGTCGTCCCCTTACGAACGGCAGCCCTCAAAAGTCGAAAGTTGTGCGAGCTAAGGATTAACGAGGTCTTACCTTTTTACGTGCGATTCCTAGCACGATCCGAGGAGAATATCGAAGGGAGGTCCGTTGGTCACCCATCCAAACCATGGCCTCGCATAGCGTTGATTGGCTTCAGATATCGGTGAACCGGCGCTCTCCGTTCCATAGCTCTCCGTTCGAGCTATGGAAGTATCAGTATGACTTGTGAAGACGTAGTCGACCCAATTTCCATTTGTTTCATTAGTAGGGTCAATATCTCGATTTTTAATTTTGTTTATATTTCCCGGAATATTGATTTTACGGAAAAAATGTTCCTACCTTTTTTATAGATTTTCTGGGGCAGTCAAAAAATATACCTTGATAAATTGAACAAATATTCTTTTCCTACATATTTTGTATATTCCAAAATTCAAATTTTTATTTTCCGAAAAAATTTATTAAAAATTTTATGAGATTATCAAGAAAGATGGAATGTGAAAATCTGTCGTCATCTTTGAGTTTTTGGTGGTTTTATAAAAAAAAACAACATTCTGTTCATTTTCCAAGATATGAAAAAATTTCATGGAAACTTTTTGTAGACCTATTTGAGAAAAATAAAACTGTTTTTAACATTTTCCCGATTTTCTTTTCATTTTTAGAGTTTTTAGTGTTTTCCTAAATAATGTAAAAAAATTTCTAGTTTTTCGTTTTTGTGAAATATTTCCCCGACTAATAAAATTACGAAAAAATTTAGCTATATTTTTAGTGGACGTTTATGAGATGATCAAGAAAGATGAATTGTGAAATTTGAAAGTATGTCGCCTTCTTACTAGTTTTTGGTAGTTTAAAAAAAATACTAATTTTCGAATAATTAAAAAACTTCATGAACACTTTTTGTAGATCTGTTCAAGGACATCAGAACTGATTATATAAATTTTTTCGATATCTTGTTTCGTTTTCGAGTTGTACATTTTTTAATTTTTTAACTTTTTTCAACTTTGGATACGAACGGTTTGGAAGTATCAGTGTAGCTTATGAAGATGTATTCGATTTTCATTTGTTTCATTAGTACGGTCAATATCACGATTTTCCTTTTTTTATATTTCCCGTACTATTAATATTACGGAAAAAATTTACCTAGTATTTTTTTGTTCACCTTTATGAGATTATCAAGAAAGATAATAATTAAAAAACTTCATGAACACTTTTTGTAGATCTGTTCAAGGACATCCGAACTATTCACATACATTTTTTCGATATCTTCTTTCGTTTTCGAGTTTTTTGAAGTTTAATTTTTTTTTTTTCAACTTTTTCCAACTTTTCAATAGAGTTGCATGGATACAAACGGTTTGGTTTGTATTCATGGTCAGTGTGGCTTGTGAAGCCTTATTCGGTGCAATTTTCATTTGTTTCATCACTACGGTCAATATCTCGATTTTTCAATTTTTTTAAATATTTCCCGGACTATTGATTTTACGGAAAAAATATAGGTACATATTTTGTAGATTTTTATATATTTTAATTTACATTTGTATATTACTATACAATTCAGCTGCATGAATGTAAATTATTTCTGAATCAATAAAACAGTGTTTTTATTTTTTAAATGCAGCTTCTCTTGAATTCAACGACATCGCAATCCCCAACACCCTTTATATAACACAGACCACGTGGTGTATCAATAATTTCTCACCTTTTTTCTGAAACAGCTTGCCCAAAACATAATCATCCTGCGATTCGCCATCAGAATTCTTCTTCGTTTTTTTCTTGTCTTTCTTCATCCTCTTAATTTCAGTTTTCACCAAGCCGTCGACTGGCTCGCCGTCTATAGTCCCTGAATCGTCCACAACGCTCCTGTTTTTCCTCTTCTTCTTATCCCTCTTCGGTGATTCCCCGTGGTGTTTAGTGAACTCCTCTATGAGTTTAGGAGGCTCTTTGGTGATCTGTCTGCGAATTTGTTCTACCGTCTGCGCAGCTTCAACCGGATCTTTTTTATGCGAAATGAGCGCGTGGTGAAGTTCAGCTGTTTTTTCTGAATACTCCAGAGCCTCGGAAAACCCGACTTTAGCTTCGGAACCGTCAATTTCGTTAACCACGGGTTTTTGCTCTGCTGCTTTCCTCTTGTTGTACTGTAACAGTTCTTGCGCCGTCAACTTTTTCAAAGCTTCTTTCTCCTGCAACTTTTTCAGCCTTTCCTCCTCCAACTCCAGTTGAAATGAGGTAGGTTTCTTCGATAAGCTCTTCGCAATTTGCTGAGCCAAGTTTTTCATCTGCTGGATTTTGTCATCTGTGAAAGGGACGTCTGTTCCTTCATCAGAGCGGCCGTCTCTGGATTTGTCGCTCTTCTTCTTTTTCTTGTTCGTTTTCTTCTTCTTGAGATTCTCTTGTATCCTAACCTAAAAATTATTCAATATATAACAATTTTAACAACAATATTGTCGACCTACTCTAGAATCGTGGAATATGTTAGCGGTTTCTGGATTGGAGTTCTGCTGTTCCTGGAGAGAAAAGAGATCGTGTAGATCCGACGATTTGAAAAACCTATTCGTTTTTGGGTCGATGAGGATTTTATTACTCAAGAGCTGCTTCCAAACTTGCCGTTGATACATCTGAAAATAATAAGTAAATCAGATGTGAAAGTCTGAATGATTGAGGCTCGTGTCGGCTGGGAATGATCCTCCACGATTCACTGTTCCGTTAAAAATTAACAGTGCTGCTCCTAGGGTGGCGTATGGAGTTATAAACAAGGCCTATCCAGAACACATGGCTAATGACCATAGCAATCGATGCCAAAACACCAAGGAAAAAAATTAAATCATGTAATGTTATTTGAAAGTCAGTAGATACCATAGAAATATAATAAACACTAGAACGCCAATTACTTCATAATAACGTGGTCATCCTAGGGCAGATACACCAACCTATGAGTTTGCGCAATAGAGCGCGTGTCGCCAGGGACGGTCTTAGAATTTTTGACTTCATGTTCCTGGTATAAGTTGTCGGTAATAGCATATTTGCAATATAATAGAGTTTTCCTTCTATGATATATACAGAAAACCAATAATTGACTCATCACTTTGATTCAAATAAGGAGAAATGGTAGGATTGGAGGAAAAAGGACTATAATAATTCTCAACACATTTTATTTTGTACAAACTTATTTCTATCAAACGAAAATTGTGGCATTTTGTTTCAAAATCTATTGATGGGAAAACAGAATCAATTTTGTAAGTGTTTTCTCTTCAGTTCACCTCTAATTTTCTCAGTTTGCGACATTGCAATACTGAAAAATCTAATTTTGGTGTAAATTGTTGTTATTGTTTATATCATTTTCATTTTGTGACTCACCTCATAGGGAGATAAATAATTTTTCATCCTGAAATAATATTGATGGAGTTTGGTGTATGAAGGTTTCCAAAAATTCGTTTCATTTGGCATAAAATTATCAGCAATTGCAAGAACCTGCCGGATTTTTCTCTCAAGGAAAATACAAATATCAAAGTATAACAGTTTTTGATGGCCTTATGAGAGACCACCTCTATTTTTTCTATTCACTAATTCAAAGTTTTATGCATCTGCAGAAGATTATGTAATGTCTTCAAGAGTAGACAAACATACTCTACATTTGAAATTTTTTATTTATAGTTTTAACGACAAATCCTGATATATGCGTAACTACATTTGAGAGAAATGAAATTAAAGGATAAAATTCCCCATCTTCGATTAACATGTCGTTGACACCAATGTCATATTTTTTTATAATGGACATATCATTCAAATTTAAGTCCGCATAGATTCTGTTTTTGCCTCTGTGTCGTTGTCAATATATTGATGTTATTCAGATTCACACAGTTTCCCTGAACAACTGCTAAAACCTAACAATGCCAAAACTCAGAAGCCGACACTGTTATCTTTCTTCGCTTGATACGTCACGATAGGATTTTAAGGTGGTGTTGCCAAGTTTACTGGACTTCCCACAGCTACCTGCCCTAACTACAGATGATATTCCGAACTTCAACGACGTGACCAAAAACAGCAATAATGCGCAAGTGCAAACGTTGGTCATCATTCTCTGTGAAGGGCCATTTAACTGAATCTCGGACAGCGTGTTTGGTGACCTGGTGTTTATTATAAGCGTGTTCCGTTTCATGCATTCATCGCATCACTGTTGCAGACATAATCAAGCGTTCCGTTTCAACTAACATTGACGTTGGTGGGTTGAATCGGAACGATTTTTGTTTGGATGGTGCATGCGGTTTCCCGCAGATGTTGACATTTATCACTTCATCAGTCAACCAAAATCTTATGTAACAAAAACAAATCTGTTAATCTGGTAAATAAATTAATATGGGTAGAACGAAAGTGGCAAGAGTAGGAGGCGAGCTTTGTGAAAATGAGAGTAGCTCAGATTCTGATACAAGTGATAGTTATGAGGATAATATCGTCTGTCCCACGCCAAAACCACGAATACTAATTTTCTACCAAAAATTTTCAATGCCAAACTCACGAAAGTGCTATAAGGTTGTCTACTGTGAATTCGCGAATGTGAAAACTTACCAAGGTTTTCAAAGAAAGAAGCACGAATATTCTTAAAACTGTTCTCATTCGAAATGACAAATTGCACATTCGTGGTTATGGCATGAGACCGACGATATGACGTTGAATGAATTGACGATTTTTTCTTCCATTGTACGGTAAATCAGGTAAATGTGATAATGCACAAAACTTGACACTTCATCAAATATGAAATTTAAACTTTAATTCGGTTTCTGACGATTCTGTTTGAACGTAAAACCACATACAAGAAACTCTTTGTTTTGACTGAGATGTGTTTTGACTTTTGAGTTTGACAGATCTAACTTGGATCGCATTCATCGCTGCTAGACGAACGGGCAGTAGTTCATGCACTTTCGATGCCTCAAGGCCAAAGAGGGGAATATAAAAGTGGGCGTGTCAATGCGCTCCCAATATAGCGCAATAAGCGCATTATGTCCTCAGTGCATGAAACGGAACTAACCTTTAATTTCTATAGTAGATACACAGAGCTCATCCACATTTATCAGTAGAAGCATGCATCCTTCTCAACAGATAGATACGTTTACTGAACTAGAATCCTCCATTAAAAATATTCTAATGATCACAATGTATTAACTATAACATACAATATACACTACAAAATATTAATATAAAATTAATAGTGGATATATACGATATTGCTTGTCCGTCATTTTTTGTACCATTGAGCAGCTTGTTATATTGAAGAATATAATTGGATAGTAAGTGACGCTTGATGACCGATTCTAGATCTTAAAGAAAAACGCTGTCAGCGAGAATTTCGACTTGAGAAGAGGAGAGTTGAAAATGAGAGAAGACGGGGTCGGCAAGCGAGATCAAACGATTAATCGAATCCCCAGGCGCGATTAAAATTTGAGTCAGAGTTTATTTTTTATTTTTATTGGAAAAGTGAAAAAATTCCACAATTTTTTGTTCTACATCTAAAATAAAATCCATTCAGAGTAAATTGTTTCAACTAACCAAGATCTGCTAACGACATGGGCAACCTGTAAGGGTGAGGAGGTCATACACACGTAGCAGACAGTATGTTTCTTTTGCATTCCTTCAATTAATGAAGTCTCTACAGTTGTTAACTGAACCTTCAAATGCTATCCAAGACAAGGACACATAAAATTGGTGGTCAGGATTTATCTCTAAAATGCATATTTGACGCCATCATACATTCGTTTCTCGCTTCATCATGAGACCGTATAATCGCGATAATTATTATAAAACAGTAAGCCTCAAGGTTCAGTTTTAGGCTATCATGTGATATCTTTTTCTGAATTAACTTCAGTGCTTTTCGAAGACAAACCAACAATACCTTTTCTTCAATAGTACCAGCAGAAAGCAATCGATAAACAGTTACTTCTTTGTCTTGGCCGATTCTCCAAGCCCGTTCTCTAGCTTGAGTGTCAGTGGCTGGATTCCAATCAGGATCGAAAATGATGACTCGGTTGGCACCTGTCAAATTCACTCCGAGTCCCCCGACCCTCGTTGTTAACAGAAAAACGTCGTAGGATGAATCCTAAAAATAAAAAAAAAAACATCAGAAGAGAAACAGGTGCTAGCTTATAGACAAGATAGCACAAATCACAGATGAAATATTTCACATAAGACACCATTCTTCGATTAACATTCAGTTCTCAGCTAAAACTCTGAAAACAAGTGGGGAGTGTCCTTGGTAACACCTTTACTACTCATGTTTACTCAAAAACAAATGAAGTCATGTCGCTAGACTTGATAAAGTCATCAATTTATAATAAAAAAATTATGAGAACCCCATCCCATCCTCTACAAAATTTTCAGGGAGATTTGCGCCCAGATTGTTGATAATTTTCCCCCGCCTCTACCACCACAAAATTTTCTGGGCTGTTCGTGCTCGCATTTTCATTATTTTCCACCTTCCCCCACTCCCAAATTTTTGTTCATTTTCCGCCCTCCCATCCCCAAATTTTCCGGGAGCTGATTATACCCCCAAAATGTTCAGTGCCATTCGCGCCCTGATTTTTGACTATTAGAAACATCAAAATCTCGAAAACGAAACAAGAAATCAAAAAATTGTTTATGAACAGTTTCATTGTCCTCAAACAGATCTGCAAAAAGTTTTCATGAAATTTTCTCATAACTTGGAAAATAAACGGACTTTTACCATTTTTTTCTAAAAAGACCAAAAACTCGAAAACTAAACGAGATATCGAAAAATGTACAAGAACAATTTCATTGTCCTCAAACAGATCTACAAGAAGTTCCCACGAAATTTTCTCATATCTTGGAAAATAAACGGAATATTGATTTTTTTTTTTCATAAAACCACCCAAAACACAAAGATGTCGAGAGATTTTCAGTTTTCACAACATACCTTTCTTGATAACCTTTTAAAAATCTATAAAAAGTGTCAATGAAATTTTTCAATAATATCAATAGTCCGGGAAATATTTGAAAAAAACCAAAAATAAAACTATACGAGAGGTATCAAAAAAATGTACTCAAACATTTCATTGCCCTTAAACAGATCTACAAAAAGTTTCCATGAAATTTTCTGATATTTTGGAAAATAAACGGAATAGTGAACATTTTTTTTGTTATAAAACCATCCAAAACACAAAGATTGCGACAGATTTTCAATTTTTACAAGATCCTTTTTTGATCACATCCTAAAAATCTATGAAAAATGTAAATGAATTTTTTCAATAATATCAATAGTCCGGGAAATATTTGAAAAAACGAAAAATAAGGGACCTGAAAAATATGTTATAATTTTTTTATAAAAACGCCAAAATCTCTAAAACTATACGAGATATCGAAAAAAAAATTGTTATTTATGTACCAAGGGTATAAATAGATGTTTAAGCCCTGGGGGCGACGTTTTACGAACCCGAGGGCCTCGAGCCTGAAGGTTTGCTAGTCGCCCGAGGGTATACACATCTGTTTATGCCCGCGGTACATACATAACTTTTCCCGCTGCCGACACTGTAAATAGTCCATACATGCTTAGCAACAAAACAGGTAAATGGCCTATATCATTCGTTTACTAATTCATCTTGACAACGGAACTTAATAGTGTCATTTACATGCCTAGGGTAATAATGACTTTGCCTTTGACAAGTAATACCTTCAGCTTCATTCATATAAATTTTTAGGTTATGAGACCTTTTGAATATTATTGTTGTCTGCTTATTCGGTAACTTAGTTACACGCACAAGCAACTTAGAATGAAATAGCGAACGAATAATCATGAAGGAAGGGTAAGAAAACAAACTTCAATTCAGGCAAATTTTGAGAAATGTCAACAAGCAGCGGGAAAAACGTAATAAGTAACACGGAATGTATCGACTGTTATCATCCTCGGCAAGCGACAAGCCTCGGCTTTGCCTCGGCTCGTACTCGCTCACCTCGAATGTTAACACGTCTTTACATTCCTTGTTACTTAAATAACTATTATGTCATACTAATTCGTTATTGCAATCCAATCTCAATACAAATCAGTATTTAAAAAAATCCGGTTTGAATTAATAACATCGCCATTTTATCATAGTAGACACTATCGTTGCTAGGTGAATGTTGACAAACGTAAATGTCATAAAATCACAACAATTTTTATATGTGTCAAAGTTAGAAGTCAAAATGAACGAAGATTTTGGAATTCCTGACGAAATTGTTTCTCTTTATGCCCGTGCGGGCCATAAAGTGAACTTTATGCCCGCACTGGCATAAAGTACGACCTTATATAGTTGGTAACTAAGGAATAAAAACACAATAATGAACTAGTATGACATAAAATATATAAACAGTTTTATTGCCCTCATATCTTGAAAAAAATGTATTTTTGTGGTAATTTTTTTTTTGTATTTTGGTGTTTTTAGTTTAAGTTAGGTTCGGTTAGATAAGATTTTGTAATAATTTTATGATTGCGAATAATTTTTTTTATTCATATCTCCGAGGTTAAGTCTTAAAAACAGGTATTTTAGTGAGTATATAGAATCGACATTTAGAAAATGGCAAAAAATTTCATATCGTCCCGCAAGTTGCGTTTTATAAAACTAGAGATCAATGACAAAAAATAATTCCTTTCGAGTTTACTATGTTGGTGGTGTGACTACTCATTTCGAACCCAATGGTACAGATCCCATCTTTCTAAGATCCGTTCTCCAATTATCCCCAAAAAAGTAAAAAAATCACCCATAACTTTTTTCCTAATCAGTACAACATGATGGTCTTACTCTGGTTGAATGCGTATTTTCGATAGAAACCTAACGGTAAAAACCCCATCCCTCCGGCTCTTAAAGTTCTCGAGATTATTTTGGTCCTTCGGGCCAGATTTTGGTCCTTCGAGCCGGATTTCCATTTTTTGCTTTTTAGAGGGGGTGGAGGTAGCGGTTGGACACAGATTTTTAAAAAGAATCCATTCGTGAAAACCCCATTTCTCAAACTCTCTTTAAAGTCGTGTATTCATATTATTGGTGTCCAATTATAGTTTTAAACACTTCAAATGCAAGTCGTAGTATTCAGAAAATCCCACAACTTTTAGGCCCTACTGCTATTACCTGATTGAATTTATCTATGAGAGGTTGCCTGGTACTAATAGACGTTGAACCGTCCATTTTCAAATATTTATAACCGTACTGGTGCAAGAACTGTTGAAATATGACTATCATCGCTCTGCTCTGCGTGAAAAGAAGAACCCTATGACCCTGCTTCTTCCATATCTTCAGTAAAGCAGACACAACTATCATTTTCCCGGATTTCTTGTAGTAACCAAATCTCTCATCTTCCGGCAGAGTACTATCGTCCTACAAATGCAAATAATAATACAAAACATAACACAGTCGAATACCATGCTTGTACTCACCAAAGCGTTACCTACGTCCTCGGTCAAAAATATATCTGGATGATTGCATATTTTCCTAAGCTTCGTAATGGCTACTAGAACGTTGGATCTCATGTGGTTTTCTGAGAACCAATTCTTGGTTCCTCTGCCTAAAATCATATTGACATGCTCGCTCTGAAACACAAGGGCACAAAGTTACCAATGAGCTTCCGAATTTCCAGAAACCTAACCATCAAGTAGCCTTTGTATACGTCAGTCTGTTCTTTAGACAACGAACAAAAAAGAACCTGCTCGCTCTTGTTCGGGAGGGAAATGTGGTGCTGTACTTCGGCTTTGGTCCTCCTCAGCATGTAGGGAGATATAACAGCCTTGAGAGTTGTAGCTACAGACAACGCTGTAGCTTCCTACAAATGAAAATGTTCCTATCATCATTTGGAAACCACTACGTTACATGAAAATCAAGTTGATATCTAGGAAACAAAACACTTCTAAACGATGTCAAAGAATTTTCAAAATAGTGTCAAATTTCTGACATTGAAATGGGAAAGGTTCAAAAACAATCAAGATATCACGAGTCATTTTATTGTGAAGCTCAAGTGCATCTTTACCATGCCATTTATCGTAACTATGAGAATCCTCTCCTTACCTGCATGGGCGAAGAATTCGCGAACCCACCGTGTAAAATGGGATTCGCGAAATGCTCCTGAAATGTCGCCAGATTCCCGAGCATTCCAGGATTCGTGTAATCGAACAGACTCCAGAGCTCCGTCAGGTTGTTCTGCATAGGACTGCCGGTCAGCATTATTCTGTGCGGCGTTCTTATCTGTTTAACGGCCACCGTCACTTTGGCGGTGGGGTTCCGGATTTTATGGCCTTCGTCCAGTATCACGTAATGCCAGTTGTAGTCGAGCAGGTTGCCTTTGTATTTCAGGATGCCCAGGTAGGTTGTTATTATTATGCCTTTGGTTTTGTGCATGTCCTTGATGAGGTCCACTTTGTTGCCTGGTCAAAACGAGTGTTAAAGGTGTGACTGGCTTAATTTTAACAAATGAAGGCTAAACTCCAAAAAAAAACAAAGAATGTACAGTTCACTTAAATTGCAACATGCGATTTTTTTAGTTATGATGCTTATGGCTAGCTTAGCACTGAGAACGATTTACCAAGTAACTGGAAGCCAGTCGGGGTGGTATTTCTACTGAAGGTTGGGATCAATAATTCTAATGTCTTTTTCTCTGAAAACGTTAGAAAAACTGCTTGACAGGTATATTAAAGGCGGAGTAAAAACTTTAAATCCATTATATTTCTTCCAATAAGATTTCAGACCTAACAGGTTATTTTTCACGATTAATTTCGCCAACTGAAGTACATTCGCTTTGAACCTATATCACATCACAAACAAGTTACTTTTAGAAAAAAATGTGAAAAAAATTGGTACTTGATACTGCAAGTAAAAAATAACGAGGTACATTCACAATACCTTGAAAACTTCCTGACTGATGGAGAATACTGACGCGAAACTCAGGAGCCCATTCATGGAAGTGTTGGACCCACTGATGGATTACAGTTGCCGGACAAACAACCAAAGAAGGACCCAGTCCATTAAATCTGAAATGTCATCGAAATATCTTTAAAGTACATACCAATGATATAAACACTACCGGATAAAATTTTCGCGCCAAATTGTATTTTATTTCAACAAAATTCGCGAGTACAAAAAAACTTTTAACGAAAATGTACCATACAAACCATACGACAGTTATTATATTGTCAAATTGTAGCAAATGTTGAATGTTTTAACTTTCCAGGTGAAGCATCTAACAACAACAATGTCTTACGTGATTCACCCTGGGTGTTCTTGAAATGGAGGTTTTTAACTTTATTTTTATTTTTATAACTTCGAGTATTGTACAGTAGCGGCCAATAAAAAATGGGACAACTCTTATAGCAGATTTTGCTTAATTCTAGCTGCTTGAATTTGTGTTATGAATATGTCATATGGCGACATTGAATATTTGACGTCTGTCTAACATTACATTCCAAATTAGAAAGTAAGCATGCCGCATATTAATGCAGTGAAGAAAGGTGGAATAATCACACTATGCAACAACAACTGTCCCATTTTTTTGGCCGCAACTGTACTTAGAATACTTAGATGTAATATTCGACTCCTAAACAAAATAATAAAAAGAAATACCAACCTTCCATGACACGAGATTACTCTACTTATTTCCAGGGCTTGTAAGAAAGCGATAATTTGGACGGTTTTTCCCAGTCCCATTTCATCTCCTAACAATCCTCCTGTGGCCTTTTGGTGAATTTTCCAAAGCCATTTCAGAGAATCCTGCTGATAACTGTAACGTAGAGGGGTTTAGTGTCTGTTAATCAATACAGAGAAAGAAATGCGGTTCTTGTCAATTCAGGTATAAAAATAAAAAATTAAAAACAGCATTAAAGACGCTGACAAAGCAGGATTTGAACCAGGGATCTCGCAATATTCAGTCGATATAGGGTTGGACACCGGCAGAAAGACTGAGTCTCGATATCGAGAGGTCCCAGATGCAAATTCCAGCTAATCCTCATTTTTAATAATGTTTTTCATTTCATTTTTAAATTACCGCGAACCGTATTTCTCTATGGATAATCATAATGATAAATGATAACGATATATGATAAATGATAACGATATATGATACAATGATAACGATATACACACATCGCCAAACTTCTTGGACCCCCTCGTAAAGTTTACAACGAAATATTTATCATGGCTGGTTTTTTGTACATTCAATTGTTATTTCTTTCACCGTTGCTAGGCATCCAAAAATGTTTACAAAAACAATTTTAGATACCAACCAATGTTTAAAAAGTGATTCAAATCGATTTAACGTTGTCAAGAGATTGTTGAGTTCTTTGCAATTATGCCTGGAAATAGAATTTCAGTATTCAATAGAGCAAGAATAGTGGATTTGCTTGACGAGGGTGTGTCGAATCATCAAATCGCGGATAGACTAACGATTCCACGCGCTTCAGTTATCCGAATAGTGCATTTGTACCAGGAAACTAACAGAGTTGACTATAGACGTGGAAATGGACGTCATAGGGTAACTAATGCCACGGAAGATCGGTATCTAGCAGGATATGTACGTCGGAATCGAACCATAACAGTCTCAGCTGTCCGAACTCATTTGCGAAGAACGTTCGATCGATTAATTTCCAATACCACCATACGGCGGAGACTTGCTAGAGCAAATTTGCGATCCAGGAGGCCATTAAGAGTACCCAGGTTACTTCCCAGACACATAGCCGCTCGTCTACAGTGGGCACAAGAACACAGAGACTGGCTTTTAGCTCAGTGGCAAAATGTCCTTTTTTCGGACGAAACCAGAATTGGTTTGGTTAGTGATAATCGGCGACACAGAGTTTGGAGAGGGCCAGGGCGACAAGAAAGACTATCTTTTGCCAGAGAAGTCGTTCCATACCAAGGAGGATCAGTAATGTTTTGGGGAGGCATAATGCATGGTCGTCGTACACAGCTTATTCCCATTCCAGACACTATGACAGGGGATAGATATCTTCGAAACATTATTGAACCCATTATTCATCCTCTCCGACATGAAATTGGAGCCAATTTTATTTTTATGGATGACAATGCTAGGCCCCATCGCACGAGAAGAGTACAAAATGCACTGGAGAATGAGAATATTCAAAGATTACCGTGGCCAGCAAATTCGTCAGACATGAATCCCATCGAGCACATGTGGGATTTCGTCAAACGAGCAATATCAAACAGAATTAATCCCCCTAGCACCCTCCAGGAACTTATCCTCGCGGCCCAAGAAGAATGGAACAACATACCAGTGGATACCATTAACTCCCTTATTGTTTCCATGCACAGGCGAGTTAACACTTTACTAAAGAATAGGGGAGGACACACCGACTATTAAGGCGTTTTTTATTTCCCTCTGAAGTGATTTTCTACTAGATTTCAGATTATTGTAATCATTTTCTTATGCACTATATTTCGTTTGTATTTTTTTTTTGTTTCACTTGAAATTAAATTCAGCCACTTTGCATTGGTTGCTTAACCAAATTAAATGCATTTTGACATACACTTCTTGACTTGTAATAATAGCGTCTCATTTCGACAAACATAGGGGGTCCAATAATTTTGGCGATGTGTGTATGATACAATGATAACGATGAACGATATAAAGATTAACGATAAAGGATATAACGATATGCTTAACGACATAGAAACAAAATAAGACGTTTGATTTCCGAAATACGACATTTCTTCTGCAAACTACGAGTATGGAAGCAACAGCAAGAAATTGCATTAAAAAAATTGTACTAAGTTTCTTTGAATACAATTGGATAAAAGGTTTATAAAGTGGGAAGTAATTCTACTCAATTCGTACTTGCACTAGATGATTAGAGCCTCAGCAACTTGATTGTAAAGCTGTCAAATGTGAGGAAAGAACGGTACTTAAACATTTAGTCTTTCACGGCAAATATTCGGAAATATGAATTCTAGTGCTATCAATGGCAGGATCCCAATACCAAATCACAATTTTCAACATCTCACGTGTTTTCTGGAGATTTTCTAAAGATACCAAATAGTGCGCAAGAAAAAGCAAATGTATGTTTAACGTCGATAAAATCAGTAATAAGCTACCGCTTGTTATTCACTCCATGTAACCTTTGTATGAAGATTGTGAATACTGTGCCACCCAAGGTGACATCTCATGTCGGGTAAGCAAGCAGGTATATGATTATATTTGAGTTATACGTTGACATATAGATGGCGAAACTGTTTAATGTTTAGTCCGCTTACCACTTAATCCCCTTGAAGGTCATCTTCACTTATGTAAGTGTGAGAGAGAGAATATTTTGTGTTTCAAAAAGTGGTTTGAAGGATTCGCGAATTTTTGCTTTGCTCGTGTATTTTATTGCGCGTTTTGGAGTACAAATACCGAGTCTATGAGATACATATTACTCACTCCCAAGAATAGGATTCCATATCTCATTGAGATTCTACTAAAGAATAGTACACAACCTTGGAGGAAGAAAGACCAAGTTCATTCGATGTGACTCTTACAGCAAAAACAGATTTTTGTTCAAAATTAAGACATTTTCATCGATTTTTAATCAGCAATCTAAGTATTTGGATTCCTAGAAATTATGTAGGTTTAGTATTTCCTATCATCAATCCACCTTCGAATGACATGCCATTAGATTTTGCCATATTCATAGCTAGTTGATTTGAGTAGCACCATATTTTTTCCTCACACATGATAATTTCAAGAAGTGTTTCAGAATTTTTATTATGCCGGAATATACTCGTATCATTTGCAAACAGGGTTACTTTTTCTGAAATGTTTGTTCTGACCAAGAGTAGCAAGAGAATTGGTCCGAGTATTGACCCCTGAGGCACACCACGCGCTTTCTTTATTCAACTTATTGGAGTATGTATGGTTGAAGCAGTCAAACGTCATACAAAAAAGAAGAAATTGCATCGTTTGTACCTTTCCTAGCTTGAAAGCATAACTGGGCATTTGTGATGATCTTATTTTGAACTAAGAATGCAGATAATCTAATTTTTACCCACTTGTGATGTCAGGTGATATAGTAATAATGTCAGGCGATCTACTTATGCGTTCAAGTTGTGTAAAAAAATTACTTTGTTGATGTACAACTTTTTTTTACCGTTAACTCCTTTCTAGGCAGATAGTATACCCACATAGTGGAACGTACGAAGGCGTAGAAGCGCCAGATGTAGTGATTTTTTCTAATTCCCAGATAAATCTGTCTATTAGACAGTTATTATAATTGACAGATATAATTGTCTAATAGACAGATTTATCTGGAAATTATACTAATTAAACTAATTCCTTGATACAAGTGTCTAATAGACAGATAATATCTGTCTAATAGACAGTTAATATAAGTCTATTAGACAGTTATTATAATTGACAGATATAAGTGTCTAATAGACAGATTTATCTGGGAATTATAATAATTATAAGTGTCTAATAGCCAAATAATATCTGTCTAATAGACAGATAATATAAGTCTATTAGACAGATGATACCAGTCTATTAGACACTTATACCTAGGAATTAGTATAATTCTCAGATAAATCTGTCTATTAGACACTTTTATCTGTCAATTACAATAACTGTCTAATAGACAGATTTATCTGGGAATTAGAAAAAAATCACTACATCTGGCGCTTCTACGCCTTCGTAGGAACGGGACTGACGGGAGATATATGCCCTCGGCGTTAGGTGAGAACAAATAAATGCAAACATAACCCCATTTTTATGTCACCAATGGCGAATGACTTCAATCTTGGGTATTCCCATAGACATATAATTATGGACTAGCCGTCACGTGACTTTTACACACTGTTCCTTGCGGCCTACAGAAGGATATGTGAGTATGTGAAGGATAGAAGAAGTCAGGACAAAACATATAAATTGGGACGTGTCTAGATTCCCGCACGCAAGAAATTGTAAGGCGTGGTGTTCTATCATGTTTTTATCCAGTCACAGCGTTGCCAACCGTACTATAATATTATAGTATTTGTGCGATTATTACAACTTCATGTACTATAAAATTTCAAAGTGAATATAGTACGCATTCTGTACTATAATTTCATATTTTTTTAATATACAACAATTTCTATATTCACAAATCATAGAAATATAACAAACGATTTTGCAATATACTGATCACTCTATACTGACAACAGTGACAACTTCAACAACATATTCGAATAATCTAGAACAGTACTTCCAGCGCCATCTAATAGTTAATAATGTAATTGACCCGTAAATCAGATATTCAGTAAGGGAATTACCAAATAATAAACTGGGAATCCTCTAAGCGGGGGGGACTCCCAGATTTATTATTTACCAAGAACAGAAGAAGAGCAGACTGAGCAGAGTATAATTTCTGATCCAGTATGAGTTTAGAGTTGATTGAACTCAGATATCTAATTGAGATAATTAGTTTATTTTTCATAAATATTCATAAATAAATAGCTAATTGTTGTTGACGGCATTTTCAAGTAAGTTAAAATGATTTTGTTTCAATAGCTGCTTTCCATTTAACGTAAGGAGCTCAGAGCTACCCAGAGCGTTTGACCATGCGTTCCATTTAGTAGGGCTGCAAGCACCGGTTGACATTCCCCTTGCCCCTCGAGCGCCACCCGTTTAATAGGTGCATGAAGCACAAGTACACCAAAGTCAGAACAGCAAAAAAAACACAGTTGTGGCAAAAAAGTCAGTGATAAGTAATTTCCGATCTCAGAGGCTTGTAGCTCTGGGGCTTAACACTCCTAAATGGAAAACGCCTTATATGTATATAATAGCAAGTAAATTTTTACATGCAGAATTCGAATATATAGGTAAGCAAGAATGGATAAGAGCGATTCTGAAGAGGGTCAAAGTCAATCAACCCCATCAAAAAAGAGACTATGTGTTAAGAGAAAAAAAATATATCGGCAAGAATAGGAAACAAGTTTTACCTAACTGGGTTTGTGGTGATGAAGACTCAAAACAAAGGAGTACTGTAAAGTTTGTCCCACTTCACTAATATCGGAGATTTAAAGAATGAAACTTCATCTAAAATCGCACAAATCGCACTAGGTTTTGTGAAACCGAAATATGAGTTACCGGAGCGAAATCGTTTACGAGCACTATTAAAACTTGCTGGTTATTTTTGCAGAACTTAATATACCATTTTTTTCGACTCAAATTACGAAAGATTTGCGTTTTATTTATTGTACTACATTTTTCTTCAATATTCTACAACAATTTAAGCGCCCGTACTATAACAGCTCCCAATACAGTTGGCAACATTGTCCAGTCAATCACAGGGTGAAATTTGGTTAATCTTGATCTTCCGGAGCTTTATATTTTTGAAAGATCCCTCATTCGGGAATCGGGAGCTTGGACTCCATGTTTTGCCTATACTTACTCTATCCTTTTCACAAGTCTAGCAGCATTGCAGCAAGGGCACCTTTCTCTCTATCTCTGATACCTAGTCCATATTATTTATTATATGTCCATAGATATTGGGTAATCCCAAAGATATACAGAAGGAAAGTGAAGGTCAAGGATTTGTGAAATTAGCTGCAAGGACTCCAAGGCATTCCAGAGTCTGGAAATTGCCAAGTGTAAAAATAATATGAATGCTGATAAGGGATAATGCGCATCCAGTTTCAATTGACGATTTAGTTTTGATGTGCGTCGAGTTTAAATTGACGAAGATTTAGTCTTGGTGAGTGGTTTCTATTTCTTAAATAACATGCAATGTAATTTAAGATCAATGATATAATTAGGATACAGGTACCTACTTAACTGGTAGGGAATGTGTATAAATGAGTCAAATACTGTAAATAGGTCTAGTTTGATCCCCCAGAACATGGTCAATTGATGACTGAAACACATGTCAAAGTGTTAAAAATCGTGGTTTGGTGTTGGGAGAAAACTCAAAAAGTTCCAAACAGTGCAGTGCTAGAACAAAATGCAAGTCATTGCTTAGGCACATGATGTAGTGCTATAAGCAGAACAAAAAAGGAACTCAACAGTTTGAGGAAAGTATAAGTTTGAGGAAAGCATCAAGTGATTTGCTGAGTTTGATATTTATAACATTCACATAATCATTATTATTATAACCCACCCATACAATTTATCCCAAATGTTAAGGGGAACCTTCAAGCCACCTTTCAACAAATGAAAATCGCTTTTCTCTCCTGACTCATCATCAACATTATCATCATCGTCGTCGAGCTTCTTCAGAGCTAGTTCTTCTTCCAATTTTTTATAATATGCATCTAGCCTGGCTTTGTAACTCGTCCAAATACCATCATCTTCAACTTTTTTCACATGCTCAGTTTTTTCTCTTTTCCTTTCCCGTGACTGGAGTTTAGGAGTTGGTATGGCTCTTGGTGATGCTGGTGTGAAGTCACTGTCTAAAACTCATGAAAATGTTGTCGATGATTTGAAGAACAGTATTTTTTTGTGACTTTTTTCAACTAATTTTTCATTCCTAAAAATTTCATCAGGCAATTTACCGTGTTCATTTTCAGAAGGAAGATATTCACTTCCAGATAAATCCTCTCTTTCACTTTCCAAATCTTCATCAAGCTCTATGTTAGTACCATCATTTGCTGGTTTCCCCAAACTAGTGCTAGGACTGGAAATTATCAAATTTAACCCTTCCCCAGAAAACGACTCGTGTTGAAAGTCATTTTGAGTATTGTCATCAGCTTTCTTA
Source organism: Chrysolina oricalcia (assembly GCA_944452925.2). NCBI lineage: Eukaryota > Metazoa > Arthropoda > Insecta > Coleoptera > Chrysomelidae > Chrysolina > Chrysolina oricalcia. The sequence continues at coordinate 5,290,529 of OX101815.2, read as the reverse complement.
CGCTGTCTTGACATGTGCTCATCATCTGAACGCTTTTTTCTCTCCCGCTTTTGTTTTTTGTCACACCTCAGGTCAATTCTTTCACTACTAGAGGCTAAAGATTTCTTGTGATCTTGTCTCTTCTTCAGATCCAGTTGCTGCTGGATGTATTTTTCTATATTCAGAGTTGATTCTCCGGAGTTTTTGGAAGAATCACCATCTGGTTCAAAAATTTCACCATCCTCTAATTGTCCATCAACAGGAGTTTTATTATCTTTCGCAAATATTTCCAGTTCCTTCAGAGCCTGTTCCTCTAAAACTTCTTGGTCTGTGCCCCAAACATTGATATTTTCAGAAAGCAACAGTTGGTTGAGATCGATATGCTGGAAAGAATATTATCAATCGAAGTTTCAACAGGAAATATATTAATAAAGACAGCAGCTTATTTCTTCACACTAAAAATATGAAACTTTGTCCACAATTTTTCTTCAGCAATTTCTGAATAATATGAATTTTGCCTACCTGACTATCCATTTTTAATACTTTATAAATTTTTCAGATTCTCTTTTTCCTGAATTGAAGGTCAAATGTTTGCAAAGTAAACAAAACAGGTTTTAAGCTAACCTCAAATTAGGCATAGATGACATCTCTTCTACACTATTTCAATCAATCTTCTTACACCATAAAATGGTTTTGTCACCGCGAGCAGTTAAGCTGCACTCCCCATATGTCGTGTGCAAGAGAGTCTCAATCAAAGTGATTCCACTAGCTCTGTTTCTCGTTTTACCGACAAATCCGTTGTCATCCGGCCTGGTTACCGGCTTAGAGATCAAGGGGGTTGACGATATTCACAAACATATGAGACATATGTGGCATCGCACGTTGGAGGTGAGGACCTCGTCATATCTAGTTCGCACACTCCGACCAAGTCTTTCTTTGCTCGAAGCTCGCACTTGAAGACTTATCTTCATCTTTCTTCAATGCATAATCGAGAAAGGCGATGGACATACTTTGTCGCATGCGACACAGGGTAGTTAGTGGACATTAGAGAATAGCATGCCAGGGGTCCTATTCTCGAGTTTGTACGTATACGAATTCGATTTCCTGTTTCACACTAATACACATGAAATATGTATAATTGTCTCTTTTATTCGTATACGAATTGGAAGTCGAATGATTCGAGAATAGTCCATGTCGCATGCGACAAAATATCTTGATCTCTTTTCAATGCATTTTCGAGAAAGGCGATGGACATATTTTGTCGCATGCGACAAAATATCTCCATCTCTTTTTGATGCATAGGCTGGATTCCCACAGATCCGATGTCCGATGATCCGATGGTACGAAAATGTTCTGATTGGTTGAATTGGTAGGTGTGACAACAAATCAACCAATCAGGACATTTTTCCAACCAATCAGAACATTTTCGTACCATCGTATCATCGGACGTCGGATCTGTGGGAATTCAGCTATACTCGAAAAAGGAAGTAGACATATTTTGTCGCATGCAAAATAGGAGTAGACATTTGAGAATAGGGCCCCTGGTGGTCATTCTCATCAATCTCATTTGGGGATTTCTCACCCGACTAATAAAGTAACGCACAGTCAAGGTCAACGGTCAACCGACACAAAACGTAAAAATGACAGGCGGTTTCTCTATGTTCCATGTGTTGTTGTCAATGTCAATTGTCAATGTTCATCAGCACTTTCCAGAACACACATTTTTCTTTACCGACGGGTCAAAGGATACGTCGGCAAGAGTCGGTTTCGGTGTCCACTCCGCCAATATGGTAGAGATCAGCTCTTACCTGCCTAGTTATTTCTCTATTTGCGCGGCGGAACTATGGGCTATACAGGAAGCTGTCAAACATATAAAGAACTTACATATACCTCGGACAGTGATTTTTAGCGACTCTAAGAGTGCTCTTCTGAAGATAACCCGAACCAACTTCTCAGCTCACAACGATCACCTTTCACTCAAAACAAAAAGTCTTATTGTAGGGGCCATACAGAGTGGACAGCAAATTGAACTGGCCTGGATACCTAGTCATTGTAACATTACTGGAAACGAGGCAGCTGATAATCTTGCAAACCTGGGACGTAAAAAACCGATAACCCATACTCCTCAAGCGGATTTCCGGGAATTCCAACCTCTGTATAAAGATAATTTGTGGAACAGTTGGGTAACCGAGTATAGGAGAGTCGGACAGTCCAAAGAATCAACCTATTTTTCATCAGTCCCCCGTCCTTACAGGCAGACGTGGTACCACAATTTTAAGCATCTTTCCAGAAAGGTAGTGAGTACCCTATGCAGAATGAGAAGTACACACTGTCTCACAATGGCTCATCTGAACAAAATTAAAATCAAACCCCATGACCAATGCGAATGTGGGGCGAGACAGGACCTAACCCATATTCTCTTTAATTGCCCTAATAACGGAAGGAATATTGAAATTCTACATCAGTGTCTGAACATACCAAGTAATTACCCCAGGCCTATAGCAGTCAACGATATTCTGTTCGACCTCCTCTCCCTATACAATATCAACATCCTCTCTGCTTTCCTAACATCCTCTAACTTTGAGCTATAATACTTAGTGCATGTGCTTGGTAATACAAGAGTGATGCTTGCTTGAACTTGAACTTCAATCCTTATTAGAGATACTATGCTGAACACGGCCTTTCTCACCTTTCTCGGTACCCAAGTGAGGATGGGCCCGACCCAGAATCACTTTGTTGTGACCTCGCTGGGCTTTGTAATGACAAATCGTTAACCATTGGCCGGATAGCCCTGGCAGCTAAGGCCATTACAGGAAGAAGAAGATATTTGACATTGACATTGGTGATTTGTGTCTTGTGTCATTTTATTTTAACAACAATAATTTAATAATTTTTAGGTTCAAGTTGTAGTTGTGGGGTTTACTGCGACAAAATGTTCACACCCATTTCTGTCTGTCTGTCAGGCCCTGCCTTTTCGTTTCTCCTCTGTGAAAACAGCAAATGTCGTTTTCAGCAGGTTAGTTAACCACTTGGGCATGTTTTTTTATTCACCGGTGGATCCACCTGTTAATGAAATGTCATGCCCTTTGTTTGATGTTTTAAAAAAGTCTAATTTTTCAGGAAGGTTTTCTGCTCGGAGAAATTGTCCACAAGGAGTCAACAGCCATCACAGATAATGATCAGAAGCAGGTCAATATTAGCAAAACAGTGAAAATCAACTCCGTAATGCCTTGCCCACAGTCACATTTTTTCTATAATGGAACAGGAAAAGTAAACAAGGAAAAAGTTATGGAGTTTTTAGGAAATCAGTTCAAGAATGTCGTAGCTTGGTACAAATATCATGCTGTTCCAAGTACAAAGTTCACACTGCGTGACAAAGTTATACACAGGCAGCTCATGGATTTTTTCAAAATACCACCGGAATTATTCACTTGTTGTCTACTATCCAATGAAGTGGCTGAAAACTCTGGTACCCATTCATTCTCGCAAATATATGTGAGATGTAACAACATTGGATATGAGAAATTGCCGATTCATATACCTAACCTAAGTGAACCGAACAATAGTTATAAAAATTCAGAGCCTCCGTCCAAAACTTTCAACAAAATACTTAAAGATTTGAAAATCGATAAGAAATCTACGCAGGGCCTAGTGGTCATAAATAAAATCCATAACGCTGTGCAAAAACACATAGATGGTGTTGTAAAAACCTTATCAGAGTCCGAAAAACGAATGTACGAACTAGAGCAGGAAGTGAAACAACTTCAAACATTGAAGAAATTACAAAATAGAAACGAATCGGACTTACATGTAGGGCATGACGTTACCGCTCTGTTATTGGATTTTGATACCTCAACAACGAATAACAATCCTTTTCCTGCAATTGATTCAACTCCTGAAACCTCCCCTGAACTTGCAAGGAAATCCACCAACAAAGGTAGCAATGTGCAAGCAAGGGGGAGAAAAAAAAGTGAACTGGTGAAAGAGTCTAAAGAATCTAGAAGATTGTCAAAGACAGAGGAGAAAGAATATGCTGAAGTGTGTAAGAATTGAAAAATTAACCCCGGGCACAAAACAGTCATAGATATTTCATAAGTGTAAGTTTATAATATGAATAAATTTAAGGTTAATTCAAGATGAGGAAAGTTGAAACGTTCATCAGACAATTTTATCAACACAGCCATCTCTTTGTTTTCGTATGATGATAAATTAGTATTAAAAGCATCCAATCTTGATTGATGTATTGGGCACTGAGCAAATACTCCTAGTAATGAAATTTTTGACTCTGCCACCACTTCGTTAACTTATTCTGAAACGATGAACACGTACGAATGTCACTTAAATCAATTTGTGTTCCAAAAATCGATTAATAGTGCGAAAATATGTACAGTACAGTGCCACTTTTGGCAAGAAAGGCCTGGTATACTTTATATCAGTTCAGCTAAATAATCGTAGATGTCGCGCGCTGATCGCGAATATTTTTTTGGAACACTTTCAACATTTTTGGACCTACTAGACTCAAATCTGGGGTGGGTCATATTCTCGAGAACCTCGAAAATATGGTAAAAAATTACTATACTTCTGTGTGGTCACATATAATGTAAAAAGAATGAAATATGCCAAAATAAATCTTGATAAACGAGTTTTAAATTCACATATATCACCTTCCAATAAGAAATTTTACAAAATTCTACTACATGAGGATGATTCATGCAGAAACGCATCATAATTCATAAACAAGGAGTCCATTTTATATTGTATTGGTGAATTTCACGCAATCACAGCACAGGTGACAATACTTTGTTACTTTTTCATTTGTAGTAGGGAGGATTGTTGCTGACGTCATATGTTAGAACAGAGAGCTGTATACAAACAAAACATTGTGATATTTTAGAATATGACTGCTGATGTTGAAACACTTTATTTCAGATTCACATTTTTCATAAATCAGTACTACCCAAAAGTGAAAGTGGATAAAACTCCATGGAGCAAGTATAGAAAGACAATTTGAGACCTTGAATTTTTGCATCAGTTGGCCTTAAAGATTGGTTGTAGGTTAGCTGGTCTCACTGATCACATTGCTGATTCAGAAATGTTGAAAAAACTGCAAACGAACAATACAATACAAGTAAGATGTCTACAAACCCTGGTGTGTTGAGTGATTCGATTTTGTTTTGATTTTTCAGAAGACAAACAAATGAAATAGTGGTGTGCTTCTTTAGTCGAGTCCAGAGATGGCGCCCTTATATAGAATTTTAGTCTTGTCAATATTCCAGGGATATGGTGATTGATGACTGTTGTCAATTTTATAGAATTTGAACAAACTTTAAATACAATTCAAAAGTGAATGATTGTGACAGAATCTAAATTTCATAGAGCGATTTCCTTATATTGATTACTATTATTAATGTGTTTCTTCATTTTGCTCTATATTTTCTTAGACATTCATCCAATAATAATTTAATTATTCTGATTCTGATCATTTACTTGATGAAGATCCATATAGTAATTGTACAAACTACACTGAAACCGATTCGTTCCTTCACAAACTTTATTTAATCAGACAGTGAAGAAGCTAGTGTGCAGGCAAAACATGTCTGATAAAATAAAATTTGTGAATATCTAATCATTTCCTGTGTAGTTTGTACAATGATAATTTGTATTTGTATCATTTGTGGGCAATCCAGAGAGACGAACAAAATAATTCATCTATATTCAGTACCTAAAGTGAGTACCTACTACCATATTATGAAGATTATCATCACATAGTATCAAGTATTATTAGAAAACATTTTGATGAAAATCATGGCAGGAATATATCACACACGGAATCCAGCCAATCCCGCTTATATTAGCACAAGATTGACAGGTTCTAATGGTGAATTTTCATGAAGCTTAATTTCTATATTTCTAAATGAAATGCGTGGTTATTGTAGTTGATTGCATTTCAGTAAAAAAATTATATAAATAAGATGAAAATGTAACAAATAAAACTTATTGGTGATAGTGATTCAGTAAATTCCAATAATTACGTCTCTTTATTGATTTCATTCGTCGGCAAAACTTAAAAATGTCGGTTCTTGTGAATTTAGCCTAACAAGAAAACCGACCGTGGCGGTGCACGCAAATGTGGAATATTTGGGAAACAGACCACTATTTCATTTGTTTTCTCTTAATCAAGCTGGCGAATTGTCTCCCGTTTTATCCCACAGTTTTCCAGGTATGAGTTGACACACCAGGGTTTTTAGACATCTTAAATACAAGGTACCAAATAAATATCTGTATACATTGTAACATTAGAAGCCAAAGGACAAAAATCAGAAGAAGAATTGCTTTCTTTTGGTGGTCTCGCTGCCAGTGTCATCAAGCTATGTTTTTACATGAAATATCTTCAGCTGACATGACACTATAATATTTCTATGCTATAGATTTATCATAGAAATGTAATTAAAGATATGACAGTGTATTAGTAATTTTTACAAAAGATGAAATATCATATATCTATGATCATATGTTCTCGAGAAGAGAACTTATGATCACATTTTGAACAGATGGCGAAGGATCTATGGCATAGAAATATTATCCTGTCATGTCAGCCTCAAGTTTTTAGGATATTCAGTTCTGGTAACTCCTGGAACTAATGTAACATAACGAGACGATCCAATGGTCTGGTAAATATGGAAGCTTGTGTTCAAACTCATTGTTTACTTTTTAAAATTAATAGAGTTGATGTCTTATTCAATTTTTTTGTTAATAATTTTTTTACCAATTGTGTATAAGTAGAATGTAAGTTGTATTTGAAAAATTCGTGGGAGTACTCCAGAAAACATTCCGATTGTTTTTTTTTTGTTTGAACAAAGGAATCGTATGATAACACGTGATTTGGCTTGCCCTCTGATATATTGATAATTTGAATGTAAATTATTTGAGGCTTTGGGTTAACATTAAGTTTATCAATTTTAATGACAATATTGCTTTGATGAATTCTTCTCCCAATGTTATGAAACATGTTGAATTTGTTGCAACATTGTGAATATCTATGTTATAGAGACTGAACAAAATTTTTAATGATAAGTATTTAGGACTTGGGTCAGGTGTTTCAGTACCCTTTCACTTGAAAAAATGTACAGCAGGAGTGATTATGTAATTACTGTAAGATCAAACCTCGCTATAAATCGCAAACTTATTAATTCTGTTACTTTCTATCAAGTTTATTTATTTGATGCTTTTTGCAAAAATATTGAGGGGTGAGGCCATCTATAGAGTTTGTATTTTGAAACTTCAGTATAGAATATATTGTAATATATATATCGACATTGTTACTTTACCGCTTTTCGTAATTTTATATATTTTGTTTACATTTCAAGCCAACAAGTCGTGTAACGTTTGCATTTTAAATGCGCAAGACTACATATTGTTTGTTTTGTGAATTATTTTTCTTTAAAGGATTATATGAGTTACCAAATGTAACAAGTTTTATTTTTTGATGAACCCTGTAACACTTTTTCGGTGTGTCTGCCGACGAACGCTACTAAATGACACTTTCGGCTATTGGACCTTGATGATTTCCTAACGCCGGAAACCAATGAAACCCAATAGAATCCTCTGGCGCTGACCCCTAACCGTGGGACGTTGCAATAAGCCTTTCCAGGGAATACTGACCCGACGGCGTCAGCCGAAATATTTAAGGATGCGCAGAAGGCGTTCACCACCGTTAAGGCTCGTTCAACCCTTGCGAATAATCACAATTTCTTTGCGATTCGACTCGTACGGCAAAAAAATTGTGGTGAATGATGAGTCATCATGTAATTTTGTAATTTTTCGGTACTGTACTGTAGTACCCAAAATACTGAAAAATCACATGATTCATCAATCATCGCAGTTTTTTCGCCGTATGTGTCGAATCGCAAAAAAACTGGGAATATTCGCAAGGGTATGAACGAACCTTTATTAGCAGGTTTTCGAAGTTTTAGGAAACCTTATGACTGTCGCGAGCAACCTTCGTCGTTAGCCGAAAAGTAGTCTTGGCCGTGGAACAAAGCAATGAGCCCTTCTAGGGAAAACTTTGCACTGGATGCTAACCCACCTTTTTTGGGAGGGAGGGCGGTCTTAAATTTGAATCGATTTTTCACTTTTGAGCTAATTCTTCTAACACTCGATTTGGGTAAGTTTTGTTCTTGAGTTCTTCTTTATAACTATCTATTATGTTATCTATTTCTACAACTTTTTGTTCGTTGAGCAGCTTTATAAACTATTACCATATATTATGTAAAATGGCAAAGATAAAACAATTCATTTATTTTGTCCTCAATAAATGAGTTCCACTACACAATAAAATGCATGGCATAAGAGCTCCCACCAATGCTGTAATTAACAATTTTGGATGAATAGTCGTTAAATCTTTAAGAATCTTGAATAGTGGTTTTGTCTACGTAAGGTTGATCAGGTTAGGTTAGTTCGGCAAGTAATTCAAGCATTTTCAACTTATTGCAGTTTGCCTCCCTCTTGTCGGTCGTTTAAATTTACCGCCATCACAGTGACCAATCACAGAGCTTGCCTTGCCGTGCACTTCAGTGTCATGTGTGAGTTCTACAAGGTCCTAAATTATTTTCCTTATATTTTTGTTGGACGATACGATGTTAAGGCTCATTCATACCCTTGCGAATATTCGCATTTTTTGCGATTTCACCGGTAAGGCGAAAAAATGTCGGTGAATGATGTATCATCATGTCATCCTTTGATAATGTAGTAATATCTGAATCCAAATACTGGAAAATTACATGTTATGATCTATCATCCACCACAATGTTTTTGAAGAACGAGTCGAATCGCAAAAATCTGCGAGGATTCGCAAGGGTATGAATGAGCCTTTATGTTGCTGTTTTGTAAGAAGTCGCCAAAAACTAGATGAAAAATCCTTGGAGAAATGGTACACAAAGTGCGGGCCAACGAAGGAAGAAGAAGAAAAATGTAAAAGTCTGAGTTCTGTCACTGTCATTTTGGTTAAAATGAGAAGGTAAAGGAAAAAGTATCTGAATTTTGATTACACGTGAATCTAAGGTACAAATCTTTCGTTATTTACTAAAGCGTCCAATACAATTGAATCTGACACTACTAATTCTTTTTCAGTGCATAAAACCTACGACACCATAACTTGTTTTAGACCTTTTCGAAATATAACCTAGATAAACATATTTCTACAAAAATGCCGCTGTCCTGTCGATTTTATAAAGAGAAGTATCCGGAGATAGAAGACGTTGTAATGGTCAATGTTAGAGAAATCGCCGAGATGGGGGCTTATGTCCGCTTACTTGAATATAACAACATCGAAGGAATGATATTGCTCTCTGAATTGTCGAGGAGACGTATCAGATCTATAAACAAGCTGATTCGCGTAGGAAAAACCGAACCAGTTGTAGTTATCAGGGTAGACAAGGAGAAGGGTTACATAGATCTGTCCAAGAGACGTGTCAGTGCTGAAGATGTAGAAAAGTGTACTGAACGCTTTGCAAAAGCGAAAGCAGTTAACTCGATTCTTAGACACGTTGCTGAACTGCTCAACTATGAAAATGATGAACAGTTGGAAGAACTTTACCAAAAGACAGCTTGGTACTTCGAAGATAAATATAAGAAGAACAAAGCTAGTGCTTATGATTTCTTCAAACAAGCAGTTTTGTAAGTTATAGTAATTTGGTATTTCAACCATATACACTTAAATCTGGGACAATGTTGAAACTTCCATTTTTTCAGGGATCCCACTATATTAGCCGAATGTGAGTTAGATGAAAAAACTAAAGAAGTTCTCCTAGGAAATATCAAAAGGAAACTGACATCTCAAGCAGTTAAAATTAGGGCAGATATTGAGTGTGCCTGTTATGGATATGAAGGAATAGATGCAGTCAAAGCTGCCTTGAAATCTGGACTAGAATTTTCAACGGAAGAACTACCTATCAAAATTAATTTGATAGCCCCTCCTCTATATGGTAAGAAAATATCTGAATCAATAATCCTTCTTTGCATGCTTTTAAGTTTATATCATTATGTTTTTATTTATATTTATTTATAGTGACTCCAATTTGTGATGAATATTTTAAGTATTGATTTCTCTTACATTCAATTTTATAAATGATAGACTGATACCGTACTATACTGACTTGTTCTATATTATGCTAGACATAATCTGAAAAACCAATGAACTATTAATATTAATCAGGTCCTTGCAACTCCCAAGTTTACATGTTGGTACATTTTTACATTGTGTTTAAAGTTTATTGTTTCACTTGCCTTTACTTGAATTGGTCACCTCAACATTGATGGAGGCTTCTCTTAAACTTCACAACAATGTATTGTGGTCATTTTTTATGTGTGGAAATTCCCAGTGGGCCCGGGTCCCCCTCGAAATCTTCCAAAGTTTCGACAATTTGGCAATTTGCCATTTTGTAAAAATAAAATTTATTATTTGCAGCATGTTATAAAGTGGGCGTGTCTTATTTGCTTGGAGGATAACCTTCCAAATTGATTCCATGCATTTTAAATGGGTGAAATGTGTTTCAAAGGCTTTTTTCAAGTTTTAATGTGCCATTTTCATTAAAAATTCAAAGGAACACATGTGAATCAGGATTATAAGATCTTGGAGAATATCCATGATGAAAAGTAATTGGAAATGAAACCGAAGAAATTAATAAGGGGATTTGTAATCCAATTACCTACATGAAATTTTACCTAATCATATTAAAGGAATAATTTAATAATAAAATTATAAATTGCTATCTAAACAAGTCGCTGAAGCAAATAACTCAACAGTTAATCAAATCATTGTCATAAAAAAAACTACGCTATATTTCAACTGAAAAAAGTGACAAATATTGAAGCTATAATGTCATATTACTATGGATGTGTTGTACATTCCCAACTCATGTATGGTATACTCTGCTGGGGTAATAGCCATGGTACTGAAAGGGTATTCATTAGCCAAAAACGTATCGTAAGAAGCATATTTGGTCTCAGACCAACAGATTCATGTCGTCATGTCTTCAGTACCCATGGAATTCCAACATTCTATAATATCTGTATTTTAACTGCTGTTTGCTTCATTCATAGTAATTTAAATAATTATACAACGAGAAATGCAAACAAACTCTACATTCCTTTAGCTTCAAACTCACAAATAAAAAATGGTCCAATCATAACATCCCTCAAAATATATAATCATTTACCTGACTTACTTAAAGTGCAAAAAAATTCTCAAAGAGAATAGTTACTACTCCTTACAGGAATATTTTAATGATTCATTTTAATTTAGTCTACTCGTCTCATATTTTATTTATTATATTTTATTAATTTTGTCAACAGTCCGAATGTTTTGTTTCTATAATGTTCTTATTTTTACATATTTATAAGTTTAGGATAATCTCAATTTTTATCTTGACTATCATTTTACTGACGATTTCTATACTTGTACAAGTCTTATGAAATAAATATTTACTTACTTACTTACTTAACTCATCAGGGAATTCAAAAAACGGAAGATAGTTTATTTAAAACTAAGTTATTTGAATCTAGTCGTGATCCTGAACAAGTACTAGCAGTACTGGTACTACTGACATAATCAGTTCTATCACTATAGTAAGTATTTAATATAACTGCTTGAACTGCTTCCGGTTTCTGACATACCTCCCAGTGTCTTTTCATCTGTTTAACAATTCTTTGTAATTCAAATTTAAATTTTGTACTGGTCGCTCTGCTTTCCGTTTTTTTTCGTCCGATTCTTTCGATTTTTCAATAAAATATTGTCAAATAGGGTATTTTTTTTCTCCCACCACTTCGGAATATTTCAGCTATCTTTTGAAAACAGACTACACTACGATTTAAACAAGAAAAAATAGGAACACGCAGTTTACTTATAATAATATAATAATAATAATACTAATAGTATTTATTGCCCAACAGAAACCATTTACAAGGCAATTTTTAAAGGATAGCAAATGAAATATGATTAAAAGTATAGTAACAGTGTTACAACTTACAAAAGATGGCACGGCACATCCACTATTGATTCCCAAATTGCTTATAGATGTGCTCGAGATTCATTTCTTAATTCACTCTTACTGCAGTTAAAAATATCACATATATTTGATAATTTATTAGCATTAGAATACATCACATTAATTGGTGCTTTAGACATAGTATTTGTTTGAGTTCTTTTGTACTTAAAGGTGGTATTTGATCTAGGCTCCAATCTCGGCACATGAAAATCAATTTGTGATCCATTCAACAGCTGATGAAGAAATATAATGGATGCTTGATTTCTGCGTTTTTGTAAAGAAACGAAATCGAATCTGCGTAGTATATTCATATAATCAGATTCTCTTGGAGGATAAACTCCACCGACCTTGAAGCATAGAAATTTTAAAAACTTTTTTTTGTACATTCTCGATAGTTGTTGATGACTATAAAGGGGATTCCATATTAATGATCCATTTTCTAGTTTAAACCTTAATAGACTGAAGAAGAGAGTGTAATAATATTATTAAAGTTCCTGCAATTCCTGAAGATGAAACCATTCATACGATATGCTGATTTAGTAATTTACCTATATAAAGTTAGCGAGATAACTTCGAAAAAGTTGATAACGGATTACTCCATAATTTGCCGCCTTTTTGTCTCTAATTAGTTGCAAAGAAAAAAAATTTGTCGCTCTTTTTTTAAAAAAAATTTACGTTGTTTCGCTAACTTCATATGAAGTTAGCAAAACAACTTCCGTAATTTATATTTTACCATACTTCTGAAGTATCCATAATTTGCCGCCTTTTTGTCGCTAATTAGTTGCGAAGAAGAAAAATTTGTCGCTCTTTCTTTTAAAAAAAATATGCGTTGTTTCGCTAACTTCATATGAAGTTAGCGAAACAACTTCCGCAATTTCTATATTTTCACAGTTCTGAAGTATCCATAATTTGCCGCCTTTTTGTCGCTAATTAGTTGCGGAAAAAAATTGTCGCTCTTTTTTTTACGATGTTTCGCTAACTTCATTTGAAGTTAACGAAACAACTTCCGCAATTTCTACCTTTTATCAATTTGAAGTATCCATAATTTGACAGTAACAATTGGGATCCTTCGTTTGAGGTTATGATGATGAAAATATGATGTATTTGCCATAAAATCTCTTTTGGAATAAAATTAAATTGTTCTCGATTCAGAAAATATTCATGACATATTTCAGTTAACCGTTAAATAAAATTGTGGCAGACCTTTGTTTTTGTAACTGAATTCCTTTCAAAATGATATTTCACAAGAGTGCGGTAAGTAGTACCATAAGCAAATTGAATTTGATTTATTGCTTTTTTGTTCCGAATATGCTGAAGCACCGTATATTCACTCCCACCATATTTTTGTAACGTCCCCTTCTCAAATTTTACTTAGCCGATATACTCTGAGAGTTCTGAGACTTATAACAAGTGAGCATGCAAATATTATTACAGAGTGAGTCGTCGTGAGTTGTAGTTTTGTATCAAAAGTGTCGAGCTATGGGTTACTGTAACTTGCAGAGTGATGGAAGCATTCATTAATTTAAATTATATTATCTATCTGAGGCCAAAAATGAATTTTCATTAGTTCGATGGAGGGTACATGGTTTCCTCTGTAGCTCATGCCCTTTAATTTGATATCCATATGGAGGGAGTTGAACAAAATATGTCGTCCACCATTTTGGGGCAGCGTTCATCTTGGATTTGGAATTTTTCATGGTGTTCTGTATTCTACTAGTTCAGCCCTTTCATATGATACCCATATTGAGGGGGTTGAAAAACAATATGTCCGCCATTTCGTGGTGGTGGCCATCTTGGATTTACAATGATACTAAATATACATAATTGCATTGTCATCAGAATTAAAGCTGTGCATAAAATTTCAGATCAATCGATCAACAGGAAGGGAGTTAAAATTTCAATTTCTAGATTTGACCCACACAAACAAAACTGTAAGGTGAATAACCGTTTAAAATATTAAAAAATGACGGAAGTTGTCCCACTTACTTCATATAATATTAGCGAAACATTGCATATTTTTTTTAAAGAAATGAGCAATTTTTGGATACCTATAAAGTGAGAGAAGATAAAAATAACAGAAGTTGTCAAAACATCGTATATTTTTATTTGAGATAAGGTCAAGTTGTTTCTCTCCGCAACTGATTAGCTACAAAAAAGCGGCAGATTCTGGATATTGCAGACCTGAGGAAAGATAGAAATTACGCTTCATATGAAGTTAGCGAAACAACACATATTTTTTAAAAAGAAAGAGCGACAAATTTTTTTTCTTCGCAACTAATTAGCGACAAAAAGGCGGCAAATTATGGATATTTCAGAACTGTGGAAAAATGGAAATTAGGGATGTTGTTTCGCTAACTTCATATGAAGTTAGCGAAAAAACGCATCTTTTTAAAAAAAAAAGAGCGACAATTTTTTTTTCTTCGCAACTAATTAGCGACAAAAAGGCGGCAAATTATGGAATAATCCGTTTTCAATTTTTTCGAAGTTGTCTCGCTAACTTTATATAGGTTAGTAATTTGAACGTTGGGCCGACTATAAGTTAAGAGATGACCCGTCTCGCGTCAACCGTGCATATAAAGACAAACGAATTTTCTTGTTCCTACAGGAAATCCGCAGCACGCTGCTGAATATTTTCATGTCAACACAAGTTTTTTGAATGTCGCCGAGGTGATTTTCTAACTGTAATTCTAGACAAGCAATAATTTTGTGCAAATAGAGAAAAATAATGAAAATAAGTGATTTTAAAGTTCGTTATTTTCATATTTAAGGAAAAAATCAGTATAAATAAAAAAATCACGATTTAATCGAAAAAATCAGAGTTTTTGGTTTTTTTCAAACAAAATCGTGATTTTTTGCAACTCTGCCCAAGGACCGTTTTTGTTTATGGAGAGTTAGGAAATTATATACATACATAAATTAAATTATGGCAGTACATCAATAAAAAATACTGGTGAGATATATTACTTAAAACAAAATTTATTTGAAAGAAAAATTATTTGAACAGTTCAATTCAAAAGAAAAGCAGTCAAATCTGAAAAGTCCCAAAACTTAAAAATTTATCTGTTAAGAACATTTGTCTTGTTCTAGTTATGACTACTTCCACTCCTGAAAAGCAAGATGGTTTGAAAGTTCTAAATGATGCCATTGAGAAGGTCAAAGCAACCATAACTGAGCTTGGTGGAGAATTTAATATCCAAATGGCTGTAAGTTCATAGTTTATTTGTTACATTTTAGTATATTTTCACGACCATAAATTCTATGTTATAATAATAATAGCAATTAAGTCGAGGCCCAAATTGAAGCCTTGTGGTACACCAAATTGAGTGCTGATGTTGATCCATCATGTTCACTGGATTCTAATAATTGATTATTACTCTCTCTCACTTTGTAGCCCAAAGTGGTGACAGCCACAGACGAGGCAGAGCTCATGAAACAAATGGAGAAAGCTGAGCTTGAGAATCTGGAAGTTGCAGGTGACGATGACGAAGAAGAAGAAGAGGAGGAAGGCCAAGTTTACAGTGAGGAAGACGAAAAAGAGAATTCTGTAGAGGATTGAAATATTTCTTTTAATTTTTTTTTTAACAAAATTCAAAAATGAAGGAGTAATGTCGTTTTTTTTGTAAGGATCATCATGTTCATCTGGAAATGACACCCAGGTTATTGAAAACAATGCAATATAAATAATATATTGTTTTTTACGTTCAGTTTGGTTTTTTGAAACCTTGCTGCATCAGTCTTTTCCTCGAACTTCTTTTCAACTAAGTGAAAAATATGACACATCTGACAGAAGACATCTACTTTCCTCCTTGAGGAATACGTTTCAAATATCTGTCAGCTGTAGTTCAATGTCCGTCGTGGTATTAGGCAGGGATGTAGTTGTTTTCTGTCAGATACTTGGCTCATATTTTCCACTTTGTGGGTATGTGTCGAATTTATTAGTTTCATTTCTTTGATACCCTTTGGCATGCTGTGTTTGAATTTATGATATAAAGTCATGTTACAAATTTTATAAATTTACTCGATTTACGCAAGATGAGTGCAATATATAGCGACAAATTTGTATAACTTGAAACTTTTACACGTCCTTGCACAATAAAAGGCGTCCTTTGTCTTTATATCTACAATTTTTTTTGGATCACAGTATCAGGCATTATGTTTTCATGATTCAGATAAGATATGAACGAGTGATATTGATATATATGACATATTTGTGTATAGTATAGAAATATGTGAAATTCGAACAAACATAAAATTATAGAAGGAAAAAAAATTGTCAAAGTTATACACCTACATAAGCTAGGTGAGTATTCTATGCTATTCAATAACATGGTTTTCTAGAAAGTAGTGAAATATCTATGTAAAACAAAATCAACTTAATTTCCGCAACCAAAGTTACATACTGGTTCACGTTTTGTCACTCACTTATGGTATCATCAGATGTTTAGAAATAGTGACTTCTTATAAATATAAAAATAGTTGTGACTGATGACAAAAAGACTACCAGAAAACTATTCACATAGAACTAACGCAAAAGCTTTACAGACTAATAGATTTTGGAGTCACTTTGGAAAAGACTGTTGTGAAAAAAATACAAAATATAAATATCTAATGAATAGTTAGGAATATGGGACAAATTCTACAAAAATTAATCAGATTTTCATTTGAATAATTATTGTCTTCCATTTTGATTCTTTTCTAATCAAATTTACGTTAATGTACGAGCAAACGTTATATTATTAATGTACTAGTTTTCGAATTTTCTTAATGACATGTTCCATGACATTTCATATCTACCCAATACAAAATATGGCAAAATAATCCAATTTTTACAGAAAACTTGCTTTTGTTTCGGAAACCTGACTCCTTAGGCATAGGAACATGATACATCATTTGAGATGAAATTCAATTATCTTTCAGGATATTTGATAATATACAGGGTGTTCCATTTGAAAAAATGCACTTTTCACCACTTTTATATCTATCGGTAAAATCACAAATTTTTAACTACCCTGTATAATGAAGAATGAATTCCTCCAGTCATAACTAATACCATTGTTTATATAGAAGTAAGATAGTCAATGCCTGTGTAATTGGTGTTGGACGCAAACGCGAGTGTCATCTAGCGTGATTAGTTACAAACATGAATATTTTAATGCAGGTTCCTTCAAAAAACCCTGATTTTAATGCTGTCCCATTGTTTCAATCAAGTTACGACATGACTTGGAGGCCAGATCACTGAAGTTACGACATGACTTGGATGCGAGCTCACTATCGCCATCTACATGTCGCATCCATTTTGATCCAATTATAATCCCATAAGGTTGACTATCTTCTATATAAACAATGTTTTAATGCTGTCCCATTGTTTCAATCAAGTTATGACATGACTTGGAGGCCAGATCACTGAAGTTACGACATGACTTGGATGCGAGCTCACTATCGCCATCTATATGTCGCATCCATTTTGATCCAATTATAATCCCATAAGGTTGACTATCTTCTATATAAACAATGCTAATACACAAGACATTGTCAAACTATATCAAAAATTTCAGCTTTCTACGTATTCAAACACTGCAGTAATAAAGGTTTAATTGAAGCCATGTTTCGCACAAAAAATAAGGAAATTATTGATTTTCTCAAAAACCATTGGAAATAGGTATAGGGAAGTTTTATATGAAAATAATCAAAAAGCAATAGCAAAGCGAAAAATGCAATAATATACAGGGTATTCTATTTAAAATGTCAAAGTTGTTACTACTTTTAATGAATTTTGGTTGTATTATTTCACGGAGAAAAATTCATTGGTTTCTGCAGCTGAAACACAAATGGTTTTGGCTTAGACTACTACGGACATAGAATTACCTGTGCAAATAATAATAATAGCCGTCCTCTATCCCCACATCAGACTATATTCCTCTGGGTACATTCACACCAGTATTTAAGCGGGAATATTTATTGTTTTTTTTTCCAGTAATGTTATAGTCATGCCCTTCATCCGAAGATCCGATAGTTTTTTAACAATTTTGTTGTATATATAAGTAGTTAAAATGCGATTTGAAATCGAAAGTGTGTCTACAGGGTATTTTATTTCTGTTACTATATCTATTTTACTTCCATACACTTCTATATAAATTCAAATCATGAACATCAATTATATCTGATTGTGTTCATATCTTAAAGTTATGGTCATAGTTTTGATCTTATTTTGATGGTTCAGTTTATTCAAACAATGATATTTTTTCCAGGTATCTATTTTCATTTTCCCTATAGCAATATTAAAATCTTCACTTGCTGCAACCAGTGTATCATTCACATGAATTCAATGTCACCAAAAGAGGAGACTATATAGGTATATCATTCAATAGAGTATGAACAATAAAAGTGGCCCTAAAACCTGCCTTGAGGAACTCCTGTGTTTATATCCTTACTAGATGAAATATGTTTCCTTTCACCTTAGTTCTGTGTGATCTATTGGTGAGATGGCTTGTGAATCAGTGAATTGCGTTTCGACCTTTGCCATAATTAATTTCTTTAATCTAAATATGTCGAATTCAAAATATAGTTTTAAAAAGGCAGGTTTTGCAGTCAAGAAAAACCGCTAAATAAATATTTATTTATAAACTATAAGTATATTTATATCCATCCATTATTTGTTTCCTATCGGACAATGTGATTAATGAGATATCACAGAAATTATCAGGATGGGATCAAAATGATAGGGTTTTCACACAATTCCTTTTAATCCGATACTTTAATAGATAAAATTCAAATTATGAAAATTCCTATACCTCTAAATAACAAGATTATAACAAAAGACAACAACAAAAACCCATCATCAAAAATCGATAATAGTTCATAGATACACTACCGCCATTGTTTATATAGAAGTAAGATAACCAACCTTATGGGATTTATATTGGATAAGATGGATGGCGACAGTGATCTCGCATCCAGGTTATGTCGTAACTTCAGTGATCTGGCTTCCAAGTCATGTCGTATCTTGATTGAAACAATGGGACAGCATCAAAATGGGTTTTTTGAAGAAACCTGCATTAAAATGAAGTCAAATATTCATGTTTGTAACATTACGCTAGATGACACTCGCGTTTGGGTCCAATACCTTTTCCACAGGAATTGACTATTTTACTTCTATTTAAACAATGCTACCGCCTAAAGCAAGAAAAACCGATATACTTGATATCAGTTCAACTAAATAACTACAGATGACACAATAGGGAAAAATTCACTTACCGCGAGATGGCGCTGTGAATGTCAAAATGTCGGATTTAGGTGTGATCAACTAATATTCTTTTTTCTGTCATTCAGAACAATCATAAGTTGTTTGATAATATCCGTTTTTCAGTTTTCTCAGAGATACTGCTGATTTTATTTATTGTTACTTTTACTGCTGGATTTTTGTTATTAATAAAAATAAAATGCCTATGAAAGTCGAGACAATTTCGGTCATCGCATCATTTAATGTGGAACTGACGGCTACAATGGAAAAGTAATAAAAAGTTTATGTATGAGATCCTCTACTATTTTACAATCCTCATATGAAATTACCATGAAACCTGCCGTAAAATTAACTATATGTAATGGAAAATTACAACAAAATGTATGGAAAATTATTTTACTTACCACAACAAAAATCATCTTTCATAAAGTGCTTGCTGCAAGCAAAGATATACTTTGAGATAGGTTTTTCTATCTTCAAGATTATCTGCCATGGGAGTCGAAGGAAATTAAATGTAAAGAATTATCCTAAGTACCGTATGATGAGCATTGAGGAACAGAGTACATTTTTTGTGATCTTATCTCCACATTATCTCTTCCAATCTGCTGCATATAGTTTATTTAAAACAAGTGCCCATAAATTATCATCAAACTATAACACTTTCAATATATAAATGACCTAAAATAACGTAAAAAGATCACATTTCAGCCATGTAAACACACACAGGTTAGTTGTTGGTCACAGCTCGAGTATTTCAAACAATAGTAGATGTCGCCCAATCCGAGATTCTTCCCTTACAAGCATACGGTCGAACAGAATACATTTTAATCCAATGGTAACACGTTCTGTGATTGATTCAGATAAAAAGCATGGGAAACACGGTCTCTGAATTCTGGATAAAGGTTCCGTCAAACCAAAGCGGGAACGCGGAAGCGGGACTTCGGAACCGTGCGAATTGCTAGAAAAACAGTACACGTAGTAAACCATATATATTTCGTTGTTTGTTTGCTTTTCAGAATACGAATAATCACACCGGTATGTCCCACTATAGAATTTAGTCTCGGGTTCATCTCGTTCTCACTCCCGCGTTGGTTTCAGGAAACCTTAAATATTCCTTATCGTCACAAATGTTTTGTGTTGTTGAGGCCTTCCTGGCACTTGCATTGCGCATAGCATGTATACACAACAGAGTTTAGCCAATCAAAATGCCAGTAACGTCGGATATTCGCATTTTGATTGGCTGGTTATGTCTATGCTATGCGTTATGCAAGTATGTCTATGACGGCCTTAAGGCCATCACAGAAAACGAGCCCGTGGCTCACGGTCAAATAGTTTGATTAAACTGTATTAAACACAATTTGAAACAAACCATATGGAAATGACGTCACTTCAAGGCAGGTTGGTCAAAATATTTGTCCAAGAACCACGGCTGAAGTTGAATTTTTCATCTGCACCAAAATAATTCATAGAATTATTTTCAGATTCCCATCAATTCCTTCTTCTTGACTCTCAGATGCTCTTGGTCTTCGGAGTTCCGAGGCCTACATAAAATACATTTTTCCATTTGAAATTTCAACATTTCTGAAAACAGAAACCATAAAACGCATGTCAAGTGTCAACTCCCCAAAGAACAAACTAACCACAAAACACATATGTGAAACTAACAAACGATAACACGAGGAGAAGAAGACGAATCGATTATCTGTTATTTTATTTGTCATCAAAATTCACACAAAAATGGTAGTAAAGGCGTAGATGTGATAATTAAAGTAAATAAGCTGAGGAAAAAGTTGCTGAAAATGAGGAGCCGCCAATTTGAAGTTGTAGTTTGGAAAAATTTCATAATCAGGAGAAGACATTGGATACTCACCATATTCGAATCCCTACTTCCAATCGCCCTATTTTTCCTAATAGCATATGGAAGAAGCAAAGTTAGTGGTTTAAATAAAACCGAAGTTAACGATCCCACTCTCAACGATGTTCAAGACATTGAAAGTCAAATCGATGTTGGATCCACCTACCTATTTTACACTCCAGAAAACAAGTTTACTCGCAGTGTGATGAGAAAAACTTGCGACAAGTTCGAAATGCCCAGTGATAAAGTGTT
Source organism: Chrysolina oricalcia (assembly GCA_944452925.2). Lineage (NCBI taxonomy): Eukaryota > Metazoa > Arthropoda > Insecta > Coleoptera > Chrysomelidae > Chrysolina > Chrysolina oricalcia. The sequence goes on along the minus strand of OX101815.2, from coordinate 5,269,159 downwards.
TGGGTTCAGTACCGAAGAAAAACTGTTGGAACATTATTACAAGAATCATAATTACACTATTATTGCTGTAATTTTCTCTGGAAATGACATGAAAGAGTTCACGTATACACTAAGATATCACGAGGAAGGAGCATACTACAACAGTGAAATATCCACGGATCAAAAATACCTATCGTCCTTCCACCAATACGTTCCTGGACAAGGAGGAAACAATGACTACATTGCAAAAGGCTTGATCTCATTACAGAAGATGCTGGATTTGTCTTTCATTGAATACTCTCTCAATATATCTGACATAGACAGTAACGTAACGATAGCATTGCAAGAGTTCCCTTATCCTCCCTATGTAGCGGATACAGCAATCAATGACCTATTTTTGGAATACTTGCCCATGATGACCTTATTCAGTTTCATATTCCTGTGTCCTGCTGTGTTGAAACGAGTTGTTGAAGAGAAGCACTCTGGAATCAAGGAACTCATGAAAATGGTTGGCATGCAATCCTGGATGCTCTGGTTGGGATGGTTCGTCTACGGAATGGTTCCCATTGTCTTTTCGGTATCTATTATAGTGTTTTTGATGAAAGTACCTCTTTTTGGGTCTGAATACCCCCCCATTGAGCACAGCAACTTTTTGATACTTTTCTTTTTTTTGTTATTCTATTGCATGGCGTCCATAACACTTTGCTTTGCCATCAGCTCGTTCTTTAGTAAACCAACAACAGCAATGATCACCGGCATCTTGGTTTGGATTTTATCTTATTGCATACCTAAGTATTCTTTTCATTTGGATGGGTCAAATCAGCTGTCTTGGTCTGTTAATATTTTGTTGACTTTGTTGCCCAACATGGCACTACATTATGGTTATTCTGCAATATCGGTTTATGAAGAAAGGGGGTTAGGGGTTCAGTGGAACAATTTTTATCAGTCTAGCAGTGGGGGTGAGGATGATGTAACAATGTTGAACGTTTTTCTAATGCTATGGGTTGACATGCTTGTATTCCTATTGTTCACTTTTTACATGGATGGAGTTAACCCTGGCAAATTCGGTGTCCGTAAGTCACTGATTTTTCCTATTAGAAATTTGATAAAATTACTTAGAAATACAAAGAACAGTCAATACATTGGGGTAGATTTTGAAAGTGTTCACCTGGAGAACATCGAGGAGGGTCGCGGCATGGATAAAGGTATAGAAATTCACGGATTACGCAAAAGGTATGGCACCAAAATGGCGGTAAACAATCTAAACCTCGACATCTACAAAAATCAAATAACCGTCTTGCTTGGTCACAACGGAGCTGGAAAATCCACCACAATGTCTATGATAACGGGCATGCTAGAAGCAACTTCTGGATGTATAAAAATAAACGGCTCCAATATCAAAAACAATATGGACGAAATCAGACAAAACCTTGGGCTCTGCCCCCAGCACAACCTCTTCTTCACTGACTTAACCGTGAGGGAACATCTAATATTTTTCGCTAAACTGAAAGGCAAAACCTCCTGCGAAGCCTCTGCTGAAGTGGAAAAACTGCTGAAAGAGCTGAACCTCTACGAAAAAAGAAACTCCCTGGCCCACACCCTTTCCGGCGGAATGAAAAGAAAGCTATGTCTAGGAATGTCCCTAGTGGGCGGATCGAACGTTTTGATTCTAGACGAACCATCTTCAGGAATGGACCCAGAGTCCCGACGGCAGCTGTGGGACTTGCTGCTGGCCTGGCGCGGAGAAAAAACCATCCTCATAACCACTCATTTCATGGAAGAAGCGGACGCTCTAGGGGACTGGATCGCCATCATGGCCAACGGGGCCCTGCAGTGTTACGGCACGCCTATGTTCTTGAAGAAAAGATACGACACTGGCTACCACTTGTCGCTGATGGTGAAAGGGGGCGTAAGGAAAGACGAAGTGACCCTTATCAGGAATGAAGTGGATAGATATATCCCTGGGAACCAGTTGAAGTCGCAGGATGGGAATAACTTGGTGTTTGTGTTGCCTTTTGAGAGCAATGCGGAGTTATCTAGTCTTCTACAAGCGCTAGAAACAAAGAAGTCTGAGCTGGGAATCAACAATATTTCTGTTAACGTAACCACTTTGGAAGATGTATTTTTGAAGGCCCGAGTCGAAAGCAGCGAAAATGAGGATGACCAAATTGATAGTTCATTAATAAAAAAAGATACCGCGACTATTACTGGACACAGAGCCCAAATGACAATCATAACGTTGCTGCATAAAAGGGTGTTGTTTCTTTGTAGAAAAAAATGGGCTTATATCACCCCGCTACTGATAGCTCTGCTATTCTTCTGCCTCACTGTCTACTTAACCAGCCCAGGCAATAGCCGCTTCAGTGACGAGGGGCCATCGCTAACATTCCGTTTGAGCACCTACCGAGAGTCTTCGGTTTATTACAATGGCACATCAACCAATTCCCGAATGGAACTGCTGAAAATATTCTACAGACAAGCAATCGAAGCTGATGGCAGTAAACCTCTCGAGGTGTCGGATGTCGAGGAAGCCATTATTCAAAAAGGCAAAGAGAACATTGCCTATTACAAAGAACACATGATCGCCGGTGCTAATTTCTTCGTCACAGGCATGAGCATGAAAGCCGTCGCTGTGTACAACGCTATTGCCATCCATAGTCCTCCAATTTCCTTGAATCTCGTCACCAATGCCATTGCAAAGACGCTATTAGGCGACGAGTACTCCATCACCACGAGCTACTGGCCATTGGTGTCTGTAGACACTGAGGCTGGCCCCGTAGTGTATTCCAAGACCTCTGTAGCCGTGCTGTGGTTGATCATGATACCCATAGGCTGCCTCTTCATCCTCGGCAGTTTCATCATCTTCCCGCATACCGAGATATCCACCAGGTTCATTCAGCTGCAATACATGTGCGGGGTGAAGCCGTTTGTTTATTGGCTAACAAACTTTTTCGCAGATCTGGTCATATACACCATCATGGTACTCGTTCTGACGTTGATCGTCTGTCTCACGTCCGCCCCCTTCAGGCAAGTGTACGAATTCGGAACGCTGCTGGCGATTTTCATCTTGTACGGTTTATGCGGCATACCCTTTGCTTACCTATTCAGCCGCAAGAGGTCCGCTTCGGGGGCGTTCGCGCTGCTCATCATCATGGGGATTTTTACGGGGATAATAATAACGCTAGTCGTTGGAGTTTTGATGGAATCCCAGATCGAGTATTACATAGGCGTGGGCAACGACATCAAGTACGTTTGCGGGCTGTTCATACCGCAAGTCGCTCTAACGGGCTGCATTCTGGATTTCACCCGAAGAGTGGTGGACGTGTATAACTTGCAAGTGGTGCCTAAAGCGCTGTTCAGTAAATGCTCGCACGGATCTCACCCCTGTTGCCTGGAGACCTCTGAGGAGTGTTTGGAATTCAAGAGCTACGGGATGATTCTTAGGACGAATTTTTGTTTGATGATTGGCGGGTGTGTCATGTACCTCTTTCTGAACATTCTGTTGGACACCTACTTGTTCAGGAGAATGGTTTCCTGGGTTCGTAGCCGTCTAGCGGGCTTCTATTACAAGCTTTTCCGCAAAAATTGTTCAGAAACTAAAGACAGCGGGGGAAAATCTTCGAAGGGTGGTAAAAATGACACTCTGAAAGCCAACAGGCTATCCAAGACCTACTCCGGCAAACAGATTGTCAAGAACATCGATTTCACTCTGAAAAACAAAGAGTGCCTCGGCATTTTGGGGGTGAACGGTGCCGGAAAAACCACCACTTTCCGCATGCTGACTCGCGAGGAAATAGTCGATGACGGTCAGATAAACTTGATGGGGGATGGAGGCAAAGGCGAAATAAACATTAACGATGATGGCTACATGGAGAAACTGGGCTACTGTCCCCAAGCAGACACCTTGAACTTCATTCTGACGGGCAGGCAGATATTAACCACCATAGCCCAGTTGCGCGGCATCGAGAAGCACCAGGCGGAAGTCAACATGTTCTTGAAATTCTTCGACCTGGAAAAATACGCCGATCAGCCTTGCGGGTACTACAGCGGCGGGAACAAGCGAAAACTGAGCCTGGCGGTGTCCATCATAGGCTACCGAAAGATCGTGCTGCTGGACGAGCCCACCAACGGCGTGGATCCCTCGTCTCGCAGGAAATGCTGGAAGCTGATCAAGGGCGTGCAGGAGCAGAAAGGGCTCTCCTTTATCATGACCTCGCACAGCATGAACGAGTGCGAGGCGCTGTGCAACCAGCTGATGATCATGAAGGAGGGGAGGTTCGTCGAGGAGGGGTCGCTGAGCGAGCTCAAGGACAGGTTCGGGGGGTTCACGTTGAAGCTGAAGCTGTGCAAGGACGCGGGGAAGGGGACGGACGACGTCGACGCCGCGGACTCGTCGCTTGAGGAGCCGTCGATGTTCCGTACCGTCGAGGATATCAAGGAGTACTTCACGAGGAACGCGCGAGGCGAGCTCAAGGACGAACACGCCGGGTTGCTGCATTTCTACATCAAGGGCGATAAGCGGTGGAGCGCCATCTTCCGAGAGGTGGAGGATATTAAATTGAAGAATCCGCATTTGATCGAGGATTACAATATCAGCGAGGCGTCTCTGGAAGATGTGTTTTTGAAGGTTGCCAGATCCGAGGAGGAGGAGGAGGGAAAAGACTAAGTACCGATTCAATATTAAGGGTACCCAGACGGTATTAGTTTCATCTTTGTGATACCAGTATAAGTTGGAGAAATAATCTCAAACGGTTCTGCCGTATGCAGTAACAGCCAAAATTGTGCGAAAACTTTGTACTTACTCGGTGTTCTCATAGATGGCGCAGCAATGCAAAACACTTTTTCGGCGCAGGCACACTGATAAATGGTAGAACTGATAGAGCACACTTCCAAACAGATTTGTTCCTATTGAATACTAAGTGGAACTAACTTGCTTAGAGATATTTTTGGACGAGCCAAATTTTTTCTAAATGGTGAGCTCAGAGGTTCTGACCGGAATTTCCGGTCAGACTAGCACTGAGCAAAAGTACCGTCCGTAAGCGCCAGGTTTCCCTCTGGATTAAAGCCCAACAACTATTTTTGGGCAATCCGGATAGGTATTGCCTAAAAGTACCGAAATAAATTATTTAGAAAGTTCCACTGAAAATTTTTGTAGAAATCATTTCAGAGAAGTCAGTAGACATAACACTTATTTCAAAACAGTACTTTCAACCATTTTCATTAAGTCCATGTTTCGAAACAAAAGGGGTTGGTTAGCTTCTAACTTGAATCTTAATATGCCACTCTGGTTTGGAACAATCCAAAAAAACGTATTTTTTTTTTTTTCAATTGATATTTGTAATACTGCTATCATTCTTACATTCCTTACCATAACCCGCATAGATAATTTTCATTCAACTTTCAACTTTATTGAAAAACAATTAATTTGTAGTCACCCAGGTAACTTCCACTTTGTTTCTGAAAAAATAACGTGTTAGAAACTGGACAAAAAGGTATTACCCAGGTGCAAGAGAACAATAGCTTTTTTCTTCAATAACAGAAAAAAACTAGGGAAAACTATCATGGCTTTGTAGGATAGCTTTATAACAAAATTGTATTATGAAAGAAACATATTTGAAGGTCCCCAAGCAATTATGCTCAGGTGGCAAATTAACACCTTTTTGTTTAAAAATATCGGATTTCAAATAAAAGTACCCAGTTCGAAAAGTGCTCTTCAAAATTAGTGATTTAATATAATTGATAATCTTTGAGAGATTTCTGAATTGAAATATAAACATGAAATATGAAAATCTCTTTTAAGTATATCTAAGAATTGTTAGGCTGAAAAAACAAGATAATACAGAAGGAAAATGCCTTGTCCACGAAAAAATTGAGGGACATTTGATATGGAAACACTGAGAGCTTTTAAACTTTGTTTTCATCTCACATCTTGACTGTGATTTATTTTATATGAGAACTTTATCTTTTTTAAGAATACATGTATAACTTTCGTAAAAATATATGGTATCCTAGACTTATTTAAATATGTAAGTATAAATAATACCAATAAATTAAAGTAATATTTTATTACGGTAGAATCAGACCAAGAAGCCTATTTGCTAGTCTCTAAATATCCAACAACCAAACTTATGGCAAAGCAAGACCCAAATATAACAATTATTTAAATTGTCTGGACTAAAACTTATTACTACTAATTGTCCAATCACGATGATTGTATTCACTATAAGTGTACTGGGCGATATCGAGATTTGTTACAGCAGGTTAAATCATTTCAAAATTAATTTTGATTGGTTTAACAGAGTTCTTTTCGGACTTTTTCCTGTGCATATAATTTTTCCAATATTCACATTTGATGTTGAATATAAAATATTCTAGTTATTAATCACTGTTTGTTGGAATAACTTTGTCGTTGAAAGAATACTATGGTTGATAGAGTTAGTCAGAAGACATTAGGAATTCTACATTAGATGTCAGCGTTAAGGTGGCGAAAGTTCGAACTACTTTCGCGTACGTGCCAACATAAGAACAAAATATTCACCAAATATTTGGTACAAATTGTAATGAATATTCTGTTCTTATGTTGGCACAACGTACTTGAAAGTGGTTCGACCTTTCGCCACCTTATCGTTAGCATCTAATGTTGAATTCCCAATACTGCGGTTGATAGTCAGTTGAAAAATAAACTCCATGTGTTACAAGTCTCGTCATACCACAACCAGCTGTTCTGATACCACGGCTAGCCATGGAGAAGATATGTTTCATTTTGTGATTTTTTTTCCTTTATACCAAATATTTGAATTGTTACATGTTACATAGAAAACGGCAACTATTGGAAATTCTGTTCAAGAAAATTATTTAGAATATATATTAATTTTATGTTTTATGTGTTAGAGTTATACTTTTCTGCGATAATAAATATCTGTATTCTGTAGTGAATTCATATTATATTTATAGTGCATGATCCAGAATTGTCACTGTCCTATATTTACAAAAAACGCTATAGAATGGTGAATAAAAATGTTGACTGTGCCACATAAGGTAAAATACCCAATAGTTGACATCACACCAATAATTGACACTTTCAGAAAGAATATCAAAAAATAAGACGTCAGTAATCAGTTTCAATGTTATTTACACATAGTTAAGTCACATAACGCCCTCTGTTGGAATCTATAATAAATAAATAGTATATCTTCCATTTTTTCCCAAAATGGTGGCAACTCATTTATAGTGTGTTTACTGTCTAGCTGTTTTAGTGAATTTTAAAGGAAAATCATAAGAACGTAAGTTTATAAAAATATTCATAATTAGTGCAATTTTTGGTTTTGCGATATGTTTTCGGAATTCTCTTAACGTTAATGATTTTAAGTAGTTTATCTAATTGTATTTACGCTTCTTGTTAGGTTAGTTTTCTTGTTTGAAGGAGTGTCAACGATTGACTCAAATATTTATCATTTTGCCAATAGTTGACACTAGTGTCAACTATTGGAATTTCGGTGAAACTGTTGTATTCTGTCTCTCTCCGTTGTTTACAAAAAAATATACAGCCAAAGACAAGTTTTAGCTTAATACGATACCAATCTCCAATAGTTGACATTATATGTCAACTATTAGTTTTATACATGTCAACTATTGGTCTTTTCAGATTTACAAGGGAGATGCCTGGAACAAAGCAAACGTTTCTGAAATATTCAGAGCAGCAAATGATAGCTGCTATGAATGATGTCCAAAGAGGGATGACTATTGCTACGGCAGCAAAAACGCATAAAGTTCCAAGAGTAACTTTGTTGTACAAAGTACGAGGGAAAACACCAGTACAAAGGAAAATGGGACGCGATTCCTACTTACGACAGAAAATCAAAAAGAGACTCAATAAAGATAAAGTGCCAGCGGTAGTCTCTTCCAAAAATTATCAGAAATACCTAGAAGACAAACAAAATGCAAAAACGATACAAGAGGAACAAAAGAAGCAGCGAGCGGAAGAAAGACGATTAAAAAAAATTGAGCGTGAAAAGTTGAGAGCTGAAAAAAGGCAGAAAGAGAGAGGAAAAAGAAACCAAAGCGGGTGTCACATTCGGACTCTGAAACCTGTGAAGATGAGGAATGGGTAGAATCAGGTGACAGTTTAGACGACATCAGTTTTCAAGAAACAATGAATGTAACTGACTCAGACGATGAAAACAAGTTGCAATTCAAAGAAAGCGACTATGTACTTGTTTCTTTTCCTGGCAAAAAGAAAGTACACCGGTATGTTCGCGTTATTCAAACCATTTTCCCAAACAGTGAAGCCGAATTTGTTGGAATGAAGCAGATTGAAAATGATAAAAAAGTTTTTAAACTAAATGATAATGACGTCAGTATCATAAGTCTTGACCAAATATTGGAATAATTAAATTTCCCAAAAATAAGTGCTGCTGGTGATCGTTTGAAATACGAATTTGATAAAGACATTGAAGTTGATGGTTAAATTTTGTTTTTATTGTAGTATATTACTTGTATACTTTATGAATACAGGGTGAATCTTCATTTCATTAACATGTCAATTTTTGGTGTTAACAGTGTCAACTATTCATTTCTCCAACAGAAGAAAATAAAAATAGTTTATTTTTTTTTGTGATCATGAATTATATTTCCCCTTCCAGCACAATAATAAAAAATAGTAAAAGTTTCTAAAAATAATATTCAACACACAAAAACTTTCCACAAAACAAACAATACATGACAAAAGTCAACTATTGGTCTAATCATGTGTCAACTATTGGAAATTTGGATTTCAAGGATGTCAATTATTGGCATTTTTAATTAGATTTATTAATCAATCAAAATATGATCTTTTTTCTCTGATTTAATGATTTTTTATTACAATGTTGCATTTGCAAAGCATCATACTTAACTTTTTCTAAACAGATTTAGTTATAACTCATCGAGTTAATTTTACAGATCACTCATTCTGGAATATCTTTTTTAATGTCAACTATTGGGTGTTTTACCTTACTTAATTTTTCTAACATAAGACATAAAAATTCGACGAACGAAATAACATGAAATAAGATTTAAACAGGGTTCGTAAATATCATGATATTTATATAAATATCAAAATATCGGATATATATTGATATATATCAAATTTGGATATTTATTAATTTTTTTTTTTTTGATATAGAGAATACCAAAAGTAGAAGCATTTATTTGTTTATTTTTAAACAAAACAACCAAAAGTGAACACCCCCTTCGGCTTTATCACAAGTGAGCAAATGTTTTTCCATGCGGGAAGCAATTCCTTGCGTTTATTTCTTACATTTAGCCCATTTCCCAGTATCACTGGCTTCTTCTGCCAATTCAAATTTTAGCCACACAGCACTTTTAGTTTTGGGCATATTGTTTATTTCTATTTTGATCAAATGGACTTTGCACCTACTACGACTACAACGTGAACTGCGTTTGTTAATACCAACAGAAAAGAAGAGACACGCGGCCGCACATAGTAAGGGGATTAACACATCAAATAAATGGGATTCACCGACAATTAACATCATACCGAATGATTGGGAGTTCCCACACCGATTTCTCTTGAATTTATGACGAGATTTCAACCTATTCAACATAGTAATTTATACTGAGTGATATATCACGATATATATCAATGATATTTATATGATATATATCGAGTGTGATATATATCGGCGAACCCTGGATATAAATATACATTAATGTTTCACAGGTAACCTACGGCAATGAAAAATTATTATAGCGAGTCCAAGAAAAAAATCGATCGTTTTGTTAGAAGTGTCTTTACTGATTCATTTCAATAGAATGAAAGTATCATCAGCGACGCATGATCTAAATTCCCACGTTGGTAGCGCATTGAAATTTTTGAGAATCGAAAAGCAAAGCCATCCGGAATATCAGCAAAACCTCTTTGATGAAAACGTTGCAACCACTGCTTGTTTTAGAAATAGTAAGTAAATGGAAAATCTCCATCATTACTAGTTTGAAAGTGAAAAATTATTTTTTCGAAACCAATTCGAATTGATCATTAAAAAAACTGCGAATGCTCTACGATCGAAATCACCAAAGTCGTACTTTTCAAAGTTCATGTCTTTGTTCGACCGCTGTCATATAAACGGTATAGATATATTTTCTGTTCTTGTTTCGCAATTTAAAAATTGTTTGTTTTCACCTCAATAGACCATTCCAGAACACGTGACCAGCGTTGCCAACTCTACGTCTTTTTACGTAGATCTACGTACTTCAGGCCTTTCCTGCAAACCTACGAACTTCAGCGTCAGAATCTACGTATTTTCTATCAAATTGTACAAATTTGCAAAATAACATAACTGATTGGGCTGAATGGGCATAATTTCCATTTCTTTCACAAAAAAAGTTATTAAACGCTCCGTTCCGTTTCATACCAATGAACACTTGAAAAAAGAAAGCCGCCTTATGAACAAAAATATTCACACCTGTGGAAAAAGACAAAAAGTGGGTTGAAAAAAGCTTCCCACTGAAACGCTAACAGGCTTAATTTTCACAAAAAGTGGTTTTAAAAAAATGCAAGTATTCGCAAGAACACATTAAATATTTTAATAAATATAACTGTATAAATTCAAATTGTCTGAAAGTAATAATGAAAATTAATAATTTAAATGAATTGTGAAACAAAACACTCTTTTCAGTCATCATTATCCTCATTATTTCACTCAGAAAAAAAGTACGTAGATCTACGAACTTTTCATATGTAAATTTTACCAAATCTACGTAATTTTCTTATCCAACCTACGTCTTTTTCAAAATCTGAGTTGGCAACGCTGCACGTGACTTTGACAGGTCGGCCATATTTGCTGGAGGGCACACATATCTATTAGTTGGCGTTTAACCTTGTGTGTTTAGTTGAAAAGTTTGTTTTTCTGATGTTATTTTGATAAAATTCTTACTAATATGCCTAACTACTTATTATTTATCCCTTAGCGGTGATATCAAATGCCGGTACGATAAAAAATTCGTATTATAGACAATATCGCTATCCGTACCAAAATTAAGTGATATACACTAACTTAAAATGTCGAGAACAAGAAGCTGCAGACTCATCTGGTTTCCCACTTGTGGTGTAGCCCATATTTTGGGTAGGAATCCTGTCAGGATGCATGTTTTTCTTCAAGGTACTGGGTTTTCTTGAAGTTATTTTTGAATCTCATTTATGTACAAAAATTAACTGTTATACACTAACCTTCGATAAAATTTCGAGAACACACGCCAAATTTCAAGTAGTGATTTACTGAGGGGTGCCCGTTTCAAAGCATTAATCCAAGCATCGCGGCGTTGTGCGAATATAGTCACCATGCTTCGTTGAAACTGCCGGAAATCGAAACAAAGATACTTTATCCCTTTCTTCCCGCATTCCTCACTTAACAACACTACAAAACGATGGCGTATTAATACATTTAAGAACTAATTACTAATTAAAGTCTAACTATTGACCGTTGTTTACCAGAAAACTAAATAGAATATGTGGCATGTGCCCTCCAGCAAATGTCAGTGACGTCATTCTGGAATGGTCTATTTTTGAGACATAACCTAAAATGTATTTTTTTCGATGTCCCGACTCTAATGTATGCGTAAAGTCGGCGAACGGTTCAAAAAAATTGTCTTGCTTCATAAACATACACAACAAAAACCAGAAACAGATTTCTTCTTCGACATTGTCCGATTTTTTGGTAAGTGAATTTTGAAAACATTCGGGGTTTTCCAGAATAAAGGTGACAAAAGCGATAGTGTAATCATCACTTGATTTTGAGGGTGAAAGTTCCTATAAATTGATGTAAGGTAAGTATTACTTAAAACTGATGTAAGGTAAGTATTACTTAACAGTTACGGGATGTTGAGAGTGACCGTATAAAATGTTTTTCTGAATAACTTCATGACGGCTCAACTTTTGGTATGTCATTTAACGGCATTTAGTTCAAAATTTCAATGCAAATAAAGTAACTTCGAACAAGGGTGTTTGGCGGACGGGTACCCCTAATCGCCCCTCCTAAGTTTCACGCCACTGGATTAATATAGAATGTGTCTTCTTTTTCTCAATTTTCAACATTTTCTGTACAAAAAATAAATAGGAAAATGTCTACGGATTTCAAGATACCCGAATTCAAGATACTTATGAAGATGAATAAGTACGTGCGTAAAAGTGAATAATAATGATTAGGATGATGGTGTGAAAGCCGAAACTGGTCATAACAAATTAAGATATTTTAGTTTTCTGAAGCATCCAATTATTCAACATCAATTTCGCAAATTGAATAAATCTTCAATCGAGCAAGTAAAATTCCAGTGTATAGTTGTCGTCAAACATATAAGATAAATAAAAAAGGCGCAAAAAATGGTCTTATCTTGTCCATCTCTGCCTGGAAAGGGCCAAATAGCTAGTGCATTATAGGTAAATTCACCATGGGTAAATAATTTTTCAATTGCATCAAATTCATTATTGAGAGAGGATAAATTAATTCTTTTTGTTTAGAACAACGAGTATACTAGAGATCGATACTAAGTACAAAGAAACAATTAAAAAAATATATGCAGTATAATGATTCCATTTATCATTCATTAAAAAGTTATTCAGAAAAAGAATAACAAATAAAAAAATTTACAACATTCTCGTATATACACAGTTTTAATTCAGTACTGCATTCTTCCCGACTAAACATCTGGATTGTCAGGAATTCAGATGTTTTTGTTCAGATAATTTAAAAATAATCTAGAGAAGGTAATTCCCAAATAAGAGCATTTACCAACATGGTTTTCCATGAAAATAAATTCAACTTTCCAATTAATCGCCCTGTGTTTTATTTATATGAACTCTCTGTAACCCTTTATTTTCAGATCGGATAATGCGTTGCCACGTTATCATTATTTATACAGATTTTATTGCGAAAAATTACTTCACTTTGAACTGGAATAATACTTTCGCGGTTGAAGATTGTGTGAATTTTTCTGATGGAAGCTCTCATCAGTATGGTATGTCAATGATCAATTGTGCTAAAATTAAAAAATCATATGTATCATATGGGTGTCTTGAACGGAATTTTCATCCGACACAATTACATTAAATTTTGGTGCCGAATATTGTTTTCTCGTTTTTCATCGGTGATTTCTATCAAGTTTTAGTGCAATCATATTTGAAGGGCCTAGTGGAAAAACGATGGGGTTCCAAATTTTCCGAAATCGACATTTTGGTGGCATCTGTTAGCTTATAGCTCGAAGTATCAACATGCCAAACCTTAAGTACTGGGGACAAACTATGACATTCCATAAAAAACTGCGGTCGAAAGTAGGCAGCACAGTGTAAAAACGATGACACTCCCACATTAGATTTCGCTTTTCTCAACTTTTTAAAAAGTGGAACCTCATCGTTTTTTCACTGGATTCATTTATTTCTTGCATAAAATTGAATGTTCTCTCATATCTTAAAATCAAATTCGGGAATATAATCAATATAGGACACTGGCATTCTGTTTCGTAAAATCATATTTTTATTCATCTGCTCTTGGGTATTTTGTGATCCTCCACTAATAAAAGTAAATTCAATATTAATTTTCATTTTTAACGCCCTGCATTTCGAAAATCGTTGTCTTTTACATGTTCACCTATAGACATTATTTTCCTTGCAATGTGAGAAATTAACAAACGGACCGGTCCACATTAGGAATCATCCTGTATAAGCAAATATTGTTTGATATTTTTTTGAAGGAAATGTGAGGACTAACATTTCCTTCAAAAAAATTGAGCAAGTTATCAATTAAAAATTATATATTTCTGCCAAAAATAATGCATAGTACCTACCACGCCATACACACCTTAATGGTAGTCACATGAGGATATTGGCTAAATTCAGTGCGAGTCAATATCAATACTTACATAAGTTCAGGAAATTACCAGGAAATTAATTCCTATTTTGTCAATAACCAAACAGTTTTTTAGACAAAAATTGCAATAAATCAATAAATAAAATTATTGACATCTCTACATTCGTTCAAATTATTCCACCTATCGCCCCCACGTAACACTTGGCGCGGAAGATGTAAAGGCCCGCACAGCAATTAGGTATGTTTTTTTCCATGCAGGGTCGGGCGTAGTTATAATAGAAATCACAGCTGTATGCGGTACGCGCAGCTATTAGCAAATTAGATTTCGACGGGGCAGTTGTTTACCTAATCTAAGGATACTAATAATAATAAAAATTGATTATTCTGAATACAAAAGTTACAGTGCTTTTGTTAAATTAACTTGATTAATCTGCACGCATCACAATATTTAGTGGCATATGTACTAGTCCGACCCTGGTCGGCGGCGTGGGAATCAATTTCGTGCTAATCGACCATTTTTTGCGCCTTTTTTTTATTTATCTTATATGTTTGACTACAACTATACACGAAATAATATACTCCAATTTTAAAATATTTGTTGGGTCAAATGTTCGAATTCGAAATCACTGCACTTCCATTGTCTACTTTATTATCAGATTATCGTTAATAATTTATTAATTTCTATTGATATTGACTATTCTTGTTGAGATATATTGTTATCTACACTTCAGTAATATTTCCCGAGTATTAACAAATACTTGTTTGTTGGACAACCTATAAATAAAAACAAATCCGATAAGACAAATATGCTTGCGTAAACTATAAAGAAATTTGTGGAACAACTAGTAAATACTAACAAGTCTTACCGGATGTGACGAAATTTCTTTCACTCTATGGTGGATTTATAAACTCAACTAAACTAAAAATTGAAAATTATCAATTAAGAATGAACAATTAGCAATTAAGAAGGTGTTTATAAACGTCAACTAAGAAATTAAGAATTATGTCATGTGGGGAAGATGGTCACAACTATAAGAAAAGCCATCATGGTCAACATTTATTCACGATCCATTGTATTGTTATTGCAAGAAAATATGTAATTAAATCACTGCAAAATATAAACAAATTTAAATTCAAACATTCATTCGCCGTTTTTGCGCATGCCCGCTTCCATTTTCAACTAAGACAATTAATATAAAACACTGATGGGGTTTCCTTGTATTCATCTTTCTTAATTCTCAGTTGTTAATTTAATTCTTAGTTTTGTTGAGTTTATAAATCCATCATAATGAAAAAATATACTCGGATCCTAAGCAAGCTTGACGTCATATTAACCTTCATAGAGTCTCCCGTAAGGAATCCTGACAGGAGTCAGACAACCGGGATATCTCAGATATAGGGTAAAGGTAGGAAATGCCTTCTAAGCTGTCTTCAATAATATCTTGATTGCTCAAGTGGGACCGACAAAAATCGGATATATCAAAGAGTGCTACCTAAAAAACGGAACATATATTACTGAAAAGAAAAAATGATAACAATGGAATTATGATTTTTTTTTACCTGCCACCATAGTAATTGCAGCATAGGATGCCATTACCCACCACCTACTTTATTTTATATTGTATATTCATGGCCTACTGACCATACCGGCAGCATTGCAGCCACATATCTCTCTATGCTTCCCAATTATACCGCATATGATTCAAATATCTTCCTTCACATCTTTTTGACCAGTATCGTCTTCTTCTGAACTGCTCTTTTCTGTCAGTGCCACTGCCTTTTTGCTTCTTTTTCCGAGACTTCCTCTAGTTTCAGTGATTTGGTTTTGTTCAGCTACATATCATCTTCCTCTAATTTTGTGTTTTGTGCCTTTACTATCAACTTTTTATTTGGTAGTTGAAATTGTTTCTTGGGATATTTCTCGCCTAAAACAATTTTCATAGATTTAGATGTGAATATCTTGTTTTGCCGTTTTCTATTGCGTCGGTGTTTTCTTTTATTCCTGATGGGCCGGTAGTGGTAAAAGGTAAGAAAACGAAACTCCGCCTCTTTTCTGAACACCATCTCGGAAAGTTTGATAACTTTATTTGCGAGAAGTTTTTTATTCTCTTTGGTAAATTCTGGATGATGACCCACTGAAGGCCCCGATGTGTTATTGCCTTGTTTCTTTCTATCTTGAAGAGTGCTCTAGCAAAACTAAAAAAATTTAAACCTTCCTTATATCATTGTCTAAAAATGACAATTATATTACTTTTCCCATTATGGATGTCCTGTAATGTGGCTTGCGTTTGTTAAGGAGACCACGCGACTTTCACTGTTGCCCGAATATATTTACTTGGCATCTGTAATTCAAATATATCTAGCTAATTCTGAGCGATACATAACCAAAAATATTCAATTAATAAAAATCGTTGAATGTGGCTGGGTAATAATGGCCGGCCGGTATTTCCCGCCTTGCACTTGCCGGGATTACCCGAAATAACCCATAAGATATTCTTAATTGTTTAAAGAAGATAATCTAACAAAAAACAGAATAATAGAAAAAAAACTACTCTGTTTGGATTTTAGCATAAACACCCCAAAATAGGATTTCATATCTTAAGCGATAAGCGTGACTTTTAGTGCGTAATAAGCCATTAAATGTCTCCTAGCGTATTTCCCATCGATCACAAAATATATTAATGAATAGTGCAAAATATCCTAAAATAACTGTACAAACCTCTAAAAATTTCTTCCTACTACATCAACAAGTTATAAGGAAAAATATTCGTCAATGATCGGTTGGTCCGTTTATTCCAACCAATCATTGACGAATATTCTTCCTTATCACTTACGAGGATATATTGAAAAATTCTTAGCCTGCTATAGAACCAAACAAAATTTCAATGTCAAAATATTTTATTACTCAACATATTCTCCTCTTAATTGGATACATTTATTACATATCAAGATTGCGAGAGTACAAAAATAAACCAGCCTGAAAACAAAACTAGAGAGACATGGAAAATTATTAATAAAGAACTTGGGAGAAATACAAATAACCAAAAAAAAAAACAATATCTCTTAAACAAGATGATGGTCTGAAAACAGACCCAGATGAAGTGTCAGAACAATTTCGATAGGTGTGCTCCCAACTGTATTTAGGTTTAATCTTTAAATGTTGTGAAATGCTCACTTACCTCTTATTTATGCGAGTATATGTGTATGTATTTATATGTATACATGTAAGGCTATGCTCGTTTCTTTATATATATATATATATATATATATATATATATATATATATATATATATATTTTAACTATTTATTGATTTACCATATATACCAAGTGTATCAGAAATGGCAAATACACCTTATCTTATCTACAGCGAACCTGCAACGTCTCTAGACCTTTCATAAAAAATGTTTCTTTTTGCTCTGCAAACCAGACCTCTACAGTTTTTATTACCTCCTCGTTGGAAGAAAATTTACGACCTTTTAAACTTTTTTTCAGTTGAGGAAAGAGATGATAGTCGGACGGAGCCAAATCTGGTGAATAAGGGGGGTGTTCTAGTAATTCAAACCCTAAATCACGAATTTTTTGCATGGCAAATTGAGATTTGTGTGCAGGGGCGTTTTCCTGCAAAAACAAAACACCTTTGGATAGCTCTCCGCGTCTTTTTTCTTTAATTTTTTCCCGTAGAGTGGTCAGTGATGTCGAATAGTAATCTCCAGTTATTGTTCTACCCTTATCCAAAAAATCAATCATGATTACTCCATGGCAATCCCAAAAAACTGAAGCAAGAACTTTTCCAGCAGATTTTTGGACACGAAACTTCTTAGTTCTTGGAGAACCGGAGTGTCGCCATTCCATCGATTGTTGCTTTGTTTCTGGATCGTAGAAATGTACCCAAGTCTCATCCATAGTAACAATTCGGTTTAAAAAGTCTACATCGTTTTCAAATCGAGCACAGATCGAACGCGATGCTCCTACCCTTGCACGCTTTTGGTCAAAATTCAAACATTTGGGGATCCATTTTGCAGCAATTTTTCTCATGTCCAAATTGACGTGAACTATATGATGAACGCGTTCGTATGAAATATTCAGTGCTTCAGATATCCGTTTTAGCCCAATTCGACGGTCTGTTAAAATCATGTCATGAACTGCATCGATATTTTCGGGGACTGACACAGAAACTGGCCTTCCCGATCGATCATCATCTTCAATGGAAAATTTACCTTTTGAACCTTGCACTCCAATTTTTCACGGTCGCATACGAAAGACATTGATCACCAAGGGTATTAAGCATATCTTCGTAAATCTGCTTACCTCTTAACCCTTTGCTATGGTCATTAACCATTAGGAGCAGCACTGTTAATTGGAACGCAACAGTGAATCGTGCAGGACTCACCCCAATCCAGCCACGAGATTTGAATAATTTAATTAAAAAATCCCAGCCGCAACTGGGGCTCGAACTCCGGACCTTTCGACCCAAAGTCGGACGCTCTAACCACTGCGCCACGCCCCGACATAAATATCGTTGCTATGGTAATGCAATATTTTGTTTATGCAGGGAACTGGTCTAGGCTAACTAGATATCAATACATCCTCGTATGACTACTGCATAAATCCACCATTAATAAACTCATCTGATTTGCGTATCCTGACAAAATTTCTAGCACACATTCCAACATGCTGTAACAGAGGGCGCTGGTTTTGGCGTAAAGGTCTGTAGGCCGGTATTCCCCACCTTCACCCTAATGAAAAAGTTAAAATTCGTTAAGAGGTAAACATTGATATTTTTTCAGTTCAACTATTATGGGGGGGAATCAACCACCCTTATTATTTTGCATGGGGTTCACAAGGAAGTGGTATGAAAAAAAAAAGTCGAAAAATAGAAACGAATTTAATGATAATTAAAAATAACACAAGGAATCAAGTCGCCTGATCGTTTTTCTTCCCCGCGGTAGACACCCTCTTACACTGATGGTGCCATCTATAGTCCGTAAGATTGGAGATCTTGAACTGTAACTTGCACTTGAAACACAGCACGGGTTGCTCCATGATGTGCGTGCTCTGCAAATGGCTCAAGATGTCGTTGAACCTGCTGTAGCTCGTTTGACAAAATGTGCAAGAGTACGTAATGGTCGGAAGTAGGCTGTTCACGTTGCTAGGGCTGATGCTGAGCAAGTCTTCGAATGGTAAGTTTCTGTTGTCGTCGCTGATTGCTGTGAAGCTCAGCAACGACAGCAGAAGTTTGGGCGTTATGCATTCGGCAAAACATATAGCTTGATCACTAGAACAAAAAAAAAGTATTATATAGACCTAGAAATCGTACAAAGGAATTTATATCAAACTAGTCAAAAACAGTATTTGCAATGAATAATTTTTCGGGTTGTTATGCCGACATTTATTGCGAGATGTTCTCGTGGATATGACTTGAGTTTCTTCGAATTTTATTCTGTGAAGAGACCCACATATGCTTATTATATAGTAAATCCAAACTTAGTTGAAGATGTCTACCTTCAGGCAATATATGTAAAATACTAATTTTCTACCAAAATTTTCATTACCAATCTCACGAACGTTGTCTACTGTGAACGAGAGTGAATTCGCGAATGTGAAAACTTACCTAGGTTTTCAAATCAAGAAGTAAGAATATTCTTAAAACTCTTCTCAATCGAAATGATAAATTCCACATATGGATGGGAAATTAAATAAATACTATTCCCTATATAAGAAAACAGTAGACCAGATTGAGTGGAACCGTTCGCCGCCGCCGCCTGGAAACCAATCAGTAATTGTACTGACCGTCTCATGCATAAATTACCATAAATCACCACTCACTATTTTGATTGCAAGTGTGGTCGTCTAGAGTTATTTATGACATGCAGAACAGTAGCGTACCGTGTTTAATATTCGTTACATTTCCTGTTGAAACAAGTGTGGTGGTTTTTGTAAACCTATTTTTGTGAAATTTCTAGTGTTTAGTATTTACTTTAATTTGTGTAATTGATGACTTGTTTACTTTGTGGAAATTCATGATCACAACGGGTTTATTAAAGGATATTGCAGGTAAGCTAAATGGAGGGCTAATTAAGAGATAATTAATGTGTGGGGTGCCCACTATATCAAATTCAAGAATGGACACCACATAAATTACCAAGGTTGTCAATGTACTAACTTTTCTACTAGCAAGTGTCAATCAGGTGGTTTGAACATATAATTAATTGAATATAAGATTATTTATTTATACATATAATGCAGAGCGCTGGTTGGCCGTTAGCGTGTGAATTCTTTAAGCTAGTGAAATAATAATTTTTGTTTTATTCTGTCCAAAATACTCTCATTTAACAAACAACTTCACAGAATAACCCTTTTTGTGGAGAATATTTAGCTTGGAAGAAAAATGTATATTTACATATGACATATCGATTCGATTCCGTTGTTTGATCGATTACGTATTCCCGCATTTTAAGTTCGGAGAAACCGTATCAATCTGTGCTAATTTTACTCCTTTGGCAGCGGTTTTAAAAAGAATCATAAAACGGAGAAATCTCTCTTCAGAGAAAGAGTGAGTTTATGACGGCAATACTCGAAAATATCGTTCCTAACATTATTTTCTATTGTGATGGGTTTCGACTCGCAATAAACAATTCGCCACTCTTATAAAATTGAATTGCATTTTTGGTAATACTACAGCAAATATCTGGTAATGGCTTATTTCGTTAAAAAAATGTGTCGAACAGATGAGCGAGATCTTCAATGTGATCTTATTGAACGATATCCCCAAGCAGTGGCGTACTGAAAGAGTTCAACTGTTACATCAACATTATAAATACAAAAGTGGAGACCTACATAAATCCTTCATTCAAGCAACAACGGCCGCGAAAGCCTTTCACAGTCAGTATTTGCAATCTTAAAACTCCTTTCCATCAAAGTTTGCTATTATCAAGCTTCCAGTAGAAGTCAAACAGTCTTGTTTGAGATAAAGTTCCAGGATGTTTCGATGAAGTATTTGATATCACAATGAATACGAAGTTTTGAACTGTCATTACCACTTGAAATTATTACTGAAGTACATTATTCACATACTTATAGCATTCATTTGTTTTTACATGTCGGAGCTGAAGTTCTGGAGTAGAATAGGAGCCCTGGTGTTAAATAATTTCGAAATCAGACATCCTTTCTCAAGTAATTAACAATAGTCGAGGAAAGTGATGACGTCACAAATGTCATTCTTTTCAGAAACTGATTCCAAACAAACCTACATCGAATTCAAATGAGCTTGTCCGAAATTGTTTCCGTTGTTTTTCAATTTCTTTTGACTGAGAAAACAAAATCCAAACAACCAAACAAACTAATAAGCAAAGCAACAAATCATAAACAGATAATGTCACCTAAAATTCTTTGCTTAGAATCAGTTTTTGACAAGAATGACATTTGTGACGACACACTTTCCTCGTCATTAATATGCACACGCAACTATTAACCCAAAACGATTTCACAATTAATAGAATCAATATTATTTCCGAGTAGCTAAAAGGTGATAAGATTAGAACTTGGCAACGAATACACGGCGAACAGGACGACAAAGTGCAAGCACTTCGCTCGCCTACCACAATTCAACTGGACTGCTATCCAAAATCTGTTCTCTCTTCCTTTTCAACTTCAAGTAATCCTTTTTCCACAAGACACAAAACTATACCTAAACGTCCTGTCGTAGGTGTCTCACGTTCGTGATAACTATCACGCCAAATCTAGTCCCTAATTGAATAAGCTCGCAATATTTTAGGAACAAACTATTGTGTAAAAATGAAATGTCCGGCGGTCTCTTCAGATGCAAAGATAATCCTATAAGTACCCCAATAAACTGTAGACAACCCGTGAAAAGATTAAATAACAAATTTTTCCAGATTTAATAATTCAAACTACATACAATCTAGGCTGGAAAATTACCAAGGAAAAACCCACTGATATTCAATCTGTATATTAATTTACTAATTGATCCCAAAACACATTTCTATTTATATAGAAATAAACCATGCATTGCTGGTTCATATTAGTTTGTTTCTTTCCATAAACAATTTCAGTAAAATACTTAGTTCAATTTACCTTGTTTTTATACTTTTGTTCCTAGCATAAGTTGATTTGCCAATGTTGAATAATACTGACGTATTTGTTGCTATACTATTCATATTTAAGTCAAATATGTCTAGAACAAAATCTGCAAGAATAGTCTCTATGTCTTTTAGGGAGCCCTCTGACCAATCCTGAAACAGAAACAAGAAAATGCCTGGTGCCAATAAAAAAAAAGAATTTTCAATAAATCCATATTCCATATTATTGTTTATTTAAAAAAAATTTAAAAATTTCAATGAACCACACAATTAGTAAGTGGAAATGTAATGCTGTATTATCTATAATGTAATGAAAATGTGGTTACAATTACAATGTCTTTACATACTTGGATCAAATTAACTCTATCTTTGATCATTGACTTACCAGCATTACTTGGTGATTTTTCAGTACTTTTAAGTAACTATTGCAAAACTCCTTGACAGCATTGAGAGTGTATGCTTTTCTTGTAATTTTTTCATCTAATATATCAACCTCTTCAATGAAAGATTCAGATTTTTTGAAAAATATCTTCTCTGTACTGAATGTGAGGCACCTCTTAAAATCATGTTTGTTGCTCCTTTTGAAATGTAGATACTGGGATTTGAATTCGATTTCAATACAGGGCCAGTTGATCAACTGTCTTGTGGTCAGATTTTGGTTCCAGGAAGTGTTCACTCGATATTCTTTCAGTAAAATGTCATCTGAAATCAGATTTTAAAACACTGTGATATAGTATAGGGATATACTAATCAATCATCAAGTTTTGAGGCTGTTGTAAGATGGAATTTCTTCAATATTGGTAGCACTACTGAAAAGGAAGAAATTCCAAACCCAAATCTCAGTATACTAACCATTCATACTTTCACTGAAAACCAGGGTATTCAATACCTTTGGGGGCCCAAAAACTTCTACTGTAAATGGAGCTGCTGGTTTCTCTCCTGCACTATTAGTCTGAGTACTGTTATCTATTTTATAAACACAATCTTCTACAGGAAGATTCATTTTCAACATTGCCATAGCCTTATCGAAATCATTTTTGATCATGTAATTCACCTTGTACAATAAATATTCTTTGAACTTTTTGTACCAGTTTTCGAAGGATATTTGCTTATTCAAATAATTGCTGCTCTTCTGCCAACCTGGCCAAGCTCTTATGAACTGAACTAGCATGTACGGTAAAATAGCTTTGACTTTGGGGTTCAATGAATCAAAATTAATAAGTAAATTTTTCTTCAATATTGTGTTTAAGGTGTTCAATTCCAGTTCGAGTTGTTTTCCTTCAACTATATGTCTGAAACAATCTTCTAAGGTGAATTGTTCAGTATTGGTATTTCTACTCGCCATCTGAGTGTTTATAAATATTTTCTCTTATAAATAATTTGTGAACAGTTATTCAGTGAATTCCATGGATTTGAGAATAAGCTTTTTGTTCGTACAAGGGATGTGATTTTGAAATATCGTCAACAACAATTCACGGATAAAAATACAGAAAACACTTTTAAAACCGAATTGTTATTAAACTTTATCTTATTTTCATAGATTGTATATTGTATAGGTTAACATGGTTAAATACAAAAAATGACAGTTAAATCCAGTGATGCCACTGCAGATTTTTATTGTACTACTTTGTTTTTCAAAATTGTACTAAATTGACTGAAACTCGATATACCCATAGAATTATAATAACCACGATATACCCCACAGAACTTTGTGAACAGAAAGTAGAATGGAAAAATCATTTGCTTCATATCCAACTTTACATCCTAGTACATTTATTACAAAGATGTAAAATGAGTACATCCCTAGTACGTACTCAGTTACATATCCTGTACATCGATAAATCATGGCATTGTTAACAGGGATGGTGTAAAAGCGTTCCTACAAAAAAAATTTTAAATGTCAGCGCTAATATGGCGAAAGGTTACGTTCATTTTGACAACGCAGAGCTCAGGTATGTGAACATGAGACACCAAAGCGATGAATTTTTGTTGCAGAGGTAGGGAAATCATATATCTATTAACTACAAATATTGATAACACGCCATAAGACGCAATGTAATCAAATTGAAGCCAAAAATATCTATCTTACCTTTTCTCAAACGGGGGCTGGGAAACTATTGCGCAGGCCGAATTCTGAATCACGAAAAATGTCATACATTTTTAAGGTTATGCTTCTTTTGACATTTTCAACCGTCCCATATTGAAAATGGGCTAACATATTTATAATGTGGATAAATGAAGAATGAGAATTATGCAAGACGGTCAATTAAACTTCGTGTCATTAAAAAAACGATTCACTGATCCATTTGTAACACAATGTCTGTTACCTGCTACTAACTAGTATTTCATCAAATAAAATTTCTGCCAAAAGCGGATAAAAACTCACTAAACTTGAAGAAATAAATCTCGTTCCACATCGGCCTCATAACCGCCGAGAAAAATTGTTTGCCGGCAGTGATGTATTTTTTGCCTTCTGAACACGAACTCCAAGTAAAACGCGGTGATCTTAATTTCCTTCAGGCATGAATCTAGAAATGTAGAAATTTATAAAATGTGTCATATTCTCAGGAATGAAACCCACATAGTGCCGCTCTCTTATAATTAGCACAATCTACACTTGCTCTCTGTAAACTTATCCATATTATGAGGTTATGTTGGAAAGATTTGCTTCTCATATCTTCGTTAATTGTTGCTGTCGAATCATGCACGCTAGAAAGAGATGAAAAAACAAAATCGTGTCTTTGAATAGGATTTTCTGGCGCAAGCGCATTAATTCAACAGCGTCCAATTCGAAGTCGATGCATCACATAGGCGATCCTTATTATCCATATTCGTAGTTAATAAATATATGAGGGAAATATATCAGTGAAAAAATAGCGAAACAAAAGATTCATCAAGTGATAACGTGGTGAGCAATGATCGAAGATTATGTGCGACATCTCACTGATATATTGCAGTGATATCGCAGTGTTATCTCATTGCAACATCTCAGAGATGTAATGTCAGATATATTTGCTTATGTACATCGCAGAGATGCACCGTTTGTGAAATCGCATTGTTACCGCACTGCGACATCTCAGAGAGGTCATGTCACAGATATATTTGCTTCTGTGCATCGCAGCGATGCAACATTTATGATATCGCAGTATTATCTCATTGCGACATAGCAGAGATGTAATTTTACTGATGTGTTTGCAGGGTCATTATCTTAGCTTTGACAAATATAGGGTTCAAACATCGTCGTTATACATTTGTATGTTTTTTTTTTGTATATTAGGCTTGCCTACTTAATAAATACTTACTAAATTCTTTTGATTATAATCGGTATTGAACCGCGTCTTTCATTAATAAATTTCAACACAACTAAAATATTCCTAAGGACACCGTCTTATACAGGGACACCATTAATACTAACGCCCACTGTAAGTCTATGCAATTGTAAAGCCGTAGCCGACCCTACAAACTATACCCTTCAAAATCGTGGCTGGTGAAATTAAAGCCAGTAACGTAGTGAAGCTAGGGGTTGATTGTTTTTTGAGGAAGCTCTCCAGAATTTATATTTGCGTGACTCGAACGTATCACAAACTAGTGGCAGCGAACTATCCTGTTACAGCAAATAAAAGGAATTCCACTCTCTTAGAAGTTGTTCTGGTTGAGATAAGCGATCTAAACCAAAAGGATCGTTACAGACTCTAGGTTATTACACCCAACTTGGACTGAACTTCTCTTATTCTTTCATATTATGCGGGTGAAAACTAAACATTGCCATATAATTCCCGTAAAGGGTACAACTGGCAATGCTTCATTTGACTATAATTCCACAAACCAGAGGTGAGATTATGAACACTCTGTCGTGACGTGACTCGTACCGAAATGAATTTCGAGCCATAAAGAAACCACAGCGTTTTTAACTACGTATCGTGACAGCTCTCGTATAGTGTTCATAATCCCACCCCAGGCTGCCAATAGAACTGTTCTGTATGGGCAGGAGGAAAGGAAAGGGAAAACAGAGTCCTTGGTAATTTAATAAAAATGTACCACATACCAAATAAAACTACCTTATTCGTTTCATAACAAACATGTTATTGCATTTAATCTTATCGAAATAAAAAATAAATATTTCTTTACTGACAGCAGCTCTGGAGCTCTGACCGTAATGAATTTTACAGATACGTGTTTCCACCTAATTTTAGTAAGACCAGAAATCGAGACGAGTTTCATGCACCTACCACACATGAAAGTCGGTTTAATCTATTTTCTACTGACAGCTGCTCTGGAGCTGTGACCGTTCAGAGTAGGCCTACAGACGTGGTTCCACCTCATTTTAGTAAGAACAGGGATGGAGATGAGTTTCATGCACTTATCACACATAAAGTTCGGTTCCATCTTGTGCTCGAATTCCAAGTGTATCAAAATTTCCTTGTGGTTGCGGAAAGTGGTTTCGCAGAAGAGACAGTGGAAAACCAAGCTCGGCAAAACGACAGCGCTCTCTTTCCTGGAGTTGATGGCCGCCGCGTTTTCTCTCAGAACATTGAGAGACACGAAAGTGATATCGTTCGTTCTGACGTCCTGGACGGCACTGAAATCTGTCAATTCAATTTCCATTTTAGGAACGAACTTTTCGCAGTATCCCACTTCTACTTTAGGTCCTGTATGGAAGCTGGTCCTAAGATCAAAGTAAAGTGTTGATTTTGTGTAAGATTAAAATCGGCAATTCTTCAATAAAAAATTAGTATTTCACAATCTTCAATTACTCTTCAGTCTTCAGTGAATGAACAATGTTTTCTGCATGTGCAAAACCATATTGCAGAATACACTGCCCATGAAAAAAATTCATAGTCGTAGCCCTCGCAATAAAGCAAATCTATATCTCGACGGCCTCAAACTCAACAGAACTAGAACTGGCGTAAATTAGTATGCTCCATAAATGTTTAATTTAAAAATTAAAGGAGTATCTTAAAAAAAAATCATGTTATTGTATAGAAGAATATTTTAATAACTATTTTCAAGACATGTAGCTTCACCAAACGACTCTTATGACCCGTACTACCCGTGATATATTTTGAAATTAGCGCCATTTTGTGAGAAAAATCCCTAAAAAAATTAAAGTCTCTAGGGTTTTGTATTTTATGGAAAATCTCAATATTCCCGTCGTTATGAACAATTTCAATCATATTACGGGGTTCCTGAGGCTGCCAGAAACCCTGACATGAAGAAAACTTACCGAAAAACGTGCCAGTAGTTTTAAAGCCAAAAGATGTGTGGTGGCATGACTGAATCCTTATCTGAAGTCCTCTATTCTATTTTAAATATAGACTTGTATCCAACTACCAGCTCAGGTTAAAAATAAGGTAATAAATAAGAAAAATCAGCTGAATACCGATAACACTAATTTTACAAAACATGCAGTATTTAAATATAACGTCGTCTTTTATGACTGCATTGCAGTTATGGTGGATTTATGCAGCAATCATAAGTCATAAGTCTTAAGTCATAAGGAAGAATATTCGTCAATGATTGGTTTGAATATACGGACCAACCAATCATTGACGATTATTCTTCCTTATGACTTAAGACTTATGACTGCTGCATAAATCCACCATTAGTATACGAAAGCTTCCGATAAGTCTTTAATAACGCCAGGCAGTAATAAAGTCGGCGTTATTTTGACATGTACGCACGCGCAGTGTGAATCTGAAATGAGGACAACTTTATTAAAATACTGCCTGCCTTAATTAGCAGACGTTTAAAGGCGAGGATTAATATTCCTTTATTTCCACTTCGGATGAGATCGTAAATTATCCTGACATGATCAGTGGATACTACATGGCTCCAACTGATAAATATATGAGATTTTCAACAAGAGTCGACGTAAAAGTTCGATTGAGCCATTCTATCATCAGAATAAAAAAGTTGGTTAACTACCGACGGCAGCGACAACAGCAACGGCAGCGGATCTATAAACGTATGCATGAGCAACGGCACATTTATCTTCGTACGGCAACGTCAACTGCAACGACTGCGGCTGCGACTCAATCTATAAAACCAGCTTATTTCCTTCTAATTCTGATATTACTTAGAAAAATCCAAGAGACAAATTTGATTTAGGTAAAGAATGCTCCTGTCGATCACGTGTAAATTAAGGGACGAACAGACGAAACTTGCAATATCTCTGTTTTTAATCACAGAATAGTGGCAGTCACTATCAAAATAAAGTTGCGTTACCTAAATACTACCTGTCGTTATTGCAATATCTCTCCAATAAAGTCAGTACTATCCCTAATGAGGGACATATTATAAGGTATGGTTAATGAGTCAGAAGTCAAAATAAGGGCGACTTTAATACTGCTCTTCCCTATAGTGCGCGTCCGATAACAGTAATTTTGGAGAGATGGGTATTCAGACAAAGTCAAAATTATTAGTTTCAGTACCTATGTATAAGGCTTCATCTATGTGTTTACACCCCAGTATTTTCTGAGCACAATTCCGCACTCTAACAGTTATTCAAAATTTGTAATGAATGATTAGTCTTCTCAATGAACATTTGTCAGTGAATAATAAAAATGGGCTTGAAATATTACTAGTTTTGTATCCTTACCCTTTAGAAACTTTTTTGTTCCGAACAAAAGAAGACCGCCCAATATTGAACAGAACTTTGGTGTTGGTCGCTATAGTATTGTTCATTTCTATTTCTTCTATGTCTTTCAAGAACTCACCAACAACTACTTTCAAGACATCTATGTATTCCGAAGATACCTAGAACAAATTGATTTACCATCACAGTATGTATAAGGGAAAGCTTCACCTCAAATGATTGGGGAATATGGTCAGTTTTCAATTTGATAATCACTTGGAAGTATGTGATAACTTTTCCATAGAATCTAACTGCATTCTGCTCAGTGCTAAGGAAGTTAGTATCATCTGCATATGCAACTACACGAACTATTCAAATAATTCAGCAAACAAAACGAAAAAAAAACAGGCAGTAGTCCAAGAATAGATCCCCGAGGAACACCTTGTTTAATCTATGAGAACTCAATATATTTTGTATATGTCGGCTTGTCACTACTGAATGAATATCCTATAGTGAGAACAAAAAGTAATATACCCCTTCACCACATAAGTAATTTAATCCCTAGATGTGCATTTCTATAACAAAGTTATCTTCATCAGTAGGGATTACTAAATCGTTGGAAAAGGGGGCTTGAAACCCTTGCTTGATAATGGTCCATTGAATTCCAAACTATTTGATATGATACCAGTAAAGGAATAATTAAGTACCTTTGTTGTATTGTTTATTGGGTGGGGTTGTACCTGTCCATCAGGTAGGGTCACTTCCTAGTAAACAGATTACCCCATGGTAATTAATTATGTGATATAAATAAGACTGGTATGACGATTTACAGTTAGTTTAGTAATCCCTACTGATGAAGATAACTTTGTTATCGAAATGCGCGTCTAGGAATTAAATTACTTGTGTGATGAAGGGGTAAAATACTTTTTTTTCTCACTGAGTGACACCACAGGCATCCAATATCCCATTTTCGATTATTCTATTCCTAAATTCATGCAGCACCTTGAAAAATGTACTTACACTATTGATAATCCTTGCGACGTCAAATAACTGGTCAGTGTAACTTCTCAACATCTTCAGAGTGTAGCAGCTTCTAACACGGTCATGACTAGCTATTTCAACTTTTTCAATGAAATCCGATTCTTCAGGTACAATTGGGCAATTTGTCAAATTCAAATACCTAATATATTCGCTGCGATTGAATCGTTTGAATATCAATTCCGTGCTACAAAATTCTACTCCAATGTATGGCCAATTGAGCAATTCAATCATACCTATAGGAGTCCAAGGTAATGGGGGATGTTGTTTCAAAACAATGTCATCTAAAATATTATGAAGAGCTAGATGTTACCACCAAAAATAGACAGCTAGGAAAACTCAGAAGTTGCAAAAAATAGTATACACAAAAACTAATTACAAAACTGAGCCTCTGACATTCACCTAGCTGTAATTTAGCAGTATTGTCTCACCTCCTGAATCTGTAAAAACCAGAGAACTCATGAACCCAGGAGGACACTGTACTGCTATTGAAAAAGGAGCGAAATCTTTTTGGGCTAAATTGTCTGTTTGTGATCCACTGTCTTTGACACTCTTGGGAGAACTTTGCTGCCCATTTGCGTTTTTCTCTTCTTCTTTGATCATTTCGATGGCTTGATTATACCCACTCTTAATTAGAAAATTCATTCGTAAAACGATGTACTGTCTGAATTTCTCATACCATTCCTTGAATTTGAGTTTACCACTATAATACTCTTTGCTTCTTTGCCAACCAGGCCAATTTCTTATATAAATAACCAGCATGAAAGGCAATACTGAGGACAAGTTTTGTTCCAGAGAATCGATATTCAAAAAAAGTTCATGTTTGATCATCAGGCTCAAAACTTCCAAATCTAAATTCACTTGTTTTCTATCCACTAAAGCTGCAAAACATTTTTTCAAGCCAGAATTTTTTGGTTTTTCCTTTTTTGAAGTTTCTGTAGTCATGGTGCTCAGGGAGTCAAATCACAATCGAACTAAAATGTTTCAATTTCTTGTATCAGACTGTTCTATCATTATATTTATTACTGAATCCACAATTTTTTAGCGAAAGATTCGAAGCTATTGCTATACGTAAAAATACAAAAATCCACAAATTACTAAGTCAATGTAGCCAACCATGCAGTATTAAAACTCTGTTTTTTTTCTCTCTAAATATTCCCAGTTTTTACCACTGAGGTGCGTTTCAATTTAACGTCTGTCGTCCGGTAACGGACGATGTATGACGTCATAGTTGTTTCGTCGGGCGATATCTGTCGGATTGAATTTTGAAACGCTCTTCTAAATCGTGGGGTAAATAGTTGACGGTCTGACGTTCCACTCAAGAATTTTGAAACGATGGAATGAAGTTGTCGGACAAGACGTTCTAATATCGAAACGCTTCATAAGAAAAGTTATACGTCGGACGTAATATTGAAACGCACCTCTGAGGTCTGTGGTTTTTACTTGAAGCTTTCAAAATCGACTGTTTTTTACTTTAGTATAGATGCCATAGAAATATAATATTTGTGGTAGAACTATAATAGTTCTGTGATCATAGGTCAAAAATTAAACAAAATCTACACATTTACATTGGGTCCTTTCGTTTGCATCGCAGTGTAGCACTTTCCGGCACCTCCCTACACTCGATTTTAGTGTTCGTTCGGTAATCTGTTACACTTCCTTCACTGTAAAGGCTCGTTCATATTCTTTCGAATATTCACATTTTTTTCGCGATTCGACTGGTATGTACGAAGGCGTATAAGCAACAGATGTAGTGATTTTTTCTAATTCCCAGATAAATCTGTCTATAAGACAGTTATTATAAGTGACAGATATAATTGTCTGATAGATTTATCTGGGAATTATACTAATTAAACTAATTCCTTGATATAAGTGTATAATAGACAGATAATATCTGCCTGATAGACAGATAATATAAGTCTATTAGACAGATAATACTGTCTATTAGACAGTTATTATAATTGACAGATATAAGTAACGATTTGTAAGTCTAACCATGGAGAATCTACTGAAAGCAGTTACTTTAGGAGGCGAACAGAGCGCCACCGCAAATAATAATAATGATAGCCGTTCTCTATCTGTACAGGCTATACCTTTGTGTACCTATAAACTCTACGAGTGATTATTGACCACTGAAATATACCTTATAACTGGAATGCAAATGCAACTTCTCAAAAGTGTACCCTTTTGAACCTCGCGCAGCAGTAAAAAAAGTCAAGGGGAGAGCATGCGTACTAATATTCGAAACAGGACCAGTCTGGTCCATAGTATAGATGACGAATTTCTATACGACTAAATTGTTGAAAAGCCACCGCAGTCTGACGCTTACAATTTGGATCAGCTTGAAACTTAGACTTCACAAATATCAAATTGTGGAAAAATGTTACATTAATTTTCCCAGGACAAGAATGAACTTCATGGTAAAAAATAATTTATAATGAAAAACAAATTGAAAAACACAATGCCCTCTACCGAGGAGTTTCAAATGTGATTAATCTAGCTACTCTTTTTTTGAACATTTTCTGGAAAAAAAACTCACACAAGCAAAACCAAACATTAAATGGAGGACTGAATTCGATGAACTGCTATAAATAGTACCTAAGCCGCTCCTGGCCGAATTAATTGATCAAAGACGTATGTTTTCATCACAGAACAATTCACTGGTCTCTGTTATGAACAAATACATGATTTTCACATCTTTTCGTCTACTGCGTCGGCGCAGATTCTGATATTTCCATCCCCATGGATGGCACAAAAATTCTTCTCGCATATGCCTGCATTGGCATTCCAGTTATCTATAAGGTATACTTCAGTGGTATTGACATGGATCATATATGTAATAGATCCAATATCATGCATGACAAGAGAAGAAGGAAAGAAGAAGGAAGTAAAGTCTACCGTCTTTTATAGCACGTGCAAACATATAATAAAATAATTAAGTGTTTGTCATGTATGCAGTTCTTTAATGTGCAATCCAGTTTTTGAATTGAGTGTAATTTTCTTCTGGTTGGAGTATTGCTTCGAGCAAGGCTCCCTCCACCCACTTGATGAAGCCAGCGGTAGGCGGTAATCATGCTGGTAACCTGGCCAGGACGGAACGGATTTTCGTTTGCCGGGGGGAGCACTGGACAAGTGCGCCAATAGAAAGCAAGGTGAAAAAAATTATTTAAAAAAAAGAAGAAGAATATCCCTTCCACAACCGTGTCACAATTTAGGTTGACATTTAAATTTGTGTATGAAAGGAATAAATACATTTTAGAAATTTAGAATAGGAGTTGGAGACGTTGGAGTTGCACTAGTAGCAGCATTGTGTACTGGTGATTTTTATTAACATTTTAACTTTAGCCGGCCTTCCAAAACCATTATCGTTGTAAAGTTTTCTAGAATGGAAATACAATGTCAGAGGAAAGCAGGAACCCTGAAGAAATTTTAAAGGGTTTTCAAATAAATTGGATTTGCCTTCGTGACGCAGACGGTGGAAAAATTTTTTGGCAAGGCTCCGAAGATCTGAGTTTTCCGGACGTTGAACATGAAGCTCGAGTACCTAAGAACATCCTCAAATGTCGTGCAGTATCT
This sequence comes from Chrysolina oricalcia, assembly GCA_944452925.2. Taxonomy (NCBI): domain Eukaryota; kingdom Metazoa; phylum Arthropoda; class Insecta; order Coleoptera; family Chrysomelidae; genus Chrysolina; species Chrysolina oricalcia. Next base: position 5,236,032 of record OX101815.2, on the reverse strand, counting down.
CGAGAGTTTAATTTTAGTTCCAAAAAGAAGATCGAGAAGTTCAGGCTGGAACAGAAAGTTCTATTTAAAGGAAGATGTCTTGAGGAATGGTACTTCGAATTTGGTTTTGTTATGCCAGAATCGACAAATACATGGCAATCTATTATGGAAGCAGCACCAGAATCACAAATGATGCCTGCTTCAGTCCTTAAGTAAGTCTTTCATTCATGGATAGGTTACAGTAAATCTCAAAAAATGTTCATTGGTAATTGAATATTTTGCTGTGAAGGCCTTTTTTACAGTGAAGTGCACTTGATATTTCTGAAAAATGTACTGACTTGTGCTAACACTATTATTCAGAATTCTTCAATTAATGAAATTGTTGATTTACTTCAAACATTATTAGGATAAATGACTTTTTCACATCTGATATAATAATTCCTTTATATAGTTTAATAAACTAATACAATTAAAAACTACACATTAAAAATTCAGTCTTAAAAACTAATAAATGTAAATCAATATTTTAAAACACAAATTAAAATTTGGTTCTTTAAACTGCTATAAACAGATTCATATCAACAGATACCAATACAACACAGATAATAACACAAAATCATTTGGAGAAGTAAACATAACCTGGGCAGAATAATAAAATAATAATTTCAATTTTTGCCTCAAACTGCATTCCTAGAAAATTGAAGAAAAAGTTTTAAATCATGTTTGAATTTGTTGAAGGAATCTGAGGATTTGATTTCTAGGGGCAGCTGGTTGAATCTGTTCAAGCCTTTAAAAAATACAGATTGTCTGTCTCTTTGCAACCAGTGGGATTTGGAAATCATTTTGTGACCTTGTATTGTGGGCATGTACAACATAATTGTAATTAACAATATTCCTCAAATAACTTGGAGCAGTACCTGATTTTATTTTGAATATAAATATCAGAGTATTGTACTCAAAAAAGTCATGTATTGATAACCACTGCATTTCCTGATTTTTAAGACTTTCTTTTATAACCTTGGGGATATCTTACAGAACATTTCATAGTAAATTTTCCACTTTGAAGTGAATCAATTAGCAATTCTGAATTTTATGGATAATGCTGAAATTAAATGGATTGATTCTGCAAAAAATTTGGTAGCTATTATCGATTCTTCTTTGTCATTTGACAAACAAGAGGAAGAACCATTGAAGAATATTGAAAATTGAAGAATTATATGAATTCAAGTATCAGCTCTCTACAAAAATTAAAATAAGAGTAGTTTAAATTCTGATTCATCCTCATATTGATTATTGCTGTTCAGTGTCCTTTAATTTTCTACCTTAGTTTAATAATCTGGATCAGTCAGGTCTCAGGGACACACGATGCGGTGTTGCCTTTCCAGAAATATCTTTAGTCAGCATTGTGTATGTTACAGTATCATAAATTATAGAAATTCATAGAAAATATAAAATATGAGCTTGTCGAACCAGAATTTGTCAAAATTTTAGTAAGTTCAAATTAATTCTGTGAAGTTTAAATATTTACTTGAATAATGATTATCAGCATTACTGGCGCATGTCATCTTAGATATCTGATAGGTAATTCAAAAAAGAATTACTATGATATTTTCACATAGAAAAATACATTTGACAACCAGTGGGGGAGATGGAAATTGCAAAAAACCTTTTAAAAAAATGTTTTCTCGATTATCACAGCGCGAGTCAACTTGAAGTAACTCAGAGGCCATTGAAGACATCATTAACAATGGGTACACACAGAAAAATATCTGTGCCAACCCATAGGAGAGATCAAAATTACAAAAATCCTAAAAAAAACATTTTCTTGATTATAAGGATTGAATACATTATTAACAAGTGGTACACACAGAAAAATATTTGTGTATAGGAGATGAAAATCGCAAAAATCTTCAAAATATTATCTATGAATTTTTACAATTCATTATACTGTAACATACACAATGATGACTAAAGATGTTTCTTGAAATTTGGCAACACTGCATGTACCATGCACTCTATTTTACATATTTCCTTCACGTCAGAAAGGGTGGATATCACTCTAATTAAAAATAAGCGGTAATTGCCAAATGTCTATTATATCATAATTTTTCAAATTTTTATTTTGTTCTTTTCAGTGGCAACATTGTGATTGAAACAAAGTTTTTTGATGACGATCTGCTCATCAGCACATCGAAGGTGCGACTCTTTTACATATAGCTCAAGAGGGTATCGTTTTTTTTTACTTTTTCACGTTTGTAATGAATGTTCATAGAAGCTAGTAAAGAAAGTGGCCTATAATCTACGAATCTACCGTATATAATGCATTCCATTCCAAAGTAATATGTAAAAATATAATCATTATGCAGGGATCATATTATATAAGCTGTTATTATTGATATGAGCATTGCATATGAGTATGTGTTTATAAATGTGACTGAACAGAATAAATGTATTAATTTCACGTTATTACTGTTTTATTGCTACTTCAGTGTCTCGTTATAATGAGACAGCTGTATAAAAATTGGACAATTCAATAAATTATATTTCATTCCTTCTTCCTTCCTTTGTTGGAGCAATTGGTGGAAAGACCTGGAATGATCCTCAACTAGAATACAAACAAGAATCGAATCCTGAACTTGTAATAAAACTTCAATGATTTTCGCAGATTATGAATCAACTTTATAACTCATAGAAGGGATAAAGAGAAAAAAGAACTCAAATTGATCTGATATGAAGATACAGCTACAGAGTGTTATTAATAAAACTGTCAATTTTCACTAAATTCAAAATAGTTTTCGAAAACTGTTTTTCGTGAAAAAAAAGTCGATTTTTCAATAACTCATTTTTTGAAAGGAATTTCATAATTCCGCAGTTCAGCATCGTTTGTAGATGGCCCTTAGATAATTTGGAGGCTCTAGGAACTTTAACTTTTTTCGGTGAATATTCAAAAATAGATTTGCTTCAAAGTGGACCAACAGGAGGATCTCAAGTAGCAAAATCCAGAACTGAAATCGCCGAAAACGGTTTTGTTCCGTCATGGTCTCTTCGACCTTTTTTAATAAATTTGATGCCTCAGATTGGTTTCAAATTCGACTTGCCTGTACTGTAAATCAGATTTTCTCAATTGGTCATATTTTGGGAATAATCTGTAATTTGGTGAAAATATGGGAAATTGACTCTGCGCGCCATCTCACAGACGGTGGACAAAACTTGAAGTGGTCTTCGTTTTAATTACAGGTTTCTAACTTAGCAATTTCAGTCCATCACAACTTGATCCTTCCACTGTAAGATGGCAAAAGGGCAATTACTGCAATTGATTATCAGGCTGAGTCAAGTCTACGGTCTGACCAATATGATTCGACCAGCGCGGTCATTTGGTTGACTTGACGACCTCATTAGAACTGTATGTATGTGACCAATATTTTCAATCATCTGGTCGGTCCGACTCATGGTCATACTTCATACTGAACGCGCGTGCCTGGTCCGACCGGTGACTTGACACAGGGTCAGTCTTAACTGGTGTACAAATGTTTTCAAGTTGAGAATTGATACAAAAATAGATTTGCTTCAAAAATGGAAGACCAACACGAGGATCTCAAGTAGCAGAATCCAGAACTGAAATCATCGGGTTTGTTCCATCTCTCATGGTTTAGGAGTTATTTGAATTTTTATGCGAAAAAATATCAATTAAAATAAATTAAATTCTTGTGGAATTTCACTATTCCGCTGTAATTGCAAACAAGACGATTATAACAATCTCATTATGTTGCCTTCTTCGGGAATGCTGGCCGAGATCAAGTTGATTTGTATGCTATAGCATCCTTTCCCTGAAACTTGTATGGTTTTTTATCTAATTTTTTCTGTTTTTTTTTTATTATTATTCAAAATAAAAAAGAAAACTATGGAAATAAATCAATTTTATATTTGAAAAACTAATAATCTTAATCTCATCTTTGTCCTTGATCTTTTTATTGAAAATAAGAAGTAAACAAAAAAGCTAATTTTAGACGAAAAGAAACTCATGAGAATTGGAAAATATTTTGTACCAAATTTAACGTCATTTCGGATATCAGATTATATATAGAATTTCGTAAACATGAAAAACACCATTTAATTTATTTTTTAGTTGAGTGCGTTAAGGTTCATTCATACTCTTGCGAATATTCGCAATTTTTGCAGTAGTATTACCGCCTTTACCGCTGTGATCCTGAATTTGAGAGGTTGAAGCTGGACATAAGGCAATGAATGCCTGTTGGTGTTGGCACAGTTTAAGAATCAGTTAGGTCAGTTGGCGTCGGCACTTTGATCTTTTTGTTCCCGTTTGTCCACTGCGCAACCTGTAATTGTATCCTTCGCGCACATAGCCACTGGCAATTTATACAATGCTCAACATATAAATGTATACACTGCTTGAAATGAAAATGGGACTCTGAACGGTGGATCTTCTTGAGGACTGAGGTCTCATTTTTTTATTTCAAATTATTGGCTTTCAATATTTTTTGGAGTTAATATAATATTTAAATTATGGACTGACTATAAAATATTGCTTAAAAATCTAGAGGCGGTTTTGTAGAGTAAGATTATGAATTTTGTGACAAAATCCGAAAATGGCGGACAAGTGGATTATTATTGATCTGACTCCTTTCAAAATTTGGTTGAAATCAATGCGTTCTGATGCCTTGAAAAAAATATCCAGCTTTTGAGGTAGGATATAATTTGAATAGTATAATGAATTTAAGCAAGATGAGAAATGTCATGTGACACGTTTCCTTCCAATATCAGTGATTACCACACTCCTATTCATTAGTCATTGTACATTCTCAAGTTCTTCGAAAGACGGATAATGGATTTTTTCCATGACTTGTAGCGAATCCCTGTTATTGTTTAACACCACCATTTTTTGTTTAAAAAGTTTCCTGAATAAGGAAATTTATGAGTCATCTTGAAAAAGGTTTCTGTTTAGTCTGTAACTTCAAAACTCAGATGTTCAACTATTGGACCATAGATGGCGCTAATTTTACCGGTTTCGGTTACTTTTTGTGATTTAAAAAAAAACTGAGTTCCTTGTTCTTCTGAAGTGTAGAGGCCTCGTTCATTATGTAATCAATTTCGGTTTGAGATCGATGTTCAAGTGTATTATTCAAATGACAATTTCATATAGTGATAGCATTGTTTGAATAGGTTTAACAACGTTGCCAGATGTAGATTTCACAGAGAAAGTTTATGTTATGGAATATGTTGTATTTTATTTTCAGGGCGCATTTTTTCGAATAAAATACACTTTAATAACTAAAAGAGTACAATGATTAATGTGAAACCACAGGATACATTATAGGAGCATTGTAGGTGGGTATTCTGTGGTGCACAAAACATCAATTTTTCGGATACTTCGAAGGCTTGACACAAAATGCGACAACAGCGTACAATCAAACAGCAGTCTTCTGCGCATCCTAAATTTGTTTCCTTGGAGTGGATGTAACCTTGGAACATGCAATTGGTCTGAGAGAGCGAACTGATTCTTTATATTCTTTATAAACTGTGGTGTTGGACAATATACAGAAGTAGAAGAGGTGGGTGTGGAGTTGATCTTTTGATTGAAAAATTTGTGGTTAACTCAAATGTCACTGTCATCAAAGTGTCAGTGTCGGTTTTTGTGGTTTGTAAGCTATCGAGTTGAACGTGAGAAGTTTTTGTTTATTTTCCTTAGGCGTTTTTCGGTATTATCTACTTCGTTAGGTAAATCAGTGACTTAAAGAACTTCGCTTTCCATACAACAATACAAACCTATCGATTTCAGCGCTTGTAACTGGGACATGGAACCTCCAGGAATGGATAGTAGCTTGGAGTTTCCGAAAAATCCATTGCTGTGTCCCATTTGCCACGACTATTTTACAGAGCCGTGCATCCTCAGTTGTTACCACACCTTTTGCGCGAGGTGTTTGAAGGGGCGAGAGCAGGATCGACGACTGGTTTGCCCTTTCTGCAGGTACAATAATAATAATGTTTATCCACTTGCTTCTTCCTGACAAAAACATCTTCATAGGTTGTTGTGGCCTTATACCAGCATATTAAGCCATACAAAAGGTTCAGGCTTATTTTTTGCAGATTGTTATGTAATAGTTTATCTGTTGTAGACAACCAACGATGTTGAAAGATGGTTCCACACTGCCTCCAGCAGATACGTTGATGCGACAGCTAATCGACATTGCTAATAGTGAAAACCCACCGTGTTCTAATTGTGATAAACGCGACAGAGCAAATATGTATTACTGCAATACCTGTGGTACTATTGAAAGTTTTATTTTCTTGTTCAAGTTTTCTGTTGTTTAGGTTTGTGTTTTTTTATTTCTTTATTTTATTTTTAGTTATTTGTAGCTTGTACTTCTCATAAAAATTTATTTTTTTGGTTATTGCACTTTTACAGGTATTTTACATTACATTGATTTTTGAATTGAAAATGACTAGTGACCGGTCCGATCGCCCTTTAATATATTTTTCACCAATCAATAGATCATAAAATGAGTCATTTTCAAACAAAGATACAAGTAGGAAACTGACTGTGCCATCACATGAAAGGCAGTCTGTAGTTATATTTTGTTATGAATTGAACTCGCATCTATCATTTATTAATTTTTTATAAAGATTTCAGTGCAAAAAATGTGTTTTTTTAGTGCTTCACTTATAAAATGAAAACAAATCCAGCAATTGATTTGATTTGATTTCATTTATACATTTGATTTTATTTAGACACTTGATTTTATTTATATATTTGATTTTATTCATATTTTTGTGTGTATGTATGTGTGTATTGTATGTGAATATATATGTATATATCTGGGTCTGTGTATATTATACAGGGTGGGTCACGGTCGATGGTACCTTAGACGTTTACGAAGAACGGGACATGGGATCATTCTGAAAATTTGGTTTCTAAAGTAGTTGCTCTTGGTCTATCGATCTAAAATATTTTCAGCAATGCAGCGTTGCCGCTTATACCAGAAAGTAGCAGCATCTTTGTTATTTCAAATGGGTCACCCTGTATATTACTGCATTTTTGAACTTGTCATTCCTTTCTGATTATTTCTGCCCCATACTCCTCTATACCTATCTCTAACGGTTTTTGAGATATTGGTTATTTTCCATATTTTTTATCCAAAACATAGCTCGAATTGAATGTTTATTTCTGCGGTATTTGAATTCTTAGGAAGTTGCAATTTTGTATTTAGTTCATCAGGATCATGTACATTGATTCTGTGTAGAGAAGTTTGTTCTGCGTTATACAGGGTCGTTCAAATTTTATGATCTTACTGCTAGATACGAAAAGGGTTGAAAGTGCGTTTTTTTTAATGGAACATCCTGTATATTATAAAATATCCTGAAAGATGACTAAATTCCCTTCGAATTGATATATCATGTTCCTATACCTAAATAGCCAGAATTCCGAGATAATAGCAATTTTCACTTTTAATCTCCCAAGTGCTTGAAATATTGCAGGAAATTTTTCGAGTACCTGAATTTTCTTTGAAAATTCATGTACGAGATAAATTTACGGCAATTAATTCAAGCACAAGGGGGATTCGGTAAAAAAATTTCACACCGAGAAATGAAAATCATCCAACAATTCATAAGAAATAACTAACGTTGGTTTCACCTGAACTATTTATAACCACTGAAATATTGATATGTAAAATACCTAACAAAATTTTCATCAATAAATGGTGACCTGTGAAATTTGACATGTGACAAGTTGATATTTTGCTGTAATGTACAAATGGTGGTCTAGTTTTCATATGAAAGGAGATAATTATGTATTTACTAGATATTTGGAATGTGTCTGAAAATATTTTCTCCACGATTATTGCGGCCTATGAGTCGCTAGGTCGATGGTTCAATCCACGATGGGAACATACCTTTTTATTTTTTTTGTTCCAAATTTAAACACATTTATTGATGAAAATTTTGTTAAGTATTTTACATATCAATATTTCAGTGGTTATAAATAGTTCAGGTGAAACCATCGTTAGTTATTTCTTATGAATTGTTGGATGATTTTCATTTCTCGGTGTGAAATTTTCTTACCATATCCCCCTCGTGCTTGAATTAATTGCCGTAAATTTATCGAAAAATCGAAAAATTTCCGGCAATAATTCAAGAACTTGGGAGATTACAAGTGAAAATTGCTATTATCTCGGAATTCTGGCTATTTACGTATAGGAACATGATTTATCAATTCGAAGGGAATTTAGTCATCTTTCAGGATATTTCATAATATACAGGATGTTCCATTTAAAAAAACGCACTTTCAACCCTTTTTGTATCTAGCAGTAATATCATGAATTTCGAACGACCCTGTATAACGCAGAACAAACTTCTCTATACAGAATCAATGTACATGATCTTGATGAACTAAACACAAAATTGCAACTTCCTAAGAATCCAAATACCGCAGAAATAAACATTCAATTCGAGCTATGTTTTGGATGAAAAATATGGAAAATAACCAATATCTCAAAAACCGTTAGAGATAGGTATAGGAGAAATAATCAGAAAGGAATGACAAGTTCAAAAATGCGGTAATTTACAGGTGACCCATTTGAAATAACAAAGATGCTGCTACTTTCTGGTATAAGCGGCAACGCTGCATTGCTGAAAATATTTTAGATCGATAGACCAAGAGCAACTACTTTAGAAACCAAATTTTCAGAATGATCCCATGTCCCGTTCTTCGTAAACGTCTAAGGTACCATCGACCGTGACCCACCCTGTATATATATATATATATATATTTATTTTTTATTTTTTTAAAATTTATTTTCTGTAATATTTGTTAATGTTGACATGTTCTACACCTGAAAAGGTATTTTATTTGAAAGAACTAATAAAGGAAATCTATCTATCTATCTAATTTGGTTGCTGCAATGAGATTTTTTTTTAGAGAATTGAAGTAGGAACAAAATAAGATTTTTTACGACCCGTTCGGATCATTAGTAACGGAGAAAAACTGGAAAAACCGGAAAATGTTGCGATTTTTTCAAAAATTCATGACTCCGCCATTTTTCAATTAGTAGGGTTGGCCCTTCTCATGAAAGTCCAATTTCAATTTTTCAAACAGATTTTGAAAGTAGAAGTATAGTACTACAAAACATGTGCAAAACGTATATTCTCATTTGGCGCTACAATGCTGTGAAGCGGTCCAGTAGTAGGAGAGATCGGGAGATTAGGGGATTTTTTCTAATGAACGGGTTAAGTGAAAATAATGGTGAAATAAATTTTTGAAAAAATCGCAAAATTGTCCGGTTTGACCAGTTTTTTTCCGTTACTAATGATTCGATTGGGTCGTAAAACATCTCATTTTGTACCTTTTTCAATTGTTTACAATTTTCATCAACCAGATCGCTGTATTAGTTTTTATTTTATAAGTGAAACATTTTTTGTATTAAAATGTTTATAACAAATTAATGCTGAATTTAACTAAATATTTAACATATACAGGTTGTTTCATAATAAATGCGCAGGACTTCAGGATGTGATAGCTCGTCCAAAAATATGAAAAAAGTTGCTATTAACTTACCCTCTAAAATGCACCATTTTCGAGATACAGGGTGTTGAAATTTTAAACAAATAATCGTTTTTTGCGAATATCTCTGGAACCGTTCATCGCACAGAAAAAAGATTTCGTAGGCATTTTCTACTCATAATAAGCTATGTTTTGTGCGGATTTTTAATTTTTTCAAATTCATAATTGGTGAAGATTTTGAAGGGGTAGTGGGTGTTTTTTTCTCCAACTTCTACGCCACTGGAAAAAGTACAGTTTTGAGCCTCCTATATGAACCGCCAATGTTTTCTACACAAAAAAGGTATTCTTGGTCATAAGCTCTAAAATTGACCGTTTTCAAGAAAAATCAACTTTCATGTTGTTTAAATAATGTTTTTTCCTCGAAAAATTGCTGCGTGCATTGAAGCTAACGGCGGACATTTCCAACAATTCAACTGAGTATGATTGTTATTGTTTGTTTTTTTCATATTGCAATTAAGAAGTCAACGTTTGGTTTTGTTACTTGTTTTAACGTTTAAATAAATTTTGTATAATTAGGAAAAAAATTATTTAAAAAAATTTACCATGTTTTTCAACATGAAAGTTGATTTTTCTTGAAAACGGTCAACTTTAGAGCTTATGACCAAGAGTACCCTTTTTTGTGTAGAAAACATTGGCGGTTCAAGTAGGTAGCTCAAAATCATACTTTTTCCAGTGGCGTAGAAGTTGGAGAAAAAAACACCCACTGCCCCTTCAAAGTTTTCACCAATTATGAATTTGAAAAAATAAAAAATCCGCACAAAACATAGCTTATTATGAGTAGAAAATGCCTACGAAATCTGTTTTCTGTGCGATGAACGGTTCCAGAGATATTCGCAAAAAACGATTATTTTTTTTAAATTTCAACACCCTGTATCTCGAAAATGGTGCATTTTAGAGGGTAAGTTAATAGAAACTTTTTTTCATATTTTTGGACGAGCTATCACACCCTGAAGTCCTGCGCATTTATTATGAAACACCCTGTATAGAGCAATCATCAAAAAAATCAATGGAACTCGAAATACCGTATTATATTATTTTCAAAAAAAATTCATTGAATACATTATTTATAAAAATGAAAGGGGTATGGACCATTGTAATATCTACCATTCATTGAGTTTTCATCAGTTCTTATTTTTAGTAGCTATGGAACTGTTTGTCCTTGACATTGATTTTTTTTGTATTATACAGTGCATGTAATTAATAAACAGATTATATTTTTTTATTGGTACTTTCCTCACAGAGTTGCGTTGTGAAACATATTTGGATAAAATTATTATTATTTTTCTGGCATTGAGTGTATTCTCTCGATTCCCGACATTATATAGAAAATGTTTCACATATCATTCTATGATGCTGATTATTTGATTGAAGATTTGTATAACATTATTTTCTATGTTCCACAAAAACAAGAGTATATACTTCATGTAATTAGTTTTTCAATATGCGAGAACACGAAAAAATATGATCGCTCCAAATTTGCTTTAAAATACACAACCCAGAAAATATTTTTGCATTTAAATTTCAATTGCAGCCATTCCCATTCGTTTATGAAAATAAGTAAATTTCAAAGCTACTAATTTGGCGCCCTTTGTGACGTACTCTCCCGAGCCCAATCATCCAAAGGGCGTATTCTAATCGGGTTGATTGTGACGTGAAACGGCAATGCTATTGGTCGGAATTCTCGGGAGAGTACGTCACAACAATTTGCAATGGTGCGAGAAAGAAGCCATTTGAATTTTGTCGACTTTAAATATTTTTTTTAAGATTAAAAAAATTAACAAAAAAAATTGCCAACAGAGCTTTCACAAGCTGCAGAATCCATTGAAAATATTTTAAAAAATTCGCTAACCAAATAAATAAACTATTGGAAGTATATATCTGTATATAAACTGTCCTCGGTAATATACGCCATGAGAGTTCTGAAAAAAAATGTTGACCTTGAAGCACTAATGTCAGTATATTATGCGAATTTTTATTCTGCCATGAGACTAGGGATAATCATCTGGGGCTCAAGTCATGGGTGGAACAGAGTTTTCCTATGTCAAAAGAAAATCATCAGAATAATTTTCAATATAAATACAAGAGACTCCTGCAGAGGAATCTTTAGGTTACACAGACTACTAACTGTGTCAGCAATCTACATCTATGAATTAATAAAGTTTATTATCAATCATCCAGGCCATTTTGACACACATCGCAAAACACATATTTACGGGACAAGGCAAAGAAAAGACTTCGCATATCCCATTCATGCAACATCCTTATATGAACGTAGCACTGTCTATAGCGCAATGAAATTTTATAATAACCTCCCACAAGATATAAAAGATATTGGAGTTGCCAACAGATTTCTGAAGTCTGTAAGATAATTTCTATGTAACTTAGAGCCCTACGATACTGATGAATATTTTCTGGCCTGCAGAAATTTATGAATCCAATTTTATGTCTACAAAATCATGCTATACATTGATACATAATTTATTGAAAAATTATCTCTAGTTTTAATAACAATGTGAAATGTCACATATTTTAAATTATTTGTCTTTGTGTTTGAAACCTGAATCCATTCATTTAGAATGTTTCATATCTTTTTTAAACTTACATGTAAAAATTTTGATATTTTAGAAGTTTTTGACGTATTTCTCAGACAAAAATATTCTGCCACTCTTGTGAATGATTATAAAATACTCTGTGGAAATAAATATATCTGTATCCTCCACAATTCCATGTACTGTATAATACTTATATTATTCTTTACTTTTTTGAATATTTAATCCTCTTTCCTTAAAAAAAAACTGTTTTAGGTCAAGCTCTGTGTTCACACTGCCGAGATAATACCCACAGAGCCAAAATGTTTTCAACCCACGAAGTAGTTCATATGACGAAATGCATGAAAGAACCTAAAAAGGTGTGCTGTACAATTTTGTAGTTGCATTGCTTGGCATGGTCATAATTTTGACATCGTTAAATTTTTTATTTATTTTTTGGTGTTTTGGCATCGACTGCTATGGTCATTAGCCAACATCGTTAAATTATTTCCAAAATGGGTGACACCCTGTTTTTTCCAAAAATTGTTTTTCGATTCGAGTGAACATTTTCTTTCGGAAAATTTTAATTTTTTTCTTAAGTTGCTCTTTTTTGTTTTTTTTTTCTATTTGGGTAGACATTTTTTTTAGGAAAATTTAATTTTTTTTTTTCGATTTGATAAATATTTATTTTTGGATTTTTTTTAAGAATGGTGAACACCTCGTTTTTATCAATTTTTATTTATTCGTTTTTTTTTTTCGATTTTGGTAAACATTTTTTTTCGAAATTTTTAAATTTTTTTTCAAGATGGCTGAACACCTTGTTTTTTCGTTTTGTAAATTTTTAATTTTTTTTCATGATGGTTGAACACTTTGTTTTTTTCCAACTTTTTTTTTTCGTTTTTTTAATCTATTTGGGTGAAAATTTTGGAAAATTTCAATTTTTTTCAAATTTTTTGTCCAAGATGGGTGAACGTTGCTTTTTTCAAATTTATTTTTCCGTTTTTTTTTTATTTGGGTGAACACTTTCTTTTGGATTTTTTTTTCCAAGATGGGTGACACCCTGTACCTACAGGTTAAGATAACTTGGTTATTGAAATGCGCATCTATGACTCTAAATAAAGTGAAGGTAAAGGGGAAAATACTATTTGTTGTCAATGAGTGACATCTCAGGAGTACAGTTTCTTATTTTAGAATTGATTTGAAATTTTGCAAAAGGTGTAAAAAAGCTTTCCAATAATTTGCTGTAGTCATCTAGCATGCACTGAATTAGTAGAAACAAAAATTTCCAATGATCCTTTCGGTATTATAGTGCCCACACCATGGGGAACATTACATAATGTTCTCACCGATGCAGAACGCCATGTTGTGTGTCAACTGCTTCAGAGATTCTCCTAATGACATCCGAGGGCAATGCGTTGATATAGACACAGCACATGCTCAAGCTGCCAAACGTCTCGAGAGAGGACAAAACACAATAATGGATTTACAGGTCTGTACTTCAACTCGTCCATTGACTGCAAATGTTAAAATTGAATTATTCCACTTCATATTTTGGTATCAGAAGTGGGAATGTTTTCATATGAGTGGTCAAGCCCTCTACACCGCGTCCCATGGACTCTTTTGTCTTTCCACACGAGTACTTTTATTCAGAAAATTGTCCAGCGAACCTTGTTTTGTTGAAAAATATTGAAAAATCCCAGTCATGTCAAAGTTTTGGGATGTGGACCATCGGGGGGAGTCCGTTCCTGACTTTGTAGCGAAACATCTGACTCATGCATGAAAGCTCATCGAAGGAATTCATTTGTTTAGTCAATCACCAAAATTTGGATGATTTTCAATATTCACTTGACAGGTTATCAAAGAAAAACATTGCGCCCCACGTTGGGCGCCATGTACACGATTTTTGTTCTTTTTTTTTTCAAATTAGTTTCAGTTGTAAAAATGTTTTTATTCGGGAGCCAACTAGCTCAGTCGGTGTTTGTAATATAACTACGGCACTACTTAAAACACTACTTATTTATTAACTCACAAATTAGATTTAATTGTTAGCTTATTTCTCACTTCTTACAGTGGTTGCGACACACTTTTTTTCCAAATCAAGAAAAATAATTGTAACTTAACAAAAATTGATGTATTTTATGCGGAAACCATTACTTTCTCTGGAAACGCCCTGATCTGTTTGCTTTTCTCTTACTACAGTGTTGCCCAATGTCTGTATAGTGGCCGTGGCTATATTAACCCGAAATAGTTAATTCTATAACAATTATTGAACACACAGAGTGGGCATGTTTTTATATTCACTAGTGGATCCACCAAACCACCTTCGTCCTTATGTTCTTGAAATATAACAGCGAAGTTGGTGGATCCACCAGTGACTATAAAAACATGCCCAGTAAATTAAATAACAAATGGTGTGTTGAATTTTGATTGCAGACATCGGTAAGAGATGGCATCATAGCTCTCAAAGGGCTAATGGACGAGTTGAGAAGGAACATGGATAGCGAGAAACACACGATAAACAGTTTCTGTCAAGGGATGCAGGAGGCGATGGCCAAAACTCACGCTACCATGATAATGGAAGTGCAACGTCAGTTTGAAAGCAAAGATCGCATTTACAGGAGTCAACTCATAATTCTTGGCAAGTAACCAAATGGATGTTGCATACGTTTTATTATCTATTAATCGTATATTTCCATTCGAGGATAATTTTTGCGGATGATATATTGATATTTTGGTGTACCGTTTGTGATTGAAGTTACGCTTATAAAATGGACATTTTTCGAGATTGTCGTAGAAAAAGAATACTATTTCAACAAGCAATTTAAATCTTATGACCCTAAAAACAATTAACTGTACTGACGTGTTTATCTAGAATATGTAGTATCTTATCAAAAAGTTAATATTAAAGCAAGTGCTACCAGTTTAAGGGCACTATGCGAAGAAAATCTTCTCCACTTGAAGCTATTGTAAAGCGAAAAAATTTGTAAACCTCTTTCGTAAAAATCATTCCAGTTATAGTTTCATGGACTTTCATCAAGTATCGGCTATATCAATTAAAAAATGCAATCGCACGCGAAGTCAGTATTTCGCGTTCTCAGCACAGTCCGCGAAATTTAATTTCGCGGCCGTTACCCATAGCAACGGCCGCGAAACCAAACGTCACTTTCAAAAATGTTTTCAGACATCGTCTTAACATTCTGTTTATCACACCAATCTTTAAACTCGCCGTAACATTTTTCGTACTGCCGTTTAGATTTTTCGGGTATTAAAACGGAAAGCGCCGAATTTACAACGCTTTTGAGTTCAGGAGGAGTGGAAGGTACTGAAATATCGCCATCAGACATTTTGCGTTTTGACAAGAACTGTCAAAATATTTTGTATATATTGAAACATATCATTTCCATAGCACACGGTGATTTGTTAAATAAATTGAACTGCTGTTGATTTTAGAGCAATAATATATTTATTTACAACTATCTATTTTAATAATTTTAACGATTGCACAAAAAATAGTGTGTATGCCATGGCCGCGAAACTTTTTAACGACCTCAAGATTATCTTGCCTCGGCCGCAAGCGGCCTCGGCGATAACTGTTCTTTCGGTACGTTAAAAAGGTATTTCGCGGCCTTAGCATACAAATAACTATATTTCAACAATAACAATACAACAAAAAATAAGCGTCAATTTTTAAATTAAAAAATAAAGTAATTTTCATTATCAAAATTTAAAAAAAAGAAACATCAAATAAATGTTTCTTGTCTTATCTGTTTGTCAAACTTGTAGTATATATATGACAAAGTATAATTATTATTATAGGTACTGTCATGCCAGTTCTTCAGTTGCACTTGGTACTATGCACGACTTTTACTGCAGCAGCCAATAAATATCAGTTTTTGGAATTGTGCCCTTCTCTTATCGAGAGGCTTGCTGCAGTTGGAAATTTGAGCCAACCAGTGAGGTAATTATATGTCTACCTAAATTTATTATTACGAACTTTCCATATTCTTTCCTCCCTTCCTGTTTTGGATCTCAGAGATGGAGATATTTCCCTTCTCGTCACAAGATCTTTCCTAAAATCTGTCACTGATCGGTGTTCTTTTCTTCCCTATTCGGTACCAATTATCCAAACACATCCAACGTTGGGCGTTGGGTATACAAACATGTCCAACGTTGGGCGCCAATTATACAAACATGTCCAACGTTGGGCGCCAATTATCCAAACATGTCCAACGTTGGGCGCCAATTATTTCGACTTTAGTCTGTTATTATTTTGCCATCTGTCACAAACATTTGAAAAAACTATCTGACAGGTTGGTAAATAAACGTATCTTTATTTTTTAGGTCTTTGCAATCATCGCAGATAAAAACCAACTATCGAAGCGAGTTTGCGCAATGCCTCGAACCCTGGATCGGTCCAGCAGCAGTAAGTCAGCATCAAACTGAATTAGCTGCAGGTCAGTTTCATACAATAAAGTGCATACTTTCTGTTCTATGTTTAATGTAGACTCCTAATGAGATCACAGTGTGTAACCCTCACCATCTAGCTTCCAGAGTATATGATACCGCGCCTCCTGCTACGAAGAAACAACAAACTGCCCTAAAAAACAAACTTTTAGAAGGGGAAAGCTCCTTTTCCTCTCACTGCCGATCTTTCGAATCTCAAATCAGAGAGCTCAACCAGCAGTTTAATATGGTCAAAGAAAAAGTGGGGGAGCTGCACAAGGATTTATCGGCTCTGAGGAAGGCGCAGACGCCACCGTTGATCTCCAGATACGAGATGTTGATTAGGGAATGCTTGCACTTGGATCAGAACTTGGATAGGTGAGCAAGCCTCAAACGGTTCTTTTAATATTTTAGACGATGCTCTAACTTGAGTACATTTATTTCGGAGTTCCATTTACTTCCCGCCAAAACCATCAATGAGCGGTTTCCAGTCTTCACGCTGGGCTTACTGAAGGCTCTGTTGGCTTGGATATAATAATAATAGGTCTTTATTATTTTCCACACATAGCACATATTAAATTAATAAATAAACAACATTTTTGAAGAAATTGGAAGAAAGTGGGCGAAATTCATTTTCTCTAATGAAGCAAGCACTCACTTCATCAGGAAAATGTTCTTCCACTTAACCCTAAAACGTGTGTCTTAAATCATTTGTCCATAAAATATAATTATGTAATAGTTATTTATTGTATAAGTGTTTTAGATATCATTTTATTTGCGCAAGAATGTTTAAACGCGAGAGAATCGCGGAAATTTTTCATCACAAAATGATTTGACGTTTTGCTCTGACAGCGGCTGTCACCTCCTCAAAAATCATTGAAATAACATACAAAAATATCGGGAGGTGTTGAATGGTTGCTATGTATTTTCGATTGTTCATCGACTCCATTTGTAAAAATTTGTGAAGTTGGTGAAAATAAGTAAAATGTGATTGATATTCAAGATTGTATTTTTCATTATTCCACTAGTGGATAAAGTGGTACTTTATACGGTTCATAAGTGTGGATAAAACTTAAATTATAAGGTGATTGTGGATAAAATACATTAATCATATTAATACAAATAATTAATTGATAATTTAAATTATTAACACATATGATTATAGATTACAGGATAGCATGTTAACATAGAATTGATTTTTGTTTTGTCAGTAAGATATGTTTATACTTTGACTTAAAACTAGCAATACTGAGATTTTGCAAAGTTTCAGGAACGGAGTTACGCATATTATAAATTTGATATGTGAAAGAACGTCTGTACATTTCAGTTTTAAATACTGGTGGGGACAACGAACCTTTGAATCTCAAATTCAAGTTAAAGTTTAGTTCATGAAATAGTGATATATTTAACATGTTGAGACACTAATGTAATATAGCTGTTATTCTTAGAACTGCATAGTCATTTCAAAGTTGTATTTTTGGCGTTTTATAAGATAGTAAACTATTTTCGAAATACTTGTTTTTAAATCCAATTCTTTGATATTTTCGCCTTGTTTACTATATTTCATTGCCCGTTCAAGTTGTTGTCCATAAGGTAAAGAATAGTATAATAATCTATTGAGAGAGAAATCCTAGTTGATAGGTACAAAGAATTTGTTAATTCAAAAATACAAAATCAAAATACCAGATACAAGCAATTCATTTTATATTTTGATTTTGTATTAAGTATATAAGTAAATAAAAAATTTGGTACATAAAAAAACAATTTATTGGGGTTTTTAATTGTCGTGCTTTTACACATAGGCACAATACAATATTTGTAGGATATTTTTTTAATTTCAGCTATCGTGTAATGACAATACACGACACGAACGGCGCAAGTGATTGTACACCGATAAATTTGTAAGCACTCTGCGAAACTGCAATATAGTCGCCTCGTTCATGTGGCGTGACGTCACACACTAGAGCGCTGCGTACTATGAAATTATTCTTTCAAGCGCAACTTCAAAGTCCCATAACTTTTTCATTTCTAGAGATATTTCAATGATTCTTTTACATTTTTAGTTCATTTTACTTAAATTTTCAGAATATATCTAAAATAAAAAAAATGAAAATATATCGTTTTCGCGATCGTCAAATCTATGACGTAAAATTGAATAATAATAATAATAGATTTTATTGACAGAACTGAATATACCGATACAAGAACATATTATTTATTCTTACATTTCTGTCAAAAGGCAGAATTCATGTTCTGATCTTGTCACGTGAGTAACGCAATCAGACCATGCTCTTCCATTCAACCTGTTGAAAAAAAAAAGAAAATATATATATATATATATATATATATATATATATATATATATATATATATATATATATATATATATATATATATATATATATATATATATATATATATATATGCTAAATACTTGTTTCAAGGAGCAATAAATGTTCCAGTGACTGTAAAACAGTCGAAAACAATCCTTTAGGAACTCACTATACCTTTGTATAGATTGTATGGCATATGTCCGACAGAAAACAACTACTTCTCTGGCTAATACCTCGACAGATATTGAACTACATCTGTCAGACATATGTGCAAAGATCCTTACTTTGAAGGAACAACTTTGCAAGAGCTCTCAGAGACAGACAGCAGGACACCGCCTGATCCAAACAAGGAACCAACTGCAGACCGGTTTCGGGATGTGGTCCCTCATCAGTGCAATCCTGGTAATCATAGTTGTATACACGCGGGGGCCCGGTGCCCGTCATCGTTCGCCGGGATGAACACTGCAATCGCTTACAGGATCCACCACGGAACAGATTAGAGAGCGCTCCAGAAGGACATTTCGGATGCGAAATGGTATATGCTAAATACTTGTTTCAAGGAGCAATAAATGTTCCAGTGACTGTAAAACAGTCGAAAACAATCCTTTAGGAACTCACTATACCTTTGTATAGATTGTATGGCATGTGTCCGACAGAAAACAACTACTTCTCTGGCTAATACCTCGACAGATATTGAACTACATCTGTCAGACATATGTGCAAAGATTCTTACTTTGAAGGAACAACTTTGCAAGAGCTCTCAGAGACAGACAGCAGGACACCGCCTGATCCAAACAGATGTAGTTCAATATCTGCCGAGGTATTAGCCAGAGAAGTAGTTGTTTTCTGTCGGACATATGCCATACAATCTATACAAAGGTATAGTGAGTTCCTAAAGGATTGTTTTCGACTGTTTTACAGTCACTGGAACATTTATTGCTCCTTGAAACAAGTATTTAGCATATACCATTTCGCATCCGAAATGTCCTTCTGGAGCGCTCTCTAATCTGTTCCGTGGTGGATCCTGTAAGCGATTGCAGTGTTCATCCCGGCGAACGATGACGGGCACCGGGCCCCCGCGTGTATACAACCATGATTACCAGGATTGCACTGATGAGGGACCACATCCCGAAACCGGTCTGCAGTTGGTTCCTTGTTTGGATCAGGCGGTGTCCTGCTGTCTGTCTCTGAGAGCTCTTGCAAAGTTGTTCCTTCAAAGTAAGGATCTTTGCACATATGTCTGACAGATGTAGTTCAATATCTGTCGAGGTATTAGCCAGAGAAGTAGTTGTTTTCTGTCGGACATATGCCATACAATCTATACAAAGGTATAGTGAGTTCCTAAAGGATTGTTTTCGACTGTTTTACAGTGACTGGAACATATATATATATATATATATATATATATATATATATATATATATATATATATATATATATATATATAAAGTATAAGTAAAAAAGTTATTGGGTATAACCCTCAAAATGTTGTGCAACCATAGACACGTTTTTCGAGCTTAAGCTCTCTTCAGTACGGTAAAATCAAGTGCGAAGATGTACAACACTTGGATGTAAAAATAGAAACAAAGGAAGTCAACAACAGGAAGCCAACCACACATTTGTGGCATCGGTTAGAAGACCTTGTACTCACAAGGCAACAACTAACGTCGCCACGGAGGTAGCTATAGCTACCAGCGTCTTTGTGTAGCAAGACATATCTATTCTAACTAGAAACATACACACTAAAGAAGTAATACAAGATAAAAAATAAAAACTTATTATCTATACAATCCTACATGTTAAGTGAAACTAGTTCTGAAACAGAGACAATTTGTTTTCGAGCAAATCAGATAACAGTTTTATTTTGAAATTTTTGAGGGAAAGTGTTTTATTAATTGAACTTGGGAGTCGGTTATAGAGCCAGGCAACGTTGTAAGAGAAAGATCCGCGATATAAAGAGGTATTATGGTGTGGAGTGGAAAGCTGTGTTTTGAATCTCAGATTCAAGTTATGTACTGATCGACAAGCGTAAGGATGCCTCCGAGAATTGGTTGCGCAGTAGACAAAACCCTAGAGTGGGGCAGGAGCTCAATCGCTCTGCCTTATTCAAGCAGTTAACGTCGTGAGTCTTTGTCGCACATCTACTCACGCTTTCTATGGTTTGCGCATCTCAGAGGCATCCTTACGCTTGTCGATCTGTACGTCAGTTCTAAAGCTTATGTTTTCATGGAGATAGCCAGGTATTTTGTTAGTTATTATTTTGTGAAAAAGAACACTTGCATGAAATATCCGTCGGGTCTCCATATTCAGCCATTTCAAGTTATTCATATGATGTGAGACAGGTTACCTTCTCCTGGTACCTGTAATGAGTCTCAAACATGAATTTTGCAGAGTCTGAAGCCTTTTTTTGTCTGACTGACGTAAGTTAGGACCATATACGGTGTCTGCATAATTAGCATGGGAATAAGTTTGAATGCGGCTCAACGCCAAAAAATAGCTTTTTGATGAAACAAACAGACGTCAATTTCAGATCAATATGAGTCATAGGACAATGTGACTTGAGACCACAGACCACCGTGGTCTGTGCTTTAGACACTAGTGCTTTACTGTGCTATGCAATATGACTCAATAAGATGCTAGCTTTGAATACATCAGTTTGTTTTTCTTAAGAATGAATAAATAAACATAAAACAATATACTTTCAGGTGTTTTGTGGACCGCAATGAATAGAAAAGGCAATTTTTGTTGCAGGCAACAACAAGATCTCGAGAGAATGGCTTCGGCGTTTGACGCTTCCTGGGAAGAACAACTGTGGAGATTAAAAGTAGAACAAGAAGTATTTAGTTGTCAAAGGGCTGATGTCAATACTCTAAGAAATGAACTCAAGCACCTGAGTCAGGTATGCTCTTTCCAATATATTGCCTTGAATGGAGTATTCATTAAACAGATTCTACTATTTTTTTATTGTTTCAGTTGGCCACACAGCTGGAGCCTCTCATACGAAGTTTGACGCCCGCTCAGCAAGCTCAGAGCAGCCAGAGTGAACAAGGCCCGACAAGTCAAAGCGAGCAAGCTCAACATCTGGCGTCACTCTTGGAGCACATTGGTAAGTGAGGTTAGTTGCCATTCACCAATTGATGTCGTCTACGGGCGAAATTTGAATAACTATCGACAAATTTCAAGCAGAATACTGGACCTGTGGGGTTGATTATGGGGTATAGTATTCGAATTATAAAGTTTATTCAAAATTCAATAAAAAAGCATTATATCAATTTGTATAAAAAGGTTAATAAATGGTTTAAGGATACTCGCGAGGTTTAAAACTTGAAGCGAGAAATTTCAGGTAAGAATTACACATAGGTAAATGTTTTGTAAATTTTTAAAATTGAACAAAATGATAATAAAAATAATCTACCTGAATTAATTGAAGTGAAAGATTCATGAAATAAATTTCTACGAGACTCTTGAAACCATTTTTTCAAATGTTTTTTGAATGAAAATAATGACTTGATCACTTTTATATGATTTGGAATCAAATCATAGTGAAATGGCAATAAAAATTTGAAATTTTTCTGAGACCTCGTTTTTTTAACTTTATTTTTCACAGTGACACTATTTTTACTTTTTGGATTATAAATATAATAATTGAAGTTGATAATCGTTTTATGTTTGTAGATATATATCATATTGTATCCAAATATTTGTCTTATGTCCATTTTCTTTGATTATTTGTACAGTTTTTCACTTGTATATAAATAATTCCACCATACATGATTTTCAAAAACCATTTTTGAAGAACCTCAGGATTTCTGAGGTGGGATTTCATGACTCCTCCTTAAGCCAGAGACCGTTTTTATGAAAAATAAAGAATGTCATTGTAGGTAATTAAGTTGAAATGAAGTTGTTAAATTTTAACACTGAATTAATATTTTTGAGAACCACGGAAAATTTGTAACACTTGGTGTCAGAAGTGGGTTATTGAAATCAGGCAATTAACAAAGACTTCTGAGGACATGCGCATTCTGATGTCGGGTAAGACTCCATCATCCACAACGTGAAAGCTAGATAGCAAAGAACACAAGCATAAAAACCCTTATTTCTTCCTGTGCAATGATATTTTATTTATTTGTGGAACTAAGCTTAACTAATGACAACACCGGTAGTATCCTAGCAATATTCTAGCGGTGGTATTTCTGGATCGTCATATAAATCTTTGACCTTGTTATTGTATTCGATAATTCTACTGAAATCCATATCGTTCTTATCATTTACCTCCAAATATTCTGATTTCTTTTCGTTTTTGTTTTTTCCTTTCTCAGTGCCTTTTGGAACGATTGGCGACTTATAGTTAACTTTCGGCAGTTTCAATACCAAGTGTCCAGTAGTTTGCGATCGTTGGGCGATACTTTTGTCCGTGAATACTTCTTCCGGGAAAACTATTTGGAATATTTTACCTGAAAGAAATAATCCTGAAGGTAAACAATAGAGGAATCGAAAATAATTTAAAATCTTGTCTGGGGAGGAAAAGTATATCAGAGTGTCATCAGCATACAAATGCATTTTACAGTTTTCTACTGCTTTAACAATATTATCAGTGTATATCCAGTACAATTATAGTGGGACCACTACTACCGTGCGGAACCCCATAACCATTCTCAATGTCCTCAGATGAAACATTATTGACTCTTAGTTTTTGTTTTCTGTTATTAAAATAACTGCTTAACCACTTCAGTGCACTAACCTCAACACCAATGCATCAAAATTTTTGGATTAATCTAACCCTATCAACAGTTTCAAAAATTCTTAGGAGATCAAGAAAAACGGCTCCTGTCATATACTATTTTGTTTTCCTCTACAAAACCTACTAGTTGTTCACGGCTTTTTTTGTGATTTTTTCAATAGAGCATACGAACAAGTATCAAGTGTGAAGCTCTGAGTTTACAACCTTAGGAATCGGGATAATGGTGGAAATATTTAAGCCATTGACAATCGTGCTCAACTCTAGAGACGTATTAATGAAATTCAGCAAAGATTCTTTGATATTTTCAGTAGTGATTGAATTTTCAACAATAATACCACAAGTGATTAAATTTTCGCGGTAAGTCTGTCGATTCATTTCTGAACGAAACTGAATTGCTTCGAGAAAACACCACGAGTCCGCAGGACAAGTGTTGTTTTCTCGATATAATTCAGTTGAGTTCAGAAATGAAAGACATACTTATGAGATAAATTCATTCACGAGTGGAATTTTATTAGACTATTTCACAAAGTGAAAGGTAAAAAATCTGAAATTTGGCAGAATCAGACGAAGTTAGCAAAATAAACAAACCTTTATTTTTATTCTGCTCTGCTTTTGCCTTCTTCGTGTAATTACATTTTTTGATTTCAAATATTCTGGTTTTTCGTACGTTTGTATACTCAGTTATATGTAATTATTGATAGAGAACTTTACTAGTGTGGAACAAAATTGAGATTTCTGTGCTCCTATTCGATGATTGAAGTGTTGCTTCTACATTATTCACGGCATCAATTCTCGTCTAAAACACTAGGGAGTATTTTTGCTTTTAACGAGAAGTGTATCCCTCCTAATAAAAGAACCATGGCTATGGAAAAAACACTTTCCACAAACTTGTAGAAGTTTTATCCAGGCGATACACTGGACATACAGACCCATTCATTAGTTTTTCTATGTTATATATGGCTACTCCAGATTCTTTGTTAAGCGTTGGAACAAGGTCTAGATTATGCCCAGCCACAGTAATGACGGTTGTAAATAAAGTGTTATACTTGATATTGAAATAAAAAACTAAATATATTCGCTTTCCAAAATGAGAGCAAGAAATATTGGATGTTTGCAATGGTTTTAAAAGTATCCAGGTATTGATTTTATGTATAAAAGTAGAGATAGTATAGGCATTGTTTAAATAGAAGTAAGATAGTTAGTCAATATTGTATATATTTATATTTATTTTGTGGAACTGTTATATTTTGTGGAAATATTATATTTTTATGTATATAAATGTAGATTGTACGTATGTATGTATATTTGTTGTCTGACGTATCCTATATCATTTTTTATGATCGTAAAGGATTTAATAAATTTTATTATTATTATTATGCGAGTGTCATCTAGCGTGATTAGTTACAAATATGAATATTTGGCATGTCACATCCATTTGAATCCAATATAAATATCATAAGGTTGGCTAACTATCTTACTTCTATATAAACAATGGTATAGGTTTTTTTACCTCTTAGGTTGCCTCCCAACATAATGCATTATATACCTATGAGACTAATAAATATGTTGCCGCCATATCGTAAAAAAGGAACAAAATTTTTCAAAAAAACTATCTGAAATGAGGTTATCTTTGTTTACTATAATAAGTAACCACTAACCGAAAATTGAAAACAACTCTGGAGTTGGGTTATTACCGCAAAATTTTGGTGACAACTTTGACAGTAATCAGCTGATTCGTGACGTCATTGGATAAAAACCAATCTGATGGCCAAAAGCGCCTAAACGTATTGTTAAGTACCACTTTGAATTGGTAAATACCGAAACATTTTCGCCATCCGCCTAAATTCGATTATACTAAGCTGAAAACACTGAACTTGACAAACCAATCAGAGTCAAGAGTCAAGTTCGGTATTATCGACAATCCGAACTTGACTAGAGCTCCTGATTGGTTTATTTGGCAACTGCGTGAAATAGTCATAGCAATATTCAATGAACGTCATATAATAAATGTGGTCAGTGCTTCCCTTGTTGAGTATTGAAAACAATATTCTTTTAGATTCATTATGTAAAGTACCCCCCCTCAATCTACACAACAACCCAGATGACAGGAATCGCCACGACTACCAACTGTGATCTATGTTGTTGGTGTTTCTTCCGATTTCTTCTTTTTTTGTGTGTATTTTACTTAATTTAAGGTTAGTTTTAAGACCTTACTTTGTCAACAAGATTTCATCTCTCTCTATGCATCCCAAGAGTCCCAGGATGAATTAACATGAATTAACAAAACTCAGTCGATATTCAACCGCGGGAAAAACCTGGACATCCTTCATTACGACAATTTAGATTAGTGTACCTTTTATAGTTATCTTCACATAAATCGGTTGCAGATCGACTGCTATCAGGTTGCTGTCCATAAATTTATAGACGGCGATATCTAAAACGAATTGTTTCGGATCATCGTCACTGAAGATGAAATCGAGCTTGGCCTGGTTGACGTTAAGCGGCCGTCCATCTTTGGAAAATAATCGCACAGATCTTTTGACAGCGGTTTCTTCTTTGGCGGCGCTAGTTTTGTTTTTCCGCTGACGATCGGAGATCTCTACTCTTATTTCGGGACAATTTTCGCTCTGCATTTTCCAGAATTCCTCATCGGGGATGCTCGAGTTGTTCATTTTCGAGACGCGCTGTTTTTGTTCTTGTCTGAATAACCTAAAATAAAATGGTTTAAGCCAGTGTTGCTCTCAACTTGCCTCCACTTGGATCCGCCAGTGGTAACTATAAAAAGATAATAGTTGCCGACTCTCATCCACCTACAGCCTAGACTATTATGGCAAACGCCTGTCAGAAAGCAACTATTCCACTGGTTACCACGACGGATATTGAATTATATTACATACAACCCAAACTGTATCTAAATATTTATACCTGTATTTCTCTTGACATTTCCCCACGTGTTTTTCGTTCTCCGCAAGATGTTGCTGAGCTTTTATTCTGTCACTCCTTGTGATCTCCTTTATGTCTAAGTTTTGCAACTGTGGCAGATGAGCGATAACATAATCTCTGTAACCTTGGAAGTCGCAGCAAGGGTTTCCTGCAATTTCATTTATAACCCATAACTGTTCTGCCAGTGTGAGGGAAAAGTCAAAAAGAACATGTGAGGGCTTGTGGGCACGATTACCTTTGTTACAGTGACTGTTTTGCAGCGTTGTCAGATGTAAAGAAATTTCTTAAGATCTAAATAATTTGCTTACTGTTCGAAGAAATAGAGACTTTCGATGGAAAATCAATGAAATTTAAAGAAAAACTTAAGTTACACATGTCTAACGAATACTTCCGCCATGGAATGGAGTTGAATCTAAATTTCTTAGAACATACTTATTACATACTGTTTTATGGTTGACCAGTGGATGCTGAATTTGGCAGACTATAAAAAAGGGTGTATTTATGTGGATGGGAGTATTTGGACGCTGAAAAAGGAAGGAGAAATGTGGGGTCAAAAGAGTGTTCAAAATTGTTAATTTTGATTTATTCAAACTCTAACTTATCTAATTAGTTTTGATTTTGTTATTGTGAACAACTAATTCATGAATATCTGTTGAAATATTTATTTTATATGGTAAAACTTTGTTATTAGGTTAGGTTATAAAATATATTTACTTTACATATACAGTGCGCATCATAAGTGTTACCCCCCCTATCTAACTCGTTACGGGACTCTTGTTAGGAAAATCGCCGAGACACGTCGATTTTTGATTTCTACAGTGTACATTCTCGTATGAATAGTGCACCCCTAATTTCATCCCTGACTGGAGGGGAGCAACCCTGTCAAAAAATTTAAATAGCATGGGGTGGTGAGTGATAGCTCATTTGAAAGGGGGTTTTATTCTCTATTCAACCGTGCAAAGGAATTGAAATATGTTACATTATTTCAAGAGTTATGAATGTTTAAGAATAACGACAATTAACGTAGCGCACTCACCCTTCGAATTACAAAGTCGGCCCTGTATGATATCGGTGTTGGGTCAGACGTCAAGTGAGACATATTTGTCGTGTGCGTAGATATTAACTGCACGTTTTTGTAGGTGTTTTTGGGTGTTTGCGGATAAATGGTCAATACAAGAAAATGATATCACGGATAGTGCGAGTCAGTGTAGTCTAGCTGTTAGTTGTGCTTGCTATTCATCTTCAAATAATGGTTGCACCACGTGCGTTGAATGAGAAATGCGAAGCAATTGTAATTTTTGGTGAGGCTCATCGAAATTATCATGAGGCGGTACGAATGTTCAATGAAAGTTTTCCGGATCACCCTATTGATAGACATTATTTCAAACAATTAGTGGCAAAATTTTATGAGAACGGCAGTGTGCAAAATAAACCACGTTCTGGGCGATCAATTACAGGAGAAGATAAACAAGTGGACATTATGAGCGAGTTTGTGAATAACCCGTCCTCATCGAGTAGAACTGTAGCCTTGAATTGTGAGGTTTCGCAGATGACGGTATTGAGAATTCTGAAAAAAAAAATAAATTTCATCCGTACAAAATAAAAATGGTGACTGACGGACGATGATCCAGACCGCCGTCTAGAATATTGTGAAATAGTATCTACATCTTACAAAATCCCAGCTATTTGAAACATATCTGTTTCAGTGATGAGGCTACTTTTTTTTATACGGTCATGTGCATAGACAAAATGTGAGGTACTGGTCCGATGAAAATCCTCGACTTTTTCGCGAAACTCATACCCAGTTTCCCCAAAAAGTTAATGTGTGGGCAGGGATACTGGGTGACCATATTATCGGTCCGCTATTCATTGAGGAAAATTTGACGGGTGCCCTCTATTTGGAAATGCTGGAAACAGTGATAGATCCACTCATAATGACAACTGTCGAAAATAATCCAGACGAAATTGACATGGACATTATACTGCAACAAAATGGAGCTCCTCCTCATTTTGCAGTTGCTGTCAGGACATATTTGAATACTGTTCATGCAGGACGATGGATCGGGCGTCGAGGATCCGTGGAATGGCCTCCAAGATCACCAGATCTAACTCCTTTAGATTTTTTCCTATGGGGTTACCTAAAATCTAAAGTCTACGAGACTCAGTGTCACTCTATTCAGGAGTTGCGTGCGCGGATTACGGAAGTGTGTGCAATAATTACTCGAGATACCTTGCAAAGCGTCAGGACTGAAACACAAAATAGACTCTATTTTTGCCAGGAGGTCAACGGGGAACATTTTGAACATTTACTGTAATAACAGAAAAAGTTAGTGTTAGTTCAGTTGCTTTCCTGTTTGTGGTGTAATTCTTTGCACGGTTGAATAGAGAATAAAAGCCCTTTTCAAATGAGCTATCACTCACCACCCCATGCTATTTAAATTTTTTGACAGGGTTGCTCCCCTCCAGTCAGGGATGAAATTAGGGGTGCACTATTCATACGAAAATGTACACTGTAGAAATCAAAAATCGACGTGTTTCGGCGATTTTCCTAACAAGAGTCCAGTAACGAGTTAGATAGGGGGGGTAACACTTATGATGCGCACTGTATATTATTTCGCAGTTCACAACAATATGTATTGTCAGAAATTACCATTCTTTTGTTTTTTTTTTATTACAAATATCTTATAAAGTATTGAAGGGGCCGTTTTACTTTTGTAGGGAATTGAGGAACCTAAAAAATGTTATCACGGTAATCACGATCGAGTCGCATGAAACTCATGCTGAATTTCAATTTCCTGAACGCTCATTTTTTTTTCAGATATTAATTTTTGCACACATGCTGGCAATTTTATAAAATAAATAACGAAATTTTCTTTCCATTCAAATAAAAAACTATGCACGCTACTGTATTTGATTTACCCCAGATTGTTGGTACCTGTTAAGTATAATTCTTTCAAGGAAAAGTTGTTTTTCAGGGAACGCACACTTTCGAGGTTTCCAATAAAATTCAGGGTTAAGTCGAGTTTTTCCAATGATTCGCATCTCTCTAGATTCTCGATCACTTCTATATTGTTAACAGCCAGGTTGAGATACTGGAGTTTTTTCAGTTTGTTCAAGTTTTCAATCTTGGAAATGAGGTTTGCTTGAAGATACAGGATTTGCAGCTCTTTGCACCAGTTGTTGATGTGCTCGATTTTTTCTATGTCTTCTTGGTGTAGAGACAGCTCTTCTAGAGTGCCTATTATACCTAGAAATAGCAATAATTGTTGTAAACTTTTTGTTTCCTGTGAATGATGTCAATACCTTCATTATGTTCAGAGCGTTTTCTCACCAGTTCTTCAGTGATTTTAACCATATTCGAATTTTTTTCTTAATACACTGGTCTTTAGTATTTTGGTAATTACAATATTGACTTAACAAAGGTTATGCTACCATAGCAACGATTTGATCAAATCAGTATAGCCCAGGAAAATTGTTATATTTAAGAGAAAGCTCCAAAGGCGCGAGAATACTAATTTATTACAAAAATACCATTATCTTCATTAAGATGAAACACGCTCACTAAAAAAATTCCAACTAGTTTCTTCAAATTGAATTCCCAAAGTAATTTCCCTTTTCAAACAGGTGAAGGTAATTGGCATTTCATGCTAAGCGATACGCACTCTGATGGCTTTAATGTAAACTAGTTTCTGCGACATTGTTTTCTAACCACACTTTCGTATCGTTTGTTTACTATTGATTTTTTATGAATATAGAGACTTTCTTTGAACCGTTTTTATTTCATCTTAATTTAGTGATGAGAAATTGCCTTTTTACAAGTAAAGCGACCCTTCCGGTCTTATAATGGCGTCTTACAATGGTTATTGTTCTGTGCCACATTGCAATCCCTAGGCCAAAATAAATTAACTTTTCAAAGATATCCCGAGGAAAATGACCCAAAGGTTTATTTTGAAACGGAGATGGGATGAGAATTAATCTCAAGAAGAAAAGCCTGGATATTAAAGGTTCGGATTGGCAAACCAATAAGCAAATTTATGAAAGTGTGTTCGCTCTATTTTAAGCAAGAAGATTATATTAACAAAGGTAGGAGGTATCTTGTTTTTATTAACTTATTTACATTTGCATATTTTTAATATAACCGTCTATAATTCTGAGTTCTCCACTCACTTGATGAGGCTCGGATTGCAGAGCGCTTGTCTGGAGATAGAATGCACACACTTTTGTCACTGAAGAGTTCCATTTATTTTTTCCATATAATATTATATGGTCTGCATTGAGGACTTCTTCACCTTCTACTACACACCGAGAACTTTCGGTCCCTTCAACATACCTCAAAAATTCCAATAAACTTAATTTTAATTGGGCCATTTGTCTTTGTTTATAAGAAGACCATTGAAGTATTTTATCACTGGCTTTTTTCTAACAAGTTAACTATTAACACCTTAACACTAATCCTTACACCAATAATCATTTATTTAAATGAACATTAATAAAAGGTAAAAATCATCGAAATCACAGTTTTAACAATGTTTAAAAGGCCTAAACCACGCTTCAAATACTCAATACACGAAATAAACAATGAAATCTATATGGAAGAAAAAGTAAGGTTATAAATCAATGTCGTAGAAAGTACTTCATCGTCCGCCGCCGGTAGCGCTACAATCTTAATTCGAAATCCCAATAGGTTCTAGAAGTAATCTGGGTCTCATCTTAGGTATCAGTAAATTTTCGTTTCGTAATTTTCACTTCAATAGTGCGGCTTTTTAGGGAGTTTTCCAGTTTTTCATACTTCCCTCTACAGCCGTTCAGGAGTTCAGGAGATTTTTTTCCATATTCCTCGGAGGTATACATTGAAATGCCCTAGAGAATTGTGGAGTTTTGAGAAGGATCGGAAAATGCAAACGGTTTTTCCGGGCGATTTTCAGAAAAGTGATAAATTCAAAAATACGCCAAACCGATGATTTTATTTATTTATTGAGTGAATACCTTTCAGACAGAACAAGTTCTGGTATGAGGAAGTTGTACATATAATAATAATAAAAATGAAGCTGAGTTTCGAAAAATGCAATGGGTAGAGCTCGAATAGACGAACAAAATATATGAAGTCGATTTTTCACGAAGCATCGGAAAACTCGAGAAAACTGAAAACAAAAATTTGAATTTTGGAAAATAAGAAATATCTCGGAAACGGTTGATATTTTTCCAATTTACCAAGATTCCTTTTTGACCGGCTTCAGAAAATCTACAAGAAATGTTTGAATGTTTTTTCCGAAACTCAATAGTCCGGGAAATATTTCACGAAAATGGAAAATAAAAATATTGACCGTACTAATGGAACAAACGAAAATCTTAAAAAGTCTTCACAAGTCTCACTGATATTTCCAAACAGTTTGTCTCCAACTCTATTGACATTCAAAATGTGGAAAAAGATGAAAAATAAAAAAAAAAATAAAAACCTCCAAAACTAGAAAACGAAACAAGATAATGGAAAAGTTCATATCGACAGTTTCATTGTACTTGGACAGATCTACAAAAAGTGGATTATAAATTTTACAAGAAACTTTTTTTGGCCGTCTTCTGAAAATCTACTAAAATTGTAGAGACATTTTTTCCGTAATACTGAACCTGAATGTCCTGAATGTCATTTTATTTTCAATGATGCTATTGTCTAACAGAATGTTTTCAGGATGATATCTAAAAGATATCATGTTGGTTTTTTTATGTTGAATGATAGTAAATTCGAATCACACCATTTTATCAAGATCGTGCTTGTTTTTATGATGCCAAAATATAGAACTGTCATCAGCAAAAACTTTAAAAGAAACTGATATCTGGATGTTCAGTAGGTCATTTATGTATAATAAAAAGAGAATTGGTCCAAGTATAGAACCTAGAGGTACTCCACAATCGCTTTTCTTCGATTCTGAATACCCAGAATTCCTTACTATTTGATTTCGCTCGGACAAATAAGATTCAAACCAGTTGAGAGTGATGTTCCTGAAACCATAATGATGAAGTTTAAGCAAAAGTATGTCATGCGGTAGTATACAATCTTATTGGTACGTGATATGTAACATTCCTCAAGGAGTATTATTATTATTAAAACATTTTTCTCAGTCAGCAACCTGCTCACTTGTTTATTTTTTTCTCTTTTCCAAATGGCTGTGATTCAAATCTATCGTTTTCAGGTCTTTTGCAACAAACCGACGCATCACTTGGTAAAATACCACGATCACGTAGCAAAGTACTTGGTCAATTACTAGAAAAAGTCCGTCCTAATATACAAGAGAGGGAACGAAGCAAATCGGCTGCGGGACATACAGAAAAGTCGTTATCTACACCACAAATGCCGGGAACGAAAAAAACTTTCATGGCCAGGTAAATAAAATGTGATAACTTCTGGAAAGTAACGAAAATAGGATCATCCTTTCTCATCTTCTGATTTTTTTAATGGTTGCGGATACTTGCCTTGTGTATGCATAAATATAGACATATGAAAATTAATTTTTTCTACAACCGCTTACCAAAGTTGCCTTTGACGCTTTCAAATCTGAACGCAAAGTTGACGTTTTCCCAAATATGTCATTTTGTGACGGCTTTTTCGCTCTAGTGTAATTGCAGCTCTCCAAATATTGCTTCACTTCGCGTCGCGCGGTAACTCTCTTTGTCGAGCAGCAATCAATCACTTTGCACTCTAAATACACAAATAGCTATTCTTTCCATTTAGCCAACAACAGAACATTGATCGATTAGAGGCTCATATTAAAGAAAAATTACATGATATGATAAATAGAAGACAGAGTCAACCAACGTCAAAATCTGATACCGAAACTGACAGAAAACTAGGGAAAGATGACAGAAAGTTGAGTAAAACGGACCTGGAATCAATTGGTGAGTGTTATTTATTAATATCACAGCCACAAATCGAAGAAAACAAAATTAAATTTATTTTAAAACTTTTCGGTTAACCTCTGAAATATTCTCCTTGTAGCAAAGTTGAGTGCGAAGCAGAGGATCATGTACAAGAAAATAGGCAAGAGTTGTGATAAAATAAACGCTGGTAGCAAATCGGACGGTGAGAACAGGAAGACGAAGTCCGAATCCGAGTATCAGAGAATTTCTGATGCAACAAGTCAAAATATTAAAACCTTGGGCCACGAGACCAGGTCGAGTCCCAGCAGTCCGAAATGCAAGAACAAAGGAAAGCTGCCCGCCAAGCAACAGAAGAAAAAGGTATTACATTTTCTCATGAAACACGTATTTTAATAGAATAGAAGTAATGAAGTAAAGATGTTCTCAAAGTAGTAAGCAGAATATAGAAGGGGATATTTTACAAGATTCAATTATTGACCCAATACTTCAACTTCTTCGCGCACAAACATACTTCCGATATTCAGTTCGGTTCTATTGAAGATGCTCTATAATAGTTTATTATAGCCCCCTTTTTTTCAAAGAGAGGGGGTATTTTGATGCCCCACGATGTGCGCCAATAATTTTTTTTTATTTCAAATTTGTGCCACCGCGCAAAAATTAAATCAGATATCTTGACATGAATATATGAATTGGATATATTGGTTTCCATTTAATGGAGCACTTCCATTTCCACAATTTTCCCAGGTGTATCCTTATAGCGACGGCGAAGACAACGTATTCTACTCGATGCACGATTCCGCAGACTCTCTGAGCACTTCGAGTCGACGATCCAGCTTCGAAGGACCGGATAAGACGCTCGTAGTGTTCATCAACAGCAGAAACAAAAACATGACGATGGCCCAAAAGCAGCGGAGTTGGGAGACCTTTCCTCCGAAACGCAGGCACCATGTCTGCCACCAGAAACTGTCGGCCCCAACGCCGATGGCGCCGCTACGGAAAGCTGACAGTTTCGAAGGTAAATATTTCGAAAATGTAATGAACGAGATCACGTTTTGCTACCGAGGGCCATACTGCCCTCCCAACTAATAACGTCCGATCTGAGTTTTTGGCTGTATATTTGATAATATATTATATTGGTCAAACATGTATGATAGTAGTATTTTGTATTAAGGAGATATTTCTTAGAAGATATAATGAAATACTGAGGCACTTATGACGTTCTAGTTAAGAAAAATAGACGAAAACTGGATACAACTACCAATATAATCTATTATTAACAATACAGTACGTTATTACTAAGGAGGGCAGCATATCTAAAAAGGGGTATTGTATTATCGTTTGTTTTCAGTAATTATACTTTATTTATTGATCCCAAGAAACATTTCTGTTACATTTTTTACATAAATTGGATAAAAGCAATACAAATCAATGAAGAAATCAAACAATTTATAGAAAAGGAATGATGAGAATAATCCGTGAAATATGAGTAAATAAGTCATATCAAAGCTAACAGAAACAAAAGCAAAAACAGTCAAAGGTGAAACATTGTTATATAGGAATTGAAGTATATATTTCTTAAGTTCATCATTGAATTTAGTTTTATGTCCTAATTTCTTTTATTGCCTGTCGTATTTTATTAAATATCTCAATTCTATGAGGCGCCGTTTGGGTAAAAAGTGTTTTGCAAAAATATAAAATGTTGTGTCAATATATTTATTAGTTGTATCAATATTTTTATAATGCTTTCTGATATATTTATTTTTTATCAAACACAATATATTTATGAATTCGATCTATTTTATGTTGTCAAGATATGGCGCTACCCACGCGATTTAATCATCACTATTTATAACAAGATACCTGAATCTCTCAGAACTTTGTCTTCTACAATCTTGAAGAATAAATTGAAAACTTTGCTTCTCACCAAAGCTTATTATTCACTGGAAGAATTCTTCAATGACCCTATCTAAACTGATGATGTTACTCTCAAATACTGCATATCTTACGATCCTGCAATGTGATTTAGTTTTAGGCTCTCTTAAACCAGGTCTGAATAGGACGTCTATAACATAATTGCTGTATATATTCATCTTTATTTTATTTATTTTCTTTTTAATCTGTATATGTGCGTATATGTGTTTATTGTATATTATATACTACTGTAATTGACATGTTCTACACCTGAAAAGGTTTTTATTACAAAGAACTAATAAAGGATATCTATCTATCTATCTAATACAATCTCGAGAAAATAGTGGCCGAGTGATATCGCGGCCGCCAGAATATATTCTCAGAATATTTTATCATAATTTTTTTCGAATAATCTTTTTATTCAAACTCAAATACCTTAGATCTGAAAAAAATAAAGCGTGTGAGAAGTCGCGTCTGCTGCGCCATCTCTTGACGACATAAAATAGATCGAATTTATAGATATATGTGCATTAACACTTGAAATATAAATATATTGTGATTGGTAGAAAATATTCCAAAGTTTGATTTGAAACGTAATGCGTTTATTTTATTTACATTTATATGATTTTTTTTTATGGTTCTAAAAGGGCAATTAGAATATATATTTTATAGCTTTGTTTTGCAAATTTTGTAGTGGCATCATAATAGAAATTTTGGCTAAGCCCCAAACAAAAATAAGGTATTGCAATTTTGGAATTATAGTTGAATTAAACACATAAATCGGCTCAAAAGGTGCATCAAAATATTTGCCTCTAGTAGTTCATGCAGTTGAAGATCATCAGTAATTGATTGTTTTCCTTACATGAAGCACCATATACCTGGAAAATATGACTGTGGTTGTTGCAAATATATGAACAAGATCACCTACAAGATGAATGGAGAAAGCTGTTGTTTTGTATTTGTATTGTTTCACATGAACAGTAAGTTCATGTAGAAGACAGTGAATCTTTGGCGGTGATCAAATACAAATAATGGATTTGTTTTACGTTCATATTACAAACGCGCACAACTACAAGACTATAATTTATCACTGAATAGAATGAATTGAGAATAACTGACAACTTGAAATTATGTATAATTTAAACAAGACCTAATGGGTCTACTAACTAGTATTTGAACGTATTCGCAAAAGTATGTTTCTTGTGTGAATATATAGCTATTATTAATACTTCAATCTGTCGACTACGACATGGTTCAACTTCTGTATATTGTTTATACTCTGAATCTGTCGAGGTTATATAATTCATGCCCCAAACTGCCTCGTTTCAATTCTGGGCAACTCACGTTCTTGTTTGCTTTCGCAGCGCAAGAATCCAGCGAAAACACTTCGAATAGCATTTTCGTTTAGAATGAGATCAATCAATTATTGTTCAGGTCACGAAGAAGCCGTCAAAAGTCTTGTGGCGGCAGTACAGGAAACGCGTAGGAAACCAAGAGGCGGCAATTAACCGACAAAGAGCCAGGATTGCCGATACGAATATACTGGAATTTTAGTGTATGCCTTTTACGAAAATACTTGAGATTGAAGTAGTAGATATTACTATATGTAAGGTGGATGAAAACTGAAAAAAACAAGAATACATTTTCTTGCTGTAAGAATGGGGGTAATTCGTTAAATGTTCAAATAACAAGGTAAAAATATCCACTGACTGTTCTTTCAACCTTCATGCATATTCTCGGAAACATATTCTCAATTCTACTGATATATTCACATAGAGGTTCTATTTCATCTTGGCGCCCAACGTGGGGCCGGTCTCGTAACCAAACGGGTCGTTTTCAGATTTCTAGACTTCGACCACCGTTACCAAAGAAACATTTTTCTTTTTTTTGTATCGTCTCTATCATCTAAAAGTGGGTTTTTTATTATCTCTAGCGCTAAAAAAACTGGGGCTTTTTTAGAAAACCACTGTTTGCCTTGTTTATACTACGACGGACATTGAGAACTATATCTGTCTGATATTTGTGTAATGTTTCTCAAGGAGGTCACTGTTGCAAGTACCTCTTGTAATACAGAGGCAGAGTTAGTTTTGTAATTGGGCGGGTTTGTGCATAATTTATCACTTCTTGGATAATTCTTAGAACTCTATATCCAAAGCCTTCATAATCAAGTTTGTTCAGTAAGAGATGCTAAACAATTGGTAATGGTCGATTGCATTTTGATCAATTTTATTCTGTTAGTTTTGTTACAAAATATTTTCATCCACCTTACAAATTTTGTTGAGTTTGAATGATTCATCGATAATGAAGAAAATATATTGAAATTTTGTAGATAGTAGAAAGTCTTGTATACACTTTGACATTTTCTCGAAGTTTCGTCAGTTGCAGTTTATGATGACGTAATATCTTGGATATTGGGGAAATTGTATCAATTACATACTGGATATTGAAAGCATTTTTTTCATTTTTAGAAAAGTTGCCTCCCATACAACAGTTACACCGTATGTTCTTGGTGAATATGTGACAAAAAAGGGTTTTTCAGTAGTAATGCAACTATGTTACTGTATTACTGGTATTTTAGATTTAACGATCGAATATATTACAGTAGAATAGAAATTGTATCTATTACCAACAAATGCCGAGAATTTTTAAGTTTGCTGGTAATGAGTTAGGAAGGGGTTCATATATGCAAATAAAAATTTTTCTGGGCAACTGACTACGGAGGTAACAATATGAAAGTCAGCGCTAAAACATAAATGTGGGTAAAAATTATAAAATACCTGATACATTGTCAGCCCTTCCATATTAAATTAGAGGTTTTAGTGACGCTAATGATTGCAACAGCCAGTTTTGTACAACAGAAGTGACATTAAGAGGCCATGAGCGCGATCATATTTAGGGCGGTTTTTTTGGTAAAACATTCGATAACTCAAAAACGGTTTGTCGTATCGATTTCAAACGAACAGGCTTCTAGAAGACGTTCGATTATATGTACCTACGTCTGCGGCATCACCTCACGATGCTTTTCAGAGATTATCGAGGTAGCTGCAATGGTATTTCTTTTCCTATAAAATTTGAAGCAAGCTTTATCCAATCGAAATGAACTTGGTATCAATAGAAAGTTAAAACGTTGATCTATGTACGTGCTGGAATGTTTTTTCGAAATTATTTGATCATCTACCCAAAAAATTGCTTCAAAGTAACTGCATTTTTGGAACATTTTTTTTTTGTGAAAAAGTGGATTGAAATTTCAATGTACATTACAGCACGTACCTAGAATAGAACGTTCTATAGAATCCTGTCCTTGCTTTTGAGTTATCAATTGACTTTTTTACCCTAAAAAGAGTCCCAAATATGATCGCGCTCATGGCCTCTTAAGGCTAATACTCTGCATAACAAAATCATTCTCATCCCAAATTTTCTCGACTATTAAACTGAAATGTGTGTAAACTCTCTCGTCAATTTACTTTTGATGGAATGATTAGATTGCTTTGCTCATCGAAAAATTTATGATTTAATACAGCCAAATTTGTTCCGAGGAAGAAAGATGCAAATTGCTTCTTTTTTCAGCTATGGGTATTATAATGTGTTAAATCAATCAAATATGATTTTATCAACAATATCTAATGATATTGAATTAATGAATGGATAGATGTAATTATAATTTCAGTGGCAAGAATATAAAAATACGAAAAGCAACTACTCTCTCAGATATTACCTAGACGACTATGGGATCACATATGGTCAATATGTGTATAACATTCCTGTGAATGTATATTTAAAAGTACTTTCTTGATGAATTATAAGTAGACCTGTTAGATCGAAAAGACAATAAATGTCAATCCAAAGTTTCTAATTTTCTTTGGAATAATTCGGAGGAAATTTTGGATGAGAATTTGTTGTCACCCAGTAGAAATTCGCACTGCTTTGGTGAAATAATGAAGTAATTAGCAATTTTCAATTTTGTATATGTAAATATGGACATGAATTATGATCCTACTTACACATTTTTGTTATATACCTTCTACTGGACATTGATAATATCTGATTCGTCTTTTTTGGAAATGGCAAAAGCACAATTTTTTCGCAAAAATGTAATGAATATTGTGTTTTTTATGAAATTAGACTAATAAGACATTAAGCATTTTTTTTTGTCCCACATTATGGTTATCTGTACCTTGATTATCTTTGTTGGAAGATTTCGATCTGATTCCCCATCAAGCATGTGTATTCTCTCTAGGCAAATGTATTGAAACTTTCAAGTTTTTCGGATGAATTCATTATTATAACTAATTATTTCTGACAAACCGCGGAGTTAGGACATGATTTAAATGTTTTAAACACATGATATCTCTTGAAGTAGATTTTGCCATGTGAAAATGGAAAGACAGCTGTTTATGAAGAGTTGTTTTCTTCAAAATTAACAAGATGTCGCCAAGAAAAATTCTGTTCTGTTCAGTGAGATAAGGAAAGACGTACTAGACTAAAATATTTGCATAAGAAACATTTTCTCGGTGGAGAATATCAAACATGAATGAATCATCAAATGAACCAGTCAAAAAAAATAACGTTTGTTTGAAAGTTTTAGAAATGACGTAAATTGATTACTTTCGAGTAAACAAAAAATGTTGATCAACGCATCAGCATTCTCCTTTTGTATTCATGTGAGCTTTGTTACTTTTTTCATACGCTTCGTCATGAACAGCAGTGCCAAATTTGCAGCGAAATTTGTAGCTAAATTTGTCAATATAATAAATTGGTCTCGACTAGGTTTTCTTGTTATCTTATTCAATACATTGGTCTAGACAAGGTCGTCTTATTATCTTATTTAATACATTGGTCTCGACAAGGTCTTCTTATTGTCTTATTTAATACACTGGTCTCGACAAGGTCTTCTTATTATCTTATTTAATACATTGGTCTCGACAAGGTCGTCATTTAATATATTGGTCTCGACAAGGTCTTATTATCTTATTTAATACATTGGTCTCGACAAGGTTTTCTTATTATCTCATTTAATACAGTGGTCTCGACAAGGTCTTATTATCTTATTTAATACATTGGTCTCGACAAGGTCTTCTTATTGTCTTATTTAATACACTGGTCTCGACAAAGTCTTCTTATTATCTTATTTAATACATTGGTCTCGACAAGGTCATCTTATTGTCTTATTTAATACATTGGTCTCGACAAGGTCTTCTTATTATCTCATTTAATACATTGATCTCGACAAGGTGGTCATTTAATATATTGGTCTCGACAAGGTCTTATTATCTTATTTAATACATTGGTCTCGACAAGGTTTTCTTATTATCTCATTTAATACAGTGGTCTCGACAAGGTCTTATTATCTTATTTAATACATTGGTATCGACAAGGTCTTCTTATTATCTTATTTAATACATTGGTCTCGACAAGGTCTTTTTATTATCTTATTCGATTCATTGGTCTCGACAAGGTCGTCTTATAATCTTATTTAATACATTGGTCTCAACAAGGTCTTCGTATTGTCTAATTTAATACATTGGTCTCGGCAAGGTCTTCTTATTATCTTATGTGTTTATTGAAACCTTAGGGCGAATACAATTCAAAATACAATGAACTACCTAAACACGCGCGTTTCGCCAATAAAGTTAGCATCATCAGGAGCTACAAGCTCATTGAAATTTGAGAGTTTATAGTTCATGATTATGTTTCCACCGAAAGGTCAAGTGGAATGGAGGTTTATGTGGAATTGGACTAACCTGCGAGGACAATTTCGGTAAACCTACAAGGTTTTCTCAGATCTGAAAACGTAGTGATTTTTCTGTCCGAAATATATTAATATCTTCGAGATTCGTCTCGAATAGGCTGAAATTAAAGCTGAAATATTTCATAGGAATGATATTCTTTATATCAATTCTATCTAGATAGAGGAACTATAAATGAAACGCTTGTTCAATTTTAATATACATTCATGTATTACATAATTATTGTGGTTTTTCAACACCTAAAGACATTCGGATTATTTGATTCTGTTTTCTTTCAACACACAAAAAAGCCATATATCGGTAAGTCATAAATCTTCACATACAAATAAATAATAATTAACATTATTGGAATGTAACAGTGTTTTTGTTACGTATTTTGTCAAAAATAGTGTTATTTCATTTATGAAGTAGATTAGTAGTGCCCGTTTCGCAAGTTTTCCTTTTCAAATTAGAAATGTTACCTAAATGGCCAAAAGTCAACAACTCCTTCGCCAAAGTTTTTAGGTTAGGTCTCATTCATAGAATTTACAAACAAAACTTAGCAAAAAGGAAAACAATTCAACAATGTTTAGATGTGATTAAAAATTTATCAAAAATAACTATCTACAACTATTTACAAAAATACCGTGCAAATAAGAATTGTCACCGCGTATTCAAATATCAGATTCTTTCCAGCAGCACCTGCTTCTTATTCCAAAAAATTAAGTCAGTTCTGAAGGAACAAAGCAATGTTTTTTCTCTGTCGGAATCTACTAAATTGACAGTTACCGATCCACAAGTAAACCAAGATAATGATATCCGACCTTAAATAGACTACCTAAATCCACTCGACACCATTGGAAATATATCCTATACAATTTGTGATCTACCGGAAGAATCGTTTGAGGAATCAAGAGTTATAGTATTTCTGAAGTTTTTATTAAAGATTGTTGCTGGAAAGCGGCTAAATACAATACGAACTGGAGCATGAAATGACAAATACAACTTACAATAGGCGCACTTGCATAAAAATAACAATTATGAGTAAAGTTAAAGTCATATTTTCAAAAGACAAATTATATATCTTTCCGAACGAGTAAACACAACTCGTTAAGATAAATATAGAAAACAGCCACCCGGTATCACACTCTTATACCTCCTAGGAGGAGTATGTGAAAGAACATCAATATCAACATGAACTTTTCAACATCAATTTTTCAACATTCCGATAGGATTTGTAGACCCAACCTCCAAAATCCAGGAACACTTGCGAAATCACCACGAAAACGGCAAAAGAAATTCTAGAGAGAGTGCTCGATTTTCTAACCTAAACATTGTTTTGTTCTTATTTTTGACATCACAGCTACTA
The DNA here is from genome assembly GCA_944452925.2 of Chrysolina oricalcia. NCBI lineage: Eukaryota > Metazoa > Arthropoda > Insecta > Coleoptera > Chrysomelidae > Chrysolina > Chrysolina oricalcia. The sequence continues at coordinate 5,193,609 of OX101815.2, read as the reverse complement.
ATTTCTAAACTGTAACACTATTACAAAAAAAGTAAGGACCATATAAAAAGAAAACATTCTAATATTGCATCGTATGATATAGTATAGTTTTCTCTTTGTTATATTGCCAATTGCCTTTCCCAAAAAAATAAAATGTAACCATTTTCATATAATATGTATATTATTTATTAAGTACCCATATCTACTTATAAAAAAAATACTATTTTAGCTGCAAAACCTTATATACATCTTTCCGGGATACTACCAACCGAAACATGAATGAACATTGTGCGAGAAAAGGGACAAACATCGAGTCTACGTAGAAAATTTGTAGAAAAGTTACGCGTATCAGACATCCTCTTCGAATCAATGAATGTATAGCAACTTAACGAAATAGTGAGCCTCTTAACAAGTGTGGCGAAACTTTACTATACAAAGTGACCTGACCTTTATTTATTGTATGAGAATTGGTGGGGGTTGTCACAGAACTCTCATTGTTTATCTACTAACGAATGATTGAATTTGCTAAATCCGAAAATCTGCGAGAACTGAATATACTTTTCAAAGTAGCATAAATCTTCAACAGCTTTTAAATATCAAACTGGTTATTGGGGCTTCCACGAAGGGCACTTATAAAATGACTGACACGAATAATGCAACGGAAACATTATCCAAATGAATAGATGTGTGATCACAATTCTACGAAAGTTTTCAAATATTACACTAGACGAAATTATTTTGCATTTCGATGAAAATGTCCGATACGATTCCGAACCAAGAAAAATATAGCACAATATTTGAGAAATTGATATGATTGATTTATTACTGTATAAAATAGTGTAAAAGTGAGAACTTAAAATCTAGAAAAGGTAAGTACAAAAAAGCGCATATTATTAAAACAATATATTGTTAGTCGAAAAAGATTTAGGATAAAATCTGTTAACAATTTTTGCTGTAATTGCTTCAAAAGGCGAACTTGTAAAATACTTCAGATTGTAAACCCACAAAATGTCTTCCTTTATAGAAGCAATAATAGCAAAAATATAGTAGGCCTGCAGTCTAGGCTCCGAAAACAATTGAACGTTTTAAAAACAAAATAATACTTTTAAAAAACGTCAAAAAATACTTTATCTATTCAGGATATACGAACATTGAACAAAGTGACCAGAAACAATTATTACGCAAATAAACAGGCTGCAGTACAAAAAATCAGGCGGAAATCCAAGCAGAGTGTAAACAGCTTCTAATATATGTTCATACTAGCTAAAAAGGGCGTATGGATATACATATACAACATACTGTATATATATCTCTAACAAATATGGACGATTAATTTATTGATATCGAATGCCGTACGCGTCGAAAACAACACTGAAATGCTAAAGCATATGGCATCTGCATTTTCTGATTTAGTATTAGGTCCAAAGCTGACTTTCTAGGCATATTTTGTCTTCATACGTACGGCATTGGGAGTGCACTTTATGGCACCTGCACAGGATTGCATTGCACCTTGATTTCCATTCATCTAAACTCGATCAACTGCAGATGATTAGAAGTATAGATAGTCCATGACTTTTGTAAAGTTGCCGGAGCACTGACTAGTGCAAATGGCATTCTTAAAAATTGATTTTTATTGGTCAGGAATATAATTTTATTTGAAAGAACTAGGAATTCCCACGCATAATTACCAACAAAACATAGAAAACAATTACTCAGTCTAATAAATATAAAATAGGAGTCAATTTGTCATACCTAGATTTAAAATTTTCTATTGTAAATCCATTTATTTTTAAAGCCAAGAAACATATATCGACAGATTTCATACATCAATTTTTGTTTTGTTTTCTCCTCGAGATCTGCAGTTGACCTGTTCAGCATGTTCTTACATGGTGGAATTGTCCCATTCCAATTGACTTACATTCTGATAATCGTGCTTACGTAAACGACCAGGGTGGTCATCGTCGTCATCTGAAGAATCGGGAACCCGGCATGGTCCGTCCATGTTCTCGTCGTCGGAGGAACTCTCAGAATCCGACTGCTCCGTATCGCTGTACTCTATGGTGTTGCCTTCCAGTTTTCGTTCAGCAGTCTGAAGATTATTGAGTGTAAGTAAATTACGACTAGGGAAACATTTTTTCAAGAACAGATTATTTATTTATTTATTGAATGAATACTTTCCAGTCAGAACAAGTTGTGGCATGAGGAAGTTGTACATATAATAATATTAAAAATTATTAACAAGTGCATCTTGCAATTGAATCAAATATATCATAAATCACTGATAAACGGAATTAACATGTACAATAATGATGAAACCATAATAAAATAAAAAATTAGTGAACAAAGATTGATCATAGACTCATTCATCTAGATACTGAATCAAACAGAGAGAATATTTATCGGTGGAGCTGCTCAAATTTCCTAAAAGTCGAAAAGAAACCAAATATATGATTATAAATAGTTCACAAAATTACAAAGAGTTCTGTGAAATTTCTGATAACAACAAGGAAATTAGGATTGGCAGTGATATCATTGAAAAAGTGAGCAGTTCAAATATTTAGGTGTTACTTTTGAGCGGAATCTGAAGTTCAACGAACATGCAAATAATGTTATTAGAATTATATCATTCAAAATTAATTACCTATATAGATGTGCTAGATTTCTCACCCAGTGGTCGTTGATGGTGATATACAATACTCTGATCCTACCACATTTTAATTATTGTGCAACAATTTTATTCTTGTTGAACCTGAATTAAAATGTCCCAAGCAGACTCCAATAAAAAATATGTTGATTACATTGAACTGGTTACCACTTAGGGCCAAAATTTATGCAATATATCATTATCATAGTCATAATCACTATCACAGTTCTAGTCGTTGTCTTTTTTTTATACAGTGCGGCTTTTTGTTAACTTTTGAACGGTTCGACGTACAAACATGAATAAAAAACCGTTTAGAGGGTTTCACCGATACTACTTTTTGAAACAAAAAATATGGTGATTGCTCGACAGGGGGCGCGGGGGGGCACATCAATTCAAAATTTTTAAATGGCATGGGGGGTCGAGTGTCACATCGTTGAAAAGAGAATTCAATTCTCTTTACAACCATCTAATTTTTTTTGAATTTCGTTAATATTTTTTTGCAATTCAAATTCGAAATATCAAATATAAATGCGGATCTCAAAACTAGTCATACCTTGATAAATTTGAACGGTTTGTTGTGGAATAATGAAACCAAAAACATTGCGAAGGGTATTACCAGTGTTTATAGAGAAAGAAGATAGTTAGCCAATCTTACGTACTTTCAGTTGGATTCAAATGGAGACCATCACGAGAGGTCGCTAGTCCACGAGTCTCCAGTCACGTCTCTTCTTAATTTTAACGTATGTATTTGATCAGTTCGTAAAATATGATTTATTGAATAATCCGATAGATGGGCTCTGAAATATGATTTTGACACATGCATCCTATCCAGTGTTGCACTGGTAAACTCGAGATTCCATTCATTTCAGTTTCAGTGTTTCTATTTAACCTGGAACTTGATGTTATCAAGACCATTCCCAGTGAATTTTGTGTTTATTTGTTTTGTGCCGTTATCATTTGTGAAATTGTCACGTTACCCTTCGTGTATTGTTGAATATTATATTTGTTCAACACTTGCTATTAATATACAGGGTGGGGCACCGAAAACGAAACAGATCGAATATCTTCGAAACTCTTGTGTTGTGAATAAAATGCAGAAACACGTCGATTTTTAATCCAAGAGGGGCATCTTTCTATCATAACCTCAACTGTCATACCTCTCCCCCCACCCCTTGGGCACTATCACCCAAACAATTTGAATAGGTAAAGTAGTAAGTGTGACACATCATTAGGAAGGTAATTTCATAAGGAATTCAGCCATGTCAATTTTTGCCACCTATCTTTTCATTTTGGCGCCCTCTTGCGGGATAAACAACTGTTCCGTATTCCAATTTATGATACTGCATTTGCAAACTATTCTGACATAAATTAGGTGACGATGCATTATGGAATTTTTCTAAATGAAAAAACAAAATGGCGGACATGATTTGCAATTATGGTGCGATTCGATTCAAAATTGATATGTGGAAGAAGGGACGGTACGAATGTTTTTTATAAAACGGCACAATATTGTGCAACCTTAGCAACAATGAAACAAGTGAAAATATTGTTACCGAGTTCAAAAATAAATAGTCTGATCTGCGCAAGGGGTGATTTCAACGCCCCCTAGCAGCAAAACTGTTCATTTGTTTGGGTTGGCGCATTGGTAACATTGGTTGAGAATTACATGGACTACATCATACTAAAAATTCAAAAAAATACACCGGGACCCAAATTCCATAAGGAGTTTGCGGGGTCCTTTGCTCGGCAAAAATTCTAATCGAGAGGGAGTGTTAAATTTGAAATTACCCTATACACAGTTTGTCTCACTAAGTTGGAACCATATGGAAAACCTTTTTATTATTCATTTTAGGAAAAAAGGTCATTCTTCATAAAAAGTTCTGCATGTAAAATCTAAGATACAATCATCAGATATCAAATTTTTTCAGTCGTATACGCGGTGTGACAAAAAATATGAATTTTACTCAAGAGTAAAGTACCTTTATATTTGAAAATATCGAAAATTCTTAAAGGAAAAAGTTGTTCAGAACTAAAAATTATGTTTAAATATGCAATTGTACCCACTTAAATGGAAAAATCATCTGTATGTATTTTCGTATTTGCACATTATATGCATATGCATTCATTATGTGTTTAAATTGCAAAATTGTTAGAAAACATTGAGAAACGGAGAGGTGATCATGTGTTACATAATCAAAAGAGATAAATGTTCATTCAAAATAAAAGTAAAAAGTAACATAACCCAATTTTTCAATGTCTATGGACGTAATTGCATATTTGAACGAAATTTTCAATTATGAACAACTTTTTTTATAAGAATTTACGATATTTTCAAATATAAAGGTACTTTACTCATGAGTAAAATTCATACTTTTTATCACACCGCGTATACGACTGAAAACATTTGATATCTGATGATTGTATTTTAGAACAAGCAGAATTTTTTATGAGGAATAACTTTTTTTCCTAAAATGAATTAAAAACAAGTTTTCCATATGGTTCCAACTTAGTGAGACAAACTGTATATATAAAAATATATTGTCACTGTGACAAGCTAATAAAATATTCGTCATTTTGATCTACAAAAAGTTGTGAATAAAAACACAAATATTAGTAATCTCCATAACTATGTAAAGTTGCCGGAGCACTGACTAGTCCAAATGGCATCCTTAAAAATTGATTTTTTTCGTTTTTATCCTTCCAAAATATTCTATAAATTGTGTTATTGTTTTATAATCCCGAACACCAGCTAAAATACAACTCACCTCCATGGGATTGACGGTGATGGTAAGCGCGGAATCGTCCCAAGTCATCTCGCCGTCCTGCACCTCCTCGTTGGCGGTCCGCTGGTGCGCCGCCCTGATGCGGACGACGCCCAGGACGATCATGAAAAGCAGGAACCCGACGCACACGACGACGATGATCGTGACGGCGTGCGAGCCGCCGGAGGCAACGAGGTTGAGGTGCTCGGAGGGTACGTAGTCGTGCGAAACCACCGAAGCCGGCTTGATGTCCACCGAGTGCTTGTTGACCATGGCGTGAGCGATCGTTTCTTTCGGTTGGGGATGAATGACAGTCAGCTGAAATGTAAATTAGAGATTTTATTTATTTACCACTAGACTCGTTGATTCAAACACCTTTCCTTTCACAAAAGAAAATTCAAGGTATTGTTTTCAAAGGATAGATAACACTGGTGACCAGTAAAACATAACCTAACATCATGAACTGCATATTAATAATATAAAAATACTTCCTAGGGGGCGACTTTGAAGTGTTGTGGATTTGGTGAGAACTCAAGATATTTCGCAAACTCAACCACCCTAGGTAAAGTACTGCAATGTACAATGTTCTGCTACAGAGTCAAAGTCAAAATATGCTTTATTGTCGGAAGTTAATGATAAACTTTTTGACTAAGCTTCATTGCATTAAAGATAATGTTGAAAAAATTATGGAAATTAAATTAATAGGTACATGAGGACCTCATTGCAAGTGCCTTCTACACCAACCACCAGAGCCCCGTCTGATATGAGCGGGACGTGATGACCACCTGCAGACCGATTTCGAGATACTTGCCTCTCATCAGTACAGGGTAGGCCAGAGGACACTTGAGAGCCGTTCACGACCTCGTTACTCACAGTCCTGGCTTTTGATACAACTATTGTCTGTGGTGGATGCGTCAGCTTGCAATAAGACAGTTTATTGCGTTCAGAGGTGATCTATCTTCCCTGGGTTTTCTTCTGAATTGGTTACTTGAGTTCATACGGTTGCCACAAACTTTTTCTTTGTGAATTCCTTGACTTTTCCAGGTTTTCCCTGACAAAATTCATAATATTCCATGACTTGATTTTTGGATTATATGAAACATTTGAAGATATAGAATATGAAAAAATATTCATTCTGTGATTAATTAATAATAATAATTATTATAATTCATTTTTACATCATCATTAAGTTGATGAAGCTCAGTCCATAATTTTGATTCACTTTCTAAAATAAAGATTATTTTGACTCACCTGATACAACTCCATACAGTTAGTTGTACAGAAATATAGGGAATGAACATAAGAACAAACAGAAAATTAATTCAATTTACTAATAATTTTTTCAAATTACCGAATTCCCTAACTACCAACGGAATACTGCAAATTTCCCTGACTTAATACCGAATCCCCTAACTTTTCCTTGACATTTTTGAAAAAATTTAATTCCCTGACATTTCCAGGTTGGTGGCAACCCTGAGTTGATCATCCAAGATTTTTGACGTCATTTGCTTTTTTTGGGAATTTGAAAAATGATTCCTCCCAAAATATGGTCTTGTCATGTGTTTTATTAGTGTTAAATTTTTTATTTGTTTCAATTCAGTATGGTTGTGTCAAAGTCAAAATATGCTTTATTGTCGGAAATTAATTAAAAATTTTTTTGACAAAACTTCATTGTATTAAAGATAATGTTGGAAAATTTATGGAAATTAACTTAATACTTGATTAGAGTCGATGTTACTTTTTATATTGTAAGTAATCACAGTAGATACATGATAAATAACTCTATACTCACTGTTTGTACGTATTCATTGGAGGTAAACCTTCCGTTCAGTTCGGAACAAGTCAATTTGAAAACTCTATTGAGGTAGTAGGCAGGTTTATGATTGGTATAGACAATCTGTCTGAGAACTTGTTGGTAGTTGTACACCATGTCGGAGCCCGTAATTGTGACGCCGTCTTTGGATACCCTCGCAGCCATTCCTAAATGAAAAAACACTCATAAATTTCACGGTAGCCACAAAATTGAAGAGGTATCAGTTACTGGTCGATAGAAATCATCCGGCTCGAAGGACCAAAATATAACTGACGATCATAAGAAGTTGAATTATGAAGAAAAGAAAGAAAAGCTCGCTTACCTAGTCGTTTCAGCATTTCCTCAGGCACGCTTAAATTTTCGTGATCTGGATTCAGATTGGGATAAATACTCAATTGGCACTTGTCGAGCTTCTGCTCTCCAGTAATGTGCAAGTCTGCTAGTACTCTGACACCCATTCTGAAGTCCTCGTACTTCCTAGCCATGTTTCCGGTACCGTTCAACATTATACTGGGCGTTTGCGGTCGGAGGACCATGACATAAGTTTGCGCGTCCGGTACCTTGACCTAGCCACAAGTATCAAAGTCAATATCTTTATTTATTTCAAAAAGGGGAGTTAGAAACTTTTAGAAGCAAGTTTTAATTTATATAGAACCGTGTCTTAATTAGTTATTTGAGATAATTTAGTCATTGAGTTTTTTTTGTAGTGTCTCGAAGTTAAAAAATAATTATTATGTATTTTGGATAATTTAAATACCTGTTTTCCATTGTCGCAAGTGACAGTTGTTGAGAGACGTAAATTTCTTCGTCCTGGAGTGGGGAACTCTCTAGTGTTGGCATAACCTACTTTTCGTACCAGGGTTTCCAGATTGGTTCTGTTATCACCCTCTACGGTCACTTCGGTCAAATCAGAGTTTGTAAGGAGTTCCATGCCTGGTTGGAGAAGTTCCATGGCGGGGACCTGAATAGAAAAAGGAGAAAATCTAACTCTTTAGGTTATAATAAACTAGGGAAAGCTATTAAGCTAACAAACTTCCAGGATAAACTGACAAAGTCAATAAACTTCTACTGAAAACATATTTGAAACAAATCTGGCCCTAAAATGGATCTTTGCGAGATCAGATGAGCGATTTTGTCGCAAGTATTTTTGAGGAATCCCTGTAGCTTTCTATGAATAAATGTATGTACTCTCTCACCTGCAAACTCTCCTTGCACTGATGCAGACAACTCAACACTTCGGGTTTTTCAGTTTCCCCAACTAGAATACTCAAGCCGGCCAAGTATCCCTTCAGGTGGTGTCTCATTTTGTTGTCAGAGCCCTAAAAATAAAATAATTACTATTATTATTATTCAATTCGAAGAGGTGTCCTTAATTGAAGAAAAAAATTAAATGATAAATATCCAGTTATTATTATTATCGATATTCACCTGCCAGCAGGCCCCAACAGTCAGAGTAGTGTTGATTCCCTTGGTGGGGTGGAGTGGCCAATCGTCTATGACTTCCGGATTCTTCTTTTCACCGCGGAAAAGCTGTCCATCGATGTAGAGTTCCACATCTGGGAAGCGGACGTTGATAGCATAGTGATGCCACTGGTCATCGCAAACCTGAAATCAAATTGTTCTAAAACCGTTTACCAAGGTAGCCTTTGATGGTTTCAGATCTCTTTGTCGAGCAGAAATTCATTTCTTAGTGCTCTAAATACACAAACAGCTTTATTCAGGGTTGAAAACTGCTGCTTTGTAATTCAAAGCTCTCGCATTGTAACTCATGATTACTATCTGAACCTATATTATTGTTTTTTAGTACATCTCCGTGCTTCGGTAAGAAAATATTGTGATAAAAATGGATTTGCACTAAACACTTGAATTGATTAAATAAGCTGAAGAGTCACTAAAGCTTCAAGAGCTTGTGCGTGACAAATGAATAGCAAGAATAAGGAGCTTATCGACTACAAAGTTGGATAATAGACTGTATACAACAACAATAAATAATAATTATGGGACCCACTTAGACTCCAGGTCGGAAAGGAGATAGATTTAAACGTTTTTAAAGTGGATAAGGAGGTACTCACTTGCGAAATCTTCCATCTCCATTCTGCAGGTCGGAAAATATTTAGATCACCCTCTGAGAAGTCGCGTCTCAGCAAAAGAATCAATCTGCAGTTCCTTACGAAAAGAGCGTAATGATGCCTATTCATTTCTGAAAAAAAAAAATCATCAATTGGTAATCAAACCGAACCCGCAATAAAAAAAATCAGAAACCAAGACACATTTTGGCAATAATCGTTTGCCTACCTAAAATACAGCCCAAGTGATGCTTAAGAAAATCAATTTCACACTACCATGCCATTGAAGCTCCAACACCTGGCTCCGGTAGATGCAGAGACCTTTGATGTTTTTATAGACGAGGTTGACATCTGGTAAATCATCACCGCCACGCTGTGAATAGTGACGCTTAGACGCTGTTCCGAACAGAAAACGGAGAGAAAGAATGAATACTACAGCGCCGCTTACACGCTGTTCCGAGCGGAGATAATGAATATTACAGTGCCGCTTGGATGCTGTTCCGAACGGAGAACGGAGAGAAAAAATACTACAGTGCCGCTTAGACGCCGTTCCAAGCGGAGAGAATGAATGCTACACCGCCGCTTAGACGCTATTCCGAAAGGAGAGAAATAATACTACAGCGCTTTTTAGATGCTGTTCTGACCGGGGATAATGAATGTTACAGCGCCGCTTAGACGCTGTTCCGAACGGAGAGAATGAACACTACTACAGCGTCTCTTAGACACTGTTCTGATTGGACAGAAGGAATATTACAGCGCTGCTTAGTTGCTGTTGCGAACAGAGAAGAATACAAAAGCGGCGCTTAGGCGCTGTTCCGAGTGGAGATAATGAATATACAGTGCCTCTTAGACGCTGTTCCGAACAGAGAACGGAGAGAAAAATATTACAGCGCCGCTTAGACGCTGTTCCGAACGGGGAGAAAGAGTACTACAGCGCCACAGACGTTGTTGCGAACGGAGAGAAAGAATACTATTACGCCGCTTAGATATTGTTCCGAACGGAGAGAGTGAACGTTTCGATAGGTGAAGACTCTTTGTTTCCAAGATGAAAACTATCTGAAGAATACAAAATTGAATTAAAGATGTTTGTTACTTACTGTGATCGTCGGCAGTGCAAATAATATGCTCCTTCAGATGTTTGTCTTGGGTCTGATGTTGTCCGTGCCTCATCCAAGTTGCAATGGTGAAAGTAGGAGGGAGATTGTGGTCCAAAATTGAGTTTGGAATGGAAACCGCAGTACTGGAACCTTGAAAAAAATTGAAAACTAGTAACTGAAATAATAAAACATTTTCTATTTTGGTATCAGTATTTTGAATCAGTATTTTCAAAGAGAAAAAGTGGGAGCATAACGTCGTGGTTTTGTATAATTTTATACGTTTGTTTCCCCCTTCGCCCTCCATCAACCCTCCCTCTCTTCTCGTCCTATCTCTCTTTAAGGAAACGCCCAGACTTCGTTAAACATTTTTGGAAGAAGAGTGTTATATTTTGAATCAGTATTTTCAAAGAAGAGAAAAAAGTGGGAGCTATAACGTCGTGGTTTTGTATAATTTTATACGTTTATGTTTCCCCTTGGCCCTCCATCACCCCCGCCATCTCTTCTCGTCCTCTGTCTCTTTTCGGAAATGCTCAGACTTCGTTAAATATTTTTGGAAGAGGGGTGTTTTATATTTTTTTTATATGGCCTCTGTTGACACTTACCATCAAACTCGAACATTTGATCGCTTTCATGCCCTTCATCAGAAATAAGCGGTTTGGTCCATTCAGCACCGATTCCTGGACTCGGGAGAAGGTCAATGGCAGCAGGTGAAGCTCCGCATAGTTTTCTTTGCGACTGAACGGAGTAAGTGTCTCTATCACAGCCCTTGCCAATATGTCTGCAACAAACAATAAATAAACAATAAAAAACTGGTTTGGAGGTTGTAAAACTATGTGTTAACTTGATTACTTTCATTTCGGTTGAAATCAGCTGATTATGTAAAAAAAAGTAATTATGTAAAATTATGTAAAAGTAAAAAAATTTAAAATATCTTCATCGCTTCGCTAAATACAAATAAGCTCAAATGGTAGTGGATTGAAACTGATTTTGAAATTGTTCATAAAGCAACTCAAAAATATTACAAAATCAGGCAAGAATATCGCCAGTTTCAGACGACAGCTAAACCAGTTTTTGACATTTATAAATAATCTCAATAGAAACATACAGTTCACTCTTGAGACAGAGATAGGCAGATAGATTAATTTCTTAGACCTGACTATCACGCATAATCATAATAAATTTGAGTTCAATGTATTCAGAAAACCGAGCTACACAGACATTACAATTCAATGTTCACAGAACGTTCTCGTTACCTTCGGCTGCTAATAATCTAGATAGATAAATTAAAACATCACTATCACAGATAAGACACAATGGTTTCAACGCAGCCACAATTCAGAAGTTAATCAGAAAACAACGTCTTAAATTTTCGTACAAAATAAAATATTTCCAGGTCAAACAATCAGAAACTAAGAGATATATGTAACCTTAACGTACTTTAGGAAAACAGAGACTACTGCGGGATTCTTTAGAAAGAACAATGTATAAGTAGCATTCAGGCTGCATGCCTGGATATCTAATTTCCTTTTCAATACCAAAAATAGAATAGACAAAATGGAAAAATCTGAAGTTTATAAGCTTAAGGCCCAATTGTACAGTCCGGGTTTAAGCTTAGCTCAGCGTTAAGCTTAGTTGAAATTTCAATTTCAGTTGTACAGAGCAGGTTCAGTGCTGAGCTTGGTTCAGAGGCTATCATTTTTCATTTTGTAAACTCAACTTGAGCTGTGGATTTTGGTAGTAGCTTAAACCGAGGTTTGCTGCGTCAAACGTTCAACCTTCAACCTCTCAAGTCTGAGAACTGGTAGCACTAATGTCTGATTGTTCAATGCTGTAAACTAAAACTGCAAAGTTTTATCTTTTTTAATTGATAGTTATTTTTGTTCTCATCGTTGTGTGTTGAAATAATAAAATAATTGGATCAACAGCTAGATGATATTCTTCTGGAACTAACAGATGATGAAGATTTTGTGGAAGCAGTAGAAGTAATAGTAACTGAGTTTGTAGCTGAAGGCCTTGATAATAAACAGAACACTTATGCTACCTTCCTTGACTTGACAAAAGCGTTCGATTGTATTTCTTTCGAAATCCTTTATAAAAAAACTAATTCTCACTACAATATTCATCGAAGCAGTGTAGCTATTGTCAAGTCTTACCTGGAGGAGAGGGAGCAATTTGTTTTTTTCAATAATGTGGAATCTAAAAAACAGAGGATTCATTCAGCATGTAGTTCCTCAGGGCTCTGTGCTGGGTCCTCACTTACATAAATGACCTGCCTAACTTCACCAATGTCATCACTCTCCTTATAATCTTGTTTGCAGACGATACCACTACATTAATGCGTTACTTCCTCTCAGACCCAATACTTAAGTGGACCCAAAATAAAGACGACCAGACTAAGAATTGGTTTTTGGTTAACAAATTAAGTCTAAATGCCGACAAGACACATAATATGAACTTTACTTTGCAAACTTCTTCATCAAACCTGAAAAGTCAGGCATCGGTTAAATTTTTCGGGGTCTACTTGGCTCCAGGGTTGACATATGGAACGTTCACATCAATCATCTAAGCTCCAAGCTGTCTAAAATAACTTTCCTTATAAGAAGTCTTTCAAAAAATGTATCCAGGGACACTTTACTGTCTGCTTACCATGGATACTTTAATTCTAATTTATCCTATGCAATCTAAACTGCGGGGTCATTCCCCCAATACTGTTCAAATCTTCAAATTAAAGAAACGTTGTGTATTGCAGGTTTAAAATATCGAGATTGTTGTAGAAATAGTTTTGCAGAACTGAGACTACTTACACTTCCATGTACTTTTATATTCCACTGTTTAACCTACATAAAACTGAACCTAGTAAACTTCAGATCACATAGTGATATTCACTCATACTCAACTAGAAATAGAGATAATTTGGTCCTCAGCTACCACAGGTTGCAACGCACAAGAAGGGGCGCCGAGTACTACGGCATACAAATTTTTAATGCTCTTCCAATAGAGGTCAACTACCTAAATTTTAACTATTTTAAAACCAAATTCAAAACCTATCTTATAAAAAAAAGCCTTCTATTCCATCGGAGGGTATCTAGAAAGTGATTTTAATATGTAAATGTATTTGTTTCTATATTTTGATGTTTGTCTTCCTATGTATATTGCTACCATTAGTAGGTATATTACCTAATAAGCTTCATCTTACTATTGCCAATTTTTATACTATTTGTTACATTTTTCTTTCTCTTTTTATATCTGACTTGTAAAAGCACTGTAATACTTTGCCAATAAACTAAACGCTAGAAGACAGCCAAAGAACTATAGAGATAGAGTCGATCGTTTTGTAAAATGGAATGATGAGTAATTTGTAGAAGACCAACATAAAATATTGTTTCTTGAACGGCGTTTAGTAAACCCGAGCTCAAATATCGAGTGTACAACGGAAAAAATATTTCTGAACCCGGTTCTTCTCTGAGCTTAGTTCAGTTGAACCTGGGCTTAAACCGTGACTGTACAATTGGGCCTAAGTGTCCAGAGTGTAACGATGTTTGTGTGGAATAATGTCGACGTAATTTTTCAAAAAGATACGATGGGAGGTCTTTCAGAATGGAAAAAAATTATCCGAAGTTTTCAAGCCTTTCCTTGGAATGCAACCACGAGTTTCCAAATCTCAACGATACGAAAATTTTGTACTATGCAAAAGGTTGTAAACACATTTACTTTTGAATCCTTAGAAATTCATAAACATAAACATTGCAGATGTGACCTAGTAAAGATCAACTGGAGTTGGTATTGTTAACGCACATTGTAGCACGTATATAGAGTTCAGGTAAAAGTCATTAATGACTGTTAGTCACTAATGACAGGTTTCGGATAGATTTATTGGTATTTAATAGCTATTCATTAATCAGTTTACAGTATATTCGTTTGATAATGGCCATATTGGACGAAACTGCAGTATCATTAGTTACAAATAGAAGTGGTTTTAAAACATAGAAAGGTTTATTCCTCATTTATCGTGATTATTTCCTATCACACAGGCACATAGTCTGGCTATCTGAAGATTATTTATAGCTTTTCGTGAATAGTACCGATTTGTCAGCTGTCTAACATAATGCTTCAGATTTCAGAGGCTGGATATGGTCGTCAATTCTCCTTGATTTAGAATGATCGTTTTTAAAAAACCATTTCCATATACCTCTAGTTTTAGAACCGTCGGAAAACAAACAGATTACAACCAGATCATAAGGCTTAATGTAATATCACTCTGATTTGCAGTCAATTTTAGGAAATCCTGCAAAGACGAGGTAAATAGAGAGATCTTGTTATATTTTAGGAAGTATTACGAAGAAGTTCCTATAGAACTAATCAACGAATTAATTTCGAGCATGCCAAGTCGTTGCCAGGCAGTTATTCAGGCTAATGTGGGCCAACGCCTTACTAGATAGGATAAATATTCTTGTTTTACAAATATTTGGGGATTCTTTTTAGTTTTTTAAATAACGTTTTCTTATCTACGTAAACACATGGATCTTTTTTGTACGCCGATGAATCATTAAAAATAAATTAATTACATGTATGCACCTTGTAATAAATGAAGAAAAAAAAAATCAAACGCCTCTGAATTTGTCAGCATCATGCTAATTAAAGGTATGGCACCTTTTAACCGGAAACGATCAATAAAACTGAACGGAAATTCATAGAATGGCGATATTTCCATGGCAACGCAATTTATCAAAAATATACCAAAGATGTCTCGAGGTATCGGCCCAACAATTCATCCAACATCTGAAAAAAAATTCTAGGGTCCCTCACATTTCCCAAATTATTGGTAAAAAAATCGAAATGTTTCCGGCTCTAAATTCTCACCCTGTACAAAGAGAACGTATTGCAAAAAAAGAAACCCGATGCCAATGACGCATACACCAAGGATGACGCTTTCCACCTTTGATTGAAAATCCAACATCGGCCAAGAAATGTCCCAAGTTATAGCAAGTCAAAATTAGGCAATTTTTTGTCTGTCCCCTTTCATCTGACAAGTAATTTAGATTGTTAAAATTGTTTTTTCCGTTAACCAGCTGTCGTCCCCTTACGAACGACAGCCCTCAAAAGTCGAAACTTGTGCGAGCTAAGGATTAACGAGGTCTTACCTTTTAACGTGCGATTCCTAGCACTTTCTCGGACCATCAGAAAAAATTCTGCAGTCGCCATGGTTTGAACCACCGCCGAGGACAAAATAATGGTGTCAACGCAGCCACAGTTCGGGGGTTTTTAGAAAACAACGTCTTAAATTTTCGTATAGATTAATATACCATCAGGTCAGAAAATAACTGTCAGTCACAGTAAAGGCTACAATTCAAGGCTCCCAGCGACTTACTACCTCAAAAAAGGGAAAAAGTGACTTGTGACTCCGATAAAAGGGATCAAAACGGGAACAAACTAACTACAAGAATGGTCAATCTATACACGTATTTTCAGGATAATGGTGTAAATTTCACCAAAAAAAAAAAAACAAGAATCACCACTGTCCATTATTCCTGCAAAACAGTCTAAATATTGAATAAAATGAGGGTGTAAACTTGAAAGGCATAATTAAATATAAATCTCTAAAAAAAACAACAGAACCACTCGAGATTATTCAAACATTTGAAAAATTCTTGAAACCCTGCATGACTTTTATAAATTATTATTGCTGTCAACCGGCTGCACCCCTACGCGCAACCCTCAGAAGTCCTCGAAAGACTTGTGCGAGCTAGGGAAGACGCTGCCCTCACCTTTCAACGTGTGATGCCATGCACGAGATCGGTGACCATGCTGGAAATCGAACCCACGACCCTATGATATGAGTAAGGGATCACTAAAGTGAAATCCCATACATATGATTATAAATCTTGTCAGACTTATACTGCTCACTTTTTCTTTGGATTTTTGTTTGAAAAGTCAGCTATTTCTTACTCTTCCTCTTCTCTGCAGCCATGCTGAGCTGCTCTTGTTGTCATTGGCTTCTGTTATGATTGGTACTTCTCCCCTCAAAAATTAACTGGGTCATAGATCATATTTTTGCACATAGAGGCATTTCTGAGCCTTCTAAAACATTTTGTTATAGATATCCCACTTTTCATCAATCACTAGCTTGGCCTCGCCTTCTGAATGCTCGGCGTGCAAAGGTTTTCGTAAAAGAGAGCCGGAGATCTGAGGGTATCAAGACAATTATCCCCTGGACAAAAACCCCCCGGACTTGAACCCCCGACAATACCACCGGTTCGAAAAAACCGCCGGTATAAGTTTGGGGGGTTTTGTCCAGGGGGTAATAATCGTCCTGAATTTACTAATGCATCAACAGTGACTAGTTGATAGAACACAACAGGGGCCGTTTTGAATGAACCAGCCATAAACCAGTATGATGATGATTCTATAATATCTTCAGATTATTATTGGTTTCAAAAATTAACATCCTGTTATTACTTACTAAGTCAGAATTATGTAGAAATTCTTGACAATCTGTTGTAAATTTATATTTATCTGTAATAATTATTACGCTGATGTTTGATGGATTCCTTTTTTTTCGGGTAAATTGCGAGCGTAGCGAGCATTTGCTTTGATTTAACTTTTTCATTCTAATCAGTGATCGAATCACCAGTAACTTGGAGAGCTACGTCAGTTAGGTTAGGTTATGTCTCTTTTTTTACGTTGAGAAATTCGATGTGCAGTCAGAAGAAAGAGGCACGTTGGCTTGTCTCTTTTTTCTCGTAATTTATGAAATGCGAGCGCAGCCAGCATCTGCTTTGATTTCACCTTTTCATACTAATCAGTGATCGACTTACCAGCATCTTAGGAAGCTAGGTTAGGTTAGGTTAGGTTAGGTTACGTTAAGGACTTCGTTAAGCAGCCAGAAGAAAGAGACACGCCCGAGGAGGAGCAGGGTGCATTTGATTTGCTTACTTTTCACTTTATTAAAATAATTAGTAATTGAATTACTAGCAACTTGGATACCTAAGATAGATTATGACCCTTTTTTACGTTAAGAAATTTGCTCCATGGCCGAAAACGTGGTTATTTAAAAGTTATTCCGAAGGCGTGCCTTATTTTCAATAAGACTGGCCTTTCTTATATTCAAATGTTTTTTTTTCGGGTGGATTTTTTCAGGTGTTAATTTTTTTATTATTGTTTTTGTTTCAAAATTGTTTTTTTCGTTAACCAGCTGTCGTCCACTTACAAACGGCAGCCCTCAGAAGTCGAAACTTGTGCGAGCTAAGGATTCGAGGTCTTACCTTTTTACGCGCGATTCCTAGCATTTTCTAGGGCAATCAGAAAAAGTTCTGCAGTTCCTAGGGTTTGAACCTTTGACTGGCAGCCAAAAGTGATTGAAACAATGTCGCTTTAACCACTCGGCTACCTGGCCCCGTGTTAGAATTAACAGTTTAATTTTTTGGAATCAAATTACACTGTGGAATTGTGTTTTGGTTTATCTTGTACCAGGGATTTTTGTTCCAGTTTATTTGTATCAGAAGTATTTTTTACTAGGGGATTATTGTCCAGGGGGTTTTGTAGGGGGGTTTTTGCCCCTGGGGCTTTTGTCAAGGGGATAATTTTCCTAGAAGTGGGCTGAGAGAATTCCCGCTCTACAGCCATTTATATGGGAGAGTGCGAGAGCTGCCTTCCCCAGAATGGCCACTTTAGGGTACTTGGGATCACCAGCATTCGTTTTCTTCCAAAAATTGCACCAGTACTTGCTTACATGCACACTCTTAGAGCTTGTGACGCGAGTAGTTTGTAAACCTTTTCCTGGATACTTTAATAATATGGTATTCAGCGCAGAACTAAACCTCATCAATTGTGACCAACGAAAAAACGGAATGAAATTTTTTTACAAAAAAAACGTAATAAAAAGGTCTAAAAAAAGGACTAAAACCTTAAAAAGGGACCGACATACATCCTTCAATTTACCAAATATTGTTCTTAGTCTGGCTATCTGAACATTATTTATTGAGTAGTGCCACAGATTAAGTTCGTAGTGCCGAATTGACAGCCGTCTATCTAGCACACGTTTCAGATTTCAGAGATTACAAGGCTTAATATAATATCACTCTTTCATTTGCCATCCCAATTCAGAGAGATCTAGAGAACAGAAATAATTACTAAAAAGTTTGTTTATCAATACGCCAAGTACCTGGAAATTCCCTGGTTTGTTGTCAACATCGAGTTCAGAAACCTCCTACCTACTTTAAATAGCTCGTTTGTTGCCATATATCTAAAATACCAAACGTAGACTCGTGTACATTTTATTGCGAAAGATGACACGCAAGTATCTTATCTCAATTCGCGAAACCATCCTCGCAGACATTTTGATATTTTAGTATCTTCACAACTCCGAGAGTTAGTTGAGTTTGTTTTCATCAAAGTTTAATCGATCTGGTGAAATATGTACTGCTACCGATTACCTTGAATTCAATGTCAAGTACGGCGTAACGGAAAAAGCTGAACGTTTGGCAAGACCAAGGCCTGCTCAGTTTTATTCGATGTGTCATATCTAATTGAAGTGAACACTACATTTCCTGATAACGATCAAGTGAGTTGTATTTCTGTAGTGCTGTATTACTGATTTGATAAAGTGTGACAGTACATTTTCTATATGAATGTTTGGAACCGTGGGTGTGATGTGTGTTGCGTTTCAATCACATACCGGGTGGACGGAAACGTTCAAAAAGGAACTGGGCTATCTTGGGAAGAAATAATTATGTGAATAGTCCAATTTAGAACTTGTATATACAGTGTCCGCCAAAAATCTTGGAACCATATGGGAAACTTTTTTTGTTAATGGTTTCTCAGAAAATTTCATTCTTCATAAAAGTTGGTGCATCTAGTTAGACTGTATACGCGCATATCGGTTATTCTCAGTGGCGTGCAGCTCAGCAGGAATCAGCCGATATTCTAAATCCACCACAGAGTAAAGTGACATTAATATGCAAAATATCGAACAATGATATCTAAAAAACTTGTTGCAATAATTACTAATTTTAATAACTGCTTAATGAGTTGGCCCAGTGCCGGTTTATCCTATAAACGGAGTAAGCGGCCGCTTAAGACCCAGATCTCCGGAAGGGCCCGATTGTGATACACTTTGTTTAAAAGTGCAGTGTAGTGTATTGTAGACACTTTTTTATACAGAAGAGGGCCCTTAAACTCCTAAAACCGGCTCTGAGTTGGCCTCAGATTTTAATGGGAATTATTAGCAATAATGTTTGAGAAGGTACCTACTAAATTACTAAAGGTTAGGTTAGGTTTGAACGTGAGTGGGCCCGTATCCCTATCCCCTATGGTTATATTTCTCCCCGTATATCCAATCTCTTGACGAAATTGAGGAATGCATTGGGAGAACAATTTACCAGGTTTTCTGGCCTTACTGTCGTATCGCCAAATATTGAGAATCTGGTTCTGGCCGCTGCAGGGCATGTACACAGAATGTGTTTAGCCGTTTCATCATCCTCCATGCATAGCCGGCACTCTTCATCTTGTGCAAGTCCAATTTTATGCATGCGATGTTTGAGTTTGCAGTGGCCAGTGAGCGAACCTACTATAACTCTGAGATGCGCTCTACTGAGTTCTAGCAGTTTGTCAGAGTCCTGTTTTTTCCTTGTACAAGCAATAAATGCTTTGGAATGGGCTAGGCCCGGTAGACTACGCCAGTACTCGAGTCTTTTATTGTCTGCCCAAGCTGTTATGACTTCTTGACAGTGCTATATGCTAAATCGATTACCGGTTCTGGTCCAGTGAACGTTGTTTCGGCCCCCCCTTTTGCTAGGGCGTCCGCTATTTCGTTTCCTCCTAGGCCTGTGTGACCTGGTATCCAGACTATGGTAACGATGTTGCGTTGCGCCAGTCGGTTTAAGGTGTCTCTGCAGTTCCATATTGCCCTAGATTTAAAGCAGTTGGATTCAAGCGCTTTAAGTGCAGCTATCTGAAAATATTTTTATTGTTTTTCGTGTGTGGTGTCGATTTTCCAGCTCCCTGGCACACATTTCAATGGCATACCTGAAATATCGTAGCTAGTTTACCCATACTGAACGAGCGAGGGTTCATCCCATATATTCCGGCTCCGACGCCTTCTTGAGTTTTGGAACCGTCGCTGAACCAACGTTCATTTGCCCTACATAGGTTGGTTTCATTCCGGACCCAGTCTTCTCTTTCGGTAAAGACCACAGTGTAGGACGTGTGAAGGTTGATAGTTTTAGGCATGATGTCTGAGGGCATTCCTAGAATGTTGTGAGCTATTATGCCCTCCAGCATGCTGCTGCTTCTCATGACACATGCCTGAGGCAGACTAATGGCCGCTTGGTAAAGTCTGTATGTTGCCCATCTTGCCTCTCTCTCCAGAACTATGTGGAGAGGAAGTAATCCAAGGAGGACTTCCATTGCTGCCGTTGGCGTGGAGCGAATGCTTCCAGTAA
Source organism: Chrysolina oricalcia (assembly GCA_944452925.2). Classification (NCBI taxonomy): domain Eukaryota; kingdom Metazoa; phylum Arthropoda; class Insecta; order Coleoptera; family Chrysomelidae; genus Chrysolina; species Chrysolina oricalcia. The sequence continues at coordinate 5,172,809 of OX101815.2, read as the reverse complement.
TCGCCAGGCACGCTTGTCTCTGTAGTCCGTTAAGTTTAGCAATGGCCATTTTTTTATGCTCCACCAGACTATAGAGCCATACGTTATCATTGGACGTATGACGGTCACGTACAACCAATATACGTGTTTTGGTGACATGCCCCATGTCCATACTGATAGGCTAGCCTTCCGGATAGTCTTTTCCAAGTGCGAGTTCCAATTAAGTTTTTTATCCAGGGTTATTCCCAGATATTTTGCTTCACTCGCAAAAGGAATTGTTACACCATTAATAGAAGGAGATATTAAATGCTCCAGCTTCCTTTTCCTGGTGAATGGTACTATGACCATTTTGTGGGGGTTAATGGACATTTCCTCCATCTCACACGATTTATATATGGTATCCAATATATCGTGAAGGACGTAGGAGTTCGTCTCTTCGAATTTATCGTTTATTACTAGGACCAGATCGTCAACATATGCTTGCAGATCAACTAAAGGACCCCGCACAAAAACATATGGGAAATTGGCTTCGGTCAAATTGGCTGATATTTTATTAAAATATAGTGGGATGAGTCATTAGCAAAATATGTGTGTTAAAATAATTTTGTATGTGTTGTATCTGAGATATAAGCGGTCTAAGCTCGTAAATACGTCTTACTTGGGTGGGATTGACCAAGAAAAAAACTGTTTTGTTAGTAGAAATTAGACAAATTCAGGATGGATGAAAACGTATTAATCGGAACTCGTTAACATGTCCAATTAAAATTTTATTAATGATAACATTAGGGTGTATACGGGGCATATTAAAAAATAGTCAAAATGTCAAAATGTCAAAATGTGTAATGATTTTATAACGTATGAGCTGAACTATCATTAAAATACTTGATTTCTTTATGCAATCAACAATATTCAAATAGTTTCTGACAAAATCTATACGTGTTCATGCGTGTATTTAAGAAGAAACAAGTATTATTAAGTTCCACATGATAGCACTAATTAGCTTGTTCATTGATCATTATATTTTATATCTACCAAAACCCTAAAGGGCATACGTTATAAAATCATTACACACTATGGCCGCGAGCTAACGGTCCAATAAGTTTATATTTTTAGGCGGTAAAAACTTGTTTGATAACACTCTCTGTTTGGAATACGATTTTTTTTTATTTTGGATTATACCCCTATTATACTGAAAGTAATTTACTGATCGTTTTTTACTACAGATATAATTTGTTCTTGAGTAATTTATCTAAAGGTTCCTTCCTTGCAGTTTTGTTTAATATAATATAACGTAATACCGTAAATTATTAAAATGCATGAAACGTAACATACAAAGTTGACAGAACTTTCATGTATGATACTCAACATTTTCAAAATAGTGTGAGTAAAATTAGGTCCAAATTAACGGAATAGTTTTTGAGATATTCAATAAAAACATTGTAAATGACCTAAGAAGAAATGTAACGCACCCTGTATCTAAATTAAAAGTAAATTGAACAACTGAATCCATTAGAAAGTTACCTTATCTTTTGTTCAACCAACAACAGTGACGATTTTTTTTTGTGGTGAAAAACGATCTGTCAATTGTTTTAAGTATAGGGGTATATCCAAAATTTTAAAAATTCATTTTTCAAATAGAGTCGTCATCAAGAAACAAAACAGTTATCAGCTAGAATAGACTAAAACTATGATGTTTTGCCAAAATATAACTTGTTGGTTCTAAGAGAAAATTTACAATGCACTCCCCAGCTTTATTTCAAATCACCGCATGGTCATCGGTCTCGTGCAAGGCATCACATGTTAAAAGGTCTTCCCCAGCTTACACAATTTTTGAATACTTCCGAGGGTTGCGCGTAGGGGTGCAATCGGTTGACAGCAATCACAATTTTAACAATTTTTTAAATAACAATTAAAAAGTCACCTGTGCTTAACAATTCAGTTATACCTGTTATACAAATAAGAATTAAATGATAGAAAAACTATCTTGTCATCAAATATATATATATATATATATATATATATATATATATATATACTATATATATACATACTATATATATACATACTATATATATACATACTATATATATACATACTATATATATATACATACTATATATATATACATACTATATATATATAAGTGAAAATAGAGTATATTTCGTTTTCATTCCGAGAGTTCCAACCTTTGACAGCTGTTTCGTGCTAACGCACTCATCAGAAATAATTTATGGAGCTCTCGAAATCAAAACGAATCCACTCAAGAATTAATACCGTGAGGCAAGACAGATATGACAGGAAGTTATTTATGACATCTACAGTCACTAGTTGAAACTTAATTTGACACGAACCAAGGAATTGTTGGCTGCCTGTCAATTTGTGGACAAACCTCTACTTTTGGATTCCTTGGTTCGTGTCAAATTAAGTTTCAACTAGTGACTGTAGATGTCATAAATAACTTCCTATGTATATATATATATATATATATATATATATATATATATATATATTGACAATTTTAACATCCATCAAAATTGATTTACATCTTTTGTTAATATATAGAGTGTATGTAAAACAGCTAATAATAATATAACATCTCTCCTCTTTGAAACAATAAAACGAAAATGTATTGAAACAAATTGATCAAAACCAAAGCAATCATGTGAAAATATAAGCCGTCAAACAAAATCATTCAAATAAGCAGGCTTGACTATTGGTCTGCCAGATCTCGTCTTGGGATCATTTTTCATGATTGTTGAATCATCATCAGCATCATCATTCGACCCTCTTGGCCTCAACAACTCATTTTTTTCAACAAACTCACCAACAACTTCAAAGCTAAGTCACCGCTAAGTGACATTTTCTCAGGTTGTTTGAGAAATTCCATTTCTTCGCTTGCTGAATATATTATTTCGATAACTGGGATGGGTTCCTACTTTTGCTTCAGAACTTCGACTGCGCCATGTTATAATAAGAATTAAATGATAGAAAAACTATCTTGTCATCAAATATATATATTGACAATTTTAACATCCATCAAAATTGATTTACATCTTTTGTTAATATATAAAGTGTAAAACAACTAATAATAATATAACAATACCTCTTCATTTTTAGAGAATGGACGCCAGGTTCATCCTGCCAGAGCACGTAGCAAAAAAACTGAAATGCGACCTTTGCCACGGCTATCTTTCCATCCCGCCAATATCCACGTACCAAGAAAAACACAGCTGCGGTAGGTGCAAACCCGACTGGCCCAGAAACGCCGTCTACGAACACATCGCCAAGCTGGCGGCATTCCCGTGCATGTACTGCGAAAAAATACTACCCTGGACCAACGTGGAGCAACACGAGGAGTCGTGCCGCCGCAACAAAGTCCTCTGCCCTTCCAGATACGACAAAGACCTCCTGGTGAGCGACATCCCAGCCCGAGCGCACGGCGAGTACCACGCGAGGTGCCAGAACAGGCGGATAACGTGTCCCTTCGACTTTTGCGGGGACTCCTACGAGGTCGCCAGCATCCTGGCGCATTTCGAAAAGTTCCACAGGGACTACATCTTCACCAACGAAGTGCAGGCGAAGAAGATCCTCAAGGAGGAGAAGATGTGGAACTTCCAAGCCGACACCCAAGTGTGCTTGGTGGTGGTCAACCAGATAGCGCTGCTGCTGTTCGTGCACAGCAGCTGCGAGTCCGAGGAGTCCACGGGGGACATAACGAGCTACAACTACTACTTCGGGGTGTTTTCCCTGTGCCAGGAACCGTGCGGGGTGCGATACTTGGTGACGCTGACCTGCAGCTCCGACGACGAAGATTCCACCTTGACGATGAAAAACCAGGATATCAAGCCGTTCAACGAGAACCTCCACTGCGTGAACTACCTGCGCATAGGCTTGTGCGACTTGAGCAGTTTCGACTTCATGACTACGAAGTTCGCTAAGATAAAGAGGCTGAAAGACTTGAGGCTGAGCTACTCCGTGAAGATTTGCAACCGATTCGAACCCAAAGTGGGGGGGTTTTCCAAGCAGGCTTTCCCAGTAAACTTGGAAATTCTCGGGAAGAGTTTCGAATGTCCCATTTGCAAGGAGTATATGTGTCCGCCGGTGTACAACTGTTTGACGGGTCATACGATCTGCAAGAATTGCAAAGTGAAGATCAGACACTGCCCGTTTTGTCGGGCAGTGATTGGCAAGTCGAGGAATTTTGTGCTCGAAGAGATTTTAGAGGGTTTATCAATTCCTTGCCAGAACGAGGCTAAAGGGTGCGACTTCATTGGGAGAATTGAAGAGGTTAAGCTGCATGATGTTTTGTGTCAGTACAACTGAAAGACCTATAAGACGTTTTATAGTGTATTGTATTACTCATGCGACATGTTTCAGAAAAACGTGTATGGTGCTCGATGGTATAGCATTAGAGAAAACATTTTTGTTTCGTTTTTTTTCATTCTGATTTAAAATCCCATTTAAAGTCACATCGAACGATCTTCAGTTCCCACGTTGGGCGCCAAGTTTTTCACACCATTTTCTGGGGATGGCATAAAAGCACTCAGATTGACAGGGTAGGCTCACATTTGGACTCTAGTGGAGACGTTAGTGAGCCATATAAAATAAAATGTTTTGAGATATTAAAATCGGGGTTCATCGATACACGTGTCCGCCAAAAAGTATGTACCATATGGGAAAAAAGTTTATTTTAGAGTATTGGAAAAACATTTCTGGGGAAAAGTTTGTGCATGTCCGATAACCTAAAAGTCGATTTTGACACATGTTACGTGACCACTAGTAGCTTGACTGTGGAACATTTGTACTTTGACTGTGGAACATTTGTACTTTGACTGTGGAACATTTGTACTTTGATAGTAGAAAGTCTTTCATTTTTTCCGCACCAGATGGCACTAAATTGAAAAAATTGGTTTTTGCCAGAAGCCTCGCTGTTACATTGGTTCGTATCCAACAGTTATTTCAGAATTCCAAGACTATTGTGAAGATATGGCAATCTAGAAAAATCTTGTTTCCTGATTGTAATCAAGTTTTAATGATAATGCTGTATGAGCGTTTCACTTTGCACATAAACTTTAAGCCTCTTTAATTTGACACACTATTTTGAAGTTTATGTGCAAAGTGAAACGCTCATGAACGATTATCATCAAAATTAATTATAACCAGGGAACCAGAATGTTTCTAGACTGCTATATCACCACAATAGTCTTGGAATTCTGACATAACTGTGAGATACGAACCAATGTAACAGCGAGGGAACAAAAATGAGAAAGTTTTGTCATAATCATCAAAATACAATAAACATTCCACTACAGTCAAGCCATTCAGAAAAAAAAAATTTTTTGTGAATATAAAAAAATTAAATAAATAAAATATAAAAAATGCAATTTCAAATTTTCCGAATTATTGCTTGAAACTCCGTATGTGAGTATAAAATTAAATCCCAAGCAACTTTTTTAAATAACTTTTTTTCGATATCTTGCCATCTTACCCGACTCATGTGACATGTTTCAAAATCCATTTTTATTTTATTGGACATGAACAAACTTTTCCCCAGAAATGTTTTTCCAATACTCTAACAATAAACTATTTTCCTATATGGTACATACTTTTTGGTGGTCACTGTATATCAGATAAATATCATTGATATATCGTGATATTTATTCGTTGATATCATGGATATATCACTCAATATAAATTACTATGTTAGATAGGTTGAAACCTCTTCATAAATTCAAAAAAGAATGGTGTGGGAACTCCCTAATCATTCAGTTTGCTTTTTAATTGTCGGGGAATCCCATTTATTTGATGTGCGAATCCCCTTACTGTGTGCGGTCGCGTATGTCTGATCTTCTGTTCCTATTAACAACAATCGCGGTTCACGTCGTAGCCGTTGTAGGTGGTTAGTGCATTTGATCAAAATAAAAATCAACAAAATGCCCACAGCGAAAAGTGCAGAGTCTGAAATTTTAATTGGGATAGATTAAGCCAGTAATATGGTTACAGTTTGAGAGGATTGCCACTAAATTTGTTTAAATCCTATTCGAAGGACATAATCCAGTCGGTTTGTGTGAATGACACGTTTTCTGGCATCAAAAACAGGTTACATGGTATTCCCCAAGGATCTGTATTGGGACCAATGTTATTCTTAATTTACGTCAATGACTTCCACTTACCTCGTTGCGAGATCGACTCGCGTCCTCAGCTCCCTCACGTTGCAGGGCACGTCGCAAAGCTCGAGTCCTGCCGAAGGGAACAGTTCCTGCTTGCCGGACATCGGAGCGTAGTCCACCCTCTCGGGTAGTCCGCGCCAACCGAGTCTGCAGACCCTGTTGACCTTGATGGTGACGAGGGCGGGAAAACTCTGCCGCATGCCGCAATCGTACGCGATGACGGAGAGGATGTGATTGTGGGAACGTTCGTAGTCAAGAGGTTCTGTGTTCCTGGAAGAAAACAAAAGAAGATTAGCAATAAGCGGGGCCAATGTTGTAGTTGTTGTTGTAGTAAGTGATTGCGAGATAAGTGAATTTTACTGCAGCAAAGTCGACATACTTTGCTTTAATTGACTCTCATTTGAGATATGGATTATGGAATATGTTTTTGGGGTAAACGTTCTCAATTTTTTTTAAACTCGGTATTCGTCATTTAAAAGAGAGCCATACGTTACATTTGCAGACGAAACCAAGAGACCTGTAAACCACAACGGGATGCTGCATTAAAAAAAAACTGGTGACTTTACAAGCTCCATCCAGAACTATTCTGGAGACATATCATAATAGACCGGGATCCCACGCCTAATTTCAAAAATGATTAATAACAGGCTGAATCTTCCTGAGTAGCTTCATATTGCAGAGACGCCCAACTTTTTCCTCTACGAAAATTCTCGATAGTGGTAGCTAATAAAATGCGCAGGCGTCAATCATGTCGATTTGGTGAGTGCAAAAAAGTCATTAATAACAGTTAGTTTTTCAGTTGAACCTCGAGATAATTCGATGAAGTACTCGAAAAAACGTTTGTCCTACAAAATGGATGGTAGAACTGAAGAGTCCCCCACTCCCTACATGTACCAATGACGTGGTCATAAAAATTCATTAATAACCAGCGGATTTTTTTGTCGTTGCTTGGTTAATATTTGTATAATTGAATGGTCATATTGTCCTACAAATTGAATGGTAGGTGTTCCCAGTCCTACGCTCCGAAATTGTCAATTCCATGGTAAAAAAAAATAATTAATGATTGATTTAGTTTTTCCATAATCCATGATATTTTCTCTTTTCTCTAATGACTTTACTGTATGCATACCAAGTAGGATATCTTTCGACAAATTTTGGTTTTCTCGGAACCACAGACTCAATTATTGAATATATATACTATTATAAAACTTGTCGGTACATTCTTCAGTATTCAAGTTGTGAAACATGTTATTCCAATTAATTTCAGATAATTTAGACTTCAATAACTCATAATCAGCTTCAAAAAAATCAAAAGAGTTATGTTTGCTGTTATTAACAGTGAAAAACGATTTATGGATGTTAACAGAGAATTCTGAAGTATTATGGTAATTATCTTCTGGAACTAACGGTGAAGTGCTCAAATTATTAAATTAATTCTTATTATTTCCCCTCTTCAGGTATTGAATGGTAACAAAAAATTTAACGGGGTATGTTTTTAAATCGATATCAAATATAACTGTAAATAACACGGGCCCAAAAACGGAACCCCGAGTCACACCGGTTCTCAAACATTGACCCACCTAATAACGCCATCCATATCGATGACGAAGGGCTGATCGGACGTGAGGATCTCGTACTTGCACACATCTCCGAATTTCGGGGTGCAATCCCTGTCGGTGGCCTCCACGCGCACGATTTCATTGTAGATTCGGCCCTCGTCGACTTGGCGAACGTAGCTCGGCTCCGAGAACGTGGGCGGGTACTCGTTCACGTCTGAGACTGTAATGTGCACCGTGGCGCTGAAACAAAAAGAAAAAACATTCATAATCGTGTCAAAGAACACACAAGGTGATGTAGCGGTAAAGTGCATTTTCAAGACGTGATTGGCAAAAGTTTTGATTTTTTATTTGGTGATAAAAAGGGGATTATGCAAATCGCAGGCCAAGCGGATATTGGTCAGTACCAGACAATAGCGCACTGCGCCAAAAAGTTAGCGGCGAAATAAATTGGCGATGTTCGTTGGGCGCCGGGCGCTCACGCGGCATCTTTTTAGTAGTAGCTGACGGTTGTTTTCATATGAAATATGTCATATACAGGGTGATTTACCACCACTTGCACCAAATTAAATGGGGTACCAGTCTATCATGTGTGAAAATACCTGTAAAATTTGAGAGCTATCCATGATGATTTAACCAACTTTTCTGTACGTCAACCGCAATGGAAACGCCACTGCATCATTGAATTTTAGGAACCATCGAAGTGAAAACACAATCGTGCTTCTGTGAAAGATGTCATGAGAACTGTAGCATTGCAGTGTTGCAATGTTACTCCGGGTGCTAAATCGTTGATGGTCGTTTACTTGTTTCCGATTTGTCTTGGTTGTAGTCTTATTACAGAAAGAATACCAACGGCGTATGAGGAAATACACAAAATTACTCCTCAACATAACCCGTTTTCTCCTGATAATGATATTATGAAATGGAATAGTTCCGAGTACAGAAATTTGAGAAGACTTGCACCTGGTGCAAGTATGTATGACACCCGTCAAAACATCGTCAGTTTGATTTGCAATAGTGATCGTATTTTGACATCTTCAATTTCAATAAATAAAACTAGTTATATGAAATTGGGAGTCGCCCTGTCTAGTTGTTCACCTCTACCAGCCAGATACACTTTATTTTCTGCGTAATTTCAAACTTTCGATTTTTCTATTTTTAGAAGTGGTTTTGAAAAAAGCTTCATCAGTAAATTTGTAAAAAATGTTATCCTTGAAAAATCAAATTGTTGGAATGGGTAGAACTGCCAACTGAATTCACCAATTTCAAAGTAAAATAATTGGATCTAACAATGGTTTCAAGTTATGCTGACAAAAAATAGAGTAATATGGTAATTACAGTTGCAACATTAAACAATTCCCAATGTTTACTACAAAATAAGACCTAAGGCATAGTAACATCATTCCTCCGTATACTCAACATTCCTCTGTCTAACAAGGAGCCAGTGGAATGATGATTCTCAAGGTGTTTTTTCTTGAAGGACCGTATTCATGTTTCGAAGTTTCGAACCGCTTTCAAATGTGACGTGATAATTCATCAACTGAAGAAGAAATGAATCTGTCAAAATCGAAACCTAACAATAACAACCTAGAAAATAAATAATTGAAATTAAGGAATATATTTAAAAAGTTTCAAACAAAAAGAATTGATAATAACCAGATTCAACAGAGTGTTTATCTTCTTCAAATACTGAATCAGTGCACAGAAAGAGATGATAATCTTGAAATATTTAATTTCCACAATTTTGAACATCATAAAGTTGAGAATAATGCTGTAGGCTGGCTCGAGAAATATTTGGATTACATATGACTTTTTCCAGCAGTTCAGGTTCCAAAAGCAATCTGTTTCAAAAAGTAGTTGTCAATATCCCCTCTCTTCTGACCACTTTTGATTTCAAACTGTTCTTATGGAAACATCCAAAACAGAATGAACCGTATTCATTAGTGACGTCATTGGTTCAACAAGAAAATGTTTGGTTTCAAAGCGCATTCAACACGGTTCTTCAAGAAAAAACGCTGTTTATGTTTCCGTCAAATAATTCACCACGCCCTAATTCAATAACCTCACATTTTGCATAAGAAAATACACGAGAATAATATGAAACTCTTTATCAATTTCAAAGAATTGCCCACTGCGTCTTGAAAATGCATACAGACTTTACGAAAATTGTATTCAAGTGACATTTTCCCGAAATCGTCAAATTTTCCTGGACTATATTCAGGTATCTCCCAGACGGATATTGTCATTTATATTCTAACGCCCAACAGATGAATGAGACAAAATAGTAGCGTTTGTTTTAAAAATAGTTCGAACACTCCACCTGTCAACCGGTCCAGCAGCTATCAATAAACCACTTTGGAGAAGGGGGCATCCTTCTTCATATTCATTAAAAGAAATAGCCGTGGTGGAAGTTATTTCTGTGTGGGCGACGAGAACGAGGATTCCGACTGGTTAAGTATCGTTATGTGTATCAACAAAGTGAGGCGGAGGAAGAATTTAAATGGAATGAAACCGAAAGTTTACTCAGTCTTGAATATCAACTCACAAACAACCAACTTACGGTGGAGATGATTTACAGACTGAAAACCGAAATATAATGGACTAAAAAAGAAACAAAGTGAAACTATTGCATATGAATTATCAGGATCAAAATTTAACCGAAGATTACATTAATTTCAATTTCACTGGTGAAAGTAATTGAATCTCAAATTATTATGATGCCTTTCTCAGATAAAGAGGAAGTAAAAAAAAAATTAAATAAAATATCAACAGGCCCTGATGAAATACCAAGCAGCATCGTAGCAGCATCTTGCATACCTAGTAAATCAAACCTTTTTATCTAGAATCCCAAAACTACTCCAACATAAAAGAAAACTATAGACAAGCATTATCAGGACTATAGATTTTCCTCCGTATTTCTATGGAAAAGGGTGTATTTCTCTTTTGGAGATACATCACTATACAGGGAGACAATTTCTGAGATCATAATGCTGGGGATAAAAACATATATGCAAAGTAATATGGGAAATAAACTCTTCGAACCCACATAAATAACCTGGACAAGATGGAACATTTCCTGTACTACTGGAGCAGGAAATTGAAGATCTAGAATCAGAAGTATGCAGACTTTATAGCACTTGGCTGTATACCACAAACCTGGAAATCTGTGAACATCCCATAGAACACACGACATTCAGTGGACGTCCATTTGATGTTAAAATGGATTCCAATCGTCCATGGATCTAATATGGACGTCCAATGGACTTATAATATCGGACGTTTGTCAAACTTCAATATATGAACGTTATTGAACGTCTATGGGATGTACAGAACTAGATATAATTTGTACTTTCAGGAATTGTATGTTCATAATTTGAAATATCCATTATTGTACATTTCTGAACATCCATAGGGTGTACAGGACTGGATCCAATTTGTACATCCAGAATGTGTACGTTTGCGTAGCTCCACTGGACGAAAAAAAATTGGATCAACCTGAATTATCCAATTTGTACATTCAGAAAGTGTACGTTTGTGTATTTCCACTGGACGAAAAAATATTGGATTAAATGCTTTCAAACTGCATCCCCAAATAAAGACCTAATATTATTATTATTATCGTTACTATTAATATATTTCTCTTCTTAATTTGAGAGTATCTGAATTCAATTAGTTTTATTCAACTAGTCCAGTCAAGAGACTCTATAAAACATTTAAAATTGATTTTTTTAGGATCCAGAAATTGCAAGTCTTGGGGAACACAATATAAAATTAATATCCAGTGAACTGGTTTACTGATGACTGATTCTAGAGTGATATTACAGTGGCATTTGTCAACAGTGTGCTTAGAGAAGAATTCCTGAATACTTTCCACAATATTAGATTTGCCAAAGGTTTTAAAATGATTGGCAAAAAGCTGAGAAATCTTTTCTGGATCATCGTTGTTATTATTATTCTACAATCTATAATCTCGATCTGCTATCAAGAGGACCAACGTCCATGAGAATGAAAGTTTACAATAAATTGCCATGCAATATTAAGAACAAAATCGGTATATAATAATTTCCATTTTTTAAATTTTTGTTCTTACCTGAAATTTTTATTATGTAAATGTCTTGCCGGATTGAGTCTCTGAATGAAATAAATGATTTTGATTCTGTAACACTTCAGACTTAGTAATGAAGGCAGATAAATCTGTACCTATCTCATCTGGGTCAATACTGTGAAGATTCTGGCTTGTTCTAAATTCATTGAAAATAAAGAATATTACTATTCTTATTTAGAAGTTTCAAATTGTTATTTATTTATTTATTTGGGGGTACACATCAAGATACTTGCAAGCAATTTTCAATTGGATACTGTACTGAAGTTGTATTTTCCAATTTTGAAAAATGAAATTCCCTGACTTTTCCAGGTATTCCATGTCAAGTTTTCCATGACCAATAATGGATGTGTTAAAAAAAACCTTCACTATCCAAACAGACACTAGGCCCAATTAAGTGGATTGAGTAAAGTAATCACGATTTCTTGTTATTAAAAAAAAGAATAAAAATGATTTCTTCTGTTAAAGGAAATTATAATTTTCAATGGGAATGTTTAGAAAGGGAATTGTAGGTTAATTATCGATGATGAAGTCTTGGGGCATTCAAATTTATTGAGATAAGTAAAACATTTCACATGTCAATATGAGGTAAGTTTAACCACCAACAAAAAATTAAAGAATAACCTAAAATTGAGCTGTAACTTGTCAATTGTTTTCTGAATGTCCTCATTTTCTTTAATCAGGGTACTATTATTCTTTGTTTTTCATTTTCAAAATTTTTATTTCATTTTCAGTTTTTCGTTTTTCACTTTTTCGATCATTTTTAATGGCTTCAGTTTTTTTGTTTTCTTCAAGTGTTTCTTTATACTTTTCATTTGATTGACGGCAATACCTCAACATTCTATCATTAAAAATAATATTTTCGGTCCCACCTGCATACAAAATGTTGTCATAAACAACTCTTTGTGCTACAAGCGATCTCTCTTTCATATTTCCATCAAGCAATTGCTTATTAACTGAGAAAACACTTTCTACAGAAGCGTTGCCATGAGATAATATCAAGATTAATTTAATCAACTTCCATAATTAAAAAAAACTCACCTTTATCTTTCAGTAATGAGTTGTAAAAAGAATCAAGATGTTCGTTGTTATACTTTGTAAACATTTTTGAGTTCAAGTTTATGAATTTTTTGCTTTCAGTTGCAACTAAAAACTTCTTTAAAAAAAAACGAATTTATCTTTTTCTTTACATTTAGACAACATTACATTCAACAACATCCGTTTTGTTGTATATCCATGTCTTTCACAGGCAAGAAGTTGTTAATATTCTTGCCAGTGTCTTTGAAATCAATTTTAGCTAAGTATATCCTTCAAATTTTTTAGAACTTTTTCTTCAATCATGAATTTTTCCGTTATCGTGTTTTCAAACTACAGAATTGGTGAAATTGAGTTGATATAAATGCCGAAATTTATATATTTCCCTAGATGGCCGAAAATAGAATTCCCTGACTTTCCCTGACTTTGTGCATTTTTTAACGATTTTCCCTGACTTCCAGGACCCACAAATCAATTCCCTGACTTTTCCAGGTTTTCCATGTTTTCCAGGTTGATGGGCACCCTGTATTAAGTCAAACCAAAAGTTTGGCTCAGTGTAAGTATACCTAAAGTTACACTACTTTGGATAAATACTGTAACGATTCTGGAGCCGGTCCTGTCGCTCATACTCGTATACAAGCCTGCATTCCAAGAGTATAAGGTTTTCTTGACATTACAATCGTCAACGCTTCTAGAAGTGTTCCATCTGGAAGCGAATGGAAGTAGTTCCAGAACCTCCATGGATATAAATATCATGCCGCCAGTGAAGAGGGCAGATAGATAGTTACAGTCAGTTGTATAGCATGCAAATAGACTTTTATACAGAGTGGCTTAGCTATAAAGTACTGTATTTGTCTGAAATAAATTAGTTGTTGTATTTTAGAAGTTCAAATATTTTTATTACAGTACATTCCCCTGTAACTTACGGTGTGGGGAACTGGGGTAGCAAGCAATATTGATGAAATATCTGTGCATGACCCTGTACTTCATGGAATTCTTCAGCTACATTACACCATTCATTTTATGAATGCCTTGGGATAACACGATTATACCCATTAATTATATAAAATAGGTCGAGTTGATTTCTAGACATCCTTTAAAAGGTTTATTAGCTCCAACAGGAATTAAATCCTGTTAGCCGCCCTCGCGTGGGGTTGAACGAGCTCATATACTATCGGAAAACCAAATTAATGACTTCTATATTTTGCCGAGAAGTAATGAACTCCACGAGGGCTCCAACATATGATATATCGCTTTTATGAAACTAGCATTACCCCTACGATGTGACGTTTTTGCTGGTCATTATTTCAGGGTAATTCAGTACCCTGTCGGTAAATTCATTGCTTTTAAATAGCCCGCACTGGCCAAACACCTTATGTCTTGTGATGATGAAAGAATTGGCAACATCATTCAAAGCATCTACCAGCCCAACCATGGTTATTAATGTAATAGTTTCTTTTGTCAGCAAGATTTGTAAACTTTGAGAATAAAATATATTTGATTTTTGAACAGTGATTAAAGAGTTGTCAAAGAATGTGTGCTTTGAATTATTAGATTCGTGAATATTGTCAGGAGAGAATATCATATGACTTGTTTTCGGATTTAATAAAATGCATGTTTTCGTATTGTACTGTTTGACTTTTAGGCCAGATATAAGACGATTCCAAATGTTTAAAACTTCAGTGGTATATTAGTTCATAAATGAAAACAAAATATAAACTTTTGCAGAAGTCCACTATGAACGGAACATTGTTTGAATGACAATAGTATATTGTGTATTTAGTAGTAAAAGCAATACATTCCCGGACGACAATGTAAATTGTTGGCCGAGGCGTTAAGCCGAGGCCAACAAGCATTGAAGTCTGGGAATGTGCTTTTACGAGGTACACATACTATTTTTTCTGAAATCGCAATCAGCATTATCGAAAACTAAGGAATTCTACATATTGTTTGCGTGAATTCAATAACTGTCTAAAATGTAAACAAGCCGGCAAAAATTTACCCGTTTCGAAAACGATACGGGAATAGTATATTGTGTATCTAGTAGTAAAAGCATTACATTCCCGGACGACAATGTAAACAAGCATTGAAGTCTGGGAATGTGCTTTTACTACGAGGTACACATACTATTTTTTCTGAAATCGCAATCAGCATTATCAAAAACTAAGGAATTCTACATATTGTTTGCGTGAATTCAATAACTGTCTAAAATGTAAACAAGCCGGTAAAAATTTTTCCGTATCGTTTTCGATACGGGAATAGTATATTGTGTATCTAGTAGTAAAAGCATTACATTCCCGGACGACAATGTAAACAAGCATTGAAGTCTGGGAATGTGCTTTTACTACGAGGTACACATACTATTTTTTCTGAAATCGCAATCAGCATTATCAAAAACTAAGGAATTCTACATATTGTTTGCGTGAATTCAATAACTGTCTAAAATGTAAACAAGCCGGTAAAAATTTTTCCGTATCGTTTTCGATACGGGAATAATATATTGTGTATCTAGTAGTAAAAGCATTACATTCCCGGACGACAATGTAAACAAGCATTGAAGTCTGGGAATGTGCTTTTACTACGAGGTACACATACTATTTTTTCTGAAATCGCAATCAGCATTATCAAAAACTAAGGAATTCTACATACTGTTTGCGTGAATTCAATAACTGTCTAAAATGTAAACAAGCCGGCAAAAATATTCCCGTATCGTTTTCGATACGGGAAAGTACTTTTTCGGCAACCATCCGGGAAGTGTTCACTTCCCGGAAGTGTTCACTTCCCGGACACTTTTTCTTTGGGAAAGTAGTACTTCCCGGCCTAGTCCGCGAAGTACGTACCGCCGGGAAGTGCTCGAATTTTAATACAAATATTAATATAAATAAGAATTAGAATGTTTCTGTTGGTACCTCTTCTGTTCGAATTTCAATATATAATACAAATAAGATCTGATGACGAAATATTCAAATTTGGAATCGTTTCATCCAGTTAACAGATGTGTGAAAGTCGATCTCTCTTCGTCTCTTAGACTGGATGCGTCTCATTGATTCGTTATTCTACATGATTGCCGAAAAAATAGTGTACGTACGTCCGAAAACAGTCGCTAACGCTCGTCCTAGAATTTGGTCTACTCGTCCAAAAAAAAAGTATTTTCCGGACTTGTTACGTAAATTACTATTCCCGTACCGTTTAGGTCCGAAAACGGTCCGGGAAAGTTCGTTGCTTAGCAACGGAGTAAAATACTAGATTATCGTATTTTGAGGCCTGGTTGCTTCGAGAAAGTGGGCATTCTTGAACGAATTCAGAAAAAGTACTTTCCCGTACCGTCTAGGTCCGAAAACGGTCCGGAAAGTTCGTTGCTTAGCAACGGACTAAAATACTAGATTAGCGTATTTTGAGGCCTGAAGTTGCTCCGAAAAAGTGGGCATTCTTGAACGATTTCAGAAAAAAAACTTTTTATTTCTGTATTTTGCACTGAAAATTGCAAAAGTTCTGCAAACTAGGAATACTGCTAGTAAATTTTTTTTAAAACATGCATTATGTTTGCAACCTAGTAAATATTACGGAACCTTGTTTTTCCTCATTTGTTTCAGTTTTCCATTGTAATTTGTATTAAAAAATTTCAAAAGTTCTGCAAATTGGATAATTGTATGAAAAAAATGTTTGACTTCAGGTACATTTGCAACCAAGTCTGAAAAACGCATCATTAATTTATCAAATTGTTTTACTCTACCAATTTCATTACACCCAAGCATTGAGATAATAATAACAAAAGTTTTTATCGTGGTTCCAAATGAAGAGAATATCGGTCTCAGTGGATATAAAACTTTGCGATAAATAGAACCTTCATTATGCGAGAAACAGAACCTTCATTATTCACGAGTATTAATTATATTAATTTATATTATAGCTGCCGCAGTCAAAACGTAAGAAATCGCTCAAAGTCAAGGAGGAACATTATGAAGGGATCATTCTACAGTAGTCCAGTTAAATACCTGATTATCCATCGCGTACGTTATCTGTTACATTTTATGCTGGTTGATTGGAACAGATTCATTCCAGATCTGTGTTTTGTTATTATTTAGGTGCATGAGGTATATACTTAAGGGTTAATTTGTGCTTTATTCAATGAATTGTTTAAAATATTTTCGCTATGACAAGTACTGAAAATCGTTGGCCTGAAATGTTGAACTGCTAAGTCACTTTTAACCAATTTTACTGGGAGGTGAAAAACAATTCATGGAAATTACAATTTATCATTTATAGGGATAATGATTTTATAAATTACTGGAATATTTATGAGGAAATTAAGGTTAACTGAATGTTATTTGTCTGTCAGTGATTATGGTCCGATTCTTGTCGAAATTGGTGTGTGTGGGTTGACGATTGATCGATGAATGGATAAACAACCCTATCTTCAAAAGCTGTCAAAGAATTTCTTATATACCGTATTATGAAATTCGTTAATATTTTGAGGAAAGAACGTATAAATTATTATTCTGTGATTTAAATAAATGCAGGTTTTTATTTACTGTGTACTGTGTACTGTACTGGAAAGAATATGTATGTATCTAGTTCTCTCATATCATAAAATGTATGTTTGTATTTATTGTGTCTCTTTCCTTGTTACTGTTTAACTTTTATTCATACTCAGTTTTAAGGTTTCAATCTATATTATTTGCACTGTATGGCTTGAGTTTTATTTTCACTTAATTTAAAGGTCTCAATCTGTAATAATTGCTTCGTCCGAAATTGTAATCTTTGGCAATAAGAGATATTTGATTGATGAATGAATGAACAACCTTATTATAAAGAGCTGCCAAAGAATTTGTACTTTGTAGACCGTATTATAAAATGAGTGTTTCATTTATTTTGTACGGAGGCGTAGAAGGGCCACGGTTTTTTCCTATTTTTAATCCCGACTTCTATCTCGGGATCTCGAGATTCCGACATCTAAGTCGGGATCCCGACTTCTATCTCGGGATCTCGAGATCCCGACATCTAAGTCGGGATTCCGACTTCTATCTAGGGATCCGAGATCCCGTCCTGCTCTGAATCAACCATGGGTTTTCTATCCTTCCTGACGAAACAAATTATATTTAGAGTTCATAACCTCGCACGCGTAAAGAGTGTAAAGACTAACGAGTGACGACTGAAGTCGACTACAAAGAGTAGATATAGACGATATAGCTGAAATCCCGACTTCTATCTCGGGATCTCGAGATCCCGAGATAGAAGTCGGGATCGATCCCGACTTAGATGTTGGGATCTCGAGATCCCGAGATAGAAGTCGGAGTCCCGACTTAGATGTCGGGATCTCGAGATCCCGAGATAGAATCCCGACTTAGATGTCGGGATCTCGAGATCCCGAGATAGAATCCCGTATTAGATGTCGGGATGTCAGTATCTCGAGATCCCGAGATAGAAGTCGGGATTAAAAATAGGAAAAAACCGTGGCCCTTCTACGCCTTCGTAATTTTGCTCTGTATGATTTGGGTTTTATTACTTAATTTGTAGGTCTCAATCTGTAAGTTTTCTCCGCGATTGAAATATATGACAATAGAGTATATTTTGATTAATGATTGATTGATGAAACAATAAACAACCCTATCGTAAAGAGCAGCCAAAAAAATGTTTACCTATGAAATTCGTGAATATTTTCAGGAAAGAATATGTATGTATCTAGTTCTGATATCATAAGATGTATGTTTGTATTTATTGTGTCTCTGTTTTTGTACTGTTTGACTTGCATTGATACTTAGTTTTAAGGTTTCAATCTGTATGATTTGAGTCTTATTTTTACTTAGTGTAAAGGTCTTATGGTGGATTCATGCATAAGTTTTAAGTCAT
The DNA here is from genome assembly GCA_944452925.2 of Chrysolina oricalcia. Taxonomy (NCBI): domain Eukaryota; kingdom Metazoa; phylum Arthropoda; class Insecta; order Coleoptera; family Chrysomelidae; genus Chrysolina; species Chrysolina oricalcia. The sequence goes on along the minus strand of OX101815.2, from coordinate 5,154,117 downwards.
AGGATTTTAGTCACAAGTAAGAATATTCGCCAATGATTGGTTTTGGACCTTTTGAGCGAAGGATCGAGGGTTCAAAGCCTCGCATGGTCATTGGACCGGTGCATGGCATCACACGTTAAAAGGTAAGGGCTGCGTCTTCCCTAGCTCACACAAGTCTCTCGAAGACTTCCGAGGGTTGCGCGTAGGGGTGCAATCGGTTGACGGAAATGACAATTGACAATTTTACAATTTACTTATGACTTGAACTGCTGCATAATACACCATTAATCTGTAATAATTGCTTTGTTCTCAATTGTAATATTTGACAATGAAGTATATTTTTCTACAACCGCTTCCAAAGATCTCAACACAAAGTTTTTCCCAGAAATGTCAGTTTGTGACATCTTTGTCGCTCTAGAGCGAAAATATTGAAAAAAATGTTAGATCTCCCTAGCTTATTCTTGCATGATGGAAAGTAAAGACATTTAATTCAAATCTCTCTAAGGAACTGTGGTGGTTTTGAGATTAGCGAGAATGCCTAATAGACTGAAGGCCTGAGTTCGATCTTGGCATTCGGTTTTTTTAAGTACGTTTTTTCCCTTTTTTCATTTTGTTAGAGATGTAAATTATTTGATATTTGGATAGCATATACATTAGGGATTACTATTGAGTGTTAATTTCCGCATAGGTAATATTATGTGCTTATGTTGACTTAAGTGTCGATCGTTTTAATGTATAAGAGCTTCATTTGTAGAAAAAATCAGGTGTGTATTTCGAGCACAGTGTCATTGCCGCTCTCCGAAAATTACCGCGCGACGCAATCAATCACTTTGCGCTTTAAATACACCAATAGCTATTTGATTGATGATTGATTGATGCAAGAATAAACAACCCTATCTTAAAGAGCTTTTCGAAAGAGATGTGCACTGCAATCTCCTCCGCAACAACAGTGCAGTGTGTCGTTCAAATTCAGTCACATCATTCAGAATAGCTCTAATTTTCTTCTGCAGCTCCATTAGGATAGACAGCGTACTCAAAGTGACAATAGAACCACTTTATTTCGTATGCATTTCGCGATACACTAGAAAACATCATCTCCAGAAACCTCGTTTTCCACTTTTCCGTCGCGATTCCTTTGTTATGGAACGGCAGCTCACTCGACCCGCCAGATAACACGTTTTAGCGCCTTCGACTGCGAAAAGAAACAAAAGAATAAGGTCACCTCATTTGGATTAGGCTCGTTTCTTGGAGGAGTGCGATTTCGCTAATTTGGCGTTACGGAAATGAAAGACAAGCGCCGTCGAGGATTTCTAGAACTGTCATTTCGGGTGGGCATCCGTGACTTTTCCTTAATTCGGAATAATGCCGTGAAGTTTACGTTTTCTCTTCAACGCAGTTTCGTTTGAGATCGTTATTTCCTTGGTCATTGTTTTGTTTTGTACAGGAATGCTGACTGAACGATTTCAACGCCACGTTCGTTAATTCGATTTTTATCTAATTTGTTAGCTTTGATACCTGGTTTTCTCGAGGTCATAGCATTCTACGATGCAGACAATAATACTTATCACAACCGCATTACGGGGGCGGGCTGAGAAGTAATCGGCTTAGACAAGAGATGGAGCCACCAAAAACAGAATGATGTTGAGTTTCGTAAATACTATCCTTCAAGTATGTATTCTGTCAAATATTCTTGGTGCTAAAAATAAAAATAACGGAACAAACTGCAACACAGTTCTTCTGACGAAACATCTAAAATATCTTTTAAACGACTAGGACAGCGACAAATAATAATAATATAATAATAATAATAATGTTTATAATACAATACATATACAAGACAGCGTAGGTAAAAAAGTAAACTTAAGTAAACAAACAGAAAGGGTAGGATTACATTAAACATATAAGTGTAGATCCGTTTAATTCAATCAGTACACCCCATTAAGACCGTCAAGGTTGAGCATGCATGGGGTACACTGACCAGTAAAACATTGTAATGACATTGGATCTTTTTTGATATTCATTGTGTATACAGGGTGATTCATTGGGAAATGCGCATACAGTTAGGGTAGATGGAAGACACCGAGGTCCTTCTAAATTACCTATAATTTATGGATCTATCGTTCTTTATAACCAAGATACAGGGTGATTTATTGATTTTCCCCATTTTTTCAATTAATCATAACTTATGAATCACCCAATACATTTTTGTGATATTTGGTTTGTATGTTCTTTGTCCACAGTAGTGTCGATTAACATAATAAGAAAAAGTCTTATTCCAGGTCCGGCCTTAAAAAAATTAATAAGTAGGTTTCGAGTCGAAACAACATTCTGTATATCAATATTTTAAATTTTTATTTACAAATTTGGAAAGAGCAGGAAAAAATAAGTCTAAAAGTATTTGGTGTTTCCGCATACAACTTTTTTACTTATTAACTTGAGTCAAATCTAGATGTTTCGATAATGGTACTTTTCCAGCTTTAATCCATGAAATCATCATCTATTTCTTATTTTCCTGATTCCTGGATCCCCAACCTTATTGAAAAACGAGAGGACATGTCCGTCTTTGGGACAAATTATTATTATCAATGAAGAACTTTCAAACACCCTGTATTATCATAACATTTGTTCATTGCGCTACATTTAGAAAAAAATTATAAAAATGAGGAAAAATGCCCATTCCGAAAAAAGCATTACTTTATTTTAAACAAAAATAACGTTGCAACAAATTGTATTAAGTCAAACGAAAAGAATTAGACACAAAAAAATGTAAACAACATAACTTATAACAGTTGTTCAGAGTGGCCTCCATTTTGCTCAATACATTTTCGTGCTCTTGAAGTAAGATTTGTAATTGACTTTTTAATCATAGCTTGGTCATTTCTCAGTTCGTCGCAAGCGTCCGCAATTCTCCGTAGAAGGTCATAACTAGTGTTTACTTCAGTTGAATAAACTTTTGATTTTAAATAACCCCAAACATGGTAATCGAGTGGATTAAAATCGGCCCCCCTTGCAGGCTAGTTGTGAGGTCCTCCTCTGCCTATCCAATGATTTGGGAAGTTGTCATTTTAAAACTCTCTCACCATTACTCTGAAATGAGGTGAAGCCCCATCATGTTGAAAGTACATGCCTCCAACATCAACTCCTGCATCATCTAGCAATACGGGTAAAATATTTTGCAGGAACTCCAAATACACTTCACCCGTTAGTAAATGTGGTAGGAATGGGGTCCAATTAATCGGTTGTTAATAACGCCACACCAAACATTAAAGAAGAACCTAATTTGTGAATGTTTTTTTTTTTTTTTATGGCGAACGGATTTTGTTCGGCCCACACATGAGAATTCCTGAAATTACTGATACCGTCTCTGATAAATTGAGATTCATCGCTAAATAAACATCTGTATAAGATCCTATTATTTTGTAATACCCATCTACTAAAAGCCAATCGAGCAATTTCATCTCCTGCTTGTAGCCTCTGAACTTGCTGTAAATGGTACGGATGTAGACTTTTTTTTTATTCTTCGCCAAACAGTAGACTGAGGAACATTAGTGGCGTGACTGATTCTTCTCGTACAAATTTTTGGATCATTTTGTACAAAATTAAGAATATTTTGCTCCAAATCGATATGTCGTCTTTCGTAACTTTCATTTTGTGCTACAGTTGGAAATTTACCGTGTTCTCTAAGGTAACTAAACACATTAGAAAAAGTCTTGTCACTAGGTAACCGCCGGCCAGGAAATCGCCGTGCATATTCTCTTCGGATAGCTTTTCCATTACCATCACAAAATCCATATACATCCAACATGTCTGTATATTCATTATTATGAAATTGGTGTGGCATTTTAAGTAAGAAATAACTATTATCAACAAATAACGTAACAACACAAGTACAAAGTCATCAACTAATGTCAAAATTGTACTCTGACATCAGCCAACTTGGCAATTAAAACAATTTGGGATATCAAACCTAAAGTGTTTTATTTACTAAATCAAACGTACAGACTGCTTGATTTTATTATTATTATCAAGAATGCATCAGAAGAGTCGAGAAATGATCATGCTCTAGTTAAAAGGTAATTAGACGCGGATAAAGAAAATTCTAGTTATTTTATTTTCTGTTACGTTTAATCTTTGAAATGTAGATTTGTTGCAACGTTATTTTTGTTTAAAATAAAGTTATGCTTTTTTCCTCATTTTTATAATTTTTTTGTGTTGCGCAATGAACAAATGTTATGATAATTTTTTTTAACCATACAGGGTGTTTGAAAGTTCTTCATTGATAATAATAATTTGTCCCAAATACGGACATGTCCTCTCGTTTTTCAATAAGGTTGGGGATCCAGGAATCAGGAAAATGAGAAATAGATGATGATTTCATGGATTGAAGCTGGAAAAGTACCATTTGGGAAAGACATTTTATTTTTTTAAATTTTGTGGCACCTCATCATCGAAACATCTAGATTTGAGATAATAAGTAAAAAAGTTGTATGCGGAAACACCAAATACTTTTGGTCTTACTTATTTTTTCCTGCTCTTTCAAAATTTGTAAATAAAATTTTAAAATATTGATATAAAGAATGTTGTTTCGACCTGGAATAAGACTTTTTCTTATTATGTTAATCGACACTACTGTGGACAAAGAACATACAAACCAAATATCACTAAAATGTATAGGGTGATTCATAACTTATGATTACTTGAAAAAATGGGGAAAATCAATGAATCACTCTGTATCTTGGTTATAAGGAACGATGGACCCATAAAATATAGGTTATTCAGAATGACCTCGGTGTCTTCCATCTACCCTAACTGTATGCGCATTTCCCAATGAAACACCCTGTATAATATTTTTTCAAGTGTTTACATTATGTTATTTTTTAGAAATCGAGAATTTTATCAATATGTTCGACATCGACATTTTGTATGTTTTTTTTTTTAATATGGTTTTCAGTAGGGATAGTGTTTTTATACTTCTTATAAGTATAGGTTCTATACGTTTCAGGAAGAAAGTTAAATAAATGTGGTGCCATAAATTGAAAATACCTGGTTCCTATAGTTTTTGTATAAAGTCTTTAGACTTATTTCTGGTTTGGTAATGATGGTCAATTGTTTGTAAGTCAGAACGATTTTTAAATAGGTAAATTACCAAACTAAGTACATACAGTTGCCTCAGAGTCAATACATTTGCTATACAGTGTGTCCAAGATAAGAATGAACAGCATGGGGATATCGGAAAAGGTAAGAGATACGGGGTCGATTAAATTAGAGACAAGTAGCGCATTTATGTGCCCAACAATGTGCCATTTAGAAAGTTTTAATATTCGGAATAGTTTCGGAGATATCCGAGAAAAACCGAAATTTGACAATTTCGTTTTTATTTTCTCCTAGCTTTATTTTCAAAGGAAATGTGAAACAAATAGCACTCTGCCATGACCACTTTTTAAGGATTACACGATAACGTAAGCTGAATTTTTCTGCGACGTTTCTTCTTTTAGAAAATATCATCAACTTTTTATTTTTATATTGGCCGAAACTAAAGTATACCCTGTATACTACTCCATTTTTCATTGTGAATACAGCAACGTATCACTCAATATGATTTCAGAACCAATTCTCGCGCAAAATGAAATTTAGTGATTACTTAACCTGTTTTTCTTCAATTTTGGATAGTAGGCGTTGGAAAAAATGACACATAATGTTCTGTTGTCATAATAATTTGTGTTAAAAATGGAATAGATCATCAGATAATGGGACCTCATTAGCTTGCATAATCTGTACATCCATTTTCAGATTCGGACATTCATTACCCATATGCCCCGAACTCTAACACTTCAAACATTCTATCCAAAGCTTTTTATTGCAATTTTTGGTAACGTGGCCCGGAACACCGCAGTTGAAACTAGTACGTATACGACTTATTCTTTTTTTCATTTAATTTCCTTTTGCCAAGTTCCTACGCCAAAATACTAATCATGTATTCCAGATTCGTAAAATCGAGAGATTGCAAAGATCCTGTCGACCGGACTATCGCGTTCGTACGTCGCCTACAAGATGTAAAAACGGAAACGTGACCTCAGATGCTGTTGAAAAAACGCAGTGGTGATTCACGTCGTCCTATAACTCGCCAGAATGAAAATATCAGCTGTACGCTACTCGCATACGAATTGGGGACGACCGAGACCTCCTACTTCGTGTCTGTCCTCTCGGTTTTCTCTCATCGACGTCGAAATACAGCGTTGCCAAGTGTTGGGATATTCCTTGATTTCTGGGGAATTAATACGAGGCAAAGTATTTTGATGTTGAATATAATGAATGGATTTGCATGGTAAAACTGATAAACACAAATGATATCACTTATTTTTCTAGTTGCGCATTTTCAAAACCAAGTTTTAATTATTCGTATAAGTATTATCTAGTAAATGTATTTTTGATGACTCTATAGAACAAATTTTTGTATTGTTTAGGTATATTAGTTTATAGTTGTATCGATTTCTGTGATCATTAGCATTAGCCATCAATCAATCAATCAAAATATACTCTATTGTCAAGAGAAATTTTAATTGACAAAGCTTTGTTAAGAAAAATCAGAAACATTTTAATTAAAATTATTAAATTCACATAAATATTTTGGCAAACAATGTTGGAATCATGCGAAACTTTTTTATTGATAGTTTCTCAGAAAATTTCATTCGTCATAAAAGTTGATGCATTCAATTAGACTAAATACGCGCATAGCGCTTATTACCAGTGGCGTACTTTCTTAAATATACAAAAAATAACATTACCAAATCATACTCAAATTATGGTTTGTTGACTTTTGGAGGTATCACATTAAAAATATTTATCAAACAGAAATTTACATTTGTAAGCTTATACAGTGTATGTCATTATGTTTGCAGTACATGGGAAAAAAATCATTATCAGAGTTACAAAAAATACTTTAAAAAATATCGTTTTTGCATATTGGGAAACCTAATAATCGATTTTGAGATACGTCACGTATAATATGGCGATAATTTGCGAAAATTCTTTAAGAATGGGTACAAGATATCAAATCAATTTGACCATTTGAAAAATTTATCTCATTATTTGTTTGTTGTAATTTATAAACATGCGAAAGTTGAAATATCAATCTGAAAAAATAGAAAATTGCAATTTTTTCAAAATATTTTTTTATTGACTAAATAATTTTTAGGGACTATTATAAACTTACATTATCACTAAAATAGAACTTCTTAGGTGTGTTCCCAAATGGTAGTGAAAAATGTCAAAAACTACAATTTACTATGACTCTTGTTGCAATGGTTTATATCTTCCAACTTCATTCGATTTTTATATAACTTTATGAATTTGAAGAGTCACCAATAGATCACTTTTCTAGACGGCAATCAAGTTTTATGGAAAGAGTCAAAAATAATATTTTTTCCGCAGTCCAAAAATATTCTCATTTTTTTACCGCCATTTTTTTGTTATAAAGTAAAAAACGGAACAAATGATTTTTCCTCCTACCCCTATAGAAAGTACACACTTTCCTTCCTCAAACCAGGGAGGAAACTCATACTTTTCCTCCCCCTCATTTCAAGTAAGTTGTAAACGATGAAACTTGTGAATCTATTATAATCAAATTGTTTCCGTAATTTCTAGAACATCTTATATATATATATACCGGGTGTCTCAGAGCTTTTAGGCCAGCAGATATCTCAGTTACCTGTGGAAAAAAAAAGTGAAAAAAATACTCGTGTAGGAGATCATACGCTCTTTCATACAGCATAGCAAAATCCACCCCCTGACAAACAACCCCCGAGAAACCACCCCTAACTTTTGTTTTTCAAATGGCACCCCCATGTTTGTTTTGCTTTCCTGTCCTGTATTCTGGTAAAAATCGAACATGAATGTTACTTCTACTCTAGTTCTTTAATAGCTATTTGTGTATTTAGAGCGCAAAGTGATTGATTGTTGCTCGACAAAGAGAATAATCTTTGGAGAACGACAATGACACTTTGTGCTCGAAATACACACATTATTTTTTCTACAAGCGCAGCTCTTAGAAAAAAAATGATCGACACTTCATTCAAATAGGCACATAACATCACTAATGAGAAAATCCCTCAATAGCAATCCTAAATGTATAAGCTATCTAAATGTCCAATAATTCAAATCACTAACAAGAAAAAAGTAAAATAACGTTCTTGAAAAAAAAAAAAGTTGTAATTGCCAGGAGATGAACCCGGGACCTTCGGATTACAAGCCCAAGACGCTAGCCATTGCACCACCGCAGATTCTCAGATACATATGACTGTATTGTCTATACATTCCATCAAGTAAGAATAGATCTATTTGCAAACAAAGTCACAAAAATGTTTTATTGAGTGGGCAGGAGGAAAAATCATATGTATTACATGGGAGTAAAGTGCCTTTTCCTCCCTTGGATGTTTACTACATCCTGCGGGAGGAAAAGTGGCACTTTCCTCCCTAGTAATACAAATAGCTATTTTATTTTAGGTACCAGAACAAACTTGAAAATGAAAAAAATAACCAATATCTATCAGTCTACTGCGGGCTAGAATCCTATACTAATTAGCAACTCATAGTCAACATTCATTAACTTAATTTCAATTCTAATCAATAAATAAAAATTTCACTTAAACTCTACATTACCACATTCGCGCTCCACACATAACATTAAAAAATTTGTTTTTTCCGTTAACCAGCTGTCGTCCCCTTACGAACGGCAGCCCTCAGAAGTCGAAGCTTATGCGAGCCAAGGATTAAAGTTCTAAATGGTTTGGATCTCTGAAGGGCCTGAATTTGTAAACACTATTTTTCAAATATTCCCACAAAAAAAATCTAGAGAGGCGAGGTCAGGTGACCTAGCTGGCCAAGGGCTGACTGAATATCCATTTTAAATTTTTTTCAGATAGATATTTCAAATTTTGCATGTGGTAAGTACTAAAATTGAATTGTAAATATCTTTTTCATATAACTTTTTCGCGTGTGGATGCGCGTGAGAAGTTCCGAGCGTGAGGAACCATGAGCATCGAATTTTCGTTCAAAAACCGAGTAACATGCTGTACTTTTTCCATGAGTCACTCAAGATATGAAATAAAACTGTCACAGTAAGAATTTGTTGTCATAATTTTGGTGTTTGTTCGAAATTCGCTGACAGACAAGGCTAGCCGAGTATTTTTCAAACTGTTAGAGAATATTCATTCTGTACCTTGTTTTACAGTGCGTTACTATGTATTTGTTACAAATTTTGAGCAGGTGCTCATAATTCAGAGGGGATGCAAGACAGGGGAATATTTTCATCCTGTGAATTCTCAAAGTGAGAATAGAAATCGACCTGTTTCAGGTTTTTTAAAACAGAATAAATATTCTAAGTCAAGAGTAAGAATTCTTACATTCTTCTATAAAAAATGATTTTGGAAAAACATTTTCTTATAGCGAGTGAAAATTTTTTCATACGAAAGAAGATAATATTTCATAATTACGTATTTACTAGATATTTCGAATGTGTCTGAAAATATTTTGAAATTTCCAGACGCTTTCTTTGTACTACGCTGATTGATTTCTCATTTTTGTTCAAGTATTTCAATTATTATGAGTGAATTATTTTATCTTCGCAAAGTTCTTCGCAATATGCGTAATGTTTAGAATAGAATATTTAACTACGTCACACAATATAACGTTTGTAGCAAGTCATGTTTGATTTACTTCTGAAAGTAACGCAAATGGTGTAAAAACTGTGAAAACAATAATAGAAAGACTGTGGAAGACTAACAAATGAACTAATAAACAAACGGACAAACAACATCAATCACAAACACAAAAAAATTGTATAATTACATAAATATATCAACCTTTTAAATCAAAGAGAAGCAGTGAGAAGTTTATTAGTACAAAAATGAATTCTGAATTCATTGACAGAATAGAAGCATTGCCCAAGCAAATATTTTTTCAATTTTTTCTTGAAAGTGTTCAGACTTGAGATAGAATATTGGATAGAGAAAAATCTAGGGAATTTTTTCTGGATAAGTGAAGACGAAATCGTTCGAGACGCATGTGGTGAAAGTTACGTGTATTATGTTCGTGAATATGAGATTGTTTTGGTCAGGTTGATTGCTTTTTATCTATTTCAATCAAAACATAATATAGAAATAGGGTTGGTAGTGTATATTTTTGTTGTTTTTCCATTGTTTCTTATCTAATTTATTATAAAGTATGCTCCGCAATTTTATTCTTTTGAAACCTTGAAAACAACTTTACAACAATACGAACTAGAAAATTGAGCCTAACTGGTTAGTGGTTAAGCTGTCAATGGGTGCGTCTAACAGCATGCAGCGGCTGTAGCCGCTTTTACGCTTCACGTGATAGACGACTGACAGGTCTTCCAGCCGCTACAGATAAATAAAGCGCTTTATTTTCCGCTGGATTCATTTAAAGTGGTTTACTGGTATGTAATTTGGACCGCCTAGTAGACTTGTAAAGCGCTTCTATGCTTTATCCAGCAAAGCGCTTTCCGCGTTTTTCTGATAGACACATATTTTCAACACAATGCCACGATACTGATGTTTATAACTTGTTTTGTCTTAAATAATCTCCAAGTCAGATGAAATCAGCATCAATTTAATATATTTTAGTGTGAAGTTTTCTTATCGAATCCTCCGCATGCTTGAATTAATTGCAGGAAACTTTTCTCGTATATGAATTTTTTAAGAAAATTAATTCATGTACTCGAAAATAATTCAAACACTTGAGAGATTATAAATGAAAATTTCACACCTCTACTTTTTAACCAATAAGATGCCTTAATTTTGACTAGTTACCATGGCAACTAAAAAAAATTCCGGAATTTTTTTCGTGGCGCCACGATATTTAAGTGGAAATTTTTTGACAGTTGAGAAGGTATACATATGATCTACGACCATTAAATATTGTAGACCTGTGAATAATGCAAAATTTCTATAAGAATTAACACTATTATTTATTATTCGCTATAAAGTTTCATTAAACAGAAAACACAAATTTGTTTAATTATTATGCATTAACAATTTATATTTTAAAAAACGTAGGATCTACAATAATAGTAAGATTTAAATGTTGCTTGAATTCGAACCCATCCTCTCTTCTTGATGGTGAATAGGAAGGTGACGAATTAATTAGATGTCTGTGTTTTAAGACATATATGTAATATTTTGAATCAATTTTGTTCAAATCTCTTTTACGCAAAAGGCCATATTTACTTGTAGTTCAGGAGCCCGGTAAAAATTTGGTCAGTCATTTCCTCTCAAGCGATATTTAGTGGAATGCATCAGTGTATTATTAAAATCAAGGATTGGTATGAGTCCAATCTCCTTTCTTTCAATATTTCTAAAACTAATATAGTATCATTCCGATGTAGTATTGACAACATACCTCTAACTTCAAATCAAAAATTGAGAAAATTGAGAATAGAACTAGCGCCAAATTCCTCGGAGTAAATATAGACAACAAATTAAAATTTGATGATCATATTGCAGGTCTTAATAAGAAACTTTCTGCAGGATACTATGCAGTTAGTGTTACTTCAAATGAATTGGGCTCAACTGCAGCCAAAAGAGCTTATTACGCACTAATAGAGTCACACTTACGATATGGAATCCCATTCTGGGGCGTTTGCGCAAAAACCCAAATAGAGTCGGTTTTTGTTCTGCAAAAAAGAGCACTCAGATACTTGTGCAAAGCCAAACGACGGGACTCTTGCAGGCCTTTATTTGCTACGAACAAGATTTTAACGGATCATGCTATATTCATTTTAGAAACAGTTTGTCTATTACACAAACATAAAACAAATTTTCCCTCTGCCACTTCTACCTATGCCACCAGACATTTCAATGATCTCAGACTACCTTTACCTATGTCAATCCTCATTAAGGACTCGATTGTGTATAATGGTCTCAAGATTACTTGAAAAATTTGGATAAGGATAACATTCGTTTCAGAAAAGCACTAAAAAACCTTCTCAGTGTTAGTCCCTATTATATTCTGCAGGAGTTTTACAACGACAGTTTTTGAAAATAATTTTATAGTTTTATACCTTTATACTCTTATCTTTTATCATATTTTTCATTGACATTATTGTTATTGCAGTGTACCTATAGTTTTTTATTTAATGTGTTGTTCTATGCCCTACAATGTTAATTTTATCGGTATACAAACTGTTTTTAAATATTTTTTAATGACATCATTGTTATTGATTTTGCAGTGTACCTAAAGTTTTTAATGTGTTGTTCCATGCCCTATAATTTTAATTTTATCGAATAACCTTCTTTCTTCACTCATAAAACTTTGTCTATAAGATTATCTTCTTTGGACAATAAGCATATTATTATTATTATTATTATTATTATTATTATTATTATTAGAGAGTCGTATTATAAAGATTCGTGAACGTCAGCTGCGATTCCGTTGGTGGAGGGAGTGATAATCAGCACAGTAGCTTCCTACGCACGAAGAAAAAAAATATATTCAATTATGTCCTCCTTCCCGGAAACATGTTAAATTGACGCAATCCGAATATAAGGTAAAAAAATTTTATTTGAGAGGATATCATAGAAGGTACAATTTTTTTTGTGTTCGACCAACTAGCTGTCGTATAATTCACCATGCTATAGCCAGCTGATTTTTTCTTTCTTCAAGATATTGCTTTAGCGATAATTTAACATGTTTTCAGGTAGGAAAACAAAATTGAATACATTTCTTTTTCTTTGTGCGTGGGAGGCTACCACCGCTCATCCCCCCACGGAACCGCAGCTGACGTTCACGAAGCTTTATAATATAACTCTCTGATGCATTCCACTAATTTTCGCTTGAGAGGAACTTGGTCATGGAAATCTGTCACTGGCTCCCGGACTATTGACATCTGCAGCAGACTTTCTTGGATTTTCGTAAACAAACCATTCGACTCTAACGCTTCCTGGTCACAATCTTCCATTAAATTCGTTAAATATATTAATTTTGGATGACATATTTGCACTTGACAACTCTTTGCAGTATTTACATAAATTGTACTTTTCAAAGCATTTCATTTTTCTCAAATTGTTTAACGCAAATGCTTACGAGAAATGTTCTACATAAGAATATCTTTGTTTGCTGGTTTACTATACAGTAAAGGTGCATTTAGTCAACACCATTTTAAAATTGCGCTTAAATATATGTTAAAAGCGAAAGTTGAATCTGTTATATCAAATGGCACCATTTATACAACAATGTTAAGTTTATGCTAAAAACCTTTGATGTTACCGTTGTGTTTATGATAATGCTTATGCTAAAGTTGACTAAATCCACCCTAACTCAATGTAATTTACCAATATAAACCTAATCTGTCAAAAGCATGGCCGCCTATATCACGGCCACCTACTGCAACAAACCATGTTAATATTATATTTTTTACATTAGAAGTGTTATGGATTACTTTAACAAAAAATACATTTCTACCACCTTTAGTAATCCAAAATTATGAAAGGGCGATAGACTGATCTAATACCCATCTGAGTTTTAGCATTTGGTGTAACTAAAGTTGGTAATATTTTTTATTTAACAAGCAGTGAACTTAATTTAAAATGTCAGATTGGATTAATAATTTTATTCCAAATTATGGTGTGAAATTTTCTTACCGAATACCAAGCAAGCTTAAATTATTCCTGGAAATTTTCTTTCGGGCACGAATATTTTAAGAAAATTATGTTATAATTTTCAAAATATTCGTGCCCTCAAAAAAAATTCCGGAAATAATTTGCTCTTGTGATATTATGAACACGTTCAATGATATTTTGGAATTCTGAGAGGAACGTTGGGGACTTTTATCATCAAATTGAGGATTAGCGTGCATTTCTGTTTGGCAACGCTGTCGAATTATTCAATTATAGTTGTTTCTGCAGTTTACGTCGACGGGATCATTAATTCTAATAGCTTTATCCGAATTGAATCTAGATCTTGCACGGGGCTAAATGGGGTTGTGAGTCCATTATCTGTCGGGGCTCCGGATCAATCCCGAACGAAGTCTTCGCTCAAGCAGAAGTGATCGACACCGCTGCCTTCGCCATTTCAATGGATTTCAATTTTCTAATCAAATGGAGGAAGGACGAAGTAATAATATAACGGAAAATATCGGAAACAGAAAATTTAACGTGGAACGACACGTGTTTGCCTAATCGAGTGCTGGATTGAACAGCTGCAGAAAGTGAGAGAGGGTCAGATTGGTAAACTTTTCGAGCTTCATTTAGATAAATTAAACAACGATTTTTGGCGGAGACATTTAAATGATATAATGATCGAGTGTAAATAGAAACTCGAGAAATCCGCAAAATTATTAGTCTTGTAGAAACTTTCCATAATAATAAAAATTATAATGATGATAATAATAATAATAATATTGAAAATAAAATGTGAAAGAGTTCAACGCAGATTTTTTATGTACTGTTCCTTTAGGCTAAACATTCCTTACTTTTAAGCTACATTTCCACCGGAGGAACATTGAGAGACTGTTTTGTTGCTCATTGTTTATGTTTGTTCCCATGGGTAGAAACTTACGGCATCATACGTAAACTTCTTGGTTCCACTAAAGCAACTAAAATTGTCAATAGTCCCATATTGTTTCTTGAGTACGCAACTTGTGTTTCCACTGCATGTTGACAATCAGCTAGAATATGGAGCAAGATGATGATGTAGCGTTAGCAGCGGCGGCGTTTTTAGTGATATCTTCAAGAAAGCGAAAAAGAAAACACAAATACTGGGTGAGGCCAAGTCTTCATGAAAGGAAACAATACAGTGGCATTCACTTAGTGTATTGAAAGAAGACGATTTACATGCGGGAAGAACAGCTAATGGTAGTGTTAAATTTTTTTACGAATGTCTAGCACCGATATGGAGTGGTTATTGTGCCAAATTGCTCCTCTAATTAAAAAAGAGGATACAAATTATAGGCAAGCAATTTTCAATTAATTCAACAAATAACTCATTTGTCCACTTGCAGGACATCATAAATAATATAGGTATTTATTCACTTTCGTAGGTACTACACTGGACATTGAAAACGTCTGCGACACGACTGCTTACAAGTTGCAATCTCGGCGTTTCCACTGCGATAGCAACACGAATTTGTTTACCCATGTTCCCTATTTTCCTTTGAAGTTTACCGCTCGAAATGGAAACAGGTGACAAGTAGAAACAGTCAACATTTGTTGCCGAAACATAGGGAAATTTTAAGAAACTTTTAGAAACATTTTGGAACATTTTTGGAAACAAGCAACAGCAACAAAAAAGTTTCTCAATGTTCCTCCGGTTGAAATGTAGCTTTATACCAACATGCTGTCAGTAATGAATTTGAGTCCTCTGATCTACAGGAGGCAAGGGTCTGACACCTTGTTTATTTATAAAATATTGAACGGTCTGATAGATGCTCCTGAATTATTAGAAGAAGTGAAAATATATGTACCTCTTAGGGCACTACGTGAATATAGCACATTTTCCTTGGTTGCACATCGATCGCGAATTATGGTGCAAACATAGGGATGATTACTGCGACAGGCAAATGTTCACTCAAGGGCTATAGATATTTTCTCATCTTCGCTTTGGCAAATGAAGAGAGCTACTATGTAGTTCAAGTTCTATAGCTTTGATTGCTCATTTCATTTTAATTTGTTTTGTTGTTGTCTTGTTATTGTGCAAAACTGTTAGAAACAGGTAGTTATATTTTTTTATGTTTTTACATACTTTTCTTAGTGTTTTATATTGTATTGTATTGTAAATGGGTATTTCATCTCGTCCTAACGGACTCGTGATCTTATCAATTGGTTTGTTTTCATATTTTTGCCAAATATTGAGTATTCGTGGAAAATAAAAAATTATCACTTGTAATCTCCCAAGTGCTTCAATTATTTCCTGCAATTAATTCAAGCACGCGGGGGATTCGGTAAGAAAATTTTACACCAAAATATATCCAACAATTCATAAGAAATAACTAACTATGGTTCACCTGAACTATTTATATGCATAGTACAAAAAAGATGCATGAAAATATTGATATGTAAAATACACTTAACAAAATTTCAATTTGATTTTTTTAAATTAATCAAAAAAAAAGTAAAAATGTTCTTGCTCCACTGGGAATTGAACTAGTGACCACACGACCACGAGGCGGACACTTTACCGACTCGCCACGGGGCCTTTGATTTACATGTAGACAACTGGTGTATTGAAGTTTCTGAAATTTGATTTCAGAATTTGCAAATTCTGCGATTATCGTGAAGAAAATATTCAGACACATTCGAAATATTTAATAAATACATGAATATGAAATGTTATCTCATTTCAAATGAAAAATACAGTTCCATTTGTACATCAAAGCAAAATATAAACTATCACCTGTCAAATATTTGACAGAAAAATTTCCACTTATTAATTTCGGCCAGGGTACCCAGGAGGATAAAAATTTCCGGAAATTCTTTGGGTTACCATGGCATCTAAATAAGAACGAATGTTTTGGTTCTCTCTAAAAGTGAGGTGTGAAATTTTCGATAAAATTTGAAGTACTCGTGGTAATACCTTTGATTAAACTCTCAAAATATTTTTTGTATGATTGTGCTTTTTGGCAAATAGTTTCATGCACAAAAATTTTAAAATAAAAACATTTGACCACTTCACGGTCTTGGGCTTTTTTTTATTAAATTATTGTACTTTCAACTATTTTCCAAGCAAAGTCATGCTCAAAATCTTGAATTCATATCTTGATATACCTAATATATGAGTGATTGATCAATTATTTTTTTATTATTTCAGGGCATCCCTGCTCTTATTTCAACAACCTTCGTTACCGCGTGTTTATTTAATGTCTGCTCTCAAAGTTCTCATTCAAAGCCACAACTAAATACACACAAACAACTGTACCACTTCTCGAACGATATTTATAAACACTGATTCAACACGGCTTCATATCCTACTTTTCGAAATATATTATTTATAGTACGGGATCTATCGTTACTGCACCTTTCCTTCAACCTTTAAAATATCTTTCACACTTTTTTGTTGAGCTAGTTTCGGCTTATTGGAGCCATCTATTAATAGGCATACATTCACGATTTAATTTAATTTGGTTCGTAAGTCGTTCTCAGTATTATTTGTTATGAACAACTTCTGAAATCTACATCATCATGAATAATTCTCTACAGCCACAGGATATTTTGGTCAATTTTGACATGAACTAAAAGCTACACCCGCATTTATGGTATAGTCCAAAACAAACTATTCCATTTGTTTGAAAGTGGTTGACAATGTTTCACTTTGAGTAAGATTATTCTGGACTTTCATTGTCTAAAAAAGAACAAAGAAAAATTCAATTCTCTGCAATTTTTAATCACAACTGTTAAAATCTGCAGTCGTTATCAAGTGTATAATGCGACAATCTCAAGGATACTTCTTATATATGCTGTGGATAATTTTGTGTCATTAGCCTAGGGGTAATTTGGCGATATTCAGGTAAGCTTGTTAATTACAGTGCCAGGTCCCTCCGGTACAGCATTGTTAATTCTTATCGCAATTTCAATTGATCCATGCCACTAATTAAGGGTTTCCACACATTACGGATTTCTATGCTAGCTTGACTAAAGACTTTGTTGTTCATAATATATGCACTCTCTTTAAACTTCCTTCTATACCAGCCCTCTTCTTTATGGATGACTTCGGCTTCAGTCCATTTTATATTGTGTTGGGTCGTCCAGACATGATCCGCTATCCCTGACTTTGAAGTTTCTCCTCGTTGAGTGTTTCTCTTGTGTTCAGCGAGTCTAACGCTAAGTGGTCGCTTAGTTTCTCCAAGATAAGCTTCGCCGCATTCACAAGGGATGCGGTAGATGCAGTTTTTGGAGTCAATGTCAGCGTTACGTGGTCTGGTCTTTGTGAGATGGCTGCGAATAGTGTTACCTGACTTGAAACATGTCCGTATTTTGTATTTCGACCCAATTCGCTTTATTCTTTCCGATAGACCTCTAACATACGGAACGCACAGGCAGCATTATACACTTGATAACGACTGTAGATTTTAACAGTTGAAACGTCGTGATTAAAAATTGCAGAGAATTGAATTTTTCTTTGTTCTTTTTTAGACAATGAAAGTCCAGAATAACCTTACTCAAACTATTCCATAATTTTAAACACATTTGTTACAAATTTGCGTACCAAAAAATGTCCCTTTTTCCAAGAAAAACCACCGAACTCTATATTTTCAAAAAATTCTCCATCATTAGTGATCGAAAGGAATCATTGACGTGTTGAAAATCCCGAAATTTTAATCCCCACGGTATTTATAGAACCCTAATAAATATAGATCCCAATCTGGCCTGTGCCAGAATTGTTCACAAGATTGTTTACAGTTTTTTCTACAAACTATCCAAGTGTTGAATCTTACAGAATAAAGAGCCCCCAGGGGGTTGAAAAGCCTCAAACTTCTCAAAATTTCTGCTACATTATTGTATCTATCACATTGTGCGATACGATGTTCACAACCATGATACGAGATCATCGAGTAAACTCAAAACTCCTAAATTCAGACTGTCTGGCTCCGAGCAAAACTCTCTAAATGTTAGATTTTTCAATTTTTTACCACCAGTTGTAAAATCATTAAATTTTAGCCAATTCAAGAAATGGGTAAGAAATCATTTACTATTACATTGTTTCTACTCAAATGAGGAATCCCTCTCGTTCAACCATGAACACATGATACTCACCCCAACTTCATAAACTATATTAACTGTATACAGGGTGACCGTAAACCTTGTACAATATCGTAAAACTAAGTTTTGTTCTGAGAAATTCCAAAGAATTTAAATGGGGGGCATCCTTCTATTCAACTCATTTGTCAGATCGAAACTGGAGTATGCATCAACAATTTGGAACCCTCAAACAGTACTCCACTCAGAAATGATGGAAAAAATCCAGAAAAAATTCCTAAGATGCACATACTATAGAAAATATAAAGTATCCGCCTTTATGATTGCCTATAAAACACAGCTGGAACTCTTTGAGATGAACACTCTGGCTGATCGCCGAAGAATGAATGATGCTGAGCTGTTGTCTGCAATAAATATACAAATTCCAGATAACAGACTCAGAAATCGAAATCGTGTTTTCATGACAAATGTCCAATCGGAATATCCACTCAATCGCTGCCTTAAGGAAATTAATGACATAAATGAAAAGCATTCGATTTTCGATTTTTTCAACAGCACAGCAACTGAAATAAAGCACAAAATACTAATGTGATATCTTGTGATTGTTAAATGACTATTATTTATTTTATCTTTTATGTATTTTAACCACTATTTTTACTATAAATTAGCACCTATTAACCAATACTACTTTGTGATTGTTAGATGTTTTTATTATTTATTTTATATACTATTTGCTACAACTTATCATAGTACTAGGTTTAGACTTAAGTGTTACACTGTGTACATGTCAGTGGGTAATAACCTGTTTGTAATGCAGTATAAATAAATTCTATTCTATTCTATAATATTGAAACTGGTGATAGACCAGGTCATGACTGTTCAGAATATCGAAATTTCACCTCAGTAAAAATATCACCGTTTTCGAGATAATGAACATTTTAAGGATTTCTGGAAAATCGCTACCTCACCTTGGATTTTTGAGTGCCATGTATACAAATTCAAATATCTCTGCTGCTGAAGATTACTGATGAGTGATGCTCTTAGACGCACAGAACAGTTTTGAGATTCATCAATTTTTTTTTAAAAGTTTAACATTATTGTCTGAAAGAAACATAACCAATTGGAAGTGGACATTCATTTCGAAAGAATGCTCATTTTGTCCAGACTCTATACCATGATATAAAACAAACTATAATTATTTTTGGAGGAAGTGATTTCCATTGAATTAGACGTGGTTTTACTTTAGGCTTCCATCAACTTTTATACTTACGCCCAAAAATTATATTATTTCGATTTTATCAAGATAAAATATAAAAATTATTATTAATGATAAAGAATAGACTGCTTGTTTGTTAGCATTAGATAGTATGCCGAAAAAAATTAACTTTTCATGTAATCAAGCCTAATAAAATTATCGAAATGAAATTTCGATTATCCGACATGGCACCGATTAATACGAATTCTTGTGATAAATGTCGCAATTGTCCAACATCCAGATTCCAACGAAGTTTCAGAGACCGATAGATATACAGGGTGTAACCAAATAAGTGCAAAATTTTTTAGGAGGTGATGGCCGATTTCACCAACTGAGTCCTAAAGTTAGGAAATTCCTAAATCGAATTTAGGAACGCCCAAGTGCAATTTGCGTTTCATCACACGTTAAGTAATGCTTAGGAAATACCTATGTTTGGTATTTTCTATCACTTTTAATCATTACTTTAACGCTTGGTGAAACGCAAATTGCACTTGGGCGATCCTAAAGTCGATTTAGGTATTTCCTAACTTTAGGAATCAGTTGGTGAAATTGGCCATAAATCCTTGTCGAAAATTAAAAACTCTTCTAACTCCTGTATTGTGTCCGTAGAAGCAATAGTTTCCTGAAGAAAAAATTAAATACAGCATTGTGCATGAGAACTTCTGTAAATAGAATTGAAAAAATCTAGTAGGTGGCTGTCACATTTTGTTTGAACAACTTGTGGCTTCTGTCGTAGTATTTTGAAATTATTCTGCTCGTTTCATTCAGTGGTATTTATTTCTTTGTCATGCCGTACACACGTTATATTTCCCGAGAATATGCGCATATGCAGTATATTTATGGTGAATGTGGAGGTAGTGCTACTGCTGCAGCAGCGCTTCATGCAGAACGATATCCGATTTCACAATGCCGCTCAGAGAATCGCTGATTTGGGGGCTAACCTATAACGCATTGGAAAGGTTGAAAGGATGGAAAATAACATTTTTGTAATATTATTTAGTGCGATGTTGAATAATCGTTATTGTGGTTTATAGTGTATGTTGATTAAAAAAAAACGTTGAATTAGTATTTACTTCTTTACATCTCATTGAATGCTTCTGAGCAGTTGATTTTAGCTCAGAATAACATCACACTCTAGTATAATCGAAATTCTACTCCATCCAAAAATAATTATCGTATGTTTCATACCATGGTGGAGTCTGGACAAAATGGGCATTCTTTTGTAATGAATATCCACTTTCACTTGGTTATGTTTTTTTTTTCAAACAATAATGTCAAACTGTTGTTAAAAAAATTGGAGAAACTCAAATCTGGAATTTTACCCTCATTTCTTGAAAAATTGTATTGTTTTCTGAAAAACTGTTTTGTACATCTGAAAGCATTACTATTCAGTAATCTTCAACAGCAAAGATATTTGAATTGGTCTCAATTTGTAGACATGGCACTCAAAATTCCAAGGTGAGGTAGTGATTTTCCAGAAATTCAAAAAATGCTCATTATCTCAAAAACGGTGATATTTTTACTAAGGTGAAATTTCGATATTCTGAACAGTCATGACCTGGTCTATCACCAGTTTCAATATTGTACAAGGTTTACCGGACACCCTGTATATAAATTTTTTTTTCTAAATACTTATTTGGATATTGTAGATATTGTCGTGAATTGGGGTTGATTCACGACTAACTAGGTAGATACTGATCATTCATAGATTTGAAACACTTTAGAAAAATATAAAAACATTTATTTTACTATGTACAAATATGAGGTTAAGACGATTGAAATTAATGAAGGAAATAATCAATAAAGAATTAATGAATTAAAGAATTGATGAATTAAATAATTGATGAATTAAAGAATTGATGAATCTCTCCTAGACCGGTTACTTTTGTATAAATTATTTTAGGACGATCTATTCTTACAATATATATTGGCTTAAACAGTTTATGAACATTTTCCATTTATTTAATATCGAATCTTCCAAACTCCCCCCATAGCCCTCACTAGCTGCGGGCACGGCAGAACTCTAAACTCGACTACCAGATCGAACTATCAGTGGCCTTTTTGAAAACTCTTGTTTATGTTCTGTTGAGGACAAGTTGTGTCTCAAAATAAAATATCTTCGCTCACGTACTGAATTGTAGAAGGTAAAAAGGTTACCCACGTATTGAAATATAAAATATTTTGATGTACAGGATGTTCCATATATTTTTGACAATATAGGCAACTTTTAAGATGCAAAAATTTTAAATTTTTTAGATATTATGTATTTGTATTTTACAGCATACAAAATGTAACAACTACACAATTCGACATAACGTAATTTCTACGGAATGGTTTTGTCTTTTAATCTGTTTTGTTCTTCAATGTCTTTTGTTTCTTGACGTGTATATGAATAATTGTATCCATGAACCTATTGTTTCTTGACATGCTACAAACATATCTTTTATGTAAAGTGGTTAAATTAAATCTATCTAATCTATCTATCTATTGCCAGAATTTAACAAGAAACTATTTAATACTATATGACACAACAAAGTTTAAAAACGACTTTTGCACACGAGCGAGACAAATTGGTGGACTGAGCCGAAGGCGAGCTACACAAGTTGAACGAGTGTGCAAAGATGGTTTCAAACAAGTTTTTTATGAAACTTTTCGTACGACTGCAAATTCTAATCTAATCAGAAAAAATTGCTCTTTTCCAGTTACCCCTTCGTCGGATTCAATTTTTGAGATGATATTCGGAACCAGCAAAATTGTCAATTCTGAAATCAAATTTCAGAAGAAGTTCAATACACCATTTGTGTTGTGTTGCGGCCTATGAGTCGCTAGGTCGATGGTTCATTCCACGATGAGAACACAACTTTTTTTATTTTTTTTTTGTTCCAAATTTAAACACATTTTTTGATGAAAATTTTGTTAAGAATTTTACATGTCAATATTTCAGTGGTTATAAATAGTTCAGGTGAAACCATCGTTAGTTATTTCTTATGAATTGTTGGATGATTTTCATTTCTCGGTGTGAAATTTTCTTACCGAATCCCCCTCGTGCTTGAATTAATTCAAGCATTACAAGTGAAAACTGCTATTATCTCGGAATTCTGGCTATTTAGGTATGGGAACATGATATATTAATTCGAATGGAATTCAGTCATCTTTCAGGATATTTCATAATATACAGGATGTTCCATTTGAAAAAACGCACTTTCAACCCTTTTTGTATCTAGCAGTAAGATCATGAATTTGGAACGACCCTGTATAACGCAGAACAAACTTCTCTATACAGAATCAATGTACATGATCTTGATGAACTAAACACAAAATTTCAACTTCCTAAGAATCCAAATACCGCAGAAATAAACATTTAATTCGAGCTATGTTTTGGATAAAAAATATGGAAAATAACCAATATCTCAAAAACCGTTAGAGATAGGTATAGGGGAGTATGAGGCAAAAATAATCAGAAAGGAATGACAAGTTCAAAAATGCGGTAATATACAGGGTGACCCATTTGAAATAACAAAGATGCTGCTACTTTCTGGTATAAGCGGCAACGCTGCATTGCTGAAAATATTTTAGATCGATAGACCAAGAGCAACTACTTGAGAAACCAAATTTTCAGAATGATCCTATGTCCGGTTCTCCGTAAACGTCTAAGGTACCATCGACCGTGACCCACCCTATATATCTTTTTCAATTCAACAACAAGTTTTTTATCGGTACGCAAATTTGTAACCAATGTGTACAAAATTATGTAATTTTTTTTTTTGGAGAATGCCATAAATGCTTGTGTAGCTTTCAGTTCCTAGTTTTGACGTTTAGCTATTCGCATAATCCCGCTGAAAGATTACCTGGATCAACTATAAATAATTAATCCACAGTGTGGCCTCAAAACTGTTCGTAAATCAAGAACGAACCAATTAGTGAAAGTGTGAAATATTGTCTCCGTTGACTAACCTATTTATCAAAGTGTCGCGCGACTTTGGATGGTTCTTTACATAAACGCATTACAGAATGTCTCTATATGGAAATAACCACTCTTTAGGTAATATGAATAATGATGAAAATTATAATCAGTTTCCATAAAAGGCAACAAAAATGAGCTGTACGCTTTACTCGTGACTGGCGAACATTATTATTACGAGACGAGAATTCACCGACGAATGTCGTGTTTTGTTACCCAATTTATTCACGAGTAAGATTCGAGTCTGCTACGTACCGCTAAGTTGATTGTATCGTAATAAAATGTCGGAAAAATTGGTTGTTTTTACTGAAAGCAATAAGCAGATGACCTATTGTTAATTTTTTATGCCGCCGATGCTTCGTCAGTGTTTTATAAGAATGAAATGGTTTTTATTGACAACCTTATTTGTCCATCTGCCAAACAACCTAATTTTTTTGCTTGGTTATTCAACGATGACCATTCTGTTGGTTCTAAATTATTTTTTTATTATGCCCATATTTTCTTACCAATTCAATTCAGAGTTAACGATTTCTCTCAGATTTATAAGAATCCTACCGACTGCGCCAAACAACAAAACCTTGACAACACACTATTCGATACCGTTTATTTCACTGCATTCTTAAATTATTATTTGCTATAGTTAGTAATTTCAGACTCTTTAATAGACCCTCAGATGATGACAGATTTTGCTGATCGATTTTCTCTTTTCTGGGTTTTTAACCACTGAAACTAATGTCAGTGTTGAGCTCAAAATATTAAAATTCAGAGATCTGAGATTTAAAAATCACATGAAATCCATGTTTTGTTAGCGGTAAGCAAAAACTGAATAATTATAAATCAACTATCTGAATGAAAATGCCAATTTTCTCTTTCGGGTTGTTTCTTTCAAGTTAGGATCTTTTCACAATATCTATATCAGATGTAATTCAATATCCAGCTTGGCCTTAGCCGAAGAAGTAGTTGTTTTCTGTTAAATATGTCTTTTCAATTCAGAATACCTACTTTTGCCCGAAAATAGGGAATTAATCATTTTTTATTTTTTCCTAAAGATTTACAAGTCAAAACTGGATAAAAAAGGACTTTTCAACATTTTTTTTCGATTATGTTTCACCAAGAAAAAAAACGATTGGAGTAGAATTCAAATACTAGCTAAATTCGCGAGAAATATTACCGGTATTTCATTGGACGAATACAAGTGACGTCAAAATTCCTGACGTCAAGATCTCTATACAGGGTGTTTCATAATAAATGCGCAGGATGTGATAGCTCGTCCAAAAATATGAAAAAAGTTTCTATTAACTTACCCTCTAAAATGCACCATTTTCGAGATACAGGGTGTTGAAATTTTAAAAAAATAATCGTATTTTGCGAATATCTCTGGAACCGTTCATCGCACAGAAAACAGATTTCGTAGGCATTTTCTACTCATAATAAGCTATGTTTTGTGCGGATTTTTTATTTTTTCAAATTCATAATTGGTGAAAATTTGGAAGGGGTAGAGGATGTTTTTTCTCCAACTTCTACGCCACTGGAAAAAGTATGATTTTGAGCCGCTTACTTGAAAACGGTCAACTTTAGAGCTTATGACCAAGAGTACCTTTTTTGTGTAGAAAACATTGGCGGTTCAAGTAGGCGGCTCAAAATCATACTTTTTCCAGTGGCATAGAGAAAAAAACACCCACTACCCCTTCAAAATCTTTACCAATTATGAATTTTAAAAAATAAAAAATCTGTACAAAACATAGCTTATTATGAGTGGAAAATGCATTCAAAATCTGTTTTTTGTGCGATAAACTGTTCCAGAGATATTCGCAAAAAACTATAATTTGTTTTAAATTTCAACACCCTGTATCTCGAAAATGTTGAATTTTAGAGGGTAAGTTAATAGAAACTTTTTTTCATATTTTTGAAGTCCTGCGCATTTATTATGAAACACCCTGTATATTGCCTATTTGCCTGCCTGTTGTCAAAACCAAGTGTACCTTTATAAGAACAATTTTATTCTCCTTGAGAAAGCCTACAAAAAACTCAGGTGAAATTTTTTATGTCACTAGTAAAACAAACGAGAAAACTACGATTTTATAGGATTAAGTCTGCTTTGGTCTTCCAATAGCGGAATACACAGTTAGGTCAACTTTTTAATTTGAAGAGATAGAGCAATGATACAATGATGAAAACGATCCTTATAAAAAAATTTAGATCAAAACAAGAATAATAATAATATTGCTATCTAAAGAAGAACCTAACTTTTTTATTTGAACAGATACAGAAAAAGTTATTTTTTTTTTATTTTCAAACCCCAAAAATTAGAAAATGAAACGACATATCGAAAAAACGTGTATTAATAGTTTTATTGTACTTAATATTTTCATTTTTTCAATTATTCATATTTCAAAAAAAAATGCGATCTAGACTTGGAAGAATTATTCGTTTTTTGTTTTTCAAACACCAAAAATTCGAAAACGAAACGAGATATCGAAAAAAAGGTATATTTACGTTATCTACTCAAACAAATCTACAGGAACTGTTTTTTTTTCTTCATATTTTCTGAATATATGCGCCTATATACCCTACAATAGTCTATAGTTTTTGGGGAGGATCGGATGCAATTATATGTGGCTGCAGCAGTTTTTTGTGATTTATCCAAAGCTTTTGACTGTGTGAATCATAAAATTCTGCTGCATAAGCTGCATCATTATGGTATTGGTGGAAATACTCTTAGATGGTTTAATTCCTATCTCACAGGTATAGGAGTCAAATTGTTAAGTCTACAACGACCTCGTCGCCAGCTGACATAAACAGCGGCCAGAAGGATCAGTACTAGGCCCTACACTTTTTCTACTGTACATAAACGATTTGGCTTCTATAGACATAAAAGGCCAATTCACGCTATTTGCTGATGATACAACGATACTGTGGACTGATAAAAAAGATTCTGATCTTCATAAAACTATCTGCTCGGATATTATTAAAATCAAACCTCCTTTCTTTCAATATTTCTAAAACTAATATAGTATCATTCCGATGTAGTATTGACAACATACCTCTAACTTCAAATCAAAGTTTCATTGAGAATAGAACTAACGCCAAATTCCTCGGAGTAAATATAGACAACAAATTAAAATTTGATGATCATATTGCAGGTCTTAATAAGAAACTTTCTGCAGGATACTATGCAGTTAGTGTTACTTCAAATGAATTGGGCTCAACTGCAGCCAAAAGAGCTTATTACGCACTAATAGAGTCACACTTACGATATGGAATCCCATTCTGGGGCGTTTGCGCAAAAACCCAAATAGAGTCGGTTTTTGTTCTGCAAAAAAGAGCACTCAGATACTTGTGCAAAGCCAAACGACGGGACTCTTGCAGGCCTTTATTTGCTACGAACAAGATTTTAACGGTTCATGCTTAGAAACAGTTTGTCTATTACACAAACAAAAAACAAATTTTCCCTCTGCCACTTCTACCTATGCCACCAGACATTTCAATGATCTCAGACTACCTTTGCCTACGTCAACCCTCATTAAGGACTCGATTGTGTACAATGGTCTCAAGATGTATAATCATCTACCAGATTACTTGAAAACTTTGGATAACATTATATAATAATAATAATAATCTCTTTATTTACTCAGATTGATCTGTACAACCACAGGAGCAGAAGTACAAATGAAAAAGAGAAAAACGTCAGTTTACAATATATATATATATATATATATATATATATATATATATATAAATAAATATAACAGGAAGTTATTCATGACATCTACTACAGTCACTAGTTGAAACTTAATTTGACACGAACCAAGGAATCCAAAAGTAGAGGTTTGTCCACAAATTGACAGGCAGCCAACAATTCGTTGTTCTGACCAACCCAAGGTTCAATCAAGTTTCTAATACGTTATGAAGAACGCAAGCAGAATCTAAGTGAAAATAGAGTATATTTCGTTTTAATTCCGAGAGTTCTAACCTTTGACAGCTGTTTCGTTAGAACTCTATATATATATATATATATATATATATATATATATATATATATATATATAAAAATATAAGTAGAAAAGTTAATGGGTATAACCCTCATAATGTTATGCAACCGTAGACACGTGTTTCGAGCTTAAGCTCTCATCAGTACGGTAAAATCAAGTGCGAAGATGTACAACACTTGGATGTTAAAATAGAAACAAAAGAATGTCAACAACAGGAAGCCAACCACACATTTGTGGCTTCGGTCAGAAGACCTTGTGTTTACAAGGCAACAACTAACGTCGCCACGGAGGCAGCTATAGCTACCAGCGTGACAATCCTACCCAGGAAAATACAAATCAGGATGGATTTAGCGAGGGGCAACATATGAAAATATAAGTAGAAAAGTTAATGGGTATAACCCTCATAATGTTATGCAACCGTAGACACGTGTTTCGAGCTTAAGCTCTCATCAGTACGGTAAAATCAAGTGCGAAGATGTACAACACTTGGATGTTAAAATAGAAACAAAAGAATGTCAACAACAGGAAGCCAACCACACATTTGTGGCTTCGGTCAGAAGACCTTGTGTTTACAAGGCAACAACTAACGTCGCCACGGAGGCAGCTATAGCTACCAGCGTGACAATCCTACCCAGGAAAATACAAATCAGGATGGATTTAGCGAGGGGCAACATATGAAAATATAAGTAGAAAAGTTAATGGGTATAACCCTCATAATGTTATGTAACCGTAGACACGTGTTTCGAGCTTAAGCTCTCATCAGTACGGTAAAATCAAGTGCGAAGATGTACAACACTTGGATGTTAAAATAGAAACAAAAGAATGTCAACAACAGGAAGCCAACCACACATTTGTGGCTTCGGTCAGAAGACCTTGTGTTTACAAGGCAACAACTAACGTCGCCACGGAGGCAGCTATAGCTACCAGCGTGACAATCCTACCCAGGAAAATACAAATCAGGATGGATTTAGCGAGGGGCAACATATGAAAATATAAGTAGAAAAGTTAATGGGTATAACCCTCATAATGTTATGCAACCGTAGACACGTGTTTCGAGCTTAAGCTCTCATCAGTACGGTAAAATCAAGTGCGAAGATGTACAACACTTGGATGTTAAAATAGAAACAAAAGAATGTCAACAACAGGAAGCCAACCACACATTTGTGGCTTCGGTCAGAAGACCTTGTGTTTACAAGGCAACAACTAACGTCGCCACGGAGGCAGCTATAGCTACCAGCGTGACAATCCTACCCAGGAAAATACAAATCAGGATGGATTTAGCGAGGGGCAACATATGAAAATATAAGTAGAAAAGTTAATGGGTATAACCCTCATAATGTTATGCAACCGTAGACACGTGTTTCGAGCTTAAGCTCTCATCAGTACGGTAAAATCAAGTGCGAAGATGTACAACACTTGGATGTTAAAATAGAAACAAAAGAATGTCAACAACAGGAAGCCAACCACACATTTGTGGCTTCGGTCAGAAGACCTTGTGTTTACAAGGCAACAACTAACGTCGCCACGGAGGCAGCTATAGCTACCAGCGTGACAATCCTACCCAGGAAAATACAAATCAGGATGGATTTAGCGAGGGGCAACATATGAAAATATAAGTAGAAAAGTTAATGGGTATAACCCTCATAATGTTATGCAACCGTAGACACGTGTTTCGAGCTTAAGCTCTCATCAGTACGGTAAAATCAAGTGCGAAGATGTACAACACTTGGATGTTAAAATAGAAACAAAAGAATGTCAACAACAGGAAGCCAACCACACATTTGTGGCTTCGGTCAGAAGACCTTGTGTTTACAAGGCAACAACTAACGTCGCCACGGAGGCAGCTATAGCTACCAGCGTGACAATCCTACCCAGGAAAATACAAATCAGGATGGATTTAGCGAGGGGCAACATATGAAAATATAAGTAGAAAAGTTAATGGGTATAACCCTCATAATGTTATGTAACCGTAGACACGTGTTTCGAGCTTAAGCTCTCATCAGTACGGTAAAATCAAGTGCGAAGATGTACAACACTTGGATGTTAAAATAGAAACAAAAGAATGTCAACAACAGGAAGCCAACCACACATTTGTGGCTTCGGTCAGAAGACCTTGTGTTTACAAGGCAACAACTAACGTCGCCACGGAGGCAGCTATAGCTACCAGCGTGACAATCCTACCCAGGAAAATACAAATCAGGATGGATTTAGCGAGGGGCAACATATGAAAATATAAGTAGAAAAGTTAATGGGTATAACCCTCATAATGTTATGCAACCGTAGACACGTGTTTCGAGCTTAAGCTCTCATCAGTACGGTAAAATCAAGTGCGAAGATGTACAACACTTGGATGTTAAAATAGAAACAAAAGAATGTCAACAACAGGAAGCCAACCACACATGTTTCACGCTGGTAGCTATAGCCTCCGTGGCGACGTTAGTTGTTGCCTTGTAAACACAAGGTCTTCTGACCGAAGCCACAAATGTGTGGTTGGCTTCCTGTTGTTGACATTCTTTTGTTTCTATTTTAACATCCAAGTGTTGTACATCTTCGCACTTGATTTTACCGTACTGATGAGAGCTTAAGCTCGAAACACGTGTCTACGGTTGCATAACATTATGAGGGTTATACCCATTAACTTTTCTACTTATATTTTCATATGTTGCCCCTCGCTAAATCCATCCTGATATATATATATATATATATATATATATATATATATATATATATATATATATATATATATATATATATATATATATATATATAAAACTATACTATATTAAAATAGAAAATGTCACAAGTATTAAAATCGAGAATGTGTAGAAACATTTAACATATATAAACATAAGGAAAGCACTAAAAAACCTTCTCAGTGTTAGACCCTATTATAGTCTGCAGGAGTTTTACAACGACAGTTTATGAAAATAATTTTATAGTTTTATACCTTTATACTCTTATCTTTCATCATATTTTTCATTGACATTATTGTTATTGCAGTGTACCTATAGTTTTTAATTTAATGTGTTGTTCTATGCCCTACAATGTTAATTCGGTATACTATCAGCCGTATGCATAGTCAATCGCCAGCGACTGGCCAGAGTTTCGCTGTTCGCTAAACAAGGATTATAATGCACAGTCGAGCACCAAAAAAGTGACAACTACGCGATAAGTCACATTTTGGCGAAACGCTGGCGATGTACCACTTTTTTGGAGCTCGACTGTGCATTATAGTTCTTGTGTAGCGAGCGGCGAAACTCTGGCGAGTCGCTGGAATTGACTATGCATACGGCTGTAACTGTTTTTAAATATATTTTGATGACTTCATTGTTATTGATTTTGCAGTGTACCTAAAGTTTTTAATGTGTTGTTCCATGCCCTATAATTTTGATTTTATCGAATAATCTTCTTTCTTCAATCATAAAACTACTTTGTCAATAAGATTATCTTCTTTGGACAATAAAGCATATATTATTATTATAGTTTTGAACGCAGTAAAGTCGTTGTATTCATATTATTGGTATCCAATTATTGTTTTGATCAAATTAAAGTCGTATTCATATTATTGTTGGCCATTTAGAGTTTTAAAGGTATTAAGGTAGTTCTATTCATATTAATGGTGTCCAATTATAATTTTA
Organism: Chrysolina oricalcia; assembly: GCA_944452925.2. NCBI lineage: Eukaryota > Metazoa > Arthropoda > Insecta > Coleoptera > Chrysomelidae > Chrysolina > Chrysolina oricalcia. Next base: position 5,122,588 of record OX101815.2, on the reverse strand, counting down.
AAGGCATTAGGGTAGTTGTATTCATATTATTGGTATCCAATTATAGTATTAAAGGCATTCAGGTCGTTGTATATTAATTATTGATGTCCAATTATAGTTTTAAAGGCATATTATTGGAATCCAATTATACTTCTAGGTCATTCAACTTCCGAGCGTTCCGCAAAGTGTTAGCGCGAAGCGCGAACTAGGCGCTTCAACTTCCGAGCATCTCAACTTCTGAGCTCCTCAACTTCCGAGCTCCTCAACTTCCGAGCTCCTCAACTTCCGAGCTCCTCAACTTCCGAGCTCCTCAACTTCCGAACTCCTCAACTTCCGAGCTCCTCAACTTCCTAGCTCCTCAACTTCCGAGCTCCTCAACTTCCGAGCTCCTCAACTTCCGAGATCCTCAACTTCCGAGCTGCTCAGCTTCCGAGCTCCTCAACTTTCGAGCTCCTCAACTTCCGAGCTATAGCTTGTTATAGTGTAATTCCCTGAAGACTTGAAAAAAATTGTAAAATACAACATGGAAGTTTCATTATACGTTCCCTAAGCGCAAAATAAAGCCCCGCCCGTGGAAACTGCCATCAGACTCGAATAACGACTATAATTTTGTTGAAATAATTTGAATACTTAGGCCGGGATAACAGATTATTCATCCCGTATTCGTCGAATCCACTAAAACATTTATAATTGCTATCAAAGAGGTCCGAGCTCCTCAACTTCCGAGCTCAACTTCCGAACTCCTCAACTTCCGAGCTCCTCAACTTCCTAGCTCCTCAACTTCCGAGCTCCTCAACTTCCGAGCTATAGCTTGTTATAGTGTAATTCCCTGAAGACTTGAAAAAAATTGTAAAATACAACATGGAAGTTTCATTATACGTTCCCTAAGCGCAAAATAAAGCCCCGCCCGTGGAAACTGCCATCAGACTCGAATAACGACTATAATTTTGTTGAAATAATTTGAATACTTAGGCCGGGATAACAGATTATTCATCCCGTATTCGTCGAATCCACTAAAACATTTATAATTGCTATCAACGACTGTTATCCATTCGCTTGGAATGTTATTAATTCAAAAACAAACACGAATCAACCTGGTTATATCGCTGCGATATGTAAAATAATAGCTATACAATACTGGCACCATCGAGTCGTTTGGAATATCAGAAGTGTCGACATAAACTGAACGATAGTCATTATTTATTTCACGTCGGCAATAACAAAATTGAAATCCGACACCTCCATATTCTCTTTACAGGAAGTATAGTGTTAAGCCTGTCTGTCTCTCTCACTAGTTGACTTGCCATTAGGTATATGACTGCACATGTTCAGCACTTCCTGGAAATTATTTTCTTGAACGAATGATTATTTTCTCATCTTCACCGATAAAATAATATTGTAGAGGTGTATGTCTGTTACCCTATATGAGTTAGTACTGCTGTAACAAATTACAACAAAAAAAAAAAATTGAAATGCAAAACGGGAATCTTGATGGAGGAAATTCTGTGAGGTAGGTATATCCCAAGGAGACTAAAATTTAACAAGGAGGGTTTAATAAGCTCTAGCCAATCAGAATCTTGTAGCATCAACGCGTCATAGTGACGTACTTGGATATGAGTACAGAGTCGAACTCGAACCGAGCATCAAAACTGTCAGCAGTAACTCTCATATACCAAGAGCTGGTCCGTTACTGTCTATAGAGAACGGCGGCCATGACACGTCCTACTACGTCACATTTCGTCACAAATGTTCTTTCATCTCTTTCTACTAGTGTCCCCATTGTCTTATGGGAATCAAACACTCCTTGTTAAATTTTAGTCTCCTTGGGTATATCCGTCATACCTACCAGCACAAGAGAGAGGGAGAGAGAGACAAATATACTTTAGTGTCAAAGAAAAAAATGTTCTAATCGACAAAAGTTCAGAAAAGTTCATATGAAGTTATCGAAACATCGCATATTTCTTTAAAAAAAAGAGCGACATATTTTTTTCTGCAACTAATTAGCGACAAAAAGGCGGCAAATTATGGATACTTTAGAAATGTGAAAAAATAGAAATTACGGAAGTTGCTTCGCCAACTTTATATTATGAAGTTAGCAAAACATCGCATATTAAAAAAAAAGAGCGAACATTTTTTTTTCCGCATCTACTTGGCGACAAAAAGGCGGCAAATTATGGATACTTTAGAACTGTCAAAAAACAGAAATTACGGAAATTGTTTCGCCAACTTCATATGAAGTTAGCGAAGCGTCGCATATTTAAAAAAAAGAGCGAACAATGTTTTTTCTCTGCAGCTAATTAGCGACAAAAAGCTGTGAAAAAATAGAAATTACGGAAATTTAAAAAAAAAGAGCGACAATTTTTTTCACTCAAAAATAATTAGCGAAAAAAGGCGGCAGATTATGGATACTTCAGAACTGCGAAAAAATAGAAATTACGGAAGTTGTTTCGCTAACTACATATGAAGTTAGCGAAGCATTACACATTTAAAAAAGAGCGACAAAATTTTTTTCCCGCAACTAAGTAGAGACAAAAAGGCGGCAAATTATGGATACTTCAGAACTGTTAAAAATAGAAATTACGGAAGTTATTTCGCTAACTTCACATGAACTTAGCGAAACATCGCATATTTCTTAAAAAAAGAGTTTTTTTTCCGCAACTAATTGGCGACAAAAAGGATACTTAAGAACTGTGAAAAAATAAAAATTACGGAAATTTTTTCGCCAACTTCATGTGAAGTTAGCGAAGCACCGCATTAAAAAAAAAGAGCGACACATTTTTATTCTCCACAACTAATTAGCGACAAAATGGCGACAAATTATTGAATCTAATTAGCGACAAATTACGGAATAATCCATTATCAACTTTTTCGAAGTAGTCTCGATAACTTTATATACAGTGCGACGCTAAATTATGGAACAAATTCATTATTTCTGAATATAAAGATATATCAGAAAAATCCTCGGACAGGTCGATTTTCTTTTCCGATGGGCCAATTTTTGAACCTCACCCAAAATATATAGTGTTATCCGCTTTTGAGGAAAAGCGACTTTGGTGATATTTTTACATGGGACACCCAGTATATTTGTCCATATTTGGTTAGGGATCGTCATTACAAATCCAGTCATACCAAGTTTGATGGGATTATGTCAAACGGCTGCGGAGATATTGCCAAAAAACTTCTCCATATACTCAATGAGTGCGACAGAAACTTTTAACCTTCTGAATCGTGTGGAGTCTCGCAGTCATACTCATTAGACATACGAGGAAGTTTTTTGGCGAATTTCTAAACGCCTTACATTATTATCATTCACACCCACCATCCAAGAATGCCATAGCCTACTTGTATTTGTATAAGTGAATAATAAAGCATTTCCAATTGAGAAATGTTTAGGAATTATTTAAGAAACTTGAATTTTGTTAACAGACTTCTCAATTTTCTCATTGTGGAAATTATTTGTAAATTCCATTTCAGATTCCTGTCAATTATTATACCTAGATATTACTCGTTTGTTGAATTTCATTCAAATTATCAACTTTTATTGGTCCTAAATTCGAATTTGAACATGTTTGAGAAGTAAAAGAGATGTATTTAGTTTTTTCAAAATTTATCGTTGATAAATTAGCATCAAACCATTTTTTTATTGATTGAAATTCTTCTTCAGCAGATAATTTGAGTAGTTTCCAATTTTCTGCCTGGTAGGTTATAAGGGTATCATCAGCATAATTTTGAATGTCTCCGATAGACTTCAAATCAAAAAGATCATTCATATATATTGAATAAAAGTGGCCCTAAAACTGTTCCTTGGGGAACTCCATATTCAAATACTTTTGAATCGCTAATATGATTGTTGATGTTAACATGTTGGATTCTATTGTCTAGATAATTTTTCAATAATTCTGGAATTTTTCCACGAAATCCTATATTTTTGTCAGAGGAGATTCAATTCGGACTCAGGGGACTCCCACACTTCCTTATGGGATGTGTGAAACAGGCCGGATAAGGGTTTCAACCACCACGTTAAATCAAAAAAAAACTTAGTCCTAAAGCGAGCTCACCTGATGCTCTGCTTGCCGTTACACCCGACGGCGGCGATGTCGAACTTGTAGTTCTTCCTCTTCTCGCAGTTGAGCACGCGCTTGGCGCGCAACTCGGCGAAGCCGTCGTCTCTGAGGACGATGTCGAAGGGCGCCTCGCCGTGGTGCTTGTTGACGATGCGGAAGCGGCACACCTCGCCGCCCGACGCCCTGATCGTCGGCGTCACCTCCACGACCGTCTCGTTCTCCTTCACGATGCCGTGGTAGCCGTTCTCGAGATTGTCGATCTCCAGCTTGGGGGCTGAAAACAAAAAAATTAATGGTTAGTATAAGCTGATCAACGTTAAATTATTGTAACGATTTTACGGGCGAGTGCGGTCCTGTCGCCCCTACTCGTAAACAAGCTTGCATTACCGAGACTATTAGGTCACCCCATAGAAATATAATTGACACTAGAACGCCAAACCCGCTGTCCGAGATTCAGTTAAACGACCCCTCACAGGTTGAATAGAAAAAAGGTGGTCTCATAAGGCCATCACAAACTGTTATTTGTATTTTCCATAAGAGGAAAATCCGACAGGTTCTTGCAATTACTGATAATTTTATGCCAAATGAAACGAATTTTTTGGAAACTTTCATACACCAAACTTCATCAATATTATTTCAGGATGAAAAATTATTCAGCTCCATAATAAACCACTTATTCGATATATCTCCCTATGAGGTGAGTCACAAATTGAAAATGATAAAAGCAATAACAAGAATTCACACCAGAATTAGATTTTTCAATATTGCAAACTGAGAAAATTAGAGGTGGATTGAAGTGAAGAAAATTCGAATAATCTGGAAGAAAAACTGCAAGAAAATTCAAATAGCTTGAAAGAAGAGCTTCCAGAAAATTCGAGGACCTTGAAAGAACTTTAAGAGAAACTCCTTGAAATAGAGAAGGCTTTAAAAACGAACTTATTTTAATCTCCTTCATTTTAGAAAATTTCTACTGTAATTTATTATCCGAATAATGGGCAGTATCGAATTAATCGTAATCAAATGCTCTTTTTTCATAACCCGACGAGCCACCATGGTGTCATTTGACAAAAATTAGTAATATCAATTTTAAAATTAAATTTTACATAGCACATACATTTTGATCAAAAACAGTAAAGTTGTATTTTTCTCAAAATTTTAGGACTGAAATTAGTGATATGAGAATATCTATAGCACTACTCTAGAATAAAAATAAAGTTCAGAATAAAAATGAAATTCGGTTAGAAAAGTGACAAGTAAAACATGGTTGCATTCAGTATGTCACATGGAGACAAAATCAGTGAAAATATATCGGGTGTCTCATTTTAAAATCGAAAGTTTTTGTCTCTTCTGTATGCCCAGGTATATTGGCATAGTCATAAAAAATAATTTTTCTGATTTTTTTTCCAGCACGATTCCAAAACCAACCGGGTCCCTTATTAGTCAATATAAAATGAATGAAATATAAAATATTGTAATATTAGGAACTGCATCTGACAATACCGATGACTCATTTGATGTATAAATTCCAATAACCCGTCTCCAAGCTTTTTTAAGAACCACCCTGTACGACGATCTTTCGGTTCAGTGGGAAAACAAAGCAATGTTTCGACTGCTTTCCCATTTCATCGGATATCGTTTCTATGTTTGCTGGAGCGGAAAAACCTATTGCGACAAGTCATTAAAGGATTGTGGGGAGAATGGGAGTTGTTTTCCTAGTTTTCCAGCGAGTTCACATAAGAGGGGATTGGTTTCATTCGACAGTAGACTTTATTTACCATAATGTGTGTTCTGTTTCTAAGAAAGAAAGTCGAATTTTGTCAAGTCGGATACCAAGTTGCAAAAGTTCACTGAGTATCTATCTACCGAGCCAGATTAGGAGAAAAACTCGAATCATAGCTGGCTTCCTGGCGACACTATAGACTCAAAAACACACTGGAAGAAGAAATTCTACATAGTATCTGACAGAAATAGAGCGCTCACAATAGATTAATAAATCTATAATAAATCACAAACAATAAATCTACAAAAAAACATTCACTCAACCTTGTATAATAACAGATACCCTGTAAGCTGATTAATAATTCTGCGAGAAAGATTTAATTTCAGAATTATTTACTTTATCCCCAGCTGGCATAAATCACTAGAAACTCAAGAAATTAGTGTATTATGAGTCATATTAATCCGACATGTTATCGAGAATTAATAATTGATCTAAGTCACTCCTTTTCTATATCATGAACTTCTCGACAACTGTCATAAACAGCGAAGAAGCCCTCAAATTAGGAAAAATATTCTTGTTTTTAACATATCAGCTGTGGATAAAATATTGTATTGCAATTCAGGTGTTAGCGTATACTAACATTATACTACAGCAACACTCGAGCTATGCTTTCGAGTTCTTTATTGTTTTTTTTATGACTAATAAGACACTCATACAATAGATAACTAGTATAGATATAGACCAATTTTAAAGCCTTTCGCTGTATGACAACTAAATGAAGTCCTACTATTTATTATCCCATTTTGCATACCTCTTTTCGTCGTTCTTCAAGTCCATTTCGGAATAATTTTGACCGTTCCCTTTCAATATTAAAAATGATTATCTTATTTGTTAGAACACTTGTAATAATGTCTTCCTAGAGGAATGTTGCAAAAATATTTGTCAGATATAGTTCAATGTATATCGTGGCATTCTCTACTGTATGCTAATCGTTGGAGAGAATAGTAATTCGATAGTGTCGAAATGATCCGTTTCATTAATTTTTTATTCTCCGGAAAACTTTGTATCAGATTTTTCCGTATAGTTGAAAAACTATAATTATTAAGTAGCACCTAACAGACAGAATAATAAGGATCGAGGAATCATTCAGGGTGGAACCCTATATGGATAAGATTACTGAAATGCGAATCCGATCTAACAAAAAATCTGAATAAGATTTCTGTATACTCATGAATAATGCCATTTATGGAAAAACAATGGAAAATTTGGATAATTTGGATAAAACAGTCGTACGACTTCTTTTAAATATACAAAAAACTATTTGATGAAAATGTTTCGTTACTTTAGCCTTATTTCTGATCTCTTACAAAGATACCGATGATATGTATGAATTCGTTACAAGTTTTTTTCTAATTACAAAATAGGAAGCTAATTCAAATGATCCCATAATTAGCTTTTATTGTACTGGTGCCAAAGTATATTATGTTCAATCAGTGGGAAGCGAATTGTCAATATTCACCTGATGACGACTAAAGATACAATCCATGGAAATGTAAAAGAGATCATTGATGAGATATTTTTGTCGATACTCTTATTTTTCACTATTGTGACTCAAGCCGAATTCCCCCCTTTGGTAATTCTCTGCTCAATAGATATATATCGACCTGAATACTGAAATCTAACAAAAAGTCCTAATAAGATTCATATAAACTCAGGAATAATGCCGTTTATGGGAAAACAATGGAAAATGCAGATAGCATTGAGTTGGACTCATTACGTACTATTATCACGCCAAAATTTCGAAAGCTGCTCAGTTTTTGGGATACTTTGCAGACATTCAATTGGGAAAAGTTAATGTACATTATTATAAAGCATTGTGTTAGGGATTTTGTATTTTAGAACAGTCGTATGACTTTTTTTTTAATATACCAAACAACAATTCTGATCTCTTGCAAAGATACCGATGATATTTATTAATTCGTTACAAGTTTTATATTTCTAATAACAAAATAGGGAGCTAATTGAAAAAATCCCATAATTAGCTTTCATTTTTCTAGTGCCAAAGCATATTATGTTCAATCAGTGGGTAGCAAATTGTCAGTATTCGCCTGATGACGACTCAATATACAATCAAAACGTTGAGAAACTTCAGCCCTTCGAAATATAAGGAAAACTTTCAACCCATTGAAATGTAAAAGAGAGTATTGATGCGATATTTTTATTGAAACTCTTATTTTTTACCACTGTGACTCAAGCCGAATTCTCCCCTTTTGTAATTCATTGCTCGATAAATATTATCGTTATTATAAAGTGTCTGCTCTACTGTCAACACTAATATCCAAGATGACATCCAGTAGTTCCCACTAAAGTGGTTAAATCAGCCGAACAATAATAAAGGTCATGTCGATTCATAAATTTCGTAATAATCTCATCGCTGTTTCCACTGCCTTTGTGAACCTTTTTTATATGTGATCCAATTCCAGTGTGTGCTCTCCACTTCATGCTCTAATGGAAATTTATCGACGTCCTAGTTGATATTTTGCCGAATAATATGAGCGGAACGTGTTTGTACTCGGCATATGAGAATTTGTCGGGATTTTCAGGTTATTGGATACTGGATCTTTTAATAGACAGGGCGGTCCAAAGGTGCACGTGGAATAATTGCAAAGCACGGACGTACATAGAAAATGGCTAGATATGTGAGATTTTAACGGGGTTACAATTGACAATATTAAAGTATAAATGTTTTTAACTTATTTAATTTACATACAAACTATATAGACCAGGGTCGATAATTTTAAAAATGGTAAAAAGTGAAAAAAAATTATAGTAGGATGATACCCATTGGAAAAGGTAGAGAACGAGGGGGAAGTAACTAGCCATTTTTTGTACACCTAATGAAAATAATGCAGTAATTAACTCTAATGAAAAATAATTACCATTAATGATGTTATACTATTCATCGGAAAATCACTGATTAAAATCCGCGTCTGCTCAGCGATCACCGAGGCGATCACTTACCGATTGTCAGACGGCATAAATTTGCCAACTTGGAACCGAAAAAAATCATATCACGGATCCCCAGAAACATAGATTTCGATTTTAAGTTGAATATGAAATGATTAATGAAGTAATGAAAATGTTATGATGTACACCTAATGAAAGAGTTACTTCCCCCTCGGTAGAGAATATAACAAAAACGAAAGGAAAATAAATTACGGGCGATCTGAGATCGGGAAGGGGGTGAGTTTTTAAGGGTATAAAACGGTTAATCTCGATTTCCGGTAAAACTGCAAGTCCTATGAAAAAAATGGCAAAGTTGTAGGTAATAAAAAGATCTACAACTTTTGTATCGACACTTTTTGCACATAACCTCAAAATTTATGTGAAAAAGTCGAATAACCGAGTTTTTGATTTTGTATTTTTATCTTTTGCAAAAAAAATTATTTTTTCACGAAATTTGGTGAAAACTTACATACAGTAATTTTTTTGATTTAAAATATTAATTTTTTCACCTTATTTTGACTTAATATCGAAAAAGCACCCTAACTTTCAATCGAAAATTCTCACGTCAAAATATCTGCTTTTTTAAAAAAATTGTTGTGTTTTTTGTTCGTTGAAATCTCTACTTTCTGATGGTATAAAAAAATATACATTACTATGGTAAATGTTCTCAGAAAATGCAAATAATGAAAAAAAACTCGAATCCGAATTTTTTTTTTGAGTCATTATGTATAATTTTGAGCTATTTATTAAAATTTACACTTTAATTACTAGAAAAACGTAAGATTGCATGTTATACATCGATAAACAAAAAAATTGCTAATCCATAAAACATCTTCTTTCTTTCTTTAGATACCAAAATTGATAGATCATCTGCATACAAGATAACTTAGTTCACAATGTCTGCCACATACAGGGAGAACAGAATTGGAATACTACACTTCCTTGAATGAATCCTCCCACCGAAGAATATTTGGAGAAAACTTCATACCTCGCTTTTTTAGCCAATCAAAAAATTGGATTTTTAGTTGCCATGACAAACCAAAATATTTCCGAAAATTTTTATTCTCCAGTGTACCCTGGGCGAAATTAATAGGTAGAAATTTTCCTGACAAATATTTGACATTTTGCTTTTATGTACGAATCGAATTTAATTTTTCATATGAAAGGATGCATGTATTTACTACGGGGCCAAGTAGTCAAGTGGTTGAAGCGACATGGCGACTGCAGAATTTTTTCTGTTGGCCCGAGTAAGTGCTAGGAATCGCACGTAAAAAGATAAGACCTCGTTAATCCTTGGCTCGCACAAGTTTCGACTTTTGAGGGCTGCCGTTCGTAAGGGAACGACAGCTGGTTAAGGGAAAAACAATTTTTTTTTTAACTACAATGTTCGAATGAGTCTGAAAATATTTTGAGGACTCCATGCATCAATAAAAAAATTATGTCAATCAAATGTCTACCTATACTCGACTACATGAATTTAATATTTGAAACAATTTTAATCAATTTATCTTTTCGAGAAAACTTGGTTGAAATTTCCAGTCGCTTTCTTTGTATTACTACGCCGATTGATTTCTCATTTTTGTTCAAGTATTTCAATTATGGGTGTATTCTTTTATCTTCGCAATACCTATGCCTAATGTATATTTTCTGTTGTTCTTCTAGTATTTCTTTCTTCTGACACCTTGAAAACAACTTTAAACTTTACAACAATACGTACTAGAAAATTGAGCCTAAAGGTATGTTCATGCTTATACGAACTTCGGAAAATTTATGCGAATCGCAAATTAGGAAATTACCAACAAAATTTGACGTTCATAGTCATGCGACAAAATTTGATGGCCACTGTCATTGCGGGAAAGTCAAAGTACCTATAATTTAATGTTTTGTGGGTTTTTTAGTTTTGTTAATAATGGTTTATTCTTTCTTTGGTAATAAAAATTATTCCTTCCCGAATCCTAAAGCAAGGAATAGAATATAAAAGTAGTGCGGAAGGAATGGGTTTTGTTGTGATATATGACTTCTTTATTTCTGGTCTCACTATTGATGAGAGTTCATCAAACTGAGAACACGTCACACGAAAATCATTAAAATATTCATTGGGGTCATTCAGTCTCATTTCTCGAACGAGGCTGTGATAATCACTATGAATTTTTCGAGTTTTTAAAAATGTGAACACTACAACTCCTTTTTTTTCGTCCGGAAGCTTCACTTTCTTTCCAAAGAGTACTATATGAAACCAACCAAATAATATATATCCTATGATGCGAATAACAACCACATCAACGAACTTTCCTATTGTTTTTTTTATAAAATGAGAACTGAAGAATTATGAAATGATATGATTGTTCACCTGCATGTGTATTTAATTTTGAGGATTTGAGGTTAATAAAATAATATAACATTTTACGCATTCTGTGGTCTCGTGATTTGATACGAATTCGCAAAAAAGTTCAAATATTTCAACTTCATTGCGATTTTTTCAGCCGCCATTTAATTCGCATAAATTTTCCGAAATTCGTATGAGCATGAACATACCTTAACTGGTTAGTGTTTAAGATGTCAATGGGTGCGTCTAACAGCATGCAGCGGCTGCAGCCGCTTTTACGCTTCACGTGATAGACGGCTGAGAGGACGTCCAGCCACTACAGATAATTAAAGCGCTTTATTTTCCGTTGGATTTATTTGAAGCGGTTCAGTGGTCTGTAATTTGGACCGTCTAGTAGACTTGTAAAGTGCTTTTATGCTTTATCCAGCAAAGCGCTTTCCGCCTTTTTCTGATAGACACATATTTCCAACACACCGCGACAATATGAATGCTACTTGTATCTAACCCCAAAATTATTCAGTTACTTACCAAAAGAAATTCAGAAACTTCTCTGACAGGCTTTAAAAAGCAACTCATACTATTTATAAAGAAAAGTGAGAGAACTTATATACATAAATTGATAAAAAGTTTTTAAAAATGTAAAACTGTATTCTCGTATATCTATTTCACTTCACTAACCTTTGATACTAAATTTAATTATATTTATTTATTTATATTTTAATGAAAACAGAAAAAGAAAAACAATTTTTTAACATGTATAATTGTATTATTTTCGTATCATCTACTTTATCTCACCAGACACTATATTATATTTTATTGAAAAAAAAACTTTTAAACTCGTATAAATGTATTTTCGTATTTATCTATTTTATTTCACCAGACAATTTAATATTACTTTATTTATATTTATATTGTATTTAGGGATCGACCGATACCGATATTTATATCGGTCTATCGGTGATATCGGCCTTATTGGCCGATTATCGTATCGGCCGATATCAAAAACCGATAGACCGATATATTTTTTTATTGGAAAAAAAATTCAATTTGAAAAATGAATGAAAAAAAATACACTTCCATCAAAAATACATCTTTATTGCCAATAAAAAGTATGTAACGGAAAATCAACTAAATTCTTTGACTATTAATTGAAAATTAATAAAATAAAACCCTATGCGGATTTCAACTATAAGGTAAAATTATTTCACCTTACTAAAATACAAAAATATCTGATTAATACTGATAATTTAGTTTTGGTAGGTTGTGATGCAAAAACAATAAGCTTTCTGCCCTATCAGGAGTTAGCCTGCTACGTTTTGCATCATAAATATTACCAGCTTCAGAGAAAACTTGTTCGCTGGGGACACTTCCAGCTGGTGCAGACAGGTATATGGCAGCCTGCGGAAAAAGATTGGGAAATCTTAATTTATTGTCGTTCCACCACTGAACAGGATTTTCATTTCTGGAAATTATTGGATGACTTTGATATAATTTAATTTCATCATCCAGTACCTCAACAAAAGCAGACCTTTGTTTTCGTTTTCGCTTCGAACTTCCTGATGTGCCTTCACCAGCAAAATGTTCGTAAGATTCCCAAAATAAATCACGGATAGTCTTTCCATAGCTAGCAATTTTACTAGTGGCATATTGTCCTCCCCATCACTTTCACCATCCGTAATAGTTTCGATTATGCCGCTGCCTCCCTCTTGAATAGTAACTTTTCTTTTTAATATTTCATAGATTGATCCGCCTTCATTGTCAAAAAAACTGTTCTTGAAACGTGGATCCAACAACGTGGCCAGCGTAAAACTTTCTTCAGTAAGAATATGGTTGAATCGTTTTTCCAAGTTTTTTTGTAGATCACTCCTCAATGTGTCTACACCAGAAAATATGGCACTTTTTGAACGGTTGCTCAAGTACGAATATCCTCCACAAAAACAAACTTTCATTCAATATTTACGAATCTAATGTTTTAACTAGGGGTATCACCTCTGATATGCAACACTCCCTGTTACTTGAGAGTTTAGTTATTTCCTCAAAGGGTTGTAAAAGGTTGATAAGCTTTTGAACCAAATCCCATTGGTGGAATGTTAGGTCTGTCAAATCTGGATTATCCAAGATATAAATACTGCCCTTTGGCAATCAATGGAGTCTTTTATTGTTAATTGTAAAGTGTGAACAAAACAACCCTGATATTTCATTATAGCGCCGACGATCCCTTTTTTATATTGGAGGCGTTATCTGCCAACAAGAGGTGAATTTGGCTTTTTATCAATTTCCATTGGTCTAATAGATCTTGAAGCATCTCAGATATGGTGTTACCTGTATGGGTGTCTGGAAAACCTCTACAAGCTAGAACAAATGACTCTCGGTGACTAGATACATTTTTATTCCAAAAATGAGCCGTCAATGATATAAAAGAACAATTGTTGTGTTGACAAGTCCATATATCTGATTTTAGTGACATTTTTCCGATCATCTGATCATCTATTATTTTCTGTACACGAGCTTTGCACTTTTGAAAAATGTCTGGCACTACAGTTTCACGGAAATATTTGTCTGATGGTATGGAATATAAAGGAAATCCTTTTATTAATAAGCGTGTAAAACCAGTATCCGAACAAATGGAAAATGGTTGATTGTCGGTAGCTATCATTTCACCAATTAATTTATGAATTTCCTTAGCCTTTTCTGAATTTATTTCCCATTGTCGAATATTTTCAAATGATATTAGACTGATTCGATGTAGATGGGGCACAATTTCCAGTTTCTGTTTCTAAGCTCGCAACTTTACCTAAAAAGGTAGTGAAAAGATTAACATACATATTTTTTATTTTTACAAGTTTTTGCTACATACCTGAATCAGTTATCTGACTATATTCTACTGGGTGGTTTTTCAACAGATGGTATTTCGTATTAGACGTGTTGGCCGTTTTTCCTTCGCCACCCAATGAAACAGATTTTTGGCAGATTTTTCAAATTGCACTTTCGTTTTTCTCATCGTTTTTCAATATTTTTTCAAAATATTGCCATAAAGGGCTTGTTTTTGGCATTTTGTCACAACATACAATAATAATAATTCCACCGCTCAGCAATACGGAGAAATTTCCAAGCGAGACAGTTCAGTTCTACCAAAATTTCTGAAAGAATTAGGAAGGAATATTTTTTGGAAAATTCTGATTTCAAAATGATAAAGGACGAAATTGAAGTATTGCTGGAGCTGAAATGAAGTAAAGTTCTACCCACATAGCTGAATATGTGAAATTCTCATTAAATGCGTGAACGCTCATATTGAGTGCCTTATTACTGGATATATTACGACGAATGCGAATTATGGACGTACATGTTTTTACGGTTTCAGCTATGTTAGTACAACTGTACGAACAACGATGGAAAAAAATGAACGGCCGATAGACCGATATATCGGTATCGGCCGATTATCGGTATCGGCTAAAATTTCTATATCGGTCGATCCCTAATTGGATTTGCCACAAACAAATACGTACAGTACTTCTGTGGATACTGTCATGTTTATTCATAATTATATTCTTACACTTTGTATCGATTTTATCACGAATAAACTTATTACTATTATTTGTGATCAAGTGCTAGGATAGATCAGACGATATTGAAGGTGTCTATATCCCATCAGTCAATTAATTATGCTCGATGTAATTATTAATTCTTGCCCGAAAAAAAATTACTCAAGATTCAAGAAATTAAATTCGTTTGATAGAAGAAATACTGTTTCTCAGTGCATTATACAATGCTGATTCTGGAGTGGCGTATGAAAACAGTAACAAAGCCTACTGCTAACAAACGGCTAAGTACCACATTAATCAGTATCTTCGGTACCAACGAACTTATTAATCTAAGTACTTTTTATTGGATCGCGACAAGTAGTTAATCTATTAGTCTACAATAGGTCATTCATCCACAGAGCCTATCAAGATAATTTTAAATCATCGTCTGTTGATGTAATTTTTGACTGTCAGTTTTTTATTTACATTGCTGACGGAGCTTATCTAGACAAATGATTATAAGTAGGTATCTCAATTGTTTTTTCGTCTCGCTCGTGTCCATTCACGGAGCTTATGCAAACTTATAAATATGTTTATCAGCGTTCCTCCTAACTTCCCATGAGTATATAAGAGCAAAAGCACTATATCGGATTACCATATCACTTATTGTTTCAGATTTTGATTTGACTTTGCAATTTTCATGCTCGAAATGATTTTTTATCATCCTATCAACGCACAAACATTAGCTCAGAGCATTGAATCGAGTTAAAAAAATATTTTTATTCATGCCTAAAGAACGCCACAACAAACCTTATGGATATTGTAGATATCAATGTCCAGATTGAATGTTTCCATGGACGCACGGTTCAAAAATTGACAGTTTCTGGATAAACAAATAAATGACTAATCTCAACCATAATTATAAATTATATTTTACTGCTTTGTCATCGCGTTTTTTGCATCTTATTGTATTTCCATATTGTCTGTATTGTATTTTATTGTATTCTATAGTATTTTATGGCTTTTTATGACATTGGTGGTATTGAATATTTTTATTTTATTCTACTGCATTTGCATTGCGTTTTTTTTGTATCTTATTCTCTCTCTACAGCTCTCAACCAAAACTGAACTCCTATCCTAGAAAGACCTGAAGTGTCTTTGTCATATCTCCATTTGTTTATGAGTTATTTTAATAACAGTGATTGAGAGCTACGAGGAAACGCCAAACGTAAACATAGAAAAATATTTAAAATTATGTAGAGAATAAAACAAATTTTTTTACACAACAAATGACACATGGTTATTTAATTTTTTCAAAGTCACTTTTGAAATTACATCTAGGTGGCTATGATCGGAAGTAAACTAATTTAAGGACCTCAGGTGATACCAGAATATTACAATCGCGTTTTAGTGACTAGTATGATAGATATGAATAAGACCAGTTGGCAAAATTACATTTTCGTGTATAACTATTATTTTTCAAATGGCGACCATTTTTTGACAAGCACTTTCCGAAAAAAGGATATTTTGACGAATCTAACGATACTAATTTATTTGCGATTGGATCAACAAATTTAACAAAATTATCAATAATTTCAGCGATGCACTTACATTTTTTTCAATATCCTAATTTCTTAAAATTTTCACTATAGTAAGTTTTCAAAGTGCATTCCTCCTTGTTGAAAACACATTTCAGCTCGTTCAATTATTTTTCTAAACACGTTTCGTAACATTTGTGGCGTATACTTCTAAATGCCTGTAGAATCCTTTCTTCTAAGATTTCGAGAGTGGCTGAGGCTGTTGTATAGTAGACCCTTTCTTTAACATATTCCAAAATGAAGAAATCTAGCACAGTCAGATCCGGTGAGCGGGCAGGCCACCGTCTGGACCATTGGTTGCAATAACTTGATTATTGAAATGCTCTATTAAGTAATCAAGAACGTATATGGTATTATGAGGGGGTGCTCCATCTTGTTGGAAGTAAATTTGCCGTAAAACTGCTAAAGGTAGATTATTAAGATGATCCTCGATTTCATTTTGAAAAAAACCTAAGTACCTAGCCCCTGTTAACTGACCTTGAAATAATATTGGTCCAATTATTCTGTTTCCAACGATACCAGCCCAGAATTGACGCCAAACCTTTCTTGTAAATTGCCCTCTCTCATTGCATGTTGATTTTGTTGGACCAGTACCGAGAATTTTTCTTATTAAACAAGCCATTATTTGTAAATCGTGATTCGTCGGAAAATAGAATAAAGTTGATGAAATTTGTGTTAAAATGTTAACTCTATGATTTTGAAGCAACCAATCACAAAACACTACTCGTCTATCGCCATCGTCAGTATACAAATGTTGATGTAACTGATATTTACATGCTCGATATCCGTGCTTTTTCAATATTTTTCTTGCTGATTCGTGACTTACCTGCATTTCTCGACTAATTTCTCCTAAAGAAACCGTTTTGTCAACCTCAACCATAGCAAGAACGTTAATCTCAGTCTCCTCATTTATGATAAACCTCTGTTCTGCCTCTCGATTTCCCTCTTGCCTAAAACGATTCTCAACATACGGAAAATACTGATGGGATGAATGTTGCCGATTGGGATATCTCTGAGCATACAACTAAGCAGCATTCCTTGAATTTCTGTGACATTCTCCAAACAATTACAACATATCCACTTTTTCACTTTGAGTATACATTATTTTGATGGACAATTGAACTAAAATTTAACGAAAATCAAGAAAATTTTACCTTCTGCTCTTAAAGCTTATGTCACTGTCATAACCTAAGTGAGTGTTTTGTTCTCCAAAGAAGGCTTGATCGAAATAACTGCAAAATATTATGCATCATGCCTATCCTCGGCACACTTGACAAAAGTAAATAAATTATTATGAAGTATTTTCCTCAGTAGTATTTAATTTATGTTCTTATTTGTAATCCAATCGCAAATAAATTAGTATCGTTAGATTCGTCAAAATATCCTTTTTTCGGAAAGTGCTTACAAAAGTAAATGAATTATTATCCATGGCACACTTTACAAAAGTAAATAAATTATTATGAAGTATTTTCCTCAGTAATATTTAATTTATGTTCTTATTTGTATATAAATCCAATCGCAAACAAATTAGTATCGTTAGATTCGTCAAAATATCCTTTTTGCTTGTCAAAAAATGGTCGCCATTTGAAAAATAATAGTTAGACACGAAAATATAATTTTTCCAACTTGTCTTATTCATATCTATCATACTAGTCACTAAAACTTCGCGATTGTAATATTCTGATATCACCTGAGGTCCTTAGATTAGTTTACTTCCGATCATGGCCACCTAGATGTAATTTCAAAAGTGACTCCAAAAAAATTAAGTAGACATAAAAACTTTCGAAAATGTCACATTCTGATCTAGAATTGTCTCAGAAATCCAAAAATGTTACAATATACAGGGTGTTTCATTTAAAAAATTAGAACCGGAGCCATTTCCGGTGAAACCGGAAGTGACCGGAAAGTGAAAAATATGTGAAAACTCTCCTCTTCACATACCATTTACCTATACCAAATCTCATTTTGATACACCTAATGGTCTAGAAGTTATGACTTGTCTAATAGATTCGTTGACACCCGGTATGTAATAAAATAATTACGGGAAAAAAAAATTTTCCATGGATTTTCGTTTATTAAAGTGTCTAAAAGGTAAGTGATTTTTTTTTCTTAATATTGATATTTAATGGGTTAAAATTATTTTTATTGTTCAAGGGTCCGTATCAGTCAGCGCACGCGGGACTCGCATCGCCAGCTTTTAGCGCTATTTTCGCCTCTGAATTAAAATTCTAAATATTGGTGGTAGAGTTCCGGGAAGTGGGACTCTTTATAGAAAATTTCCTCCTCTTTCAGGATCTTTTTTCAACTTTTGGATATCTTTATTAGTTTCCGAGGTAAGTATTTGCAAAAAATCAAATCCCCCCCATTTTTTCCACTAAAATATTTATAACTTTTGCAATTTTTGCCAGCGCACCTTAAAATTTTTCAAAAAGTCTCTAGAGGTCATTCCGAATCGAATGAGCCCTGATCATAATTTTCTGTGCCCTTGAAGAGAAATTCACCAAAACAGTTCTTGTAGACTATTTCATGGCCAAAACATGAAACCCAAACGTAACGAAATAAAAGTGCAAAGCAAGGCACTGGCTTTGTACCTGTAGAAAAATAATTAGTGGTGAATACCAAATCTTATCGTTATTGCGCCAGATTCGAACCTCAAATAAACGAAGTGATAATAAAAATAATTCCGATTTAAGCACCTGTCTGGGTGAGTGCAAGTTCAGTTGTCAAGATCGTTTCAACCAACAATGTTTACGTTTTGGTGTACAATTATCTCAATTTTTTGCTGTGGCGTTTGTGCAGCCGAAACTCCCGTGGAATATTACGCCAACTTGATCAACACCAGACTTCAGGAGGCCTTGGAATATAAACAGCTGACTGATGCGAGAATGCACGAACCGACTGATACCGTACCAAAAGGTAAAGTGAGAACGTGATTGAATTCTACTCTATCTAATATTAAATAGGGAAAACTTTAAAAATCTGAAAATCGAAATTTCATCTTAGAAAATACGAAATATCTCAGAAACGATTGATATTTTCACAATTTAGTACAGTATCTTTTTTGACCGTCTTCAGAAAATCTACAAAAAATGTAAGCGCGTTTTTTTCCGTAAAATCAATAGTCTAGGAAATATTTTTAAAAAATGGAAAGTTGAGATATTGACCGTACTAATGAAACAAATGAAAATCTTGAAATTGCTTCGGATACGTTTTCACAAGCCTCACTGATATTTTCAAACCGTTTTTTCCAACTCAATTACCTATAAAGGGGAAAAAAGATGAATAAATTGAAAAATATTTAAAACCCCCAAAAACTAAAAAAGTTATCGAAATGTTTTATATAAACAGATTCAACGTCCTTGATCATACTACAGAAAGTGTTAATAAGGTTTTTTCATATTTTGGAAATTGTTATTTTTATAAAAACGTCAAAAACTCAAACACGGCGAAAGATTTTTCAATTTCTCAGGATACTTTTTTTGATCGCCTTCTGAAAATCTACAAAAAATGTTGATACATTTTTTCCATAATATTAATAGAAAATATTTTTTAAAAACAACGAAAATTATTGACTCAACATTTTCTTCTAAAATAAAAAAAAACTCGAAAACGAAACGAGATATCGAAAAAATATTTTTCTACGACAACCTCGATAAATGTTAATTTTATAACCGTAACTTCAATCATATACAAGCACATTTTGTACAGAATTTCATTTTTGCATCGGTTGCTAGGCAAGTTGCTAAGCAACAAATGCGAAATGGAATACTTCGTGTCAGGTCTAGGTTCACTCTAAAATCACGACGACTACGACTTGTCAAATTATGACGTCCAGCGACAAATTGATGAAATGTCAGCAGATCGTTTCTGTCAAAGTTTTAGTAGGTAACGAGTAATTTCATAGTTGTTTTCTATAAAAACTATTGATTAAAATGGAAACTGATAGTGATATCGACTTAGATTTGAAACATCCGAACGTAATAGAAGCAGCGAAGGTAACAACACTGAATTTATTACCGGAAACGTGGAAGAGTATGTATCAACGCGCTTATAACCTTTTTAAAGTTTTTGCATGTATTAAACGTGAACGATATGTTGTCATAGAAAAAGTATAGTATGAAACTCGCAACAAAATGGCCATGTTGCACTAGTATGAATTGCAGCACTTGCCTTCAGCTCGTGCTGCAAATTTCATACTCGTGCAAAATGGGCATCATTTTGTGCTCATAGCATAATATACTATTATAGTTTCATTTTCCTCAAAAAGGTCCAAAAAAGTTACTAAGACATTTTTTTATTTCTTGGAAAAGGAACACTTCCTGATTATTGAGTGTAATATTCAGTTCAGGACTTTCAAATATTTCCAAAAACGATCGTTTCCGTTTTAGATTCATAAGCAAAATACGTAATGCAATATTCAGTTGATAAGGATCGAATGCAAGGCAAACTTGGGGATAATCAACATATTGGTGCACTTTGCAGAATTCTAGATATTTGATAAAGACGGCTGTATAGATGCAGAACAAAAGTGGCTCCAGGATACTTCCCTGGGGCAAACCTCGGTTTAAAATCCTACTTCTGGAGGTACATCCATTTTTGTAAGTCTGCTAGCTTCGGTTGAAAAAGTATATCACGAATAAACGTCAGTGCAATTTCATCTATACCAAAAAAAATCAGTTTCAGACACATTAATTAATGATTGAGCGTATCGAAGGCCTTGCTGAAGTCTAATAGTACCAAGTTGGTACCACTTAGTTTCTAGTTAAACCATTGTCTTGCACAAACAATTGGTTTAATATTTTTTTGTATTTAGAAGGTCTATAAGTGGTCATTTTACAGCTAGTTTCATAATCAGACTTTAAAATCTACTTCAACCAAAGATAAAGTTTTACTTCAAGTCCACTTTAAAGAGAGCAAACTTTTAACTAAAGTACAGTCGATACTTCGATATGTGTTCGACAAACAGACAAAAATTGATAGAGAGAGACAATTTTTCAGGTTAGCTTTAAGCTTTTACTCAGTAAATCAAAAAGGGGTAATAATTTCTCCACAGAGGAGAAACTTCTTTTGGTGGATGAAATTGAAAAAAATCAGAAAATATTTGAAAATAAGAAAACCAACAATATTTCTTGCAATGAAAAGATATCATTATCTCCATATTATCATCATAGCCATCCAATCTGTTTTCTCCTTTTCTATAAAGTTTTCTTCTCATTAGAAATATTTCTGGATTTTCTTCATCAGATGAACTTGAACTTGAAGATTATATTCCTTGGTACAGGTTCATAACGTGGAATGAAAACTGAAAACTGAAATAACTGAAATAACAAACTACTGATGAAATTTTCCAGGAATAATTTAAGCTTGCGTGGTAAACGGTAAGAAAATTGCACACCATAATTTGGAAAAAAATTATTAGTCCAATCTGACATTTTAAATTAATTTCACTGCTTGTCAAGTCCACCATGTTTCGTTAAATAAAAAATATTACCAACTTTAGTTACACCAAATGCTAAAACTCAGATGGGTATTAGATCAGTCTATCGCCCTTTCATAATTTTAGGTTACCAAAGGTGGTAGAAATGTATTTTTTGTTAAAGTAATCCATAACACTTCTAATGTAAAAAATATAATATTAACATGGTTTGTTGCAGTAGGTGGCCGTGATATAGGCGGCCATGCTTTTGACAAATGAGGTTTATATTGGTAAATTACATTGAGTTACTGTATAGTAAACCAGCAAACAAAGATATTCTTATGTAAAACATTTCTTGTAAGCATTTGCGTTAAACAATTTGAGAAAAATTAAATGCTTTGAAAAGTACAATTTATGTAAATACTGCAGAGTTGAGTCAAGTGCAAATATGTCATCCAAAATTAATATATTTAACGAATTTAATGGAAGATTGCGACCAGGAAGCGTTAGAGTCGAATGGTTTGATTACGAAAATCCAAGAAAGTCTGCTGCAGATGTCAAGTAAATATGGCCTTTTGCGTAAAAGAGATTTGAACAAAATTGTTTCAAAATATTATATATATATATATATATATATATATATATATAGATATAGATATATATATATATAGATATATATATATATATATATATATATATAACAGAAAGTTAATTATGACATCTACAGTCACTAGTTGAACTTAATTTGACACGAACCAAGGAATCCAAAAGCGGAGGTTTGTCCACAAATTGACAGGCAGCCAACAATTCGTTGTTCTGACCAACCCAAGGTTCAATAAGTTTCTAATACGTTATGAGGAACGCAAGCAGAATCTAAGTGAAAATAGAGTATATTTCGTTTTAATTCCGAGAGTTCTAACCTTTGACAGCTGTTTCGTGCTAACGCACTCATCAGAAAGGATTTATGGAGCTGTCAAAGGTTAGAACTCTCGGAATTAAAACGAAATATACTCTATTTTCACTTAGATTCTGCTTGCGTTCCTCATAACGTATTAGAAACTTGATTGAACCTTGGGTTGGTCAGAACAACGAATTGTTGGCTGCCTGTCAATTTGTGGACAAACCTCCGCTTTTGGATTCCTTGGTTCGTGTCAAATTAAGTTTCAACTAGTGACTGTAGATGTCATAATTAACTTTCTGTTATATCTGTCTTGCCTTCACGGTATTAATTCTTGAGTGGATTCGTTTTAATTTCGAGAGCTCCATAAATCCTTTCTGATGAGTGCGTTAGCACGAAACAGCTGTCAAAGGTTAATATATATATATATATATATATATATATATATATATATATATATATATATATATATATATATATTGGTTGACTGGTACAGAAAACCTATCAGTGCTGGTAGGTATATGAACTATTGGTCTTACCATAGACAATCTATTAAAATAAATCTGATCAAGCAAATGAAGCAACGAGTTTTACGTATATGTTTCACCAAAAAAATTTAAAAATTCTCCATAATCTTTTAAACAAAATTCTTATCCAGTATCTTTACTTAACAAGATCCTGTTTAGTACGTCGCCTATAGACCTCCTCCAGGTAATCAAATAAATAATACTGTTAATGTTGCCAATAATGACAATGGTGATAATAATGTTAATAATAATGTTTCACAACCTAATATTTTTTACACATCTTTGCCCTTTTTTGCTGAAATCACGCCAAAACTTTCACGAATTTTCAATAAAATAGGTAATGTAAAAATTGCAAATAAAACGGTCCTTACTATAAATTCCTTATTTTCTGTCGTAAAAGACAAAACTCCTTTATTTTCTCAATCTAAATTAGTATATTGCATACCTTGTGCCAACTGTAGTCATGAATACATTGGTCAAACAGCAAGGTTGCTAAAAGACCGTATAACTTCACACAAAAGTGATAGTAGATTGCAGCCTGAGAGATGTGCTCTCAGTGAACATGTTTTCAAAGAAGGTCACTCAATGGACTACAATTCCACAAAAATTTTAACTAAAGAAGGTAATTCTTCAAAACGAATATTCTTGGAAATGGCATTTATTTCTCAATCTGATCATTGTTTAAACAAAAGAACAGATCTTAACCACTTGAGTGAGATCTGTTCTTATTTATTATTGTTGGACAAGAACCCAAGTGCTCTCAATAACAGCTCCTTTGGCATTACTTAATTTCACTCGGTATTCCTTACACTTTTTTTACTTCCCATAATTTCCACATTAATTCAAATACTTGTTCAAACATTTGTTAATAATTTTCTCAACAATTACATGAAACCATAATATATATCCTCTTTAGCAGTAATTGCAACTGTACTGGAAACCCCAGCAGCTCAGGCCAATTGTTATCTTGTTCTATAACTTCTATGAAAAAATTAGACTTTGACTTTTGACATATGACATTTGATTAATTTTAATAAATTCTAACCCAACAATTTTCTCTTCCCCCACGCTCCTCGTGGTATTCCTACAGGTGTTGTGCATCCGACACATTTTTTAGTTGTTTAATGTTTTACATAAATTTTATTAAGTACCCCATGTTGCACATGGATTTTGTCTTTTTTAATTCTATAACATCGTTGTTAAGCGACCAATCTCACTAACATTGTAAGTATAGGACTCTCATCCTCACCATTTTACCATAGTTTCATCCATTTTTGTAGCTCCCTGATGATGACAGTAACCACTGTCGAAATATTGGAAATATAATGTTATAAGAGTACACTTGCGTTTTGCTGCTGTCCCAAATATTGTCAAGTTTGTTTATATATATATATATATATATAACAGGAAGTTATTCAATGACATCTACAGTCACTAGTTGAAACTTAATTTGACACGAACCAAGGAATCCAAAAGTAGAGGTTTGTCCACAAATTGACAGGCAGCCAACAATTCGTTGTTCTGACCAACCCAAGGTTCAATCAAGTTTCTAATACGTTATGAGGAACGCAAGCAGAATCTAAGTGAAAATAGAGTATATTTCGTTTTAATTCCGAGAGTTCTAACCTTTGACAGCTGTTTCGTGCTAACGCACTCATCAGAAAGGATTTATGGAGCTCTCGAAATCAAAACGAATCCACTCAAGAATTAATACCGTGAGGCAAGACAGAATATAACAGGAAGTTATTCAATGACATCTACAGTCACTAGTTGAAACTTAATTTGACACGAACCAAGGAATCCAAAATTAATTCTTGAGTGGATTCGTTTTGATTTCGAGAGCTCCATAAATCCTTTCTGATGAGTGCGTTAGCACGAAACAGCTGTCAAAGGTTAGAACTCTCGGAATTAAAACGAAATATACTCTATTTTCACTTAGATTCTGCTTGCGTTCCTCATAACGTATTAGAAACTTGATTGAACCTTGGGTTGGTCAGAACAACGAATTGTTGGCTGCCTGTCAATTTGTGGACAAACCTCTACTTTTGGATTCCTTGGTTCGTGTCAAATTAAGTTTCAACTAGTGACTGTAGATGTCATTGAATAACTTCCTGTTATATTCTGTCTTGCCTCACGGTATTAATTCTTGAGTGGATTCGTTTTGATTTCGAGAGCTCCATAAATCCTTTCTGATGAGTGCGTTAGCACGAAACAGCTGTCAAAGGTTAGAACTCTCGGAATTAAAACGAAATATACTCTATTTTCACTTATATATATATATATATATATATATATATATATATATATATATATTTTAAAACACAGACATCCAATTAATTCGTCACCTTCCTATTCACCATTAAGAAGAGAGGATGGGTTAGAATTCCAACAACATTTAAATCTTACTATGTTTGTAGATCCTACGATTTTTGAAATATAAATAGTTAATGCATAATAATTAAATAAATTTTTGTTTTCTGTTTAATGAAACTTTATAGCGAATAATAAATAATAATGTTATTTCTTATAGAAATTTTGCATTATTCACATGTATATCTACAATATTTAATGGTTGTAGATCATATGTTTACCTTTTCAACTGTCAAAAAATTTCCACTTAAATATCGTGGCGCCACGAAAAAAATTTCGGAAATTTTTTTTAGTTGCCATGGTAACTAGTCAAAATTAATGCATCTTATTGGTTAAAAAGTAGAGGTGTGAAATTTTCATGTAAATTAAATTATTTATACATAAGAAACAAATTAAATACTAAAAAATCGGTGTTTTACCATTTTGACGGTTAGTTTGAGGTTATGTCAAAAAGTGTCGTATAAAAAAGTTTTTGATTTTTTTATTATCTACAACTTTATCACTGAACATTTTTCGCTAGGAGGTCACGTTTCGCCGCAAATCGCAAAAACAGTTTTCAACCCCTAAACTGCATCCCCATTTCACATTTTGAGTGTTTTCGTGTTGAATTTGTTTTTCCTTAAAGTTGGAACCTCAACAATATTTTCCACCTGGTCCTTGCCTGTTAGTTTTTTGTTATTTTTAGCGTTTAATATTTGTTTTGGCCCCAGCCTAAAAACTATAGTTACTTTCTTAATATTTGTCTTTTATATTTTTTTGCAGAATTTGGAACGTATGACTTCGTCGTTATCGGCGCTGGTTCGACAGGGTCCGTCATAACCAGCCGTCTGTCGGAAATAGGAAATTGGAAAGTCTTGCTCCTGGAAGCTGGAAAATACCCGGACAACTTCACAACGATACCCAGATATTTCGCAGTTCAGGTCTTTAGCGACTATAATTGGGGATTCATCAGTACGCCACAGAAAACGGCGTGTCTAGGTAATAATAATAATAATAGTAAAGTACAGTGGGCCATCTAAACTAATATTCCTCTACACGATTTAAATAACATATTACATTAATAATCTTAATTTTCGAATTTTCCAACTGTTCTTTGTCTATTGTCAGTTGTCAAATTTAAAGTTTCACTTTTCACTGGACACAGTCAACGTCAATTAGTTGTGTCAAATTTCGTTTCTATCTGATTCTCATGTCTACTAGATCAGAACGAAAATTTATTTCAGAAATTAAATGTACACTTGAACAAAATCGGCCACTTGTGTAGGATGAGTGCTATGAAAGCCTGAAGCACCTTGTACAGTGTCCGCCAAAATGTTTGAACCATATATGGGAAACTTTTTTATTAATATGACACTAAGGTAAACACGATTAAATTTCCACAGATTTATTGTCTTCGCGACATGTTTCGATACACTGTATCTTTTTCAAGCGAATGTAATACATTAAATTATTCTACCTTGAACATTACTTAAATACCCTTCTTAACAATTGAGGTAATTAGGAGCTACCTATGATAAAAATAAAATTGACAATACAATGTAGGTAGATACCTGGAAATCTCAAAACATATCTACTACTTAATTAGTTGAAAAGGTTCAACAAAGGGGAACTATTAAGGTCCAATTGATCATTTAGTAAACAATTCGAATTTTTCAATTTATTAATTTCCAAGAATTCTAAATAATTAAGTCTAATACCTTTATTTTCAACATGAAGGATTTCAAAGTTTTCATCGAAGTCATGGTCTTCTTCCAAAATATGATTGGCATATGTTGAATGTGTTTTATTATTTACATAATTCATACGGTGCTCACGTACACGGCTTTTGAATGGTCTACCAGTCTGGCCTACATATACTTTGGAACAAGAACCACAATTCAATTTATAAACTCCTGATTTTTTAGATTTTTGTGTTTTATCTTTATTATTTTTAATAAACCTTCCCAACGTGTTATCTGTTCTGAATGCTACTCTTAAATTTTGTTTTTTCAAAAATGACGCTATTTTTTCTGAAACGGGCCCTGAATAAGTTAATGTTCTGTAATTATTGTCAAGGTTCCTCATAGTGGGGTACACTTCTTGGATAGCCTTTCTATGTAATTTTTTAGCAAGAATATTCTCTATTAATTTGACTTGATATCCATTGTTAACTGCTATCTGTTTTATAATATTTAATTCTTTGCAGAAGTTTTCTTCAGAAAGAGGAATATTAACTAATCTATGTATCATACTATGGTATGCTGATATTTTATGTATATATGGATGTATCGAATTATTATGAATGGTGATGTCAGTATGGGAAGGTTTATGAAAAATAGAAAAATGGTGTTTGTTGTTGGTTTTACCTATTGTCAGATCTAAAAAATTTAATGACTGACATCACCATTCATAATAATTCGATACATCCATATATACATAAAATATCAGCATACCATAGTATGATACATAGATTAGTTAATATTCCTCTTTCTGAAGAAAACTTCTGCAAAGAATTAAATATTATAAAACAGATAGCAGTTAACAATGGATATCAAGTCAAATTAATAGAGAATATTCTTGCTAAAAAATTACATAGAAAGGCTATCCAAGAAGTGTACCCCACTATGAGGAACCTTGACAATAATTACAGAACATTAACTTATTCAGGGCCCGTTTCAGAAAAAATAGCGTCATTTTTGAAAAAACAAAATTTAAGAGTAGCATTCAGAACAGATAACACGTTGGGAAGGTTTATTAAAAATAATAAAGATAAAACACAAAAATCTAAAAAATCAGGAGTTTATAAATTGAATTGTGGTTCTTGTTCCAAAGTATATGTAGGCCAGACTGGTAGACCATTCAAAAGCCGTGTACGTGAGCACCGTATGAATTATGTAAATAATAAAACACATTCAACATATGCCAATCATATTTTGGAAGAAGACCATGACTTCGATGAAAACTTTGAAATCCTTCATGTTGAAAATAAAGGTATTAGACTTAATTATTTAGAATTCTTGGAAATTAATAAATTGAAAAATTCGAATTGTTTACTAAATGATCAATTGGACCTTAATAGTTCCCCTTTGTTGAACCTTTTCAACTAATTAAGTAGTAGATATGTTTTGAGATTTCCAGGTATCTACCTACATTGTATTGTCAATTTTATTTTTATCATAGGTAGCTCCTAATTACCTCAATTGTTAAGAAGGGTATTTAAGTAATGTTCAAGGTAGAATAATTTAATGTATTACATTCGCTTGAAAAAGATACAGTGTATCGAAACATGTCGCGAAGACAATAAATCTGTGGAAATTTAATCGTGTTTACCTTAGTGTCATATACTATGAATTTCCATCAAGTAAAGGCCACGTCAATCCAAAATTTTTTATTAATAGTTTCTCAGAAAATTTCATTCTTCATAAAAGTTGGGGCATTCAATTAGACTTAATACGCTGATATCGGTTATTATCAGTGGCGTGCAGCTAAGAGGGATTCGGCCGATATTCTAAAATCGCTGCAGAGTAAAGTGACATTACTATGCAAAATATCGAAAAAATGTATTGACTAAAGTTGTTTGCTATTGAATGATATTCCCAATTATCCAGTTTACTCAACCAATTACCGATTTTATTATTTTTAGGGATCCTGGCATTATTTCATTATGTTTCCGTTACTGTTTTTTGACTCATTTTCAAGATTTTGTTAGATAAGATAATTTATGCTAATTTAGCAATTT
The DNA here is from genome assembly GCA_944452925.2 of Chrysolina oricalcia. Lineage (NCBI taxonomy): Eukaryota > Metazoa > Arthropoda > Insecta > Coleoptera > Chrysomelidae > Chrysolina > Chrysolina oricalcia. The sequence continues at coordinate 5,093,445 of OX101815.2, read as the reverse complement.
ACTACTCAAAAATTAGTGTGGATAATTCCCATTAAAAATTGAGGCCAACTCATTAAGAAGTTATTAAAATCAGTTATTGGTAGACTAAACTGGATAAATGGGAATACATTTTGTGGATGGGTGTAAAAAAATTGCATTTTTCGACTTTAAACGGCTGGGAATATTTCTAAACTGCCGAATTCAGCGAATATTACTTCATCTTATAGAAAATTTCCTTCTGAATCCGAAATTGTACTTGTTTTTCGAATCAGAAGGCTAATTCATTTTGAAAATGTCGATTTTGTGGATGGGTGCACTTTTCCGTCAAAATAATTGCCCTTTTCTAGTTAACCCTTTGTCGAATTTAATTTTTGAGGTGATATTCGGAATAAGCTCGTCGAGTTACTTCTGAGGGAATTTTGAGAATTTTCGAAAAATTCAAAATAAAAATTTTCGCAAAATTCGATTTTCTTCTATATCGAATCCTCCTCCTCGATATAATGAAACTATGGTTCAAATGATTTTCACATAAAGAGGGTTTACAAAACCACGATAATTTTTTCGCTTTTCAAAAGCTTCTTCAAGTGGTGAGGATATACTTCAGATATTTATTTTTCAAATAAACATTTTCGCATAATTCGATTTCGAATCCTCCGTATTCTCCAGATTTATCACCTATTTCTGATGAAACTAGAGGCCTTCTACCTCCAAATGCATGTTTCTGAAATCCCCACTTCTGATTGCTTCCAGAATTGATTCGAGGGTATACAAAAATGTATACCTAGACCTTCGAGGCAAATACATTCAAAAACAGTGAAGCCTAATCCTTGTTTTTTATCAGTTCCTCAAAATGTTCTGTGTTGAAACCCTTGTAGGGCGTCAAATTCAGCGCATGAACTCATCTAATCGTTTCCTAATTTCCGTTCAATCAATGGCGTTTCCTGATAGCTCAAGAATCCATCAGACAAATTTGCAATGAATCAAAAAAATCCCCAACTCCTTTTTATCCAGCATTCCGAAAGCTACTTTCAGTTGGATAAATTCAATCTTTCGTAAAGTAGGATAGGGGTTATAAAATACAGTTTTATAAAAATAAACTGTTTGAAAAGTAAGATTTTATTTCCTATTCTGCTTGAACTCGCCCAATGAACAGAATTGGGTGTAATTGGTCGAAATAATTGAAACTAATAGCAATTACACCGATTTTCTGGTAATAAAACTGAGCTTTGGTACATTAATGCTTCAATTGAACTTTTCCCAACGACTGCAGTGAAGATGCATTATATCGGATATCACATACCGGCGTCGAAGTGGAATTAATAATAATTTTATTGTCTGTCTCAAAAGTAAACATACAAAAATTCGTCGTTTATCAAAAATTTTGGGCAATCAAAAGGTGGAGTGTTAGGTCTGATGACCGATTTTTCCACACCCTCCTGAAAAAAATTAATATACAGGGTGTTTCTTAAGTACGTGTTAAGGAGCATGTTGCTGACATCAAAATAAGAAGAAAAGTTCCTATAAACATATGTCCGTAAGTTATTCGTTTCTGAGATACAGAGTGTCAAAGATGAATTCTTATTTTTATTTTTTTGTGAATAATTTCAAAATTATTTTGATATTTGGGTGAAGTTTGGTATCTGGGAATATTCATTATTTAGTTCGTGTGAAAAATATATTCTTGGTAGAGGTCACTGAGAGTAAGTGTTTTCGAATTATTGAGATTTGAAATAATCTATGCAAGTTATTTTTAATGACAAGATTTTTAAATTTTAAATAAATTCAATAAGAAATCAGTTTTTTCGCAATTAACATAAAATTTGATTTTGTCATTGAAAAATCATCCCAGATACCAACCTTTACTCGAATATCACAAATATTTTGGAATTTATTTACAATAAACAAATATATGAATTAAACATTGACACTCTGTATCTTCAAAACGAATAACTTGCGGACATGGGTATATAGGAACTTTTTTTCTTATTTCGACGTTGCAGTCATTAGTTATTGACTGCTAGACCTACCCTATACTGATGAGGAGCAACACTCCGAAATCGATATATAGGTGGTCCGAATGTTTCGATGAACATTCCCATGCAACCAAGCAATTGCAGAGATAACCTTGTAGGAACTCTGCACGGAAATTTCATCAGATGTAATTCAATGTTCGTCGTGGCATTAGCCAGGAGAGTAGTTGTTTTCTGATTGATTTTCGACCCAACTTTTCCTATTGTATAGGTATTAGCAATGAGCAGTCCTCCGGACATCTTATGCCTCTTGTCATAAGCTCATTGTGACCTACAGTTTTCTTTTTCGTTTTATATACGGTCTTGACGATCGTGGTCATGGGTATCGCTTGGTTGAGCTTCCGGCGCTGAGATGGCGCTCGCAGTTTGGAGTTAATCCACTGTGCGGGCGCGGTCTCAGTTTCGGTCTGTAAATGGGTTTGGTTGTCGATTCATTCGTTGCAGTCATTAGTTATTGACTGCTAGACCTACCCTATACTGATGAGGAGCAACACTCCGAAATCGATATATAGGTGGTCCGAATGTTTCGATGAACATTCCCATGCAACCAAGCAATTGCAGAAATAACCTTGTAGGAACTCTGCACGGAAATTTCATCAGATGTAATTCAATGTTCGTCGTGGCATTAGCCAGGAAAGTAGTTGTTTTCTGATGGATTTTCGACCCAACTTTTCCTATTGTATAGGATATTAGCAATGAGCAGTCCTCCGGACATCTTATACCTCTTGTCAGCAACATGCTCCTAAAGTTTCTACACGTACTTAAGAAACACCCTGTATAGTAAACGCAAATACTCTAGACCCTAACCCACTACAATATTTTCAAATGAATGGATATTATAAAAATCAAACAGTAAATGGAAACACTCAAGTCGGTGCATATCAAATTAGGAGATTTGACATATATACAGTGAACAGATATCATTGTTGTGTTAGTAATTCTATTTTTTGTCATATAGAAATTTATTGATAACGAAAATTTTGGTATTTTCGATGAATTACTGTCTGATGCAATTTGATATGAAAAGGAGGATTTATACATTTCTTTATTATGTTTGGGAATATCAATCAAATTTCTCCTTCTTAAATTAAAATTTTGAATCAGTTCTATATGTGACTCTCCTGGTATAGATATTCCGTATTTTTAGTCTTGAGAATTTCATAAAGAAGACATCGTGAATGAAGTTCGAGACGGTTGACCATGTTGAGACAGCCATTTATTTTAGTTTATGAGATATTCCATTCCTCCTTCCCAGGCTATGGATTAGGCGCTGTTTTGGAATCTTTGAAACCCTCATCCTGATCTCATTTATAATTTTTGAGACTTCTCTTAAATTTGTACAATTGAAACAGAATAAATCATCAACTTTTTCATCAATATTATTGTGTTGGCGGTTATTCCTCAGTTCATTGAACAAAAATTTGTGGTACTCTTCAGGCTTTCTCAGTGATTCTGTTAATTCCTTCATTTGCTTTTGTTTTATTTTAATTTAATGTTTTCAACTCCTCCCATTTCTCTTTAGAGGAAGAGCAAGAAAGTTTCTCTTTTGATTGCAGAAGTGGAATTTCTTAGCTGCTTGTAATACTCCCAATGCGCCGGCTATTTATACTTTTTGTACCTCGTTAGTGCCGTATCTCTTGGATTTTGCATTAATTTGATATTTTCTGTTATCCAAGGCTGCTGTTTTTTCTTATCTGAGTTGATAACCAGAGTTTTCGCGGGAGCATGTATAAACTACAAATTCTAGAAGTGTACTAGGTATTCAGATATTCAATTTTTCGTCGATCGAGTTGGTATGAATATTATAATAATAATAATAATAATAATAATAAACGGCTTTATTATTTCCAGCATAATACAATATTAGTGTACATTTCATAGTTTTTAAATATCATTGGTATTATAAAACTGAAAATAAAAGGCGAAGTTCAATTCAGTAGCAGGTCAAACCTACTACTGACTCGTTCTTCCACTCAACCTTCAACGGTCTCAAACATCAGATAGGAGCCAAGTTTACTAACATTTTTTTATTTTTATTCGATCTAGTTTTCCACTGTGACAGGTATTAAAAAATGTTCAAGCTTGACAAGTTTCACCAATCTTGAGTTTCGGACTAGCTTTGAATCTTGATAGTTTTAAGGTTTTTATGGAGATAGGAATATAATTATTGTAGACGTTGCAAATTTGGTAACTGTAAGAGCGTTTGAAAAATTCAGTTTTGGAAGAGGGTGGTGTTAGAATTCCTTTGAACCGTATGTTGATTGTATGTAAATCAGTTCTAAATTTTATTTTATTATACAAATAGGGAGGACTTTTATTGACAATAATCTTATGATAGAGACATTACGAGTGCAGTATCCTTCTATTTTCTATATTTAGCCAGACAGATTCCTTGAGTTTGTGAGATATTCTTTCTAGTTTTCTTATACCGTATATGAGACGCAGAAAAGAGTTCTGTACTTTCTGTATGTTTTGTGTTGGATAATTTCATTAAGTGAAGCAGCCCAGAGGATTCGAAAAACCTGGTGATCTAGTCTGCAGACTGAACAAAAGTTTGTACGGTCTCAAACAGACTCCGAGATGCTGGAATCACAAATTCCGAAAGTTCCTGGAGGAATTTGAATTGAAGCAGATAAATGCTTATCACTGCGTTTTTGTCGGAAATATCGATGGTGATATTTATTTGGCACTCTTTGTAGACGACGCACTAATTTTGACAAAGTCAAGTGACAACATTCAGAAATTATTAGCACATCTCAAAGTGAACTTCGAAATAACTATTGGTGATGCAAAATGTTTCATAGGCATAGAAATATGGAGAGACAGAGAGAAGAAGCGAGTAGGAATAACTCAAGAAAGTGTTGTGAAGAAAATTTTGAAAAAATTCAATATGTCTGATTGTTCCCCGTCAAATGTTCCATTCCAGCCAGGACTACAACTTCAGAAAGTTCCGAATGTCGATAAAAATTGCCTGAACATACCATATCGTGAAGCAGTAGGCAGTTTGTTGTATATAGCTATGATTTCTCGTCCAGACGTTAGCTATGTTAGAAAGTTTTTGAATAATTATGGCCCGCAACATTGGACTGCTGTCAAGAAAATTCTGAGATATTTACAAGGTACAAAAAGTTTTGGAATATCACATGGAAATAGTACAAATTTCAATGAAGTGAACTTGTGTAGATATACCGATGCAGACTATGCTGGGGATGTTAGTACTAGGGAGTCTAGAGCTGGATATGTTTTCGCGATCAATGGATCTGCAGTTACATGGTCTTCACAACGTCAGCAAGTTGTAGCATTGTCTACAACTGAGGCTGAGTACATTGCTCTTTCTTTGGGGTGCAGAGAAGCTGTCTGGTTACGTCAGTTGATGAAAGAACTTGACCTTAAACTTGACGTTTTGGAAAATTTTGCGACTGTCATAAAAGTTGATAATCAGAGTGCGATAAAACTTGCAAATAATCCCGAATTTCACAAAAGGACGAAGCATGTTGACGTAAAATATCACTATGTCCGTAAAGTTATAGAAAACGGAGAAGTGATACTGAACTACGTGGAGTCCAAACTTCAGCTGGCGGATATCATGACAAAGCCTCTTCCAAGACAGAAAATTTCGTTCATGTGTTCTGAACTCAATATTTTGGATCTTAATGAAATAGGGAGAGTGTTGGATAATTTCATTAAGTGATTGTATTTTGTTATACATATTTACCTATGTTGTTTAGAAAAAAAAACTGATGTCATAATAAAAATACGTTTATGCTGTAGTAAATTTTTATCTGCAAATTATTTCTTCCATATTGAATACTCTGCATTGGATCAGTTTATCCAAAATTTTGTTTGAATACACTGATTAAATTTGGTCCATATAGGCAATCAGCATAGTTGAAAAGGGACAAAACCAGGCTTTCACATATTTTCATTTTCAATTTCACCGATAACAAATGTCTATTACTATAAATAAGTTTATTGTGGAGTATGCTCTCTGCACAAGTTTGTTGACATCTCTCAAATCTAAGCTTACTATCGATAACGACACCGAGACACTTTGCTTCATCTGAAATAACCATAGCAGTGTTTACTATCAGAATATTGAGGGAACGTTTCAAAGTAGGTTGGTGTTTTTTGGGTCCAAAGGCAATTACGTTCGACTTACTTGCATTTATGATGAGACAATGATCCCTCGCCATATCAACAAATGATCTTAGATCTTCATTAATATTGGCACCTTGTCGGACTCCAGACCTAAGGTCTACGAAAATCGACTCTTCTTGAAGTCGTACTTTCTGTCGCCTATTCTTAATATATCTTTCTAGTAGTGATACGGTATTTTCTGACAAACCGATATAGTATAAAATAGCTAGTAGTAATTCTCCGTACTGAAGTCTAACATTATCAAAATTGTACATAACCCCTGGTCAGTAGCTTGAATGATATCATCGACTATGTGAAGGAGTGCAGTAGTACCATAGAAATATATATTATATACTTACTCTAGAATGCTAATCCCGCCAATTTTCACGGCGAAAAGCATGCCGCGTATGCGACCCGTTTACGATGTGCGCATGCGCGTCATCAGTGTAGTTTGGGTAGATCGTTGCCAAGTTTGAAAATAATTTGGTGTTCCAATTCAGAGCTAGTTGTAATGAGGCAATAGCTGCTTTCCATTTAACGTAAGGAGCTCCTCAGAGCTACCCAGAGCGTATGACCCTGCGTTCCATTTAGTGGGGCTTCAAGCACCGATTGACATTCCCCTTGCCCCTCGAGCACCACCCGTTTTATTGGTGCATGAAGCACAAGTAGACAAAAGTCAAAACGCGAATACACAGTTTTTTGGCGAAAAAGTCAATGATAAAGTAATTTCCGATCTCAGGGGCTTGAAGCTCTGGGGCTTAACACTCCTAAATGGAAAACGCCTAGTAAAACACATGTCATTTGAAAGAGAGAAATTTGACAGCGCATTTAGGACTTTTTAAAACTGAAAAAACCTTTTAGAGATAGATTACTCCGAATTTTAGAAGCGAAAGAAATTTATTTAAAACAATAATGTACCCTATGCCACTGTAATTATAGCCGTGCAACAGTGCTTTTTCATCAACGGGAAGACTTGTCACTAAGATCTGTCACTCTTGTCAGAGACAGAGTCGGTTTTTAGAATTTCAGATTTTCTCTTGTCGTTTTGTGTGGTGTTTGTTGTCATTGGTTTTTATCTTTCGTGAATTTGCATTAATCTTATTCCTCTAAAGACAATTTCTAATAAAGCCGTTTCTTCCTAAAAATAAACAATGAACTGTTTAGTGTTGTGTAAAGGAAAAATACCTTAAATTCATTTTTGGTAAAAAATTAAATTTTTTATGTACCTATATGCTTTGCTCAAAATAGCTTAAATATTATTTTAGCTAGACAAAAAATGCATGATTTTTGGTTATTGTTTTCAAGAAGAGACCCCAGCTGAACATTTGAGTGAGAAAATTGTAATTTTTTGCAGACATTTTCCTTATGAAGATTCATGTGAAAACGACAATAGAATAATTTGAAACCTAGTGCAGTACCAATACTGTGTCTGCATAAGCATGCATGGCGAGTGATACAACTTTCTACCACACCGCTTATATTATGAGTTCTAGATTCCTACAAAAAGTACTAAACATACTCAAAATCGCATCAGAAAATTAATGTCAATATGGAAGTGCTTTTCTTCGATGGTAAGGAAAATGCTTCTGGCCTCACTTTTCCATGCACCCCCATTGTGGAAATTGCACTAAGGTAATACAATCAGAAATACTCGTAGAAATAGCATGTTAATCTCTTCAAATGATTTAATTAAATGCAGTTGCTTATTTTGACATGAATCGTTCTAGAAAAAAACCTCGATCTTCCAAGCATCCAATTTGAGGAGAAATTATTCATGATAATAGCTGAAATTAATTTTCATAGTTTTTGTACTTTCAATTTATTTTCCAATCCAGTGCTTCCTTGAAATTCGCACCGACGATTTGGGGTGGTTCCGTAGGTTTTTGTTGGTTAACTACAGCTGAAAAGTGAATATGATACCAAGAATCAGTCGCTTCAGAGCGGTAAATAATAATAATAACCGCACTCTACTTTCTGATGACCTTTGCTGAATATTCGGGATCATAAATATGTGAAAATATGTATTCAAATCGGCTAAAAAAGCAGTACAATGAGAGTTCCAACCTTATTCTCCGAGATTCAGAATAAATGTTTGTTAATCTTCACAAGTACCATAATATTTTATTAAAACCGGGCCTGTTACAAAAATCACTAATGACGCGCTTGCGCATTGCGGACTAGCCCGAACTTTTTACAACACTTTTGACATGGGGATTAGCATTCTAGAATCTATAGTAGGTATATAATATATATTTCTATGAGTAGTACAGCTATATCCACTCCTAAAACCAGACTGCATATTTGGAATCAACGAGTGACGGCTCAAGTAAGTTCTCATTTGACTGTCAATAGCTTTTTCCAGAATTTTGTAGAGAGTAAGTAGTATAATAATGGCTCGAAGAGCTTTATACTTCGTGGGATTTGTTTTCTTAGGTAATACTGTTATCACTCCACTCCTCCATGAAATCGGAAATATATTTTGACTCAAACAAAAATTGATTATGGGTTATATACGTAACAATATGCGGACAACAAAGTTTGATTAGTTTAATATTTAGTCCGTCACAGCCAGTAGCATTGGTGGATATATTACAAATTGTATTGAAAATGAATAGGTCATTAACTTCATGTAATTGAAAATTGTTTCATTTATTCTATTATTTCTATAGTAATCTGTCAGTTGAGCCGGTGCATGAGATGAAGGAATTGAATTCACAAAATAGTTATTGATTTCATTAGCATTTTTCAGATTTTCCGGTATCTCATTTTGTTTTGTAGGTATAAGTTGATTGAATTTTCCAAGTATCTTTGGAGCAAGCATTATTCAATACATGAGTAAAATAATATCTTTGTAAAATGTATAATGAGCAGGTTCTTTAGTTCTTCTATATCTACTTAACGCTTTATCTCTGGTTTTCATCATCTCTTTCAAATTGAATGTAAACCAAGGTACACGAGGTTTAGTTTTACTCTAGGGTGACTAAAGGGGCATGCCGATCAAAAAGATTCATTACACAATTTACGAAGTAGGACACTTTTTCTTCTACACTTTCTTTGTCAAAAATTCTGAAAAATGATGTATTGAATAAGTCTCTAGTGAACAAATCTTCATATATTTTATTCCAGTTTTTGTCTTCGAGTTCATGATTGAAGTTGTTCGAATTCTTCCTAGAATAATCACGGAAAGGTATCGTTTTGGTTTGTATGTGGATGCTATCTATTTGAAAAGAACAAGTGCTATCTATTTCAAAAGAACAATACCTATATCAAAAAGTGTCGTATGGAACCTGTATCAACTGGACCGTAATTTTTCACCTCAAAATTGGTAAATGGAAGATCAATCAAAGTCATAGACGTGTTCGTAATATGAGTTGGTTCTGAAATATTCTGTTTGATATTGAAAGACTGAACAACACATTTGAAATCATCGTCAATTGCAAGTTAAGATAGTCGATGTTGAAGTCTCCAGGGAGTTAATGCGATCGAAATCACGGAAAATATTTTTCCAGGTGTTCTGGTATCTATCCAGGAAAGCCACTTGATCACTCTTAGGTGGTCTATAACAAATTACCACTGCAAATTTTTCTTTCTTAATTTTAATTTATATCCATCGATGTTCGATGAACGACACATTTTCTGAAAGTAAAACTTTAAATTTGAGGAAACTGTCAACAAAAACGCAATCAATAAAATATTTAACTATTATATACATTGCGGCCTCTTTAGCCCCCTTCTTAACTTTTGACTACATAAATGGATCACATTGGATCAGGTATGCTGATGACGTATTTTGTGTTTTTGATGTGAAAAATCCATAGAAATATATATTATATAATTACTCTAGAATGCTAATCCCGCCAATTTTCACGGCGAAAAGCATGCCGCGTATGCGACCCGTTTACGATGTGCGCATGCTCGTCATCAGTGTAGTTTGGGTAGATCGTTGCCAAGTTTGAAAATAATTAGGTGTTCCAATTCAGTTTTTTGTTATGAGGCAATAAAACACATGTCATTTGAAAGAGAGAAATTTGATAGCGCATTTAGGACTTTTCGAAACCGAGAGATAGATTACTCCGAATTTTAGGCGCGAAAGAAACTTATTTAAAACAATAATGTACCCTATGCTACTGTAATTATAATGACCGTGCAACAGTGCTCTTTATCATCAGGAAGACTTGTCACTAAGATCTGTCACTCTTATCAGAGATCAGAGACGGTTTTTATAATTTCAGATTTTCTCTTGTCGTTTTGTGTGGTGTTGTCGTTGGTTATTCTTTCATCATTCGTGAATTTGCATTAATCTTGTTCCTTTAAAGACAATTTCTAATAAAGCCGTTTCTTCCTACAAATAAACAATGAACTGTTTAGTGTAGTGTAAAGGAAAAATACCTGAAATAAATCATTTTTGGTAGATAATGAATTTTTTTATGTACCAATATGCTTTGTTCAAAATAGCTTGAATATTATTATTGACAAAAAAGTCATGATTTTTGGTTATTATTCTTGAGAAGAGACCCCAGCAGAACATTTGAGCGATAAATAATAATAATAACCGTACTCTAATTTCTGATGGCCTTTGCTGAATATTTGGAATCATAAATATGTGAAAATATGTATTCGAATCGGCTAACTACAAATAACAGGTATAAGTACAATGAGGTTTCCAACCTTATTCTCCGAGATTCCGAATTAACGTTTGTTAATCTTCACAAGTACCATAATATTTTACTAAAACCGGGCCTGTTACAAAAATATCTAATGACGCGCTTGCGCATTGCGGACTAGCCTGAACTTTTTACAACACTTTTGACATGGGGATTAGCATTCTAGAGTAAGTATATAGTATATATTTCTATGGAAAAATCAGAATATAAATCACTTCCTGAATAGTCTGAATTCAGTATTTGAACAAATTAAATTCACGATGGAGATGGAAGTTGACAGACAGCTGCCATTTTTGGACACACTGGTAATCAGGAATGGGGAACATGTAGAAATAGACATTTATTGAAAACCAACCAACACTAACAGGTTTATACCCATTGATTCAAACCACCACATTCAACACAAGATGGCGAGTTTCAATTTCCTTGACAGGGCATTAAACTTTCCACTCAGTGTTGAACGGTTTCAACGAGAAATAAAAACTATTAAAGAAATAGCCATTAGTAATGGGTATTCGCCGAAAATGGTAGATAATTTGTTGAAAAAGAAAAAGTTCAGAACGTCCTTAAGACAAATAACCACACTAGAACAACCTAAAGACAGGAAAAAATTCATTAAAATTACACACAATACCTACGGCTTGCGAGAGGTCTCAACTCTATTTTCCGAGACGCAAACCTTCAGCTAGTACATAGCAGTACGAACAATCTCCAAATGTTGTTAGGTAATCCGAAAGATATAATTCCAATTTTAGAGAGATCAGGAATCTTTGAAATTATTGACAGCTAACTGCGATAATGTATATTATGGCCAAACCAAAATATCTACGAATGTTTGTTTCCGCGAACATTTGGCACATGCTAAATATTCGCGAGAAAATAAATCAAGTGTTGCGGATCATTTATTAGAAACTTATCACAAAATTAATATCCAAAATTTAAAATTAATAAAGCCTGTTGATGATTACAGATTGTTATGAAAGTATTGCTATTCGAAAAAGAGGCTCGAAACCCTTGCTTAATAATGATAATGATCCATTAAATTCCAAACTATTTGATTTGATACCAGCAAATGAATAATTAAGTGCCTTTGTTGTATTGTTTATCGGGTGGGGTTGTACCTGTCCAACAGGTAGGGTCACTTCCTAGTAAACAGATTATTACCTCATGGTAATTAATTATGTGATATAAATAAGACTGGTATGCCGATTTACAGTTAGTTTAGTAATCCCTAGTGATGAAGATAACTTTGTTATCGAAATGCGTATCTAGGAATAAAATTACTTGTGTATAATACTTTTTGTTCTCACTTTAAAATCTCGAACAAAATTTGAGAATTGCATCAGTCTTTTCTTCATTGAATGGCGTGACGTTCCGTCCTCGACTACCTGGTCTGCTCTTAATACCTTCAAAACGTAAACAACAAATATTTTCACAGGCGCCGTAGACAACAGATGTGCTGTCCCTCGTGGTAAGGGCATCGGAGGTACGTCACTAATCAACGAGCTCGTCTATAGCCGAGGCAACAAAATAGACTACGACAGATGGGCTAAAATTGTGAACGATCCCAGCTGGGAGTACGAAAATATCCTTGACTACTTCAAGAAATCCGAAGATTTCCACAAAAACAACCCATATGCTCCGGTGGACGAGGAATACCACGGCAAAGATGGGTAAATATTTTTTTTCTTAAATATGTTGAATTTGTCATATACAGTATGACCCATTCCTAAAAATGTAATAAACGCTAGAACGCCAAACCCGCTGTCCGAGATTCAGTTAAATGACGCCTCTCAGGGAATGATGACCAACCTTTGCACCTGCGCATTATTGCTGTTTCTGGACACGTCGTTGCCAAGTTTTCGTTTTTTTTTCGTGTTCCAAATGAAGTTCGGAATATCTGTGGTTAGGGCAGGTAATTATGGGAAGTCCAGTAAACTTGGCAACGCCGCCTTAAAATCCTATCGTGGCGTATCAAGCGAAGAAAGATAATAGTCTAAGATCCGGCTGCAGAATTAGTGCGTTTATTGGTTTTTGCTGAAAACTTAATTTTTATGAATATTTATAATTAGAAGAATATATATTTACCAGGTTGCCTACCAGTATTTTTATTAAATTATTTTTAATTGATTTTTGGGAAAAAATTTCGTTCACTTGTTTTTTAGATAAAATAACGTCCACATCGCGGCAATTTATATAAAGATTCTAAAAAATCACGGTTGCCGTTGCGCACCTGGCCGTACCTCTTCGCAGCCAGGTGTAAACAGGTATGATTTCGTTATACGTTCATAAATTAAAGCTAATTTTTTTCTATTTATAATCATATATGGTTGCCTAATTAAATCCGCCCGCAAATAAAGGTTAATGGCTGTTAAAAATAATAAATATTTAAGGTAGAGTAAAAGACTGGCAATAACCGATATGCTCGTACTTAGTCTAATTAATTGCACCAACTTTTATGAAGATTGACATTTTCTGAGAAACTATTAATGAAAAAGTTTCCCATATGGTTCCAACATTTTGGCGGACACTGTATAAAAATGAAGCAAATTTCTCTGTAACTGGTCCTGAATAAGGGTATGAATAGAAACAAAAAATATTCTCGTGTTCCAAGAAGTAATTTGTAATTTTTGTAAAATAAAATTCGAATGTTTCTAAAAGTAGAAAAGTAAATCAAATAGAAAGCAAAAATATTTCTTCTAAGAATTATCTGAAATTAAACAATTCAATATTCACTGCAACAAATATTGTAACTACTCGATATCGTTTGGTATGCCAACTGAATGGTCAACAATGTCACCTTGAAACTGAAAGTTGATTCTTCTGATGTCATTAAACAAATTAACATTAAAGTATTTTAAGTATTATACAATGCGACATGTAGATGGCGATACTGAGCTCGCATCCAAGTCATGTCGTAACTTCAGTGATCTGGCCTCCAAGTCATGTCGTAACTTGATTGAAACAATGGGACAGCATTAAAATCAGGTTTTTTTGAAGAATCCTGCATTGAAATGACGTCAAATATACATGTTTGTAACTAATCACGCTAGATGACACTCGCGTTTGCGTCCAACACCAATTACACAGGCATTGACTAACTATCTTACTTCTATATAAACAATGATACTACTCAAAGAGACTAAACCAACAGGAGGGTTTAATAAGGTCTAGTCAATCAGAATCTTGTAGCATCAACGCGTCATAGTGACGTACTTGGACATGAGTACAGAGTCGAACTCGAACCAAGCAACAAAACTGTCTGCAGTAACTCTCATATACCAAGAGCTAGACCGTCACTGTCTATAGAGAACGGCGGCCATGACATGTCCAACTACGTCACATTCGTCACAAATGTTCTTTCATCTCTTTCTATTAGTCTTGTCTTATGGGGATTAGACTCTCCTAGTCAAATAACGTTTAATCTATTTGGATACTACTGACATTCATGACTATACTATTTCAAAAAGACTCTATGGATACAGAAATTAATAGAAAAGGGAGGTGGGACCAAATGGATCTGTGAGTGTTTGTATGATTCCAAATATCTCAAATAAAGTTACTTGAAGAGAGTACTGGCAGATTCCTAATCTTCAAAAAATTATAGAAAAATAATCAAAAATAAAAGTTTTTAGTATATTAGATGCTGCTAGTGGCAGTGGCTGCACTAAATTTTGCGACAAACCTACAAGAAAAAAATTATAACTAAATTAAATCGGCTTTTCCGATTATCCCGGAAAATTTGAGGTTATGTGGAAAAATGTTAAATACAAAAGTTGTAGATCTTTTTATTGACAATAACTCTTTTCTTCAACTTTTTTTCATATAAGGTTAATTTTCTCTGCAAATCGTGAGAAATCATTTTTACCCCCAAACGTTCACGTCCTTTCGCCCTTCTATCATAATCAAATCCTTATTTATGTCCTTGTTTATTCTTTGTATCTATCAAGGTAACATGAAATTTTTATTCTCGAAAGGCTTCAACCGTTGAATCCTCATACAACGCTTCAACTGTTAATTTCAATAATTTTATTAAATAAATATAAACTTAAAACAAAAATTAAAACAACTGATTTTTGTAATTCTGTTTTTTAATTTTTTCGCGTTTTCTGGTAATTTTTTCCCTAGTAGTGCTACTCTTTCATTACATAATCTAAAAGTAGACGCTTCAACGGAAGAAATGGCGGCTGGCTGGCTTGAAAAGACTAATTTTGCCGTTAAAACTTCTCAGTTGAAAATCAGGTCGTTTTTTCGAAATTTGTCGAAAAAAAAAAAAGAAAAAATCTGTATATCGCTTCAAAAAAATTACCTACAGCTTACTTGAAGCATAATAAGTTATATTTTCAACAAATGTCGTGAAAAAAAATTGTTTTTGCGCGAGAAAAAAATTATAAACTGACAAATCTGTTTTTACGATTTTGCCGGGAAATTTGAGGTTATGTGGAAAAATGTTAGATACCAAAGATCTTTTATTATCAACAACTTTGCCGTTTAACTTTTTTCGATAGATCAACTTTCGTTGCCACTCGCGAAAAACCGTAAGATTGCACTTTCAACCCCTAAAAGTCCACCCTGTTCCTCCCTTCTCCATTTTGTCGACTCCAAATTATTTTTCCAGTCATTAGAACATTATTTTGCTTCGCTTCCAGTAGGTCTAGTGGTGACATTTTTTTTATTTCTCAAAAATGCATCAGCACCGTTTGGTATCAAATTTGCTCCAGTGGTATACTATGAAAGAATCAAAGCAATGTTCAGTGAATGTTAGTTAGGGTGTGAGGGCCTTGATATTTGTATTGAAAAATTTCATATGAATATTTACTTTGTATGATTTGGAAAATACTTATTGACATTCCGGTTTCAGATACCTTCGTACAAACTACCACATGCCAGAGTCTGAATATACGAAAATATTTCTCGAGGCAAACAAGCAACTAGGCCTCAATATCACGGACTACAATGGCAAAGACCAATTAGGGGCCACCATTCTGCAAATCAACACCAAAGAGGGACGCAGATTGGACCAAGCATCAGCATTCATCAGGCCAGTGAAAAACAGAAGAAACCTGGAGATCTCATCGGGAAGCTACGTTACCAAAATCGAATTTGACGATAATAAACAAGCCACTAGTGTGATCTTCACCAAAAATAGGAAAACTTACAGGTAACATTACATAAAATCATTTATTGAATTCCTCAACAGTTGAAGTAAGCACCAGCACCATTTCAGATTTTGTCTCTCTATACTAAACCTGAAAACTACCCCAGTAATAAAAAAACTGAAAATCAGAGTTAGTTCCTTGTTTCTAGAAATTTCTTTTTCACTGTATATTCAGAACAAGCTGAGAAAGCATACCTACCCCATTTAAGATTTTGTATCTCTATACTAAACCTGGGAACTACCCCAGTAATAAAAAATATTGAAAATCAGAGTTAGTTTCTCATTTCTAGAAATTTCTTTTTACTGTATATTCAGAATATACACTGGAAATAGTATATTGTGTATCTAGTAGTAAAAGCAATACATTCCCGGAAGACAATGTAAATTGCATTGAAGTCTGGGAATGTGCTTTTACTACGAGGTGCACATACTATTTTTTTCTGAAATCGCAATCAGCATTATCAAAAACTAAGGAATTCTACATATTGTTTGCGTGAATTCCATAACTGTCTAAAATGTAAACAGGCCGGCAAAAATATTCCCGTATCGTTTTCGATACGGGAAAGTACTTTCCCGTACCGTTTAGGTCCGAAAACGGTCCGGGGCAGTTCGTTGCTTAGCAACGGACTAAAATACTGGATTAGCGTATTTTGAGGCCTGCAGTTGCTCCAAGAAAGTGGGCATTCTTGAACGATTTCAGAAAAATACATTTCCAGAAACGCACTTTTTGTCTAATGATATATGTGATTGTCTCAGTCACTGATAAATATGATCTTATGTTTTATGAAAAGTACCATTATTATAATCAGGTCAGGTTCCGGTATAGAAACTATAGGGAGAGAGAGTCTACATTCACTGGGCAGTACTGTTCAGTCATATCGGAACCTGAGATAATGTTGAAAATCACAATTGCAATATAGATTCTGAAGATTTTTAAGGAGTAACATATGACACCCTTGCCCATATACTAATATTTCATTTCTGGAGACACAACCGTTTCTGTTTTCACACTGGTGAAGTAAGCCATATTAACCGTTCAAGGTTTTCTGAATTCATCTACTCTTATCATTTTTTAAATGTAATTTTATATAAATAATGTGTTTTTAACTGAACACGATTCTGTTGTTTCATATGCGACTTTCTTTCTTTTATATCTACATTTGTTTTTATTTTTTTTTAACCAACGCTGTTTTATATTTTTATCATATCGTATCGATGTGCATTTACTTTTGTCATTTTGTATTTTCAAAACTTTAATAATATACCTGTATCCTTTGAAATATCTACAAACAAAGAAATACTCTCGGATAAGTTCTTCTTTGAACTTAAGTAAGTTATTTTTTCAAAATCATAGCCTTTTACAAGGTTTATACTTTGTGTACCGTTTCTTTTTCAGGCTTCTATTTTCCTGGATAAATGTATATCCCTTCATGTATCTTGAATATTTTCGAGACATCCTTAATATGCACACGCAACTAATAATCCAAAACGATTTCACAATTAATACTATCAATATTTCCGAGCAGCTAAAAGGTGTTATAAGTTTAGAACTTGACAACGAATAAACGGCGATCAGGACGGCAATGTGCAAACACTCTGCTCGCCTACAACTCAACTGGACTGTTCAAATATGTTCTCTTCCTTCAAAACTTTAGAAGATATCTTTGTATATTTGTTTACATACCCGTCCAATCGCACGAGTCTACGTTATGATAACGATCACACCAAGTCTAATCCCTAATTGAATAAGCCCACAATATTTCACTACCAAATTATTGTGTAAGACGGAATAATCCTATAAGTACCGCAATAAACTCGAGAAAACCCATAGAGATTAATTAACAAATCTTACTAGAGTTAATCAAATTACAGTCTGGGCCGGAATATTTAGCATTCTCCAAGATCCATTGACAGAGTTGTCACGATTAAATCATTTTGATTTCAATCATGATTCAAATAGCGATTTAAATCAAATTATTTTTTTAATAAAAATCAGTGATTTAATCAAATGTATCTTTGGCGGAGCATTTTTTTTTTTATTATAGATTAAAATTAGTCAGGCACGCAACACAGCAATAACAATATTAGAAAAAGATGAACGAATGTATGCTTGTTAGAACGAAAGTAAGACCGTAATTGCATGCTAAGTTACAAAATGCAAGATTTCCCTTTGACGTGAGGATTCCCCTTTTCTCTTACATCCAAGGGAGCGTTCCGCTTTATTAGTGCTGCAAATCTACCATGTTTTTTGTAATGCAACCATTTTTACCGGTTAATTAGCTGGCTGATTAACCCGATACGTTTAAAACAAAAGAACGTCATTCAAATATAGCAACCATGTTGGACAAGTGGCGCGCGATTTGAATGTCTCATTTGATAAAAATTGGTTATTTTTTCATTATTTCACTTCATTTATTTGATTTTTTCAAAAAAATCCAACCCTGCCACACTGATATTCGATATCCGACATATACAAGGTATTCTAGATACGATGACCTATTAGACGTATCTAGAGAACCAAAAAAAGGTATGTTTTGCTAAATTTTATAGACATCAACTTGGATATTTTAAATGGAACACCCTGTATATTACATCAATTTTCGAATTCAACTAACCAGCTTGAATAAGTTTTATTGACTATGCCCTATAGGCCATAGTATCTGGAATACCCTGTATATCTCAAGTATTTATACATGGTACTATTTATTTTTGGCAATAACTTATTACTATTAATCCAAATGTTTGAATAAATAAAATCATGAGTTTTTTTCTACAGGGTGAACGTAACAAAAGAAGTGATACTAAGCGCTGGTACCATTTCATCCCCGCAAATCCTCATGCTGTCCGGCATCGGTCCCAAAAAGCACCTGGATACGATGAAGATACCGGTGGTGCAAGATCTCGAAGTAGGCAGTACTTTGCGAGAACACCCCTTCTGTGGTGTTACGTTTTCCGCCAACACTTCATTTCCCAGCAAGAGTATGAACGAGCAAGTCGAGGAATTCCTGAATGGATACGGCGATCTCACAGCAGGTAATACACAACTTTTTTCCAGCTACAAAACTAAATTATCTTCAATCGATGCACCCATCAGGAGTGTACAGGTAAACCATGACAGCAAAGACTCCGCTATTGTCCCTCAGAAACTGTTCTGACTGGAGTGTATTGTTCACCTTCTTTTGACTCTAAGTTTACCTATGTATCTTTAAGCATATCTGATTATGTTTCCTCTTATCTGTGCCTCTCTCCTAATGTTTCTTTTCATCTCCGTATCCGTTGCCTTTTTATCTATTCGTCTTTTTCTTGTTGATCATTCCATACCTTTTTTAATTTCCTACTTTTCTATCTCTGAATCTTTTCACCTTTTTGTTCTCCACATATCTTTATCTTTTTATAATTTTCTTCCTCTGGTGCCTTTTGAAGTCGATACTCTTGACCTTATATTTCTTGTCTCTTCGTTCTCTCCGTTTTTTGTCTTCCTTCCCAAACCATCCGTGTCTTGAAGAATTAGTGAATTATTCTCTCTCTCTTTCTGAACTTCCTGCAAACCACTCTATACCCCTCCTTGTTTTAAGGCTCTCATTATCTCCTCCTTGAGCCTATCCGTGTCTATTCCTCCTCTCAAGCTTTTGGGATTCTCTTTTTGGACTTCCCTTTTCAAATCTCTCTGTGTCTTTCGCTTGTTTCAACGCTCTCATTCTGGTACTTCGTTATCCTTGAGATTTTCTCTTCCTGCTTTTAAACATTTATATATGACTCTTTCAACCAGAATCTAGATATCTCTGAATCTCTGTCTCTTTGAAGATCTATGCCTCTCTCAATTTTCTGCATACCACTTTAATAATTTCCACACGCCCTATAATATTTTCTGCATTTCTTAGCGCTTCGTGCTTTTAAACATTTTTATGTGTCTCTCTTATCCAGAACCTAGATATCTTTGAATCTCTGTCTCTTTGAAGATCTATGCCTCTCTCAATTTTGTCTTTCTCTAATCTCTAATATTTTCTGCGTTTCTCTCTAATCATTGCTTCATTGATGTAGGCTCCTCTCTAATCATTTTTGCTTCCCCCTCGAATCCGTTTTGTTTTCTTCTCTAATCCTGTATGCTTTTCTCTCTATTCTTTTTTGCGTTCATCTCGAATCTTTTTTTCGTTTCTCTCGAATCCTTCTTGCCCCCCTCTCTGATCTTTCTCCGTTTCTCTCATACCTTTTTTTTGCTATTCTCTCTTATCTTCTCTTCGTTCCTCTCTGATCATTTTTGCATTCCTCTTCTTCATCTCTGCGTTCTTCTATAATCCTTTCACTGTACCTCTATGAACTCTTCTAAGTTCATCGAATGTCTTCTACGTTTCTCTCTCGTATACGTTCGCATCTCTATATTTTCCCCCACTTACAAAAACCGTTTATAAAAATATAGACTTTTGTGTTTTCTGCCGAGTTACTTGTTAACCCTGTGTGAAAACCCGAACTTCTTCAACCACCAACAAATTTATTACCCCTATTTCCTCCACAGCTAACCCTACAGACGGGGCCACTTGGTACAAGACAAGAATCGAGCGAATCCAAGGCTACCCCGATATAGAAATCGTCGTCTCCTCTTCGACAGCTTCCGAGCTGGGCAAAAAATTCCTGCGATGGGACGACGAAACCTGGAACGCCCTATTCAACGTGAGCATCTCCAACCCCTTCACGCTCACCGCCGTTCTCCTGCACAGCCGCTCGTTTGGCACGGTACGCCTGGCATCCGACGACCCCTACGAATACCCCGTCATAGACTACAACATGCTCAGCGACCCGGATAACCTCGACGTGGACGCCTTGCTGGAGGGAATATACCTAGCGATCAATCTGACGCGTACGGAAGCCTTCCAGAGGATAGGGGCCTCCTTGGAGGCCAGACCTATACCCGCTTGCTCGGAACACGAGTTTTTGTCCAGGAACTACTGGCTGTGTTTTATCGCGCAGACTACTATGGCGGCATACCACCCCGTGGGGACCTGCCCCTCGGGAAGGGATCCACGCTACGGGGCTGTGGTGGATCGAGATCTGAAGGTTTTCGGGGTGAAGGGGTTGAGGGTTGCGGACGCCAGCGTTTTTCCGTTTACGTTTTCGGGGCATCCGAATGCGATTTGCACTGTGGTGGGAGAGAAAATTTCCGATGTTATCAAATTTGAGTATGGAGTGTTAGGGGCATGATTTTAAGTTTATGAATTCGTTTTATTTGACTCTATAACAGAAGAAATTTATGAATACACGTTACTGGCAACAGAGCGATTGCAAAATTTAGCAACTCAACACTTTAATACAAAAAAAAAAACAATATAAATTTTTTTACATGGTGGTTCTTCGGGTTGTAAGGCCGACGTGTGTTCAGAGAAGAACTCGACGTTTCGCCAACACGAGTGGTTAGCATTTTCAAGAGTTATTTTACAAGTTTCTGCTTTCTTAAGTCGCTGTCAAATGCATGACATTTGTTATACGTTGTCTCAATAAATACCTGTGATTTGACGTTCTTACATCTGATTGGTCCATAGCGTTAGCAGACATCATAGAATCGTTCGTACCGTTATTTTGTGGGTAGGGAGCTAATTGAGCATTTTTGAGAACTGGAAGCCAAACCTTGTTCAATTGTAGTGACGATGGCCGCGAAAGCCTTTCACAATTTAATATAAATTTTACCCCTTCAAAGTATTTTCTGATGTACCAAGAATATTATGTATATAAATCCACGGTAGTGAGGGGCAATAACTGTTTTCATTATATAAAAACTGTGCCGGATTTATACCCACTTACGCAGGAAGCTTGCCAAAGTTAAAGAAACATTAATAAAATAAATTGCACATTTCCCTTGAAACATTCCTCAACATAACTGGCAGAACTTGGGCAGAACAATCTCTTATCGTATTTTCAAGGTGTTCTTGATCTCCGAAAGGTCCGTGTTTATAAACCTTAGATTTTAAATATCCCCATAGAAATAATTCGCGGTGGGTTAGATCGGGAGATCTACGAGGCCATGAATTCACTGAATATCGTTCGATCCATCTTCGGGAGTCGGACATACGGAATCCCCCCTCGATTTCCCCCCCCCCCCCCTCCTCTCCGAAACTCCAACCATATACCTTAGAATTTGCAGTTCTAAAACTTTTATTTTGGATTTTTCGTCCGACGTCGCATCAACTCTGCTCACATTCCCTATTAGTGGTATATAATAAATATAACTTTTGCTGTTTTTGTTCAATGTTAACCCTCTCAAAAGTGTCTGCCTTATCTATTTCTTATTAAAGAATAACAAAGCTAGTGGCCTTGACGGTATATCAAACATTCAGAACTTAACCAGTAATTTTTTGTGCCAACTGATATCGTATATTATTAACTTAGCTTCACAAAAGAGTAAAAAATTCCAAATCACTTTAAAAAGGCAGTAATAAAACCAATTTACAAATCAGGCGGAAGACATTTTGTAAGCAACTATAAAACAAATACAAAGTTACCTGGAATATAATTAAACAGAATACGACATTCAATAATATGAGCAATTGTTTACCAATATACATTGAAACTGAGAAGGAAAGTAGTGTTTATGGAGGTCATGAAATTCCTCAAGTCTTTAACGATTTTTTTGTTGACTCACTAACTCACTAATAAATGATACTAAGCCTGTTGGAGAAGATCATCATGACATAAAAACTAACTCATTTTTTCTCCATCCGCTGGACGAAACTGAACTTCTCTGAAGTTCTGTCTGAAGTCTATATCGTCTAAGGAATCTAGCGGAATTGATGAATTGCCTGGAAAAGTCTTGTTGCTGAGCATATCATCGAACCACTACGTATTTAGTAAATTCATCATTTCTGGAGGGATCATTTCCCTCATGTCTCAAACACGCCATTGTTATTCCTGTTCACAAACAACGATAAACATTTGATTTCTAATTACAGAGGTATTGCATTGCTGTCTTCATTCTCTAAATCATTCGAAAAATCCTACCTCAACAGACTTGTATCCTTTTGTAAAAAGTATAAGTTGTTCTCAAGAGTCGATTTCTCAGAAAATTTTAATCTTGACAAAAGTTGGTGCATGTTCCAAAACTATACCAAGTGAAATGGCTTTATGACAAACACCATACAGGATAGGCCAAAAAATATAAAGTTCGTTCAAGAGTAAAGTACCCTTATTTCAGAAAATATAGAAATATGTTGAAGAGAAAAGTTGCTTAGAATTAAAAGTTATGTTCAGATACGAAGTCATGGCCTGCTATTCGAATGAACTCGTATTCAAGTTTCAAGCTCAGCAACATTATTAAAGGGGCGATCTCTGTAGACTTTTTGTTTTAAGTATCCCCATTAGAAATAATCCAGAGGTGTAAGGTCTGGAGAACGAGGAGGCCATCGAGGATCGGTATTTCGTCCTAACCATTTATTACGAAATGTCCTATTCAGCCACTGAGAAACATTTCTAGTAGAATCGACAGGACATCCGTCATGTTGGAAACATACTTTTTGCCGTTCTTCTAATACCATATCATCCAAAAACTCTCCTATTTCATTTTCCAAAAAGTTCAAGTACCTGTCACCATTCAAATTTTCTCGAAAAAAAAAACAGACCTAGTAATGTATCATTTAATATACCACACCAAACGTTTGTTTTCTGATAGTATTGATTTTTGTTGTCAATAATAAAATTTGGGTTGATATCTGACCACCATCTGCAATTTTGTGATGATAGAACCCCATTTGTTGTAAAAGTCGATTCATCTCCAAACAGAATACATCGATGAAAATCTCTTTGTTCTTCTATTTCACCCTGAATCCACATGGAAAAATCATATCTCAAATCATAGTCTCTTTCTTGCAATGTACAAATGAATGTAGGTTTGTAAGCATGGTACTTATGTTTCTTGAGAATACGCTTCACAGAGGTTTTTTATGCCGGTATAATCACTAATTTCTTGGGTGGACCCTCTAGGATTTTCTACTACTGCTTGAAGTACGTCAAGCTGGTTTTCTTCTGTGCATACAGGTTTCGTACGCTCCGTATTATGTTTATATTCTAGTGAGCCGGTCTGTTTGAAATTCTTTAAAATTCTACCATTGTTTAAATAGAACATAGTTAGTCAATGCCTGTGGAAAAGGTATTGGACACAAACGCGAGTGTCATCTAGCGTGATTAGTTACAAACATGAATATTTGACGTCATTTTGATGCAGGTTTCTTCAAAAAACCCTGATTTCAATGCTTTTCCATTGTTTTAATCAAGTTACGACATGACTTGGATGCCAGATCACTGAAGTTACGACATGACTTGGATGCGAGCTCACTATCGCCATCTACATGTCGCATCCATTTTGATCCAAGTAAATTTTACAAATACACTTTAATTTAATAAAAAATACTCAAACCTGATTTGATTGTGGCTACTTCACATACATATTAAATCAAAATAGTAAAAATATGTATCATACGGGGGTAATTCAATATTATCCAAACGAAAAAAAAATCGAATATGACTTCGTATCTGAACATAACTTTTAATTCTAAGCAACTTTTAATTCTAAGCAACTTTTAATTCTAAGCAACTTTTCTCTTCAACATATTTCTATATTTTTTGAAATAAGGGTACTTTACTCTTGAACGAAGTTTATATTTTTTGGCCTATCCTGCATGGTGTATAGTTTTGGAACATGTACCAACTTTTGTCAAGAATAAAATTTTCTGAGAAATCGATAATTAACAAGTTTCCCATTTGTTGCACACTTAGTGGACCACACTGTATACTACGGAATCAACTCACGCATTTGTTTTCTATCATTCCATTACATATGAACCATGATTCATTAGTAAGAATAATAATATTGAGGTATAATTTCTATTTATATGTTGAAACATGATGAGCTTTGTTTTATTCTTGACATACAGGAGAATCAGAAAGGAAGCGCATTTTTAAATAAGTACCAGTCCATTCAATTTCACATTGTTACATCGAAAAGGTCTCAATGTGCATTCGATTCCGAAGTATAAATGGAATTTCACATTGGGCTAATTTCGAGTCACATTTTGCGTCACATTTTGATGTCTCGAACTGACCAACGGGGCACCGAATAGACGTTATAATAATGAAAGTCACTTTGCGATTCACTGGTGTGATCTGAAAAATGAATGTGAATCCCACTACCATCTCGAGACCATTCTGTGTCGAGTGGGGACGGGGATTCACACAACTGCGGCTCCACAGAGCAAAAGCTAATAACGGCGTCTCATTAAAATCCGTCTCACGGAGCACCAAAACGAAACAAACTTCTCGTTACAATTACCGTCCTCGACAGCGTTTTCGTTTGAAAAGAACATAAGCTATTATCCTTTTTTTTGCAATCGTAATCGCGCCGCTCCGCACAACAATCTACATGTAAATTTCACAGAACAAAGCGAGGACGATTTAAAATACGGCGGCAGGACAAAACCTCCTTATGCCGCGCTCCGTCATCGTCCTACAATGGTGCCAACCGCAGGGACTGGAAATCCCCTTTGGTGGCCCGATGCCGGGAATAATGAAATCCGCGGGGTCTATTCAAATGAGATTATGGCGATATAACGATCAGGGTGGTCGCAGGTACGTTTTGCGACGTGTAAAAACGGGCGGTTTGCGAATCGGGTGTATTTTTGTTTTTGTCGGTGCTTCGGACGCCTGTTGACTGCGGTGGATGAAAGGACTGTCCAGCGGGGGTCTATTTCACGAATATCGACTGAGAATGGGGTATTATACTGAACTGAGAACGCAATTTCAGTACAGAGAAGTTTTTGCTCCACTCAGAAACTATAACCAAACTGTCTTCTTCTCTATTTGTCTATATCGAGCGTCGTTAAAGAGTTTTTAAAGAAACCGAATACAAACAGATCAATAAAGAAGAAATGTGATTTTTCACTAAGTAGACCGCTGTGGTTAATGTTTAATAAATCTTTGATAAATGGTATTTTTCCTTTCTATTGGAAAAAGTCATTCGCCAAACCTCTTCTCAAATCTGCTCGTATTGAAAATTATAGACCTATTACTATTCTCTATGTCATTCCCAAGGTGTTTGAGGGCTTGGTTAATAGATTCCTCAGTTCAACTTTGGCTAACGAAATAAGGGTTGGTCAACATGGGATCGACGTGCACTAACCTCATTGTATCGGCTTTAGAGAAGGGCCTACAGGTTGATTCTGTTTATACAGATCTATCTAAGGCTTTCGATAAAGTCGATCATGCTATTCTCATCCAGAAATTATCGTATATTGGCATTCGTGGTTCTCTTCTGGACTGGTTGAAAACGTACTTATCAGATCGCCTCCTATGTGTCAAGTTGAACGGGTGCATTTCCGATGAATACACTGCCACTTCGGGTGTGCCACAAGGCCCACCTGGGCTTTTACTGTTCAGTATATTCATCGATGACATTGTCAAATAAATATCTGATTGTAAATTCCTCATGTGTGCCGATGATATAAAAATATTTCATGTCATACAAAATCCAGATGATTGTCTTATACTCCAAAAGAGCTTGAATATTTTTCCACATGGTTGTTTGGTGAATAAAATGAACATGAATCCTTTGAAATGAAATTATCAGTTTCCATCGCACAGATCAACTATATTTTTGACAACACTGTCATTGAGAAAGTTACCTTGATCAAAGATCTTGGAGTCATCTTCCAATCTACCCTCTCATTTTCTTCGCACATTGAGTACATCTGTAATAGATTAGTCAAGCGGTTGGGTTTCATAAAGAGACATTCTACAGATTTTGTTCATATGAGTACTGTGAAAATATTATTCCTTTCATTGATTAGATCTCATCTTGAATGTGCTTCGATTATTTGAAGCCCTTAGCTCAAGTCCACATCGGTTTCGGAGCATAATAAGATCCTCCCTGTATATTTGAATCAGAGATCGTTTTATTTTAAGCTACCGAATCACTCACAAAATAAACAATCTGGTTTGTTTTCGTTGTAATCTGATTTATATGCTATAAAATGATGAGGTCATCGTACAAAACTTATTATTTTATGCACAACTTTAATCTCCATTAGATCATTGGCGCCAAGTGAAAAGCTTATTCACCAATATTTCCCAAATGTATTCCAGTGAAATTGACGTCCAAGGCTTTGTGGACCTCTTCAGTGTCTTTGATTGTCTAGTTTTATACATTTGTATTAGTCTCAACATATTCTGCTCCAATATTTGCCAGGTATCAACATCAAATCAGCTAATAAATTGTCAATATTCAGTTTTTTATAATCTCTATAAGCCTCATATGAAAAGCAGCTGGTGAAAATGGCTGAGCGAATCACTGTTGCGAATTTTGGATCTATTTAAGTGGAAAAAGTCGTCAGTTTACAAAGAAGGTATTCCAGTTTTTTGGAAGTTAGGATTCAATGTTCTGAGGGTCTGAAATATCAACCAACCAGAGTGTTCCATTATCGACGAAATGTTTTCATATTTACAAACTCCATAAGGTATAGTCTCTGAAAAGCATGACACCAAGATTACTTGCATTAAGTTTCACCATATGCGCAGAAGAAATGTCAAATTTACGTTGAAGATCTCTGTTCTCGTCTCTGTTAATATTGAATTGGTCTTCTTGCGAACAGTCATTATGAATAGAGAGATGTATTCGAGTGTCATCTGCATAGTGATGAATCGTACTTTTGTTTATCGATTTATAATAGTCGGAAATATATAGACTGAATAGTACTGGTCCCAGAATGGATCCTTGTTGTACACCTTTTGACACAAGTATGGCTTTTGATACATATCTGCCTATAATAAAACGTTGGCTATGGTTACGCAAACAGTCCTCAATCAGACAAGTAGCCATGCTAGAGAAACCAGAAGAGCGAAGTTTTTTGCATAAGATTTCGTGGACTAGATTATCGAAGGCCTTACAGTAGTCTCCAAATCGAGCTGAAAGAGATTTTTTTTTTTATTAACTTTTTTCAATTTTTGGACTCGGTTTCGTAAAATTCCACTATTTTTATGTACACATACCAAATTTCAAATTGTTTCCGATACTATTGTGGCGAAGCTGCGGGCGATGCCAGACCTAATCAATCACGTAATCAGCGAATGACCTCGAATGACTGTCGATGCGCTTGCACCGAAAAGAATCTGGACGATTCGAGGCTTCACCACAGATTAAGTTCAATCTGTGGCTTCACGTGAAATTTCCTGAGCATTCTAAGAAGTTTGCGGTAGGTATAAAAGAACTACGCAGCAGACAGACGGGTCAGTCAGAGAAGTGAAAGTCGAATATAAATAGTAGAGTGATTGTTATGTAAATTAGAGTATTGTGTTATTGAATCATTGTATTTCGTTAAATAAATTATTTTAGAGTTAATTGGAGTATAAATATACTACAGTGGTGATCAGAAGTGCGATTGTTAAAGATAAAATACAGAGTGTTCGTGTAAGTAGACAACTTGTGTATTTCGGACAATTGTTTTCGCGAAAATAGACAGTGACTGATAAATATTTTTCGTGAAGTGACACTTCTCGCGTGTGAAATAGACAATAATAATAGACTGGTGTCCGGGAAATAGACTGTGAGACATAGACTAAGACAAAATGTGTTCGAGGAAAGTTCGCCTGGTTGAATTGAAGGTTGCGGAATTGAAGCAAGAACTGGAGGAGAGGGAACTTGACACAAGTGGGAAAAAGGCCGTGCTTCAAACAAGACTTGCCGAGGGATTAGTTCAGGAGGGCGAGGACCCAGAACCATTTCTATTCGAAGTTTCTGGAATGGATATGAGTTCCATAATCAGTAAAACTCTCAGTAAACCGGAGCGTAACTACTGTGTCACCAGACGAGAATTGTTGGCTGTTGTCAAGGGAGTAAAACACTTTTACAAATACGTGTACGGAAGAAGATTCCTGTAGGACCGACTACGCAGCCCTTAAATGGCTCCTACAGTTCAAAAACCCCGAGGGCCAAGTAGCACGTTGGATCGAAAGACTCCAAGAATTCGACTTCGAGATAGAACATCGAGCAGGTAGTGGCCACAAGAACGCAGATGCCCTGTCAAGGAGACCATGCCCAGACGACTGCTCACACAATCGACGAGCAGAAGAGAAGGAAGCAGCGATTTGTAGAACCACAGCAGTTGACAACAACTGGAATGACAACGAGGTCCAGAAAGACCAAGAAAGCGATCCAGACCTTGGTTTAGTCGTCGGCTGGAAAAAGAGTAATCAAAGACCGACATGGCAGGAAATCGCAAGATATTCCCCAGCAGTTAAATCCTACTGGGCCCAATGGAATTCCCTTACCCTGGACAATGGGGTCCTGAAACGTGTATTGGAGTCCGAAGATGGTGGGGAAGACAGACGATAGTGGTGCCCAAAAACAGAAGGCAGGAAGTACTCCGAGAGATCCATGATGGAGTTGCTGGAGGACATCTGGGTGTGACGAAGACCCTGCAGAAAGTAAGGCAACGGTTTTACTGGGTCAATTGTCAAGTTGATGTCAATGACTGGTGCAGAAAGTGTGCTGTTTGCGCTGCCAGCAATGGACCTCGGACACGACCCAAGGACCCGATGCGTCAGTATAACGTAGGTAGTCCATTCGAAAGAATCGCCATTGACATCGCCGGCCCGTTTCCCGTATCAGATCACGAAAATAAATACATCCTTGTGGCAATGGACTATTTCAGCAAGTGGGCCGAAGCCTATGCCCTGCCCAACCAGGAAGCCATCACCGTCGCGGACGTCTTGGTGAAAGAGTGGATATGTCGATTCGGAATTCCCTTGGAGCTGCACTCGGACCAAGGCAGAAATTTTGAATCCAATTTGTTCCAAGAAATGTGCCAGATGCTGAACATCCGAAAGACGAGAACCACAGCTCTACATCCACAGTCCGATGGAATGGTTGAGCGGATGAACAGGACTATCAATCGCCACTTGTCCAAGGTAGTCTCTGACCATCAAAAAGACTGGGACCAGTATCTCCATTTGTTCTTGATGGCCTACTGTTCCGCAGTACACGAGTCGACCGGCCAAACCCCTGCAAGTATCATAATGGGCCGAGAGCTGCGACTTCCCTGTGACCTAAAGTTTGGGACGCCACCAGGACAGGATTCCGCGGGAGAGGACTACGTCAGTAAACTCCGGCAGCGAATGGAGGACATCCACGAACGAGTTCGTTTGAACATCCAGAGTGCCAGCGACCGAATGAAAGCGACTTATGACATCAATGCCGATGCTGGAGGATTTCAGGTTGGTGACCTAGTTTGGCTGTACAACCCGATGCGTCGCCGTGGCCTGTCACCGAAATTACGGAATTCATGGAGGTCCGTACAAGATCATCAAGAGGATAAATGACCTTCTTTACCGAATCCACAAGCCACCCAGAGGTAAACCCAGGGTCGTTCATTTCAACAGGTTGGCCCCTTACGCTGGAAACCATGACCAAGTCCGCACCCTCAGACCACCAGAGGATGCGATGACGTTCCAGAAATTCATGTCCTTATACTCAAATGGACAGAAAGTGTCACACGGGGTAACTCGAGAGGAGCCACGGGACCTTTTCAAAGTGCCAGTCGATTACGCCCTAGCACACTGCGTCGCAGAAGATCTTCGAATGTCCAGAGGCATCGCAGTTGTGTTCTCCAAGAAATTTGGCCAACTCCAAACACTACGGAAACAGAATCCAGAAATTGGAGGTGTGCTACAGCTGAAGAAGGGCCAGAGGAACATCTACTACTTGGTTACCAAGAAGCATTCCCAAGATAAACCGTCCTATGAAGATGTCTGGAGGAGCCTCGCCCAACTGAGAGATACGATGGTGGACAAGAATCTGGTGGACTTGGCAATCCCAAAATTATCCTGTGGTATTGATGGGCTGGATTTGAGAGTTATAAGAAGTATGTTGTAGACGATATTCCGAACCAGCGGCATCCAGATTTTGGTTTGCTGTAATATATATATATATATATATATATATATATATATATATATATATATATTCCACGACCTAACATGAAAACTGTGGAGTGTTACTTCCATCGAACTTCACGGTGAAGATATGGGGAATCCTGCAAATATCGACACACTCCAAGGATGGCATTTCGGGACGAAATATCTCTAAGAAGGGGGCAATGTGGCGAAGCTGCGGGCGATGCCGGACCTGATCAATCACGTAATCAGCGAATGACCTCGAATAACTGTCGATGCGCTTGCACCGAAAAGAATCTGGACGATTCGAGGCTTCACGTGAAATTTCCTGAGCATTCTAAGAAGTTAGCGGTGGGTAAGTATAAAAGAACTACGCAGCAGACAGACGGGGCAGTCAGAGAAGTGAAAGTCGAATATAAATAGTAGAGTGATTGTTATGTAAATTAGAGTATTGTGTTATTGAATCATTGTATTTCGTTAAATAAATTATTTTAGAGTTAATTGGAGTATAAATATACTACACTATTAAAGATATCGGATGCTTTTAATGGAACCTCTGCAATTTCAAAATTTCGACCTTTTGTTCCCTTTTCCCGGTAAATCTTATGACTGAACATTACAAATCATAATTTTATGGAATCAGCGTGAAATGTTTCGTGTATAATAGTACGAATTAGACAATAATAATATAATAGAGGAGGATGAATTGTTCCGTGAATATAATTTCAATCTTTAATTTTTAAAGAGATCCAGAGTTGCTCAAGAAAGTCACTCTGTAGATAGAGATGGATGAGCAGAAGAGAAACGCTCTTTAACTATGAGAAAATATCAAAATTATGGACAAGATGAAGAGCAGGTATAAGTAGTGAGGGTTTCCAATTGGAGGACACTTCTGTAGTGATTTGAATAATTTCTTTGTGTCACAGATTTGTATCTTGTCTCGAATAGTTACATAATAGTTTCGCTCTTCATTGATAGGAAGAGTTGTAATAGACGCATAATCTGTTGAAACGATAAACGATATTTCAAAAGAAACAAATAAAATAAAGACAAATATCCCAAATCGTCCGCCAAAACTTAGATAGGGGGAGGTGGGTTCGAAATCAATGTGATTCAGAAAGGGTTTGCAAGGAATTAAGGGATGAAAGGGCTGACTGCTGGAAAGTACAAGTCGCCGATATTTTTTGTACGTCTACCTGTCAGTAGTTGAGTTGAAACAGTTGCCTTTCCCCTCCTAAAAATTCCTCATTGAAACGGGACAAGTTAAAAAATAGAATATTTCAGTAAAAGGATAAGTTTATTAGGTACCGCATTTTGAATATTGATCTCGTATTTTCATCTGATCGATTTCCACAGTTATTCCTTGTTTTTTTTTAAACGACCATACTAACTCGGTGAGGTTTCTATCTGATTTTTTGAATAATGTTCTTGCTATTTGTACTTTTTCTGGGCACAGTTGATACATATCTGAAGTTCTCTCAGTATTACTGTCTGATTAACAAAACAGTTTCATCATTTCCCTTTTTTCTTGGTTTGAACATAGTTATTTTTGAAATATGTGCGTAAAATGAGTGTTTTTTTGATGACACTTTTGATAGTATTAATTTTTGGCCGAGTCCGCAGGTCGAGGCCAAAAGTTCTCTCGAATAAGTCATGAAAACACGAATTTTATACACGAAATACAAACAACATTTTTTGTACAACAGTACCATAAATACTTCCAATACATCTTGACGTGGTTTTTTATCCCGCTAAGTTATCGCTTTTAAACGACTTAAAAATATTATTCAATGTTTTCAGTAAAATCGTATTCAAAAAGTTTTCCTGTCTGAAAAAAATAAGTTCAAAATAACTAAATAATACTTCTCTTTTCCATACATGTTATCTTTAATGTTATCAATACTTCCAATACAATTTCACAGCATCCAGTGGTTTTTCTGTGTCGTTACTATAGAAACGGTTTGTCGGCACGCCGCGTGTTATCTTTTTGAATTGGTGACAGGTGACAGGTGACAGCAGACGTGACTACGTGACAGATAATAGCGTAACAACGAATCAACTTATTTAACAAGTGTTTTTGACGAAGTCAGAGCAAACCTGAAAATTCTAGTTTTTGTGAAATTCCTATAAAAGGTTGTGACATAACAAAGTAACACATATTATACATCCTTAGAGTCAGAATAAAAAACTATATTTCAATTTGTAACGCCAATGAGAAAAAATAAAGTTGATGATGATGGCCAAGCGACGAAACGTCGGATGATAAATTTGAAAATACCGTCGTATAGCGGAGACAAAATGGCAAGGTAAATGAGCTGTTTATTTTGATATCCTCCGTCAAATAACGCCAAAAAAATTAGAATAACGTGTTTTTCAAAATATCGGCTCTTTCCAGATATCTCCCAATACAGGTAGGTATTTGGATTTTTGAAACTTTCCTAACTGTTGATCAAATAGATGTGCAAATTTTAACTTATACAGTGTCCTGCAACTGCGCTCCGGTGGTCCATAGCTTCTAAATGGCGCAACTTAAAAATTTCTTTCGAATGCAAGCATGTTTCCTTCTTGAGAGAGTATCTTTGGAAAATATTTCGAAGTATACAAGGTGACCCAGAAAAGTTCACCAAACCAAACTTATGTTTTTTGTAATGGAACACCCTATATTTCATCACATGGTTGAATACAGATTACTTTGACCATTCAAAAAATATAGGGTCATGTATGTTCATCAACGTTATTTCCGGAGATATATCGATATTACTCCAAAAAACTTAAGGTATTCAACACTCTGCAACTCCTCGTGGAAAAATAATTCTAAAAACTTTTGGGAGGCGAAATGACTCCAGTATGGTCTAATTTTTGTAACACGACACACAGTTGAAATTTCATTATTTATGTGTACCGGATAGATCGAAACGCAAATTGAAAGATATCTTGGTTTTTTCAATTGTAAATTTAGGTTATTTTCAAGGTGAAGTAAATACCAAGTATGATATATTTTATGGCCTTTCCAATGCTGAAATTGAATATTTGGGTTTCCATTTGAAAAAAAACAAGAAATATTTCAATTTGCGTTTCGATCTATCCGGTACACAAAAGGTAATGAAATTTCAACTGAATGGCATGTTACAGAAACTAGACCATATTGGAGTCATTTTGCCTTCCATAAGTTTTTGGAATTTTTTTTCCACGAGGAGTTGCAGAGTGTTGAATACCTTATGTTTTTTGGAGTAATATCGATATATCTCCGGAAATAACGTTGATGAACATACATGACCCTATATTTTTTTAATGGTCAAAGTATTCTCTATTCAACCATGTGATGAATTATAGGGTGTTCCATTACAAAAAACATAAGTTTGGTTCGGTGCACTTTTCTGGGTCACCTTGTAGACTTTCCAAAGATACTCTCTCAAGAAGGGAAGATGCTTGCATTCGAAAGAAATTTTCAAGTTGCGCCGTTTAAAAGCTATGGACCACTGGAGAGCGGTTGCAGGACCCTGTATTGTGTTTTGTTCTTTTTGTGGTAAATTAATAAAGTGCTATTGCATTTCGGGGGAGGAGGGGTTATAACCCGTGAACCCCCCTCGAGTGCGACCTTGAACAAATAAGAACGACCCCCTAGTCAAAGAAGTTGAATTACTTGAATCTAATTCTCAATATGCACATGTTCGACTGCCTAGTGGAAGAGAAACGGCAGTCTTTGTCAGACATTTGGCTCCCAGAGGTCAGAAGAGACGAAACAAAGATTCAACAGAAGAAAATCATGACGATATCTTGGAATCCGAATAAGAGATACCTATTGAAGATTCACGGACTTCTGAAGAAGGCTCTATTCCGAGATATTCGGGATAGAAATTAAGAAATTATCCTAGTCGTAGTCGGAAACCTCTGAAATATCGAGAAGATTTTGTTCAAAATTAAAGTAGGGATGAACGTTATAAAATATTATTACTCAGTACATTTTAAATGTTCACTTTTCATTATAGGTACCTATTTACTGTCAGTGTCAGTAGTTGAGATTTATGCCGATTGAAACCTTAAATCAGTAAATGTTTAGCATTTCAAGTAGATATAATGAAAGCCCGTTTGCTGAAAATTGCACACATGTAGGTAAACTGCATTCATGTCAACTGTACCTACCGGAATTGCATTCAACGTTGCAGCTGACGATACTGGTACAGTTAGCTACAAAACGAAAGCATTGTTGAGACCTTATCTCTTGAAACTAACGATTTTACATTAGCTGTCCAACTGAACAATAGCCAATAATCCACGGCCGATATAACAAACAAGTCCAAATCAATTGAATGAATCAATACCACCTGCGAAAACAATCATTTCTCGAATCCATTGCCCGCCTGCCTTTCACAGAAGGCCTTTGTGCCATAAATAACAGGCCTCGGATGCGGTAAAATAAAGAGAGAAGGGTCTCGTGCACCTCAGGTAACACCTCGAGACTGCATTACCTGCGTTTTTATTTATATTTTCAAGGTACTGCTCGCCATTTTGTATATATTATACACCTGTCAAATTACTCGGTACTGACATCGAAACGAGCAGCCAGTGGGACTCATTAGCGATTAAATACGGGAAAGCGTTGACCTCAGTCGCTTGTTTATGTCCCGTGAATCGCTTTAATCCTCCGAAAAAAGCACCGAATCCACCTATGAAATCTGATCCGGACTCACCTGCATAATCGAAGGATTCAGAGGCGTGGGACCGTCCGATGAGGAAAAACCCACTGAGCACTAGCCACACTAACATGTCTGTGTTTTTAATTCCTAGGTAAAAATGCACCGAACACGATCTTTTTAAAGAACTGCTCGGAATATCATAACGCTGATATGAAACTATCTAGTCTTGAGTCACGGACGGTAGGTTTTCTTTCGATTTTCGACTCTCGTCGAACGAAAGGCTGGTTCGGGACTGCTCCGACAGGGGCGCTGCTCGGAAATCGATGTGGTGGGAGTTTGAGTTTGCTCGAGGTTGGGTTCACGATAGGGAAGAAGCGGCATTGTCGGATCGGATTTAGAAAGCGTAGCGATTTTAGCAGAGATAGTAAAAGGGTCAATTAATTTTTTTTAGCAAGCTTCGACTTTTTATCGAAATCTCGACAACTTTCCAAAGATATTGTGTCATCTCCCGCTTGTTTACTCATTTGAAGTTGGCGCCGACTTGTGTTCTGGTGGTATTTTTCGATAAATACGGAAGAATTCTGAAGGTTTTGATCATTTTTGAAAATAGATCTGCCAAAATAAAAAAAAATTATTGCAATATTTTTTTTCAACTTTCGAAATCCATCCTTTTACAAGAAAAATTAACATATTTCAGTTCTGATGAGAGTTCTGAGTAGCACTCGGCGAGTTTTAGAAAATATGTCAATCGAGTTTTATCGAAAAAACAAAACATCAATAGCTAATCAATCATAAGGTGCGAAATTCTAAAAACCCACATGTCGAATGAAGACAGAAAAGAATCTCAGCACAGTTCTGATGAGCGTTCTTAGTGGCACTCGGCTTGTTTGAAAAAATGTGTTCATTGAGTTTGACCGAAATTTATTATAGCTAATAAATGAAAAAGTTTTGGTATTTCGGTCAAACTCAAAGAACATATTTTTTCAATCACGCCGATTGCCACTCAAAACTCCCATCAGAACTGTTCTGAGATTTCTTTCTGTCTTCACTCAAAATGTGGGTTTTTTTCCATTTCGCACCTTTACATTTCGCACCATATGATTATTATGATTAGATATTGAAGTTAGGCTTTTTCGATAAAACTCGTTCAACATATTTTGTAAAACTCAGTGGCGTGTCTAGGATTTATAGCACCCCCGCGAGAATTGTGCCAAGGCCCGTTGTTTTCAGGTGAATCTCTTTACTAATTTTGTGCATAAATAACAACTTCTCAGAAAACTGGGAGAAATACTATTGAAATCTCAAAACAATTCAAAATAATTCTTTAAAATAATATAAAATATATAAAAAAACAAAGGAACAAACTGAGATCATTAGCAAAATACATAAAACATTTGATCAAAAAATGAATACAGTATCAAAATCCCTCGGAAATGATCAATGAATATAACCAAAACATATAACAAAATTCAGTGAAAATCTCTTCTTCATCCCTGCCTATTTGCAAATTCGTTTATAAAAATTGATTTTTCCATTGCAGCTGCTTCTTCTGCTTCTATGGATAATATTGCAAGTCCACTTAGTCTCTCTTGTGACATTTTATTCCGTAAATAATTTTTATTGATTTTTAATTTGGAAAATGGCCCCTCAGCAGAGGCCACAGTTATAGGTAAGGTCAGAAACAGTAACAGTGATATAATTATTTCAGAAAAGTTGGAAGATAGCGTGGAAGTTATTATTATTAGGAACTCTGCAAACTCTTTTATATCCCAATATTTCAACTAGCAATTTTGGATTAGGAAAGTTGAACTACTTGCTGACCTATTCATGGCTTCAAATCTAATTTTGATTTGGCAGAGAACGATGTGAATTGTCTTATAGTAAATGTTTACTTAGAGGAAATGTTCTCTTTCAGAAAATAAATATTGTGTGTTGGGTTCCCCAAAATTTTTTTTCGATTCGGAACGCAGTTGGCTGGGCTGGGCTGTCTTGCGTCGGCTTGCGACAAATAATAACGTGCACACACTGCACACTGAGGGTAGAATATTGGCAGCACATAGTAAGAGTCGTAAGACTGGAGAATTTAGTCTGAAAACTTCGCATGTGGAAATGTTGGCTGAAACAATTGAGTCTCTATAGAGAAAAGAGAAGATTCTTGTTCATTCCGCATGTTTTCTCTAATCTTTCAGAATCTTCACGATGCTTCGAGATCTTTCTATTCATTATTAGACAGTGACTGATGAGTTTTCGAAGGTGGATGTAATGTGCAACATCCGCAATATCTATTTTTTTTTCTTTTTTCTCCATAACTGCACTTAGGATAAACATGTAATTTTTCTTCCATTAGACGACCAACGTAGCACTACAGTCTTTTATGAAAACAAAACTTTACTTAAGATGATTGATGCATGAACGTGAATGTTAAAATTGATCTTGAACTAAAAAATGGCGAAGGATTTGATGTTTATGGATAATTACATTTTTTTTCTCGAATACGATTAGTTTTTTCGTCAACGATCAAGAGTACCTATTTCACAGAAATGTTGCTGGATATCCAATTAATGTATACCGTGTGTCCGGAGAAAGTTACACGCCGAAAAACATTTTTGTTATCAAAGATATTGGAACGAAATTTGGTGGATCTTTATACGATATAAAACTACATTTAGTAACAAGTGACTCAACTTCTGGCAAATTCTGGTTTCACCGGAAGTGACATGAACTTTCGCTTTTGAAATGGGATTCCTGGTATATTTTTACTTCTTTTGACTCCATATGACATTCTGATAATTAATTGTCATGCATTATTTACAGAAACAAATAGTACAATATATAAATACTCGATGGGATATACATAAAAGTTTATATAGATAATATAAACGAAAATATACCAGGTGCAGAATATACATGAAGAGTCATACTTTTATACAGGGAATTAAAAGCTAACAAAATAAACAATGGATAAATCTTGTGAGGGATTATGACCTGAAAAAAATAACTCACATACAAGTTCTTCCACTCAAGTTCAATGAAGAACTTGTACGTGAGTATACCTCAATGTCTTCTATTTCATTTGAGCCTTGTAGATATTTCAAAGGATGCAGATTTATTTTTAAAGATTTGAAGATATAAAATGACGAAAATTTCAATACACATCGAAACATCAAATAGTTATAAGAATATAAAACAGCTCTGTGCTAAAAATAAAACAGATATGATAGAAAACGTCGCTCATAAAATTGCAGAATCTTGTTTAGGTTAAAACACAATATTCACACAAAAATACATTTCATATAACACAATACGATTCAACAGTAAAAAGTGGGTACAGTAAATGACATCTTCGGAAAAATTTCATTGAAATGGAATGAGACAGATAGCGAGTATAGATAAAGGATCAACGTCCGATAATGCTATTATACAGGTAGATATGAATGATTGTTGTATTAGTATCCAGGATCCAAAGTTACAAACTTTTCTTCAGTAATGATTTCGAGTTCATTCTTTGAAGCTCGTCAGGCAATGAGCGGAGTAAGCGAGGAGCAAGGTAAGCGAAGCGTCTTTGGCCAATTGACTTAATTGCTTTGGGCAAGAACACATTGATTTCTGTGTTGTTTCATGA
Organism: Chrysolina oricalcia; assembly: GCA_944452925.2. Lineage (NCBI taxonomy): Eukaryota > Metazoa > Arthropoda > Insecta > Coleoptera > Chrysomelidae > Chrysolina > Chrysolina oricalcia. The sequence continues at coordinate 5,054,296 of OX101815.2, read as the reverse complement.
TTCCCAGAATGGATGTATTATGTTTCATTTCCAGGAAAAAATTGTATAATCGTTTTACATAACACATTTATATTTACTTTTTTATCTAGAAGCAGGCCATATAAATACTGTCAAATCGATGCCAGTTCTAAAATCTTGGGAAAAATAATATAACTTTACTGTTTTCTGTATCTCTCTTTGCTCTGTAAAAGTGGTAACAAGTGGTAACATGGTAATTGGTAGCTAATCGGGTTAGGTAAAAAGAGCATTTTATTACGATTATTTTAATCAAACGTGCAGAATCTTGCACCTATATATATTTAATATACTGTTTGCTAAATAGCAAACCAAAAACATAAATGATACGACCTGTTTAAAAGCCGTTTACCCAGAGGTTTCTACAAATATAGGTAGCAGGTGTTAATGTTATCGTGTGTTCTGCGATCATCTTGAGATACTTATCACGTTTTCTTTTAGAAATGTTTTGCTCGAGAGCTCATTCTTTGTCTCGATATCTCTCTTTAACACATTATTTCAAAATATTGTTTTCTCGGAAATTCAGGTACCTACTGCCTATGGACCATGTACGGCACGTGACAAAGTGGGCGTGTCTTCTTTGCTTGGAGGATAACCATCGAAACTGATCCATGCATTTTATATGGGTGAAATGTGTTTCAAAGGCTTTTTCCAAGTTTTAATGTGCTATTTTTATTAGAAATTCAAAGGAACTCATGTAAATCAGGATTATAAGATCTTGAAGAATGTCCATGATCAAAAGTAATCGGAAATGAAACCAAATAAATTAATTAATAAGGGGATTTGTAATTCAATTATACCTACATGTAAAGTACATGAAACTGTACCTGACTATATTAAAGGAATAATTATGTATTTTAATAAAGTTTTAATTATATCTTTGAAATTAGATTAATATATATATATATATATATATATATATATATATATATATATATATAAGTGTGATATTTCACAGAATTTATCATTCTAATAATGAAAATGGATTATATAATCCAGTCTTCCGCATTAACCTATACTTACAAAAAAGGCATAGTCGTCTCTAAGAGAAAACAACTACTGCTCCCTACGACCGTTGAATTGAATCTGTTAAATTCTTGGCAAAGTTTTCTACAAGAACTACTTTGCAGTGCTCTTCATCATATTTTCATTCATTTTAAATTTGTGCTGATGAAGTTAAATTCTATTATTTGAGAGTCTGTTCTCAAGTTTTGAGTGTTAATTACATTTTTGTCGTTTCTGGAAGACCAATGGCAAGTGAACATTTATTATATGAACTTGTATAAAGTCAAAGATATATATGAAAAAAAAATCATGTATAGGATGTGAACATCCATATATTATACGAAATATTGTTCCAGGAATATTATTGCCGACCTGCCACAAGTACTGTATCCAAATATTGTCTATATATTTCAGTTTAGTGCATTTCTCCTTCTTTCTTTCCTTTGCTAGATCATTTTGTTTTTTATGAATGTCATACCCTGACGGAATCCTATGAAATCCTACTTTATCTCTCAGTCCACTACTGCCACAATTCATTACCATACAGAAATTAGGCATTGCATAATGAAATCGAAAGCTTTGACTACTTTAACTAGAACCAAAACACATGTAAAACATTCAACTGCCATCAATGTTTATCCTCCAAGCAACTGACCTTGAAGATTGTGATGTCAGCCACAGATGGTCTATTACTAAGTGGATAGTTCATGTAAGTCAGAAAAAAGTATTTTTTTAAATATCTCCTTTATGTCATTTTAACATAATAACTTATAATATAACAATGCATTTTCTTGCTTATGGCAATCATCAGAATGACATTTGATGTCGTTAGGAACCCAAAAAAATTTCCCATAAGCCGGTCAGCTGTTGAGGTGAATTTTCGGGCAGGATAATTTTGTGATTTTTTTTCGTATTTCGACTTTCTCTTTTATGGCATCTGTTGAAAATTTCTTATAATAATCAGTCAGTTCCACTGATCATATGTCACGATAATTTACGATCTCAGCCGAAGTGGAAATGAAGAAACATTAATTGTTGCTTTTCAACATACACCTGTAATAAAAACATAGAAATCATAATATATAGGCTGTGTCAAGTCACCGGTCGGACAAGGCACACGCGTTCAGTATGAAGTATGACGATGAGTCGGACCGATCAGATGATTGAAAATATTGGTCACACACAAACAGTTCAATTAGGTCGTCAAGTCAGCAAATGACCGCGCTGGTCTAATCATATTGGTCAGACCGGAGACTCGACTCAGGCCATTGTTTATATAGAAGTAAGATAGTTAGTCAATGCATGTGTAATTGGTGTTGGACGCAAACGCGAGTGTCATCTAGCGTGATTAGTTACAAACATGAATATTTGACGTCATTTTAATGCAGGTTCCTTCAAAAAACCCTGATTTTAGTGCTGTCCCATTGTTTCAATCAAGTTACGACATGACTTTGAGGCCAGATCACTGAAGTTACGACATGACTTGGATGCGAGCTCACTATCGCCATCTACATGTCGCATCCATTTTGATCCAATTATAATCCCATAAGGTTGACTAACTATCTTCTTTATAAACAATGCTCAGGCTGAGGCTGTGTCAAGTCACCGGTCGGACAAGGCACACGCGTTCAGTATGAAGTATGACGATGAGTCGGATCGATCAGATGATTGAAAATATTGGTCACATACAAACAGTTCAATTAGGTCGTCAAGTCAACAAATGACCGCGCTGGTCTAATCATATTGGTCAGACCGGAGACTTGACTCAGGCATAATATATAATATAATATCTATGAATAAAAAGGCAGGCCTATATTTTAATAAAATTTTCTCTAGTACAGATTCATACTGCGCGTGCGTAGATGTCAGGATAACGTTGTCTTCATTATTGACTGACGTTATTTTGTGCTGCAATATCTCCCTGAATAACAATACCAAGAATTCGTTTTTATTTCGGCTGTCGTTTTATTAAAAAGTCATTCCCATTTTTGTTGCTGAATTCTGCATTTCGGTTGGTACCGTGGTGCTAGAGCTATTACTAAAGGATCATTCATACCCTTGCGAATATTCGTAGTTTTTTTGCGAATCGACCCATACGAGGAAAAAATTGTGGTGAAGTATGAATCGTAACATTAATAACATGTAATTTTTGGTATTCAGAATTAGATATTACTACAGTGCCGAAAAATTACATGATGATTCATCATTCACCACAATGTTTTCGCCACTGAAATGAAAAATTATAATATGATGACTGGAATACTCGTCAGGCTGCGCAACTGGATTTCTCATGGAGGCCGCTATGTTTGTTTTGTGGTTCCTAGCAGTGTGGCGGACGAATCGAGATTGAGTTGATTGTAACATATAAAACTGATACAAAGACGCGCCTCACTGCACTGGCGTGTTTACAGACCATAAATTGGGAATCTAATAACACGTATGTGCAGATGAATGTCTCTCTCCTACCCATACATGTAAGCAATAAAGTATTTCTCTGCTAGATTGCATGTGCCTCCTTTCTTCATCTCCTAGAGTTATCACTTTATACGGGTGTGCAGAGGAACTAAGAGCATTCCAGTCATTTCAGTGGTCGAATCCCAAAAAAATTGCGAAGATTCGCAAGGGGATGAACGAGCCTTTATCTACCGAAGTAGAACGAAAAAAAAACGCAACTTATATCGACAACACCGCGAAAGCACAACGACACCTTGCGGACGTTGGCAAAATCTATAAAGTATAAGAACGTCAAACTTCGTTATTCGTTCTCTAGTTCTTTCAAAACGCGACTTTAGAGAGTTGTGAAGTTAAAAAATGGCTCCGGTAATTATTTTAACATCCTCAAATCATTTGAATTGTTTTCATTTAAGTTTCAATCATTGCATTTCCTACTTATTATTCCTATAGATATTTTAAATGAATATTGTCTTGATAAATTTTATTTTCCAATAATAGCCATGTGGCCGATTGTTTTTAGCACTTGATCTAAATTTTAGGATACAGCTATTTCATTGACCATGTCTCTTTTTATTGTTTATACCGTGATGTGTCTAAATACCTAATTTTCAGTATTTCATTCGATGTGTTTCGTCAAACTCGATTTGTCTGGCTGAAACACAACTAATTTTGTTGTGGATTCCAGACAAAGCCCGCAGTTCTCGGTTCCAAACCCCAGGGTAAGAAGCCTCAAATTAGGGGAAAAGGCTTGAAAAAGAAGAAGGTTGCCCTTAAATTTGTGATCGACTGCACACACCCAAGTGAAGATAGCATTTTGGACGTCGCAAACTTCGTAAGTAAAAATCAACATGTAATATAACATTTACGAGTATTTCCACAGTCCCAGCTCCACGTGACATTTTTTTATGGTCAATGTGGCGTTTTATACTGTGGAGATCAAAGGCTGTGCTCGCTATGTTTACTGATTCTAACGATGATCAAGTAAATACAAAGTACTGCAACAAACCTATTTTACAAAAGGTGTTTTGCTAAATTTTTTGTCCAAAATTGGCGTGTTTTAATCTGAATTTTCTTATAAGTATGGTTAAGTCACCTAAAAAGGAAGCCAACATAAGCCATACTTACTTCTTTTGGGATGTAACTATAGATAAACAATTTTTTATGGCAGATACCATAGGGTTCCTGGTGTAGGGTCATAAAAGCCCAACATTAAAAATTAACCAATGAATATCTTTATTGTTATTATAACATCATATTGAAGCCAAAGTTCTTGGTATTGATACATATAGTGTAACAGTTTTAATTATAAATTTTCTCCTTCACCGGAGAAAAAAATGCTAAACTTAAACAGCTTACCAAATTCAATACAAAGTGTGCAAGAAATTGTTGGTATTTTTATTCATTCAGAACAAATGTTCAGAACTCCAGTATATTTCAAATATGAGCATATCATTTTTTCTAAATAATATGTCAAATTTTTTCTGGAAACTGCACAGTTGCATTTTTATTACACACAAAACTACAGGAAGTTGGTGTTTGTAATCAAACATAACTAGGCCTAGTAATTTTGCATATTTCCACTCTGAAAGCAAGCCTAAAGTTTCTAGTGATATTAACATAGGTTATGTTCTTTCCTCATGTTGGAATTTTTGAAAAAATATATGATTCATACACCATATGATCTTGGAATATAGAAGCATTGCGTAGAAGTATTTTTTGTAATTACCCCATTTAATTGATTTGATCATATTATTAAGTATTTGTTTCTATTATTAAAATAGTTTCTTCTTTCCAGGAAACCTACTTGAAGGAGAGGATAAAGATCAATGGAAAAACCCAAAACTTTGGAGCTGGTAAAGGTGGTCAACATGCTGTGACATTAGGAAGGGAAAAGGGCACCAAAATTATCCTCAATTCAGAAATTCCATTCTCCAAGAGGTATGTACATAAGGATATGGTCATAGAGAAAGTTAACTTTACTAACTATTCTGAAGAAAAAGCTAGGTTAACTTTAGTTATCCATTTAAAGTTTGATTTTTTTTCATTTTTTACTGCAGTCCCAGCTCCACTAAAATTTTATTTCAATAGATTTAGTGGCGTTTTATATTGCAGATATCAAAGGCTGTGCTCGCTATGTTTACTGATATAATCAATTATCAAGTAAATACACAGTACTGCAACAATTTATTTCATAGAACACAACAAACAGTTTCATTGTATCAAAGGCTTGATACTCGAATTTGACAAAAATTGGCCCTTACAAAATTCAAGATAACATTTGTATGGATGAGATTTTGCTGAGAAACTTGTTACTATTCTAAATTTATTTTTTATATTTGTTGCAAGGAAGGCTTGATTTGATAACTGAGTTTGACAAAAATTGTCCATTTAAAAAGATGCTATATTTGTTTGGATGAGATTTTGCTGATAGACTTAGGTTACTATTCTGAATTTCTTTGTTTTTATATTTCTTTACTTTGCTACAAAGGTTTGTTAATCGAATTTAACAAAAATTGGCCATTTCAAAAGGATATGCTATATTTGTTTGAGTGAGATTTTGCTGATAGACTTGTTACTATTCTAAATTTCTTTTTTTTAATATTTCCTTACATTTGGGACAAAAAAGCTTTGAGTTTGACAAAAATTGGCCCTTTCAAAAGGATATTTGTTTGGATGAGAATTAGCTGATTAATTTCTTTTTTTGTTTCTTTACATTTGGTACTAAAAAAGGCTTGATGATGGTGTTTGACAAGAATTGGCCTTTCAAAAAGTTTCTTCATTTGTTTGGATGAGATTTTGATGATTGACTTGAGGTTACTATTCTAAATTTCATTTCTTTTTTTATATTTTTTTACATACGGCTTGATAATCGACTTTGACAAAAAATGGCTCTTTCAAGAGGATACTGTATATTTGTTTGGATGAAATTTTGCTGATGGACTTGTTCCATTTTAAATTTTTTTTTGATGTTTACATGGTACAAAAAAAGGCTTGATAATTGAGTTTGACAAAAATTGGCCCTTTCAGAAGGAAACCATATTTGCTTGGATGAGATTTTGCTGATAGTGAAGATTGATCTTGTTGAACAGTTTTTGTTACAGCTGTCTTTTAGCTAATTCAATTCTTAGTTCTGGTACAGATCGACAAGCGTATGGATGCCTCTGAGATGCGCAAACGATAGAAAGCGTGAGTAGATGTGCGACAAAGATCGACTACTGTTTAATAAGGCAGAGCGATTGAGCTCCTGCCCCACTCCAGGGTTTTGTCTACTGCACAACCAATTCTCGGAGGCATCCTTACGCTTGTCGATCAGTATGTGAAAAAAGTATATTGATAGTTTGAAGGTTCCCCAATCTCCTTGAGCACAGTTTTGACATTCACACATATTTTTCCTTGCAGATATCTTAAGTACCTCACGAAGAAATACCTGAAGAAGAACAATCTTCGCGATTGGTTGAGGGTTGTCGCATCTGGCAAGGATTCTTATGAACTAAGGTACTTCCAGATCAACAGCCAGGAAGATGACGATGAAGAAGATAATGAATGATAATAATATGTATAGTATGTTTTACATATTAATATAAATTAATGAGAATTCCCTTGTTTTTTTACGTGTTAAGGTTCATATAAACCCATAAAAAAATTAATGGCAAGGTTGAAGTTCTGAAAAAAATTCGAGTCATTTTAGCATTCAAATTGAATAATTAGAGAGATGGAGAAGAAAATCTGATGAACAGTTTTTGAGGAAAAAAATTACCTAATTTTTAGAGGTAAGTTTTCCCAAAAACCATTCATCAGATTCCATTTCAAATATCATGAAATCAATCTCAAAGTAAAAGAAAATATCACATATTTACTGTACAGTGTTGACAATAGTTCTAGACAGCGGTAACCGATGTTTGTTTAATTTTTCGAAAATTAAAGTTACGTCGATAGGGGTTTGTCAGTTCATCAGTTGGTGGACCAAGGAGAATATACGTTATTTTACTAGGAGAGTAATCCCCATAAGACACTTGTAGAAAGAACATTTGTGACGTTGTTGGACATGTCATGGCCGCCGTTCACTATAGCATTGTTTATATAGAAGATATAGTCAACCTTATGGGATTATAATTGGATCAAAATGGATGCGACAAATAGATGGCGATAGTGAGCTCGCATCCAAGTCATGTCGTAACTTGATTAAAACAATGGAAAAGCATTAAAATCAGGGTTTTCTGAAGAAACCTGCATTAAAATGACGTCAAATATTCATGTTTGTAACTAATCACGCTAGATGACACTCGCGTTTGTGTCCAATACCTTTTCCACAGCCATTGACTATGTTCTATCATTGTTTATATAGAACATAGTCAACCTTATGGGATTATAATTGGATCAAAATGGATGCGACATGTAGATGGCGATAGTGAGCTCGCATCCAAGTCATGTCGTAACTTCAGTGATCTGGCCTCCAAGTCATGTCGTAACTTGATTGAAACAATGGGACAGCATTAAAATTAGGGTTTTTTGAAGAAACCTGCATTAAAATGACGTAAAATATTCATGTTTGTAACTAATCACGCTAGATGACACTCGCGTTTGCGTCCAACACCAATTACACAGGCATTGACTATCTTACTTCTATATAAACAATGGTTCTATTTAAACAATGACTATAGACAATGACGGACTAGCTCTTGGTATAATATGAGAGTTAATGTTGACAGTTTTGTTGCTTGGTTCGAGTTCGACTATGTACGTACGTCACTATGACGCATTGATGCTACAAGATTCTAATTGGCTAGAGCTTATTAAACCCTCCTTGTTAGTTGGTCTCTTTGAGTTTAGTCTCTGATTGGCGACAGTGATCTAGCCTCCAAGTCATGTCGCAACTTGATTGAAACAAAGGGTCAGGGTTTTTTGAAGAAACCTGCATTAAAATGACGTCAAATATTCATGTTTGTAACTAATCACGCTAGATGACACTCGCGTTTGGGTCCAATACCTTTTTCACAGGCGTTAGAGTTATCAGAAGCTTCCATATACTGCAATGCAGTGCAGTAATAAAAGACGACGTTATTTAAATACTGCATGACCTTATTTGTTTTGTAATATAAGTGTTATCGGTAATCATCTGGTTTTCCCTTATTTATTACTTACCTTATTTCTAACCTTTGTTGGAAGTTAAAACAAGTCTTATATGTTGTATGGCAAATTGGTAATTATGTTGACGCAAGCAGTTCTTTTTTTGGGTTTAAATTAAAATTGTTCTCTCAATAAAAACACATCATCATTATACGTAAACCGAAAACGTTTAACTCTTTCTTTTAGAATAAATATTTTTATTTACTTTATTTTACTTTATATCAAAACCTTGCATCGCCTTTCTTATCTCCAATTTATTAATACATTCAAGTAATTAAAGGACAAATATACAACAAAACAAATGGGGTATCAGAAATATCAGGTATCAGCGTAGGGATCACGAGACTCGACTCGATCAAATAGACTTAACTCGTTCGTTATCGTGTCTATGAAGTTGTTTACAAACGTTGATCGAATATGGAATCGAGTACTCGATTGTGCCAAACTCTCTAGGTAGGATAGCATATTCCATATTTGATCAGCGTTCGTGAACAACTTCATAGACCCGATAACGAGTTAAATCGATTTGATCGAGTCGAGTCTCGTGGGCCCTATACAGATTATATTTTAATGGCAGAAAATGTACAATCTGCGATGGGTGGTCACCACAGAACTCATACTTATAGCACAGAACACCTAACCTGTTAGGTGTTCTGTGCTTATAGTCATAAGATATAAGCAAAGAGCAGGGGTCATAATAGTTCTGTGGGGTCATATGACCCCTACTCTTTGATATAAGTATGAGTTCTGTGGTGGTCACACGTTTAAGCCTGATTCACATAATGGCAGTAGCAGTGGCACTAAAGGCAGTGACTCCGCCCCTTTTGACGCTGTTATCCGAATGAGTGACATTGGAATGGAAATTTTCAACTAGTTGTTTGTTAAAAGCAGTAGAAAGGAATCATAACAGCAATCTCGATTTCATGATGATTTTAAGGTTAGAAATGCGAACACTGCCAGATTTTACTGCAAAAAGTTTAAATGAATCAAACTTTCAGCAGCGTGACCTTGAATTTTCAGCGTCGTCTAAACATGTTTGCCATTGGTTATCTTATCAATAGAGGGGGGTGACGCCACTGAAATAAAGTCAGGCACTATCCTTAATAAGGGAAATATAAGGTAAGGTACATGAGCGCATGCGCAGATGTCAAAACAAGGGCGACTTTAATACTGCTCTTCCTAAAGTGCGCGTCCGATAACTCTCTACCCACCCATTGATTTAAACAATGTTTGCATTGTATAATTTCTCTTTAGACAAAGACATGAGTCCAGGGTTGCCAATTTATGAGTAAATAAATTGAGCGGTACAAGGCATACGTTTCTCTCAGTTAATGCTACTTTAAAAGATAAAAGAGGGGATACAAATAAAGAGATGTGCCAAATTCAAGCATACCAGAAGCAGTTAATTGCCAAGGTTTGGATGAATAAAGCGAATATCAAAACTGATGGGTGTGGATGTAATAGATACCAGTAGTTATCAGAGTAATATAATAAGTCCATGATATGTGAGGATGATACCTACAGTTACACGACTCAATTTTCTACCAACATCGTACTAAACATAAAATCATCTTTTTTTTAAGAAATTCAAACACCTGTGCTTCTACTATTGGTGGATAGATTTTGACATGTCATCTTTAGCCAATGAATGAACTAGAATAAGAATCCCGTGTACAACAAACTCTCAAAGAAAGCAGTAATAATTTTGCATTCTGTGAAAAACAAGTGCACAGAATCACGTGATGACACTGTAGAAAAATGAAAAATAACAGGGCATTTAGTAAATAGTTATAATCAGATATTCGATTTTTAGCAATGTTTATTAAAATACAGTATTGATATTGACATTTTGAAGTTGTGAGTAATCCCAAAAGAGTAAATCAGTAAATCGGTGAGGACTATTGGCAACCCTGCATTTGACATCGTTTTGGATTCGTATTATTGGCTGATTGAGACGCGGGCTTTTGAGAAAAGTGCAAATTTGCAAATTCCTGGGATGGTGAGGGGAAAGATGATCGCAAGATTTTTGGCCATAACAGGAGAGTCGTGGGAAAGATAGCAACTCTACGCTTGGGCAAGTTTGAAATATGGTTCTTAGAAAATTGAAGGAAAGCACCCCGGTAAGCAGAGATAATCTTTATGTGTTTGAGTTAGTGTTTTCTTTGGTGTTTGTTGCAAAATAGTAGGAAAACAGTTGAAAGTATTTTGTGGAATGGTGCAAATTACATTGACCTTAGAGTTTGGAAAGAAACATCGGGTTCAGAAGGTGAGTGAATACTGTTTATAAGAATGAATAGGTACATAATACAGGTAAACAGTGGACAGACAGTTTTTGCACCACCAATGGAAATATATTAAATGATTCAGAGACTGTATAAGACAGCAGAAAGTGTTGCAAAAGTTCTTTGGCTGTGCATATTTACTAGTTCTTATAAAATATCTAACGTGGGCACTACTTAGGCACTATATGTACTTCAGCTAGCTGATTACCGCCGGGTTCACTTTGTACATTGAACTGGTCGCCTAATTTGACTTTTATTGTTACGGACAAACAGGGAGGAAATAAGTAGTGGAACTCTATGATAAAATTGATAAGAAGTAATAGGGTGTAGACCGTTTCACTTTTATTTTAGTTTCACCTTTCTGTGTTCATGTATAAGTTGGCAACTTACGGAAAATCTTTTTTATTTTTCGTTTTTGGAAAAAAAGTAATTCTTCATAAAAAGTTAGGCACGGTCTTGAACCTAATACCTAATTTTCATTGATGTGAAGTTATCCTCGGTTTTATATATAGCCACTCTTTTCACGGCTTTGGAGATTTTGCGTGCGGCGTTGCCAAGTTTTCCGAATATACTAGCCGTAAATTTAATGTTTATTTGAAAATAATTTTAGTGGATATAAATTATGATTGACTATGTTTTTACCCTAATTCATTTAATTTTATCGAATTGAAATGCGATTTTTGTTGTTTGTGGGTGATCTATATAATGGTTTTGTACTGGTAACGATTTGGTAGATTTTTTAAAAAATGTTTACACTGAGATAATCCTGGTAATCCATAGAATGCACCTACGGAATCAAATCAATTTGGAGCGCATCTCGAAAGACAGGAAGGGAAAAAAACTGAAATTTTTTTATTTCTTTTGACAATATCTTGGTAATACTGGGCAAACCAAAAAAAAATTAATACCGAAATAATCCTGGTTAATTTTTGACGAACCAAAAAACATTTTTTTTCAGAAAAGTTTGGAACAATTTAACCTTAGGAATGCACTCTTATTTTCAAAACAATTTGAAGCATTTGAAGACAGGACCTGTCATTTTTCACAGATTTTCGCAGTGAAGGGCCAGAGAATATTCGCGGGCGAAACGGCAGGCTCAGCTCGTTTATAATGAAAATTTCTGTAGAAAGTTTGGTACAAGATTTTTTGTTTTCAAAGATTTAGTAAACATTTGAGGTAGTTGCAATATCAAAACAATCGAATATAAAAACGAAACATTTATTGAAATTTGAAGCACAGCCAAGTCTTATGTAATTCATTTTTAGTCTTCACGGCATTTTCGTCTACAAACGGAATATGCCAGGTATTCACATTTTTTTGACATACTATGCTAAATGGTGGTGGAATCCTGTAAAAAACACATCAAACTGTACAAGATAGGTAGGGTAAAAGTATACAAAGTCATAAAGGAAAATGTTTCATCTTTCCAAATGAGTAATAAAAACAGAGTTTCAGTAATTTTCATGTGTCCCCAATAGCAACTCACTTTTGAGTCCCCTTGTATGCTGAAGATCTGGTTTATGAACCAAATAATTCGTGGACTTGTGGAGCTATGACCATGATTGCAAATTGTTTTGTAAAATTGATTGATTAATTGATTGATAACGAAGTTGATGACATTTTGAAGTCCTACATCTGGCATTTCTTTCTTTTTGAAAGATTGAGGAAAATATTTTTAAAAGGTCCATCACATTTGACTTATATTCACTGTCAAATAGACAGATGCACTTTCTTATATACAAAACTTGAATCCAGAATAACAACAAAGAAATAATAAGCCAAGCTCGCTGTCAAAATGAAGTTGTTTTATGTTAGATATTCCAAATTCCATTGTACTATTTGAATTTACCTGAAAATTGGCCTCTGGTTGTCTTTGACTGTTACCAACTGATACTGTCGCTGCGACAACCACCTGTTGAAGAGCAATTTGTCTCTCGAGTTTTTCAAAAGGAATTTGTGACTTCTCATCAGGTCCCTAGTAACGATGATGGTATCCTTTCCTGAATTGAGGGCGCAGTACAGCAAGTAAGGATCGTCCTGGGAGATGTTTTGTGTGAGAAAAACCGTTGCATTTTCAGTCACATATCCCCAGTTGTTCTTCGGCCACTTGTTCATGTGGTTTCTGCCGAGGACAAGGACTTCCTTGTTTTGGTCAACAAAATAAGACACAACTGCAGCTACCTAAAAATGAATTCCAAATATTAGCATTCAACAGAGAATGAATGCATATATTTCGCTCACCATTGCTGATAAAATCTGAGGGGGTTGCCTTGTTCCTGCAGAATAAGCAATGTTTAAACCATCGAGTACTACATCGAACTTGCCCATATTCTGGACGAACTGGTCAAACCTCTGCAATTCTTCCGGATTTGTTTTAACAAATATGTCTTTACCTACGATGACATTCTTGAAAATCTTATGTTTCAACTCAGAGAATTCATCATCTTCTAGGTCAAAGTTGCTCAGTTTCGTGCGACAGCTTTTACAAACTCCTTGGTAGGTTGTCTGAAATAAAAATAGAACAGAACATATCTTATTTTCGGAAAACAATGACACAAAAGTAATTTTTTGTACACAAAAAATCTTTGCTTACTGCTGTGAAGCTGTTTCGGAAACGAAATGTTCTTCCAAACTCTGAAATTGCCTGCGCTGTTTCTTGGTCACATTTGAAGTAATTTTCCTGAAAAAACGAAAATAACTTTTCCAATTTCTCCACTATGTCTGTCTTATTTTTCAGTCTTTTAAGCGTACCCAGGTAAGTCAGGAAACATATACTCAGAGGGGTTCTGTTATTCTCTAACATCTCATTCAAAAGTTGCCAAGCCATCTCTTCCTCGTTATTGAGAAATGCTGCTGAAATCAGCGCACTGTATGAGGATCCATTCGGCAAAGTTGATACTTTGATTTCTTTCATGAGTTCTACACATGTTTTCCACTGACTGGTGATAGAGAGAGCTGCAACTGCATTTTCTAACGTGAAAGAATCCAGAATAGGGAACTCTTTCCGTGTATCATAGTAATATTTCAGTATTATCTGTTCTTGATCTTTCGGGCATACTTTTCCATCCACAAAGCACTGCTCGTTTACCAAATAAAGTAATTTGAAATATTTACCTACAGTTGCTAAGTTTGGTTCAATGTTTTCGTGTTTGAGAAACCTGATGTATGAGCATCCAAGGTCATAGTTTTTTAAAGAAGTACATTGCCCTAGGATTGCAGCATCAATGTTTTTATTGTTGTATTGGCCTCTGTTGTACTGATGATCTATTATGGCTTGCCTAACGTTCCGCCAGTCTTCAATGGAATTGACTTGGGCGTTTCTCATTGTGTTCGCTATTAAATCATAATTAACACGTTCTCTTTTCTGAAATGTATTATTTCTGAAATAAGTGGAATATGTGTTGATGTGTTTTGTAATAAGTCTGGGAATTCTTTTATGAAACATGATGAGGGATATTTTATGTCATAATAACTTTTTTTTAACTATTAATCGATGAATCCGTAACACCTTTTTAACAATTCCCGACGTTTAGTTTTGTAATTGTAAATTATGAAGAAAGAAGTATAAATATTTACTTTGAGGTTATCAATCAAAACCTCAAAATTTAATGACAAATGATTTCAAGACACCGACATAACCTTTAAGGTTATGTCGGTGTATCAAGATCATAGACCTAAATGAGGTCTGTGATCAAGATTGGAAAAAAACGAAGCAGAGTTTTTATTTGGCTGTGACTAGGTGCAGATTGCGGACACGGTTTAACCATTAAGGCTCATTCATAGCCTTGCGAATATTCGAAATTTGCGATTCGACTCATACGGTCAGTTGTTAGTTGTAATATCTAAACCAAAATTACATGCTATGATTCATCATTCACCACCATTTTTTCGCTGTATGAGACGAATCGCATTAAATTGCGAATATTCGCAAGGGTATGAACGAGCCTTTAGCAAGTATAATCGATTATTTCCGTTGGCTCGAGTGGTGTTCACTATGGGCTTGTTCATTGAACACTGCTCTAGTTCGAGATCACTTTCACATTGTTCATTTATCACTGATACTTGTACTTCATTTGTCTTTCTTTTTTGAAAGATCAACTTCAAGCAAGTAGACTAATCAGGGTAAGTCTTAACGAACGACACTTATACACAGATAATTTTTCGCTCTTCAATACGTGGTAACTAAGTGAAATTCGCCGTCGCTGTTGGCTGTAGTTTCATGATGACTTGTATAATCGTGTTAATTTTGCTATTTTGTTATTAATTTAGTGGCATTTCACATAAGTGACGTTATACAAGTGTCCGCAAACAAAACATCAACTTCATTTCATTTATTGATTTAGTGCACAAATGACAGCTCTGGAGGTAAAATAAACGTTAATACGAGAAACTAACGAACAAGCAACGACTGAATTTTATCTAAAATCGGTAATAAGTTTAATATCTCCAAAGTAAACAAAGCGGAAAAGTTAGCTTTTTTTTCCAAGATTTTAATGGGAAAGTGGAAAGCGATATACTTTTACCTCGACCCGTAGATCATTTCGCCTGCTTTGTTGTCTAATATAATTTAAACCACATTTTGAATCGAGTGCAGAAGTTACACAAAAGAATGTGTCATTCCAATCGGAAAACGAATACTTAAATCGAGTGAAAGTTACAGCGAGTGTAGGAATATTCTACACTTGCAAGCAAACGAAAGAACCTATTGTGGTACGCATCTACAATTATTTGGTTGAACTAATATAAAGTATTTCAGGTCTTTTTTTACTTAAGCGGAATGGATTGTTTGAGAATAAATTGAGTTTTGTGATATTCTTTGTTTCATAATAAGAGTTGAATTGAAATGTATGAGTTCTGTGGGATAGACCACTGAAATGAAATTATAATATGATGACTGGAATGCTCGTCAGGCTGCGCGACTGGATTTCTCATGGAGGCCGCCATGTTTGTTTTGTGGTTCCTCTCAGTGGCGGAGCAATCGAGATTGAGTTGATTGTAACATATAAAACTGATACAAAGACGCGCTGCACTGCACTGGCGTGTTTACAAACCAAAAACTGGGAATCTACTAACACGTACGTGCAGATGAATGTCTCTCTCGCACCCATACAAGTAAGCAATAAAGTATTTCTCTGCTTGGTTACATGTGCCTCCTTTCTTTATTTCCAAGAGTTATCACATTATACGGGTGCGCAGAGGAACTAAGAGCATTCCAGTCATATTATAATTTCATGTCATTTACTCAGTTTGCAAGCGACTTTGTTATTTTGAACTTGTCGCTGTTAAGCCTGATTCACATAATGGCAGTAGCAGTTGCACTAAAGGCAGTGACTGCGCCCCTTATGACGCTGTTATCCGAATGAGTGACATTGGGATGGAAATTTTCAAGTAATTGTTTGTTAAAAGCAGTAGAAAGGAATCATAACAGCAATCTCGATTTCATGATAATTTTAAGGTTAGAAATGCGAACACTGCTAGATTTTACTGCAAAAAGTTTATATGAATCAAACTTTCAGCAGCGTGACCTTGAATTTTCAGCGTCGTCTAAACATGTTTGCCATTGGTTATCTTATCAATAGAGGGGGGTGACGTCACTGCTACTGCCATTATGTGAATCAGGCTTTACAGTGTACAAGCACAGAACTTGCCTCATTGCGTTTTACTGTCGTCTGTCAAGTAGTTTGATGAAACTTTTTTGAAGTCTCATGTCACAAAGTACTACGAGAGTTTCCACTTTGTACCTGATTTCGATTTCTTAACTGGTACAGAAGTTTCTATAATTTGTACAAAACCAACAAAATAAATCTTCTGAGATATTCCACATCTATATTACGCCAATTAAAATAAGATATTATAAACCATAAAAACACTTCATCAGCATATATCTTATGATTACAACTATTAGATACTTTTGGGCCTGCTAGTGGCATTCTCATATTCACTCCTGAAACAAAAAATTGTATATAAGATGACGTCAAACAAGAGGGATGGGAGTTTCAGATATTAAACAAAGAAGAAGAATAACCTTTGTATGTTGTGGTGTTATTTGTTGCCTTGAATGGTGCAGATATTATAAACTTTAATTGTTATATGATTGGTTTCTCGGGCGTATACAATTAAATTAGCTGGTGTGGTTGGACTAGGTTTACAAAATTATGGTCAGTGGTCTGATTGTTTGAAAAGTTATTTTGACTGCAGTGGGAGTGTGGTGAAGCATCGGATGCTTCGAAATTGTAAAATTCCTTTTCGTAAACTGAACGAGATTTTTTGGACAACAAATCATTCACAGCCGTTTGAGCAATTACTCTCAATTCAGGAAGGGTGCAACTTAAGTTTTCTTCATCAGTCATTTAAAAAAAGGTAATTTACCGATATTCAAAATATAAATAATTTATGTGAAGAAATGAATTACCTGATAGCTTCCTTCAAATTTCAAATATTTTATCAATGTCACCAACCCGATATTTCTGATATTATTTATTAATATTAAATCCAATTTTTTCCAATAAAAAACTACAAAAAAATGCCACATACAAAAAATAGTACATGAAACACGTTTTATAAGACACACTGTCGCACTTGTTCTCCAAACAACGCGTGCGACAAAATGGTTTCTTATAAAACTTTTATCATAATATATATTGTTGTTTGGAATCAAACTCTAATCAAAATAATGAAAGGTGGTAGATAGCTTTATATTTACGCTCAATCACGCGCGATTGTAGCACGTTCCAATCGCGCGGGTTTTCGCGTGGCCAACTGTGTCGCGTTGTACAATTTGTTTCCTTAAAATTGCAACATTCCAATCTCGTGGTTTTGGCCTGTACCGTTAATCGTAGAGGATAAAACTGCTAGTGTAAATCATAAAGTGTCAAGTTTTACTCGTGATAGTGGTGGCTCGTGGATTGTTAAAAACTTCAACAGTTTTATAGACGGTTTGACCAAAATTAAGAAAATTAAAAACCGAAAACGAAAGATAAAGGTACTACACCTGGCCTATCTGAATACTTTTAATCGTCAAAAAATTTGTTGTTGGGTGAAAAAAAGCATGGATGGAAAATCGGACAAATATGGGCATATGCCTTTGATAAATGAGTTGAGTGATACATTTTCAATGGATTTTAAACATTATTTGCGAATGGATTCAGAATCATTTCACATATAGATTAATTTGGTTTCTCCTTTAAACATACTAACCGCGTGAAAGTGAAAACAACTTGAAAAACTCAACTGCCCAAAATCACTTGGGAAAGAACGTGCGTTATCATGTCAGTTTTAACCGAGTGATTATTAGCATAGGTAGCTTTCCATTCACGCGCAATAATGCGCGATTGGAGCGCAACGTTCCAATTACGAAAGAACATCAGCGTAAATGCTAAGAACCGAGTGATTATTAGCATTTGGAAGCGATTGGAACGTGGTGCTCAAATCACGCGTGATTGCGCGTGAATGTAAAGCCACCTATTTACACTGACGTTTTCGCGTGCGATTGGAGCGTGGCGCTCCAGATTGCGCGTGAATGTAAAGCTACCTTTTGTTGAAATATCAAATCAGATTATCGACTGAAACATCTTATGATTACCAAACGAGATTTACTATGAACAAAACATATACTTAATGGGAAGCAAATTGCGTTCAATCTAAAAGGTTTGCAGAGATGCAAATCAATGACAATATTTGTTTCATCCGAATTAATATTTAATTGCAGGATACTGACACTATTATTTATTCGAGTTGAATGAAATTTTGTTGAATCAACCGTGTTTTTTCTGCGTGAAAGGAATTTTCCGCGCTTCCACAAACAAAATCGTGACAAACTCTCCCCGCGAACCAGCTCGTACCGCACGCGCGCGCAGTACCGAAAACAGCATACTTACGATCAGGCCTCCTTCTTCGCCTCCCGACACACTTTCTTCGTCTTCAGCGGACACTCGGCCTCGTGCGAGGCGATCCTCTTGACGCCCCCTCGATACACGCAGCTCTCCGACTCGTACACGCACGGCAGCTCCACCTTCTCGGCCATCTTCTCCAGGAAGTGGTTCCGCGTCGCTTCGATTTTCCCCTCGCACGTCGGGCACTTCTCCAGCTTGGTCTTGCACACGCTGCACAGCGAATGGCCGGCGACGCACTGGTGGATCGGCGGGGCCATGTAGTCCTTGCAGATGGGGCACTCGAACAGCTGGCGCAGCATCTTGTCGGAACGAGAGTCGCGCGCCTCCAGGATGCTGATCTTGAAGAGCATCTTGCTGGAGCGGAACGTGCGCCGTATGCAGTCCCTGGTCATCTTGGTGGTGAGCCGACGGAAAATGGCTTTTCTCTTTTGCCGATACGTGTGATCCGCGATTTTGCACACGCCTTAAACGAAGAACCATTTATTCAACGGAATTGTTACAGGTTACGGGACGATGTCGGTTCGTCTGTGGCTAATTCAGGCTCTCGCGCCTTACGTTACTCGTTTACTCTCTGTTCTACAGTTTCGGCTTTTGATATGTTTAAATTCATTTTAAATGAATGGGTCTGGGGAAAATACTACTTCACAATTAACACAACACTAACAATTACTGCTTACAATTGTTTCGACACACTGGATCTTCTGAACGGGTTATGAACTAACCTAAGTAGTAGTAGTAGTTCTTTGGGGAGGCCGCAACCGCGACCAGGCAAGTAGGTCCTCATGGACCCTTTTTGCCATCCACTGTTCTCCGCTTATCTACATTCATCCTCCTAGCTTTTCTTTTCGAACCTTTGTGACCTCCTAATGAAGATCAGTATGTCCAACCACTCCAAGTCGATTAGTTCCTCTTGTTGGAGTTTCTCAACTCCGAAGGTTCCAAATCTTAGCCTCCCGTATACCTCAACTCGCCGAGGAAGTGAGATGAACTTTCTTCGTCTTCTTCGCATTTGCGGCAAGTCTTCTATACCTACAAGTGTCTGCCTAGCTTGTTATGTCCTGTTAGTATTCGTATAAGAAGGCGTAGTGTTTGGCCTATTGTCTGCCCAGGCTGGTATGACATTCCTGGCAGTGCTATATGCTAAACCGATTACCGTTTCTGGTCCAGTGAACGCTGGTTCGTTCCCCCATTTTCCTAGGGCGTCCGCTATTTAAAAATACTCTAATGATTCCGAACTGAAATAAGCATATTTCCCTCTTTTTGTTTGACTTTACTATTGTATTTTGATTTTATTGACATTTGGTTCTTTTTACTTGTATTGGTTCGTAAATGAATTTATTAAGTAGATATAGTGTAACACACATAAGTATAGTTCTTACGTTATATATCCTGTAATTGGACTTTTTAGTCAGTTTCATGTATCATTACTTTGAATAAATAAATTTCGTTTCTTTCTAGGCCCGTGTGACCTGGTATCCAAACTAGGGTAACGTTGTTGCGTTGTGATAGTCGGTTTAGGGTGTCTCTGCAGTTCCATACTTCTCTGGATTTAAAGCAGTTGGATTCAAGCACTTTCAGTGCTGCTTGACTACCTGAAAATATTTTTTATTGTTTTTCGTTTGTGGTGTCGATTTTCCAGTTCCAGGCATATACCTCTGCCTGGAATATCATAACTAGTTTACCCATACTGAATGAGCGTTTCACTACTGGTTTCATCCCATATATTCCGGCTCCGACGCCTTCCAAAGTTTTGGAACCATCGGTATACCAACGTTAATTTGCCCTAGTGTAATTCCGGGCCCAGTCTTCTCTTTCAAGAAAGACCACAGTGTAGAACGTGTGAAGATTGATAGTTTTAGACATGATGTCTGAGGGCATTCCCAGAACTGTTGTGAGCTATTATGCCCTCCAGCATGCTGCTGCTTCTCATGACACATGCCTGCGACAGACTAATGGCCGCTTGGTAGAGTCTGTATGTTGCCCATCTTGCCTCTCTCTCCAGAGCTATGTAGAGAGGAAGTAATCCAAGGAGGGCTTCCATTGCTGCCGTTGGCGTGGAGCGAATGGTTCCAGTAATCGCCAGACATGCTGGTCTCTGTAGTCCGTTAAGTTTAGCAAGTGCCATTTTTTGATGACCCTTGCTCCACCAGACTACAGAGCCATATGTGAACATTGGTCGTATGTAACTTTCAGTATTTAAGGAGATAACATTCTGTACCTAGGTTAGTTTATAACTAGCTCAGAAGATGACACGGTGTGTTGAAACAATTGTAAGCAATAAATGTTAGTGTTATGTAAAATGTGAAGTAGTATTTTCACTCAACCCATTCATCATTTACTCTCTTTACACAAGAAATTTACTACTGAACTACTAAAACGTTTCCACAATTGGGACATTTTCGAAGTACATCATAAATTATTATTAAATGTTTCTAAATCGTCATACATTTTAATATAGAAAAAATAATGAGAAATACCTTTCTAACCATAGAATTTGAAAATAACCATATAATATACAAATATTGTATAACATTTTTGGGTCTTTCTATTGATGAAATCCTCAGTTGGCTAAAACACATAAAACTGATCCGAAAAAAAATAATACCTATAATCGGCATTCAACGAAGCTCTGGAAATTCTCTATTTCTGAAATTCTGAGTTGGAATTTTAAAATTTCGAGTTGTACGTCGAAATTTTACTTAAAAATTCCATGGAATTTTAGGGAGAGAATTTTTTTATTTTAGGTGTCCCTTCCAGAGCTTCGTAGCATTCTTTCCAAAATTAGAGGGTACTTGGAAAAAACAATTGATGAACATTTATTTCAGTTTCATATATTCCAGACTGCAATATTTAGTTTCTATTTGGGGATCTGCCAAAGCTTCTGGATTAAAACCACATAAAAAACTTCAGAATAAACTAATAAAATATATACTATAAATTACCTCATCTAGAACCTACAAAAAATTTATTGAATTTGGATTCACTTTATAACTTTTATGACCCGTCCAATCTGTTTTTTGTGAATAGGAAACGGACTCGATAAAATTTGATTTGATTAAATTGGGACTATGTTCATGTATTCATCTTAGCAGAATTAAAAAGAAATATACCAGTTTAAATTTTCATGACAACATTCCAATTCATAACACGAAATAGGAAATGTTCATGAACTGCATTTATAATAAACTACCAAGCACATTGAAAAATATGGAATTTTCTTTAAAATTCAAGTATAAATTGAAACAATATTTAAAAAAATAAGACGGATTTCACAATTTATTATATTCCTCCTTTTTTTGTTTGTCCATTTATTTACGGTTTTAATTTTGATATTATTATGTTTCTTGGGAATAATGAACTTATTATATTTTTCATATTCACAGACAGGTCGTGTGCTAACACTGTTGCCTGGGAAACCTTAGTAGGTACTGCAAAGGTAAAATGGCTTTAATTGGGATCCCCAGAATGGTGATTGAAAGTCCAATTAATTTTCAGGATTTTCAGAAATATTCGAATTAAAATTTTTATTTCTGGTTTGTAAAAGTTCACACAAGTAATAATATGTGTAGCTAAATATTCAATGTGTTTTGTTTTTCCTGGGATTCCATCAGCTGCATTTTTAAAATACAAAGCTGCATTTTTAAAATACAAGCCTGTATTTTTTAATAGTGATTCGAAAATAACTTATATTATTTTGAATGATTCATAATCATAATTATTGCAATTTTGTGTTCCTTCAAATCTAGTCTTCTGGAGTACAACAAGGAAAACTAACCTCTTTGCTAACGTCAAAAATAAGGATACTTAATAAAATTTCCTAGGTTGTCTTCTTCCTGGTATCCGTTTGGAAATTAAAATATATGATGTTTCCTATTCAAGTTTAATGAAATGTAGCAACTTTAATCAAATATAAATATTTTTTTGAAAACGGACTTAATTCGTATTTTTTCAGATATTTATATACACTTAGATACCATTACTTGAGTTACAGTTAGGTTAGGTATTCTAGGATATTTCAAACCACCAAGTTCTGACATTCTCAAGCATTATAGTTTATTTTGGTTTTGAAAGTCTTTGATGAAGCCAATCAGGATTTGTTGAATTCCAAACTTGAAGAATCACCAACCTGTTCTACACAGTACATACTCGTGCATTTATTATTAGATTTTTTCAAAAAGTTTAGCAAAGAGTTAATATATTAGAAAATCGAATTATTAAATTATTTAGCAGGTTCACCCAAAGGCGGCGACTGACTCGTAACATTCATGGAACACATGGAACATTACACCAGTGAAATCTGTTGCAGTCATTCGCAAAAAGATGTTTTATTAGCCTGTTTATTTATGAGAACCTCAATGTAGTCAGTCTGTTTTGTTGTCTGATTCTACAAAGTTCTGCTTGTACAAAGTTCGGCTCAAGTCAGTCGCCGCCTTAAGGGTATAGTTAGCTTACGGATAACCCTATATATTCAGGGAGGGGTTCAAAAATTGGACCAATCGGAAAAGAAAATCAACGTACTCGAGGAATTTTCCAAAATATGTTTATATTCAGAAATACTGAATTTATTCCATACATTTGCATCGTACTGTATGTATAAATGTATGCGGACAAATATCCAGAATCATTTGTGTACTTTTTCATAATTTTTCGATTTTCAATTAACTTTACATCCAAATTATTTTATTTCCCTGTTCTAATAATTATAGTTAGCAGTTCGAACGCGACTTCTAAACTTTGTCAGCTTTTTAGGACTTCACTAAACCCCCCCTGCCATCATCAGATCAAACTCAGTTGGAGGACATTAGCGGAGGGTACCTCTTAAATGGTGTCAGGTGTGGGGTATCAGTCGGTTAATTGCCACAATTTACTCAAAAAAATTATAATGATGAATATTTTAGTCCTTGCAAGATTGATTTTTCGCAACCACACATGCACGTGAACACTTAAATTAATATTATATAACCCTCACTCACCTATAGAACATTTCGCACAATGCTCCTTTTCGTTGAAAGGTATTATCTTTTGATTGGTGGAAAGTAGAGCGTATTTGTTATTATCCGATTGCAATTTCACCTCGTATCTATGCTGATCTGGCTCGATAGCACACACGCTTATCCCAAAGCTACAATCGTCGAAATCGAAAAACACTATATATGTTCTGTTATCCTTCACTAAAACGTCGACGTTATAGTATCCGTAGACGTCTTTTATGATCAAATTGTTAAAATGGAAATTCGTTATGTGGTTTTCTTTGAAGTGATTGCTGATAGACTGAAGTTTTATCTTTTCGAAACACTTTGACATGGGGCAAAGTATTTCCACATCAGCTGTTTCGACTTTTTCTGTTTTATCTTGTTCAGCTAGTTTCAGATTTGCCACAACCTGAAAAAAAATCGGTTTAGGAAATGAAGGGCTATTCCGAAAATGCAATACTCGAAAAAGCTTTTCAACAAATAATATCTGTAGTCGATGATTTATGAATGCAAAAGGTTGATTAAAGTTCAATAGCAAGAAAAAAATGTAATATACAAACGTATAAGGTGGTTTTTCAAACTAGTGCAAAAAAAAACAAAACTGAGTAAGCAGAAATTGCTTGAAATGGAAGTACTTGCATAAAATGTGACACGAGTGAAAAATATTACACAAATACAACATAGAATAAATATAATATAATAAATACTAGGTTAAGTTAATTTAAGATCATTTAGAAACACAATAAATGCTGTGACGTTCCCAGATAGAAAATCCTTAGTTGTGTTGTATAGAAACAGTTTTTAATATTTTGTTTGAATTGAGTATATGATAAACTAGAACATGTTATTGTAACACCACTCGAAATTCAAATATCCAGAAAATACAATTTGGGAAATAATATCAAAGAAAGAATAATTTTTTTCTTAATACGTATATATATATATATATATATATATATATATATATAAGTATATAAGTGTAAATAGAGTATATTTCGTTTTAATTCCGAGAGTTCTAACCTTTGACAGCTGTTTCGTGCTAACGCACTCATCAGAAAGGATTTATGGAGCTCTCGAAATCAAAACGAATCCACTCAAGAATTAATACCGTGAGGCAAGACAGAATATAACAGGAAGTTATTCATGACATCTACAGTCACTAGTTGAAACTTAATTTGACACGAACCAAGGAATCCAAAAGTAGAGGTTTGTCCACAAATTGACAGGCAGCCAACAATTCGTTGTTCTGACCAACCCAAGGTTCAATCAAGTTTCTAATACGTTATGAGGAACGCAAGCAGAATCTAAGTGTAAATAGAGTATATTTCGTTTTAATTCCGAGAGTTCTAACCTTTGACAGCTGTTTCGTGCTAACGCACTCATCAGAAAGGATTTATGGAGCTCTCGAAATCAAAACGAATCCACTCAAGAATTAATACCGTGAGGCAAGACAGAATATAACAGGAAGTTATTCATGACATCTACAGTCACTAGTGACTGTAGATGTCATGAATAACTTCCTGTTATAAGTATATATTTATATATATAAATATATTTTTCAATTATCTTATAAACACACATTTTTCCATGTACTAATAGCTGACACATGAAATAATTGTTCACTGGCTGAAGGACCTCTGTCGATGGCCTTTTGGTAATTACCAATAAATAACGTTTATTATTATTATTTTGTTATTGCATTGGAGAGTTTGTTTTACGAAATGATGAAATTTTAGTACTGACTTGTCTTAAAACATTCATGTTCTAATGTTCTATGGATGTTTCTGCAATTTATTATAAACGTGTATTATAATTGGAATTTTTTTCTAACCCTTCAATATATAATAATTAAAATTGATTTTTTATTGAATTACAAGATCCAGATCTAGTTGTCAGTGGAGTTTTATGATTATGGATCGATTCGATTAAACCTGTCACTAGCCTTTGAACTCAGAAACAATTGAATTGACACAAAACTGATGACAAAATATTTAGAGAATTTTGTTGTTTTTTCTTTTTTGATCAATCAATCAAAATATCCTTCATTGTTAGAAGATAACATCTCATGGACAAAGTTTTCAACAAAATTTTGAATAAAGGTAAAAAAATAAAATCAAAGTCAGACAATTGTTCACACTTTCCCATCTACGAGAACTTCAATAAAACAACAGATTGCATCCCAAATCAATATGTAAAGCAATGAAAATAATCTGAAACAGAAAGGCAAACCTCTTCCAAGATGTAGTTTCTGGTGTTTTCTACTTGAGCTTCGCACGTGGAACAATTCTCCGATTTGGCTTTGCAGCTGTTGCACATGGTGTGACCAGTCAAACATTCAAAAATAGGTGGTGCCATCTGTTCACTGCAACCTGGACATTTCAGCATGCTGCTCAGGGCAGACTTCTGCTCCTCTTCCACGACCTTTTCCCCTTCCTCCTCGTCGTTCACCTCATCTATTATAACATCTTTACCCATGAGTAGTTCGTCCAACTCATCTTCAGTTTCAATCTTTTCATCAACGATGCTCACAGTGCTTGTGATGTTGGACCCCCCAAACGTACGCTTGATGAGGTCCCTGTCAACTTTGGTATGAGCGTGCTTCAGTACACCTTTCCTGTGGTACCTGTAGATGTGGAATTCGCTTTTGCATTCGCCCATCAGGCATTTGTAACAGTGTGCTCTTTCATTAAAGGGAACTATGTTTTGTTGCGACACGACAATGGAATGAGGTTTTTCTTTCGAGTTGAACACCAGGTCAAACTGTTTATCTTGCGTGCCAAGAGAACACACAGAAATCCTGAATTTATCTTGATCATTGTCATAGAATACTACGTAACATTTGTCTTCCTTCTCCAGGAGGGCCATTCCATATTTAGTGTGAACATTTTCTTTGGATAGTGTGTTTGTATGGAAGAATTTTATGTGTTTTTCTTTGAAGTGTGCAGCAAACTTATCGTACAGAATGTGTTCATGGCAATCAGGGGCTATACACAGCACAGTGTGATATTCACAACCTTTCTCATGATCTCTTACTTCACCCCAGGAAAGTTTTTCTGGACAGTCCTTATAGATGCAGGGAAATTTCATAAACTTAGCCAAGTTCTCATACATAACAGCTCTCATATTAAAACGAGTATGAATCATGCACCTGCCACATTTGTATTTTGAATCATCCTCTGATATGATGTAGACAGGAGGGTAGGAAAGATACTGCTGGCACAGTGAGCACTTTAACGTTTTAACAATTTCATCAGTTAATACATAGTTGTAACTTGGAACTTTCTCAATAACTTTTTTGGAATTATCTACAGAAGCTTCTTTGAGCACGTCATCAGAAACTTTGTTGTGAGCTTCTGAAACTTCATCGGTGCTTTTATTAGAAACTTTGTCAGATCCTTCTTTGGGAACTTCATCAGAAGCGTTGTTGGGAACTTCTTCGGAAACATTGTTGAGAACTTCTTCAGAAACATTGTTGAGAACTTCTTCAGAAACATTGTTGGAAACTTTGTCAGAAACTTTGTTGAGACTTTCGTCAGGAGAATTGTCAGGAACTTCTTCAGAAGCTTTGTCGGGAACTTCCTCAGAAACCTTGCCGGAAGTTTCGTCAGAAACCTTGTCGGGAGTTTCGGCAGAAACTTCGTCACAAACTTCCATCTGAAATTATAGCTTTATTAAACTTGACATCTTCTAGAAATACAAGATTTCAAAATATGAACAATTCTCTTGAAATATGCAAACCTAGATCAATGAAATGATTTTTCCAAAAATTCAACTGAACAGATTAGAGTTTGGTAGGCTAGAGTGTATAAATTTGTTGATAATACCAATTTCCAGGTTATGAATCGATGGGAGGAACTACCGATTTTTTTAAATAAATGTTTATCAGGATTTTGTTCGATCGGATTTCACAGAATCATAGACTTTGCTTATCTTTTTTAGTACTTTTTGTAATAACTCAGGATATACCTTGTTGTTGCTTTTGTTCAAAATTTAAAAAAGTAATTGTCTATATCATACCTTGTCACCAGATTCTTCCATTATTAAAGATATATTTAGAATATCGGAAAAAACTATTCGTTAAAATGTTAAAATTTCACAAGCCGCAATCTACAACACAACCACAAATTCTTCAATGGCGTTTTAACTTTTATTTAAGTAGTATTTTTACTATTTTTCACAGAACACAATCAGACGAAAAAGATGGGGCGATACACTGAAACGTGTTTAAAGAAAGACAGAGAAAGTGTCGGTGTATTTGTGCCACAGAACTCATAATAATATATCTAAGAGAGTTCTGTGATTTGTGCCATCCACAGACCTCATTTCATCATTTAGTGCAATTTTTCGCCGTATGAGACGAATCGCAAAAAACATTGCGAAAATTCGCAAGGGCATGAACAAGCCTTAAGAGTCGAATCGAAAAAAATTGCGAATATTCGCAATGGTATCATCCATGTGGGAACAAAACAAAGATAGGTCTAGTATAAACTGATGTATGTTTAAAAGAAAGACAGAGAAATTGTCGGTCTGGTTTGTGCTTAAAGAGACTAAACTAACAAGGAGGGTTAAATAAGCTCTAGCCAATCAGAATCTTTTAGCATCAATGCGTCATAGTGACGTACTTGGATATGAGTACACTATGAAGCGTTGATGCTACAAGTTTCTGATTGGCTAGAGCTTATTAAACCCTCCTTGTTAAATTTTAGTCTCCTTGTCCAATGCTGAGTGCAATAGTACCACAAAGTTCCCTTTACATTAATTGTTTTTATGGGCCCACCATATGACGTCAGCGCGATGCCTCCTAAAGGCTTATTCATACCTTTGTCAATATTCGTATTTTTTTTGCGATTAGACTCATTTGGCAAAAAATTTCGATGAATGATGAATCACAACGTCATTTTTCAGTATTTGGGATTAGATACAACTACATTATCAAAAAATGCAATTTTTCTGCCATTGAAATGGCTGCCAGTCATGTCAGACCAATAGGGCAAATGCAGTTGTTACTTGTCAAACAGGACATGGGGGGGGGGGGGGGGAAAGGCAAACAAAGCCATTTTCCATGTAAATACTGTGAAGTGTCTGTACAGGTATTATTAACAGCGAATTTTTAGTTAAAAGATACGTTGTCACATTATTCACATTTCATAAGTTTCTTTTTTGGGTTTGATTAGAAAAACCATGAAGTTTTGTGCTGTTGTGTCGTTGTCTGTTGATGCAGAACTATGACGGCAGCCATTTTATTCGCAGAAAAATTGCGAGGGTATGAACGAGACTTTATGAGCAGAAAAATTGGTAAAATTCGCAAAGGTATGAATGAGCCTTAATGATTTTACTATTCGAGGCACGAAACATACGGAATGTATCACGGTGACGTCAAATAAAAGACTACGTTGCAACATAGGGAATGGGCCATCCTCATTTATTTCAACATTTTCAAATTTGAATGAGAATAAAAATAACTGAAATAAGCACGTTCCGTATGGAATTTGGCAGCTGATCCACTGAAATGAAATTATAATATAATCATATAATTTCATTTCAGTGAGCTGATCACACCGTACTTTTTCGCGCCATCTACCGGGTACACATTTCGCGAATACTGTTTCGGCTTTCATTCTCAGCGCCATCTAAAGGGAAGGCGTTTTATGAATATTGTGACTGGTCGGCACTGAAAATATATGATCTTATAATTTCATTTCAGTGCTAGTCGGCTGCTCCCAAAGAGACTAAACTAACAGGGAGGGTTTAATAAGCTCTAGCCAATCAGAATCTCGTAGCATCAACGCGTCATAATGACGTACTTGGATATGAGTACAGAGTCCAGTTAAATAATGTTTAGTCTCCTTGGGCTGCTCCGTTTTAGGACCATGAGTCATGACTCCGCATACAGGTATGCTGTGTCTATGACCACTTTTCTTGTTCCCTCTTGCCCTTGAAGTAAATTCTCACCATATTACTAATAATTCCATAGATATTTCAAAAAGGAAATATCCAATGCAAAGTTAAACATTATGGACCAGTACTGAAAAATATGTTGTTTGAAAAAAACTTAAATTATTGAAATTATCGTTTATTTTGTTTACCTGTTAGAAAAAAATATGTCCAATGGAATTTTCTTTGTCAAAACAGCATTTTCATTTCGTTAAATTAGAGTAAAGTATTTGTCATGTAAAAATAATGTCTCACAAGAAAATAAGAGACTTGTCTGTACCTTCTCATCTAAACTGTTTTTGCTATAAAGGCTACCACTTATACAAATTCAAAATTATTGGAGGTGGCTACACAAACGAAAAACACAAAACTTTTTTAAATTATAGCAGAATTCAAACACAATTCTGTAGAATACTTTCAAATCCCAAAATTACTGGTGAAAACCAATTTATTGTACACTTACAAACAACAACTCTAAAAAACTTGTAAAAAAAACTAAACTCGTAACAATTAGTTCTTGGGAATTTTTGCCGGAGACTCGGTATCGTTTTCCTCGCCGTTTCTCTTCAAACCGCCTTCAATCTTGGGCTTTTTTTCCTCGCCCTGAGGCAGTTCAACCTTCTTTGACAGCTCTTCCAGAGTGTAGTTTCGGGTTTTCTCGATGCTAGATTCGCAAGTCAAACATTTCTCAAACGAGGTTTTGCACGTGTTGCACATGGTATGGCCCGTGAGACACTGGAAGATGGGAGGGCTCATGTACTCCTTACAGAAAGGACATTCGAGCAGTTGCAGCAGAATTTTCTTGGCCTTCCTGATAATGGCATCTTTCACTTCTGCCTTGGAGTCTTCCTTATCCTTCAGTTTCTCTCCTGAAAAAAAACATGTTATTCTTCAGTTAGCACGTCGGCTGAGCTTTGGTTATATGGAAAAAACAATTAAAGGTCGCGATTGTGGGCCCTCGGCCAATTGTAATCTATATAAATTATCCCCTCGCAAATGATATGTCAACTTTATCGAAATATATAATCACTCAATAAACATTTCGCACGCATTTTAAAACTTTACCAATGCATCTCAGTACTGGTTTATGGTCACCCTAGGGAGAGCTGACACCTTTTTCAAACGAGAACACGAAATGGGTTGCTTAGAAAAACAGATTAAGACATCCGTCAACTATTCAAGGCGGGCAAAAAATATTTGAGTTTTTTCGGACTAAAAGATGTACTCACGTGGGTCTGAAATGTTCTATAGAATATTATTTTGTCTGATCGACACTGTGTGCCTCTTGAACGAATGTTCAAGACTTTTAAGAAAAAGAGAAAGCCAAGTAATGTTTTTGAATGCAAGTCTGTGGAAAAGTGAGACACATGGTGGGCAGACAAACGGTTTTTTTTATGCCTGGTAGAAAGTTCTAGAAAATGAGTGTGTGGGAGGTCATAGCTTACGGAAGGACAGGAGAGACTTTTGGGATGATGAAAAAGGACACTTAGCGTCGTGCATCGGTTCGGTCGGGACGTTTCAGATTATCGCAACGATACGCGAGCCATTTATTTTTGAGTGATTACTGTCCGTCAACGAAACAGAGTTCTTGCCACGGCTTAATTATTGTGTGAGTATTATTGCTGTTCGCGATTATTGCAGTGCAGTGTTGCGTATTTCCTTGAGGGTTTTTATGGCGCTATTGGTTGTGCCACTAGTGTTTCTGAGTACAGGTCGTATAATATAATACCTTTTATTTTCAGCAAATATTTGAGGGTATTGTTTTTTATGTATATATAGCGTAGTTGGCGTTTCCGAGTACAGAGCGTATAATATTCGGGGAAAATTTTCCGATAGTTGGCGCTGCAGTATCTGTCAAACTTGTCAATGGAATGGGGAAAACAATGTGAACCCCCATTTGATTCAATGATAAATAAATCATCATTTCTTTTTTGAATTTTAAGCGATAAAGGTAAATTTTGAAGGATGTTACTTGTTGAGAGATCAATTTAGAGGACATATCCAAATATATTGGCGATAGAAATCGGCCGATAGTGAAACGCCAACATGCATTGAAAGCGGATGTATTATTTTGTGTCAAGTTAAACATGTGGAGAAATTCGAGATATTTGGGCTGGTTTTACAAACTTCTGCTTCAAGATCGGAGCCTCATGAAGTCAATTGAAATTTAAAGAGCATTAAAATTATAGCCAATATTGAACATCAAGACGTTTCCTTGAAATAACTGAAACTGCCAAGATACAGTATAATGGTATAAAATCTTCTGAAATTACCATTATAATCTGTTTCACACAGATATGCATTTGGAAATGGGTTTTTCAATTTTCAAAATGTTCTGCCACACCTTGCACAATTTTGGATCTTTTAGGAAGATGTATATTGATACATTTGTATCTTTATAAGTGTTTGAACTGCGGGACCCAGTAATACCTCTTGCACTTGCTGCTCATTATTCGAATCTTGAGAAGTATTTTGGTACATTAAACTTCGGCAAACTGTTTTGAAAACCAAGAAAATGTTAATTATTTGCTACTCAAATCACATGTTGACTTGGTTTGTTTTCCCCATCCTCGAAGTATATATATTTTGGACTGTAGGTGTCGCACCCTTTGCGCGTTTTCGCGAATTCCTTTTATTTTCAGTCCCCACAGGTAATATTCATCCATTATTTTGTTCAGGGATTATTTGAACATAGTGTTTAGCATTGTACGCGTTATTTAGTTCTGTCTTAGGGGAATTTACTAAGTATAAATCACGGTACGCGATTATTTTTTTCTTAGAAAGTAACTTCACTTTTGACATTCCCCTAATGTCCTACAATTTACGTCCGAGAACTCGCAGACAAACAAAAGTTCAACCAACTTCATGTGTACTTCACCCCGCTAAAATTTTCACGCGTTTTATATCCAACCAAGCTCTTGATTGTTCTCTGTTTGAGAAACATCCGGCCTTACAGCCCATCCTCTGCTCCTATAAGTCGTACATTTTTTTTCTGTTGAAAATAATTTTTCTTTTGGTTCTAGTTTGGAGAGCCCCACAGTCAACAGAAACCCAAGGGTTTCACTACGCGTGGCCGTCAAAGAAGGCGGGCCCCACGCACTCTTCCCAAAGAGCTCACAAGTGGTTGTTGAATCGCGTCGCGTCGAAAATAACGCCACAGAACCTAGTTACCACCTGGATTCTCAAAAAGCGGTTCATTTAAATTCACTTGCATCTCCTAGGTTAAACCCTGCGCATTGTAGTATGGATGATGAATCTCGAAACAATTTTTCTGTTGATCAGAATGCAAGGCGTGATCTGAGTCTGAAGGAAATTTCAGCTCAAAATTTGAGGGCCTCACCTAGTTTTTTGACTTTCGGCGGTCAACCCGCTGGGGAATTTCAAACCCCGAAAAATACCAGCACTCCACGCCGAATTTTGGAAGCATTCCAGAATTTAGAACGAAATACGTTATGTTCCAGTCCACTCAATATTTCTACAGACTTGCAAATAGATTCAAGAATGAACGAAGCGAGAATGTTCGAACAAAAGCGCCCCCGCACTCCTGAAAATATTTCAGTAATATCGGGTCTCAATGTCTCTCGAGCTAGAACGGGGAATAGCCTTGAAGGGGACCCACTTGCACGCGGAAACGTTCATCAAACGGTCCGCACGGAGGTCCGCACGAATAGTGAAATCCCTGCTACTCGGCAAGTGATGTTTGAGGAGGAAAAGAGGAATGGAGGTGGTTTGTTGAATTCAAACAAATGAGAAAAGCTCGTGAAAACCGCCAAACACAAGTAGAGCTTCCATCCACCCCTCCTCTTCAGGCTAATGCCTATTTTCCCAGACGACCCCAATTTTTCAAGACATAATTTTGTAATAGATATACAAATTGCCGCTGATAATTTGCATAGGCATAAATAACACGTCATTCTCTAACTGCTCCTCGTCTCAACTCGATTGGCAGTCCACTTGGAAATGATATATTCTGTCACATAAAAGGGGAGGGCAAAATGACAATCGAAAGCCTTTGATTGGCCGCTGTCAAATTCTAATTGGTTCTAATTGGCACAACTTCTGCAATTTTTATAAAAACCTATGTCATCTTATAGGATTACTAATAAGTAATAAATATTTGCTCTACCATAAAAAAAATTATCCGCCGCCACTGTTTCATAAAAGATACTACGACCCTTATTGGAATTTCAGTTTTCCTGCTGTCTCAACTAACTCAGTTCCTATAAAATATACCAATTTTGTTTTGCGGAAATGACCTGATGCCAAGTTGGTCACTTCGGATTGCCAGAAATCTGATATGAAAAAAACAATTGAACGTCTTGATTATGGACCCTCCACCTATTCTAATGGTGCGCCGTTGCCAAGTTTTCAATTCGTATTACTGGAAATCCGATAAGGAAAAAACAATTGATTATGAGATTATGGACCCTCAGCCAATTGTCATGCGAATATTTTAGTTTTGCGGAAATGCGCCGATGTTGCCAAGTTGTAGGCGCTGGAAATTATTAAAATATGATTTATAGAAATTTTGGGTTGAAGAATATCAATTTAGATTTTATTGAAAATGAAATCAGATGTGAAATCTGTGACTGAAAGACGAATTTTACAATATCTATCAGATGTAGTTCAATGTCCAGCGTGGCTTTAGACCGGGAAGTAGTTGTTTTCTGTTAGATATTTTAAAAAAGTAACATCATTTTTATCATAGGTCTTTTCCATTTCCATGTTTGGTTCGACTTTCAATTGAGAATGTTTCCCTTTTCAATATCAATATGCATTCAATTAATTTGATTTAATCATTTTCTGAAAATAGTTTTGGAAATCAGATAGCACATAGTCCAAAAAACCATTTTAATTTCATTTAGCTAATCTCATTATTAGTTCAAATTATACAGGGTGTTTCATAATAAATGCGCAGGACTTCCGGATGTGATAGCTCGTTCAAAAATATGAAAAAAAATTCTATTAACTTACCCTCTAAAATTCAACATTTTCGAGATACAGGGTGTTGAAATTAAAAAAAAATTATAGTTTTTTGCGAATATCTCTGGAACCGTTTATCGCACAAAAAACAGATTTTGAATGCATTTTCCACTCATAATAAGCTATGTTTTGTGCACATTTTTTATAATTCATAATTGGTTAAGATTTTGAAGGGGAGTGGTTATTTTTTTCTCCAACTTCTACGCCACTGGAAAAAGTATGATTTTGAGCCGCCAATGTTTTCTATACAAAAAATGTACTCTTGGTCATAAGCTCTAAAGTTGACCGTTTTCAAGAAAAATCAACTTTCATGTTAAAAAACATGGTAAATTTTTTTAAATATTTTTTTTCCTAATTATACAAAATTTATTTAAACGTTAAAACAAGTAACAAAACCAAACGTGACTTCTTAATTGCAAAAAAAAAAACAATAACAATCATACTCAGTTGAATTGTTGGAAATGTCCGCCGTTAGGTTCAATGCACGCAGCATTTTTTCGAGGAAAAAACATTACTTAAACAACATGAAAGTTAATTTTTCTTGAAAACTGTCAACTTTAGAGCTTATGACCAAGAATACCTTTTTTGTGTAGAAAACATTGGCGGTTCATATAGGAGGCTCAAAACTGTACTTTTTCCAGTGGCGTAGAAGTTGGAGAAAAAAACACCCACTACCCCTTCAAAATTTTCACCAATTATGAATTTGAAAGAATAAAAAATCTGCAAAAAACATGTCTTATTATGAGTAAAAAATGCCTACGAAATCTATTTTCTGTGCGATAAACGGTTCCAGAGATATTCGCATAAAACGATAATTTTTTAAAAATTTCTACACCCTGTATCTGGAAAATGGTTCATTTTAGAGGGTAAGTTTATAGAAACTTTTTTTTCCTGAAGTCCTGCGCATTTATTATGAAACACCCTGTATGCGTTAGAAATTCTTAAACAACATTAAAATGCTTAAGTTCTACAATTTTTAGAGCCATATATTTTCCAAGTATTTATGATATTACTGAGACTAAATATATTGGTCCCTAGTTTGTTGGATCATCTAGATTTCCAATTTTGAAGATAGGTATTACTAGTTCAACAGTTTTGTAAGGATTCAAATTATATTTATTGGGCATTTAAAAACTTCAAAAATTATGACCATAAATTATATTTCTACTAGGTTTATATTTTTAAAGAGTTTATTACCTCTCTTACTTAATTGTAAGTAACTCCAGTGAAAGAAACATTCTTGAGATTTAAATTGTGGAGTTCAGGGTCTAAGCTTGTTCTTTCTATTTCCTGAATACGATATCTTGCATTTTTTATATTCATGAAGTTATTGAAGGCATCAGGTGATATTTAGGATCTTTAATTTTTTGTATATCTCTGGTAAGTATATCAAATGGAAACACTTACCATCATCCACAATATTTATGGTATATGTAATGAGTCCTGGTCCAAACATCCTCTTGACACTATCTCTGTTTATTTTGGTGGTCATTCGCTTGGAAATCTCTTTCCTATTATCTTTATAAACATGGAACTTCGATTTACAATTCCCACTCACACATTTGAAGCAATGCTCCCTTTCGTTGAAAGAAATAATGTTTTGATTCGTTATTGAAATTGAAAAATTACTCTTATCAGACTTTAACTTTATTTCGTACTGACAGGTGTCAGCAGGGTCAGTCGAACAAATGCTCAGTCCGAAATTGTTATCATCAAAGTCAAAAATGCTTATATAAGTCTTTCCGTTTTTTTCCAGTACATCAATGTTGTAATAGGCGTACACGTTCTTGATGCAAAACAAATTGGTGTGGTAAACTTCACTGTGTTTCTCCTTGAAGTGAGGAGCAATCTTCTGAACTTTAATCGATTCGTGACAGTTAGCCTTGGGACAGATAACAGAGCGCTGTTCACAAACTTTCTCATGGTCTTTGATGTCAACAAAAGGAATTTTCTTCCCGCAGTCTTTGTAGTTGCAAGGGAAAGTCGTGAGCCTGGCGAGATGTTCGTAAATAGTGGCACGGGTATTGATGGTGGTTTTTATTGAACTGCATCTGCCACACTTGTACTGGTTTCCGTCCTCTGAAATGAGAGCCACTGGGGAGACCGAAAGGTAGCTGTCGCATAATGAACATCGCAGTTGTTCGATAACATTCTCTGGAGGGACGAAATACGAGTCCATGGCTATTTTTCCTGAAACAGATTGTGTGTTGAAATGGAACTTGTTTCGAAAGTAGCAGTTTTCTATTTTACAAACTGGATAAAAACTTAGGTAATATATTTACTCTATTTATGAATAAATAGAAGTTTTTAATCTACCAAAGAAAGACGCCACCAACGCCGCTCAATCAATATAGCGGAAGAGGGAACAAACACCGCTAATAAATACACATTGAGGTTATAATCAGTGTTGCCAGACCCGAAATCCGAAATTACCCAATGGCTACCCAAAAATTACCTGATTTTGAAAAATGAACAGCTCTATTTTTAGAATGTAGCAGTTTCTAGGAATAAGATAATTATCGTTTACTTATTCTTTTTAATAAATAATAATAATAAATAAACTTTATTGAACACTGGTCCAATAGGCCTAGGTCCTTCAGCCCATTGTGATTACATAATAACATAATAACTTAAAACATAAATACATGTTATAAGCAAATAAGTTTTTACAAAAAAAAATTCGGTATCTTGAGTTATTCCTTTTTATTTGCGTAAAATTCTCATTTGTCTCCTAAAGCCTCATTCATACCCTTGCGAATATTCGAAATCTTTTTGTGATTCGACCAAATTAAACACAATTTCTATGGATTCGACTTATACGGCGATCGGCGAAGAAATTGCGTTGAATGAATGAAAATAACATGTTATGATTACATGTTATTTTCGGTATTTGGGGTTAGATGTTTTCATCCCGAAAACTGACCTGATGATTCATCATTCACCGCAATTTTTTCGCTGTGTGAGTAGAATCCCAAAAAATTGCGAATATTCGCAAGGGAATGAACGAGCCTTGGGCCCCGTGGCTCACAGTCCAATGTTTTGATGACATTGCGTTGAACATCATTTCTATTGAATTGTTTGACACAATTTGAAACCAACCAATAGAAATGACGTCCCTGGCTCTTTTTTAAACCCCGTTTTGGACTCTATTTTGTTGGACTATTTTTTTGGAGTATTTTCATACCTTTTTTGTTTTTTAAATCCTTTATTGAATTTTCTTCTATTTGGACCCTCTTTTAGTCTCTTTTTGGCCTCTTTTTCGGTCTCTTTTTTGGACTCGTTTTTGATTCTTTTTTTGGACTCTTTCTTAAACTCTCTTTTTGGACCATCTCTTTAGTCTCTTTTTTAGGACCCTTTTTCGAATTTTTTTTTATTTTTTTTCGGGCTCTTCTTTGTACTCTTTTTGACTATTCTTTGGGACTCTTTTTGGGCTCTTTTTTTCAAACTTTTAACCATTTTTTGTCTCCTTTTTCCGGACTCTTTTTTGGACTCTTTTGGACTTTTTGTCTTTCTTTTTTAGATATTTTTCTTATGGACAATTTTTGGACTCTTTTTTGGATTGTTTTAGACTCTTTTTTATTCTTCTTTGGACTTTTTTGGACTCCATTCTTTTTTTACGAACATTTTTTTCACTCTTTTTTGGAGTTTTGTATTTTTTCGGACTCTTAGATATGACTCTTTTTTTGGACTATTTTTTTGGACTCTCTGTTTCGGACTTTTTTGTACTCTTTTTAAGCTTTTTTGGAATCTTTTTTACAATTTTTTGGAGTCTTTTTCTTTTTGGACTTTCTTTTCGGACCTTTTCGGACTCTTTTTTGTATATCTTTTGGACTCTTTTTTTTGACTCTTTCATTAAAACTCTATTTTTGGAATCAATTTTGTTGGACAATTTTTTGTACCATTTTTAAACCATTTTAAAAATCTTTTTATTCTTTTTTTGGAGTCTTTTTTTCTTTTGACTCTTTTTTAGTCTGTTTTTTTGGGACTCTTTTTTCGGACTCTTTTTAGACGCTTTTTTAAGTTTTGTACCCTTGTTTTGACTCATTTTTGGACTCTTTGCTTCGGACTTTTCAAGCCCTTTGAGCTCTTTTTGGACGCTTTTTCTTTTGGACCCTTTTATGGGTTTTTTTTGGACTTTTTTCGTATTCTTTTTTTTACTTTTTCTTTGGCGTATGGAGTGAATGACAAAGTCTACAGAACACTTCTGGCAGAAGGACATTGGTAAGTTGTCATCGTAAAAGTTGGAAGTTTTATGTTTTTAGCATCAAGTTTTACAATTTAAGATTTCTTTTTAACACGAAACTTTTTCTTATTGTTCAACAAAACACGTGAGTACAAAAAAGCTCTACGGCAGTTATTATATTGAGAAATTGTAAAAATTGTTGAATATTTTATCTTATGAATTTTTTAATTTTTGTCGTATTATCAAATGATGACTTTCGAGTACAATCTGACGCAAATTACTGTCTTTTTGAAAAATGTATGAACAGTGCTTAAAGTATTATTTAACGCACAGTTGAAGACTTTACGCACAGCTGATTTTTTTACGCACTTGTGCTAAAAATTATCACTTTTACGCACTGTGAACAGTGCGTGAAACCTTAGTTTACGCACTGTCGTATAAAAACAATCTTTTTGTTCAAATTCAGCCTCATTTTTCTATTCTGTTATAAGTTTTGTTTCATTTCTTAAATTCGTTTCATTTCTTAAATTCGTTTCCTATTAATCGTAAATCTTTAAACTCATTACAAAAATCTTCAATTGCATGTGTCTTAGCCCTAGATAATGACATACAAATTACTACTACTATATTTGAATTTGAAAAATATGTTCTGTCCTTCATAAAGAGTTTCAAATATTTTCCGGCAGGGGTCGTGGCTTGATCAAAAATTCTCCAAGAGACCTTGGGCATCGATTTCACAGGAATTAAAGAAAAATCCTAATTTTAGATCCAAGTAAAAAAAACTACAAGGTAAGGTTTTTATTTTTATTATTTAAAATAAATAGTTAATTAAGTCTGCTATACACAGCAACTAAATATAATAAATTGCACTACTATGGAT
Organism: Chrysolina oricalcia; assembly: GCA_944452925.2. NCBI lineage: Eukaryota > Metazoa > Arthropoda > Insecta > Coleoptera > Chrysomelidae > Chrysolina > Chrysolina oricalcia. Next base: position 5,014,568 of record OX101815.2, on the reverse strand, counting down.
ATATTAAGTACTTAATAGAAGTTTTTAATGTATTAAAATCACAGTTTTATAGGTAAATATACATCTAAGGCTATTTCGAAGTTAATGAATATTTCTCATTTTTGTGAATATTCAAAAACAATTGAACAAATACTATATCATTTTTAGCATGAGTTTATTCATTGACTTCTTCCCCTTTGTAGGTACAATTGCACACAAAATAATACAGGGTGTTTCAAAAATAACGTTACAAAACTTTTCATTCAGATGCTGTGAAATTCACTACTGGTCCCGTAAAATCAATAGCAAAAACGAACTTTTTTATTATTTCTCAAAATGAATATTGAAACCCCCTGTATGAACAAAATTCTGGTAAATTCCTATAAAATATCACACAATTTTTGTGATCGAAGTGATGGCTACAAAACTAAATCCATTCATGATAAAAATGTTGATAAAATTGAAAAAATAAATGCAAATCGAAAAAATATTTAAAATACTTTTTAAAACATCATAATGGTCATTCGAAGATAATAACAACTGTAATAAAAGTTATGGTTAAAATGAATCCGAGATCCACATTTAGCCTTTGGAAATCGAAAAACACAAGCTATACAGATACGCTGGTACATCATCCAGATTGTCAGGATATGAAATGATAGAGATGTCCGACATTGTGTGTATCCGCTGTATGTGGTAACGCCTCAACAAATGTGAAATGTAGCTGACGACTATTGTCGCCTTTTAGTTTATAACTATCCTACCGACTGCGCCAATTTTACGCAAACTCAAGAAGTCCTGAGAGGATGAACAGGTGATCCAGATACACCTGAATCAGATGGTTCAATGTGTTCATCTAAGAATAATTGGTAGGATCATACGAAATTAAAATTTTTAAAATTGTGTTTTTGATTGAAATTTTGCATTGATTCGCCACATTGAGATTTATTTTGTTTTCCCAGAATCGTTTGTTTCATTGCTTTGAATTCCAGTTACCAAAAATACTGTGAATGCAGAGTTTCAACGCTCTTTTTACATGGACACTTTTTTTTCCTCAGCAGTCTGTATATATTTCAAGTACACCTGGTGCCGGTATATCTTGTTCCATCTACGTTATATTATTTATTTACAAATATACGGGGCAAGTGTAAAATCTTGCACTCACTGATTTGGCAATGTGGATTTTTTGGGTAAAAGTCTTAAGACACGACGAGTTTAAAAAAAAATATGTACATTCAAAAACCACACAGAAACTAATTACAAAGTGATCAAAATTGTTGAAATTTCTATGCGAACGGAATACCACCCTGTATATTTTTCCATCGCAAATTTAAATCACCCTGAATGTTTTCAGTTTCAATATCGACGTGTCTAAGGAGTTTTTAATGATTATCCTGGCCAAAACTAAGACTTTACACTTCCTCTGTTTCAGGGTTATCAAAATGAGCAATTTCTTCTGTACATATTTTGATATTGCAGTTTCTTTCTATTAGCTTAGTTTTTAGTTCCTCCTCGACGTGCTATCGCCCGAAGAAGCCTAAGAGCTTTCTTCTCCGTGGTGGTACTGGATCCCTGTCTATTTTTCTCATTTTGATTTCTTGATTCGAGAGCTTGTTTTTGAGTTGCTCATCCAGTAGCTCGTGCATATCCATCTGCAAAATATGGAGGTGTGGAGATTAATCTTCAATTTATGGTTATAGTACCAACAGATGCGTTATTTTTTTCACATCTTCAATAATCAGGTCTTGATGAAAGTGAAATAAATTTAAAAATCGTCACCCGAAGTTTCTGGTTCGGTTTCGATCGCTTTCAAGTATAAAAATGCACATTAGAGTCCGTAAAACAATGATTGGACTGCAGATACCATCATTAGAGAAATTGATTTGAGAGATATTTAATTTAAATTATACAGTACGATGCAAATGTATGGAATAAATTCATTATTTCTGAATATAAACATATATTGGAAAATTCCTCGAATACGTCGATTTTCTTTTCCGATTGGCCAATTTTTGAACCCCAACCTAAATATATAGGGTTATCCGCATTCGAGTAAAAATTACTTTAGTGATATTTTTAAATGGGACACCCAGTGTATTTTTCCATATTTGGTTAGGGATCGTCATTACAAATCCAGTCATACCAGGTTTGATGGGATTATGTCAAACGGCTGCGGAGATATGAGCACAAAACTTCTACATATGCCCAAAATGAGTGCGACAGAGACTTTTGACCTTCCGAATCGTGTGAAGTCTCAGTCATACTCATTGGACATACGAGGAAGTTTTTTGCCCATATCTCCGCAGCCGTTTGACATAATTTCATCAAACCTGGTATCACAGGATTTGTAATGACGATCCCTAACCAAATATGGAAAAATACACTGGGTGTTCCATTTAAAAATATCACTAAAGTAATTTTCGAATGCGGAAAACCCTATATATTCAGGGTGGGGTTCAAAAATTGGCCAATCGGAAAAGAAAATCGACGTGTTCGGGGAATTTTCCAAAATATGTTTATATTCTGAAATAATGAATTTATTCCATACATTTGCATCGTACTGTATAAACATAAACATAATATGACCATTTGTTGATTAAATATAACAAAGGAATTAAGTCAATGGCCAAAAGCTGAACAACTAAAGAAAGAAGAAAAATTGAAAAACTGAAATACCTACTGAAAAATCGAAAAACTGAAAAATTGAATAACTGAAAAATTGAATAACTGAAAATTTGAAATACTGATAGACTGAAAAGCTAAAAACTTGAAAACTGAAAAATTGAAAAACTGAAAAATATTAAAAGTGAAAAAATGAAAAACTGAGTAATTGAAAAATTGAAAAACTTAAATACCTACTGAAAAATCGAAAAACTGAATAACTGAAAAATTTAATAACTGAAAAATTGAATAACTGAAAAATTGAATAACTGAATAATTGAAATACTGACAGACTGAAAAGCTAAAAACTTGAAAAACTGAAAAACAGAAAAAGTGAAAAAATTAAAAACTGAGTAATTGAAAAATGAAACATTAAAAAACTGAAAAATTTAACAACTGAAAAACTGAAGGACTGTAAAACTGTTTCAGCTTTTCAATTTATACAGTTTTTCGGTATTTCAGTGTTTCTATTTTCTAGTTGTTTACTTTTCCACTTTTTCAGTGTTTCAGTTTTTCAGTGATTCAGTTTTTTGGTATTTAATTTTTTCAATTTTTTGGTGTTTCAGTTTTTCAATTTTTCGATAGGTATTTCAGTTTTTCAGGCTTTGATTTTTTCGGTATTTCAGTTTTTTTATTTTTCAGTATTTCAGTGTGGAAGTAATTCAATTTTTCGGTATTTCAGTTTTTCAATTTTTCAGTTTTTTAGTCTTTCAGAATTTCAGATTTTTCAGTCATTCAGTATTTCTTTTTCAGTTCTTCTGTTTTTCAAAGTCATAATTTTTCAGCTATTCAGTTTTTCAATTTTTCAGTCTTCCAGTCCTTCAGTTTTTCAATTTTTCAGTTTTAGTTTTTCAATTTGTCAATTATTCAGTTTTTCAGTCTTTCAGTTTTTCAATTTTTCAGTTTCTTATTGATTCAATTTTTCAGTCTTACAGAGTATTTCTGTTTATCAGTTTTTCAGCTTTTCAGTTTTTTTATTTTTCAGTAAAACTGATTAACTGAAACAATGAAAACTGAAAAATTGATTAACTGAAAAATTGAAAAACTGAAAAATTGAGAAACTGAAGAGTGGTAGGAAGATAATGATACCGGGTTGCTCAATATTTTTTTAGCTGTCTCAACAAGCATAATTGGGTGGACAGTTTTCTGCATAGTTGGTCAAAGAAAGAAAGGAAGGAAGGAAGGAAGGAAGGAAGGAAGGAAGGAAGGAAGGAAGGAAGGAAGGAAGGAAGGAAGGAAGGAAGGAAGGAAGGAAGGAAGGAAGGAAGGAAGGAAGGAAGCAAGGAAGGAAGGAAGGAAGGAAGGAAGGAAGGAAGGAAGGAAGGAAGGAAGGAAGGAAGGAAGGAAGGAAGGAAGGAAGGAAGGAAGGAAGGAAGGAAGGAAGGAAGGAAGGAAGGAAGGAAGGAAGGAAGGAAGGAAGGAAGGAAGGAAGGAAGGAAGGAAGGAAGGAAGGAAGGAAGGAAGGAAGGAAGGAAGGAAGGAAGGAAGGAAGGAAGGAAGGAAGGAAGGAAGGAAGGAAGGAAGGAAGGAAGGAAGGAAGGAAGGAAGGAAGGAAGGAAGGAAGGAAGGAAGGAAGGAAGGAAGGAAGGAAGGAAGGAAGGAAGGAAGGAAGGAAGGAAGGAAGGAAGGAAGGAAGGAAGGAAGGAAGGAAGGAAGGAAGGAAGGAAGGAAGGAAGGAAGGAAGGAAGGAAGGAAGGAAGGAAGGAAGGAAGGAAGGAAGGAAGGAAGGAAGGAAGGAAGGAAGGAAGGAAGGAAGGAAGGAAGGAAGGAAGGAAGGAAGGAAGGAAGGAAGGAAGGAAGGAAGGAAGGAAGGAAGGAAGGAAGGAAGGAAGGAAGGAAGGAAGGAAGGAAGGAAGGAAGGAAGGAAGGAAGGAAGGAAGGAAGGAAGGAAGGAAGGAAGGAAGGAAGGAAGGAAGGAAGGAAGGAAGGAAGGAAGGAAGGAAGGAAGGAAGGAAGGAAGGAAGGAAGGAAGGAAGGAAGGAAGGAATAAATAAATAAATTAATAATAAATAGATGAATAAATATATGAATAAATAAACCTTTGAATAAATAAACCTATGAATAAATAAATAAATATTCACCTGCCACTGTTCGAGTTGCTGACTCAACTCCACCTTCTGCTGGATGGACTCCAGCAGCTGGCTGTTGGCCTGCATGAGTTCCACTCTCGTTTTCGCGAGCTCCACCTCGGCCTTCGTCCTCCGCTGGACGGCCGCGTCTCGGTCCTCTCGCGCCTTGGTGACCACGTCGTCCTGAGCCAAGGACGAGTCGCTGGCGTCGTGGCGCGCCCGGTCTCGCTCCTCCACCGCCGAGGCCAATTCCACTTCGCAGACAGAAGCCTGCGAAAAGAAAAATATTGAAGTTGAACTATGCTTGTTGGCAGCTGGAATGTCTCCGAAGGAGAGACGACAACAAACTCTGCTTCTGATCGTTGAAAAGTCTAATTTACTATACACGACTTTACAAGGAGTTCGATGCATGTTTTCAAAAGAAACCCATCCGTAAAAACCCCATTCCTTTAGCTCTCTCAAAGTCGTGTATTCATATTATTGGTGTCCAATGGTAGTTTAGACGCATTATTGAAGTCGTAGTATTCAAAAATCCCTATAACTTCTAGGCCCTTCAACTTGAACTTTTGGCGAAGTTCCTTTCAAGCATAAGTTGCACAAATAAGAAGAAAAGTTCCTATAAACATATGCCCGCAAGTTATTCGTTTCTAAGATACAGAGTGTCAGTTGAATTCTTATTTTTGCTTTTTGTTAATAATTTTCAAAATAATTATGTGATATTCGAGTAAAGTGTGGTATCTAGGAGTATTTTTCAATGGCAATATCAAATTTGATGTTAGTTCGTCTCTTTCGTGGGGGTGGCGCCTCCTACATGTCTTTTCAGTAATTTGAAATGTCATAACTTTTCTGAACGTATGACGTTTTCTAGTGGAAAAATAGCAGACACATGTTTATAGGAACTTTTCTTCTTATTTTGACATCAGCAACATGCTCCTAAATTTTCTGCACGTACTTGAGAAAAATCCTGTACAAAAATACTCACTTTACTATTCAGCTCCATGATCCTATCTGCTCTCCTAGATAGTTCTTCGTCTCGTTCTTGAATTTCTCTTCTAGCCTGTTCCAATCGCTCCAAAAGTCGTACAACATCAGTGTCCAGCACCAATCCTACCAACTCCTGAGCAACTACACTGAGCAAACCGGGTGAAAATCTAGGAAACGAAACGTTTATCGTCGTAATGATCATTATCCTTGAAAAAAAGGGAGTCAGAAACGATTTTTTTTCTGATGATGAATGAAAAGGATATTTCCCCTCATTTTGGGGCATTTTTGATCATTGCCACTATCAAAACGAACGAATATTTTGGTGTTGTTTCATTTCAGTATTGAAGTGTATCATTTACTCAGTTGAACGAGTTTCTCATTTTTCTTCTATATGTTGCCTTTTTTTGGAATAATTATAAAAGAATGTTGTTTTCGCGAAATAGATTTCCTTGCATTATTCCATTTGGCAAAAAATGGATGTTTTAATGAACGGAAAAAGAAAAAACAAAAAACGACTACACATGAGAATTACACTGTTGCCAGGTCAAATGGCATTGGAACCACATAATTCTACCAGACAAGTAGCAATGGTTTGACATATTTCGAAATCGTTAATACAACGTATTTTGTCAAAAAACAAATTCCATCCCTACAAAATACATTTGGTTCGAAGGCTATAGCCAGGTAAATTTTTTATTTTGAATCATTCATGGCCCTCTTTATGAAATGCATTAAAATGGCATTTTATCATCAGTGTTCAAGGGAAACTACAAGTGTGCTATATGGTTGAATTCAGAATCTGATCCAGAATCCAAAATAGCTTTGCAAAATCTGGGATCCCATTTAAAAAAATAGGCGTCGGTGTCGCGACGCCTAGTGATGAATTTCCTAAAAATTTGCGCGGGGAGTTTTATATGGGACACCCTGTATATGATGCATGTTAAATCATTTCAAGATCATATTTATTCATTTCATATCGACTACAATCCACTTCAAAACTTTTCCAGATTGAGAGAGATCCAAACGCCACATTGCCGCAGGCTGATTACGTCACTTGTATTATTCTTAAGGGCGGGTTGTACGAAACAAGTTCACCAACAGTTAAAGTAAACTCGCGTCAGTTGCTAGGGATTAGCCAATGAAATTTCTAGTTCCTTAGCCAACTTAACTCAGTTTAGTTGAACTATTGGTGAACCTGTTATGTACAACCCGCCCTAAACGTCCTTGTGTCCTCAGAGAATGCTTTCTGTACCTCGTTGATTTCCTGGTTTGAATCACAGTGTACACTGGATTCATCTTCTTTCGATACTAATTAGGCGAATTTAATGGAAAGGTAGACTTGGTTGTTATATAACCCTGAATCTTTTTTTGACTTTGATTTCCGAAGCTATTGCAATTTAAAAAAGAAATTAACGTGGAAATTTTTAACTTTTTCGAAACCGATACGATACGATATAAATTTGACTTCAAACCCTAACCTAACAAAGATGTTGAAATGTTGACAAATGATCATATCAATATCATATTGTCTTCGTGAAATTGTTGAATTTATTGGATACATTTGTAAAGTTTACTTGCTGCATATTATAATTTGATAAAAAGTGTTCTTTTATCAGGGGTGAGATTATGAACACTCGACCCGTTGCGAGTTTGACGTGACTCGTACCGTAATGAATATCGAGCCATAAAGAAACCACAGCGATTTTAACTACGTATCATGACCACCGACATAACGTTTAAAGGTTATGTCAGTGATCGTGACAGCTCTCGAATCGAGTGTTCATAATCTTATCTCAGTCTCAATTCTCATTAACCTCAGAAAGGTAAAGAAAACAACCTCTGAAGAAAATAACCTGTCTGCAGAGAGGTTGTTTTCTTTCTCTTTCTAAGGTTAATGGGTAATTGAGAAGTGAAACTGTCACCTTCAGATCTGTCACTTGTGCACCAAACCAATATTGAAATTATGCCAACCAATTGCAGGAGACTTTGACGTCACTTGTCCAATGAAATACCGGTAGTATTCGCGCGAATTTAGCTAGTATTTGAATTCTTTTTTCTGGATCAAACGTATTAAAAAAAAATTGAAAGGTCCTTTTTTACCCAGTTTGACTTGTATATCTTTGAAAAAAAAATAAAAAATGACTAGTGTAATTCCCTACGGATTTTGCATAACAGTGCAGCTGAGCACTGGATATTTACCTGGAATCGTCCATGGAACTGGTGGAACAATCCGAATGCAGGCCGCTGTCATCGTCGGAGTGGGATTTCAGCTGAGCCACCAGCGACCTCAGTTGGCGGTACACCGACATGCATTCTTGCGACAACGTCGGTTCCGAGATGTCCATTTCTGATAAGAGAGACCGATGTTCACCGGCTGGTCAGACATATACACACAGTTAGTTTTCGGGGTTAGTACGATACATGTGTTATTGTCGAGTTTTTTTTCACTCGATGTTCAATGATTGGCTGGGTTAGAGACGTGTTATTACGAATCTACATGCAAAAATGAAGGGTGAAAGGGAATAAATTACACTCGCTCGATAAGAAAACGGGTAACTACGCGGTATGGTACATCCACAGAATTATCTATGGTGTTGAAGAAAGGTCTAGGTCCTGTATCTATGGAGCCAAGCTAAAGACAAGAATCTCACTGAGCTTAAGGCGTATAAACGACGGTATTTGAAGCGGTTCAATGACATATCGTAACGCGACAGTTCATATTCGTAACCTCACAAATGGTAACGTACAATTCGTAACGGAAAAATTCGTAACGCCAAAATTAGTTTTTTTAGCAAGTTCAGCATTACTGGATCTACCTTACGTAGACATTTGAGTGCGTGGAAATTGATGAGGTAGGTAGTAGTCCAAGAGCACAGTGCCCCCAGACATAACTTATTTTCTAAAGGACAAAATGTTGTGCCTCAAGTAGTGTTCATATGTAGATTGAATCTCAGCATACCTGCTAAGTTGGTTAGGCGGCTAAAATTCTCAGGTACCAGGGGAGAAAGGTAACTGAAAATAGGGTTAAATTAACTTCAATTCTAATGGTTGATTTTTATACATGGTCCATAAAATGAAAAAAAAAAAAATATTGAACATTGTCAGACACTTTCCGTCGGCCATAACTTCCGCTAAACGCTTTAAAGCTCCAAATTTCTTTAAAACAATTTTACTTATATTCTAACGTCTGGTTTTTATATATGTTATTTAAGAGACTATTTTAAACATATATTTGTTCAGCCAGATCAATCGAAAAGGCCAAACATCCCCCAGACACCAAAAACATTCAGCTGTGAGTATGAGCGGGTCGGTAATATGCTCGTACTTTGGAGTGAGTGAGATATATATGCGCCAGCCGCCCCACACCAAAAACAAATTAAAAAAAAAAATAGAAAAAAAATCTTAAAAGTATTTAAATTGAGAATAATGTTGGGAACCCACTTCGATACTTTTTTACCCCAAGGAGGAGAGCACAGAAAATTTTTCGCTTCAAGGAGGTGAAATGAATTTTTGTGATTTTTTTAAATAGCTCTAGGGACCATGGCAGCCCATTCTAGACAGTGGCAAATACTCCGTTTTGATGCGATTCCCCGTTTAGGCTGTACGCGTGTCCGCGGATTTTTTTAATTAGGAATAAGGTATTTGCAGGTGTCGTCGAATAGTTTGGATAATTTCCTGAAATAATAGTTAAAAAAAATATTGAAAATGCACCGTCGTTTCCGTGGTTTCTGGCGTCTATTTGTTTTTTTCGGATTATTTCCCAGACTATTAGTTTTAGCAAAAAAATTCATTTACATTTTTTGTACACTTTCAAAAGACGATCAAAAAAGAAATCTGGTAAAATACACAGCCGTTTTTGAGTTTTTGCTGTTTAATTTGTTTTTTTCGATTTATTTCCCGGAATACTGATATAACGAAAAAAAGTCATATACATTTTTTGTAGACTCTTAGGAGGCGATTAAAAAAGGTACCTTGAAAAATTCCAAAATAGGCAGCCGTTTTTGAGTTTTTAATATTTTTAGAAAAATCCATAATTTTCCATTTTTTTGGAAATAATTCCTGGACTATCTTGATTATCTCTCCCACTAATAGGGAACGGGACTAGCCCTATTTTCAGTAACCTTTCTCACCTCGTACCTGTGAATTAGCCATCTAATCAACTTAGGAGGTATGCTGGCACAATCCACATATAAACACTACTCAAGGCCCCAAATTTTGTCCTAGGAAATAAGTTATGTCTGGGGGCACAGCACCATTATTTCTTGTGAAAATACATTAGGTGGAGTAATTTTTTAGTATGATATAATGAGAGCGAACTAACCTTACGTAGACATTTAAGAGCGTGGAAATTTGGGCCATCGCAGTAATTTTATACCAGATTTTTGTTGGCGTTACGAATTGTACCGTCACGAATAGTTGTAGTTACGAACTGTCGATGTTACGAATTGACGGCGTTACGAATTGTCCGTTACCATTTGTGGGGTTTTGAACTGACGCGTTACGATATATCTTGTCACCATTTCAAGCAGAAATTGTTGCAAAATATTATGCGAAGGAGTTACTGAGGTAAGACTTTGCAGTGTCATTTCAATTCAATGCAGGGAAAACTTGTGAGGGCCTGCCTGCAAGCCCTAAAAGAGCTGGACAGACAGACTGACCTTAGACTGGATACCAGCAAATACAGGCTGTATGGACAATAAGGAGGCTGATTCACTAGCCCGAAAAGGAAAAAGTAAGGACCAGAACAGTTCTGTGGCCTAGCAAAAGCTAAACACCAAAGCGTGGATTGACCAGAAATTTCAAGAATGGTGGAACAACTCTCCAGGAATAAGATAGGCTAAAGAGTTCATTAAAAAACCGCTGCCAACATTAACAGAATACCTACAAAGTCAGAAAAGGAATAGAACATTAGTTGCTCTTTAGGTTGCTTGTAGGTTGAACAAATATATGAGTAGTATCGGTCTGGCTCTGGCAGAAGAACTGCTGTGCAGGTTCTGTTAGGAAGAAGAGGAAACAACAGTATACATACTCTGTCACTGCCAGGGCTTGTCAAGACTAACATTTCTAGTGCTGGGAGAAGAAAACTAAGTGTACCCTCTCAAGTTCCCATTTCCCCGCACCAACACTCACCGCTCAACCGTTCTTCGATTGACAGCTTCTCCTGCGGCAAGCTGTATTCCTTCAAGCTCTGCTGATAACGCATGTCTTGCTCCCTGGTGTGTCTCTCGAGCAGCAAAATCCTGTCCGAGGCTTCTTCCAACGCCGACGCTATGCTATCGCGTTCGGCAGAAGCCATGTGAAGCCGCCTTTCGAGCTCTTTGCTTTTTTCCGTCGACAGGTCCAGTTCGTCTCTAAGGCCATCCACGCTGCTCATATGTTCCTGTGAAATGACGGAAAAGTTTAATTAAATGCACAATACCGTTCAAATGATTTATTTATTGACTGAAAAAACGATTAAAAATCGACGAAAATCGGAAAAATCTGATGCGTTCAAAAGTTGCATACGGTGTATTTTTTAAATTAAATTAAATTGGATATGATATGGACATTGCATCTTTAGTGTGAATTTATCTCTTCAAAAAATTCTCCATACGTACTACAAAAATTAATCACCAATAGGAAATATATTTCATACGTCAAACTTAGTTTTCAAAAGGTATATGAAAACATACAGTACACTACACACAAGTAGAAATCAAAACAAACCTGGTTTCAATACTCTTCTCTGCAATAATCCCATAAGGTAGGATATGAGGCTAATATCTACAGGCAACACTCACTTCCTAAGCTATTACCCTGACAGATATTGGAAAAGATATCTGACTGATACTTGTGTACAATGATCCTCAAAGACAGGTTTCTATTTTCTTTTCTATTATCTGATAACAGAACCTTCAAAAAGCACCCAACCGAACACAGAAACAGCTTTGTGAACGGAAAAACAAATTGAACATATGCTCATTTATCAACTGAAAACCATGCAAACAAGGAATTGAAGTTGAATCTTTTAGAAATTATGGAGATTGATGAATGAAAAAATTCTGAGAACTTTCTTAATGACCAACTAGGACCGAATTTCACCCTTACTTGATATGTTTTCCTGGAAATATCTGACCGTCGAATATTATGGTTTAAAAAAATTTTACTCCCCCCGCCCCTCCACAAAGGTGTATAGAGAACGCAAAGGAATTCGGAAAATGTTTCAAGAGTTTCGGACATGGAAAATAATGATGAAATAAATCGATCGGGGGGCACACTCCCCTTTCCTGTCACGAAAAAAATTAGGAAGACTCGCGAAATAGAATTCGAAAAAATCCGTAAAAATAGTGAAAATTATTTGACCACTAAAACGGTTTAAAAAAAATTACCCCTCTTCACCCCTCGAAAGCTAGATAGAGAACGCGTAGAAATTCGGAAAAATTTCCAACCGTAAATTAACAGGCAAGTGACTGTGCAACAATGGCGCATTAATTGCAATGAACAGACTAAGAAACATGTCCAAAGAAAACTAAAAAAGAAATAAATAATAAACTTGAAAAATACTTTTTAGAGAAAAGCTTTTATTTAAATGCAACAAAAAGAAGAAAATAAATTTTGTGACATTATAAAATTTTAAATGATTTAAAAGATTGTTGCGAGAAGGATCTATGTATTTTTTATTGTAAATTAAATTTAAAATTACCTCAAGATTTTTTCTCACGACAAGCTTTTATATCATTTGAAATTTTATAATGTAACAAAATGATGGGTTTAATTCACTTTAAAATTCGCTTTCTTCTTTTTAGTGTATTTAAATAAAAGCTTTTCTCTAAAAAGTTTTTTAAAAGTTTATTTATTGTATTCTGCGTTCATATTTAATATTTGATTGAACTTGCCTTCTACACATGTTTTGATTAATCCTAGATTTTATTTATAGATAACTTTTTGATATACACCTTCCTGGGTCTTTATTGTGTATTTTATATATATTTTATATTTATTATGTATCTCACCATCATAGGTTAGATATTTTAATTGACGTACTCCTTGTTATTGCACTTATAGATATTTTCTCTTTGTACTTTTCAACAAGTGAAATAAACATATTATTTTTTTTTTCTTTGGTGTTTCGGCATCGACTGCTCTGGTCATTATTATTACATATTATTATTATTATTATTATTGATTTTTAATTGAAGAATAAAGATGATTCCAAGACACCGTGTATCCTAACTCATTATTCAACGGCACTCGGCCAATCACAGAATCAGAATCAGAATCCACGGGAACTGAGAGGTTTAACAAACAAATTTCTCAAGAAGGCTTTGCTTGATTGAACTTTTGTCACAGCTTGGCATCCGCGAATGTCAGATCGACTATTTTCTTAGTTTTAACTTTGATCTGTGTGACAAGTACCTAATATAAAAATGAATAGATTTATCAATGAAGCTCCTGATGAAATCTATCTTGCAACAAAGGTATGTCAAACAATTTTTACTTGAACGTTCCACACTCTCTCAGTTCTTGGTCAGAGTTTCTCTAGTAGGTATTTCATTCACAAATTTTCGAGTGCCTGTTATAGCTCAGTTGTCAGAAGCGTGTACATGAAGTAAATGTATAACGAAGGTAGTTATATAGGTGTGAGTTCGAATCCCAATCTTGGAAGTTTTTTAAAATTATTTTCAATTAAGGCATTCATTCATTCATTCATGAATGAACACCGATTATTCATGTATAATTGTTATTATCAAATAAATCTGAAATCCAAAATGAATGAAGTATCTATTATTTTCATAAATATTATTTAGATTTCATTAAAACTCTGACTATCGTATAGTCGTAGAGAAAGTATAGTCTTCTACTCGCGTATAATAGTTATTATTTTCTCGGATAATTCCGAAACTCGCCTTCGGCTCGTTTCAGAATTTTTATCCTCGAGAATAATACGCTCGTTGAAGAATATACTAATATTTCTTTTTTAGTTTTCTTTGAATATGTTTCTTAGTCTGTTCCTCTCAATGAATGCGTTAAATTTTTTCCTTGAGGTTGGAACCTCAACATTTTACACTTTGCCTGTTATATTTTTTTCTTTTTTCACAAAAATTACAGGCACCAGCCTAAATGGTTTTGGGGATCTTTCATCATCAAGCAAGATGTCATGTCAACAAGGAGAACAAGTAGAATAATAGAGTGGAAAATCATCCTCTGCCAAGCCAATCTGACTCATCACCTCACCTGCAAATTGCTTTTTCCTAGCGTCAGCTGCTCCCTGTACCCCTCCACCTCTCTCAGCAGCTGCTGTTCCTTATGCGCCGCCTCCTTGAGCTGAGCCGTGAGCCGGACGTTCTGAGCGCTCAGTTCCGCCACCAGGCCGCTCTTTTCCCGCTCCCACTGCTTTACGAGGTTATCCTTCGCGGAGAGTTTCGACGTCAGCTCGATGACGTCATTCTGCAGCTCGATTATGCGCGAGTCTAGTTCGGATTCTTTCGAGTGGAGTTTTCGCCGCAGCAGGTGGCGATCCTGTTCGACTGCCTGGAAAAGAAAATGGCGGGTTAGTAACGAGGCAATGAAAAAGAAAAGTGAGAGGTGTGACACATGTCTCGATTTGTTCAAGAGAACATCTTATAAAAATGTATTGTTGAATCCCCCTATACCGATAGTCCCTGTATGTAATTTGTCATTAGATCGTATATCATAGTCAGGACAGTCTTTAACAGGTCATCAAAAAAGTGCATTTTAGTTTATGTCTAAAAAATTGATGTAAACCCCAGGGTTCCTTGATGGTAAAACCAAATAATTAAAACCCAGGGTTCCTTGATGGTGAAACCAAATAATTTTTTAATTGCAAATTCTATCAGTCAAACAAGAATTGAATATATATCTAAACCGTTGATGTGACAGCGGTCGAACAATAGTACTGACAGTTCAAAATATATTTCCATCTCTGTCAGCAGTGGCGCTTTGTAAAATGGATGAGAAAAATCTTATTGTTCAAAATTAGCAAGTAGAATATCTGCATAGGGGAATTTTTCAACAAAGCCTTTAAGTGTGGGTTGTACGAAACAAGTTCACCAACAGTTTAGCTAAACGTGACTAAACTGAGTTTAGTTGCTAAGGAACTAGAAATTTTATTGGCTAATCTCTAGCAACTGAAGCGAGCTTAATTGAATTGATCGTGAACCTACCTTTCTTACAACTCTCCCTAAGTGATTTCGATGGTAGAACATTCGCAGTTTCTTCAATGATCAGTTCGAATTAGTTTCGAAAAAATGATAAATTTTTACTTTCAAACCAGTAATGAAAGATTTTCCAACGACCGATGATCGTATCATTTATTTATCTTATCCCACGAGTTTGGGAAAACATCATTTGTAAAACATTATCTAATTTAACATTAGATCTTAAATCGTCCTAACTTCTAGTTCAAAATATCGCAATTTATCTAATTAACATCACAGTAATTTATTTTTTATTTTTATTTATATATCTGCCCTCTTTAATCGCGGCCTGATATTTATATCCAAGTAGATTTCTTCTCCCGAACATTTGCGGCACTATGGAAAATACGAGAGAGGTCGCTTGCTGTTCGACTGCTCGCTTCTAGATACGTGAGTGGTGACATCATCGCTGTTTATGGAACGTCGTTGAGGCGACAGGTCCGGATCCAGTTTGTTACAATATGTAAAACAATGATTTGAGGTTCACGTAACCCGAGTAAAAGTGCCAGCATCTTTCAAAATCGAATATTTGTCAAGTGACGCTTTCGAAATACATATATGCATACCATAATGAGTTCGTTACAGAATTGTGAGAGCAATTCCAATGATTTATATCATTTTCCCTGGGATCCATTTCAATTACAAACATTTCAGTCGGCGCTCAAGAGACCCGCGTGGAATATTACATCAAAAGCGCAAATTTTGTCAATTATTCCTAAGAAACATAGGCTGCTTATATTAGGGAAATATTAAAAATGAAAAATAGTAGATAGATGAACAAATAAAAAAAAGTTATAATGTAATGAATTGTCAAATCGGATTCATTCAAAAAAAATATTGTTTCAATTTATACTTGAATTTTAAGGAACATTTCATGTTTTTCAATGTGCTGGTAGTTTATTACAAGTATACTATTATGCATTATACCTTTTCTTCCAATTTCAGTCCTGATTCTATCACAGTCTGCAGTTCATGAATGTTTCTTGTTCTATGATTATGAATTGGAATGTTGTGATGAAGATTCACACTTGTATATTTCTTCTTGATTCTGCTAAGATGAATAAATGAATCCAAATTTAATACATTTTTTGGTCTATATAAAATTTCAGTAGGTTCTAGATGAGGTAATTCATATATACATTTGATTGATTTGTTCTGAAGTTTTTAAAGTGGTTTTAATACAGAAGCTTTAGCAGATCCCCATATACAGGGTGTCCGGTAAACCTTGTACAATATTGAAACTGGTGATAGACCGGGTCACGACTGTTCAGAATATCGGAATTTCACCTCAGTAAAAATATCACCGTTTTCGAGATAATGGACATTTTAAGAATTTCTGGAAAATCGCTACCTACCCTTGGATTTTTGAGTGCCATGTATACAAATTGAGACGAATTCAAATATCTTTGCTGCTGAAGATTACTGATGAGTGATACTCTTAGACATACAGAACAGTTTTTCAGAAAGTGGAAAAAAATCAAGAAATGGGGGTAAAATGATAGATTTGAGTTTCATCAATTTAAAAAAAAAAAGTTTGACATTATTGCCTGAATGAAACTTAACCAATTAGAAGTGGACATTCATTTCAAAAGAATGCTCATTTTGTCCAGACTCTACCATGGTATAAAACAAACTATACCTAATTATTTTTGGAGAAAGTGATTTTCATTGAATTAGGCTTGGTTTTATTCTAGGTTTCATCAACTTTTATACTTACGCCCAAAAATTATTTTATTTCGATTTTATCAAGATAAAATGTAGAAATGATCATCAATAATAAAGAATAGACTGCTTGGTAGCATTGAATGGTATGTCAATAAAATTAACTTTTCATGTAATTAAGCCTAATAAAATTATCTAAATGAAATGTCGATTATTCGACATGGCACCAATTAATACGAATTCTTGTGATAAATGTCGCAATTGTCCAACATCCAGATTTCAGCGAAGTTTCAGAGACCAACAAATATACAGGGTGTAACCAAATAAGTGCAAAATTTTTTAGGAGGTGAATCCTTGTCGAAAATTAAAAACTTTCCTAACTGTTGTGTTGTGTCCGCAGAAGCAATAGTTTCCTAATGAAAAAATAAAATACAACATTGTGCATGAACGGATCTTCTGTAAATATAATTGAAAAAATCTAGTAGATGGCTGTCACATTTTGTTTGAACAACTTGTGACTTCTGTCGTAGTTTTTTGAAATTATTCCGCTTATTTCATTCAGTGGTATTTATTTCTATGTCATGCCGTACACACGTCATACTCCCCAAGAATATGCGCATATGCACTACATTTATGGTGAACATGGAGGTAGTGCTACTGCTGCAGCAGCGCTTTATGCAGAACGATATCCGATTGCACAATGCCGCTCAGAGAATCGCTGATGTGGGGGTTATAACCTACAACGCATTTGAAAAGGTTCTTCTTGAAAGGTTCTTCTTGAAAAGATGTATCTGCGTACGAGTGGATGGAAAATAACATTTTTGTAATATTATTCGGTGCGATGTTGAATAATCGTTATTGGGGTTTATAGTGTATGTTGATTCAAAAAAACGTTGAATTAGTATTTACTTCTTTACATCTCATTGAATGCTTCTATGCAGTTGATTCGTAATTACTCATAATTATTTAATAATTTCATCTTGATAGGATAAAAATAAAAGATATTACTGACAAAGTCTAATGGAGTTGATTTTAGCTCAGAATAACATCACACTCCAATATAATCGAAATTCTACTCCTTCCAAAAATAATAACCGTATGTTTTATACCATGGTAGAGTCTGGACAAAATGGGCATTCTTTTGTAATGAATATCCACTTCCACTTGGTTATGTTTTTTCCAAACAATAATGTCAAACTGTTGTTAAAAAAATTGGTGAAACTCAAATCTGGAGTTTTGCCCTCATTTCTTGAAAAATTGTTTCGTTTTCTGAAAAACTGTTTTGTACCTCTGAAAGCATCACTCATAAGTAATCGGTCCCAATTCGTAGACATGGCACTCAAAAATACAAGATGAGGTAGTGATCTTTAAAAAATTTGAAAAATGCTCATTATCTCGAAAACGGTGAGATTTTTAATAAGGTGAAATTCCGATATTCTGAACAATCATGACCTGGTCTATCAACAGTTTCAATATTGTACAAGGTTTACCGGACACCCTGTACAAACTAAATACTGCAATTGGAATATATGGAACTGAAATAAATGTTCATCAAAATTTTTCTTTTTTGTATTATATGATTATTTATTGAATTGGCAAAACTCTTGGGCAGAAGAGTTGCCTCCGATCGAGAAAAACTCGACAGAATGTATACAAGGTTAGTCAGAATTTACATGATATTTTTCATAAACAGGTACACTTCAATGAAGACTATTTTGAGTTCATGGTATGTCACAAAGAAGTTGAAAATTGATGCTATTCCTGTTTCAATAACGATTGAAGAAACTGAATCACTGGGTACTATTTTAAAAAATTCTGTGAATGAAGGAAGATGCGTTTTCCAATATTTTGAACGAAAACGAAGAAATGCCGTTAAAATTGGCCCAGTATGAAGTCTGAAAAAAGTATGAGAAACTTATGAATGTTTTTTGGAAAAAAGGATAGAACGTGTTAAATTCAGAATTGAAGATTTGCAGAGACAAAGTTGAATGTTTACAGAAAATTTGGCTTCAATTCAGATCAACTCACGAATGAAAATAGACTCTGTAATGGAAAAAGATGGCGTCCTGAGACTGTGGATGAAGCATTAGTTATTAGATTCGCATGTGGTGCTTCTGGCTATTAAACATTATTGAAACTAAATTGTGCGTTATCTAGTATAAAAACGTTGAATCGTAAAGTAAGTTTCTCCAGGTATATTACATGAAATACATAATAATTTAAAGATCAAAATTCAAAATCTTTCAGACTGCAAGAAAGATTGCTGTTTATTTTTGGATGAAACAGTCATAGAACCTAGAGAACAATACTTGCACAATTATGGGAAGGGAAACGTTAGAAAAATGAAGAGAAATCAGAGATGAGTTTCAAGTGGATGGAAACAACTCATATCTTATCATTTCACATGGGACAAAATAATGGGGGAATCTCTGACAAAACACTTATTAGAAATTATAAATACAGTGACCGGCAGAAAGTACGCATCATATGGGAATTTTTTTTATTAATAAATTTTGACAAATATTGATACTTGCAATCGCTTCTGCATCAAAAGAAACCCCAAAAGACGTTGTACAGTGCCGTTCGTCTTTTCGAGGTTGGCGGGAAATTTAAAAAAATTGAAAATTATTTCTCAAAACACACTTGTTTGTGAAAATATCGAGAAATGTTAATAAGAAAAGTTGTTCAGATTGACATTTTATAGCTATGTACAAGTTTTGAAAAAGATCTGAGATAAAAAAATAAAAATCAATTTTTTGCCACAAAAAAAAAATCTTTTTGGAAACATACATTTTTGACGAAGAAACTCATTAGTAAAGCCAACACTAATATTTCAAATAATGTTTTGTGAAGATTCGCAAGCTATTCCTATTTTATTCGGAGAAAATTTGAAATCTGTGATTTTGCAGTGTGATCAGCTGCTTCATAAGAAGTCACTGAAATATCTACAGGACATTATAATTCCGATACTTTTTATTATTAATTAAGAACCAAGTATCTACACAATTTCAATTTGAAATTCTTAATATGTCCTGTAGATATTTCAGTGATCACACTGCAAAATCACAGATTTCAAATTTTCTCCGAATTAAATAGGAATAGCTTGCGAATCTTCACAAAACATTATTTGAAATATTAGTGTTGGCTTTACTAATGAGTTTCTTCGTCAGAAATGTATGTTTCCAAAAAGATTTTTTTTTTGTGGCAAAAAATTGATTTTTATTTTTTTATCTCAGATCTTTTTCAAAACTTGTACATAGCTATAAAATGTCAATCTGAACAACTTTTCTCATTAACATTTCTCGATATTTTCACAAACAAGCGTGTTTTGAGAAATAATTTTCAAATTTTTTAAATTTCCCGCCAACCTCGAAAAGACGAACGGCACTGTACAACGTCTTTTGGGGTTTCTTTTGATGCAGAAGCGATTGCAAATATCAATATTTGTCAAAATTTATTAATAAAAAAAATTCCCATATGATGCGTACTTTCTGCCGGTCACTGT
The DNA here is from genome assembly GCA_944452925.2 of Chrysolina oricalcia. Taxonomy (NCBI): domain Eukaryota; kingdom Metazoa; phylum Arthropoda; class Insecta; order Coleoptera; family Chrysomelidae; genus Chrysolina; species Chrysolina oricalcia. The sequence goes on along the minus strand of OX101815.2, from coordinate 4,994,511 downwards.
ATATGTTCATCTATTGGATGTTAATTTAACAACAGATATGTGCCCTCGAAATCAAGCTATGTGGAAATATTTCGGTCTGAAGTCGACAGAAAACGAAACTTCAAAATTATATGGCGGATTTGCCACAGAACACTTTTCACTGACAACATTGATAGACATTTTTAAAATTAACAGTACTTAGAGAAAACAAGAAACAAATCACCTGCTATATCCGAAAGAAACTGTTTTTGAGTTATTGATTTTGATGGAAAAATTGTTTGTGAATTTGACTAACTCTCCAAAAACCAAAACCAAAAACTAGATTTGAGGAAGAAGAGATAGGAAATTCAACCAAGATAAAAAATATTTAGTACAACACAACCTCAAAGAAAAAAATTGTGAATTAATGATAATGATAAATTATTCACTTTCAAATTTAAAATACAGTACAACAATTTTGAATAATATAGTTGGTGAATAAATTGGAATTCTTACGAAGCAAAGGAGTTTGCTTGTTTGTAAGAAAACAATATAATGCATGCAGTAAATACAATCTTATAAGTATAATGGGATGATATTTGATCATCGTACAATAATATAAAAATAATAATAATCTATTTATTTGAAGAAGTACAAAAAAGAAATAACAAGCACAAGAGACACTTTGTCAACAAATATAAGAGTGTTAAAATTTTAAAATATTAAAATGTATAAATATAATCATATAAAATGTTAGGATTTAGAAAAAATGTATAATTGTAAATATAAAAGTGTAGAAATGATGTAAGATTTGTAACAAAAGATAATAATGTAAAGATGCAAAAAAAAAAATTATTTATTTATATTCCCATCATCTCGTGTATTCCTATACGGGGAGTATGTGTTACATGGAGTTTCAGATTTTTTTTTAATTTTCTTAGGTTTGGTTCATTTTTTAGTGAATCAGGCAGGAAGCTGAAGAGTTTTGGACCTAGGTAATGGTAATTTCTTTGACCGACTGACTTGTGCATGACTGGAATTACAATTTGTTTTTTATGGCGTGTTTCATAATTATGATCGTAGATGATCAATTCGTTTCTGTGACTATATTGACCTGTGATTATAGTTATGAAGAATAGTTGTCTTGGGTCGAATATTGAAGTTTCTGAGTAGAGAAGATCGATTGGGTACTTGTATTCTTTTTTTAGTATACATCGCAGGAAACGCTTTTGAATGACTTCAAGGGATCGGAGATGTGTTTTTGATACTCCTCCCCAACCAATTATGCCGTAGTTTAGGTGAGGTTCTACCAAACTGTCAGACTATAATATTAATATTAGTAGCAAGATGATATTATATTCTCCGTTATTGTTTAGATACGTGGTTGTCAATTATGATGTGGTCTTACCAGCTTAAAAGGAAGGAACCTTTTTACTACCGAGACACATCGTTCCTATTGGTCCTTATATTGCAGCAGAAGTAATAATATCCAGACAAAATGCAGATTTTTCGAAAAATACTTTCACCTTGCTGTGAAGAAAACTGTGTTGCTTAGAAACACCACGAGAGCTTGCTCGAGTGGTGTATTTTTTACAGCAACACAGTTTGAGAATGTAGAACTCAGGAATCGTCGAGAAACCGATTTGAAAATACTTACCACAAGCTGGAAGCCGTGTTTTCAGAAAGTCATGTCATTGATTTAGATTGAGAAAATGATGACACTTGATTGGTTTATATATAAATTTAGTGTATAATTTTTTTTAGGTATTGGGCCTGAAGAATAATTAATAGCATTTCGATCGAAGCACTTTCGATAATAACAGGAAACTGGTCGTTTCACTCTCTACCAGCTGGTACAATGAAGCGAAACAAGAGGGAAACTGTGGATATTTCGGTATCGTATTTCTCAGAGGGTGCAGCTTGTGAGTACGTATGTGCGTGTGAAATTTTCATTTGAATGCGTTTGTGTTCTACTTCTAACTTCCGCTGTTGAGGTTCAACCGAAAAAGACAAAACGTGTTTGTACGCGGTTGGACCGATGACATTTTTATAGTTTTATTTATTTTTGATTCACTCATACTGGGCCACAGGCCATTCCTGATACAAAGGGATATTCACGCAAACATGAATTTTTTAGGAATAATTTGAAATTTTGTATACATAGGTGTATACATAGGTGAACAATCTAATGAAAATTATTACTTGCAAAGCTCGATGCTTCGGGTACATATTGTTTCTAATTATGGTGTTCAGAAACGGAGGATATTTTTTCCATCAGATAAGTTGGGGCATCACCTGTTCTTATTTTGAAAATAAAAGTCATTGTTTGATATAAGAACATTCTATCAACTCGTAGCCACTTCAATAAACACAACATTTCATTTATAGGTGTTCATTTGGAACAGGATAATATTGTTCTCATGGCCCGATTCTGAATATGGGAGATCAGTTACAAAACCATCAGGAGTACCACAGGGATCCCATATGGGACCACTGATATTCGATCTTTTTGTCAATGACCTCTCTGATGTTATCATCAACAGTTCTTTCAATGCATTTCTGATGCTGAGAGTTTACAGTTAGATCTAAATAACTTTAATGTTAATTTATTAAAATTGAACTTGGAAAAATGTCAAAAAATTACTTTTTCGCGTAGTCATGCTGCTATTGATTACATGTACAGAGTTAACAGAAACTTATAAGTAACCAACAAAGTCGAAGATTTAGGAGTAATATTCGACTCGAAAATGACATTCAAACAGAAACATCATTTCCTGCTCGTAAAATGTTAGTCTTTTCCCTTCGATCTGCTAAGGAACAATCTGTCGCAGTTGAGATAATGTATTATGCACAGGTGAAGTCTGTACAGGAATATAATTCTATAATTTGGTCACAACGTTGATTCTGATCTTTTAGAGGACTGTCAAAATAAGTTTTCAAGAGGTTGTGCAAATCGTGTGGGATTTAATAGGGATGAATATAACTATACTCACAAGTATTAGATATTTCAAATTCGAATGCGTTGATACATGGAAAATTACCTAGTATTCCTTCATAAAATCTTCAATGGCTATACATTGATTCTCCCGAAATTGTGAAACTGACTACTTTTTATGCGAACTCTAGAAGAAAAAGTAGTAGTGATACTTTTAAGATACCATTTCATAGTACAAATTATGGCCAAAATGGGCCCCTCAAAAGAATTGTGAAAACAGCAAATAGTCACAACTACGACATAAAACCGTTTAACTCTTCCTTATCTTCTTTTAGAAAAGCTATAAAAACTATAAATCACCCACTTATAATCCAATTTTGTTTTTATGTTTGGATCTTTTATAGACACATGTACATACTCTGAATCTTTATTTTTATTTGTGTAAAATTGTAGAATTGGCTTGTTTGTTAATAAATAAGTAAATGAATAAATGAATGAATGAATGAAAAATAAATAAATAAATAAATAAATAAATAAATAAATAAATAAATAAATAAATAAATAAATAAATAAATAAATAAATAAATAAATAAATAAATAAATAAATAAATAAATAAATAAATAAATAAATAAATAAATAAATAAATAAATAAATAAATAAATAAATAAATAAATAAATAAATAAATAAATAAATAAATAAATAAATAAATAAATAAATAAATAAATAAATAAATAAATAAATAAATAAATAAATAAATAAATAAATAAATAAATAAATAAATAAATAAATAAATAAATAAATAAATAAATAAATAAATAAATAAATAAATAAATAAATAAATAAATAAATAAATAAATAAATAAATAAATAAATAAATAAATAAATAAATAAATAAATAAATAAATAAATAAATAAATAAATAAATAAATAAATAAATAAATAAATAAATAAATAAATAAATAAATAAATAAATAAATAAATAAATAAATAAATAAATAAATAAATAAATAAATAAATAAATAAATAAATAAATAAATAAATAAATAAATAAATAAATAAATAAATAAATAAATAAATAAATAAATAAATAAATAAATAAATAAATAAATAAATAAATAAATAAATAAATAAATAAATAAATAAATAAATAAATAAATAAATAAATAAATAAATAAATAAATAAATAAATAAATAAATAAATAAATAAATAAATAAATAAATAAATAAATAAATAAATAAATAAATAAATAAATAAATAAATAAATAAATAAATAAATAAATAAATAAATAAATAAATAAATAAATAAATAAATAAATAAATAAATAAATAAATAAATAAATAAATAAATAAATAAATAAATAAATAAATAAATAAATAAATAAATAAATAAATAAATAAATAAATAAATAAATAAATAAATAAATAAATAAATAAATAAATAAATAAATAAATAAATAAATAAATAAATAAATAAATAAATAAATAAATAAATAAATAAATAAATAAATAAATAAATAAATAAATAAATAAATAAATAAATAAATAAATAAATAAATAAATAAATAAATAAATAAATAAATAAATAAATAAATAAATAAATAAATAAATAAATAAATAAATAAATAAATAAATAAATAAATAAATAAATAAATAAATAAATAAATAAATAAATAAATAAATAAATAAATAAATAAATAAATAAATAAATAAATAAATAAATAAATAAATAAATAAATAAATAAATAAATAAATAAATAAATAAATAAATAAATAAATAAATAAATAAATAAATAAATAAATAAATAAATAAATAAATAAATAAATAAATAAATAAATAAATAAATAAATAAATAAATAAATAAATAAATAATGAATGAATGAATAAATACAATATTTTCATTGCTATATTTTCGGTAATAACGAAAGTGTACCGGGTGACAGTATCACTAGCACCCACTTTTGCCCTTTGGTTTTCAAGATTTTAAAATGAAACTTGACACAGTTAATATAGAAGGCAAATGCCATATTTTGACTTGTTTGAAGATTTTTCTGGACTTTCGGTTTAGATAATGTGACACCAATTCTAGATTTTCAAATGGAAAATCCCGAGGAAAACGCTGCAGGTATACCTGTTTTATTGTATTTTCAAAATCCTGAAAAAATCCTATTAGTTTAAAATTAAGTATATAAATGAGTTACCTGATTTTTTTTGGTATCACGTTTTGCTTTGAATCTAATTCTGCGATAAATGTAGCACCATAAATGACATAAAAAGCAAGGAAAAAATAAAAATTTACCAATTTAGCACTTAATTCAATAACTGGGTGCATTTTAATCTTTCGAAGTGAAAACCTGCCGCTTTTTAAAATGGCACCACCCCGCAGGACACCCTCAGTTAAATACAACTTTTCGAAATCAATCCAATGATATTCTCAGACCTAAAACCCATCAAGCTCAAATATCAAAATCAAAAAGCATTTGTTTTCCATTATAATAGAAAGTACAATAATTTTTATGGTTTATAGTTTTTCCATTATTTTTCATGTCATTTATGATAAGTATCTTTAAAATAATCAGGTCCCTGTAAATATACTCAGTAAGTAATATACTTTCGGACTATTCCGAATTTCCTCAGAAATCTGAAAATGTAAAAAATATTCAGAGCTTTTTTATTGGAGATCAACAGGAGACTTGCATATGATTCATACTGAGAATAGAAAATAATGATTTTCACCGAAAGTTGAAATTAAATATATGGTGCAAGGTTAGCATTCTTACGTGGTTTGATATGTTACATAAAGAAGTAGTGCAAAATTGCAAGTAGAAAGCTTCTTTTACAATTGTCGATGAAGTAACTGAATTAATAGTAATTGTAACAAATTTCATAATTACTATCCCTTCAAACACGACACAACAATTCATAACAAACAATACATTACCTTTAAATTGGAAGTTGAACTGTTGAAACCATGGACGTATTATACGTCAAGGAGATGTTCAAAGATATTAAAAATTTCAGAATTGGACTCGTAGTCATTCATATTTTTCCACGTATAGACCAAACAACCATATATACAGGGTCTTTCACGACGAGCGTTCGTTAGGAATATATGGAGAACGATTCAAAATAAAAACTTGAAATTTTGTGGTAGCGGGTTTTACAAAATGGCCTTCTCAACTAAAATATGTCCAACTTCCGGTCTCTTTCCGTTATACCGGAAGTTGAGGGCAACTTCCTTATTTCAAATGGAACACCCTGTATTTTATTACATTTTTGTATTTCTCAGCACATTTTAGGCCCACTTTGTATAACAATACCTATACCCAAATTTGTTAGTTTTCGAGATATTGATTTTTTTCTGAAAAATTTGACAGTTACAGCACCACTCCGAAAAAATCATAACTCATAGACAGTAACAGTTGAAAATGTGAAATTTCACAGAATCACACCTTAAGCATCAAGTTATGAACAGGTCCATCGAATTTTCGAAAATAATTTACAGGGTTGTCGAAATTTCCACATAAAACATAACATCGAGAAAACTGATGAACACGATTTTTTCAAATGGAAACCATACACAATTCTATTATTTTTGGATACTACGAAAAAAAAGATATCAAGTTAATGAAGAATTTCCTATACCTAAAATACACCCCTGGCCAGATATATCTGATTTTGGGAAATATTTGAAATGTAAATCATTCGAACCAATACCAAATGAAGAAAGCTTTGAAAACAAATGAACTAATATTAATTCTGTCGTTGGTAAAAGGTAACTCAACATGAAAATGGATGGATTGAAATAAAATACTATCAGAAAGATGAATTATATCTTTGTTTATTGATATCGAATACAGTAATTTTATTTTGTTTATATTTTTAAGGTTAGATTTTACTTTAATTTTAGAATTTAACTCAATTTCTTTAAATTCAAATAATATTGTGGTTCATTTCAACAGATGTTCAAAGACATTGCAGTTTTGTTCTAAACAAGAATATATTCTTTTCTGCATACCACTATTTGTAGCTTTCTGTATGGAGTCAGAAATCAACTTATTGAAAGCTCTCAGAACCCTTCGTTTCATGTTTTCTTTATCACTCACAGGATCCGCATAAACATTTTCTTTGATATATCCCCAGATGAAGAAGTCCAGTGGCGTCAGCTCTGGAGAGCGAGGAGGAAATTTAAATGGCCCATTGTAGCAAAGCCGATCTTCGAACATTCCATACAACAACCCAGCAGACGTTGACATATGACAACCAATACAACTATGGATCACTTGTCACTTTTTGTAACCGATATTTTTTTATTTTGAATTTTTTTTTTAATCTAGAGGGCTATGGATACGTTCAAATCACTAATTTTAGCCCTTCTGGACTACCTGTCATTGAGTCAAAAATGTTCTATTTATAAAATTATTAAACGAATTTCCAAACAGAATCAAGTCAATAAATAATCTGAACATTAAAAAAATAAATTAAAGAAATTCTTGTTTTCCATACACATTGAATATCTACTAGAATGCAAATTCATTATGAAAACTTAATTAGTGATGCTTAAACGGCTTTTGTACACATATACGTGACGTAATGAAAGAAAGTTTAATATTATTATTATTATTCAGCACAAGGTTGTTCCTGTCACTCCGTTTTATTTTATTGTTATCAACAAACATGCCTTTTCTTCGAAAGTAAAAGTCCACAAACGAGCAGAGAATAAACGCTTATAAATGAGCCTTACATAAATGTTACCTATTAATCTGAATGCGTGTGCAATCAGGTGTGGATGAATACCATGCATAAGACCTGATTTTCATACACTTACAACGGTTTATTAGCAATTATTTTATAAGCACAAATATTTATGTTACAATCAGACCGCGAGATGGACTTAATCTAATTATAATGATTCTCGTAAGCGGTTTTTTTGACAAAGCAATAATTAAACAAAAATTACTCTTTGATGTACTACCGGTACCAATTATATGATGAGAAATATTTCAATAGAACACAAAATAGGAAGTTAGGAAGATTTCAATCGACAATCATTGATATCTGATAGAGTAAACCAGCTGTTATAGGTTTTATTGTTCTCAAATTCCTAGAATTTTGTAGAAATCTTAACCACTGTTCATAACGTTCCAAAAACTTTTGGGCAGTTTTGAAGGGGTTTAGAAATTTGTACCATTTACACTGACTGAAATCACCTTTGGAAGTTCCGAAGGTTTCTCATTTTTTTGAAAGATTTCCAGAATTTTCCATGTTACTAGTTATTTACACTGGAATTGCAAGTAACCTGACAAATAGGAAACAAGTCGAAAGAGTGCTTCAGGGCTCCATTTTGGGTCCTATCTTCCTAATTTTGTTAATAAATGATTAATCCTGACAGGTTTGGTTTGGGGCATTTCTTGATATATTTTTTCATTTCCGAGATATTCTCTCTGAAAACTTGTAAATTTGACACACCATAAGTATATTGTTATGTCGACTAGAAATTTAAAATTTCTTCCACAATTATATACAATCATTTTGATTCTTTTAGTGCGTATTCCATGTAGCTTCATTAGTCTTGGTCATATTCATTTAAAGTCTCAATAACTTTTTTAATTAGTTTTTAGATTCAGTCATATTTGTTTGCGAGTATTTTTTGTCTAGCTTATTGTGTACCGCCAAATTTGATAATCTTATTACTTTTCAGCGAAACAAGATCTCCGCTCTTATTGCAAGACCACTTTGATTACTACTAGTTATTGATTTGTTTTTGTTGTTTTCCCAATCTGCTTATATTATGAATAAAAAAATTTCCAGTTAAGAATATCGCAGTCAGGCCCTGTCTCCGAAGCTCCAACACATCGGGAGGGCGCACTGGTTTAGTTTATCCCAATAACTACTCCCCACGCCCATACGGTAAGTGACTAAATTGGATCCGAGAATCATGTGCTCTGAGCAGACGAAATGAACCAAGGCCTTCTGCATACGTCCGGATAAGATTTCTGCCATTTTATGGAATACGAGACGAAGTTCATCGGTGCTCCAATCCCTGCATTTTCGTGGTCGCGGACTATGCAGAGTCGGAGAATATTATTACTATTATTATTAAATACCTATTCTGTACTCCAACATAAATAGCTGGCATTCAAATGATAAAGAACTCAAGTAGCCATCAACTGGTTATAGAACGTAACTGTTTGTAGACAAACGAGCATTAAAATAGACGAAGAGTGACAAGTGAAATTTCATATTTTTACTACTAATAGAAAACGTTATCAGGGCATAAACCTTGGTGCACCTGTCAAGGGAGTTGAACAAAGGTGAGCTTTATGCTCGATGTATAACCATATCCGAACCAACAACTGAATCGCATATATTTAAACGACGTAACGTACCAAACCGTTCTTCAAGATGCGCGTAACTAACGTAACTTTAACATATGTAATTCAATTCGGAGGTTTCCGGTTAGGTGTATATGTAGATACGCTGCTCAACCACTGAAGTGGACTATTACTTGATTTATTCAGACTTCAATGGTCCCAGAATTCGCATTAGGAAATAAATACGATAATTATAAAAGAGCATGTAGGGGTTTTACCAACAATAAAACTATTTGCAAAGAAAATAATCTGTATCTAAATATTTCATATTTATTTCTTTTTCTTTCTTAAATTCAAAGATAATAGAAATGGATCCTTTGTCCGACTATTAATGTTTATTATGGGGAAATAACTGGGAATGCCACAGTTAAATTTCTGGTAATCGGATTACCTACGATACGAAACTTTACCAGCAAGCAAATAGTTTTATGACTACGCTTTCGTAAGCCTGACAATTTGGAATTACGTAGGTTGGGTTTTTCATTATTGCTGGCCGGCAATGAAAGGATGGAGTTTGAAAGATGAGAGAAAATATTCAGTTGTTCTGAGTTCTAAATCCGGCATGTTCTCTATTCTTCGACCACCTCGACGAGCATTTATCCGGTCGAGTTCCAAAGTCATTCATTAGCACATTGTATATACTTTAATTGTTAAGTGTTTTTATTATGTAACAAGTGGAAATATATCGTTATCATTCCTTATTAGCTTGTGTGTCCGTCATTTGATACAACAACTCACCCGTCACCCCTAACCTCCGACAAGCAGATTTCGATTAAAAACTTGCATACATCACGAAAAAGAAAAAAATCTACATGAATCATTATTCATTACTTTAAAATTGATGAGTTCTTGTCAGCTAAACCAATACTAAAAAACATGTCAGTGCGAGCATTTTTTTTTAAACAGTACGGTTGTTTTGTTTTCATTGAGAACCTGTCTGTTTTGTGTGAACCACGATTTGGCTTTTTCAAATCAGCATAATGTATCAGCTTACAAGTTTCATTCAACTCCATGATATTATTCAAACCATTAACAAAAATTATGCAGAGCAAAGGCCCTGCGGTACTACCTTGTGGAATACCTGTGTTAGCTATACTTTCCGGCGAATTTCTATCACATCCATCTTCTGTGATCTAAACAATTTGTTTCCTATCCTTCAAGTAGGATTCGAATAACATTAGTCCAGTTTATTTATACCTTTCGCTTACTGCGTCTACAAAAAGTGTGGACATTCATTTCATTAACCAATGAACATGTCTTTTCGTTGGTTATTAGCCTAAATTAGTTGTATTTAAACGTACAATGTTTTTACAAATTTCGAACTTCCTGTTGCCTGACTATCAAGTACTCGTTAACAATTTCTAAATTTCATAACCTCAAACTTTTCACTTCTCAATTTTCTTCAATCACAGTTTTTACTTTCAGGTAGGTAAGCACTGGAGATGACGTAATCGAGAGCGCTTTGCAATAAATATAAAATTTATACACTTCTAAACAAAATCTTCGCTTCATTTAGTTCATTGTCAAAGGCTCCTTCGAAATCTAAAAAAGTGTATAGTGCTATTTCTTTTTTCGCCAGAGTGTCCTCCAGTCTTGACACCAATTGGTGCAAAGCCGTCTCGAACGATTTTTCTGGTTTTTATATAAAGGCCGGTCTATGAGAGCTGCCTCCCGTATTTCCCTGTCCATCAGTTTTTCTAGTCCTTTCAGGTCTGTTATCCTTGGCCTGGTCACATGAGTACACTACGTTAACAGATTTCCAGGTATGTGGTATCCAGCCAAGTGATAGGCTCGTCGTGCATCATGCAGACTTATGTATTGGTGCTAGATCTTCAATTCCCTGCTGACGTATTTGGGAAAAACTCAAAAGTAGAATAAATAAATTTGGAGAATGATCCTGTAAAATCCAATGAAATTGATAACATCCACTTCATTTGTGGAGCAGTATATTAAAAGCTTTATATAAAGATAAATTCCGAGAGGAATGCCAGATGGCTCCCTTGACACGTTCTACTGCAGTTTATTTTTATCGGTTTGGTGACTGAATACAGGGCCTGCAGCAGGTCAGTTCATAACTAGAAACACCTGCCTCTGTGATCGATTTTTTAGAGATACTTTTGCAAATTAATACTTTTTTAGACAACAAAAAAATTCTATTGAGGACGTAAGTAAAAAACACTGATACTCTCATGTATTAAATCTACGGAGTTCTAGAATAACGAATAATTACTGGTTATGAGATATGATTTATGTTTGTCATCTTGGGTGGCAGAAAAAATAGTGTACACAACTCGCCGAAGTGATCACTCACAAGTTGGTGAGGATTTACATTATCGCCTATCGCCTCATGTGTTATACTCGCGTGTTATACGTTACTTTCCATGATCGTTATGTAATATACGAACTATTACAGAGGCAAAAACGAAAAAAAAAACTGGAGAAATTCATGCAGAAATGTCAGAAACCAAAATATGTAATTGATTTATCCGAGAACTTGTAAACCCAATAGATATGCAGCTTATCTCGATATGTATTGCATTTGGATGACCACAATCAAGGTCAGTGGATTGGCAAGACTAACCACTGAGTGGCCACCTAAACTACCAGACCTTACACCATTAGATAGTTTTAATAGTGTACTAGTTTAGCATATATTCAACTCGAATAATTCTTGCTATGAATGTTTTTATTATTCAGAAACTCGCCATATGAACATCCCCAATATTAAGAGCTGTATATAAGCCATAGTTTATTGTATGTGAAACAAGTGATGCTGGCTCCCAGATCATAACTTTCGTTCGCTAAAATGCTTCCAAGATTTTGTACTTGACTACTTGTGCCAGATTTCAAGTGGTTCAGTAAGATCTTGAATGAAATTTATCAAGATATTTGGCAGGAGGTCTAAACTAGATTGTTTCAAATGAAATTGGCGAGAAATGTAGTAATGAATCAGATGGTGTTGTTTGTTTTGTCAAAATTTGATCTTTCCGTCAGCAGGCTACGCCCTTACGAGAAACCCTCAGAAGGAAAGTCGATGGCCTTACCTTTTAACGTACGATTCCAAATATGTAATATATTGATACGACATTCGGTTAGAGTTTTTGAAGTCGTTTAGAATTAATTTGTGAGGATGTTGGTACTGTAACAAAAATTGTCTAAATGGTTTTAACTAGTTATTTGTACACAGAAAATCTAACTTTTAGGTCATAATATCACAATTATTTATCTAATTAATATCACACTAATTTATTCCAAACCAGACTGCCTGTGCTGAACTCTAACTGTCTTTCACTGAATCTATCTTCCCTCTTCACTCGCGGTATGATATTTATATCCAAATAGATTTATTCTTTCGAATATTGGCGGACATCTAGAAAATACGAGAGATGTTGCTTGCTGTTCGACTGCTCGCTTCTAGATGGTTCGGCCTTACGCATACGTTAGTCATCATCGCTGTTTAGGTTGTCGTCGGTAAGGCGACAGGTCCGGCTTCGGTTCATTACAGTACTTTAACATTGTCGCACTAAGCTTTCACGGAGATTCAACCTCAAATTACGAAATGAATATCACTATTCCGAAACGCGTGTTTGAGGACGGTCCAAGCAATTTCATCAGTAAGTTTCCAATAGAAACAACTACTGCCTCTTACCATTGAAATGTTTCTTAGTCGTCTACGCAAAGATTATATAAGACAAAGATGGTTCAGAATGAGCAACCACCTGTATACCGGTTTCATGGTTATTGCCAATCATCAGTACAAAGTAGGCCAGAATAAGCAGTACCAAATATCACTTACTTCTCGAATAAATAAAAATATTCTTATATAAGTTAATATTTCCTACGTTAGACATTGTACACACTAATATTATTGTGATTGATTGATTGAAGACTAGAATGTGAACCTTCCAGTACCATTTAAATAACATCATTCACCATCTAATCTATTGGTTAGTAATCTGGAGATTAACTGGAACCTGTGAAAAATGCCCTTAAACTCAAATTCCAACAGATATTGGTGTATCCAAAAGTTAAAATTTAAGATTGGAAAAAGTTGGGGATTCATGACATTAAGTAAGAATTGCAACAAGTATGTAGGTCAAACAAGGAAAGCCATGAAAACACAGTTCAAACAGCGTATCACTTATATTAGATTTTTGAAACCGAAACTTGATTACATCAAAGCTGCGGAGACTCAGGTCCTCCTGCAGCCACATAAGGATAAGCCAATGCTGGTCTTCTTCAACGACATCGAAGACCTTGGCCTATCAAAAAATTTGACCTTTGTCTTTCTCAGGACAAGTGCGCTAAGTCGCAGACGGAGGGATTCATAATGGCCTGCCAGTATGGTGTCTTCAACACCCTAGCCTACCGTATTTAGTCGCGTGATGGGTATAGAGGTCCCGACAGCAGATGCAGGGAGTGTCATGGGGCACCTGAGACCAATGCATTTGCTGTCAGGTTGTCCAGCATTTTCGGTCTCAGCATATATCCACAAGCATAACGTGGCACTACGAGTGTTGTGCTACCCTCTACGACATTCGTATAGTATAGACGAGACACCAGTGTTGTATTTTGCTCTGGGGGATATTGAGTCCGTTGTGGACTCAATATCCCCCAGCCAATAAGCCTGATACTCCTAACGGAAAAATAATCATAACCACTCGTGGAGTGTACCCAAAGGCATAGCTTGTGCGGGTCTATTATTAATATTTGCCGTGGAGCTCCATGGCGACTTACTGATTTTTGGTGGCATATTAACTTTTCAGGTGTAGGAAAACTCGGAAAACATATAGCACCACCATGTACAAATATATAAGTTCTTTCCTTCAAACAATATCTACACGGAAAAAAAATGGTCCAAGTAAAACGTTTTACTGACTTTTTTTCGATTATACCTATTACCTATATTGAAAAAAATAACGTTTTGTCTCTAAAAAAAAGAGTATTCTGAACGCATGAACTTGTAGCTATAATATTGTTTACATACAGCAAGTGCTTCGAACACTAGATAATTCCTTTTGTATAATGTCAGGTCAACACTTTACTAGCGCTGGAAAAGTGTATATTCATATTTATCTACTTTGTGTTTCTGAAAAGTATATCATAACAACAGAGACTCGTGTTACAGGCATAATACAACAGTTTATTTGCAGTAGAGCTAGGTGTTCCAACGATAATGAAACTGTTCACCTACTTGTTGATATGCGACCAGTTCGGGATCAATCGGTAGTAACCGTTGCACTGATCATCAACGTTTTCGCAAAACTGGCCTCATTCCAATTCCAGCATTTGAGTTAGTAGTTGTATGTGGGCGTGTTACTTCGTGTGCCGGAATTATACTATTATTACTGTTGTGAGTTGTGTGAATAGTGTTAGTTTGATTTATGTATTTTACTTGTTGGTATGTAGAATGTGGATATTGACCTAACATTTCTAGAGTATTGACATTTTATGTATAATAGAATCAGGAGAATTTTACAAAAGACTGAACAACAGTTTTGTTTCAATAAAAATATTAAAAATTTACATATTTTTATTTCATTTCTACATTATTTTTTATTTTCAATTTTCAGAACGTTCTTATTCTACATTATGTTATGCATTACTTAAATTTGTTATGATCACAATGAGGAAAGACATTAGCTTGCCTGCTTGTTCATTCATTCATCCTGATGAATACAAATAAATTCAACAAAGTTCCGAAATTTTTAATTATGAAACAGGTTGTACTGGTGATCCAGTAAGGGTATGGTCAGAGGCGATGATTTGTTTAAAAGAACCGTCATGAAAATGTTTTATACTTCTTTCCATATCAACTCATAGTTCACGAAAAAATATTGTCATAAAACTGCGATCTTTCTCCAGTTTTTCGTGATTAGTTTATTTTTCTAGCCTGTATATGCCATGCAAGTACGTTTCCTTATAGTATAAACTGGTGCAACCGAACCTTTCATATCATTTTAAATTCAAGAATTTAATAAATGTATTGAAAATAAGGCTTTATAAAAAACAAATGATCCTTCTTTAAAGAACTCATAACTCTAAACTGAGGGCAAGTGGATATTTCAATTGAGTTTGTTGTATCCTGATACCAAAGATGGAATTAAAGCTATTAAAGGTAAGACAATAATAAACTACCCAAAAGTGAGTCATTTGATAAGGCCAAGTAAACTAAAATTACTATAATAATCTAAAAATTTTGCTGCAGTAGAATACTGTATAGTGGCAACTAATGTATTTTTTAGTAGATTAAAGTATATGAGTTATTTGAGAGTAAATCATTCTTCATCAATGGTAAATTTACTTGTCACTACTAGTTATCAAACGGAGCACCTACTGCAAATAAAACGTAGATTGAGGCTTATAAAATAAAAAGTTTGCTTCTAGTAAAGATTTTAATATCGTTAGGTTACATTGCGTTCCTGAAATTACGTCAATAACAGCAAGTGATCAAATTGAATTTTTTTTCCGTGTATTTACTGTTTTTATACTGAAACAGAAACCCACAGCAGTCAACTCACTGCCAAGTGATATAGTTAATCAGATCCAGATAGAGATAAAAACGGAGAACATAAATACGAGGAAGCAATTAACATTCAAGGGATGCTCTCTACATAAGAAATCGCTTCTGTTCGATGTATAATAAATTGACTATGTGACGCGAAACAATCTCTCACTTCCTTTTTATGAAGGACAATCAGGATTTGAAAGACACTGTTACTAACGTGGAACGTGTTGTTTTACTGCCAGTTCTGTAATAGGCATAAATAACGCTCTGTTCCGTGTGGAACCAGCCGAGGGGAGTTTCTTTCGTAAATAACGGCAAATTTGACAGAATTAGACTTTGAGGTGCCGATAGAATTATTTAAGGTTTTAATGACCTCAGTCTTTTTCATTTCCTGAAGAAACTTTACCATGTAAATTATAGTTGGTAATACCACGACTGCTCGCAATACTATCATCCCTAATATATTTTGTAAAATAATTTTAATTTTATATCTTTATACACAACAGCAATATTTATATATATATATATATATATATATATATATATATATATATATATATATATATATATATAGCCAGTTAAACTCAGATATTCTCAACCTAGGTGAAAGAATATCCTTGGGGATGCAGTCAGAAAAAAAAAGGCCTTGGTATGATAACTCTTTGCTAAATTGTCAAGCTTTCGAAAAACTTTATTTTCATTCTCAAGACATTAACGTGAGGATAGTTTGAAGAAAATAGCTAATCATCGGTCATTATGTAGACACAAGTTTTTTTTAAACAGAGATGACGAAATACGAACATATTAGAACACTGTAAAAACAGCATGTTATCTCGGTAGAGACAACTGCAGTAAATGATTAAAAAAGTAAACTATTTCTAAGGATTCACTTAGATTAACAATATTCGAAACATTTTAAATTATAACTGAAAATGTGTCAACCATTTTACGCATTTCGTTGCAGAGCTCGAAACACGTGTCTACGGTTGCACAAGATTTTGAGGGTTATACCCAACAACTTTTTTACTTATATTTTCATATATTGCCCCTCGTTAAATCCATCCTTATTTATATATATATATATATATATATATATATATATATATATATATATATAAAGAGGAAATTATATCGACCGTCTTATCTTAAAGAAACTTGCTTCTATCGGGGATTCGGTCTAGGAAAAGAAGTATACTCTTTTTTGCTACCCGAGCTTTCGCAAATTTTTATTTGCTTTATCGAGGGCTACAATATAATTATATGAACACGTGTATGAAGTTAAAAAAGGTATAACATACTGTGCAATGTGAGGTTTTCTTCGATGTTGAAAGTACATAATTAAAATTGAAAAATAGAAAACGAAAAACTTGACACGAAACTTTTGAAGGACTGATCATTTGTTTGTTGATGTCAAATAATATGAGGACTATACAGAGTCGTAAGTTTCAGGTATTAATATCTGATGTATGATTATGTGGTAAAAGAATGTAAGAGTAAATTTTGCTAAGATTATCAATGTCAGTTTTTTTGTTCATATTATCAGTTTGTAAACTTATTTCAGCCATTTCCAAAAAAAGTCTTTTGTTAAATTTTTTTTCCACATGTAATATTTTTGTATCATCATAGTTCATGATATGATCATTATCTAATACATGTTTGGTTAAGGCACAAGAGTTTTCTTTCATAGTTCTACAATTGCTTTTGTGCAAAGCTATTCGTGATTTTAAATTATTTTTTGTTTGACCCAAATATTTTTTGTTACAATCAAGACAGGGAATTTCATAAACTACATTGGACTTTTCTGTTATAGGATCTTTTTGTTTCAATTTAGTAAACAAGTTTTTCAATGGTTTGATTTTCTTTTGTGCAATTTTGATATTTTTTTCGTGCTTGAAAACATTTATAATTTTGCTGGAGAGTTCAGGAATGTACGGTATAGAAGCATATTTAATAATTTGTGGAACTTCAATTTGATGGTGATCTGTATTTGTTTCATTAGTACTAGAAGTAGTATTGTATAATAATTTTTTCAAGAAATGAGATGGATAAGAATTATTCAATAGTATTTCATATAATAATTTGATATTCTTGTCTCTCAAAGTCGGATGTGCTAATTTCTCAATTCTGTTCTTAAGAGCTAGTACTAAGTTAAATTTCATTTTTTTTTGGGTGGCTGGAAAGGTAGTTCATGTATCTTCCTGAACTAGTAGGCTTTATGTACCAATCCAGTATTATAGTGTTATCAGATGTTCTGATGAGTCGAGTATCTAGGAAAGGTACAGAGTTATTATTCTCCTTCTCAACAGTAAACTGTATAAACAGATTATAGCTGTTGAAAGTAGATTGAATATCATCTATACAGTCAACTGGTACTGCACAAATTATGTCATCAACATACTTTTTTATAAAAGGAAGCCTAAACTGTAATTTGGGTATACTGAAGTCTAACAAATCATCCATTACATACTGGGCTACAATTGGAGAAAGAGTAGCGCCCATTGGAGTTCCATGTATTTGTTTATAATATGTGTTATCAAACACGAAAAAAGTGGTATCAAAAATGAATTCTATAAGTTCCATGAAAATAGATTTTGTTAATTTGGTATGAATACTTATATCTACCCAATGTTTATCAATACTTGACTTTATCAAATTCAGTGGAATGTTACTGAAAAGCGAAATAACGTCTAGACTTATAATGACAAAGCCTTTGGGTAGTTGAATTTGTTGTATATAATTTGAAAATTCGAAAGAGTCAAGATATTTGTGACTAACTGTGAAATTTTACTATTAGGAGCATCAATGGAGGAAATGATTGGTCTCAAACTTAGCGTAGGTTTGTGAGTTTTTGGTAAGCCATAGAATTTTGGAGTGATTGAATTGTATATTGTGAATTCTTTTTTGTCAGAAAGACTAATGTGCTTTTTTTGCATTTGACTTTTGTTGGATGGTTGAAGTTGGATTACGGTTCAATTTTGTATAGTATGTTTCGTTGTTCAACTGTTTTAATGATAAATCCAAATATTGTGCTTTAGACATGATAACAGTGATATTGCCCTTATCAGATTTCGTAATGATCACTTCAGGATGATCATTGATGAAGTGCCTAGTTTTTTGTAAATGTATGAAAAGTAACTGTTAGTTTTAGGTTTATGAAGAAAATTTGTCAAAATATTTGTGATTTGGGCCCTGAAAATATCTCTTTTGTTATCGTCCACATTTGCTATCAGATTTTCTATGTCTGCCAATTACTCATTTATTTATTGAAAACTCTTGTGCCTTAACCAAACATGTATTAGATAATGATCATATCATGAACTATGATGATACAAAAATATTACATGTGGAAAAAAATTTTAACAAAAGACTTTTTTTGGAAATGGCTGAAATAAGTTTACAAACTGATAATATGAACAAAAAAAACTGACATTGATAATCTTAGCAAAATTTACTCTTACATTCTTTTACCATATAATCATACATCAGATATTAATACCTGAAACTTACGTTTCTGTATAGTCCTCATATTATTTGACATCAACAAACAAATGATCAGTCCTTCAAAAATTTTCGTGTCAAGTTTTTCGTTTTCTATTTTTCAATTTTAATTATGTACTTTCAACATCGGAGAAAACCTCACATTGCACAGTATGTTATACCTTTTTTAACTTCATACACGTGTTCATATAATTATATTGTAGCCCTCGATAAAGCAAATAAAAATTTGCGAAAGCTCGGGTAGCAAAAAAGAGTATACTTCTTTTCCCAGACCGAATCCCCGATAGAAGCAAGTTTCTTATATATATATATATATATATATATATATATATGCTATCGATAGTAATTCTGTCAGAAATCAACGAGTTCAAATTGCTTGGTAACACCACGAGTCCTTTAGGACGAGATTCTGGAATTAATAATAGTAATTTCCAAAAAGAGAAGAAATTACTTTATATAATTATATTAATAATTGTTTTTTTTTCTGTTACTGTTTATAAAATTGTAACATTCCCATTTATCTTACAGTGCCCTGAAGATGTCAAAATAAATTGACGAAACGTCGGCTTTTAAGAAATATCGTTTTCTTTAATCTGAGACCTAAATCCCAAAAACTACTCTACTGTATTGATAATTTCACGAACCAGTAAGTCAAGAAAGCTTCACTGTCGTGAATTCTTCAATAATTACACATAATAACTTAATAAACATGAAGTCTGGACTGTCTGGACTGACATTTATGTCATATTAGTTAACAGGATAATATTACATTCTTCATTGTTGTTTGGATTCGTGGATGTCAATGATGAGGTGGTCTCACCGATTCGAAAGGAAGGAACTGGGTACTATCAGGGTACACCATTTTCACTGGTCCTTATATCGCAGATGAGGTTTTATAGCGAGTGAAATTATCATATGAAGTCGGAAAAAATAAGAGTCAACGTTTTTACGCCAACACCGAGTATAGTTTTTATTTTGAGCTTGGAAAAGTGCGAATTCGGTAAAACCGCAAAGTTCCTTTTGCGATATTCGATTGCTATTATCATCGATAATGTAATATTCCAAAGCGTGCATGACTGATTCACCGATTATATCATCAACGAATTTAAATCTTCGATAGACACGGATGTAAACAAATGAAAACAGCAAAGTGTGTCGCGTAGGAAGGTGAAACCGATTCTTTTTAATATCGAAAACGCAAAAATCAAAATCTAGGTCAGTAATAGGTCGGTATGCATCATCGAACAAGTCCTCCTGAAGGCATACCTAAACATCTTCTGTCTCACGTGGGCACATGGGTATCATTGAAAACGAAAGAGCAAACTAGTTACCTAAAACATTCAGTTGATCCGCTGACAGATATTAAAGATGCCATGATTGGTTTGGCTGGAGAATATATAACTTTAAATCAATGATGGTGATACACTTGCAACAATCTTTTGTAATTTTATTTTCCTTCGGATGCTGGTCCTGTCACCAGCTCCACCTCAGCCTCTTATACTTTTTGTGCATTCCAATTGGTTTCACAGCACCCACTCCGTAACTCTAGTCCCCTGTACCAGTCTGTACAGGTTCTTCACCGGTTGACTGTTGTATTCTTCGGGAGATAGCCTGAGTTTCCCGAATATTGCCTGTCTCTTGCGGTCTAATGCCTCGCATTCTGACAGTACGTGTTTGGCTGTTTCTGTCCCTTTACCACATTGTCTGTAAGAAAGTTCTCCTTTGTACTGCCCTATTTTGTGCAGGTGTTTTCACATTGGGCTGTGACCAGTGAGAAGGCTTGTTATCCTTCTACTTTGATTCCTGCTCAGCTTCACTAGTTCTTCAGTTTTGTGTTTTGACGGTTCTTTAATGTATGTTTTCCCGTGGTGCATGAAAGGAGCTTCGTTCCACCTCTCCCTTTGTTTTCTTTTGATCCAGTCCCGAATGCATCCTCGAATGTCGGATTTAGTAATCCTGAGTGCGGGTTCTGGGCCAATATATGGAGCTGATGAACCGTTTCTGGCTAGTTCATCAGCTTTTTCATTGCCTTCGATGCCAGAGTCCTGGAACCCACACCAAAGTTGTTTTTTCTGAAATCGTTCAAGAATGCCCACTTTCTCGGAGCAACTTCAGGCCTCAAAATACGCTAATCTAGTATTTTAGTCCGTTGCTAAGCAACGAACTTTCTCGGACCGTTTTCGATACGGGAATATTTTTGCCGGCTTGTTTACATTTTGGACAGTTATTGAATTCACGCAAACAATATGTAGAATTCCTTAGTTTTTGATAATGCTGATTGCGATTTCAGTGTACCTCGTAGTAAAAGCACATTCCCAGACTTCAATTTACATTGTCGTCCGGGAATGTATTGCTTTTACTACTAGATACACAATATACTATTATTCTTGCTCTGCAAACCAGACCTCCACAGCTTTTATTACCTCCTTGTTGGAAGAAAATTTACGACCTTTTAAACTATTTTTCAGTTGAGGAAAGAAATGATAGTCGGACGGAGCGAAATCTGTTGAATAAGGGGGGTGTTCTAGTAATTCAAACCCTAAATCACGAATTTTTTGCATGGCAACATGAGATTTGTGTGCAGGGGCGTTGTCCTGTAAAAACAAAACACCTTTGGATAGATTTCCGCGTCTTTTCTCTATAATTTTTTCCCGTAGAGTGGTCAGTAATGTCGAATAGTAATCTCCAGTTATTGTTCTACCCTTATCCAAAAATTCAATCATGATTACTCCATGGCAATCCCAAAAAACTGAAGCAAGAACTTTTCCAGCAGATTTTTGGACACGAAACTTCTTAGGTCTTGGAGAACCGGAGTGTCGCCATTCCATCGATTGTTGCTTTGTTTCTGGATCGTAGAAATGTACCCAAGTCTCATCCATAGCAACAATTCGGTTTAAGAAGTCTACATCGTTTTCAAATCGAGCACAGATCGAACGCGATGGCTTTTGGTCAACATTCAAACATTTGAGGATCCATTTTGCAGTAATTTTTCTCATGTCCAAATTGACGTGAACTATATGATGAACGCGTTCGTATGAAATATTCAGTGCTTCAGATATCCGTTTTAGCCCAATTCGACGGTCTGTTAAAATCATGTTATGAACTGCATCGATATTTTCGGGGACCGACACAGAAACTGGCCTTCCCGATTGCTCATCATCTTCAATGGAAAATTTACCTCTTTTGAAGCTTGCAGTCCAATTTTTCACGGTCGCATACGAAGGACATTGATCACCAAGGGTATTAAGCATATCTTCGTAAATCTCCTTACCTCTTAAGGTGCATTTAGTCAACATAAACGTATCTTTAGCACAAGCACGGACATAAACATAACCGTGAAAATAATTTTGAATGAGACCTGATATTACACGAGTTTTACATTTAGGCATACATTTAAGAATGATAGGTACATTTTATGACATGAAACTTTAGGTTCACGTGAATTAAGGATAATATTTTCGTCGTAAAAGTAAGATTCTTATAAAATTGGGATTTTCAAAGTGACATGTTTTTAGCATAAACTTAATATTGTTGTATAAATGGTGCCATTTGATTTAACAGATTCAACTTTCGTTTTTAACATATATTTAAGCACAATTTTAAAATGATGTTGACTAAATGCACCTTTAATCCTTTTAAATACAGGTACTTGATACTCCAATTTTTCGATTTTCACAATTTCGGTGGACATATTTTTTCTTTTAATTTATTGCGTAACTCTGGTTTACTTTTTGACGTTGTAACAGCAAAACATGTATTCAATTTCCTGTTTCGAAATTTTGTTGAGCGATCAA
Source organism: Chrysolina oricalcia (assembly GCA_944452925.2). Lineage (NCBI taxonomy): Eukaryota > Metazoa > Arthropoda > Insecta > Coleoptera > Chrysomelidae > Chrysolina > Chrysolina oricalcia. Next base: position 4,971,443 of record OX101815.2, on the reverse strand, counting down.
GTAATTAAATTTCAGGTTGACGTTTGTCAAAATTTGATCACTACTGAATTAATTTCTATCAGAACTTCAGGAGAAAAAGTTAAAGATTCACATAACCACGGTGAGTAATATTACTTTAACTGTATGAAAACATATCATGCAATATTTTATATCAGATGTATCCCTTTTAGCGGAGACGTGGTTCAAATCTTAAACTAAAGTTAAGCAAATGAAAATTTTCAAATCGGCAATAAAAGGAAAACGTAACTAGTGAAAGCAGTTCAGTCCAGTTTGTGGGAGGAATTGGAAATTCCTTGTTGTTTCTTGGTGTCTCTATACAGAGGGTCTTTCTACACATTGCCCTAACTGAAAGCTGGTGAGATCTTTCTATGTACTAATAGACCTAAGCAAGTGAACCTAGGAAGGTTACTATTTATGGAGAACTTCTACTATCTTATTTGTCAGTTTCAACCGGGATTCGCATAGTTATTTAGATAATGAATAATAGTGGACTTAAAAAAAATAACTTAGATATTAGTCAGATCTATCTACTTAGAAATAATCAATTATTCATCATTCGCTTCATATCCCCTCATCTTTCATTAATTATAAGTATTGCTAGGCCTTAGTTGAGGCAATGTTAATTTGTACTACATGTTCGATATTTAAGTGAATATCAACAATTCTTTTTCAATAAGTAATATTTTCTTTTGTTCTGAAACTCCTAAAATCCCACGACTTCCTTCTTATTGAGTATTTATACTAAACATTTATATATAATATCGTAAGAGATATTACAACGTCAAACTGTACACTGACACGTCTAATAAGTTGCTATGGTAACGCAATATTTTGTTTATGCAGGGAACTGGTCTAGGCTAACTAGATATCAATACATCCACTTTCTGGGTGTAAGCATTTGGGAAGAGCCTTTGTACCATTTTTGTACGTCGAACCATTCAAAAGTTAACAGGGGGGAGGGATTGGCCATAAAAAGCCACACTGTAAAATATAATGCGGAAGGCTTGGATTTTTAAATCCATCTGATCGTAACTTTCTTTAATGGCCTTTCCGTTGAATGTGGCGATTCTTTCATTTCCTAATATCGTTTGATTTCGATTAAATCGTTATTAACGATTACACACAAGCGCGCATAATCGATTTTTCGTACAGGTTTTCTAATTTTCTACCTAACGAATCAGGAAAACCGTAATTGTCATAAACGAGCCGCACATTGGGTAGGTTCATTGCATCCTTAGTATTTCCAAAGATTTTTATTACTCATTTGTTGTTTCGAACAAAGAAGTAAACCACTTTCCAATGCGCGAATCTCAAGGTAAATGAGTTCGTTATTATATCAGCACAATTGCCTCAGTATAGCCATCTACGAGTCAGGAAGTTATGAAATGTTTTTATTGTATGGTTTTTTTCATTATTTACTATAACTACTGAATTGAAAATTAGAGATTTACACTGATAGTCCTAGCAGCAGGGAAAAGTGCATGCAAAAATTAATATCCGAAAATAAAAAATACGTGCTTATATGAAACTGAAATTCAGCTTGAGTTTCTATTTCATGCGACTCGATCGTGATTACTGCACATAACCTAAAAAATTGGCAAAGTTGCGAAAAGCGGTTTTTTGTTGATAACTAAAAAACTACAGCTCCGATCGAAAAAAGTCAAATTAGGAAATTGTAGGTAACAAAAAGATCTATCAATTGAAGCACTTATAATTTTCCGATATCATTGATACTGTAAGGTATTCAAACTTGTTACTTACCGTTATGTGTAGCCTAAGACAAGCCAAAAAAAGTCTTTCTTTGGAAAATTACGAAGGAGTAGAAGTGCCACAATTTTTTTATTTTACAGATTCCGACTTGTAACTCGGAATTCCGACTTGTAACTAGGAATTCCGACTTGTAACTCGGAATTCCGACTTGTAACTCGGAATTCCGACTTGTAACTCGGAATTCCGACTTGTAACTCGGAATTCCGACTTGTAACTTGGAATTCCGACTTGTAACTCGGAATTCCGACTTGTCACTCGGAATTCCGACTTGTAAATCGGAATTCCGACTTATAATTCGGAATTCCTACTGGTAGTGGAATTTAGGGCACCTGGCGTATCAAACTGTGCTAGTGCCATTGTTGTGTGTTACAGAGATATGAGTTGATATGATGTAGATTTGACATATTTATTATGTCGCTGAACAAAACGTCAAAATAGACTTTATTGGGGTTTGCCAGAGTAACCGATGGCCCATACCTGCTCCAAACTACTCCAAATTCCCATTTCCTACGATAACTTCATGACTTTCAGACCTGAATTCAATAATGTAATATTATCTAATATTTTTTGTATTATGGATATTATATAGTACGATTGAATATCAAAATTGTGAGGTGTTAGAATTAATTTTATATGTTCATAGGTTGTGCAATGTGTTCAAAACTAATGTTTAATTCATTCAGAGTTTTCGAACATTTGTTATTCGATAATAATAAAAATATTTTACATGAAAAATATGTGTTTTCATGTTTACCTTTTGAAAAATGAGATTCAATATGGTGAGTATAGGTAAATGAAGTAAAAGTGTTTGATTAATGTAAACGTCTGTAACACGTCCATGCCATACATGATGTGACAGATTGGGATATTTTGGAAACAGATACAGCAAAGTTTAATCTGATCGCAGTAGGTAGCATTAGGTACTTGTACATTTGTATCATACGCGACTTTTTATTATGCCTTCAAAAACCATTCTGGATATGATTTTTAGATCAAGATATTGTTGTTCATTTCATATTACATCCAATCAAATGAGTAATGTCCATGATGAATGCTTATTTAACACAGCGACGACCTTTTGAGCCCGACGTGTTTTGATCTTGAAGTTTTCGTACACTTTTTGATGCATTTGACAAGGATTATGATTCAGGTATAATAAAAAAATATTTTCTGTTCCACTTTTTTATTTACCGGCTCTCAATGAACATCCTGCATATTATTCCATAGTTCGTTACAAATTCAATAACTATTGCGCCACTTGATCCAGATCCTCCTGAACTGGAATAAATGAAACCAGTTTCGATTTTTATGGGTACAGTGATTTTCTCCTGAATAAGACTCACGAAATTAATTTGAGTCACTGATCCATCCAGAAAAGTACAACAGGAATAATCTTCATCTTTCAGTGTTTGGAACAAATCCATCCAAAATTGGACACAGTTGTGCAACATGAACCACCAAGCTTTTATTCTTTGGTTGTGCACACTCTTTCCGTATCTAAAACATGGTTTGGTGAAGTCTGAATTCACCTACTACTTTATTTTCCGTTCCCATATCGCACCTCATGCTTTTAGAACATCCACCAACCATCTTGCCGGGATTCTGAGTTACAAGTCCGAATTCCGAGTTACAAGTCAGAATTCCGAGTTACAAGTCGGAATTCCGAGATACAAGTCGGAATTCCGAGTTACAAGTCGGAATTCCGAGTTACAAGTCGGAATTCCGAGTTACAAGTCGGAATCTGAAAATAAAAAAAAATGTGGCACTTCTACTCCTTCGTAGAAAATTGATAAATATTGATTATTTTTCAAAATATATGCAGTTTTCTCAAAAAAGATGCTTTCTCAATATGACTACTCTTGCTCGGGGAATGATGCTACAGTAACGATTCATGGCTTATTTTTTTCTGTAAGAGTTGTTCTTTCATATTATCGAATAAGTATATCGATTTTTTTATTTTAAGGGCCAAAAAATTACTAAATAAATTGCACAATTTTTTACATGTTTTTTTTTTTTTAAATACATTGCTCAATTTTGTTCTTATATAAATTACTTTTTATGAAAATGGATTCATAGCATTTAAAAAAATTAATTTCTACGATCACTAGGAGCCGAGATAATTATTTTATTTCAAAATTATCTGGAAGACGCAATAATAATCGTATAGCAGTCACCTTCTTGGATATTAAGGTTGAATACCTATATTTTCAATAAAAAAATATGCATTATTATTAATTGATGAATAAAGTGAGGCGTGCAGGCGCGGACCGCAATAGCTGTAGCGGGTGGCGGAGTGGGGATAGCACTGAAAACTTATTTCGTGCGTTCAAAGTGGCTTGTGCTTGAAAAATATTGAGTATCTCGGCTTGTTGTTCACGTACGTTTTCTTTTGCAATGTACACTAGTACTTGAAATTGAACCAATAACTTTTCTTTTCTTTTTCAATAACACTGTCAGGACGAAAGTGTATTTAATTTCAACAGTATTTGTATCCCCACTGCGCCACCCGCTAAAATTGCATCGCTCCGCGCCTGCACGCCTCACTTTGTTCATCAATTAATAATTCTGCAAATGAACTAGACATATCCTAGTATTTTACTATCGAAAATATAGGTTTTCAACCTCAATATCCATGAAGGTGACTGCTGTACGATGATTATTGCGCCTTCCAGATTTTATTGAAATAAAAAAATTATCTCGGCTCCTAGTGATCGTAGGAATTCAATTTTTTTTAATGCGTGAAGTCATGCTAGAAATCTATTTTCATAAAAGTCATTTCTATAAAAACAAAATTGAGAAATTTATTTAGAAAAAACATGTAAAAAAATTGTGCAATTTTTTTAAGTAATTATTTGACACTTAAAATAAATAAAATCAATATACTTGTTCGATAATATGAAAGTACAACTATTACAGAAAAAACAAGCCCTGAATCGTTGCTGTACCATCATTCCCCGAGCAAGAGTAGCTATATTGAGAGAGCACCTTTTTTGAGAAAACTTCATATATTTTGAAAAATAATCAATATCCATCAATTTTCTTGAAAAATACTTTTTTAGCTTGCCATAGGCTACACAAAACTGTAACTGATAATTTTCAATAACTTACAATAAACGAGTTATAGAAAACCCGATTTTTTACCGTTTTTCCGATATAACTCGATAAGTAGGTATTGATGATATCAAAAATTTATAAGTCATTCAATTGAAAGATCTTTTTAATACCTACGATTTCCTAATTAATTTTTTTTGATCGGAGCTGTAGTTTTTTAATTATCAACAAAAAACCGCTTTTCGCAACTTTGTCAATTTTTTAGGTTATGTTCTGTAATCAGGATCGAGTCGCATGAAATAGAAGCTCTTCCTGAATTTTAATTTCCTATACGCTCATATTTTTATATTTCGGATATTAATTTTTGCACATTTAACATTGGTCCGCTTCCTCGTTTCTTGGACTATGATGTCAGTTTTCCGAAATGATCACGTTTGAAGGCGTCAATATCTACACTACGATAATCTATTGCCAAAGAACGTGTTTTGTCAGTGTTGCAATAAATGATATGAATAAAATCGACAAAGTCAAAGTACCCTTTCTCTCGAAATATTTTTTCTAAGTGGAAAGTATGAGGCAAAAATCTGACAGAAAACAACTACTGCCCCGGCTAATACCACGACGAATATTGAACTTGCGATGGAACAGATAATAGACCGTTAGATAGTAACAGATTTAGGTGCCCTATTTTCGCATACAAGCCTCGAATAGGGTTGGAGGGAAATTTACGAATGGCTCCTGGGGAGAACATATGGAAAATTCAATTTTTCAGAACAAAAATCAAAGGAGTATGTTGCCCATATTTTCACGCGAGCAGTGTTCACCTAATCATTTATATAATAGAACCTGGCTTCGGAATACCAAAGGCTTGAGTGTTGCAGGTGGCTAAAGGGTTAAAATGAGGGCGTTATCTTTTAAGGAAAAATCGAGATTTGAACAGACAAGCCCATCGAAACTATGAAAACCTACATCGTCACCAGACCGAAAAATATAATGGCTTGAGTGGCGAGAATGGATAAGTAGATTTTGTCGTCGGAAAATTTAATGGAAATTCTTTTTGATTTTTCAATATTTTCTTCCTAGGAGCCACTCGTAAATTTCCATCCATTTTACTCAACATCGATGTACTTTTCAACCCTATTCGGGGCTTGTATACGAAAATGGGGCACGTAAATGTGTCACTATCTGACGGTGTATAATCTTGTTGGTTTTTGGATGGTGGGCAAGGCTGGCATTGACAGTCAAAAACACGTCTTGGTTTATTTTCTTCGACAAATAGGAAAATGCTCTCAACTTACGCACTAATAGAAATACCAGAGATTTACACAATTGTAAATACAAAAATAAATGTGATAATTAAATTGTAAGTTAACTTTAATATTGATAGGATGCAAGTAGTAATGAAATAAATTAATCAAGGTCAATTTCTTACCTTAAAGAATAGTAGCCACTGTCAAAAAATTATGCATATGAATTTTTTTATAACAAATCAGCCATACAGGTTTCACTTTATAGTATAAAGTTCGAGAGTAATTCGAGTTGTGCGTTTGATGCTAATGAAAATGTAAAATTCCCTTTTTCATTGATAAGGTTCTTGAAGAAAAAACCCAAAACTCAATTTGAATTTTAAATATAGGAAACGGCCCGGTGGTGTCATCTGACGTAAATGACCATACCTCATCAAGCGGCAAAGGAAATAATTTTGTAATAAGAATTATAACTTAAACACCCCATTTTCACATTATTCCCCAGAAATTGAATGTTTGGTCTGTGATTCTAGAAGACCATTTTGTAGCTCCATATTTTATTGATGGTAGCCTCAACGGACAAACGTACCTTGAACTTCTTGATACAACTGTGAACTACTTGAAGACGATGATAATCTACTTGAAGGTCAGCTCACCGTTCAACAAGATGGAGATCCTCCACATTTTGTTGCACCTGTACGTCAATTTTTAGATGACGATTTTTCATGATGATGGATTGGAGCCATGGACCGATAAAATGGCCTGCTAGATCTCCTGATCTATCACCATTAGACTTATTTTCAAGGGAACATTTGAAATTTAAAGTTTGTATCACACAGCCCAATTCTTTTGATGGTCTATGCAAAAGAATTGTACAAGGTGAAGGTTTGCGTCTGAAACAATATACCTAAGAACGGGCCTGTAATAAGTACAGGTCGACAAGCGTAAGGATGCCTCTGAGATGCGCAAACGATAGAAAGCGTGAGTAGATGTGCGACAAAGATCGACTACTGTTTACGGCTGGTTATCATCGGAATGTACAATCGGGAGAGAAATTTTTCTGCAACACGTAGGAACGTAGGTTCTTATCTGAATTTTCATTAATTCCTAATGAACTGTTCGAATGATATAATTGTCTGTGATCACTGGACCGTTTATGAAAATTGCATAATTTTCCCGAAGCCATAAGTGTAAATAAAGTACGACTAGAAAAAGAATGCATCGCCACACATTATCAGAAATAGGTAAATAAATATAATAAAGAACACGAGGAACATACTTACAGAAGTTGACTAACAATATCACATGACCTCTGACCACTGCCAAATCAGCATTGTCCATGGTAACTTTTGATTTTTTGTTTCTCTTTTTATTTGGAGTTGAGGAATTGTTCCATTTCACCTTTTTCAATTTTATTCATTTCTGAATTAATTTTCCTAATGCTTCTAACGCAAACTCCTGTTGCGGCAGCAACTCGTTCTTGAACCTTCACAAGATGAATACTGGTTTCACCTATCATTGCCTGCATAAATTTGATGACATTACTGACAATTTCCCTACTTTGTCCACTCAGAATCTTATTTCTCACTTTACTCTTTGAAGGCATTTTCAAACACAACAAACTACACTATAACCTATCTAATAATATTTCAAAACTATACACAACACAACCACAACACAAGGATTTCAAATTCAACACAATCAGAATAACGCCACAATAATTTTATTCCACTGACTGTACGTACACTCACGACGTTAACTGCTTGAATAATGCAGAGCGATTGAGCTCCTGCCCCACTCCAGGGTTGTGTCTACTGCGCAACCAATTCTCGGAGGCATCCTTACGTTTGTCGACCACTACCTGATTTGTTTATGGATATTAAGGCTAGCGAGGATATTATATTTCCAAACAGACTATACACATGAATTGTCAAATGGCAAAATGATTTGTTCAGAAACAGTTGTCTGACCTTACGTCAGCACTAATGAAGCGTTTAGGGTTCTAGATTTGATTAAGCTTCGTAGTTTTCTCATATACACTGCATCCGTATGTTCGAAAAGCAATTTTGAGATCCAATTCTTCCTGTCGATATTCTGGCTCACAAATCTTTCTCTTGCAAGGTTCGTGAGGATTCCACGTTTTTGACTAGAATGATGATTGGATAGTGCACGCTCCACGCAAATATCTATCAGTGTGCGTGTGTATTAAACAAATGATAGGTAATCGAATGGCATTTTCAGCGAGGTATCACAGACATGTAAGATTTTATGAGGGTGGCTGAGGAAGCCTAGGGATTTATTATGGGCCGTGGTGGTAGAGCGTTCGCAGTTGCTGGAATATTTTAATAAAAAAAATATGCTATTCACCAACCAATCTGGTTTTAGATCCAACCATTCATGCGAATCCGCACTTCAGCTTACTGTCACTGAATGGAAAGATAAAATGAGTAAAGGCATGTAGCAGTATTTTTAGATCTGAAACGTGCGATTGAAACTGTTAATCGTGAAATATTAATCAAAAAATTTAAAAAAATATGGAATAAAAGGAAAAGTACTTGAGTGGATTAGTGATTACCTCACAGGTAGGAAACAGGTAACCAAAATTAATGATTATGTTTCAACAGCAATCAGTGTAGACCATGGCGTTCCCCAGGGTAGTATTCTAGGGCCATTGTTATTCTTAATCCACATTAATGATATCAACAAATGTAGTGAATGTGATTATGAACATTATTTTGCTGATGATGCTGTAGCATCGGTAAGTGATAAAGATCTAAATAAAGCTATTCAAAAAATGAATAAAGCATTGAACAATATTTCTACATATTTAAAAACTAATAAATTAAAACTAAATATTAACAAAACAAAGGCTATGATACTTACTACACCTTTTAAATACAGAGAATTAGATTTAAAGCAAATTGAAATAAAAATTGATAATGACAAAATTGAGTTTGTTACTGAATTTAAATATTTAGGATTTACGTTAGACAATCATTTAACACTGAATAGCCATTTTAATTACATACAGAAAAATTTTTTGAAGAAATTATATTTTTTTACAAGAGTGTCTCAGCACCATGCAAGTCACGAATAACAGTATATCAGACTATTATTTAACCACATTTCGAATATTGTTCTACTCTCTTGTACACATCAGATTTAAATAAACTACAGAAATTACAGAAACGCGCAATGAGGATTATTTTGAGATGTAACAGGAGTACCCCGATATCTTTAATGCTAGATACTCTAGAATGGTTATCTATAGAAAGCAGGCTTACATATTTAACAAAATGTTACATAATCTTCTACCTTCATATTTTGACAAATTTGTAATATTTAATATTCAAATTCACCAGTATAATACTAAAATAAGAAATAATTTGTATGTAAATAACCAAACAAAAACATTTAATACTAAAACATTAACTTTTAAAGGATGTATTACTTATAACAGTCTACCTGAAAATGTAAAGTCTTCTACCAGTCTTATTCTGTTTAAAAATAATTTATTAAGCCATTTAAGAGATCATTAGGATGATACCAAATTGTTAGATATTATTATGTACTTTTATGTATTTTTTTTGTATGTTAATAATGTACCTAGTTAGTACCTACTTATAAACAAATATTGTAGATATTTTTTTTTTAATTGTGTTTATACTAATGTTTAACATTATCTTTGCTGTTTATTAGGATGTACCTATTTCAAAATAAAGTTATCTTATCTCATAAACAAAATATTGCGTTACCATAGCAACGAACAATAACTTATTAGAAGTGTCAGTGTAAAGTTTGACGTCAAAAAAGTAAACCAGAGTGACGCAATAAATTAAAAGAAAAAATATGTCCACCAAAATTGTGAAAATCGAAAAATTGGAGTATCGAGCCATCATCAAGTACCTGTATTTAAAAGGGTTAAGAGGTAAGCAGATTTACGAAGCTATGCTTAATTCCCTTGGCGATCAATGTCCTTCGTATGCGACCGTGAAAAACTGGACTGCAAGCTTCAAAAGAGGTAAATTTTCCATTGAAGATGATGACCGATCGGGAAGGCCAGTTTCTGTGTCACTCCCCGAAAATTTCGATGCAGTTCATGACATGATTTTAACAGACCGTCGAATTGGGCTAAAACGGATATCTGAAGCACTGAATATTTCATACAAACGCGTTCATCATATAATTTACGTCAATTTGGACATGAGAAAAATTGCTGCAAATTGATCCCCAACTGTTTGAATGTTGACCAAAAGCGTGCAAGGGTAGTAGCATCGCCTTCGATCTGTGCTCGATTTGAAAACGATGTAGACTTCTTAAACCGAATTGTTACTATGGATGAGACTTGGGTACATTTTTTCTACGATCCAGAAACAAAGCAACAATCGATGGAATGGCGACACTCCGGTTCTCCAAGACCTAAGAAGTTTCGTGTCCAAAAATCTGCTGGAAAAGTTCTTGCTTCAGTTTTTTGGGATTGCCATGGAGTAATCATGATTGATTTTTTGGATAAGGGTAGAACAATAACTGGAGATTACAATTCGACATTACTGACCACTCTACGGGAAAAAATTAAAGAGAAAAGACGCGGAAAGCTATCCAAAGGTGTTTTGTTTTTGCAGGACAACGCCCCTGCACACAAATCTCATGTTGGCATGCAAAAAATTCGTGATTTAGGGTTTGAATTACTAGAACATCCCCCCTTATTCACCAGATTTGGCTCCGTCCGACTATCATCTCTTAGTTTAAAAGGTCCTAAATTTTCTTCCAACGTGGAGGTAATAAAAGCTGTGGAGGTCTGGTTTGCAGAGAAAGAAGAAACATTTTTTTTGAAAGGTCTAGAGACGTTGCAGGTTCGCTGTAATAAATGTATCCAATTAAGAGGAGAATATGTTGAGTAATAAAATATTTTGACATTGAAATTTTGTTTGGTTCTATATTAGGCTAAGAATTTTTCAATATATCCTCGTATGTTGGATAAACAGTGTCTATGAAATATATGAGAAAGCTTCCAAAATGACTCATTCCACAAGTGGTATAATACATCAAAACTAATTGAAATTATAGAATTGAGTATTGCAGCCACCTTGAATAGCCGTCTCACATCTCCATACATTCATCTTTTCGTGATTCGCATCTACCTGACATCATTTCGAATTATCTGACAATTCAATCTCTGATAACAGAGCATTTCTCGTTTAAGTACATACATAAATATAATTCGTTTTGTATTCCCATGAGATCTCTTCAAACACGGATCGCAAACATCACTGAAGATTACAAAATGATTACTTCTTTTAAATACGGATCGTAAACACCACTGAAGATTACAAAAGGATTACAGAACTGTTGTTTTGTCACATGGTAGAGTGCTGGATGCATGCCCTACTCAAATCAAATCAAAAATTGCACCAGTATTATTATTTTTATATATATATATATATATATATATAAAACTAGTTAATATTGGGGATTGCAGCAAAGTCAAAAGTGTACTCTTTTATAGAGATTATTCCAAGCTTTCGTAAATTTTATTTACATCTTCAGGGAACTACAAAGAATTATTATGTCAATTATACATTTTGATGTTATTAAAATTTTACTTACAACTATAGTAAGGTTAGTTGACATGTTCTTAGTTCTTTGGATAGTGACATTACAGCTTAAAATTGTAAATAATAAGGAAAAAAGACTTTACGAATATAAATAACAGAAAATTTTGAAATTTCAGTCGAAAAACAAAAGACTTGTTGATTGTATCCATGGGACACAAATCAGTTGTCAATAGAAAAGAAAAAAGAACTGATATAAATCATTTGAGTGAGATTTATTCCTTCTTATTGTCGTTAGACCACACTCACCATATGAATAATAATATCTCCATAACTACTCAATTGGAAATGTAAATTTTTCCTAACTTACAAAACAACAGTCGTATATTTCAACAGTTGGTACTACATTACAGTTGGTACAAGATTACAGTTGGTACAAGATTACAGTTGGTAACATTGACTTGAAAATTACAGATTTCTTTTCTATTGACAACTCATTTTTGTCCCATGGATACAATCAACAAGTCTTTTGTTTTTCGACTGAAATTTCAAAATTTTCTGTTATTTATATTCGTAAAGTCTTTTTTCCTTATTATTTACAATTTTAAGCTGTAATGTCACTATCCAAAGAACTAAGAACATGTCAACTAACCTCACTATAGTTGTAAGTAAAATTTTAATAACATCAAAATGTATAATTGACATAATAATTCTTTGTAGTTCCCTGAAGATGTAAATAAAATTTACGAAAGCTTGGAATAATCTCTATAAAAGAGTACACTTTTGACTTTGCTGCAATCCCCAATATTAACTAGTTTTATTCTTAACTAGTCAGCAACGACTACCCTTTCTATATATATATATATATATATATATATATATATATATATATATATATATATATAATTAGTACTATGTTAGTCAACATGTTGTATCATTATTATATTTTTCCATTGTTTTATTTTTGTTATGTATATTAACACCTTGAGTGCCATAGCGGTCATAATGATCGCCGATTTTGCACCTCTACTACGGCTGCTTCAAACACTTTTTCTACAAAGTGATCGTGGTAATCTATATGAAAACATTTAATCTCAAATTGATATTTCTTAAAACTCTGTCATTGTACTGGGTGATACAGAATATAGGTCAAATTGAACTCGTAATTTTTTTGTAAGTGATGAATCAACACATGAATCGTTTGTGAATATGGTTGAAAAGAGAACGGTATCGATCTTTTATATTCACCGAATGGAACATCATCGACTTAGAAAGCTTAAATTGGAAATTTGTTATGTTGCAGGCAAAGTCCACTTTTAAAATTTCAAGTTATTGTGAAAATCCATTCCTATTTCAACTCCATTTTTATTCAATTCTCTATCTTTCTGGTTCAAATATCACAAAATATATGATAAATGATTGTGAACTTCACGACACAATTAATAGTAGAGATGGAGAGGTAATGATATTGATTCACCTCAAAACATGTAAGAATATTTTACCACACCGAAAGCAGACTAGGACAAGACTGTAAATGTAAGGATTGTGAGGTAGGTTTACAGTCTATTACTATAGATAATGTTAAAAATTAAATTAATTCTTCAGAAAAATATATAAGTGATTTTACTACTGAAAAATTGGGTCATAATATAAATAATAAATTTTTTTACTCTTACGATATTTCGTTCTGTTAGAGTAGACGATGGACTTTATTCAAAGATTTTTTATAACTGATTAAGGTGTATCTTATTCTTGGGTTATACGTAGGAGTTGTGTTTTTTTGATGAGCTCTTTTATTTTAGGGTGAATCTATTGTGGTGAACTAGCGTTTTATCGAAAATTATTGCAAATTTTTTTTACGCATTCTGTGAATTTCTGAGTAGCTAATTATAGTCAGATACATCAGAAACATCTGCATAAGCTTTCCTTTTATTATGCTATATAATATTGCTCCTAGTTCATCAATTGCACATCGTAATTTTTCAATCTATTTGATTTTCATATCGCTTTCATCAAGTTGGGAATTTCTGACTCATTGATACCGTGTTTGACGGTGTTTGGTATTTAGACCGAATATATCCTATTTAATCTTCCACTAAATCACACAAATTACGAGATCATTCTGTATTAAACAAATATCATCTGTTCGCAAACTTTTGTTTTCGATTTCGTCTTTTATAAGTACTCTTTCTTAGTTCCTGAAAAATTATGATATAGTGAGTTGTTTTACCAACAAGTTTGGTATCCTGCGATGCACTACTATCAAAATTTTCAGCAATGGGTCTTCTGGAATATGAGAGTTTATCAGACAAAAACAACACAATGTTTGTTGCGACTGATGGATCAGAAACCCGTTCTTTCACAAAATGTATTTTCAAATTTCATGTAGGTGGGTATGTTAATTTCCACAGCACAGTTTGAATAGTTTTATTACATACCTGATAGGCTTCTCTGGGAAATATTGCTTTATAATCAACCGTCTTCTGAATGGAACTGGCGATATTTTCATATCCACATAATTACATAATGTTTCTCCAGTTATGAATCTCATTTTATGTAATGTGCCAGTAAAATGGAAAATTACACACTCTCAAGAATAATTGAAATCCTTTCTTTGTCACGATTTGTGGAGCGAACAGGTTTCGAAAGGACATATCGGTTGGCCAATAATTGGCAACATGTAGCTTATGATCTTATCCCTTCATATACCCTGTGAGCCTGATGAATCCCAGGATTTCATTTCTATAGGTTGAGGTCCATTCATGAAGCCTTGACTGAGTAGAAGTATCATTGTCATTCAACCAGATTTGATTGACACAGAGATAAAATCACAAGGTTGTTCCTTTACACTAACCAAACAGAATTCAGCTATTCAGATTTTTCGTTTTTAAACTGCAAAATTTCATTATTTTCATTATCAGTAATGGCTTCAGATTCGTTTGTTTTTTCATTTTGAAAATTGAATACATCTTCTTAATTTTCTGGTTCATCATTCATCATCATTTTGAGTCTTTTTTGGATTATTCAGATGTCAAAGCCCACGAAATTTTTCAGTTTTTTTAACCTTTATTGAATGTTTTTAGATATTTATTGGGAATATCAGAACGTCTTCCCAGAAATATTCAGATTATGTAAAATCACTACTTCTTCGTAATATGAATGACACTTACATGTTTCAACAATATTATGAATAAGCTGCCAATCAGTGAATTTACTTTCTGGAATAATAACAACATTCTACTAAAAATCAATTGTAACCGCTGACTGTGAAAAGCCAATTTGAATATTATATTTTATAAACTCTCAGTTTGTAAAGTTTACTACAGAGTTGGATATCTTCCTGTTGCATTATATACAATTTACTCATTTGCCCTTCTACACTTTTATAGATTATCTTGAGAACATTAATTCATTTTTAGACTGTGGAAGGTTACTAAAATCAAACTTCTAAACAATATGTTGTGTGCGTGTAAGAGACAAAAAATTCGAAAATAATTAAATAGATTTCCTCGATAGCACTGTGGTTTCGAATAATGGACGTTCACCAGGTAGATCGGGATTAAAATGTGGAGAGATGTCAAGTCTGGTTGCAATTTTGATTAAATTGAATTATAATCGAATATAACTTACGGGAATTGTACCGGCGCGGCGTAAGGTGGAAAACTCCAAACGGCGTGGGTGCCTCTTCTCAAGAGCTCTCTTGCCGGTTCTTCTTTCTTCGTTCTTCTATGGCCTTTGGAGTTTGAATTTGAACAAATAGTCACCACCGACACAATGGTGGAAACTAGGTAACGCAATAATAGCAATAATACCTAACAACAGAAACTGCGTGTTTCTTTAGAACGTGCGAAAAAATGTACCAAAAAATTATTGTAACATTTACGAGTCTTTTACTGAACTGAGCTGATTGGCACTGATTTATGTTTTAACCGATGAATCGCCGTAAACTCCCGAACACCTAGATATAGATTGGATTGATTCAATATATACCGAGCTAAGTCATGAAGTTGCTAATTAAAAATAAAAGTATATTTCGTGAATTCTGAACATGTTGAAGGTGTTCATGTGGCTTGGTCTATTCGTCCATAAAATTCACCAGAATTCATCATTTTATCATTAGAAGTCAGTTCTGAATTACATGTCGGTTAATAATTCATTTACGTTTCGAATTTCATTCTGTTTGTTAACTATTTATTCTTTTTATTTGGCAGTAAATACATATTATTCTGTAATTATTATTATTTTGGACTAAAAAGACAATATGTGTATGAATCCATCCCTACACCCTACCCACTACATTAGAATTGTTCGATTCGAATATTAAACTTTTTCGATTTCAGCTCCATCTAGTGGACGAATATCAACAAACCATACATTTTTGTAATGAGTATTCTGAGAAAATTGTTAAGCTGATAAAAATGGAAAAGGTGCAATTTGTGATTTTTCTGAACATTAAGTTATTTTTTTGATTTAAAGTAAATTTTTTGAGATATTTCGAAATTACATGAAAAATTAATTTCAACGCGTTTTTTGAAGGGGGTTCCACCCCCCCCCCTGGAGGTGATAATTTTTCTCAGAAGTAATGTGCACACTGTGTTCTACAATTAAAAAAAAAATTATCCGCGTAGCAATTTAAGTTGAGGTTGATAGCCCTGTTGATTGGCCTAATTGCATTATTTCCATAATCAATTCAGGTTGCAAACAAAATTTTTTAGTGTAAAATAAATAAAAAAACAAATGTTGCCGTCATCGGCTGAAGTGGAAAAGTTTCGGCGAGACTTATGACATAGAGAGTTTATTTGCATTTGCCACTCTTTTAGATTTTTTTCGAGGTATTAAAAAGGCATTAAAAAAATCTGAAAAGTAATTTACGGGAACTTCTAGAAAAAATCGCAGTCTATCTACAAGAACATGGCAGTTCAATTTGGGTCCACCCTAATATCTGTCAAAAACACCAGAAAATATCCATCAATCTGACAGTAACAACCAAACTCTGACACTGCAAATCATTCATAAACATGACCTCAAGAACCATTTCCAAATCACTAAGTACGATAATTCTGGGCATCTCACGTATAAAAAGCATCGGAAATTTGGGGGCGAAGTTGGCGAGGGCTTTAAGGACCAAACCAATCGCAGGCTTGTGTACTAAAGCAAGCAAAAACAGCGACAAGAAAAAATGGTGGTCGTTTTCGAAGAAAGAATGCGCAGAACCTAAGAAGAAAGTAGAAGAAAAACCGACCCTTGAGTTGTGCAAACAACCAACAGGTAAGAAATGCAACATGTTTTGGTAATCAGAAATGTGGAATCAAAATATGTCAATTTCTTGACATGTTTTTTTTGTAATTTTCATTCAACCTTTGGTAAAGGTAAGTTTAGTTCAAAATGTGAAGTTACTAGAGTAGATTTATCTCCGAAAAAAATTGAGAGTATCTCAAATACTTTTCGAGTTATTCTCTGAAACTTGAAAATTGAATATTTTCAAATACGATTTTTTTTTGTCGAAGTAAACTTGACATATATCAATGAGAATTTTGTTGCCTGGCAATTTAACGAAAAAAACTGTCCCTGAAAAAATGACGAGTCCGTAGGACGAGTTTTGAGTTGAATTGCCCAATGGCAAAAAAATTCGAATTATAAATGTCAAGTTTACTTCGACAAAACTAAGCTACAGTATAATTGGGTAAGACAATTTAATGAATATGCAAATATACAGGGTGTTTCTTAAGTACGTGTAGAAAATTCAGGAGCATGTTGTTGACATCAAAATGAGAAGAAAAGTTCCTATAAACATATGTCCGCAAGTTATTCGTTTCTGAGATACAAGGTGTCAAAGTTGAATTCTTATTTTAATTTTTTGTGAATAATTTCAAAATTATTTTGATATTTGGGTAAAGTTTGGTAACGGGGAATATTTATTATTTAGCTTATGCATAAAATATATTCTTGGTAGAGGTCACTGCGAGCAACCGTTTTCGAGTTATTGAGATTTGAAATAATCGTTGCAATTGATTTTGAATGACAATATTTTTTAATTCAAAATCATTTCAATTAGAAATTAGTTTTTTCACAATTAACATAAAATTTGATTTTTTTATTGAAAAATCATCCCAGATACCAAACGTTACTCGAATATCACAAATATTTTGGAATTTATTCACAAAAAACAAATATAAGAATTGAACTTTGACACTCTGTATCTTAGAATCGATTAATTTGCGGACACGTGTTCATGGGAACTTTTTTCTTATTTAGACATCAGCAACATGCTCCTAAAGTTTCTACACGTACTTAAGAAACACCCTGTATAAATTAAAAAAATAAGATGTAAATTAGTTTATTTAATTTAACGGAAAAGTACAATTGTTAAAAACACTGGTAAAATTCTGTTAACCGGACGCTATAAGCTACAAAAAATATTTTTGGGACCTACGTAGTTTGACCTCCTGAACAAAAAATCCAAATGAAATTTTTGGCGGTCTCAAGTAATTTTGGAGATACGGGCCTTTTTTTGAATGAAAATTGGCATTTTCTGGTACACGTTTCTTCTTCGAAAAACACACTTAAATGACTCCTTATTTTCACCAGCACAATATACACACCCTAATTCACCAGTTTTACACTTTTTTTTTTAATTGAAAACAGTTTTTTATCAACAAATTGTAGCTTTTTCTAGCAAATACAAAATCAACAAATTCATGCTGTTTTGTTTACTGAATATCTGTCATTTCTGTTGTCAGGTTGGTAACAATGGAATTGACGGAAAGGTTATTTTAATTTTGCGATATTGCCAATGTGATTCCAGAAATATTCAATTCACGTATCACATAGAATATTTTAGTGAATGAGTATGAAGAATGAGTTGATATAATCACAACATTTTCCCATCAACACTCTGACTGCACATTGGAAACAATGGTACTCATACTGTTTCTAAATGACTAGCAAAATTCAAAAGAACGAGACAGATCACGGAAATGTGCGCAAACAAATATGAATATACATGCGCACCAAAAAATTAAGAACACTTTTCACATAAAATAACCTACTTTAATGACTATAAATCAACCCAACAGATCCGATCTTATGCAAACCTAACCGAGCTTACCCGACTATACGATACGGATAGGTTGCGTCTATTCTATCTGTTTGCGCATGCGCATATACCAAAAATGAATGTTTGTGATCCGACACGTTTATTTAGGTAATTATTTGTTCGCAAAAAAATGCCTGCTACATGCTCTGTCTATTTAAAAATATCTTTTGTTCAAAATGGCTTCTTTCATAACAAAGTAGCCAGTATCAATGTCTTTTACTGACTCAACAACAACAATGAGTCTTAATAACTTTATAAGAGTAAAATGCGACGTTGTCAGATTCCCTAAAACTCCTGCATACTGAATACTCATGAGTATGAAATGTTTGTAGTGAATAGTTTTCGGAAGTATTGGCGCTCTAGAGACTGGCAATGTTTTCATCAATAATAATAATAATAGTTCCTAATAAACACTCGAAGAGTGAACCATTTTTAGTGAATATATTCAGCAAGAAATATGCAAGCAAAGCGAGCACGCGCATTCCTATTACTACTTTTGTAACTTATGTAACTTATCTCTTACTTCTTGGTGAAGATATCTGCGAGAAAGACGCGAGCGAAGCGAACGCGCGCATTCCCATCACTACTTTATCGATTTCTGACGACTTTGAGTAGAAATTTTCATCCCTTATTCGTTAGTGAACAAGACCAGAAAAACGCGAGCGAAGCGAGCGCGCGCATTCTCATCACTAATTTGTCGATTTCAGTCAACTTTGAGTAGAAATTGTCATACCCTATTCGTTAGTGAACAAGACCAGAAATACGCGAGCGAAGCGAGCGTGCGCATCCCCATCACTATTTTGTCGATTTCAGTCAACTTTGAGTAGAAATTTTCATACCTTATTCGTTAGTGAACAAGACCAGAAAAAAGCGAGCGAAGCGAGCGCGCTCGCCCGACATTTCGCAAATCCGCGCGCGCAATGAATAAAAAGTGTAAAACTGGTGAATTAGGGTGTGTATATTGTGCTGGTGAAAATAAGGAGTCATTTGAGTGTGTTTTTCGAAGAAGAAACGTGTACCAGAAAATGCCAATTTTCATTCAGAAAAAGGCCTGTATCTCCGAAATTACTTGAGACCGCCAAAAATTTCATGTGGATTTTTTGTTCAGGAGGTCAAACTACGTAAGTCCCAAAAAAAAAAATTTGTAGCTTGTAGCGCCCGGTTAACGGAATTTTACCAAAACACTATTATTAAAAAAGCTTTATTTTCAGAACTTTCTTGTCTTTTGTTAATAGTTTGCTGCATGTTAGTATTTTGAGCGATGATAGTAACTGTTTTCTGGGCGGTAGTACGAATGGAACCAATGATTTTTTTATGATGTTCTTCATCTAACTGAAGGTACGGTTTTAATGACGATGGGTTGCTAAGTCCCATAATTTCCACAGGTTTTTGTTCACCTATACCACTCCTGGACAATTAAGTTGCGGCGACAGCTCGATTAGAATGGTTCGTAATTTTCACCCGCTTGACATCAAGTCCAATATTTTTCGCCGAGGATTTGGTCCATTTAGATATTTCATTTATCCCAATTTGAGAATTCTTATACCATCCTTTCGAATTTATTTTTTGCCAGAAAGGATTTGGAGTTAAAAAAAATTTCACATGTGATATGGTTGCCCCGTCTTCCCATAATTTGTTTAAACAATTTTACTGGACATACACAATCTTCTTCAGTGTTTGCTACCAACCATTTACTGTCGGCCAACTTCTGATTTCCACCTTGTGCTGTCTTCGAAAACACTATATTCAACTCTTCCGGTCTCTCTTCCACGGTTGTCTGTCTCGATTTTACCTCTCCAAGCCAATTCATAGGCAGCAGTATGATAAATTTTCTTTGAAGGCCTACAGGTTCTTCTGCACTCCAGTGCTATTTCAAAAATTTCTTGTTTTGTGAGAGCCTTTTTAGAACTCACCTCCCTTTTTTCTGGGATTGCTTGCAAAATTTTTCGTTTTGTGTCGCGTGCATTTCTCGCTTTCTTAAACTGTATGTCCATGAACGGATTAAAAATTCTTTTATATTCTTTGAAGTACTTCTCTTGTAACATTTTGGCTGAAGTGTTCCAAATCGTTTGGACTGCACTCTCTTTATAGTCTTCTCCATTGTTCTTCTTCATGTTGAATGCCCAGTCACATAAAATAGAAGCTAACTCTTCAGTGGAAGTTTCTGCAATGAGTTCATATTTTTTTCCAAACAAAACATCGCAAATTGTCGCCAAATTGACGTAGTTGAAATCACAGTATTGCGAGGCACATTATTATTGATGGCTTCTTCAATTTCTCCACTCGAAGACTGTCCAAATCGCGACATTTCCACAAATAAGATACTTTTCTGACAACGCAAGTTTGAGAAAAATTGACATAACGTCATTAGAAATTTGTTTACAATGCTGATGGTTGTCGCTGGAAAAGTTATGACAAAACACCGCGACATATGGCATTTTTAGTGCATGAATTAAATTGTCAGTAAAAAATTGCACAAAATGACTCCTTCTCTTTGGTCGACACATTTTTCAGAATTTAATCAACTGATATTTCACAATTACAAGCACTAAACCAAACGTTTACATAAAAAATCGGCCTTCTTATATGCCTTATAAGTTGTGGAGTACCACAAGGATAAGTACTTGGCACACTTTTATTTTTATTGTACATTAATGATTAGGCAAACATTAATATCAGGAGTAAAATAAATCGCAGATGATAGCAACAACAACGATGAAATCAGTACAAATATTTATAGCTGAAGATATATGTGTAATGAAGAATTGGTGTAATGCAAATAAGTTATCATTTAATGTTTCAAAAACATGCATTATGACCGTATATGTACTCGGTATGAGATATTCTTAGGGAACTAGATAGAGAATAAGTAATGAATCATCAGCCAAGTTTTTGGCACTTTATTCCAAGTAGCACACCTATATTGGTAAAATATTGGTACAATATTGTGAACATATTGGCGAAATATTTGGAATGCAATATTGGCGAGAAAAAAATGTGAACATTGGGCGATATTGGTCCAATATTAGAAGAATAATATTGGCGAAATATTCTCGAACTAATATTGGCCTCAAAATATTCGGCGATATTGGTACAATATCGCTGATACAATATTCTGACAATATTGGCACAATATTCAATAGTTATATTGTCGAGAAGTAAAATGTAAACATTTTGCGATATAGGTCGAATATTGTTTAAATATTTCAAAAATAGTTTTGGTGAAATATTCTTGAAGCAATAATGGCCTCAAAATATTTATCGATATTGGTACAATCATTTGGATATATTAGAGGATGTCAATTTACATTGGCAAATTATTAAATGACATTTAGTTGACGAAGGTGACACCAGAGTCTGCCTTTTGATCGCCATAACCACTGAGTGAGCTGTCTTGAAAACAAGTTACGGGTAGTATTTAATATACTTTCGTAAGTTTTAGAAGACGTTCTATATGCAGAGCCACCTAGCGGATTTTTCTCCAGGTTTGATCATGATATAATTTTAATAGGTTTCATTAAATATTCTGCCAATATTCAAATTTCACAATCCGACAAAACCTTTGTCAAAGCACAATCCGACAAAACCTGAACTGATAAGTAGTAATAGTTTATCAAATGATAGTTTTCCTTTTGTCATTTAGGTAAGGCATGTATAAAAAGAGTTATCTCCCGCTTGATATACAAAACATTTATGCATACAAAACTTACTTCTGATCAATTCACTTCATGTTAACTATCGAAATACATTGTACTCACATTGAAATGATCTTCACAACAATGTACATGTGATATTGGAGATACTTCACCTCTTCTCATAACCTTACACCATTGTTTACGTATTGTCGCATCTCTTGGAACAGAAAAAATACTTATAATTGTGTTTTGGCATTCCGATACCAGACAAAACCTATAAATTGGATTTATAGCATTTTCTATTATCGTAATAGCTATTAAAACTGCAAATCCCTAACCTAATTAATAACTGTCAATAGTGTCAATGGCCATAACTATAGAAAGGCTTGTTCTTTGAAGACTGCTCTGGTTGATCGAGATCACTTTCACATATGTTCATCTCTCTCTAACATTTGTACTGCATTTGTCTTACTCTTTTACAAAATATCAACTTCAAGCAAGTAGAGCAATCAGAGTACGTCTCAACGAATGACACTGAAGAAGAACAACACTGATCGCGCAATCCCCAGCGCGCGAAAATGGAGGCGTTCAAATAGGTCAAATTCAATCGGTATTTTATATATTATATTTATATTTTTTACTATGTTGTAACGAAGTAAAAAATTGATTGGAAAAAATTTAAAAAATTATGCATTTTCCCTATTTCCTACCAAAATCCATAATTTATTATAGAGCATATTACAACGTGAAAGAATTTTATGACAATGTATTTTGGGTATTTGAGTTTTAATTTTCATTTATGTGACTGATTATATATTTACGTTTAGGTATTTGTTACCTGTTTTAAATAGTGACTGTATATAACTTATGTGTGCCTATATAAATGTGTATTTACAATTTTTCTATTCTATTTAATTGATTTTAAAAATATTGTGACTGAGATATTTTTTAAATATTTTTTTCTTTTTTATACATTTTTATATCTATTTTCAGACTTTGCTTTGTCAATAAGAATTTTTGCTATTCCAATAATGAATCAAATTTGACTTGACTTGACTAAATAGTTTGAAAGCAGCGAGGAATTTTCATGTCTGAATTGTAGCGAACCGAAGTTGTTTATTACTATTTGTAGACTAATTGTTTCTACCATTATAATATCTCTGAACTGGAACCCCCAGTACAAATTATGTGCAACGTTTGCGACATGAAAACACGGTGTAGTATTTGTGTACATTGCCCTACAAAGGTCATTTGCTCGTTTGTAAGTTGATTGAAACTTAATTGCGAAACTCATAGTAATAAGCGTGAGACCACTATCATTGTTTCAAGCCATTATTAAATTTAATTTAATTCTACATTGTAGTTTCTGTTTCTCATGAGTTTTCTCCAAACTTGACCGTGCAAGATCGGCAGATTACTACTGCGCAAGATACGACACCAAAGGTAGAATTCATTACCAGTAAAAGAAACGAACACAATGTAAACAGGTTGGTCAGTTTTCGAAGTTTGCCGAAAATAGTCCAATAACCATATACATCACACCGAGAAAAACTTTAACAACCATTATTAAAATTGCAGTATTGACAATTAAAAAAAGCACCTGTATTTGCCATTATCTACGAAAGCGTAGAAGGGCCACAATGAATAAAAAAATTATTTCGTCTAATTCCGACTTCGTAACTCGGAATTAGCCTAATTCCGACTTCACAACTCAGAATTAGCCTAATTCTGACTTTGCAACTCGGAATTAGTATAATTCTGATTTTACAACTCGGAATTGGTATAATTCTGACTTTACAACTCGGAATTATCCTAATTCCGACTTCACAACTCGGAATTAGTATAATTCCGACTTCACAACTCGGAATTAGCCTAATTCCGACTTCACAACTCAGAATTAGACTAATTCTGACTTTGCAACTCGGAATTAGTATAATTCTGACTTTACAACTCGGAATTAGTATAATTACGATTTAACAACTCGAAATTAGCCTAATTCTGTCTTCGCAACTCGGAATTAGTATAATTCCGACTTCACAACTCGGAATTAGTGTAATCATTACGATTCCACGAGTTGGCTGGAGTTATGTGAAAATGTAAACTTGATCCGTCCAGCGAGAACTTTGAAGATTTAATACAGCTGATAGTTGACCCTAAGATCTATCAAAGAATATAGCAATTTTAGATATGCTATGTGGTTGAATGCTTGGCGGTACCACTAAGATTTTTGGAAATTGTAGATTTTAATCATAGCTTGATATACCAGTTCACCCGACATACTGCATATTTATTTTCTGACATCATCCACAACACCTAGGAGTTCGCAAAGGCATACTGGAGGGGTTTCTGTTTTTCTTTGTTTTTCAATTAAGCACACATAGCACCGAAAATGTTGCCAGCAATGACAACAAAACAGAAACCCTTTGATGAAAAGTTGCTGCAACACAACAACACAACACATTTTGTTGATGAAAAGTTTCAGATTTGTTGTTAAATTGTTAAAAACATGTTTTGTTTCTGTTTTGCTGGTTTGATGTGTACACGGGTTGAAAACGTGTTTTTCCTTTTTTTTATGGAAACGGGAACGCGAAAAGTTTGTTGCAACCAGAAACACAACAGACTCGTTTTGTTGAAGAAAATTTTCAGATATGTTGTTAAATTGTAGAAAAAGATTGGGTTGATGTTTTGTTTGTGTTTTTTGGGTTGATGTGAACACAGCATAAAAGCTGAAAACGTTGATTTAGTCTCTATTTTCCATCGTACAAGATAACCTCTCTTGGAAGGTATTCATGTTTTAAAGAGAAACATTCTCGATTGAAAATTGAATCAATACATGACTCCTCCAATCGAGAATGTTTCTCTTTAAAAGTTGAAAACGTGTTTTTGTCCTTTTTTTAATGGAAACGGGAACGCAAAAAGTTTGTTCATCCAAAAACACAACACGTTTTGTTGAAGAAAAGTTTCAGATTTGTTGTTAAATTGTTGAGAAACATTGAGATGATGTTTTGTTTCTGTTATTTTGGTTTGATGTGGATCCAGCATGTTTTTTTCTTTTTTTTTATAAAAGAAAAATCTGTCAGATTAGCAAGATGAAATAATGTAATGATCAATAATAAACGTGTTGCTAAGTAGAAAAGTTGCTAAGCATAAAATAGTACTTTTCTTACGATTTTCTCTAAACAAAGTATACTCTTTTCCATTAAAAATACAATACAATACAAGTGCGGAAAGTTATACTTTCCCGCACGCTCCTGCCGAGGTGGCGTGCGGGAAAGATACGTTCTAATAATATTGAGTAATAACTATATACATAAATGCACATGAATTGACGAGTTTGGACATTAGGGATCAATGTTTAAACTTTCACTATAATTTCAATGGAATCGCAATGATTACACTAATTCCGAGTTCTAAAGTCGGAATTATACTAATTCCGAGTTGTAAAGTCGGAATTAGTATAATTCCGAGTTGTGAAGTCGGAATTATACTAATTCCGAGTTGCAAAGTCAGAATTAGTATAATTCCGAGTTGTGAAGTCGGAATTATACTAATTCCGAGTT
This sequence comes from Chrysolina oricalcia, assembly GCA_944452925.2. Classification (NCBI taxonomy): domain Eukaryota; kingdom Metazoa; phylum Arthropoda; class Insecta; order Coleoptera; family Chrysomelidae; genus Chrysolina; species Chrysolina oricalcia. Next base: position 4,945,532 of record OX101815.2, on the reverse strand, counting down.
GTGAAGTCAGAATTATACTAATTCCGAGTTGTAAAGTCGGAATTAGTATAATTCCGAGTTTTGAAGTCGGAATTATACTAATTCCGAGTTGTGAAGTCAGAATTATACTAATTCCGAGTTGTAAAGTCGGAATTAGTATAATTCCGAGTTTTGAAGTCGGAATTATACTAATTCCGAGTTGTGAAGTCAGAATTATACTAATTCCGAGTTGTAAAGTCGGAATTAGTATAATTCCGAGTTGTGAAGTCAGAATTATAATTTTTTTATTTTATGTGGCCCTTCTACGCTTTCGTAATTATCAAACTGTAATGGAAATATAAAGTAGTGCTGAAGTACTTACAGTAATGATACAAAGTTTTTGCCCTTATTGTATATTTTAATAATTTTTTTCATTGTGGAGTTTATTTTGTATAAGAAAAAAGGTATTTGACGTTATTTTAAATCGTACATTTTGTACTAGTATTATAGACAGTTATACTAAATCGTGGACATAAAAAGTATTGTACTGGACGGACCCAGCTGTTTACATCCTGGTCTGAAGTAGTGAATGGTCACAATCTGTAATCGTGATATTGAGTAGGGCGTTGTCACATCTCATATGTGCTAAGTCTTTATCATAGACAAAATTGTGTCACTATACGTATTCCATTCGATAACAATCGAAGAGTGAAGGGGGGTGATGGTGACATTATCATGCAACTTATGGTGGATTTATGCAGCAGTCATAAGTCATAAGTTTTAAGTCATAAGGAAGAATATTCGTCAATGATTGGTTGGAATAAACGGACCAACCAATCATTGACGAATATTCTTCCTTATGACTTAAAACTTATGACCTGTATTACTTACAAGTTTCAAAATCCAAAGTATTGAAAAAAAATCATTACTTGTGCTGCCTTCAAATAGTTGTGCAGAGTTTGTTCTGTCTGGTCGTTTGTCAACGCTGTTGAATAACAACGTTTATGTTTTCCACAAAGTAAACTTCTGACAGTTCTGTCATAGTATGTCATTGCTTTTTTTGTGAGATTATAGATATGGTGCAATCTTGTTGGGTTAGCAAACAATCCATTTGTTCGAACCCCAATATCAGATTCCATTCGTAGTACCATAGGCGTAGTGGGTATCAATCTGTTGTCGTCGAACAAAATGAAATTAATACGTGTATTCAAACCTTTATAATATGTGGAGATAATGAAATAGACACTTCACGAAACATTTACTACTTCATTAGGTCTTTGGATGATGTATTTAAAAAAAGGTTGCCAAAAAGTCCAAGAAATGTCTATCAAAATTTGGTTGAAAAAGTTGGGTATGAAATGTTCAACTGAATGTGTATCAAAGTCGGTAAAAATTTGGTTAACTGGAATTCTGTAATGAAACAAAATAATTGAACGTCGCGATTGTGGGCCCTCAGCCAATTGTGATGATACCATTTTTTTTTGCGGAAATGCCCTGTTGCCAAGTTGACCTCTTCGGATTACTGGAAATCTGATATGAAAAAAACAGTTGATCGTTTCGATTATAGACCTATTCTAATGGTACTATTTTTGCTTTGCGGAAATACGCTGTTGCCAAGTTTTGGTCAATTGGGATTACTGGAAATCTGATGTGGTAAAAATAATTAATCGTCACCAGTTTGTGCCATCAGGCGATTCTAATAGTACCATTTTTGTTTTGCGGAAATGCTCTGTTGCCAAGTTGGTCACTTCGGATTACTGGAAATCTGATTTGAAGATGGATGGAAGTGGACATTATTCTATTCAGTCAGGTGGTTCCTGCTAAGACATTTTGACTTCGCAGAAATGCGCTGTTGCCAAGTTATAGATGCGAGAAATCGTTCAGAGAAGCTTTATAGAAATTTTCAATGGAGAGTATTAATAGAGATTTTCAGCCGATTCTAATGGCGCCATTTTTATTTTGAGGAAATGCGCTGTTATAAATTACCAGAAGAAAGAGACACGCCTTCGGCGAAATCCATTCAGAACTATCCTCATATCAGATTTTCAGTTATCTAAAAAAAAGAGACCAAAACTTGGCAACGGCACATTTCCCCAAAACAAAAGTAGTACCATTAGAATAGGTTGAGAGTCTATAATCGAGACGATTTTTTCATATCAGATTTCCAAAAATCCGAAGAGGTCAACTTGGCAACAGGGCATTTCTGCAAAACGAAAATGGTACCATTACAATTCACAATCGCTACGTTGAATTGTTTTTTCCATATCAGATTTCCAGTAAACCAAAGTTCAGCCCATGTATTTATTGAATATGATTTACCATTTTTTAGTTAATACTTTTTTTATTCTATTTTTTTTTCAGTCGACTTTCTTCAGCTTTCCATTCATTGAAAACGGAAGTCTTGAAAGTCTATTTTTTTTCATTCTGCAAACTTTGTGAACCTAATTTTCTGAGGATCGATACTATCTCAGTCAATGAAGTATTGCATGACATCAGATATGTCATACGAGTATTTGTATTTCACGAAGTCCCATCCGATGTATATTCTATCACTTTCGTTGATATTTTCATCATTATTTCAAATTCAGCATTTTTTTCTAGTGATTCAACCCTATTTTTTATAAAATGCGTGCGCTCCTGTCGGTTGTGGAAAGATCATAGTATATCGCTACCTTATCTCTTCCCCGCAGCCCGCTCGCCCAGAAAATTAGCGACTTCAAAACAATCCGTGTTTTAGGTATGGCAATGCTGAGTCCATCTGTATTTATACGATAATATACGTCCATTGATCGAACCAATCATATGTCATCATTTTCTCAATCTGAATCAGTGACAAGACTTTCTAAAAACACTGCTTCCAGCTCATGGTATTTTCAGTAGTAATATCCCGACTCGCAATACTATCGATAGTAATTCTGTCAGAAATCAACGAGATCAAATTGCTTGGTAACACCTCGTGTCCTTCAGGACGCCTGAAAGACGCCAAATACGCAAAATGAACCATTTTGGCAAAACGGTTCAAGTTTAACTTCGTCTTTCTAAACAACACAGGTTTCGTGATAGATTTTTGGTGGCGTATTCATTTTTCAGCTGAAGAAAAACCCGGAAAAACCTACAGCCCCACCCCGGGTGGTGGGTTGTACACTTCGAGCAAACACCAGACGTCGGGATTGGCATCTAGGCAACTCACATCGCACTTGCTTCACAACAAGGTATGAGGTCGCTTATTGATACCGATGTACTTGAGAAAAATTCCTTCACACTCCGGATTTCGACCCCAGAGGAGGATTTTTAGAGTGGCCAGCTAGATCTCCTGATCTAATCACACTAGATTTTATTTTGTGGGGATACCTCAAGTTAAAAGTTTACGTTAATATACATAATTATGAATGAAATATCTTTTATTTTTCGAAAATACGGTTACATGTAACGTAAGAAAAACTATGACATCCATACACAAATAAATGCGTTTTTTTTGAAGGTATTATCAAAATAGGGTAATGCCATGAAAAAAATTATAATGACGTCATAACTCGAACAGCGATGACGTCATCAAAAATCTGAGTAGACCAAAAAATGTGTGACTGAAAAAAAATGTCTGAGCTTTGTTTCCCCAATGGCCATATCAAGCTTTTAACGAATTTGTTCCAACCTTTACTTGCTCAATGTATATGCTCGTTGGTCTCATATAAATAAAAAAAAAATTTAATTCATCATGTCATTTCAATATTTTTTTCTTTAAAATTAGCATAACCAAAAATTACTGAATAACCCCAATTTACACAAAAACATTGAGTCATTTGCTAAAGAAAATAAATTCGTAAAATTCTACTGAAAAACTGTAGGCGTAAAACCAATTCCCGTTTTCCCAAGTTAGTGATTGCTCTTAAGGGTGGCATTTTGAAAAGGTTCAAATGCTTTTCGCGTCATTTGACGCGCAACATAACATTTTCTCAGCCTCTTTTTCTCGGTACAAATAGGTGCTCAAAACATATGAAAATCTTACCGCTATCGAATTTTCTAAACACATGCGTTGTGTCTATTTTGGCCTACCTGAAAAAAAAAAATTAAATTAATTGAAATATCATAATATGGAGCGTTTGGTTCTGTAGAGAATGTTCAAGCAGAAATTTCACTTGGCCTTATTTTCATGGGTAATATAATAAGTGGTATGATTATTACCGATAATTTTTTGGAATATTAATGAATTGCAATCCCAAAGCTGAAAATACAACGAGTCCGCAGGACGAGTTGTATTTTCTTGCATTGGGATTGCCAATGAATTGATATTCCAAAAAATTATAGGTTATTAATCATACCACGAATTATATTTAGGACGACAATATATCGATTTGAAATAAAGAAAAATCGTGTCACCGTTTTAATTTGAAGTAATTCACAGAAATCAAAATCTAACAACGTGAACACTAAAGAGAAAAATTGGGGTCATATTACAGGCATAATCTTTCAAAATATCAGCCAGCTCCACAATTGTGGTATTCGCATTGACAATATAACCCCTGTTTGTACAAAAATTGTTGAATTGCTTGGTAATTGATTCTTTATTTCTGGCCGTATTCAACGGAATACTCTTTTCCATTGCTTCATCTATGATACCAATAGCCATTTGTCCCCAACGATCGCTCACATTAATTAAGAAATATAACTAGTCAAAACACAAAGATTTGACGTTTATAATTTAAATCATTATTTTCAATTGACAGCTAGTAAAACAAAAACTAAGCAGGTTTATCACCGTGAAAATACAGCGACAAGCTATATTTTCACTGTAATTCCGATTCTATTGGCTGAATTTCAAAATTTGAAATAGACTGATTGGTTGTTAAGCAAGGAGATATATTGTCGATGCAATATAATCGAGGAAGTTCTAATGTAGATCAAAATATGAGTAGAATAATTGGTATATATAACAGGGCGTATAATGAATATAATTATAATAAAATCCGAATGTGTCGCTATTCAGTATACCAGCTGTCTTATTGCACAAAAACTTCCGCAAATGTAATTTGACATAAATCAAGTTTTTAATTTCACTTCATGTATTGCTCAATTAAATTTCATACAAAAAATACGTGACAACTCTCTTTTCATAAATTATTATTGCTGCGCATATGTTATCTCTGGAATCGTAAGATTAACCACGAAAATATCTGTATTTCTCTATCATTATTATTGATTATGATTCATTCCGAATAATCCTTGTTCCGTTAGATTTTTTTAAAATTGTTCATCAATGAGCTATCACGACTTCTGATCTGAATTGGTCTATAGATATGATGAGATTACGACGCAGATGTGAAAATACAATTGTTAAAAATATTTCACGGGTACAAAAGGAGATCGATATGCATTTTTTGTTATATATATATATATATATATATATATATATATATATATATATATATATATATATATATATATATATATAACGGGTGACACAGCAGACATGTAGCAGCCTGTAGTTTTTTTATTTGAAGAGATGAAGATTTGAAATTTGCAGAAGTTACGTAATCGATGATAGTGCTTCTTTTGAATCTAACGACAACTTTTTTCAACTACATGTTTGATCAGCAGTAACTCCAACTTCTTTTTTTTGAATGACACCCTGTATATTCATCCAGCCTATCTTATTTGTCTTGAGATTCTCAATTCAACCGTGTATCACAATTCTCAATTCGCAGATGAATTGCATTTTATTAAAAAACATCAAGTTGGCTGTTATCCGAATTCGATAATCTTTCGATGCTTGGTAGGCTTGGAAATCCAAGAGTATCAGTTGAACGATATAATTTCAGTTTTTTCCATACCTGATCACTTCCTACAGATTGTCAATAATTTCTTTAATAAAAAGAAAAAACATCTGAAAATAACTCACGATATTGCGAAAACTGAGATAGGAACATGTTTTTTTCAATTTGGCTACTTGTGAAGGAACTATCTGTCTTTCTCTTTGGCCATGTAGCCATATCATGATCTTTCCATTTGGAAACATACAATTAAAATTGTTCCCCTGATCCACCAATTCACAAGTCTATTAGTCTAGATATTTTAAATAATATTTTGCCTAGTAGGCGGTGTACACAGAATGTTTTATGTTTGACAAGTAAACATCATTTGATTGTACTCCGTCAGTTTTATGCTCATTAAAATTGCATCGTTTAATTAGATACTAAATATGTATTCAAAGAATGAAAAGGTCGATATGATGTTGATATTCGGAGAGTGCAAGAGAAATTGTAGACAGGCTGCCATCCGCCTAATAATTATTTCGCTAGAGTAGAAGAGCAGTTCAGAAGAGAACTGGAAAATCAAAACAATCTCCAATACATTGTCGACGAGGAAATGGAAGTAAACGTTTTGGCCATAGTACATGCAGATCCCACGATATCACTGAGACAAATTGAGGACGAAATCGGCGTGAATCGAGAGACCGCTAGAAGAGTTTTGAAAAGAACTGCTCTGAACTGCTCTTTTACTATAGCGAAATAATTATCAGGTGGGTGGCGTCTATCCGGAAATCTTTTGACATACAATTGTTCAGCCTGTCAAAATATTATTGCAAATATCTAGACTAATAGACTTGGGGATTAGGGGAACAATTTTAATTTTATGTTTCCAAATGGAAAGATCATGATATGGCTACATGGCCAAAGAGAAAGACAGATAGTTTCTTCACAAGTAGCCAAATTGAGAAAAATATGTTCCTTTCTCAGTTTTCGCAATATCGTGAGTTATTTTCAGATGTTTTTCCTTTTTATTAAAGAAATTATTGACAATCTGTAGGAAGTGATCAGGTATGGAAAAAACTGAAATTATATCGTTCAACTGATACTCTTTGGATTTCCAAGCCTACCAAGCATCGAACGATTATCGAATTCGGGTAACAGCCAACTTGATGTTTTTCAATAAAATGCAATTCATCTGCGAATTGAGAAACGAATGCCACATTGTGATACACGGTTGAATAGAGAATTTCAAGACAAATAAGATAGGCTAGATAAATGTACAGGATGTTATTAAAAAAAAAGGAGTTGGAGTTATTGCCCATCAAACAGGTAGTTGAAAAAAGTTGTCGTTAGATTCAAATGAAGCGCTAACACTGATTACGTAACTTCTGCAAATTTCAAATTTTCATCTATTCAAATAAAAAAACTACAGGCTGCTACATGTCTGCTGTGTCACCCGGTATACAGTGCGGCTTTTTTTAGCCCCTTTTGAACGGTTCGACGTACGGATTTGAAAAAAAAACCGTTTGGAGGGTTTCACCGATACTACTTTTTGATATAAAAAATATGGTGATTGCTCGACAGAGGGCGCGGGGGGGCATATCAACTCAAAATTTTTAAATGGCATGTGGGGTCAAGTGTCACATCGTTGAAAAGAGAATTCAATTCTCTTCACAATCATCTATTTTTTTTTTAAATTGTTAATTTTTATTTTGCAATCAAAATTCGAAATATCAAATATAAAAGCGGATCTGAAAACTACTCATACCTCTATAAATTTGAACAGTTTGTTGTGGAATAATGAAACCAAAAACATTTCGAAATGTAATACCGACACTTCTTTTTGAGAGAAAAAACATTGCAATTACTCGACAGATGGCGCTGGGGGCACATCAATTCGAAAATTTCGAAAGGCATAAAAATCGAAATTGGAAAAAAAATTCTCAACAAAATAAAAAAATATTCAGATGGTTGTTAAGAGAATTGAATTCTCTTTTCAACGATGTGACACTTGACCCCCCATGCCATTTAAAATTTTTGAGTTGATCACCATATTTTTTGTTTCAAAAAGTAGTATCGGTGAAACCCTCCAAACGGTTTTTTTTTCATGTTTGTATGTTGAACCGTTCAAAAGTTAACAGGGGGGGGACTAAAAAAAGCCGCACTGTATATTGTTATTTTATATAAAAAAGAGTTACAAAGTTTTATTATCAAACAAATGGTTGGTTGGTTGGTTAAAGGCTGACGAGCGAGATTCCGGGTTCACCTTGAGGTTTCCCTTAACACTGAGACCAGCTGGGGTCTATTGTATTGTTCTGTCGTCAGTGGTATCTAGTTAAATAAGCCTGTTTTTTTCACCAGGTTCAGTAGTCTATTTAATAGGTGTTTCGGATTCATGCCTGTTTCTAGGTTGATCTGTCCGAATATTCCGTGAGAGGCTGTTTCCTCCTCGTCACCTCAGAGTCTACAGTCCACGGTTTCTCTATTTATTCCCATGGTGTGTAGGTGTTTCCCAAGGCCGCAGTGTCCGGTTAGTAAGCCGGTGATCGTGCGTATCTTAGATCTGTTAAGGTTGAGTGTGTCAGCCGTTGGTGTTTGGCTCAGGTGCTTCACCATTTACCATTGCTGTGCTGTGTCGATGCCCTCCGATTTGGTCCCAATACGTTTGGTGTTTTGATTTCTTCCACTCATTGATTAGGTTTCCGCATCGGGTTTAGCTAATTCCAAACGCTGGTTCTGGACCTGTGAATGGTGATTCAGATGCTTTCTTTGCAAGTTGGTCTGCTTTTTCACTGCCTTCAATTTCTCTAAGTCCGGGCACCCAGACAAGTGTAACCATGTAGCGTTTTGACAGTTCTTTGAGGCTCTGAAGCCATTCCCAGACTTGCTTTGACTTTATCTGTATTGAGTTCAGAGCTTTTATAGCGCTCTGGCTGTCAGATAGAATGTAGATGTGTTTTATTTCATACCCACGGTCTAGATTCATCTGTGTTCATGTCCTTATGGCATGTGTCTCTGCTTGGAATACTGTGGTGTTGTTGCCAAGAGGGACTATTACGTTCCTTTTTGGCCTCACCCCGTATATTCCTGCTCCTGTCCCTTCATCTGTTTTTGAACCATCTGTGTACCAGATATTGTTTCCAGATGATAGTGATTCTACTCCCGAGTCCCATTGGTTCCACTTGAGCTGCGTTTTGAATGGTTTTTCGTACGAGTATTGTGGTAGCATGTAGTCTGATGTCATTTCCAGTTCGGTAATGTTGACTTCATGGATGATTTTGGTGTGCCCAGTTTGTGGTTGGGTCATCGTCCATAGATATACTAATAAGTCCGCTCACTTTCGCAAGCGACCCAAATCATCCCCTCCGGTCCTCGCGCGTCCCTTGCCCTGTCTGTTTGGCTTGAGCGCCGGCCTGGTGGGCTAGACTGACCCCCGTATCAGAGGTTTCTGCAGGTGTCCGTATGATTTACGACCGCTCACAAAAAGAGCGACATTTTTCGACCACATCAAAGGAGTTACCAGACTTATTAGTATATCCATCGTCCATAGATATACTAATAAGTCCACTCACTCTCGCAAGCGACCCAAATCATCCCCTCCGGTCCTCGCGCGTCCCTTGCCCTGTCTGGCTTAAGCGCCGGCCTGGTGGGCTAGCCAGTAACAGTTCGCATAGCCGCAACGATGTCCGTATGATTTACGACCGCTCACAAAAAGAGCGGCACTTTTCAACCACATCTATGGACGATGGTATATCTATGGACGATGGTTGGGTGATACAATTACCTGTTTGATAAGTCTGTATGCACTCATCCTCGCCTCCCTCATGACTGTGATGTCTAAAGGTGGGAGGTTTAGGATAATTTCCATAGCAGCGGTTGGACTGCTATTCATACCACACGTGATACACAGACATCAAACAGATGACAAATATACAGGGTGGGGCACCGAAAACGAAACAGATCAAATATCTTCAAAACGCATGTGTTGTAAGAAAAATGCAAAAACAGGTCGATTTTTAATCCAAGGGAGACATCTTTTTATCATAACCTCAACTCTCTTACCTCTCCCCCCACCCCTTGGACACAGTCACCCAAACAATTTGAATAGGGAAAGTAGGAAGTGTGACCCATCATTAAAAAGGTAATTTCATAAGGAATTCATCCATGTCAATTTTTGCTACATAACTTTTTATTTTGGCGCTCTCTTGCGGGAAAAACAACTGTTCAGTATTCCAAATTATGATACTCCATTTGCAAGCTAATTGGACATAAATTCGGTGACAATGCATTATGGAATTTTTCTTAGTGAAAAAACAAAATGGCGACATGATTTGCAATTATAGTCCGATTCGATTCAAAATTGATATGCGGCGATTTCCAGTGTCAAAAATTAGGATCTGTTTGCCAATGCAAGAAAACAAGATGGTGGCTCCAAGATGGCGGACGAAATTTGTAATTGCGGTTCGATTCGGTGCCGGGTCGAATCGAACCGACCCGGCACCGAAAACGAATTCTCCAAAACACAGATATTGTGAAAAAAATGCAAAACCGCGTTGATATATATATATATATATATATATATATATATATATATATATATATATATATATATATATATATTATATATATCTTCCTATCATAATCTCAACTGTCATACCACTCTCCCCACCCCTTGGTCACGCATACAATTTGAATACGGAATGGACGAAGTGTGACACAGCATTGAAAAGGTAATTCCATAAGGAATTCAGACATGTGAGTGTTCGCTACCTAACTTTTCATTTTGGCTCCCTCTTTCGGGAAAAACAACTGCTTCGTATTCCAGCTTATGACATTTGATTTGAAAGTTAATGTAAACAACTCACGAAAACGTAACAAAAATTGTAAAAATTAACATTGAATGAACTTACAAATTGGAAGATTTTGTATAATTTGCTCAAAAATGTTAGACAGCATTTCGAGACTAACTAATGCATTATGGAATTTCTGTTGCATAAAAAAAACAAAAAAATGGCAGCTTCAGGATGGCGGATGAGATTCGATTCAAAATTGGAATGTGGGGGTTTTAGGTGAAGATTTTCAGCATGACTAAAAAGAATTGCGATGAAGAAAATAAATATTTTTTAGATGTGGGACGTAGGTTATTCTGTGCGTAACAGATTCGAAATCTTGCTGCGAGTACAAAATAGGTATTTTGCGAGGTGAAATTATGATTCTGTTACGTAAAGAATAACCTACGTCACACATCTGAAATAAATATCATGTCCTTTTTGGTGCATTTGTATAAAAGCTTTTTTATCAATTTTATTATTTGCATGGACAAACAAATCATGATTTCCGAACCTAAAAACTACCACATATCAATTTTGAATCCATAATTGCAAATCATGTCCGCCATTTTGGAGCCGCTATTTTGTTTATTGCCAAAGAAAAAGTCCATAGTGCATTGTCACGGAATTTATGTCGAAATAGCTTGCAAATGAAGTATCATAATTTGGAATACGGAACACTTGTTTTTCCCGCAAGAGGGCGCCAAAATAAAAAATTAGGTTGCAAAAATTGACATGGCTGAATACTTCATCTAATTACCTTTTCAATGATGTGTCACAATTACTAATTTCCCTATTCAAATTGTTTGGGTGACTGTGCCCAAGGTGTGGGGGGAGAGGTAGGACAGTTGAGGTTATGATAGAAAGATGTCCCCGTTGGATTAAAAATCGACGTGTTTTTGCATTTTTCTCACAACACACGCGTTTTGAAGATATTTGATCTGTTTCGTTTTCGGTGCCCCACCCTGTATATTCAAAAATACCCCGCAAAGAATGGGAGTGGACGCGTGTCTGCATTTTTTCATTGAATCATGTGTTCAAGAGTTGTTCAGGGTGGATCGTTTTGAGTGGATTACCCGGTATATAAATATACTCTCGTAGCAATTCTTCATTACAAAAAGACTATGGCTTCAGTGGAGTTTATTATTTTTGGAACTGGTAATGAAATAAAAAATTTATGTTTTTTTTAAGAGGATCCGGACCTCTCAGCATTTGGAGGTACACCTTACCGAACCTGTGGACAGGCGTATATTATTCAAAAGGAACGACTTTCTGATCCGGTAAAGATCGAGGACGTCGAACAAAAACTCGTGGAAAAACTGGAAAAACATCCGGATCTGAAGAACGTCGAGGATCCGATGCCGCCTTTCGAAACTGTTCAAAAGAGAATGCTGGATTTAGATGAGAGAAAATTGCACCCGTTGTATAAAAAGTATGTTGTTTTGCTTTTCGTTAAGGCATATTACTCACTATCTGGGAATTCCAGCATACCAATTTGGCATCTCAGAATTTCCCAATTTCAACTTACTGAATCGCAATTATTATAATTCCGCCGTAATAACTCGGAATTTCGATGTACTCATTCGGAATTTCGATGTACTCATTCGGAATTTCTAAATACTAACTAAGTTTTTCATAACTACGTCTTAGAATTTTGGATTATTTCAATTCCTACTGATAAACTCGTAATCTTGATATACTAGAAATGTCGACATACTAACTTGGAATTTCATAATTAAGACATAATATTTCGGAATATCGACAAGCTAATTCGGAATGCCGATAAACTAACTCGGAATTTGAACTTACTCGGAGTTCCAATATAAGTACTAACTCGGAATTTCGACATACTAACTCGAAATTTCAACATATTAACTCGGATTTCTACTTACTAACTCGGATTTTCAAAATTAATACATGATATCTCGGAATATCGACATGCTAATTAGGGATGCCGATAAACTAACTCGGAATTTGAACTTATTTGTAGTTCTCATAAACTAATTCGGAATTTCGACATACTAATTCAGAGTTTCGACATACTAACTCGGAATTTCGACACACTAACTCGGAATTTCTACATACTAACTGGGAATTTCGACATACTAACTCGGAATTTCGACATACCCGAAACTTCAACATACTAACTCGGATTTCTACATACTAACTCGGATTTTTATGATTAAAACATAATATCTCGGAATATCGACAAGCTAATTCGGAATGCCGATACTTATTCGTAGTTCCTATAAACTAATTCGGAATTTCGACATACTAACTCGGAATTTCGACATACTAACCCGGAATTTCGACATACTAACTCGGAATTTTGACATACTCGAAATTTCAACATACTAACTCGGATTTCGATACTAACTCGGATTTTTATGATTAAAACAATATCTCGGAATATCGACAAGCTAATTCGGAATGCCGATAAACTAGGAGTTTCAACTTATTCGTAGTTCCGATAAACTAATTCGGAATTTCGACATACTTACTCGAAAATTCAACATACTAACTCGGAATTTCAACATACTAATTCGGAATTTCGAAATACTAACGCGGAATTTCGACATACTAACTCGGAATTTCGACATACTAACTCGGAATTTCGACATACTCGAAACTTTAACATAATAACTAGGATTTCTATGATTAAAACATAATATCTCGGAATATCGACAAGCTAATTCGGAATGCCAATAAACTAACTAGGAGTTTGAACTTATTCGTAGTTTCTATAAACTAATTCGGAATTTCGACATACTAACTCGGAATTTCGACATACTAACCCGGAATTTCGACATACTAACTTGGAATTTTGACATACTCGAAATTTCAACATACCAACTCGGATTTCTATACTAACTCGGATTTTTATGATTAAAAATAATATTTCGGAATATTGACAAGCTAATTCGGAATGCTGATAAACTAACCAGGAGTTTGAACTTATTCGTAGTTCCGATAAACTAATTCGGAATTTCGACTTACTAACTCGAAAATTCAACATACTAACTCGGAATTTCGACATACTTACTCGGAATTTCGACATACTCGGGTTTTCATAATAAAGGCAGAGTAGTTACTCGGAATTCCGACTTCGTAGTTCGGTATTTCAACATACTAACTTGGACTTTAATTTTTTTTTAATTGAAATCTTGAATACCAATTTACTGACTAGTTATTTCAAAATTCGTTCTCTTGGATTTTTACAGATTCGAATTAGTATTGCGGGGTTTCTAATTATTTACTCAGAATATTCCGACCTATTTAATAATTCTAACCTAATATCTCTTACTTGATTAAGTAGAAATTCTACGAAAGCTTAGAAAGGCAACGCTAATTTAATTTTTTCAAATTTAGACTCATGTAACTTGGAATTGTATAATTCAGAATTTCATAGTTGCAATCAAGTAACTTTTAATACCAGCTTACTAAGTAACTCTTAATTTCAGTTTAGTATCGGGATCCCCACCTACCAATTCGTAATTGTTCAATAGGGAATCACACTAGTGATTTTTTATTTTTTTTTTCGATTTTGTTTGATCCAGAAAAAAAAAGGATTGAAGTAGAATTCAAATGCTAGAAAATTCGCGCGAAATATTACCGGTATATCGAATACGAATACCAGTGACGTCAAAGTCTCCTGCCATTGGTTGACACAATTTCAATATAGTCAATAAAAACATACCTAGTACTACAAAGGCATAGAAGATAATAATTTAGTTTTTCAAATTCCGATTCGGTAATTTATCAAAATTTTTCTGTAGATTTTTAGAAGGCAGTCAAAAAAGGTCCTTTGCAAAGTTTCAAAATTTTGAGTTTTTGATGTTTGTAGAAGAAAATTATGAAATTCCATAAATTTAAAGTCCATAATTTTTCGTTTTTTTTCCAATTAATTCACAGACTAAGTATAGATATTACGAAAAAATGTATTTCACATTTTTTTCAGAAGGCGATCAAAAAATGTATCCTATGAAATATTTCCGGGCTTTTGATATTACGAAAAATAATCATTTACATTTTTCGTAGATTTTTAGAAGACGATCAAAAAAGTTCCTTTGTGAAATTTAAAAATAAGCAGCCGTTTTTGAGTTTTTGATGTTTTAAAAAAAATATGAAATTTTCATATTTTTCGTTTCGTGGAAATAATTCCTGGACTATCTTGATTATCCTACCCACTGATAGCGAACGTGAGACGGTTATATTGCTTCTTTGGAAGAAAAATCCAAATATTCGTTTTGTAGACCTCGAAATTCTAAGATATATGGGGGGGTCCGGAAAAATAAAATTGGTTTGGCTCTTCTATGCTTCAGTAGCTTTTCTTGTTAATCGCCTATTATCTAATACCCCTACACACAGCACTTATAATTTTTTTTCTAGATACATTTTCCTTCCGAAAAAACCTTCCAAACTTGCGGTACCGAAATTCGTCTATAAATCCAGAAGCGGCCCGGTGAGTAGCGAAGAAATACCGGCGAAGCTCAAATGTAAAGAATTCCTTGACAAGAAAAACATATTCGCCGATTTCAAACGAGTAGACCCGCCTAGACAGCTGCTGGCGAAAATGCTGGAAATGCAGCTCAACGAAAAACCCACAATGGAAAAAAAAAGCGGAGCCAACAATGTCGACGATGTCTTGAAAGCATAAACTTGAAATTTTGATTGATTAACAAATGAACCTATTCTGTGTATGATAAAAATAAATAAACGTTGTGCAGTGTTATCAGATATTTCCTTGGAGTTTGTAAAGATGAAAAACGACAGTTTTCACTGAATAAATAAAAATACTAGGAAAATTATTTCTCACTTTGCTAGGTCTCTAATAATAACAAACAATACAGTGACACAAAAAAAGCCTCAAATCCAACAGGAAAAAAAGCATGTTAACAGTTTCCCAGTATTTATTTTTCAATTGACAAAAGTATATTTCCAGATGATTAAAACTGCTAAAGTAAAACCAATATTCATATGTGAAAAAAAATGACTTGGGAAATTACCGTCCAATTTCAATTCAGCGAATATTTTCAAAAATCATTGAAAAGATAATGGATAAAACGTTAAGAGAGTATCTGAAAAAATCAAAATTTTTGTATGCAGAACAATATGGTTTTTGAAAATGTAGTGATACTGAGTCTGCGGCAGTAGACATGATTTCAAGAATAAAACTGGAATTAGATTCGACAAAAAAATGCGCGTTTTTATCACTAGATTTGCGGAAAGCCTTCAATATGGTTAACCACAACATTCCTCTAAGAATATTATATGATATTGGAATAAGGGGAAAAATTTACATTTGGTTAAAAAATTATGTGGCTGACAGAAAAACAACTAGTATATGTCAAAAATACACTAAGTTCAATTAAAAATATAAACTGTGGGTTGCCACAGGGATCTATACTTGCTCCGATTATTTTTTTAATACATGTTAACTCGATATCAGAACTTAAATTGAAAGGACAAATTAAACTTTTTGTTGACGATACAACTATTATATATTTTGCAGAGAATGCATTCGAAATTCTGTCTAATATTGAACAGGATCTTCAAATCCTATCTCATTGGCTACTCACTCATAAACTATTGTTGAATTTTTTGAAATCATCAATTATGTTTATTTCTAAACGTAGTGTAAGCCTACGTAGTAGGTGTATATGAGAGTGAAGAGTTCATCAACGGTCGGCAACTATTGTTCGTTACAAAAATATCTGTTACTTACTTTTTTTTTATTTGATGTTTTGGCGTCGACCGCTATGGTCATTAGCCACGTGTATAGGCCTTGTTACTAACTCCATGCGCCACCTTAGGAGCAGCACTGTTAATTGGAACGCAACAGTGAATCGTGCAGGACTCACCCCAGTCCAGCCACGAGATTTAAATAATTTAATCGGTCAAATTAAATTAAAAAATCCCAGCCGCAACTGGGGCTCGAACTCCGTATCTTTCGACTCTGAGTCGGACGCTCTAACCACTGCGCCACGCCCCGACATTGTTACTTACTTATTTGAACAATTGCAATACGATAACAAAATAAAGGAGACTAGCTGCTAGGAAACTTGTTGAAATAAAAGACAGCTAGAACATGGAGAGAAGCCGGTAGTTGTGAACATTTCACCGTTTTTCGATTACAAATTGCCTGACATTAAGAAGTTTTCTTCAAAAAATTAACTGATGCGCCCTACCAGCGAAAATCTCCGAAGTGATAAAAAATTTCCAAATTTTGAATTCCAGTAAGATAAGATGGTGTTATTAGTAGCTTTAACTTGTACGAAATGAAAATACATTTATTTCAGATCAATATTCATCAATGAAGCGAAGTTTTGTATGAATTTATTCAATATTCATCAATCTATACTCCAGTTCCAAAATTGTAGATATCTACAATTTTGGAACTGGGCTATAGCAAACTTCACGAAACATGCGTATGCGCCATCTTTTGGGCAGCGCCATCTCTTGGGCAGCGCCAAAATACAGAAATTTTGTTAAAAAAGGATTCTGTGATCGTACTAGCGCAGAATAAATCAAATCTGGAAGAAGATTCCATAATCGATAGAGAGATGACTTTGAACTATTTGAAAAAAGATGGCGGTCATATATGTAAAACCATTTTATTTGTATGTAAAATTAAATATTGTTATAGGATGGTCCGGTAATTTTATTTTTCGAAATCAATTCACAAACTACATGACTAGGCCAATCCTATGGAACATGCCCCTGGGGAAAGAGTCGAGTCGAGCAAAAACAATTAGAAACTAAAAAACTTAAAACGAAAGATACCAAAACTTTTGAAATTTTTTACTTATATGGATTAGACAAAATCAAAATGAAGTACTTGACCTCGATCTGAATGTATATTTGGATTCCTTGGTTCGTTTCAAATTGAGTTTCAACTAGTGACAAATTCTTTATGTTATTTGTAATAAATTATAAAGGCAAATGGCAACAAATTTACGAGATTTTTCATATTTTGCGTGAATATGTTTTTGTGTAAAGTAATCGTATTTTTAATCCTTTTTTTATAATTATGCATTTCAGCTCTCATTTGTAAGAGTCCTTTGTTTTCATGAATAAGTGTTGATATTTTCAAAATGAACAACCAGTCAATATTTCATTTTGTCAGAAAGTCTCCATACAGGAAATTCTATAGTCTAGATTGAAAATCATTTTTAGAAGTGCTTTTTGCTTTATAAAAATCCTGTCTGATCCAGTAGCTAGTTCCCAGATAGCAATGTTTTGGTATATACCTAATCGAAAAGAACTCAGCATAATATACCAATATCAGTGATTTTGTATAAAACTTATTCTTGAGAGATTTTATCAGGTAAAATATGATTGTTTCAATCTTTTACAAGTAAAATCTATATGTTTTTGCCCTGTGAAGAGTGAGTCGATCATTGTTTTGTCGAACTGGCCAATTCTAAAAATTCGTTTCGGAAACTGGGATTGAGGTTATGTAGACTTCGAGATTAATTTGCAAATGGCATGCATACTGTTTTGGTCAGGTTCACAATATAAATTTTCGCCTACTTTATCTTCTCATGTAGTGTTTTCACCGTATTCTGGAATTGAAAAAAAATTAAGGAATTGAGCCTGGTCTTGGGGTTTTTTTCTTTGTCAAATGCGAAGTCTTCTTGAAAAGATTTCAAGTATGGGCGTTGCAAAAGACTGTCGACAAGAACACCCTTGGAGTCAATATTTCAAACTCCGGTCCTGATCTTTCAACTTCATGATGGTTTAACTTTCAAAATTACTTTATGCCCACGAATGCTTGAGACAGTCAAATCTTCAGTCTAGTAACCTCGTTATGAATTACATAACCCAATTGCGATCGATCACTACATAACTCTGCCACAGATTTACTATTTATACTTTGAAATAGCGTTCATTAATTCTTGATGAAAATTTGCTAGCAACCTTATGTAAGACCCAAACGATACGGTTCGCGCACAGAACACTTGTGTTCTGTGGGTTCGCGCCTTCTTCCGGATTTGGTACGAGTACAAGACTAGAAGAACAATGATAGGAAGGAGACACGACTGAGCGGTTTACAACAAAGATAAAGTGTTTTCTTGAGTTGTTTCTCCTTGTTCTAACATTTAATTTATTTGGCAGAAATAACACCCGTCAGAACAATATGGGATGAAGTTTGTATGGGTTTGTTTCTTCGTTTCTATATAGGAATAAGGTCGCAATAAACAGTGGTAAGAACAGAAAGTATGGTAGGACGTAACTGTCACGGATACAGTCTCATACTCGAGATATCCTACCAAGTATGTCGTTCACATCCCATATTGAATCAGTTGTTTCAAAAAGTAACCGTGTGTTAGGATTTGTTTTGAGAAATTGCAAAAATTTCACATCACAAGAAGCTCTGAAATCTTTATATTATGCCTATGTATACAGTAGGGTGACTTATGCATCTGTGATATGGTGTCCTCAATATGAGGTATACAAACATAAACTGGAAGTGATTCAGAACAAATTTTTGAGATTTATCGATTACAAGGCTAAAAATGTATACAATCACATGGCTAGTATAGACCTTCTCAGACAGAAATATCATTTACATTCTATAGAAAAATGCCGAGAACTATCTGATGTTATATATTTGTACAAATTATTAAATGAATATATCGATTCACCCACCATTTTATCTAACATAAGCATTCACGTTCCAAATAGACTCTTAAGAGCTAACCCCCTCTTTGAGATAACATCTCACAGAACTAACTTGAAAAAAATTTCCACACAACAAAATGGTATCATTATATAATAGTAACTATTTCGAAATAGACATTTTCAATATCTCAAACAGTTAAAAAAAAACTGAAACAAGCCATTTAATGTTAACTTAGATGTATAGGTGATTATTTGTTATCATTCTTAGTAAACATTTAAGCTATGCAAACTCTCTATATCAGTTTTATATTTGTATTTGTGGATGTCGATTTAGGCATGTGCCTGTTGATATCCTATGTGACCATTAAATAAATAAATAGATATATAAATAAAAAGATATCATTAAAACCCATTTGATGTGGAGTAATATCAATGCTTTGAACGATCAACAACCTGTTTTTTCAATTTACTTGGATATCTAAGGAATATACACACAGTTTCATAGTCAAATTCAATACAGTGAAGGCCTTGTGAGGACCAGGGCGGTGTTGCCAAACGTAGGCGCAAGGTCTACGACGAGATGGCCACAACCGTTCAACATTACAAAAGCACGAACCCATTAAAAATACACTGACTATTCGTCCTTTCACACCAAAATGATGGAAACGTCAGTCTGGCAACGCTACAACTAGGTTTCTCATTAAAAATACAGTGTCATGTAAAGTCCACGCTGTATTCTCGGCTTCATTGTTCAAAATAATCGCTTTAAAAATATTTTTTATCAGGCAACATTCATTATATTTTTGGTATGTATTGGAACAATCTGTCAGTTTTTTTCAACAACAAACAAAAATTTTTTGGAATTATTTTTCATGTATTGTCAATTGTCAGCCTCAAAATACTCCGCTGTGGTATTACATTTGCATTTTTCTGCAATTATAATTAGCATGTCCATATTTCACACATGTCGTTTGAACAATAATGCATTTATCGCAATAATTTGAATAAATGAATAACGTTATCTTGTCAGAAATATACGGCCTCAAGTTCACACACATAATCAGAATATCCTCGACCTTCAATATACGGGGTTGCTTCAATAAATTGTATTCTGAGGGTTGCAACTGTTGGAACCCGATATTTTTATCAAATCTGCAGAAGAGTTTTTGCTAGAGGTTTTCAAATCAGAATTTATTTGTTTATTCACTTTCAGAAACAGTATGCTAATATACTGTTTAGAAATGTCGTCATGTAAATAGCTTAAAATTAAAATGTAAAAAATACGAACAGGACTTACGAAGAACTACTAACAAATGAACAAATATTTAAGGACATACATAAAATTCCCTAACTATGCAGCAATTTTTTTCTAACAGAAATATTTTAACTCTTTTCTTAAAAATATTCAAATTTCCACTACTTTTGATATCTGGTATCTTATTGTATAACATACATCCCATATAAAATAAACCTCTCTGGTACAGCTGATCTTTCCTTCTTGTATTAAGCGTTTACTTCGTTGAACCTATTCTTACAAACATTACACATATATACACAGACACTAAAGTTAAGATTTTAGAGGAGTTAAAAATATTTCTGCATGAATCATAGAATCCAAGATTGCCTAAAATTCGTAACGCACGTTTTTGCAATTTTAGTTTCTCTTGTATAGACAATACTATTTCGTTGCTGTGCTCCACCCGTGACTGCGATCTTTTGAACATAATACAGGTGGTCTCTCCATTATTAAGACCTAATTTATTCATTTTTCAACCCATAGCGACATAATTTCGGAATCATTAACAGTATAACTTTTTATAAGTAAGTTTGTATCCATCCGCATACGAGACAATAAATGATAAAGGATGCTGAAGAAATTTCAACACAATATTGATATACACTATGAAGAGTGTAGGGCCCAGTATCGATCCTTGAGGCACCCCGGAATCTATACTTTTTATGTTGGAGGTGGCGTTGTTTGCTGTTGAATCTTTCAAACATTTCATAACTCCCCGACAAGAGGTTTGGGCGAAAAATTGATTTAGCCAATCTCAGTTGAATGAGCTGTAAAACCGGATTAACACGTCAATGACTTCGCCTCTTTGAAGGTACTTGCCGACCATAGGCGGAGATATTTTCTCCTACTTGGGTATAACTTTGCGTATTGCTTGCTGTATAGAAATTTGCGAATATAATGTGTCTTGTTCTTATAATGAATAGAATTGAAGGATTACGCGTGTATGGGTACGGGACGTTGCTCGTAACTTATTGACAAGTTATCTGACACACCGAAAACAAGTCGTTCAAAAAAATAGAATAAGGAAACATCAGGAAACATTGATAATTTATATGCTGGTACGGCTATCTTATATACACATCGAAGTCGTGGCAAGACTCAAACATCATAATCCTCCGAATCTGACGAATCACCCATGTTTATGATTAGGTACTGGTTGAATGGATGGCAAAAGGAAATATTCACGTTCTTTTGAAATCACGTGTAAAATGCATTCTGTCCAAAGATCTTTATATTCCTCTTCTAAGATTCTCCTATCATTTTCCAGTACTTCTCCGCTTAGATTTGGACATTGATTGGATTTTCTCAATTTGTTTTTCATAAATACCCAAACCAATTCAATGGGGTTGAAAACACAGTAATACGGAGGTAACCTCAGAAGCGTATAACCAGAATGTTTACAAAGTTCATCAATAATGTATTATTTTTCAAAATTTTCATTTTTGATTATACGTAGTAATACCTCCTTCGTGGCTTTTTGGGGAATACTATATTTTTATAAGCCACAAATTCCAAAATGTCTCGTTTTTTTGTTGCTTTCGTCGGCATTTTTATCTTTTGACGCGATTGGTATGACGCATTATCCATTACAATAACAGAAGTTGGTGGTAAATTTGGTAATAATTGTTCACTGAACCATTTTTCGAATAAAGTTGCAGTCATATCCTCATGATAATCTGCTGAACATTTTTTTATTTGTTTTGCTAACAACAGCAACGCGTTCGGTACAAAACCATCTTCACTACCCGCGTGTACAATAATTATACGTTTTCCTCTGGAACATGTTGCTTGGAGACAACAGTTTTGGGAGTTATCTACCCATCCATACCGAATCACATCATGACTATCGAACCAAGTCTCGTCAAGATATACTGTATGTCTCTTCGATTCCCGATGTTCTTTTATTTGTCGCAAGTAATCTTGCCTTTACAGAACGAGCCAGGGTGATTCCATTATTGCCATTCGCTGATTTAGTTTTTTGTGTTTGAAACCACAGTCTAAAAGAAATTGGCGTAGTGTTGTGACTTATATATATACACAGGATAATCAGATA
This sequence comes from Chrysolina oricalcia, assembly GCA_944452925.2. Taxonomy (NCBI): domain Eukaryota; kingdom Metazoa; phylum Arthropoda; class Insecta; order Coleoptera; family Chrysomelidae; genus Chrysolina; species Chrysolina oricalcia. The sequence goes on along the minus strand of OX101815.2, from coordinate 4,923,023 downwards.
ATTTGTTTTTGATTGATTCCAAGGTAGGTACTTCGTTTCGTTTATAGAAATCATAAACTTACCTTCGAAGAAAATCTTTTCTTTAATTTCTGATCTTCTCGTTTTCTTTTACGATAATGATCTACAGCATCCACTTGTTTAACCACTCTGTGAATAGTTGAATGCCCCAAACTGGTGAGATGCGATATCCTTCCAAAAATTTCATTGTCACATTTGTCGTTCATTTCCTTTTTAAGATATATATATATATATATATATATATATATATATATATATATATATGCTGAATACTTGTTTCAAGGAGCAATAAATGTTCCAGTGACTGTAAAACAGTCGCAAACAATCCTTTAGGAACTCACTATACCTTTGTATAGATTGTATGGCATATGTCCGACAGAAAACAACTACTTCTCTGGCTAATACCTCGACAGATATTGAATTATATCTGTCAGACATATGTGCAAAGATCCTTACTTTGAAGTAGTTGTTTTCTGTCGGACATATGCCATACAATCTATACAAAGGTATAGTGAGTTCCTAAAGGATTGTTTTCGACTGTTTTACAGTCACTGGAACATTTATTGCTCCTTGCAACAAGTATTCAGCATATACCATTTCGCATCCGAAATGTCCTTCTGGAGCGCTCTCTAATCTGTTGCCGTGGTGGATCCTGTAAGCGATTGCAGTGTTCATCCCGGCGAACGATGACGGGCACCGGGCCCCCGCGTGTATACAACCGTGATAACCAGGACTGCACTGATGAGGGACTTCATCCCGAAACCGGTCTGCAGTTAATTCCTTGTTTGGATCAGGCGGTGTCCTGCTGTCTGTCTCTGAGAGCTCTTGCAAAGTTGTTCCTTCAAAGCAAGGATCTTTGCACATATGTCTGACAGATATAATTCAATATCTGTCGAGGTATTAGCTAGAGAAGTAGTTGTTTTCTGTCGGACATATGCCATACAATCTATACAAAGGTATAGTGAGTTCCTAAAGGATTGTTTTCGACTGTTTTACAGTCACTGGAACATATATATATATATATATAGGAAGTCATTCATGACATCTACAGTCACTAGTTGAAACTTAATTTGACACGAACCAAGGAATCCAAAAGTAGAGGTTTGTCCACAAATTGACAGGCAGCCAACAATTCGTTGTTCTGACCAACCCAAGGTTCAATCAAGTTTCTAATACCTTATGAGGAACGCAAGCAGAATCTAAGTGTAAATAGAGTATATTTCGTTTTAATTCTGAGAGTTCTAACCTTTGACAGCTGTTTCGTGCTAACGCACTCATCAGAAAGGATTTATGGAGCTCTCGAAATCAAAACGAATCCACTCAAGAATTAATACCGTGAGGCAAGACAGAATATAACAGGAAGTCATTCATGACATCTACAGTCACTAGTTGAAACTTAATTTTCACTTAGATTCTGCTTGCGTTCCTCATAACGTATTAGAAACTTGATTGAACCTTGGGTTGGTCAGAACAACGAATTGTTGGCTGCCTGTCAATTTGTGGACAAACCTCTACTTTTGGATTCCTTGGTTCGTGTAAAATTAAGTTTCAACTAGTGACTGTAGATGTCATGAATGACTTCCTGTTATATTCTGTCTTGCCTCACGGTATTAATTCTTGAGTGGATTCGTTTTGATTTCGAGAGCTCCATAAATCCTTTCTGATGAGTGCGTTAGCACGAAACAGCTGTCAAAGGTTAGAACTCTCGGAATTAAAACGAAATATACTCTATTTTCACTTATATATATATATATATATATATATATATACAGGGTGTCAATTTGAAAACTTCCCACCCTTAATATCTTCCTTCCAGTAAACAATATGAGTAATCGAAAAAACAGGTCAATTTTATTGTCAAGGGGGACACTTTCAAGGACTATTTGTAGCCCTCGTGGTTCAACCCTCTAGGAGGGGTAGATGTTACCCTTCGAATTTTAAATGGGAAGGGGGGTCAAGTGGCACATCATTTTGATGGGCGTTCAATTCTTGTTCCAATAGTACCATGACTTATTATTTTTTGATGAGCATTTTCCGAAAAATTGCGTTCTAAACTAACAGAAGTAATTATTAGAACGCCTATACTGAGATGCATGGTTTGGCCAGAACTGGTTAGAATATTAGGTGGTACCGTTCCAACCCTGTATTAGGGGTAACATTAGCCATTAGCTCCAAACACTTTACATAAAAAAGTAGTCTAATAGTAAAACGTAGATGGTAGTAAAGTTGTGTTTATTAAATGCTGAATTTTTAAGTGTCATCGCAGAAATTGTACAGATAGTCTTCCTTTTTTGCTACTTCTGCTGTAAAAAGTTTCTGTTTTCCGGCAAAAAATTGGTTAGCAAATTTGAACTATGTGGTAGTATTGTGAATACCGTTGTACCTGTTGGGCTGTTTAGGAATTACTTTAATAAGTGTATAAAAGTGTAAAAATGGTTTACATTCTTCAAGACAGAATTGAAATGATTGTAATTTATGGAGAAGTTGGAAAGTGCGCACGAAGGGCGGCATGTCTTTTTAACGAAAGACATCCAAATTGTAATGTAAGTCACCGGTATGTGCTTGATTTGGTAAATAAGTTTTACGAAACTGGTTCAGTGACAAATAAAAAAAGAAATAACCCCAGAGTACTAAATGAAGCAGCTCAAATTGAAATTTTGGGAACATTTGCTGCAGAGCCCACGAGCTCCTTACGATCAGTATCAGAACAGACGGGAATGTCACGCGAGACTATAAGAAAAGCATTGAAAATGCATAAATTTCATCCATATAAAATGCAGATTCTTCAAGAGCTCCACGAGGATGATTATGATAGAAGAATAGAGTTTTGTGAAATCATGTCTCATCGAGTCAATACCATCCCTAATCTTCTGTTAAACATCTGTTTCAGCGATGAGTGTTCATTTTTTCTGAATGGCAATGTTAATAGACAAAATTGTCGCTATTGGAGTGACGAAAACCCACATATTTTTCGGGAAGGGCATACACAACACCCACAAAAAGTTAATGTTTGGGCTGGTATTCTTGGAAATGCCATTCTTGGTCCATTATTTCTGGAAGAAAACTTGACTGGCAATCTGTACCTTGATATGCTTGAAGAGACTATCGATCCTCTTATAACTCACGAGCTAGAAACTCAAATTGATGCAGAAGGTAATGAACTTTTGCAGGAGGATCTGTTACATTACCAGCAGGACGGTGCTCCACCTCATTATTTTCTTCCCGTCCGACAGTGGTTAAACGAGAGATTTCCGGGTAGATGGATTGGCAGAAGGGGAGCAGTTGAATGGCCTCCGAGATCACCGGATTTAGCACCCTTAGATTTCTTTCTTTGGGGGCATCTTAAATCCGTTGTTTATAAAACACAACCTTCTGATATTGACGAACTTAAAAGACGAATTACAGCAGCATGCCAGTCAATTCCTAGTGAAGTTTTCCGTAATGTTAGAGGGGAGTTCGAAAACAGACTGTATTACTGTTTAGAGCAAAATGGACAACATTTCGAACAGCTAATAAGATAAGCGTAAGTAGATTTTATGTTGGAAATGTCTTTCTAGCAAATTAAATTTTATTGTGTAGAAGGAAAATAACCACCAAATAAAAAATCCCATGCGTAATAAATTTATTCCTGTCATTCAAGGGTTGGAGCGGAGCCACCTACTCTTCTAACCATTTTTATTAAAGGGAGTCAATACAATAATGCATCTCAGTATAGGCGTTCTAATAATTACTTCTGTTAGTTTAGAACGCAATTTTTCGGAAAATGCTCATCACAAAATAATAAGTCAGGGTACCATTGGAACAAGAATTGAACGCCCATCAAAATGATGTGCCACTTGACTCCCTTCCCATTTAAAATTCTAAGGGTAACATCTACCCCTCCTAGGGGGTTGAACCACGAGGGCTACAAATAGTCCGTGAAAGTGTCCCCCTTGACAATAAAATTGACCTGTTTTTTCGATTACTCATATTGTTTACTGGAAGGAAGATATTAAGGGTGGGAAGTTTTCAAATTGACACCCTATATATATATATATATATATATATATATATATATATATATATATATATATATATATATATATATATATATATAGAGCAAGTCTTTGGGTCTGAACATGAAGATCTTTGTTTTTAAATTCCCATTGTTCATCCGGTTGTGAGTCTTGTTCCTCACGTTCTTCGAATGATCGCCAAAATGCCATGTTGCAACACCAAATACACAAACGTTTATACTAAAACTTTAATGTTGATTTTCACACTTTTAGTTTAAAAAACCGCGACATATGTTTTGCAAATACAATGGATTCTTCAAGCAGAAGTATACTGAGTTATACTATCACAACGTCCTTCTTTTATATTCCCAAAATGTTAATTGATTTGGGAACAGTTTTATACCTGTTTTCGGATAACTATGATAACAAATAGTGTTTGTCAATAATTAATTACATTTAGTCCAACGGCAAAACAATTTAAGTATATTGAGTTCTGTTTGATCGTTCATTAAGTACGCTACTGTTCTTCTTTTCATAAATATCACCAGGCTGCCGGACAGCAATAAAAATATTAAGAGGTGATTTACGGTAATTTATGCGGTCAGCGCATTACTGGTTGCTTTCCACGCTTCGAACGGTTACACGTAAAGTATACTCAATCTGGTCTACTGTTTTCTTTATATAGAAAATAATATTTATTTAATTTTCCGTTTTCATCCTTCATTCGTTATTACACCATGTGCTATTTTGAACTAACCCTATATATTGAGCTGAATGAAGTCATATTCAACTGAGATTGGATAAACTATACAAGACTTCCTAGTAAAATTTCCACAGCCGAGCTTCGAAATATCATTCTGTAACATTGAGTATACCACTACCTTGATGAGTAATGAACAATTACTCCAATCTGCGAAATACCGCAAGGTCGTTCTTTATCGCGCTTACTTTCATCATTATCTTTTCGAAATCCTTTTAAAGCTCAGATCCGACACAATGCTGAAATGATATCCATTCGAATGAACATGAAATTAATTATATATCTTAATTACGAACGAGATTTCGATACCTTGTTATACAAAAAACTAGGTGTTTGTGAAACCAAAGCAAAAGATTCGGTGAATAAGCCCATTAATGGGTATGAGCGTTATAATACGAGCACGGTTTGTATTACAATTTTCAATGACAATATTGTACGAAATTTCACCAAACACATGGTTGGAAAACATTTTCAAGTTCAAATTGAAGGAGACAAATCAGATCTCTTTTTATTTATTGAGGAATGTTCGAAATGAGAAATGCTCCAGAAGGCCATGTGGGGTCCAATGCCTCTCAAAAACTTGGTTTCTGTTTCGTACCAAGGGCTTTCTCACTTCCCGTCAGATGATTATGAATAATAAGGCACATATCTGACCTGTCCTGGAATACTTAGACCTAGCTATAGAGGTTTTTTCTCCCCACAAAATAAAAGTCGCAAGTGGCCTATACTAAGTTTTATAAGATAGTTCCTTAATGAAAACCCCAGCAAAATCGATTTGTAGAATTTTTTAAACAAGAAATAGTGAAAAAATTACAACTTTTCTGGATTTTTGGAAATATCTCAAAGATTATTCAAGGAATCGTATTACAGTCAAAGTAACTTTTGTAGAAATGTATAAAACCTACAAATGGATTTTCATACGACCGGATCGGTGCATTTTCCACTGAGAAAATCCGGGAAGCCTCGAAAAAGAGACAATTTTTTTTATAAATTGTGAAAGGCTTTCGCGGCCATCGTCACTTACATGATGGTTCTTCGGGTTGTAAGACCGACGTATGTTCTGAGAAGATCTCGACGTTTCGCCACCACCAGTGGTTGGCATTTTCAAGAGTTATTTTGCAAATTTCTACTTTCTTAAGTTGCTGTCAAATGTTTTATATAACAAATGTCAAACATTTGACAGCAACTTAAGAAAGCAGAAATTTGCAAAATAACTCTTGAAAATGCTAACCACTCGTGTTGGCGAAACGTCGAGATCTTCTCAGAACATACGTCGGCCTTACAACCCGAAGAACCATCATGTAAATTTTTTTTATTTTTATAAATCTGAAGCTGGACAAACAATATTGCGGAAATTGATAGATAATAATAGTGGATCAACTGTAGTTTTTGCACAATCGCATTATAAACAATTTAAGGGCACATCTTACAAGATGCGCCGATTTAAAGGAAATCGTCGTATTCAAATTCTGTAAACGGCATCTGGAAGTAGAGATCAATATCTACAATTTGTTTATTTTGGATTATCACCTGAAAGGTGGGAAATGTGTTGAAAATGTTACTGAAAGTTTATCAAAACGCTTCAAAGTGCGTCCGAAGTCACCCGAGTAACTTCCAGTGACATTTTCACTTACATTGGGTGCGTCTAACAGCGTGCAGCGGTTGCAGCCGCTTTTACGCTTCAGCTCTTGCAGCCGCTGTAGATAAATAAAGTGCTTTATATTCGGCTGGATTTATTTGAAGCGGTTCAGCGGTCTTTAATTTGACATTTTAGGGACCGTCTAGTAGACTTGTGAAGCGCTTTTATGCTTCATCCAGCAAAGCGCTTTCCGCTTTTCTCTCATAGACACAGCCAATATCACAAGAGCATAAATTATTCCTGGAAATTTTCTTTCGGGCACGAATATTTTAAGAAGAAGATAATTTTCAAATGAGAAGGATCTAGAAACCCATTTTTCTCCTCTCATTCTGACGGAGATCAAACAAAGAATAACTACTTCCTTGACTAATGTTACGACGGTCATTGAATGGTATCTGACCTATATCTGTACAATGTTCCTCAAATAAATTATGGAGACTCAATTGCAAAAAAAAATATTGCAAAAAAAAAATTACGTATTTCGACTTAGACCGCATAGGAATATTTAAAAACATGCGAAAATCCGCGAGTATTCAACTTATAGAAAATTTTCTTCTGAATCCGAAAATGTACTCGTTTTTGGAATAAGAAGGCTGATCAATTTAGAAAATGTGAATTTTGTGGATGGGTGGATTTCTCCGTTAAAAAATTGCCTTTTATAGTTAACTCTTTGTCGAATTCAATTTTTGAGGTGATAAGCGGAATCTTCTCGTCGAGTTACGCCTAAGGGAAGTTTTGGATTTTTCGAAAAATGCAAAAAAAAAATTTTCGCAAAATTCGATTTCCTTCTATATAGAATATTGCATTTTTCAACTTTAATCGCATGGAAATATTTTTGAAATGCGAAATCCAGCGAATATTACTTCATCTCATAGAAAATATTCTTCTGAATTCGAAAATGTACTTCTTTTTCGAATCAGAATGCAAATTCATTTAGAAAATGTCGATTTTGTGAATGGGTGCATTATTTCGTCGAAAAATTTGTATTTTTCGACAATGCGAAATCCCGGGAGTATTACTTCATCTTATGGAAAATTTCCTTATGAATACGAAAATCGTCAAAAAATTGCCCTTTTCCAATTAACTCTTTGTCGAATTCAATTTTTGAGGTGGTATTCGGAGTCATCTCGTCGAGTTACGCCTGAGGGAATCTTACGATTGTTCAAAAATGCAAAATAAAAATTTTCAAAAAATTCTATTTCTTTTCATGTAGAATATTGCATTTTTCGACTTTGATCGCCTGGGAATATTTCAAAAATGCGGAATCCCGCGAATATTACTTCATCTTACAGAAAATTTCTTTCTGAATCGGAAAATGTACTTGTTTTTCGAATCAGAAGGCTAATTCATTTAGAAAATTGGCCCCAACACAGAGTCCTGGGGTATACCATGATTTATTTCTCTGAAATCTGATGAACAGTTATTGAAATAGACAGCCTAAAACCGATTTGTCAGATGAGACTCAATTAGCGAAAGTGCTATCCCTCTAATGCCATAATGAAATAACTTTTGCAGCAGAATATCATGAGCAACACAGTTGATAGCTTCAAGGTCCTCGACTATGCCGCTCACCATATCCATTTACTAAGAAGAAGAATGATATCCATTACTACCGCTATGGTTGAACATCCCGATCTGAAACCGAAATTGCGAGTCACTAAAAAAATCTGTTGCTTCCAAATAACTTGTTAACCTTTGTTTAAAAATTTTTTCAATTATTTTGGAGAAATGGGACGATAGTTTTCAACGAGTGATGTGAAAATTTTCCTGTACTAAAAATTTGGTTGAACATGTCGGTTCTATAATTATGTGCGATGTTTCTTTGATGATTTTACTCAGATTTACATCAGCGCATGCAGCATTTTTCGAAGGACGAATGTTATCCATAACTTCATGTTGGGTTACAGGAAGCAAGAAGAAAGTAGAGGTACTGAAAGAGTTTTCGTAAAATTGAGTATTTCACTTTCATCAGGAATATCAGGCAATGATTTTATAATCAATTCTGCAACTGCAACTGGGATTTTGTCTTGTCTCCTTCAATAGCATATTAAAGTGGATAAAAAGGCCTTTCAAACACGCGCGAAATAGAGCAACTGTTTGAAAGACCAGTTATTCACCAATACGTTACGCTTTTTTTATTGGTACAATTCGAAATCATAAATACTGGTATTGTTACTACAAAAAATGTTAATATGTACTGATAAAGTAAAATTGTTGAATTTGTGATGTGACATCAGTATACCTTTCGTTGTCATGGAAATGAGAAAAACAGAGAGGAAGGAAGATTAATAAAATTGTTGTCACTGTAGTGCCTAAAAATTGATTCTAATATCGATTCTTTGAATGGTAAAGCAGAATCGCGGTTAATAAGGCAAAAATCTAATGATGCACATAAAAAGAAAATGACAAGTTCATCAAATGCATGGAAAAGCAGAAGGTAACAAATATAAATGAACTATAGTTGTTTATTTGACGTTACAAGTTACTTCTGTCAGATGAATAATCAAAAGTTGTCCAGCAGTGCGTAAAAGCTTGGTTTACGCACTGTTGTAGACAAAAATTATTATATGCCAGATTGCTTTAGACTTGTTTTCAGCAAAACAAATGTAATCATTATAGGTTTGCAAACTTTTTAGCAGTAAGCCCAATTACACATGTGAAATAAAAACGAACAAGTTGAATTTCCCCGTAATTTACCGAACATTGAAGGTTATGTATGCGATGAAACCCCCTATCTTTCCGAAAGCATTTGCGGTGACTCATTACCCTTCACTGTGGCATTGAAAACGATAAGCAATATCAGACTTACTACAATTAAAATAATCGGATACCTTGAACGACGATTTCTATTTCAGTATCGGTTAATTACTGAACCGCTATATTCAAAGGACGGTAAGGAGTGTATGCCACTGCGTCTCAACAAAGAGAGTCTAAGAAATTTTCACTCTCGTCAATCTGTCAATGGTAGCATGTGTTGGACGAAAGAGCATACCTTCTACAAATATCAATAGCATCAACACGAAAACCATCCTCCATAACGGCAAATCTCCCCGTTAACAGTTGAGAATCGGACCCCCCCGGGGTTTTTGGAAAATCCGGCTCGAAGGACCAAAAAATTGCTATCTCGAGAACGGTAAGAGCTAGAGGGATGGCGTTTTTACCGTTTCACTTTTTTGGAGATAACTCGAGAACGGTGACGCTTAGGAGGATGAGACTTTTACCATTGGGTTTGTAATGAGTAATCGCACACGACGGATTGATCCATTCATGAAGCCAGAAATATTTTTTTTCCAATCTTTGATTTCTAGTTTCATAAAACGTATCTAGCAGGACGATAAATAAAATTTTCCCATTTTCTAAATGTGTCCGAAAAACCGTTCTCGATGTCTTCTATCGATTCTACATAGTCCCTAAAACACCTATTTTTAAGGCTTAATTAACCTCGGAGATACAAATTTAAATTTAAAGAAAATAAATTCTCAATCGTGAAATTGTCATAAAATCTAACGTTACCGAACCGAACTAGATCTAAAAACACCAAAATTGGAAAAATAAATTTTCAAAAAAAAAAATGTTATTTTTCAAGATATGAAAAAATGTAACAACTTTTTGTAGATCTTTTTAAGGGCAATAAAACTGTTTCCTTGCATTTTTTAGATATCTCGTTCAGTTTTCGATGTGTTATTAGAAAAAAAAATGATATAAAAGTCCCTAATTTTTCGTTTTTTCAAATAATTCCCGGACTATTGACATTATGGAAAAAAATTCATGGGATAGTTTTTGTAGATCTTCGGAAGGTGATCAAAATAGGTGTCATGTGAAAATTGAAAATCTGTTGCCACCTTTGAGTTTTTGTTGGTTTTATAAAGAAAAATTCAATATTCCGTTCAGTTTTGGAAAATTTCATTGACACCTTTCGTATATCTTTTCAAGAGAAATAAAATTGTTCATTTACATTGTGTCGATATCTCGTTTAGTTTTCGAGATTTTGGTGTATTTTGAAAAAAGTGAGAAGACCCTTATTTTTCGTTTTAACTAAATATTTCCCGGACTATTGATATTATGGAAAAAATTCATTTGAATTTTTTGTAGGTTGAGCGTTGATGTTTGTATTTTCAGGGGGTTTCCTGCAGTTGACATAGCAAATGCACCACTTTTTTTGTTAATCTGGACTTATGCTCAGATGAAGGAGACTATTAATATCATAGTTCATAACACATAACAATTTTAATTTACATTTTTGAAACGCTTTGTCGATAAGTTGAAAAACTTCTGACATCAAAGTATATTTTGACTTTGGCTTCTTTCATTATTCCTTTTGGCATAATACTTTTTTCACTGCAGATGAGAAAAATTATTTTTAGAATTACAAATGGAGTCGATAAACAAGCTAAACTCACATAATAAACAAACCATTTGTCATAGAAACCATTACCATCTCGAATGACATATTTTATAAATTTCATCAACTGTCCTGAACATCAAAAGAACCCTCAAGTAAGGAAACGTATTCGCGTTTATAACTTATCAGCTGTGGGTAAAATTGTGTTGCGCTTAGACAATAAATAACTATAAAATTAGCCTAAAAAATTACCAAAATTTACAAATATTCCACTAGCACCTCTTGACTAGGCCACAATTGTTTCCCCCCACTTTCCCCACGTTTAGGATACCTGATAAAAAAAAAATTCTTTGAGATCACAAAATGATATTTTATTGATTTCATCCATTAGTGATTTTGTGGTTGTGCAACCAACTCCTGAACCAAAGGCCCATGGATCGAATCCTGGCTGGGGCAAGAATTTTTCATTTAATTATAGTGGTAGATTTAATTCACCGTCTGTAGTCCTCCACCATTCAGTTTTGGGTTCAAATTAACAGTGCTGCTCCTAAGGTGGTGTGTGGAGTAACAAAGCCCACAGAACACTGAAGGGTATAGGTCAATGTCCTTTATAAAATACAATTAGTACTAGGCTCTAGAACAAAAATAAATAATGTTATATTATTTATACCTTTAACACAAAAATACCAAAAGAAACATTTTACTGAACATTGATTCAAAAGAGAAAAAGGGTTGAGTTACAGGATGACCTCCATTTACCGACACTCTGGAAACAACCCTTGAGTAGGAATTCGCTGCGTTCTGGTTTTTGGGCTCTTATGATTTGTTTAATACCCGACATAATACTGAAATTTCAGTGAATTTCACCTAAAATTTTTCCTCAAGATTAGTGAAGCATCCTTCATTTCTGTTTGAGATCCCGTGGATGAAGATTCGTCACAACATTCCACACCGATGTACCTTCTTCAACTTCTTCAAACACGAAAAACATTGATCCACTAGTAATAAATACACCATCATTAACAGAACCATGAATGAAACGGATCGCCACCTTTCATTTGTCCGAGGACATCGCTTACTTTTCGAGTTTGCTGACCAGACAAGGTCAGCCACCATAGAGATCCGGTATCGATGCCTACGTAACGAAAGGTGAACAACAGAAGTCGAGATTTATTCTCGTGTGACTCACTCCGCCATATATATGCATTACCACTTGATGTCATATGTAAAGGTATACCGAAATGAGTGACTCATTGCGGTAACAAGTCGTGGATTGCACTAAAACAATTAACGAGATCGTTTTGAACTTGTTTTGATTAGGATCGTGTAGGTACGAAAATGGTGGTGAGGATAATATTGTGCCCACTATTTAACTGATTTCGTTTCATGGATTACTGCACAGAGCTTTTTTGAAACATGAAAGCCATCAGTATAGTTTAGGAAATAATGTTTGCAAATTTAGATGAATCATTGTTTCTCAATGTGCATCTAAGGAATTTTAATACATACCCAGTATCACTAATGAAAACGGATTTTTGAAAATACAGTCTTTCGCAAATTTCCTAACTCCTTAACCGGTCGAAGACGGTATTTTTGCAGAAAAATCGAAAAAATTATAATATCGTCGAGGTTTACCAAACACTTTTCGTTCTGGATACCTCGGAGAAAAAATATTATCCATTTTGCGCTGAAAGGTCGCTGGCGCGTTCTTCAACCCGAATGGCATCCTCAGATACTATGCCTTAATGAAAACTCTTCTTTCAAAATCGGCTTTTTCCTTTCCAAATAGGTGTGAACCACTGGCTGAGTAGAGAGTCATGAAATACTGGCATTTCCCAGTTTGTCCAACAAATCAGTGATGATGGACAAAGGATATTTGTCATCATCTATCGTCTTCTCAGATAGTCAACAAGTAACTTCCATTTTCGTTTCCCTGAACTATCAACCTTTATGATTGGCGATGACCAAGGGGATAATTCTCTGACTGACTTCTTACTTGTGAATGAATACTTGTGAATAATAATAATAATAATTTATTCATAATATCCCAAGAAACAGGTTTGTTTATGGTACGGATACAAAATAATGATAATAATAACTGCCTTACAAATCTACAGAAAAAATAATATACAATTTATATAAATTCAATTCATAATCAACTTAAAAAAAAGAGAAAGTTATCCATGTCAATTCAAAATAGTTGGACGGAAAAATAAAATAAATTATGGAGAAAAAAATGTCATTTTAGACTAATTGACGAAGAAAATGGGTTTATTCTATTTTTTAAAAGTCACTTTTGTAATTTTTTTATATTTCTTTTGGTATTGAATTGGTAGATATCTGTACCATCATAGTATATCGATTTTTTTCCAAAATTACTTCTGAGATTGCTGAGGCTTAAACAGTTTGCTTGTCTTTTTTTGTGATCATGTATGTTATTGATTTCAATGAAATTTAAATTATAAACTTTCTGTTTCAATCGAATAAAGTGAATAAATGAACAAACTTTTACTTTATTAAGGGAATTCAAATTTAGTGAACTCCTAGGTTTATACAGTGCGGCTTTTTTTAGTCCCCCCTTGTTAACTTTTGAACGGTTCGACGTAGAAACATGAATAAAAAACCATTTGGAGGGTTTCACCGATACTACTTTTTGAAATAAAAAATATGGTGATTGCTCGACAGGGGGCGCGGGGGGGGGGCACATCAACTCAAAAATTTTAAATGGCATGGAGGTTCAAGTGTCACATCGTTGAAAGGAGAATTCAATTCTCTTTACAACCATCTAATTTTTTTTTAATTTAGTTGACATTTTTCATTGAAATTACTCGACAGATGGCGCTAGGGACAGATCAACTTGAAAATTTCGAAAGGCATATAAATCGATATTGAGAAAAAATTTCTCAACAAAATTCAAAAATATTTAGATGGTTGTGAAGAAAATTGAATTCTCTTTTCAACGATGTGACACTTGACCCCTCATGCCATTTAAAATTTTTGAGTTGATGTGCCCCCCCCGCGCCCCCTTTCGAGCAATCATCATATTTTTTGTTTCAAAAAGTAGTATCGGTGTAACCCTCCAAACGGTTTTTTATTCATGTTTCTACGTCGAACCGTTCAAAAGTTAACAGGGGGGGGAATAAAAAAAGCCGCACTGTATAAATTTGCAGGTAAGTTACACTTACACATGGTGCCCATCAGCAGTTTGCAACATTGGATAGCTTTCAAAAAGTAAGGATAGGAAAGTGGAATACATTGTGATCCATTTGTTACGATTTTCTCACTGAACTGGCGCAGTTAGTCGAAATAACAATTTACAAGTCTTCATAATTCCAGAACTATCAACTTCTGTGATATAAAACCATTAATCAAACTTGTTCAGAATTTAACGTAGAATCTAATAATGCAATGAAAGTCTCATTTAAAAAATGAACTTCTAAGTCGCTGTGCTTTTTTGAGACACTCTGTATGAATGAAACTAAACCATTAAAGAGATCGAATGAAACCCTGTATTTAACATTTTTTTTGTAATATGGAAAATGAAGAAGTTACGGGGGGGGGGGGGGGGGGCGACGGACTTTTGGTCCTCACTGTATATGCAATTATTATTATTACATACATATATGTAAGCAAATTTCAGTATTTGACTGATTGTTTTGACTTCAATTCAATTTTACAGTTTTGACTATATTTATACATTTATTTATAAAATGTTATCAATTTAATTTACACTTACAGGTACACGCTTTGTCAATAAGAAATTATTCTTTGATAATAAAGCATATTTTGATTGATTGATTAATTGATGTACCTCAATGGTACAAATAGAGATAGTTGAAGTGAATTCAGAGGAGAAAATAACGATTGGAAAATTAAACTGGTTTACACAATAATAGAGAAGAAAAGTTAAGGTTCTGAGTTCTAACCACAATGAAGTTGTGACAAGAGTATGTTTAGCAAATAACGCTGTCATGCCTCAAAATACTTCAACTGATAACTGTCATCCGCAAAATGCATAAATTATTGGAACTTGAACATTGAATGTTACTATTCACTTTTAGCTTAGGTTAGTTCATGTTTGTTCGAATTAGTATGGCTAAGGCAAGTACTAAAATTCGAAAAGAGCTGTACATGACAATGCTCAAGTACCCCCGTAAAGCAAGCAGAACCACTTTGGAATTTTCTAATTTTCTTTAATGCCATAATTTTGGGCAATTTTTAGGTTAATTTATTACCCTATTCCCAAATTTTTTGCTCTTCAATTGTGAGAGATCGGAGGTTCTGCTAGCTTAACGTTAGGCTGGCAGAACCAAACCGCCAAACGAATGATTATGAAAAGTCTAATCAGACCATAATTTAAGGCTCATTTTAGGCTCACGTTTGAAGCAATCGCCGATTTTTTGTGGATTAATTTTTTTTTTAATTCTGGGTTCTGCTAGCTTAATAATAAAAAAGCAACTCAGGACAATTCCAGTTGGACAATAATTTTAGGCTCGATTCAGGCTAATCTATTACCCAATTATATATTCTTTTGCTCTTCAGTTGGAGGAGAAATCATAGGTTGTGTTAGCTCAACACTGAGCTAGCAGAACCTAAACATACCAACTAAGAACAAATCCAATTGGACAACAATTATGGGCCCTATTCAGGCTAATTTAGTAACCAATTATATATCATTTTGCTCTTCAGTTGGAGGAAAAATCATAGGTTGTCTTAGCTCAACACTGAGCAGGCAGTACCAAAAGGCTAACCGAAAGGTTATGAAAAATCTGACCACACCATAATTTTAGGCTCATTTTAGGCTCACGTTTGAACCCATCGCCTATTTTTCGGAAAAGCGTTTTTAAAAAAATCCTGGGTTCTGCTAGCCTTACCGTTAATCTAGCAGAATCCAAACATAAAGAAGCGACTAAGAACAAATCCAATTGGACAATAATTATAGGCTCTATTCAGGCTAATTTATTACCCAATTATATATTGTTTTGCTCTTCAGTTGGAGGAGAAATAATAGGTTCTGTTGGCATAACACTGTGCTGGCAGTACCAAAAGGCTAACTGAATCGTTACGAAAAATCTGATCACACCATAACTTTAGGCTCATTTTATGCTTTCGTTAGCACCCACTGTCGATTTTTTTGGAATGCGTTTTCTTTTAAATCCTTTGTTCTGCTAGCTTTACCGTTATGATAGGTTGTGTAAGATCAACTCTGAGCTGGTTGTAACAAAAGGCTAACCCAATCGTGATGAAGAATCTGATCAAACCGTAATTTATTGTCCAACTGGATTTATTCTTAGTTTGCTTTTTATGTTTGGGTAAACGGAAAAGCTAGCACAGAGCCACCTATAAGAACCACAGCAACAGATAAAAGTATCTCTCGGCGGGGTGGAACTGCAAGTGGGTACCCAGAATCCAGTATAAAGAACTGCAAATCCAGTTATTATCAACCTTTCATTGAATATAAAAAAGCGCATCCTCTCGTAGTGAATACACTAAAGATGGAAGTATGCCAAAGGAATTGTTCTACGAAGAAAATAATATATCGCGAATTGAAAATGCCGTTATGATCTACATTCTTTGGCACCATATTTTTTTAATGATTGCAATCGTAAGGTCTTTGTTTCAGTTGCACTATTTGGTCCGAGATATTTTTAATGAAGGAATGGAGTATAGTCACACATTCTGAATAGCACCGATAACGGGTTCTTATTGTTCACAATCGCGAAGTGTTATTGCAGAAACGGATTCTCTGAGACTCTACGGAAGAAAAGTTGGTTCGAATACTTGTTGGTTTGTTTCTTGATAATAGTTCCGATATTTACAGAAGACAATACTGAAAATTCGTGAATACTTTTTCTTAGCAATATTACTCTGAAACTTAGCTTAGTTTCGCGAAGATCAAAAAATAAAACCTGATGATGAATTGATTTTTGATAGTGAAGTGGCCGTCAAATTCCTTTTATGCATTGTTTTTTGTGATTTTAACCTCGCACAGTCTGAAAATAAAAAATGTGAAAATTAGGGAAATCTATGCAAGTGTATACAATGAAAATGAATAAATTTTTTCCTATAAGTTAACATACGTCTTGAACACATGATTTAATTTTGTCAATAACATCGTATTTGCCTATATGAAAAAATAAGTTCAAAGTAACTAAATAACATTTCCCTTTTTTAAAAAACGTTGACTTTCCGGATACTATATCTGCCTTCGTTATCAATACTTGAAAACTCTGTATTATATTTGGAGATAATAAGATCTTTAAAAAAGTTTATGAGAGAATCAAAGTAAAAAAAGGAGGAAGTTGAAAGAACTATCTGCAAGCTTTTATCGAACAACTAACTTCTCAGGGAAGAAGTAAGAAACTACAGAATGGTGACTGACTGATACTGGACACCTTGTATATCTAAATAGCAAATATCACCCTAATAATTTTTTGTCAGATTTGATTTGACTTTCGTGAAAGAAAGATCTTATTATCTCCAAAAACAATATAAATAGAGTTTTCAGTAAGTTTTCATGGCTTTTTGAAAAAAGAAAAAAATTCAGTTATTTTGCAGTTACAAAATTAAATAATTTTTTCAACACAACAGACATGTATAGATTTCCTTGAGAGAGAGAGAGAGAGATATGCTTTAGTGTCCGAAAATATAAAATCTTGTTGACAAAGTTAAAGTCTAAAATTAATTTCAAATTAAAGTATTTGGTTGTCGATTCATCCGTTGCAGTCATTAGTTATTGACTGCTAGACCTACCCTATACTGATGAGGAGCAACACTCCGAAATCGATATATAGGTGGTCCGAATGTTTCGATGAACATTCCCATGCAACCAAGCAATTGCAGAGATAACCTTGTAGGAACTCTGTACGGAAATTTCATCAGATGTAATTCAATATTCGTCGTGGCATTAGCCAGGAAAGTAGTTGTTTTCTGATGGATTTTCGACCCAACTTTTCCTATTGTATAGGATATTAGCAATGAGCAGTCCTCCGGACATCTTATGCCTCTTGTCATAAGCTCATTGTGACCTACAGTTTTCCTTTTCGTAAAGTAAAATGCAAAATTAAAAAACACCAGAAGACTTAAGGAGAACCACTAATAGCAACACAACTTAGTGAAAAATATGTTTTTAAAATAGCCTTGAAATGTCACATTTTAAAACTCGTAAAAACTAGCACCTAAAGAACACAAGTAAAATGCAAAATAAAAAAAAAACAGAAGACTTAAGGAGAACCACTAATAGCAACACAACTTAGTGGAAAAATAGCCTGAAATGTAACTTGTAAAAACTAGCACCTAAGAACATATTGATAAAAATTGAAAACAAAGTTGATTTAAAATGTATGATTATAAAATTCTTGTAAACTATAATAGGGTTTATTCAACAAGAGTTATTTCACCCCGTCTGAATTTTTTAAGGGATCAAATTTCTTTGATGTTTTTTGGTAGGTGATTGAACATCTTACAGCCTCCATAAATTACTGCATCTTCAACTAGAGCCGATGATAATATTGCCAGCTTGGCAGGTGGCCACATATAAATTTGTCTAGATGTTTTTTAATTAATTAATTAAACACACCTTTTCCATAACAAAGATCGCAACAACTGTAAATATTTTGTGTTTAATGAAAAAGGGTTTGAAGAAGTCAAGAATTTTTGCTATGCACATGTATTTTATTGCGCCTTTTTTGGAATAAAAAATCTGTTTATCAATTTTTATTCTGAAATCTATTTGAATAACTAGAAATCTTGTATCATCAGTGTTTCCTATAACATCATCACCCATGACTTGTTCATATGATTCATGATTAGTTTTTGTCAAATTCATAGCTAACTGATTTGAGTCGTTCCATTTCTTCACCTCAGACATTATCATCCTGGATATTCCCAAGGAGTGTTTTGGAATGTTTATCATGCCTGAATATACTTGTAACATCCGCCAGCAGTGTTATTTTTCCTGAAATATTAGTTTTGGTCGGAGCATTTACGCACAGTAGAAAAAGAGTTGGTCCAAGTATAGATCCCTGAGGCACACGGCATTCTACAGACGATTCACGGAGTATATTATTGTTTTCACCACATGGCTTCGACCTGACACATAAGATTCTACCCCATTCTGAGGAACACCTCTGAGACCATGTGGGTAAAAAGTTCCGTGGTTCACACAGTCGAAGTAATCCAAAAAAAGAGAAAATTTTGTAACTTTTCCAGCTTGAAAACCAAACTGGGCATTAGTGATAATATTATGTTTAAGTGAAACGAATTTCATCCATAAAATCAAACATATACAGGGCAATTCAAATTCGACCCCGACCATTGGGATCTCCTAAACTACAGAAGATACGTCGAAGCTTAAATTGGGGCAAAGTTGCGTATTCTGGTGCTTAACAAAATACTGTTTTGAAACTTGGAAAATTCCGAGTATTTCCGGAAATATCGGGAAAAAACTGAAAATCGGAATTTTCGTTTTTATTTTTTATATCGTTATTTGACAACATAGCTCAAAACCAAAAGTACATTTTCATTGATAGTTTTTTTCAGCTACACGTTTTCATGTTCAGATTTACTATCCGACGTTTCGTCTTCTGGCATTCATCATCAACTTTTTTTCTGTTATGGGCGCCATATTGTTTTTTATACAGAAAAATGGTGATTCTCATTCTGATTTCATTGATGTATAATTTGTTATGATTTGCACTTCTAAAACCACATATATTAAAGAAACAACTTCATCTGAGATGGTCATGACTCCATCGAAAAATTTTGTTTAATAAACACTAGTAGTCAGAACTCATTAAACACCATAAATTTGCACATATACTTCAGTCGAAATGTCCTCATTCTCAAATGAAGAAAAACGAGATATGTTGAAAATTTATTATAAATTTGATAGGAATAGTACGAAAACAACACAAATTTATTTTGAATTATATCCGGAAAGACAACAGCCGGATAGAACATTATTCGGAATTTTGGGAAAACACTTGGCTGAGTACGGTGCGTTTCAAAAAACAAGAATGAAATCATGAGCTTGTAAAAAATGCACAAAAACTATTACAACAAGTGTTGGAAATGATGGCCTTCCTCTTGAATACATAACCGAGCTTGTCGTCTCAAATTAAGAACAGCACTAACAATATCCCTTCTTCTGATAGACCTGAATTGCGTGATGATATTGTCTCTAAGTTCATCTACTGTGTCATATTCTTGCTCTCCATTATGTTCTTCAAAGTGCCCCACAAGAAAGTATCCAAACCTGTAAGGTCAGGTGACCTTGCCGGCCACCTCACTGGTCCAGAATTTCCTAACCACCTATTAGGAAATCTTTGGTGTAAATATTCGCAAACTGCTCTTTTATTGTGTGGAGGAGCCCCGTCATGCTGAAACCAGCATCTGTTATAATTAAAAATGGGAAACGTATCCATATATTCTTCGAATTCGTTTCTTAAGAACCGAAGATAGGTTTCCCCGTTCAAAGTATTAGAGAAGAAACGAGGTCCAAGTATTCGGTCGTCATAAATTCCAGCCCACACATTCAAACGAAACCGAACTTGTGGTCTGACTTCTCTGAAGTATCGTGGATTATTTTCACTCCAAATGTGCTCATTATTTCTATTAAAAACACCACAGTTCGAAAAAGTACTTTCGTCGGTCCAAATAATGTTTTTCAAGAAGTTTGTAGGGTCTACCCTATTCGAGAGCCAGCTACAAAATTCCATCCTTCTCTCAGGATCACCTGGATGTAATTTTTGTGAAATATGTATCTTATAACATTTCAAACCACTTTTTTGAATTCCCTCCAAACTCTCGTCTGTGGCACATCCATTTCTGCCGAAACTTGATGTGTTGATTTGGAAGTATCTGCATTTATCTAAAAAAGTACCAAAAATAATTATACTTCTTCGAATATGAAATGAACAATTATTTTACCTCGGCTAATAAGTTACGTCTAATATTTTGTTCCATTCTGCTTCCATATTTAATTCTTGGTTTTTGAAACGCACTGTACTCAGCCAAGTGTTTGCCCAAAATTCCGAATAATGTTCTATCCGGTTGTTGTCTTTCCGGATATAATTCAAAATAAATTTGTGCTGTTTTCGTACTATTCCTATCAAATTTATAATAAAGTTTCAACATATCTCGTTTTTCTTCATTTGAGAATGAGGACATTTCGACTGAAGTATTTGTGCAAACTTATGATATTTAATGAGTTCTGACAACTAGTGTTTATTAAACAAAATTTTGATGGAGTCATGACCATCTCAGATGAAGTTGTTTTTTTAAATATTTGTGGTTTCAGAAGGGCAAATCATAACGAATTATACTTCAATGAAATCAGAATGAGAATCACTATTTTCTGTATAAAAAAAACAATATGGCGCCCATAACAGAAAAAAAAGTTGATGATGAATGTCAGAAGACGAAACGTCTGATAGTAAATCTGAACATGACAACGTGTAGCTGAAAAAAAGTATCAATGAAAATGTACTTTTGGTTTTGAGCTATGTTGTCAAATAACGATAGAAAAAAATAAAAACGAAAATTCCGATTTTTAGTTTTTTCCCGATATTTCCGGAAATACTCGGAATTTTCCAAGTTTCAAAACAGTATTTTGTTAAGCACCAGAATACGCAACTTTGCCCCATTTTAAGCTTCGACGTATCTCCTGTAGTTTAGGAGATCCCAATGGTAGGAGTCGAATTTGAATTGCCCTGTATAGTAATGATTTTTTTACTCAGACGCCGTGGAACAGATTTAATTGAAAACAAAAAGGAATCTAAAATTAACGCAGGTCATTAAACGAAGTTCAATACAGAATTAGACGTAATCCAGGTGTTACTTTGTTTGATTTCGTTACATGCCGATGTTTGTTGTATTAGGAACTTCGGATGCCTGCTCGGGAACTATAAAAATACCGCTTGTCTGCGATCGCAATTCGAAATAAACTGATTCCAAAATATCCTCTTTATACGCATACGACATTAATATAAAACTTTTCCCTTCTATGAAAGGTTTTCAAAATATACCCCTACTTTCCCCTATACCCTGAATGAAAGTATAGGGATTAATATTATGAAATAAAATCATTCGCCAAAACAATGAGCACTCGGTACACTGAAGATAGTTCAATTTGACAGGCGTACAGGAAATCAATCGAATCAACTCAGGGTAATGACATCTATTCTGTATTTACGGATTCGTCCAACGGTGAATCGGTTTTCCTAAATGACGGTCGCGTTTTGAATCTATTTTACGACGCAGTATTGCAATCTTAACGGCTAGTCCTGAATTACTGAGAACATCTTTCAGGGAACTAGGACTCGCGATATAAGTTTCACCCACTCCTGGCTCACCGACTATTATATTTTGAATATAGATGCCAAACGAATTCCGGAGAGACGTATCGACCAGTCACTTTGTAATTTGATTGTCGTGACCTACGTACTAGTTGTAAGCGAAATCTGCCCCTTCTGGCCGTAGATCCGTTCCTTCAGGGTTAGATAGCGCTGTACGTCTTTGGTAGAGATGAAGGAGTGTGGCTAAACGATACCGGATGTCTGAAGGACAAAAATTGGATACGCTTCCTCCAACATATAGGCTCATTGAGTTCCGATTAGCAGGCAGGCCATACTTTTCGGATGCGCATCATTGGTACATGTTGGAAGTGGGGGACTCTTCAGTCCTACCATCCATTTTGTAGGACAAAAGTTTTTTCGAGTACCTTATCGAATTATCTCGAGGTTCAACTGAAGAACTAACTGTTATCAATGACTTTTTTGCATACCACTATCGAGAATTTTCGTAGAGGAAAAAGTTGGGCGTCTCGGCGAAATGAAGCTATACTCAGGAAGATTCAGCATGTTATTAATCATTTTTGAAAATAGGCGTGGGATCCTGGTCTAAATCTCCGCTCATTTGAAAGCACATTTGTGGATAACTATTTATATGACGTTGCACTATACTCCATTCCAAATAAGAATACAGTAGGTGGCGCCGTGATCAGTGAGAAAAACTCACTCAGCTAGATTTTTGTTGCAGCCAAGGAAAGCGCCAAATTTGAAGAGGTCACTATACTTTCAATACCATATAAGATGCTGATCTTATATGGTATTGCACTATGTGATACTGGCTTGGATTTCAACCAATTAGCGTAAAGCTCGAGCTTCCAGCACTGTATTCTTATTTGGAATAAAGTATAGATTGACTGGGGAGGGTGTCCAATATGCTTGAAACTTATACTGAACGAATTTTGTTCAACTTAGCAGGACATTAGATACAAAACTCAACACTACAAGCTCAGCTCGTTCCCTCACATTTGAAATGAAACTTTTGACAGCTCCTGTACAAGCATGGAAAATCTGGGACCAGCGACCGGTGGTAGCTGCTGGGATTTGAACCAGCGTCGTTTAGAAGACAAGCATTCATTCAATATTTGTAAATGACATATGACATAATTCTTTTCTGGAAAATATCCAAGTGTTATATTTGAAAAACTCGTAGCTCGACTTATGTCCTCAAAATCTTTCAGGTTGATAACTTGACCACAATAGCATTCTTTAAAAGAATAATCAATACGAATTTTCGCAATCACCCTGTACCTACGCCAAGATTTTTCGCGGTTTACATAATTACATTAGAAGATGTAATGCGATTAATGTAATGCTACTCGAATAGCTTCGAAGAAACCATAAAATGTGTAGTATGTTCTGCTGCTATAAATAATTCAAACAGCTTTGAGATTAAATTCAGACTGAAATTGAACTATTCCTTCGTCACGCGTTTCTTTGAATAAAACTAAGTCAATACAGACGTTTCCAAGAAAATAAACTACTGAGTGCTGCCTAGACTTCGTCAGAACGTGCTAGTAATAGAAGATTGTGATTGCATTGAGAGTTGAAGGCCAAGAGTTATGAGAGAGATTTATTCGCCTCAAAAAAAAGACAAGATACTTAACACGAAGAATAAGAATTAGTAGATATCTCATAATTGGCTAATTATGAGTTACTAAGTCGAAATTCGATAATGAGCTATTTCCGAGATACTAAGTTAGCTTTTTTTCTGGCGAAACTTTCAGTTTTACAGACAGAAACATCTCAGAAGCTTCTAAGAGTTTTTGCAAGCAAAGAAGATCCGGGACCGGCAGCAGGTGCTGGGATTTGAACCCACGGCGTATTAGTGAGAGTGAACGTTCTACCATCTCGGTCATAATAGGCCGTCTGACTTAGTATCTCATAATTAGCTAACTTCAAGTGACTTTTTGACTCAGTATCTGAATAACTAATTCCGAGCTACTAATTCATAATTCCAACTTAAGATCTAAGTATTATCTAATTTCGAGTATATAAAATTACCCAATTTCGAATTACTTTTTATCTGATTATTGGATAATTCCGAACTACTACATGAGTTAGAATTCCGACTAGAATCTCATAATTTTCTAAATCCGAGTTAATAATATCAGAACTAGCTAATTCGGTTATAGCCAGGTACAATATCGACTTAGTATTTTAGCTACTTTCGAGTATCTTAGTCAGAATTCCAACTTCTGTAATAGTACGTCAGACTTACTGTAACGGAACTATCTAATTCCGAAATAGTAAGTCACAATTCTGACTTAGTTTCTCATAATTCCTCATAATAAATCCAAGTAAATAATCTCAGAACTACCTAATTCTGTTATAGCCAGTCACAATATCGACTTAGCAATTTAGCTAATTTCTAGTATCTTAGTCAGAATTCCATCTTAATATCTCAGAAGTAGCTTATTGTGTAGAAGTAAGTTACTGCAGTCAGGATTCCGAAATGAGACTTCAATATTAACTAATTTCGAAAATATAAGTCAGAATTCCGACTTAGCATCTCATAATTAGCTAATTTCGAGTATCTTAGTCAGAAATCTGACTTAGACTTAGACTTAGAAGTAGCAAATTCCATAATAGTAAGTCAGACTTAGTATCACGGAACTACCTAATTCCGAAATAGTAAGTCGCAATTCTGACTAAGTTTCTCATAATTAGCTAAATCCCAAGTAAATAATCTCAGAACTACCTAATTCTGTTATAGCTAGTCACAATATCGACTTAGCATTTTAGCTTATTTCTAGTATCTTAGTCAGAATTCCAACTTAATATTTCAGAAGTAGCTTATTGTGTAGAAGTAGGTTACTGCAGTCAGGATTCCGAAATAAGATTTCAATATTAACTAATTACGAAAATATAAGTCAGAATTCCGACTTAGCATCTCATAATTAGCTAATTTCGAGTATCTTAGTCAGAAATCTGACTAATATCTTAGAAGAAGCTAATTCCATAATAGTAAGTCAGACTTGGTATCACGCAAATATGTAATTCCGAAATAGTAAGTCACAATTCTGACTTAGTTTTCATAATTTGCTAAATCCGAGTTAATAATCTCAGAACTAGCTAATTCTGTTGTGGCCAGTCACAATATCGACTTAGCATTTTAGCTAATTTCTAGTATCTTAGTCAGAATTCCAACTTAATATCTCAGAAGTAGCTTATTGTGTAGAAGTAAGTTACTGCAGTCAGGATTCCGAAATAAGATTTCAATATTAACTAATTTCGAAAATATAAGTCAGAATTCCGATTTAGCATCTCATAATTAGCTGATTTCGAGTATCTTAATCAGAATTCCAACTTAATATCTCAGAAGTAGCTTATTGTGTAGAAGTAGGTTACTGCAGTCAGGATTCCGAAATAAGATTTCAATATTAACTAATTTCGAAAATATAAGTCAGAATTCCGACTTAGCATCTCATAATTAGCTAATTTCGAGTATCTTAGTCAGAAATCTGACTACATAATTCTGTTATAGCCAGTCACAATATCGACTTAGCATTTTAGCTAATTTCTAGTATCTTAGTCAGAATTCCAACTTAATATCTAAGAAGTAGCTTATTGTGTAGAAGTAGGTTACTGCAGTCAGGATTCCGAAATAAGATTTCAATATTAACTAATTTCGAAAATATAAGTCAGAATTCCGACTTAGCATCTCATAATTAGCTAATTTCGAGTATCTTATTCAGAAATCTGACTAATATCCTAAAAGTAGCTAATTCCATAATAGTAAGTCAGACTTAGTATCATGGAACTATGTAATTCCGAAATAGTAAGTCACAATTCTGACTTAGTTTTCATAATTTGCTAAATCCGAGTTAATAATCTCAGAACTAGCTAATTCTGTTGTGGCCAGTCACAATATCGACTTAGCATTTTTGCTAATTTCGAGTATCTTAGTTAGAATTCCAACTAAATATATTAGAAGTAAGTTACCGCAGTCAGGATTCCGACATAAGATCTCAATATTAACTAATTTTTGAAAATATAAGTCGAATTCCGACTTAGTATCTCATAATTAGCTAATTTCGAGTATCTTAGTCAGAATTCCGACTAATTTCTTAGAAGTAGATAATTTTGTAATAGTAATTCACAATAAATTATGGTATCTCATAATTTGTTAATTTCGTGTTACTGCTACAGTCAGGATTCCGACATAAGATCTCAATATTAACTATTTTCGAATATATAAGTCAAAATTCCGATTAGTATCTCAGAACTAGCTAACGAAATAAGTGAAAAATTCTGTTTGCAACTTCCTCTGCAAAATTGTTGGCAGTAAAAGTTACCTTGTGCAGTGTTGACGACTTCAACTTGGGTTTGAGATAGCAGGAAATAGTAAGCAATAGATTGTATACAAAGTAGCTAGCAAATGCTTATACTACATAGGTTTGTCTCTCTCATAACTCAACAAAATGAATGGCCTGTTTCAAGAAATCCGAGTAAAGCATAAGAGTGAAATATTACACCAAAATGAGCGACCCTGTACAATATCTATCGTGCGTTTCGTCACGTTCTGGATTGTTTCATAATCTCCATTTCGATCTTTCTTATAGAGAGTGCATGACTTAATAGCCAAGCTATTTCTTTTTTTAGCGCAGTTCGTGTTATTTATATTTTTTATAAGACAACATTCGAATCGGCATCGTCGTATATTCGCTAGAGGTCGTGTCGGAGATTTAATTGCAGTCCGGGAATTCCTCAATGAAAATCCGATCTCGAATAGCATCTCGACTATCGGATGTCATGTTGATTTTATCATACTTATACGCTATTCTCATACCGGGTGTCGTATTCAAGACAGTGCACCATGGAGATCTTCAAAATTAATTAATATTCTGGAGTACAAAGTGCAAGGAATGAATAAACTTTAAAAAACCTTTTTAGAGAAAAGCTTTTAGTCCGGGAGCCAGTGACAGATTTCCATGACCAAGTTCCTCTCAAGCGAAAATTGGTGGAATGCATCAGAGAGTTATATTATAAAGCTTCGTGAACGTCAGCAGCACAAAAAAAATTGTACCTTCTATGATATCCTCTCAAATAAAATTTTCCCTTATATTCGGATTGCGTCAATTTAACATGTTTCCGGGAAGGAGGATATAATTGAATATATTTTTTTTCTTCGTGCGTAGGAAGCTACTGTGCTGATCATCTCCCCCCTCCCACACCAACGGAATCGCAGCTGACGTTCACGAATCTTTATAATACGACTCTCTGATGCATTCCACTAAATATCGCTTGAGAGGAAATGACTGACCAAATTTTTACCGGGCTCCTGGACTATTTCATTTAAATGTACTGAAAAGAAGAAAATAAATTTTAATGAATTAAACCCACCAATCTGTTACATTATAAAATTTTAAATGATTTAAAAGCTTCTCGCGAGAAGTATCTATGTATTTCTCATTGTGAATTAAATTTAAAATTACCTTCTCGTGACAAGCTTTCGTATCATTTAAAATTTTATAATGTTACAAAATGATTGGTTTAATTCACTTTAAAATTAATTTTCTTCTTTTTACTGCATTTAAATAAAAGCTTTTCCCTAAAAAGTTTTTTTAAAGTTTATTTATTAATTTCTCTTTTAGATTTCTTTTGATATGTTTTTTAGTCTGTTAATTTAAATTAATGCGTTCTTGTTGCATGGTCGCTTGCCTATTAAATTACTACAAACTAGTTTTTCAATGAGGAGACCTTTCAGTGATTTGACCCTACTTAAAGCCTCATATGCTAGTCCAGCAGCGAAGAGCTTTGGGCCTAGATAGACATCGGCATGGTCAACAGTACTATCCTGCAATTTGTGTATTGTGCAAGCTGTGGATTTTTCCACTTTTTTTGAAAAGAGGGGGGGAGCGAGCCCACCGGCAGTCATATTTTTTGTCGTTTTTTTCCATGTATGAAACCGTTGAAAATTTTTCCGAATTTCGACGCGTTCTCTATCTAGCTTTCGAGGGGGGAAGAGGGATACATTTTTTTGAAACCGTATTATTCGTTGGTCAGATAATTTTCACTATTTTTACGGATTTTTTCGATTTCCATTTCGCGAGTTTTCCTGATTTTTTTTTTGTGACAGGAAAGGGGAGCGAGACCCCAATCGGTTTTTTTTTCATCGTTATTTTCCATGTCCGAAACTGTTGAAATTTTTTTTCTGAATTCCTTTTCCTCTATCTAGCTTTTCAGGGAGGACAGGGAAGGTGAATTTTTTTAAACTATAATGTTCGACGATCAGATATTTTTCACTATTTTTACGGATTTTTCTGATTTTAATTTCGCGAGTTTTCAAACTTTTTTCCAGAATTATTGACGTCCAAATCCGTCAAGAAAACTTCCGAAACCCTAGGCGTTCTCTAACTAGCTTTCGGGGGGCAGGGGGGGGACAATTTCTTCGACAGAACTGAACCAACATGTACATTTTCAATTCCATAGGTTAAAAGGAAGTGGTTCGAATTCAGCTTGCAAGATTTGTACCCATCTAACACACACACAAAGCAAGTTAAATAAAAGTGTTTAATAAAAAAAAATACAAATACATTTGATGGGATAGCCTTGAAACCAGAACTGCCAGGAAAAAAAAGTTGTTGCAACTAATATGCTTGCCATTCCGACCCTACTGTTCTCCTTGGGAGTGGTGAAATTGACAGAAGAAAAGTGAAAACTCGCAAAGTTACACATTTTCCTAGGAGCTTGCATTCTAAATCTTCCGTTATACTTCCCGAGATAACAGGGAGACTGTGGACTTTTGAGTTTGCAGTGTCTCTGTAACAGAATGGTGAATCTTGGATCCGAGTCAGTCCACAAGCCTCAATCATTGCTCTCAGTAACTAAACTACTCAACACTAATTTCGTCGCACCCCAAAATTTTGACCATATTAAAATCTGAATAACTTTTTTCTGCATTGGACAATTTGAATCCTGTAAACACTGTTCGCTAGCCCAGTCTTCTAGCTATAATCTCGTACTTCTTCAAAACATAAGGTTTTCCGTATAGAATCACTACAGGGTATTATCTGAAACTGTGCAAAATTTCTGAATTTTCAAAAGGATCCCAAATGAAGAAAAAAATTTTTTTTTCAAATTTGACAGCAGTGGCATGAAGATGAACTCATTACCTCAAGATATTTTTCGAATTGTCTTATTATCTCTTTTGTTTACAGGGTGATCTCAAAAATTTAACTTTTTGGTTTTGCAGTCATAACTTTTTTCCTCTTCAACCGATTTTCAAAATCTCCGGCTCATTTTGAAGCTGAAACTTTAGATGAAGAGGTATGAAGATCAGAATGGACTCAAGATGAAGATTGAAGATCAAGGGTTTCCTCAAAGGTGACCTAAATCTGAAACACCCTCAAAATCAGGTTGGTAGGAGAATCAAAAGAAAATCAACTTGTTTTCGGAATGATCATCCATTCTGAATACGTCCTGATCTTCCTTGCTGTCAGTAGTCAATAATTGTGCATGAAACAACCCAATTGTAACGGCAGGATTTTGAAAAAAAAAAAAATTAACCCATTGTTCGCCTGAAAGGCATGGTCCGTAACCAAGGTAACAAGAATCACATACAGTGACTGACAAGCCTGACCAACTGAGGCTCATTTCACAATAGCGGTTTTTTTCTCAATCGTGGAGCATTAATCGTGTTAGTAAGCAAGAACAAGAAAACAAGTTTTATTGAGTTTTTATTGAACAACAACAAAGAGAAAATAACTTGAATAACTTTAGAACTAAAAAATCTTTTTGATATTCAGTATTTAGTGGGGCCTCCCCTTTTGGCAATTACTTCATTGACCCTTTCCGGCATGCTGTCTATCAGACTATCAATGAACTCCTGTGGTACAGCTGTCCATTCTTGCTGTACCGCATTCACCAAGTCATCCAAATTTTCCATTCGCCCTTCCCTTTCTTTCAATTTCAATTTCATACGACTCCAGACATGTTCCATCGGATTCATATCCGGAGAGAAAGGCAGCCAGTTCATTCGCTCAATACCGTGATTCCTCAAAAACTCGTTGACAATGTGAGCCCTATGCGGTCTCGCATTGTCATCAACGAGAAGAAAGTTGTTGCCGCTATTTGCGGCGTAAGGAACCACGATTTCTCTAATACATAAATCTCTATACCTCTCACCGTTCATACTATCTCCTCTCAGAATCACCAATTCACTCCTCCCATTCATCGATATTCCACCCCACACAGTCACTCCTCCACCTCCAAAAGCCACCCTCGCCTCCATATTTCCTTCCAAAAACCTTTCATTCCTCCCTCTCCAAACCAACACACGACCATCCTTTCGAAACAAGTTGAACCTACTCTCATCCGTAAACATACACCTACTCCACTCTGCTATTCCCCAGTTTTGATGTTCTTCCCCCCATAATCGTCTTGCTGCTCGATGTACAGGTTTCAGTAAGGGGCAGGCAGCTCGTCTCCTTGCGTGTAATCCAAGATCGTGGATCCGGCGTCGGATTGTCTGACTTGAAACCTGAATTCCCGTAGCATCGATCAATTCACGACGAATTTTGGGGGCGGTTGAAGTCCGAATCCGCCGTACCAATCTTCCAATAAGGCGGTCTTGAGCGGGAGTTGTTCTTCTTCTTGTACCCCTTCTTGGCCCCCTAGGTCGATACTGAATATCCCCAGCGTTAGCTCGGACGTGGGCCCTTTGGACGGATCTAACTGTTGTTCCAAGCAGATTGGCAATTTGGAGGGTAGATAATCCTTGTTCCGTCATTCGTGGAATCAATTCCAGCTGGTCGGGCGTTAGATGCGGCATCGATATGATAATTTTTTTTGCAAACGAATCAAAATTGACGTCTAACCTAGCTTGTCAGTCATTGATTGTGATTCTTGTTACCTTGGTTACGGGCCATTCATTTCAGGCGAACAATGGGTTGATTTTATTTTTTTCAAAATCTTGCCGTTACAATTGGGTTTTTTCATGCCCAATTCTTGACTACTGACAGCAAGGAAGATCTGGAAGTATTCAGAATGGATGATCATTCCGAAATCAAGTTGATTTTCATTTAATTCTCCTACCAACCCGATTTTGAGGGTGTTTCAGATTTAGGTCACCTTTGAGGAAACCCTTGATCTTCAATCTTCATCTTGAGTCTATTCTGATCTTCATATCTCTTCATCTAAAGTTTCAGCTTCAAAATGAGCCGGAGATTTTGAAAATCGGTTGAAGAGGAAAAAAGTTATGACTGCAAAACCAAAAAGTTAAATTTTTGAGATCACCCTGTAAACAAAAGAGATAATAAGACAATTCGAAAAATATCTTGAGGTAATGAGTTCATCTTCATGCCACTGCTGTCAAATTTGAAAAAAAAAAATTTTTTCTTCATTTGGGATCCTTTTGAAAATTCAGAAATTTTGCACAGTTTCAGATAATACCCTGTAGTGATTCTATACGGAAAACCTTATGTTTTGAAGAAGTACGAGATTATAGCTAGAAGACTGGGCTAGCGAACAGTGTTTACAGCATTCAAATTGTCCTATGCAGAAAAAAGTTATTCAGATTTTAATATGGTCAAAATTTTGGGGTGCGACGAAATTAGTGTTGAGTAGTTTACTTACTATTTCAAAATCATCGCGATGCGTTCCGAAGCAAATTGTAAGTAAGGAGAAATACCAGAAAAACGATGAATGTCTTTGCTCATAAGTTGCCGAGCAGCGATGGTGGATTTCAACATATTTATCCTATCATGAAAAAGCGAAATATATATGTAAGCACAAGGTCTTCTAACCGAAGCCACAAATGTGTGGTTGGCTTCCTGTTGTTGACTTCCTTTGTTTCTATTTTTACATCCAAGTGTTGTACATCTTCGCACTTGATTTTACCGTACTGATGAGAGCTTAAGCTCGAAACACGTGTCTACGGTTGCACAACAATTTGAGGGTTATACCCAATAACTTTTCTCTCTATATTTTCATATATAGCCCCTCGAAAAATCCTTTCTGATTTATATATATATATATATATATATATATATATATATATATATATATATATAAAGAACAGTAGTGGCCCCAAAATGGACCCTTGAAGAACGCCAAAACTCAAGGATTAGACGTATTTCCAACCAAAACAACATGCTGAGTACGATTGAGGAGGTAATTGCATATCCACGTGACATGCAAAATTCCACTCGAAGGTAAATTTTCGTGAAAGCGGGCGGCAACACAATTGCTGCTAGTGAGAGCGGAAAAATTCTCCCAGTGTAGATTTTTTTGGTACAAAGCTGATAATTTGTTCATAAACTGCTTTCTCAAACACTTTAGATAAAGCTGACGGAATGTTGATTGGCCTCGTATTGTGATCGAGAGAGAATTGAATATTTTGTTCAGGTGAAACACAATAGATGTTTTTCGTGAATCTGGGAAAGTATTACAGCTAATGCACTCATTCACTGAGTTCCACCAGTTCTAGTGGGAGGAATGTTCTACATAACTTTATAATATTGTAACATATAACCATGTTGCGTTCGATTTTATTCTATAATCAGATCTTCTATTTGTTCACCAATGATTTTATCCACTTATCGGCACGAGTACATATTAATGATGCATATGTATAGTACGTTTTATATATGACTGCCTATAACGGAAAAAAAATGTTGAATAAATTTCGTGAATTCAAACTGAAACTTCCACACCTGTAATTATGAACCAATCAAAATAAGTTATTTTGACAGAACACCATGGCAACGGAGGTATTTTAGTGGAATTTTTTTTCTCTTGGGATACCCAACAGCGAATTATACTGGAACTTTTTTGACGTTTACAATAACAGACAATTTTTGATAGACTGGTTTTTATTTGTTCACATAATTTTTAGTTTTGATACATTTTAATTACAAAGCAAAGTTTTCTATATTCTTCGGACACCTCCTCTCTTTTTAATGGCGAAAATGCAGGACTTTGAATGTTTTCAATTAATTGTCTATGTCTAATAAAATATATATATATATATATATATATATATATAAATAAGGATGGATTTAGCGAGGGGCAATATATGAAAATATAAGTAAAAAAGTTATTGGGTATAACCCTCAAATGTTGTCACGCTGGTAGCTATAGCTGCCTCCGTGGCGACGTTAGTTGTTGCCTTGTAAGCACAAGGTCTTCTAACCGAAGCCACAAATGTGTGGTTGGCTTCCTGTTGTTGACTTCCTTTGTTTCTATTTTTACATCCAAGTGTTGTACATCTTCGCACTTGATTTTACCGTACTGATGAGAGCTCAAGCTCGAAACACGTGTCTACGGTTGCAGAACATTTGAGGGTTATACCCAATAACTTTTTTATATATATTTATATATATATATATATATATAATATTTAGACACTAATTTATTTACCTTTTTCCCATTCAGTACTTTCAATTTTGCGCAGTTTAGATGCAAATGTTCGTGGACAATTTGTTTACGTCGTGCCACTGACAGCTTCAAAAGTGAAAAAATAATTTCGAGGTTAGGGTCTCACTTAGTTACCATGGCAACTCAACAATCAAGTCGACCACACATTTTATGTTTTGCTGGTGACTTGATGAAGAAAATAATTTGCATTGTTGAGAATCGAAAAATAAATTTTAAAAATATTTGATTTTCCACCACAATTCGGTCTGGAATTTTCGTACCAAATACCTAATATCCGAAATTTTTTTGACCTCTAGTGGTATTACTAGAGAAAATCTCAACGGGAGTTAAGTCGGTAATCCTTGTTTTCCCAGCTGTAATCCGTGTATCCTCCGTGGTATTTTCAATGGAAATTTCTACTTTTCTCCGTTGATGCACCTCACGTATTCTAATTGGTTCGTAGAATCGTGATGAATTTGTCGACGGGGAACGAAAAGTTGTTTTTTTTTTACGTTTCCGCTAGACGAATTCGAAAACACATACTTATCCTAATTTCGCTTTGTGTGAAATAATCGGAACATTTCTAGAGAATGATATATCTTTGAACTAACTGAATGAAACTAGCCATTGTTGTGTATGCGAGAAAGCTGAACTAAAAAGACTGCGAGTCATAGGTCATCTCATGATTTGAGTTGAAATGGGTTGTTAAATTATTTCTCAATAATTGTGGTGTGCATTGCATATGATGGAGTACGTCATTAAACGGTAAAAGTGAATCGAACGGATTTGCTAATGCGGATAGTAAATATTATATCATTATTTTAAGGAGCAACTGTTTCTGGTCCAATAATTTTGGGACTTTCCTATGAGTCATTTAGAATAGAATATCTGTTTCTTGTTCAGGATGTTAACAGTGTATTGATGAGATTAAACATTTCCAGTGAACAAGTTCAAAACTTCTGCGGAGTGTGTACAATGCGGTCCTTATATAAAATAGTAAAAATGTAGTTTTATTGTAAAAGAAGAATCTAGGAAAAAAGCGCAATTGAAAAAAACGCAAAGGAAATAAAAGCACAGAAAAAAAGCGCAATATTAAAGAAGCCCACAAGAAATATCCTCACGTGGAAAATTGCAGACATGGATTAAATCGCACATGGCAAAAACCTATCATGTACAAATGCGCACATAGAAAAAAACACAATATGCGCTTTTTTTCGATAATAAAATTAGATTCTGTCAAAAACACATGTGTCAAAAAAATTGTAAAACGTCAAAGTGTCTATTTTTTATAATATCCTCAATAACAACCTTATGCAAAATTATCCCGTCCAATTATTAGTCTGATCTAAGATGTCTAAAAATTCTGGTGTGTCGACTCATGCCTGCAAAACTATGGGATAACACGGAAGACAATTCGCCAGCTTGATTAAGAGAAAACAAACGAAATCGCGGTCTGTTTCCCAAATATTCCGCATTTGTGAGTACCGCCACAGTCTTCTTGTTAGGGGAAATTTACAAGAACAGAAGTTTTCAAGTAGTTGCCGACGAATGAAATGAATAAAGAAACTACAATAATAACCACGCATTTCTAATGATTTCGACACCAAAGAAAAAAAATAACCACGCATTTCATTTAGAAATATTGAAATTAAACTTCATGAAAATTCACCATTAGAACTTGTCAATTTTGTGCTAATATAAGTGGGAATGGCGGGATTCCGTGCGTGATATATTAGTGCAATGATTTTCATTAAAATGTTTTCTAATAATACAAGATAATATGTGATAATCTTCATAATATGGTGGTATTAACTTCTCACTTTAGGTACTGGATTTAGATATTTTGTTCTTCTCTCTGGATTGCCCACAAATGATACAAATACGGAACATGATCAAATTATTATTGTACAAATTACACAGGAAACGATTAGAAATTCACAAATTTTATTTATTCAGACATGTTTCGCCTGCACACTAGCTTCTTCACTGTCTGATTAAATAAAGTTTGTAGAAATCGAATAGTTTTCAGTGTAGTTTGTACAATTACTATGGATCTTCATCAAGTAAATGCCGAGCCAATCTAGGAAAAAAGCGCAATTGAAAAAAACGCAAAGGAAATAAAAGCACAGAAAAAAAGCGCAATATTAAAGAAGCCCACAAGAATATTCCAATATCGTTGATAATTTCGTTGGCCAGCTTAAGTCCACATTGAAATGTACGTATTGCGGGCACTGTTCTGTCACCTTCGATCCGTTCTGGGACCTATCACTTCCAATACCGCAACGAACAGGTCAACTGAGATTATCACAGTGTTTAGATTCGTTTACGAGGGAAGAAATCTTGGATGGCGACGAGAAGCTGACATGTGTTAAATGCAGAGAGAGAAGGAAGTGTACCAAATCCCTATCAATTTACAAGTTTCCCAAGATTTTAGTGATACATTTAAACAGGTTTTCTCCGATGGAACGATTCAGAGGAAAATTGAATGTAACCATCAATTTTCCGATAGAGGGTTTGGATATGAGTAATTATGCGGCAGACAATGTAGCCCCTTTCCGCTACAGTCTGTACGCATTGTCAAATCATAGTGGGACTATCTACAACGGACACTACACTGCCTACTGTAGGCATCCGCATGCGGGCACGTGGCACGAATATAATGATTCTCGCGTGTCCCCTATTTCATCCAGATCCCTCGTGAGCGGAGAGGCTTACGTTCTGTTTTATGAACAAGAAGGCACTAAATCGCACCTTTGAGTTCTATTTTTATTATATACTGTTAATTTTACAAAATGTCTAATAAAGATAATCAGAATGTGAAAAAAAAAAAAAAAAATCTAAAGAGATATACAGCAAATGATATACAGCAAAATGAAGAAACACATTAATAATAGTCATCAATACAAGGAAATTGCACTATGATATTTAGATTCCGTCACAATCATTCATTTTTGAATTGTATTTAAAGTTTGTTGAAATTCCATGAAATTGATAACATTCATCAAACACCATATCCCTGGAATATTGACAAGACTAAAATTATATAAGGGCGCCATCTCTGGAACCGACTAAAGAAGCAGACCACTATTTCATTTGTTTATTTGTCTTCTGAAAAATCGAATCACTCGACACACCAGGGTTTTTAGGCATCTTAGTCTGATCATTGTTTATATAGAAGATAGTTAGTCAACCTTATGGGATCATAATTGGATCAAAATGTATGCGACATGTAGATGGCGATAGTGAGCTCGCATCCAAGTCATGTCGTAAATTGATTAAAACAATGGAAAAGCATTAAAATCAGGGTTTTTTGAAGAAACCTGCATTAAAATGACGTCAAATATTCATGTTTGTAACTAATCACGCTAGATGACACTCGCGTTTGTGTCCAATACCTTTTCCACAGGCATTGACTAACTATGTTCTATTTAAACAATGGTCTGATCTAACCTAAACGAACTAACCTAGCTCGCAAGTTGGGAGATATTTATGTATTCTTCTTGGTGATTTTATTGTTTTGCAGAAGCCATTGTAGGATTAGCTATTTCTTTAAATTTTCTAACTGTGTGCTTCCAAATGAGTTACTGGGTGTTTTGTCAATAAAACCTTTCAATAATTTTGAAGTTTATTGTTTGCCAAGGTGTTTAAGTATTTCTATCACTATTTTTGTTTTTTTTTGGAAAGTTTGGAAATTTACTTTATTTATCAAAATTTTATAAAAATCATTGCAATATACGAGGATGTATTGATATCTAGCTAGCCTAGACCAGTTCCCTGTATAAACAAAATATTGCGTTACCATAGCAACAAACAATAACTTATTAGAAGTGTCAGTGTAAAGTTTGACGTCAAAAAAGTAAACCAGAGTTACGCAATAAATTAAATGAAAAAATACCTATGTCCACCGAAATTGGGAAAATCGAAAAATTGGAGTATCGAGCCATCATCAAGTACCTGTATTTAAAAGGGTTAAGAGGTAAGCAGGTTCACGAAGATATGCTTAATGCTTGGTGGTCAATGTCCTTCGTATGCGACCGTGAAAAATTGGACTGCAAGCTTCAAAAGAGGTAAATTTTCCATTGAAGATGATGACCGATCGGGAAGGCCAGTTTCTGTGTCAGTCCCCGAAAATATCGATGCAGTTCATGACATGATTTTAACAGACCGTCGAATTGGGATGTCTGAAGCACTGAATATTTCATACGAACGCGTTCATCACATAGTTCACGTCAATTTGGAAATGAGAAAAATTGCTGCAAAATTGATCCCCAAATGTTTGAATGTTGACCAAAAGCGTGCAAGGGTAGTAGCATCGCGATCGATCTGTGCTCGATTTGAAAACGATGTAGACTTCTTAAACCAAATTGTTACTATGGATGAGACTTTGGTACATTTCTATTTTCTACGATCCAGAAACAAAGCAACAATCGATGGAATGGCGACACTCCGGTTCTCCAAGACCTAAGATGTTTCGTGTCCAAAAATCTGCTGGAAAAGGTCTTGCTTCAGTTTTTTGGGATTGCCATGGAGTAATCATGATTGATTTTTTGGATAAGGGTGGAACAATAACTGGAGATTACTATTCGACATTACTGACCACTCTACGGGAAAAAATTAAAGAGAAAAGACGCGGAAAGCTATCCAAAGTTTTTTTGTTTTTGCAGGACAACGCCCCTGCAATAGATCTATTGAGATTTCAATAAAAACTCTGTGTCAAGACCTGTCAAGATCTGTCATCAACACTCACCAAAGAATGTCGTTATATCACATTAATTAACATTGATGACCTGAGAGAGACCCCATGAAGATCATGATTACCTTTATAGCATGTACATTAGTTGCATGCTATATAATAATCATCCGAGATATCTTGTCGCATTCACACACTTGATAACGACAGTAGATATTAACTGTTGAAACGTCGTGACTCAAACACATGCAAATAATTTATTTTATTAGTTTCTAGGCAATGTAAGTCCAGAAGAATTCTACTAATACTCCCTAAATATTATGTTATTCATAAAAAAGTTCTGTTCTAAGAACCACTAACCTCTAATTTTTTCGAATAGTCTTCTACCAACGCCTCCTGCTGCTTCTTCAGTTCCTCGTTCTTCTCCAGCAGAGCCTTCCCCAGCTCTGCGGCCAGCTGCAGATCGTTCTCTTTCTGCTGCAGCTGCGTCCACACATCCTCGCTCAAATGTTGCGCTTGCGCTTGGTCTATGGCACTACGGTTTTCCATTTCTACTACGTATTCTTCTAGGGATCTCAACATGTTTAAGATGAATCAGACGCGGGTCTGTTCGGAGGGGGAAATGTGTGGGGCGACATTTTGAACGGTTTTCGGAGGCCCGACTGAAACAAAAGCGACCGTTAAGGTAACCAATAACATATCTCCTTGCATACATATTATTATTAACTTGTTTTTAATAATAACGTCCACAATAATTAACTAATTTACTATTGACGCAGTGAGGTCAAATGAAATGTCGAAAAGTATATTGTAACGATTCCTAAGGTCGGTCCTGACCGCGCGCGGTCATAAGTATCGCAAAGATCGCCGCACTGGGTGGCTCTGGAATATCCCGACTGGTTTTCATCGTGTCGCTTCTATGAGCATTCCGAACTGTTCGACACCTTTCGCAGCTTCTAGAAAAGTCTAGTCGTCCAAGTGTGGGTGGCTGTGAATATAAAAGGAGGTCCCCAGCTCAGAGATGGCAGTTCCAGTACAGCAGCAGTTAGTTGCAAATAGACATAACTACAGAGTTGGCTCAGCAGTAGTGACATAAATTAATGAATTAGGTGTAAACGAAATAGAGTTGTATTTTTACATGTTTCAAATAAATTAGTGACTAGTTAAGACTATTTTTATTACAATATTTTTTTTCAAGACACCTTAATGATTTTGTTTTATCAGTTGTATTGGTCACAGGTTGTTAGATACATTTAAATCTTATTTTAATGTCATAAGAAGAGGCTTCATTTTGGGAAAAATCTAATGAAGTCTTAATAGTGTACCGGTGTGAAGACATCGGCCAAAGATAGCGGCCAATATTTCCGAAGTCACCCGAACGCTGGAAACAGTGGCGCACCAATTTTTTTTACTCATACGAAATATCAATTGTTGCATTAGAAATAAGTCTTTTTCAACTATTGAGATGGAAGAGGGTGAATTGCCCTTTATCAAAATTTCTGACTAATAAAAATACAAGGAATTATATTACTTAATTATTTGATCTCAGTAATATCGACAAGATATTTTAAATAGCATTTCGTCGTTAATAAAATCGAGAGGTGCATTTTGCATTACGATAAAAAATTATTTTATGAGAAAACGTGTTGCGGGTGTACTTTCCAGTCATTTTATTATAAACTCGAATGCTTCGTCGGAGCATAAACAAATTTTGACAAAATGTTGCAAATCAGTTCTCCTGTACTCTTTGATGAAAAAATTTGACTTCCCGAGGAAGCCAATGGGTGAATTTGGCAATCGTTACATAAAAATTCAAATTCTGTTTTTAATATAGGGGTTCTAAATGCACCCCCTGGCTCCCTCGGTAAGTCGAATTTTTTCATCAACAAGTAAAGTAGAACTGATTTGCAACATTTTGACAAAATTTGTTTATACTCTGGCGACGGTTTCACACATAATTTGAATTTTTTATATAACAATTGCTAAATTCACCCCTTGGCTCCCTTGGGAAGTCAAATTTTTTCATCAAAGAGGTAAGGAGAACTGATTTTAAACATTTTGACAAAATTTGTATATGCTCCGATGAAGCATTCGAGTTTATAAAAAAATGACTGGAAAATACACCCTCAACACGTTTTCACATAAAATAATTTTTTTATCGTAATGCAAAATGCACCTCTCGATTTTATTCACGACGAAATGCTATTCGGAATATCTTGTCGATATTATTGAGATCAAATAATGAAGTAATATAATTCCCTGTATTTTTATTAGTCAGAGATTTTGTTTGATAAGGGGCAATTCACCCCCTTCCATCTCAAAAATTGAAAAAGACTTATTTCCAATGGAACAACTGATATTTCGTATGAGTAAAAAAAATTGGTGCGCCACTGTTTCCCGCGTTCGGGTGACTTTGGAAATACTGGACGCTATCTTCACACTGGTTAATAGTGTGCGGTATTAAATTAATCGTAAAAAAAAATATTTCTTTTTCAAAACGGACGAGTCACCATGTTCAATCAATAAATCAAAAATATGCTTTGTCTTGGAAAAATGTTCCTATTGACAAAGCCTAATAATAGTAATTCACAGAGAGTTAGACAATCAATATTTAAGTAGCAGAATGTAATGTATAATTCCGGAATTTAGGTAAGTCAGACATTTGTTTCCAATTGTCAGGCAAATGATTGAACATTTTTGTACTTTCAAAGATGATTTTGGAATTGGCATATTATTTTATCTGGTTTCGTGTGCTCTACGAATAGACTGAATTGATTCTTTTTTTATCAAACATATCGTTTAAGTATGAAGATGCTATATTGAAGCTAAAATTTTATGAAACACAAATAGATGTTTTCAGTGATCGGAGTTTTCTCCGCATAAATAGCGTATTCCTCTTTTTTGCATTACAAAAACAGAATTGAACAGTTGTTGGCTGCAGAAGTCCCAATCAATGATGCAGCGGATTTGAACTAGGAAAATATTTTATTCGATTGTATAACGATTCCTAAGGCCGGTCCTGACCGCGCGCGGTCAGAAAGGGATGCCATAGAGCAAATGAGAATCAATTCATGCAAAATATAAAACTCTAGCAATCAAAAATCCGAATTCTTTTCTAATTATTCGTACAGCAAAGCAACCGCTAGATCTAGATCTAGAGTTATACCCAAGAACAAAAATTAACAATTATTGCTCGGTTCCCTAAATACAAACTATCATAGTTGAATTTGAAGGTCAAGATATTAGTTTTATTTACATGGAAACACAGAAAATTGGTAGGTATCACTCCAATTTTTTACCTTTTTGAAATCGATGGATATCATGACTTTCAGGGCATGCATGTTATTCCATTGCCACATTAAGGTTGTATCGTCAGCAAACATTGTGAACTTCCCTGAAATATCGATACTTGCTAAGTCATTCAAATACACTAGAAAGAG
This sequence comes from Chrysolina oricalcia, assembly GCA_944452925.2. Taxonomy (NCBI): domain Eukaryota; kingdom Metazoa; phylum Arthropoda; class Insecta; order Coleoptera; family Chrysomelidae; genus Chrysolina; species Chrysolina oricalcia. The sequence goes on along the minus strand of OX101815.2, from coordinate 4,881,430 downwards.
AATAGGGCCGCGTACTGATCCTTGAGACACACCACAATAGATCTTCGATTCCATTGTTATCTATGTAGTAGAGAAACTCATCATCTATTTCTATAAATAAAACTTTTTGAAATATTCAATTGTAATTGATTATGGAGACACCACTCAAATACTAAATCTACATCCTTTTGTATATAAATTCCTGCAGTCTCTGTTATATTAGACAACTTTGAATGACTTCAGGTCATCAGCGTATAAAAGTTTCGAACAGGTAATTTTTATCAAATCATCAATAAATAATAGGAATAAAAGTGGTCCTAGATTTGAGCTCTGAGGAATACCGGAACTGGGGTATACAATGGGGGCTGATAGCTTTCGTATTCCATGTATGTTTTCTACCAAATAAAAAAGTTGTAAATAAGTTAATTAAATTCACAGATACACCTAATGTCATTAGTCGATGTAGAAGAATGTAATCAATTTTATCAACAGCCTTTTGAAAGTCAGTGTAAGTAACATCGATTAGTAATTTTGTAATTTTCTATCGAGAACATCGGTAACACATTGTGATTAACACGCCAAGTTGGTACTTATGCAAGACTTTTTTTACAAAGCCGTGTTGATCTTCTGATAAAACATTTTTGGTCATAAAGGAAAAAATACATAATTGTTTAAAATATTTTAGAAAAATTACTCAGCACGGTGATTGGTCTATAATTTTTTAGCAATATTCTATCGCCAAGAGTACATAAAAGAAAGGTTAAATATGAGGTATTTTTGGAAACGTAGTTGAACGGTCTTTGAAATGAGTTATCACTCAACCCCCCTTTCCTATTTACGATTTTAGGGGTTGTTTCTGTCCCCACCAGAAAAAAACTAACCTAGTTTTACATATTTTTGTATTTTCCAGAGAGGCTAGATGTTTCAGGGTGGTTTGTTGTTAAATTGACACACTGTATAATATTAACTTTCTGGCGTGTATTCTGTAAGTAGTATATGTCAACTTAAATTATGGGGAGGCTGCTACAACAGTCTTTTGTCAAAAGCTTTCGACTGTGTCAATCATAAAGCTGTTGCTAAAGCTGCACGCTCATGGCTGTTGAGGCATTGCCTATGATTGGTTCAAATCCTTTCTGAGTAATCGGAGACAATTAATGAAAACTGGAAATGAATCCTCTGATCTCAAATTAGTGTGTTACGGTGTGCTTCAAGGCTCGGTACTGGGCCCCTTACTATTTTTTATATACATCAATGACGTGGTTAACATAGACATTGAAGGAACTCTTTCACTATTTGCAGACGATGCTACTATCACATGGCACAGTAAAGATGTGCATGTTCTACACACGTTAATCGAAACTTTTTATCTATTAACTTCTATCAAACAATTTTGATTTCCTTAAAAGATACCATTGGAAATATCAGTGTAGATGATTGCTTGATTCATAAAATAAAAGTCAAAATTTTCTAGGTTTAAATGTTGACCTTTTCAACACTCACATTGTAGCACTAGGAAAACAAATAACATCCGGTTGTTTTGCAGTAAGAGTTGTTGCCAGTGAGTTAGGCTTTAAAATCGCTAGAAATGTTAATTTCTCACTGGTGGAGACTCATCTAAGATACGGTATTGCTTCCTGGGGCAGCTTTACTAGTCAGCTTTTCCATATAGGTACTGTTTGTGCTACAAAAACGTTCGGTGAGGTATAAGTATTTTTAAAGTAGATGCAAAAACATATTTTCAGATTTTATTCATGAAAGGCATTATTTTGACCTTGCTGTGTCTTTATACAGTGTGTCCCACTTTGAGCAGCCACACCCTCATATTTCGTTGAGCATGAAATAATTCGAAATTTTCTTTGACTCAAGTTGTAGTACTCGGAAATACCTACCTTTATGTTTACGTAACCTTTGTATATCCATTTTCCACGGCTAACTACGACCAAATAAAAAGTGAAAAATTGGGAAAAACATACTAGGCATTTTTTTATTGCGAAAATAACACCAGATTCTGTTTCAGAACACCTTAAAACCCCCAAATCTCAATGCTTGAATCATTTGAATATACAGGGTATCATTCATTCTGAACAGAATTAGCCTTTGAAAAGTGATATTTGGCTATTTTTCAAAGTATTAATTAAATATTGTTGGGAATTCTGTGACAAGAGAAGACAATTTGGAAATTTTCCAAGCATTATTTATGGATTAGAGTTGATAATGCTACCAACTACAGATGATACCCTGTACATTCAAATGATTCAAGCATTGAGATTTGGGGGTTTTAAGGTGTTCTGAAAGAGAATCTGGTGTTATTTTTGCGATAAAAAAATGTCTATTATGTTTTTCCCAATTTTTCACTTTTCATTTGTTCGTAGTTAGCCGTGGAAAATGGATATACAAAGGTTCCGTAAACATAAAGGTAGGTATTTCCGAGTACTACAACTTGAGTCAAAGAAAATTTCAAATTATTTCATGCTCAACGAAATATGAGGGTGTGGCTGCTCAAAGTGGGACACACTGTATATTGGAAACCGTGTGTCTTATTCATAAACATCAGTATCATCTATAAGTACGACAAATGACAATCAATACAAGACTTCGTCATATTCCCTTGCCCCTGCCGAGATCAGAATTGGTGAAAAGCTCATTCATTTATAATGAAGGGAAGATGTTCAACCACATGCCACCTTCAGTGAAAAATAAAGGACCTTATGTTCTATTCAGGAAAGTTGTCAAAGAATTTTTACTTCGTAGATCTTATGAAATTCGCGAATATTTTGAGGAAAGAATATGAGATGTTGTTTTCTTATTTTATAAAATGTATATATTGTGTCTTTGTATTGTTCGACTTTTATTTCAAGGTTTTAATCTGTATTAAGTACTCGCTTTGTATTGTTTGTTTGACCATTAGTTTTAATAATTGCTTTGTCCACAAGATGTTTAATCTTTGACAATAAATTATATTTCATTGTTTGATTGATTGAATAAATGGTCTGCTACTCTAGATTTTTTTTCTCGCAAATACTTTGCATTGGTCAAATGTAAAAAAAATAATTACCCTGATCTCCTATCAAACAAGTGCTAACCCTGGTATATCTAAGAAACATTTAATTTTGAGTCACACCGTATATCAACAAAACATATCGAATGTTTCAATAACAATCGGATCGTTTACAAATAAGACAAATGATACCTTGTCTAAGTTTGATTCGAGGGAAAAGTTACGTCTGACATACTTGGCAACATTTGTGGGTCAAGGATGTGAAGGCGACTTGAATTATTGAACAGAGTTTAAATGTCTCTGTATCGAAAATCTTACATCATTCGAAGTGGTTTTAAATCGAACAAACTTTTACTTCCTGTGCTGCTGACTGCGCACTGAATACTTTTTGTGGGCTTGAAATGGACAAGTTTTCATTTTTTTATTATGGATTAATTCTGAAAATGAAACAAAAATGTGAAAGAATCATTGAAATACCTATCTCTAGAAATTAAAAAGTTATGGGACTTTGAATTAGCGCTTGGAAGAATAATTTCATAGTACGCAGCGCTCTAGTGTGTGACGTCACGCCACATGAACGAGGCAACTGGTATTCGCAGAGTGCTGACAAATTTATCGGTGCACAATCACTTCCGCCGTTCGTGTCGTGTACGAGGAATGAGGATGTATTGATATCTAGTTTGCCTAGACCAGTTCCCTGCATAAACAAAATATTGCGTTACCATAGCAACGAACAATAACTTATTAGAAGTGTTAGTGTAAAGTTTGACGTCAAAAAATTAAACCAGAATTTCGCAATAAATTAAAAGGAAAAGTCCACCGAAATTGTGAAAATCGAAAAATTGGAGTATCGAGCCATCATCAAGTACCTGTATTTAAAGATATGCTTAATACCCTTGGTGATCAATGTCCTTCGTATGCGACCGTGAAAAATTGCACTGCAAGCTTCAAAAGAGGTACATTTTTCATTGAAGATGATGACCGATCGGGAAGGCCAGTTTCTGTGTCAGTCCCCGAAAATATCGATGCAGTTCATGACATGATTTTAACAGTCCGTCGAATTGGGCTGAAACAGATATCTGAAGCATTGAATATTTCATACGAACGCGTTCATCATATAGTTCACGTCAATTTGGACATGAGAAAAATTGCTGCAAAATCCCCAAATGTTTGAATGTTGACCAAAAGCGTGCAAGGGTAGTAGCATCGCGTTCATCTGTGCTCGATTTGAAAACGATGTAGACTTCTTAAACCGAATTGTTACTATGGATGAGACTTGGGTATATTTCTACGATCCAGAAACAAAGCAAAATTCGATGGAATGGCGACACTCCGGTTCTCCAAGACCTAAGAAGTTTCGTGTCCAAAAATCTGCTGGAAAAGTTCTTACTTCAGTTTTTTGGGGTTGCCATGGAGTAATCATGATTGATTTTTTGGATAAGGGTAGAACAATAACTGGAGATTATTATTCGACATTACTGACCACTCTACGGGAAAAAATTAAAGAGAAAAGACGCGGAAAGCTATCCAAAGGTGTTTTGTTTTTGCAGGACAACGACCCTGCACACAAATCTCATGTTACCATGCAAAAAATTCGTGATTTAGGGTTTGAATTACTAGATTACCAGATTTGGCTCCGTCTCTCCGATCTCTTTCCTCAACTGAAGAAAAGTTAAAAAGGTCGTAAATTTTCTTTCAACCAGGGTTGGAATAAGTCATGACTTTTATAAAAAAAGTCAAAAAAGTCAGACTTTTTGAAATAATTCGGACTTTTTTTAATTAATTCACTTTGAAAAATTCAACTTTTATTTACTCAAACAAAAAAATCTCAATTTCAATTTCTGCAAAACAATCTTGAATAACGAATGATAAATACAAATGCAACTTATTACTTATTCAGAATCTTCATAAGAAAGGTCAGTTTTCCGGCTTTTTCTACTCCTAGTCGGTTGCGTAGATCCGAATGTACCAATCCGAAGGATGGAAATATTCTTTCCACTCCTGCAGATGAAGCTACTGCTGTCATAAGTTGTTTGATGCTACTTTTCGCTGCAGGATCTAAATCTGTTAGTGAAAATGTTGACATCCACCACTCAATATCTGTCATACTTGAAATAACAGAGTCTTGCATCAGGACCTCATTATAAGGGGATAACTTTCCATGGAATCTTAACAATACTGGTAACATGTTTGGAAACTCTGCAGCTGCAGATTCCAAAGCCATTTGCTTTTCTTCTTCGGTTAAACTTATATTTTCCTTCATATTCGTTGGACTTAGCATGTGCGCAATGAAGTGGTACTTATGAACAGCTTGTGTGTACCTAGAAATAACTTTTTTTTTCTCAGTGCTGTCGTGTAGTCCCTCATTTAATTCGTTTATTAATTTTTTCCAGATAACAACAGACCTTGCGATTGTGCAATTCTCTTTTTGAATTAAATCCAGTGCGCACGATATAGGTTTTAGTCGAGCCATCAGATCTTCAGCATTACGTTTAATGGCTATGTTAGAAACCAATTTATTTATCTCATTATCAATATTATTGCGATGTTCTTCGCAAATTTTAACCAGTGTATGCCAGTTTTTCAAATATGCCTCAAGTGAATCACATGAGCTGTTCCAACGTACCTCAATTGGCAATGGAAGTGATGATCCACCTTCAGAAGATAATAATGCTTTTGCCAAATGGTTATTTCGGAAATACTTTATGATTCTCACTATATTGTTCATAACTCCTTCAACATTTAAATCTTTGGCAAGTAGATTTAATAAATGGGCCGAACAGCCATATGTAATAATATTTACATAATCACTTTTTTTTTGTTGTTGTACTTGCAGTCTCATTCTTGAGATATTGGAAGCATTATCTGTTACTACACTTCTCACAAAACATTTGAATTTTTTCTCAGTATCTTGAATAATTTTTAAAGTTAAACTTGTCAAATAGGTACTCACTGGTATGAGGACTACCAGAAGTATCTGTTGTGTTAACCAAAAATACACTACCATCCTCATTTACAACACATGCACATATTATGGGTTCGTTCCTTATGTTGGACCATCCGTCAATACTCAAACAAACTGTCTTATTTTCTAAGTAAATTTGACACTTTTCTATTTCCTCCTGGTAAATTTGATCCAACAAAGTATCCGCAATTAATTTTCTATTTGGAGGCTTGTATCCTGGATGTAGCATTTCCGAATACTTCATAAATTCGGGATGTTCCACAAATCTGAAAGCTGAATTTGTAGCGAAAATAAATCTGGCACACTGCTTATCAAATCTATCTTTGTCATTTGCTGTAGTTTTTATTATAAAGGAGTTCAATGTTTTTTGTTGTGATTTTTGGATTGTACTGGTTGTAGCTTCATTAAATGTTTTGCGAATTTTTAAAGTCGGCGGTTCTGCAAAAAAAAGTGTAAATCAATACATTGGTATCAATAGGAAATTTGAAACTATCTTCAAACACTTTAAATTTCTAATTAATTAAATATATCTGTTTTTAAAAGCTCACCTTCTCTAGTAGATCCATCTTGTGAAGAATTTGTAATTTTTCTTTTTATTACAGCTAACGGCATTTCCTCTTCCTCCTCTTCTTCAGTTCCACTGATATCCTGTATAATTGTATTTGTCTCTTCAGGATCATTTTTACAACTAATTTTGTGTTTTTGCATGCGGCTAACCATAGCTTGCAATGTTTTACCGCATGATTTGCACACTGCTTTTTTGTTGGTTGGATTTTGTTGATTGCACTCCTCAAAATATTTCCAAATAGGATCCCTTTTTCGTCCACTCATTTTTCACACGTTAATAAACAAACTTTAACAGAATGTAACTTATTGAAATAATAAAAATTTTGAAGTTTAAAGCACAATCGGTCCCAAAAATAGCCAAATTTCACGATAACACTATCTACTCAACACTCTACATCTTAATAGTAATGTCGCAATGCCGGTATTTTATTTTCGGGATCCCTCTTTGATTTCGGTATTTCGGTGATACCCCGAACCCGACGCGCGGGCGCTTTGCATTGTATTGTGTTGTGGGCACTCCACGGTTGCCGGATATTCATGGTGGTCAGGTTGCCATAATATCATCGGATTTTTCAAATCAAACTTAGTTTGAAATGTTTGAATTAAATGCGATTTTTCTCCATTGGAAAAAGTTTGAATTAATTCGTGACTCTTTTTAAAAAAGTCATTTGAATTAATTCACGAATTAAATCACTGATTTAATTCATATGAATTAATTCGTGCCAACCCTGCTTTCAACGAGGAGGTAATAAAAGCTGTGGAGGTGTGGTTTGCAGAGCAACAAGAAACATTTTTTTTGAAAGGTCTAGAGACGTTGCAGGTTCGCTGTAATAAATATATCCAATTAAGAGGAGAATAATATGTTGAGTAATAAAATATTTTGACATTGAAATTTTGTTTGGTTCTATAGTAGGCTAAAAATTTTTCAATATATCCTACAAATATTGTATTGTGTCTATGTGTAAAAGCACGACAATTAAAAACCCCAATAAAGTGTTTTTTCATGAACCAAATGACATGAATAAAAGGAAGAAGTGGTGCAAACTAATGAGGCGTGACTTAATCGGACCTAAAAGTACTACATATGTGCCTTGGCGCGGCTGAGGATCTACGTAATTATTTGTGGTGTGGCGATCTCAGACATGTGGCGTGACGTCACAGATGAGTCGGAGACCAAAGACGTTCCGCGCCAAAATACGTTAATTTAAATATTAATAATCCATATCTCAGTAATTTACTGATGGATTTGAAAAAATAACACTGATTCACTAGTTCTGATCTATATTTTAATTCCATCGCGCCAAATATACTATTTTCAACATCACCAAACTAGTCCATTGTTACGATTTGAATAAGGATGAATTTCTTGAAAAAATAATAGTTTTTTTTACTAAAAAGTGATGAAAACCAATAAATAAGAGTGAGTGTAAAGTTTTGATCAGAAAAAGGACAAATTTTATGTGTTTTCAATAACATAGATTTGATCTGTCAAATAGTGAAGTTTCTCAACAAAATGGCCCTATATCTTCGAAATTAGTCGAGACCGCCAAAAATTTCATTTGGATTTTTTGTAAATTCAGATGCTCAATGTAACGGAAATTTTACCGGTTTCCATTTGAAAAAATCAGGTTTCATCGGTTTTCTCGATTTGTTCTAGCTGTAAATTTTGACCACCCTGTAAATTATTTTTGAAAATTCGATAGACCTGTTCATGGCTTGAAGCTTCAGCTGTTATGATGTGAAATTTCACATTTCCAACTGTTACTGTCTATGAGTAGATTTTTTCCATGTAATTTTCCGTATATTTACAAAATTGTACTTTCGTGTATTTCAATCATATTTGAATATATGACTTAATTTAACTAAATTATCATAAATTATTACCAGTATATGGTCTTTCCAACCAATGAAAATAAACCATTGATTTTAGATTTCTAGAATTTCAAACACGTTTGCTAGTAACATTGTTTTTGTTATCTTTATAGAAGTTGGAACAAAATGCTAATCATATTATGGGAAATTTCACTTAGTTCTGTTATTTGATACGTGACAACTGCTGTGAAAATAATAAACTAATACCACGGTACAATGCTTGGATACATATTTATAAGCACCTCATGTAGTAACAATAACTTACAATGATATCAAATTAAACGAGGTTTATGCTACTTTCTAAAGTGCAAATTTTGAGACAGCACATTAACACTTCGAAAATCATCGGACATACACCATTTACTTCATTCACTTTCATTTATATAAACTACGATTTTCTTAATATTATATAAACCAATCAAATGTCATAATTTTTTCAATCTAAAACAACAAGAGTTTCTGAAAACACTGCTTTCAACTCGTAATATTTTCAGTTGTAATACCACAAGAGAGTGAGAATAAAGTGAAAATAATTCGACAGATTTTTCGAAAACTTGTTGCCAGGCAATAGACACGAGAGCCCGAAGGGCTCGAGTGGCTATTGCCAAATGGCAACAAGTTTGAGAAAAAATGTGGAGAATTATTTTCTATTTTATCGAACTCTCGTGTGGTATTCGATAGATTATTTTTTGATGCCCCAATCATAGACACATTCTTTATATAACAATTTTATTCATTACGGTTATCTAAATTCATTTTTCAATTTGCATGCAAACTGATGACAGACGTCAAATCAAAAGTATCAGTTGTTGTCACACAAAAACAAAATACCACGAATATTCCCGAAGCAATAATCCGAGCAATAATCTAAGTAGAAAATTCCCACTATAATAATGTTGTGATTGGTTTGAAAGTACATCATAGCTTCAAATTGATGGTTTTTATTGGTTGCAATATATGTCGAAAATTAATCAAAAGTATACCACAAGTGATTGAATTTTCGCGATAAGTCTGTCGAATCATTTCTGAAACTGTCATGAACTAAAAGCTACATCAACATTTATGGCACACTCCCAAAAAAACTAATACATAATTTTTTACACATTTATTACAAATTTGCGTCTATACCAATTTTTTTTTTTTATTCCTCGTTTTCTAGGAAATGGGCGTGGGCTAACTTTTAAGTTAAGCTGCACAGCGCATTCTGTATTTTGAAAAAATTCGCCTTTATTGATGATCAAATGGCTGCTAACATTTCTTGCACATTTATTACAAATCATTGACGTGTTGAAAATTCCAAAATTGTCATCCCCTAGGGGTTAAATAACCCTTATAGATATAAAATACCCTAATAAATATAAATCCCAACGTGGTCAGTGCCAGAATTGTTCACAAGATTGTTAATAATTTTTGTTCAAACTATCAAAGTGTTGAAAATTACAGAATGAAGGGCCCCCAAGGGGTTGAAACACCCAAATGCTCAAAATTCCTATTACATTATCACATTGCACGTATCGCTAAAATTTTCACTTGTAATCTCCCAAGTGCTTGAATTATTGCCGGAAATTTTTCGAGTACATGAATTTTTTGAAAATTAATTTTATTTGAAAATTCATGTACGAGATAAATTTACGACAATTAATTCAAGCACGAGGGAGATTCGGTAAGAAAATTTCACACCGAGAAATGAAAATCATCCAACAATTCATAAGAAATAACTAAGGATGGTTTCACCTGAACTATTTATATGCATAGTACAAAAAAGATGCATGAAAATATAGATATGTAAAACACACTTAACAAAATTTCAATTTGATTTTTTTAATAAAAAAAAAAGTAAAAATGTTTTTGCTCCACTGGGAATTGAACTAGTGACCACGCGACCACGAGGCGGACACTTTACCGACTCGCCACGGGGCCTTTGATTTACACGTAGACAACTGGTGTATTGAAGTGTTTCTGAAATTTGATTTCAGAATTTGCAAATTCTGCGATTATCGTGAAGAAAATATTCAGACACATTCGAAATATTTAATAAATACATAAATATGAAATATTATCTCATTTCAAATGAAAAATACAATTCCATTTGTACATCAAAGCAAAATATAAACTATCCCCTGTCAAATATTTGACAGAAAAATTTGCACTTATTAATTTCGGCCAGGGTACCCAGGAGGATAAAAATTTCCGGAAATTTTTTGGGTTGCCATGGCATCTAAACAAGAACGAATGTTTTGGTTCTCTCTAAAAGTGAGGTGTGAAATTTTCAACAAAAAAATTTAACACATCATTAAAATATATCGACGTGTTGAAGATTTCAGAATGATAATTTCCATGGGGTTGATTGAGCACCCCACACAGCGCATAAACTTATTTCACTGAATTGCAAAGTAAACGATTTCAGATTTTCTTATTATACCGTTAAAAAAATAACCTCTATGGAGTTGACCACTCATCAAGAGGCAACACGTTTTTTTTGTAAAATTGAGAACATTATTATATGTGTAAAGATTCCTAATACTCTATGAATTACAGTTCACGTCGAATTTTCTATCATATCGCACCACAATAATTTATTAACACAGCCCAATCTTCAAAATATTGATTTCCCTGGTTGATATTGTCCATGAGCAACTGAAGCCACGCAGTAAAAGCGTGTGGGATACTGTAAAGAATTCTAATACTCGATGAAATACAGTTCACGTCGGATTCTCTAACATTTCGCAACACAATAATTTATTAATACAGCCCACTCTTCAAAATATTGATTTCCATGGTTGATATTGTCCATTAGCAACTGAAGTCACAGTAGAAGCGTGTGGAATGCCGTAAAGAATTCTAATACTCGATGAAATACAGTTCACAGTCTTCAAAATAATGATTTTCGTGGTTGATATTGTCCATTAGTAACCAAAGACACGCTGTAGAAGCGTGTGGGATACTGTAAAGAATTATAATACTCGATGAAATACAGTTCACGTCAGATTTTCTATCATATCGCACCACAATAATTTATTAACACAGCCCACTCTTCAAAATATTGATTTCCATGGTTGATATTGTCCATTAGCAACTGAAATCACACAGTAGAAGCGTGTGGAATACTGTAAAGAATTCTAATATTCGATGAAATACAGTTCACGTCAGATTTTCTATCATATCGCACCACAATAATTTAATAACACAGCCCACTCTTCAAAATATTGATTTCCATGGTTGATATTGTCCATGAGCAACTGAAGACATGCAGTAAAAGCGTGTGGGATACTGTAAAGAATTCTAATACTCGATGAAATACAGTTCACGTCGGATTCTCTAACATTTCGCAACACAATAATTTATTAATACAGCCCACTCTTCAAAATATTGATTTCCATGGTTGATATTGTCCATTAGCAACTGAAGCCACGCAGTAAAAGCGTGTGGGATACTGTAAAGAATTCTAATACTCGATGAAATACAGTTCACGTCGGATTCTCTAACATTTCGCAACACAATAATTTATTAATACAGCCCACTCTTCAAAATATTGATTTCCATGGTTGATATTGTCCATTAGCAACTGAAGTCACAGTAGAAGCGTGTGGAATACCGTAAAGAATTCTAATACTCGATGAAATACAGTTCACAGTCTTCAAAATAATGATTTTCGTGGTTGATATTGTCCATTAGTAACCAAAGACACGCTGTAGAAGCGTGTGGGATACTTACTGTAAAGAATTCTAATACTCGATGAAATACAGTTCACGTCAGATTTTCTATCATATCGCACCACAATAATTTATTAACACAGCCCACTCTTCAAAATATTGATTTCCATGGTTGATATTGTCCATTAGCAACTGAAATCACACAGTAGAAGCGTGTGGAATACTGTAAAGAATTCTAATATTCGATGAAATACAGTTCACGTCGGATTTTCTATCATATCGCACCACAATAATTTATTAACACAGCCCACTCTTCAAAATATTGATTTCCATGGTTGATATTGTCCATGAGCAACTGAAGACATGCAGTAAAAGCGTGTGGGATACTGTAAAGAATTCTAATACTCGATGAAATACAGTTCACGTCGGATTTTCTATCATATCGCACCACAATAATTTATTAACACAGCCCACTCTTCAAAATATTGATTTCCATGGTTGATATTGTCCATTAGCAACTGAAGTCACACAGTAGAAGCGTGTGGAATACTGTAAAGAATTCTAATATTCGATGAAATACAGTTCACGTCGGATTTTCTATCATATCGCAACACAATAATTTACACTTTTCAAAATAATGATTTCCATGGTTGATATTGTCCATGAGCAACTGAAGACACGCAGTAGAAGCGTGTGGGATACTGTAAAGTACTCCAGTACTCGATGAAATACAGTTCACGTCGGATTTTCTATCATATCGCGCAACAATAATTTATTAATACAGCCCACTCTTCAAAATATTGATTTCCGTGGTTGATATTGTCCATTAGCAGCTGAAGTCATACAGTAGAAGCGTGTGGAATACTGTAAAGAATTCTAATATTCGATGAAATACAGTTCACGTCGGATTTTCTATCATATCGCACCACAATAATTTATTAACACAGGCCACTCTTCAAAATAATGATTTCCATGGTTGATATTGTCCATGAGCAACCAAAGACACGCTGTAGAAGCGTGTGGGATACTGTAAAGAATTCTAAAACTCGATGAAATACAGTTCACGTCGGATTTCCTATCATATCTCAACACAAAAATTTATCAACACAGCCCACTCTTCAAAATATAAATTTCCATGGTTGATATAATAAATTCGCTCAAAAAAAGCTGAATAAGCTTGTGAGGCACTGTAATAAATCCTGAAACTCGATGAAATGAAATTTGTTGCAGATTTTCTGTCATATTGCCTTTCAAAAAATGTATTAAAAATTCTTACTCTTCAAATTTTCAATTTATATGTTTGATATAAGTCGATGCGCACCGAAAGATACGCAGTAGACTATCTAAAACTCACTGAAGTCCGATTTTCTGTCATAGTACCTTTCAGACATGTATTTACTTGTACGTATTCCACGCAGTAAGAGTTTGCAGAATAATTAAATAATTCAATTAAAAACCGTTTCAGTCATATTTTTCATCCTGTTGCTCTTTGTGAGATTGGTTATTGACATTTCATTTGATTGGATTAGATGAAGGCTAGGAAATCGAGTAGGCAGCAAAGACCATGAAAGCAAATACATTAAAATATATTTATGATTAGAAACTAGTTTGGCGAGGTATATTTTATCGTATACATTTACGCGACTTTTTTGGAGAACATAATTTCTTTAATAATACGAAATATGCACTGGTCTTTTTGTAGACTTAATGTAAGACTTATATGAATTTTATAATATCTGAGTTATGGCTATAAGGGCCATCCGCAAAGTACTAACGCATCACAACTTTTGTCTAAAATATTTCTATTGGATTAAATCAGTTTGAGATTCATACAGCCGCTTTAAAATGTGTGCTGTGAATTTTAGAGGATCATCAAGATATATCCCGAATTCTTTTGTTTTGTTCCAAACTAGTAAAATTGCAATAGTGTGTCGTAGAGATTTAGGAAATTGCGAAGTGTAGGTATATAATAAATAAGAGGTCCCAAAATTGATCCTTGGGGAACGCCATAGACATAATTAAGTACATGATCTTTGCTTTTAGAAGAACTGTCGTTCAGCATCGAGTTGATCTGAATCTGGACTGGCTAGCAGGTATTGGTAATATTTTATAACTATTAATTTAAATAGTTTGTGAGTTTACTATCTTCTCTAAAGCTTTCAAGGTGTCAAAAAATATGCTAACAGGATGTAGATTACGTATGCTTTTGGCATTGCTAACTGCGGCTATTATTTAAATTATTTAAATAATATACTAAGTACTTACTTGGATGTGGTGGAATCATATGACAAAATTACAGTAACATTTGCATACTTGTTCAATCATACGGCATTGTATTTTATGGATATTCAATTATAGATATCGAAGCTGATGTAAATAATTTGTGTACATTTGGTTCATACAATGAGTTATTATGTTGCGAGTTTTCTGAGAAGGCTCAGAGTCATAAATTAGGCTCATCAACTAGGTAATACCTGTACGGAATTCATTACAAACGCATAAAGATGCCCTTGTGCCTCAATACAAACAAAATTATCATCCAATATCCAATGCAGGTATAGCTTGCAGGTATAGTTTATAAGATTGGTATCACGGTCAAGCTTTTCAAATAAAACTGGCTATCGAAAAAGGTATGAATACCAATACCTAATTAGTAAAATGCAGTACTAGGTCAAACCCATGGGTTACTCCAAAAGTCCCGAAGCCTTCAAACAATTATACCGTTACCAAGGTATCGGCATTGCAACATTATTTAATTAACACGATTCATTTATATTCACCTCTGGTATGTTATTCCTATAAGGCACTACATGTTAATCCTGGAAATATTCCAAATTTCGGCCGCGAACGTCAACAAATACAACAAAAACAACGAAAAACGAATGAATGAATCTGACGTCAACTCATCAGGTAAAAGTTACCTGTACGGCGCACCGTAGAATCCACGAAACTGAGTTTACCGAAAGTTATTCCGAGATCGTTTGTTTTCAAACGCGCCCGCTATTGTTGCGAGCTTGTGCGACGTTGCCAGATCTCACGTTTTGTAGGCAACAATAGGATATTCGAGGATGGTAATCATAATTTAACATTTTTTTTCAATTAGCATACAGACGAGTCCAAAAATAGTGGCCAATAAGTTTTGATACCGTGAATTGATAGTGTTTAATACAAATATACATAGAAGCATAAGATGTCCGGAAGACTGCCCATTGCTCATAGGAAAAGTTGGGTCGAAAATCCATCAGAAAACAACTACTTTCCTAGCGTATGCCACGACGAACATTGAATTATATCTGATGAAATTTCCGTGCAGAGTTCCTACAAGGTTATCTCTGCAATTGCTTGTTGCATGGAAATGTTCATCGAAACATTCAGACCACCTATATATCGATTTCGGGGTGTTGTATAGGGTAGGTCTAGCAGTCAATAACTTATGACTGCAACGAATGAATCGATAACCAAATTCATATACATAGAACAATGGATGACAATGAAATTTTTTTTGTACAACTGTCATTAAAAATGACGATTTTAATTCATAGGCATATGAATTGTAAATTGAATCGAACATGAATCCTCTGAAAATGAAAAAAACCTACGATAAAAATGAAGTTACTTTTAATGTAATGTCTAAGAGAAAACAACTACTTCTCCGGGTAAAGCCACGCTCGACATTGAACTATATCTGTTAGATATTGTGTAGAGAACCTAACTTGAAAGAAAAAAATCTGAATTTGATGTAATTCAGGAAAAACCGACGGTAAATAACAGAAGTTGGACGTAAAACAGCATATTCGCGATGCAAAAATTCTTTGAATGTTAGTTTTGGTATCCGAAATATCAATTAGTAATGAATGTATTGTTTCGTCAAAGTCATCTATGCTCAATTTGCAGAGTTCTAAACGACGACACGCTCCAACTAATCCAAAAATGGTTGCCACTTCAATTATAAGATATTTGTTATCTGTAAATTTGTTCCCTCGTCAGAACTTTCGATTTTTCAGAACGGTATCCGACACTTTTTCGTTTAAAAATGCGATAAATTTGAAGCATTTACTCATATCCACGTTTTTCTGGATTTTCAATTCAGCTTTTATCAAAGATAATTTAGACCACAGCGCGTTGATGACAGAAAGTGTATTCAAGCTCTGCAGTCACTTTGATCCCTTAACCTTTAATACATTTCAAGGTCATCTACATACACCAGAAATTTTCAATTCATGAAGCATTCAATGACATCGTTTATACACCAGTGCCCCCCACCCCCTCTATATCAAGCAATCATAATGACTATTATTTCAAAAAGTAGAATCAGTCATACCATTCAAAACGGTTTTTATCCCTTTTTTGTTTGTAGAACAGTTCAAAAGTTAACGGGAGGGTGGGGCTATAAATGAGCCGCCCTGTATATATTATGGACAGTAAAGAGTCCAAGTATGACTGCCTTGAGGTACTCCAGAAGGGCATGAAAACGACCTAGATACGAATCCGTTGATGCAATTATTTATTTACAATTTTTTGTATACGACTGAATCCACTTGGATAAATATTTCGGTTGCCCCATCTTCAGTGATTATTAAAATAGGGTCACATTAAAAAAATTGATGATGGTTAATCGATAACGAAACGTTAGATATTAGTACAAAATCAGACATTTTTCCCTAATGGGTATAACAAAACAAATTTTTGGACATGCTTGATGACGCACAAGTTTTTATAATAAATTGTTACTATCACACAATCTATAATTAGCTGGGTGTAAAATGAGTCCGTGGATACTTGTATCACACAATGAGAATAATTATTAGGTATACGATATATTTGATTCCCATTTATCACACACTTCTATTTTATTCCTAGTTACGTAGGTATTCCGATAATGCTACAAATGGTTTGTTGATTTGGCAACATCGCAGAAGACAGCATTCACCTGTGAGTTTGCGCTTGCTTCCTGTCTGCACTATTGCAAATAACTTTGAATTAATTGATTATTTTGTTACGTTTTTATCGATCAGGTCATCTTCCCACGTCAAACTTATCATAAACTTGTGTATGCCTAGGAAGGTAATTATAATACCTAGCTGATTACAGGAAAAGTAGACTTTTCGTTTTGTTGTTTTTGTTATTCATGTAAATTCTTGATTGGAAAGGCGATTAAAACGTCACATTATTTTTCACGGAAAATAAAGTACCCACATTTTCTCAGGATATCAGACATTAGCATATTTTTTATTCCCCAACAAAGTTTTTTCTAGATAAAATTATTTTTAGTCAAACCAACTTTCCCTCAGAATGTGCAAGCTAAGAAAGACTAGGCCCTTATTCATTGTCAAAATCAATTAGAGAAGTTAAACAGGTGGAGATATTTCTTGGTAATCATCCTAGAATACTAGAAGCATGATATTGACCATGGGCGTCCCTAGTTTTTTTTTTATGAGAGAATGGGTAATTGGAAATACCGATCACGATAAGTATTACATATCGTATCATAGGTAAGTATAACAAATAAAAAGACATTCTACGACTGGTATAAATGAGTAAAATTCTGAAACTAGGTTTAGTTCAATCTTCGTCCAGAAGGTGGACACTTGGTGATTGAATATTTCTTTATCTTATAGAAAATTTCCTTCTGATTTTGAAAATGAACTTTTTTTTTAACCAGAATGTTAATTCATTTAGAAGATGTTGATTTTGTAGAAAAAATATGAACTTGTTTTTTGCTTCAGTAGGCCCATTCAAGAAACGTCGATTTTATAAAAGGGTGCAGTTTTTTGTCGAAAAACATGCCCTTTTCCAGTTACCTCTTTGTCGAATTCAATTTTTGAGGTGTTATTCGGAATCAGCTCGTCGAGTTACGTCTGGGGAAAAATTGCGATTTTTCGAAAAATTTAAATAAAAATTTCGCAAAATTCGATTTCCGTCTATAAACAAATATTGCATATTTTGACTTTGATCGCCTGGAAATATTTAAAAAATGCGGAATTCCGCGTATATTGTACTTATTCAACTTTTGAGTGTATTATTATAGACATTATCCATTAACCCCAAAAAATGTAAATTAGTCTATGACTACAATAAAGGATTTATATACAGTGTGTCCCACTTTGAGCAGCCACACCCTCATATTTCGTTGAGCATGAAATTATACGAAATTTTCTTTGACTCAAGTTGTAGTACTCGGAAATACCTACCTTTATGTTTACGGAACCTTTGTATATCCATTTTCCACGGTTAACTACGACCAAATGAAAAGTGAAAAATTGGGAAAAACATACTAGGCATTTTTTATCGCAAAAACAACACCAGATTCTGTTTCAGAACACCTTAAAACCCCCAAATCTCAATGCTTGAATCATTTGAATATACAGGATATCATCTGTAGCTGGTAGCATTATCAACTCTAATCCATAAATAATGCTTGGAAAATTTCCAAAATGTCTTCTCTTGTCACAGAATTCCCAAAAATATTTAATTAATACTTTGAAAAATAGCCAAATATCACTTTTCCAAGGCTAACTCTGATCAGAATGAATGATACCCTGTATATTCAAATGATTCAAGCATTGAGATTTGGGGGTTTTAAGATGTTCTGAAACAGAATCTGGTGTTATTTTTGCGATAAAAAAATGCCTAGTATGTTTTTCCCAATTTTTCACTTTTCATTTGGTCGTAGTTAGCCGTGGAAAATGGATATACAAAGGTTACGTAAACATAAAGGTAGGTATTTCCGAGTACTACAACTAGAGTCAAAGAAAATTTCGAATTATTTCATGCTCAACGAAATATGAGGGTGTGGCTGCTCAAAGTGGGACACACTGTATATAACTTCATCTCATAGAAAATTTCCCTCTGATTCCGAAAATGTACCTACTTTTCAATCAGAAGGCTAATTCATTTAGAAAATTTTGTGGATGGGTGCACTTTTTTGTCGAAAAAATTGCCCTTTTCCAATTACCCCTTTGTCGAATTCAATTTTCGGAATCAGTTCGTCAAGTTACGTCTGAGGAAGTTTTCGATTTTTCGAAAAAAGGAAAATAAAATTTTTCGCAAAATGCGATTTCCTTCTTTAAAGAATATTCCATATTTCGAATTTGATCGCCTGGCAATATTTAAAAAATGCGGAATCCCGCGAATACTTTATATAGAAAATTTTCTTCTAAATCCGAAAAAGAACTAATTTTTTGAATTCATTCAAGAAACGTCGATTTTGTGGATGGGTGAACTTTTTCGTCGAAAAATTGTCCTTTGTCGAATTCAATTTTTGAGGTGATTTTCGGAATTAGCTCGTCGAGTTACGTCTGGGGGAGGTTTGCGATTTTTCAAAAAAGGGAAAATAAATTTTTTTGCAAAATTCGATTTCCCTCTGCTTAGTCTCTTGTATGCAAAGTTACAAAAAAATGTATAATTTATTCAAAATCAGCTCTAAACCATAACAACTCGAGAACCAATCCACATAATTTCAAAAAAAAGCTTGCTTTGTGAAGATAAATCAGAGCAATAGGCGTGTTTCGTATGGTTTATGCGAGTGTATTGAACCATTACATGAGAGTTGCATACGCTATTTTGTCTACACCCGATAAATAATGGAGAACTATGAATATTATATTTATATTTGTATTGAACACAATAACACTAATTACTCGTATTTCTATAAAAAATTCTACAAAATTTTAATTAATGGTATTACCTCAGGATTACCATGGATATAGGAAACATTCTACTATTTATATTTAACATAATAATTGTAATTTATCCGATTTCTTGAAAATATTAAGATTATTTATTGTGCTGTTTGAAAAGTTTATTCTAGGTCCCACTGATCTCGAAGTGGATGGAATATTTACATTTATTTTATTATTGCTAGTCTCAATAAAGTTCAATATAATAAAATAATAATAAAATTGTATAATAAACATCCGTTGCCTTTGAGAGAAGCTAATCTGCAAACATTCAAAAAACAATTGAAACTTAAATTACTACAAGACGCCCTATATGACGTGAATGATTTTACCATTTTTTGAGTACATAATTTTTGAAGCTTTATTAATATTTTGTTGTGTAAACTCAGTTGTAATGTCTAATTTAAATTATTTTTATGTTTATATTTATATCTGTATATTTGTGTTGTAGTATATCATAGTTTTTATATCTTTGTACTTTTTATATATTTTATTTATACTTTTGACTTATTCAGACACCACGGTGTACTTGTGTATTGAAAATTCTGATTTTATTCTGAACCAAATTTTCAATGTAGCCTTCCGCCACCGTGACGTTTCATTTCAATGCAGTAATATCACCACCGGCATCAACTAATACGGTTGCAGATGTCCATGGAAAACAATGCCCTGTATATAAATTCGTACCGGGCAGATTTAAATATGATAGATATCTCAGATTATGGGCATATAAGTGTATTATAGTAAGGGTGTAGAAAATACTGTATACCACTTGCTTTATCATGACACTAAGTTTTAATTTATTAATATCGTAATATCGATGAGTCCACGTTTTTCTTTAACCCATTCAGACCCGACTTTTTTTGAACGGATGAAAAAGTTCTATATTTTGTCCTCATGGTATTTAATTTTTTCTAAGATTTTTGCTAAGTTCATGCGACTTTTGATATGTGCACTACAGTGGCCACTGGGACTTTTTATTTTTATTTTTGGGTAAAACCTAAGTAAAACACAAAGTAGTGTCACAACTTTTATTTATAAATATGATATAGACAAAAATAGTTTTTTTGCAAATTCTTAGATGATACATTTTTGGCATATTACGTGAGTTTTTCTTCTGTAATCGGGGTATTTGCATCTAGATGCAAAACTTTTTGGACTCATCTGATTTATCAAACATGTCTGAAAAGAAAAATGTACACTCCTAGTCTACAGACAACAAAAATAACCGAAATGTTACGAACACCTCAATGAATGTAGGTACGAATCTTCGTCCCATCCATCATATTCGTCGCTGAGAATGACAATGTCAGAATCATCATTTTCTAAATAGTCTAATGAATTTTCATAGGTTAACCCTTTTCCACTCATTTTGTACGCCAAAATCTGAAGAGAGCACGTTTTATAGTTTTTCAAAAAAAATATGCATGTGAAACTCACTACATTTAGTCCTGATGTGCACTATAGTACACATATATATATATATATATATATGTATATACAGGGTGTCAATTTGAAAACTTCCCACCCTTAATATCTTCCTTCCAGTAAACAATATGAGTAATCGAAAAAACAGGTCAATTTTATTGTCAAGGGGGACACTTTCAAGGATTATTTGTAGCCCTCGTGGTTCAACCCCCTAGGAGGGGTAGATGTTACCCTTAGAATTTTAAATGGGAAGGGGGGTCAAGTGGCACATCATTTTGATGGGCGTTCAATTCTGGTTCCAATGGTACCCTGACTTATTATTTTTTGATGAGCATTTTCCGAAAAATTGCGTTCTAAACTAACAGAAGTAATTATTAGAACGCCTATACTGAGATGCATGGTTTGGCCAGAACTGGTTAGAATATTAGGTGGTACCGTTCCAACCCTTTATTAGGGGTAACATTAGCCATTAGCTCCAAACACTTTACATAAAAAAGTAGTCTAATAGTAAAACGTAGATGGTAGTAAAGTTGTGTTTATTAAATGCTGAATTTTTAAGTGTCATCGCAGAAATTGTACAGATATCCTTCCTTTTTTGCTACTTCTGCTGTAAAAAGTTTCTGTTTTCCGGCAAAAAATTGGTTAGCAAATTTGAACTATGTGGTAGTATTGTGAATACCGTTGTACCTGTTGGGGTGTTTAGGAATTACTTTAATAAGTGTATAAAAGTGTAAAAATGGTTTACATTCTTCAAGACAGAATTGAAATGATTGTAATTTATGGCGAAGTTGGAAAGTGCGCACGAAGGGCGGCATGTCTTTTAACGAAAGACATCCAAATTGTAATGTAAGTCACCGGTATGTGCTTGATTTGGTGAATAAGTTTTACGAAACTGGTTCAGTGACAAATAAAAAAAGAAATAACCCCAGAGTACTAAATGAAGCAGCTCAAATTGAAGTTTTGGGAACATTTGCTGCAGAGCCCACGAGCTCCTTACGATCAGTATTAGAACAGACGGGAATGTCACGCGAGACTATAAGAAAAGCATTGAAAATGCATAAATTTCATCCATATAAAATGCAGATTCTTCAAGAGCTCCACGAGGATGATTATGATAGAAGAATAGAGTTTTGTGAAATCATGTCTCATCGAGTCAATACCATCCCTAATCTTCTGTTAAACATCTGTTTCAGCGATGAGTGTTCATTTTTTCTGAATGGCAATGTTAATAGACAAAATTGTCGCTATTGGAGTGACGAAAACCCACATATTTTTCGGGAAGGACATACACAACACCCACAAAAAGTTAATGTTTGGGCTGGTATTCTTGGAAATGCCATTCTTGGTCCATTATTTCTGGAAGAAAACTTGACTGGCAATCTGTACCTTGATATGCTTGAAGAGACTATCGACCCTCTTATAACTCACGAGCTAGAAACTCAAATTGATGCAGAAGGTAATGAACTTTTGCAGGAGGATCTGTTACATTTCCAGCAGGACGGTGCTCCACCTCATTATTTTCTTCCCGTCCGACAGTGGTTAAACGAGAGATTTCCGGGTAGATGGATTGGCAGAAGGGGAGCAGTTGAATGGCCTCCGAGATCACCGGATTTAACACCCTTAGATTTCTTTCTTTGGGGGCATCTTAAATCCGTTGTTTATAAAACACAACCTTCTGATATTGACGAACTTAAAAGACGAATTACAGCAGCATGCCGGTCAATTCCTAGTGAAGTTTTCCGTAATGTTAGAGGTGAGTTCGAAAACAGACTGTATTACTGTTTAGAGCAAAATGGACAACATTTCGAACAGCTAATAAGATAAGCGTAAGTAGATTTTATGTTGGAAATGTCTTTCTCGCAAATTAAATTTTATTGTGTAGAAGGAAAATAACCACCAAATAAAAAATCCCATGCGTAATAAATTTATTCCTGTCATTCAAGGGTTGGAGCGGTGCCACCTACTCTTCTAACCATTTTTATTAAAGGGAGTCAATACAATAATGCATCTCAGTATAGGCGTTCTAATAATTACTTCTGTTAGTTTAGAACGCAATTTTTCGGAAAATGCTCATCACAAAATAATAAGTCAGGGTACCATTGGAACAAGAATTGAACGCCCATCAAAATGATGTGCCACTTGACCCCCCTTCCCATTTAAAATTCTAAGGGTAACATCTACCCCTCCTAGGGGGTTGAACCACGAGGGCTACAAATAGTCCGTGAAAGTGTCCCCCTTGACAATAAAATTGACCTGTTTTTTCGATTACTCATATTGTTTACTGGAAGGAAGATATTAAGGGTGGGAAGTTTTCAAATTGACACCCTGTATATATATATATATATATATATATATATATATATATATATATATATATATATATATCGGAAAATAGCCTCCTTTTCAGAACTAGAACTGCGTAGTGTGTTCATCTGCTCATGGATTGATGGCAGAACATATAGGTACGGAATTTTTAATAAAGCCTGCATGCAAACATGTATATAGTGGAATGCAGCAGTCAAAATTGAATTTGAACCCGTTTTTTAAATTTGATTAAATGCTGTCCACTTAAGAGCACACCAGGATCGAAAGGGTTAAGAAAATGAGAATAAATTGATGGTTCAGAAATTCATTTTGATCGATTTTCCAAAGTACTGAAATTATGCCAAACCTATTGATCAAAAAATTTTCAAACTACTTCACGTATCGTTACAAATTTTTGAACTTTTTACAGAGCGACTCTTTTTTTTAATAATGGCTTAAAATTTGCTGTGGCCTACCACCCCATCATTTTGATTCACCCAAAAGTTTTCGAGTATATCATATACCTACTTACTGACAGACGACCTGAGGATGACCTGCTTGTACCTACCTTGGCGAAAAAATCACTTGAATTTTTTTTTTTTAAATAAGCAAAGTGAAGAACCGTGATTCCTTAAACACATGGACTGACGTATCAAAATTTTATGGTAGGTAAACATATATCAAGCTGTAGAAGAGTCACTGGCTTCAACAACATTATTGTTGGTAAAGGGCAGATAATAATTATTGCCTATACCTAACTCATATTTTGGCAATATTTTATTGTCATTTATCATCATTAGTACGATATGGTCATTAATAAATTTCAAGATCTCGTCAAGACTACAGACAAAAACATAACGATAAAAGCTTGGTTTTCTTTATTTAGTGCAAAGTTACTCTGTGTTGGCGATTGCAATATGAACTCTTATTCTCTTTTCGATCTAGATACATACGAATCTATGCCACCAATAATAAATGATTGTTTGGTTACCGAGCAACGTCTAAATAAAGTCTGTTTCGGGGCATGCTTCTGGCTTCTGTTGTGATTGTCATGTTTCATAGCCAGTCACTAAAAAAACAAAACTCTTTCCGCTGTTTCTGAATAGTAAAGATAATTAACTGAAAAAAATAATCATGAACCAACCGAGAATGGCGACCTCAACTTCTGACAAAGAGATGATGACCATAGCCGAGGAAGAACTGTCTAGACTTTGTCGTCAGGTAAGTAGTTTTTATCTAACAAAGTACATTTTGGATTGACTTATGGTGAAAGTGAGCTGTTTATTGTCTCTTTTGTTTTGTTGTCTTTTGAAATCTGAGATGAAAACTTGCTAAATATAATACTTATTTCATTTATTGAATTCTTGAACTCGTGATTCATGTTCATTTACACGAAATTATGCATATTCATAACTATGAAACCTCACATTTTCTAAAATTTTGAAAGATTCCAATGTTCTAGCTTCGCATCATGGAAGAAGATAGAATAGCCTTTTTGGACGAGACTGCTTCTAAACTGGAGAAGCAGAGGAAGATCATTCAAACGCTAAAAAAAGAAGTGGATAAAATTTCGGAAGATATCAACATCGCCACTTGCACAAATCAGAAACGAAATGATGAAAAACTCAGTAAGACTATTTATAAGCTACTGGAAGATTTCCAAAAATACGATATTTGGGTAAAGAATGAAAAGGAGCGGCTAAGAGAGTTGGAAGTTCAAATGAAGAAGGTTTGGATATTTCTTTTATTGTATTGATTAAAAGAATAAACTACATCATGAACACACACCCTGACAGCACTTAGGAGTGTCCTTCAAGGAGTTTAACAATTATTAATTTTTCAATTCGTCTTGGTTGTTGAGTTTTGCTTTAAATAAAATGAACCTTTTTAACAACGACTATAGAACTAAAAATTAACCAAAAAATAAATAATTGAATTTTTAAATTTTTTATAAGTACAACAAAAATTCCTTTTTACTTCAATAGTTCAAATAAAAGCTGACTTTTGAAACTGTTCCACATTTTTTGTACTTTTTAGCAGTGAAATTTGTTAAATTCTCTGTCTTTATAGGTCCAAATACTGAAAAATTACATGTAATAGGTAATTCATCATTCACCGCAATGTTTTGCCATATTAAGGCTCGTTCATACTCAACAGAGCTATAGATACTGATCAACAAGCGTAAGGATGCCTCCGAGAATTGGTTGCGCAGTAGACAAAACCCTGGAGTGAGGCAGGAGTTCAATCGCTCTGCCTTATTAAACAGTAGTCGATCTTTGTCGCACGCTTTCTATCGTTTGCGCATCTCAGAGGCATCCTTACGCTTGTCGATCTGTACTAATTTGCACCTTCAGCATCTAAAGGCTCGTTAATACCCTTGCGAATATTCGCCAATTTTTTAGCGAAAAATTGCGGTGAATGATAAATCATGTCATTTTTTGGTAATGTAATGAACCCCAAATACTGAAAAATGACGTGTTATGATTCATCATTCATTACAAATTTTTGCCGTATGGGTCGAATCGCAAAAAAATGCGAATATTCACAAGGATATGTACGAGCCTTTAGTCGAATCGCAAAGAATTGCGAATATTCGCAACGGTGTAAACGAGCTTTAAGAATTGGTCAGAATGTCGTCATCCTTCAACTATTAATTAGTGGTGTGACGACGTCGTAACAACCCTGATCTTATTGAAATATTTAACTTCCCTCCAAGCGCGCGACGCGAAAAGCAAAAACGCTGTAGTTGGAACTCACCTTAACAAACACACAGATGTTACCAACAAAAGAAACTCATGCTTTAATTCTATTCGTTATTGCACAATCAATAAAATGAACATTCGGTCTAGTCAATGGCTATAAATAAATGCGAGAGCTTGTTGGAAGACGGATATACGAATCTAAGATACATGGGCTAATAATTTTGGCAGCCCAGGCCATTGAAGTATGTGGCTGGTTAGCTTTGGGATCTAAAGCCCACATAATAAGACGAAGAAGACAATCCACAGTCTCGTCTCGTAGACGTAGAAGAAACCATAAAACTAACCTTCTTGTTTGTTTTTGTATATTGAATTTTTTTTCATTTTTTTATCTTTGAGAGTAAAAGTGTTAACTTGTTTAGTGTTATAATGAATGAAGAAATGTCGAAGATATGTAGGCTCTGTCTGGAAAAAGTGTTCGATGATGTAGAAATCCTCGGCAGTTTGTCAACAAAAATGCTGGAAATTCTTCCTATACAATTGGTAGGTAAATTAATATTTAAACCTTTAAGAACCAGCTAATTATTCGTTCTTTTGTTAGAATAACTCTTTGAGTAGAAGTCCTGTCATGTGTTCTCTCTGCTCCAAAAATCTGCAGAAATCTTTCGATTTCAAAACGACTTTTCTCTCGCGAAACGAATATTTGAAGACATTCGTGATTGGTACTATTAAGTTTGTGAATCTTCAAGAGATCATCACAAAACGGAAAATACTCAGCGATGTGGTGAAAGAAGAAGACGAACTAATTTGCAGGTTTTGTCTGAAGTACTGTCTCATGGAACACTTGACTTCTTTGAGTGATACACAGGATTCACAGGAATCGTTCTTGAAGGATATGATTGATCGGTGCTTCCCGGAAATAGTAAGTTTGAATATTTGAAATGAGTCTGTTAGTTATCCTTGTGGAAAGAATGAAAGCATTATAGACTGGTACCTATGATTTTTGTGTTAGAGAAAAAAGTAACAGGCAAGGACCAGGTGGGAAATATTAAGGTTCCAACTTCAAGGAAAAAAAATATTTAAACAGGAAAACTCTCAAAATGGTGAGATGGGGATGCAATTTAGGGGTTGAAAACGGTTTTTTTGTGATTTGCGGCGAAGCATGACCTTTTAGCGGAAATGTTGAATAGAAAAATTGTAGATAATAAAAAAATCGAAAACCTTTGTACAAAAAAATTTTTGACATTACCTCACAGTAACCGTTAAAATGGCGGAAAACCGATTTTTCAGTATTTAATTTTTTTCTCGCGTATTAATGATTTGATCTAAATGAAAATTTGTCAAAATATGTCTTTTTCCGTGTTGAATAGGCATGATTTTTTCGCAATTCAGAAGACGACCAGTTTTCGAGTGATGTTTTTTTGTATTTCTAAGGTCTATAAGTTCATTGTTAAGATGTCTATTTTAAAATGGATTCGCTATATAGGAGGTTACGTTCCGCCGCAAATCGCGTCTGTTTCTTTTTTTCTCATTTTTATCCTTTAAGGTTCATATAAAGTCAAATATTTCGCGTTTCTGAACTGTAAGGTTGCACTGACAAGATATGTTTTTGAGGGGCACTGAATCTAGAAGGCCGTGCCGTCCTTACGGGTATGGCCAATGGGCGTGGTCCAATACTTGAAATAGTTCCAGTATTCAAATAACCCACAAAATCACCAATTAGAGAGCAAGTTTTATGGGTTATTTGAACACTGGAACTATTTCAAGTACTAGACCACGCCCATTGGCCATACCCGTAAGTACGGCACGGCCGTCTAGATTCAGTGACCCTAATGTTTTTCATACCATAGTGACATCGATCTTTTATAATATTTCCAAATAAATTACAGGTTTCTGCTGGAATATCTACCGAATATCCAACGGTCAACCCTACTGCTAATGCATTGTTGCCAAATCTCAAAATTATTCAGAGTACTGCGAAATAGCTAACAGGATTATTAATTATTATCTGGTAATAATTAATGGTCAAGCTACTGGGCTGTTTAAAAGAATACTCTTTATTATTTGGTCGAGCTTTTGGAAATGTTTATTTACTTTATCAAGGCATTAAACATGAGGTTTATAGTAAAAAGTCAACATTGATGAGACACATACAAAGTCATGATTCATGATGGTGGAAAACATCCAATTCATTTTTTAATAATTATTGTAATAATTTCGTTTCAAACTTTCCTATTAAGTATATTTTTTGAAACTCAGTACGGGGAGTTGAGTTTGAACATTGAGGGCTCCATCCAAGACAAATCTGGAATTTCAGGAAATTTGTTGACAGAACACAGCAAGGGACATTGAAACCGAATAATGAGGCCACCGAGGTCTCCATTAAATTCGAATAACGAGGTCTCCACCCAACAAAAAACCAGAGACACTACAAATTCAACCAAAATCATAGACAGGACTTAGCAGATGCCACTGAATTCGAATCAAATCAAATATACTTTATTGTCTGAAGAACATAATTCTTATTGACAAAGTCATTTATACATAAAAGAAAATAACAATAATTATTGTGTTTCTACATTCTGATAATTTGGTTTCTCAAGTAGTTGCTCTTGGTCTATTGATCTAAAATATTTTTAGCTATGCAGCGTTTCCGCTTATACCAGAAAGTAGCAGCATCTTTGTTATTTCAAATGGGTCACCCTGTTTGTTTGTTTGGTAGTGTTGCGGCCTATGAGTCGCTAGGTCGATGGTTCAATCCACGATAAGAACATAACTTTTTTATTTTATTTTTGTTCCAAATTTAAACACATTTATTGATGAAAATTTTGTTAAGTATTTTACATATCAATATTTCAGTGGTTATAAATAGTTCAGGTGAAACCATCGTTAGTTATTTCTTATGAATTGTTGGATGATTTTCATTTCTCGGTGAGAAATTTTCTTACCGATTCCCCCTTGTGCTTGAATTAATTGCCGTAAATTTATCTCGTACATGAATTTCCAAAGAAAATTCATGTACTCGAAAAATTTTCGGCAATAATTCAAGCACTTGGGAGATTACAAGTGAAAATTGCTATTATCTCGGAATTCTGGCTTAGGTATAGGAACATGATATATCAATTCGAAGGGAATTTAGTCATCTTTCAGGATATTTCACAATATACAGGATGTTCCATTTAAAAAAATGCACTTTCAACCCTTTTCGTATCTAGCAGTAAGATCATGAATTTTGAACGACCCTGTATAACGCAGAACAAACTTCTCTATACAGAATCAATGTACATGATCTTGATGAACTAAACACAAAACTGCAACTTCCTAAGAATCCAAATACCGCAGAAATAAACATTCAATTCGAGCTATGTTTTGGATAAAAAATATGGAAAATAACCAATATCTCAAAAACCGTTAGAGATGGTATAGGGGAGTATGAGGTAGAAATAATCAGAAAGGAATGACAAGTTCAAAAATACGGTAATATACAGGGTGACCCATTTGAAATAACAAAGATGCTGCTACTTTCTGGTATAAGCGGCAACGCTGCATAGCTGAAAATATTTTAGATCGATAGACCAAGAGCAACTACTTGAGAAACCAAATTTTCAGAATTATCCTATTTCCCGTTCTTCGTAAACGTCTAAGGTACCATCGACCGTGACCCACCCTGTATATATACATATATTATACATACACACATACATATACACATACATACTATGCATGCACACATACAACAAATAGGTACAAAATAAATAATGAATTAAAAACAACATAATATGCGCAAAAGTAAATAAAATAAAATTGGTACGATATTTTCACCGTACTGGTCAACTACAAACAAGTAAAAATATAAAAATACCAGTACAAATTGAATAATGAATGAAAATACATCATAATAAGCACACAAGTAATTAGTATAAAAATTTATAGAAAATTTTCATCGTCAACAACAAAAATGTATTAATATAAGAATATGAAAAAAGAAAATAAATAAAAAAATTAGGAAAATGCCAGTACAAAATAAACCTTTGAACAATTATCATAATACAAAATAGCTAAGATGGGATGATGAAGTTGAATTTCACAGCACTAAAGCTTCTCACAGTAGAATTCATCTAATGAGTAGAAAGCCTTTGCCAGAAGATTTTTTACAGAATTTTTAAATTTTCTTCTATTGTCTTTGATTTTAATATTAATAATAATACTGTGGGCCTCTGCTGAGTCCTGTCTACGAATTTGGATGAATTTGTAGTGTCTTCGCTTTTTTGTTGGCTGGAGACCTCGGTGACCTCGTTAATCGAATTCAGTGGCCTCTGCTGAGTCCTGTCTGTGAATTTGGTGCAATTTACAACAGTGCTTCCATAATTTTGTTGGGTGGAGACCTCGGTGACCTCGTTATTCGAATTCAGTGGCCTCTGCTGAGTCCGTGAATTTGGTGAGAGTTGCAGTGCCTCTGGTTTTTGTTTGGTGGAGACCTCGGAGACTTTATTATTCGATTTCAGTGTTCCTTGCTGTGTCCTGTTTGAAAATTTCAGGAAATTTGCAGCGCCCTCAGATTTATATTACGTGGAGACCTCGTTTTTCGAAGGTAACCCCCGTGCCGAATCATGACTGCAAGTTCGGAAAATTTGCGTCTTCAGTTTTGTAATGGGTGTACATCACATTTTTCAGAAACAGTGATGTATTTTCCTTGTCTGCAAGTTTTGGTTGATTTGCAGAACATCCAGGCTTACCATGAATAGAGACCTCCTTTTGTTCTAAAAGGGGTTATCTTTTCAATCGTTTTTAGTTTCTGTGCCTGTGCCGTCGGTTTTTCTGTGGGAGGAAATCTTTGGTATTGACCTTTTTTTCCGGTTCACCTGTATATTATTCATTGTATTCATTTCGTTTGTTTTTCTGATATTCGGGATTAGTGCCCATGGGTTTGTTATAGATATAGTCCGTCCGTCCTTGATCTTGCTTAGATTAGATTTGCTTTTAGCACAAACAATATTGTTGGTAAAATTAAAAAAGAGCAGCCAATATACTTTATTTTTAATTTATTTAATTTATTTTTATCAATATTTTTCAACTTTGTAAGCTGAACTCCGCCTATTATACCGTTATTTTTTATGTATATAATTATAATGTCATTTAAAAACAACTGGAATGGATTATTATTTTTCAATTCTGTTTTGCGTCCTGTTTTATTTCCAAAACTGATATTTTAAATCGCAAATCATAAAACTTATTACTTACTTCTTCAATTGTGTCCAAGGACTCCAAGGCTTTAGGCGGACCAATCCAACATCCAACAGATGAACTGACAAACCCCTATCGACGTTACTTTCATTTTCGAAAAATTAAACAAATTACATCTGTTACCGCTGTCTAGAAGTATTGGCAACGCTGTACAGTAAATATGACTGTGACAATTATTCTGTGCAATACCTTGTGGACAGTAGCAGAACTATTTTTGTCTTTTCGTTCATGTACTACTACATAATTCTGGAGAGAGAGGCAAGATGGGCAACATACAGACTTTATCAAGCGGTCATTAGTCTACCGCAGGCATGTGTCATGAGAGACAGCGGCATGCTGGAGGGCATAATAGCTCACAACATTCTAGGAATGCCCTCAGACATCATGCCTAAAACTATCAACCTTCACACGTCCTACACTGTGGTCTTTCCCGAAAGAGAAGACTGGGTCCTGAATGAAACCAACATGTAGGGCAAATGAACGTTGGTTCACCGATGGTTCCAAAACTCAGGAAGGGGTCGGAACCGGAATATATGGGATGAACCCAGTAGTGAAACGCTCGTTCAGTATGGGCAAACTAGCTACGATATTTCAGGCAGAGATATATGCCATTGAAATGTGTGCCAGGGAGCTGGAAAATCGACACCACACACGAAAAACAATAAAAATATTTTCAGATAGTCAAGCAGCACTTAAAGCGCTTGAATCCAACTGCTTTAAATCTAGGGCAGTATGGAACTGCAGAGACACCTTAAACCGACTGGCGCAACGCAACAACGTTACCCTAGTCTGGATACCAGGTCACACAGGCCTAGAAGGAAACGAAATAGCGGACGCCCTAGCAAAAGGGGGGGCCGAAACAACGTTCACTGGACCAGAACCGGTAATCGGTTTAGCATATAGCACTGCCAAGAATGTCATAACAGCTTGGGCAGACAATAAAAGACTCGAGTACTGGCGTAGTCTACCGGGCCTAGCCCATTCCAAAGCATTTATTGCTTGTATAAGGAAAAAACAGGACTCTGACAAACTGCTAGAACTCAGCAGAGCGCATCTCAGAGTTATAGTAGGTTTGCTTACTGGCCACTGCAAACTCAAACATCACATGCATAAAATCGGACTTGCACAAGATGCAGAGTGCCGGCTATGCATGGAGGATGATGAAACGGCTGAACACATTCTGTGTACATGCCCTGCAGCGGCCAGAACCAGATTCTCAATATTTGGCGATACGACAGTAAGGCCAGAAAACCCGGTAAATTGTTCTCCCAATGCATTCCTCAATTTCGTCAAGAAATTGGATACACTGGGAGAAATATATCCATAGGGTGAGCCACAATAGGCCATTGGCCGCAGTGGAGGGCCTGATACGGGCCCACTCACGTTCAAACCTAACCTAACCTAACTACTACAGAGGAATCACTTATTGGAGAGATTTACCGATTTTTGTCCGAGGTTTTGAAAATCATTATCAAAAATATAAATCGTTTGATTTTGTGTCTGAAAAATGGTATGAATAGTTCCTCAATGGTCAGTCTTCTAAATTTCATATAAATATCACTTGCAAAAGCGATTCTTCCCAACTGTCTTTGATTTTATAACAAGATTTTCAGAATTTTCTTTAAATTGTGAGGGAACGTTGGGGTAGAAAATTCTGAAAATAATCGTGATTATGTTTTACTTTGACATTGAAATGGAATCTGATGAACGGTTTTTGGGAAAACTTAAAAAACCTCTAAAAATTAAGTTTTTAATTTTTCTCGAAAACTGTTCATCAGATTTTCTTCTACATCTCTCTAATTATTCAATTTGAATGCCAAAACAACTCGAATTTTTTTCAGAATGTTTTACCTTGCCGTTAATTTTTTCATGGGTTTATATGAACCTTAAAATTCGTTTTGGCACCAGTCTATTAGTGACATATGTACTGTCAAGATTTGATTTTTCTAAACGTCAAGTCTTCTTTTCATGCTCTCGTTTTCGCATTTCTCAGGATTTGAGCATAACGGCCGATCCCCTGGCATGTAGCGATTGCTTGGAGTCCTTGCAACATCAGTTCAATTTCATGGCGCAGTGTTGTGATTCCGATCAACTCATAATGAATTACATGACTTTCGAAAACATTTCGCCTGGCCAGGAGATCGACCTGCACAACGTTCACGATTATACGATGAAAACCAGATGCGACTTTGAGAACAGTTTGTACTTCATCAAACAAGAGACAGAAAATGTGGGAACTTGTGAAGAAACTGAGCATGATGACGAGTTCCTTGAAGAAACAGGATCCAAAGCATGTGAAGCATTTAACAAGATGTATAGCATTACTGGAAGGTAACTGAATTATTGAATATTTATTTATTTACAGGTTAAATAAAACAAGAATACAATACAAGGGTGTGAGGCATCTTCAAACAAAATTTTTCAATCCTAGGATTTAATAATAATAGTAACGTTTATTATTCCCAAGAAACAAGAGTATGTTTATAATAAGGAACATCAACCAGTGGCGTATTTGCCCAGTGGGCCCAGCCCCCCCCCCCCTTCCGAAATCTTCCAGAGTTTCGACGATTTGGCAATTTGCCGTTTTGTAAAATGATAAAAGTTGAGAAAACGGTAACCTCACCGATTTTGATGAAACTTTCACAGATGAGTCAAAATACAATAAAAACACGTAGCAAACGGAAATTTGAGTAAAACTCCCGTTACATTGATCATTTGAATTTCATGAAAAAAAATTTCCTGAACAAAAAATCCAAACGAAATTTTTGGCGGTCTTGAGTAATTTCGGAGATACGGGCCTTTTTTTGAATGATAACGGGCATTTTCAGGCACACGTTTCTTCCTTGAAAAACACACTCAAATGCCTCCTTATTTTCACCAGCACAATATGCACACCCTAATTCTCCAGTTTTACACTTTTTTTTTCTTTGAAAACAGTTTTTTATCAAAAAATTCTAGCTTTTAGCAATAACAAAATAAACAGATTCATGCTGTTTTGTTTATCTGTCATGTCAGGTGTCAAGTTGGTAACAATGGAAATAATGGAAGGGCGAAGCTAATTTTGCTACATTGCCAATGTGATTGCAGAAATATTTAATTCACGTATCACATGGAATATTTTAGTGAATGAGTATGAAAAATTAGTTGATATAACCACTACATTTTCCCATCAACACTTTAACTGCAAATTTGAAACAATGTACTTATAATGTTTCTAAATGACTGGCAAAATTTAAAGGACGAGACAGATCACGGAAATGTGCGCAAACATGATTTGAATACGCATGCGCACAAAAAAATAAATAGCACTTTTTACATACAATAACCTACTTTAATGACTATAACTTAACCCGACAAACCCGACCTTATGCAAACCTAATCGAGCTTACTCGACTATACAATACGGTTAGGTGCGTCTTTCTCTATCTGTTTCCGCATATACCAAAAATGAATGTTTGTGATCCGACACATTTTTTAAGTAATTATTTCTTTGCAAATATGCCTCCTACATGCTCTGTCTATTTAAAAAATATCTTTTGTGCATTCAAAATATTAATATCAAGAATTTTTTTTTCATTCCATTTATCTCAACAAAATTAGTCCAAGACCCAGAGCTTTTAACCTGACATTAAATCCCATGATGCGCTCGGCCGGCTCTTGTGGACATCCTCATTCTGTACTTTTCAGATGTAACTGCATACAATGTATCCAATAATAGAATGGAGTTTATGGTAACGTAAGATATTTATTTTCAGCACCTACATGGATTGCGGTTTCTCCCAACGACTAGGACCAAAGGACACATCAGGCACAAATTACTGTTGTACGCAGTGTCCTTACAAAACCAATCGCCGCGACAGCCTCATCTCCCACTTAATAGTCCATCAAACCTCCGACACGATCAAAATCCACAAATGCGACGCGTGCGATTTCCAGTCAAAATGGCGGACCAGCCTCACGGCACACTTGCTGTGCCACAAGAAGCTCACGGACCTCACCATGTATAAATGCAACGATTGCGCGTACCAGTCCAAGTACAAGAAACATTTGCGCAGGCACATAAAAACGCACACCAGCGGGTCAATTTTTTTTTGTCAGTTTTGCAGGTGCAGGTCTAAGTATCAACAGAACATTATTAATCACAAGTGCAAACACGAAGAGATCAAGCAGGAGGTGAAAATAGAACCGGTGAAAGTAGAGCCGGTGGAAATAGAGCCGGTGGAAATAGAGCCGGTGAAAATAGAGCCGGTGGAAATCAAGGTAGAGCCGGTGGAACCTGTGCCTGAGTACCCGGTAGAAGGGTCAACTTTCACTAGACTGGTCAGTCCGTTGTCTACTCAGTGTTGGTGGTATAAATGCAATAGCTGCGAATATGAAACTAGGAAGAGCTACCACATGAAGGAACATGTCGTGAAGCACTACAAGAAAGAGGAGGTGAAGCTCAACGAGTGTGATATGTGCAATTTCAAGACGAAGTATCGGGCCAGTTTGTGTCATCATAAGAAGCAAGTGCACAAGAAGAAGAGGGTCGCGGTAGTATGAAGACTGATAGGCGGTAGTCACGATTTATTTATATTTAGAACAATTGATTTATCTTTTTGGTTGTTTTACTCGAGTTTGTTTTTTGTTGTTGAATATTGCATTTGTTATGAGAAATACATGTTTTCAGTTTGTTATTTCAGGTCATTAGTTTGTGTTCTTGCTGGGAAGGTCGGAGTGTCAATTGTTTTCAGTGTAGGGGTATATTTCGAAATTTAAAAAATTCGTATTTCAAACAGAGAGAGTTAGCAAGAAATAAAACACGTTTTTATAGCTTGGAGTAGACTGGTACTAAGATGTTACCATGCAAAATATAACTTGTTAGTGCTGGAAAAAAAACCTGCTAAATGGTATTTTTGACCATGCCCCATATACACCCTATCATCAACAATATAATTGGACACGTTAATAGTTAAAAAGCTGCCTATATGATTTACTGACAGGTAAAGAAACCGTCTGCCTAGTATTGGCGTAGTCTTACCGGGCCTAGCCCAAAGAGACTAAACTAACAGGAGGGTTTAATAAGCTCTAGCCAATCAGAATCTTGTAGCATCGACGCGTCATAGTGACGTACTTGGATATGAGTACAGAGTCGAATTCGAACCGAGCATCAAAACTGTCAGCAGTAACTCTCATATACCAAGAGCTAGTCCGTCACTGTCTATAGAGAACGGCGGCCATGACATGTATAACTACGTCACATTTCGTCACAAATGTTCTTTCATCTCTTTCTATTAGTGTCCCCATTGCCTTATGGGGATTAGACTCTCCTGTTAAATAATGTTCAGTCTCCTTGGGTCTAGCCCATTCCAAAGCATTTTTTGCTTGTACAAGGAAAAAACAGGACTCTGACAAACTTCTAGAACTCAGCAGAGCGCATCTCAGAGTTATAGTAGGTTTGCTTACTGGCTACTGTAAACTCAAACATAACCAGGGACCCAGACCGGAACCGTTTTGAACCGAAAACCGTAACGGAACCGTTATTTTTTCGTGGACCGGAACCGAAACCGAACCCATATTTCAAATTCGATTATTTCGTGTTACCGAACCGAAACCCTTAAAAAATATAACGGTTTTTTCGGTTAATTTCGGTTCTATCCGAAGTCCATCATTGATGAAATGTGAGATGTCACAGAAGGTACGTTTCCTTTGATATCAATAGAATGACGAGTGACAGGCAGAATCACAGCAAAACAACGCAGAATAATAGTGTTAACTGACTTGTTTTGTGGAAAGACTTTATTTTTACAATGTTTTGGCCATAGAA
The DNA here is from genome assembly GCA_944452925.2 of Chrysolina oricalcia. Taxonomy (NCBI): domain Eukaryota; kingdom Metazoa; phylum Arthropoda; class Insecta; order Coleoptera; family Chrysomelidae; genus Chrysolina; species Chrysolina oricalcia. The sequence continues at coordinate 4,844,236 of OX101815.2, read as the reverse complement.
ATATATATTATATACTTACTCTAGAATGCTAATCCCGCCAATTTTCATGGCGAAAAGCTTGCCGCGTATGCGACCCGTTTACGATGTGCGCATGCGCGTCATCAGTGTAGTTTGTGTAGATCGTTGCCAAGTTTGAAAATAATTTGGTGTTCCAATTCAGAGTTTTTTGTTATGAGGCAATAAAATACATGTCATTTGAAAAAGAGAAATTTGACAGCCCATTTAGGACTTTTTGAAACCGAAAAGAACCTTTTAGAGATAGATTACTCTGAATTTTAGGTGCGAAAGAAATTTATTATTTGAAACAATAATGTACCCTATGCTACTGTAATTATAATGACCGTGTAACAGTGCTTTTTCATCAATAGGAAGACTTCCCACTAAGATCTGTCACTCTTGTCAGAGACAGACGGTTTTTAGAATTTCAGATTTTCTCTTGTCGTTTTGTGTGGTGTTTGTTGTCGTTATTTTTACATCTTTCGTGAATTTGCATTAATCTTGTTCCTTTAAAGACAATTTCTAATAAAGCCGTTTCTTCCTAAAAATAAACAATGAACTGTTAAGTGTTGTGTAAAGAAAAAATACCTGAAATAAATCTTTTTTGGTAGTTAGCGAATTTTTTTATGTACCGATATGCTTTGTTCAAAATAGCTTAATTTTAGATTGACAAAAAGACATGATTTTTGGTTACTGTTTTTAAGAAGAGACCCCAGCAGGACATTTGAGTGATAAAATTGTAATTTGTGGCAGACACTTTCCTCATGAGGATTCATGTGAAAACGACAATAGAATAATTTGAAACTTAGTGCAGTACCAATACTGTGTCTGCGTAAGCATGCATGGCGAGTGATACAACTTTCTACCACACCGCTTATATTATGAGTTCTAGATTCCTACAAAAAGTACTAAACATACACAGAATCGCCTCAGAAAATTAATGTCAATATGGAAGTGATTTTCTTTGATGGTAAGGAAAATGCTTCTGGCCTCACTTTTTCATGCACCCCCATTGTGGAAATTGCACTAAGGTAATACAACCAGAAATACTCGTAGAAATAGCATGTTATTCTCTTCAAATGATTTAAATTGCGTATTTTGACATGGATCGTTCTAGAAAAAAAACCTCGAGCTTCCAAGCATCCAATTTGATTTGAAATTATTCATGATATTAGCTGAAATAAATATTCATAGTTCTTTGAACTTTCAATTTATTTTCCAATCCAGTGCTTCCTTGAAATTCGCACCGACGATTTGGGGTGGTTCCGTAGGTTTTTGTTGGTTAACTACAGCTAAGTGAATGTGATACCAAAAATCAGTCGCTTCAGAGCGGTAAATAATAATAGTAACCGTACTCTACTTTCTGATGGCCTTTGCTGAATATTCGGGATCATAAATATGTATTCATATCGGCCAAATACAAATAACAGGTATAAGCACAATGAGGTTTCCAACCTTATTCTCCAAGATTCAGAACGTTTGTTAATCTTCACAAGTACCATAATATTTTACTAAAACCGGGCATGTTACAAAAATCACTAATGACGCGCTTGCGCATTGCGGACTACCCGGAACTTTTTACAACACTTTTGTCATGGGGATTAGCATTCTAGAGTAAGTATATAATATATATATATATATCTATGGTTTTGGCGCGTTAATTAAGGTCACTGCCACTCACTGGAGCAAAGAGTACCTACACTCGAAATAACACAGAGGCTATTAAACACATCAATACCAATGCGGACACAGAAAAATATCTGTACCAAACCGTAGGGAAGATGGAAATCGCAAAAATAGTTAAAAACATTAATTTTCTCGATTATTACGGCGCGAGTCACCTCGAAATAACACAGAGGCTATTGAACACATCAATACCAATGCGTACACATAGAAAAATATCTGTACCAAACCGTAGGGAGGATGGAAATCGGAAAAATATTTATATAAACTAATTTTCTCGATTATTACGGCGCGAGTCAACTCATTCGTTCGTTTAAAAATAAGTAATGTCTGACGGCCCTGGGATCTTGGACTATGAGTTGGAGTAACACCATTGCTTGATTGTTACTATCTCTTTTTCAATTTTTTCTTCAATCTTATGACCTCTGTTTTGTCATACCACAGTATGGTAGTGTCTTCTGCGAAAAGGGTTATCTTTGCCGTGATATTCAATTGGGTGATGTCGATAAGGAATAGAACTGGTCCTAAAACTGAGCCTGGGGTACTCCGAATTCCATATTCAATATACTGGAGTATGAGCTACTGTGCACTAATTGAATTCGGTTGCTTGAATAGGTTTTGAACCATTTTAAACTAATGTTCCGAAATCCGTAATGCTGGAGTTTCTGCAGTAATATTTCGTGATCCACGCAGTCGACTGCTTTGGAAAAGTCACAAAATACCGCCGCAGCACACTCGCCAACATATATTTTCTCATATGTCTTGAACATAAAAGAGAATAAGGCATCATTGGTTCCTTTGTTTGGTTGAAATCCAAATTGTTCGGTGCCCAAGATGTTCGTTAGAAGAAAGATATGCAGACGTTTTTTCACTTATTTTTGCGAGACTTGGGATAAGAGCTAAATAAAAGCTTTTCTTTAAAAAGTTTTCTCAAAGTTTATTTAGAAATATTTTTCAGTATCGCGCCCTTCCGACATATTAGTTAATAAAAGCTTTTCTTTAAAAAGTTTTTTCAAAGTTAATTTATTTAGAAATATTTTTCAGTATCGCGCCCTTCCGACATATTAGTATGATGAGGTAATTAACAAATTCACCTGTTACCTAATTCTAAGAAGTGGTAATGAACAATTATCCTTGTTTCTTGTAACAGCTAACCACTCGTGTTGGTGAAACGTCGAGATCTTCTCTAAACATACGTCGGCCTTACAACCCGAAGAACGACCATGTAACTGCCCTCTTGAATTTTCTGAGAATGGCTTTCAACGGCTCATAATCTTCCATTCAATTTTGCGTCATCTTCATGTCGCAAAAATTCAATTGGTCTCAGATCCGGTATCAACTCTGATGGCATGGATGACACTATATACTGCGCTCAGTATGTATGGATATCAACTTACTTACAGTGTATGGAATAAATTCATTTCAGTAGGAATAGTAATTATGGAGTTTTAGGAAAACTACTAAAAACTAAACTATTGTTGAGAAAGAAAATTGTTTAATTTATTATTTCCGTCAACCTGTTGTACCCCTACGCGCAACCCTCAGAAGTCTTAGAGAGACTTGTGCGAACTAGGTAAAACGCAGCCCTTACCTTTTAACGTGTGATGCCATGATCTACCCTACCTTCTGATGAATATGTAATTATCACATACCATCTTTGTTAATCATTGTCATCTTCTATCATAATGCATTGTTTCCCCTTAATGATTTTTATGGTGAATAAGCGTTATTACCTACTTTAGATGGAAGACGACATAAAAAAGTTGAGACCAAAATCGGCGGTAACTGATGAACATTACCAAAATCGCTTGACAAGTGGGCAGATTTTCATAAAAACTTTACAGAACAGACTGGATAACTCTATCAAACGCTTTTGCAGCATTCTTACCGAAAACAAGAAGCTACGAGAAGATATTAACCACCTTCTCAAAGAAAGGTACGTTTGTATTAAAATGCCTAAACACCCTGGTGTGTCGAGTGATTCGATTTTGTTTAGATTTTTCAGAAGACAAACAAATAAAATAGTGGTCTGCTTCTTTAGTCGGTTCCAAAGATGGCGCCCTTATAGAATTTTAGCCCTGTCAATGTTCAAGGAATATGGTGATTGATGACTGTTGTCAATTTTATGGAATTTCAACAAACTTTAAATACTATTCAAAAATGATTAGTTGTGACGGAATCTAAATTTCATAGTGCAATTTCCTTGTAATGATGACTATTGTTAATGTGTTTCTCCATTTCACTGTATATTTTCTTAGAAATTCATCATTCATTCAATAATTTGTCAATTTGTCTGATTGACTCGGCCGTTACTTGATGAAGATTGTTGTTGTTGTTGTTATTTCCGTCAAACGATTGCACCCCTACGAGTAACCCTCGAAAGTCTTCGAGAGACTTGTGTGAGCTAGGGAAGACGCAGCCCTTACCTTTCAACGTGTGATGCCATGCACGAGACCGATGACCATGCGAGGCTTTGAACCCTCGACCCTTCGCTCCAAAGGCGAACGCTCTACCACCACGGCCGGGTATAATTGTATAAGTTACACAGAAAACGATTCGATCTCCACAAACTTTATTCAATCAGACAGTGAAGAAACTACTCTGCTGGCGAAACATGTCTGATTGAATAAAATTTGTGAATATCTAATCGTTTTCTGTGTAGCTTGTACAATAATAATTTGACCATTCCGTTTTTGTATCATTTGTGGGCAATCCAGAGAGACGAACAAAATAATACATCTATATCCAGTATCGTCATTCCATGCTTATATTAGCACAAGATTGACAGGTTCTGATGGTAAATTTTCATGAAGCTCAATTGCAATACTTCCAAATGAAATGCGTGGTTATTGCGTAGTTAATTGCATTTCAGTAGAAAATTATATAAATATGTCGAAAATGTAACAAAAAACTGATTGGTGATAGTGATTCAGTAAATTCCAATAATTAGGTTTCTTTATTCAGTTCATTCGTCGGCAATACTCGAAAACATCTGTGCTTGTAAATTTACCCTAACAGGAAAACCGACCGTGGCGGTAATAATAATAATAATAATCTCTTTATTTACTCAGATTGAATCTGTACAACCACAGGAGCAGAAGTACAAATGAAAAAGAGAAAAACGTCAGTTTACAATATATATATAATATATATATATATATATATATATATATATATATGTGTTCGGATAGATTTCCGCGGTCAGATATTTGAAAACTAGAAGTTCGGGTTGAACCGCGTCTGGAATTTGTTGAAATTCGACGTTTCGGCTCCGATTTTGGAGCCATTTTCAAGAATAAGGAGGATAGGTATAGTGAGGAAACGTGATTCTACACTGAGGTCTCAGTCTGCCTACTCCTCAGGTATTATCGCGTTAGGATTAGGGTACTGTGGAGGCCGAAGTGGACAACTCTCTAGCTTTCTTGGACGTTCTCATCACAAAGTCCAACAGATATCTACACGCTAACTCCCATCATCATCCTGCACAAACAAACTCTGTATTGAACTCCCTAATATACAGATCAATTCAGCTTACCGACAACCAGAACAGACAACAAGAATTAGACAAACTGAAATCCGCCTTACTCCAAAATGGTTACAACAATTCCCAAATCGACAAGTCCATCCGCAATCAACTGACCCGCTCTCCCAAAACGGATGATCAAGTAGACAATATTCAGCCTCACAAAGCTTTCCTACCCTACATCAAAGGTGTGACAGACAAAATCAGCTATATCTTGAGAAAACACGAGATAAAAACAATTTTCACAGCCAACAACCAAATATCCAAATTCCTGAGAACTCCAAAGGACACAATACCAAATGAATCCCAAGGCATATATGAAATACCATGTTCAGAGTGTCCCAGAACTTACATTGGCCAAACTAACAGACGAATAACATCTAGAATCTATGAACATGAACTCGTAGTCCGACAAGCATCATCCACATCCGCACTTTATAAACATCGTGAAGACACAGGCCACAAAATAGACTTTAAAAACACCAAAACAATTGCCACCGAGAAAACTCTGCAAACCAGGATCATACGCGAAGCCCTTGAGATAGAGAAGCGCCCTAATTGCCTCAATACCCGCGACGATGGACGTAGACTTCCCAATACCTGGAAGCCTCTCATTGCTCACATCCCCTCACTCCGCGCCAACCCAGTTCCCGCACACAGCTCTAGCGCCAACCCAGTTCCCGCACAAAGCTCATCACGCGCCAGCCCCGCCCACACGGTCATTAAACCTAGTATAAATATAGGTCCACAACCCGCAAATCCTCAGTTCTCTCGAAGGAGTTGGCAGATTGAGACCTTAGAGAGAGCCAGTGACGAGACTTGGGGAGTAGGCAGATTGAGACCCCGACATCAAGTCACAAAATCCTAACGCGATAATACCTGAGGAGTAGGCAGACTGAGACCTCAGTGTAGAATCACGTTTCCTCACTATACCTATTCTTCTTATTCTTGAAAATGGCTCCAAAATCGGAGCCGAATATATATATATATATATATATATATATATATATATATATATATATATATATATAAAACAAACAAACCATACTATATTAAAATAGAAAATGTCACAAGTATTAAAATCGAGAATGTGTAGAAACATTTAACATATATAAACATAAAGAGAAGCATACACACATATATAAACACCCATACATGCACACAAATGCGGAATATTTGGGAAACAGGTCACGATTTCATTTGTTTTCTCTTAATCAAGCTGGTGGATTATTGTATCCCGTTTTATTCCACAGTTTTGCAGGTATGAGTCGACACACCAGGGTTTTTAGACATCTTAGTTTGTATAATAACAATATGACAGCGCCAAGGGCGCACCCAAAGGGGGGTTCAGGGGTCATGACTCCCACGAAATTTCTCCATACCACTTGATTAATCACTGAAAATATTATGTATTTTATCTATTTCGAAAATTAAAGTTGAAAATTAACTCCCAGGACCTCCTGGACAGCCCAGAGAACAATATTGATTCTTTTTTTCAGGAGCCACTTCAATGAAATTTGGGAAAAACTACTGAGTGATATAAGTGGAGGAAAAAAATTCATGATAGAATTGATAGAGCAAGCTACTGTTGCTTTTGACCAGCGAGAAGAATGGTGCTCAAAACTTGTTGCGCTCAAGAAAAGGGCTCAAAATGATTTCTTGGCCCATTCAGAGGCAAGTTCTTAATGAATTCGGTCCACAATTCCACACAATAACGTCCCAGCAATATTGTTGCCATTAGAAAAAAATTAGTAATAGAAATTTTAAAATGAAATTTTGCATAGCAGATACATTTTGATCAAAAACAGTAAAGCCGTATTGTTCTCAAAATTTTAGGACTGAAATTAGCGAATTGAAGAAATCCATTATAGCCATCTAGAATAAAAAATAAGTTTCAAAATAAAAATAAAATTCGACCACAGAGCCAGTTTCACAAGTCCCAGTTAACCTTCAGATAACTAACTGAAAGTTGACAGGTTCACAATCTAACCATTACTTAATTGATATGGACTCTAACTGGAACCTGTGAAACTGGCCCTTAAGATTAAAGTCGGGGGTCCAAGTTTAAAGTCGGGAGTCCAAGTTAAAAGTCGGGAGTAGGAGATTAAGGGCCAATTTCACAGGTCCCAGTTAACCTTCAGATAACTAACTGAAAGTTTAGACGGTGAATGACATTCTTTCAATTGCGTTGACAGGTTCACAATCTAACCATTACTTAATTGATCTGGTCTCTAACTGGAACCTGTGAAACTGGCCCTAAAAGTGACAAGTACCATATGATTGTATTCAGTATGTCATATGGGGACAAGAGAAGTGAAAATATACCTGGTGCCCCATTTGAAAATCGAAAGTTTCTGGTGAAACCGGAAGTTGCCTGAAGTTGAGTTACTTGTCAAAAGATGCAGTTTTATGTCTTATACGTATCCTCCAAATTTTATTCCATTAATTCCAAAAACAAAAAAGTTAGAGAGGCGAGCCACTTTCCGCGACACCCGGTATAGTTTTCAAAAGATTTTCCCACGTGAAAGTGTCTTTCCGTAGCCGTGTTTTTTCAATATGGGTATCTAAATGAATAAAATCACAGATGAATAACATTCACCGCTAACTTATTATCAATATTACATTCTCAATTATAATAATTTCCATAACATGAACCAAAAGCACTTTTATTAATATCAATAATAACAGAAACAAGTAAACCATCACCATACACAACTGATGCAGAAGTTACTGTAATATAAATAATATAGTCTTAACCTAATTTTACTAATATATTTAAACTTGTAAGATATAACTTGTAATTTACTTCAGACAAATACTATCGCTAAGCCAACTATGTATATTTCACACTGTATAGTAGTCTATTTGCTAACCCGGACTTTAACTATATCTAATTGCCCTCACAGTTGCGGTGCTATTTATTGGCGTACAGATTTCTCTTCAGAAACCTATCGTTCTGGAACAGGTCCGGCCTCAGTTTGTTACATTCCAGTTGTCTAGGTCCAATATTCCTTAAATTTTGTATCAAATTGAAATGATTTTCGGTGTTCTAACTGAAAATATGATTTGATGGATTTAGGATTAGCATGACCAGTATTTTTTCTAGTTGCTCAATTACGACTTTTCTAGCGAGTGATGACATTGCCAACGCTAGATGAGAGTAGTTATACTTATTTTTAAACGCTTAGTTTCTAGGCCCAACCTTTACTACCTGGCACTTTTTTTCAGTTTAGACAGACTTGATTTTACCATGAGGCTATTTTTAGTGGTATTCATAGTCGTATTTTAGGAAATGCGGGAAATCCAACGAAAACTTGACCATGACTTGACACTCAGAGAATTCTTGAGTGTGAAGGGTCAGAAACGGATTCTGAGGGATTTGGAGGAGAAAGAAAGAAAAAAGAAGGAATGCGAGGTTGAAAGTTTAGAACATCAATTAGCCGCTTACGAAAAAACAATGGAGCAGATACAGGCGAGTACAATGGATCGGAAACGCAGTGATTTCATTTAATCCCGCTTTCCATGTGACCCAATTTCTGTACCTTCAGGGAGGAGGATAATAATTTTTTATTTTATGCTTTTCGAAAAAACATCATGGTTCTAAATTAAAGTAAACAATCATTAATATAATTAGTCATTTATTTTTGGAACGGGTCAACTCAAAAAATTGAAACTTGGGATAGTGAATTGATGCATGAATACTATATTTTGGAGTAAAATTGACAGATGAAACTTTCAAGATGGCGACTGGACGCCATCTGGGAAAAAAAATTAAATGGAAAGGGGGGTCTTGTGACACAAGTGAGACATCCTTTTGAAGTTCTTGACGAATACTTCACAACCCTAGAATATAAAGTCAATGTCTTCACCTACTACAAAATGGCGGAACATTTTAATAAAAACCTGAATAAATCGACGTTTAACTTCATAATTTGAGGAAATAAGCTGAGTTCAGTTCAGAAGATGCTCCAAATGGTTGCCTTGAAGTGCTTGACATAAGAACAATAAAACAATACAAAACTGTCAAATTTTCGCGCCGTACGCGTATTTCAAAGGTTCAGGAAAGAGATGATGGATGGGCTGAAGGCTGAATATTTCACACTTCGTTGTTTTCAAGATTTTAATAGCCGTTTCTCACGCTTTCGTGATTTGTGGCTTTTATGAATCGACATATTTATTTGGTTTATTATAACAGCCCTTTTCAGAATTTTAGAATAATAGACGCGATTGAAGTAAGCTTTATACTATCATAGTTTGGTTGCCTAACAATTCTGATCACGTGGGATACGGAGTGGAATGAAAGCTCTTTTAACTGCACATCTCGTTCGCAATTGGATGATGATTTGTTTTTATGTTCAAATTTACAGCAATTTTGTGAAGAGGATGATGTCCAGCGTATTGCTTCTCAGTTTTTGAAACGGGAAGAGGAAAATTTCGCGCTTTTCAATTACGTCAACGAACTCAACCATGAAATCGAACAGTTGAATTCTAGTTTACTGGAAATGGAAGAAAAAATTGGTAAATGAGCTTTAATAATGTACAGTACAAACCTAAATATCTATCTGCAATTATCAAAGAATGAAATAAGTATCTATGTACAATTATCAATGAATGAAACAATGAAAGTGATTTCCAAAGTATTCCGTCCCCATTTCACTACTTAATTGTCAGCGTTCTTGTAGCTTTAAAGCCAAAATATCAGTTCCTGGCATGCTCAATCAATTATTTGACGTCTCTGACATCAGAGGTACGTTACAACCAGTGCGCAGAACAAGGACCCAGTCGAAAGGGAGTTTCCACCCACTTAAATAATTCTCAGAATTTATATTGTGTCGGTAACTAGTACTTTTACTTTCCACCCCCTAAAAAAATTCTCAGAACTCATATTGTATCGGTAACTAGTACTTTTACTACAATATGAATTCTGAGAATTTTTTAAGTGGGTGGAAAGTCCCTTTCGACTGGGTCCTTGTTCTGTGCACTCAATATACCTCATGTCTTGACATGTATTACGCTCTGCAATCCTAGTTATAAGTCACCCCCCGATAAATAGTACAATACCCAATTTGCAGATGACACCACAATACTGTGGCATGATGAAAATGGCTTGAAACTGTATCAAACGATAAACAATAATATTAGCAAGGTGAAAGACTAGTATGATGCTAATAAGCTATCCTCAAAAAGTAGTATCGGTGAAACCCTCCAAACGGTTTTTTATTCATATTTCTACGTCGAACCGTTCAAAAGTTAACAGGGGGGGGGGGACTAAAAAAGCCGCACTGTATATTGTTTTCCACATCTAGAATAAATGTTGCATTCCAAATATTCCAGTCATATCGATTATAGGGAAAAAAACTATATTGCAGTTCCAAGTTTGATAGCATATTGGTTGAATATCATTTCCACTTTATTTGACATGTAATAACTCATATTGAGTCAATATTGGTTGAATGATATTTACCAATATCGATATAACAATATTGTCTTCACATCGTTTTCAACATCTAGAATAAATATTGCAATCCCAATATTCCCCTCATATCGATTCTAGGAATATAAACTATATTGCATCTCCAAGTGTGATTACAAATTGGATGAATATCATTTCGCCAATATTCAACAAATCTTATTAATTAATATTGGGTCAATATTGGATCAATAATATTTATCGATATCGTTAATACAATATTGTCTTCATATTGTGTCCTACATCTAGATTGAGATGAAATTCGAATATTGGCCGAATATTCAATGAAACATATTAAAATTATATCATGATCAAACCTGGATAGAAATCCGCTAGGTGGCTCTACATATCGAACGTCTTCTAAAACCTACGAAAGTATATTAAATACTTCTCATAACTTGTTTTCAGGACAGCTCACTCAGTGGTTATGGCGATCAAAATGCACTCTGGTGTCACCTTCATCAACTAAAAGACATTTAATAATTTACCAAGGTATATTGACATCCACCAAAATATCCAAATGATATTGTACCAATATCGATAAATATTTTGAGGCCATTATAAGAATATTTCACCAAAACTATTTTTGAAATAGGTATTTAAACAATATTCGACCAATATCGCAAAATGTTCACATTTTACTTCTCGACAAAATAACTTTTGAATAATGTGCCAATATTGTCACAATATTGTAACGGCGATATTGTACCAATATCGCCGAATATTTTGAGGCCAATATTAGTTCGAGAATATTTCGCCAATATTATTCAACTAATATTGGACCAATATAGCCGAATGTTCACATTTTTTTTCGCCAATAATGCATTTCAAATATTTCTCCAATATGTTCACAATATTGTACCAATATAGGTGTGCTACTTGGGAAGTGGTTGGTGATTGACCTCACTAGATTGTTGGTTCTACTTCAATATCCTTATTTTCAAATGTAACCTGCACAAATGATTGGAATTTCTTAACAGAATCGTTTTCTGGTCCATGTTTATAATGTTCTTACTTTCCCCTCGTTCCCTTTTGGTTTCACAAACATTGTAGAAGAACATAATATTTCCCGAATTCCTAGATGCGTTGGTATAATCTGCATAAGACATACTTTTGAAATTGTACATGGATGTTGCTGTTGTTGGTTCGCTACCAACTTACGATTTTTTATTAGTATTTATCGATCTTTTCAGATGATCAAGTGGAGATCAGTAAGATGCGTGCTACACAACGGCAAGCAAATATAAAGTTATTGCAGGCTGATTATGAGGAGGCAAAGAAACAGGTGAGCTAATGTAACTGTGGTAAATCTCCCCTAAATAGTATTGATCTATTGATGACAAAATGTAGAAGTCACAGTCGAGCAGCTGAGATAATATTGAAAGCCCATGGATTAGAACAGAAAAAACAGATGCATTTAGATAAATAAATGGAGATAAAATCCTTGATTTTTTCTATCAATCTCAGAAAATCGTAAAATCCCGAACTTTGAAAAATCGTCAAGAAGCTAAATGCAGTTAGAATCAATATTTTTTTCTTTAAATAGACTCTTTGGATACTAGTCAAAGAGACCTATACCAGTGATCATTTTGCCGGGCACGATTTCACACTTAAACTACCCCTCAAACAAGTCTGAAAAATCGTAAAATCCCGAACTTGAAAAATCCTCAACAAGCTAAATGCAGTTAGAATCAATATTTTTTTCTTTAAATAGACTCTTTGGATACTAGTCAAAGAGACCTATACCAGTGATCATTTTGCCGGGCACGATTTCACGCTTAAACTACCCCTCAAACACGTCTGAGAAATCGTAAAATCCCGAAATTTGAAAAATCCTTGACAAGTTAAATGGAGATAAAATCCTTGATTTTTTCTATCAATGTACTCTGTGGATCCAGCTTAACAAGATCTATACCTGAGAGTATTTTGCCGGGCACGATTTCATTCTCAAACTACCCCTCAGACACGTCAGAAAATCGTAAAATCCCGAACTTTGAAAAATCCTCAACAAGCTAAATGCAGTTAGAATCAATATTTTTTTATAAATAGACTCTTTGGATACTAGTGAAAGAGACCTATACCAGCGATTATTTTGCCGGGCACGATTTCACACTTAAACTACCCCTCAAACAAGTCTGAAAAATCGTAAAATCCCGAACTTGAAAAATCCTCAACAAGCTAAATGCAGTTAGAATCAATATTTTTTTCTTTAAATAGACTCTTTGGATACTAGTCAAAGAGACCTATACCAGTGATCATTTTGCCGGGCACGATTTCACGCTTAAACTACCCCTCAAACACGTCTGAGAAATCGTAAAATCCCGAAATTTGAAAAATCCTTGACAAGTTAAATGGAGATAAAATCCTTGATTTTTTCTATCAATGTACTCTGTGGATCCAGCTTAACAAGATCTATACCTGAGAGTATTTTGCCGGGCACGATTTCATCCTCAAACTACCCCTCAGACACGTCAGAAAATCGTAAAATCCCGAACTTTGAAAAATCCTCAACAAGCTAAATGCAGTTAGAATCAATATTTTTTTATAAATAGACTCTTTGGATACTAGTGAAAGAGACCTATACCAGCGATTATTTTGCCGGGCACGATTTCACACTTAAACTACCCCTCAAACAAGTCTGAAAAATCGTAAAATCCCGAACTTGAAAAATCCTCAACAAGCTAAATGCAGTTAGAATCAATATTTTTTTCTTTAAATAGACTCTTTGGATACTAGTCAAAGAGACCTATACCAGAGATTATTTTGCCGGGCACGATTTCACACTTAAACTACCCCTTAAACACGTCTGAGAAATCGTAAAATCCCGAAATTTGAAAAATCCTTGACAAGTTAAATGGAGATAAAATCCTTGATTTTTTCTATCAATGTACTCTGTGGATCCAGCTTAACAAGATCTATACCTGAGAGTATTTTGCCGGGCACGATTTCATCCTCAAACTACCCCTCAGACACGTCAGAAAATCGTAAAATCCCGAACTTTGAAAAATCCTCAACAAGCTAAATGCAGTTAGAATCAATATTTTTTTTATAAATAGACTCTTTGGATACTAGTGAAAGAGACCTATACCAGCGATTATTTTGCCGGGCACGATTTCACACTTAAACTACCCCTCAAACAAGTCTGAAAAATCGTAAAATCCCGAACTTGAAAAATCCTCAACAAGCTAAATGCAGTTAGAATCAATATTTTTTTCTTTAAATAGACTCTTTGGATACTAGTCAAAGAGACCTATACCAGAGATTATTTTGCCGGGCACGATTTCACACTTAAACTACCCCTTAAACAGGTCTGAAAAATCGTAAAATCCCGAAATTTGAAAAATCTTTGACAACTTAAATGGAGATAAAATCCTTGATTTTTTCTATCAATGTACTCTGTGGATCCAGCTTAACAAGATATATACCTGAGAGTATTTTGCCGGGCACGATTTCATTCTCAAACTACCCCTCAGACACGTCAGAAAATCGTAAAATCCCGAACTTTGAAAAATCGTCAAGAAGCTAAATGCAGTTAGAATCAATATTTTTTTTTATAAATATACTCTTTGGATACTAGTGAAAGATACCTAAACTTAAACTACCCCTCAAACACGTCTGAAAAATCGTAAAATCCCGAAACTTGAAAAATCCCCGACAAGTTAAAAATTCAAAATGGTAATGAACGTTGAAAACTTACATAGAGGACGCTGGATATTTATCACGTCTACTCATACGTATAAATATATAATTCTTCGCAAACTAAAGCATAGTCTAGGTGTAGTAAACCTGGTTTAAGTATTATACACAGTACTGGTGCATAAAGAAAAAATAATATGCTATGAATGGTTATATATGATTTCGTTGTGGATCCGTAAAAGCGTGCAGTGACTTGTTAAGTTCATTGTTGACATCGCAAGAATTAGTTGTTGCCTTGTGAGCACAAGGTCTTCTAACCGAAGCCACAAATGTGTGGTTGGCTTCCTGTTGTTGACTTCCTTTGTTTCTATTTGTACATCCAAGTGTTGTACATCTTCGCACTTGATTTTACCGTACTGACGAGAGCTTAAGCTCGAAACACGTGTCTACGGTTGCAAAACATTTTGAGGGTTATACCCAATAACTTTTCTACTTATATTTTCATATATTGCCCCTCGCTATATATATATATATATATATATATATATATATATATATATATGGGTAGGATTGTCACGCTGGTAGCTATAGCTGCCTCCGTGGCGACGTTAGTTGTTGCCTTGTAAGCACAAGGTCTTCTAACCGAAGCCACAAATGTGTGGTTGGCTTCCTGTTGTTATATATATATATATATATACAGTGACCGGCAGAAAGTACGCATCATATGGGAATTTTTTTTATTAATAAATTTTGACAAATATTGATATTTGCAATCGCTTCTGCATCAAAAGAAACCCCAAAAGACGTTGTACAGTGCCGTTCGTCTTTTCGAGGTTGGCGGGAAATTTAAAAAATTTGAAAATTATTTCTCAAAACACGCTTGTTTGTGAAAATATCGAGAAATGTTAATGAGAAAAGTTGTTCAGATTGACATTTTATAGCTATGTACAAGTTTTGAAAAAGATCTGAGATAAAAAAATAAAAATCAATTTTTTGCCACAAAAAAAAATGTTTTTGGAAACATACATTTCTGACGAAGAAACTCATTAGTAAAGCCAACACTAATATTTCAAATAATGTTTTGTGAAGATTCGCAAGCTATTCCTATTTTATTCGGAGAAAATTTGAAATCTGTGATTTTGCAGTGTGATCAGCTGCTTCATAGGAAGTCACTGAAATATCTACAGGACAATTAAGAATTTCAAATTGAAATTGTGTAGATACTTGGTTCTTAATTAATAATAAAAAGTATCGGAATTATAATGTCCTGTAGATATTTCAGTGACTTCTTATGAAGCAGCTGATCACACTGCAAAATCACAGATTTCAAATTTTCTCCGAATAAAATAGGAATAGCTTGCGAATCTTCACAAAACATTATTTGAAATATTAGTGTTGGCTTTACTAATGAGTTTCTTCGTCAGAAATGTATGTTTCCAAAAAGATTTTTTTTTTGTGGCAAAAAATTGATTTTTATTTTTTTATCTCAGATCTTTTTCAAAACTTGTACATAGCTATAAAATGTCAATCTGAACAACTTTTCTTATTAACATTTCTCGATATTTTCACAAACAAGAGTGTTTTGAGAAATAATTTTCAATTTTTTTAAATTTCCCGCCAACCTCGAAAAGACGAACGGCACTGTACAACGTCTTTTGGGGTTTCTTTTGATGCAGAAGCGATTGCAAGTATCAATATTTGTCAAAATTTATTAATAAAAAAAATTCCCATATGATGCTTCTGCCGGTCACTGTATATATAACAACTGTATGTCGATCATATAAGTATTTTTGTTTGCTGTAATTAATTGACTTTATTTTCAGGTCGATGAAGATGAAGAAAATGCGAGAAAAGCAGAGTCCGAGCTTTCCTCAGTCCTCCAAGGCATCGAGAGTGTTTTCAATTTGTTGAACTGCGATAGAGGGCCCATTTTGGATCTTCTAGGTTTGTTAGGATGGCTCTGGTGTCCCTACTTAATTTAAATTAATAATTTTCAGGAGAAAATTCTTCGATAAACGTGTACAATGTGAATATTTTCTTGGGAATTATTGAAAAAAGAGTATCGGCGGTGGTAACCAAAGTTTATTTTGCCGAAAAAGCCGTGAGTGGGATTGCATACCTATGTGCTATATACGAAAATAAAATTAAAACACATTTTAGATGATGACCCAGTCCAAGAGATTCCATCGAGAAAATATAGTTAAACTGATTCTTTAATAACTTGACAGTTGTAAGTTAACAGTGATAAAATGATTATTAAAAACAGGTGATTTGATCCAACAAATTGACATTAGTATTTAAAATCAATTCCATATCAGAAAATGAGATGTTTTTCTCGAAAGCGTAAAGGACCACAAAGTTTTTTTTTACTTTTCCGGCTTCAGAGACGTAATTTTGTTTTTCCGATTTTGTACTCTGAAATTCTGACTTTAAATTAAAAAGTTCTGACTTTAAACCCGGAAATTCCTATTTCGCAGGTATATTTGCCTATTCTGCGTGTATCCAGGAAATGTACCTACCAGGGATGACTTCGTCTATTAATTGTAGAAGGATTTGTTGTTTACTGTTGTCAATGTGTTTGATTGTTCTGTTTCTTGGATATGCATTTTCTCAAGAATATTTTTTATGAAAACAATATTAACTCTAATCCATGTCACTCATAATTTTGGTAACACCTTTTTTATACTTATTTGGTGGGGAGTATTTATATTTTCATCATCATTATATAATGATTTCGACACAGTTTCCTGGATATGCATTTTCTCAAGATTATTTTTTATGAAAACAATATCATCTTTAAGAATCTTCGGAGTTCATGAAATTAATTCAGCTATGTCATTCAGAATTCTGGTAACACCTTTTTTATAATTATTTAGTGGGAAGTATTTTTATTATTGTCATTACTATATAATGATTTCGACAAAGGTTCTTGAATATGCATTTTCTCAAGAATATTTTTTATCAAAACATTATCATCTCTAAGAATCTTTTGAGTTAATGAAATCAATTCAGCCATGTCACTCAGAATTTTGGTAACACCTTTTTTATACTTATTTGTTGGGGAGTATTTATATATTATTATCATTATTATATAATGATTTTGACAAAGTTTCTTGGGATATGCATTTTCTCGAGATTATTTTTTATGAAAACAATATCATCTCGAAGAATCTTTGGAGATAATGGAATCAATGTAGCTATGTCATTCAGAATTTTGGTAACACCTTTTTTATACTTATTTGGTGGGGAGTATATTTATATTATTATCGTTATTACATAATTATATCGACAAAGTTTCTTGGATATGCATTTTCTCGAGATTATTTTTTATGAAAACAATATCATCTCGAAGAATCTTTGGAGATAATGGAATCAATGTAGCTACTATGTCATTCAGAATTTTGGTAACACCTTTTTTATACTTATTTGGTGAGGAGTATTTATATTATTATCATTATTATATAATGATTTCGACAAAGTTTCTAGGATATGCATTTTCTCAAGATTATTTTTTATGAAAACAATATCATCACGAAGAAACTTTGGAGTTAATAATTATAGTAATTTACAATTTATTTTCAATTGAAATAAAAAATATAAAGAAGTGACGATTTTCAAGAGTAAAATAGAAAATACTTTCTTTGTTGAATCTTAATTGAATTCATTGATTCTCGTAATCATAGAATTTTATTATATTAATTTCAACGTTACCTTTGTCCATTCATTAATAAATTAATGAATGAATTTTTATTTCCATTATACAGGGTGGTTCTTAAGTACGTGTAGAAAATTCAGGAGCATATTCCTGACATCAAAATAAGAAGAAAAGTTCCTATAAATATATGTCCACAAATTATTCGTTTCTGAGATACAGAGTGTCAAAGTTGAATTCTTATTTTTATATTTTGTGAATAATTTCAAAATAATTTTGATATGTGGGTAAAGTTTGGTAGCTGGGAGTATTTATTATTTAGTTTGTGTTAAAAATAAATTTTCTTGGTAGAGGTCACTGTTTTCGAGTTATTGAGATTTGAAATCATCGATGCAAGTGATTTTGAATGACAAGATTTTTTAATTCAAAATAAATTCAATTAGAAATTAGTCTTTTCACAATTAACACAAAACTTGATTTTTTCATTGAAAAATCATCCCAGATACCAAACTTTACTCGAATATCACAAAAATTTTGGCATTCATTTACAAAAAAACAAATATAATAATTAAACTTTGACACTCTGTATCTTAGAAACGAATGACTTGCGGACATGTGTTTATGGGAACTTTTTTCCTATTTCGACGTCAGCAACATGCTCTTGAAGTTTCTACACGTACTTAAGAAACACCCTGTATAGGTATAAATCCTAACATTCACAATATTAAAGTAGTTACAAAAACCATATAAATATAACTAGGTAATAACTGATAATGTAAGACTACATATTTTCTTAACAAGAGTCTATTATATACGCCATGTCTAGATTTGTTTGTTTGGTTGTTTTTTCCGTTAACCAGCTGTCGGCCCCTTACGAACGGCAGCCCTCAGAAGTCGAAACTTGTGCGAGCTAAGGATTAACGAGGTCTTACCTTTTTACGTGCGATTCCTAGCACCTCCTCTACTACTACTACTATGTACTATTTAATTTTATATGCGAAGATAACTTTGATTTGAATTAACGAATATTATTGATATCTTTTACTTCCTCTGGCAATTTGTTATATTCATTTAAACCCTTGTACAATAATATTTTCATAGAGTTCGATAACTTACATCCAGGCAGATGAAAATTGTTGTTATGTCTTGTTTCATAATCATGTGCACTATTTCGATATATTATAAATTCTTTAAAGTAGGGCGGTAACATATCATTTATAATCTTAAAAATTAATAACATAGACTATCTGTAGAATCTGTCACGAATGGATAACCAACTTAATGTGTCCAACATTAACGAGACATTTGTGTACCGATTACATTTCAGAATTAGTCTCATTCCTCTGTTTTGCAGTCTTTGTAATGTCATAATTTTATTTTGGTCACAACCATACAATAGAGTACTGCAGTACTCGAAATGGGGTTGAATTATGGTATTATAAATGGTAATCTTAGCCGAAATAAACTAATGTTCAGAGATTCGTGTGAAGAAGTAGAGTTTTTTTGCGATTTTTTTTGTCTCTCAGCTCTCAATCCTTCATTGAATCTAACTTCCTTCATTGAATCTAACTTTTCTGGATAAAAAATCTAAAGCTCAGGTAGCATTATTCATATTTTTATTTGTTTTCAATTATACTTGTGATAATTTTATGTATTACTGTCAAATAAGTTTGGATAATTATTTTTTTATATCTCTATTATAAACAAAATTGTTTCTTGGGATAATAATAAAGTAATACTACTAATAAATTTAGCTATGTCATTCAGAATTTTGGTAACATCTTTTTTATACTTGTTTGGTGGGGAGTATTCATATTATCATTATTATATAATGGGATATTAGGTACGCTTCGTCAACAACAGGTAATAATTTTTTTTCGGTTGGGCCCTATGCCCATAAAAGTCACATTTCAATGACAGTTTTCGAGAAAAAAAAGTGTGCTCGAAGGTGATGTGACAATGTCATTACTAAATGAGAAAAATGGCGACAGATAGGAATAAAGACCTCACCGAAGATGAAAAATTCGAATTACAACTGCAAGCTGAACAAGAGTTTGGACGTTTGGCGAGAACGGTGAGAACTTTTCTTTCTCTAATCTCAATTTTTTTTATTTGAACAACGGTTTTACAAAAAGTTGCATTTCAGTTCACCATTTTGGACAGAAACAGGGCGCAGTTTGGAGATACCGGGGGGAAGCTAGCAAAGCAAGCGAGAGTCTTGAACATTTTCCAGAAGGAAGAAAATAATATCTTGACCGATTTGGCTGTTGCGTCTGCGCCCGCTAGAAAAAAAGAAGACGAAAAAAGGTCCAACGAACTCTTGAGTTTGCTCAAAGAGTACGATGACTTCGACAAAGAAATACACATACAAAAGTCACACTTGAACGAAATCGATGGACAGATACAAATGGTGAAGAAAAAGGTAACTGTTTATCATAAATAATGTCTTTGGGATGACTTCGGTAAAAGTATAAAAGGCATTGATTATACTCAAACCACTTATGGGAATTTCGATAATTCAATTTAACACCAGATATAAAAAAATCCTTCTTTACTTGAAATTTAAATACTCATTTTTGTTCTAATTGACAATTGACAGGACTTGTGGCCATATGTGGCCATAGACATACAGTGACCGCCAAAAAGTATGTACCATATGGAAAAAAAATTATTATTGGAGTATTGGAAAAAATATTCTGAGAAAAGTTTGTGGTGTGGTGAAAATGAGAAAGTTTTTTCATTATCATTAAGATGCAAATGTTTCAGTATAGTCAAGCTATTCATAAGAAAAAAAAATAATATTTTTAAATAGATGGGAAAATATTTTTAAAAAATTGCTATTTTCAATTTTTTTTTAATTATCTCTTGAAACTTCGTTTATGTGTATAAAATTGAATTCTAAGTGACTTTTTCAAATAACTTTTTTTGATATCTTGCCATCTTACCCCTTTTTTTGCCTTTGCATTGCAATTTTTTTCATTTTGCCGCCATTCTAGCGATCACGTGACATGTGTCAAAATCGATTTTTAGGTTATCGGACATGCACAAACTTTTCCCCAGAATATTTTTTCCAATACTCCAATAATAAAATTTTTTCCCATATGGTACATACTTTTTGGCGGTCACTGTATATATTATATACTTATTATAGAATGCTAATTTCATATGTCAAAAGTGTTGTAAAAAGTTCGGATTAGTCCGCAATGCGCATGTGCGTCATTAGTGTTTTTTGTAACAGGCCCGGTTTTAGTAAAATATTATGGTACTGGTGAAGATTAACAAACGTTGTTAATTCTGAATCTCGGGAAATAAGGTATTGGAAAACTCAATGTAGTACTTATACCTGCTTTTTAGCCGATTTGAATACATCTTTTCACATATTTATGATCCCAAATATTCAGCAAAGGCCATCTGTTATTATTATTATTATTATTTATCGCTCTGAAGCGACTCATTGATTTTTGGTATCGCAATCACTTTTCAGCTGTAGATAAACCCAACAAAAAACTGCGGGACCACCCCAAGTAGTCGGTGCGAATTTCAAGCAGGCACTAGATTGGAAAATAAATTGAAAGTACAAGAAACTATGAAAATTGATTTCAGCTAATATTTTGAATAATTTAAAGTTTTGAAGCTATTAGAATAGAATAGAATAGAATAGAATAGAATAGAATAGAATAGAATAGAATAGAATAGAATAGAATAGAATAGAATAGAATAGAATAGAATAGAATAGAATAGAATAGAATAGAATAGAATAGAATAGAATAGAATAGAATAGAATAGAATAGAAAGGAATGGAATGGAATGGAATGGAATGGAATGGAATAGAATAGAATAGAATAGAATAGAATAGAATAGAATAGAATAGAATAGAATAGAATAGAATAGAATAGAATAGAATAGAATAGAATAGAATAGAATAGAATAGAATAGAATAGAATAGAATAGAATAGAATAGAATAGAATAGAATAGAATAGAATAGAATAGAATAGAATAGAATAGAATAGAATAGAAAGGAATGGAATGGAATGGAATGGAATGGAATGGAATAGAATAGAATAGAATAGAAATGTATTGACCATTTAAGGTACAGGTAGTACATATGGCACGTCATAATATGTATTCAATGAATAATTAGGAAAATAATAAAATAAAATTACATATACAAAATTGGTTAATACAAACAGAATAAATCAACAGATAAAATGAAACATTCACAAACAGAAAAACATTGTTAAAACCTACTATCAAGTAGTACATAATATGACAAGTCATAAAAAAGTTATAATAAAAAAGCGAGTATTATAATAATATCAATACTATACAAATGATATAAACTTGTTAAAAACTTACATAGAAATTTCAACTCATAAAATTACACATTTCCAAACAGAAAAACACTCTTAAAACCTATTAGACACATAACTGGGTAACACCCAAATATTCTGATATGCTGTAGAAACAATTAGTTACAAGAATATTTTTCACAGCTGATTTGAATTTGAGTTTGTCAGGAATTTGCTTGATTTTTAGTGGGAGCTTATTGTATAACTTGATTGCATTATAAAGTGGTGATCTCTCATATGCCAGTGTTCGATGTGTAGGTACCATCAAAGTTTTGCTGTTGCGTGTGTTGTGTTGATGTGCAGTTGAGAGAGTGGGTAGATATTTAAGGTTTTGTCTTGCGTACATCAGACACATGAGGATTAATCATAGTTGGTTTACAACTATCCATATACAGTCTTATTATTTTCTTTTGCATCACAAAAACTTTCGTAAAATTTGTGGCTCTACCCCAGCACAAAATGTTTTGTGATATGTGTGAGTAAGCCAATGCATAATATATGGTCAGCAAGCCAGCTGTATCAAGGCAAATCTACATTTGAGAAATTGCGAAGTATGATTTATTAAGTTTTTTACAGACACTGTCTATGTGGTCATCCCAGGTGAGCTGACTATCTATACAGCGTGTCTCACGATCGATGGTAGGTTAGACGTTTATGGTAAACGCAAAGCAGGATTTCCCTGAAAATTTCACATCTTACATTTTGTTACCTGATCTATCGATCTGAAATATCTTCAGCTTTGCGGCGTTGCCACGTCTATCAAAAAAAACTAGCAACTTTATTTTTTTAAATAGAACACCCCGTATATTAACTCATTTTTTGAATCGCTCTTTCATTATAATACTTTTTTGTTAATAAAGTCCTATACCTATCTCTATCTGTTTTCGAAATAAAAAATAATTTGTGTTAAATATGGTCCAAAACATAGCCCTAATTGAACTTTAGTACATCAGTACTCTCAATTCATGAAAAGTTGATATTTTGATTATAGGTTGGACAAATTCGAAGTATTTACTTAACACCAAGAAATCGACTCCATATCATACAGGGCGTGCTAAAATTACTGTTATTTCCATAATGCATAAAAGTGGTCAAAAGTTCATTTTTTCAAATGAAACCCCCTGTATATTACTCGATAAATTGAAAGATGATGAAAAATGCTTCAAGATGATATATCATGTCCCAAATACCTAAATCATCAACTTTTCTTAATAAAATTGCTTTTTAAGAATTTGGTTTTGGGTAACAGTGGATTTGTCAAGCTTATAACAGTTTGGTAACTTTTATAAGTAATTTACGAATAGTTATCGACGGTGTTTCAAATTATCTTCCAAAGTGAATGCAAATATCGATTATTCAAACAAAGTTCTTATGAAATTATTTATTATACACGGACAGTGTGATCAAATCATTGCCAGAACTTGCAGAAATTTCAACCAAATTTATCCTGAATTAACACCAATGAACGAGAGGAAGTATGTAAGATTACAAAATAATTTTCTTAACTATGGCTGAAAGTTTCCAGGGAACAACTGTCCAAAAACCAGGCATTTCTAGGTAAAAAGTACGATTTTCTGGAATATAACATGTGAAAGTACAGAAAAAAACAGAATTAGGAGGATTAAAAATAACAAAATTGTAAACAAAATATCACATTTTTACAATAAATGCTGGAAATGTCCATTACATTCTAAACATTTTAAAATATTCTTTTGTACGCGATTTGTCGTTGCTTTTTCAATTTCATGGGGATCTAGATCTTCAATACACCGCACTATTCGCCGTCGCAGTTCTTCTTTGGTAGGCACTGGAGTACTGTACACCCTTTCTTTTAAAACACCCCATAAAAAAAAGTCAAGTGGCGTGAGACCGGGTGATCTCGGTGGACAATCCCACGGCCCTAAACGCCTAAACCAACGATCGTCAAACATTTGGTGAAGTTTCCTGGAAACTTCCTGAGTGCAATGAGCTGGCGCTCCGTCCAGTTGAAACCACGAATTCCTATATTTCTCTAAAGGCAAGTTTTCAAGGAAATCGGTAACAGTCGTCCTTAAAATATGAAGATATCTCTCTGCATTCAGTGTGTCTTCATAAATAAAAAAGCTAATTTTATTTTTCTTCAAAATACAAAACACATTCAGGGAAATTTTTTCTTGAAAACCCATTTCTTTTGTCACATGAGGATTATGATCACCAAAAATGTTTATTCCTTCTATTAAAAATGCCATCCCTCGTAAATTTTGATTCGTCGCTCCAAATTATTTTTGACAAAAATTCCCTATCTTCCTGTATATGTATTAGAAGGGATTCACAAAAATGCACTCTGCGTTCAAAGTCTTCTACTTTGAGAGCTTGAACTTTGGTAAATTTATACGGATGCATTTCGTGATTTTCCAAAATTCGTTGTACTGAAGCATGTGATACACCCAAATCTTTTTCTGCACTGCGAACGGAAGCTTCTGGATATGCATAAAAATATGCCAAGACGTTAACAGTATTTTCCTCATTTAAAGTAACAGGTTTTGGTAATGTTGAAGGCGCTTTTAACTTTGAGCCATAGTTAAGGAAATTATTTTGTAATCTTACAAACTTCCTCTCGTTCATTGGTGTTAATTCAGGATACATTTGGTTGAATTTTCTGCAAGTTCTGGAAATGATTTGATCACACTGCCCGTGTATAATAAATAATTTCATAAGAACTTCGTTTGAATAGTCAATAGCATTCATTTTTGACGATTTTTTAAAACACCGTCAATAACCATTAGTTAATTACTTATAAAAGTCACCAAGCTGTCATAAGCTTGATACTTCCACGGCCACCTAAAATCAAATTCTTTAAATATTTTATACAACTGTCCGAACTGTCATTAAAAATATCTTTAATAGAAACAATCAGAACATCTACTTAGAAAGAATTATTTAGAAAAGTTCACACATGTATTTGGCAGTTTGTGCAATTGGTAATATTTTTTCCTTGTGAAGTAACTGACGAAGTACCTACTATTCAATTCAACTGTAGAAAGTCCTTTATGAATAACCAATAATAACATTTAAATAAACATGTGCGCTGGTGTATGTAGTTGAAGCATCTGCCTTGTAATCCAAAGATCGTGTGTTCGAATCCCATGGACCTCATTCATTTTTTTGTTTTTTTTATTACTAGCTGTAACTGTTGTACACAAAAATGTGTATGATACATGGATTTGCTCCATTTTAGGTATAGGGACATGATATATCGTCTTGAAGCATTTTTCATCATCTTTCAATTTATCGAGTAATATACAGGGGGTTTCATTTGAAAAAATGAACTTTTGACCACTTTTATGCATAATGGAAATAACAGTAATTTTAGCACGCCCTGTATGATATGGAGTCGATTTCTTGGTGTTAAGTAAATACTTCGAATTTGTCCAACCTATAATCAAAATAACAACTTTTCATGAATTGAGAGTACTGATGTACTAAAGTTCAATTAGGGCTATGTTTTGGACCATATTTAACACAAATTATTTTTTATTTCGAAAACAGATAGAGATAGGTATAGGACATTATTAACAAAAAAGTATTATAATGAAAGAGCGATTCAAAAAATGAGTTAATATACGGGGTGTTCTATTTAAAAAAATAAAGTTGCTAGTTTTTTTTATAGACGTGGCAACGCCGCAAAGCTGAAAATATTTTAGATCGATAGATCAGGTAACAAAATGTAAGATGTGAAATTTTCAGGGAAATCCTGCTTTGCGTTTACCATAAATGTCTAACCTACCATCGACCGTGAGACACGCTGTATAAGACCCCAAAAACTTCACATTCTCAGATAATTTGACATCTAGATCATTTCTCACCGTATTGGGAATAGGGCGCCTTAGATAGAAGTTCACTGTCATTGTTTTATCTACGTTGAGTATTAACGAATTACGTTGGCAGCAGACTCCAAATTGATCAACAACTCTAAGTACTTCTGCTTTCAATTCATCAATATTATTGCTAGCTATTGTAATAGTATCATATGTCGTGATGTCATGTATGAGTGTATCCAGTTTATCACATGCTGAGGAAAATTTAGGGCCTTCAGCTTAGGAACTAATTTACTAGGATCTACGGTATCAAAAGCTATTGAATCGCAGTAGAAAATAATTGATGATTGATGGACGATATTGGAAAAGTTCACGTCGGAGACAATTAATACCTACTACTTATTTATCATCTTTGATATTTTACTCAATTATATTTTGAGCCTTGTTGATCTACCAAAAGAGGACAACGCGCTTTGAAGCCTGGTCGTTTTATTTAGTTAATAAGTTAACAAAAATGAGTGGTTACTAAAACATTTTATATAGTTGTGGAAAAATCGAGAACGCTTCTTCAACCCCCTGATTAAACCCATGTTTTTCTCCGTACCCGACATTCTGCTGTCTAGTATTGTGATCACATCTTGTGAAGTTGAAGAAATTCACTATATTGATAATTTTGGGTTATTTTATCGATTTCTTCAAGGTTCTCGATTTGGGATCGAAGCAGATTACTGACGATAAGTATCACCAACGGGTTTTGGCAGGAGAGAAGACAGTACAAACGTTAGAAAATAAGCTGGAAGTTCAGATAAGGAAGTTTTGTGCAATCTCCTCGGAAAACATCCAGCTCAGACAAAAAATAAACCATTTGTTGATCGAAAGGTAAGCGAAAGATGCACAAAAATCAGATTTATGAGAGAAAAAAGATAAATTTAGATCCCACTGTAAACCCCCTTTTTCCCATTCGTATCAAAATGGATAAAGTTGAATATTCGACAGAAAACAACTACTTTCCTGTTCAATACTGCGACGGACATGACATGACAATCATGACATGAATGGGATACAACAGTCCTCAAGATCACTGGTGCAGTCTTCCAAATTTGCAATCATTTTGTTCAACTTGGACAGAGCGATCAGCTGAGACAGTGAGTCCAAGAAATGGTTGTCCACCACGGAGATATCTAAAACGGTAAAAGGGAAAAAAGTTGGGTAACAGAAGGGCCATGTAAGAGGGTGGTCCCAGAATTACCTGTATCAACAAAGAAAAAACAAAAATTTTGGAAAAATATATATTCATTTTTCAACGTAATCTCCTTTTAGTTCCACACACTTTTCCCAGCGATGTTCAATTAGTTCGATACCCTTGTTATAATACAAATCGTCAAGCTCCTCAAAATAGCCATTAACTGCCGACGTAACCTCTTCATTGTTGGAAAATATTTGACCACCGAGCCATTTTTTCAAGTCTGGGAACAGAAAATAATCCGAGGGGGCTAAATCTGGCGAATAGGGAGCATGAGGTAGCAATTCAAACTTTAATTCATTAATTTTGGCCATTGCAATAACGGATGTGTAAGCTGGTGCATTGTCTTGATGAAACAACACTTTCTTCTTTGCCAAATGCGGCTGTTTTTGCTTGATTTCTTCGCTCAAACGTTGCAATAATAAGTTCGCATAGTCAATGAAAATTAACCCTGCGCATCCCAAAAAACCGACGCCATGACCCTGCCAGCAAATTGAACGGTCTTTGTCTTCTTTGGAGCCGGTTCTCCCTTTTCAGTCCATTGTTTTGATTGTTCTTTTGTTTCGGGTGTGAAGTTATGGACCCATGTTTCATCCATGGTTATGAAATGGCGCAAAAATTCGGCTTTATTTCTGTGAAACCTTGCCAAACACTCGATGGAAACATCTTGACGACGCTGTTTTTGTTCCATTGTGAGCAAACGCGGCACCCATCTTGCGCACAGCTTTCTCATGTCTAAATTTTCAGTTAATATGCGATGTACCGCACTTTTTGAAATGCCTATACTATGTCTGCTAGCTCGCGCACTTTCAGTCGACGATCATCCAGTACCGCTTTGTGGATTTTCTTCAACATTTCTGGAGTCGTCACCTCATTTGGTCGACCACTGCGATGCTCGTCTTCGCAGGGCGTACGGCCTCGTTTAAACTCTGCTACCCAATATTTTACTGTTGATAACGAAGGAGCAGTCTCACCCAGAGTAGAATCTAGTTCAGCTTTATATTGGTTGGGGTAAGGCCTTTCAAATAAAAGTATTGTATCTCATAACGATGACCAATTTTTTCCATGTTTACAAATTCACTGAAAACGTTTACTGTTGATGGCTGCCAAACAAATACTGAACAACGTGGCGTCTTCAAACTTGAAACATATGCTGTATAGATTGTGTACTTTCTAATACAATGGTAGCATAAATTATTCCAAAATATTTTTGATTTTCTAATTATTTTCAAAAAGCTAAATTTTTCGATTAGGTACTTATTTTAATTTTGTGTTGTGTTATGGTTAGAGCTAACACAAGTTAAAAAACACTTCTTCAAAGAAACTTTTTATAAGCTTTCTTATGTTATCAGTATTACTGTCCGACGTTTCGTCATCGAACAACCATCATCAGCTTCGTTTTTTTTAAATACGACCTTGCATCGAAAAATACAGTTTTTTGAAGTAATTTTTATTTTAAATTCAATTACATGGCTGTTTCATTATGTGTCAGATCATTTGGAATTTGAAAAAAAATCGATTACTAGCCAAAATTGAAAAAAATGGTGGAATTAGATATGCTAGATCTGAAGAAAAGCAATAGTTTTGGTAAATAAGTTAAATAATTAGTGGAAAAATCTCAAAAAATGTATGAGGATGGTCGAAAAGGTTCAGAAACGTATTGAAACCGTCGTGAGTGACAAATCATTGAATTCAGAAAGAAAAATACTTCCCTAATAGCACCATGAAGTCCGATGGTAATCCATAGGACATCCTCTCAGGACATTCGGGACGTCCTTAGGATGTGCAAAATTGGTACCGCGGACGTCCATTGGACATCCGTGGGAAGCACCAATGTCTCGACTTCTCACCAAAATTGGACGTTCTATAAGAATATCCAATGGACATCCACCTGGGATGTTAATCGGACGTCCCCGAATTACATCAATCGAAACTACATCTTGGACGTCCTTGGGACGTGCAATATTGGTACGTCCTTAGGACGTGCAGTATTGGTACCGCGGACGTCCATTGGACATCCGTGGGAAGTACCAATGTTTCGACTTCTCACCAAAATTGGACGTTCTATAAGGATATTCAATCGACATCCACCTGGGATGTTCATTGGACGTCCCCGAATTACATCAATCGAAAGTACATCTGGGACGTCCTTAGGATGTGCAGAATTATCAGATGTGTTTGTTCCTACATATCTCTTTAAGGACTAAGATTATGATATTGTTGTGGATTACCTACTGGAGATACCAATTTGGATGGAACCAGATTTACTTACTAGGTAAGCTCAGCACTCTCTCAGAGTCATTCAATTCGGTTTTGTACATGTTTAAAGGTTACACACAACTCTACTTGTCTTACGGAAACACCTTTTTCAAAACAGTGTTGAATAGGTTAGTAATAACTATTGAATGGTATAACAAAACTTTTATTTTCATTTATAGATATAACTACACTGAATGAACACAAAATAACTTACAAAACAGTCACTAAACTAATTAATCCCGAAAGACGACAGAAAACCCGCCATAGCTGGTAAATACTCAACAATTGTCTGTCAATTCGTCAACACTTCACTTGAACACAGAACACAAAACACAGAAAACAACTTTATGCTCGGAATCCATACATGAGGAATTGTTCGGTTTCAATCCGTATACGAACAAGAGAGACAAACATAAATTTTTTATTTTTATTGTTGTGTAACAGTGAATCGTATTGGCATACGCATAAACTCGAGAATATGGCCCCTGATGACCATAATGATAGTGAAAAGGGTTTTATTTCAGATGGGTTATTTTCGCTATAATGTTCAGCCCTATTGTAAATATGCGATCCATTTTATACATCTTCTGTAAAACCACTAGCTGGGATGTATACACGGGTACTGGGCCTAATTATTGTAACTGTTTTCGAATTTTGTTTAATTTTTATGATCATCCATCCTTCATCTTTGGATGGATGCACCTAGGAAACATTCCGAAAAATGTTCAATCCAGGACATCCCAAGGAAGTCCTCACAGGGACATTTTCTGAAAATCACCGATTGGGATGACATCCGATGTACATCCATCAAGGACGTTCCAGAATGTCCCCGTACCAGGACCACCATAGGAAGTCCTTTCGAAGACATGCCAAATACATGCCAACCAGGACATCCAATGGATATACTAGAAAATTCTGCGAAATATATCCGAACCAGGACATCCCTCGCAGTCCTCGAAGTCCTCGCAGGGAGATATTCTAAGATTAACCAATTGGGACGTCCAATATTCATTCATGCGGGATGTTCCTAAATGTCCCGTACCAGGACAACCATGGGACGTCCTTTCAAAGACATGCCAGAATACTTACTCCGATGGATGTCCTAGGAAACATTACAAAATATATCCGACCCAGGACATCCCAAAGACGTCCTCGCAGATGTACCGATTGGGACATCCATAGGAAGTCCTATGGGGAAATTCATGAAAATGCACTGAATCGGACGTCCCAAGGACAATGATTTTGAGTCTCGGACATTCGGACATGATTTGTACCAAATAGGGACGTCCCTGGGACATGGTGTGCTATTAGGGTATTGTAAATATGCGATCCATTTTATACATCTTCTGTAAAAACACTAGCTGGGATGTATACACGGGTACTGGGCCTAATTATTGTAACTGTTTTCGAATTTTGTTTAATTTTTATGATCATCCATCCTTCATCTTTGGATGGATGCACCTAGGAAACATTCCGAAAAATGTTCAATCCAGGACATCCCAAGGAAGTCCTCACAGGGACATTTTCTGAAATTCACCGATTGGGATGACGTCCGATGTACATCCATCAAGGACGTTCCAGAATGTCCCCGTACCAGGACCACCATAGGAAGTCCTTTCGAAGACATGCCAAATACATGCCAACCAGGACATCCAATGGATATCCCAGAAAATTCTACAAAATATATCCGAACCAGGACATCCCAAGGAAGTCCTCGCAGGGAGATATTCTAAGATTAACCAATTGGGACGTCCAATATTCACTCATGCGGGATGTTCCTAAATGTCCCGTACCAGGACAACCATGGGACGTCCTTTCAAAGACATGCCAGAATACTTACTAACAAGGACGTCCGATGGATGTCCTAGGAAACATTACAAAATATATCCGACCCAGGACATCCCAAAGACGTCCTTTCAGAGACGTTTTATACGATGTACTGATTGGAACATCCATAGGAAGTCCTTTGAGGAAATTCATGAAAATGCACTGAATCGGACGTCCCAAGGACAATGATTTTAAGTCCCGGACATTTGGACATGATGTGTACCAAATAGGGACGTCCCTGGGACATGGTGTGCTATTAGGGTTCAAAAAACTTCGGAACAGAGCTGTATTATAAAAATGAAGTTGATATCCGATAACGAAACGTAGTAAAAACTACTACCATCATAAGAAAGTTTATAAAAAGTTCATGCGAAGAAGAATTTTTACCTTGTTCCTGCTCTGACGATAACACCACAACAAGCAAAATAAGAAATCAAAAAATTCAGTTTTTCCAAAATAATTTGAAAATAAAAAATATTTTTGGAAATTTCATACTTCCATATATGCAACTTTTTTCCCATTTAACCAAAACTGTATCTATTACCGTTTCAGAAATCCCCATGGTGTGGACAACCTTATGTTGGACTCTGTATTTCTGAACCGAAGCAATTCGTCAGTATAGATGGAACATTAAGTGGTTCAGGAACTTAGTTTGCGGAGTTCCACAAGGTACTGTTCTTGGGCCTCTCCTCTCTAGTGCTCATGCCAATAATATAATGCCATTAAAATTCGAAGGCGTAAAATGAATTTTGCAGATGACATGGCTAAAATATATTAATCAGAATCGTGGAACTGAATAAAAAATTTGTCAATCACTAAAAGTGTCACCGAAAGCAGTAGTCAGACGGGCCTAACGGAGTGTTTTTTTTAGTGAGTTTGCCCGTAGAGGAGACTCTCACAGTAGACCTTCACGTATAAGGCTCATAACCTCCCCAAAAAGGGTTTTCTTCACCTACACTAAAAAAGGTCTTAGCTCCTGAAGATGCTCATCAAAGGTTCAAAATATTCAGATATTCGTGTTTTGTAATGATTTTAATTGTCAAAATATCTTGTGAAGTGCATTCCAAGCTAATTACTGCACTGGAAAATTTTATTCTGTGTTATTTTATATTTTCAGAAACGAGTTCAATAAAATATGGGATACCCTGATCAACAATTTGTGCGTTGGCAAAAAATTCATGCTGGACTTGATCGAACAGGCTACTATTGCGTACGACCAGCGAGAAGAGTGGGTGTCGAAATTGCAATTTTTGCGAATAAAAGCCCACAATGACCTCGTAAATCATGTTCAAGTAAGTTACGTTTGGTAAAGGAATATCCGCAATTTTTACAAACTAACTCGAACTTCAACATATGATTCAAGCTTCCTATCGTGTATTTCCCGGAACACTGACGTTCGCCAAAGTGGGTCCAAAATTGAACCCCGAGGAATACTTTTTCTGTTCAGCCATGGAACCAATTATCCCATATTATACAAATAACTTATTATTTGTAGGAAATGAGAGTGCTGATTAGGAAAAAAGATAACTTCGCTAAATTGCAAGACTTTTTCTCTGTCAAAGGCCAAAAACGCATAATGAAGGACTTGGAGAAGAAACAAACTAAAAGACGTCAAATACACAAAGACCAAATGGAAAAACGGCTGGAAAAATATCTTCAAATAATGCTATCGATAAAGGTTTGGAAGTGTCTTTGAATCAAATCGAAATCAATCAAAAACCATGAACACAATTCGACCAAAAAAAATTTAAACATTATTTTTGCTTTTCTTCCAATATTTGTAATAGGTATTGACTACAGTCAAGATGGCTATATTTTGCTCACCACGATATCTATTCTGCAAATGAATAAATAATAATAATAATTTATTTTAAAATCGACTTGGACGTTTAAATTTGCTTTTAGAAAAATGGCCTACTAGAACGGATTCATATTTTTTTTAATTTATTGTAATAATAATAATAAAGTTTATTCAAAATTCATCAGTTTGTATAAAAAGGTGAATACCCGCGAAGTTTAAAACTTGTTGCGAGAAATTTCAGGTAAGAATTATTACTTGTAGGTATTTGTTTCGTAAATATTTAAAATTGAACAAAATGATAAAAAAATAATCTACCTGAATTAATTGAAGTGAAAGATTCATGAAATAAATTTCTACGAGACTCTTGAAACCATTTTTTCAATTGTTTTTTGAATGAGAATAATGACATGATCGCTTTTATATGATTTGGAATCAAATCATAAAATGGCAATCAATATTTGAAATTTTTCTGAGACCTTGTTTTTTAACTTTTTTTTACTGTGACAACTTTATTTCTTTTATTATAAATATGATTTTTGAAGTTTATAGTCGTTTTATGTTTGTAGATATAAATTATTATGTTGTATCCAAATAATTGCCTTATGTCCATTTTCTTTGATTCTTTGTACAGTTTTTCACTTGAATATAAATAACTTTCAGTCATAACAAGTTCTGTTATAAGAAACTTTTAATGAACATTGATGATCAAATACATTAAACAAATTCTAATATATACTATCAAAAAATATAAATAATTCATAAAAGTTTTGTTATACTTTTATGAACATCATTTCTATGGTAAAATTTTTGGAAAATTGAATTATAGTTTTTGAATCTTTTATTTGTTCTGGTAATTTATTAAATGTTTCTATGGAGCTGAAAATTTTATTTGCTTTTTCTTTGTTGGAATGCATATTGTCAAAGTGAAAGTGCTTCAAAATCCGAGTATTATGACTATGTAATTTTTCTGAATTGATGTAATACTCTTTTCAATATTTTTGGTTAACTTGAATGCAAATTTAGCTTTTTCAAATTCAATAAGTTGTTTCGGTGTCATATTACTGGTGCTTTTGTACAAATCTGAGGATGGTGTATCCCAAAAGGTTTTCCAAATATTTTTTATTCATTTATTTATTTATTGTTAATAATAAAATATCAATATATATAATATATATATATATATATATATATATATATATATACATAAATTTCTCATGAAAACATGATCAAATAAAAAAAAATGATCATATAAAATTAATTATGAAATATTTCATATTTATGTTGTATATGATTATCAATTTGTAATTTTTTTTCTTATGTAAACTGTCGATGCTTTATAATCTATATCAAAATAGACATGATGAATATCTATCTATAAGATAGTTTTTTTAAAGAAACTAGCAAATTATTATAAATCTTTTTACCTATATAAATGGCATGTGGTTGCATCAAAGTTGTAGAGAACTTTTCAGTTGATATCCAACCATCCATTTTATTCTTTGTTTCATATTTATGTCGTATACGATTATCAATTTGAAAATTTTTTCTTATGTAAACTGTCGATGCTTTATAAAATAATTGTTTGACAGATAAAATTTTATATTGTTCAAAGATAATTTTAGAAGAATAATCAAAGGGTTTTTAAAAATAATTTTCAAGGTATACTTTTGAATTGAAGTAAGTGGTTTTAAAACTTGTTTATAAATGCCTCCTCAACGTATTATACCATAGGCCAAGATAGACGGAAAGAGACTATAATAAAAACTTATAATTAATTTACGACTGACAATGTTTCTCAACAATCTTAATTTATAAAGTGTTTTCCTCAGTTTTTTTATCAATTCAGTAATTTGTTTATGCCACTTGAAGTTGCAATCTAAATGAACTCCTAGATACTTTATAACAGTTACACAGTTCTTCATTTTTTAGGCATGAAATAGTATGGATCAAAAATTTTTCAGTTTTTTTTGGGTGCATATTCTCATGCAACGTGAATTTCACAAAATGAGACTTTTTCAAATTCAAAGTTAGTAAATCGTGATTGAGATTATTTTTTAAAATTGATAAATCCAATTCAGCATTTGGTATTTTTTATTCCCAGGTATTCCCACTACCTAGATAAACTGTATCATCAGTATAAGAAAACAACTTTCCTTTTATTTTCGTATTTAACAGATCATTGATATAAATCAAAAATAAAATAGGTCCTAGAACTGACCATTGGAGAACACCACATTTCACTTTTCTAGAATTACTTTCGATATCATCAATCTGAAGTTTGTTCCCTTTCAAATAAATAGCTTTCAAATAGTTTCAGGCAGATTCCTCTTATGCCAAACCGTTCTGATTTCGATAATAATTTTACGTTTATTGCTTTTAAATATTCATCAATCAACAAATAATTTCTTTTTGCTTTTGACTCCATGATCACTGTGATCATGCATAAAATAATCCTCAATTTTGGTGGCTTTACTAACTGATTGGTTTTGATTTGGTTGCATATTGATTCAATCAAATGATTGAACCGAATATTTCATCAATTTGTTTGACTGATGTGGTTCGAACGAGTGCACTGAATTCCGTTTTCGAAGTAGGAATTCACTGGTGAGGACCGAATCAAGTCGGTGGCAAAAAAATTCGTAAATCAAGAAGAAGAAAACTTTGGGATGTTCAAATACATCAATCATTTGAATAAGGAGATGGAAGAATTGACCGACCATTTAGGAAAACTGCACCTAGACATTGGTAAGAAATGTAATATTCAATATCAGTAGTTTTCGTAAAATTTTTATGGCATTTTTTGTTGACTATCACGAATAAGATTGTTAATAATAATAATAATAGCTTTATTGCCCAACAGTTTATCCCATTTTCAGGACAATATGAGTTGAAATTAATTATATCATTTACATACATTTAACAATTTTACCAATACTGAAAAGAAACCAAATCAGTATTCCTAGTCTAAGAACACAAGATTAATCTTATTCTATATGTACTCTAGCTAGTTTTACTATTTTAGCAACAGAAGCAAAGTGAATATCGCAATAATTCGATATTCTGTTAAAATTTTGGCAATTGTAACCTGTCACATAAAATACTTTATTCAATACCTCCGTATTACGACGGCGTATTGGCGCCATCCTACCGGTATAATTTTTTATTGAAATTTGAAAATTTTTAGATTTTTTCTTAAAATTTCGACTTTTTTCTAAAAATTTCGACTTTTTTTCTCAAAATTCTGACTTTTTTTCTCAGAATTTTGATTTTTTATCTCAAAATTCTGAATTTTCTTCTCAGAATAATTTTGAGAATAAATCTCAAAATTCTGAGAAAAAAAGTCAGAATTTTGAGAAAATAAGTCGAAATTTTGAGAAAAAAAGTCAAAATTTTGAGAAAAAAAGTCGAAATTTCCAGGAAAAAAAGTCAGAATTTTAAGATAAAAAGTCAAAATTCTGAGAAAAAAAGTCAGAATTTTGAGAAAAAAGTCGAAATTTTGAGAAAAAAAGTCGAAATTTTGAGAAAAAAAGTCGAAATTTTGAGAAAAAATCTCAAAATTTTCAAATTTCAATAAAAAACTATACTAGTAGGATGGCGCCAATACGCCGTCGTACGATCTGGATAAACTCCATA
Source organism: Chrysolina oricalcia (assembly GCA_944452925.2). Classification (NCBI taxonomy): domain Eukaryota; kingdom Metazoa; phylum Arthropoda; class Insecta; order Coleoptera; family Chrysomelidae; genus Chrysolina; species Chrysolina oricalcia. Next base: position 4,807,365 of record OX101815.2, on the reverse strand, counting down.
AATTTTAAATGATAACCACTTTATCCAAATTATAGATGCATAATCCCATTTAGAGCGAACAAATGAACATTATAAAGTTTTCAGTGCATGGACATTTGTAAAATTTCTACAATTTCTTACGATAAAGCCATAGGTTTTCATTGCTTCAGATGCCTTAAGACATATGTGATTTTTGAAGGTTAACTTCGAGTCGAAGATTACCCCTGAATCTTTTACAGACTCGCATCTTATCAGGTCGGATTGCTCAATGTTGTAGGGAAAGTAGATAGTAGACATTTTTCTAGTGTAGCTAACAACCTTACATTTACTAGCATTCAAGTGCAGTTGATTAACTACACACCAAGATCGAACTAGTTCAAGTTGTTCCTGATGCAACCTTGTGCAATAATTCATATCAACTCAACTAGTAAATTTTTAATTAAAATCTTTGATGCCATAGTCTTTGTATGTGAGCATTCAAAAATAAAATATTGTATTATTGCTACTAGAAGCACAACAAATGAATTGCTACCCATTCCCAAATTCCATAAAAATGTTTGTCATCGCTTTCTAAGTTACACATTACTAAAATTATTAATATTCTACCATCAAAAGTAAAACATATAAGAAATCATAAAGCCTTCTCAAGAGAAGCGAAAAAATTTATATTCGAAAATGACTTTGAGTTTATCAAAATATTAGAACATCAGCAGTTATTGATTTTATTGAAAATATGAACAGGATGTTCATAAAATCAGTTGTGGAATCATCTGCCACTGAAAGTTGGAATTGAACTACATCTGATAGATATTGAGAAAGACCCTATATAACTTGAGAGAACATGGAAACGTATTTCCTCGTGGGTTGCAAAAACTCGAACCGTTTATTACTTAATTAATTCACGGGAGATTATCCGAATACACTACATGGCGACACGTCACTTTCGAACTACTGGACTTGAAATCTAATCACGATACTAGGTGATTTTGCCGAAAACAACAATACATAGCGACATGTTGAAACGTCGTCTGCAAAACTTGGAATGTCTGTCACATACTCAGTTGGTCTTTTATATGGTCTAGCGTATATGACGTATAACAGCTGCTGTTGTTTTTGCTGCAATCATGCAGGTGTCTAATTAGGTCGCCGCGGATATCATCAATTGAACCGACAAACGATTGTCGGGCCGTCACAAACTAATTCAATTCTGTATTCAATTAAATGAAATGAATTTCATCGAAGCGAGTTTTAATTAACGCTTACTTTTTTACGCAGCTCGCCTCTAATTCTCGGTGCTGTTTTAGTTACGGAACTTCATAACAAATGACCTAGCTTGGTCAATGATATGATTTCGCGTTTAACTCAACTAGTTTGCAAATTGGGTTTGTCACAAAGTTATTCTTGTTTTCTCACTTCAGACGAGCAGAACGCCTTACATGCAATCAGACGGATTCAACAAGAAGAAAAAATCTACGATTTGAGAAAAAAATTCCAGGATGTTAAAAAGGAAGCCGACAGAAGATCTGAAGAACTGAAGCAAGCGGATCGACAGCTTGCTGAAATAATGAAAGGCATCGGGACACTTTTCAAAATGTTCAAGTGCAAAAATGATCCTCTGATACAACTTTTAGGTGAGTCCAATTAATCTTTTAATAAGAGGAGTGGGAAGGTAACACCGTTAGAGGTAATTTATAAAAAAAAACGGACAAAATGAAGTAAGTTATACAATCGATTCCTAAAATAGAATGAAGGCATTATTCATGAGAGCCTTGTGAGAGAAGATGACTAATAATATAATTGTTATCTTAGGTCATAATGAGACCATCAATCATTACAACGTTACCTTATATCTGGAGATATTGGAGAGGAATATTCAAGAAGTCTTCGTCAGTGTTTACTATAAAGAAAAGATTTTGGTAAGTGGATAATTCCTTGTTTTAGAGTCGGTATTTTCAATTTGGTTGAAAAAGTTGATGAAAATACAAAATATACAGCATTTTGAATGTACCCCAACAGAAATCGGCATGGATAACCACAGTATTTGCCATCCGTTTCGACCATATCTATCCAAGTCTTTAGTTTGTTTTTCGTGTTTTCCAATTAAGTAATTTTGAAGTAATAATAATAGTTGTTATAAAGTTTATTCAAAATTCAATAAAAAGCATTACATTTGTACAAAAAGGTCATTGAGATAGATAGTAAATAGCAGTGGTCCCAAAACTGTTCCCTGTGGCACAAAAAATTGAAAGATTTTTTTCCCTTCTAGTTTCATCAATTTCAACATATTGACTTCTATTTTCTAAGTAATATTTGAGGAGATCATAAACTTTGTCGCGAAATCCAATACTGTCTAATTTCATTAATAGTCGTTTATGGTCAACTGTATCGAAAGCTTTAGCTAGGTCCAAAAAATAGCCATAGTTGAATTTTGATTATCAAGATGTCGAAACTTGAAATCTGTGAAATAGGCCTATGATTTTGAGCTTCAAATTTATTACCACACTGCTTTACGTGAATAATTTGAGAATGCAATTCAAAGCTGAGTTTCCGTTGACTTCAATCAGCGCCTTTTTTTTTCAAATAAGGTTACGACCAGTAACTATTGGATTTTCTGTTTCTAGATCGACAAAAAGAAACTGAGAAGTGACCAGATGACTATTGACGACACGAAACATTCCCCGTCTCTCGAACCAATTGAAAGAATTGTTGACACCAATCCGTGCCCACTGTAAGTTTTACCAGATGAATGAACATTCAAAATTGGTTATTTATCATTCAGTGTATGTTGGCACAGTTGTTTGTGTATAAAATAAATTAAGTTAATGGTATATCAACCCATATATACCCTCTGTCCTTCTGAAACGATGCTTTACATTTCAGAGTAGTTAGCTGTATCTGCAAGTGAGCATATTTTCGATAGATGGCACCACATTATTCTCTCTTGATCACCACGAAGTGGACGACATCTATATTTTTAAATGTGTACGAAAAACTCCGTGAAAACAAACATTCTGCCATAAGTACTAGTGTTGATAAATTGTTGATTATTTCTTTGTCGTTCCATATTTGGTTTGATTTTCCTGATTTAATGCAAAAAGCATAGCTTTGATATGATTAGTAAGTCAAAAGAATTATTCATCTGCAAATGTGTCTGCACCCTTTGTCACATACCAGAAATAAGTTTAAACTTGGGGAATTAGTATGAAAATTGGGAAAATTTTGGAAGATTTCACACCAAGAGAATTTTTGTTTATAATTGGCGTATATCTAATTATTTTCTAGACACAAGAGGCAAGACATTAAAACATTTATATGAAAGGGGTCATTCCATCTCAACAAATTTCAGAAACTAGTTCATCAATCACACAAAATGAACTTTCTAGACAAAGTCCAAAAGTCCATCAACATTCTCTACCTCACAACATAATTACTGCCTCCCCTTCGACTATTTTTTCCGCTTAAATACTGAAATTTCAGGCAAATAAATCTTCACCACAGGCATCTCTTAAGAAGAACTCCAAAGTTGAGAGTTAGAAGTACAGTTCAATGATTAAAAAAAAATCAAAAAGACCACGTCAACAACTGTCAACTAATAGATAAATTTGAAGTGTTTTCCCAAAATTTTGTTGCGCCAGCTGGTGCCAATGGTGACCGCGAATAGTATATTAAACTACCATATTATTGTGGGATAAGTCGATTGTTGTGATTTCGGTTGTATATTTGTGAGTCAGTGTCTTTCTAGAAGGACAAAATTTACTCATTAAATCCAAAAAAAATCCATAACTTTCTTAATTTTTGACGTAGAATTGTGAAATTTGCAGAATCTATGGATACTATTATTAATTGAAAGTTTGATTTTGTGGAGGAAATTCCATTGACATGTTTTTGGGGTATTTAAACTTTCCACAGTTTTCATCTGTCAAAAAAAAATTATCACCTCCAGGCATAATAAAAATAGAATTTTCAGCAAGTTTTGATGACGAAAACAGATATAGTATCCAAAACGTCAACCTTGTTTAACAACAAAAAATATTTTTATACTATACTTTTGAAATTGACAGAAACTCAAAATTGAACGGAATCAAAAAATATATAGGAACAATTTTATTGTCCTCAACTACGTCTACCAAAAATGTAAATAAATTTTCTCCGTATCAATAGTACTGGAAATATTAATAAAAAAAAAGAAAAATTATGGACGAAATGTTTTAATTCTTTTTCTAAAAACTCGAAAACGAAACGTGATATCGGAAAAATGTATGTCAATAGTTTTATTGTCCCCAAGCAGATATACAAAAAGCTACTATGAAATTCTTTCATATCTTGGAAAATGAACAGAATATTGATTTTTTTTTATAAAATCTCCAAAAAGATGGCGACAGATTTTCAATTTTCACAGGATACCTTTTTTGATCACGTCTTAAAAATCTACAAATGAGAATGAATTATTTTAGTTACATCAATAGTAAGGGAAATATGGAAAAAAGCGAAAAATTTTGTACTTGAAAAAATGTTTCCCAATTTCCCTCTCCACCCCCCCAAATGTTTACGGAAGCTTCGCAAACAGATTTTTGATTATTTATTCCCCATTCACCCAAATATTTCCAGGCCACCCATTTTCCTCCTCCCCAAATTTTTCCAGTCGCTTCGTACCCGGATTTTTGATTATTTATTCCCCATTTCCTCCCTCCATCACCCACCCAAATTCCCGCTCCCCTAATTTTTTGTTGATTGGTGATTATTTACCGCCTATTTTCCTCCTCCACCACCTCCAATTTTTTCTGGTCGCATCGCTTCCGGATTTTTGATAATTTACTCCCCATTTCGCCCCCTCCACCCTCCCCAAATTTGTACAGTATCTTTCGCGCCTGTATTTTTGATTATTTACTCCCCATTTCCCCCCTCCACCACCTTCCCAATTTTTTCGGGCGCAAAGCTCCCGTATTTTTGATTATTTATCACCCACATTTTTCCGGTCGCTTCGAACCCGGGTTTTTGATTATTTATTCCCCATTGCCCTCCCTCCACCGCTCTCCACATTTTCCGGGAGCTTCGCGCCCGAATTTTTGTTTTTTACTTCCCGTTTCCCCCCCTCCATCTCCCCCCCCCAATTAAAGTCGGGGGTCCGAGATTAAAGTCGGGGGGTCCGATATTAAAGTCGGGGGTCCGATATTAAAGTCGGGGGTCCGAGATTAAAGTCAGGGGTCCGAGATTAAAGTCGGGGGTCCGAGATTAAAGATTAAAAAATTGTTCGTGGCCCTTCTACGCCTTCGTAAAAAGTACCTACCGATGAAATTTATTCATCCTTTGAAAAACAAATTGTGATATTAAAAAACACCAAAAACTCGAAGACAAAACAAGATATCAATAAAATGTATATAAAACAGTTCTATTGTATTAAATTGTATTGAATTAAATATTATTACATAATATGTTCCACTCATCTTTGATTATTATTTCAGGTGTGTGGAACATGAACTGGTGAATGACGTCATAGATGTCCTGCAGACTCCGTACAGTAAGAGTTATGTTCAGAAGAAGCTGCTACAAAAAATTTTACGGGAAGGCTTCGAAGACAAGTTACACAACGTATCGGCGTGTCATTTACCGAAATCGAGACAAATTATCCAAAAACGATATCAATAAAATATTTCGCCAAATCAGTTGTATTTCTGGAAACACTTGCCGCAGATGTGAAGAAACTTAATTTATCTTCCTTTTGGCGAGTGTGCCTATGGAATTTTCTTCGGATTCGTATTCAGGAGACAAAACTACGTAAGAATTTTTTTTTTTAATGGGTTTCTCTAAACTTACCTTTACCGAATTAGGTCCTAGAAAAACCAAAGTAGTTTTTTTATACTAAGATTCCAATTTTTCTATCAGTTCTTATATAAAAACTCGAGTTTCTTACCCAATTTCTTCTAGAATACCGACTAGTATATATAAAAAAATTGTTTTTTCCGTTAACCATTTCTGCAGTCGCTAGGGTTTGAACCTTCGACGCAGCCAGAGTGATTGAAAAGATTGGCGCTTTTGCCACTCAGTTACCTGGCTATGAGCATTTCATGTTGGAGAAAAATGATTCATTATTTAGCAATCAGAAATCACGAAACTCGTTCAACATTCTGGAGCCACCATCTTGTTTTTTTTAATATAAAATTGTCATGAAGTATTGTCATCCAAGTGATGAACACATGTCAAACTTCAAGTCGACTGGAAGATATTGGACTTGCGAGATTTGACATGAAAATTGGGTACACACGCACACATGCACACACAGAGCAAGTTGAAAAAAAGCTAGTAATTGCGAAAATTATAATATTTCAAAGTTTCGTTCGACTAGAAGTTTTATCTTTTCCCATTCCCGATCCGACCCCTGTTCCAGATTTGACACTGGCTATATGATACTCTCTTTTTGTGTAATTTAAAGAAATTCATTTCTATTTCTGAGTCTAGAGGGAATATGCAAGTGATTTAAATTTACTTGATTTTTTTACCTACGATACTTTATTGTCTCGACATTACAGCTACACCATTAGTTGATCATTTAGTTTGTATTTAACTCCATAAAACTTCAATCAAAAAGTGCATAATAAGCGCGCGGAATTCAAATTTGCGAAACGCATCACCATTGGTCGAAACGAAGAATAACGTCACATGGCACACGTTATGACATTTATCTTTTTCATAGAAAATTTGTTTTTATTTATATATTTGTAGTGTTTTCCATTACATAGTGCGATTTTGGTCTAGTGACAATTGTAAATTATCAAGAGCAATGACTGAAAGTGGTTTTGTCAAAGCACAACCCGACAATACCTGAACTGATAAGTAGTAATAGTGTATCAAATGATAGTTTTCCTTTTGTCATTTAGGTGAGGCAGGTATAAACAGTTATCTCCCGCTTGATATACAAAACATTTATGCATACAAAACTTACTTTTGATCAATTCACTTCATGTTAACTATCGAAATACAATGTACTCACATTGAAATGATCTTCACATCAATGTAAATGTGATATTGGAGATACTTCGCCTCTTCTCATAACCTTACACCATTGTTTACGTATTGTCGCATCTCTTGGAACAGAAGAAAATACTTTATTTGGTGTACTTATAATTGTGTTTTGGCATTCCGGTACTTAGACAATACCTATAAAATGGTTTTTTAGCATTTTTCATTATCGTAATAGCGATTTAAACTGCAAATCCCTAACCAAATTAATAACTGTCAATAGTGTCAATGGCCATAACTATAGAAAGGCTTGTTCATTGAAGACTGCTCTGGTTGATCGAGATGACTTTCACATATGTTCATCTCTTTCTAACACTTGTACTGCATTTGTCTCTTTTATAAAATATCAACTTCAAGCAAGTAGAGCAATCAGAGTACGTCCCAACGAACGACACTGAAGAAGAACAACACTGATCGCGCCATGTGACGTCATCCCCAGCGCGCGAAAATGGAGGCGTTGAAATAAGTCAAATTCAATCGGTATTTTATATATTATTTTAAAAATTAATTCCAAGACGTTCAACCGTATTTATATTTTTTACTATGTTGTAACGAAGTAAAAAATTGATTAAACAAATTAAAAAAAAAATTATGCATATTCCCTATTGTGAGTAATAATTAGTTTACACTAGTAGACGGATAAACCAAACCTTTATTAGTTTACTTTGATACAACTGGATATTTCTCATTTCGAATGGAATAAAGCAAGTAAATCTATTTCGCGAAAACAACACATTCTATGAAAATTATTCAGATAAAAAGGAAAACATCCAGAAGAAAAATGAGAAAGTCGTTTAACTAAGTAAATGATAGACTTAATACTGAAATGAAACAACACCAAAATAATCGTTCGTTTTGATGGTGGTAATGATCAAAAATGCCCAAAAAGGGAAAATATCCTTTTCATTCATTTGATACTTGAAGAACATTATTTTAATAGTTATTTATTGTATAAGTGTTTTAGATATCATTTTATTTGCGCAAGAATGTTTAAATTTCTTAAGCAAATAAAATGTATCTAAAACACGCATGCAATACAACGTTTTATTCACAATCACATTCATTTAGAATCAAAATCGCGGAAATTTTTCATCACAAAATGATTTGACGTTTTGCTCTGACAGCGGCTGTCAACTCCTCAAAAATCATTGAAATAACATACAAAAATATCGGGAGGTGTTGAATGGTTGCTATGTATTTTCGATTGTTTATCGACTCCATTTGTAAAAATTTGTGAAGTTGGTGAAAATAAGTAAAATGTGATTGATATTCAAGATTGTATTTTTCATTATTCCACTAGTGGATAAAGTGGTACTTTATACGGTTTATAAGTGTGGATAAAACTTCAATTATAAGGTGATTGTGGATAAAATATTTTTTCTTATACACCTCTACAACCTTTCATCAATCAGAAAAATACTGTTCCCTTTCAGTCAGGGACGAAGACCCTTGAGTTTTCCTGATACGTAGATTACTGAAAACTACGTTCGTTGGTCGATCGCTTCTCTCCAGTCAATATCGCATATGGATTTTTCTACAACCGCTTACCAAAGTAGCCTTTGACGCTCTCAGATCTCAACACAAAGTTGACGTTTTTCCAGAAATGTCATTTTGAGGCAGATCTAGAGCGAAAATATGGAAAAAACCGCTCGATCTCCACAGCTTTTGTTAAAAACGAACCTATTCTTGCATGACGGAAAGTATAGACAATAAATTCAAAGCACTGTAAATAACTGTGGTGGTGCTAAGGTTAGCCTCGCTGCCTAGTAAACTAAGGTCTGGGGTTCGATCTCTCCAATCGGTAATACTTTTTTTTTGGGATTACTATTGAGTGTTAATTTTCTCTTAGGTAATATTATGTTCCTATGTTGAATGTCAAACGTTTTTATGTCTAGAAACTGCGTTTGTAGAAAAAAAATCATGCGTGTATTTCGAGCACCAAGTGTCATTGCCGCTCTCCAAAGATTACTGTCATTGTCGATCGGCAAGAAAAAGTCCACTTTTTCTGCCTAGGCAGTAAAAGTACAACTTTTAAGCCTGTCAAGTGTCACTAAAATTGGATATTAATAATGTAAAGCAATTAATAACTATAAAAAAGTCGATTTTGTGTATTTAAAGTAAATAATGTCTTCTGAATGTGAGCGTCTTATGACGTTTCGAGAACTCATCTGCCGTCATCAGATCCAGCCGATCTGATGGGGGACAACGAGGGGTTCGTCATAGAAGGAAGTTAATGAAGAGGAAATGGATTTTCTAGGATTACGTTGGTGTAAAATAAAACGTGAATTTCATTATATAGCTTTATATTTTAACAGGGAAAAATACTAATAATTGCCTAATAAAAAAAAGTGTTATATATATTCTCCATACATATTCACCAATATCCACCTTTAGTTGAAAATAAATTTAGTTAATAGCAATTTTAAAAATCACACGTGAATATTGGCAAAGCACTTTTGATATTCAATATAATAAGTTAATAAACATTTTCGGCATATACATATATCTATATTTAAATAAAGGAATGATAAAACGGCTACAAAACAAAAGTGGGATAATCGTACGAAAATCAACTCGTCCGGATTATATACATACTAATAGAAGTGCTATTGTATTATAGTATATATACATTCTTAGAAATTAAAGCAACAAATGTGTTTCGATACAATAAAACATAGAACCCAAAGTAGATACGACAAAACTAAGCGAAAATCCGAGAAAACCACAACAGGGCAACGATGGTGGTTTTTTAGTTTTCAACTAGAAGTTGTAGGCATTTTGTGTAGAACACGAAACATATAATCATTTGCTAGCGACCGAAAGACAACTGTAAATTCTACTCTCTCGTCCGTACATTGTTTGTCCAAAAATGAGAATTTCACCTTAACTAAAAATATAACTTTTTTTAATAAAAATTTGCAACTCCTAGCATTAAACTTGCTACTTCATAACTTTTCCCAGAGAAGGAGCAGCAACGCGAAGAACTTTTTCAAGTGAGACACTCTGTGACATTTAAGAAATAACTTGGTTTGTATACAATATTTTTTATCCGAAATATAAACTTACACACTACTAATTGGTTATATGGAAGGAATCTATATAAAAGTATGAAACAGCCAGTGCTGATTGAATTTTAAAATCAGCAAAGTAACCTATACTCAAAACTCTAAAGTAATATACGAAAACCAACATTTCTAAAAGATAGTCAAACCTACAAATCAAAGACACAGTTATTGCTCCTCAATCTCATATCCTATTGAAAGGCCTGCTACGAAAAAGTTCCTTTGTACTGCAGCGCCATCTCTGAGAAATCGGGTTATTCAAGTGGCTGTATTCACAGATTGGCCACAAGTCACCAGCATTTACCAGATACCATTTTGTGGGAATCCCACAAGAGACTTTTAGGTGAAACCCCCAGAAAAAAGAAACAAATTCAAATGCTATCAAAATACAATGCAAATGCAACCTCGAGTCCTCTAAATGCGAAAGTTCATTCGCGAGAGAGCCCCGTTTCAGTCTACCACACAGATTGTTATCGTTTTATCGCTCCTAGCAGCGATTAACCGAATTTACACTCGCCTTCCGTTTAGAAATATTTTGCACATCTAATTCGTAATAATAAGACCTTCACTATTGTTCCGCAGCACTATCTCCTCCGAATCGATTGACTGGACGCCTACAGATCAGACCCTTCTGTACACCTGATTGAAAATTGGGGCCTTATATTACATGCCCGGGTAGCCTTGGTAGGGCATCTGTGGTGCGTAACCGGGCTGGGGGTAAGCTTGAGGGGGCACGTACTGTTGAGGGGGGATGCCTGCGGAATAAAATCGGCTAATTTATGAACGATCACATATTTTATTTAGTATTCATGCACAGGTCCCATGTAAACCACAGAATTATAAAATGTATGTAAAGTTGATACATAAAAGTTATATATCACGAAGTAATTTGTGACATAATATGCATGTTAACAGCTTATATAAAATACATGTAGTAAACCTCGTATAAAAGAATTATATAAAATATGTGTAAAGTTGATACATAAAAGTTATATATCAGGAAGTAATTTGTGACATAATATGCATTTTAACAGTTTATATAAAATTCCTCGTAAACCTCGTATAAAAGAATTATTTAAAATGTATGTAAAGTTGATACATAAAAGTTATATATCAGGAAGTAATTTGTGACATAATGTGCATGATAACAACTTATATAAAATTCATGTAGTTATATGTAAGTTACAAGGAGTGGCATTTGTGGCGGACATTTCAGAATAACTATGTGGAACATTGTGTGTAACAGATCATCAACATAATAGTGAGGTAAATGTTAAGTAACATCTACTGTCTTTTGGGTAGTATTTCTATAAGTTTGATATAATTTGTGACTTAACATGTATATGAAGTTTATATGTAATGCCAGTAGTTATATCAATGTTATGTATTAAAGACCAGCATTTGCAGCAGACATTTCTGCATAACAATGTGGTAAATTTTATTTAACACAGAATATACCCACATAACAGTGAGGTAACTTCTAAGTAACATTTAATATCTGCTACATAAATTTTGTATCAGTTTCATAAAATTTGTGACATGACATGAATGTAAAAACTTTACATAAAATGCATGTAGTCACAATGTTAGTAGGTACAGCAATGTTGAGTAACAAGGAGTAGCATTTGTAACGGACATTTTTGCATAAAAAACGTGGTCGATTTTATATAACAGGGAAAATTCCTACAAAACAGTAAGATAAATTTTAAGTAACATCTATCTAATAGGTACATAATTTTTGTATCAGTTTAATTATACAATAAAATTTGTGACAACATGCGTGTAAAAAGTTTACATAAAATGCATGTAGTTACAATGTTAGTAGTTATATCAATATTAAGTAATATTTTAAGTATTTGAGTATTTTATTGATGAATAAAGGTTTTTATTATTATTATTATATGTATCAAAGACCAGCATTTGTGGCGGACATTTCTGCGTAAAAATGTGGTAAATTTTATGTAACACTAAAAATACTCACATAACAGTGAGGTAAATTTTAAGTAACATTTAATATCTGCAACATAATTTTTGTATCAGTTTAATAAAATTTGTGACAACATGCATGTAAAAAGTTTACATAAAATGCATGTAGTTACAATGCTAGTACTAACAGCAATTGTATGTAACATTTGTGGGACATTTCTGCATAAAATGTGGTACATTTTATGTAACAGAAAACTCCTATATAACTGATGCAAATGTTAGGTAAATGTCTGGTAGATAATAATTATATTAGATTGATATAATTTGTGACATAACATGCATGTAAAAAGTTTATATAAAATACACGTAATTACAATGCTAGTATTTACATCAATGCCATGTAAGAAGGAGTATCATTTGTAGCAGATATTTCTGCATAACAATGTGGTAAATTTTATGTAACAGGGAAATTTCCTACATAATAGTGAGGTAACATTTAAATCTGCACATATTTGTTAGAGTTTATATAAAATGCAAGTAGTTATAGCAATGTTATGTAACAAGGGGTAGCATTTGTGGAGGACATTTCTGTATAAAAATGTGGTATATTTTATATAACAGAAGATTATTAAATGAGATTGAAGTAAATGTTAATCAACTACTGTCTGCTAGATAACATTTGCATCAGATTAATATAATTTGTGACAACGCATGCACGTAAAAAGTTTATACAAAAGGCAAGAAATTACATTGCTAGTATTTACATCAATGTTATGTAACAAGGAGTAGCATATGTGACGGATATTTTTGCATAACAATGTCGTAAATTTTATGTAACAGGAAAAAATCCTACATAACAGTGAGGTAAATTTTGACTAACATCTAAATCTGCTACATAATATTTGTAATAGTTTAATAAAATTTGTGACATAATATGCATGTTTGTGACATAATATGCATAGTTTAGTTTTTACATTATTTTTATTTTTACATCATAATTTATTGTGTAACTTTTTATATATTTATACAACACGTTGCTTTTATTTGTTACTGGTCGACAAGCATAAGGGTGCCTCCGAGAATTGGTTACGCAGTAGACACAACCCTGGAATGAGGCAGGAGCTCACTCGCTCTGCATTATTCAAGCAGTTAACGTCGTGAGTGTACAGTCAGTGGAATAAAATTATTGTGGCGCTTATTAGAGAGTTGAAGTGCTGCCATGAACGTAAACGTTAACGTACAAATTGACATCTACGCATGCGCATTCGTCAGCTATTCACGTTAACGTTGAAAATAGGTTTACGGGCATACGTAACCTAACGGTCTCACACGGATACCTTAAAAATCAACGCATGTTAACCGAAGAATATACGAATCACACCGATGAGTTGCGAATGAGCGAATTTTGACTTCAAAGCCATAAAATCAAGAAGTGACAAAGCAATATTTACAATTTTACATCAATCATCATTTCTTCAATGTAGTTTTGATGATCTTGCTCGGTATTTCGCTATATTTAAAACAATGAACATTTCGAAAAGCCAATTCCGGAATAATTTGATTTGCATTTGGCAAGGGAGGTATATGGTCAAAATCCCTATTAAGATCCGCAAAGTAGAGTTCATCTTCCAGTTGTTCATAGAAAACAGCATAAAAGCGAAATAAACACAAATTAACATGTTAGGGTTAGCGGTTGACATACGTTCAACTTCAACTCAATTTCATAACAACCCGTAAACGTTATATTTCGTACGTTAACGTCTACGTGGAGGTTCACGTACTGTAATCACTTCAACTCTCTGCGATTGTGTGTTGAATTTGAAATCCTTCTGTTGTGTATAGTTTTGAAATATTATTAGATAGGTTATAGTGTAGTTTGTTGTGTTTGAAACTGCCTTCAAAGAGTAAAGTGAGAAATAAGATTCTGAGTGGACAAAGTAGGGAAATTGTCAGTAATGTCATCAAACTTATGCAGGCAGAAGCAATGATAGGTGAAACCAGTATTCCTCTTGTGAAGGTTCAAGAACAAGTTGCTGCCGCAACGGGAGTTTGCGTTAGAAGCATTAGAAAAATTAATTCAGAAATGAATAAAATTGAAAAAGGTGAAATGGAACAATTCTCAACTCCAAATAAAAAGAGAAACAAAAAATCAAAAGTTACCATGGACAATGCTGATTTGGCAGTGGTCAGAGGTCATGTGATATTGTTAGTCAACTTCTGTATGTTCCTCGTGTTCTTTATTATATTTATTTACCTATTTCTGATATTGTGCATTCTTTTTCTAGTCGTACTTGATTTACACTTATGGCTTCGGGAAAATTATGCAATTTTCATAAACGGTCCAGTGATCACAGACAATTATATTATTCGAACAGTTCATTAGGAATTAATGAAAATTCAGATAAGAACCTACGTTCCTACGTGTTGCAGAAAAATTTCTCTCCCGATTGTACATTCCGATGATAACCAGCCGTAAACAGTAGTCGATCTTTGTCGCACATATACTCACGCTTTCTATCGTTTGCGCATCTCAGAGGCATCCTTATGCTTGTCCACCTGTATGTTCCTATATATTTATAATTAGATATCTGTACCCACGGACATAATCCAAACTTGCTGACTTGTGTAATGAAAGAGATATTCAAAAACACCAATAAAATTCTATTCTATTCTATAAAATGCACGCAGTTACAGCAATGACACTTTATGTAACAAGGAGTAAAATTTTATATATCAGAAAATTACTGAATAATAGTGAGGTAAATGTTAAGTAACTATTGTCTGCTAGATAATATTTGTTTCAGACTAATATAATTTGAGACAACATGTAAATAGTTTATATAAAATGCGCGTAGTTACAATGCTAGTTTCAATGTTATGTACAAGGAGTAGCATTTTGGCGGACAGTTCTGCATAACAATGTCGTAAATTTTATGTAACAGGAAAATATCCTACATAACAGTGAGGTAAATAACAATCGTGAAGAACAATGAGTCTACAATTTGTTAATTTCACCAACTGAACTTTAAATAATCAAGTTTTCAATCAATACTGAGTGAAAATTTTCCTAAAAAAAGAAAGTTCTTGCCGAATATTCCTCAACTATTGATGAATTCTCATTTGTCTCATATTTCCTCAAGCGAATTGCTACGGCGTTGGGCTGTTACCAAGCAACAAATTTTCGAAAATATGCGACAAATTATTTCGGAATTATCAAGTTTTGGGATACTATAAGTGATAATAATTCTTAATACTGATTATCTGGGTGTCTTTAGTTCCTATGAGTTACAGAATTCTCTTACCCATTGCAGGACCGGCAGTCAGCATGAGCTGAGGTTCTGGTATCATCATGGGTTTGTTCGTTTCTTCAGCAGCTTCGCTCTGTCTTTCGGCATCTGATTGTTCTAGTTTCTCTACTTTGGACGTCAGCTCTCTCGTCACTTGAATGAGATAGGGCATCGCGAAATCCATGATGTTGTGCTTCCATGCCAGTTCGAGAATAACGTCGGGCCTCAGTAAATCGTAGCACTGTGAAAAATCGAAAAATGTATCACTTGCTCTATTGAAGAACCGAAATATTCATTACTTCTTCAAAAACAAACATTTATATGTATGTTTCGGAAATCGGGATAAATACGGGGTAGAACTCGTGAAAATTTGCAAAACTCCTGATAAAATGGCCCCATTGTCCTGGTATATTTACAACTCTTCATCCCATTAGTCCTGGTATATTTACAACTCGTCAAAGCCATTTCAAAAGTATTATAGTGCCTTTTGGTTTAAAAAACGCTCCGGTAACATTCCAAATAATGATGGATCACATTCTTTTAGATTATTTAAACAAATTTTGTTTCGTTTACATGGACGATAAGTAATAGTCTTATTTTATGGGTTGTAGTACGTTCAATACAAGCGCTGGCCAGGACCAGACTCGAATTTTTCATTTTTGACTTTTACAAAAAAAAATTAAAAAATCACGGCATATGTTTCTCCAATAAAATAGCTTCTTCAAATTAAGCCTTTGCTGCCTATCAACTCGTAGAAAATCATATTTTTGAACATGATTTTGAAATACTTCATGTTGAAAGAAAAGGGGTAAAATTAAAGAGGCTGGAGGGTTTGGATATTAATAATTCTCAGAACTTAATCAAGGGTCAAACAGAAGTTAATAATTCCCCTTTTCTTAATTTGTTTTGCCATAATACTAGGTGTAATTAATTATTTTATAATGGACAAACAATATTTGTTATCCGTTGAGCTTTCGGAGGACAGGTATAAAACTGTTATTTATTTGTTTGTTTGTTTAGGGGCCCTTTCAAGAAACAAATAATAATTACATTGTATAAAGAAATAAAATATGGAGTACAGTGGTAATATGGCATTTGACAGCTTTACATCTTTTAGATTAAATATTTCAAAATTTACAAGTTGATTTGTTGAAGATGGGCCTTAAAACTACTTAATGATGTACCAAATAATGGGAGCTCGTTGAGGGAATTTGCCAATATGAGTGTTCGTGAGATGTAGTCATTGAAAGTATAGTTTTACCTGTGGAAAGGTATGTGGAATGTTTGAACTTGTCTAGTTGACCGAGAAGGTACCAACAAAGAAATTAATTTTCAAAAGGAGATTGGGGCAATCGTATCTGCCATTTATAATATTGAAGAGTAGAAAAAGATCTCTATGTTTTCTGCGGACCACACGAGTGGGGACGTTTAGATTGTATTCCAGTAGTGCAGTGAAGACCTGACTTGAAAGCAACGTACCTTAAGAAGTGATTTTGAATCCTATCAACTTTCGTTATAGAGGTTGTATAGTGGGAACCAGACTGTTGAACAGTTATCAAGATCAAGACTAAGGAGCAATAGAGAGCTTTTATTGCAGTTATATCATTGAAATCACGAGTTGTTCTCTTGATGCCTAACATTTTCATGGCTTTCTGTACTATATTTGTAATATGGGCATTGAAGCTGAGAGAAGAGTCAATGATAACTCCAAGATCTCTAATTTGGGCACCTAAGTTCTGCAACTGCCTGTTGATGTCATAACCGAATAAAACTGGGTGGTAGGAATGGTAGAAACGCATAATGTGACATTTATCGGAGTTTAAGTCCATGCCATTTGATGAGCACCATTTTGAAAGGTTATCTATATCAGATTGAAGTAGTTATGTAATATAAAAGGTAATTGTGATTCAGTATAATTGGGCTTGAAGAAGCTGTTGTATTGGCGATTGCGGCTGAACTGGCAGAAGATGGCAGAAATAAAGGGGTCGTTGATGTGATTATGAGCGTTATTGTAGTATTTTTATTCTCATTTAGTTACATGCGCTCATTCTCGCCTCAGTGACTCGGGTTTTTCCTGCTGTTGGAATAGCAAATGCGCCACCTTTTTTGGTTAAGTCGCCCCGGAGCGCATATGGTGGTGGTACTCTCTTTCGTCTGCACTATGTTCAGATCGGGGAGATTATCACCATTGTAGTCTATATAATACATACCTATTTCAATTTACATTTTTATTTATACTTGAAAGCTCTGTTGATAAGTTGAAAAACTTCTGACATTAAAGTATAATTGGACTTTGTGAAAATCAACATTAAAGTTTTTTAATAACGTTGGAATTTTTTCAAACTCTTCCAAAATTTTCAATGAATTATATCTCCGTTATTCCGATACTGAAATCACCTATTTTGACAAGTCCTAAATAGTGTCAACAAAGCCACATGGTCTTCGAGAAAACTCTGTATATGTCTCCCTCGCGTTTGAGTAACTCTATTACATTTTTATTTTAAAAACTGTACGATGATGCTAATACAAATAAAACTAAATCATCAACATACCTGATATAAGCACGCTGAAAAACAGTCGTAGGCCTTCCTCTCCAAAAACCAAGCCAGCAGTTCTTCCGCCAATTCTTGGTTCCTCGATTCGGACGTGTACTCCATGGCATCCCTGAAGAGCCTGTCTTTCTTGCACAACTCGACGCTCTGCTTCCACCTGTTGTTTCCCTTGTAAAGGTAAGCCGCAATGCGCCTGAATTCGGTCAGTTCGTGTTTCTCCAACCTTTGCGCCAAACCGATATTGTCGAAATTGTCGAAAGCGTCGATGGACGTGCGCAAACCCTATTGATTGGAATTAATAATGAAAAAGTGTCTCATCTCAATAAATGTTCCGTCAAACCAAAGCGGGAACGGAACTTTGGAACCGTGCGAATTGCTAGAAAAACAGTACACGTAGCAAACCATATATATTTCGTTGCTTGTATGCATTTCGGAATACGAATAATCACACTGGTATGTCCCACTATAGAATTTAGTCTCGGATTCATCTCGTTCCCGCGTTGGTTTGAGGAAACCTTAAGGGAGTATTCAACTGGCATAGAGAGTTATCGGAAGCCCCCCTAACACTGCAATACAGTAATAAAAGAAGACGTTATTTAAATATTTGTTTTGTAAAATTAGTGTTATCGGTAATCATCTGATTCTCGGTAAGATCCCTAATTATTTATTATCTTATTTCTAATCTGACATGGTAGTTGGAAACAAGTCCATGTGGTAACGATTTATAGTCTAACCATGGAGAAACTACTGAAAGCAATTAACAAAACATAATTTCCGATTTGAAAGGAATACGGAAGAAATATATCGGCAAATGTGATTCTCAATGCATTTGCTTGAAACTTCATGCAGCCAGTCGACCAGTACAAAATATAACAAATACACGCGATGGAGATTCAAGTATTTCAACCAAATGCATTGAGAATCATGCCGATAAATTTCTTCCGTTTCTGTATACACAGAGAATTTACGGGTATTGGGACTACCTAATTAAATAAGAACCCGGACACAACATAAAATCGCAGGTAAATTCTGACAAAGGACTGAAATTACTCATGTTGAGTTTAGTTCTTCATATTTGTAATGAATCCATCTGTTTTTGTTTACAGGTTTAACAACTTTATGAATTCTTTTGAATAGACTGGCATACCCATATAGGATTATGAGCGACAAATTCCATTAATAAAACCACATCATCATACGTAAACCGAATACGTTTGTTTCTTTTCGAACATAAATTTCTATTTTACAATCAAAAACTTGCAACACCTATCTCGAATCTATCACAGGACAACAGAACCAGGTTTTCAAGCATGAATATCAGGTATTCAGGTACCTGTCGGTATATTTTAATGACAAGAAATTCACAATTTGCGAGATATGGTCACGTTTATGACCGAATTCATCCGAGCAATGAAAATAATGAAAAAATTAAATTAACTTAAGCGCTGTATAAATAAAGTCAAACACTATCCTTAATAAGAGGAAAAATAAGGTACGGTACATGAGCGCATGCTCAGATTTCAAGTAATAGTCCGATAACTCTCTAATACTTAAAAAAATGTATTAGTTTTTGGCAACGTTAGCTTTGTTTGAGTTGTTCAGGAGGTACCTACCTGGAAGTCTTCCTCTTCTATGAGGAGCGAGTTGAGGGCTTCATTAATTGCTTTGTTATTCAAGTTTTGTACAGACCGCAGGTACGACTTGACAAGTTGTAAGTGCCCGGTTTTTGTGAAGAAGGAAACAGCCCTAAAAACCGATGGAACATTCAGTATATAATATTTATTTATCAACAGGCAATCCAATTTTACTAAGTATAATACAAAACAAATTATATATAAGTGTACATAATATTGAAGAATAGCAATATTCACAGAATTTCGAACACTCAATATAAAAATATAGTACATTGATACAAAAGCTGTGTTTTAATGGATAATGTTATTTGCCTATTCGATCACGATGAATGCTCAAGGTCAACATAATTCCATCAAACAAAACATACAGTATCGGAAAAATATAATATTTTGGCTAAAGAGTAACAAGGAACGCAATTATAATAAATTGTTAGAGTGCTCTCCCCGTATCTATTAATTTGTCACAGGAGTCACAGGCTAGTACGATAAGGGCCAGTTTCACAGGTCCCAGTTGACCTTCAGATAACTAACTGAAACTTTAGACGGTGAATGACATTCTTTCACTGGCATTGATAGGTTCACAATCTAACCATTACTTAATTAATATGGACGCTAACTGGAACCTGTGAAACTGGCCCTAAGAGTATCGGATGTTAGTAGGTGATTAGTCATATTATTATTTTGGTGTTGGGAACTATTAGGTGGGATATCAATTCATTAAGTTTATGAACGTGATCCAATAGTTGTGTTCGGAATATTGTCTTTAAATACGTCGTTGTGCCTCTAGGTCTAATTAAATATTAAATCAAGAGAGACGCAATGCTGTTCTCCCCTCCTGTTACCCCACTCGACTCTTCAACTGACGACGTCACTAAGCCAGTTACAGAGCATCCTGACTCTGTTTAGTGAAGTCAAACTACAATTCGATATCCCTTCTTCAAGCTATTCGTGGAGAAATTGTAATGCTCTCTCAATAATTAACAAACTATTCTTTGAGGGTCACAAATACTTTCAAACGAGTTTTCACTGATTCGGCGCCCAACGTGAGGCCAAAGTAAATTTTCAAATTCAAACATATTCGAAGATTCAACGAAGCCCGAAAAAGTATTGTTTTTCTTTTCGAAATAATTGTTTTGTTAATGTTTGAGAATTTTCTTTTATTTTCGCGGCCACAATGGCAACAAAGATTTAAACTACCTGTCGTCCGACACAGTAAATATAATTAATGATTTAGTTTTATTTCTTCAAATATCTAATGTGAACATATCGTAAATATTTCTTATCAAGTGCCGCAAGCACATTCTCCCGACCGCTGCTGGTATGATACTGAAGTGTTAGTTGACTGGTCTCCGTTTAATGACGTCAAACTACAATTCGATATCCCTTCTTCGAGCCATTCGAGGAGTAATTGTAATGCTCTCTCAATATTTAGCAAAATATTCTTTGTGGGTCACAAATACGTTTTTTTGTTATTATTACCTCTAACCGATTGCATCCCTACGCGCAACCCTCGGAAGTCTTCGAGAGACTTGTGTGAGCTAGGGAAGACGCAGCCCTTACCTTTTAACGTGTGATGCCATGCACGAGACCGATGACCATGCGACCCTTCGCTCCAAAGGCGAACGTTCTATCAGCACGGCCACCATGGCCCATTCAAACGAGTTTTCACTGATTCGGCGCCCATCGTGAGGCCTAAGTAAATTTTATGATTCAAACATATTCGAAGATTCAACAAAGCTGGAATCAACCCCAAAATGGTGGTTTGTTCAAACACTTAATTTTTTTTTTCAATATTTACTTTTGTTTGTCTTTTATTGTAAATATTTTTTCATAATCTACCCGAAAAAGTAATGTTTTTCTTTTGGAAATAATAATAATTGTTTTGTTTATTTTTAAGAATTTTCTTTTATTTTCGCGGCCACAACGGCAACAAAGATTTGAACTACTTGTCGTCCGACACATTAAATTGAATTAATGATTTAGTTTTATTTGTTCAAATATCCGATGTGAAATTATCGTAAATATTTCTTATCAAGTGCCGCAAGCACATTCTCCTGACCGCTGCTGGTATGATACTGAAGTGTTAATTGAATTGTCTCTGTTTAGTGACGCCAAACTACAATTCGACATCACTTCTTTGAGCTATTCGAAGAGAAATTGTAATGCTCTCTCAATAATTAACAAGTTATTCCTTGTGAGTCACAAATACGTTCAAACGAGTTTTCACTGATTCGGCGCCCAACGTGAGGCCAAAGTAAATTTTTTGATTCAAACATATTCGAAGAAGCTCGAATCAAGCACAAAATGGTGGTTTAATCAAACATTTACTTTTGTTTGTCTTATACTGTAAATTTATTTTTTATAATCTACCAGCAAAAGCATTGTTTTTCTTTTGGAAATAATTTTTGTTTTTGTCTTTTCAAAAAATTATCGTTTTTTTTTGTTCATGTTTAAGAATTTTCTTTCATTTTCGCGGCTAATATGTCGAAAATGATTTCGGAATCGTAATCAGAACAATCATTTTACTACTATTCACATTGTTCCCAAAGAAAATCCAGTTCTGAAAAATCAAAATTTGTTTTCAAAATCTATACATACACCAAAAATATCAATTCCTAAATGTGCGGCAGAATTCCTTGTGTGTAAACATTCTACCCACACATCAGATTCAAACTAGGTCAAACACAGAAGTCCACTTTACCTTGTGTGATCCATTCTTGGAGCGAGAACCAGCAACAAATCGTTCAACAACAATGGCTTGTAATCTAGATAAAATTGAATTGCTTTGTAGTACAGCTCGATATTGGCCACTTTTGTAATGATGTCCTTGAAATGACCTTCTCGCCAAGCCTCCGTCGGATGAGCTATCATGGCCAGCACGGCGTTGTCGTATTCTTCATATTTGTCAAACAAAAAGACCAGCTCTGCCCACAAATGTGCCTAATAAAAGAACATTTTTTGTGGTTCATTCAAATCGATTATTATGATTTATTTATTTCATTTTTGTAATTCATCATTACTAGTTAGTAAAGATTTTGAAAAGTTTAGTTTCTTGATTTTAAGTTTTTTAGATTCTAAATGTTTTTGCTTGTCTCGACTCTTTCCTCAGAGGCAATTTCCATAGGATTATCGTAGTTATGTAGTTTGTGAATTTCTTTCCTAAGAATATAACTTCCAGACCATCCTATAACTATATTTAATTTTACACAAAAATAAATCGGTTTTACCATTGTTTATAGAAGATAGTCAATCTTATGGGATTATAATTGGATCAAAATGGATGCGACATGTAGATGGCGATAGTGAGCTCACATCCAAGTCATGTCGTAACTTCAGTGATAACTTGATTAAAACAATGGAAAAGCATTAAAATCAGGGTTTTTTGAAGAAACCTGCATTAAAATGACGTCAAATATTCATGTTTGTAACTAATTACGCTAGATGACACTCGCGTTTGTGTCCAATACCTTTTCCACAGGCATTGACTAACTATGTTCTATTTAAACAATGGTTTTACATATATGGTTCATTTTGGAACAATAAAAAACTAGAATTACGTATTTTAATATTTCTTACTTAATATTTACATTTAAGTACTCCTTTTATTTTATTTGAAATTTCTAATATTTGCAGTTGTTATTCAATTACTTCAAATCTGATATTCTTAATTCATGACCGCCATCTATTTTCAAATGGCTCAAGTCATCTCTCTATCGATCATGGAATCTTACTTCCAGATTTAGTTTATTCTGCGCTAGTTCAATTACAGAATACTTTTTTAACTAAATTTTTGTCTTTCTGCGCTGCCCAAGAGATGGCGCACACGCATGTTTCGTGAAGTTTGCTATATTGATGAATATTGATTCAAAATATACGTATTCTTAATTCCTACAAGTTAAGTCTACTAATAATACTAATTGTCTTTATGGAATTCAAAATTTGGAAAGTTTATATCACTCAGGAGATTTGCACAGGTAGTGCGCATCCGTTCTTTTATGAAGAGAATTTCTCAATGTTCAGGCAATTTGTAAACGAAAAACGGGCAAATGTTGCTGCTACAGATCCACTTAGCGTTCTCACAATGGAGGAATGGTATAAATAAGTTTTTTATATACTATTTTCCTCGAAGGTATCTGGGACACTGACCAGCTTCTGTATTTATGATTTTTCACTTCACAACACTTCTTAAGGGTAGTAAAGTTACATGTTGTTGTTAAATTAAGTCTTGGAAAACTTATTTTGTTCAAATTTATTTCACTTTTCACAATTTATACTTTAATTTCCGATTTTTTATTTTTAACAAATATTTTTCACAACTACTGGTTTCTCTCCATGTTCTGCACTCTTTTATT
The DNA here is from genome assembly GCA_944452925.2 of Chrysolina oricalcia. Taxonomy (NCBI): domain Eukaryota; kingdom Metazoa; phylum Arthropoda; class Insecta; order Coleoptera; family Chrysomelidae; genus Chrysolina; species Chrysolina oricalcia. Next base: position 4,783,556 of record OX101815.2, on the reverse strand, counting down.
TCAACAAGTTTCCTAGCAACTAGTCCCCTTTATTTTCGTATCGTATTGCAATTGTTTAAATAAGTAACATATATTTTTGTCTTCTACTGGGTGATTTTATTACATTGCAGAAGGAAGGCATTTTGAAATTATGTTTTTCTTTAAATTTTGTAACTGTTTGCTTCCAAATGAGTTACTGGGTGTTTTGTCAATAAGACTTTTCAATGATTTGTTGTTTGCTAAAGCGTTTATTTCTATTTTTGTGTTCAAGGAAAGTTGTGAAATTTACTTTATTTATCAACAATTTATAAAAATCATTACAGGATGTGTCGCACAAATGTTGAAAAAATAAAACAATCTACTCACCTGTTCGGCAGCTCTGAGAACTTTCGGGATGTTAACCCTCGACCAGAACAGTTCCAAATGTTCCCTCATTTTTGCCGGCTTATACTTAGAATACAAAATCGCTAGTTCGGTAAACATTCCCATATGAGCTCTTTCTAGGCCCAAGGCTGCTTCCAACAGTCCAATGAGTTCCTCAAAGTATCCTAGTAGAGAAAAAATAACATAAAAACTACAATTGAAGGGTTCAATTTCTCTCTTATTATCATTAAAGAAGTGCTCAAAATCAATTGTATCAACTTGTTTAGACATAATTGTTTACAACGTTTGTTTGAAAGTGGTTGACAAGGTTTCACTTTGAGTAAGGTTATTCTGGACTTTCACATTGTCTAAAAAAGAACAAAGAAAATTCAATCTGCAATTTTATTCACGACGTTTCAACTGTTAAAATCTACAATCGTTATCAAGTGTATAAATGCGACACTCTCAAGAATACTTCTTATATATGATATGGTTAATTTTGTGTCATTAGACTAGAAGTAATTTGCCGGTGTTCAGGTAAGCTTGTTAATTACAGTGCCGGGCCCCTCCGGTACAGCATTGTTAATTCTTATCGCAATTTCAATTGATCCATGCCACTAACTAAGGGTTTCCACACATAACGGATTTCTATGCTCGCTTGACTGGTGGGTACCCAAAGAAAACATATAGAAGAGGTTCTAGTCCGCAGCGGGGATAACAACAAGAAACCAGACGAGCCGACACAAGCCACCCTGTGCGTTCCTTATGTTAGAGGCCTATCGGAAAGAATAAGGCGAATTGGGTCGAAATACAAAATACGGACATGTTTCAAGTCAGGTAACACTATTCGCAGCCATCTCACAAAGACGAGACCACGTAACGCTGACATTGACTCCAAAAACTGCATCTACCGCGTCCCTTGTGAATGCGGTGAAGCTTATCTTGGAGAAACTGAGAGGCCGCTTAGCGTTAGACTCGCTGAACACAAGAGAAACACTCAACGAGGAGAAACATCAAAGTCAGGGATAGCGGATCATGTCTGGACGACCCAACAAAATATTAAATGGACTGAAGCCGAAGTCATTCATAAAGAGGGCTGGTATAGAAGGAAGTTTAAAGAGAGTGCATATATTATGAACAACAAAGTCTTCAGTCAAGCGAGCATAGAAATCCGTAATGTGTGGAAACCCTTAATTAGTGGCATGGATCAATTGAAATTGCGATAAAAATTAACAATGCTGTACCGGAGGGGCCCGGCACTGTAATTAACAAGCTTACCTGAACACAGGCAAATTACCCCTAGAGGCCAATGACACAAAATTAGCCATATCAAATATAAGAAGTATCCTTGAGAGTGTAGCATTTATAGACTTGACAACGACTGTAGATTTTAACAGTTGAAACGTCGTGAATAAAATTGCAGAGAATTGAATTTTCTTTGTTCTTTTTTAGACAATGAAAGTCCAGAATAACCTAACTCATAATTGTTTACAAATAGAACACAACAGAGTATAAAACATACTTACATTTTTTGGAATATATAGTATGTAACGTAAATGTTCATCATGTTATTTTCAGAAAATCCATCTCACCTCTATCCTGATAATAGTTGATCAAATCCTGCAACTCATCAGCATGGACGACAATGTGCATTCCGCACATCTGCGCCAATCTGAATTCTTCAGCATCCACGCAGGCAAAACAAACTTCCTTCCATGTTCTCGTACTATTTGCCTTACGAGCGCCATCTACCGCTCCCTGAAACTCTTTGAGATGCACTAAAGTGATGGCCAATCTAGCGAAGTTGGATACGTTGTTGTAAAGCAATTTAGCCGCATCGTACATCTTGTCATCAAAGCACCTAAACAAAAAAAAAACAATAAATAATGCCATCACTAGGGCTTCATATTTCTCTCACATACCTATCACCGATTTTCTGTATATCGGCGTGATTTGGGCCGCTGATGAACTCCTCCAAATCGGCCAGACGACCGGTCTTGGCATACGAATAGATGAGCTCCGACTCGATGTAGCTCTCTCGCGCCTTTTTCCTGGCCATTTGCAGGTAACGTACCAAATCTTCCCAGCTGTTGTTCTGAGATGCCGTCTCTACGACGGCCATGTACGCTGAAGGATCGTCTGCTTTGATGTAAGAGTCGATGGCTTCTTTGACCATGCCTTGGTTGAGCTGGGCCTTGGCTAACTGACTCCATACGGCCGGCTCATTGCAACGTTCTAAAATAATCAATGGGTCTCAAGTCTGCGAGTTTAATGTGTTGTATACGTTCGGCGCCCAACGTGAGACGGAAAGATTTACGCGATTTAAAAATAATTGAAGACTTGAGACACGAACCGATCTAAGTTAATACTGAAATGGTGATGACATTTTTCAGTAAAACGTTTCAATGGATAAATGTTTCATCTTTTCAGATAATTTTCAAAGCATGAATGCTCGCGCATAATTTTCAGCTTGGCTAACTGACACCATACGGCCGGCTCATTGCAACGTTCTGAAAAAATCAACGCGTCTAAGTTATGCCAGTTAAATAGATAAGAGTGAAAAGGTGACATTTTTCGGTAAAACGTTTCCAGGGCTAAATTGTTACATCTTTTCAGAAATCTGCAATAGCGTCTTTTCAGATGAGGAGATATTCGCGATCAACACGGAATTATGAACGTCCGAGAATTTACAATCATTCAGCGCCAATACACACAATAAATGATCGCTTTCAGATTTATTCAAAGAAATCGAAACAAGATTTCACCGAAACAGATATATATTTTTTTAAAGAAGTTTCTCAGTGCTAAATTATTAGTTTCTTGATTTAGAAAAGCACGATCTCTCGTGTATATTTTGAAACCTGCGAGAGCATCTTTGTTTAGATGACTTGTAATAACATAGCAATGTTTGCATTTCAGACGGACTTGTAGCTATCCAAACGATTAAAGTTCGTTCGGCGCCCAACGTGTAGTGCACAAAAATATGTAGCAATCAGATGTGCTCGAAGAAACAAAAGTGTAATGGCGTTGGATTTATATGGTGAAACATGTCGTACAGCGCTTTTTCGCCTTTTTTTCAGAAGATTTGGAAGGCGTGAATGTGAACATTTATTTTTTAAATCTGTAGTAACTTTTTCGTTTATGACTACTTTTTGCGATTTTTGCAGTTTGATTAATTAGATAAAGTTGTCCAATCGATATAAATTCATTCGGTGCCTAATGGAGGGGAGGAAAGGGAGGGGGCACAAAAATAAATTATATACAGAATTATTAGAAGAATCAAGGTAACGAGACAATATTGGTACAAGGAGTGTTCGCATACAAGTTGTATGAACGATTTACATTCGGTCGGCCCCAACGTGGGGCACATCAATTCGCGCGGTTCTGCAATATTCGAAGAAGTAAGATATGAGGAAGTCAGCGCTAACAGTAAAACGATATCAGATTGCCTTAAAATGAAGTACTGACTTGTTTTGGAAAGTTTGGTTCAGGGAACATTATGATTATCGAAACGATCTACGTTTGTTCGGCACACAACGTTCAAAAAATGTTCACGGTTCGAAAACATCAAAAGAAATAACGAACATGAAGTGAATTTAACAGATCAATTTACATTCTAGAACAGTGAAATTATCGATAATGGATGGAGAAAAGGTTCGATAAATATTTTGGTATCTGCCAAAGATTAGTTTTTGGTATAGGTGATTATTAAAAGCAATATCAGGAATACGATATTTTTGGCGATTATCAAATTGATGATGCATTCTTTACTATCTTGTTCCTCCTGTGAGTTCTATAAGGACGCGGATCAAAAACGTCTATCGCGCACATTGCATGTGGGTCACAAATATGTTCAAACGAATTTTTCATCGATTTGGCGCCCAACGTGAGACCAAAGTAAATTTTATGATTCAAACATATTCGAAGATTCAGCGAAGCACGAATCAATCATTCAAGTTGAACATTGATGAAATCTATTAACAAAAAGCTGTTTTCCTACAAAATAATCAATTACCAACTCCCTCAAAGTTTTTGATTTTCTCAATCAGCTCACCTGCGAACTCATATGCACGATCCAAATTATTGACCTGTTCTATCAGAACTTGAATTGCGGAAGTGTTCACGTCGAATTTTCTGAAAATGGCGAAAGCCTCTTCATACAGATGATTGTTGATAGCAATATTTGCAATGTCAGGTGCATCGTAGTTGTCCAGACGATTAATATAGTCCATAACTCTGGTAGCGTCTGCCTTGATAGCTAGAAAACAGAACGAAATGTTCAATATTAACTCTCCTTCTCCGTTCGTCTCACAAACCTGTAAGTATGAGAAGATTCTGCAGATTTCTGTGTTCGGAGAATACCGAGCTATCGAGTACAATTTTTTCCAGTAATTCGATCAACTCATTGGGAAGATCAGCCGTCATGAACGCCTTCACAGTTACGGAAATGTCCTCAGGATCTTGTGTTTCGCTCAGAGCAGTCTGAACAACCTGATCAATCAACTGACGCCTGTAACAGACAACAAAACTTTAGCATCACGCAAGCATAACTTCAAACATGTCCCTAGAATCTGAGTACCTCACCTGAATGGGTTGGTTTCTTGAAGTACCTCGGCCCATAGTTCACCATCGCGCCTGCGCACCAGATAACGAGCTTCGGATTTGAACAATGAGTTTTCATTACACACTGCAATAAGTTCCCTGTCGCACTGCCCACGTTCGTACGCAACACAAGCTAAATGTGGGTCGCGTTTTTCGCAATACCTCCCGACAACACGGGAATCATACCTAAAAATATACAACTGTGTAATCATACCTTGGCAGATCCAGATCTAAAACTTACCATTGATTTTCTTTCAGGAACCTCTCGGCATTATTGTTCGAATCGATGTAGATCTTAGCCAACGCATTATGGGTAGCAGGTTCCACACAGCCTTCATGCACTCTGCTTTCTAACCAAGGAAGAAGTAATTTCAACCTGTTTCGCTTCTCGACTTCTTCGACTAGCTCATCGGTAGAAAACTGGCCTCGCACGACGAGAATCAGATTTTTAATGATGTCTTCGGAACAGTCGACGTCTAGGAGACCACCGACAACAACCTAATTTAAAACATGAAATGAAAACGACATATAACGTCTGATTTACCAAAATCCCACACCTGACACCATTATTTATTTAACTTTTCAAACGAAATCCCACACCTGACACCATTATTAATTTCATTTTTGAAACTAAATCCCACACCTGACACCATTATTAAGTTTTATTTGAAACACCTATATCTGTACTTACCGGCAACCGACTGGGATTAACCTTCTGCACATAAATTTCAATGTACTTTTGTAACGAATTCCTGTACAAGTACAAAACCAAGTCGTGGACGAAATCGAACCGATCGCAGACTATGATGAGAGGCAGTTGATCCGTCAGCTTGGCTTCTTTCAAGAAATTCTTGACGCGCTCCGGGCTATAACAGTTGGACTCACGACAGATACGCTCGACCTCTTTGATCTGTCCAGTCTTACAGGCGGCTTGGATGTATTTGAAATGGACTTCTTGGTCTTGAGAGAAGTTAACGATAGAACCGAGGAAGTAGAAAAGTCCTGGGAATATATGAAATAGATGGATTACTACTGCAGAAAACAAAACAATGCTGTTTGAACTTTAGGAGATTTGTAGTTAGATCCTCGGACAGTTCCTCGCTGTTTATGAGAATTTTGTTTGTAGTTCACAATGTGAAATATATTTTGTTTCAAACTACTTCACGGAATACACGTGCCTTTGAAATATCATCGTGGCATTTTTCATACCAAACGGTATACACATAAAAAAGTGAGACAAAAAATTTAACGGCGTTTCCTTCGCACCTTCTGAATCTATTCCAATTTCAATCTGATCAAAATGAATTTCTATCTTAACACATATATAACGTAAAAATACCTTCGTAACTCTTGAAGCTCTCGAACAAATCGATCAGCGCCTTGGTAGTGAGCTGCTCGTGGTACTTGGTGGCGATCTGAACGCAAATCTGCAGGTTCTGCCTAATGTTGGCGGTCAGCATGGCTTTCAAACACTCCAAGCTGTCTTCAACGCTCAGCGTGCCGAAGAAATTGACCAACCAATCGGCGGGCAGCAGGTGGGTGTGCACGACTGCTCGCTTGATGTCGTACAAGTCCGTGTAGTGCTCGAGGGCTCGCTGCAACAGGCCGGCCTTCTCGCACAGCTGCGCGATGTGCGGCCTGTCGTAGTGCGTGAACATGTTGTTGCCGAGGATGGCGTCGGCGACTTGAGGGGCCGACATCAAATTCATTTCCAGAAGCCTATAAGAGAACAAAAAAACATTTCGAGAGATATCTACACAAAACATCGTATAATATGATGAAAGGTGGAAGGTCAAACACACGTGTATAATTAACTCAGATACTTTTAGATAATCCTTCAGAAGTTTCGTGTCGAAATTTTATCAAAAATGTTTTTACAAATAATTCTTCCTCTTTCTTCTTCTCTTTTTCTCATTCTCTACATCTATCAGTCTTCCTCTTTGGCTGTCTCATGTTTTTTTTAAACTACCATTACATCCTTCCCATTTACCTTCTTCCTATATGGGTGTCTTTCAATCTACTTGGTCGACAGAAAAGAGTAGTAATACAAATATTAACTACTGTTCGAATGTGTGAATCAAAATATCTTGAAAAGGAGCCTGATAAATTGGGATGGTTGGGTTTTTCCTTTAGCTATAGCTTTAAAGGTATTCTTGTCCATCTACTTTTCCTTGGTATGTTCTCTGTAGTATCTTACATTTTGTTAACACACTGTAGTTTGATTTATCATCATGAATGTATCCTAAATTGTCATCATGGTAACAAACAAAAGGAATAATACATTGATCTTTTGACGTTCTACAATTCATATTCACATCTTTTCAACTCTTGTAGAGATTTCACAATAAAATATAGAAATCCACAATATTCTCTCTTCTTTTCTGCTTCTTTTTTAGCCTCCATTGTGTCGATCTTGCTTTGTAGTATTTCTGTCTTCCACTTTGGAAGTCTTTTTATTTTCCTTTGGCTATCTTTTGTCTTTCTATTTGGTTGCTTTTTTCATCTTCTTCGATTGGTTTTCCACCTTCCCCTTTTTTATCTCACTCTGGCTCCCTTAATCTTTTTCGTTGGCCGCCTCTTCTTCTTCCTCTTTGGTTGCCATTCAATCTTCCTCAGTATCTGCCTTTCAGTGAATCGGCGAAGTTTTTTGGATATTCGGGAAGCATAACTATTTCTACGTCACTGATATGTAGAACATACGTTTGAAAATCAAACTCTTTGAATCAAGTAGATAAGCTATGAGCGTTCCACACCATTCCTTAAAGAAAATAGCATGGGAAAAAGCTAAGGTCCATTCTGGCAATTTTGGTTCATGAAGCTGAGTTCACTACATATGGCTCTGCTATTGCTAAAGCTGATCTCTCACACTTGACAACTGCCGATGGTATGGTATGGTTTGAGTTCACGATCAGAAAAGCCGAAATTAGAAGTGAAATTTTTAATGAATAAGTATTCCCGACACACTGATTGATAGAAAGACATTCTAGGTGGGTTCACAAAACTAAAGGAGGGAAAAAAGAGTCACAAACCGCCTGTTAGTAGGTACATTTGGAATCAGAACTAGTTACATTAGTCATGAGCTCAATAAATTTTTATGGAAAAAACCCAAACCTTGTTTGCAGGTGCCCTTCGGTGGGCCTGTTGTTCTTCAGTGCGTCCAACAAAAAGGCAGTGCACTGTTGCACCATGTTCTGTTCCATGAAAATATCCACAATTTGGTTGATGTCAGCCAAGGGTTCTTCGTCAGCAACCAGCATGCCGGCGAAAGCCGCACCCTGATCGGGATTCGTGCGCATTACCTGACGAAGCAAGAATATGTAGTCTGGGGTATAAGAGACTTTCTTGGCGTACAGGACGATCTTTTGAAACTGGCCGGTTTCAGCAAAACTTTGAATAACCTGAAAATAAGATGACGAATCATTAAAAAAACTTTGTTCACCAGGTTAATGAATTATGCTATATACAACTTTCCTGACTGATAATTCCACGTACAATGTTCCTCTAAGAAGACACGCATATAGTTGAAACTTACCTTTGCGGCTACATTGGCCCTTAGATAAACGGAGAGAGCAAGAGTAGGATCAGCTTGCTTTACCAGATCTCCAAGTTCTTCGGAACACTCCAATTTCTCCTCTTTCAGCCATTTTTCCAACAGCTGCTTACGCCCTTGCAACAACACCGGCTTACACAATTCTAAAGACTCGTATCTACGAAACAAAATGAGAGTATATTTGCAAGGTTTATGAAAATAAGTTTTCAAAAATATCGTAATGTTCGCTTCAAAAGAAAGTGAAACAAACCAATGAAATCCACTCACCTGTTTAGCTGTCCCTGATCTAAAAGAATACCGAAGTACTGAAGAAGGGGGCTATTCTGGCCAGCTTGAGTTGGCACTTGCTGGAACATTTGGATTGTTGCTGGAGTTCTTAAAATGCCTAGAAAACCGATTTGTCGTGAGATTACATCATTATTCCTTGCGGGTATTAAAAGTATTCGGCTTTTTCGTTTCAAAGTTATTAGTGATTTCCATCGCAAACGGATCATTACCTGACTAAGGCTTCAAACCATATAAAATAAAAGTTCAGTAGGCGACAAACGTGATGGCGAGCAACTACCATTGGATTACAATACGAAGATTGCTACTCAAGTTTTGAGATACGGAAACACTGATGTGAATATGTCAAATCTGACATTGTCATCGTAAAGTTTGACATTTTTAATGGTGAACGTACCCAGAACGTGTTTTCATATGAGTGTTATTTGTGTTGTTTTCAGATACTTGATGTTGGTCAAAAAATGGAATTGACTCGTGAACATTTTCGTGCGATGATTATCTATGGCTTTCGACATGGATTAAACCAACAGCGGTGTGTCGATCAACTCCCTTCGACTTTTGGTGATGTAGCACCATCTCAAGCCACCGTGTTTCGCTGGTGATCGTCATGTGGTGATATACCGTGAGAATGAGGCATATTTGGGCATTATTTCCACGCTCATATATCAAATACTGTATGAACATTTAACTGTCAAAAATATTTGTTCGCGTTGGATACCGCATAATTTGACAAACGCCCAAAAAACGACTGGTGTCAATTGGTGCAAAGAAATGTTGAAAAAATTAATCGTGGTGCTTCAAAAGACGTCTAAAAATCTTGACAGGCGACGAATCATGGATCTATGCATTTGAATCCGAAACTAAACAACAATCGACCGTATGGTCTTTCAAGACGAGTCGAATCTAACAAAAGTTGTTCCCACCACAACACTTGAACCAGGCGTGCTCATATGCAAGTTCGAATATTCGCTTGTTTTTTGAGAATGTCCGTATATTTTTTGTTGAAATAACATCCTCTGTAGTCATTTTGTGAATGCGAGTGTCGAGGACCTGCTAATAGAAATAGGTTATGAAATTCGCCATATTATCTCCTCTTCTTAAGAATGTCTTACACCCCGCACCTGTTCTCGTTGTTTTTTTCTTTTGTTCACCTCTGTCCTCATCTACACACACTGCACTTGGTATTAATAACTCCAAATATCTGGGACTAATACTAGATAATAAACTCATCTGGAATAAGCACGAAAAGGAAATAATCCGCAAAGTCACGAAAGCCCTAATGGAGTGCAGAAACTTTGCGGGAAACAACTGGGGATGTAACCCAAAGACCCTGCAGTGGATGTACACGTCTTTAGTGAGACCGACAATCACTTCGAGACAGTGGTCTAGGTCAGCAGAACTAAGCTAGCTTGTACAAGGCCAAATCTATAGAAAATCCAAAGACTAGCCTGTGTATGCATAACAGGTGCAATGAGAACGTGCCCAACGGCCCCTATGGACGTAATCCTAAGCCTTACTTACTCCATGAAGTAGTGGAGAGTATAGCGATGAACCACATAAAACAATTCAACACAAAACTAAGTAGCAAAAGTAAATGGGACCATCCCAAGACTCAAGAAAGTGCTATTAAATAGTACACAGATGGATCCAGAACAACAGAAGGAACTGGAATAGGAGTATATGGGCCTGAAACCAAATATTCCAAAAGTCTAGGCAAATCTCCTAGCATATTCCAAGCGGAAATTTTCGCCATCTGAAAATGCGTAAGTGCAATAAATTTTCGCAAACAAGAGATTATCATCAAGTCAAATAGCCAATCAAACGACTGCACCAGCAAGATTAAAAACAAGCTCAGGATACTACCGAGAATCCTAACAGGGCAGATTTTGTGAGGAAGATGACGAAACCTCTATCCACATTATCTCAGAATGCATTAACCTGCAAAATCCGACGGTAAGATACCTCGGAAAATACCAAATAGAAGAGAGAGATCTACCTAACCTGAAGCCACCCGATATCTGAACTTCTTGAAAGCCATAGGACTGGACGAACTGCTCTAGTCGTTGAGGCTTCCTGAACGGCTGAGCAGCAGAACGGGACACAATAAATCTTATAGGTCAAAAGTGCAAAGACGCTCCCACTAAAAACAGAATAGAGTAAAATCAATAACTCTTCAACGGACTCTCCATTGCAACTAATTTGGCGATCCGTCGACGTGCTCATATAAATGACATTTACTAATAATGGTCTGTGATGATACGAGTCGTATCGCGTATGCTGTGCGTCCATAATCTGATGAGCCCTGACGAGTTGACCCGTATCGTCCCGAGCTATGCCGAAGCGATCGTTCATAATGAAACAGATATACTAAACTTATCAGTATTTCTTGTGCTCTCTCGATCTCTCTTAAACTCCGCAACGAAGAGTTGTTACCTCTGTATTACCGGCAATGTTTCGTGGGTTATGGAATCCTGTTGGTAACAATAAACATCCGTCAACTTTCGACGGATGTTTATGTTGAGAATTTGCCCTGAATTACACTTCCTACACTTTCACACTGGAATATGACAACTGATGTATCAATTGTCAAGATAGTCAACGGCACAACATAAGCTAGTGATATGTTAAAATGCGTTCAAAATAAAAAAAGGTTCTTATTTTATTTTTTTAATGTCAAAATCATGTTTACATTAAGATATTGAGCATTTGCGCACAGCCTCCATGTAAAACTCGTACAAAAGAACAAAAGAATTATGTAAATAGTTAAATTAGAATTTGTAGAAGAAATTGCTACATAACAATGATGTAAATTCTACATAACGTCCAGTGTCTGCTAAGTAATATTTATATCAGTTCAATATAATTTGTGACATATAAGTATGTGCAAATATTATATACATTGCACGTAAAGTAGTTACATCAATGTTATGTAACAAGGAGATTGCATTAGTGGTAGATATTTCTATATAATAGTAATGTGAATATTATTTAACATAGTTAATCTAAATTTTATATAACTGTTTTTTCTGGGATGCAATATTTGGCCCGTAATCAAAAGCCAACATCACTGTTCCTGGCTGTTTCCTGACTTTCCTGGGTCGCAACCTCCCGACAAAATCTACCAATCTACCAATAAGGTCGTCCCACCCCGTTTTACCAGCCGATCAGTTAAGGCCTAGAACGCACGGGCGGCTTTTCTAGACTCTCTTCTACGGCTGCCGAAGCCTGCCTTGGGCTTTGCTTTGCTGCCCACTATCACTCGAGCTCTGAATCAAAGACTCAATAGCTGCAGCTTCTTGCGTCCGCTCCTCAATGCTGTTGAACACAAATGAACGCAAATTTAATTTTATGACTGGCCTCATTCTGTTGAAAACTAATCGGATAATGTGTGCCTCGGACATCTCCGGAAATAAACGCTTCGATAACCCCCACTTCTCCAGTATGAACAAGGTGACATTCTGCGACTTGGACTGATGAGACCCAAAAAGTTCACCTTCCAAATTGGTTAGTAACACTTCGTTATCAAACCGGTCCTTCAAGCTTTTTGAAAATGATTCCCACGTCGAAGTGGTTTTTCCGGTGAAGGCATACCACTGCTGGGCAGCTCCCTTGAGCCACTTTGCTGCCACACCTGCCCAAACAGAAGAATGATAATCTGTTAGTTGTTGCTCGGCGAGCTTCAAAAAAGTTGAGGGATCCTCGTGGGGGAGTCCACTGAATGTCGGATGGAAGAGCATCACGCGGAGCCCCTCTGGATCTATTGGTGTACTCCGTTGCCTACCATCTAACAGACTAACAGTCTTCAACAATTCATCATCCATGCTATTACCTACTGTAGGTTTACTTGTTTGTGCTTTTGGGGGTCCATAATTCGCGATATGTGGAACAGCCTTCACGCCTCTAGCAATTGAGGACCCCACACCACTCAAGTGGGTATTAATTGCATCAATTCCCTGTCCACTCGCAAAATTGACTTCACTACACGTTGGGCGCCACAAAGTTTTAGCCAGATCTATGACCATACTACTCAGAGATTTGTATTTGGTTTCCAGTGGCCGGTGCTGCGCCTCCTGTGGCGGCTTACGTGGAGGACCAGTATTCACAAACCCGCGCTGGGCAGAGCTGCAAAAGGTTGCAGGTTTACCTCCAACTCGACCACTCTGAAATTCATAGTTTGTGTTCTCAAACATATCCTTAAGGGTTTTCGTCAGCTGACTGTCTACTACTGCCTCTTGACGTAGGGCGTCATATCTCGTAGAAGCTCGTGCTAGGAGTGGAATGGTGAAATTAGGTTTCTGCGCAGGTGGCGACGGATGCCAGAGAGAAATTCGCCAATCATCACACGTTCCACCTGCTGTGCGGTCTATAACATCATTGCCTGCGAGGTCAATGAGACCATTGCCTTTGAGGTCAAAGAGATCATTGCCTTTGAGGTCAAAGAAATCATTGCCTTTGAGGTCAAAGAGATCATTGCCTTTGAGGTCAATGAGATCATTGCTGCAGCTGCTCTTCCTGGGATCCCTTCTCTCCTCTGGCTCCATAAAACCTCTTTCTAGGGAATGTAATATTCTCTTGTTCATTCCACCATCCCAGTCCACTTTCTTGCAGGTCTCAACTGGGACTGGGTGAAATAGGGCGCTCCGAGGGTCCATGTCCGCGATTCTGCATAGCTGCTGGTGGGGATTGCCACGGCGGTCATTATGCGTGCCGGCGCGGCTTATTGCCTCCTGTTGTTGCTGGTTCATCATCTGCTTCGGCACCAAGACTGTTGATGAGTGCCCCAAGTGACAAACTGAAAAATCAATGATTTTAAAACGTTCTTATGACCTGAAGTATATAGGTGAGTGCCTTACGGGCATAGCCCAATCACACTCGTGCACGACCTAACACAACCGACTACAATTGAGATAAGAACTTTCCTGTTTCTATCATATTGATTTTTGTCGTTTACCCTGATCCAATAGCCGCTCCTTGGGCATCACGGACTTTAGACATAATCCTCATGAACAGAGATATTTCGGGCAAGAGTAACCAGGTAATGTAGTGTAATGTGAACCTACTAACACAAAAAGGGCTCTGCCTGGAAATGAGCAGAGGATAGGGTCTCACAGACCTAACTTAAAAATCTCTAACAAAATTTTACAGGCGAACCGGATTAACCCTACCAACAAAAAAATGGGACACCCAATTATGGAATGCTCTATAAGAACATGGTAACTTAACATTGGCTGCACTACCAGGACAAGGGAGCGGACTCAGCAAAAGAGAAAGAGTTAGCTGCCCCGAAGGAGACCACGGGATAGGTGGCTCGGGTCGACTAAAATTTCGTGACCCGAATGATGACTTGCCAGGTCGAGAATTTAAACCCAGATACACACCCAAAATTAACCATATATAGAAAACTGATTTCTTTGTGTGTAAAATTAAATATTGTCATAGGATGGTCTGGAAATTTTATTTTTGGAAAAGAAATTCACAAACAATACAACTGGGCCAATCCTATGCAACTTGCCCATGAGTAAAGAGTAGAGACGAGCAAAAACATTTAGAAACTTAAAACCAAGAAACAAAACTTTTCAAAACTATTACTTATTATGAATTAGACAGACACAAATTTCAAAATTATTAATTATTATATAAAACAACAAAGAAAATTCATAATAATATATACATATACACAAACAAAGACTTAAAAATTATATGCAGAAATACTTACAGTTGAATACCTATACGTTGGCAGCTACAACAAGAAATGGTCTGGTGCACCCTGCAAAATATCAGCTTTCCGAATTTTCTTCCTTCAAAATGGCACTATCTTCTGATTCTTCTTCTGCCACTACTAAGGAACTTTACTCCCGAGAAATTATCAATCCTAACCTTCGTTCAAGACCTCCAATTAAAGATAAGACACAACTCGATTCAAAAAAAAAACATCAACGGTTTCATCTTTAAAAATGCCAGAAACATGACGAATTCTTAACAAGTTAAAAACTGGTTTTGTGTATTATCATAAAACTCAAGGGTTTTTCTGCACTCATGACAGAATTACCTCTAGACAATAGCCAATTAGCTGGGAAACCACTAATAACTCAGAAACTACCAACTCCGACGAGCTGCAGAAGAGTCAACCTCGAGACATTCGGAAATGACGAAAATTAATAACTCAAAATATTCCCACCTTTCGGAGCATTGGCGGCTACTTTTGCGGCCTCTGCGTACTGTCCATTCTGAAAAAGCATCTGGAATTTGTTGACAAACAGTTCTTCGGCGCCAGCCAAGTTGTTCCTGATGGCGATACGTAGCGCCAAATCCGCGTTGTGAAGCACTGTATTGATGTATCGAATTATGCTCTCTTCGTCTACCGAAACAGACAAAACTTGGCCTCTCCTGTTCACACCTAAAGTAATTTCAATAATGAATCGCTTACTCACGATCGATGAGAAGAATCACAACTCACCAATAATACCGCCGGTAGCCTCATGCGGTGCCGTCACAAAAATAGTCTCGCTAGATATTCGATTCATGTATATACATACGGCGCTCTCTATATCGTACATGTGTATGTAGCCGTACTTGGTGATCAGATAGATGACGTCGTATTTGGCCGAAACTTGCATCGCCACGGGGAAGTCGTTTTGGGCTTCAGGGGGGAAGAAAACGTCGACGGTCTTCTTAGGAAAAGGTTGATTGCCTGCGGGACTTTGACCGACCTAAAAAATGAACGGAACTGACGTTTTCAGTACTCTCAATATTGAATTTAGTGGGATATTTCAAAATAAACAGAACAGTGAAAAGTAGATGAATCGGCCGAAAAAGTCGATAAATCGGGCGAAAAAGTTGATAAATCGGCGAAAAAGTCGATAAATCGGTGAAAAAGTCGATAAATCGGCGAAATAAGTCGATAAATCGGCGAAATAAGTCGATAAATCGGCGAAATAAGTCGATAAATCTGAGGAAAAGTCGACAGTTCGGTGAAGACAGTCGATGATTCGATAAAAAATTTAAATCTAGGTGAAAGATGTTGCGTGATGAAAATAGTAGACAGACAACTCATTAAAAAAGTCGATAGCTCGGTGAAAAAGTCGATACCTCGGTGGAAAAGTTGATACCTCGGTGAAAAAATACGGTCGATGATTCGGAGAAAACACGAATATTCGGTAAAAACAGTCGATAGTTAGGTGACAATTGTCAACGGTTAGGTAAAGAAGTCGATAGCTTGGTAAAAAAAGTCGATAAATAGGTAAAAGTCGATAGCTAGGTGAAAAAGTTGTTAGTTCAGTGAAAAAGTCAATATCTCCGTGAAAAAAGTCGGTAGCTAGTTGAAAAAAGTCGATAGCTTGCTGAAAAAAGTCGATAGCTTGCTGAAAAAAGTCGATAGCTCAGTGAAAAAAGTCGATATCCCGGTGAAAAAAGTCGATATTAAGGTAAAAAAAGTCGATGACTCGGTGAAAAAAGTCGATGACTCGATGAAAAAAGTCGATGACTCGGTGAAAAAAGTCGATGACTCGGTGAAAAACATCGATAGCTCGGTGAAAAACATCGATAGCTCGGTGAAAAACATCGATAGCTCGGTGAAAAACATCGATAGCTCGGTGAAAAAAGTCAATAGCTCAATCAACTCACCTCAATAATATGCAGCTTTCCACCTTGCAGAGTCCTGACTGCGAAACAGAAGAGGGTCGACGGTTCAGGATTTCCCTCCATTTTGAAAGTGGCAAAAGACGCGGCGTGGCCTTCGATTGGCTGGGAACACTTTCTCTCGACCGAGTACAACTGCATGGCGCCAACAACGCGAGACTGCTGAGCGCTGATACCGACTAACAGTAGCCAGTTTTGCTTCGGATCGGTTCTGTAGTTGATGATTTGGCAACCGTTCAGAGATGAGTGCCTGTAAGCAAAATCGACAGTTAAATTTAGTTGGCACTGAAAACACAATGAGTCACTCATGTAGACAATGATGTGTACGAGTCCCAAGACAGAGCCTTGGGGTACTCCTCTGTCATTTTCTGAATACAAACTTCGGGTAACTATGCTTACCTGTCAAACATTTTTGTTGGTGTTGAATCTCCCTCCATAGACCAGTGGTATACAGAAGTTTCGGTTACCAAAGCCAAAGTGTTAGGGCTGATCCATTTCCAGAAAATAACGTCTTCAGTCATTGTGTGCGCTTTCATTTTGGATTTCATTTCTATATTGAAGATTTGCAACGTTTTTTGCGTTTCCACACCTGCCTTGCCTGGATTCAAAATCGATGTAAAGTTTTCATTTGTCAATACACTAGAGATACATGATATACAGAGTAAATCTAAAACTATGAAATGGTCTCCAAAACGAGTAACGTTTTTTGATATATTGACAACAAAAATCAATTAAAGAGAAATCACAACTGGTTACGAAAAATAAAGGAAAGGCAGAGTTGGTAAGAATCAATGACAGTCATGTTTTTTTTTTCATTTACGTGCCATTCATTCATATTGACATCTCTCTCGACTCGTCTCGTAATGCATAAATAATGAGGAAGAAAAAACTAACTTGGCGAACAAAACGATATCACCGGAAAACCGATAACTCGGCTTAAAGTCGATAACTACGCGAAAAAGTCGACAACTACGAGAAAAAGTCGACAACTACCCGAAAAAGTCGATAACTAAGCGAAGAAGTCGATGGCTACGCGAAAAAGTATATGGTTACGCAAAAAGTAAATGGTTACGCGAAAAGTAAATGGTTACGCGAAAAGTAAATGGTTACGCGAAAAAGTCGATGGCTACGCGAAAAATTCGATGGCTACGCGAAAAATTCGATAACTAAGGCGAAAAATTTGATAACTACCGCGAAAAACTCGATAACTACGCAAAAAACTCGATAACTACGCGAAAAAGTCGATAACCACACGAAAAAGTCGATAACTAAGCGAAAAAGTCCATAACTTATCGAAAAAGTCGATAACTAAGTGAAAAAGTAGATAGCTCAACGAAAAAAACTATTACTTAATGGCGAAAAAATTGATGGTTTGTTGAAAACAGTCGATAGTTCGTTGGATACAGTCGAAAGGTAAAAATAGTCGATAGTTAGGTGAAAATAGTCGATAGTTGGAAATAGTCATAAATAGGTGAAAATAGTCGAAAATTGTTGGTTGAAAAAGTCGATAGTTGGTTGAAAAAGTCGATAGTTGGTTGAAAAAGTCGATAGTTGGTTGAAAAAGTCGATAGTTGGTTGAAAACGTCGATAGTTGGTTGAAAAAGTCGATAGTTGGTTGAAAAAGTCGATAGTTGGTTGAAAAAGTCGATAGTTGGTTGAAAAAGTCGATAGTTGGTTGAAAAAGTCGATAGTTGGTTGAAAAAGTCGATAGTTGGTTGAAAAAGTCGATAGTTGGTTGAAAAAGTCGATAGCTGGTTGAAAAAGTCGATAGTTGGTTGAAAAAGTCGATAGTTGGTTAAATAAGTCGGTAGTTGGTTGAAAAAGACGGTAGTTGCTGAAAAAGTCGATAGCTCGGTGAAAAAATAAGATTCCTCGGCGAAAACATTTGATAGTTCAGTGAAGAACAGACATTTCGGTAAACACAGTAGATAGTTCGGAGAAAACAGCTGATAGTTCGATGAAAACATTCGAGATTTCGGTGAAAACAGTCGATAGTTGGGTGAAAACAGTCGATAGTTCGGTGAAAACAGTCGATAGTTCGGTGAAAACAGTCGATAGTTCGGTGAAAACAGTCGATAGTTCGGTGAAAACAGTCGATAGTTCGGTGAAAACAGTCGATAGTTCGGTGAAAACAGTCGATAGTTCGGTGAAAACAGTCGATAGTTCGGTGAAAACAGTCAATAGTTCGTTGAAAACGGTCGATAGTTCTTTGAAAACAGTCGATAGTTCTTTGAAAACAGTCGATAGTTCGTTGAAAACAGTCGATAGTTCGTTGAAAACTGTCGATAGTTCGTTGAAAACAGTCGATAGTTCGTTGAAAACAGTCGATAGTTCGTTGAAAACAGTCGATAGTTCGTTGAAAACAGTCGATAGTTCGTTGAAAACAGTCGATAGTTCGTTGAAAACAGTCGATAGTTCGTTGAAAACAGTCGATAGTTCGTTGAAAACAGTCGATAGTTCGTTGAAAACAGTCGATAGTTCGTTGAAAACAGTCGATAGTTCGTTGAAAACAGTCGATAGTTCGTTGAAAACAGTCGATAGTTCGTTGAAAACAGTCGATAGTTCGTTGAAAACAGTCGATAGTTCGTTGAAAACAGTCGATAGTTAGGTCAAAATAGTCTAAGGTTAGGTGAAAAAGTCGATTGCTAGGTGAAAAAGCCGATAGCTAGCTGAAAAAGTCGATAGTTCGGTAAAAAAAAAGGTCTAAAGCTCTGGAAAAAAAGTCGATAACTCGGTGAAACAAGTCGATAATTCGGTGAAACTTAGTCGACAATTCGGTGAAACAAGTCGATAATTCGGTGAAACAAGTCGATAATTCGGTGAAACAAGTCGATAACTCGGTGAAACAAGTCGATAACTCGGTGGAACAAGTCGATAACTCAGTAGAGCAAGTCGATAACTAGGTGAAAAAAAGTCCATAGGTCGGTGAAAAAAGTCGATTGCTCGTCGATGGCTCTGTGAAAACAGTCGAAAGCTCGGTAAAAAAGTCGATGACTCGATGAAAGAAGTCGATGACTCGGTGAAAAAAATCGATAGCGCGGTGAAAAAAGTCGATAGCTCGGTGAAAAAAGTCGATTACTCGGTGAAAAAAGTCGATTTCTCGGTGAAAAAGGTCGATTGCTCGGTGAAAAAAGTCGATTGCTCAGTGAAAAAAAAACGAAAACTTAGCGAAAAAAGTCGATTCGTTGAAAACAGTCGATAGATGAAAATAGTCGATAGTTAGGTGAAAATAGACGTTTTGTGTTTCCACACCTGCCTTGCCTGGACTCAATATCGATGGAAAAGTTACATGGAAAGGCAGAGTTGGTAAGAATCAGACAGCAATTTTTTTTATTTTATTGCCATTCATTCATAAAGTCCATAGGTCGGTGAAAAAAGTCGATTGCTCGTCGATGGCTCTGTGAAAACAGTCGAAAGCTCGGTAAAAAAGTCGATGACTCGATGAAAGAAGTCGATGACTCGGTGAAAAAAATCGATAGCGCGGTGAAAAAAGTCGATAGCTCGGTGAAAAAAGTCGATTACTCGGTGAAAAAAGTCGATTTCTCGGTGAAAAAGGTCGATTGCTCGGTGAAAAAAGTCGATTGCTCAGTGAAAAAAAAACGAAAACTTAGCGAAAAAAGTCGATTCGTTGAAAACAGTCGATAGATGAAAATAGTCGATAGTTAGGTGAAAATAGACGTTTTGTGTTTCCACACCTGCCTTGCCTGGACTCAATATCGATGGAAAAGTTACATGGAAAGGCAGAGTTGGTAAGAATCAGACAGCAATTTTTTTTATTTTATTGCCATTCATTCATATTGATATCTCTCGACTCGTCTCGTAATGAATAGATAATAAGGTAGAACTCAAGCCGATAGTCTTTAGAATTGAATATCATTCGATTGAATAAAGTAAATCATTTTCATTACTATTATCAATAAATAAACAGAGAATGTGTTTGTTTTGAATGCCTGCCAAGGTCGGGTCAGATATTTCCGTCAAGAATATTTACCAACAAACTTCATACTGATACCTTTGAGAGCGATAACTTTCGACGCGGGATTCATGATCGCACTTTCGGCGGTGATGGGCCGGCGAATGGGGTTGGCCGTGTCCGCCATGTCGATGATGACCACCTGCGATACGTCGCCGACCTTTTCTCTGACGCAGATGAATTTGTCGCTCTCCATGGTGAGAGTGGTGAATGTGATGTTGGCTGCGTTGATGCCGACATTAGTGAGCTGAAATTGGTCAACGATAATAATCACGCTTTATTATAATGTGTCCCTTTTCCAATTTATACAATTCATTATTAAAAATATACAAAGGTATAGTATCGATCAAGCAACCTTCATGACGAAAATCGTCGTTTTTTCTTAGAGGTAATAACAATGTAACATTTTAAAATACATTTTTACAAAGCTTAAACGATTTTGCTGTTCAAAAGTCAAAATATTATAAACTGATTTTGCACCACGTTGGGCGCCAAAATTTAATTGTGACATTTTTTGTAATCGGTCACGAAGCACGATTACTCATATAGCAGAGAGCTGAACCGAGAGTAACGACAATCTTGTGGTTGGCTTTGAGCGCCACCTTGTCTCAAATGTAAGAAAAAGAAGAAAAGGGTATATAAAAGGGTAACTCGATGTGTTGACAGTTGTCAAACTAAGATAACCTTACTATGATAGGAAGAATATCATTGTAAATAGAGATATATTTCTTCACAAGTATCGATAGTTCAGTCGGGCGGCCCGGGTTCGATTCCCGGCCGATGCAAATCTTTTTTTTTTGGAACTTGAAAATGTTTTTCGAATTAGGTACAGGCATCGATCGTTCAAAGCAAGAATGCTTGCCTGTCATGGGGGTTCTTCATGCAAATCTTATATTTTGTTTTATTTACAATTTGAGACATCTCAAAAGTCTCCGCCGAATAGAACTTTATTAATTGCTTCAAACAATTATTATCGCAATACGATTTATTGATTATAATAGATACTGACTCTGATAAAGGTCTATTGTATATTGTATCGAATCATATCATTGATAACAAGCTTAATTCATTTCATTGTATACAACTTCAGATGATTAACTTGTTCTTACACTTTTTTATTGTTACATACAAGGCCCCAAAGATTATATTCGCTGTATACAATCCTTGGGGTGGGGTATACCTACAAAAACAGAAATAATACATAACCTAAAATATAAAGTGAAGAGATGTCACAAGTTACTTTTTGTAAACTGAAATATCTGTGATTTTTTCAAATTAGTACCATTTAGTACAATTTCGATGGTACAAAAAAAATCTGGAGTGACAACGCTGGTCTGTACTCCCTCGGACGAAGCCCTCCCTTATGATCTACGTAATAAGGGGAGAGCTGGATGATTGCGCCGTGATGAAACTGATCAATGAAAATAGACAGAGAGAGTTGAGATAAAATAACAATAAAGCAAATTTGGTGTACAGTCATCGTATTCTGATTCATTTCGTAAATTGATACCGTTCAATATGCCAGCGATTACCTCCCACGAATACTGTGATGTAAAAAACAACACACGGCACTGCGGATTTTGTTATTCTTGTCTCTAAAGATACAATATTTTATTTTACTTGTCTTGTTAGTTATTATGTGAAGTCAAATCTTCCAACTGAATTTTAAACAGGTTATCCCCAACCGATTGAGCAGAAATTTTGCATACACGATGGATGGCAAAGCTTGTTAGCTAAGTGACGTTCTAAATCCAATATGGCGAACTCTCAAAGATGGAGAAACAACAATAAATTGCACGCCACGGAACGCTCTGTGATTGGTCACTGTAATAGCGGTAAGTTTAAATGACCGACAAGAAGAAGGCAAACTGAGTTGAAAATGCGTGAATTACTAGCCATCCTAACCTAACTAACCTTGGGTAGACAGAATAACCATTCAAAATTGTTAGCGATTTAACGACTATTCATCCAAAATTGATAACCTAGCATTGGTCGGAGCGCTTATACCTTACATTTTATTGCATAGTAAGATGGCGAACCAATTATTTTTTAAGCACCCCCATGATTTGGGTATCAAATGAAAGGGTTTGCTGAGAAGAACATGAGAAATAATTATGGTGCGTAATCTGAGGTTTTACGCACAGTGCACAACAAAAAATCGTCTTAAATATGTTTTTCTACTCCCGTATGTGAATTACTAACGTCACACATCGATAAAAATGTGTAAAGCTTCATTTCACGAATCGGTGTGTGAAGTGCCATGCTTTTCTTATGGGATTTATTTCACGCACCGGTGCCATAAGAGTCAATACAAATTCACACACCGGTCGCTGGTTCATATAGCGGTGGCGAGAGAAATTGACAAATATGACAGTTCCCGCAGAGTGAAGTTCAGAGTTACATCAGTTAATAGACCGTAAATAGTAATTAATTACCCTCTGAATTAATAAATAGTACGACGAAATTTTGATTTAAACCGATTAGCCGTGTATTTCACGCAAATTCCTGATGGACAGCATTGAAGTACTCCCATCAACTCCTCCAAATATAACGTTAGCAGCCAGTGAAGCAAGTTCATCGTTATTGTAACAAAAATCGTTGGGAATTTACGAAAACACTTTGGAAAAGTTTATGCAATAGCGCAATACAAACAACGTCCAATCATTATCCGAAAGGGTAATAGCCTACCTATCTGAATTATCAACAAAGGTTAAATCTTCTACCTTATGGAGTCGCTACTCAATGTTGAAAAGCACCCTTAGTGTTAAGTACAACGTACAAATTGGTGATTATCCGAAAGTTCGCGCTTTCTTGAAACGGAAAAACGAGGGATACATTCCTAAAAAATCACGCGTTTTGAAAAAGGAACACGAATTAAAATTTCTCAAAGAGGCACCCGATGAAAATTTCCTTTAATTCATTCTCTAAGTAAAAGGTCGTAGAAAAAGTATAGTGTGCACCACGTGCGTGAAGACTTTTTTACGCTCGTGCGGATTGTGAAACTCGCCTGCGGCTCGTTCCACAAACTTCCACACTCGCGTAAAAAAGTATACTTCACGCAATAGATACACAATATACTATTTAAATAAATACTTCCTCTATATCTTGACATGTTTTTTTGTCCCAATAAGTTAGTGAGTATAAAGAACTGTTGTCTTGAAAACATTATTTCGGTAAAATCGTATTTAGGCTGGTGCCAAAACGAATTTTGAACGCTTAAAATAAAAAAAGTAACAGGCAAGGGTCAGGTGGAGAATGTTTTTAAGGTTCCAACTTTGAGGAAAAAAAAATTAAACACGAAAACACTCAAAATGGCGAAATGGAGATGCATTTTTGCATTTTTTGCACTGAAAAAAAAACTTTTTCACGATGAAATAAAATACTTTATCCACAACTATTAATTAATAAATCTGTTAAATATGCGATTTTTATCAAGTAATGCCATGCATTACCATATAGAATTGAATAATAATGACAGTTCGATGGAATAATATTACTCAATCGTTGCGTCAAATTTGACAATTTGTAAATTTACTTGTCACTGCATTTGTAGATATACTGTCAGTCGGTTTGTGAGTTATTTGTTGTGAACATTCTTATCTCTGGTATCATTAGAGAAATTTCTAATAGTGAATCAGATTTAGAAGGTATGTCTTGTACACCGCCAGACATTTTAAAATTAGCGGCTAGTGCTACAGAAAATCTCCTACCTAACAAGTCAAAAGGTAAATATGATGCGATGTACAAAAGTTTTATGGATTGGCAACTGGCACAAAAAACATCGTCTTTTTCTGAAAATGTTATCCTAGTGTATTTTGTTGAACTTGCTAAAAAATACAAGTCATCATCATTGTGGGCATATTATTCTATGCAGAAGAGTACATTGAATATTTACCACATTATCCACCTAGAGACTTACATGAAGTTGAAGACATTTTTAAAACGTCAGTCTGAGGGCCATCAACAGAAAAAATCTAAAACCTTTTCTCCCGAAGAAACCAGTAAATTTATAAAAGAAGCGCCGGATCATACCCCTATCTAATGACAAAGGTATTGTCGTATATCTTGCTCGCACAAGCTCTGCTTTTGAGGGGTTTTCTCCGAAAATCTGGGAGTTTCGTAAAAACAAATTTTACTAAAAAAATATAGTTGTGGATAAAGTACAGTATTCAACACTCAGATGTTTCAACACTCGCCTCCGGCTCGTGTTGCATTTTCATCTTCGTGGGTAATAGCCATCATTATACGCTTGTTGAATAATATACTATTTTTCACGGTGAAATAAAAGACTTTTTTTCAAAAACGGCGGAAAAAGAAAACGTTTAAGCATGAATGGAGATGAAAAAATGTGTTTTTTTCATGGAAAAATACTTTTTTTCAAGGTGAAATACTTAAATGACTGTTTTTCAAGGCGAAAATATTAAAATGTTTTCGCATAAATAGAGATGCAAAAATGTCGACTTTTTTTACAGTTGTACAAACAAAAATAACTTTTACTTACTTTTGTCATAACCGTTTTACATTTAAGTGGACTAGATATAATTTTATGACTGTCTATAATAGTTTTTTTTTGTAGAATTAATGTATATAGTAATAAAGAGGCACTAAAACAAAACTGAAGAAAAGAGGAACTTGAACTTTTCAATTTTATTTTTCAGTTATTACCTATGTAATAGTTATCTGATATCAATTAAATCAATAGCAACAATGAAAACTGCACTTCTTGAAATATTATGTTCAACTTAAAAGTCTGATTCAAAATATTCTTTCATTTTCAACCACGAATTGAATTGAATTATTTCGAATTTCCTTTATCTACCCCATTTACTACAATTACCAATCACAGAAACAGCGAATATATTCAAAATGTTCCAGAATCCTCATACCTTCATTATTAGTTAGGCAAACCTCATCAGTAATTTTAGGATCATTCAATCAACAAAAACAAGAATTTATCATTCAACATCACACCACAAATTTCATCATCAATAATGACATAATAAAACAGGTCTTTGCTCGAAAATAAAATGCTAATATTTTAATAATATCCATTTTCTGATGAACTAGTTACTTACTGTACAAGTAGAAATAAAAGGAGTGGCAAAACTTTGGATGTTCATATTAAAATACCTGAAAAGTTGCACAAAATAAAGATTGTACATTCAAAATAGTTGGATAAAATTATGTTTGAACCAATATTCCTCAAATATGGTTTGTTATATGACCACAGGTAATATAAGAATATTGTAGAATATTGTCCTTTATCAGATCTACATTTTTTGTGAATCAAACAAAATCTGAGAAATGTGCAAAAGAGTTATGAAACTAAACATGAGTCAAAATACCTGACTGACAGAAACAGCTTTTCATCTTGCACACGCCAACATTATTGAATTATAACTAGCCCTCCTTGAAAAACATTGCAAGTATCTGTCAGTTATTCAATGTTCATCAAGGTATAAGCCAAGAGAGTAGTTGTTTTCTGGTATATATTTCCCTGACATCATACCTCTAGGAGTGATTATTGTTGAAAATGGTTCTTGCACTATGTAATTATCATACAACGACCTCTTAGGAAGTTGTATCTCTGCGGTTCTCCAGACAGACACCAACTTTTTTATTTGACGTTTTAGACCCATGGTTACTTTGGACGAAAAGATCCCCGTCAAAAAACAAAATTCTTATTCATCCCTCCCCAAATTTGTCCCGACGCTTTTTGCCCGATTTTTTTATTATTCGCCCCCAACTTTTTCTAGATTTTTTATTATTTGCCCCTCCCCCCCCCCCCAAAATGTTTCTAAAAAAAAAATAATAACTGAAAATTTCCGTTTTATTCTTAAACACCAAAAACTCAAAGCAAGATATCGATGAAATTCACATAAACATTTTTATTGTCCTTGAACAGGTCTAAAAAAAGTTCCCATGAAGTTTTTTCATGTCTTGAAATAAAATTTTTGAGATTTGGACTTTTTTTTTTAAACACCAAAAACTCGAAGACGAAACAATATACCAAAAAACGTAATGGTCCGCAAACAGGTCTACAAAAAGTTTCAATGAAATTTTTTCATATTTTGAAAAAAGAAAAGATTTGAGATGTTGACTTAAAATTATGTTCAGTTTTTTTTTTAACACCAAAAATTCGAAAACTACGAGATATTGGAAAAATGTATATGAACAGGTCTACAAAAGGTTTTAATGACATTTTTACATATCTTGAATAAAAAATTTGAGATGTGGATTTCCCGTTTTTTTCAAAAACACCAAAAACTCGAAAACGATACGAGATATCGAAAAAAAATCAAATAGTCTTATTGCTCTCGAACAGGTCTGCAAAAAGTTCCGATGAAGTTTTTCAAATCTTGAAAAAATAAAATTCATATCAATTATAGTTTTGAAAGCTTTAAAGTCGTTGTATTCATATTATTGGTGTCCAATTATAGTTTGAAAACTTTAAAGTCGTTGTATTTATATTATTGGTGTCTAATTATAGCTTTGAAAGCTTTAAAGTCGTTGTATTTATATTATTGGTGTTCAATTATAGTTTTGAAAGCTTTAAAGTCGTTGTATTTATATTATTGGTGTCTAATTATAGTTTTGAAAGCTTTAAAGTCGTTGTATTTATATTATTGGTGTCCCATTACAGTTTTGAAAGCTTTAAAGTCGTTGTATTCATATTATTGGTGTCTAATTATATATTTGAAAGCTTTAAACTCGTTGTGTTTATATTATTGGTGTCTAATTATAGTTTTGAAAGCTTTAAAGTCGTTGTATTTATATCATTGGTGTCCAATTACAGTTTGAAATAGTCTTATTGCTCTCGAACCGGTTTGCAAAAAGTTCCGATGAAGTTTTTCAAATCTTGAAAAAATAAAATTCATATCAATTATAGTTTTGAAAGCTTTAAAGTCGTTGTATTCATATTATTGGTGTCCAATTATAGTTTGAAAACTTTAAAGTCGTTGTATTTATATTATTGGTGTCTAATTATAGCTTTGAAAGCTTTAAAGTCGTTGTATTTATATTATTGGTGTTCAATTATAGTTTTGAAAGCTTTAAAGTCGTTGTATTTATATTATTGGTGTCCCATTACAGTTTTGAAAGCTTTAAAGTCGTTGTATTCATATTATTGGTGTCTAATTATATATTTGAAAGCTTTAAACTCGTGTTTATATTATTGGTGTCTAATTATAGTTTTGAAAGCTTTAAAGTCGTTGTATTTATATCATTGGTGTCCAATTATAGTTTGAAAGCTTTAAAGTCGTTGTATTTATATTATTGGTGTCTAATTATAGCTTTGAAAGCTTTAAAGTCGTATTTACATTATTGGTGTCCAATTATAGTTTTTAAAGCTTTAAAGTCGTTGTATTTATATTATTGGTGTCTAATTATAGTTTTGAAAGCTTTAAAGTCGTTGTATTTATATTATTGGTGTCCAATTACAGTTTTGAAAGCTTTAAAGTCGTATTCATATTAATGGTGTCTAATTATAGATTTGAAAGCTTTAAAGTCGTTGTGTTTATATTATTGATGTGTAATTATAGTTTTGAAAGCTTTAAAGTCGTTGTATTCATATTATTGGTGTCTAATTATAGTTTTGAAATCTTTAAAGTCGTTGTATTTATATTATTGGTGTCCATATATATGTAGATTTGAAAGCTTTAAAGTCGTGTTTATATTATTGGTGTCCAATTATAGTTTTGAAAGCTTTAAAGTCGTTGTATTTACATTATAGGTGTCTATCTATAGTTTTGAAAGCTTTGAAGTCGTCGTATTCATATTATTGGTGTCTAATTATAGATTTGAAAGCTTTAAAGTCGTTGTATTTATATTACTGGTGTCTACTTATAGTTTTGAAAGCTTTAAAGTTTTGTTAAAGCTTTGTTCACAAAGGGATCAATTATCGAACAGAAATTTAAAATATTACATAAAATATATATATATATATATATACATATATTTTTTAGATTTTTTCAATACGTTTTCCGTCGATAAAATTATGAATAGTTTCCCTCATTTCAATATGTGCACTTTATTAAGACACACTGTATTGGTGTGTAAACCTGTATGTAGACCTTAATTTTGAGTTTTTAGAAAATTTTTAGTAACTTCTGATGTCCACTACTCAGAAAAATCCAACATCACCAAAACTCAAAATCATGCATGGATAACATAATAGTAAGTTATCATAAATATAGAAAATACTAAACTTTCTATTGCTGATGTTCTACCTTTATATATCTAAACCCAACCCTAGAAACATTTACATTTTGGATTCTGTCTGAAAATATCACAAATATCAGAGAGGTCACTAAACATAAATATAAGAAGTTGTGATATTTCTCAATGCCTGCTGCCAAAATGGTTAGAATAATCAAATGATTGAATGTTAAAATAGAATACTGAAAGAAAACATGCTATATTCTGCCCTAGTTTTCTTCAATTTTTCACTTTGGCTCGCTCTAAAGATATTCAATTCTGATAAACAATATCAGAAGGCAAGAAACTTTGAATAAAAATTTGGAAGATCTTAGAAATGACTATAAAGGTATAAAGTGAAAATGGTTGCAGTAATATTGAAAATACAATCATACCTATGGTCCGATTGATGCAGTGGGTGAAGTGATTAAAAATAAAGATTAGCCAATGCTCCTACTCAAGCTTTTTTGAGACATATTTATTTGTGTTGATGAGGTATAAGAAAGATGAGTCTATAGTGAGAGCTTTTGATGAATTTTATTCACTATTCTCTCAACTGCTTGGTGCACTTCTTCCGTCGTTTTGAATCAAATACAAAAAGTTGATAAAAATAATCAATAGTAAGACAAGTTGATAGCAATTCCACCCCTCCATATGATGAACATTTAAAACTGACCCAATTCTTTTGATGGATAATCCGGCAGCACTGAAAATGTAGGGAGAAAATAGACTCAATGAAACACCAATATTTAACGAAGAATCTATGGAAAAGTCGAAGAAAAGGCAAGTGAAGCTAGCCGCCCCCACACAGGCCACACAAGTACCGGTCCAATCCCCAAACGTCAAATCTTTAAAGGTTCAGTGAATTCCCCATTGCTTCAGTAATTAAAAGCTGTGATCACCGTTGTTCGAAAATCGATAAATATTTGGGAAAACACGACAAGGACAAAAAACTGAGATGAGACTGAGCGAGGGGCGTTTTGTTATTTTTTTTACCTGCAAGTGTTCCTGGAACTTTATAGGTAGCAACTGCGTCATGTTGCTTATTTTTTGCAACAAAACACACAAAACAAACTTAAAAACACTTTCTAGTCTTTCAAAGGTTTTCTAACACGATTTCGTAATGGAATATTAACTTTTTTACACAAAACTGAGAGATAGCCCCTGAATGAGACATCCAAAATGGCAGCGATTGTCTTGTAGACGTAGGACAACACGGAGCACCGTTGCCAGATGTCTGAACAGATCACAGAACGTTTTATGACAGCTAATGTTTTAGGGAATTTTTCAAGAGCTCTTCTTTTCTTTCGGACGTGTTTTTCATGGTGTGTTGGCTTTGTGATTTTTGAGAATTCACAACCAAAATTTTTATGATTTGCTTCCTACGTTTCGTATACTGATTGGAGAAGCAGAATCTGAAATCAAAATGACGCAAAAATCTGAATATTTGCAGCTTTTTGCGTTGCAAAATGCAATGTGTTTACATTTCTGTGAAAATATGATGATGTACAATGTACTCAACCTGTTTTGTACTGTATCTATGATATCCATATATATATATATATATATATATATTATTATAATGTCTAATTATTATTATTCCTATTGTAATTACTATTTTTTTACCATCGACTGCTGTAGTCATCAACCTTATATTCTGGGTAGGCCTTGTGACTAACTCCATTCGCCACCTTAGGAGCAGCACTGTTTATTGGAAAGCAAAAGTGAATCGTGCAGAACTCAACCCGACCGATAATAATAATAATTTTTTTAATAATTGTTATTATTATTTATTTTATTTCATGACAGAGCCGAGGTTATATTTTCTTGTTTAGGAGAGAATCGAACGACGTTGACTTTTTTCGGTTCAATTTCAGATTCTGCTTCACCAATCAGGAAACAAAATAACGTGAAACGTGCAAATAAAAGTATGGTTGTGAACGGTGTAGTACTTTTTTAGTAAGGAAACTGTCGAATTTCAGTTCTCAAAACACTGAATATTTGATTACTCTTGCTTCCGACGTCCATCGTCGTGGTGGGTTGAAGGTTTCCGAAACGGTTTAAAGATACCTGGTACCCAATTTTTGAATTGACGGAATTAATTCTCAAGATTCTCAAGAGAAATATGACGTCATTTTATAGGTACCTACCTACCTATTGCTCGAAATTGAGAGAAAATGACGTCATATTTCTCTAGAGAATCAATAGACGAGGAAAGTGTGTCGTCACAAATGTCATTCTTGTCAAAAACGGATTCCAAACAAAGAAGTTTAGGTGACTTTCTCTGTTGATGATTTGCTGCTTTGTGTATTAGTTTGTGTTTGGTTGTTTAGATTTTGATTTCTCAAGCGAAGAAGTTGAAAAATCTTTACGGAAACAATCGGACAAGCTGATTTAAATTTGACGGATGTTTGTTTGGAATCAGTTTTTGACAAGAATGACATTTGTGACGTCATCACTTTCCTCGTCTATTCCGACAATTCAAAAATTGGGCCCCTGTAGTGAAATGAGTTATTCTATTTATGAAATATGACCGCAGCTATTGTGATAAAATTCTTGTATTTTCAAAGTTAATATTTCTATTATTACCCCTTATCAATTCCCCGCCGCTGGCGCTGTCATAAGCTAGTGGGCAGTCCTAGTTGCGTGGGAAAACAGTCAATTGTTTGCATTATTATAGAGCCAAACAAAGCTTTCACGTTTGAGAGGGTATGCTTGATCTAGTATATGAAAAATCGTTGGTCGAACTCGGTCTTCATTCTTCAACTATTTTTGCGTCACTTTCGAAACATTCCGTATTCCGAACATCTCTTTGATAGAGGAAGGCTACTTCTTGTAAAGAACGACAATTTGCCAATTGCCATTAAAGTAAAAACGAATAGAACTATAGTGATTGGTGATTATGGTTCTAGATAATAGTACAGCATTAAGTTATGCTGAGATTCTAGTTTCAAACAATAAATTTCCAAATATATCTATAATAAATTTCATTATAGCATTGTTTATAGAGAAATTCTCTACAAACAATGATATTATAGTCTTAAGCAAAAGAATGGCAAAAGCGTGCATACCACAGAACTCGAAATTAAGTCATAAGATATAATTTTGAGTTCTGTGGTGCATACGCATCTGTCCATCTCTTGTTGAGTAGATGAAACTTTATTATGCGAGTAAAATTGTTCGATAGGATTACATACCTTGCCATCAGATGTCACACGTATTATAATCGTTATCGTTGAGCCGGGCTAGCGTCTTTTTACGTAGATCTACGTATTTTAGGCATTTCCTGAAAATCTATGAACTTTTCAGTCCCAGAATCTACGTATTTTTTTATCAATTTATACAAATTTCCAAAATGACATAACTGATTGAGCTGAATCATCATATAATTTCCTTTTATTTCACGAGTTATTCACTTTATAAACAAAGTGCCCATTCTGTAAAGCAGGGACTGCGTAAAAAGAATCGTCTCGTGGTGAACTTCGAAGGAGATTCGTTGTTTGTTTAATTCTGATATTTTTCAGCCTTCCGCTCAATAATTTAATACAATTTGGATATAAGCCGTGAGTGACACGAAGAAAAGCAGAATAGCATTCCCACTAAAAAAAACGCTGCATGTACGAAAATATTCACACTTGTGGAAAAAGAAAAAAGTTCTGAGGTTGGGTTAAAAAAAGCTTTCCACTGAAACGCTAACCGGCTGACTTTTCACGAAAAGTGACTTAAAGAACATATTAAACACATTTTGATAAATACATATAAAATTTCAATTTGCCTGAAAATAATAATGAAAATAAATAATTTTAAAAGATTGTGAAACAAAACTCGCTTTTTATTCATTGTTACCCTCTTCATTTCACCCTGAAAAAAAAGAACGAGATCTACGAACTTTTCATACGCAAATTTTACAATTCTACGTAATTTTCGAATCCGGCCTACGTGTTTTTCAAAATCCGAGTTGGCAAACTGTGGCAAAGTATATAATTCAGTCTGTGACGTGAACGATACTGTATACAGTAGGTATAAAAAGTCGCCCAGACTAATTACTACGGCGGACTGAGGAACATAGGTATACCTATCATTTCAAACGTTTACGCTTGAGTGATTTAAGTCAATAAGGTATAGGTATGTCAGAACCAGGGTCTAGGGTGTACATGTCAGAACAAGGGCGTATTCAAGAAAGATCTACTTAAAGAAAAATCACTAATCCTTAAAATAAGCTGAATATTTTTTCCGAAAGTTCACTCACTTGATATCAAACAAATTCAGTAATTCCAAATTACCACAAAAAAATGACCTCTAAAACCTCACAAGTTCTTAACGCAGCCGTTTCTTGGCAAAATTTCAAAAAAATACCTCTCCTATACTGAACAGAACCTATTCTGGACACGCTCTTGTAACAAGACAGAAACAAACAGAATTAACACCATCAGGGAGCCAACCACTTATTTGTGGCTTCATGCAAAAGACCCTGTACATTTATTGAACATTCAAGGCGCCAGCCATAGCTACCTGGGTGACTGTATTCTACCACCGTAGAGGTATCCTACCCTGAAAAATGTAAATGAAAACGGACAAGCATAAAATGGCTTATAGAGGGTCGGTATAAATCTTAGATTAATCTAAGGTATAAATAAATAGGTGAATAGAGGTATACCTACCTATTTATATTTAATATTTTCCTGAATAGGATTTTCAAGAGTGTAGCTACATAGGTTCCTCGGAAAATACTTTAATCCGCAACCATCCGGGAAGTGTTCACGGAATTGCTCGAATTTTAATATAAATATTAATATAAATCAGAATTAGAACCTACCTATCTTCTGTTCGAATTTCAATATACAGTGCGCGTCAAAATTATGGAACAAATTCATTATTTCTGAATATAAAGATATTTCGGAAAAATCCTCGGACAGGTTGATTTTCTTTTCCGATGGGCCAATTTTTGAACCCCACCCAAAATATATAGGGTTATCCGCAATTGAGTAAAAATTACTTTGGTAATATTTTTAAACTGGACACCCAGTATATTTTTCCATATTTGGTTAGGGATCGTCATTACGAATCCAGTGATACCAAGTTTGATGGGATTATGTCAAACGGCTGCGGAGATATGGGCAAAAAACTTCCTCGTATGTCTAATGAGTATGACTGCGAGACTCCACACGATTCAGAAGGTTAAAGTCTCTGTCGCACTCATTGGGTATATGGAGAAGTTTTTGACCATATCTCCGCAGCCGTTTGACATAATCCCATCAAACTTGGTATCACTGGATTTGTAATGACGAACCCTAACCAAATATATGGACAAATATACTGGGTGTCCCATTTAAAAATATCAACAAAGTCGCTTTTCCTCAAATGCGGATAACCCTATATATTTTGGGTGAGGTTCAAAAATTGGCCCATCGGAAAAGAAAATCGACCTGTCCGACGATTTTTCCGAAATATCTTTATATTCAGAAATAATGAATGTGTTCCATAATTTTGACGCGCACTGTATAATACAAATAAGAACTAAAATGTTTGAAATATTCAAATTGGGAATCGCAGCCAGGGTAGTTTACTCTTGATCACAAATTCTATTTTTTGTTTTCCCCTGTACATCGTGTGGAAATTTAGAATTTTAGAATACAAGTATTCCATAATGCACCAATTTTTATGAAGAATTAAAATTTTCCAACAAATCAACAATAAAAAAAGTTTCCATATGGTACGTGCCAATTTTTGAAACTCACTGCATATAGTCATTTTGATATGCAACCAATTTTAGGTGTTTTCGTCTATTTATGTAACTGAAAAAGAAGTATGTGTCATCCGGTTAACAGATGGGTGAAGGTCGACCTCTCTTCGTCTCTTAGACTAAATGCGTCTCATTGATTTGTTTTTCTACATGGTTGCCGAAAAAATAGTGTACGCAACTCGCCCGAAAACAGTTTTTTTGGACTCACAGACTTCCAGGACTCGCTAACGCTCGTCCTAGAATTTGGTCTATTCGTCCAAAAAAACAGTATTTTCCGGACTTGTTATGTAAGTTAGGTACTATTACCTAACACCTCTTTTGAAAATTGACTTACTTTTCTTCCCTATATAAGCTTCACATATTATATCCAGGTATTTTTTTAGTTTATTTTTTCATTATATTTTATTATGTTATGTCGAATATCATTAAAATATTGAGAAAATCGTGATTCAAAGAGACTTTTTTTCGGTTTTTGTCAATTTTAATCGGTTTAACCATCAAAACCACCAAGTTACATACATGGAAACACCTCCGTATCTTCCGTAATAATTGAGGTACAGATCGACAAGCGTAAGGATGCCTCTGAGATGCGCAAACGATAGAAAGCGTGAGTAGATGTGCGACAAAGATCGACTACTGTTTAATAAGGCAGATCGATTGAGCTCCTGCCCCACTCCAGGGTTTTGTCTACTGCGCAACCAATTCTCGAAGGCTTGTCGATCAGTAGAATGATGAAACTCTCAAGACTGATGGAAATGCTAAAAATGCACCTAGCACCTGAATGGGGTTGGCCTAAGTGATATAGAATAGAATAGAATTTATTCGTACTGCCACAGCAACCACCATAGGTGGATGTACACGTCAAAATAAAGCTATAAGTTTAAAATACATATAAAAACTATAAATTTAAGTCACATGTCAGTAAACAAAATCAATTCACAATACGAAAGCACCAGTTGCTAATATAAGTACATAAATATCATTTAAAATCAACAACAACAATAATTTCATAGTAAGCTCGATGTATAGTACTCATCGATGCTATAATATGCTCCCTTACCAAGCAATTGTTTCAGGGCATTTTTAAATTTACATTTTGGCATATCTCTGATTACTTGAGGTAGATGGTTATAAAGTATAGTTTGCAGATTTTTCAAACTTGGACAAGCTATGTTTTGTTATCATAAGGTCATTGGCATTTCTTGTGAAGTAACCATGGCTGTCAGAATTTTTAGATAGTCTACTTAGGTTGTGCTTGATATGCAATAGAGTCTTCAAAATGTAGATAGATGGTAATGGTAGGATGCAGTTGTCCACAAACACCTGCCTGCAAGTACTACCAAATGGAATATCGAATATTAATCTTATTATACGCTTTTGTTTAACAAGTAGTTTTTTGGCGTTCACAGAATTTCCCCATAAGCAAACATGGTACGTAAGGTGGCTGTAAACTAGTGAGTAGTAAGTCTTAATAATAGTGTTCAAATTCAACGTTTTTTTAAGTTGCACAATAGCATAGTATGCGGAGTTGAGTTTCTTACCCAAGTGGTCTATATGGGAATCCCAACATATAAATTGATCCACGATAACACCTAGAAACCGTACCTCTGACACACATGCTATACCAGGTATGCAGACAAGAGTGAAGTTTTGTGACGTGACGGTAGGTCGTACCGCCCATCGTAACCCACTACGCCCCGACACCGCTCACGGCACCTACCTTTCGGTCTATCCGCAGCGCGGCTGCGAACGCAGTGGGGATTTGGATACGCCAGATCAGCGCGCTTAGGCTGTGCATCGACACAGTCAAGCTACCATTTGCATATTACCAATGGTGAGGCCGTATACTGAAGTATACTACTGGCTCTGCAGTGTCAGTGCCCGAGCAAATTTAGCGTTACTCACACGCCGAGATGGGCTTTGCCGCCCACCCCAACCCTAAGGGTGAGGACATTGACCACCTCTACCGAATTACGGTATTGTTTTCCATTGTCCTATCCAGCGAAACCCCCGCCCCCTAGAGGCCAACACCTTATGGAAGGGCATCAAGTTTCCTTGATGGGGCTCCCCTTCCCCCTAGGTACCCAAGTTAGTCAGATTCCTCCGACAACGTTGATGGGTCGCCGTCTGCAGTCGTTTTCACCCATACTGCATACCCATGTCAGACTGGATCCCTCCAGCCTACGTTAGATGGGTGACCGTTCGTGACTTTTCAGCCGCTACCATGTTGACTGGACGAGGACCCACGGCTTTCAACCAAAGGTGTTTGGAATCACCGTGGGCACTCCTCGCCCGACGCCGAGGGCACATGGTGGACCCCGGCACATGGTGGACCCCCGGCCCACCAGGTATGCAGACAGCAGGCTCACCTTTTTTGCATCTGAAATGCAAGTAAACTGTTTTGCCAAGGTTCAGCTTTATACGATTATACGATATACACTGCCCGCCACTCGCAATGGAACAACCTATTTTTTCGGTAAAACATACTAGAGGGCAAAATAGGCCCAAAATTCCTTCAGATTCGTGATCAGGACTACCAACTTACTACAGATACACTTTTTCCCTCAAAGAAATTTCAGTCCTGAAAAATCCGAATTTGTCTCACTTCTCATGGAAACACCTCCGTATCTTCCGTAACAATAGAGGTAAAATGATGAAACTCTCAGGACTCATGGAAATGCTGAAAATGTACCTACCACCCGAATGGGGTTGGCCTAAGTGAAATACACTGCCCGCCACTCGCGATGGAACAAACCATTATCCCGGAAAGTTATATTAGGGGGCAAAATTGGCCCAAAATTCCTTCGGATTCGTGTTCAGGATCCACAAATTACTAATAATGAACCTGTTTCCTGAACAATTTTCAGTCCTGAAAAAATCGAATTTATTTCACTTCTCATGGAAACATCCCCGTATCTTCCGTAGTTTTGTACGTAGACCTATGAAATTTCCTGGATCGATAGATACACTAGAAATGAACCCACTGCACGGAAATAGTCATTCTACGTAGTATACACTGCACGCCAGCAGCGAAGGAACCACCCATTTTTTCATTGCTGCGGCGTATCATGTAGGATGATCTATCGATCCTGGAAATTTCATGGTTCTACGTTAAAAATTACGGAAGATACGGGGGTGTTTCCATAAGAAGTGAGACACACTGTATATACCATTTTAAAGTAGAGATTCCAACACTTCAATCACTTATAGACGTTCGAAATACATAAAATATCAAGACAATTCATTGTTTGTGGAAATAAAGGTATATTTATCGAAAAATGTGCATAACTGGAAAACTAGCCATCACCTGAATTTCAAAAAAAATCATTCCTATTCGACATCAAGAAAGACATATTTTTAGGAAAGAATCGGTATTTCGTCATTTTGAGGTCAAAAAGTGTTGAATACAAAAGTTTTTGATTTTTTAATAATCTATTTCGAGTGTTTTCGTGTTTAAATTTTTTTTTTTCGTTATAGCTGGAACCTCGATAACATTTTTCCCCTGGTTCTTGCCAGTAATTTTTTTTTTCACAAAAATTATAGGCAAGAGACGCGTGTGATACTTTTACCAATATGTACGGGTACGAGTACCAGACATGTTTCTTAGAGTACAGTATTCCAGTATTTTTACCGAGTACTGCCCAGCTCTGAAGACGATTTCAAATACAAATATTCGAAACGTTGCGGACAAGTGAAAGAAGTAGAAATCTTGCAACCTATTAAAACGATGGACGTCCTAAACGTGAGTGATGGTAGTTATTTTGGGAAACAATTCTTCGGCGTGATCTCTTGTGGACCACCCGGTACATGGGTATGGGTATCGATGTTCTTCAAGAATGAGAATGGTTAGTGCACCGTTCTTACACGCACCACATGCTGGAATTCTCCGCATTCCTGACAAACGCGGTTGGGCGTAGTTATATTATGAGAATTTCTATAATGACTCCTCCAAAGTTATTACGTAATAAAATATTATAATAATGGTAATTATTATAATATCGTTCCCTTCTTGTTTTATCGTAGAATACTTTCCGTGTCCTTAATAATACCTAATAATTGAGTAAAGATTACAGAAGGTTCTATTTTTTTAAAGAAATTTTTCTTTTTGTTTTGATTATCACGAAGAGGAAAATCCTGTAATGTTCGAAGAACACCGTGCGAGCCGAGGGAAAGCATAGGTAGGAATTGGTGTTCTTCTTAAATTTCTGCAGGTTGTATGCCTCAGGGAACACCTCCTGGGGCAGTGAGTTGCCGTCAGTGGCGGATCCAGAGTACCGGTTAAGGGGGTGTAATGAATATAAAAAAATCATATAAGAAAAGTAAAATACAAATATATTTCCAGTAGACGTCTGAAACAATAAAAAGAAACAGATCGGTATGGCTCAAAAATGAGATGATGATATATTTTCAGTAAACAATATCTGTTCAGCATTAAAAATTATCGAAAAAGGTAAAAAAAATGTCAGTGATCATATCAATAATACATAAAACAAACAACATTCTGTTTATAAGCAAAAACTTTATTTTTTTATATAAAATGCTATGAATTCGGTCAAATCACTAATTTCAGAACTAAAATTATGAGAAAAATACAACTTCAATGTTTTCGATCAAAATGTATGTGTGTGTAAAATTTAGTTTCTAAATTTAAATTAATTATTTTTTTCTAATGTCAACATGGTGGCTCACCGGATTAGGAAAAAATGATAATTTTGAGTCTGATGTGACGTGACCGAAAAAAAAAGCTACACCAATTGCTTCAATTACAACCCCAAAATAACAATTCCCTACCACTGTTGGGTTTCGAGATATAATAATAATAATAATAATAATAATAGAAAACAGAATTCTTTGGAAGATCGTTTAATAACGAACAGTCGTTGCCGATCGATGATGATGAACCTTTTACTCCCATATACACCTACTAATTAGGCTTATTAAGGCAAGTACCTGACAGAAAACAACTACTCCCCTGGCTAAGACCACGACGGGTATTGAAATAAATCTAACAGATACTTGTGCAACGTTCCTCAAACTATCAGAGGACGCAATTGCAAGCGCCCTCTGTGACCAAACAGCAGAATTATGTTTTGATTTGGACAGGGTGACCACCTGCAGACTAGTTTCGAGGTTGTTGCCTCTCATCAGTGCAAGGGTAGATCAACACAGACAGCACTGAAGCCATCTGTTCCCCGTCCAAACCAATACATACTTCGTTGCTTGGTCAACTCTGGTTCACGCGATAAAGCGGTTTCTAGGCCGCTCCACCTAGCGAGCAGATGAAGAACACTCCGAATCTCCGGGTTGAGAGATTTATGCGAAGAAAACAGAATTCTTTGGGAGATCGTTTAACAGTCGTTGCGACCGATGATGAACCATTTACTCCCATATACACCTACTAAGTAGGTAATAGTAGGTAAAAGTAGGTAATAATAATAATAATTGTTTTTATTGACAGTTTCTTTCAAAATACAGACATACAATGAAATCCTGTCAAAAAGCAGGATTCAACATGTGCACATGATATTGCACATGGTAGATTTTGCTCTTCCATCCAACTTGAAAATAAAAAGCTAATTATTTGAACTTTTCTTCCAATTTTAACAAAATTATTGAAACATATAAAAAAAGGATTCATAAAACAAATAGAAATACATTATACCTACAATCTACAAAAACAATAGAATTCTCATGACTGGAATAAATAAAATTAAAAAAAAAATGTAAATGTGAATATAGGTACCATGTCCTAATCTTCGTGGGACACCCTGTATATTCTTTATTATCTTGATTATTCTGTTCTCAATTCCTCTATTCTTTACGATTTCCCATAACTTCGTCCTTGGCACATTGTCATCCTAAACATACCTACATCTTGCCCTTGCTGTAGCTTTTTTTGCGATTATCTTCTAAATATATTATGGTCTTGTTTACTTTTGCTCTTTCTAAAACCACTTTGTAATTTTTCTAGCGTTTTATCTTTAATATCTTCAGCAATATTATGCCTCTATAATAGTTCATGCAATCATACTTATCTTCCTATTTGAATATAGTGACAATCATTGTTACTTTACAGTCATTAGGTATCTGATCTTCGGACCATGCATGCTTTATTAAATATTCTTAGCAGACAACAGTACTAGCAGCCCATTTCCCTCCATTTTTTGAACATTTCGGTTGTTAGGTATAGTACGAGGATGTATTGATATCTACTTAGCCTAGACCAGTTCCCAGCATAAACAAAATATTGCGTTACCATAGCAACGAACAATAACTTATTAGAAGTGTCAGTGTAAATTTTGACGGCAAAAAAGTAAACCAGAGTTACGCAATAAATTAAAAGAAAAAATATGTACACCGAAATTGTGAAAATCGAAAAATTGGAGTATCGAACCATCATCAAGTACATGTATTTAACTCTTTCAGGGGCAGTGGTCGAAAATTTCAATAGATGAGTCCATGATCAGATTCAATGGCAGATCAACACTAAAGCAGTATATGCCCAAAAAGCCTATCAAAAGGGGTTACAAACTGTGGGTTTTGGCTGATCAGAGTGGTTATTGCTATAAGTTTGATATTTACACAGGCAAATCAGGAGAATCGGTTGAAAAAGATTTGGGTAGTAGAGTTATTCTTTCCCTTGTACGAGGCCTGGAAAACAAAGGACATCAGCTATATTTTGATAATTATTTTAATAGTGTTCCATTATTAGAGTCTCTTCAGGCAAATGGAATATTTGCATGTGGAACCATCAATCCATCACGAAAGTATATGCCTTCTTTTTTGGCTGATAGAAAAATGAAGAGAGGCGAGTTTGACTATTCTATCAGCAATTCGAAACTTCTAGCAATCAAGTGGAAGGATAAGAGATGTGTGCGTTTGCTTTCTAATTATCTTAAACCAGACGAAGTTACATTCGTGAAAAGAAAAAATAAAGACGGCACTTCTGAAGATGTCTCTTGTCCTTTGCTTCTAGTAGATTATAACAAATACATGAATTCCGTCGACAAATTCGATCAAAATAAAGCTACTTATGAGGTAAACCGGAAAAGCCGCAAATTTTCTTTTATTTTGTGGATGCATCAGTTGTTAACGTCTATGTAATTTATAAGCAACTAGAGCTAGATGACCCTGACTTGGAAACTCTAACCATGAAAGATTTTAGACTTGAAACAGCACGTAAGCTAATCACAGAGCCACCAAGACGAACAATGACACGTATTCCAGTAACTGTAAAGCGACATAAAAAATTCGTCCCTAAGGATGTAAGACTCGCAGATTCACAACATCAACCAGTTTATGGTACCAGAAGACGCTGTGGCCTTTGTAGTACAAAGTTGA
Source organism: Chrysolina oricalcia (assembly GCA_944452925.2). NCBI lineage: Eukaryota > Metazoa > Arthropoda > Insecta > Coleoptera > Chrysomelidae > Chrysolina > Chrysolina oricalcia. Next base: position 4,741,886 of record OX101815.2, on the reverse strand, counting down.
CGCAGATACGAACAAACTGGATGTGCTCAAGATGCCAAGTTCCTTTATGTTTGGGAAACAATAAAACCTGTTTCGAAAATTATCATAGTGCTTAGTTCCGGGCGGTGGTACAAGAAATAAACCACCACTTATTTTTGTAAATTCTGTTTTTTTTTTCGTAAAATGGAGTTAGGATTCCATTATTTGTAATTGTTTTAATAAATGTTTGCTAAAAAATTGCTTTGTTAGATGCTTCTACCGTCTTGCCCCAGTCGGTCAATTTTTGAGTGCCAAGTTCTTAGACCGTCAGATAGTGACAGATTTAGGTGCCCCATTTTCACATACAAGCCTCGAATAGGGTTGAGAAGTACATCGATGTTGAGTAAAATTAAGGGAAATTTACGAGTGGCTCCTGGGGATAACATATGGAAAATCGATCCATGGAAAATTCGATTTTCCATATTTTAACGCGAGCCGTGTTCACCTAATCATTAATTAATAGAACCTGGCTTCAGAAGATCAAAGGCTTGAGTGTTGAAGGTGGCTAAAGGGTTGAAATGGGGCTGTAATCTTGTAAAGAAATATCGTGATTTTAACAGGTTTTCCCACGCAAGCCCATCGAAACTATGAAAACCTACATCGTCACTAGACCGAAAAACATAATGGCTTGAGTGGCGTGAATGGAAAAGTAGATTTTGTCATCGGAAAATTTAATGGAAATTCTATTTGATTTTTCCATATGTTTTCCCCACGAGCCACTCGTAAATTTCCGTTAATTTTACTCAACATCGACTTACTTTTCAACCCTATTCGAGGCTTGTATGTGAAAATGGGGCACCTAAATCTGTCACTATCTGACGGTCTATCTGCCCCTGAAAGAGTTAAAATGGTTAAGAGGTAAGCAGATTTACGAAGATATGCCTATTACCCTTGGTGATCAATGTCCTTCGTATGCGACCGTGAAAAATTGGACTGCAAGCTTCAAAAGAGGTAAATTTTCCATTGAAGATGATGACCGATCAGGAAGGCCAATTTCTGTGTCAGTCCCCGAAATTATCGATGCAGTTCATGACATGATTTTAACAGACCGTCGAATTGGGCTGAAACGGATATCTGAAGCACTGAATATTTCATACGAACGCGTTCATCATATAGTTCACGTCAATTTGGACATGAGAAAAATTTCTGCAAAATGGATCCCCAAATGTTTGAATGTTGACCAAAAGCATGCAAGGGTAGTAGCATCGCGTTCGATCTGTGCTCGATGTGAAAACGATGTAGACTTCTTAAACCAAATTGTTACTATGGATGAGACTTGGGTACATTTCTACGATCCAGAAACAAAGCAACAATCGATGGAATGGCGACACTCCGGTTCTCCAAGACCTAAGAAGTTTCGTGTCCAAAAATTTCCTGGAAAAGTTCTTGCTTCAGTTTTTTGGGATTGCCATGGAGTAATCGTGATTGATTTTTTGGATAAGGGTAGAACAATAACTGGAGATTACTATTCGACATTACTGACCACTGTACGGGAAAAAATTAAAGAGGAAAGACGCGGAAAGCTATCCAAAGGTGTTTTGTTTTTGCAGGACAACGCCCCTGCACACAAATCTCATGTTGCCATGCAAAAAATTCGTGATTTAGGGTTTGAATTACTAGAACACCCTTCTTACTCACCAGATTTGGCTCCGTCCGACTATCATCTCTTTCCTCAACTGAAAAAAAGTTTAAAAGGTCGTAAATTTTCTTCCAACGAGGAGGTAATAGAAGCTGTGGAGGTCTGGTTTGCAAAGCAAGAAGAAATTTTTTTTTGAAAGGTCTAGAGACGTTGCAGGTTCGCTGTAATAAATGTATCCAATTAAGAGGAGAATATGTTGAGTAATAAAATATTTTGACATTGATATTTTGTTTGGTTCTATAATAGGCTAAGAATTTTTCAACATATCCTCGTATAATTTGTTTATATATTGTGACACTTCGTAGATGTAAGTAATAAAACAAACAAAAAATCGCCAAAAATAAAAATACCCCTCGGTCCGTCCCTGGGGTAGCCGAGGAATGCATCTTCTCCCCATCTACCAGTCGATTCAAGCAGCAGGTTTCGGTCCTAGTCGGTCATTCAAGGTAGTAAGTTCACAGATTCCCTCTGGCAGGTTGGTACCGCGCCACACCTGCGTGATCATTCGCTTCGGCAAAGTTGGCTGGTGCACACCGATTTGCGTCGTTTGTTTTCCACCTGCACTTAGCGACGGGTGTTATTGTGATAAACAATCGAAATTACCTGTGCCATTGTGATCGTTATCGAATTATTGTGTCGGGCTCGATAGTTTGTTTTCGTTTGAGCGCGGAGTTTTCAAACAGTCCCAAGGAGAGTCGGATAAAAGCGTATCTAAATACGCAAATAAGTACGCAGGTAAGTGGTTGAAATCGTTACCTAGATTGTTACTTGTTTTTGAATCACAAACCACTTGATAACGTTATCGTTTTTGTACCTACCGATTACTAGACGTCAGGCACAGGTATATAGGTACATTTTGTATAGGTCCACACCTTGTTCACTTTTGAAAATTTCGCTACCTACTTATTTAAACGACTGCGACGTTCGACCAGCAGCATATCCGATGGAATGTGGAATGGAAAAGTTGTCAATATTTATGGAGACTCTCGAGGAATGTATTAGGCATGCGAGGTTTTAGCATGGTGATTTATTATTATTGTCGGTTTTGTATGCTCGCCGGAGATTTAGTAACCAACACTTTTTGACCTTTTTTTTTTGGGACACTCGCGTTTGTTTGTTGAACTTTACAGGGTTCTTCACGATTATTTGAGTTGATATGTGGGTATAGGCAGACCTTAATTATTTTGGGAAACTGGGAATACTTCTCTAAAAGTATACGAGGGTTTTCCGAAAAACTCGCTTCAGTTGAAATTTTTCTACAACTTCCGGTTGTACCGGAAATACATCCAATTTCAATCGAGATGGTAAGTTACAACTAGGTTGAATTTTGTACACCCATAATTAAATAATAATTATATTTATTTTGCTTGTTAAGAAGTAAAAAAATTATCGCAATACACATTTTCATACAATAACAAGGAAGACGTCAGTGTAAAAATAAATAACATGTAGACAAAAACAATAAAACGACATAAGAAAATTGATTAAAACATTTCCTGAGTTACATTTTATAAAAATGAGTTACTTATTAAAGCCCCTCAACGGTATAGCAATTTCTTCCTATAAGATATGCTTTCAGTTTTCTCTTAATATGGAAATATTCAGTAAATTCTAAGTATCTAACTTGTTATACAGGGTGTTCCAAACTCGATGGCCTATTAGACGTTTCTGGAAAAGGGGACCTAGGATTATTTTGAAAATTTGGTTTCTTGGATAATCAGTTCTGTCTATCGATCTAAAATATTTTCAGCGCTGCGGCGTTGCCGCTTCTATCGAAAAGTAGCAACAACTTTGATATTTTAAATGGAATACCCTGTATATTAACGAAGTTTTCGCTTTGATATTGCTTTTTGATTATTTTCATATAATACTGCCCTATACCTATCTCCAGTGGTTTTTTGAGAAAATCAATAATTTCCTTATTTTTTGTGCAAAACATAGCTTCAATTAAACGTTTATTACTGCAGTATTTGAATACGTAGAAAGCTGAAAATTTGGATGAAGTTTGACAATGTCCTGTGTATTAGTTATGACTAGGGGAATTCGTTCTTCATTATACAGGGTCTTTGAAAATTTGTGATTTTACTGATAGATACAAAAGTGGTTAAAGGTGCATTTTTTCAAATGGAACACTATATTATCGAATATCCTGAAAGATAATTGAATTTCCTTTCAAATGATGTATCATGTTCTAAAAATGTTCTGTTAAAATTGGATTATTTTGCCATATTTTGTATTGGGTAGATATGAAATAAATGATCCAAATTCAATATTCACTTTCCAACACTTTTCAGACCAAAGAGATTTATTTGACAGTTCCATTTGATTTTTCATCGGATACTGTTTTATTTATTTTTTCAACTCGAAATATAATTACCTTTTTATGTCATTGTGACGAAAAAATAATCAATTTACCCTTTGGTTGTACCTACCCTGCATGATGTCTGCTTTGGCACAGTATTTTCGTTTTATTTTCCATTCGTAAAGGTGTGATAATATCCAACATACTTTCTAGAAGTTTAACAATACCGTCAATACTCCTTTAGTAATCAAATTATCCCAGAAAACTGATTATGAGCATATTTGTACAAATAATTGACATGGCAACACTACGGACGTTCTCTGTCCTATCCCAAATTCGACATCCTCCACGTCAAAAAGTGTGGCCAGGTTATATTCTAAGACAGAAACTGTGGCCAGAAAAGTGTGGCTAACTTTACTCTAATAGATATATCTATAGAGGGCTAATCCAAATTCAGCTTGCTTCAATGCAACGTACTTGATTTTTTTCATTTCAGAATAATTTTTAAGTTTTAAATCATATCTGAGGCATCCCAAATAAGTAATATTAACTGTTCACAAATAGATGTTTGTCATAAGAGTCCACTAAAGCTTCAATAATGATAATGATGATTGCATTTGCCAAGGGATACCGTGTATCAAATTCCACAGTGAGATAAAACCTTATTTTCTAAGTATTATGGTGGATTTATGCTGCAATCATAAGTCTTATGTCATAAGGAAGAATATTCGTCAATGATTGGTTGGTCCGTATATTCCAACCAATCATTGACGAATATTCTTCCTTATGACTTAAGACTTATGATTGCTGCATAAATCCACCATTAATGTCCACATAATCCCGCCATTTGTAACTGTAGAAATGTTCTCCATCGATAAGAGGATTGCCCAAAAAATGTGTCTAGAATTAAGTAGTATAAGCATAAGTACCTTCATGACCTTCAGCAGTTGTTTGTTGTCCTCTCGATTCTTGCTTTCATGTCGTATTCAAAGATGGATAATAAGCGTTGTTCATTCTTGTCGTCAACCGTTAGTCAATACTCGTTTCAGTAATAATATTTATTTTTTCTTCTTGACAAAACACATTTTTTGTAGGAATGGTTAACGGAATGAAAATAAAATAGCGACATTAACGACAAAAACAATGTCACATATCACTTAGATTAAAAATACTCTATTGACCAAGTAAATACATGGATTTCTTTGAGTTTTTCTTAAATATTCGGGGTTGGGCTTGTAACTTATTGAAAAATTGTGGATGGGGGAAAGACATACGAGGTTGGTTTGACAAGTCCGTGCAAAGTACGATAGATGGTACCTCCGGCACATATCGAGGTCATGTTTGGTTAGTATCATCTCTTGAATGAACTGTCATCCTCGGCCAGAAATACTAAAATAAAATTTTACTCGAAGAGTATATCTGGGAGCGGAGCTCCAATAGGATCCGCCCACCAGCGACTTTGCTTCGGTATTGGCCGAAGTAAATGTCCAGTTCGTTTATTTAAGAAGCCCGTTTTGGCTGAAAAACCACACGGAAAAAAACTTAATAGTAGCAAGTAAAATTTGCATACCACCAAGTGAAAATTTGCATACTATATGGGACAAGTACACGCTTTATTAGCCACAAGAAAAATTAGATTCCTGAATTTGATCACTTGCTGTTATTGATGTAATTTCAGGAACGCAATGTAACCTACGATATTAAACTCTTTACTAGAAGCAAACTTTTTATTTTTTATCCTCAATCTACGTTTTATTTGCAGTAGGTGCTCAGTTTGATAACTACTAGTGACAAGTAAATCTACTATTGATGAAAAATGATTTACTCTCAAATAACTCATATACTTAAATCTACTGAAAAATATATTAGTTGCTACTATAGAGTATTCTACTGCAGCAACATTTTTAGATTATTATAGTAATTTTAGTTTACTTGGCTTTATCAAATCACTCACTTTTAGGTAGTTTATTATTGTCTTACCTTTAATAGCTTTCATTCCATCTTTAGTATCAGGATACAACGGACTTGATTGAAATATCCACTTACACTCAGTTTAGAGTTATTAGGTCTTCAAAGAAGGATCATTTGTTTTTAAAAAGCCTTATTTTCAATGCATTAATTTCATTCTTGAATTTAAAATGATATGAAAGGTTCGGTTGCACCAAGGTAGCAATGATTCAGTTTATACTATACTATGCATATACAGGCTAGCAAAACACACTACTCAAGAAAAACTGGAGAAAGAGATTGCAGTTTTATGACAATATTTTTTCGTTGATGTGGAAAGAAGTATAAAATATTTTGACGGTTCTTTTAAACAAATCATTGCCTCTGGCCATACCCTTACTGGATCACCCAGTAAAACCTGTTTCATAATTAAAATTTTTGAAACTTTGTTGAATCTGTTTGTATTCATCAGTATGAATGAATGAACAAGCTGGCAAGCTTATGTCTTTCCTCATTGTGATCATAACAAATTTAAGTAATGCATAACATAAAGTAGAATTAGAACGTTCTGAAAATGGAAAATAAAAGATAATGAAGAAAGGAAATAAAAGGATGTAAATTTTTTATTTTTTTTTTAAACAAAAATGTTGTTCAGTCTTTTGGAAAATTCTCCTGATTCTATTATACATAAAATGTCAATACTCTAGAAATGTTAGGTAAAAATCCACATTCTACATACCAACAAGTAAAATACATAAATCAAACTAACACTATTCCCACAACTCACAACAGTAATAATAGTATAATTCCGGCACGCGAAGTAACACGCCCACATACAACTACTAACTCAAATGCTGGAATTGGAATGAGGCCAGTTTTGCGAAAACGTTGATGAACAGTGCAACGGTTACTACCGATTGATCCCGAACTGGTCGCATATCAACAAGTAGGTGAACAGTTTCATTATCGTAGGAACATCTAGCTCTACTACAAATAAACTGTTGTATTATGCCTGTAACACGAGTCTCTGTTGTTATGATATACTTTTCAGAAACACAAAGGAGATAAATATGAATATACACTTTTCCAGCGCTAGTAAAATGTTGACCTGACATTATACAAAGTGAATTATCTAGTGTTCGAAGCACTTGCTGTATGTATACAATATTATAGCTACAAGTTCATGCGTTCAGAATACTAATTTTTTTAGAGACAAAATGTTGTTTTTTTTATTGTAGGTATTAATTTTCTTACCACAATCGAAAAAAAGTCAGGAAAACGTTTTACTTGGACCATTTTTTTCCGTGCAGTCATTCGGGAGCCACAGACCAGAGTGTAGTTGTCCTACCGAGTGGTAGCCCGGGTGGCTCAATTGTATATATTATTTCTAGATGTAAATAATAGTAAACAAAGTATTTCTGGCCAGGTCATAGCTCCTCCTGGAAATGTACGGCCTGGCCTAGATAGATGCAACGTCGTTGGTTAACACCAACGACATTAAGAAAGAATTCGTACTGTTACTGACTGATCCTGAAAGAAGAGATCCGGAGTTGCTGGATATTTGCGACGATGCTGCACTTGGAGATACTTGAGCTAGCCGGATGAGGCAATTGTTCTCCGATTTCCGTATCCAAGTGTTGACAGAACGCACCCCAAGTTTCAGCCATATTGGTTTATTTCTTTGTGCGTGGCATTCGTGCAAATCAAGGAAGTCGAGTGATTTTTAAGAAATGGACGAAAAAGAATTTCGTGTGGTAATTAAACATTACTTTATGAAAGACAAAACGCCTCAGGAGACTAAAGAGAAGCATGAAAAACATTATGGTGACTCTTCCCCTTCGATTAGAACCGTTTATAAGTGGTTTCAAAACGTTCGGACTGGCCATATAGGCACAAGTGACGCGGAACGTTCTGGACGGCCTTTGGAGGTTACGACTCCAGGAATCATTGATAAAATCCATGATATGGTGATGGATGACAGAAGAGTTAAGGTGCGTGAGATTGCTAGAGCTGTGGGCATCTCGACTGAACGGGTACACACTATTTTGAAAAAACATTTGGACATGAGAAAGCTATCCGCAAGAGTGTGTCGCGATTGCTCACGCTTGACCAAAAACGGAATCGTGTGAAGTGTTGCCAGGATGGTTTGCAGCTGTTCCAGAAAAATCCGGAGGACTTTAAGAGTCGTTTCGTCACTGTGGCTGAAACATGGATACATTATTATACTCCTGAGACCAAACAACAATCTAAACAATGGCTTACCAAGGGGTAATCTGCACCAAAAAAGGCGAAAACCGTTCGTTCGGACGGAAAAGTTATGGCGACTGTCTTTTGGGATTCGCAAGGGATAATCCCCATAGACTCTCTGGGAAAGGGTAAAACTATCACAGGTAAATATTATTCATCGTTATTGGACCGTTTGAAAACCGAGCTGCAAGAAAAACGCCCGCGATTGGCCCACAAAAAAGTCCTTTTCCATCACGACAACGCACCAGCACACACCTCAGCAGTTGTGGTCGCAAAATTAATGGAAATAGGATTCCAAATCATTTCACATCCCCCCTTCTCCAGACTTAGCTCCCTCGGACTACTATTTGTTCCCCAATTTGAAGAAATGGCTGGCGGGACAAAGATTTCATTCAAACGAGGAAGTGATTGCAGACACTAATGGATATTTTGCAGACATGGACAAATTCCATTATACGGAAGGAATAAACAAGCTGGAACATCGTTGGACGAAGTGTATAAACCTAAAAGGAGACTATGTTGAAAAATAAAAAGATTTAGTAGTTTTTATTTTTGCACGGACTTGTCAAACCACCCTCTTATCGTAAAAACAGATGAATTCCACAAATATCACATTGACAATTTGTTACTGGCATATGACCTACTGGGATTCTAACTCTTGGTTCCATCCTCCTATTAAGGTGAGGGCTCGTTTGGAATATTTTGTGATTTCAACAGAGCTTTTGACTTTTTACAGCATGTACTCTTGATGGATAATAGTATATTGTGTATCTAGTGCGTGAAGTATACTTTTTTACGCGAGTGTGGAAGTTTGTGGAACGAGCCGCAGGCGAGTTTCACAATCCGCACGAGCGTGAAAAAGTCTTCACGCACGTGGTGCACACTATACTTTTTCTACGATATTTTACTTAGAGATTGAATTAAAGGAAATTTTCATCGGGTGCCTCTTTGAGAAATTTTAATACGTGTTCCTTTTCCAAAACGCGTGATTTTTTAGGAATGTATCCCTCGTTTTTCCGTTTCAAGAAAGCGCGAACTTTCGGATAATCACCAATTTGTACGTTGTACTTAACACTAAGGGTGCTTTTCAACATTGAGTAGTGACTCCATAAGGTAGAAGATTCAACCTTTGTTGATAATTCAGATAGGTAGGCTAATATTACCCTTTCGGAGAATGATTGGACGTTGTTTGTATTGCGCCATTGCATAAACTTTTCCAAAGTGTTTTCGTAAATTCCCAACGATTTTTGTGGCAATAACGATGAACTTGCTTCACTGGCTGCTAACGTTATATTTGGAGGAGTTGATGGGAGTACTTCAATGCTGTCCATCAGGAATTTGCGTGAAATACACGGCTAATCGGTTTAAATCAAAATTTCGTCGTACTATTTATTAATTCAGAGGGTAATTAATTACTATTTACGGTCTATTAACTGATGTAACTCTGAACTTCACTCTGCGGGAACTGTTATATTTGTCAATTTCTGTCGCCACCGCTACCTAGACCAGCGACCGGTGTGTGAATTTGTATTGACTTTTATGGCACCGGTGCGTGAAATAAATCCCATAAGAAAAGCATGGCACTTCACACACCGATTCGTGAAATGAAGCTTTACACATTTTTATCGATGTGTAACGTTAGTAATTCACATACGGGAATAGAAAAACTTTATTAGTACGTATGTAATTCGTGGAAAACTCTATGAAATATGAATGTTTATTTTTTCATATCTGAACGGATGGCTTCAGAGGGTCAAGGTAAATCACAAAGAGGATAATGTAGAACAGATCATATTTCTAGCCCACGTTCTAGTAGGATAGGGGTCCCCCAAGGATCGGTGCTGGGCCCAATATTATTTATCATTTATATAATGAATTAACCCTAGCACTTCACGTTTCGCATACTTGACTTTATGCGTACGGCTCAAATTCAAAACAAAATTTACACCAGATTCGAATCACTCTGCAAGTGGTGTTACGCACTCACTGTTCCTGAATGCTTCCAAAACTTGTCATATGAACTTCCACACCGGGCAAAATAATAAATTTGCAAACTTAGATATAGAAATAAATAGAGAACGAAACCATAGTTAAACAGGAATGTACCACTTTCTTAGATGTCGAATTGGACCATCATTTATGATTCAATACTCACTATGAAGAACTATAGCTAAATTAGCTAAATACTAAATGTTATCAATTTGGATCCCTGAAATCCGTTTTGTATACTTATTCATGGAATGTTACGTATGTTAAGCTGGCACAGCCGTTTCAGCACAATCAAAGAAAACTACCTAGTGTCGCATTTTTCAACTGATTAATAACTATTTTCTAACATAACTCCTAATTTTTTAACTCAAGTGGTTTCGGAGAAAATGGGGTTGTGCTAACCCCCATAAAGCTAGCAGAACCACTTTGGAATTTTCAAAAAATTTTTAGGCCATAATTTTAGGCTAATTTATTACCCTATTCCCAAATTTTTTGCTCTTCAATTGTGAGAGATATCGCGGGTTCTGCTAGCTTAACGTTAAGCTGGCAGAACCAAACCGCCAAACGAATGATTATGAAAAGTCTAAGCACACCATAATTTTAGGCCCATTTTAGGCTCACGTTTAAACCCATCGCCGATTTTATTGGAATTCGTTTTTTAAAGAAAATCCTGGTTCTGCTAGCTTTACCGTTAAGCTAGCAGAACCCAACCTTAAAAAAGCAACTCAGAACAAATTCAGTTGGACAATAATTTTAGGCTCTATTCAGGCTAATTTATTACCCAATTATAAATTTTTTTGCTCTTCAGTTGAAGGAGAAATCATAGATCGTGTTAGCTCAACACTGAGCTGGCAGTACCAAAAGGCTAACCGAATCGTTATAGAAAATCTGATCACACCATAATTTTAGGCTCATTTTATGCTCACGTTTGAACCCATCGCCGATTTTTTTTGAATTTGTTATTTTAAAAAATCCTGGGTTCTGCTAGCTTTACCGTTAAGCTTAACGGTAAAGCTAGCAGAACCCAACCTTAAAAAAGCAACTCAGAACAAATCCAGTTGGACAATAATTTTAGGCTCTATTCAGGCTGATTTATTACCCAATTATAAATTTTTTTGCTCTTCAGTTGGAGGAGATACATAGGTAGTGTTCTGCTAGCTTAAAGGTAAAGCTAGCAGAACCCAGAATTTTTTTTTAAACGAATTCCAAAAAATTCGGTGACTGGTTCAAACGTGATCCTAAAATGAGCCTAAAATTATGGTGCAATCAGATTTTCCATAACGATTCGGTTAGCCATTTGGTACTGCCAGCTCAGTGTTGGATAACACAACCTATGATTTCTCCTCCAACTGAAGAGCAAAAAATTTATAATTGGGTTATAAATTAGCATGAATAGGGCCTAAAATTATTATCCAACTGTATTTGTTCTGAGTTGCTTTTTTAAGGTTGGTTCTGCTGGCTTAACGGTAAAGCTAGCAGAACCCAGGATTTTTTTTAAGACGAATTCCAAAAAAATCGGCGAAGGGTTCAAACGTGAGCCTAAAATTAGCCTAAATTAATGGTGCGATCAGATTTTCCATAACGATTCGGTTTGCCTTTTGATACTGCCAGCTCAGTGTTGACCTAACACAGCCTATGATTTCTCCTTCGACTGAATAGCAGAAAAATTTATAATCGGGTATTAAATTAGCCTGAATAGAACCTAAAATTATTGTCCAACTGGATTTATTCTGAGTTGCTATTTTAAGGTTGGGTTCTGCTAGCTTAACGGTAAAGCTAGCAGAACCCGGGATTATTTTTAAAAATCAAATTCCAAAATAATCGGCGAAGGGTTCAAACGTGAGCCTAAAATGAGCCTAAAATTATGATGTGCTTAGACTTTTCATAATCATTCGTTTGGCGGTTTGGTTCTGCCAGCTTAACGTTAAGCTAGCAGAACCCACGATATCTCTCACAATTGAAGAGCAAAAAATTTGGGAATAGGGTAATAAATTAGCCTAAAATTAGCCTAAAATTATGGCCTAAAAAAATTTTGAAAATTCCAAAGTGGTTCTGCTAGCTTTACGGGGGTGTTGTACCCGCTTAACGTACAGCCGTTACGTAACTTTTTTTTCTGCTGAAAATATTCAGATGATTGCAATGCTAGATTTTTTCACTTTTTAATAACTTCCGGGTGATATCCAAGGAGTTTCAAAATTTCGCTTCCTAACAAACAAATATTCGAATTAAATTGCATAAATATCACAATTTGATTCCTTCATTTTCTAACTTTCACAAAATAGAACACTGAGGTGATATTACTTGATATCTCATACATATTATGTCCGATTGTGGTGAAAAAAATTACAGTGGAAAGTATTAAAATCGTGTCGAAACGCAATGAGACCGAAATCCTAGTCATCTCACCATCTTTCTCCTCTTTCATTTTCCAACTACAACTGAACTGGTTGGGATGAAAAATGTCTTCGTTGAATGCAAAGAGGAAATATACTCTTCAATATTTCACCCAAATGATATGAATAGGAGGAAAAATTAACCGCGAAAATAGGTATATCAACCAACTTCGAAACGAGATGAGACTGAAAACAACAATCAGAGCAATAATTGGAATTAATATACGATTTTACATTATATTCGCTCCTTATGTACACATGATGCGAAAAGATTGATTAACCATGAAATATCGCAATCTTTCGATTCTCCAATTTTGTAACTCCAGCACAACGACCGATAAATGCAAATAGGTGTAAAAATTCAACCCGTGTAATCTGAGCAGTGAGAAAAATCAGCTGAGGAAATGCTTTTAACAGTTTTAAAAACATGATGAGACCGAGAACATTACAATTTTACCATTATTTTGCCCTCTGATTTTCTAACTTCAGCACAATAATCGGAAATAGTGATATAGGGATGTATTACATTATATTCGGCCCATATGAACTGATTGAAATGAAAATTTTCATGAATTCATTTTAATGTCCATATAAGTGATTCGAAAACATTGATTACCATTTAAATTTCGCAATTTCTCGATTCTCCCATTTTCTAACTCCAGCACAATGACCGATAAATGCAAAGAGGTGATGTATTCTTCAATTTCCTACCCATGTGATCTGAGCAGCAAGGAAAATTATCTGAGAAAATATTTTTAAACGGCTTCAAAACGCGATGAGACCCATAGCATTACAATATTTTCATTATTGTGTCCTCTGATTTTTTAACTCCATCACAATCATCTGAAATAGTGTTACGGGGATGAATCACATCATATTCGACTCGTGTGAGTTGACTGGGATGAATATTTCCTTGGTACTAATATTTGATGTCCACGTAATTCGAAAACATTGATTAACATTTAAATTTCGCAATTTCTCGATTCTCCCATTTTCTAACTCCAGCACAATGACCGATAAATGCAAAGGGGTGATGTATTCTTCAATTTCCTACCCATGTGATCTGAGCAGCAAGGAAAATATTTTTAAACGACTTCATAACGTGATGAGACCCATGGCATTACAATTTTTTCATTATTCTGTCCTCTGATTTTTTAACTCCAGCACAATCATCTGAAATAGTGATACGGGGATGAATCACATCATATTCGACTCGTATGACTCCCACTGGGATGAATATTTCCCTAGTACTAATATTCAATGTCCACGTAATTCGACAACATTGATTAACATTTAAATTTCGCAATTTCTCGATTCTCTCATTTTCTAACTCCAGCAAAATTACTGAAAAATGCAAAGAGGTGATGTATTCTTCAATTTCCTACCCATGTGATCTGAGCAGCAAGGAAAATCAGCTGAGAAAATATTTTTAAACGACTTCATAACGTGATGAGACCCATAGCATTACAATTTTTCATTATTGTGTCCTCTGATTATTTAACTCCAGCACAATCATCTGAAATAATGATAAGGGGATGAATCACATCATATTCGACTCGTATGAGTTGACTGGGAAGAATATTTCCTTGGTACTAATATATAATGTCCACGTAATTCGAAAACATTGATAAACATTTAAATTTCGCAATTTTCCGAATCTCCCATTTTCTAACTCCTGCACAATGACCGATAAATGCAAAGAAGTGATGTATTCTTCAATTTTACACCCATGTGATCTGAGCAAGAAGGAAAATCAGATGTAGATTTCTCTACTTAGAGATGATCTGGTCAAGTTAGAGTACAAAAGGAGTATAGGTAATGTTTAGAAGGGGTGTGTTTCAGGGAGACTACCTTAGCCGTTTTCTTTTCTTCTCCTTCCTATTGCCATTGGCATTTCCTTTTATGGAAATAAAGATAGATTGGCTGTTTCCTCGTTTGATAATTTTTAAGATATAAAATTTGCCATTGGAAAAATTGAATTCATTATATCAACCTTTCCCTAACTACTACAGTTGAGTAACTTTTGAACTCCAATCATTTCTCAACATACGAAAAATATAAAGTAATCGTTGAAGTCAATATTTCACACGCGAATAGCAAGTGTAACGGAGTGCTAGCGGCATTGATGGCATAAATAATGAAGACGAATTATGTAATACCAGTTGAATTTATCATAAATTCCTCGTCAGGAATTAGATCAATTCAGTGCGATATTTCACGAACTTGCCGTTTTCATAATGCGCGTGAATTCCTGCATAATTATTGTTCAAACTGTATAGAGAATTCGTATACAGGATGTTACGGTAATAACAAAACGCAGAGACTATTTCGGACATTTTTCAGCAGGAAGCCATACTTTTAAAAAAATACAGGAGCTATAATAATGTGAAGTTTTACTGAGTTTGGGGCTTAAATAACATACTAGATCTTCAATCCGATTCCAGAGTGCCCTATAGTTACCTGCGAGGTTACCTGTTACAAAACTTTTGTGCCAATTATTATGTTCTGGAATCAGACTCCAAAACTACGATAAGACTCGAAGTCTAGTGTTTGACCAAGGAAAGTAAATATTACTATTTAGGAATTTTATGAATGTAGGAAAAGTTCCCAAAGAACGAAGACGGGGATAAACCCATGAAAAAATTAATGGCAAGGTAAAAAATTCTGAAAAAAAATTCGAGTTATTTTTGCATTCAATTGAATAATTAGAGAGATGTAGAAGAAAATCTGATGAACAGTTTTCGAGGAAAAAAATAAAAACGTAGTTTTTAGAGGTTTTTTAAGTTTTTCCAAAAACCATTCATCAGATTCCGTTTCAAATATCATGACATACCAATGTCAAAGTGAAAGATAATCACGATTTTTTTCAGAATTTTCTACTTCAACGTTCCCTCACAATTTAAAAAAATTATGAAATTCTTGTTATAAAATCAAAGACAGTTGAGAAGAATTGCTATTGCAGTGATATTTATATGACATTTAGAAGACTGGACATTGAGGAACTATTCATACTATTTTTCAGACATAAAATCAAACGATTTATATTTTTAATAATGATTTTCAAAACCTCGGACAAAAAACGGTAAATCGCTCCAGTGAAGGTATTGCACAGAATTATTGTCACTGTCATGTTTACTGTACAGCGTTGCTAATAGTTCTAGACAGCGGTAACCGATGTAATTTGTTTAATTTTTCTAAAATGAAAGTTACGTCGATAGGGGTTTGTCAGTTCATCAAAGCCTGGAGTCCTTGGATACAACTGAAGGAGTATGTAAGTAATAAGTTTCATGTTTTGCGATTTAAAATATTAGTTTTGGGAATGAAATAGGACTCAAAACAGAATTAAAAAATAATAATAATAATCATAATAGCGTCTTTATTGTCCATTCCAGTTGTTTTCAATTAATAAATTAATTAATAATATTATATACATAAAAAATAAAGTTCAGCTTACAAAGTTGAAAAATATTGATAAAAATAAATTATAGTGAGTTTTTCATATTAGCTACCCTTTTTGAATTTTACCAACAATATTGCTGTTTGTGCTAAAAGCAATTCTAATCCAAGCATGATCAAGGACGGACTGACTATATCCATAAAAAAAACCATGGGCATTGCAATCCCGAATATCAGAAAAACAAACGAAATGAATACAATAAATAATATACAGGTGAACCGGAAAATAGGGGCAATATCAAATATTCCCAAGATCTCCTCCCACAGGAAAACCGACGGCAAAGGCATCATCAATGAACCAAAATCTGAGAAAAAGAATGTACCAGCTTTAAAGAAAATGGGAAACACTAGAAACACTAGAAACGATTTCCAGATAATAATTATGTGAGCTATTTCGCAGTACTCCGAATAATGTTGAGATTTGGCAACAATGCATTAGCATTAGGGTTGACCGTTAGATATTCAGTAGATATTCCAGCAAATAACTGTAATTTATTTGGAAATATTATAAAAGATCGGGGGAAACATCTTAGGGGGAAACATCTCCGGGGAAACATCTCCGGGGGAAACATCTCGCTAAAATGTGTACGAGACTTAAAATATTTAAGAGACTGAAAGACTCAAACCGATGACTGAAGCGAAAATTTAATGACTAAAAATTGACTTAAATGACTCAAAATTTGTAGTTGCACGAGATTTAAAGGAGATGTTTCCCCCTCGCCTGAGACATTTTCGGGAGGAAAATTTTCAATTTTTTTTCAGCTCCGTCCCCAACCAAATTTCCTTCCGCTAATCGATCACTTTTTGATCAACATATCTCAACGGAAGGAATATTATAGAAGACGGCTAAAATGTATCAAAATATTTTTCCTTGTTTCTCGACTGGGCCCCACTCAAAATCAAAAGTATTTTGGATTTGGTATCTTCTAAATAAGTACTTGCTTTCCCGAGCTAGGAAGGAGTATAGCTATTCGGCGCATTTTTTCACTGGCGTCTCCCTAACTAGTACTATCATGTGCAAACTATGCACTATTGATGTGAAGAAGAAACAGAGTTGGTGCTAGAATGGATCCCTGCGGAACACCAGCATTTATAGGTAGAGTGTCGTATGAAACTCCATTAACCACCACGTGGAGAGATCTGTCAGAGAAAAAGCGAGAGAAAACTCATTGCTGGTACTGTACATAAACCATGTTAATCCCTGTGAAAAAGTACTCGTCCTTGATTTCAGAGACCGACTGAATTCGATAATCTCTACCTTTACTATCTTGCGAGCAATTATAGCGTTGAAGGTTGTGAAAATAGTTTCAAACAAATCAAGCACGACAAGGTATGTAGGTTATCTTTCACATACATTTTCCATGTTTGCAGTACTAATATTGTAATCGGCACAGTGGATATACAGTGTGGGCCATGCTTGCAAAATATGGGAAAAAATTATCACAGTTACAAAAAACTTTCTTTGCAGCGAGTTCATCCATACCAATTCTTTGTACTGCTCCCTGAATGCTCTCTTTCAAATCCTCCAGAAATGTAGTTTTAATACGACCTCATAAATAAAAATCTAGATGATATAGATCAGGAGATCGTGGAGGCCTTCTGACAAGGCCGTTTGTTCCAATCCATCTTTATCCATATGTCTCAACCAAATACTCCTGGACTGCTCTTGATTTATATGGGGAAAGTTGGAAATATATTTTTCTTATTACCTGCAGTGGCAAGTTGTCCAGACCTTCTGGACTTCATTATGTAGGAACGCGAGGTATCGTAGCTCTGTAAGATTGCCTTCGAAAAAAATTCGATCTACATTTCTCGTTCCCAATATTCCCATCCACACGTTTACACCAAAACTTTCTTGATATCTTCGCTGCATCAACAGCCTTGGATTATGGCTTGCCCAGTATCTTGAATTATTTATGTTGATCACTATACTCTTTATGATTGTTGTGAATGCATTCATGCATTGAGGTGGAAATAAATTGAAAGTGAATAAAGTTCATTAACTATACAGAAATCCACGAGTAAAACTAAATTATGGTTGCTGTAATCAAAACAAAGTCGAAAAGTATAATTTGTTGAAAATGTGATAAAACTGGAACCGGGTGATTATTCAAATTGAAACCGGTCTCTATCGGAACAGTGTAAATGCCAAAGGCAAAGGAAGATTATATGTTGAATATCATCATTATCATAATAATGTCCAGTCCAATTATTTTCTTCAGATCTTCAATGCCATTTAGGTGTATTTTGGGTTCTGTTATGAGGCGAACCATCAGAAGGGAACTTTCAGAGGAGAGTGGCCAATTGTGATTCTGGAGAGCCGGACAGATTTATTATAGATTTGGTCACATTGATGGAATATACAGTGTGTCAAAGTTAAAAGTTGCCAGGCTCTAGGACTATTTTATTCCTTATGAATAGCGTAGTTTCATCTCAAAGTTGAACCTCCCATGTTAAAAAATTTGAATATGGATCTTCCGCCAAGAGAATGATTGTAACCTAACTTATTTTGTCAATTGCATCTGCAACCGTTTTCTTTTTGTTACAGGAAACTACACCACAAAAAATGGACAGTTGAGGACCAAAATCCAACATGGGGATAAAGTGCACTTTGTTGTGCATTCTGCTGGTTTTCTCCTTTTCAAAGCAGGCGAATGCACAAGAAGAGGCTAGCTGTTATGGAGCCGGATCCATCGCTCTAAGTGTTGTTTTGACGTTTTTGCTGACCCTTTTGTTGGTAGGAGTAGGATTCATTTGGTTGAAGAAATTCAGAAGAAAAACAGGTGAGAAAACACATATTATTATCGAATGAGTTTCGAAATGGAACTCAAAATACGAAAATGTACAGAGTTTCGGTGTGTGATTATGTTCATCCTGTCGATGCAAAGTTGTGGTCCATGAGAAATTTTCTTATTTTGATCTCAATAACATCATATTTGAATATGAAAAAAAATCACAGAACTGGCGCCCAACGTGGGGCTACAATTGTAGAGAAATCACCAAAACACTTCACATCACACACCTTGTATCGGTTTGAACAGTTTACCAAATGACATAAGCAAGTATTTTTTTCTTTATTACTTTTCAGATTGAACTTTTAATAAAATTACCTACACTACAGTGCGTTGAAGATCAAATATCCTTTTTTTTTGACAACTCTCATTAAAAAAAAAACTTTCACGTCAAATCAGCCAAGCAGCGAAACCACTGGTTTCACATGACGAAACTTATTTCCATGCCGAAACTTATTTCCATGCCCTGAACGTAATATTTGACAGCACTTGGACTAAAATGAGAGTTTCGCAACTTTTCAGTTTATTATTCCAGTCGCAAATAAATAAAAGTTGATTCCCATAGTGGCCACAAAGTCGCTGGAGCGATAGTTTTTGGGTGAGGCACTAGTTTTTTTTTTAAATCATTTGATTTGGAAACATATGAAACTGCCAGCCTTTATGACTATTGAAACTAGTTTCAGAATCGTCCAGCAATGTGTAAGGTCTTTGGTAGCACACTGAGAGAATTATTTGAAATTTACAAAGTATTTTCAATCTTAAGAGCTTAAAATTCATATGATTCCTACTACTATATCATTCAGCGCGAATATTTTCCTTATAGTTAAAATTGTTGTGCAAATATCCATCACGACGTCTTTCTGGAACATCTGAATAACATCAGAAAGTCCATAAACTTCACGATAGAAAAGGAGACCCAAGACGGTTTACCTTTTCTAGACGTGAAAGTTCAAAAGAACAATGATAAGTGCCAAACATCAGCGTACAGAAAGCCGACTCACACTGGACAGTACCTGAACTTTGAATCGAACCATCATGGTGCTACAAATAGAGGGGTTGTTCGATCGCTGGTGGACCGTGCCTACAACCTGTGTAACACAGAGAAAAGTTTTATCATCGAATTGGGCAATATCAAGAAAGATCTGCGACGAAATGGGTACCCAAAAAATATAGAAGAGGTTCTAGCCCACAGGGGGGATAACAACATAAAACCAAACGAGCCGACACAAGCCACCCTGTGCGTTCCGTATGTTAGAGGTCTATCGGAAAGAATAAGGGGGAATTGGGTCGAAATACAAAATACGGAAATGTTTCAAGTCAGGTAACACCATTCGCAGCCATCTCACAACGACGAGATCACGTAACGCTGACATTGACTCCAAAAACTGCATCTACCGCATCCCTTCTGAATGCGGTGAAGCTTATCTTAGAGAAACTAAGAGACCGCTTAGCGTTAGACTCGCTGAAGACAAGAGAAACACAACGAGGAGAAACATCAAAGTCAGGGTTAGCGGATCATGTCTGGACGACCCAACACAATATAAAATGGACTGAAGCCGAAGTCATCCATAAAGAAGAGGGCTGGTATAGAAGGAAGTTTAAAGAGATTGCATGCATTATGAACAACAAAGTCTTCAGTCAAGCTAGCATTGAAATCCGTAATGTGTGGAAACCCTTAATTAGTGGCATGGATCAATTGAAATTGCGATAAGAATTAACAATGCTGTACCCGAGGGGCCCGGCACTGTAATTAACAAGCTTACCTGAACACCGGCAAATTACCCCTAGGCTAATGACACAAAATTAGCCATATCTTATATAAGAAGTATCCTTGAGATTGTCGCATTTATACACTTGATAACGACTGTAGATTTTAAAAGTTGAAACGTCGTGAATAAAAATTGCAGAGAATTGAATTATTCTTTGTTCTTTTTTACACAATGAAGGTCCAGAATAACCTTACTCAAACTGAAACATTGTCAACCACTTTCAAACATCCATATTGGTAGAACATCGACCATCTCGTTGCGTTATATGTACAGGGTGGTTCTAAATAGATTTTTACTTTGAATTAATGTTCTATATTCATATGTTGTCACCTCCTGGTTTGATATATTCATTCATTTATTGTTCATTTCAAGGGTAGAACTAATATCATTATTTACTTCTTGTTCTGTGGTGCACCTTGAACATTTTTTGCTCATTATCCTCCTTGATCTCTATCCTGAGGTAAGTCCATATCTCAAAAACGTCCGAAGTAATTACGCTGTTAAACTTTTTCTTCGGTATAATTGACTTCAGTTAATCGATGAAACGTTATTGAAAACCGCACAGCCATTCAACAAATTGAGTTAAGCTATCAAAAGTTTAGATGAAATATTGTGGTTATGCTACTGAAAAGACAAAAAAGGGGCATTTATCGCCTTGGTGACGTGACAGTGAAGAGACAGGGACACTAAACTCTTTCAATTGATTTCTTGATCTTTCGGATCTTACTTTAAAGAGTCAATAAAATCAGGTTAGCACCTTCTGTATAACTATACAGGGAGTTATATTACAAAGTTCTACCTCAAATTATCGTTATAGATAAAAGATAATAAAGGATATTGCCTAAAACGAATCGGAAGTATTTTTCTTCTATTAATTTCCAATATTTTATTCTCTATGCATATGTATAATTTAACCAAAAAAAAAACAATATTATTGTATTCATGATGAGGCGGATTGTAATAATAATGCATTGGGTTTTTGTTTCAATTTATTTATAATTAAATACTGAGAGATGCTGGGAAACGAGTCTCTCATTTCTTTCACGGCTTCTTCATCAAGATTTTTATCACACACGGATAATTCAATACAGGGTGTGTAACACTCTTCAAACCATGTTTGGTGTATTTTAATGAAATAATTATTTCAAAACACCTGACGATAACATGATCTATTCGCAAACTTCAAAAATTTAATCAACAATTGGTATTAGGGAGATATAATAATAATGAATTTAAAAAGAATTGAAAAAATGCCAATGCCGGGACAGGATTCTTGCCGTATTCCACTTGCACACACACTAATATAATGACTGCAATTAACCGTATTCCGTCGACTGGCCAGTTTAATCATCATTACTGAGTTATAATTGAGAATGCCAACCGACCTTACGTCTTCAGTGGACACCTGAGCGAAATAATTATTGTAAGGGCATTGGTATTCATTGTGCAAGACTGCATATCTTGATGTATACGTTCTATATGGTGGTGCCAAGCGGGAAATCATAAAACCGCAATTCGATGACAAATTTGTCTTTGCTGGACTTCTATATTAATATTTCATGACGCAATGTCGAGAAAATATATTAAATCAGCGAGACGTTGTAGGCCAATCACTTTAGCAAAAATGGGGGGAAGATAACAAAACAATGGGAACTCTCAATTACTTAAACTTTTTAGAGAAAAGCTTTTTTTAAATGCACTAAAAAGAATATAAATTTTAAAGAAAATTAAATCCATCATTTTGTTATATTTTAAAATTTTAAATCATATAAAATCCTGTCGCGAGAAGTATCTATGGATTTCTTATTTTAAATTGAATTTAAAATTACTTTTATAACATTTAAAATTTTATAATGTAACAAAATGATGAGTTTAATTCACTTTAAAATTTATTTTCTTCTTTTTAGTGCATTTAAATAAAAGCTTTTCTCTAATAAGTTTTTTAAAAGTTTATTTATATATTTCTTTTTTAGTTTTCTTTGGATATGTTTCTCAGTCTGTTTATCTCAATTAATGCTTTATAGCTGCCCGGTCTCTTGCCTGTTAATTTACCGTTGGAATTTTTTTCGAATTTCTACGCGTTCTCTATCTAGGTTTCGATCGGGGAAGACGGGTGAATGTTTTTGAAACCGGATTATTCAATGGACAGATAATTTTCAATATTTTTAAGGATTTTCTCGATTTCTATTTCGCGAATTTTTCAATTTTTTCGTCACAGGAAAGGGGGGCTAGCCCCCTGATCGATTTTTTACATCATTATTTTCCATGTCCGAAACTGCTGAAACATTTTCCGAATTCCTTTGCGTTCTCTATCTAGCTTTTGAGGGGGACAGAAGGGTAAAATTTTTTTAAACCATAATATTCGACAGTCAGATATTTCTCACTATTTTTACGGATTTTTCCGATTTCAATTTCGCGAGTTTTCCAAATTTCTCCTAAAAAATTATTTTTTTGCTGTATTTTTTGACGTCCAAATCCATCATGAAAAATTCCGAAACCCTACGCGTCCTCTATCTATCTTTCGGGAGGAAGAGGGGGACAACTTCTTTTTTTTAAACATAATATTCGACGGTCAGGTATTTTTTACTATTTTTACGGATTTTTCCGATTTTAATTTCGCGGGTTTTTCAATTTTTCTCGAGAAAAGGGGGAGGGCGAGCCCCCCTCTACCTAGTGTTTTATTTCGCTATAATTTTTGACGTCCAAATCCGTCAAGAAAACTTTCGAAACCCTACGCGTTCTCTATCTAGCTTTAGGGGGGCAGGGGGGGCAATTTCTTTTTTAAACCATAATATTCGACTGTCAGATAAAAAAATTCAAATTGCAATTGTGTCAAAACTAATGATCCGACAGCGCCTGTTTTATGCACACAAAAAGTACATAAAATGATTCATTACTTTCATGAAAAGGATAAACCCTACTTACTTCTTGAAAATTGGAGGAGTTATTAATTTTTTAAAAAATTGCAATTTTTTTCGGTTTTTTCCCTTTTTCCTCCTTTACTAATGATCCGATCGGGTCGTAAAACCATGTCGATCGTATATCAATTCAATAAAAAAAAATTCAAAGGAGCAACCAGTTTGCTCTATCAGTTTTCAGTTTATAAGCAAAACAATAGAAAAAACACATTTTTTGTATTTAAATGTTTATAACAAAATTAATAAATGACAGTTGCGACTCGAAACTAGCTTCCGGTCTCTCCTACCACTCTACCGCTTACGTGGGCTATAGTCATGTTCGCAAGAATTTTTCACCAATTTCACAGCATTTTATCGCTAAATGAGAATATACGTTTTGTGGTACTACTTCTACTTTCAAAATCTGTTTGAGAAATTGAAATCGTACCATCACAAGAGTATCCAGACACGCTGCAAGATTTTTCACTATTTAAGAGGATGTATTGATATCTAGTTAGCCTAGACCAGTTCCCTGCATAAACAAAATATTGCGTTACCATAGCAACGAACAATAACTTATTAGAAGTGTCAGTGTAAAGTTTGACGTTGACGTTGAAATTGTGAAAATCGAAAAATTGGAGTATCGAGCCATCAAGTACCTGTATTTAAAAGGGTTAAGAGGTAAGCAGATTTACGAAGATATGCAAAACCCTTGGTGATCAATGTCCTTCGTATGCGACCGTGAAAAATTGGACTGCAAGCTTCAAAAGAGGTAAATTTTCCATTGAAGATGATGACCGATCGGGAAGGCCAGTTTCTGTGTCAGTCTCCGAAAATATCGATGCAGTTCATGCCATGATTTAACAGACCGTCGAATTGGGCTAAAACGGACGCGTTCATCATATAGTTCACGTCAATTTGGACATGAGAAAAATTGCTGCAAAATGGATCTCCAAATGTTTGAATGTTGACCAAAAGCATGCAAGGGTAGTAGCATCGCGTTCGATCTGTGCTCGATTTGAAAACGATGTAGACTTCTTAAACTGAATTGTTACTATGGATGAGACTTGCGTACATTTCTACGATCCAGAAACAAAGCAACAATCGATGGAATGGCGACACTCCGGTTCTCCAAGACCTAAGAAGTTTCGTGTCCAAAAATCTGCTGGAAAAGTTCATGCTTCAGTTTTTTGGGGTTGCCATGGAGTAATCAAGATTGATTTTTTGAATAAGGGTAGAACAATAACTAGAGATTACTATTCGACATTACTGACCACCCTACGGGAAAAAATTAAAGAGAAAAGACGCGGAAAGCTATGGAAACAATGGAAGTTGAAAAGGATAGGGAACTGCCCTTCTTAGACGTTCTCATTTTTCGAAAAGAAGGACGTTTGGGGCACAAGGTATATAGAAAACCAACGCATACTGATCGATACCTCCACAGTACCTCAAATCATCATCCGTGTCAAAAACAAGGAATTATCAAAACACTAGTAGACCGAGCCAGAAGAATATGTGAACCCGAATATTTGGAAGCGGAGCTGAAACACTTGAAAAGCGCACTTCTTTCAAATGGATATAAGGAAAGCGAAATTGATCGGTGTATAAAACGCAAAAGAAAGAACTCTTGCGACAGTGGATCGAATGGCTGCCAGGAACAAAATAAAGCATTCCTGCCGTATGTTCCTAGGGTCATAGATCGGATTGGCCGTATACTACGAAAGTATGATATCAAAACCATATATAAACCTTCAAAGAAACTGAAGGATTACTTGAGATCGGCGAAGGATAAACGTGATGAACTAAGCTCATCTGGGGTGTACCGCATTCCATGCACCTGTGGCAACGTTTATATCGGAACCACGAAGCATTCCACAAATACCAGAATGAAGGAACACAAGGCCAATTGCCGGTTAGGACACTCAGAAAAATACGCTGTCGCAGAACATGCGCTTAACAATAACAATCACAGAGTGAAGTTCGAAGAAACCCAAGTAATTGCCACAACACATGCATATTATCCAAGACTCTTCCGAGAAGCAATCGAAATCAAAAAACATCCCAACAATTTCAACAGAATTGAAGAAGGGTTACAATTGAATAAAGCATGGCTACCTGTTCTCAAGAAAACAATAATAACACCATACCGAGAAATTAATGAATCCGAGGGGGTACCCGACGCAGGGACGATGGCACCGGACGCAGGTACGAGTACGTCGACCCATAAATACTGGCTGAGACAACGCATACCAAACAAGTAGTGTTCAGTGATCGAAACTGTAAACATTTCTCTTGAAAATGCCAACCACTCGTGTTGGCGAAACGTCGAGATTTTCTCTAAATAAACGTCGGCCTAAAAACCCGAAAAACCATCATTCACTATCCAAAAGTGTTTTGTTTTTGCAGGACAATGCCCCTGCACACAAATCTCATGTTGCCATGCAAAAAAATCGTGATTTAGGGTTTGAATTACTAGAACACCCCCCTAATTCACCAGATTTGGCTCCGTCCGACTATCATCTCTTTCCTCAACTGAAATAAAGTTTAAAAGGTCGTAAATTTTCTTCCAACGAGGAGGTAATAAAAGCTGTGGAGGTCTGGTTTGCAGAGCAAGAAGAAACATTTTTTCTGAAAGGTCTAGAGACGTTGCAGGTTCGCTGTAATAAATGTATTCAATTAAGAGGAGAATATGTTGAGTATTTTGACATTGAAATTTTGTTTGGTTCTATAGTAGGCTAATCATTTTTCAATATATCCCCGTAAATATCAAATCTGCCAACCCTGCTTGCTAATGGAAACAATTCAAACACAACTGCAGAGTGACTAAGCTCATCTGTGATTGGCTCCAAAGTGTTGAGTGATGAATCTCGTTCAGCTGAGATTGGTTCTAACCTGTTCAGTTATGGATCAATTCCTATACTTGGGGCGAAACTACAGCCGTATGCATAGTCAATTTCAGCGATTCGCCAGAGTTTCGCCGCTCGCTACACAAGAACTATGATGCAAATTCGAGCTCCAAAAAAGTGGTACATCGCCAGCGTTTCGCCAAAATGTAACTTATAGCGTAGTTGTCACTTTTTTGGAGCTCGACTGTGCATTATAATCCTTGTGTAGCGAACGGCGAAACTCTGGCGAGTCGCTGGCGATTGACTATGCATACACTCAGAAAATTTCCTATGTATTATTAACAGAGGTACTTTTATGAACAGTTTAAAGTATAATATCTATTAACATAACAAAAATAAAATTCACATTATGAAAAATATTGTGCGTACAACAAACCCTTTTTTGTAGTCGTTAAATCTTATATTGTTTTCGGAACCATAAAACCTCTATTGTGAGTATAAGAATATATTATATACATCGCATTTTTTTATTATCCTGACAGTAAATTACAGTCAAACATCAATAATAATTCCATAAATGGAACAAAATAATCACTCTGCATCTAATGGTAACAATTTATATAGACTATACGGTAGCCGGTTGACCCAACAGTATACATTATTATGTATAAAAATATGCCGTCACCAGAACAGTCTTTCATTATTTCAAACAAAAAATCGACATCGACAATTTGAATGTTGCATTGACAAAATTATTCTGTGAATTTTAACCAAGGAATATTAAATTTACAATGTGATTGTCTGCCTTCTAACAAGAGCAATTGAAATGAAATAATAAAAGCACTGCAAGCGGAAACAACCGAGTTGCACCGGTAATAGACCGATTGTAACTTTTGTGGTTCATATAAGTCATTTCACTTTTCAAAGAATTCGTGTCTTCGTAATTCGTGAGTTTAGAATTTGCAGTGTCCTTGTTCACCAAGTTATTATGGTGGTGTTGGGAAGAAATCCATACAATACAAACGAAAAATGGAAATATTGTTCGGGCTCAGTGGAATACGGGAAGTTGATAAAAGTATAGTGCATTGCGTTCGTTTAAAAAGTTTTTTGTTTATAGTTTTATTTATAAAACACCTGTATTATTACGTTATTATTATTATTACGTATCAGTACTATGTACTGTGTTTCTTTCAAAAGGCAGAATCGATTATAAGTCAGTCGTCACTTTTTTTAGACGTGGTTGTTTTCTTTCAACAGGTGGGAATTTATGAACACTTTAAAAAAAAATATATTTTTCTGTTCATGCAATAAAATATTTGTCAAGAAATAATATCTATCAGTTGTTTATTTGACAGTAACCCTCTGTTATCAATACAACAATTACTTTTTATGAAAAGCACTGATTGTTGATTCAACAGTCTGATGTATATACACGTAACAGTATTTCTTCAATAACCCCATGAAACTTCACAAGCATTTTATTACAATAACAGTTTTTCTGTACTATTTAAAGAAATCGACCGTTTTCATTTGACGGACCCTTCTATTATCACAATAAAAAAGTTATTGTATCTATAGGATATAATATACAAGTGACCAACTAATAGTATAACAACTGTTATATTAACAGAATTTAAGGTCTACCAAATAGAGATCTTACCACTGTTAACTCAACCTACTTTTTTTGTCGGATTTACTAAGAAAATTTTCTGAGTGTACGGCTGTAAGAGTTCATTACTTATCAAGAAAGGGTCATATAGGTAGTAATGGACGCTTTTTCTAATACTCATAGAAAAAGATGATAATCAAACACAGCCAAGATATCCATCAACAGATTGAATCATTGGATGAATTCTGCTGGAATTCTTCGAACCATAGTGAGAGTAATATTAATTAGGTACATACTTTGATGTAAACATTCACCGCCCCGCCTATCAGGCGATATCTCAATGGCCGTAACAATGGCGGACGTCCAAGTATTCAGTCGACAATAAGGAAACTATTAATCAGTATGCAAGGAAGCGAAACGATCGTGAACATTCTTCATACAAAAGAAAAAACTCGCCGTAGAGATCGAACGGAATTGCTCATCTGCACATTAGCTCGAGAGAAAATCGAGTGTGTTAGTGGAACTTGGACAAATTTCACATTTTTCTCGGCGAATCGTTCGAAAATGGTCGTTCAAAGAGGTTAGTTGGTGATTCATTTACTTATAGGAGTGAAAATAAAGTATTATAGTATTGCTGATACGTTGTAACCCGCTTTTTATTTATTTATTCAGATCACACCCAGCAGGAAGTACCTACCTACTAAATAATGTAACTTTTAGGTGAAAATTGCAGTAAATACAATCACGTTCTAAGTTTCTTTTAAAATGTTTCGTACTAAAGTATTTGTAAATTGATGGATGTAGCCGTTACTATGTGGTAGGAAATCATCACGAAAAATGATAAATAAAACTTTCTATGTTTTTATACCACTTCTATTTGTACGTTACTGCAGTTTCGTCCTATATGGACATTATCAAACAATACAATAATCTGAAATAATAAATAACACTCCTTAAATACCCTTAATTCTACCCGAGGCCTGCCTTAATGACTAACGGTCATTAATGACTTTTACCTGGACCTTGTTTATTTGCGACAATGTGACTGAGCTGCCTTAAAAACCGATGAATAGATCAAATCCAGTTGATCATTCAGTAGGTTACATCCACAATATTTGTGTTTATGAATTTCTAGGGATTCTAAATAATTCAGTTTCCAACCCTTGCTTGCATAGTGCAAAATTTTCGTATCGTTCAGACTCGGAAACTTGTGGTTGTTTTCCAAGGAATGGTTTGAAAACGTGGAATAATTTTTTCCTAGTCTGAAGGACCTTTCATGTTCAGCATATATTTTTGAAAAATTACGTCCACATTATCCCACATAAACTCCGTTACACTCTGGACACTTAAGCTTATAAACTCCAGATTTTTCCATCTTTGCTATTCTATCTTTTGCATTGAAAAGAAAATTAGACAACCTGGCATGCGGCCTGTATGCTACTTCTATATTATTCTTTCTAAAGAATCCCGCAATAGCCTCTGTTCTTCTCCCGAAGTACGTTAAGGTTACAAATTTCTTAGTTTCTGATTGTTTGACCTGGGGGTATATTAATTTGTGCGAAAATTTAAGACGATGTTTTCTGATAACTTTTAATTGTGGCCGCTTGGAGGCCATTATTTTGTCCTATCTGTATGATTGTTTTAATTTCTCTATCTAGATTATTAGCAGACAAAGGTAACGAGAACGCTCTATGTACAATTGAATTATATGCTGCTAATTTTTGTCTATCGGGATGGAAAGAATCACTTGGGATTGTAATGTCCGTGTAGCTCGGTTTTCTGAATACATTGAACTAAAATTTATTATGATTATGTATGATGGTTAGGTCTAAGAAATTGATTTGTCTCTCTATCTCTGTCTCAAGTGTGAGTTATATGTTACTATTTAGATTATTTATAAATATCAGAAACTGGTTTAGCTGTCGTGTGGTACCTCTGAAACAAACAAGAATATCGTCAAAATATCTATACCAAAAAGGAATGTTTTTTATCAAGTTCAGAATTTAGTATAGTGGTCTCCAAGTTGTTCATAAATATATCTGCTAAAAGTGGATTAGGGGGGAACCCATTGGTAAACCTGAATCCTGTTTATAAAATTTGTTATTGAATTGCAAATAATTCTGATCTAGGCATACATCAAAAGCTGTCGAAATTTCAAAAGAAGTAATATGGTCATAGAAAGTTTTATTTCTCATTTTTCGTAAAGTATTTGTTTTATTTGCTTTACCTATACCTTTCAAAACGTTATCAAAGGGTTACGAACAGCGAGGAATCTGCCTTAGTTTGTGTTAGAGACGGTGTTCCACAAGGCTCAGTATTAGGTCCCACCCTATTCCTCATATATATTAACGACATGTTTGAATTTTTTAATCTTCCATTTTATCTAAAAACATCATATGAATCCAGTTTCTGAAAACGAACTTTTGAGTATCCTGCGGGAGATGTTCGAGGATTCCTTTTCCTGGAAAAACAATGATTTGAAAAATATTTATATTTCCCTTAAATACATTTTTTGATTGTTTAAATAATTAGGAAATTATTTCCTTCTTAAAAATCATAATTTGTACTTCTTAATGGGTAAAAAAAAATCTTCGTTAATAATTTCATTGTTTATGAACCAATTTGTTATAACTGTTTTTTTTTCTGGAACTAAAAAAATACGAAAATAGCCATATACAGGGTGTCTCACGAAGTTTTGAACAGGGAATATATCGGAACTCGAAAATAGTGGAGAATTGTAATTTTGGGGTTCTGAATTAAATTCACAATATAGAAAAACTCGAAGTCATCTCTACAATTTTTAATAACATCTGGTGTAGTGTGATCATTCAAAAAACCAGTTTATCGAACGTGTTTCGAACCTATATAGGTTCATCATCAGCGAATTCTACAATAAAGAAGAAAAACATAACTATTGGTAATCCAGTAAGGTGTAGTGCTACTTACTGGTAAATTTTTAATATTTTCATTGAAATAAAAATGTTGTTCAGTCTTTTCGAAAATTCTCCTGATTCTATTATACATAAAATGTCAATACTCTAGAAATGTTAAGTCAAAATCCACATTCTACATACCAACAAGTAAAATACATAAATCAAACTAACACTATTCACACAACTCACAACAGTAATAATAGTATAATTCCGACACACGATGTAACACGTCCACATACAACTACCAGCTCAAATGCTGGAATTGGAATGAGGCCAGTTTTGCGAAAACGTCGATGATCAGTGCAACGGTTACTACAGACTGATCCCGAACTGGTCGCATATATCAACAAGTAGGAGAATAGTTTCATTATCGTAGGAACACCTAGTTCTACTGCAAATAAACTGTTGTATTATGCCTGTAACACGAGTCTCTGTTGTTATGATATACTTTTCAGAAACACAAAGTAGATAAATATGAATATACACTTTTCCAGTGCTAGTAAAATGTTGACCTGACATTATACAAAGTGAATTATCTAGTTGTTATTGTTATTTCCGTCAACCGATTGCACCCCTACGCGCAACCCTCGGAAGTCTTCGAGAGACTTGTGTGAGCCAGGGAAGACGCAGCCCTTACCTTTTAACGTGTGTTGCCATGCACGAGACCGATGACCATGCGAGGCTTTGAACCCTTCGCTCCAAAGGCGAACGCTCTACCCACACGGCCACCACGGCTAATGTTCGAAGCACTTGCTTTATGTAAACAATATTACAGCTCAGGGCCGGCTCTAGGGTACTGAGCGCCCTCATGCAAGATTTTATTTGCGCCCTAATTATTCATTATATCGTAATATGATGAGCATAATAATTATCACGTTAATGAACAGACATAAATATAAACTTTTTTGATCAAATAAAACTCAAAATAAAAAATGACTACCATTGGTCTCATATAGATAATAAGAACTAAGTTTATATCACAGAAGAGTTTATCAGAAGATCCTCTAAATACCAAATTTTTCTGTACCAAGAATTTTATTACTTGCATAATTCTTTCAATAACAGATTTCCAGTGTATATATACGAAATAACTCTCATGGAGTTTCAAAGTTTAGGACAAATTCTGCCAATCAGAATAACCTTCTTTGGAAATCAATTTGATTTTATTTTCCGTTCCTGGAAATAGTTTGCAACATAAACAATACACACTATCAGACCGATAAGAATCAACAAGTTAATCTCTTTTAATTTATTCAGAATTTGCTAGAGTTCCTGGGTAATATTTTTCATTAAATTTTCTTCCTTTAGCATCAATCCTGTTTCGCCAAATTCTCTCGAAAGGGACCTTGCTTCACTAATATTTTTCTATATTTTATCGGTCAACTCCGGCTATTATGATGGGTCAAAGTTTGTAATATATAGACTACTCTCATCATTTCTAAATGAGACAACCGGTTTTTGGTGGAATTCTTGGGATACTACTTCCTAGTGATAAACTCTGAAATCAACTTCCACTCCCCTCTCATTTTTATACTCATGTGATGAGGACGTCAGAATTTTTTTTCTCCATCTATTGTGGAAACATATGATGATGAGGATGAAATGGACTCTGCTGCAGTCCCAGTTTCTGTTTGAGATTTGTACGATTCGCCATTCGCCAATGAATTATAGTTCAGGGCTCTAGGAGACTACTGACTAGATACAAGAAAACGTCGGTAATGAATTAGCGAAATCGTCCGAGAAAGTTTCGAATATTATTCAAATATTTTAACTTATTTTGGCGCCCCTTGACAGGTGCGCCCTCATGCTGTGCATGGTGCGTTCGGCCGGCCCTGTTACAGCTACACGTTCATGCGTTCAGAGTACTCATTTTTTTAGAGGCAAAATGTTTTTTTTTTAATATAGGTATTAATTTTCTTACCACAATCGAAAACAAGTCAGGAAAACGTCTTACTTGGACCATTTTTTTCCGTGCACGGGACAGTGTTGTGATTTCAGTCAACGTTTTGGATCAATATATCCCAGCATCAACCCACACAAATAACAATGAAACCCACTCTTCAAAACCGGCTTCGTTGAATTTTCATTCATCTTTCAAGAATTCCGCGTACATTCTTGCTTCGTAGGACAGAAGGCGTACCTGAGTAATAACAGGCATAATACGTAGTCATATTTGTTTGTAATTCCGCAACTAGTACCTAATGCGAATTTACATTCTTGGCTCATGACATAACGCGATATATCTTTATGGGTGGAGTACGTAAGATATGCAGAATCAATAGACATTAACTGTATTTCCGACGGTCAACTTCCTAAGGAAGTGACAATGCAGGAGAAGGTATTTAATGATGATAATAATAATGTTGCGAACTTGTTATTCGATAGAAAGATTGTTGATTCTTCTATAAATGCTGTAGAACATTATAAACTTGCGATGACTTCGATGAAAAGGTTTAGAATCACTAACTGTTGTTCTGGATCATTATGTCGAATATTCTTATTGATGATGATGAAATCTGTATGCGTAGGATACATCCTAAGTAATATAAATACATCAATGATTAAATAAATGAATATAAATAACTAAATAAGTGATATAGAGTTTATTTTTTTATTTGATTCCGAGAGTTCCAACCTTTGACAGCTGTTTCGTGGTAACCCACTCGTCGTGTATATATATATATATATGTTATATATGAAATAAATAATAACAGAGTATGAAAACATCTGCGAAAAATTTCAGCATTACAATTTTTTCTCATGACCATTAGCTGACAGCTGATAGTTTAAAAATAATCATTTTCTATTTTTCGAAAAATCGCAAACCTTCGTCATTCGTAACTCGACGAGCTGATTCTAAATATTTCTTAAAAAAATTGAATTCGACAAAGGGGTATCTAGAAAGGAGTGATTTTATCTACGAAAAAATGCACCCATTCACAAAATCGGCATATTTTAAATGAATTAGTTCGAAAAACAAGTACATTTTTTGATTCAGAAGGAAATTTTCTATAAGATATAGTAATACTTGCAGGATTCCGCCTTTTTGAAATATTCCCAGGCGATCAAAGTCGAAAAATGCAATATTCCGATACAGAAGAAAATCGAATTTTGCGAAACTTTTTATTATGCAATTTTCCAAAAATCGCCAACTTTCCTCGAATGTATCTCGATGAGCTGATTCCGAATAACATCTCAAAAATTGAATTCGACAACGGGGTAACTGGAAACGGGCAATTTTTTCGACGAAAAATGCATCTATCCATAAAATTTACATTTTCTAAACGAATTAGCATTCTGATTCGAAAAACAAGTACATTTTCGGATTCAGAAGGAAATTTTCTATAAGATGAAATAATATTCGCGGGATTCCGCATATGTGAAATATTCCTAGTCGATCAATGTCGAAAAATGCAATATTTGATATAGAAGGAAATCGAATTTTGGGAAAATTTTTATTTTCCAAAAATCGCCAACTTTCCTCGAATGTATCTCGATGAGCTGATTCCGAATAACATCTCAAAAATTGAATTCGACAACGGGGTAACTGGAAACGGGCAATTTTTTCGACGAAAAATGCATCTATCCATAAAATTTACATTTTCTGAATGAATTAGCATTCTCATTCGAAAAACAAGTACATTTTCGGATCCAGAAGGTAATTTTCTATAGATGTAGTAATGTTCGCGGGATTCCGCATTTTTGAAATATTTCCAGACGATCAAAGTCGAAAAATGCAATATTCGAAATAGAAGGAAATCGAATTTTGCGAAAATTTTTATTATCCAATTTTCCAAAAATCGCAAACTTTCCTCGAATGTATCTCGATGAGCTGATTTCTAATATCATCTCAAAAATTGATTTCGACTACGGGGTAACTGGAAACGGGCAATTTTTTCGACGAAAAATGCATCTATCCATAAATTTTACATTTTCTAAACGAATTAGCATTCTGATTCGAAAAACAAGTACATTTTCGGATCCAGAAGGTAATTTTCTATAGATGTAGAAATGTTCGCGGGATTCTGCATTTTTGAAATATTTCCAGACGATCAAAGTCGAAAAATGCAATATTCGAAATAGAAGGAAACCGAATTTTGCGAAAATTTTTATTATCCAATTTTCCAAAAATCGCAAACTTTCCTCGAATGTATCTCGATGAGCTGATTCCTATTATCATCTCAAAAATTGAATTCGACAACGGGGTAACTGGAAACGGGCAATTTTTTCGACGAAAAATGCATCTATCCATAAAATTTACATTTTCTAAACGAATTAGCATTCTGATTCGAAAAACAAGTACATTTTCGGATTCAGAAGGAAATGTCCTACAAGATGAAATAATATTCGCGGGATTCCGCATATGTGAAATATTCCTAGTCGATCAATGTCGAAAAATGCAATATTTGATATAGAAGGAAATCGAATTTTGGGAAATTTTTTATTTTCCAATTTTCCAAAAATCGCCAACTTTCCTCGAACGTATCTCGATGAGCTGATTCCGAATAACATCTCAAAAATTGAATTCGACAACGGGGTAACTGGAAACGGGCAATTTTTTCGACGAAAAATGCATCTATCCATAAAATTTACATTTTCTAAACGAATTAGCATTCTGATTCGAAAAACAAGTACATTTTCGGATCCAGAAGGTAATTTTCTATAGATGTAGTAATGTTCGCGGGATTCTGCATTTTTGAAATATTTCCAGACGATCAAAGTCGAAAAATGCAATATTCGAAATAGAAGGAAATCGAATTTTGCGAAAATTTTTATTATCCAATTTTCCAAAAATCGCAAACTTTCCTCGAATGTATCTCGATGAGCTGATTCCTATTATCATCTCAAAAATTGATTTCGACTACGGGGTAACTGGAAACGGGCAATTTTTTCGACGAAAAATGCATCTATCCATAAAATTTACATTTTCTAAACGAATTAGCATTCTGATTCGAAAAACAAGTACATTTTCGGATTCAGAAGGAAATTTTCTATAAGATGAAATAATATTCGCAGGATTCCGCATATGTGAAATATTCCTAGTCGATCAATGTCGAAAAATGCAATATTTGATATAGAAGGAAATCGAATTTTGGGAAAAATTTTATTTTCCAATTTTCCAAAAATCGCCAACTTTCCTCGAACGTATCTCGATGAGCTGATTCCGAATAACATCTCAAAAATTGAATTCGACAACGGGGTAACTGGAAACGGGCAATTTTTTCGACGAAAAATGCATCTATCCATAAAATTTACATTTTCTGAATGAATTAGCATTCTGATTCGAAAAACAAGTACATTTTCGGATCCAGAACGTAATTTTCTATAGATGTAGTAATGTTCGCGGGATTCTGCATTTTTGAAATATTTCCAGACGATCAAAGTCGAAAAATGCAATATTCGAAATAGATGGAAATCGAATTTTGCGAAAATTTTTATTATCCAATTTTCCAAAAAAAGCAAACTTTCCTCGAATGTATCTCGATGAGCTGATTCCTAATATCATCTCAAAAATTGATTTCGACTACTGGGTAACTGGAAACGGGCAATTTTTTCGACGAAAAATGCATCTATCCATAAAATTTACATTTTCTAAACGAATTAGCATTCTGATTCGAAAAACAAGTACATTTTCGGATTCAGAAGGAAATTTTCTATAAGATGAAATAATATTCGCGGGATTCCGCATATGTGAAATATTCCTAGTCGATCAATGTCGAAAAATGCAATATTTGATATAGAAGGAAATCGAATTTTGGGAAAATTTTTATTTTCCAAAAATCGCCAACTTTCCTCGAACGTATCTCGATGAGCTGATTCCGAATAACATCTCAAAAATTGAATTCGACAACGGGGTAACTGGAAACGGGCAATTTTTTCGACGAAAAATGCATCTATCCATAAAATTTACATTTTCTAAACGAATTAGCATTCTGATTCGAAAAAACAAGTACATTTTCGAATCCAGAAGGTAATTTTCTATAAGATGTAGTAATGTTCGCGGGATACCGCATTTTTTAAATATTTCCAGGCGATCAAAGTCGAAATATGCAATTTTTTTTACGAAAAAATGCACGTATCGACAAAACCGACATTTTAAAAATGAATTAGCATTCTGATTCCAAAATCAGGTACACTTTCGGATTCAGAAGGAAATTTTCTATAAGATGAAGTAATATTCGCGGGACTCCGCATTTTTTAAATATTCCAAGGCGATCCAAATCGAAAAATCCCTGTCGAATTGGCAGAAATTTGGATATGTTGTAGTTCATACCCTTCTGATCAAAAGTCTCCATTGGTCCGAGACCTAAAAATGGTAAAAGTTTCAACTTGTGCAAATCTTCCAAGCGATCACGTCTGATTTTGACCGTGTATAATGGCGATGACTGTTCAGTTTTGACAGGAATAATAACAATTTCTGAATTGTCAATAAATGTCAAGTTTCTACAAAAGCTTATGTTTTGAAGATTCTTATACTCGCATTATTTTGAATAATATGGCTTTTAGAAGAAACTGCCGACAAATGTGAAATCGCCATATGCAGACGAGAGCGGTTGAATAGATCACCCAGAGTAAGAGATGATAATTTTTTTCGATCGCGTGAGAGATCTGCACTAGTCGCAACTTTTGACCTTCGATGCCTAAAAAACTGTCCATTTTTCGGTCTCGGGCCCATAGAGACTTTTGATCAGAACTACAACATATCCAAATTTCAGACAATTCGACAGGGATCCATTTCCCATTTGATTTGTGCGGGGTCCTTTGCGAAAATTTTTATTTTCCAATTTTCCAAAAATCGCAAACTTTCCTCGAACGTATCTCGATGAGCTGATTTCGAATATATCATCTCAAAAATTGAATTCGACAATGGGGTAACTGGAAACGGGAAATTTTTTCGACGAAAAAATGCATGTATCCATAAAATTGACATTTTCTAAATGAATTAGCGTTCTGATTAGAAAGACAAGTACATTGTCGGATCCAGAAGAAAATTTTCTATAAGATTTAGTAATATGCGCGGAATTACGCATTTTAAAAATATTCCCAGGCGATCAAAGTCGAAATATTGAATATTCGACATGGAAGGAAATCGAATTTTACGAAAATTTTTATTTTCCAATTTTCTAAAAATCGCAAATTTTCCTCGAACGTATCTCGATGAGCTGATTTTGAATATATCATCTTAAAAATTTAATTCGACAACGGGGTAACTGAAAAAGGGCAATTTTTTCGACGAAAAAATGCAACGATCCATAAAATTAACATTTTCTAAATGAATTAGCATTCTGATTCGAACAACAAGTACATTTTCGGATCGAAAAGAAAATTTTCTATAAGATGTAGTAATACTCACGGGATTCCGCATTTTAAAAATATTCCCAGGCGATCAAAGTCGAAATATGCAATATTCGATATACAGTGTGACACACTTAAGATGAAGACACCCCTGTATTTTAGTCATTTTTGAAAGCTGAAATTTGATTTTCGGTACAGACTTATACCTTCATGGGCCGCACTTTTCGCAATACTCAGCCCGAGTGACAGCCTTAAACCCAGCCTACTGCGATCCCGCGAAAAGGGCAAATTCTCGATATTTTGCGTCGCGTTGGAGATACCGAAAAAAGTTATTCGAAAAAGTTGCTTAGAAATCGATTTTGACTCTACATACCGAATTTCAACGCAAAATTCGAATTTTGTTTTTTTTTGTAATTTTCATATTAAAGTCCGATTTTCAATTAATGATTCTGAGTAAGAAGCTACAGAAATGATAAAATAGTCAAAATCAATGAAATTAACGTATTGAAATAAATAAAATTGAAAATTATTATTTTATCAAATGTAAGTTAATCAAATTTAGTCTTCTTTACTAGCCTGTCTCTAATTTTGAGGATTTTTTCAATTTTGGATGGAAAATCGTCAATCTCAATGTTTCAAAGAAGTCTCATATTTTGTGTTTCAACAGTTTTCAATTTGGGCTAGAGCGTCATGAAAACAAATGAACTAGTTATACCAAATGTCAGTTTGAAAGTAAATGCGTCAAAAACAGTAACAAAATGCCCATTAAACGTCTTAATTTACGAGAAAAAATTGAAATAATAAGGTTATTTGGTGATGGTGCTCGAAGTAGCAGATAAGTTGCTCATGAATTCAACAGAAGACATCCGCAACGAAATCGTATTCGACATGGAACGGCAGCCTCCGTCAATAAACTTTTTACTCAAACCGGAAGTGTATTAAAGTATCGTCCAGCTATTGACAATCCACATCGAAATCGAAGGTACCATGATGATGATAATATCTTAGCTTCAGTTCGTGCCAATCCCAAAATTAGTTTGCGTGAAAGGTCTGAGCTATTAAATTTGAGTAGAGAGAAAATCAGAAGATGTCTCGTTCGTCATAAAATCAAACCTTTTAAACCAAAGTTCTTGCACACATTGAAAGAAGGTGACGAATATAAACGATTAGATTACTGCTATTGGGTCCAAGGAAATTTTTTAAATGATAGAGATTTCCTAAGAAAAATTTTGTTCGCTGATGAGACTATGTTCACTACCAATGGAATAGTATCTGCTCAAAATTGCAGGTACTGGTCTACCAAAAATCCCCACTGGGTTATAAACTGTAAGGACCAATACTCTCAAAAAGTTAATGTATGGTGTGGTATTTTAGGCGACAGAATAATTGACTATTGAATTTTTTTGATAATGAATTATGGAAAATCATTGAAAATCTTCCCCTCAATGTGCGACAAGAGATGTATAGTTTTTCATTAATTGTCATTTAATTTTGACCGATTTTATCGTCTCTGTTGCTTTTTAGAGACAACTAATAAACAAAATTTGAATTTTTTCATAATGAATATTAGGTTTTTCATTCTTATTCCTACATTATGACGAATTTATTGTTTTCATAGCTTCTTATTCAGAACCATTAATTGAAAATCGGACTTTAATATGAAAATTACAAAAAACTTCAAAATTCGAATTTTGCGTTGAAATTCGGTATGTAGGGTCAAAATCGATTTCTAAGCAACTTTTTCGAATAACTTTTTTCGGTATCTCCAACGCGTCGCAAAATATCGAGAATTTGCCTTTTCGCGGGATCGCAGTAGGCTGGGTTTAAGGCTGTCACTCGGGCTGAGTATTGCGAAAAGTGCGGCCCATGAAGGTATACGTCTGTACCGAAAATCAAATATTTGCTTTCAAAAATGACTAAAATACAGGGGTGTCTTCATCTTAAGTGTGTCACACTGTAGAAGAAAATCGAATTTTGCGAAAATTTTTATTTTCCAATTTTCTAAAAATCGCAAACTTTCCTCGAATGTACCTCGATGAGCTGATTCCGAATATCATCTTAAAAATTTAATTCGACTAACTGGGGTAACTGGAAACGGGCAATTTTTTCAAGGAAAACAATTTTTTCGACGAAAAAATGCACCTATCCACAAAATTGACA
This sequence comes from Chrysolina oricalcia, assembly GCA_944452925.2. NCBI lineage: Eukaryota > Metazoa > Arthropoda > Insecta > Coleoptera > Chrysomelidae > Chrysolina > Chrysolina oricalcia. The sequence continues at coordinate 4,701,593 of OX101815.2, read as the reverse complement.
TTTCCTAAATGTAGCATTCTGATTCGATAAACAAGTACATTTTCGGATTCAGAAGGATATTTCATATTATAAGGTGAAGTAATATTCATGGGATTCCGCATTGTTTTGTCCTCAATGTTTATGTTTCAAATTATTATTTTATTTGGGTAATAAATGGAATTAATATTTATATATTAATCTATTATCAAGTTTCATATTAATTTCTTTATTTAGGTATCATTAATTGTTGGGTCGGGTATATATGTATATATGTGTGTATATATATATATATGTATATATATGTATATATATTTCAATGAATTATTGTTTTGCGGGTTGCGTTGATATGGCACTAATAATTCGCGATGAATGTTGGTAAAGCGCGTGCCTGAGTTGGTTGAAGGTCGACGGGACCACCAGTGAAACGAGTAAGCCGCGTGCCTTCGAGGAGTGACAATATATAGTGCCTAAGCTATTGTTCGTGAGTTAACACGGAAGAGCCAGTTTTCGTTGATGCCAGACGAAGTTACCATTACATTTAGCAATTCATTCGTTGGGTGACCTCTCAACAGAAACCGAACTGAAACAACAAAGTAAGCGGAAGAGTCAAAAGGTAGATCTACCAGCAGCCGCGACTTTCAGAGTCCAAAAGATCCGGATTCCACAATTACAGTTCACAGCGGTGAGTTACCTTCCACCTCTCTCGTATTATTTACAATTTTTCGAAGTGTTATGCAACACGCATTTTTGAAATATTCCCAGGCGATAAAAGTGAAATAATGAAATATTCCATATAGAAGGATATAGAATTTTGCAAAAAAATTTATTTTTCAATTTTCTAAAAATCGCATACTTTTCCTGCCTCATTTTTTTTTCCGGGAAACAATAAACAATAACAAATAACAAGGATCACAAGACAAAACAAATAATTATTTCTGTCATTTGTCAAATAGATATTGACGCACTTGCGCGTTGTGCATCTCGTCTTAATCATGAGCATAAAAATTGAAAATTGCTACCTTTGATGGTCAAATTCTTATGATTATGATTGAGACTAAAACTAAAGAAATTTTATAAATGCTCCTAATAAAATGTACAGTTTTAATTTTTTGATTAAGATAGTGTCTGTAATTAGGACTATGATGCATAAATTAGCATTCAAAATTTTGGAAATAGAAATAAACATATAAAATTAAATCATTCTGATTCTGAACCAATATCGATACTTTCTATCTCTTTTTTCTATATTCTTAGCCAAAACTTTTGTTTCAAACATGTTTTTAATTTTTTTTTTAATGTACAAAAAAAACACAATTTAAATCAAATAAAACAGTTTCAAATTGAAAAAAAACACAATGTTTTGCTTTTTTTTAAACATATTTTTTACCAACCCTGTTTCGAAATAAATCAGCCTTCTAATTGAAAAAACAAGTACTTTTCCGGATTCAGAAGGAAATTTTCTATAAGATGTAGAAATTTTCGCGGGATACCGCATTTTTTAAATATTCCCAGGCGTTCAAAGTCGAAAAATGCAATATTCAATATAGAAGGAAATCAAATTTGCAAAAAATGGAGTACAGTAAGTAAAGTTAAAGAAATGAAATATTGGGTCAATATATTTTTATGTGTGCCAGTTGCATCTCGTCCTCGTTTCAAATCTCGGCCCTGTTCACCGAATATTTCTCTCTCGGGACAAATCACACGCGGGAGATATATTCTTTCGAAAATGTAATTATGCACGAAAAACCGATATGCCAGTCTCGACATCGATTTATCCGCGGAACAGGTTAAATCAGTTTTAGTCTAGTCAACATGCACCAATTTAAAAAAAAAATGTATAGTCACTGACATAACAACAAAAATTATTTTAACATATTAAATATGAATATTAAGGAATAAAAAAAATCCATGTACTATTGGGATATACATCAATTAATAATAATCCGCGGTTAAAAAAATTTTATACCAATTTCTCCATAAATTATACATTTGTTAAATAACAAATTTTTCTAAACTGAATGTTATCATAAAAACCCCGATAATTATTGAACTAAAACCCTAGGTTTTTTTCACATAGTGCAGTTATTCTTAGGGCCAGTCTTTTCAGTTCCAGTTAAACTCCAGATAACTAACTAAAAGTTTAGATGGTGAATGATATTCTTTAAATGACGTTTGAAGGATCACATTCTAACCGTTAGTCAATCAATCTGGAGTTTAACTGGAACTGAAAAGACTGGCCCTTAAAAGGCTTACAAATGGATAACCGATGCCAAAAGGTGTTTTATTTCAGCGAAGTCTACAACTATAATATTGACTTCAAAATACATTCAGAAAAATAAATAAAATGAACAGACAAAACGTTCAGGCACGTACTACACCACACTCACCTATAATATTGACCAGGCGGCAACAAATAAAATATTCAACAATATTATATAGTTGCATAAAACCAAAAGGTTCAATTCATAATTCAGACTCTCATATCATTTCAGTGGAAGAAACATTCCTTTCGAATGCCCATATTAAAAGAACCAAGAAAAGCAAATAAATTTTATTTTTACACCAGAACGCTTTTTTGTATTTTCAAATATGCCACAAAAACTCGGACAGAGCGCCGAAATTCTAAATGCGAAGATGTGAGCCCCAAGGTAGGCAACCAACTCTACCGACCTACCGTACCGAAGGTCACAGCAGATCGGTCGATCAGGGGACACAAATCCAGGAAGGAATAGGGTGTTTTGCTACATGCTTATTATAAATTTTTTTTGTAAAATATTTTTTGATAAAAATTATTATTTTTAAAGAAAAAAAGATTCCTTCAAAAAATGTATTTGTTGCTAAATAATTTTTATTTACTTTTTTTAATGTCAATTGTTAATAAAAAAAGTGGAAAATCAAAATTTTACAATTTTTGCAACGGTTATCTATTTGTAAGCCTATTGAGAATAACTTCACTTAGTGAAAAATCCTAGAGTTTTATTTCAATAATTATTGGGATTTTTATGTTAACATTCATTTTAGAAAAATGTGTTAATTAACAAATGCATAATTTTTGGAGAAATTGGGATACAAATTTTTTAACCGCAGATTATTGTTAATTGATGAATCCCAGTACATGCATTTTTTTATTCCTTAATATTCATATTAATACGTTAAAATATTTTTTGTTGTGTCAGAGTGACGAAACGCGTGCGGAAGCCAGACTACCCGTTTTTTGCTCTATTTTCAGGACTCTGTAAAAATTATAAATATTGGAGGTACAGTTTCGGGAGTCGGAATTTTTTTTTCAGCAGATTTGCTGATCTTTTCAAATCTTTTTGAACATTTCGAATATCTTCTTTAACACGGTTCTTATGGAAAATGGGTCCCAGTCGAATGTGCTGAAAATTCAGTATAATGTGGTTTATGCATAGAAATATATATTATATACATACTCTAGAATGCTAATCCCCATGACAAAAGTGTTGTAAAAAGTGCAGACTAGTCCGCAATGCGCAAGCGCGTCATTAGTGATTTTTGTAACAGGCCCGGTTTTAGTAAAATATTATGGTACTTGTGAAGATTAATAAACGTTAATTCTGAATCTCGGAGAATAAGGTTGGAAACCTCATTGTATTTAGCCGATTTGAATACATATTTTCACATATTCATGATCCCAAATATTCAGCAAAGGCCATCAGAAAGTAGAGTACGGTTATTAATATTATTTATCGCTCTGCAGCGATTGATTTTTGGTATCACATTAACTTTTCAGCTGTAGTTAACCAACAAAACCTACGGCGAACCACCCCAAATCATCGGTGCGAATTTCAAGGAAACACTGAATTGGAAAATAAATTGAAAGTACAAAAAACTATAAAAATTTATTTCAGCTATTATGAATAATTTCAACTCAAATTGGATTTATAAAATTGGATGCTTGAACGATTCATGTCAAAATATGCAACTGCATTTAATTTAAATCATTTGCAGAGATCAACATGCTATTTCTACTAATATTTCTGGTTGCAATTTCCACAAAGGGGGTGCATAAAAAAGTGAGGCCAGAAGCATTTTCCTTACCATCAAAGAAAAGCACTTCCATATTGACATTAATTCTGTGTATGTTTAGTACTTTTTGTAGGAATCTAGAACTCATAATATAAACGGTGTGGCAGAAAGTTGTTTCACTCACCATAATGCTTACGCAGACACAGTATTGGTACTGCACTAGGTTTCAAATTATTCTATTGTCGTTTTCACATGAATCTTCATGAAGAAAATGTCTGCTGCAAATTACAATTTACTCACTCAAATGTTCTTCTGGGGTCTCTTCTTAAAAACAATAACAAAAAATCATGCCTTTTTTGTCAAGCTAAAATAATATTTAAGCTATTTTTAGCAAAGCATATAGGTACATAAAAAAATCCGTTATCCACCAAAATGATTTATTTTTCCTTTACACTACACTAAACAGTTCATTGTTTCTTTGTAGGAAGAAACGGCTTTATTAGAAAATTGTCTTTAAAGGAACAAGATTAATGCAAATTCACGAATGATGAAAGAATAACCAACGACAACAAACACCACACAAAACGACAAGAGAAAATCTGAAATTCTAAATACCGTCTCTGATCTCTGACAAGAGTGACAGATCTTAGTAACAAGTCTTCCTGTTGATGAAATAGCACTGTTGCACGGTCATTATAATTACAGTAGCCTAGGGTGCATTATTGTTTTAAATAAGTTTCTTTTGCGCCTAAAATTCGGAGTAATCTATCTCTGTAAGGTTCTTTTCGGTTTTAAAAAGTCCTAAATGCGCCGTCAAATTTCTCTCTTTTAAATGACATGTGTTTTATTGCCTCAAAACAAAAACTCTGAATTGGAACACCAAATTATTTTCAAACTTGGCAACGATCTACCCAAACTACACTGATGACGAGCATGCGCACATCGTAAACGGGTCGCATACGCGGCATGCTTAAAGCTAGATTTATAGATTGAGCCGCAGCAGCAGTCGTTGTAGTTGACGTTGCCGTACGAAGATAAATGTGCCGTTACTCATGTATACGTTTATAGATTCGCTGCCGTAGCAGTTGCTGTTGTCGCTGCCGCAGGCAGTTAACCAACTTTCATCTTGGTCACACATAATTTAGGTTATGTATTAGTTTATATAGTTTGAAAGCAAGAAATGTCAGAATGTGAGGAAAATATAGATGTAGGCGTAAAAAAACAAACTTTCATTCAAAATTAAAATGTAAAATTCTTGCATTTCAGTTGGATAACTGCGCATGCGCTCAATGAACACAGAATAAAACTATAAATTGGTCATAATTTTGACTGCGGCTACGGCTACGGCAGCGGGAGCGGCTGCTACTCAATCTATAAATCCTGCTTTTCGCCGTGAAAATTGACGGGATTAGCATTCTAGAGTAAGTAATATTATATATTTCTATGGGTTTATGATGATCAAATGTCTCCATGGGCACAACGAGATCTAATGGACAGTTTCTGAGATACAGGGTGTCAAACATCCAGAGGCAGGGTTGTTACTTATATTTAGAAAATCTACAATATGGCGATTACTTTGTTACAAAAAGTTAAGGATATTGATTGCAATCGTAATATTGTCGACACGAGTTATAATGAAACGTTCTAAGACTCCGTATACAGGGTTATTAATAATTACATAATGTCTATGTAATTCTTGGAACAAAATCAGTCAAACACAAGAGTTCGTAGACTTGCAGAATAAGTAAATATCATTTGATTTTGATATTGGGTGATGTAAGGATACTATAATCGTATCTAGTAACACCGTGCGCTTCATATTTTAATTTTTTGTACAGTATATGGAATTTTAAGGCTGGACACCAGCGAAACATTGATTTCTTGTAATATACAGGGTGATTCATTAAATGTGACGACCGGCTTTCTTATCAGCTACAATAAAAGTTATCATAAAAGAGTTAAATCAAATAATTATAACATATTCACCTTCAAACTCAATATATTCAAATTAAGTATGTATACGGATTACACATACAGAGGGATTCACAATTAGAAGACAAATATATGTATTATACCACAACACCCTGTACACTTATGCTGATTAAGAATTTTGGCAATTATCTAAAACAAACTCTTGAAGTTTAAAATATTGAAACTGTTACATCACCTAATAGGCTCGGGATAACAGAATTGGGACGAGCATTGCTACAAGAGTAAATGCTGTACAAGATGGAGCAAATGCCCAGAACGCCTAATAATTCGTGACTCACAGGACTTGTACCGGCGATGAAGATCTTCCGTTATCTGCCGAATATAGGGATATATTTCCGAGAGAAATAAATCATGTGAATACAATTAAGATAGGCAAGGATATATTTCAGAACCCTCCATTAGGTGATAATTATTGGATAACAACATTAACCGATCCCAAGATGAGAAATCTTGTCATTCTTACAAAGATATATCAAAAAATCTGACGTGAATATAGCACGAGAGTAGTTTGAATGACAACCAATTTTAATGTTTATACACATATAAATGCCTAACGAAAAAGAAAATACCCTAGAACGATATTACTCCACTTGTAAATCTGGTGCTCGGAAGTGTCTATACTTTCCACATAAAGCTGTCGTATTCTTTTTGTAGTATGCAAGCCATCAACCAATAGAATTCGTACATAATCGTAATAACAATCGTAATAACAATGTCTCCCATGTGATAATGCATCATCATGCCGTTGACTATAAGATCCGTACAAGATGCAGCAAATAGACAAGAGCTACTTTATGTTTCATTTGTATACATATGTTCCTAAAAAAATTAAATAAATACAACTAAAAAAGAAAATTTTGGGTGACTCTGTATAATATTAATCTCAGATCACTCAATATCAAAATCAAATGATATTTATACATATTCTGTAAGTCTACGAAATTTTGCGTTCGACTGATTTTGTTCAAAGAATTATATAAAATTAATATAATTATTAATAACCATGTATGAGGATTCTTAGAACTTTTCATTATAACTCGTGTCGACAATATTAAGATTGCAATTATTATCCTTAAATGTTTGTAACAAAATAATCGCCACATTGTTGAATTTCTAAAGGCAAGTAACAACGCTGCCTCTTCATGTTTGACACCCTGTATACATGACATTACGAATCGAATAACACCATGATCATAATTTTCGGTGACTATACAATTTTTTTTTTAATGTTACATGTTGACTAGACTATTTATTAACATAGAAAGGTAAGAGCCAAATTACCGATATTTTAGGGTCATCCGAGCTAACAGTTCTTTCTTCAATTTCTCATCGCTTTGGGTCGTTAAGTGGAGAATCAGGTAGTTGCTTCTATCGAGATCGAGTATGTTAACTAGCTTGAGTGGAGAAATACTCGGGTGATTGAGATTTATGAGTCGACAATGAAGAGTGACCAGAAAAATTCCTCGGATTAGGAAACCGATTTGCAATTTGCCACCGTCATCAATTAGTGTGCAGATATCGGAATAGTATATTCTGTAACAAGGTTAGAATGAAAATTCGATGCGAGTGGAAAGTTCCGAGCGCGAGCCGAAGGCGAGTGTGAGGAACCACGAGCATCACGAATTTTCATTCGAACCGAGTAGCAGACTATATTTTCTCAAGGCTAATGTTATTATTGCTAACCAGTGTGAGAATATTATTCTATCACAAGAGAGAGAATGTAATAGTTATTTTTGTATCTAGTGCGCGAAATGCTACTTTGGTGATCGAGAACTGATTTTTTTTAACGAGGCGCAGCCGAGTTAAAAAAAAGTATTTCGCGCATGAGATGCAAACAAAATTTTTTCTACAAACGTCAAAAATATTGTTCTAAAATAAGTAATAACTATGAAAAATAGTATTGAACTAGCTTAAATAATTTTTCCAAATCAAGTAATTACTGTAACTATGGAAATAAAATGGCATTTGTTGACAATTATTTCAAAGTGACAGTTCTTGATAATTATTTTGGAGTGACTTTTTATTCGCGTCAATTTCGTGCGTGATATTTATTATTGTGAAAGAATGGAAATATCGAGCGACGATGAACTAAGCAGTACCCCACCTAACTTGATAGATGCGGCCAATTCCGTAATTTCCAACCTTTTACCGGAGAAATCGAGGCGGCAGTATGAAAATGCATATCAGCAATTTAAAGAGTGGTGTGAAGCAAATAAAGCCAGAAAAATATCTCTCACAATTTGAAAGCCTTAATTATTGTTCTACATTAATAAATAAACGATTTCTTGTTTTTTGCTTGCTTGAGGAGTTGAGGACCATATAGGTTAGAATATGAAAATCCCATATAGTTTACATGCAGTGTGCGAAATATATTTCGCACATTACTTCGCGCACGGTGTCATGGTAACGAATGAAAATGAAAAAAAGTGCCACTTCGCATACTGTTGTCAATGCGCGAACCTTGTCATTTTTAAATTGCATGGGGGCAGAGGTGTTGCAGAATATTTCTTCAATCTCAAGAGAGAGAATTCCAGCATTCTGTAATCAAATTTGATTTCAGAATTGGCAAATTCTGTGATGATCGTGGAGAAATCTATATTATACAGGGTGGGTCACGGTCGATGGTACCTTAGACGTTTACGAATAACGGGACATAGGATCATTCTGAAAATTTGGTTTCTAAAGTAGTTGCTATTGGTCTATCGATCTAAAAAAATTTCAGCAATGCAGCGTTGCCGCTTATACCAAAAAGTAGCAGCATCTTTGTTATTTCAAATAGATCACCCTGTATATTACCGCATTTTGAACTTGTCATTCTTTTTTGATTATTTCTGCCTCATGCTTCCCTATACCTATCTCTAACGGTTTTTGAGATATTGGTTATTTTCCATATTTTTTATCCAAATCATAGGTCGAATTGAATGTTTATTTCTGCGGTATTTGGATTCTTAGGAAGTTGCAATTTTGTGTTTAGTTCATCAAGATCATGTACATTGATTCTGTATAGAGAAGTTTGTTCTGCGTTATACAGGGTCGTTCAAAATTCATGATCTTACTGCTAGATACAAAAAGGGTTGAAAGTGCGGTTTTTTTAAATGGAACATCCTGTATATTATGAAATATCCTGAAAGATGACTAAATTCCCTTCGAATTGATGTATCATGTTCCTATACCTAAATAGCCAGAATTCCGAGATAATAGCAATTTTGACTTGTAATCTCCCAAGTGCTTGAATTATTGCGGGAAATTTTTCGAGTACATGAATTTTCTTTGAAAATTCATTCTTTAAATTTTCTTTGAAAATTCATGTACGAGATAAATTTATGGCAATTAATTCAAGCACGAGGGGGATTCGGGAAGAAAATTTCACACCGAGAAATGAAAATCATCCAACAATTCATAAGAAATAACTAACGATGGTTTCACCTGAACTATTTATAACCACTGAAATATTGATATGTAAAATACTTAACAAAATTTTCATTAATAAATGTGTTTAAATTTGGAACAAAAAAAATAAAAAAGTTATGTTCCTATCGTGGATTGAACCATCGACCTAGCGACTCATAGGCCGCAATAATCGTGGAGAAAATATTTTCAGGCACATTCCAAATATCTAGTAAATACATAATTATCTCCTCTCATATGAAAACTAGACCTCCATTTGTACATTAAAGCAAAATATCAACTTGTCACATGTCAAATGTCACATGTCAAACATTTATTGATGAAAATTTTGTTAAGTATTTTACATATCAATATTTCAGTGGTTATAAATAGTTCAGGTGAAACCATCGTTAGTTATTTCTTATGAATTGTTGGATGATTTTCATTTCTTGGTGTGAAATTTTCTACCGAATCCCCTTTGTGCTTGAATTAATTGCCGTAAATTTATCTCGTACATGATTTTTTTTTGAAAATTCATGTACTCGAAAAATTTCCGGCAATAATTCAAGCACTTGGGAGATTACAAGTGAAAATTGCTATTATCTCGGAATTCTGGCTATTTAGGTATAGGAACATGATATATCAATTCGAAGGGAATTTAGTCATCTTTCAGGATATTTCATAATATACATGATGTTCCATTTAAAAAAAACGCACTTTCAACCCCTTTCGTATCTAGCAGTAAGATCATGAATTTTGAACGACCCTGTATAACGCAGAACAAACTTCTCTATACAGAATCAATGTACATGATCCTGATGAACTAAACACAAAATTGCAACTTCCTAAGAATTCTAATACCGCAGAAATAAACATTCAATTCGAGCTGTTTTGGATAAAAAATATGGAAAATAACCAATATCTCAAAAACCGTTAGAGATAGGTATAGGGGAGTATAGGGCAGAAATAATCAGAAAGGAATGACAAGTTTAAAAATGCGGTAATATACAGGGTGACCCATTTGAAATAACAAAGATGCTGCTACTTTCTGGTATAAGCGGCAACGCTGCATTGCTGAAAATATTTTAGATCGATAGACCAAGAGCAACTACTTGAGAAACCAAATTTTCAGAATGATCCTATGTCCCGTTCTCCGTAAACGTCTAAGGTACCATCGACCGAAACCCACCCTGTATTATATAATTTATATTTCTATAGAAGATATCCACACTTTTCTGCAGTTTTTGACGTGGTAGATGACAAAGTTTATGGGCAGTGTTGCCAAATTGTTCAGGAATCCCGAGCCCAATTTTGAAATAGGGAATGTGCAGATATGCCAAGCTGCAGATAAATAGGAGGCTCTTTTCACACAAAATAAAAGACGCGAACGGCCTATACTACTTTTTATAAGATAGTTAATGAAATTCCCGGTTTTCGCTTCAGCAAAATCGTTTTGTGGAATTTTTTAACAAGAAATAGTGAAAAAAATCACAACTTTTTTGTTTTTTTGCGAATATCTCAAAAAGAATTGGAGGAATCGTTTTACAGCTAATATAACTTTTGTAGACAATCATAAAACCTACAAAGTGGATTTTTTATACGACCAGATCGGTGCTACTACGACTTCGAGAAAGAAATCCATGAAATAAAAAACATACTATGTGATGAAATTTAATGCCCTGTCAAAGCATACAGGAAGAGTAATAAAATAAAGTGAAAATTGAATTCGAAAAAGGGGTAACTATCTAGAAAATTGCAAATTTTTTGACGAAAAAATGCACCCATTCACAAAATGACATTTTCTAAATTAATTTAATTTTCTGTTTCGAAAAACAAGTACATTTTCGGATTCAGAAGGAAATTTTCGAAGTTTTCTATAAGATGAAGTAATATTCCGCAGTTTTGAAATATTCTCAGGCGGTCAAAGACAAAAAATTAAATATTCCATATAGAAGTAAATCTAATTTAGCGAAAATTTTTATTTTTCAATTTTCTAAAAATCGCTAACTTTTTTGTTGTTTTGTTGCGTAGGTGGCTGTGATTTCATATCTGAATATTATTTTTAAATTTAAACAACTTTTCTAAAAAACTTTTTCAATAATGTCGAAAATAAGAATAATTTATTCCTGATCAAAATTTCTACTTTTTGTTCCTTCCTGTACACCTTTCGAAAATTTAGAATTTTGACAACTCAAATCCAAGTTTCCCGCAATGCACCAATTTATATCAGGAACAAAATTTTCTGACAAATGGATAATAAGAACGTTTCCCTTTCCCATATGGTGCAAACTTTTTGAAACTCACTGTATAACACTGAGGTAACGACGATAAGATTTCCACAAATTCAATTACACGGCGAATACAACCTCAGTGTTAGTTACCACAAAAATAAGTCCAGTTGGGTCAAATCTGGTGACATAGGTGGCCACCCCTTGATTTAACCTCTTTTATACCAGTTGGTTTTTTGAGATAGACTTTTGACATTTGAATCGCAGATGTAGTACCTTAGAACCCATATTTTTCATTAATTTTTATTAATTTACCGCGCAATAACACCATTGTTAACTAAATCTAGGAAATCACTGTTGATTTTTATCACCATCAAATACGTCTAGATATCTCTGAGCCGCCGTATTTTGTAGGAGAACAGAATGTGTGTAGCTATTGATTTGGTATTCGCTTCTATTCGTAGAAATAATTTTTCACATAGTGTAATAAATAAATATAATTTTCCTCAATTATTTATTACATGTGAACACTGAAACAATTACTAATGAGTCAGGCGTGGGTAATTTCACTTTCGCGGTCACTTTTTTCTTACCAACATCATTAAATATTTATACAATTTACGCCGGAGCATGTGCATTGGAAACAAATCGGAATGCCTTGGAAGTTTTTTATCCTGTATAGCAAAGATGTACGATTCCGCTCGAAGAAATGATTTGAATAACATCAAGGTCTTTCTAGCAATACATTTTTTGTTGTAACATTGTAACTCGAAGAATGGTTTTAAACATGAGGAGTGTATGTATTCAAGAGATCTACAAGAGATCTACATTTTGTGAGATTCACCTCGAGTATACGAGGGTGGAGTAAAAATCAAATATGTTTAGGAGAATTTTTTACACACAGCGTGAGTTATAATAACTAACTGCTATAACTCTCTACAATAAATTGGAAATTCTTGGAGGTAATTACGAACCAAATATCAACGTGGCTATGTACTCTGTACTTATGTACAAGCACAATCCGGATGGGCACTAATGCCACTTGATTAATTTTGACGTTTTCAAATTAAGTTAATACCGAATTCTTATTATTGTGAATTTTGTGCTGAAAAAGATGAATTCAGATAGTGAAGACACGGAAAAAAAAATGTAATAGTAGCAAGTAAAATTTGCATACCACCAAGTGAAAATTTGCATACTATATGGGACAAGTACACGCTTTATTAGCCATCAGAAAAATGAGATTCCTCAATTTGATCACTTGCTGTTATTGATGTAATTTCAGGAACGCAATGCGACCTAACGATATTAAACTCTTTACTAGAAGCAAACTTTTTATTTTATAGGTCTCAATCTACGTTTTATTTGCAGTAGGTGCTCAGTTTGATAACTACTAGTGACAAGTAAATTTACCATTGATGAAGAATTATTTACTCTCAAATAACTCATATACTTAAATCTACTAAAAAATATATTAGTTGCTACTATACAGTAGGGTGGGCCGATTGGTATAGGAGATTTGAAAATTTGTAAACTCTTGTGTCTGCAACTATAAGAAAGTTGTGAAATACAAAAAGAAAAATATCTCAATAATAATTTTTTTGATGTTTCTGTTTTCTCAACTGCCACAATGACACTCAAGTTTTCATTTTGAAAATTTCATATTTTCAGAATCTGCAAATTCTTAAAAAGAAAACAAATTTTCTTCAATATTTTTTCTCTATTTTTGGAATTTGAATTGCCTAATCGGCATTTTAAGAAGTTTTCATTTGTAATTTAATCGCAGTGGCGTTTCGTTAGCATGCAACTGACAGACGAACCACTGCAACGGTCGGTCTATTCAAATGTTTCTCCAATAGAAGAATTATTCCCGAGAGTTTTCCAACATCGACGTTCGTTCCGTCGCATCCTATTAGGTACTTTCAGCTCATCTGTTGTAATTTGACGTTCGACCAAGAACTTCAACATACATTTCATGATGTTTGCCGAAGTTCCTGATTCGGGGCAAATATGCCCCAAGTATACCGACTCTGGCATTCTCGATTTTTTTGCCGACGATTGTCTTCCATCTTCAGCGTTTCATCTTTCCGTCCATCAAAAAACAAGCTACGTAACAATGAATTTTGTGTGTTATCTATTATATCTTCACGTTTATCACTTCTAGCGCGACGAACCTTGTTCTTATCTATGATACTGCTATTGTCCCCCTTATTTAAAATACCAATGTCCTGAAGAACGGCTGAAGCTACTGCAGTCCTAGCTCTATCAGAAATACCATAACGATCAAGTGTTCTCGCCAGCACGGGTAGTTGTAATGAATTTTAGCGGATTTGTGAACTTTCTTGAGGCACAATTATTGAGACTTGTTGAGAAGTACTGGGTTCTTGCTGGGATTTGTCCACTAACTTCCTTATATCTGAATTTTTCCATTCCTGTAAGCTAGTTTTCTTCTTTGATTCACTTCTTGTTTTCAAATCGTTCCTTTCGACCCGCTTCTGATACATTCTAGTGGATTTTTGATCCACGGAACTAATTACCATATGTCTCACGGTTCTTTGATCTAATAAAAAAGAACGTTCTACTTGTGGAACTTTCAAGACTTTGTCGCAGACACACGAAATAAATTCTGAGCATTTACAGGCAGCCACATCAAATAGGACTTTAGATTGTGTTCTAAAATCCTGCAACTGCTTTTGATAGCTTGTGACATCATTTCGTTGTTTATAAGGTTTTAATAAATTCCTTATTTTGAGACGATAACTTGTTATACATTTGATGATAGAATATTGAAGTACAGTGAGAATTGGAGCCTTAACCCAAATTTCTGCAATTTTTATCGCAACAACTTATCTTCATATGTTGGTAGTACATTGTAACTTATACATTTGGAAGCTCCAAATATAGGACATTCCAAATCAATTCGGGTTTTACGCGACATTTTATTAATCTAATCTCTAGTAGACACTCACGTCACTCACCTCCCTTAGTTAACAAGCAACTGGTGTTTGTTGTTTTACCAAATTGTCACATTTCAGTGGGGGTAACTATCTACCAAAATGGTTCAGCATTTTTTGTTACATGTTTTTATCCTTTGCAAATATTTAAATTTTAACTTTGAAATTTCAGCACCCTCGTGGCAGTTTGAATAATAAAAATATGAAATACTTTATTTAACAAAAAATGTTCACTTTTGAGTCTCAAACAAGTTTTGCATTTGCAGAATTAGCCATTTACAAAATTCAAAATTTTAAAATTAGCTGTCATTGTGGCAGTTGAAAACATGAAAAAAATATATTTTCGTGAAATGAAAAAAAATATTGTTTCTTGGTTTTGCAACTTTTTTATAGATGCAAATTCCAATTTTTGAAAAACACTGAAATCGGCCCACCCTACTATACAGTATTCTACTGCAGCAACATTTTCAGATTATTACAGTAATTTTAGTTTACTTGGCCTTATCAAATGACTCACTTGTGGGTAGTTTATTATTGTCTTACCTTTAATAGCTTTCATTCCATCTTTGGTAACGGGATACAACGGACTCAATTGAAATATCCACTTGCCCTCACTTTAGAGTTATGAGTTCTTTAAAGAAGGATCATTTGTTTTTTATTAACCCTTTAAGTGGTAGAGGTAGCTATAGCTACCACCTGTTATTAAAGTCCACTATCCAGTAGCACCCATGCGAATTTGATCATTATGGCTTCTACTTGATGCATTTAGTTGTCTTGGTGTCTAATCCTACCGCATCGTAGATATTTCGCGCGAAAATCCCCTCTCTTGGAATTGCTGGTATGAAGAGCTACCAGTGTCGCTTAAAACAACTCACTTTCGATTGTTTACAAAGGTTTTTATTATTCTAGTTGTTTTTTGACTGTGTTACAGCTGGTGGAGTGGTGAAATAAAATGGTAAGTTCTTCTACTATGTATTCTTTCTTATTTAGTGTATTGTGCGTGTTGAAATATTGACATATTCATGAGTAATACAAATATATGATATAGATGTTACTCCACCTAACCTCTGATACGAAACAAAAAAAAATTTTTTGTTTAGTTTTTTGAGTATAACCTGGTTTGTTTTTTTATGGGTGTTATCAACCAATATAGTAACTTCCTAACTGGCGTCAAAAGTTTGATCTTAGGTTTTCGGCAAAGTTGTTATAGCCAAAAATATTGTTACAGAATAATGAGTAAGACTTATCTGACCCAGGCCCAATTACAAGAGTTGGCTAACGAGTTGTCTGACGATGAAAATTATTGTCAGTCGGACTATGATGGTGATTCGGATGCAGAAGACATTATGCCATTATCCAGCGGGACATCTACTTCAGGTACGCGTTATTCTCAGAGAGATGAAAGAAAAAAAAATTCTAATGATGAAGATGTATTAGAGGCCGAAATAGAAAGTACATTCGATGATTCCGATGTCGATCCCACATTTGATCCCGATGATGTTATTCCAAATAAAAAAAGGAAATTCTTTAGAATGATCTCTCATAGTTCAACTTCAAGAAGCGAGAGTGAGGACATGGATGAGCATGATACTGACGACCCGCCCCAGGATTCGTCAGCATTGTGTCAAGAAACGTTCTACTGGACTAAAAACAATCAGCCTCCATTACAATACGCAAGTTATCAATTTTTGGAAACTACTAGGGTTCACAAAAACGATAGAGATCCAAATAATATTTCTCCACTGAAGTATTTCAAACAGTTTTTTGATGAAAATCTCTGTGGAGAAATCATCACCCAATCAAATTTATATTCTACCCAAGAAAACACATCTCTGAATTTAGAAGAAAGCGAGTTTTCTGCCTTCTTGGGAGTCCTTGTCATAATGGGTTTCCACTGCTTACCCACCATGAAGTCATATTGGTCTAGTGATTCAAATTTTCGAGTTACCCGAATAACTGACATATTCACCCTCAAGAGATATTTGAAAATACTCAGGTATCTGCATATGAACGACAATTCCAAGATGCCAGCTCCCGGAAGTCCGGATTTCGACAAACTATACAAAATTCGACCACTTGTTTCAGATTTGAAAGCAAAATTTTCGTCTGCTTTTTTCCCATCAAGGCATTTGTCAATTGACGAAAGTATGATAGGCTTCAAGGGCAGAACGTCGTTGAAGCAATACATGCCAATGAAGCCCATAAAAAGGGGATTCAAGGTGTGGGCCATTGCGTGTGCTGAGACGGGTTATCTACTCGATTTTGATGTTTATGAAGGCAAAACTACCAAGAATCCGAATGCTGATATGTTGGGTGAAAGTGTCGTACTAAAACTGAGCGAACATTTCGCTAGTAAAGGTTATTGTGTCTATTTTGATAATTTTTTTTCCACCCTGCCATTATTCCGGAAATTACTTGACAAGCAGATTTTTGCATGTGGCACTGTTCGGCAAAATAGAAAGCAATTTCCAAAACAGTTTTTATGCCACGATAAACTTTTGAAAATGAACGAATCAGACTCCGTTTGTTCTGGAGATATATCCGTGTATAAATGGAAAGATAGAGGAAAGAAATGTGTGACAGTTGTTAGTAACAGGCACGCATTTCAAGATCAGACCGAAGTGTTGCGTACTGATAAAACTGGAATACGACAAAAAGTCCCCTGCCCCAAAGCTATTGCGGATTACAATTCTTATATGGGAGGAGTTGACCATTTTGATCAGTTCCATGCCAGTTATTCCTTGTCTTGGAAATCACGGAGGTGGTGGATGAAGATATTCTTTTATTTGTTGGATGCTGCAATTGTAAACAGTTACATATTGTATAAGGAAGACATGAAAAAAATTTCAAATCAAAAGCCAATGAGCCATTTGCAGTTTAGAAGTACTCTTGCAGATGCTCTGATTTCTACATATTGTAACCGAAAACGCCCAGGGCCGCAAAAAAAATCAAATTCATTCGATGACGCAGGACATCTTCCTATAAAAGGAACTTATCGTCGTTGTGCAGGTTGCAGTAAAAATAAAAAACAAACACGCTCCAACATAATTTGTAAGAAATGTAATGTCGCCTTATGCAAGACATGCTTTGAGCCATTTCACTCAAGGTAGTTTTATGTATATTATTATTATCACCAGGAATTAAAATTATTGAGTTTTGTGAACTGAATAAAGATTGAAATTCAAGCATGAGAAAAGAATTATTCGAATTTTGTTGTTGTCCTAAATGAACCTTGGTAGCCATATGTACCACCAATCCTCTGGTTTTTTCTTGTAAAATTTATATTTTTATTTTTTTAAAATATTTTTTCCATGTTATATGTACTACCCTTGACAGGTATACACAATAAAAATCATTGAAAAGGAAAAAAAAAGTTTTGCCACTTAAAGGGTTAAGCCTTGTTTTCAACACATTCGTTTCATTCTTGAATTTGAAATGATATGAAAGGTTCGGTTTCAACAAGGTAGCAATGATTCAGTTTAAACTATGAAAAAACGTACTTGCATGGCATATACAGGCTAGGCAAAATACACTACTGAAGAAAAACAGGAGAAAGAGATTGCAGTTCCATGACAACATTTTTTCGTGAACTATATAAGTTCATGTGGAAAGAAGTATAAAACATTTTGACGGTTCTTTTAAACAAATCATCGCCTCTGGCCATACCCTTACTGGATCACCCAGTACAGCCTGTATCTTAATTAAAAATTTCGGAACTTTGTTGAATCTGTTTGTATTCATCAGTATGAATGCTTTCCTCGTTATGATCATGACAAACCCAAGTTATGCATAACATGATGTAGAATTAGAACGTTCTGAAAATTGGAAATAAAAGATGCCCAATGAAGAAATGAAATAAAAATACGTACATTTTTAATATTTTTATTGAAACAAAATTGTTGTTCAGTTTTTTGGGAAAATTATCCTGATTCTATTATACATAAAATGTCAATAATCTAGAAATGTTAGGTAAAAATCCACATTCTACATACCAACAAGTAAAATACATAAATCAAACTAACACTATTCACACAACTCACAACAGTAATAATAGTATAATTCCGGCACCCAACAAATGATTTCATTAGAAATAAATTTATATTGTTAATTATAAACATATCGACCTCAAACAAACTATTAATTTTTTATTAATATATCATATTATCGCATTTACTAATATTAAATAAAATCACCTTGTACGAAATAAAATATTCTTTTCTTTATTCATTGTAAATAAAAGGCACCCAAATAAATATTTATTAACTATAAGCCTTATCTTTTTTTCAGTGTGAGTTATGATCTACATTACCGTTTGTTAAATAATATACTATTATATAATATTATATACAGTGCGGTCCAAAGGTATGGAATAAATTCATTTTTAGCGTTATTATATATTTTATGAAAAAATCCTGAAACAGGTCAATTTTTATTGGCAATTTGACAATTTACAGTATGAAAATATTACCCCCTTCTTGCACCCCCTCTGAATTATGAGCACTCCCTCAAAAATTTTAAATGAGAAGGGGGGTCGTGTGGCATCTTGTTCGAAAGGGATTTTCATTATCTGTTCAGCAATACTAAGTTTTTCATATTTGGTGCAACCATAACTGAGAAATTTTTTTATTAAAATTTAAAAATATTGACACTGTAAATTATGTATCCGTTGAAAAAACCTGAAACAGGTCGATTGCTATTCTCAATTTGACAATTTATACTTTCTTATCTGTCTTGCTAAAAAAGTCAGGAAAAAGTCGTTGAAGACACCAAAAAATTATTCACAAAACCCATAAATAATATAATGTCAATCTAGTAAACTACTGTTATTTTGATATTTGTGAGTTGCTGGCAGACGTCGGTGTATTGAAAAATATTTTTGTGTGTATTCGATTCATCTATGGCTCATTTATCCGAAACTCAAAGAATAGACATTTTAATTATGCTTGGATGCGGTAATAAAACACGAACTCAAACGGAAGTTTGTGAAATGTTCAATAATAAATACCCTGGTCAACACGTATCACAATCTACAGTTAGCAAAATAGAAACAAAATACCATGTAAAAACTCGTCAAAAACCAGGTCGAAATGCTGCATTGGATGAGGAGAAAAAGTTAGATGTACTGTTAGCGATTGAGGAAAATCCGCATATGACAAGTAGACAACTTGCCGCCGACAATGATGTAAGTAAATCATCGATATTGAGAGCTTTACATAAAGAAAAATACCATCCTTATAAAGTTCAGTTGGTTCAGGAGTTAAATGAGGATGACCCTGATAGAAGGCAACAATTCTGTGAACTGATGATAGATAGAATCGAAGCAGATTTGCAGTTCATAAACAAAATTGTGTTTTCTGATGAAGCTACTTTTTATTTAAATGGAACGGTTAATAGACAAAACTGTAGATATTGGAGCAGAGAAAATCCTCATTGGATGTGTGAGGCTCACACACAATATCCCAAAAAAGTGAACGTTTGGGCTGGTATCATTAAAAACAAAATTATTGGCCCCTATTTTTTTGAAGGCACAATTAATGGTGAGGTTTATCTAGGTTTTTTGATGAACTTTTTAGTGCCTACATTAAAAAGACTTTTTCCCGATGTTAATGATCCAAATGGAATAGATAGATCAATTTGGTATCAACAAGACGGAGCTCCACCGCATTACACACGTATTGTTCGAGATTATTTGACAGAAGTTTTTCCCAATAGGTGGATTGGCAGACGTGGAACGATTGAATGGCCGCCTAGATCCCCCGATTTGACTCCTCTCGATTACTTTTTATGGGGTTATTTAAAATCAAAAGTATATTTCAATAGACCAGACAATATTGCAGATTTAAAAACTAGGATATCGGAAGAAATTAACAACATAACCCCTGAGGTCCTACAAAATGTTCTACGAGAATTCCAAGATCGCCTTGCTTATTGTCAAGAAGTGAATGGTGGTCATTTTGAACATTTAATTTAACTGTAAAACAAATTGAAATATACTTCCTAAACATTATGTTACATTATTTCCTTCAGTCTATCAACATTTTACATATTCAGAATAAATTTTCTCAGTATTGCTGAACAGAGAATGAAAATCCCTTTGGAAAAAGGTGCAACACAACCCCCTTTCTCATTTAAATTTTTTGAGGGGGTACTCATAATTCAGAAGGGGTGCAAGAAGGGGGTGATATTTTCATACTATAAATTGTCAAATTGAGAATAGAAATCGACCTGTTTCAGGTTGTTTCAACGGATACATAATTTACAGTGTCAATATTTTTAAATTTTAATAAAAAATTTTCTTCGTTATGGTTGCACCAAATATGAAAAACTTAGTATTGCTGAACAGATAATGAAAATCCCTTTCGAACAAGATGCCACACGACCCCCCTTCTCATTTAAAATTTTTGAGGGGGTGCTCATAATTCAGAGGGGGTGCAAGAAGGGGGTAATATTTTCATACTGTAAATTGTCAAATTGCCAATAAAAATTGACCTGTTTCAGGATTTTTTCATAAAATACATAATAACGCTAAAAATGAATTTATTCCATACCTTTGGACCGCACTGTATATTATATATATATATATATATATATATATATATATATATATATATAATATTATATAATATACTATTTTTCATCATTTTTCATAAACACTATCACAATTATCAAGTAGAAAATACGATAACTATGCCTACACTGAAAGAACAGTTTAAGGTACGGTTCCTTCCATGCGGCCGTCGTACACGGCGGCCGCAGTGCGTCGACCGGATGCGTCAGCCGGTCGATTTCATGGTTTCTTCCATGCGGATGTCGTGTACGGCGGACGGAGCCGGTTTTCTGCCGATGGTGCTAGTAATGCTAGTTCACAGTAGTTGAAGTGAAGATGGATGATCTTTTCGACCTTATTTGTTATTGGAAGTAAATGACGATGAGGAAATCCTGCAGTTAATCGACTTGGAAAAGAGCAATGCGGATATAAATCCAATATTCAAAAAAAGGCGTGAAGAGGGGTGTTCTGTTACATTAATTAATCGACATCTACTCGGGAATGAAGTAAAATTTAGGGAATATTTCAGGTTGAACAAGGTGCAGTTTGAGTACATCTTTAACCGAGTTTGGTACGTTATAACCCCAGAGGAATACAAAAACTCTTATGCGGTTGCGACTACACTGCTTCTGGAGCAGTACCGTCGCAACGGTCGCAGTCGTTCACGGCTGACGTGTCCGGCCGCCGCTTGGAAGGAAACAACACGTGTAGCAGTAGGTTACGACCGCCGCACTGCGGCCGCCGTGCGCGGCGGACGCATGGAAGGAACCATACCTTAGTTAAATTAACTAAGAGTCGTCAACTGTCACCAAATCCGTTATTGAGATATGGCTTATTAAACATGTGTTACAAAGAAACAAATCATTTGTTTACACCTTAGTGAATAAAGACGTATTCAAAGTTATCTTATATTTATTCCATCATAATATTCATTTATTAATAATGAATAACCATTTTGCTTTCTGTTATAAATGTATCATAACTATCAATATGTTTGTATATTTCAAATACTAATAAACACTGAACAGATTTTATAACAACGAAATTACTGTTTGTAGTTATAACGTAATATAGGTAAATTTGTTCACTGTTATTCCAGATTGAATTATTACACCTAGATGCTTGTTTACCATACAACATGAAAAAGTACTTATTTTTGATAATGAACAAATATTTTTTTGCTGGAATAACTGAAATATATTCATAAAGTTTTATGTTCTTTCTGTGAGATAATATTTTGTTATGATTATTTGGGAATGAGATCATAATAAATAAATATTTTTTTAATGAAATATCTATTTATAAATTCTATTAGTCTAAGTGTTAAAAATGGACAATTTTTGAACCCCACCAAAAATATATAGGGTTATCCGCATTTGAGTGACTTTGGTAATATTTTTAAATATGACACCCAGATGTGGTTAGGGATCATCATAACGAATCCAGTGATACCAGGTTTGATGGGATTATGTGAAACGGTTGCGGAGATATGGGCAAAAAACATCCTCGTATGTCTAATGGGTATGACTGAGACACCAAACGATTCAGAAGGTTGAAAATCTCTGTCGCACTCATTGGGCACATGGCGAAGTTTTTTGCCCATATCTCTGCAGCCGTTTGATCAAACCTGGTATGACTGGATTCGTGATGACGATGCCTAACTAAATATGGAAAAATATACTGTGTGTCCCTTTTAAAAATATCATCAGTCATTTTTACTCAAATGCGGATAACCCTATATATTTTGAATGGGGTTCAAAAATTGGCCGATCGGAAAAGAAAATCGACCTGTCTGAGGAATTTTCCGAAATATCTTTATATTCAGAAATAATGAATTTATTCCATACATTTGCATCGTACTGTATGAACGTCGCACTGCTTTTATGCGAACAAAGAAGATTTAATTCAAAATCACATCATGAATATGATATTTTTAACAGAAAACATACAAGTAAAAAGGACAGGATAATAAATTGGCTAATGTTTACAAGTGTCTGGGCAGACAGTAATGAAACAATTTATCTTTTATACAAGTGATTTATTTTTTATACTAAAACTTGTTCGATACATAAAGGAGAAATTGGCCGCATAAATAACCTAAAATATATCAAATAAACAAAAATGCAAGTCGAAATTAATAGTGAATAGTACCACTATTTTGTAGTCTTCAACTGCATATGATTATAAATAAACGAAAACATGAAATATTCCAAACTTAAACAACATGAGGCTAAGTGCGAACATAACAAATGAAAATATAATTCTTATATATAACAATATCATAGCCGAAATTTTGATTGCAAGATTCCTAGCAGACAGACATAAAACAACACAAGTTGAATTAAAAGCTTCCAACTTATGTACTTAGGTATACTGCGTTTTGAGTTTCATTGTGAATATGGCACAAATAATAAAAAAGGACCGTTATTATATGTGTATAATGTACAATTTTGGGTTGGCGTTTTCGTATTTTTTTTTCACTTTTAATACGAACATTTTTTTTGTATAAGAAATCACCATTCTACGATATTTCATGAATTTTATTTATAGGAACTCCTTTTATTTGTTGATAATCAACGTATGTTCATAGTTAACGTACCTATATTTTGTACCGTAAACCAATAAATAACTATATGCTTTTTTAGACAGAAAGCGATTCCGTGATCTATAATAATAACTAATAATTACAATCCCTTTACCACTGAATTTGCTTTCACTGGTTTTCTCACACAGCTTGCCGGTCTACGTTTTGAGGTTATGTTTCATGTAGGCATAGATATCAAATAATGATAATATGATTTCGATACTCACGAATGACCTATGGATTTATTTGAAAACAGTTTTTTGAATTCAATTACTTTTTTAGGAAGAAACTTAGGTTCAAAATTTTTCATGAGTTCTTCGCCGGCACCACATTCGCTTATTAACAAATCCAAAGCACTAGTATAATCGGCCTCATCCATTATTGTTCATCATTGAACTTATGTAAACTGTTCTGACGGCTTCTTATCACATCAAACACTAATAGTAGAATCAGTAGGTACACCTGGGACGCTGTGGCTTTGCGTTGATCTCTCCTTGCTGCTTCGTAGTTCGTACAATGGCGGTTGAGTTGGCAGTTGAGTTGGTAGAAACAAAACGGACAGGTGGCTGGCGCATGACTGTTTCTTAATAAGACAACCAAATAACGTTTAATATCTTTTCAAAGATATATATCAATAATTACAAATGATTCGTTAAAATATCAAATCCGAATCATGATAACAATACACATAGATTTATTATTGTACAACTCTTCGTTTATTAATAATCACTAAAATATTACTGAACCTTATTAATAAAAAACTTTCTATCTGTGCAATAAATGACTTATTTATGAATAAAATAGGTATTCCGTTTACAATAACAGAAAATAGCAGTACCAAATCCTTTGTTTACAGTAAATATGAAAATATATTCCAAATAATTTCAATAAATCATCCACGTTTATTGTGAATCTTTTTCAGTAATTCTTAATAAATTTGGAAGAAACAAACATTTGATTATTATAACTGAGATTTTTCTTTCTGTGTATAGAGTCTTTCACGACGATCGTTTATTAGGATAATGTTTTCAACAATTGCTTAGTATTGGCCTTAATAGACCAGGATCCCACGCCTATTTCCAAAAATGATTAATAACAGCAGGCTGAATCTTCCTGAACAGCTTCATTTTTCCGAGACGCCCAAGTTTTTCCTCTACGAAAATTCTCGGTAGTGGTAGCTAATAAACTAAGCAGGCTTCAATCATGTCGATTTGGTGATAGCAAAAGAGTCAGTAATAACAGTTTTTCAGTTGAACCTCGAGATAATTCGATAAAGTACTCGAAATAACTTTTGCCCTACAAAATGGATGGTAGCACTGAAGAGTCCTCCACTCCCAACATGTACCAATGACGTGGTCATAAAAAATCATTAG
Organism: Chrysolina oricalcia; assembly: GCA_944452925.2. Classification (NCBI taxonomy): domain Eukaryota; kingdom Metazoa; phylum Arthropoda; class Insecta; order Coleoptera; family Chrysomelidae; genus Chrysolina; species Chrysolina oricalcia. Next base: position 4,676,559 of record OX101815.2, on the reverse strand, counting down.
TAAAGTTGACTACATCCACCCGTAGATGTTCCCAGTCCTACGCTCCGAATTGTCAATTAAATGTATTATGTCTCCGGTTGCTGAGAGTGCCACAAACTCTTTTGATTTGCTCTGGTATATATCCAAACATATTTGAGAAGTGGTTAATCGTGTTGATTTTGGTAAATAGACTTTTTATGAATTCGGCTGCAATAAAATGTTCCAAGTTCCACGGTTTCGTCATAAACGCAGCTGTTCTTCACAATTTATGCATCATTCCGATAAACCTCGCATATTTTCCTATTATTACAACATTCGTTTGATAAACTCAACAAAGGCAAACATGAAAACAAATGGTAATTTCGTTTTCAAATCGGGTAAACTGTGTAAAGATTGTACTTTATCAGAGTGGAATTGCTTACCTTGTGCTGCAGTCAGTGTTATCAGCTGCTATTAAAGAGCTGATAAATTATTACCAGATTTTTAATGACACCTGTTTAATTGACTACGTGCGCAAAACTAGCTTACGTTTTTTTCCTGAGGTTTTGATAACGAAATGTTAACAAGACTTTCAGTTACGCTGTTGGTAAAAGTTATTCATTGATTTTGAATCTAATTTTATAGCCGGTTGTTCATTTTCGTTTATGAATTCAAAAGCATATGGAACATTTCAAAAACCCTTTATTTCTGAAACATGCGCCCTATATAGACTGGTGCCTATAATTTTTGTGAAAAAGTAACAGGCAAGGACCAGTTGGAAAATGTTGTTGAGGTTCCAACTTTAGGGAAAAAAATAATTAAACACGAAAACACTCAAAATGGTGAAATGGGGATGCAGTCTAGGGGTTGAAAACGGGTTTTTGCGATTTTCGGCGAAACGGGACGTCTTAGCGGAAAATGTTCAATGGCAAAGTTGTGGATAATAAAAAAATAAAGAACTTTTGCGTACAACACTTTTCGACATAACCTCGAATTAATTGTCAAAATGTCAAAAAGTGCATAATAAGCGCGCGGAATTCAAATTTGCGAAACGCATCACCATTGGTCGAAACGAAGAATGACGTCATATGGCACGTTATGAAATTTAACTGTGTTGATATTCATACTGTGCTAGTCGTCTTTCATAGAAAATTTGTTTTTATTTATATATTTGTAGCGTTTTCCAATACATTGTGCGATTTTGGTCTAGTGACAATTGTAAATTATGACTGAAAGTGGTTTTGTCAAAGCACAATCCGACAATACCTGAACTGATAAGTAGTAATAGTTTATCAAATGATAGTTTTCCTTTTGTAATTTAGGTGAGGCAGGTATATACAAAACATTTATGCATATACAAAACTTACTTCTGATCAATTCACTTCATGTTAACTATCGAAATACAATGTACTCACATTGAAATGATCTTCACAACAATGTAAATGTGATATTGGAGATACTTCGCCTCTTCTCATAACCTTACACCATTGTTTACGTATTTTCGCATCTCTTGGAACAGAAAAAATACTTTACTTGGTGTACTTATAATTGTGTTTTGGCATTCCGGTACTAGACAATTGGCGAAAGAAAATAAGATCACAGCGCCACCTATAGCAAGACTTTGAACTACGAATCACGGACAAAGGTTTTTGACTTTACACGTGTTTATATGGCGTTTTGACGATCTGTACTCCTATTTTCAAACAATTTGTGAAAATTTGTGATTTCTATAACTAAAAAGTGATTGTGTTTCTATTGAAAGACTATAAAGAACGTTTCAGTAAGGTGATTCAAAGGTATTTCATCTCCGATTAGTTTTGAATGCTTCTGCAATTCAAGGTTGTATGGCGTTTTGATGATCTGTTATACTATTTTCAAACAATTTGTAAAATTTGTGATTTCTTTAACTGAAAAGTTATTGTGTTTCTATTAAAGGACTTGAACGATAGTTTCAGTGTAGTTTACAAATATTTTACTTGTTTTTGGAGGTCATGATTTGTGAGTTATTGATCTGATTCATTCTGTTGATTAAGGATATTTCCATGCTCGTTTCCTGTTTCTGTTCGAATTTTTTTGGTTTATACTGTTGATAGACTGCCAAATATGGGAAAATACAATCCTAGTTGTTCAGTCCCAGGATGCAGGACATATGGCAAGAAGGAAAATGTGAGATATCACAAATTTCCCCCAAAAATAAAAGCAAGGTTAAAAAATCACCAATTGGTTCGAACAGATTGAAGAAATTGACCAAAGGAAAGCATGGATTTTGAAACTGAAAATTGGCAAGCTAAATAATATCGAAGTATATGCTTGTTTGACAAACAGACTGATGAATGAATCAGATCAATAATTGATCGCAAATCATGACCTCCAAAAACAAGTAAAATATTTGTAAACTACACTGAAACTATCGTTCAAGTCTTTTAATAGAAACGCAATAACTTTTCAGTTAGAGAAATCACAAATTTTCACAAATTGTTTGAAAATAGGAGTACAGATCGTCAAAACGCCATATAAACACGTGTAAAGTCAAAAACCTTTGTCCGTGATTCGTAGTTCAAAGTCGTGCTATAGGTGACGCTGCGATCTTATTTTCTTTTGCCAATAGCTGTGAAACCGACATACAAAAGTGTTGCAAGATGTATAGAAACCATGGTGTTATCACTAATTCGCTTTTGTTTCAACAAAGTTGTTGAGACTGTAATTGCACTGATACCGTTGGCTTCATTCGTCGATGGATGGCGTATAAGTCGAAAATAGCGGAGTTTCCAACATTCCGAAGTACTGAGTCATAATTATTTGATTGAAATTTGATTGTTTACAAATTATGGTTAATGAATTATCACAACAAATAAAATTCAATGTTGAAAATTACATAACATGACACTTGTCCAACCGTCATCATTAATCTGTAATTTTGCCGCCATCTGTGTGCTAAAGAGGTGAAACGGTATCAAGGCAGTAAAAATATCACGAATCAAGTAGGCCGTACCTTAACACTTTTGTGTGTCGGTTTCACAGCTATAAGAGATCACACCAGGGTTTCTATGTATCTTGGTGTTAAGGTACGGCCTACTTGATTCGTGATATTTTTACTGCGTTGATACCGTTTCACCTCTTTAGCACACAGATGGCGGCAAAATTACAGATTCATGATGACGCTTGGACAAGTGTCATGTAATTTTCAACATTGAATTTTATTTGTTGTGATATTCATTAACCATAATTCGTAAACATTCAAATTTTAATCAAATAATTATGACTCAGTACTTCGGAATGTTGGAAACTCGGTTATTTTCGACTTATACGCCATCCATCGACGAATGAAGCCAACGGTATCAGTGCAATTACAGTCTCAACAACTTTGTTGAAACGAAAGCGAATCAGTGATAACACCATGGTTTCTATACATCTTGAATATCTGCAATACGTGAAATTTCTGTTGTCAGTCGGCGATTATATTATTGATCATGTTTTGTATATCGGTGAATTTATTTGCATTTGGTGTGATCAGGAAGAACTTACTATCAATACCTATGCATCCTTATTACTCTTTCAGTATCTTATTTTGGGTTTGTTAAATGCCATATTCAGTGGCTAGCCTATAACTTTATGCAGAAGGATTTTATTAGGTACATGGCACAGTCAAATAGTATTCTTTTGAATACAAATTGTACCTTCCTCACCTAAGCAACACCATTAAAAGCTAATTATATCGTATTCCATTGTCTGATTACAGTTCCTTCTATACCTGGCACAGGTAAATTTTAATTTATTTAGAGCCTTAGTGTTCGACTACTTAACCCTTTCAGTCCCAATGGGTCATATATGTCCCAGAAGATGTTTAAAGAAGCCCAGAGGGAATTCTGCGCTATTAATTCAGCCCGCGTTGTGTCCCACTGGTAATATACCTTATATCTATTATCCCCACCCGAAAGTAGTAGCGCGATTATGCCGGTCCAGCCGTTTTTTCCATAGCTTTTTTTGCGTTGTTAGAATAATAATCACCGGTGGGATATCTATGTCCCACCTTTCAAACCCATTGGGACAAATATATCCCGAGCCCCCTAAAGACCGCCCCCTAAACTTAAAAAAATAAATAAATAATTATTTTTCAGTTCTCTGTTATCCATTTACTGGCACATCAAAAAATTAAGTTATTTTAACTAAAGCATCAAATTGGGACTGAAAGGGTTAAATACATTTTGAGAGGATACGGGATATGTTTCAAGTATGAAAATTGCAACAACTGCTGAAATTTTATGTTTTGAAAATAGAGGTCTACATGAATCCTCATACTTTGCTTTGCATAAATATCGCAGAACACGCTTCTACAAAATTAGAACATTCGGAAATCGATAACCAAAATGACTTGATAGATATATGATTTCTACGCACTCAAATGTCTACGTAAAGTTAGTTCGTTATGTTTAAATCGAGGGGGAAGTAACTCTTTCATTAGGTGTACATCATAACATTTTCATTACTTCATTAATCATTTCATATTCAACTTAAAATCGAAATTTATGTTTCTGGGGATCCGTGATATGATTTTTTTCGGTTCCGAGTTGGCAAATTTAGGCCGTCTGACAATCGGTAAGTGATCGCCTCGGTGATCGCTGAGCAGACGCGGATTTTCCGATGAATAGTATAACATCATTAATGGTAATTATTTTTCATTAACACCTAAAACTTTTTCATTATTTTTCATTAGAGTAAATTACTGCATTATTTTCATTAGGTGTACAAAAAATGGTTAGTTACTTCCCCCTCGGTTTAAATCATATAAAAAACATGTATTTTCTCCAGTAAAAATGGGTTAATCAATCCAAACTACGAAACAAGAATATTTTGTGTACGAAAAAAGAACGAACCGTTAGCCCAGTAACCCCACAGCTGGCACCGTTATTTTTTTTGTGGTTTGAAAGCATCGAGAAAAGTGGTCATTGACCTTGTATTTCCGGAGTGCTCAGTATATAACCCTGTAAATTTCGGAACTGAATAGACCAAGAACATAGTATTTTATATTTATAATGGATTGATTTTTCGAGGTAACATTAAATTTCAGAACAGTGTACTTGTTGAGATTTTTTCTAAGTGTTTTTTCCTTTTCTTTTCAGAGCATCTGATATTAGAAACTGACCCGGAAAAAGGAAAAACGGAGTTTGCTTTCGATAATCCTGGATTTAAAGGTGAGTAACTATCTGTTATTATTTAGAAAAAATTGGGAACGGGAGTGTTTTGAGTTTAGTGACCCGCCAGAATCTTCCCAACAAATTTTACTTGGAATTTTCATGCTTCATATCATCAAAAGTCGATATTATTTCCAACAGTGAAAGAGGATTCAAAAGGGGGCATTGCCCCTCCCTCTGTCAACAGACCGCGGTAAAGTTTCCTACTTACCAACCATCGAAATCGTGAAATAAAAAAAAGTCCTCATTTGCAGTTAAATTCTATGCTATCCATTGAATTTATCATTATCACAATTTGTGTAGGTGGATGATTCCATGAAAGTTTGGTAATCCTTCCATATTTTCATTGTATCTTTTTTTATTTCAGATACCAGTACTTTGGCAGTAACAAAAACTGTAGACAACAACAAATCCGATACAGGCAAGTCAAAATGGACTCAATGGTCTCCTCTGTCGGCTCTAACTACCAAACCGGAGAAGAGGAAAACGTTAGATGATACAGCCCTAGAGGTAAATATGCATCTCCTTTAAATCTAGCTTTTGTAAATCGTTGCATCCAAGCAATAGAAAATCCACTCAGAAGGTATAATCATTGACATATGTAAAAACATGCAGTATAGTACATTTCCGAATTGTTCTATACAATTTGAAAAACTGTCATGAAAAACAACAAAACGATTTGATTCGACTTTCAGGAGAACGAGGCTAAAGTCATCGCGCTGAGAAGCCATGACTTCACCGGTCTGGGGTTCAACATTTGCGGGAACATGAAAGAAGGCATTTACATCAAAGACGTTCTGCATAGAGGTCCGGCCTTCGAATCTGGCAAACTGTCGCCAGGCGACAGGATCAACAGCGTCACCATCAACTTCGAACACATGGTCTACGAAGATGCCCTGACTATTCTGAGTTACGCCAGTCCCTATGACGTCATGATCGAAGCGAAAAGCGGCAAAACGTTCCACGGAAATACTCCGGGACAGGGAGGTCAACCGAGCCACCCTGTATACAGAAGCTCTTCCTGCGCGGACTTGTACCATGTAAGTATTTGAAGTTTTTTTGATGAATCTTGATTGTTTTTGCTTCACGTTGGGCGCCAATTCGTGTATAGTTGACTTGTATAATTATTTCATTATGAAACGTTTTGTTTCAGGTGGAAAAAGCAGCTAAAAAAAGGTTATTTGGCGAAGATTTCAGCGGTTCACTGAGTTCCACTTACTCTAGCTTGCAAAAATCGAGGAGCAACATGACCACCCTGGAAAGAAAAGACTCCAAATCGCCCTTAGCCAAGCAAGCCCACGCCAAAAAACACTCAAAACTTCTGAACCCGGAACAACTGAAGAGCAATTTGGAGCAGAGAATTCTAGCCGACCACCAGCACAATCTACGAGTGAAAGACAGGCCCCAAGAAGTACAGGCAGAAACGCAAAAACAGGAAAATAAATTCCCCAAATTCGGCATTCGTGTGATGCCCCTAGAACTCCAACAGAAAAGTCCCAAAAGCATGGAGCAAAACGAGAATAACATGAACATCGAAAAGAACTTGGAGATCATGGGCATTGACGAAGTGGACGACTTGTCGAAACCCGCACCTCCCGTGAAGAGGCGCGAGAAGAAAGTCATAGAAACGCCGGAAACTTTAGAGAGAAACAGCCTGAACGGTTCAGGCATTAGGCGGAACAAGGACGGCATTCCCTTGGAACTGCCCGCGCAAATGATGAACGCAGCTACAGCTGCGCTCCAAAACCGTAAAAGCCATAAAGATGACGCCAGACCCGCCAGGGAAGAAGCCAAAGCTATAAAAGAAGAAGATGCACTAGAGTTGAGAGAAGAAGACGCCAGAGCCGTCAAGAGGAAGGGCAAAGCCCCCTCTCCTCCCGACGAAACCAAACCGACCACCAACTTCGACGAAATCCATTCAATCGAAGACGAAGAAGTGCCTCCGGTCTCACCAGACTCCCAGTGGGAATACATCGATGTCAAAAGAGAAGCTCTCCCGCACGAGAAAGACTACAACTCGGACTCTGAATGTGAAACTGATAACCAATCCTCGGTCAACACGATAGAGCTCAACTCGACGGATATCACCATTCACCAAACCGAGGAAGAAGAGCGGCAGAACAGAAAGACGGTCAGTACTGGGGACCTTTCGAAGCTTAGAGTCAAAAAGATCAGCACCGGGCTCGAGAGAGCTCAGAGTCTGGATATATCCGATCCCAAACACAAAGGCGGGAGGAACACCGATGAAGATGATCCTGTATTGCACAGAGAGCCACGGCTGTCGCTTATTTTAGACGGACTGAACACGTTTCAGCGAAATAGACTGAAGAAGTCCACCGAATGGGGTAATTTGGAAGACGCTATTCTGAAGCTGGACCACGACGAGCATGTTTTTAGCGATGACGAGTCACTGGTGCTGGATAGATTGAGTGTTAGTGAGGAAACTCCGGAATTTGACGCGTTGGTGAACAAAATCAATGAAATTAAAAGGGAATCCGAAAATACCGACAGCCCTGATGGCGTGGAAGACACAAGTGTCCAATTGAGGAGGGTGAAGAATCAGATCTGGCCCAGTTTGGGTACTCAAGCCCCCAATGGGGCAGCTTACGTAGTGAGAGCTGTCGAGCCTGAAAGAATACAAATAGAATCGGGTTTAGAGAAGACAGCAGTTGCCGTTGACAAAGCGGCTTTCGAGAATCAGAGCTATGAACCGCCTCCAAAAGAGCCAGCGGTTCCCCGCAAAATAAACAACAGAATATTTGAACCCTTTGAAACCAAAGCAGTATCCGACAACGTCAAAACTATCACTATTTCTGAAAGTCCCACGCAGCGCGAATCAGAAGAATCTAAACCCTTCCCTTCAGTTCAAAGCATCACATTACAAGACGAAAAACCACCGATCGATATCGTGAAATCTTCTACAGTGCCAGATAGAATTAGCAGCAGACAAAGAGTACCTGATGACATCTCACTGCTGCCACCAGAAACCGAATCGGAACCGAACCAAGCGAGCAGCATAGCAGAACGCGATGTTACCACCAAATCTCCTTTACAGATGGAAGAAGAGGAGTCGCCTGGCCTCGGGGAGGAGTGCGACAACGAGGAAACTCCAGTGTCTTCTCATATCAGACCAGAGGAGGTTCTCTCGAAAATCCCACTGCTGAACTCCATGGTGAAAAACCAGAAAGAAGCCATGAAGAAGTCGCTTGTCGGTAATAACAACACGGACGAGACCAAGACCGTGGTGACTCTGAATATCCAGTCTCCCCAACCGGACTTGCTTGATATCACCCAAAACTTCTTGTACACTGAGCAGCTGAACTGCAACGAGGACGATTATACGTACTCTGTCAAAGATATAAACATCCCCGACGATATTAAGGTGTCTCGGCACTCTTACGGGAGTTTGGAGAGAGAGACGACCCCGAAATCGGACGACGCGAAATCCAAGGATTTTCTGAAGCACGTGAGTAATGTCAACGTCAACTCGAATGGGGACGCAGATCTCCACAGTTTGGAGCTCAGCATCAACGAGCCCAGTGAGCTCTACACCACAGCCATGGATAGTACGACGTCTAATGCAGATATGATTAAAAACGCGACCCTAACCGAGGTTATGACCGCCTTGAAAGAGGATGGCGATAGCCTGGTGGCGGACGTGGCCAACGAACAAGTCGAGCTAACAGGGGGTCAGTTTTCGTCATCGACGAAGATCCCATACAGCGATACCTCCGACAATTCGGTGGAGAGTTCGTCATTCACGTACATCACGGAGATACAGGTCACGCCCAACACTAGCGCGGAAACCAATATCTCCGAGATCGAGATCATCCCCGAGGCACCACCCAAGCGGAACCTGGACACCGAGTTCGAGAACTACGTCAAGAGCTTCGAGTCGAAGCTGGAGACTTTCGAGAGCAACATCCAAGAGTTCGACAAGAACCTGGAGGAGTTCATCAACGAGGAGCCGACCAGCATCGTCGTGAACGAGCAGGTGGACGAGAAGGAGCTGCACAAGATCCAGGAGATAGCGGAGCAGCAGCTGAAGAAGCTGCCCGAGATGAAGTTCACCACGACCAGCTACGAGCAGTCGCGGATACCGGAGAAGCGGCAATCCCAGATCGAGCTGCTCAGATCCAACTTCGAGAAGAGTCCGACGAAGTACGGACGGAACGAGGTGGTCGTCAAGTCGAGAATTCCCATCGCGACGTCGGCTAAGACGCCGCCGATGTCGCCCGAGAGACGCGACTCGCACAATTTGGAGATGGAGAACGATAGAGCGCTCTTGGAGCTGATGTCGTCTTCTGTCAGCTCCACGCCGTACGTCACTTCGAAGTTTCAGAGCAAGCCGCTCAGCAAAAACGTGACGGTTACGTCGATCAGGAGCAATTCGAAAATTCCGTCGGGGTTGCCTACGCTAGGTGGCGGGCGGGCGTCTTTGGTGCCTCGGAAGATTGACGTGGGGGAATCGAACGTGGTGCAGGTGTCGTCCAACGGGAATCTGGAGAGCAGCTTCAAGCAATGGGTTTTCAATCCGTCCAATGTGACTAACGTCATAGTTACTGACAATAAAGATAAGTGATATGGCGACTCAGTTTTAATACTGGTGCAATGAATACGCTCAATTATGGATATTACCTAGAGAATTGACTTGTTCAGTCTTTGAGCTGATTCTGTGCTACTCAGTTATATTATGGCATAAATGCAAACCTAAGTTATTAGTGATTTCAAGCCGATACTTGAAAAAAAAGCTATTTGACATTTGGTCTATGAGTACGGTAGACAGTATTGAAGACCAACGGTCGAAACGCACGATCTCGCCTTTTTGGCAACACCCTTTAGCGTCATACATCAAGTGATAGAGAATAAAATGAGTGAGTTTTTAACAAAAATACTAGTAGGAAACCGACTATGCCATCACATAAAAGACAGTCCGTAGTTATATTGTATTATGTTTTCGACTCGCAACTCTGTCATTTATTAATTTGTTATAAACATTTAAATAACGAAAAACGTGTTTTTTTAAATTGTTTTGCTCATAAAATGAAAACTAATGAAGCAATCTGGAAGAATTATAGATAATTGAAATACGAATAAAATGGGATGTTTTACGACATGGTCGGATCATTGGTAACGGAGAAAAACTGGAAAAACCGGAAAATTTCGCGATTTATTGAAAAATTCAGAACTCCGCCAATTTTTAAGGAGTAGGATTTGCCTTTCTCATAAAAGTATTGAATAATGTTTACTTTATGTGTGCACAAAACAGGCGCTGTCGGATCGTTAGTTTTGGCACAGTTGAAATTTAAATTTATTTTGCACCATCTTGCAGCGTGCCTGGATGCTCTAGTGATAGCCCGATTTCAATTTCTCAAACAAATTATTAGAAGTATAGTACTACAAAACGTATATTCTCATTTTGTGCCACAATGGTGCAAAATGGATGAAAAATGCTTGTAAACATGACTGAAAACGGCCGAGCACCCTTTAGCTGAGGAGTAGTAGGAGAGTCCGGGAGATGAGGGGTATTCTTCTAATGAATGTGTTACGTGATAATACGCTTCCCCTCATCTCCCGCTCGCTACTACCACTCGACCGCTTTCACCAGCTCGGCCGTTTTTAGTCATGTTTGCAAGCATTTTTCACCCATTTCGCAGAATTTTAGCGCAAAATGAGAATAAATGTTTTGTGGTACTGTACTTCTACTTTCAAAATCAGTTTTAGAAATTGAAATCGGACCATCACTAGAGCCTCCAGGCACGCTGCAAGATAGTTCAAAACAATTTTTAAAAACACGTTTTTGTTATTTAAATGTTTATAACAAATTAATAAATAACAGTTGCGATTCGAAAACAACAGAATATAACTGCGGACTGTCTTCCATGTGATGGTACAGTCGGTTTTGTACTAGTATTTTTCTTAGGAAAAAATGCTCTATTGATTGGCCTATCACTGAATTAGTTAATATCTAGCCACATCGCCTTTGAATATGTCTGCTGTGGCAATAGAAAAGTCACTAGGTCCCTGCCAATAAGCCCGGAAACCACTAATAAATTGGAATATACTAGACGTGGACGCCTATTTACTTTGACGAAAGAAAATATCCATGTATTGTTCTCTCGGTAATCTTACATTTGAAAAGAGAATAGCTACTTCCTTGGCTTATACCTGTAGGACCTTCTATTTATACTAAATAGCTCTAAATCAACTGGTGTGTGGAGGATAGGTAATAGGAAAGTTTCCCCTTTCTTCGAATCCAATCTCAGAGAGTTTATATCAGGAATCTTCACTTGAATATTACCCTCATATATAAAATTTTGCCTAAGATTGCAATTATAAAAAAATTACAGAAGTAATTGGACTGCAAAAACATACCGTCGCCATGACACCACAAACAATACTGAAAAATGACAGATAAACAGTAAAAAAATTTCAGATAATTTAACATTATTTTCGTATTTTGTAAAATATGAAAATAAACTTGTGCAATTTTTAGGTAACAACGCTTTCTTGCTAAATTATCGATAATTTATATGCACTTATAACCGATAAAGATGTAAAAACTGGAACCAGTAGAGAAGAATCAAGACATTTTGGAAAAAAGTTGAGCATTTCTTTGGATAATTCACGTGTAAGCTTCATCATTTGCAGTTAGAGAACAAGACAGTCGTTAGTGTCATTGGGAATTGCAATGAATATGATATTGTTTCATGTATTGGAAACAAATGACAATTTATATAAATTATAAAATTATGGACAATGCAGGTCCCAAGCCTGAACCTTGGAGCACTTCAGTATCGGAACAGTTGCAATCTCGAGCAAATTTTTCTTCTATATTTATTGTGCCGCGTTTTGGCGTTAATGGATGATCTAAAACAATTTTTTTTTGAAAAATTCCCCTAAACTATGGCTGTAGGAGTTGAATTTTCCTTGGCAAGTTAGGATCAGGTCAAAGACTAGATATTCGTCATTGGAACTGTTAAAGCAATGAAATGTTTAATTTTACGAGAACATTCTCAGATATACCTTATATTTAAGATTTTTATTTTGAAATTGTTAACGATTTTATGTACATAATGTAATAATATATATTTTTTAGAAGTTATTGTTGACGGTCTACAGATTTTAAAGGTGCATAACATATTTGTATATATTTTGATATATTAATAAACGAAAATATTTTTCCCATGCGTGTCCTTTTTTACGAATTATCTACAATATCAAAATCAGGGTTGCGACGATTTGAATCGAATGATTTAAACAAATTCTTTCTATATTAACCGTGATTTAAATCAAATTTTAAACTGCTGTAAAAACGAGTCAGTGAAGCGCAGATAACTAACTCATCACGAAATTCAAAAAAAGGAGGATAGTTTATTCAAAACTAAGTTTTTATATACATTATGTGAGTGTAAAAACATTAGTACTCGTCATCAGTCCAACGTAAATATTCATAAATTAAACGAAAATGAAAAAAATCACGATTTAATCAAAAATATCAGATTTTTTTATTTTTTCGAACAAATTGTGATTTTTTTGCAACTCTGAATTCGAAATACGTCTCTCTTCAACAGTCTTACGAGTTAGGATCAACTATGAAATTATTTTATCACTCTCCTGCAAACTTCCTTTTTTGTTTTTCTTTCAAGAATCAAAAAAATTATTAAATGTTTCAATAATATTTATTAATCAAAAAGAAACAAACTCGTCAATGAATTGAACTGAAATTACACTATCAAAAAACATTATTTGATAATATAAATATTTCAAATGAACTGAAATATTTTAATCTCAGACCCCATATGAAGAAAAACCTGAAAACTTGTGCATTGAACTTCAATTTTCTAAACATAACAATCACCTACCACTAGAAACATCCAATAAGTCCTGCTTAATGAAGTTATCTTTTTTATGTTGTTTGGAGGGAGCCCCAGACTAAATGTGTAATATTTCACAGCCAGGCAAACTTACACAATGACAAGGATTAATGCTAATTGGATGGTGTTATGAAATAATGAGTCAAGCCACATTTTATAATAATTGAGTTATCACAATCATTGGAATTTGGAACCCTCAAAGCAGTGTTTATAGAGAAAGAAGATAGCCAATCTTACATACTTTCAGTTGGATCCAAATGGAGACCATCACTAGAGGTCGCTAGTCCACGAGTCTCCAGTCACGTCTGTTCTTAATTTTAACGTATGTATTTGATCAGTTCGTAAAATATGATTTATTGAGTAATCCTATAGATGGCTCTGAAATATGATTTTGACTAGGGTCACTGGATCTAGAAGGCCGTGCCGTCCTTACGGGTATGGCAAATGGGCGTGGTCCAATACTTGAAATAGTTCCAGTATTCCAATAACCCACAAAATCACCAATTAGAGAGCAAGTTTTGTGGGTTATTTGAACACTGGAACTATTTCAAGTACTAGACCACGCCCATTAAGGACGGCACGACCTTCTAGATTCAGTGACCCTAATTTTGACACATGCATTATTTGTTCAACACTTGCTATTAATATACAGGGTGGGGCACAGAAAACGAAACAGATCGAATATCTTCGAAACGCATGTGTTGTGAATAAAATACAGAAGCACATCGATTTTTAATCCAAGGGGAAAATCTTTCTATCATAACCTCAACTGTCATACCTCTTGGGCCCTATCACCCAAACAATTTGAATAGGGAAAGTAGTAAGTGTGACACATCATTAGGAAGGTAATTTCATAAGGAATTCAGCCATGTCAATTTTTGCCACCTAACTTTTCATTTTGGCGACCTCTTGCGGGACAAACAACTGTTTCGTATTCCAAATTATGATACTGCATTTGCAAGCTATTCTGACATAAATTAGGTGACGATGCATTATGGAATTTTTCTAAATGAAAAAACAAAATGGCGGACATGATTTGCAATTATGGTGCGATTCGATTCAAAATTGATATGTGGTGGTTTCCAAGGACGGAAATTATGATTTGTTTGTCAATGCGAAAAAATAAGATGGTGGCTCCAAGATGGCGGACGAAATTTGTAATTCTGGTCTGATTTGAATCAAAATTAGTATGTGGGGATTTTTAGGGTGAAAGATTATGATGTTTTTGTCAATGCAAAAAACCAAGATGGTGGACGAAATTTGTAATTGTGGTTCGATTCGATTCATAATTGGCATATGGGGGTTTTTCAAGTTTTCAGTATAACTAAAATGAAATGATTAAATTCATAAAAAAAAATTAAAGAAATGCGCTAAAAAGGAAATAATATTTTTTTCAGATGTGTGACAGAGGTTATTCTATACGTAACAGAATCAAAATTTTACCTCGCAAAAATACCTATTTTGTACTCGCGGCAAGCTTTCGAATCTGTTACGGACAGAGTAACCTACGTCACACATCTAAAAAAAATATGAATACCTTTTCTCTCTTTTTCGTTTATTTGCCGTTATCTCCTTTCAGCGCATTTGTATAAAAGCTTTTTTTTATCAATTTAAATAATTCATTTTATTCATACTGAAAACCCCCATATGCTAATTTTGACTGTAATCGAACCACAATTACAAATTTCGCCCGCCATCTTGTTATTTGCATCGACAAAAAATCCTAATTTCTATCTAACCCTGAAATTCTCCACATACTAATTTTGATTCGAATTGGACCAGAATTACAAATTTCATCCGCCATCTAGGACCACCATCTTGTTTTTTTGCATTGATAAACAAATCATAATTTCCGACCTTGCAAACCACCACATATCAATTTTGAATCGAATCGGACCATAATTGCAAATCATGTCCGCCATTTTAGAGCCGCCATTTTGTTTTTTCTCTTAGAAATATTCCATAATGCATTATCACCGAATTTATGTCAAAATAGCTCGCAAATGCAGTATCATAATTTGGAATACGGAACAGTTGTTTTTCCCGCAAGAGGGCGCCAAACTAAAAATTTAGGTGGCAAAAATTGACTTGGCTGAATTCCTAATGAAATTACCTTTCCAATGATGTGTCACACTTACTACTTTTCCTATCCAAACTGTTTCGGTGTTGGTGCCCAAGGGGTGGGGGGAGAGGTATGACAGTTGAGGTTATGATAGGAAGATTTTCCCCTTGGATTAAAAATCGACGTGTTTTTGCATTTTATTCACAACACATGCGTTTTGAAGATATTCGATCTGTTTCGTTTTCGGTGCCCCACCCTGTATATGTTATAGTACACAGTATAGATAACAATTTAGTTGGTAAACACATTCAATCTCTTCATTCAATAATCGTTGTCTTTATAACACTTCGAACCTGGTCTGATTTATTCTGACGGCATATATGGAGCCCCATTTCGATGAAATAAATAAATTCAGTTTGAATAAATGAGCACAGGTGTAAAATGTACACACTAGTTAAGTGATCTCTTCAAAGTGAATACAGAGACTAAATAAACTGATGATTACAAACATACTATTTCTTCCATTGTGTGTCACCACCTTTTCACTAGTGAAGTGTGCGACACAAATGTCACCCACCTACTGGTTAAAATGAGTCGCCCAGTGATTGAAATTAAATAACAAACAATAACAAACACAAAGCAGTTTGCCCCGAAAATAATAAGGCACAGGTGCTGTTCACCGGTAGTGTATTATGAGCTTCGTCCCAGTCATTTTGGCTTAAAAAAATACACTGGACACCACATGTAGGTGAAAAGATATGAAATTCCACACTCATTTTTCAATTGAACCATGCCACAGTATTGTTCATGATGATTGAAGTCAAAATTACAAAATTGATATTGAGTTCACGTTCACTTTATTACATTTATGAATAGTTCATTCAATTTATATCAAATAATATACAAAAAAGTATGCACTTCATTTTTATTGAATGATATTAAATTTCTGAATAAAATATGCTACTCTATTAGAAACTATCATTAGAAAATTTCAAGTACGTCCCTGTCACGGCGAACGATCTACTACTAGGATTCCTTGACGAAAATAAAAATCCTCAAGCATTGTTTATATAGAAGATAGTCAACCTTATGGGATTATAATTGGATCAAAATGGATGCGACATGTAGATGGCGATAGTGAGCTCGCATCCAAGTCATGTCGTAACTTCAGTGATCTGGCCTCCAAGTCATTTCGTAACTTGATTGAAACAATGGGACAGCATTAAAACATTGTTTATATATAACATAGTTAGTCAACCTTATGGGATTATAATTGGATCAAAATGGATGCGACATGTAGATGGCGATAGTGAGCTCGCATCCAAGTCATGTCGTAACTTCAGTGATCTGGCCTCCAAGTCCTGTCGTAACTTGATTGAAACAATGGGACAGCATTAAAATCAGGGCATTGTTTAAATAGAACATAGTTGGTCAATGCCCGTGGAAAAGGTATTGACACAAACGCGAGTGTCATCTAGCGTGATTAGTTACAAACATGAATATTTGACGTCATTTTAATGCAGGTTTCTTCAAAAAACCCTGATTTTAATGTTTTTCCATTGTTTTAATCAAGTTACGACATGACTTGGAGGCCAGATCACTGAAGTTACGACATGACTTGGATGCGAGCTCACTTTCGCCATCTACATGTCGCATCCATTTTGATCCAATTATAATCCCATAAGGTTGACTATCTTCTATATAAACAATGATCAGGGTTTTTTGAAGAAACCTGCATTAAAATGACGTCAAATATTCATGTTTGTAACTAATCATGCTAGATGACACTCGCGTTTGCGTCCAACACCAACTACACAGGCATTGACTATCTTACTTCTATATAAACAATGATTAAAATCAGGGTTTTTTGAAGGAACCTGCATTAAAATGACGTCAAATATTTATGTTTGTAACTAATCACGCTAGATGACACTCGCGTTTGCGTCCAACACGAATTACACAGGCATTGACTATCTTACTTCTATATAAACAATGCCTAAAGTATACCTCAAAAAATGCAAGTTGATTGTAGGGGGTGCATTCGTACGGGTGTGTTTTTGCCTCGGTTCGTCGCTAGATGTCTCGCGCGATTGTATCAAACGCGATTTCCACAGGCATTGACTATCTTCTTTCTCTATAAACAATGCTCAAAGTGTTATTCTACAATAAGCATAAATGATTCAACCTGCAATCATAAGGGGGCTCCAGCTACTGAAGATTGTACTAAGCCATCATTCCATAATCTGCTAAACTATTTTGTTGTGGATGCTCACGTACCTGGGGGCTTGGTTCAATGGAATGACCTTGATTATTATCGCATGGGTTGCCCTTTTCTCACTTCCAAAAGTATACAAAACAAACAAAACCCAAATTGATGCCAACTTGGAAATTGTGAGGACTAAATTAGCTGAAATTACAAACAAAATAAAGGCAGCTATTCCCATGGCTAAAACTTACTCTCAATTGTATTTAACCCCGAGTACAATTATTGTATATAAGCTGTTATTTTAATCATTGTATTTTATGTTTGTTTGTTGCTGGGTTTTTGTAATACATTATATCTATATATCTATTTATATAGCTATTTATATAGCTGATTGCGGCTTGACCCATTATTGCATAACAGCATCCAATTGAGAGAATACAGAAAGTAGAAAATAAATAATCTGCAAAAAACTCCTGCTCTCTCAGAATAAGTAATTTGCAACAAATATAAAAACACAAATGCAGGTAACCCCTAAGTGGAATGTCACGCTTGGTGCACTTGAAAGATGACTTGGATAGCACATATTGCTTCTCTCAAACTGTTCCTGTCTTCTCATTTAAAATAGCCAGAATTATGTACATATCTATATCCGCTTCATTATTTTTTATAAAATATTCATTATGGCATCCATCCACGGCCCCTTTCACGCAGAAGACTGTCTATAGTTTTTGGTACTGATTATTTTTATTCCACACATGGCACATATTCCCTTCTTGTAAGCGCAGGCTTGACAGTAATGAGAACCTACTTGGTGGACCTTTTGTCTACATATTCTGTAATAAGAAACAACAATATTATTATTATTTTGTAAAGTAATTAAATTTCAATCCTACTTGCAAGTTTTAAAGGAGGTAGTCTGAGGGTTGAATCTATTTTTTGATGCTGTAAGGGCCTTGTTTTCATTCACCCTTCGACCTCCAGATTCTGTAGTGTTTCTTGCTCCAGTCTTCCATGGGTCCGGGGTAATTACTTTCCCACATTTTTTCTGGCACTTTTCGCAAACCATCACAAAAAGCAATCACTTTCAATGTAATAATGTAAATGTTTACAACAGTCTACTAGCACATAAAACTTTACGGACCTTACGGCAACAAATGATCCCGAGTCGTTCGGTAAATTTCTTGCGGGAAGTTTAAATGACAAATCAGCTGCAGGCAAACTGAGTAGAAAATGCGTAAATTACTAGCCAACTCAACTTGACCTAACGAACCTTCGTTAAACAGAATAACCGTACAAAATTGTTAAGATAAAATTACTTTCTACCACGTAAATATCTTTAAAAACAAAATGCAGTTCGTGTCGTTAATGAGCTCGGGATTATTTGTTGCCGAAAGCTTTTAGTTAGATTAGAAGTTTTTGTCATTTTTCTGTCTTCTGTCAATCTCTGGTGACAGTTGACATAATGACAAATCAATAGGTGCGTCTAACAGCATGCAGCCGTTTTAAGTCTTGTTCATACCCTCGCGAATTTCGCAATTTTTCTGCGAATAAAATGGCTCCCAGTCGGCAGTAATTTTTTTCGCAGAAAAATTGCAAAATTCTCGAGGGTATGAATAAAACTATAGTCGGCTGACAGCTCTTTCAGCTTTATTTAACGCTGGATTTATTTGAAGCGGTTCAGCAGTCTGTAATTTCACAGTTTTCACAAGTATTTTTATTTTTCTGGTGTTAAGATGTCAAGCAAAGAACGAAAATGGAAAATTGGATAATCATTGGGGGCGAAAATAATAATTTTTAGTTAATGGGCAAAATATAGTTATTCAGAGTGTATTGCGTATTATATTGGTGGTGAAGACAAATGAGTATTAGATTTTGTAATGTTTTTTCAAATTACATCAACTTTATACGACTAATTTACAATAAACACAATACACGAGTAAATAAATCATTTTTAAATCCCCAGATTCCATAATTGACAGAAGTAGACAAATGACATTTTATGGGCCGTCTGTAGACTTGTAATGCGCTTTTATGCCCTATCCAGCAAAGCGCTTTCAGCGTTTCTCAGATAGACACAGTTATTGGGGCCAACTTAGGCCTTTTCAATGCTATAGCTGAAATTTAAGCGTCCGACACCAAGACTGCTTGGTCCTGAGGCTTGGCCCAAATGAAAACATCGACATATAACTAAGAAAAATTAATTATTCGTACTATAAGGGCCGGTTATTCAATCCGAAGTAATTCCCAGATTCTTGGTTTCGTTGCTAAGGAACCAGCGATTCTAGCTAAGTTCTATTAACTGAACCAAGATTAGTTTATCTGATTTTGACCCATTTTGTGGTAATGAATATTTTTCTCCGAGCATTTTTACCAACGACCTTCTACAGGATGGAGCGAGAAGTAAACAAACCAAAGTTACACGAAAGTAATACAAATTTTTCCTATGCAAATAACTGAGACATTCGGTTTGTTTCGCATGCAAACGAAAGAGCCTTATTATTGTTCGTATTTCAGCAGTGGCGGCTGGTTCGTTGCGCTGTTCTGTTCTCGAGAAATCATCAATGCGGGAAGCACGGAGTGAGTGTAAAACGGTTTCAAGTTAGCAGAAACGGTTCAAAGTTGCCTGTAGTGAGTTAAATTTTATATTTATGAAATATGCATGTGACCATTGTGATACACCCCTATCGATAATGCCGCTGGCGCTGTCATGAGCGTGGGCTGGTGTTCCCTAGGTGCATAGGAAAACTGCCAATTGTTTGCACCATTAAAGTGCCAAACAAATCTTTTACGTTTGAGTGGGTTTGCTTGATCTAGTATATATGAAATCTTTGATTTTCACTTTCTGGCAACGCATTGTAGTTTCAATACCGACGTTTTTGATGGACTAGTAGTTAAATATGGACAAGTTCACAATAGTACGTATTTACAATACAACAAATAAATAAACATTTCATGAATACAGAATAAGCACCATCTGAAACAAAACAAAAACAAACCTTTTTGGAAGTGGCTAAGATTCCGGTGACGGTCATTTAGCTCTTAGCTGTAGCTGGAACCGACTATTTGACATTATAGCCCTGGGACTTGCTATGAACTTTCTAACTAAATACTGTTCCAGGAATCATTTCTATTTTCCTCCGAATTTGGCGACGACAGCTATTTGCTAGCTAGCAGCAGCAGTAGTAGTGGTAATTCTGATGAGGAATGCTGCTGCTCCTATGAAACCGAAAAAGCCAAGAGGCCAAAGAAAGTTTACGGATTTGCAGAGGCTACAGCTCCAATGTTGAATCCTGACGATTTCAAAAATCATTTCAGAGTTAATAGGACTACGTTTGTAAAAATTTCAGGCAAGTATTGTTACTATATCCCAACAGTTGCAGTTTTATCATTGGTTTTTATTTTAGAAATGATTCAAAGTGATTTCTCTAGTGAACACAAAGGAGGGTGGGAAAGAATAACTCCCGAGAAAGCAGCATTTGTCTTATTGTGGTATTTGGGAAATCAAGAAACTTTCAAACAGGCTTCAGAGAGGTTCAAAATTACAATGAGTTGTATACATAACATTGTTAAAACAGGTTGTTATTCATTTTCATTTGTATTGTTATCATGGTAGGGGTAAAAAAAGTGCTGATAAGGTGTAAAAAAATAACAAATAATGAATACAGCATGTGGCACAATTACAGATAAGAGGCATGAAAGAAAAAGATGAATACATTAAACATCTTGTAGGCAAAATGTGTATAGAAATCCATTTCAGGTACTCAAAATTTATCTTGTAGAATGCCAGAACACGTACTATGGCCTTCAGCCCGAGAATACCCAACCATTGCTGAGTTATTTGAAGACTCTTGTGAGTTGAAGGATGTAATAGGAGCCATTGGAGTGTCCTACTTAAAAATTCCTAAGCCAAAGGAGAATTCCAACTCATTCATTTGCAAGAACAGTTACTATAGTATTGCTGTGCAAGGTAGGAATAAAGTACCATTTGGATTTTGATATTAAAATTGTATACATTTTTCATAGGAGTAGTTACAATAAACAAAAAGTTTATTGATTTCTATATCAGTGAGGGATCCAATACACCAGAAGATATTTTGAATAAGTCATCCATACCTTTGGAGGCAAACAATGGTTTGTTTGAAAATTACTTCTTGATTGGTATGTACCCAGAAGAAACTTTACTTTCTTTCATTTAATGAAAAAACTAAGCATATGAGAATTTGAATGTTTCACCTTGTTAAAAATTGTTTTTCCGTTAATCAGCTGTCGTCCCCTTAGGAACGGCAGCCCTCAGAAGTCGAAACTTATGTGAGCCAAGGATTAATGAGGTCTTACATTTTTACGTACGCAGTCGCCATGGTTTGAACCATCGCCGACTGGCAGCGAAAGTGATTGAAACATGAACACTCGGCTACCTGGCCCCTTGCTTAACAATGTTTTGCTAACATCCTGTTCAAGAATAATAATAAGAATGAAGCATATACCTACGATGATTAGCTACATATTTTTTATACACACAAATTTCGAACATTTGTCAACAATTTTTTGGAAAAAAGGTTACATTTGTTCAGTAACGAATAAACCGACGGTTTTAGGAAGAAAACTTTATTGGTTCAAAAAACATCATAATATATATTATTTCGAGTGCATAGCAGTTTCACAATTCAGTTTCTAGATGATAATTAACCAAGTTGGTATATAATTCCAATCCAAAAAAGAAATCCATTAGACTGGAATCACAAATTCGTGGAGGCCATTTAAAAAGCGGATTCCTGACAATCCAATATCTAGGAACTTATATGTATTATATGTATCATTTTTACGTAAGTAGTATAGAATAAAAAAAACGTTAAACGTTTTCAGGTCATCAAGTTCATCCCAGGCACCCATGGCTACTCCAACCCATCGAAGATGACGGAAACCTAAACCCTTCTCAAACACATTTCAACACGTGTTATGACGCTGGTAACAGTGTCGTCCCCGAAGCCTTCGGGCTTCTGAAGGGTCGGTTCCAGCATCTGCAGCATCTCGAGAACAGGGACGTTTCCTTCATAAAGCAATGTGTGGAGGCCGCATGTGTGATTCACAATTTGTGCATTGACTGCGAAGATTATGAGGACAGTTTTTTCGTACAAGATACGGGCCTGCTTGAAGAAAGTTCGGCAACGAATGAAATAACAAATAGTGTGGCTGAAGAGGTGGTGGACTATGATCTACACTTGGACAGTGGACAGTAACAATTTGAAAAAAGTTGTGGCAAAATGTTCATCATATATTGTAAACTCTTGTGTAATGGTTAAAAGTTTATGGAAATGTGTTAAAATATTTGTTATGTACAGATCGACAAGCGTAAGGATGCCTCTGAGATGCGCAAACGATAGAAAGCGTGAGTAGATGTGCGACAAAGATCGACTACTGTTTAATAAGGCAGAGCGATTGAGCTCCTGCCCCACTCCAGGGTTTTGTCTACTGCGCAACCAATTTTCGGAGGCATCCTTACGCTTGTCGATCAGTACATAAAACACTTGAGGAAATAAAACCTATGAAATTGAATATTACAATAACAGACAATCAGCTATGCAAGCTATGGGAGCTAAAAATTTTAAGTTTAGGTAATATTTTTGAGAACTTTTTGAAATATAGAATGGAAATTTTTGTAGAAAAAATTATCTGATTTCACTACTTGCCTATTATCAATATTACCTTTCGCCTTTTCTCTACTGATTGAACCGACAAGTCATGACATTTTCTTCTTCATGTCCTCTAAATTTGAATCGAAACATTTCGCGATTTGTACCAAGCGAATTTTTTTTATTGGGGCCCCACGTTGGGCGCCAAATTATAACTATGCTGATACATTTTATTAATCAGAATGGTTACTCTTGTACCAAGAGAAGAAACTTTTCCTTTTTCAAGTTCATACTTGGTAGTAAAAACACAAAACCTGTATTGTTTTTAAACTGACACAAGTGCTAATCAGAAACGTATGACGTATCTGTTTATTTAGCAAGTATAAAATAGTGCCTCATTCAACAAACTTCACGCTCATACAAAAAAGTCCTACTTTACGAACTTGTATCATAAATAGCTATTATACATTGTGACAAATGCTTCTTTGTCTTACTACATTGACACTTGTTTGTATTTGTTTACTTTGTAATTTAGAAAGAATGAATTGATTTTACATGTGACTGACGGAGACCGATGTACTTATGTATGTATGTAAAAGGGGTGGTTTGGCATTGGATGAATCCATTTGCCACAGACTTTTGTTAGCGTAGAGCTTCAGAGATCTAGACCAATATTTTCCAAAAATTTTACCAAAATGTCAAATATATCTTTATTCTGCATATTGAGTAGATATGTTATATTTAACGGAAATGAAATATTATGTATTCGTAGTAGATGTAGGAGTCGTGTTATTTCTGGAGTGTGATTCAAGCAGGAAAAGAATATGTGATTTAAGTCACAGATCGATGAGTCATCGCATGTGCAATAAGGTGTTTGGGATAAACCGATTTTATATAAATGGGCTGGAAATCTGCCGTGATTTAGTTTAAGTCTTGTTATGGTGACTGCTTTTTTCCTGCTTAGAATGTAATCTGACAGGTGTGGAATTCTCAATGGTAGTGTGGGATGTATGAGTGTGTACTGATTAGTGGAAGTTGCGGTGAAGTCCTGCCAATGTTCCTTCCAACTTGTTCTCATTTTGTTTTTTTCCAGTTTGACTATATCATCATAAGGGTGAGTTTCGATCATGTTTGTGGAAGACGTTGCTATTTTATCTAACTTGTCAGCTATTTCGTTTCCCAATATTCCGCAGTGGCCCTTCACCCATACCATGGTAATGTTCACATTTGATTTTGATAGTGTTGATAGGAGTTGCTTTATGTTACATAAATGGCGAGAATTGTATATTTTATAAAAAATTAGATTGTTCAAGGCATTTAGTACAGATTTAGAACCGGACATTAAAACTACATGTGTTGTTACTTTATTTTTAATTATCCACTTCAGAGATTCTTCAATGGCTATCATTTCTGCGAGCAAAGATCAGGAATTTTACCGGAATAGCTAAATTTGGTGTTGGAAATATAAAACGCGAAGCCCGTTCCGTTGCCTGATTTGGATCCATCTGTATAGATGTAGAGGTGATTGGTATAACATCTCAATATGGATTGGAGCAGTGCTTGGTTATAAGAATTTATCTCGTTATACTCAGGGAATATAACAGTTGTCTTGAACATTACTGCCTCTAGGTCGAGATTAAATATTGGGAAACATTTCAGTTCTTTACACAAGTGTGTGTTTATATCTGTAACTAACTAACTAGTTAGTTTTTATACTTGATAATGGGATAAAGCCCGAAACCGGTCGTAAATATAAAAAACTAGTGGAAATAAGACAAAATTGTGTTTCTTTCGTTTCATTAAAGTGATCATGAATTTCCACAAAATAAACAAGTCATCAATTACACAAATGAGAAATACAATAACAAAAATATATTTTTATTTGTGATTCGTTTTTCATCTGCTTAAAATATATCATAAAAGTATAAAAAAGACGCCGCTATTTATACCTAGACAGAATATCTGAACATTTACGCTTTCGCCGTATCGTCTGTATTGGAAGTTTTCGCGCGTTTTCGTAGAATCTGATTGACTTTCGACAGTTCCGTAAGAGTTCGTTTGATGTACATCATCTGCTCTTCCACATTTTCTTTCTTTATTTTTATCGGATGCCTCTTCGAGTGCGCCATATGAGTGTAAACGTTCCAAATGGACGCCTTAACTTGGTCAATGTCGCTCATTTGTTTTACCTGAAAATCGTCAATCATGCATAATAATTCGGATTTTGAGAACATTTTTCCTCTTTATCGCACAATATCGCACAAGTATTTTCACTCATCCTAGATATACATTTTGATAACAAAATATTCACCAGTAAAAATAACATTTAACATTTATTTATTTGCCAAGAAACATACAATTTTATGATAGTCAGACGGGCACACGGGAAAACATGGGGGCTAAATCCCAAAATGATGTATTGGATATACAACATTGTGGTGAAACCCATGATCACATATGCATCTTTGGTATGGTGGACAAAGACAACACAAGAAATAGCCGCGGCTGAGTTGAGCAAGGTACAAAGACTTGCATGTCTTAGCATAACGGGAGCTATGAAAACATCACCATGGAAGCACTGTTGGACCTCCCACCGATTGATATAACAATTATGGGAGAGGCAAGAATGGCAACAAAAATCTTGCAGTGGGATCACAACAAGATAAAGGATATAGTGGGAGGCAAAACATTCTTGAAATGGAACCAACGGACCACAAGACTCCTAGATACTTCTTCAACATTAACTTCGAGGTTATCATACAAGATCGAAGGGAATGGTCAGATGACAACATCAGGGGCAAACCTGGAGAGAAGATCTGGCATACGGACGTACGGATCCAAAACCAGCGAAGGAACTAGTCCTGGAATATACAGTGAGGGGAGAAACTCCCAAATAAGCGTCTCACTAGGAACAAACATCTCCGTATTCCAGGCAGAGATGTACGCTATCTTGCAATGCCTAAGAGAAATCAATATGAGGGAAATGCGTAATGCTAGGATCAGAATATGCTCAGACAGCCAGGCGTCACTGAAGGCTCTTATGAACCCGAAGGTGTGACATCAATACTGGTATGGGAATGCCGAGAAGAACTCGGTGTCCTCTCAGAACGCAACAAAACAACTTTGATGTGGGTTCCAGGACACTGTGGCATCGAAGGCAATGAAAAAGCTGATGAACTAGCCAGAAACGGTTCATCAACTCCATATATTGGCTCAGAACCCGCACTCGGGATTACTAAATCCGACATTCGAGGATGCATTCGGGACTGGATCAAACGAAAACAAAGGGAGAGGTGGAATGAAGCCCCTCTCAGGCACCACGGGAAACATACATTAAAGAACCGTCTAAACACAAAACTGAAGAACTACTCAAGTTGAGCAGGAATCAAGTTAGAACGATAACGGGCCTTCTCACTGGCCACAGCCCAATGAGAAAACACCTGCACAAAATAGGGCTGTACAACGGAGAACTCTCTTGCAGACAATGTGGTAAAGGGGCAGAAACAGCCAAACACGTACTGTCAGAATGCGAGGCATTAGACCGCAAGAGACAGGCAATATTGGGAAACCCAGGCTAACTCCCGAAGAATACAACAGTCAACCGGTGAACAATCTGTATAGACTGGTACAGAGGACTAAAGTTATGGAGTGGGTGCTGTGAAACCAATTGGAATGCACAAAAAGCCCAAGAGGCTTTGGTGCAGCTGGTGACAGGACCAGCATCCGAATGAAAAAAAAAAGACAGGGAAAGAAAAAAAACACATTTTCAACAAATTAATTACCAACTAGATATTTCTAATTTTCATATTATTTATACAATTCATGATATTTTTTCAAATTTACTTTAGTTAAATCTAATTTTACCACTGGATTTCAAAGATTTTGGCAATTTTTTGTAAAGCATTATTCCTTTAAAGTATATTGATTGACCCACATTTGTTTTCACTTTGATAACTGGCAAATTACCTGATTGCCTCGTCAAATGGTTATGATTACTGTTAATGAGGTTGAAAGCCAAATCAGTGTTTGATGTTATTTTTGACTAGGTAAATAAAAGTAACAATTTTCAACTTACAAAGAGAATATATATCCAGAATTTGTTTTGGATTGTATAAATTTACTTATATACAATGTATATAAGCAGATAATAAGCAAAATAAGCGGCAGTAAAAATTGTGCTCAGAATGTGAAGGCGGATTTATGCACACCGCTTTTTCTTTAATTTGTATCTTCATTTTCATTAAGCCCTTTCACTGAGATGTTGAAACTATCTATTTTTATGGAATTATTTATGCATCCAAATTACCTTTTATCTTTCTTTACCTATTATTTCAATGGTTCCTTGAAAATACATAGTTTCAACATCTTAGTGAAAGGGCTTAGTGAAAGTGAAGATACAAATTAAAGAAAAAGCGGTGTGCATAAATCCGCCTTAACTCTGTGCTGACCGCAGCTAGAAATGTAAATAACAAGAGTCCAACGGTAAAATGTCATCGATGATACCACAAGTGCTCGCAATACTATTGATAGTAATTCTGTCAGAAATCAACGAGAACAAATTGCTTGGTAACACCAAGAGTCCTCTAGGACGAGTGGTGTTACCTCAAAGCAGTTTGATCAAGTTTAAGATTTCTGATAGAATTATCGATACTTTTGTCAGCACGAGAAGTATTTATTGAGATAATTTCACGAACCAACAAAATAAAAAAGGTTCCATTGTCGTGAATTCTTCAATAGTGATAGATAATGTCTGATAGACATGAAGTCTGTCAGTCTGACATTCATATTAGTTGCAAGATAATATTATATCCTACGTTTTTGTTTGGATACGTGGTTGCCATGACAAAGTGGTTTTACCGGCTCGAAAGGAACTGCTTATTATCGAGACATGACATACCTCCCTTTTTGCAGGAAATGAGGGTTTCATACGAGTTAAATTATCATCACCTACAAGCCAAGAAACTCCAAAATAGGAGCATACTTGATGATTTCACTTTTGAAATTGATAGGTTCTTTGGAATCGACAGAAGTCGATCTTTTGGTCACAAACATAAATTATTTGTAATTTAAAGTCAGTTTATGGTTTATTAGCCAAGATGATATTTTCTCAATGTCATTCAACATTTTTTTTTAAATTTCTTGTAAATAATATCAGTCGCATTTATATCAACTAATTCATTACCATGAATTCAAATAGATAGGGTTGAAATATTCAAATGACTTTGAGACAATTGATGAGACAATTTTAAGAAAAAAAATCCATATAAACTTGCGTCCGAAAATGAAATGCTTCGTTTCGGAGAAACAAGGTGTTGAAATTGATTTCTTTTTGAGAAATCAAAATTTTGTATCAATTTTTACGCTGCTCCTAGAGGGCGCTGTGTACGCTATTTAAAGTTGTCCTAACTTTTCAACAATTTTTATATCAAAAACGAATCATTTTTCAATAAACATTTTATAGGAAAAAAGTTGTTTATTTTGACAAGATCTACCACATACTTATAGATTTTGTAATGTTCTCAGGAACTTCACTTAACGCCCCAGGAGCTATAAGTAACGTGCATCGATGTAGAAAATTGTGAATATCTCGAAAACGATCACGTCCAACGTTGTTGAGGAAGTGTACCTTTTTTACTCAAAAAAGGCGTGTAAAGGTATTTTGATGAAAAGTGCCAAAAGTTTACTGTCAAAGAAGTTACGACAATTTAAAAAAATAATGCGTACGCAGCGCCTTCTGGGCGTTACATAAAAATTAAAAAATTATTACGAAAAACTTCTTTTTTTGCAAAAGTAATTTTTAAAAAACGAATCAATAATTCAATTTCAACAACCTTTATCTCCGAAAAGAAGGATTTCCGGACCTAAGTTTAAATTGTCTCATTTAAATATTGTAACGTACTTATATGTTACACCTTGTATGTCCAAAAATGCAAAATTCAAAAATATTTATTGAGAAATTCATAGAATAAAAATGTATAACACTTCAACACCCTGTATAAAGTTGTCGGGATTAAAAATAGATGTAGAGATAGTAGTCTAGAGACAAATAATCAGGTGATAATATACTAACCGCACTATTCTTAATCTGAAGTACCAGCTGCTCGCTTTCTAGCGCATTTATATTGGCATTTTCGAATCTTGCTTGTAGATTGGCAATTTGATTATTCAAACCCATAATGATGAAATTCTTTTCTTCAACTAACTTCATCTGAAACAAAAAGCAATAGATCCTTCACACTGGTGTCTATTCAAGGACCGGTGCTAGATTTTTTACTCAAAAATAGTTTGCATCGAAAGTAAGTAGATTTTCCATGTTTGCAGATGTTCCTGTGTTCTTTTGTTAATGAACGCATTAGAGTTGAATTATCATATCAGTGAAACACGTGAAATTTTCCTTGGTGTGTCACTGGCCACAGTGTTGAGTGTAATTTTTCTGATATACAACACAGTTTCAAATCTCATCTCATCTCGAAGACACAGCAATATAGTACCTACCCAAAGTAAATAGTAAATAGAGGTTAACAATTATTCAATGTTTTAAAAAAAAACTAGCAACCTTCACTATTTTAAATATGAGCCAACTAGAGGGAAAATCCATCCTCCAAATTTTACTGGTGACCTGTTAGACAAGCTATGGAGGTTTTTTCCCACACAAAAAAAAGATACAAATGGCCTAAATTAATTTTTATAAGATAGTTTGTTAATGATGAAAACCGCAGTTCGCCCCATCAAAATCGATTTGTAGAATTTTTTAAATAAGCAATAGTGAATAAAATTACAACTTTATTGGTTTTTTGGAAATATCTCGAAGATTATTCAAGGAATCTTTTTACAGTCAATGGAACTTTTGTAGAGATTTATAAAACCTAAAAAATGGATTTTCATACGACCGGATCGGTGCATTTTCCACTGAGAAAATCCGGGGAAACCTCGAAAAAGAGACCATTTTTCTAAAATTTATATTTTTTATAAATCTGAAGATGGACAAACAATATTGCGGAAACTTATAGATAATAACATGTGGTTCAACTGTGCGCAAGATGTTTTTGTCCAATGTCTTCTTTTTGCACAATCGCATTATAAACAATGTAAGGGCACATATTCAAGGAATCTTTTTACAGTCAATGGAACTTTTGTAGAGATTTATAAAACCTAAAAAATGGATTTTCATACGACCGGATCGGTGCATTTTCCACTGAGAAAATCCGGGGAAACCTCGAAAAAGAGACCATTTTTCTAAAATTTATATTTTCAACTGTGCGCAAGATGTTTTTGTCCAATGTCTTCTTTTTGCACAATCGCATTATAAACAATGTAAGGGCACATCTTGAAAGATGCGCCGATTCAAGGGAAATCGTCGTATTCAAATTCTGTAAACGGCATCTCGAAGTAGAGATAAATATCTACAATTTGTATATTTTGGATTTTCACCTGAGAGGTGGGAAATGTTTTTAAAATGTCAAAACGCTTCAAAGTTGTACTGAAACTATTTATTTTGTTGAATTTATGTTTGTTGTTATTAAAGAACTGCCACTATGATAATTGGTTAAAAATCTACTCAATTTATAATTCCTCTTGCCAACCTTTTAATTAAATACCTAAGTTATCAACTACATTATTATGGCGTGGGGACAGACACCTTACCTACCTACCTCCTCAGTCAAAAGTATTGTCGATTGCATATGCTTTGCTTCGTTTATTTGAATATTGAGCGGACTTCAAACACCATTTGCTGGTTGCATTTTTTTGGGAGATCACGGAAATGCTTTCCTGTTTTTATACTTCATGCTTATCTGTTCTCGGGAGGCATGGATTTTTAAAGACTCTTAGTCTAATGATTTTGATTGAATGAATCAGAGTACGTACATAATAATATACCGAATTTAAAGCAAAGTATTGAAGGTGCATGAACTCAGAAATAAAATACTATTACATCTAATAACGAACAGTCGTTACCGACCGAAGGTGAACCCTTTACTCCCATATACACCTACTACGTAGGCTTATTATGGCAAGTACCTGTCAGAAAACAACTACTCCCCTGGCTAAGACCGCGACGGGTATTGAATTAAATCCAACAGGTACTTGTGCAACGTTCCTCAAAGCATCAGAGGACGCAGTTGCAAGTGCCCTCTATGACCAACTAGCAGAATTATGTTTTGATTTGGACAGGGTGACCACCTGCAGACTAGTTTCGAGGTTGTTGCCTCTCTTCAGTGCAAGGGTAGGTCAACACAGACAGCACTGAAGCCATCTGTTCCCCGTCCAAATCATTACACACTCCGCTGGTTTGGTCAACTCTGGTTTACGCGGTGAAGCGGTTTCTAGGCCGCTCCACCTAGTGAGCAGAGGGAGAACACTCCGAATCTCCGGGTTAAGAGATTCAATCGAAGAAAACACAGTTCTTTGGGAGATCGTTTAATAACGAACAGTCGTTACCGACCGAAGATGAATCCTTTACTCCCATATACACCTAATACGTAGGCTTATTATGGCAAGTACCTGTCAGAAAACAAGTACTCCCCTGGCTAAGACCACGACGGGTATTGACTTAAATCCAACTGGTACTTGTGCAACTGCGTCCTCTGATCGTCTTTTATTTTGTGTGAAAAGATCCTCTTATTTTTATCTACAATTGTCCAAATTCTAGCGGTGATTTTAGATTATTAAGGATTTATGGATGGAATACCAATCGCACAATTTTAACATCAAAGTATGTTGGATTCCTGGTCACTGCAATATTGAGGGAAACGATAAAGCGGACTTCTTGGCAAAAAACGCCACTATTCCATTTAAAATGGGAAACATTCATTATTATGATTTAATCTCCCATATAAAGGAATCATCAAAAACTAAATTTCAACATTTCTGGGATCAGTCCTCCACATCAAGAGGTTCTCGGTTCAAAGAAATCCAACCAAATATACAAAACATGCCATGGTTTTCTTCCTGTCAATCTGTTTCTCGTAAGACTTTGACTTCTACGAGGATATATTGAAAAATTCTTATCCTACTATAGAACCAAACAAAATTTCAATGTCAAAATATTTTATTACTCAACATATTCTCCTCTTAATTGGATACATTTATTACAGCGAACCTGCAACGTCTCTAGACCTCTCAAAAAAAATGTTTCTTCTTGCTCTGCAAACCAAACCTCCACAGTTTTTATAACCTCCTCGTTGGAAGAAAATTTACTACCTTTTAAACTTTTTTTCAGTTGAGGAAAGAGATGATAGTCGGTCGGAGCCAAATCTGGTGAATAAGAGGGGTGTTCTAGTAATTCAAACCCTAAAACACGATTTTTTTGCATCGCAACATGAGATTTGTGTGCAGGGGCGTTGTCCTGCAAAAACAAAACACCTTTGGATAGCTTTCCGCGTCTTTTCTCTTTAATTTTTGCCCATAGAGTGGTCAGTAATGTTGAATAGTAATCTCCAGTTATTGTTCTACCCTTATCCAAAAAATCAATCATGATTACTCCATGGCAATCCCAAAAAAACTGAAGCAAGAACTTTTCAGCAGATTTTTGGACACGAAACTTCTTAGGTCTTGGAGAACCGGAGTATCGCCATTCCATCAATTGTTGCTTTGTTTCTGGATCGTAGAAATGTACCCAAGTCTCATCCATAGTAACAATTCGGTTTAAGAAGTCTACATCGTTTTCAAATCGAGCACAGATCGAACGCGATGCTACTACCCTGCTTGCACGCTTTTGGTCAACATTCAAACATTTGGGGATCCATTTTGCAGCAATTTTTCTCATGTCCAAATTGACGATGAACGCGTTCGTATGAAATATTCAGTGCTTCAGATATCCGTTTTAGCCCAATTCGACGGTCTGTTAAAATCTTGTCATGAACTGCATCGATATTTTCGGGGACTGACACAGAAACTGGCCTTCCCGATCGGTCATCATCTTCAATGGAAAATTTACCTCTTTTGAAGCTTGCAGTCCAATTTTTCACGGTCGCATACGAAGGACATTGATCACCAAGGGTATTAAGCATATCTTCGTAAATCTGCTTACCTCTTAACCCTATTAAATACAGGTACTTGATGATGGCTCGATACTCCAATTTTTCGATTTTCACAATTTCGGTGGACATATTTTTTCTTTAAATTTATTGCGTAACTCTGGTTTACTTTTTTGACGTCAAACTTTACACTGACACTTCTAATAAGTTACTGTCCGTTGCTATGGTAACGCAATATTTTGTTTATGCAGGGAACTGGTCTAGGCTAGCTAGATATCAATACATCCTCGTATTATCCGTTTAAGATTGTGACACTGTTGCATTCCTTCTCATTTGCATAGAATCGGGGTGATCGATAGTAGGCTATGCGAGTGTGGGAAGACAGGAGATATAAATCATCTTCTATTTGAATGTGAAAATAACAAACCAAATATAGATACATTATACCTCAGTTTAATCAATATAGGACTATCTCCCCCATTATCTGATCACGTGTTACTTAGTGACATTAATTTTAAAACTATCGAAATTCTTCATACATTTTTTGAAAAAAGTAAAATTAAAATTTGAAACATTACATCAATTTGTTCTATGAAACTTCCCCTACTAACCATGGGCTTTCTACTATGTATTTGTTTCAGTGTTAGTATTGGTCAGTGGAACTTTATTACCCAATATCCTTAGATGTCATAACAACTACTTCATCCTTTTAACAAAATTAACAAATCTCCCTCATATTCAATCCTTACATCAAACTCGTCAACACCTGATCTTGTGAAATTGACTTCACGAGGAGTCAGAAACCAAAAAAAACAAACGAAGAAGAAGAAGTAGATTAGTACAAAAGAAAATAAACAAGTGCCATAAAATTTCTTCATGCACAAAGTCATCAATATTCTGCCCTACTTAGTAATAGACTACCTAAGTCCTGATGACGTCACAAGTGGGCGGCGCTTATAAAACCTTTCCAAACAAACTGGTAATACGTGTTAAAACCCCATAAGAAATTATTGAATTGATGATTTTGCATAATTCCGTCGGAAAAAAGGGTAATCGATATTATTTTCAATAAAGACTCAGTTGAAACCTTTTGCCGAAAAAAAGAATTTCAATGTTTGGAAAGGTTTAACAAGTTTCACCCACTTTGACGTCACGCTTAGGTAGTTACAACGTCCTATCCGCATATCTGCATTTTTGGCGTATTGTTAATAACATATCATATTGGTAGATTTATCCAGTATTCGTCTTTTTTTCTCAACTAGATCGTCATAAGTGCCTCAGTATTTCATTACGTCATCTGAGAAATACGACCTAAATACAAAATACTACTATCATACATGTTTGAATCGTTCAATTTGACCAATATCAACAATATAGCCAAAAATGCAGATAGGACGTTATTACTTAGGAGGGCAGTATTGAAGATCAGCTTTTTGCGAAATACTAAAGCTGAAGTGGCACGGGCAGAGTCGATCTCCGGAGGAACCGTTACCAAAAAAAGGTTATTGTGGGAGAGGGGAGGGGGTAATTACACAAGTGAAATATTAAAACTATGCGAAAAAATTAAAAGAGCGTTCAGAATTTTTATTAAGCATTGTTCTAGACGCCCGCGAAGCATCTCTGGTGTGCTCACCATGTCGCTCCTGGCATTTTCAAGCGCCTTCAGATTGCCTTCTTGAAGTTTCGCCAAATTATTTTTGGCGTTGAGTAGCGACAAATATCGGTTGATCATATCCTGGATGGTGGTGAACTCATCGGAATTTTCTACAACTTTGTTCAAGAAGTCCTGGAAACGAATAGGATGGAATTGTGAATCACATTTGCTGGCATGAACCCTCATATTCCTGAAAGGAATGACTTACTTCATAGAGGCGATAGTCTTTAATTTTCGAATCCATATCGAATTTTGCTTGCTTCATTTCAATGTAATTTGTTAAACACGAGTAAATATCTTTCTTTCTCTGCTCTTTTAATGCTCGATCTTCGTTTATCTTCTTCAGCGCCCTCTCTCTTTTCTCCATGTTTTCTCTCACAAACTTAAAATAATCTTATTGAAAACAGGAAAAACAAAAACAATTTAATGTGGTAGAAAAAATAAAAGTAACAAATAAAATATAGCAGAGTTAATAAGGACGAAGATTGCTATTTTTTACTGCTTTATTGACTTGTTTATAAATTCTGTGCCCATTTCTGAGAACTTAATTTGAACAGATATATAAATTGATATGTAGATCTTTAGTATGTGTAATTTTAATGTAGTTTTGATATTTTTTATATTAATCATATCTACTAAAAATCTATCAGGATCATATCTTCTAACTTTGATGCTAACAAGCTATTAGCATTACTTTAAAGGAGTTCCCAAGGCTCTATTTTATGTCCAATTTGTATTTACTATATTATATTCACAATAATTTCAGAATTTGTAGACGATACAGTGATTTTATATGAAAACATTTCATTTGGGATTTAAATTTGGCTGTAAATTCTAGTTATTTATTAGGTACCTGGTCAAAATGACGGAAATTCTCTCTCAGAGATTTTTCCTTCTCGTCCAGTTCCTTCCACTGTTTGTCTAGATCTATTCTGGCTTTAACAAGGGTTTTCCTCTTCTGATGAAGCACCCTCTCAGTCTTTTGTAGCTTTATCTCGAGCAGAGCTAAATTTGTGAATGGGTCGGTTTGCCGAACAACGTCAAATTCTGGATAAACCCTGGAAAAATTGAAGTGGTACTTGGAAGTAATGATATATTTGAATGAAAATATAACGGTCTTCTGACTTTTTGTATTTTCACTTATTTTTCTAACATTCAAATAAAATCAGATTTAATTACATGTTGATATACTCAATTTTCTGGATAAATGACAGATATCTTTGCCAATATTTTCACTGAAAATTCTTCTCTGGATACATTTAGGAAACAATTAGGCCAGGGCATTTCTTTTTTGACAATATTACGAGGATATTCTGAAAATCTTTGGATGTGGCAACAGTGTATCCTAGTGAAGTAGAAAACTTTATTATCGACATTATCGTGAATCGTGATGAGCACTGAAAATTATAAAGATAAAAAAATGTCGTAATAAAGTTTACTGAACTTTCGATTATAAACTGTTGAAGTCAGAAAACTGTTGAAGTCAGAGAACTGTTGAAGTCAGAAAACTGTTTTTGAAACAAGGATTTACATAGAAAAACGCAAATACTTACTTGTCCAATTTTTTCATGTTTTTAGATTGAATGTAGTCCTGCACTGCATCTTGAGGTTTAATTTTGGGGAAAGTAATCCGAGGAGAACGTTCTTTTTTCATTTTCCCGTGTGAAATTTCCATTAGAAAAATAAGGATTTCGAACGAATACCAAAAATAATGAAAAAATTCACAAAATAATATGTACTCAAAAGTAAGTGTCAAAATTAATGAAAGCTGCATGCATGTTGGTATGGAAACCAATGAAGCAAAAAAGTTTGGTACTATATGAATACAGTGTGTCACGAATTTATCGAATAGTCCAATGATGTGGAGTAAAACCTTTTTCAATACACCTATCTGAAAACACTATATTTACATACTTATTTAGCATACTGAAAAAGGGTTTTTTCCGTGCGCCCGCACGGATTCTTTGGTGCTGCTTTAGTATTCCTCACAATTTGAAAATAGTCGTTGGTGATTTGAACATCGCCAAGGAAGACACTGAAAATACTATAACGAAAAAAGCTAAGCAATTGTCTCAAAATCAACGAAAATAATACAAAACACAGTAAAATTTTGTATTTAAATTTTATTATTAAAATCTTTTATTATTATTTAACTTGCTCTGTGTGTGTGTTTGTTAAATGGGTACAAATCTTGCAAGCTGAATTAGATCCACTTCCTCTTATTCTATGGAATTGAAATTTTACATGTTGGTTCAATTCCGATGACAATAAATTAATGTCGAAGAAATCCCCCCCCCCCCTGCCCCCGAAAGCTAGATAGAGAACGCGTAGGGTTCCTTGACGGATTTGGACGTCAAAAATGACAGCGAAAAAAAATGTTTCTCGAGAAAAGTTGAAAAACTCGTGAAATTAAAATCGGAAAAATCCGTAAAAATAATGAAAAATATCTGACCGTCGAATATTATAGTTTAAAAAATATTCACCCCCCTTTTTGTCCCCCTCAAAAGCTAGATAGAGAACGCAAAGAAATTTGGAAAATGTTTCAACAGTTTCGGACGTGGAAAATAATAATAATTCTGGCAAGAGACAGTCGTTGAAAAAATTAACCAATTTTTGTTCTACATTTTCACACCAGAAATAATTGTCGTCCCTCGAAGTGAATTCATTTTTCAATCCAAGTGGAGTCCACACGCCACATAGGCAAAGTTATCTTTCTATTTTGTATACGTTCTGCTGGTGTCATATTCCTTGCCGAATATGAACATTTCACTTTGACTACACTTTGGCCATCTTCGGTTGCTTTGTGTATATAATGTTTTCTATAATTCTCTTCCGGCTGGTATCCATCCGTAGACAACATATTTCACCAAATCTGGAAGCAGTTATTCGTTTCTTCCTTTTGTTCTCCCATAATATTGAATTGGCTTGGTTGCTTGATTTCCCGACTAGGCCACCTCCCACCATCACTATACTGGCGGGAAGACAGCCGCATTCACTCGGGCTTGAAATTTTGTAGTTTAGCCAATACAACCTGACAGAATAACGATCCAAAATTGGTGTTTTTCGCTTTGGCCTCCGGCGGCGAATTTACACTCAAACCTAACATGAGCATGCAAGCTAACCTGATACAGGACATAGTCATTGAGCCACACCTTTTCGGGATTTAAATTTTTCAAGCGAATCCCGTGTTCGGGACTTCAGACACTTTCATAATTTTTTTATATAAAAAATATCAATTTCTACATTACCTGAGCTGTTTTTTGTCGTATCACTTTTTTAAATTATTTGGGCCGTTTTAAAAACTTTTCGTTTTAGTGATTTTAGCGTTGAAACAATGACGTCATAGACAGAATGTTTTGAAACAAAATGCACCATTTTGAAACCATGTCAAATATATGACGTAAAATTGAAAAAGTTCTTAAAACATCATAGAATACGGTTCAACGACAAAAACAGCTCTGCGTTCAACGTGAAGAGACCACAAAAAAAATGAAAAGAATCACTACATTAATTCGTCCAAAGGTTACCAAATTACGTACCTTCATGTCCGAAGCAATGCCTTCGAAATAGGTAGCATTTTCCACAAGCCACCTTACAATAAAACAGTCACTTTCCATGCAATATTCCATTACAACCGTTATCAATTCACAAACTAATGAAATGGGTATTTTGGAACACATAATGAAATTCGTTCATATAAATTAAGACTTTTAGTTGTTAATACTTACATTTTCTCTCATTTTTCTCCCCTCATGTTGTCGTAATTGAAATCTTGACGTTTTTCTTCCACTATACTTTCGCGAGATGCGAGACCAATACATTTAAACTCGAATGAAAATTATAATAAAATTTACCTATTGTAAAACGAAACGTGAGACTTTGTAGTCTCCAAATTCAAACGTCTCGATGTGAACGCCTGACACGGAGACAGCCGAGGAATCAATTCGGCTCCCTACGAACCCAGCCCACATTTCTCGAGAATTTTACCTCGTCTCTCACCGCTGCGCGTCATAAACACGAATAACATGGGAAGATTATCTAAATAAAAATACAAGTATATCCAAAAGAATATTATATTCAATACAGTGTGTGAATGTTTGCGTGTGTTTGTTTATATGGATATACTTTTTTAATAATGATTCATTATCGTGGCGTCCTGAAATGTCGCAGTAACCACTTGACTGCGACTCAAGTTGTTCATCAACAAAGGTTCCACGGCCACCCAGTACTTCTTACACTCTCACAGTCTGTGAGATCTACGTGCTCCGTGCAAGCCCCACATCCTAGCAAAGCAGTCTTTTCCTAAGTGGTTTCGTTTGAAGCGCAAGCCTTCTCCGACAACCTCAGCTTCTCCTCTTCCAGCGCATCGATTTTCTCGTTGACCAGCTTGCGCTGCTGCAGATCTTTCTTGATCGTTTCGAACTGTTTGGGATAATCGTCCCTGTGAAATGCCGGGACCCCCTTCCTGTGGCAGATGTCCTTGTAGATTTGCCAGCACGAATCCTTCACGGCTTCGGTTTCGATAAGCTTGTTTTGGGTTTCCAGCGTGACGACGTGGTGGACGTTCTCCCATTTTTGACAGTTCGAGCGCGCCATCTCGTAGCGCCTTTCGATGTCGGAAAGTTTTGTTTTCAGGCATGCGATTTCAACGTATTTTTCAGCGACGAGTTTATCCTGAAATCAAAATGACCGCCGTTACGATGGTGTCTGACCACAGCAAAGGGTATACCTGATTGTGCTAGGATCGGGCATGTATCGGGTTGGATAAAAGGGAGAAGGGCGTTTTCGGAACAAATCAAAACTCGTACGCTGGATAGAAATTGATAACAAAACCTACTTTTTTAGTTCATTTGGTTCATACAATTGATTTTAATGAAAAATAGGCTACAATAAAATGAAAAGAGTAAACAATGCAGTGATAACTTCAGAAATGTGGCTTCAGGAGCATTTTTGTAGTTCAGTAAAAAGTTATTTGTATACGTAAACATAACATGTGACCTGGAAACATTTTATCCCCCCTTCAATGTCATTTTGTAGATATTTAAATTTGGTAAATCCATTTGATGTACAGTTTAGCAGTATCGGACTAAATATGTCAGTTCAGGTTTGGCCGATAAGCTTTTTTGTTTCAAATAGAAATTATATATTTTTTTGTTGAAAATCTCATATAATTATGTTTACAACAATATTTCATTTTCATACTTTTACGAACTACA
The DNA here is from genome assembly GCA_944452925.2 of Chrysolina oricalcia. Taxonomy (NCBI): domain Eukaryota; kingdom Metazoa; phylum Arthropoda; class Insecta; order Coleoptera; family Chrysomelidae; genus Chrysolina; species Chrysolina oricalcia. The sequence goes on along the minus strand of OX101815.2, from coordinate 4,636,787 downwards.
CTGATATACACTAGAATTGTATACCAACTCCAGAAGATGGTCACTTATAACAGAAACACACGTCAGTACCATGCAAGTACACTGATTTAATTTAGGCTTAATTACATTTTAACTTTTTGCATCCTCCTCGTAACGGAATATTTTTATGAAGTGTGCTTATAGAAAATTTAACAATAACATGTAAGTAACAAAAATACTATGTCAAATGGAGCGTTTTATTGTAGGCAGAAATGTTCTACTCGTAGAAGTAGAATTTGACATGGCTGTTTTTTTGACATCGAATATATCTACTTTTTCTACTTTCACTACGATCGAATTTGAGGGTAGCAAAAGTAGATAATTAGTTGAAAAAGGAAAATTCCTAAATCGTAGCAGAAATTGACATTAATGACATTTCAGTTTGGTTATATTTTGAAGCTCAAAAAACTTCATTTACTCACATTAAAACGATTTTGGTAGTGAACAGCCTGTTGAAATGAATATGAGTTTTATGGACGTAATTAAAGTTATACATGAAAATGTTCAAATATGTATAGGTTGTACAACGAGTTTTATTTATATAATAAAGAAGGTGGATTTATATTGATTCTCAAATCATTGAAAACCTCTGTTGTCTTTCCGTTTTAAAATCATATCCTAAAAATATACAAATAGATACCTACCAAAAAAGAAGATGATGACCCCGAAAGTATAGCGTAAGTTCAAAAACATCCGTGGGATTTGATATAGAAGTTTTTAATCGATTTACGTATGACGAATAGAGAAAAATTGTCCAGATACATTTCAAAAAAAATTATTTTCAGTTCCTATTTTGTTCCCAACCTTCGAATATGCTCCTATTTTCTGAAGATTATCACGGCTTATTTGCTAGTTCACTCAAAGCTTCCTTGAAAGTGGAAGGTGTGAAGGCTTAGGAATTACTTCTTCATAATAATTTTTATATTCTGAACAAGTTTTCTGAGTGAAAAGTATTCAAGGAATTCACATATATGATGAGATTATTATTGCACTTGAAACATTCCCGCCTAGATCGAATCTTCGAATGGATATAATACTGCTCGCGCCTTCTTCCATTGTATATTTGGGCTGTAGTAGTTGGTAATGTAAGAAAATTATTCATATTGATTATATCATTATTCATAGTAATGAAAACTAAGTTTCAAACTTTTTACAAAGATTTAGGAAATTTTAGAATTATCTGACTTCTATTGGAAACCCTGAAATTACGTTTTTATGGAACTATGCTTCTTCTACTAGTAGATGTAAACTCTAGTGGTCAATAAAACGTGTCTAAAAGTTAAGGCATAACAGGTCCATTCTCTAAAAAGTCGTTGATCAACAATTGTAGTTCAATTTACGATTACGTCAATCTAAATGACAATTCCGATATTTGTATTCTGTAAACACTGTCGTTACAGCTTCAGTCGTTACAAAATTAAAAACGACAAACCTGAATTTTTGAGACGGGCAGTACTCGTGAATTCATGTTTTGTAATTGAGTGATGGATGAAAACAAAAATTTCAAACCTTCGGTGAATATTATCAAAAAAAAGTAGAATAGGCAAAAAATGTCCGTGTATTTGGTTGAATTGGAAAGAAACTAGTGGTTTCCTACAAATAATAAGTATGAACCAAGTAAACCAGAAATTCTCAAAGAAGCTTGGGACCAGCTAACAGACAAACTGAACAGCTCTGTTGGGAATTCTATATAAATATAGGGACCAATATTTCTGATACTTCGTGAATAAACCTGCTTACAGAAGACTGTGACATGCCACACGATTTTTCTTTTGCCATAGACTTTTGGTAATTGCCATGGACAAAGAAATGCAATGATAAAAGAAAACTGTGCAATTGGTTATTGAGTAGGAATTTACAATTTTTGTTTTTTTGTAAGTGTTCCTGCAGAACATTGCAATGTGATCACTCATTTCGTTAAATAACTTCCAAGCCAGTTCTCTGGTTAATATAAAATCTTTCCAAAAAGTTTCCTTTTGAGTCTCGAAAGAGTCGCTGATTTCAACTACAAATTGAATCTCCGATTCCACTCTCTACGGAATAACAGATACGAGATCCGATTTACCTTAAAAAATCGTTATAATACCTTCTTCCAGGATTACTACCAATACGTCCTGCTCGAACTGATCCATTTCTATTCGATTACTATTTAAATTTTTAACATTAGAATGGGAAAAAAACCGGAGGAAAAGGTGCGGGAAAAAAGTCGTTGGAAAGAAGTCAGTGAAAAGAAGTCTTGAGAAAATTGTCTGGAGAAAAAAAGTCCGAGAAAAAAAGTACGAATGAAAAAAAGTCCGGGAAAAAAAGCTCCGGAGAAAAGTCCGGAAAAAAAACTCCGGAGAAAAAAGTTCGGGGAGAAAAATCCAGGGAAATAGTCCAGAGGGGAAAATCCGAGGGGAAAATCCGAGGGGAAAATCCGAGGTAAAAAGTCCGGGAAAAATTTACGGGAAAACATCCAATGAAATAAATATAAGTCCGAAGAAAAAAAACGGAGGGGAAAGGTCCGTGAAAAAAATCCGGGAAAAAAAGTACGAGAAAAACAGATTCGGGAAGAAAATTCGAGGAAAACAAGTACGTGAAAAAAGTCTGAATGAAAAAATACGGGTAAAAAAGTCCTGAGCAAAAAGTCCGAGTCAAAATCGGAAGTCCGAGTCAAAATCGGAAGTCCGAGTCAAAATCGGAAGTCCGAGTCAAAATCGGAAGTCCGAGTCAAAATCGGAAGTCCGAGTCAAAATCGGAAGTCCGAGGCAAAATCGGAAGTCCGATAAAAATTTCCTGGTAAAAGTCTATAGAAAAAATCCGGGAAGAAAAGTCCAAAGAGAAAATACCAGGGAAAAGAGCCAAGAAAAGAATACCGGAGAAAAAATGTTCAGAAAAAAAAAGTTCAGAAAAAAAAGTCCGAGGAAAAAGAGTCCCGGGGTCAAAATTCCAGGGAAAACAGTCCGGAGGTCAAAATCAGGGGAATAATAGTCCAAAATAAGACCAGGGAAAAGATTCCAGAAAAAAAAGTTAGGAAAATGAGTCCGGAAAAAAAGGTCCGGAGAAAAAGTTCGGGGAAAAAACCGGGAAAAAATGTTAGCAAAAAAAGTGAGTGGAAAATAGCCGGGAAAAACGTCCAGTTAAAAAAGTTATGTGAAATAGTCCGAGGAAAAAGTCCGCGAAAAAAGTTTGGAAAAAAAGTCCGGGAAAAAAGTCCGGGAAAAAAGTCTGGAAAAGAAAAGTTCGGGGGAAAAAGACAGGGGAAACGTTCGCGGGCAGAGTCCTGGGAAAAAATCTGAGAAAAATGTCCGGGGAGAAAGGTTCGGGAAAAAAAAGTCCGGGGAAATAAGTCCGAGGAAAAAAATTCTGGAGGAACATTCTGGGAAAAAGACCGAGAAAAAACAGGAAAAAAAAGTCCGCGTAAAAAATTTGGAAAAAAAGTCCAGGAAAAAGTCCGGAGAAAAAAATATCGGGGTAAAAAGACCGGGGAAAAGTCCGCGGACAAAGTTCTGGGAAAAAGACCGGGGAAAAAAGTCAGAGAAAAATGTCCGGGGGAAAAAGTCCGGGGAAATAAGTCCGTGGAAAAAAATTCTGGGAAGGAAAATTCTGGGAAGGAAAATTCTGGGTTAAGTTCGGGGAAAAAGTCCGGTAAAAACCAGGATAAAAATGCCCGGGTGAAAATGTTAGGTAAAAAAAGTGAGTGAAAAATAGCCAGGAAAAAAGTCCAATTGAAAAAAGTTTTGTGAAAAAGTCCGAGGAAAAATTCAGGGAAAAAAGTCCGGAGAAAAACCTCAGGGGAAAAACTCCGGAGAAAAAAGTCAGGGGAAAAACTCCGGAGAAAAAAGTCAGGGGAAAAACTACGGAGAAAAAAGTTCATGGAAAAAAATTCTGGGGAAATAAAGTTCGGGAAAAATTCTGGGGAACTAAAGTTCGGGAAAAATTCCGGGAGAAATCGTCCTGAGAAAAAAATCCGGACTTTTTCCCCGGATTTGTTCCCCGGTCTTTTTCTCCGGATTTTTTCCCTTGAATTTTTTTCCCAGACGGGGGAAAAATTTAATTTCGTTCGTGTTTGAGGGATACTTTAAGGGTTAAATTATGCCCAGTTCATCACTTTCTGGTATAGGTGTTGTTCACCACTATCCATTAATAGCATAATGATTTTATCCATATATAGCTTGTTGGGAATTTTTCACCTGGTATATAAATATACAAATTTAATTATCCATACACCTTAATCATGGAGGAGAGATTGGAGTACCTTAGCAAGTCTGAAAGTAACTGAGACAAAAGAATCTACATTTTTTTCATTTTGACGTCCTTGAAAAAGTTGATTTTTCAACAGTAAAAAATTTATTTCAAAATAATAGTTTAGAAATGTTTGCCTTTGCCTTTTCATACGGAGAATAATATTCGATTCTGGGTACATTGTGAAAAGAAAAAAACTGTGACACTTACAATATGACTTCTGGATGTTTCCACTTGTTGTATACCCTTTTCTAGTATACCAGTCAGTTCTGACTGAGCATGCATAAGGGCCCCATATCTGTTAAGTATATCCACAATGCCAGTGAAGTGTCTTGGAAAATGTTTCACAACCTCGGCTAAAAATGTCTTAAAAACTCAAACATTAGTACATCATCACTGTCAGTATTATAGTATGTTCTCTACCTCATACAATTTCATTCCTATTATTCTTTCATCCAAACACTGTTTTATTTCTGCCATTTCCTGGTATTCACTTTCTTTTTCTAGTATTTGTTGGAGTCTTGTGCTGAGTAATTCCTTCATCCTAGAAAGTTTTGCTTGGGCTCTTTCTCGTTTTTCACTATTTTCATGTATAAACTGAAAATGGTAAGTCAATCTTTAGGCTGATACCATTGTCACTCATTGAACAAATAATTTTTTTGGATAAAGGCCTAGATCAGTACCTTGTTGAAGAATATGAAATTTTCCCTCAACTCGTCTTCTTTCTTTCTAAGATCCTCCCATTGTTCGTCCAGGTCTTGCCTCTGTTTGGCAGCCAATTCTTTTCGAGCTTTCAATCTCTCTTCGACATTCCGTAGGTTTTTAGTGGCAAAGTAGTGTTCTATAGTTGCATTCCTATTAATATTGTCTTCAGTTGTAACTCTGCAAAAGGTTATTTCGTGGTGAATAGGGTAAGGAAAGGAATTCCTCTTACTTATTTCCTCTTGTCACACATTTGCTTATTAAATAATCATCACAAACTTTATGGTTACTTATTTTTGGGAATGTTAGAGATACACTTGCGTGCATATCCACTTTTTCCCTATAATTCAGGTCCATTATTTTCTTAGAAAAATACAATATAAATATTCCTAAATACAGGCACAGGAATACAGGATTATGATTTCAAATCAAATGTCTTGTTTATTTTGGTCAGTGCTGCTCCAAGGAGATTTTTTTTGTACGAAAATGACAGATGAAAATGTATGCTTTTCGCATGTTCCGATATTACTGAACAGTACCCCACTGAAATGAAATTATATTATGTTGACAATATAAAGCCTGATTCACATAATGGCAGTAGCAGTGGCACTAAAGGCAGTGACTCCGCCCCTTTTGACGCTGTTATCCGAATGAGTGACATTGGGATGAAAATTTTCAACTAATTGTTTGTTAAAAGCAGTAGAAAGGAATCATAACAGCAATCTCGATTTCATGATAATTTTAAGGTTAGAAATGCGAACACTGCTGGATTTTACTGCAAAAAGTTTAAATGAATCAAACTTTCAGCAGCATGACCTTGAATTTTCAGCGTCGTCTAAACATGTTTACCATTGGTTATCTTATCAATAGAGGGTGGTGACGCCACTGCTACTGCCATTATGTGAATCAGGCTTAAGGCGTTCTCGATTGGCGACACAGAACTCATACTTATATCTTATGACTAGAACGCGCTTTATGTATCCTCGGCTACTCTAATCTTGAACAAATCGTGGGCATCCGAAAAGGGGACAAATTTCACTAAGGAAGCACATACGTTATCTCTTGTACCTTCAAGAGCAAATGAGTAGTAAATAAGACGTATGTCTAGCACAGAACTCATACTTATAGTCATAAGATATAAGTATGAGTTCTGTGATTGGCGATCGGTTCTGGTAACGGTTGACGTTAAAAAGACAGAATTTTTGACAGCGGTTCAGTTTCTGGTTCAAATAGTGACGTCATGGTTAACACCGAAACAAATGGATAGGTTAGTCGGTTGCGGTTAACATAAATCATCATAACCTATTTAATACTCAAATACTTTGTTATATCTTCATTTTTCAAGAGCGAATAAGTCTTTTGTATCGTAATTACACTCTTTCTCTAGAATTTTCATCTAGAATTACTTGGTTGGGCTCTAAAAGAAAAAAAAGTGTTGGAGTGATTCAAGTTTCCTTATGTTTCATAGAGATCCCAAATACTTATACAGATCTTGTGAAATAATCAAGTGCAGAGTCGTGCAGAAGCAGAACCTACTTAATCATCATCTGAGAACACCTAACAGGTGATAATGAACTGTATTGTCGAAACTGCACCAAAACAGCTGACAACCACGAGTATTCAAGCACCTTAAAATCTAATCGGAACTCTGGTGATCTTCAACCATGACTAATCATCTCAAAGATTTATTATTAAACTATTTCAACGTATCAAGCTGGAAGAACACCCCAATTCTGGTCACTACTACACCTCAGCCAAAGACAGAACGGACTGGTATATGAATTTGATGATAGTTGCCTTTGGAAATCCCATACATCCTATTTTACAGTAGAGCAGATTTTCTCTTTAGAAGTTTTCAACCAATGCACATTCCAACACTTCAGATGAGGTGTGTTGCAGGTTTTTCCGGGTTTTCGCACAGCTGTGAAAGCGAAAATGCTCCACCGAATTTATTTAAGCTGGCCCAGAGCGCCAACTATAATTATCTTCTAAATTTTTAAATTGTTATTGTTGCAAAGTAATACAATATTTTTCACATAATTATTTCTTATTTAGACTGTTATTTGGCAGATGTGTTATATACACCTGGTAATAAAAGTAAGCATTCATCTTTTTTTCCTTCAAAAGATTTCAATTTTCCTTTGATGAAATAAATGTATAGCTGATTTCTTTTTCACAACAAAAATTTTTAGCGCCACATTCATATTAGGCTCAAAAAGAAACAACAAATCAGGAGAGAGAAAAGAGTATACCGCTCATTAATAAATACTCCTGCTGCTGGTTCAACGGAATCAGGACCGGGTTATATTCGTGACGTCATTGATAATGAATCGAGAACGGTTGGTTCAACTGCGGTTAACTTTTCGGTGATACCAGAGTCAATCGAGAACGCCTATAATTTCATTTCAGTGACCTGGCCACAGTAGGTCATTTCGAAACGCCTAACATTAACAGTAACCAGGAGGTCTATTCTCGAGTTTCAACGTATACCAATCAATGTTGTATCTCTTTCCAACGCGCGGTGTTTGTATCGCTCTAATGTTACTTCAAACGTTCGAAAATGATTTCGCATGAACACGAGAATAGACCCCCTGAAACCTGAAACCAAGGAGACTAAAAATGCGTGTTATTTGACTAAGAGAGGCTAATCCCCATAATACAATGGGGACACTCATAGAAAGAGATGAAAGAACATTTGTGACGGAATGTGACGTAGTTGGACACGTCATGGCCGCCATTTTATATAGACAGTGACGGACTCACTCTTGGTATATGAAAGTTACATGTGACAGTTTTGTATCTTGGTTCGAGTTCGACTCTGTACTCATGTCCAAGTACGTCACTATGACGCGTTGAAGCTACAAGATTCTGATTGGCTAGAGCTTATCAAACCCTCCTGTTAGTTTCGTCTCTTTGACCTGAATCTGCCATCTAATTTCGGAACGATTCGGCACCAATCTGTAATATAACAGATCCGATAAGTTTTTCAACTTCTTTTGCCTGAGAAAACTAAATCCAAACAACCAAACACAAACTGATAAGCAAATCAGCAAATCATCAACAAATAAATGTCACCTAAACTTCTTTGTTTGGAATCAGTTTTTGACAAGTATGACATTTGTGACGACACACTTTCCTCGTCTATTGGAAAGAAGAAGAGGAGTTCCAAGCAAAATGCTTGGCAACACCGTGACGCGGCGCAGTCAATGATATTTTTCATCATTTCTTTTCTTTAAGTGAAATAGTTTGGCATACACGTTTCGTGTCTTGAAGACTTAAAAGTAAGTACATTTAAACAAAATATTGCCGTTACAGTGATTTTTGATAATATTTGTGCTGCAATATGACAACATTTCTCTAGATTATATCAAAATTGAGCAGATTTTTGCAGATTTAATTTTATGATTCTTGATCCTCGTATTTTCAGTTCCATAAACAATTTCCTGTATCAGTACTCAAAGACAATTTTTTTCAGATGCGTTACGTGGCTGCTTACCTTTTAGCCGTTTTGGGCGGAAAATCATCCCCAAATGCCGCTGATCTTGAAAAAATCCTGGGATCAGTTGGTATCGAGGCCGATGGAGACAGGCTGAAAAAGATCATCGCCGATCTCAGTGGCAAATCAGTCGACGAACTCATTGCACAAGGTACGGTTTTAGTTTTTTTGCACCTTCACTAATTATACACCAACTTGCAATGCATGGTATCTTAATCATTCGACAAAAACATTCAATTTTCTGCTTGCAATGGAAGTTTCCGCGATGGTGTTTGAGTCTTTATTTACCCGTACTCTCAATCTAACAATTACATGATGATTTAATAATTACCATCTTTCGTATGAGACAAGATGATTATAAACTTTTATCTGATTGTTACTCAAAGACAGTAGTGCAGATGTTGAATTGGTTCCAAAACTTATAACCAAACTTTTTTCAGGTCGTGAGAAGTTGAGCTCCATGCCAGCTGGAGGAGGAGCTGCTCCTGCTGCCGCAGCAGTTGCTGCAGCACCAGTAGCCGCTGAAGAAAAGAAAGGTGTGTATACTTGTGATTGTTTTTTTTATAGTATGCATGTTTGTTCGGAATAATTTAATCATAACTGTTTGGGTTAAATTTATCTACTCTACCATGTTCAGAAGGAATCCTTCTGTATTTTCCTATTGTGGAGTCTTGAATCTTCGATTCTATATCTTCGTGAATTTGTTCTGAATTCATTCTTTGAATTTGTTCAGCTTTGTATATACTGATATATCAGTTAGGCCATATCTGGACATTTCACTTTGATATCCTGATGAAAGTAATGTCTAAACTTACCTTCTTTTTGTTGTTCTTGAGAGAAGCTGACAATATTTCTACAACGGAATGTCAGTGTATGATATCTGAGTGATTGAGGATGAGTATACTTTTGTCCTTGTGAACCGCCTGTGATCCTACTGATGTGATATGCTTCTTCCTTAGAGTTTATACTCTCCTCCAACTGTAACATGTTTTTTCCACGTTGCATAGAGAAAAGGCTATGTTCTCCCCTCAATGAGACTTCCATATCTACAACTCTGACATTCACTCCTAGGTCCTTTTTTTCTACCTTCCTCCCTGTGCACGAAACTTTGTGGCAACGACTCTAAAGAAGAATCCATTCAATTCAATCCTGGAAAAACCTATAGCCTTTCCTCGTAAAAAAACACTTGGGTCGTAAGTGCTTTATTTTCTTCCTTTGATAAAAGCCCCTATTAAGACTAAAACATAACATTAATCTGTAATCTGTAAATTCGTAATTTTTATTTTTTCTTTTTTGATGGCTCAGACTTGCTGAATTTTTCTAAATTGTTTTTCATACCTTTTACTTTCAATAAAGATAGTATAAAAATGGCATACATTTTCTCTGGTGTTTTGGCATTGACTGCCAAGGTCAATAGCCATAATGGTATAAATTAGTCTCAATTTTGGTAAAAAATAATTTTCATTTGTAAACTATGATATTGTGTCCTTGAATTCGAGACCACAGGAGTTTTCTTTCAAAAAAAGTTAGCTGTTTGGATGGAATTTATAGCTCAGTCTCAAACTGTAGGGTATAGCCCTTTCTAGCTTGTAGATCAGCTTTCACTATTTCATAACAGATGGCCTCACAATACACCCATCATTTGCATATTTGATAATATCATTGTTTAAATAGAACATAGTCAATGCCTGTGGAAAAGGTATTGGACACAAACGCGAGTGTCATCTAGCGTGATTAGTTACAAACATGAATATTTGACGTCATTTTAATGCAGGTTTCTTCAAAAAACCCTGATTTTAATGCTTTTCCATTGTTTTAATCAAGTTGCGACATGACTTGGAGGCCAGATCACTGAAGATACGACATGACTTGGATGCGAGCTCACTATCGCCATCTACATGTCGCATCCATTTTGATCCAATTATAATCCCATAAGGTTGACTAACTATCTTCTATATAAACAATGATAATATTTTTTTACATCCATTCCGTAATTTAATACATGTGTTTAGACCCTTAGTGAAAATAGTTGTTGCTTTGATAGCAAAAACAGTTTGACAAAAAAGTTGTTCACCATGCGTCATCTGTCCACTAATGTCCAAACTATCAACATCTTTGGGTTTGAGACAACACTAGTCAACATGGTCGTTTTTCGTGGCGAGTGAAGAATGAAATAGTTTTCTATAAATTTTATATAGTTATATACCCCAAGCAGACCTGTACTACAGTCCTGTATTTCTGTATAAATTAACAATGATGAATATCTATCACACCATCTTTCGCCTGAGAAAGCAATGCTGCGACTTTTTATCAACTGAAGCATTTTTCAAATGGAATCCAATACAACAGCGCGTTGCCATATCTAATTTTTTTTTTTTTTGTTTCAGAATCCAAGAAGGAAGAGAAGAAGGCAGAGTCAGAATCTGAAGATGATGATATGGGTTTTGGTTTGTTCGACTGAAAATGTACATTTGTGTCATTATTTTATAAGATCCGACCTGTTTTTTAAGTAAAACCGTTAAAACAATTCTAGAATTTTATTTTAAGTATGTTCCATCACATTTATTTCATGCTGATTGATGATAAATTGGTAATGAAGCCCTTGGTAAATTTTGTTTGAAAAAGGAAACACGTTAACAATTCAAAAACCTAATGTTGCCTCAAGTAATCGTGGATATGGAGTAGTTGAAATGGTATTCGTGAAATGCATTCCCATTAGATGGCGCGAAACCGTATAGTGGTGACATTGTTTAAAGAGAATCTCTTTAAACAATGGTGGTGACTATAGAGATTGTAGCATTGTCTAATTTAGGCAATGATTGTAGTATTTAATTTCATTCAGTTTCAATTCTGAATAAATTGCTGAAGATGTGAAAAGTCTACATAAGACCATTGTTTAAATAGAAGATAGTCAATGCATGTGGAAAAGGTATTGGACCCAAACATGAGTGTCATCTAGCGTGATTAGTTACAAACATGAATATTTGACGTCATTTTAATGCAGGTTTCTTCAAAAAACCCTGATTTTAATGCTTTTCCATTGTTTTAATCAAGTTGCGACATGACTTGGAGGCCAGATCACTGAAGTTACGACATGACTTGGATGCGAGCTCACTATCGCCATCTACATGTCGCATCCATTTTGATCCAATTATAATCCCATAAGGTTGACTATCTTCTATATAAACAATGATAATATTTTTTTACATCCATTCCGTAATTTAATACATGTGTTTAGACCCTTAGTGAAAATAGTTGTTGCTTTGGTAGCAAAAACAGTTTGACAAAAAAGTTGTTCACCATGCGCCATCTGTCCACTAATGTCCAAACTATCAACATCTTTGGGTTTGAGACAACACTAGTCAACATGGTCGTTTTTCGTGGCGAGTGAAGAATGAAATAGTTTTCTATAAATTTTATATAGTTGTATACCCCAAGCAGACTTGTACTACAGTCCTGTATTTCTGTATAAATTAACAATGATGAATATCTATTACACCATCTTTCGCCTGAGAATGCAATGCTGCGACTTTTTATCAACTGAAGCATTTTTCAAATAGAATCCAATACAACAGCGCGTTGCCATATCTAATTAATTTTTTTTTGTTTCAGAATCCAAGAAGGAAGAGAAGAAGGCAGAGTCAGAATCTGAAGATGATGATATGGGTTTTGGTTTGTTCGACTGAAAATGTACATTTGTGTCATTATTTTATAAGATTCGACCTGTTTTTTAAGTAAAACCGTTAAAACATTTCTAGAATTTTATTTTAAGAATGTTCCATCTCATTTATTTCATGCTGATTGATGATAAATTGGTAATGAAGCCCTTGGTAAATTTTGTTTGAAAAAGGAAACACGTTAACAATTCAAAAACCTAATGTTGCATCAAGTAATCGTGGATGTGGTTTAGATGAAATGGTATTCGTGAAATGCGTTCCCATTAGATGGCGCTGAGAATTTAGGCGCGAAACCGTATAGTGGTGACTATAGAGATTGTAGTATTTAATTTCATTCAGTTTCAATTCTGAATAAATTGCTGAAAATGAGAAAAGTCTACATAAGACGGACACTTTTTATCATAACTGTTTTATTTAATTTGAAAATATAATAATAAAATCGATTAATAATGCCAAAACCTTTGTTTAAATCTTCTTTCTCTTTAAACAATGCCAAAACCGTTGTATGAAATGCAAACAGGGGACGATAGTGAAGAGCAGAATCCAAAAACGCAATCAGTTTTCTTTTATCCGTTATGGTTTTCCTGATATTCGAATCTAAGAATCGGAAAATGTTAGGTGAGCATTGCTTTGCCATCTCTTGGACAGTAGCCAAAGGTAACTTCCACGGCATGTCGGTACTTTTAGGCTTTTAGAGCAGTTTTAGAAATTTCTGTATGCTTTTGAAAAAAAAATTATTTTCTCAATTAGTACGATACCATTTCGCAATAGAAAATGGCTTCAAAGGCATCCACACCGAAATTGGTTGCTCTAGGAAGAATTTTATTTTTTAATCGATTCAATAAGAACGCAATGGAAATTTTCAAGATGAAAATTAAAAATAGAAATTCTTCAAAATGCTCATTGGAAATGATCCAGAAACAGTTTTCTTGCTTTTCTTGTGGTTTGCGAGATATTCGAATTTTCGTATAGCAAGAAATGTTTTCAATCATCGCTCTTCCATCTCTTGGACAATAGCCGAAGGTAACGTGCACACAGCTTGTCGGTACTTTCCAAGGAGACTAAAGTCTCTTTGGGTACTTTCATCATTGCTTTCATATTTCATTCGGCTGGAGACGATACGTGAACTGGCCAACATAGAGAAAATCTCAGAAAACATCAAGAACATCTCTGAAAAGTTTTATAGATATTTCATCCTGGGGAGTCCGTTGACCAGGAACATGACCAGCATCAGAGCTCATAACAACGAACGCTACAAGAAACATGGAGGTCCCATATACCAAGCCCTGGACATCTTCCATGAGATTCCAGCATAAGCCACACCGCCATATAGCACCACATGGTCAAAACCCAGTTTTTTCTTTGTTTTTCTGGGATACCCCTCACAGTAACTTAGCAACCATAAACTTTAATAGCCTGATGATCTAAATAACATAAACATGGAAAATCCCCCACATAATTTAAGAGGAGGTGGGGAAGGTACCAAGTATGGACCAAGACATTGGCAGAATAGGGGATGATCTGCTAACAGCGCAGAGGCAGAACCATTATCCGCAGAGATATGGTTCTGCTCAATATATATATATATATATATATATATAAACTAATAGTTCGGGTTGAACCGCGCCTAGAATTTGTTGGAATTCGACGTTTCGGCTCAGATTTTGGAGCCATTTTCAAGAAATTGGGTTTTTTGTGACTTGACTTCGGGGTCTCAATCTGCTTGCTCCCCAAGTCTCGTCACTGGCTCTCTCTAAGGTCTCAATCTGCCTACTCCTTCGAGAGAACTGAGGATTTGTGGGTTGAGGAACTGTATTTACAGTTGCTGTAATGACCGTGGGAAATGTGTTGTCGTGAGGTGAACTATTAGCGGGAACTGGGTTGGCACTGGATGAGGTGTGCGTGGGAACTGATTTGGCGCGAAATAAGAGGCTTCCAGGTATTGGGAAGTCTACGTCCGTCGTCGCGGGTGTTGAGGCAATTTGGACGCTCCAAAATTGGAGCCGAAACGTCGAATTCCAACAAATTCTAGACGCGGTTCATCCCGAACTTTTAGTTTTCAAACATCTGACCGCGGAAACCTATCCGAACACACACACACACACACATATATATATATATATATATATATATATATATATATATATATATATATATATATAAATATATATATATATATATATATATATATATATAAATATATATATATATATATATATATATATATATATATATATATATATATATATATATATATTTATATATATATATATATATATATAATACCCTGTATATTCAAATGATTCAAGCATTGAGATTTGGGGGTTTTAAGGTGTTCTGAAACAGAATCTGGTGTTATTTTTGCGATAAAAAAATGCCTAGTATGTTTTTCCCAATTTTTCACTTTTCATTTGGTCGTAGTTAACCGTGGAAAAGGATATACAAAGGTTCCGTAAACATAAAGGTAGGTATTTCCGAGTACTACAACTTGAGTCAAAGAAAATTTCGAATTATATCATGCTCAACGAAATATGAGGGTGTGGCTGCTCAAAGTGGGACACACTGTATATATATATATATATATATATATATATATATATATATATATATATATATATATATAAATATATAAAAATATAAGTAGAAAAGTTATTGGGTATAACCCTCAAAATGTTCTGCAACCGTAGACACGTGTTTCGAGCTTAAGCTCTCATCAGTACGGTAAAATCAAGTGCGAAGATGTACAACACTTGGATGTAAAAATAGAAACAAAGGAAGTCAACAACAGGAAGCCAACCACACATTTGTGGCTTCGGTTAGAAGACCTTGTGTTTACAAGGCAACAACTAACGTCGCCACGGAGGCAGCTATAGCTACCAGCGTGACAATCCTACCCAGGAAAATACAAATAAGTTAGTTGATGCCTTGTAAACACAAGGTCTTCTAACCGAAGCCACAAATGTGTGGTTGGCTTCCTGTTGTTGACTTCCTTTGTTTCAATTTTTACATCCAAGTGTTGTACATCTTCGCACTTGATTTTACCGTACTGATGAGAGCTTAAGCTCGAAACACGTGTCTACGGTTGCAGAACATTTTGAGGGTTACACCCAATAACTTTTCTACTTATATTTTCATATATTGCCCCTCGCTAAATCCATCCTTATATATATATGTATATATATATATATATATATATATATATATATATATATGTGTATATATATTGTGTTCGTATTTTATACTATCCGTTTTTATATATACATATATTTTGCTAATGTACTATCTGTTTTATATAATAATTTAATTGAATAAATAATTTTGGATTTTGATAGACGTTTCCTGTTAATTTCAAAATATTTTCTTTTCAAATTGGAAGTGATAATATTCCGCGGTAGAATAACGGCTTCGAAGACCTTCCCAACGAATTTGGTTACTCAAGAAACAAGGTTAACAACCCCTTTGGAAATTTTCGAACTGACACTGAAAAATAGATACGCTTCAAAGTGCTGACAGGGGAGGATTTTGGCAAGCAGAATCCAGATATACCAACAGTTTTTTTGCATCTCCGGCATTCGAAAAATATGAATTTTCGGATTGCAAAAATTGTATTCAACTTTAGAAAATGATTCAACCACTACTCTGCCATCTCTTGGACAATACCCGAAAATGACTTCCACTGCGTGTCGATCCTTTCAGATTATTTGGCCGTTGTAACGATCTGGCGAATCTGATTTTTGTAGAACTTGATGTATTTTCAATAAAGCAATTCTATATATGCAGTCCTATATTTTGCGTTTCAAAAAATTCTGGACACATGACGTCCCCGCGGAATCTAAACTAAAAAAACGTACCTCATTTTAGTGTCGATGAAGGAGGGATAAAATGCTGAGCATGACGATTTTGAAATAAAACTCAATACTATAGAATAACTGTTTTTATTATTCACTAAACTTCTCATAAACTTGTGGGACATTCCAAAAAAGTACTCCTGTAATACGGTCATTTGTCGTGGTCTTCATGTGCAAGGAATGGAGAGATTTCACGATATATTTTCCAGAGTCGCATAACATTAGAAAATTTGAAAATTTAACATTCTCACTCATTGTAAATTGATGGAAATATTTTTTCAGAATTTGAAAAATCTACGATGAATAAAAATTATACAATAAAAAATATAAAGATAGGCTTTTATAAAAAATCTTGAAAAAAATGTATTTTTATCACCCTGTATCTCGACACCCAAGCCGTTTGAGACATATGTTTATATGAACTTTTCGTCCTGAAAACTTTCAAAGAGTCTCCTCCCGAAGTTTGTCAACGTACTTAATTAACACCCTGTATATTGGTTTGCTTCAAAATGTAGGAATCAAACTAAGGAAAATTACGTCACTTTGAGGCAGTTTGATAAAACTATTTGGCACCGGGCTTAAAAATCCAGAACGTCTTCAAATCAATATTAAACTTGGGCGTTTGACGAAAGGAAAGTGAATTCGGTTTGCAAACATCATGGACTTCAGATTTTCTTCAAAGGATGTAACTGCCCTCTAGCCCTGCTGGATACGCAATTGTGCTAGTCTAGGACCACAAGTATTACTGTTAAAAAAATCTGTCTAAACAAAGAAACTTGACCACAGAAAAATACCTGTAGAAGTATTATAAAAGTATATCGACTAGAAAAATGGTAAGAAATGCTGTTATTTTTTTACGCTGACTCATTTTCCAAAGCAATTTCGAATTGGAGAAAAGCCCGGAACAGTTCGAAATAAAATTTATTGCTTCAAAAGGACCTAATTTTTATTCTGAAAATTCAAAACAGATTTGATACAAAATTCAAACACTGATGAAAGATATAGTCATTAATCTTAATTAATCTGCTATTTTGCGGCTTGAGAGTGAAATACAGATTTTTTTTCAAAATATCAAATGAGAACAATTTTAACCAGTAGTATTCAGAAATGCAGAGATGTTTGTCGGGAAATGAAAAAAGATTTACTACGAAATCAAGAAATACAACCCCCCCGTTTCATTTTGGATAGTTCTTGAGATATTTAGATATTTGAAATTATGAGCAGGGAATAAGTCATTGCTTTTTATATCATTATTTATGTAAGAAAGGTAGCAGGTGGGTGCCGTAGGTGGATATGGCAATTTAAAAATGACTAGTTTTCATTTATTATTATATATTTTTTTATTATATTCAATTATTGACTTAATAGGTAGAAAACAGATTAAGCCACAACATAATCTCACAAGAGTGAAAGATCTATTTAACTTTTTCAAATGAAATATGTCCTAACTTCTTAATACTTAATAAAGGAAACAAGGGATTATATATCTAAGTATAACACCAATTTCAGTTCCACTTATAACTTTCAATATATTAATTACCATTAATTTTTACAACATATTGATTATATACATTCTCAAAAGTGTGAGATTACATCGTTGAATTGGCTATATTTAAATTCTGACGAAATTAATGCAAATTATACATACAATAACAGTTTAGTATAATGCAGAGTGATAGATTTAAGTTCATTTTCCTCTGAAGTAATTATATGCCAGGAAAACGTTCCAAATAAATAGAAAAATTCCAAAGTTTTGACGTTCAAAAAAAAATCTAGTTCTACCTCTATTAATTTCGAATAAAACACATGAATGATCTCACAATGAAATGGAACTTCTAAATTACAACAGTTAGCATTATGAACAAAGTTTTCTTCACAGGACAAAATATTACCAACAGCTGAGTATTGATTGAAAAATCATTGTTAGGGATCTCCATTCATTGTATTCATAACAGTTGTACCATAGTATGAAGATTAAAGGATCTAATGCCATCTTTACAGAATTAGTTTGGCGCCATCTATTGATGGTGGTCACCTCGTCAAATTATATCCCAATAAGGCTGTCCTACTATTCCATTGATCTTTATACTGTGGTTGTACGAAATCATTTTAAAAGTATATGCACTGATGTTTATGAAATGAAAAACATTTCCGTCAATATTGCAAATTAACCAATCGTTAGTTACAATGTCGATCTACAGATATGACGTATTTTGTGATAATTCTCTAGTTTGAACGGAGTTTGGTTTTTGTAAGGATCGTTTTGATTCTTATTCCTAGATAAATGTCGAAACAAAATATTTAAATAAAAGTTATATTATTGAAAATATATGTTGTTCATCGTCTCGGCATGTTCGGAGAGATGATAATCCAGCTTCACAACTTTTATATAAAACGGTGAAATTAAGTGATTGGACATAATCTGCTCGTAGTATACTAGTAAATAAGCTATGCGAGTGAAAAATCTCATGTTATTTCTTATGGAGGTTCATTGCTCATTTTAGTACCTCAGAACGTTTCCTCGCGAAAAACCCGCACGAGATCGACCAATCAGAGCGCGACAATTGGTCACGTCACACCCCCCACCCAAGTCAATTGTTACCTTTCACCTGTCTTCTGCCTACCTGGTCTCGATAAGTCCGATTAGGTCTAAGACCTGATATGGACCTGGTGGAGACCTGGTCTGGACTGTTGGCATATGCATAGTGATAGGTAACAGGCAATAGATGACAGAGGAAAGGGGTGTCACGTGACAATTTGGCGCGCTCTGATTGGTCGATGGAAAGCGGGTGTTCTGCATGGACATGATCGGAGTTATTAAAATTGGCAGAATGAACCTCCATAAGAAATAACACGAGATTGTGTGCTCGTACTCTCCTAGCTAATCTACTTTTAATAATTCACAATAAAATCAATAAAATATCAAGTATAAAACCAAATATATTACACCTTACATACAACCTTGCTCCAAAGGTAATCCTCCTGGTGGTACCATTTTTACTTGAGAACATATACCAGAATGATTGGAATACTGTCCCATGAGAAGAGGGTTTGTTCGGCAACAGTTTGACGAATATTCAATGTTACAGGTACAGAAGCATTCAAAATAATCGACTAGTTACAATCGCTTCAAAAGAAAATGGAAGATCTCCACCTAGTTTCTGCATGGAGTACAAACAACAAATAAATATATTTCATTTATACAAGGGTTCTCGAATAAAACTGCTATTCTGAACATCTCAGATACAAATGATACTTAGATAACAATAATAATAATACAAGATGCCCCATCAAAACTCCCAACTCGAACATTTAAATTTGAATTTCAGAAAAAACAATGAAGTAAGGATGAGTTACTTGATTCCAAAGTTGTTTTGCCAACAATTTAAACAAATTTTCATCGAAAACTGGCTAACATTAGATATAATTTTGGTAAGCACCACAAAAAACTCCACTTTATGTATATCTGTGATTGAAAAATAGGCATCTGAAAGCTATTTTTTGACTCTGTAATTCGTTGATCGTGCCAAGCATTTGCTCAGTTTTTGAGATCGCCAATTTTAATCACTATGAATATAAAGTACTTCACTATTGCTGAGTTTGATTTCACAGTATATATTTATTTGTTCTGAGATAGTTAGCCTCAAAGTTTTACGTGAGACAACCGCCATGTACTGGGTGATTCAGAATTGTTAAGTCAAACGTCAACTAGTCTTAGAACATCGAAAATTTTGTGGACAGTATTTTGGAGAAACGTGGTCTAAAGTTTTCATAAGATTTATATGTTTGTATGATGGAAAGTTTCAGTTTGTTTATTAGTTTATGATTGCTGATCATTTACCACACTTTTGATATTTTTGAATTGTTTGATTTTAAGCGCTGTTTTCTGTTTGTTCGATAATTTCAGAAAACCTAGCTGTTGTTACAGAGACAGTCAAATGAACAAAAAGAGTCGGATTGGTTGTATTTTTGTTAAATTGAGGGGTTTGTGAATTCGTGTGTAACTTCAAAAACAGAATTTTTAGCGAAAATTGCAAACTCCCTCATTGCGTTTTGTATATTTGTGGTTTTGAATGACATATTCATCTTTTCGGAGAAATATTTACCTCTTATTTAGTAGAATCGATTCCAAAAAATCAATTGAAAATGTGTGAAATTTCTTTATTTATTCGCATTTCAGTGTTGTTGCATTAACTATTTTTGGTGTGTGTTTTCACCAAAAATAAATCAAAATAAACTGATGAGTAATCGAAATGAGTTTTAAAATTATCCAATCTCTTATCGAAATCCAATTTTTCTGCGTTTGTCCATTATTTTCTTTGAAATTTTACTTTCGTTTTGGATTTTAAACCCATAACAACGATAAATATTTTTTGTTAATGTGTTTGGGTATTTACAAGTGCAAGTTAAACACAAACACAAAATATAAACCAAAAAATAAAAAACAAAAACCTTTATTTTCGCCATTTTAAATGCTGAATTCAATCTCTCCAACGCGTCATAGAAACCGGATGAGGACACCTGTAACATATGGTATTTGAATTAGGCAATGGCAATGTTTATTTATCGTGGTTCCACAGGGATCCCATCCTGGGCTCATTTCATTAGCCAAATACTACAGGACAAGGAATATTTCTTTACAGTGATTTTAGAAGCTAGAAATTAGGGGAAAATCTGACACAAATTAAGTACTTTCCTGTTTGTCAGATACTGTTGCAGTTTTACTCAAGAAAAACTGTCAGATTCGGTAGTAGAGACCACCTATAGACAGTTTTTTGGTTTTTTCTCTTCATTGAAAAGGTTATTCTTCACAGTAGATATATGAAGAAAGTTCACTGACACTAGCAGCCCAGTATGCGTATCAAGCAGTAGTGAAACTCGAATCGGCTTCTTTGATCTTGAGGATAGATTTTGATCGGATGCCATGACACTTTGAGGATAAAATGCAAATTCCTCGTAGTACAGTTTTTCACGTTTTTGTTTACAGTGTACTGTTTTCTGTTTGGCTACTGATTGAGAAGTTCTCGAGCAGCTCCTAATCAGGAAACAATGCGCCTAGGCGTGACATTTACTAATATTTTATATCCTCAAACAAACATGCGCAACAAAAATACGTGACTTTTACTACTGGTTTTTACCTATACTGAGCTAGCAGATTCATTTCTATGAATTAAAACTACGATGTTTAGCACATAATTTCTGTGGGCTATGTGAACGGTTTTCGAAAAAACTAAAACTATTTCGATATTGATTGATAAGAAGCTGTCACTTCTGCATGGAAAGTCATTTTAAAGCATCAATTGCTTCCGTAAAAACACTCAAAAGCTGAAAAATAATTTACCGTGTGGTCCAAAGTATCACATTGGACAAACAGGCAGAAACGCTAAAGAGAGAATAACTGAACATAGAAATAGTATCATGAACGAAAAAACAAATTCTGCTTTTGATATCCATTTATTAACAGAAAACCATACTTTCCACCATGATTTTGAAATCCTTCATATCAAAACCAAAGGCGTGGGAGAGATTTTTATTAGAAAGTTTGGTGATTATTAAACGGAAGATTTTCATCAAGTACCTACAAATATTCATTGAATATTAGCCATTTATCCAAATTGCATCCAAAATAAAAAATATATACCTCCCAGGTGAAGCCAAAAGTTTTCAGTATGTTAATATTTGTGGATTCAATACCCCTAAAAGTTTGGAGTGGGTTCACAGATTTATTACAACTTTTGCATTAATTTCTAACCTACTATTTCCTTGCAACTGCTAAATTATACTTTAATAATGAGCCACACAGTATTTGCGATGTTCTTGAGACGAAAAATATACAGATACGTCGATTTTTATATTTGACGCGTCACAATTTCGAATCACCCTGTATGGTAACTCTGCCAGATTCACTTCTAGCCCGCCTGCACCAATGCTGCTGGTGCGCTTCCAGGTCCGGCTTCAGGCGGGTTGAGAACGGGTTGAACTGGTTGCGGCTGATAGGGAGCCACAGGCGGGGCAGCAGGAGTGGGGTTGTCCGGCATGAATTTCACTAAATTGGTCAAAATTTGTTTCAGGACAAAGTACAGCGGGCACACATAGTGGACCCAGCAGGAAATGAGTCACAAAAAATGGCGCTAGAAAGAGGTTGCAAATAATGCGATTTTTTTAGGTAAGTTGGCAGTTTACGGGCTCCATCGCCTCCATCTGGTTTATTTGATTATTCAACTCGATAGAAAATACATTGTTTTTATTGTTTGATATGTGCTTAGTTTTTATTTTGTATTTTAAATTGTTCCCAGGTAGCACGGTGACGTCGAAATGACGTACTTGTTTTGGGGCTAATAATATGCTTATAAACTCGAAGGACTTTTAGCTAAGAAGTTAAATATGGCTTATAAAACAAGGGCAGTAGTTGCTTTCAAAACACGTATATTCAAAATCAATTAGAATACAGCCTCTCCGGTCTCCCCAGAAACCACTTCTTTTCTAAAAAACTATACTGAGAGTCCCAACATTCTCCCCCGCATAATTAAATTTAATGAATTATACTATTTATCTTCGTGTTTTCATTTTTCTGTCATCTGAATATCTGATTTGCATATCTTCACGACTGGTCTTTTATAAATTTTGTTCTGAATCCGCACATCTACCACACGAATTTTCCTATCCTTTCCTGGATATGTCTTCGTTATCAATCCGATAGGCCACGAATTTCTTGGAGCATTGTTATCTGCTACTAAAACAATGTCTCCTACTTCAATATCTGATTCATTCTTGCTGTACCATTTTGTCCGCTTTCTAAGATCTGGAAGGTATTCTCTCACCCATCGTTTCCAAAACATGTTGGTTAGGGATTGTGCTTTTCTCCACTGTCGTTTTAGGCAAATTTCATTTTCATCGAAAATACCCGGGGATCCAACCTTTTCTTTCGTCCCCAACAAAAAATGATCAGGGGTGAGGCATTCCATAACATTAGGATCAATGGACACATGATAGTGGTCTTGAATTGACTAAATTTTCTGCTTCTATCAATAATGTTCTCAATACCTATTCTTTTGGTGCTCTTTCTTTCAGAACTGCATGAAGTGATGTTTTTATAGATCTTATTAACCTTTCCCAACATCCGGCCATGTGAGGTGATAGTGCAGGCAAGAATTTCCAGGTAATATTCCTATTGATCAGTTCATCATTTATCTCATTTTGATCCATGTCTTCAATTAATTTTCAGAGTTCTTTCTCTGCTGCTTTTAAATTACTGCCATTGTCAGAGTAAATATATGTTGAGTATCCTCTTCTTGCTACAAATCTGCGTATAGTCATCATCAAGCGACTTCTATGTGAACTGCCCTAATTGCCATGCATGTGAATATTACTCCATATCGTTACTCTTTCCTTCGGTATATTCAAAATCAATTAGAATACAACCTCTCCGGTCTCCCCAGAAACCAATTCTTTTCTAACTATACTGAGAGTCCCAACAGTACTGATTTGGTCAAATAATTGAACAACTGACGCCAAAAAGTGACGACTTAGAGACTATGAAAAGACGTCAAAATGTCACAGCCATAGGGCCTAATCAGCAAGACGTCACCCTGACGATTGAAAAAAAGACTATAAATGACGATTCGGCATTCAAATGACCAATCAATGACGTCATACGAAGGACTTCCACAGTCCCTAGTTTCTATGTGGAAATTGATACTAAGAACTAAACTATATCATTGAATTTATCAAATTTTGAAATTAAAAAAAAATACAAGGATTCATTAAGTTTCCTCTGTTCCTCTAATTGAAAGTTTGGATGAAAATTTTTTCCATGTAATTTGAGCCTATCATATCTACGTATTTGTGACCAAGTGACCAGTATTAGCCAGTCAGACAAACATTTAACTGATAAGTGCCCCGGTAAATTATCACTGTTGAAAAATCGAGTCACGGACCACAAGTGACTTAAATAAGACGTCAGTAGGACGTCACTTCACTAACCTGTGCTACCTGGGTTATTCGATGTGTATCTATGTACCCATTGTAAATAGTATATTGAGTTTCAATGCATCAATCAGGACACACTACTGGAAAATTCGGATAGGCTTGGAAGTAGAGCAATTTATCGTCTAGATTTGATAAAATCATTTCTATTTAAACGAACACAATCATTTTTCACATCATTCTGAAATAGACATTGGTGGTCCTCAAGGGGCCGTACTATAGGGTCACTGAATCAAAAAGGCCGTGCCGTCCTTACGGGTATGGCCAATGGGCGTGGTCCAATACTTGAAATAGTTCCAGTATTCAAATAACCCACAAAATCACCAATTAGATAGCAAGTTTTGTGGGTTATTTGAACACTGGATCTATTCCAAGTACTAGACCACGCCCATTGGCCATACCGTAAGGACGGCACGACCTTCTAGATTCAGTGACCCTACCGTACTAGGACCAATTCTGTTCCTATTCTATATTAATTTACAAGAGGGAAGAATGCTTTTTCAATTCCATTCGGAAAATTCAAAATGACTCACCAATCTCCCAATCATATGACCCCTAGAATATACAATGCTATTCCTCCAAATATGAAAAACTACTACCTATTCGAAAGAGTTATTCAAATATGAGCAGAAATCGTCAAACATTGAACGAAAAAAGCCCGATGATTAGGGGAATTCAATTTATGAATCATTTGCAAGCCTGTATAAGATTGAGAGAAAACTCAATAACTTTTTATGTAACGAATGTTACTACAACATAAATTAATTTTTGAACAAACAGCTAACGTGAACTATTAATGGTAGTAGATTATAAACCTGTTTCGTTGTGTTTAGATAAGATTGCTCTAGGCTAGGCACTTCTGCCCGCTACTTATCCTATATCATGTGTGATCAAAAAGGATGAATAAAGTATTATTATTATATTATTATTATAGTATGGGTACATATTTCATTAAATTGATGTTTTCTTGTAATTTGTCATTATAGTTTTAATTTTCGCATAGTGATAATTAATAATGTTTTATTATTTTCGTAATGGGACTTTCCCGCATAATGATGATAAATAAATAATCCATTTTTTATAATATGGCGGATGCGAAACGTCCATTTTTCTATAATTTGGTGCAGGTTTCGATATCATCAATCAGTCAGTCTATTTAAGTATCGCAATACTTACTCGTCATCATCTTACCAAACTGTTCTTAGCACCATTTTCATAATACTCATTTCTTGTTGAAGCACACTGTTTCAAACTAATGCAATTTTTATTCTAAATTTTGATGTCAAATCGTTAAAACTCAATTGCATTCAGATCCAGTGCCAGATCTGGCAAAGCCAAGGCGGCTTAGAAGTGGCATAGCTCTACTACTAATTTTCCACTTCTACTAGTCTGTATAAATCTCCCTAAAACACATTCGAGATCATACTTTTATACTTAAAATTGTTATGGATTCAATTCAACTTGAACTAAATTTTTTGATTATTCGTCACAATGTTTATGACAATAGTTTTTAGCTCTTTCTAAAAAGACAAACAATTGTTCATTCCCAAATCCTCGTCACTCACAACATTCGGGATCACCTCCATCTTTAATAGCGAACACATTCTTTGGTAAATTCTGAAAGGCTCGCGGCCATCGTTGAATGAATGATGGTTTTTCGGGTTTTTAGGCCGACGTTTATATAGAGAAAATCTCGACGTTTCGCGAACACGAGTGGTTAGCATTTTCAAGAGAAATGTTTACAGCTCCGATCACTGAACACTACTTTTTTGGTATGCGTTGTCTCAGCCAGTATTTATGGGTCGACGTACTCGTACCTGCGTCCGGTACCATCGTCCCTGCGTCGGGTACCCCTTCGGATTCATTAATTACCCGGTATGGTGTTATTACCGTTTTCTTGAGAACAGGTAGCCATGCTTTGTTCAATTGTAACCCTTCTTCAGTTCTGTTGAAGTTGTTGGGATGTTTTTTGATTTCGATTGCTTCTCGGAAGAGTCTTGGATAATATGCTTGTGTTGTGGCAATTACTTGGGTTTCTTCGAACTTCACTATGTGATTGTTATTGTTAAGCGCGTGTTCTGCGACAGCGGATTTTTCTGAGAGTCCTAACCGGCAATTAGCCCTGTGTTCCTTTATTCTGGTATTTGTAGATCGCTTCGTGGTTTCGATATAAACGTTGCCACAGGTGCATATGTAATGCGGTACACCCCAGATGAGCTTAGTGCATCACGTTTATCCTTCGCCGATCTCAAGTGATCCTTCAGTTTTTTTGAAGGTTTATATAATATGGTTTTGATATCATACTTTCGTAGTATACGGCCAATCCGATCTGTGACCCTAGGAACATACGGCAGGAATGCTTTACTTTGTTCCTGGCAGCCATTCGATCCACTGTCGCTAGAGTTCTTTCTTTTGCGTTTTATACACCGATCAAATTCGCTTTCCTTATATCCATTTGAAAGAAGTGCGCTTTTCAAGTGTTTCAGTTCCGCTTCCAAATATTCGGGTTCACATATTCTACCGAGCCAGAACACTTGAGAAGCGCACTTCTTTCAAATGGATATAAGGAAAGCGACATTGATCGGTGTATAAAACGCAAAAGAAAGAACTCTAGCGACAGTGGATCGAATGGCTGCCAGGAACAAAGTAAAGCATTCCTGCCGTATGTTCCTAGGGTCACAGATCGGATTGGCCGTATACTACGAAAGTATGATATCAAAACCATATATAAACCTTCAAAGAAACTGAAGGATCACTTGAGATCGGCGAAGGATAAACGTGATGCACTAAGCTCATCTGGGGTGTACCGCATTCCATGCACCATGCACCTGTGGCAACGTTTATATCGGAACCACGAAGCGATCTACAAATACCAGAATAAAGGAACACAGGGATAATTGCCGGTTAGGACACTCAGAAAAATCCGCTGTCGCAGAACACACGCTTAACAATAACAATCACAGAGTGAAGTTCGAAGAAACCCAAGTAATTGCCACAACACATGCATATTATCCAATACTCTTCCTAGAAACAATCGATATAAAAAAACATCCCAACAACTTCAACAGAACTGAAGAAGGGTTACAATTGAACAAAGCATGGCTACCTGTTCTCAAGGAAACGGTAATATCACCATACCGGGTAAGTAATGAATCCGAAGGGGTACCCGACGCAGGGACGATGGCACCGGACGCAGGTACGAGTACGTCGACCCATAAATACTGGCTGAGACAACGCATACCATACAAGTAGTGTTCAGTGATCGAAGCTGTAAACATTTCTGTTGAAAATGCTAACCACTCGTGTTGGCGAAACGTCGAGATTTTCTATAAATAAACGTCGGCCTAAAAACCCGAAAAACCATCATACATTCTTTGGTCTTTTTGGTGTTGAATCTGTCTGTCTTTCAGTGTTAGTATGAATGAATGATGTGATGTTAAAATGCAAGCATAAAAAATGTTCAAAAAGTAGTATTCATTAGTGTATGCGTTGTAATAAAATCATGCATTAAACGTGGCAAAATACCTTTTCATAACGAAACAAGCGCTCCTTTGGCGAAGACGGTCCTGGATAGCATCTCCGATATTGAAATGAACAAAACGATTGTGCCACATATTTTATTAATGGAATTTTGGAATTGTACAATTTTAACAAATTAAAAAAATCTACCTTGAAAGTAACATCGAGAAATTGCCAGTATTTCGATAATAATTTCAGTTTTTATTAAAAAGCGATTTATTTATGCTATATACATTTATAAACATTTCCTTCTAACAAAACGAAGTCCAACTCAAAATATTCACTGGAAACTTTATATTTTCATTAATATATTCTGAATATGATAACTTACGCTAGTATATTTACATATTCAGTGAAATCGGTACGATTTGTCAACCTAGTTGTACCCCGAAAGAAATAGTTCGTTTGGATTAACAATATTCAAATATTAATTCTACACTTAAACCAGTTCGATTGAAAATTCGAGAGCTCACATTCTATCTAGTTCACTGCGATTCAGATACTAACATCAAAAAAGGAGTAGGCCGGCTCGCACTTCAATTGTCTCCAACTCATGTCCCAGTCTTTCCACTGAAAAAATCTACAATGCCATGAAAAACCCTCCGATGAGAGCGTAGCTTTACGAAACGTTGTGTTGAAAACAATGGAAGTGCCAAACTACCAATAGTCGAAACAAATATGCAGAGGAGACAATCGTCAAATTATATTTACTCTATCTAAGAGAGATATTTCCGGATTTTTCACCTTTTCAATGATAGAAAAGCGCGGGGAAAATGAGATCTCATAGCTGAATTACTAATAATTGTTCCAGAGTTTGTTCTGATGACTGCTTTGGCTTTCCTGAATGATTTCCTCTTTAAATCATGACAAGAATATCTGCTTGTTTGAAATTATTTTCAGTCAAAAATTAATTTTTTATAAGACTGGATTCTCATAAAAAATCAATAAACAGATAGTAAGATAAATAAACACATTTTTGACTGTTTGGATGCTCTATTTCCTCGATACTTCTGTTATCTACCAGAGAGTTTCAAAATTGAGGAAAATAATATAAAAAAATTCAGTGGTGTAGCCAGAATTTTTCTTTGGGAGGGGCCCTAGTATAGACCATCTGCGGCTGACGTCACAATCTTCAGGTCAGTTGCTTGGAGGACAAACATTGATGGCAGTTAGGTTTTACATGTGTTATGGTTCTAGTTAAAGTAGTTGAAGTTTTTGATTTCGTTTTACAATGCCTAATTTCTTTGTATGGCAGCAATGGACTAAGAGATAAAGTAGGATTTTATAGGATTCCGTCAGGGTATGACAATCATAAAAAACAAAATGATATAGTCAAGATAAGGACAGATTTGTCAGACACTAAACTAAAATATGGACAATATCTGGATTCAGTACTGATGGCAGGCCTGCAATATTCCTTGAATAATATTTCATACAACATGGATCTTCATATCCTATACGTGAATTTTTTTCAATATATCTTTGAGCATGGACTTTATCCAGGTTCATATAATGTTCACTTGCCATTGGTCTTTCAGAAATGACAAAAAAGTAACACTCAAAACTCAAGACAAACAGACTTTCAAATAATACAATTTAACTTCATCAGAACAAATTTAAAATGAATGATGATAATGATGAAGAGCACTGCAAAGTAGTTCTTGTAGAAAACTTTGCCAAGAATTTAACAAATATAATTTAACGGTCGTAGGGGGCAGTAGTTGTTTTCTGATAGAGACTTGCCGTGAATATACCTATTGTATAGGTTAATGCGTAAGACTGGATTATATAATCCATTTTCATCAATAGAATGATAATTACCCATGTGAAATCTCACACGTATACATGAATCTAATTTCAAAGATATATTTAAAACATAATTAAGCCACATAATTAATCCTTTAATATGGTTAGGTACAATTGCAGGTACTTTACATGTAGGTAATTGGATTACAAATCCTCTTATTAATTTGTTTGGTTTCATTTCCAATTACTTTTGATCATGGACATTCTCCAAGATCTTATAATCCTGATTCACATGAGTTCCTTTGAATTTTTAATGAAAATGGCACTTAAAACTCGGAAAAAGCCTTTGAAACACATTTCACCTATTTAAAATGTATGTAATCAGTTTGTATGGTTATCCTCCAAGCAAAGAAGACACGCCCATTTTATAATTTGGCGCAGATGGTCTATAAAAAGTCTAAATACCAAATAATAAATTTTATTTAACAAAATGGCAAATCGTCGAAACTTTGGAAGATTTCGGGGGGAGAGAATAGCCCCCCCTTGGCTACGCCACTGAAAAAATTATAAATGATCATGAAATCAACCGTACATTTATCAAGTTTTCTTTGAAATTGATACCGATCATTTAATTTTCCTGTTAGTTAAGGTGAAAATTAGCTTGTCCTTTTAACTAAATAGTTTTCAAAATTGTAGATTGTAAATTCCCTTCAACTTAGCAAATAGAAATGCCTCCGTTTGCCTAAACCTAAACTAACAGTCATATTTGCAGACATTTTCAATAAATAACGAGAAAATAAGTAACAAAGTGTGCACTTTTAGCGAAAAAATCATCTCAGTTTTGGAACAATTGAATAAAAATAGTCGATCTTCAGGGCAATAGTAACTTTTTAGAAATAATAACTGATCAAATTTGATACTCTTCGTAGCCTAACCAGAATTATTGAAATATATGACTTCAATAAAATGGAAAGCTGCAATAGGTACACAAATTTGTTCCAGAATACAGAGTGTTTATTAAGTACTTGTACAAACTTCAAAGGGTAATTCTTTCAAGAAAAAAAGTTCATGTGAACATGTGTGTTGAACTTTTGCAATAAATTATTTCTTTGAACAAAATTTGGGGAACGGTTTTTTTGCGGTGAAAAATAAAAATTTGGTATTAATTTTTATGTAACACTTAGAGGGCGCTGCGTAAGCTATCATTATTTATTTTGATTTGCCCTTACTTTTTTTACAGTGAACGTTTGGAATTTTTTATATTTCAATCTTATTCCTAAACCTTTTCCAAACAATAAAGGTGTAGTTTTTCAACAGCGTTTTTGAGAAATTTGCAAACTTCTTCATCGATGCAGGTTAAGGGGTTACTTTGGCACCAGATGAAGTTGCTCAGAACTTTTCAAAAACTTAGTATCTGAAGGATCTCGTCAAAATAGATAATTTTTTTTTTCATGATGTATCGAAAGATAACTCGTTCTTAGAATACAGGGTGTGGAATTTTCAAAAATTATCGGTTTTTCAACATTTTGTATCTTGAGAATGAATTATACTCGAGAAAAAAGTTGTTTATTTTAGCGAGATCTTTCACATACCCAGTTCGTGAAAAGTTTTGAGCAACTTCATCCGGCGCCTAAGTGACCCTATAATCTGCATCGATGCAGAAATTTGCAAATTTCTCAAAAACGGTTGTCCCTAGCGTTATTGAAAAGTTATACTTTTTTTGCTAAGAAAAGCTTTAAGAATAAGATATGACTATAAAAATCCCAACAGTTCACTCTAAAAAAACTCAGGCAAATTAAAATAAATAATGAAAGCGTTCGTAGCGCCATCTAAGTGCTACATAAAAGTTAGTACCAAATTTTGATTTCTCCCCTCAAAACAAACCTGTTCCGGAAATTTTGTGCGAAATAGCTATTTACATCCCAAGGGAGGAAAATCATGCTTTTCCTCCCGCATTTATATCCGCGGGAGAAAAAGCATTTTCCTCCTGAGGTATGTATATAGTTTTTTCTACTACCTTTAAGGTCGTCATTTTTATAACGTCCTAAAAATTATAATGCGTGCATACTTATAAGAACAACTGCAGAAAGTTGTGGAACTATATAATGCGGCTATATGACAAAATATTAAGTAAGCGTTGCGTCGTCATCGTGTTGACAACGAATGATTGCTATGGCGTTGTTTGGTAATACAAACATAACAGTTGTCATAAGCTGTCACGTTGTTTACCCTTTTAAGTTGCTTCTAAGTTTTGAAAATGAGTTCTATCGAAGACGACCTGCCAAAAGATCTCGCTGAAGAGGCAAAATTGATTTCAATGCATCTTCTTCCTGATAAATTGAGAGGAAAAGTACTATTTTACTCCCGGCGGGAGGAAAAGTACTATTTTCCTCCCAGCGGGAGGAAAAGTACCATTTTCCTCCCTTCTTTAGGGGTCGAAAATAAAGTTTTCTAGTGAGGTTAACCGACCTTCTTACTAGTATGGTTTGGAAGGTACCCATACAATCGCATTAAAAAGTGGCCATCCTGTATGACATTAAGGTAAACACGATAAGATTTCCGCAGATTTCATTGCACCCGCGACATGTTTCGCCCTAGCTTTTTGAAGCAATTAGTGAACTAAAATGCTTTTCGTGCGTTCTTATGTCTAGTGGAGTTTAGACTCCTTTTGTTAGGAGCGTCTTTGAATTATCTACAAATAAGGAACACCCTTACTTCCAAGCAGTTGTAGAATCCAAAACTGAAAACCTGTTGACATTTTACGCTTACAGTGCACACCAAGAAAGTTCTTCAAAAATCACGCGATGTAACAAAGTCTGAGAAGGACGAACTGACAGCTAAAAAAACGTACATATCCATAAAAATCATTGAATCTTCAGACGTAGGTACACCTTATCAGTTTTTGTTTCAGCGTTTTTTTTCCCGGTACAATTTGTTTACGATTTGTTCGACCACAGTCCTAATTTCCTACAACAATCCATTCTATTTTGTTTAGTTTAATAATATAGTTTTTTGAAGTGTATTTGTTTTGGTGTATCGAATTCAGAAATTGTAGTTTTCTTTTTATGCCAATTACTCGTACTGCAAAAAATCACATATTCTGTTACGTAAAATACCTAAATATGGAATGATACAAATAAACCCTTCACTACGTATCACTACTAGACCCTAATTTTTGCAACTTGAAGGCAAATCTAGGAAAAGGGGCGTTTCATAGGTCAAAGTATAGGTTTACTGCAAATCTTATATTATTACCTGGTTTTTAACAAGTTTGCTATAATTATTTCTATTCTTTCAAGTCTACGGGGAAAGAGAAATTAATCCATATTTAGAATCGAGAAAAATGGACCCAACTGACGTCATAAGTATTTGATTTTCAAGATTTTTTGCTATGCTATTCCTAATTCGAAAATATTATTGAAAAATAGAGACATACGATTTGAAAGATGCTCTTTCAGAAGACAATACAAAACTATCTTGAAACGATCCTATTACTGCACACTGTAGTGAAGGATATATTCGTATCAACTTGAAATCTAAATTTGAATGTATAGGTCGAAAAGAAACACATTTTTTATGCAGAAAATGTTTTGAAAGAATAACTCCTAAATCATTTAAGCTCTATATGTTCGACAACCATGAAAAATATATTATCTCCTAATAGTTCCAAATCAAAGAGTAGCGAAATATAGTAATTGCAAGGTGACATACTCTATCACAATGGAACAACCACCAAAGTATTCTATTCTAATGGTTGTTTTTTACACCTCTAAAAATAAGTAACACACAGGAAGAAATGAATAGTAAAACAGGAATATTATAAAACAATTGAAAAAAGGAAATGTTTACAATACCATCACTGTGAAAGAAAGTGTTTCAATTCTTGACTCAAATCAGTATGGCTTCAGCTTGAACATTTTCTACTTTCTGTTATAGAAAGCACTCACAAAGCTGGTCTTGTAGAAAATTTGCACGGATATTACAGTATTTTCCAAGAAGCTACTCGTTTCTTTCATATGGAATCTTTTTTGCATACGATATTGTCATCACCACAAAATCCATTTTACTATACAGAGCGATCGTAAATAATACTTAACTCTTCTAACTTTTGAACCAATTGGTATATTTTTAGAAAATTTGGATGAATTGAATAGGGCGAATGATAAATTTTGGAATTAAAAAGGTGGTTTCAACGTTCACAATGGCGTCATTTCTGAAAGATTTTTTAAATCGAAACCCTAGCCACTTTAAAAAGTATTTTAAACCACCAATGCTTAAAGTTCATTGGTGCTGTCAAAATCGAAATGGCGAGCATGGTCATTTTCGAACAGGATAAGATATCTAGATCCAGTTAAGGTAGACAAATAAAAATGTGACACTTTTAATACATTTTGAGAATAAAATGGTTCATTTGCATGACGTCACCTGATGCCAAGAGGACATCATCACCTTTCTTTGTTATGAGAATAAAGATCTTGTGACGCCTTCTTTTGAATGCTTTTCTACCATCTATTCAACGCTACTTTATTTTTCAAAATAGTTGTAAACAAAATCAGTCTTTGCATTTATTTTGAAGTCAATATTACAGGAGTTCTTTCAACCAAGTGTATCTTTTCGCCTATAAGATATACAAAAATATGGGTATCCTACCATGCAGATTTCGTGCAAACAACCCTATTCGTGCATCTAGTTTTTTTTATTATTATTTCCCGAATTTTCTGTATCAAACCAGTTTCTTGAAATCAACGTTTATACTCATAAGACTTGATTAATCTAATAGGGGGTACTATGGACGCCTGTGGTGTAACTTGATGAAAACACATATAGTTTTTCCCCTTTACGACACAAACATTTACACTTCTAGACTCCTACACATCAATTGCATAGTTTGGTATTACTACTGATGACGATAACAAGGATACCAAAATGCGCCTCTAGAAGTGTGAATACTTTTCTCAATATCATTCAATATATGTAAGTAGCTACTGCCCTGCGAGCATAAACATCCCTGGGATGTTTCGAAAATGTAGGCACTCCGATGTTTCTTTGAGACATAATATGTACGTCCCAAAGAAGTCTTCGAAGAATATTCAGTGTTTTGTTTTTGTTTCTTTGGTGGTGTTCTTTTAATGCATATAAAAACAAATCGTCCCAAAACAATTATAAACCTTGCGCGGTATTTTAATGAACAAAATAGCAGATAATTTGATTATTCAATTCGATCATTTGGAATTGTATTTCAAAGTTGAACATGTTGGACAAGAAACTGTATTGAATAATTTAAAACAAAAATTTTGGATTACAAAATTAAGACAAACTGTTAAAACGGAAATTCGTAACTGTCAACACTGTAAAATCCACAAAGCAAAAAGTTTACAGCCTGAAATGTCTCCATTACCAGAGTGTCGTTTGAAAGCATTTTGTAGACCTTTCAGTTATTGTGGGCTTGACTATTTTGGACCTCTGACTGTGACAGTTAAAAGAAGCATAGAAAAGAGATATGGAGCCATGTTCACCGGTTTAAACACCAGGGCAATTCACATAGAGGTGGCCAACTCTTTAAATACAGACTCAGCATTGATGGCAATTAGGAGGTTTATTGCAAGACGGGGACAACCTCTCGAATTGCATTCTGATAATGGGACCAACTTCATAGGAGCTGAGAATGAAATGAAAAAATATCTAGAAGAACTTGACCAAAACAAAATTATAGGAGAACTTGGAACCAGAAAAATAAAATGGATTTTCAATACGCCGGCAGCACCACATACTGGGGGAGTTTGGAAAGGATGGTGAGATCTGTTAAACAAGTTTTCTATCATCTGTTGAAAGAACAGCATCCAAAAGAAGAAGTTCTCACAACATTCTTGCTAGAAGCTGAGAGTATAGTGAATTCAAGGCCAATAACTTATGTTTCCTGCAATGAAGAAGACTTTGAAGCTTTGACCCCTATGCATTTCCTCATTGGATCAGCAAATATTGAAAATGCACCAAGTAGCCTGACTGCAGCAGATATGTTCGGGAGGAAAGAATGGAAAATTGCCCAGATAATGGCGGAACATTTTTGGAAAAAATGGATTTCACAATATCATCATCACTGCAGAAGAAACAGAAATGGCAAAATAGAAGTCCATGTCTGAAAGTTGGGGACATTGTAGCCGTACCAGATCACAGTATACGAAGCCGATGGAAGATGGCAAAAGTTACTAAAACTCTGCCCAGCAGAGACGGCCAGATTCGAAGTGTGGGAGTAAAAACGGCATGTTCGAGTTTTGTTAGACCTGTGAACTCCTTACTTCGGCTGGAGGTTGGAGAAACTGTAGAAAATAAGTGTTCATAAATTTTGTTCATTCTGTGTTAAATAAAAATATGTCAGATAGACTTGTCAAGGAAATAAAAAGTACAAAAGTCAGGCAAAGTTTATTAATAATTTTCTAAAGAAGTTATTATTCTTGTAAGTTTCACTCTGCTACAAAAGTGTAGCTTACAGCAGTTTCAATGTTGGCTATTATGTCTTCATTGGATATTCGTGTTTGAGATATTGCAAAGTTTCCGCCTTCTGAAAGAACGGCTATTTCAGTGGAAGAGAGAGAGTTCGGTCAGATAAGTTTATTACAGTGTGTGACATGTCTACCTTCTGTTGTTAGATCAGCGTAGGACAAACGAGACGTACTATGCTCTTCTGGGGTTTATCGCATTCCATGTTCCTGTGGCAGCGTTTATATCGGAACCACGAAACGCTCTGTTAAAACAAGAATCAAAGAGCACAAGGCTTGCTGTCGGCTAGGGCACACACAGCAATCCGCTGTCGCGGAACATACTCTCAACAACGATAACCATAGAGTGAAATTTGAAGAAACCCAAGTCATCTCTTCAACATCTGCCTATTACCCAAGACTCTTCCGGGAAGCATTTGAAATTCAGAAACACCACAACAACTTCAACAGAACCGAAGAAGGACTACAATTGAACAAGGTTTGGCTTCCAGTTCTCAAAAATTCTCAATTAGCTCCCTACCCACAAAAAAACGGTACGAACGATTCTATGATGTCAGCTAACGCTATGGACCAATCAGATGAAAGAACGTCAAATCACAGGTATTTATTGAGACAACGTATAACAAATGTCAAGCATTTGACAGTGAATTAAGAAATAAGAAATTTGAAAAAATATCTTGAAAATGCTAACCACTCGTCCAAACATACGTCGGCCTTACAACTCGAAGAACCACCATGTAAATATCTGAATGTATTCAAATACAATTATGTTATGTTTTTTAAAGACATTACGTGTGAAATATATCTGACAGTATTCATACACAGTTATGTTGTGTCTCAGATGCATTTTTATCGAAACATTTCCTATGAAACGTTTCATACCTAGATCATTTCTGGTGTCTCGTATGTTTCACAAACATTTCTGAGTCAAGAGATGAAACGTTTCACGTGAGAGATAATAATTGGTGTCCGAAATGTTCCAGACACATAATTTGGTTTACTGGGAACCA
The DNA here is from genome assembly GCA_944452925.2 of Chrysolina oricalcia. Taxonomy (NCBI): domain Eukaryota; kingdom Metazoa; phylum Arthropoda; class Insecta; order Coleoptera; family Chrysomelidae; genus Chrysolina; species Chrysolina oricalcia. The sequence continues at coordinate 4,600,064 of OX101815.2, read as the reverse complement.
TCTTTATATATTTACCAACAGAAATTGAGGTGGACAAATAAACGTTGAGAATTATATTGAAATTTAAATACGTGAAACAAGAAAATACCCAAATTCGTAAATTAATAAATCAAAAAATTTACAGAAAGTAAATTTTGTTCGGAGGAATGTAAACACTCAATACTTGACAAGTAAGCAAAATTAAAATAAAATTGTCTATAAAATGTCACCTCCACTATTATGGAAATGAAAGCTCGCTCTACTGCTTAATTTTTCTAAAAGCAGGCAACTCACCACAATTAAATAAAAAAAATTCCGTTGTTCACCAGATCTTCTACAACTCGTAAATTCGATTCGCAAATTTCATATTTAGTAACCACAAATTTATACCCCAAACTACTTTCATATTGAAATAAAAAATTACTCGAATTTATGTCCGCCGTACTATTTTTATTATTATTATGTTGAAATAAAAGTGAGCTCAAACTTTTTTCCACATTATCATTATGTATACTGAAATCCCAAATTTATCATCATTAATTATCATGAAATAACAAGGCACCCCGAATTTATAGCAAAACTACACTATCGGTGGTGGTATAGAGCAATTCCATGAAATTTTCACACAGGAAAAGCCCATATTGAAGAAAAACAATTTCATATTGCGTGATTATCATCAAAATGAAGTAGAAACACTAGGAATGTGCGAACTTCCAGTGGTATTTGGTAAACTCCAGAAGTACTTGCCATTAGTGATTGCAAAAAAAAAATAATTCTTTTGATAGAAATTGGTTTGTTCCTCTGAATATTTCGCTGACAGGAATTTCAATAAATTCTGTTGATTCAAACCTTCGAGCGAAATCGGATCTAATCCTTAAAGAGCTCGCAGATGTCTTTGCTGATGGTTTAGAAAATTTCAGGGGACCACTAATTTTCTTTAAAATTGATCCTACCGACTGCGCCAAATTGTTGTGTTTGTGGTACACAAGTAACCGGTAGGTTCAGAAGTAATACTTTACTTCTTATTCAACAGTACAACGTATGAAATATATTGTAATGATAAGCGTGAAAACTATTTGACAATTTTCAAGTATTGATTGATTTCAACCACCAAGTGTTCTACAATTGATCTCGCAAATTAACATGGTCAGAACATGCGAAGCTCTGGCTCGCATGAGGATGGATATCTTCGGACTCTGCGGTGCAGAAGATATCATCCCAAAAGGAAACCCCGTGAGGAATCTCCAGGAGTTTATCAGAAGATCCGGAGTATTCACGAGATAGACCTGACAGCAGGGGAGCAGAAAGGTTCTACACAGAACTACCTGCACTTCGGTCGATAGCTAGCCCCACCGAGCAATAATAATAATAATAATAATAATAATAATAATATCATACCAATCAGCCTATCATCTTTTCTCCTGACTGGAAAAAGTGGTGGAAAAGGTGATGCCTATCTTACAGAAAAATCGTGCGAGACTGCCTTACACAATTAGTTTCAAGGCTGGAGGACAAAGAAATTGCATTTTTAGAAATCGAAGGAGCCTTTGACAACATATCTTTCGAAATCTTGCTCACAGTGGGAGTAAACAGAGAAACCGAGGACTGCAGACTATGTGGTATTTGTTCTTCACCAAAAATAATTATTAGTTCCAAAGATATACCAAATACTTATTTTGTGGAAAATGAAAGTAATAGTTACCCATTCCCATCATCAATATTATTGGTATCATAATTATCACTCTAGTAATAATAATAACTAACTATAGTGCATATATAGCGTGTGCGGTGAAAAAATGAACCATGCAATGAAACAAGAAATATAGGAATATATTGGTAATTAGGATAAATTATCACAAGTTGTAAGTACCGTAGAAAAAAAGGGGAAAAATTTCGTTTCGTCAGCATTGAATAAACATGTTAGTGCATGATTTCGTTCATTCAATAATCAGTTTTATATATTAGAAATGAGACAATGAAAATACCAAAAAATCAACTTGAACCCAGAATATTCGTTCAATACAGGGTCTTCAAGTGAACTCTGATTTTGGTTCTGATGAAACTATCACCATAAAATTGCATATTTGAAGCTTTCTTGGTTCTTCCTAGCGGTACTTACATAAATGCAATGATGAAAAACTCAATTACTTCATTGTGATTGGAGGAGGACAGTTTTTTCGGATTACTCTACGACAGAAAGACAGACAGAAAGCCTTTACATCAAAACACAAATTTCATTCATTTACCGAATCTTTGGCCCATGAGTTACATGAAGTTCACTATATGGAAAAGAAAATTATGTCGTTAATTCAAGTTCACTTCAAGCGAGGCAAGGGATATATAAAATTTTATGAAAATTGAAGAAAGGAGATTATTGCGGAATGATCTTGAGAGACGATTACAATTGCTGGAATCTTCCATGCCTGATCATCATTAGTTTGATTTATATAAACAGTGTTCACTGAGCCAAACATAAATAATATAATTTCAAGGTAGTACTTACTGACAATGATGATTAAAATTACGAGACCAATAACACCCATTATTATCATCATCTGAAACAAGACAGAAAGTTCGTGAAAATAATATCATGATAACACTGAACTAAAGTTGAAGTACATTATCGGTTTATAATTGCACGAGTGCATAAAAATTATAGATAATTTTGCAAGAAAGCAAGGTATCTAAAAATTGCACGAGTCTAATTTCATATTTTGGCGAAAGAGCCAGAGTCCGAAATATATGAAAATAATAATAATAATGTGCCTTTATTAAGAAAAAACAATTAAAGAATAACATAAAGATAACGTGTGGAGATATTTGCATTACACGCTCTTCCATATAACCATATAACAGAGTGCAATTTTTTAATAGATAACACGTTTTTAGATAAAATTATCTGGTCATTTTTATGCAAGAGTGTAATTCATTGGAAAAATAAGAATTGATTTTTTTCTGAGAGTATTTTCATTGCAAACGGTGCGATTTTCAAAATAAATATGTGTTCGCGAAGTAGAAATTATTGCCGATATATTGGGTGGTTATGGGAGTATTGACTACGGAATATCTCAGTTATTGTATGAGGTAGGCTTGTGAAGTTTGGAGTATCGATACAATGACATAAGAGCTAAAATTTGAGCATATTGACATGTCAAAGTCAACTTCCGGTCTAACCGGAAGTAACATCAACTTTTTTATTTTGAATGGCCACCCTTTTTTTTCTTTTCACGTTATTCAACATTCAATTCCCTTTCTAATGACATATCACAAGTTGGTATTTGACCATAAAATAGATCAGAAAAAAATTATCATTGAAATTCACTTAGTAGGCCATGCCATGGAAGCAAAATGAAAGTTGGCTGTGGAAACCATACGTAACTTGATAACAGTTGCTACTACTGTGATATTTTATTTTCATTCGTCAGCATTATGAAAAGCTGTCAAATAAAAGATTGGAAAAATTGGGAAAAAACAATACTCTGTAGGTCCATAACTTAAAAAGGAACATGCAATTTTTTCTTGCCTGTACTATTCAGCACAACCATTTCTTTCTAATGATATAATAGAAAGAATTTTTTTGAAATGAAATACCGAAAAATCCAATCATTATTCTTCAAATAACAAAACAGATTATCGCCATTCGCAAAAATAAAATTAAAAATAATGTGTTATAATGAATAATGTCCTGTAGGTTCTAAAACTTAAATAGGAACATAAATGTACTTGGTCTGTGCCATCGTCCCTAGATATTCTAAAATCTATGGACGATGTTTGTACTATTCAGAATAATCATTCCATTGCAATAATCATTCGAACCAAAATATTAACAAGTAGGCTGATTAAGATGTATTTTGGAATGGAACAAAAAAGAAACGAGAGCTGTCACGAACACTGCTATCCATATTATTTTGACGTTCGAAGTAGTGTTTTTGTTTTAAGAGAACATTCTCAATTGAAAATTGAATCAATACATGACTCATCCGGAAATGGAAAAAACCCTACGATAAGTGTTTTTGATTCTGCCATTTTGAAAGGGTTTGGAAAATGAAATCAGTGGAATATTAAAAAAATGCCCCGTTATTCACGAAACGAACAAATTGACATACTTCTGTACGATTGTATTTGGAGCGATATCCAGGGAGGCCACAACCGTCAAGAAAGTATTTTCAGTGGCTTGAAGAAAAATCAAGAACTGAGCCTGATGTTCAAGAAGACTAAGAAGCATTTGTTATTAATGAGGAAACTGAAATTAATGTATTAGCTTTAATACAATATGATAGCACAATTTCCTCAAGACAGATCGGCGCCGAATTAGCTATAACTAAGGACTCTGCTAGGAAAATTTTGTAAAAACATGGATTGAAATCCTTCGAGTATCAGTTGCATCAACATTTGTATGAAAATGACGGTGAAAGGTGCCTGGAACATTGTAATTGGTTTCTTCGTCAAAATGCTGAGAATCACCTATTTAACAATTATATCTTGTTTACGGATGAGTCAAGATTCACGATTATTGTCGATAGTCGAAGTGTAAAGTGCTAAAAGTGTGAACGGTCTTTTGTTCCAGGTACTGGGCGATAGAAAACGAGCACAGATTTCGACAAGGCGGCTTCCAGGAGAGATTTGTTGTGAATGTATGAGCAGGGATAGTTGGAACTTATATTGTCGGCTCCATTCTTTTTCAAGGCCAACTAACCGGAGAGAGATACTTTAATTTTTTAAAGAATGAAATTTCGGAATTCACCAACAACCTACCAGCGGAAATAACTGAAAGCATGTACTTCCAGCAAGACGGCGCCCCTCCGCATAATTCAAGAATAGACTTATAACAACCCATGGTCCAGTCAGGTGGCCACCAAGGTCACCTGATCTTACTCCGTGCGACTTTTTTCAATGAGGGCATCTTAAAAATAAGGTGTACTCCACACAGCCTACAACTCTACATGAGGTAGAAGTAAAAATTCGGAGAGCATTACAATATATCACGCCCCAAATGTTGAGAAACGTTTTACATGAAAATATCAACGGAGTCAATAAATGTATTGACGATGAGGGAATGCATTTCGAATATTTGTTTTGAATTTATTTTATCTTTAATCCTATCAACTTGAATGTTTTTTTTGGTAAATCTGTTTTTTTGTGATTTGAAGAATAATAATTGGATTTTTCTGTATTTCATTTCGAAAAATTACTTCCTACAATATCATTAGAAAGAAATGGTTATGCTGAATGGTACAGGCAAGAAAAAATTGTATGTTCCTATTTAACTTATGGACCTACAGAGTACTGTTTTTTCCCAATTTTTCTAATCTTTTTTTTACGGCTTTTTATAACGCTGACGAATGGAAATGAAATATCAAAGTAGTAGCAAGTGATGTATGGTTTCCATAGCCAACTTTTCAATTTTTGGCTTTCATTTTGCGTTCACGGCCTACTCAGTGAATATAAGTAATAATTTTTTTCTGATCTAGTTTCTGTTTAGATTCCAACTTGTGATAAGTCATTACAAAGGGATTTGAATGCTGAATGAGGTGAGCAGAAAAAAAATAGTTACTTCCGATCAGACCGGAAGTCAACTCCGACATGTCAGTATGCTCAAATTCTATCTCTTATGTCATGATATCGATGCTCCTAATTTCACAAGTCTGCCTCATACAATAACTGATAGACTGGTAGTTCGTGAAACATGTCACTTACATGTTTGAATAGTTTTCGAATTTTGAAATAAGAAAGTCTTGGGTCATAAACCTTTTGTCGTAAAATAGACTCGTGCTACCCATAACTGTTAATTGTTCAGAGACACTAAAAGACAAATCATTCTCGAGGAAAGTGCATCTTGTGGACTTTATAGTCACCGATTTGAAGCATGAGTTAGACGAAAGGAAACTTGAAACCACCGGTAAGATGTCCGAACTCCAGAAAAGACTATCGGAAAGTTTGATTCAAGAAGGAAAAGGCTCTGAAACTTACCTATTCTGTAGGTGATTTGAGTTCGATAATGGACAAACTTGATAAGAATACCAAGGCTTCGAAAAAAAGGACTTTAAGAGAATTCAAAAATTCTGGAAGATAAACTACGGGAAAATTCAAAGAGCCTGGAAGATAGGCGTCTAGAAAATTCAAGGAGTCTGAAAGATAAGGTTCTGGAAAATTCGAAAAGTCTAAACATTAAGGGCAGGTTGTTCATTCGTACATGATCGACAGATCAACTAACCTTGGTTCAGTTAATAGATCGTAGCCAATCGAATCGCTAGTTGCCTAGCAACGAAACCAAGATTAGTTGATCTGGAAATTACCTCGGACTGAACAACCGTCCCTAAGCTTCAAGAAAATTTGATGATTCTGTAAAAAGAACTTCTAGAAAATTCGAAGAGTTGAAAGAAGAACTTCAAGAAAATTCGAAGAGTTTGAGAGAACTTCAAGGAAACACAAGAAGCTCAAAAGAAGGAACCCTCGAAAACACAAGGCTGAAAAGAAGAACTTTGTGGTGTAGCGAAGCTATTAGAAGAAAAGTGACCATCTTGATGGTCACTTGGTGAATAGTTTCTAAGTAGATCTAAATCGGAATATTTATATTGTAATCAATTACACATTACATATTCTGTCGATAAACTTACCTTCAAGTTCTGTAACCAAAACTTTCTCTTGAGTTTGCCTGCTTGTTGTTCAAATTGTGAGGCTCCTTGTTGTAATGCATCTGTCAAAAAATTAACATTGGGTGAGTTGAGCCTTTTTTATTATTTATTATTCATCACTTGAGACTCTTATATAGAACATAAATATACATTACGTACAAGAGCAAATCAGAAATAACACAGTACATAAAAAATAAAAATGTGTATTATAATTCCCTTGGAAATACGTGATATCACATTTTCTTTAAATTTGTCTGTGGAGTAAAATTCAGACATTCATTTAACAAGTTCTTCAAATTATTTTTACTTTCGACATTACCGACAATATTTACAAATTTGTCATATTTGTCGAACAGGGCTGTTGAAATTAACACACCAATGTTTCAAACAAGTTTTGTATGATATTGGAAGAAGTTGTTAATTGAAAATGATATACATTTGAACCTCCTTAATACCGTAAATATAAACTTGAAAATGAAAACCTCCAACAATACCATGATTTCCCCTTAAGTATCCGCCAAATCCATTATCTATTTTGGGCTCAATCTTATCTATGTAATTATCACAATCAGTGCTTTTGTGAAAATATGTGTTAATTCTTTTTATATAACATTTGGTGATACTGCTTGAATCCAACAAATTATCAGAAAAGAAAACTGTAGGTCACAATGAGCTTATGACAAGAGGCATAAGATGTCCGGAGGACTGCTCACTGCTAAAATCCTATACAATAGGAAAGTTGGGTCGAAAATCCATCAGAAAACAACTACTTTCCTGGCTAATACCACGACGAACATTGAATTACATCTGATGAAATTTCCGTGCAGAGTTCCTACAAGGTTATCTCTGCAATTGCTTGTTGCATGGGAATGTTCATCGAAACATTCGGACCACCTATATATCGATTTCGGAGTGTTGCTCCTCATCAGTATAGGGTAGGTCTAGCAGTCAATGAACATTCCCATGCAACAAGCAATTGCAGAGATAACCTTGTAGGAACTCTGCACGGAAATTTCATCAGATGTAATTCAATGTTCGTCGTGGTATTAGCCAGGAAAGTAGTTGTTTTCTGATGGATTTTCGACCCAACTTTCCTATTGTATAGGATTTTAGCAGTGAGCAGTCCTCCGGACATCTTATGCCTCTTGTCATAAGCTCATTGTGACCTACAGTTTTCTTTTCTGTTCATATACGGTCTTGACGATCGTGGTCATGGGTATTGCTTTGGTTGGGCTTCCGGCACTGAGATGGCGCTCGCAGTTTGGAATTAATCCACTGTGCGGGCGCGATCTCAGTTTCGGTCTGTAAATGGGTTTGGTCGTCGATTCATTCGTGGCAGTCATTAGTTATTGACTGCTAGACCTACCCTATACTGATGAGGAGCAACACTCCGAAATCGATATATAGGTGGTCCGAATGTTTCGATGAACATTCCCATGCAACAAGCAATTGCAGAGATAACCTTGTAGGAACTCTGCACGGAAATTTCATCAGATGTAATTCAATGTTCGTCGTGGTATTAGCCAGGAAAGTAGTTGTTTTCTGATGGATTTTCGACCCAACTTTCCTATTGTATAGGATTTTAGCAGTGAGCAGTCCTCCGGACATCTTATGCCTCCAACAAATTATGTTTTTATTTTCACATTTGAAAACATAAATCGACACATACAGGTTGAATCATGTAAGAGATACGACGATATCGATATTTATTTTGATGACAGCTCCCATTTTATAGATTCAAAGCGTTAAAGCTGTTACTGTCGGATTTGATTGAAAGGTAGTGAACATCTCATAAAAAAAACATGATAAATATGTGGAATACCCACTGATTTCTTTCTGTTCCCTTCAACCATCATCAGATTGCTCACCAGACTTGAGGCTAGATTAGTCTACCAACATTAAATAGATGACCCGAAAGTAGTTCTCTATACACATCACGCGACAATGGTAGACCAGGGTGTTGAAGACACCTGGCAGGACATTATGAATCCCTCGGTCTCCGACTTCAGCCCACTTGGTCTGAGGAAGGCAAAGATCAATTTTTGGATAGGATAAGATCATCAATATTCTTAAAGACGACTCCGTGCTGTTTTTGGAGAAGAGCGCGTGCATTGCTTATCCTTATGTAGTTATATAGAAGGGGACCTCAACTCCTGTTGAATTCACAGGCTCCATCCTGTATCATTCTGTTGTGTACAAACTCCAAACTCAAACGTCCACGGCTTCCACGTTATCTGGGGAAGTATAACCGTGGAATGGACGATTTAGGATACAATCTTCTATGATTTTGAGAGTTTTGTTGTTGTTGTAGCAGCTCTGTAGACTACGATCGGAATTATTATTATTACTATTATCGCGACCACGCGATGTGTCGTCCAAATTTATCAACAGGTTTCGTCCTAAAAAGTAGTATTCGCGTGCAAATGTTACCGATTCATGTATGACGTAGTCCTACTGTAGTCCTACTGAGGACCTTCAGGTGTCGCCATTATGACGATTCGTTTCATGATCTCCTAGTTCAACCTACAACATTGTCTGATTTTGAGAAAATATCTGCGGTTCCTAGCGACTTTATCTCTTCTAGATTTTGCTGATTAACCCTTTGTCGGCTCGATTCTGATCAAACCATGTGCTATTTCATGGACCATGTAACCACATGGTATCATCATATTCAAAAGCATTTTGTCCTTCTATTCACAGGCAACGAAACCATAGATAATAAACAAGCTTGTGACGGGTAACAAAGGCGGAAATTGATTTCGCACCACGTCCTACTGGCAGTTCAACTTTTTATGATTTGTTCTCGTAAAACTTTAGGTAAGGTTGCGTGAACATGTAAATATTGATATTCTGAATATGTTGTGAAAATATGCTTATTTTGTTAGGCCATTTTGATGACTTGTCTGATTAGGGATACAAAAAATTATGTAGCCATATGGTGACTTGAACTGATAAATGGTTAAAATGGTTACATTGTACCAAAAGGGTATAGAAAAGGACATCTTTTGAAAATACACGAATCGCAAACGTGCTATTTTTAGAAGTAGATATAGATATTAAACTTACCCGCTCTGTCATCTAATTCAGATAATTTCTGATCCCGTTCCAGGACCTTTTCTACATTCGTTTTCATAATATCCACGACTTCGTCGACCTGAGCTTGAGTTTGCTGCAGCCTTCGTTGAGCAGCGATTTGTTGTGGCGTTCGGGGGCCACCCACAATCCCGTCATCGCCCGCAGTACCGGCTGGGGCCAACGCATCCCCTGCAGACCTGTAACAAATCCCATACGAGGCGATTAGAAAAAAAACGGGAATATTTCAAAGTCAAAAGTTTTAACGAACCAATGAATTCCAAAAGAACTGTTTGTTGGAAAACCGATCGGAAAATGGTGAAAATCCCTTAAATCAGTCGATACATTTTTATGGAAAAATCAATAGTACAGGAAATTTTGGATTGACGTGGCCTTTACTTGATGGAAATTCATAGTATATGACACTAAGGTAAACAGATTAAATTTCCACAGATTTATTGTCTTCGCGACATGTTTCGATACACTGTATCTTTTTCAAGCGAATGTAATACATTCGCTTGAAAAAGATACAGTGTATCGAAACATGTCGCGAAGACAATAAATCTGTGGAAATTTAATCTGTTTACCTTAGTGTCAAGTACAGGAAATATTAAAAAAAACGGAAAAATTAAGATATTGATCGTACTAATGACACAATTGATTTTTTTCAAATCGCTTCTAATAAGTCTTCACAAGCTTCACCGACGTTCCAAACCGGTTTTTTCCAACTCGACTAGGCAGTGTAAAAAAGATCAAAAAACGAGAAAAATGTTTGTTTTGTCTCTAAAATCTCCAAAAACTCGGAAACGAAATGTGATATCACAATAGTATATTTACCTACGAGTGGGAAATGGGTCATTTCATGCTCATTGTACACTATACTTTTTCTACGACCATCTGAATCATTAACAAATCTGTAATATTTTTAATAATCCTTTTTATCATAAACTCTCCTGCCGTCATTTTAACATGGTTTAGATAATTTTTTCTTTCTTCACCCGTTGAATGAAACATCTATTTTTTCTTTTTGTACACGTGAAATAAATAACATTCAAAATTTTCAAATTTTGACAACTTGGAAATAAAAAAACTTTATGCAGAAAAAATCAAACACTAATCGATTTCATAAAATGAAAAAAAAAATGTGGCTGAGTGGATTTGAACCCTCGCTCCCACCATCCAAAGTCCATGTGTCATCTGAATCAACACTCGTCGTTACTAGAGCACATAATAATTTGTTCAAATTAACTGCTGTATAGAAAGTATCTGTCAACTATTCAAAAATATAGAATCCGATTGTAATCAATCGTTTTATTGAAATTATTCTGGTTTTATGAAAAGAAAGTCATACCTTTGTCATTTTTCTTAATGGTCGTAGAAAAAAATGAAAATCTACAATATTACTGTACTTGAACAAGTCTACAAAAAAATCCTTTCAACTTTTTCCATATCTTGATAAGTAAACTCGGAAAAATCGTATGAACTTTAAAAAATGAGCATTTCGTGAAATGTTTTTGAAATTGACAAAAACCCAAATTTGAAGGATATCTAGAAGTGTAAATGGACAATTTTATAGTACTCAACTGGGTTTACAAAAAATTCATATGAAATTTTTTCATACAGTGACCGCCAAAAAGTATGTACCATATGGGAAAAATTTTTATTATTGGAGTATTGGAAAAAATATTCTGGGGAAAAGTTTGTGCATGTCCGATAACCTAAAAATCGATTTTGACACATGTCACGTGATCGCTAGAATGGCGGCAAAATGAAAAAAATTGCAATGCAAAGGCAAAAAAAGGGGTAAGATGGCAAGATATCAAAAAAAGTTATTTGAAAAAGTCACTTAGAATTCAATTTTATACACATAAACAAAGTTTCAAGAGATAATTCAAAAAAATTGAAAATAGCAATTTTTTTTAAAAATATATTCCCATCTATTTAAAAATATTATTTTTTTTTCTTATGAATAGCTTGACTATACTGAAACATTTGCATTTTGATGATAATGACAAAACTTTCTCATTTTCTCCACACCAGAGGGCACTAAATTGAAAAAATGGGAATTTGTCAGAACCCTTGCTGTTACATCGGTTCGTATCAAACAGTTATATCCGAATTCCACGACCATTGTGATGACATGACACTCCAAAAACATGGTAATTTCCAGATTATAATCAAGTTCCGATGATAATCGTGCATGAGCGTTTCACTTCGCACATAAACTTGAAAATAGTGCGTCAAATTAAAGATTCTTAAAGTTTATGTGCAAAGTAAAACGCTCATACAGCATTATTATTGAAACTTGATTAAAATCAGAAAACATGGTGTTTCTAGATTGCCATATCAACACAATAGTCTTGGAATTCTGATATAACTGTTAGATAAGAACCAATGTAACAGCGAGGGTTCTGGCAAAAACCAATTTTTTTAATTTAGTGCCCTCTGGTGTGGAGAAAATGAGAAAGTTTTGTCATTATCATTAAAATGCAAATGTTTCAGTATAGTCAAGCTATTCATAAGAAAAAAAAAATTTTAAATAGATGGGAAAATATTTTTTAAAAATAGCTATTTTCAATTTTTTTAAATTATCTCTTGAAACTTCGTTTATGTGTATAAAATTGAATTCTAAGTGACTTTTTCAAATAACTTTTTTGATATCTTGCCATCTTACCCCTTTTTTGCCTTTGCATTGCAATTTTTTTCATTTTGCCGCCATTCTAGCGATCACGTGACATATGTCAAAATCGATTTTTAGGTTATCGGACATGCACAAACTTTTCCCCAGAATATTTTTTCCAATACTCCAATAATAAAAATTTTTCCCATATGGTACATACTTTTTGGCGGTCACTGTATATTGAAAAATAAACGGAATATTAAATTTTCTTTTATAAAACCATCAAAGACTCGAAGACGGCGACAGATTTTCAAATTTCGTTTTGGAAACCTTCAAAAAAATTAATATGAATTTTTTCCGTCAGGGATATACAGGGTGTTCCAAATTAAGTCGGCACCATTGCCAACTCTGTTATTATTGAATTTGGTTAAATGGGCAAACTAGTAGCACTTTTAATGGCCTTCTCGATGCCAAAAACAAAAGAAAAATTGACAGTCGCGTTTTCAAAATAATTCATGAAATGATATTTTTTTAAATGGAACACCCTATATTTTATTGCATCTTAAGATTCTTCCTGAAAAGCTGATCTATCACAGTTAGGGTCTATCTGAAATGATTACAGAGATAGAGGGTGTGAAAAATTGAGATTATTTCAACTTTAGGAATATTTTGTGTGGAAACTATTCATTATTGGCTTGCATGTCCCTATCTTAACTTTTCATTTACTATCTACTGACATTTAATTGGGACAGATAAAGGCTGATCAAAATTCTGAATTCTGCACCACCCTGTATTTGTTTCATTTAAATCTTAGTAGATAGTGAATGAAAAGTTAAGATAGGGACATGCAAGCCGTTTTGACCAATAGTGAATAGTTCCCACACAAAAAATTCCTAAAGTTCAAATAATCTCAATTTTTCACACCCTATATCTCTGTAATCATTTCAGCTAGACCCGAACTGTGATAGATCAGCTTTTCAGGAAGAATCTTAAGATGCAATAGAATATAGGGTGTTCCATTTAAAAAATATTATTTCATGAAATACTTTCCCAACAACTTCTTTTGATATTTCTCTGAAGCTATCTGTTACTGTTTTCGAAATAAAACTTTATTTCATGCTGATATCTTTGAGTTATGACATACTATGGAATAGAAATTTGGTTTGGAGTTGGGTGATACTCATAGAAATATATATTATATACTAAGTATATAATATATATTTCTATGGTGATACTTGGAGGCTTCCCACACTTCAGCCTAATCTCCGTTACTTCAATATAGGGTTGTAAAAAAATACAGTTTTTTCGTTTGCTTGAAAAAGTGACTGAAAATATTGAAAATTCGGAATGCTGTTAAAATTTGTCATCTTTCTATGTATATCAAGCGTATACCTAACTAGTCAAGTTTCGGACTTATGAGCATTTATTTGTGAAAATGTCCCTTCAGAATGGTTTTTCAATTCGGTATTTGGTAAGTAGGCCATGATTATTATTTGACAGTAACGTTGTTGTGACATTCTCCTAATAATATCGATATTTTCGTCACTTCAGAAGTTGCAAATACCTTCAAAACGATGGAACAAAACTATTCAAACGAATTGCTTATGAGTTTGTTTATTATTTTTGAGCAGTGTGATAAAATTATCAGCAGAACATTCAAAGTTCAATAAAATGTATCCTAATCTACCGCTAATGAACCTCAAGAAATTTATGCGAGTTTAAAACAATTTCAATATGTTTGAATAAACTTTAAAAAACCACCAAGAAACTTGAAAGTGGAAATATTGATATGAATAATTATAATAAAGTGAACGTCTAATGTGCCATCCACAGCGAATCAGCCTGTATAAACACCAAAAACTCAAAAACGACGACAGATTTTCGAATTTCACAAGATTCCTTTTTGATCGTTTTTTGAAAAACTCCAAAAAAAAATCCGTAATGTAAATAGCCCGGGAAATATTTGCCAAAAAAGAAAAATAAGGGTCTTTTACCATTTTTTTCTAAAGACACCAATAACTCGAAAACGAAACGCATTTTCGAAAAAAGAGCGTTTATAATTGAGAATAATGAAAAAATCCATCGACAGAAAAAATTAGCGAGCGTTGGGGGAGAGTTCGGCTCTGCCATTTTTTTATTAGAGGTCTTGCTACCACAATATTCCGTCAGAGCGTTCATGATTGAGAATGATGAAAGATTCCATCGACAGAAAAAAATTACCGAGCGTTGGGGGAGAGTTCGGCTATGCCATTTTTTTATTAGAGGTCCTGCTACCACCATATTCCGTCAGGGCGTTCATGATTGGGAATAATGAAAGATTCCATCGAAAGAAAAAAATTACAGAGCGTTGAGGGGGAGTTAGGCTCTGCAATTTTTTTATTAGAGGTCTTGCTACCACAATATTTCGTCAGAGCGTTTATAATTGAGAATAATGAAAGAATCCATCGACAGAAAAAAATAAGCGAGCGTTGGGGGAGAGTTCGGCTCTGCCATTTTTTTATTAAATGTCTTGCTACCACAATATTCCGTCAGAGCGTTCATGATTGACAATAATGAAAGATTCCATCGACAGAAAAAAATTACCGAGCGTTGGGGGAGAGTTCGGCTCTGCCATTTTTTTATTAGAGGTCTTGCTGCCACAATATTCCGTCAGAGCGTTCATGATTGAGAATAATGAAAGATTCCATCGAAAGAAAAAAATTTCAGAGCGTTGAGGGGGAGTTAGGCTCTGCAATTTTTTTATTAGAGGTCTTGCTACCACAATATTTCGTCAGAGCGTTTATAATTGAAAATGATGAAAGAATCCTTCGACAGAAAAAATTAGCGAGCGTTGGGGGAGAGTTCGGCTCTGCCATTATTTTATTAGAGGTCTTGCTACCACAATATTCCGTCAGAGCGTTCATGATTGAGAATAATGAAAGATTCCATCGACAGAAAAAAATTACCGAGCGTTGGGGGAGAGTTCGGCTCTGCCATTTTTTTATTAGAGGTCTTGCTACCACAATATTCCGTCAGAGCGTTCATGATTGAGAATAATGAAAGATTCCATCGACAGAAAAAAGTTACCGAGCGTTGGGGGAGAGTTCGGCTCTGCCATTTTTTTATTAGAGGTCTTGCTACCACAATATTCCGTCAGAGCGTTCATGATTGAGAATAATGAAAGATTCCATAGACAGAAAAAAATTACCGAGCGTTGGGGGAGAGTTCGGCTCTGCCATTTTTTTATTAGAGGTCTTGCTACCACAATATTCCGTCAGAGCGTTCATGATTGAGAATAATGAAAGATTCCATCGACAGAAAAAAATTACCGAGCGTTGGGGGAGAGTTCGGCTCTGCCATTTTTTTATTAGAGGTCTTGCTACCACAATATTCCGTCAGAGCGTTCATGATTGAGAATAATGAAAGATTCCATCGACAGAAAAAAATTACCGAGCGTTGGGGGAGAGTTCGGCTCTGCCATTTTTTATTAGAGGTCTTGCTACCACAATATTCCGTCAGAGCGTTTATGATTGAGAATAATGAAAGATTCCATAGACAGAAAAAAATTACCGAGCGTTGGGGGAGAGTTCGGCACTGCCATTTTTTTATTAGAGGTCTTGCTACCACAATATTCCGTCAGAGCGTTCATGATTGAGAATAATGAAAGATTCCATCGACAGAAAAAAATTACCGAGCGTTGGGGGAGAGTTCGGCTCTGCCATTTTTTTATTAGAGGTCTTGCTACCACCATATTCCGTCTGAGCGTTCATGATTGAGAATAATGAAAGATTCCATCGACAGAAAAAAATTACCGAGCGTTGGGGGAGAGTTGAGTTGGGCTCTGCAATTTTTTTATTAAAGGTCCTGCAACCACCATCTTCCGTCAGAGCGTTCATGATTAAGAATAATGAAAGAGTTCGGCTCTGCCATTTTTTTATTAGAGGTCTTTCTACCACAATATTCCGTCAGAGCGTTCATGATTGAGAATAATGAAAGATTCCATAGACAGAAAAAATTACCGAGCGTTGGGGGAGAGTTCGGCTCTGCCATTTTTTTATTAGAGGTCTTGCTACCACAATATTCCGTCAGAGCGTTCATGATTGAGAATAATGTAAGATTCCATCGACAGAAAAAAATTACCGAGCGTTGGCAGAGAGTTCGGCTATGCCATTTTTTTATTAGAGGTCTTGCTACCACAATATTCCCTCAGAGCGTTCATGATTGAGAATAATGAAAGATTCCATCGAAAGAAAAAAATTACAGAGCGTTGAGGGGGAGTTAGGCTCTGCAATTTTTTTATTAGAGGTCTTGCTACCACAATATTTCGTCAGAGCGTTTATAATTGAGAATAATGAAAGAATCCATCGACAGAAAAAATTAGCGAGCGTTGGGGGAGAGTTCGGCTCTGCCATTTTTTTATTAGAGGTCTTGCTACCACAATATTCCGTCAGAGCGTTCATGATTGAGAATAATGAAAGATTCCATCGACAGAAAAACGTTACCGAGCGTTGGGGGAGAGTTCGGCTCTGATATTTTTTATTAAAGGTCCTGCTACCACCATATTCCGTCAGAGCGTTCATGATTGAGAATAATGAAAGATTCCATCGACAGAAAAAAATTACCGAGCGTTGGGGGAGAGTTGAGTTGGGCTCTGCAATTTTTTTATTAAAGGTCCTGCAACCACCATCTTCCGTCAGAGCGTTCATGATTGAGAATAATGAAAGATTCCATCGACAGAAAAAAATTACCGAGCGTTGGAGGAGAGTTCGGCTCTGATATTTTTTATTAAAGGTCCTGCTACCACCATATTCCGTCAGAGCGTTCATGATTGAGAATAATGAAAGATTCCATCGACAGAAAAAAATTACCGAGCGTTGGGGGAGAGTTGAGTTGGGCTCTGCAATTTTTTTATTAAAGGTCCTGCAACCACCATCTTCCGTCAGAGCGTTCATGATTGAGAATAATGAAAGATTCCATCGACAGAAAAAAATTACCGAGCGTTGGGGGAGAGTTGAGTTGGGCTC
Organism: Chrysolina oricalcia; assembly: GCA_944452925.2. NCBI lineage: Eukaryota > Metazoa > Arthropoda > Insecta > Coleoptera > Chrysomelidae > Chrysolina > Chrysolina oricalcia. The sequence goes on along the minus strand of OX101815.2, from coordinate 4,582,755 downwards.
TGCAATTTTTTTATTAAAGGTCCTGCTACCATCATAATCCGTCAGAGCGTTCATGATTGAGAATAATGAAAGATTCCATCGACAGAAAAAAATTACCGAGCGTTGGGGGAGAGTTCGGCTCTACCATTTTTTTATTAGAGGTCCTGCTACCACCATTTTCCGTCAGAGCGTTCATGATTGAGAATAATGAAAGATTCCATCGACAGCAAAAAATTACCGAGCGTTTGGGGAGACTGCGGCTCTGTCATTTTTTTATTAGCGGTCCTGCTACCACCATATTCCGTCAGAACGTTCATGATTGAGAGTAATGAAAGATTCCATCGACAGAAAAAAATTACCGAGCGTTGGGGTAGAGTTGGGCTCTGTAATTTTTTTATTAGAGGTCCTGCTACCACCACATTCCGTCAGAGCGTTCATGATTGAGAATAATGAAAGATTACATCGACAGAAAAAAATTGCCGAGCGTTGGAGGAGAGTTCGGCTTTGCAATTTTTTTATTAAAGGTCTTGCTACCACCATATTCCGTCAGAGCGTTCATGATTGGGAATAATGAAAGATTCCATCGAAAGAAAAAAATTACAGAGCGTTGAGGGGGAGTTAGGCTCTGCAATTTTTTTATTAGAGGTCTTGCTACCACAATATTTCGTCAGAGCGTTTATAATTGAGAATAATGAAAGAATTTATCGACAGAAAAAATTAGCGAGCGTTGGGGGAGAGTTCGGCTCTGCCATTTTTTTATTAGAGGTCTTGCTACCACAATATTCCGTCAGAGCGTTCATGATTGAGAATAATGAAAGATTCCATCGACAGAAAGAAATTACCGAGCGTTGGGGGAGAGTTCGGCTATGCCATTTTTTATTAGAGGTCTTGCTACCACAATATTCCGTCAGAGCGTTCATGATTGAGAATAATGAAAGATTCCATCGACAGAAAAAAGTTACCGAGCGTTGGGGGAGAGTTCGGCTCTGCCATTTTTTTATTAGAGGTCTTTCTACCACAATATTCCGTCAGAGCGTTCATGATTGAGAATAATGAAAGATTCCATAGACAGAAAAAATTACCGAGCGTTGGGGGAGAGTTCGGCTCTGCCATTTTTTTATTAGAGGTCTTGCTACCACAATATTCCGTCAGAGCGTTCATGATTGAGAATAATGTAAGATTCCATCGACAGAAAAAAATTACCGAGCGTTGGCAGAGAGTTCGGCTATGCCATTTTTTTATTAGAGGTCTTGCTACCACAATATTCCCTCAGAGCGTTCATGATTGAGAATAATGAAAGATTCCATCGAAAGAAAAAAATTACAGAGCGTTGAGGGGGAGTTAGGCTCTGCAATTTTTTTATTAGAGGTCTTGCTACCACAATATTTCGTCAGAGCGTTTATAATTGAGAATAATGAAAGAATCCATCGACAGAAAAAATTAGCGAGCGTTGGGGGAGAGTTCGGCTCTGCCATTTTTTTATTAGAGGTCTTGCTACCACAATATTCCGTCAGAGCGTTCATGATTGAGAATAATGAAAGATTCCATCGACAGAAAAACGTTACCGAGCGTTGGGGGAGAGTTCGGCTCTGCCATTTTTTTATTAGAGGTCTTTCTACCACAATATTCCGTCAGAGCGTTCATGATTGAGAATAATGAAAGATTCCATAGACAGAAAAAAATTACCGAGCGTTGGAGGAGAGTTCGGCTCTGATATTTTTTATTAAAGGTCCTGCTACCACCATATTCCGTCAGAGCGTTCATGATTGAGAATAATGAAAGATTCCATCGACAGAAAAAAATTACCGAGCGTTGGGGGAGAGTTGAGTTGGGCTCTGCAATTTTTTTATTAAAGGTCCTGCAACCACCATCTTCCGTCAGAGCGTTCATGATTGAGAATAATGAAAGATTCCATCGACAGAAAAAAATTACCGAGCGTTGGGGGAGAGTTGAGTTGGGCTCTGCAATTTTTTTATTAAAGGTCCTGCTACCATCATAATCCGTCAGAGCGTTCATGATTGAGAATAATGAAAGATTCCATCGACAGAAAAAAATTACCGAGCGTTGGGGGAGAGTTCGGCTCTACCATTTTTTTATTAGAGGTCCTGCTACCACCATTTTCCGTCAGAGCGTTCATGATTGAGAATAATGAAAGATTCCATCGACAGCAAAAAATTACCGAGCGTTTGGGGAGACTGCGGCTCTGTCATTTTTTTATTAGCGGTCCTGCTACCACCATATTCCGTCAGAACGTTCATGATTGAGAGTAATGAAAGATTCCATCGACAGAAAAAAATTACCGAGCGTTGGGGTAGAGTTGGGCTCTGTAATTTTTTTATTAGAGGTCCTGCTACCACCACATTCCGTCAGAGCGTTCATGATTGAGAATAATGAAAGATTACATCGACAGAAAAAAATTGCCGAGCGTTGGAGGAGAGTTCGGCTTTGCAATTTTTTTATTAAAGGTCTTGCTACCACCATATTCCGTCAGAGCGTTCATGATTGGGAATAATGAAAGATTCCATCGAAAGAAAAAAATTACAGAGCGTTGGGGGAGAGTTCGGCTCTGCAATTTTTTTATTAGAGGTCTTGCTACCACAATATTCCGTCAGAGCGTTCATGATTGAGAATAATGAAAGATTCCATCGACAGAAAAAAATTACCAAGCGTTGGGGGATAGTTGGGCTCTGTAATTTTTTTATTAGAGGTCCTGCTACCACCACATTCCGTCAGAGCGTTCATGATTGAGAATAATGGAAGATTCCATCGACAGAAAAAAAATACCGAGCGTTGGGGGAGAGTTGGGCTCTGTAATTTTTTTATTAGAGGTCCTGCTACCACCACATTCCGCCAGAGCGATCATGATTGAGAATAATGAAAGATTCCATCGAAAGAAAAAAATTACAGAGCGTTGGGGGGGAGTTCGGCTCTGAAATTTTTTTATTAGAGGTCTTGCTACCACAATATTCCGTCAGAGCATTCATGATTGAGAATAATGAAAGATTCCATCGACTGAAAAAAATTGCCGAGCGTTGGGGGAGAGTTGGGCTCTGCCATTTTTTTATTAAAGGTCCTGCAACCACCATCTTCCGTCAGAGCGTTCATGATTGAGAATAATGAAAGATTCCATCGACAGAAAAAAATTACCGAGCGTTGGGGAAGAGTTCGGTCTGCCATTTTTTTATTAAAGGTCCTGCTACCACCATATTCCGTCAGAGCGTTCATGATTGAGAATAATGAAAGATTCCATCGACAGAAAAAAATTACAGAGCGTTGGGGGAGAGTTGAGTTGGGCTCTGCAATTTTTTTATTAAAGGTCCTGCAACCACCATCTTCCGTCAGAGCGTTCATGATTGAGAATAATGAAAGATTCCATCGACAGAAAAAAATAACCGAGCGTTGGGGGAGAGTTCGGCTCTGATATTTTTTATTAAAGGTCCTGCTACCACCATATTCCGTCTGAGCGTTCATGATTGAGAATAATGAAAGATTCCATCGACAGAAAAAAATTACCGAGCGTTGGGGAAGAGTTCGGTCTGCCATTTTTTTATTAGAGGTCCTGCTACCACCATATTCCGTCAGAGCGTTCATGATTGAGAATAATGAAAGATTCCATAGACAGAAAAAAATTACCGAGCGTTGGGGGAGAGTTCGGCTCTGCCATTTTTTTATTAGAGGTCCTGCTACCACCATATTCCGTCAGAGCGTTCATGATTGAGAATAATGAAAGATTCCATAGACAGAAAAAAATTACCGAGCGTTGGGGGAGAGTTCGGCTCTGCCATTTTTTTATTAGAGGTCCTGCTACCACCATTTTCCGTCAGAGCGTTCATGATTGAGAATAATGAAAGATTCCATCGACAGAAAAAAATTACCGAGCGTTGGGGAAGAGTTCGGTCTGCCATTTTTTTATTAAAGGTCCTGCTACCACCATATTCCGTCTGAGCGTTCATGATTGAGAATAATGAAAGATTCCATCGACAGAAAAAAATTACCGAGCGTTGGGGGAGAGTTGAGTTGGGCTCTGCAATTTTTTTATTAAAGGTCCTGCAACCACCATCTTCCGTCAGAGCGTTCATGATTAAGAATAATGAAAGATTCCATCGACAGAAAAAAATAACCGAGCGTTGGGGGAGAGTTCGGCTCTGATATTTTTTATTAAAGGTCCTGCTACCACCATATTCCGTCTGAGCGTTCATGATTGAGAATAATGAAAGATTCCATCGACAGAAAAAAATTACCGAGCGTTGGGGGAGAGTTGAGTTGGGCTCTGCAATTTTTTTATTAGAGGTCCTGCAACCACCATCTTCCGTCAGAGCGTTCATGATTGAGAATAATGAAAGATTCCATCGACAGAAAAAAATAACCGAGCGTTGGGGGAGAGTTCGGCTCTGATATTTTTTATTAAAGGTCCTGCTACCACCATATTCCGTCTGAGCGTTCATGATTGAGAATAATGAAAGATTCCATCGACAGAAAAAAATTACCGAGCGTTGGGGAAGAGTTCGGTCTGCCATTTTTTTATTAGAGGTCCTGCTACCACCATATTCCGTCAGAGCGTTCATGATTGAGAATAATGAAAGATTCCATAGACAGAAAAAAATTACCGAGCGTTGGGGGAGAGTTCGGCTCTGCCATTTTTTTATTAGAGGTCCTGCTACCACCATTTTCCGTCAGAGCGTTCATGATTGAGAATAATGAAAGATTCCATCGACAGCAAAAAATTACCGAGCGTTTGGGGAGACTGCGGCTCTGTCATTCTTTATTAGCGGTCCTGCTACCACCATATTCCGTCAGAACGTTCATGATTGAGAGTAATGAAAGATTCCATCGACAGCAAAAAATTACCGAGCGTTTGGGGAAACTGCGGCTCTGTCATTTTTTATTAGCGGTCCTGCAACCACCATATTCCGTCAGAACGTTCATGATTGAGAGTAATGAAAGATTCCATCGACAGAAAAAAATTACCGAGCGTTGGGGTAGAGTTGGTCTCTGTAATTTTTTTGTTAGAGGTCCTGCTACCACCACATTCCGTCAGAGCGTTCATGATTGAGAATAATGAAAGATTACATCGACAGAAAAAAATTGCCGAGCGTTGGAGGAGAGTTCGGCTCTGCAATTTTTTTATTAAAGGTCCTGCTACCACCATATTCCGTCAGAGCGTTCATGATTGGGAATAATGAAAGATTCCATCGAAATAAAAAAATTACAGAGCGTTGGGGGAGAGTTCGGCTCCGCAATTTTTTTTCAGAGGTCTTGCTACCACAATATTCCGTCAGAGCGTTCATGATTGAGAATAATGAAAGATTCCATCGACAGAAAAAAATTACCAAGCGTTGGGGGAGAGTTGGGCTCTGTAATTTTTTTATTAGAGGTCCTGCTACCACCATTGTTAGATATATGTTGGAAGATATATCAGAACAGACACTAATGTTGTGTAGAATACTTTTAATCAATGCTAAATGTACAAACTGGTTAAAGAAGGTGATATAAAAATAGATCTTGATCGTCTATCACATTGACAATCTGAACTGCACTAAAATCAATATATGCATCTGTCACTTAATAATGAAATACAGGATGTAATTCTAACACTTCCCCTTGACATATGCTCATTTTTCTACTTGTGAAATATGTTCAAAACCAAACTTTTCAACACACAGCTGATGTTTTGATTTGGGCAAAGCTTTAGTCAGAATATCTGCCACCATGTTTTCCGTAGATAGGTACTCTATTTTCAATAGATTGTTTTTCAAAGCCTCTCGTATGAAATGATATCGTCGAGTTTCTTGGCGGACATATTATCGTTAAAAACAATAACATCTGCCAAATTTTCCAGGCCTAACTCGATCAAAAATCGACATAGATATATGGCTTCCTTTGCAGCTTCTGTCATACCCATATATTCAGCTTCTGTCGAAGATAATGCGACCGTCTTCTGTTTCTTGGATTCCCATGATATTGGTCCTCCACTAAGAATAAAAGTGTATCCAGTATATGATCTCCTATCTTCAACGCAGCTACCCCAGTCTGCATCTACGAAACCTTCGATTTGTTTGGAATTTTGTTTGAATGTCAAGCCCAAATTCATTGTTCCCTTAAGGTAGCGCAATACACGCTTCGCAGCAGTCCAATGTTCTTTTCCGAACGAGTTATTGAACTGGCCAAGACAACTCACTGCGAAACTAATGTCAGGTCTAGTAGTAACAGACAAATATGTTAAACACCCAATCAATTCCTTATATGGAATATTTTCTCCTTCAGAACTATTGGTCTCTGGGTTTCTTTTAAGTTTCACATTTTGTTCCATCGGTGTACTGACAGGTTTTGCATCAGACATTCCAAACCGCATTAAAATATCCTGGACATATCCTTTCTGTGTCATGGATATTTCATTGTTATGTCGTGTGATCTCAATGCCTAAACAATATCCAACCTCTCCCAAATCTTTGATTTCGAAATGTTTTGAAAGTTTGAATTTGAATTTCTTGGCCATCCCTGGATCACGCGAAGCAATCAAGATATCGTCAACGTAAATTGCGATAAGGGTCAAGTCTTCCCCTCCATTAATAGAATACAAACATGGATCAGATGTTGTAGGTTTCGCTCCAAATTCTTTCAAGATCTTATCCAACTTTTGATACCAGTTTCGTCCAGCTTGTTTCAATCCATATAAGGATTTTTTCAAAAGACAAACCATATTTCCACTTTGTAATTTTTCAAGCATATTCTCTGATTTTATCCTTATTTCGCTGGTTTGCTGTTCTAGTTGAATGACCCTTTCTAACATTTGTCGTAAGTTTCTTGGAGGTTCCATAAATATCTCCTCGTCGAGTTCACCGTTTAGGTAAGCAGTTGTCACATCGAACTGGTTAATTTTCATTTGATAACGCACAGCGAGTGACATGAGGAGTCTAATGGAGCTCATGCGAGCAACGGGTGCGAAAGTTTCATTGAAATGGATTCCAGGTTGTTGACTGAAACCTTGGGCCACTAATCGCGCCTTTCGTTTTTCCAGTGTACCATCCGATTTGTATTTATTTCTCAAAACAATTCGGCTTCCAATGACTTTTCTACCCTCGGGACGTTCAACTAACTGCCATGTGTTATTCTTGACAATGGATTTAATCTCGGATGCCATAGCAGAATACCATTCTTCAACGTCTGAACCGGACATAGCTTGCTTGATGGGAATTTCTGATAAATATATACATTCCGATTCTTGGAAACAGTTCTCCATTTCTTCAATGTTATTTGTCGTTTCAGCAACGTTTTGGTATACTTTACGAGGTCGCCCCCTTGAACCTGTTCTGATAAATTTTGGTCTGCCACGGCCTCGTCTAGAACTAGGTACTTCTTCCTCTTTGGAAGTATCCATAATTTCCTCAATTTCAGGATAGTTTCCATTATTTTCTTCCTTCCACGACTCAGTAGTTTCGGGCTCAACTTTTTCTTCTTTCTCATTTTCATTTTCTTTGTATGTCTCCAGTTGAATATCCAGTAGATTAGGTTCAGCCACAGTTTCATGAGAAATATCATCTAGAATGAAATCAACGTAGTTTTCATTGTTTGATTTTTCTTCAACGAATTTGACATCTCTACTTATTTCTATTTTATTTTCTTTGGGTAGAAATATTCTGTAACCCTTGGATTGTTCTGAGTAACCAAGAAATATTCCTTCTTTGCATCTGGAATCAAGTTTTCCTCGGCCAGGATTCCTATTCAAGCAGAAAACTTTGCACCCAAAAGTTCTGAAGTAGCATACATTTGGTTTCTTTCCAGTCCAAGCTTCGAAAGGAGTCATTCCATTGAGACTTTTAGTGGGACTTCGATTTCGAATATAATTCGCTGTATTCACAGCTTCAGCCCAAAATGTTGGTGGGAGACCTGATTGCATGAGAAGACATCTCGCGGAATCCAAAAGAGTGCGATTTTTTCTTTCTGCGATACCATTTTGTTCAGGGGTATGCGGAATGGTTAATCTCCTCGTGATACCTTGTCTTTTCAGGAAATAATCAAATTCCTTGCCAGTGTACTCCCCCCCATTGTCTGTTTGTAAACATTTCACTTTAAGTCCTTTCTGTTTTTCGACAAGAGATATAAAGTCTTTCATTGATTCGAAAACTTCACTCTTAGATCGAAGAAACCTTATTTCACACCATTTCGAGCAATCATCTATGAATTCTAAGAAATATTTTGCTCTACTTTTGGATTCAACCCGCATGGGTCCGCATAGATCCGAATGTATGAGTTCTAAAAGTTCAGATTTTCTCACTGATTTATTCGGAAAAGGTGTTCTGGTCATTTTTCCTTGGTAACAAATTTCGCAATTCAATTCAGAATGGATATTCCCCAAATTCAGACCCTGTATATATCCTTTTCGATCAGCATCTAACATATCTTTCACATTCAAATGTCCCATTCGTCGATGCCACAATTCTAGTGTCTGTGAATGACAATTCGTGACATAAGCATGACTGTAGTTGGTTTCACATACGTCACTTTTTCTTTCACGAACATAATACAAATCGCCGATTCGATCGGCAACCAGTTTGATATTTCCATCGACTCCAATAACAAAAGCATTGTTCTTTTTAAATAAAACTTCGAAATTGTTCGTTGTTATTTTACCAACCGACAATAAATTAGTTCGTAAATCGGGAACTTGCAAAACACGGCTTAAAGAAATGTTTTTTATTTCACCAAATACGTCGGCTCTAAATGAAACATTTCCTTCAGCTACTATTTCCGCTGAAGAATCGTTCGCCAAGTTCAATTTTCTGTGTTCACTGTCTGTGTTAGTAACAATTTCATTCAGTTCTTTACATATGTGAGATGAAGCACCACTGTCCAAACACCATCTCCTTTTATTGTCCGATGAACTAGCTTGAAAAGCATCATCAATGGTATACAAGCAAAGATCTTCAGCTTCAGCACATTTTGCAGAATGGAATTTACTTTTTCCTTTGTTCTTACACTGGGAACCTTTGTGTCCAATTTCCTTGCATCGGTGGCATCGATATCTGAAGACTTCCGTACTTTTTGAACTGGATTCGCCATTAGATCCACAATTTTCATCATTTTTGTTACTTTTTCGGTGATGATATGGATTTTTCTTGACGAACATCGCATTTTGATGATCACTTCTTGATTCGTTTTTTCGTGCGTCACTTTCTTCTATTATTTTCACTCGAAGAACATCGGGCGAAGGTAACTCATCTCTTGACTCTATTGCACATCTGAAGTTCTCGAAATTCGTTGGTAGACTGTACAAAAGCATTATCGTCAACAGATCAGGATTGATATCCACTTCCATTTCGGCCAACTTATCGACTACATCGAAAAATTTGTTAATATACTCGCGTACATCGTTGCCTTCTTCCATACGCTGCAGGGTAAGTTGTTTAAGAAGAGTTGCTTTTCTAGCGGGCCCTTTCGACTGGTAAATACTTTCTAATTTCAACCAGACTTCACGAGAGGTTACACATCCTTTCACTTGCTTCAGCTCTGACGGATTTATCGAAAGAATAATATCAGACTTCGCCTTACTATCATTCTTTATCCAGGATTCTACAGCTTTTTTAGATGTGTCGTCGCCCACAACCAAATTAGGTTTTATACATTCGCCATTTACATAACACCAGGCATCATTCTTAACCAGTAATGCTTCCATTTGCATCTTCCACGTATCAAAATTTTCTTTGTTCAGACTTTCAATTCTTGACACGCTTCCAATATTCATTTTCCAGCAATTCGTCTTGACTCTTTCATCCAACAGACAAAATCAGTTATGTTCAGTGCCTGGGCCCATAACCTGTTAGATATATGTTGGAAGATATATCAGAACAGACACTAATGTTGTGTAGAATACTTTTAATCAATGCTAAATGTACAAACTGGTTAAAGAAGGTGATATAAAAATAGATCTTGATCGTCTATCACATTGACAATCTGAACTGCACTAAAATCAATATATGCATCTGTCACTTAATAATGAAATACAGGATGTAATTCTAACAACCATATTCCGTCAGAGCGTTCATGATTGAGAATAATGAAAGATTCCATCGAAAGAAAAAAATTACAGAGCGTTGGGGGGGAGATGGGCTCTGCAATTTTTTATTAGAGGTCTTGCTACCACAATATTCCGTCAAAGCATTCATGATTGAGAATAATGAAAGATTCCATCAACAGAAAAAAATTGCCGAGCGTTGGGGGAGAGTTCGGCTCTGCAATTTCTTTATGAACGCTCTGACGGAATATGGTGGTAGCAGGACCTCTATTAAAAAAAAATGGTATAGCCGAACTCTCCCCCAACGCTCGGTATTTTTTTTCTGTCGATGGAATCATTCATTTTTCTCAATCATGAACGCTCTGACAAAATATGTTGGCGGCAGGACCTCTAATAAAAAAATGGCAGAGCCGAACTCTGCTGGATTGCTGGATTTATTGCAAAAGTAACTATGGCAAATTCTTATTTCCCTATACACATCTACATTTCTAAATCGTACATTAGTATATCATATATTTTATATATTATCAAGTGACCTGGCTGTTAATCTAGCATAGTTTTCATTTAAACCGTTGATGAATACGTCCACAAACAAGCAGTGTCCACTGCTTCGTGGTATATTCTTTATTCACAGCTATGCTGTATGTTTCGATTTCTACTCTGTACCAATCAATTTGTGAATGAAATTATCACCTATTATTATCATTATTATATATCAATTACTTGTGGTCTTCCGTTTTAAGTAAAACCTAATTAAATTTCTTCATTATTTTAGATTTGTTTCAGAAATGAATACTTCTGGTTACCTCAAAACATTCCCACAAAAGACCCCGCAAACTCCTTATGGAATTTGGGTCCCGGTGGATTTTTTTGAATTTTTGGTATGATGTAGTCCATGTTATTCTCAATCAATGTTACCATTGCGCCAACCCAAAAAAATGAACAGTTTTGCTGCTAGGGGGCGTTGAAATCACCCCTTGCGCAGCTTAGACTATTTATTTTTTAACCCGGTAACAATATTTTCACTTGTTTCATTGTTGCTAATGTTGCACAATATTGTGCTGTTTTATAAAAAAAATTCTTACACCCTCCCCTTTTTCCCCCAACTCCTATTACGAAACGCAAAAATTAATTTCTCGAGTGCCTTTAAATGAACCGTCGAATGTTTAAATATGCCTAAATAAGGGAAATAGCAATTTTTTATAATTATCCCCCCACCCCCTAAATGACACAAAACGAAAAAATTTCGGTGGATTTTTCTGAATTTTAGATATGATGCAGTTCAAGTTATTTTGAATAGAAATAAATTGGGTGACAAACCCCAAAAAATGCATAGTTTTGATGCTAGGGGGCGTTGAAATAATCCTTTGCTCAGAATAGACTCATTATTATATGCGGAAATAATAGCTCTACGTATTTTATTTTAGATTATGCTGATCAATTGTGTAATTTTTTATAAATTGAAAATCTAATACCTCCCCCTTACTCCCTTCCCCTAATTTAAAACACGAAAAAAATGAATTCCCCACTGCTTGTAAATGCTATATCAAAATAAATGTTTTAATCACCTTAAATTGAGGAAATCGTACAGTTGTTTAATTTCACCTTTCCCTCCCTTCAGAAAAATATTGATGGAGTTCACTGACTTATTAGTAGTTCATGTTTTTTTAATATCAATTAATTTGTCGAATATCTTGAAAATAAATAAAAATTAGACATCCACAATTTGAATTTGAGGTGGTGCCTGAATTAATTTTTTTCGTGTTCTGAAATAGGGGTTGAGGGTAAGGGGGAGGTTTTAGATTTTTAATTTATAAAAATTTACACAATTGTTCGGCATAAAATAAAACAAAAATAAGTAGAGATATTGTTTCCGCCTATAATAATGAATAGTCTATTCTGAGCAAGGTATGATTTCGACGCCTCCTAACATCAAAACCATTCATTTTTGGGGTTTGTCAACCGATTCATTTCTATTCAAAATAACTTGAACTGCACCATATCAAAAATTCAGAAAAATTCACCGAAATTTTTTCGTTTTGTGTCATTTGGGGGGTGGGGGATAATCATAAAAAACTGCTATTTCCCTTATTTAGGCATATTTAAACATTCGACGATACATTTGAAGGCACTCAAGAAATATTTTTTTTGCGTTTCGTAATAGTAGTTAGGGGGAAAAGGGGAGAGGGTAAGATTCTTTTTTATAAAACAGCACAATATTGTGCAACATTAGCAACAATGAAACAAGTGAAAATATTGTTACCGGGTTCAAAAATGAATAGTCTAATCTGCGCAAGGGGTGATTTCAACACCCCCTAGCAGCAAAACTGTTAATTTTTTTGGGTTGGCGCAATGGTAACATTGGTTGAGAATTACATGGACTACATCATACCAAAAATTCAAAAATATTCACCGGGACTCAAATTCCATAAGGCGTTTGCGGGGTCCTTTTGATATGTGAGACGAGATTTGTTTCGTACGAAAGCGTAGAAGGGCCACAAAGAATAAAAAAAATTTAATTCGTCTAATTCCGATTTCGCAACTCGGAATTAGTATAATTCTGAATTCACAACTCGGAATTAGTATAATTCCGACTTTACAACTCGAAATTACTACAATTCCGATTTTCCAACTCGGAATTAGTATAATTCCGACTTCACAACTTGGAATTGGCCTAATTCCGACTTTACAACTCGGAATTGGCCTAATTCTGACTTTGCAACTCGGAATTAGTATAATTCCGACTTCACAACTCGGATTAGTATAATTCCGAATTCACAACTAGGAATTAGTGTAATCATTACGATTCCACGAGTTGGCATTGGAGTTATGTGAAAATGTAAAATTGGACATCCAGCGAGAACTTTGAAGATTTAATACAGCTGATGGTTGGCCTTAAGATCTATGAAAAAATACACCAATTTTAGATATGCTATGTGGTTGAATGCTTGGCGGTACCACTAAGATTTTTGGAAACTGTAGATTTTAATCATAGCTTGATGTACCCCAGTTCACTCGACATCATCCACAACACCTAGGAGTCCGCAAAGATATACTGGAGGGGTTTCTGTTTTTCTTTGTTTTTCAATTAAGTTCACATAGCACCGAAAATGTTGCCAGCAATGACAACAAAACAGAAACCCTATGATGTTAAACGCCTTCCAACAGGACCGCGAAAAGTTGCTGCAAGCGGAGGGCAGTAAACATCCAAGGGAGGAATAGGCACTTTACTCCCATGTAATACATATGATTTTTCCTCCTACCCACTCAATAAAACCTTTTTGTGACTTTGTTTGCAAATAGACCTATTCTTACTTGATGGAAAGTATAGACAATACAGTCATGTGTATCTGAGAGTCTGCGGTGGTGCAATGGCTAGCGTCTTGGGCTTGTAATCCGATGGTCCCGGGTTCATCTCCTGGCAATTACAACTTTTTTTTTTTTCAAGAACGTTATTTTACTTTTTTCTTGTTAGTGATTTGAATTATTGGACATTTAGATAGCTTATACATTTCGGATTGCTATTGAGTGATTACCTCATAAGTAATGTTATGTGCCTATTTGAATGAAGTGTCGATCATTTTTTTTCTAAGAGCTGCCCTTGTAGAAAAAATAATGTGTGTGTTTTGAGCACAAAGTGTCATTGTCGTTCTCCAAAGATTAATCTCTTTGTCGAGCAACAATCAATCACTTTGCGCTCTAAATACACAAATAGCTATTAAAGAACTAGAGTAGAAGTAACATTCATGTTTGATTTTTACCAGAATACAGGATATATAAGATGTTGTAGAAATTACGGAAACATTTTGATTATAATAATAATTTCATCGTTTACAACTAGGGACGAAAAGTACTTTCCTCCCTAGGGAGCAAAAGTATGAGTTTTCTCCCTGGTTTGAGGGAGGAAAGTGTGTACTTTCTATAGGGGTAGGAGGAAATAACTATATACACAAATGCACATGAATTGACGAGTTTAGACGTTAGGGATCAATGTTTAAACTTTATTTCAATGGATCGCAATGATTACACTAATTCCGAATTGTAAAGTCAGAATTATACTAATTCCGAGTTGTGAATTCGGAATTATAATAATTCCGAGTTGTAAAGTCGGAATTATACTAATTTCGAGTTGCGAAGTCGGAATTAGGCTAATTCCGAGTTGTGAAGTCGGAATTATACTAATTCCGAGTTGTAAAGTCGGAATTATACTAATTCCGAGTTGTTAAGTCGGAATTAGGCTAATTCCGAGTTGTGAAGTCGGAATTATATATTTTTTATTTTATGAGACCCTTCTACGCTTTCGTAGTTTCGAGACACAAATCAATAATGATAGCAGCTATCTTTGGCTGAGTAAAAGAAAACTCAGGGTGACTTTGCAGAGAAAAATTTATGGGTGAAATACCTAACTCAATATCGGATATATTTCGTACGTATATTGAAACCAGTAAAGCTACACGGTAAATGAAATGATCATTTGTACGATTTCACCTTCTAAAAATAAAAACAGAAGACCTATAAAAGTTTCCTCACAAAAAAACATGTTCTTATTGCAGGGCGCTTGCGTTGAGAAATATGCTCGAAAAATCAATTTCCAACACCTACTTCAAGACAAACAATTGTCGAAATTAACTCAAAAACGGCTATTACGGTCATTCAAATATCCGTTAACACCCGTGAAACTGTTTCGTAAAATAATCGATAGAGAAGTAAAAGGAAATGTGCAATCATAAAGCAAGCATATATTTATCATTGAAGCTATCATTTGTCGCAAAACAGTAGGCTTGAAGTATACATTTACAATGCTAAGTTGAGCGATAAGATGTATATTTTTGGCGTTTTAGGACTTGATAATAGTTGCATGAATTAAAAACTCCCGTTATAAAAACTAGGGACTGAATACTGACGGTATTTTTTCGGTTACTTCAGCAGACTGGTAAAGAATGAACATTTTCGAGTAAAATAAAATCAAAAACCCATCATTAAAAACTGTAATCGCCTCCACAGATCTACGTTGGCGATGATGGAAGGGCCGACTGCGAATTTAAACAAAACGCGCCCAGCCAGCCAACTCGGATTTTGAAAAGGCACGCAACGTCATCCCCAAAACTTCAACTGGTACTTACATGTTTCAAAAGCTGTTTAAACTTATTTTTAATGAACAAACACCGATATCGCCGAGGTATGTGAGATTCAAGCTCTGTCGCCTATTGATCTCTACGTCACACTGGCGCGCCAGGCACGCGCACTGCCAAAGGATACGGCGCATTGTGATAGGTCAGGTTTCATTAACAAATCCATGACCATTGGAGGATGCCGATGCCTACGCGAAGAAAATAAAAAATCTCAGTCGATTTCGGTAGAGCCCGTTGTATACGCTTTTCCGAGCTTTGGGGAAACGCCTCGAGAGTTTGAGCTTGCTCAAGGAAATGATATACAGGGCGACTGTTAGTGTTGCGTTCGCGACTTGTTTCTATTGAAACCTCTTCAGTCCCCACACGGAAGTTATTATTATTATTATTTATTTTTTAGGGAAAATAGGTAGGAACTGATGTTCTTGAATTTCTGCTGGCTGTATGCCTCAGGGAACACTTCAAGTCTTTTATTACTTTCCTTAAAATGACAAAAAAATTCATTTTGTGTCGGAAGACAATGCATTATGGATTTTTCTAAAGGAAAAAACAAAATGGCGACTCCAAAATGGCGGACATGATTTGCAATTATGGTCCGATTTGATTCAAAATTGATATGTGGTGGTTTTCGGGGTCGGAAATTACGATTTGTTTGTCAATGCAAAAAAACAGGATGGTGGCTCCAAGATGGCGGTCGAAATTTGTAATTTTGGTCCGATTTTGTTGTTTTTTTTTTTTCCAAAAAAAGTTCCAGCGCAATTATGAACACCTACCAAAGTTAAAGTTCAAAAAAGTCATAATTTCCGACCCTGATAATCTCCACATACAAATTGGGATTCGAATCGGACCATAATTACAAATTTCGTCCGCCATCTTGGAGACGCCATCTTGTTTTTTCGCATTGACAAACAAATCATAATTTCTGACCCTGAAAACCGCCACATTTTGAATCGAATCAGACCATAATTGCAAATCTTGTCCGCCATTTTGGAACCACCATTTTGTTTTTTCCTTTAGAAAAATTCCATAATGCATTGTCACCGAATTAATGTCAGATTAGCTTGCAAATGTAGTATCATAATTTGGAATACAGAACAACTGTTTTTCCCGCAAGAGGGCGCCAAAATAAAAAGTTAGGTATCAAAAACTGATATGGCTGAATTCCTTATGAAATTACTTTTTTAATGGTGTGTCAAACTTAGTATACTTGCCCTTTTCAGATTGTTTGGGTGATAGTGACCAAGGGGTGGGGGAGAGATGTGACAGTTGAGATTATGATAGGAAGATGTCCCTCTTGAATTAAAAATCGAACACATGCGTTTTGAAGATGTTCGATCCGTTTCGTTTTCGGTGCCCCACCCTTTATAACTTACAACTAGTATTAAAAAATAAACAAATATACAGACTGACAGGTCTAAACTGTATCCCACAAACACAGCTGAATGGATCCCATTGGGTTATATAGATAAAACTCATCGAGTGTATAAAAACAATTAATCAATAAAAACGATTTTAGACTTTTTTCAAATATCATATTATTTTCTGCTCTCTTGATAATCTCAGGAAGATGAAATGTATAAGAGAAATAAAACCGGCCCCAAGATAGATCCCTGAGGCACACCCGTACGGACCAGTTTCTTTCTGATGTGGAAAACGAAAGCACATCATCCAATTTCAATGACACACATTGGTTCCTGTTACTGAGTACGACGCCGTACTGGTGCCACTACAAAAATAAAAATATCTTTCAATTCACACATTTATTCTGTCAGTTTACACATTTATTCTGTCAATTGACACATTTAATCTGTCAATTGACACATTTAATCTGTCAATTGACACATTTAATCGGTCAATCGACATATTTGATCTGTCAATCGACACATTTAATATGAGGTGATTGGAGCATATCCATGATGAAAATTGTTAAAATTGTTATTTCCTTCAACCTGTTGCACCCTACGCCGAACCACCATAAGTCTTCGAGACTTGTGCAAGCTACGGAAGACGCAACCCTCACCTTTTTACGTGTGATGCCGTGCACGAGACCGATGACCATGCTGGGAATCGAACCCAAGACCCAATGCTTGAGAGGCGAATGCTCTACCAGCACGACCACCACGGAGTGGGTAGTTTGAACATGACCAGTGAATAGCCATTAACCAACTCATCCATAGGTACTTTTCGATTTGGTTGAGCAATAAATTTTATTATTTTTGGAATTACGTGATGGTGTTTTGATTCGTAAAAGAACACTGAAACGATGAAATTGTTAAATTTGTTCTGGTCGAGAAATTATTGAGATACTGAAACGCTTCTAATGTTTGTTGATAACGAAATGTGTAAATTAGGGCAGTTTCATGATGCACAAGAAAAAGTACGTTTGGTCTTGAGCAACAGCGTATGAACATGAATAGGAAATTGAAAAATTCTGTCACTTGACAAAATAAATGTGTCAATTGACAGATTAAATGAGGATTTCACAATATCTACCAGATGATGTTCAGCGTACCATAGAAGCGGGGAAGGAGTTTTTTGGTTAGATATTAAAAAAGTATCATGAATATTTCATTGTAGTTTTTTTGTTGTGATGCTGAAAAAATCTTATTTATTCTAATTTTCATTTGACAATATTTCATTTTTCAAAATGAAAAACCTGCTAAGAAGTTTTCCTGATCGAATAAAGATAGTGACTAAAATGTATCTTTCATTCGTATATGATTCCACATCTGGTGTTATGAACCTCTCTGTTCATCTTTGAAAAAGTAAAAAATTATTCTATACATCCCCAAACCGACAATAAGGATCGTCCCTTCGTGGGATATGCACAATAGACGACTCACCATCACGTTCTTTCTCTCTCTGTGTATCATAGAATTCTCCAATGTGCGATGCGTATACGTCTCGTGTATTCGTTCTTATTCGGAAGCATAACTTTAGGAACTCATAATAGGAATTTCTTATTCAGGTTACGTTCGGGATAACTATAGGAACTCGCATTGAGAATTCTTGTTTTGGTTACATTCGGGATAACCTTTAGGAACTCGCAATAAGAATTTCTTGTTCAGGTTACGTTAGGGACATCTATAGGAACTCGCACTAAGATGGAACTTGGCAAATGGAATGAGAGGTCTCCAACATTTCTAATAGGGACATTAGTAAGAATTTCGCATAGTTATACAGCTCATAAAGCGATGTCTGAGACCTCGCAATGTGAGTTTTCGCATAAGATTCTAATTATAATCTCTCAGAGATCTCGCAGAGAGGTATGTGTTACCTGGGCAAGCTTCGAAATAGAGGACTTCTTAGGTATAAATAATCTTAATATAGTTACGCTAGCCGCACTATGATATCGACCTCTCTAGAGAAAAGATATGCTTGGGTTTCTTCGCATTGAATTCTACCGAGTTGTTACATCCGTATTCTAGAATTTTTGTCAAGTCCATATTCAAACCCAAGCAGCATTTCTCCTACTACCGACTGAAATTGTACCAAATGTGACGACAGATTTGGTACAAATATTAGTCATTCATTGACTGTCGGCCCTGTCGGCAAATTGTGGTTGTTAAAAATCTGACGACGCATTTGGTGCAAATATCAGTCGTTAAATGACGGTATGCGAAAGATGCACTGAAATGAAATTATAATAATATTATAATTTCATTTCAGTGGAAAAATGTCGCACTGTCGTCATATGGTTTACCAAAAAGGTTGTCACTAACAGTGTTCTATTGAATAGCTTAGATGCGGTTTCTTGATCAAGTGCTACTTAATTTCAATTGAGCTTAAGTAATCCTTATTCATGCTGGAATAGAGCCTAGAAGTCTGCAGCTTAGGGGCAAAAGTGGCAAGCGATTGGTTGAGAGATTAGATTTGTTTCGCACTTAAACGAAAGAGCCTTATTAGTGGTCGAGTTATAACAGTGGTGGTTTGTTCGTTGCTCTCTTCTCGAAAAAACATCCATGTGGGAAGCAAGCAGTGTGATATGGTTTAAAGTTAGCAAAAACGGTTTAAAGTTACCTGTAGTGAGGTGAATTTTGTATTTATGAGATATGTGTGCAGCCATTGTGATAAAATCCTAGTAGTTTCAAAATTATTTTTTCTAATATTTCCCCTATTCATGTAACCGCCGCTGGCGCTGTCATAAGCTAGTGGGCGCTGGTGTTCCCTAGTTGTCAATTGTTTGCATTATTAAAGAGCCAAACAAAGCTTTTCACTTTTGAGTGCGTATGCTTGATCTGGTATATAAGAAATCGTTGGTTCTAAGATTCTGTTCCTGTCATTGTCAAGGTCACCAGTGTCATGGAGTGTTTCCAAATTGGTGATATGTAAAATTGCGAAATGTTTTTGTGTTTTTCCACTAAAACCACCAATCATTTTTAAAATTTGGTTTACCAAAACTCACAAAAGTAGTTTCCCTACAAACCAGAGATAGGCTGTGCATTTTTTTCACATCGTAGGGTCATTTTCATGAAAGGGTTATTGTGTTTTGAAAGTGCTGCGAAGGTTATAATTACAACTTTTGTTCGGGGACGTTTAAAAATCAAGGTACAAATACTATTAATAAATCAACTGTTTCTGCTCCTCAAATTAGATTATTGCGCGTGTTAAGGAAAAACAAATTTTTATTTTTAGATCTCGTTTTCGCTTTGTCACTTTTTGAAGTTTTGTCAAATTGTGACTGCGAGTTTTTAGCTGTAGGGCGGCAAAATGTCTTTGAAACCGAGAAGGGTGGATTTCAACGCCACTTGGGGGGCCATCAGAGACACTATTAAGGGAGTAATAACACTCGATCATGTGGCTAGGACCGTTTGGAATGATAGATTTTCGTAAGTAAAATTGTGTGTGGTAGTGTCTACGATCCCGGCACGTGGGAACTTTCGGCGCATTTAGCGACAATAAAAATTTAATTTAATTTTTCAGAGATGTTTACTCCATTTGTGTAGCCCATCCTGAACCTATGGCTGACAGGCTGTATGCTGAAACAAAGCAATATCTGATAGATCATGTTGCTAGACTTTTAAACAAAGTTCAAGAAGATGGAGAGGCGAATTTGGTAAAGAATTACTTTTTGTACTGGTCTCAGTACTCAGTTGGTAGCCAGTACTTACACAGTTTATATCTATATCTCAATCAGCAACACATCAAAATACAGAAGCTCTCTGATGCTGAGATTATTTATGGAAGTTCAGATTCAACTGGCGGTATGTAATCAAAAACCTTCTCAGTTCTTGCCATCCACTGTAAATTGCTCAGATTCCAACAATCCACGATTTTTTTGTTTTCAAGGTGAACAAATGGAAATTGGTGAGCTGGCCCTGGAGGTGTGGCAAAGTGGAATGATTGCACCATTGGGTCAAAGATTAGTTAAACTACTTTTGGAAGCTATTGACAGAGATAGGGCCCAGCAACCACCAAGTATACCAATCGAAGCAGTTAAAGGAACTATTCTCAGTTTTGTTGAGGTAATACATTATAAATCCTTCGCCCTGTTGATTGAAGATCTCAAAGTTTGATTTAATAGAAATAAAATTTATTGTTGTCATAGGACATTGACATGGTCATGGTTTCAATATAAAATAAGCTAAACAGTTCAATGTTACATCTTAAAAAGGTACATTCACACAATATAACACAAACATTGAAAAAAAAATAGATGAAGCTAAGATACTATTCCACAGAATAGAAGCAATGTGTGAATATTCCTTAATGTTAAGTTTGAAAGAATTTATACCTTTCACTGATTTACACTGGCAAGGTGAGAAATTGATAATTTTTATTGATCTATGCTCTCCACTAAGGCTGTTCTGTATACCAGAATTCTTATGTTATAGGAAGAACGTAATATCCTATAACTGGTGAAATATCCATCTACATTCCTCTTATGGAGATCAGTTTTCTTTTCCCTCACAAGACTTGTGCATTTTTTATTTTTTCTAGTTCAAAACAGTCCTTGAATCAGTTTATATTTTCTTTAATAGTTCTTCATGATCTAGGTGTCTTCTTTGATGATAATAATGGAAAAATACGCAGATGCCTTAAAGGTTCAAGACAATTCTTGGGAGAAAATTAAATTAGATCTTCCAGCTAGAGTACATAATTTTGATCAAACTCTTTCTCTTCTAGGTACAAGGCTACAGAAAAAAAGGCCAGTTACAATTGTACCAAGAGTTATTTGAGGAACCGTTCCTTGACGCTAGTGGAGAACATTTCAAAAGGGATGCAGAAGGTCTCTTGCAAGAAAGAAATGTTAGCTTGTACATGGAAAGGGTCAAAGCTAAAATAGAGGAAGAGCTGTTCAGAGCCAGGCGGTTCCTTCATTATAGTTCTTTACCTAAAGTGAGGGATGGCAAATCTTGATTTGTTTTGTGTGTAACTATGTCTTTATTTTTTTTTAGGTTTCTCACAGGTGCGAGACTCACATGGTGGCTGAACATTTACAGTTTTTATACAGCGAATGCATGAATATGGTACAAGGAGAGAGGAGAAAAGATCTGTCCAATATGTACGACTTACTTAAAAGCATTCATAACGCTATGGTTGTTTTGGTTGATACTGTTCTGGATCACATAAAAACTCAAGGATTAGTGGTAAGTGGTGAAATACAAACCATTCTTCAAAAATTCTCATAAGCAGATCGTTCTATACATATGAATTTGATACATCAGCAAATATACAATAAGTATCCTGAGAGATCATTCATGTATAAGAGGAACAGTAAGAGTACAATAACTCAACCCTGAGGCACACCAATCTTCAGAGACTGAGGACGAGGAATCATATGTCCTCTCTAAGGCCCAGAGTATACTACAAAAAGCTTTTCTTTTTGTTTTTTGTAGCCTAGAATTAGTTCTGCACTATTTCCAGTGTAACTAACAATGTCCAAAATTTTGTGTTTTAAAACTGCACCCTGTACATTGTTTTGGCAGTACTTACTATTCTTGAAACTTTCTTCTCAAGCATGCATCACAATAGAGAATTTGTTTTTTACAAGCCTCTAGGAATCCATTTTGTTAAATTGAACACAGAAACATTCCATTCTTTATTTCAGGATTACCTCAAAAACTTGAAATGAATGAAATAATTCTATAATCTTAAATTTCAATCAATATCAATATTTATTTAGGGGATTGGTAATGCCCATTCTGAATGATTTTGGAACTAGAATTCATGATGAAATTTATCAAATCAGCCTATGGTTTTAAAATAATTTCACCTAAGTATAATGATATTTTCTAAGAAATGAGATCATGATCTGATATTCAATCTCTACTCTCATCTGTTATTCACAGGCTATTGGTAATTTACAAGGAGAAAACATCCACATTAACTTTGTTGAAAACTTACTGGCTGTGTACAAAAAATACAAGCAGTTGATACAAGACGTGTTTAAATCAGATCAGATTTTTATGGGAGCTCTGGATAAAGCCTTCAATTCGGTGATAAATCACAGGCCAAACCAGGGTAGATCGCCCTGTAGAAGTCCGGAACTGTTAGCGAAATACTGTGATACACTTCTGAAGAAATCAAGTAAAGGAATTAGTGAATCAGAAGTAGGTATATTGCTCAATATCATCGAGAAAGGAAAACCAGCTAAAAATATCAAGTGAATCATAATTATCATATTAATAGCTACTGTTGAACCTTTTTGGCCAGTTTTACTTTTGTTCGAAGCATTGTTTGTGGTTTCTTGTTACTGTTATTGTAAGTTCTAGGTAGACGAAAAACTAGCAGAAAGTATAATAATATTCAAATATATAGATGACAAAGATATTTTCCAAAAATTTTACTCTAGAATGCTGGCAAAAAGGCTGATCCATCAGCAGACGCAGAGCATGGATGCGGAAGAAGCAATGATCAATAGACTGAAACAGGTAAGTTCCCTGGGACTTTTCAGAAAGAATTCACACGGAATTCTGCTATAAAGCAACATGTAACTTTTATGTAAGATTTCCATAACTCATCTTACAAGAAAACATTTATTGAATAGTCAATTCTTACCATTCCATTACTTTATGACCTTGTTCTTAACAATAGTGACAATTATTCTCAATGTCAAAAAACAAGAAAATATTATGAAAATTGGCTCGATCCCCTGTTTAATATACTTAGGCATTAATTTCTTGAAGGCTTGTGGCTACGAGTTCACCAGCAAGCTCCATAGGATGTTCACCGACATGTCGGTCAGCACGGATCTCAATAACAAGTTCGGATCTATACTGAAACAGGACAATATCGATTTGGGTATCAATTTCAGCATATACGTATTGCAGGCTGGAGCATGGCCACTTGGACAGGCGGTTGTTACCCCGTTTTCACTGCCTCAGCAGCTAGAAAAAAGTGTACAAATGGTTAGTATTATTTTTTGCATGGTTTCAATTAATAGACCAATCGAGGTAATCTGTGTTGAAGTGTTATCCAAGTCTAAGGCACATGTAGCTTAATTTTCAGTGTTCAGAATTCTTTCAAAGGCTACTGATGTCTTCAAAAAACTGGTGTAAAGTTGTTCAAATCATCACCTATACTCGGAGAAAGGAGTTAGGTCATTGTTTTGTTTTTTTTGTTGTTCTGTCTGTGTTAAGAGGGAGGGAGCCTCCATCAAATATGGCAATAGATGGCGGGGCAAGCGGTTTTTTTTTTCGAAATCCGGTGTAAAAACTACTTCATTCAATGGGAATCGCAAGTAAGTTGGTTAAATTCTATAGACGTTTGCATATTAAACAGTACCGATTTACGAAAGACGTCAAAATACGATTACTGTTGCAAATCAAACTGACGATGTGTTGACGGGTGATATGCATACTTGCACCAGTGCCAAGTCTTCTCAAATTTATGTACTTGGGACTATTACGGTTCATAATAATTGAATTATCTGGAGGAAACGGGTTATGTCGGGGGAAGATTTTGGTTGTTTCCACATACGTCGTTGGTACTCGTTCTGTAATAAGTGTACAACCAAGACAAATCGGGGACAAGTAGACAACAACCATCAGCGATGATTTTGCACTCGAATGCTTCAGTTCTCATGACATCTTTCACAGAAGCACGATTGTGTTTTCACATAGATGGTTCCTAAAATGCAATGAAAGTGTGCCGCTGACGTCACGTTCATCGGAAACACCCCTCACCATAATCCACGTTCCGAAACAGGCAATACCGTTCTCCTTAAAAATATAGCTTCTAGCTTGATATAAGGCATTGAGAAATAATAAAAACTTAGTTATTTGCTCTACTCGAAGAAAAAAATCCACATATTACCTATTTTTCTTATATTTATAGCTTTAAAATTTTTTTAACGGACTTTCCGCTTGATGAAAAACAAGCATTGGCAATACCGCAAATCGTAATAACGTGCTCATTATTCATCGGGTGAAATCAACGTCTAGGATTTCATTGTGACTTTCATCTCTTTGAATTTAATTTTTCTTATATATTTTTCTGAATCTTTACTAGTACCTAAAATTTTGATAGTTCAAGGTCTTTTTTGCAATGACTAAAATTTTAAATCTTTCTTTGAACTCTGCTTGAATACAATAATAACATAGGTAACGTAAAGTACTCACTTGGAAATTTTCTTCATAATAACATTATATTTCCGCTTTTTACACAGGGTTTATTCACTGCTTTGAAACACATTTTACGACGCGCTTCATCTTTAGATGCATAAAAAATTTGTTTATTAGAATTATTTCACTGGTGTTCAGACAACCGGGTACAAAGCAATTTTTTGTCAAGTTCACAGTTATTGCAGGGATGCAGATACAGGAATTTAAAAAAATTGTAGAATGCAAACAACAAAAACTTTGAAAACCGCATTATAACCTCAAATAAGAAATCACGTAGGGCATGTTCGTGTGCAGCATACATATTTGATGGAACTGCTTTACTTGTATCCAATTTTAAGGTAGGCGAACGAGTTAAACAGACAAACGATTCTTATTAGTTTGCTCCGTGAAACAGACGAACGAACCCATCTGGTATCAAATGACAACTGTCATACGACACATTATATTTGAATGAGAATTAGAAATTCCATGCTGCACAACTTTTACATCGTTGCCAAGTCTAGTTTTGATGAACGGTACATCACGAATCACTTTTCTTCTGATTATAGAGAAACTAGCGATCAGAAAAAAAATCCCGAGTGATATTAACGTATATACTTTCTCAATACAGTGTTTTCTCATATATCGTGGAAAGGTCCATTGGCCTAGGGTCCACAATCGCGACGTTGAATTGTTTTTTCCATATTAGTTTTCTAGTAAACCAAAGTTCAGCCCCATTTGAATGATATTTAAGAGGTAATACCTTTGAAAGGACAGAAGTGAAATTTAGTTTTTAATTCTCATTACTCGATTGGTCTATAACCGAAAAATCTCCTAGGCTCACATTCTCATCTCAACTTTCTCCTAACATTTTTAGTTCGAAACTTTTTATCACAACAGATTCAATGGTAGGAAATTAACTTGGTTACATCACCTGTGCCAAGCGGAGCTCAAGCTTGGCCACCTGAAGAAAACGTACGTTGTCACTGTTCAGACTTTCCAGATGGCGATATTGCTCCTTTTCGAAAATACGAACTCCTTGACGTGCAAGGATATCAGGGAAACGCTCCAGCTGAACAATGATCAGTTTCACAGACATATCGCCAGCCTTATAGATTCCAAACTTTTGCTGTCAGATTCTGAGGTGAGAATTTCGCTAGCGCCCGTAACAATTTCTTCCAGTTTTCGCTCGTTGTAGGAACTCCTGCCCGAAGTGACGCTCAGGTTGAACATGGAATACTCGAATAAGCGAACCAAGTTTAGGATAACGGCTGCGGTTCAGAAAGAAACGCCGCACGAAGTGGAACAAACCATGAATTCGGTGGAGGAAGATAGGAAAATGTACCTGCAAGCGGCTATCGTAAGAATAATGAAATCTAGGAAAGTTCTCAAGCACAATCTGCTGATTCAGGAGGTAGGCTGTTGCTTGTATTATTGATGTTTATTGTTTGTTCAAAAGGAATCCATGAAAAGTGGCAATAAATAAAGCTCGAATGTAGATGACAAATGAATTCCTGAGAGACGTATCGGCCGATCCCTCCGAGATACGTAGTTTAATTGTCGCGATCTACGTAGATTTGTAAGAGAAATCTGTCCCTTCTGGCCGTGATCCCGTTCCTTCTGGGTTAGATAGCGATGTACGTTTCTGAAAGAGATACAGTGTGGAGTGTGGGTTCGCGATACAGGATGGCTGAAAGACAAAAATTGGTTCAGCTAGTTCCGATAAGACATTATTTATCACAATTTCGCAAAATTGAGAGCGACAACCGAAGTCTTCTTCATTTCGTTCTTGCACTAACCGAATCTTATAAGGATGGAACTTGTATTTTAGTAATACTCGTTGGGCACTTGTACGAGTCACGCCCGTCGCAATGGCCAATGTACTCAGCGTACTCATTGCAACTTGCCCTAATACTGCTATCTCCATAGGTTCAGTTAGTACTAGATTTTTAAGCTGCCTCATTTTGTTATGAACGGAATCTGTTTCGCGAAATTTGGACTCCAGGGGGTCTATTCTCGAGTTCATGCGATAACATTTTCAAACGTTTGAAGTGACTTAGAGCGATACAAACACCGCGTGTTGGAGAGAGATACAACATTGAAATCGTATACATTAAAACTCGAGAATAGACCTCCAGTTCGCGAAATATGGCCTCCAATTCGCGAACAATTTTCTCAGAAGCATGTTTGTCATGATGCCGTTGGTTGAACAGCTCCGCGACCCGATTTCCACATTCATTGATTTTGAAAAAAAAGCTCAATAACTTCTACTCCTGCAATTGAGTAAACCATAATTTATAAGTCTAAAGTTGTTGGTCGTGCTATGGTAACGCAATTTTTTTTTGTCCATGAAACCGGTCTAGACTAACTAGATATTTGTGTATTTAGGTTATTCATAGTAAAAACATAATTTCATGTCAAAGTTTTATAGCTTATCGATATACTTAATTAGCCCCACGTTGGGCGCCACAATCTCTAAAGTTTGAAATTTGAAAAGCGAAATCTCTGATTTTACGGTATATTTTTTCAGGTCTACACCCAGTCGAAAGTATCATTTGCACCAAGCGTACAATTGATCAAAAAGTGCATCGAATCATTGATTGACAAACAATATATCGAAAGAACGCCCCATTCGAGTGAGGAGTACAGTTATGTAGCTTAATTATCAATAAAAATTATTGGTTGTTTTTTTTCGATTCGCTCTTTTTTATTTATATATTATTATTTATTATAGAATTGTAATATATATTGATTGCCTGTTTATATTGAATTATAAGTTGGTTGATACGTGAAAGCGCTTTATTGGCAGGTTCTGCTACAATCTTGTATGTTGGTGTCGTCAAAATGTGTATCGCAAGTTGAGATAGAATACACAGTTTATAAATGAAATGGCGAATTTTCAAGTATAGTGAATATATGTTTAATATATTTACAGAAATGAAATAGCAATAACTAAAGTGGGTCTAATTTTAACGGCACTCGCATGTTTGGTTGTCAGGGCATCATTCAAATGATACTATTGAGCACTCGAATTTTTTCTATTGTTGATGAATTTGGAATATTGACACTGTAACTTATGTACATATAGAAATTGAGCCTGGATGTTTTTTATGGAATGCAGTTTTAGGTTTTGTTGTATTCATTCATAGTTCCTTGATTTGAAAACTTCACAATTTATTTGTTAGGAATAAAATGTTTCTTGAATTATTTGAAATAACATTCATAAAATGCTTCTAATTTTAGATGGTTCACAATTTTGCAGATAACGTACTAGTGGGGATTTGGGGCATGACAAAATGGTATCGCCCATTGAAAAATGTCAAAGTCAAAATACACTTTTTAACACTGACAACTAAAATATACTATTTTTCTGTTGTCATTTCAATGTCAGTGCGAAAAGTGATAGAATGGAACAAAATAATGAATAATCAAAGTAAAATCTACAGATCAAGTTAATTCAATATCAACTCACATTTATTGAACATCTCATTTATCATTTATGTGTATAACACAGTTGGAACAGCTGCAGATACTGATCCCTGACGACATCTTGAATGAATTTAAATTTTCATTGCATCTTATATTGCAATTTTATGATCCGAGGTTCTGCTATGTCTTGAAGAGGTTCTCTAATGTTTGCTTACTATATTTTCACCTACTATTTTTTCGGCTGTTCTTTTAGAAAGAATTTTCTACATATCCCTTGGCCACGCTACTCGATTTCCAATCACCATGACGTTTCAGCATTAATATGTCGGCTCCCGTATTTAGGCCGTTAATGACTCCGACGTATCCAACCACGTATCCAAACAACAACGGAGAATATAATATCATCGTCCTAAAGAACTCGTGGTGTTACCAAGCAATTTGATCTAGTTGATTTCTGACAGAATTACTATCGATAGTATTTCGATGTATTACCCTCGATAGTCTTTTTAGGAATGCTATCAGATTATTGTACCTGCTTATATATTTACACGTTTTCGTTCTTGGAAAACATGGTTCTTATTGACTACATAATGACGACGGTTTCAGTACTTTTGAGCTTTGTTGAAAGTAGGCCAAAGAAACGATTTCTGTGGGTAGCTTTACTCTTTTATCTTCTCACCATTTTTAGAAGCGTTCAAACGCTGTCTCGTATTGTACTCGGGATTTCTCTGGTACAAGACTGTTCATAGCCAATTTTGCTCCTTCGTCTAGTCTGATGCTTCGCAAAAGGACTCCGCACTATCCTTATGGAAAATGGCTTTCGGTAAAATTCCACGAATTTTTGGTGTATTGTATTGACTTGCACGGCAAATATGTCCATGGCACAAAAAAATTGGCCGACTAGTTTTCGAGATACAGGGTGTCAAAGATGAAAAGTGAAGCATTTTTAACTATTCCGTGAATTGATAAAACTCCTATTCATTCTGGAAATACCTTTCAACACTTTTCACACTGGCATCATAAATAGCTATTAGGGTCAGAATTTATAAAAACTTATAGACAAAGCTTCTAATAATTAATCAGAACTACCTTTTGCAGGTAGTTATCATAATTACCGAGAGTATAACCCCGGTGCTGTGTGGGCAAATTCAGGAAATATTTTGTTTGTAATGAATGAACATTAAAGAACACTAAATAGATACCTACCATGAAAAGTAAAACTGCGTTCCATATTTATTCAAGTTCTGTTTTTAGTTTTTAATAACCAACCATTTTCCTGATGATATGTATTGATTATAGTATTTGTGCGTATGAGTAATTTCCTCATTATCATTGTTATATTGTTATGAGTGAAGGAACATGGTAAAACGTGTATTATATTTGTAAATACGTTTCTTGATATGTCTTAAAATTGCTAATTTTCATGTTCGATGGATGATTGTTATTTTCCAATACATGATATACGAAAATTATAAAATTTTCTTTGATTCCTCTAGAGTTTTCCGCAACCTGGATCAGTCAAAAATAAATCTGTGATGAAAGGACTTGATCTTTGGATTTGAAAAAAGACTATATAAGGCTTTTATTTATCTTTTCCACCCTAATCAATATTTAACGTTGATAACGCATAAAAAATAATTTTTTGTGCAACTCTCAAAAAAACTTGACATTTCTGCTTAAGGGTCGGTATTATAAAACTATTTTGACAGACAACTAGAAGTTAACTTGAGGAATGACGTCACATCTTACAGTTAACTTCAAAATGTAGGGGTTAACTTTATCGGGAGGACGGGGTATCAGTTAAAGTTAACTTTGTAGAAAATGGTGGTTTTCGACAGTTCTTCTGTCAATAATTTAGCATAAAACTCAATTTGATTGTTTTTTTTTCGCAATAAATGTTAGCAAACGATGTCCTGGTTATTTTCGAGGAACTTTTAAGCGGCGATGAAGGAGATGCTGTGATTATTATTGAAGGCCCTCGGGGTCGAAGTATATTTAGAAATCGGTAAAACCATTTTATCTTGTGGAACGAAATAGAGTTTGAAAATGAATTAAAACGGATTTCAATCATCAAGATAGTCTGAATGCTTTTTAAAGGGGTACATAGAGAGGCAAATATTTGCAAAGACCAACTAATAAGTCAACATTTCTAATAGTTCCAATTACTTTGCAATTATAAGTATTTTCAATGTTAGAAATAATCTTCTACCGTCAGTAACACGTTAATTACACTCAGATTTAATGAAACATGTTTATTCTTGATAGTTATTGGAGATTTTGGAGGATTCTTAAATCTACTGATAGCAATTTTACTATTTATTAGAAAATGTCACAGGAAAAAGTGCGAAAAATTGTAGGTTACATATTTGCCTTCTTCTTCTTTTTATTTCAGAAATGAGACTTTTATAAAACTGCCATTTTAAAGCTGAAGTTAACTTGACCGTTAAAATTAAAGTTAACTTCGAGAGATGTTTATAATACCGGCCCTAAATGTTTACTTTTTTTCACTGCCAAAATAATTCACAAAATAATCATGAAATGTAGGAATGTAGGCTTTCACGGCTGGCGTCAATGTTTTGGTTGGTTTCCGGGTTTTGCCGTCGTCTTCTTTGGTTTAAATCTCCAAACGTTTCAACTGCAACTGCGGCAGTCATCTTCAGTGGCGTGGTCGAAGTACTCTTCTAGACGTGTCAACTGAAACTGAAGCTTTCGAGTTTGCGATGTTATTTATAGTGATGTTTTGCGCGCACTTTCTGTAATAGCGGGTTCGCGCGCACTTTCCGTGCGATTCGGGTGACATGGCTTTGTTTTGGCTCCTCTCAATGTTGTGTGCCAAATCTTTGGTAAATTTGTTCTCTCTTCTTTTCTGTTGAAGTTATCTTGGTGTTTGTGTATTTCTATGGCTTCCAAATACATTCTTGTTGAATAATGATTCCGAGAGACTAGCAACGTCGAATCATTCAATAAATATTTTTTGTGCAACTCTCAAAAAAACTTGACATTTCTGCTTAAATGTTTACTTTTTTTCACTGCCAAAATAATTCACAAAATAATCAAGAAATGTAGGAATGTAGGCTTTCACGGCTGGCGTCAATGTTTTAGTTGGTTTCCGGGTTTTGCCGTGATCTTCTTTGGTTTAAATCTCCAAACGTTTCAACTGCAACTGCGGCAGTCATCTTCAGTGGCGTGGTCAAAGTACTCTTCTAGACGTGTCAACTGAAACTGAAGCTTTCGAGTTTGCGATGTTATTTATAGTGATGTTTTTGCGCGCACTTTCTGTAATGGTGGGTTCGCGCGCACTTTTCGCGCGATTGGGGTGACATGGCTTTGTTTTGGCTCCTCTCAATGCTGTGTGCCAGATCTTTGGTAAATATGTTCTCTCTTCTTTTCTGTTGAAGTTATCTTGGTGTTTGTGTATTTCTATGGCTTCCAAATACATTCTTGTTGAATAATGATTCCGAGAGACTAGCAACGTCGAATCATTCAATAAATATTTTTTGTGCAACTCTCAAAAAAACTTGACATTTCTGCTTAAATAATTCACAAAATAATCAAGAAATGTAGGAATGTAGGCTTTCACGGCTGGCGTCAATGTTTTAGTTGGTTTCCGGGTTTTGCCGTGATCTTCTTTGGTTTAAATCTCCAAACGTTTCAACTGCAACTGCGGCAGTCATCTTTAGTGGCGTGGTCGAAGTACTCTTCTAGACGTGTCAACTGAAAGTGAAGCTTTCGAGTTTGCGATGTTATTTATAGTGATGTTTTTGCGCGCACTTTCTGTAATGGCGGGTTCGCGCGCACTTTTCGCGCGATTGGGGTGACATGGCTTTGTTTTGGCTCCTCTCAATGCTGTGTGCCAGATCTTTGGTAAATATGTTCTCTCTTCTTTTCTGTTGAAGTTATCTTGGTGTTTGTGTATTTCTATGGCTTCCAAATACATTCTTGTTGAATAATGATTCCGAGAGACTAGCAACGTCGAATCATTCAATAAATATTTTTTGTGCAACTCTCAAAAAAACTTGACATTTCTGCTTAAATGTTTACTTTTTTTCACTGCCAAAATAATTCACAAAATAATCATGAAATGTAGGAATGTAGGCTTTCACGGCTGGCGTCAATGTTTTGGTTGGTTTCCGGGTTTTGCCGTGGTCTTCTTTGGTTTAAATCTCCAAACGTTTCAACTGCAACTGCGGCAGTCATCTTCAGTGGCGTGGTCGAAGTACTCTTCTAGACGTGTCAACTGAAACTGAAGCTTTCGAGTTTGCGATGTTATTTATAGTGATGTTTTTGCGCGCACTTTCTGTAATGGTGGGTTCGCGCGCACTTTTCGCGCGATTGGGGTGACATGGCTTTGTTTTGGCTCCTCTCAATGCTGTGTGCCAGATCTTTGGTAAATATGTTCTCTCTTCTTTTCTGTTGAAGTTATCTTGGTGTTTGTGTATTTCTATGGCTTCCAAATACATTCTTGTTGAATAATGATTCCGAGAGACTAGCAACGTCGAATCATTCAATAAATATTTTTTGTGCAACTCTCAAAAAAACTTGACATTTCTGCTTAAATGTTTACTTTTTTTCACTGCCAAAATAATTCACAAAATAATCATGAAATGTAGGAATGTAGGCTTTCACGGCTGGCGTCAATGTTTTGGTTGGTTTCCGGGTTTTGCCGTGGTCTTCTTTGGTTTAAATCTCCAAACGTTTCCACTGCAACTGCGGCAGTCATCTTCAGTGGCGTGGTCGAAGTACTCTTCTAGACGTGTCAACTGAAACTGAAGCTTTCGAGTTTGCGATGTTATTTATAGTGATGTTTTTGCGCGCACTTTCTGTAATGGTGGGTTCGCGCGCACTTTTCGCGCGATTGGGGTGACATGGCTTTGTTTTGGCTCCTCTCAATGCTGTGTGCCAGATCTTTGGTAAATATGTTCTCTCTTCTTTTCTGTTGAAGTTATCTTGGTGTTTGTGTATTTCTATGGCTTCCAAATACATTCTTGTTGAATAATGATTCCGAGAGACTAGCAACGTCGAATCATTCAATAAATATTTTTTGTGCAACTCTCAAAGAAACTTGACATTTCTGCTTAAATGTTTACTTTTTTTCACTGCCAAAATAATTCACAAAATAATCATGAAATGTAGGAATGTAGGCTTTCACGGCTGGCGTCAATGTTTTGGTTGGTTTCCGGGTTTTGCCGTGGTCTTCTTTGGTTTAAATCTCCAAACGTTTCCACTGCAACTGCGGCAGTCATCTTCAGTGGCGTGGTCGAAGTACTCTTCTAGACGTGTCAACTGAAACTGAAGCTTTCGAGTTTGCGATGTTATTTATAGTGATGTTTTTGCGCGCACTTTCTGTAATGGCGGGTTCGCGCGCACTTTTCGCGCGATTGGGGTGACATGGCTTTGTTTTGGCTCCTCTCAATGCTGTGTGCCAGATCTTTGGTAAATATGTTCTCTCTTCTTTTCTGTTGAAGTTATCTTGGTGTTTGTGTATTTCTATGGCTTCCAAATACATTCTTGTTGAATAATGATTCCGAGAGATTAGCAACGTCGAATCATTATTCAACAAGAATGTATTTGGAAGCCATAGAAATACACAAACACCAAGATAACTTCAACAGAAAAGAAGAGAGAACATATTTACCAAAGATCTGGCACACAGCATTGAGAGGAGCCAAAACAAAGCCATGTCACCCGAATCGCGCGGAAAGTGCGCGCGGAAAGTGCGCGCGAATCCGCCATTACAGAAAGTGCTCGCAAAAACATCACTATAAATAACATCGCAAACTCGAAAGCTTCAGTTTCAGTTGACACGTCTAGAAGAGTACTTCGACCACGCCACTGAAGATGACTGCCGCAGTTGCAGTTGAAACGTTTGGAGATTTAAACCAAAGACCACAGCAAAACCCGGAAGCCATTATAAACATGAAATATTACTTTTTGAAGGATTTATTTTTAACAGAGTCAATTATTAATTGATGATTCATCATAAAACAATTTCATTTATAGGAATAATAATTGATAGTAAAGTTTGAACAATTGCTTCTAACATAAATTCCCGAAGATGTTGCTGCTGATCAGAAACGTTAGATATTTCCTGAAGAGTTGATTCCACAATTTTATCAAATATTTTAATTTGTTTGGAATAAGATGGACAATGGACCTTTACATTTACGGAAAATAAATTACAAAACTCGTTTAAATCGATAGTTGTTAGTGTGAAAAGACCATTTAACAAAAAGTTCCATTATTTTTCTTTCATTTAAAAAATATCACATTTTAAAGAGTGCCGCTGACGTCACGTTCATCGGAAATACCTCCCACCATAATCCACGTTCCGAAACAGGCAATACCGTTCTCCTTAAAAATATAACTTCTAGCATGATATAAGCCGTTGAGAAATAATCAATACATTGTCACTTGATCAACTCATAGATAAAAATCCACATATTAGCTATTTTTTATTGTATTTGTAACTTTCAAATTTTCTGAACGGATCATCCTTTTGATGAAGAACGAGCGTTGACATCACAGCAAATCGTAATGACAGTTCTTAATTCTCAAAAGTTATATGGAGATGTGAGGTTAATGTTTATTTTATTTACATTCAATAATCAACATTTAACTGATAAATTCGATAATAGTGTAGTGAGGTGTTATCATAAACGATTTGGAGTGAATTGTTCACGATCTTTCTTGCAATGACTAAAATTTAAAATCATTCCTTGAACTCTGCTTTGAATACAATAATAACATAACGTATAGTACTCACTTGGAAATGTTCTTCACAAAAACATATATTTCCGCTTTTCACAAAAGGTTTATTCACTGTTTCGAACCACATTTTCCGACGCGCTTCATCTTTAGGTGCATAAAAAAATTGTTTAATGGAATTTGCACTGGTGTTCAGACAACCGGGTACAAAAGCACCTTTTCTACATGTTCAGTTATTGCAGTGACACAGGTACTGGAAATGCAGGAATTAATAACAAATTTTAGAACACAAACAACAAAAGCTCTCAAAGTTTCAAAACTGCATTAACCTCAAAAAATAAATCAAGGTAGTGTTCTTTGAAGTTTAGATCTGATAGAACTGCTTCACTTGTATCAAATGGGTAGGCAAATGAGTTAGACAGAGACAAACTATTCTTATTGATCGCACCGTGAAACAGACGAAAGAACCCATCCGGTATCAAATGACAACTGTCATACGACACATTATATTTGAATGAGAATTTGGTGCACAACTTTAACAACGTTGCCAAGTTTAGTTTTGATGAACGTGACGTCACGAAACCACTTTTCTTCTGATTATAGAGAAACTAGCGATCAGAAAAAATAAATAAAATATCCCAAGTGATATTAGCGTATTTACTTTCTAATTTCAGTGTTACCTCATATCTCTTGGAAAGGTCCATTCAATATTTTGTTAGAAATCTCAATTTTGTTATTCAAACTATCTTCTATATATGCTTCTGTCTGCTACGGAGGCAGATTTCCAGTCACCATGACGTTTTACGGATCTGATATTGCCCCCTGCATTGGTCAGAAGAGTTACAGAGCATCTCCTGAAACAGTGACCTGTGTAGCTCTTATACATGTCTTTTCCAAGCCATTTTGCAATCAAGATGGGAATTTCTCCTATTTTATTTATCCCCACATGTTGGTTAATGCATTTTCCTGTCGAATTTTTCAAAAATAATCTGTTACTTTTTGTATGAGGCGGCCGTAGTGCTCTATACTTGCGATATATCTCAATATAATCAGAATTTGAAACAGTAATCGTTCTTGCGCAATAGGTCTTCGTATAAGGTATTGAAATGTGCTCTCAAATTATTTGCAGATAAGACTATAATCATTTATTCTGGACCCGATCTAAACTTTATTGAAAGTGATATCAAGTATGATATATCTAGAATACTCTCTATTCTATTCATATCCACCTATAGAATTTGAAAATAATCATTTAATACACAAAAATTGTATAACATTTTTGGGCCTCTATATTGATGAAATCCTCAGTTGGCAAAAACATCTAGAAATGATCAAAAAATATCACTCAATATTAACATTCTTTATAAAATTAGAGGGTACTTAGAAAGAAAAATTTTAATGAACATTTATTTCAAATATTCGCAGTATTTAGTTTCTATATGGGATCTGATAAAGCTTCTGTATTAAAACCACTTAAAGAACTTCAGAACAAATCAGATGTATACAGTGCGTTCATAAAGTGTGGAAACGCTCTATTATCTTACGAGTTGATTATTTTCGGCGGAAAAGCTCGGACAGGTCGATTTTGTATTTTAGTTTTCCACCTTTTTTTAGAAAAAAATAATTTTTTCCCCTACCACCTTTCAAGATATGACGTCATCGATTTTTTTTTTTAAATTGAAAGGGTATATTTTTATGTCAAAAATTGAATGCCCATATTTTTCTGAGTTCAACCATACCACATACGTCATATCTTACAGTTCGAATCACAGTATACTGAGTATAAAGAAAACCAGTGTGACATATGCAATGGTAACTAAGAACTTATTGTCTGGTTGCTAAGGGCTTTCATATGTTTGCTTAGCCTACTATTCAAGTGTAGCAATATACTCGTACTAACTACTGAATAGTTCTTAGGTTTACGTTGCATAATGAAATGAATGTTGAGAAATATGAACACTGGTTTCCTTTATCCTCAGAATACTGTAATTTGAAGTGTAAGATATGACGTATGTGGTATGGTTGAACTCAGAAAAATATGGGCATTCAATTTTGACATAAAATTATACCCTTTCAATTTAAAAAAAATCGATGACGTCATATCTTGAAAGGTGGTAGGGGAAAAAATAATTTTTTTCTAAAAAAAGGTGGAAAACTAAAATACAAAATCGACCTGCCGGAGCTTTTCCTCCGAAAATAATCAACTCGTAAGATAATAGAGCGTTTCTACACTTTATGAACGCACTGTATATAAATTTCCTCATCTGAAATTCTGTACAAAATGCTTGTTTATAATTGAAGTTACGTCTATAAAATGAACAGATTTGGAATCGCAGCCACCTAAGCAGCCAACTTATTTCTTTTCCCTATTTTTTATATTTTTTCTCCTGACAAAGAATAGTAACTCAAATACTCTTTAGGAATCTCCCTACCATTTTAGTAAAATTTCGATGCAGAATTTGGTCTCATTTATTGTTTGTACAAGATTATCGAAGTTTGTTGGAAATGGTTGTGATTTGTGCAGATTCACGGTTACCGGTCTTCTACATGGCATATCACAAGTTAAAAGGTAATGGCTACGTCTTCCCCAGCTCACACAAAATTCTCGGTTACTTCTGCCGTAAGGGCGCAGCCGATATACGCAAGTATCATGGGATATTCGAAGAGCACACCACGATTTCGTTTGTTTTCTCGTAATCAAGGTGGCGAATATCTCGCTTTTGATCCCACAGTTTTGCAGGTATAAGTCGTTACACCAGGATTTTTAGGCATCTTAGACCGGCTTAGATTTCTGCCATCATACGGCAAGCAGGTAAGATGTGAAGGTTCAGATTAGCGAGTGAATCGTCCCAACTCTTTAACACGTTTACTGCGACCTAAAAATTCGCTACATGTACTCGATGAAACAACACTTTTTCATCAAATGATACTTTGGTGCAAGAGTAACTTGATTCTGGTTGAGTAAAAAGGTTCAAACTCGTCTGTTGCCATTTTCCAACTTACAAAATGACAAAATCTCTGGGTGGATGCTGAATAAATACCAAGTGTGGCATGACGGTAAGAACCGTCGTGCGCATTATTGGAAGTGGGGACATGACGGTAAAAACCGTCATGAACAGTGAACGTGTTAGTCAAAACAACAGGGTTGTTGAGGTGGAGTCTGTGGAGCTCAGAGAGTAAATTATTATTATCATTGTTTCAGTTAATTATTCATGCGCCTGGGACAATACAGCAAAATAAGATCTTAGTACAAAACACGACATCCATTGCATGGTTAATAATTGATAAGTACTGAAGATTGCAGTCAAATTATCTGATTACCATTCTAATAAAATATTAACATGTTTACCGTAGAAAAACGCGACAGCGGCAAGTCACGATTCGAATCAACATTGTTCGCTTCATTTCGTCCGGTGATTTCCACACCGCACCACACCATGGATAACATCTCAATAACAAACAGCTCGAACGAAGATAATGGAAAGAGTATACCTTGGTTATATGATATCAATCCTGAAGATACCAACTGGGTGATTACAAGTTCCTTCATGATTTTCACTATGCAGACCGGTGAGAATTTTTAGTTCAGGGATATTCAAGACTGTTAAGGCTTGTACATACCCTCGCTAATTTGTAAATTTTCCTGCGAATAAAATGGCTGCCAGTCATGCCGGACCAATCGTTGATGCACAACCATGTCGGCAGCTATTTTATTGGCAGAAAAATTGCGAAATTCACGAGGGTATGAATGAAACTTCACAGTGGTGCTATTTTCTGGGGTAATACCACGAGTGCTGCAATACTATCGATATTGATTCTGTCAGAAATCAACGAGATCAAATTGATTGGTAACATCATGAGTCCTTTAGCAATATTGTTTGTTCAGATTTATAAAAATGATTATTTTTGAAAAATAGTATATTTTTCGAGGTTTTCCCGGATTTTCTCGGTGGAAAATACACCGCAGTGGTTGAAAAAGAAGAGTTACAAAATAACCTGTTTTGTAAATGAAATCAAATGTGTTGTGTATTATATTATTATCCTCTAAGCTCTCTCTCTAGCTTCTTGAATGATAATAATTTCATAAAAAACACATCTTTATAGGCACCTCCTGAGCAAATTTTTCAACTACTAAGATTGTTTGGAAATTTTACCCAGTTATTTGAAATTTATAGTTGGTTTTGCATCTGTCACTTCTAAAATGCAGCGAAAAGTGTTTCATTGACTGAAACCAGAAATTTTTTCATCCCATTTCTGAACTTCCTGAAGCATAAAATCTCAAAGTTATAAGCACCTACAACAACAAAGGTATTTTAAACTTATGTATATTACTTTTCCGTGTTTGTAAATATCGAGTAACCATTTCCACCAAGAAGCCAGTGAGGTTTTTAATGAGTCTAATATTTTTCGGGGCGGACGCTCTGCTTGCCCTTCTGCTTCTGAAACAGTGCAAAACAGATTAAAGACCCTCCGCGATAATGTTACTTTGGATCAAAATCTTACCTTGTAGATTGTTGAGAACAACTTCAAATTCTGCACCTCTTCCTTATAAAGGATTCATTAATACACGAAAATCTAAGAGAATCGGACAGTTAACACCAAATACTGTCTCAAAATCAAGACTAAAATGCCAAAAATCAAGGTGAAGATGTTAAGAATCAAACGTCAATTGGTCATTCTCATGAAAATCAAGCGATCTCCCACAAAATAGCAGGAGAATCACGTTCCCCAGCTTTCACGAGAAGTGAATGATCACATGTGTTCGAGAATACGCTTTGATGAGTTTCAAGAGAACTGCGCCTACTTTTCTCAAGAGAACAATGTTCCCCAATTTCGAGAATAGACCCCCAGCTGTCTTGTCATTTTTAATTCACCGCTATAATAATACCAATCACAGAACGCGTCTTTTGTGCATTTTACTGTTGTCCCGCTATCAAAATTTTAATCATTTTCTTTCTCGAATATGCCATGAAAATTGATGGACATATTTTGTCGCATGCGAAATGGGGTAGTAGACATTCGAGAATAGGGGTCTTCTGGTGCAGAAACGGTAAGTAAGATAATCATCGAATTGCATCGATTTACTCAAACAACAAATAACTATACATGGCGCAGTCGGCAGGATACGAATCTAAGCTCCCAAAGGAAATCTGTTTTCCAATTGTTAGAGTTGAAGTTGAAATATCACAACAATGTTACAATCGTTTTGGTCAAAAATACTTTGATTACTTTCAATGTTTGTCAATATTCCAGGATTTGGAATGCTTGAATCCGGATGTGTTTCCATAAAAAACGAAGTAAATATCATGATGAAAAACGTCGTCGACATTGTTTTAGGTGGTAAGTATTAATCCTGAAAACCACCAATAAATCAATTATCAATAATATTACTAATTATTCGTGAATTATAGGCTTGACATACTGGATATTCGGCTTCGCTTTTTCATTCGGCAGAAGCGACTGGAACAATGGCTTCATTGCCCTTGGAGACTTCTTCATTGATCCTTCGTTGAAGGACCCTTTGAAAGGTGCAATCTACGCGGCGTTCATTTTCCAGCTATCTTTCGCCACTACAGCAACTACCATAGTCAGTGGTGCTATGGCAGAAAGGTAAGAAAATACGAACTACAGAATAGGTATTCATGATGAAACAAGTTCGTAAAGTAGCTAGGATACAAGAATAAAGCTCTTTACGATAATGTATCATACAATTTTTTCTACGACAATTATTATATTAACAAATTTTGTTGAATGATAATAAATTCCGAGTAAAATTTGACGCAAAATATTATCCTTTTCAAGAATTCGTGAAAAATTACTTTGCGCGCCCGGTTAATTTTTTGTGTAAACAGTGTGTAAAACCGTAGTTTACACACTGTCGTAGAAAAAGTTAATTTGGATATCGTATAATAAAATTGCACGTTAAAACTGGTTGAATCTAGAATGTCATTGCTGTTTTGGTTTCAGATGTAACTTCAAAGCGTACTGTGTGTTCAGTTTTCTTAATACCGCAATTTATTGTATTCCTGCTGGCTGGATTTGGGGTGAGCACGGATTTCTGAAGGCGCTAGGGGCTGTTGACATCGCTGGATCTGGAGCTGTACACTTAATTGGTAAATTGTCCTAGTATGCTGGTTTATTGAATTTGAGTTATAAAAAAGATCAGAGACATTCTTTCACCGTATGAAATGCTTCTCACTGTACATTTCAGAGCTCAGAAATGGAGAAGCGAAGTCCGGCTTGGCGAGTTTGTCAGCCATTTTATTCTCTAGCTGGTATCCTTTGGCGCCCAGAATAGTTTTTCCCTATTATGTTCTCTCAAAGATTTTATGTTTTCCAGAGTTTCCCACACTAGTTTGAACTAATATCAGAGTCTTCAGTGCCGTCAGATCATATCAGAAACGACTTATATTTGCTTATTCATACAAGCTCTCCTCCGCATCTTCACTGAAGCATTCTTGTATATGTCGTGTTCGAGATTTCATCTT
The DNA here is from genome assembly GCA_944452925.2 of Chrysolina oricalcia. NCBI lineage: Eukaryota > Metazoa > Arthropoda > Insecta > Coleoptera > Chrysomelidae > Chrysolina > Chrysolina oricalcia. The sequence continues at coordinate 4,541,468 of OX101815.2, read as the reverse complement.
GCGGGATCACATATTGATCCATAACTAGAGCGATTGTTTATAGGAATGCTCTCTATTTTTGTTTTGCCTAACTTTATTGTTAATTTTTAATTTCAAATTGACAGGTGGCAGTGCAGCCTTTGCCAGTGCAGTCATGCTGGGTCCTCGCCTGGGAAGATACGACAATGGAATTGCTCCTCTGCCCTTGGGGAATCCCGTGAACGCTGTTATGGGTCTCTTCGTTCTATGGTGGGGGTGGTTGGCGTTCAATTCAGGTAGTACATACGGGGTAAGTAGGGACTCATTCAATGTTTATTGTGAGTATACTCGATGAAGAATTTTGGTCTCAATCCGGACTTTGAAAGATCGTATGTGTTTGCTGATCACTCTACAATATACAGCGGGTGAGCCACCCAGGTAGCCAAAAATAATGTATTTGAGACTAAATAAAGACGTCACCATATCGCAGCCATAAGACGTTGTTTATATAGGATGTTTATATTGACGTCTAGCACATATATTTGGAACGAGGTCATTTGGAAGATTTATCGAGGCGTCCTATCGAAACACCGGTCACCGGAAAGGTAGCCGACATGATCAACAACATGCTGGAGGAAGACAATCAAATAATCCACAATCCCGTGGTCCTCACCGGTGATATTGCTAAATAAAAAAGACGAATCAACGGGATTTTGCACGGAATATCGTCGACAGAATAACATCACAATGAAACACATCAAGTAAATTAACACTGTACGTGCCTTAGGTTCGACTTTAGGTCAGCCAAATGTCAAAAAATAGGTAATTCTTGTTATACTATTTTAAAAATAATAAGCAGCACCTGCAATAATTCGCCTCAAATGAAAGTAACCATACTAAACCACTGATTTGAGGCTCTTTGATTGTTGAAGATTAATATTAGTTATGACATTCAATGATTACAGAAATTACAGAAACATAAAACGCACTCTGTCTTGGTTACTTTTATGATTACAACGGATACCACATTATCTTCCAACCTATCGTATTTTTGACTCGGTGTTAATATGACTTAATTTTTAAGTCTAATGATGTTCGATAAATTTGGTAGATCAATAGGGACTGAAATATAAGGCATACATTTTGACTTTATTCTACTTACCTGTGCTATCTAGAGATAGAATAAACTATATCCGGCACGAAGGACCAAATTTTAATGAGCTTTGTGAGTTTACTAAACAAATATATACTGATCGAACCCAATGATAGAGAAATGGTGTCGTAAACGTAACTTGACCTTTTTTTCTAGCTGAGTGGTGAAAAGTGGCATTATGCCGCCAGGGCAGCAGTCATGACAATGATGTCCACTTTTGGAGGTGGCACAGTGAGCATATTCTACACTATGATTAAACTGAATGGAAAAATAGATGCTATCGATATAATCAATGGAATTCTTGGATCACTGGTGTCAATAACTGCAGGTTGTTTTTTATATCAAGGTAATAATACGGTTCCAAAGAGTTCAATTATTCCTAAGCAAACTGTGGCACCGAAATGCATCAGAAATGTGTCAGTCTTTTGATTTCAATAAAGGAATTCTTGACAATACGGTCTTAAAGTTCTGTTCAATCGTTGGCAAAATGTTGCACCGGAGATTCCCTATTATTTTTTATATCCTATACTATACTCTGAACGGTTGTGGAATTTTTGAGCGCAGAAAAAGAGACGCGCTACAATTTTTTAATCTGGGTAAAATTTCCTCATGTTCGAAAATATCTATGTTGTAACAATTATAAAGATTAGCCCTATCTTTTAGGTTGGGAAGCACTTTTAATTGGAGCAATTGGATCCTTATTGGTCTGTGGTGCCATGCCGCTTTTTGATTTGGTTAGTATGAATGAAATCATTTTTTATTTGCAATTTTAATGCATTCTTCCTTACTTAGGCAGGCGTAGATGACCCTGTTGGAGCCAGTTCCGTCCATGGTGTTGGTGGGATTTGGGGTAAACATATATTCGTTTTTTTTATTTCCATTGCTCGATTTGATGTAATTCATTTACTGTTATGTAGAATTATTCCTTTATTTCAACGTTTTATTACGAAAATCCTGTGGGTTCCAATAATAACACTTGGTACAAAAACTCGACAGCTTTTATTACCCACTTTACTGATTCATACCGAGAATTGTCCAAGCCTCGCCGTACTACGTATACTCTTGCTAATGAGTAACGAGAACCCATTTTTTTTTCAGGAGTCATCGCAGTGGGTATATTTGCTGATAATCCCTACCCTTTGGATACGACAAGTGGTAGAAGTGGTTTGATAAAAGGTGAGAGGCGTGGTCCACCATATTTTGAATTGAACTCTTCATAATTAATTTATTTATTAGCATTTTCACTGAATATATTGGTTTATTGAAATAATTCAATTATTCCAAACTGGTGAAGATGTCCACCGATACCATTAGTAGAAGTAGACGATAAACTCGTTGGGATTTCTTTTATTATTACCGTTAGCAATTTCATTAACATTAAACCAGGCTAGATTAGTCTACACACTCCTCTTCTCTTCGTCTCTTTTTATAGGTTTATTTTTCCAACGATCAGCAAGGCTTTGAAACTCATTGCCTAAGGATATGTGTTCCTCAAGTACTTAATCATTTTTTCTCGGACACAATATTGTGAGTGGCTGACGCTCTTTCGGGGACTTTCGCGGTATATTTCAGACTGAAATAAAGATTTACGTTTGCAACATTTGCGGACTCAACAAAAGAACATCATTGACGTCTACTACCACCTACAGACGAATATACATTAGATGTTCTCGCCCTAACAAAAACTGACGGCAACTTGTCCACCAACAAAGTTTATATGGTCAGTCCTGGTTACGAACTTCTCGCGTTTTCTCTTAGATTTACCTTTCATATGTCACCGTGAAGAGAGTTTGTATTGTCAAGCTGAAGCCTTCGGTATTAATCATGGTCTGAAATAGATGGTTTATCTAGATACTCGCATTTCTGATGGCAAGAACCATTTTTTCAAAACTTTTCACCGAATAAAAATTTGAGGAACACTCCTATAACACCCTATTATATATCTGTACGCTATTAATTTTTTTCTTATTCATCTCTTCTACTATACGACTCTATATATGAGTTACTAACTTAAAATCCGACTTTAATTACTTTAACAATGTATCATAATGGTCAGAGAATCTGAGTCCACAAGTCTTGCCATCTACATGCGTACTAGGACTATTCCAAAGTGTTCTCACGTTGGGCGCCAAATAGTGTTTTTTGAAATCTATTGTTTATTAAGGAATTCTTTGAAATATTTGCATGATATTCTAACACAGACTAGTTTTCATCATTTATTCCTGATCAGATTGCTTTCGAGCTACTAGAAAATTCCCAATTGATGCATTTTTTGAAAAATATTCATTAAACTGAATATTATTTTTTATTTTGAAAGGTGGAGGATGGTACCTCTTTGGTGTTCAATGCTTAACGGCCCTTTGCTTATTATCCTGGGGTATCATATCAACTGTTGTACTATTATGGATAATCAACAAATTCATAACCATCAGAATGGATGTTCATGTCGAGCTAATGGGTGCGGATCTGACAGAACATTTGGTCAGGCACGGACATGTAAATATAGTTAGTGATATTCAGTAGTTATTTTATCATGTCATTTAATTCCTGTAACCGATATATTATGAACTCAACTCAGTAAATTCTCCTCAGAAAATTCATTAATACTTATTTTTAGGTGGGAGTTTCCAGAGCTCTTTCCGCTTTCCGTCCTGTTCTCGATACAAGTGAAGTGGAAAATTTGAAGAATGTAGGGATGAATCCCGGGCACGACAAACATTTGGACATGGTAGAGTCGATGGCTAAAAGGGGGAAATATAAGTTATCGAAGATTTTAAAAGACGTTACTAGAAACAGAAACTTGGGGATCAATGTTGCAAAGAATTTGTTTCCAAAAAATAAATCTAAATCGCGCAGAGTTTCAAGACTTTCAGCCAATAATTTCAAAATTAAAGTGTCAGAACTTTCCAATGAAAATGATTATGGGGTCAGATCACATACAGCTTGGGTGAATTGAGTCTAGTATTTGATGATTAATAGTGAAATTGATACTTCTGGGTAGGAAGAAAAAGTCACACTTCAGTTCAAACCCAAAAGCCACGTGCTCGCACTTATATAGTTGATATGTTAGAACTTGGTTATAATAAATTTTATTGAAAACATTACAAATTGAATCGATTATGTATTTATGGCAATTAACATTGAATTTATTTTTGATTTTTCCTGAATTGTATTTGATTCCAAACAACTGAATCAGTGTACCGATATGACATTTTTTAACGGAGTAAAATGTATGGTTTGTGTGGTTCCTTTCATTTTGCGAATTCCAACAAACCATTGAACCACATAATTTTGATAAGATACTACTGTACCTTCACCATCTAACATTACTGAAATATATATTTAGACAATGCTGACTCTGTAGTTTTTACCACAAATAAACGATTTCATTTGCTTCATTAGATTGTTTTTATTAATTATTGAGGGTATGTTAAAATTATATAACATAAGTAGAGTTCGTCAAATATTCCGTGTTAGAAAAGTTCTAAAACTATTTATCACCTAGGCAGGCATTTCTCACTTCTTACATAACTCTTTGCTTTTGATTGGAAAATAATATGATGAAACTTTTCCTGTGGTACGATTAGGATTGATGCATTTGTGGCACTGATCACTGACCAAATATGCCTGTTGACAGAATTTTTGAATTCTGCCACCATTTCAATATAAAACTTATTTTGCAACTACGAATACTGAAGAATATCTCAAAACACAAGTTTTTGTAAAAAAATCCATAAATAATCCAATACAAATAAAATAAATACACTACCGGTAGCGGCAAGAAAGAAATGATGTACTTTATATCAGTTCAGTGAAATAATTATAGATGTCGCACCCTTGCGCAGAATGCGAACACTTGTGAATGTGCGTGTGTTGTTGGCAATTTGGCAACAGTGTATAATGTATATGTGTGAAATGTTAAATGTCGAAAGTCGAAAGTGAAAATCAAAATAACATTAATTATTTTAATCCCTCATGGATCCAAAACCGGGAAGTTTGATGACATAGTGTTTGTTTTCATCAGATTTAATTTTTCAAAATTGTTTTCCCACACCCAACAATCACCGTCGAGCAAACTTCATTGAGGTAAGAACTATTTCAATAGGTAGATTCACAACAGAGATTCAAAATGTTGCTCTTATCTATTGTTTCAATAAGTAATTCCATTGCTAATAATTAGTAATGATAATGAACTTTTTAAATTGAGGCAAAGTACTTATACACAAAGAGCTTTTTTGGCACAAGTTCCCCTTGGATTCAGTGCCTCCAAGGGTAGATAATAGTGCCTCCAAAGATAAGTAATAAACCTTATTGTAAATAAACCAGTGCTGAACACTTGGCCAGCTTCTAGTAATACCCACACTGATGGTTTTTTGTGTTTCATTCATCATCTATGATGTAAACTATAGGACAATCTTTTTTCATTCAGGTTAGGTTGAAAATCACTCATTTTCATTGAATCTCAGAGAAGCAAAGTGATTGGTGTTACCAAAACAGATTTAGAATATGTACTTACTGTTAATGAACACTGTCCAATAACAATAAAGTCAAATAATTTCGACTGCATATACCTAATAACTCCTATTTTCTAATAATCCTGCAGGGATAATATCAGGTAAATGTCCGAGAAAAAACAACTGTTTTCCTGGCTGATGCCGCGACGGAGTTTGTATTTCTTTGGACAGAAATTTGCAAGTGCTTCTTGTAAGAGAATGAGGTTTTGTGGTTATTTGTATCTTTCAAAGTACGATTCAAGCTTCATGATTTGACAAAAGATTAATTATCTCCGATCCCGAAAACCCCCACATACCAATTTTGAATAGAATCTGACCATAATCACAAAACTTGTCCGCCATCTTGAAGCCACCATATTGAATCAATGAATTCATAATCTCCGACCCCGAAAAGACCCACTCCCCGATTTTGAATCGAATCGGACCATGATCTCAAAACTCGTCGGTCATGAATTTATAATTTTTTTACAAAAAATTTGTTCTCTCCGACCCCAAAAATCCCCACACACCAAGTTTGAATCGAATCGGACCATGATCACAAAACTCATCTGCCATCTTGGAGCCGCCATATTGAATTTATGAATTTTTATAAAAAATTCATTATCTCCGACCCCAAAAACTTTCACATAACAATTTTTATTCCAATCGGAGTATGATCACAAAATTTGTCCTCCATCTTGGAGCTGCCATATTGAATTTTCATTAAAAAAATCATAGTCTTCGACCCCAAAAATCTTCACTACCTATTTCGAATAGAATCAGACCATGATCACAAAACTCTTCTGCCATCTTGAATCCGCCATATCGAATTTATGATTTTTTATATAAAATTCATAATCTCTAACCCTAAAAACCTTCACATACCAATTTTGAATTGAATCGGACCATGATCACAAAACTCGTCCACCATCTTGGAGCCGCCATATTGAATTTATGAATTTTTGTAAAAAATTCATAATCTGCGACCCCAAAAACTTTCATATACCGAATTTGAATCAAATCGGACCATGATCATAAAACTCGTCCGCCATATTGGACCCGCCATATTGGACCCGCCATTTCTTGTTTAACAAAAAAAAATCATAATGCATTGTCACCGGAATTATGAATACCTGCCAAATTTCAAGTTAATCAGACAACTAGAACTGGGTCAAAATTACGTTGAAAGATTGCGTTAATTACATGAGTGCTTTACAACACGCAATACGTACTATACTTTTTCTACGACTCTTATATACCGGGTGGTGCGTATGTTTAAGATTTTTTTTTTCGTCAAATTATTAAAATAAGCGAGTGAAACATTTTCGGAGTACGTACTCACCTGGTTATCCATACTCCATTCCATAAATTTTTGATAAGCCTTTTCATATCTATCCTTTGATTTTTGGATAGAATATTCACTACAGCAGAAGCAGCATGAAGAACAATTTTCGGTGGAAAACAATTCTAATAAATTAAAGATCGGTTTATAATTGATAAAGTATCTATTTGAACTTCAAATTTCAAATAATGACAATGTCACTGTCAAATATTCAAAACGCAAAACAGATCAATGTCAGGATTCGAGTGGTTCAAGGCTAACTTGATTGTGCTTAAGAATGGATTTACTTACAGCCTCTGGCTGCCTACTTTCAAATCATCAGCCAGATCTGAATATTTTTTGCAAGTGGAATTACATTTGAGATATGGTATAGCGTTCTAGGACTATAATAATGGATTAATTCTGTAATTGTTTAAAAAAAGAAGACTGTGTTATATTTATGTTCTACACAGTTTTGAGACCATTGTAAACCTCTATAACACAACAAATTTTACCGATAACTTATTTATTAATTCTCAAAACGTCATGTCTCATATATACAAAAAAGTATCCTACTGTAAACAAAAAGTAACCAAAACAAAATGCCAGAATAATTTCAAATATTTATTGTTCTGTATCATATTCTAAATATAAAATTTTCATGATTCTCTTCTAAAAAAAAATAGATTAAGGCTCCTCAAAAGGACCCCGCACTTTTTATAGGTAAAATGATAGATTTTGAAATACAGTGCGTTCAAGTTAAAAATCAGTAATTTTTATTTAATTATTTTCTCCTCGTGGTTTGAAAGTGCCAACTGCATTTTTTTTCGCTCTTATCATCAACGTACCTTTATATTACTAAATATCATTCAGATAGTGCAGATTATATCATTATGTACAGAGTGAAAAATAAAAACATTTTAGTAATGTCTGAAAATTCGATGTAATAATTAAATATTGATAAAATTGTTTTGGCATGCAATATACTATTCTTATTCCATCATTAATCACAATTCATTCATTTTGTACAGGGTGATTTGAAAAATTGGTGAAATATAAGGCCGGTTCTTTCGTACACATCCTGTATATTCAAGTGAATCATCATCCTCCGAAGATAGCTGATACCGTATAAACATTATTTCGTTGGGATATTTAGGGTGATCATGAAAATTTTCGATGATAAAATATCAACGTTTCAGAAATCACCCTGTAATTCACGATTTACTCGGTGAAATTGGTCATCACCCTGCATATAATGTTACATTTATTTTGATCTCCGCATTCTCACGTTTCACTATTTGTGAAAAATCTTGACCACTGGTAGAATGTACGCGTGAACAAGTTCCTTCAACTCGTCAAATAATAATGAGTTTCTCAATTAATAACTATGAAACTAGTCAAAGAAGGAAACTGAATTTTTGGGACAGTGTTGAGAGAGAATGATGCATATATAAAATAATAATAAAGGAATTTTACCGAGTTAATCGTGAATTACAGGGTGATTTCTGAAACGTTGATATTTGGTCATTTTTATCATCGAAAATGTTCATGATCACCCTATATATCCCAACGAAATCATGTTTATACGGTATCAGCTATCTTCGGAGGATGATAATTCACTTGAATATACAGGATGTGTACGAAAGAACCGGACATATATTTCACCAATTTTTCAAATCACCCTGTACGAAATTTATGAATTGTGATTAATGACGGAATAAGAATAGTATATTGCATGCCAAAATTATTTTAGCAATATTTCATTATTACGTCGAATTTTCAGACAGTATTAAAATGTTTTTATTTTTCACTCTGTACATAATGATATAATCTACACCATCTGAATGATATTTAGTAATATGAGGGTATGTTGATGATAAGAGCGAAAAAATGCAGTTGGCACTTTCAAATCCCGAGAAAATTATTTCATAAAAATTACTGATTTTTAACTTGAAATCAAAATCTATCCATTAAAGAATCTGCACGTTTAATAAGTACATTAAATACTATAATATAATAAAAATTCAGACAATTTCACCAAGAACCATTTTACCTATCAAAAGTGCAGGGTCCTTTGTTGTCTTTCAGTTCAACTTCTACATTGTTTCTTGTATAATTACTATTATTTAATTTTGATAATGTTTATCTGTAAACTACGCAGGTGCAATTAAACCTTATTCATCTCTTTTACAAAGCAATGTACTCTAATTTCAAGTCTTGAACAAATTCATTATTATTATTGAATCAGTTTGTCCAATTAATTAAACCAATTAATAGTTTTATTCTGCTAGACTCACAACGGGGATTTTTTTTTGGTTGATTTTTTTTGGTAAAAACTACAGAATTTTTGTTTATAAAATAACATCAATCAAAAGATTCCTACCCTACAATTTTTAATATTAATTGAAATCTCCAGTTTTTGTTGAGAATACTCTGGTTAAACTTACTGAAAACTGTCATTATAACATGCTTTGTAGAGTTTAACTCAATATTTGAAAACATACAAATTATTTTGAAATGTACACTTTGTATAATATATACCTTCATTCAATAAGATAACATTAGAATGGTTGCTACCAGTCATAAATAATAATACTAGTTTGGATTTTGGTATTTATTTTAACAAAAATATAAACGAATTTGAGTATGTATTGATTACAATTCTTGTTTGACCTTCTTGGCATGTTTTCCTTCATACACTTTGGACTCAATGGTGACGCTTTCACATTTCAACTGATCTACCAGATATTCTTTGGCCGTCCACGCCTGAGACCCGTCTTTGAACAAGAATATGGCTCGATTGTCATCCACGAGATACCTTTCCGCCTGGATATGGCTATTCCAAAGACTGGTCTGCCACAACTTTGTCATCTCTTCTGTTTCGTCCCTCGACAGGTCTTTGCTGACCTGCACAAATGTCATCAAGGTCCTTCCTTTCTTAGTGGCTTGTAAAAGGCCTTCGGGATCATCGGCGTTTAATTGATTGAGGTTTATTTTCGGCATTTGGCGAAGGTGTTCCGGTAGCTCGTCCTCTTCCAGAGGTTCTTCGTCTTCCTCCCATTGGTCCAGTAGTCTTTCCATATCGGCGTCAGTGAAGTCTCTGATATCCTTTTTGGCCCATTCGGGTTTTTCGGCATGTTTTTTCGCCGATACAAGCAGCAAAGAGAAAAATAATCCCAATGTTAAGATTTGAAGCATTTTCAATTCGAGATTACCGCCTGTCATGGCCATTCTGAACTCTTTTCAATTAATATACCTTTAATTAACTACTTTTTATTCTGGTTTCACCACGTAAGTTTTGAGTTGCTCGTCTTTGATGTTTGATTTATTTAGCGTTGTTGAATAGTTCAGTGTCGCCACTAAACGGTAAAGGCAAAATTAGTAGAGGCTGTTTGTGACTATTATCCCGTTGCCGTGAGTTGGCAGCGGTGTGAAGGTAGCAGCCAAAAGTCTCTCTCTCACAGAGCTCTCTCTCTCTATGTTTTGGCCTATGCTTCCTATTCGGCGCTTTTGGCCAGCAGCCAAAAAATATAACTTTAAATTTCAGTCTCATTCACCGCAATTTATTTGCCGTATGAGTCGAGTCTCAAATAACTGCGAATATTCGCAAGGGTATGAACGAGCCTTACCCGAACTTTCAGTGGAGTCGGGGGTATATTTTACAAAATACTGTCTGCTGGATTTAATCACTAGCAGCTTGGATGCTGAGCAGCAGCTAGTGTTCATATAGTGTTTGTTCAGGGTCTTCGTTCATACAGGGGCGATACAATTTTCCATGATAAATTCAGTTTCGTGAAAACTCGCACGGCCATCAACTAGCCGTAGGAGTCAGAGGCCGCTATAGTACTGATTATATATCTTCCATTGACAAGAAGAACTTGCACTCCCGTCAGATTTATAGAGGGGCGAAAAAACTCAAAATTTTCCCTGAAAAATTCATTTTCGTCAAAACTGGCAGTGGCGGAGGAATCGAGATTGAGTTGATTGTAACATATGAATCTGATACAAAGACGCGCTGCACTGCATTGGCGTGTTTACAAACCATAAATTGGGAAACTAACAACACGTACGTGCAGATTAACGACTTTCTCGCACCCATACAAGTAAGAAATAAAGTATTTCTCTGCTAGATTGCATGTGCATCCTTTCTTCGTGCGCAGAGGAACTAAGAGCATTTCAGTCATCATATTATAATTTCATTTCAGTGGATATACGTGGTAGATAGTCGTATTTTTGAAGGTTATTTTTGTTAAAGCGGCTGCAACCGCTGCATTCTGTTAGACGCACCCAATACAAAATTCCCTAGAAATATTGAGGTGCGTTTCAATATTACGTCCGACGTTTAACTTTTCTTATGAAGCGTTTCGATATTAGAACGTCTTGTCCGAAAACTTCATTCCATCGTTTCAAAATTCTTGAGTGGAACGTCCGACCGTCAACTATTTACCCCACGATTTAGGAGAGCGTTTCAAAATTCAATCTGACAGATATCACCCGACGAAACAACTATGACGTCATACATCGTCCGTTACCGGACGACAGACGTTAAATTGAAACGCACCTTTGGTTATGTGGATTTTGGACAGAATAGAATGACAGTGACAGTAGTCGACTAGTCGTTCGTGTTCGCTGTTCAGTCAAAATGTCAGAAGGGCTGATCTCAAAATAGTTGCAAAATATTATCCTTGAATCACTTAATTGAAAATGCCTATTCGTACTTGAATTTGTTCATTATGAAAAATCCGTCATCTCTAGGAACTACAGTTCGTTAGTTTGGACGGAGGTAAGTGATGTTTTGTTCTTGTTTGTATTGTCTCCATCCTGGAAAATGGAATCTGCTTTAAGTAGAAACTCCATGTGTTTAGTTTGATAGCTGACCAGATTGATGAGATAATTTGTGAAAAAAAATCGTCTCCTACCTGCTAAACCGCAATTTCGTTGTATTAGGGGTATGTAGATTTAGATCTATTGAAATTTGCTTGGGGAAATGGTCCGAGTTTTTTGTTTTATTTCATCTTGTGGAAATTTGAACATCTACTTTATAGAATCTTGTGTGTGGTATCAATATAATTGCATTTTGGTCAAACTGAACATTTTTTAATCTTGGATTGTGGTATTTAGTTTGCAATTCTGAGGAAATGTGTTGATGGCAATACTCAAAAAGACATATTTGGCCTTGATTTCGATTTGTATCTAACATTGATGATGTTTTCATGCTTGTGCTGATACAACTTTCTTGATTCACAGGACCCCAACGATATTCATCAGTAAAATCACCTTGTAGAAATGGAAACTAACAACTGGCCACTGTGTGAACACAATGATTCTTTTCCCAACATCCCTGTACTGTCTGATAAAGCTATCATATTTTAATTGGCTGGCCTTTGACTTTCATCAGTTGTGAAGATAGGACATGTGACGATCAGCAGCAAAACAACTGCTAAAATGTATGTCTCGATAGCTCCAACCTAACGTGTAGTGAGCAACTACTATTAAAAATATTCCTCCAATAGTACAACAAGATGGACATCTCCTGTAGGCTTCTCATTTACACTTTGTGGATGCTGGTTTTCCCCGAACTCTTCACAGGTTAGTACATAAAGTAATTTATTGCTATTAGGTAATAGTTTGTTTGAAAGCATTTGGCATCTTTCAATTTTTAATATGAATGTTTATCTGTTTAAAGTCTTCCATGAAGGAGAAGCAGCCCATGCTGTCAAACGATTCACAGGGTTATATACGGGTCCATATTTCGATCCGACCACTACTACTAATATCACCACCCAATTAGGAACGCACGCCTACATCCCTTGCAAAATCAAACAACTGGGCAACAAGTCCGTTTCCTGGATAAGGAGAAGGGATGCCCACATCCTCACTGTAGATAGGTAATTTTTTTGAAAGGATATTTGATAACATATTTATTTATACAGGGTATAAAGTACAATTAACATTGAAAATAATGAGTATTTGCTTGTTCTTTTCTTGTTGTTTCTTGATCTGGTTTTACTCAATCTGTTTGTTCATATGATCATATCATCTTTGTTTTCAGGTACACTTTTATAGCTGACGACCGGTTTCAGGCCTTTTTTGTTGAAGCAACTGATACTTGGACCCTTCAGGTGAAATATGTACAAGCAAGAGACGCTGGACAATATGAATGTCAAGTCAGCACAGAACCAAAGATGAGCCATTTCATTACCCTCAATGTCGTTGGTGAGCCTTATGTCTATATTATATAAATATTGTATTTAATACGGAAATCTGTATGTTCACGTTTATTCAAGAGTTGCAACATTTAAATGAAACTGAGGCATTACTGTCATTTCTTTTTTGTTGGTAGCTATGCTTTGTTACTGGAGGAAAATATTTCTTATTGACGAAAAGTGAAAATATAAATCAGAGCTCAACCAGCAAGATAAAAAATTCATATAAACAATCACAACTACACAAAAAAAATACTTTATAAAAATATACATTTTTGCATCCATTTTAAAATAGATTAATGTTGAAATTTGATGCCATAAATCACTAAATTCAGAAAAGTCAGTCATATATGTTGATAATAATAATAATATTGACAGCTAATGACAAAAATTGTTTGTTGACCAAATTATTGCTGTCACACATGTGGAATTTCAAAATATATATTATACTGAACAATTTAAAAAATAAAGTCACAATAAAAACATGTCATACATTGTAGTAGGGTATTACAGCCGGTTCTCGACCTTCCCCCACCACCATTTTAACGTCATCAATGACCGTTTGGTGCATAAGTGCCATTGTGTGGATTATGATCTTGAGATGTCCTTTGGGTTTGTGTTTGACTTTGTAATGTCAATGTTAATAGTTGGGAGAGATTGCATACCTGGTAATGAAGAAAGATCTTGGTTGGGCACATTTTTTTCTGATATTCTCGATTTATCTTCATGTATTTATTTTAGTGTACTTTAACCTTCCAGTGGTGGCGCCAAAGCTTGTTGCACCAGTGGTTGCGCTGGTGTCACAGACCGAATGGGGAAGGGGTGGGATTTTCTTCAAAAAAATTAATTTTTTTGCACAGAGTACCGTGCACCAAAATTATCGCCTAGACTCGACCATCGCGGTAGCAAGAAAGCAAGACGTCGAGACATGTCGTTTTCTGTTTTTATGTATGTCGAACATATTTGTGGTACAATTTCAAAAGCAAATATGCAAATAACATGAAATATTGAATAATGAAGGTACGGAGTGATCATTGGCAAATAATACTCGATATAAATTTCACACTTCTATTTACAAGTCTTAATCACAAATCTGTAAAATATTACATTAATACAATTATTTATATAAATATTTTCATGTAACTAACAATTTGATTGTTTTTGAAATGGCATCCCTTCCTATTGAATAATCATATTCTTCCGGTAAGTTTCTTTCCTCCATGATTAGCTTCAATTTAGGTTTTTTTCATGGTCATTTTTATGTTCTCACAAAGTATTTACAATAGCAATGGTCTCGATACAGACTGCTGAGCTATAGAAAGATCCTGACTTCTACCTATTGCTCTTTGGTATGATTCTGTTGCTTAAAAGCTTACTCAATACTGTTATATATTGAACCATATCCTTATTTACGCTGAAGAGTTCGTCAAACCTCGTACCTATCTTCTATTGAAAATGGATGTTGCTCTTCTCTCATGAGTTTTCTCCCAATATTTTCTGAACGAATGTCTTCTAGCCTTTCTTTTTCCTTCAGAGCATGAATTTAATCCGTTTATTGACAAAATAATGCAATATCACATTTTATTTAAAATTTATTGAAAAGCACATGAATCTACCAGCCGTTGAAAATAAAAATGCGTGACAGTGACAGTAATTTTGGACACAAGAATATGAAATGTCACTAGAATATTACAAAATTTTGGCAAATGCTTTTAAATCGGGTAGTACGTTGCCGAACAAACCCGATGTGCAGGCGACTAATGCACAGAGTGCCAAATAGCGTTATCGTGGCTTGCGATAGTAGTAATCGACTGTAGAAAACGAGGGGTAGAATTCTTTATGACACTAGAGTCCCACGGCTGAGTGTGAGCGAATTTAATTGGTATATCTATGTACCTACAATGGTATTACCACCGCTGCCGCCGCATCAACATTCCAATAGGCCATCAAAGTCTACCGCAAATTGCTTTTTATTTCTTGTACTACTACTTCATCGGATCGGCGAATAAAGACAAAACAAACACACGTTTTTGCTGAAGGTAAAAGGTCTATAATAAACACTGCTAAATGAGCAATGATGATAATACCAAAGTTTACAGAATTCTGTAAACAGGTGAACTTTGATTAAACGTACAGGTGCCTCTTTTCTTGTTATCAATATGTGTAATGTATTCCTTTATTTGGAGCAATTAGAAAATTAGAAGTTTTAGTAAAGAGGTCGAAGGGGTCCCTTCTGGAGCACCCCCCCCCGCACGGCGGGCTCTGCGGGCCCCTTATCGCCGCCACTGATATTATATCTTCCGCTTGGAAGATTTTTTCACACCTTTCGGGATATAAACATTTTTCTAGAATAAAAAATCTGAATATAAAGTATGATTGATTATCCTTTTATTGGTAGGTTCTTCCCAAAATCATATTTTTTTTTACCAATTTGACAATGTTTGAAAACATTAGAGATGAGATGTTAGAGATGAGAGGTGAGAGATGAGAGGTGTACGTAAATAAACACAGTTGTCTTCGGTTCAGTGAATATGATGTTTACGTAGCATCGGGCCTATCTAGTGTCATGTCTTCTCGTAAATGATCCTGAAGTAAAAATGAAAAAGTGAAAAAATTCGGAGTTGAGTATACCGATGTGGAATCTCAATAGGCTCCGCCAACTAGCGAATTTCGCTGCAACGCCCTGCCATTGGTCAGAGGCTTTCTCATGAATATAACCCAAGTCGACTGCATTGCCAGTCGCTCGGGAACACCGACGAAGGGACGTAGTCGTCCAACTTAGGAGCACACCCTCCCGAGTGTCTCAAATATGACAAGAACCTTAAATGGCTTATTATATTGTCAAGAAGAAAAATCGCAAATAAAGAAGCATTTCTTCTGTTGAGGAATCTACAGCCTGCAGCTAACAACAATACTCCAAAGAGAACTCGCAGTGCATATTATATTACTGCTACTGCTACAATTCAGGATGGAACTGAATATGGAATTGAGAAGGTATCCGGAAGTTATTGGTTTTGCGACGTTGCACACTTGTGGTGGAATAATGGCCGAGCTAGCCGGAAGATGAATAGAATTCCTACATTTCCAAAACCACCCGAGTCTGCCAATTGTTGTCACTAGGGTTCACTTATTGATCTGAGAATCAACTCTTATATTAAAACGCGAATAATGATCTCGAAAATTAACGCGCTCGCTTCGCTCACGCGTTGAAATATCATTAATCGCCTTCATTAATACACTAGTTGCTTAAATAACTATTATGCAACTGGCCCTTGAGTTGTGTGTTTTCAACTGTCAGCTGTCACTGTCTATTCACTTGCAGTTCCCAAAATCGAGATCGAAGGCGAATCGGACATCTACGTGAAGCGCGGCAGCACCGTCCAGCTGAAGTGCGTCATCACGCAGTCGCTCGAAGAGCCCGCCTACATCTTCTGGTACCACGAGGGCGAGCGCGTGCTCAAGTACGACCAGAGCGCCATCGACATCCGCATGTCGCGCAAGGGCACCGACACCACCATCAGTACCATCACCATCTTCCGCACGAAGCCGGAGGACGCGGGCAACTACACGTGCAACCCTTCGAATTTGGATTCGGCGAGCGTTTATTTGCACGTCCTTAACGGTGAGTTTGAGGTTATGGATGGCAGGTGGTAGGTATCGGTAAGGTTAAGTAGGTTATGGTTTGAGTTTCAACACTTGCAACTTGTTTTTGTTGGTACTGATTTTTGGTCAATTTGTTTCTGTTGGTAACGATTTTTGTACAGTTTTGGATGTTTCGACAAGTATTCCCAACGTAACACAAACTAATCTGAAAAATTATTGCTGGTTGATTATTTTTTGGCATTACTTCTGTAATGTTTGTTCGAAAGTTTTAGACAGTGATGTAAATTGATTAATTTTATATCATATTTACTCTGATCAACAAATTGAAAAACTTGAAAATATTTTCAAGTTTTTCAACTTGTCGATCAGACTAAATATGATATAAAATTAGTCAATTTACATCACTGTCTAAAACGGCCTCGCGGTTGCTGAGTTATTACCAAAAAACGAAATACCTTTTTCTTTCATCTTATTTTCGAGGGCTGGTTTGTGCAACAAATTGGACCCATAACCAGAGTTATGGATCCCAAAACTCAGGATATCGTTCACATTGTTGTACCACCTGACAAAGCGAAAGCATTATATTGCCACATCTGCAAAAAATTCTTCGAGATTGACACACTTTTCTTTTATTACAATCACCACAAGAGAAAGTTCCGAGAATTGGCACATGCACAATGCAATTTTAATTACAAAAGTTCTTCGTGCTGCCTAGCTTTTTTTATCAGAGCCTTGCCTATAAACTAATAAAAATAAATCGACGTATTTCGCCGTCACATGGAAAGTGCGAATTTTGTTATTCTTAGTTTGAAACCTGGGTAGTTGCTATTGTCGCATGAAC
The DNA here is from genome assembly GCA_944452925.2 of Chrysolina oricalcia. Taxonomy (NCBI): domain Eukaryota; kingdom Metazoa; phylum Arthropoda; class Insecta; order Coleoptera; family Chrysomelidae; genus Chrysolina; species Chrysolina oricalcia. Next base: position 4,523,893 of record OX101815.2, on the reverse strand, counting down.
AGAATGGCTACGGTGAATATGATTGAGACCTTTGAACTAGTACCAGAAATTTATATTTCCATACATCATACAGCAATTGATTTCATGGTAAAATACATCTTTAACTCTCGTAGTGGATTGAATTGTAATTTTAAAGCAAAAGTGATCATGTTGGAATGCGTATTATAATAGTTCTTCACACGTACAACCAGCACATTAAAATATTCACTGTCTGAATATTCAATTCTATAACTTCAAATCTTGTTATCTGTAATTGTTAATTTCTAAAAAGTTGGCTGTTGTTAAATGTTGAGGTATTACTTTGGAATATTTGTCTGAACACCCAAAATTAGTCACTAGGAATAAATACTTCTGATTTCACTTCACATGATTATCTCTGAACAAGGTTTAACAGGTAAGGTTATTTCATTGTGTTCCATTGAATTATTTTTCAGCTCACATCTAGAGTGCTGCGAGTGCTGCTATTCAATTTTTCATGAAAAGATGCTAGATAATAATTAAACCACTTTTAATTGCTTGTGTATTATGAAATTAATCAACCCCCTTTTAATTGCTTGTGTATTACAGAGGTCTCAAGGAATTTGGCTCCTGTGTAGCCGGTCATTTTTATTGAATTACTTTACAGCATCCACTTGCAAGGAGTCCATTTAAAGCAGCTTGTTTACTAATGTATTGTTGAGAAAAGGACAGCCTGAATATGGACATTAATAAAATGCTTGAAGTACAATAACCACTTTCATTTCATAGGGAAGTTGAAAATAAATAATAACACTTTTAAATTCAATAAAATCTTTAAATATGACTTGTAAATCAAATATGTGAAATTTAATGAAATTCTAAATAAACTGGATGTCCAAAATCTCTGTGTAGAGTTGCCTCATTCTTTTGAATGCACTAAACGCTCTCCGATTGGCATGACGTCACTGATGCGATCGTCCCGCGCCAAAACGAAAACGCGTGCTTAGAACGCTAGCAGTTTTTTCAAAGCAAAGACGTAACCTACTATCTGGTATGTATTATTTATTTAATTATTTTTCTACCGGCTACTGCAAAATGGAAGAGGTTTTTTGGAAGGCTGTTAATTTTTTACTGTGCAAAATCTTAAATTAACCTCGTACAAGTGGTGTGAAGGCTAGCCAGTAACTGTAAATGTTCATCATTTGGGCATTATTAATTGAATGGTAGTGACTAGTGATGTTACTATAGGTTTACAATAAATGGGGGAAAAAATTTACATCTAGTTATGACATCAGTAACGGCCCCCATAGACCTCGTGCAAGTTCGTCGAATTTCAACGCCGCGAACGTCGAACAGATAAGGTCTATGGTAACAAATCGACGATTATGTACGTCGAACAAAGTATCTGGCTGCGCTTGATTTTCTGCACGACGAACAAAGGTTCGTGGTTTGTGATTTTGTGAAGTCATTCGATGGATTCTACGGATTTTTGTCGCTGACGTGCGTATTTCGTGCGAAGTTGATGTGTGTAGCCGTTAAATGAATTCAATCAGAAATGAATTAACAATTTGTGACCGAATTTATAGAAGAGTATAGAAAATATCATTGTTTATGGAGGATCAAGTCGGAGGAATATCGAGACTGAAACAGAAAGAACAAATCCTACGAAATGTTGAACCAATCTTCTGGTTGAAGTTTCAGTTTCTTTAGTTAATTGATAAGAGAAAAGCTATTTCTTTTCAATAGCCAGTCTCTAGACTTGACACACTTCTTTTTTGCGAAAACGGAAACTGCCGCCACTACTGCTAATATCGGGCCTTATTCATTATGTTCGTGAAGGCTGACTGTCGTAAAAAAACCGTAGTCTGTTCCACGTTCGTGTTCGCGATCGCAAGTAAAAATCAATAGTTGCAAAATTTCCCATCTACCATCTCTTAGCGGAACTATAATGTTATGGACTGAAAGCGCAGCAAGCTAGAAACCTGTAATTGAACCAGAGGCCACCTTGACTTGTCTACCGTTCGTTAGATGGCGGGCAAAGTCAATTTGACAACAGAATCATTGTTTATATAGAAGATAGTCAACCTTATGGGATTATAATTGGATCAAAATGGATGCGACATGTAGATGGCGATAGTGAGTTCGCATCCAAGTCATGTCGTAACTTCAGTGATCTGGCCTCCAAGTCATGTAACTTGATTGAAATAATGGGACAGCATTAAAATCAGGGTTTTTTGAAGAAACCTGCATTAAAATGACGTCAAATATTCATGTTTGTAACTAATCACGCTAGATGACACTCGCGTTTGCGTCCAACACCAATTATACAGACATTGACTATCTTACTTCTATATAAACAATGACAGAATCATATTTTTTATCAAAGCTCCAATTATTCAAAAACTATGATGGATAGAGCGAAACGTATTGCATTTCTAACTTCTGATCCTCCTATACTATCAATTTCAAGTAATTCTGAGAGGTGAAATGTTTTGAGAAACGTTCCAACGGTCCAATACTTCACTTTTTCCTAGAGCCACCATAGTAAAAACATTGCCTATTCTTTAGACAATGGTACAAATGTTGCACTGTGGAAAAGTGAAGTTCTTATAAGAAAACAAGTTTTTGAAAAGTTACTTTTTTTCATGAAAAACAGGATTATTCAAAAACTAGGTTGAATTGAGTATAACTGATGAAATTCCTGACTTCTGCAGTACAAGCTCCTCCTGTATAGCAAATTTGAAGCCAATCTGAGGTGTGAAATTTGTTGAGATTTTTGTTTGAGATTTGTGAGATGGCGCGCAAGGTCAATTTGACAAAGTGCCATAATTTTACCAAAATTCCGATAATTAAAAAAATTAATAGAACGAACCGGATTCCATTTCTGACTTCTGATTCAGTTTAGAATCCTCATATACTACCAAACTCAACAATTCTGAGACGTGAAATTTTTTGAAAAACGTTCATGGGGCTTAACCTTTTTTTTTGGACCGGCCAACACATCACCTTTTTTTCCTAGAGTCACCATATTCTCTATGGATGATGATATAGGAACAATGCTGAACTGCGCAATACTAAAATATCTTTCAAAATAAAAGTTTTTAAAATATCGACATTTTTTTCACGAAAAGCAGAATTATTCAAAAAATATGTTGAGTTGAGTGAAACTGGTTACATTCCTGACTCCTCTGGAACACTACTTGTTTATTTCTTGTCCTAAAAACTCTTTTAAACATTGCAGAAATTCCCAAAAGTAGATTAGACTTCTATCATAGTTTACGTGACCGGCTTCCGTCACAGTAGACACTTTCATCTGAAATAAATGTAAATTGGGAATCCAAATCTCCAAGAAACATCAGATGACCTACTTTATTTGTTGTTGAGTGTAGTCAAGAATCATGTACCTAGAAATTTTACTAGCTACTTCGTGCACTGCCCTTACTCTGGTGAGCCTGAAACTATACATAAAGGTAACTACAGGGCTGTGCAGAAGTCAAGTTTGTTTGAAAGGAAAAACTGCCCTCGTTACAGGAGCTAATACCGGTAAGTAATTTTTTTAAAAATAATCACGAAGTAGTACTTTACTTTCCAATCAGAAATCGAAGTACTTGCAGGATAATAATTACATGTAGGCCGTAGGGCCATGTCGGATGTGACCCTGTATTGTATTATACCATCAAACTCCGTGTCTAGTACATAGTAGCCGGTAAAATGGTAGAGCAGTAACCGTAAAAATGATGATGGCTCTGTTAGTTCGTGAATCAGCTAGCAGAAGTAGACAATCACGAATTGAATAATGTGACAGAATGGACAATGTAATTATACAAAATTCAAACTATTTGAAACACGTTTATTTCAGCGAATAAAAGCTACATTTTTTTGGACCCACACACTAAGTTAAGGGTCTCCTGAGTGAATGATATGATATTTGGCTTCTTTTAATAATATGAACAGGATGTTCATAGTATTTGAATAGCCACCCAGCAAACAGTTACATCACAGAGATATCGAAACTATGTAACAATTTGACCAGCGATATCCCATTCTATGTCGAATAGACGTCGCTACGATTTTATTTTGTCCCACTCAAGATTCATATCCATGCGAGGTCGCTCAACATATGTTCTGCGATGTAACAATATATATTTTGTGATGTATACGAGATGATACCATTCTGATATCGCAGGTATATGAACATATGGCATCACAGCAATGTACTTTTGTTACGCAGGGGTTAGGGAAATATATCAGTGAAAAAAAGTCTTGGATGGAAAACATATTTTAAACATTTACTTTGAATAAATATAATGTACTCAAAATCAAAAAATATTGTTCTATTCGAAGCATTTTTCAATACTCAAAAATAAAAAATGCCAAAAACAATGATAAGCATTATCATCCGTCTTTTATGAAGATGAGAGAAAGATGAAAATGAACGCTTACGATAGTTTCGAGTGAAAAATTATTGGTACACTTACTTTCATCCTCAGAGCTATTCCTAGAAAAAGTCATAAACTAAGAGAGGCTGGATTTGAAGTGTACTGCCGGATTCCGAAGTAAAGATACCTATCAGTTTTTGTACTGATATTTATTTTGACGTTTAAGGTATTGGCTATGAAACTGCCCTGGATTTCGCCAAAAGGGGCGCCCGAGTTATTCTAGCCTGCAGAGACGAAAAACGAGCTAGACAAGCATGTAACCAAATAATAAAAGAGACTAACAACGCCGATGTTGTTTACAAATTGGTAGATTTAGCATCGTTTAAGTCTATTCGAAAATTTGCTGAAGACGTGAAGAATACCGAAGAACATTTAGATATACTTGTAAATAATGCAGGAGCTGCTCGATTGGGTGAAATGAGAACAGAGGATGACTTACCGATTGTCCTGCAAATCAACTACTTTTCCCATTTTCTGCTGACGAATCTGCTGTTAGGTAAGATCCATGACCGATCAATTGTTTATAATAGGTTATAAGTTACAAGTGGTTTCCTTTTGCTTGTTGGTCGTGATCATAGAAATATATATTATATACTTATTCGATATTATATATATATATATATATATATATATATATATATATATATATATATATATATATATATATATAATGTTCCAGTGACTGTAAAACAGTCGAAAACAATCCTTTAGGAACTCTCTATACCTTTGTATAGATTGTATGGCATATGTCCGACAGAAAACAACTACTTCTCTGGCTAATACCTCGACAGATATTGAATTATATCTGTCAGACATATGTGCAAAGTTCCTTACTTTGAAGGAACAACTTTGCATGAGCTCTCAGAGACAGACAGCAGGACACCGCCTGATCCAAACAAGGAACCAATTGCAGACCGGTTTCGGGATGAAGTCCCTCATCAGTGCAGTCCAGGTTATCACGGTTGTATACACGCGGGGGCCCGGTGCCCGTCATCGTTCGCCGGGATGAACACTGCAATCGCTTACAGGATCCACCACGGCAACAGATTAGAGAGCGCTCCAGAAGGACATTTCGGATGCGAAATGGTATATGCGGGGGCCCGGTGCCCGTCATCGTTCGCCGGAATGAACACTGCAATCGCTTACAGGATCCCGGCGAACGATGACGGGCATCGGGCCCCCGCGTGTACAACCGTGATAACCAGGACTGCACTGATGAGGGACTTCATCCCGAAACCGGTCTGCAGTTGGTTCCTTGTTTGGATCAGGCGGTGTCCTGCTGTCTGTCTCTGAGAGCTCTTGTAAAGTTGTTCCTTCAAAGTAAGGATCTTTGCACATATGTCTGACAGATATAATTCAATATCTGTCGAGGTATTAGCCAGAGAAGTAGTTGTTTTCTGTCGGACATATGCCATACAATCTATACAAAGGTATAGTGAGTTCCTAAAGGATTGTTTTCGACTGTTTTACAGTCACTGGAACATTTATTGCTCCTTGAAACAAGTATTCAGCATATATATATATATATATATATATATATATATATTTCTATGGTCGTGATCTGTGCCACAGTGGCGCAGCTAGAGGAGGGGGCTTTTGCTTCTCAATATGGCGCGTAAAGTATAGAACAATAGAACACAGCTAGTTTCACATGAATGTTAATTAAAATCAATTAATTATAAGTGAAAGTTACCAAATGAAACAACAAGTTAATTCTAGGTATCGTTATTCTAGTTTTCAAATGAAAAGTTAAGAATTATTTACTTTCATCCCTTGAAATACTCTACTACCGACAACGCTGAAATAACAATTAGCACATGTAACGTCATCACCTCTTATGCAAGTGGAAGCCCGCATATTAGAATGATCGATGAAATTTTAATGTTTTCAAAAGGCGTTTGTCAGAATATTACAAGATTACTTGTTATAAAAATTGTACATACAGTTATATGCTCATTATTCTAATCAGATATACGCGTTTGTGATCTTGCCCATTAAATTTTAGATTTGCTCAAGAAAACACCGAGTAGAATCGTCAATGTGTCTGCGATAGGAGCCAAGCTGGGGAGCATAGATTTGAAGAATCTTACTGCATACAGAGGCGATAGCAGTCAGTACATCACCTCGAAGCTCTGTCAGATTTTATTCACCATAGAGTTGGCTACAAGGCTTCAAAATACGAACGTGACCTCTTACTCCTTGCATCCAGGTGTGATCAAAACAGAAATCTTCAGGAATTTGGAAGCATGGAAGAGAAGGCTGTTTTTATTCTTGATAGAGGTGTTTTACAAGGTGAATTTATTTTATAGTAAGATGCTGCGCTGTAAAGTACGTGTCTTAATCAGTATTTATACCTCATGAGAATGAAGATCCGTTAATATTGGGAATTCAACATTAGATGTCAGCGCTAAGGCGGCGAAAGGTCGAACCAGGTCATTATACACTTGGTAACGATCGGATTCCATACCAACGTCGCGTCGTTTCCAAAGTAACAATTCAGACGAAAGTCCGATATAAAATTAATCAGTTTAACAGGTGATGGACATTTTTCGTGATTCTATTTTTAATAGTTTATTAATTTTCATCATTTTAAACAATAATAAGGTTCTAAAGATTTATCTCCGAGCAATAAAAGACAGATATAGAGAGGACTTTTCTATCTCTTAAAAGCAACATACCCGACGTTGTTTACATCGAAGCCCGAATCATGTTAAAAAAGGGAATTGTCGGATATTTCCGTTTGCACTCGGTAATCAGGTATTATATTCACTCTAAACTTAGAGATCATGTTTGTTTACGACTTATTTATCGTCTTGTCAAATCATACCATGAGCGTCGCAGCATGGTAATCATGGCATATAAACCATATTTGATTCGCATTTAAGAAGTTGATTTTTATTGAATCTGCTCATTTATATCCCGATTTTGAGACAAAAATAAACTATTTGTTGAAATAGTCGACTCTCATAACTATTCAAACCATAAGCCACTAGCTATTATAGACTTAATCTAATGGTTACTGGAATGTTTTGTTCGTATACAGGGATCATCATGTAGGTAATCCGTTCATCAGAAGTTTTCGATGTTCCCATTTGAATAAAATTTTGTAAACATGGAATATCACATATATCAACATAATAATCGATCTGATGTCGGGGCGTGGCGCAGTGGTTAGAGCGTCCGACTTTGGGTCGAAAGGTCCGGAGTTCGAGCCCCAGTTGCGGCTGGGATTTTTTAATTTAATTTTACCGATTAAATTATTCAAATCTCGTGGCTGGACTGGGGTGAGTCCTGCAGGATTCACTGTTGCGTTCCAATTAACAGTGCTGCTCCTTAGGTGCGCATGGAGTTAGTAACAAGGCCTATCCAGAACACGTGGCTAATGACCATAACAGTCGATGCCAAGACACCAAAGAAAAAATAAATAAAAAATCGATCTGGAAAGTTGTCAGTGGCGTATCGTTTATAGTTAAACCGGACGTGGACATAAACTTCTTTATTGTAAATGGAACACTGTAAATCATCGCAAGTTTAAAATCTATAATCATCAATGGGATGAGGATATTATTTGCAACCTTTTGAAAGAGCCCATACTCCTAATTCCGGGAGATACCGCATTGAATTTCTTTAATCCTTAAATGAAAATTAAGTTTTGAGTATATTTTTTCTGAACTTGTAGAATTTGGAAATCACTTTTGGATCTAGTCTCATAGTGATAAACTTCAAAATTGTAACTTACTTCATAGAAGGCTATGATTCCTTACATAAAACTTTCTCTCAAGCCGCGTACAGACCGGATTTCCAACGTAGACCAACGCCAACGGCACATGTGCTATCGTTGGACAAATGGAGATCAGCACAGTTTGAATAGTGATTTTCGAGTTTGGGGAGATACAGGAAAATTTGTGAAGAATTACATTTTCTGAGGAATTCCAAATAGGTACAGGCTTTTCTGTATAAAAAAATTGCAGGTTACTGTATAGGATTTATAGCCTCGAAGAGAAGTGCAAGCCAAATGCTTTCCTAGCTATCATATTGATATTGTGCCTAGTTATTCATAAAGATTGTGAAGTCTTGTTGGAATGTCTTTTGAGTAGATACTTAATGCAAAGTTTAGTGATAATTTTTAGTTTGAATTTCTTGTTCATGGAATATACTTCACTGTTCTGCAACTATAACAATATAATAATTTGGCAGTTATGTGTGTGTGGGTCTGTGTGCGTTAGAATATAGGCAAATTGAGGAAACTTGCACTTTGCTCATATCCGAATGCAATATCCGTCGAGGATTTAGTTAAGGCATCGCGTGACTCCCACCCTGCACTCACGTGATTGATAAACTGGTTTTGGAATATACCAAATACATGATATATTTTGTTTAAATGGAGATTCGGCCAAACACCCAACCTTTCTGAATATACCACCAACCAAGATCCAAAGAAATTTGTGCATCTTACCTACTTTTGAAGGTTGAATAAGAATACGTCATGTGATTTCAAAACAGACGGTTATAGTAATTCAAAATTCGACCCTGTTTTCTATCCTAACGAAATTTATTAAATTAATGAAGGTACACAAGTAATAAGTGAAAATTTGTAGATTGAAACAATTTTTCTAATCCATCCAAATACCATAACACTGTTCTATTTTGTTTTTCAGACTGCTGCAGAAGGTGCTCAAACCCAAATATACTGCGCAATTGAAAATGGATTGGAACAACACAGCGGACAACATTTTCACGACTGTAAACTAGTGAATAGGTACAAAAGTGCCCGAGATCCAGAATTAGCAAAAGCAGTTTGGGAAGAGAGTGAAAAAATTGTTGGATTGAGGAGCTCAGTTGAATGAATTATATTCGACAACCAATCGAGTGAGGAGTTCTATAAAATGTATTCATTAAGAACCACTGCCCATGTTGCGAAATTTGGGCTCAACTCTCAACGCAAATTTTATCGTTTTCAATAGAAAATTTCAAGCTAGTCAGTGAATTCCATTATATTCAAGCCCGTTAAAGTTCACCATTGTTTTAAGAAAATAAAATCTGTAATATGTGTATGCACATTTCTAACTGCCATTACGATATTTTTATTTGTATATTTTTGTGGTAAAGTGCCTAACTAATGCTCTGAAAATGGAATTACTATTATTGTTTATTTATTTTCAACCGTGCTTATTTTGATGGAAAACTGGTCTTTCGGCATACAGAAATTTCATTCATTCTTTACTTATTTATTTTTGAAGGAATGTGTTTATGTATTACTGCACTGCCATATTGTTTGTCTATTTTTTTACTAGTTGTGTAATAATAATGCTCAGGAAATGTATCAATATATATTAGAATTGTATGAAAATAAAAATATATAATTAAGTAACCCTTACACATATTTAATGGGATATACTAGGTAAAGTTGGGGAAAGAAGCGTCTTTACATAAATTTTTTTTAATCCTAACTTGATTTAGATACGTCTTTTATAGCCGCAAGTTCAGATGATGAAAGATTCAAGTAACGTAATTTTGTATGCGAGTTATTATCATTCTTACTATTTTGCTTGTAATGTGGTCTTTCGAGCCGGATTGGACTTAAACGACCTACAGAAATTCAATTTATTGTTTCTTTGTCAATATCTGAAGGATCCTCTTAGGTAAAATGGTGGATAATCCTATCCAAATAAAATTAATTTTGTTAGCAAGTTTATTCAGCAAAATTGTTAAAATAAGCATGTTTTGGTGGTATAATAAACAACGTGATATGTTCTAGAATATTCAATATTTCATAGAAAAACTTCAAATGTGCAGATATCTGTAATAAATGTAATCAAAAAGCAGCTTCAGATGGTTAAAACAATTTATATTTCTTTGGATGTTTTCTCCATTAATTTTTTTATCATTGAATTGAACACTTTCCATTTTTCAAATCTATTAAATGAATCAGGATTGTCAGAAAACATCCAATTAAATTTTCCTTATGCCCAGTTTGGATAATGATCTACTTATGCTGCAAAATAAATATTAAGAAAGGTTTCTATTATTCTAAGATAATTGGTCATATCGTTGCTCCTTTCCCCATCATCAGACAACTGTCAACACTCCGGCAGCAGACTCAAAATTGTTTTTTTCTAAAGAATTGATCAAAACTCCACATAACTTCGGTATGTCATTTAGTTAGTTCTTTTGGTATTTCTTTTCCTTTTTGTCAGCCCATATTTAGATTTGTGATCATCATCTTCCACTTGATAGTCCCATATTTGCAAATGCCTTGAAAAATACAGCAATCCTGCCAGAGTTAGAACTGGAATTAAATATTATTTGTTTATAATTCCTCATTTATTGGCGAGATGAAGCAACTTTTTGATCAGGTCACAGTATGTTCAAGGAAACCTACAACCATCATAAAAAATATCTACTTACTGTTTAAAATACAAGGAAACACCACATAGAAGTTCAGAGTTGCTGCTCGAAAGTAAATGGTTTCACTGCAGTAAAGTATCACTGTCATGATCAAAGAGCATACTCCCATACTGACAACTCTAGAAATCAATATGTTTTGCAAGGAGAGACCATAATTATATTGTTATTAATACTTACGGCTTATAGTGTATAAACAAGGTGCAGTGTATCAAAACCAATGCCTTCAAGATTGAATATAAGCCTAGTATTCTGGAAATTGTGAACTCGTCTGCAATAAAGTTTTGTTAGAGCAAATTTTATAATTGTTATGCTGATACCATCTACATATTCTTCAGCATTCGAAATAGATTTGCTCAGAAATGACTTTTTTTCTATATAACTTTTCACTGCTGTACCGAGATCCATGAAAGCTACAAAAGCAATCCATCCTCTAAATGCATATATCATCTTTCTGTCCATCTTAGATGTGTAAAATCGTTCTGGTCAAAGAAGAAAGTGCTATTGTAGTTGAAATGCATATATGAAAGCAATACAGCAGAATGGAAATAGTAACTCTGGAGTTGGAATCTTCTAATATTCTTCCACAGGTAATATTTACACGCGATTCAGTGCAATCAAAATCACGTACAAAATGCAAATTTCATATTCAGGGTACTAAAAATAATTTTTACCTAACCTAACTATAGAAATAATAAGGGTATGGGCACAGAACACTTAAATATTCTGTGGTATGGGTCCATTATTGAACAATTTTATTTGTTAAAGGATGGCCCGATCCAAGGACACTGAACACTATTTGTAGAGGATGTCCCATTCCTTTTGTTGCAATGTTGACTCTAATTTGACTTCACCGCGATGCCCTCCGTACGGGTTTGTAAATCTATATATAAATAGAAAAGTTATTGGGTACAGCCTTCAAATTGTGCAACCATAGACACGTGTTTCGAGCTTAAGCTCTCATCAGTACGGTAAATCAATTGCGAAGATGTACAACACTTGGTTGTAAAAATAGAAACAAAAGAAGTCAACAACAGAAAGCCAACATTTGTGGCTTCGGTTAGAAGACCTTGAGCTTTCAAGGCAACAACTAACGTCGCCACGGAGGCAGCTATAGCTACCAGCGTGACAATCTTACCCAGGAGAATACAAATCAGGATGGATAGTTGTTGATTTCCTTTGTTTCTATTTTTACATCCAAGTGTTGTACATATTCGCACTTGATTTTATCGTACTGATGAGAGCTTGAGCTCGAAACACGTGTCTACGGTTGCACAACAAATTGAGGGCTATACCCAATAACTTTCCTATTTATAGTTTGATATATTGCCCCTCGATGAATCCATCCTGATTTATATAAAAATATAATAGATAATAGGAAACCATTAGGAGGCATCGCGCTGACGTCATTTGACAGGCCCATAAAATCAGTCGATAGGGTCATCGTCCACAAATAATGTTCAATGTCCTTGGGCCCGATCGACTGATTGATTATATGAGCCTGTCAAATGACGTCAGCGCGATGCCTTCTAATAGTTTACTATGTCTGTGTCAAGTCACCGGTCGTACAAGGCACGCGCGTTCAGTATGAGGTATGACGATGAGTCGGACCGATCAGATGATTGAAAATACTGGTCACATACAAACAGTTCTAATTAGGTCGTCAAGTCAACCAAATGACCGCGCTGGTCTAATCATATTGGTCAGACCGGAGACTTGACTCAGCCTATATCTAAATTTCGAGAACAACACAACGAACGAACCACCACTGGTAAAAGACGATCACTAAGGTCTCGTTCATACCCTTGCGAATATTCACAATTTTTTGAGATTCGTCTTATACGAGTTATACGGCGAGGAAATTGCGTTGAATGATGAATCATAACAGTATTTGGTGTTAGATATTACTACATTCATCATTCACGGCAATTTTTTCGCTGTAAGAGTCAAATCGCAAATATTTGCAAGGGTATGAACGTGCCTTAATAATAGGCTCTTTCGTTTGCAAACCAAACAAACCAAATGCATTAGCAAATCGCTTGCGTAGGAAAAATTTGCAGACAAATTGACAACTAAAATAAAAGTGAGGTTAAGTGCCACTGTCACTTTTGGTTGGATGTGTAGGAATGTGGGCTATAAAAGCGGGTTAAGAGGCCAATTTGATTTACATATGAATATTAGAGCGATATGTAAATACATTTTCTCATAAATTTCTAGGATTCAGTTGACGAAGTATTCCTGAATAGTATTATAACAATGGGAGACGTCTACATAATTTCTGCCTGTAGGACCCCCATAGGTAAGTGGGATCACTTTCTGACTGTATATTTTGATGAAAATTAATAACCGATCTCTAGGTAGTTTCCAAGGACAATTTGAAAAATTTTCCGCTTCGGAATTGGGAACAATAGCTATAGCTGAAGCAATTACACGAGCTAATCTGAAACCCGAAGATGTGGAACAAATTATTCTAGGCCAGGTTAGTACAATTCTGCTATTAATTCAAATAACTGTAATGAAAATCCCACATCATTGTATATTTCAAAGAAATGGGTATTGTGGGCTAGATAAATTTTTCCATAATCTGCTATGTTTGAATATTATAACTAGAAATCAGGGTAGCATTTGAACTAGAAACCACAAAGCAAATTTAATAACGAAAATTAGTTTATACAAAAAACATCTTGGTAATTATTGAAATTACTTTTCAATTATAAGATAATGACAGCTATTAAAGTTGAAAAAATATACAGACAATTATTGTTGTCCTGATTTTTGTCCAAACATAAGTAGGTGATGTCATTTCTCAATCATTAACATTTTGTCAAAATAAATTATGATTCTGTTGATTTTTTCCAAATGTTCATTTTAATTCAGTATTGATTTAAAATAATTTATTTTGCTTATACTTCTGTCAATACAGTAATTTTTCAGTGTGAAATCATGTTGGGGGCTTCCTTGATGTATGTCTAATTTTTTCATAAACATCAAAATCCAAAAACAGATGGGAATTCTGACGATGTGGTACGGTGTTGCTCTGGTACAAGTAGATACATATATATATATATATATATATATATATATATATATATATATATATATATATAGTACATATGGTACATATGCACACCTTGAATTAATTTTCTGTAGTTTTTAAAACAGCCAATCTATATGTGTCAGTATATTATAGTTTTTGGAGACCTTTTTATATGAAACTCTCCATAGTTCATGCTACCAAAGATTCTCACGTACAAGTCTGAAGTGCAATCCATGGATACAGATACCCCAGTATCCCGTAAATTCCTTGTAATGCAGTTGTTTTGTAGGATTAAGTGTCATTACATTATTTATGAGGATTTTTTTCATAAACTGTGTAAATAAATAAATACATAATCAGTCATTGACATATCAAAAATAGGAGTGGTCTCAGTATAGATCCTTGAGGTAACCCTTGTTCAAGAATTCACTTTGGCCATCATAAATTGTGACACAGGTTTATCAGTCACTTAACTAAGATCTCATCAAGTCCTAAGCTGTGCATTTGATGGCATATTACAATTTGAAAGTTTATGATTGACACAACCTAAGGCTGGTGAAAAATCAATAATAGACGAATTTAAAATTCGCCATTCAGATAGTATGTATCATGGCTATGGTGCCCATTCATGGAACCAGCAGTGTTTGAAATATAATTAGTACTGGTTCTTGTCCACAGGTGCTGACTGCTGGTCAAGGTCAGAACCCAGCTAGACAAGCTGCCATTGGTGCCAAAATCCCAAACACATCACCTTCATACACTGTGAACATGTTATGTGGATCAGGATTAAAGTAAGTTTGAAAGTGGCTGACAATGTTTCACTTTGAGTAAGGTTATTCTGGACTTTCATTGTCTAAAAAAAAACAAAGAAAATTCAATTCTCTGCAATTTTATTCATGACGTTTCAACTGTTAAAATCTACAGTCGTTATCAAGTGTATAAATGCGACACTCTCAAGGATACTTCTTATATATGATATGGCTAATTTTGAGTCATTAGCCTAGGTAATTTGACTGTGTTCAGGTAAGCTTGTTAATTACAGTGCCGGGCCCATCCGGTACAGCATTGTTAATTCTGATCGCAATTTCAATTGATCCATGCTACTAATTAAGGGTTTCCACACATTACGGATTTCTATGCTAGCTTGACTGAAGACTTTGTTGTTCATAATATATGCACTCTCTTTAAACTTCCTTCTATACCAGCCCTCTTATTTATGGATGACTTCGGCTTCAGTCCATTTTATGTTAGTTTCTTCAAGATAAGCTTCACCACATTCACAAGGGATGCGGTAGATGCAGTTTTTGGAGACCACGTAACGCTGACACAAGAGAAACACTCAACGAGGAGAAACATCAAAGTCAGGGATAGCGGATCATGTCTGGACGACCCATCACAACATAAAATGGACCGAAGCCGAAGTCATCAATAAAGAAGAGGGCTGGTATAGAAGGAAGTTTAAAGAGAGTGCATATATTATGCACAACAAAGTATTCAGTCAAGCTAGCATAGAAATCCGTAATGTGTGGAAACCCTTAATTAGTGGCAAAGATCAATTGAAATTGCGATAAGAATTAACAATGCTGTACCGGAGGGGCCCCGGCAATGTAATTAACAAGCTTACCTGAAGGCAAATTACCCCTAGGCTAATGACACAAAATTAGCCATATCATATATAAGAAATATCCTTGAGTGTCGCATTTATACACTTGATAACGACTGTAGATTTTAACAGTTGAAACGTCGTGAATAAAAATTGCAGAGAATTGAATTTTTCTTTGTTCTTTTTTACACAATGAAAGTCCAGAATAACCTTACTCATAGAAATCCATAATTTGTGGAAACCCTTAATTAGTGGCATAGATCAATTGAAATTGCGATAAGAATTAACAATGCTGTACCGGAGGGGCCCCGGCAATGTAATTACCTGAAGGCAAATTACCCCTAGGCTAATGACACAAAATTAGCCATATCATATATAAGAAATATCCTTGAGAGTGTCGCATTTATACACTTGATAACGACTGTAGATTTTAACAGTTGAAACGTCGTGAATAAAAATTACAGAGAATTGAATTTTTCTTTTTTCTTTTTTACACAATGAAAGTCCAGAATAACCTTACTGATAGAAATCCATAATGTGTGGAAACCCTTAATTAGTGGCATAGATCAATTGAAATTGCGATAAGAATTAACAATGCTGTACCGGAGGGGCCCCGGCAATGTAATTAACAAGCTCACCTGAAGGCAAATTACCCCTAGGCTAATGACACAAAATTAGCCATATCATATATAAGAAATATCCCTGAGAGTGTCGCATTTATACACTTGATAACGACTGTAGATTTTAACAGTTGTAACGTCGTGAATAAAATTGCAGAGAATTGATTTTTTTTGATTAAAGTGGGTTACTTACAGGTCACCATTCATTCAACAATTAAAAATAAAATGGAAAAGGGATCTTATAGAAAAACAATTTGAAGGTGCAGTTCTTTTTAGAATTATTCAAATCATTACATTCCTTATTATCCATATTTTTTAATAGACATACAACATATTAATTGGCCTATCCTCCAGAAACCAAAACAGTACTATTCGTTATGTTTCCCAATACCCTGACATTGCCCCTTTACTTCCATTATCATAATCAAAAAAAAATTATAAATTCTCCGAAGGACAGTAACAGAAAAACTAAACCGATTGATAATATTTTAGATCTGTTGCCCTTGGGTATCAAGCTATTCGAAATGGGGACTACAATATTATAGTAGCAGGCGGTCAGGAAAGTATGACCAGAGCCCAGCATACTGCGTATGTCAGAGGATGTAAATTGGGACAGCTCAATTTAGCTGATACTCTTTTAAGTGACGGTTTGACAGATGCTTTCAACAAAGACGTTCACATGGGCAATACAGGTGAGAATGTTTTCGTAGATCAGATTAAAGTATGTTTTATTATCTAAGGAATTGAATTCTTTTTCACAAAGTGACTAATAGTCAAGTTAAAGTTAAGTCAAAGTCAAGTTGACCTTCCATTGATGTGTACCTACTTTAAATTTTCTAAACCTATTGGTTAAAAAAATGAAGATGACCAATAAGACATGGTCATGAAGTATATTTTGAATTTGACTTGAAGAGTAGGGTTTTATTCCATTTCTAAATGATTAATTTCTTAATAAACTTCAAATTATTGCTTGAGAGGTGTCATAAATTCGCCTTTGGTGTGCTATGGAGCTGTTTGATCTTTAGCATGAACCTTTTTAAGCCGAACATCTGGCGAAACTGTATGATGTACCTCGAGAGGCTCAAGACAAATATGCGTGTCAGTCACAAAATAAAGCTGAAGAGGCCATCAAGAATGGATTTTTCACTGAGGAAATAGTCGGAGTTCCGGAGAAGAGGACGGGAAAAATCATAGACAAAGATGAGTTTCCTAGATTTGGAACGACCGAGGAAACTTTGGCGAAGTTGAAGGCTGTTTTTGTATCGAAAGGTACAGTCACTCCAGGGAATGCTTCAGGTAACTATAATAATTGCAAACAGATTTTTCTAAGGCAAGTGTTCATGATGGTCCAATCTCATGTTTTGCCGACTTTAAAATGTATTGTTAAAAAAAATTTATGCATGCCTCTTTCTAGGAATAAATGACGGCGCTGCTGCTTTGGTATTAGCAAGCGAATCCCAAGTGAAAGACCACAATTTGAAACCATTGGCCAAAGTTTTGGGGTTTGCAGAAGTTGGAGTGGATCCAATGTGTATGGGAACTGGACCAATTGGAGCTGTCACAAATGTTGTGAGTATATCTTACATGACATTTTGTCAATTAAATTTTTTTTACAATTTTTGTGATGACAAACATGGAAAAAGATCAATTGCATCTGCTTTAATTAACTGGCCATCTTACTCTTCTTCTGACTCTTAAATATTTCAGAAGACCACTAAAATCTAATTTGAAATAGACGAATGAGGAAAGTGTGTCGTCACAAATGTCATACTTGTCAAAAACTAATTCCAAATTTCAGGTGATTCTCTGGTGATGATTTGCTGCTTTGCTTATTAGTTTCTGTTTGGATTTTTTCTCAGGCAAAAGAAGTTGAAAAACCTTAAGGGAAACAATAACGGAGTTATCGGACAAGCTGATTTAAATTCGACGGAGGTTTGTTTGGAATCAGTTTTTGACAAGATTGACATTTGTGACATCATCACTTTCCTCGTCTATTGATATTCAAACATTAAAATAATCTTTTGGCTCGTACATCAGATTTTTTTACAGTGCGGTTTTTTATAATCCCCTTCCACCCACTGTTAACTTTTGAACAGTTCGACGTACAAACATCGTTTTTAATGGCATCACCGATAGATGGCGCGGGAGGGCACATCAATTTGTTTACAATGTGCACTCGAAAAATTGAGTATAAGTACGCATCTGAATAAATGATCAATTTCAACGGTTTGATATCAAATAAACAGTATTTTCTAAATCAATAGTTCATTTGATCATATTTCAATTATTTTAATATAATTTTCCCGATTAGGTTTTGAAGTTTGGACATTTTTAAAAGTATCATAAAGCACAGTATCATCTGCAAAAGAAAAATGCTTGCCAATGACGAGGAAAGTGTGTCATCACAAATGTCATACTTGTCAAAAACTGATTCCAAACAAATAATTTTAGGTGACATTCTCTGTTGATGATTTGCTGCTTTGCCTATTAGTCTGTGTTTGGTTGTTTGGATTTTGTTTTCTCAGGCAAAACAAGTTGAAAAACTTTAACAGAAACAATGTTGATGATTTGCTGCTTTGCTTATTAGCCTGTGTTTGGTTGTTTGGATTTTGTTTTCTCAGGCAAAACAAGTTGAAAAACCTTAACGGAAACAATATCGGAGTTATCGGACAAGCTGACTTAAATTCGACGGAGGTTTGTTTGGAATCAGTTTTTGAAAAGAATTACATTTGTGACGTCATCACTTTCCCGTCTATTAGGTTGAAATTTATTTATTATATATATAAAAATAAAATAGGTCCTAGAACTGACCCTTGGGGAACACCACATTTCACTTTTCTAGAATAATTTTTGATATGACCAATCCGAACAGTTTGTTCTCTTTCAAATAGTTTTGGCAAATTCCTCTTATGACAAACCGTTCTAATTTCGATAATAATTTTGTATGTGAAACTGCATCAAACACTTTCTTTACTTAAAATATTCCAATATTGATAATGAGAATTGGTGCCAAAGCGGAACCCTGCGGAACTCCAGTTGATAATTTTTCTTAACTTTTATATTGTCATAAGTGCGATTTGAGGTGTATTCAAAGCATGTTCTCTAATATCCAGATTGTTTAAGATTGTTAAGATAATAGAATTGCACAACTTAGATCAATGAATATTGCAACACCAAAATCCGTACTGATGAAAATATGAAGTACAGTTTGGAAAATTCGACGTTTATGCTTGACATGTGGTGTGAAGTTTAAATTGATTAATATGTCCAAGAAATGGAGTGCCCCAAGGAACAGTTTTGCGGCCAGTTTTTTGGTAGATGATGAGACGAGGATACTAGGATAAAAACAAAAATGCACATTGAAATTTATTAACCCTTTCCAAAAATTTTCAGCAAACTTTTCTGTGTCTTTCAGCTGAAGAAAGTGGGATGGTCGAAAGAAGACGTCGATCTGTACGAACTTAACGAAGCTTTCGCTGTTCAGAGTATTGTGGTAAACAAAACGCTGGGAATTGACGAAGCCAAAATCAATATAACCGGGGGGGCTATAGCCTTAGGCCATCCAATAGGGTGTTCAGGAGCCAGGGTGTTGGTCACCCTGATCCACAATTTAAAACGAACCAAGAAAACGAAAGGAGTCGCCGCCCTTTGTATAGGAGGGGGGATGGGGATAGCTCTGGCTGTGGAAATGTGCTGATAGATAATGGTATAGTCTTTCCAATATCAATTGCAACAACTCGTATAGGTTCAAAGAAAACGCCGCGGTACACGTGACCTTAATTGACGTGCGGCAAAATGCAAAATATTTGGCTGGAGAGTCATAAATCATCATGTAAATGAGGTGTCGGCATATCAAATGAAATTGTCGGTAAAGCTTTGAAATGAGTTTTTATGATCTGCAATTGATATTGGAAAGACTATATAGGAGGAGGATAGAAATTGCTGTGGCTGACACAGACCAGAGCTGGTTATTTGTTGGGTATTTTATTGTTGTTACAGTATTTTTTAAACCATATAGTATGTATTAATAAATTTTATATATATATACACATTTTGTGGTTCATTATTTGAAAGATGCGTTTATTGCCTGAAGAAAAATAAAATCCGTACTGATGAAAATATGAGGTACAGTTTGGAAAATTCGACATTTATGTTTGTCATCTGGTGTGGAGTTTAAATTGATTAATATGTCCAAGAAATGGAGTGCCCCACGGATCAGTTTTGAGGCCAGTTTTTTTGTCGATGATGGGACAAGAATACTAGGATAACAACACAACTCAGAGGGTGGAATTATTCTGTTTTTGTCAAATTAATACTTGCCACTCTGTCGATTTTGACAAAAGAGAGTTTGAGCTTATTGTGAAGGTCTGAATAAGAAAATGTTTCGTCAATAAATATCTAGTTTTATTTTTCGCACGTTTGAAAATAATGTAACATACAAACAAAAAACATCACAACTTTCAACAATAAAAACAGATCTTTGATGAATTGAGATTTAAAGCTTCAATTGGAGTAACCTAGAATAGAATAAACTTCCATGAATTATAAAAACCTTTGGACAAATATTGAAATACTGATTTTGTTCAGGATACAGTTTTTCATCATATAAATTGCTAAATTTATACATATCTCACCTTCTACAGAGAACTAGTTGGTTTCACGGCTGTTCTCTGGAATGATTAATTGATTCCATCAACTTGATTTTCACTGGTAGACCGCGCACTACACAGGCTGCCTTTGTCATGTTGTAACTAAGACCTTTTTTCGCTAAAACTAGGGCCTTCAGCAACTCTGGTTCCCATTGTTGGCCATCCTCAAGAATTGTTGTATTTCGGACAAATTTTACTAAAAAAAAATGCTAAGAGATAAATTCAATTGATTAATAATAAATATATAAAATAACAATTATGAACGTTTTATTGTACAATTTTTATACTAAATAAGAAAATACTAGTTACACAATATTTTTCTCAAAAAATATATCCCAAAGTACAAAATATAATAATTCCTAAGCACCATATGGCTTTATTGCAAAAAGTTCTGCTATTAAGATTCTAATAGCACTTACACCAACCATAATTGAGTCATTTCTTGAAACACCAGTATCATGTGGACACAATTCATACCGATTTTTCAAAAGCCTTTGACAAGTTGAACCAAATTCTCAATTCTAAACTTATTAAAATTGGTTTCAATTTATTAGAATTCTTCTATTCAAATAGGTTCCGGTTTGTTGAATATGAAGGTTACAAATCTGAGGAATACAGCGCCACATATTTTCGTCGATCTTTCTCTTGTTTTTGTCGCTATTCATATTGTTTTCGTATCTCTAACTCTTGGTTTTCGGAGTTCGTTTTCGTCGCTTTTTTGTTTTTATCGATCGCTCTCTTTTTGCTTCGCTCTTCCTCTTGTATTCTTTTATCCCTCTTCATACTGTTCGCCATTCTTACTATTTTCGTCGCTCTTCCTTTTGTTTTCGTTGCTCCTTAGTCTTGCTTTTGTAGGTAGCTCTTCTTTTTTCCATCGCTGTTGTAGCTCATCCTCTTGCTTTCGTTGCTCTTTATCTTGTCGCTCTTTCTCTTGTTCCCGTCCTTTTGTTTATGTCGCTCTTCCTTTTGTTTTCATCACTCTTTATACTGTTTTCGTCGCTCTTCCTATTGTTTGACGCTAATTTTCTAGTTTCCCTTGCTCTTCGTCTTTTATTTTATCGCTCGTCCTCTTGTTTACTAGCTCTTCCTCTTGTTTTCGTTCATTTTCATACTGCGCTCGTTGCTATCACTCTTGTTTTTACATTTTCATCGATCTTCCCATTGTTTTCGTCGTTCTTTCTATTATTTCGTTGCACTATATCTTGTTTTTTTACACCCTCTTCACTTCTTTGTCCTATTTTTTCGCCATTTCTACTGTTTTTATACCTCGTCCTGTTGCTCTTCATACTGTTTTCGTCGCTCTAGTTTTTGTCGCTTTTCTCATTTTCTTCGTTCTTCTTATTGTTTTCGTAGCTCTTCTTAACATTCCCAACAACAAACATGTAGTGTTTATTTAACAATTTTTCAAACATTCATGTATAATTATAGTCAGAAATAAAATGCATATATTCTTGTCGCTCGACTTCTTGTTTTCGTCGCATATCTTCTTGTTTTCGACATTCTCATTCGTCGCTCTTATTATTGTTTTCGTCGCAATATTCTTTTTGTCGCTCTTACTCTTTTAATCGATCTTGATGTTTTTAGTTTCTTTCTCGCTTTTATTCCTCGTTCTCGTGTTTTCGTCGCCCTTTGTCTTTCTTATTTTGTCGCCCTTCATCATGTTTTGCTTACTAGTCATCTAGTTTCGTTGCCCTTCCTCTTGTTTTAGTCGCTTTTCAGACTGTTTTTGTCGCTCTTACTATTTATGACATTTTCACTATTTTTATCGCTTGTATTTTTTTCGTCTGTCTTCCTATTTTCGTCGTTCTTTCTCTTTTCGCCGCTCTTTCTATTTTCGCCGCTCTTTCTATTTTCGCCGCTCTCTCTATTTTCGTCGCTCTTTCTATTGTTTTAGTTGCACCTGATCTTGTTTTTTTATTCCCCGTTCTCTTGTTTCCATCCCCCTTCCCCTTGTTTTAGTAGCTCATCCTTTTGTTTTTGTCGCTCTTTCTTTTGTTTTAATCGCTCTTCATAATGTTTTCGTCGCTATTACTATTGTTTTGTCGCAGCTTCTTCATATTTTTATCACTCGGCCTCATGTTTTCGTTGCTCTTCCTTTTGTTTTCATCGCTTCTCATACGGTATTCATAGCTGATTTCATCGCCCTTCATACTGTTTTCATCGCTTTTAATCTTTTTTTGTCGCTCTTCATCTTTTTGCCATAAACCACACTCTCTTTGGATCTTCTCTAATCCTATTTCTGACTGCAATGCTCTATGACTTCAACTTCTGATTACCTTCTTGCTATTTGCATAGATACATAGTTTAAAAATTATTCTCAGCCTAAACATCCGATTACCAAGTAAAACCAATCTAACCTTTCAACCACGCAAATACACATTCGATTTTCCAACCATTTAATCACCTTACCACAAAAAATAAATCTTACTTTTTTCTTCCGCCTTCTTCCACTTAGATTTATCAACGTACTTCCAATGAATTGGAGCCTCTGAAGGGATCCAGTGACTCAGAAAATCTGTTGTAAGGGTGTCTGTGTCTATATCAGTTACTTCCCATAACATGCCAACAACACACGGACTGGAAACATAATTAATATTATATAATATTGTAATACTTCAGTATTTAATATTTGAAATAGTAGTTATTGGTCAAAATCAAAAAACTAAAAATGATACTAGTAAAAATACTACTAATTTAGAAAAAACAAACGGAAATAATTTTTTTAAACCTACCATCTAGCAATTAGGTACATGTGGCAATGCCCAAACATTTCCACTTGCGGGTCCATTCGTACGATCTTAGTGCTGCCACACCCGAAAAGGAGAACCACAGCTTTTACATGGGTCTTTTGTACCTTGTCCATAGACATCAAATGGCTTCCACTTCCGTGACCATTATATCTTTAAAACATATCAGATATAGTTTTACCGGAGACCTGAATGGAAAACTACTAATAAAACAAATAAATGAAAAACTTTCTTGAAATAATGCGGGTTATTTATTTATCATCCACATACGTAACGATCCTTGTAAGCTTGATGTATGATCTTATCATTTACCCCATTTTCCAACTAGAAAATTATAAGTTCAATGACGTTTCTATACGTGCAATTTCGCATGGTTGTGGGATTATTACAACCATGCAAAATTCATCTATGAATAGGTTATCTCAATCTCAATTTAGCTTACAGATTACATATGCAAAATATACTTCATTAAAAGTAGATTTTTATTGAAATCTCAATTGATCTAGCCACTTATCACTCGGCCAGATCGATTGAGATTTCAATAAAAACTCTGTGTCAAGACCAGTCATCAATAATAGCACTCGCCAGAAAAAGGTCGTTGTATCACATTAATTAATATTGATGACCTGAGAGAGTTCCGACGAAGATCATAATTACCTTTATAGCAGGTACATTAGTTGCATGCTATATAATAAGTATCCGAGATATCTTGTCGCATTCACACACTTGATAACGACAGTAGATGTTAACTGTTGAAACGTTGTGACCCAAAATACATGCAAATAATTTATTTTCTTTGTTTCTAGACAATGGAAGTCCAGAAGAATTCCACAAAAAAAATTGACCTGACAATTAAACATATTTGCCAAAGCTAGACACAAAAAAATATTATCGCTCCAAATTGCTTCAAAATACACAACGCATTTATAAATGAACCCATAACATATTTTTGGTATCAAATTTCGATTACAGCCGTTCCCATTCTATTCTGAAAATCAGGAAATTTCAAAGCTACTAGTATTGGCGCACTTTGTGACGTACCTACTCTTTCAAGTCCAATCCAAAGGGCATATCCTAATCGGGTTAATTTTTATGAGAAACGGCAATGCTATTGGTTGATCGAAAAAAAAAAAAAGAAAATTGCCATCTGACTTTTCACAAGCAACAGAATCCTATACAAATATTTTTTTATTTCGTGATCTCGCCTAATATTTAGCTTTGCCCTTGATGAGCACCTACTCTTAAGTTTCCACAAACAAGTCCTCCTACTTACGAGAAAATATCGCTAGATGTCAGCAACTCGAAAAACTCCTCCCTGCTGGGCTGGTACCCCGCAGTACCCATCCAATTCGGAGTCCAGTAGTTGAAGAAATTCATCATCCTCGTCTCCATAGATTTGAGATCCATGTCAGGGTTGACAATGTAAGCGCCTTTATCATAGGACGGGATCAGTTTGTGGCCGTCGACGATATCGTTCTGGTGCTCTTTGAATAAACAGTACACAAAATGGAGAGAAGGTAGTCTGGATACGGGTTCGTCTTGTAGAACGTCTATCATTTCCCAAGGGAAACAATCGATGGTCTGAGGAAACACTTTTGGTTGATTGCTTGTGTATACATAATAGCTAAAAAGACCTTTTTGTTTTCGCGATATTAACACAGTCATGAAAAGTACTATCTTCAGTTGATGTGTCAAAGCTATAAAAATATTTATTTCGTGATAACGTTTTTAAACTAAATATTGCAAAGAAATATAACAACATACAATAATTCTTTTAAAACAATCAAACTGGCCAGATTTGAAAATGGCATGCTGCTTGCTACTTTTCATTATTGCGATTTTGTGACAAGGAGTTCATGTAGTTCATGTAGTATTGCAAAGAAATATAACAACATACAATAATTCTTTTAAAACAATCAAACTGGCCAGATTTGAAAATGGCATGCTGCTTGCTACTTTTCATTATTGCGATTTTGTGACAAGGAGTTCATGTAGTTCATGTAGTATTGCAAAGAAATATAACAACATACAATAATTCTTTTAAAACAATCAAACTGGCCAGATTTGAAAATGGCATGCTGCTTGCTACTTTTCATTATTGCGATTTTGTGACAAGGAGTTCATGTAGTTCATGTAGTATTGCAAAGAAATATAACAACATACAATAATTCTTTTAAAACAATCAAACTGGCCAGATTTGAAAATGGCATGCTGCTTGCTACTTTTCATTATTGCGATTTTGTGACAAGGAGTTCATGTAGTTCATGTAGTATTGCAAAGAAATATAACAACATACAATAATTCTTTTAAAACAATCAAACTGGCCAGATTTGAAAATGGCATGCTGCTTGCTACTTTTCATTTGTGCAAAATTATTGCGATTTTGTGACAAGGAGTTCATGTAGTTACGTCCTATTATTTTTTCATCACGTAAACAGTAGTTAATTCTTTGTTCACAACTACTAACAATACTCTGAGCGACACAAGCAACATTTAAGAGCGAGGAAAACATAAGGAAGTGCGACGAAAACAGTACGAACAGCGTCGAAAACAGTACGAACAGCGTCGAAAACAGTACGAACAGCGACGAAAACAGTACGAACAGCGACGAAAACGGTACGAACAGCTACGAAAACAGTACGAACAGCGACGAAAACAGTACGAACAGCGACGAAAACAGTACGAACAGCGACGAAAACAGTACGAACAGCAACGAAAACAGTACGTACAGCGACGAAAACATTACGAACAGCGACGAAAACATTACGAACAGCGACGAAAACAGTACGAACAGCGACGAAAACAGTACGAACAGCGACGAAAACAGTACGTACAGCAACGAAAACAGTACGTACAGCAACGAAAACATTACGAACAGCGACGAAAACAGTACGAACAGCGACGAAAACAGTACGAACAGCGACGAAAACAGTACGAACAGCGACGAAAACAGTACGAACAGCGACGAAAACAGTACGAACAGCGACGAAAACAGTACGTACAGCAACGAAAACAGTACGTACAGCAACGAAAACATTACGAACAGCGACGAAAACAGTACGAACAGCGACGAAAACAGAATGAAGAGCAACGAAAAGACAAGAAAGGGCGACAAAAACAAGAGAAAAGGAGACGAAAACAGGAGGAAGAGAAACAAAAACTAGAGGACACGCAACAAAAACACGAGAAAGGGCAATAAACTAAAAGGAAGAGCTATGAAAACAAGAGGTAAAGCGACGGAAACAAGAAGAATCACGTACAATAATTCTGTTAAAATAATTAAACTGGCCAGATTTGAAATTGGCATACTGCTTGCTATAGCGAAATAAAGGCGACAAAAACAGAAATAAAAGCGACAAAAACAGAAACAAAAGCGACAAAAACAAGATTAGGAGCAACGAAAACAACAGGAAGAGCGACGAAAACAACAGGAAGAGCGACAAAAACAATAGATGAGCAACAAAAATAATAAAAAATAGCGATACAAACAATATGGAGAGCGACAAAAGCTACAGGAGCCACGAAAATACTGAGAATGTCGAAAACAAGAGTAAGATCGACGAAAGCAGTATGAAGAGCGACCAAATTAAGAGGAAAACGAGGAAAAGCAACGAAAACAAGAGGAAAATCGACGAAAAAAATAGGAAGAACGAGTAAAACATGGACGTAAATTAAAAACAAGGGGAAGAGCAACGGATATAATAGGAAAAGCGACGAAAACAATAGGATAAGCGATGAAAACAATAGAATGAGAGCCGAAAACAATAAGATGAGCGACGAAAACAATAGGAAAAGCGAGAAAAATATAGGATTAGCGATGAAAACAATAGAATGAGAGCCGAAAACAATAAGATGAGCGACGAAAACAATAGGATGAGCGACAAAAATACTGAGAATGTCGAAAAAAAGGAGCAAAAAGAGCAAGAGACAAAAACAAAAAAAGCGAAGACAAGAAGTCGAGCAGTAAAAGTGAGAGCTACGAAAACAAGAACGCTGATTAATGTCAAAGGAAAGAATATGAAGAGCGACGAAAACAATAAGAGGGCGAGCGATAAAAACAAAAGAGCGACGAATGCAAGAACGCCGAAAAAAAGATTAAGAGCGACGAAAAGTTTATGAATAGCGACAGAAACAAGATGAAGAGCGGCAAACACAAGAAAGATTGTTTCAAGAAAAATGTTTAAAGAGGAGAATTCTAATAAATTGAAATCAAAACCAATTTTATCAAGTTCAGAAATGAGTATGTGGATCTCCTTGTCAAATGCCTTTGAGGAATCTGTATAAGTTGTGCACACCAGATGCTGTTATTCTTTCAACAGTTCAGGTTATATTTATATCAAGAATTTCATTCATGAGAATCTGGTCTACAGACAACACAGTATATTCTGATAGATTGACTGACATACTTTGGTAAACTTACATCATGTAAAACTAGAATAACGGGATACTTCTTGGTATTAACCCCTTTGGTGATGAGTTTGTTTCCCAAATTTCTTATGAATTGGACTATGTTACGAATCAAAGTCTTATCAGAGATGTTTGGAAAGCAGAACTGTACTATTTTCTTCACTTCCATCAGTTTCAAATGTACACAGCTTTTGAGAGCGCTGCATAGAATGTATTCGATTTTTTTTGTAACTTCCAAGCCACTCAACCTGAAATATGAAGGATTTTCACTTGAAAAGGCTTCAAAGTTAGAACAATTAATTTTACAATTTTTGAAACAATAATTTATCCTTAAATACTTACTCTGTTTTGAAATAACTGTCTATTTCAGTTTTAATTTTTTCTTCCAAGCTCTCATTGCAATATTTCCCTGTTAACAAACATCTCCATTCTTTCAGCCACATATCTTGCATGACTTTAACAAGACTCTGAAAGAAGCCACTGAATTAAAATTGAATCTATTTTTGTACAATGACAATCACAGTAAAAATACTGAATACACTTACTTTTAACCTGTCTTCAATTACTTGCCTCCTTCCCATGTAATCCATTTTTTCCTTTGAATTGCTGAACACCTTTTTTTTGTTGCTAGTAAGTACTTCAATGTTGCCTTTGACTATGGAGTGCATTTCCTGGCTGAGCTCAATATCTTTTCCTATTCAAACATTATACAATGCTACACAATTATATTGAATAATGATGTATTCTCAAACCATTACAACGATACGTACCAGTTACTGGATCCTTTGGTGTCCCAACTGTTACTAGGAACGGTTCAATTTCGTTTTGTCCACATGAGAAAACAGAAATATGAACAGGGTTTGTGTGGTACACATTATTGTCTTCATTGAGAATATCTCTTGAATTAAATTGTGGTGTCAGTTGAACAATTGTCCATTCTAAAAATGAAATATTATTGAGTTGTTTCTTAAAATACTACTACTACTGCTGTCGATTTTCCTGTTACCTTTGGGCATTTCTTCCAATTGTTCCAACATATCCCTAATTCTTTCATCCTTTGTAAATGTCGAGCACTTGAATGCTAAATTATCCCGGCTCTTCTGAAGGTGAGTGGTATTTTGAAGAGGCGAGTCATTTGCCAAAAGTTTCTCATATCGCAGCACTGTTCTGTTTCGCAATCCAGGAGAATGTGTCTCAGCAAGGTAGTAAATAGTCTCCAGTTCATCACCATTCTCATTTATTACAGCTTTACAACTATTAATTGCTAAAAAACATTTGTTATGATCACAGTTGATGAGTTTTTTTTAAATTTTACTTTGATATAATGGTCCCGCAGGGTAGTGAACGTTTCGTAGTTTTTTTAGGAGATTCAAAATCTCAGATTTCTCGTTGGTATTCATTTCTTCAAACTCTTGTCTTCGCTTCAAACTGTTCAAACTTCTCTACATGCAAAATCCAAATAACCGCCCTTTAAATATTTAAAATACAAAATACTGATGTGTCATTTGTCAAAAAGTTTAGTTCTATGTTCCACGACTCTAAAATGCACGAAAGCACTCCGACCACAGAACATATACAATAAAATCATTATAAAATGCATGACATAAGTCACTGAACTAAAGAGACTGAACTAACAACGAGGGTTTAATAAGCTCTAGCCAATCGGAATCTTGTAGCATCAACGCGTTATGGTGACGTACTTGGATATGAGTACAGAGTCGAACTCGAACCAAGCAACAAAACTGTCAGCAGTAGCTCTCATATACCAATAGCAGCTAGTCCGTCACTGTCTATAGAGAACGGCGGCCATGACACGTCCAAGTACGTCACATTCATAGAAATATATATTATAGAGTAAGTTTATAATATAAATTTCTATGGTCACATTTCGTCACAAATGTTCTTTTATCTCTTTCTATCAGTGTCCCAATTGTCTTACGAGATTAAACTCTCCTGTTAAATGATGTAGTCTCCTTGGGCGTGAACCATCCCCAAAGAGATTAAACGATAAGTTCAGACTCTTTGAACCATCCCAACGAGTCCGAATAGGATAGAGGGAGAAGTAAACAAACCAAAGTGGCACCAATGTAATACACTTTTTTCCTATGCAAATGACGCAAGCGATTGGCTGAAGCATTCGGTTTGTTTCGCTTGCAGCCGAATTAGCCTTAGTGTTCGTGTTTTAACAGTGGCGGTTCGTTCGTTATACTGGCTTCGAAAGAATATTCATGCAGAAACCATTGGAGTGAGTTTAAAACGGTTGAAAGTTTGCTGAAACATTTTAAAGTTAAGGTGCATTTAGTCAACATTATTTTAAAATTGTGCTTAAATATATGTCAAAAGCGAAAGTTGAATCTGTAATATCAGATGATGCCATTTATACAACACTGTTAAAGTCACAGATTAGAGAAGTTTCTCTAATCTGTGGTTAAGTTTATGCTAAAAACCTTTGATGTTACCGCTATGTTTATGATAATGCTTATGCTAAAGTTGACTAAATCCACCCTTAACTATAGCGAGGTGAATTTTGTATTTATGAAATTGTATGCAGCCATTGTGATAAAATTCTAGTATTTTCAAAATATATATTTGTGTTATTACCCCTAGCCTATTGAAGTAACCGCCGCTGGCTCTGACATAAGCTAGTGTGCTGGTGTTTCCCAAGGAGACTAAAATTTAACAAGGAGTGTTTGATTCCCATAAGACAATGGGGACACTAGTAGAAAGAGATGAAAGAACATTTGTGACGAAATGTGACGTAGTAGGACGTGTCATGGCCGCCGTTCTCTATAGACAGTGACGGACTAGCTCTTGGTATATGAGAGTTACTGCTGACAGTTTTGTTGCTTGGTTCGAGTTCGACTCTGTACTCATATCCAAGTACGTCACTATGACGCGTTGATGCTACAAGTTTCTGATTGGCTATATTTTATTAAACCCTCCCTGTTAAATTTTAGTCTCCTTGGTTGTCACCAAGAAGCCAAAACGTCAGAAACATGTTAAATTTTAGGCTGAGTCAAGTCTCCGGTCTGACCAATATGATTAGATCAGCGCGGTAATTTGGTTGACTTGACGACCTAATTAGAACTGTTTGTATGTGACCTACATTTTCAATCATCTGGTCGGGCCGACTTATCGTCATACTTCATACTGAACGCGCGTGCCTTGTCCGACCGGTGACTTGACACAACCTTAAGCCTGATTCACATAATGGCAGTAGCAGTGGCGTCATCCCCCTCTATTGATAAGATAACCAATGACAAACATGTTTAGACGACGCTGAAAATTCAAAGTCACGCTGCTGAAAGTTTGATTCATTTAAACTTTTTGCAGTAAAATCAAGCAGTGTTCTCATTTCTAACCTTAAAATTATCATGAAATCGAGATTGCTGTTATGATTCCTTTCTACTGCTTTTAACAAACAATTAGTTGAAAATTTCCATTCCAATGTCACTCATTCAGATAACAGCGTCAAAAGAGGCGGAGTCACTGCCTTTAGTGCCACTGCTACTGCCATTATGTGAATCAGGCTTTAGTCTCCTTGGGTGTTTCCTAGGTGTGTAGGAAAACTGTCAACTGTTTTCATTACTATGGAGCCAAACAAATTTTGCACGTTTAAAATAGGTATATATAAAATCGATGGTACCAGCAGTAAAGGGTTGTTCATAACCTCGCAAATTTCGCAATTTTTCTGCGAATAAAATGGCTGCCAGTCATGCCGGACCAATCTTTGATGCAGAAAAATTGCGAAATTCGCGAGGGTATGAACGAGACTTAATACTCTTCTGTATTTTCAAAGGCTCAGTTATTTGTTATATTTGATTAGCGAAAGTTTTTGTGGAATTTTGTGACATCTACGGCCAAGTAGTTATCAAATAATGCAGTGGTCAGTTCAGAAATTATCTATGTTGAATTTGCCTGTTTTGTCAATCATATTCAAAGCATTGTGTGAAGTACAGATTCAAATAAGTTCGTGATCTCAAGCAGACGATGAAGAAACCTACAGTTTTCTCCTATTATTGTTTCTGCAACATCGACAAAATATTGTCGATGTAATTTGAAACGGAAAAAAAGAAACGAGAACATGTTTTTACACACTTGGTTTATTAAATAATGGTATCCACCGATAAAGACTTAACCTCGGTAACATCGTCATATATGTCAGCATCAACTTGTCCGTCTGTTGTAGTAGTTGTGGATGGCGGTGTCGAGTTGGGGAGACCCCCGCCATCCTCCGGTTTGACCAATGCGACACCATCAGTGCCCATCCTCATGCAATCAAAATGCAACACCAAAACAGCGGCGTTCTGTATCCGGGTCTCGAAATCGAGGCACATGTGCAAGTTTTGACCCGGGGTGAATATGTTGAACAGTTTTGCGCATGCCTGCACTTGGATCGGAATATACGGAACGGGAACTGGTAGGCACAGCGGCGGCGGATTTTTTGCTGAAAATGAAAGTTATGTATTTTTTTCACTTAAATGAAATTATAATTTGATGACTTGAATGCTCTTAGTTCCTCTGCGCACCCGTATAAAGTGCTTACTTGTATGGGTGTGAGAGAGACATTCATCTGCACGTACGTGTTATTAGTTTCCCAATGTATGGCTTGTAAACACGCTAGTGCAGTGCAGCGCGTCTTTGTATCTATTTTATATGTTGCAATCAACTCAATCTCGATTCCTCTGCCACTGCCAGGAGGCACAGATAAATATGGGGGCCTCCATGAGAAATCCAGTCGCACCGTCTGACGAGCATTCTAGTCATCATATTACGATTTCATTTCAGTGATTTTTTTAACCTGACGTGACGCTTAAGGCTCGTTCATACCATTGCGAATATTCGCAATTTTTTTGCGATTCGACTATACGGAGCAAAACTTGCTATGAATAATGAATCACAACATGTAATTTTCGGCAATTTCAATGTCTAACCCCAAATACTGAAAAACTACATGTGATTTATCATTCACCTCAATTTTGTCACCGTACGAGTCAAATCGCAAAAATATCGAATTTTCGCAAGACTATGAACGAGCCTTTAAATAATAACCAGTAAACCACAATAATGCATATATCTATTAACTACAAATATTGATAACACGCCATAAGACGCAATGTAATCAAATTGAAACCAAATATATATATATCTTACCTTTTCTCAAACGGGGGCTAGAAAACTATTGCGCATGCCTCGCATGCCGAATTCTGAATGTCATACATTTTTAAGGTTATGCTTCTTTTGACATTTTCAACCGCCCCATTTTGAAAATTGGCTAACATTTTTATAATATGGATAAATGAAGAATGATAATTATGCAAGACGGTTAATTAAACTTCGAGTCATTAATAAAACGATTCATTGATCCATTTGTAACACAATGTCTGTTACCTGCTACTAGAGTTTCATCAATCAATTTTCTGCAAAAAGCGGATAAAAACTCACTAAATTCGAAGAAATATGGATTGGGTATGTGAAAGACAGTTGTTTGAAAAGCTAAATCTCGTTCCATATCGGCCTCATAACCGCCGAGAAAAATAGTTTGCTGGTAGTGATGTATTTTTTGCCTACTGAACATGAACTCCAAGTAAAACACGCGGCGATCTTAAATTCCTTCAGGCATGAATCTAGAAATGTAGAAATTTATAAAATGTGTCATATTCTCAGAAATTAAAACCCATATAGTGCCGCCCTCTTATAATTTGCACAATCTACACTTGCTCTCTGTAAACTTATCCATATTATGAGGTTATGTTAGAAAGATATGCTTCTCATATCTTCGATAATTGTTGCTGCCGAATCATGCACGCTAGAAAGAGATGAAAAAACAAAATCGTGTCTTTGAATAGTAATTTCTGGCGCAAGTGCATTAATTCAACAGCGTCCAATTCGAAGTCGATGCTCATTTTTTTTGGCATCACATAGGCTATCCTTATTATCCATATTCGTAGTTAATAGATATATGCAATAATGGGTGTTGAATTGTTAAGGCTAATTCATACCCTTGCGAATATTCGCAATTATTTTGCGATTTGAATCAAACGGTCAGTTTTCGGTAATGTAGTGATATCTAACTTCAAATACCGCAATTTTTTCGCTGTTTGATTCGAATTGTAAAAAAATTGTGAATATTCCCGAGTGTATGTACGAGTCTTTACACTGGAGCCCCGTAAACGTAAAAAGGCTCTTTCGTACGAAGTAGACAGTTATTATAATTGACAGATATAATTGTCTAATACACAGATTTATCTGGGAATTATACTAATAAAACTAATTCCCAGATATAAAGTGTCTAATAGACAGATGATATCTGTCTAATAGACAGATGATGCCAGTCTATTAGACAGTTATTATAATTGACAGATATAAAAGTCTAATAGACAGATTTATCTGGGAATTATAATAATTATACCAATTCCTAGATATAATTAAGTGTCTAATGGCCAAATAATATCTGTCCTATTAGACACCGGTCTATGAGGCATCTAATATCAGTCTTCTAGACAGATTATATCTGTCTATTAGACATACTTATATCTAGGAATTAGTATAATTCTCAGATAAATCTGTCTATTAGACACTTTTATCTGTCAATTATAAACTGTGTAATAGACAGATTTATCTAGGAACTCGAAAAAATCACTACATCTGGCGCTTCTACGCTTTCGTACTTTCATACCCTAAACGAATATTCAAAATTTTTTTTGCGATTCCACTTTTATACGGTGAACGATGAATCAGAATAGAGAACTCCGCGTTCTGTATAGCGTTCTGTATTCTGTATAGTTTGATTTTGTGACCGAAACAAAATTCCTTACCAGAAAATGAATTGGAATAGATGCTGTTGTCATTCATGATCATATTCATACCCACCGCAAATTCATTTGGATCGTAGGTGAAGTTCATGCAACCTGAAAACAACAAATCTTAGAGGAATTCTTTCATTACACTAGTTTAATTTTTTCAATAGAAATGAGTTATTTAACTTCATATAAGCATTAAGCTAACAGGGGTTCTATTCTGGAGTTTTAACGTATTCGAATTCAATGTTGGATATATTTGAAGACCTCAGAACGTGTTATAAGTCGCATTTTTTCCATGTCAGCTTTTGGCTGACGGACTACTGGGGAGGAACGTGTCTGGTCAGGAGATACAAATAAACCGTATACAGGCAAGAAACGTGAGTAGTCAGAAACTAAAGAACGCTCTCCTGTAAATAATTTCCAGAGTGACTTAGCACACGTTCTTTCCCTGGGGTCTTCATTTCTTTTCAAGGCGCAGTGTTTGTATCGCTCCTATGTCACTTCAAACATTTGAAAATGTTTTCGCATGAACTCGAGAATAGAATGGGGGGTTCAGAGGAAAACAGAAAAAGACACTGTTATAACTGCGAGAAAACTGGTCATTTATAGAGGAGCTGTCGGGTGAGATCCATATTCAGAAGAAAGATCAAATTATCCGAGCTCAGTAGGAGGAGAACATTTTTGTTTCACCAGAGAAGGCTTCAGAAGCTTGCCCACACTAGAGCCGCTTTCTAATTGACCCAGTGAGTAGCTCCGAGTAACTCCGAGGAGCTCCTGAAGTGATCTCACAGACCACGAAAGAACATTTGGAAGATCACGGCAAATAATAATAATATTAGCCGTTCTCTGACCGCACAGGCTATGCCTATGCGTGTTTATGAGGGGTGTGTATTATTATAATTATTATTAGAACCCGCAAGAAACCGAAACAAAGGCCTTATAACTCAAATACGCACCTTCTCTCTTGAAGTTGAACTGGTTCAAATTGATTCCAAGACAACAACCGCAGTTCAGCTCTTGGCAAGTACATCCATTGCTTCGGTAACCTATTCTTCGAATATTCTTCGATTGTACTTTGGTTTGGGCAGTTTTAGTCGAGGATTTAGTGGTGTTGACTAGCATATTTTCGATAGAGGTCACCCGTAAGGGTCGCTTGGTGATGGGGTCGTAATATACGTACATGAACGGAAAATCGAAATCTGAAACAAAACATATTTGAGAAGTGAAATTAATTTATCTCTTCTCTATCTCTAGTAACTAGTACTGTAACGACAAGCCGGTCATCCTGACCACGCGCAGTCACAAACATCGCATAGATCACAGCACCGAGTAGTATATCTTTTAGTGGCACATGAGAGTGTTAAATTTCGAGGCCAAAAATTCTCTCGAATGTGCCATGAAAATACGAAATACAAACAACATTTTTTGTTAAATTGTGAAAGGCTTTCGCGGCCATCGTCACTTACATGGTGGTTCTTCGGGTAGTAAGGCCGACGTGTTTTCAGAGAAGAACTCGACGTTTCGCCAACACGAGTGGTTAGCATTTTCAAAAGTTATTTTAAAAATTTTCGCTTTCTGTAGTCGCTGTCAAATGCTTAAATGTTATCGATACTTTCAATACAATTTCACAGCATCCAGTGGTCTTTCTGTGTCGTTACTATAAGAACGGTTTGTTGGCACGCGACTGTTGGACTGTGTTTGCTCGTAGTTGCTTCAATTTCAAGTTATTTTCAAGAAGATGGATGTTGATTATTAAAGTGGTAGTGATACCCCATCAGATAGATCTGAGAAAGCAAAGGCAATAGTATCTTATATGTTACCGGCCAAATCCAAGTTAATATATGAGAAAACGTATGACCAATTTCGTGAATGGAGCGACAAGAAACATGTAAAAAAGTTTTCTGAAAATGTGCTTATATGCTATTTTGAGGAAAAATCTAAAATTATAAAACCTCCTACGTTATGTAGTGTCTACTCAATGTTGAAAAGTACATTGAATGTTAGGGAAAATATTGATATAAGAAAGTTTTCAAAATGGGTCCCGGTCATTAACCCTTTCGGTCACTGTGGTCATTTAAACGAACATTGAATTTGTATGTCTTCAAATGCCACCAGAATAATTTTTACGCCGTAATATCATAGTGTTCCGTAAAACGAACCTGTCTTAGCATATTAATGATCTTTCCCGCCATCTATTGGCTACTGTTCGAATGTTTCATATGGAATTATTTCTCATGTAGGGAAACTTTGTAGTGGGAATTTTTGTGATAAAAAAGGTAAGTTTTCGGAAGAAATAAATTCTATGCGATAGATTATACTATTGACTGCAAGTTTGATATATATTTTTCACACGTTTCTCTTTTTTTGGTTTGTTGACGTGTTCGTTTTAACGAACATTGTGACTCCAGGTCAAACTTTTTTTGCAGGACTTGTTGAAATAAGTTGATAACATGGCTAAACGAAGAGGTCTAACAGAGGCGGAGTTGTTAGATTTAATGGACAATTTTTCAGATATTGAAGTGCTCAGCGATGATGAGCTTGATCTATTAGAAGAATCAACCTCTGAAGGTATTATAATAGGTAATAGTTAGTTGACAATTATTGTGTAATACTATTTCAGGCAAAATCGGTGAATCGTCGTCTTCATCATCTCCACCGTCCACATCTTCACCCAAGCGGAGTAAGGTTGAAATACGACCTGTTTCAGAAGTTCGTCTTGATCAGATTGATCATTTTTCTGTTTTTGATCCAAGTAAAGATGGTTCCAGATGCAAGAATGGAAGCTGTATGAAGAAAACACATTTCTGTTGTAAGAAATGTAAAGTACATTTATGCATCAACAGAGATCGCAACTGTTTCTGGGATTTTCACCATAGATAAATGCTGACATTTCATTGTTTTTTCTGACATTTTTTGCAATAAACTTATTTATTTGAAGATCATATCGAGTTTCATTGAGTTCGTTATAATGAAAAATTTTTTTTTTCAAAAACCAATGACGTCACATTGTTCTGGATTTTTCTAAAAATCTTCAAAAAATCAATACTTAAAAATTTTCAAACAATAATTTTTTTTCTCCCAAAAACAAAAAGTCGTGACCGAAAGGGTTAAGAACAAAAGTGTCGGATACCGAGGAAAGAAATCTAAAGTATTTTTTATTTGTACCTAGGTTGTCCTAATTTTGGGTATCAGCGGTGCTTGTCGCCATGAAAATTATTACATATAACTATTAATGCCATTGAAGATGCTGGATCTATATTGATTGTTGAAATACCTGTCATGGTTCCGTCAATCCAAAGCGGGAACGGTACTTTAGAACCATGCAACTTGCTTGAAAAACAGTACACGTAGCAAACCATATATTTTTCGTTGCTTGTATGCATTTCGGAATACGAATAATCACATCAGTATGTCCCACAAAAGAATTTAGTCTCGCATCCATCTCGCTCCCGCATTCCCGCGTTGGTTTGAGGAAACCTTTACGAAGGCCTATTGCGCAAGAATAACGGTTACGGTTTCAAATTCTAATTATTTTGAGATATACCGCAAGTATAGAGCACTACACGGCCACCTCATACAATAAGTAACAGATTCTTTTTGAAATATTCGAGAGAAAAATGTATTAACCAACATGTGGAGATAAATAAAATGGAAGAAATTCCTAGCTTGATAGCAAAATGGCTTGGAAAAGACGTGTATAACGATGTGACACTTGACCCCCCATGCTATTTGAAATTTTTGAGTTGATGTGCCCCCCCGCGCCCCCTGTCTCCATAATTTTTATTTCAAAAAGTAGTATCGGTGAAACCCTCCAAACGGTTTTTTATTCATGTTTCTACGTCGAACCGTTCAAAAGTTAACATGAGGGGGGACTAAAAAAAGCCGCACTGTAAGAAGATAGTTTATTGAAAAACAAAATTGAGATTTTTAACCAAATATTGAATTGTCCATCTTCTTCCAAACAAATTGAAATATCTAATAAAATTGTGGAATCAACTCTTCAAGAAATATCTAACGTTTCTGATCAGCAGCATCATGGAACATCTTCGGGAATTTATGTTGGAAGTAATTGTTTAAACTTTACTTACTATCAATTATTATTTCATTAAATGAAATTGTTTTACGATGAATAAACAATTTAAAAATGAATTATTCAAAAAGTAATATTTCATGTTTATTTTGTGAATTATTTTGGCAGTAAAAAAAGTCTTTTTTCTGAAATCGTTCAAGAATGCCCTCGGAGTAACTTCAGGCCTCAAAATACGCTAATCCAGTATTTTAGTCCGTTGCTAAGCAACGAACTTTCTCGGACCGTTTTCAAACCTAAACGGTACGGGAAAAATATTCCCGTATCGTTTTCGATACGGGTATATTTTTGCCGGCTTGTTTACATTTTAGACAGTTATTGAATTCACGTAAACAATATGTAGAGTATGTGTACCTCGTAGTAAAAGCACATTCCCAGAGTTCAATTTACATTGTCGTCCGGGAATGTATTGCTTTTACTGCTAGATACACAATATACTATTTTTTCACGGTGAGGAAAATTAAACATTTACGCGTCAATAGAGATGCAGAAATGTCAAGTTTTTTTGACAGTTATACAAAATAGTAATTTACGTAACAAGTCCGGAAAATACTGTTTTTTGGACGAGTAGACCAAATTCTAGGACGAGCGTTAGCGAGTCCTGGAAGTCTACGAGTCCAAAAAAACTGTTTTCGGACGTGTTACGTACACTATTTTTTCGGCAATCATGTAGAATAACAAATCAATGAGACGTATTTAGTCTAAGAGACGAAGAGAGGTCGACTTTCACCCATCTGTTAACCGGATGAAATGATTCCAAATTTGAATATTTCGAACATTTCAGTTCTTATTTGTATTATATTTTGAAATTCGAACAGAAGATAGGTACCAAAAGAAACATTCTAATTCTTATTCATATTAATATTTGTATTAAAATTCGAGCACTTCCCGGCCTAGTCCGGGAAGTACGTACTTCCCGGACTAGGCCGGGAAGTGCTGCTTTTCAAAGAAAAAGTGTCCGGGAAGTGAACACTTCCCGGATGGTTGCCGAAAAAATATAATTCATGCTGGGTCACATGACCCCTCCAAAATTGGCCTGGGCTTGTAGTCAATTGAGTTATCAACATGGAAAGCATGGAAACGAGTAAATATAATGAAATTATAAAAAATGATGGTGGACAGGTGCCCAACAGTTTACTAGTCTAATAATAAAATGGATTAAGCAATCCAGACTTCTGCATTTAACCTATACAATAGGTATAATCGTCGGCAAGTCTCCAACAGAAAACAACTACTGCCCCCTACGACCATTGAATTATATCTGTTAGATTCTTGGCAAAGTATTCTACAAGAACTACTTTGCAATGTTCTCCCAATCTCAACGCCAAAACATGTCTCAACCCACACGAGGGAACACCTAGGGACCGGTTTCATGGTTCCTTGCCAATCATCAGCGCAGGGTAGCTCACCCAACGCAATCGGAAAATATCTTGACCCCAAGATTGTAGTTTTCTGTTGGATACTTGCCGACGATTATACCTATTGTATAGATTAAATGCAGAAGTCTGGATTGCTTAATCCATTTTATTATTAGTTTAATGGGCTTCTGCCAAGTAGTGTCATCAAATATTTTCTTCTGAGTTTACTAGTCTGTTGAAATAATCCACACTAGTGATACCATTATATGCAATTAGTATACTTGATCAATATAAATAT
This sequence comes from Chrysolina oricalcia, assembly GCA_944452925.2. Lineage (NCBI taxonomy): Eukaryota > Metazoa > Arthropoda > Insecta > Coleoptera > Chrysomelidae > Chrysolina > Chrysolina oricalcia. Next base: position 4,483,482 of record OX101815.2, on the reverse strand, counting down.
TTGGTAAATAAATATCAAATTGAGGAAAAATTGTAAAATTAATGATAGAGTATGAAAGAACGTAGGAACCGGACGAGTTTAAATTTCAAGTTTCAAATACCCTGGGATATTTGCATAGCTAAGAGCGAACTTTTCTACTTCATTCGGGCTTCAAGCATTTGGTAGTAAATGATCGTAAATTTATTGAATCTTTACCTTTCGTTTCATACACATATATTCCAAAAATAGCTACAATAAAAACACAAACACAAAACTGGTTCATTTTTCGAAAGCACAGGCGGAAATACTCGACTGTTTCTTCTGGTCGGGTCTTTACCTTGAGGTGCTAAAACAACTGAACGAGATTGAGGATGGCCAGCTCGATTGTACCTACATACATATACAAGTCGTTAAACATACTTCTACGTGCAGAAAGAAACCCGCATTTCTCATTTTACTCCATAGAAACTGGGTCAAAATCTGAGTGATTTGAATACGCCCACGAATGCAAAATTATAATTTTTGGTATTTTGAGAGGCCGTTAGAATATTTTATGTGAAGGAATATCTGAATTGGAAACTGTTCTGAAGCTGCATTTCGAGACAAGCTTCTTGGACAGAAACAAATGGACATATTCCCCATAAAAGTAGGCACTTCAGTACTCGAGCGAAATGCCTAATTCTCATGGAGTATTCAGATGCCTGTTTAGAGACGTGTCGTCGATTTTAAATGATCAATTAGTGATCATTTGCATATCAAATAAAATTTTCGGTGTATTCTCTTGAGGAGAAAGTGTTAGGATGAATAATGAAGTGTCAACAACACTTTCATACTTACTTTTGAATAGGTGTTACCATTCGGTATATTGAACACCATCTTTCACCTTTATTTCAAAATTTGAGTTCGTGAGAAAAAAATTGTTATATTGTTAAGAAAACATCGTGAAAATCAAGGATGGGAGTGTAGCCTAGTCAAATGTATAATTAAAAAAAAGTTGTATAGTCACCGAAAATTATGATCATGGTGTCATTCGATTAGAGTAGAAAGTTTAAGGAAAGTTCCCTAAAGGGACCGAAAAAAATTGCAAAAGTTATAAACAATTGGGTGAAAAACAAAGTCATGCTTTATTTTTTTTAATATCTCGAAAAATATTTAATATTTTCGAAATATTAAAAAAGGCCAGAAAAGATCAGCAAATTTGCTGAAAAAAAGTTATGACTTCCGAAACTGTACCTCCAATATTTATAATTTTTACAGAGCCCTGAAAATAGAGCCAAAAACGGGTAGTCTGGCTTCCGCGCGCGTTGCGTCACTTTGACACAACAACAACAAAAATTATTTTAATATATTAAATATGAATATTAGGGAATAAAAAAACTCATGTCCTATTGGGATACATCAATCAACAATAATCCGCAGTTGAAAAATGTTTATCCAAATTTCTCCATAAATTATACATTTGTTAATTAACAAAATTTTCTAAACTGAATGTTAGCATAAAATCCTCTATAATTATTGAACTAAAACTCTGGGATTTTTCACTAAGTGAAGTTTTTCTTAATAGGCTTACAAAAAGATAACCATTGCAAAAATTGTGAAAATTTTGATTTTCCACTTATTTACAGTTGAAAAAAAAATTGATATTTTTTTTTTATTTTAATATTTTGAATGTTTCTATTTCTAAGGGTTTGAAGCTACATAAAAATAATTTTTTACAACCATTGTTTAAAAATTTGTTATAAACACACACATTGTTTATGAGCAAATCAATTTTTTAAAAATTTTTTTTAGATATTCAATGATGAAAATTGTGATTTTTGAAGAAAACACGATTACTCAAAAAAATGTATTTGTTGCTGAAAAATGTGTTTGTTAATTAACAGTCGTTATTTGCAGCTAAATATTAAAATTAGCGCCCAATTTTTTCTCTAAAAATCATTTCTATTGTTCTTTGAGATTCTTAAAAAAAATTTCTCCCAATTTTTCACTTGTTTATTTAACACGTTGACTGCCATGTCGGTCTATGAGGCCGAGGAAAAATTATTCTGGTGAGCCACCTCGGTCTCATAGACCGAGGTTGAGGTTGATACACCAGGCCAACTCGGTCTATGGGACCGAGCCAATTGAACTTTTCTTGAAGCCATCGGTCTAAATTATTGTCGATAATATCGCGAAAACAGACCGAGACGGCTTCAGTTGCAAATTGTTCTCATTCGACGCACAGACCGAGTCGGCGTGGCAGACAAATCAGTAAAAACAACGAATTTTTGGAAGACGAATATTGTAAACTCAGTCTCAATTTCCGAAAAATTCAACGATATACTATCTTCTGTAGGCTGTACCTACGTAGAGTCCATAATGGTTTCTGGGACAAAATTTTCGATTTTGCTTCGGCTCTGATACCAAAAATGAAAAAATGAGCACGGCAGTCAACGTGTTTTAGTAAACAATTTTTTATAAACAAATTAATTTTTTCCGTTTATTTTTTTGATACTAATTCTGTGATAGAAATAGCCATGTGTTTATTTAAAGAAAAAAATTCTATTCTTTATACAATTTTAACTATTATTATGCCTTGAAACTTGTCTTTTTATACGATTTTTGGTTTTATAATTACAATAACTGTTGATCTATTGCTGACATAACAATAATGCTTTATGTCTCTATGTTCACTAATAATTTTTTTTTCTTTGGTGTTCTGGCATCGACTGCTACGGTCATTAGCCACGTGTTCTGGATAGGCCTTGTTACTAACTCCATGCGCCACCTAAGGAGCAGCACTGTTAATTGGAACGCAACAGTGAATCGTGCTGGACTCACCCCAGTTCAGCCACGAGATTTGAATAATTTAATCGGTCAAATTAAATTAAAAAATCCCAGCCGCAACTGGGGCTCGAACTCCGGACCTTTCGACCCAAAGTCGGACGCTCTAACCACTGCGCCACGCCCCGACATTCACTAATAATTAATTAACAATTTAAGCCTTTTGCTAGTTCTAGCTCTATTATTTATTTAATTATTGACTATTATTTATAAAAAGAAAATTCCATATTTTTCAATTTAAAAATATTTTTATCTACCGTTGAATTATGAGGATTTCAATACTCACACTTTCAGTAGTTTAGGTATAATTAGAAACAATTAAAATTATATTTGCTTGGAATTCGAGAAAAATATTTCAAGATTAAAATCATTACTTTAATTTGATTTTACTTTTATTCAATTTTCTAAATAATAGTCTATGATTAAATAAACAACAGAGCTACAGCAGTAATGAAAGACTCAAATTCTTAGTTATTTAATAATAACAAACAAGACCTGAAGCATTATTGTTATAACTGCAATAGTTTAATTATTGTATTGTATTGTAATTATAAAAGCGAAACATCGGATTATAAGGACAAGTTTCAAGGCATAATGACCTATGAGCTACTATGCCTTCAAGAACAAAATATCTACATGGCTTCTGGAAAACGAAATTATTGTCAGCACCTTGTTTGACAGCTAGAACAACTCCTATCCCCTTGTCTGGATTTGTTGAAATCTTATCTGACAGGTAGATCTCAAGTAGTAAAAATAGGTAATTTACTGAGTACTGAGAAATGTATTGATAGGGGTGTTCCTCAGGGTTCAGTCTTGGGTCCATATCTCTTTATAATCTATTCAAATGATCTAATAGTTTCTCTGAACAAAATGTCTCCAAATTCTCAAATAGTGTGCTATGCGGATGATACAAATATTCTTGTTGCCAACACAACTTTAGAACAAGCCCGGACCAATATGTGTAATATTTATCATCATATTGCTGAATGGTCAAGAAAAAACAGTCTGATTCTAAATGAAACAAAAACACAGGCAATTTATTTCTCTATGCGAGCGTCACAACAGACTCCCGAGCCCCTTTCAACTGATGATGGTGAAATTTCATTTGTTGAAAACACTAAACTATTAGGCATTGTTATAGATTCTAGGAGCCATTGGACACAACACATTGAAACTCTATGTAAAAAGCTTCGTAGTGGCTGTTATTCACTCAATTTTATGGCAAGGCAGTGCAGTACACAGATACTTCTTACAATATATTATGCCAGTTTTCATTGTCATCTGCGCTATGGTATACTTAACTGGGGATGTTCAACCAACATGGAGAGAGTTTTTCTTCTACAAAAGTATGCAGTTAGGATTATAGCCAAACTTGCATATAGAGATTCATGTAGATTAGCATTCAAAAACCTGAAAATACTCACCTTGGCGGAAATATATATTTATTAAATATGTATATATGTGTACAAAAATAGGTCATTATTTGCTTCCAATCAAAACATTCATGAGCATGAAACTAGATCCAAGAATCTATTGATGCCAGAAGCACACAGGTCCTCATTTTATCAGAAAAATCTTCAATTTATGGGCTGTAAAGTATTTAATTCATTAACCAAAGATATGCAGACATCCCCAAATCTCTTTATTTTCAAACAACGGGTGAAAGAGCTACTACAAGCGAGAATCTGTTATACATTGGAGGAATATTTTAATTGTCCCTGAATTGTAAATGTCTATTTTATCAATTTTATTAATTCTATGAATTTTTTATGGCATGATATTTTAATTTGTTGACGTATTATGTAATTCTCCACACGTGGCTTTGACGTTTTCTTTTATTATTGTGCTATGTTTACTGTTTGTATTATACATGTACTTTTAAATTGAAGAAATAAATTATTATTATTATTATTATTATTATTATTATTATTATTATTATTATTATTATTATTATTATTATTATTATTATTATTATTATTATTATTATTATTATTATTATTATTATTATCTTTTTAAAGTATTTTATTGTGTTATATATATTTTACACTCTATTTTTATGTATAATATATAAAAATCTTAATCTCTTAATTTATAATTATAGCGTGCCTGTATATTATGTGTATATACTTACATTTATTTATATTATTAGCTGTGGTACTGTGGTTGTGTGTTCATGGACATCTTCAGGTATGTGCATGACCTCTAAGGATTATACTTATAATTCCATGATACTATTCGAGCAATGTTCATGTATCTTCATATAATATGACCGCCTGTAGACAAGCCGCTAGCTTAAATGGGATTCCTGTCATATTATTGACCTACATCTATATTCATTATACTCATACTAAAACTCACAAAATAATAAAACAATTCACAATGCAGAATATGATTCCATGTTACTCACCACGGCCCTACATCTATATACATCTAGATTAATATTAATATGATATTTTACATTTCAAAAACAAAATTCTATGTACATATACCTACACCACGGACAGTCTATGACTTTGTGGGGTCCCCCTGTTTATTTGTTATTACTACCCTTGAATGTAACACTTGTCATTATTATCCAAATAAACGTTATTATTATAATAATATTAAAAAGGTAAAAAAATTGAGAATAATTTTTCTTCATAAAACACAACACATTACTATTTTTATTACAGAATTAAGTATTTAATTAATTTGTATACTTATGACAAATTGTTTAATAAATAAACAAATGAAAAATTAAAATTTTTGTTTTTAAAATCTCAAAGAACAATATAGATTATGATTTTTAAAGAAAAAATGGTTCCTTAATTTTAATATTTAGCCGCAAACAACGAATGTTAATTAACAAACGCATATTTTAGAAACAAATAAATTTTGTCAAGGAATTGTTTTTTCTTTAAAAATGATAATTTTCATCATATTACAAAAAAATGCTCATAAACAATGTATTTGTTTACAACAATTATTCAAACATTGTTGGTAAAAAAATGAAAAAAATTATTTGTTTAGATCGAGAGCTCGTAAGTGGTTCGATAATGGAATGTAACTTTGTAACCAAAGAATAATGACTTCAATTGCATCAAAATCTTTCTTAAACTGCTTGGAGGGGGGGCCCCGTCTGGTCGTATCTTCTGGTTGTGATCTGCTGCGGGATGTTATGTCACACGTCACATAATATAAGATCCGCGTTAACATCTATACACAGCGTGGTGTCAAAGAAAAAGGTAAAAATGGTGGCAAAGACCAAAAGCAAAAAGGTTTTGCTGGCTTTCTTATCGAGCATATATTTCGACTGACCTCTGTCTGTAGATAGGAGTGAATTGCGGCGCCGTCGCGACAACCAAATCTGGTCATTGACCGAATATGTCGATCGGTGCAATTGGTACTAATAATAATAATTATTATACTTTAAATTATCAAAACCACACTGAGCTTTCCCAAACACCCTTAGAAATCGAAACATTCAAGGAATAGAAAACAAAAATTTAATTACTTAAAAAAAATATTTTCAATTTTAATAAAAAAAGTGGAAAATCAAAATTTTTGTAAGCCTATTAAGAATAACTTTACTAAGTGAAAAAAACCCTAGGGTTTTCAATAATTATCGGAATTTTTGTTAACATTCAGGTTATTCACAAATGCATAGTTTATGGACAATTGGGATCAAATTCTTGTAACCACAGATTATTGTTAATTGATGTATCCCAATAGTACTCATCGACAAGCATAAGGATGCCTCTGAGAATTGGTTGCGCAGTAGACAAAACCCTGGAGTGGGGCAGGAGCTCAATCGCTCTGCCTTATTAAACAGTAGTCGATCTTTGTCGCACATCTACTCACGCTTTCTATCGTTTGCGCATCTCAGAGGCATCCTTACGCTTGTCGATCTGTACATGCACTTCTTTATTCCTCAATATTCATATTTAATACGAGGGATGACATTAAAGTAAGGTCTCCAACGCTGCAACTTCGCCGGATCACGCGCTAGGCGAAATCTGGCAACACCGCCGTGTTCCTTGGTTCCCCCACTACCACTTTGCTGCTGGGTGAGGCTTCCCCGACCGCTCAGTCTTGGCTGAGCAGCCGTCAACGATGGAGGTACCACTCGCGTCAGCGTCCAAGTGCGAATTGCGTTCTGTAATACGTTTTTTGAGTGCGAAAAAGGTGACAACTATTGAAATCCATCGTCAACTAGTTGAAGTTTACGGGGAAAAGTGTATGGACATAAAAAACGTGCGTAAGTGGAGCCGCGAGTTCAATTCCGGGCGCACTAATGTTCACGACGAGGAGAGAAGTGGCCGACCGTCGGTCTCGGATGCGATTGTTCAAGCAGTGGAGGCAGAAATGCTCAAAAACCGCCGTGCGACAATTAGGGACTTGGAAGAGAAGCTTGGAGGAGTGTGTAGCAGCGAAACAATCCGTCATATCCTTGTGAACAAGTTGCAGTACCACAAAGTTTCTGCCCGATGGGTGCCGAAACAGCTGACCGAAGACCACATGAAGCGGCGCGTGGAATGTGCGACCAAAGTTGTGGCCCGTTTTGAAGAGGAAGGCGATGATTTTTTGGAAGGGTTTGTTACGGGGGATGAAACGTGGGCTCATCACTACACACCCGAAACAAAGGAGTCGTCCAAACAATGGCGCCATAGCGATTCTCCGAAACCCAAAAAGTTTAAGGCGACACTGTCAGCCGGCAAGGTGATGGCTACGGTGTTTTGGGATCGCCACGGGGTATTGTTGGTGGATTTCATGCCAAGGGGAACCACTATCAATGCAGCAAGGTACTGTGAGACCCTGGAAAAGCTTCGTCGTGCCATAAAAAACAAACGCCCGGGATTGCTGAGCAAAGGAGTGAAATTTCACCACGACAACGCGCGCCCGCACACAGCCAACGTTACCCTTGACCTGCTCAAGACATTTGGCTGGGAAATCATCGATCACCCTCCCTATAGTCCCGACGTGGCCCCCAGTGACTACCACATGTTCCCCGCCCTGAAAAAACATCTCGGAGGGAAGAAGTTTGATAGTGACGCGGAGGTTCAGGAAGAGGTCAACACCTGGCTGCGCGAGACGGACGGAGAGTGGTATTCTGCCGGCATAGACAAGTTCATCGTGCGGATGCGCAAGGTGTTGGAAAAAAATGGCGATTATGTAGAAAAGTAGCCAAGACGTTGGCCTTTCCAACGGTGTATCGCTTTTTGTAAATAAATGTCATTTTCTATGAAAAAAAAAAAATTGGAGACCTTACTTTATTGTCAGCCCTCGTATGTTAAAATAATTTTTTTTGTTGTTGTGTCAGAGTGACGCAACGCGCGCGGAAGCCAGACTACCCGTTTCGGGAGTCGGAACTTATTTTCAGCAAATTTGCTGATGTTTTCAGATCTTATTTAACAATAAATGTTCTGAACAACTTTTCCGAATAACATATTTTGCTATCTTTTCAAACAATTGTGTTTTGAGAAAATTATTTAAATTTTTTCCCCACCAAACACGAAAAGACGAAAGGCACTGTACAAGGTCTTTTGTGGGTTTTCTTTGATGCAGAAGCAATTGCACGAATCGATATTTGTCAAAATATTAAAAATAAAAGAATTTCCAATTTGATGCGTACATTTTTCGAAAAAAGTAGTCATGCACATACAAATTACTTCTCTACTTTACAATTTCAAAAGTATTGTATCAAATGTCTTGAATTTGCAGCATATCGTTTCTATTCAAGAAAATTTGGTTATTCTGATCAAATCGAAAGTTTATATTCAAAACTTTAAAATTCTTGAGCAATTTTCTAATTTTAAGAAAATATTCTTGTACTGAGAGAACTAAAGTACTCGTCAGAATTCTTATTTTAGTTCAAAATATTCAGTTTTCTTCTTTCAAGTTGATATTATTCTCAAACTATACTAATATTTTCTTCAGATAACATTTCTGATGATTTCATTTCGAAAAATTTCAAATACTCAAGACAAATGAACATTTCTGCATGCTGAGAAAATAGAAATATTCTTGAATCTGGTTGCAATAAAAATTTCGAAAATTTCCAATAAACCACTCAATACTGGAACCTATTTTTGACCAGAACTGAATTTGTTATTTCGAAATGAAGAAATTAATTTGCGATTATTATTACATGGATTGATCATCAAGAACTGATGAAAATAATCATTCCTTACAGCACATGTACAAAAACAGGTTTAAATTCAGATTTGGATGGTCACAAATAAGTTTTCGAAATAATGCAGATTTTGTTATTCCAAGAATATAATCCTGTTATATTCACACAATAAAATATTATTTCAAATGGAGAATTTAATGTTCTCATAAGTATCAATTCAGCTGAAGAAATTTACTTCAAATTAGGTAATTTTATATTTCAGATCAAGAATTTAAACATTTTTACATGAAGATCCTGATTCTCTGTTACAATGAATCAAGATTACTTTTATGAAACGAAAATCTTTCAACGTTTCAAGTGGTGAACATCTGATTATTGGATCAAAAGATGTGATCTTTTTTCACTTTTTCACACCGTTTTAACATATATGTAGCCTTAATATGGGGAAATGGGTCAAACTGTTATCTACAAAAAAATTTAATTATTCAAAAAGCTGCCTTACGCATGTTAGGTTTTTTTTGTGGGGTTTAGGAACTTCATATTGATAATGCACCTAGTTCTGAAAAATGGATTCATTTATTGAAACAATTGTGGCTACGAATTTAATTACACACATATACATAAATCAGGAAATGGTTTCTTCCAGCGGAATTATCAAATATCGATAATCCAAAGAATTATTGGGTAGGCTTCAAAAAGGCTGATATCATGAGCCAAAACACAATGGATTCTCTTTAACAATGCTAGAGCTTTTTTTTCAAATCAAGCAAATCTCATTTTCAATAAACTCATAAAAATGAACTGATGAGTCAACACTTTGACTCGCAACTTCTCACACAGGCACGTTGCAAGTCAATGTACCTCATCTCAGTACTGTACATATAATAACACGTAACTTCTCACACAGGCACGTTAGTAATTATTATATTTCCAATACAGCTCACAGACATGTAACTTCTCACAAAGGCACGTTACAAGTCCTTCCCTTCTCGAAAATCCAACAAAAGCAGGCAACTCCTGACCAAGCCACGTTGCAAGCCAATAAACACTCACATCAGCCTAATAATAGGTAACTTCACACACAGGCACGTTACAATCACCAGGCTGAAATGAATACAACGGTGATATGCAACTTCTCACACAGGCACGTTGCAAATCACCGAATGACATGTAACTTCACACACAGGCACGTTACAAGTCCTTGGTTTCTCGAAAATCCAACAAAAGCAGGCAACTTCTCAGAAAGGCACGTTGCAAGCCAATAAACACTCAAATCAGCCCAATAATAGGTAACTTCACACACAGGCACGTTACAAACCATCAGGCTGAAATGAATACAACGGTGATATGCAACTTCTCACACAGGCACGTTGCAAATCAACGAATGACATGTAACTTCACACACAGGCACGTTACAAGTCCTTGGTTTCTCGATAGCTAAACTGAATATATTCACTCAATTCCAATGTGCAATTTACAAATCTTTACCTCACATAGATGATTTGACTCCAAAATTAATTAATTAATTCAGAAATGTAGACAATATTAAAATAGCTAAAACCAGTTTGAAATCGTTATCACAAGTACATTCAAAATTGAAAACTCCTGTACCAATAAAAAATAGATCCAACATAATTTATGAAATTCCGTGTGGAAGTTGTGATGAAGTATACATTGGTCAGACATGTAGAATGCTCAAAGACAGAATAACGTCCCATAAAAGCGACTGCAGAAGGAATGTGAGATCTTGTAGCCTTGTTGAACATGCAATAGATAAAGACCATATAATTGACTACGATAATGCCAAAATTCTCAATAGTGAACAAAATCTTAACAAGCGTCTCTTTCTTGAAATGGTTCATATAAATAACACAGAAAAAACAATGAATAAAAGAAGAGATGTCAATGACCTCAGTTCCATATATACGTATCTATTAAAAAAACATAAAGAAAATTTCTCACCTCGTCCTCCTTGAAGTGATTTATATATATTTATACCTACTATTATACATTTTCATTTTCTCACTCTGTATCTCTCTCTTTGGAATTCCGATAATATGATTAAGTAATCATAATTTGTTGTCATCCTGCACTTTCAAATTTTTGACACCCATGTTTCTTTTTGTCTCCAATTTACTCTGAATATTATGTTAGTAAGTATTCTCTATTTGTAACACTATGTCATTTTTATATACAACTAATTTTAGTTAAGTCTTGAAGAAGAAAATAAAAATTTTCGAAAGCTTGACGAAAAAACGAAGAAATCGTATTAATGGTCTACAATTGACTGCTTCCTGATGTTGACTTCCTTTGTTTCTATTTTTACATCCAAGTGTTGTACAACTTCGCACTTGATTTTACCGTACTGATGAGAGCTTAAGCTCGAAACACGTGTCTACGGTTGCAGAACATTTTGAGGGTTATACCCAATAACTTTTCTATTTATATTTTTATATATTGCCCCTCGCTAAATCCATCCTTATTTATATATATATATATATATATATATATATATATATTCCCTCAAACCCTCAAAATGTTCTGCAACCGTAGACACGTGTTTCGAGCTTAAGCTCTCATCAGTACGGTAAAATCAAGTGCGAAGATGTACAACACTTGGATGTAAAAATAGAAACAAAGGAAGTCAACAACAGGAAGCCAACCACACATTTGTGGCTTCGGTTAGAAGACCTTGTGCTTACAAGGCAACAACTAACGTCGCCACGGAGGCAGCTATAGCTACCAGCGTGACAATCCTACCCAGGAAAATACAAATAAGGATGGATTTAGCGAGGGGCAATATATAAAAATATAAATAGAAAAGTTATTGGGTATAACCCTCAAAATGTTCTGCAACCGTAGACACGTGTTTCGAGCTTAAGCTCTCATCAGTACGGTAAAATCAAGTGCGAAGATGTACAACACTTGGATGTAAAAATAGAAACAAAGGAAGTCAACAACAGGAAGCCAACCACACATTTGTGGCTTCGGTTAGAAGACCTTGTGCTTACAAGGCAACAACTAACTTCGCCACGGAGGCAGCTATAGCTACCAGCGTGACAATCCTACCCAGGAAAATACAAATAAGGATGGATTTAGCGAGGGGCAATATATAAAAATATAAATAGAAAAGTTATTGGGTATAACCCTCAAAATGTTCTGCAACCGTAGACACGTGTTTCGAGCTTAAGCTCTCATCAGTACGGTAAAATCAAGTGCGAAGATGTACAACACTTGGATGTAAAAATAGAAACAAAGAAAGTCAACAACAGGAAGCCAACCACACATTATACCCAATAACTTTTCTATTTATATTTTTATATATTGCCCCTCGCTAAATCCATCCTTATTTGTATTTTCCTGGGTAGGATTGTCACGCTGGTAGCTATAGCTGCCTCCGTGGCGACGTTAGTTGTTGCCTTGTAACCACAAGGTCTTCTAACCGAAGCCACAAATGTGTATATATATATATATATATGTTGTTGACTTCCTTTATTTCTATTTTTACATCCAAGTGTTGTACATCTTCGCACTTGATTTTACCGTACTGATGAGAGCTTAAGCTCGAAACACGTGTCTACGGTTGCAGAACATTTTGAGGGTTATACCCAATAACTTTTCTACTTATATTTTCATATATTGTTCCTCGCTAAATCCATTCTTATTTGTATTTTCCTGGGTAGGATTGTCACGCTGGTAGCTATAGCTGCCTCCGTGGCGACGTTAGTTGTTGCCTTGTAAGCACAAGGTCTTCTAACCGAAGCCACAAATGTGTGGTTGGCTTCCTGTTGTTGACTTCCTTTGTTTCTATTTTTACATTCAAGTGTTGTACATCTTCGCACTTGATTTTACCGTACTGATGAGAGCTTAAGCTCGAAACACGTGTCTACGGTTGCAGAACATTTTGAGGGTTATACCCAATAACTTTCCTACTTATATTTTCATATATTGTTCCTCGCTAAATCCATCATTATTTGTATTTTCCTGGGTAGGATTGTCACGCTGGTAGCTATAGCTGCCTCCGTGGCGACGTAAGTTGTTGCCTTGTAAGCACAAGGTCTTCTAACCGAAGCCACAAATGTGTGGTTGGCTTCCTGCTGTTGACTTCTTTTTTTCTATTTTTACATCCAAGTGTTGTACATCGTCGCACTTGATTTTACCGTACTGATGAGAGCTTAAGCTCGAAACACGTGTCTACGGTTGCACAACATTTTGAGGGTTATACCCAATAACTTTTCTACTTATATGTTTGTATGTATATTTTTATACAGTTTTATAACTTTGACTATTGTCCTATTTCACCTTGACGTGTATCATAATATTGTAAATATTTCTGAACTAAATAAGTTCTATTCAATTCAAAACATTTTAAAGTTAATAATAGTAAAAGTGGTCAATTCCCTGGAGACATTTATAATTTTTTTTGAGCAATTGCATTTTTTCAACCAGAACAGTTGACGAGATTTGAAAATAGATAATCTTGTTTGGATCCCAGAGACGGTATAAAATCCATCTTTCATCAAATCGATCGTTATGCGTTTATTTCGGGAAGTTTCTTTTATCAATATCATTATTTTCGATAGCTCTATCTTATTGGCAGAATTACGATTAACATTTTTACCCAGTCATGCATACTTATAAAAATAACATTACCGAGCCTAGTCGATGGAACCAAGTATAACAGTGCAGTTTTAAATTTCGAAATTTCCAAACAAGCCAAAAAGTGCACTTTAACTCTGCTATGTACCTATCTGATGCATTCTCATTCGAATTATTGCACAACATAACGTTCGACATGTGGTCAATTTTGTGGTCTTGTTAGTTACAGAAAACAATCGAATCAAGAAATATTTCCGGAGGTAATAGCTTTACTGTTTACTGGTTTGGACTTTCCTTGGTTGCCAATATTGTATAAGATTTTTTCTACAAAATAATTAAAAATCATTACGGGATCTAATTTAATAGATGCCTGTGATCACTTGAACAGTTATTGTTATATTTTCAACCTTCTGGGTCGACATTTCATGGAGCTCATTCAGCGAGACTGATTTGTGTCGATTTTTTGTGAAAGTCAGGTATGTTTCTATGTAATGAATATCAGAATAGAAGTGAAGAGCCATATATTTAATTCAACTCATATACAGGGTGTTTATTAAGTACTTGTGCAAATTTTAAATGGTAAATCTTTTACTAATTTTAAAATGAAAAATTCACATCAACAAATGTTTCGTTTCGGAGATACAAAGTGTTGAAGTTGATATTGTATTTTTAAATTGTTTTGAATAACTTTTGCAAAAAATCAATAAAATTTGGTGTCCGCGGTTTTTTTGAGGCCAGAAATCAAAATTTGGTATTAATTTTTATGTAGCATTTAAAGGGGGCTGCGTACGTTATCATTATTTATTTCAATTCGATCTTACTTGTTCGACAGTAAACTTTTGGGATTTTTATATTTAAACCTTATTCTTACACATTTTTTTAAGTAAAACAGGATTGCTTGCTCAACAACGCCAGGGGCAACTGTTTCTGAGAAATTTGTAAATTTCTGCATAGATAGATGTGAGGCGCCACTTAGGCGCCTTACGAAGTTCCTCAGAACTTCACAAAAACTGAGTATATGATAGATACAACTTCTTTTCCACGAAGATGCATCGAGCTATAATTAATTCTCAAGATACAAGATGTTGAAAAACCGATATTTTTTAAAATTCAACACCCTGTAGTTTGAGAACGAATAATTTTTCGATGCATCTTGATTCATTTTGGCAGGATCTATCAAATACATTTATCTATGAGTAGACACACCTACTTCTCATTCAATTCTACATTCAATAAATGTTGAAAAAAATAAAATAAAAAATATCGGCTTTTCAACATTTTGTATCTTGAGAATGAGTTATTTCTCGATACATCTTCGTGAAAAAATGTTTATTTTTACGAGATCTATTATATACTCAGTTTGTGTAAAGTTCTGAGCAGCTTCATGTGGCGCCTAAAGTGACCCCATAACCTGCATCGATGCAGAAAGGACCCCGCAAACTGCTTATGGAATTTGGGTCCTGGTGGATTTTTTTGAATTTTTGGTATGATGTACTCCATGTTATTCTCAACCAATGTTACCATTGCGCCAACCCAAAAAAAATAACAGTTTTGCTGCTAGGGGGCGTTGAAATCACCCCTTGCGCAAATTAGAATATTTATTTTGGAACCCGGTAACGATATTTTCACTTGTTTCATTGTTGCTAATGTTGCATCATATTGTGCTGTTTTATAAAAAAATTCTTACCCCCTCCCCTTTTTCCCCCAATTCCTATTATCGAACGCAAAAAAAATATTTCTCGAGTGCCTTCAACTGTATCGTCGAATGTTTAAATATGCCTAAATAAGGAAAATAGCAGTTTTTTATTATTATCCCCCCACCCCCCAAAGGACAAAAAACGAAAAAATTTTGGTGGATTTTTCTGAATTTTTGATATGATGCAGTTCAAGTTATTTTGAATAGAAATAAATCGGGTGACAAACCCCAAAAATGAACAGTTTTGCTGCTAGGGGGCGTCGAAATCATACCTTGCTCAAAATAGACTTTTCATTATTATAGGCGGAAACAATATTTCTACTTATTTATGTTTTATTTTATGCCGAACAATTGTGTAAATTTTTATAAATTAAAAATCTTAAACCTCCCCCTTACCCCCAACCCCTATTTCAAAACACGAAAATAAAAAATTCAGGCACCACCTCAAATTCAAATTGTGGATGTCTAATTTTTATTTATTTTCAAGATATTCGCCAAATTGCTTGATATTCAAAAAAACATGAACTACGCCCTACTAAGAAGTCAGCGAACTCCACTAATATTTTTCTGAAGGGAGGGAAAGGTGAAATTAAACAACTGTACGATTTCCTTAATTTGAGCTGATTAAAACATTTATTTTGATAAAGCATTTACAAGTAGTCGGGAATATATTTTTTTCGTGTTTTAAATTAGGGGTAGGGGATAAGGGGAGGTTTTAGATTTTCATTTCATGAAAAATTACAGAATTGATCAGCATAATCTTAACTAAAATACGTGGAGCTATTATTTCCGCCTATAATAATGAATAGTCTATTCTGAGCAAGGTATGATTTCAACGCCCCCTAGCATCAAAACTATTCACTTTTGGAGTTTGTCACCCAATTTATTTCTATTCAAAATAACTTGAACTGCATCATATCAAAAATTCAGAAAAATTCACCGAAATGTTTTCGTTTTGTGTTATTTGGGGGGTGGGGGGATAATCATAAAAAACTGCTATTTCCCTTATTTAGGCATATTTAAACATTCGACGATACATTTGAAGGCACTCGAGAAATTTTTTTTTGCGTTCCGTAATAGGAGTTGGGGGAAAAAGGGGAGGGAGTAAGAATTTTTTTTATAAAACAGCACAATATTGAGCAATATTAGCAACAATGAAAAAAGTGAAAATAATGTTACCGGGTTCAAAAATAAATAGTCTAATCTGCGCAAGGGGTGATTTCAACGCCCCCTAGCAGCAAAACTATTCATTTTTTTGGGTTGGCGCAATGGTAACATTGGTTGAGAATTACACGGACTACATCATACCAAAAATTCAAAAAAATCCACCGGGACACAAATTCCATAAGGAGTTTGCGGGGTCCTTAGTAAAAAACGTTTGCCTCTTGCGTTGTTGAACTGGTAAAACGTTTTTGTTTAGAAAATGTGTAGGAATAAGATTTGAATATAAAAAATAGCAAAAGTTTACTGTCGAAAAAGTTAGGGTAAATTAAAATATATAATGAGAACGTAAGCAGCGTCCTCTTACATACAAATTAATAACAAGTTTTGATTTCTCACCTCAAAAAAACCCGTTTACTAACTTTTGTTAGTAAAATTCATTTTTTGCAAAGGTTATTCAAAATAATTGAAAATAAAATTACAACTTCAACCTCCGAAACAAAACATTTGCGTACACAATATGTTCATTTGAACTTTTCATCTCAAAAATAGTAAAAAAATTTACCCTTTGAAGTTTGTAAAAATAAATAATTAATACTCTGTATGTTTGAATGTTTTAGACGATGTAGTAACTTGATTACTTATATTTCGGACGTCCATCATCTTAATGGTTGAAAGATTTCTATCTCTTTCAAATTTTTTCACAACGTTTCAATTGCTTGAATCCGCAATCGTCTTCTGGTGAATAGTGACAAAATCAGATGCTACGCGACCTTTTATAGGTCTATAATTAAAGTGTAATTACGCGCGGTCTTGTGGCGCGCGTAGTTTCGCGCTTTTTCTCCCTCCAAAACGGTCCATGAGCGGTTTCCATACGTTTTTAATTTCCACGCATGGTTGACTGAAGGCACCATTGGCTTCTATGTAGGTGGTTTCCATAAATTTCCGTTTGAACCAATGTTCCTCTATATGAAGAACACTAGCTTCGTCCCAGAGAATTCGGTGGTGTTTTGTTCAGGCGTGGTCAGCAATTCCCGATTTTGATGTTTCCCCTCGTTGAGTCCACTTTTTGTGTTCGGCTATTCTTACTGATAATGGCCTCTTGGTCTCTCCGATATAGGAATCTCCACATTCACATGGGACTTTGTAAATACAGTTTTTACTGGATTCTGTTGTGTTCTCTGGTTTCGTCTTGGTGAGGAAGCTTCGTAAGGTACTGCCGGATTGAAAGCAACTCTTGATGTTGTATTTATTTCCGATCCTTCTGATCTTCTCGGAGTTACCCCTGATATAGGGAAGAATGAGAACGGGGTTTGTGGTCATTCTTCGGTTGTCTTGGTCTTTTCGAGTTGTTTCCGAACTTCTCCTATGAGCTTCTCGGAGTATCCGTTTCGGCGTAGGTCCTTTTTGATGTGGTTAATTTCCGCCTCCAATGACTCCTGGTTGTTGCAAATAGACTTTGCCCCTCCACCAACGTTCTTACGATTCCCCTCTTTGTGGAGTTTGGGTGATTAGAGCCGTAGTTGAGGTACTGTCGTAAGAACGTTGGTGGAGAGAGCAATGTCTATTTGCAACAACCAGGAGTCATTGGAGGCGGAAATTAACCACATCAAAAAGGACCTACGCCGAAACGGATACTCCGAGAAGCTCATAGGAGAAGTTCGGAAACAACTCGAATAGACCAAGACAACCGAAGAAAGACCACAAAACCCCGTTCTCATTCTTCCCTATATCAGGGGTATCTCCGAGAAGGATCGGAAATAATTACAACATCAAGAGTTGCTTTCAATCCGGCAGTACCTTACGAAGCTTCCTCACCAAGACGAAACCAGAGAACACAACAGAATCCAGTAAAAACTGTATTTACAAAGTCCCATGTGAATGTGGAGATTCCTATATCGGAGAGACCAAGAGGCCATTATCAGTAAGAATAGCCGAACACAAAAAGTGGACTCAACGAGGGGAAACATCAAAATCGGGAATTGCTGACCACGCCTGGACAAAACACCACCGAATTCTCTGGGACGAAGCTAGTGTTCTTCATAGAGAGGAACATTGGTTCAAACGGAAATTTATGGAAACCACCTACATAGAAGCCAATGGTGCCTTCAGTCAACCAAGCGTGGAAATTAAAAAACGTATGGAAACCGCTCATGGACCGTTTTGGAGAGAGAAAAAGCGCGAAACCATGCGCGCCACAAGACCGCGCGTAATTACACTTTAATTATAGACACCTATAAAAGGTCGCGTAGCATCTGATTTTGTCACTATTCACCAGAAGACGATTGCGGATTCAAGCAATTGAAACGTTGTGAAAATTTTTTAAAGAGATAGAAATCTTTCAACCATTAAGATGATGGACGTCCGAAATATAAGTAATCAATACTCTGTATATTATACAGCGTGGAACATGAGTATAACAATGCACAAAAATTTAAAGAAGGACATGTTCTTAGATTAAAGAAACAATTTCTGTTTCTTTCTGTTTCTTCTATCTGAGGACATGTTCCATAGCAATAAAATTTGGTGACCTTACTCCAAGTCTGATCTGAGGAAAAACTCAGTTTTTCTTCCGTCCTTTCAGAGATGATATCTCTTGAGGGGTTGGACTGAGAAGGAGTAGGACTGAAAAAATCTTTTTGTAGAACATATCCCTCATAATTTGCAACGGAGAACCTCCTCCTAAACTTTTTTACAGGACACCCTGATTACATATTTTGTAATTTTAGCATTAATGGAAATTTGAAAAAGAATCCTATGACCATCGACAAGGGAGAATGAATCGAAATGGACGAGAGGGGTCTTGTAGGGGTCTATACAATTTACGGTAAATATAAAAAAATATATACAAGGGGTTCCTGCGGAAACTTTGTCTTTTACTGCTGTTGATAAGGGCTATCTGACTAAAATATTTTCACTTCCAGTTTTACAGTAAGTAGTCCCCAATTTCATATAGCTCCCTATATATTATCACATTTTTAGATTCAAAGCAAAATTCTGAAATTTCAAGCATAATGTCCCATACCCAGTTTTCGACCACTTTGGTTTTTTGAATGGAAACCCTGTTTTTACTGCATTTTTAGAATCTACTATAAATTTCAATACAACTTTATTCTAAACATCATATGTCCAAAGGGCTCTAGTTTTTAGTTATTTAATTTTTTTTTGAAAATTTTTGCAAATGCAACACTTCAGAAAAAATTGTCAGACTGCCTGAATAAGATCTGAAGCTTCCTGAATCAATAGAAACTTAAAAAAAATTATACGGGGTGCTCAGAAATATGTGCCGAATTCGGCTATCTCAAAATAGTGGATTCTACGCTAAACAATAGGGGGAGTTTATGCTTACAACTCTACATCTAAATTAAACGATTTCTGTATAAACTTGGAAAAACCAAAATGGATATCTGAATTATCAGTAGGCAAAAATGCGTAAATGTATCAACAGTTAAAATTACTCTACGCACATTTGATGTTTTTAGTAAAAGTTGATATTTTTTACACATTTCTACGAAGTGTTGTAGAGAAAGATGTTTTTCTCAGACGATAACAAGAAAATGCAACAAATATAATCCATTCGCAATAAAACGACCCTAAGCAAGTTTAAGCCCGCCAATTTTTCAGATTTGGAAACAATTCACTCCTTTTCAGTCGAAGTCGCCCACGACTACATCTCTGATGAAAAAAAACGTCCGGAACATGAAAAATGGTACAATATAACAATTCAAGTGAGCATACCCTTTTTCATAGCAGGAATCGGTACAATTGGAGCTGGACTCATCATGGCAGATGTCACAGTAAGTGAATATTCCGATACACCATTATAGAGGGTGTACCACAAGGCTCAATTCCAGGGCCAGTTTCGTTTCCATTGACTTTCTGTAAAACAATTCGAAAAAAAAGTACGTTTGTTACTTATGATTTTTACAGACGAACGAGGTGTTTAAAGAAGTCCAGGCTTTGTATGTTCTTGTACCGGCTCTCCTAGGTCTGAAGGGTAATTTAGACATGTGTCTCGCGTCAAGACTTTCCACTCAAGCGAACCTAGGCAACATGCAATGCAGGAGAGAACTGGTCAAAATGATTATCGGAAATGTTTCACTAGTTCAGGTATGTTGGAACACATTTAGTTGAAGATGAATGCGTTATTTACACAAAAAAGAACTAGTGGTATACTCCAAGGATCAGTACTTGGCCCTTCGTTGTTCTGGACTGATGAATCAATTCGTTGGTTTCAGAACTGTTCGGGCGAAATAATATTTGACGAAACCTTTACACAGTTTTGTCAAACTATACTATTTTGCAGGTCCAAGCAATTGTTTGTTCCTGTATAGTATCTGTTTTCGCTGTGGCTGGCTCAGCTCTAGTCAACGGAAATTTCAAATGGATGCACACATTACTTCTGGCAACGGCAAGTACTTTGACGGCAACAGTGTCATGTTTAACTTTGGGTAATTCTATAATATCAATAAACTATTAGAGAGAAAAAAAATTATTCAGTAATGATTTGTTTCATGATTCAATCCTCACAAAATTCAGAAAAATATGTTGCTCGACTTGAAATGAACGAAACTTCTCCTAATGTGGATCACAGAGGAACATTTGATGTTTTTCATATGTAATTGCACGTTGTTTTCCAGACATGGTACTCATCAGTATTATTATGATAGCTCATAAATTGAAACTAAATCCAGACAATCTAGCTACACCCATGGCTGCTAGTATTGGAGATGTGGTATCTTTGGCCACCCTGTCAATGTGGGCCAAGTTTCTATTTGTAATTCATGGTGAGTCACCTCACTAGTTGAGTTGTATTATCAGTAGTAATATCCCGACAAAATGATGAATTTTCAAAAAAATACTTTCACCTTGCTGTCACGAAAACCGTGTTGCTTAGAAACACTCCGAGAGCTTGCTCGAGTGGTGTTTTGTACAGCAACACAGTTTGAGCGACTGGCAAGGTGAAAGTATTATGAAAATTCTGCATTTTGAAGGGATATTCGGTCAGACAATTTCACGAATACACTGAATTATTATGGACTAAATGATTGCAGGACCGGTTCATCATGTGTCATTAATGTCAGTTGAAGAGTTGAACCGTCAAACTGACGTTTCTCTATTCACAGAAATTGTTGTAACTATGGAAACGTATAAATAAGGAAGAAGCGGAACACCGATTTGAAAATACCACGGGCTGGGGAGATTTTAGATATTTGAGAGGAAGCAAATTTCGAATTTTAAAAATAATTCCAACTAATGGTGAAATCTGCCTCCTTAAGTTCTCTAAATGTCTGGCCCATGATAAATTCTCATCTATAAAGAGTCAAACTGACCAAAATGAACGGTGTGATAGCTTTGAAATGAAGCAGTAGTACATACATTTGTTTATGCACTAGCGGGCGGTAAAGTACACTTTACCGACCAGTTCGCCGGGCGTAAAGTGGCACTTTACCGCCCGTGGGCGCATTATGGCTCGGCGGGCCGTAAAGTAGACAAAATTCTCAAATTGTCTATACTCACACATCATTTCATGCAATTCCTAACACGAATTAGAATCATTTCAGTTCAATAAAGCAATTCTCTTTCTAACATTTGTTCATAATCGTTGGCAATTTTTTCGGTGATGATCTATTTATTTGAAATAGATCTCCAATATAGCACTCAGCTTTTATAGTTTCACATTCCTCATATTATGTTACCCTTAATTATTGTATGCATAACGTATGAAACGTGGAGACCATTGCAATTCAAGTCAGTATTTGTGATTCGCGCTATAAAACCACTAGTGCATAAAATTTTGTATGTATCACGAGCGTAAAATGCGTTTAAGGACTTCGGCATCATCCACGCCGCAGGCCATAAACGCCTACTTTACGCCCTTGATACATAAATACCTATTTATTTACAGAGAGCTGAAAAGCTTTGTCGGTGTCATAAAAAATATCCGATATGAATTGAAAGTTGTACAAGAGGGTGCATCCCAATATCCTGTGATATTTTTTACCGTTTTGTTGATTAGATCGTGTGTTCCTGATGGTCAATTTCAACACTCTTGAAATAGTTTTGGCACGATATGAATGACTGTTTATTTATTTTTCCTTTATAACTTTCAGAAGAGTATCCTTACCTGATGGCAGGAATTCTCGCTACATATGTGTTCGTGTTGCTGCCAATTTGGGTGATCATCGTCAGCAAAAACAAATACACCAAAATGGTTCTTATGCACGGATGGACTCCAGTCATCTCTGCTTTGTTCATAAGTGGGTGAGTATAGATGAGTGAGGGAAGCAGTTGTTCTCTGATAGACCTCTGTCTCATATAGAATATAGTGAAAGGGATACTGAAGAATCTCATTGATGAAGATGACTTTGTTGTCAAAACATGTATCTAGAAATTTGTATGAAAAAAGTTTGCATTAAAGTGGAAACATAATAATTCTCAATGTCCACATCTTTCAAGGATTTCTGTATGTTATTATTATATTGTCTGATGTCTGCCAATTTCAGTATGTTGGAACTCTTCCTTATTTGATACGAGTTCTACAAAAAACAAGCATGGATCCGAATGATCTTTCTTTCAATTTATTGTAGGTTGGGTGGCTTGATTTTGGACCTGGCTGTAGATGAATTCAAAGGTTACACAGTTTTCCAACCGATCATCAATGGAATCGGAGGTAATTTGGTTTCTGTCCAAGCCAGTCGAATTTCAACGATGTTACACGAAACCTCTTTCAGAGGCGTTATACCGCCACAAACAAAACAATGGGTAGCACCATGGACTGCGTTGATCAGAGGAGGTATGTAAAAAATTATATTCCAGGAGATGAACTTTTCCCATAATGTATATCCATAAAATGATCGGATCTTCTCTGTTTTAGTCCTTCCTGCTAAAACCGCTAGACTTCTACTCCTGATCTCCATTCCGGGCCATACAGTGTTCGTCTATGCTGCGGATTTCATCTACAACGGAGTATCGACTGTGACTCCCTCTTTCGTCCTCACCTACCTCCTTGTTGGTCTAGTTCAACTGCTACTACTCCTCTACGTGTGCCATATAATGGTCCATACCATATGGAGGTACAGAATGGACCCCGACAACTCAGCAATACCATATTTGACAGCGCTGGGAGATCTGCTGGGATCGACGCTACTACTTGCAGGATTCTTCTTTTTGAGGTTCATACACCAGGAGTATCACCCGGTACCTTGAGTTATTTTATAATAATAATAATGATAATAGATCTTTATTTCCACTAGTATTTTCAAGTACAAAAAATTATGTAAAATAATGTAAATGTGAATAATGTAATGTAATATTTTGATAGGGTGATCAGAAAGAAGTTGACCACAAGGACAATAGTCAACAACTATGTGGTAGAAGTTCAGTCTGAACTGAAGATTGCCTTGAACCGCCAGTATTTTGTATCAAACGTTTACTCAAACCCCCAATATTCAATATGAATTGAAGATATTGCCTCTTGGTAAATATTAAGACTGTAGATAGATACGAAAATTTCAGATAGTCAAGCAGCACTTAAAGCGCTTGAATCCAACTGCTTTAAATCTGGGGCAGTATGGAACTGCAGAGACACCTTAAACCGACTGGCGCAACGCAACAACGTTACCCTAGTCTAGATACCAGGTCACACAGGCCTAGAAGGAAACGAAATAGCGGACGCCCTTGCAAAAGGGGGGCCGAAACAACGTTCACTGGACCAGAACCGGTAATCGGTTTAGCATATAGCACTGCCAAGAATGTCATAACAGCTTGGGCAGACAATAAAAGACTCGAGTACTGGCGTAGTCTACCGGGCCTAGCCCATTCCAAAGCATTTATTGCATGTACAAGGAAAAAACAGGACTCTGACAAACTGCTAGAACTCAGCAGAGCGCATCTCAGAGTTATAGTAGGTTTGCTTACTGGCCACTGCAAACTCAAACATCACATGTATAAAATCGGACTTGCACAAGATGCAGAGTGCCGGCTATGCATGGAGGATGATGAAACGGCTAAACACATTCTGTGTACATGCCCTGCAGCGGCCAGAACCAGATTCTCAATATTTGGCGATACGACAGTAAGGCCAGAAAACCTGGTAAATTGTTCTCCCAATGCATTCCTCAATTTCGTCAAGAGATTGGATATACTGGAAGAAATATAACCATAGGGTGAGCCACAATAGGCCATTGGCCGCAGTGGAGGGCCTGATACGGGCCCACTCACGTTCAAACCTAACCTAACCTAGATACGAAAGTTCGGATTATTATAGGTAACAAGCTTGTAAATGAAAGTAAGCGCAGAATACCCTCATCAAACCTAAAGGCTAGTTCATGTAAACGTAAGGTAAGGTAACGCAAAGACGTAAGGTGAGGTAATTGAAATGTATGGTTCGCAAAAACGTAAGATAGAATATAGGCATGTTTCACAAATGCGACTTCAGGGGTTATAAAACAATGCATTAAAGAATATGTACAGAGACAA
Source organism: Chrysolina oricalcia (assembly GCA_944452925.2). Classification (NCBI taxonomy): domain Eukaryota; kingdom Metazoa; phylum Arthropoda; class Insecta; order Coleoptera; family Chrysomelidae; genus Chrysolina; species Chrysolina oricalcia. The sequence goes on along the minus strand of OX101815.2, from coordinate 4,458,631 downwards.
AGGTTACAATACAATTCATTGAATAAATAAAAAATATACATAACAAGTTGATAGACAAGGTTACATTATATTATGATACAAGTAGGCATAAATACATCAAATAAATAGTTATTGTAATTCGAAAGTACATGAAACAACCAAATCTTTAAAACTACTGGCACGTTTTTCGGCAACTTTTCGTCATGTCAGGGTTCCTGGCAGCCTTAGGAACCCCCTAGTAGGATAAATTGTTTATAACGGCGGAAAAATTAAGATTTTCCATAAAATACTCAACAATAGGGACTTTAATTTTATTTAGGGTTTTCTTTCTAAATGGCGCTAAATTCGAAACTATAGAGCTAGAGCATTGTTATTGAAAGAGGTCTTGTTTAATGTAGGATTGTTTCTTTGTCAGTGTACTTTTGTTCCACGAAAAAATTCAAATTCATCCATTTTAACCAACAGTTATCATTAAAAATGTAACATGTACCCTACAAGGCCGTAGCCAGAAATAAAAATTCGGGGGGCGTCCGTTAACCTGAGCTTAAGAAGAATATTGCTGACCAAGTTTGATCAATTTTAGTATAGTTTATATGTTCAACACAATTTTGTAATTTACCCAGGAAAGATCACATTGGATTTTAGGTATTAACCATGTTGCAATTTTGCAGATGTATTCATTAAATAATATTTGACACTGCTTGCAATCATATTTATTCAAAACAAAACAAACAAAATCCAATACATTAATGGGAAACATATAGTGGCATCAGATCCACATTAAAGAATAATATTGAGCCTCTAGATTTTTTTGCTACAAACAAATCAATGATCTTCTCGTCAATGTTTACGTCTCGTTGAATTGACATCAACACCAATCCATTCAGTCTCTCCTGACCTCTGGAATTCCTCAAATAGGTTTTGAGGAGTTTCAGCGAAGAAAATTATCTCTAAGAAGTACATGTTGTCGAGATGAAACAGGTTCTTTTGCCATATAGGTCTAATTCTCATTTCAATTCCAAACACTTTTTATACAGTATGGTCTTCTTCAACACTGGGCTGTTTTTTTACAACAAACTGATGGAATCGAAACATATAAAGATGATAGAGTAGATTTATGCTTCTGGAACTTTGAGTGGAGTTGATCAATGCAATTATCTAGGAGTAGAATCATAATACTTATTCTGAAGTACTCTTATGGATCTTCGGTTCCATAGTTTGCCCTGTGACACTGTTGCGACACTCTTAGTGGAATTTTTATTTCTTCATTTATGGACTTAAGCAAACCAAGAATACTCTTATAAATGTTGTCGAATTTTGATTTGACATTTTTTCCAATATCATTGATATTATCTATGATCAAATTAACATGTTGCAAAGCGGCCACCAAATAATAGAGAAGCGACTGGAGTATTTTACAAAGTGGAAGTAAAAAAAACCATCATGATTCTCAACGCAAGTTTTGCACATTGCTGTAAGATTTTGCCATCTCACTTCAGGATAGGTTTTCTTTATATCCTTTATAGTTTTTCTTTCTTTTTGCCGATGCTCTGAAGAAATTCTCCACTGATTTTATAATACCGATTGTGTTTCGGACATATGAACATTTGTTCCTGTAGTGAAGCATCAGTAGTTTCGTTAACTAATATCGAAAAACATTTAGAAGAATTTGTGGGGACAGTACCCACATAACTGATACAAGTTCTGTGATGTAACCTCAAAGTTAAGTTACTGAATGAAAGGCCGAGAGCATTTTAATCAAAGGTAGTGAGGTTTGTTTACCCTTGAAATTCACCAAGCTCAGAATATTTTCTAGATCGATTAATTATTTGGCAACTAGGAAAAGTGAAACACGCTATTTTTTTTTTCAGGGAAATGATATATTTTGAAATTAGCGACATTTTGCTTATCGGTCTCATTCTCGAAACAAAAAGAAAAGTGGTGTTACTTACGTAGTTTTATCTCCTGAACACTAATCCAAAAGAATTTCGTGGGGGTCTCTTATACTTTTCGAGTTATGACCTTTTGAATCTTGAAAATCGACCATTTTCAAACACGATTTTTTCGGTCAAAATGGCAGAAAATGCCTCCTTTTTGTCGACACTTTTTTCATTCCCTAATCAACTATTATATCACAATTATAAGCACCAAAACCAAACGTTTTACGGAAAAAAATAACCTTCTTATATTACACTATTTTTAACCTCATTCTCCATTAGCGTTCGTTCTAGAGATGTGGGAAGGGTTATGTATACTTACTTTATAAGAAGGTTGATTTTTGGTATAAAACGTTTGGTTTTAGTGCTTGTATTTGTGAAATATGAGTTGATTAGGGTCTAAAAAAAGAGACAACAAAAAGAAGGAGGCATTTTCTTTGATTTTTGATCGAAAAAATCGTGTTTGAAAATGGTCGATTTTCAAGATTCAAAAGGTCATAACTCAAAAAGTATAAGAGACCCCCACGAAATTCGTGTCCAGGAGATAAAACTATGTAAGTAATACCACTTTTCTTTTTGTTTCGAGAATGAGCCCGATAAGCTTACCTTTACCCCATTTTGTAAGAAAAATCCCTAAACAAAATTAAAGTCCCTAGGGTTTTATATTTTATGGAAAATCGCAATATTCCCGTCGTTATGAACAATTTCAATCCTATTACGGGGTTCCTGAGGCTGCCAGGAACCCTGATATGAAGAAAAGATGCCGAAAAACGTGTCAGTAGTTTTAAAGCCAAAAGTTGTGTGGTGGCATGACTGCATCCTTATCCGAAGTCATCTATTGACTCTTTTACCCTAAATATCTTGGATTGCTCATTTATTTTTATAGTAAATATATTGCTAATTTATACTTGTTACGACTAATACATGTAACCATTGTTTAATTCTCTGTAAACAGTGATGTAACAATACAACACTCTTTACACCTGAGTTAACGGTACATTGCTCTTCGATAGTAAATGTTCAACTCCTCTGCTGGTCACGGTCTCTATATTTATATACACGTAGAATTTATTTCTCGATCGATTGTAATTTTCCAGAGAATTGCCTCGAAGATTTTGTGTTCGGAATCTCTCATCTAGATGGCTTCTAGGTGGCTTGTCGATGTGTCGAGAACTCTCGGTCCGTTAGCCGGCGCCATGGCAGAGAACATTCGTTGCTATGTACTGAACAGGGACGGCTCCAGCTCGTTACAATATATGTTCTGAAGGACTCGTCAGTTAGTATCCCATTGATCTTTTGCCAATTACTGATCTTGATATTGTGATGAATGAAAAATCCCTAAATTCCACATAAACTTTTTTTTATACGATATATTGCCGTCTTTTCATTTTTTGATCACGATCATACTCATAAATTGTGAAAGGCTTTCGCGGCCATCGTCACTTACATGGTGGTTCTTCGGGTGGTAAGGCCGACGTGTGTTCAGAGAAGAACTTGACGTTTCGCCAACACGAGTGGTTAGCATTTTCAAGAGTTATTTTACAAGTTTCTGACTTAAGAAAGCAGTATATTCAAATGATTCAAGCATTGAGATTTGGGGGTTTTAAGATGTTCTGAAACAGAATCTGGTGTTATTTTTGCGATAAAAAATGCCTAGTATGTTTTTCCCAATTTTTCACTTTTTATTTGGTCGTAGTTAGCCGTGGAAAATGGATATACAAAGGTTACGTAAACATAAAGGTAGGTATTTCCGAGTACTACAACTTGAGTCAAAGAAAATTTCGAATTATTTCATGCTCAACGAAATATGAGGGTGTGACTGCTCAAAGTGGGACACACTGTATATGAAATATGCTTCAAAAGATAAACAGTTGTCCAACATGAAACCGAGGCATTTAATTTCTGTTACAAATTCGATTTTTTCATTGTTAATTTCTAATACACAAGAATTTATGTTTATATTTTTATATTTATATTTTGTAGTCAGAATCATGGCTATTATTTTGGAAACATTTAATTTTAACTTGTTGACGTTCAAGTACTTGTGAATTTTCTCTAGGCATATATTCATTTTTGTTAATGCTACATCTAAATCTTTATGAGCTATGGATAACAGTGTATCGTCCGCAAATAAATTCATAAAGTCACAGTTGTGTAAGCTAATGTCATTAATATATAGTTAACAGAAGTAGTTTTACGATGTGTTCACATAACGTAGAGTTTTATTATAATTCTTATTACATGCCAGATTTTCAAATTCATTGTGTATTTCAGAGTAACATCGTACTAGGATGTACTAGCAAACCCCCACATCCCCCAAGAACATGACAAACTGGCAACAATGAACATGCAATGGTGCATAATCATAAATTTTTATTTTCTCATTAGGTTTCAACTTGGAAAAATGCCATTATGAACCCATCACAAAGCCATCATTCCTCATCGTTATTTTTGTTTTGGCAATGAACAAGATATCGTAGTCTGGAATTTGAAGGATGGGCACCATCACATTCCACCTTCCAATTAATGAATCTGCTCTAATTGAGCTTCCATTATTAACTAATAATCTTTCATCAAAACTTTGCATGCTAGAACGACCGAAGTTACTGAAATCAATGGAGCATCTTTTATAGTCCAGGAATACAAGTAAAAATTATCAGACTGTTACGTACTATGTACGAAAATTGTACATACTCATTGGACGTAATGTACGTTCATAGTACGTACCTAAAATCCATTTTACGAACGAAGTACGTAATTCGTACGTACATTTTCCAACCATTTGTATGTACTATGTCATAAATTACGTACATGGTACGATAAATGGACGAAAATATTACGTACGTACTGTGTTGGTCATAACTGGAACTTAATAGGGACGTATAGTACGTATATAGTACCTGAAAATAATGTGGATATTCTACGTCCTTTGTACGTACCATTGAGGTTTTACACGATCTACTGTATTCTTTAAATAAAACAAAACACATGAAAGAAATATATTGAAATATTACTCTTATTATCATTTGAAAAAATTGTGAAATTAAACATACAAACTATAGTTAAAAAATATAGCAGATTCATTTGATTTTCCTTTCCCTGCCGATAGGAAAAGAAAATCCTCTAAGCCATGATTTGATAAATTCTTCCGTCTTTCCTATCCTTCGCCTTACAGCTGTTTTCTGCTGTTACTGAAACAAAATAAAATCTAAATCAATTAAAGAATACCTTTGATGCCATACCATTCATTGAATCTCGTTGTATAGATTCATCTCAAGATAGAACAAAAGGAGACTCAAGAGATAATTCGATACGAGGCTTGCCCATTGAAGACAGACCTTCAGATTTACCTGAAACAATCAGCTCTAGAAATATTTCGGCTTGGTTCTAGAGAGTTCAGGGTCTCCTGCAGGTTCCTCAGTTCATTTGCAGCCCGTTTATAGCACTTGCTAGAGGAATCGTTCCGCCACCAAACCCCTTTTGTTTCATACTTACCCTTTTATCACGAATAATATCTACAACACAAAAAAACACCGAGAACAACAATAATCAACCTGAAATCTTCAAAATTGCGAAATGATGCCAAAAACAATTAAGAAGCACTCGTCTTTCGTACGTAGCCATAATCGATGTCAGTTGTCATTTCAAGGAACTCGGAACTTAGCGTCACAGGTCACAGAGAATGTGCGGTTGAAGTATTCTGTGACACGGCTATGATTTATACTGTGTTGCAATCAGCAACAGAAGATCTGTGTTTATTTCATGAAATAATACATTATATTATTTCAGTTGTAGATATCGCTTGCGCACATTGGATTATGGACATTAATACGCTAACTTAAACTTTGATTCGCTCTAAAGCTTATAGAGTAGACTTGAAACTCAATCCAGTATACTTGGCAACGGCGCCAAGCACGTAAATTACGGTAAAATCATGAATACATGACGGAAAGGGGAATAGGGGAATAGGGGACCAACTTCTGTCTTTGATATCATAATCAGTTGACCAATAGTCGAATGAGGCTGACGTGATATTTTATCAGCTGTCCTAATGGGAATTTATTAATTTCTGTTCTTATCATTAACCTCTAAATTCATCGCAAATTGAGAATTTCCAAACTGAATAATTTCGTTACAATAAATGATCGACGAATTTTTTTTACTTTTTAAAAGGACCACATGAACCAAAAATCAGATTGAATTTCCTCCAACCTCCTCGGTATAGATTTTGTGAATAAAAATCACTGGATCTCTTTGATCATTATTGACTTCATTGCGACAATTTCCTTCGATTTATTTTGATATTTATTTATAATTTTTTTATTTTGATATTTTTAAAGCCCAAAATGGTACATCCCTTGGACCTAATATCCGGATCTAAAAAGAACGTACGTAAAAAGTACGCACTTTGGACGCATATACCGTCCGTACTACATATGTACATTTTTTACATTCACGGACGTAATTACGCAAAATGGACATAAAATGTACGTCCTTGGGACGAAGTATGCTGTATGGGTATATGCTTTGCACAAAATAACTTAGATATCAATTTAGCTTCACAAAAAGGCATGATTCTTGGTTATTGTCTTTGTGAAGAGACCCCAGCAGAACATTCAAGTGAGCAAATTGTAATTTGTGGCAGACATTTTCCCCATAAATTTATGTGAAAACGGCAATAGTTGAAACCTAGTGCAGTACCAATACTGTGTCTGCTTAAGCATGCATGGCGAGTGATAGAACTTTCTGCAAACAAATTTCGAGTATCAGCCACACCGCTTATATTATGAGTTGTAGATTCCTACAAAAAGTACTAAACATACAGAATTATTGTCAATATGGAAGTGCTTTTCTTTGATGATAAGGAAAATGCTTCTGGCCTCACTTTTTCATGCACTCCCATTGAGAAAATTGCACTAAGGTAACACAACCAGAAATACTCGTAGAAATAGCATGTTAAGCTCTTCAAATGATTTAAATCAAATGCAGTAACATATTTTGACACGAATCGTTCTGGAAAAAAAAAACCTCGAGCTTCCAAGCATCCAAGTAAGTATAAGTATAAATATAAGTATAACTATAAGTATATGTATAAGTATAATTATAAGTATAAGTATAAGTATAAGTATAAGTATAAGTATAAGTATAAGTATAAGTATAAGTATAAGTATAAGTATAAGTATAAGTATAAGTATAAGTATAAGTATAAGTATAAGTATAAGTATAAGTATAAGTATAAGTATAAGTATAAGTTTAAGTTTAAGTTTAAGTTTAAGTATAAGTATAAGTATAAGTATAAGTATAAGTATAAGTATAAGTATAAGTATAAGTTTAAGTATAAGTATAAGTATAAGTATAAGTATAAGTATAAGTATAAGTATAAGTATAAGTATAAGTATAAGTATAAGTTTAAGTATAAGTATAAGTATAAGTATAAGTATAAGTATAAGTATAAGTATAAGTATAAGTATAAGTATAAGTATAAGTATAAGTATAAGTATAAGTATAAGTATAAGTATAAGTATAAGTATAAGTATAAGTATAAGTATAAGTTTAAGTATAAGTATAAGTATAAGTATAAGTATAAGTATAAGTATAAGTATAAGTATAAGTTTAAGTATAAGTATAAGTATAAGTATAAGTATAAGTATAAGTATAAGTATAAGTATAAGTATAAGTATAAGTATAAGTATAAGTATAAGTATAAGTATAAGTATAAGTATAAGTATAAGTATAAGTATAAGTATAAGTATAAGTATAAGTATAAGTATAAGTATAAGTATAAGTATAAGTATAAGTATAAGTATAAGTATAAGTATAAGTATAAGTATAAGTATAAGTATAAGTATAAGTATAAGTATAAGTATAAGTATAAGTATAAGTATAAGTATAAGTATAAGTATAAGTATAAGTATAAGTATAAGTATAAGTATAAGTATAAGTATAAGTATAAGTATAAGTATAAGTATAAGTATAAGTATAAGTATAAGTATAAGTATAAGTATAAGTATAAGTATAAGTATAAGTATAAGTATAAGTATAAGTATAAGTATAAGTATAAGTATAAGTATAAGTATAAGTATAAGTATAAGTATAAGTATAAGTATAAGTATAAGTATAAGTATAAGTATAAGTATAAGTTTATACTTACACTTATACGTATAAGTATAAGTATAAGTGCAATGAGGTTTCCAACCTTATTGTTCGAGATTCAGAATTACCGTTTGTTAATCTACAAATATTTTACTAAAACCGGGCCTGTTACAAACATCCCTAATGACGCACATGCGCATTGCGGACTAGCCTGAACTTTTTACAACACTTTTGACATGAAATTAGGATTCTAGAGTAAGTATATATATATATATATATATATATATATATATATATATATATATATATATATATATATATATATATATATATATATATATATATATATATATAACCTTACTGTTAATGTCAGCTAGTCTCCAATGCAGGTGTTCTTGATATGCAATAGAGTGGCTTTAATTTTTTTTATCGATAACGAAGCTAGCTATGAAGAATATACAAGAGATCAAAAAGTTATATTTTCAGTTGCTTAACCTAAAAAGTAAATCTACGAAAGAAAATCATTGGCGTACTTTTTTACAATATTGTTGGCTGTGGTGCCCACTGAGATGCCACTGGCCCTAATAATTTCAATCTAGTTAGGGCTAAATGAACGTCTTGTCAGTTCAAATAAATGTACCAAATTTCAACCAAATCGGTTCTAGGATATTCATGATATAAGCAACTCCGGACATATGGACATAGTAACTTTTCTACCTAAAATGACCTAACGAATCACTCTCTGTAGTTAGGAATCATAGTTATGAAACACCCTGTATAATAAGGATTCATATTGAGGAAGTCCAGATTTGTTGCGAAAATATCATATTTAAATGACGAAACCCTTTAAATCAGACTGCAACAGTATTTAGTGATCTGACAGCCTGGTCTATCGTAACTTTATTTACGTTTGTCATTCGAGGTAAGGAAGACCGTGTCTTGGTACGAAATAAGCGAATTTATGAGACGAGGAGACCACGCGAATATTATAACGTGATTGTGGCATGATATATGTCATACCGGAGACTTTTACAAAATCTGGATACTCCTGGTCGTTAGTATTTAACCTACATTTGAACAAACCCAACAAATGTTTTTAAGCAGCTTATTGTCTAGCCCCGAAATGTTAATTTCTTGGTATTTGTTGTTCAGTGAGGTAATTATTTTATTGCTAATTTCACACATTCGCCGTCAGCACAGACAGGATATTCCTTGTTTCTGGACTTTCATTGTCTAAAAAAGAACAAAGAAAAAAGAAAAATTCAATTCTCTGCAATTTTTAATCACGACGTTTCAACTGTTAAAATCTACAGTCGTTATCAAGTGTATAATGCGACAATCTCAAGGATACTTCTTATATATGCTATGGATAATTATGTGTCATTAGCCTAGGGGTAATTTGGCGGTATTCAGGTAAGCTTGTTAATTACAGTGCCAGGTCCCTCCGGTAAAAATTGCTGAGAATTGAATTTTTCTTTTTCTTTGTTCTTTTTTAGACAATGAAAGTCCAGAATAACCTTACTCAAAGTGAAACATTGTCAACCACTTTCAAACAAAAGGATATTCCTTGTCTTAGTTTGTTTTAATTATTATGATATTTCGGTTGCCAACAATCTTGAACGGTATTGACTAACGAATTTCGAAGTGAGCCGGTCTTTTATATTTTGCTGGAGGTAATGAATGCTGCGTCCTTGAATTTTCTCTATGATTTGCGTTCTTCCTTGTGGATGATTCAAGCTTTTTCTGATTCAATGAATGATGCAAAATGAAGGGAATTTTAGTCTTCATGAAAGTTTCTGACTCTCTTCGAATTCAAAATGCACTGTCCAAACTTTGAATATCTTTTCACATACCTATTCCAGGAAGAGTATATGAAAACGTCTCAAAATTGAAATAGTATTCATTAGGTCAACTTGATAACTTTTGCTATAATAGCTGAAACATCTTATAAAAAACCGTTTTATGCTTAGCAGTATGAATCTTGTTTTTACAGAATGGATTTGGGATCGAAAAAGTACTCTGTTATAAAGATAATAGGGTATTTTAGTTATTGTTAGGTTGTGATAAAAACAAGCACATTGGGAAAATTTCCAGCCAACCAAGTTTTTTGAATTTCCTAGTCACTGGGAAAAGTGCCTCAATCCGTAAATCAATCTGAGATATGTATTTTTCATTTTTTCTATACGTGAAATGTCTCTTGCTATGACGGGCTATAGATTATATCAGCAAAGTTTAGTTGGGGTGAGAATAAGAATTCAGATATGATTGTAATCGTTAACAGTCGGATTATATTCACATCGAAACCGAATTTTTAGTGTACCGAAAGATAGAGCTTAAAATTACCTTTTTAAAAATATAGCACACTTGATATTTTGCTAGAGTAATTTTTGAAATACAGAGCTTTTAGATTTTTTTCATCTAGAGTTTGAAACACACTTTTACAACAAGTAGGCTTTGGTCGACGCGGCGATAAAACAAAAAGCAAATGTTTACTGGTAGCTGTCAAATTTTGATTTGAGCAGTGAAGACGCTCCTCAATTCGTGGTTTTTGTTCAATTTTCAAACACATTCGCAATGAAGTATGAGAATGATGAAAAATGGGATATAATAGTCTGTTTTACACAAACCGGAGAAAATGCAGAAGCAGCAAGCAATTTGTACCACGAGAGATATCTAGAGAGAAGACAACATTTTAGAGACATCTTCGGAAGATTGCGACACAACTTAATTGATGGTGGTCAATTCGAAAAGAAAAGACCAAAATTATATGCATCAAATAGGGATACGGAGTTGGAAGAAATAGTCGTTTTAGGAGCTGTTGAAAATAATCCCAAAACGTCAACGCGAAATTTGAAAATATCAACAGGTCTACCAAGAACTAACGTTAGACGGATTTTGAGAAAGCACAAATTCAAGCCATACAGGACCAGAAAAGTTCACAAACTCAAACCAGGTGATTTTGTACGCCGTACTGATTTTTGCCAGTGGTTCCTGGAGAGTTGTAACCAAGAGCGTGATTTTTCGTTGAATTGTATTTGGACAGATGAAGCTCATGTGAGCAGTGCCAGCATTTTCAACAGCTACAATTCTTATACTTGGGCAAAGAAAAATCCTCATTCAATTGTGGAGCAGAGAAGTCAAGAAAGATTTGGATTTAGTGTGTGGGCAGGTGTTTTCAGGTGTAGAATTATCGGCTCGTTCATTTATAATGGCAGTCTCACCTCTCAGAGGTATTTAGAAATTTTAAGGCAAAATATTGAACCCCTTGTTGATGAATTGCCACTAATGGAGCTCAGGAAAATATATTTTCAACAAGACGGGGCTTCGTCTCACAACACTGCAATTGTCAAAAAAAATTTGGATGCAAATTTTGGTAATAATTGGATGGCCAACCAAGGACCCAACCGTTGGCCGGCCAGGTCACCAGACTTAACGCCTATGGACTTTTACCTCTGGGGAAGGCTTAAATTGCCGACCAACTCTAGATACGAATTGGAAGCGGCAGTGGTGCAAAGTTTTGCTTCTCTCACTCCTATTGAACTAATTAATTTAGAAAAAACGTTCAGAGAAGGTGTCGCCTGTGTGTAGGAGAAGCTGGTAGACATTTTGAACACCTCCTGTGAAGGAATATATTTCATTGTTTGTTCTTTATCATTATTATTATTATTGTCAGAGTTTCATTTATTAGTAGTAAATATAATTAAAATTGTTATCAGTTTTATTGAAATTGTGAATTTTAATTACTGCTGTCAAAAGCTTTGTCAACATTTGATAGCTACTATTGAACATTTCCTTTTTGTTTTATCGCTGCGTCGTCAAGGCCTACTTGTTCAAAATGTGTGTTTCAAAGGCTAGACGATAAAAGCTGAAAGCTCTGTATTTTAAAGATGACTCTAGCAAAATATCAATTGTGCTATATTTTTGGAAAGGTAATTTTAAATTCCATTGAAATATACAGGAATATACAGGGTGTCTCATTAATTTTTTTCCATCAACTACTATCGAAATGTTATTTGAAAAAATTAATCACTTACACCTTTGAATTCTACGTAAAAAGTGCTCTGGAGATATTTTCATAGAAACAAGGAACTTTCGACAGGAAAAAAGTTACAGCAACTTTTTGTAAATGCACATTTTCGAAAATAACGCTGTAACTCATGAACGATGATAGATATCGATATGCGGTTTTCTCCATTGAGTTTGTCATGAAATTTGATCCTCAGACACAGCCTCAGTTTTTATCTATCTAGTGTGAAAACAGGACTTTCTCTTTAAAAATGTTCAATTCGGCCAACCCTGTACAATCCTCAGTTTCTAGCTTTATATACTACCTCTAGCTCTCCATTATTCATTAAGATTCCACATTCTTGAATTGCTTTGGCTCGATTTGTTTTCGATGCAAATAAGAGAACGACGATGTAGATGAAGTCAATTGCAAACAGTAGTCATAGGACTAAACTGTCCTGATTCGTGAGTTTGGATGCTCGTTCTGTTTTCCTGATTAAAAGGTAGATACAGTTGCGTGTCATCAGCATAGAATTGAGATTCGCAGTTGGATAAGCTGTTTTAAAAAAGGAAGTGAATATGGAAAAAAGTATAGGCCTCAGCATGGTTCCTTGAGAGACACCAAAAGTTAAAAGTTTTGGTTCGAAGATATGTAGCTCAATTTCAACTCACTGTATCCTGTTTAACAGGTAATTCTTAGGAAGAAGCTGAGCGTTCATACTTGAACTTGAATATGTCATCAGTGACTTTGAATAAAGATGTGATGTAACCATGATTTTTTCTGAAGCTCAATTGAGTGTCAGCCAATATTGAGATTTCATCATAATTACGTCGTAGTTGTTTTTCAATGATTTTTTGAAACACCTTACATAATGCACTCAGTATGCTGATGGGTCAAAGATTTTTGGTATTCTGCGATCCATCTTATTCGGAAGGGGAATGATATTAGACAGTTTCCATTGATTCGATTTTTTTTCAATAGTAACGAATTTATATAAAATTTCAAAGATTTAAAAATTGAATTAGATTGGAATTACGTAATATATCTCCACAAATGATCCAGAATGTTCAAGAAGACTGTGGTCGTCGGTTCAATTACTGCCAAGAGGCAGGTGGGTGGCAATTTGAACATTTAATTTGAGCGAAAAGCAATGTTTATTTGTCAAATAATTTTTTTTCTGTTTTCTGGCAGTAGTACTATGTATTATGTATTAAATAAATTATATACTTCTTGTTGTGTAAATTAATTTCATTTAAAATTAAATATTTTTTTGGCCATCCTGTATAAATAATTATGTTGATGTTTATATCACCAAATAGAAAATTGAATACCCTTTCAAATGAGTTATCACACGACCCCTATTCTCTTTCAAAAAATTATCGATTATGCCATCATGTGCAGATGGATAACGTCACTAGTAGTGATATATCAGCCACAAAATCATAATTTGATAATAATAATAATAATAATAATAATAGTCTTTATTGGAAAACAAAAAGATAGTTTGGCCAAAAGGCGAAGTTCAAATCTGAAGTGCAAAACACAGCAGCTTTGTTCTTCCACTTTACAAATGGAAATTAACCTATTTCGAGATTTGTCTCCAAAGTCGCATTTTCTCGAAAAATTAATTAATTACATAATTTTTCCCTTCACTGTATACATTATTACACAATCTCATGAGATTGTAGTTATTTGTGAGTATTCTTACAAACAAGCTGACTCCTTCTGCTTCGAAATCTGTTTCAATTTATTCACCAACTAATGTCAAGTTATTCAAAAATCTTGTATTGTTATTTTAAATTTGAGGTTTAATAAATTATTATTACATTATTATTATTCCATTTTCTAAACCTACCGTTTGAAAAGAAGCTCTGGTCCCACGCGATTAGCACTATTTTAATCATTTCAGTAAATAGCATCCAACCAAAATGGACCCTCCCGTACCACAGGTTGACATCAGACTGGAGTTCCTGGGAAATTATGTTCAAAAAACTTTGAAACTGAAGCCTGAAAAATGGTCGCGAATGATGGCAACCGAAGAAAACAAAGCGGTTATAAAGAGATTCTTGGAGAGACCTTTCCCCATTCTCCTTGTGATCGTTCTTACCCAGACTGCACAGTTGGTGGCCTCCAATGGGTTTCCTCTAGCACAACTGAAGAGCAAAGGTAACATACTGGTTGATAGTTTTGCAGGATTTCCGTATATTATATTTTAGTTCAAATCTTTTTTTTATGATTCCACGAAAAGGATCATCCTGTTAAATTCAGAGAACATCGAGAACTTCCAGAAGCAGTGAGCTCCAAAGCATTGCCTTCGTTTAAAAGTTGAGCCCTAGTATTTGGGCACATATCCAACTTATTAGCCTCTGAATGGTGATTCAGATGCTTGTCTGGCAGGTTGTCTGCTTTTTCATTGCCTTCTATTTCCCTACGGCTAGGCACTAACACAATTGTAAACTTGTTGTGTTTTGCCAATTCATTGAGGTTCTGAAGGCATTGACAAACCTGCTTTGACTTTACCTCTATCGAATTGAGATCTTTTATTGTGCTCCGGCTGTCGGATTGAATGTAGATGTGAGATGTCCTTAAGGCATGCATCTCAGCTTGGAATACTGTCGTGTTATGGCCAATTGGAACTATAGTTCCTTTTTGGCACCACTCCATATATTCCTGCTCCTGTCCCTATATCTGTTTTTGAGCCATCGTCATTATATTTACAGATGATGAGGTTGGAATTTCCGTGGTTGGGAGTGGTTTAGTAGTTGACTCTAATATAGGTTTTCTCTTTCGATATCTTCCTGTTGTCATGATAAAATCATTTTCACCTAAAATTTTGATCCATTCATTTGTTGATATTTTTATAAGTATAACCGATTGTACGTGGTAAAATTTTCATCCTGGATCACCTTTTTAAATGTGTTGATATGATTTCCTTTTCAAATTATTGCTGCTCACAAAATTCCTATGACATTTTGATTATTGTCGAAATGAAGACACAACTATCAGAAATTCTGTGTTTTCTAGGAGTGTACTTCATCAAGAAAGCTCAAATTGCTGTGTCGAAAACTGTACCTTCTGAAACAGTTATATTGGGAGACCTTTCATCAAAAATCATCGACCAATTGGCATCTTTAGTGGATGAGGTAAGTCTGTAGCGATATCAAAATTGGATAAATATATGTCTTCCTGGAAAGAGCACTAACATGCACTGAAATGATCTTAATTTAGTCTCAACATGAATCCATATTGTTCTACCTGGTCGCCCATAAGAGTGTTGATGTATTTTATATACAGGGTGTTCCAAATCAAGTTGACACTATTGTCAATTTCGTGATTATTGATTCGTTTGAATGAGCGAACTTATTGGCCTTCTCGATGCTGAGGACAAAAAATATTGACGGTCGTGCTTTCATATTTCATAAAATTATATTTTTTTAGATGGAACACCCTATATATTCTGAACAAAAAAAGCTCATATGACCTTTCTTCCTGAAGTTAAAAATGAGCAAGTAATGTGGAAATATTTCGTTCTTTCACTAGTACAAAAAATTTATTTTTTGGGCGAAAAAACCTCCATGAGTGTCCAAACTTCCAATTTCGGTACTTATACAAATGACAATATGTTGTTACTAACAGCAAAATAATACAATAAATAAAAATTGAACTCATGGAACCCGTGATCATCATGTCAGTACGACTAACTTCAAATTCAAAAGATTTTATTTTATGTAACTGAGGTTAACATTCTATCATTCTCAACTCTATCATTCATTTTCTTCTTTCTCTTTACCGTTTCGGAGGGGAAAGGAATGAAGACAGTCAGTTCTATACCGGATGATGACTGTCGCCAGCCAACAATCGGTTTCAAGTCGAATCCTGGCCCCCTTAGCAGTAGACTCTTGAAACGGCCCCCACGGTCTTAGTGGGCATATCAGTAATTACTTATGGTATTGGCCGATATTGTGCAGAATTCACGCCTCCCGCAGAGCTTATGCGTGAGTTTTGAATGTGTTCTAAACAGAGGATGGATGGGCTTGATCATGGCAGAGGTTGGAATAGTTTTCGATGATCTTGATATGGAGGAACGTCGAATGATTTTCTTTCAGCAGGATGGAGCACCAGCACATAATTTCAGTGGCGTAAAAACAATGTTGTGACGCTGTTTTGAAAACAGATGGATTGCTAAAAATGGTCTTGCTAAGTGGCCCCCTCGTTCACCAGACATGACAACCCTAGATTTTTATTTATGGGGATTTCTGGAATAATAAAATATAATGTGGATGAATTAAAAAATTGTATTGAAAGTATAACGTACGTTCCATTTATTTCTAGATCTTAGTTCCGCTTCTATCCAACCCCATGAACCACGCTGAATGGCCAGCTGTCATAGCGAAAGACGTCCACAAGCACGTCCACAGCCTCAAGAGCACTGTCTACCAGGTGAAAGGTCAAGTGAACGGCCAAACGGTACTGCCGATGCCGGTCGGCGTAGACAAAGTTTTCGAAGTTGAGAGAATACTCCTAGAAAGTAACGGAGAAATTTGCGACTTGTATCTGAAGAGCGCCATAGAGGGAGTGGTCATCAAGTGGTCCACGCAAATAAATGACGTGCTTGTGAATGATTCGTCCGAGAAATCGGCCTCCAATGTCAACCCGGTTCCATCTGTTGGTGAGTTCACCAACATACTTTTCATATATTCGACACACGTTTTGAAAAATAATATAGAATATCGAATGCAAATGGTTACTTTCAATGGCAATACTTCTATCAAAATGGAAATAACATCTGGAGTGCCGCAAGGGTCTGTTCTAGGTCCATTACTTTTTTTATTGTATGTAAATGATTTAGCAAGGAAAATTCACAATATTCGCAGATGACACATCTATATCTTGGCACGATAGTAGGACACTCTCACTACAACGTAATATAGAAAAATATCTGAAAGAAGTCAAAAAATGCTGC
Source organism: Chrysolina oricalcia (assembly GCA_944452925.2). NCBI lineage: Eukaryota > Metazoa > Arthropoda > Insecta > Coleoptera > Chrysomelidae > Chrysolina > Chrysolina oricalcia. The sequence goes on along the minus strand of OX101815.2, from coordinate 4,441,653 downwards.
GATGCGAATCTATTATCTTTTAAAGTTGCAAAAACAAACTTTTTAACTTTCAAATGTGATATGGATCAGGTTCCTCTTGATGACAAAATCTTTGACTCAAAACAAGAGAACAAATTTTTAGGCTTAAAATTTGAAAATTATGCCAATAAATCATGCAGAAAACTAGCCTCCAGCTGTTATGCCATAAGAACCATTTTCAATAATACTGACCTTCTCTCAGCAAGAAATGCGTACTTTGCCCTTTGTGAATCTCATTTGCGTTATGGTATTTGTTTTTGGGGTGTAAGCTCTCAGGTTTTAATGTATTCCGTATTTGTACTTCAAAAAAAAAGCTCTCAGATATGTGTGTCAAGCAGGAGTCGGAGATTCTTGCAGGCTACTTTTTAATCAACAAAGGGTTCTACCACTAGCCTGCCTTTTTATTATGGAAACAGTTTACCTAATACACAAAAAGTACAAGGGAAACATGTCAGAGTCAAACTATAACACTCGACTTACATATAATATCAGGATTCCAATACCATCATCAATACAAATCCAAAGAACTCCATCCATTATAATGGAAGAAATTTATTCAATCACCTTCCTGTTTCTACACTCACCGGCGAAAAAAAAACGGCCACTTAAAATTGGCCCCAAATTCAAAGTTGGCTTCCTCGCGAACCGCTCATTTGATTTTGATATATTTTTTTAAATTGTTGATTGATTCCTCAGTAACGATGCTATGTCAGAAATTTTTATTCAGATTTGAATTTGGGCATATACGGGGTGCAACAATGAGACAATGTTTTTTCTCCAAAATTTTAAACACCCTGTGGAGTGCAACAGCTATAGCAGCTGTTGTCAACTAACATCACATTGAATTCTGATCATTTCTGAACATTTTGTTTTTTTTAATCACGACAATATCTCTGTTTTTACCAGAGATACACTTTTTGGATGCGAACGGGAAAAGTGTTCGCAAGCAGAAATTTCTACGTGTAAATAATCAAGGAGGCATACGCGGAAACCGATTTGTGTTAAACATTGATCGACACTGACATTAACAAAGAGCTTGTCAACGGTTTTGAAATCAAAAAATGTCTGTGACGGATATTGCTCGTATTGTGGCCTTAATTGAGGATGGCTTGAGGATGGCCGAAGTCAACGTTATGTGTCCAATACCCTTGGTATACCTCGAACAACAGTCCAGAATGCCTGGAATCGGTATATGGTGAAAGAAAACGGAAGACGAGTGGAATTGACGAACACTTTATTGTCCTGAATGCTTTACGAAATCGTAGATCTACAGCTGTTCAGAATCAACATCTTCTACAAACCGTGCGTAGAATTGAATTCAGTGAGAGCACAATCCGACGAAGACTTAAAGAAAACAACCTGTCTTCAAGGAGGCCTGCCACAGGACGCCAGCTGCTTCCAAGGCATCGTCGAGCACGTCTTCAATTTGCGCGCCTACATTTGAATTGGGGATTGAGCAATGGACTAAAGTTCTTTTCACAGATGAGTCGCGATTTTGCCTGTGATCGCCTGATGGACGGGAGCGAGTTTGGAGACGTCGAAATGAAAGATTTGTGGACTGTATAATTTCAGAACGCGTATGTTTCAATGGGGGTTCTGTGATGGTATGGGCGGGAATTTCGAGGGACGCCGTACAGATTCAATCTTGGTTGAAAACGGCGCCTTAAAGATATTGTCCAAAACACTGTTGATCCCTACCCTTATTTTGTCGGAGACGGCTTCGTACTAATGCAAGATAATGCGCGACCGCACGTGGCACGAGTAGTTAACGAATATTTGGACGAAGTGGGTATTGAACGAATAGTTTGGCCAGCTTGCAGTCCTGATCTCAATCCAATTGAGCATCACTGGGACCAACTTCAAAGGCGCATTAGTCGCCGTCCTGCGTTACCAGACACCCTTCATAATCTGCGAATTTCACTTCAGGAAGAATTTGATGCCATTCCACAAGAATTTCTTACAAATCTTATTGATTCGATGCAACATCCACTGAATGAAGTCATTTTGGCGCGGGGATGCCACACTAGATATTAGCCCCTTGAAATGTGTTTATTGTTTCATACATTTTTATGTTTTTGTTACTTTTCTAATTAAACTTACGTTTCGATGTTTATTTGTTGTGTTTTCACAGCTTCGTCCGAGGTGTTCGCTTTAAAACAATGTATCTCCAGTAAAAACAGAGATAATGTCGTGATTAAAAAAACAAAATGTTCAGAACAGATCAGGGTTCAATGAGATTTCAGTTGACAACAGCTGCTATAATTGTTGTACTCCACAGGGTGTTTCAAATTTTGGAAAAGAAACTTCGTCTCATTGTTGCACCCCGTATATACACAAATTCAAATCTGAATAAAAATTTCTGAAATGGCATCGTTACTAAGGAATAATTCTACAATTTGAAGAAAGAAACATAAAAATCAAGAAAATTCGAGAGGAAGCCAACTTTGCATTTGGGGCCAGTTTTTAGTGGCTGTTTTTTTTTGCAGAGTATATAAGGAAAATAAATGGAAGTGAAAAGTTTCGCAGAGAAGTAAAGAAATTGCTACCACTGAAAATTTACTACAGCACAAACGAATTTCTCACTGACAGCTTCACAGCTTAGTACTGTTTTTTACATAAAATTACTACGATTTAGAATCGTTATTATTTTAATTTAATTATCATTTTAATGTGTAGATATTATGTGTGAACTGTTTGTGTTTTACATCCTAAAATGTATAATACTACTTCACATTTTTTCATGTTTTAGTTTTACAGAATTTATATGAATTTTACATATTTGGGTCAAAAATAAAAAATTAAAGTCATGTCCTAGGATATGGAACATTATAACTTTATTTTTATGTTTGAATTTAGAAACCGGTGGCCCAGATTTCGAATCCAGCCTTCTGTTAGTATGCCATAATGGCATTGATGGTGGGGTGATGTAGAAAGTTAACGCACATGACTAAATCGAAAGGTCTTGGGTTCGAATCCTGGCCGGACCAAATTTTGATATCAGCCTTTCAGTACATTCATTTGAATGTCAGAATCACCTCGAAGGCAGTTCATCTGTTAGCGATTATATTTATTTCTGAAATTTTCAGAGTTACAATTTTGGAGCCAGCGTCTCAAAAACCTCCAGTATATCTACGAACAACTGAAAGAACCCAAAGTGAAGAGCATGGCGGTAGTTTTGGAGAAAACGAATAGCGCCTACTACAGCTGCTTCACGAACATTTTCAAAAACACAGTGGTGGCGCTGTCCGAGGCCAAAGACGTCAACCTGTACTTGTCGCCGTTGAAAAAACACATTCAGGCACTGGAAGAGACAGATTTCAGCGAATGCATTCCTCTTTTGGCCCCGATGTTGCACGTCATCTGTTTAATTTGGGTCAACTGTAAATCATACGACCAAGTCAAGCTCATAATTTTGTTGAAGCAAATATGCAATCTGCTGATACAAGAGGTGAGACTACATAGACAGTAAGGCATGCCTGAATCTCGATATCTTTTCAGTTTATTACTTGGTAGGTATTGCGCCACTTGAGAATACCCCCACCCACTTCATGTGTGTCACCTATCACCTGCCACCTGTCCTCTGTTATATGTCATCTGTTATTGTTCGTTATCTCTCATCTGTCAACTGCTCAACCATCCATTCAGGCCGTGACGTCACACTGCAATATTCGATTGAATCAAAATTAAAGGAAAAGATCACAACTGTGGATTCGAACTCAGATGTCTTAAAACCCTGGTATGTCGACTCATATCTGCAAAACTGTGGGATAAAACGGGAGACAATTCGCCAGCTTGATTGAGAGAAAACAAATGAAATGGTGACTTGTTTCTCAAGTATTCCGCATTTGCGTGTACCGCCACGGTCGGTTTTCCTGTTAGGGCAAATTTACAAGCACAGATGTTTTCAAGTATTGCCGACGAATGAACTGAATAAAGAAACATGATTATTTGAATTTACTGAATCACTATCACCAATCAATTTTATTTGTTACATATTCGACTTATTTCTATAATTTTTTACTGAAATGCAATCAACTACAATAATAACCACGCATTTCATTAGGAAGTATCGAAATAAAGCTTCATGAAAATTCACCATTAGAACCTGTCAATTGTAAAGAGAAACATTTTCAATTGAAAATTGAACCAATACTGTGTACTCCAATACTCTATGAACATCCTGTTCATATTTCCAATAAAATCAACCTGTCAATCTTGTGCTAATATAAGCAGGAATGGCGGGATTCCGTGTGAGATATATTTGTGCAATTATTTTCATTACAATGTTTTCTAATAATACAAGATTCTATGTGATAATCTTTATAATATGGTGCTATGGTTTATAATTTGGTACTGGATATACATGTATTATTTTGTTAGCCTCTCTGGATTGCCCGAAAACGGAACATGATCAAATTATTATTGTACAAACTACAGACAAATCGAATAGATATTCACAAATTTTATTCAATCAGACATGTTTCGCCAGCACAGTAGCTTCTTCACTGACAGATTGAATAAAGTTTGTGGAGATCGATTCGTTTTCAATGTATCTTATACAATTACTATGGATCTACATCAAGTAACGGCCGAGTCAATCAGACAAATTGAATTATTATCGAATGAATGATGAATTTCATAGAAAATATACAGCAAAGTGGAGAAACACATTAATAATAGTCATCAATACCAGGAAATTGCACTATGAAATTTAGATTCCGTCACAACTATTCATTCTTGAATAGCATTCAAAGTTTGTTGAAATTCCATAATATTGACAACAGTCATCAATCACCATATCCCTGGAATATTGGCAAGACTAAAATTCTATAGTGGCGCCATCTCTGGAACCGACTAAAGAAGCAGACCACTATTTCATTTGTTTATTTGTCTTCTGAAAAATCTAAACAAAATCAAATCACTCGACACACCAGGGTTTTTAGGCATCTTCATTCGAACCCACCAACTTTACGGAGCAAACGTTCAACACAGTTGTAGAGGGCAGGAACGTATTTCAAGTTGTCATTTCAAAAGTCATGGATATATCGCTTCAAAATTTGAACTACATCAATAATTCGAAGACAATAATTGTCAGTTTTTTTTTCTATCGAAAAATCTGGAAACATTTTACGGGGTTTTTCAGTTTTTCTCAAGTTTACTCGATAGCAGTCTGGCAAGTGATTTGACCCATTTCGTATTTCTTGATGATATACTCCAATATTCTCTGGAGAGCTGTATAGTTTTTGAGAAAGATCAGAAAAAAACATTTTTCGAAAAACCGATCGGGAAATAGCTATAATCTAAAATCTGAAAATGAAAACTTGAATTTTTGAAATGTATTAAGATATCTTCTTTTCGAGCGCCTTCAGAAAATCTACAAAAAATTTAAGAATATTTTTTTTTGGAAAAATCAATAGGATGTATTTTAAAAAACGGAGAAATGGAGATATTGACAGTATTACTGACAAAATTAAAAAAAAAAATAAATGCTTTGAATACGTCTTCATAAGCTCCACCGATATTCCAAACCGTTTTTCTCCAACCAGATCAATAAGTGGAAAAAAATTAAATTTGAGAAAAAAATTCACAAAATGTGTTTTTGTCTCTAAAATCTCCAAAAACTCGAAAACGAAACGAGATATCACAAAAATGTATACTCACACTGTCATTGTATTTGAATAGGTCTACAAAAATATTCAATCAATATCTTGATAAATAAACTCGGAAAAATCGAATGAAATTTAAAAAATGAGCATTTCGTGGCTGGCCTAATTTTTGAAATTTACAAAAACCCAAAATTGGCAGAAATAAAGAAATTAGTATGAACAGTTTTATAGTCCTCAACTAGGCCTACAAAAAATGCATTTGAATTTTTTTCATATCTTGAAAAATAAAAGGAAGTCGGCTACAGATTTTCAAATTTTTCAAGAGTTCTTCTTAATAGTTTTTCGAAAACCTGCAAAAAATGTGAGTTGTTACACTTCAAATACATTTTGTTTATATTCATTAAAATTATGATCGAGTCTGCAGTTCGAAGAGTTGGACGTAGCTGAGGCCAGCAAACATGCGAGTACTTACTTTCATAAAGGTATGTAGAGGTCGACGAAAAAATGTAATATGCACCTCGGCGAAAAACTGTCTACTGTCTCGCCTGCTTGCTATCCTCGGCTGCGCCTCGGCTATCAATTTGCAGGCTCGACTATAATAGACAGTTTTTCGTCCTTGGTACATAAATAACTATTTTTGTGCTTGTACGACTTCCCATGTTCGGCTTCGTCACCAACGGAAACATGTCGCACACGCACGGAAAAAGCCTATGTTCTGAACTTGTAATGAAATATACTATTCCTTATTCATAATGTAAAAAATTATTTTTTCCAGGCTAAAAAATTCCTAGACCCGACCACACTGTTCCATAGCGACATTGACGAGGCCATGCTGAGGGTGAATCATTGTTTGCAAGCTCTAAACCAATTTTCGTTCGTTTTCAAAGTCTACAAACAGAATTTGCACAGATTCCGCAAGGACACCGATCCAGAACCCTGGAATTTCCACCCGAACATGGTTTTCCAGAGATTCGACGCATTTCTGGAAAGACTGAAAACGATCAGATGGTTTTTCAACACCGTGCTCGAATTCAACAAGCTTGAGAAAGTCGAAATTGGGGGTATCAAAGGACGGACTCTTAGCTCTCGCGTCACTGGAGTTTTCCACGAGTTCCAGCAGTGCTTCGCTGTTTTTTCCGGAAAGTCCTATGATGTGCTAGATCCGGATGACCCCTCATTCGTGGTGGATTTCGAAAATTTCAAACAGAAAATTGTTGAAATGGATATGAAATTGGCGGCTATTTTGTGTCAAGCGTTCGAGGACTGTTCTAACCTGGACAGTATTTTCAAAGTAAGAATTTTTCTATTTATTTCTAGAATTTCAATGCTCGTTTTTTGATGTAGCTCATCAACATTGCTGGATCAGTATTGGACAGGCCACTTATAAAGGAGGAATTCACCAACAAGTACGAGAGGATTTTAGATATGCTAGAAGTCGAAGTTAAAATGACTGAGGTGAGACAACATTTGATTAGATCAGATGAAAGATAGAGAGTCAAACCAATTTCACTTTCCAATCCTTTTTCTCATTTATATAAACTCTTTAGCTGATTTAGACTTATCTGGAAAAATTAAAATGTTTGCTGATGACACCACAATAATATATTGCGGAAAAAGTCAACGTGATATCAAAAGTGACATGCAAAGTGATCTAGAAAAAATATCATTATGGCTTATCTGTCATAAATTGACATTAAATTAGGAAAAATCCTCATTTATGTTTATTACAAAAAAATCACCAAACGATAATAATTTGAGAGATCCGATCAAATTCAATAATGAATACATAACTGTACGATACAGAAATTCTTAGGACTCTTTATAGATGAAAATTTATCATGGGCAAGACATATAGTGAACTTAACCCTGCGTTACCAGCACGGTGAGCGCGGTGCTCACTTTTTTTTTAAATATGCGATAACTTACACAATTTTCCAATACTGTATGTATCCATCTAGGTAATCCTAGAATAGTATATTGTGTATCTAGTAGTAAAAGCATTACATTCCCGGCCAACAAGCATTGAAGTCTGGGAATGTGCTTTTACTACGAGGTACACATACTATTTTTTCTGAAATCGCAATCAGCATTATCATAAATTGAAGATTCGAAATTACGTGCTTTCCTGAAACGTCAAAGTGACAACTATAAACCAAAGACCGATTTTGACGGCCTAGGCCGGCAAAGTACTTTCCCGTATCGTTTTCGATACGGGAAAGTATTAAACGGTCCGGGAAAGTTCGTTGCTTAGCAACGGACTAAAATACTGGATTAGCGTATTTTGAGGCTTGCAGTTGCTCCGAGAAAGTGGGCATTCTTGAACGATTTCAGAAAAACAAATTTTCCAAGTCAGCCAGTCTCGCTTTGGCCGTAATAAATGTGTGTAGTGTCATTTGATATTTGATTGAAGTTATAAAAGTGAGGGATCTGCTCACTTGCGGGTAAGTGGCAGTAAATTTTTGGTAATTTTTATAAAAAAATGGAGCTCAGCGAGGAGAAATAATTGTTATAATAATTTCATATTTTATTTTACCTATTTGATGTAGTAAAATTTTTAATATTTGAGTAATTTTATGCAATAATCTAAGACTATAGATAAACATGAGCGCAGTGCTCACCCGCGGGCAATGGTGTCATTATTTGTAGTGCGGGTAACGCAGGTTCAAGGAAGCAGATTTCACCATTAGTAGGAATTATTTTTAAAATTCGAAATTTGCTTCCTCTCAAATATCTAAAATCCATATATTTTTCGTTGGCATACTCTAAATTTCAATATTAGATTTCAGTTTGGGGCACTGCTTCGACCTATTTGCTTAAACCTTTGAAATCATTACAAAATAAAATTATTAAATGTATTTTCAAACTTGATTACCAAGAAGTAAACTAGTACAAACCAAGAAAGCTACTGTATATATATATATATATATATATATATATATATATATATATATATATATATATATATATATTCCCTATACAAATTGAAAATTTGCACATCCATTCATCTTGTTAAGAATAACATGAAACATTCCACTTTAATTTTCAAAATTAATAATGATCAACACAATCACCTGACCCGAAATGCCCAAAATTTATATGTTAACAAAATTAAAACAAATACTGGAAACAAATCAATTTATTATGATATGATGGTGTGAAATTTTACAGTGAACTTCCAAATTGTTTCAAAACGTATGGTAAATTGCGATTTAAAAATAATTTAAAGAAGTACATACTCCATTGAATCCATTCTGATTCTGATTTTATGATTTTATTTATTAATTGATTCTTGATGTTGTATTTTCCTTCATGTAATTTGCATTATGTGAATTTTTTCCCTCTTATAAACTGTATGTTTCTTGGGAAAATAAATTGAATTGAATTTGAATATTGATAAATCACTACTACTACTATTACTATTACTATAATTGGACATTTACATTGCTCTACTCCAGGTTATCTTTGAAGAGCAAATCCAACATAAGGAAAGAACTGGCCAATTTATGTTGGATAAATACATGCCACCAGTTGCAGGTACACTACGCTGGAGTCGCAATCTGTGCTCAAGACTTACAGGCCCTCTGAAAAACTTCAAGTCGTTACAGCATCCGTAAGTAACCGCCTGTATTCTGTATACTGTTTAGTGGGGGTGTCAAATGTCAATGCGACCTATAAGATCTATTGTGCCCCCTTCTGCTGCTCAGCCATTTAGGATGTCTCAACGACTAGAGAAGTTCTTCTAGTCTTATGGCTTTCAAGAAGTTCAGGATATCGGATGGCTTCAGGTTAGGTATTCTATTTGGTGTTCTCCTAGCTTACCCCTGGATTTTGCAGAGAATGCATTCTGAGATAATGGGGATAGAGGTTTCGTCATCTTCCTCAAAAAAATCTGCATTCTTCTTCGACTAATCCAAGTTTCTTAAGGTGCCCTCTCAATCGGCAGTGTCCTGTAAGATAGATAGATAAGGAGAAGAAAACTGTAGTTCACAATGAGCTAATGACTTGAAGCATAAGATGTCCGGAGGACTGCTCATTGCTAATATCCTATACAATAGGAAAAGTTGGGTCGAAAATTCATCAGAAAACAACTACTTTCCTGGCTAATGCCACGACGAACATTGAATTACACCTGATGAAATTTCCGTGCAGAGTTCCTACAAGGTTATCTCTGCAATTGCTTGTTGCATGGAAATGTTCATCGAAACATTCGGACCACCTATATATCGATTTCGGGGTGTTGCCCCTCATCAGTATAGGGTAGGTTTATCAGTCAATAACTAATGACTGCAACGAATGAATCGACAACCAAATCCATTTCAAGACCGAAACTGAGATCGCGCCCGCACAGTGGATAACTCCAAAACTGCGAGCGCCATCCCAGCGCCGGCCACCCAACTAAGCAATACCCATGAACCACGATCGTCAAGACCGGATAAAACGGAGAAGAAAACTGTAGTTCACAATGAGCTTATGACTTTAGGCATAAGATGTCCGTAGGACTGCTCATTGCTAATATCCTATACAATAGGAAAAGTTGGGTCGAAAATCCATCAGAAAACAACTACTTTCCTGGCTAATGCCACGGCGAACATTGAATTACATCTGATGAAATATCCGTGCAGAGTTCCTACAAGGTTATCTCTGCAATTGCTAATTGTTCCAAAATACAGGTTATGCAAGTTGGAATTATACTTGATACTAAACTTTCCTTGCACAATCACATCGATTTTATCCAGAGGAAATCAGCCAGTGTGCTTTTTTTACTCAGGCAACTAAGTAGGCTGACTAACCTAGAAATTCAAAGAACAGCATATTTTTCTATCTTTCATTCAGTCATCTCATATGGCACTATCCTATGGGGGAGCTCCACTGATTCCATAAAAGTTTTTAGACTTTAAAAAAGGCTATAAGAATAATATCAAAAGTTGGTCCCCGTGAACATTGTCGTCCCCTCTTCGTAAAATTAGGCATAATGTCTCTCCCGGCAATTTACATATTGTGGTGAAGCTGCGGGCGATGCCGGACCTGAACGCTCACGTAGACAGCGCCTGACCGCGAATGACTTTCGAGGTGCTATGCACCGAGAAGCATCTGGACGAATCGAGGCTTACCCGAAATTTCAGGAGCATTCGAAGAAATGAACGGTGGATATAAAAAGAACCACGCAGCAGAGTTGAGAGAGTCAGTGAAGCGGAAGTCGAACATAAATAGTCCAGTGAATGTCATATAAATTAGAGTATTGTGTTGAAGTTATTGATGCATTGTATTTCGTAAAATAAATTATTTTAGAGTGAATTTGTTTAAATATACTACAATATTCAACACACTAATTCAAATCCATAGTCAAAAATATTCCCTCTGTCTACAATCAGATATCCACAGATTTAACTCCCGTAATGCATCAATGGTCAGACTTCCAAGGTTTAGACTTGATGCTAGTAAGAAAAACTTTCTCAATTATAATCTATATAACGTCCTTCCGCTACAGTATTTATAATATAATTTATATTAGTCCCTACTGTTTTATATGTTAATATTTCAGATGTATTTAAATCTAAAATTATTGTGAATAAATTTTAACCCACACAAGAATATTTCAAATTCTTACTGGGTATACCATTATTGTACAATTTCCTTATGTATCTTTTGTACAATAAATTACTTACTACTACTACTACATTGAAGAACAGACATGTTAATATACGAGGTAGGCGAAAAATAATTGTAATAATCACTAAATCGGTCTGAAAATAAAACTTGCATTCGAGGGTTCCACTTTCCCCTTTCAATTAGGAATCATGTATGACCTCTCGGTATTGTCTTAGAAAAAACTATTTACGCTACCTATACCTTTTAGGATTGTGCAAAGCGCTAAATCGTGCGATCTGGTTTCCAAAGCGGAATCTTTCATTGATATGATCAACGAGTTCAATACGAAAATCTTCATCGAGTGGGCTGAGTCTGTCCCTGCCCAGATAGAAAACAACTTGAAGAAATGCCTGTTGAAACGGAACCTGAAAACGAAAGAACTACTTTTGAATTTCAGCCCAGAGGTGAGTTGATTCTGACGAAATAATCTAAACCATCGCCATATTTTTTTCAAAAAATGAAAATGGATCATGTATTCCAGTCTTCCGCATTAACCTACACAATGGGTATATTCGTCGGCAAGTCTCTAACAATCAATCAATCGAAATATCCTGTATTGTCAGAAGATATTATCTTATGGACAAAGTTTTAGAAAATGTATAAAGGTAAAAGAGATACAAATAAAACATAAAGAATATAATACTTGTCAATAAATAAACAATACAATAAAATACAATCAAGAGTTGTTAAAAAATTAAAAATGAAAACACAAGAATACATGTATATACAGTGCGGCTTTTTTTAGTACCTCCCCCCTGTTAACTTTTGAACGGTTTGACCTACAAACATGAATAAAAAACCGTTTGGAGGGTTTCACCGATACTACTTTCTGAAACAAAAATATGGTGATTGCTTAACAGGGGGCCAGGGGGGGCACATCAATTCAAAATTTTTAAATGGCATGGGGGGTCGAGTGTCACATCGTTGAAAAGAGAATTCAATTCTCTGATTTTTTTTCAATTTAGTTAATATTTTTTTTGCAATTCAAATTCGAAATATCAAATATAAATGCGGATCTGAAAACTAGTCATAGCTTGATAAATTTGAACGGTTTGTTGTGGAATAATGAAACCAAAAACATTGCGAAGCGTATTATCGATACTACTTTTTGAGAGAAGAAATATTGCAATTACACTACAGATGGCGCTGGGGGCACATCAACTAGAAAATTTCGATAGTCATAAAAATCGAAATTGGGAAAAAATTCCTCAACTAAATTCAAAAATATTTAGATGGTTGTAAAGAGAATTGAATTTTCTTTTCAACGATATGACACTCGACCCCCATGCAATTTAAAAATTTTGAGTTGATGTGTCCCCCCGCGCCCCCTGTGGAGCAATCACCATATTTTTTGTTTCAAAAAGTAGTATTAGTGAAACCCTCCAAATGATTTTTTTTCATGTTTCTACGTCGAACCGTTCAAAAGTTAACAGGGGGGGACTAAAAAAAGCCGCACTGTATAAATAAATAATCAATCTTAATATAAAAAGATGTGTGACTTGTTAATCGATAAGATACAGTCACAATAGTTGTTAACAAATACGAACACAATAATATATGCATATATATATATATATATATATATATATATATATATATATATATATATATCCAGTGCCAACCCAGTTCCCGCTAATAGTTGACCTCACGACGACACATTTCCCACGGTCATTACAGCAACTATAAATACAGTTCCTCAACCCACAAATCCTCAGTTCTCTCGAAGGAGTAGGCAGATTGAGACCTTAGAGAGAGCCAGTGACGAGACTTGGGGAGCAAGCAGATTGAGACCCCGACGTCAAGTCACAAAAAACCCAATTTCTTGAAAATGGCTCCAAAATCGGAGCCGAAACGTCGAATTCCAACAAATTCTAGACGCGGTTCGACCCGAACTTTTAGTTTTATATATATTCATGACATCTACAGTCACTAGTTGAAACTTAATTTGACACGAACCAAGGAATCCAAAAGTAGAGGTTTGTCCACAAATTGACAGGCAGCCAACAATTCGTTGTTCTGGCCAACCCAAGGTTCAATCAAGTTTCTAATACGTTATGAGGAACGCAAGCAGAATCTAAGTGAAAATAGAGTATATTTCGTTTTAATTCCGAGAGTTCTAACCTTTGACAGCTGTTTCGTGCTAACGCACTCATCAGAAAGGATTTATGGAGCTCTCGAAATCAAAACGAATCCACTCAAGAATTAATACCGTGAGGCAAGACAGAATATAACAGGAAGTTATTCATGACATCTACAGTCACTAGTTGTAGGTATTAGCCAGAGAAGTAGTTGTTTTCTGTCGGTCATATGCCATCCAATCTATACAAAGGTATAGTGAGTTCCTAAAGGATTGTTTTCGACTGTTTTACAGTCACTGGAACATGTATTGCTCCTTGAAACAAGTATTCAGCATATATATATATATATATATATATATATATATATATATATATATATATATATACATATATATATATATATATATACATATATATATATATATATATATATATATATATATATATATATATATATATATATGAATATGAATATTGGCTGAAGGACCTCGGTCAATGGCCTAGTCTATTATTTTATTATAAAAATCAATGTTAAGGAGCCTTTAACATTGACGAATTCGTTTACATCGTAAAAGGCTCTCTCGATAAGCATCACCTTGAGTGATTTTCTGAATAAAGATAATGAGTCAATGGTTTTAACTAATGTTGGAAGATGGTTATATATCAAAACGGCATTATATACCAGCGATTTTTTAATTAAATTTGAAGAGGGAATAGAAAGCCTCAAGTCATTATTTTGGCGGGTGGATCCATGAATAGTATCATCCAATAACTTGTTTTTGTGTATCAAGCATGCTGTTTCGAGAATGAAAAGTGAAGGAAGTGTAAGGATTTTCTGTTCTTTGAATAGTTCTTTGCAAGAGACTCTAGGCCCAACTTTGCAGAGATATCGAACATAAAAATCATCTTGAAATATTGCATACTGCAATTTCCCCAATACGCTATGCCATACCTAGTGTGTGATTCAAATAGGGCATGGTATACTATTTTTGCAGTTGGCATACCCGAGGATAGCCTTATACTGAGCATGATAACATGATTTTGGATATTGAGTTGACGTCTACATGAATACCTGAAAATTCATTGGATGAGGTAGATGAAATTATATTATTCCCTAGAGGGATGTCCAGTATATTGCAATGGAATGACAATAGGTTTGTTTTGATTACATTAAAGGAAATTATATTCGAGTTACACCTTTCTCTCACAATCAATATATCTCGAATCATTTTATGGTAAAGATCATTTGAATTCTTATCATGCCACAATATTGTTGTGTCATCTGCAAAAACACTGAACACACCTTCTCTCTTTAACTTCAGAAAGTCATTAAATTTAACAGGAATAGGAGAGGGCCAAGAACAGAACACTGCGGTATACCATGCTTAATAAACCAAATATCAGAGAGATTGTCAGTTTTCACAATTTGGGTCCTTCCACTTAGATATGACTCAAACCAATTTAGGCTTTGTCCTCTGAAGCCATAGAGATGAAGCTTACACCGCAGTATTTCATGATTGACACAGTCAAAGGCTTTAGCCAAATCGCAAAATATTCAAGTTCAAAATAGAGTATAGATCTTTCAGAAAGTGAAAGATAGCATCTCCTGTACTTTTTTGGGTCGAAATCCAAATTGATTGACATTCAAAATTTTGTGCAGAGTCAAAAATTCCATCAACCTAGTTTTGACAAGTTTTTCTATCAATTTTCCAAGCGATGGAATAAGTGAGATAGGTCTGAAATTTGATGGTTCATTTGTGTCGCCACCCTTATTGAGAAGAATCTCAATACCAGTTTTAAGAAATGAAGGATAAATTCCCTCGGCAAAAAAATTATTGATGAGGTGGACCAACAATTCTAGTACGATAATCGGTAAATTTTCAAATATTTTTATTGAGATATTGTCAATACCGCTGGATGCTTTGTTTTTGAAATGTTTGATTGTATCCATAAGTTCATGCAGATTTGTTTCGTGGAGGATAATTGTGTCGGCTATTGATGTTTCTTTCAAGTAAGGCAAGGGATCTGGTGCAATTTCTATATTTTCCTTTATTAGTTTTTCAGATCTGGAGCAGTAAAATTCATTAAGAGCATTGGCATCAGGTGAAATATTTGATTTAATGTTATTTTGTCCACGAAACTCATTTACAACACGCCAAGTTTCTTTTGTGGTATCATTGTTCTTAGAGATTCTATTGTAGAAGTAATTACTTTTGGCAATTTTAACAATGTTTCTATATATTTTTCTATATTTGTTATAATAGTCATGGATGGTAACATCCTTAGAATATTTTCTGATATAATGTAGGCTTCTGAGATTTATTGCAGTCAGCCAAGCCTTCGTGTTTTTTATTTTATTTTTTATTTTCTGAAAAGCAAAGGAGAGATCAAGACAATAGTAAGTTATAAAAAGACAAAACTGGTTTTCTGAGCTTATTACTGCACTCCAATCCTCATTTAGACATTTGTTAAATTTTTTTTCAAAGTTTGTTTTACTGAATAACCTTCCAGTTCTGAATTTCCTTCTTTGTTATTAATCAAGACTTTAGCCATGCAAAGAACAGCCTCATGATCAGAAATATTTGCTGGGATAACCTTGCAGTCTATATTCTCTTCAGATAAGTTGGTACATACCCTAATAGCACCATGAAGTCCGATGGTAATCCATAGGACATCCTCTCAGGACATTCGGGACGTCCTTAGGATGTACAAAATTGGTACTGTGGACGTCCATTGGACATCCGTGGGAAGCACCAATGTCTCGACTTCTCACCAAAATTGGACGTTCTATAAGGATATCCAATGGACATCCACCTGGGATGTTAATCGGACGTCCCCGAATTACATCAATCGAAAGTACATCTTGGACGTCCTTAGGACGTGCAATATTGGTACGTCCTTAGGACGTGCAGTATTGGTACCGCAGACGTCCATTGGACATCCGTGGGAAGTACCAATGTTTCGACTTCTCACCAAAATTGGACGATCTATGAGAATATTCAATCGACATCCACCTGGGATGTTCAATGGACGTCCCCGAATTACATCAATCGAAAGTACATCTGGGACGTCCTTAGGATGTGCAGAATTATCACATGTGTTTGTTCCTACATCTCTTTCAGGACTAAGATTATGATATTGTTGTGGATTACTGGAGATAACAATTTGGATGGAACCAGATATTTACTTACTAGGTAAGCTCAGCACCCAGAGTCATTCAATTCGGTTTTGTACATGTTTAAAGGATACACACAACTCTACTTGTCTTACGGAAACATCTTTTTCAAAACAGTGTTGAATAGGTTAGTAATAACTATTGAATACTATAACAAAACTTTTATTTTCATTTAAAGATATAACTACACTGAATGAACACAAAATAACTTACAGAACAGTCACTAAACTAATTAATCACAAAGGACGATAGAAAAGCCGCCATAGCTGGTAAATACTCAACAATTGTCTGTCAATTCGTCAACACTTCACTTGAACATAGAACACAAAACACAGAAAACAACTTTATGCACGGAATCCATAAATAGAGGAATTGTTCGGTTTCAATCCGTATACGAACTAGAGAGACAAACAAAAATTTTTTATTTTCATTGTTGTGAAACAGTGAATCTTATTGGCATAAGCACAAACTCGAGAATATGGCCCCTGATTACCTCAATGATAGTGAAAAGGGTTTTATTTCAGATGGGTTGTTTTCGCTGTAATGTTTAGCCCTATTGTAAATATGCGATCCATTTTATACCTCTTCTGTAAAACCACTAGCTGGGATGTATTCTTTGGATGGATGCACCTAGGAAACATTCCGAAAAATGTTCAATCCAGGACATCCCAAGGAAGTCCTCGCTGGGACATTTTCTGAAATTCACTGATTGGGATGACGTCCGATGTACATCCATCAAGGACGTTCCAGAATGTACCCGTACCAGGACCACCATAGGAAGTCCTTTCAAAGACATGCCAACCAGGACATCCAATGGATATCCTAGAAAATTCTACAAAATATATCCGAACCAGGACATCCCAAGGAAGTCCTCGCAGGGAGATATTCTAAGATTAACCAATTGGGACGTCCAATATTCATTCATGCGGGATGTTCCTAAATGTCCCGTACCAGGACAACCATGGGACGTCCTTTCAAAGACATGCCAGAATACTTACTAACAAGGACGTCCGATGGATGTCCTAGTAAACATTACAAAATATATCCGACCCAGGATATCCCAAAGACGTCCTCGCAGAGACGTTTTATACGATGTACCGATTGGGACATACATAGGAAGTCCTTTGGGGAAATTCATGAAAATGCACTGAATCGGACGTCCCATGGACAATGATTTTAAGTCCCGGACATTCGGACATGATTTGTACCAAATAGGGACGTCCCTGGGACATAGTGTGCTATTAGGGTATATAATCGATTGTGCTTTCTGAGTATTGTAAAATACTTGTTGGCCGATTTGTATGCATAGTTAGATTGTAAATTATAAGTAAATTTTGTACTTGTCGAGTCATCAGTGAATACTTATCGTCATAGTTGATATTGAGGTCCCCCGCCAAGATAAACATTGACTTATTTGGCAGTTTATATAAAAGTATTTCCAATTTTTCAATAAATATTAAACTACTGCTCCCTACGACCGTTGAATTATATGTGTTAAAAAATATTGTTTTCAGTTGACTGCAATTTTGCGGGAGGTTCATTATCTCAAATTGACCGGTGAGTTGAACATTCCAGAGATAGTATTGAACCTAGCGGAGAGAATCGAGGTGTTTCAACAATACACGGCCAACTTGAACTCCTCGGTGACTTGGTATAATAAAATCAAGACAACTTCCAAGGACGTGGAGTTCGACCTGATCGAGAACGAAGTCGCCGAAATAGACAAGATGGTGATAGTGGGAGAGAAAAATCTGAATTGGGAATCGCAAGGTGGGTGCTATCAATAATAATAATAAAGTTTATTCAAAATTCAATGAAAAAGCATTAAATCAATTTGTATAAAAAGGTGAATAAACGGTTCAATTATACCCGCGAAGTTAAAAACTTATTGCGAGATATTATTGGTAGGAATTACATGTAGGTATATGTTTTGTAAACTTTCAAAATACAACAAAATGATAATAAAAATAAACTACCTGAGTTAGAAGTGAAGGATTTCATGAAATAAATTTCGATGAGACTGTTGAATCCATTTTTTCAATTGTTTTTTAATGAGAATAATGACTTGACCCCTTGTATATGATTTGGAATTAAATCATAGTAAAATGGCAATAAATATTGCCTTGTTTTTTCAACTTTATTTTTCACTGTGACTCTATTTTTATTTCTTGTATTATAAATATGATTATTGAAGTTTACATTCTTTTTATGTTTGTAAATATAAATCATTATGTTGTCCAAATAATTGTCTTATATCCATTTTCTTTGATTCTTTGTACAGTTTATCACTTGGATATAAATAACTTTTTTTATATATGATTTTCAAAAACCATTTCTGAAGAACATCAAGATTTCTATGGTGGGATTTCATGACTCCTCCCCAAGCCAAAATCCCATAATTCAATTGAGAGTGTATTAATGAAAAATAAAGAATGTCAAGAGTTTTTATGAAAGTCATAAACAATTTGTCGTTAAAAATAGTATACTGATTTAACAAAAAATGTGTTCCACGAGTGACACACTACACTTTTTCTACAACCCCATTTATATCATACTAATGTGCTTAAAAAACGATGAAAATCATTTTATTTTGAATTGACAATGAAATTTCAATAAATATTATTTGTAATTCGTAATTTTGTTACCACAGTTACAAATAAAGAACTTACAAAGATATATTGAAAAATTCTTAGCCTACTTTACGACCTTTTAACCTTTTTTTCAGTTGAGGAAAGAGATGATAGTCGGACGGAGCCAAATCTGGTGAATAAGGGGGGATGTTCTAGTAATTCAAACCCTAAATCACGAATTTTTTGCATGGCAACATGAGATTTGTGTGCAGGGTCGTTGTCCTGCAAAAAAAAAACACCTTTGGATAGCTTTCCGCGTCTTTTCTCTTTAATTTTTTCCCGTAGAGTGGTCAGTAATGTTGAATAGTAATCTCCAGTTATTGTTCTACCCTTATCCAAAAAATCAATCATGATTACTCCATGGCATTCCCAAAAAACTGAAGCAAGAACTTTTCCAGCAGATTTTTGGACAAGAAACTTTTTAGGTCTTGGAGAACCGGAGTGTCGCCATTCCATCGATTGTTGCTTTGTTTCTGCATCGTAGAAATATACCCAAGTCTCATCCATAGTAACAATTCGGTTTAAGAAGTCTACATCGTTTTCAAATCGAGCACAGATCGAACGCGATGCTACTACCCTTGCACGCTTTTGGTCAACATTCAAACATTGGGGTATTTATTTTGCAGCAATTTTTCTCATGTACAAATTGACGTGAACTCTATGATGAACGCGTTCGTATGAAATATTCAGTGCTTCAGAAATCCGTTTTAGCCCAATTCGACGGTCTGTTAAAATCATGTCATGAACTGCATCGATATTTTCGGGGACTGACACAGAAACTGGCCTTCCCGATCGGTCATCATCTTCAATGGAAAATTTAAGTACCTCTTTTGAAGCTTGAAGTCCAATTTTTCACGGTCGCATACGAAAGACATTGATCACCAAGGGTATTAAGCATATCTTCGTGAATCTGTTTACCTCTCAACCCTTTTAAATACAGGTACTTGATGATGGCTCGATACTCCAATTTTTCGATTTTGACAATTTCGGTGGACATATTTTTTCTTTTAATTTATTGCTTAACTCTGGTTTACTTTTTTGACGTCAAACTGTACACTGTCACTTCTAATAAGTTATTGTTCGTTGCTATGGTAACGTAATGTTTTGTTTATGCAGGGAACTGGCCTAGGCTAACTAGATATCAATACATCCTCGTATAATAGGAAATTCAAGTGGATCGGACGATTTTGTATTTCAGATGATTTTTAGGGGTATACCCCTATCATTTTCCTTGGGACTTTTTTTTTATAAACTTCAAATTTTCAGCATGAACTAATTCTGCCATTCTGAATCGATTCAAGTTCGCTAAATTGATTAATCTATTATTGTTCTTGAGTTTTGTTTGGAAATGAAAGTTCTTTTTTTCTTTAATAATTATTTTTGAAATGATTTTCCTAGTTAATTTTATAAAACTCTATCATATCTCCACAATACCTCAAACCATCATCCGTGCCAAAAACAAGGTGTAATCAAGACATTAGTTGATCGAGCTAGAAGAATTTGCGAACCTGAATACCTGGAAGCTGAACTGAAACATCTAAAAAACG
The DNA here is from genome assembly GCA_944452925.2 of Chrysolina oricalcia. NCBI lineage: Eukaryota > Metazoa > Arthropoda > Insecta > Coleoptera > Chrysomelidae > Chrysolina > Chrysolina oricalcia. The sequence continues at coordinate 4,420,950 of OX101815.2, read as the reverse complement.
CTCTTCTTTCTAATGGATACAAAGAAAGAGATATTGAGAGGTGTATGAAAAATAGAAGAGAAATCAGAGGCGGAAGAATCAATAGTAGACCACATGACTGTCCATCCAGTGAACCAAGTAGTAGTCAAACCAACACCGAAAAAAGAAAAGCATTCTTACCATATGTTCCCATGCCAGAGTTATAGATCGTATCGGCCGTATTCTAAGAAAATATGAGATTAAAACCGTTTATAAACCTTCAAAGAAACTGAAAGACCACTTTAGATCAGCGAAGGACAATCGAGACGTACTATGCTCTTCTGGGGTTTATCGCATTCCATGTTCCTGTGGCAGCGTTTATATCGGAACCACGAAACGCTCCGTTAAAACAAGAATCAAAGAGCACAAGGCTTGCTGTCGGTTAGGGCACACACAGAAATCCGCTGTCGCAGAACATACTCTGAACAACGATAACCATAGAGTGAAATTTGAAGAAACCCAAGTCATCTCTTCGCGTATTACCCAAGACTCTTCCGGGAAGCAATTGAATTCCAGAAACACCACAGCAACTTCAACAGAACCGAAGAAGGACTACAATTGAACAAGGTTTGGCTTCCAGTTCTCAAAAATTCTCAATTAGCTCCCTACCCACAAAATAACGGTACGAACGATTCTATGATGTATGCTAACGCTATGGACCAATCAGATGTAAGAACGTCAAATCACAGGTATTTATTGAGACAACGTATAACAAATGTCAAGCATTTGACAGCGACTACAGAAAGCGAAAATTTTTAAAATAACTCTTGAAAATGCTAACCACTCGTGTTGGCGAAACGTCGAGTTCTTCTCTGAAAACACGTCGGCCTTACTACCCGAAGAACCACCATGTATCTATCATTTCTATCGGACGATTTTGTATTTTTGATGATATTTAAGGGTCTCCATTGAACATTCTCCGTGTGATCTTTTTTCCTTTAATCCCCTTTCCCTAATAATCTTTTATAAATAATTTCCTATTGATTTTCATAAAACTCCATGATGTCTGAGTTGATTTTGGAATTTTGCGTATTTAATGGGAAATTCAAGTAGATCGGACGATTTTGTATTTTTGATAATTTTGACATTTTCCTTGTGACTTTTTCAACTTGAAATTTTTTTGTATAAACTAATTCGACTATTATGAATCTATTTGCATTCGCATAATTGAGCTATCTGTCACCGTTCTCGAGTTGGACATTTCATTTGGAAATGAAGGGCATTTTATTCCTTCAATAATCATTTAAAACTGATTTCCTATTGATTTTTATCAATCTTCATGATTTCTGAGTTGATTTTTGGAATTAGCATGAAATTTTGTGTATATTTTAGGAAATTCAAGTGGATCGGACGATTTTGTATGTTTGTTGATTTTTAGGGATCTCCCTTTGAACAATTTCCTTGTGACTTTTTTTTCTTTGATCAACTTGAAATTTTCACTTATAATATAACAAGAGCTTAAATTATTTCCAGGAATAATTTAAGCTTGCGTGGTATTCGGTAAGAAAATTTCACACCATAATTTGGAAAAAAATATTAATCCAATCTGACATTTTAAATTAATTTCACTGCTTGTCAAGTCCACCATGTTTCGTTAAATAAAAAATATTACCAACTTTAGTTACACCAAATGCTAAAACTCAGATGGGTATTAGATCAGTCTATCGCCCTTTCATAATTTTAGGTTACTAAAGGTGGTAGAATTGTATTTTTTGTTAAAGTAATCCATAACACTTCTTATGTAAAAAATATAATATTAACATGGTTTGTTGCAGTAGGTGGCCGTGATATAGGCGGCCATGCTTTCGACAGATGAGGTTTATATTGGTAAATTACATTGAGTTACTGTTTAGTAAACCAGCAAACAAAGATATTCTTATGTAAAACATTTCTTGTAAGCATTTACGTTAAACAATTTGAGAAAAATGAAATGCTTTGAAAAGTACAATTTATGTAAATACTGCAAAGAGTTAAGTCAAGTGCAAATGTGTCATCCAAAATTAATATATTTAACGAATTTAATGGAAGATTGCGACCAGGAAGCGTTAGAGTCGAATGGTTGGTTTACGAAAATCCAAGAAAGTCTGCTGCAGATGTCAAGTAAATATGGCCTTCTGCTTAAAAGAGATTTGAACAAAATTGTTTCAAAATATTACATATAAGTCTTAAAACACAGACATCTAATTAATCCGTCACCTTCCTATTCACCATTAAGAAAAGAGGATGGGTTAGAATTATTAGAAAACATTTAAATCTTACTATGTAGATCCTACGTTTTTTGAAATATAAATTGTTAACGCATAATAATTAAACAAATTTGTGTTTAATGTTTAATGAAACTTTATAGCGAATAATAAATAATAATGTTAATTCTTATAGACATTTTGCATTATTCACAGGTATATCTACAACATGGTTGTAGATCATGTTTACCTTTTCAACTGTCAAAAAATGTCCACTTAAATATCGTGGCGCCACGAAAAAATTTCCGGAAATTTTTTTACTAAAAAAATTAAGGCATCTTATTGGTTGAAAAGTAGAGGTGTGAAATTTTCAAAATAAACTATTTCGACTATTCTGAATCTATTGGCGGTCGTGGAATTGATCTATCTATCACCGTTTTCGAGTTGAGAGTTTCATTTGGAAATGAAGAGTGATTTTTTCCACTAATTTTAAACTAGTTTCCTATTGATTTTCATAAAACTCCATGATATCTGAGTTGATTTTTCAGAATGGTCGAATTGGTATATTCTAAAAATTTGCTCAAGGGAAGAAAAAATCATATGGAAAATGTTCAAAGAGGTAGACTCCTTAAAAATCGTCAAAAATACAAAATCGTCCGATCCACTTGAATTTCTCACTTGTTTCCAGACTTGTGGGACTACATGACGAAGTTGCACAATCTTGTCGGCAGTCTGCAGCAGCACCTCCAAAAATGCCAAGATAACCTAAACGAAATCAAACAAATATTGGTTCCTTTTGCTCGACAACCCTTGTTCGAAAGGAAAGAAGGAAGAAAAGATACAGTTTTGTGCATCGAAGAAAGGAACGAGAGACTGGAGAAGAGGTATGCGGATATAAAATCGGCTGCAGCAAGAATATCTGATCTGCTCGAAGAGAACATGAAAATTTTCAAAATGACTGACACACCGGACAACGTGAAATGGATCAAGTATATCGAGTATGTGGATGGTGTGGTTACGAGCTATTTGTATCAGTCTGTTGGGTGCAGGTAGGTGACAATTTTTTCTACTTTGAATATATAGTAAATATAAAATGGACCTATAACAGAACCCTGGGGAACTCCTTCATTAATGAACAGTTTGTCTGTTTCAAAGCTAGATGATTTTGTGCTAACAGTTCTATTCACTAGAAATGATTTACAATGACTCTGATTTCCATTTAGAAATAACAGTAGACCAAAGTCTCTTGAGCTTCTTTGAAAAACTTGATTATTCATACAAAAATTGATCCGAGATTCCTTTCGGATCGTGCTAGGAATCGCACGTAAATAGGTAAGACCTCGGTTGACACAAGTTTCGACTTTAGTGGGCTGCCGTTCGCAAGAGGGCGACAGCTGGTTAACGAAAAAAACAAACAAACAAGCAACATTAACCAATTTGGATTCAGAAGCAATTAGTCTACAGTGGAAGTTATTTCTGAAGAGTTGAAAGATGGCAGCATACTTCAATAACAATGTGTAATCTCAGTAAAGCTGACCATCCCATGGAAAAATTAAACTACTATGGAGTAAGAGGTGTAGCAATCGGCTTTTTTAGATCTTACCTCAAAAATAGAGCGCAGTCAGTATACCTAAAAAATTAGCGAAATGTCGACTACGGTGTTCCTCAGGGCTCTCTGCTCGGGCCACTGGTATTCAACATTTATCTAAATGACTGTTTTCAATTTTCATCTTCAGTTTTCAGTTTTCTGCGTGTGTTATGCTGATGATACGGCAATGATTCATTCCCATAAACAGTTTTCCGTACTTAACGAAACCACAGTTAGTTTTGAAAGGAATGCCATATGGTTCACAGCAAATGATCTGAATATCAATCAGGAAAAAACACAAAAGCTTATAATCTCATTAATCAGAAACAAGTGAATCTATATATGTAAAATTGCTTGACTTGACTCTTGATGTTGGCTGAATTGGCAGCATTATATAGAGGTGTTGAGAAGAACATTATACTGTTTTTGCTGAGAAAGTGCAGTGAACCGTCCTACTTTATTATCAGCAAACCACGCACTCTCAGATGATTGATGGAAAAAAATGAAATCGACAAAAGTCATCATTATCAGTACTCAAATGAAGATGCTGACCACTTGAGACCTCCAAGGTTCAAGCTTGCAATATCAGAACGTAACTCTCTGAACTCGCATCTAGTTCAACTCAATGAAAGTTTTAATTATTACTCGGTGGATGATCCATCTGTTTTTTTATGAAGATCCTAACAAACTATAGTATAAGTAAGGTTATTCTGGTCTTGTCTTTGTGAGATGGCTGCGAATAGTGTTACCTGACTTGAAACATGTCCGTATTTTGTATTTCGACCCAATTCGCCTTATTCTTTCCGATAGACCTCTAACATACGGAACGCACAGGGTGGCTTGTGTCGGCTCGTCTGGTTTCTTGTTCTTGTAGACCACGTAACGCTGACATTGACTCCAAAAACTGCATCTACCGCATTCCTTGTGAATGCGGTGAAGCTTATCTTGGAGAAACTAAGAGACCACTTAGCGTTAGACTCGCTGAACACAAGAGAAACACTCAACGAGGAGAAACATCAAAGTCAGGGATAGCGGATCATGTCTGGACGTCCCAACTCAATATAAAATGGACTGAAGCCGAAGTCATCCATAAAGAAGAGGGCTGGTATAGAAGGAAGTTTAAAGAGAGTGCATATATTATGAACAACAAAGTCTTCAGTCAAGCTAGCTTAGAAATCCGTAATGTGTGGAAACCTTAATTAGTGGCATGGATCCATTGAAATTGCGATAAGAATTAACAATGCCGTACCGGAGCGACCCGGCACTGTAATTACCAAGCTTACCTGAACCCCTAGGCTAATGATACAATTTTTTTTATAATGCAATATATAACGTATGAATGAACTAGAAAATTTCCTCACGAAGTGGAACTTGTAGTGAGGTGAGAAATATACATATATATGAATATAAAAACATTAAATTGAACAATTTCTTCACGAGTGAGAAATATACATGTATTTTATATAAATATAAAAACATTAAATTAAACAATTTCTTCTAATAAAATTATTGAAATGAAATTATTGAGTTGAAAGATTCATACATTTATCATGTTGTGAAAAAAACTACGATCTTTTTTGAATATCCAATCCTTCACTTTAATTTTGTATGAATAAAAAGATTTGAGGTGTTAGAGCGTTTGGCTTCCACCCAGACGGTCCGGGTTCGATCCCCGGTCGCGTGTCACTGAGCTGAAGTGGTTCGGATTCCACTTTTATTTAAACTGTAGGTACCGGATCTCCCTTGCTCGCACAAGCTCTGCTTTTGAGGGGTTTTCTCCGAAAACCTGGGAGTTTCGAAAAAACAAATTTTACAATTTTTTTTTATAATCTCTTTTGAACTATATCGAAAACTTTTCCTATAATATTTGTATAATTTCTAGTGGATTTATTTTTATTGAGTTTATTTTTTAAAGTTATATCATTTTTATATCTAGTGTTATATGAATGATTATTAAAATTAATGCAATTTTTGTTTTTGAAGATATAAATCAACATTCTATATACAAATAACTGAACAATATAAAATTTTCTACTTATTTTATAAAGAACATCAGAAGAAAACATAAAATTTCGATTATAAATTATTTTTAAAATGTGTCTTTGTATCACTTCCAAATTATACATTAAATTTTGTTTTACTCCACCCCATCCAAGAATGCCATAGGTCAATTGAGACTGTATCAATGAAAAGTATAACATCTCAAGATGATTCATTGTAAGAATTTTTTAAAAACTTGAATTTGGGAAGAAGACCTCTCAATTTTTTTCACAAGGAAGGAAATTTGATTGTCCCATCTCAAATGTCTGTCAAATTTGATTCCTAGATATTTTATACATTCAGTTTCATGAATTTTAAAGTTACTGTCAATTTCAAGTGGGCCTAAATTTGGTAAAGAATTTTCAAAGCAGGTGAATGGGAGATAATAAGTTTTATCAAAATTTATTGTAAGTAAATTTTTGTCAAACCAGCATTTAATCATTTTTAAATCTTCTTGTACAGTTTGTTTCAATGCAGTCCAGGTAGAAGCATTATAAAAAATAACAGTATCATCCGCAAAAAGATCATTGAGGAAGATATTGAATAGTAATGGACCTAAAACACTGCCTGCGGTACTCCATAACAAAAAGCCATTGGATCACTAACAGTTTTGTTAATTTTTACATGTTGTATTCTATTGCAAATATAACTCTTCATTAACTTGTAAGCTATTCCACGGAAACCAATAAGTTCCAGTTTTTTTAGCAGTATTTCATGACTTACAGAATCGAATGCTTTCTTTAGGTCAAGAAATATACTGAGATTTGGTGTGTTATTATCCAATGAGTTGTAGATATGAGAAGTGAGGTGACAAATTGCATGTTCAGTGGAAAAATTTTGCCGAAATCCGAACTGATTTAGAAACAAAAAAATTGATATAATTTAGATATTTTTCAATTCTCACCTTTAATATTTTTTCAAAAATTTTTGCTATGCTTGAAATCAAAGTGATTGGCCTATAATTTTCCATTTTATTTTTATTACCACTTTTATATATTGGTTTTATAATACCAATTTTGAAAGAACTGGGACATACTCCAGATTTAAAAATAACATTTAAAAGATGTACTAAGGGATCAGAAATTAAATCAATTAATGTTTGCAAGACTTCAGTTGTAATACCGTCCGCACCTGGAGATTTCTTTTTTTTCAAAGTTTTTATTGCATTTTCAATTTCAGTTCGGTTTGTTTCCTCAATGTATATGTTTTTGATTCATTATTATTGTTCACTATTTGTTCTGCTAAATTTTTACCAACACCACTATAATTGTTTACAAATTCATTAGCTATTTCTTTTTCATCAGATATTGTCTGATTTTTCAACTCAATTGACTTTATACCATATGAAACAGGTTTTTGTTTCATTGAATAATTTGTTAAAATTGTCCCATAACTTTTTAGAAGAATGACAGTTTTTTTCTATTTCTTGTTTACAATATTTTATTTTGGCTTCATTTATAATTTGAGTTAATTTATTTTTATAATTTTTATATTCAATTTCCAATGCCAAATTTTCGTAAATCTTTTTAAGTTTTTGATATAAATCTGTTTTTATATTTACAGAATTCATTATTCCTTCAGTCATCCATTTTTTTCTTTTTTTGGATTTATTTTTCATCTTTACACGAGTAGTGCTTTTATCTATAGATGTTTTGATTTCATTTATAAGATAATTTGACAATTTTTCTGCATTTTCTAATTGAAAATATGTGTTCCAATCAGTATATGAGAATTGCTCTCGTAATTTTTTGTAATCAATATAGTATTTGTATTTTTGAAGGGGAAATTTCAATATATTTCTCACAATCAATTTGTAGGATAATAGGATAATGATCTGTTATATTATATCTGAATATTATTGGTTCAAAGTGAGTACTAGTTCTTTTACTTTTGATAAATATATGATCCAAACAAGATTTCTGATTTGCCATTTCTCTTGTATAATCATTTATATATGAAAAAATCCATGCTTTCTGAAAATATTACAGTATTCATGACAATATAGTCTATCAGAAAGAATGTCAATATTAATATCACCAATAAAAATGGTTGTACTATTTTGAAATTTATTATTATTATCAAGTAGAAAATTATTTAATGATGAATTAAATTCATATATTCTGCCAATATTTTCAAAAATAATTGAAAAGATAATGGATAGAAGGTTAAGAGAATATCTGAAAAAATCAAAATTTTTGTATGCAGAACAATATGGTTTTCGAAAATCTAGTGATACTGAGTCTGCGGCAGTAGACATGATTTCAAGAATAAAACTGGAATTAGATTCGACAAAAAAATGCGCGTTATTATCACTAGATTTGCGGAAAGCCTTCGATATGGTTAACCACAACATTCTTTTAAGAATATTATATGATATTGGAATAAGGGGAAAAATTTACATTTGGTTCAAAAGTTATTTGGCTGACAGAAAACAACTAGTATATATCAAAAATACACTTAGTTCAATTAAAAATATAAACTGTGGGGTGCCACAGGGATCTATACTTGCTCCGATCCTTTTTTTAATATATATAAACTCGATATCAGAACTCAAATTGAAAGGTCAAATTAAACTTTTTGCTGATGATACAACTATTGTATATTTTGCAGAGAATGAATTCGAAATTCTGTCTTATATTGAACAGGATCTTCAAATTATGTCTCATTGGCTAGTCGCTCACAAACTATTGTTGAATTTTTCGAAATCGTCGATTATGTTTATTTCTAAACGAAGTATTACAACTGATTCTCTAAGACCAATGACATTGAAAAATTCACCAATTCAGTATACCAACAATACAAAATTTTTGGGTTTACATATCGACACAACACTCTCTTGGTCCAATCATATCAACAATCTGAGAAAACAACTCTCACCTTTGATTGGAATACTATTTCGAATAAGACAGTATACCCCACTGAAATATTTAAAAATCATATATTTCAGTTTAATTTATTCAAAATTGCAATACCTCATTTCTGTTTGGGGCTCAGCCAAAATTTCTATTATGAAACCACTACAAACTTTGCAGAACAAAGCTATAAAATGCATATTCAAATTGCCCTTTTTAGAACCCTCAAAAAAATTATATAAACCTAATAACTTACTGAATCTTTGTTCATTATATGAATTTAAAATTTCAATTTTCATCCACTATGTTGATACAGGAAAAAAACATTCGGATCTTACTTTTGATCATATTTCGAATATCCATTACCATAAAACAAGAAATGTAAATAAAATAAACGCTTTACGTTTCAAATCAAACTTTGGAAAAACGTCTATTTTTTACGAGGGAATTGAGATATATAATAAAATACCACAGGCAATAAAAGAAATTAGAACTAAAACTAAATTTAAAAATGAACTTAAAAAATTTATACTCAACAGATGATTTCCCATGATATAAGAATATTTCACCTTTGACTGTCTTTGCTTTTGTTTCTTTCTGATTGATATTATTTACTCATATTTCACAGATCATCTGTATCATTCCTTTTTTTATAATTGTACCAATTGTCGTTATACAATTTATGTTAAAACTTAATCCCTCTATAAACAGAAATGTTTCTTGAGATAAATAAATAAATAAATATGGAGATGTTAATGGTGATTTATATAATGCAATTACGTGAACAAATTCATTTTTGTAGATTTTAACAGCTGAAACATCGTGAATAAAAACTGCAGAGAATTGCAATTTTTCTTTGTTCTTTTTTAGGCAATGAAAGTCCGGAATAACTTTACTCAAAGTGAAACATTGTGAAACCACTTTCAAACAAACTATAGTATTTTAGAAAGTGTTGTTGATTTTTATGTATATAATTTACTCCTTCATATGTTATGTATTATCAATTGAAAATGTGCATGATCTCACATTTGACTTACCTAGCCTGCTACAAATGTTTATATTTAGTATAACATAGTTAAATAAACGATTTGATACGATTTGAATCTTACTTGTCTTTATGTGGTGGATATAAAATACCAGGTAAAGCGCAATGAGCAAGAAGCATTGGTAGCAGTCCCTACAAATGTGGCGATACGACAAAATGCAAAAGGAATAACAATCAACTCCTTTTTCTACTTTCCAGTTTAGGATACATCAACGAGCACATGGACCCTTCTAACGACTTAGCGCCCCTCTTCGAATCTCAGCTGCAACTCCTAGAACCCAACATCGTTTTCATACCTTCCTTGGAGCCCAATGACCCCGATGGCCTCAAGAGTTTAATCATTGGTCTCACGAACGAAATCATAGACACTTCGGCAGTAGTGGACAGATTTTCAAAAACCGCGTCGGTGACTTACAAAGAAGAGATCGAGGCCAATCGAGATATCATAGAGATAAGGGAAGACATTTTGGCTGGTATCGATAAGGTTATAGAAGAAATATATGAGTTTAGCGACCATTTTCAGACATACTCGTACTTGTGGTTGGACGATAGGGATCAGTATTTGCACCAGTTTTTGACCTACGGTCGGCAGCTCACCAACGAGGAGTTGGAGTACTTGGGCCTCCAGGATCCCATGGCACCGAAGCCATCTACCCCTAAGATGGAGCAGTTTAGGGAGCAAATAGACAACTTCGAGAATCTTTCCGTTGAAGTGGAGAAAATTGGGGAGGCAGAGATGTTTGATAAGTGGTTCAAGGTGGATATCAAACCCTTCAAGCAAGCGTTGATGAACACGATCAGGAAATGGGGTAAGCTACTTCGATTTTACTTGCTTTCTTAATCGATATCTTTCATCACTTTCTGATAAGTATAATTTTGGAAGGCATTTTCAATGAACCGCATTGAAGTTTTGAAAATATTTTTGTTGGAATTGATGCATACCATTCTAGCATATGGGTACTACAACAAATTATTATTTCTGTTCGTGTATACTCCGTCACTATGATTAGGAAAATAACTTTTTTTTCAAGTCCAATTTTTGATTTCTAGTTTCATAAAATGCCACTTACAGAATACCACCCAAAATACTGTTATAGACCTCCTCTATCGATTCTATATTTATATATAGGTAGAACCTTCCCGAACCAAACTTGACATAAAAACAACAAAATTTTCTTACAATGGAACTGTTTATACACATTTTTTCGATATCTCGTTTCGTATAAACTGTATGTTTCTTGGGAAAATGAATTGAATTGAATTGAATTGAATTGTTTTCGAATTATTGGTGATTTTATAGAAAAAGTACAAATTTCAGACTTTTTTTTATCAATTTTCCACTTTTTAATGAAGTCGAAGGAAAACAAAATGATTTGGAATATCAGTGGGGCTTGTAAAGACATACTCGAAGCGATTTAAAGAATTTCAATTTAATCAAGTACGGTTAATATCTCGATTTTCCATTTTTTTAAAAATATTTCTCGGACTGTTGATTGTAATAATCTTTATTGACCCCAAGAAACATAAATGTTTATAATAGGGACATAAATCTATAACTAATACAATAAACAACAAAATTTCAAGTTGAAAATGTTTGCATCAGTTTTTTTTTCAAGTATCATTGTAATAAGTACTTCTTTAAATGAAATTTGAAACGATCTTTTTGTTCGATATTTTTTAATTTATTGGGTATATTATTGAATATCAAAATTCCATTATATAAAATTGATTTTTTCCCAATGTTTGTCTTTATTCTATGCGTGATGAGACTATTTGATTGTCTAGTTTGGTGATTGTGTATGGTATCAGTTGAATTAAATTCCAGAGATGAATGTTTCCTATTATTGATGACAGAATGGATGAATATACATATTTTCAATTTGTACAAAGAATTGATATCCAAAAGATTTTTTGGAGCATATAAATGTGATGTAGATTCAAGGAATGGTAACTTAAAAATACATTTGATACTTTTGTTTTGCAAAGATTTGAGTGGACGCAAGATAGTACAATTGGCACTTTCCCATACTGATATTAAATACTGTAATTTTGAATAAATTAAACTGAAGTAAATCATTTTTAGATATTTCAAAGGAATGTAATATCGAATTTTGAACAAAATACCAATTATAGGAGATATTTTTTTTCTAAGATTTTCAATATGGCTTTTCCAAGAAAGGTTTTCATCAATGTATAATCCCAAAAATTTTGTTGTTTCTGAATATTTTATATTTTTTCCGTTGAAAGCTAATGAATTTGCAATATGTCTAGATTTTCTTTTTGACAAAAACATGAAGGAAGATTTATCAATATTCAAAGTCATTTTATGATTGTTCAACCAAATCGAAATTATTTTTAAATCAGCTTGAATATTTTCGATTAATTCATTGTCATTTTTCCCAAAATAAATTAATGATGTGTCATCCGCAAATAATTTGAGCTCGCCATGCAAACTAAGATTGGATATTGAATTGAAATATATAAGAAATAATAAAGGTCCAAGAATTGAACCTTGTGGTACACCACATGTTATATTCCCCATCAAACTTTGTCCATTTCCCATACAAACATATTTACGAAAAAAAAATCTCTTAGCTTTTTGGTATATTTTTTTAGGGCAATCAGAGAAGATTTGTTGGAAAATTGGAAAAATATCAAGCGTTTCCAAGATATTTCGTATTTTCCAAAATGCAAATTTCGGTTTTCAGATTTCAGATTTTCAGAAGTTTTTCCAGTTTTACGGCAATTTTTGTGAAAAATTGTTTCAGTAGGATCTGTTCGTCTATTGAAGCTTCACATATTGCACTTTTCGAAATTCAATTTAAATGGACGGTTCAGCGTATTTGAATTTTTTAAAACTCGACATTTTTCGGAAAATCGCTGGAAAAAAATGTAAGCATTTTCCTATCTTTCTCAAAACTATAGGCCATGTCAGAAAATATTTGGAAGGGATCAAATCAATTCCTGAACCAGTATCGTAGAAAAAAGCAAGGACGAAAAAACTGGAAAAACCCCATACAAATTTTCATGGTTTTCCGAAAAAAAAAACTGAGCAATATTGCCCTCGAGTTAATGAAATGGTTGAAATTTCAAGGCAATATCTCCGAAGGTGACGAAATGATAGCGTTTTCATTTTTTTCATGTTTTTCGATGGGGATCATTTTCTCTCCAGTAACCATGTGTCTAACTTCAAAGACAAGTGAGTTCAGATGGCCCTGGAAGGCCGTATTATACTCTCCTTACAAAAGCCGTGTATAATAATAATGGATGTCCTACGTGGGTATCCCACATCGTTGTCCAGAGAATCACACATCTAGTCCTTGGACATTTCGACTTTGAATGGGCATAAATTGGAGGACACAAGGTCGTTATGTGCTATAGGGTACCATGTTTCCAAAAATCTATCAGATTTTTCGAGTATTGATTCACCTAGTAGAATGAGATTCTCAAATCATTGATTCGTTCAATGCAATTGATTACCATATGAATTTTCATGAATAAAATAGTAGTGAAAGAGCAGTAGTATTTGTCAATTGTATTAGTACTATTACTGCCTGGACAAAAAACCCCTGGACATCCTCTCGAATAAAATACCCCTGGTACAAAAAACCTCTGGTATAAAATACCCTCGGTATACAATACCATCCACACACTTTTTTCCGTTTATATAGTTTTGTGAATAATGAAAGATTTATAAACATTTCCCTTTATTACTTTGAATTTTGCATCTTTTACTTAATAATTTTAATATTTGCCACAAATACATTTTTAGTTACATTTTTAGAATGAAAGGTTCAGTGATATTCCGTGTAGATTTTTCATTACGTTTTATTCATATTAACAATTAGGTTAGGTTGTGTCCCTTTTTTACGTTAAGAAATTCAGTCCATGACCGAGAACGTAGGAAGCCAGAAGAAAGAGACACGCCGGAGGCCTGACGCGTGTCTCTTCTGCTAATTTATAAAATGGGAACGCAGCGAGCATCTGCTGCGATTTCACCTTTTCCTACTACTTAGTGATCGAATAGGCGAGAACCTAAAATTTTAAAAATAGTCTTAAGGAATTCTGCAGCTTGTAATGGCAATTTTTTTCGGAGATTTTGTTTTCTTAAAAAATATTTAAAGTCGACAAAATTCAGATAGCTTCTTTCTCGCGCCATTGCAAATTGTTCTGACGTACTATCCCGAGAATCCCAAGCAACCAATAGCATTGCCGTTTCATGTCACAATCAACCCGATTAGAATACGCCCTTTCGCTGATTGGGCTAGGGAGATTACGCCACAAAGAGCGCCAATATTAGTAGCTTTGAAGTTTTCTGATTTTCAGAAACGAAAGGGAACGGCTGGTATTGAAATTTGACTCCAAAAATATTTTCTGGGTTCATTTAGTTATGCGTTGTGTATTTTAAAGAATATTTGGAGCGATAACATTTTTTCGTGTCCTCGCGTATTACCAGCAACTTGGACAGCTAGGTTCGTTAGGTTAGGTTGCGTCTCTCTTTTTTTTCGTCCGAAAACGTGGGCAGCCAGAAGAAAGAGACACGCTGGAGGCCGAAAAAGTGGGTAGCTAGAAAAACTTATTTGTTCTGGTTCATTATTATTATCATTATTAGATGGCAGGGCTAGCCAGCGGCTGAAATGCAGGTAGTTCTGTATAGAACCTTTCTGCACTCCGCTATCAGGTCTATCTCGTGAGTTCTCCAGATCTTTTAATGAACTCCTGAAGATTCCTCACAAGGTTTTCCTGCGGGATAATATTTTCTGCACCACAGTCTCCGAAGATATCCATCCTCATGCGAGCCAGAGCTTCGCATTCAAACATTATGTGGGAGGCCAACAGTTGCAGGTGTTTTCTCAGGTGGCAGTGGCCTGTCATCAGTCCTACCACCTTCCTGAGAGAGTCTCGGCTTAGTTCAAGAAGCCGTCTTAGTAGCCGGTCGGTTGGCCACATCATCAACATTTTTCCGTGAGTATTGCCTGACGCACTTCCCCAGAGAGATTGATGATGGTTTTGAACCCATTTCTCTGTGTCCTGCTTTATATCCCCAAACGGCATTCCGCATGCTGGCTCTGGTCCAATGAGAGTTGTTGGTGCCCCCGCTCTTGCTAGGACACCTGCGCTCTCATTTCCCTGGATACCCTTATGACCTGGTACCCAGGCAAGTTTTACCCTGTTCTAGGACCACTCCTTAGAATCTTTCTCGAACAGACGGAGATTTCCGTTACCTCGACTTGGAATATAGAGGCTTGAGTACCGAGGCTTAGACTAATGGGTGGTATGATTAAAAAGAGTATTTGCTTGTACTTCAAGTATGAGCTTTTACTTCCTAGTATTTTGTGGAGTATAATGTTTTACATAAAGTAAATTCTTTGACTTAGGTTAGAAGTATAATCTACTAGTAAATACTAGGACGTGATTAACCTCAAATTGGTTCGATTGTTGTTGTTCTGTGGTACTTAATAATCATGAGTGAGAGTAATGATAGTGTTGAACCAAGTGCCGAGGTTGCTGAAGATGTGGAAGTAGATCTTCAGATGGCATTCGTTATTTTGTTAGAAGATTGTAAAATCTTTTCTGACAAACGGCAAACTCCAGCAATCAAAGCAGAAAAAGAGAAAGCAGCTGAATCACTCGCTGAATCGTATACCAAGAATACCGAACAAAATACCTCCATTTTCGTTAAATTTGATAAAGCTGCTCCCCTCGTCTCAATATGATTTCCTAAGAACTATCTAGCTATCCGTTCAATATTGTTTTTATTGAACCTGAAAGTACAGAGCTTATAATAGTAGCAATCTAGCTAAAATAATTGACTTACCGAAATAATTTTCTATATTGTACCTCCCCATCATGGACGTATAATATTTATTCATTCGTCCATGCTCCCCATACGTTCTACGTTCACACATTTCCCTCCCTTTCCTACCATAATTTATGAAAAAGCTATAACACCTTTTCAATTGAAGATATGAAGTTAGTCTATGAGGAGCTTCTTAAAAACTACACCAAACACTCCCAAATGGAGGAAATACCTGACAACATTAGTAATTACTGCAGTATTAACTTCTATATATCGAAGTAAATAAAGCAAGTATAAAGTAATTGCTACTGGTACTTTCATAAGTGTTACTTCAAGAATTATGTGGAGTAAATACTTTGATTTTTTGAAGTGAAAACTATAACATGGAGCATTAACTTGAAGTAAAAGCACATACTCTTTTTAATCATACCACCCAATGTCTTGCCTTGGTCTCTCCCCGTATATTCCAGCCCCTACTCCTTTGCTAGTCTTTGAGCCATCCGGGTACCAGATTTGCCCTCTTGACAGCATTGGTATGGCCCTTGATGTAACTTCCCCATCTTTTATGAAGGGGGTGTATATTTCATCAAAGGAGTATGTTGGAGTCATTCCTTCTGGTAATTTATAAATGCGAGCGCAGCGAGCATCTGCTACGATTTCACCTTTTCATACTAATTAGCGATCGATTTACCAGCAACTTGGATAGCTAGGTTAGTTACGTTAAGTTAGGTTGTGTCCATTTCTTCATTCATTAAGAAATTCGGTCGATAGCCGAAAACATGGGCAGCCAGAAGAAAGAGACACGCCGAAGAGAGCTACGTTCTGGTAATTTATAGAATGCGAGCGCAGCGAGCATCTGCTCTGACAGCGTTTTAACGTTTGTCATGAATTATTCTAATATGTATAATCAAGTTACTTCTGGCAATTTTTTTATTTATCATTTTGTTCTACGAGTTTTTTCTACTGGTGTTATTTCATACTTGAGGGTTATCATTTCGGTGGTTATTTTTCGGGTGGCTTTTCCAGGTGTTAATTTTTTTCAGTTTGTTTATTTTTTTTAAATTAACTATAACATATTTCGGAATCAAATTCATGGTCACCAATTTATCCCTTATCGAATATGGTCCATTGTGATTTGGTTTATCATGTACAGAGGATTTTTGTTCCGGTTTTTTTTTTGTTCCCATGGATTTTTGTACCGGGGTTATTTTTTACTAGAGGTGTTATTGTGGGGGGTTTTGTCCGGGTGGGTTCTGTCAAGGGGGCAATTTTCCTAGAAGCTCTGTCAATGGTCCAGACCTTGAAAAACCACGAGAATCAAATTTTATAATCAAGAAATACAATGACTCAATGAACACAACAAATTTGATTCCTTCAAGGCAACATGTTCAAGCAGCACCTGGTGGACACCGTCACCAACAACTTGTGCGACCTGAGCCAGTTCATCAGATCCGCCGACGAAGGCCTCCAGCAAACCGTCCTCGAAGGCGACTACCAAGCCCTGGTGAACGTCATGGGATACCTGCTGCACGTCAAAGAGCGGCAAGCCACCACGGACGACATGTTCGGACCTCTGAGGGAGACCATCGAGCTGCTCAAGTTCTACGACCAAGACATCCCCGAGGAGGTCAACGTCTACCTGCAAGAACTTCCCGAGCAGTGGAACAACACGAAAAAGATAGCTATCACCGTCAAACAGCAGGTGGCACCACTGCAGGCTGCAGAGGTGACGTTTATCAGGAAGCGCATAATCGACTTCGATAATAAGGTAACCTTCTACAGGGAAGTGTTCAAGAAGTATTCGTTCTTTCAGTACAACTGTGTCAACCCTTACGAGACTATCGACAAGGTAGATAAGGACATGAAGACGTTGGAGAAGAAGATGAGGGATATACACGAGTCTGGCTCTTTGTTTGAAGTCAGTGTACCGGATTTCAAAATATTGAAGCAGTGTAGGAGGGATTTGAGGTTGCTCAAGGTAATGTAATATTCGAAATTGGTGAAGTCTCTCCATTCAAGGTGTAGGGTTTTATAGGGACATACCAAGGGAGTTATTTTATTTATTTATTTTCAATAATACAAAATCAATATATAATAAATAGAAATAAATTTCTCATGAAAACGTGATCAAATAAGTAAAAAACTTGTCCATGATCATGAAAAATTAATTATGAAATAATATATATCAAAACACACATGACGAATATCCATAATATATACATATAAAGAAAGAAAAAAATAGCAAAAAGAACTTGAATGTATGCCTAAATAACATTGGTCACATTTTGTATTAAAAAAATCAATAACAAAAAAGAAGTTCGAAATTATTCTACATACAAATAATTTTCCAATTTTTCAGAATTCTCAATCAACCAGAATTTGATTATACTTTTAAATCCCCAAAGGTTAGTTTTTTAAAGAAACTGGCAAATTATT
This sequence comes from Chrysolina oricalcia, assembly GCA_944452925.2. Classification (NCBI taxonomy): domain Eukaryota; kingdom Metazoa; phylum Arthropoda; class Insecta; order Coleoptera; family Chrysomelidae; genus Chrysolina; species Chrysolina oricalcia. Next base: position 4,402,988 of record OX101815.2, on the reverse strand, counting down.
ATAAATCTTTTTACCTATATAAATGGCATGTTGTTGCATCAAAGTTGTAGAGAACTTTTCAGTTGATTTCCAACCATCCATTTTATTCTTTGTTTCATATTTATGTTGTATATGGTTATCAATTTGTAAATTTTTTCTTATGTTAACTGTCGATGCTTTATAAAATAATTGTTTTACAGATAAAATTTTATATTGTTCAAAGAGGATTTTAAAAAAATAATCAAAGGGTTTTTTAAAAATAATTTTCAAGACGTACTTTTGAATTGAAGTGAGTGGTTTTTAAACTTGTTTATAAATGCTTCCCCAACCTATTATGAGGATATATTGAAAAATTTTTAGCCTACTATAGAACCAAACAAAATTTCAATGTCAAAATATTCTATTGCTCAACATATTCTCCTCTTAATTGGATACATTTATTACAGCGAACCTCGTCTCTAGACCTTAAAAAAAATGTTTCTTCTTGCTCTGTAAAACCAGACCTCCACAGCTTTTATTACCTCCTCGTTGAAAGAAAATGTATGACCTTCTAAACTTTTTTTTCAGTTGAGGAAAGAGATGATAGTTTGACGGAGCCAAATCTGGTGAATAAGGGGGGTGTTCTAGTAATTCAAACCCTAAATCACGAATTTTTTGCATGGCAACATGAGATTTGTGTGCAGGGGCGTTGTCCTGCAAAAACAAAACACCTTTGGATAGCTTTCCGCGTCTTTTCTCTTTAATTTTTTCCCGTAGAGTGGTCAGAATTGTCGAATAGTAATCTCCAGTTATTGTTCTACCCTTATCAAAAGAATCAATCATGATTACTCCATGGCAATCCCAAAAAAACTGAAGCAAGAACTTTTCCAGCAGATTTTTGGACACGAAACTTCTCATGTCTTGGAGAACCGGAGTGTCGCCATTCCATCGATTGTTGCTTTGTTTCTGGATCGTAAAAATGTACCCAAGTCTCATCCATAGTAACCATTCGGTTTATAACATCAACTTTGGAAATATGTTTGCTACAGTTACACAGTTCTTCATTTCTCAGGCATGAATTAGTATGGATCTTCAATTTATCCATTTTTTTGGTTGCATATTCTCATGCAACGTGAATGTCACAAAATGAGACTTTTTCAAATTCAAAGTTAGTAAATCGTGATTGAGATTATTTTTTAAAATTGATGAATCAAATTCAGCATTTGATACTGTTTCTTCCCAGGTATTCCCACTACCTATATGAACTGTGTCATCATCATAAGAAAACAACTTTCCTTTAATTTTCGTATTTAACAGATCATTGATATAAATCAAAAATAAAATAGAACTAACCCTTGGGGACCACCACATTTTATTTTTCTAGAATTACTTTTGATATGATCAATCTGAACAGTTTGTTCCCTTTCAAATAAATAGCCTTCGAATAGTTTCAGGCAGATTCCTCTTATGCCAAACCGTTCTAATTTCGATAATAATTTTGTATGTGAAACTGTGTCAAACGCATTCTTTAAATCTAAAAATATTCCAAGAATCTGAATCTGAATCTTATTTTAATTCATTTCTCTAAAATTTTGGCAATGTTATCAATTGAAGAAAAGAAATAGGTCGATCATTATCACAATAAATTTCATCTTTTCCTTTATATTTATATTGGAGTGACAAATGATTTTTAGAGATTTTTGGGAAATACCTGTGGATAAACATAAATTGAAAATATGTTCAAGGATATTTGAAGTGTATTTCACTACAATCTTTAATAATTTATTATTAATTCTATTTGGGCCAGGGGCAGAATCATTTTTGAGTTCATTTGTTAAGTTGATTATTTCATTTTCTGTGATAGTCGACCAAAATATATTACTTGAATTATAGGAATTTTCAATGGATAGATATTCATTGGTTTCGTCAATTTTGTCAGCTAACTCATATCCTATATATGAGCCACAATATGCCATTGGCCGCAGTGGAGGGCCTGATACGGGCCCACTCACGTTCAAACCTCAACCTCATATCCTATATCACAAAAATGCTTCATTGCTTTGTTACCAATTTTCTGGCGCCCCAAAATGATTTAGAGTTTTTCAGCAACTATGGGACTACGTCCAAATAGTCCACACATGCGTCGATGACTGGAAGACAACACCTTGGCGAAAGATAGACGTGGAAAACATGGATATCGAGTGCAAGAAATTCGCGAAGGAAGTGAAAATGTTGGATAAGGAAATGCGTACTTGGGATACCTACATGGGGTTGGAAGCCACTGTGAAAAACACTTTAACATCCTTGAAAGCAGTGGGTGAGCTTCAAAACTCAGCCATCAGGGAGAGGCACTGGGATCAACTGATGAGGAGTACCAAGGTAACGCGCGTTGCTTTTTTGGGCTGTATATATGTAAATAGCTTCCATTTGTTTTCTTCTGTAACATAAAGGTTGTCGTGAAGGATTCTCTCATCAAATTATAGATGTATTCGAAAAGTTTGGTCCCATCAAACGATTTTCAATTTTAACAATTGCTAAATATCACAAAAACACGTGAAACATGGAATTCAAAACCCCAGCGTTATAACATCGCAGAACTGAATTGTCAGTAAATAAATGGTGAATTTGCAAAAAATACTTTCACCTTGCCTATTCACAGAAATTGTTGTAACCATGGAAACGTGTAAATAAGGAAGAAGCGAAACACCGATTTGAAAATACCACGGGCTGGAGACAGTTTTTCGAAAAGTCCTTTTCTCATTGGTTTGAATTCATAGCTATTTGTATTACTAGGGAGGAAAGTGCCACTTTTCCTCCCGCAGGATGTAGTTTACTGCCCGACGCGAAGCGGAGGGCAGTAAACATCCAAGGGAGGAAAAGGCACTTTACTCCCATGTAATACATATGATTTTTCCTCCTAACCACTCAATAAAACCTTTTTGTGACTTTGTTTGCAAATAGACCTATTCTTACTTGATGAAAAGTATAGACAATACAGTCATGTGTATCTGAGAATCTGCGGTGGTGCAATGGCTAGCGTCTTGTGCTTGTAATCCGAAGGTCCCGGGTTCATCTCCTGGCAATTACAACTTTTTTTTTTTTCAAGAACGTTATTTTACTTTTTTCTTGTTAGTGATTTGAATTATTGGACATTTAGATAGCTTATACATTTCGGATTGCTATTGAGTGATTTTCTCATTAGTGATGTTATGTGCCTATTTGAATAAAGTGTCGATCATTTTTTTTCTAAGAGCTGCGCTTGTAGAAAAAATAATGTGTGTATTTCGAGCACAAAGTGTCATTGTCGTTCTCCAAAGATTAATCTCTTTGTCGAGCAACAATCAATCACTTTGCGCTCTAAATACACAAATAGCTATTAAAGAACTAGAGTAGAAGTAACATTCATTTTTGATTTTTACCAGGATAAATAAGACGTTCTAGAAATTACGGAAACAATTTGATTATAATAGATTCACAAGTTTCATCGTTTACAACTTACTTGAAATGAGGGGGAGGAAAAGTACTTTCCTCCCTAGGGAGGAAAAGTATGAGTTTCCTCCCTGGTTTGAGGGAGGAAAGTGTTTACTTTCTATAGGGGTAGGGGGAAAAAAAATTGCTGGGTTTATATAATATGAGGGAAATTGTCACTAATACTCTGCTCGACCCAGTTCATTTGTTGATATTAAATGGCGTCAGTTATGTCAGATAAGCAAATGCAGGACAGCTTTGTATTTTTTTCAAATTGAATGAGGGCCAGTTCTTGGCACAAGAATGTCACCCAATTTTATATGTCACCGGAATTTCAGGCAGCGAGGATAATGAACACAAAAGCACCTTCTGGTAGCAGCTAACACTGCAAGAGAAGCAATTAGAGAGTTGGAAAAAAAGTTATTTATGAACAGGTCAAAACTGTTCTGAAATTGATGTTTTTCCCTAAATGTGAATTTTTAATTAGCCTTACATCCAGATGTTCTCATTTTTCTGTTCAATCCATGCATAGTTCATCAATATTAGGTCACTACTTGTACCATGAACCGAAAAGAATTTGTATTCAGCAGCTCTATAATGACCTCTGAACTTTGTGAGCGTTTTAGTGTTTGTCAATCTCTCTGCCGTCATTGGATCAAACTCATCACAATGAGTGCAATGAGTGCAAACTCTTCTTTTTATATGAGAAAGATATTTGACTGATGAAATAATAGCTTGGAGATACTGCTCGGCCGCGTTTAGTATTTTTAGAATTTCTTTCCTTCTAATATGATTATTATGAGTGAGTATGATATAAGCATGGCGATAGATGGACCTGGAAAAAATTAGTTCCTTCTTGACCAGCAAAAGCTAACTATTCGAAACAACAGAATCATCAATTGTAGCAATCAAATTATAGGAACTTACATTTACTCATCATGAAAAAATAACTATTATCTGTTGTGAGAAAAAGTGTTACTGAAATGAAATACAAATGTACAAAAGTAGAGTATCGTAATTCAAACTGTATTGAGTGACAGAAACTAGCAGACTGTACTTTTAGAAGAAAACTTATCAGTTGCAGGGATACTTTCCGAAAGAATTCAAAAAGGCATTAGTAATACCTCTATTCAAGAATGGAGACCGTTCTGATATCGAAAATTATAGGCAAATCTCTTTGCTCTGCTCACTGGCTAAATTATTTGAAAAAATTGTCTCGATCAGGATTACTAACTATTTGGAGGACAATAATATACTGTGCAAAGACTAACATGGATTCAGAAAAAGCAAATCAACTGAAACTGCAACATATCACCTACTGAATCATATTTATAAAGAGGTGGATTCAAATAACTTTGTAATGTCATTATTTTTTGACTTATCAAAGGCGTTCGACACAGTGTCTCCTGAATTTCTCATTGCAAAATTATCCCAACTTAGTTTCCCAAAAAACTTGTTGAAATGGATCAGATCTTACCTTGAAGGGCGCACCATGACCGTAAAATGTGAAAATTTTAGATCCAGTTGCAATGTCGTTAAGCTTGGAGTGCCACAAGGATCTGGAAGATTGTCATCTTACCATGTTTGCGGACGACACCACTATCACAGTTACAGGGAGAAATATTGATGTTATGCTTGATAAGGTAAAATGCATTATAGACGGATTCAGCTCCTGGTGTCAAAGTAAGAGATTAACATTAAACTCCACAAAGACAGTAATTGTTAATTTTTATAATAGAAAAAATAATATTCCAGGTGACCTACAAGTTATTGATGAATTCAAAGTTAGTAGTGAAGTTAAATTTTTAGGAACATACTTGGATGAAAACTTATCATGGAATCTGCAAATAAAAGATGTTTGCAACGAACTGAATAAGACATTCTTTGCTTTAAGGCAAATGAAATCATGTATGAATGAAACAGGTCTACTAGACATTTACTTTGCTATGGCATATTCACATATATCGCTCAATATTATAGCGTGGGGTAGCAGTAATGAATTCAACAGAGTATTCGTAGCACAAAAGCGCATTATCAGACTAATTTTTAGCATAGAACACCGAGACAGCTGTAAACCAGTATTCATTAGGGAGAAATTATTATCTGCTACCTGCATTTATATTCTCAAGTGTATAGGATTTGCTAGATCAAACATTAATGATTTTAAAACAAATGCAACGGCGCACAGCTACACTACACGTCATGGTGATCTTTTGCGTATTCCAAGTCAAAAGACAACAAAATATAAAAAGTCCCCTTTATACAATGCGATGAATTTGTTTAATAAATTACCAGAACAGACCAAGCAAATTACCCCTGATAAAGTGTTTCATGGCAGAGTAAAGCAATTGTTGCTGAAAAAATGTTATTAATAGTTGTGATGAATTCCTGGATGATGATTTACGATGAGCACTGATTTTATTTGTTTTTTTCTTTTATTCTAAGTTTTATTAATTCTTATATATGACGTTTGTCTATATTTTCACTAGGCAATTAATATGAATGATTTATATATATATATATATATATATATATATATATATACATTTATATTTATACATTTACTTTGTAATTTTATTTTATATACATTCATTATATGACATTGACATACCATATGTACATATCGTACCACATTGGCAAATAAAATTTATTATTATTATTTCTGTATATTTTCGAATTACGTAGAGCCATAGTTTGATCAGGAGAATCATCACGACAACCTACAGATCATCAAATTAGGATAAACATTAATCAATCGTTACTTAGAGGTGTAGGTTTTTCATCTGTACATATCACATTCAGCTAAAATAATCTGTTGCAGAATTTGGCCGCCTTGCCTCGAGAATTTACAGTAAGTATTGAGCAATCAATAACAAAAGAATGCAACTATAATTATACTTTTATCAGGAGTATTTGGTAGAATAATTGCTTTTCACGTTCGTTGCACATCTCAATATAGAATGTTTTTCAATCCAAGTCGATTAGAACACTTTTCACACACAACTAATAATAAGCCCAGAATTTATAATTAATGAATATTCACCATAACCTGAATTAAATTGATTTATTAGTAATACTCAATTTTTTTTTTCTATAATCGTGTTCGTTATACTGCACGAGATTTGTGTGTAAAATTCTGCATCAAATGGAAACAATATAGACCGGGGAATAACGAATCGCACATCGATTGATAAGTACAGGAGATATAGGCAGGGCCCTATTCTCATTGTCACCCGGTATACTTGATCAAATGTAATAACAAATAAAGGACATTTTCCTAAGCTCAACAGTGTATAACATTACCAGTGCGAAAAGTGCCATTTGTCAGAATCAATTTCGCACAATTAATGTACATACACTATTTTTCCTACGACCACGCCATAACTTTAACAAATAATATCGATATTATTGACATGGGTGCAAGAAAATCTATCAAAAAGGCTGACTGAGAACTAACTTTATCTATGTTAGATAATTATTATCAAATGCAAAATATTTTTATATAGCACAGTTGGTAGAGTGTTGAATTTGCAATGCGCAGTACTTCCGGTTTTATTTGCTTATAGACTTTTCTGGTACAGCACCGGATGAGGTTCCAGTTGTTTGTACCTACTGGAATGATATGACAACACATGCACAGGCAATGCAGGAGGCGGACCTAATAGACGAGTTCCGCACAAGTTGCCAACCTAAAAAATTCGTCAAAAAAGGTCTGTCTCTTCAATTTCAATTATTTTATGATGGTTGGATAGAGAATTAAAAATGGTACATGTTGGACTGTTTATTTCAGGTCACAAAGCCTTTATATAGTTTTTATTTCAGATGCAAATCCTAGAGATTTTGTCTAAAAATGGGAACGGTTGGTAACGCAAACCCATGACGATTGACGGCCATGACAATTGACAAATGCTTATACATTGTTGTTAAGATTAGTTGTTTATTGAGAAAGAAAATAAGTTTTGCTAATAGTTCCAATACTTGTTTATACCAAAAAAGGATTTTAATAGAGATGACGAGGTGTTCTTATAAAAACTGCAAAAGTGATACAAGATATACAAAAAATAAAAAGATTAAATTTCATCCATTTCCAAAACCAAAAAGAAACCTGATAAGATGTCTGAAGTGGATAGAGAGTTGTGCTAATACATCTTTGAACCCTCTTAATATTTCCAAAAATACCTATTTATGTAGTAGACACTTTGTTGGAAAGGTAACGGAGAACTCCTGTCCTGTACCTTTTTCCTTGTTCCCAACTGCTGATGAAAATATTTCGATTGCAGAAGTGAATAGTAGTGATGCCATAAGGGACAATTCATGTAGCTTAGAACAAGCTGAATATGATGAACCAATTGAAAATAACGAATATACTCAAACTGAAGAACGAGAACTGGATGTAGAACATAATTATTCAAAGAAGACTAAACAGAACTGTGAAGCTGAGACTCAAACCACAGGTATTACTGGAGAGTCTAATATATTTGCATATAAGCAACTGATTCAAAATGAGAAACACTTCAAATATATTACCGGGCTGAGACCACTGCAGTTTGATGCGCTTTATAATTTTTTGGATGAAAGTGTCATGGACAGGCTGAAATACCCTAGAAGAAATTATGAAGGAAATAAAATTCTCCATAAACGATTTTCTTTGTCTAATAGAGATTGTATGTGTTTAACTTTAGCTAGATTAAGAAGAGGTTATACTCTGGCAGAACTATCTATTTTTTTTCACATGAGTAAAAGTAATGTCTCCAGAATATTCTTCACTTGGGTGCAGTTCATGTATTATCAGATTTTAAAAAAGTGCCATTGTGTTTCAGGAAATTTGATAACAATAACATTACCCTAGTGATTGATGCTACGGAAATCATGTTAGAAATGCCTAGTGATTTTCGGCAGCAAGGAAACACATTTTCCAATTATAAACACTCGAATACTATAAAATTTCTGATAGGTATTTGTCCCAGTGGTGCAATAACTTATGCTTCCGAAGGATATGAAGGAGCTATTTCCGATAGAGAAATATTTGAAAAATGTGACTTGAAAATTTTTCTTCAAGAAGGTGATGTCCTTTTGGCTGATCGGGGATTTTTGATTGAAGATATCACAAATGAACTTGGTGTCAAATTATTCATCCCTCCCTTTCTCAAGAACTGCAAAAAACTTACTCCAGAAGAAGAGCTGCTTACAAAAAAAATTGCCAAATCAAGGATACATGTGGAAAGGGCTATAAGCCGGATAAAATCTTACAGAATTCTTACCAAGAAGTGTCCAATTTTGGTTTTGCCTTTAATTTCCAATATTTTCACAATATGTTTTTTAGTCAACTTTGAAGAATGTTTAGTACCCCAATAAATTGATCATTTCACTGCTGTGCTTTCATTCAATTCTCTGTTGATCCCTTTGTGACATGTTCTTTTTTGGTGTAGATGAGCATATGAATAAATTGCGTTTAAAAGACTGTTGTATTGAAAAAATCTAATATTTACCTAACTGAAAAAATAATTAAACTTTGACGTTTCAGAGACTGTATCTGTTTCAGTTTTCAAAACTTGATGAAAACTATCGATAATAATAATCTTTATTTGGTAAAAAACAACCAAATACAAACATGAACAACCTGTATGAAACAAACAGTCATCAACACACTGTATCTAAACCATTACAAAAAAACATATAAATATGTAGGTATGAGATTATGCACACCTATCTAGAAACAAACAAGTGAAGAAAAATATAAAATCATTCTAGTTGTGACTCAATAAGCATTTATGGAGTATGGATCTAAATTAATAACTTCCAGATTTCTTTCTAGAAGACATGCAAAAGATTTAATTATTACACTTTTTCTGTCACCGTTACTCTATGCATTGAACAATGATAGGTTATGTTCCTGGTATTATGTGCACTACTGCTACCATACAACCACAACATACCATATCTGAAACATGATTCGAAGTTTGCATGGTACACTTTGAAGTAATTACTTATTTGCTATCTTGACCATATCCAGGAATGCATTTAGGCCACAATACCAAACTTTCAATTAATACTTTGTTAATCCCTTTTGCTACAGACAATTTCCTCAACGCTTTGAAAATGGCAACATAATGCAGTCCTAAGAGTATTTTTTAACTTACGCTTCAGAAAATATTTTATAATTCATAATTTTGGGAGATTATTCATGTTATATTGGTAATAAAAGACGTATTCATAGCAAAATAACATTTATTGTATACAATTATTCGTAAATCTTCAAATCAATTGGAAACAAATCTCTTACAGTTCTCATAGTAATAGTTTCTGGTGCATATACATTGCAATAAAATTGTTTTCCTTTTTTTGTAATTTCATCAACAATTTGGAGATGTTCTGATTTATACACTGGTATAACAAGTAAGCTTTTTGGGCACCACACAACAAGATGACACATGTCTAAATCAAAAATAATCAAAGACATTATTATTTGATATAGATAAGGGTGATTATGTTTTATTTTTATCTTACCATCCTGTTCTTTCAGGAAGAAATCATTGTATTGTGCTTTTGTTATAAATGTATCGAATTCACTGAGTATGGTACATTTTTCCAAAATTTTTGGACACTTGATCTCGATCAGGTACTCGATTTCATTGTCTTTCCAAACACATCCATCAACACTGGTTGCAAAAAAAGGATATCTTTTGTTAACCACAAGTCCACACTCTACCATACGCTGTGTTGGTTTCAAAATCATTTTGCAATATTCAGCCCTTGCTATATTTTCATTTTCTTTGCCATACCTCATGGCAATTGTCAATACAGGAGGGGCCATTCTCCACAAATTTTTCAATAAGAAATTTTTTCTTGCCGAATCACTTTTCAACTGAGTGGTGGCTGTTTTTGCGTTTGAAGAAGTGATGAAAAAACTTCTCCATCTCAACCATTCCTCTGACCCTTGAGGACATGTTGTTGGAATTTCAAAAATCATATTTTGATGACTATTGACAAATCTCCTCATATTGGTCAGAAAAATGGCAGTCTGCAATTCAATTAAATTAATTTCATCCAAGGTGTAATTGAAATCTTCATATATAATGTGGTGTATTGACAGAAATGCTGAGTTCACACCAACTTTCTGCAAATCAACCACAAATTGGTTTATATCAGGTTTTCTAATATAATCACTTGGTCTGGGATCAAATACAGCTCTCTTTGAGGGGTTATACCTTTTCATGTTGTATTTTGCTTCTTTGATTGCACTAGGATTTCGCTTCAGAGATCCTCTACCCCATTCTCTTGGCTTACTGGTACCAGCAACTATGACGTGACCTTGTTCTTTCACATACTCCCAAATAAACAGTAGGAGAGCTGTAACATGGCTGCATTTTCCTAATGAAGATTGTTTGCACTCACATAACCCTTTGATAATAGCACCAGAAATGTTATTGATTGTCACACTAACTTTATATTTAACTGTCTTTTGAAACGAAGACAAACATAAGCATCTGCAAACATAAGCATCTGCAAGCATAAATGTGCTTTTGTTGTCCATCATGAATATCACTAAGGTGATCGCTATTGACAAATTGATATCCCTTCCTAAATGGCTTGACTGTTGAAAAAGTTTGGTTTTCTCCTCCTTCAACAGATTCAGGATCAACATTTTCCACATCTTCACCTATTACATAGGTATAAATATTACCTTTGTTGAAAAAGGCTGGAACGTTGACACTTGGAAATTTACCCCAACTTATATCATCCAAGTTGAACTGACTAAGCTGATGGGATGGACTACCAGACTGAACAACGTTTCTTTTCATGTCGTACCATTTGCCTCCATCAACTCCAACAAAAATTTTGCCATCATTACCTGTTGCAATGCAATTTTGGATCCTTAAACAAAAAGTAACCAACAGTTTAGACACCAAAATAGTAGTTAACAATGTGAAAGCACCCCCTAGATATTACTTTCTTACTCACCTAATTATCAACTCGCACTTTGTTCCTGACTTTTTTAAACCCCTACATTCAAGCTATCTCTTTAACTGAAAGACAGAGTGATCTTCCATGGACACACCATCCTGTAGAACTGCTCCAGGAACATCTTTGGGGAGTAAACTGAATAAAGTCGTCATGTTTTATGAAAACAACTGAATGGAAAATGCAACACAGAACACAATAACTAGTAACAACGATATTCAGGCAAGCTATAAAACTGTCCTTACAAGACAACCTGCATGAATATTTATAATTGTTAATATGCTAATGAGTACTAATGACATTTAAATGACAGTTGACCATCCAAATTGCTATGGGTACCAACACAAAACTGCCAAATAAACATAATTGTAAATTAAAAAACAATAAAGGCTTAGTGACTCAAAGTAAATGATAGAAAAATATAATTTTTGATTCTCTACACAACCATCATAAAATAATTGAAATTGGAGAGGCAGACCTTTTTGACGAATTTTTTAGGTTGGCAACTTGTGCGGAACTCGTCTATTCCGTTACCGCTGTTATTCTATTGAAGTACGACGTTTTCGATCCTCGGCGGAGTTGCTCTCACGGGGACCCTTGGCACTATCTAAGCATTGTGGAGGTCCCGAAAGATGAAACCTGCAGTCCTTCCCTCTCATTCCTTCCTATCCATTACCGGGAGAAGCTGAGACTAGAGCAAAAGTTTGTTTCTTCAATAAAATATCGTTTTCAGAATTATGAATTTATAGGAAAAAAAAATTCAATTATTTTTATTAATTGTGCCCGTAGTAGGTACGTGGGAATGATGATTACAAGTGAGATCAACTTTTTTTAGAAAAAAAAAAATCACATTTCAAATAGTTTTTCCTCAAATATATATGTTCCTTTGGTAAATCTGAATAGGAATTATATATTTGTGAGACTGTACAGTGCGATGTGCTTTACTTTCTCATGTAGTCGTAGGAAAATTCAGTTCCAGCATTATTTCAGAAGTCACGATTGAGGCCTAATAAAAATAGCGTATGATGCACGTGATGAAGAAGTGCCTTTAGAGCACTTGCAACGTCCAAACTCGTGGCGGCATATGAGTTTATGATTAAAGCTGTTAAGAAAAAAAAAACAGATTACGTTGAATTTAATTCAAAAACTAAGTCTTAGACAAACTATACTGTACAAAAATATCCAAAGAAAAAGAAGCCACATATAACGGTCCTGCGATAGGGGACCAACATGGCAATGTCGGAAAATCGAAATAGTAAGAAAGTTTTATTGCATTTTTTAATGTGATAAACCTTGGCTACTTGTATGTCATTTTTATTTTAACGAAGTGAATCACTTACTTTTTTCATAAACCAAGAGGCATACTGATTAAAAACACATGTTTTTTTTTTCATAATTTTGCAACTTTTTTTACAATTTTTCATGTAGAAAACTCGCACAACTTGTATGCCATTTCTTATTTCATCTCCATATACCATGGCTATAATGAAAACAGACAGGCATACTGCTTAAAAACATGGAATTTTTTAAATCTATTTTGCAACTTCATTTCAATTTTTTTGTATGACGAACCCGCACAACTCTTATGCCATGTTACATATCAACAATTCAGGAGACAAACTTTATATTACAACAAATTTTGTGCTGATTAAAATCACGGAATGTTATTCCATACCTGTTCAAAATTTTTGCAGAGTTAACAGTACTTAGGCATACGCATTCAGTATGCCATCTTTTTTAAGCAGTTTCAGAACAATAACTTGTATACTTATCAGTTGCAGCCTGTTTAAAAACACGGAAAATTTCCCAATTCACATACAAATTCACGTGACCATACCAACCCTTCGGACCCGCCCTAACGGTATGCCAATGGTTTTCTGAGTATTTTATTTTCGTTATTTAATTACAAAACACATAGCAGCCTGATTAAAATCGTAGCGAAACACATATTTTTCAAACAAATGATTAATATTTTTTTTTTAGGAAGAACCCAGGACGACTCTATTATTCCTGCCTGCTGGATTTATAAACTTGCCGTTCGCCGTTGGAGTTGGCGTTCGCGCTGGCGTTCCCAATTAAAAGTACAGAAAGCCGTAAGACCTTTTATATCTACGGTCGGCGTTGCCGTTCGCCGTTGGGCTGACGTTCAAGTTAAATGCATTTTAAGTCGGACGCCAGCGCGAACGCCAACTCCAACGGCGAACGGCAAGTTTATAAATCCAGCTTTATTATCATGAGGAAATACAGACAATACTGTCCTCCAAAAGGCATACTGAGTAAAATCGTGTCTCAAAATCTGTCACCATCCCCCGGTCTAAAACCGCAGCACTAACATCTGACTTTCGCGACTATTCGAACACTGAATGCAAGTAACAAGTGCGTGAGTGATTGAAAACCCGCGTATTTATACTCGGTAATAGGTGATGAATCTCGGTCCCCTTTCGGTCATAGGTGTTGTTTTTATAGTCTATCACAATATTTCTTGACATATTCGCGTTATTTATAGCGCTTATAATTACTCTTTAGATAGATTTATTGGTCGTAAATCTTTCAATTCGTTTGTTTCATATCGGCTTTCTCATCCATCTTCAGATTATTGTATGAATTATCAACAGCAGCATTGACAGTATCAATCCTTTCCGAGAGCTTCACATTTGAATTTGTCACCCTATTTTACAGCGCCCAGTTGCTGGTTGTTATGATAATTCGTCTTCTACATCGAATTACATCACCAACATAGTGTTATTATTGACCATCTTCATAATTCCAGACAAGAATAGTCATGGATCACAACACGACTCTAGCCGATCTCCTCGAACTGAACTTGCACGAATGCGAGGAAGAGGTCAAAAACATCGTTGACAAGGCAGTCAAGGAAATGTCCATGGAGAAAATCCTCAGAGAACTCAACACGACCTGGTCATCCATGGAGTTCGAGCAAGAGACCCACATCCGGACGGGCTGCAAGCTACTGAGAGCCAGCGAAGAGCTCATAGAGACTTTGGAAGAGAACCAGGTGCAGTTGCAGAATTTGATAACTTCGAAGTTCATCGCCCACTTCTTGGAGGAGGTCTCCTCCTGGCAGTACAAGCTGGGCCTGGCGGATCAAGTGATTACCGTTTGGTTCGAGGTGCAGAGGACTTGGATGCATCTGGAGAGCATCTTCATGAGCTCCGAAGACATCCGGAAACAGCTACCGGAGGATTCGGAACGATTTGATAATATCGATGCTGACTTCAAGAAGTTGATGGTAGAGATGGCGAAGGTTCCCAATGTTATAGGTAAATATTGTTCCGAATAGTAGATATTTGAAAGAAACTTTTGATTGTTTCGGACATGTTCATTAAATTTTATTAATACATCTCTTGAAAAAGGTATATTCCCAGATCACTTCAAAATTAGCACCATTATTTCTATCCCTAATGTTTACAATTCAATAGATTCTTGTGATTTTAGACCAATTATACTTTGCCATCACTTGAAAAAGTTCCTGAAATAGTATGATCAGATTGAAAATTACTTTAATACTAATGAACTCTTTATTGTTGCTCAATCTGGCTTTCGTAAAAATCACTCTAGTGAAACATCTCTTCAGTACACCACATCAACATGGAAAAGGACATTAGATCTTAGTAAATATACTGTAGCTATTTTTCTGCATTTACGCTGAGCTTTTGGAACGATAGATCGAGACATCTATCTGACAAAATTTTAAATGAAATGGGAGTTCCTCAAGGAAGCGTTTTGGGACCACTTTTATTCATTATATATTGAAATGACATTCACTACACACCAGGTTCGCATTCTCCGAATCTCTTTGCGGATGATACTTTGGTGTTTGACTCGAATGATAATCTTGATAATGCAATTCCAAATATAAACAACTCTCTCAGTAATATTGAAAAATATCTAAAAGTTGAAAAACTAAAACTAAATGTCAATAAAACAAAAGCAATGATCATAGCATCAGAATATAAGTTGCAAAATCTGAGTAATTTGAATACAATCAATATCAGTGGTGAAAGTGTCGAAATTGTATCTGAAATCAAATACCTCGAAATTATCATTGACAGTTCTTTGACATTAAACAAACATGCTGAGTATATTATCAAAAAATTTCTAAAAAAAGCTCCTTTTTTTCTAGAGTTTCGAACTGTTTGAGAACTTATGCTAAAGTAAAGACTTACAACTGCATTATCAAACCATATTTTGATTACTGTGCTTCTCTACTATTTCTACCCAATCAAAATAAACTGCCTCAGATGCAAAAACTCCAAAATCGCGGAATGCGTATGATTCTAAAATGCAGTCGCTATACTTCAATTTCTTATATGCTGAATTCTCTTCACTGGTTACCAGTAAAGGAAAGGTTATACTTTTTAACAATGGTTTTTATTTTTAAGATTGTCAAAGGTTTGCAACCAGCGTATTTTAATAACTATGTGATTCCAAATAGAGATATTCATCATCATAACACCAGAAACAATAACAACTTCCATATTAGTAGAATAAATTCGAGAAGATGCATGAATAACCTATTTTTTAAAGGTTTGAATGAATTCAACAAACTCCCGATATATCTGAAAAATTCCAATAATGTTGTTAATTTTAAGAAGAGTTTAGTTGCATTTTTAGATGATTTCTAATGTAATATTTTTCAATGTTATTCACATTTTTATTAGTTCAATAGTTTTAATATTATCTTTATAAAATTATGTATATCTTTGATGATTATTTCAATGTTTGCAAATTAGATTTTATCTATTTCGAATAAACTACTACTACTACTAATGGATATTATTGGGTATTTTACAGGGTGATTTAGATGCATTTGTATGTTCACACGAATTGTGTAGACATGTTGTTGCTGTACTGGGTTTCAATTATATTCGCAGATTCAACAAACAAACCAGGTCTTCTAGAAATCCTCGAAGAACATCAGAAGAACCTGACCTTGTGCGAGAAAGCTCTTGCGGTATATTTGGAAACCAAGAGGCTAGCATTTCCCCGGTTCTACTTCATTTCTTCTGCGGATCTGCTCGACATATTGTCAAATGGTAACCAACCAGTGCTCGTGGCCAAACATTTGACGAAATTGTTCGATTCTATCGCGAAACTGAATTTTGGAAGAAAGGAAGATAACACTTTGGATAACGTCATTCACGGTATGCACGCCAAAGATGGAGAATATGTGCATTTTAATAAACCTACTAGCTGTAATGGCCCGGTGAGTGGTTATTCTTGCAATTGCTTCGACAGGGTCACAGATTCGCAGTATTTCAGACGCAATTTTCAATAAAAGATCGAATGCACTCTGAAAGGATAATAGCAGGCCGTTCCTACATTCCAGGTCATATACTTAATTTTGTCTACCGCTGTATTCATTTCCTTCCTAATTTTGTCTATCTTTAATATCTACGGTTCCTATACTTTTCTCGAATAAATTCGCTACAGCACAAAGTTCTTTCTTCAAGGCTTGCATCTTCCAGGAGCTTCTTTTGAAGTTCTTCTTTCAAGCTCTTCGAATTTTCTATAAGTTTTTCCTCCTGACTCTTCAAATTCCTTGTAAAGGTTCTCTTCCAGGTTTCCCTGCAGTTCTTCTTTCAAGGCTTTGGTATACTCATCGAGTTTTTTTCATTATACAAAAAAAATGTTTCGGGGTCTTCTCCTTCCTGAACCAAACTTTCCGACTTCTAGCTTCTTACTAGTTCTTTCGAGTTCCCTTTTCTCTAACCCTTTCTTCGAATCGGTGATTTCCAAGTCAACAAGACGCACTTTTCTCAATATCATTTTGCCCTCTAGTGTCTTTGAATCATCAGCAGTTGTTTGTTCACCAAGATATCAGTCTATTCCACGACATAAGTCTGAAGAGTTTAGATTTTGAAATTCCAAAAACTACTCACCTGCGAATATTGTTCACCAGTTAATTTTTCCGCAATATGAAGACTGTTCACTTCGCGAACTTATGTGTTTAAAAAAAATCATACTTCCGACACCGGTTGCAAAAAAAAAAAACACTCAACTGCGTTTAACTGATTCATTTCTGAAATTGAAATGTATTTAATTTATATTCACAACTAATATGCACCACTACGTTCATTTATGTTTACGGTGGGTTGTCTACTTTATCTCTGTTCGCTGCTCGCGAGATATTTATATCAGCAGTTCTGATCGTTCTGTCAGAATAAAATCGATTATTTCATTCACCCACGGCTGCATCAATAAAATTTCATGATTGAAGTCACATGATGTGTGCTATTTAGGCTAACAAGCGGCTATTTAGGTAAACACGGCTATTCATGCAAACAAAGAAGTATTAGCGGCTCTCTTTTGTTTGTATAAGTGTCAAAGTGTGACAACTCAGTCACTCAAAATTGAAATGTCTCGTTTTGAGTTATCTTATATGACAGAATGGTTGTTAAAATACGGGTTGAATTAAATGTTGAAACATATGAGAACGAGTATATGGATGATTTTATGTTGTTCATGAAATAATTTTCCTGAATCACTTGAACATGACAAATAGCGAATATTATTTTCCTTAATTCATCTCGAGTAACTTGTATTTTGTGACAATTCAATTCGATCATATGAACATTAATATACAAAGACTAACTCCCTCGAGCTAAAGCTCTCGGGAGTTATTCAGATTATTGTTCACATGGTCTCATCAAATTTTCAAAATACAAGGTTGGGTTAGTTTAGGTTTGAACGTGAGTGGGCCGTATCAGGCCCTCCACTGTGGTCAATGGCCTATTATGGCTCTCCCTATGGTTATATTTCACCCAGTACATCAAATTTTTTGACGAAATGGAAAGGAATGTATTGGGAGAACAATTTACCAGGTTTTCTGGCCTTACAGTCGCATTGCCAACTATTGAGAATCTGGTTCTGGCCGCTGCAGGGCATGTACACAGAATGTGTTTCATCATCCTCCATGCATAGCCGGAACTCTGCATCTTGTGCAAGTCCGATTTTATGCATGTGGTGTTTGAGTTTGCAGAGGCCAGTAAGTTAACCTACTGCAGCTCTGAGATATGCTCTACTGAGTTCTAGTAGTTTGTAAGAGTTATGTTTCTCCTTGTACAAGCGATAAATGCTTTGGACTAGACTAGTCCTGGTAGACTACGCCAATACTTGAGTCTTTTATTGTTTGCCCAGGCTATTATGACATTATTGGCAGTACTATATGCTAAACCGATTAGCGGTTCTGGCACAGTGAACGTTGTTTCGCTCCCCCCCTCCTTTTGCCTCCTTCTAGGCCCATGTGACCTGGTATTCAGACTAGGGTAACGTTGTTGCGTTGTACCAGTCGGTTTAAGGTGTCTCTGCAGTTTCATACTGCTCCAGATTTAAAGCAGTTGGTTCAAGCGCTTTCAGTGCTGCTTGACTATCTGAAAATATTTCTATTCTCCTTCTCCCTTGCACACATTTCAATGGCATATACCTCTGCCTGAAATATCGTAGCTAGTTTACCCATACTGAACGATCGTTTCACTTCTGGGTTCATCCCATATATTCCGGCTCCGACGCCTTCCAAAGTTTTGGAACCATCGATAAACCAACGTTCTTTGCTCTACATAGCTCAGTTTCATTCCGGACCCAGTCTTCTTTTTCAGGAAAGACCACAGTGTAGGACGTGTGGAGGTTGATAGTTTTAGGCATGATGTCTGAGGGCATTCCCAGGATGTTGTGAGCTATTATGCCCTCCAGCATGCTGCTGCTTATCATGACACATGCCTGCGGTAGACTAATGGTCGCTTGGTAAAGTCTGTATGTTGCCCATCTTGCCTCTCTCTCCAGAGCTATGTGAAGAGGAACTAATCCAAGGAGGGCTTCCATTGCTGCCAGTGGCGTAGCCAGAATTATTCTTTGGGGAGGACACTAGTATAAAAAGTCTAATACCCAATAATATATTTTTTTTACAAAATGGCAAATTTCCAAATCCTCGAAACTTTGAAATATTTCGGAGAAGGTCTGGGACCCATGGGTCCCTCCTTGGCTACGCCTCTGATTGCTGCCGTTGGCAGGTTCTTTTGATAGAATTATGAAGAAAATAATAGTCAGCTATTTGTCATGGTCTTGGTATATTACCTACGATTATTCATTGTTCCGCTCACATCTAGCTGGAGCATTCTAACTGTTTACAACAGTTCTGATTATTATTTCTTGGGAATATCATGGTATACTGTATTTTACAGGTCGAAGTATGGCTGAACTGCGTGCAGGACAGCATGCGCGTCACGATAAGAACTTCCATCGGTGACGGCGTCCTATCCTACGAAGAAAAACCTAGAGACCAGTGGCTTTTCGACTTTCCCGCGCAAGTCTCGCTGTGCGGCACGCAAATTTGGTGGACGACCGAGGTGAACATCGCCTTCTCCAGACTAGAAGAAGGCTACGACAACGCCATTAGAGATTACTACAAGAAACAGGTGTCGCAGCTCAGCACGCTGATTTCGCTGCTGCTAGGCGACTTGACCAAGCAGGACAGACAGAAGATTATGACTATCTGTACTATCGACGTTCACTCCAGGGACGTAGTCAGCAAGCTCATTCAGATGAAGGTCGAGAGTGCCTTGGCCTTCCAGTGGGTGTCGCAGCTGAGACACAGATGGGGGGAGAAGGAAAAGCAGTGCTTTGCTAATATCTGCGACGCGCAGTTTGGGTACAGCTATGAGTACTTGGGGAATACGCCCAGGCTTGTTATAACTCCGCTCACAGATAGGTGCTATATAACATTAACGCAGGTAATTCTGGCACCTTGTATAAGGATTTGAACTAGATTTATTGATTCAGCTTCATATTGAGAAAATGTAACTGTCAAAAATCTGCAAGGAAAATTCGATTATACTTTTTCAGAATATCAGAATATCAGAATTTCACCTCAGTAAAAATCTCACCGTTTTCGAAATAATGAGCATTTTTTAAATTTCTGGAAAATGACTACCTCACCTTGTATTTTTGAGTGCCATGTCTACAAATTGAGACCAATTCAAATATCTTTGCTGCTGAAGATTACTGATGAGTGATGCTTTCAGACGTACAGAACAGTTTTTCAGAGGACTATACAATTTTTCAAGAAATGAGGGTAAATGCAAGATTTGAGTTTTCCAATTTCTTTAACAAAAGTTTGAAATTATGGTTTGAAAAAAACAGAACCAAGTGAAAGTGGATATTCATTACAAAAGAATGCCCATTTTGTCCAGAATTTGTCTCAATATGTATACATGGCACTCAAATATCCAAGGTGAGCTAGCGATTTTCCAGAAATTCTTAAAATGCCCATTATCTCGAAAACGGTGATATTTTTAATGAGATAAAATTCCGATATTCTGAACAGTCGTGACCAGGTCTATCACCATTTTCAATATTGTTAAGGTTTACCGGGCACCCTGTATAGTTACTAATTTGTTTCCAGTAAAGGAGCTAGGACAGTTCTGCACCAATTGCAACCATTATTCCGTCAATAAACTCCAAGGTCCATTCTGCACATTTTGGTCCACTTCAAAGTCAACTGTCCACTATGATAATTACTGGTGTGAGAATTCCATAAAAACGAATAACATTGAAATGGTCATTCCTTGAATAGATCATATTACTTTGATACAGAAATCTTCAGTTTGAAACATAAGAATAAACATATAAATATATGAGACCAGGCAGACTTGAAAAACTATCATAATCATCAAGTGACATTGAACAGAACTATTTTTCAAAAGAGTTTGACATTTATTTGTTTATAATAATAATATGAGTTTATTCATAAATAAATAAATACATATGTAGACTTCCTTCCAATAACTCAAACTTCCTTTGTAAACGAACTATTTATTGGTACCCAGAAAGAACACTCTAATAATACTTAAGCTATGCCGACCGGGAATCGAATGAATCCTCTCTTTATCTCTCCACTCTACGTAATAATATGATGCGTCAGGTCTGACTCAGCAGCACAGGCACGTCTCAGGACCGCACATACATACATAACTATGAGTGTAGAACCTCAATAAGTAACCTTGTCGTAAGGTAAACTATTCTAATAAAGAACAATTTTAAAACTAACAATCATTTTCATTTTTCATTTCCAATCTTATTTCTGGATAATTTTTTTCTAATATGAATATTCCAAAACTTTCTGTATCGAAACCAAATAAATTCAACCATCAATTAATATCATTTATCAAATTATGAAAAATATGCCTTTCTGTGGTATTCCACCAGTCTTTTGCTTTATTTTTGTAAGAATTCATAGATTTAGTCATTTTAATAATATCTGGTAGTATGTCAAACAATTTTGGGATAATGTAAATGAAATTTCTTGTCCCTATTATTTTATCCAATCTAGTTTTAACTGTGACAGTTCTTTATACTTTGTCTCATAAGGATGATCTCCAAAACTGACATCCTTTTTATTTTTCAAAAAGTGGATTATAATTATAGAATAATACCTTTCAACTTTTAGTTTGAACAAGTGAAATATTCAAATGTCTTATGGCTAATGGAAAACAATTGAAGAATTTCTCCGACTTCTGAGCCAGGTTGTTATTTTAGTAGGTTTCTGTTTCTAGTCGGGTAGAATATGTGAGATTTGGAATTAGAATAGGGTATAATAGACATCCTTCAAACAGTTTTGATATAAAATCTTTTTAGTCACATAGTTTTTAGCATACATTGTTTCCATGGAATTTCCAATATAGTCCAGAGTCTATGTTTTCCAAAAAATGTGGTTGACTCTGACGGACATATTTCAGTATTATCAATATTAAAAGCCCCATAAGTATATTTCCTTCCAAAATCTTATATCACAACGGTTTTTTTCTGAATTGGCTATAAGCCTATTTCTACTACTCTAAGCTGTGAATCGTCCACTATCAAATTGGGTTCAGTTCGAAGTTCCACAGGACTGTGAGCCTCTTCTAAAATTGAAGTATTATTGGCAAATAGTGGTATGGACCTTCAACCCAAATATTGTGGTAGATCATTTATACATATAAAGTAAAAGTATTGAATGCCCTTAAACTGATTCCTGTGGAACTTCTTTGAGCACCTCACACATATACGAGTAAGTAATCTGTTATATTCCGTGTAGGAGAATACCCAATCCAGAAATTTTCAAACAATAACTTTAGTATCCAGTTCATTAGCGGGTGAGTCAAAATTTATGAAATCAAATGCTTCAGATGGCTTGAAGAAAAGTGCAGTTACAAATTATTTTCTGTCGACAGTACCTAAATAGTTTCTAAGCAAGCTGCATTGGTACTTTCTGTCGATCTCCCTGGACAGAATCAATCTTGATATAGAAAATATTGTTTTTTTACCAAAAAAGGTAATAGTTTATTGTAAATATACCTTTCCACTACCTTATTCAAAGCACTCACTTTTCTTGAGTAACGGAATAACTGTTTTTATTTTCAACAAGTCTGGAAACGAGTTTTCTTCAAACGATATGGTTATAATGAACGGTAAAGGTTCACAGATCAGATAATTTTTGTCAAGAGGCGATTTATTCTGCTGAAATTTTTCTTTTTGAAGCCAGCAGAAGGGGTAATTTCATAGGGGAGAAGACTCCTTGTTGAAAAAATATAGACGTGTAGAGCAAATGAAAAATTGTTCCGTCCAGGTTTAGATACTCGTATTTCGCTTTCACAAAGAATTTTGTCTTCGATTTATCTTCAGTCACTGCATTTAGTCATGGGAGGGGGACCAGCTGGTCCAGCTGGTACAGGGAAAACAGAGACAACCAAAGACCTTGGGCGCGCCCTAGGAATCATGGTCTACGTTTTCAATTGTTCCGAACAAATGGATTATAAGGTAATATTAGTCAACAACTCTGTTTTCGATTCTTACAGAACATCTTGTATGCATATTTTCCATTACAGTCTTGTGGAAATATATACAAAGGCCTTGCCCAAACTGGAGCATGGGGTTGCTTCGACGAATTCAACAGAATATCTGTGGAGGTACTCTCGGTCGTGGCAGTCCAAGTGAAGTCCGTTTTGGACGCGGTGAAAAACAAAAAAGTGATGTTTGACTTCATGGGCGACTCCATCCAACTGGTACCGACGGTTGGCATATTCATCACCATGAATCCTGGATACGCTGGTAGAACCGAGTTGCCAGAAAATCTGAAGGCTCTTTTCAGGTACTCAATCATTTGATAAAAAATGTCGGTAGATAGACAATACACGTTCAAGATCCGAATTACACTAGATCTAGTGACTTTTCTGGACCCAATAGTAACTAGATCTAGTAACTTTTGTCAGGACGTCACGTGGTGCTGTATTTATAGAATGCAAACGTTGGCGTAGGGTCCCAGTCAATTATCGCGAAGGTAAACCCCTCTCAGACAGAATTTACCAGATCTAGTTACAGAGTCTGTGAAGTATTTTGAGAAGTCACTAGATATAGTGTAATTCGGCTTTTCAATCTGTTATCGATATACTGAAGTAACGGAAAAAATAGATCCATTTATTATTTTGACAAACCCATGTGGACATCAGAAAAAATGGGAAACAAAATTAATGCAATCATTGTACTTTTCCAAAATGCCCTTCGATGGTAGTGATAATAATAATATCATAGTGCTTGAAATTAATAGAGGAAGAAAAAGATTTTGTTATTGAACAATATTGTGTTGAAATGTCAATAAATGATCTAGTAATGTCGATGAATAATTCTTTCCTCGATATGTTTAAGACAGATACGAGTATGAGACTGACAAACATGTTCAATTTCCTATAATCATTTACGATTCGCCATTTTTGTTGTCCACTTGCGTCTAGTTTTTTGGAAACTATCCAAACTGGACTTGACTTGATAATAATATCATCATTCAACATTTGTGTTATTTGTTTAATCACTTCTTTTTTAAGAATTTCAGGGAATCTATATGATTTTGCATAGATTTCTTCCTCATCTATTGTTTTAATTTCTTTAGTGGTTTGAGTTGTAGAAGGAAGTAGTTGATCAGGGTAGTGAAAGATATTTTAATTTTTTTTGCAAAGTTTAAGGATTTTATATATTTCTTCAGAATTCAAATGATCAAGTTGCAGTAAATTTTTAATTTTACCTTCATTTGGAAAAGAATTAATAACATTAACTTTGGCTTCATGAATTTCTGAATTGTCAATTTGATATACTTGAAGAGGTTCTTTCAAATTCATTTGAATGTCTTGAGAATTTAAATTATGAATCTCTATTGATTGGTAATTTTCTACTGAGTTATATCCCATTGTCCAACTTACCGAAAGAATGAAAATTAATGAATATCTATATAAAACATTTGGTTGTGGTGCTTGTAATTGTGAAATATCAGTATAGGTCTTTTTCTCCTCTTGTGAAACTCTTGATAAATTGATTGATTTCTTTCAATGGCTGACACGGAAATGAATATCATCATTAAAATATGAAGTATACCAAAACATTGATGATGGAGATCCAGCATTTGTTGATTTCCGTGATACATTTTCTATAAATAGTACCACCAAATGATTTGTTGTTGTTTATTTTCAGTACATAAACGTAGGGACTTCCATCATTTTCTGATCAAGTCTCGTTCAATTCCCATAACGTTTGTTTTTTCTCTATCCCCAGACCTTGTGCTATGGTGGTACCGGATTTCGAACTGATATGTGAAATAATGTTGGTTGCTGAAGGATTTCAGGACGCGAGAGTCCTAGCAAGGAAGTTCATAACTCTCTACACGTTATGTAAGGAGTTGTTATCCAAACAGGATCACTATGATTGGGGTTTGCGAGCTATAAAATCCGTATTGGTGGTGGCAGGTTCTTTGAAGGTACATATAGCTAGTGATAATTAAAATGTTCAAAATCATTTATTCATTGAAAATACACCATCCAAACAGAACAAGTTCTGGTATGAGGAAGATAATACCTTGAATAGAAATATAACTTTTAAAAATTTCAATTTCAAATTATTGAAAAATAACAAATTTAACAATTGTGCATATTTATAGATTGATGAACATCAGTATGATAGCAAATTTTGTTTCAGTTTTTTTAAGAAAATATTCACTGACTTTGATTTTTCTATATCATCTGAAAGTTTGTTATGAGTTTCTATAGAACTAGATAAGAGATTATTTTTGCCTTTATTTGAATAAATGTTATTTGAATGGAAGTGATTTGCATTTCTGATATTATGTAGTCATGTAGTTTGATTTTTTTTGTGAACTGACTATTATTACTTTTTTGTAAATTTTTTGTCAGTTTGTATGCAAATTTTGCTCTTTCAAACTTAATTAGTTTATCTAACGTAAAATTTTCAGTATATAATTCGGAAGAAGGTTTTTCCCACGGTTTTTTTAATTACTTTTATTGCTTTATTTATATGACGATACATTATACATTTTGGTTCTTATTTCAAGGTGGCCATATTGTTATCAAATATCTAATATGCGAGACAATATGGGCATTATTTAGAATATTTAGAAAATCGATTCTTCTTATTGCTTCAATTAAAGGAATAATTGATTTCCTTATTTTATTCACATGGCATTCAAAATTCAAATCTTTATCAATCATCAGGCCCAAATAATTGTGTTCATCAACCTCATATAATATTTTATTCTTCATTTCTACTTTCAATTGTATTTGTTCTACATTTTTTTGTTCAAAAATCATGTACATCATTTTTTTCTAAATTAATAGTGAGATTCATTCCATCTATCCATTTTTCAAACAATTGAATATCTTTTTATAAATTACTTTCAAAGTATTTTTTTATTTTTGGACGAATAGTAAAGTACAGTATCATCTGCAAAAGAAAATTGTTTATCTATCAATTTTATTTTGGTTATACTATTTACATAGATCAAATAGAAAATTGGAACCAGTACTAAACCTTGGGAAACTCCAATGGTAGATTGTTTTTCAATACTTTTATTTTCATCAATAACAACATATTGAATACGATTTTCAATATAATTTCCGAAAAGTTTATAAGAGTGACATCTCTCCCAAATTAATTGAAATAAAAATAAATTGAATCAGTTACTGCTGAATTTGGCATGAAAGCGTATTGAAATTCATCAAAACCAAAATCAGCATTAATGAAATTTATCAGTTGTTCTTCCAATACTTTCTCAAAAATTTTGAAAAAACATTTTGAAGAGCAATTGGGCCATAGTAAAAAACATTATTCTTTTCTCCTCCCTTATAAATAGGTTTCAATATGGTTCTTTTGAGGTAATTTGGAAAGACACCATCTTTAATACATTTATTTATAATCAGTGATAGTGTTAGACTAATTAGATAATATATCTTCCAAGTTTTTTGAAGTTATTAATCAACTAGCTAGATTTCAATAGCAGCGGATAATGGTTCCTAAGAGATTTGAAATATTATTTGATTATTTTTATTTAGCTTATCAAATAATTGATCAGTGTTTTGATCAGTGTTTTACCACATATTTACTTTGAGTTTACATTACTGAAAAAAATTTGAGACTTAATAAGCGCTACATCATCACTTACAAATTCCCAATCTGGTTATTTATTTAACCGTACTTAAAAAGTACATTTCACATCTGAAATTATTTTTGGATTAATCAACGTATAAATATCATTACTGTCATATCTGATATTGTGAACTTTAAGTACACATTTAGTAGTTTCGTTTTTTATTTATTTTTTCTGTTTTTGGATCCTGTCCTGTCGTGTTTTTATTTTGTTCTTATTTCATTCTCTGAAATACTGAATGCATATTTTTCAGAGAGGAGATCCCGGCAGACCCGAAGAGGAAGTTCTCATGAGGGCACTCAGAGACTTCAACATCCCAAAAATAGTAACAGATGATACACCCGTATTTATGGGTCTCATAGGTGATCTATTTCCAGCTCTAGAAGTTCCCAGGAAACGAGATGCCGAGTTTGAGAGAACTGTCAAACAGGCTGCGATAGATCTGAAGTTGCAACCTGAAGATAATTTCATTTTAAAGGTTTGATTACTACTTCTGGACAATTTGAATTCATCTAAATGTACTAAATGTAAAACAAAATTTTCGGGGGTGATACCACGAGTGCTCACAATACTATCGATAGTAATTCTGTCAGAAATCGACGAGATCAAATTGATTGGTAACACGACGAGTCCCTTAGGACGAGTGGTGTTACCTGAAAGCCAATTGATCGAGTTTGAGATTTCTTTTTGCCATACAGTTGCGTTGTTAATGGAATAATCTAGGTTTTTATTATTTGTAGGTGGTTCAACTAGAGGAATTGTTGGAAGTACGACATTCGGTTTTCATTGTGGGAAATGCCGGCACTGGTAAAACGGAAGTTTGGAAATCTCTTTTCAGGACCTACGTTAACATAAAGAAGAAGCCCGTATGCAATGATCTGAATCCGAAAGCAGTCACGAATGACGAGCTTTTTGGTATTATCAATCCTGCAACGAGAGAGTGGAAGGATGGCTTACTATCAGGTTTGTTTCAATAGATGTCACATGAATGTATAATAAAAAAAAACAAATGGTGTCTGATGCGGTCATAATGGAGCATATACGTTGATTCAATACCAAAATATTCTGATAATAAGAGAACACGCATACAAAATAGAACAGAAAGTTGCGTTGATCATATTTTTGTCAAAAGTAGACTTGATCGATACATATGCAATGCCATTATTCTCGACACTTTGGTGACAGATCATTTCATCCCTATCTGCAAATTGTCTTCCCGAACACAAAAAAGTGGTTTGCGAAAATTCGAGGACTAAATGAAAGAAACCTAAAAACGGTTATAACGAATGAAAATTGGATAGATATTTACAATATAACGGATTTAAATGAAGCCATGAGCATGTGATTATGTACGGGGAAATTTCAAAACTATAAAATATAGAGATAATAAACATAAGAAAACACCAATGATTACGAATGCTTTGGTGACATTGGTACATAATAAATATAAGCTAATGAGAATTTCTAGAAAAAATCCAACATAAGAAAATACTGAAAAATACAAGAAATATAGAAATTATCTAAATTCTCTGATTGAATAAGCAAAATGTGATAATTAAAAGAACGAAATTGAAAGTATCAAATCAGATTCAAAACAAATTTGGGCCATTGTCAATGTTATTTGTAAAACTGAAAAAATAACAGAAATCAAAGAAATTAATACTGGGGATGGAAGTATCATAATTGATAAAACATTTAATGAAATAGAGCAAGATAAACAAATTGCACAAAAACCAAATTATTTTTTTTTCAGTTCCATTGACGAGAAAGAGGTTGAAGGAAATATTAAATAACTCAAAATTCACAAACCTCCTGGATTTAGTGGAATCAATTCAGAGACGCTAAAAGAAATGAGTATTTACATTTTCGCTCCCTTGACTTAACTGATGAACAAATATTTGCTGAGAGGAATTTTTCCAATCATATTCAAATCAACAGTAATATCGCCAATATACAAGGCTATAATTAACTGTAGATGGCCAATTACAGGCCAATATCCTTGATTACTAACAACTACTAGAGTTCTTAAATATGGTGTGCCACAAGGTACTGTTCTAGGACTGGTACTGTTTATCATCTATATAAATAATGTGTTCAACCTTCATACTTGCGCTGACATTGTTAGTTTTGCCGATGACACGGCACTTTTTTTCACCGGACACATGGGAAACACTGAAAATAACAGCAGAAAGGGAAATGGGAAAAATTATACAATTTCTTAGGGATAAAATCATTTCCATAAATTTTAGTAAAACTTACTATGTGCCTTTCACCTGTCAAGCATCGAGTTTACCTGAGTTCAATTGCTTAACAATACCTGCTCTTCTGAAAAAATCCAAGTATAAGGCATTATCCAAATAAAATATTTGAGTGTATGCTTGGACTCGCATCTGAAATAAAATGTGCATATTACTTTGTAATAGAAAAAAGATCTCTCCTATGGAGGTTTAAATATATGGAACCTATTTTCAATGGCGGTTAATTGAGACATTGATTCTCATCTCACTTATGGTGTCCTTGCCTGGGGTGGAACCACAAACAATCATTTGAAAATATTCGAGGATATTCAGAAATGGGTACTAAATATCAGTTTTATAGAAAATATTATCATTACGAATCCAGTGATACCAAGTTTGATGGGATTATGTCAAACGGCTGCGGAGATATGGCCAAAAAACTTCCTCGTATGTCTAATGAGTATGACTGCGAGACTCCACACGAGTCAGAAGGTTAAAATTCTCTGTCGCACTCATTGGGTATATGGAGAAGTTTTTTGGTCATATCTCCTCAGCCGTTTGACATAATCCCATCAAACTTGGTATCACTGGATTTGTAATGATGATCCCTAACCAAATATGGACAAATATACTGGGTGTCCCGTTTAAAAATATCGCTTTTCCTCAAATGCGGATAACCCTATATATTTTGGGTGAGGTTCAAAAATTGGCCCATCGGAAAAGAAAATCGACCTGTCCGAGGATTTTTACGATATATCTTTATATTCAGAAATAATGAATTTGTTCCATAATTTAGCGTCGCACTGTATATGCATATATTATTGTGTCCGTATTTGTTAACAACTATTGTGACTGTATTTTATAGATTAACAAGTCACACATCTTTTTATATTAAGATTATTTATTTATACAGTGCGGCATTTTTTAGTCCCCCCCCTGTTAACGAACGGTTCGACGTACAACCATGAATAAAAAATCTAGTGGAGGGTTTCACTAATACTACTTTTTGAAACAAAAATATGGTGATTGCTCGACAGGGGACGCGGAGGGGCACATCAATTCAAAATTTTTAAATGGCATGGGGGGTCGAGTGTCTCATCGTTGAAAAGAGAATTCAATCCTCTTTACAACCATCTAAATATTTTTGAATTTAGTTGAGGAATTTTTTCCCAATTTCGATTTTTATGCCTATCGAAATTTTCTAGTTGATGTTCCCCCAGCGCCATCTGTAGTGTAATTGCAATATTTCTTCTCTCAAAAAGTAGTATCGATAATACCCTTCGCAATGTTTTTGGTTTCATTATTCCACAACAAACCGTTCAAATTTATCAAGGTATGACTAGTTTTCAGATCCGCATTTATATTTGATATTTCGAATTTGAATTGCAAAAAAAATATTAACGAAATTCAAAAAAAATTAGATGGTTGTAAAGATAATTGAATTCTCTTTTCAACGATGTGACACTCGACCCCCCATGCCGTTTAAAATTTTTGAATTGATGTGCTCCCCCGCGCCCCATGTCAAGCAATCACTATATTTTTTATTTCAAAAAGTTGTATCGGTGAAACCCTCCAAACAGTTTTTTATTCATGTTTGTACGTCGAACCGTTCAAAAGTTAACAGGGAGGGGGGGGGGTACTAAAAAAAGCCGCACTGTATATACATGTATTCTTGTGTTTTCATTTTTAATTTTTTAACAAACTGTGATTGTATTTCATTGTATTGTAATTTATTTATTGACAAGTCTTATATTCTTTATGTTTTACTTTTATCTCTTTTACCTTTATACATTTTCTAAAACTTTTTCCATTAGATAATATCTTCTGACAATAAAGGATATTTTGATTGATTGATACCTGTTCTTATCGAAATTGAATTTATTATTCGCTCAACTTGAGACACCCCCCACCTCCATACAATGGTGAAGTCTTCTTCCGGCACTCGTTTACAATTCTACCACGTACATCTTCTAGTGACTCTGATGGAGTAGCAAAAACTTTGCTTTTGAGATGTTCCATAAAAATTAATCCAATGGGTTGAGGTCTGGTGACCGAGCTGGCCACTCAATTGGTCCTCGTCGCCCTATCCAATGATTGATATATCGTTCATTGCTCCATCTGGTTTCCGATACCTTTTTCCAAAACGTCTTCAGTGCCCGAACTACACAGCCTATCGTTGGTTTCAGTATTGATGCGGGACCAAGCGAACTTACCCGGCGACAATCCGAAATGGATAATCCTCGACGGAGACATAGATCCGATGTGGATAGAATCCCTGAACACCGTTATGGACGACAATAAGGTGCTTACCCTGGCCAGCAACGAGAGGATTGCTCTGACGCCTGTGATGAGGCTGCTTTTCGAAATCTCCAACTTGAAAACTGCCACGCCGGCCACTGTTTCTAGAGCTGGAATTTTGTACATCAATCCGCAAGATCTCGGATGGAATCCGTAAGTATTCGTGGCGAGTTTTTTGTTAGTTGATTGATCTATCAAGCATCCGTGAATATTCAATAATAAATATTTACTATATGAATTTAATAATAATAATAATAACATTTATTATTCCCAAGAAACAATAATATGTTTATAACAGGGAACATTAACTGATGTATCGAAAACATTGGAAATTTATACATACATGATTGTAGTAACTTTCCTATTAGCAAATCTTAATCCTTTGGATTGAACCTTTAATTAATTGAATATCAGATTAGAATGACTCTTAATGTCCCATCCCTTTATTTATTCATACATATAATTCAGCGCGCTGGTTGGCCGTTAGCGTGTGAATTCTTTAAGCTAGAGAAATAATATGTTTGGTTCTATTATGATCAAAATACTCTCATTTAACACACAACTTCACAGAATAACACTTTAGTGGAGATTAATTCAGCTATAAAACCCTCATATGTGATCTCAATCATAACAATGAATTTTACTCACCTAAATACTCCCGTCGTCGTCGGCTTATTGCTCTGGAGTGGTCACACTTTAACTTATCGAACGTATCACTAATTAATCGGCCCGTTCAGAGCTGATTGGTTCCACTAATTCAGTAATTTTGGTTTCGTTCAATTATTGACTTAACTAACGAAGGAAACTCGAGAAATAGTCTGTTTTTCATTTATTAAGGCAAACGGAGATAAATAAATATAAAACTGTAAGAATATGCGACTAGAATGTTAATATTTACGAGAAAAAAAAGGATGTAGAGAATTTACTTTCACAATTAAAGTCAAAATACTGGAAATTTCAATGAATAAATAAGAACAGACTGAGAACAATATTTTTATAACTCAAAACAAAAACCGATCTAATTGACAATATAGTATCTAGCATGTTAGCTTACCAAGACCATCTTTAAATACGTGAAACTGATTAGAGACTTTGACAAAATAAATGATAAAATACTTAAGAAACCCTTCAACTCTGAGAAAATAGATCGGACATGTCCCAGGTCAAGGTGAGGCCTTGATCTGAGTATTCTTCACTCGACTTACTGTTTCAAACACAACATTTCAACTAACAACTTGTTTTTGAGATATTAAACTGTTCAACTCTATAATTCGTTAAAAGATAGGGGGGATGATCCCGCCCTCAGAATATTTTACTTGTTAAATATTAAGGTAGGTGTCGTTACTTGAATGGTCTTGGCATTCTAAACCCTATTCTGGTATTCTACAGTACTAATTAATTACATGTAAGTTTTCCTATTACGTGACATCATATGGTTGACCGCCCCGTACATTTTAGGACTCGCGTCGAATGTGGTTTTGTTTCACCTCGATAGAAAACGGTCGACAAAAAACTATCAAACATTCTCTTTTATTCGTCCGATGTCACTCTGCCTTCTTACTTTTAAAATAACAATAATTTGCATGCATTTACAACGAGTGACCTATTTCCATATATGTATTATTTAAGACAAAAATTAATTGATTAAAAGGCCAGAAAGATATTTACGACCATTCGTTCCTGGAATATCTATGGCATCAAAACGAGTTATACCAGATGGTAAACAATCGACCCTTGGTCTATTCAGGCTGAAATTACCAGATTTTACAATATCTTCAAAGTTGAATGAATTTCCTGATTCTCACGAAAAATCTATTGTTTGTAATATGCCCTTCATAAATTTTGAGTTCTACTATTTCTGTAACTAAAGTTCGGTATTATCGCCCAGAGGAACATGTGGGATGCAACTTTCTTATTGAAATGGATTTGGTCCCACGACCAGAGGCGTCTCAATATTCTATTACATGATGAATAAGTAGTAAGCAGTAAAAGCAGAATGAATTGTAAGGTGAATGAATATGGTATAGGAATATTTAAAGAATGAATAATATCATTATGTTAATAAATATTTCTTCAATTTAATTTTGAAAGCTGTTGAACTTTTTGTGAGTTTGAGGAACTTCGGTAAATTAATATACTGAATTATACCATTATGATAAATAGATCTCTTGCCAATGTTTGTTTTAACCTTCTGAGGACCGTGAGAATCATCGACTTAATATACATTTTGTGAGGATTTTTATGAAATTTGTATGAATAAAGTAAATTTCAAAATATTCCATAAACACAAAAATAGAAACAAATACTTCGAAAGCATTGAAATGTCTTGTAGACAAAACACCCAGTAACTCACTTGGAAGCACAAATTTACAGAAAACGTCAGAAATGTAAAAAAGAAACATGATTCTAAACCTTGGTTTAATGAGCGTATTGAAGTTGGCGATAAATTATTTTATAAAAGAAACCAGAACTCTCATTCTGATTTATACCAAAAAGAGTATGATCGTTATAATAGATTAGAGAAAAAACAATTAGAGAAACAAAACACAAATTCTCTGAAAATATACTTTTCAATGCTAACCCAAAAAGGATTTGGAGGGGCATAAATGCATTATTATATAATTTAAGTAACACGAAAAAGGAAATCAAACACATAACCATGAATAAAATAAAAATCAGAGATCCTCTTCATATTAGTGAGGAATCCAATAATAATTTTGTAACTATTGGACCAAAACTACCTTCAGCGATTAATACATAAAATGATTTAATTAGGGATAAATCGAGTGTTCTGTCTATTTTTTTAACATCTGTAGATATTGATGATATTATTGATAATTTGGATATTCATAAATCTTCTGGATTTGACGAAATTGGTGCTCGAATTGTGAAAATTGTTAAGAATGAACTCTCTCCCATTTTACTTGATTTCATATAGAAGTCATTGAAATTGGCCAGAAAAAATGAAAATTGCTTAAGTTTCGCCAATATTCAAAAGTGGTAAATAAGTTGACATTAATAATTACCGTCCTATTTCAGCTTTCCAGTGTTTTCTAAAATTTGAGAAATAAATATTATACAGTGCGGCTTTTTTTAGCCCCTGTTTACTTTTGAACGGTTCGACGTACAAACATGAAAAAAAAATCATTTGGAGGGTTTCACTAATAATACTTTTTGAAACAAAAAATATGGTGATTGCTCCACAGGGGGCACGGGGGGACACATCAACTCAAATTTTTTAAATGGCATGGGGGGTCGAGTGTCACATCGTTGAAAAGAGAATTCAATTCTCTTTACAACTATCTAAATGTTTTTGAATTTAGTTGAGGAATTTTTTCCCAATTTCGATTTTTATGCCTATCGAAATTTTCTAGTTGATGTGCCCCCAGCGCCATCTGTAGTGTAATTGCAATATTTCTTCTCTCAAAAAGTAGTATCGATAATACCCTTCGCAATGTTTTTAGTTTCATTATTCCACAACAAACCGTTCAAATTTATCAAGCTATGACTAGTTTTCAGATCCGCATTTATATTTGATATTTCGAATTTGAATTGCAAAAAAAATCTTAACGAAATTCAAAAAAAATTAGATGGTTGTAAAGAGAATTGAATTCTCTTTTCAACGATGTGACACTCGACCCCCATGCCATTTAAAAATTTTGAGTTGATCCCCCCGCGCCCCCTGTGGAGCAATCACCATATTTTTTTATTCAAAAAGTAGTATCGGTGAAACCCTCCGAACGGTTTTTTATTCATGTTTGTACGTCAAACCGTTCAAAAGTTAACAGGGGGGACTAAAAAAAGCCGCACTGTATACATTCTAGAATGCTATTCTCATATGTCAAAAGTATTGTGAAAAGTTCAAACTAGTCCGCAATGCGCATGTGCGTCATTAGTGTTTTTTGTAACAGGCCCGGTTTTAGTAAAATATTATGGTACTGGTGAATACAAACGTTGTTGATTCTGAATCTCAGGGAATAAGGTATTGGAAAACTCAATGTACTATTTAAGCCGATTTGAATACATCTTTTCACATATTTATGATCTCAACTATTAGTAGAGTAGTAGTACAATGTCATAAAAAAAATTAGATTATTGTATATATTTTATTTTTGGCTACAATTAAAGTTAATGTGAGTTTTTTACTGTTTAATAGAATCAATTCAGATTTATTGAGTAGGTGCAGAATAACATAATAACCAATTAAACAAGATTCTGCAACTGTTTATCAGCATAATTTAAAAGTAACAAAATTGACATAGACCCTTCTTGAACTCAACCACAGATAGAATATGAGGGAAATTGTTAAAATACTGTCACCTTGCCTGTCACTTAAACTGTGCTGCCCAAGATGTATAGAAACCATGGTGTTATCACTGATTCGCTTTTGTTTCAACAAAGTTGTTGAGACTGTAATTGCACTGATACCGTTGGCTTCATTCGTCGATGGTATAAGTCGAAAATAACCGAGTTTCCAACATTCCGAAGTACTGAGTCATAATTATTTGATTAAAATTTGAATGTTTACATATTATGGTTAATGAATATCACAACAAATAAAATTCAATGTTGAAAATTACATAACATGACACTTGTCCAAGCGTCATCATGAATCTGTAATTTTGCCGCCATCTGTGTGTAAAGAGGTGAAACGGTTTCAACGCAGTAAAAATATCACGAATCAAGTAGGCCGTACCTTAACACTTTTGTATGTCGGTTTCACAGCTATAAGAGATCACACCAGGGTTTCTATGAGCAAGCTCTCGTGGTGTTTCTAAGCAACGCAGTTTTCGTGACAACATGGTAAAAGTATTTTTTTCTGTGACGGGAAAAATATTTGACATTTTATCTCTGTTGCCAGGTAACAAAATATAACTTTTCATGAAATAACTTTTTTCCCCGAGAAAAAAGTGAGTACTTTTTTCCCGAACATATTCACACATAGATAAAGGAAGATACAAACATTTTTCAACTTTATATTATTCAAAATAACTATTAAACAATTACTGAGTTCGCAATTTTCAAATAAAATCACAGAATTAAACTGACAGATGTTTGATTACTTTGAAGTTTTCCTTTGCAACGCTGGTCTAATTGTCACTACACGTACAACAGCTTACTAGTTTAAAAATTAAAATTTCATATCGATAATATTCTGACTTCAATATTATTACTGAATATTGAACCTGCTGCAACAGCCAATAAAAAAACAAGTTGTTTGATGGATATATTCTTCGATAGAGTTTGACAAATCCGCCCATCATAAGATACACTAACAGCGAAATTAAAACCAGTCTCTGACCCCCCTTTACCGATTCTTCGTAACCAACCCAGCAGGCCCCCTAGCCAAGCCCCCTTGCCCTTCAGGAATGATCCGCAGTGGCGTGAACCCAAGCTCCTGCTTGGGAATCCCATACTGCACCAGCTTCTCCTCGAAAGTCTCGAGCAAGTCGTCGTGGGCTTTACAAACCCTAGCCAGCTCGTACTGCAAATCGCTGATCACTGCGTTCTTCTTCGAAAGAATGTCCTCCAGCTTCTGATTGCTCCTGGCCGGAGGCTGCTGCATCGAAGCGTTCAGCTCTCCGATGATGATCTCCCGATGCTCGGCGACCTGGCTGAGCGTCTGGATGCGCTTCTGCAGCAGCATGTTCTTCACCCCGGTCTTCTGCTGCACTTCCAGCACGGCCTTGACGAACCTGCTGTGCAGCTCGTCTCTCTCCCGCTGGAGCGTCTCGAAACGCAGATCCAGCGCGTCGTAAGACCACCGAAGGTTCGTCAGCTCCTTGGTCTTCTGCGTCAGCATGGCCTTGGTGTTGGCCAGTGACATCTTGTCCTTCTCGTAGTTCTGGAGCTGCCGCTTGTACTCCTTGACGTCGTCCAGCGCCTGCTTGAGCGGCGCCAGGAGTTTTTTGTTCTCCGTCGTCAGGTCGGCGACTTGCTTGTTCATGCGATCGTTCTGCTTGCGCAGCACCTCCATCTGGTCCTTCAGGCTGCTGATGAGGGCGAGATTGTTCAAGGTGATGTCGTTGTAGTAGTTCTTCATTTCGTTGAAGGCTCTTTCGTGGTGCTTGCTCAACTCGCTGATGTGCAGATTCTTCCGCTCCTCCACTTCCGATATTTCCATGTCGTGCTTGGAGTTCAGCTGGATCTTCAGCTCGTTGTACTTTTTCTCGTACTTGGCCTCCAGCTCCTTGGCCTTGTTTTCGAACTCGTTCCGCGCTTTGCTTACCTCCTCGCTGTGCTGCAACTTCAACGCTTTGGTCTGGTCTTGGTGGGCTTGCTCCGTTTCTCTAGCTAGGGACTTGAGGTCCTTTTTGTCTTGCAGGAGCTCGCGTTCTTTTTGGGTATGCTCGTCCTGGGCGATCTTCAGAGTCACCAGCGATTCCGCTTTGCAGTCGGTCAGGTTGTTTTGGTGCTCGAACTGGAGGTGCTTCACTTTCTGCTTGTAGAACTTCAACTCGTCCTCGTTCTTTTCCGTGGATTCCTCGATCTGTCTGTCTTTGTTTCTGAGCTTGGCTCGGGCTTCTTCCAGCTCGTTTCTGGTGATTTCCCAGAAGGTTCGGATCTTGTCCCTTTCCATTTGGAAAAAGTTTCGCTCCTCCCTTTCCCGCTCATTTTCCTCCTTTATTCTGTGGCAGAACACTTCCAGTTGTTCTCTGGTCATCTGCGTGGTATCTACGCCATCGATGATGTTTCCGGTACCCCCTTTTCCACCACCTTTTTTCTTCGGAGGCATTTTTTAGGGAATTTTCGTTCACTGGCGACACAGTTAATGATTGAAAAAACTGAAAGACATTCATTGACTAGCGGATAAGTCGAGAGAGGTTGCCTTGGAAACGGTTTCCATGGCAACGATATATGTTAGATCGAATTGAAGTAATCGGCCGACTGTTTTGTACAGGATGTTGATGGATATCGTTAGTTTGTTCAATATTTTAATGAAAAAAAAATTATATTTCAGAAAAGAATGTCATTTCACAGTTTCATATACATTTGTATGTCTATACAGTGTGGGCATCTGAGTGTGCAACATATGGGATTTTTTTTAATTAAATGTACAACCGAAATGCAAATATTGCCAAAGTTGGTGCATGTTTCATAATCATATTAGGGCCCTTAGAATGGTTACAAGTCAATTTTTGATTTTTTAATATTTATTAAAGAGATTTGCACAGCTCACAGGACTAACCATTATTTCTTATATTTTTACTGCGTCTGGTTTAGTATTGGCGTGAACATTTTTCATTCTGAATTATCAGACAAATGATTTCAACATTCCTATTATCTGAATAATGTCATGAAGTTCTTTCATTTCAAGAACTGGGAATGATTGAAATGTACATTTTGGGTGAGTGTGAAAAAAACCTGTCTTTTGGCAGGTATGTCTTACGATCTCCATAAAGAAGACATCCTAAAGTTGACTGTCTCAAAAATCTAGAAGAGAGATTCAATAATAGTGGTTCTGTAAATTATCTAAATCACAGAGACCAGCTTCTGTTCTTACTAAAAATAATGAGGTGATGGTCCTGACCAGTTCTGACGGCTGTGGTAGAAAACCCAAATATTAGTACCAGAGAATTAGGCCAATATGTAGGCATTTCATGAACTACGCTACAACAGATTTTAAAGAA
Source organism: Chrysolina oricalcia (assembly GCA_944452925.2). Taxonomy (NCBI): domain Eukaryota; kingdom Metazoa; phylum Arthropoda; class Insecta; order Coleoptera; family Chrysomelidae; genus Chrysolina; species Chrysolina oricalcia. Next base: position 4,363,953 of record OX101815.2, on the reverse strand, counting down.
AAATACATTTCGCTGCAAAGTTTATGATCTTCTCAAAAATTATTTAGAAAATAGAGCTCAATATGTTGAACAAAATGGTTAAGGCTTTCGCAGCCGAAGTATTCAGTGTCACAATTTTCACTCGGGTTTGAAGACCGTCGTTTTTTTGGAATTTCTTCCTAACGTTGAAATTGATGAAGCAAGAAGTGAACAAAAAAATCTTTCAATTTGGTGTGCCACAGGGGACAGTTTTGGGGCCACTGCTATTCACTATCTATTTCAACGACCTCTTTTATATTAATACTATGGATGAAATTCATAGTTTTGCAGATGATACAGTTATATTATATAGAGAAAAAAACTGGATTGAATTACAGACCAAGTCCACATTATATTTTAAAAACATTAAAAATTGGTTTGATTGTAACCTACTCACAATAAACTTTGAAAAAACGAAATATATGGCATTCACATTTTAAAATAATACCCTCTCAGACTTAGGGCCACTAATAATTGATAATAATACCAGAATTGAAGAAACAGATAGTACCAAGTACTCTGGACTTAGGGATCATGCTTGACAGACATCTAAAATGGGACCTTCAAAAAGTATTTCTGGTGAGGAAATTACGAAGATTATTATCAAAATGCAAAAATATCTCAAAACATTCATGGACATAAAAACCCTGGACATTCTTTATTTGTCATTAATACAGTCTCAGTTGAATTATGGGATTCTGGCTTGGAGAGGAGTCATGTAATTCCACCTCAGAAATCTTGATGTTATTCAGAAAAGGTTTTTGAAAATTATTTGAAGTAAGAGTTATTTATATCCAAGTGAAAAACTGTACCAAAGATCAAAGAAAATGGACATAAGACAATTATTTGGATACAACATTTATATCTACAAACATAAAAGAAATATGAACTTTAATAATCATATGCCACGCTCAATACAAACCCAAAATATTTTTGGCAGTTCATTAAAGGCAAGAAATCATTCAATTGTTTGCCGTCTACAATGCATTACGAAGAGTTCATTGCAAGGAATAATGAGCAAATTGCAGAGTCTTTTGCTGAATACTTCTCCACAGTATATGACAATTCCCTTGGCGAGACAGTCAAGCATTCTTGTGTCAATATAAATTCGTATATATCCAATCCCAGTTTATCAGTTATGATGATTTTCCAGAAAATTTCAGAAATTCCACCCAAACTCAGTTCAGGTCCAGACGGAATTCCAAATATTTTCCTAAAAAATTGTATTTACTCCCTGACTCGTCCTCTGTTTCTCCTTTTCAATAGTTCATTAGACCAGGCAGTTTTTCCAAATTATTGGAAACACAGTTTCATCATTCCAATTTTCAAATCTGGCGACCAGGAAAATATACAAAACTATCGGAGTGTATGTAATCAGTCATCTATTCCAAAAATACTTGACAGTTTAATTTCAAATCAACTCAACTTCTCGTGCAGAGAAAGTTTGATTAATAATCAACATGGTTTTTCTCGAAATAAGTCAACTGTTTCCAATCTACTTATCTATGAGCAAAAAATATTGAATGTCTTGGAAGGTAGAGGTCAAATGGATGCCATTTACACTGACTTTTCCAAGGCATTTGATAGAGTTAATCACCATATTTTATTGAAGAAGATCGAAAATTTCGGTTTCTCGGAACACCTGGTGAATTGGTTTGGAAGTTTTTTGACAGGTCGCACACAACAAGTGAAAATCGGGGGATGCAAATCCAGTAATATATCAGTAACATCAGGAGTGCCGCAAGGATCGCATTGCTCACCCCTGTTATTCAACATTTTTGTGAATGACATCGGGAACTGTTTTGATAACTGCGAATTTCTAATGTTTGCTGATGACTTGAAGCTGTTCAGGCCGATAAAGTCATCCAATGACCAAATTCTTCTACAGGCTGATATAGATAGATTGTATGAATGGTGTGTTAGGAACAACTTGTTTCTTAATGTGAATAAATGCCATTTTATTAGTTTTTCAAGAGTTGGTAGGAAATTTGACACATCATACATTATAAATGATGAACAGTTAGATTATACATCAACTATAAAAGATTTGGGGGTCATTTTTGATGAACAGCTCAGATTCGTTAACCACATTAACAAAATCAGTGTGAAATCATCTAAAACATTAGGACTTATTCTTCGCAATTGTACAGATTTTTCAATGGAAGCATTAAAAAGGGTTTACTTGGCACTAGTGGTATCCCAGTTAGAATACGCGTGTATACTTTGGTCTCCATTTTATCATGTTCACAGTGTAACTCTTGAAAGAGTGCAAAATAAGTTTTTGAGATTTTGTTCGTTTAAAATGGGTGTCCAAGTACTGAACCACGACTATTCAGTATTATTGCGAGAATTAGAACTGAAATTGTTGCAAACAAGAAGAATTCACACAGACCTTTGTTATGTATTCAAGCTGCTCAATGGACTGATGGCCTGTCCGGAATTACTTGAATCTATCAATTTCCACGTTCCAAATAAAAATCTCAGACATAATAATTTATTTTATATACCCTTCCATCATACAAATTATGGCAAACATACACCCTTAGAAAGATCCCTAAAGTTATTGAATGACAAAGATATCAGTTTATTTGGAGTATCCTATGATACTTTTAAAAAATCATTGAATAGTATAAGTTGGTGATTGCTTATGAATGTCGTATTGTAACAGTACCTAATTTTATATCTTTTTATATCTTATATTTCAATATACTTTTATGTTTTGTTGTTGTTTTTAAATTAAAAACTTATATTGTTATATTTTGTAATATTTTTACATTGTAATGGGGATTATCCCGTAAATAAATAAATAAATAAAAAAAAAATATTTATAAAACAAGAAATAAAAAAAAGTGTCAATAAAAATAAAGTTAAAAATCAAGGTCTCAGAAAAATTTCAAATATTTACTGTGATTTGATTCCAAATCATATAAAAGCGATCAAGTCATTATTCTAATTCAAAGAACAATTGAAAAAATAGATTCAAGAGTCTCGTCGGAATATATTCCATATCTTGCACTTCAAATAACTCAGGCAGTTTATTTTCATTTTTTTCAATTTTACAAATTACAAAACATATACCTACCTGAAATTTCTCACAAGAAGTTTTAAACTTGGCAGCTACAATTAAACCGTTTATTCACCTTTTTTACAAATTAATGTTATTCTTTTTTATTGAATTTTGTATAAACTTTTATTATTATTATTATCCGTTTCATTTTCAATTACACCAGGAACTTCTACCACATGATTTTAATCGTAGAATAGAACAGTGTAGTTGGATGATCAACAATATAAATACTGAGAAACAAACAATATTCTTTCTTCTATTGACTGTCGCCATGAAATATTTTGTATTTGTTTTTTTTCCAGATACGTCACAAGCTGGATTGAAACTAGGGACATCCCAGGAGAAAAGTCCAATTTGATAATGCTATTCGACAAATATATACCGGTTTGTCTGGAAAATGTGAGGACTAGGTTCAAAAAAATAACACCTATTGCAGAAACCTCTCATCTCGCGATGTTATGTCATCTACTAGACTGCCTTTTGACCCCCACCAATACACCAACTGATTGCCCAAAGGAGTGGTATGAGCTGTATTTCGTGTTCTGTTGCGTTTGGGCTTTTGGTTCAGCCATGTTTCAAGAACAGGTACATATATGGGTTTTTATCTAATTCCAAACGTTACCTCGTATAATTTCAACCAGAACTTTTACAACTCTCATTTTGGGAGAAAAGTTCAGATTGATCATATCAAAAGTTATTCTAGAAAAGTGAAATGTGGTGTTCTGCAAGGGTCAGTTCTAGGACCCATTTTATTTTTGATTTATATCATTGTTGAATACGAAAATTAAAGGAAAGTTGTTTTCCTATGCTGACGATACAGTTTGTATAGTTAGTAGGAATACCTGGGAAGAAACAGTATCAAATGCTGAATTTGATTTATCAATTTTGAAAAATAATCTCAATCACGATTTCCTAACTTTGAATTTGAAAAAGTGTCATTTTTTGACATTCACGTTGCATGAGAATATGCAACCAAAAAAAATTGAAAAATTGAAGATCTATACTATTTCATGCCTAAAAAATGAAAAACTGTGTAACTGTACCGAACATATTTCCAAAGTTGATGTTACAAAGTATAAAGCACACTTTGAAAATTTAGATTGTTGAGAATCATTGCCGGTCGTAAGATAATTATAAGTTTTTATTATAGTATCTTTCAGTCTATCTTGGCCATATGTAAACAAATTTTGAAACTACTTGAAAATTATTTAAAAAAAAAACTTTTGATTATTCTTCTAAAATTCTCTTAGAACAATGTAAAATTTCATCTGCCAAACAATTATTTTATAAAGCATCGACAGCTTATATAAAAAATTTACAAATTGATAATCATAATATATAACATAAATATGAAACAAAGAATAAAATGGATGGATGGACATCAACTGAAAAGTTCTCTACAACTTTGATGCAACAACATGCCATTTATATAGGTGAAAAAAATTATAATAATTTGCCAGTTTCTTTAAAAAAATTGGTTTTGTGGGATTTAAAAATAAAATCAAATTCTGGTTGATTGGGAATTCTGAAAAATTGGAACATTATTTGTATGTGACATAATAATATAATTTTTTTGTATGTATATATTATGGATATTCATTATGTGTATTTTGATATAAGATTATTTTATAATTAATTTCACATGATCATGTTATATAATATGTATGTATGTATTATTAACAATAAAAAAATTAAAAATAAATAAACATAAGAAAATGTCCTATGAGGCAGAAGTTATAACTAAGGATATCCCTTGAGGAAACACCTCATAACTGGTATTGAGAGTATACAGGGGGATCTGAGTCAAACAAATGTAGGAACACTTTTGTATTTACCTGTGTACAATTGTGTTTCAGGCCACCGACTACAGGGTGGAATTCACTAAATGGTGGGTGAATGAATTCAAAACCGTCAAATTTCCAACAGGTGGGACGATTTTTGACTATTTCATCGATAACGAAACCAAGCAGTTTGTTTCATGGACCGAGAGCTTAGGGCGTTTTGAATTAGATCCAGATATTCCATTACAGGTAATTTTGGATGTATTCTACGAGTTGTTTCTGTTCATCAGTTAAAAACATGCTGATATGTAATAATACCATCAATAATAATATAAAGAACCCCGCACCATTCTTATGGAAAATGGGTCCCGGTGAAATTCGATGAATTTTTGATATGATGTAGTTCAAGTCAAGCTGATCAAAAGTGTCCATGGGCCCAACTCAATCCTATGGCTAGTTTTCGAGATACAGGGCGTCAAAGTTGGTGAGTGGCAATTTCTTTAAAGTAGTATTGCTTTCAGGAAAACATAAAATAAAATTGTATTTTGCGACAGATATTGCCTACCCATACAGCAATACTTCTAGACTGGTTTTTGATAAAAAATATTGTTGTATACAGGGTGAGTCCAGCATTATTCAAAATGAAATTCTCATTCAACCCTACGAAGTGAAGATGTGACCAAACCAGTATCACACTGATATGCTCATCATTTGAATTTGTCAAAATTGATAAATTCAACATTTTGTACAGGGTGAGTCAAGATGTGACAGTTTTCATGGTGACATTTTGTATATTTTTATTTTATATTTTGAGCTTTAGGGATACTTGACCACCAACCATTCAACATATTTCTTGAACAAAATTGATATACAAGTATGAGACAAACACTAGGTGATGACAAAAATTGCTAAAAGGAGATTTTTTATAACTCATCCTGTAATTGATTTGCTGAATTTTTGTTATGATGAAGTTCAAGTCAAGCTGATCAATAGTGTTCATGGGCCCAACCTTGAAAAATAAACAGTTTTTTCTCTACAAGGTGTTGAAGGGTACCGTTTCAAACACTTTTATCTATATTTGTCGATTCGTTTCATTTATATTAAAATATTTTTACATTTTTCATTTCCAGCTTCTCACAAAAGGAAAATTCCTGTTACCTCCAGGGAACATCGTGTGAATGAAAGAAATATATTATTGATTTTTAATTTTTGAACATTTGAATTCTCAGGGAACAAATATCTCGGTAAAGAATTCGAATGCTGGGTTGTTTAGTTCAAAAACAAATAAAATATAAGAGAGAGCGAGAGCGAGATGAAAAGAGAAGAGAAAGAGAGAGAGAGGGTTGAGAGGGTGGGGTGGTACTGTGGGTCTTCAGACTTCCAACAAAGTGGTGGGAAAAGTGTATTTTTCATGTTATCGCAACGAGACTATCGATAGACGACCACATACCTCGTTGGAAATCAAGTGTATTGTGAGTTGTCTAGATGCCATTTCCGTGTAGTGCTAGCTTGGAGTGCACACCGACCACCCGAGGTGGAGCTGTAGGTTTTCCGGGTTTTCCTTCAGTTGAAAAGTAAATAAGCCACCAAAAATCAGTAAGTTGTCCCGGAGCGCCACGGCTAAAATAATAATAACCGTCCTCTGCCCGGTCAGGGTACGCTCTACGAGTGTTCATGAGGGAGTATTATTATCAATAATAATATTAGCAACGTCCGGGAAAATACCCATAGAATAGTAATAATAGGAGGAAACCAAAAATACGAGAATAACTTCTGACAATATTTTTTCTTAAATATTCCTGAATTGAAATATCAGTATAAATGCTTGAAATATATCATTTTTTAATATGCTTTGTACAACTTTTTTTCAATTGGTAATGATCAAAGGGTCAGTCAGTAAGTATAATTATCACAGAATATTATTTTAGATGGATCAGTTCAATAATGGTGTCTGGTTTTCGTCGTTATTTCAACATTGGTCATTGAAAATGATTCACCCTGTACATAATGAACATCCTTTACCGAACTCTTGGAATGAGAATTGAAAACAAAAAATATGATTATAAGCTCGGTGGAATATGTGGATAACTGAGTTAGTCTTATCTATAAACCTTCAACACCTGGTAGAGAAAAAACTGTTTATTTTTCAAGGTTGGGCCCATGAACACTATTGATCAGCTTGACTTGAACTTCATCATATCAAAAATTCAGCAAATCAAATACAGGATGAGCTATAAAAAAATCTCCTTTTCGCAATTTTTGTCATCACCTAGTGTTTGTCTCATACTGTATATCAATTTTGTTCAAGAAATATGTTGAATGGTTGGCGGTCAAGTATCACTAAAGCTCAAAATATAAAATAAAAATATACAAAATGTCACCATAAAAACTGTCACATCTTGACTCACCCTGTACAAAATGTTGAATTTATCAATTTTGACATATTCAAATGATGAGCATATCAGTGTGATACTTGGTACTTGGTTTGGTCACATCTTCACTTCGTAGGGTTGATTGAGAATTTCATTTAGAATAATGCTGGACTCACCCTGTATCCAACAATATTTTTTATCAAAAAACCAGTCTAGAAGTATCGCTGTATGGGTAAGCAATATCTGTCGCAAAATACATTTTTATTTTATATGTTTTCCTGAAAGCAATACTACTTTAAAGAAATGGCCACTTACCAACTTTGACGCCCGTATCTAGAAAACTAGCCATAGGATTGAGTTGGGCCCATGGACACTTTTGATCAGCTTGACTTGAACTACATCATATCAAAAATTCATCGAATTTCACCGGGACCCATTTTCCATTAGAATGGTGCGGGGTTCTTTACATACAAATTAAGAACAATGTTGTAATTTTGATTGTGCTTCAAATATGATTAATTCTAGTTGAATATATGAGTAGTAAATAATAGCAAAATATTCTAGTGTTGAAGAATTCAGATTCAGAGTTGAATATTTGCTGATTTTCTTTTGAAATCATTAATTTAATTCAACAAGACCGTTTCATAAAGAATTATATGTCGAATTGAGACTTCATACAGTTATTCATTCATTGGTATATCCCTTCTTTCACTACCATACTATAAGAGTTGAATTGCATTTTGTAAGGTTGTTGTGAATACAATTATTATTACTATATTATTCATTTATCGACTCCTTCATCTATCCGTTTATTCGTTCGTTAATTAAATCCTTCATTCATTCATTCAATCCTTCGAAACTTCCAGATCTATGAATGAAATTGAAACAGCTAATGGTAATGTAACAACTGATCCAAAACTTATGTCAAACGAATACATAGAGTTGGAAGCAATTTAGAAAAAAAAAATATGAAAAATGTAAGAAAATATTCAACACTATCGACAAGATGTTTGAACTCCTTTTACATTGAAGAAACCACTCAAAGTGAAATTGAAGGTACTAAGCTCCTTGAAAACAAATAAATCCCCTGGAATTGATGAAATTGCTGTGAAGTTTTGAAAACAATCACTAAAATAATATCAGAACCTCTAGCATACCTAATAAATTATTTTCATAACAGGTGTTTGTCCAAAAACTTTCAAAATAGGCATCATTGAACCAATTCATAAAAGTGGTGAAAAATCCTGAGTAAAAAATTATAGACCAATTGCAAAATTTAAAAAAATACTGGAAAGTAGAACTGAAAACTATTTGAATAAACATGACATTATATTAAATTTACAGTTTGGTTTTAAAAGAAAAGTATCTGCTCAAGATGCTATTTGTTACTTTGTTAATCCATATAAATCAAAAAATAGTTGAGAAAGACATCAAAATAATAAAAAGATGATAATATAAAAACTATAAATTTTGAAAAAACTAAATACCTTCCATTCACTTCATACAGAAATACATTACCAAATTTGGAACCTCTCAATATTAATAACAAAAAAATTTATGAAACTGACTGTATCAAATATTTGGGTATAATGATTGACAAACATTCAAGATGAGATCCACAAATTGAGTATGTAATAAAAAACTTGAGATAGCTCTTGTTGAAATTCAATTTGAATTTCCATCATATAGAAATATCGTCATCGTCATCATCATGTTCAATCACATGTTCAATCACAATTAAATTATGGAATTTTGGGATGGGGGTTAATGAAAACTCTCTGAAAAATTTAGAAACGCTTCAGAATTGGTTTTAAAAAATAATCTATGAAAAAAATTATACATCCTCATCTGACGACTTATTCAAAATAAGCATGAAAATGAATATTAGGCAATTTCTATACATAAAATAACAAGGTATTCATTTCAGCTCACACACTTATAATACACGATACAAAAATACAACTACTTTGAAAAGTCAAGTTCCTAAAACAATAGATCAAACAAATTTAACTTTTATCATTCTTCATCTGTACGACTCATTGCCAAATGAAAGAAAGAGCCTCAAATTACTTTTTTCCTAGAAAAAATTAATAAAAAATACTATTTTTCCCCAATTTTTGTTAACAAAGTAGAAATCCCAAACTGCCCATATTTGTTTTTGTCATTATTATACAGGGTGTTTCTTAAGTACGTGTAGAAAATTTAGGAGTGTATTGCTGACATCAAAATAAGAAGAAAAGTTCCTATAAACATATGTCCACAAGTTATTCGTTTCTGAGATACAGAGTGTCAAAGTTGAATTCTTATTTTTATTTTTTGTGAATGATTTCAAAATAATTTTGGTAAAGTTTGGTATCAGAGAATATTTATTATTTAGTTTGTGTAAGAAATATATTCTTAGTAGAGGTCACTGCGAGCAACTGTTTTCGAGTTATTGAATTCAAAATGAATTCAATTAGATATTAGTTTTTTTCACAATTAATACCAATTTTGATTTTGTCATTGAAATATCATCCCAGATACCAAACTTTACTCGAATTTCACAAATATTTTGGCATTTATTCACAAAAAAACAAATATAATAATTAAACTTTGACACTCTGTATCTTAGAAACGAATAACTTGCGGACATGTGTTTATGGGAACTTTTTTCTTATTTCGACGCCAGCAACATGCTCTTGAAGTTTCTACACGTACTTAAGAAACACCCTGTATATTAGTATTATATAAATAACTTCATTACCTCATTTTAAGTCAATCCTTACAACAAGTGAAATTTATTAAGCCTTTTCCGGCTTATTTGCCTCATATTTATTGTGAATATCATACTGTAATGATTTATATATTAATGCAAATAAACTTATTATTATTATTCGTTGATGCGCCCGTGCGAGTGTATTATAATGTTTTCGTTTGTTCATGCTTTGTTTTTTCATACATTCATTCGTTCATCCACTCAAACATTTGTTCTTTCGTTATTTAATCCGTTCTTGCGTTCATACGTAATTCGTTCACTCGTTTGTTCGTTCATTCGTCCATTCGTTCACTTGTTCATTTGTTCATTCGTTCGTTCATTCGTTCGTTTATTCGTTCTTTCATTCATTCGTTCACTAGTTCATTCGTTCATTTGTTCATGCTTTCATCTGTTCATTTGTTCATTCTATCGTTTGTTCATTCGTTCATTCATTCTTTCGTTCATGCGTTCGTCCATTTGTTCGTTTGTTTTATCATTCTTTCATTCGTCCATGCGTTCATTCGTTTGTTTTTTTATACGTTAATTCGTTCATGTAATGACGTACTTGCGATTATGGTTTTGTTCTGACCAGCGATGTTATTAGTGACCTCAGTTGCAGTAAAACGTCGACATTCGTGAAACCACTAAGACAAGGGCATTGTTCGTTTTCAGGCGGTACTAGTTCATACGACGGAGTCCATCAGAATCAGATACTTCCTGGACCTCTTGATGGCCAAGCGGCATCCAGTGATGCTGGTGGGAAACGCCGGATGCGGAAAGACCGTGCTTGTCAGCGAAAAACTCGCTTCTCTGTCGGACAATTACGCCGTGACTAATGTCCCGTTTAATTTCTACACTTCATCGGAGATGCTGCAGAAAATTTTGGAAAAACCGCTTGAGAAAAAGGCCGGGAAGAACTATGGACCCCCCGGCAACAAAACGCTCATTTATTTCTTGGATGACATGAATATGCCGGAGGTTGATGGATATGGGACAGTGCAGCCTCATACTCTGATTAGGCAGCATTTGGACTATAAGCACTGGTTAGTATTTATTTCCAAACAAATCAAGTTCTGGTAAAAGGAAGATAATATATTGAATATAAATATAACTTTGAAAAATTTGAAAATAAATGAAAAATAACAAATTTAACAACTTTGCATATTTATATATTGATGAACATCAGTATGATAGCAAATTTTATTTGAGTTTATTGAAGAAAATATTTATTGACTACTAATTCTTTATATCGTATGAAAGTTTGTTGTAAGTTTCTATAAAACTAGATACAGGATTGTTTTTGCCTTGATTTAAATGAATGTTATTTAAATGGAAGTTATTCAAATTTCTAATATTATAGTCATGTAATTTTTCTGTGAACTGACTATTACCTTTTAGTAATTTTTTTTGCAAATTTTGCTTTTTTAAATTTTATTAGTTTATTTTTTATATAATTCTGGAGGAGTTTTTCACGGTTTTTTGAAAATAACTTTAATTGCTTTATTCATTAAACGATACATTTTCGGTTTTTATTACAAGATTACCATATTGTTATCAAATATCTAATATGCGAGACAAAATGGGCATTATAAATGAGATTTTGAATATTTAGAAAATAGATTTTTCTTATTCCTCCAATTAAAGGAATAATTGATTTCCTTATTTTATCCACATGACGTTCAAAATTTAAATTTTTATCCATTGTCAGCCCTAAATATTGGTGTTCTTCAACTTCATTTAATATTTTATTCTTCAATCATTCATTTGGTTTCTATCTTTTTGTTTGAAAGTTTATAAGAGTGACCTGTCACTCCTAAATTATTTAAAATTCCTAGTAATATTGTATGATTTATTGTATGATATGCTTTTTCCATATCTAATAAAATGGCAACACCACATTTACTTTCATCTAAAGTTTCAAAAATATAATTCTTTAAATCAGTTACTGCTGATTGTGTATTTGAATTTGGCATCAAAGCGTATTGAAATTTATCAAAACCAGAATTATCATACATGAAAAGTATCAGTTGTTCTTTCGATACTTTCTCAAAAATTTTGGAAAAAACATTTAGATAGGCTATTAATTGGTTCCAATTGGAAAGACACCATCTTCAATACAATGATTAATAATCAGTGATAGGGGTTGGCTAATTAAATCAACTGTATCTTTTTGAACTATAATTTAAGCTATTTGTTTTTCACCAGAAGCAATGTTGGATTTGAGTGATATTATGATTTCATGAATATCTTGTTTCAAAATTGGTTTTAAAAACATAGATTTACTACAAAGTAATGACATTATTGGTTTGATTTCAAATTTTTTCAATAAAGTTGATCGAATTTCTGAGAAAAAAGTTACGAATTCAACACATATGTCTTTGTCAGATGTTATTAGTGTGCAGATTTACTTTGATTTGATCCATGGATTGATTTTTTCTTTCTTTCATCTTTATTAATAACTTCTTAAGATTTTTTCATGTTTTTATCTGCCTTTTCATATTTTTCATTAAATTCTGGTTTTTCCAAATTTATACATTATGTATTGACCCGATTTTTAACTTTTATGTATATAATTTTTTAGTCATCATGACCTGGATATTTTTATAATTGTTTGTATAATTTATCTCGAATTTTCAGTTTGTCTATCACACATTCAGTTATCCAGCTATTGTTATTTCGTGTTTTGAACTTTTTGGTTTTATTGGATTTTTCTTTGCATTCTTTTAAACAGGTTGCAAGTTCTCCAATTGTTGGTATAGCACTGAACGAGTTTAATTGTTTTAAAATACAACTACGAAATTTATTTTTGTATAGAATTTTTTTTATTATCCTTGGTTTGTTTATATAATTGTGGAAGTTGACAGTTACACATTTTCGTGTATTTCTTATGGTGACGGTCAGGAGCATATTTTAAAAATTGTCCCGAAGAAAAATGGATGGAAATAAATTAGTTTTAAAATATTTCACGTTGATGTTCTTTAAATAACTTTGCTCAAGTACTTAGTATTAGCCATCCTCCAAGGTAGCAGGATATCGTTTTTACAAAACCAATTGAAACGTCAAAAAAAAATTAGTTCGGACCATAAATATCATTCTTTCAATCGAGTGAGTAATACTTTCCTAATGATTTTATTTTAAATAAATGTTTTTTCAGTAGTGTTCAGTGAACACTACTTGTTTCCAAGTAGTGTTCAGTGATCGAAACTGTAAACATTTCTCTTGAAAATGCCAACCACTCGTGTTGGCGAAACGTCGAGTTTTTCTCTAAATAAACGTCGGCCTAAAAACCCGAAAAACCATCATTGAAACAAGTAGTGTTCAGTGATCGAAACTGTAAACATTTCTCTTGAAAATGCCAACCACTCGTGTTGGCGAAACGTCGAGTTTTTCTCTAAATAAACGTCGGCCTAAAAACCCGAAAAACCATCATTCAGGATTTATTTCGATTAGTACCATCCGCTTTGACGAGTCAAGAAGAAAATATGTTCAATTCGCTTTTCAGGGTGTTGTTTTTACAGGATCAATAAAAATAAATACGGCCCTGGAATTTCAACGGTTGAGTGAAGAATACTTTATCTCGAGTAGTGTGAACTTTCCTTACGAGTTTTCTTAAAGAATGATTGTGTGCTATCGATGTAGTGCCGCATCAGTTGTAAGCAGAATGTGAATTCATCAAAGTTAAACTACTTTTAGAAGTTTAAATTTTTCTGCAGATAACAAAAACTTCACCGTTCAATTTTTTTCAACTGTTGCTAAGTACCTCAAGCGTTGAAGTGATAAAAATAAAAATTGTCTGTTCCGGCTCACAGAGTGTCGTTTTTGAAAAACCAATAAAAATCTAAAAAAAACTAAGTCCGGGCCTGAAATTAAACTTTATCAAATACCTGTTTGATCGAGCTCAGGGAGCATTATCAGTGTGCCAAATTTCATATTGCCGAGTTTTTTACTACTTTTAGAGATTTTTAACATATTTTCAAACATTGCTCTATATATCCATCAAAAACGCAACAAGGCATTTTTCAACACCAGATATGAAATGGTCTTGGTGCATAGTACTTATGGTTAGACTATGTACAATTTGTCGTGAATCATCCTGTATAGCGTGGTAGCATTGTGTGGTAGAGTTCCTTTAGAACATACTCGATAATTCTAGTCGTGAAGAGATGGAGCCATATAGAACGATTCTACTCTGCGGCATTGGAATGCAATGATGAGTCATCCGTGTTCACAAGTTGTTTACAACAGCGATCAGGTCCGGTTTCAGGAATCGTTACACTATATTTATTCTGTCTAGGTACGACAGGAACCGCCTAACCCTCAAAGACATCCACAACTGCCAGTACGTATCCTGCATGAACCCCACCGCGGGCAGCTTCACCATAAACCCGAGACTGCAGCGCCACTTCTGCGTGTTCGCCATCAGCTTTCCAGGGACGGACGCCCTCACTTCCATCTATTACTCCATTTTGGGTCAACACCTCTCCAATCCTGAACACAAATTTCCCTCCTTCATCGTGAAGATGGGCGAGACCATTGTCACCGCTACGGTCGCCCTCCATCACAAGGCCTCGCAGATCTTTCTTCCGACGGCGGTAAAGTTCCACTATATTTTCAACTTGAGGGATATTTCGAATGTTTTCCAGGTGAGTCGAGATACTCTTCAGATATCCAAAGAAATAACAGTTTTTTATTATTATCAATTATTATTATTGATAATAACAAATACAATGTCAACCTGCAAGGTGACCCAGGGTTAAACAACCAAACGATTAGGATCGGTTTTTTTAGTCAAAAATAGGATTTTTGTTTTCTATAATTATGTCCTAACCAGACAGTCCTAACTCCAGACTTAACCCCTATGGATTTTTGTATAGGGTGCGATGTGAACCAAAGTTTATGCTGAGCCCATCAACGACGAAGGTACTCTCCGGGAAAGAATTGTTCAAAATACTTGTAAGGGGTACACCACAAAATCCCAAAAAATACAAAATCTGCAGATCTATTTATCTACATAAAATTCTACACTGATTCATGTATGAAAATTGCAACAACTGTTAATATTTTGTGTTTAAAAAACAGGGGTCGACATGAACCCGATACTTTGCTTTGCATAAATATCTGTAAAATTAGAACATTCTGAAATCGATAACCTCAGCAAACTCCCCAGAATGCTATTCCATACCGCAGATGTGATTCAATAAGAGAATAGTAAATGGGTTTGGAAGCTGAAAATCCCAATTCATTCGATACAACTCTCAACGCATAACAACCACTTGAATGTTGATATTTTACTTCCAAAGTTTTCTCTTGTATAAAAACAGTTGATACATTTGTTTCAGGGTCTGCTTTTCAGCACCAACGATTGTCTTAACGCTCCTACAGATTTGGTGAGACTGTGGCTACATGAGTGCCAGAGAGTATATGGAGATAAACTGATCGAAGAGAAAGATATTGACGCCTTCTCAAAATTACAGTTGGACACATTCAAGAAAAACTTTGAGGTGTGTATATCAAAAAGTAATGGTAAAGTAAAGGTTGAATCCCATCGAGTGAAACATTTGTAGAGGTGTTCGGCGTAACAAATAACATGTCTCTTGAATCTACAGAGTTTCACATATTACAAATATTACAATCACCAAAAACCATCACCCATTAACAGGAATAGAGTGACAATGCAAAAACAGTGGCTGAAGATTGAGTTGAATTAGTACATATCAAAAGGGAATAAAAAGTTGAAACTCGTATAGATCTGAAATTCATATGATGCATGTGTAGCTTTCGGTGTTGCTTTGGTTGAACGCTCTGGTGTTATTCAATGAACAACAATGTCATCATAGACTCCCCAGACGCTCCCACACACTCTCCTTGGAACGGTCACACTCCCAGCACCATCGATTTGGTAGTGAATAAAAACGTTTCAGACAACTCCGAACTCTCAACCATCTCTGAGCTCATTTCGGACCACGATCCTGTGCGCTCTTTACAGTCAGTGGAGGGCAAAACCCGAAAGGGGAAAGGGTGCTAAATGATTACTCATCCACTGACTGGAAAGAGTACAGGAGAGTACTCAACGAAAAAACAATTATCACACCTGGACAACTATAAAACCTGGCATCACCGAAGAAAGCATAGATGCAGAGACTCAGAGATGGATAGGAATCAGTCAGTCAGCAAGGGATGCCACTCCCAGGAAGATGATGAGAGATTGCATCGTAGATACAATCAAGTTGAACAATAAAGAGAGAAGGAAGTGGACACAGACCAGCAACCCGGTTCATCGTGAGAACATGATGAACCTGGGGTGGGAAATAAACGAACTCATACAAAGCCACAAGGATGGAATCTGGAAGAAGAAACTTATGAGCCGAAATGTTGGGGACAATTCCCTATGGCAGACATCCAGATGTCTCCGCCGGAGGCACAAGGATATCCCTGCCGTGGGGAATGGTCAACAGCATGCTGCGACCGATCCGAAAAAGGCAGAGATGTTTGGAGAATACTTCCAGAGTGCCTTCCAGGCAGGTGCCAACTCCACCCCAGAGCATGAGGAAGTAAATAGGGGAGCCAGAGAGTTCAGGAAAACACCTATAACAATAAACAACCGATCCTTCTCGAAGTTGATGACCAACTTCGAGGAGGTTCTGGAAACCATCAAAAGGCTTCCCAGGAACAAGGCGCCTGGCATCTATAAGCTACGCTCTCGTGAATTTGTCAGAACAGCTCTGGTCAAATTACCAATGAAAGTAACTATTCGACAACAACCACAAAAAATATCCGGTTAAATCTGAGCTCTTGTGGTATTTTACCCCCGATAATTCGCATCGACAAAAAACCTTTTCAGCTACAGTATTGCGAAAAAACCATTTGTTCTTTCGACACTGTTTCAAAGAGATCTTCTTTTTTCTGCGTTATGAAGTAAATCCAATAATTTGACTGTATAGGAGAAACAGAGCATAACAAAGACTGCTTTGTTCGTTGTTTTCATTGTGGTTACCTGTTTTTTTCACTTCTGCTTTTTTTAAGGAAATTGATGAATCCATAGTATTCGAAAAGCCGAACATCTACTGCCATTTTGCCGGTGGAATAGGTGAACCAAAATACATGCCAATAAAAAAATGGGCGACACTGAACAAGCTGCTGAATGAAGCAATGGCCAGTTACAATGATTTGGTGGCAGCAATGAATTTGGTTCTTTTCGAAGATGCCATGATGCACATCTGCAGGTGAGTGAATCGAAGTTTTCCAGTATAGATAAATCGCATATCCTCTGGTTTGTATAATTATAAACTCGTTATATCACATTTCGAAATCATCTGGTTTTTTTTTTTTTATTTTTTTTTTCTTTGGTGTTTTGGCATCGACTGCGACTAACTCCATACGCCACCTTAGGAGCAGCACTGTTAATTGGAACGCAACAGCGAATCGTGCAGGACTCACCCTAGTCTAGCCACGAGACTTTAATAATTTAATCGGTTAAATTAAATTAAAAAATCCCAGCCCAACCAGGGTTCGAACTCCGGACCTTTCGACTCAGAGTCGGACGCTTTAACCACTGCGCCACGCCCCGACATATCATCTGGTATTAGTCAGGAAATAGTTATTCGTGTAGTCTGGGATTGGTAAGGACTAAAACTCAATTGTGACACCAATTTTTAAAAGCAGAGACACCGATAATGTCACGAACTATAGGCCTTTTTCCATCTTACCATCAAGTAAAATTTTCGAAAAAAATTTAAAAGCGAGATTAGGAACATTTCTTAAAAAACATAATCTTCTATCAACATCCCAGTCTGGTTTCAGAGATAATGAATCTACTATTGATGCAATTCATTCCCTAACAAAAGCATCTATGAATCTCTAGACTCGAGTACTCCATCCATAGGTGTTTTTATCGATCTGAAAATGGCATTCGATACGGTTGATCACTCCATACTTCTAGATATCCTGGAAGATATGGGTGTGAGAGGCATAGCACACAAGTTATCAAAAAGTTACCTAACAAACAGGAACCAAAGAGTGAGAATTGAAAGCCAGGTTAGAACAGAAATGAAAGTAACATGTGGTGTACTTCAAGGGACAGTACTGGGACCGTTGTTATTCGTGATATATTTGAATGACCTATTCATCCAAGATACAATTGGAAATATCATCAGTTTCGCGGACGACACTGTCATATTTTATAAAAACGACTGGCACTATCTGAAACTGAACCTTGAAAAAGATCTAGGGAACATCAAAGACTGGTTTGGTAGTAGATTACTTTCTATTAACTTCGATAAGACGATATACTTACCATTTAGCAGTCATACTTCATCCTTGCCAGAATACAATCTCAACATTCAAACAGACTTTGTAATTGAACCTGCCAAAAAAACAAATTATCTAGTTATATATATATATATATATATATATATATATATATATATATATATATATATATATATATATATATATATATATATATATATATATATATATATAGATAATCATCTCAGATTGGACCATCATATGAAGTATTTAACGAAAATATTACGTTGTATTCTATATCGATTCAAACAAGTTGTGGAACCTATGAACTACGAGTACAAAAAAATTTATACCATAGTTTAGTTTAGTAGAATTATGAAATTATTGGTTGGGAAGGAGTATCGAGAACGCAACAAGTCTGCAAGATATTCAAGTAATTTGTTGTGTACCAGAAAAACAAATATTAGATATCAGGCAATTATATAGCATTCAAATAGGATGTCAAATATATAAAAACAAACATGAACATAACACTCCGAACCATCCATATGCAACAAGAACAAAACATCAATATTACATACCACTGGCGTCTAAGTCCATCGGACAGAAATGCTACTCGTACCTAGCCCCAAAATTACTGAATTACTCACCAAAGGAAATTATATTATATTTATTGATCACATCTTTGTATGCTTATTTATTCATGTTACTTTTAAGATTTTTGTTATCCCTTCCATAAACATGTAATGGGGAAATAAAGTTGATTGATTGATAGATGAAACTTCTCTGAAACGCTTTAAAAAGCGACTCATAATATTTATAAAGAAAAATTATAAAACTGATAAATTGATAGATATATATTTTCGAATATATCTATTTTATCACACCAGGCACTTTAGTATTACTTCATTTATATATATTTACATTGTGTTTGCCACAAACAAGTACATATAGTACTTCTGTGGATATTTCACGTTGAGTCATAATTATATTCTTAATCTTCGTATCGATTTTATCACGAATAAACGTCATTATTATCATTATTATTATTCAGACACTCACTATATCGAATAACCATATTCATTAGCACTAACACTTTTTATAAGTGTTACACTTATAAATCGATAACAATAGAATGGTCTGCACTCCATAAATGATATTCGTCTATCCCTAATCTGACGAGTATCAAAACAATTGAGTCGTTGTAATCCCAACATCTTCTAGGCCCCTCAACTTCTGAGCCTCACTTGTTGTTTTATACCACTACACCTTTCCCAAGATAATAATTTTGAGATATAAATCAATAGGACAAACTTCTTCCAAATTAGCCGATGTTTGTTATATATTTGCAGGATCAACAGAATTTTGGAATCCCCGCGAGGAAGTGCTCTCCTAGTGGGCGTTGGAGGTAGCGGTAAACAGTCTTTGGCTAGACTAGCCGCCTTCATATCTTCACTAGAAGTGGCCCAAATCCAACTCAAAAAGGGATATGGGGTTTTCGATTTGAAAACTGAAATGTCCTCCCTGTATCTGAAAAGCGGACTGAAGAATGTTGGGATAATGTTCCTCATGACCGATGCTCAGGTTGGTACAGTCTGAAACTTTGACCATACACTCAACCGTTTTTTCTTTTCAATCAGGTGCCCAACGAACAATTCCTCGTTCTCATCAATGACATGCTGGCGTCTGGGGAAATACCGGATATGTTCCCTGACGATGAAATCGAAAACATCATAGCTGGAGTGAGAAATGAGGTGAAGGGAGCGGGAATGCTAGACACCAGAGAAAACTGCTGGAAATTCTTCATAGATCGAGTGCGAAGACAGTTGAAACTCGTATTGTGTTTCTCACCCGTCGGCTCCACTTTGAGAGTGAGATCCAGGAAATTTCCGGCCATTATAAACTGTACTCAAGTGAACTGGTTCCACGAGTGGCCGCAAGAGGCGCTGGTGTCTGTCGCTACGACGTTCCTCGAGCAATTGGAAGTCCTGCCGGTTAGTATTTCGAAATTACTTGCTGAAACTCAGCAAGAATGCGATACTTATCATGTTTATTTGTGATATCTGTATCGAAAGTTGAATTTTCCTCAGAAAAACAAAAAAATTGAATGGCGTAGACGAAATATGTTATTTTTTTCCTTGAAGCACTGTTTTATCAAACTGGTTTCACATGAAAAATTTAACTTGTAGTTTTTGGTAGGTAAATATAAACCTTCCTTACATTCCAGGGGGACTTACGTGATTCATCTGCTCGTTTCATGGCGTATGCGCATGCGTCAGTCAATACAATTTCCAAGGTATTCCTTATAAACGAGCGAAGATATAACTATACCACACCTAAATCGTATTTAGAGCAAATAACCTTATATTCCAAGTTGCTACGCCAGAAGAATGAGGAGTTGCAGTCTAAGGTGAGAATAATAACAATAAGAAAGTTCGATATTGAAATTGGTGAAATATATTTACCTATAATGAAAGATTAGATTGTTTGGGATGCACATATATCTACAAGAAAATTTCGGAAGAACTTAATCAATAGCAATAATGGCACCACCAGTTCACTTTTGTGAAGCACCGATTCCAATATCAGATGCATCTAATCAAGAATAACGAATCACAAAAATTTTTCCCGCAATCTCAATACCTCTTCTACTGGGACTTCTACTGAGAATTAAGATGTTATTCTTACTTTTTGTCAAGGTACTAAGATTGGAAAATGGCTTGGACAAGCTGAGAAGCACCGCCACACAAGTGGACGAGCTCAAGAAGAAACTTGCCATCCAGGAAATCGAACTGAAAGAAAAAAATGACGCGGCCGATAGATTGATTGAAATTGTTGGCGTGGAAACTGAAAAAGTATCCATAGAGAAGAATTTGGCCGACGAAGAAGAAGAGAAAGTTGCTGCCATCGCCGAAGAGGTGTGTAAGAAGCAGAGGGATTGCGAGGAAGATCTCGTAAAAGCTGAGCCTGCCCTGCTAGCAGCTCAAGAGGCACTGAATACGTTGAATAAGGCCAATCTGACGGAGTTGAAGTCTTTTGGTTCTCCGCCTGGTGGGTTATTTCACTTCCTCAATTTACAGTGTGTACATTGATTTGTAACGTAATGCATTTACCTCATTTATATTTCAAGGTCAAAGTCAAAACATGCTTTACTGTCGGAAGTTCATATAAAAAAGAAAAATGGGGTGAATTTGCTATTTCAACTGCAGGGAAAAACCCGGAAGAAACCTACAGTACCACCATATGGTCCTTGGTGAATGAGGAAATGGAACACACATACAGAGTGGGCCATTGAAAACGAAACACCGGCTCTGTAGGTCAGATGAACCGAGTTATATAAAAACGCTCGGACACGTCAACAAAATTTTCGAGGGGGACATCGTTCGCGATGAAATTCACCCGAAATACATTCCATCCCTTGGAGCTGTGACCGTCACCCCTAAATTTTTAAATGGCAACATATGGCAAGTGATAACTCATTTGAAAGGTATTTTCCTTCCTAATATCAAACAACAAAAATTAATTAATTCTATCGATTCGTTTTCGAGATATAGGAACTTGAAGTTGGGAAATCACTTTTCATTCACTCAATCAATAAAAACAATATCTGATAAAGCAACTGTCGCAATAATTATTATTGTCAATGAATCAAATGCTCAAACTGTCTACCACCCATTGTACAATAGTACAAGTTCTGTTCAAAATAAGACCTCACATTTCGTAGCATTTCCGGAGTTATTCGACGGCATTCTTCAATAATTCTACGTCGTAAATCTTCCAGAGATTCTGGTTTGGTTACATAGATTAGTTTTTTAAGTGACCCCACAGGAAAAAGTCGAGTGGGGTAAATCTGGAGATCTGGCTGGCCACTCTATAGCGCCTCTTCTTCCAATCCAACTTCCAGGAAACATTCTATCCAAAAACGCCCTAACAGGCCGTGCATAATGTTGAAATTTCAAGTGGTCTTCATGGTAACGATCGTCATTTTCCATGATGTCTACTAATTGTGGATAAACAAATTGATTCAATAATTCCAAATAAGTTTCTCCTGTCAGGTTACCGTCGAGAAATACTGGTCCAATCAAATGGTTCCCAAAAATACCGGCCCAGACATTGAGTTTTTGGGGAGTTTGAGTATGGACTTCGTGGAAAACATGTGGATTGGCATCTGACCAATAACGAGAATTATGACGATTCACAGTCGAATTCAAAAAGAATGTAGACTCATCCGAAAAGCAGAAGTTGAAAAGGAAATTCACATCAGCATCTATTTTCGTAGTCATAATTTCACAAAATTCCTGTCGCCTATCAAAATCATCTTCATTCAATTGGTGTACCAAATGTATTTTGTAGGGGTGGAATTTATGATGTTTCAGGATTCGGCGGATACTGGTTCTACTGATATTGGTAACACTAGCCAATTTCCTTGTGCTCAATGTTGGGTCTGCATGAACTTGTCCGAAAAGTGCAACTTCAACAGGTTCATTTCTCACCGGAAATTCACGTTCTGGGTCTCGTTTCTTGTTGGTTACTGATCCAGTTTGACGAAATTTTTGAACTAAAGGTGCATTTAGTCAACATCATTTTAAAATTGTGCTTAAATATATGTTAAAAACGAAAGTTGAATCTGTTGAATCATATGGCACCATTTATACAACAATATTAAGTTTATGCTAAAAACATGTCACTTTGAAAATCCCAAATTTATAAGAATCTTTCTTTTACGACAAAAGTATTCACGTGTACCTAAAGTTTCATGTCATAAAATGTACCTATCATTCTTAAATGTATGCCTAAATCTAAAACTCGTGTAATATTAGGTCTCATACAAAATTATTTTCAAGGTTATGTTTATGTCAGTGCTTATGCTAAAGTTACGTTTATGTTGACTAAATGCACCTTAATACTAAAACGTATTTTCTAGCAACAAGTTTATCTGGATGCGTTTCATTGAACAAATTAGCTGTAGGGTTACTGCACCCATCATTCTTAAAAAAATTGTTATTATTTCACCTCTTTCCGCGATCGTATACACCATCATTGAGGAAAGATATTCAGCAGCTTTATTCAAGTAATTCACTCTGTCGTTCAATCAACGATCAGTTTGACACTGATAGACGTCCACAATTGCAAGTTGGCGAATAAAATTATCCCATACATGTTTTTGTTGTACGCGCATTGGAGTCGAATTCGAGAAAACGTATTTTTATCGATTCTCAACATTTTTTCGATCAAGTAATTGAGGAGGAAGTGAAAATTTGAAACGGAATTGCATGTTATTTGTTGGTAAACAGTTAGATCATTCAATTCCTTGACAATGATAATTATCTTCAAACAGTTGCATTGTTAGAACTTATGTTTATTGATTGAGTGAATAAAAAGTTATTTCCCAACTTCAAGTGCCTATATCTCGAAAACAAATCGATAGAATTAATTTATTTTTGTTGTTTAATATTAGAAGGAAAATACCTTTCAAATGAGGTATCACTTGCCATATGTTGCCATTTAAAAATTTAGGGGTGGCGGTCACAGCTCCGAGGGATGGAATGTATTTCGGGTGAATTTCATCGCGAATGTCCCCCTCGAAAATGTTCTTGACGTGTCCGAGCGAGTTTATATAACTCGGTTCTGCTGACCTACAGAGCTGCTGTTTCGTTTTTAATGGCCCACTCTGTATAATCAATAGTAGAACTGGAAAATTGGCTAATACGAGTATTTGACTCAATGTGCATTTTCAAGTTGAAATAAATAAATACGTTTACGTATATGAACTTTCATCAAAATTTATATTGAAATCACCAGTTAGGATAATTGAAGAGTTAACTGGTAATCCAGATAGTAGCAACTCCAAATTTTAAAAAATAATAAACATCGGATACAGGAGCACGGTACAGAGAAATTATTTACACATTAAGATTGTCACAAAAACATATGGAAAATTCAAAAACTTTTTCAATCAACAGATCACTGAATTTATCATCCACCATCGAATTATTGACATGTATAATTGTACCACCATGAATCGAACTTCTACTTCCACTTAACTGAAACTCAACTAAGAACAAAATTGGCCCAAGAATTGGACCTTGTTGCATAACAAGTATGGTATGTAATTTCAGGGGCTGTAACAAATGTGACAGCAGCAGTAATGGTCCTCCTCGCGCCTGGTGGAAAAGTGGCCAAGGACCGCAGCTGGAAATCTGCAAAGATCGTCATGGCGAAAGTTGACGCTTTTCTCGACTCCCTCATCAACTACGACAAAGAAAATATACACCCGGAAGTAATGAAAGCAATAGAACCGTACCTCAAAGACGCAGAATTCGAGCCAGAGTTCGTAAGGTCCAAATCCGCTGCCGCAGCAGGGCTGTGCGCTTGGGTCATCAATATTATAAAATTTTACGAAGTTTTCTGCGATGTTGAACCCAAAAGAAAAGCGCTGGCTGCTGCCAATGCTGAGTTGGCGGCTGCTCAAGAGAAGCTGAATAGTATAAAGAAGAAAGTCGCGGTGAGTATAGACATCTTCAACGATCCAAGGTGTACCACAAGGGTCATACTTGAGGCCCTAGTGAGCTACACTGTATGAAAAGTGGAAAATGTTTTCTGCTGAATCCGTGAACTTTTTCGTCATATATTTTCATCTGGAAATATTTGAAGTTACGAACACTGCCAAAAATTGATTTGTTAAAAAACAAATTATGGCGGTTGTAGTCTAATGAAGAAGTTTATCACAATCTTTTGTTTGATTTACCGGATAAGTCTAAAAGATTTTTGAGATAAATAATCCGATTCGAAAAATTAAAATTTAAGGAGTTATTGAAGAACAAAAACTTGATATTTTGAGACAAAAATAAATTCTTTAGCATTTTTGATTTTACTGGATATATTCCTAGTTTTACTTTTTTCAAATATACAGGAAATTCTGTAGGTAATGAGCTACATGTTCTTTTTTTCTTGATATTTTTTATCATTTAGTATTTTTTTTATTCATAATGATTTTTGGCATTTGGAACGTTCCTTACCGATGCCATGTTGTTCATAAAATTGGAATTATCATTTCAATCACATTACTTTGTCACCAGCCAGGATTTGAAAAGTGCAAAATCACTTTTTGGGTCATCTATTTTTTCCAAGTGGCGCAAATCTTTGAATACCTGTAAATTGATTTCAGATTTATCACCATTAAGGCCCAAATAATAAATAAATGAGTGATATAAAATTTGAAATTTCTTGAAACACATAACTTTGTTTCCATAACATTAATACGAATCGTTTTTTAACTGGTGTACCTCAGTGATCACTGTTTGGCCCTCAGATGTTTAATTTTGATATTCAGTGTGCCTGAAAGCAGATTATCACTGAATATAATTTTTTTTAGTCTCTAGAAGAGCAGTTGGCTAAACTGACAGCCGATTTTGAGACGGCTACCACTGAAAAATTGTTGTGTCAGCAAGAAGCTGATGCCACCAATGCTACAATACAGTTAGCCAATCGGCTTGTTGGTGGTTTGGCTAGTGAAAATGTTCGTTGGGCAGAAGCAGTGAACAGGTAAGTAATTGAAAAAAAATCAGTTGAGTTGCAATTGGTGATAGAAAATAAGCTTTACGCCCTCTATTGGTCTATTTCAGAACTCGATAATCACGGATATAGTTCGACGTTCACTTCAAACTGAGAACTTAAATTTAATTTTATATTTCGGGATATTTCGGTAATATTTTATTATAATTGGGTGAATTATTCCCTTTTGAATTACTGCCATGGAAATTGGTTGACTGAGTTAAATAAAAACACAATAGCAACTTTCACGACTCCTCATGTACCATAGTGTTTTTCGAGAGTATTTTCATATTTTTCCATATTTTCAATGCTCTTGAGCGTTTTCTGCAATGAACTTCGAATAGCAAAACCTTTTATGATTATCTGAAACATATCTACAACAAAAATAGATTATTATGTATTTTGATGAGCTGAAAAAGAAATGATAGCAATAATTACATCCGAAACGAACACTATAATTGTAATGAAAATTGAAATGAAGTAATTTATATACACAAAAAAAATAATGGTGCCATAAATGTTCGAATTGGAGTCCTTCCATTTCGAGACATTCTTGAACTCGTTTTGTCATATTTTTTATTGCCCTTAATACACTTATTTGCTGCTTTGTTGCGAAAGCATTCAAAATTATCAATCTCAAGTCTTCCACATTTTCTATCTCTCCGCCAGCGTGAATCCTATTTTTCAATGTCTCCCATAGAAAATAGTCCAAAATAGTAAGATCTGGTGATCTTGCAGGCCATCTTATTGGCCAATTTGCTATCCATCTGTTGTTGAATGTGGTATTCAGAAACTGATTAACATCTCTTGAACAATCTTGAATCATGTTGAAACCAGATTCCATTCAACCCACACATTGGAATATCTTCGAGGTATTCAGTGAAGGTGGTCCTCAAGAATTGGAAATAACGTTCTGGAAAATATATGGCCCAAGAATTTTATTATCAAAAGTTCCTGCCCATACATTAAATCCAAATCGCACATGAGGACGAACTTCTCTTCCTTCCTTACTATCAAGCCTACTATTAGAATCGAATACAGACTATCACGGTCACTAATGAAGTGCATTAGCGCATATAGCTGGAGCCTCTGCCTTGTAATCCAGAGATCGTGTGTTCGAATCCTATGGATCTTATGAACTTCTTTTTTTCTAGCAGCAACAGTTGTACAAGAAAATGTGTATGGTACATTTATTAAAATTGATTTTATTTTGCTCGTAGAGTTGCTCCACTCGTTAACGCTCGCTTCGCAATATTCCCAACTCACAAAATAAAATGGCACTTTTAACACTTATACGAGGATATATTGAAAAATGCTTAGCCTACTGTAGAACCAAACAAAATTTCAATGTCAAAATATTTTATTACTCAACATGTTCTCCTCTTGATTGGATACATTTATTACAGCGAACCTGCAACGTCTCTAGACCTTTAAAAAAAATGTTTCTTCTTGCTCTGGAAACCAGACCTCCTCAGCTTTCATTACCTCCTCGTTGGAAGAAAATTTACGATATTTTAAACTTTTTTGCAGTTGAGGAAAGAGATGATAGTCGGACGGAGCCAAATCTGGTGAATAAGGGGGGTGTTCTGGTAATTCAAACCCACGAATTTTTTGCATGGCAACATGAGATTTGTGTGCAGGGGCGTTGTCCTGCAAAAACAAAACACCTTTGGATAGCTTTCCGCGTCTTTTCTCATTAATTTTTTTCCGTAGAGTGGTCAGTAATGTCGAATAGTAACCTTCAGTTATTGTTCTACCCTTATCCAAAAAATCAATCATGATTACTCCATGGCAATCCCAAAAAACTGAAGCAAGAACTTTTTCAGCAGATTTTTGGACACGAAACTTCTTAGGTCTTGGAGAACCGGAGTGTCGCCCATCGATTGTTGCTTTGTTTCTGGATCGTAGAAATGTACCCAAGTCCATGTACCATGTACCATAGTAACAATTCGGTTTAAGAAGTCTACATCGTTTTCAAATCGAGCACAGATCGAACGCGATGCTACTACCCTTGCACGCTTTTGGTCAACATTCAAACATTTGGGGATCCATTTTGCAGCAATTTTTCTCATGTCCAAATTGACGTGAACTATGTGATGAACGTGTTCGTATGAAATATTCAGTGCTTCAGACATCCGTTTTAGCCCAATTCGACGGTCTGTTGAAATCATGTCATGAACTGCATCGATATTTTCGGGGAATGACACAGAAACTGGCCTTCCCGATCGGTCATCATCTTCAATGAAAAATTTGGTAAAATTCCGTTCACCGGGCGCTACAAGCTATCAAAAAAATTTTTGGCGGTCTCAAGTAATTTCGGAGATACGGGCCTTTTTTTGAATGAAAACTGGCTTTTTCTAGCACACGTTTCTTCTTCGAAAAACACACTCAAATGCCTCCTGATTTCCACCAGCACAATATACACACCCTAATTCACCAGTTTTTTTCATTGAAAACAGTTTTTTATCAACAAATTCTACTTTATTTTAGCAATAACAAAATCAACAAATTCATGCTGTTTTGTTTGGTTAATATCTGTCAGGTTGGTCACAATGGAATTGACGTAAGGGCGAAGCGACATTGCCAGTGTGATTCTAGAAATATTCAATTCACGTATAAAGTCTTGTTCATACCCTCGCGAATTTCGCAGTTTTTTTGCGAATAAAATGTCTGCCGACATGGTTCTGCATCGACGATTGGTCCGGCATGACTGGCAGCCATTTTATTCGCAGAAAAATTGCGAAATTCGCGAGGGTTTGAACAAGACTTAACATGGAATATTTTAGTGAATGAGTAAGAAAAATGAGTTGCTAACCACAAAATTTTCCCATCAACACTTTAACTGCACCTATGAAACAATGGTACTTATACTGTTTCTAAATGACTAGCAAAATTTAAAGGACGAGACAGATCACGGAAATGTGCGCAATCATAACATGAATACACATGCGCACAAAAAATAATGAGCACTTTTCACATAAAATGAACCTACTTCAATAGCTGCATTCCATTTAACGTAAGGAGCTCCTCAGAGCTACCCAGAGCGTATGAACATGCGTTCCATTTAGTGGAGCTTCAAGCACCCTTGCCCCTCGAGCACCACCCGTTTTATTGGTGCATGAAGCACAAGTAGACAAAAGTCAAAACGCGAATACATAGTTTTTTGGCGAAAAAGTCAGTGATAAAGTTTTTTTCCGATCTCAGGGGCTTGGAGCTCTGGGGCTTCACACTCCTAAATGGAAAACGCCTACAGACTATAAGCGTGTTCCGTTTCATGCATTCATCGCATCACTGCTGCAGACACAATCAAGCGTTCCGTTTCAACTAACTTTGACGTTGGTGGGTTGAAATGGGACGAATTGCTTGCGTGGTGCATGCCGTTTCCTGCAGATGTTGACATTTATCACTTTATCAGTTAACCAAATTCTTATGTTACGGAAACAAATCTGGTAATCTTGTAAATAAATTAATATGGGTAGAACGAAAGTGTTAATAGCAGGAGTAAGAAGCGTCTTGTTCATTAACAGAAATCGACAAAGTAGTGATGGGAATGCGCGCGCTCGCTTCGCTCGCGTATTTCTGGTCTTGTTCACTAACAGATAAGGTATGAAAATTTCTACTCAAAGTTGACAGAAATCGACAAAGTAGTAATGGAAATGCGCGCGCTCGTGTCTGTCTCGCAGATATCTTCACCAAGAAGTAAGAGATAAGTTACATAAGTTACAAAGTAGTAATAGGAATGCGCGTGCTCGCTTTGCTTACGTATTTCTTGCTGAATATCTTCACTAAGAATGGTTCACTCTTCGAGTGTTTATGAGGAACTATCATTATTATTATTATTTGTGAAAAAAGTGCCAGTCTCTAGTGCGCCAATACTTCTGAAAACTATCCACTACAAACACTTCATATTCATGAGTATTCAGTATTCAGGAATTTTAGGGAAACTGACAACGTCGCATTGTATTGTAAAGTTTTTAAGACTCGCTGTTGTTGATTCAATGAAAGACATTGATACTGGCTACCTCGGTATGAAACAAGACTTTATACGTGAATTGAATATTTCTAGAATCACACTGGCAATGTCGCTTCGCCCTTACGTCAATTCCATTGTGACCAACCTGACAGATATTAACCAAACAAAACAGCATGAATTTGTTGATTTTGTTATTGCTAAAATAAAGTAGAATTTGTTGATAAAAAACTGTTTTCAATGAAAAAAACTGGTGAATTAGGGTGTGTATATTGTGCTGGTGAAAATCAGGAGGCATTTGAGTGTGTTTTTCGAAGAAGAAACGTGTGCTAGAAAAAGCCAGTTTTCATTCAAAAAAAGGCCCATATCTCCGAAATTACTTGAGACCGCCAAAAATTTCATCTGGATTTTTTATTCAGGAGGTTAAACTACGTAAGTCTCAAAAAAAATTTTTTTGATAGCTTGTAGCGCCCGGTTAACGGGATTTTACCAAAAATTTACCTCTTTTGAAGCTTGCAGTCCAATTTTTCACGGTCGCATACGAAGGTCATTGATCGCCAAGGGTATTACATATCTTCGTAAATCTGCTTACCTCTTAACCCTTTTAAATACAGGTACTGGATGATGGCTCGATACTCCAATTTTTCGATTTTCACAATTTCGGTGTACATATTTTTTCTTTTAATTTATTGCGTAACTCTGGTATACTTTTTTGACGTCTAAATTTACACTGATACCTACTTCTAATAAGTTATTGTTCGTTGCTATGGCGCAATATTTTGTTTATGCGGGGAACTGATCTAGGCTAACTAGATATCGATACATCCTCGTATCATAAATAACTATTCTTTCTTAAATACGAGGTAACTTTTTTTTACTGTGAAAATGTTTCAAGTTTCCTTGAGAATGGAAAGATGATGCCAGGCGACGTTCTGCTGACGACAGCGTTCATTTCGTACGTGGGTTGCTTCACGAAGCAGTACAGACAGGATCTGCTTCATAAAATGTGGTTACCGTTCATCAACACTCTAGACGTGAGTCGCGCTATATTTGGAACCGTTCGAACTCTGAGGTGTTTATTTTTCAGCCTCCGGTGCCAATCACGATCGATCTCGATCCTCTTTCTCTCCTGACAGATGATACCATCGTCGCCAAATGGCACAATGAAGGCTTGCCGAGTGACAGGATGTCGACAGAAAACGCCACGATTCTGTCCAACTCTGAGCGGTGGCCTCTGATGATTGATCCACAAGTAAATGATACTAGTTTTATGCAGTGTGTTCATAAAATGTGAAAACGCTCCATTTTCTTACCAGTTGATTATTTTTGTATAACACATAATATTATAAACAAAGTGAAAATTCGAGATAATTATTACAAAAGATTGAAAAAAATTCGAATAATAGAGTTGAAAGATTCTACACAGAAAACGATTGGATCTTCACAAACTTCATTTATTCTAAATGATTCAACTTCAATCTTTCATCCAAATGTAAAACTTTGAATTATTCATCAAAAGTTTGGATTCCTTCTAAAAGATGATTTGAGTATGTTGAATTCGTTTTTTTGTTCATTTAACTCATATCAATAAAATAATATTTTCGGAAATGGTACTAAAAAGAATTGATCAATAATAAAACAGATGCATCGAAACTATGGAAATCAATAAATCAAAATGACAAATAAAAACACAACATTTTTTTTGTTGGGATACCTCAAGTCAAAAGTTCACGTAAACAGACCTAATATTACATTATTATGAATAATGAAATATTTTTTATTTCTCGAACATGCGGTTATGTAACAGAAGAAAAAATATGACATCCATACACATAAAAATGCGTTCTTTTTGAAGGTATTATCAAAATAGGGTGTTGCCATTTGAAAAAAAATTATGAGTACGTCGTAACTTGAACAGGGATGACGTCATCAAAAAAATAAGTAGTCCAAAAAATGCGCCACCAAAAAATAAAATCGACAGGTCTGAGCTTATTTTCCCTAATGGCCATATCAAGCGTTTAACGAATTTGTTGCAACCTTTACGTGCTCACTGTATAAAGGTGAAGATAAAAAATATTGTGATAATTATCGACCTATTTCTTTAATTGATAACATTGCCAAAATTTTAGAAAAGTGCATTATAATTATTTTGACAGTTTGGAAAATAAATTCTTTGTATGTGTTTGAGTCACGACGTTAACGTTAACGTTATCTTTATCGTTATCGTTATCGTTACCATTATCGTTATCGTTATAGTTATCATTATCATTTCTATTAGTTAATAGACTTAAAAATTCAAAAATATTTCTTAACGACAACTTTCATTTGAATAATTCACCTTTGTTAATTTTTTTTCTATTTAGTTTGTGAAGAATCATTTTCTGTGATGTTTTTCTAATTCAAGATGGCGCTCAGTCGCCATTTTGGAACTCTCATCTGTAATTTTTCATGAAAAACAAGGTTTTCTTCTCCTATTTGACCACTCCAAATCTTGTTGCGTTATACCGAGTGGTCCAAAAATTAGTACGTGGGAACGGACTTTAGAAAGGCACTATATAAATTACTATACCCCAACAATATATTAGTTTGCCAAACTTAATAGGAAGGTAAACACTGGGTTCAACAGAATACCCTTATTCAATCAACTTTATTTCATTTATGAGAAAACAAAGTAGAAAATAACAACTAACTAAAAATGTTTGCAGTTACAAGGTATAAAGTGGATAAAACAAAGATACGGAGATGACCTAAAGGTGATACGTTTGGGTCAAAAAAGTTACCTAGACGTGATTGAAAAATGCATCACCGACGGATCTACTGTTTTACTGGAAAACATAGAAGAAAACGTTGACCCAGTTTTGGATACACTATTGGGAAGGTACTTGATAAAGAAAGGAAAGTGAGTAAATCAATGTAATGTTGTCTTAATTTTCCTGAACCACTGATATTTTCTTCCAGGGCCATCAAAATCGGAGACAAAGAAATTGAGTACAACCCGAAATTCCGCCTAATTCTAAACACTAAACTCGCAAACCCACATTACAAGCCTGAAATGCAAGCACAAGCCACCCTAATCAATTTCACAGTCACGAGAGATGGCTTAGAAGATCAGCTCTTAGCAGAAGTAGTGAAAGCCGAAAGACCAGATCTAGAAGAATTAAAGGTATTAATCTGGAGTCTTCAATTTTCTCACACTGGAGATATTACGGGCCCAAAATGAACCCTTGAAGAATACCAATTATTGGAACTCCATCGAATAGCTTCTGTTGAAGGCAGAGCCAACTGAGTTACCATCCGTTTTTTTTTTCAGGCTGACTTAACCAAACAACAGAACGACTTCAAGATAATCTTGAAATCCTTGGAAGACGACTTGCTGTCGCGTCTATCATCCGCTGGGGGGAATCTTCTGGGAGATACGACGTTGGTGGAGAATTTGGAAACGACTAAGAGGACTGCTGCAGAAATAGAACTAAAAGTTGCCGAAGCGAAGATCACTTCTAGCGAGATAGATCAAGCTAGAGAACATTATAGACCAGCTGCAGCTAGAGCTAGTTTGTTGTATTTCATTTTGAATGAGCTGAATACCATCAATCCGATTTACCAATTTTCTCTGAAGGTGAGTGAATTTGTACTGAGCCTGGGCAATTGAAAATAAGGAGAATATCGATACGCTTTCGAAACCAATTCAGGAAAAAATTATAGTAAAGCATGTTATTATCTAGCTGATTTTCGAAAACTCAGCCATTTTGGGTATTTATTTTTTTCAGGCATTCAGCGTGGTTTTCCAAAAGGCCATAGCCAGAGCAGACCCGGCAGAGTCAGTCAAAGAGAGGGTGAATAATTTGATAGCTTGCATTTCTTTCTCAGTTTTCCAATATACCACCAGAGGACTATTCGAATGTGACAAGCTGATTTTTGCTTCCCAGATGACTTTTCAGGTAAAAAAGTTTATAAATACGAGACAAAGAATATTGAAGTACCTGTATTTCTTGAATTAATCGTTTCAGACCACAAGTGTGATAGTACACTGAAATTGTTTCATCGGGAGGAACATAAAAATGCCAAAATATACAGGGTGTCCCATTAAAGATTTTGAATCAGATGTACTTTTATATATTATTTTAAATTCATATAAGTATGGCTGTTTTTATGATTTTTTCTGTTCCAGAAAAAAATTAAAACCGTCGTAAGAATTTGTTTATAACAAATTGTTAAGTTGATACATAATTAAATCAATTATAAAGAACCTATTGACCTATGTACAAATTATTATTTTTGAGAAGGAAATAATTTCCTAAGAAATTATTTAAGCAATCGAAATATAAAAAAAACGGTTATTAACAATCAAAAAATGTATTTAAGTGTTTTCTTTTTTTATATTATATTTTGTTCATTAGTTTATAACTAATTTATAAACAAATCACGTCAAAAAATTGTAACCAGTATCTTTTACTGCTATCGCTAGATGTAAAAACAGCAATAATAGAACATTAGTCAAAAAAATTATTTAACATTTTTTGGATAGGTATTTAATTTTTCTTTAGATATAAAAAATTATAATAAACAAAATAATAAATTTTAATATAATTTTATCGTATCATCTTATTGAGTAGGTATATTAGAAGGGCTCCAGGAAGCCAACAATTTATAGGTCAATTATTTGTATACGAGTAAACGCGACAGGTCCGTACTCGCCCATAACGAGAATCGTTACAGTGTTTATTTTTGGGTGTGCAATTCACTTCAGAGGTCATTTACTAATTTGATTTCATTCAGGTAATTAAGAAAATTCCTTTTTCCTTCTATCATCGAAATATTTTTTGAAGATACTGCTAATGAGCGAAGAAATACTGGCAGCAGACCTGGATTTCCTGTTGCGATTCCCGATAAAGCCCCACGTAACGAGTCCTGTGGAGTTCCTGTCCAACACCAGCTGGGGCGGCATCTGTAGCCTCGCCACCAAAGACGAGTTCAGGAACTTGGACAGAGACATCGAAAATTCGCCGAAACGCTGGAAGAAAATAGTGGACTGCGAGTGTCCGGAAAGGGAGAAGTTTCCGCAAGAGTGGAAGAGCAAGACGGCATTGCAGAGGCTGTGCATGATGAGAGCGCTGAGGCCCGATAGGATGATCTACGCAATGATGTAAGCCGGTGTAGGAATATAATTTTTTGGGAATTTTCTGAATAGATGCTAGAATACACGATTCAATCACGATTTATTCATTCATTTATTTATTTACAAATGGGAATACAAACGGAACTAACCCAAAACAGTATTCACAGATAGGTGATTTCTCAATATACTGAACCTACATATAATTCTGAAGTAAAATAATAATAATAATAAAAATTTAAAAAAAAACAGTAAGAGTAATGAATTAAGTGCATATAGTGAATGAAAACGAACATGAAAGCGTACTTATTCAATTGATGTCTGTGAAGTAAGAAAGTGTTTCTTTCCAAAATATAGGAAAACTTTGACAGAGTAAGAGAAAATATCAATATTAATGGAATTTGATAACGCATCATATGATATGTTGCATCTATGCATGGGAGATTTCAAAAAATAAATTGTTGCGATTGTTTGCGAAGATAAATGTTACTAAGAATGGCAGGAGAATCAACTAAATTGTTAATGATTTTGAAGAGGAACTTCACGTGTGAACTTTTCCTTTTGTTCGCCAGTGTTAATATGTTCAGCTGATTCCTAACATAGTTACGGTTGTTGGGGTTGGATGGAAAACATCTTTTGTTGACATAGTCTAAGAATATATTCTGAGCACAATCAAGTTTTTTATGTAAATGTCGTATCCAGGGTTCCATATTACGGAACCATAACTCAAAACACTATTTGACGTATGACATATAGAGAGTACGAAGACTATGTGTGTTTTTAAATTCACGTCAAGTTCTTTTGATGAAACCTAACATTTTGTGAGCCTTTTTAGAAATGTAAAATATATGCATATCAAAAAGCATTTTAGAGTCGAATATTATTCCTAGGTCCTTTATTTCTATGACGGTTTTCAAGGGGTTTCGGCGTCCAAATGAAATATGGTAACACCTATCAAAGTTCAGGTATAGACTATTTACATCGCAGTAGTCATGGAAGTTATTGATATCCTGTTGCATGAGTAAGATGTCAGCATCAGAAATTGAGCGGTATATTTTTAGATCGTCTGCATACATTAAAAAGTTGGCGAATCGTAAACATTGAGAGATTTCATTAATATAAATATTAAGTAGGAGTGGCCCCAGATGAAATCCTTGGGGAACCCCAGAGGTGATTTGGCGATATTTAGACTTGTGGTTACCGATTGTTACCGCTTGACAATGATCGGTTACATAAGATTCAAGCTAATTTAGTAGATTGCCATTTACCCTGACTCCAGCAAGCATCTGTAGCAAAACTGAGTGATTGATTTTGTCAAATGCCTTGCTGAAGTCGGTGTAAATAGCATAAACTATGATGTATAAGTCAATAGGGCAAAAATCCTTCTACTATACTGGACACAAGATCTACAATATTCTGCCAATAAACCTCAAAAACATAATTTATATAAAATCCTTCAAATTCAAACTAACGACATGGCTTCTTAATAATGACATCAATATTTTAAAGTAACTGTTCTCAGATTATTTGCTAAACTATCAATCTATACACTTCTACGTACTTTACATATGGCACTGCTTCATATACAAATACTTTGTTTACTTACATCTTTTTTTTATATCTTTTTTTTTCTTTCTTCTTTTCATAGCATTAAATTTTATTTCATTCCACACATTCCAGTGTCTTTAACTCGAAATTGCATAATCACGATTACAATTATTATACAAATGTATTCGCTCGACTCTACAGTTAAAATATAATGAGGATCTGATAGATTTGGATGACCTGGGTTAATGGACAAGTTTCTCCTGAAACTTCATAGTACCCATGTTACCCTACTCGATATGATTAACAACGAATTATTATTTAAAAAACTCCTATCATTCTTATTTCCTGAATTTACCTTTGATTTCTATGCTGTAATGCACTGTAATACTTTTACCGGAAATAAAATTATTATTATTATTATTATTATTATTATTATTATTATTATTATTATTATTATTATTATTATTATTATTATTATTATTATTATTATTATTATTATTATTATTATTATTATTATTATTATTATTATTATTATTATTATTATTATTATTATTATTATTATTAACTTGGTCCTTGTGATCAAGGCTATGCAAGATATACTGAGTATCTGTGAATAAATTGGAGTCTACTGATCGTTTCTTCATGAAACCAAGTTGTTCAATATTAATCATGTTTTTAACGTCAAAGAATACGTTATCGAAAATAATGGACTGGAAAGTTTGATGGACAATTTTGAAATCGGTCTATAGTTTTTGACGAGATTTTAAAATTGGGATTATGTGAGCTTTCTTTCACTTGAAGATGCCCTTTTTTAATTGTTGTTAATAATAACAAATACAATGTTGATATATAGCAAATAGAAATAAATTTCTCATTGTGACATGATCAAATCTTATGATCAAAACATACTCATCTTACCCTTTCGGAAGCCAATGTAATTAATAATTTTATTATAAGTACATTAAAAGAAGGCCATTATTACCGCAAATATAAGCTTGCCAGGATTTATTAAAATCAGCAAAAAGGTTTTCAAATAATTGATGGAAAACTGATTTTTCCAACGAAGCAAGTTATGACACATTCTAATGGTCAAAAAATTTGCTTTTTACCTCAAAAACCGATCCTAAACTTTTAGCGGTTTAAACTCAGGTTCACCCTGTATGATAAATAGAAATAAATTTCTCAAATAAGTTGAAAATGAATAAAATTAATGATAAAATAATCTTATATCAAAAAACACAAACATGCTGAATATCCATAATATACAGGGTGTTTCATAATAAATGGGCAGGATGTGATAGCTCGTCCAAAAATATGAAAAAAGTTTCTATTAACTTACCCTCTAAAATGCACCATTTTCAAAATACAGGGTGTTGAAATTTTAAAAAAATAATCGTTTTTTGCGAATATCTCTGTAACCATTTATTGCACAGAAAACAGATTTCGTAGGCATTTTCTACTCATAATAAGCTATGTTTTGTGCGGACTTTTTATTTTTTCAAATTCATAATTGGTGAAAATTTTGAAGGGGTAGTTTTTTTGCCAACTTCTACGCCACTGGAAAAAGTACAGTTTTGAGCCTCCTATATGAACCGCCAACGTTTTCTACACAAAAAAGGTATTCTTGGTCATAAGCTCTAAAGTTGACTGTTTTCAACAAAAATCAACTTTCATGTTGTTTAAATAATGTTTTTTCCTCGAAAAATTGCTGCGTGCATTGAAGCTAACGGCGGACATTTCCAACAATTCAACTGAGTATGATTGTTATTGTTTTTTTTGCAATTAAGGAGTCAACGTTTGGTTTTGTTACTTGTTTTAACGTTTAAATAAATTTTGTATAATTAGGAAAAAAATTATTTAAAAAAATTTAGTGGCGTAGAAGTTGGAAAAAAAAACACCCACTACCCCTTCAAAATCTTCACCAATTATGAATTTAAAAAAATAAAAAATCTGCACAAAACATAGCTTATTATGAATAAAAAATGCACTCAAAATCTGTTTTTTGTGCGATAAACGGTTCCAGAGATATTCGCAAAAAACTATAATTTTTTTAAAATTTCAAAACCTTGTATCTCGAAAATGTTAAATTTTAGAGGGTAAGTTAATAGAAACTTTTTTCATATTTTTGGACGAGCTATCAAATCCTGAAGTCCAGCGCATTTATTATGAAACACCCTGTATACATATAAAGAAAAATAAATTAGTAAAATGAACTTGAATGTAGGTACGCCTAAATAGTATTGGTCACATTTTGTATACATAAAAACAGTAACAAAAACTGAATAGGTAGGTACCTATTAAAACATCAAAATTCAAAATTATTTCACATACAAATAATTTTCCAAATTTTCAGAATTCTCAATCAACCAGTATTTGATTTTAGTTTTGAATCCCGAAAAATTTTTTTTAAAGAAGCTGGAAATTTATTTTAAATCTTTTACCTATATAAATGGCATGTTGCTGCATCACAGTTGTAGAGAACTTTTGTATTCTTTGTTTCATATTTATGTTGTATATGACTATCAATTTGTAAAATTGTTCTTATGTAATCTGTCGATGCTTTATAAAATAATTGTTTAACAGATAAAATTTCATATGGTTCAAAGAGAATTTTAGAAAAAGATTCAAAAGGTTTTTTAAAAATAGTTTTCAAGGTATCCTTTTAAATTGATGTGAGTGGTTTAAAACTTGTTTATATATGCCTCCCCGACCTAATAGGCCATAGGCCAAGGTAGACTGACACAATCTAAATTTATAAAGTGGTTAATTAGTTTTTTATCCATTCATTAATTTCAACGTGAATGTCACAAAATGAGACTTTCAAATTCAAATCGTGATTGAGATTATTTTTTAAAATTGATAAATAAATTCAGCTTGATACTGTTCCTTCCCCGGTATTCCCACTACTTATATAAACTGTATCATCGGCATAAGAATACAACTTTCATTCAATTTTCGTTTTTAACAAATCATTGATATAAATTAAAAATAAAATAGGTCCTAGAACTTACCCGTGAGGAAGAACACATTTCACATTATCACAATAAATGGCTTTCAAATAGTTTCAGGAAAGTTCCTCTAATACCAAACCGTTCTAATTTCGATAATAATTTTTGTATGTGAAACTGTATCAAACTGTATGAAACTGTGAATCTAAAAATATTCTACTAGTTTTCTTTTGATTATCTAACGATTTAAAAATAGTTTCTGTAACATTGAATATTGCATTTTCTGTTTCCTTTTTTCTCTGAATCCAAACTGGTTAGAAAATAATAAATTACGGTTTTCGAGAAAATCTTCCAAACTAATTTTAATGTATTTTTCCAAACTTTTGGCAATTTTATCAAAAGAAATAAGTCGATTATTATCACATCTTTTATCTTCTCCTTTATATTGAAGTAACAAATGAGTTTTTTAAATATTTTGGGAAAATACCTGTGTTTAAACATAAACTGGAAATATGTTCAAGGATATTTGAAGTGTACTTCACTAGAATCTTCAATAATTTGTTATTAATTTTATATGGGCCAGTGGCAGAATCATTTTTAAGTTGAGTTGATTATTTCATTTTCTGTGATAGGCTACCAAGTAGGCTCAAGTAGTTATAGGAATTTTCGATGAATAGATATTCATTGGTTCCGTAAATTTTTTCATCTAACTCAGATCCTGTACCACAAAAATGACAGTTTTGTCGCAGTTACCATAGTTGCAAAACATCCTGATGACAATTTTTTACATAAATTTGGGATATGATTGTTGAAAGGGAGATCCTCATCTACATGAAATCCCAGAAATTAGGTTTCAGGGAAAATTACATTGAGAGAGCACCTAAAAGTTAACATGCACGTTTTCGATGAACTGAAGGATAATTTATTAGCATCACACGATATCTTCACTTCCTCTAGGTCTGTAACAACAAGTTGATGTATAGAAGAAACAAGAGTGGGCCAAGCACTGAGCCCTGAGGGACACCACTAGACATTCATTGAGTACTAGATATCTTGCCATTTAGCAAGACTCATAAATCCGAAACTTTATTTACTTTGAATTCTTCTGTGTTTTCCTTTTCTGTTTTGATACTGAATACTATTCATTTATATTCATTGTCTTATACAATCTAAACTGGTTCATCGTAGTATTTTTGTTCTCGTACGGATGAAATTCGAGGTTTTATTGACGCGGCTTGAGCGTTATAAATTTTAGTTTTCTAGTAGCTAACATACAGAGTGAGACGTCGGTCAGTCATACCATAAAAAAAATAAAATCACTGTTCATTTAGGAAAAAAAATTGTTCGACGTGAACGAAAAATCAAAGCTTTAATGTAGTGGATGTTTTATTCGAAAATAAAAACAACAATCCTTCATTTTCGAAGGTTCTATTAACTTGCCTCTCAATGGCATATTTTTAGGGCGTTCATAGAAGAAAAATTGGGCTCCAAGTACGTAGAGAACAAAACTGTGGAATTCGAGAAGTCTTATGAAGAAACTAGTCCATCAACACCGATTTTCTTCATTTTATCACCGGGTGTTAACCCCTTGAAGGACGTCGAAGACCTTGGAGAGAAACTAGGCTTCACTTCAGAGAAGCAAAACTTCCATAACGTCAGCTTAGGTAAAATTTCCAAAAACATATAGATATTTGGATAGGATTGATCCTCTTATCTGCTCTCATGCACCTAGAACAATTAATCTAGGTAGCATGAAATAAGATGTACCTCAAGGAACAATTCTGGGGCCAGTATAATATCACCTCAATTTTCAGGTCAGGGTCAAGAGGTGGTTGCTGAGAAAGCAATGGAAGTAGGTGCAAAGAATGGCCATTGGGTGGTTTTGCAGAATATTCATTTGGTAAAAAAATGGCTACCTTTGCTCGAGAAGACATTGGAGAAATACGCTGAAGGATCCCATCCTAGTTATAGGGTGTTTATGAGTGCAGAGCCAGCTGCGAGTGCAAGTGCACATACAATTCCACAGGTTTGAATATACCACTTCTGAAAAAATCATGAACAGATGAAATTCAGGATTTGAGTTGGTGGATGTAGAAAGTACTCGATGGGTACAGTCTCATTATTTATCTGTCTAAGGATTGAGGAATTTTTTTATGACTGTTTTGATTTTCCCTGTTTGCAATAATTACTGAAATGCAGAATTTCAGCTGTTCATGATTTTGGCAAAATCGACCAGCTATACCAAAATTTCCTTCCACATATTTGTAGAGGAAGTCATGGGACACACTAATAATAATAAAAGAATTTTCACTCATAAGGACTGAATTAAAATAATATTTATATAATGATATATTTTATAATGACAAAAAGAAATATGGACACTTTATGATATCTATTTTATTGACCAAAATTGTGGAAGAATTGAGAAAAAAAGTGATTTGATGCTCTTCATTCCATTTGGCAATGAGTCTTACAACTGAGGAATGGTATAAGTAAAAAAAATTGAATCCCAAAATTCCATAATTTAATTGTAATTGAACAAGTGAATGATATAATATTTCTAGATAATGGATAGTCAAAATACTCATTAGTAACTTCAATTTCGACAACTGATATCTCAATTTTTTTATCACATACTGAATTTGTGAATCCCATCTTAAATGTCTGTTAATTGGTAATGTATTTCTATATGGAGAAAATTGAAGGTATTTAGTCTCTTCAAAATTTATTGTTAATATGTTATTATCATATGTTATTTTGATGTCTTTCTCAACTATTCATTCCAAGTTGAAACCTCATATTACAATAACGGTGTCATCTGCAAACCAATGGATTTTCTCTTTAATTTCAAGATTTAATAGGTCATTAAGATAACTACTGAATAAAAGTGGACCTAATATTGTACCCTGAGATACACCACATTCAAATATTCCTGGACTGCTCTATTTTTCATTAATTTCTACATATTGAATTCTGTTAGAGAGATGGCTTCTTAATAGTTTGTAAGTTACTCCTCGTAACCCTCTTTTCTCCAATTTATGTAGAGGTAGTTCACTACTGACCTTGTCATATGCTCTTGCAATATCAAGAAATATACAAATTTCTGTGTCTGTAAAAAAATCATTTGTAAAGTAACAAATAGCATCTTGAGTAGATATTTTCTTTTAAAACCATACTGTAAATTTGATAATCTCATGTTTTTTCAAATAGTTTTCAATTCGTATTTTCAGTAATTTTTTCAAATATTTTGGATAAGCTGGATATTAGTGAAATTGGTCTATAATTTTTTAAAAAGGATTCCTTGCCATTTTTCTGGAAAGTTTTTGGACGAACTCTTGTTGTGAAAATAAAATAGGTCTTCTAGAAGTTCAGATATTATTTCATTGTTAGTTTTTGAAACTTCAATAGTAATTTCCTCAATTCCAGGGAATTTGTCTTTTTTAAGAACCTCATGGAATCTTCAATTTCACATTGAGTGGTTTCTTCAATTTAAAAGGAGTTCAAACATCTTGTCGATAGTGTTGAACATTTTCTAATATTCTTTATATTTTTTGCTAAATTGCTTCCAACTTGAGAAAAGTACTCCATAACAATTTCAAGGGTATGTATCTATTCCAATATTTTCAGGGCATCCTGGAATCTTCCATCAAAATAACCAACGAACCACCAACAGGAATGCAAGCAAACCTCCACAAAGCCCTTTCCAACTTTAACCAAGAAACTCTGGAGCAGTGTGGCAAAGA
Source organism: Chrysolina oricalcia (assembly GCA_944452925.2). NCBI lineage: Eukaryota > Metazoa > Arthropoda > Insecta > Coleoptera > Chrysomelidae > Chrysolina > Chrysolina oricalcia. The sequence continues at coordinate 4,320,858 of OX101815.2, read as the reverse complement.
GGCCGAATTCAAAGTCATTCTCTTCTCCCTCTGCTACTTCCACGCAGTGGTGGCGGAACGTAGGAAATTCGGACCCCAAGGGTGGAACAAAATATACCCCTTCAACGTCGGTGACCTCAACATCAGTGTTTTTGTCCTTTTCAATTATTTGGAGGCAAATTCCAAGGTTCCTTGGGAAGATTTGAGATACTTATTCGGGGAAATCATGTATGGGGGTCATATTACCGACGACTGGGACAGGCGGTTGTGTATAACTTATTTGGAAGAACTCCTTCAACCGGATTTGGTAGGTTAATCAGCCCAGTGGGTTTTTCATGACTTTTGAAATGAATTGCTCTCAATATTTCGAAAATGCTTTGAAGAATCAGAGTCGAATTCAATATTATGCTATATTCGAATCAATTCTCAGCAATGTTGCCAAGTTTTCCGTTTTTCAGTAAGTCTTATTAACTTTCTTAATCAAAATGAATCGTCCTGTACAATTTTCGTCAATTCGTTGGATTATTTCAATCTTCACGCGAATATATCTAGAAAATGTTTTTCTCTCACAGTCGTGGAATTAAGTGAAATGGAAATTGTCGTATCCGAGACACTGATTCTCATAGTTAAAAATGATGGACCATCAGAGAAGCTGTGAAAACCAAATTTTATCTGCATCATCAAGAGTGCAGTTTGATCACAATTATACTTATATAAAGGAAGTAGTATATCTTGATGATGGCATAGACCTCATAAAGAAAAGTGAATACCGCATCATGAGTATTTTTTAGTTCCTGAAATCCATATTGATTTTCACTAATAATGTTATGCGATATAAGAAAACCGCTGAATCGTTTCTTAGCAAGTTTTTCTATTGATTTCGCAATGGACGGGATGAGGGAGATGGGTCGAAAATTTGATGGGTCATTAAGGCAGCCTCCTTTGTGTAGAGGAATAATAACGGAAGTTTTCAAGGAGGAAGGGAACAAACCATTTTGAAAAGAGTGATTAATCAGTGATACTAAAACTTCAAGTACGCTAACTGGAAGATTTTCAATAATCTTAATGGATATATCGTCATAACCAGATGTGTTTTTATTCTTGATCATTTATGTTTGTGTCATATAATATAAAATCGTCGTTTATTGTGTAATTATCAATATTATTCATTGGTTCAAATGGAATAATTATACTTCCTGTCAATTTTTGTGCTATGGAGCAGTAGAAATCATTCATCTCATCAGGACTAATTGGTATATCAATTTGCTTACTTTTTTTGATTTGCCTCTCAGATCGTTTATAATCGATCAAGTCTCTTTCATTTTATTGTTAGAATGGTCAATTCTTTTCTTGTAGTAATTTTCTTTTGCTAATTTCAGGACTTTTCTGTAAATTTTTCTATAAAGATTAAAATATGAGTGGAAAGGGGGATTATCTGTAAACTTCCGTATGCGATGCACTGTTGCAAAACTGAATTTAAATCTTCAACAATGACGTGTTTGGTAATACTATGGAAAATTTATGGAATTCAAGGAAAATGCTAATTCCTATCTTCTTTTCCTCAGTTCTCAAGATCTTCTTCGAATATTACAGGATTATCTTCCTAGTGGAAATGCGGTAATTAAAAATTTTCCAGGCAAATTTCTAGAGAACATGATATATCGCAATGTTCAATACCTACAGGGAATTCAGAAAAACTATAAATTACATCCCTTTGAAATGCTACTAGTTTATGGTTACGATAGAAGGATATGAAAAAACTATGGAAAAATCGCACTTCGGAGTTTTATTGGCAGAATAGGCTTAACGCCAACTTTTTCGGCTACAATTTTGCCTGTTCTATCCAATATTCTAGAAATATACAGTGAATGGTTAACTAGATCTCTTGATTTGAGGTTATTGGATTTTTCCAATGGGGTTGAGTGAAAAATGTTGTGTATCGAATCGAACCAAATTATATCAATGATATCAAAGAGGGAAATTCATCGAAATTCCAAGAATTATTGCAAATTGTCAAGAAGTGAACAAAAACTTCTTTGACTTGATGAGTTTGTTGTTTATCATTGTTTTGTGGTAATTCCAATTGAAAAATGTCACTTCTGATCGATGAATAATCTTTGGACATCTTCGTTGAATTCATAAATTCGTCGTTTTTAATTGTTTTATGTTGATTCCAATTGAATAATGTTACATCTGATCGATAAAAACTCTATAATTAATGTGGAATGTAATTGGGAAAACGCTTTTTTGAATTTTCCCAATGAATTGGGCACTAGAATGAAATAGTCAGATTATTCTAAAAGAAAAATATACAGGAAAATCCATTTGAAATAAAAAAGTTGGTAAGATATACTGTAAATATGAGTAGCTTGTTTTTCAATTTTATTTATGCATGTTTTTAATTTTATTATGTGTACCACTGCTAAGTGATCGTCGAGGTTTGGTTGAACAATATATGATTCATTGTCCGAATGTGAGTTATGTAATCGATTTTAGTTTCTGATAGACCTTTTTTTCGTTGGGGCAACGTGTGTAAAATCAAAAAATGATAATAAAGAATAAAGTAATTGTTTTTCTGTAGACTCAATTAAGTAATCGATGTCCAAATCCCCACAAAGGTATATAATATCATATTCATCGCTAGATGCTTTTAGTATTTCATAGATTTTTTCGAAAAATATATCCACGTTGCCGTTCGGAACTCTATACAGACTTATAACTACAAACTTCGTGTTTTCTACAGACATTTTCACTGCGCTACACTCAAAGATATATTCTTCTACGAAACTACTGTAATCTAAAACTACTACAGTCTTGAATTGTTTTTAGATTTCACATATATCATGCTACCTACATGCTGAAGTAACTAGATATAAGCTAGTATCCAATTAGTTTCCATGGTTGCACCAGTGTTCTTGGATACAGAAAATGTCAAGTTTTCCTTTTTCTGAAAATACTTCCAGGTTCAGTATTTTATTCGTTATACTTTGTGCATTCACTGTAATCCTGAAGTGTTGTTCCCTCACGTCTGAAAAAAGTGATGATGAAGATGTTGATGACGATGATGGCAATGCTGTCGATGATGTGGATGATGACGATAATGTCGATGATGACAATGAAGACGATAATGACGATGATGATGATGATGACGATAATGATGATGATGGGGATGATGACGATGATGACGATGTAATTCAGTAGTTGGTAGATTTTGTAAATGAGTATCCTCATTCACACACAGGGTCCCCACATTTTTATAACGAGTATCATATTAACATGTTTATAAATGTAAGTTTTCAATTTGCTCAGTTGATAATTGTAATTTTAGGTTGATGGCGAGCTGATGCTTGCACCAGGTTTTGCCGCTCCCCCTAACACTGATTACGTCGGTTATCACACCTACATCGATGACATGATGCCCCCGGAATCCCCTTACCTTTACGGTCTCCATCCCAATGCAGAAATCGGTTTTTTGACCACCACAGCGGATGACCTGTTCAAGACGGTTTTCGAAATGCAGCCCAGAGACGGAGGATCGACAGGTGGCGCCACGATCACGAGAGAAGACAAAGTAAGTTGAAATGACAAATGTGAAACATGTTTTCTATGGATTTCCTTGAGTTACATTCCAAAAGCAAACTTATAGTGACTTCGAATCAGGATGTTTTGATGTTCTTCAATGAAATAAGTTGGTCCATATTCCATAATCCTCAATATCGAATATGATGAATTTCTAAACAATGTTCGGGCTTAATTTGAAAAAGTGATCGTTTGCGTTCTTGTAAAGGTGAAGCAGATGGTGGATGAAATGATGGAGAAACTGCCGGAAGACTTCAACATGATAGAAATAATGGGAAAAGTGGAAGAACGCACCCCTTACGTCATCGTAGCCTTCCAAGAATGTGAAAGAATGAATTATCTAACGGGAGAAATCAAAAGGTCGCTCAAAGAATTGGAACTGGGCATCAAAGGAGAACTGACGATTACGTCGGATATGGAAGATTTGGAAAACGCCTTGTTCCTGGATCAAGTGCCTCCGGTTTGGGGACTGCGGGCGTACCCATCACTGATGGGTCTGACCTCATGGTTTGTGGATCTGTTATTACGTATAAGGGAACTCGAGACGTGGTCCACGGATTTCGTGGTGAGTACTGTTGGATTCGAAAAACTGTGGAAATTGAGGGATGAAAACAATGATTTTGGCATTATAGCCTAAGTCGATAATGATAATAATTTCATTGTCTGCCTTGAAATTAAACATATATAAATTCGTCATTTATAAAAAATTCTGGTGGAGTGTTAGGTCTGGTGACCGATTCTTCTACACCCTCGTATAAAAATTATAAAAGTAAATGCAAATACTCTAGACCCTGACCCACTGCAATATTTTTAAATGAATAGACATTATAATATGACCATTTGATTTTTTTGCCAAAGCGGGACGCCTGCGGGAATTTCGTAAAAAAAGTTTTGTTATTTTTTTTTAAATGAAGACAAGATAACACTCTAGATACTGATAACAAGCATTATTATTATTGAATAAAACATGATAATAACAAGTACAACATTTTGTGGTACTCTGTGCCAGTGGAATCGCAGAACTCTTTTAGAGCTTCTACTCGAACATTGTAGATGAAAAAAAAATTAATAAATTTTCACAATGATGCATTCGTAATCAATTGGGAGAAAGTCTGCGACTGTTCTGATCGCGTTGTGAACTATGTGGGCTCCACACCCAATGCCAATAAGCTGTCCCCATTGCTAGGTTCAATTTTGTATAAACATTGTTACGCCCATTTCTATTTTTCTCTCCAAAATTTTTATTCGTATTGTCCGAGCAAAATGTCACAATTTTCTTACTCAAATCATTGCAACATAATACTTCCTTTAAGTAATCGACAATTATATCCGATGTTTCACCTGGCTGCTCACGAAACTCCAAAATCTTAACCTTCACGCCTTCGTATGGTAAAAAATAACGGGCCAAAACAAGGAATAATTTTATTGAGCCATGCTTTGAAGCATCAGTTGATAAAGTAATGCAGTGGGCTGCGCGAAGATGCTCTTTTAATTCATCATTCGCCATAAGTTGCTAGTACATTTACAATAGCCTGAGATTTTGTACGAGCACATCTAAATTTTTGATCAAAACAAGTTTGAATAAAATCAGAAGCGCAGTCATTTGAGCGAAAGCTATGATTTTCTTACACCGTGTGATACGCCCACGTACCCTCCGCTGCAGCTATATCCAAATCTTTGGAAGTTGGCGCATCGGTTCTTTTAAAAAAAGCAAGCATTGAAAAGCTTGAAGCGACAGCTTGATCGGAAAGCCTGTGTTTTTCCGTTTTTAAATGTTTCTTAATATCGCTGGCACCACCATGTCCAACACTAAAATCAGTACGACACTTCTCACATGTAACATCTGCTAAACCACTCCTTTGTTTCATAAATGGATACTTGCAAAGTAATATTGAATGTACATTTGCGTTTAGGCATTTTTGCTATGTTACATTACCGAATTAACAATAAATCGTTCTGTCGCTCGGCTCGACTAAAACAAAAAAAAAATTGGGATTGTTGTATGTTGACTCGGTTCCGCTCTTTCTCCACACTGCTCTCTCGCGCGCTCCGCCGCTTGCCGACGAAGCCCGCCCGTTTTGAATGTATTTGGAAGGCAGGTATTAATTGATTATCGTTTGATCTGTTTTCGAAAGCGGGACCTTTTGGCTCTCGCTGGGGACAGCGGGACAAACAGCCTGAAAGCGGGAATGTCCCGCCTAAAGCGGGACGTATGGTCACTTTAATTATACAAATCAAACAGTACATTAAAACACTCAAGTCGGTGCATATCAAACTAGGAGATATAATACATGACAACTAAATGCGTGTGCACGGAGGTACGGAAATCGGAGGTGAGGACCTCATCCGGTGGGCTACTCTCCGCACACAGCATCGTCGCAATCCAGCAACTCCGGAACTCTTCTTACTGGATCAGGCAGGAACAGTACGAATTCTTTTTAAATGTTGTTGGTGTTAACCAACGACGCTTCATCTATCTAAGCCAGGCCGTAGATTTCTCAAGGAAGCTATGACCTGGCCAGAAATACAAATGACACCAGAGCCATCCGGGCTACCACTCGGTAGGACAACTACTCGAAGGTCTGTGGCTCCCGGACGACTGCCAAAACAGCCGAAAAGGAGCTCTTAAATAGGTTTTGTGTACATTTACTTCGGCCAATGCCGAAGTAAAGTCACTGGTGGGCGGAGCCTATCGGAACTCCGCTCCGAGATATACTCTCCAAGTTAAAATTTTATTTTAGTATTTCTGGCCGAGGTTCACAGCGAATAGGTATCAGAGTTGTGTTAGTAATTTTATTTTTTGTCTTTTATATATCCAATGAATTATTGTCTGATGCAATATGATATCAAAAGGAGGATTTGTGCATTCCTTTATCGTGTTTGGGAATATCAATCGAATTTCTCCTTCTTACTGCAGCTTCCTGCATCGGTATGGTTGGGAGGATTTTTCAATCCCCAATCCCTGTTGACAGCCATCATGCAGAGTACTGCAAGAAGAAACGAGCTACCGTTGGATAAAATGTGCCTGCAGTGCGATGTGACGAAGAAACATAAAGAAGAATTCACGTGAGTTTAAGTATCCTAAAACACTCGTAAATTTATTTTGTATTGAATAGATGTAATCCAATAGTCATCGAAGTATAAGCCAGGTTAGTAGAAGTTTTATATTGATTATCCACCTTTACTTTTCTGCTCTAAGTGATTTGGCAAGGGCATCTGAATTAATTTTTTATTCTTTTAACCGAGAATTTATGGACAATATTCCTTTTAATAATTATTTAGATACTGAATCTCCCAGACGGTGGATATGCAGAGGAGGCTCTTTTAAGTGGCCACCTCGCTCACCAGATTTGACTAAAAATGGATTTTTATGTGGGGCTACGTTGAAGATGAAGTTTATAGAACACCCCCATCTACAAAGGAGGAAATGTGAAATAGAATTAAGGGCGTATTCCAAAATATTACAGTCATTATCTTGAGGCGAGTTAGTGAAGAATTTGAAAACCGAATCCATAATTGTTTTCTAGACTATTATGAAGTGCAGTAACAGTAACCAAGTATCAAAATCCTTGCTTACGTAAACAGAAAGACAATTTTTGACAAATTGAAAATTGAATTGTAAATTTCTCAATTGTCAGTTTTAGAGACTATATCATGTTATCCAAATTTGTAGGGATGAAATATTTCTAAAAAATGGTGATATAACATACTGGGTGTTTATGATGGTATTTGTGATGGTCTGTTTTTCCGAAGATTTTCTTTCTTTCAGCAATAACTCGACAACGCCGAAAATTTTTCTAAAAGAAATACCTCCGTATGTACAACGTTTTGCTCAGTTCAATGGTGAGAAAATTAACAGGGTGGTTGGTCTATATAAAAATTATGCTTTGTGTTGCCCGGTTTAAAAATACACCCTGTATATTCCGAAATATTTCAATAACAAGCAACAAAGTAAACCGTATAACTTTCATCTGAAACATTTTTCATACCCCTCATCATAGGTTTCGTCTTCCGGTCACCATCATCAACTTTTTTTTATGGGCGCTATATTAGATTATTTCTGTTTTGAATAGAACCAGATTTTACCTTTTCAATGATGTATCATAAGTTAAATTCGACTTTCAATTTGTTACACTCAATGAAATTTTGTTATTGTACAAGTCATTGAAGAAAAAAGAGATTTGATACAAAGGATCACGCACAAACCTTATGGGAAACGGCTTTCGGTAAATTCTGCTTAAAATTTGCCACCCTTCCTGATTTTGGATGCCTGAGAAATGTGTTTGACATACGTTATTTCGAGCTCTTGATTGCTCAGTATTGTAAAATTAGAACTAGTTATATGAAAATATAGGTCAAAAGCACCCACGATTTTTTATATTTGAGTGATTATATTGACAATAATTTTTTACTTTTTAGTCCATGTTGGAAGTGAAGCGTGTCTTTAGTTTTTTTAAATATAAATTAATCTCTCGGCTAAAAAATCGACATCTTCCCATTATTATTATTATTTAGAAACATGGAACAGAATCATTGAATTTGTGTATTGTCACCAGGTCTTGACAAGTGTGCACAATTTTGAATTTTTTCGCTGGTATTATTTACCCATTATTATTAATATTTTTTTTCTTTGGTGTCTTGGCATCGACTGCTATGGTCATTAGCCACGTGTTCTGGATAGGCCTTGTTACTAACTCCATGCGCCACCTTAGGAGCAGCACTGTTAATTGGAACGCAACAGTGAATCGTGCAGGACTCACCCCAGTCCAGCCACGAAATTTTAATAATTTAATCGGTCAAATTAATTTAAAAAATCCCAGCCGCAACTGGGGCTCGAACTCCAGACCTTTCGACTCAGAGTCGGACGCTCTAACCACTGCGCCACGCCCCGACATTACCCATTATTATTACTATTATTATTATCATTATTAAGTCCTATGGGACAAAATTATAAAATTTGTGTATTGTCACCAAGTCTTGACAAGTGTACAAAATTTTCAATTTTTTTTTCTGGTATTATTTACCGATTATTATTATTATCGAGGACTATGGGACAAAATTATTAAATTTGTGTTTTGTCACCTGATACTCACTTCTCTATATGGAACATGAGAGTCGCCAATTTTGTTTATTCCACACGACAGCTGTCGAGTCGAGAGATAAGAATCCGGCTGCAGGTCTTAAAAAGTGTGCAAAATTTTAAAGTAGGTAAAAATCGAGTCCAAAGGAGTCGGTTACAAACATACAGGTAATATAAAGCGTGTAAAAAAAGGCACAGACACATGTGTGATTTTATTGTCATGATACCTAAAATGCTGTTTGAATGGTTTATGTCAATATTGTAAGTTGCGTCCTGTCTATTGCACCGCAATTATTTCAAATCCAGCCCTGACTTTTGCAGCGAAATGGCGTCTTTAAGGTTACGGATTTATTCTTTCAACGTTAGCTGTGTATTTATCTAAGCTGTGCCCAAACTACACTGATGACGAGCATGCGCACAATCGTAAACGGGTCACATACGTGGCATGCTTTTCGCCAAGAAAATTGGAGGGATTAGCATTCTAGAGTAAGTGTATAATATCATTGTTTATAGAAGTAAGATAGTTAGTCAATGCCTGTGTAATTGGTGTTGCACGCAAACGCGAGTGTCATCTAGCGTGATTAGTTACAAACATGAATTTTTGACGTCATTTTAATGCAGGTTCCTTCAAAAAACCCTGATTTTAATGCTGTCCTATTGTTTCAATCGAGTTATGTTGGAGGCCAGATCAGTGAAGTTACGACATGACTTGGATGCGAGCTCACTATCGCCATCTACATGTCGCATCCATTTTGATCCAATTATAATCCCATAAGGTTGACTATCTTACTTCTATATAAATAATGATAATATATATTTCTATGGTAAAATGGATTTTAGAGATCATTGATAAAATTTAGTGTTCAGTATTTTAGCTTTTATTGCGAGTGTTGGAATGCTGGTCCAATGTGACACCTAGAACATAATACATTCCTGTTTATCTATAGTTTCGTTATTTTTTTCTATATCTAAATTTGTAATTTTATTATTTTGCTTGGTGTGGAAGTTTCGTATGACTAGTTTTGGAAGCATTTAGGAACAGTGAGTGTGCATAAGACTTATTGCAGAGTGATTCTCGACTGGTATTAATTTTATTTTGAATTTGAGCTGAAGATTTGTCTGTGAATAAGAGGTGAAGTCGTCCGCATGAAAACAAGTAAGTAAGAAGACAGCGTGGAGTAATAGGGGTAGTTCATCTAAATAAATAATAATATGGGGCCCAACACAAACCCTTAGGGGACCCCTATTCTTCTAAAAATATGTTCTGTTTTCACATTATCCTTTTTGTGATTTATCTTGACCTGCTCAAGCTGAAGTACTAGACTTGTCAAAAAAATACTTATGTAATTGGTAAAAAAAACTGAACCGAACTTACCAACAAGATTTCCGTAATTATTATAAGTATCTAAGCTTTGCCAATTCGAGTCACCACATACCTGTATAACACTACAGAACAACTATAAAATCGAATACCTACCAACCTTGTGAGCATTCAACAGTTTGAGAAAACGTATCTATAACCGACAGGTACTGGGAGAAGAAAATCAATCTCGCATGAAAATACAAGGCTGAGTCAGTCAGAAATGTCACGCGAAATCGAATTTTTTCATTATCAACAAATTCTTCGAGACCGAATGAACTTTCTGTGTTACTGAGGATTAGAATTACGTACGATGGGTATGTGTAATAGATCGTCAGATAATGACAGATTCTGCTGACTGATTTTCTCTTTTCTGGGATTTTAACCACTGAAAATTATCTATGACAATGTTGAGCTCAAAAAATACTACTGTGAGTAGGATTATTTCAAAGTTCGAATCGACGGGTTCAGTGCTAATACTTTCAAAAGACCTCATAATCCAAGAGTTTACGATGAAGCAGCTCAATTAAGTGTATGCTTAGATGTAGTAGAGCATGAGCAAACTAGTGTAACAGATATTTGTAATAGGACCGGTGCTAAAAGGGAAGTCGTAAGGAAAATATTAAGTACACAATAATAAGTTCAAGCCGTTCAAACCTAAATTTATAAACACTTTTAAAGAACGAGATTTTGACGTACGGTTGGATTTCTCTTTTTGGATCCAAGGACAACGAGAAGAAAATTTCGTTATCTAAATGTTATGGACGGACGAGGCGTCTTTTACCTCAAATGGAGTAGTCAGTTCACAAAACTGTAGGTGGTGGTCAACAGAAAACCCAAAGTTAGTGATATAATGTCGAGATCAATATTCTTTTAAGATAAATGTGTGGTGCAGTGTGTTGAATAACAGAGTTATTCGCCCATATTTCTTCCGGGAAAAATTAACTTCAGAGAGATACGTGCAGTTTTTAAATAATGAAATAAGTCAAGTTTCAGATGAAATGCCCCTTAATGGAAGCAGATATAACCTATGGTTTCAATGTGACGGAGCGCCAATCCATAATTCGGCAGGTGTTAAAAAATATAACTTGAAACTATTTCGAAGGAAGATAATTGGGTAAAATATGGAACAACCCTGCCACCCAGGTCACCAGACCTAACCCCACTAGATTTTTCCTTTGGGGGTATTTGAATCAAAAAGTCTACAAGCTCAGTCCGTTTCGAGATGTCAACCACCTGGAAACAGTAATTCGAGATGGTGTACTAATTATGTCTCCTCAGTTTTTAACAAACGCTGTCAACGAAGTCTCCAGGTGAAGCATTATTTGCATTGAGCGTGATGGAAGACATACCGAAACGTTATAATCAATATCCAATACACGCTGTACATTCTTATCATTTGAATCGCCTTATAATTAATAAATGTTTATTGTGAAATAATTGTAAATTTTTATTACTACAATTCTTTTCAGAGCATGCCAGAGCAACTTGATCAATTTGTTGTGAGTGTGACTTCAGGGAATAATTTTTGAATATTGACTTAGCAACTTTTAGTCCAGGAGCCCGGTAAAAATTTGGTCAGTCATTTCTTCTCAAGCGATATTTAGTGGAATGCATCAGAGAGTCGTATTATAAAGATTCGTGAACGTCAGCTGCGATTCCGTTGGTGGGGGGGGGGGGGGGATGATCAGCACAGTAGCTTCCTACGCACGAAGAAAAAAAATATATTCAATTATGTCCTCCTTCCCGTAAACATGTTAAATTGACGCAATCAGAATATAATTAAATAATATTTGAGAGGATATCATAGAAGGTACAATTTTTTTTGTGTTCGACCAACTAGCTGTCGTATAATACACCATGCTATAAGTCAGCTGATTTTTTCTTTCTTCAAGATATTGCTTTAGCGATAATTTAACATGTTTTCAGGTAGGAAAACAAAATTGATTACATTTCTTTTTCTTTGTGCGTGGGAAGCTACCACCGCTCATCCCCCCCACGGAACCGAAGCTGACGTTAACGAAGCTTTATAATATAACTCTCTGATGCATTCCACTAATTTTCGCTTGAGAGGAACTTGGTCATGGAAATCTGTCACAGGCTCCCGGACTATTTAGGTCTATTGATTTGGAAATGGATTCGAAAATTCAGACCTAGAGCCACTTGAGCATATTTCTATTTTTTGAAAATATCCAATTAGAAACATTTAAAAAAAATATATTCTTTCAGCAGATGGGTGTATTACATCTCAAGTGGTTTTTTCAGATTTTACTAAATTTAAATTAGCCTAAAAATTGTAAGGTTAAGAAAACCTGAGAAAAATCAAAGTTGTTTAAACTGATTCAAATTTGGTAAGTGGGTAGGAAATCTAAAAATAATCAACTTTTTCATATAATATTTCTCAAAATATTGAGAAATTACCTAACATTTTGTAATTTCTTATAAAAAATGTCACATTTGAGGTGTAGCCGATGGATAAAAAGACATCGTAAAAGTCATTTTTCATAATTTTTAAAGCACAAACTGTTCACGAACTCTAAATACTGACTAATAAAAAAAAATTCCATATGATACGGATTTTAACGGTGACACTATATAACAATCTAATGGTGAAAAATCAAAGCCATAAGGTATGGACGTACTGAAAGGATTGAAATCTTGTGAAAAAAACTCGGTTGCTGAAGCATTTTCTCGCTTATGTCAATCGACAGAATGAAATTTTATCGTTAGGAACCCGAAAAAAAATTCCCATAAGCCGGTAAAAAATTCAATGAGAAGCAAATTCAGGACATTTTTAGGCCACAATTTATTTAACACGTTGACGACCGGCGTCAAAACGATGAACGGAGTCCCCGGGACCGGCATTTAAAAAAAATATATTTCTGTAGATTTCGGTCTAATTTTTCATTTGCCCATATTTTTGAAAAAATTATTTTTTTTTGTCTTATTTTAACGTTTTTATTTGAGACACCACATTGACCTCACGGTGTCCCAAGAGTCCAATTCAATTCATTGGACCGCGTGCGGTCAATGTGATGACCCAGACAGGATATTTCTTGTCTAAACCTTCGTCGCCCTGGATCCAAATGTTTACACAGTTTTAGTGTGTGTTTGACTGTGAGCACGTAAGCAAGTAGAATGGGTACTTATGAACAGGATAATAAAGGTGGTTCATCCAGGGTACGGCATAAAGAAAATAAAACAGAATTATTGACGAGAGCAGGTACCTCTAAACGAAAAATTATGAATAAAAAGATAAATGGGCCCATGCAAAAAACGCCTGTTGTGCAAGAAAATATGGAAATTGATAGTTCCAGTGACGAGAATGATGCTTCACCAGCTCAGATATTTACGGAAGAAGCAGAAACAGAAAAAGTGAGTATTTTTATATTTTTGTTTCATGTATCCAAATATCAATAAATGTGTTTTGATTTTTGTCCAAACTTATAAGAAGGTACATTATCTTTTATTGACTGAAAAAATTGTTGCAGATCGACCAATCAATTGCAGATGTGGTCAGCAGATATACTATGGAATCGAGTAGTGACGAAGATGGTGACGATGATTCAAATGAAAATATAAAATGGGGCCCTGTTGATGGGAAGTCTCTGAAGAAATTCGATTTTGTTGGAGAAGATACTGGTATGAAGTCTGAATTTTACGAGATGTATGAAAGTCACCCCTACGATTTTTTCAAATTATTCATTACTGATGATTTGGTAACATATATGGTGGAACAAACTAATATATATGCTGAACAGAACCTCGCAAATGTAACGGCATCGAAAAAAACAAAAGCATGGAAGCCCACCGATTCTCAGGAAATGGAAAAATTCTTCGGTATGCTACTGTGGATGGGTCTATTTCCTCTACCAATTCTGAGATTATACTGGAGTGGGAGTTTTTTGTATGAGAATAACATAAAAAAAGTTATGACAAGAAATCGATTTGAGCAGCTTTACAAAATGTGGCAATGATAATCAAGATCAAAAGTATAACAACGATCGTCTAAGAAAACTCTTCCCACTGATAGAAAAACTTGTGGAGAGGTTTCAGGCAGTAATGCTACCTGAAAATGATGTATGTATAGATGAAAACCTTGTGCCGTTTCGTGGACGCTTGAAGTTCCTGCAATATATCAAGAACAAGCGCCACAAATTCGGGATCAAACTATACAAGTTATGTACTCGTGGAGGGTATACGTACAACCTGCGTGTCTACTGTGGTACTGACAAGTCAGAAAATGGATCTGCATCGGCTAATGTTGTAATGTCACTCATAAGAAATCTTTTAGATTCTGGGAGAACACTTTATACCGACCACTATTATACAAGTATCACTCTTGCGTCGGAATTACTTCAGCGCAAGACTCATCTTGTCGGAACTTTGCGGTCAAATCGTAAATTCAACCCAAAAGAAGTCAATTCCAGAAAACTGAAGAAAAATGAGGTTTTTGCCCAAGAAAGTGGGACAGGCATAGTCATTTTGAAGTGGAAAGAAAAGCGGGACGTACTGATGCTAACCACAGTCCACAATGCTGACACTGCTAAAGCAAAAAAGAATGGTAAGGAATCAGAAAAGCCCAAAGCTGTCGTTGACTACAATAATTCTAAAGCCTATATCGATTTATCCGATCAGTTGCATTGCTTGCGACGAGGCACCAAATGGTATCGAAAACTGGCTCTCGAATTAATTTTTGGATCGGCATTGGTGAATGCATTCATACTTTATAAGGAAATAACTCACAATAATATACCTACTACTAAATTCAAAGAATTATTCGCTCTACGATTAATCGGCCGGGACCAAGAATCATACGAACCATATTCAGATTCCACTGACTCTGAAACTAAACAACACGTTCTGACAGATCACAAGAAAGGTAGATGTGTTGGATGTTATGCCAATTTGAAAACAGAAAAAGGAAGACTCGAAGCTCAGCGAAAATGTAGGCGATCAAAGTATCAATGTTCAGTGTGCCTGAAAAACTATTGTATAGATTGTTTTTTCGCCTGGCATAAAGCTCAGAAAATATAATCGGAGCTATAGTTACTATAAAATAACAAAAGTAATTTTCATTTTCGTATATTTCAATCAATCAATCAATCAATCAAAATATGCTTTATTGTCGGAAGATGAGGATCCTATTGACAAAGCCTAGTAAAAAAAAAATAATTATGTCTATATCAAATACATGTCACATAAGTTTATAAATACCTATACATAAACATTCACATACGCAAGGATAACAGATATGTATAAAAACAGAATTTTAAAATTTTTAAAAATTATCATCTCGTATTTTTATTGAGGAAATCTTGAACATCATAAAACACCTCGTCTATAAGTATATGTTTTACAGACCTCCTAAATAAATGATTGGAATCAATGGCTTTGATACTGGTCGGGAGATGGTTATATAGTTTAGCAGCATTATAGATAATTGAATTCTTAATTAAATTTCATGTAATAATACTTATATATTCATTTGCTTTTCGTTTTCCTCAAATATAGCATTATTCAATGTTTTTGTTAGAATAAATATTTCAAGCACAAAAAAGACAATTTATCACGTCAATGCGTGTAAATTTGAATTATTTCGAAATTTATTAATAAAATTCCCAACCCGCTAACCTTACCTAGTCCCCCGGACCGCTATTCAACGTATCCTCTCCTTGTAACACTGTGCCGTCTATTCTACGGTAGGTCACAGCTCTCTATACTTGAAATATGGTGTGACACCATATGATCTCACGTGGTCCTGGCGGCACATATACCCGTGACACCGCTTAGATCTCACCCGGTCGTTAACGTGTTAAATGAACCTCCCTATACATTTTTCAATGCTTCAAGACTTTTTCTAGGACTCTTTTCCTTGGAATTTTTTCGTAGACTTTTCTTTCTTCCAACCTTTTTTCCCCGACTTTTTTCTATGATTGCTTTTACCCACACTTTAATCCTCGGATTTTTTCTCGGGGTGGATTCCCTGGACTTTTTTTCCCGAACTTTTTTCCCAGGACTTTTTTCCTATGACGTTTTTGACGGCTCTCATGATGTGCAGAAATTCAGAAAGTGGGTATGCAGGTGGTCTTTTTGTTCAGGTTTTCAGAGCAGGGGAAATAAAAATGAAACAAAACATAAAATTGTATTAATATTTTCTCGATGAGTGCTGATGGTAACTTAAACTAGGTTTAATGATTAGTATTGGCCATATTTTGAAATCATATCAACATGATATTCGGCAATGGTGATAATTCAATTCAAAAATTCTCTCCCATAGGACGAATCGTCAACTCTTCGATCTGAAATTCAATAAAACTAAATTAAAACCACAGTAATTATATCCTGATCATTTAAAACTATTCGAATCAGTTCTTTGCATGAATTGAATAAGATTTATTAAGGATTATTTTTCAAACTTTACATGATTTATCAATTTAATGAAATTAAGGAAAATTTAAGCCTGTTGGTGAATATCCTAAATAATCAGTTTATAAAAAAAATTGTATTCACAATATACAGGGTGTTACATAAGTACGTTAAAATATTCAAGTGGCGTATTCCTGAGACAATTTTAAGAAAAAAAGTCCATATAAACTTGTGTCCGGAAATGCTTCGTTTCGGAGATACAGGGTGTTGAAATTGAATTTTTTTGTTCGTTTTTTAAAAGTAACTTTTGCAAAAAATAAGTTATTTGCACGAAATTTGGTACCCGGGGTTTTTTTGACGTGGGAAATCATAATTTCGTATTAATTTTTATGTAACATCTAGAGGGCGCAGCGTACGCTCTCTTTATTTTTTTCAAATTGCCCTAACATTTTTGACTGTAAACTTTTGGTACTTTTCCGAAATGTAGCACTTTCTAATTGAATAATTGAACCTGACAATTTTTTTTAACTTCGATTGATTAAGCAGTTTGAAAATGCTCAGTTTGAAAGAAGTCTGTGTTTAAAGTTTGATGAAAATAACTGCAGTTGCAAATAACTTATGTCGAAAACCAACCACGTTTTGGAAATTTTCAACCATCTGTATCTCGAAAACAAATCATTTTTCGATAAACATTTCATAGGAAAAAAGTAGTTTATTTTGACGAGATCTCCGAGAATTCCGGCCCCGGGGGGAATTCCGGACAGCCAATTTCTCCGCTGCTGTATCCCCCTCCACTATCGGGATAAGTCAGTCAGTGTATTTTAACGTCTGGCTTCAGTGTGTGTTGTCTGCGATGTAAGGGTGGACGTGTTAAACATTTCTGCGATAGTTTACAATATCGAAGGTCGTATTTATAACGCAAGTAATTTTTGAAAGGTATGTACCGACTTAAAAAATATATGAATTTATTTCAAATTATTGCAGTAATATGAATGGTTAATGGTCTTTCATGCCTCTAGCATAGAAATTCAATCTAGTCCTTATTCATTTGAGAAAAAAATGATTTACAACTTCTGTAAATATGGGGTAATACCGACCATGCCGTTGGGGGAAATATCGGCCTGGCCGGTATTACCCACAACCTATTACTTTTTTTTCAGATGCCTCGAAAATACATCAGAAAAACGGCCAAAGCCTCATATACACAAGAAAGCCTCAGGCGTGCCTTACAAGAGATAGAAAATGGACGCAGTTTGAGACAAGTTTCAATAGCCTTCGGTATACCTAGATCAACTTTGCAGGATCGCCGTAGAGCTGGAACATCTTCTAAATCAGCTTTAGGACGCAAGCCAGTTTTCAGTAAGGCTGAAGAGGAAGCACTTACTTTTCAAATTATTAAACTTTCTAAACTATTTTATGGAATAACACCCTTGGAAGTGAAGCGCTGTGCCTATGATTATGCAAACAAAAATAATCTTAAGCATCCTTTTGTAGAAATGAATGAAGCGGCGGGGCGAGACTGGTTGGAAGGCTTTATTAAAAGAAATAGCCAGATTTCTTTGAGGAAACCGGAGAAACTCAGCATAAATAGAATACACTCATTTAATAGAGCAGAAGTTTCTCGATTTTATGACAACTTAGAAGAACTTATGGCAAAATATAAATTTTCTCAGTCAAGAATATTTAATGCTGACGAAACAGGCGTTACCAGTGTTCAAAATCCTGGGAAAATCTACGCAGAGAAGGGCCAGAAAAGAGTGGGATTCGCAACCAGTGCCGAAAGAGGAAAGAATACAACTGTCATGTGTGCAATGAGTGCATCGGGTATGTATATACCTCCAATGTTTATCTTTGCCCGGAAGCGAATGGCTCCACAGCTAAAAAAAAATGGTCCTCCAGAAGCGCTTTATACGTGTTCAGATAATGGATGGATTACGGAAGATTTGTTTGTGGAATGGCTTGAACATTTTCAGAAGTTTTCCAAAGCCTCTTTAGAGGATCCGGTATTGTTAGCTCTTGACAATCACAGCACGCATTGCACTCTACAGGCATATAATTTCTGCAAAGAAAAAGGTATCATCATACTAACTATACCTCCTCACACTTCCCACCGCATCCAACCCTTGGATGTTACATTCTTTGGTCCCTTTAAAAAAGCTCATGTGGGTGAAAGGATATCTGCTACTGAAATTGCCGAACTTTTTAATAATGCTTTTGGCAGAGTAGCGACTCCGGAGAAGGCAATTAATAGGTTTAAAGCCACAGGAATTTTTCCTGCAAACCGGGATATTTTTTCAGATGAAGATTTTTTACCTGCCGACAACTGGCAAGCTGTTCGAGGAGTTGTTTTCAATGACGAAGGAAACAACTTCGAAAATACAGCCGAAGATATACCTGACGAAACTCCTGAGATCATATCTGAAAAAATATCCGAAGAAAGACCAGAAACAACACACAAACAACCACAAGAAGCAGTACTCGAAAAAACACCTGAACAATCATTCGAAACAGCTCGACAAAAGACGATTGATGCTAAACGTTCTGAAAGAAACGAAAAGGAAATTTCACAAAAAAATAAAACCATCAAAGCGACTTCATTTGTTGAATTACTCGAACCTATTCCAAGTTGTTCGAAATATAATGGAAATGCTAAAAAAAAAGGTAAAAACAAGCAGCATTCTGAGATTTTTACTTCGACCCCAATGAAAATACTTCTTGAAGAGAAAGAGAAGAAAAAACAAGAAAAGTTTGAAAAAAAGAAGAAGGCAGAAAATGTGAAGAAAGTTAAGCGAAATGTATTAAGCGACACTGGCTCCTTTGATCAAATTACTGTGGAAAAACGAAAGCCACCACAGTTACGAGAAAAAAATTAGTAGAAAAGCAAAAATTGCCAAGTATCAAGTTCAAGATGAAGATGAAGAAGATCAAGAATATTCAGATGAAGACAATGCTATCAATGAAGACATATGTCTAATATGTGGCGAATTTGGTAAAAACAGAGAATTGTGGGTCAGATGCACAATGTGTTCAGAATGGGCTCACAAAGAATGTACTGATATCGATGATATCAACTGGATTTGCGATTTCTGCCAATAAAAATTACTTGAGGGCAATTTCGGCCACCCGGCCGGTATTACCCCGATTGACCGGGTAATACCGGACAGAAGACAGTTTACGTTATTATTTTATAGAATTTTTAGTTTCGTTTTATAAATGTTTTCAATTATATTTTGTATTTTAGTACACAATTCTTTGTTTTGTCACTGAATACCATTTTTGTAACTAATAAAACTTTGCCATACATGAATGGTCGCCTTAGACGGCCGGTATTCCCCCACTTTACCCTACTTAGTTTTTGTAATGTTCTCAGCAACTTCACTTAGCGCCCTAGGAGCTAAGTAACATGTATCGATATAGAAAATTGTAAATACCTCGAAAACGATCACCTCCAGCGTTGTTGACGAAGTGGATCTTTTTTACTTGGAAAAGGTGTGGGAATTAGGTTTTTTCATGAAAAGTACCAAAAGTTATCAGTCAAAAATGTTAGGGCAATTTGAAAAAAATAAAGACAGCGTACGCAGCGCCCTCTAGATGTTACGTAAAAATTAATACGAAATTATGATTTCCCACGTCAAAAAAACCCCGGGTACCAAATTTCGTGCAAATAACTCATTTTTTGCAAAAGTTACTTTTAAAAAACGAACAAAAAAATTCAATTTCATCACCCTGTATCTCCGAAACGAAGCATTTCAGGACACAAGTTTATATGGACTTTTTTTCTTAAAATTGTCTCAGGAATACGTCACTTGAATATTTTAACGTACTTATGTTACACCCTGTATATTCCTAGGCGTTTCTTAATTTCTAGATGAATAAAGTTCTAAAGAAATATTTTTCTTTGAGTTGATTTGTTGTGTCATAAAAGCGAATTTGTGATTTTTAAGTGGTGAACATGGTGATCAATTAACGTAAGAGAAAAGCCATTTTGTCAATTATTGCATGATATACTAACGAGATATTTGTAATGTGTGGAAAAATTAAAATGTATCTCACATGTACTGTTGGTCCTGTAGCTAAAGCGTACATGACTGCCTGAGCAATATCTTCTGGTTTCAAGTATGGCAGGCTTTGAAGGGCTTGCTTGACCTCCCCTGGCAAAAATTCTAGAAATTCACTCCGAACTAGACCAGGACTTATACTCTGTAAAATAAAAAAATTTGCTGTAAAATCTTCAAAAATCCACACACAAATAAAAGGTTTCAAACTAAAACAGCTTGCATTATCCTGAGAAAATTATGCAGTTATAAATGTTCATTCACCGCACTCTTCGCGTAGTCCAATTTTAACTACTTGTAATATAATTTTACACAAGAGCAAAACTAATATTTCTTTCTTTTTCCATGCTATACACGCTTTTACATTATACTACTAAATTTTTTGTCTATGTCTTTTTCTAATAATTTGTAATTATTGCTATTTTTGCTACATTTTAGGACTCTATAATACCTATATTTTCCACTTATGACGTGATCTAGATATCCCAAGTAGCACACCTATATTGGTAAAATATTGGTACAATATTGTGAACATATTGGCGAAATATTGGAAATGCAATATTGGCGAGAAAAAAAATGTGAACATTCGGCGATATTGGTCCAATATTACTTGAATAATATTGGCAAAATATTCTTGAACTGATATTGGCCTCAAAATGTTCGGCGATATTGGTACAATATCGCTGAAACAATATTCTGACAATATTGGCACAATATTTAAAAGTTATATTGTCGAGAAGTAGTATGTGAACATTTTGCGATATTGGTCGAATATTGTTTGAATATTTTAGAAATAGTTTTGGTGGAATATTCTTGAAGCAATAATGGCCTCAAAATATTTATTGATATTGGTACAATATTTATAGATATTTGTACAATATTTATCGATATTGGTACAATATCATTTGGATATATTGGTGGATGTCAATATACCTTGGTAAATTATTAAATGTCCTTTAGTTGATGAAGGTGACACCAGAGTCTGTCTTTTGATCACCATAACCACTGAGTGAGCTGTCTTGAAAACAAGGTAAAGGAAGTATTCAATATACTTTCTTAGGTTTTAGAAGACGTTGTATATGTAGAGCCATCTAGCGGATTTTTCTCTAAGTTTGATCATGATATAATTTCAATATGTTTTATTGAATATTCGGCCAATATTCAAATTTCATCTCAATCTAGATGTAGGAAACAATATGAAGACAATATTGTTTTAACGATATCGATAAATATTATTGAACCAATATTGACCCAATATTAATTCATAAGATTTGTTGAATATTGGCGAAATGATATTCAACCAATGTGTAATCACACTTGGAGATACAATATAGTTTTTATTCCTAGAATCGATATGACTGGAATATTTGGATTGCAATATTTATTCTAGATGTGGAAAACAATATATAACCAATATTGTATTATCGATATCGGTAGAAATTATTCAACCAATATTGACCCAATATTTCGTGTGATAATCTACATTCAAAACTAGTTCAACCAATATTCCACCAACGTTATTAATATAATATTGTTTTTTTAATATTCACCCATATTGGACCAATATTGAATTTTCATTTACAATATATCTATATTGGCCCAATATGGAATCAAGATTCAGCCGATATGATGTGCTATCTGGGATGTTTTGATGCCTAGTTGTTTTATGATGAACTACAGTTTCTTGGATGAACCTGTTGTCTTTTCTTCCTTTTTTATGACGATTAGTGTATTTATCAACACATATTTATGCAAGCCACTTCTATATTTTCTTTAATTTTATACTTCTTAATATTTATATTTATAAATGCATTGTCAACAAGAATTCATTCTTCGGACAATAAAGTATATTTTGATTTGATTTGAAATAATCGATAAAATGTTTCTTCACTGGAAAAAATCTATTTTTTCACTGAGATTTACTGCAATTGAAAATATTTAATTTTAAACGAAAAATCTGCAATGCATGAATAAAAAAATTCGATGTTCTAATATTTGATGACTATATCATTTGAAATTTTTAATAAAAAACCGAATTACTTCTGCTGAACATTTTGTAGTTTCAAGTAAAGAATTCTCAATTGAAAGATTTTGAACGAAGAAAATGTTCTTTATCCAAGATAATATTTTTTCTCAAAAAAGGAATAAAGGTTTAATCATCTCCATCCCACAATTTACGTCTTCTCTATCAAAGAAATTTGTATATTCTCTCCTGGAAATTACCTTTTCTCTGT
Source organism: Chrysolina oricalcia (assembly GCA_944452925.2). Taxonomy (NCBI): domain Eukaryota; kingdom Metazoa; phylum Arthropoda; class Insecta; order Coleoptera; family Chrysomelidae; genus Chrysolina; species Chrysolina oricalcia. Next base: position 4,298,202 of record OX101815.2, on the reverse strand, counting down.
CCACGAATTTACGTTTTGTTTTCTCTATGCAAAAAATAAGTTTACTCTATCCAAGTAATTACATTTTTCTGTCCGATAAATTGGGTTTTCTTCATCCAAGAAATTACGTTTTCTCCGTTCCAGATATTATATTTTCTCTGTCAAAGAAATTGCATTTTCTATTTACAAGAAATTGCAATTTTTCTGTCATGGCAATTACGTTTTCTTCATCCAACAGATCGGTATTCATAAATGATACATTTTCTCCCAACAAAATTGTCGAACATGGAGTACCTCAGGGATTGGGTCTAATTTTATTCTTGATTTATTTCAATGATTTTAGCCAATGCATATTACCATAAAAATGTGTACTCTTTGATGACGATACAACCATCTCAACATCAAAAAAACAGTAATTAACTTAACAGAGAAAAATAGTGATGTTTCGGACTATTCTTTTAGATGGGTGACGCCAAACAATTGAAACCTAATGGACACAATACACAAGATATCAATTTTTCCAGTAACAACATTTTTGTACGAATAATGAAAATACAGTTCAGATATAAATAATTAGAATAAAATTTTGATAAAATCCGGACGATCATAAATGTATTTGTTAAAATAACAATATTGATAATAACAATAAATAATGAACAAGATACAAAGGAACCATGGTGTGATCTCTTATAGCTGTGAAACCGACATAGAAAAGTGTTAAGGTACGGCCTACTTGATTCGTGATATTTTTACTGCGTTGATACCGTTTCGGTTTCACCTCTTTAGCACACAGATGGCGGCAAAATTACAAATTCATGATGACGCTTGGACAAGTGTCATGTTATGTAATTTTCAACATTGAATTTTATTTGTTGTGATATTCATTAACCATAATTTGTAAACATTCAAATTTCAATCAAATAATTATGACTCAGTACTTCGGAATGTTGGAAACTCCGCTATTTCCGACTTATACGCCATCCATCGACGAATGAAGCCAACGGTATCAGTGCAATTACAGTCTCAACAACTTTGTTGAAACAAAAGCGAATCAGTGATGACACCATGGTTTCTATACATCTTGTCTTGTCTGTGGCGCAGTGGTAAGAGCATCTGAGCCAAAGGTCCGGAGTTTGAGCCCTGGTTGGAGTTGGGATTTTTCAATTAAATTCAACCGATTAAATTATTAAAATTTCGTGGCTCGACCGGGGTGAGATCTGCACGATTCACTGTTGCGTTCCAATTAACAGTGCGCTCCTTAGGTGGCGTATGGAAACAAGGCCTACCCAGAACACATGGCTAGTGACCATAGAAGTCGATGCCATAACATCAAAGAAAAAATAATAATAATGAACATATAATAATAATAATAATAATAATAATAATAATAATAATAATAACCAATGGTACTTACTGTTACTTTTATTCCCGTTTCGTGATAATTCAAATCTTGCTTCAAACCATCTGTCAGAGCAGTAACGGCAAACTTTGATGCAGGATACACATTGGAATTGGAGTTCGGCATGTTGGGAACCTTATGGCCGACAACGCTGTTGATATTGATGATGTGACCGGCAATACTGTTTTGTCTCATGATCTTTACAGCTTCCCGATTACAGATGCAAAGTGCTATTACGTTCACGTCAAATATTTGACGCCAGTCTTCGGTTGATCCATCTGAAATGAAAGTAAATTATCCATTATTATCTAACTAGTGCAGAAAGCCATCTATATACAGGGTGTTTGTTAAGTAATTGTTCAAACTTCAGAGGGCGAATCTTTGACTAATTTTAAGATAAAAAGTTTATATGAACATGTGTCGGCAATTGTTTCGTTTCGGAGATACAGGGTGTTGAAGTTGAAATTTTATTTTCAATTATTATAAAAAGTGCAAACTTGGCAGACCTGAATTGTTCGATTGAAAACAATGAGAAAGACCATGGAAAAATATTCTGCCAGAATGTTGCCTCTGCGTTGTCTATTGACAGCGCATCAAAAGTGTAAAAAAGTGTTCTATATTATGCGCACATGTCTGCCACTTGGCCTAATGTTTAGATTTCTTATAAAAACCAATAAAATTGATGAGGCAGACATCCAGGCTTGTGATATACCAAAGGCAGAGCATTTGAATTTTTTTTCCAACCTGACGCTTGCGCCAAGTTACGAGTACAAAATTCTACGTCTACTGAATATTATTGAACATTCCAAACCTAACATTTTCGACCAATTAGAGGCCTGTATTTTTTATCATTACCATAGCAACTAATAACATTTTCGGAAATTCTGGTCTCTCCTTGGGGTAAGGAGCATGAAATTACACTGCACATTTTTTGACGTTTATAGTTAAAATAACATTTAAAGAGTGAGTTCGAACCCACTGCTGGAACTTTTTTCCCCTCAAGCATTTAGTTATTCTATGACATGACGCTGACATAAATGATTGACAAGGTTTCTCGGATGCCAGCGATGACGACGCTTTTTGAATATTATACATAGCTTTTTTTATTTAAAAAAAATTACTCTCTAATAAATGTCCTGAACGCATTTCGTTTCTGGCTGGCATTAAAAAAAAATTATTCCAAAGATTTCAGCTCTAGAAGTAGAATCGTTACCGGGAGTTCAACAAATAATATTAAATAAAATAATGATGATAAAACTATAAAGAATCACAATAATCCAATGCTATGCCAGCTTTCCCTTGATTCCGTGAAATTCAAACAATTGTACAGCTAAAAATCAGTGAGCAAGGTGTCTGCCAAATGTTTTTTCGTATCCAAGGAGTCATGATGAACCGAATGGGTGCAATCAGAACTGTGTGCAAATGACTTGATAGAGCTTGATCGATGTTTTTCTGCGAGGATTGCGAAAAAGGAATCTTGATGATACCAACTCTAATTAAGAAAATCAGTGAAATGCAGGTGGAAATTGAATCAATAAAACGATCAAGAAATTCAATGCAGGAAGAAACATCGCCTTTGAATAATGAAGATATAATATCGGAAATGGTGGAAAGACAGACACGCATGGTAAACGTTATAATTTTCAATGTAAACGAACCCCAACAGAGTACCCAAGCGGAGCGTGTTGCTTCAGATAAGGATTCCATATTAAATATAATTACTTGAGAACATCAACATTGAAAAAGGAAAAATTAAGCACTTCAGATTAGGAAAATTCTCACCCACAAAGGTACGACCGTTGAAGGTAGTCTTAGAGTCTCCCTCTGATGCCAAATATGTTCTCAAAAATAAACACTTAGTGAAAACACCGAGTATTAGGATTTATAGTGATTAAACCAAAGCTCAAAGAGAGTACTTACAACAAATCAAACAGAGATTACAAGAAATTATAGCAAATGGCGATAACACTAAAACTATCAAGTTTATCAACAACAAACCAACAATTGTGAATAAAATAGCAAATGAAACGCAAAAAACTAGTAGAAGTGCCTAGTATACAAATGAACACTAATATAATTTACTTAAACATTCAAAGTCTTTTAATGAACAGATTGAAGGAAGTCTAATTTGTTATAATCCCAAAATTATATTACCAAGTGAGGCAAGAACAACAAATGATATTGAATCTAGTGAAATCAAGATAAATAATTATAGTAGTATAAGATGTGATTCTAGAAGTAGGCACACTGGTGGAGTTGTGATATATGTAAAAAATAACATTGAATTCAAAATCTTTAAAACATTTATTTTAGAAGGAAATTATTGGTGTAAAGTATTGAAAATTAAGCTCGGCGCATCAAACTGGATAATAGGTTGTCTATACAATTCTCCCTCATCATCTGATGCAACTTTCCTTGAAAAATTTGAAGATATTTGTGATACAATTTTTCTCAACAGTGATAAAAGTATTCTGATCGGTGACTTCAATTTTGATTACTTGAGTGACACTTATTTTTATGTTAAACAAATCAAAATCCTTATAGGAACATATGGTATAAGTCAATTGATTACAGAACCGACCAGAATAACAAATGATAGTAAAACCTTATTGGATTATATATTGTCAAATCATAGCAATATTTCGGCGAGAGTACACTCAAGTCCTGCAATAACTGATCATTCAGTAATTTCTGTTAATATTTATAATGAACGCGACAATCATCAGAAATAAAAAAAAATCAGAAACTTTAATAGTAATAATTTGCTATCGATAAACATCGAACTGATACAATGCCATCGATGTAAATCTGATATATGAGGAAATTTTGGAAACTTGTGAAAATGTAATTAACACGATATCTCCAATTCAAATTGATAGATTTAAAAATAACTTACCATGGTTTGATAGTTCTGTGTTTGATAAGATCAATGAGAGAGATAAATGTTACAGGGAAAACAAATGGAAACTCTTTAAAAAACAAAGAAATGAAGTGGTTCAGTTATTAAGAAATAAAAAACGAATATTATTATGAAAAAGTAGACAGGTATAAGAACAATTCCAAACAAATGTGGAAAACATTAAAAAACTAGTTGATAAGAATGTTAGGGAATTTCCTAAATATATCCCATTTGAAAATGAGAAGGAAATGATGATTATTCGTGATGATTCAGAAATGGCTAATCATTTTAATGAATATTTTGTTAACAGTATTGCCAAAATCATAGAAGAACTAGATGATGACCATTCATGGTGTAATCTTAATTATAACATATATCCTGAATTTTCGGAGTTCAGAACTATAACACTTAAAGAATTGAGTAATATTGTTTCCTCACTAGATAATAAATGCAGTTTGAACGAGATCCTCAATGCTAAAATTTTGAAATATATATTTGAAGCTATTGGACATGTCATCTTAAACCTCACTAATACATCTCTCGAAATATAAAAAATTCCAGATATATTAAAAGTCAGCACTATTGTTCCTATTGCCAAAATTACTAACACAACGCTGGCAAACGAATTCAGATCTGTCAATACATTACCCCCTATTGAAAACATTTTGGAAATCGTAGTTTATAATCAGTTATTGGAGCACATCAATTGTAATGATATTTTGCTTAGTAATCAATCCGGTTTTCGTAAACAGCATTCATGTGAAGCAGCATTGCAGCTGTCCATAACCAAGTTCAAAAATGACATAGATAATGGTAAATATGTTGTGGCAGTTTTCTTAGATCTTAAAAGAGCTTTCGAGACTATCGACCGAAATATACTATTAACAAAATTACAACAATATGGAATTCGAGGCAAAGTACACAAATGGTTTGAAAATTACTTAGAGGACAGGAAGCAGAGAGTCAGAGTTAGAAATACAATTTCAAATGAAATTTGCAATAATCTGGGTGTACCTCAGGGGAATGTTTTAGGACCTCTTCCCTTTATATTATATTTGAATGATATTGATCTTTATGTGAATTGTGAATTCATAAATTTATTTGCCTTATTTGCCTTGGAGAGTAGGAGGCATATGGGAAGTTAATATTTGAAATCTTGGTAGTTAAAAACTTCAAGAAGAGGAACTGATCGAGTTAGAGTGGATGGACTTACTGACCTTCATCAGAAGGCCACGAAGGTTAGAAAAGAAAGACTGGGAAAAGTAATGTAGATATGTAAAGAACAGGGGATGTCAACAAGGGCCCACGGTGGCTTACTTGCCTGGCTGCTGCATTGGCCTTCCTCATACAATCAGTACTACTACTATTAGCTGACTTTGTACCCTTGTGCGAAATGAAACCTACAAATAATAGCGTTTTTCCATCAGATTTGCGCAGAACAATATAGACGCGAATGAGTTATCTTAGACTCACCTACTAAACTGCCTGGTCGCGTGAGTCCAGCATTGTTAACGAGGATATGAACGGGTCCTACATTTTCAGTTGTCCAACGGAAAACGTTCAGGATGTCTTCTTCTTTCCTAATGTCGCATTTCAGAGCGTGAAGCTTTCCTGGTTGGCTACCCAGACTTTTGGACAGCTCTTCGATTTTTTCAACCCTTCGTGCTATACCGACAACCTGAAATTGAAGCAGTTAGTTAATGATTGTATCATGGGCCAGGTAGACGAGTGGTTAAAGTGTCGATGTTTCAATCACTTTGGCTGCCAGTCGCAGATTCAAACCCTAGCGACTGCAGACATTTTTCTGATGGTCCGAAAAAGTGCTAGGAATGACACGTCAAAAAGTAAGACCTCGTTAATCCTTGGCACTCACACGTTTCGACTTCTGAGGGCTGACGTTAGTAAGGGGATGATAGCTGGTAAAAGGAAAAAACAATTTTTTTTAAACAATTATATATGAGACACGTCTATACAGGCTGATTCACGGTGGATGGCACATTAGACGTTTCTGGTGAACCAGACAACGGATCACTTTGAAAATTTAATGGAGGGCATATTCGGACATTCTCTAGCCAACTAAAATATTTTCGACAATGCGGTGTTGCCGCTTCTATTAGAAAGCAGTAGCAACTTTGATTCTTCAAATGAAACACTCTGTATATAATATTATTTTTGGAATCTCCAACAATTGCCCGACAACTTTTCTTGATATTTCCCTATACCTATCTGTTACCGTTTTCGAAATAAAAATTAATTTCAATTTTTTTCTTCGAAAATCATGACTTCTAAAAATGCCGATATCTTTTAGTTAAGAAGTACTATGATATCGAAATTTGGTTTGGAGTTAGGTGATACTCGGACACTTCCCACACGTTAGCCTAATCTCCGTTACTTCAATACAGGGTGGTAAAACAATACAGTTTTTTCGTTTGCTTGAAAAAGTTGCTGAAATTTGATTATTTTAAATGGATCACCCTGTATATTATTGAATATTCGGAAAGCTGCTGAAATTTTCTTTCTTTCTATGTATCATACCTATACCTAACTTGTCAAGTGACGGACTTATGAGCATTTATTTGTGAAAATGTCCCTTCAGAATGGTATTTCCATTCGGTATTTGGTAAGCAGGCCATGATTACTATTTGACAATAGCGTTGTGACATTCTCCTAATAATATCGACATTTTCGTCACTTTAGAAGTTGCAAATACCTTCAAAACGATGGAACATAACTATTCAAACGAAGTTCTTATGAATTTGTTTATTATTTTTGGACAGTGTGATAAAATTATCAGCAGAACATGTAGAAAGTTCAATGAAATGTATCCGAATCTGCCGCCAATGAACCTCAAGAAATTTATACGAATTCAGAACAATTTCAATGCATTTGGATCAACTTTAAAAGCACCAAGAAACTTGCCTCGACTCGTAACTTCTGAAGACAACCAGATTAATGTCTTAGCATATTTTCACGCATTTCCCGAGTCATCGATAAGAAGTGCTGAAGAAGATTTGGGTATAAAATATTCATCGGTTCAAAGAATCTTGCGAAGACATAAAATGCATGATTATAAATTCACCAAAATTCAAGCAATGAAGCCTCAAGACCCTCAACAGAGAGTAGAATTTTGTGAAATGTTGTTGACACGCATTCAAGAAGATCCACTTTTTTTAAATAAAATTATTTGGACTGATGAATCGAAATTTTCGAGAGAAGGGATTTTCAATAGAAAAAATCGTCATTATTGGTCCAGTGAAAATCCTCACGTCACAAAAGAAGCCGGATTTCAAGAAAAATTTAGTTTTAATGTCTTCTGCATGTTGATGGACAACAAATTGAGGTACGTGATATACGAGGAGTCATTAACATCCAGAAGCTACCTGAATATTTTGGAGAATACTGTAGAGAGTTTCGTGGATAATCTGCCACTCGAAGAATATCGAAACTGTTGGTACCAACTAGACGGAGCTCCTGCACATTGCACAAGAGAAGTGATCGCAGAACTGGAATGACTTTTTGACGATCGGTGGATAAGGCGCTTGGGACCATGGAATTGGCCAGCGAGATCACCCGATCTTAATCCATTAGATTTTTATTTGTGGGGAATGTTTAAAGAAAAAGTTTACAAAATACCCGTACGTTCGAGAGATGAATTGTTAGAAAGGATTGCCCAAACATTTGAAGATTTGGATCCCAATGAAATCAGATCTGCCACCACGAAAGCAGTCAACACCCGCATTTTAAAGTGCTTGGAAGTGAACGGCCAGCGATTCGAACATATTTTGAAATATTCCACATGATTGTTTTACTTTTTTATAATTATTCATATTAATATTTCCAATTTCAAGTTTCTTGGTGCTTTTTTAAAGTTTATCCAAACATATTGAAATTGTTCTGATTTCGTATAAATTTCTTGAGGTTCATTGGCGGTAGATTCGGATACATTTCATTGAAGTTTCTACATGTTCTGCTGATAATTTTGTCACACTGTCCAAAAATAATAAACAAATTCATAAGAACTTTGTTTGAATAGTTTTGTTCCATCGTTTTGAAGGTATTTGCAACTTCTGAAGTGACGAAAATGTCGATATTATTAGGAGAATGTCACAACGCTACTGTCAAATAGTAATCATGGCCTGCTTACCAAATACCGAATGGAAATACCATTCTGAAGGGACATTTTCACAAATAAATGCTCATAAGTCCGAAACTTGACTAGTTAGGTATAGGTATGATATACATAGAAAGAAAGCAAATTTCAGCAGCTTTCCGAATTTTTAATAATATACAGGGTGTTCCATTTAAAATAATCAAATTTCAGCAACTTTTTCAAGCAAACGAAAAAACTGTATTTTTTTACCACCCTGTATTGAAGTAACGGAGATTAGGCTGACGTGTGGGAAGTGTCCAAGTATCACCTAACTCCAAACCAAATTTGGATATCATAGTACTTCTTAACTAAAAGATATCGGCATTTTTAGAAGTCATGATTTTCGAAGAAAAAAATTGAAATTAATTTTTATTTCGAAAACGGTAACAGATAGGTAAAGGGAAATATCAAGAAAAGTTGTCGGGCAATTGTTGGAGATTCCAAAAATAATATTATATACAGAGTGTTCCATTTGAAAAATCAAAGTTGCTACTGCTTTCTAATAGAAGCGGCAACACCGCATTGTCGAAAATATTTTAGTTGGCTAGAGAATGTCCGAATATGCCCTCCATTGAATTTTCAAAGTGATCCGTTGTCTGGTTCACCAGAAACGTCTAATGTGCCATCCACCGTGAATCAGCCTGTATAAGTACGATGTCGAATAATCAACTGTCTTGTCCAGGTATGCCAGTCAAGTGGTAACGATGTAAAATGACCCTAGGAATTCCTTACCTATAATTAAATAGCAACGAAGTCGGGAATTTCTCGTCTGGTAATTGCCAAAAATCCCAAAAAGGTTATGGTGTATTTCTGAATAATTGCAAAAGAATTTTACTGGAAGATCGCTTCAAAGAATGTGATTTTATAGCGTTGATTTGGGGGAAAACCTAGTTCAGAAAAACTAATAGCGTTGCTATGAGAATGCTTTGATTTTAGACTGAAATGAGGGGTCCAAACTAGTGCTTCATATCGCACTAGCGAAACGTTAAAAATACATTCCTTACGAAGTCCCTTAAACACGATGGAAAGTGATCATTGATTCACTTATTTTAAAATTGATAATTTGTTTCAAACCAGTATCGAAACCTTTACCAATTTCTACGAATGGAGTGAAGGGCGAGAACAGAACACCATACGAGTATAATGGATGAACAAATACTTGTTTTACTTACATTAACACCGGCCTCAACTAGAGCTTTCGCAATTGCCGCCCCAATACCGGCACTGGCTCCCGTAACTATGGCAACTTTGTTCACCCAACGGTCCATTTTCTTACAAAAAATCAGCAACTACCTGTAACTGACGAAATTCTTCAATTACTCATTGTACCTAGTTGTTGGCGCTATCAACCCTAAAAAAGAACACTGGTACGATCACAGTATTGTTCGACAGGGTACTAACCCGGGAACGTCTTTTCTAGTAATTTGCTGTTGATTTTCACAAAATTTTGGTTTGCAAAACTGCCACATATGTTTCGCCAATGCAATGGCTTCTTCAAGCAGAAGTATACTTCTTCTTGAAGGAGTAGTGGTAGTACTAATTACAAGATCTCTACTTGAAAGTTGTTATGTGCACCAATAGTAATTTACCACCAGTAAAATTTGGTGATGGAGAAATAGACCCCGTTTTATTGATATTGATTGTGGTCAATAGAATGACAATATTGTGGAAGACTTTGAAGGTTGAGTGTAAGAGAGTACTTTCTCATCTAGTATATAATATTATTACTACCGAAAAAAGCATTTATTATTTTTTTTTTGTTTTTTTGTTATTATCATTATTATTATATATTGGAAGAGTAGGTACGAAGAAAAATAAATCCAGAGCGTTATATGCAGAAGTTTTTGATCAGGAACAACTTTAATTAATATTAGAGAGATATTGCAGTTTTAAATAACGTCAGGCAGTAATAAAGTCGACGTTATTTTGACATGTACGCACGCGCACTGTGAATCTAGAATAAGGTCAACTTTATTAAAATACTGCCTGCCTCTATTAGTGGACGTTTAAAGGCGAGGATTAATATTCCTTTATTTCCATTTCGGGTGAGATCGTAAATTATCGTGACATGATCAGTGGATATAACATGGCTCTGGCTGATAAATATTTGAGATTTTCAACAAGAGACAACGTAGAAGTTCGTTTGGACAATTCCATCTTCAGAATAATTTCTTCTAATTGTGAAATCAATTATGCAGAGAGAAAAATCCAAGAAATAAATTTGATTTAGTTCAAGAACGCATCTGTCAATCACGTGTAAATAAGGGACGAACAGACGAAACTTGCAATATCTCTCAGCTAATTGGGCGATGATTTGATATTTTATTTTTATACCAGCTTCATGAATGTCACAGAGTTTTTAAATTGTTTGGGTTTTCCATTACTAAATGTTAAGTTGATGATATGACTAAGGGGGTGCAGAATGTATTTTGCAGTTAGTTTTAATAAAAATGTGGTGAATCCATCGTATCCAGGTGCACTACAATTTTTTAATGAATTGATTTGGAGGAGTACTTCGTTTTCTGTAAGAGGAGTTAAAAATAAAGAGTTATTATTAATGGGAATATTGTTCAATGAGAAATCTTGTGGTATGTTTATTCTTTCAATCATTTTAGTGCCTATGTTAGTGAAATATTCATTACAAAAATTTGCCATTTCGTTATTGCTATTGAAAGTTTGTCCATTTTTATCGCATATATGTATGTGTTCTCTTTCCAGACTTGCCATTTGTTGCCTCAGAAATTACTTGATAAATTTTTTTCATGTTATTTTGATTTTGTGTTATTGTGTTTTTATAGTAGTCGTGCTTGCATTTTTTTTAAAGACTATTTAGTTTATTCCTAAAAGCTTTGTATTGTTCTTCTAATTCTACCGAAAAATTATTACACAAACATTTTTTAATCTCTTGTGAGTAAGGCCTTCTGTGATCCAAGGCTTCATTTTTTTATCAATTTTTTTCCGAATAGTTTTTATAATTGATCATTCATTTATCACATGTTGAAAAGTGTCTGTGAATACGTCTGTAGCTACTTGGGCGTCATTTGATGCGGTAACCTTAGTCCAGTTTTCATTTTCTAGTAATGATAGTAGTTTTTCATCATTTCACTTTTTTGATTGTGTGAGAATCTTTGTTTTTATTTTTTTGGATCCGAACCCGGAGATTCGGAGTGTTCTTCCTCTGCTCGCTAGGTGGAGCGGCTTAGAAACCGCTTTATCGCGTGAACCAAGCTACGAAGTGTGTAATGGTTTGGACGGGGAACATATGGCTTCAGTGCTGTCTGTATTGACCTACCCTTGCACTGATGAGAGGCAACAACCTCAAAACTAGTCTGCAGGTGGTCACCCTGTCCAAATCAAAACATAATTCTGCTGTTTGGTCACAGATGGCACTTGCAATTGCGTCCTCTGGTATTTTCAGGAACGTTGCACAAGTATCTGTTAGATTTAATTCAATACCCGTCGTGGTCTTAGCAAGGGGAGTAGTTGTTTTCTGTCAGGTACTTGCCTTGATAAGCCTGCTTAGTAGGTGTATATGGGAGTAAAGGGTTCATCATCGGTCGGCAACGACTGTTCGTTACTAAACGATCTCCCAAAGAATTCTGTTTTCTTCATTATTATATATTATTATATTGTGCAATAATATTGCATTGTCCCAGTTCAGCAAAATTTGTACCAAACCGACAAACATTAGATAATAGATACATTTTTATTATTATTTTTTTATCAATCAAATCAAATATACTTTATTGTCTGAAGAACATAATTCTTATTGACAAAGTCACATAAAAGAAAATACCTAACAATAATTATTGTGTTTCTACATATAAATACAATATATATATATATATATATATATATATATATATATATATATATATATATATATATATATACATACATACACATACATATACATATACGCATACATACCATACATGCACAACAAAGTAAATAAAATAGAATTGGTACGATATTTTCACCGTAATGGTCAACTACAAACAAGTAAAAATATAAAAATATAAAAATACCAGTACAAATTGAATAATAAATAAAAATACATCATAATTGGCACACAGGTAATTAGAATAAAAATTTATAGAAAATTTCCATCGTCAACAAAAAAATGTATAAATATAAGATTATGAAAAATATAAGAAAATATATAAAAAAAATTAGGAAAATGTCAGTACAAAATAAACCTTAGAACAATTATCATAATATAAAATAGCTAAGAAGGGATGACGAAGTCAACATATTATGCAATTATACTTCATTGTTATCCAGTTCTGAGTTATGTTCAGAGTACCGGCGTGAAGTTAGCGGCTAATTTCCAGCCGAAGATTGTCGAACATCCGAAGATTGCCGAACATCCATAGACGTACTAGTTTTTTTTAATTTCAGGTGGGTACGTGGATTAATTAGTTTTATTGGACTTGGAATATTGTAAAACAGGAAATTACGAGAAATGCGATATAATTTCAATCAAATAGAATAAAAGTGTTCTAATAATTGTGAATAAACTGAAGGTCTACCGAGCTTCTTCCCGAAACGATGACAGAAATTGTTACGTAGTTTTATCACCCGAACATGAATCCGAAGACATTTTGTGGAGTTTCCAATACTTTTTGAGTTATGGCCATTTGAATCTTGATAGCCGAACATTTTCAAACACGAATTTTTCCGTAAAAAATCGCAAAAATGCCTCCTTCTTTTTTGTACACGTTTTTCAGACGTTAATCTACCCATATTTCGTAATTAACATTCCACACACAAAAACTCGACCTTGTTTTAATAGTAAATCTGGTTTTTAGTAATTTTCATTATCATGTTGAGTTGGTAACTTGCGAAATGCTCGGCGACTATTCGAATTCAACTTCTCATTCATTTATATTTTCAACTGTTTAATTCGCGTCATTTTGTACTAAGTTTGTTATAAAAAAAAATAATAGAAAATTTTTAAAAACGAAGTCGCCCGAACTCAACTCGACTTAATTTCAGTGCGACTTCGGGTGACTTCGGACGCACTTTGAAGCGTTTTGATCAACTCTCAGTGACATTTTCAACACATTTTCCATCTCCAAGGTGAAAATCCAAAATATACAAATTGTAGATATTGATCTCTACTTCTAGATACCATTTACAGAATTTAAATATGACTATTTCCCTCAAATCGGCGAATTTTTCAAGATGTGCCCTCAAATTGTTTATAACGCGATTGTGCAGAAACTACACATCGGACAGATAACATCTTGCGTGCAATTGAACAACATATTATTATCTATCAGTTTCCGCAATATTGTTTGACCAGCTTCAGATTTATAAAAATTTAAAAAAATTAAAAAATGTTCTCGTTTTCGAGGTTTTCCGGATTTTCTCAGTGGAAAATACATCGACCCGGTTGTATGAGAATCCATTTTGTAGGTTTTATAAATTTCTACAAAAGTTTGATTGACTGTAAACCGATTCCATGAATAATCTTTGAGATATTTCCAAAAAACCAAAAATGTTCACTATTGCCTGTTTAAAAAATCCACAAATCGATTTTGCTGGGGCGAAAACTGGGGTTTTCATTAACGAACTATTTTAAAAATTAGTATATAGGCCATTTGCTTCTTTTATTTTAAGGGAAAAAACCTCCATAGCTTGGTCTAGTACGAACCCACCTGAAATTTAAAAAAAGTAAGTACGTCTATGGATGTTCCGCAATCTACGGCATTTTGACCGATAAATTCACGCCGACTTCAAAGTTAATTTTAAAAAATCGATTTCTTAATTTGTACCGAACAGACGAACAAATAAACAAAATACCGACGTGGTAATTGATACATTTTTTCCTACTGTTAGGAGTTTTCTATTGCCGAACGCCAGCCTATGATGGTACGTACGTCCAGTATATATTAGTCATGTGCCGCGCATCGTCATATGCCGGTTTTTAGGGATCTTCAACAAAAACGTTTGGCTGGCGGGAGGCGAGAAAAATAGCATGGGAATGGGAAGTAAGTTGGTGTTGACTCGAGAGTTGGTATGGAGTTTCTGAAATCATTTGTTCTTGGGGGATTGTTTAAATATATTCATTTTGTGTTGAAGTGATACCTATGGTTGGAATAAAAGGTAGAAATTATATTTATTTGGGTTTGTTGATATTATCTTTGATTTGAAAGGTTTAATACCTGGTTGATGCAATAAAGTTTGGAGTTTTCCATTAATGGAGGAAAAACGTTGTTACTCCGAATCAGTGTGTTTCAATATATTTTTATTGGATGTGTTTTCATTTGATTGTCGATTATTAAACAGAATAAATTCTGACAAACACATATTTTGAAGAATTTGTGTTTTGCTCTTACGATCATTGGTACGGAGCTTTTCTTCAATACTGAATATTTAATACTTGTTGATATTTGTATAGATGTTTACAAAAGTAGTGTTTTGAAAAGAGGTTTTATTTGGGTATTTATTGGTTGTACATGAGTCTTAGCACATTGGAATTGAGTGAATATATATAGTTTAGCTATCGAAAATTCAAGGACTTGTAACGTGCCTGTGTGAGAAGTTACATGTCATTCGGTGATTTGCACGTGCCTGTGTGAGAAGTTGCATATCACCGTTGTATTCATTTCAGCCTGACGATTGTAACGTGCCTGTGTGTGAAGTTATCTATTATCAGACTGATTTGAGTGTTTATTGGCTTGCAACGTAGCTTGGTCAGGAGTTGCCTGCTTTTGTTGGATTTTCGAGAAGCGAAGGACTTGTAACGTGCCTGTGTGAGAAGTTACATGTCTGTGAGCTGTATTGGAAATATAATAACTACTAACGTGCCTGTGTGAGAAGTTAGGTGTTATTATATGTACAGTACTGAGATGAGGTACATTGACTTGCACGTGCCTGTGTGAGAAGTTGCAAGTCAAAGTGTTGACTCATCAGTTCATTTTTATGATTTCATTGAAAATGAGATTTGCTTGATTTGAAAATAAAAGCTCTAGCATTGTTAAAGAGAATTCATTGTGATTTGGCTCATGATATCAGCCTTTTTGAAGCCTACCCAATAATTCTTTGGATTATTGATATTTGATCATTCCGCTGGAAGAAACCATGTCCTGATTTATGTATATGTGTGTAAATAAATTCGTAGTTTCAATAAATGAATCAATTTTTCAGAACTAGGAGCTGAAGTGGTTCGGATTCCACTTTTATTTAAACTGTAGGTCCCGGAACTCCCTTGCTCGCACAAGCTCTGCTTTTGAGGGGTTTTCTCCGAAGACCTGGGAGTTTCGTAAAAACAAATTTAACAAAATTTAATTTAATTATCAATATGAAGTTCCTAAACCCCACAAAAAAAAAAAGAACCTAACACTACTATTCAAATTCTGCCTATTCGAGTTACCACATACCTTCAAAGCACTATGAAACAGCTACGATAACTAGGAAAACCTACTAATGAATTCGTTGTGAGCATCCAACTATTTAATTAAACTCATCTACCACCGGGTAGTGGGAGAAAAGATCAATCTCGCTTAAATTCATGCTGAGTCATTTTGAATAGTCAGAAACGTTACTGCAGGGCCGGCTCTACAGGTTTGTCTGCTAGTGTGCACATTCCAAAGTAGCACCCCTATTGGAGGCTATTGAATTTTCTCTATTATTATTCATTGAATTCATGTATAAATCGACAAGGCAAATATAATATTTCCAGTCACTTCACTTACCATTTTAACTTTCCACTTCTAGTTTTTTAATATTTTTTTCTTCAATGAAACACAAAGACTGGAGGTGGAGACCATGAAACGAACTGAATTACTGAAGTAGATTAAAAGACGATGTCAATGACACCTTTATACAGTGTTGTCCACTAAGTGTGCAACAAATGAGAAACTTGTTTATTATCGATTTCTCAGAAAATTTTATTCTTGACAAAAGTTGGTGCATGTTCCAAAACTATACCAAGTGTACCAGAAATGGCTTCATGACAAACACCATACCGGATAGGCCAAAAAATATAAAGTTCGTTCAAGAGTAAAGTACCCTTATTTAAAAAAATATAGAAATATGTCGAAGAAAAAAGTTGCTTAGAATTAAAAGTTATGTTCAGATACGAAGTCATGGCCTGCTATTCGAATTTTTTTTTTTTTCGTTTGGAAAATATTGAATTACCCCCGTACGATACATATTTTTACTATTTTGATTTAATATGTATGTGAAGTAGCCACAATCAAATCAGTTTGGAGTATTTTTTATCAAATTAAAGTGTATTTGTAAAATTTACTTGGATTTGTATTTTTTTAGGTGACCGTCAACTTCATGTTTGTTGCAACGATATTTAACAGAACTCTAGAATAAAACAAATACTCTTTTTAACGAGGCAAATACTTTCCGAAGTAAATGTTCACATTAAGAAACTGTCAATAAAAGTATAAAATTTCTGTTCTTCTGACAACAATGCTTCAACTAGAACAGATATTAAAAAACACTCCAAAATCTATCGCGGATAGCCATGAACAGAAAACACTTACGCCCGAAAACAATACTGTAGTTTGATAGTGTGGCGTCTTGAAACTTGCCTGTCAAACGTTTTCATATTTGTCCTTAATTAAAAATGCCTCGCCCAGTAGTATTAACGTTAATTGAAAAGGCAGAATTAGTTTTAATCTGTGGTGCTGGTTATAAAACAATGCGCGAAGCTGCAAATATTTTCAACGTGCGGCATCCAGACAAACAAATTTGCTATTCAAATGTAAGTAGAATTTTAAAGAATTTCAAACAGACCGGCTCACTAGAATATAAACATAATACGGAGGCGTACGAAACCTGTATGCACAGAAGAAAACCAGCTTGACGTACTTCAAGCAGTAGTAGAAAATCCTAGATGGTCTACCCAAGAAATTAGTGATTATACCGGCATAAAAAAACCTCTGTGAAGCGTATTCTCAAGAAATATAAGTACTATGCTTACAAACCTACATTCATTTGTACATTGCAAGAAGAGATATGATTTTTCCATGTGGATTCAGGGTGAAATAGAAGAACAAAGAGATTTTCATCGATGTATTCTGTTTGGAGATGAATCGACTTTTACAACAAATGGGGTTCTATCATCACAAAATTGCAGATGGTGGTCAGATGTCAACCCAAAGGACCCCGCACAAATCAAATAGAAAATGGATCCCTGTCGAATTGGCTGAAATTTGAATATGTTGTAGTTTATCCCCTTCTGATCAAAAGTCTCCATTGGCCCGATACCTAAAAATAGACAGTTATGTAGGTATCGAAAGTCAAAAGTTGCAACTTGTGCAAATCGACCATGTATGTATGACTTTGTCCAGTTTTGACAGGAATAATAACTATTTCTGAATTGTCAATAAATGTCAAGTTTCTACAAAAGGTAGTGTTTTGAAGATTCTTATCCTCGCATTATTTTGAATAATATGGCTTTTAAAAGAAAATGCCGACAAATGTGAAATCGCCATACGCAGACGAGAGCAAAGGAAGAAATGCAAATTATTTTTCGATCGCGTGAGAGATTTGCACTAGTCGCAACTTTTGACCTTCGATAACTAAAAAACTGTCCATTTTTAGGTCTCGGGCCCATAAAGACTTTTGATCGGAAGGCTATAAACTACAAAATATCCAAATTTCAGAAAATTCCACAGGGATCCATTTCTCATTTGATTTGTGCGGGGTCCTTTTATTATATTTCACGTCTCGTTCTCAAGATCACATATGTAGTACCCCATTTTCCCCCAGGTGTTGCCCACAATTTTTCAAAGCTAAGCTTTTTTCCCGCCTGAAGCTCTCCTCCTCGCTCATATCCGGTTCCGTCGTCATTACTCATTTTTGTGCCAAGGTGAAATTAAAATACGAAATTAGTCAAAATTGTAATAAATACAAGAAAAACGATATGGGAAAACACTCCAAAAGATCTAGAAGTCCGGACTCTTCAGATTCCGAGGATGAAGATGGAAAATTAAGACAGCTCTTAAGAAAATTGGAGAAAAAATTGAGACAAATCGAAAAGAAAGATGGCGATTCGGACAGGGACGAAAAAGAAGATAGGCTTCGTTCGGTACACAGATCGCCCTCAGTCTCAGGCAGATCAGTCTCCTCATCGGGGAATGAAGGAAGTATGGACAATGGTAAGAATATTGTTCAACTTGGAAGTTCAAGTAAACATTAGATTAAGGTCTTTAATCTATGTGACATGGGAATCCCCGATCCCTACTGCGCAGTTCTTGTGCAGGTAGGTTATGTCATGCCACAGTTCTTGTGCATAGACAGTTACGAGAGTTTCCTTCTTCTTCTCAATCCTGAAGGACATTAAGGTACAACATAACCTCCTATTCGACAGAAGAAGAAGAAGATCAGGGATTCTAAGATCACAGTTCTTGTAATCCATGCCAGATACTGGGACGAATAGAAATAGAAGAAGAACCGAAAAAGTTGGGTTATGGTTATAGTTACAAACCAAGAAGACTAAAAACAAGGAGGGTTTAATAAGTTCTAGCCAATCAGAAACTTGTATCATCAACGCGTCATAGTGACGTACTTGGATATGAGTACAGAGTCGAACTCGAATCAAGCAACAAAACTGTCTCATATACCAAGAGCTAGTCCGTCACTGTCTATAGAGAACGGCGGCCATGACATGTATAACTACGTCACATTTCGTCACAAATGTTCTTTCATCTCTTTCTACTAGTGTCCCCATTGTCTTATGGGAATCAAACCAAGAGGAGAGAGATCCCCTGTTGTTGGAAGAGGCTGACGTGCCTCCGCTAAACACGGTCATTTTGCAGATACTGGGGGAAGATAGGTTGAAACATTCAGAGGAGGGTGATATAATCCATAAAGATATAGCGGTCAGATGGGATTGCATTCTGAAAGCAGGGTTAGAAGAATCAGTTCGTACAACTCTCATGAAGAAGTATCCCCCAGCAAAGAACTGCTCTGCAGTCGGGGCCCCTAAGATGAATAAGGAAGTAAAGGCAGCCTTGACCGAGTCCGCCAGGAATAGGGATGAGAGGTTGCTGAAAGCCCAGAGTCAGGTGGGTGCCAGCCTTTCAGCAATCGGCAAAGCTGACAACAAAAATCAATACTATCAGAAAACAAACGTTTGGTGTGGTATATTAAATGATACATTACTAGGTCCTTTTTTTTCGAGAGAATTTGAATGGTGACAGGTACTTGAACTTTTTGGAAACTGAAATAGGAGAGTTTTTGGATGATATGGTATTAGAAGAACGGCAAAAAGTAGGGTTCCAACATGCCGGATGTCCTGCCCATTCTACTAGAAATGTTTCTTAGTGGCTGAATAGGACATTTCGTAATAAATAATTAGGAAGAAATACCGGCCCTCGATGGCCTCCTCGTTCTCCAGTCCTTACACCTCTGGATTATTTCTTATGGGGATACTTAAAACAAAAAGTCTACAGAGATCGCCGTTTTTGCCATATCGAAATTGAGTTCTCTAGCTATAGTTCTAATTACATAACATCCAGAGGAGAGTTTTTTTGTTAATGAATTCACATGATCTTGGAACCTCAATTTATTGTCAATATATAGTCCAAGGAACTTGCAAGAGGTTTTATTTTGAATTAGCTGTGTTTCAAGGTACAAGTCATGATGTTCATATTTGAAGGTGAGAAGGTTTGTTTTTGAAATATTGAAGCTCAGTGAGTTCGAATCACACCAATCCTTCACTAAGCCTAAATCATGGTATACCCGATTTTTAAGAACTTCAGTGTTTTTACCCCGCCAAAGAAGGGTAGTGTCGTCCGCAAATAGTGTGAAATTTCCATGAATATCTATGTTTGTCAGGTCATTCAGATACAGCAGGAACAGCAGTGGTCCAAGGATAGATCCTTGTGGAACCCCATTTGTGATCTATAATTTATTTGATGTCTGATCATTCACTTTAACAACTAAAAGGGCATTTGTTTTATTCTATTCTATTCTATTATACCACCCCACTCAAACACCTACAGCAAATTATCTGTGTGTGAAAAAAACACCTGCTAAATAAATAAAAATGAGCTTGTGTCTCTGGACTGCTTTCAAATGCATTAAGGTTTCGTCAAACCAAAGTGGGACGCGGGACGCGGGAGCGGGAATGGAAAATGGGAACCGTGCTAATTGCTAGAAAAACAGTAAACGAAGCAAACCATATATATTTCTCTGCTTGTCTGCATTCCGGAATACGAATATTCACACCGGTATGTATTTTCCATATCCTACTATCGAATTTAGCCTCGCATTCATCCCGCTTCCCCGTTGGTTTGGGGAAACCTTTATGGAATCGTGCGCGTGCCGACAAAGGATTTCATGAAAGATAACCAACTGATATTCCGTACTTTGTTTTTACTTTCGGCGGCATGTTTGTAACGGAACTTGTCAATTTTTCAATGGATATAACAATTGATAAAGTTTTGCTGGATGTTAATAATGATCCTGATCTGCCCAACTTCAAAAGGACGACGTTTTATAAGTTTCTGAAAACAATTAATTTCAAATTCGAAAGAAGGAATAGCATGCTGCTAGACAAGGAAGATATAGTAGTATGGAGAAGAGAATACTTAACAAAAATTAGGAAGCTCAGGGAGGAAAATCGTAAAGTTTATTACTTGGACGAAACCTGGATTAATGCGGGCCATACAAAATCGAAAGTCTGGATGGATAAATCCGTGAGTTCATCAAGGCAAGCCTTTTTGAATGGACTTTTCCCAGACTTGGGAAATGCCACAGGTAACTTTTTCATTCACGGTCACTTCCCCGTTTAGATTACATAAAAAACTCAACCTATTAATGGGATTTGAGGGCAGACTTCAAATAACAGCTTCACTTGGAAATATTGAAATTAAAAGTATATCAACATTCAACTCTCATGAATTCTCACATGTTATAAGAAAAACGTCGAAAGACAATCTCTTTCTTCAAGAACAATTCGGATTCAGAACAATTCGGATTCAGAAAAAATCATTCGACCACATCGGCTATTAGCAGATTGACACAAATTGTAAATAAAGGTTTCGAAAACAATGATTTCATTTATGCAAATTACCTGGACTTGACAAAGGCGTTTGATTGCGTTTCACATGATATTTTACTCAAAAAACTTCAATATTATAATATCCATGAAGAAAGTATCAACTTGATAGAAAACCGAGCCCAATTCGTTCTTTTCCAAAATAAAAAATCTTCTCAACTCAATATACAATATGGTGTCCCCCAAGGATCCGTTTTAGGACCACTGCTTTTTCTTGTATTTATAAATGACTTGCCCTATTCATCTCCACTATCAAAGTTTATACTATTTGCTGATGACAGCACGTTCATACATTCAGGAAAAAATTTAAGTACTCTGATTTCCACAGTTGAAACTGAAAAAGAACGAATAGAACGATGGTTCTTATCAAATAAACTGAAAGTCAATGAATCGAAAACAGAACATATGCTTTTCAGTATGAGAAATACTGGCGAAATTAGATTCACATCCAAGTGTACCAAATTTTTAGGAGTTTACATTGACGAAAAAATGACCTGGCAAGAACACTGTAAATTTCTATGTAAGAAATTGTCGAGCTTTACTTTCTTACTACGAAGTCTTTCGAAAATCGTGAACCTGAGTACTTCACTTACAGCTTATCACGGCCTCATTCAATCCTCCATATCCTATGCCATATTAGTATGGGGACACTCAAGCCAATGCTCTCAAATCTTCAGTATACAGAGAAAAGCTGTAGGGACAAATTCAAAGAACATAAGGTATTAACTGTACCCTGTATATATATATATATATATATATATATATATATATATATATATATATATATATATATATATATATATATATATATGAAAATAGGTAATTCGTGACTGACAATAACTGTAGAATTGAAAATATCTTGAGGTTGCAGTCTGATATTGGATTTAAAGAAAACTCTTTGTCATCTTGCCAAGCTTTCGGAAATGTTTATTTCCTTCCTCAGGACAACTACAAAAGGACAATTTAATAAATGCAGAAAAAAAATATTGAATCTACTTACATAACTTGAGTAAAAATAGAAATTAGCATCAAAAAAAGAATGTTGTATATAAAAATATTAGACAGATAAAATTTTAAATGAATGTCAATCAACTTCAAAAATGATGAGAAACAATCAAGTAACTCTACTGGGTATATCAGCATTACTATAATTTTTCAACTTATCTCTGTTCAGTTTTAAAATATAAGTGTAAATTTTACTCAAATTATTGAGATCAGTTTTTTTATTTAGGCTGTTACTCTCTTCATTAATTTGCAACATTTCTAAAAATGTCCTTTTAAAAATGTTGTTTTCTATTCCAAGTACACTAACATTATCAAAACTCATTCGATGGTCAAATTTATTAACATGTTGAGCCAATGCACATGAATTCATATTTCTTTTACAATCACTTTTATGTGATGTTATTCTACCTTTCAAGAGTCTAGATGTTTGTCCAATGTATACTTTATTACAATCGTTACAAGGAATTTTATAAACAACATTCTAATTTTGGGTTGTTTCTAGAGGTGTTTTCAATTTTGAAAAAAGTTTACTAATGGTCTTAATGTTTTTTTGTCCAATTTTGATATTAGTTTCTTTAATTGATTAATGTTATTAAAGAAACTAATATCAAAATTGGACAAAAAAACATTAAGACCATTAGTAAACTTTTTTCAAAATTGAAAACACCTCTAGAAACAACCCAAAATTATAATGTTGTTTATAAAATTCCTTGTAACGATTGTAATAAAGTATACATTGGACAAACATCTAGACTCTTGAAAGGTAGAATAACATCACATAAAAGTGATTGTAAAAGAAATATGAATTCATGTGCATTGGCTCAACATGTTAATAAATTTGACCATCGAATGAGTTTTGATAATGTTAGTGTACTTGGAATAGAAAACAACATTTTTAAAAGGACATTTTTAGAAATGTTGCAAATTAATGAAGAGAGTAACAGCCTAAATAAAAAAACTGATCTCAATAATTTGAGTAAAATTTACACTTATATTTTAAAACTGAACAGAGATAAGTTGAAAAATTATAGTAATGCTGATATACCCAGTAGAGTTACTTGATTGTTTCTCATCATTTTTGAAGTTGATTGACATTCATTTAAAATTTTATCTGTCTAATATTTTTATATACAACATTCTTTTTTTGATGCTAATTTCTATTTTTACTCAAGTTATGTAAGTAGATTCAATATTTTTTTTTCTGCATTTATTAAATTGTCCTTTTGTAGTTGTCCTGAGGAAGGAAATAAACATTTCCGAAAGCTTGGCAAGATGACAAAGAGTTTTCTTTAAATCCAATATCAGACTGCAACCTCAAGATATTTTCAATTCTATATATATATATATATATATATATATATATATATATATATATATATATATATATATATTACAATGTCATTATACATAAAAGAAAACTTGCATGAATATATAAACCACTCCCAAATTCATGACTACCCTACACGAAATCGTCAAAACATCCAAGTCAATTATTTGAGACTGTCGAGAACACGCGATGGAATCTCCTATTGGGCACCTATAGGGGAACTAGAATTCAAAAATTTCAAATTGAAACTCAAACAATTTCTTCTACAACATGCGTTTTATGATGTCAATGAGTTTTTCAATGGTACTCTTACATTTCAGAACAACTCAATTAGGCTACGGTTATAGTGGATGCGTGTTCTGACGAACTATCGTTCTGACGAACACGTCAGAATTGTTGGTCAGATCGACTGTGGTTATAGTGAATACGAAGTCTGTGTTATCGAGATATTCAAAGATGGCTGAAACGGAGAATTTAGCACTTGATTTGCAATTTTTAGAAAGCTCTTTATTGAAAATATTACTACTGATGGGGAGCAAAACAGAACGCGCGAATAAACTATTTTCATCAAGACCAATTACGGGAGAATACCACACGTTGTTTCCAGACCTGTTAGAGCAACCAAACAAATTTTTCGAGTACTTCAGAATGTTACCATGGACGTTTAACTACATTCTAGAAGGAATCGAAGAAAGGATTACAAAGCAATCAAATTTTGTTGAAAGCATATCTGCTAAAGAACGATTGGCGCTAACATTAAGGTAAGGTGCACTTTGTTATGCCTGTTATTTAATTCGAAAGAAACAGCACTTAACTGTTATAATTCCACTTTATTTTAGTATGCAGTTGGATACTTTTACTGATAAGGGTTGGTATTTGCAAAACAGGATGCTAAGGTATCATACTGCCGGTTTTCAGAACTTGGCCTAGAAAGAGTCACCAATTCAGGAGAACTAGCGTAATCATAATTGTCCATGTGGTATTGCAACCTGTGTACACTACTTGGCCCAGACAAGGTCGTAAATTCTGAAGGGCTCCCAGAATTTTCCAAATGATGTTCAGAACTTTGTACACTACTTGGCCTAGAAAGTTCTGCTGAGGGGCAGCTATTACGAGATGGATTCGTTGACGTGGAATTGCGGGATGCACATTGTTGCCTTGCAAGTTTCTGTTCATCACTAAACACCTGTTGTAATTTCATTCTCACATCCATTTTTGTTTCTTCAGGAATTTTTCTTAAATAGGGTAGTAAGCTCATTAGGAAGTGATAGTCAGCATCCTCTTGAATTTGTGCTTGGCTATACACGTCTATTTTTCGCTTGAATTCGTGCAACTTTTTCTCCTCGATATTCAAAAGTTGCTTAATTGCATCAGCTTTGAGAGTTTTTGCACGTTTGTTTGGAGGTGGAACAAACGCGGAAGTCTTACCGTGTTGTTCCCTTTCTGCTGTTCTCGAGGCGTCTTGGTCGTCGGCGACGTTTTCATTAGTTTCAACAACAAAATCTGTCAAATCGTCAGATTCTGTAGCATCATTTCCTGATTCGTTTCCGGCTTGAGTATCAATTTCCGGTTCCAAAATGCTGCTCTGTAATTTTCTACTTGTGAACTGATCCTTTAAAAACATCATAATTTTAAAATACGGCCATTTCGATGCCTTATCTGATCCTCCCTCCTGACCAGAACGAGTTTTCGGTATCTTGTTCAACTCTTTACGAAAGGTATCTCGTAGACCAAGCCACTTGTTTTTTGCGGCTTCCACTACAAATAAAACAATATATACTTACTTAGAAAAGGTCAAACCACTTATATATTTTTTTATATAATGATAATTATTTATTTTGTTTCAGGTATCTTTCTACTGGGATGTCGTTTAGAACATTGAGCTTTTCATACAGAATTTCACATACTGCAATACGACAGATAGTTTATGAAACTTGTCTTGCAATTTGGAATAATTTTCGAGAAAAACATATGCCGATACCTACAACCGATTTGTTACAAAACATTGCTACAGACTACTTCAACAAGTGGAATTTCCCTAATTGTGTCGGTTGCATAGACGGCAAACATATTCCAATAAAATGTCCAAAGAACTCGGGATCGATATACTATAACTATAAACAGTATTTTTCAATCGTATTGCAAGGCATGGCTGATGCAAATTACAAGTTTGTGGTTATTGATGTTGGCTACGGGAAGCAAAGCGATGGAGGCATATTTTCTCTCTCCAATGTCCATAAATGTTTAGAGACAAAAACATTTAATATGCCAAATCCTGAATATATACCCTCCACAGAAATCAAAACTCCTTTTGTAATATTGGGTGACGAAGCGTACCCATTAAAGCCGTATTTACTAAAGCCATATGCTCGACAAAATCTTTCGAATGAAGGCCGAATTTTCAACTACCGCTTGTCTAGGGCTCGACGTTGCATTGAATGCGCATTTGGTAGGTATACTAGTTGCGAAGTGGAGATTTTTAAAAACCGAATTGCAAGTGAATCCGG
Organism: Chrysolina oricalcia; assembly: GCA_944452925.2. Lineage (NCBI taxonomy): Eukaryota > Metazoa > Arthropoda > Insecta > Coleoptera > Chrysomelidae > Chrysolina > Chrysolina oricalcia. Next base: position 4,271,903 of record OX101815.2, on the reverse strand, counting down.
AGAACGTTGACATTTTCGTCCAAAGTGCATGCCTACTACACAATATACTCATTGATATTGAAGGAGTTCCAGCACAACCCGAACACAATATAGACAATGATAACATATCCATTTCAAGACGCTACAACCACTATGGCGCAACAGCTAGTCAAATACGAGACATTTTCAGGGATTATTTCTGCAGCCCCGAGGGTGCAGTACCATCTCAATATAATATTTTTACTTAAATACACCTTGCATATACCGTTTTTGAAAAGAATGTAATATATGCACACTGAATATTGAATAACTTTGATTACCTACCTGTACTTTCCACTTCTCTAGCGATCTTTTCCCACTTCTGCCGAGATATATCCCTATCATGGTAGTTTTTTTGCTTCATATCCCATAAACATCGGTTTTCAAAGACTAAACTGATGAGTTTTTCGACATCCATCATTTCTTGATGTATACAACTTGCAACAGTTCGCATATAAAATCAAATCTGTTTGAACTTCTAACTTGTTCTGACGAGTTCGTACGTAATCTGACGATCGCACCGCTTGCACTATAACCGGAATAATTGCCTTCCTATATTTTGATTATTCATGCGAGTTCTGACGTGTTCGTCAGAACGATAGTTCGTCAGAACACGCATCCACTATAACCGTAGCCTTATACAAACTTTAACCTAATTTTAATGTCTGTCAGACTTTTAATGTACGATTTTATCTCTTTTTTTTTTCAAAGCTTTTCTGTACCTATATTGTATTTTTGTAATTGTTTTATGTACAACTTCAAATGACTTGTGTAAACACTTTTGTGTCCTAACACCAATAAAGAATTGATTGATTGATTGATATTATAATGACTGTATAGCTTGAATGCTTTGACAATTTCTGGTAAAGGAAAGAGACTGATTATGTCACATTGGAAATTAACATGAGTTTGTTCCTGGTGCTTTATGGGCATTTGAATGTAAGAAACAAGGAGACTACCACGATGAAATGAACGGGGAATCATTCGAAAACTGGTTTTTACAGACACTGCCTAAACTAGACGAAAATGCCATAATTGTTTTGGACAATGCTCAAGAAAATTAGAAAAAATTCCTACCACCGCTTCTCGAAAGGCTAATACGTTCAAATTTTCTGATATGAAAGAGTTGATTTGAGAAGCTGTAGGGACGATTTCACAGAAGTGTGGAAGAATTATGTGTCACATGTTATTGACAAGGTAGGAAAAAATATGTGGGAGTTGGATAACACTATGGAAGCACACGCAGAAATGGAACCAATTATAATTGATTTCGATGATAGCAGTTCATCTACATCAGATTAAATAAAGCATTGCAGAATTTGGCGTTTTCTTCCCAATTTCAGTACACCACAACTCCAGTTGAGTTGTCGAAAATTATATTTCTTCGAATTATTCAAGAATGGTTCTGAATACGGCTCTGCCTATTTCATCACTCCGACATCGATGATAACGAAGTTAACGCCGTGCATTTGTTCTGCTTGACCTTGAGTTGTATAGACTTTAGGAGATAATATCGCAAAGATTAGGTACGGTTATATTGTACCTTTTTGATATGATAGCTACTTGAATTATGTGCAAGTGCCTTCAAAGCACTCGCAACCTTCAAGGGCACTTTAAAGGCTGGTATCATAATATTCTAACTATTTTCAATAATCTCAAAAAATGGGATACAAAAAAATATCTGAGGAGTTCCTACTAACTGAGTACTAACCCAAACGAACATCATTACACATTTAGGCATTTATGCCATGTCACCATTTTTTGTTATCGCAGAGCTGCTTCCTTACTTGGATAGGTACTTTGGACAAGGTCGCAGTAATATATAATTATTACATCGACAATACAAATCGACCGCCAACCGACCAGTTACGGAGCATTTTTATTTGCTACAGGGTTCGTCTATTATTGTGACTTCGGTGGCTGGTATATTATGCTTCAAAGATAAAGAAAATTTATTCTCGTTAGTCAACTCATATAATTTGTTCCCATTTGTAAAAGACTACACTCGAGTCACAAATGTCTCAAAATCTTTAATGGACTAGTTTTCATTTTTTTATTATGGATTAATTCTAAAAGTTTAAGTAAAATTTAAATGATTTACAGGTTCTAGACTAGCGAATTCATCATACCGCCAAGGGACCCTATTATCAGAACAGACCATTTTAACAGAATCAAATCAAATCAATTCGTTTATTTAACTACGTTATGTAAAATACAGACTATTGTAGCAGGTCAGGTAAATCATTCGCGAGAATACATTCTCAATTGGTAAAACACAGTAAAAACAAAATCATGACAAAACAATGTAAAAATGTGTAGAAATAAAATATATACATAAAAAGCAACAACACTTATTACGACACTGAAGTTCAAAATATAGATATACATACAAAGCAACAACACTTTCTAAGACACTGAAATGCATGAAAACCTACATGGATAGTGGTTCGATCATTCATCTAAATTAGACATATCATAGTCCAAGTATTCATCCACCGAGTAATAATTGAAAGTTTCAAAATGATTTTTTACCTTTCTTTTAAAAGAAATTAAATCAAGGTTTTTCCATTTACGAGCTATTTTATTAAATAGATGCAAGTTCAGAGAATTACGTTCTGAGATTGCAAGCTTGTACCTTGGAGGTCTCAACTGGTCAGCTTCTCTAGTTGAGTAATTATGAAAATGATGATTTTTATCAATTTCATTTTTTCTTTTGTGTATCTCTAGTAAACTTTGATACAAGCAGGGTTCTTATGATAGGAAGGGGTTATGAAATAAGTGAGCATTTAGACAAAGGGAAGACTGAGGAAAGGGAGAGAATACGTCATTGGGGGGAAATTAAGGTGGCTATCCTGAAATTGGTAATTTTGGTTATATTTACGTCAATTTGCGAATAAATAAAGTTACTAAATCCCGTGGCTGGAATGAATCACAATAAAATCATATGCATTTCTTGTATTTTGTAGTTGTTAACTACTTGTTTGATATTGTAACAATACTCCTACATCATACCATGATGATACATTGTCTTTCCAGATATTCCCCAAGAATAAAACAGTAAAGCAGCTATGGAATCAATTTTGGTAGTATTGGTAACTACCTATTGATTTTTCCAGGATTTGTTCAAACCATTTTAATAAAAGAGAAGTCAAGACAAAGGCCTAGGAAAAACGGTGAGATTAAACTGTTCTAATGAGAAACAGAACTCGATTTGGATTTGGATAGAAACTGTTGAAAGTAAATATTTTTGCTATGCCAGTAGGATATAATGTTGGTGTTCCTTTTTAGTTATTCCTACCAAGACGTGTTGGTAAAAATCTGGTCTGTCCACTGTGATATCCTATCAATCTATGACATTTCAAGAAGCACTTGGAGTTCCATTGGAGATAGAGAGATGCTTGCTAGAATCTTTACCCATGGCCGATCGTTTACCATCAAATAATGGTTTGTTCATTATATCCTATTCCTGGTGCTATGAAATGATTGATATTTATAGGTCTTTATGCCATTTCGGATGAGGATTCACAGTCTCCTTCCACCCGTTGTTTACAACAATGTTACAAAGAATGAGACAAACTCATTGAATAGTTCTGTGCAATAACACTATTGTACAACAATTATCAGAAGGAAGAAATAAAATTAAAAGAAGAGTTCCCATTACCAAGTGTAAGAACTATCCAAACTCGAAATTAACTATCAAAATTATTATGGAACATGGAACATTGCAAAAACAAATGATATGTTCAGCTCAAGATGGTTCAGCTTTATTTAAGATATTAGATATGCACAATTTTACTACTCGCCATTTAATTAGAATTTTAGGTAGATATATAGAAATGATAAATTTTTCCTACAAAAAGAAATTGTAAATTACTATTAATGAAACAATGTATAAATGATACCGAAATTTATAAAATAAAACATTGATTCATATCATAACAGTATTTGACTACCTACTCATAAATTATTTCTGAAAGTATTATAAATGTTGATGAAATGTGAGTTTTAATTTTGTGAACAAGGCAGAGTGAATGACACTGACTAGTCTGATAAGTTTTTATATGTATTTGAGTAAACTTCAGGGATGAATAAATATTCATCTATCTATCATTTTAATCATTTACCGCATTTCACATTCACACATTTCAGAATAAAATCAAGCATATTACAAATCACACTTTCTTCTTGCACCTGAGGTTCTGGAATAATATCAGATAGTTGTTTTCATTTATTTTATTAGACTTGAAATGAATTTCTCTTTGAGGAGTGCGATTTACTCAACTAGTGTTACAACAGATATATTGATATTAGTCTTTGAATCTTTGAAATATGTTTCAAATCAAGATTATGTGATTCTTCCATGTTTTCTTTTTTTTAAAGGCTCAATACTTTGTATAGAATTTACTTTCTCATCAGTTCATTCAATTTGATAATTATTACCTATCAACTACGCCCAACATTCAGAATCCATAAAAAATGTTAAAAATTTGTTATTTTCGTCATCTTTGAAACTCCCAGAAGTCTTCGAGATACTTGTGCGAACTATGGAATATATTAATAACAAATATGTTTTAATCACCCGCACGTTTTTCAATTTACTCCCACCGATTGGTTTCGAATTCAATAGAGGACTTCGGATAAGGATTCAGTCATGCCACCACACAACTTTTGGCTTTAAAACTACTGGCACGTTTTTTGGCAAGTTTTCTTCATTCCAGGGTTCCTGGCAGCCTCAGGAACCCTGTAATATGATTGCAATTGTTCATAACGACGGGAATATTGAGATTTTCCATAAAATACAAAACCATAGGGACTTTAATTTTATTTAGGGATTTTTCTCACAAAATAGCGCTAATTTCAAAATATATCATTTTCCTGAATTTAAAAAAAATTGCGTATTTCACGTTTTCTAGTTGCCAAATAGTTGATCGATCTAGAAAATATTCTGAGTGGTAACTTTCACGGACAAACAAACCTTATTACCTTTCTGATTAAAATGCTCTTGGCCTGAATACTTTGAGGTTACATCACAGAATTTGTATTTTGTGTCAGTTTTGTGGGTATGTGTTACATTTTAATCATAACTATTAAAATGGTTGAATATCATTTCTACTTTTGAACTTTTTAATGGAACGAATGTGCACTGACAAAGAAATAACCCTACACTCAGTGCCGCATTTGCCAGCTATCAATTATCATGCTACCAAGTACCAGTTAGCAAATTAGCCAGTAAGCAAATGCTACGGGCCCCGCGCCTGAGGGGGCTCGCGCCTGTGCGCAAAGTAAAAAAAAACTATCAAGTAAGATATGTTTTTATACCACTTACAGAAAATGAATAAAGTTAGAAATGGGAATAATAACTATAGCGTGGAATAAAATTCTAGAACACTTGCAAGCGACTAACGCTTTGTTGCAGTCGTCCGATCAAGATCTTAACACGAGATAGGTACGCTCTTATCATAAATCATTACAAGGCTACTTCCAAGCAATACGATCCAAATTTTCAGATATAGAGGCCAAAGCCCTAATTGGCTGTGAAGAAATCGACTTCAAGAAAACCCAAGCAAAATACAATGTACGACCTTTTCAGCAGCAGCTCTACTCACAGACCACTCGAATAAGTTGTAGAACATCAAACACCTAGACAACGTTTTGAAATTCATGTTTTTATTGTTGTAATTGTGTGCATTAGCTAAATGCATGGAAGCTTACCATCAAGTGACTAGTGTATTTGGAATACTTCGGCAGAAAAGATCTTAAAAAGAACTATCGTCAATTATTTCCTAGACGATGTGGGCAATGAACTGGTGCAGTTTGCGAAGCTGCTGAAAACAGATGTGGCTGCTGATATTGACAGCAGAAAGAAAAAGCACGAGGCTCAGGAACTTCAAGTTTATAAACTGTTGACATGAAATTCATTGGAATCGTGTTTCCCAAATGTTGGAATAGTGTTTCGCATTCACTTGATTTTGATAATCACCAACTACAGCGGAGAATGTTCTTTTTCAACGTTTGAGCGTTTTAACAATGTGTTCGGGAGCACAATGTGACAAGAACATCAAACGACATCAATATAATGAACATATGAACATATAATGAATATATGGATACCAAGGAGTTTAACTTGATTGATCGTTTGTACCAATGTTTTTTGTTGAGAATATAATAGTTTTAGTTTTTTTTTTCGTTGCACTTTAGGGTATTAGGAATCAGCCACTGATTGATTACGGGAAGTATATGGGCTGATACTTGATTCAAATCGTCCAGATTACTATTTGAGTGATAAAAAGTTGCATCATCAGCAAAAAGTATGCTGTTTAAATAGTTCATATGGTCAAATATATCATTTATATAAATTATAAACAGGAGTGGCCCTAACACTGACCCCTGAGGTACACCCAGTTCCACTTGAGCGATACTAGAATTTGAACAATTATATAGTACACGGTCATATGTCTGTTTGCTAGGTAGGAATTGAAAAAGTCCAAGGCCACTCCCCGGATGCCATAGTGCTCCAGTTTATCAAAGAGGACCTGATGTGAGATGCAATCGAAAGCTTTGCTTAGATCTATTAGATAGATAGATTTTTCATTTAACCACTTTACATAAGTTATATGTTTGTAGCAAGTCAAGAATTACATATATGTCTAGACATAGAAGTTAGATGCTAACATGCGCTAAAACTACAGATCAGCTAGAACATTGAGATTAAAATCGAATTAAATTACGTATATATGTCAATAATAAAAGTTACATATACCTACATAGAATAGGTTGAAAACAAAACAGTTCCAAATGACAAAAACAAACGGATTAAAATTTACATAACCAACCGGATTAAAATTACATAGGCATGTACAAAAATGTAAAATTACATATGCCTACATATACTTAAACGAATGTGGTATATAAACGATTAGGAATTTGGGGTGAGCATCATGAGTTCATGGTTGAATGAGAGGTATTCCTCAATTGAGTAAAAGCATTGTGACAGTAGTGATTTTTTACCCATTTTTTAAATTGAATAAAATTTAGTGATTTTATAGCAGGTGGTAAAATATTTAAAAATCTGACATTTGGAGAATTTTGCTCCGTGACACACAGTCGGAATGTTCTGAGTTTACTTGCTGCTCTTGTAGCATGGTTTTTTTTGAAAAAAGATCTATATCAGAAAAGGTCTGCAGTAAAGACTGATAGATAAAAACACAAGGGATTGGTAAAATTCGGTATTTCTTGAATAGCGGCTGACAGTGCGCATGGTAGGCTGCACCATCTATGATTCTTAGGGCCTTCTTTTGGAGCCTAAAAACTCTAATAGCGTGTGCAGCGTTACCCCATTGAATGGTACCATAGTTGAGGTGGGAATGAAAGAGAGAGTGGTAGAATGATAGTAATATTGGAATACTCAATATTTTTTTTAGTTGTCTCAATAGAAATAGTTGTGTGGAGAGTTTTCTGCATAATTGGTCAATGTGGGCCGACCATTTCAGCCTGTCGTCTAATACGATACCAAGCACATTGACTGTATTATTAGTGGTTAAGTTGTTATTTGTAGAGAAGAAATTATTTTGGGTTTTTTCTTGATTTAGTTTGAGATTATTTGCGCTGAACCAGGTATATGCTTTATTTTTTGCTTGCTCAATAAGATTGTGTAGTGTGATAGGGTTAGAATGAGTTTCAACTAGTGTTGTGTCGTCAGCGAAGCAGATACACCCAGATGGATCGCACATGTGTAATTGCCGTTTTCAAACCCATCCACAATATCCCTTATCAAAGTATATATGGCCTCTATAGTTGAACGATTTTTACGAAAACCAAATTGTCTCATGTTTGAGAGTTGATTCACCTCGAAGTATCCGATTATCCTTTTTTTGACAATATATTCTATTATTTTACCCAATATTGGAATGATGGAAATCGGCCTGAAATTTTCTGGTAATTCTGCGTCACCACTCTTAAATATTGGTATAACTTTAGAAAGTTTGAAGATGTCAGGGAATACACCTCGGAGGAAACACATGTTGCATAGCTCAGAAAGTGGTTCAGCAATTTGAGTTTTGATTTCCTTCATCATTCTACTGTTTAAATTGAACCTATCAATTTGTGTTTTTCAAGTCATTAATAACTTATATAATCTCATTTGGGGTAGTTTAGCACATAATTGTCATACGCATTTCTTTTAGCTTCAATCAGGGCCTTTTTGTAGGTTCTGTTATAGTTTTTAAAGTTTTGCTTGTCCCCAGTTGAATTCGAGGATTCACTGATGGTTTTCAAAATTGTAAGATTGTTTCTCATGTCTTTGAGATGGTCATTGAAAAAATTTATAGTACTGGTTTTACGTTTTTACGTGATTTGATTTTTTTTTGAGAGGAAAATGTTTATCTACATAGCGTGCTAGTTAGGTATTCAGAGAGCAACCTCACCTTATCATTTACATCGGCTGACATGATAGTTAACCAATTATTGATGTCCAAATCAAGTTTAAAATTACGTAAATTGGCTGCATTGATGTTGCGTTCAATGATTTTTGTCTGCGGCTTAAATTGTTTGCACAGTTTGATAAACTGGGCGCGATGATCTGATAAACACAGATCTACCACACCGTAGTTGCTTATTCTATTTTCAAAGTTTACTAATATATTATCAATGCAAGACCCTATACCACTCACTGGATCAATTCTGGTTGTTTCATTTATTAATTTTGAATAACCATAAGTTGTGATCAAATCCATAAATTTGCTGTGGATTATATTGTTGTTTTCAAAATGAATATTAAAATCACCTGTGATAATAATTTTGTTATATCTGCTATTTAAAAGGCTAATCAGCTCTTCCATCTTGTCCATAAAGATATCGATATTCCCAAGAGAAGGGGATCTATAGACGGTTATGATTACCACATTTATGTCTAATAATTCAACTCCACATACCTCAAAATGAAAATTAATCTTAAGGGAGTCGAGTGCAACAGGCTTTGTTTTCATAGATTTATCCACATACAGTGACCGCCAAAAAGTATGTACCATATGGGAAAAAAATTTATTATTGGAGTATTGGAAAAAATATTCTGGGGAAAAGTTTGTGCATGTCCGATAACCTAAAAAACGATTTTGACACATGTCACGTGATCGCTAGAATGGCGGCAAAATGAAAAGAATTGTAATGCAAAGGCAAAAAAAGTTATTTGAAAAAGTCACTTAGAATTCAACTTTATACACATAAACGAAGTTTCAAGAGATAATTCAAAAAAATTGAAAATAGCAATTTTTTTAAAATATTTTCCCATCTATTTAAAAATATTATTTTTTTTTCTTATGATAGCTTGACTATACTGAAACATTTGCATTTTAATGATAATGACAAAACTTTCTCATTTTCTCCACACCAGAGGGCACTAAATTGAAAAAATGGGAATTTGTCATAACCCTTGCTGTTACATCGGCTCGTATCTAACAGTTATATATTTTCTTTGTTTTTCTACAATTATGCCCCCTACAGTTTTTTTGATAAAATACATGTTTATCGAGTTATTCGCGAAAAACCGATAATAAACGTTGAATTTTTCGTCGAAAAACTGTTACTTTCAATCGCGAATAACTCGAAATATATTAATTTTACAAAAAAAGTGTATGGAACATTTTTTACTTAGAATTAGTTTTTTTCGTCGATTCCTGTGATAAAAAATGTCTACCCCTGAAATGGGGTGGTAACCACCCCCACGATGAAAGCGCCTCTCGGCATGATATAGATTTTGATCCTTGGGCTGTGTCATAGAAATATATATTATATACTTGCTCTAGAATACTAATTCCCATATCAAAAGTGTTGTAAAAAGTTCAGGCTAGTCCGCAATGCGCATGCGCGTCATCAGTGATTTTGGTAACAAGCCCGGTTTTAGTAAAATATTATGGTACTAGTAAAGATTAACAAACGTTAATTCTGAATCTCGGAGCATAAGGTTGGAAACCTCATTGTACTTATACCTGTTATTTGTATTTAGCCGATTTGAATACATATTTTCACATATTTATGATCCCGAATATTCAGCAAATACCATCAGAAAGTAGAGTACGGTTATTATTATTATTTATCGCTCTCAAGCGACTGATTTTTGGTATCACATTCACTTCTCAGCTGTAGTTAACCATCAAAAACCTACGGAACCACCCCAAATTGTCGGTGCGAATTTCAAGGAAGCACTGGATTGGAAAATAAATTGAAAGTACAAAAAACTACGAAAATTTATTTCAGCTAATATGATGAATAATTTCAACTCAAATTGGATGGTTGGAAGCTCGAGGTTTTTTCTAGAACGATTCATGTTAAAATATGCAACTGCATTCAATTTAAATCAATTAAAGAGATTAACATGCTATTTCTACGAGTATTTCTGGTTGTATTAACTTACTGCAATTTCCACAATGGGGGTGCATGAAAAAGTGAAGCCAGAAGCATTTTCCTTATCATCAAAGAAAAGCACTTCCATATTGACATTAATTGTCTGAGGCTATTCTATGTATGTTTAGTACTTTTTGTAGGAATCTAGTACTCATAATATAAGCGGTGTGGCAGAAAGTTGTATCACTCGCCATACATGCTTACGCAGTCACAGTATTCTATTGTCGTTTTCACATGAATCTTCATGAGGAAAATGTATGCCACAAATTACAGTTTTCTCACTCAAATGTTCTGCTGGGGTCTCTTCTTAAGAACAATAACCAAAAATCATGCCTTTTTGTCAAGCTAAAATAATATTTGAGCTATTTTCGGCAAAGCATATAGGTACATAAAAAATTTCATTATCTACCAAAAATGATTTATTTCATGTATTTTTCCTTTATCTACACAACACTAAACAGTTCATTGTTTATTTGTAGGAAGAAACGGCTTTATCACAAATTGTATTTAAAGGAACATGATTAATGCAAATTCACGAATGATGAAAGAATAACCAACGACAACAAACACCACACAAAACGACAAGAGAAAATCTGAAATTCTAAAAACCGTCTCTGATCTCTGACAAGAGTGACAGATCTTAGTGACAACTCTTTCTGTTGATGAAAAAGCATTGTTGCACGGTCATTATAATTACAGTAACATAGGGTACATTATTGTTTCAAATAAGTTTCTTTCGCGCCTAAAATTCGGAGTAATCCATCTCTAATCCATCTCTTTTCGGTTTCAAAAAGTCCTAAATGCGCTGTCAAATTTCTCTCTTTCAAATGACATGTGTGTTTCATTGCCTCATAACAAAAAAATCTGAATTGGAACACCAAATTATTTTCAAACTTGGCAACGATTTACCCAAACTACACTGATGACGCGCAAGCGCACATCGTAAACGGGTCGCATACGCGGCATGCTTTTCGCCGGGAAAATTGGCGGGATTAGCATTCTAGAGTAAGTATATAATATATATTTCTATGGGCTGTGTCCTACCTACAGTCAAAATTCCAAGTAAACCGATGTAGGATGAAAAAACTGCGAGCCAAAGTGCTTCATTTCCTGAACAATATGTCTACTTTCCAGGAGTAGCCCGAGAGATGGAGCTTACATCCACGGTCTGCACATGGAGGGAGCCAGATGGGACGTTCAGACGGGCATCATCATGGACTCCAGACTCAAAGAGCTCTTTCCTGCAATGCCCGTCATCAACGTTAGAGCCATCACGCAAGACAAGCAGGATTTGAGGAACATGTACGAATGCCCCGTGTACAAGACCAGGACTAGAGGGCCCACTTACGTGTGGACCTTCAATCTGAAAATCAAAGACAAACCAGCCAAGTGGACGTTAGCTGGAGTTGCTTTGTTGCTGCAGACGTAGTTTGGCAAAAATGCAAATTCTTTGACATTAATAATAGTCCAGTAAAATCAGACCTGAAAGGGAGGTACGTCAAGGTGGCCTGGGGAAATCTGGAAATAATTCTGAAACCTTAAGATAGTCTTGAAAACGAGTAATCTGAGTTTGTGCCCCTCCAGGGATTGAGCATAACTTTTGGTGCACCAAAAACGTCGAAATTTTCGGACCTCCTTTAGATTTTTGCTTATAGCTCCTAGCAAAAACCTTACTATTCAATATCTTTCTCAATGTCTTTTTTAAATTGAAGTGTAATGGTAAAATTCATGCATTTGCAGATGATACTGTTATTTTTTATAATGCTTCTACATGGACTGCATTGAAACAAACTGTCCAAGAAGATTTAAGGAAAATAAAAAGCTGGTTTGACATAAATTTACTTATTATAAATTTTGATAAAACGTACTATCTTCCATTCACTTGCTTTCAAAATTCTTTACCAAAATCAGGCCCACTGGAAACTGACAGTAACGTCAAAATTCATGAAACTGAATCTATAAAATATCTGGGAATCAAATTTGACAGACATTCAAGATGGAATCATCAAATTTTCTTCCTTGTTAAAAATTCAAATATTTTAAACAATTTCTTGCGCTGAAACATCTTGAGGTGTTAAATTTTTCATTAATACAGTCCCAGTTGACTTATGGTATATTCTTGGATGGGGTGGAGTAAAACAAAATTTAGTATATCATTTAGAAGTGATATAAAGACAAATTTCAAAATAATATATAATCGAAATTTTATGTAGTCTCCTGATATTCTTTATAAAAAAAGTAGAAAATTTTAAATTGTTCAATTGTTTGTATATAGAATGTTGAATAACATGAAACATTCCACTTTAATTTTCAAAATTAATGATGATCAACACAATCTTTATATGTTAACAAAATTAAAACAAATATTGGAAAGAAATCAATTTATTTTGATGGTGTGAAATTTTACAATGAACTTCCAAATTGTTTATAAACATGGTAAATTGCCATTCAAAAATAATCTAAAGAAGTACTTACTCCATTGAATCCATTCTAATTCTGATTTCATGATTTTATTCATCAATTTATTCTTAATGTTGTATTTACTTTCATGTTATTAGCAATACGTGATTTTTTTCCCTCTTATGAACTGTATGTTTCTTGGGAAAATAAATTGAATTGAATTGAATTGATTTATATTTTCGACGACAAAAATTGTATCAACTTCAGTAATCAGTCATATGAAAAAAGATATAAAAATAATACAAATTTAAAAAATAAACAATGAAAATAAATCTACTAGTATTTATACAAATATTATAAGAAAAGTTTTTGATATAGTTCCAGAAGAAATAAAAAATCAAAATCTTTTTACTCTTAAAAAATTAAAGTGAAGGGTTGGAAATTTAAAAAAGATCGTAATTTATTTCAAAGCATGATAAATGTATCATACTCAACTCAATGAATTTCTTCAATAGTTTCATTTCAATAATTTTATTTTGAGAAATTGTTCGTTTTAATGTTTTTATATTCATGTATATGTGTGGGTATATATATATATATATATATATATATATATATATATATATATATATATATATAAAGAGGAAATTATATCGACCGTCTTATCTTAAAGAAACTTGCTTCTATCGGGGATTCGGTCTGGGAAAAGAAGTATACTCTTTTTTGCTACCCGAGCTTTCGCAAATTTTTATTTGCTTTTTCGAGGGTGTGCAATGTGAGGTTTTCTTCGATGTTGAAAGTACATAATTAAAATTGAAAAATAGAAAACGAAAAACTTGACACTTATTGCTCCTTGAAACAAGTATCCAGCATATACCATTTCGCATCCGAAATGTCCTTCTGGAGCGCTCTTTAATCTGTTGCCGTGGTGGATCCTGTAAGCGATTGCAGTGTTCATCCCGGCGAACGATGACGGGCACCGGGCCCCCGCGTGTATACAACCGTGATAACCAGGACTGCACTGATGAGGGACTTCATCCCGAAACCGGTCTGCAGTTGGTTCCTTGTTTGGATCAGGCGGTGTCCTGCTGTCTGTCTCTGAGAGCTCTTGCAAAGTTGTTCCTTCAAAGTAAGGATCTTTGCACATATGTCTGACAGATATAATTCAATATCTGTCGAGGTATTAGCCAGAGAAGTAGTTGTTTTCTGTCGGACATATGCCATACAATCTATACAAAGGTATAGTGAGTTCCTAAAGGATTGTTTTCGACTGTTTTACAGTCACTGGAACATTTATTGCTCCTTGAAACAAGTATTCAGCATATATATATATATATATATATATATATATATATATATATATATATGTATATATATATATATGTGTGTGTATATATGTATGTATTAATTTGAATTTGTCACCTCACTACAAGTTATTCTACTTCGTGAGAAAACGTTCTTGTTTATTCATGCCATTATATATTGTCTTATATAAAAAAATTGTAACTTATGATGAATAAACTTCATTATTATTATTAATAGTTATTTATTATTATTTATGTATTATTGAAGGTGGTTAATCATCGAGATATTTTAACGCGTGAGCGATTACTACTTTTTAAATAAGTACAATTTCAAAGTTCAGTAGACGCAGAATTTAATGGACTTTAATTTGTCTCTCAATCAGTTTTTCCCTAGGATGCGTTGTTTAGAAGTTATAAGCGAAAAACTGAAGAAAGTCTGAAAATTTCGACGTTTTTGGGGCACGAAAAGTTGTGCTCATCTTAAGGTTTCAGAACGATTTCAAACTTTCCCCAGGTCACTTTGAGGTTATGTTTCTATTTTACTGGACTATGACTAGTCCAACGGTTTTTGTGGTTATATGACTAGATCTTTTTATTAGAATCGTAAGACTAAACTCAATTGTAAATTATGGACGATCAGCAGAACACAGCTTTGCGTACAATATTTGTTCATTCACAAATGCCAATCTTCAGTATTAGTAGTTGGACATTTTGAATAAAGTATTTTGTTCAATGCATCTCTTTATTACAACAATCTTCCTTGTCATTGACAGCCGATTTCTACGAAAGAGGAGGAGAACTACAATGTTGTTTTTCATCATTTCGACTTTGATGAAAATTTCGAGAAAAACGTCGAATTTCTAGGAAAAAGTCGAAATTTTGAGAAAAATGTCGAAATACAAACAAAACAAAAATACAATGCGTTTATAGTTATTTATGCAACAAGTGCAAAAAGTGAATGTTTATTGCACTCGACGTGAAATTGTCCGACGATGCCGTTAGGCCGAGTTGGACAACACGTCGAGTGCAATAAACAATTTTGCACGAGTTGCATACAACATTTTTTCTACGTTCATGCAAAAAGCAAAAATTGATTTATTGAGGTGCGGCACTAGGTGTAGGAAAATGAAAAGCGCAACTTGAATACTTTATTATTAATATCGATTTGCATTGAAACAGGAACTAATACGTTACGAACAATTTAACTCAAACTTTATTTTTACCCTCAATGTTGAAAGTAAATGAACAATTGGTGCAATTTTCAATATGAATATTTCGTAGTGAAGTACCTATTGCCAATCTCACAGAATATCTGCACTAGTGCACTAGTTGCACTAGTGCAATAAAGAACTTCTTTTTCCACTGAATATAGTTCAATAAAGTTTTGCTTTTTGTATGAATGTAGAAAAAAACTATTAGTGGACACCAATAATATGAATAATGTAAATGTAATAATGTAAATAATCAATAATCCGAGTTTTTGTCATTTTTATACTATGAATAATTGATAATTTCACCAGGTTTAGCTACTGTTTCTTCTTTTGTTTTTGGAGTAATAGAGGAATTTCATTTAAACTATAAGACTATAAAACTGTTCATTAAAATATTTCAAAATCTGGTTTTGTTTTCGAGTTTTTGGTGATTTTAGAAAAAACTTACAAATTGTATACACTTTTATAAAAAATTTCAACATTTCCCCACTTTTCAATCGAGTTGGAGAAAAATTGTTTGGGAATATCGAAGTGGCTTGTAAAGACGTATACGAAGCAATTTTAAGATTTTCATTTATTTCACTAGAGCAATCAATATCTCGATTTTCCATTTTTTCCAAATATTTCCCGTCTATTTTACGGCAAAAATTTATAGATGTTTTTTGTAGTCAAAATGACGGTCAAAAAAGATGTATTGGTAAGTTTTTAACTTCCAAAATACCATAACCGGTGAAAATACACATCTTTTTTTATTGTATAAATAACTTCCAGTCAGAAAAAGTAAGGAAGTTTGAATGTACATCAATGATAAAATAAAGTAATCTAATTCTAATACATTATCAAATAATACAAATAATTCATAAAGTTTTGTAGTATTCTTATAAACATCATTTCAATAGTAACATTTCTTTCAAATTTTTGGAAAATTAAATTATCGTTTTTGAATTTTTTATTTGTTCTGGTAAGTTATTATATGTTTCTATAGAGGTGAAAATTGGATTTGCTGTTCCTTTGTTGAAATGGATATTGTCCAAGTGAAAGTGGTTCATAATCCGAGTATTATGAATATGTAATTTGGAATTTTTCTGAATTGTTGTATTACTCTTTTGAATATTTTTGGTTACTTTGAATGCAAATGTAGCTTTTTCAAATTCAATAAGTTGGTTCAGTGTCATATTATTGGTGTTTTGTACAAATCTGAAGATGGTGTATCCCAAGGTTTACCAAATATTACTTTTATTGCTTTATTCATCAATCTATAAATAATTTCTTTTTGTTTTTGACTGCATGATGACCACACTGTGATCATATATCTGATTCGAGAGATAATATGTGCGTTAGAATTTTAATGTTATTAAATGTACAATATAGGTATGAAAAGTAATCAATAAATATAAAAATATAAAACAACAACAAAAATTAATTGGCGCTCCGGGGCGACTTGATTAATTCCAGTGGCGCATTTGATTTTTCAGCTGCAGGAAAACCCGGAAAAACCTGCACCACATCATCTGAAGATCTTAATCTGCCAATGTCCTCCCTCTCATTAAATAAAATGTAGGGTGTCTCCAGAGGCTCCAATAAACCCAAGATATCGTCAGAGCATTTAGAAACAAAACTATCGTCAAACTTAAACCAGTCCGTTCCATCTTTCGCCAATGCGTAATAATGGCCACATTCAACGCCGGAACCACAGTGAACAATGACTGCATGAAGATTATAATTGTGGTCTGCTAGATTGAGGTTTTCATCTAGTTTCAATCTTCGTATAAGTTTGGTGCCTCCGCCAGAGGTTGAGTCATGTTTGAAGAGCATCAGTGTTATTATCAGATTGACTGGTGCCTCAGTTATACTCGTTGTCTTGTAATTATCAGTCAATTTGGCGCATATTGGGCAATACAGTTGATCATCACCAGTAAAAAGTTCTATTTTCATATGATGAAACAGCAAGCTCCGCACGGACTGGCTATCAGACATATCAGGAAATACTAGTTGAAGCTCCAGAAAGTCACATACGTTTTTACTGTCTCTCAAACATGTACCACAACATAAACTAGTGGGGATTTTTCCAGCGAAAGATCTAGAAACACAAGACGAGATAAGCTGTACGGAACCATTTGATCCAGAACGGTCGAGACTACTGATTTTGTCATTTTCCTGCTCACGAAGAGTATTCAATAAGAATCCCAAGAATTCGGAACAATCCTCTTGTTGTCCTAACGAGTATCTAGTAGACTTCAAAGACTCCAGGAAATCGATTGGTGGGAAATATGATAAATTCTTACGAAACTGCAATTGCATAAACAGGGATTTGAGATTGGTGAATAAGGGTTTCGTAGAGGGATCGATTCGGCTCTTGCTCGATGAAGCTCCTCCGCTGAAAGGGAACCAGAACCTCGAGGAATGCAATTCATACATGGGGTGCAGGAATGACTCATGTCCATTGACCGCACTGAAAAAGAATAAGGTGGATCAAACACTTGCGAATTAACCTTGATAGGAGACTAATGACGATACACTGCTCTCGGCTTTTCTCGAATAGATTTTAGTTCCGTATTGAAATGAGGGCAATGCATGATCTCATGAAAATTATGCGATGGAGGAATAGTTCCAAGAACCGAAGCAGCATTACCACGTTGAATAGCAATACTAATTCTTTCTATCAAAAAAGTGGTAGAACGGTAATCTTTCGTTGCGTTATATATTAACAATTGAACATTTTTTTCTTAGAAATTGTATTCTTCTGATAGCTCAGATCAGAGGGATAATAGATTTTTTTATTTTCTCTATATGACTCACAAAATTTAAATTTTTGTCAATAATCAGACCCAGATACTTGTGTTTATCAACTTCAGCAATAGTTCTGTTTTTAATTATAATGTTTAATTTGATATTTTCCTTATTCTTTTGTTTAAATATCATATAGACAGTTTTTTCTGAATTAATAGTTAAATTAAGTTCATTCTACCATTTTTCAATTGTTTTAATATCTTTTTCCAAATTTGTTTTTAAGGTTTGAACATTTTTAGATTTGTGAAAGAGTACTACTATTTTTATTCCAATTTATTACCAACTAATTCTTAAGAAATATCATTCTATAGCAATGTTTGACGTAAACCTAAATATTTTCATAAAATATTCACCATTATATTTCTGAAATGATACTACCCCAAGATACACCACTGAAAAGTGGCAGTTCAGAATTTTAAATCCCAACGGTGGCCTTACAATGGCCTAATCCGACAAGTAGATATTATGCCTAGCGAATAACTGAAACGGTTGTTAGTTATTCTCATAAATGTTCTACATCAAAATTTGCACAAGCCTCCCTTTATGGATTTTGCATCCTTAATTCATTACTCCGCGCCTTCAATTCACGGACTATAGTTATTAAGATTACCATGGCATTCAAACTATTGTAAGCCTTTGAAAACTTTTTAGTACTCACCTGAAGATGACTTTGGATAAAAGCAGTTGAAACGTAGTGAACAACACAAATTATGAAACGATTGAAGTCCGAAATGAATATGCTCAAATTGAGATTTGAACAAAAGTTCTTTATACAGTTTGATCATACCAAATTAATTTCGCCCAAATTTCTTAGCAATTACAGGATACTTAATTTGTTTATAGAAACTGAAACAAGTGGAAACTTTACGTACTTATATATTACAACAACTATGGAAATTTCAAAATCATACATCAACTATTTTCGACATATTCTTTTACTTATTGGTTCTCTTCTTCCATTCGACTTCTTTGAGGTTTCATAGTCAGTAAATCTTGATCAATGGATATATCATCATCAGCAGATGATATGAGAGTTAGATTACTGCTTATCCTCTCTCCCAAATCATCCCCTAGGAGAATGCTGTCTTCCATCATGCTATTGGTTTGCATCGAATTTGTTATTCTTTCTGAAATAAAACCATTTAGTCAAAAAACATCAGAGAATGAAATGACAAATCCTGAATAATTTTTCTGCAATAAAAATTAGCGATGTGGAAAATATAGTTAAATCTCTTAAAATGTTAATATGTTAATATTTATGAGGGAAATTATATAATTATATTATCTCCTGGTGAGTATAGGAGTGAAGCCAACCTGCCAGGTATAATGCATAAATACATCGGATGTGAAAGAGGGCCCAATACGGATCCTTGTGAGACACGTTATCACTAAATAATTTCCTCTTGGGTTTGCTTCATGCTCAATTCTGCCCGTAATTCATTCCCATTCATGCTTAATTCGTTGGTATTTTTTTTTTTTCGTTATAATAATAATAATCTTTATTGACCCCAAGAAACATAAATGTTTATAATAGGGACCTAAATCTATAACTAATACAACTACAACTAAATTTCAAGTCGAAAATGTTTGCATCAGTTTTTTTTAAGCATCATTGTAATAAGTACTTTGAAACAATTTTTTTTAATAATTGGTTATATTATTGAATATCAAAATTCCATCATATAAAATTGATTTTTTTTCTCGATGTCTAGTTTGGTGATTGTGTATGGTATCGGTTGAATTAAATTCCAGAGATGATGTTATTGATGACAGAATGTATGAATATGCATATGCATATTTTCAATTTGTACTAAAAAGTGATATCTAAAAGATTGTTTGGAGCATATAAATGTGATGTAGATTCAAGGAATGGTAATTCAAAAATACATTTAATACTTTTGTTTTGCAAAGATTTGAGTGGACGCAAGATAGTACAATTGACAGTTCTCCATACTGATATTCAATACTGTAATTTCGAATAAATTACACTGGAATATATCATTTTTAGATATTTCAAAGGAATGTAATATCGAATTTTGAAAAAAATACTAATTTTAGGAGACACATTTTTTTTTTTAAGATTTTCAATATGGCTTTTCCTAGAAAGGTTTTCATCAATGTATAATCCCAAAAATTTTGTTGTTTCTGAATATTTTATATATTTCCCATTGAAAACTAATGAATTTGCAATATGCCTGGATTTTCTTTTTGACAAAAACATGAAGGATTCTAACCGAAGCCACAAATGTGTAGTTGGCTTCCTGTTGTTGACTTCCTTTGTTTCTATTTTTACATCCAAGTGTTGTACATCTTCGCACTTGATTTTACCGTACTGATGAGAGCTTAAGCCTTAAACACGTGTCTACGGTTGCAGAACATTTTGAGGGTTATACCCAATAACTTTTCTACTTATATATATATATATGAAAATAGGTAATTCGTGACTGACTATAACTGTAGAATTGAAAATATCTTGAGGTTGCAGTCTGATATATATATATATATATATTCTTTCTATTGTTTTCTATAATATTATACTCACTCTTTCTTTTTTCCGAAGTAACAAGAATAATTATCGAATCCTCACCTGCTATCAATAAAGTTTCGTGCAAATGGTTATCTATGGTACAGCTATGGTCGTTACCGCCGCTTGTTTGATCAGTGTTGACCGATAACATCGATGAAGTTGGAAAAGATAAGGGCCATTCGAGATTCAAGAACATATTCGATGAGTTGCTTTGGTCGGAATTTTGAAAATTCAGAAGTGGGCTCTCCAGGGGCGTGGAACAGCCTGAAAAAACGAACTAGTAATAGTAAATGTCTTTTGTGCATGGCATCACACGTTAAAAGATGAGGGCCTCGCCTTCCCTGGTTCGCACAAATCTTTCGAAGATTTCTGGGTGTAGCCGGTGGATGGAAAGGAGAAATTTTGAACACCCTTTTTTATGGATTCTTTTTTATATCTTTTTTGGCTCTTTCTTGGACTCTTGTTTTGGACTATTTTTTGAGTTTGGATTCTTTCATTTTACTCTTCTTTTGGACTCTTTATTTTTACTCTCTTTTACTATTTTTTGCTCTTTTTTGGGCCTTTAGGACGTTTTGTACTATTTTTTTCTCTTTTTTGGATTCTTTTTTGGACTCTTCTTGTGGAATCTTTTTTTAGACATTTTTGAACTTTTTTGGACTCTATTGTTGCCTTTTTGGTCTCTTTCTCTTACACTTTTAGGACTAATTTTTTTTTAGTCTTCTTTTGAGTCTGTTTTTGTAGATTATTTTTTTGGTCTCTATTTTTACTCTTTGAATGGTAATCTTCTGAAAATAGTTTATATTAATTTACGCCAGAATATCAGGTTGTTTTGCTGTTTTTGCTGATGACAGTAGTCTATTTTGACGTAAGAAAAAGATCTTGATCCAATTGAAAACGTGAAAGATTAGTGTGATTCAAATTCACTATCATCCAACATAAAAAAGTTGGTCGACCAAAATGTAATAGATGCCTAGCGAAAGAGATGCAATTATTCCCGCATCAATGGAATGAGCGATTTTCTGTGAGTGATACCTCTGAATAACATTCTCCCTTATCTCATTTATAGATAAGAATCTCCAATGGAAACTGCACATTTAATAAATAATCAACTATCTGAATGAAAATGCAAATTTTCACTTTCAGATTTTTCTCTCAAGTTATATAGGGTCTTTCTCAATATCTATCAGATGTAGTTCAATGTCCAGCGTGGCTTTAGCCAGGGAAGTAGTTGTTTTCTGTTAGATATTACAAAAAAGTAACTTCAATTTTATCGTAGGGTATTTCCATTTCCGGAGGAGTCATGTATTGATTCAATTTTCAGTTGAGAATGTTTCTCTTTACAACAGAAACAACCTTTCATCGACAATTTCTGCTTCACCATTTCTTTTAAATGCAATACGAATAACATATCCACCAAACTGCACATTTAGTTTTTTTAAGTCCTAAAATTTTAAATTTTTTTGTACCTGTTGAAAAATATGATATAATGTTATAATTGTTGCTGTTGAATAATGAAAATATAAACTAAAAACAATACCTGTATTTATGTGAAACTTTGTTTAATTTTTAGGTACGAAAAGTCACTTCTCTTTCCTAGGAATGTGCCACTTTCAACTCTAAAACTAGAAAGTAAAAGTTAATTTTCAAATGAGTTGTTATGAAAAAAAAAATTTTACTTTGGTTAGCCTCAGGTTACGTTTCAATGTTAACTCGCAGATTCTTCACCATATTTTCAACAATTTTAAGCCTAGAGCATTCACCATTTTAGTCTGGATGTTCACCATTTTTTAACCACAGAGCATTCACCATTTTATTAAAATCCTTTTGATTGAATAAAAAATGTGTTGGTGATCACTTACAACGGGTGATGAAATTGAGATAAGTCTATACGCAACCAAGTATACAGGTCGACCCAAAAAAGTACTAGAAGTACTGTTAAGTCAAATTATACTTGACAGTCATGACATATGAACAGAGCTTCATCAAAGGTATTTATTTATTTATCCATTGAAAATACACCTTCCAAACAGAACTAGTGCTGGTAAAAGGAAGATAATACATTGAATATAGACACAATTTTGAAAATTTTCAAAATCAATGAAAAATAACAAATTAAATAACTTTGCAAATTTATTGATTGATGAATTTTTTTGAAAAATTTCAAATAATAATCAATTTTATTGCTTTTGAATATCCTAGTATAATTTGACTTTAACTTTCACTCGAATTTCAATTTTAATTTTGACTTCGGCGTAGACTACTGCTTTGACTTAGTAGACTAGTCCACAAGTGCTTTTTGGGTCAAACCTTTTTCTCCGTCTTCGAAAAATATGAACGAGATGTCATTCGATTCGGAATAGCGTGTAGATGATTTTTGAAAAAATTCAAGAGCTGGTTGCAAAAATTCCACAAGTTATTAACAATTGACTGAAAAAATAAAATGGGGTTTGGTTTTTTGCAAAGATCTCAAAAACTATTTGACATTCTTCAAATTTGGAAAGAGATTCAATAAGAGGGGGAAATTTCCCAAAAAAATACTTACTTCCCGGAACCGTAGGACAAATATTTATAGTTTTCCCAGAGGGTTGAAAATACGGCCGAAAACGTAGATTAAATATATTTAAACTTATTAAATGTGAAAATTAGGAATTGAAAAAAATTCAGGCATCTACTGGATAGATGAACTAACAATAATCCGCAGTAAAAAAATTTATCGCGATTCATCTATTAATTATGCATTAGTTAATTAACAATTTTTTCCGGCTTCAAAATGAACATTGCTGTCCGATAATTTTTAAATAGCAGTTCTGAGTTTTTTCCTTTTTTGGAGCTAGTTTTGAAAGGTCTCAGAAGAGATTCAAGTTATAAAAATTGAAGTAAAATATTTTTTCACTATGTTATCATCAATTTACCTAGGTTAGAAAGTAAAAAGCTTGATTATTAATTGAAAAAAAACAATTCATGTTACCATTGATCCGTTTTTTTATGATAAGAAGCCACATGAAAATGATTCTCAAAAATTTTTATTTTCTTTTGTCTATAAAATTGTTATAAACAAATGTGTTACATAAGTATTATACTACTTTGGATTCCTTGGTTCGTGTCAAATTAAGTTAACTAGTGACTGTAGATGTCATTAGTAACTTTTTGTTATATCTGTCTTGCCTTCACGGTACTAATTCTTTAGTGGATTCGTTTTGATTTCGAGAGCTCCATAAATCCTTTCTGATGAGTGCGTTAGCACGAAACAGCTGTCAAAGGTTGGAACTCTCGGAATTAAAACGAAATATACTCTATTTTCACCTATATATATATATATATATATATATATATATATATATATATCAGAATTGATTTATCGAGGGGCAATATATAAAAATATAAATAGAAAAGTTATTGGATATAGCCCTCAAATTGTTGTGCAACCGTAGACACGTGTTTCGAGCTTAAGCTCTCATTAGCACTTGGATGTAAAAGTGTTGTACATCTTCGCACTTGATTTGACCGTACTGATGAGAGCTTAAGCTCGAAACAAGTGTCTACGGTTGCACAACAATTTGAGGGTTATACCCAAAAACTTTTCTCTTTATATTTTCATATATAGCCCCTCGATAAATCCTTTCTGATTTTGGGATTTCATTTGGGACATCTTCTCAGGGCTCCAATAATGGAAGATATTTTTTTAATCAGATTATCAATATGTTTCTCCCACCCTAACCTATCATCAATCCAAATACCAAGATACTTCATCAGAGTTTGAGAGAGTTTGTTTTAATTGTTCAATTTTTATTTTTATATTTCATTTAATATTTTGTTTGTTTCTTTGTTGAAAAATCATATATTCAGTTTTTCTAGAATTAACAGATAGAAGATTGGTCTTCATTTATCGTATTTTCTAGAATTAATAAATTATTTTTCTAAAAAAATAACACATGGTTGTTGTTGTTTCATTATGTAGAGAAATAAAAATCTTATTTAGAAAATATTCAATTATTTATTACATAAACAATGAAAATTTAAATAAAAACATTTTTTTTTAATTATCAAAGAGCAAGATAAATTATTATTAAAAAAATGTTCCCTAATACTATTTACAGGTGGTCGAAAAAAAATTGTTAATTAACAAATCCGTTTTTAAGCAATACATTTTTTTGAGGAACGATTTTTTTTGAAAAATCATGATTTGCATCAACGCATTTGTTTATAACAATTTTGTTAACAATAGGAAAAAATCCAATAATTATTTTCATCTGGCTTCTGGTCATAAAAAAACCGATCATAGTGATATAAAAAAATCAATGATTAATCAAGCTTTTTAATTTTTAATCTGAGTAAATTGTTGATAACAAAGTGAAACATTTCTCTTTCCAACGGGCTGAGAACTTTAAAAAATAGCTCTACTGAAGGAAAAAAGTCTCAGATTTGTAATTTTACAATTATTATGTTCATGTTCAAGTTGGAAAAAATTGTTAATTAACCAATGTATAATAAAAATCGCGATGAAGTTTTTTGATCGCAGATTATTGTTCATTCATCTATCCAGTCGACGTCTGAATTTTTGCAATTCCTAATTTTCATATTTAATAAGTTTAAATAATATTTATTCATTTTACGCAAGCCGTAGTCTTCGTTTTCGGCCGTATTTTCAGCCCTCTGAGTGAATTATAAATGTTCCGAAAAGTATACTTTTTTTTGGGAAATGTCCCCCTCTTATTGAATCTTTTTTAAAATTTGAAAACTGTCTAATAGTTTTTGAGATATTTGCAAAAAACTAAACCCAAATTTGTTTTTTCAGTTAACTGTTAAAAACTTTCGAAATTTTTTAAAGCGGCTCTTGAATTTTTTCAAAAATCATCTACACGCTGTTCCGAATCGAATGACACTTCGTACATATTTTTCGTAGGCGGAGAAAAAAGTTTGACCCAAAAGGCACTTGGGTGGTCGGCGCTGGGATGGCGCTCGCAGTTTTGGAGTTATCCACTGTGCGGGCGCGATCTCAGTTTCGGTCTTGAAATGGATTTGGTTATCGATTCATTCGTTCCAATCATTAGTTATTGACTGCTAGACCTACCCTATACTGATGAGGGGCAACACCCCGATGAACATTTCCACGCAACAAGCAATTGCAGAGATAACCTTGTAGGAACTCTGCACGGAAATTTCATCAGATGTAATTCAATGTTCGTCGTGGCGTTAGCCAGGAAAGTAGTTGCTTTCTGATGGATTTTCGACCCAACTTTTCCTATTGTATAGGATATTAGCAATGAGCAGTCCTCCGGACATCTTATGCCTCAAAAAGCACTTGTTGACTTATAGACGTACAAGATGATAGCGAATCAAATTTCGATCTAACTCACCTGCTACACTGACAGGTATATTGATATTGGTGATTTGAACACCGGCGTTTTTGTTCAAAGATTTTTCCTGTTTTCGCCACTTGGCTCTCCTATTCTGAAACCAAACTTGAACTCTGGCCTCCGTCAAGTCTATCCTCAAAGCAAGTTCCTCCCGGAAAAATACGTCTGGATAATGAGTCTTGTGGAAAGCTCTTTCGAGCTCTTCTAGCTGGAAGTTCGAAAAAGTCGTCCTGAAATCCATGAAAGTAGTAGTAGTACTTCATTAGTATCCCAAGAAACAATTTTGTTTATGAGAGTGATATCAAAAATTAATTACAAAATAAATATCCAAACTTATTTGACAGAAATACATAAAATTAATACAAGTATAATTCATAGCAAATAAAAATATAATTAATGTCACCTAACCTTTAGATTTTTTATCCAGAATAGTTAGATTGAGAGTTAAGAGACATTAATGAATGAAAAAAAAGGTAATGTTGAAATTGATATAATGAAATTCTTTTATTATGAGGATCAATGAATTCAATTAAGATTCAAGAAAGATAATATTTTTTGGTTTTACTCTCGAAAATCGTCACTTTTTTATATTTTTTATTTCATATGGAAGTGAATTGTAAATTACTATACCATCATGTTATACTGAATTTTTCCGAAGTTATTCCTGAAATTTCTCAGACTGAGACAGTTTGCTTGTCTTGTTTCATGATCGTGTATACTATTAACTTCCGTGAAATTTAAATTAGAAACTTTCTGTTTAATTCTAATAAAATGAATGAACAAGTTTTCACTTTAAATAGAGATTTCAAATCCAGAAAACTATTTGGCATATACAGGTTGGCGG
This sequence comes from Chrysolina oricalcia, assembly GCA_944452925.2. Classification (NCBI taxonomy): domain Eukaryota; kingdom Metazoa; phylum Arthropoda; class Insecta; order Coleoptera; family Chrysomelidae; genus Chrysolina; species Chrysolina oricalcia. The sequence goes on along the minus strand of OX101815.2, from coordinate 4,245,054 downwards.
TTGGTTCTAAAAATGGTAAGTTATAAATACATTTCAATGATTTATTTTGGAGTTTTTCAAGAGTTCCCAAGACTGAAATATTAGCAGTTCCCCAAATGGAAATCAAATACTGTAGGTTGGAGTAAATAAGACAGTAGTAAATAGTCTTAAGGTATTTGAAAGGAACGAATTTCCTAATTTTGAACAGAACACCAATGACTGGATTAATCTTCTTCCTTAACTTTTCAGTATGTTTATTCCATATTAGTTTTTCGCCTATATAAAGACCTAGAAATTCAGTAACTTTTGTATATTTAATAGATTCAGTTTCAAATAATAGTGGATCAATGGTATTGTTCATGTCTTTTTTCGAAATATACATCAAAGTGGTTATACTAAAATTTAAAGTGAGTTTCACAACTTACAACCAAATTGAAATCTCTATCAGATCACTCTTCATATTTTCACGTATCTCGTTGAGATCGTTTGCAAAATATATTAACGTACTGTCATCCGAAAAAAGTTTAATTTTTCCATTCAGTTCCAAATTTGTGATAGAGTTGATATAAATCAAAAATAAAACGGGTCCCAAAATCGATCCTTGTGGTACTCCACACCTTATCGTCCATTAGTGAACTGCTAAAATCATCAACTAATACATATTGCTTTCTATTAAAAGTTTTGCGGATTAATAATATTTTTTCATCAAACTCAGTGTCACAATAAACAAGGTCTGTGCATGGGGATTTTCGTTTATTCAAAGCAAAAAGCAAATGAGGTCAAGGAAAGAGTCGCAAAATGATAAAAACAAATAAATTATCATCCTTCATCGTTCCCAAATTTTGCGACCATTTCCAAGTTTGGCTTCAGAGTTAAAGAATTCACTCATACTTTTGATAATGAAAAAAATCTAAAACTGTGTCAAACGCAAAGAAACGTTTCTCTCTATCGATAACGGCAACATATTATTTCTGTTTATTTTACACTAAAAAAGTTTGTTTGCAACCCGAATTGGTCATGGATATATTGAACAAAATTTTCGAGTTGGTCGGAAACGTAGGTAGTCATTTCCTGAAAAACATATAAAATTTGCCAGCACCGCAGATTTGGAAAACTTTGTAAAATTTAAAAAAAAAAAGAAAAAAATTTTTTTTTGTTAATTGACAAAGTTCCCGAAATCGATGGCAAATTTTATATGTTTTTTAAGAAATTACCACCTACGTTTTCGATCAACTAAAAAAACTTTCGAATTGTTTCACCAACATATATTATTTTTTTGGATTATTTTACACATTTTTTTTTTGTGGCAACCTGAATTGGTTATGGAAATAATGCAAACTTTTTGTGTTGGTCGGAAACGTTGGTAGTAATTTCCTAGAAAACATAAAATAATAATAATAATAATAATAATAATGATAATAATAATAATAATAATAATAATAATAATAATAATAATAATAATAATAATAATAATAATAATAATAATAATAATAATAATAATAATAATAATAATAATAATAATAATAATAACCAACACCTAAGGCCCTGGTGAGTTGCGACACCACCTACCCGAGCAAAGGATGCAAAATCGGACCGGCAGCTCATGCGCATCCGGGAGGGAAAAGGCATCTTTCCCTCCGGTGTCGGCCGTGGGTTTACTGGGTTAACCCCCCAGTAAACCCTAATACTCGGTTCCAAACAATCGGGGAAGAGGCCCCCACAACCGACCCCCTCGGATTAGGGGTCAAAGGCAAGGTGGTGGGGCCAACAACGATGATTTGCCAAATGACAACCGCAATGACAACGGACGCTTTGAGTGGACGGACGAATTGAGAGACGGACTTCTGTATATCTACGAGAGCAGTGAGCCCGCCCGGAGAGGATACATGGCAAGGATGCATGCTCTCTGGTGTGAAAGACACCCAGAGCATGCCGCCGTTTCCGCCCAAAATCTCAGGGATTATGTTTCCTATCTCCGGGCTCGAGGCTATGTTAGAGCTCCTCCTCAGCCGATTAACGAAGTGGCAGAAGTGGCAGATATGCCACGTGTCGGTCTGGCTGTAGAGGAGGCTCGCATCATACCACCAATGGAGGACATCAGAACCCGCAGGGCGCTTCACAATATGAAGCCCCTGAAGCCGCAAGAACTGGCACGAGTGGATGCAGAGATTGGCGATGTTCTTTCAGAAGAGGCTACCATCTGGCAGATCAATTCTGTCGTGTACGACGCCGCTCGTGCTCTATCCCAGACGGAGAGGAGGGAAACCACCGCTCTTGTTGGGAGGCATGAGCGACGCGTTCACAAGATGGAAGCTAAGATCAAGTCGGCGAGACAACACGCGTCTCGTATCCAGTGTGTGGTGGACTACATGTCGGCCAATAGGCCTTTTACGCCGGCAGTGCGGCGAATTGCTGCAAAGCTAAGACGAGCTCACCACACATTGAATCAAGGGGTGCTGTTTACCATCAAACAGCACTGTCTTGATAGGATACGAATGCTAGTGGCTGCAAAGAAGTCACTAGTGAGGCGGGCGAGAAGTATCGCGGAAAACATGAAGTTCCGCGATAAACCTTCTCGCTTATTCCAAGAGCCTCCACGTGTTGTCGATAACCCGCCGGCTGCTGATCGGGTAGAAACCTTCTGGAAGAACATCTATGAGTTTCCGCAACCACTCAATGTAGACACTCCAGCCCTAGCGCAGTTCGAAGCTTACTGCAGGACGCTTCGGCAGCATGAGCACAATGATCTGCGCAATCCGATAACCACGGAAGAAGTTCGAAGGGCCCTAAAAGGTTCTAAGAATTTCGCTGCTCCAGGCCCTGATGGGTTGAATAACTATTGGTGGAAAAAGTTTCCAACAACCCACCGCCATCTGGCTAGAGTTTTTAACTCATGGCTAGATGGGGAGCAGCAGATTCCGGAGTGGTTTGTCGAGGGGCGAACCGTGCTCATCCCCAAAAACGGAGATTTGTCTGATCCAAAGAATTACAGGCCGATAACATGCTTGAATGCGTGTTATAAGTTGTTTACACGCATCTTATACACGCGCATTCTCTCCGCAGTTGATCCGGTGTACGAACGGATATATGAGCAAAGAGGGTCAAAGAAAGGGGTCGCCGGCTGCAAGGAGAACCTGCTCATCGATAGATGTATCACGCAGGACTCCGTGCAGTATAAGCGTAACCTTTCGATGGCCTGGATCGATTACCGCAAGGCATTTGATACAACATCGCATGAGTTAATCATGCATTTGCTCAGATGTCTTGAGGTACCCGATCAAATAGTGGGATGTATTGGACAACTGATGCCACTCTGGAGGACTCGCTTCACCATAAGATCTGGTAGAGACACAGTCCAAACAGAGCAGGTCATCATTAGAAGAGGCGTGTTTCAGGGAGACTCCCTCAGCCCTCTTCTCTTCTGCATCTCACTATTGCCATTGTCCGTTGTACTTAGGAATACCCGTGGGTACAACTGCGGCACCCCCAGCAACCGGAGGCATAAAGTCACCCATTTGTTCTACATGGATGACCTAAAATTATATGCCTCTGGAGAAAGGGACCTACATCAGTCCCTTAGGGTGGTGGAAGAGTACACGCATGCTATCGGAATGGAATTTGGGATCGACAAATGTGCCACGGTTCATCTTAAAAGAGGACGATGCGAGGAATACGGAGAGGATGTCCAGCTCGTAGACGGAAGCATCCTACATCATCTGGATGCCGGAGAGACGTATACTTACCTAGGGGTGGAGCAACGCCACTCCCAAGAGGTATTCACAGTTAAGAACTCTCTCCGCGGCAAGTATCAGCACAAACTCCGACAGATCTGGTCATCAGAACTGTCGGGGAAGAACAAAGTTGCTGCAACCAATATGCTTGCCGTTCCGATCCTTCTCTACTCTTTCGGAGTAATGAAGTGGACTAAGGAAGAGCTGCGACAACTCGACGTTAAAACTCGCAAAGTGATGCATCTCAATAGGTGCTTGCATCCTAAATCGTCCGTTCCACGGTTATACTTTCCCAGACAACGGGGAGGCCGTGGACTTTTGAGTTTGGAGTGTATGCATAACAGAATGGTTCTGGATGGGGCCTGTAAAGTCATCAGGAGTTCAGATCCCCTTCTCTGCATGGTCCGCGACCATGAAAAAGCAGGGATTGGAGCATTTCTTTTTAAGGCAGCAACCCGTGCGGCCGATGAACTCGGTCTCGTATTCGACACTGAACGGGCTAACCCAAACTCTGTCACCGAGTTGGGACCCGTTCAGCAAAAAGCTCACATCAAAGCTGCGGAGACAGAGGTCCTGCTACAGCTACATATGGATAAGCCAATGCATGGCGTCTTCTTTCACAACATCGAAGACCTTGGCTTATCCAAAAGCTTGACCTTTGCCTTCCTCAGGTCGAGTGAGCTAAAGTCGGAGACCGAGGGATTCATAATGGCCTGCCAGGATGGTGTCTTCAACACCCTCGTCTACCGTAGTCGCGTGATGGGTATAGACGTCCCTGACACCCGATGCAGGGCATGTCGTGGGGCACCTGAGACCGTAATGCATTTGCTATCAGCATGCCCATCTTATGCGGTCTCAGCCTATATCCACAGGCATAACGCGGCGCTACGAGTGTTATACTACCATCTACGACACTCGTACGGTATAGACGAGACACCGGTGTTGCCTTATGTTCCGGGGGATATTGAGTCCGTGGTGGAGAATGAGAGGTGCCGGATCTATTGGAACTACTCATTCCCCACCCTCAGGCAAATACAAGCCAATAAGCCTGATGTTTTCCTCCTCGACCACCAAAGTAGAACGATATTCGTCATGGAGTTTTCCGCTCCAGGCGAAATGAATATCGTTCGAAAAGAGGAGGAAAAACGGACTAAATATCGAGATCTTCTCTTTGAACTCCGCAGGTTATATCCGGACCATTCTGTCAAAATGGTGGTTCTGATCATAGGAGTCCTTGGTGGAATGATGGACACACTGCTCTCCAACTTGAGGATAATACCTGCTTGCCGTAATATGGCAGAAATCTTAGCAGCGCGAATGCAGAAGGCCGTTATCCTTGGTTCGCTCCGTCTACTCAGGGCACATGATTCTCGGACCCAATAGTCACTCACCCTACGGACGTAGGGAGTGGTTATTGGGGTTAACGACACCAACGCGCCCTCCGGATGTATCGGAGCACCGGAGACAGGGCTTGACTGGTACATTCCTAACGGAAAAAAAAAAAAAAATAATAATAATAATAATAATAATAATAATAATAATAATAATAATAATAATAATAATAATAATAATAATAATAATAATAATAATAATAATAAATAGGCAGGGGGGTCAACCAACACCTAAGGCCCTGGTGAGTAGCGACACCACCTACCCGAGCAAAGGATGCAAAATCGGACCGGCAGCTCATGCGCATCCGGGAGGGAAAAAGCAACTTTCCCTCCGGTGTCGGCCGTGGGTTTACTGGGTTAACCCCCCAGTAAACTCTACCACTCGGTTCCGAACGATCGAGGAAGAGGCCCCCACAACCGACCCCCTCGGATTAGGGGTCATAGGCAAGGTGGTGGGGCCAACGATGATTTGCCAAACGATGACGACCGCGATAACAACGGACGCTTTGAGTGGACGGACGAATTAAGGGACGGACTTCTGCATTGCTACGAGAGCAGTGAGCCCGCCCGGAGAGGATACATGGCGAGAATGCATGCTCTGTGGTGTGAGAGACACCCAGAGCATGCAGCGTTTTCCGCACAAAATCTCAGGGATTATGTATCCCATCTTCGGGCTCGAGGCTACGTTAGAGCTCCTCCTCAGCCAGTTATCGAAGTGGCAGATATGCCACGTGTCGGTTTGGCTGTGGAGGAGAATCGCATTGTTCCACTGATGGAGAATATCAGAACCCGCAGGGCGCTTCACAATATAAAGCCCCTGAAGCCGCAAGAACTGGCACGGGTGGATGCGGAGATTGGCGATGTTCTTCCAGAAGAGGCTGACATCTGGCAGATCAATTCTGTCGTGTACGACGCCGCTCATGCTCTATCCCAAACGGAGAGGAGGGACACCACCGCTCTGGTAGGGAGGCATGAACGACGTGTACACAAGATGGAAGCCAAGATCAAGTCGGCGAGACAACACGCGTCTCGTATCCAGTGTGTGGTGGACTTCGTGGCGGCCAATAGGCCTTTCACGCTCGCAGTGCGGCGAATTGCCGCAAAATTGAGACGAGCTCACCACACATTAAATCAAGGTGTGCTGTTCACCATCAAACAGCACTGCCTTGATAGGATACGAATGCTAGTGGCTGCAAAGAAGTCACTAGTGAGGCGGGCGAGAGGTATCGCGGAAAACATAAAGTTCCGCGATAAACCTTCTCGCTTATTCCAAGAGCCTCCACGTGTTGTCGATAACCCGCCGGCTGCAGATCGGGTGGAAACATTCTGGAAGAATATCTATGAGTATCCGCAACCACTCAACGTAGATACTCCAGCCCTAGCGCAGTTCGAAGCATTTTGCAGGAGGCTTCGGCAGCCTGAGCTCAATGATCTGCGCATTCCGATAACCACGGAAGAAGTACGAGGGGCCCTTAAAGGCTCTAAGAATTTCGCTGCTCCAGGCCCTGATGGGTTGAATAACTATTGGTGGAAAAAGTTTCCAACAACCCACCGCCATCTGGCCAGAGTTTTCAACTCATGGCTAGATGGGGAGCAGCAGATTCCGGAGTGGTTTGTCGAGGGGCGAACCGTGCTCATCCCCAAAAACGGAGATTTGTCTGATCCAAAGAATTACAGGCCGATAACATGCTTGAATGCGTGTTATAAGGTGTTTACGCGCATCTTATACACGCGCATTCTCTCCGCAGTTGATCCGGTGTATGAACGGATAAATGAGCAAAGAGGGTCAAAGAAAGGGGTCGCCGGGTGCAAGGAGAACCTGCTCATCGATAGATGTATCACGCAGGACTCCGTGCAGTATAAGCGTAACCTTTCGATGGCCTGGATCGATTACCGCAAGGCATTTGATACAACATCGCATGAGTTAATCATGCATTTGCTCAGATGCCTTGAGGTACCCGGTCAAATAGTGGGATGCATTGGACAACTGATGCCGCTCTGGAGGACTCGCTTCACCATAAGATCTGGTAGAGACATAGTCCAAACAGAGCAGGTCATCATTAGAAGAGGTGTGTTTCAGGGAGACTCCCTTAGCCCTCTTCTCTTCTGCATCTCACTATTGCCATTGTCCGTTGCACTCAGGAATACCCGTGGGTACAACTGCGGCACCCCCAGCAACCGGAGGCATAATGTCACCCATCTATTTTACATGGATGACCTCAAATTGTATGCCTCTGGAGAAAGGGACCTACATCAGTCCCTTAGGGTGGTGGAAGAATATACGCATGCTATCGGTATGGAATTTGGGATCGACAAATGTGCCACGGTTCATCTCAAAAGAGGACGATGCGAGGAATATGGAGAGGATGTCCAGCTCGTAGACGGAAGCATCCTACATCATCTGGATGCCGGAGAGACTTATACCTACCTTGGGGTGGAACAACGCCGCTCCCAAGAGGTATTTGCAGTTAAAAACTCTCTCCGCGGCAAGTATCAGCATAAACTCCGACAGATCTGGTCATCAGAACTGTCGGGGAAGAACAAAGTTGCTGCAACTAATATGCTTGCCGTTCCGATCCTTCTTTACTCTTTCGGAGTGATAAAGTGGACTAAGGAAGAGCTGAGACAACTTGACGTTAAGACTCGCAAAATGATGCATCTCAATAGGAGCTTGCATCCTAAATCGTCCGTTCCACGGTTATACTTTCCCAGACAACGGGGAGGCCGTGGACTTTTGAGTTTGGAGTGTCTGCATAACAGAATGGTTCTGGATGGGGCCTGTAAAGTCATCAGGAGTTCAGATCCCCTTCTCTGTATGGTCCGCGACCATGAGAAAGCAGGGATTGGAGCATTCCTTTTTAAGGCAGCTACCCGTGCGGCCGATGAACTCGGTCTCGTTTTCGACACTGAACGGGCTAACCCAAACTCTGTCACCGAGTTGGGACCCGTTCAGCAAAAAGCTCACATAAAAGCTGCGGAGACAGAGGTCCTGCTACAGCTACATATGGATAAGCCAATGCATGGTGTCTTCTTTCATAACATCGAAGACCTTGGCTTATCCAAAAGCTTGACCTTTGCCTTCCTCAGGTCGAGTGAGCTAAAGTCGGAGACCAAGGGATTCATAATGGCCTGCCAGGATGGTGTCTTCAACACCCTTGTCTACCGTAGTCGTGTTATGGATATAGACGTCCCTGACACCCGATGCAGGGCATGTCGTGGGGCACCTGAGACCGTAATGCATTTGCTATCAGCATGCCCATCTTATGCGGTCTCAGCCTATATCCACAGGCATAACGCGGCGCTACGAGTGTTGTACTACCACCTACGACACTCGTACGGTATAGACGAGACACCGGTGTTGCCTTATGCTCCGGGGGATATTGAGTCCGTGGTGGAGAATGAGAGATGCCGAATCTATTGGAACTACTCATTCCCCACCCTCAGGCAAATACAAGCCAATAAGCCTGATGTTGTCTTCCTCGACCACCAAAGTAGAACGATATTCGTCATGGAGTTTTCCGCTCCAGGCGAAATGAATATCGTTCGAAAAGAGGAGGAAAAACGGACTAAATATCGAGATCTTCTCTTTGAACTCCGCAGGTTATATCCGGACCATCCTGTCAAAATGGTGGTTCTGATTATAGGAGTCCTTGGTGGAATGATGGACACACTGCTCTCTAACTTGAAAATAATACCCGCTTGCCGTAATATGGCAGAAATCTTAGCAGCAAGAATGCAGAAGGCCGTTATACTTGGTTCGCTCCGTCTACTCAGGGCACACGATTCTCGGACCCAATAATTACTCACCCTACGGACGTAGGGAGTGGTTATTGGGGTTAACGACACCAGCGCGCCCTCCGGATGGGTCGGAGCACCGGAGACAGGGCCTGACTGGTACACTCCTAAGGAAAAAAAAATAATAATAATAATAATAATAATAATAATAATAATAATAATAATAATAATAATAATAATAATAATAATAATAATAATAATAATAATAATAATAATAATAATAATAATAATAATAATAATAATAATAATAATAATAATGACCTCAAATTGTATGCCTCTGGAGAAAGGGACCTACATCAGTCCCTTAGGGTGGTGGAAGAATATACGCATGCTATCGGTATGGAATCTGGGATCGACAAATGTGCCACGGTTCATCTCAAAAGAGGACGATGCGAGGAATACGGAGAGGATGTCCAGCTCGTAGACGGAAGCATCCTACATCATCTGGATGCCGGAGAGACTTATACCTACCTTGGGGTGGAACAACGCCGCTCCCAAGAGGTATTTGCAGTTAAAAACTCTCTCCGCAGCAAGTATCAGCATAAACTCCGACAGATCTGGTCATCAGAACTGTCGGGGAAGAACAAAGTTGCTGCAACTAATATGCTTGCCGTTCCGATCCTTCTTTACTCTTTCGGAGTGATGAAGTGGACTAAGGAAGAGCTGCGACAACTTGACGTTAAGACTCGCAAAATGATGCATCTCAATAGGAGCTTGCATCCTAAATCGTCCGTTCCACGGTTATACTTTCCCAGACAGCGGGGAGGCCGTGGACTTTTGAGTTTGGAGTGTCTGCATAACAGAATGGTTCTGGATGGGGCCTGTAAAGTCATCAGGAGTTCAGATCCCCTTCTCTGCATGGTCCGCGACCATGAGAAAGCAGGGATTGGAGCATTCCTTTTTAAGGCAGCTACCCGTGCGGCCGATGAACTCGGTCTCGTTTTCGACACTGAACGGGCTAACCCAAACTCTGTCACCGAGTTGGGACCCGTTCAGCAAAAAGCTCACATAAAAGCTGCGGAGACAGAGGTCCTGCTACAGCTACATATGGATAAGCCAATGCATGGTGTCTTCTTTCATAATATCGAAGACCTTGGCTTATCCAAAAGCTTGACCTTTGCCTTCCTCAGACCGAGGGATTCATAATGGCCTGCCAGGATGGTGTTTTCAACACCCTTGTCTACCATAGTCGCGTGATGGGTATAGACGTCCCTGACACCCGATGCAGGGCATGTCGTGGGGCACCTGAGACCGTAATGCATTTGCTATCAGCATGCCCATCTTATGCGGTCTCAGCCTATATCCACAGGCATAACGCTGCGCTACGAGTGTTGTACTACCACCTACGACATTCGTACGGTATAGACGAGACACCGGTGTTGCCTTATGCTCCGGGGGATATTGAGTCCGTGGTGGAGAATGAGAGATGCCGAATCTATTGGAACTACTCATTCCCCACCCTCAGGCAAATACAAGCCAATAAGCCTGATGTTGTCCTCCTCGACCACCAAAGTAGAACGATATTCGTCATGGAGTTTTCCGCTCCAGGCGAAATGAATATCGTTCGAAAAGAGGAGGAAAAACGGACTAAATATCGAGATCTTCTCTTTGAACTCCGCAGGTTATATCCGGACCATTCTGTCAAAATGGTGGTTCTGATTATAGGAGTCCTTGGTGGAATGATGGACACACTGCTCTCTAACTTGAAGATAATACCGGCTTGCCGTAATATGGCAGAAATCTTAGCAGCAAGAATGCAGAAGGCCGTTATACTTGGTTCGCTCCGTCTACTCAGGGCACACGATTCTCGGACCCAATAATCACCCACCCTACGGACGTAGGGAGTGGTTATTGGGGTTAACGACACCAGCGTGCCCTCCGGATGGGTCGGAGCACCGAAGACAGGGCCTGACTGGTACACTCCTAAGGAGAAAAATAATAATAATAATCTTTATTGGTTTCAAAGACCTACAAGGTATAAAACAAGTCAACATTTAAATAAGTGAACAAACAGATACATTTAATTACATAAAACAGTACAAGGAACAACGAGAGTCCACTATGAAGATAGGAACTCACCCATTGTATAAAACATGTTATTTAATAAGTACGTCTTTAGGGCTTTTCGGAATTTGAAGTAAGTCACTTCTTGTTTAATATTTGGATTTAGGTGATTGTATACCCTAATTCCATTAGGTATGGGCCCGTTAAGGCATATATTCAAATGATTTTGAGGTGTGTAGAGGTGATGACTAAATCTTGTTGGATAGTTGTGTATGTCGTTGTTTGCGCTCGATAGATCAATTTCGGAGAGAAAAATGTACGTAAAATTATGATTGAAAAATATTCAGAATCAGTGAGCCCGACCTTCGAGAGACATCAAAACGACTTACCAATTCTGGTTGAAACACCCGAAACGTCCAGATGATGTTTCTCTTCTTAAAAGGGCCCTTTTTGATGGAAATCTGGAATTCGTAGGTGGAAATCCGGTATGCAGGTGAAGCTCCGCAGGAACTAATCCAATGATCAATGTCACACACACAACCGATATAATTATCAAATAACACAATGCGGGTAATTCTAATTAATGAGAATAGCGGAAAATAAAATGGTTTTCGTAGGAAAAGCCGGTAGCGGGAGTACACTTTACGATGTATATCGTTTAAGTTTTTAAGTGATACTGTCGTCTGTGCCAAATGCGACACAAAAAAAAGGTTCAAGGTCGCACTTCGAAGTCAGACGTTTTGATGCTCTATTTCACGATAATAATAATGATGTATGATTTTAATAATTGAAGCGAGACGCAACATTTCTGCCCGGCCAAAATGCAGCAATTGCATTTTAAGGAAGAAAGAAAGAACGAAAAGAAAAAAAATAAATCAATGCAAAATATTTTTCTTACAACACACACAAATAAAATGCAAATATGAATGAACTATTCTAGTGGGAGAGGGCACAGTTTAACCAGAGGGCGTTTCAATGTACCACTTGCCGTCTTGACAGTGGCAACCCTGGCTATTTTATCATCTCCCACGTGCAAAGTTAGGATACGTCCGAGTAACCATCGACACGGAGGGAGGTTATCGGCTTTTATTAAAACAAGGGTACCGATTTCCGGGTTAGTACCAGTTTTCAACCACTTTCCTCGTTGTTGCAAAGAATGGAGATATTCTCGTTGCCAGCGTTTCCAAAAGTCTTGATTTATCCGTTGGATCAACTGCCAGCGTGACAAACGGTTGATAGGGAGCTCAGTGTAATCAGGAAGTGGTAAGGCGGTGACTGGCTCCAAATTTAGAAAATGGCTCGGCGTGAGCGCATGTATGTCCTCAATATCTGCACCAAGGGGGGTCAAAGGGCGAGAATTCAATATTGCTTCGATCAGGGTAAGAGTGGTGTAGAACTCCTCGTAAGTAAGGATCTGTTGTCCCACTACCCGGGCCAAGTGTGATTTTACCGATTTAACTCCGGCTTCACATAAGCCATTGAAATGTGGGGCACTTGCTGGACTAGGGTGCCAAGTTATTTTCTCATGATCAGCTGCATCTTTCATTAATTTATTCAGTTCACGATTAGACCCAAGAAAGTTCGTAGCGCAGTCACTGTGTATATGAGATACGTGGCCACGACGTGCAATAAGCCTTTGCAAGGCTGCCAGGAAGACTTCTGTTGAAAGATCACTTGCAAGCTCCAAGTGAACTGCCTTAGTCGCGAAGCAAACAAAAATACACAAGTAAGCTTTAGTTGTTCTGACTCCACGTTGGCGGCTAAAAGAAATTGAAAAGGGTCCACCAAAGTCCACGCCACAGCGGGAAAATGGTTTAACCTGTGCGAGACGACATTCTGGTAAATTACCCATAAGTGGTTGGTAATTCGATCTGGGTTTCGTTCTCCAGCAACGAATACACTTGGAAATAACAGAATGAATTGCTCGTTTGGAAGATAAAATCCAAAACTGTTGCGACAGCAAAAAATGGGTAGTTCGAAAACCGGCATGAAAGATTTTTTCATGAAAATACTTTATCAAAAGTACAGTCAGTCGACTCTGGCGGGGTAAAAGAATAGGAAATTTTGCAGAGTACGAAATTGAAGCATGTTTGAGTCGACCACCTACTCGTAATATTTTTTCTTCGTCAAGAAAAATTTGTAACTTTCTCAATGGCTTGGAGAAGCCTTTGTTTTCGAGCTCTTCTTCGAAGTGCAATTGCTGAGTTCGTTTGACAAGTATTAGAAGAGCGTAATGGAGTTCTGACTTCAGTAGCGGACCAGATCTTTTCTGGGAAGGATTTCGCAAATTGAAGCTGAACCGGAACAAGTAACATATAACGTTTTGTATGGTCCTAAAAGAAGAATAATTTTCAAGGATAGTATCCAAGAAATTTTCTTGAGTTTGGGTGGTTAATAAAACAGTATTTACCTCCTCCTCCTTAGGAAGGTTAATTGTCTCCAACGTGGGCAGGGAGGTATGCGAAATATTATCCATTTCTCGCAGAAATGGGGGGCCTTTGAACCAAAGAGTGTGACAAATGAGCTGCGAAGGAACCACACCTCTCGAAGCAATGTCTGCCGGGTTTTTCGCTGTCTCAATATAATACCATGAAGTCTGGGGAAGCTGATCCTGTATAAAAATCACGCGATTGGCGACAAATTTTTTCCATCTTTGTGGGGAACCTTTAATCCAGCACAGTACAATCTGAGAATCCGACCATGCGCAGATTCGTGAAAAGGTAATTTTTTTATCAAAAATATCAATAACATATTTCATTAACTTCGCAAGCAGAACCGCTGCACATAACTCTAAGCGAGGAATTGTAATTTTTTTCACTGGTGCAACTTTCGATTTAGAACAAATTAGGTTTGTTACAATGTTATCTGTTCCATCCAGAATTCTGAAATAAATTACACAAGCGTAACCTCTTTCACTGGCGTCACAGAAGCCATGCATTTCGAATTTTAATAAATTTGAATGAATATTTAGTGCAGTTGTGATATTGCGGGGAATCTTCAAATTGCATAAGAGTGGTAAATCAGTTTGATATTTTGACCAGATGCGAATTATTTCATCACAAGGTAGATCATCCCATCCTATGCCTGATATCCAAAGCCTCTGTATCAAATTCTTGCAGAAAAATGTCACAGGTGCTATGAAACCAAGGGGGTCGTAGATGCGAGCTAATTCCGAAAGTAAAGTGCGTTTTGTGCAAACCCTGTTCAAAGACGGGTTGACAGAAAATGAAAAACAGTCATGTAGCGGGTTCCACAATAAACCTAAAATCTTCAAGGCATTATCAGGAGAGTCTTGTGAAAAAGATAGGGGATTTTTTGATAAATGACTTACGGGTAAGTCGGCGAGCAGGGTAGGATCATTACTTGACCATTTACGCAGTTCAAACCCACCTTTTTTCAAGAGAGTGATGAGTTCATTTCTGGTGAGCTCAGCTTCTCTTCGAGAAGGTAGGGATATAACAAAATCATCGATGTAACACAAGGTTTTTATGACGTTGGCAGCAAGAGGGAAATCATTACCTTCAGTATCAGCCAAATGCCGTAGCGTGCGAAGGGCTAAAAATGGGGAACAGTTCATTCCGAAGCAAATTCTGGTTTGGCGATAATCTTGAATAGGCGAATTCGCAGAAAATCTCCAGATTATCCTCTGATAATCTCGGTGAGATGGTTCAATAGAAATCATTCTAAACATTTGTTTTACGTCACAGCATAGGACATAGGCGTGCAGGCGGAAATTCAATAAAATTTCTCCAATGTAGAGATGATCATTCAGACTGGTCTGATTTGGAAGCTTGGCGGAGGCATTGAAAACGCATCGTAGTTTTGTAGTCAAACTATCAGGTTTGATCACACAGTGATGCGGTAGATAGTATGACTTGAGTGGTACAGCCTTTTCTGTAATCAATTCCATATGATGCAGTTGTAAGTACTCTTTCATAAAATCAGAGTACAGCGAGTATAACGCGGGATTCTTCAGAAGACGACGTTCTAATGAATAGAAGCGATGCAAAGCGAGATCTCGAATTCCCGGAAATTCCGGTAATTCACCCTTGAAGGGCAGTGAAACTGTATAATGTCCACTTCTATCACGCTGAACAGTCTCTAAAAATATTTTTTCACAAGTTTCATTTTCAGGGGGAACCGGAAATTTATCTGGAACACTCTCTATTTCCCAAAAGTTTTTGAGAGTGTCCTCCATAAAGAGAGGATCGTAGGAACTACAAAAATGAGCACGTGTCTCATTTGACGAGAGATTGGAGGTTTTACCCATTAAAATGTACCCGAAAATCGTATTGATCGCGTCGGGTTCGTTCTCTTTCCCAGAGATACGACCATTTAATAAAATCTTAGAAAATATTTCCGCCCCCAACAAAACGTCAACATTTCCTGGCCTATGAAAATCGGGGTCTGCCAGTTGAAGGTTAGCGATATGATTCCAGGTACCATAATGAATATTAGAATCTGGCAATTTATTGCAAATATTATTCAAAACAATAGCGTCGGTATGATATACCGGGGATTTCCGATAAGCAGCTTGAAATGAAAGTGTAACTCGTCCACTACTAACAGAAGATTCCATTGAATCCAGACCCTTGATTTCAATGGAGCATCTAGTCTTAGGTAAACCAAGTTTAGTGACCGCTCTATGTGTTAAGAATGAGCTCATGCTTCCACTGTCTAGTAAGCATCGTAAAGGTTGATAGTTTCCGAAACTGTCAAGAACGTTTATGTAAGCGGTGGCAAGTAGGACACTTGTCTGTTGTGAAAGTATTCCAGAACCTACAACGATTGAATCTGTTCGGTTTTGGACGTAATTAACCGAAGTGGAGGCGACTGAACCCGATGTAGGTTCGACGGTTTCCGAAGATACCGTTGTAACAGGAGTTGAAATCTTATCCTGGTGAAGTAACGTGTGATGGCTTTTCGAGGAACATTTCCTACAGCCATATGAGGAACGGCAAGCTCTGAGGTCATGTGATGAACTCAGGCAGTTCAGACAGAGGCGTTTACCTTTACAAAAGTCATATCTCTCTTTGGGTGATTTACTGGTGAACGACTGACAGTAATATAGCGAATGATTTTGTTGGCAAAAAATACAACAGGAAGCGGGCGATTTGTTCATGAACATCGAAGTAATGCGATTTTGCGTAGCTGGGGGCTGTCTGAAGGAAGAGGAATCTGAACTTGCGGTTTTTTTACTCCCTTGAGAAGATATTTTAAGTGTATCCAAAATGACACATTGGTTATTCAAAAACTCTGTTAATTTATCGTAGCTCGGTATTTGAGACGATTTATGATCCATTTCAAATCGAGTAAGCATTGTACCATCTAATCTTTTCATCAACATCATCACTAGAACAAAGCTCCACTGATCGGTGGGCAAACTCAATGATTTCAAAGCGGCAAGATTTTCTGAAAATGTGTCCAATAACTTACGCAGCGTTACCGGGTTTTCAGAGTCTATTTTAGAGGTACCATCAAGTTCCGCCCAGTGAGCTTGAGCTACTAATCTAGTGTTCGAATATCGATCAACTAAGGTTTTATATGCAATGTCATAATTATCTGAGGTCAAAGGCAGTGTCCGAACTATCGATAAGGGTTGACCTTGCAACGATGAAATCAAGTAGTTGAATTTTTCAATTGCAGTAAGGGAATTATTATTATGAATAAGCGACTTGAAATGATCAATAAATGACGTAAACGCTTTATAATCTCCACTGAAACGTTTCAACTCAATTTTTGGCAAACGAACGTTAGGCTGAACATTACCTACGCCCGTCATAGTTGAGTTATGAATCAAAGATCCCTGTGGACCCACATCTGACTCAAACAAGTCAGCATAAATTGATTTCACGTCAAAAAACTCTGACAAAAATCCCTCCCTGATAATATCCTCCGGCCCTGTTTCTGCATCTGGGGCAGAAAGCAAAGCAGAAACTAGACTAGTATGATTTTTCAGAAACTCTTCTCTGATGCTCTCCAATTCCGCGAATCGTACTCTGAATAAAGAGCGCACAGATTTATCAGTCTTAGCTTTTTCAGCGAGATTTTTCAAAATAGTAATATCGCTAATAGCGGTGTTGCGGTAGGCTTTATATTTCTTTATCTTTTCCATGTTCAAAGGAATATTTAAAACAAAAAGACGAGAAGAAACTTCGGGATTGGTGAAAGCAGTGAAAAAAAAAACACCAAATTTACAATGTTTACGTTCGGAAATACGTAAAATAGGAAGCGGAGAATCACGGCGCCAGCGATCAGGTGATTACAATTTACCTTTCGCGGGCAGATAACGAATTGAACTCAGGCAAATGGTACAATGAAAGCGAATGAGCGTGTGAAGAGAAGAATTGATAGCAAGCAATACGCATGTACTAAACACTTGCAATCTGTTCATGCGCCTCAAAGAAGGAAGCGAATGTTTCTTGACAAATATGGCTGTGTTGAATTATTCGATAATTTAATTATTATTGAATGAAATATTTGAATATGAATTGGAGTATAATTTCACACTAACATGAAAATGGTTACCATGATATCATTGAATAAAGTGTGAAAAGTACGAATTTTACGAAAATTAAGTTCAATTTGCAAATTTTATCGTATTTGAAAGATAATAAAAAAAAATCCTGAAAATGCAATTTCCACTTAGTAATCTGATCTGATTCAGCGGCTCGAAGGACCAAAATGTTTGCGCTCGATAGATCAATTTCGGAGAGAAAAATGTACGTAAAATTATGATTGAAAAATATTCAGAATCAGTGAGCCCGACCTTCGAGAGACATCAAAACGACTTACCAATTCTGGTTGAAACACCCGAAACGTCCAGATGATGTTTCTCTTCTTAAAAGGGCCCTTTTTGATGGAAATCTGGAATTCGTAGGTGGAAATCCGGTATGCAGGTGAAGCTCCGCAGGAACTAATCCAATGATCAATGTCACACACACAACCGATATAATTATCAAATAACACAATGCGGGTAATTCTAATTAATGAGAATAGCGGAAAATAAAAGGGTTTTCGTAGGAAAAGCCGGTAGCGGGAGTACACTTTACGATGTATATCGTTTAAGTTTTTAAGTGATACTGTCGTCTGTGCCAAATGCGACACAAAAAAAAGGTTCAAGGTCGCACTTCGAAGTCAGACGTTTTGATGCTCTATTTCACGATAATAATAATGATGTATGATTTTAATAATTGAAGCGAGACGCAACAGTCGTTAAGACAAGGAATGCTGTTTCTGTTGTTATAAATGTAACAGGAAATTTCCAACATATATATATATATATATATATATATATATATATATATGCAGAATAGTGGTAGTATTTTTAATTTGTCAAAAAGAGGTCTGCATGATTCTCTTTGCTTCTTGCTTAACATTGCTCGTATGCATTTTTTCTGAACCGTAAATAGTTTTTGTGCTGATGAAGACATGCCCCACAGCAAAATGCCATATGCTAGTCGAGATTGTATTTCAGAAAAATAATAGTTTTTCAAAACATTTAGGTTAAGCACTTTCTGAAGGCATCTTATTTGATACAGCTTACTGTTCAAATTTTTTGTTGTATCGCTTATGTGAGACTTCCAATCGAGTGTATCACTCATAGTTATGCCTAGAAACTTAATAGTGTGGCATTTCTCTAAAGTAATTTCCCTTAGGTGAATTTCTACATTTTCAACCTTTCTCTGTTTAGTGTGGTATATAAGAAACTGTGTTTTGCTAGCATTGATATAGAGATTATTAATGGAGAACCATAAAATTAGTTTTTCTATGAGGTTATTGCATGCTTGTTGATTAAGGTTGGAGGAACCATTCGATACTAGTATAGAAAGGTCATCAGCATAAAGTGTTAATTTGAAAGGGGAGAGGTATTTTACGATATCCGCTATATAAATTGAGAATAAAGCTGGAGCAAGTACACTCCCCTGAGGAACTCCAACTTCTACGTGTGCAAGATGAGAGCGACAAATTGTGTTATTGCCGCCTTCCTCAATGAAGGCAATTTGTACATATTGATGCCTATTTGTTAGAAAAGACTTGATCCAGCTGAAAGCAGATCCTCTAATTCCATATGACCAAAGCTTGCCAAGCAGCCGATCATGAGGAACACAATCAAAAGCTTTGCTTAAATCACAATATATGCCTAAAAGACTTTTCTTTGAATCTAATTCATTGAGTATGCTGATATATGCATCTATTGTTGCTGTAGATGTAGATTTTGACTTTCTGAACCCATGCTGTTCATCTGGAAATAGTTTGAACCTTGTAATGAAGGAGTTCAACCTCTCCAGCATACAGTATTCAAAAAGTTTAGAGAAAACTGATGTTAGTGATATAGGCCTGAAGTTATTCATAATGTTTTTTTCTTTTTTTTTTGTAAAGTGGAATTACTTTAGCTATTTTGAGAACATCGGGGAATGAACCTGTTTCTAGTGAAAAATTTATTATGTGAGGAACGTTTGTTTTTAAGTTTTGAGAATGTTTTAAGCATCTCTTCATCAGTGAAATATGCCATCACTGCAGATTTTGGAAATTTTGTCATATAAAAAAACATAATTTTGAATTTTTTTCATTCTTTTCAAATTTGACAAAGTTCCCGAAATGTGTGGTGGTGACAAATTTAATATATGTTCTGGGAAATTATTCCCTATATACATTCCCGACCAACACAAATAACTTTTACATCATTTCCATAATCCATTCAGGTTGCAAACATTTACAATTTTGTAGTGTAAAATATACAAAAACAATATATTACCGTCATTGGCGGAGGGGGCAAAGTTTCGACTCTTTTAATTTTTTTTCGGGCGAGTTAGTTATTAAAAAAATTATGAATAAATAATTCATTTACTCAGATGTCAAACTTGGAAATGGAGGCAAAATGTAAGTTATCATCTACCGCAAGTGCTATGTTGTAGATTTTTTGACTTCTCCGCCTCCTTCTACTTATACGGGGGAGTTTCTTGGATTACGTCTAATTTTTATTTCATCCAGAATAATATTTACCTGTATCTTCTCTGTTTCCTTTTTGACATACCGGATGGTCCAGATTCGTCTTCATTCGAATTATAGTTTTGAAGTGATTCCGTGTAATCTGAAACAGAAACCAATTTTCCACACTCCATAACAGTCATAAGGTCTTATGAATTATATTACACTACCAACAAAAAAAAGGTTTCCATCGAACTAGGCGCTTAGTGTACAGGTTTCGAGCCTTACAATTCTCATGTTGTAGAAGAAAATGACAATAACCAGAGGATAACATCCTCGTAGTGGTATTAGAGTAATTGTTTGTTACGCAAAAAAGTATTCATTCTATTTTTAAGTACACATTCAAATTTTTTTGATGAAGTAGTTTTTCTGAAAACTTTGCTTAGAATCTAACAGATGTTATTCAACGGTCGTAAGGGGCAGTAGTTGTTTTTTTTTATACTTTCCGACGATAATGCATACTGTATAAGTTTGTGGATGAGATTGGATTACTCGTTCTATTTTTCATTACTTGATTTATTATTTATATCTATACGTATAATAATAATTGAATGTTTTTCGTATGTAAGCGCATCACTTGAGATCGGTGGACCGTTTTGGCTAATTTTTTTTTGTTCATAACAGTCCGAGTAAAAAAAAATGGAGGATCTGGAGAAAAATCTGGAAAAATGCATTGATACATACGTCAATGAGCAGGTTCTCCTTGCAGCCGGCTACCCCTTTCTTTGACCCCCTGTGCTCATATACCCGTTCGTAAACCGGAACAACTGCGGAGAGTATGCGTGTGTATATTATTATTATTATTCCTATAACCAATCGTATAATTTCATCTGTTTTTTACTCTAGCCCACCCGAAATAAAAGTCATTTATTTGTTGAACAAGTTTTTCGATGGTCTCTCGAACTCTTCATTATTATTATACCTCCTGTTTCAAATATTTGGTCCCGATAGTGTCAGTGAACAGCCTAAGAAATGATTATCCTTTTTGTTACATGATACTTGAACTGTTCCGTACCTTGGCAACCCTGTTAAAATGCATTGGAATCTAATCAATTTAGGTGATTAAAACTGTGTGAAAATTAAATTACGGAAGTAAGATCCTTTAATTCAATAGATGCCCTTCAGAAGGCCCGTAATTCAATTTGAGATAATTCAATTTTAGCAATTTTCATTTTACCCTCCACACTTTTGATGCCATCATTTCGATAATTCTTGTGCAAAGCTCAACGTACTGCTGAATGAAAAAATGTGAATTTGTTCACATTGTGCATGGTCAGTAATAGTTGGTTTTTCGAGTTTCGGATAGTTGTGATAAATTTGAAATATTTATAAACCGGAAATTCCCTAGACTGTGTATCGATAAAAAGTGAAACAGAGTACTCGCAAGGACTTCTGAAAAATAACTAACATCATGTGAATCAATTGGTAAAAGAGGTATGTGTTGAAACAAAACCGCATTATTTTACTTATAAAAAAATTATCTCTAAATTTAGATTTAACAAACCCCCAAAGTACATGAAAGAATTACTTGTAATGAGTGAATTTATTTCAATAGGTATCCATCCTAATATTCACAATATTACATTAGTTACAACAACCATACAGGGTGGGTCACGGTCGATAGTACCTTAGACGTTTACGGAGAACGGGAAATAGGATCATTCTGAAAATTTGGTTTCTCAAGTAGTTGCTCTTGGACTATCGATCTAAAATATTTTCAGCAATGCAGCGTTGCCGCTTATACCAGAAAGTAGCAGCATCTTTGTTATTTCAAATAGGTCACCCTGTATATTACCGTATTTTTGAACTTGTCATTTTTTTCTGATTATTTCTGCTCCATACTCCCCTATATCTATCTCTAACGGTTTTCGAGATATTGGTTATTTTCCATATTTTTTATCCAAAACATAGCTCGAATTGAATGTTTATTTCTGCGGTATTTGAATTCTTAGGAAGTTGCAATTTTGTGTTTAGTTCATCAGGGTCATGTACTTTGATTCTGTATAGAGAAGTTTGTTCTGCGTTATACAGGGTCGTTCAAAATTCATGATCTTACTGCTAGATACGAAAAGGGTTGAAAGTGCGTTTTTTTAAATGGAACATTCTGTATATTATGAAATATCCTGAAAGATGACTAAGTTCCCTTCGAATAGATATATCATGTTCCTATACCTAAATAGTCAGAATTCCGAGATAATAGCAATTTTCACTTGTAATCTCCCAAGTGCTTGAATTATTGCCGGAAATTTTTCGAGTACATGAATTTTCTTTGAAAATTCATGTAAGAGATAAATTTACGGCAATTAATTCAAGCACGAAGGGGATTCGGTAAGAAAATTTCACACCGAGAAATGAAAATCATCCAACAATTCATAAGAAATAACTAACGATGGTTTCACCTGAACTATTTATAACCACTGAAATATTGATATGTAAAATACTTAACAAAATTTTCATCAATAAATGTGTGACATGTGACATGTGACATTTGACATGTGACAAGTTGATATTTTGCTTTAATGTACAAATGGAGGTCTAGTTTTCATATGAAAGGAGATAATTATGTATTTACTAGATATTTGGAATGTGTCTGAAAATATTTTCTCCACGATTATTGCGGCCTATGAGTCGCTAGGTCGATGGTTCAATCCACGATAGGAACATACCTTTTTTATTTTTTTTGTTCCAAATTTAAACACATTTATTGATGAAAATTTTGTTAAGTATTTTACATATCAATAATTCAGTGGTTATAAATAGTTCAGATGAAACCATCTGTTGGAAACTAGATAGAAAAGTGAATCACTCTGTAGCTAAATTTGGACATTAGTTATTTGTTTCATGTGAATTGAATATGTGTTACTATGGATTTTTGTAATTAGATATACCAATTTTGATATTTCGAAACCTTTGTCAATTTACTCGAAAAATAAACCAAAAAAAGAAGTTGATTTGTCTAAATCCAATCCACTACAGTCCACAAACATCACCTTTGAAGACAAAATAAACATTTTTGGTCCTGTCGAACCTGGATTAGCTCCCGAATTTGAAGCAGAACATCTTATCGACGGCAGTGAAGAGCGCATATAAAGTGAGTCCTTTCCGTTCCTATCCTCAAGCGAGTTAGGAATACTTTCGATCTGTATTTTTGAGGATATTACACATTCGTAGTTTGCTAATAATTCATAACTTGATATATTTGACAAATACTTGACATTTTCAATTCATACGGCCTTCATCCAGAATCTTATCATAGGGACACGATGTCAACCGAACGTGACAATTTGGAGAAATTGACCAGGAAACGTGGATCAATAAAATCCAAACTCACGATTTTCAAAAAATTTATCGGTGAATTAGAAACAAGGTATCCTACCAAAAATATCACAGACACCGATATTTTTTTTGATTTAGAGCATCGTTTAGAAAGTGCACGTAGTTATATTGAACTTTTTGACAACATTCAAAATGATATCGAGCAAATAGATACCGCGGATGAACAGATGTCAGAAAGAGAAGACTTTGAGAGGCTATTTTTTACATGTATCGCGAAAGCCAAAGCATTTTTGGCAGCAAACGCGCCAGTTGCTGATGTTCCTTCCGTGAAAGATTTGAACATACACGATAACTTTTCCGTTTCTTCCTTCCCAATTCGTGATATAGAAGTAAAAAATGTGAAACTTCCCGTGATAGATTTACCGAAATTTGATGGGGATGCTAATCAATGGATAGGTTTTAGGGACACGTTCCATTCACTAATTCACACCAGGGTAGACATCAGTGATATACAAAAGTTCCACTATTTGAAGTCGGCAGTAGGGTCAAAACTCAGGGAAACTTTTGAAAATTTAGAATTCTCTAGTGCTAACTATCAAGATGCTTGGAAGTCGTTATGCGAACGTTTCAACGACGAGAGCCTTTTGATAGATACACATATAAAAGCAATTTATAATTTAGAGAAGGTCACTCACGAATCATCAACTGCTCTTAGAAAAATCATAGACATTGTATCAAACCGCTCAAAGGCTTTGAAAAATTTAGGTGAGCCCGTTGAACAATGGGGAAGTTTGCTGAAATTTCTCATCATAGTTAAACTTGACGAAAACACAATAGACAAATGGGATGAAGCTAAAGTTTCGTTCAAACGCCCCACTCTGCAAAACTTATTGGATTTCTTGAAAATGCGAGCAAATAATCTTCAATCAAAACAACAGGGAATCCAATAAAGTTTTAAACAAACATAAATCAAGGATAGAAGTGAAGCCAACTAATTCATTTGCTACTTTTAGCGGCAGTACAACTGCTCATTGCAAAATTTGTAAAGGCGAACACTATATTTCAGGATGTCCGGAATTTTTTAAAATGACCGTTAATAATCGATTAGAACAAGCCAAACGCAAAGGCTTGTGTATCAACTGTCTTAAACCGGGACATTTAGTCAAAGAGTGCCTATCAGGTTCATGTCGAGTTTGCAGACATCGCCATCACACACTGTTACATATTGATAGGGGTAATTCCAAACCAGACCAAGAAATTCTGGTTGAAAACAATTCAACCGAAACTCAAAACGTAGTGTTGACTTCACAAAACATCACAAATTATGATCAGATTTTGCTCTCTACTGTTTCAGTGCGGGTGATAGATAAGTACAACAAAACATATTTAGTACGGGGTCTTTTAGATGTAGGATCACAAACTAGCTTCATAACAACAAATTTATCCGAACTATTAGATCTTGATAAAATTTCAACTCGCTTAGCTGTTAGCGGGCTAAACGGAACGCATTCCGAGGCAAGATTTAAATGTTCTGTCAATATCCATTCACTAACGAGTGACTTCTCATTGAAATTGAACTGTTTGGTGGTTTCCAAAATCACAGGAACGTTACCCAATTTTAGAATTGATCGGAAATCTTTAGACATACCCCATAATATTAAGCTAGCCGATCCAAATTTTCACGTACCCGACAGGGTGGATCTTTTGATTGGGTCAGACTGCTTTTACGATATTCTATGCACTGGTCAAATAAAGCTTTCGAACTACGGACCCACATTACAGAAAACCAGGTTAGGATGGGTGGTTGGAGGCCCTATACAGGGTAATTTCTCCCAATCTATTCATTGTAATATTTCGAAATTTGACTCTTTAGAACAACAAGTAGCACGATTCTGGGAAATTGAAGAATTTCCAGACAGCAAACCTTGGTCGGATGAAGAAAGGTTTGTAGAAGCTCACTTTATCGAAAATACAAAGCGCGATGAACACGGTAGATTTATTGTCTCAATTCCCTTGAAATCTAGTTTAGAGAATTTAGGAGACACGATTGAGATAACAAAAAAGAGATTTTTTAACTTAGAGCGAAAATTTGCAAAAAATCCAGATTATGCACTCAAGTATCACGGAGTTATCAATGAATATAGGAACTTGGGACATATGGTGAAGGTAGATAACCCAAGTTTGGCCAAATATTCATATTATATGCCACATCACGGTGTTTTGAAAGAGAATAGCATTTCAACAAAACTCAGAGTAGTTTTTGATGCGTCTTGTCCTTCTAGCAGTGGTTACTCTTTCAACGATCTTCAGAGTGTAGGGCCTACAATTCAGTCGGACTTACTTTCAATTTTGTTACTTTATCGTGAACACAATTACGTTTTATCAGGAGATGTTGAAAAAATGTACATGATGTGTCTCGTCACTCCTGAACAGAGATCGCTACAGCGAATCTTTTGGAGAGACAGCCCTAACGATCCCTTAGACACCTACGAATTAACCACTGTCACTTTTGGTACCTCAGCTGTAGCTTTCTTAGCCATTCGTTGTTTGTACCAACTTGGATTAGATTGTGATGATCCTCTCATATCGGATGTCATAAAGAACATTTTTATGTAGATGATTTGCTCAGTGGCGCTTCTACCATTGAGGAAACGACTCGCATTGCCATTGACGTATCAAAGGTTTTACATAATGGGGGGTTTCGTTTGTGCAAATTCATTTCTAATAGTCCTGAGGTACTTGAGAATATAAAATCACATAGCAATACAAATTTGATGGACTTAGGCATTAACGAAAATGCGCGAACATTAGGTATGATTTGGAATGCAACTGCGGATTGTTTTCTTTACAAAATCACTTCAGATTTCAATAAACACCTTACTAAACGAGTTGTTCTATCAGAAAGCTCTCAAATCTTTGACCCGATGGGACTTTTGAGTCCTACCATTATCATAGCTAAAATCATCCTAAGAGACATTTGGTCAGAAAAAATCGATTGGGACGATTCACTTCCTTTGAATTTGTACACACGGTGGCTAGATTTTCGAGATGAGTTGATATTTTTGAACGAGCTTATGATACCTAGACACGTAGTTTGTCGTGATCCAATTTTTATCGAAATCCATGCCTTCTCGGATGCCTCGACACAGGCGTATGGAACATGCATTTATTTGAAATCAAAGAATAAAGAAAACGAAAGTTTCATCCATTTGATTTGCGCTAAATCAAAGGTCAGTCCTATAAAAATACAAACTGTTCCAAGATTAGAGTTGATGGCCGCTTTGCTAATGTGCAGACTGACAAATAAAGTTTGTTCGGCATTCAAAATGCACATCGACAATATATTTTATTGGACCGATTCAAGTATAGTACTGGGATGGATTAACACTATCCCAAATTCACTACAAGTCTTTGTTGCGAATCGCGTTTCTTTAATTCAACAGTTTTCACACATTGAAAATTGGAGACATGTCCCAACGAAGGACAATCCAGCCGATTTTGTTTCACGGGGTGTCAAATCTAGTTTGTTGAAGTCAACCGATTTGTATTGGAACGGTCCATCTTGGCTTCAGTTTGAAGAAAATGAATGGCCATCAATAATAGAATGTAAGGAACCATTACCCGAACTAAAAAAGGTTATTTTAGTTAACAAAGCAACAATTGAAAAAATCAATTTCTTTGAAAAGTACTCACGTTTATCTAAACTTGAAAGAGTAATAGCTTATCGCCTTCGATTTAAAGAAAATTGTTTCAGCAAAGGTGCAAATCGAAACTTAGGTCCTTTAACCCATAAGGAAATCGACAACGCTTGTATGATATTAGTTCGGTTGTCTCAAAAGTAGTCTTTTGAGAACGAAATCAATGTACTCGACAATGGTAAGCAACTCAGCAAAAGTTCTAAAATCATGAAATTGAATCCGTTCCTAGACAATAATAAAATTCTTAGAGTTGGTGGGAGATTATCCTACTCATCATTTTCGTACAATAAAAGATTTCCCATTCTTTTATGTCATAAAAGTCGCTTTACTCGGTTATTATTTCTGAGAGAACATAGAAAATTGTTACACGCGGGACCAACACTTCTTCTGGCACACACAAGGAACAAGTTTTGGACCCTGTTAGGCAGGAATTTAGCAAGAAAAACGGTTCACGAATGTATTACTTGTTTTAGGGCACGACCGAGTAGTATAACTCCTATTATGGGAAACCTTCCTGTCACTAGGGTAAATCCTGCACCTCCTTTTTATGTAACCGGCGTTGATTATGCTGGACCCTTCAAAGTCAAAGACAGACAGGGAAGATGTTGCAAAATTACTAAGGCCTATATTTGTCTTTTTGTCTGCTTCGTGACTCGTGCTATACATATCGAACTAGTATCTGACCTAACCAGCGAGGGTTTCATCGCATCTTGTAGACGCTTCGTTTCTCGTAGAGGAAAACCCTCTCAAATCTTTTCTGATAATGGCAAAAACTTTGTAGGAGCCAAAACAGAGCTCGAGAGTCTAGGAAAATGTTTACGCGATAACTCTCGAAACTTAACAGAGATATTAGAAAACGATGGCGTTTCCTGGTCATTTATCCCTCCATATTCCCCTCATTTTGGAGGCCTCTGGGAGGCCGGAGTTAAATCTGTCAAGTCTCATTTATTACGAGTTGCGGGAAATGCATTATTAACATTTGAACAGTTATATACTCTACTTGTCCAGATCGAGGGTATTCTCAACTCGCGTCCCATGCACCCCTTATCATCCGATCCCTCTGATCTGCAACCACTCACACCCTCTCACTTCCTGATTGGACGTACCGCAAGTGCGCTTCCGGATCCTGATTTGTTACAAGTACCCGAGAATCGATTGAAGCTGTATCAGAGAATTCAACAATTTCAACAGCACTTTTGGTCCAGATGGTCACTAGAGTATATATCCGAACTACAAAAACGAAACAAATGGTCGTCTACCCAAGGAACTCTACAAGACAATGATCTAGTCCTGATTAAAGAAGACAACCTTCCTTCATTCAGATGGTCTTTAGGGCGCGTCACTCAATTGCATCCTGGAAAAGATGGCGTCGCGAGAGTCGCAACGATAAAAACTACCACAGGATATACCAAGCGTTCAATGGCCAAGTTATGTCGTTTGCCGTTGGCTGATGAAAACTAGATATGACAGGATGTTGAAAGTGTCCCTGACTCCTTTCAAGGCCGGGGCCATGTTGGAAACTAGATAGAAAAGTGAATCACTCTGTAGCTAAATTTGGACATTAGTTATTTGTTTCATGTGAATTGAATATGTGTTACTATGGATTTTTGTAATTAGATATAACAATTTTGATATTTCGAAACCTTTGTCAATTTACTCGAAAAATAAACCAAAAAAAGAAGTTGATTTGTCTAAATCCAATCCACTACAGTCCACAAACATCACCTTTGAAGACAAAATAAACACCATCGTTAGTTATTTCTTATGAATTGTTGGATGATTTTCATTTCTCGGTGTGAAGTTTTCTTAACGAATCCCCATCGTGCTTGAATTAATTGCCGTAAATTTATCTCGTACATGAATTTTCTTTGAAAATTCAAAAATTTCCGGCAATAATTCAAGCACTTGGGAGATTACAATTGAAAATTGCTATTATCTCGGAATTCTGGCTATTCAGGTATAGGAACATGATATATCAATTCGAACGGAATTCAGTCATCTTTCAGGATATTTCATAATATACAGGATGTTCCATTTAAAAAAACGCACTTTCAACCCTTTTTGTATCTAGCAGTAAGATCATGAATTTTGAACGACCCTGTATAACGCAGAACAAACTTCTCTATTCAGAATCAATGTACATGATCTTGATAAACTAAACACAAAATTTCAACTTCCTAAGAATCCAAATACCGCAGAAATAAACATTCAATTCGAGCTGTTTTGGATAAAAAATATGGAAAATAACCAATATTTCAAAAACCGTTAGAGATAGGTATAGGGGAGTATGAGGCAGAAATAATCAGAAAAGAATGACAAGTTTTAAAATGCGGTAATATATAGGGTGACCCATTTGAAATAACAAAGATGCTGCTACTTTCTGGTATAAGCGGCAACGCTGCATTGCTGTAAATATTTTAGATCGATAGACCAAGAGCAACTACTTTAGAAACCAAATTTTCAGAATGATCCTATGTCCCGTTCTTCGTAAACGTCTGAGGTACCATCGACCGTGACCCACCCTGTATATTCATAACCATAACTAATCTACCATCGCAATGATGTTTCTGGACTATGAATTTTGCCTAACAAGAATCTATTTTATTATATAGACAATGTCTAGTTATCCACTATATAATATTTGATTTTATATGCGAAGTTATCTTCGATTTGAATTCATGAATATTATTGATTTCTTTTACTTCCTCTGGTAATTTATTATATTGATTGAAACCCTTGTCTTGTTTCATAATCATATGAACTATTTCTATACAGGATGAACCAGGGTCAAATCGCCAAAAATTTAGGATCGGATTTTTAGCCAAATATAAGATTTTTGTTTCCCATTAACATGTGTTCTAACTCGCTTCATTTTCGAGATACAGGGTGTCAAAGTTCCTTGGCCTGCACGATCTCCTGACTTAACCCTGTGGATTTTTGTATAGGGTACAATGAAAACCAAAGTTTATGCTGAGCCCGTCGACGAAGGTATTTTCCTGGAAAGGATTGTGCAAGCAGCCCTAGAGATCACACTAGCAGGGTGCTGTACAGCTGCAAAATATGACGTTCGTGGGTGCGAACTTTGCTTTAAAAAGAATGATGGTCATTTCGAGCAGTTTTTGTGAATCTTTGTTTTCCTGGTTTCTAATAAATTAAAATAAATAAATTTGTCATTAAGTCAGTTACTTAGATACCTTTTTCCTGTTACTTGCAAAAAAGCGGTTTTTAAATTGTTGCTCAAAAATGAAGCGAGAGACGAAAATAATTGAAAAGTCAAAATTATTTATAATTGCTTAATCCTGTAAAAAATTAAAGAAACAAAAACACAGTGAAGTACAACAATTTGCACTAGTGTCAATTATATTACCCTTTGGGACGCCACTGTAATTAATAATTTGACTATGAGTATATTTAATAGAAGACCCTTATTACCGCAAATAAGCAAGCTAGGTTCTATAAAAATCAGCAAAAAGGTTTTGAAATAATTGATAGCAACTGATTTTTTATATAAAGGTTGAACGCTCTGTATTTCGAGAACGAAACAAGTTAGGACATGTTCTGATACAAAAAAAAATTATTTTTACCTAAAAAACCGATCCTGAACGTTAGGTGGTTAACCCTGGGTCACCCTGTATATTATAAATTCCTCCAAGAAGTGTGGCAACATATCATTAATAATCTTGAAAATAAACAACATGATCTGTAAACCATTTTTTAATTAAATTTTTTAGTACTAAAGAGACCTTTGTGTATCGATTACATTTTAGAATCATTCTCATGCCTCGGTTTTGCAGTTTTTCCAATGCCATAATTTTATTTTGGTCCCAACCATGTATGGAGTACTACAGTACTCGAAATGGGGTTGAATTATGGTATTATGAATGGTAATTTTAGCCGAAATTGAGGAATGTTTAGACTTACGTGTGAAGAAGTACAATTTTTTTGGCAATTTTTTTTGTCATATAATTGAAATATGCCCCGAAACTAATATTGTTATCCACCGTAAATCCGAGTTATTTGAACTCTTTCACAAACTCGATTTTTTCGTTAATAACAAACAGTATTGCAACAGGACTGAGGTTTAATTGTTCATATTTATGACATGTAGTCAACACCATTCCTTTTGTTCTTGCAATATTTAATCTCAATTTATTTATATCATAGTATTCTTGGACTTGTAGTAAACATGAATTCATTTCTGATATAGCAACATTCAAATTCTTTGTCAGCAATAGATAACAACGTACTGTTAGCAAATAGGTTTACACAATCACAATCAAGGGCGGATCCATGGGGAGGGTCATGCAGGTCATGACCCCCCCCCAAGACCAGTCCAAGTGTAAACGGAAGAAAATTCAACGATGCATTAATCAAGCAAATCAAGAGAAATTTCTACAACTATGCTAGATAGAAAATGTTGAAGTCTTTGGAAATAAACAAATCAAAGGAAATCCCTAATGCTATGGTTTTGGAACGGATAATTGTTAAGTTATAGCATCTGAAGTTAAGGGCGCGGTTCAGGAACTAAAGAAAGTGGCCAAGCATGCTCAACGTTATCCGTGTATCAATCACATTTTAAATAACTCATTATGTAGCTCCTCAAAAGTATCATCATCTAGAAATGCTTCTGGAACGATGAAGAAAGTAGTTGCCTTCGCTAATGCTTCTGCGAAAAGACACAAACTTTTCAAAGACTATTTAGGTGCTGCTGTTCAAGGAATTTGTGAAACTCGTTGGGTCGAGAGGCATGATGGGTTCTTCCAGTTTCACGGAGAGGCTATACTTCAAATCGTTGGTGTCCTAGAGGAAATTTCTACATGGATGGATGAGAAAACAGCAACTGATGCGTTTAATCTTGCACATGCTCTCAAAAGTGCAGATTTTCTCCTTTCAGTTGCATGCTTAAGTGACGTTTTAGGAGTTACCGTAGCACTCAGCCGTATTTTACAGACGCCCACCCTGGATCTGAAAAAGGGTATTGATGCAGTAAAAGATACTATGGGGATACTTGAACATAAGCGAGAAAACGTTGACTCTGTATTCTCCAACCTTTATCATGAGGTGCGAGATATAGCTGAAAAGTTGATTAGTTAGTCGTCAAACCAGTCGTGAAAATCACCCAGCTGATTCTCCTGAAGAATACTACCGCAGATCTATCTACATTCAACTCTTAGACCATGTCCTGGCAGACCTTAACAATAGACTTTCAGCGGAAGTTATGGACTTATTCTGCCTGAGAGTGCTTTTATCTAGGAGTAAAATTGAACCGGGGGACGAATGCTCTCTTAGGAAAATCGTGAATTCATATCAAGAACTTATTGGAAATGGTACTACATTTGCAAGTGTGAAACATGAGTTCTTATTGTGGTCTGCTAAGTGGGACAGGGTAGCGAAGAACCAAGGAAGACTGCCAGATTCAATTTTGGAAGTACTGGATAACTGTGATGTGGATAGGTATCCTACTATCCATACACTTTTAACTGTTCTTGCTACCTTACCAATAAGTGCAGCTACTGCGGAGCGCAGTTTTTCTACATTGCGTCGTCACTGGCCTAGCACTCTTGTCAGTTCACCGAGATATTTCTCTGGACCAAAAAAATATTCTACAAAGGTTTGCTAAAGGAGGAAAACGGCGCCTGGATTTGCTTTTATAATTAATATATATATATATATATATATATATATATATATATATATATATATATATATGTTCGGAAAGGTTTCCGCGGTCAGAAATATGTACATTACTAAGTTCATGGGTTGAACCGCGTTGAGAGTTTATAACTCGACGTTTCGGCTCCTGCTTTGGAGCCATTTTCAAGAGTGTGACTGCGAGGCCTCTATCTGCCTACTCCTCGAGTCGTGGTCTTGAGAGATATCAAGGTCTCAACCTGCCTACTCCTTGATCTCAAAAGACGATCCGATGTTGGTTGCACTGTAGTATTTATAGGTGGTTGGCTACCTGGAGGTGGGCGGGTCTTACGGGTTTTCTCGTTTGTCTTGTCTGCTGGTGCCTGCTGTGTAGTTGGAGTTAATGGGATAATAATTGATTGCGGATAAGTTTCACGTGGCCTGGTAATTACGGTTGGAAGAAGGGGCTTCCAAATGGGGTTCAATTTACGGCTATCATCTTTAATGTTCAGGCAATCAGGCCGTTTTTCGATTTCGATGGCTTCTCTGATAAAACGAGAAGTTCTTGAACGTACTGGGGCGATGGTTTTCGTTTTCTCGAAATCTATGGGGTGACCCGTTTGGATGAAATGAAGAGCTAATGCGGAGCTGGTGTCTCGATTTCTAACTGAAAGGGAGTGTTGATAGGATCGAAAATGGATCTGTTTCGAAGTTTCTCCTATATAAGAGTGGGGGCAGATAGAACAGGGAATTTCGTAAATACCATGGTCTTCGTTGGGAATTTTGTCTTTTGTTGGTCTGATGAGGTGTGATAGTTTTTGTTCTGTGGTAAAGATGGTTTTGATATTTGCTTTTCTGAAAAGTCGACTGATTTTGTCCGTCACCCCTTTGATGTAAGGGAAGAAGACTTTGGATGGACGGTCTTCAACTTGTGGTTCGTTTTTGGTTACTAATGGTTTCTGAAGCTGTTTTTGGATGTTTCTGTCTATGTGGTCTGGTCTGTATCCGTTTTGTAGGAGAGCTTGTTTTACGTTGTGAAGTTCGGATTGTCTGTTGTGGTCGTCGGTTAGTCGGATGGAGCGAGATATCAGAGTATTTACGACTGAGTTGAGTTGTGAGGTATGATGGTGGGACTTGGAGTTGAGATATCGGTTGGTGTGGGTGGGTTTTCTATAAACCGTGTACGAGAAACCTTGTTGAGGATTTTTAGTGATTTGTACATCTAAGAATGGCAGAGTTGAATTGCTTTCTATCTCCATCGTGAAGCGAATGTAAGGGTGTACTTCGTTCAGATGGGTCAGGAAAGAATCCAGGGTATCTCTCCCGTGGGGCCAGATGACAAAAGTGTCATCAACGTATCGTAACCAGCAGGAAGGTTGAAGAGTGACTGATGAAAGGGCTTTGGTTTCGAAATCTTCCATGAATATATTGGCAATCGCAGGTGAGAGAGGGGATCCCATAGGGGCACCTTTGATTTGCCTATAAAAAGAGTTTTGGAAGGTGAAGTATGTGTTGGACATACAATGTTTGATTAGAGTGAGGATGTCTTGTGATATGTCGTGCTTGTTTTGTAATATGGTGAGGGTCTCGTCAATAGGGATGTTGGTGAAAAGAGAGACGATGTCGAAGCTGACTAGGATGTCGGAGTTAGATATGTTGAATTCCTTAATTCGATTGATGAAGTGGTAGGAGTTTTTCACGTGGGATTCGGATATTTCAACTATAGGTTGAAGAATGTTAGAAAGATGTTTCGCTAAGCGTTGGGTTGGGCAGTTGAATGCACTGACATTATATATATATATATATATATATATATATATATATTATAAATAAAAGTTGGTATTATTACTTCACAATATGTACTCAATCCCCGATTTCACACAACATGTACAACTCAAGATCTATGAATGAGAGAATGAGTGAGACTCAGGTCAAAGTAAGTTAAATTAAGCAGAGGGCGGTAGGTTAAGTTGAGTGAAGTCAGGTCAGGGAAAATTGCATGACCCCCCCTAGGATTTCAGTCTAGATCCGCCCTTGATCACAATCGAGTGTTGAGCTCAAATCTTTTATGTATATCAATAACAGCAAAGGTCCCA
The DNA here is from genome assembly GCA_944452925.2 of Chrysolina oricalcia. Classification (NCBI taxonomy): domain Eukaryota; kingdom Metazoa; phylum Arthropoda; class Insecta; order Coleoptera; family Chrysomelidae; genus Chrysolina; species Chrysolina oricalcia. Next base: position 4,210,462 of record OX101815.2, on the reverse strand, counting down.
GAACACTTCCCTGTGGTACTCCAAATTTAGTATCTCTGATATTGAAAGAGAGCGAAAGTTATGTATCAAAATAAATTTTCACCAGGACATATTGCAGGTTCTTCAAATGTAGGACATAACAGATTTTTTTCCATGAGGTTCTAACAAGGTCCAAGAACACTAATTTTTGGTATGATAACAATCAGATTAGAATTGTATGTGTGTGTTCTATAAAGCTCACCATATTTTTCCTGGTCGTCCTCCCTCTCGGTCTGAATGTTTGTGAAACTATTCAAAAGACCGTTCATCGTATAATTTCCACTATTCAAAGAATCCATGGTTTCGTTGAGGTCATCTTGTATGTCATTCGTTTTGTCCATGTTCAAATCCATACTGGCACGAAACTAAATGAGATGCAATGAGGAATTAGTTTCAACTAGGGGTACACTTTAGAAAACTAGAGCAAGGATCTCGGAAGACTTGGGTACTTATTCTTTAAAATTACCAGAGTGTTAAATTGCTAGTTTTTTTTCTGAGCTACGACAATGCGATACTGGACACCTGTGGTGTCACTACCTGAGCACAAATTTCGCATTGCAATCTGTTGTCTCGAAGATTATGGGAGAAGCATCAACATTAATACAGTTTCCGTCATCATAGAGACCAACCCAAGTAGCACACCTATATTGGTAAAATATTGGTACAATATTGTGAACATATTGGCGAAATATTTGAAACGCAATATTGGCGAGAAAAAAAATGTGAACATTCGGCGATATTGGTCCAATATTTCTTGAATAATATTGGCGAAATATTCTTGAACTAATATTGGCCTCAAAATGTTTGGCGATATTGGTACAATATCGCTGATACAATATTGGCACAATTTTCAAAAGTTATATTGTCGATAAGTAAAATGTGAACATTTTGCGATATTGGTCGAATATTGTTTGAATATTTTAGAAATAGTATTTTTGAAATATTCTTGAAGCAATAATGGCCTCAAAATATTTATCGATATTGGTACAATATTTATCAATATTGGTACAATATCATTTGGATATATTGCTGGATGTCAATATACCTTGGTAAATTATTAAATGTCTTTTAGTTGATGAAGGTGACACCAGAGTCTGCCTTTTGATCGCCATAACCACTGAGTGAGCTGTCTAAGAAAACAAGTCATGAGAAGTATTTAATATACTTTCGTAGGTTTTAGAAGACGTTCTATATGTAGAGCCACCTAGCGGATTTTCATCCAGGTTTGATCATGATATAATTTCAATATGTTCCATTGAATATTCGGCCAATATTCAAATTTCACCTCAATCTAGATGTAGTAAACAATATGAAGACAATATTTTTTTAACGATATCGATAAATATCACTGAACCAATATTGACCCAATATTAATAATTAAGATTTGTTGAATATTGGCGAAATGATATTCAACCAATGTGTAATCACACTTGGAGATACAATATAGTTTTTATTCCTAGAATCGATATTAGGGGAATATTGGGATTGCGATATTTATTCTAGATGTTAAAAACGATGTGAAGACAATATTGTTTTATCGATATTGGTAAATATCATTCAACCAACATTGACTCAATATGAGTTAATACAATTTGTCAAATAAAGTGGAAATGATATTCAACCAATATTCTAACAAACTTGGAAATACAATATAGTTTTTTTCCCCTATAATCGATATGACTGGAATATTTGGATTGCAATATTCATTCTAGATGTGGAAAACAATATATAACCAATATTGTATTATCAATATTGGTAGAAATCATTCAACCAATATTGACCCAATATTTCGTTTGGTAATCTACATTCAAAACTAGTTCAACCAATATTCCACCAATATTATTAATATAATATTGTTTTTTGAATATTCACCCATATGGGACCAATATTGATTTTTCATTTACAATATATCTATATTGGCCCAATATGGAACCAAGATTCAGCCGATATGATGTGCTACCTGGGAACTGATGACCTGCTTTCTTATATTTCACATATAGGAAAAAATATAGTGAAACTCTGGCCGTGGTATCAGATATCTCCAAGGAGTTTGATAGGGTTTGGCACCAGGTATGTTTCTTTCCATTATATATTTATACTTATGTTATACGAAAACGAACCATTGATTCATTGAGTCATAATGCAATGTAATTATTTCTGTTCTGTAGTAAATACATATGGGTGGTGAAATTCTGTCAATGAGAAAACAAAAATTACTCTCATATAAAAACTATATCGAAACTAGCGAGGTGGTTTTAATAAGAAAACTTTCCAATACTATGAAATATGAATACAGAGAGGCATTCATTCACGATACTTTGCGTTTAGTAAGTAAGTAAATTTATTTTTTCGGACAAAGGTTGCGAAGAGGTACAATTCAAATATAATTCTGTTGAGTTTTAAGAGGTTGTCGCTACCAAGCAAACTTGTATTGTAGCCAACAACCAAATAAACTCAACAAATGAATGATGGTTTTTCGGGTTTTTAGGCAGACGTTTATTTAGAGAAAATCTCGACATTTCGCCAACACGAGTGGTTGGCATTTTCAAGAGAAATGTTTACAGCTTCGATCACTGAACACTACTTGTTTGGTATGCGTTGTCTCAGCCAGTATTTATGGGTCGACGTACTCGTACCTGCGTCCGGTGCCATCGTCCCTGCGTCGGGTACCCCTTTGGATTCATTAATTACCCGGTATGGTGTTATTACCGTTTTCTTGAGAACAGGTAGCCATGCTTTGTTCAATTGTAACCCTTCTTCAGTTCTGTTGAAGTTGTTGGGATGTTTTTTGATTTCGATTGCTTCTTGGAAGAGTCTTGGATAATATGCATGTGTTGTGGCAATTACTTGGGTTTCTTCGAAGTTCACTCTGTGATTGTTATTGTTAAGCGCATGTTCTATGACAGCGGATTTTTCTGAGTGTCCTAACCGGCAATTAGCCTTGTGTTCCTTTATTCTGGTATTTGTGGATCGCTTCGTGGTTCCGATATAAACGTTGCCACAGGTACATGGAATGCGGTACACCCCAGATGAGCTTAGTGCATCACGTTTATCCTTCGCCGATCTCAAGTGATCCTTCAGTTTCTTTGAAGGTTTATAGATGGTTTTGATATCATACTTTTGTAGTATACGGCCAATCCGATCTGTGAAGCTAGGAACATACGGCAGGAATGCTTTACTTTGTTCTTGGCAGCCATTCGATCCACTGTCGATCAATTTCGCTTTCCTTGTATCCATTTGAAAGAAGTGCGCTTTTCAAGTGTTTCAGTTCCGCTTCCAAATATTCGGGTTCACATATTCTTCTGGATCGGTCTACTAGTGGTTTGATAATTCCTTGTTTTTGACACGGATGATGATTTGAGGTATCGATCAGTATGTGTTGGTTTTCTATATACCTTGTGCCCCAACGTTCTTTTCGAAAAATGAGAACGTCTAAGAAGGGCAGTTCCCTATCCTTTTCAACTTCATTGGTAGATTGAGTTCGGTCCGATAAGTTTAGTTCTTTCCATAATAGCCAATATAGAAACTGCTATCAGAACGTTTCCCGATGAGCAGGCAGAAGAAATTCGCACGGAATGTACACAAATACTACGGAAAGCTAAACCACCCAAGAGCAATTTGCAGAAAACCGAAATCCGAGCAATCAGAGACCTGAACAGGGATGAGAAAATTCTAATCCTACCATCGGACAAAGGAAATGCAACTGTTGTCTTGAACAGAGACGATTACCTGAAAAAGGTATATGATCTACTGGAACCTAGGATATATAAAGAATTGATACGGGACCCAACACAAACAACCATAAAAACCGTGAACCGCTCAATAAAATCATCCTCTCTGGACGACAATACTAAGAAGAGGCTGTGTAACAGTGAGGCTCTTGTCCCTAGACTATATGGCCTACTAAAGATTCACAAAACTAACGTGCCGCTTCGCCCAATAGTCAATACCATCGGCTCACCAACATATGATCTGGCGAAACATCTAGCTAAACTACTGCAACCAAATATTGGCAATACAGCCTCATACGTAAAAGACTCCACGCATTTCATCGAAAAAATCAAAGGTTTGGCCATTGACCCAAGTAACATTCTAGTCAGCTTCGATGTGGTGTCCCTATTTACGAAGGTACCATTAGATGAAGCCATGAGGGGAATAGAACTACTGTTCCCAAGCGATATCTTTTTGAAATATGTTTAACATCGTCGTACTTTGTTTTCGACAACAAAATATACGAGCAGTTAGATGGAGTCTCAAAGGGAAGCCCACTGAGCCCACTTATTGCCAATTTTGTCATGGAAAATCTAGAGAAACAAGCAATAGAGACGGCAAAGTTCAAACCCAAGGTATGGTTGCGATATGTAGACGACACGTTCATAATTTGGAGTCATGGACTGGAAGAACTCAACAAATTCCTTGAGCACATTAACAGCATACACCCGAATATCCAATTCACAATGGAAGTTGAAAAGGATAGGGAACTGCCCTTATTAGACGTTCTCATTTTTCGAAAAGGATATTGGGGCACAAGGTATATAGAAAACCAACACATACTGATCGATACCTCCACAGTATCTCAAATCATCATCCGTATCAAAAACAAGGAATTATCAAAACACTAGTAGACCGAGCCAGAAGAATATGTGAACCCGAATATTTGGAAGCGGAACTGAAACACTTGAAAAGCGCACTTCTTTCAAATGGATATAAGGAAAGCGAAATTGATCGGTGTATAAAACGCAAAAGAAAGAACTCTAGCAACAGTGGATCGAATGGCTGCCAGGAACAAAGTAAAGCATTCCTACCGTATGTTCCTATGGTCACAGATCGGATTGGCCGTATACTACTAAAGTATGATATATATCAAAACCATCTATAAACCTTCAAAGAATCTGAAGGATCACTTGAGATCGGCGAAGAATAAACGTGATGCACTAAGCTCATCTGGGGTGTACCGCATTCTATGCACCTGTGGCAACGTTTATATCGGAACCACGAAGCGATCCACAAATACCAGAATAAAGGAACACAAGGCTAATTGCCGGTTAGGACACTCAGAAAAATCCGCTGTCGCAGAACATGCGCTTAATAATAACAATCACAGAGTGAAGTTCGAAGAAACCCAAGTAGCAAGACTCTTCCGAGAAGCAATCGAAATCAAAAAACATCCCAACAACTTCAACAGAACTGAAGAAGGGTTACAATTGAACAAAGCATGGCTACCTGTTCTCAAGAAAACGGTAATAACACCATACCGGGTAATTAATGAATCCGAAGGGGTACCCGACGCAGGGACGATGGCACCGGACGCAGGTACGAGTACGTCGACCCATAAATACTGGCTGAGACAACGCATACCATACAAGTAGTGTTCAGTGATCGAAGCTGTAAACATTTCTCTTGGAAATGCCAACCACTCGTGTTGGCGAAAAGTCGAGATTTTCTCTAAATAAACGTCGGCCTAAAAACCCGAAAAACCATCATTCATTCAACGATGGCCGCGAAAGCCTTTCACAATTTGCAAACTCAACAAAGTATACAGGGTGGCCACTTTTTTAATGGGATTGTATGGGTAACTTCCAAACCATACTGGTAAGAAGGTCGGTTAAATGAAGAAAAGTTGGATCTGTAGTGAATGTATATTCAGTGAATAATTAGGAAAAAATAAATGAGAATCAATAATTATTCAGTTATTCGAATATTTCAATCAAAGAATGCAATATTTGTCATTTAAAAAGCGAGTTTTCAATCGTCCGTGCGCGATATGGACCATCCACTCGAGTTGAACTCTACAACAACAAAAAAGAAACAGGCGAATTTAATAACTGGTACCTATCTGACAGTTTTAATGCACGTCAAATCAAAGAGAATTTACCCTCGAATAAACCCCTCATACATATTTTTTTGATATGTCTGAAAGTAAATGAAGTATTACACATTTACTTTTTTCATCATATCTCAAGAACCGGCCCTGATATTTTCGATTAGTTTCCACCAATAGATCATGCATCCAGATGTGCAACTTTTTCTTCATTCAACCGACCTTCTTACTAGCATGGTTTGGAAGATACTCATACAATCCCATTAAAAAAGTGGAAAAAAGTATAACATGTAGTTATTGCACTTAGAAATATATGATCTTTTGAATAGAGACAAGCGAAATAGAAGACGAGGAGAGAGAGACAAAAAGAGACACAGAAAAACAGAGGAAAAGAAATGGAGAGAACAGAAGGTGAACAATGCATGGTACAGTGATTTAGAGTAATTTTATGTCAACTGGATTATCTATGGATCATCTTCTCAAACATTACATAGTTGCTTTTTATGAATATCTTCAATTCTCTTCCAAATTTGTATCTACTGTGGATATTGTGAAATTTTGGTCCTGAATATGAAATGAATTTTTGGTTTTGGGTGAGTCTACATCGTGGCACATTTTTGGAGATCTAGCAATCTATAATATAGAGTGAAATATGGACAGTATTCTTATAACAACTTTCGTTATATAACGACAGTGTGGACTGTCATCTGTTTTTCCTCAACATAATTTCTAGCAGCGTATTTTGAATTACTACTTCTAGGTTCTTTAAAGAAGACTTCAATGTTCATTCCCACACTATGATACAATAACGTATTAAAGACTCAGCCAAAGCATCATAAACCACTCCCATCAACCTCCATTTACGCAACCTGACAACATTGCAATCGATTATGATTGTTCTATCTGAGGCATTGATCTACATTTGCACCCAAGTATCTTATCGCTGTTGTTTTATTTATGGAAGAACAGCCGCAATGGAGAACATTCTCACAAGATAATTTGAGTATTTTTATAACATTTTCATTCGGTTGATCTCTATTCGTTGGCGAAAATGTTATACAATTAGTTTTTCCAACGGAGAAACTCAGTAAGTTATCGCTTAGCCAGTTGAAAATAGTATTGACGGTTTCAACCCACGAGTTTCCAACAAATGTAATAGATGTGTCTTCAGCGATTGATGTTATTTTACCAGCAAACTCAGCAATTTGGAAAATATTATTGATATACAACATGAACAGAGTATTGGCCCCCAATACCGTTCCCTGCGGCACACCTCTGGTTACTGGTAATGGGTTATCGCTTCGCGTACAGACAGTCAAAATAATTGGACAGTAGATGACGCTTGATGACAGATTCTGGATCTTAAATAAAATCGCTGAAAACGCTGAAGATCAAAAAAATTAAGGAAAACGGGTTCGGCAAGCGAGATCAAACGGTTGATCGAAAACCAAAGAAGTGATTAGAATTTGAGTCAGAGTATGTTTTCTTTTTAAATATTTTTTAACGGAATTGTTGAATACTCCGTTACGAAGTACAGTTTCATTACTAGTGTTTATTTTATTATAACGTATATTTTTTTATAATCCTATTTTATTCAGATACTGATAAACCGTTCACATCGAGTATTATTGTCGGTAATTATACTGATGGCAGTAAAAAGGGGGTACAGCTCGTCCGAATCTCAGTGAAAATCATATGGCAAAAAAAAAAAGAACCCAGAATCCAATCTAGTAAATTTCAGCCTAGATGGCTCACATCAATTTGACGACTTAGGTGAATTAGGCAGTGCCTTTTTTCCTTTAGGGATATTCCGAATAATGGATATGAGATATTTGGATTCGAGTACTTCACATGCACCTAACAAAACCTGGAGGAGGTAAAAAAACTTTATCAAAATTTTGGTTCCGTCTATAATTTACCGGAAATGTTTTGATTCTATTGCAAACCGTTTCGAAGTAAAAGTTTTTGGACGCCCTGTATGTTGTAATTCTATAATTTGTGATTGATTTGTTGAACACACTTTTTGAAATACCCTCTCAACTTCACCAATTGGACAATAAGAATTAAAAATGACTCGCCAATTTTGAATTTTACAATTAGGTGCAACTTTTCCCGTTCCCTAAAAACCTTAAATCCAATTACATGACGTATACTATTCCTTCCCTGGTCATATGACCTAAATATTTAGGTAACCCCGAAGTGCAAAGTAAACTAGTTCACCTTTAAATTGACGAAGGCATTGTCTTGATGAAACATGTGTGATGTTTTTGTTAAATCGCTTACGTCTACTTACGATCCTTTCTAATTTTTCCACCATGTACACTATCACAAATGAAAAGTTAATACATTTTTCTTGGTGTGATTCACAGAAAACGCTCTTCACTCAACTAAATCAAACTGAATAATGAAAATCGGTGAAATTTATTATTATCATTTCTATCAAGACTAGACGGAATCACTACGATCGCTAATATTCACGTGTATGCTCAAAATTGATTTCGTTCTTTTCCTAGCATCTAGTTGGCTACTTTGGAATGATATAGTGTTTACCTGGATATCTAGGAAGCCGTGGGAATGTCAGCATAAAGCTTAATATTTTAAGGACTGTATAAGGTTTCCTTTCAAACACGACTTTTTATATAATCCATACTCACGCCCGGTTCAACCATTTACATATAATAATGATGAGTTTTTTTATTATTTCCGAAACATAAAAACTAGGCACACACCGGAACTACGTCAGTTATAATCTAATATTTTTCTTCTTGTTTCAATGATATATATTTATAAATTATATTTTAGTCGGACTGTATAATTTTTTTCATTCAAAATTAATTCAATTCGTAATCTGTGAGGATCAGAAACAAAGAGTACGATTCAATAAGTGTGTATCATCTGAAATTGGAAATGATATATGGGTGTTCCTCAAGGAAGTATCTTAGGACCATTACTGTTTTTTTATTATATTTGAACGATATTGAGTTATTTGTATTAAACTGTGAATTAATTCATCAACCCAGGCAACACAAAGAGGTCCTAAATATGTCTCGGCATCCTCTTTTTTTTGTTGACGTCTTTTGTAACTTCTCTGAGAGATTGTCGAGAGCGCTATATTTCCTCCAAATGCCCACCTCCAGAATATTCTCAACGAGGTCTTAACTATATCCCATGTAGAAATTCTCGAACAATACACTCCGGCAAGTTCTCTACGATATCTTGTGGCGAGTCCTGTACAAAATCTTGAGGAGCGTACTTTAGGAAAGTCTCATTTGCCGCTCACAACGAGGTCTCTGTGAGTTCACATAAGAGCTAGCTGTGTGATCATCGCAGGCAGTGCCTCTTGCGAGTTCTGTGGAAAATTTGCATGTTAAGACTTTTGGCGAGTTCTTCGATAAATTCACATCAGCTGCTTTGGTTGAAATCTATGTGAGGTCGGTTTGTGATATTCGCATACAGTGCTTCTGGCGTGGTCTTCAAGAGTTCACATTGAGAGTTGTACAAGATATTCTTATGTATTGGAAAAAGAAACGACTTCAATTGAAAATTGGAAAAAATATTTTTTGAGAATTAGAAAAAATCTACTAAGAAAAATTACCTTTTGTGATATATAACAGAAGACAACAACTTCTCTGCTACAACATATGGCATCCTGGACATTGATATCTATGACAAATATTGAGAAATTCCTAATTTTTTCCTTGAAAAAATCTGTTGTGAAATATTGCATTTTCATTCAGATATATGATTGAAAAATTTTCTCAATCACGACTTGATACTAACAAGTTTTTTCAACCAAAAATTATTTGAGTGAAAATGCAGTATTTCACTGTCAGATTTTTTCAGGTTTAAAGTTAGGGATTTCAGAAAATCTACTAGATGTAATCCATTGTAAATGGTATTCCGCATTAGATAATAGCTTCAAAGTCCTTCCCTGCAAATTTGGCTGCTCTCGGAAGACTGTAAATTTTGGGCATTCAAAAATGAAATTATTTGTCAGAAAATTAAGAAATTGATTTTACTCAAAAATCACAGGGAGAATCTTGATGACGAGAATCCACATATACAAACAGTTTTCGAGATATTTGAATTTTGGTATTGAAAAAATTGTTCTCAAGTAGTGCTCTGCCACCTGTTGGACAGAGTCGAAGACACTATCCTCTGCGTGTAGATCCTTTTGGATTATCTGGCTGAAATTTCATTCCATTCAATTAAAAAAAAAATTCAAGTTGGAACTGGTAGTATTCCGCGGTAGAAAATAGCTTCCGACTCCTTACCAGCAAATTTGGCTGCTCTAGGAAGACTTTCAATTTTGGGCTTTGCAAAAATCAAATTTGGAAATTTCGAGGGGAAAATTTAAATAATTATTTGCCTCAGAATGCTCACAGGGGAGGATCTTGACGAACAGACGACAGTATCCGAAGGCACCTTCTTTTGCTTGTCGATACTTCTGGCATATTCTAAAGAACTTTAGACATTGCTTTTGGATTATCTGGCTGAAATTTCATTCCATTCAATTTTAAAATATTTTCTTTTCAAATTGGAATTGATAACCACTTCGAAGTCCTCCCCAGCGAAATTGCTCTAGGAAGCCTTTTATATTTTGGGATTTTCAAAAAATCAAGGTTAACCCATTTGGAAATTTTCGAGCAGAATTGATTCACCTCAAAATGAAAGAATTGATTCACCTCAAAATGACCATAGAGGAGGATCTTGTTGAGAAGAATTCAGAAATACAAACAGTTTTCCTACATTTTTTGTGGTTTTCAAGATATTTGAATTTTAGTATGGAAAACAATTGTTATCAAGTAGTGCTCTGCCATTTGTTGCTAGCCATTGCCTAAAATGATCTGGCAGAAATATCATTCCTTTCAATTTTAAAACATTTTCTTCAAATTGGAACTGATGGTAGCTTCAAAGTCCTTTCCAGAAGAAAGAATCAAGGTTGTGATAATAAAATTAAACACAAAAGCTTTGAAATTTGGCAGCTGAACACCAGTACACTGTTTTGCGCCTAAATTCTGAGCGCCATCTAGCGGGGACGCATTCCGCGAATAAAGAAGAAGATATTTGTTTTGTTTGGCTGGTGAGTGGTGGTTCTGTGGTAAATTTATTTCCCTGTCAGCGTTGACAGTGACAGGGCCAGAACTTTTGAGGTTATTAAAAAATTTAAAATCAGCTCCCAGAGTCGCTGAGTCCCTTGAGCTTGTTGATTTGTTTTAAAATTTGATGGGTACTAGGGCATATTCTGACAGAATTTTTGTGTGTGATGTCACGAATGTCAACATAACTAATGGTTTTTTAAAGTGTTAGATTGCCTCCAGGTATGAATACATGTTTACAACAGAAGGTAAAAATACTATTGATGCTAACATTGACAATGTTTGTTGATCAATTTCAATAGTAAGAATGACTTTTAAAAGAGGTATGTTGTGGTCGTTAGCTACAGTCCAAGATTACCTAATATCAATTATTTCAGGTGTCGATGCCAAAGTATTTCGTGCAATTCAACATGTTGACATGGAAGTTTTGGCCAAATGCACAGAACAAGAAATCCGACCTGTCTTGCCTTGTTTGGTTAGAATGGGGCTCATTTCCCCACTCGATACTTCCAAAAAATGTATGAATATGAAAGTTACTATATTGACCGTAGTATCTGGAATGGAACTGGTGAATTCTATAGTGGCGTTACTATCTATTGATTTCCACAAACTTGAAATTGATGTTAAGAAAGAGCAACAATTAAGGCAGAAAGGTTAGTGGTGGTATTCAACCGAAATTGTCCTTATGCCCTTGATTTTCAGGGAACACCCTGCAAAACGATTCCATCCTCATTGGAAACTTGTCAAACACTAGCATGGCATTGGAATACGAAAGAAGCGACATGACCCGACGGCTGAGCATCCTTCTAGGTGAACTTATCTTCATTCAATCCCAAATACAAGAGGCTGCAGAAGGGAATACGTCCGAACACGATCCTTACGTTAAATCTTCAGAGTTGTTTGATAACGATATCTTCGCAGAAGAACTGTCTGACATCATTTGCATTGCCCTAGCTGAGTTGCCGACCACTTTGAATGTTTCATCAATCACAGAGACTTTGCTACATGTACACAATGGCCCTGCTATCATCTGTCGGTTGGTAGCCAACTTCCCAGATTGTTTTAGAGAAGGTAAGGAGTTATTGATTTAAAAAATTCATTCAAAACTTTGGCCCAAATACCCAACACATGTTTTGCTTTTATAAAGAGGCAAATTTTAAATCCAAATCTGAACGGAATGATTATTCACCAATATTCTATAAAAATTGTGATCTACAATTTATTCACCCTATGGAAATTCAACTGTTATCATTTCGTTTGTTCCAGTAACCACATATCTGATTCAAAGTGGTGAAAAACAAGAAGAAAACATCTCCAGTGTCGTTAGGGCCAATACCATATCCCTGCTGTGCAAAATGAATCCATCCCAGGCTCTATCCATCAGAAGTAAGTGTGTAGACCTGTGCCGGATGCCAGCACTGGCTATAAGTTTGTCTTTGAAGCACAACGACAAGAACAGTGATGGGGATGCTGAGGGAGACATGGTAGCCTTTGTTTCTGGTTTGTTGTTAGGAAACGATCAAACCATCAGGTGGGTATCTTCTTCATCTACCTCTACCTCTCACTCTCCCGCCCCATCCACATCCTCTCTCACTCTCTTGTGAACCCCTCCCCAACCTCTTTCACTCTCGTGAACCCCTCCCCACCCTCTCCCATGATCCACTCCCCACCCACCCACCATCTCCCCCTTCCCCCCCCCCCCCAACACCCCCCCCTCTCCACACCTTCCCCACGCTCCTCCCCTTCCCTATTCTCCTCGCCTTCTCCACTCTCTTCTGCTTCCTCTGCCTCTTCTCTCTCTTCCTTCCTTCCTTCCTCTCCCTCTTAAATGTTTATGTTAATGTTATTGGAGGCTCTAAGATATGCCTTGCCTATCCAAATAAAATGATTCAATATTCTAGGAATTGGATAGCCCTCTTCATCCGTACTGGTCAGAAGAGAAAGGGCGAAATTTCGAGTAATGCCCTACATCAACTGAGAGAAGAACTACTACGTCGACTGCAGAAAATCATCGAAGTTTCGCCAGAAGGTGAATTGCCCGATAGCATGGTCGTTCAGGCCTCTGCTTTGCTACGTCTTTATTGTGCCCTCAGAGGCATAGCGGCAATCAAGTAAGATCCCTTTGATGAAAAGACCAAAGAATTATTTTCAAGTATTTGTATTTATTTGTGGAGATACATGCATAGTTTACAAAACACAAACAGTAATGAAATAAGTCAAAATAAATACCCATTAATTTTATTTTTTAATTTAAATAAACTCTTTCTTTTTCTTATTATTATTGTAACTCTGATAACAGTACCAATCTACATTGCCATCAAATCAACTAAGACATAGCATGGCTGGCTCTATCACTATTCTTTGTTATGAATTATCATAATTTTCAAGAAACTGTTGTTTAGTGATTTTTTAACAATTTTTTTGAAAGATTCCAGGATGATGAGGTGAATCTGATTGTTCAACTTCTTACTTCTCATCCGAATCCCACTCCTGCTGGTGTTCGCTTCGTATCAATTGGCCTATGTATGTTGATTGCCTGTCCTTCTCTCGTATCTCTTCCAGAACTCGAAAGGAGAAGCATCGAATGGGTAAGTCTAAACAAAATTATGGCATTCATTATAATTGTTTCTGTATATTTTTCAATATGAATCAGAATCATCAATTTTTTTTTTATTTTATTCCTTAATTTCACGAGATATCCCAATTTATAGCATAAATAAATATACATCCCTCTCCCTTTACCTCCCCCTCTACCTCTCCTTCTCCAACTCCCTCTCCCCCTCTCTCTCTCACTCCATCTCCCTCATCCAATTTATAGCATGATGTAAATATACATACATCCCTTCCCCTGTCCTCATCCTCATCATTCGCCCTTTCCCTCATCCGCATATCATTACAACAAGTAAAAACATCATTACAACAAGTAAAACTATTCCCTTGGCTGATGACACAACCACTTATAAAAAAATCTGGATATGGCACTTAGAAATAATATGGCAGACATACTATATCTGAAGAATTCAAAGCTTTTGATTGTGTTTCCTATTCCATTCTGACCATAAAACTTCAGTTCGGTGTTAGGGAAATACAACATTACATTGTACTTCATTTAAATAATGTCTATGATCTATTCAGGACTTTTTCTCATAGTTACTGCTGATGACACAACTATCACCAGTTCCAGTTAAAATAAGACCAATACAAGTACGGCTCAGGAAAAAGCTGAATCTTGGTTTACAATAAATAACCTCAAATTTAATAAAAACACATTTTATTTTCCTTATACCCAACGGAATTCGAATCATTTGTAGGTACAGTGGCTCGTCAAAGAAGAGGCCTACTTCGAATCTGCCAGCGGCGTAACGGCCTCTTTCGGCGAGATGCTGCTGTTAATGGCGATCCACTTCCACAGTAACCAGCTCAGCGCTATTTGCGATCTGGTATGTTCGACCCTTGGAATGAAAATTGTCATCAGACACAACAACATGACGAGGATGAAGCAGGTTTTCACCCAAGAGATTTTCACGGAGCAGGTGGTGACGGCCCATGCCGTCAAGGTGCCCGTCACTAATTTGTTAAACGCCAACATGACAGGTGAGAAGGATAAAATAGCATGGTGTATAATAGTGAACAGGATATAATAAATGGAAATTAATGGCTATCCACATAGTTTTTTTGGATATGCATCATTAAATTTCTTTACACTTCAATTTATGTATGATAAACAAAAAGAGTAAAAAAGACCTAGTTGGCCAAAGCCGTCAATACACTCTCACACAGATGTAAACTATCTCTCTGAAATCGTAGTAGGTACATATGACGGCCATGACCGTCACGCAAAATTTCAACTACACACTATTTAAAAAAAAAGTCCTTGTTTTAGTAAGTCATAAACGGATATCAACTGAGCTTGGTGTAACAGAAATAACTGTTTGATCAATTTATTCCTGTAACTAATAATTTTCTTGTAGGATTTTTACCGATTCATTGTATCCATCAGCTGTTGAAATCCAGAGCTTTCGCCAAGCACAATGTCAACATCAAAAGCTGGATTTACAAGCAGATTTGCACCAGTGTTAGTCCCCTCCATCCCGTTCTCAGAATGCTAGTCGAGGTTTACGTGAACAGCATCATATCGCCCAGCGCCAAAAACTCAGAGCACACCAATATGCCGCTGACTGAAAATGAAATCAGAAAAGTAAGTTATTTGATTCAGCATGAAACATGTATACATTCTAAAGTATTTCAACCTACAATACTGACATGTGAGAATTTATGTTCAACAATATGAAGTTTATTTTTGATATACAAAGGTAATAGAATGGGTCCAAGCAGTGCTCTTTGGTGAACACCAGCCTGTTTCAATAATGTTGTCTGTGATATAATATTTTTTAAATTCTGCACAAAATTGTGAGGTATTCCGATTATTTCAATATTGGTAAAATTATTTGTATGTATTTTTAGGTATTTCAAAGTTCCATTTTCGGGCAGTACTTTGATCAGAAGCAGTCTATTTTCACAATGGATTTCGACTTGAATTCAGAGAATCAAGATGTTTTTGTGGACAACACTAGTTTAACTCCTCAGCTTCTGTTGTTGTACTATTTACTTCTCTACGAGGACTGCAGGTTGAATAATGCCCATGTACTGGCCACCACCGGCAGGAAGATCAAGAAATATACCCCTGAATTCATGTCGGAGTTGCCGATAAAATATCTACTGCACCATGCTCAGAAAGATCAAAGTTCATACTCAGGTAATGATAATAATAACGTTTATTATTCCCTTAATCTCTGAGATTGCAACAAGAAACGAGAATTCAATAGAGAATCAACAATACACAATTTTACAATAATTTGGCGCCCAACGTGTTGTCAAGTAATGGCTCAACAAGTACAAACCATTAAATTACAATAATGGATTACCCAATACCCTATTGTTTTCTAGGTCTTTTCGGCCCGCTATTGAAACTCCTTGCTACGCACTTCCCGCACTTGACGCTAGTCGAAAACTGGCTCGACGACATGGTCATTAGCTCAAAATACAAGCCAATTCAGTTGAACATACAACAAAATATAATTTTACTAATAGGGCATTTTAACAAAATTTAAAAGCAAAACTTCAAGTCCCAACGTGGGGCCAACTAACTGCCCAACAATTACAAACTATTAAATTATAATAATAGATTTCCCGATACCTGCGAAATAAGCTGTTTTCTAGAAGCCCGCAATCATTTTCCAGGTCTTTACGGGCCGCGGCAACTAACTTTACAATAATTTGGCGCCCAACGTGGGGCCAATGCAATAATTTGGCGCCCAACGTGGAGTGTACAATAATAGAATACCCCATACCCGCGAAATATGCTGTTTTCTAAAAACCCCGCTATTGTTTTCTAGGTCTTTTCGGCCCGCTATTGAAACTCCTTGTAACGAACTTCCCGCATTTGACACTCGTTGAAGACTGGCTCGACGACATGGCCACCAGCACAGAATACAAGCCGGTTCAGTTGAGCATCCAAGAAAATATCGTTATACCAATATTAGGGCATTCTAACAAAAACTTCAAATTTTACATAAAAAATCCAAGTCAAACTCAAATATAGGACAGAAACAATTTTACAATAATTTGGCGCCCAACGTGGGGCCAACAACTACAAACTATTAAATTACGATAATAGATTACCCGATTCCCGCGAAATATGCTGTTTTCCAAAAGCCCCGCAAATTTGTTCTAGATGTTTTCGGCCCGCTATTGAAACTCCTTGCCACGCACTTCCTACACTTGGCGCTCGTCGAAAACTGGCTCGAGGACATGGCCATCAGCACAGAGTACAAGCTGGATCAGTTTAGCATTCAACAAAATATAATTTAACTAATAGGGCATTCTAACAAAAACTTCAAATTCAAAATTCCAAGTCCAACTCAAATACAGGGCAGCAACTCAACTTTACAATAATTTGGCGCCCAACGTGGAGCCAACTCAATAATTTGGCGTCCAATGTGGGGTCAGCTCAATAATTTGGTGCCCAACGTGGGGCCAACTTAGTAATTTGGTGCCCAACGTGGGGTCAAGCCCAACAACTACCCAATACGCGCGATATATGCTGTTTTGTAAAAGCCCCGCCATTATTTTCTAGGTCTTTTCGGGCCGCTATTGAAACTTCTCGCCACGCACTTCCCTCACTTGACGCTCGTCGAAGACTGGCTCGACGACATGGCCATCAGTACGGAATACAAGCCGGTCCGGTTGAGCGAGCTCGCCGTTGTGGAGGCGTTCAACGAAATCGAAACGAAACCTTCGAAATGCGCGAAACTGCTGCAAACTCTGCTCAAACAAGAAGCCATCGACATCTGGCCGTTCGTCGAGGTGATCGTGCAGTACGCGAGGAATTTTCTGGGCGAGGGCGTCGCGAGGTATCTGCAGGATCTGTACAAGGACGTCTGGTTCAGGCTCAACACGGTATTGCCGAGGAGGCTGTGGGTGTTGACGGTGAAGAACTTGGTCGATCACGTTTCCAATTTGACGAGGATCGACGTAGCTGAAGATCCTCTGCAGGTAGGTTGGCACAATTTTAAGGTTAGAATGATTTATTGAAAATGTTCATCTATCTTCTCTGGTGTAGTAGCAGTTTGAATTGAATTGAATGCAGGGTACAAATTTAAAAATATATAAAAATATATTTTTGGCGAACGTTTGAAAAATACTTTACCGCGCGCATTTTGATTCAGAAAATAAGTATTTCCCGAACTAATGCATAAGATAAGCTAATAAAATGTTTTCAGACATGCCTACTGTGTTTATTTTTCTTTTTATTCTGGTCTATAAATTTCGACATTGTTTCAGAACTGGTTGATCACCAAGATGCCTAAAAACCCTAGTGTGTCGACTGTTGAGTGATTAGATTTTGTTTAGATTTTTCAGAAGTCAAAACATATGAAATAGTGTTCTGCTTCTATAATCGGTTCCAGAGATGGCGCCCTTTTATAATTTTAGTTACGGTCACTGAATCCTAGAAGGCTTTGGCCTTCTTACGGGCAAGGCCAGTGGGTGGAGTCTAATAGTTCCAATCTCTTTAAATAGTTCCAATATTCCAAATAACCCACAAAAGCGCCAAAGGTCATAAGAGAGAACCGAGAACATCAATTATAATTTTTTTATGGATTGAAATTGTACAATTGACTCGATATTCTTTCGACCATCTTTGACTTTGATCTCTGCTGCAGACACAAGATTTTTTTTTTGAAGGGCAGAACCTAATGTTGTTTTCAGAATGATGTGTAAAAGTTGCCAATGATTGATTAAAGATAGGTAGATAGATATATACTGTATTGTCCAAGAACAAGTTCTCATTGACAAAGTGTAAAAATAAACTCACATACAATATAAATATTCGTCAATTATGAATTTAAAAAAAACCGGTAGAAATAGATACCACTGCAGATACAGTTACATCACGATTAATACCTATAAAGTACATGAACAATTTGTTAAACACACACACACACACATATACAAGATATCTATAAGTAAAAAAGGATTTTAAAATTGTAAATATGAATATCATGATAAAATTTAATTTAATGTGCCACAGAGTTACAAACCCTTTATAAAAACACTGAAACTTCTTCGTTAATTGGGTTCAATATTCAAACTTAGAGATTATTGTTCTCCCAAATATTACTTAGTCAATATATACCATTGTTTGATCAACACACATTTTTGACAATGGAGTATTTTGATCGATTCATTTTTTTTTCACGATCTCACTCATTTCAGATAATGCGATGCGACAAAAGGGTTTTTCGTTGTGCCCCCATATACGCGATAGTGCTGAGGGTTCTCAGGGCCAGTTTGGCTTCTTCCAGGAGTCAGTTGATGCAGCACCTCCAGTCGAATTTGAGGTTAGATTCGTCCGGTCAGGTAATGAACGAGAGCGATAGGGATGACATGTGCAGGGCTTGTATTGCATCTCAGGTAAGATCTTTATTTACTAAATATAGATGATTGAGTTTTGGTAAAATTCTGCAATTGCAGCAAATCTATCGATACTTGAAGTGAAAGTGAAAAGTACCTAAGAGTACAGTTACTGTAGTACTTTGAGAGTATCAACTTAAAAATAATTAAAATTTAATATTTAAATCCTTGATCGCTCCTTATTTTCAGTGTAAAACCATGATTATGCAAAAACAATCCGTCAACAAAATTAAAACAAATATTGGAAAGAAATCAATTTATTTTGATGGTGTGAAGTTTTACAATGAACTTCCAAATTGTTTAAAAACGTATGGTAAATTGCGATTTAAAAATAATTTAAAGAAGTACTTGCTCCATTGAATCTTTTCTAATTCTGATTTCATGATTTTTATTCATTAATTTATTCTTACTGTTGTAATTACCTTCATGTTATTTGCATTATGTGATATTTTTCCCTCTTATAAACTGTATGTTTCTTGGGAAAATAAAATTGAATTGAAATATTACTTACTTTAGTTGGTAATTTGGCGGTCTGTATATAGTGACACCATTATGGGATTTTTTATTAATAGCTTGTCATTCGTGATATTTAAAAAAAATGCAGATATGACATATTTTTACCGTATTTCGGAAAAAAGTTATTTGAAGCAGTTGTTTCTTTTGCAATTTTAAGACCATATACCAATTCAACTTTTAGGTCGAAATTTAGATTTTTTTGCAAAAATTTGTTTCTCTAAATTTCGCCTTTTTTGTCGAAAATTCGTATTTCTCGAAATTCGATTTGCGTAAATTTCGAAGATTTTCTCTAGATTTCGTTTTTTTTTTCTTTAAATATTTCAAATTTTTTCTCTAAATTTCGATTTTTTCTCGAAATTCGACTTTTTTTTCGAAATTTGACTTTTTTTCTCGAAATTAAAAAGCTTTTGTGGCCCTCCTGCACTTTCGTAAATTTCGAAGTTTTTCTCCTCTAGATTTCGTATTTTTTTCTCTAAATTTCTTATTTTTCCTCTAAATTTCTTATTTTTTCTCTAAATTTCCTATTTTTCCTCTAAATTTCTTATTTTTTCTCTAAATTTCTTATTTTTCCTCTAAATTTCTTATTTTTCCTATAAATTTCTTATTTTTCCTCTAAATTTCTTATTTTTCCTCTAAATTTCTTATTTTTCCTCTAAATTTCTTATTTTTCCTCTAAATTTCTTATTTTTCCTCTAAATTTCTTATTTTTCCTCTAAATTTCTTATTTTTCCTCTAAATTTCGACTTTTTTTACGAAATTCAACTTATTTCACGAAATGTGACTTATTTCACGAAATGTGACTTATTTCACGAAATTCGACTTATTTTGACATTGAAGTCGAAATATTAAACCTAATTTCCTGTTGAAAGCAAACCTTGGTTGAACTGTTCCCTATTTAACGGGACCGGGATTAGAGCCACGGCGCCTGTTTTCAAAACATAACCTTAAATTTGGCATTTAAAATTTATTATAAGATGACTGAAATCTTGATAGTGCTGCTGCTAGTTTGAAGTGTTTTTTAATATTGGTTTGATTATGCGGTGAATATTATGGAAGGTTCGAGCAAGAGACGTCCTAGAGATCATTATTCCAGACGAAGATCTAGGTCCAAGTCTCCAGGGAGATCGAAAAAAAGTCGACAAGCAAAGGAAATATATGATTACAAATATGAACTAGGACGGTTTCTAGAAGAGCAAGCCGGTATAAGCAAGTCGGACGACTTCTGGAGGTTTTACCAGAAGTACCGGGACCTGCAAACTTTGAAAAGGTCAGAGGTAGACAAAAACAAGCTCCTCAACTTGAATTTTTTAGAGAAGGTTTCGCTCTTGTACGACAGACTCCCGGTACTGGATAAAAAAGGCGACAGGGTGCAGATATCTCTGGTCGATTTCGAGAGTTTCCTGACCTCCGTAAAGGTGTACCAAGATTTCCAACAGAAAACCAGTTTCGCCAAGCTCAGAAAGCTGAAGTTCGCTCAGAACGATCTACCGATAGCTCGTCACAAAGCGGAAATCGTCGAGAAGCTGGAAGACGCCAGAGTGCTATTGATAGCTGGTGACACAGGTTGCGGTAAGTCCACGCAAGTTCCGCAGTACATCCTAGAGGCTGGTTATAATAAAATAGTGTGTACCCAACCGAGGCGTATTGCTTGTGTCAGCTTGGCAAAACGTGTTGCGTACGAAACCTTGACGGAGTACAAGAATACTGTGGGGTATCAGATCAGGTTTGAGAAGACAAAGCGAGCTGATACCAACATCATATTTATGACCGAGGGATTGTTATTGAGGCAAGCCTCGGAACAAGAAACTCTCAGCTCGTATGATGTTATCATCTTGGATGAAGTGCACGAAAGGAATTTATATGGTGACTTTCTTATAGGTAAGTAATGCGATCATTCTGCATGTCTTGTTTCAGTCTAAATATACTATTAAGGGGGCGCCTCCGTCATATAATTCAAATGGTGACCGGCAGAGGCGCTTCCGTCGCGAATTCTTCATTAACAGTGGAAAAAAATTACAAAAATGATAAATTAACACTAGTTTGCAGATTTTTTTTTTATTGCACATTGTGATTGAAAGATTCTGATTTCTGACCAATGGAAATTCATTGTTACTCATAAATTTCCTCTGATAATGTAATATTTTAAGGTATAATGAAATGTTTGCTACACCAAAGAAACGATTTCAAGCTGATTCTCATGTCAGCCACCATAAACATTCAGCTGTTCACCAGCTATTTCGCTGAAGAAAGCATCCAGGTGATACAAGTACCGGGTCGTCTGTATCCCATTGAAATCCAGTACAAGCCGATCGTCAAAGATCCCTACGAGCGAAAACGCGAGAAGCTCGATTGCAGCCCGTACCTACAAATTTTGCAAATGGTAGACGATAAGTATCCCCCGCATCAAAAGGGCGACATGTTGATTTTCCTTAACGGGTTCTCGGAAATTTCGACTCTTGCGGATGCTGTAACTGAGTACAGTGAGCTGAAAAAGAACTGGATCGTATTGCCGTTGCATAGTACTTTGTCTTTGGAAGAGCAAGATAAGGTAAGTTGTTATTTTTTTTCATATCAGGTTTATCCCAGTCGGGACCTGCCTTGGTGGTGTCATTTACCCAAAAAAACAATAAATATAGAGTCTAAGATGAATAAAATTAAATCATAATAGGTAGGCAAGCCTTTATTCAAAAAATTTAGAAAACAAAAGGTTCATACTACACTCATTCAGACTACCAGGATGAAGTTATCTCGGATACTTATTATATAGCATGCAACTAATGTACCTGGTATAAAAGTAATTATGAACTTCGTGGGGTCTCTCTCAGATCATCAATGTTAATTAATGTGATACAACGACCTTTTTCTGGCGAGTGTTATTATTGATGACCGGTCTTGACACAGAGTTTTTATTGAAATATCAATCGATTTAGCTGAGTGATAAGTGGCTTACACACATTCCAAATCTCTTTGCTCGGCTGACTGAACATGTCATTATTCTGAATATAAGCCGACTCTATAAACTTTCTCTTATACCATTGTTGTTCTTTGTGGATAACTTCGGCTTCCGACCATGTGATGCTGTGCTGATTAGTCCATATGTGATCTGCTATTCCCAACTTCGATGTTTCTCCTCGCTGAGTATTTATTTCTCTTGTGTTCACCGATTCTCACATTTAGTGGCCTCTTAGTTTCTCCAACATTATCCATCCCACATTCACACGGAACACGGTAAATGCAGTTTTTGGAGTCACGTTTTTGTGAGTTGGCTACGAATGGTATTACTTGATCTGAAGCATGTTCGGATGTTGTACCTTGATCCAATTCGCTTTATCTTATCCGATAAAACCTCTCACATAGAGAAGACAGGGTAGGGTAGACATACCAATTATTTATTATTATTAGCATTAGTGTACCCACCTGCCTTGACTTGCTACGAATGTATACCAATGCATAACGTGGTTAAATAAATTATATTCTTTTATTCTATTCTATGGGTTGTGGTGGGGAGGGTGGTGTTATGGAAGGGGGGATATAGAAATGAGGATAAAGAAAGATAGAGATGTTGTGAGAGGTAAAGAAGGATGAGGACAGGGATATGGCTGGTGGGGGGGAGATAATGAAATGGTGGGAAAGATAGGGATAGAGGGAAGGACGAGAGAGTTATAGAGAGAAAGGTAGAGAGTGATTGGGAATAGTCAGGATTTGAAAGAGATAGGCATAGAGGGTTGCTTATTAAGTTGTATTAATGGACAGCCGTTTTTGCTATTTTTTTATTGGAATGATCTGCATAGATTATTTACACTTATATCTGAAATAATGCAAAATCTCAAAAAGTCATTAAAGTATAAAAAAGTAAAAACCACTAGGTATTTCATAAGAAACTGTCAAATTGAATTTGGTGCCTTTAATGTGTTTTTAGGTTTTTGACTATCCTCCAGAAGGTGTAAGGAAATGTATAATTTCTACAAATATAGCAGAAACATCTGTTACTATTGATGGAATAAGATTTGTGGTCGATTCTGGTAAAGTCAATAGGATGAGTTACAATACCAATGTAGGAGTTAATAAATTGAGCGAATGTAGCATTTCTCAGGACAGTGCAAAGCAAAGATCAGGTAAGTATTTGAATACAGAGTTTGTCACAATGGATTAACTCATATTTGAATACACTATTTGTTAATTATCAAATTCTCTTCAACCAATTTTTTTTTCGTTCAAGGAAGAGCCGGTCGCACTGGGCCCGGCACCTGCTTTCGCATGTACTCGGAGGAAGATTTCGTTAATTTCGAACCTTTCACTCCCGCCGAAATCCACCAGGTGCCTCTAGATTCGCTCTTGTTACACATGATCTCATTAGGATTGAGCGATATCGCTAATTTTCCGTTTGTCGAGAAACCGGCAGCCAAGAGTTTGGAAGAGGGAGTGGAAAAACTAAAGTTCATCGGTGCTTTGAAGTTGGACAAGGATAGTTTGGCTTTGACGCCGCTTGGAGACGCTTTGAGCCAGTTGCCAGTCGACTTGGCTATAGGTAATTTACGACTTGAGCCAGTTCAAGCTTGGTATCTCAGAATGTCGACTTGGTGTCTCGGAATGGGATTATTCTGTCGTGACTATTTTTAAAGCTAATACTCCCTTACTGTTGTCAAGAAATACTATTATTACTGTTTGATTATGGGTCCAAGTTTGGAAGATGTAATCCTAGTCATTCGTTTTCTTTCCAAATTTGAGAAGCACATTGGGGATTTTCTATGTTGTGTGCTTCACTCAGTGTCAGGGATCAACTGTCCAGTAACTCTGCACAATTATAACCATGCTCAGAAAGACAACAGTCAACAGTTTTATCCTGTGGAATATTGTCAATTTCGTTTTGGTATCTTGGAATCGCCTAAATTCTGATTTGTACATCTGAATCCCATAGTTACACCAAGAAACTAGCTATTTACGACTTGCCAGTATGGAATTCCGGATTTAGACAGATTTACAATCATTCCCAGGTACTAAATCGGACGTATAAAATGCTGCGAATTCATTCTCGTGAAACTTTTACCAGTGTCGAATCCTTTTAGGTAAAATGCTCATAATGTCCACCATATTCGGCAACGTGAACTCCGTCTTGGCACTCGCCTCCCTCCTCAGCGTACAGAGCCCTCTTACGCAAACCGCTCAAAGAAACTTGGAGGCGCACGACTTGCGGAAGCCCTTGGAATCCAACCACGGAGACCCCGTGACGCTCTTGAATTTTTTCAAAGAATGGCTGTCGATAAAGCAAACGTCTGCGCCTGCGCAGCAAGGGCATTCCAGAAGAAGCGGCGAAACTTCCAAAGTGTGGTCCAAGAAGCGGTGCCTGGAAGAGCAGCGGTTCTACGAAGCGACGAAGTTGCTCGAGCAGTTCCGAGACATTTTGCACGCGGCCGACTTGCTCGCCAAGATCGAAGACGCGGACTTGAGCAGCGGCGAGAGGGCGATCAGGCACGGGGAGCTGAAACATCTAAAGTCCGTGCGGTATCGGTTGAAGAACGAGAGCAAGTCGGCGACTAGGAAGCAGCTGAAGTACGAGATGTACAACTTCGCGGATGAGTCGGGAGATGGCGATAAAACCGACATTAGGGACGTGGAGTTCAGAATAACGAATGACTTTAAGAGGTAAGGACTCGGGAAACAATTACTGACTTTGGTGTTTTCTTTTCCAATTTCCAGTTCCACTCTAAACATGATTTTTCTCCAAGCGCACGCAATTCAGTTTGGGAAGCGTCGATCCCGCTCGCGAAAGTCTTTTCAAGAGCGCTGCATAAGGTTTTTTAATCCACTTGTAGAAAAAGTCTTGAACCTAACTCATACGGAAAGATACTTTCCCGCACTCGACTGCTTAACGACGACGGTGGTAAAATTTTCCATAGTTTTACCACACACGTCATTTACATATATCACTATTTGGAACCATTGGTGCGAGTACAATAGGGAAGTACACTAGTCATTTTTAATTTTTTTTAAGTACAAGTCAAACTGGGTAAAAAAGGACTTGTCAATTGTTTTTTTTTTTATCCAGAAAAAAAAGGATTGGTGTAGAATTCAAATACTAGCTGATCGCGCGAAATATTACCGGTATTTCATTGGATGAATACAAGTGACGTCAAAGTCTCCTGCCATTGGTTGACATAATTTCAATATAGTAAATAAAAACATAACCTAGTATTGATAGTTAGCAGCCACACTCGTCATAAGAGTCATAAGCAGAAGAGCAGCTCATTCATATCAAATAGTCTTGTTATTCGTGAAATCGTGTAGTGTGAGAGTTAGAAATCGCTGTCATCTTAAGCCTTCCTAGAAGATCTAAAAAAGTACAATATACAATATGATAATGATATGATCATTTGACAACATTTCAACATCTTTGTTAGTTTAGGTTAGGTTTTGATGTCAAATTTATATCTTACCAGATATCGGTTTCGGAAAAGTAAGGATTTCTAATTGATTCTTTTTTAAAATTGAAATAACTTCGCAAATTTAAAAATCAAAGTCAAAAAGATTCAGGGTTATATAATAACCTTGAAGATCGGCATATATTGCTCGCCTATTGTCAAAACCAAGTGTATCTTTCAATTAAATTTGACTGAATAGTATCGAAAGAAGATTAAACATGAAAATAGAAATCAACATCAGAGTTTTGACATGAATGGTGTCTTCTACTTCTTCAATCTTTCACTCTCCTTGAAATTATTTCCAAATATTCTTTTACGATAAAAGAATTCTAGTTCAAAGTTCTTTAGTTTTCGAGAATCTGTGAAATGCACTTTTTTTTGAAAATCGTAGCAAAATGGAACGACAGATTACAGGTAATCTGTGAATGGAACACAACATTTGTGTTCGATTTTCATGCAAATACTTCTTACAATAAATTTAAAAAATATAATTTGATACTTGATAGTATCGATACATGTCAGTTTATCAATTCAGTATTTCAAACATTTAAAAACAAAATTTGTTACTAACCTGATGGCAAAAAAAGATCACCGATAGTCTGGAATATTGTCGATCACTAACTTTGGTGTTTTCTTTTCCAAAAGTATCGATCCCTTACGCGAAAGTTTTTTCAATAGGGCGACATAAGAATTTTCAGAAAAAAATCATGATCCTAACTCATACGGAAAGGTTCTTACTTTCCCGTACCACTGCCTAACTGCAGTAAAATTTTCCATAGTTTTACCAAACACGTCATTAACATATATGAATATTTGGAACCCTTAGTGCGAATACAATTCAGAGACTTGGAAAACTACACAAGTCCCGAAATTAGATGTATAGATAGTGGTTTCTGTTGTTTTGACTTCAGCCCAAACAAAATTTCATTTGCTATTATCAACAAGTCGCAAAACATTCTATAAATAATTAATATTGATGATCTTTTCCTCAAATTTTGTTCTTAAATAAAGTAAAAGTAGAGGGAAAACTTATGGTTCTCATTGTGTTTTCCGCAGGCATCCAGTTGAAGTTTTTCTTCTTGCAGGTTGCAAAAATTACTGAATGAAGCCTCAGCGGATAGCTACAAAGACCTTATGATGCTCAAACTCATTTTGTCTAGCGGTTTATACCCCCAGATAGCTGTCGAGGACGAGTTCAATTCCTCCAAAACTGTCTCTGAGCGTCTGTACCATACCAAAAACAAATGCTACTTATTCCTGAGGCCGATGAACTACTTCGCTTCGAATCCCGAGATCCTCGAACTGCACAACGATGATATCGAAGTGCCGCCTCCGGGCTATTTTAGCAAAAGACCCATCAGCAAAAAGCACCAATTGCTCGTGTATCAGTCGATTTTAGAGACGAGGAAGGTTTATTTGGTGAATACCATGCGCATGCCTGCTCTGCAGACCTTACTGCTCTTCGGCAAGACGATAGCTACGAATAGAACTCTGACGCAGTTTGTCGTGGATGATTTTTTGCTTTTTGATGTTCCGTTTGTTGGTCCTGGTAAGTTTTTTACTTTATAATTGGTCGCGTTAGTTATAGTTTATACGAACTCAGTTGGAACAGCAGAAAAACTGAAATTCCACTTAGGGAACAGTGGCGGCGGATGCATTTTTTTTCATGGAAGGTTAAATATTTATAATTTCTAATCTCAGAAGATGGTATATGTTTTTATAAAAAAATTTGTGTGAAGCAGAAGTTGTTTCTATATTTCTTGACATACCTTTTTGGGAATTTTAACCTTCCACATCCTGAAAATGAAAAAATGTTAATTTAAAGAAATCTGTACAAGTTTAGAGGGGCAATAATCAATTT
The DNA here is from genome assembly GCA_944452925.2 of Chrysolina oricalcia. Classification (NCBI taxonomy): domain Eukaryota; kingdom Metazoa; phylum Arthropoda; class Insecta; order Coleoptera; family Chrysomelidae; genus Chrysolina; species Chrysolina oricalcia. Next base: position 4,182,754 of record OX101815.2, on the reverse strand, counting down.
GCCCCGATCAGTTACTGCGTTTAGAAGACTGTTGTCTTGAAAACAGTTTATTATTTCGTCTGTAACGTATCGAATACTAAATTTGCCTATATGACGAGAAAAAAAAATTTAAATTGACTAAAAATACTTCTCTTTTTTGAAAACGTTGACGTTTCGGAGGCTAAGGGGTCTATTCTCGAGTTTCAACGTATTCGAATTCAATGTTGTATCTCTTTCCAATGCGCGGTGTTTGTATCGCTCTATGTTACTTCAAACGTTTGAAAATGATTTCGCATGAACTCGAGAATAGACCCGTAAATCTGTCTCCGTTATCAAAACTCGAAGGATGAAGACTTGCTAAAATTCTGTTTTTGTCAGCTTGGATATGAAGGATTTGTTTTGACAAAGTCAAATGAAATCTGCCAAATATTTTTTATGATGACATTTGCTGTGTGGATACATATAGGGTGTCTGATATCAATCAATCAATCTGTTATTTCTCAAATCTTCTCTGAGGAGAGGTAACCATGTGCTATCCATTTCTACTGAGTTGTTCTATACTTGTCATCCCCCTCAGTAACACCCCCTGCTTTAGAATTGTCAATGGGACTGCTATACTTGTGATACATCATTTTGAAGCGAATTCAATCCCAAATACATCGGTGTACTGAAATTGAGGATCGATCAAGTTTTGTTGAAGTTTTAATGAAAACTAAGTTTTATCAAGATATTTTAATTTTTCATCACCTAAAATGTTATCATCGTAAGAAAGGTTCACTGTGGGTACGCCACTGTATTGAAAAATAATATGCTATCAGAAATAATCGTTTAGAAGGTGAGACAGAGGTTTTATGAAAAAAATAATTGTCGCCATGTGTTTTTGTAAACGCATATCTTTGTTTACGCCTTGGTATTTGATGTATTCGGTCACTTCATTCAACAACTTGAAACTTTTAGAAAATGGTTTATACTATACAAGAGAGTATAACCATTGTAGCTGCGTCTCTTGAAAATGGACGATGTATAAGAGCTTCAGCTCGAATTTTCAATGAAATTCGTCCAGAAAAAAACACATCATATCAGTATGTGATGAATAAGTTCATGGAGTCGGGATCAGTGCTGAATAAAAAACATGAACGAGAGAAACCCATGAGAAATGAAGGGGTCGCTGAAAGGAGCAAAATTCTATCCTTATAAAATGCAGAATGTACAAGAAATAAATGAAGATAATCCTGACAGACGTACAGAGTTTTGTGAAATCATGAGTCAATTATTGATTGGTGATAATAATTACCTCTACAATGTGTGCTTTTCTGACGAATCTTCTTTTTATTTGAATGGACATGTGAACAGGCACAACTGCAGATACTGGAGTGACGTAAATCCCTATTGGTACAGGGAAGCTCATTAACAAACTCCCCAGAATTTGAATGTTTGGGCTGGAATTCTGGAAGACCATATGCCTAGTTGCACCGCACTATCTGGTAAATAAACGTCGCAAATAAAAACTAATTCGAATTCAGCGGCATGTCAAAGACTTTCGGTGTCTGGCCAATTAGAGGCTTTCGTTTTTTATTTCGCCTTCCCTTTTCATGCGACAGAAGATATCTAGTCCACGCGGACTGCAATCTAGTTGAGACGAGGAGTGGTTAGAGAATAACGTGTTATTTATGCCTATGGAAATTATCAGCGGCCATTCGTATTTTGATATAACCTCGTATGATCGCTTGGTTGTGTGCTGTCTCAGTTGAGTTCGTATATACTATACGTCGATAGAAACATGTTTCTTGTCATTTGAAATTGTAAGGGGCTCACTACCAGGAGCAGCAACTTGCAAAGTTGACTCTACCAAGCAGTTTGTGAACCTTGAACCTCGATTAATCAATTATTATTCTTAATTATACCAATAATAATGTATTATGAACTCATCTGAACTGAAACTTTCCAGGTAAAACGCTTCTACTTAGAGCAATATCGCTGAGGAAGAAATGGAAAAGCAAACTGGATTCCAAACTGCAAGACCCCAAAAACAGCAGCGACGTGAACAAAAAAGAAATTTTCTATTTCATCGAAGACCTCGTCAACTTCATGAACGCCGAAATCAGCTACAACGTGAAGCGGCTACTCCCGGCCGATCTCAAAGAAATTTATTCTTCCGACACGAATTTCTTCGAGACCGAAAACGTCGACGAAAAAAATAAGAACCCTTTCGACAAAAACTACCCAATTACGAAGAATTACGAAATAGGCGGCGTGAACGTCACGGAAAACGTGGTGTTCGACTGTTTGCTGCAGGAGCAATGGGCTTGCGCTATCGAAGAAGAAATATACCAGACGTCATTCGAATGTTGTCACTGTAAAACGTCGAAGTTAGGGTCCTCCCTCTTCAGCGTTATCCAGCACGAGAGGTTTTGTAAGAATGAGGTCGAAGTCGTGGAGGAAAAGAAGGAAGAAGAAAACACCGTCGTGAAACCGAATTCCAGGTCGTTTCATTGCTCTGTTTGTAACGAGGATTTGCTTTTGACCCCGATCGATATTCTAAAACATAAAAAGTTGTGTAAATAAAAGTATAAGAAACAAATTGTAGTATTCATTTACAACTAGTCTGTCGAAAAGAAATAAAATCAGGGTTGTTGGTGAAACTGTATTCTTTAATTTCATTGAAAATATGGACAGGATGTTCATAAATTATTCAAAATACTTTCATCCGGTAGATCAAAGTAGGTTAATTTGAAAGCAACTTGGTCAACATTTACTGTGGCCACTATTCAATCGGAACTACACATACATTTTTTGTGACTAGGGGACTAAGCAGTTAAAATGGCAATGGCAGATCAAGAATCATACTCTATCGTTGAATTTCTCATAGTTTTTTCAAACACGGCATTGTTTATGAAGGTGATCTGCATGTTTTGCCAATTCAATTTTATTTAATGTATTTCTATGAGACAAAGCAGTTGAAATGGCAATGGCAAAAAAAGATCGATTAAGAATCAATACATCGTTGAATTTCCCATAGTTTCTTCAAACACGGCAGTGTTTATCAAGGTGATCTGCATGTTTTACCAATTCAATTTCATTTTATGTATTTCTATGAGACAAAGCAGTTGAAATGGCAATGGCAGATCAAGAATCATCCTCTATCGTTGAATTTCCCATAGTTTTTTCAAACACGGCATCGTTTATCAAGGTGTTTTGCCAATTCAATTTCATTTTATGTATTTCTATGAGACAAAGCAGTTGAAATTGCAATGGCCGATCAAGAATCATCCTCTATTGTTGAATTTTCCATAGTTTTTTCAAACACGGCATTGTTTATCAAGGTCATCTGCATGTTTATCATGTTGTATCATGAAATTTTAGCGATCGGATGTGTGCTAGGCACATGGAATATTAATTTTCCTTTTGCAGAACAAAATAGTTTTTTTTAATGTCTCGTTTATCACATTTTAACACAATAACATATACAACAATCTAATAGTGAAAAACCAGTCATAAAGTTTGGACGTACTGAAAGGGTTCAAATAAAGGCGCGATCTTGTAAAAAAATTATCGGTTGCTGATGCATTTTCTCGCTTATGGCATTCGACAGAATGAAACTTGGGATTGTTAGAAACCCGAAAAAAATTCACACAAGCCGGTCAGCTATTCAAATCACATAAATGAGCAAGTTTGTGGGAAAACGAAAACAAAATTGTCTGGCCCGAAAATTTACCCCAACAGCTGACCGATTGCCATAAACGAGAAAATACATCAGCAACCGAGTATTTTTTACAAGGTCGTGCCCTCATTTCAACCCTTTCAGTGTCCAAACGTCATGACTTTGGTTTTTCACTATTAAATTATTATATTATTGTGTTAAAATGCCATAAATGAAAGATTAAAAAACATTTTTTTTCTGTAAAAGGAAAATGAATCTTCCCTTTGCCTAGCACGTCCGCAGGCTAAATTTTAATTTTTTGGGCTCAACACTAACATAATTTTTAGTGGTTAAAATCCCAGGGAAGAGAAAATCAGTCATCAAAATCTCATTATGTGACGGTCTACAAGGTGATATGCATGTTTTTCCATCAATTTTATTAAATGTATTTCCATGGATATTCATGTGTTTTTCATTTGACAAATTGTTATATTTCCAAGTTCATTCTAGTGTATCAATATTTTGAATTTGTGTGACACCGAATCATAATCTCCAGCGGTAGTGTTTTTTAACAAGATGTTGAAAGGCAGAAACCTCGGTAGTTCTTCAGGTATTTTCAAGCATTTCATTTCAAGTATCGGTAGATGTAATGTCTAATCGAATGCTAAGACCTGCAAAAACTGTGTTATCGTTTTCAGGAAGCAGCTGCTATTCAGATATTGATAGAGACTTGTTCTGAAACCGAACAGGACAAAACTATTCCAGGGCGACAGTGGGCTCTTCAAGAAGTCAGGTCACTCGTGTGCAGTTATTTGCACCAAGCCTTCATCGCTGATACAATGCTCTGCAAGCTAGTGCATTTTCAGGTGAGTTTTCTGTTACTTTCCAGGCGTTATTCAGACATTTCCATTCATTGGTACAACCCGTAGTCAAAAATTGGGAGAAATTGTAGCTCTCGTTTTGAAAATCACAACAGTAAAATTTTTAAATATTCGAAATTTGCTTCAATTTGGGATGTTTCTTTGGCTTGTATATTTCCAAAATACTCATGGTTATAACGTCATAAATCAAAATTGAATATTTCTAAATCCTCAAACATATTCATATCGACAAAAGTAATGAGAAATACCTTTCCACCTATAGAATTCGAAAATAGTCATATAATATACAAGAATTTTATAAACATTTTGGGCAATATTATGAAATCCTCAGTTGGCAAAAACAAATAGAAATAATCTGAAAAAATATTTCACCCATAATCGGCATTCTTCACAAAATTAGAAGATACTTAGAAAGAAAATTTTTGATGAACATTTATTTCAGTTTCATTATATTGTAGATTGCAGTATTTAACTTCTATATGGGGATCTGCTAAAGCTTCTGTATTAAAACTACTAAAAACACTTCAGAACAAATCAATCAAATGTAAATATAAATTACCTCATCTCGAACCTACTGAAAATTTATATAGACCAAAAATTTGGATTCACTTTATGAATTTATTCATCTTAGCGGAATTAAAAAGAAACATACCAGTTTAAATCTTCATGACAACATCCCAATTCATAATCATGGAACAAGAAATACTCATGAACTGCAGGCTGATAGAATCAGGACTGAAATTGGAAGAAAGGGAAAAGCGCATGATGGTATACTCATTTATGATAAACTAACAAGCACAAAAATATGAAATATTCTATAAAATTGAAGTATAAAATGAAAACATTTTAAAAAAATAATCATACGTGACAGTTTATTATATTATTACTTTTTCTTTGTTTGCCCATCTATTTACGATTGTCAATTTTGATATTTCGCTAATATAAAAAGCATATGTTTCTCTGGAATAATAAAGTTATTTTTATTATTATTCGAAATGAAGGAAATGGTCCTGATTATTCAAATCTTTAGTTTTTGTAATATCTTTGACCAAAATCGGATTAAAATAACCTGTTATTTTGTCACCAACTAAACATACAGAAGCTACATTTCAGACTTATCCGAGTGAGCTGCTGGAAGTTGTGATAAAAGGAGTACCCTCGATGCATATCTGTTTGGATTTCATCCAGGAATTGATGCAGCAACCCAGTCTCAGCAAGCAGATATTCGGCATCCAACTTTTGTCTCACATAAGCCTACAATATGCTTTGCCGAAGAGCTTGAATATGTGCACCATGGCATTGAATTTACTCTACGCTCTACTTGGAGGTAATGTATGATGAATATTGTTCAAAAACTCTCATCCTGATACTTTCTTCAAATATAAATAATCGTGTCGATCCTATTGATTTATTCAACCCTCTTTTTGAGTCATTAATTTCAAAATCAATTTCTTTTTATTGGTTAATGAATATAATCTATTTTGTTTGATCAAATTCAGTTGAAAAGGCGTAAGGCATTGAGCAAGTTAGGAAATACTCATTTGGATCTGGTTAACAATGCAATATTCGCAAAACTATGGAAAATTGAATGAATTCATCCGTCTCGTTGAATAATATTGAGCATTTTAATATTCTGCATTTATTTACTTACTATTTGTCAAGTAAGGATTTTATTAACCACGTTTAAAAACGGCCTTTATTCAACACTCACTAGTTTGCCTCATCAAAAGTCAAAGTCAAAATATACTTTAATGTCAGAAGTTTTTCAACATATCGACAAAGCTTTCAAGTACGAATAAAAATTTAAATTGAAATAGGTATTGTGCAGACGAAAGAGAGTACCACCACCATATGCGCCCTGGGGCAACTTAACAAAAAAAAGGTGGCGCATTTGCTATTCCAACTGCAGGAAAAACCTACAGTACCACCCGAGGAGTCACTGAGGCGAGAATGAGCGCATGTAACTGAATGAGAATAAAAATACATTAACACTCATAATCATATCAATGACCCCTTCATTTCAGCCATCTTCTGCCAGGCCAGCCTTAACACTTAGTGAAAACATTCCAGTCCATCAATATATATAAATTTTTCAACATTATCTTTGATGCAATGAAGCTTTGTCAACAAGTTCATCATTAGCTTCCGACAATAAAGCATATTATGACTTGTATGTGAAATCATAGAAAAAAAAATAACTCAAAAAGTGTTCAGATGGAAACAATAAAAGATATTTGAATTCAACTATGTTCGATTCATGCCAGAACCCATCATTTAACTCTTGCAAACTGTAATACACTCTTTTAGACAACAAACACTTTACGTCCTTTCTACACCGAAGAGGTGATTCGATACTTTTAATGTTTGATGGAAGGTGATTAAACATCTTACATCCATTATAAATTATTGAATTTTTTATCAGAGTTCTTTTAGGGATGGACAATTTCAATTCATTATTTTGTCTTGTAATATGATAAGAAGATAGTAAATTTTGTTTTATGCTTGTATATCAAACACACAGTTTCAAGTATGAAAATTGCAACAACTGTTAATATAATGTGTTTTAAAAACAGAGGTCGACATGAATCCCGATACTTTGCTTTGCTTTGCATAAATATAGTAGAGCACGCTTCTGTAAAATTAGAGCATTCTGAAATCGATAACCGCAGCAAACTCCCCAAAATGCTATTCCATACCGCATATGTGATTCAATAAGAGAATGGTACACAGGTTTGGAAGCTGAAACAATTCATTCGATACAACTCTCAATGCATAACAACCAGAAGAGTGCTCTTTACATAGAATTTCGGCGTGCTGCCGAATTAATTTTCAACAATGTTATTGTCCAACGGTATATCTTCAGGATGACGTCTGAAGGAAGTCATGTTAGTTTTCTTTATGTTAAATGGCAGTAAATTAGAATCACACCAATTTTTTACTGTTTTCAGATCAAATTGTATAATTTCACAAAGATCTTTTTTGTCCTTGTTGTGCCAAAATATAGTGCAGCAGAACCCGTAAATGAACCTGAAATTTGGATAGTCAGTAGGTCATTAATATACATTAAAAATAAAACAGGTCCAAGTATGGAACCTTGAGGAACTCCACAATTAATACTTTTCAATTCTGAATATGATGAACTTCTTACTATCTGATTTCGTTCAGTTAAATACGAATTGAACCAATCTAGAGTGAAAGCGTAAGGCAGTGAGCACACTCACTCATTTGGATCTGGTAACAATGCGGTCTTCGGTAAAACTATGGAAAATTATGAATTTATCCGTCTCGTTGAATGATAATTAACATATTAATATTCGGCATTATTCACCTACTATTTGTCCAGTAAGGATTTTATTAACCACGTTTATTCAATACTCACTAGTTTGCCTCATCAAGAGTTCATATAAAAAAAATTACGTTTTTTATCATTTCACTGAAAACTATACGGACAATTTTATAGGTGTATCGAGTGCCCAACGAGTGAAGCTGTTCAAACCAGTTCTGCCTGCCTTGGTGAGGATCAGCGAAGCGTTTCCTCCCCTAACGGATGACATCATCAACCTGCTCATGCAGCTAGCCAGGGTTTGCGAATCTCAAGCCTCTCTTGCATCCCATTTCGACGCTCATCTGGGAAAAGGGTTGGAAATAGCGTCACAAGACAGCGCGGAACTGTGCGATTTAACACAAAGGACGTTTGCCGAAATTTTGGATAAAGCGGTTTTAAAAGCCAAAGTTTACAAGCAAGAATGAGATGTTTTGATTTAATGGGTGCGTTGCGTTGTGCCCACTCTCGTTACACCCCCATTTCGTTGCACCCACATTTCGTTTCGCCCACATTTCGTTATGCCGACATTGTCTTGTACCCACAGCTTCCGAACATAGCCGCATCAAGCGCTGTTGCCAAATGCTGACATGCAATTCTCTAAAAAGTTAATTGTGGGCCTAATGAGACATTTCGATACACATTCTTTCGGCTGCTTTGTCACCGACTTACTTTCGCGACGGTGAGTAAGGAACATCATTTAAGATACGTATGCCACTCGTAGAAAACCTATGACACCTACCAGCGAACTGTTAGGCAAGCCAGCAATTTCATTGAATGTCTCATTAGGCCCACAATTAATTTTTTAGATAATTGCATGTCAGCATTTGGCAACAGCGCTTGATTCGGCTATGTTCGGAAGCTGTGGGCATAACGAAATGTGGGTGCAACGAAATGCGGGTGTAATGGAATGTGGCCACAACGACATGCTTCCGATTTAGTATGGTATAATCACAATCAAATGTGAATCAATTTAAGGAAATTTCATTTTTGATTATTCTCGAACCCATCAGTAATAATAATAATAATAATAATAATACATTTATTAATACATAATAATAATAATACATCAAAATACAAGGAGTATAAAAAAAATTATTCATTAGTAAAATAACGTTCCTAAAATGAATATCAGTAGAAATGTTATGTGTATTTTATAAGTCTGATTTAATTGTAATTGTCATCAACGAAATGTCATAACGAAATGTGGGTGCAACGAAATGTGGGTGTAATGGAATGTGGCCACAACGACATGCTTCCGATTTAATATGGTATAATCACAATCAAATGTGAATCAATTTAAGGAAATTTCATTTTTGATTATTCTCGAACCCATCAGTAGAAATGTTATGTGTATTTTATAAGTCTGATTTAATTGTAATTGTCATCAATCACATGTTACGAGTTGTATCGTATTGATGTAAAATATCGAATTGAATTGAGTGGAAAACAAATCTATTTAAATAATTATTTATATCTGTTAATTATAGTGTCGAGTTCGTTAGTGCTAATAAATGAAGTTTTTGCTTTAATTTAATTTCTGGTCTGGTAATTTATCAAAACGTTTATCCACAGTAGCTTTTATTTTAGAAACTGTACAAACTACGAGGAGATGCAGAAAGGCAGATAAGTTTCAGTTATATTAGCATAATACATTTGAAAAATATTGGGTCGTAAGCATAAACCTTGAGCAAATGGATTTCAGAGACATATTCAGTTTGTTGAGTTATGAGGGAGACAAACCGATACTATAAGCATTTGCTTCCTTTTATGAATACAACCCATTGTGTTAACATTCAGGTTTATGTAATTGTATTTTGATGATGTACAAAATCGAACAGGTGGATTGATTAACGAATATATATTTAATTAATTATTTAAAATTATTAATTTTGGTGTCAGGTGTGGGTTATTTTGTGAATACTAAATGAATTATATTGGTAATTAATTTTATTTCGGTGCTGGTTATTTGGCAGACGTTCACCTGCAGTAGCTTTAATTTTAGAAAATCAATAAACTTGAAAGATAATCTCTGGTAGAAAATACTCAAAAAGTATTGGAGGAATCGTTTAACAGTCAATAGAACTTTTGTAGAGAATAATAAAACCTACAAAATGGTTTTTTATACGACCAGATCGGTGTATTTTTCACTGAGAAAATCCGGGAAAACCTCAACACCATTTTTCAAAAATTAATAATTTTTATAAATCTGAAGCTGGACGAACATTTTGTTGGTTTTATAAATCTCTACAAAAGTTCCATTGACTGCAAAACGATTCCTTGAATAATCTTTGAAATATTTTCAAAAAACCAAAAAAGTTGTAATTTTATTCACTATTGTTTGTTTAAAAAAATCCACAAAGCGATTTTGCTAGGGCGAAATAAAGGGGTTTTCATCAAAGAGCTATCTTATAAAAATTAGTATAGGCCATTTGCATATTTTATTTTATGGGAGAAAAAACCTGTGTAGCTTGGTCTAAAAAGTCAATTCGGAAATAACTTGTGTCGGGTATGCAGAAAAAATCACTTTCGTTATAATATAAACATAAAATATATTGCTATTTGCGATAAATAGGAAATAACATGAAAAAGATATGTACAATATGAACATTAAATAAAAACATGAATATCTCATATTCAAGACAGGATATATTTACAAACTCAAGAACAATGTTCTAGTGTTGAAAATAATTGGCACCCAAGCTAATACCAAAAGGCCTCTTCTGTAATAGTCAACAGCCACTGGCATTCAACAACTCGCAACTCTCGTACTACATAGATTTTCTGATCTGAGCATCTTTCTCCAAAAACTTCAAATAGCTCACTCTTACAAACCCCGCTTGATACCCTGTAGCAAAATATAAACTTGCTTGGCAATTGGGATTGAAACAAACTTTGTTGGCCGCTTGTAGAGAATATAAATTCGGCTTCGACGTGCCCAGGACTTCATGGCGACCGCTTAGTTTTTTTTGGGATGACAGAGGGAAATCTCCGAGAGAGTCCTAAAAATGCACATTTCTCGACACTATTTCTTAAAAAATCTATAGAAACTATTTACCATTTTGAAATCACAGAAAACCAGTCCATATTTCTTCCTAGCACCTGCGTAAGTAATGGGCTCGAAGTAATTGTACACTACATCGCTAGTTGCTGCCAAATCGGACATTGAAGTCCTCAATCCCCCTGGAGAAATCGTTATAATTTTTTGCTTGGCAGCTTCTTCCGCAACTCTAGCTTCTGGAGACTTGTGTTTGTCAATCAATTTTGTATAACTGATGAACTGAAAAGTAAAATCAGTTTGAATCAGTCTTGTCTGGTGAAACTATGGTAAAAATTAGAGAATTCCAATTCCACTCTTCTTTTTTGATAAAAGACAAGCTCACAAAGAAGTAAAATCAGTGCAACCGTGCCTGTAACCGACATATATGATGAATAAAATGATATGTACGCAAATTATGCTATAATATTGCGGAAAACACCATTTGAAAACCCTACAAATGAGTACACAAGTCCCAATGCCTGCCTATTCCTGAGTTGCCAGTTGCACTATTTTAAGGGAAGAAAATACCTAATTTGTCATCCGTATAAGAGGAATGGACAACGCTCAGTTCCATTGAAATATTGTTATTTTATTCGATTTGAAAGTGTCTTCTACCTAATATCGAACTGGCATGGCACCGTTGCCAAATCCATGACCTTTAAAATATTCGGAGCCATGGTGAAAAAATCAGGAATTTGACAACACTGTAAGGGTGACATGTTCTAGTCATTCTTGGTACTTGATTACGTTGTACGTGAGGTAGATCAAAGGAATCCATTGTATTATTTTATGGTAGCTTTTGAGACTACTAACGTCATGTACCAAAAAAAAGTGATGAATAAATGATTAATAAATATTACTCACATATCTGCGTAAGTAACCCTTCCTTACTGCATCCAAGGAATATAGCATCTGTCCCTGGAAACTAGCTTGAACTTCTCCAGCTTCATTACCTTGAACGAACCCGTTAAGCCAGTCGCTGGCCGTGATGCTATTGATTTTCGATTTAGAAAACATAATAGGCGCAGGATCACTTAAATAGTACCGAAATGCAGTCACAGTGCTACTTGTCAGATCTAAAATATTAAGAAATTTATTGTAGTAATGAAATTTGGCGCCCAACGTGGGGCGTGAAAATTGTAAATGTAAATATCGAACTCCTAATTCACCAACGATGCAACAATCAATCAGGAAAGATTGGCGATGAAGCTTTGTTGCGTGATTTTTACCTTGAACTCAGACTAAAATATTTAACTTACTGTTAACGCAGTTGCTGTCGTCGCTTACAGTGACATAAGATAGCCAATTCGTCAGCCAAGCACCGTCGGTTATGATTCTCTTCTTGGGTGCGGTCATTTTGGTGCGACGGTTCAAATTCCACACGTGCACGTCTTTATCGAATGACCCAGTCAGTAGTATTTTGTCACCGCCTTGCAAATGAACCAATGAAAGAGCTGAAAGTATTGCACAATAAAAACCAATAAGTCATGGACCCGTAAACATTAGAAAGAAAACCTAAATGAAAAGCATTTGTAAGATTTGTTGTGGGCGCGTATTAATATAAACCATAATAATTATGGCCAGCTGGTAAAGATGTATGAAAGTTTAGTTTAATGTCTTACCTGAGATGTAATGCTTGTGTGCAGATATCACTCTATACGGGAGGAGCACACCTCCTCCTTCAGGCTCCCTGATTATCAATAGTGGTGAAGGTGAATGAACGTTGAATAGAGCAACCATACCATTTGAATAACCTACAGCAATGTATTTATGTTCCGGAGCCTGCAAAAAATATTGTATGATATTTGCAAAAGAACATTTAATTTGAAAAGTTTTATAAACCCAAGATTAAAACTAAAAACTTGAAAGTTTTTTTTAAACTACCTTTGTCCAAGATATTTTGGTAGGATAGAAATTAATCTCCTGCATAGTGTTGCTAGGGTGTATTTGCAACTTCAACAAAGGCTCTTCCTTATAGAATAATCCCCTAAAACAAAGTTACTCATTACTAAATTCACCAAAATTCATGAAACTAATACCTTTTCTCTTCATCCTTTATCATCGGTATGGAATAAATGAACACGGTTGGAACAGACCCTGCCACCGCTAACAATCCTAATCTCTCGAACCCCTCCGAAGCTTCTTGGTCGTAACATCCTGAAGGGCACCATTCTAGATGCCAGATAGGACCGCAGTCCAAGGCTAAGAAGAGCATCTGACTGGGTACTGGATAAGGTCCTTTGTTGGCCAAAGGTCCAAAGTCCCAGAACTGTATCATAGAGGGCTCCTCATGGATGGCGTTCACTCTGTATTTCGAATCGAAATCTTTGGCGGTAGCCACGGCCAACACCTGAGAAGCCTCTCTGGAAGTGTAAGGGGTCGGTGTCCAAGCCATCGCAGTGATTGGTCCGCCACAGAAAAAGGTCGTGTGTTCTTAAACAGAAAAAATATTTCAATATTCCAGTCAACAACTTCAATTTTTTTAGAAATCTATAAAATCAAACTCGGAAACCACAAACGAAATTTAATATCTAAGAATTACTTCAGACTGAGCCGCACAGTTTCCAAAAATCCACAGACAAATATGTATGCATTGTCCGAGTCAAAAACGTAGAATAATCACGACTCCCACAGAGCGTGCTCAGAGGATTGAGGAGGCAGAATATATACAGGATACCATGAAACAATAGAGATCTATACACCCGCCGACATCGATAGAGAACAAGAATCCCTTTGAAGATTAATTAAATCTGGAATCTCATACTCAAAAAAAAACAAGAAAGATCCATTGAACTCTAAATGAGTGCCGAGCAATCTGAATTATCGAGAAAGTGAACCTCTAGTTGTTTCTGGCAACTTCGTTGCCTTGAACTAGAATAATGAGAGATTTATTGCAGTAAGGAAATTTGGCGCCCAACGTGGGGCCAAAACATTTAAAAAGTAAATATTGAACTCATAATTCAACGACGATGCAGCATCAAGGAAGAATAACAATAAAGCGACAAATAATCACGTAGTAGTGATTTTTACCTTGATCGTGACCAAAAGATTCAACCGTGAACGCAGAAAATTAAGAAATCTTGTCTGAAAAATACATAATTGTGTTTTCGCGCATTCATTGTATATAACTGCTTTATTTTGATCTCAAAATTTTATTGGACATCTTATATCAAATAGGTGTGAGAGGAAGTGCTCACGAATGGTTCAGATATTATCTTTTAGATAGAAAACAGTTTGTATTTATGGAAGATACTGAAGGGTTGCATAAAACGGTTTTATGTGGAGTGCCACAAGGATCAATCCTTGGACCTGTACTCTTTCTCATATATATTAATTCATTAGCCGATTTGGAACTAAATGGAAAAATCAAAATGTTTGCTGATGATACAACCCTAATTTATAACGGACTTAGTTTACAAGAAATTAAAAAAAAAACATGTTGAATGACATTGAGAAAATATCATCTTGGCTAATAAGCATAAACTATATTTAAATTACAAAAAAATCAGCATTTATGTTTGTGACCAAAAGATCGACTTCTGTCGATTTTAAAGAACCTATCAATTTCTAGAGTGAAATCATCAGTATGCTCCTATTTTGAAGTTTCTTGGCTTGTATACTGATGAAAATTTTTTATGGTTCAAACATATTGAAATATTAAGGAAGCAAATATCTCCAGTAATCGGAATTCTTCACAAAATCAGAAACTTTTTACCCTTACAATAATTGAAAATCATTTATTATTCTTTAGTCTTTTCCAAACTTCAGTACTTACTTAATCTCAGTATGGGGAACGGCAACAGAATGTTTACTTAAACCATTGAAAACACTAGAAAACAAAATCATCAAGTGTATATTCAAACCAGAGTACAGGGAACCTACAAAAAATGTATACAAACCAAAACAAATTCTGGATATCCATTCTCTTTATTATAAGTTGAAAATTTGTTCTTTTATTCATCAAGTAAAAAATAACTTCAAAAACCCTGATTTGGTTTTCAACCTCATCAACAATTATCATAACCACTTGACAAGGCAATCAGATAATTTGTCAGTAATCAAAGTGAAAACAAATGTGGGCCACTTTAAAGGAAGAATGCATTACAATGAATTGCCAAAATCCAATGGAAAAATGAGATTTAAAGTAAATTTGAACAAATACTTATTATCTTGAATTGTATAAATAATATGAAAATTAGAAATATCTAGTTGGTAATTGATTTAGTTTAGTTGAAAATGTGTTTATTGTTTTTTTCCCTGTCATGAAAATAAATAAAAGTGTTAAATTTGGGTTGGAACAATTACTGTCAGAATCATGCTCAGATTATATGGAGTTTGCACTTTAGGTTCATATCCGTTCACTTTTTGTCAACCGCGCAAACACCTGATAGTTCTAGAACAGTAATTATTCGAACCCGAAAAACCTAACATGAAAGAAATAAGGAAACTTGGCGCCCAACGTGGGGCTTGAAAAAACCTTCCGGAAATTTTTCCTGGAAACATCAATTTCGATTCTCGTATGCTTGGAGTATCGTAAAAATAGATCGATTTAAAAGTTTTAGGTTTTCTGTTCATTTATGACCTAGACCGCTCACGAAAAAGTGAAATAATTCCTTCTACATCTGGTACAGATTTCTTTAATTATGAACTATATCACTACTATCGCATTCCTAAGCAAATGCTGGGACCGTTATATGATCGAGTCATCTCTGTTTCAAGTTTATATAAAATACGTCCTTCATATGGACAGCCGTTATTTATATTGATATTACTTGATGCAGATGTGTCATTGATATAATTGGTTTGAATGCTTGAGGTCATTTATGTTCCCGTTTGTCCGTCGTTGTTTTCAACTATTCAATATACTTTATTATTTTTAAATAGTCTTGTTTATCTGTTTAATCCATGGTCTCACGTTGATGGCACTCTACTTGGTGTCCGAACACACAGGAGTTAGATTTAGCAGCTCAAATCTACTTCTTAACTTTGTGAGCGTCTTCCAAATCCTCTCCTCCATCGTCAGATCCAATCCCAGTTTTGACCTATGTAATTGGTTCTTTTTTCAAGTGGTTTTTAGATAGGTACTTTTATTAAACCTAACATGCATATATTTATATTTTATCAAATAGCAAATAATTTTTTTTTATTGAAGGCGTTCATTCTATCAAGAATAAAAATGAAATTGCGTTTGAAACTTAATAGAGACTTACCGTCTTCACGCTCTACTTGAAACAAGTCAAATTGCTTAAAAGTATGTTCTTGTGCTAATACATTGTTAAATCCTCTAACTTTTATCCTGGCAACATCGCAAGAATTATCAGCTAATGGTAGGTAGTCGTTTATCAAGTTAGAAGGAAGAAGATTCCATGCAAAATGACGAAACTTATCATAAAGCAATGGCTGGTTGTAATTATTTGAACAACTGGAAAAAAATTATGAAAGTATTAATAAATATATAAGCTAAAAATATTGATAATAAATTTTTTCTGCCGTTACCCGAACACAACAAATTATTAAAAAGTGCACTTTTTCACATACTCGTAGGAAAAAATTGTTTAAAAAAATTGAAATATATACTCACAACTCCCAAGTAAATTGATAAGCTCCGTTGAATAAACAGCCACTTGTTTTTCCCACCTGAGAGATACACAGGGGTTTCACTGCAAAACAAAACAAAATCAGTGTATTTTATGCGAACAGCAGATGATAATAAAAAAAACGCATCTTTATTTTTCTTCAAATTAATATTACATAATCACTGAATCATTTGATATATGAAAATGAGAACACTCACGTCGTTGGCTCTTTTGTAATCTGACTGCATCGACCTTTTTTTTCAGTTTTTTAGCTGTTTGTTCCATTTCATGCTCTTCGCCTGACGTGGAGCCCTCTTCGTCGCTGCCTTTCTCGTTGGGCAAAAAAACGTCATGAACGTCTGTCAGGTGTTGTCTTATATCGGTTTCCGATACACATACCAAGAGACATAAGGTACAAATTTGAAACTAAAACGAAAAAAAATATGACAAGGTACTTGAAAAATACCAAAACTTTTAGGTATAGAAATTTTCTGCAATTATAAAATTAACAACAAATTATATTCACTATTGCTACAATATCAGTATTCTAACCTCTTCTGGTTTTTTTGAGCAAGAATTCAAGTGGTCTAAAGTGGATTCTATGTTGTCAGTGTTGAAACTGCAATTTTCAAACTTGCACTTGATCATCATGAACTGCTCGAGTTCGCTTTCCAAAGGAGGAATTACAAACTTTTCCTCCTTGAAGTCTACTGGATTTGTCTTATATGGCTGAAAAGAAGGAATTCATTTTAATACAGTTCTCTATGTTGAATTTTGATTTGAATATAAAGTGTGAGTCTTTATAATGTGCACATATTGAAATGGGAAAAACTATGCTAAATTTTATAGACGGCAAACGTATTGGAAACATCTAAAAAAAATTTTATGGAATTTTTAAAAATTTTGTTTGCTGCCGTGACCCCTGTGTGAACAAAACAGTGTAACTTTCGAACTAAATGGTCTATCAGGATGAAACAAACTCCATAATGATTGGAAGTAATAGGGCGTCCTTATAAAATCAAAATTGTGGGAAAACACTGCCCCCAATTGAAAATAAACATGTTTCTTCAGCAAAAGTATGTTTGTTTTTCATATATTTTTGGAATAATCGTAAAATTTTTCAATAAAACGCCTACGTTACCTACCTTTTTTATTACTTTTGATTATTCTTCATCGTATTAGCTACCTGATGATGAAAATTGCATGTTTATGACTCAATCGTAACATTTTATAACAACTGTCAAAAGAGGGCACTCTTAAATCATGCTTAATTTCGGGAGATGATTAATTTCTTTAACAGTAGATAGAAAATGTTGTAATAGAGTTATTGACATCAGATTTTCACCATTCGTTAGCTTATACGATGAAGAATGACTTAAAGTAATAAAAAATGTATGTAATGTAAGCGTTTTATTGAAAAATTTTACGATTATTGTAAAAATTGTTGAAACACAAACAGATTATGGCTAAATAAACATGTTTATTTTCAATTGGGGGTAGTTTTTTCCGCAATGTTCATTTTATGAGGACGCCCAATTACTTCCAATCATTACAGAGTTTATTCCATCGAGATAGATAATTTAGTTCAAAAGTTACAACGTTTTGTTCACACAGGGATCACGGTATCGAACAGAAATTTGAAAAATTAAAAAATAAATATAAATTTTTTAAAGATTTTTTCAATACGTTTTTCGTCGATAAAATTGAGAATAGTTTCCCTCATTTTAATATGTGCACTTTATGAAGACTCACACTGTATATAGGGGTTGATTTATGATGGTTGAAAAGTTGCAAAATGAAATTAGTACAAATTTTAAGCAACAGAATTCCCAAATTAAATCAATGTTATAAATAAAAATTTTTTTAGGGTAAACATTTTTTTTTGCATTATGTTCTAATAAGGTTTGATTTTTTAGGGTTGAAATATTTTAAAATTGTGTTCCAAAGCATATAACAATCATCATTCAACTAATCCAAACTAAATTTTACCCATCTTAAACTTTAAAATGTTATTTTATAAGTTTTGAAGTTTTGAAAAAATAAACATCTCCCATCGGTAAATATAGAATTTGAACTAGAGGGTCAGATGAGCCTAATTCCAAATTTGTATGCAAATCGATGCAGGACGAAAATATTGCGAGGTTTTGCCATTTTTTGAGCTTCATTTACTGGACTAATAAGGAACAACTCACTTTTACTTGTGGTCCTTTCGACTCTCCTGCGCTGGTAATGGAATCGATGATCATCATAGCACTGGAAAAAATCAATTGAGATGTAATTTTGTTCTTGAAGACTATATAGCTAGAACTGATAATAGAACTCAGTTCAATTTTTCCTGAACAGTATGTTTTTTTATTCACGTTATTATCAGGGGTAATATAATAAGTGGTATAATTATTACCGATAATTTTTTGGAATATTGATGAATTGCAATCCCAAAGCTGAAAATACAACGAGTCCGCAGGACGAGTTGTATTTTTTTGCATTGGGATTGCCAATGAATTGATATTCCAAAAAATTATAGGTTATTAATCATACCACGAATTATATTTAGGACGACAATATATCGATTTGAAAATTGTTGAATTGCCTGGTAATTGATTCTTTATTTCTGGCCGTATTCAACGGAATACTCTTTTCCACTGCTTCATCTATGATACCAATAGCCATGTGTCCCCAACGATCGCTCATATTGATTAAGAAATATAACTAGTCAAAACACAAAGATTTGACGTTTATAATTTAAATCATTATTTTCACTTGACAGCTAGTAAAACAAAAACTAAGCAGGTTTATCACCGTGAAAATACAGCGACAAGCTATATTTTCACTGTAATTCCGATTCTATTGGCTGAATTTCAAAATTTGAAATAGACTGATTGGTTGTTAAGCAAGGAGATATATTGTCTCTATTACAGGTGAGGTACACGGTCAAATAAAATCGGTTTATTATAAAAACTGACGAGTTTCCACATCAGGGGAGGTCATGGAGTAATGGAAAATGAAAACTTCCGCAGGGTATATTGAAAAGAGCCAATCTTTTTTACAAACAAAAGGTTTACCGATACCAAAAATCACTAGATGACCAATTTTCTAAAATAACTTGCCATGTTAACGCGGTAACAAAAATTATAATCTTTAAATATGGAATTTTGTTGATGTGGCACTCGAAAAAGTTATCTAAGGTGTCGATTTTCCCGAAACATCACAGTTTTTCACTGATGTCATATTTTAATTGGATGTTTGTAAGTAGATCTTAAGTGGCGTTCAAACCAATGTTTATATAAAATAGACTACACCAGGCCCACAACTGATCCTTGAGGTGCACCCATCCCTATGATCAGAATGACAGTTACTCACTCTTTGGCAGCTCTTCTCTTCTTCTTTTTAGCACTGGGATCCACGTTGAAATAATCGGATCCATCAGGAGTCTCCTTGACAGTATCGTGAATAGCTTTGATATGACTCGGCATGCTGACAGGCAAAACTTTTTTACCACACAGTTTACACTCAACTTTCGCATTTTCTAGCAAAATACCGCACTGCGAACGATGGGACAGAAAACCAACAACAGATTTCTTTGACATTTGGCATTTATCGCAGAACAATGGCTTCCTCGTTTTGTATATGGCATTCAGTACGCTCAAAACGTAATTTTGGTCGTTCAAATCCTGAAATAATGTCAATCCTCAATAGTCAGAGAAGAACATATTAAAATGATATGGTTAGAACACATATTTATAAACAGAGCTTAAGAAACTACTGTCTATACAGAGTTATATATTTACCACCACTTACACAAAATTAAATATGGTACTGGTCTATCATGTAAGTCAACCGCAATGGATACGACACTGCATCATTGAATTTTAGGAACCCTCTAAGCGAAAACATAATTGTGATTATCTAAAAGATGTCATGAGAACTAAAGCATTGCAGTGTTGCAATGTTACTATCTCCGAATGCAAAATCGCGAATGTCCTCGATTTGTCTTGGTTATACAATTATTTCAGAACGAATACCCACAGCGTACGAGGAAAAAACTGAAATGGTCCCTCGACATAACCCGTTTTCTCTAGGTAATTCAATTATAAACCGTAATAGTCCGAAGTACAGAAAGGACCCCGCAAGGTTCTTATGGAAAATGGGTCCCAGTCGGAAAATTTAGTATAATGTAGTATATTATGTCCTGATCAAATGTCTCTATGGGCACAATGAGATATAATGGACAGTTTATGAGATCCAGGGTGTCAAACATGAAGAGGCAGCGTTTGTTACTTGCCTTTGTGGCGATTATTTTGGTACAAACATTTAAGGATAATAATTGCAATCTTAATATTGTTGACACGAGTTATAATGGAAAGTTCTTAGACTCCGTATACAGGGTTATTATTAATAATAACATAATTTTTATGTAATTCTTTGAACAAAATCAGTCAAACGCAAAACCTCGTAGACTGGCTGAATTTGTATAATATATCATTCGATTTTGATATTGGGTGATCTGAGGTTACTATTTGTCTTTGATTTAATCGAATGTAGTAACACCGTGCGCTTCATATTTTCATTTTCTGTAAAGTATATTGAATTTAGGCTGGACACCGGCGATACATTAATTCGTTGTAATATACAGGGTGATTCATCAACACGTTGCATGCTAATGGCCTCAACTAATGTAATTGGTTGATTCTGATGGGTACACCTTCAAAATATAACAGTAAATGGGCTGATTTCACTTTGGCAGAATACATTTTAAACGTTACCTTGGTGAATGTATTTGACAGCATCAAAATATTTTTCAAAAACGCACATGAGCGTCATCAGCATCCTGATGAACCAACACCATGACGCGCATAGGCGTTATTAGCATGCAACGTGTTAAAGAATACCGGCTTCATTATCAAATATAATAAAAGTTATCAAAAAATAGTTAAATCAAATAATTATAACATATTCACCTTCAAACTCAATATATTTAATTCAAATATTTGTATTCAGATTACACATATAGGCAATTACATAACAAATCAGTTAGCAATTAATATGGCAAAAACTAATATCATGTCATTCAAAGGTGAATCAGATGAGCTGGTCATGGGTGATGATGTTATAGGAAATACTGAACATACAAGATTTTTAGGCATTCATATAGATTGCAGATTAAAATTCGAGGAACATGTTTCAATTTTGAACAAAAAACTGTCTTCTGTGTGTTATGCGGTAAGAGTAACATCGAATGAACTTGGTCTTTCTTCCTCCAAAGTTGTGTACCATTCTTTAGTAGAATCCCACTTGAGATATGGAATCCCATTCTGGGGGGTGTGTAATATGAATCTCATAGACTCTGTTTTTGTACTACAAAAATGTGCAGTAAAATATATATGTGCAAAGCAAAAATTCGTGATTCCTGCAAGCCTCTTTTTATTAAACGCAAAATATTAACAGTATTTGCAATTTTTGTTTTGGAAACGGTATGTCTAATTAAAAAACATCTTCACAAATTTGACACTACATAACCACATCATGCCACACGTCAAGCTGGCAACATTAAACTCCCGATTCCATCATTGACACTAATTAAAGATTCAGTGATTTATGGAGGAGGTAAGATGTTCAATCACTTACCAAAACACATTAAAGAAATTAGATCCATAGAAAGTTTCGCAAAGGGAGTAAAAGCACTCTTGTTGGATGAACCCTATTATAGTATACAATAATTTTATGATGATATATTTTAACTCAAACTTGTTTTAATATGTTATAAGGTGATTCTCAGGTGCTAGTTTTTAAATATTGATTCATAAGACATTTTAATACTATATCAGTGACGTTTTTTTTCCATTTTATCTATTTTTGTGCGTATTCTACTTTAGTTTAAGGTTAGTTTTTAGGCTCTCACTTTGTCAACAAGATCTTGTATCTTTGGACAATAAAGCATATTCTTTCTCTCTCTCCCTCTCTCTGGAATTTTGGCAATTATCTAAAACAAACTTTAAAATAATAATATTGAAACTGTTACATCAGCTAAAAGGCTCGGGATGACAGAATTGGGACGAGTACTGCTACAAGAGTAAATGCTGTACAAGATGGAACTAATGCCCAAAATGACTAATAATTAGTGACTCACACGGTATGTACCGGCGATGAAGATCTTCATTATCTGTCAAATATGGGGCTGTAATTCCGAATATGTGCACATCATTTAGATAGGCAAGGATAAATTTTAGAACCCTCCATTAGGTAATAATTATTGGATAACATAATATTAACCGATCATAAGATGAGAAATCTTGTCATTCTTACAAAGATATAGCAATAAATCTGACGAGAATATGCCACGAGAGTAGTTTGAGTGACAAATTAATTTGAATGTTTATACATATGTTATAAATGCTTAATGAATAATAAAATGCCATAGATCGATATTACTCCACTTGTAAATCTGGTGCTCGGAAGTGTCGATACCTTCCACATAACGATAATTTCGTATGCTTTTTGTGGTATGCATCAACATTTTTAATGCAGTAGTCTCCCATGTGAAAGCGAAAGCTGCATCATACCATGACGTTGACCAGGATCCGTATGAGATACAACAAATAGACATAAATATTGACCATTTTCATTTAATTTTCTACTTTATGATTAATTTGTATACACATGTTCCTAAAAATTTTTTAAAAAATACATCTAAAAACGAAAATTTTGAGTGACCCTGTATAATAGTAATCTCAGATCACCCAATATCAAAATCAAATGATATTGACCTATTTTGCAGGTCTAAGAGCTTTTGCGTTTGACTGATTTTGTTCAAAGAATTATATAAACGTTATGTAACTATTATTAACCTTCCGTTACACGCGCGCGGACTCTCAGTCCGGTTAAATTTGAATATTGCCGCCATCTCGAAATGCACCGCTTCCGCCAGCCATCGTTCTCAGTACCTTTCGAACATGAGCTGTCATGACTTAGTTTCCTGTGTGCCTTTGGAACGTGAAGACGTTACGGAGTAATCAGTGATTGAGGACTGTGAGTCCGGCGCGTGTAGATACGTTACAAAAATTTTAAATCTTTTATGTCGTTAAAAACAGTAAAAGCTAATATCTTTAGTATTTTTCACATAGGTACATAATCTAAATATGGTCAGGTTAGAAGAAAAGGTTACATAGAATTTTGCGTTGTGGATAAACAATTTTTTTTTCAGGATGTCTTACGAAAAAGACCAGGAATATTTACAAAAATTACTGGAAGATGCAATGTTAGAGGATGATGATGTAGACATTGAGTACGATGATGAGGAAGATGATTTAGAGGAAGATCATTTGGAAGAACAATTGGACAATTCAGATTCAGAGAAGGAAATTTCTGACACTGAACAAGAAACATCAGAATCATTAGACGGTCCATTTTTTATAGGAAAAGATAAAACCACTAAGTGGAGAAAACATCAACCGCCAAAAAATGTTAGGACAAGGGCTGAAAATTTAATAAAACAGCTACCCGGGCCAAAGGCATCTACCAAGAATTTGACAGATCCACTTGAGATCTGGAAATTCTTTTTTACTGATGAAATTTTGAATACCATTGTGGAGCATACAAATAAAGGCATTAGTGCAACTGCAGCGAATTATACTCGAGAAAGAGACGCTGCTCTTACAAATGTATCTGAGATTCAAGCATTATTTGGGTTACTCTACATGTCTGGGGTTCTCAAATCTAGTCGGTTGCATGTGAGAGAGTTATTTATTAATAATGGCACTGGTGTGGAGATATTTTGTTTGGTGATGTCAGTAAACAGGTTTCAATTCCTGCTGAAACATCTGAGTTTTGATGATATTCAAACACGGGATGAGCGGAAAAAAATAGATAAATTAGCTCCTATTAGAGAAGTGTTTGATGCTATTGTCAAAAAATTCAAAGAGGCACCTTTCCATTATGTTACGATTGATGAAATATTGGCGGCCTTCCGAGGGCGCTGTGGCTTTAGGCAATATGGCAAGTATGGTATAAAGATTTTTGCCGTAGTGGACGCAAAGTGTTATTTTGTGTGTAATCTGGAAGTTTATGTCGGGACGCAGACAAATGGTCCTTATGCTGTCGACACTGCTGCAAAAGCAGTAGTTGAGAGACTGTGAATTTATAAATGGCTCTGGACGAAATATAACAACCGACAACTGGTTTACCAGTATACCGTTATTAGAGTCGCTCCGCTCTAAGAAACTAACATTGCTGGGTACAATCCACAAGAATAAAAGAGAGTTACCAATAGAATTTTCTAGTCATGATAAAGCACGACCTGTTCAATCTAGTATGTTTGCTTTTTGTGAACATGTAACGCTGGTTTCCTACAAACCCAAACCCGAAAAGAATGTATTATTAGTATCCAGCCTACATCATGACGACAACATTGACCCGATTACAGGAAAACCAGAAATGATTATGGACTATAATAATACTAAGGGTGGCGTCGATACAGTTGACAAACTTTGCGCTACATATGATTGTGCAAGAAACACCCGAAAATGGACAATGGTCGTATTTTATTGTTTGCTAAATGTTGTTGGCATCAATACAATGGTGGTTCACAAGTTTAACAGTCCCAATAATAGGAGAAGAAGAGAGTTTTTGCGAAATTTGTCTTTTCAATTAGTAGACAATAATTTACGTCAACGGGCTCAACTGACTTGCTTGCCAAGACAGATATCATCAAGAATCAGAGAACTAATTGAATATGAGGAACCAAAACAACGTCCAGCAGCAGTAAATGAAAACAATGTTCTTAGACGAGGCCGTTGTGGTTTTTGCGACCGAAAAAAAATCGACCTACCAAATACTCTTGCATAAGGTGTGAAAAATATATGTGTCTGAAACATTGTACTTTTATATGTTCAGAATGTATTAAAAATGGTACTGATTAAATAAAAATGTTTAATAATACTTGTTTTCTCTTGATCATTCACGTACAAGGTTTTATTGGTTAAAAAACTACTATTTCACAAGTTGCGGACTCTCAGTCCGGCGCGTGTACTCTTGTTGAAAATTGTCACTCGTGTAGCGGAAGGTTAATAACCCTGTATACTGAGTCACCCGTCAGAACAACGTCAGTTTGAATTACAACAGTGATCGTATTTTGACGAGTTTCGTAAATTGGTACTGTTCAATAAGCCAGCGATTACCTCTAGCAAATATTGTGAAATAATTGTTACATATAGTGCAGTGAATGTGTTCGAGAATACGCGAGAAAATTTCCAAATAGACGCCATCCAAACTCACGAACAATTTTGTGTGCTGAGCAAAGATTTCGTGATATCGAGTCATGTTTTCCAACTCACGTCGAACGTGCAGTGAATCGTGCTGTTGTTGTTGATGGAGCAGTTATGCAACTACTCGACGAAGAATGGAGATCCATCAACAAGCACCCGTGTGATTAGTCAGAGTTGGTTTAACGCAAACTACGGTATGGCGTATTAGAGTAACATTCGAAAATTTGCTTCAATATGATAACAGTTAATTAATTCTGTTGTGCTGTGTCATGTATGTGATTTGCAAAAATATTTTACTCATTTTTGCCATTTTGAAATACTCGCATTTCAAATCATCTCAATCTCATTTTTAACCCCACCAGCTTCTATCCAGTGGCGGCGCGTTCCTACAAATTAATCAGGTAATTTTTTTGTTACATTTTTGTAATTTCTTTTGATTTTCCACTTCTTCTAATGGGGAGAGCACAATGACAAATTTTGTGTAAGTGGTGGTAGATCACCCTGTATATCTGGTTATTCACTTATGAGTTTTTATTGCCTCGACGTTTTGTCTTCTCTGGATACGACACGGATCAGAAGGGTTTTTAAGGCAAAACCCTTGTAGTGTATTATAACAAAAAAAAAATTAATAAATTTTATTATTATATGATAAAGAAAAAGCTCGAAGGATAAAATGTTCATTCTTACCAATGGAAAATCTCCAACTCTCCACGCTAGATTGTTGTGGATCCTGAGCTTGTGGTTCAGCCAACTTCGACGCTCGATTTTCGAGTTGCAGACAGCGCATGTTACCACACCGTTTGCTAGGATACCTAAGCATTCTTCTCGGTGAATGATGAAACTTTCCTGATCCTTGCACGAGTGACCACATTTTTCGCACGCCAACGTTTTTCTTTTTGGCATTAAGGTTTTCAATTTTTGTTTGATGACTGCGTCATCGTCCAAATTCTGAAAATATTTGTCAAATTATGTCACTCAGTACTTGGGCGAATATTTCTTATTGCAGTTTTAATTGATTCGATTTTATTTATTCATTCACAATTCTTACATTCTAACTAATGCAACAAGATAAATTTTGGCTTGATCTGGACAAGGGAATCCCCTGCAGACTAGCTTCGAAGTTTTTGACTCACATCAGTGCATTGTCATCCAGTCCTGAGCTGTTTGTAGTTAGATCAAAAACAGTTGCAAAAGTTGTACCGAACAGACATTATTTAATTATAATTTTTAAATTTATCACTCTTAGGGCCAGTCTTTTCAGTTCCAGTTAAACTTCAGATTAATTAACTAATGGTTAGAAAGTGATCCTTCTAACATCATTTAAAAAATGTCATTCACCATCTAAACTATTAGTTAGTTATCTGGAGTTTAACTGGAACTGAAAAGACTGGCCCTTACAGACATTTTTCCATCGCGATCACCTCGGAGTGGACGACATCTACATTTTGAAATTTGTAAGTAGAACTCCAGGAAAACACACATTCTGCTATAAGATCTAGTGTCAATGAATTGTTGATTATTTCTTAGTTGTTCTATATTTGGTTTGATTTTTCTGATTTAATGCAAAAAGCATAGCTTTGATATGACTATAGTAGGTAAGTCAAAACAATTTTGTTCAGTGTGCCGCATTGCAAGAGTTATTCATCTGCAAATGTGTCCATGCTCTCTTTTTTCAGAAACCAGAAATTAGTAAAAAACATGGGGAATTAGACTGAAAATCGGGAAGACAATTGGTAAATAAATGTGAACACTTAATTTTGGAATATTTCACAACTAGTAAGAGAATTTTTGTTTGTAATTGGTGTGTTACTCCATAATATTGAAAAAAAAAAACACTACTTTATTTATAAAAAATAGTAAACTATAACATTTTCCGTATATTCATTCTCTTATATCCACTGAGTCATCTAGTGTTGTAACTAACAGGTTTCCAAAATTTGCGTAAATCTAATTATCTTCTACGCTCAAGAGGCAAGACATTAAAACGATTGATTAAAAGGGGTCATTCCATATCAAAAAATTCCAGAAACTAGTTCATTAAGGAAACCAAATGAATTTTGTAGACAAAGTCCAAAAACTCCTTACTTAACATTCTCTACCTCTCAAAATAAAGCATGATTACTGCCTCCCCTTTGACTAGTCTTTCCGCATAACAACTGCACCAAAGGCATTTCTAAAGAAGCACTCGAAACTCGATAGTTAAAAGTAAAAATTCAATAATAGAATTCACGTCAACAACTGTCAACTCATAGATAAATGACGTTTGCTTTGTTTTCCCGGAGTTTTGGTGCGCCACCTGGTGCCAATGGTGACCGCGAATTATGTATAATGCTCTTTCAGAATCGGTACTTTGATATTGTATTGTTGTGTGGGGGTGCGTTCAATAACGCTATCAATAGCTTTTTTTTGATGTATTCGATATATGAAATCTCATGTACATATACAGTATTATGATAAAGTAATGCACAAAATTCATAAAACGTACAACGATCACTTTTGAAAAAAATGCAAAAACACGTCAAACTGTTTTTTTTTATTCCGCATCTTTTGACATAAGTTACAAAAATAACACGTCAAAGTTGGTTTAATGGACTGTTTAGTTAATTGAAAAGTTATTATGAAACTTACGTTTATTTCGTTTTTTATTCACTTTCTCGTTTTTTTTATGTGAGCCCTACTACAACTATTTTTCCCTTGTGTAAAAACACAAGCTCTATCACATAATGTAATAAAAATCTTAGCTTCCCATAAAAAAAATTTGTTATTTTTGTAAGTTATGTCAAAAGCTGCGGAATAAAAAAAACAGTTTGACGTGTTTTTGCATTTTTTTCAAAGGTGATCGTTGTACGTTTTATGAATTTTGTGCATTACTTTATCATAACCCTATATAATTATTTTTATTTATGTTTTTGATGTGTTTGATATGTAAAATATTATTTACCAATATTTTTTAAGTGTGATCGTTATTTCTGACTGGTAATGTAAGTGTTTTATATTTTGTGCAATTTTACTAGTATACTCATATATAGTCAGACTTTGTAAATTAGTATTTTTGCTAAATAAAGACGTAATAATAACAAACAACACAAAATTCAATCCTAAAAATAACCTTAAAAAAAGACGCTTCTTCACAGATCAGCTATACAGAGAAACCAGAGAATTGAACGTAAGATCCTTATACAGCTATCAGTGTTGTATGGATGTTCTCGAACACCCGTAGTTTACTCAAAAAAACAACAAGATCTACCGAAAATAAATATGTAATCATTACAATGTAATATTTCATGTTTTATTATTTTGATGCATGACATTGCATTGAACTAACAAGTTTTTTTTTATATTTGGCTCCACATTATTTGTAGCCACACGTATAATTGCTTCCAAATTTTCATTTGCCAGACGGTTTCGGTTTTTCGTTTTGTTGAGTTTCATCACTGAAAACGTTTGTTCACAAATATACGTCGATCCAAATAAGCTTACACAGATTATAGTTCTCAAACAGTATAACGTTCGCTTATCCGTAGTCAAAACTTAACTGCCCCGGTAGCGGGCGAATGGCGATGCGTCGTATTTATACGAGTTACCAAACATCGAGAACCATCCACTTTATTCGGGGATCTACTGACGTGTTTCGCGAATCTACCGACGTGTTTCGCGAATCTACCGACGTGTTTCGCGAATCTGTAATCTAGTTGATGCGACAGATTTCTAGTATCGTAATAATATGCTTAGACTGGAGCGAGGCGAGTAGAATACTTTTAAAATTCGATGGCAGGCCGCATGAATATCGCTTTTAAAATTCGTTGGCGGGCCGCATAAACATCGACAGTGGGACGCAAGCGGCCCGCGGCCCGCGGTATGTGCATCCCTGATTTAGAAGAACCACAAAATATTTTCAACAGTATATCTATCATAATGTACCTACCAAGGCAAGTTCTCCTTTCCGCCAAGCCAGATTGTAATGTCTTGTCGCATTATGACAATCCCATTCACTGTTGGCCAATTTCTCCTCGCAACTAACACAGCTGACTTCTATCTCAGGATCGCCATTGTCTGAAACGTCTTCAGCAAACTTTTTAGGGCGACCCTTTCGTTTTTTTCCTATTAGCTCCTGTGAACTGAGGGAATAGCAATATAGCAGTATCACAAAAATAAATGAAGGGAATGTTACATCACATATTTTAGCCCTTCAAATAGATAACCATACATTTTGAGTATAAGGAATTTGTAAGACAAGCGAATAACAAAAATGAAAAAAGTTCCTCTCGCAGCGCCATCTGGGAGGAAAGTTGGTAAGTTACATAACAAAATGAAAATTTTCTCTGGTTTTTCCGAGTTTCAGAGACAAATACTGCAAATGAATGTCCCTACATAGTAGTACTCACCTTGAACTAGAAGGTGGCACAGGAATATCTTGATCGCCTCGAAAAGCAGCTGAAAACACTGAATTCAACATATCGGTAGTGTATCCATTCCATACGTATTTGCTTTTAATAGTAGTACTTGTGTTTTCATTGTTATCTTCGCCAATGGACCTTTTCGCTTCGTTGTTTTCCGATATATCAGATGAAAGGTCAAGAACAGCTGTATATTTTTCAGAAATAGCAGATGATGCGTCAGGTACATCTGTATAATTTTCTGATATATCAGATGAAACGTCAGGAACAGCTGTACATTTTTCTGATATATCAAATGACGCGTCGGAAACAGCAGTACATTTTTTTGATATATCAGATGAAACGCCAGGAATAGCAGTACATTTTTCTGATGCATCAGATGAGGCGCTAGGAGCAACCGTAAATTTTTCTGAAATGTTAGATAAAGCGTCAGGAACAGCTGTACATTTTTCGGGAATATCAGATAAAGCTGTACATTTTTCATCAAGACCTGAAGCATCCAAGCTTTTAGAACCATCTAGACTTTCAGAAGCGACTTTCTTATCATTCAAAGGTAATTTATTTTTAACCTCTTTGAAATCCGATACCTCTGTTTTTGTCTTCCTAACGTAGACCCTTGTCTTCTTAGGAATAATGAAATCATCATCCATATCCAAAGATTTATTTTTGCCAGCATCTAGTTGTGCCAATTCTACGACTTTGGTTCCTCTCAGCGAATTGAGTTCTAATTCTAGGTAATCTACTTTCCTGCGTGTTCTGCCACTCCGAGATTTTTCTATAGTATATGACACAGCAGGCTCTAGAGATACAGTTGTAGCTAAAGCATTTTTCCTTGGCCTACCGCATTTTTTGGGAGCTTTGGTAGAGCCACTTGTATTCAGTGACTCTGTTGTATCATCATCAGATAGAGTGGCACCCAACAAAGAACTATCATTGAGTATCATTTCATTTACAGTACTAGTATCAGCATCTTTCTTTTCATTTGTGAAAATTTTTGAATTGCTTTCGTTTGATTTGTTTCCTTTCTTTTTAGCAGATCGAGTGGTACCCAACAAAGAACTATCATTAAGTATTACTTCATTTGCATTACTAGTATCCGCATCTTCTTCTTTATTTGTGAAACTTTTTGTATTGATTGCTTCTGATTGTTTTCCATTCTTTTTAGCAGATCGAGTGGTACCCAACAAAGAACTATCATTGAGTATTACTGCATTTGCAGTACTTGTATCCTCAGGTTTCTCTTCATTGGTAAAACTTTTTGTACTGTTTGCTTCTGATTTTTTTCCTTTCTTTTTAGCAGATCGAGTAGTACCCAGCAAAGAACTATCATTGAGTATTACTTCATTTGCAGTATCAGTATATGCATCTTTCTCTTCATTTGTGAAACTTTTTGTATTGTTTGCTTTTGATGTTTTTCCTTTCTTTTTAGCAGATTGAGTGGTACCCAACAAAGAACTATCATTGAGTGTTACTTCATTTGCAGTACTAGTATCCCCATGTTTCTCTTCATTAGTGAAACTTTTTTTATTGTTTGCTTCTGATTGTTTTCCTTTCTTTTTAGCAGATCGAGTGGTGCCCAATAAAGAACTATCATTGAGTATTACTTCATTTGCAGTATCAGCACATGAATCTTTCTCTTCATTTGTGAAACTTTTTGCATCGTTTGCTTTTGATATTTTTCCTTTCGTTTTAGCTGATTGAGTGGTACCCAACAAAGAACTATCATTGAGTGTTACTTCATTTGCAGTACTAGTATCCCCATGTTTCTCTTCATTAGTGAAACTTTTTTTATTGTTTGCTTCTGATTGTTTTCCTTTCTTTTTAGCAGATCGAGTGGTGCCCAATAAAGAACTATCATTGAGTATTACTTCATTTGCAGTATCAGCACATGAATCTTTCTCTTCATTTGTGAAACTTTTTGCATCGTTTGCTTTTGATATTTTTCCTTTCGTTTTAGCTGATTGAGTGGTACCCAACAAAGAACTATCATTGAGTGTTACTTCATTTGCAGTACTAGTATCCCCATGTTTCTCTTCATTAGTGAAACTTTTTTTATTGTTTGCTTCTGATTGTTTTCCTTTCTTTTTAGCAGATCGAGTGGTACCCAATAAAGAACTATCATTGAGTATTACTTCATTTGCAGTATCAGTACATGCATCTTTCTCTTCATTTGTGAAACTTTTTTCATCGTTTGCTTTTGATATTTTTCCTTTCTTTTTAGCTGATTGAGTGGTATCCAACAAAGAACTATCATTGAGTGTTACTTCATTTGCAGTACTAGTATCCCCATGTTTCTCTTCATTAGTGAAACTTTTTTTATTGTTTGCTTCTGATTGTTTTCCTTTCTTTTTAGCAGATCGAGTGGTACCCAATAAAGAACTATCATTGAGTATTACTTCATTTGCAGTATTAGTATTTGCATATTTTTCTTCATTTATGAAACTTTTTGTATTGT
The DNA here is from genome assembly GCA_944452925.2 of Chrysolina oricalcia. Taxonomy (NCBI): domain Eukaryota; kingdom Metazoa; phylum Arthropoda; class Insecta; order Coleoptera; family Chrysomelidae; genus Chrysolina; species Chrysolina oricalcia. The sequence continues at coordinate 4,150,204 of OX101815.2, read as the reverse complement.
TTGATTTTGATGTTTTTTCTTTCTTTTTATTAGATTGAGATTGAGAAGAACTATCATTCAATATTATTTCATTTGCAGTACCAGTATCCATATCTTTCACTTCATTTGTGAAACTTTTTGTATTGTTTGCTTTTGATATTTTTCCTTTCTTTTTAGCAGATTGAGTAGTACCCAACAAAGAACTATCATTGAGTAATACTTCATTTGCAGTACTAGTATCCGCATATTTCTCTTCAATTGGGAAACTTTCTGTATCATCTGCTTTTAATTTTTTTCCTTTCTTTTCCTCTTCAGGATGATTTTTCTTTGGCCGCCCCCTTTTCTTTGGCAGAGGAGTTGAACAATGTATCACATTAGATACTGGTTCTATTTCAGTAGTATCATTAACAATTTTGTTATCTCCAGTTTCATCAACAGTGGTTTTGATTTCCGAATCAACTTCATTTGCTGGTTTCTCCAGAACCTCTACAGTTTCAATGCTTTCATCCAGTTCCGATGAATCAAGGTGGCGTTTCCTTGATCTTCCTTTGCTTTCCACAACTTTTGGCGCTGAAACAGATTCTACAACTTCAACCAGCTTTGGAAGTGATGGAGATTTTTCAGCGGCTGTCTCGATTAGCATTTCTTTGGAACTTTCCAATTTGCTTGAAAATTCAGATGTATCATTTATAGGATTGTTATTTGAATACTCCGATTTATTCGTTTTACTTTCAATAAGTAAGGGTTTTTTGTGTTGCCGTCTCCTATCAAAATCTTTTGCTACAGTGGTATTTTCTTCCTGTTTCACATCTTCACTGATTTTTGGACTGTAATTATTTTGTTCAGTGCAAAGTTCTCTTGATCTCTCCAATTCGTTCGAGATTGAAACATTTTCTCCTGTTTCTTTCTTCAAATCTTCTTCAACATTAGTACCCTGCCGCTTGGCAAAATCCTCGTAGAATTCTTTTTGGCATGATACTGGAATGGAAGGAGAAGCCAATTGTTCTGTAGACAATAAATGGTCAACAGGAGTTTCCCTTAAAAAATCCACGGTACCGTTTAATTCAGATGTATCTTTTACAGTATTCAAAGTATCTTCTACGGGATCATTATTTGTTTGTTCTGATTTATTCTTTTTTTTATCAATAAGTACGGGTTTTCGGTGTTGACGCCTTCTTCTATCAAGAATAGAGTCTACCTTTTTTGTTACAGTGGTTCTTTCTTCTTGTTTCTGATCTTCACTGATCTTTGGAGCATAATTATTTTGTTCATCATTGCAAAGTTCTCTTGATCTTTCCAATTCGTCTGAGAACGAAACACTTTCATTTGTTTCTGTCTTCATTTCTTCTTTTACAACACTGCTCAGTCGCTTAGCAGATAATTCATTTTGGCATGATACTGGAATGGGGGAAGAATCTAATTGTTCTGTGGACAATAAATGTTCAGCAGAATGTTCTCTTGTGAAATCCATGGCACTGTTTAATTCAGGTGTATTTTTTACAGTATTTGAACTATCTGCTACTGGACTGTCATTTGTATAGTCTGTTTTAGTCTTTTTTCTTTCAACAAGTAACGGTTTTCTGTGCTGTCTCTTCCTTCTATCAAGAACAGAGTCTATCTTTTTTGTTACATGGGTATTAAGTTGTTCAGTAAAAAGTTCTCTTGATATTTCCGATTCGTTTGGAAGTGGAGTAGAAGAATCTTTCTGTTTTGAGGAAGATGGTTGTTCCTCAGAACTTCTCAATGACATGTCTGTAATCCTTTTAAGTTCGGGATTATTTGTTACAATACTGGTGGTATCTGCTATTGAATCAGAATTGTTGGTATCATTCACTGCTTCAGCTCTTTTCCTTTTTGTAACTAGGGGTGTCCTAGGTTGTCTTTTCCTCTTATTGAAGAATAACTTTTCATTTTGATCCGAGACGCTATCTAGTTTTTTTGTATCGCTTGTATTTTCTTCTTGCTTCAGACCTTTGCCGATTCTTAAAGAATTATTCTTTTTGTCAGATTCAAGTGAATCGCCTTCTATTTCTTTCTTCAGTTCTTCTTTTACATCACTACTTGAATAGTCCTGGCTTAATACTGAGCTAGAGGAATGATTTTGAAGATACTTAGAAAGCAAATGTCCTACAGGCTCATTTTCGGAACTCTCTATGTTTCTTTCGAATTCTGAAGTATTTGTTGTAAACCCAGAAGTGCCTGCTAATAGTTGATTATTTGTGACTTGAGTAAGTGCTTCATCATTTGCTTTTTCCCTCAATAAGAGTTGTCTCCTTTTATCAAAAATGGAGTCCCTCACAATTGTATTTTCTTCTTGCTTCAGATTTTCAGTGATTTGTGAAGAGCAGTCCATTTTTTCAGTCGAGCGTTCTCTTGATCTTCTCGATTCATTTGGTAATAAATTACTTTCTGTTGTTTTGTTTTCTTTTACCTCACTATTCTCGTTTTTGACTGAATCTTCATCTTGATGTAATACTGAAGTGGAGGAACAATTCTGTTGTTCTCCAGACATAGATGGCTCTCCAGAATTGTCTTCTTTCAGGGAATGATTTTGAATGTGATACACTGCATTATCTTTCTTTATTTTCGCTGTGTTTTGTAGGGGGTTATTGTCTTCCCGTTGACAAGTAATCAAGTCTACTTTTTGCATTAGAACTGTACTTTCTTCCTGCTCAATACTGTTACTAATATTTGTGGAGTTATTATCTTCTGTACCTGACAGTTCTGATATTTCTGTGTCGTTTGGAAATGGAAAATATTCTGTAGTTTCTCCTTGGATGTCACTCAATGAGCTATCCAGTTGTTGGGAATAGATAAGTTCAAACTTGGGTTTTAAATCCTTAGAGGTATTCTGTGTAACAGTAGAGGCCCTTGAAGTTATTATGAGAGAGGAAGGTTTATTTGGAAACAGTTTACCATCTTTGAAGGTTTTGCTGCCTCCAGCTGTGTCAGAGATACAATCTTTCTGTATTTTGGCCTTTCCAATTAGATCTTTCAGTTCTTTGCTACTGAAACTAACTACATCGTCGCTGATTACTTTCAATTCTTTCTTTGACTTTTCCTTAGCAAGACTACGACTACGAGATATGGATTCAGTCAAAATTTGTTTTATGTGTTCCAGATTTTTCATCCGAACTGGCCTGCTTGATTCACTAGCTGTTTGTTGGGTAATTTCACATGGCAGTGGATTCGATTTGGAAAAGTGCGGTGGATGTTTTTCTGGTGGAATTGGTTGAATCGCTGTAACTGGCGATTGTTTTGACGATGGCAACATTTTCGGACTGGCTTCGGGTTTTTTGAAACATGTTTCGTGTTTGGGGGTACTGGAGCGCTTTCGGGCAGGTGTGGGTGTCGTCTTCGATTTTTTCTTAGGGGTTGAACTACTTGCGGTCGACTTTTCTTTGGGGTTTGTGGGAGTTTGTGGACTTGGGCTGGACGAGGATGATATAAGTGCAGAAAAATCCTGAAAGAGTCCTAGTTTCACTAGTTCTTCTGGGCTTATGATAATTAAGTCAGTCTTCTTTTCGGGGTTGTGGGAAGGGTCTTTGTCATTCTTATCCATTGTCGATCGATTTAATTTCTGAAAATAAATTTATGAATTGAATGGAATTTTCGAAATAAACAGAAATAAACTTTTAAAAACTTTTTAGATAAAAACTTTCATTTAAATGCACTAAAAAGAAGAAAATAAATTTTAAAGTGAATTAACCCCATAATTTTGTTACCTCTCAAAAACTTTCTGCCTACCTCGTATTAACATGTTTGTTTAATGTTCTTCAATGTAAATGAAATCGTTCATTAATAGGGGTCATTAATGGACGATCATTAATAACAAATCGTTCATTAATGACCCCTATTAACGGTCTTTAGTCTCCTAAATAAGAAACGTATATCGCCAGATGGCAGTGCGTGTTCTCCCGATGAAATATAAATACAAACTCCGCCTCACTTCTAACTTGGCGATTCTCGTAAGATACAGGTCCGAATTAGATAATTTGGTGCTCGTTCTTCAAAATTACAAATCTAGATTTCAAACCTGTTTGTTTTCGTGCTAATCTGAAAGTTTGTACGAAAATTTCAAATGCATAATTATAATGGAATCCAGTCACACAATGTATCAAGAATTGAAAAAATATTTTTAGCAAAATCTGTTTGAACTATCTCGGAAATGTTTTGAATGTGAATTTTAAGAAGTATACCGCAAAAAGAAATAGATAATGACGTCTGAAATATCAGATAAAAGGTATTAAAATTCGTGACGGAATGACGGAAAACTTTTGTAATTTCTGGGCGGGTTCTAATATTATAACCTATGTAGTGTGGTTTTTGGGTACGAAGATAATGATTTTTCTATCAAAATTCAGGAATTCAAGATGGCAGACGAGTTTTGTGATTTATGGTAGAATTCTATATAACAATGGTATTTTGGGGTTGGAGATAATTAATTTTTCATCAAATTTCAATAGTTCAAAATGGCATCTACAAGATGGATTTGGTTTATTTTGTGAGTTATGGTCGTATTCTGTTCAAAATTACTATTTAGGTGTAAATGAATGCATTCATTTGAATTAATTCGAAAATATAAAATCAGATGAGGAATCATGAAAAAAAAAATTTAAAAATCAGTTATCAGATTTTGACTTTCGAGTTAGTTATTGAAAATAGTGACCAATAAGATCTGATCGCAATTTTCTTGAAAACTATTTTCTCGATTTGAATGTATTTTTTTGCAGGAAAGGTCCATAGTTTAGGTACATATGTCTTATTCCATATAAAGTGTGAAACAATATAAGACTCTATCACCCGTGAAACATTCAATTCAACCGATGTGAATTACCTAATACAATTGTTAAAAATAAATTAAACAATGTTTTAGCTAGATTTTGTATTCTAAAATATACCTGAATATTGAAAGAAAAGCTATTTCTTTCTTTTTTACATTTCTTTCTCTACCTTCAACAACATTAGAAGCATATATCCCTAATTCTCATTCCTCTAGGAAGATGCCCGTCAGGTAGAATGCAATTTCATAAAATGCTTTCAGCTTTGGAAGCATTTCGGATTCCCAGACACAAACGTCTCTATATGTTATTTTTACATTCAAATAATTTCTCGATCGTATATATAATTAAATCGCAATATTTTCTTCTGGTTATATTGAGTTGTCCTTGAATTTGATAAAAATAATTGTGATTCTTCTTCAACATAGAATCATTGTTGAAAATAAAAAAATGGAGTGAATAAATTCGAATGATTACGATTCTCGATATAAATGCCGCCAAAGAAACAAACAAAGCCGTAACAATCACCTGGTATTAAGTCAATGTTTCGTTTGTTTGCATGGCCGCGCTACCCCATTGGAACATTCAAGAAAAGTCCGCTGTAGCTTTTCAACTTCAATGGAACATCAAAAACGCCGCGCCGCCCAAATAAACAAATGTTGCCGATATGGGAGTCACAAGAACAAGTTATTTAGTAATATGCGTAAAAATATGCCACTAACTCCGAAATTCTCTCTAAATAGCCCAGACGAAGTGGAGAGTTCGTTTTGATGGTGGAACTGAACGAAAATGTCCGAAAATGTGGGGAAATATCCTTTTCATTCGTTTAAAACTCATAGAATATTTTTTTCATTATTTTTATCTTCATATCATACAATCCTTCACCACTCAGAAAAAAAATCGTTTCTGACTCCCCTTTTTTCAGGGATGAAGACCCTTAATGAACGATTTGTCATTAATTGTCGATTTCTCTTTGGATGCATGATTGTTGCAAAGGCAACCAAACATGAATGAATTCAGGTTTTATGGACGCTAAAATGGATATTGACGATAAATTTATGTTGCATGATGTTGCGGAAACTGCAAAGTAGGTAGCATCGTTAACTTTATTGTCAGAAAAAAATTAGAATTCCTTTATTTCAACAAGAGTGAGGTAGACGGAAAAATATTGTAATCAACTCTTATATTAAAATGCGATTAATAATCTCGAAAATTAACGCGTTCGCTTCGCTCACGCGTTAAAATATCTCAATCAATAATCGCCTTCATTAATACACTAGTTGACTAAATAGTTATTTAATCATCAACTAGGGTATTAATGAAGGCGATTAATGATCGAGATATTTTAACGCGTTAGCGAAGCGAGCACGTTAATGTTCGAGATCATTAATCGCATTTTAATATAAGAGTTGATTACAATATTTTTCCGTCTACCTCACTCTTGTTGAAATAAAGGAATTCTAATTTTTTTCTGAACCGTATTGTTCAATGGTCAGATAATTTTCAATATTTTTACGGATTTTTTCGATTTGTAGTTCGTGAATTTTCCCAATTTTTTTTTCATGACAGGAAAGGAGGGCGAACCCCCCGATCGATTTTTTTTTCATCATTATTTACCATGTCCGAAACTGTTGAAACATTTTCCGAATTCCTTTGCGTTCTCTATCTAGCATTTAAGGGGGGACAGGAGGGATGAATTTTTTTCAAACCATCATATTCGACGGTCAGATATTTTTTCAGTATTTTTACGAATATTTCCGATTTTAATTTCGTAAGTATTCCAACTTTTTTCGAGAAAAGAGGGGGAGGGGCTTTTTTAACTTTTTTAACTGTTACATATGACTTTTTACTTCTGTTCATGAGTCCAAATAATAAAACTCACAAATTTTTTAGATTGTTATCGGATTAAAAGTTGGTTGGGATTAGGGGCAAATTACTGGATCCGCTGTCGACGTTTCGACTTTTATATATTCATCTTCAGGGCACTACTAACATCATATAAGTAAAAATTAAATTCAATTTATAGGTTTTCAGCAATCATAAACATTAATTTTTCTAGTACAAGTAAATGAGATTTGTTCTCTCATTTAATTGATATTGTTGTCTTTGGAATTCAATGATGTATCAACATATTGATGATTGATGTTTTGAGATTTATGAAAAACCTCCCCCATTAAAAAATATCAATGACAATATTTCCCTCTGTTACAACAACCAAAAGTTAATAGTGGACAAGGACTGATCTCTGATCTGTATAGTGTGAATTGACTTTTTAAATAATAGGCTATGCCACTCTTAAAAATAAATTATGATTCAGATACTGAGCTTAAGGAAGCATACAGATTGTTGAATTGTAAACGGTGATGGGTTGGAAAAACTGTTGCTAATCATTTCAAACTGATCCCAAAAGTTGACATAAAATAAACCTTCAATACTGTGGCTGTGGAACATGTTCTAAAATCCAGAAATTTAATGGGATACATGAAGAGTCTGAGTCGCTTATATTCATTACATTTTCCACAATAACCATCTATGTTGGTTAAAAAAAAGTATGTTGGTGGAGGGTTCGAACCAATGACCTTTTGACTATCAGGCCAACGTAATATTACATGCGCCATTAACCTAAAGTCAAATAATGTTATTCCCGACAATGTCAACAACTGTTTATATGAGTACTAACCTTCTAACCTTATAAATGATGGAACAATTTTATTTCTTCATAGGAATAATATATCAATATGTTGAGAAAACACAAGATACTTCATATAACGCAAATCTTCACATTTCAGACCACATTTATGATAATATGACGATTAGCATTTTCAATGTTGCCAACGTTCATATATGTCAAAATTGTCAGATCATTTCATTATTACCAATTGATGATCAAGTGAACAATGAAGAAGCTTGTTAAGCTTTGCGAAATGAGAATTTATAAAATAAGTTGAATAGTTACAGCTAGTTAGATTCCTCAAAGGGTACACATACCCGACAGGCACTAAGGCTCGTTCATACCCTTGCGAAAATTCGCATTTTTTGCGATTCAACATTATATTACCGAAAATTGACATGATAATTCATCATTTCACTGTAATTTTTTTCCGTATGAGTCGAATCTCAAAAAAATGCGAAAGTCCGCAAGGGCATGAACGAGCCTTCAGTGTTCCAGTTGGTAGCAATAACGAGCAGAATGAAATAGTAGAATGCATGACGGTCAAGCGAATCAAAATATTTCAACTTTACCAATAGGCGTGCATTGCAAGCTTGTTACGCCACATGATATTCAATTGGAACAAGGGTTCTTATGAACCCTTGGAACTTGGTTTTTTTAGGGTCTACGAGACCACTTCAGGTGCTAATCGGATGTACTCTGAGCTACTCATTGGGAGCTATTCGAGAAAAAATAAGGATTTGGGCATTTGCGGTATAGCAATTGATGGTACAGTTATTCTGTGACAATGCGTTGAGTGTCAAGTAGCCAAATTGCTCAAAGAGCAGAGCCATAACCAGTGCTGCTTGTGTTATGATACTAATGGAAATAATGTGTTGCATTTTGGTATACTATCTGCAGATTTTGTATGGAAAGTGTTACTTTGATCACCACTGCACTGTTTCGCACATAAATTCTGAGCGCCATCTAGCAGGAACGCAATTTACAAATTCTTCTTCTTGTTTTGATGGCAGTTGTTTCCCGTAGAGTACATTTGGCCAGTTTACGATTTCTTCTTGGTCACAAGTGTGCAAGCGCCCATGCGGTTACTTGATTAAAAACTGAAAGGAGGTGCTTTGCGTAAATGTTCTGAAAATCAACGTGGGTGGGACTCTGTAACTTGTATAGCATAACAAGAGCGAAGCGAAGAATGCGCTAACTCTTTCCGGTACACCGGAAAGTGATAGCGTGTGCTTGATAACGAAGTTTCAAACTTCGTTTCGATATCCTTTGTTCCATATCATCCGCAAGTTGGTGCTTATGAGATACATATTATAGGGTCACTGAATCTAGGAGGTCGTGCCGTCCTTACGGGTATGGCCAATGGGCGTGGTCTAGTACTTGAAATAGTTCCAGTGTTCAAATAACCCACAAAACTTGCTCTCTATTGATGATTTTGTGGGTTATTTGAATACTAGAACTATTTCAAGTATTGGACCACGCCCATTGGCCATATACCCGTAAGGACGGCACGGCCTTCTAGATTCAGTGACCCTAACATATTAGCTTTGTTTATAGCTCTATAAACACTGATATTAGGCATCGTACACATAGTAGCTTCTTGCGTTCCTTACTTCCATTTTATTTCTTCGTTGAATTTCCATTTGGATTTCATCGACAATGTACCGAAACAGCAAAACACAAATTAATAAACCTCATGAACACGACTTTTCAGATATCCATAGGTCAAAAATGGGCAGAAAAATTTGAGCATTTTGTGTGTAAACACATTAGGGTCACTGAATCTAGAAGGCCGTGCCGTCCTTACAGGTATGGCCAATGGGCGTGGTCCAATACTTGAAATAGTTCCAGTATTCCAATAACCCACAAAATCACCAATTATAGAGCAAGTTTTGTGGGTTATTTGAACACTGGATCTATTTCAAGTACTAGACCACGCCCATTGGCCATACCGGTAAGGACGGCTCGGCCTTCTAGATTCAGTGACCCTAAAACACATTTGCTAAGCACGCCATCTGATAGTAAAATTGGAAACAAAGGTGTAATCAATAAAAATAATGCAGGATCATGACGGTAAGCAGGTGTCTTCATTTTGATCTCACGGTTTTTTTGAAGGTATTAGTGGCAATGTCAGGATTTTTACATAACTCATTTGTTAGTAACGACACTAGCAGTAAGATGGGCACATGGGCAGTTTTCAGCTATAATATCCCAAAAGCGTTGCATGAAGACTTGTTATTAACTCGTATTAAGATCATAGTGCGACTTCGGGTGACTTCGGAGGCACTTTGAAGCGTTTTGATCAACTTTCAACACATCTCAGGTGAAAATCCAAAATATACAAATTGTAGATATTGACCTCTATTTCCAGATGCCGTTTACAGAATTTGAAAACGACGATTTCCCTTAATAATCTGCGCATCTTGCAAGCTGTGCCCTTAAATTGTTTAAAACGCGATTGTGCAAAAACTACACATCAGACAGAAAACCTCTCGCGCACAATTGAACCTCATATTATTATCTATCAGTTTCCTCAATATTCTTTGTCCAGCTTCAGATTTATAAAAATTATAAATTTTTGAAAAATGGTCTCTTTTTCGAGGTTTTCCCTGATTTTCTCAGTGGAAAATGCACCGATCCGGTCGTATGAAAATCCATTTTGTAGGTTTTATGAATATCTACAAAAGTTCCATTGACTGTAAAACGATTCCAAGAATAATCTTTGAGATATTTCCAAAAAAAACAAAAAAAAATTTAATTTTTTTCGCTTCTACAAAGCGATTTTTCTGGGACGAAAACTGGGGTTTTCATATTAATAAAGGTGTATTCAGTCAACATCATTTTAAAATTGTGCTTGTTAAAAACGAAAGTTGAATCTGTTAAATCAAATGGCATCATTTATACAACAATATTAAGTTTATGCTAAAAACATGTCACTTTGACAATCCCAACTTTATAAGAATCTTACTTTTATGATAAAAATATTGTCCATAATTCACGTTTACCTAAAGTTTCATGTCATAAAATGTACCTATCATTCTTAAATGTATGCCTAAATCTAAAACTCGTATAATATTAGGCCTCATACAAAATTATTGTCAAGGTTATGTTTATGTCAGTGCTTGTGCTAAAGTTATGTTTATGTTGACTAAATGCACCTTATCTCTTATAAAAATTAGTATAGGCCATTTGCGTCTTTTACTTTGTGGGGGAAAACCTCTATAGCTTGGTCTAACGTGTCTATCTCGTACGCATTTAAAAGTAATTGTACTTATAAATTTAATTATAATTGGAGAAAGTAATTGTAAAACTGAAAAAGTAATTGTACGTATACGAAGTAATTGTAATCATATTATTTGAAAAAAAAGTAATTTTAATTAATAATCACTTTTTAACTAGGAATGACCCAGCTCTGGTTCTGTCTCAAATCTTTGTTTCTTACGTTTTTCGGATGTGAAAAGTACATCAAAAGTATTTGATTTTTATCTTTCTAATAGTCCTCGGGCACAGGCCTAAAACAATGTTTGATTCCCATTCCCAGTGTAGCACTCAGTGGCGTAGCCAGATTTTTTTTGCAAGGGCTAGTGCTAGAGTATAAGAAATCTAATACATAATCATAATAACATCTTGCAATCTGAATTGCTAAATCGTCGAAACTTTCAAATATTTCAGGAGTGGGCCTCCCCTTTGGCTACGCCACTGCTACCATTACAGTCCTTTCCGATCCAACCTAAAAAAATCTCGCAGGCTCCACGCCCCTGCGCGGCACTCCAATCTCCCCGGAAGAGCGATAAGCAGTGGCGTAACCGCAGACTCGCGAAACCGCGAGTTGACGAACTGCCCGCACCTCGTCGTACGTTACGTGCGCGCGCGACGCTCCATTGATCGATTATACTATTTCAAGGTGGACAAACTCACAGACCGAACCTCAATGGACACCGCCAGCCGCGAATTTTAGTCAATTTCACACAAATTCGAGCCGATCAAATCGGTTATCGATCGTTTCCGCGGCCCGGCCTTATCGGAGACCGTCAGTGCATCGAGCAGGCTGTGATTTCGCGAACGAATTAATCAAGGAAGCCAGGAACATGTCACAGAACGGTGAGTTGTTTGTTTTTTGGGCGATTTTGTAACAGTGCGAAGTGAGCTGGGTGCGAAGATTCGCCTTCGTTTGTTACGCTGATTATACAACGATCTCTTAGGCTTATGTTAATGTTTCCTTACGGACCCTACGGTTTTCCAAACGGACACCAACTTTTTTATTTGACGTTTTGGACCCTTGGTTACTTTGGAGGAAATAATCCCCGTCAAAAAATATTTTTTGGGAAATTCTGCCTGTAGGTCTGTAGCTCTGCCGTGGCATTTCAAATGCTCTCAATTCCAAACCATTTGGGATATCGCTTTGAGATTTGAACCGTATCAATAATTCGAACACAATATTTGCCAGTTTTTTTTTTTACTTCCCTCGATAGCGGTTCAGGAATTGATTTTTTCTACGACAGTGCGTAAACTAAGTTTTACGCACTGCTGACAGTGCGTAAAGTAATACTTTTTCGCATAAGTGCGTAAAAAAATCACCTGTGCGTATAATCATCAACCGTGCGTAAAGTAATTTTTTACACACTGTTCACACATTTATGCATTTTTGGAAAATACAGTATATTTTGCTTCAAATATAACTCGGAAGTCTTTATTTGATAATTCGACGACAATTCATATCATTAAACATTCAAATTAATAATATAATTGCTACAATTTGGCAATGTAATAACTGTCGAAGAAAAAACTTTGTATGAAACACTTTCGTAAAGGGCTTTTTTGTACTCGCATGTTTTGTTGAACTCGGCTTCGCCTCATTCAACAAACTTCACGGTCATACAATGGATTCCACTCTCTAAGATCAACGTCTCAAGCAGTTACAGAAACGATTCATTCAATAACCAAAAACCTAGAAGTAGGAATCCTTACACGGGCAATCCTGTGCGACCTCACCAAGGCATTTGGCAGTGTCTCCTATGACAAACTTCTAAATAAACTGTACTAATATGGAAAACGTGGGCCAGCCTTCAATCTCAGAAGACAGTACATATCTCATGATGGTGAAGTATCAAAAACTATAGATGTCAAGCATGGGATGCCTCAAGGTTCCGTTCTGGGGCCACTTTTGTTTATTATCTACATGAATGATTTGCCAGCATTTATTGATACTGCAGACGTTTTTATGTATGCAGACGACTCCACTCTTATGATACAAGACAATACGCTGAGTAAAATAGAGTAAAAGGCAGAGGAAACAATGTCACAAATGGAAACCCATTTCAATTCAAATGTAATGGCCTTGAATAAAAATAAAACAAAAAGTATAACGTTCACAAGACATCGAAAAACAATTGAGTACTGAAAAAACGGTAAAACTACTAGGTTTTCATATTGATCTGAACTGAACTGAAAGAACTGAACTGTATTGGAAAGAACATATAAACGAAATCCAAAAAAACTATCCAAGAGCCAATTTGTACTGAAAAATCTCAAAGGGGTTTTATCGCTGAATGTGCTAAAGACCGTATACTATGGCATGGTACACTCTGCCATTTGGTCTATGGAATTATGTTATGGGGGACAAGCCCAGCTTCTCGCCAACTTATGGTGAGCCAGAAAAAAATCATCAGAACTTTGGCTAAGGTTGGTTGTTCCAAGGAACACGCCAAGACAATTTTCAGTCACATGCAAATATTAACCCTTGCATACCCTGCATATAATGGAATCGATTCTGTGGATACATAAAAACAAAAGTAGGTTCACTTCTGGAACGGAAGTTCATGATCATGATAGCCGGAACAAGAAACTTTACGGACTGCCAAAGATAGATCTTGAAAAAACGAGGAATCAAACTGAATACCTGCCATTGAAATTATATAACCATATACCAACGGAATGGAAACTTTATACAACAAAAAAACTTAAATATAACCTGAAGCTATCATTGCTTTTGAATCCAATGTATGATGTCAAAGACATTTTTATCCATGCTTGGGAGTCACCCCCGATTTCCTTATTTGGTTTTGAAACTTGGAAAGGACAATCAAACTTTTTTTATTGACAAATAATTTTAAATCTTTTTATATATACAAACGTACTTTATTGATGTGATCGTTGATGTGCTATGTATTGATGGGAATCTGTATAAAAAAAAATGTGTCTTATACAGGGTGGGTCACGGTCGATGGTACCTTAGACGTTTACGGAGAACGGGACATAGGATCATTCTGAAAATTTGGTTTCTCAAATAGTTGCTCTTAGTCTATAGATCTAAAATATTTTCAGCAATGCAGCGTTGTCGCTTATACCAGAAAGTAGCAGCATCTTTGTTATTTCAAATGGGTCACCCTGTATATTACCGCATTTTTGAACTTGTCATTCCTTTCTGATTATTTCTGCGTCATACTTCCCTATACCTATCTCTAACGGTTTTTGAGATATTGGTTATTTTCCATATTTTTTATCCAAAACATAGCTCGAATTGAATGATTATTTCTGCGGTATTTGGATTCTTAGGAAGTTGCAATTTTGTGTTTGGTTCTTCAAGATCATGTACATTGATTCTGTATAGAGAAGTTTGTTCTGCGTTATACAGGGTCGTTCAAAATTCATGATCTTACTGCTAGATACGAAAAGGGTTGAAAGTGCGTTTTTTTAAATGGAACATCCTGTATATTATGAAATATCCTGAAAGATGACTAAATTCCCTTCGAATTGATATATCATGTTCCTATACCTGAATAGCCAGAATTCCGAGATAATAGCAATTTTCACTTATAATCTCCCAAGTGCTTGAATTATTGCCGGAAATTTTTCGAGTATATGAATTCTCAAAGAAACGTCATGTACGAGATAAATTTACGGCAATTAATTCAAGCACGAGGGGGATTCGATAAGAAAATTTCACACCGAGAAATGAAAATCATCCAACAATTCATAAGAAATAACTAACGATGGTTTCACCTGAACTATTTATAACCACTGAAAAACCACTGAAAAATTATTTGGACAGACGAATAAAAATTTTCCAGAGAAGGAAATTTTAATAGAAGGAACGAGCATTTCTAGGCTGATCAAAATCCAAATGTTGTCAAGGAAATGGGATATCAGGAAAAGTTTAGTTTCAACGTATTTTGCCTTCTAAAGGATAACCGAATAAGTTTTCTTATTTACGATGAACCGTTGAATTCAGCGAAATATCTTCAAATTCTGAGGTCAGTTGTGAACGACTTCTTGGACAATCTGTCATTAGAAGAGTAATTTTCAAAAAATTCATGTACTCGAAAAATTTCCGGAAATAATTCAAGCATTTGGGAGATTACAAGTGAAAATTGCTATTATCTCGGAATTCTGGCTATTTAGGTATAGGAACATGATATATCAATTCGAAGGGAATTTAGTCATCTTTCAGGATATTCCATAATATACAGGATGTTCCATTTAAAAAAACGCACTGTCAACCCTTCTCGTATCTAGCAGTAAGATCATGAATTTTGAACGACCCTGTATAGCGCAGAACAAACTTCTCTATACAGAATCAATGTACATGATCTTGATGAACTAAACACAAAATTGCAACTTCCTAAGAATCCAAATACCGCAGAAATAAACATTCAATTCGAGCTATGTTTTGGATAAAAAATATGGAAAATAACCAATATCCCAATAACCGTTAGAGATAGGTATAGGGGAGGATGAAGCAGAAATAATCAGAAAGGAATGACAAGTTCAAAAATGCGGTAATATACAGGGTGACCCATTTGAAATAACAAAGATGCTGCTACTTTCTGGTATAAGCGGCAACGCTGCATTGCTGAAAATATTTTAGATCGATAGACCAAGAGCAACTACTTGAGAAACCAAATTTTCAGAATGATCCTATTTCCCGTTCTTCGTAAACGTCTAAGGTACCATCGACCGTGACCCACCCTGTATATTTACATACTATACCTTTTGTGACGTACCTAAACACAATAGTTGTGTGCATTTTTATTGTATCGCTACTAGCTTTGAAATTTTTTGAGGTGAATAAATATATTTATCTATCTATCTAGTTTTTGAAAGGGATCGGAAAATGCTTACGGCTTTACCGGACAATTTTCGTAAAGTGAAAAACTCAAAAATACGCCAAACCGATGAATGAAACTGAATTTCGAAAAATGCAGTAGGTAGAGTTCGAGTGAAGGAACAAAATATACGCAGATGATTTTTTACGAAAATAATCGGAAAACTGGGAAAACTCGAGAAAACTGAAAACAAAAATTTTAATTTTGGAAAATACGAAATATCTCGGAAACGGTGGATATTTTCCCAAATTAAGAGACACATGTTTTTGACCGCCTTCAGAAAATTTACAAAAATTATAAATGCATTTTTTCCGTACAATCCATTTTCCGGGAAATATTTCGAAAAACTGGAAAATCGATATATTTACCCTATTAATAGAATAAATGAAAATCTTAAAATTGCTTCGTATAAAAACGTCCTTCCAATCCACATCGATATTTCCAAGCCGTTTTTCTCCGACTCTATTAAAAAGTGGAAAACAAATTAAAATCCTCAAAAACTCGAAAACTAAACAAGATATCGGAACAGTTCATATAGATAGTTTCATTGTACTTAGACAGATCTACAAAAAATGTGTGATTTTTTTTCATATTTTGGAAAATTGTAAATTTTTTATAAAAACTTAAAGATGGCGACGGATTTTCAAATTTCACAGATCATCTTTTTTGATCATCTCATAAAAGTCTACAAAAAATGTAATTACATTTTTTCCGTAAAATTTCACATTTTTTCTAAAAACACCAAAAATTCGAGAACTAAACGAGATATCGAAAAAGTTTCTATAAAATGTTTTCTTATCTTGACAAAAAAATTGAGATTTTTGATTATATACCACCTTCCCCCAATTTTTCCGGGCGCTTTGCGCCCGGATTTTTTACGGTTTCCCTCTTTACCCCCCTCCAATTTTTCCGGAATCTCTGCGCCTGGTTTTTTGGCAGTCCTTCCCCCAATTTTTCCGTGTGCTCAGCGCACAATTTTTTCTCAATTTTACCTTAACCCCCCAACCCAATTTTCCATACCATTTTTTTCCTACTCGATTAAAAAGTGAAAAAATGTTGAAAAAATTGAAAAACAAGGTCTACAAAATAATTGTACTATTATAGTTCAAATAAAGTTTCAAAAACAAATTAAGAAACAGTCTGATGAGATTATCAATTTGTGGTAGGTACATAAATGAGAAAACCCAGATTGCATTGCATTGCGCCCGGATTTTTCATAATTTTCCCCCTCCCCCCACTCCCCAAAATTTTCCTGTTGCAATGCGCTCAGATTTTTTATTATTTCCCTCCTCTTTCCCTCCCTCAAAATTTTCTTGAATATTTCCCAACCTTCCCCCCCGCATCCCAAAATTTACCGGGTACTTCGCCCCGAATTTCATATTATTTTCCCCCTCTCCGCCCAAAAATTTTTCAGTCGCTTTGCGCCTGGATTTTTTATTATGTACCACCCATTTCCCCCTCCCCAAACTTTTCCAGGTGATTCGCGCCCGGATTTTTGATTAGTTATCCCCCCAAAATTAAAAAAAAATCAAATCTCTCAAAAAAATTAAAAATTATGGACAGGTCTACAAAAAGTTTTCTTATATCTTGGAAAATGAACAGAATATTGATTTTTTTTTTAACTTCCATAAACTCAAAATTGGCGACAGATTTTCCAATTTCACAAGACGCTTTTTTTATCACCTCTTGAAAATCTACAAAAAATTTGAATGAATTTTTTCCGTAATAAAATAGTCCAGGAAATATTTAAAAAAAACCGAAAAATATGTACTTGACAATTTTTTCAAAAAACAACAAAACCTCGAAAACGAAACGAGATATCGAAAAAATATATTTTAAGAGTATTTGTGTCGTCGAACAGATCTACAAAAAAAATCCCATGAATTTTTTTTTTGGAAACTGAACAGAATATTATTTTTTTATGAAGCTACCAAAAACTCGAAGATGGCGACAGATTTTTCAATTTCACAATATAATTTATTTGATCAAGTCTTGAAAGTCTACAAAAAATGCAAATTAATTCATAGGATTCTCATTTTCGTGGGAATTAGAACATAAAAACAAATTCCAACAGAAAACAACTATCGTCCCTCACGACCACTGAATTAAATCTGTCCTGAAAAGATTCTACAAGATCAACTATGCATCAAGTGCTTTGAATAGTAACGAATACCATTGTTGTCCGAATGAATATTTGATATGTTGTTCTGGTATCGTATTCATCAAGTTTCTTGTTGCAGAAGCGGATTTCAAACAGCGATTGATAGTGGCAGTCAAGAAGGAAGTGAAGCAGGTGATGGAGGAATCAGTTACCAGAAAATTCGTACACGAAGAAAGCGGTTCGGTGACTTCCCTGTGTGGAGCAGTGGAAGCGTGTTTATCGCAAGGTGAGTTTTGTTTTGAAGTGTAACAGTTGGCACTGTTATTTATTTATGATATACCCTGTATACGACGGTCCTTAGTATAAGAACCATTCATGTATTTCCTATATTTTATTTTAAAGAATTATTGCTGCAGTGCTGGCAGAATTGGTATAGTTTATCCAATCTCAGTTGAATGAGCTGTAAAACCGGATTAACACGTCAATGAATTCGCCTCTTTGAACGTACTTGCCGACCATAGGTGGAGATAATTTTCTCTCACTTGGGTATAACTTTGCGTATTGCTTGCTGTATAGAAATTTGCATATATAATGTGTCTTGTTCTTATAATGAATAGAATTGAAGGAAGGCACGTGTATGAGTACGAGACGTTGCTCGTAACTTATTGACAAGTTATCTGACACACCGAAAACCAGTCGTTCAAAAAAAATAGAATAAGAAAACATCAGGAAACATTGATAATTTATTTGCTGGTACGGCTATCTTCTATACACATCAAAGTCGTGGCAAGACTCAATCATCATAATCCTCCGAATCAGACGAATCACCAATGTTTATGATTACTGATTGAATGGATGGCAAAGGGAAATATTCACGTTCTTTTGAAATCAGATGTAAAATGCATTCTGACCAAAGATCTTTAGATTCCTCTCCTAAGATTCTCCTAACATTTTCTACTACTTCTGCGCTTAGATTTGGACATTGATTGGATTTTCTCAATTTATTTTTTTATAAATGCCCAAACCAATTGAAAATACGGAGGTAACCTCAGAAGCGTGTAACCAGAATATTTACAAAGTTCATCAATAATATATTCTTTTTCAACTTTTTTTTTAATAATACGTAGTAATACCTCCTTCGTGGTTTTTTGTGAAACATTCAATTTTTTATAAGCCATAAATTCCAAAATGTCTCCATTTTTTGTTGCTTTCGTTGGTATTTTTATCTTTTGACGCGATTGGTATGACGCATTATCCATTACAATAACAGAAGTTGGTGGTATATTTGGTAATAATTGTTCACTGAACCATTTTATGAATAAAGTTGCAGTCATATCCTCATGATAATCTGCTGAACATTTTTTTATTTGTTTTGCTGACGACAGCAACGCGTTCGGTACAAAACCATCTTCACTACCCGCGTGTCCAATAATTATACGTTTTCCTCTGGAACATTGTGCTTGGAGACAACAGTTTTGGGAGTTATCTACCCATCCATACCGAATCACATCATGACTATCGAACCAAGTCTCGTCAAGATATACTATATGTCTCTTCGATTCCCGACGTTCTTTTATTTGTCGCAAGTAATCTTACCTTTACAGAACGAGCCGAGGTGATTCCATTATTGCCATTCGCTGATTTAGTTTTTTGTGTTTGAAACCACAGTCTAAAAGAATTTGGCGTAGTGTTTCCTGCGACTTATATGTATACTAAGAATAATCAGATTATTTGTTTTTGATTGATTCCAAGGTAGGTACTTCGTTTCGTTTATAGAAATCATAAACTTGCCTTCGAAGACGAAGAAAATCTTTTGTGGCCTCATCAACTTTGTTTAATTTCTGATCTTCTCGTTTTCTTTTACGATAATGATCTACAACATCCCCTTGTTTAACCACTCTGTAAATAGTTTAATGCCCCAAACTGGTGAGATGAAATATCCTTCCGAAAATTTCATTGTCACATTTGTCGTTCATTTCCTTTTTAAGATTTTTATATACAGGGTGTTTCTTAAGTGCGTGTAGAAAATTTAGAAGCATGTTGCTGACGTCGAAATAAGAAAAAAAGTTTCCATAAACATATGTCCGCAAGTGATTCGTTTCTAAGATACAGAGTGTCAAAGTTTAATCCTTATATTGGTTTTTTGTGAATAAATTCCAAAATATTTGTGATATTCGAGTAAATTTTGGTATCTGGGATGATTTTTCAATGTCATAATCAAAATTTATGTTAATTATGAAAAAACTAATTTCTCATTGAATTTATTTTAAATTTAAAAATCTTGTTATTCAAAATCACTTGTATCGATTATTTCAAATCTCAATAACTCGAAAACGGTTGCTCGCAGTTAACTCTACCAAGAATATATTTTTTACACAAGCTGAATAATAAATATTCCCAGATACCAAACTTTACCCAAATATCAAAATTATTTTGAAATCATTCACAAAAAATAAAAATAAGAATTCAACTTTGACACTCTGTATCTCAGAAACGAATAACTTGCGGACATATGTTTATAGAAACTTTCCTTCTTATTTTGATGTCCTCCTGAATTTTCTACACGTACTTATTATATATATATATATATATATAACAGAAAATTACTTATGACATCTACAGTGGTTGGCTTCCTGTTGTTGACTTCTTTTGTTTCTATTTTTACATCCAAGTGTTGTACATCTTCGCACTTGATTTTACCGTACTGATGAGAGCTTAAGCTCGAAACACGTGTCTACGGTTGCAGAACATTTTGAGGGTTATACCCAATAACTTTTCTACTTATATTTTCATATGTTGCCCCTCGCTAAATCCATCCCTATATATATATATATATATATATATATATATATATATATATATATATATATATATATATATATATATATATATATATATATATATTAGAACAAGTCTTTGGGTCTGAACATGAAAATCTTTGTTTTTAAATTCCCATTGTTCATCTGGTTGTGAGTCTTGTTCCTCTCGTTCTTCGAATTGTTCATCAGGTTGTTAGTTTTGTTCCTCACATTCTTCGAATGGTCGCCAAAATGCCATGTTGCAACACTAAATACACAAACACGATTATACTAAAACTTTAATGTTGATTTTCACAATTTTAGTTTAAAAAACCGCGACATGTTTTGCAAATAAAATGAAATCTTCAAGCAGAAGTATACTGAGTTATACTATTACAACGTATCCTTCTTTTATATTCCCAAAATGGTAATTTATTTGGGAACAGTTTTATAACAGTTTTTGGATAACTCTATGATAAAAAATAGTGTTTGTCAATAATTAATTACATTTATACCTAGTCTAACGGCAAAACAAATTAAGTAGAGAGAAAAAATTGAGTTCTGTTTGATCGTTCATTAAGTACGCTACTGTTCTTCTTTTCATAAATATCACCAGGCTGCCGGACAGCAATAAAAATATTAAGAGGTGATTTACGGTCATTTATGCGGTCAGCGCATTACTGATTGCTTTCCACGCTTCGAACTGTTACACATAAAATATACTCAATCTGGTCTACTGTTTTCTTTATATATGGAATCATATTTATTTAATTTTCCGTTTTCATCCTTCATTCGTTATTACACCATGTGCTATTTTGAACTAACCCTATATTTTGAGCTGGATGAATGGATAAGCTATATCGTCGGAGTTCATATCTTATTTAGACTAAACAATATCAAATTTTTATAATAACAAATGGCCGCTCGGATGTCTGAAGACACGGTCAGCAAAACTGTATTTGCTGATCATGTGGAATTATTTCGATTGGTGAATGAATGAATTTGAAGAGAGATTCGGTGACGCGTTTGGAAAGAGTGGAGAATGCCGGATCGGAGGCTGGTCTCGGTACCACCCCCACGAGTAAAATTGTAAAATTACGTGAGGCCGCTGTTTTTTTTAAATCATATCACCGATTTTAATTGTTAAAATTTTTGTTAAAATTGTTAATTCCGTCAACCGATTGCGCCCCTACGAGCAACCCTCAGAAGTCTTCGAGAGACTTGTGTGAGCTAGGGAAGACGCAGCCCTTACCTTTTAACGTGTGATGCCATGCACGAGACCGGTGAATCGGTGGATCGAATCCACGACCCCACGCATGCGAGGCGAACGCACTACCAGCCGACCACCACGGCCAATTCCAATATAATATTAGAAACAGTAGGTATTCTATGTTCAGAAATGATGATAATAAAGATAAAATAGTGTCGTTGAACATATTGGACGTGACTGGTCTTTTTTTTTTTTCAATGCGATAGGAGTTTAAGTAAGAATACCAGGTTATAAGTTGTATCGTCAAAGTGTGTTTTGAAGAGTGCATCTAGGGTTAATATAAGAACCAATTTGCGAGTTCTAATTCCAAGTAGGGGACAATAGAGCAAGCTTTTATTTTCTTTATGATAGGTTGACCATTTTATTTGACAAACTGATAATATTTTCGCTTATTTGCAATTACGGAGTGTACGAACTCTTTCGATGAAATCTTTATTAGGATTTCTTTCACTTCATGAATTGGATTATTTCCATATTTTGCTTGTTTCACACGTTTACGATATTCCTCGTCGGATATTTTCCATAACTTTATTTCATTCATTAAATCTGTTGATTCAATCCAGAGCTAAGATGAAAATACTTTCTAGGGTGGGCGACTTTGGAGCAGTAGTTTTATTTGATGTGGGTTTGGTTAGAACCCAAGATAAATTTGCACACTCAACCACCCTAGGTTAAGTATTACAAAAGAAATGCATTAGTAGAGAAATGATTTTGCCAAGAGTAGGGAAAAAATCGGAGTTATAACTTTTGAAATTATGAATATAAATCGAAAAGTTCATATCGAAGGTTGTAGCTCTTCATTTCCTCTGTGAGAAGGCCTGTATAAAAATTCAGATTCATAGGGAAGTGGTCGTGGTGTTAGAGCGTATGCCTTCCACCCAGGCGGCCCGGGTTCGATCCCACCACCTGTCACGGAGCTGAAGTGGTTCGAAATCCACATTTATCTAAGCTGTAGGTCCGGATCTCTCTTGCTCGTACAAGCTCTGCTTTTGAGTGGTTTTCTCCGAAAACCTGAGAGAATTCGTAAAAACAAATTTTGTTTTTGTATTTCGATGTGTTGAACCCCAAAATAGATTCTTTTTCCATTCCAGGACTGCGTAGACGAGCCCTGGGCCTATTCAAAACTTCTTCCACGACAGCCCTTCTGCACAAAATTGCAAGGCACAGCCCGGAAGCGGCCAATATTTCTCAGAAAGTGCAAGAAATCGAAAACACTGATCCCAATAGAAGATCTTCCAGCAGCAGTGACAGCGTCACCAAACCAGCTTTGAAGAAAAATGCTTCGTTGCCAAGTAATCCGTTGCCGAAATATCTATGGATAAGGTCTGTACACAACGTTTCGCTCTACCAAAAATACATACCTACAGCATAAAGCATTTTTGAGAAATAAAAGAAAAAACAACTGAATTTACTATCAAAGCCGAACTGGATTCGGACCTCCGAGCAATTAAAGATATAGAGGAGCCATTTCTATATGCACAACACACGTTCCTACACACTATCCTTTGTGATAGTTTGTGGGTTAGGGGTAACCTCCGAGTTCGGAGGGGTAACTCGGAGGGGTAGATTTCTTATTGTTATGATATTCGTATTTCATCTTAGAACCAGTGGCGGCGTGCTTATTAATTTTTTTCATGTTATATTTTTATCTATAGACGACGACATGCCTGGTTGGAAAGCACGTGCGTTGTCAAGATGTCAATCAAAAACACTTTATTGTGCGAATAATTAGATTCTTGCTGGCGAAGCATAGAATAAGGTCATAAATACTGAAAAAAATAAATGAAAGTGCTGAAATACCCGTCAGATTGAGTCTATAATAGCTACCCAGCAAACACATCTGTGACATGACATCTCTGAGATGTCGCAATGAGGTAACACGGCGATATCAAAAAGGTTGCATTGCTGCGATGTACAGAAGCAAATACATCTGTGACATGACATCTCTGAGATATCGCAATGAGGTAGGGTTAGGTTTTGAACGTGAGTGGGCCCGTATCAGGCCCTCCACTGCGGCCAATGGCCTATTGTGGCTCACCCTATGGTTATATTTCTCCCAGTATATCCAATCTCTTGACGAAATTGAGGAATGCATTGGGAGAACAATTTACCAGGTTTTCTGGCCTTACTGTCGTATCGCCAAATATTGAGAATCTGGTTCTGGCCGCTGCAGGGCATGTACACAGAATGTGTTCAGCCGTTTCATCATCCTCCATGCAGAGCCGGCACTCTGCATCTTGTGCAAGTCCGATTTTATGCATGTGGTATTTGAGTTTGCAGTGGCCAGTAAGCAAACCTACTATAACTCTGAGATGCGCTCTGCTGAGTTCTAGCAGTTTGTCAGAGTCCTGTTTTTTCCTTGTACAAGCAATAAATGCTTTGGAATGGGCTAGGCCCGGTAGACTACGCCAGTACTCGAGTCTTTTATTGTCTGCCCAAGCTGTTATGACATTCTTGGCAGTGCTATATGCTAAACCGATTACCGGTTCTGGTCCAGTGAACGTTGTTTCGGCCCCCCCTTTTGCTAGGGCGTCCGCTATTTCGTTTCCTTCTAGGCCTGTGTGACCTGGTATCCAGACTAGGGTAACGTTGTTGCGTTGCGCCAGTCGGTTTAAGGTGTCTCTGCAGTTCCATACTGCCCTATGAGGTACCTAACACGGCGATATCAAAAAGGTTGCATCGCTGCGATGTACAGAAACAAATACATCTGTGGCATGACATCTCTGAGATGTCGCATTGAGGCAACATGGCGATATCAAAAACGTTGCATCGCTGCGATGTACAGAAGCAAATACATCTGTGACATGACATCTCTGAGATGTCGCAATGAGGCAACAGTACGATATTACATACGTTGCATCGCTGCGATGTACAAAAGCTGATCTATGACTTATCATTTCTAAGATGTCACAGCGATTTTACAAATTTCTCTTCGCTGCGATGATGTTATCGTCATATGTGTTTTTTGCGATGTTAACAATGAACGCCATTGCACATGCGCCTGAGATTCGTAAATTTCTATATTCGTTCATTTTGCTTCTGGATCATAAACAATGAACATAGATTCGACTTCCGGCAGCGGATGAGGTCAGACGGCGGCCTCGTGTTGGAAGTCAAGTTAATGTAGAAGTAAATGTCCGCCATTATAGATAATGTGCATGAAGTGTATGTAAATGTTAGTGAATGTTTGTCATTCGGTCTTAGTCCATCTAATATCTAATGTGCATGAAGTGTAAGCAAAGAATAGACCAGGGTGAGGATATTGCTTCGAGCAAGACAATCCTCATCCCTCGATGAAGCCCGTCTTATTTACGCCGGTTAGAGGCCGGGCAAGACGGATTCTTGCATAACACATATGGGGATAAATTGCGCAAGCATAGCTCATTAAAGGATTAAGAAGAAGAAGAACATTGAACATAGCCAAAAATGGCTTGTTGCACCAAGTTCGATTAACTAATGGTCATAGTAATTTAATAAATGTTTAATATCCTGTGACAAA